>FR990097.1:46987500-52270000 GCA_905404275.2 Hedya salicella | reverse complement strand
GAGTAGTTGATGGATGTTCAAAGAAAAGAACAGTCGGCAATAAAAGCTTGTCACAAAAATTATGTTTTTGACAGAAACTTGTTGCTTACCATTGGTATTCTCCTCCAGTTGTTTCTTGAGCTGGTCAATCTCCTGTTGAAACCTATCACCAACAAACAATAAATTATAGACATTATAGTGACAATAATAGAGCTGTATTTATTTAGGCAATATGAGTTACATAATTGAAACTACGTAAGTGAACAAAACCATAATAAACAAAATATTAATTTCCTCCGCCAAGATGTTATTCATAAAATCTCAATTAAAGGTCCCGCCGCGTGGTGTCCGGCTTAAGAATAGCGCCAACCCTGAGGAAGGACATGGGTGTCGTAAAAGGCGACTAAGTCCACAAACGAAACTTACATCATACTTGGACATAGGGGAGATGGACCTCTAAGCATTGGCTTGCAACCTATCTAGCAGAAGGAAAACTCCAAAACTAAATCCGGAATGGAGTTACCGCAAGGCGTGAGTAGGGTCTTACCCGAAATATGCGGCAAATTCCTGCAGCCGATCTGTCTCCACACGTATTGCCTTTCCTGAGGGCTAAGCCAGTGAGGCCGAGAGGGTAATGCAGGTACTGGGCACCCCTGCGTTTCCTAAATTCCGTTCCAGGCGGTGTAATGTCTGTGGAGAGGTCACTCCACCCACGTCAGCTTCACTGCGTGGGCAACAATACGGGAAGTGGCAGTCACCAGTTATAAGTCCTGCACAAATGGGCGTGAGTGCGGACGCTAGGGGTCACTTTCGACAGTGGGAGGGTCCATCGTAGACCCACCGGTCGGTTACCGCCCGCTTTAATCTGGGCAGCCCCCGGACAGTAAGGTACCGATCCGTCCCGTTGCCAGCTTGCTCCTTTGAGGTGTAAGGAGCAATAGCTCATGGCTAGATGGCTGGTGTCGTTAACTTACACACCTGGTTCAAAAAAGCAATCTGGAAACACGCCTCGCCAATCCATGCGCATTGCAACATGGAATGTCCGAACTATGAGGACAGGCCTCCCAAACACCTGTGGGGGTTCCGGTTGCGCACAAAATCTGCGTAAAACTGCTGTGATCGATGCAGAGTTGAACAGGCTCAACATCTCAATACGCGCTCTACAGGAGACTAGATTACCCGACGAAGGCTCATTGCGGGAGTTTTCTTATACGTTCTTTTGGAAGGGAAAACTCTCTTCAACGAAGTACACGGTATTTTGCGAACTTGTACTGGTCTAATCTCAGTCGCACCATGCAGTTGTGCGCCGACAGCGGATACTTAAGTGGCGTCTATGAAGGCATCAAACAGGTCCTCGGACCTGTGGCTAAGAAGACAGCTCCTCTTAAGGACGCGAATGGTACTGTAATTTTAGATAGTCAACGTCAACTCGACCGCTTGGTTGAACACTACACCGAGCTCTACTCGAGCCCAGTTGATATACATCCGGAGGCTGTGCATGGCATGCCAAAACTGGACCAAGTTACCGAGTTAGATGATCTACCATCTATAGAGGAGTTTACCAAGGCTGTAAATCGGCTTAAGCGCAGTAAGAGTCCCGGCGGCGATGGCACCCAAGCCGAGATACTAAAACTCGAATGCGTGCGACCGATCTTGTTCAATCTACTGTGCAAATGTTGGCAAGTGGGAGGTGTGCCTCAGGATATGCGTGACGCTAACATCATCACATTATACAAAGGGAAAGGTGACCGCGGCGACTGTAACAATTATCGCGGTATATCCCTATTGAGCATAGTTGGCAAGCTTTTTGGTTTAGTCGTTTTATCGAGACTGTTTTAACGGCAATTCATCGGAGCCTTTCGTTGTTTCCAGAGGAGTGCGACAGGGTTGTGTCTTGGCTCCTACCCTGTTTGGTATATACTTTTCGCTTATATTACGTTTTGCTTTCAGCGATAACCAACAGGGTATTCATCTGCACACGAGGGCCGACGGAAAGATGTTTAACATCTCTCTCCTCAAATCCAATAGAAACCGTGAAGATCTTTTCATCGACAGCCTTCTATATGCCGATGATGCAGCCTTTGTTGCCTATTCCGAACAAGAGCTCCAGTCAATGGTGAGTCATTTCTCCCAGGCATGTTCCTTGTTTGCCATGTCCATTAACATCAAAAAGACCGTTGTGCTAGCACAAAATACAACTGTGGCCCCAGCGGTTTCACTCAATGGCACGCTGTTGAAAGTAGTAGACAGGTTTTGCGACCTAGGATCAACCGTAACGAACAACCTCTCGCTCGATGCGGAGGTCGACATACGTATCGGGAAAGCGGTGACCATGTTCGGGAAGCTTAGTACTAGAGTATGGCAAAACAAACATCTTACAATAAAGACCAAGATGTTAATCTTTCAGGCCTCCATTTTAAGCATACTCTTATACGGAGCTGAAACCTGGACAATGTATGCAAAAGTAGAACGTCGCTTAAACTCTTTTTACCTGCGTTGCCTTCGTAAGATCTTGGGCATATCATGGCAAGACAGGGTAACAAACGAAAGGGTTCTAGAAATTGCACAGCTGCCTAGCTTGACCGCGTTTCTCAAACAGAGACGTTTGCGTTGGCTAGGGCATGTGCATAGGATGGAACCCTCTCGATTACCACGTCGCGTTCTTCTCGGTGCAGTGGCGGATGCAAAAAGAAACGTTGGCAGGCCATTGCTTCGTTTTAAAGATTGCGCAAAGAGGGACATGACTGCCTTTCATATTGACCACCAAAACTGGGAAAAACTTGCGGAGAAACGGACGGAGTGGCGCAAACGCGTTGTGGAGGGGCGCAAGTTATGTGATGAGGCCTGGTTTGCGGCACTCGCTGACAAGAGACAAAGACGTCGTCAAGCCGACGCAGTACCATCTGTCGCAAATTTCTCTTGTCATGCCTGCGGTAAAACATGTCGCTCTCGTATCGGTTTGGTCAGCCACCAAAAACGGAGACTCCCGAACACTACACCATAAATCGTCTGCAATAGACGCACAGGCCTATATATATATAATTAATAATTAAAGGTATAATCGAATGTCATGCGTCAAGGTTCCATTCCAACAGCCAGCAAACGCTCCATACGCAACCGTAAAATGGCGACACTTTGCTACAATAAAAAAAAATGGAACGCATTTTAAATGAAAAAACATGCCACAATTTGTATTGTTAAATATATGAAACCAAATTAAGAGCAACTTTATCTGTGGACTCGGCAAACTTTGCTCCTTCATACTAAAATGTTTCTGGGGCAAAAATTTGGTTGAATCTGCATATAAAATGGCAATCATAGCATAAACGAATTCCGGAAAGAGAAACTATAGGTGACCTCGATTTACAAATAGGGGGCGTCCATCAATTACGAGAGCCGTTAAGGGGTGTGGAGGTCAAGCTAAATATCATCTAATCTTATTTTGTGGAAAGGGGGGATCTCGCCAAAAATCACCTAATTTTTTCTGAATTTGGTCGGAATTTCGCCTCACGTAATGAATGGACGCCCCCACAGGTATTTGAAAGAATAAAAAGCTGTAAATAATGAGTGTCCCGGGTTGTGCATACCTCGTGAGCAGCGCGTCACCGGGCTCGCTGTTGACGTGCGTCTTGTTCTCGATGTTCTTGGCGCGGTTCGCGTACCGCAGCGTGCTGATCGTCTCCACGTAGTTGGTCTCCGCCGGCCCGATCGTGGCGATCTAGCGGCCACATTACACTCATATTGTGTGTAAAACAAACGCTTCAAGCACTGATATCCTTTTAAAGGTACTACGATCACCTAATAACGTCCCGCGAAAGAAAATCTCTGCAGAGACATTCCACCAGAACGTCTACTTTGTCGGGTACGTGACGGCTATGACTAGCTATAAAGTCCAAGAATTCACTCTCAATACAAAAGCCAAGTCATAAAATATTGACATACCAAAAATTGATTTCCTAACTTTATTAGAAGTATGAAAAGAATGGCGTCACGTACCCGACATTCTGGTGGAATGCACCTGCAACCTATTACTCAGCCCGCGGCGATTGCGGGCCCGATAACTGTGATTTGAAAATTAGGTGACTGCTTTCACACCACGATTGCTTTGTACAAGAACCAAAAAAACATAAAAAACACTGGGCAAGTTATCATATGCCACCGAAAGTGGAGATATCAGGAAGGATGCAAGTATGACATCGGATTGGATAGATTTAAATATTTAGGCGGGCCCTGCCATATTCGGATTTTGCCAGTCTAGGCATTTGGTCAAAATCCGAGTAAGTCTGACTCTGAGATGGTAAGTTTCTTTTCAATTTGGTTTCTAAGTGGATACGATTGTAAATAGGTCGTTTTGTGAGTTAGTCAAGTTCCTAAAAGGTCGGATTATTTGACTCAAATTTTAGGCCCTTCAGATTCGCGTGGTGCCGAATTCTGAGTAGGTCATATTATTACATTCCCAGAATTTCAATATTTTCAATATGTCTAAGGCTGGATTTCACCAATCTTTCATTCCAAAAATTACGCTTATTCTCAAATTGTTATGTCAAATTAGTATGGAGTTTTGACATTACTATCCAAATATAAGTGATAATAAAAGTGAAGTCCAGCCTAATTGAGAGTACGTTAGATTCTAGGGTTATTGGATTCCATACAGGTTATATTCTGAGCAGGACATAATTTGTCGAGCAATTTTTGGATAGATTAGGATAGTGTAGAGTCCATATGAAAAATAACGAACAAGTTCAAATTTTAAACAAACATGTTCCCGCGTTAGGTTATACAGGATGATCAATCCAAATGGGTCAGTATGGAGAAGTCAGAAACTATGAGAGATAGCGAAATCTGTTCTTAGGAACCATGGCGTCGATTTTAGATTTAATTATAATGGCATTAAATTATTTTTAACTCATACATAACCGAATCGAACCTGGTCAAAATCTCTGTAAACAATGTTATGAATTATACTAGTTTTTGCGTTCATATTGTTGATGGTGGGAATCATAAGTCACAAGGAACACATTTTTAATGGCATCTTGTTTAAGATAATTATTTTATTTAAGTAAATGTTCAAAACAAAATGTAGCCATTTTCCTGGATGCAAATATTAATTCTCTCTATGGTTATAAAAATTTGAATGTCATTATTATTACATTTAAAATCGACGCCATGGTTCCTAAGAACAGATTTCGCTATCTCTCATAGTTTCTGAGTTTTCCCTACTGACCCATTTGGATTGATCACCCTGTATAGTCAAAAAACAGGGTTGGTCTCAGACGGTAGAATATTATTCTCCCATACAATTTTGGTCAGGCTACGTTTAAAGTTTGTATCACCTGTGTGGGGATGGAAACTCTTAGGCTCCCAGTACGTACCATGACGGTCTTGGAGTTGCCACCGAGCGAGTCCTGCAGCAGGCGCGTGAGCTTGGAGTTGCGGTAGGGGATGTGCGTGGACTTGCCGTCCACCAGCGCCGAGATCACGTTGCCCAGCACCGACAGCGACTGGTTGATCTTCGTCGCCTCCTTCAGCCGCGTGCCCGTCGCCTGCGTCTTGCTCTGCCGCTCCGAGCCCTGCGGCACAGACGGTCAAGGTTGCAGGCCATTCAGCTGCAGTGGCGCAGTGTACGTAGGTAAACTCAGTATCAAACAGACTGTCATCCTAAGTGCCAGATATATCGTCACGTGTCTTTATGTCTACAAGTATACATCGCACAAAAGGAGGCGCTGGGCGGGCACGCCAGTACTAAGAATTGAAATCAAAATCGACAGTAGCGATGCTGACTAAATAATAATTACTCAGTCATGTAAATTAATAAAAAATATTAGAAACGTATTTTATTTACGATATCTAAAAATAAAGGCATGATACATTGAGTCAAAATGACGCGTGACGAGCCCCCACTCCTAAACTTTAATGCGATTTATCTGAGTACTTTTTTTATTCTTTTGGAAAAACAAAATATACGTGTCCAATATTTATTTATTATGTAACTGTGGATCTAACTAATTCAATTTTGATTTTCATACCCCGTCATCCTGCCTATTGTAAAATGTTCATACATGTGAACATTAAGATTGAGTTGACTTATGTCATTGAGTAAACTTATGTCGCGACATACACTTTACAATAATTACGGTGTTTTTGTATTTTACCTATACATCAATTCAAAGCTTCGTTTTTGGCAGTTATGAAAGACTTTAAGCAAGTTTTCATCTTCATTTTAAGGTGTAATTTATGTAGGTCGAGGCGACACACTCGCCAGTATTCATGTTACTATAATTTGTGCTAAACAGAAAAACTATACCTTAACTTTTTGATTGGAATATTTAATGTACGGAAGGGTAAGAAAAGACAATTGCTAAAAAGAGGTTTCAGAAAACTATAACACTTTCATTCTTCACCATCTTTAAAACTGGTTTTAGATAACTTTTAACGAGAGATTTTAATTAAATCTTATGCGTAATTCCAGCGATGGTATATCTCGATGGTTAAGAGTTGGCAAAGAAAGTAGAGCGACTAAATATGGGTAAGTTATACGTTTCTAATTAACAACACTGAGCTTTACATTGATGTATGGTAAGATTATAAAAAATATCGTAATTTTATTTTATTTGAAACATTCACTCTCATGTAACAGACATTTCGAAAGTGCTTGTAACTAGGCCTACTTGAATAAAGAATATTTTGATTTGATTTGATTTGATTTGATTTGCAAAAAACCTGGTCACTGATTCCTGTATTTAGCAGTAACTACCGTTCAACGCCAAGTCAACCAGGTGCAACTTCCTTATCTAGAAACACACGTTGTTGGTATTTCCCCTTCCTGCTCTCGACGGTGATGGAGAAGCAGGTGACTGAGTAATGCCTGTATCCAACAGCACTGACAGAAGCCGGTGATAGAACGCTATCAGTATGAGCAATGAGCAGCACTCACGGCCAGGTCCACCAGATGCAGCTTGCCCATCTTGACGTGCGTCTTGTTATCGGCGCCCTTCTTGCTGCTCTCGACGGTGATGGAGAAGATGGCGTGCGAGCGCGAGGACTCGGTGTTCATGGCCGTGGCGCCGATGTGCCGGTTCTTGTTCCCCACCGCCATGATCTTCTCGAGCTCGTCTGCGTTGTGGACAACGTAGCCTGCAATACGTCACACTTAAATATTACTCCATCTTTTTTTACAAGCTTTATTTAACTATGACACCCAATGTAAACAAATCTGGCTGAGTATAGCCCGGCTACTTCGCGAGTGACACTCCCATGGTGTGCGGGCGACGGGGGAAAAACAGCGGGGGCGGGTATGAAGAGTTTGAGGCTCTGGTGCGGGTTGTTGCACAGCAGGTCACGCACCTCCTCGTTGTATATCTGCAGGAGGATGCTGGTACTGACCGGTGAGATCCTTGACGAACACGCCGATGTCGGGGCGCTCCTTCACCTCGAGGCTCTGGTGCGGGTTGTTGCCCAGCAGCTCACGCACCTCCTCGTTGTATATCTGCAGGAGGATGCTGGTACTGACCGGTGAGATCCTTGACGAACACGCCGATGTCGGGGCGCTCCTTCACCTCGAGGCTCTGGTGCGGGTTGTTGCCCAGCAGCTCACGCACCTCCTCGTTGTATATCTGCAGGAGGATGCTGGTACTGACCGGTGAGATCCTTGACGAACACGCCGATGTCGGGGCGCTCCTTCACCTCGAGGCTCTGGTGCGGGTTGTTGCCCAGCAGCTCACGCACCTCCTCGTTGTATATCTGCAGGAGGATGCTGGTACTGACCGGTGAGATCCTTGACGAACACGCCGATGTCGGGGCGCTCCTTCACCTCGAGGCTCTGGTGCGGGTTGTTGCCCAGCAGCTCACGCACCTCCTCGTTGTATATCTGCAGGAGGATGCTGGTACTGACCGGTGAGATCCTTGACGAACACGCCGATGTCGGGGCGCTCCTTCACCTCGAGGCTCTGGTGCGGGTTGTTGCCCAGCAGCTCACGCACCTCCTCGTTGTATATCTGCAGGAGGATGCTGGTACTGACCGGTGAGATCCTTGACGAACACGCCGATGTCGGGGCGCTCCTTCACCTCGAGGCTCTGGTGCGGGTTGTTGCCCAGCAGGTCACGCACCTCCTCGTTGTATATCTCAAGGTACGTCACACACACCAGGAACCTGAACAAAATGTATGCGTGTTACTTCTAACTTCATTCAACTCCAAAACAGGTATTCCATCCGCGACTATGACTATTTTTTTTCTCCTCCCTGACGAGGTTGCCGGACCTTCTAGTATTATATATGCGTACGCTTTCATGTGTATGCATATTTTATGTGTGAGTACGTGATAGACATGTCGTCTCACGCGGTCACGATGCCGCTCATTAATTAGTCAGTTAATGTAAGTAGGTACTTTTGTAAAAACGTTTACCTTCATGAATTAAGTTTAGAACAATACAATTTCTTCTTGAGTTGTTTAAGTTATGCATTCGTATCGTACATGACGTGGGGTTATCTAATTGTAATGTGGGAGGGTAATATGTTTTGCAGTTTGGCAGATATTCTGATACATGTAAAATGTATTGTATGTTGTTTTCTTGAAAAAAAAAACTTACATGTTGAGAAGTTTGAATTATGCAAAACAATGGGACGATCTTATATTTAGAAGACTGGTACTACTAGGGCGTGCAGAATTTTAGCAGAATTCTAAAATTTCCCGGTTCTGCACGCCCTAACTGGTGCCTATGCGTAGAATTATCAGACACCAATTAGTTTTTTTTAATCACAAAATCACGCAACTAACTGAAGACGGTTTAACGTAAATTTTCAGAATAGCACCCTTTGGTTGAATCCTGAACCATTCTCTGGTAAATGTCACCAAGTCATCTTAACCAAGCGGATAAATGTAGAATCAACTACATCGTATGAATGACTGTATAGATGAATTACCCAATATTTTGTTTCCCCAGTCGTTTTATTACCATTCGCGTTTTTCCCCAAACGTCCCCAAAATTCATAGGTTTTTTTTCCCGTTGAACCAATTTCAAAAATATTACAAACTTTATATTTTATAGAGAGGTTTAGTAAACCCATCTTAAAATGAAGGCCCTACATTTGGATGCACGTTTCATAGTCGGACCGGTCGGTTAGTCGACGGACGATTAGTTTTAAATTTTGGAGCTATAAGATTGGTTTCACTCTATTTTAATTATAATTAAATGTTGGAGCTAATGCCATATTTTAAGGGCTCACTATTAAGCTAATAAAACAATCGTATCAAGCTATCAAACATAAAAAAAAAAAACATTTAAATCTACTCATAATATCGGTCACTTCCTTGGTGCTGTGGAACACTGGGTGTAACGCTTAGAGCAGGCTATATCCAGTAGTGGGCGCGTGCCTTGGACGATGATGATCAGGTATACTCGCCGAGCGGTGAACTTTCACTCTTATTACTATTTCAAAGAGTATGGAAGTAAGTGACACTGTCATGTCACCTTTCTAATTTGATCGGTAGTATGTTTACTGTAACCGTTGAGCTAGGCGGCAGGATGCCGCGACATCCTCGGCACCTAGCGTGTGGGGGCTGTCGCGCGCGGTTGCCTAGAACAGCTAGTGTACCTAGTCTAAACATTTTTTTTTTTGTGTCAGTCTGTATGTAGGTATGTTGGTCGACCTATGCTTCATTCTATCGGGATTGTGGTATGACTAATGATTCCGCCGTGAGCGTCCCCGCAGGCGGAGACGTCGGCGTGCAAGTGCAGTGTGTGGTTGGTTGCGTGGTAGTGTTTCGTTTCTTTCGCGTCGTTCCCGTCGTCTGGCGTCACGGTTCAGGTAACAGTTAGCGTCCCTGTGTGTGTCATCGTCGGTGTCGGACGAGTCATCAGGGTACCACTGTTTAATGGTAGCCGTGATGACTAAGCAACACTGTCTAAGAAATAACGTTTACCACAGTTACATCACTAGATGGCGTTAGTATCACCCTCCATATATTAACTGTGTGGCCGACGCCAGCGACGCAAGCAACTGATACAGCTACAGCTGTTCTAAAAGCACGTAGTTTCGCTCATTCTGGGTGCGCAGGGTCGGTGTCGGCGCCCTGGCGCGCTTCGCTCTACTCACTTCTCGTCGTCCTTGGCCTTGGCGATGTGGCTGAAGATGTGCGCGAAGGAGTTGGGGATGATGCCGCGCAGCTCGGGCGCGCCGCTGGAGCCGGCCATGGTGTAGGTCTTGCCGGTGCCGGTCTGGCCGTACGCGAAGATGGTGCCATTATAGCCCTTCAGCACCTGCTCCACGATGGGGCTCGCCGTCTGCACGTAGATGTCCATCTGGAAACGCCAAAGACGGCATTCTTTAACGACGATACAAATAGTGCGTAAAAAACAGACTCGCTGGCTCCACAGAAAACCGGTGATGTTGGCAAACGCTAGCCAAACCACCGGCATTGCTGAGAGGATCAGATGTTGTGGAGATCAGATATTTTGGTTGCACATTTTAGTGTATCGTCGATTCTGTCCTTGAAAAACTATAATGATCTGCAATCCTCAATAGTTTATGCTTTTACTTTCTTATTACCTACTATAACTTAAATTTCAATGCTATTCTTTGTCTTAGAAAGAACTTCTCATATTTCCACAGAACACATTTTTTTGCGATAAATTTTGTGATAATAATAGAGATATAATATAATATAACCTACTTAGAAACGTCAGATTTATTGGTAACGGCGAATTAATCAATTACAGACCTCAGTGTGATGTAAACCTACACGCACACACATAAAGTTGAAATAAATTGTTGTTCTCTTCTGAAAGTTCTCAATCTGAATCTTTGAGAAGCGACATCTTTATTTACTGGGTACCTGTTTTTGTTTCTGATGACAATGCATATTTTTTTGGATGATATTATTATTTCATGAAAGAAGCATTTAAACGTAGCTAGGACATTTTAAATGGGAACTTTGCGATAGCTGAGAAACTAGATGGCGCCACCTGTAGCGATCGCTGTCATTGCATTAGAAGTGGGAGCTTGGCCACCTGGCAACCGACACTAACGCCATCTAGTTTCCTTATTTCAGACAGTAATTCTATTAAAATCTTATGCTCTCCGACGGCTGCAGCTCTCAAAAATATTGCTCCGGCGTCAGCCAGTGCTGCCCCAGCTTAGTAGTGACGTCACGAGCCCCCACTCCTAAACCTTAATGCGATATATCTGGGTATTTTTGTATTATTTTGAAAAAGCAAAAAATACGTGTTCAATATTTTCTTATTATCTAGCTGACGGACTTATTAGAATTTTGATTTTCACACCCCGACGTCGGCCTATTCTTGTAATATATGCTCTCGTCTATATATGTAACTAGAAGGCGCCCGCAACTTCGTTCGCGGAAGAGAAAAAGTCATAACCTTTCGTTTTTTCTTCAGCGTAGTCGGATAAAAAGTATCCTATAACCATCTGGAGATACCCCATCTACCCGTGTACCAAAAATTTAGCCGATTTTGCGTGATGAAGCCACAACGACACATACAAACGTACAAAAAATCCAAAAGAATATTCTTCGTTTTAGTGACCAAATAGTCATAACAATCATTTTTTTGAAAATATCTTCAATTTACAGACATTTCTTTTTTACAACTTTATAATAGTATAGACTAGGATTTTCCACGGCGTCGGCTGCGTGGCCTGCATTTTATTTGTCCTTTGGGGACCGTGCATTTTCCGGGCTAAAAGCTGTCCTTTCTAGGCTCTCTAACTATCTCCATACCAAATTTCATCCAATTTTGTTCAACGGTTTAAGCTTGAGCGTGAAGAGGTAACAGACAGACAAGAGTTACTTTCACTTTTATAATATACTAGCTTCTGCCCGCGATTTCGTCCGCCTTAAATTCGTTTATCGCGGATAAGGGTATTTTTCCGGGATGTAAAGTAGCCTATGTCCTTCCCCGGGACTCAAACTATCTCCATACCAAATTTCATCCAAATCGGTTTAAGCGTGAAGAGGTAACAGACAGACAGACATACTTTCGCATTTATAGTAATAGTATGGATATGGATTGGTATGGATTGATTTATCGGAAACGGCTCGAAGGCTTTGAATGAAATTTTGTATGTAGACATAGTTTTGCCTTTGATGTGAACTAGGTCACCCACGGAGCAAAGCTCGGTCACCCAGGTTCTTAATTTAAAGTCTAGCTAGTGTTCGTTCGTACCTAGTCCAACTACCTTCAGTCTCTCAGCTTAGAAAAAGGGTAATACCGTAAAACCACCCAAGTAGTATAGATCAGGAATGATTTTGCCTATGATCACATTCATAATGATATAACCCTAACTAGGTGAGTGAAATTTGTTTTAATTTGAACCATAGTTGGGTGTTTTACGGTACAGTTTTAGTTTCGACCTTGTTGTTGACTATCGCAGTAGCTTATAAGATTGAAGCGTCTGTAGCGAGGAGAATGCTGCTGCAAGAAATGTGCCTTTAAAATTGCTGCCAAACTAGATGGCGCTACTGTTATTGGTATCTATGCACGTATATTCTAGAATGACCGCTGACGGTGGTGCCATCTGGTTGAGGAGCTGTTTCAAAGACACATTTCTAATTTTAATTCCATACTCTGCTGCGTAGCATATGGAATATACCAGTTTTACATTCCTAGAAAGGTTAGCAAGGTATGGTGCCTGTTTGCCTGCGCTCTTTTAATGTTATTGTACCTACCGTGCAGAAGTAAAAAAGTCGTCCAAGCATCGGAAATATTGGATAACAATATCGTCACTACTTTGAAACTCACAGAATATCGTATCTCATTTTGCTCAAATGAAAAACGTATTATCTATATATTATGCTAGTATGCACTTCATGCCTTTTTTCTGAAGATGATTTTAAATAGAAGCTTTTTTCAAAATAGCATCGATATCGAAGGCTAACAGCGGGAAGTAGTAACCTCCAACTGGATCCACGGCGGTTACTACGTTTCCTCTTTTGCCGTCGATATACTTCTCTGACAATACAGAACAGTGGCGGGCATGGTTTTTGGCTTCATCACATGGGTAGACAGATTTTCTATGCCTATTAAAGCCAAGGTCATTTAGGGAAAACAGTGCCTTTGTACTTCGAATTCATTTGCACGGTAGTATTTAAATATATCGGATAGGACAAGGTTTAATGGTAATCAGAAGAAAAACTAACTTTAATAAATATTCTTTATTATCCTAACAATTGCAGATACACACATTATCACAACAAGACAGACATTACGATTTTTTAGTTATGAGTACTCATTAACGATTACCTCTTCTTGTGCTATATTGCCTATAACGAATTCCCTTAATTGTTCAAAACAAAATGATCAGGCTCAACGACTCCACCAATTGGCATATAGAGGCAATACAGATTGGTAACCCCGCCGACAGGGATTGGGTTCAAAAGGTGGTTTTTCATATTTGTTATTCGTCGTAAAACCCCTAGCGCTAGTACCTAATTGAAAACAAGTCCCATTTTATTGTGATAAAAAAGATCAACAAACGTACCCCATTTCCATTCACTTGGATGAAATTATGATTGAACACCATTTATTTGAATAAGAATGGTGACAGGTCACTATAGTTACCAAAAGAAAGTGAGTGGACAGGGAAGACTCATCATTTTTTAGATGCTACCAATCGATCTGGACTCTTTTGACTTATGACTAAGAAATGTATATGTATATGGTAGAAAAGTTAAAAGGGAACTTTTATTTAAAATCGAACGCTTAAGCTGAATAGGGTCAATTTGGAGATATTTGACAATTCAGTTTTGTAATGACCACTAACCTTACTACCGTATGACCACTAACCTAACCGTTTAATACTTATTTAAGTGAAAGAGCCTTAAATCAGAATCAAAATCATGCAAATCACTCACTTAAGTCACAAGTGTATGGAGGAGTGAGCATTACTAGCATTTTCCTATTTTGCCGTTAAAAAGTGCGAACTATATAGTTGTGATACATATGTATTTTCCTTCACATTGAACCGTAAAGAATCACAATAACGTTTAATTTTCTTTAAATTAAAAAAAAAGCTAATTTTGCATCTCAATACTTATCTAAAAAACGTATTATTTTTTTAATTTATAATTTAATATTTCAATGTTTAATGCTCAATTTGTTATTTCGCAGTTGGTTTAAAACAGTAATTATGGAAAATGAACGTATGCGTCTTCCCTATTGTTACATTAAACAATAGGCTGGGCTGTAGGTTACGTTACGCGACTTCTCTGCGCCCGTGCCGGCCGCGTGACAGTCTTTGTAAAATAATCCAAATAAACGTTTAAACCCACGTCTCACCCGTAAGGATTCAAGTTTTCTGTTCGCGGCGAGTCGGCGATACCTACTCGGAAACCCTCATTTTGTGCGACGTTTCCAACAGATAGCCTTTGTTTGCATTAGGTATAGCCACCTGAGGGGAAAATTGACTTGGCAATGTGCACCAAATTAGTGTAGCGGTAAACAGCTGTCTCATCGCTGTACAGTGATCAATAATCTCTTATAAAACCTCCTGTAACGGAAAAAGGCGAATAAAATCTACGATGTTCAGTCTTTTCCAAGATCAAATTTGATACGAGTATATAGTATAGTCATCACATATGAAACAAACCATACCATTGATATTAGGTATGTGATGTGTTTGACATATCACTATACCGCTGATATTTTCCAAACGACTATATACACGTGCAATACATTACAAACAGATGACGGATGAGCCTCGCCCGTCACTCGCTCGCTATTCGCTAACTGCAATAATATATTTCATTATTTAAAGTGTACACATATAGCGCATTTCGTCAGGGATCCGATTCTCACAGTCGACACGACGATTGCATAAGCTTCGAGTTTAGTGTAATTCTGGATGGAATAGGGTCTCCGCGATGGCGTCGATGGCGCATTTAGAGCCGACGGCGACGGCGGCGGCGGGCGCGCGGGCGGGGTCAGATATCAAGGCGTAGCGTTCTAGTTAATCTCCGCGGCCTCGCCTAACAATCTAGGCCACTGGGACGGTCCAACTAGGTCGAGCGCGCCGTCCCGCTCGCGCCCGCCCGCGCCGCCGCGTGTGCGGGAAGGACGCACGAACAAAGAGATGCTAGTCGTATCGATTTGGGCGCGGATGCACGTTATGATGAATTTAGCCTTTTGTTTCTATAATGTAACAAGGCCGTTTGCAGGAGAGATGCTCCCGGACTGTAAACTAGCGATGGATGGAAATGTTCAATGTTTGGAATTAGCTACTGTCCCCTTGGAACAGTGGAATATTTAGACAGGATAGGGTAAAATGTCTTCACGGCAATGGTACTACCTATTAAAATGCATAGAAAAACGTTTCTAAGTACCTACAAAGTCGTTACTGAGAACATTAATTACTATTTAATTCGAACAAAGAAATCAAGGTAGAGTTTCAAACTATGGCAGTCCAATATGGCAATAAGATGAGCATTTCTTGCAGTTAATTTATTCAAGGTAAAAATGGCCACGAATATTACATCATCACATCACATATATTCGTCATCAGTTAAAACCAACGCACCTAAACAGAAAATCATACTTTTCAGGAATTTCTTTGTTTCGGTCAGAGATCTAGATGCACGGTGGCGCGGCGCAGCGCATTCTAAGGTCCGTGGTGCAGCCACGCCCAGGGGATGATTAGGAATATCCCATCAATAGGTCACACGGGAACTGTTAAAGTCTGAATCTACCAGTTTCAGTTCCTTTTTGTGAAGTGATGTCACATTCACATCATTTTTACAGAACATTTTTTTTTACTAACTTTCAACATTGAGTTTGAAGTTAATGATAAAAATATAAATACATATACACAGAGAAGCTACACTTACAAAAAAAGGGAATATGCATAATCTTTTCTTTTTGCTTTATTAAAAACTCATTCATATAACAAACAGTGGAGAATTTTTTTTTCGAATAACTATAAAAATAACCAAGATATAAGCTATCAAACATTTCATTCTATCTCTTTCTAGCAAAACAGAATTTAATAGGAGTTTATATGACCGTCGTAGACTGTGACGTAACAGTACATGTCGGACCTCTCTGTCAAATCGCTGTCTAATTAGTAGTTTAAAATGCCTATATCATGCATATTTCTGGGCCGATTTTAATTTCACTTTTCGGAGTAGTTTAAACGGTATTTTGATATTATGTTAAGAAAAGCGTTTAAAAATTTCATGCATGTTCCCTATTTATTAAATATACAAAATTAAAAATCACATAGAATTTGACTGAATGCCATTTTACATTACATTAAGATAATGTCCGGTTAACCTATCACAGTCACCCCTGTTTCATGAATTCGTCCACTGAGTACAGACACTGTTTAGAAAAAAAAATGTAGTTGAGAAAAAAAGTATGTTACCACACGTCACCGACTTCAGCTCAGACTAATGCTTTGAAAGTATAAATATTAACTTTTGATGACAAATATTCTCAACGCCGCGGTGGCGCTTGCTAGTGACATATTGATTTCCGAAATCGAAAAATAAGCTGAAGAGAGAAACCCCTGGGACTACAGCTTGCCTTTGTCACTTCTGATTCCGTCGTCCCTTGAACATATCCATAGTAATCCATACTAATATCTGTGTAAAATAGTATAGTATAGCGTTCGAATTGTTTAAAATTGTCCCGTAATATTAATTTATTATTATTTATTTACATTATCAATTCAAATTTTCCCTGCAAGTAGGCCTCAAGGGCACTTTTACATGTGAAAGTAGCTCTTGTCTGTCTGTTACCCCCTTCAGCTCACCCCACTTAGAACTACGTTTGATGATTTTTGGAGATAGTTTGAGACTGTAAAAGGACATCGGATAGTTTTTATCTCGGGAAATCATCCCTTAAGGGGATGAAATTGGGTGAAAAATCATAAGCTCAGTTTTGACACCCGTGACCCCTCCGGCCCTATCGGCGTGACGTAATACGTGGATGGCCCCTTAACAAATAGTAGATCGAGCATGTTGGGAGGTGGCCGTGCCGCGGCGGCCTCGGCAGCTCCAGCTGGCTAACTGG
Organism: Hedya salicella; assembly: GCA_905404275.2. Lineage (NCBI taxonomy): Eukaryota > Metazoa > Arthropoda > Insecta > Lepidoptera > Tortricidae > Hedya > Hedya salicella. Next base: position 52,252,999 of record FR990097.1, on the reverse strand, counting down.
GGCAGCCGGGTCAACTGACGATCGCACGGATTCAAACATACTTTTAGCGTTACTGGTCCGTTACAACCAAGTAGCATAATACCAAGTTACATATTTTGACTCAATCTCACATTGGCTTAGTTCCAAAATACCAAAAAACTCAAATAAATATGTTTACAATATAATAAATTGTCATAATGACGTTTACATGTTACATCCGATATCCAAAATGTGTAGTTGGTAAAAAGGACAATTTGTTCAAATGTCAAATCATCATTAAGACTGAAGGTTAAAACGCAATAGTTTCATAATTACCAAAATTCAATAACCCTTTAACCGCCCAAAGATCAAAATGACATTGTCTCATAATACCTACAATTTTGACTATGTTCATTAAAATTTGACTAGTTTTTTAAAAACTTAATGAAAAATATTTTTTTAGAAAGTGATTGAAACCAAAAATTTGATATTTAGTTTAATGACTCACATGAAAATTTAACAATCACATGAAACAGCAATTCCGAAAATGAAACGTTTTCCATATGAATTGAATTTTAGGTATTTTGAACATTTGATGTTTTAACCTTGTGACAGTTTTGTATCAAGGTAAGATAAGTTTAAGACATTTTGGAACGTGGTTGAGTTGAAAATTAGTTAATTCACGATACAGTTAATTTGAATTATAGTTCCATCAAGAGTATGGTATTTCAAGAAGTAGGTGTAACTCATTTCAACTTTTAGACATTTTGAAACTAGTCTGTTTTGACAATGCGACGTAATAGGAACATGGTATTATAATATTTGGTTGTAGCGAACCGCTAACCTTTTAGCGAATCCAGAGCCAACTAAGAGAGCAAAATACATGTAAGAAATTTAAAAGAATAAACAATAGGAAAAAAAGCTCAAACAAAATCAAAAAAAAATCGAAATGGTAGTTGCTACGATAGAAATGTAAAAAAAAAAAATCGAAATGGTAGTTGCTATGATAGAAATGTAAAAAATAAATAATTCGAAATGGTAGTTGCTATGATAGAAATGTAAAAAATAAATACTTCGAAATGGTAGTTGCTATGATAGAAATGTAAAAAATAAATAATTCGAAATGGTAGTTGCTATGATAGAAATGTAAAAAATAAATAATTCGAAATGGTAGTTGCTATGATAGAAATGTAAAAAATAAATACTTCGAAATGGTAGTTGCTATGATAGAAATGTAAAAAATAAATAATTCGAAATGGTAGTTGCTATGATAGAAATGTAAAAAATAAATAATTCGAAATGGTAGTTGCTATGATAGAAATGTAAAAAATAAATACTTCGAAATGGTAGTTGCTATGATAGAAATGTAAAAAATAAATAATTCGAAATGGTAGTTGCTATGATAGAAATGTAAAAAATAAATAATTCGAAATGGTAGTTGCTATGATAGAAATGTAAAAAATAAATAATTCGAAATGGTAGTTGCTATGATAGAAATGTAAAAAATAAATAATTCGAAATGGTAGTTGCTATGATAGAAATGTAAAAAATAAATACTTCGAAATGGTAGTTGCTATGATAGAAATGTAAAAAATAAATAATTCGAAATGGTAGTTGCTATGATAGAAATGTAAAAAATAAATAATTCGAAATGGTAGTTGCTATGATAGAAATGTAAAAAATAAATAATTCGAAATGGTAGTTGCTATGATAGAAATGTAAAAAATAAATAATTCGAAATGGTAGTTGCTATGATAGAAATGTAAAAAATAAATAATTCGAAATGGTAGTTGCTATGATAGAAATGTAAAAAATAAATAATTCGAAATGGTAGTTGCTATGATAGAAATGTAAAAAATAAATAATTCGAAATGGTAGTTGCTATGATAGAAATGTAAAAAATAAATAATTCGAAATGGTAGTTGCTATGATAGAAATGTAAAAAATAAATAATTCGAAATGGTAGTTGCTATGATAGAAATGTAAAAAATAAATAATTCGAAATGGTAGTTGCTATGATAGAAATGTAAAAAAAAAATAGTTCGATACCTTACGTGTAGCTTGTTTTGATCCCTTAAGGCCGAAACGCACTGGAAGCGTGCGCAGCACGTGCACGTGCGCGTGTGCGTGGCGTGCGCGTTGTATCGTATCGTACGAAGTGTCATAGTAGATGGCACACCACTTACGTGGCGTGCACGTGCGTAGCGGTGTGTCATCTCTTATGGGTATTCGTACTTTACAACGCGCACGCCGCGCGCACGTCTACGTGCACGCCACGCACACGCATCCGGTGTGGCTTGGCCTTTAAAGATGGATAGGAAATGCTAATGAAATGAAATTAATATGACATGTAATGAAATGATTACGAATAAATGGAATATGAATATGAAAGTCTATTTTTAAAGTATGAACGTATTAATAACTAATAATACCATTGAATAACCCAAGAAACGTATAGTAACAAATACTCTTTATTGCACACCTCAGATACACAGAAATACAGAACAATACAATAACATTCGAATTAGCAGAGGTAAACAACAGGCGGTCTTATCGCTAAATAGCGATCTCTTCCGGACAACCTTGTAACTTTCGTTATGAAACCTTTTCGATAAATGCAAGTTTTAACATAGTTGCAGAACAAAGTTCTTAATTTCCCCATACAAGGTAGGAATGTGTGACATCCCGTTCCTAGGCTCTAAGTATGGAGCGTTTTCTGGGAAAATCCAAAAATATGATTTTAAGATTCATGAGTCTCGTTGAGATTTTACGAGATTGAAGTTGTTTTTTCACCAATGTTTCTATTATTGGGAGGTCGTTCTATAACATACCACAATAAGAAGTTGTCAAAAATTGTAAAAATCCCAATTAGCAAGTAGAGCTTCTGTATGGCAAATGAAATTATAGAATGTAGATATAGTTACGTCTGCTCATCTTCTAGGAAATGAAGGGGATGCCGCAAATACTTCATATACCTTTATAAAGTGCTTACAGAATTATTTCATTTCGTTCAAGTTGTAAAATTCCAATGTCTATCAAATCTAAACGGGCTAGTTAGTAGGTCACTGCATCGTAAATTATATTTTTTGTATGTTTGTTGGTCGGATGCAGCATAAACAGATTGAAACGGATTTCAATCTGTTTATGCTGCATGGGTGTGCATCTACAAATGGTTATTTTATTGGATTATTTTTATCCGACCAAGCTGAAGCAAAAAAAGGGTTATGACTTTTCCCCTCCGCGGACGAAGTTGGGCGCCTTCTAATGTATATAATTGAGCCGTCAACATTTTTCAACCGTACGTTTTACCAATGCCCTCGCTCTGCAAGGCCTGCCCCACGGGGTATTTTTTTCACAGTACAAAGTACCACTTGCATGGTCATGCTCGCCATGGAGATAAAAGTCCCTAAGCTGTTTCAATCTAAGAAGTAAAAACCGCTATCATCACGGGCACAGTAAGAATGTGTGCCATACTACCGATCTCTGCGTTTTATGTTTTTTTTCTTCTAACGGTTCGAAGCAAGGCTATTAAAATGTAGTGAATAGAATAGGTAGGCGGTATGTCGGCAAAGTCACGGCGCATTATGCGCGGCGCACTCGAGGCTGGCGACGCGGAAGCGGCGAGGACACCAATAATGGCGTCTAACGAGATACCAACAGGTGCACACACTCCTGCCATCCAACTATGCCTTCTACAACGTTTCTCTCCAAAAGTTAGTCGTTAGGAACAAAATTACCATTCGTGCGACATTAATTCTGTCGTCCTAACGGCAGAATGAAACTGCTAACTACTATTTAAGTACATGGGGTGCCTCTCACGAGATATAACAACACTATATGTAATTTCATATTAATAAACGTTCACTAGATATACTGAACGTTAGCTATAACAAAATCAATACTTTTATAAGGAATAACGGTAAATTTACATAATACTTACTATATATGTTTTTTTTTATATAACACTCAAATTAACTAATTCTAGTTCATATAACATACATAACGTATAACAAGGTCCGACTTGGGTTAGTGTAGATACGACGACGAGCAAAGCGAGGAGTGTTAGGTTGGTCGCGGTGGTCAATATCGAGTTAATGTATTATTCTGCATTAGGTGTTATGAATGAATATTATACGCTTTAATCGTTATATAATGGTATTATTGGTATTGTCAATTGTTTTAACATTATATCTGCCGTTCATTATATTCAGTGAACGTTATACTAAACAAGCTTATACAAAGCGAGCGTATATATTTTGACTGTTATATGATAAGTTCTTATATCTCGTATTACTTACCCAAGTACATTATGTAAGTCTCCCCGGGCCGTAAATAGCATTTACTGCCCGCTATGCGGTAAAATTGTGTACACAGTACACACCACAAGGTTTTTACAAAAATTCGTAGGTCGAGGACATGAGATTCGAGACATTATTTTACCGCCCTAGGTGTGTTATGTAGTATTGTGCAGCTAGGCCGGTAAAGTAGTCGCAGGTGGCGATGTTGTCGCACAAACCGGATGCCCTAGATGTGTAATGTGCTAATAATAACCGGCTTTGACCAATCCAGTGACCCAATTCTAGTTTGGATCGAGATGCAGAGTTAAATTGTACAAAATATTCACGCCGCTCCTTTAGTTTGATCCAGTACGAATGAGAAAAAAAAACGATTTAAGAGTCCCCGGCAAGCTCGGCCGAATTTCACCTTCCCATACAAACGGAGTTTCGTTCTCATTTTAAAACTACGTGTTAGATAGTAACGTAACTTTGCATATACAATGACATGAGGTATATCTAGGCTTGTAATTAGTTTATATGGCTCCAGTTTATAAAACAAATGAAATACAGTAAAACAAGCCCTGCTCCTTAGCAAAATGTACGCACTGTAGGGTAATTTTATATTGTTTACAGATAGACATCAAAAATAGATTTTCTTTATTTCGTGGATTGTGCTATAAGAGCTACCTTCATACCATATTTCGAGTTTCTAGGCCAGCTGGAAGTACCCTGTAGGTTTGCCATGAACGGCAATTTGTATGGAAACACCTTTTTTATTGAATGTAGGTATCTTTGGATTGGGTTCATTAGAAGCTTGATTTTTTTACAGCTTCAAAGGACCACAGACGTAAGTATTTTATGATAATTTCAACTTGATTCCTCCACGCGTTCCGGATAAAAAGGGTCTTGACGACAGACAGACTGACAACAAAGTGATCCTATAATGGTTCCGCCGTTTTTTAGGTACGGAAACCTAAAAGCCATGTTTTTAGAGTTCCGTACCTGCTGCCCATCCGTCTGTCCGACTGTTACAGTGCTAGGTATATCTCAGGAACTGTTTATGCTGTCCATTTGAAATGTGGAATAGTTTTACATGGCTAGCCCAAATATATTTATATTTTCCTGTATGTTTTTGTTTTTTGTAGTTCACAGTGCCTTAGTTTGTAGTTTAATACTTTTTAACGTTCATGAATAATAAAATAAAAATTTCAAGAAAAGAAAAAACCAAGATTTTTATTTCCTACGAAATTTGATCAGTATGAGAGGAGCCGAAAATCCAAAAGGGCTTCAGTTGCACATTCACAAACCATTTCTGTTTTTATTGCTGTGACTTTCGATTTATGAAGGAAAGTGTGAATAAAAATGTTGGAACAACGTCCTACCTCAATCCAAAATGCTTCCTCGGTTTTTGTATTTAAAAAACGTTTAAAAAACTATTTGTTAGACCAACAAATCAATCCAACATAGCATTTTCGTGTCCCAGGTTAGATCAGAATGAACCATAGGTTATGATGACCATTAGTTTGCTTCTATCTGAATTTGTTATTTTTATAAGAGCAACTAAACAGAGTACGTACTGTGTAAATTGTAGTTGTTCAGTTTATTTTGTTAAATGTGACTATAAAGTGCAGTCCCGTTCCGCTCAACTTTCTGGATCCGCGTAATACCAGCGTCAAATCACTCTTGGTGGTTTGGCATTTTGCTGATTGGACTCCTCCGCATTTTTCTTCTTCCCTTGCATGTCATGTATATTATCGCTGCGAAATAAATTATGTTTCTTTCTTTCTAAAATACCATGCCCCCTTTTATCTCAGATGTTTATCGAGCGGTTTATTTTTATTTTCACTCTAATTATACAAGTTGACATAAATATTAGAGGAAAATAATATCCAAATAGCTTATGGTAGTATCCAGCCATATCAAATTATACTTTGGGGATGATATATAAATGTCCACGGCATAATATTTGCATATTTCAATAGAAAATTTTACCCATTAGAAATATCAATATAATTAAGTAATCATAACTATAGTACATAGATAATTATTTTTTAATTTTCAGAAATCATTTTTGAACCCGGTTGCGTTACGTACGCATCTTATTTGCATGCAACGGCATAGATACCAGGTGCGAACTTAGGTGCGTGAGTAAGACTCGCACTTAGCAAAGGTTTTTTATTTAGGAACTGACCAGCAATAGCCCTCAATAGCAGTAAGTAGCTACGAGGTCGAAGATGTAGCCTGGTTAGTTTAATACCATGCCATTCTATTTAACTTCGACTTGAAAGATACCTAGATAGAGGATGATAGTCTGTGTCCTATAGAAACTCCATCGGGTGCAGGGCCAATACTTCTGTTTCACCAACTTTTGCCTAAACTTTCTCCTCTCGCAACATTAAATGTACAAATATTCTCGTATTTCAGTTTCCTCTAGTACGAAGTTAAAACGAGACCCCAAAGATATAGGAAGCAAGTGAGTGAACAAAAATAATGAAATATCATTAACAACTTTAGCCAGCCACGAGTTTTTATAAAATGATGTGTTCATAACTCTCGCAACTCAGCGGCCTTATACAGCCCCCGTCCTACGCACATGCAAGCCGCACAGTGCCAGCTCTATTGAATAATGGAAGTAGATAAGAGATAATGCGTAGCGTTAGCGTAGGCCGGCCTTGGCGCTACTCATGGCCGCGGCGCACGCGCCGAAACGGCCTATGAGCCACCAACTAGCACAGTTTGTAAGCCTTCTAGTTTAGGAGCAGTACATTACTACGGAGTACAGTACGCGTTGCTATGTGCGCGGTTATAATTGTGTAAGCTAATATCAGACGTGCGAGACGGCTGAACTGGCGAGCGGGCCGCTGTAACGGCGCATAACCTTGGAGGGCTCATGCAGATAATAACTACTAAATATGTCTCATTAAGTATACCTAATTAATCTTGAGCCATCCGTGCAGTAGGAAGCGGGGAAGTGCATCCAACGTACTATAAGTACATGGCGGACAAAATAAAATAATTGCACTAGATTACATACACCTTTTCTGAAGTCTTGGGTTTAGTTTTAAAGTTTTTACCCTGCTTCTTACGCATTATATTTCCTCATAGGAACGTTTTTTCATGTACATATGCATTATATTCATTACCCTAAACATTGTGTATTTATTGTTGTAAACCTATTTAATTTTTTAATTAATAACTGCAGTGAATCAGCTTAATATATGTATAGTTATAACTGTTGGGGACCGAGTTAGGTAAGCAGCAGACTACCACTCTCTTGACAAGTTCAATTAAAGCTTTGATCATGCTTAGTGACACTTCCGTGCTCGAGTTCACACTCCGTTTGATTAAAAAACGCCATCAGAGCAGTTTGTAGGTAAATAAAATAACCAATAAATATTTTATTAGGTCGCGGAAAATATAGGTCGATCCGTGGCGGCGAACTGGGGCGCGGGGGGCTCCGCCCCTCGTCCGTTAAGTGGTTAGGGGTTGCTGCGGACTAGCGCAATCCGAAGACTAACCGACGTGCTCAGAAAAATAAGTATGATTAACTCTGTTCCGCCCGGTAGTTTCAGTCTCAGAGCCAGGTTAACGGCAAGGTTTTAGGAACCAATTGATTATTAACATCAATACGTTAATGCAAAATATGAAAACTTTACGGTATTATTTTCCTGGCATTTTTTTTTACATTTCTTGGATATACCATTTTGTGTTTGCCAAATTATAGTTCCTATGAAAAAATATTTATTAACATACGAACTCGTGTATGGAACGTAACTGCCGAAACAAGATAATCCAATTCAGTGTAGAATTATAGAACTTTTGCTGCGGCTGTCGTGAGCAGAGCTTGCGACAAGGTTTTGGGAAAATGTTGTAGCAACTGTATTGTTCACTCAACCTAGATGATGCGTGTGGAAGGTTCGGTGGGTGCAACGATTGGTGGCGTGTGTGTAAGGCAGCTAAATAAAACAATGACCTAAAAATACACATACGTGGTGAATACAATACACATTATAACAAAGAAATGAATAAATACAGGTACATATTTACACGTTACATTACATATACATAATTCGATATTAAGTAAACTCAAATCGAGTACTGTCAAGTACAGTAGACACCTAATGAACACTTCTGAACTTCTTATCGATGGATCTCTCTTCTACTCTCGTGATATTTTATAAGTATTATAACTATTTATAACAGTACATGTGCCTCGGCACATAATATAAACATTCGACTTCCTGCCATACACATCGGCAACTATCACGTTACCAAACGCAACTCATAATAATTGGACTATGGAAATAAATTCCTCGGGCAATTTTACAAGGAACGGTGACGTCAGAGTAACCGACTTCCTCGACTCTAAAAAAAGGAGTTACACTGTAGCTGGTTTGCCAATATACACATAGCCAATATACGTGAAGCTACTTTAAAATTTACATGCGAATGGATGGGGATACATATGCCAGCATAACACATCGAAGCGAGTCGAAACGGGGGCGAGATACATTTCTACATTGTAATGCAAATAGAACGACTTTTAAAATGATGTCAATGTATCTAGATCTCGCCGCGAATCGCGCCTATGTGCAGTGCGAGCATTACAATTTGTAGATACATGTTATAAAACATACAGCGCTTGCGCACCACGCTCGATCTCAAGGTGGATTCCTGGTACTATTCACACACGGATAAGGGTCGGATCGAGCGGCGTGCGCGAGCGGCCTTACAAGCTACAGTGTGTTTGTGGTCTTCAGTCCCGCCGAGTTAGACGCAACATTCCCGACGCACGGGCCCCTCGCGCCGCCGCGTCCACGACGCCGCGGACGCGAGATGCGTTCGGAATGTTGTATCAATGTGCCGCTACTCACACACACAGACTTCATATTACATATCGTTGGAGACTCACTAAAGTGACCATCGGTATAACATCGGTAGGGTATGCTATCATAGGTCCTATTATTGCCTATTCCCAGTCCTATAGGATTCCCGGTTCTTATGTTAAACTGAAATCAGTTACTTATATAAGAAGCATTAAAGAACGTATATTATCAAAACGTTTTCCAATAGTCAGTTTACTGAGGCTGATTCTACAATCAGCATTGTCATCTAAAATACATAAAATATAGAAACAATGAACACATCTCTATTCCTAAAGGCATGTTTATTTGTTATTTGTAACGATTTCTAACTGTACTAAAATGATCAGTTAATTATCTTTAAATTAACGTACATTTACGATAAAAACGTGCTAAGATGCAAAATATGCTGCCTCTATGCTGCGAGCTACCAGATCTTGGTGACCCAGGGTGACAGCGACTACCCTATGGGGTCTCCTGTGTACAGGACATGAACGTTTGTGCATCTCTAAAGTTACTTACAGCGTTTTCTTCAAATATTGGCAATCTGAAGAATTATTTGGATTACTTTAGCGGTTACTCGCCTCGTAAAGGCAGAGTACCATTCGACATGTTTCGGTCTATTCCAAGGACCTTATACGTTATAGTCACGAGACACGAGTGGGACCCCGACGCTGCCCGCCTCGCACTGCTAACCGCGAGTCTCATCGTAGTTTTCTAGTTTAAATCTGAAGAATTATTTATTTTACCTCCCAAGTACAGTCAACGTCGAAATACGTACATATTTATACACCTTATTGCAACCTTTGCGTTAATTTAGGACTATCTCGTTGATAAATATGACCTAATTCCAAACTGACTTCTTTTCATACAAATGAAAACAAAATCAACTTGGGAAATACTATAAAGATTTACTGCACATGCCCCTACACAATTCCTTAGCTGCATGTCTATCCTGATAAATACTGATGATACTTAAAACGGTTTGAGGATCAGTTGGCATTATATTATTAGAAGAAATATGCAGCTCAATGACTCAAGTCTGTCCGGAGGCGCCGCTAGGAAGTAGGCTTCAAGTGTTATCTGAAGTCATAACAAGGTAGCTCATATCATATTTGATACCTACTAATGATGAAACTGGTTACGCTGGAATTTGCTATTTCAGATAGGTAAGTAACTTTTAGTGAGACTGTTATTAGATGTTACATTTATTTATTACATAGGTACCTATTTATTTCTCAAAAGGAAACCCTTATCATACAAGCGGGCTCTACCAGTCGACCTTAAGTATGACGAGTATAATTGGTTATTGCATTGTTATGGAACCTAAACCTATAAATCAAATTTCAAGATCATTGAGCAGAAATGCCCGACTGACACTTAGAAAAACCTATTTAAATTGTAAACCTGTAATATAGACCTACAATAAATTTATTAAGAGATTCTATAGTTAGCTGTAGGAATAGTGTGCCATGCCTCCTTGACACTTTCATACATTATGAATCATTACCTACACAGAGGCCCGCGCCGACGTCACGCCCTATCGGAATACGGACATTTTGTCATAGAATTTTGCATTTAAGTACAATCGCTGAATTTGTCTATAAAGGGCTAAGAAGGCCTGCATTCCAACAGCAATTTATAAGAGGACTGCATAACTACCGCGCGCCGACTGCAGGCCGACGTGTAATTCCTATAGCTCAAGTAGCAATTGGATAGTGTCTCAATCCTATATTGCGTCAGATTGATTTACTTTAAAAAAAAAAACTGTTTTAGTAATTAAATTTAGCTTATTGACTATTTCGCCTGACGGGTCAACATGAGGTCGAATGATTAATACCTAACTAGCGCTTCGCGACAATCGTGTCCCGGTTATATCGTAAGTACCAAAGCACTTCTAAACGAAAGACGGTCCTAAGGCCACCGGGCAACCTTGTACGCCAACGTTGCACGTCAACGAAGTATCGATCTCGGTGCAAACTGCCGCTCGTGGCCTCGCGCACTGTTGCAATAAGGTGAAACATCTACCTTCCATTGACAATCAAACCTACTTTATGATCAAAATAGTTAAGTCTGCCATATGATTTAAGATCGACAGCTTGAGCATTACGCAAATATAAATATTGAGATATGTTTTTCACATTTAAAATACATATTTTACTATTTTATTTATGTTTACATACCTTTATAGGTATAATATTAAACGCATTGAACAATTTGCAATTGCAGAACATTTTGTTGTACCATTATTGTCACCCAGTTGGTGCTGCAGCCATGATGTGGATAATCCGTTGTCAGTGACAGCACCCACCCACCATTCGACAAGACTGATGCATGGACAGCAGCAGTCGAGACAAATGATGGAGGGGTACTAACAAGCTCCATCCAACGATGCCGGTGACTGCCTAGCTAAAGAGGTAATGTTCACATGTTGGTTCCTAAATGGTAGTGTTTACTGTAAGCATCTGGATGTACCTGGAAGCTATTAAGACTGGTGACATAGATCTAGATATTTACAATACAACTGAAAAATTCAATTGCAAACTGCTGCAGGGCTCCTCTTAACTCGGTCCCAAAGTGTGATGATGTTGAAAAATCAGACTCAAATGAAATTGAAAAATATATATGAGGACTGGAGTGACTGGTAATATGTGGTAGGTAAGTGGTATGATTTATGTTTCCTAACATTACCCAGAAAAAAAAAATATTTGATGTTTTTTGTTATCTAATCTAATTTAAAAAACATTCAACCAACATGGATTCTTATTGGAAAGTGAAAACATTTCTCACACCAACAATAATGTAACAGTTGGCTGATGAAAGTGAGAGCCTGCAGGTATTTGGAGCATGAACAATGAAAGTTAACATAAATGCCTCGAGCAATGACAGAACTGTGTCAAATGTGGTGATAAGCCGAGCCCCGATTGAGTGGTGATACACTATCAGCCACTACAAAAGGCCGCCTTGTTAGATAAAAAGTAGTACACTAACTTACTACAAGGATATATTATATATGTAGTAGACTGACATCCCAACTAGATTGCTGCTATCATAGTGCTTTCCAATAAGACTACATAATTAAACATAACATTTTCAATTAATTTGCCATAATATATTTACTGATGCATTGTCATCTAACACAAATTTCAATTAAACTGAATTGAAAAGTATAAGAAATATATGTAATCAATTGAAATTAATTCAATTTTCTAATAATTAAATACCTACTATTATTAGCTTTATGAAATTGTAAAACGAAATTAATATATTCAAATTAAGTGTTTTATCCAATATAGTTAAAGAAATCTGATTTTACAAGTTAATGAGGTATAAGAATGTAAATTATAAAATTAGCCCTCAGCTAAAGGCCCAAGGTGTTGGTGCACACCAGTAACAATGATCGAACCTATTCGCAAATTGAAGAGAGGTATCTATGTGGTCTGGGGTCCCACTGCAGCCTGCGCGTACCTGGCTGGTGTTCCAGTCGAAGACAGCGTCATACCCGTAGACGCGCGGCGGCTCGGGCGGCGCGGCGTTGGTGCGCGTCACCGCCACCGTGCCGTTGACGCCGTCCACCGACACGCAGCATGGCGCGCCCTCCAGCTTCTCCCGCTCGTCCATGGGCCGCACCCGCACCACCACCCGGACATTCTCCACCGTCGACCCAATCTCCGCATCCTGCGAAACAAGCATGACTGAACAGAACCACACGACACGTCCGCCGTGCGCGGAATCGCAGGAACGTGTAAGGTTGTGAATCAATCGCCAGTGCGCAGTTACTATGTCGTAAACGCCTACGATAATGAGTGACCCTGAAACGCGAAATACGTTATGACTCACATCACCACATCAACCTAAACGGCTATAATTATTACTATTACTTTAAAACTAATGTAATAAGATTGATGAATTTGCAAAAAAAACGTGCACCATTGTTCCATGTGGTTTTTGCGAATGAAAGGAAACGAGTTATGAAATCATTGTGACATGATTTCCGGAAATCACATGATAGCAGAGGATTATACTTACAGGCATTTCGACGACTCTGCCTCGACGCGTACGCGAATATAATAAATTGGTTAGCGCGGAGCCGCGCAACGCGTACTTTTGTCGGATATTAGGTAAAAATCAATACTCACGACCTAGTTTTTCAGGGTTTCCTATTTCCTTTTGAAATGAAATCGGAATGACAAGACGTTTTCGTTTCATATTGCCATATAGAACAGAAAAAGAAATTGATTCACTACAAACCAGCGGTTTCTAATAAGATTGTATTAGATCAATAAGACTGAATTAGAATTCACTCTGAGATATTTTTGAATTTTATTTAAGTTTTGTGGGTTTATTGTTAATTTCAAGTAATAATTAACTGATTAGTGCAATATATATACGCAAACATTTTCTAGAAAACACAAATAATGGTAACTTTGAACCGGAAGTTCTCGGTCACTGAGCCGCTCGTATGACGGGCCCGTTAATAAAGACTTGTATACAAAAGTGTCTGTGGCTATATCTTTAAAGTATTCAACATAAAATACAAATAACATAATATATTTTGAGTCTTTCAAGTATTGTAAGGATATTATTATCAAGTAACTCCATTTTTTTTTAAGTTTTTCAAAATTATCAAAATGATGTGTATTAACTCATGTATTCAGAGCTTTACATTAGAAATAAAATGTTTTATAGTGCTTATTATTTTACTTCAAAATTTAATAAATAGATGAAGTTCTTTAAGGCTCATCCCAAAAGTAATTTAAGAATATACGGAATTTTAGACTACTAAATGATAAAATAAGTAAATAAATGTTAACAGTACAAATTAAGCACTGGGGCTTGCACCACAAACAGATATTTGACATTTGTGTCTATTAAAATACTTGCAAGAAAGGAAACGTCAAACGAAATGTTTATTTTTGTTCAAGAAAGTTGGAAAAAATAATAGCTTAATGGCTTATGCGCCCTCTTGAATGCTTGTAAAATTATTAGTTCAACTTTTCCTTTAATTAAATGCCGTAGTAATGTCTTCCGGATCCGCGGCGACTCTGCAGGACCCTGCCCATATTGCGTTTGTCGACGTCGACGAACCGACAAAAGGCGAAGGCTCTGAGCGCGAGCTGACCAGTGATTCTGGATTCGAAACAAGGTCCTCGAAACTTATAGAGTCCGCGTTACCATCTGAATCAGTTGTCTCACCCAGAAAATCCAAACAAGATGATGTACAGTGCGACGCTATAGTGGTCTCTGAAGACGTCGCTGAGACCGGTTCCTCGTCCCCTCTGTCCTATTCCAGTGCAAGCTCCGCCAGCGGCAACACCTCTGATAATGTGTCTAACTTTGACGAGTTCTCGGCTAGCCAAAAACAGGATGGGCTTACTTTAAATAGCTGTAATGAAGATTTTATAGCTAGTCAATCAAAATCAGAATTTCAAAACATGGACAGTTCAGATATCAAAGACGTGCTTCCAGATAACAGCATCACAAATGTATCCAATCATTCTGTAAACAAGCATCAAACATATCTTGACACAAATAAGAGTTTAGCAACATCAACCGTGAGTTTGAATGAAACAACGGACACTAATGTAACGTTTTGCAAGTCCCCTTACAGCCGCAGCGCAGAAAACATATTGGTAGAGACAAAAACTGAACAAAGCCAGGTGGATAGTGATGCCATTTTGTCCCAGTTTAAAAGTCAAAAGAACAAAGTCAGTGCTACGCAAGTGATCACTCCAGACACACAAACACATGCAAATCTTGATGTACGGTACACAAGATTACCTAAGGAGCTACTGTCACAAGACTTGGGCAGCATTGTTAAGAATGTCCATGGAATATTCTCTTCTGTTAGTGGCAGTCTGAAGAGTGCATACACACATAGAGCGGGACAGATACCATATATGAAGACTGTGAAAGCAATGCCAAATGGAAAATTGATGAACGACATATTTGAAGATGAACAGAATGATGATAAAGTTATGAATGGAATAGAAAACCCAAAAACTGAACCAGTTTCAAATGACATATGCGAACCTGTAAATCAAAGTTCAAATTTAGAAGAGTGTGATGCCAAAAGTGATGTATTGAGGTTGCAGATTGAGTCACTGGAGAGAGTTCTAGCAGATCAAAGAACAGAGAACACTGCCCTGAGGGAGAGAGTGAAACAGCAGGCCGATGAACTGCACCAGAGAGACCAGACTTTTAAGGAGTTGGAGACTAAAATGGATTTGGTAAGTTGTACACCTTATGTATTAATTATTCATGCCGTGGCTCCCATAGTCATGAGGACTACAACCCCACTAAACATTAAAGTATTAACAGGACCCAATGCCCACATCCTGTGAATTGAATCATTTTCTTTGGGATATAAACCACTACATGTTTCATTCATATAGACATATTTGGAGTGAGCGATTAGCAATAATGTTGATAATGCTAGCACCTGGTAGCTTCTACTAACTTGACAGAGTATTAAAATAATGAGTTGCTTTTAATGTTCCCAATAAAAGGTAAATAAGTTTGTAGAATGGTTCACATTAAGCCCTGGTTTAATCGGCCCTGCAAGGAAGCCAGACTTCTAAGGCAAGATTTGTATGAGGCTTGGACAACGGCCCGTACCAATAAGGATCTTATCATATCTGATGTGAAACGCAAATTAAATGCAGCTGCTCCAAAACCATGGTTATTAACGCTGGCGTCCCGCAAGGCTCCGTACTATCTCAAACGCTGTTTCTGCTGTATATCAAGGACATGCTGTCCACCGATAGCATTCATTGCTATGCAGACGACAGTGCCGGAGATGCGCTTTACACAGGCCGAGCAAACATCCCTCGCTCCGTTGTGGAAGAAAGTCGCGAACAACATGTGTCCGAAATCGAGAGCACTCTCCGATTGGAGTCGAAAAAACCTAGTTCAATTTAACCCGACCAAGACACAAGTTTGCGCGTTTACCGCTAAGAAAACCCCATTTACTGTGGCCCCACAATTCCAGAACACGGCTCTCACAATCTCGAAGAGCATTGGGATCCTAGGTATTGATATTTCGAGCGACGTTCAATTCCGAAGTCACTTGGAAGAGAAGGCCAAGCTGGCATCAAAAACGCTGGGTGTCTTAAATAGAGTGAAGCAGTACTTCACCTCTGGGCAAAGATTGCTGCTGTACAAATCGCAGGTCCGTCCCCATATGGAGTACTGCTGTCACCTCTGGGCTGGAGCACCTGGATATCAGCTTGGCCCTCTTAACTCGGTTCAAAACCGCGCTGTACGAATTATTGACGATCCCATGCTCACAAAAGTTATTGAACGTTTTAGTCTAAGGAGGGACTTCGCCTGTTTATGTGCGTTCTACCGCCTGTATAATGGGCTGTGTTCCGAGGAATTGTTCGACATGATGCCTACAGCCACCTTCTACCATCGCACGGCTCGCCATCGGCGGGATATTCATCCACACACCTTATCGCGGTATCAAAGGAATTTTCTACCGCGCACACTCCGTATGTGGAATGGGGAGTGAATAGGTTCTTAACGGGTCGGCAACATGCTCGTAATGCCCCTGGGGTTGCAAGCACTCATAGGCTGCGGTGACTGCTTAACATCAGGCAGGCCGTACGCTTGTTTGCCACCTTAGTAGTATAAAAAAAAAACCATTGTTTGCTACTCCTTTTTACGCCATTGTAATAATGATAGAATTATTTATTCTCGCCATTCTTGGGTTTCCAGAATAGTGGTGGTACAAAATATGTCAAAAATCGTGATTACAAGACATTAATTGAGATCTGTATGTCACCAATTACAATTTTGTACATTAGTTAAATATTGGTTATATTTGCCATTTTCTCACATACACATTCAAAGAATATAAAACATTATTTGACACAAGTGATCTTACTTTTACAGATAGATGATTAGATTAAAATAAAAAAAAACATATAGTATAATTTTTAAGTTCAAATAATTTTCATAATATGTTCTATACATGAAATCGCAATGTTATCTCCATAACTTATGTCTTACGCGCGAGTTCATTGCAGTTAGATGAAATCCACCTCAGAATACAGTCAACTCGCGTGGCGACTGTAGGTACCTACCTGTTGCTGCACAACACATAATCATCGACATCCGTCTGACTCGTACTGTAGGTACTGGATGGAGAAGGATAGAAGACGTTTAATGTGATGGATCCACAACGTATAATACATTATATCTTCTGTGAGGCTAGCACTAGCACGGCCATCGGGCCCGATGTTAATTAGTTACCTGTCGCAAGGTCCCATCGCTGTTGCAGTGGGGGTCCATATCCATACTAATATTATAAATGCGAAAGTGTGTCTGGCTGTCTGTTACCTCTTCACGCTTAAACCAATGAAATTTGATATGGAGATAGTTTGAGTCCTGACTACTTATTATTATTCCGGAAAATACTCTTATCCGCGATAAACGAACCTGAGGCGGACGAAGTCGCGGCTAGAAGTTAGTACTAATTAAGTATTCCACATGACAAAAGGAACTAAACTGGATAGTTAGATACTTTCCATCGCGAATGCGTAGCACTAGTTTTAATTACGTTATTTTTTCCTCTCTATGGATCGCACCCGATGTGGTGGTATTTCCATTTCGAAGGTTCTCTCAAAGACCTTAACTCAGATTAAGGTCCTCGGGTTCTCTGAAACTGAACCTCGTCGGTCTAACCTCGAGCTCGGGATGAGAAGTTCGTAAACTTCGATCGAAAATAAACCCTCGGTAATGGTGTGCGCAGATGTCGAAGCGCGTGGAGGCGGCGGAGCGCGAGAAGGACGCGGCGGTGATGCGCTACGCGAGCGTGGAGCGCGGCGCCATCGAGGCGCGACGCGTCGCCGACGCCGCCGCGCGCGCCGAGCGTGCCGCCGCCGCCGAGGCCGAGCTGCTCGCCGGCAAGCTCAGGGCGGCGCGCGACGACAAGCAGCGCATCTGCCAGCTCTACGACGACAAGGTACGAAGGATGCGCTACGCGAGCGTGGAGCGCGGCGCCATCGAGGCGCGACGCGTCGCCGACGCCGCCGCGCGCGCCGAGCGTGCCGCCGCCGCCGAGGCCGAGCTGCTCGCCGGCAAGCTCAGGGCGGCGCGCGACGACAAGCAGCGCATCTGCCAGCTCTACGACGACAAGGTACGAAGGATGCGCTACGCGAGCGTGGAGCGCGGCGCCATCGAGGCGCGACGCGTCGCCGACGCCGCCGCGCGCGCCGAGCGTGCCGCCGCCGCCGAGGCCGAGCTGCTCGCCGGCAAGCTCAGGGCGGCGCGCGACGACAAGCAGCGCATCTGCCAGCTCTACGACGACAAGGTACGAAGGATGCGCTACGCGAGCGTGGAGCGCGGCGCCATCGAGGCGCGACGCGTCGCCGACGCCGCCGCGCGCGCCGAGCGTGCCGCCGCCGCCGAGGCCGAGCTGCTCGCCGGCAAGCTCAGGGCGGCGCGCGACGACAAGCAGCGCATCTGCCAGCTCTACGACGACAAGGTACGAAGGATGCGCCACGCGGGCGTTAAAGTGCATTCTTCGCAGGGCAAGCAGATTGAAGGAACGTGTTGGAACGTATGGAAATTGTGATACCACCAAATTTTCCAGTGGCCGCCATGTATTTGCCTCATCGCATCGACGTCAAAGTAACCCACCTGCACAAGCAACTTAACGATGAAGTAGTGGTTTGCTTCAGTTAAACTGTAACTGCTCGATACAAGTGCAAATTAATTTTTCTTTTTCAGGGTCATGAACTTCAGAACACGGAACGAGAGCTGTCGAAGGTCCGCGAGGACCTCAAAGAGCTGGAAGGGCGGCTCAAGTGGACGCAGAGCAAGCTACGCATGGAGATGGACGCGTATAAGGTACATACGCATTCGGTTATATTGGGAATTTAGTTCATGTCGAACAGAGCTCGGCGCCGGTATTTATACATTTTCTAAAATACACGCGATTTCGGAAATGCTTAAACATTTTATTTAGGAGAAGAGAAATTTGTATGAAGGCACCTGATTCTAGTTCTAGAACTTTAATGAAACATACGAAAAAATGTCGTAATTGAACGATAAGAACGAAAAAAAGAGAATACCGGTTACCAAGCCCTGATCTCTAGTTACCGTTTGATGTACATTTGAAATAGTTTTCTCACGTAGGTGAATAATGGAATTATTATAAAAAGGATAATTCTTAAAACCCATTTAAAAAAGACATTCGACATTGCTTATCAAACTTTCATATTAATGGCTTTAAACACGTCGAACGGTATATGAATAGCGTTAGACGTATGAACGATCATGGACTCTCTGTACGAGCACACACACTACATTAGTTGTCGAGTATTTCCATTTAGGAGTTTTGTCGATTTGTAATGTATGCTCCCTATATGTCCGCGGCCGCAGGACAGCGCCTCGCGCGTGGAGCAGCTGTCGGCGCGCGCGGCGGAGCTGGAGGCGGCGCGTCACGCCGCCGCCGACGCCGCCGCCGTCGCCGCCGCCGACGCCGCCGTCGCCGCCGCCGACGCGCAGCGCACGCGCCAGCTGGGTGAGTGCGCGCCCGGGACCACGACGGTGTGCTCTGTGACCCGGCGAGCTGGTTTACGGTGGCTCCTTATTGCTCCGTATTGGGTATTCCGCTCGTGGACGAAACGCTAATTTAAGAGTTCTCTTGAAATGTTCAGAGGTGGAGTTGAAGGAGAGCCAGGCGGCGCTGATCCTGTGCCGGCACGACCGCGACTCGCTGGAGCGGCGCCTGGCGCTCGCCACGCAGCAGCTGGACACCACGCGCCGGGAGCGGGACGCCGCCGCCGCGGAGCGAGCGACCGCCGCCGCCGAGGTAACGCGAGGGGGGAGAGCCGTGCGGCGAACGTTGAGAACTATGTCGACTACCTTAGCTGTGTACTGACGGCGTTCGTCGTTGCAGGTGGCGCGACTGCAGGAGCAGAACCTGCGGCTGGAGGAGGAGGCGGCGGAGCTGGCGGCGCTGCGCGCGCAGGCCGCGCTCGCCGACACGCTCAGCGCGCAGCTGCACAGGTACCTCTCCCTGCACTCGGTGCGCACCTCACCTCGTTTGGCTACTGGCAATTATAGTCGATGCCACATACAAGTAGGTGTGATCTAGCAAGTTTCTTTAAAGGGTCGGCGTTTGTTATAGAGAAACGGAACGAGCCGCCGCGGCTGAAGAAGCGCTCGGGCGCGAACGAGCACGCGCAGAGACGTGCGCGCGGCGCGAGGCGGCCGCGCTCGAGCACGCGGCGCGACTCACCGCGCAGCACGTGCAGCAGCGCGCGCACAGCCAGCACACCACCGACCAGGTACACGCGCGGCACGTGCAGCAGCGCGCGCACAGCCAGCACACCACCGACCAGGTACACGCGCGGCACGTGCAGCAGCGCGCGCACAGCCAGCACACCACCGACCAGGTACACGCGCGGCACGTGCAGCAGCGCGCGCACAGCCAGCACACCACCGACCAGGTACACGCGCGGCACGTGCAGCAGCGCGCGCACAGCCAGCACACCACCGACCAGGTACACGCGCGGCACGTGCAGCAGCGCGCGCACAGCCAGCACACCACCGACCAGGTACACGCGCGGCACGTGCAGCAGCGCGCGCACAGCCAGCACACCACCGACCAGGTACACGCGCGGCACGTGCAGCAGCGCGCGCACAGCCAGCACACCACCGACCAGGTACACGCGCGGCACGTGCAGCAGCGCGCGCACAGCCAGCACACCACCGACCAGGTACACGCGCGGCACGTGCAGCAGCGCGCGCACAGCCAGCACACCACCGACCAGGTACACGCGCGGCACGTGCAGCAGCGCGCGCACAGCCAGCACACCACCGACCAGGTACACGCGCGGCACGTGCAGCAGCGCGCGCACAGCCAGCACACCACCGACCAGGTACACGCGCGGCACGTGCAGCAGCGCGCGCACAGCCAGCACACCACCGACCAGGTACACGCGCGGCACGTGCAGCAGCGCGCGCACAGCCAGCACACCACCGACCAGGTACACGCGCGGCACGTGCAGCAGCGCGCGCACAGCCAGCACACCACCGACCAGGTACACGCGCGGCACGTGCAGCAGCGCGCGCACAGCCAGCACACCACCGACCAGGTACACGCGCGGCACGTGCAGCAGCGCGCGCACAGCCAGCACACCACCGACCAGGTACACGCGCGGCACGTGCAGCAGCGCGCGCACAGCCAGCACACCACCGACCAGGTACACGCGCGGCACGTGCAGCAGCGCGCGCACAGCCAGCACACCACCGACCAGGTACACGCGCGGCACGTGCAGCAGCGCGCGCACAGCCAGCACACCACCGACCAGGTACACGCGCGGCACGTGCAGCAGCGCGCGCACAGCCAGCACACCACCGACCAGGTACACGCGCGGCACGTGCAGCAGCGCGCGCACAGCCAGCACACCACCGACCAGGTACACGCGCGGCACGTGCAGCAGCGCGCGCACAGCCAGCACACCACCGACCAGGTACACGCGCGGCACGTGCAGCAGCGCGCGCACAGCCAGCACACCACCGACCAGGTACACGCGCGGCACGTGCAGCAGCGCGCGCACAGCCAGCACACCACCGACCAGGTACACGCGCGGCACGTGCAGCAGCGCGCGCACAGCCAGCACACCACCGACCAGGTACACGCGCGGCACGTGCAGCAGCGCGCGCACAGCCAGCACACCACCGACCAGGTACACGCGCGGCACGTGCAGCAGCGCGCGCACAGCCAGCACACCACCGACCAGGTACACGCGCGGCACGTGCAGCAGCGCGCGCACAGCCAGCACACCACCGACCAGGTACACGCGCGGCACGTGCAGCAGCGCGCGCACAGCCAGCACACCACCGACCAGGTACACGCGCGGCACGTGCAGCAGCGCGCGCACAGCCAGCACACCACCGACCAGGTACACGCGCGGCACGTGCAGCAGCGCGCGCACAGCCAGCACACCACCGACCAGGTACACGCGCGGCACGTGCAGCAGCGCGCGCACAGCCAGCACACCACCGACCAGGTACACGCGCGGCACGTGCAGCAGCGCGCGCACAGCCAGCACACCACCGACCAGGTACACGCGCAGAGACGTGCGCGCGGCCCGGACCTCAATTGGTCGTATTTCCACAACATACGCCAGGGTGCTTTATCATTTCACTTTAGGAACAGTGATTGCCTGATTAAAGACTTTTTCAGAAGGTACTTCATTTTCTGACCTCAGACATATATTATCACAACACAACAAAACGGGGCTTAATCGCGTATATGTGTTTCCTTCGAGACCATGGATGTAACGCGACGTCCGAAACGTCGAAGAATTACCAAAGAAAGGTAAATAAATAAATCATATTTACACGCGATTAAGTCCCGTTGTGTTGTGTTGTGATAATGAGTGAAGATCGTGTAAGTTTAAGTCAATGCTCAGACATACAGTTTTTCTACTTTAAGTAACGATGTTCCTTTGTGTGTCAGACGCAGGCGCTGTCGGCGGACAACGTGTCGCTGCGGGAGCGCGTGGCGGCGCTGGAGGCCGACGAGGCCGCGCTGCGCGCCGCGCTCGCCGACGAGGCCGAGCGTCGCCACAAGGAGAGCCGCGTGCTGGCCCGGAAGGTACGCACAGCGAGGAGGCCGCGCTCGCCGACGAGGCCGAGCGTCGCCACAAGGAGAGCCGCGTGCTGGCCCGGAAGGTACGCACAGCGAGGAGGCCGCGCTCGCCGACGAGGCCGAGCGTCGCCACAAGGAGAGCCGCGTGCTGGCCCGGAAGGTACGCACAGCGAGGAGGCCGCGCTCGCCGACGAGGCCGAGCGTCGCCACAAGGAGAGCCGCGTGCTGGCCCGGAAGGTACGCACAGCGAGGAGGCCGCGCTCGCCGACGAGGCCGAGCGTCGCCACAAGGAGAGCCGCGTGCTGGCCCGGAAGGTACGCACAGCGAGGAGGCCGCGCTCGCCGACGAGGCCGAGCGTCGCCACAAGGAGAGCCGCGTGCTGGCCCGGAAGTTACGCACAGCGAGGAGGCCGCGCTCGCCGACGAGGCCGAGCGTCGCCACAAGGAGAGCCGCGTGCTGGCCCGGAAGGTACGCACAGCGAGGAGGCCGCGCTCGCCGACGAGGCCGAGCGTCGCCACAAGGAGAGCCGCGTGCTGGCCCGGAAGGTACGCACAGCGAGGAGGCCGCGCTCGCCGACGAGGCCGAGCGTCGCCACAAGGAGAGCCGCGTGCTGGCCCGGAAGGTACGCACAGCGAGGAGGCCGCGCTCGCCGACGAGGCCGAGCGTCGCCACAAGGAGAGCCGCGTGCTGGCCCGGAAGGTACGCACAGCGAGGAGGCCGCGCTCGCCGACGAGGCCGAGCGTCGCCACAAGGAGAGCCGCGTGCTGGCCCGGAAGGTACGCACAGCGAGGAGGCCGCGCTCGCCGACGAGGCCGAGCGTCGCCACAAGGAGAGCCGCGTGCTGGCCCGGAAGGTACGCACAGCGAGGAGGCCGCGCTCGCCGACGAGGCCGAGCGTCGCCACAAGGAGAGCCGCGTGCTGGCCCGGAAGGTACGCACAGCGAGGAGGCCGCGCTCGCCGACGAGGCCGAGCGTCGCCACAAGGAGAGCCGCGTGCTGGCCCGGAAGGTACGCACAGCGAGGAGGCCGCGCTCGCCGACGAGGCCGAGCGTCGCCACAAGGAGAGCCGCGTGCTGGCCCGGAAGGTACGCACAGCGAGGAGGCCGCGCTCGCCGACGAGGCCGAGCGTCGCCACAAGGAGAGCCGCGTGCTGGCCCGGAAGGTACGCACAGCGAGGAGGCCGCGCTCGCCGACGAGGCCGAGCGTCGCCACAAGGAGAGCCGCGTGCTGGCCCGGAAGGTACGCACAGCGAGGAGGCCGCGCTCGCCGACGAGGCCGAGCGTCGCCACAAGGAGAGCCGCGTGCTGGCCCGGAAGGTACGCACAGCGAGGAGGCCGCGCTCGCCGACGAGGCCGAGCGTCGCCACAAGGAGAGCCGCGTGCTGGCCCGGAAGGTACGCACAGCGAGGAGGCCGCGCTCGCCGACGAGGCCGAGCGTCGCCACAAGGAGAGCCGCGTGCTGGCCCGGAAGGTACGCACAGCGAGGAGGCCGCGCTCGCCGACGAGGCCGAGCGTCGCCACAAGGAGAGCCGCGTGCTGGCCCGGAAGGTACGCACAGCGAGGAGGCCGCGCTCGCCGACGAGGCCGAGCGTCGCCACAAGGAGAGCCGCGTGCTGGCCCGGAAGGTACGCACAGCGAGGAGGCCGCGCTCGCCGACGAGGCCGAGCGTCGCCACAAGGAGAGCCGCGTGCTGGCCCGGAAGGTACGCACAGCGAGGAGGCCGCGCTCGCCGACGAGGCCGAGCGTCGCCACAAGGAGAGCCGCGTGCTGGCCCGGAAGGTACGCACAGCGAGGAGGCCGCGCTCGCCGACGAGGCCGAGCGTCGCCACAAGGAGAGCCGCGTGCTGGCCCGGAAGGTACGCACAGCGAGGAGGCCGCGCTCGCCGACGAGGCCGAGCGTCGCCACAAGGAGAGCCGCGTGCTGGCCCGGAAGGTACGCACAGCGCTTCAGAATGCAGACTAAGGCCATTAGAGCAATTGTGTGGATACCACAAGATCTCCGCGAAGCCCCACTTTTGTCACTAGGGATACTGTCTAACTCCTGACCTGTGATATGTACAGTCACCAGCATTAATATCTGCCTCAACAAAGCGCGCATAAATATCTGACACGATTCTATTTCAAGGGCCGTTAGGACGTGACAGATATTTTCGCCCGCCTTGTTATGGCAGATATTAATGCTGATGACAGTACCTATAACCAATAAAAAAAAGTTTAAAATCGCAGGTGGCGGAGCTGCAGGAGGAGGTGGCGGAGGCAGGCAAGAGGCTGGAGTGGGAGAAGGGCGAGAACGGTGTGCTCAAGAAGAAGCACGCCAGCGCCGTCAAGGTGAGCGTCCCGCCCTCGCACTGTCGTCCGCAGTCCGGCCCGTTGTATCCGTAAAGCAATGTAGGCCTGAGGACCCAACGCCTTCTAGGGGCCCCGTCCCGCCTAGATGCCCACCTCCTCAAGGTTAACAGAGGCCCCGGGACTCACGCAGGCGCGGTCGCAGCCTGAAATGTAAAAAAGTAAATTACACTATTGCACAATACACGATTTTATTGCACACATTGTAAAACAAATCAAAGTCTAGAAGACGAAGAGTTTTTATTGACAAAAAAATATAAATTATTTTGTTCATTTTTAGAAGATTTTTAAATTTGGCGTGTACGATTTGGGGGGGGCGGGTCATCTCCTCTGTGATCCCTTCTCGTCGGACCGCTCCTGAACCCACGTTATCCAGGGGCCTCTGCATGCAATGATACAGTACAGCATTGAACACTGGATTTTTATTGAGACTGTCATGTCACTCCTAACAGATGAGCAATGATGCGATCTATTGCAATTGCATTTACGAACTACAATAATAATGAAAAAATTATCAAAAAAGGTTATATTTCAATGCCATACAAAAGTTATACAAACGAAATATTAAAGAAAATAGGCTAACAATTTCTGATGGTCAGGTCAGCATAGCCGTGGCTCTAATTATTCAGCCAGTGTGGCGTTGTACCACAGATACAAACAGAAACCTTGATTGAGGGAATGACACCAGTCAGGTGTTTTTTTTGTTCACATACTTAAAAGGCCGGTAATGCACTTGTGACTCCTCTGGTGTTTATGGGCGACGGTGTTCGCTTACCATCAGGCGATCCGTCCACTCGTTTGCCCCCTATAACATCAAATAAATACCTAAAGAAATAGAGTACAGTATGGTGGGTCTCGTGCTACAGTGTGTGTGTGCGCAGGAGCTGAGCCGCGAGCTGGCGCGTGCGCAGAAGCTCGTGCAGCAGCTGCAGGACAAGCAGCCGCCCACGCAGCCCTCCACGCGCGCCGGTAACCACACGCTACTATATGTATACCTTGTGCATTCAGCCTTACTATGAACCTTCATTTTGACATGTTCGTTAATATCACATCTTAAGGGGTTCCAAGCGAAAACGTACGATTTTTCATGGTTTTTGTTGTATAACTAGTCCCTGCAATGGTGAAAATGTGACAGTTCCGTTTCTGTTGAACGCTTTCTCGCATTCGAAGATTTGAATATATTTGTATGTATTTAAGTTTATCTTCCAGAGAGGTCTATAAAAATAAAGAATGCGTATCTGAGGTGTTTGCAGAGCGCTATAACATGGGATTCTTTAAGAAGCGAGTTAACAGGGCACTCAATAAAGGTTGGCGATGCATGGGTGATTTGGACATTAGAAAGAA
Source organism: Hedya salicella (assembly GCA_905404275.2). Classification (NCBI taxonomy): domain Eukaryota; kingdom Metazoa; phylum Arthropoda; class Insecta; order Lepidoptera; family Tortricidae; genus Hedya; species Hedya salicella. Next base: position 52,226,602 of record FR990097.1, on the reverse strand, counting down.
ACGAGTCTCAGTTAACCTTTAACGAAGCTTTGGTCTCGGTGACTCGTGAAGATAAAGTGAAGCAGTATATTGGTAAAGACGGTCGTTGTCAACACGATGAGACAGATACAACATGGAAAAGTGCAGAGCTACGGATCGAAGGTCATTGAGCTGGGAGCTCCTTAACCAACCGGACAGGGCCTCTCACAAAATGTATCACGTTTTCGTTTGAGCAAAATAAGGCTTTTTTTTCAAATTCGGGGCGAGTTACAACTTAGGAACTCCACTCAAATTACATTTCCAACGCCGCAAAATTACACATTTGGAAAGTTTACTTGTACATGGGCCGTTTTTTTACATTCTGACCTAAAAATGTAGTATAATATCGTTGAGAACAATTTATTTTGTAAAATTACGTTATGAAGTTGTGCAAAGGTTTGTTTGGCGCACGCGCAGGCTCGGTGACGTCTCTGAGCAGCGGCGAGAGCGCGCCGCCCGACGACCGCCTCAACGCCCACGACGCGCTGCCCGACATACAGGTACGCAGGACACCATACACACACAACAATTTTTAAGGCTTTGAACATTTAAGGCTGGTTTTAGTATACACTGATCGTGGCACAGCGATCCGGAGAGCTATCCTTCCGGTGCGGCTGATAGCCATCCGGAGAGCTATCCACCCGGTGCGGCTGACAGCCATCCGGAGAGCTATCCACCCGGTGCGGCTGACAGCCATCCGGAGAGCTATCCACCCGGTGCGGCTGACAGCCATCCGGAGAGCTATCCATCCGGTGCGGCTGACAGCCATCCGGAGAGCTATCCACCCGGTGCGGCTGACAGCCATCCGGAGAGCTATCCACCCGGTGCGGCTGACAGCCATCCGGAGAGCTATCCACCCGGTGCGGCTGACAGCCATCCGGAGAGCTATCCATCCGGTGCGGCTGACAGCCATCCGGAGAGCTATCCACCCGGTGCGGCTGACAGCCATCCGGAGAGCTATCCACCCGGTGCGGCTGACAGCCATCCGGAGAGCTATCCACCCGGTGCGGCTGACAGCCATCCGGAGAGCTATCCACCCGGTGCGGCTGACAGCCATCCGGAGAGCTATCCACCCGGTGCGGCTGACAGCCATCCGGAGAGCTATCCACCCGGTGCGGCTGACAGCCATCCGGAGAGCTATCCATCCGGTGCGGCTGACAGCCATCCGGAGAGCTATCCACCCGGTGCGGCTGACAGCCATCCGGAGAGCTATCCACCCGGTGCGGCTGACAGCCATCCGGAGAGCTATCCATCCGGTGCGGCTGACAGCCATCCGGAGAGCTATCCACCCGGTGCGGCTGACAGCCATCCGGAGAGCTATCCATCCGGTGCGGCTGACAGCCATCCGGAGAGCTATCCACCCGGTGCGGCTGACAGCCATCCGGAGAGCTATCCACCCGGTGCGGCTGACAGCCATCCGGAGAGCTATCCACCCGGTGCGGCTGACAGCCATCCGGAGAGCTATCCACCCGGTGCGGCTGACAGCCATCCGGAGAGCTATCCACCCGGTGCGGCTGACAGCCATCCGGAGAGCTATCCATCCGGTGCGGCTGACAGCCATCCGGAGAGCTATCCACCCGGTGCGGCTGACAGCCATCCGGAGAGCTATCCACCCGGTGCGGCTGACAGCCATCCGGAGAGCTATCCATCCGGTGCGGCTGACAGCCATCCGGAGAGCTATCCACCCGGTGCGGCTGACAGCCATCCGGAGAGCTATCCACCCGGTGCGGCTGACAGCCATCCGGAGAGCTATCCACCCGGTGCGGCTGACAGCCATCCGGAGAGCTATCCACCCGGTGCGGCTGACAGCCATCCGGAGAGCTATCCACCCGGTGCGGCTGACAGCCATCCGGAGAGCTATCCACCCGGTGCGGCTGACAGCCATCCATTCCGTAGCCGTTTATTTTCATTTCGCGTCTGCTTCATATTTGCTAAACTAAACTGTGAAAATATTATAAACACTTGACTAAGAACGAGCAAAATACGATGTTGCCTGTTTAAACGATTAGTCTAAACGAAACGAAATGTAAGTACATATTGTTTTTTCATTTGTTGTCGCAGTGTTTACATACTAAAATTAAAAAATTAAGTAATTCAAAACGATAATTTTCCAAGGTCATTTACTAACGATTAAATAGGCAATGTCTCGATATTTACGAGTTAAAACAAATGATGTAGTATTCACCTTTTCCAATAATAGAAATCAGTGCACAGACAGTGGAATGAAGAATCTAATGCGCATTTGTTTTAAAAGTCCACAGGGACAATCTTTTTGTCAGCTTTACTTTACGTTATTACCCCACAGTATACGTACGTCACAGTCACAGCACCTAGGTGCTCAAAGTTCTGCCTGTTGTGTTTATTTTCACCAACTAACTTTATTACCAAGTGTAAGGTTACAGCGGTAGCACTTTATTTGTGAGTGAGTTTAGTAAAACGTCCCACTTTGTCGATTCTAGTTTCAGAGTTACGGGCAGTTTAGTGAAATATGGCAAAACCAACCGATAATCGACTTTCAATGAAAACTGATAGAACCTAACTAATAAACCTATGATTTTGATGTCGACACATAAATTACCAATTTAAGCACCTTTTTAAGGCCTCAAAGTTTAGTGCCCAGCGTCCCACTTTGTCGAATACCGAAAAAAATCGTCGATATCATATTTGTGCCTGTTATAGGGAAACATTTCTACTTTGTCGATATGGAGTTGTGAGTAGTTTGTGATATAACAAAGCATAAGCTATCTTTCGGTGAAAAAATTATGGCTATGAGTGCTACAGTTATTTTTTTTTAATTCTTCAAACTTGCAAAGGTGAATAAGCGAAAATTGAGAAAACGTTGGATAAGTTTGGGACCGCAAAAAAACACACTTGTTTTTTGAAGTTATGTAGTGTTTGGTATCAAATGAATTGGCTTACTTTAAAAATTTCAAATTAGTCAAATACATGTATGTAACCTTAGAAGTTTGAATGTTACGGAGGCTTGAACATAAAAACAGAACGAAAATATGTCAATCCTGAATATGGGTTTATTTTCTATATTTATAACACGACCCGCAGATTCATCATTAAAGTTGTATTTATAAATGTATTCTCATGCTAAAAAAGAGAGAAATAACTCTATGGATCCCTTTCGTTAGTTATTATGTCAAAAAGTTAATTAAAAATGAATTGAAAAGTACAGCATAAAAAAATACGAATAAAAAATAGTACATTGTTTGTCAAGGAGCTAAAATAAGCCATTATGACACGAAGTGATTATTTGGATGAGATCTCGAAGTGAGCGAGGACAAATATATCTGAGTGTCATATAATGGCTTTTAGCCACGTGTTATTAACACTCTGCTTTTCACTTCGACTGCGAGCAAATAAAAAAGATTTAACATTAAAATTTTATATTTCATGAAAAATAAAAAGTACAGTTTGAGCAATTCTTTATAGTTAAATTGACAGCTTATATATTTTTTTCTGTAAAAGATCAAACAAACGACATTAGTATCAATGACTATTAGATTAACAATAACAAACCTTTATCTCATACATAAAATGGTATAAATATACCAAACACATAGTTTTCACTGAACAAGCACTAAAGTTTAGTAAATCGACGAAGTGGGACGCTACCTATAGAAAATCACTAAACTTTTTAATGCATAAAAAAGTACTTAGAATTTGCTATTAATACTTTTTATACTGGATAAGTGTGTTTTTTTAAGTCTTATGTTATATATTAAAATACACTTGTCATTTGTATTTTTTATGCTGTACTTTTCAATTCAGTTTTTATTAACTTTTTGAAATAATAAGTAACTAAAGGGATCCATAGAATTAGTTCTGGCTTTTTTAGCATGAGAATACATTTATAAATACAACTTTAATGATAAATCTGCGTTCAATGTTATAAATATAGAAAATAAACCCATATTCAGGATTGACATATTTTCGTTCTCTTTTTATGTTCAAGCCTCCGTAACATTCAAACAACTAAGGTTACATACATGATTTTGACTAATTTGTAATCCTTAAAGTATGCCAATTGACAATGTTTCATTTTTCAGACCAATCTTTTTTATTATGCAGTTCGAAAGAGGGTATTTTTTTAAGTTATTTGTAATTTTTATTTTCCTCGAAAGTCTCCATGTCGAAGCAAAAAATCAAGTTTTAGAGTTACTCATTCTAAAAAAGCGTAACCGCCATAATGACGTCATTTAGTGGATGATGTGTTGCCAACGAAGAAAAATCTTATGTTTATCAAAAGACTGCCATGTATGCAAACTATTTTAATAACTATATCATGTCAGTAAACCTACTCCGCTCTGATTTCGTAAATTTAGTGAACGTATGTTTGTAAAATAGAGCCTAATTAGCAAATAAAAGTCAAATAATCTGCTTAAATACACCAAACGGGCATCTGTCGTGTGTCTCAGCCTTAAGTACCTAGAATACCAGTACTTATCTATGGAATTGAGTATTGACGTTTAGTGATGGTTCAAATATTTGTTTACAAATTTGACAAATTTCGGTGAATTTGTCTTCCGCAAAAACTAAATATTTTTACATAAAAACGTCTAAAATAACGAAGCTGTTACTCGTAGCTTTAAAATAAACGATTTATCTTATTAAATATATGTTTTATTGTTGACATTATACAATTTGATTTCGACTTCCTATAGAAAATATGCAATCTGCTGATCAAATCTACTATGGGGAGCCAGATTTATTTCACATTTCGACCTATGTTCCTTGTGGAAAGTTGTTCAGTATCAAAATCATCTCGCTGCGGGAAAACAACCACTAAAATTTCACATTGTTTAGTAATTTATTTCAGATAGGTACATTAGCGAGATATTTGATTATTTTTTATTGCACAATACAAAATGGTACAAAACGGTAATCCTTTATAATTTGTTTCATACGCGATGCTCTGGAGTCATATGCCATTGCACAAATCATATGTTGGAGACTTAGAATAGAAGAAGAATAGAAAACATTTATTTCAAGTAACAAGACTCATACAAACAAACACAATCGTTAGTAACATTAACTTATTTCTAATGTTAGTAGGCAATTAATATAATATTATACAAAATATGCACTGTGTGAAACATGCATTTCACAACAGTGTCTCATGTACGGACAGTCCAGCCTGTCCGCTATCGAGCCCAGGATGGGGTTGGGGCTGGCCCGCACCCGGCGCACCAGGGATGCACATCGCTTGCGCATAGTCGTATAAAAGCAGTCTATACGCGCTTCTGCGAACATCCCTGATGCGCTACAGAAGCGGGGCAGCCCCACCAGCACCCGGAACGCGTTATTATACTGGACCCGGAGGGCTCCGTAGGCCCGTTGCGTGTAAGACCTCCATAAGCCGCACGTATACAGGGAGGTACAAAAAGCTCTGAATAGAGTTATTTTAACCTCCATCGTACACCGCGCGAACTTACGGGAAATCATATTAGCCCTCACTGACAGAGCCCTCCGTTCCCGTTCTATATCCATGTTGTCCTTTAGATCAGTCGTGACAATATGACCTAAGTATTTGAAACTCCGCACCCTTTCTAGTGGAGTACCAGAGAGCTTTATGGAAGGCACCTCATCTATCCGTTTACTACCGGGTTCAAACACCATAAACTGACTTTTGGCTACATTATATTTCAGCCCGTGTTCGATGGCATACTTCTCACATACGAGAAGTAACTTACGTAGGCCACAAGCCGACGCGCTGAGTAAAACCATGTCGTCCGCATAGCTTATATTATTTACACATACTGAGTCAATATGACAGCCGACATGCATTTTACCCAGCGCGTCCAGAAGTCCATCCACATAAAGATTAAAGAGCGTGGGCGAGGTCAACCCCCCCTGCCTCACTCCACATTCCAACCGGTATGGATCCGACAGTGTACCCGCCCATCTAACGCTATTGACCTGGCCTCCATACCAGTACCTGAGTATCAGTATTGTTTCAGTAGGTAATTGAATGGCTTCCAGCTTCTTCCAGAGTACATCATAAGAGACCAGGTCAAAAGCCTTAGATAGGTCTAAGAATCCAGCGTAAACTGGAGTCTTCCTATCCATATAGTATTTGACAGTATGCTTAAGACACAGTATTGCGCTCTCTGTGGATAACCCGGGTCTAAACCCAAACTGATTGTGATTTAGCTGCACATATTTGTTTAACTGTGAATTAAGCATACCGTCAAAAACTTTAGCTATGATGGTAGCGAGAGAAATAGGCCTGTAATTACTAGAGTCTGCTAAGTCTCCAGTTTTATTTTTAACAACCGGTATAACAATTGTCCTCATCAGGTCCTCGGGCAAGTAGCAATGCCTAACACACAGCGTATAGAACATTGCCAACACTCTTGCAACATGAGGACCCGCAAACTGAAGATGCTCAATGCTGAGGCCATCATGCCCCGGTGACTTACCTCGGGAAATCGAGCTAATAGCCTTGGCTACCTCCCTAGAAGTGAAACCCGGTTCAACCGGTTGCGTGTTGGCCTCAGCATTGTTCACCTCCTGCCGTGATGCCCCCAAAGGAGATTTTACAACAAAGTGCTCTTTAAAATGGTCAGCAATGTCTTTCAGGTTACTTTTACCACCAACGCTAACAGGACAGACAGACCGAAACTTCATATTATCAGTAGCCTTCCAGAAAGACCGGAAATCTTTTTTGGAGTGATGTGACGCTATGATATCCATTTTAATTTGCGATTGGTGATCTTGGCACCATTTAAGGCGAGATTTAAAGATCTTCCTTGTTTCACACATCTCATTAAATAAGTTTCCATGTGTAGGTCTACCATAAAGCACCCATTCTTGAAACTTCAGTCTGGCTGCCCCATGAGCATCTTTGACATGTCTGTTCCACCCTACTATTTGGTTCTTAGACTTTCGCTTTCTGCTTAGACTACTAGTAATAGCGGCCGCGCGTAAAACTGACACAATATCGACATACATTCGATCAATTACCTGTCTATGGCCAGTATCACTGCAGTACTTATCTGCGCAAAGTCTAAACTCCACAGGAAAGTCAATGTTCATCGCTATAACGGGCCACCTGCTCCGACCCTCTTTCCCCCCATACTATTTGTTGACTAGGTGCGCTAGGTAGGTTTATTAACCTAGGTGTTATTATATTGAGATCACATTCTAGCATGAGAGGGAAATGGTCGGACCATGTGACATCGTATTTGACATATACATTGCGCACCGACGACATTACAGATTGTGTTATAAGGCAATGATCCAACCATCGCTCGCAGTGGTGCACATCGCTTATGAATGTATACGTCCCGGAATCTGTACCTAACTTGTGTATGTCGATACAACACCAATCCAGTTCATTGCAGTGGTTAATTAGTTCAATATAAAAAAGTTCACTTGGATGGGCGTTGAAATCTCCCAATATGAATACCGATTCTATGCCGTATTCCTCAACAATAGCACTCACCCCGCCGATGCAGTCCGTAAACTCTGGTAAGTTGTCCATACTATTTGTTGGCATGTATACGCTCATCACAATAATAGGGCGATCATCCCTCACTATTTTTATCGCGCACACCCGCGGATTATCGCACGGAACCACCGACACATCACAAAAAACCGCATTCCTCCATAGTAGGGCGACACCGCCGTACGGTCGCCCGCGCAGCATGCCTATTGAGGTGTTCATTGACGAAGTCCCAGTCGCACTAAAATTGGCGTCAATACTATTCAGAAATGGAACATCTTCGGGAGCCAACCAAGTTTCCCGCAGGGCAATAATATCACTTATTTGACATAGTTCTCTCACACTGTCCACACAACGCTTCACATTTTTACAATTAAACGTAGCAAGTGTACAACTAGACATATTGATTTGATATATTGCCGTCACCAGAGCTTACTCTGACAGGTTGTTTGTAAGTGTAATGCACAAACTTCCGAAATATAATGTCTTTCGGCCATAAGTTACTATCCAAAAACAATGGTATTTTCGATTCGTTAACGAAGAACTTGTAGGCATTGTAGAACTTTTCGTTTCTTATTTTAATCTTTTCTAATAATATTGATTCTTGCGTTTTTCGTTTAATATACTCCATTATTTCCGATTCATCCGCATTTTTATTTACTTTTGTGATAAACATCGGAATTCTACGCTCAGCTGCCCTAAAACTGCCAACTGTAATAGTTGAGGTCCCAAGTTGACCTTTGTGGCGTGTAGTTTTATTTTTGTTTTTGTTTTTATAGCGTACAGTCTCCCAGTCGTCATTTTTGGGGCTACGACTTTGCGATGATGGGTCCACCCCCGTAATTAGCGCGTCAGCAAACGATTTACCGCGCTTCGTCGACTCTGAGGGTGAGTCGGTCAGCTGCGCCTGGGCCGATTCAATCAGCTGTTCGTCGCGATGACTCATCCCGCTCGTTGTAGCAGCGGCGGCCGGCGGCAGCGATACATTATTCTCCGCGGTAGGATTTCCACCCTCAATCTGAATAGATCGATATTGATTGCTCACACACAAATTATCGGTTATAGGTGACGATGACGTTTCTTTATTTGTATTAATAGTGTCATTCAATGTCGAGTTGTAAGTCTGAGATATGCCTGAGGGGCCACTATCCAGGCACCAGGCTCCGCGCCTCACATTAACATTACACATCGATAACCTGGTAGGGGCAATGTTTTTCATTACATTAACTTCTTTCTTCAAGTCTTCGAGTTCATTAAGAGTCGCATACGTTGATTTAAACGTGTCCATATCAGTCTGTAACCGCACTATATCCCTCAGCAATTTTGTACAATCCAGATGGTCGAATAATATTGGCGGTAATTTTTCTAACTGCCGGGCCACAAATACTGGAATTGAACTGGGATCAGCAGTTCTAAACACGTTTATAATATCATTTATATCGCGCTGCTCCTTCTTTTCTCCTCTGCGATTAACATTTGGTTTGTTCGTTGGGACGGCTTCATAAAGTAACAACTTTGAGTTTTGAATTTCAGCTCCTGTGAAAGCCGACGTACATAAACGAACTAAGGTTTCCTCGTCTATCACAGATAACTTATTCTGTATATACGACAACATTTCGTCAATAACGATGTTACAGTGATTGCATTTTACTGTAGCCGACATTTTTACGACACTCACGCGCCGATCGAGACAAAACAACAGACAAATACGAAAGCAATACGTGCGTCACCGCTGCGCGCTCACGCGGAACTCAGAAGTGTACTTAGCGTACCTCCACGTACCCCACTGCATTATCGACTTAAGTGTTGCGTTGTGATTATGATACCTTTGGCACCTCTTAACTTAAGGCGGCCACGCAATACTTATCACAGCTTTGAGTATATTCCATTCATGAGCGTCCCTACTTGTGGCAAGTTTGTGCTATCAGCTTGAGTGAGTCAGTCGGAGTTCTTCATTTCTCAAATCCGTGGAAAAGTCGACTCTTCAAAGGGTTAGATTAGAACCAATATCCGTGGAAAGCCGAGTCGTAAAAAAGGTGCGAATCAGTATCCGTGGAAAAGCAGAATCGCAATAGAACAACCGCAAACGGGAAAATAGTGCACGAACGGAATTTGAGCAAGAGTAGCAAGACAAAGCAATGACATATTTGGATTTAACTGTCAAACGTGACTTAGTGACAACCGGAAAAGAGGTTTGTTTTAATCTATGGAAGGCACAGACCTTCCGTCCTCTAAATGACGTCATCTTCCGGTTTGGCACTTTCAGCATTTTTTTTTAAATAGCAGCAAAAAAAACTTGACATATTTTTTTGGATTGTACAGTCGAGGTCAAAGATATATTTACAATTGAAAGTTCCAAAAATATCTTTACATTTAAATAAGTTTACACACAGCATGACAAATACATGTTTAAAATGTACATGACAAATAATATTTTTACACTCAATGCGCCAAAGTTATGTCAGCAATCTTCTGTCCTCAACTGGTCTCGCAACTGGTTCGCATCTTCGTGCCTTCTCTGTCGCAGTCAAAATTTAATTTTAGACCACGTGATCGCGACCTATTGGCAGTTCCCAAAACGCGCACTGTAGCGTACCGGAAATCGCCGTTAGTTCGCGCTTTACAGTATTTGAACGCGCTTCTCAGGTCAGCACCTGACTGCGATGTCTTTGCAAGCAGTTGGAAGATGATTTGTGATGAATGTAAGAGGTTATGTGAGGCGATGGATGATCGTATGTCTTCTGTTACCTATTAATATTGTTATTGTTGTATTGTATAAAACAATTTAATGTTAGTATTTAAGATTAACATTGTATGCATTTCACAGCGCCTTGGTATCTCACTGTTAAGCTGTGTAATCTGTTTGAAATAAATAAAAAAAAATAATCTTTCTTCCATAGACAAATTATCACACATTGTGACAAATATTAGTTTACATTACATGTTACGGAATAATATTTCCTTTCAATGTGCCATAAATATGTTTACATTAGAAGTGACACTTGAAACTTTACGTTCATACATACATTTTTATACTTAAACCTATTGCTACATACATATGTTTGCAGGTTGATTAAACCGTTCTTAATTTGAATATTGACATTGACTTGTCACGTCATATGAAATGGTTTTTCCTTTATTTTCATCATTTGCGTCTTATAGTTCTTAAGTGTGTGTGTGTGTGTGTGTCTGTCTCTGTGACATAACAGTTTTCAAGTGGATGGACCTACATCGTCTTTAAATAATTATATATTGCTTTAAATATACAGGGGATTCTAGAAAATAATTGATAGATTCAGGCGTTACTTTGCGGAATTCCATACTAGATCAATGGATTATAGTTCCTTTGCTGTTCCGCGAACTAGCTAGTTCAACAGCAATACAACTATAATCCATTGATTCTAGAAAAGATACCTACTACAATATTTTGAAATAAAGAATAGTTTGTACGGATATTTTGCAATTTCGGCGAGTACCACACAATAATGTATGATATTAGTATTAATAAAAATAAATAATATAATAATAATAATAATAATAATCGATTTATTTAAAGACAACAGAGTGGTCCAAACAATATTAGTATTTACTTATTCTGATGTTAGTTCCTTAATAATTAATACACAAGACTGATTTAGTCCTCTGACCCATTCTCCACAACAGAGGACAGTCTAGCTTGTTAGCTATCATGCTTAGGATGCTGTTGCTACTCCCGCGCACCCTGTCTAGCAACGAGGCTGTTTTCTTGCACCAGACAGCATCAAAGCCGTCTGTGCGCGCCTCGACGAACATGGACGATGCGCTGCAGTAGCGCGGTAGTCTCAACAGCACCCTAAAAGCATTATTGTATTGAATGCGCAAGGCATTGTAAGCCCGTTGAGTATATCTAACCCACAGACTTGACGTGTACAGCGATGTACAGAAAGCATTAAAAAGAGTAATTTTCACTTCATCCGTACAACGAGCAAATCTGCGGGCCAGCATGTTCGCTCGAACTGACAGTGCCCTACGCTCCCTCTCCATATCTACATCATCCTTCTGGTCATCGGTCAGCAAATGTCCTAAGTATTTAAACTGCTTTACCCTTTGGATGGGGAAAATAACAAAAAAAAATACATTTTGTATTTTTTTTTTGTTATTTTGCTACTCCCGGTGAACAGAATCAAAAAGATCATTCTTGAGTTACTAACACGATTTTACGACTTTGTTTTATTGAAATAAAACAATTTAACGGATTATATCGCGTATATTATCTCATTTTAGTTCCCGACGTTTCGGAAGCTTTCCAGCTTTCCATGGTCACGGGTGGACTATACAGGGAGTCCCAAGAAGTAGTGATATACTGAAGCTGGGACGTAGAGGACCTAGAGGGCTATCTAAATCACCCCCATGTATGTTCCGCGATTTTTCGTATTTTCGGAGTTGTGACTTTTTTTTAAATTCTTCACCTATCGCCGAGTACGATGAGATTTTTATTTATGGTGACGTGAATTATTGCGGTAGATGCTTGATTTTTTTGTGTGCTAAGCTGATAGATAGGCCAATTCAGTATGGTAACATTTACTATCGCTAGATCTTTGAATGGAATAAAAAAATAAATAAATGCCAAGAATGATAAAATTACCCAATATGTTCACAACTTCAAGGGGCTTTAAAAAGATAAAATCACATTAAAAAATACCGTTTGGCTTTTAAAAACTTGCCCTATCTATCAGGTAGCTACCCTGAAAAAAACATTTTATTATTCATAAAACTTCAATCAAAAAATTGAAATCTAAATGTGGCAAGTGCAAAATAAATTAACTTTCTAAATAAATTTCGTTCTAAATCACGCACTGGCCATCAATAGAAAAAGAACAAAAACAAAAGACGGTTGACGCATGAGAAAATTTTCACGTTGTTTGGTCATCGTTGGTACTTTTCAATAATTTAAAAATTGTGTTTTAATGCTGCTAATTGTTCGTTTCTCTAATCATTTTGGCTATTCATATGGACTTTGACTTGCATTACGATTTGGATTAGTGTTAATACCTGGAATCGACGACTTGGCATTATTTAACTGGACTTGAGTTGCGTGTAAGTGATCATGTTTACTTCACGTGACTACGCAGAAATGCATTACTATTACGGTTATGCTAGGGGGAATGCGGCGGAAGCTTCAAGGCTGTACCGGGAACATGTGGAACGAAGAGGCGGGCCTCAACCTGAAACGTTTCCTGACTATCGCATATATATTTGGAAGGTATATTAGGAAGGTTACATACCGGGTACCAGATCAGGCCGTATGGCCACTATGCCGGATCCTGATGTAGTAGATGCAGTGGTTGAAGAAGTAGAAAGAGACCCGTCGACCAGTGTGAGAGTTATGGAACGTCGTACCGGACTTTCTAAATCTCAGGTACACCGTACACTACAGAGCAAAGGATATCATCCGTTTCACATTAGAAAAGTGCAACAGTTGAAACCGGAAGATTACAATCGGCGAATTGAAATCAGGAAACGCTGAGGAGACAAGCTGAAAACGAAAACTTTTTTAACCAAATCTTGTGGACGGATGAATCCCACTTTAGACGCAATGGGATTTTTGATATGCTCAATTCTCACTCATGGGCAATTGAAAATCCAAATTTAAAAAGGGAATCGACATTCCAAGAACACTTTATTGTTAACCTTTGGTCTGGCATACTTAACGGTCAGCTAATCGGGCTCTTTCAGCTGCCAGACCGCTTGGGCGGCAATCACTTTTTACATTTTCTACGCGTCGATCTGCCCCTGCTGTTAGAAGATGTGGACTTGAAGACACGCAGAAGCATAGTACTGCAGTGTGATGGTGCACCATGCCATTTTGCCTTGGACGTAAGAAACTATTTCAATCAAAGATACCCTGAAAGATGGATTGGTCGTTGCGGCCGGTGTGACGCCTGCCTTATAGCCTGGCCTCCACGGTCTCCCGACCTAAACCCCATTGATTTTTTTGTATGGGGATCTTGTAATTAAACACCTTGTAATTGGTTTTACTTTGTTTGTATTAATCATCATGTAAATTAAAATTTTGCACTTACCACATTTAGATTTCAATTTTTTGATTGAAGCCTTATGAATAATAAAATGATTTTATCTTTTTAAAGCCCCTTGAAGTTGTGAACATATTGGGTAATTTTATCATCCTTGGCATTTTTTTTTTCTATTCCATTCAAATATCTAACGATAGTAAATGTTACTATACTGAATTGGCCTATCTATCAGCTTAGCACCCAAAAAAAATCAAGCATCTACCGCAATAATTCACGTCACCATAAATAAAAATCTCATCGTACTCGGCGATAGGTGAAATAAAAAAAAGTCATAACTCCGAAAATACGAAAAATCGCGGAACATACATGGGGGTGATTTAGATAGCCCTCTAGGTCCTCTACTCCCAGCTTCAGTATATCACTACTTCTTGGCACACCCTGTATAATCCGTTAAATTGTTTTATTTCAATGAGTAATAATCGCGGAAGCAGAAGAAGACTTTGTTTTATCTTATACAATAATAATGGATAAAGATTTCTTGAAAAAAAAAAAACTGTTTTTTAGAATCATGATTGGATCCTATATGTTACTTTTAGTGGTTACAAGCATATTTTTGTGACATCCTGTATATTCCTCAAGTGAATTTCGCGAGACCTTGTAAAATTAATAATCACATACTAGTAACTACAATCAATTGACACATCACTGACGTCACGCCCAAAATGAAAGAGAACTATACATTATTTGACAATATGGTACTGTTTTCGGTGATTGTCATTATTTAAAATAAGAACGGCTGTTTAAATCAGACTGTAAAGATATTTATGTAGCAAGAGGTGTAAGTAAAAAAATGTACGGTTGAACGTAAAGTTTCAAGTGTTGCTTTTAATGTAAATATATATCTATGGCTCATTGATAGGAAATATTTTTCTGTAACATGTAATGTAAATATATATTTGTCACAATGTGTGACAATGATTTTATGAAAGAAAGGTGGTAAACATAACTATGGAGCATTGAGTGAAAAAATGAAACTGTCACATGCTTTGTAAGCAAATATTTGTCATACTGTGTGTAAACTTATGTAAGTGTAAAGATATTTTTGGAACTTTCAATTGTATAAATATATCTTTGATCTCGACAGTATATCTATTTTTCTATACATTGGATATCAATTTAGGGCTATAGGCAAATATGAAATCTTGTCAATTCATTTGCTACTAACCACTCCATAAGTTCAAAGTACAAGTGTGTTTTTTGCCGTCCTAAACTTTATCCAACGTTTACTCAATTGTCGCTTTATCACTTTTGCAAATTTGAAGAATTAAAAAAAAAAACTATAGCACCTAGAGACATATATCTTTCACCAAAAGATAGCATATGATCTGTAGTATTGGGAACTACTCATAACTCCATATCGACAAAGTGGGACCTTTTCCCAAAAACAGTCACATTTCATGAGTATTAGCTGAAACGGTGGTTCGAATTTTATCTGATAGTCCAATATTGTTTCCATGCT
Organism: Hedya salicella; assembly: GCA_905404275.2. Taxonomy (NCBI): domain Eukaryota; kingdom Metazoa; phylum Arthropoda; class Insecta; order Lepidoptera; family Tortricidae; genus Hedya; species Hedya salicella. Next base: position 52,211,595 of record FR990097.1, on the reverse strand, counting down.
CCAAGGAGCAGTCTCAGTATACAGCGGTAAGAATTAAATTTAATTTTTTGTTTGTTTTACAGATAAAAAATCCGAATATTTTTGATAAGTTAGTGAATAAGGTGTGGAACATTTTCTTAGTCTATATTTACGTTCTGTAAAGTAATGGTATTGATATTGCAAAGTATTATTGGTTTTTAGAGGTAGAGGTACAAGTCGTGTTTACTAATTAGTTGTGTTATGATTGCAGCGGCTCCTATTATTGTTGAGTAGTAAAATGTAAAGTCGATATATTGCATTATAATATAGATGAATATTTAATTAAAAGTAAATTTGATTTGAAATTTCATTATGACATCATACCTATCAAATTTTTTCGAAGTCAAAAAAATACTGTCGGTTTAGAAGTCCATATCTCAGTTATTATCAAGTTTAAAAAACAAGTGTCGGGACTGTTACCCCCTTTGCTTTAGTCCAACCCGTATCTCTGTATATTATATTGGTTCAATAAACGTGTCACATACCATGCTTATCTATGTTGGTGCAGGTCCGGGAACCAGACCGGCAGGCGCTGGTGGAGCGCATCGTGTCCCTGCAGCGAGCCGCCGCGCGCCGCGCCGAGCGCTGCGAGTTCCTCGAGGAGCACGCCCGCCAGCTGACCGACGAGCTCCGGAACAAGGTGACACATACCATGCTTATCTATGTTGGTGCAGGTCCGGGAACCAGACCGGCAGGCGCTGGTGGAGCGCATCGTGTCCCTGCAGCGAGCCGCCGCGCGCCGCGCCGAGCGCTGCGAGTTCCTCGAGGAGCACGCCCGCCAGCTGACCGACGAGCTCCGGAACAAGGTGACACATACCATGCTTATCTATGTTGGTGCAGGTCCGGGAACCAGACCGGCAGGCGCTGGTGGAGCGCATCGTGTCCCTGCAGCGAGCCGCCGCGCGCCGCGCCGAGCGCTGCGAGTTCCTCGAGGAGCACGCCCGCCAGCTGACCGACGAGCTCCGGAACAAGGTGACACATACCATGCTTATCTATGTTGGTGCAGGTCCGGGAACCAGACCGGCAGGCGCTGGTGGAGCGCATCGTGTCCCTGCAGCGAGCCGCCGCGCGCCGCGCCGAGCGCTGCGAGTTCCTCGAGGAGCACGCCCGCCAGCTGACCGACGAGCTCCGGAACAAGGTGACACATACCATGCTTATCTATGTTGGTGCAGGTCCGGGAACCAGACCGGCAGGCGCTGGTGGAGCGCATCGTGTCCCTGCAGCGAGCCGCCGCGCGCCGCGCCGAGCGCTGCGAGTTCCTCGAGGAGCACGCCCGCCAGCTGACCGACGAGCTCCGGAACAAGGTGACACATACCATGCTTATCTATGTTGGTGCAGGTCCGGGAACCAGACCGGCAGGCGCTGGTGGAGCGCATCGTGTCCCTGCAGCGAGCCGCCGCGCGCCGCGCCGAGCGCTGCGAGTTCCTCGAGGAGCACGCCCGCCAGCTGACCGACGAGCTCCGGAACAAGGTGACACATACCATGCTTATCTATGTTGGTGCAGGTCCGGGAACCAGACCGGCAGGCGCTGGTGGAGCGCATCGTGTCCCTGCAGCGAGCCGCCGCGCGCCGCGCCGAGCGCTGCGAGTTCCTCGAGGAGCACGCCCGCCAGCTGACCGACGAGCTCCGGAACAAGGTGACACATACCATGCTTATCTATGTTGGTGCAGGTCCGGGAACCAGACCGGCAGGCGCTGGTGGAGCGCATCGTGTCCCTGCAGCGAGCCGCCGCGCGCCGCGCCGAGCGCTGCGAGTTCCTCGAGGAGCACGCCCGCCAGCTGACCGACGAGCTCCGGAACAAGGTGACACATACCATGCTTATCTATGTTGGTGCAGGTCCGGGAACCAGACCGGCAGGCGCTGGTGGAGCGCATCGTGTCCCTGCAGCGAGCCGCCGCGCGCCGCGCCGAGCGCTGCGAGTTCCTCGAGGAGCACGCCCGCCAGCTGACCGACGAGCTCCGGAACAAGGTGACACATACCATGCTTATCTATGTTGGTGCAGGTCCGGGAACCAGACCGGCAGGCGCTGGTGGAGCGCATCGTGTCCCTGCAGCGAGCCGCCGCGCGCCGCGCCGAGCGCTGCGAGTTCCTCGAGGAGCACGCCCGCCAGCTGACCGACGAGCTCCGGAACAAGGTGACACATACCATGCTTATCTATGTTGGTGCAGGTCCGGGAACCAGACCGGCAGGCGCTGGTGGAGCGCATCGTGTCCCTGCAGCGAGCCGCCGCGCGCCGCGCCGAGCGCTGCGAGTTCCTCGAGGAGCACGCCCGCCAGCTGACCGACGAGCTCCGGAACAAGGTGACACATACCATGCTTATCTATGTTGGTGCAGGTCCGGGAACCAGACCGGCAGGCGCTGGTGGAGCGCATCGTGTCCCTGCAGCGAGCCGCCGCGCGCCGCGCCGAGCGCTGCGAGTTCCTCGAGGAGCACGCCCGCCAGCTGACCGACGAGCTCCGGAACAAGGTGACACATACCATGCTTATCTATGTTGGTGCAGGTCCGGGAACCAGACCGGCAGGCGCTGGTGGAGCGCATCGTGTCCCTGCAGCGAGCCGCCGCGCGCCGCGCCGAGCGCTGCGAGTTCCTCGAGGAGCACGCCCGCCAGCTGACCGACGAGCTCCGGAACAAGGTGACACATACCATGCTTATCTATGTTGGTGCAGGTCCGGGAACCAGACCGGCAGGCGCTGGTGGAGCGCATCGTGTCCCTGCAGCGAGCCGCCGCGCGCCGCGCCGAGCGCTGCGAGTTCCTCGAGGAGCACGCCCGCCAGCTGACCGACGAGCTCCGGAACAAGGTGACACATACCATGCTTATCTATGTTGGTGCAGGTCCGGGAACCAGACCGGCAGGCGCTGGTGGAGCGCATCGTGTCTCCGGAACAAGGTGACACATACCATGCTTATTTATTCTACATGCTTTGTGCCTTCAGCCAACAACTACACCAAACCGAAAGGAATTTAGGGCAGTCATTGGATTACATCACCTGGTTTGTACTCACTCTGACTCATGTAGTAGCTGATTAGAAATATTATTTACTCCTACTATTCTTCTGTTAGTGGCTATTCCAGGCTATGTAGCCGCCTGTATCACTGCCACCATTAATGATCTATTGCGATTGTACTCCTGCTAGGAGGCCACAAGAAAGTTTTACAAATTGGCCTTATTCTCAAGATAGATACGGGCTGTATAATGATGTCACAATATAGAAGACTGGAAGTTCAGGTTAGATAACTCTTATTCCACCAAGAATCTCTGAATGAATGGATCGCTCCTTCATAAAATGGACTGTTAACCTCATTTAAAGTCGCTCTGGTTTCTACTGAAAGCGTGTGCAGAAACCTCTGGGAAAGAACTATGTTCCATTGTGATGAAAATGAGGGGTTGGACCATTTATAACTGGTTGTGTTGATTGCAGTCACGACTGCTGCGTCACCTGCTGCCCAACCTGCCCGCACAGGCGCTGTCTTCCACGGCCAGTGATTCCAATAAGGTAAAATATAATTATATTTATTGGCTTACAAGGCTCATATCCGTTTGCAACGTAGCGTTTGCTTGTAGTCTGATCAATTGTCACCCATAATTATACATATGAAAGTTGGTACTAGAGCAACAGACTAACCTGATTGATGATGAATTTCTTGTAGTGATTATGAGGCATTCTGTAAGAGGCTTATTTTAAGTAGAGAAATAATATTTTCGCGATGGATAAGCATATGAAAAATGCAACCAGCATCTAAGAGTCCACTGGCTTGATTTGTCAGTATTATTATGAAAGTTTTATGCATACAATTGAATGAAAAAAAGACTAGTGCCTATTTAGGCACCTTATGACAGCGGTAGTCTACAATGTGTATAATTATTTCAATAACCAGTGCTGAAGCACAGGCAGGTCGTTGACTTAATTGTTTCATTATGTGTTCAGTAAATTGCTCTTTTTTGTCTTCTGGTAATATTCTGTCAATTAACCTTCATGCTGCATTAACAGCCACTACGGAGGCTCACCAAGGTACGTAATAAATGGTAGGGCATCTCTGCTGCGTAACACTTTATTAAAGCAATAAAAAAAATCTAGCCCGTGCCAAGATTTTTCGCAGGGGCAGTACCGCTGGACTAAACCGGTCGTTATTGAGTAACGAATTGTAACAGTTTTTTTAGAGGGTTTTCCTTGTGCACACGCTCGGAGTACCTAGGTTCTTTTACAAGCTTTTATTTAACTTGCAATTTTCCTATGTATCAATGTTTGGGGCAAATCTTGCAAGTTAAATTTGACCAACTTTTTCGATTGAGTTAAAATTTGGCATACTTATGTACGTAAGTAAGGTGACAATTCAGTATTATGATACCATCGAGCTGATCTGATGATGGAGTCGAAAGGAGGTCATAGGAACTCGGAACGTAGGAAAATAACGCAATCCTACGTAGTTTCGGCTCTTAGAATCATCTCAATTAGTAGTTGACGTTTGTGCAAAGAAAAATACAGTCTGCCATAAAAGCTGGTGTAACACAAAAATAATTTTGTCAGAAACTTATTTTTGTTTTTTGTTCTGTACATAGTAACAAATTCAAATTTTCAATATTGTACAGAAAGAGATAGCGAAATTCGGTGGCGGTGCCATGGCCGCGTTGTGGGGCGGCGACCCGGGCGGACTGTCGCTGGAGCTGTCCATCGAGATGAACAAGCGTCTGCAGAGTGTGCTGGAGGACACGCTGCTCAAGAACATCACGCTGAAGGTAGGGTCACCAGCGAAGTGCAGGGCGCGACCCGGCGGACTGTCGCTGGAGCTGTCCATCGAGATGAACAAGCGTCTGCAGAGTGTGCTGGAGGACACGCTGCTCAAGAACATCACGCTGAAGGGAGGGTCACCAGCGAAGTGCAGGGCGCGACCCGGCGGACTGTCGCTGGAGCTGTCCATCGAGATGAACAAGCGTCTGCAGAGTGTGCTGGAGGACACGCTGCTCAAGAACATCACGCTGAAGGTAGGGTCACCAGCGAAGTGCAGGGCGCGACCCGACGGACTGTCGCTGGAGCTGTCCATCGCGATGAACAAGCGTCTGCAGAGTGTGCTGGAGGACACGCTGCTCAAGAACATCACGCTGAAGGTAGGGTCACCAGCGAAGTGCAGGGCGCGACCCGGCGGACTGTCGCTGGAGCTGTCCATCGAGATGAACAAGCGTCTGCAGAGTGTGCTGGAGGACACGCTGCTCAAGAACATCACGCTGAAGGTAGGGTCACCAGCGAAGTGCAGGGCGCGACCCGGCGGACTGTCGCTGGAGCTGTCCATCTAGATGAACAAGCGTCTGCAGAGTGTGCTGGAGGACACGCTGCTCAAGAACATCACGCTGAAGGTAGGGTCACCAGCGAAGTGCAGGGCGCGACCCGGCGGACTGTCGCTGGAGCTGTCCATCGAGATGAACAAGCGTCTGCAGAGTGTGCTGGAGGACACGCTGCTCAAGAACATCACGCTGAAGGTAGGGTCACCAGCGAAGTGCAGGGCGCGACCCGACGGACTGTCGCTGGAGCTGTCCATCGAGATGAACAAGCGTCTGCAGAGTGTGCTGGAGGACACGCTGCTCAAGAACATCACGCTGAAGGTAGGGTCACCAGCGAAGTGCAGGGCGCGACCCGACGGACTGTCGCTGGAGCTGTCCATCGAGATGAACAAGCGTCTGCAGAGTGTGCTGGAGGACACGCTGCTCAAGAACATCACGCTGAAGGTAGGGTCACCAGCGAAGTGCAGGGCGCGACCCGACGGACTGTCGCTGGAGCTGTCCATCGCGATGAACAAGCGTCTGCAGAGTGTGCTGGAGGACACGCTGCTCAAGAACATCACGCTGAAGGTAGGGTCACCAGCGAAGTGCAGGGCGCGACCCGGCGGACTGTCGCTGGAGCTGTCCATCGAGATGAACAAGCGTCTGCAGAGTGTGCTGGAGGACACGCTGCTCAAGAACATCACGCTGAAGGTAGGGTCACCAGCGAAGTGCAGGGCGCGACCCGACGGACTGTCGCTGGAGCTGTCCATCGAGATGAACAAGCGTCTGCAGAGTGTGCTGGAGGACACGCTGCTCAAGAACATCACGCTGAAGGTAGGGTCACCAGCGAAGTGCAGGGCGCGACCCGACGGACTGTCGCTGGAGCTGTCCATCGAGATGAACAAGCGTCTGCAGAGTGTGCTGGAGGACACGCTGCTCAAGAACATCACGCTGAAGGTAGGGTCACCAGCGAAGTGCAGGGCGCGACCCGACGGACTGTCGCTGGAGCTGTCCATCGCGATGAACAAGCGTCTGCAGAGTGTGCTGGAGGACACGCTGCTCAAGAACATCACGCTGAAGGTAGGGTCACCAGCGAAGTGCAGGGCGCGACCCGGCGGACTGTCGCTGGAGCTGTCCATCGAGATGAACAAGCGTCTGCAGAGTGTGCTGGAGGACACGCTGCTCAAGAACATCACGCTGAAGGTAGGGTCACCAGCGAAGTGCAGGGCGCGACCCGGCGGACTGTCGCTGGAGCTGTCCATCTAGATGAACAAGCGTCTGCAGAGTGTGCTGGAGGACACGCTGCTCAAGAACATCACGCTGAAGGTAGGGTCACCAGCGAAGTGCAGGGCGCGACCCGGCGGACTGTCGCTGGAGCTGTCCATCGAGATGAACAAGCGTCTGCAGAGTGTGCTGGAGGACACGCTGCTCAAGAACATCACGCTGAAGGTAGGGTCACCAGCGAAGTGCAGGGCGCGACCCGACGGACTGTCGCTGGAGCTGTCCATCGAGATGAACAAGCGTCTGCAGAGTGTGCTGGAGGACACGCTGCTCAAGAACATCACGCTGAAGGTAGGGTCACCAGCGAAGTGCAGGGCGCGACCCGACGGACTGTCGCTGGAGCTGTCCATCGAGATGAACAAGCGTCTGCAGAGTGTGCTGGAGGACACGCTGCTCAAGAACATCACGCTGAAGGTAGGGTCACCAGCGAAGTGCAGGGCGCGACCCGGCGGACTGTCGCTGGAGCTGTCCATCGAGATGAACAAGCGTCTGCAGAGTGTGCTGGAGGACACGCTGCTCAAGAACATCACGCTGAAGTTAGGGTCACCAGCGAAGTGCAGGGCGCGACCCGGCGGACTGTCGCTGGAGCTGTCCATCGAGATGAACAAGCGTCTGCAGAGTGTGCTGGAGGACACGCTGCTCAAGAACATCACGCTGAAGGTAGGGTCACCAGCGAAGTGCAGGGCGCGACCCGGCGGACTGTCGCTGGAGCTGTCCATCGAGATGAACAAGCGTCTGCAGAGTGTGCTGGAGGACACGCTGCTCAAGAACATCACGCTGAAGGTAGGGTCACCAGCGAAGTGCAGGGCGCGACCCGGCGGACTGTCGCTGGAGCTGTCCATCGAGATGAACAAGCGTCTGCAGAGTGTGCTGGAGGACACGCTGCTCAAGAACATCACGCTGAAGGTAGGGTCACCAGCGAAGTGCAGGGCGCGACCCGGCGGACTGTCGCTGGAGCTGTCCATCGAGATGAACAAGCGTCTGCAGAGTGTGCTGGAGGACACGCTGCTCAAGAACATCACGCTGAAGGTAGGGTCACCAGCGAAGTGCAGGGCGCGACCCGGGCGGACTGTCGCTGGAGCTGTCCATTGAGATGAACAAGCGTCTGCAGAGTGTGCTGGAGGACACGCTGCTCAAGAACATCACGCTGAAGGTAGGGTCACCAGCGAAGTGCAGGGCGCGACCCGGCGGACTGTCGCTGGAGCTGTCCATCGAGATGAACAAGCGTCTGCAGAGTGTGCTGGAGGACACGCTGCTCAAGAACATCACGCTGAAGGTAGGGTCACCAGCGAAGTGCAGGGCGCGACCCGGCGGACTGTCGCTGGAGCTGTCCATCGAGATGAACAAGCGTCTGCAGAGTGTGCTGGAGGACACGCTGCTCAAGAACATCACGCTGAAGGTAGGGTCACCAGCGAAGTGCAGGGCGCGACCCGACGGACTGTCGCTGGAGCTGTCCATCGAGATGAACAAGCGTCTGCAGAGTGTGCTGGAGGACACGCTGCTCAAGAACATCACGCTGAAGGTAGGGTCACCAGCGAAGTGCAGGGCGCGACCCGACGGACTGTCGCTGGAGCTGTCCATCGAGATGAACAAGCGTCTGCAGAGTGTGCTGGAGGACACGCTGCTCAAGAACATCACGCTGAAGGTAGGGTCACCAGCGAAGTGCAGGGCGCGACCCGGCGGACTGTCGCTGGAGCTGTCCATCGAGATGAACAAGCGTCTGCAGAGTGTGCTGGAGGACACGCTGCTCAAGAACATCACGCTGAAGGTAGGGTCACCAGCGAAGTGCAGGGCGCGACCCGGCGGACTGTCGCTGGAGCTGTCCATCGAGATGAACAAGCGTCTGCAGAGTGTGCTGGAGGACACGCTGCTCAAGAACATCACGCTGAAGGTAGGGTCACCAGCGAAGTGCAGGGCGCGACCCGGCGGACTGTCGCTGGAGCTGTCCATCGAGATGAACAAGCGTCTGCAGAGTGTGCTGGAGGACACGCTGCTCAAGAACATCACGCTGAAGGTAGGGTCACCAGCGAAGTGCAGGGCGCGACCCGGCGGACTGTCGCTGGAGCTGTCCATCGAGATGAACAAGCGTCTGCAGAGTGTGCTGGAGGACACGCTGCTCAAGAACATCACGCTGAAGGTAGGGTCACCAGCGAAGTGCAGGGCGCGACCCGGCGGACTGTCGCTGGAGCTGTCCATCGAGATGAACAAGCGTCTGCAGAGTGTGCTGGAGGACACGCTGCTCAAGAACATCACGCTGAAGGTAGGGTCACCAGCGAAGTGCAGGGCGCGACCCGGCGGACTGTCGCTGGAGCTGTCCATCGAGATGAACAAGCGTCTGCAGAGTGTGCTGGAGGACACGCTGCTCAAGAACATCACGCTGAAGGTAGGGTCACCAGCGAAGTGCAGGGCGCGACCCGGCGGACTGTCGCTGGAGCTGTCCATCGAGATGAACAAGCGTCTGCAGAGTGTGCTGGAGGACACGCTGCTCAAGAACATCACGCTGAAGGTAGGGTCACCAGCGAAGTGCAGGGCGCGACCCGGGCGGACTGTCGCTGGAGCTGTCCATTGAGATGAACAAGCGTCTGCAGAGTGTGCTGGAGGACACGCTGCTCAAGAACATCACGCTGAAGGTAGGGTCACCAGCGAAGTGCAGGGCGCGACCCGGCGGACTGTCGCTGGAGCTGTCCATCGAGATGAACAAGCGTCTGCAGAGTGTGCTGGAGGACACGCTGCTCAAGAACATCACGCTGAAGGTAGGGTCACCAGCGAAGTGCAGGGCGCGACCCGGGCGGACTGTCGCTGGAGCTGTCCATTGAGATGAACAAGCGTCTGCAGAGTGTGCTGGAGGACACGCTGCTCAAGAACATCACGCTGAAGGTAGGGTCACCAGCGAAGTGCAGGGCGCGACCCGGCGGACTGTCGCTGGAGCTGTCCATCGAGATGAACAAGCGTCTGCAGAGTGTGCTGGAGCAATCCAAAACATAAGTATGCTTAAGATTAGTTCACATTTGTGTCTACGTAAAGTGTAATTGTGTCTATATGGCTTCCCATAATTAATAGCTATGTTCAGTACTAAATCTTTCGAATCTTGAAAATAATTTATGAATCAAAAATAAAAAATAAATTATAGCAAGAATTAAGCATTCAAATACTTTTTGGAGTTACGATCTTCGATTTTGGCAGTGAGAAAGTTCTGACCCAAATGTGTGTATTTATTCAATGTTTTTTTTCTTTTTAGGAGAATATGGACACGCTGGGTGAGGAGATCGCGCGGCTAAAAGGTCACAAGAACCCCAACGCCACCAAGTAATTCCACCATTTACTATTTAGGCATATTCCTATACTTAGCCAAGCAGTTATTGTATGCACCTAATAAATGTTAAGATTATTAAGGCCATATTGTTTGTTGACCACCAAAATTTACCGATTTAAAAAAACCTATTTAGAAAAAAATTCTTATGTCATTATCCATTCACTAGCGAGTTACTAGGATTTGAAGAGCAATTTCAGACTTTAAGTGAGTTTTGATTACCTATCAACGGACAATATCGTAATGAAAAATAGGCTTTAATTATTTATATGAACATCTGAGTGGCATCTTCGGTTCTTCAAATCGATCTCTCTCTCAATTTCGGGATTGTTTTATTTAAATCATGTGCTATTTGTTATTTATTTTTGGTTAATATTAATACTAGAATCATGAATGTATTATCCATTATATTTTTAATTATTTATTATCAATAAATTGTAAATTATAAGTGTAAAATAACATGCAAATTACAGTTATATGGAAGGAAATTGTTTCGATGGGAGATGCACACTGAATATGGGGCCGTCCACATATTACGTCACACAAAATTTAGTCTTTTGGACTCCCCCGCCCTTTTCACGCTTTTTCCTATATCTTTAACACGGCCTGTCACGTCTGGCATGACATTACTTCGTCCCGTACCTCCCTGACCCAGCTCACAAAGATCATACTCTCAAATTCTGAAATCAAACCCGGCACCCAACTCCGCCTGGGACTATGCTGGAGGACAGAGGGCTCAAGCCTCTGAGTTCACCACCCAAGTGCCAGTGCAGGCTGTCGGTAGCGCTCCCCTCTGCCTACGTTAGGCGGTGCTCTCCGTTACAGGCAGAGGTTGGCTGGCAAAAGCGGAGGCTACATGGAGCCGACAGCGCAACTACACTGGAAATACTAACAGAATTTGACGCAGTTTGGCGAATTTCCAAGCATCCATTAAATTTTAAATTATGTATAGTTCTTTTAAAATTGAATCGTATTTACTCAACATTACGATGCAACGCGAACGGGCTTAGTGGCAGCAATTAAACGAAATACTGGACCATCTGAAGTTCTGAACTGACATGACATTGACATACTGCTTGTACAGGAGACTTTTTATAAACCACACTACACTAATTCGGTCTATCATTCCGTACTGGTTGGTGGAACCGACCAAAGGGGGGCACAGCGATCTTTTTTACATCCAGACTCCACTGCACCGGACTTGACCCACCCGAACTGACTAACGTGGAGGTCTCAGTATGCCGTGTTTCGGCTGCCGGGCACGAGACATTACACGTTGTCTCGGCAAACCTGTCCCCCCTTTGCGACTTATTGAAGGAATACGTCGACAATATTGCTGCTATGGATCCCTCTTGACATTTTGGCGGGGGATCTGAGCAGCAAACATACGACTTGGAACTGTGTGGTAATAACCTCAATGGATACCTACTATTGGGGAACGTGCTGTTCTTTGACCTGATTAGTCCCCTGAAACCTACCCACTACCCTGTCATTTCCGACCACAGACCAGACAAACTAAACTTAGCGCTTCTAAAGAACGTAAAGCTGCGTTCTATTGAAGTCTCACATGAGTCGGACTCAGATCATCTTGCGACTGGGTCCGGACCCCGTAGGCTCTGCTTAAAGTACCAGATCTATTGTAGACTGGGAAAGGGTAAGAGAAGGCCTCTTTCAGGCAACTCCCTCAGGACTTATCTGTACCGACAAACATTGACATAGCTATTTTCCTGCTCTCAGCCGGGCCGCTGCACTGAAGTAGTGCGGCGGGTCTCAGGGGCCGGGGACTTGGTCTTCGTCTATTTTGGTCGGGGTGTCTTAATGTTCAACTTCCAGTCGACGTCCACTTGTTCCGTGTCCAGCACGGTCGGCTCAGGGTGCACATTGTCCAGCTGCGAGTGCTGTTCCTCAACACAGGAGGAGCAGGAGCCCTCCCTGCCCCAGTCGACCAGGGAACGTGAGTCGGAGTGTGTGCCACTGCGCCTACCCCTAACGAGGGCTCGCCTGCGGGAGCGTTTACGAGCGCTTTTCGGTCCCGAGGGGGAGCGCGAACGAGTCACGGATGCACCACGATTTTGTATTCGTAGGGTCATGTCATGTCATAGTTTTGATTCGAACGGCAGCATACAAGCGGTAACCGTCGTCGATGTGCTTGGCGGTAGGATGCCACGGCATCCTCGGCACCTTGCGAGTTGGTGCTGCCGCGCGCGGGCGCCACGAACAGTTATAGTGTACCTAGTCTAACACTATATTTAGGACGTGTCTATCAGTATGTATGTTATTTGTCTATCAGTATGTATGTTGTTTGGTTTTCTATTGTTTTTTCCACGGTGGGCGTCTCCTCGAAGTCGATGTTCAAGTGCAGTTTGTGGCTGGTTTGGTCGTCGAGCGATGTTCCGCTGTCGTCGGTCGCGTCGTTTTTCGCCACGGTCAATTTAGTAGTCGGCTATGTGATCGTGTACGGTGTCGCTGTCGGTGTATGGCGAGTCATCCGGATACCATTGTTTATGGTAGCCGTTACGACGTTATCCGGGTCGATCAGTTGGTGTCTGGATCGTCGAGTGTGTCTACAACTCGCCCTATGGTAGGCGCGGGCGTCGGGGACCTCCTTCGTCAAGCTGCGTAAAATACCCAGCTGGACGAGGAGGTCGTAGTTAGTCATCGTCAGAGTCTAGTATCGGCATCGGTAAGTTAGGTATGAGAGGCGCAAGCATCTTAAAGTCATCCTGTTTTGGGGATGGGGCGGGGTCGTAGGTGATGGCGTCCTTGAGGAGGCGGTTTGGGTGGTCGGCGGCTTTGTCGAAGTAGGTCGTTGTTAGGTCACGTATGTGGTCTTGTATCGTCGGTAGTCCAGCGGCTAGATGTATGTCAATGTTGGCAACCCGTCGGGGAGCGTCCATGGCTCGTCGTAAGAAGCTGTTCTGTACGACCTGCAGTTGGTGTAGCAGCTTTTGACCGCCATGGCCAAACACTGCACAACCGTAGGTCAGTATGGGCCTAATGCAAGCGTTGTAGAGTGCAAGTTTATTTCTAAACTGAATTTTACTACGCCTGCCTATCATTGGCCCAAGTCGGTTCAAGACGAAAGTTACGCGTTGTTTCGCCATGAGTATGTGAGGTCGGAATGTCAGTTTGCGGTCGAGGGTTATGCCCAGGTACTTAACCTCGTCGTCCATGGTATTTGTCTGTCGTTGAGTTTTATTTGCTGGAGTCGGTCGTGAACGTTATGGTAATCATTACGAAAAATGATTGCCGCGGTCTTCTCAGCATTGACTTTGATTCTCCAGCGCCTAGACCAATGACGTAGGTCATCGGTCGCGCGCTGGAGGTCGTCGGCAATCCTGAGAAGACTTTACTTGAAGTGTAGAGCGCTGTGTCGTCAGCAAATAAAGCGAGTTTAACGTCATTTGTCGGTCGTGGTATGTCATTCGTGTAAAGTGAGTACAAGGTCGGCGACAGCACTGAGCCCTGTGGGACTGAGCCCTGAGCGCCCTGAGCCCGTGATGACGTGCGGAGTGGAAAGGGTGCCGTCGACCCTGTACTGGAAATGTCTGTCATGTAGGTATTCTTCGATGAGCCGCACCAGACGGTCTGGAATGCCCATCTGATACAGCTTGTGTATCAGACCGGCGTGCCACACTCTGTCGAATGCTTTGGCTACATCCAAGAATACGGCCCCTGTCATGTCGGTTGGCGAATCCTTCCAGCACGTGCTCCACAATGCGGTGCACCTGCTGGACGCAAGAATGGTTGGGCCGGAAACAAAACTGCTCGTCGATCAGTAAATCGTTATCTTTTATGAAGTCGTCTAACCGACCAAGTATTAGTTGCACGTACAGTTTGCCCAGAGCCGAATGTAGGCTGCTGGGTCTGTACGGGGTCGGTTCGTTGGTCGGTTTTCTGGGTTTGTTTCCATTCCTTGGGGAAGTGGGAATTGGCAAGAGCAGCATTGAGGATCCTCGTCAGTATGTCGAGTTGCTCGTCTGTCAGCAGTATGAGGACTCGGTTCGGAATCCCGTCGTGTCCGGGAGCTTTCCGTGGTTTGAGACCCTTGATGAGTTGGGCAACCTCATCACGGGTCGCCAGGCTGATTGGGTCTGAGGCCATGGCCGATTGTGCCCGTCTGTCATGTCGTCGACGAAGTCCTGGTCACTGTAAAGTCGGCTGGGGCAGCACTGCTGTGCGGGACTGCATGCTCCTACTAATGTAATTTTATGGTAGAGCTATAAAAATAATAGTAATCTAATGTAATATGTATATGTGTCGTGTAACATGAAATAAATGATTTGATTTGATGTGATTTGACTGCTCCTCGAGACTACCCGAAAGGCACTCGGCCTTCTCGAGGTCATCGAAGGCGAAAGTTGTGTGTACCGGGCGCTTTAGTGGGGGCATCGAGTGTACGGTGTCCGATTTCAGGGCTTTCGCTATCTTCCAGTACGCTGTGTGACTGGGCGTAAACCCTGAGATCAGGTCGCTGAACGAGTTCGCCCGAAAATTTGCAATCTTCTCACGAACATCGCGTTGCAATGCTCGGAAGTCCCTGCGATTATCGGCCGAAGGGTACCACGTAGTGTGCCTGAAAAAGGGCGTTTTTTTCTCTTTACGAGCGCACTCAGTTCCTCAGGAAGAGGTGGATATCCTCCGCCGGCATCTTCCTTTAAACTTTGCATAGCACAGCGCTGAGTTAGCTACTAAAGACTAATATCGCTCTGTCGGTCTCGTTTGTCGTAGTTATTCGGTCGGGAATCGAATCGAGACCACAGGCCTTAAAGGCCCTGACCTTATGCACCGCAGAGAATCCGGTGGGGGTTTCAGTGTCAAGTAGGGATCTAGCCGCGTTTGTCCTAGTCCCTATCCTTTTATATCTGGTCGATGAGTTGCCCGCTACGTTCACGAAGATGGTGGTGGCTGAGTGAGTCGGAGGGGCCCTAGCTTTAGGTTGGCCGGAGCCTTGCTCAAAATGAGCGAGGTTGTTGCTGGCCGGAGGAGCTCTCGGTCGGAGTGGAGGGAAATTATTATTTCCTCTGGCAGGAGGAGGTCGGGCAGATGTGCTGGGCTTTGTCGAAGCTAGGTTAAGGTTAGGCACCCTCCTTTTTACGCAAGCCACCGGCTCTGTCTCGGGTCTGTTGCATTGCCAGGTATGGTGATCACCAATGCAATTCACACAACGGTATGGCTCATTGCAGGCGCGCTGTTGTTCGAGGTTTTGGCTTTACCGTTATGTGTAAATATAATCGCGGCACTTTTGTCGGGGTTAATGGCTTTGCGCCATAGTTTGAACCACCGACCGAGGTCGTTCAAAGCGTCTTGGAGGTCGCGGCGGATTTTAAAGATGTCGGTACCTGAGACGAATAATGCGGTATCATCGGAGAACACGGCCAGTTGCACGTTAGGGTGTTTTGGGATGTCATTAGTATACAGCGTATACAGGATAGGGGATAGGGCCGATCCCTGAGGGACTCCCACTCTGATCGGGTGAGGGTCAGAGAGTGTGCCCTCATGACTGAAGCGAAAACTACGGCCGGTGGGAAAGTCTCGTATCAAGAGTACGAGACCTTCCGGCATGCCCATCTGGAATAGTTTGAAGACCAGACCGGCATGCCATACCCGGTCGAATGCTTTCGCCACGTCGGGGAACACAGCTCCTGTCTTGTGGCCCTTAAATCCCTTGAAACATTTAAAGCCCTCAAGGACGTGCTCCACTATCCTGTGTACCTGGTGCGTGCATGAATGGTTTTCCCTGAACCTATATTGCTCGTCGATGATGATTTCGTTCTCTTTTGTGAACCTTCTGATTCGAGTTAAGATCGCTTTCTCGAAAAGGTTGCCCAGGGAGCTAAGGAGTGAAATGGGTCTATAACTGGTGGGTTCAGATCTTGGTTTCCCTTACTTTGTGGATGCCGATCATCGTGGCTACTTTCCACATTGCTGGGAAGTGGGAGTTCTTTAGGGCTACGTTAAAGGTCCTGACCAGTGTGGAGATGAGGTTATCAGGGAGGGGTTTGAGAAGTTGGTTGGCAATGCATCTCACCTTTCCTTTGATGAAGGTTCTTGTTTGTGGATTTTAGTCCGTCAGCGGATATGGAATCGGGGGGGGAGGTGAGCTGAGCTGAAGCAGATCTCTGCTCCACCACCGCTTAGGGTTAGGAGAGGATCTCGAAGGCAGGAGTTCGGTGATCTGGTCGGTTTAGCGGGGGGATAGTGAAGGAGGAGGTATCGGAATTAAGAGATCGCGTCAGCCTCCAATATGCAAGGTGGCTGGGCGCTATCTCGCCCATCCGATCCTGGAACTCGGACTCCCGAAACTCGGCTATACCTGGTTAGACCTCGCGTTGCAAGGCGCGCAAGGAAATCTGATTTTCGCACGAGGGGAAGTTGGAGTAGTCACGAAGAGCGGCGTTCTTTATCTTCAGGAGATTCAGCAGTGTCGCAGGGAGAGGCCGGCGGGAGGATGCCTCCTCCGGCACCTCTTTCGAGGCTTCCCCCTGTACTGAGCTGATGAACCCCGTGAACATAACTAACTCTTCATCGATTTATTAGATTAATATATTTGGACAACAACAAAAACAAAATAAAACAGGTCAAAAATGACAGGGTCGCGTTCGGTAACAATGAAAATTCGAAGATCTTGGCTGAATCATTGGAGCTCCAGAGCTCACCAAGTTCTGAGCTAGTCGACCCGGCACATCTGGCGCTTGTCGAGGGCTAGGTGAAGAGGCGGCTGTCCACTCCACGTTCAGATCCGCCCCTGGAGCCATTGATTTCAGAGTTCAAACACATAATTCAAAAACTTTTTGTTAGCAGAACTGCAAACTCTGCTTCTCTGATTAGCTTGTTTCGTCTGAATTTATTTATATATATAGGTATATATTATATGTATTATATGAATATGTATGTATCTAAGTATTTATCTTCCTAAATTATGTCTGTAAATTAGTTGCACCGCCCACAATTTATCTGCTTTGCCTCAAGGTTGACTGGTAGAGAATGCCCTATGGCATTAAGTCCGCCTTTTGTACGATAAGTTTTTTCTTTTGTGCAATAAAGATTAAATAAATAAATAATTTAATCGCTAAAGTGAAAGAAGTCTGCGGGTGCGAACTCCCTGAGTGCCTTCTGATCATCCTTTTGGCAATATACAATGTTAATCTGACAAATTGTCATTTCCGCAACGTGTGAAAGCACGCTAAAATGACTGGAATACAAATGTGTGCAACAGGTAAAACGGAACACGTCCTGTTCAGGTGAATCACATGGGGTCGCTCCATTCATACAGGAGCAATTTTTCTCGACGTGTCCTAAGCCTTTGACCGCGTTTAGCACAGTGGGTTGATCTCCAAGCTATGCAAGCTTAAAGTGCCAGACAGGATTGTCATTATCATATTGTAGGTTGCTATTTTCACAATTTTAGAAAAATACTTCATCTTATGATCTTTGGTGGTAATTTAAGCTTCGTGTTTTAGTGTATAGTCAAAATTTTCGTCTGCCATTCAGTTATTATTGTGTTTTTGATCAAGTTGTTTTCGTAACCGAGTTAAATAAGTGTATTTTAATTTTATATTTTTCAGAACAGTATTAGTTGTTTGTTTACTTATATTTCTAGACTCCGCCAAAGCGTTTCGACAGTCTGTCATAACGGTCTCATGTATAAACTGCACGGTATCGCGGTATGTCAGACAAACTCTTATTACCTTGTTGGTCCGCGACTTCTGCCACGAGCTTGCTCTTACAGTCGGATGCCGCTTGGTAGGCACTTTCAGAGTCCATAAGAGTTGGGGTTGCCCTAGAGCTTCCAGGCTATCTATCCCCATCGCGGCCGCCGAACAAATCGACCGCTTTACACATTTAAATACTCATTTTGAGGATTATGTTAAATATTTTACAAAGAAAATTAAGACACACACTCCCCGATCTATTATGTTGCTTGCATCGGTTGCAATCCTTTCGAGCTTTTTTACTAGTACTGTTTATACGTCCCCGTTCCGCCTTAACCTTGTTTATTATCGAGGATACTTGGACAAAATACGTAACCAACGCGTAGAGTGAAGTACTTATTTACTAAATGTATTATTTAAACATGTTTGTATTCAATGGTGGAAAACTTCTTATATATAGAGTGCAAATGTACGTGTCATATACATAAATTTAATGATGCTTTGAATATTTGTTCGTATGTTTAGAGGCGAGCTGTAACGCGTCCACACGGTTTTACTGCCATGTTATTTATTCATTTGAACCCTGGTCGGTGGTCTCTTGTTCTTGTTTCTTCATTCTCGTTTTCGCAGGGTAGTTTCTAAGATGTCGACACCTACGGCGATTTCGGCCCGTTACATCTAGCCTCTAACACAATGTATATCTAAGCGTAGTAATGTTGCTTTAATTTAGATTTATTTCTGGTGTGTGTATAATTGTATATGTATGTAAAAATTAGATGAAAACGTTCCTTAACAATTAATTAATGTGATAAAGTTTTTTGTATAGTTTCCAATCAATCTGTAATCAATCAATTATTTTTTCCTATTTTAATATATACCAAGTGTAAATACTAAATAGAGAATATTGCAAAATTATGTAGTCGGAAAGATTCTTGTTGATCTGTTTGTATACAACTAATAAAATAGGGATTGAATTTGTAGATAACTAAAAGAATATTTGGTTATGTGAGGCATTCACAATATATTAGTATTCAGATATTTTAGACCCGAGTTTCTAATGTACTAAATTACTACTATACCAGAAAATAATAGGAAATATATGCATGATTTTTTTTTGTTAAAAATCTCATTCATGTAATAAAAATATATATTTTCGAATATTTATAAAAATAACCAAGATATATATATATAAGATAAGCCATTAAACCTTTCATTCTATCTCTATCTAGCAAAACAGAATTTAATATGAAGTTTAGATGGCCGGAGTGCACTATGACGTAACAGTACATATCGGACCTCTCTGTCAAATCGCCGTCTAATTAGTAGTTTAAAATGCCTATACATATATATACGCATGATGCATATTTCTTGGCAGATTTGAATTTTATTTTCACATTTTGATATAGTTTTTATGATATTTTGTTAAGAAAAGCGGAATAAATAATTCATGCATGTATTCTGACAGACGCAATAAAGCTAGAAATACACTGTTGTGTCTTGTCGTAAATATCACGTTGGAAACCGTTGCTCGTCTTGTCACAACACACGACTTGCTTCGTGTACGTGTTCGACACTACACTAGTCTGTTTCTACTTTAATAGCAATAGCTGATCATGCGCCGGTGTGTAACTCGAACGTCTCATCGGTGCTGTTCTATGATTTACCTCAATATACTGTAGTGAATTATCATAATTTATTTAAATTATGGATAGGTCTATAGCTCTTAGTAATTCTCCTATCAATTTCTGTAACTTGTATCTGTTGGGATACGATAAGATACTAAGGGGAAATCGTAAATTACGACATCTTTTGATCTTCGCCCATGTGTCGATTTTACTTCAACAACCCTTGTTAATGTATTTAAAAATGTATTTTAATGTAACTATTGTGAATTAAATAAGTATTTATAGGACAAAATCGTCCATGACTTATGTTGACGCGTTTACTGTGTATAGTGTCAGCAGTACCGACAGGCACGCAAGCACTGATTCATGTATTTAGTGGTAAGAAGTTATCTTTATTGAGAATCACAAACCCGGAATGCCTAGTAACGTTTCCCGTAAGCGTGGCATTTGCTGAGATTATTAGTTAGTTTTTTTTATAATTTACCAATTAAATCTGTATTAACTATTGCTGCCCAGGGACGTAGCTTGCGTGGTTGTCGGTCCGCTGACGGGTGACGCACAGCGACCAGTATATTGTTGTATGTATAGTGGGGAATTTTAAAGACTTGGTTATATTATGTCAAATATATTTTGAGCATTCCTTGAACTTTTTTATTTACGCCTAAGAAAGATCCCTTTACCCTGTACCTAACTAGGTTTTCAGGGCATCTGCTACAACATGCGCAGGTGTACGCTTGCGTGTCTATATATATATTGGAATATAATATGAGCAACACTAGATGGCGCGGTCGCGCGAGGCGGGCGGCGGAGCCCGCTCGAGGAATTGTTTCTCGAAATCAGTTAGCCAAACAGTACTTCGCGATGTAATGCCATATCATATCACATCTCTCTAAACTTAATATCACAATGAGAAATCACATCACGTGAAACATTACCTATGTATTGCCTGCCACTATACTTTGCCTTCACCTTAAGGTGCGTCCAAATTTGTATCATTTGCCCGTATCAGATCATCGTCGCGTGGCATGATCGCGTGTCACGATCACGCGTTTGGACGTTGCGCCGATCGGATCGCTCGAAATCCATTTTGCTACGCGTATCACACAGTTATACCGGGCGAGTACGGCATAATCGGCCGACAGTGTTTTATTTTAATAATATGACGTAACTCAATTATCTGCGACTCTGGCTAATCGTAACAATAAAATACTTTCCAGCCTAGGGATGGAAAAGCTATGTTCCACCCGGCTAAATACCCATGAAAATCAAACTTTCCGAAAAGGAGAGACGAAAAAATAAAATAGTGATTGCAGAACGACGTATTGATATATGAATGTCTGAGATTTTGTGAGGGACTGGATGTGCGTTCTTCTCCTGTTTCTTTGTAACTTTTATTAATTATTATGTTATGTATATGCCTTATGTTAATTAAAATTTCATAGTGCCTTAGTTACTTTAATACTGATTAATAGATTTTAATAAATAAATATATGAGTTTTTGAACCATGTATATGATTTGCTCGGCATGCCGACGCTGGCGTCAGTGGCACGAATTTTCGATGTAGGGATTTGCCGACTCTGGCACTCAAAGGGTTAACGGATACTACACCCATCACAGAGCAGACACTTCGGTTGGGCAAGTTTAGGTCGTCTCTCACCTTGCGGATATCTGTTCCCGGTCCCGCTGTACAAGTGATACCGCTGTAGGTATTTGTTTGTCGTCGAATGTACGAATATCTAGACTATTATAACGTTGTAAAAATGAAATGTCTGTACAGTGAAGATATTTTCAAAAAAATGATTGTTGCGGACTATTTGGAGGCCGATAAATCGAAAAATATATTTTTTTACTTTTTTGTATGTGTCGTTGTGGCTTCGTCACGCAAAAACGGCTTAACGGATTTTAAAAATTTTTGGTACACGGGTAGCTGGATATCTCTAGATGGTTATAGGATACTTTTTACCCGACTACGCTGAAGAAAAAAAAGGGGTTACGACTTTTACTCCTCCGCGAACGAGTTGCGGGCGCCCGCTAATGTTGATATAATTTTGCACATCTCATATTGCAATGTGAGCAAATAGCCCGATTTTTTATAGCACAGAACCTCAGGACAGCAAGATTATTTTCTCAAAATAAAAGAACACTTATTGCAAACTATTATTTAATATTATAATGCACTTTTACAGTATTTACATATAAATGTAGTATTGAAAATATCGGCAATGTGTCAGAGCACAGTTATAACAAATACAAACTCAAAGTTATAACAAGTATTTAAATCACAGCCAAGAAAACAAGTAATCGGTGGAACGATAAATAACAACACGCCTAGTAATAACTGGTATTTTTACTGGTATTTTTTCAAACGGCTGAACATTATCTTTAAATAGCTAAAAACACTCGATGAAGGCTCCTTTCAGACAAAGATCTAAATCGGTCCATCTTTAGGAGCTAAGATGCCACAAACAGACACGTGAATAACGAGTTTTACTGATGGCAAATCCAGGTAACCGAAAGTTGTAATTGATAGGTGTTACTGCGGAATCCCGTTTTAGATTAATGGATGGTTCCTTTGCTTTTACGTATACATAATGTCTTGGTTAGATGGGACAATGACAATAAATTGTTCTCACATGCGCATATTTCCATGCAGTTTCATCAAACCTTTACCGAAACCTCTCGGCTTCTAGGGTGGACCGTCAACATCTCCTGCATCTCCTAATGATGCCTCGTAGAGGCGAAACACGTTTCAAAGATTATGCTGTCTGGTGGTAGTTTGTTGAATTTGCATACGTATTTTTTTGTGGAAACTGCATGAAAATATGCGCATGTGAGCACAATTTACTGTCACCTTTAACCAAGACACTATTTCGCGGAAAAGTATAGGAACTTATAATCCATTAATCTAAGGGAAGTTGTGCTTCAATACATCAAAAACGAGGAACAGCCGGAAGACACAAGCGTTGCCACGGCAGTTTCATTGAGAACAAAACACACATGACACAAAACTAGGTTAGGTTTTTATAATTATGACATAATCTACAATCATATTCCTGTATGCATAAAGATGTGAGAAGATAATTATATTTGGTCGTTTGGACGTCGCAAATTAGTTAATGCTGACTTATTGCCTCAGATTGCACGTATCTTCCTCTCCTTCGGCTTGTGCTGTCAGATATAATGCTGCCATAAGGAGGTAACGTGCAGGTAAACTTAGATGGGTACAACAGCCAGAGTGCAGTCTCCCGCGCGGCGGCGCCACTATCGCTTCAGCACCATCATCGGCTTCTCGATGCGGAACGCCTTTATTAGCTCCTGAAACGATACACAGATTATTCATATATTTGTTTCAAATCTTGCGAGTACATTTTCGCTTCCAGTGGTGGTGCAATGGACTCACGATTTTCTTACTTACGGCCGTATTTAAATTTACCACGCCACGTGCAAAAATTACGGTCCGAGAACACAGACAATGTACGGTGACA
This sequence comes from Hedya salicella, assembly GCA_905404275.2. Taxonomy (NCBI): domain Eukaryota; kingdom Metazoa; phylum Arthropoda; class Insecta; order Lepidoptera; family Tortricidae; genus Hedya; species Hedya salicella. The sequence continues at coordinate 52,188,966 of FR990097.1, read as the reverse complement.
CTGGCCTACGAGGAGGTTAAGCTTGCCGTAGAGTGTGGGTTGCACAGAGAGAGGCGTTATTCGGCATCCGTGTTGTAGACACCGATGCTCCCTCTTACATCTCACGCCCCGTTATTTCTGTCCTGAAATCTGCCGAGTCAGAAAAACAAAACAAATATGCCAACGCCTGCGAGTTGCGTCTTGCCACTTTTACACCCCTCGTCACCTCCGTGGATGGAGTTTTTGCACCACAATTAGCCACCTCGGGGAAGCACTTGCATCTCGCTGAGACAGATCCTTGTTTTGCGATTTAGGCTGGCTGAGAACTCGTATAATAACTTCGATAATTAGAGCGACCAGCATGTGCATTCGAGGCACCCGCCGCAAATGGAAGCCAGCAGCAAAGTTGTTTGGTTTCGACGATGGTGCCGCCCTTCCACACTCCAACTGACAGACTGATTTATACAGGGTGTATTGCAGATCGTCTGCCAAAAGACGGTAAGTAGGTAGGGTCACTTGCAACACATTTTGGGCCAATTAACACATGTCTTACCCACGGTCTTTTTTTGACAATTTTTTTTAATTTTATTTCGGCAATTGTCAAAAATTCTCATTTTGCTTTCTTATCTTTTTTTTAACGTGACTGCACAAAAGTGTTTGTATTTTTCAAATCTCTAATGTGTGAGTATCCTAATAAAATTTTATTTTCATTTAGAAAGGAAATTTAAAAAAAAGTTATGAGCCGACAAAGTGTGAAGGAAAGAAAACAAAAATCATCGAGCTCAACATTATGGCACGATTAAAAAAAAGTTGAAACTCCTCAGATCTTCCAATATCATGAAAACTTCTTCAGTTCATGACTATTCTAACGGTATACCACATGAGTAGAATCACTTTCAATTTTCCGGCGAAAAATGGTTATTGTCTAAAATTGTGTCGTAAATCACCTAGTACTTCTTCGAAACTACTTAAAACTAAGATTTGATAAAATAAATAAATGAACACTAAATGCACTACATGAATCAAATCTATTCGACTAAGAATACGAATACTTTGAATTAGACAAATTATCGCGGAGTCCTCCCGTGACCATGGAAAGCTGGAAAGCTTCCGAAACGTCGGGAACTAAAATGAGATAATATACGCGATATAATCCGTTAAATTGTTTTATTTCAATTAAAAAAAAATGTTAAAAAAACACCGTGGGCAGGAAAAGTGTTAATTGGCCCAAAATGTGTTGCAAGTGACCCTACCTACTTACCCTAGTCTTTTGGCAGACGCTCTGCCATACACTCTGTATACTCTTATACGCGTCGGCCGGCGTCAGCGCCCGCTGTCCGTGTAGCGTACCTGCCAGCGTCAGCAGCGGCAGCCCGCTGTCCGTGTAGCGTACCTGCCAGCGTCAGCAGCGGCAGCCCGCTGTCCGTGTAGCGTACCTGCCAGCGTCAGCAGCGGCAGCCCGCTGTCCGTGTAGCGTACCTGCCAGCGTCAGCAGCGGCAGCCCGCTGTCCGTGTAGCGTACCTGCCAGCGTCAGCAGCGGCAGCCCGCTGTCCGTGTAGCGTACCTGCCAGCGTCAGCCCGCTGTCCGTGTAGCGTACCTGCCAGCGTCAGCCCGCTGTCCGTGTAGCGTACCTGCCAGCGTCAGCCCGCTGTCCGTGTAGCGTACCTGCCAGCGTCAGCCCGCTGTCCGTGTAGCGTACCTGCCAGCGTCAGCAGCGGCAGCCCGCTGTCCGTGTAGCGTACCTGCCAGCGTCAGCCCGCTGTCCGTGTAGCGTACCTGCCAGCGTCAGCAGCGGCAGCCCGCTGTCCGTGTAGCGTACCTGCCAGCGTCAGCAGCGGCAGCCCGCTGTCCGTGTAGCGTACCTGCCAGCGTCAGCAGCGGCAGCCCGCTGTCCGTGTAGCGTACCTGCCAGCGTCAGCAGCGGCAGCCCGCTGTCCGTGTAGCGTACCTGCCAGCGTCAGCAGCGGCAGCCCGCTGTCCGTGTAGCGTACCTGCCAGCGTCAGCAGCGGCAGCCCGCTGTCCGTGTAGCGTACCTGCCAGCGTCAGCCCGCTGTCCGTGTAGCGTACCTGCCAGCGTCAGCAGCGACAGCCCGCTGTCCGTGTAGCGTACCTGCCAGCGTCAGCAGCGTCAGCCCGCTGTCCGTGTAGCGTACCAGCCAGCGTCAGCAGCGGCAGCCCGCTGTCCGTGTAGCGTACCTGCCAGCGTCAGCAGCGTCAGCCCGCTGTCCGTGTAGCGTACCTGCCAGCGTCAGCAGCGGCAGCCCGCTGTCCGTGTAGCGTACCTGCCAGCGTCAGCAGCGGCAGCCCGCTGTCCGTGTAGCGTACCTGCCAGCGTCAGCAGCGGCAGCCCGCTGTCCGTGTAGCGTCCCTGCCAGCGTCAGCCCGCTGTCCGTGTAGCGTACCTGCCAGCGTCAGCAGCGGCAGCCCGCTGTCCGTGTAGCGTACCTGCCAGCGTCAGCAGCGTCAGCCCGCTGTCCGTGTAGCGTACCTGCCAGCGTCAGCAGCGTCAGCCCGCTGTCCGTGTAGCGTACCTGCCAGCGTCAGCAGCGGCAGCCCGCTGTCCGTGTAGCGTACCTGCCAGCGTCAGCAGCGTCAGCCCGCTGTCCGTGTAGCGTACCTGCCAGCGTCAGCAGCGGCAGCCCGCTGTCCGTGTAGCGTACCTGCCAGCGTCAGCAGCGGCAGCCCGCTGTCCGTGTAGCGTACCTGCCAGCGTCAGCAGCGGCAGCCCGCTGTCCGTGTAGCGTACCTGCCAGCGTCAGCAGCGTCAGCCCACTGTCCGTGTAGCGTACCTGCCAGCGTCAGCAGCGGCAGCCCGCTGTCCGTGTAGCGTACCTGCCAGCGTCAGCAGCGGCAGCCCGCTGTCCGTGTAGCGTACCTGCCAGCGCTGCATGTCGAGCGACACGATGAACTGGCGCTCGTCGGAGAGCGCCGCGCCCGCCGCCTCGGCCGGCGCCGACGGCGTCAGCAGCGGCAGCCCGCTGTCCGTGTAGCGTACCTGCCAGCGTCAGCAGCGGCAGCCCGCTGTCCGTGTAGCGTACCTGCCAGCGTCAGCAGCGGCAGCCCGCTGTCCGTGTAGCGTACCTGCCAGCGTCAGCAGCGTCAGCCCGCTGTCCGTGTAGCGTACCTGCCAGCGTCAGCAGCGGCAGCCCGCTGTCCGTGTAGCGTACCTGCCAGCGTCAGCAGCGGCAGCCCGCTGTCCGTGTAGCGTACCTGCCAGCGTCAGCAGCGGCAGCCCGCTGTCCGTGTAGCGTACCTGCCAGCGTCAGCAGCGTCAGCCCACTGTCCGTGTAGCGTACCTGCCAGCGTCAGCAGCGGCAGCCCGCTGTCCGTGTAGCGTACCTGCCAGCGTCAGCAGCGGCAGCCCGCTGTCCGTGTAGCGTACCTGCCAGCGTCAGCAGCGTCAGCCCGCTGTCCGTGTAGCGTACCTGCCAGCGTCAGCAGCGGCAGCCCGCTGTCCGTGTAGCGTACCTGCCAGCGTCAGCAGCGGCAGCCCGCTGTCCGTGTAGCGTACCTGCCAGCGTCAGCAGCGGCAGCCCGCTGTCCGTGTAGCGTACCTGCCAGCGTCAGCAGCGTCAGCCCACTGTCCGTGTAGCGTACCTGCCAGCGTCAGCAGCGGCAGCCCGCTGTCCGTGTAGCGTACCTGCCAGCGTCAGCAGCGGCAGCCCGCTGTCCGTGTAGCGTACCTGCCAGCGTCAGCAGCGTCAGCCCACTGTCCGTGTAGCGTACCTGCCAGCGTCAGCAGCGGCAGCCCGCTGTCCGTGTAGCGTACCTGCCAGCGTCAGCAGCGGCAGCCCGCTGTCCGTGTAGCGTACCTGCCAGCGTCAGCAGCGGCAGCCCGCTGTCCGTGTAGCGTACCTGCCAGCGTCAGCAGCGGCAGCCCGCTGTCCGTGTAGCGTACCTGCCAGCGTCAGCAGCGGCAGCCCGCTGTCCGTGTAGCGTACCTGCCAGCGTCAGCAGCGGCAGCCCGCTGTCCGTGTAGCGTACCTGCCAGCGTCAGCAGCGGCAGCCCGCTGTCCGTGTAGCGTACCTGCCAGCGTCAGCAGCGGCAGCCCGCTGTCCGTGTAGCGTACCTGCCAGCGTCAGCAGCGGCAGCCCGCTGTCCGTGTAGCGTACCTGCCAGCGTCAGCAGCGGCAGCCCGCTGTCCGTGTAGCGTACCTGCCAGCGTCAGCAGCGGCAGCCCGCTGTCCGTGTAGCGTACCTGCCAGCGTCAGCAGCGGCAGCCCGCTGTCCGTGTAGCGTACCTGCCAGCGTCAGCAGCGGCAGCCCGCTGTCCGTGTAGCGTACCTGCCAGCGTCAGCAGCGGCAGCCCGCTGTCCGTGTCGCGTACCTGCCAGCGCTGCATGTCGAGCGACACGATGAACTGGCGCTCGTCGGAGAGCGCCGCGCCCGCCGCCTCGGCCGGCGCCGACGGCGTCAGCAGCGGCAGCCCGCTGTCCGGGTCTGCAACACGACATGTTATGTTGTGAGCCCCCACTACACCCCACCGTCACATGGATTATTTAACGGCCGTGTCCACACAGCGAGCCGCCTCGCGATGAAGTAGGTATGATAATTGATACATTTAGGCGTTACTTTGCGGAATTCCATACAAGATAAATGGATTATAGTTCCTTTGCTGTTCCGCTGTCTCGGTTAGATGTGACAATAAATTACGCTCACATGCGCACAGCGACCGGCGTCCACACGAGAATTGACCCGAGAAGCGAGTGTGTCACTTCTCGGGTGGACGCCGGACCGTCAACATCTCCTGCATCTCCTGATGATGCCTCGTAGAGGCGAAACATGTGTCGAGGGTTGTATAATCCTCGAAACGTGTGGTGGTTTGATGTATTTGCATGCATATTTTTTTGTGGAAACAAACGAAAAAACTGCATGAAAATATGCGAATGTGGACCTAGACAGGAGGCTGTCGGTTATTTCTGGACCTACTGAGTAGACGTTCTCAACGCTGCGCGCGAAGCTGCCGGGGTCCAGCGCCACGTGGAAGTAGCTGAGCGCGGCGCCGCTCTGCCGGTACGTCTCGCTCACTCGGCCAGTCTACAACATATGTAGAGACACATTACCTCGGTGCAGGGCGATGGCGCCCTCGCGCACCAGGAAGGACAGGTGGTAGACGTTCTCGACGCTGCGCGCGAAGCTGCCGGGGTCCAGCGCCACGTGGAAGTAGCTGAGCGCGGCGCCGCTCTGCCGGTACGTCTCGCTCACTCGGCCAGTCTACAACATATGTAGAGACACATTACCTCGGTGCAGGGCGATGGCGCCCTCGCGCACCAGGAAGGACAGGTGGTAGACGTTCTCGACGCTGCGCGCGAAGCTGCCGGGGTCCAGCGCCACGTGGAAGTAGCTGAGCGCGGCGCCGCTCTGCCGGTACGTCTCGCTCACTCGGCCAGTCTACAACATATGTAGAGACACATTACCTCGGTGCAGGGCGATGGCGCCCTCGCGCACCAGGAAGGACAGGTGGTAGACGTTCTCGACGCTGCGCGCGAAGCTGCCGGGGTCCAGCGCCACGTGGAAGTAGCTGAGCGCGGCGCCGCTCTGCCGGTACGTCTCGCTCACTCGGCCAGTCTACAACATATGTAGAGACACATTACCTCGGTGCAGGGCGATGGCGCCCTCGCGCACCAGGAAGGACAGGTGGTAGACGTTCTCGACGCTGCGCGCGAAGCTGCCGGGGTCCAGCGCCACGTGGAAGTAGCTGAGCGCGGCGCCGCTCTGCCGGTACGTCTCGCTCACTCGGCCAGTCTACAACATATGTAGAGACACATTACCTCGGTGCAGGGCGATGGCGCCCTCGCGCACCAGGAAGGACAGGTGGTAGACGTTCTCGACGCTGCGCGCGAAGCTGCCGGGGTCCAGCGCCACGTGGAAGTAGCTGAGCGCGGCGCCGCTCTGCCGGTACGTCTCGCTCACTCGGCCAGTCTACAACATATGTAGAGACACATTACCTCGGTGCAGGGCGATGGCGCCCTCGCGCACCAGGAAGGACAGGTGGTAGACGTTCTCGACGCTGCGCGCGAAGCTGCCGGGGTCCAGCGCCACGTGGAAGTAGCTGAGCGCGGCGCCGCTCTGCTGGTACGCCTTGCTCACGAAGCGCTTCACGCGGGACACCATCTCCGCGCCCTCCTCGGTCTTGTCCAGTCTACGACGTATCATCGGTTCGTTACATAATAATGTACAATATATAAGGTGGCCTAGGAACCGACAATAATCCTAAGAGGCCCGATAGAGCTGCACAAAAGCTATCGATTTGATCCAGTATGTTTGGCGAGTTTTAGTAATTATCGAGGCGTTCACAATTTTAGTAACCATTTTGAGTTCATTTTCCTATCTTTAATACTTTCAGCGGTCGTAGAAATAGTGATGCGAGTCCAATTTCGTAATTTTAGAATTCTGGGTCGGGTGGTGTCCACGTCTGTCTCGTTTACTTCATTTTGTTCACAGACATTTAAATTCCCTATTATCTGAGGTCACTGGACGATGCTCACTTGTCGACGGTGGCGGGCGCCTTCTTCTCGGCGACGGCCTGGCGCTCCAGGCGGCGACGCGGGGGCCGCGGGCGCTCCTCGGGCGGCGCGGCGTCGAAGGCGCCGAACAGGCACGACACCGCCGGCGCCTCCAGCGGGAACTGCGCTACCCAGAACCCGGGGTTCTCTTTCTGTGGGACGAGACGCCAAGTTAAGTAAAAGAGCAAAAAAGGCACGGCCGTACCCGTACCATCCTTTTCTCGAATCCATTCGAGCCATTTTTGACCCCCCTGTAACTTGGTTGTTAAAAAAACTAGAAGCCTAAACTTTCAGTGACCGACAGAGCATTCCATGGCAAGATATATTTACACATAACATTAAATTCGAACCAGTAGTTTAAGAATTATTGCAAGTCAAAGTTCCTTAATTTTGTCACTGACACAATCACTGACTGACTCGTCATCAAAATTCTAAGGTACTTCTAGCAAACCCACAAGTTCCAAATTTTAAACCCTTTTAGTGTTTAGTCTATAAAGCATTAAATAATAAGTCAATTTGCAATTTTATATTAATATACGCGATTACAAAGTTAGTTTTGTAGCTCATGCAATTCCACCAAACCAAACACCAGATACCGGAAACTGGACAAATAGACACCGGACAACGAACAACCACACCAGACAACCGGACAGCAGACCAGACATTGGATAAGCAGATTATTATTATGATTTAGGTCGATCTTGGTTAGTATTAAAGCGCAAGTATCCGCAATTTCAGAATACAATTAAAAATTTCAGAATAAAATTAGAAATTGTCACTTCCAAGCCTTAGAGAAAAGCCCATAAAGACAGATAGTGGGTTTTGAGTAAAGTGGAAGCTGACGAACAAGAAGTCGTGCCCGAAAAGATAAAAAATTGATGAGATTCCATCAAAAATATAATATAATATTTGACGACCGGTTTGGCTCAGTGGGAGTAACGTTGCCTGCGAAGCTGAGGTCCTGGGTTCAAATCCCGGTAAGAGCAAATATTTGTGTGATGAGCATAAATATTTGTTCCTGAGTCTTGGATGTCTTTTATGTATATAAGTAATATATCTATTAAATATATCGTCGTCTAGTACCCATAACACAAGCCTTATTGAGCTTACCATGGGGCTAGTTCGATTTGTATAAAATTGTCCCGTAATATTTATTTATTTAAAAAAAAATATATATATACATATTACATGTAAAAAAAAGCGGCCAAGTGCGAGTCGGACTCGCCCGTGAAAGGCTCCGCAGCCGTTTATACAAAAAAATGCACTATAGGTGGAAAAAAACACGATATGAAAAATAAACACTAATAAAAGAGCGTATCTCTGAGGCACTTACGTCCTTTTACTGAGAAGCGCAGTTTTTTGGCAATAACTTAAAAATGGTATGTCCGATCATGTTGAAAACAATTTCGTTGGAAGTATTTATTAAGTTTTATATTTGTCAATTTTTTCATATTTTTTGAACATACCGTTTAGAAAATAGAGGGGGGGACACAATTTTTACTTCTTTTGGAGCGAATATTTCGGAAAATGTTTACTAAATCAAGAAAAAATTCTAGAAACCTCAAAGTGTTTTTAGAAGAACTGTCAAAATATGTGCCACGCATTGATATTTGATGAAAAAATTTTTTTTTAGTTTCGGTTACATGTATCGAGGGCCCCCCCTAGAAATATAAATATTTTTTATTTAACTGTCAAACTAAGTAGCGGTTTACACACGACACCTATGCTCCAAATTTCATCAATGTACATCTTATAGTTTTTGAGTAAAATGCCTGTGACATACGGACGGACAGACAGACAGACATGACGAATCTATAAGGGTTCCGTTTTTGCCATTTTGGCTACGGAACCCTAAAAAGCAACTCTTGCAACACAGTTCTTCTACAACAAAAGAGTTTTTAATGTTAAACCAAGTCGGTTATTTTAGTCAGCAAGTTCTAGAGGGGTGTCCACGTCCACAGCACTCGATTTCCATGGACTTGCCTATTATTTAACTGTGGAGCAACACATTTTATAGTTCTCAAATAAAGAGTAAGCTAAATTCGCTCGAGATTGGCAAGCAGATTAGGTTCTATGCTCCACCCCACCACTCCTATTTAAAACTTTGTCATAAATTGTCACCTAATAACATGTTATAGTGAACATATCAAATATTAGATATTTAGATTAGATTAGATTTAATTTCATCACACCGCTCAAGTGGTGTGAGGATGTCTAGGGCAGTGTTTGTTGGAGCGGTATGAGGATGTGCAATAATGTGTGTATGTGTAATGCGCGGCACTGACGACGTGGAGCGCGAGCTGGCGGCGGTCGTAGCTGTGCGCGGCGCCGCTGACGCCGGCCGCGCAGCTGGCCGTCATGTGCCCCGCCGCACGCAGAACGCGCGACGCCAGGTAGTTCTCCACTGGAAACGTAAACTGCGCTCAAATAAAGCAAATCTAATATTTCAAACACATTGTGACCGTGACGTCACAAGTACGTAGGCTCTAGTATGAAACGTTTTTAGGGAAAGTCCACAAATGTAATGTTACCATTGTTTTACCTCGGGGAGTTTTTATGAGTTTGAAGTAGTTCTTTCACCAATATTTCTATTATTGAATATAAAAGACAAAAATAAAAAAACGTGTACATCCTTATTATTGTATCACCACAACTAGGTTAGGTCACTAAAACTCTTCTCTTCAGCTTGGTGAGTGTGATCACCTGCTAATATATAACATACCAGAAGGCGCCAACAACTTCGTTCGCGGAGGAGAAAAAGTCATAACCCCTATTTTTTTCTTCAGCATAGTCGGGTAAAAAGTATCCTATAACCATCTAGATATACACAGCTACCTGTGTACCAAAAATAGTTAAAATCTGTTAAGCCGATATAGCATGATGAAGCCACAACAACACATACAAACATTTCAGTTTTACAACTTTATATGAACATATATACATGTATAGATATGACAACTACCTGGGTGCTTGACGCGCTCCTCCATGGAGCCCTGTGCAAGCAGCTGATCTGCCTCTGCAATCACGTTGGATGTGTATGCCATCTTCTCCTCCATGCTAGCACCTTCATCTTCTGTAAATATGAATGACCCTGATTATAAACAGCCCTCTGCCTATGGTTGGTACAGTTGGCATCAAATAATCTGTAGCATCCAAAGGGCCAAATATATAGCTATAAATCTGTTTTTATAGGCATAGTATTATGATTTAAAAAACAAAAATGTTTCGCTGTATTTGTGACGGATCTCCGTGCATAGCACTTAAACTGTAAGTTATAAATAAATATCATTTAGCTTCAATTTAACTGGCAAATTTTTGACACCACATACGAGGAGTTAAAATGCAAATAAATTTATTATCAGATCGTGATTTTTTAAACCCTAGCGAAAACTCAGGACGCATTCGAATGGTAATACTTATACATTGAATAATGATATATATTCCCTTGCTTTAGTGGAAATCAAATTCTGAATAGTAGATAGTGTTTTACAAAATGTGATTATAGCCCCTTTTTAACTTGTTTGGTGACAGTATGTCCACAGGCATTCAATATGTAGGCTTTACAATGTCAGCAAGTATTAAGTTACAGTTACATTCACTTGGATTCAATATTTAAATAAATATTACGGGATTATTTTACACAAATGGAAATAGTCCCATGGTAAGCTCAATAAGGCTTGTGTTATGGCTACTAGACGACGATATATTTAATAGATATATTACTTATATACATAGAAAACATCCAAGACAGACACACTTTCGCATTTATAATATTAGTATGGATGTCAAAAACAGATTTTTGAATCACTTCCATTTTAAAGGGTTCTTACCATAAAAAAGGATCAAGCACTACAGTAGATCATATTCATAATCACCCTGGAATTAATGTTCCAGGCATTTATGCGATGTTAAAGGCTATATATAGAACATGTAACCACCATATGATGTCATATTATGCACATGAGAGACAAACATAACACATAATCTCTCTCAATGTAATATGTAGGTACAGTAAATAGTGCATGGTGAGCATCTCAAGTCATTTTAAAATTAATTGTTAGATTAGATATCAAATCATGTTTATAAATTTGAACACTTACCTATATTGATTATTGAAATATAGTAATCAATCTATGAACGTTCAGCCACCACAGATAATCATGGACTTTTAGTTAACAAACATAGTACACAATAAACTACATAATGGGACTGAATATGAATTGTGAGGCTGACAATGGGTGAATATGTAAACTGTGAATATGTGAAGTGAAACTTTAGCACAGCACTAGGTTTCGGGTAATACCACGAAATTAAAAAGATATCTCAACCTTGGTTTTCGGTAAAGATGAAGTACTCACCTAATTTTGAGAACCCTTCCAGAAAGGATCGGTACTGCATTTTCCTGTCCATGCTTCTCCGCGTCATCATCGACGTGGTCGAAGCAGGGTTTGCCGTCTTATCTTTTCTTTTGGTCATTTTGATTTCCAAACCACTAGTAAATATACAAATTCCGTCTAAGTTTCGACTTTGTTATGATTTTGATTTCTTCAGTACCCGCCTAGCGAGCGGCCTTCGATATAAATGTGTCAGTCAAAGTCAACCAAACCAACATCAACAACCACAGACTAACAAGACTCATACCCTTTCCACAGTTTCCACACCAATGATACTATTGTCCTTGAAACTATCCATACAATCTGATCCATCGTTCAACACAAACCCCAAACCTAAATTTTTTAATCCACTTATTATTTGAATAAGCAATAAATCGTCACAAAATTATCAATGAATAAATTTCAGAATGACAATTGATTTATTCAAATATTCACTATTAATTTTTGAATAAAAATAGGTAGATACTCATTTTTTCCTATTGATGTTCGACGTTTGACGATAAATTTATGAATGACGAACTTAATTAAACTCATACGATTTAGAATAATTATTCGACATTTTTAATCATCATTCGTGATTAACTTGATTAGTCTTAATCGTTTCTCGAGTTCATTTCGCGCCATCCTACTCACCAAAATATAATTTAAGTCCAGAGCGAGGAAGACGGTACAAACGATACTAGCTTCTAATCTCTATCTTCGGCGTCTATAAACTTGATATAGTCCTCACATACGAAAATTGTGATCAGCCTGATCAGATTGATAGCCTATGAAGATATTTTCTCATTTGTTTTGGGTGGGTTGATTGGTTGGATGCTTTCAAGGCTAAGTAATCGATCGATGGAATAGGTCGCATTAGGAGTAAAGTATGAATAGCCAAAAATATGTTGCCATCTTATCATTTTCTAAATATCCTAAGATCCTCAACTTAACTTCATTCCTAGAGATCACATCTGGTAATCTTCGTATAACAAAACGCGTACGTTAGCGCCATGTTGTTTTTAATGTTGACTGACGTTATTCTCTGCTGTTATTAGCTGTTGCTTTGTCAATACACTCGTCTTGTCATATATATATTATTTGTCGAAATTCATTCTGTCACTGTCACAGTAATGTGTTATCGAGAGGTGTCCTTGTGTTTATCCTGTCTTGTTTTTTGCAAAATGTTTTATGAGTGCTGTGTTTATAGAACTTTGCGAAAGGACGCTATTTTACACCATTTCCCGTGCTCTGAGAAAATACTTAGTGGTTGAAGTGTTTAAATCGTGATGATCTTGCAAAATTATCGCCTTCAGAACTAGCAAACATTATGTACAAGAATTCATTTTGCTTATTTGACTGCGCCGAGCACAAAACTATTCTCAGTCATTTCATTGCTCTACCGGCCGATTTACAATTATGAATTGGTGCAACACAACCAACAAAATATTAAAGGGCATAGACGTATTACTTGCAATACAGAAGAAAGCTTACGACAAATTTAAAAAGAAATTGAAAAATAAATCTTTTAACAAATAATGTGACGATCAACATCTGACTGCTGAGTTGCAGAATGTCAAACGTGCGCTTCGAGCCAACGAGCTCCAGATACCACGTTCCAAGCAGAATCCCACTATGAAGAAACCAACAGTCGAGCGTAAACCTGCCGTATTACCATATGTGAAAGGGGTCACAGACAAGACCGGAAACATCTTGAAGCGTGCTTCTATAAAAATATATTTCAGGCCGTTGAAGAAGGTGTCTCAATACCTTAGACCCGTGAAGAGTAGCACCCCTTTGCAGAGTGCAGGCATTTATAAGCTGGACTGCGAGTGTGGTCTTTCATACATTGGTTAAATGAAACGCAGTGTATCAACCCGGGTGAAGGAGCACATAGCAGATGTCAAGCACCGTCGGTGTAATAGGTCTGCAGTCTGTGAACATGTCATTGACAAACCAAACCACTTTGATAAACCTTCTATCCTTGCCAAAGAAAAAAGATATTTTCCCAGAATGCTACGCGAGGCTATTGAGATTAAAAAGCATCCTAATTTCAATAGAGAAGATGGATTGTCACTACCACCAGCTTGGGATCCTGTAATACATCTCATCAAGGAACAAGCGAGACACAGGACTGCAAAACCTTAATTTCCGAACGGTGTAAAATATCTTATCTGTTTAAAAGTAGTTTAATAGTCTCTGTTTTTAAATATTATAATTAAAAATGAGGTAGCCTGGGAGTTTTTCCTTGCAGCGTTTCTTTTCTCCTCAGTACGCCTCATTTGTGAAATGCTGCTTGGTAAATTATTAAAATAAAATAACTAAGCCCTTCTGGCACATGTGTAACTGTCTTTACAGCTTAGGCCCATCTGGCATGTATGTACACTTTTATTTGTGTTTTTCAAAAATGGGTAGCTTGTACAAATTGTAACTTTGACAGAGGAAAATACATCTTTTCTCGGTCCACCCGTGACCATGGAGAGCTGGAAAGCTTCCGAAACGTCGGGAACTAAAATGAGATAATATACGCGATATAATCCGTTAAATTGTTTTATTTCAATGAGTAATAATCGCGGAAACAGAAGCAAAAAAATGTGTGTTTTATTTTTTTGCCACTGAGGTATAATTCTCAGTATATAATTTGATCACGTAAATACAATTACTGAAGTTACGTGTTCAAATTCACGTGCCGGGAACTATTCATACTAAATATTAAACCTCATTCAATAAACCTAGACCACTTTGGCTGAATACGTTACGATCCCTTGCCATATCGCAGTCTCGAATAGAAAAAAAAAAAACAGCAGTCAACACTAATCGTACAGATTAAATATAGTTGCCTAGTGCAAATAATATTTGTTTCTGAGTTGGCAGTCTGATACGTAGTATCTCTTATTAGTCTGTGCTAGAGATATAATAATTATAGTAACCATCTACTTTTTAAGTGATTTTGCCGCACTTCAGTAGGGTCCTTGTGTCTAGATTTAAGTACATGTGGTTGTTATAAGTAAACAAAGATAAGAACCTTATTATTTTTAAACAGTCTAAATGTTTTAGCGTTAAAGGTTTTGTAAAAAAAAAAGTTAAATGGACCTTACGTCACGGTGGTGCCAGCTGGTGATATTTCCATTTTAGAAAACCCTGATTGCTGATACTACAACGTACAAGATTTCTATCTATAAAAGTTATAAATAAATAAAATGTTGTTGTAAATTGAATATGATGTTAAGAAAATAACAGAAAAAATAATTAACTAGCCTTTTAGAAGGCATTTGAGAAGTACTATCCCTTTTTTAGAACTTTATATGTTTGTATCTATGACTTCCACCGCGAAGAAATTTGCTGCCTGTTGACACCTTCTAGTAAAAAGACATCGGATGATGGTAGCATGACAAAGGAGAAAGGATCATACCTAAGATGACATCATCTTTCGCATCTTTAAAAAGTGCTTCAATGAGTAAAAAAAGAAATAAAATTCGTGTTCCTATAAACTGTTGCTAAGAACGCATTCTTTGGAAATTACATTATTTTATGTGGTAGGGGGGAGGGTCATTTGAATTGTGATGGTTGGATGATTTTAGAGCGGTAGAGTAGTCAAAAATAGATGACGTAATTTATAAACAGCCCCTAAATAAAAATTAAATAACTATTAATTATCACGATGTTCCTTTGAGACCATGTACGTACCGCGACGTCCGAAACGTCAAAGAATTACCAACGAAAGGGAATTAAATAAAATCATATTTATACGCGACTAAGCCTAAAACCCATTTGTTGTGTTGTGATAATAAGTGAAAATCGAGTTAGTTTAAATCAATATTTTAAATAACCACGCAGCCACAATCGTTACACAATCGAATCTTTTTTAATATTTAAATTTCAACTTGTACATATACATATAACAAATTATCTTCAAAGTACGGATTTCTATTTAACTTGACAACCCTAAAAAAATCTTGTGACATTTCAGGGACGTTTTTCGTTGATTTTCATATTCATTGTTGACGATTAGGTTGTAAAGATGTAATAAATGTAGGCAGAATGCCCCAATTCCGGGGTCATTCGGACACGAAAAAAATAAAAAAGTACGCGCGATATGAGGACAAGACAATGCACTTGTGATTATATGATTATAATACGAATTTATCTGTAAAATAATAATTAATTTTATACAACTATAAATAAAATAATGTACAAATTAATCACTAAAATCGTTATTTATATGGAAGTGTGACAAATAGTGTTTTGATGTCCGTGACAGTTGAAAGCAAGGTTATAAAGTGGGAATTTCGTGAGATTGATACGTAATTGTGGTAAATAATGGATTCGGCGCCAGCCCAGGAAGTCACGGAACTACTGAAACAATGGGAGGAGCAACATACCACGCCGAACTACGACCCGATACCCACTCTGACAAGGTGAGACGTCTTCCGGGAGAAACGTCAAACTGGCACATTGTAAACTGAAATAAACGTGAGAATTATTATTTTCAGTCATACAAAGGTCTAACCTGGCCCAGCGGCCACATGTTTGCCAGATACCCTACAAACAGCACCATATGCTTCATACCCTTACAGCATAGCCAGTTAACTGCTGTTCTCAGCAACTTCTATCAAATTATAGTTCAGAATATTTGTTTTGGTAGTCAACTAGTTGCAACTTGTTGATAGGATTGAAGTTATATTATAGCTCCATATTGTGAAATTTAATCATAGAAAAAACTAGAACACAGTTTACTTAATTCTATAAAATAGAAGTACCTTTTTTATGTCTTATTGGTTTATTAGCTTGTGCTCACCCCAATATAACAAAACTCTAAATGTTTTATATCATAAATTCTTAACTGTATTCTGCAAGTAGCCCTCAAGAGCACTTTACATGTCTGATTTTACAATAAGCAGAAAACATCCACCATCTAGATAATGACATTAATGCAACAGACAAATACCAGGGCACATTTTACAGGGGGATGTATATTATCTCTAAAGTCAGAGATCGAATTCGAGATCAAAAATGTAAACAAATGGGCTGCCACCATATGTAAGCGGTGGTTAATAAAATCATTGAAATACTCATTAAAACTAACTTTGCGTTACGTAATACATGAACGCTGCCAAATACATACTTTAGACCATAAGGCTTAAATCGATTCATGTCATAGCCAGAGCTATTTTATTTTATCCGCCAGTCCATCACACGACATTAGTAATTCGTTGTCTGACCTTTGTCGAATGAATATGCTTTCTTATTGTTTGTAGTTTGTTATTGCTGTATTAAAACAAACATTTGGTCAGTTAAGTTCGGATATAAAAGAAATAAGATAAAATTGATGTATAAGAGAAATAGCAGTGGCCTCAAGATGCTACCCTGTGGGAACCCTGTATCATTTACGTTAAATTGGGATCGAATTTTTTTTTAAAAATATTGTTGCCTGTTTCAATAAACCTACTAATTTCTGTACATTGCAACTTCTCTGTCAAATAACTCCTGATCCAATCCAGAGCTTTTCCCCTAACACCGTTACGTTCGAGTTTAAGAATAAGGTTTGAGTGGTTAGCAAAATCAAACGCCTTTGACATATCCAAGAAGACAGATGCCACACTGTAACAAATTTTACAAGATCAAAACATGCATATGTCGTCGTCCTTCCCTCTCTGAAACTATAATATTTAGTCATTTCATTTTCTATTCATTTCAAAACTTAATGAGGTATCATCAGTATATAAAACTATCTCACATTTGTTTTTAATGAAATATGGAAGGTCATTTGTATACACAAAAAAGAAAAATGGTCCCAAAATTAAACCTTGCGGCACTTCTTATCCTTAAATTGTTCCATGCAATTCCCAGTGATCGGCCTATACATTACAAATTGATGTTTGTTTTGAATATTAACTTAGAAATAGACTTTCTGACCACTGTGATCAGGATTAAAACACTTAAATATTATTGTATCAGTAGCTTCACAATTACAGAATATATTGTCTATGCATGTTGCTGTGGTTCTTGTTGCTTCATCAAATAGAGTTAATAGAGCATGTAAGTCAAACAATTTCAATAAATTTAATCATGTAATACAATGTGTGTGGGCAGTTTCCAACCAGTTAACATTAAAGCCTCCACACACTATTATTACGTTATTGCTAACCATGACTTGTTTTAAGGCATCATCCGTTATTGCTTCAAACTGGCTGAAATCAGATGATGGTGGTCTGTATATGCACAATATAGTGTGACTTTCCATTTCAACACATTTATTATTCATTTTCTCTATAGTTCGTTCAATAGAAAGTTTTACTTTCTTTTTTATTTTCTCGCTTTTATATTTTCGTTCACTATTATCAATTAGCCCCCGTGAGTGGCCATCTCTCTAATGAATGACAAGATTTTGATTAAGTATAAATATGAAATCAGAGTAGTTCCTTTTTATTTGGAACATGTTACAATATTTCTATCCAGTTAATATTATATAGCATTACAATATCCAGTCCATCCAAACATCCAGAGGCCAAGTGTTCCATCAGTATTGGTTATAGCTGCTACTTCAGCTACCCTAATAAAATATATAAAGCCCTGGTAAGAAAACCAATTTAAGAAATGTCATTTACCAAAGATTGGTATCCTAGGTGTCAGAAGTATGAAATGCCTCTCAATTGGTAAGGTCCTGTAAATTTGACCCAGTATAAAACAGTTGAATTTCCATTTCAAAACAAGTAATTGTTCAAATTCAAACCCGTGACACACATAGAGAAAAGCTGACGATCTTCTAATCGGTAAATCGATTTATCTTAATCAAATCGCCTCTTGAAACAAAAGTAAATAATCAAAATTGTTTAAATAGAAATATAAATGTTTATTATTATTAATTAATTTGTGTAGGAGCTGTCATCTCACAGACAGACACAAATGCACATGTTAACCTTATTGTTTTTATATTCTTTGTTCATATAATTATTATTATTGCTTTATTTTATTTAGTAAATAATCTTGTAATTTACTTTGGTAACCAATCAACGATCTTATAATGAATGCATTTAATCCATACTATCTATACTAATATTATAAATGCGAAAGTGTGTCTGTTTGTTTGTTACCTCTTCACGCTTAAACCGCTGAACCGATTTGGATGAAATTTGGTATGGAGATAGTTTGAGTTTCAGGGAAGGCATAGGCTACTTTTTATCCCGGAAAAATACCCTTATCCGCGATAAACGAATTTAAGGCGGACGAAGTCGCGGGTAGAAGCTCGTAGGAAATAAATATATCTTAACTAAACTGACATACCTCGTTTCAAGTCGGTGGTTGGTAATGTTATAGTTATAAATTAAAATGAAACAATGCATATGCATATTTTTGTGGTAAATAAATAAATATAATATATAGGCTTTGTATTTTTTTATATTTGTATATAGGTGGTTTTGATACTACTTGGAGGTTTTCGATCGATTACGGAAAATTGAGTCTCTATTATTGAGTATAATGAAGAAGCAATGTGTAATGGCAGCTATGTCCGATTTCAGGATAGCAGAGATAATAGAGGCAGAGACAGAAAACTTCATGAAGAAGGACCCCGACCCGTTCGACGAGCGCCACCCGTCGCGCACCGACCCCGAGTGCGCGTTGGGCCACGCGCTCAAGGTCATGTTCAAGAAGGACAGCTTCATGACTAAGGTAAGAGACAGAGAACTTCACGAAGAAGGACCCCGGCCCGTTCGACGAGCGGTATCGGTCGAACACCGACATTTCAGATTTGTAGACGAGACGTTTCGTATAAAATTACTTTGGGCACTTTCTACAAATTTGTTAAATAAGTCGCCTGAGTGGTCAGTCAGCCAAATCGACAGGCGAGGCAATGCGATGTAAACACATTTAAAGTTAGGAAAATAACATGAGTTTGTTTTGTGTTACAGCTAGTAAATGACTACGTGCGCGACACATACTACTCGCGGCAGAACATCACGGGGCGCGACGTGCACAAGCTGAACGTGGCCGCGTGCCGGCTCACGCTCGACCTCATGCCCGGCCTCGAGATGAGCGTCGTGTTCCAGGTAACGTGGCCGCGTGCCGGCTCACGCTCGACCTCATGCCCGGCCTCGAGATGAGCGTCGTGTTCCAGGTAACGTGGGCGCGTGTGCTCGACGGGGCAGCCCGGGGACGTGCACAAGCTGAACGTGGCCGCGTGCCGGCTCACGCTCGACCTCATGCCCGGCCTCGAGATGAGCGTCGTGTTCCAGGTAACGTGGGCGCGTGTGCTCGACGGGGCAGCCCGGGGACGTGCACAAGCTGAACGTGGCCGCGTGCCGGCTCACGCTCGACCTCATGCCCGGCCTCGAGATGAGCGTCGTGTTCCAGGTAACGTGGGCGCGTGTGCTCGACGGGGCAGCCCGGGGACGTGCACAAGCTGAACGTGGCCGCGTGCCGGCTCACGCTCGACCTCATGCCCGGCCTCGAGATGAGCGTCGTGTTCCAGGTAACGTGGGCGCGTGCGCTCGACGGGGCAGCCCGGGGACGTGCACAAGCTGAACGTGGCCGCGTGCCGGCTCACGCTCGACCTCATGCCCGGCCTCGAGATGAGCGTCGTGTTCCAGGTAACGTGGGCGCGTGCGCTCGACGGGGCAGCCCGGGGACGTGCACAAGCTGAACGTGGCCGCGTGCCGGCTCACGCTCGACCTCATGCCCGGCCTCGAGATGAGCGTCGTGTTCCAGGTAACGTGGGCGCGTGCGCTCGACGGGGCAGCCCGGGGACGTGCACAAGCTGAACGTGGCCGCGTGCCGGCTCACGCTCGACCTCATGCCCGGCCTCGAGATGAGCGTCGTGTTCCAGGTAACGTGGGCGCGTGCGCTCGACGGGGCAGCCCGGGGACGTGCACAAGCTGAACGTGGCCGCGTGCCGGCTCACGCTCGACCTCATGCCCGGCCTCGAGATGAGCGTCGTGTTCCAGGTAACGTGGGCGCGTGTGCTCGACGGGGCAGCCCGGGGACGTGCACAAGCTGAACGTGGCCGCGTGCCGGCTCACGCTCGACCTCATGCCCGGCCTCGAGATGAGCGTCGTGTTCCAGGTAACGTGGGCGCGTGCGCTCGACGGGGCAGCCCGGGGACGTGCACAAGCTGAACGTGGCCGCGTGCCGGCTCACGCTCGACCTCATGCCCGGCCTCGAGATGAGCGTCGTGTTCCAGGTAACGTGGGCGCGTGCGCTCGACGGGGCAGCCCGGGGACGTGCACAAGCTGAACGTGGCCGCGTGCCGGCTCACGCTCGACCTCATGCCCGGCCTCGAGATGAGCGTCGTGTTCCAGGTAACGTGGGCGCGTGCGCTCGACGGGGCAGCCCGGGGACGTGCACAAGCTGAACGTGGCCGCGTGCCGGCTCACGCTCGACCTCATGCCCGGCCTCGAGATGAGCGTCGTGTTCCAGGTAACGTGGGCGCGTGCGCTCGACGGGGCAGCCCGGGGACGTGCACAAGCTGAACGTGGCCGCGTGCCGGCTCACGCTCGACCTCATGCCCGGCCTCGAGATGAGCGTCGTGTTCCAGGTAACGTGGGCGCGTGTGCTCGACGGGGCAGCCCGGGGACGCACACAAGGTGGATGAAGTGGCCAACCAATGATAAATGCAATCTATGTGTAGCATTGCACTCATTAGTGTTATCTTTTAATCTCATTCTAAGTCACCACCTAAAAAAAACATTATAGACGTAGCTTAAGGCAACTCGGGCTCAATTGTTTGTGACCAACTGCTATTGTAAACTTTCCACTAGACTAATATCCTATTTAAGCGTGTTTATTAGAGCCGTGGGCTACGGACAGTGAGGATAACGATGTTGTTGCGTGCGGCAGGACAACGACGCGCTGATCCACCGGCTGGTGAGCTGGGCGACGAGCTCGGCGGAGCCGCTGCAGTGCTACGCCACGGGGCTGCTGGCCGCCGCCATGGAGGTGCAGGAGATCGCCACCAACTTTAGGTACCACCGCTACGAGTATTTTTATTAGTGCCCGACGCTAACGTGTTTTTTTGCCGAAACCGAAGTTTTTATAGATGTGTTAAAATCGTTGAAAATTATAAATACGAAAAATCAGTGGACCGTTATTTCTAGACACGTTATTTTTTTGCAATTAGTCCGGTATTAAAACACGAATATTGATTGGCAGGGACATAAACGCCATGCTGGTGCCGCTTATGCTGCGGCGGCTGCACGTTTTAAGAAATAAGAATTTAGAAGAAAAGGTGCGTATTACCATTTACTTTAATTGAACTTAGCCTTTATCGTAATTTTATTTATCATTTACCATGATTTTAATTTACTATGACAAAAAATATATGAATCTACTAAGTTTTGTTTGGTTTGTGTTTTAAAAACCCTCGAAAGGTTTCTTGTTGATTGGAGGAGTTGTGAGCTTGATGGCAGCAAGAAATCTAGTTATCATTATTGAAATCAATTGATGTTTGATCGAGTTTGTAATCTTGTGTAGTATTTTTTTTGATGGGATTATATCGCCTTTCTGAAACCAGGTGAAAAATCTTGGGGTTTTCATGGATCGTTCCCTGTCCTGGGAGCCACAAGTGAGTGAAGTGACGTTTTTTCTGCAGTGGGTTCATTGAGATGGCTACGTATTTTTCTGCCTGTTGCCACTAAAATTTCTCTAGCTCTAAAGTTATTACGCCACCACTTTGAAATATATTTTCATATGCACTTACTGTCATTTTGAGGTCTTTTTACAATAGTGACGGACTACGCATGCGACCAATTGAACCGATCACGTATGCGCTCCTTTACGCGAATTTTGGGTGTTGCCACCCGCGTATTCGACTTCGTGACACTAACCCAAAATTTGATCTACGCAGTGGCTTTTTGATGCTCCAAATATGTTATTTTTCTCAAACATGCATTGGAATATTGATGTTATGTTCCTTATAATAGGCTGCGAAGTATACAGTTTCAGGTGCGGCTGGGACAAGAGGTCGTTAATGGAATTTCATACAAATCAGGCCTAGGCCGACAAAGTACTCTTTTTTAATTTCCATTCAACATAATACACGTGATATACGTGAGTTCCTACAATTGGCTCTGTACTTTTATTTAAGTTTCTATTTGTACTGTATTAGCTGTTGGTTCTCCTACAATAAATAAATAAATAAATTTGTGGCACAGGCATCATGACATACTGCCACTATGCGTATTAAAAAATAAAACTTTGATTTTTTTGTTGTTTATTTCATTGCATGTTTGAAAAAAGCACTATACATACCTCGGCGGGAAATATGGGGTTGCCCGCCTCAGACCTATCCGGCCGCGCTTTGCTCGGTCGTCTATATGTCTCGGGCCGGCAACCCCTTTCGTCCCGGCCTCTGTAGTGATGTACTATGACTGTAGTTACTACTTTTTGTGGCGTTTCTTCTACCGACCTGCAAGAGTCAACACCGTGGAAAGCTACTAAGCCCTGCTCAATAATTAAAGGAATATGTGATATTGATTTTGTTTTGTTTGTCATCAGATTTATTCCATATTCATATTCCATTTATTAATAATAATTTCATTACATGTCATATAGAATGCATTTTTTCGCGTGTCGCTATAAATAAGATCGATGCTAGCGTAAACGCATTGAAAAATACTAATAATCGTACATCGCAGAATGGCTCGGTAAGCGTACTATGTCTGATATGTGAAAATCGGGATTGATCATTTGTCGCACAACCTTTTTTGTGATGTGTGCCAATAATGATGTCGAGGTGAATGTTCCAGCAAAGCAACCAAAACACGACGCCGCCGAGCCAGACGCGGCACTTCGCGCGCTTCGACAAGAAGCGGCACGGCGACGTCAAGTGCAACGGCCCCGTCGCCGACAAGACGCAGGACAAAGGTAGGCGTCGCCGCAGCCGCGCACCCGCCGGAGCCCCCGCCCACTCGAATAGGGGCCCTCGACCACTCAACGGCCCCGTCGCCGACAAGACGCAGGACAAAGGTAGGCGTCGCCGCAGCCGCGCACCCGCCGGAGCCCCCGCCCACTCGAATAGGGGCCCTCGACCACTCAACGGCCCCGTCGCCGACAAGACGCAGGACAAAGGTAGGCGTCGCCGCAGCCGCGCACCCGCCGGAGCCCCCGCCCACTCGAATAGGGGCCCTCGACCACTCAACGGCCCCGTCGCCGACAAGACGCAGGACAAAGGTAGGCGTCGCCGCAGCCGCGCACCCGCCGGAGCCCCCGCCCACTCGAATAGGGGCCCTCGACCACTCAACGGCCCCGTCGCCGACAAGACGCAGGACAAAGGTAGGCGTCGCCGCAGCCGCGCACCCGCCGGAGCCCCCGCCCACTCGAATAGGGGCCCTCGACCACTCAACGGCCCCGTCGCCGACAAGACGCAGGACAAAGGTAGGCGTCGCCGCAGCCGCGCACCCGCCGGAGCCCCCGCCCACTCGAATAGGGGCCCTCGACCACTCAACGGCCCCGTCGCCGACAAGACGCAGGACAAAGGTAGGCGTCGCCGCAGCCGCGCACCCGCCGGAGCCCCCGCCCACTCGAATAGGGGCCCTCGACCACTCAACGGCCCCGTCGCCGACAAGACGCAGGACAAAGGTAGGCGTCGCCGCAGCCGCGCACCCGCCGGAGCCCCCGCCCACTCGAATAGGGGCCCTCGACCACTCAACGGCCCCGTCGCCGACAAGACGCAGGACAAAGGTAGGCGTCGCCGCAGCCGCGCACCCGCCGGAGCCCCCGCCCACTCGAATAGGGGCCCTCGACCACTCAACGGCCCCGTCGCCGACAAGACGCAGGACAAAGGTAGGCGTCGCCGCAGCCGCGCACCCGCCGGAGCCCCCGCCCACTCGAATAGGGGCCCTCGACCACTCAACGGCCCCGTCGCCGACAAGACGCAGGACAAAGGTAGGCGTCGCCGCAGCCGCGCACCCGCCGGAGCCCCCGCCCACTCGAATAGGGGCCCTCGACCACTCAACGGCCCCGTCGCCGACAAGACGCAGGACAAAGGTAGGCGTCGCCGCAGCCGCGCACCCGCCGGAGCCCCCGCCCACTCGAATAGGGGCCCTCGACCACTCAACGGCCCCGTCGCCGACAAGACGCAGGACAAAGGTAGGCGTCGCCGCAGCCGCGCACCCGCCGGAGCCCCCGCCCACTCGAATAGGGGCCCTCGACCACTCAACGGCCCCGTCGCCGACAAGACGCAGGACAAAGGTAGGCGTCGCCGCAGCCGCGCACCCGCCGGAGCCCCCGCCCACTCGAATAGGGGCCCTCGACCACTCAACGGCCCCGTCGCCGACAAGACGCAGGACAAAGGTAGGCGTCGCCGCAGCCGCGCACCCGCCGGAGCCCCCGCCCACTCGAATAGGGGCCCTCGACCACTCAACGGCCCCGTCGCCGACAAGACGCAGGACAAAGGTAGGCGTCGCCGGAGCCGCGCACCCGCCGGAGCCCCCGCCCACTCGAATAGGGGCCCTCGACCACTCAACGGCCCCGTCGCCGACAAGACGCAGGACAAAGGTAGGCGTCGCCGCAGCCGCGCACCCGCCGGAGCCCCCGCCCACTCGAATAGGGGCCCTCGACCACTCAACGGCCCCGTCGCCGACAAGACGCAGGACAAAGGTAGGCGTCGCCGCAGCCGCGCACCCGCCGGAGCCCCCGCCCACTCGAATAGGGGCCCTCGACCACTCAACGGCCCCGTCGCCGACAAGACGCAGGACAAAGGTAGGCGTCGCCGCAGCCGCGCACCCGCCGGAGCCCCCGCCCACTCGAATAGGGGCCCTCGACCACTCAACGGCCCCGTCGCCGACAAGACGCAGGACAAAGGTAGGCGTCGCCGCAGCCGCGCACCCGCCGGAGCCCCCGCCCACTCGAATAGGGGCCCTCGACCACTCAACGGCCCCGTCGCCGACAAGACGCAGGACAAAGGTAGGCGTCGCCGCAGCCGCGCACCCGCCGGAGCCCCCGCCCACTCGAATAGGGGCCCTCGACCACTCAACGGCCCCGTCGCCGACAAGACGCAGGACAAAGGTAGGCGTCGCCGCAGCCGCGCACCCCCCGGAGCCCCCGCCCACTCGAATAGGGGCCCTCGAACACTCAAAAATGGGGGGCTCTGAGGCACTCAATAACAATTAATGAATAATAATAAAATTTATTTAAAAAGCGATACTTATAGGATACTTTTCATCCGACTGCGCTGGGGGTTATGGTTATGACTTTTTCTACTCCGCGAACGAAGTTGCGGGAACTGATAGGGTTCGAAATACGCGTAGAATTACGCGTATGCCGAAATCTTTACTTGCGTACCCATGTTCAATCTCATAAACAGCCGTGATGTAACATTTCATACTGATGCAGGCAGGTCTGCTGTTAGATTTATGGATTATGGTTCCTTTGATATTCCTCGAAATAGTGGTTAGATGTGACAATAAGAGGGCCCGTGGTTCCCCACCAGTAAACGTTGAACTGATAAGGACCCCGCAAGTCACCTGCACCTAGGTCCTCGGTTACCTAGCTACGCCACTGAACGCCAGAGCATTAGAGGATCTGCCTACGCCCGTCTTACAGAATTTCAATGTTCGTCAGCTGATGATTAGGTGTTTGACAGAGCACGAGAAGGACTCGGGGGGAGGGGACGCGGACATGGAGAGTCTGCCGCCCGCCGCGTGCGACCCCGACACGCCCGTCAAGAACTGCAACTGTGAGTGCTTCTGTTCAACTGCAACAATATTATATTCATCACACAATGCGTAATCTATACTATTAATAGAATTGTTACAATGAAATGTAGATGAAGATATTAAAAAAAAGTGATGCGGACTACTTGACGGTCACTTGACAGTACAGACAGAAGGAGAATTGAGTAGCAATTGACTGTTAATCTAGGAGGATATTCGTCGTTCGAATGATCGATCCTACCAGTATACACATTACATTACAGTACGATATTTAGATTGATGTGATGTACCACCGAGTGATCGGTGTTTCTAACATTGTAATATGACTGCAGCGAACGCGTCGTCCCCGGTAGCGCACTGGGGCATGATGTCCCCGCCCCCGCGCCCTCCGCCCCTCGCGCTCGCGCCGCCCGCGTCGCACGAGACCGAGTCCAACTCCAGCTGGGCCGAGATGGAGACCTACGTCATAGGTAGGTAGCGCACTGGGCATGATGTCCCCGCCCCCGCGCCCTCCGCCCCTCGCGCTCGCGCCGCCCGCGTCGCACGAGACCGAGTCCAACTCCAGCTGGGCCGAGATGGAGACCTACGTCATAGGTAGGTAGCGCACTGGGCATGATGTCCCCGCCCCCGCGCCCTCCGCCCCTCGCGCTCGCGCCGCCCGCGCCGCACGAGACCGAGTCCAACTCCAGCTGGGCCGAGATGGAGACCTACGTCATAGGTAGGTATAGGTAGCTCACTGTAATCATACTGTAAGCTCACTGTGGTTTAATATAATCATCCCTCGCCATCGCTATTTTATTTTTATTTTTTTGTAATATCACCGGGACCAGAAGTAATGAACGCATTCTCAAACATATTTTTGTAGAAATAGAGTTTGTGTCAAGATATTTATGAATGCGTATATTTCTTAAATATTTTTGTAACTGATCGCATAATAATTTCTATGTTTTATAGTCTTTCCTTTACTGGCGTGAACTGTATCCACTGTGTTATTGTACGTAGCGCGTAAGGTATATTTGTTAGTGCTAATTATGTAAATTGTATAAATAAAATAAATAAATTGTTTGCAGGAAATATTCAAATCCACCCGCCGACAGATGCCACCAAACAGATGCTCATATTGAGATATCTGACGCCCATGGGCGAGTACCAAGAGGTAAGCCGCAGCCGCCGCTACGGTGGGATACGAACAAGGTCTTATTTGCAACTAATCTTGATCGCCTTAAAAACTAATAAGCTTAGAAACGGAAAAAAATGTCGTTGCCGCTTCAGACAGAAACTATCGTAATGGGAAAGCGATTGTCCTGTTGTAATGGTAACCAATCCAACTAGGTAAGATCCAAAGTGTACGTTCACACGTATTATATTGGACACGTATTTTTTGCTCTTTCAAAATATTAAAGAAATACTCAGATTAATCGCATTAAAGTTTAGGAGTGGGGGCTCGTTACATCACTCTTAGGTAAAATTTGTATTAAGGAGTAACGTAACGCGACATTTTGACTTATTTATTATTGACTTATTTATTTATTATTTTGACTTTTGCCTTCGTTTTTCGATTACGTAATTTTTTTTTTAATGTACAAGACGGACTATTTATCAAAAATTTAGTCATCATCCCTATTGGTGGCGCCACATTGACAAGTGCGGAGAATAAAGTACCTTTTGAACGCGATTGAATATTTACATCAGAAAAAGAACGAAGGATTGAGTAGCATTCCGATATTTTGTATTGTTTGATTTGTTTGGTTGTTGACTTCATACTATCTTGCTACTCTAGCGCCATTCGGACAGATTTGGAAGTATTATTTAATGTTTTCCGCTGGATACTTGTCTGTATTTCTCTATATGTGGCCTCCTCACCCTTCCAATACTCCATGGTCGGAATAATAAAAAAATACGCATATTATATATAATACATGTTGATAGTGTCGTGTGTCTGTCCGCAGTTCCTATCGCACGTGTTCGCGCAGAACGCGCTGGGGCTGATCCTGGGCTACCTCAACGTGCGCGAGTCGCGCGACTCGCGGCTCGCCTTCGAGGCGCTCAAGTACCTCGCCGCGCTGCTCTGCCACAAGAAGTTCTCCATAGACTTCATCCACATGGGCGGCCTGCAGGTGACACGCACACACAGGCACACACAAACACACACACACACACACACGCCCACACACATTCACATTTACGTATACATTCACCAATGAATCCCGCGCTCTGAACAGGCCAGCGGTCAGTCGATCAATCTACGATCTCTTTTGTCCAGGACTTGTTACAAATAAACCGGTATTTATTAAGGTTATACCAGTTAATTATTTAGGTTACGATCGGACGAATTGATTTGGGAGCTTTATTTCGAAGCGCTCTCTAACCGGTTACTCCGTGTTCGGATACGGGATCAATGACCGCCGTCGCGCCGATAGTGGCGCAACGACAGTCAACTATATGTAAAATTTAATCTAATACCATAGCAAGCAAATCAATCCTGTCTAAGCGAGCGGTTATTCACCCTAGACTCTGCTCACACGCAGGAACCGATAAATCTAACCGGTAAATGGATTTGGCTACCTGTATTGCGCTTCAAGATATTAACCGGTTAGAGCGATGTTCTTGCGAGCGTAACCTTTATTATGGGTGCTCTCAGAGTATCGCTCTAACCGGTACGGAAAATAAACCGAGTTACAAGCCCGGCTTCTGACTCCAAAGCAGCAAGCTGGTACTTGGTGCTGTGACTTAATCTGCACACGACCGTGAGTGTCCTTGCTAAACATTGAGAAGCTATTATACCTTTGTAAATGGTGTCATCTGCCGTACAGATTCTGGCCAGAAGACAATTTCTTTCGACTGCTTGTCGCGTTGTTTTTTTTTAAGTTACAGGGGCTAAACGAGCCGACGGATCAGCTTATGGTAAGCGATCACCGTCGCCCATAGACACTTGCAACACCAGAGGAGTCACAAGTGCGTTGCCGGCCTTTCAGGTGGGGATTACACTTTTCTTGAAGGCGGCATCGGTCCGGAAATACTGCGGGCGACGATTTATTCCACAGTTCAGTGCGAGGCAGGAAATTTCTAGAAAAATGCACAAATCTGCTGTCATGAATACCCATATAAATATCTCGGAATGTTTGCGTGAACCTTTTGAATGTTTGTTCTAGAAATTTCTAGAAGTGCCTCGTCCGTCGGTGGCGGCGACGGGCGTGTCCATCTGCCTGTACTACCTGGCGTACTGCGAGGACGCTATGGAGCGCGTCTGCTTGCTGCCGCGCAACACTCTCGGCGACCTAGTCAAGTGAGTGTTCACGAATAGTCACAATCATGACAATAGCTGAAAGCGATATGGACCGCCACAATCCGCCCAATGTAAAAAAAGAAAAACAAAGGAAAGTGCATCTACATTCTAAAGAACCCTGAACACAAAAATGGAATACCTCTATACCAGTAACTTCACCGGATTATACTAAGTTGGTTAATAAGTTCTGTTACAAAGTCTTTTGCAAATAAAATAAAATTACGGTGGTTTTCTACCCAGACATCTATTCAAAGCTTAGTTATTGCCAGTTAAGAAATTGTGTTTTTTTTTATTGTATGTTTTCTTAGTTGGCAAGAGCTAGGCTTTAAATTGAAGTACATTGATATTATAAAAGCTAACGTAAT
The DNA here is from genome assembly GCA_905404275.2 of Hedya salicella. Classification (NCBI taxonomy): domain Eukaryota; kingdom Metazoa; phylum Arthropoda; class Insecta; order Lepidoptera; family Tortricidae; genus Hedya; species Hedya salicella. The sequence continues at coordinate 52,159,805 of FR990097.1, read as the reverse complement.
TTTATTTGCAAAAAACTAGTAACAAAACTTATAAACCAACCGAGTATATATCTGTGATCGCGTAACAACAGTGCAGTAACAATTTGGCGGCAGCTTAGCGGGTAAAATGGCGCCAGGTCGGACCATGCATGAGGCCCTACTACCAGTACCAACCACCTTATAGAATATTTCTTTAAGTCACTTTGGTCCAGGTTCGTATCTTTTTTAGGGTTCCGTAGCCAAAAAGGCAAAAAAGGAACCCTTATGGTGTGACTCTGTCTGTCTGTCCGACTGTTAAAGCGTCATATCTCAGGAACTACTTATGCTATCTATTTGAAATTTAGAATGGTTATAAGGATGGCGAAGTTTACCAAGCGAACATTTTGAAATTTTGATAAATAAACACAAATATTACATGAAAATTATAACTATGTCTCTAACTAGCTATGTTTTTTTTTTTTTTAATTTAAAACAAAACTTATTCGTCAACCCGCTTGCGTTAAGTTTCCACTTCATTTGATTGCATGCAAATGAAGTGAAAACTTAATGCGTGGGCATATTAAATTATAAACATAGGTTCATAAGAGAGGCCCGTTTCATAAACGCTTGTAACTTTTATTACAAGTGGAAGTTTATTTCCATCAATATGAATTTTAAAAAAGAGACTTCCGCTTGTAATACAAGTTACAAACTTTTGAGAAACCGGCCCCAGGTGCAAACTTAACTTAAAGGGAACCGGGTAATAATGTCAGCGAAGTCATGGCCTATTTTTAAAACTAACTTAAAAGATCATTATTTATCACTCCCATAATTGCTATTTTTAACTCTGCTGTGGTTTTCTAATCAGTTTGATGTCAACTGTATCACAGTTTTCTTTCAAGTTTTGTATATATATATATATATATAATGTATGTTTGTTTTTATATATTTTTTATCGTATCTCACCACCTACTCATTCCTAGCTATTCTGAGTCATTTCCGCTACCCAAAGGTTGTCTGGAAGAGATCGCTCTTTAGCGAAAAGATCGCCTATTGTCTACCGTATTTTATGTTAAGGCTCTATTGTACTGTTTCTGCTGTTGGTGTGCAATAAATAATTGTTGTATTGTATTGTTGTAATGTCAGGGTAAATTAAACTTTGTACGGAACCCTCGGTGCGCGAGTCAGTCTCGCACTTGGCCGGTTTTTAATAATGTAGATTCTGCTGCTCATGAAACGTCCTGTGATGTCTGTAGATACGCGTTGTGGCTGCTGGAGTGCTCACACGACTCGGGCCGCTGCCACGCCACCATGTTCTTCGGCCTCTCCTTCCAGTTCCGGGTCATCCTTGAGGAGTTCGATAACCAGGTAACCGCCTCTACGCACCTTGTATTTGATACTGCCTCTCTGGCTCGCTTGTACACCATTCGCCCGTTTCATAAACGCTTGTAACTTGTATTACTAGCGGAAGTCTCTTTCCAACAATATGAATTAAAAAGAGACTTCCGCTTGTAGTAGATGTTGTACACTGGTCTATGGCTAATCCTCGGAGGGCGCTGGTCGCCCCCTTCCGTTCAACTAATTAGGCCGAAGACTTAGACCCCGGGTAATAAATAAAACTTTTCTTGTCGAGAAAAGGTCTTTCTTGACTAGCAAATGTTTCTCCTACACCGCGCATTGGTTTCTGCCGCCTTTCATGTCAATGTCTATTAATTTCCTTTACTTACCTACCGTGAAAGCTGCACATCAGGTTCGGTCGGCCTAGAGATTGGTCTACCACTTTTTGATTCCATTTCATACTAGACGGTTTGCGGAGGACAAAACTCATAAGTTCTCTTCTTTTTTGTCAGCGTAGTTGGGTAAAAAGTATTTTTTAACTATCTGTGGATACCCATCAGCTACCTAAAAAAAATATTTTTCGATTTAGTGAGCTCCAAATAGTCCGTTACAATTTTTTTTAATATCTCCAATGTACAGACATTTCATTTTTACAACTTTATAATAGTATAGACGTTTTATGGTTCAGAAGTCGTAGATCAAGTTTGTGGCCGTGTATGGTCGGCAAAGTAAATTCGGTTTCCCTCGCAAGGATCGTTGATAGTGTATTTATGATGTTGTATTCCAGGACGGCCTCCGGAAATTGTACAACGTAATCTCAACGCTGCCAATTCTAGGCTCGGACGAAGAGGAGTCGCGCGTGTCCGAGGACGAGACCTGCGCTGCGCGCCAGATCGTGCGCCACGTGTGCGTCGCGCTGCGCAGGTACCGCGGGGGCTTCATACAGGACATAGGTTCAAGCGATGACGAGTCGCGCGTGGCCGAGGACGAGACCTGCGCCGCGCGCCAGATCGTGCGCCACGTGTGCGTCGCGCTGCGCAGGTACCGCGGGGGCTTCATACAGGACATAGGTTCAAGCGATGACGAGTCGCGCGTGGCCGAGGACGAGACCTGCGCCGCGCGCCAGATCGTGCGCCACGTGTGCGTCGCGCTGCGCAGGTACCGCGGGGGCTTCATACAGGACATAGGTTCAAGCGATGACGAGTCGCGCGTGGCCGAGGACGAGACCTGCGCCGCGCGCCAGATCGTGCGCCACGTGTGCGTCGCGCTGCGCAGGTACCGCGGGGGCTTCATACAGGACATAGGTTCAAGCGATGACGAGTCGCGCGTGGCCGAGGACGAGACCTGCGCCGCGCGCCAGATCGTGCGCCACGTGTGCGTCGCGCTGCGCAGGTACCGCGGGGGCTTCATACAGGACATAGGTTCAAGCGATGACGAGTCGCGCGTGGCCGAGGACGAGACCTGCGCCGCGCGCCAGATCGTGCGCCACGTGTGCGTCGCGCTGCGCAGGTACCGCGGGGGCTTCATACAGGACATAGGTTCAAGCGATGACGAGTCGCGCGTGGCCGAGGACGAGACCTGCGCCGCGCGCCAGATCGTGCGCCACGTGTGCGTCGCGCTGCGCAGGTACCGCGGGGGCTTCATACAGGACATAGGTTCAAGCGATGGCACGGATACGTTCATGCGCTGTACTATGTGTGTATCCAACCTGTATCTATACAATAACAGCTAATTTAATAATATACCCGACAGAGGCCGGGAAAATAGGAATTTCCAGCCAAGTAGGTATAGATCGGATAGGGATACAAGGCTGGCAATCCCTTTTCACGCTGAGGTTTATATAGTGCTCTTTTAAAATAAATCTAAGGAAACATGTTTACATTTTAAGACTAGACATACATACATATAGATAGACAGACACACAGGCAAGACAATACGAGAGAAGGCCAGAAAAGGCGAGACAAGACGAGACTAGATGAGACTAGCCGAGACAAGGCGAGACAGACAGACAAACAGCCAAACATACGGACATACATACAGACATTTATATCACATACATACAAACATACATGCTGGACATTCATACATACTGATGTGCATATGGACGTACATACAGACATAGATACGTACATATATATATACGGACATTCATACAGGCACAAAATAGTTCTTCGAAATTCACACTCCTTGTTTTTGTTTTTGATGGCAGCATGCCATAGATACCTACGTAATGAAGGAAAAAATCGAATCAAACAACTATAACATTGCCGGCCTAGGCCATCAATGTTGTATGCAACTTCATTATGATCCTCCTAATTTGAAGAAGTACTATGAAATGTAGCGTTTCGGGGCCCGATATCGCGAAGATAAGGACGATATTGCCTTTGATGTTTGAGAAAAAATGTTGTCGTGTGCAGGTACCTGGAGGCGCATTTGCGGCTGCGCGCGGCACAAGTGGCGCGTGCGCACGGCGACACGGTGCCCGAGCCGCCGCCCTACAAGGTGGGTACTGGCCCGCGGGGCCCTGCGTGCTGACGTGTGTGTGCAGGTACCACCCACCAGGCCACCTCTAATTCTGTCTGTGTACATTGATTGCAGGCTTCGAAGTCGTCCCCAGAAGAGATCCAGGAGCAGATTGAGCTGCTGCAGTCAGTGGCGTGGTCGCGCTGGGCGCCCGTGGACGAGCTGGTGGAGCTGGGCGGCATCTCGCTGCTGCTGCAGGTGGTGGGGCTGGCCTACGAGTGGAACTTCAACGGCAGGTCTTGTGCTACTGTCTTACGTGGGTGCCGCTGTAGGCGGCGGCGTGGTCACCGTAAGCTCTTGGAGTTGTACATAGGTCTCGCGAGTTTTTCAACTGCCATATCTCCGCCTTTTTCGAAAAAATACTAAATACTGCATCGACAGCTGACACATCACAAATTATATAAAACTCTCGGACAGTAGTACCACAAATATAAGTTACAATGATGTACCTTCGCAGAAAGCATTTTTTGAAAACAGATTAACCAATTATAAGGCAGAGCGTTTGCGCGGGTAAAATCTTCAACGTTCATTGGCCAAAATTTTGCGCGCGACGCCGGCAGCTTCGGCGCCGGCCATTTTGTCTGGCGCCGCGTCAGTCGCCATGAGCGAGAGCACGAGTTCACCTCTCATTGCAAATGTACCGTACGTGTAGTGCAACAAGGTCTTTATTGAAATGGTCACACGTTCGGTTTCATTCGGTACTGGTTAGCACTCGTCGGCGTGGCCGAAGATTGACGATGTAACTTATATTCGTGATACTACTGTACTTGTACATCTAAGCACAACTGTGATACGTGATTCTTAGTCGCTACAAAGATTGTCTGTCTCTTTCCTTTCAATACAATGCGAGAAAGACGGGTGAAGCTATGTCGCGCGATAAGCGTAGTCGCGGAGAGTTCCGCCAGACCGGCAGTTCTTAAAATTTCACTAAAATCGGTTGAGAAATGCAACATGTAGAGGAGAACAGCCGGACGATAAGACACGACACGGACGACCACGGTCTGCATACGAAAGTATTTTTACCCAAGCTGAAATGGAGAACTTCGCGAACGCTCGGACAATAATATCAAAAATTCAAAAATGCAACATCCGTAGGGTTTGCTTTACATATGACGACATTCATCTCCAACCTTCGGGAGTTTAGTGGAGCAAGTCACTCGCTTCCTCAGTCTTAAATACTGAACGAGTACGCTTGACGACGTCACAATCGTTTACTCTCTACATTTGATTATATGTGAGGGCGTTTAGTAAAACGTCCCACTTTGTCGATTCTAGTTTCGGAGTTACGGGCAGTTTAGTGAAATATGGCAAAACCTACCGAAAATCGACTTTCAATGAAAACTGGTAGAAAATACTGTAATAAACCTATGATTTTGGTGTCGACCCATAAATGTCCAATTTGAGCACCTTTTTAAGGCCTCAAAGTTTAGTGCCCAGCGTCCCACTTTGTCGAATACCGAAAAAAATCGTCGATATCATATTTGTGCCTGTTATAGGGAAACATTTCTACTTTGTCGATATGGAGTTGTGAGTAGTTTGTAATATAACAAAGCATAAGCTATCTTTCGGTGAAAAAATTAAGTCTCTAAGTGGTATAGTTATTTTTTTTTTTAAATTAATCAAACTTGCAAAGGTGAAAAAGCGACAATTGAGAAAACGTTGGTTAAAGTTTGGGACCGCAAAAAACACACTTGTACTTTGAAGTTATGGAGTGGTTAGTATCAAATGAATTGGCATACTTTAAGGATTTTAAATTAGTCAAAATAAACTAATTACATCCTACAGATACCTTGTGTGAGGGTTGTACTATCTTTTAGGCACAATAAAAGATTGTTTTGAATTAATTTGTCACACTTTGAGTAAGAAGATTTAAGTTACATTTGAACGCACATGTGCCGAGTGAATCCATATTTGCTACCGTTGGGTGAGAGCTGTGCATTAATGGTCATCGGAAAGCCGTTAGCCTTATCTAGCAGTGGTCGTCTTCCGGTTGACATGTTGATGATAGTAATGACGATGACCATCCGAATATGAAGTTGGTGGTTTGTGGTGCAGATCTGAGACGGTCCGGTCGGCGCTGGACGTGGTGTCGGTGTGCTGCGTGGCGCCGCGCGTGCAGCTGCTGCTCACCGAGAAGGTGGACATGCGGGACGCCGACATGACCACGGGGGTCAACATAGTGCTAGGTGAGGACACGTGCTGCCTCCAGACCTGAGACGTCCGGTCGGCGCTGGACGTGGTGTCGGTGTGCTGCGTGGCGCCGCGCGTGCAGCTGCTGCTCACCGAGAAGGTGGACATGCGGGACGCCGACATGACCACGGGGGTCAACATAGTGCTAGGTGAGGACACGTGCTGCCTCCAGACCTGAGACGTCCGGTCGGCGCTGGACGTGGTGTCGGTGTGCTGCGTGGCGCCGCGCGTGCAGCTGCTGCTCACCGAGAAGGTGGACATGCGGGACGCCGACATGACCACGGGGGTCAACATAGTGCTAGGTGAGGACACGTGCTGCCTCCAGACCTGAGACGTCCGGTCGGCGCTGGACGTGGTGTCGGTGTGCTGCGTGGCGCCGCGCGTGCAGCTGCTGCTCACCGAGAAGGTGGACATGCGGGACGCCGACATGACCACGGGGGTCAACATAGTGCTAGGTGAGGACACGTGCTGCCTCCAGACCTGAGACGTCCGGTCGGCGCTGGACGTGGTGTCGGTGTGCTGCGTGGCGCCGCGCGTGCAGCTGCTGCTCACCGAGAAGGTGGACATGCGGGACGCCGACATGACCACGGGGGTCAACATAGTGCTAGGTGAGGACACGTGCTGCCTCCAGACCTGAGACGTCCGGTCGGCGCTGGACGTGGTGTCGGTGTGCTGCGTGGCGCCGCGCGTGCAGCTGCTGCTCACCGAGAAGGTGGACATGCGGGACGCCGACATGACCACGGGGGTCAACATAGTGCTAGGTGAGGACACGTGCTGCCTCCAGACCTGAGACGTCCGGTCGGCGCTGGACGTGGTGTCGGTGTGCTGCGTGGCGCCGCGCGTGCAGCTGCTGCTCACCGAGAAGGTGGACATGCGGGACGCCGACATGACCACGGGGGTCAACATAGTGCTAGGTGAGGACACGTGCTGCCTCCAGACCTGAGACACAGAGACAAGCGATTCCGACACGGGAAGTAAGGCTGTATAGAAAAGTTGTCCAATGAAATGAGAGGAGCATGATATTATAACGGGACGTTGTGTGTGCGCAGGCGCGGCGGACGGCGAGATCGCGCCGGAGCCGGAGGTGCAGAAGGCGGCGCTCAACGTGCTCGTCAACTGCGTGTGCGCGCCCGTGCATCGCGTGAGTGCCTCGTGGACAGATTTAAAGTAAAAGAGTTCTCGTGGGACACCATCCCCATCCCCACACTTGCTTGTGCCGTCGAAGTGTCTTTTCAGACACGTCACCAAAAAGACTTCGTCAGACGGTCATCGAGACGAATCCAATCCTATTTTTACAGTTATCATCGTACGTCACATAAAAGGACATAACCTAAATTTCGTTATGTACAGGCGGGCTCGTCGACGACGCGCTTTTCCATCACGGGCTCCAGTAAAAAGAAGACGGCGCTGAAGTCCTACGAGGACGTCATCCAGAAGGTGTGGGAGAGCGTGCGCACCAACAACGGCATCATGGTGAGTCTCCGCAACATTTTCTTCTCCAACCCTACTAAGTTCCTCCTGGAGTCGTCAAAGTTCCTTTCGGTTCCTTTATAGCCAGCAAAGGATATACAAAAATTTGTATATCTTCTTCACAGTTTGTGCGCCAAAAAAAAGAATCTTTCATCTATCCATCGGTGTCATAGACAACATCCAAGGTTTAGTCTAGATAAACCTTCCGGAAGATCCTAAGATCTATAGTAAACGTGCAGACGCGAGGTGTGGTCTCACGCTGTGCTGCAGGCAGTCGACTCTGAGGCAGGCAGAGCTTAGATTAGACTCACGGTATGTGCACTCCTAGGCGAGGGTTTAGGAGTGAGAGTTTGAGATGTTTCAGACATGTTGATGATTACGATGCCGGTGTCTCAGGTGCTGCTGTCGCTGATGATGGTGAAGCTGCCGATCACGGACGCGGACCGGCTGCGCGGGCTGGCGTGCCGCGCGCTGGCCGGCCTGGCGCGCTGCGCCACCGTGCGACAGATCATCTCCAAGCTTCCGCTGTTCACCACCTCTCAGATACAAGGTACACACGCACCACCTCGCAGATACAAGGTACACACGCACCACCTCGCAGGTACAAGGTACACACACACCACCTCGCAGGTACTAGGTACACACACACCACCTCGCAGATACAAGGTACACACGCACCACCTCGCAGGTACAAGGTACACACGCACCACCTCGCAGGTACAAGGTACACACGCACCACCTCGCAGGTACAAGGTACACACGCACCACCTCGCAGGTACAAGATACACACGTACCACCTCGCAGGTACAAGGTACACACGCACCACCTCGCAGGTACAAGGTACACACGCACCACCTCGCAGGTACAAGGTACACACGCACCACCTCACAGATATAAGGTACACACACACCACCTCGCAGGTACAAGGTACACACGCACCACCTCGCAGGTACAAGGTACACACACACCACCTCGCAGATACAAGGTACACACACCTCGCAGATACAAGGTACACAAACACCACCTCGCAAATACGAGGTACACACACACCACCTCGCAGGTACAAGGTACACACACACCACCTCGCAGATACAAGGTACACACGCACCACCTCGTGGTACAAGGTACACACGCACCACCTCGCAGATACAAGGTACACACGCACCACCTCGCAGGTACAAGGTACACACACACCACCTCGCAGATACAAGGTATACACACCACGCAGATACAAGGTACACGAACACCACCTCGCAGATACAAGGTACACACACACCACCTTGCAGATACAAGGTACACACACCTCGCAGATACAAGGTACACACACACCACCTTGCAGATACAAGGTACACACACCTCGCAGATACAAGGTACACAAACACCACCTCGCAAATACGAGGTACACATATACCATTTCACAGATACAAGGTACACACACACACACACCACCTCACATGCAGAAGGTTCTACGGGGCCGGCCAACAAACGGGTTAGACATACACTTGCTACAAAACGTTATATGCTTGCAGTGCTGATGCGCGACCCGATCCTGCAGGAGAAGCGACAGGAGCACGTCATGTTCCAGAAGTACGCGCTGGAGCTGCTGGAGCGCGTGTCCGGCAAGAGCAAGCACATGGGCGCCGAGTTCGAGACCTCCCTGGCCAACATACACAGGGTGAGGAATTTGGTCTTTATTTGTGCTATTTATTTTGATATTCTAGATTATTTATCTTTTATTGACAATCCTTTTGGGATTTATCTTATTGATTATTTTAATTTTAAAAATGATGATTTTATCAATAATATTACATTTAAGTTAAATGATCTGATTAGGTTTTTCTGGGTTTCCCTAATCCTTGCAGCAAATGTTGGATCATATTGTATTTCTCCCAGCAAACATTCACTCTCATGTAACTGACATTTCGAAAGTGCTTGTAATACGCCTACTTGAATAAAGAATATTTTGATTTGATTTGATAATGATAACAGGGTTCTTTCATTACTCGATAACTTAGTAGGGCGCCCGCTCCTTCGCTCGCGTATAGAGTATGGTGCAATTATGTCTAAACTTGCGGATTTGATGTTTTGATTTACGCGGGCGTAAGGGGATATTTTCAGAATAGTTTGATATGTAATGAGTCACTCGCGCGGTCGGCAGGCGAACGTGGTGGCCCAGACGCGCATCAACTACAACGAGCGGCAGCTGCTGCAGCTGGTGGCGGCGCATCTGGCGGCGCGCGGGCTGGCCGAGAGCGCGGCCACGCTGCAGCGCGAGGCGGCGCTGCCGCCGCCCGCGCCGCCCTCCCACGCGCCGCCCCCGCCGCCCGTCTACACGCCCCTCGCGCCCGCCACGCCCACGGGCCCGTCGCACCGGGTGAGTCATGTCTACCTGCCGCTTGTAGCGCGGGCTGGCCGAGAGCGCGGCCACGCTGCAGCGCGAGGCGGCGCTGCCGCCGCCCGCGCCGCCCTCCCACGCGCCGCCCCCGCCGCCCGTCTACACGCCCCTCGCGCCCGCCACGCCCACGGGCCCGTCGCACCGGGTGAGTCATGTCTACCTGCCGCTTGTAGCGCGGGCTGGCCGAGAGCGCGGCCACGCTGCAGCGCGAGGCGGCGCTGCCGCCGCCCGCGCCGCCCTCCCACGCGCCGCCCCCGCCGCCCGTCTACACGCCCCTCGCGCCCGCCACGCCCACGGGCCCGTCGCACCGGGTGAGTCATGTCTACCTGCCGCTTGTAGCGCGGGCTGGCCGAGAGCGCGGCCACGCTGCAGCGCGAGGCGGCGCTGCCGCCGCCCGCGCCGCCCTCCCACGCGCCGCCCCCGCCGCCCGTCTACACGCCCCTCGCGCCCGCCACGCCCACGGGCCCGTCGCACCGGGTGAGTCATGTCTACCTGCCGCTTGTAGCGCGGGCTGGCCGAGAGCGCGGCCACGCTGCAGCGCGAGGCGGCGCTGCCGCCGCCCGCGCCGCCCTCCCACGCGCCGCCCCCGCCGCCCGTCTACACGCCCCTCGCGCCCGCCACGCCCACGGGCCCGTCGCACCGGGTGAGTCATGTCTACCTGCCGCTTGTAGCGCGGGCTGGCCGAGAGCGCGGCCACGCTGCAGCGCGAGGCGGCGCTGCCGCCGCCCGCGCCGCCCTCCCACGCGCCGCCCCCGCCGCCCGTCTACACGCCCCTCGCGCCCGCCACGCCCACGGGCCCGTCGCACCGGGTGAGTCATGTCTACCTGCCGCTTGTAGCGCGGGCTGGCCGAGAGCGCGGCCACGCTGCAGCGCGAGGCGGCGCTGCCGCCGCCCGCGCCGCCCTCCCACGCGCCGCCCCCGCCGCCCGTCTACACGCCCCTCGCGCCCGCCACGCCCACGGGCCCGTCGCACCGGGTGAGTCATGTCTACCTGCCGCTTGTAGCGCGGGCTGGCCGAGAGCGCGGCCACGCTGCAGCGCGAGGCGGCGCTGCCGCCGCCCGCGCCGCCCTCCCACGCGCCGCCCCCGCCGCCCGTCTACACGCCCCTCGCGCCCGCCACGCCCACGGGCCCGTCGCACCGGGTGAGTCATGTCTACCTGCCGCTTGTAGCGCGGGCTGGCCGAGAGCGCGGCCACGCTGCAGCGCGAGGCGGCGCTGCCGCCGCCCGCGCCGCCCTCCCACGCGCCGCCCCCGCCGCCCGTCTACACGCCCCTCGCGCCCGCCACGCCCACGGGCCCGTCGCACCGGGTGAGTCATGTCTACCTGCCGCTTGTAGCGCGGGCTGGCCGAGAGCGCGGCCACGCTGCAGCGCGAGGCGGCGCTGCCGCCGCCCGCGCCGCCCTCCCACGCGCCGCCCCCGCCGCCCGTCTACACGCCCCTCGCGCCCGCCACGCCCACGGGCCCGTCGCACCGGGTGAGTCATGTCTACCTGCCGCTTGTAGCGCGGGCTGGCCGAGAGCGCGGCCACGCTGCAGCGCGAGGCGGCGCTGCCGCCGCCCGCGCCGCCCTCCCACGCGCCGCCCCCCGCCGCCCGTCTACACGCCCCTCGCGCCCGCCACGCCCACGGGCCCGTCGCACCGGGTGAGTCATGTCTACCTGCCGCTTGTAGCGCGGGCTGGCCGAGAGCGCGGCCACGCTGCAGCGCGAGGCGGCGCTGCCGCCGCCCGCGCCGCCCTCCCACGCGCCGCCCCCGCCGCCCGTCTACACGCCCCTCGCGCCCGCCACGCCCACGGGCCCGTCGCACCGGGTGAGTCATGTCTACCTGCCGCTTGTAGCGCGGGCTGGCCGAGAGCGCGGCCACGCTGCAGCGCGAGGCGGCGCTGCCGCCGCCCGCGCCGCCCTCCCACGCGCCGCCCCCGCCGCCCGTCTACACGCCCCTCGCGCCCGCCACGCCCACGGGCCCGTCGCACCGGGTGAGTCATGTCTACCTGCCGCTTGTAGCGCGGGCTGGCCGAGAGCGCGGCCACGCTGCAGCGCGAGGCGGCGCTGCCGCCGCCCGCGCCGCCCTCCCACGCGCCGCCCCCGCCGCCCGTCTACACGCCCCTCGCGCCCGCCACGCCCACGGGCCCGTCGCACCGGGTGAGTCATGTCTACCTGCCGCTTGTAGCGCGGGCTGGCCGAGAGCGCGGCCACGCTGCAGCGCGAGGCGGCGCTGCCGCCGCCCGCGCCGCCCTCCCACGCGCCGCCCCCGCCGCCCGTCTACACGCCCCTCGCGCCCGCCACGCCCACGGGCCCGTCGCACCGGGTGAGTCATGTCTACCTGCCGCTTGTAGCGCGGGCTGGCCGAGAGCGCGGCCACGCTGCAGCGCGAGGCGGCGCTGCCGCCGCCCGCGCCGCCCTCCCACGCGCCGCCCCCGCCGCCCGTCTACACGCCCCTCGCGCCCGCCACGCCCACGGGCCCGTCGCACCGGGTGAGTCACGGCATGGCAATATTATACCTCGTGCCGAAGTATGGCAACATGAGGCTCCGAATGATATCGAATCAAGTTTATATTTTGTGTCATAGCAAAGAATACCTTACAAAATAGTTAACAATATCGACCATGGCGTAATGCGTTATATCGTGTGATTGATTCCAGTCGCGATTGTCGGTGGGGCGAGCGAGCGGCGGATCACTGGCGCGCGAGTTGCACGACCCCCACGCGGGCGGCGAGGACAGCCCCGCGCCGCCCGTCATCAAACTCAGGTGAGTGGACGCCGAGCGGCAGGCGAGGATAAAGAGGTTTTATGATTTGTTTCTTTATTAAAAATATTTTGATTTCGTCGGCAGACGCTTCAGTGAAGGTCTCCCCATTATTTTCAGAAAAGTGCAGAGCCTATGCATGTCCCCGGGCGCGGCGGCGGGCGGCGGCGAGCACCGACGTTCGCTGCAGAAGCAGCTCAGCGCCGCCGCCGGCGACCCCGCGCTCCCCCCGCACCGCGTCACGCTGCACTCCATCATCACCGAGTACCTCTACAATCAGCACGCGCTGTGCAAGAACCCCGTCGTCACCTGCCCGCAGTTCAACCTGTTCGAGTGAGTGACCCTAGCCCCGCCGCGTCACGCTGCACTCCATCATCACCGAGTACCTCTACTTCTCTAGATTAAGCTATTTACAAACGAATTTTCCTCATTTTAAATGAGACAGTTCTATCACGTCTACAGCATGACAACTAGCTATTTGTAACTGATGCTCGTGTAGTGTAGTGTGCGCTTCCCGTCCACAACTAGCACGTCTACCGCTGAGAGTGTGTCACCGCTAATCGTGTGCTCGTGGTCGCCGGCAGGCCGCACAAGTGCCCGGACCCGCGCGGCGCGTCGTCGCTGGCGCCGTGGACGGCGGCGCACAACGTGTGCACGCGCCTGGCGCGCCGGGAGCTGGGCGTGTGCGGCGGGTCGCGCCGCGCCGACGCGCGCCTGGCGCACGGGCACTTCGCGCCCGCACGCACGCTGCGCCTGCAGGACGACGAGGCCTACTTCACGCACACCATCTTCCACGTGAGTCTCGTCCCGCGGCCCACGCGTGTGCCCCGCCTGGCGCGCCGGGAGCTGGGCGTGTGCGGCGGGTCGCGCCGCGCCGACGCGCGCCTGGCGCACGGGCACTTCGCGCCCGCACGCACGCTGCGCCTGCAGGACGACGAGGCCTACTTCACGCACACCATCTTCCACGTGAGTCTCGTCCCGCGGCCCACGCGTGTGCCCCGCCTGGCGCGCCGGGAGCTGGGCGTGTGCGGCGGGTCGCGCCGCGCCGACGCGCGCCTGGCGCACGGGCACTTCGCGCCCGCACGCACGCTGCGCCTGCAGGACGACGAGGCCTACTTCACGCACACCATCTTCCACGTGAGTCTCGTCCCGCGGCCCACGCGTGTGCCCCGCCTGGCGCGCCGGGAGCTGGGCGTGTGCGGCGGGTCGCGCCGCGCCGACGCGCGCCTGGCGCACGGGCACTTCGCGCCCGCACGCACGCTGCGCCTGCAGGACGACGAGGCCTACTTCACGCACACCATCTTCCACGTGAGTCTCGTCCCGCGGCCCACGCGTGTGCCCCGCCTGGCGCGCCGGGAGCTGGGCGTGTGCGGCGGGTCGCGCCGCGCCGACGCGCGCCTGGCGCACGGGCACTTCGCGCCCGCACGCACGCTGCGCCTGCAGGACGACGAGGCCTACTTCACGCACACCATCTTCCACGTGAGTCTCGTCCCGCGGCCCACGCGTGTGCCCCGCCTGGCGCGCCGGGAGCTGGGCGTGTGCGGCGGGTCGCGCCGCGCCGACGCGCGCCTGGCGCACGGGCACTTCGCGCCCGCACGCACGCTGCGCCTGCAGGACGACGAGGCCTACTTCACGCACACCATCTTCCACGTGAGTCTCGTCCCGCGGCCCACGCGTGTGCCCCGCCTGGCGCGCCGGGAGCTGGGCGTGTGCGGCGGGTCGCGCCGCGCCGACGCGCGCCTGGCGCACGGGCACTTCGCGCCCGCACGCACGCTGCGCCTGCAGGACGACGAGGCCTACTTCACGCACACCATCTTCCACGTGAGTCTCGTCCCGCGGCCCACGCGTGTGCCCCGCCTGGCGCGCCGGGAGCTGGGCGTGTGCGGCGGGTCGCGCCGCGCCGACGCGCGCCTGGCGCACGGGCACTTCGCGCCCGCACGCACGCTGCGCCTGCAGGACGACGAGGCCTACTTCACGCACACCATCTTCCACGTGAGTCTCGTCCCGCGGCCCACGCGTGTGCCCCGCCTGGCGCGCCGGGAGCTGGGCGTGTGCGGCGGGTCGCGCCGCGCCGACGCGCGCCTGGCGCACGGGCACTTCGCGCCCGCACGCACGCTGCGCCTGCAGGACGACGAGGCCTACTTCACGCACACCATCTTCCACGTGAGTCTCGTCCCGCGGCCCACGCGTGTGCCCCGCCTGGCGCGCCGGGAGCTGGGCGTGTGCGGCGGGTGGCGCCGCGCCGACGCGCGCCTGGCGCACGGGCACTTCGCGCCCGCACGCACGCTGCGCCTGCAGGACGACGAGGCCTACTTCACGCACACCATCTTCCACGTGAGTCTCGTCCCGCGGCCCACGCGTGTGCCCCGCCTGGCGCGCCGGGAGCTGGGCGTGTGCGGCGGGTGGCGCCGCGCCGACGCGCGCCTGGCGCACGGGCACTTCGCGCCCGCACGCACGCTGCGCCTGCAGGACGACGAGGCCTACTTCACGCACACCATCTTCCACGTGAGTCTCGTCCCGCGGCCCACGCGTGTGCCCCGCCTGGCGCGCCGGGAGCTGGGCGTGTGCGGCGGGTCGCGCCGCGCCGAAAGGGTACAAACCAAGTGCTCCATGACACCGTCCGACGTCCGACCGTCAACGATTGGTGCAATGGTGTCATGGAGCACCTGGTTTTGTACCCTTGTGTACCCTTCAACGGCTAAGTCACGCAACATTAACTATAGTAATAAAAAAATCGCAGTAAAGAACCTTAGACTTGGCACGACTTTGACTAGATTTCATTACTTTCTAGAGATAAACAAGCAGCTCCATCGAGACTTGGCTAGTTTTTTACAAAATGTTTTTGGTGGGATACTCTTTACCCGACGACGCTTTCGATAAAAAGAGGGTGAGAGTGTGAGAGGAGGGAGACTTTTTCTCCTACGCAAACGAAGTTGCGGGCAGGTTTCAAATAATATTTAATCGCCACTCATAGCGTTAACTATCAATGAACCCAAAAACATTTTTTTATAGCTACTAATTTTGAAAATATTCGGGAAAATGTGAAAGAAGTAAGTATACGATCTTCTAAATGACCGTTATTAGTGAAATCTTGACAGTCACAGCGCAAAGAATATATAGAATAGAATAGATTATTTTTTTTATAAATTTGTTGAAGTATTTAACAGTTTTTCTTTATGATTTTGTACGCTATGACTGTCATCTATGCTCTATTGGTCGTCTACGCTGTGTTCGAATGAGTAACTTTTAAAACGTTTATTTTTAAATAGCAATATTTAAAAAATTATAAAATTTGGTATTTGGTTTATTATCAAATTTTGCGCAGGTATCTTTTCCCAGCCTAAATAAGTTCTTTTCCGCAAAACTTTTCACAAACAACAACACAAGACACAACAATTATAAGTTGTCGTTATTTGTGTATATCAATTGTTCATTTATAATCACCAATAAACCATATCTAGACTATAAAACAGGTTGGTTTTCAGATATGTGTTTATTGACTATATAACCTATTCAGCGCCTAACGCAGAAACAAATGTTTGCTTAAAATGTCCTCAACCCTATGAAATTTTCGTAATAATGCATGGTGACAGAGTTGTAGCTCCATACAAAATGTAACAGAGTGGTCTGCGCTAGATTTGGCAATGATCCATTTAATATTTTATACCCTTTCTGATTCCATCGGAAAAAAGCCTTTAAAAAAATGAAATGTCAATTGAAAGTCCACGCCTCGTTAAATACAGTGTGTGTGTGTGTGGCAGCCGACGCAGCAGCAGCTGCTGGCGGCGACTTCGTCGGGCGACATCCGCATCTTCAACCTGTTCAGCGGCGCCGAGGAGAACACCTACCAGGTGCACGAGTCCTACATCTACCACATGCAGGTAACCCTACCACTACGTTATTCTTACCGAGGACCATTCAAACTAGAGGACTGACCATCTCCATACAAAAAGCCGTTCCCCGATATGTAATAATAATAATTATTATTCACCAGCAACTTGCTGTTAAATATCTATCTATCAACACGGACAGGACTATTGTAGCCAATAAGCCTGATATCGTGCTGGTAGATCGATATATCGTGCTGGTAGATGAGTTTTAAATGTTACGATTTAATATTATTAGCTGTTTGCGAACTTATTGTTACTTACTGCTATGTTTCTTTATTCAATTGTAACATCCTCAAATGTTTAGTTTTGAAGCGCCATCTAGTTTTTGCCAGAATATCTCCTTGCGATCGGAACACGATGCAAAGTATGGCAACTGACAGTCCTCTTGTTTTTTTACCGACTCCCAAAAAAGGAGGTGGTTCTCAATTCGGTTGTTTTTTCTTAAGTTCGTTACCTCAGAACTCTGCCATTTATAAATCGATTTGGTATTTTTGCTATAGCCACGATGACGGGGTACGAAAATCTCAATGGATGAAAATTTTCAAAAATCTTGAAATTTTGTTTATAGGGTTGTCAGAAAAAAAATACAGATTTTTCTGTGGCTTAGAAAAAAATGAAAAGAAGAAAAGGTTTTGGTGGGCCTATATACCCGCCTTATACGGTATACGGTACATTTACAGCCATTTTAATCGAAAATATCGATGCTGCTCTTGCCATAACGTATAAGGCGGGCGTATAAGAAAATTAACGTTAAAATTGGCGTAAACAATATTTCAAGATTTTTCAATACTTTCATCCATTCCCCATTGTAACCAGTTCGTCAGTTCTATAATAAAATTAAAAATATATTGGACATGTATTTGGGGATTGATTTGGGGATACAGGGCCCGTCTAATGCACGCTACGCCACTGGTTTCAACTCTATGTATTCTTGAAATAAGAATGGTGAATGCGTCTACAGTTGCGGAAAGTACTCGAGTGTTTATAGAGTGTGTTGTGGCACACTGGGGACACTCCCCGCCGCCCGCCGCCCGCAAGCTCCGCCCACCCGCGCTCTCCCCGCTCACAGTTCAGTGACCGCAGCCGGTAACTGCGGGGTAACCGAGCGCGGGGGGGCGGCACTTTCAGGGAGTGTCCATACTGTACGTAGTACCTACTCTTTATTATACTGTGGTTGTGGGTTGCAGGCGAGCCGGGACGGGCTGCTGCTGCTCGCGTCCGCGACCACGACGTGGCGGCCGCTCTCCGCGCTCTGGAACATGAAGGAGTTCGAGCAGATGTAAGCGCTTTACTTGTCCAGTGATCCTGCGATACGGATGATTACTTTATTCTGTGCTGTGTTATAGAACTGCCTTTCAATGATAGAAATACTGGCAAAAAAAGAAAGAAAATAAATTTATTCAGACGCATAGACAAAAAACATAATAAATATTTTTTTATTTAAGCATTAAGTAAGCACTTCGATTAATACTCGTTATATATACTTTAAGTTAAGCATCACTATATGCAACTCTTGTATATATTTTGTACATTCAATAGATGTATTAACTGTTGGTAGACCTTAATAAATAAAATAAAATAAATAAAAATAAAACATAAACAAATTACAAAAAAATAAAAAACAATTAAACTATGCCCTGAAATGGTCCCACCTCAGCATAATGTCGGCTCGGGAGCCAGCGCTGATCTTCCGGTGAGACCATATGTGGCGCCACGGAGAGCTGCATGCACGAACATTATGGATGAACGCAGCCGACAGCGACCATCCAGTCCTGTCAACTGTCAGTGTCAGGTAATAATAAAGCAAAAAATAATGCCCTGCTCATCATATATGCTCGTGTACGCAGCTCTGGATTGTGGATTATAGATAGTCCCACCGCCGGCGAGAAAGTGAGCAACTATTGACTATTTTCCTCGTTATCCTAAGCATCGATACGAACTTCACTGCTCTTTCACTTACGAAGTGACCAACATCTATGTTCTTTTTGTTTAAGAGTAAACCTTATTTCGTTTGATTTAAAGACTAATTTAATGTAAAAGTCATTTGCACTTACAAAGCCTTACATTTCGAAGTGGCAGTTGTGGCCACAGTTAACAATGCAGATAATGAGTATTGTTCGTCGGGTTGAAAGCTAAGTGGATTCGCTCAAGAAAAAGAATTTTGACTATACAACAATATTAAAATAACATTATGGACTTTCCCAAAAACCAAGTGCAAGTTGCAAGTGATTATATACGGCACTGAGACGCCTTCGCTCTGAATATGCCTTATAAGAAAGTTATTAAAAAGGCAATGGAGCGAGCTAGGTTGGATGAGAGTGGCTTACGACCAGACGCTGTGGAGATCCTTCTTTAGCAGTGGACTTCTTACGGCTGATATCGTGGTGTTATGTCCAGGTTCCAACTAGACAACGAGGAGTACGTGGAGTTCTCGAAGATGTCGGACGACCGCATCATCGGCACGAAGGGCGAGACGGCGACCATCTTCGACACGCGCACCGGCCGCGAGCTGCTGACGCTCGCGCCCTCCATCAGCAACCAGTACGCCAAGAACCGCGCCACCTTCAACCCCACCGACGAGCTCGTGCTCTCAGGTACCTTGTCTGTTTTCTATTATAATTAATTACGTATACTAGAAAAAAAAAATATAATTATTCAGTTTATTATACATAATACAAATACTCTTTATTGCACACCTCAGATACACAGAAATACAGAACATGACAGTAACATTCGAATTAGCAGAGGTAAACAACAGGCGGTCTTATCGCTAAATAGCGATCTCTTGCAGACAACCTTTGGGTAGCGGAATGTTTAAAAGACAACAATTTTAGTTGAGTAGATTATATTATTAATATTTGCCTGATTGGCCAATTAACCTTTGCCTCTTTGCTCTTGCGCGCTCATAATTGCACCGGCCGCAGCGCGCCATTTTGATTTGAATTTACATATTTAATATTTACAAATATTTCATATTGAAGTATATGAATTTTATAAAAGTTACAAAATACAAATATAATATTAAATTGAACTTAAAAACACAATTCCGATGGGTCCCCCTGTGTCGGACCTGCCCGGGGCACCGTTCCCAGAACGCTGGCCGTATTCCCTCTCTGGATGGCCAGGCTGAGGCGATGAGCGAAGTATGACCCAGCTCTAATACTAGAAAAAGTAAGCCATCTTAACTCCAGCTACGAATCGGTTTGGACACTATCAGCTTAGGTGTATACCAATCGACCACCTTGAAGTTTGAAGTTTTCACACAGCTGATACATTTGACGAGATAAGTTGTATCTGAGTTGTAAGATGAAGACCTTCTCTATTCTATCTATTCTATTAACATCTGCCACAACAATGCGCGCAGAAATATCTGACACGACTCTATTTCTGGGGACTTTAGGACATGTCAGATATTTTCGCCCGCTTTGTTATGGCAGAAATTGATGCTGGTGACTGAACTTGCTACAAAAATTATTTATGCCAAGAGTCTACTAAAATTACAGACTTCTACCGCACGCTTGCGTCATGAGATAATCACATAAACACTTACCATATAAGTTTCTGCCAAAAATTTCATTTTAGAAACAAGATTTTATTGTCCACTGTACTTTTCCTTGAACACCCGTCAACTACTCATTGAGACGATTATAAAGAGCCTAACTTCATAGGACAGCGTTATTTTGTAACAGAGTTCCTATGACCGCCTTCCAGCTCCATCATCAGATCAACTCGATGGTATCATAATTTGACGACACGTTTGGCTCAGTGGGTTGCACAACGGCCTACGAAGCTGGCGGTCCCGGGTTCGAATCCCGGCCAGGGCAAGTGTTTGTGTGATGAGCACGAATGTTTGTTCCTGGGTCTTGGATGTTTTCTGTGTATTTAAGTATTATAATTTATCTATATATTATGTATATCGTCGCCTGGTACCCATAGTACAAGCTTTGCTTAGTTTGGACTAGGTCGATTTGTGTAAGATTGTCCCTGATAATTATTATTAATTATAATTAACGGAATCGACTTGTGGACTGTATATTGAATTCGTTGGTTACTATCAGGAGATCAATGAAAACACATAGTTCAGTGTATAAATTAAAAGGCAACTAAGCCAACTCAGCTTGCTGGAACTCTGGTATATGTTGCTGCCTCGGTGTGTAAATGCGAATTGAAAAATGGCGGCCAGGAAGCGATATTTGTGCCAAGTGCACGGGGGCGCTATTAGCGCTATGTCCTGCTGAGTTAGATTAGCAGACGAAATGATATCTTTATTTTTCCTTAACACTCATGCCCCCACTCTCTTACATATTACTGCGAGTTGGGTAATATGCCATTAAGGTATTCAACTTATTAAATAACACATAATACAATAATAAAAAAGGTAAGTAATATGTAAAAATAGGAAGCTCTTTGAAGGGAAATAATGACTGTTATTTACATATTGCTTCGAGCTATTCTCAACAATAATATTACATTGTCACCGAACAATAATAAATATTTAGCGCTTTGATTTGTATCTATATCACAATAATAAATAAGTATGCCACCCAACACAGGCTTTTTTTGCCTTCCGGGTGGCTCCATCACCTTAGACTATGTACAACGTGTATTTTATGGAATAAAGAATTTTGTATTTGTATTGTATTTTGTATGCAAACATTTTGCTTAATCGAAAACCGGGAAGTGGGTCAATTTTTTTTGGTTTAAAGATACTTTAGTTTTGTCTAAAGAAATTACAAAATTTCACTTACTAGCCACCTAAATCTATTTAATAACTAGAAAATGCCCGCAACTCCGTTCGCGGAGGAGAAAAAGTCATAACCCGTCGTTTTTTCTTCAGCGTAGTCGGGTAAAAAGTATCCTATAACCATCTGGAGATACCCAGCTACCCATGTACCAAAAATTGTGGAAATCTGTTTAGCCGATTTTGCGTGATGAAGCCACAACGACACATACAAACATACATAAAATAAAAAAAAAATATTTTTCGTCTTAGTGACCTCCAAATAGTCCATAACCATCATTTTTTTGAAAATATCTTCAGTGTACAGACATTTCATTTTTACAACTTTATAATAGTCTAGATAACATAGAGTCAAGATTTGACCCGAACAGGGCAAGTCCAATAAACGCGGTTTATGTTACCCCACCCCGGTTACTTTGCAGATGGCGTGCTGTGGGATGTGAACTCGGGCAAGGAGATCCACAAATTCGACAAACTCAACCAAACGCACAGCGGCGTCTTCCACCCCAACTCTCTAGAAGTAAGTTGCGCTGACCTGCGGTAATGATTTCTGAATGTGAAAGCGAACATGAATGTGGCACATTCTGCCAGTCGGACTCGGGTCAGACTGAGTGAGAGTGGAGAATTTTGGTACGATTTTAATGCACCAAAAGACTGCAAAGACTACTTGTTACAGAACTAACTTGTTACATTTATAAATATGCTTTCGACAGATTTGAAGTAATGTATCTACTCATTGTTAGATGGCGTTGTACGCTATGTTTGGGAATGTTCGTGTTGCTATTTGTCTCTAGATGGCGCTAGTAGCGTTATAAAAATATATTACAAGGTGTCTGCAGCATCGTCAGCGGAGGAGAAAAAAACTATAACCCTCTTTTTTAAATACTTTTTATCCGACTACGCAGTCGGATAAAGTATCCTAAAACCATCTGTGGATGACCAGCTACCCGTGTATCAAAAATAATTGAAATATGTTTTGGCGTGATGCCACAACGACACCTAAAAACACAAAAAAAATAGTTCTCAATTCAATGACCTTCAAATTGTCGTATCATTTTATTGGTTTGAATATATCTTCAACGTACAGACATTTCATTTTTACAACTTTGTAATAATAGTATAGTTGTGGTTTTGTGTCAATCTAAGCCATATTAAAGTGTTCTTATTGTTTTTACAGGTAATATCAAATACAGAAGTATGGGACTTAAGAACATTCCATCTACTTAGGACAGTGCCAACGTTAGACAAATCAGAGGTGAGCCAGTATTATAATGGACATCATTCACCACCAAGTACGGACTTGGTGTCAAAACTGGCCGTTAGGAGAAGCAGAGTTCATCAGAAGTGAACTGCCGTCTTCCCGCGCCTATCTCTTTAGATAATGGAGTTATTGAACCAGCCAGCTACACCATCGTAAACACTTGTTACCAGTTGATACTGGGGCCGATCGTGCGATCGATGGTCACTTTTGTACAAATCGAAATTGTAAAAAACAATCCAGTGTATGCATGCTTCATCGTCGTTTGTCAACATGTGAAATTGAAACAAATGTTTCCCTATATAACATAAAAAATGGTGGAAAGACAGCGGGGGCGGGTATGAAGAGTGCGCGCGGCGGAGCACGATGACCCTGCCGCGCACACAATAGGGTACTTGACTGACAGATCAAATCAGTTCCTTTTTATGAACTGTCAAAACGGTCAGAAAGTATGAAGTTTGAAAGGAAAAAAGGTTTATGACGTCATAATTGTATACGGTCAAATTGCCTCCGTATTTTTAGTTTTTGATCATTTTAAAATCGCTTAAAGCTTAAAAATAATTATTCATGAATGTTTTCTACGTATCTTCAGAAATAACATTTAACTGCAAGCGTGACATCATTTATGTTGACTACAGGAAAGTACCCAATTCTTACTCGCCCGCGCTGTCTTTCCCCCCGTCGCCCGCAGACCATATGGGAGTGTCACGAAAGAACTTGTCGTTCTGTAACTTAAAACAATGTACGAATAATTTAAAGATTGGGAGTTCGTTTGTTATTGAGCAGGTGATCTTCAACCCGACGTGCACGGCGCTGTACGCCGTGTGCTCCGACCAGGACTCGGAGGAGCGCAGCCAGTTCGACACCAGCTTCAAGACGCTCGACCCCTTCGACTACTCCAGCATCGGTAACTAACAGATATTATACGACATCTTCAATAAACTTCTTGACGAATTCGTTATTAAAAAATAATAATTACTATTATACGGATATTTGGTGAGATATTTACCTAAAGTTGCCAAAAACCCGCCAAAAGTTGGGCAAATATGGAGTCGGCTTCTTAATTAAATTATTATAATAATACAAGTTCCGTTTTTAAAACACAAACATGTTTAGTTTATGGTTATTTAGGACGTAAGCACGTACGTTGTTACTAAATTTAGAAATCCCGGGAAGTTTATTAGGAAAATTAAATTGAGTCCGTCTCCATACCGTTCAACATAGACGCCGCCGCCAAAATTTAGGTAAATATCTATCCGAATATCCGAACCCTGGCTCTTACTCTCTCGAGGTTAGTGTCAGTCAGTGTAAGCCCTAATGCAGAGTTAGCAACACTACTAACCAGAGGACATGAAATGAATATAGTTTAAAACCCTAAACCATTCAACTAGAGAGCGTCACCAACATACCCGATTACAATATCTGTACGTGACGACGTGACGTCATCTCTCCCTCTGGGTGTGGTGGGAATAGAATTACGTACTATACTATCTCGTTCACACTGGTGTGATCTCAACAGTTGTGAAAAGTAGTATACTCACGGTCGCCAGTTCGTTCTGCGTTGAGTATAAAATGGCAAGCTTGGGTAGGTAGAAGGGGAAGCGGGATCGGCGTCACAGTCCGGGGTGGTGCGCAGATATTGTGACCGGGTAGTAGGTAATTCAATACAGTGAATTTTATGGACAGTGGTCACAACGCCATCTACAAGTAGTTTAGGGATGTTATTGAACGATATATTTCTTAACTAGCTTCTGCCCGCGACTTCGTCCGCCTTAAATTCGTTTATCGCGGATAAGGGTATTTTTCCAGGATTTAAAGTAGCCTATGTCCTTCCCCGGGACTCAAACTATCTACATACCAAATTTCATCCACATCGGTTCAGCGATTTAAGCGTGAAGAGGTAACACACAGACAGACAGGCAGACAGTCAGACAAACAGACAGACACACTTTCGCATTTATAATATTAGTATGGATAACGCCATCTACGAGTAGTTAGGACTGGGGATGTTATTTAAGGACATATTTCTTAAATTGACACAGTATTCGTTGTCTGATTGTAAAACTGAATATATTGTCCGGTTGTAATTATAAGGTTGTGTTGTGTGTGAACAGCGACGATCGACGTGAAGCGCAACATCTACGCGCTGAGCGTGAACCGCTGGGGCACGCAGATCAGCGTGGTGGAGAACATGGGCGACTTCGACCAGATGCAGGAGAGCGCCGTCAAGATCTACGACGTGGGCCGCAAGCGCGACCACGACGACGACGCGGTCAGTCACCACACCGCTCAAGCCTCCACTAATATATCACCACTCTTAAACGTCTTAAAAAAATTGGTTGTCTCTAAAGTCGGTTTACGGACGATCATTTTACGTGATAACGCCGAATTTACAAGCCGAACGCTTAGGCCGATAGTGCTGCCTCTTTATCGCTTGTTCCGCGCTCTCGCTTGCACGCTCGGCTCAGGTGGAACGTGACAATAAGTCATGCTTTTTCCTGCGTGCAGCCGGCGTCCATCGATTTATAAGACGTTATCACGTCAAAAATCTACAGAGATGGATACTTATATATATCTGTACAGGTATAACGTTCAAAAATATATGAACGTTGAAAGAAATAAAATAAATTTATTTGGTAGCATAGCATATGCAAGACATAAAAAATAAACAAATTACATACAACAAAACTAAAACTATGCCCCGAAATGGCCTCAGCATCATGCCGGCTCGGGAGCCAGCGCTGATCTTCCGGAGAGATCATAGGTGGCGCCACGGAGAGCTGCATGCACGAACATTTTAGATGCCATTATCCTGAACGCAGCCGACAGCGACCGTCGACCGACAAAGCAGTCCTGTCAACAGTCAGTGTCAGGTGCAGGTGACATAAAACAATTGCTCGTGCACGCCGCTCTGGGTTGTGGGGTTACATCCTAAATAAATAACAATATTATAAAAAGGAAAAAGAAGATTACATAACAACAATAGCGTTCTGCCTGTCATATTTATCTGAGCAAGCCTCTCAATATTACAAATGAAACGCTTATATATTTTTGAACGTTAAATCTGTACAGACGTAACTACATTTATTTTGAAGATTCAGGATTGCTCATATATTTTAGAATTCGATTGTGTACCAGGGGACTGCCTTACTCGGCTCGACCTGGGGCCTGTTTAACAAAAGCTTTTAACTTGTATACCAAGCGGAAATCTCTTTCCAATAATAATGAAATAATTGAAGTCTTTACTACTAAGCAGTTTATTTCTATTGAAGTGTCTCAGCAGATCCATCAACATTAACTTTTCGAAAACTTTACTTAATACATGTAGTATAGATATCGGACGGAAATTAGTCAAGTCACTCAAGTCACCTGATTTAAAAAGAGGTATGACTACTATGAATATGTATTAAAGAGAGGTTTCCACTTTTAATACTAGTTACAAGCTTTTGTGAAACGGGGCCTTGCTGTTACACTAACCCACATGACTGTTTTGCAGAAGTCCATTTTGAAAGAGCTTGAGATTTTGAGAATGACATCGATTTGAGATGGCCATGAGATTTGACATTGACCCTGAACATTAACCCCCCAAGCCATAACCATCTCAAGTTTCACCATCCCGTCTAGCTTAACCCTTCATTTGACCAAAGTACTATGAGTCAACCCTCAGTGAATTCAAACTGTTTCATAAATACTGGTAAAAAAAAAACTATGTAAAACTTGTGCTATTTGGTTACCATTGCCAAATTAAGGTTTAAAAAGTCTGGGCAATTGAGCTTTGCTCTGGGTGGAACCTAGATAAACTTGGAACGCAAAACTATGTCTACATACCAAATTTCATCCAAATCGTTGGAGCTGAGAAACGAATTACTGGAGGAATTGCTCGTTTGAAGTATTCAAGAACCATTAAAACAAGAGGACTGACCATCTTCATACAAAAGGCGTTCCCCGATGTGTACAACGCCATCTATCTATAAGAATTATTTTTTACAATTATTGAACTTTGCATGCGTGACACAGTTATTAAATGTTACGATTTATTTATTACGAGTATTAGCTATTTGCGAACTAATTGTTACTATATTATGTTTCTTTATTCAATTATAACATAGTTAAATGTTTAGTTTTATGGCGCCATCTAGTTTTTGCCAGAATATCTCCTTGCGATCGGAACAAAGTATGGCAAGTGTCAGTCCTCTTGTTTTAATGGTCCTTGGAAGTAATTAATGGTTGAAGCGCGTATTACACTTTGCTGAATATAGCATCCTAGATGAGGGAGGGGAGTTAAACGTCTCACTCCAACATAACATCTTAGTTAGGATAAGTGTAATGCGCACTTAAATAAAATCGGGCGCGTGGTAATGTAGCGCATTGTTTGAGTGTTAGTAAACGAATGAACCGAGTGTTGTGTTTTAGGACGAGGAGGAGGAGGAGGAGATGCCCGGGGGCTCCGAGAACGACGACGCCTCCGACTCCGGCTCCGGTGACGACGACGGTAGGGGGAGCTACGTTTTTACTAGTGCACTTTGATCGCAATCTTCTGAAACGAAATATCTATTGACCGAGCGAGCGCAGCGATCGAAGCGTCTCCGTTTCAGCTTAGGCAAAAATGCTCTCGTATGTCCGGTGTATGTCTGTCTGTCCGACCGGCGGGTGTCCGGCTGTTCTCCTGTACAGTTCGCATTTCTCAAAGGGTTGAAAGACTCCCGAGGTCTGCAGCTCGGAGCCAGAGTATTTAAATATTCGCATTCTGCCTTACTGATATGAAACAGACTTAAAAAAAAATCTAATATTCTATGTTTATACATGTTTTTACTAATTAAGAACTTGTTAGCAAATTGTTCTTACATAATATTGTTTTGTCTGTTGCAGCGTCCAACCTATTACGTAATGCAGTTATGGACTTGGCTGGCGGCAGCTCGGGCGAGAGCAGCCAGGACGACCAGGAGCGTGAGCGCCCGCGCCGGCGCCGCCGCGCCAACAGGAGACGGGTAACTACCACCATACAACATACCTCATCCAATGTAACCGGTAGCGCCATCTAGCGGCAAGTAGGGGCAGCTTTTGCTTCCACAACAGAAGTATTTAAATTATCTGTACACATTTGTGAAATGACCATAATTTAATATTTTTAAATTTTTGGGTACCAACCAAGTGACAGTTGCCATACTTTGGATCGTGTTCCAATCGCAAGGAGATATTCTGACAAAACTGGATGGCACTTGTGTTTTAATGGTCCTTGTTTTTGTATAAATCCTACACCCCCCCTATCATATGTAACTGCTAGCGCCATCTAGTCATACATTGGATACAGCTATTTGCCGCTAGATGGCCCACCACCACTAGGTAGAGATCACTATATTTTAAATGTTTGGGTGAAGTGTAAAAGTGAATGGTTGTTGTTGCAGCAGGCGGACGGGCACAGCAGCGACAGCGACGACGACGTGCACCTCGAGGACATCATCCAGTTCGAGCTGGACTAGCGAAGGCTCAATACACGTGTTAAAAAGTTGCCCCCTATTTCATTTGATTCCTATCACCGCCACCAACACAACTAATAGGAAGGAATAAACATATTTTTATGCTTATTCCTTCGAAGCCTACATCCAATAATAGTAGATTGTTTGACAAGGGGCTGAAATAACTCATTATGACACGAAGTGATTATTTGGACGAGCTCACGAAGTGAGCGAGGACAAATATATCTGAGTGTCATAATGGCTTTTAGCCACGTGTTAAACACTCTGCTTTTCACTTCGACTGCGAGAAAATAAAAAAGACTTAACATTAAAATTGTATATTTCATGAACTAACTAAAAGTACAGTTTGAGCAATTCTATCAGAAAGTTTGGCCAATCAGATCAGGTTGGTTTGTTTGTTTTTAATTATTAGAAAGGAGTATGTCATAGAAATTTGTATGGGATTATATGGCTTTATTTTAAACCCTAGTGGCTAAATGAACTATTTTTAGTCTCGCTTCGCGAAGCTGATATGACGTACTTTTTGAGCAGGAGAAGTGAAAAAATATATTTATAACATGTTGTTTGGGTGGGTCTTGAATCACTGTCCACCTCTCGTATAACGCGTG
Organism: Hedya salicella; assembly: GCA_905404275.2. NCBI lineage: Eukaryota > Metazoa > Arthropoda > Insecta > Lepidoptera > Tortricidae > Hedya > Hedya salicella. The sequence goes on along the minus strand of FR990097.1, from coordinate 52,131,215 downwards.
TATTTTTTTCTATTAGTTTCCTCGTATGCGGATCCACGTTCCGCCATCCGAGTCCCGATTATCCGGGATAACTTAAGCCGAGCAACCACGGCGGAAGCGCTCAAGTTAGGGCCCGTTAAGTGGGGTTTTATGTTTCAAACAAAAAAAGTGAGATTTTTTCAGTTGAAGGAGTGATAAACTTCTTTTAATAAAAGATGCAAGATTAGGTCTGTGCCCTGCAATCATATATGTATGACGGGCGTAAAAACACCGACATGGTACATTTTGGGACACAAACATGAAGGTTGTCTGGAAGACCGCCTGTTGTTTACCTCTATTTAATTGTAACTCATGTTTCTGTATTTCTGTGTGTGTGAGGTGCTGATTATTTGTATTGTAATCCTGTGATCGTAAAGCTCTAGCTCGTCGATGGAAAACTGCTCGGTCGCCAAACAATAAACGACACTGGCGTTATAGCTAGGCGTAGGTGAAGCGGGCCCTCGCCCACGGCCTCGCGCTTTATAGCCCCCTTGTAGATGAGCATTCTCTTGAAAGAAAAAAAGGCCCACGTCTAGATTAGTCCACGCTACGCGACTGAAACGTCATGTTATGATTATGACACTACTGTTTAGCGGCAAATGAGATTGTGGTGTTCTAGACGCAGCAGAGCAACGACGTCATTTACAGTTTTTGGCGCTCTAAAAATATAAAAGTGTTTTGTGACGGTCCAAGATGTTATGATATTATGTTATTTATTACAATTGAAAAATCAAGACAGCAGTGTGTTCGGCAAAATGCGATGAAAAGTAACTGTCGACGTACCCGCCGCGTCTTATATTACACGGAAGGTATTATTACTAGTCAAATTAGATTCTTTACATTGCCTTAAATCAAAATTGTATAAATTGATTTAAAAAAAAAACTGTTCTATAGCTTAAACGTATGTACAGACATTTGATCAAACATTATCAATCAATCCATTTGTTTTCAAAACATGTTTGGCAAATTTAGCACACGGAAACTACTAAAAAGTTTGATACAATTACAAATTAACTTGCAGATATAACGACATCTACAGAAAGTAGATTTAACTAATCAAATCCTTTTGCGAACACTGCCCTCTTACGATTAATATAATAACTATTTACAATTATCAGATTTAATGCCATCTATTGAACACAGTTGTAACTAATTATACTGTAAAATAATTTGATATTACCGCCCTCAAGCGACGACTAGACAAACTACGTAGAAAATAGCTTGTTTCAAACTACAACGCTTCTCAAAACTATCCAATAACAGATGGCACTGTTAACGACCGTCTATATTATTAGCAAAGGCAAGCAATTTTTTTATTTGTAGTAATATTCATCAACAGACTGATAGAGCGTCTTTTTGCGACGGATCTGCTTAATTAGAGTATCCCTCAGGTTTTTGTATAAGTGCTACTCCACCAATTTATACTATGATTTGCCGTTACTGTTCTTTCAGATGCTAATCTTAGGATACTTTTTACCCAACTTCGCAAAAGTTAAAAATAGGATTATGCCTTTTTCTCTTCCGCGAACGAAGTGCCCTTCTAGTAATACATAAATTAGAAAATATCCAAGTCTCAGTAACAAACATTCGTGCTCATCACACAAACACTGGCACCCGACCAGTTTCGTAGGCCGTTGTACAACCAACTGAGCCAATCGTGTCGTCATATATGTTATGGAGCAAAACGTCAAAGTTATCTCAACTCCCCTTGGTCTCTTCGTATTGCGATGACATTACGCATCGCTAACGTACCTACTTCTTAAAATAAATATGTGATAGGTATTTAGTAAGTACATAACTGTACTAGTGGTAAGCGGTACAGATTCCGGTAAACTTCTTGAACAAAAATGACGGATCTGCGCATGTACATTTGTACGTAAATCGGTTACTGCGCAGTCAAGGTTATGCTTAAGAAGTTTGCCGGCAACTATATCCTTCCATGTTTCCTATACTGCTTTATTTATTAGAATTTTAATTTCATCCACTACTTTTCCCTCGAAACCATATAACTTTTCATAATTTAAAAACCCGACTGCGTAAAAAAACTAAAAAGAAAAAAACAAGTCCAGTACCCTAGAAATTTGTTAAGTTATATTAGAAACGTTTCATGATTCATGATCGACACTCACATAAAACAAATAATAAATTCTAATATGGGACACAGCGATTTTAAACAGTTGGGACCCATTGTTGGGAAGATTTGCGTCGATCTAGATTTCTTATGGGCCCCGACTGTTTCTATTATACCTAACTTAATAAATTTCTAAGGTACTGGACTTGTTTTTTTCTTTTTAGTTTTTTTACGCAGTCGGGATTTTTGTTTTTTTAATTATTATTTTTTATTTTATACTTTCTAGTTAAATTTATAAAAGCCTGTAAATTTCGCAATCTTTATCGTCGGGGTTATTGAGAAGCTTGTACAGATTTGTAACAATTAAATGAAACATTTGTGAGAACGGCTTGCTAACCAACTTTAAATCGTTATAGTTCCTAACTGGTAATGCAAAATTAAAAATGATAAAAGAAATTTAAAAATTATTTTCAAATCCCTATTCAATGATACCCCACTATGGCGTCTCATTATCGCCATTTTGAGTTTTCATCATTTTTATGTCTTCAGTGACATTCGGACAGTTAAGACGAATCGATTGATGTAAGAATCACCGAAATCGGTCCACGCGTTTGGTCTCTAGAGTGCCAGATAGGAACAAACAAACATACATACATACATACATACATAGACTGATAAACACATTACCCTCCTTTGCGTCGCGCAATCGGGTAAAAAAAAAAATTTTTATATCCGTTAAATTAGGTTACGTTAGTTTGTTTTCATAATACTTTCTTCTGTTTCCGCGATTATTACTCATTTAAATAAAACAATTTAACGGATTATATCGCGTATATTATCTCATTTGAGTTCCCGACGTTTTGCAAATTGTAACTTTGACAGAGGAAAATTTATTTTTTTCAGTCCACCCGTGACCATGGAAAGATAAATAGTTTGTTTTCGTTATTAATTATTATTAGTAGTTTGTTTCATGACAATCGCAAATTATTAACCGTTTCAGGGAAAAATGCTTTTGATGAAACGATATGTCAACGAAATAAAGAATAAATGTTTTTTTTTTTCGATAAAACCAGATACAACCAGTGTAAGCCGTCTCTCACCTTCACCTGAATACTGTTACGGCAATATTTCCGCGCGGGCACGGACTGCCAATAAAACACGTGCGTTGTTGTATTATATTCATTTAATGCACTTTATTATTATTTCGTATCATAAATAATATGTTTGGTATATCACAATTTGTTTGTTCGTTACTTGCCGAAATACGTAGATACATTCAGACATAAGAAAATAAAGTAAAATAAGTAGCTACCGTTTACATAGAGGTCTATAAAAATCTTAAATCTATTATGCTTGCTTTCGTATAATATCATTTTAATTTACACTTTTGAGTTCAATGCGGAAAGAAAAACCTAGGTAATAGCTATTGCTCGTTCCCGTATAACATAATCAGGGTTCTATTAAATTTATGAGATAATATTCCTAAAGAAAGTGGCGAGATATAAAAATTACTGAAGTAACTACTTAGGTACATTACTTCATTTTGTACAAAATGTCTGAGAGATGCTCATAAATTATAATAAAAAACCAGCAGACATTATTCCAAAACCACTAGCTCGGTGTAACACGAGCAATAGCACCAGAACGCGCAAATCGGTCTTCGTCTACAGAAAACCGATACTACATTTGAAGTAAAATAACTCTCTCTTGATACAATTCGAACAGTTTACAGACTAGGACTTTGCCTTATGGCACTTGTTACCAACATTCTTTTTTTACTTAAATTCCTTTCAATCCCATATTTCTTAATTGGTAAATGAGCATCTAACTTTAAAACAGTGTGAACTGTCGCAGATACACCATGTTCGACCTCAACGTGCAGAATTCCGTCTGCAGTTGCTTGCTTTGTTACTCTAAAATAGCTCTTTCTGCTTTGACCGACAGGATGTACCTACCTAGAGATACTTATAGGCATATTATATTGTATAGCAAAGAATTTGCAGACTACTGTTTCAGAACACTTGTGGAGATAATAGGGAATATGTATGAATTTTTATTTTTGCTTTATTAAAAGCTCATTCATGTAACAAACAGTAGACAATTTTTTTTTCGAATAGCTATAAATATAACCAAGATATAAGCCATTAAATATTTCATTCTATCTCTTTCTTGCAAAACAGAATTTAATATGAATTTTATATGGCCGGAGTGCACTGTGACGTAACAGTGCATATCGGACCTCTCTGTCTAATTGCTAGTTTAAAATGCCTATATTATGCGTATTTCTTGGCTAATTTTAATTTTAATTATACATTTTGAAATAGTTTTACGATATTTTGATATTTATTAAGAAAAGCGATAAAAAAAATTCATTCATGTACCCTATTTTAAATATAGTCATAATATAGCCATATACGTATAAACAAGCACTATTAAAACGAGAGGACTGTCAATTTCAATACAAAACGCTGTTCTCTGCTATGTGCGACGCCATCTATGCAGATATAAGAATTATTTTTTACAATTATACAACTTTGCAAGCGTGAGACAGTATTTAAATGCTAGGTACGTTGTTTATGAACTGATTGTTACTGTACTATGTTTATTTGTTCAATTATAACATCGTGAAATTTTTACTTTTAAAGTGCATAGAGTTTATGCCTGAATCTCCTTCGGTCGGCACGATCCAAAGTATGGCGATTGAGAGTCCTCTTGATTTAATGGTCCTTGGTATAATAAACATACTCTCAAATCGCAATTAAATATTTTCTATAAACGCATTGTCCGAGACTTGTGCCAGACTCACATGGTTATAAATTATACTCTGATTTTTAATTCAAGACCAAAATTTTACGTCAAAGGGCGCACTTGCGCTGTGATCACTGCATACTGGTTGAAGTGTTAGTATTTTTATCAATTAAACTTACCCTAATATTACTGGTTGCACGATTTCTCATTCATATTTTTATGAAATAATGTTTATTTGATGAAATAGTCAAGATGAGAACTGACAGATTTTGGTCTTGAATTAAAAATCAGAGTTTAGTGTGTGGCAAAAACCATGTCTTACCGAAAGTAGTGTTTTTTATTAAATAATATTACTGAGTACGAATGAGAACCTTAAACAAAATCTGATAAGTTTGTCAGCGGGCCTATGATGTTTGCGTTTGTCACGCGATAAATAAGTGACATAGCTGCCGTCACCTTCTGACATGTATGTGAGTGCGAGAGTGACAGGCGCGTTATCATATCATTTATCGCGTGATAAACGCGACCATCATCATAGGCCCGCTGGTTTATTAACATGCCTAACGCAAAACCAAGGAGCTCGCGTCGCTGTCGACAACGACGGAGAAGTGTCTACACTATATATTTATGTACACTAGAATAAATACACTATTATTGTCTATATTGTTTGATATTTGGTTACAATCAAATAAAAACGACTAATGCTTGTAAGTAACTATAGTCCTTTTTTCATTCCAATTACATTTGTAGAACCAATTTTGTAAAAAAATGTATTTATAACCTTAGCTGCTTTATTTTTGTCAGTTTCTAAGAAAAGTGTTACTTTCATAAATTTTCTACATGCGTTGGTTTTATTTCAGCATAATGTAGCTTCTATTTGTTTATGCTGGCGTTGAATAAATATGTTTTCTTTCTTTCTTTCTTTTCTATTAAAAATAAATAAATATTTTATCAACATTACGATACCGTAAAAATTTCGACCCAACTAGACACCCCCCTATTGCCTAACGCGTTTTTCGCTCGGAATCAGAATCAAGTGTCATGCATGATTTTGTATGGGTTATGACAGTGTCAAATTACACACCAAGTGTCAAAATTTCTTTAGGCAATAACCCCCCTAGTCCAAAGTCACTCAATTATGGTCCATATTAAATCGAGCTTTATGATATGTTATTATAACAATGAATTCATAAGCACAATCATTTTATAATTCTGAAGGATTTGTATCAAAATCAAAATATTTATATATTCTTTTCTTTTTGGACATAGTCGGGGCCTGGTTCATAGCTGGGAGGTGTCACGGTACTGAAGTTATTCAAAATAATATTTCAATGTAGTTTTTTCTATGACTTCTGTTCAGATTATTTTAATAATAGACCTATAAAGCTTATTTTAATAAGTTAAGTCTAAAATCTATTTACAACACTATTTACACTTGGCTTATTTTAAATACTATCAGGCAAGAAAGAAGTTATACAATATATTTTAAGTACCTAAATGTGGTAAAATAAAGCTAAAACGTAGGTAAACAATGTTGTCGCTAAGGGTGTACGTGTATATCGATACACAACTATACACACGGCCCACAACCACGCCACAACGCAGTGGTTACGTGTGAATAGTTGCGCTGCAGCTTCTTGCAGTTGCTCTGATGTGGTCGGACCGACCACATGGTTGTGCTTGACGGCGAAATATGGTGCGTGGGAATAAAACCATTTATTTTCATATAAATTATCGCCCGACCGCGTGGTTGTGGTTCTGGTGTGGTTGTGGTACGTCTGAATAGACCCTTATGTTTATTTTTGTAATCAAGATCTCGTAATCACATTACAAATCCAAAAATGATCTTCTGAAATGAAAAACCTACTTCGAAAATTGCTTACAAAAAATAAAATATCGTTAAATATCTCATATCTACCGCAAACAGAGTTTTCTTGTGAAAAATATATAAGAAAACTCCGAACAATACAATTTGGCAAACCTTACTTTAAAATCTGTACAATATTCATAGGTTTCGCCCGTCACGAACACAGATGGCACCAAATAGCCTCAATATTTGACATTTCACAGTCGCACTTTGATAATCTGTCAGCACAGCACTCTCCGACGGAACCTCAAAATGTCCTTGCACCTCTAGTCCCCTCCGCTATCAATGCACGAACTCGTTGACGCCCCCGCCGTGGTGGTGGAACTGCTGCGTGTTGTCTACGATGACGCTGGTGTAGCCCTCCTGCACGGCGGGGCTGCCCGCCATTTTGTTGAAGTTCGCGCCGAAACCGTCCAGCGGCCGGCCATTTTGTGGCTGCCCGTTCGGGCCGTAGAACGATATCAGATTCGTGTAGTTGTACTGCTGATTCGCGACCTCCGTCGAGCTCTCCATGGAGGAGCAGGACGAAGAGCTGGCGGAGTACGGTCTTTGGTTTTGCGGGAACACGTAGTTGTTTGGCGCGATCTCTGGCTCCGTGTAGTTCTCGCTGTAGAACAGCTCGTGGTACGTACCGTTGTGAGGGTACTCGTCTTGTTCGTACGGCGGCAGCACGGGCAGGCTGTAGTCGGGGTACTGGTAGCCGCCGCCGGAGTCGCCGTTGAAGTCGCCGTCGAGATGCACGTGGGTGAGCTTCTCGCTGCGCAGCGCCACGTGCGGCGAGGCGGCGGGCGGCGCGGGGTGCGGGGCGGACTCCGCCACTAACTTCGGCGGACCTTGGTCGATGTTTAGGATCAGGTGCTTTTCTTCGATGTCACTGTAAAGAAAATTAGTATAAGACACTCTGAAATAGTCTCCGTTTAGTCTTGATCTTTTGGCGTGGCTCCGCTTATCTTTGGGCTTGATTAAGGTCAAATTATCAAGCGACTGAGTCGTTCAAGAAAGAAGTGGATGATCTAGACGGTCGGTGTACCGACCGTGTCAACGTCGTCCAGTCGGTGAGTACCAGAAATCACGCTATCTAACCGTGATCTCTGTCTAATGTCAAACCTTTGACAATAAAGAGTGCACAGGAGAAGTTAGTTACATTGTGGTAGTCGTGTTTTGAGTCGTTCGTGGCTTGTTAGCGGTGGTATGCTGTTAATTTAGTAGGGTTGACGCTGACCCGGGCAGGCAGTGCGGCGCGGCGGACTGTACCTGAGCACGTAGTTGACAGACACGATGCAGTGCGGCCGCGACGAGCGCGAGTTGTGCACGATGGTGGCGTACGACTGCATCCACACCCAGCCACCCGACTTGGTTAGGAACCGGTAGTAGCGCGACGTCACTTGCCCCTTCGTCAGCACTACGAATAGAAACACCACATTAACACGTCGAACGAAACGCGACACGTCGGTGGATCATCAGAAAACTTCTGCTGGGGGCAATCGCAAAAAATTGATTCCTGTCAAAATTCCTACAGTATGTGTATAGAATTATATAATTAGTCTACCGGAAGACTTTATACTATTACAGGGTACTGCTTTTAAGAACTCGATTACCAAATGGCTCACAGAACATTGTTTCCTTAGTGTTGATGAATTTCTGGAACATACCAGGCAGAATAGAGGAATGTGGCCTCATCTATAAATTCAATATTATTGTGTGTTAGATATTTCCAAAATTGGAACCTGAAGAAATGTTAATAATGCATGCATTGATTGATTTCGTACTTTGCATGTCGATATCACTCGACAGAATACTGAACTATAGAATTATTGCAATAAGACCTTGAACCTAGACTTAAGTATTCCAGCAAACAAACCATTCTCATTCTTATTCTTAATTAAAATCTTCGAATGATTTAAACGACAAGATGATAGTTGATATTTGATGCTGTGCTAATGAAAAAATACTTAAATTATGGAATCTCCTATCAAAAGACAGCTTTTTAAATTATCACGGCATTTTGGTACACAGGACATTCCATATAGGTTTGCGGGAGCAAGAAAGCGAGGCAAGAAGTTGGTCTTCTACACCCAATACGAGTATGCTGGCCCGTTGTCTGCCGTTCATTCCCTAGTTTGTTTTGAATTAAAGATTGCATGAAGGTAATCGTGGCGGATTAAAACGAATATTCGTAGTTAAGTAGTACTAATGAAACAAATACCAGTCTCTCCAGTTTCAGATTGGGATAAGATAACACTGTTTTTTACCTTCCGACAAAGGTGTTTGTTGTTTCTAAGTACTCGTTGTGAAACGTTTCGGTTTTCTCTCGAGAGATCCACTATGTAGCTGTGGAGCATTTGTGTGGTATTGTGTTAACTCACGTGTGCAGTGGATGTAGTGGTAGGAAAGGTGGGGAATAGTGGATCAGTGGGAACAGTGTATCATTGCTTATATTTTAGAGAAATAATGGATTTACATATCTGTCTTGTTTGCACTTTGATACGCATTAGGCGCTCTTTCAATTCTTCCCATGACGAAGATGAAAATCTATTAAGGCGAAGGGGTGGGCAAATCACTGAAATCGAGGTGTTTTTGTGCAATTTTTTTGATATTATATGCAGCATGTAGAGATCTGAAAAGTAACTATTCAGGACAAATATATACTTAATTATGAGTTTATAGAGTAAGTTCGTACCTATCTGATGTAACTAGGCCTAGAAACTATATTTAATAAGCAGGTTTTTAAAAATCTTCTACATCTTTTTTTCCGCCTGTGAGCAATTCTACATTACCAAATTTTGCACATGTACTTTAAAAACCATGGTCTAATAACTGATAGGAACAAACTTATTCTAATTTGTGTAATACGGAGTTTAGACCCAAAATCAACTTTAACCTACGACATTTCTACGAAGTCGACGTACTAAATATTTGATCAGTGTAAAAGCGTAGGCACTTTAGCAGTGAAAACGACGTTGCGTGCTCGCGCCGCGCTACGCCACGCCGGCGCGGTTTGCTCTTACACTGTTGCCAGCTCGCTTCCATCTATCCATGGCGATAATGTTTTTGAATTCATTCCGTCAACTGATTGCGTTTGTGTTGTTTTGATGTGTTCTATTCTACGATTTAGTACCAGTATAATAGGGATGATAACTAAATTTTAAAAATTAGTCCGTCTTGTAGATGAATAAAAATATTGGTCACGTATTTTTTCTTTTTTTACTTCCTCAAAAAATAAAGACGATACATTGAGTCAAAATGTCACAAATTTTACTTAGTCACGAGCCCCCGCTCCTAAACTTATACGCGATTTATAGGAGTAATTCTTTATTATTATGTAAAAACAAAAAATACGTGTCCAATATTTTGTTTGTTATTTGTTATTGTTGTTATGTGTATTATCTAACAGACAGAATAATTAGAATTTTGATTTTCATACCCCGTCATCATGCCTTTATATCAAGGTGCTCCGTGTTTATTATTATTACGAACCGGTAGTCTTTGAGGCGTTGTTTATTTCGGGGATTTGTTATGTTGTTTTGTATATTATTGTTTGTGTTATTTGACATTGATCTTGGGGTTTTGTGCGGCGTGAGTCGCTCTGTGCGACGTAGTTACTTGGAGATTTTTGAGTCCCTAAAACTGGGGAACAAGAACGGTGGCGGTGGTGGTAATGGTAGTGATGGTGGTGATGATGGTGGTGATGGTGGTGGTAGTGGTGGTGTTGATGGTGATGATGGTGGCGATGGTGGTAGTGGTGGTGATGGTGGTGATGGTGACGGTGGTGGATGATAGTGGATGATGGAATTGGTGGCGATGGTGGTGGTAGTGGTGGTGTTGATTTTGATGATGGTGATGATGGTAATGGCGGTGGTAGTAGTGGGAGATGGTGGTGGTTATGATGGTGGTAGTATTGGTGGTGTTGATGGTGATGCTGGTGGTGATGGTGTTGGTGATGATGGTGGTGTTGGTAATGACAGTGATGGTGGTGGATGATAGTGGATGATGGAATTGGTGGCAATGGTGGTGGTGGTGGTGATGATGGTGGTGGTAGTGATGGTGTTGATGTTGATGATGGTGGTGATAGAGATGGTGGTGGATGGTAGTGGTACCATCACCACTATCACCATAACCAATCACCATCGCCACCATTATAACCATCAAAACCACCACCACCACCATCATCACCATCAACGCCACCACCACCACCACCATCATCATCATCATCATCATCATCATCATCACCACCGTCACCACCACCACCATCATTCAATACCATCTACCACCGTCACCATCATCACTATCACCAGCATCCCAATCATCACCATCACCACCATCATCACCATCATTTCCAATCATCACCATTACCACCACCACCATCATCACCACCATCACTACCACCATCCACCATCACTATACACCAATGATCATCCAATCCTGAATACCAGTAGATACCCCCAGGGTCCATCAGAAACTGGAAAATGGTTGACAGTCCGGAAGGTCTTTATACCTTTCCGAATCTATAATTTAAAATAGGCACAAACAAAAATATTTCTATTGACACTATTGATACAACACATACTCGTAATTTCAGCGAGCAACAAGGTAAAAAAAACAAACTGGAATAAAGTAGCCTCAACAAGCGCCACCATACTGCAAAAGGAGTCGATAGTTCACAACTAGTCAATGCGCGATACGACGAGTCGAGACAGAGCATCTAATATATACTAGATGGCGCGCGCGCTCGAAGTATTACGTTCGGGCCGAACGAGCAAGGTCATTTCCCCATCTCTTCGCCTTAATATTCTGAAATATGTATAGGCAAAGATCCACTGTTCCCCATCCTCCCCTACAGCGTCTTCTCGCTCAGTTCTGCGGCTCCGCCGGCTGTGTAGAGCGGGTACTCACGTGTGCAGTGCGAGTAGCGCATGTGCAGCACGTCCGTGCCGTGGATGTAGTGGTACAGCGTCTTCTCGATCAGGTCCTGCGGCTCGTAGCCGGTCAGTGACGCCACCCTGCGACAACACAAGACAAAAAAGATACTATATGTAGAACACACAAAGGCCCTGCCCACTCTGAACGACTAAGACTCCATATAGGCACGGAGAACGTGCTTACCCGGCAGCCTTGAACGACCATGGCTCCATATAGGCACGGGAAAACTGCCTATCTTGCAACAAACCCTGTGCAAGCCACTGGCAGAACATCAAACGATACCGAACCTGACGGGTCTTGTACACTTAATTTATTTTATTTATAAGCACATTTCGCTATCTAGATGTACCTACATCATCATCATCTGAGCCGCTGCTGGACTTATATCTCTCTCGAGGATCTCACTTCTTGTACTCGAATTTGACATCCATATTTGACTACAATTTTATCTTACAAGTCTTTTAACTATTCTTATATAAGTATATTTTTTATCATAATATCAATTCAGCCCACGTATTGTATTGTAACAAATAAAACATTTTCTTTTAAATACAAAATCTGAATAAGTTAAATTGATTGAATTTGAACCAGTGTCTTGCCGGGGCGCACGCTCTTTGTACCAACTAAGCTACAGAGTCCAGTTAGCAGATCTTCGAATTTTGTCTCTATTATAGAGATCACGAAGATTGTGAACTTGCATATAAATCCAAAATCAAGCATTTATTAAACGTACATTTACGACCAATCGCCCAATTTCACGGCTCGTGAACTGTAGGGCGCCCCGGCGCGCCCCTCGTCCCGAGGGTTCCGTACAATATGCCGTTTTCCTAATTGCCGGAAGCGATCGGGTTCTCTGTCAACAGTTTTGGCTGACGGCTCGGAAGGGCCCTCGTCGGCCTGCCATTGTTCCAGGAGCAGCACGAGGGTTGGATGCAGTTTAATCGCCGCTTGTTACCGGCTGTCTTCTGATCTTTTAAACCGTCTGAAGTGTCGTTAGAGAAGCGTTTTCCGGTGACTAACCATGTTGATGACGTTAATTAGGAACATTAAGTTTCCCAAACATGTTCATATTATATTTTTTCCCGATATTATACGTTATGTAGACTCAGAATCTACAGACGGTTTATTTTTATGCCGTGTTAGTTATTAGATATAATTTTATAAACCCGCGATGTGACATTTGTTCAATCCAGTCGAACTTATACATTTTTACTTTGGTGTGTCCGGTGGGGTTGCCATACAAACTTTTCACCTATTATTACAAGAAATAATTTTCATAAAGTATTTCTTCGTGCTCACGGCTCGATATAAGAAGAAGAACATATTGTATGAACTAGTAATACCCGTAATACCTGTGCATGTTTTGTTTAGATGATTTAAAATCTGCATAGCTATAAGATAGAGTTTTATAGAAGAAAATCTAAGTATTTATATCTCCTTAATCAAACGGTGAAGCTACTATATGGCTCACTTTAGCTTATTTTACAAGGCAAAACAGTAGTATCTGTTTGTTCCAATCACCAATCACAATGAGTGTTCTCTAAATCAATAATAATCTTCAGAGTATCATCCAGTAGTATTGAGAACGAGAAGAGAACGGCGCAACAAACAAAACTCATACGAAATCGGATATTAATTTATACACACTCGAGCAAACTCTAGAGTTTGTCCTTTCATTATTGTTAGCCGAAGACTTATTATACTTCTGGTGGAAGAATGACATAACTGACCCTCTAGGCTGTATCACATACAACGTTTTGTTTCGTCGACCCTCCACCCTCGAGGCGGGGGTGGCGAATGATTGCCTTGCGCGAGTGTCGGATGTCCGCCGCGATTGATCAAGAATACAAAGCAAATTGGTTTTAAAAAATGCCGCAAATTGATACAAGCAAAAAAACTTTATAAAAAGACTGTTATTTTTTTAGGACAGTGTCGATATAAGGGGTCTGGTACTGATATGGTGGATGCTGCGCGTTATTCAAATAATCTAACATTGGAAATCCCAAATTTATTTATTTGTTTATTTATTAGGCTCACACAACAAGTTACAGTCGCATAAAAATCAACATAAAAAGCTTAAAGTTAAGGTCTGGACTATAACTCTAAACAATGTGTGCACAGAAAGACTAATAAGATTTAGTGCAAATTAATCGCTAGAGACATATTATATAAAATTTCTTAATATTTAGGGATAACAACAATTTAACATTGTGTTTACAGTATTAACTAATTAAACTTTACATATTATACATTTGCGTTTTTAAATGAGAGTAAGCTGTTTTTAAAAATGTCCAAAGACGGATGTTCAGACACCGTTTCATTATACAATCGGCACATTCGTATAATAGGGTTATAGAATGAGGTGTTATTTTTATAAATTTTAAGCCTAATTGATTGAATACAATAACAATTAATTATCGAGCCTGAATCAATCAGTATGAGTATGATGGAAAACATAATTCTAACGTATGTATATGTTCTGTAATAGTAATTTAAAATGCATATAATACCGGTAAATAAGGTTTTTGATGATACCTACGCAACCAAATCTACGGCAAGACGAACAAAAGAGGAGGCGGGGCACTAGCTACCTTTTCTCGAACATTCGTCTCATAAATATATCAACTTTCATAGCTTCTTCTCAGATAACACCAGAGAGTCCAAATGCACAGGATAAGGTCGTTCGTTTGGATAGTTTTATTAATTAATTTATTTTACGTTTGACATTGTATCGGTTATTTTAATTTTATTTTGGATGACGATCATGTTCTAAATACTTATACATTTTGACTAAGGCTAATTTATACTGTTATTTTAACATCAAATAAATGAATATGAATATAAGGTGTTCTTAGAAGAGAACATATGAAATATTCTAAATTTATTGGGTATTGTGGACATATAGTGATATGGATTCACATGAAACAGTGAAGCATTGATGCAATTACGGACGTGATTTTCTGATCAGGAGTAGTCACGTTATCGAATCCCTTAATCTCATTTTTTTGCTAAAATTAAATTGGATGTAGATGATAATTGATATGCGACGAGGCGCATATATCGAATAATTGCAAATCGCAATAGTTGCTAGTTTAAATTATTAGTTATATACAAATAAGCTGCATAAGACGGAAGTATGGAAAAGCCTAAAACATTACCGAAAATGGTCTTAAAGACGTTGAAGTAAGGTTTACCTTTCGAACACCCCCTACTTCAGTCTTGCCTGAATGCACCTAACCTGACTATGTATATATACTTATCCAATTTTTTAGGGTTCCGTACTTCAAAAAGAAAAAAACGGAATCTTTATAGGAATACTTTGTTGCCCGTCTGTTTGTCCGTCCATCCGTCTGTCTATCTGTCTGTCAAGACCCTTTTTCTCAGGAGCATGTGAAGGTATCAAGTTGAAATTAACATTAATTACTTATATCTGACTCTGCGGTCCCTTATTGAGGCTGTTAAACAATCAAGCATCTTATTTGAATTGCGTTGACTTAGAACAACGCAATGCAAAGATACAGTTATTAAAAAAAGTATTTCCATACAAATTGCCGTCGATGGACATCCTATAGGATGCTTTCAGTAGTCCTATAAACCTGAAATTTGACCTGTAACAATAGTTACCCAAATAAATCATTTTCATCATTTTAATTTTTATTTTCTTGAAATTTGGTATGAAGTTAGCTCTTATAGCAAAACCCACGAAATAAACGCAATTTTTATTTTATTTTTGTCTATGTCAGCAATATAAAATATCCCAAACCGCGTACATGTTGCTTAAGAGGGCTCTGCTAATGCTGATTTTTCATACAGCCGTTTTTAGCGTATATTGGTACGGAACCCTCGATGAGCGAGTCCGACTCGCACTTGGCCGGTTTTTTACATTAAGGATATCCGTATGTGTCATATTCACAGTATTCCTCACTAACGAACACCGATCGCCGCGTCAGCCGGTCCCAGGCCTCTGCTGACAGCGCGGAAGGCATTCGACTCACTTCGCACGTACAATTATATTATTAGATAACTGCTAAAATACAAATAATTATTACGCTGAGTATGCTGAATGTTCAATGCCAAATCCAGGACTTTAGACTTCTACGACCAGGGCTGGATTAAGCCATACAGAGACCTGCAGGCAAAGCAAGTTTCAGGGCCCCGTTTTACCCTTAGGTAAGTACGTCTTTGGCCCCTAGGAGGCGTTGGGCCCATAGGCAGTTGCCTACATTGCGTTATGCATAATACGGCCCTGTCTAAGACTATCCATTTCAATTAAAAAATATAGGTACTACAGACAAAACTATACAACGGCATACATAGAAGAGACATATACACGGTGAGAACTAGAAACCTGACAGACTTTAAGCATCGAATGTAGAGTCTAATTGGAGCATACATAGTGGTACAACATGTAATCCGAAAACGCGTAATTTTAGATATTTTGTTTTTACTTTAATTCATAAATCTTAAAATATCACAACTATCACACCTCAATGATGTGATGTACCTAGCCACTTATTAAATAGGTACGTTTATACCAAGGACTATTAAAACAAGAGGACTGACCATCTCCATAACAAAAGCCGTTCCCCGGTATGTTCAACGCCATCTATCTATAAGAATTACTTTTTACAATTTTTCAACTTTGCAAGCGTGACACAGTATTTAAATGTTACGATTTATTTATTATTAGCTATTTGCGAAGTTAATAGTTACTATACTATGTTTCTTTATTCAATTATAACATCGTTAAGTGTTTAGTTTTAAGCGCCATCTAGTTTGTGTCAGAATATCTCCTTGCGATCGGAGCACGATCCCAAGTATGACAAGTGTCAGCCCTCTTGTTTTGATTTTCCTTGACCCCAGTATACCAAACAGGCCGTGACTTCACGCCAATTTGTCTCACTTCGCTCTTTCACAGGATCGTCAATTGGCCCGCCGCGGCGGTACTAAAACCTGTAAATCGCCAGAGCATTTAATGGGTTAAAAGCGATGGTACCGCTACAAACATATGACGATCGAAAACCTCAACCATTTCATAAGCCGCTACCGCGAACTGTGACACAAACACAACGCGTTGCGCGGATACAGTTTCAAAACTCGTATATTTTACCACGTTACTACTCAGCTACTGGTTTGTCATTGTACCTTAATGATACGACTTAAAGGCTTTCTTTTACAATGCTGACGCGGGGATCCGGCCATCTGGCGACACACGTGGGTCGGTAACTCAAGCGCTGCCTTTTTTGGCCAGTTTCGCGATAGGAGCCTTGTTTTGTAACTGGAGCTAGCTTACCTTTCAATCAGCAGTGCTTATAAGTCAATACGAAATCCTTTGTTCGATTTCCTTGAACTAGACTAGACTAAGTTTTCTCTGTGACTTTGTCTGTGTCGAAATAATATTTCTGTTATGTTTTTAACCCCCGACAATAAAGAGGGGTGTTATAAGTTTAACGTGTCTGTAACTCTGTGACTCTGTGTATCTGTGTATCTGTGTATCTGTCTGTGTCAGCATTTGAGTGCGGTTTTTTTATGACATAGATAATTTTATCCAGAATGTTCTTAGCTTTGTTTGATGAAAATCGGAGCACTCGTCTCCAGGATATTCAGCATTTAGTGGAACAAGTCGAGGGCTTTTAATTTTTTTATTTTTTTTTATTGTGCCGGTTTTGAGAATAAATCACAATGTCATTCGCCGGTTCATACTATTGTCACAGCGATACGTTTCTCCGTTGCTACGTTATATTTCTCCATAGCTGGATAAACCACCAAATACACTTTGTGTACGTTGACGGAAGATTTAGATACCATTTTTATCCCTAATACACGGATAAGAATGGTAAGTAATCTTTAAAAACGTCTACCTTTTTAGGTAGCTAAACTTACCGTCTGGCGGACAGACAACGCAAGTTCTAAATCAATCGAGAAGTGATCAAAAAGCCTGAAATTTTGCACAAAAGAAACTTAGGGTACAGGTCTCGTTGGTTAATTCTTTAACTAATCTTTATTATACATAATTATTTTAATGATTAATGCCTGACTTTGAACTGGGTACAAGGCCATACCATACGAGTAGTAGGGGGAATACAAACCCAGAAACGAGAATGCCATTCACGGCCAATTAGATGAGTTGGGACGCAGTGCGTAAGGCAGAAGGACTTTGATGGGTTAAGCCCTACATGGGGCGTTGGAGAGAGCGCAAAAAGATCGGAGAAAGGTGAGAATAGAGTCGACTCTATGACATCTAATCTTTCTTCTTAAGCATACACTCTTGGCAGAGCAGTCGTGGTCACTCGTGCGCTTTGGGGCGTTGTATATTCGTCTTTCTATTCCTTCTGGTCGGAGCTCTGTGAGAGCATATTTATGAACGTGGTCAGTAAATGCCCTGATTTGGTTAGTCCATCGCATTTGTCTAATAAATAGCCTCCAATCCCAGGGCCCGTACGAGTCTGGATGTATGTCTGTCTGTGCGTGTGCGCGTTTCCGCGAATCGAGGCGCTCACTCGCGGCTGATAGGCGTGAACCAATAAACTCCGCGCGGGTCGTTCCACTCTCGACGCCATTGCTTTATCACTCACTGATATTTGAGTAGTTTTTTCTCAATTTATCTGTACTATCATATCATTTGACGACCGCTTTGGCTCTGTGGAAGTAACGTTGCCTGCGAAGCTGAGGTCCTGGGTTCAAATCCCGGTAAGGGCAAATATTTGTGTGATGAGCATAAATATTTGTTCCTGAGTCTTGGATGTTTTCTATGTATATAAGTAATATATCTATTAAATATATCGTCGTCTAGTACCCAAAACACAAGCCTTATTGAGCTTTGTGTAAAAATGTCCCGTAATATTTATATTATTATTTATTTATTTATTTATCATAAAGTTGTAAAAATGATATATCTGTGACATAAAGATATTTGCAAAAAAAGACGGTAAATTGTCGGAACAACTAACCGTGGGGTCAGGAATAATATATTTTTACTTTTGATTTTTATATTGTTGATAGTACACAAAAACAGTCACATATTTTGACGAACTACAAAACAACCAGCCCCATTAGGGCTAGGTGTTCCGTAACCATCGATGTCATAAAAATGTTTTGGTTAGAAAACTGTTTAACGATGCACAAATCAATATCACTACTGGAGTGAAATCAAGCGCGAAGCTCAAGACTTATAATGATGGAAAGTCTGTGGACTTCCTCTGCCCCATCTAGGCGAGACAGGATCATAAGCCAAGTAAGTCATATGGGTTTAGTGCCTGAGTTAGACCTTTTTATTTATTCGTTATTGAAGACGTAGCGTGGGCACCCTCAAGACGGACAGACTACCCTGTCAAGGTAGTTGATTCATGAATGCAGAAGGCATGATGTGGAAATCTTTATAGACCTACTGGGAGGCACCCGCAACTTCGTTTACAGTGGATAAAAAGTCATGAACCCTCTTTTTTTCATTATAACCATCTGATGATACCACAGGCTACCCGTGTACAAAAAACAGTTGAAATGCGTTCAGCCGATTTAGCGTGATGACGTCACAACGACACATACGAAATAAAATCATTCAGTGACCTCCAAATAGTCCGTTACAATTTATTGAAAATATCTTCAATGCACAGAACAGATAGAGACATTTCATTTTTACAACTTTATAGTAGTATAGATGTTTACCAGTGAACGTGAACGTACCTATATGAATTGAAATGATCATCATGAAAAATGATGATTCATCCGTTATTAGTATTATTAGTAAGTCAGTACTATCAAAATAGTAAATACTAATTAATTTAGGATGTGTACCGAGTGGGTGGGTCGGGAACAGGCCGCAGTCAGGGCATTGTTCCCCATTCCCGGAACGCCGCCCCGCTAGTGACGCACGCACCTCCACTTATATTTATACAATTATTACAGACAGACAATCAATTACTATTACTATATCCCGCTACGATTCGATACAAACCTAGAGAGTGGAGCTCGGGAGGTGGGATTTCGCAAGTCATGTTTGCCGCATGCAATTCTCATGGGCTATGAAGAACACAAAATAGAAGGTCTACGTACAACACAAATTGGAAATGCGGCAGACTTCGTTTGTGGTAGTTCCATGGAATTGTGGAATGATTTAGAGGTATGGCCAGGTGAAGCTCAAAATTAGGATAATTAAAGAGCGGCCTTTGCTCGGCAGTGGAAAATAATCTGTGCTCAGTTGTCACACGCTGACAGCCTGACACGACACAGACAAACATTAATAAATAATTAGGGACTATCTTACACGAAACTATCTAGTCCCAAACTAACCAAAGCTTGTACTATGAGCGACGATATACATAATATATACACATAATTTATAATACTTAAATACATAGAAAACATCCAAGAATCAGGAACAATTCGTGCTCATCACATAGACACATGGCCTGGCCGGGATTCGAACCTGGAACCGCCAGCTTCGTAGGCCGGTGTGCAACCCGCTGAGCCAAACGTGTCGTCACAAAAAGGGGATACTTCCTTCGGTCCATATAATATCTCCTCAGTCACCTTACCTTCTTATTTCCTTCGATTGCCTCTATGACTTAAGGCCAAGCCACACCGGCTGCGTGAGCAGCACGCGCACGTGCGCACGTACACGCCACGCAAGCGGTGTGCCATCTACTATGACATTTCATACGATACAACGCGCACGCCACGCTCACGCGCACGTGCACGTACTGCGCACGCATCCGGTGTGCTTCGGCCTTTAATGATATTGTAAACATGTGTCCAATAATTTGTTTCATAATATGAGTCCGTCTTGCTCGAAATAAATCAATTTTATTTATTTATTTAATAAAAAACACGGTTAAAATATTTCTGGTTAAATAAAGCCTTAAAAGCATTTAACCACTGGAGATACTAATACATTCCCCTCTGCCAAAGTAATCGCGAAATCTCCACTTAGTTTATGCGGTAAATTGTGTTTTTTTGTTTGTAGGTGATTCCTTTCATTGTGTGCGTTTTGAGAAATAGGAATATTACTGTAGAGTGGTGTACGTGTTTACCTCAAAATGCTCAAATTTGTTCAGTGATGACACGTCTTGTCATCTTCTTTATAGTTCAATGCTCTGCATAAAAAAATATCTGCCGCGTCCCACGCGTCTAGCTACGCCACTGCGCCGGTTTAACAAGAAATAGTCATATCACAAAACCCGCTAGCTTTAACTGTGCTCGTGTAGTTTTAGTGAGATGTAATTTTTTAAGAAAAACACATTTAAGACAGAGGCGATGCTACTGAAGGGCTAGACGGGGACGGGGCCCCCAAGCTCAGGGGGGCCTCAGACCCTGACCAGTAACGTAGCTATCGAAAGTTCCCAATATTTTGGGAGGTCTTGGTCCCTGACTAACAGGACCTCGAACTGACATGGGGTAGGGCTGCCATCTTGATTATGCCGGAACCCGGACAAAATCTTCAAAAACCCTGATATTTGGAGGGAATCGCATTTTTCCCCGGCCGTGTTAGAGTTTATTCAGTTCAATAAAGTTTTCCCTGATACAAAGAGTCCGGGTTTTACCCGGACACACCTTAAAACCCGCCCGGACGGCCCCCGGACAGCCTCCAAACTAGGACAAATCCGGGGAAACCCGGACGGATGGCAGCCCTAACATGGGGCCGCCCCGGGTCCTTGGTTACTAAGCTACGCCATTGCCTATGAATCAACTTCTTGTGTCATCTAAATCTTACACCAGATGAGACGCCGCAACGGAGCCACGGAGTTACGTCGCCTAAATCGAACTAGTTTTTAAGTTTTTCTGTATGTTTTTGTTTTTTATGCCTTGTGCCCAGTACCCAGTGCCTTAGTACTTACTGTAATACTGTGTAACTTTTTGAATAATAAATAAATATTTGTTTAGTTCAGCTATGAAATACAAGCTTTTAATATTATTTAGATGTATTGTGGTGTCGCGTCGCTAGCTCGGCGTTTAATCGCTTCGCGCCGCGCGGGCGCGTTAGCGACGCTTAAATCATTTGTTATTAGCGGCCGCGGCTAAGTGTCGGCTGTTAATGCATTCAAATATTATATTTTGCGACAAACGTTTTCTTAAAGATTTCATGTTTCTTATACGAGAAAATAAACATTTCTTCGTTCTTGCGCGAAAATATGTTGAAAGCATTTAATAAATATGTAATAGATTATGTAGCTGATACAGTCATCAGTCCACCTTGTGGTTGGACTACCCACGCTGCGTCTTTCAGTGCGCGGTTGCGAGTCAAGAACTCGACTACGCCACTGAAATGTGGACGCTTACGATGGGTCTTATAAGAAGGCACAAAGTCACTCATAGCTCATAGGGCAATGGAGAAGGCTATCCTCGGAGTTTCTTCGCGAGATTGAATCAGAAATGAAGAGGTCCATAAAAGCGTCAGGTCCACTGACATAGCCCAAAGGACAGTGACAGCTTGGTACAGCAAATTTGGGTACATTCTTTTTGTAATAGGAAATTAAAGGTTGCTATCGACTATTATATGTAGTCCATAGAAATTGATTGATACGGGCTTTCCTGTGTGAGCTCCGACTGGAAAGAAGCCGACGGAGAAGGTGTAGTCTACACCTCGTCACTGTACTGGTCAGACCACCGGCTCAACAAGAGGTAATCTTACCACAAGACCCGCTAGTTTACATTTTTTTGCATTTTAACAATTACATTGTAATGCTGCAACACGAGATCAAGGGACTGTGAATTTCATACAATAACACAAACAATAACACGTAGTACAGCAGACACAAGTGCAGATATAACAATTTTAAACAAATAGCAAGAATTATGAACAAATAGCAAGAGAGTGACGTTAGTCCATCGCCTCGCAGAACCTCAAACATTCATCACATATACCGTTCCAGCTACTTGCAACAACATCGCAATCAGGTGCTGATGCGAGAAGCGTATTCAGGCATTGTAAAGCGCGGACCAATGGTGAATTCCTATAAGACATGTGCACTGACCTGGCGTCGAGGAAGATGAGCCGCATGTCGAGGCTGGCGCGGAACATGAACATGTTGGAGTGCAGCTTGAGCTCGGTGACGGCGGAGGGCGGCAGCGAGTGCCCCACCGCCACCAGCCCCAGCGGCGCCGCGCCCTCGCCGAAGCGCCGCGCGCGCAGGTAGCCCGAGCAGTGGATCACCTGCGCAGTATATCGCGTCTATTATCTCATTTGAGTTCCCGACGTTTCGGAAGCTTTTCAGCTTTTTATGGTCACGGGTACGGATACGCGAAATAATCCGTTAAATTGTTTTATTTAAATGCTTACTACCAATGTTATCGTAACTTATTATGGTGTAGAGAACTAAGGAGAATAATCTTTATATATCCAAAGGGTCCGTCAAAGGCGTTCAATTGGTGGGTGTAGCAAGTGCGTGAAATAAATTATCATAATAATGGCAAAAAATCCACATGCATCGATGGAAAAAAAATAATTTTGAACAAGATTGAATATTTAGATCAGAAGAACGAAGGATTGATTAGCATTTCGATAAAATGTTTTTGGTTGTTGACTTTGTAGTATCTTGCTAGTCTCGCTATACTCAAGCGCCGTTCTGAACGGATTTCAAGTTATTATTTACTGCTTTCCGTTGGATACTTTTTTATTTGTTTTTCATATGAGATTGTCTTCATTATCTCTATACACCAAGGATGAGAGGGAATGGGCTGAATCCAAGAGAGAAGGCCTGCACCCAGCAGTGGGACGTATATAGGGCTGATGAAGTGATGATGATATAAGTTATAGTTGTGACATCCATAGGAAAAGTAGGATAAGTAGGAGATGGAATGTCTTGAAACTTTGAAGGTATGCGTGTGTGGCAGTGAGGAATTGCCATTGAATGGAGAGTTTACCAGCTGTTATGGAACAGAAGGATGTCTTTTACGCATAACGGCCATACCCAGTCATTATTGTCAAAATCAAAACCCGGGAAATAAGTAGAAGTTAACTTTCTCTTCAAAATAAGCGAAAATTATGCATAATTCTCAATGACGAAAATGAATGTGTCTTCCGAAATTACAGTGGTTGGATTACTTAGTGCGTTTGTAGAAATACCTTTAAAATAATTATCTGCTTTAGTGAACAGAGTGACAAGAGGCCAGCAGTGTGTCATACAGGTTAAACAGACAGACGGTTCCTCCCGATGAGTGGCACCGGATTATACAGACGTGTGCTCCAGCCACCTAATTATACGGCGCTCGATTATACAAACAAATGCGAGTGCTTATTAACATCGCACGCGGCGCCACTCGCTATTCAAAACAGCGGGGAGTCCCGGCCGCGGGTGATGTCGCTCGTATTGCAGTAAGATTATTGTTCAGTTTTGTTGAATCTGTGCCGCATTTGCGGAACAGTATAGGGTTGCTGGTGCGCTGTGCAGCGACGCTTGTCCGTGTTATAATGATATTAACGTGTAGCTAGGTAGGTTTGATAAGTCTATGCGCAATCTGGTAAACACTTCGTGGGAGTAGTGTTGGAGTTAAATTATAAAAGGGTTAGTCTTGTTTTTTAAGCTTTTAACTTAACATGGCTCAACTTATATGTTATGCTACAGCTAGACGTTGGCCAAGTCTGTATAAGTACGTTTTCCAGTACGATATCAACCCGCTGTATACTTGCACATTTCTATCACAAGATGCTTGCCTTGTACAGTCTCCACAGAAATTACTTTTCTTCGCAGATAAAGATGACCGTGTATTGTATTGTATTGTAAACACTTTAATGTAGATAAAATCAATAAAGCATAGAAAGTAAAGTAACACATTTGTGCATAGGCGAATCTATCCCTTTAAGGGATCTCTTCCAGTTAACCTTAGAGCAAATAGAGAGAAAAATAAACATCAACGCAGACAGACAAACCAACAAGTTAATATGCACAATGGCATTAAAACTATAACATTGTGTTATGCTGAGTTTCAGTGATGTTTTAGGGTTTTTCGAGTACGAAGTTTTGTGGCTGATTGTATAAAGAAAAGTATGCGACTGGTTTAGCTCAGCGGGAGTGAAGCTGCCTGCGAAGCTGACGGTCCTGGGTTCAAATCCCAGTAAGGGTACATATTTGTGTGATAAATAAATACATAAATAAATATTACGGGACAATTTTACACAAATCGAGTCCCATGGTAAGCTCAATAAGGCTTTTGTTATGAGTACTAGACGACCATATATTTAATTTGTGATGAGCATATTGTTCCTGAGTCTTGGATGTTTTCTATGTATAGTACCTATACGTATATGTAATCATTTATTAAATATATAAAACATGCCTTAATAGTTCGATTTGGTCGTAAAATACTTAACAAAACAGTAATTTCCTTCTAGTGATCGTTGTTCTGAATTATAGTTAATCATGAGGTAAAAATCGTTAAGATGGGTGGACGGTGGGTTTAGTTGGGGATTCGTGGTTTATTTCCAAGTGCCACAAAGATGATTATCAGCGTACCTTCAATGGAAGAGGAAACAGAACAAGACGGTTACCTTGTATCCGGAAGTGGTGAGTCCCGCGTTCCTCTTGGCCAGCACGCACTTCATACGGATGAAGAAGGCGCGCTCACACTCGATGTCCACCGAGGGTGCCCATGTGCCGCCCACCGGGTACCTGGGCAGAAATAACTATTGATGATTGAGTCTATTTATATATTCCACGCCGTCCCATTATAACTCCAGGAACTAACTACTATATCTTCGCCTTTCCACTATCAGTGCGTGTTCTAAACGGCTATCAGTCTCATCTAGCGACTGTTCATTTTGGTTGCACAAAACGCGTCGCATCCTGATTCATTTTGAGAGCTTACAAGATAATATCCCATCTCATTAAAAATTTGCTAGATACCTACTTACCTAAGTATAGACTGGCAAGCCAAGCATTTATTTTGCGGATGTTGCGATCTCTTAACTCTATATTAGACACTAAAGTACTAGATACAGTTTCTAGTACCTACTAGGTACTACCTAGTACTTTAGTGTCTCTCATGCTGGCATGGCATGGTTATCGAACCGAAAGCTTCAGAAAGGACAACCTAGTAACAAACTAGAGTCCCTGGCAAGCTCGGCCGAATTTCACCTTCCCTTACAAAAGGAGTTTCATTCTCATTTTAAAACTACGTGTTGGATTGTAATGAAACTTTGCATTTACAATGACATGAGGTATGTCTAGGTCTGTAATTAGTTTATATGGCTCCAGTTTATAAAACAAACGAAATACAGCAAAAAATAGTTTTGTATGAAAAAGTTAAATTCGCTGTATTTTTTTACTATGGTATCCGAAGCTATATAAACTAATTACAGGCCTGCATATACCTTAAGTTATTCTAAGTAGAAAGTTTTAGAAAATTCTAGCTAGTTGTTTTAAAATGAGAGCGTAACTACGTTTGTATGGAGAACCGAGCTTACTGGGGACTCTTAACAGTATAATTTTCAAAAGAAGCTAAGTCGACGGTGCAATGGACTCACCCGAGGCCGGGGTACTGGTGACCGAGGTAGGAGTGCGGGTGTTGCAGACTGAGCACGGCGCTCATCTCCTCGTGGTCGGCCTGGTGGATGTACTCGTATATCGAGTTTCCCGTTAGCTCCACCTGTCGTGCCAATTTCATTATAACCACATCCATTAATTGTTCTCAATATAACTGCAGGTTTTATTTACACCCACCGTCAAGATTTCATCAAACTTTTCTACTCAGTGATCGATAAGAATGTCTAGGGGAGTATTAAGCGAACATTCTTTTTTGTTATTTGTACGGTATTGAAAATGTTTCTGACAAAATGCACCTAAGCACTGATGACAAAAGCATTTCGTTTAAGAAATTTCACACAGCTAACGAACAAAGATATTCATGGCATAGATTGCCCTGCTCTATGCTATGACATGACCCTTCAGGACTTTTAGTTAGATCACTGAAAATTGACTTCTCGGCTGAATATTGGGTTCTAAATCGACAACTTTACTCAAAATATGCTCACTCTCACTGCAGCAAATATCAACTACCAGCTTTTTGCTCGATCAAACTGACCTGGCTGAGTCCAAGGTGCACGGAGGCGGTCTCGCTGATGTACATGATCTTGCCGTCGGGCGCAACCACGAAGATGAAGCCGTCCAGGGTCTGCAGCAGGTGCGAGCCCAGCTCTCGGATGGACAGGTCGCGCGGCTGCGGCGGCGGCGGTGACGCGCCCCACGCATCGCCCAGACCTGCGAATGACGACCGTGGTATATCCAAGTCTACTGTTCCAAATTCTTGTTAATAAAGTTTGTAAGGATAAAAAATCAAGAACATGGTCTTGGTAAAGATAAAATTCCTGATTTAGGAATTCCTGTAGTGGTGGTGGTGGTGTGGTCAGGAGCAACAGCACGTCCAGCTCTGGAAGCATCCGCCTTACCAACCGGAAAACATGGCGGATCTTGAGGTAGCTGGTGGCCAGCCGGATGACGAAGACCATGCCCAGCTAAGACGTGATAGCGGCAGGCTGCGGGAGAAACAGCGGCAGCAGTTCCGCCATCTATGGAAGCTTAAATCTTACCATCTGGGAAGACCTGGCGCATCTTGAGGTAGCTGGTGGTGAGCCGGATGACTGAGGCTTTGTCCAGCTGCGACGTGATGGCGGCGGGCAGTGGAAGCAACTTGGCCAGCTCGAGGAACTCCGCGTTCTCCTTCTCGCGGCGCGAGCGCGCGGCGTTTTTGCTCTTCTCCTTCATGATGGCCGCCGCGTCGAGCGGCTGCGGCCGCTGCTCCTTGCGGCAAGCTGCACAGGGACATTTTATTTTAAATACTATTTTTAATTACAGTTAAAAAAGGAAGGCCGTTGATGGCTTACGACAGCTTATAAAATGTAGCTAAATGTTGGCAATAGGTATATTGCTAGTTCAGTACAGTCATCCGTGATGGCTATGATACCTATTATGCCATGTGACTAGTTAAAAGTGCATCCCATATGAGTATACACATAATCTTGGATTGTAGGGAAATATGACTATACTGCATGGCTTGTATTTCTAATAAAATATCTACCAAGGCGAGTCTTTTGTTGTGTTTTTCGTAACAGAAGCGATAAGGCACGTTTCTTTCTATGATTTAATTATAATAGGTGTCAATACTCGTAAATATGGTATTGGAATAAAAACATTCACTTTAAAACAAAATTAAATGTTAATATTTCTCAGAAAATCTTTAAGAATATTTCAATATTTTTGTCTACAACTAGCTTAACATAATTCAGTTAGAAATTATATGAGTTCAATAGAAATTATGTAGGTATACAATCCTTTCGGATATTCGTCTACACTCCGTACATTTTAGCGGTAATCTCTAGTTTAAAGTAAGTACTCTTGTTTGCTATACTCTTCTTTAAATTTAACTTTGAAGTTATTAAGTAATTTGATTATATTTTAATACACCGTACGTAATTTCACTATTTAGCCGATTATGGTGCCGAAACCATGAAATTTTCATAAAATAAGCAGTAAATACTCGAGAACAGACATGTACAGAACGGGGCGACCTGACCTGCCTCAACCCGGTGTAAAAATTACAAATTCAGGAATTACCATCGCGCTAACGACGCCGCTGCATATGCATGTCCCGAGCGACGCTGGCCAGGGCTGTCACCACATCTAGTGCCAGGATATGAGCTTTCACTGTATTTGTGGCTTACCGAAATTTACTCGGACATCTGTATGGGAACTTTATAAATAAAAGGTTGTAATCTACAAGAATAATACGAGCATCCTCATCCTACTTCTTACTAATATTATAAACTGGAAGGTGCAACTTCGTCAGCGGACGAGAAAAAATCATAACCCTCTTTTTTCTTCAGCATAGTCGGGTAAAAAGTAACCTTTAACTATCTGTTGATGCCCAGCTGTGTACCAAAAATAGTTGAAATCCGTTTAGACGTTTTGTCGTGATGAAGCACATACAGAAAACAACGATTCCTAACCTTTAAATAGTCTGTATCACTATTTTTTTTGAAAATATTTTAGTACTTGTTAGTCTTTGGTGAACTATTTATTTTATTTTCTTTTAATTTTTAAGACATATCTGCCGAAAGCGCGGCTGGAGGTAGGTCACGGATAAACGCGGCTTTAAATGACCCGCCTCCTCATGAAAATGATTAAACTCCTCTTATTCTTATGAAATCACTATGTGAATCACTGATTATTATTAACGAATATTGACGATCACGCTTTGAAAACATAATATGACTGATGAACTGGCAACCAAATCCAACATTATTTGGCAACCCTAGCTTCAAGCACTTCGCATTTGGCGGGAAAACAACAGCGTTGATGAATTATTCAATCGAATAGCAACCTTAATGCTTACAAATAACCTTGCCGGCTTACAGTTCGCTCAGACCAAAAAGACGTGAGACTCTTTAAAAATTCAAGATCTTACGCTCTTCTAGAACAGCGAGGTCTCCCTCGTATCGAGTGCGACAATAAACAACAACATATGGCGGCCATTTACATGGACGAGTATCGGGATGCTGGCCAGCGAGAAATTTGCCGTTCGATTTATGAATTTTGAAAATGGAAAAGGTATGTAACACTTTAAAGAAACAAGAGTAGGTACCTATTGGACGAAAATAATGCTGTTAAATAGAAGTAGGTACTTTATTTAGAATGGATACGTGTGTGGGGTATTTTACGTAGAAATGGTAAAAAAACATTTTATTTTTACAAATATTAATTTAATTTTGTTAAATTAATTTTAATATTATTAAAGATTAGTAGTTGTTTGTTAGCACATATTTATTATATAAAAATACATATTTGGTTTTGGTACTTTATCTTGTCTGAATGCAAAAACAAATTAATATATTCTTATTGAAATAATACAAGAATTCTATTTTCTAATAAGCGCGCTTGCTCCCATTGATACTTACATGATTGGGTTTAATTTTAAGATCAAATATCATTTTCAAAGTAAATGTAAGAGGCATAACAACACAGGTACAAAAAAAACATCAGTTAATAAACTTACGTAAATCCACAAAAATATCGCTTGTGAAGTGGGTTAAATTCTTCCTGCACGGATACTTCATTGTTGGATATAAATTTAAAACTTTAAAAATAAATAATTAAAAAATAATAACAACGCAATTCTAATCTGAACCCCAACACGCAACTGAAGTTTATTTTATAAACTGAATTTAGAATTGCACCTTACTCGGACAGGTTCAGTTGCATACTGGCTGAACACCTCCTTCCTATGTCCGTTTCCGTAAAAAAAAAAACAAACGACAGGTACAATAATGGCGGACAACAATAAGTTGTCAAATAAAAGAGCCCGTATATCAGTTGACGCGCGCCGATTGGTCCGCATTGTGGGTTTGATAGTATTGTGTCACACGTCGTGTTTCTATTCTGTAACGGTGTTGTTGTAGACAAGTTTGTTTGTTTTCATCGATCGGAGCTTCGATAAAGATGTTTGAGAAGTTTGACAGGCCGCGTACGTATAAAAATAACAATTGAATCGGATAACCGTTTAGCAGTTCCAAATAATTCGCGACCGTTGTTTCATCATCGAGATCCCATTCGTGATACCTCGGTGGTCCTCAGACGTCGATAAGATTCCTTTTAGCCAAAACTAGGATGTCGTGGCAGGTAATACGTTTAGTACAGTCAGCCTCAAATATAGCCTAACACACTTGTACTAACTCGTATTAAAATGTCCGGCTAATTATGAGGCTGGCTGTACCTTCTACTAGGTCTGTACTAGATTCTCTACTGGTTCGATCGCAATTAATTCCGAATTCATATGATAAACGAATGTGTTGTTTGTATGTTTTTTTTTACATAAGATTGAATAGATACGGGCTGGAGAAACTGTAAAGTAATTCCCCTGGTATGTAGGTACGGCATTATATTTCCAATGCTGCCTGTTGTCAATCATAGGATTTTGTAACTGTGAACATTAAATAAAAAGAAATGGTTGATCTGAAAACAACGAAACCCACATTAGAGATACACGTGGGCTTGTTGGGTGTCGAATGCAGATAGTTAAATGCACAAAACATTAATCGCTCCAAGCACCATACAAATCGATCATAAATAATAATAACAGTAAAGTCAATGGGCACTCATTATGCGCAGTCACAGCGCTTGTTTAATACCAAATTCAAAAGGACAAATCAATAAAATGACATGAATGCAAAAATTTGCATATCTGCCATCTTGGCTGTTTGGAGCGCAACCCGAGACGCGGATAAAAAAGAAACTTGAGATGCGTTTGTATCTTGTCTATGGTACTCCGAAGATTGCGTCGAAGATAGCGGGCTTTGAGCTTATGATGACCAGATGTCACTTTATTGAGCGTTATTGTAAATTTGTATGAACAATAGGAGTTTACATGTGTGTAACAACATTGCGATTATATCTAAAGATACTGAGCCAAATTCAGCTCTTGCTTGTGTCCAAAACTCTAACTAACATTTTTCATAATTATCTGCTTATGCTAGCACTACACATTGGCACAAGTCGAGACGAGACCGAGATACATTGACGTTACGAAAGGGCTGCAATCCTTCTTTTATTTAAAAACCGGCCCAAGAAGAAAATCCAGTGTTAGCAGAGCCCTACTCCTAAGTAAAATGTACGCTGTGTTAGGTCATTTTATATTGGTTACTGACATAGATGAAACACAGGGAATCCTAGTTCAGGCTTATAAGTACTTGTATCTAACCTAAATTGTTTGTTTTTAGCCCATAGTTTTAATTATTGTAAAATACGTTTTTTGAATAAATTTTATTATTATTATACACTTATTTATTTTCAATCTTAGGTAGGTTTTTTACAATATATATATATAAAAAGTAAAATACAAAATGCAAATACAAAATATAAACACATTATAAAAAACCTAACCTAGGGTGCCGCCGGCAGCGGGGCAGGGCTCAAGCTACCGGTGGTTAGGGCTGCACAGAGAGGAACCTCCTGACAATGCGGGCCGTGTCCAGGATTACTGCCTTCTGTATCTGACCCTTGATCCAGCCATCTAGCGAGAGTCTCTTAAGATGCTCGTCGAGACTCTTCGCTATAAGACCGTTTACCGAAACGACTATTGGCACAATGATCGTCGAATCAACATCCCACATGGCGGTGACCTCGTGAGCCAAGTCAAGGTACTTGCTGAGTTTGTCCTTCTCGGCCTTCACGAGGTTCTCGTCATGTGGGATGGTAATGTCGATGAGCATTGCTCGGCGCTTAGATCGATCTACCAGCACGATATCAGGCTTATTGGCTACAATAGTCCTGTCCGTGAGGATAGATCGATCCCAATACAGCGTGGCACGACCATTTTCGAGAACTGGCATCGGTACATACTTATAGTATGGCACCTCAGACCCCACAAGATCGTATTTAACAGCAAGTTGCTGGTGAATAATCCTGGCTACTTGGTTATGTCTGTGCAAGTACTCGCCGTTAGCAAGATGAGAACAACCGGACATGATATGCCTGAGTGACTCTCCGGGACGGCGGCATGCCCGACAAATGTCGACCGTACCGTCTTTCAGGATATACCTCCGGTAGTTGTTCGTCATGATAACTTCGTCCGCAATTGCACAGGAAAAACCTTCGGTTTCCCCGAAGAGATCGCCGAGACGTAGCCAGTTCACCGACGCGAGCAGATCCACATCGGGTCCTGTAAGGGCCTTGTAGAACCGCCCGTGTAGCTCCTTACTCTTCCATACGTCTTTGCGGTCTACGGTGCTAAGCACCGTTGGTCTGCGCCAGTTCTCGTTTGCCAAGGATAGAGGGGTGAGGCCTTTGTCTACTGCCACTACATCGCGATGTATCCCACACTCGTTGTTTAGGAAATACTCCCTGAGACTGCACACCTCGCGATTATGGAGGTCCTTGGCGTTTAAAAAGCCACGGCCCCCACACTTACGCGGGATGTACAGTCTCATTACTGACGAGCGTGGGTGTAGCATGCGATGTGTAGTGAGCAGCATACGGACCCTCCTATCCAGGGCGTCCAGCTCAGTCTGGGTCCACCTTAGTATTCCAAAAGAGTAAGTGAGCAGGGGCATCACCCAAGCGTTGAAGGCGCGCGCCTTGTTGCCACCCGACAAAAGACTGTTAAGTACTTTTGTCAGGCGACAGAAAAAGCGCTCCTTCACTGCCTGCCTAATGTCCCCATCCGCAATACTCAATGCCTGTGACATACCAAGGTATTTGTAGGTTTCAGTTTCGGAGAGAGATCTAAGAGACATTGTCTCGGAAAGCTCTAAATTCGTGGAATTTACAACTTTCCCCCGCTGTACATGCATGACCGCACACTTGTCAACACCAAACTCCATTTTGATGGCGCTACTAAAAGTATCTGTAACTTTCAGTAGCTCCACCAGTTCCGGTCGTTTTGGTGCAAACAGCTTGAGGTCGTCCATGTACATCAGATGAGAAATGATCTCACCCCCTCTCCGAAGCCGGCAACCTAGTCCTGAATCCTTCAGCAGAGTGCTGAGTGGATTCAGGGCTAGGCAGAACCACAGTGGACTCCAACTGTCGCCCTGAAAAATACCCCTCTTAATCCTTATAAAGTCCTGCGGAGCAGGGCGGGCGTCTCGGCCGCCTGGTTGACAAAGGACCGTGGTCCACTGTCTCATACATGCGCCTAAGAAGGATCTTAGAGCTGTATCGACTTTATACAGCTCCAAAATCCTCTCGAGCCATGAATGAGGCACCGAATCATAGGCCTTCTTGTAGTCAATCCAAGCGGCAGAGAGAGACCCCCTGCTCCGCCGAACTTGTTGACAAATGGTCGTGTCAATGAGGAGGAGCTCCTTAGTATCACGGGACCCAACCCTACATCCATTTTGAGAGAAGGCCAAAACGTTGTTCGCAACAATGTGCGTGTTAATTTTTGCTCTCAAAATAGATGTAAGGAGCTTGTACAGCGTAGGCAAGCACGTGATGGGTCGATAGTTTTTCGCTTCCGTGGTACTACCGGACTTGTAGAGCAAGAAGGTAACACCAGTTGTTAAGAAAGATGGCAGGGAACCAAGCTCGAGGGCTTGTTGGAATTGTGTTGCCAGTCGTTCGTGTGAGCATCGAAACCACTTAACCCAGAAGTTGTGCAACCCGTCCGGCCCAGGACTTTTCCAGTTCTGAGTCGTACGAGCCGCACAACTCACGTCATCGGGGTGATGGTAACAGCCCACATGGCTTCGATGGGCTCACACTCGCGCTCGACAACATTCATCCACTCGCCCTCTGTGTGCTCGACTGGCACCGACCAGATACTACGCCAGAAATTACTCATGGCGGTAGGATCCGGCAGCCGCCCGTCGGTCACACGTTGGTCGGTTCCCTCCCACTTTCGGTATACCTTCCTTTCATCGCTCTGGAAGAGGCGATTCTGCTGGAATCGATCCACACGTTCTCTGTAGCGACGGATACGGCTTGCCCACGCATAGACTTTCTGCTTCAGGAAGTCGATGCGCTCTGTGACACAGGCCATGTAATCACAGGAACTGACATCAGTCCCCGCAAAGGCCTGTGCTACGTAGCGCATGACACGAGGGCGGTTGTTACCCCCCCTGAAGCAGATTAGCTTTGCAATGAGAGTCCTGAACGTGCTGATACGCCGCTCGATCCGTACTTGCCAGGCGGGGACACCACCGGCAGTCCGCGGTGCGCGGTCAGCGTCCGGGAACTTGACACGAGCAACGCGGCACGCCGCGATGGCCCCGCAGTACATGATCGAGTGGGTATCAGCTAGATCTTCGCTAGCCCGCAGATACGGGTCTAGCAAAGCATTCAAGGCTCCCACTAGCGCCAAGTTACGTTTATTCGCGGGCAAGCGTGGTAATCGCGGCCTAGAGTCAGGTGCGAATCGATACCGCTCAATCGTCTCTTCCAGAGTCCTCCTCAATTGCTCATTGGCCTGGGTACTTACGCTACTCGCGCAGTGCTCCTCGTCAGAGTCGGGATCGACCCGCGGCGCCCCCGGCATCAGGTCGAGTGCTGGCGCCGGAACCGGCGACGTAGCAGGTGGATTCCGAGACGACGTGGAGGCCGCGCAAGCAGCCAGTACTTCCAGGCGCAGTCGATCAAGCGTCGCGTCGTCCAGCAGCTTACGCCGTTGAATGGCGCGCACTTGATCCGATAGCCGCTGCGCAGATGCGGCGATGGCCGGTTCGAAGGTCTGGAACAGGAGGAGCATCCTGTCCCGGTATGCAGACAGGTGGGTTCCCCCCTCTGTAGCCCCATAGTATGCGCGCATGACGTTCTCGTTGTTGGCTTGAGACCATCGCATGCGACGCACTATACCACCGGTAGCGGGAGCCGTGGGCGGAGCAGAGTGCCCCGCAGGCCCCAAGCGTGCCGGCAGCGGTGGCCGTCCTCGTCGCGCAGGCGGTCGTGGCGGCGGAGGCGGCGGCCCGCGCTCATCGCTCGACTCACTGCTTTCGTCCGGGGCGGTGGCGTATTCATCGCTTGACGGTGATGCAGCAGAGCTGGCGGAGGCGGGCGAGGGTGGTGGGCGTGCGCTAGTATCCGCTAGACGTGTTTTGCTTCTCGTTTGCATGTATAAGTTGCGAGATATAAATTTTCCGTGTTGTTGACAAAGGCGACATTTCTTGTCAGTTCGGGTTAAATTTCATTCTGGGGCTTTATTCAATTGTATACTTATCAGAAATTTAAAATACATATATCAAATGAGCCCACTAGTTGTAAAGCACGTAAAACAATCCAAACATGGTGATAAAATTATTTGCAA
Source organism: Hedya salicella (assembly GCA_905404275.2). Classification (NCBI taxonomy): domain Eukaryota; kingdom Metazoa; phylum Arthropoda; class Insecta; order Lepidoptera; family Tortricidae; genus Hedya; species Hedya salicella. The sequence continues at coordinate 52,095,867 of FR990097.1, read as the reverse complement.
ACGATTTTCCAAAATATTATTATCAAAACACGTGTGACGTTGTCAGCGGTTGGTTTTTTTTTTATTATTATTATTATCCATAGACATTTATTCTGGTTTAGTATTTGTTGTTATAGCGGCAATAGAAATACATCATCTGTGAAAATTTCAACTGTCTAACTATCACACGGTGACAGACGTACAGACGGACGGACAGCAGAGTCTTATAGGGTCCCGTTTACCCTTTGGGTACGGAACCCTAAAAACGCCAATGCATCTCTCCTTCGTCTCCAGTTGTGCCAATATGTAGTCCCGTGTGGCTAGCTACAGCTTAGGGACGGGACAGTCGCTTGAGTATTAAAAGTTCATCACTTACAATATGACATGAGTGTAAGTACCTACCAGAGGCGTGGCGTCAGAAAAATTATACGGGAAGCCGAATATTCATTGACACATATTTAAAGAAAAAGGTGGTTATAAGCCTTTCCTTGGGCAACCTGGTGGGAATGGGCTTATATGGACGCCACGGCATTGGACTACCTACTTATTATAGTGACAGGATATATCCTATTAAAAAAAATCTATACTATAGTTACTCTAAAAATAAGCTCTAACGGTAACGGTACTAGGTCAATAGTATCATGGATAAGATTTTCAGATAGGGTTTAAGTAACAGTGAAAAAACATTGCACTTGCACATCTGAGGCTAGCGTTGTCGCTGTACGTATGTGTTCTATAACAAAATGACATCTACGTGTTGTTTCAGCCTCGATTCCAAAGGCCCCAGAGTCATCACGACAAAGATATCTTATAAGTGAAGCAATGAAATATAACAAAATCCGTGCTAAACTTTTATTTTATAAAACTCTTCAAATCTTGTGACACAGTCTCCTAAACTGCATACAGCCAAAACAAAGCATTGCACGTGCGTCTAATCCTCCTCATCCTCGGATCCGGGTCCTCCCGGTGGTCCCCCCCCCCCCCTCCCACCTCCCGAACCCTTCGCCCCCGCTCCCGGTCTCGAGCACAGATTGACACTCGTATTGTTTTAAAGGGGACATTATTTGTCTTGCGCAAGAGTAATTTATGTTGTTTTTTTTGAACTTTCAAGTGTTTATGATGTATTTTGAAGCGGGATTAAGGGGTTTAGTTGTAAAAAGAGCGTTTGAGAAATGTGCTGCAGCTTTGAGTCTGAATAAATAGTAAAAAGTATAGCGATTAGCTAGTGTTGTTCGCCTATTCGCGAGTACCCTTACTATAACCAGATTATGGCTTGTTATGTGCTCACATCACATATTCCCAATGTGTCGAAGTGCACGTGTGACGTCCATAAGAAAATTGTCGAGAATTTGTTTTTATTTACATTTACTTGCTTATAGGTTACATACACAAAAAGATAATTACTTATTTGAAAGCAAAAGTGGTAATGTCGTAATTATAAGACGCCACAGATGTTTATCGTTGCGACATTCATCACCTGAAAAGGATTTTAAAACGGATTACGAACCTAATACCATAATCCTTGTAAGAAATTACAATTATACAGAGCATCCGAGGAAGAAAGGAGTTAATACTAAAGACATGACGAAAAATGCAACCTAATTTGTACAAAAATAAAGTTTTAAATTGTAAGTCATCGTTATGAACAATAAGACTTATTCGACAATTGAATTTCGTCGTGGGAAACAGACAAGTCAATAAAATGCGCCAAAAGTCATCAATAGCTTTTATTTTTTTCTGGCGAAGGCGAGGTGCTATAATGCCATTGTCTCTGGCCGCAACGCACGTGTCTATAGCACGTTTGTTTTTTCTGTTTACGTTGTAAAGTTGAGACACCTGCAGCGCCATTCACGGGTTTGTAGTAATCATTCAATAATTTGCATTGTCCGACATGGGAACCGCGCGGACGGTGTAAGGTGTCTCTTGTTTCAGATTACGTGAATGAAACGTTGTGATGATGATGACTGATGAATGAATTGAGAAGAAGACAACAAATTTGCCCGGCCTATTTTCTTTAAATCAACTTTAGGCAAGTTGGTAATTTAGTAATTGTAATTAACGGCATTATTTTCAATCGCTTTTAAAGGTTAATAATTACTTTTTTTATGGCATAGGGGGCAAATGAGCTGACGGGTCGCCTGATGGTAAGCGATCACCGTCGCCCATATACACTTGCATCACCAGAGGAGTCACAAGTCAATATTACCTATTTAAATTAGATACTTTAAAAGGGGTCATAATTCACTTTACCACCTTACTACGATGGTCTAACTGAACATAGGTACTTACTGTCTTCTTGTATTATTTAAAGTAAACTTACAGATTTGAATAGGGAAAGCCCAAAGTACGAATTCTTAATAAAAAATGTGTGTAGTTTCATTGTGAGTGTGTGCGTCATATCGGAAGTAACCGTACAGAATGACTCACGCCTCAATACGATATGCACAAAGCTGACTTCAAATCGTAACTCAACAATCAACATAAGAAAGTTTCTCACAAAATGTAATGAAACAAAGTTTTTTTTTTTAGGTTTTGGCACCTCGCACCTCTACGCGACAATTGTTAACTATTCGCAACAACTGCGCTAAGGCGAAGCTGGGAGTATATTTTGTTTAGTCTATGGTCGCAGCGAACGGGTGACGTTTCGGCGGGAAGCCTTTGTTTTGCGCGGGAACGGCCATAGACAATGCCGCCTCCGCTTTTTTTCATAATCACTTCGGTTCTCACGATTTGCGTAGGTAGTATTATTCAAACGATGCAATGGAAAATTAGCTGAAGCTAACGGAAAAAAAACAAACATACATAAATGTTCTTTCTGCGTCAATAGAGAATTAATACCTACACTTATTAGTTAAGTTTTAGTTTAATAGATATTTTTATTGTATATAAGTTTATTTAACTACATATATTTTATCCTAAACCAAATTAATTTGGTTCATGCATGTACTGCAAAAATACATGCATGTAGTTATATGGTGCATACTGCATATCTACTCGTTATTGAGTTTTTTGACAGTTGTCAAATAGAAAGAAAATCAAACAGTTATGAAAACTTGAAAAGAAGTGGGAGCTTTGACCAAGTCAATGTAACATTTAACTCCGATTTTTTTTCATTACGTGAGGGACTAAGGAAAACATGTTGTCGAGCTTCACTCAACCTGTACCGGTGGCTGAAATTATTTTTGTTTTAATAATTATTCAAACTAGATCCTCAGATCCTCCATCATCAGATCAGCTCGATGATATCATACTATTGCATTGTCACCGAATTTACAAAAGTATGCTAACTTTTAGCTCAATCGGAAACCGGCAAGTAGGTCATTTAACTTGCAAGATTCCACCCGAACAAACAAACATTGCAATTTAAATAAAAGCTTGTAATAATAAAAAAACTATGATCAATCAGATAAAGACAAAGTTTATCTTGTCTCGTTGGCCGTTTTACACACACACCTACAAATCCGCGGACTCTCTGTACAAATATAATTGCATTTTTTTTATAAACTCGCCGTTCATAACGTTAATGTTATTCCACTCTGCTATTTCTGTTGACCCTGACCCGGCGAAAAGTGGACCAAATAAAACACCTACTCTAAATACTGCAGTTGCCGACTCGGCGAAACCACACAATGCTTTATTTACTCAAATGTCGCTTTAAGAAAGTACACATTTAACGATTGAATGTATTTTTCTTTAAATAAGCACCATCAGCGGTCGCCATGAGGGGTTTGACCAAGAAGGTTCTGCTAGACCCTATAGGGAGTATATAGGGCATTACTTCGACCAAGTTTAACAGTAGTTAAGGTTCTTCTCTTTAAGTTAATCACGTAGCATTAAAGTTTCGCAGCATGACTAGGTACTACATTTTCGGAAGAAGATAATTTGAAACAATTAAGCTCTCGGAAAAATAACTTCTCGGCGAGCTAATATGTACCATTCGTTTAGACGTTTTACCTATGCATACGTTCAATGCAAATCAATGTTATATCCGGGTGCGGACTGACTCGCAAACAAAGCCATTTATTTAGACCAATACTCGTATCAAGAATATTGATGACGTAAATCTCCTCTCCCCTAAACGAATTACCCCTGAACAAAATCCTGAACCTGCCCTTGGTTATATTTTCAGGAATTCATCCGGAACAAAAAAAATTACAAGTACGCATAACCGAAAACACCCGAACTGAAATTTACAAGTAAATTTATGATTAATTAAGTATTTCTTTTTTCTAACAAATAGTGTCTTAATTCTATGACGCTTTCTTTCAAGCGACTCGCCATCTATTTAAGAGTCCCCGGCAAGCTCGGCCGAATTTCACCTTCCCATACAAACGGAGTTTTGTTCTTATTTTATAACTACGTGTTGGATTGTAATGAAACTGCATATAAAATTACATTTTTCTTTTTTTCAAGTTCAAGTTCTTTTTTGCTTTCATGTAGTATACAGATGATATCTTAAACTAACATGACACCCTGGAAGGGCATTGCAATATTTTATAATAAAACTATACAAAATAAAAACACATATATACAAAAAGAGAAAAAATCGTAAAAGTAAGAATTGCAATAAATGAGTAACAAAACGATAATAATTTTATATGTAAAAACTAAGAACAAAGGTAGAAGGTAGGCTGGTAGAACATTATCTGTAATATTTATTTATCCCTAAATAATCTTCAACTGAATAAAAACCATTTTCTATTAGATACTCTTTCAATTTTCTTGTAAATGTGGTATATTTCAGTTCTCCTGCTATGTCTTTAGGTAGGCTATTGTAAATTCTAATACTCATGGCATGAGGACTCCTGTTGCTCATTTGAAGGTTACTTGCAGATTAGGCCATTTTATTTTTATGTCGTAGGTTCAGGGTACAAGTATAGTGATCTTCAGCTTTACTGTAAAGAGATGGATGTTTTTGGATAACTTTACAGGCTTCTAATATATACAGAGATGGTACAGTTAAAATGCAAAATTGTATAAAATAAGGTCTGCAACTCTCATAATTTTTTATGTTTGCTAGAATTTTAATGCACCTCTTTTACAGTAGAAACAAATCTGCCCAGTCAGTACTGTTCCCCATAACGTTATACCATATTGTATCCAAGTTTGAGAAAATGCATAATACGCAGTAACAGCAGTTTTCAGATCTGTAGTTTTCTTTATAAGGGCATAAGCAAAACGAGCAAGTTTTATACAAATATTTCCAATATGTATCTTCCAGTTAAGGTATTCGTCAATATTTATGCCAAGTAGATTACAGTGATTAGTTTGTGATCATCCAGCCATTTTAGTAAAACATCCATAAGAGAGTCTAATTTGAACTTGCAATCATTGCTATTTTGGCTCGATATGACTATTGAAATATCGTCAGCATAGAGAAAGCATTAAGTATTTTCTGTATTTAATATATTTGGTAAAGCATTTATATAGATAAGGAATAAAATTAAGTATATCTAGGCTTGTAATTAGTTTACATGGCTCCAATTTATAAAACAAACGAAATACAGCAAAAACAACTTAAATTCGCCGTAATTTTTTTACTATGGTATCTGAGGCTACATAAACTAATTACAGGCCTGCATATACCTTAACTTATCTAAGTACAAAGTTTCCGAGCAAACTAGATAGTCGTTTTAAAATCAGAGCGTAAGCGTAACTACGTTTGTGCCTCTTAAGTCGATCAACAGCATCAGCATATGGTATATATGCTGATGCTGTTGATATGTGTTTAAATATAAAACACTCATATCTATAATGAAAAGGTAATGCGATGGGTGCGTTAGTAGCGGATTAAGATGGTGCTTTGAAATTACCTTTTCCAGCTCTCAAAAAGTACTTAAAATATATCTAAAGGCAAAGGCATATTATAGGGTAGAGGACTATCAAAACAGAAACCAAATAATTTACTTTTACCAGCACACGGTTCTTATAAGGTGGCATATCAAACGTACGTAAGTTGTTTTAAATAAAAAATCATATTTTGCTTTCTTATCTTCTATTATTTTTTTACTTTTATAAGTTTTGATATGTTTTCTTGGAGAACTACTCATTGAGTTTATACTTCAAAGTCTTAAAACATATTTAGGATAGGCTAAGTACAAATATTGTAATGTTATCAATGATCTGTTATTAATATAAGTAAAAATATGTAATATCATCAATGTTATTAATTTGATTTAAATATGTAATGTTACTAATTTAAGGTCAAAATTTTGCTTGCCATAGTAAAGGTGAATTATGTTGTTTATTATATACTAGCTTCTGCCCGCGACTTCGTCCGCCTTAAATTCGTTTATCGTGGATAAGGGTATTTATCCGGGATAAAAAGTAGCCTATGTCCTTCCCCGGGACTCAAACTATCTCCATACCAAATTTCATCCAAATCGGTTCAGCGGTTTAAGCGTGAAGAGGTAACAGACACACAGACAGACACACAGACAGACACACTTTCGCATTTATAATATTAGTATGGAATATGGATTAGTATGGATTGTATTTGTCACCTATATTGTACCATAATTCTAGGAAATCAAACTTTGAACTTTGTAATATATACAAGAGTTATTCAGAAAAAATGCCTAAGTGTCTGTTTCGGCTTTCTTCTCAACAGTGGTCTCCTATTGGGAAATGCGGTAGAGTCCGACTTGTAAAAGTGCCCTTGCGACCTACTTACAGAATAAAGATCATTATATCATTAAGATATCCGTAAAGGTGTAAACCTTTACCACTATAGATTAATCAAGTTCGCCCCAGCCAAAGGTGTAGGCGATCATAACTCAACAGCACCATTCGTCTGCCGAGGATTACGGGATTACGGGCACTAAAGTGCGGGAGCGCGCGGCGCACATCTGTTCGGGCTGCTAATTGCTCCACGTGATGGGAAGTGCTTGCTACGGCCAGTTCCTTGGACCACATTTAACGCACCGTTATTGTAGTTTATGCAACTGATATATAATTAGAGGCCTTAAAACCGGAGTGGTTTATTATAAAATCACACGAGTGTTCTAAGGCCTAATTATGTTCAGTTACATGCACTAGTATATCTGTTTCATGTGCAACCATTGAGCCAGGAACCAATGATATCATGATTTCATGACGCCCCGGTCTGGGCGCGGCAGCGGTCCGGATCTGTACTGTAATGATCTCATAACTACATTGTATTATACGATCTAGTTATGACCGCAGCGCGGCCTGTACGCTGGGTTATCTCAGATATTATTGCTGTTATGAGAATGTGAGTAATTAGGATTGAAAAGCTGCAAGTTACCTATGGGTTTTGAAGACAGTAAAGAGGATTTACTATATGGGAGTAGATAGAGTAATATTTAAGCACTACTTTTAAGATTATTAGCGGTTTAATTTAATCCATTACACGCTCTTTAGAATAACAAGTCCTTTACTTATTCACCTTCGCTTAACTTCATCCGCGGAATAGAAAAAGTCATAACCCTCTTTTTTACTCCATCGTAGTCGGGTATAAAGATCCTGTAACCATCTGTGGATGTCCAGGTACCTGTGAAATCAAGATAGTTGAAATTTGTTTAGCCGTTTTGGCGTGATGAAGCCACAACGAACATACAATATTTTTCAATTCAGTGACCTCCAAATAGCCTGTTAGATATTTTTTTAGGGTTCCGTACCAAAACGGGAACCTATTACCACAGAATAGCTATTACTAAGACTTCGCTGTCCGTCTGTCTGTCTGTCACCAGGCTGTATCTCATGAGCCGTGATAGCTAGTTGAAATTTTCACAGATGATGTATTTCTGATGCCGATATAACAAAAAATACTGACAACAGTATAATTTTATGTCGGTCTGTCTATATCAGTAACCAATATAAAATGATCGACCACCGCGTATATTTTGCTAATGAGTAGGGATCTGCTATCACTGGAGTTTCATAGATACGGCCGTAGCGTATATTTTGTAAGGAACCCTCGGTGCGCGAGTCCGACTCGCACTTCACCGGTTTTTTCAACTTTATAATAGTCTAGATATGTTGCGGCCAGAGAAAGGAGCGGAGACAGAGAGGAGGATAATTATGGCCTGGCCACTGCATCTTTACTATTAAAAAGTTGTAATAATGAAATGTCTGTCTGTACATTGAAGATATTTTCATGAAAATGATTGTTACGGACTATTTGGAGGTCATTAAAACGAAAAATATTTTTTTTGGATTTTATGTATGTTTGTACGTGTCGTTGTGGCTTCATCACGCAAAATCGGCTAAACAGATTTCCACAATTTTTGGTACATGGGTAGCTGGGTATCTCCAGATGGTTATAGGATACTTTTTACCCGACTACGCTGAAGAAAAAACGACGGGTTATGACTTTTTTTCTTCCGCGAACGAAGTTGCGGGGCATATTCTAGTACTATTAGTTGTACAAATAAAATGTTTGTATGTGTCGTTGTGGCTTCATCACGCTAAATCGGCTAAACGGATTTCAACTATTTTTGGTGCACGGGTAGCTGGGTATGTCCAGATGGTTATAGGATACTTTTTACCCGATTATACTAAAGAAAAAAAGAGGGGTTATGACTTTTTCTCCTTCGCGAACGTAGTTGCGGGCGCCTTCTAGTCATGAATAAATTCTAAAGATGTGGACCCCACATACGTATGTATATACCTTATTTTCTTAAAAAAAAATCATATATCGTAACCCACGATATTCTTAGGAAAATAAAGGGTAGATGAAAAAAATTGGGGGTTCCTCGTGCCAAATATAATATTTATGTATGTTTTTGAGAAACGACTGTTTCCTGAGATTAGGGGATTACCGTGTTGTGAATGAGTGCGTGGGGTCGCAGCGGTAACGTCGCGAGCATCTGGCGTTTTTTGCCCCCTGTACTACACCGCGGTTTGACACTTATAAGCATTTCGATTTACGATGTTGCAATAGCATCGATTTTTGTTTAAAATTAATTCACGTTAAATTCCTCCGCAACTTAATCCATAACAATGAGAGCCATGCATGATCATATTCATAACAGATATTTATTTGCTTCATTAGTTGGGTAAAATGTATATTCTATATGTGTCCTTTCGTGGCGATTTTTATACTAAAAGTAGTTGAAACCTGCCAAGCTCCCTAAAATTGAACTACTTAGGTACATAAGAAAACCATATTTCTTTTAAAGATATATTGCTGAGTAATTGTTTTTAGAAAACTGTCAAAAGCATTCTTCAGTAGTCATTTTTCGGTCCAAATTGTCCATCATTTTGTGATAATCTCTTTAAGTATTAAGTCCTGTAACACGTTTGAGCATACTACTCTTGGTACTTATTTCAGTTTTTATATTTAAAAAGGTACGTCCCTTAGTAAGAAATCGCGGGTACACGTTAAATATAACCAAATGCAAAAAACCAATACATATATCTTTAAGTAAAAATCAATAGGTCGCCACATTAGCGCGGTAATCGCCGCAAACATACATCTGTTTCTGCTAATCGCCCGCCGGCCCTTTGTGCGCGCACGTATCTACCCAGTTTACGTCCAAAACGACGCACGCGCACTTCCCGCACCTGACACATATGACCTTGTTCAGTTGGCACTTTCCATTAACCTCTCAACACGGAACGAGCTATGCAGTAAGGACCGCTACTACGCATATGTCGTTCTGGTATGGGGCACTATTGTGGGGAAACATTTACAATGTAAGCGGCACTTGGTCTGCGCGAGGTGAGGGCCGTATTTAGGCTAATGTTTACAAGCTGATTGTGTGCAGCAATCTCCATTAGGTAAAGTACCTCTTGTGTTGGAAACAACTGAATTTGGGGCGGGGCTCGTGTGAAAGATATGAGTTGTAGTCTACTATTAAAAACGCGTACTTGGTATATGATCTAGGTAATAATAAATAAGTATTCGCTCATAATTGTTAATGGCAATAAAATCTCATTAAATATTTATTTATTACCCCAGCTAACCTAACAATCACCTGGTTCTAGACTGGAGTTTAAGGCCAATCAATATCCTCACAAAAGAGATTTACGCTCAAATATTTGTTAGCACATTTTTACAGGAGGGGAGAGAGGATTTCTACCTATTTAACCAGTTATTTCAGATCTCACTATAGACGAACTCCATTACGTTTGTTTAGGGCCGCCGCCGAAATCGATGAGGAGGATTGGATTTTAGTTTCGTTCTCAAAGCCAATTGCAGATGAAAAATCTTCATTATGTACCTTACGACAATTTAGATTACTACCGACGATATACTCTAAGTATATAGATACTAGTATGTCATGTACTAAAATATGGATCAAACTGTTCTGAAATACGATTTTTATCTTATATTATACTTTGATTTTTTACTAGAAGATGCCCGCAACTTCGTTCGCGGAGGAGAAAAAGTCATAAGCCCTCGTTTTTTCCGTAGCATAGTCCCGTCTAAAAAGTATCCTATAACCATCTGTGGATACCCAGCTACCCGTGTACCAAAAATAGTTGAAATCCGTTTAGCCGATTTGACGTGATGAAGCCACAACGAAACATATAAAAAATCCTAATTTGTCCGTTGCAATATATATTTTTAATATCTTCGATGGACAAACATTTCATTTTTACAACTTTATAATACATATTATAGATATACTTTTTGGGGCAGTCCTCAAACTGCACTGTGCTGGTGGCTAAACAGAGCGTCATTGCGCAACAATGTATGAAACATATCGGACGTGATACGCGCGCAAACAGGGCTAGTTTATGCGCGAGGCACGTTCGCGCAGCGCACGCGTCTAAACAGTACGCGAACCAAGTAAACCGATGTTTCCATTTGTTTTTAGATGTATTTCTACGATCTGGTTTCCCTGTCATAGAGATTACAACGACCAGTAGTCGTTCTAACGTATATGATACCAAAGTGGTTAAAAAAATACTTATATCCGAAAGAAATGGGGATGGTAAAATTCACAAGGTTTTATATAGAAAAACTCAGTGACAGCATCGCCACACCGCAATGCTACGGCCAGACTTGAAGGAGAATCTTCTTGTTCGCGTTGTCACGATAAAAGTTCGTGTTCGATCTATGACGAAGTGCTTGGCCATGTAAAAAAAATCTTCACTACGTCGCGATAAATGGTAACGTGAAAGCGCGAAGTATAGCCAGCACATGAACTTGCCGCACATCAAAGGGTCGTGACAAGACCCTTTGATGTGCGGCAATTTACCGACAGGGGGCGCGAAGGGCATTCGTATTCGCGATGGAACTAATTCTTCCCACATTTGTCGCGACAACGCAAATCTTCGCGTTAACGCGATAGTATGGCCCCAGCATAAGGAGAATATCATAAAGTATATCGGTTTGTTCTCTGTTACCTGTGTCTACGTTCAATGAAATTGTAAAATGAAAAGCATGTGAATTTAATTTAAGTCAACATAAATCATGCAATTTACTGTTTCTACTTGTTTTAGAATTCATAATAAACCTTAATATTTTCCGAGCGTAATAAAAAATTACGCGTCAAGTGAGAAACAAATAGTTTCTCAATAACTACCTGTAACTATTGGAGGTTTGCACTTACACAATGAAGTTTTTGTGAACCACGGCAGACAGCTCGGCGCCGAACCGTGGGAAAGGCTCATCAATAGCCATTCCATTCCAAATCATTCACTCATTTTAAATACATTCGGTTGAAACAAGCAGAAAAATAGCGCAACGGGTGGCGTCCACTGAACGTAAATGAGTCTTTGCAGTGTTGTAAAATTTTGTGACAGACACACAGTCACGTATTGGCGACACAGGACGGGGAAAACTTAATAAAAAATAACGTAACTTTGTGTGAGATCAGAGTGTGACTCATCAGTCAGAAAATAGTTGTATTATTTTCTAATGTAAACTAGTATAAAGTTGTAAAAATGAAATGTTTGTATACTTCGTTGTTTCATTACGCTAAATCGGCTAAACGGATTTCAACTAGTTTTAGTACACGGGTAGCTTGGTATCTCCAGGTGGTTATAGGATACTTTTTACCCGACTATGCCAATGAAAAAAGAGCCTTCTAGTGTACTAATAAAACTATAGATAAAAAAGTTCCCCCATATCTCTCCCGGACGGCAGGGTGCTCAAAAGGCTGGCAGCATTGCTACAATAGTATGTACTAATTACTTATATAGACTGAGAATATTTCCTGAGAATAGTTTTTCATCTTAAGTTTTTAGAAGAATTGCTATGTGTTATGCTGGTTATGTATTATTGTTATTTTTTAGCTTTAATTGAAAGCCGTGTAAACGAAGACATTTAATATAAAAAACATTTTTTTTAACACTGGCGAAAAAAATTACTTTTGTACGAAATTTTTTGGCCTATAAGTCTTTGATCATTTTGATGTGCTACTGTATTTAATCTGTGAATTGCGCGCCCACCAAGTATTCGTTACATTGTAATTTTCACAACACACATACTTAATGAAAAGAAAATACTATTTCGAACTGTTTTGCTTTTGCGTACTAGCGGTAGGCAGTGTAAAGATACATTACTTTTCCTAGACTCATTTCACACACAAATTAAGTGCCAAAATCTTTTAATTTTCATTGTTGCTCTAACTTTTCTAGTTCAAGCTAATATTTTGCCATTGTTGTTCGGAACGTATTTACGAACGGACTTTATAAAGAGGACAATTTTGTCTTCTATGAGTGCTTTACTTTAGCATTTAATAACGAAATTTTAGCCGTTTCATAATCTTGATATAATTTACAATTTAAGATAACCTTCAATATAATGGCGTGCGTTCCATATAGGCCCAAAGACACTGCCTACCCTGTATGACCACCGCTCCATATAGGCACAGAAAAACTGCCTACCTTGGCTAATAAAGGTGTGCACACCACTGAAAGTACATACATAAATACGTTTGTCTTATTTTTCCTTCTTGGTAGCTTAGACAGGCAGTGACAGTAAGTTCTGACACTAAAGGGTGTTGATCAGAAAGGATTGAAATACGGAACTGAATGACGTCACTGAAGGGCCTGATTCTGTAGCATTCGAAACATTCAAAGCCAATTGGTCATACTCATACCCTCGTAATAGTAAAGAAGGAATGCAGCAAACTGCAGCATACCGGAGCAACACCCGCCCTAATGGCGCATGCGTGACTCCTGAATGCATTCCGTTGCAATAAAAACAAATATAGACTCAAACAACAAATAAAAGGGAAAAAATGTCCAAAAAGCACCGCCATGTTGGCTGCGCGCGCGCAAAGCTTTATAGATCGCTTTCGTGCGTGACGTTACATAGATTTTTTCGATCTTTTTTTGGAGTTATGATCAATGATCTATTTGTGGGAGTGGAGAGCGGTCGCTGGGCACGTAGGGCTCCGCTAATTGTTTAATACCACTGTAAGTGTTATTATAGGATTTAGCGACTATTTGTAAGGTTGAGACTTTATAAATACGGAATCAAGTGCCGGATATTGTGTTTTTTGCGCAGTTTCATCCATCTATTGTGCGCGTACGTGCGTAGCGGCGGGCTGCGGTGGTGGATAGGATAGGATAATATGAACACGGATATAATGAAATAATGATCTTTGTTATTTCTGTACTTACAAGTAGGCTGCAAGGGGACTTTTACAACTCTGACTCTACGGCGTTTCCTAAGAGGAGAACCACTGAAGAGAAGAAAGCCGAAACAAACTCAACAGTCAATCATTTATTCGAAATACCTCTTATATCTATTACAATATTTGTACTTAACCTACCCTAAACATATGTTTTAAGTATAAACTCAATGCGTAGTTCTCCAAGAAAACATATCAAAACTAATAAAGGTAAAAAAGCAAAATATGATTTTTTAATTATAACAACGTACTTAACGTTAAATATGCCACCTTATAAGAACCGTGCCATGTCCCGGTAAAAGTAAATCATTTGGTTTCTGTTTTGGGCCATGCATTTTTGTCTCTTAAATTGTCCCCTATCCTATAATATGCCTTTGCCATTACAGACTTTTTTAACTACTTTTTGAGAGCTGGATATTTTAATTTTAAAGCATCTTCTGGTAACTTATTATAAAAATGTATACATGGGCCTACGAATGATTGGCTATTTTACGAACACAGAACTTTCTAATGGCGAGTGATGTTGATATTATAACTTAAATGTTCCCAATTCTGAAGTTCAAAGGGTAGGTATTATCAACACTTTAAGCTAATTGCTGTCATTGGTTATTACATTTGTTTCGTATTCTTCAACGTTAAAACCTTGCAGGTCATTGCAACATTTATTTCTTTGAAGTGCTATTGCTATTGTACTGATTAGGATGTTTGGATATTTTGTTAATTAAATGAAACTCAGCACACATATGCCACGAAATGTAGGAAGAACATCCCACCTCCACCCCAATCCAAAATGCTTCCTCGGTTTGTGTATTTAAAAAACGATTTAAAAACTATTTGTTAGACCAACAAATCAATCCAACATAGCATTTGTGTGTCCCAGGGTAGATCAGAATCAACCGTAGGTTATGAATTTATGATTATTGGTGTGTTTCTATCGCAATTTGTAATTTATTATAAGAGCAACTAAGCAAGTACGTTCTCTGCACTCTGTAAATTGTAGTTGTTAAGTTTATTTTGTTAAATGTGAATGTGCAGTTCTGTTTCGCTCAATTTCTGGATTCACGTAATACCAGCGTCAAATCACTCTTGGTTGTTTGACATTATGCTGAGTGGACTCCTTTATCACACAACGCTATTTTTTTCCTCCCTTGTATTACATGTATATCTATATCTATACCTATTATCGCTGCAAACTAAATTTTCTTTCTTTCTATGTCAGGTCGTGGTTTAAAATATAGGATAATTTCCGGTAAAGGGGATGATAAATGCGAGTATTTCATATAATCTATATATCGAGTACAAAATACAACAGCTGGGTCGCCGATGGGCGGAGCGACGTACGCGCAGGCGAGGCGGGCCGGCGCCGGCGCGCGTAGGCGGCCGCGTCCACGCTTCAACGCGGAATTGGACCACATTACAATTACATTCCTATTCGCTGAGCGAACTGGCAGCCTAGTGTGGATGCACTTAGTAAAGTGAGGATTAAGATGTCGTGAACTTTCGAGTTTTGTTTGTATGCGTATCAGATTTTATCCGAGTTTTTATGTAACTAAGAAATTCTTACATTTAAATGCGATTCTTAAGTTCGCGTAGGCGGCAGTCGCGCTTGTTTATGTCTTTTGCACTACGTTAAATCCAAGGACCGTTAAAACAAGAGGACTACCTAACTGTTGCCATACTTTGGATCGTGTTCCGATCGCAAGGAGATGTTCTGGCAAAAACTATATGGCGCTTTAAAACTAAACATTTAACGATATTATAATTTAATATAGAAACATAGTATAGTACCAATTAGTTCGCAAATAGCTAATAATAACTAAATCGTAATATTTAAATACTGTGACACGATTGCAAATTTGAATAATTGTAAAAAAAGAATATTATTAGGTACATAGATGGCGTTGTACATATAGGCGAACGGCTTTTTGTATGGAGATGGTCAGTCCTCTTGTTTTAATGGTCCTTGGTTCAATCCGCGAGCATTACGTTCCTTATTACTATTGTTTTTGTCAAGGTAGTAATCCAGGTCTTGGAATTGGTGGTTGTCGTAAATCATCATAAAATCTAATTCACACACTAGACGCATGACCGAATAAGAGAAAATTTCATCCTTCGTATATAGTCGTCGTCAACAGAGCTTGGAACCGGTTTTTATAAATCTTCTACACTATTTCTGGAATGTTTTCAACTCTGTTAAGGAGAAGACAATAAATATCTTTCGAAACACCTGATTCTAGTTCTAGAATTTTAATAAAATATACGAAGCTCTCGTAATTGAACGAAAGGAATGAAAAATAAAACCGGTTATTTTGTATGAAGAGAATACCGGTTTCCGAGGTCGTAATGTCTCGCACTTTGCTTGCACTGTGGCGATCAAAGTCCTCGGCAAAGTTCTAAATACACATCCTTCGTACTGGATATGATCCAGCTACACGTCATTATTAAAAACCGCCTTCAATTCGTCCGTGATAACTAGACACGAGGTACATGTTCCAGATCACATATCAAAATATATTAGTAATTATTATTAATTGCCTTTTATGTAAAAGCTAAATACAAAAACCTGAAATTAAATAATAGCTAAATAATATATACAAAAAATTAAAATTAAATTTAAAACTATCCTATAAATTAAAAATGCACAGAAAGGTCGGGACCCCGAGGTAGGGTACCCAACACACAGGCAGCATTCCCGCGCTGAATAGCATTGCTAATCGTTGTGCGAGAAAGCTGCCCGCTCTTGGGTCGCCTGTCGCCTGCCGCAGGCGCTTGCTGAGGCACTTGGCCAGCCCGCGTGCTCCCTGGCCCCACGGGCCGAGTGTCTCGACGCCAAACGCCACAAACTCGTATTGGGCGCCGAGACAACTGTATTTGCCCACCTTCGAATTTTCACGGGCGTCCGCCGCCGCACCATATATTGGCCCGTTAGCTTGACGCGTGAAATATATTTTGACCTGTGACCTGGGACATGGTATAAGTAAGTACATTTGTACGTAAATCGATTACTGCGCAGTCAAGGTTATGCTCAATAAGTTTGCCAGCAACTATAATACAATAAGCGATCACCGTCGCATAGAGGAGTCACAAGTGCGTTTCTTGAAAGTTCGAATTCGAAGGCATTGCAAATTGTAAAAAGATTATGTAGATAGGTACACATACTCTACCTAGCTTGTCAATGCAGTATCCCAGCTACAAATCCCTTACAAAGTGGATAACAATGTATGGCCCAAAACCGGCTATCCGACATACAAGTACATTCCTGTACGGGGTGTATGATCCGACTCCATTTCTCATGCTATAATCGACCATAACTGTTAACATTATGGTTTAAACTACTGCATACAATATGTAGCAGTAAAACGTAGTCTGATTAAATGACTTTGAGTTTTATTTTATTGTTGATAGAGTTAAGATTCTCTCGTCGGTATTAAATCGTCATTTGAGTTTACAAACCATTTCTTTCCATTAGCACTGCGATCAGAATAATAACCATAAAGAGGTTTTAGGGTCCCGCAGGCTGCGGGAAACTCTTCCAAATGCTACAATGCCACAATCCAACTCCATGGATTACAAACTTATATAACATCCTTATAATAGATATGATGACGGGGAATGAAAATCAAAATTCTAATTAGTCCGTCAGAAAGATACAAAAAAAATATTGGCCACGTGTTTCTTGCTATTAAAAAAAATATATTCAGATAAATCGCATTAAAGTTTAGGAGTGGGGGATGGTGATGTCACTCCTAAGTACAATTTGTAGCGAAGAGTGACGTCACGCGACATTTTGATTCCTTGTATCGCCTTTATTTTTTGATTACAAAACAAAAGAAAAATACCTCTCCAATATTTTTATCAATCTACATAACGGATTAATTATTAATGTTTAGTGATCATCCCTATTTTTTGAACATTAAAAAAAATATCTAGTATATTATCATACTCTAGAATGTTAGAAGATTCGCTCGACAATAAGATTCCAATAAGAATTTTAATTAATATTTTTGCAATGGCAAACTAAATATTTCAGTTTAACATAAAAAAAACTAAAAAGAAAAAAACAAGTCCAGTACCTTCGAAATTTGTTAAGTTATAATGGAAATGTTTCATGATTTATGATCGATACTCACATAAAACAAATAATAAATTCTAATGTGGAACATAGCGATTTTAATCAGTCGGGACCCATAAGAAATCTAGATCGACGCTGAATAGAAACTTAGAATTGTTGAGAATCTTCTCAACAATTCTGAGGTACTGGACTTATTTTTTCTGTTTAGTTTTTTTACGCAGTCGGGTTTTTTGTTTTTTTAATAATTATTTTTATTTTATACTTTTTTGTTAAAACTATATGTCAGTCAATTTCGCAATTTTTATCATGGGGTTTATTGAGAAGCTTGTACAGATTTATTACAAGTAAATGAAAATTTAGTAGGAATGGCTTGCTAACCAACTTTAAATCGTTATAGTTCCTAACACTGGTCATTTGAAATTAAAAATGATGAAAAAAACTTAATAATGATTTTCAAATCCCTATTCAACGATACCCCTCTCGACCTAGTACGTCGATTTTCATTTTTTTCTTTTTCAGAATATGGCGTCTCCTTATTGCCATTTTGAGTTTTCATCATTTTCATGTCTTTGGTGACATTCGGACAATTAAGACGAATCGATTGACGTAAGAATCATCAAAATCGGTCCACGCGTTTGGTCTCTAGAGTGCCAGATAGGAACAAACATACATACATACATAGACTGATAAACACATTACCCTCCTTTGCGTCGCGCAGTCGGGTAAAAAGTTAACTTCGTGTTAGATCTTTTAATCAGAAAAGACATCAACGGGTTTACGGATTTGACATCGTACGTACGTAATTTCAATAATTGACATTCTGCTTGTCTGTTATTTTACAAATAACTATGGTTGAACGTGCCAACTATTGGGACAGTATTGAGTACTGGGCCATTTATCTTACCTATTTACATAGAAGTATCATGTCAGAAAGAAGTAATATTTCGTTCAAATTATATGTGACTTGAATAAAATTTAAATGAAACATAATTTCTTAAAAAATTAGTTTAGTCGATTTTGAGCAGTAGAACTCCACAAATACGTTCGTCACTTAGCAGTAGCAGATACAAGACGCTCAATATTTGCGAAAACTCTACCTAAATAACAGTTGTAAGCAAATAATTACGCGTCCCTCCGAAATAGAAAACAAAACTCTAGATTTTTAAAGTCGTTGTGTAATGTAGAGCCCAATAGGTACATAGTCTTGTTTATAAAAGGTCTATATTTTTTCGTTTTAGAACTTGAGTTGCGAAATTTAACAGATTATTGCAAACTCGCGAGTCAGTGATCAAACAAAGGAGGTTACAGCAGAGCTCTTATAAAATATCGAAGGACACAAACAAGCATTTTTCACATTATTTCTAATAAAACATTGGTCCGTGTTCCTGCACGAGGTTTATACAATCCCGTAGGACGTTTCGATAGCCTACAGAACTACATCTGCAGTATACAGAACCCGATTCATGTAATGTTGCCTTAATGTCCTCGAGCAGAAACCAGTTATTCCCGAGCAAACACACGCCCGGTAGCCCAAACACTAAGATGGCCGCCTCATCGACCATTTTCTGGGAACTCAGGCTTTTTGTATCGAGTGTGGGCCCTTATATGTCACCAATTTAAAAGACGTATAAAAAGTTGTGACAACTACTTAAAAAAATAGAATTCAATTTAATGTTTCAGTCTTCAGGAAAACGATGGAATCTTTTTCAAATATTTTATAGTTTTCCCTGGAGAGTATAGTTTACTTTTCTAGTTTTTCCTAAGAAAAGCGTGCATAGAAAAGTAAGTAGTATTGGCGAACGTCTCGACTCTCGACACACGAAAGGCGAACACGTTAAAGAGATACATACGTACTCTGTGCCGCATGATACAAGGAAAAGATTGAAGCCCATAACCCTGATATCGTGCTTGTAGATCAATTCAAACGCAGACAGTGCTTATCGACATCACCAGCCCACATGACGAGAACCTCGTGAAGGCCGAGAAGGACAAACACAGCAAGTAGCTTGGCCTGGCTCACGAGGTGGCCATGTAGGATGTTGACTCAACGATTTTTGCCTAATAGTTGTTTTGATGAACGGTCCTTATAGCACTCGAACAATATCTCTGAAGACTCAGATAACTGGTTCAAGGGTCAGAGTCTTGAAGAAAGCGCGCATCGTCAACAAGTTTTTCGCTCTTTGCGGCCCTAGCAATCATCGGTAGCTTCGAGCCCGGTCGCCGGCGACATAAAAGGTTGAGATTATCTATAATGTAATTGATCGCTTCACGCGTTACTTTGCGGAATTCCATATTAGATGAATGGATCATAGGTCCTTTGCTATTCCGCGAAATAGTGTTTTGGTTAGATGTCACAATAAATTACGCTCACATGCGCATATTTTCATGCAGTTTGCACAAAAAATACGCATGCAACAACGAACCATCACCAAACAGTATATCCTCGACACGACACGTGTTTCGCTTTCGCCTGTCTACGAGGCATCGCCAGGAGATGCTGGAGATGTTAACCTTCTGGCATCCACACGAAAACCAAGATGTCTGTCTACATCTAACCAAGACACTATTTCGCGGAATAGCAAAATAACTCGATTAATATCTATAATGTGTTTATTTTTTCAAATTCAAAAAAAATCTAATTCAAAATTCAAATTCAACGCTACAATAACCCCGGTAAACTTCTCTTCCTAAAATCGAACGCTGCGTCTTACGGTATGTCAAAGCCACTCAGAGAGCAATGGCGAGGAGAGGGGTGCTCGGAGTTTCTTCGCGAGATCAAATCAGGAATGAAGAGGTCCTAAGGAAAACTCATATAGGTTAAAACGATAAATCATAAAAAAATAAGTAATTAATAGTAATCAGGATAGTAATGTCCTTGGACTTTAGACCCCGCGTGTCTCGGTGACGCACAGGCAGCGTGAGAAAACGAGCGTTGAGGCATTTTCCGTCGCGCCGGCGTCGGCAACCCACTTGCGAAGTGGAGTAGGTTAGTTGTAGCAGTCTCAAGTTTACGTTACTCATCCTCTACATGCTTACTCCTAAATACAGTCTGAAGTCTAAATCACAAACTATAGTCAACGTATGAAAGCGGTAGGTAAGTAATGAAAATAAATCCACGGGGATTTAAAAACAAGTGAGTAACGCTGACGCGGGTTGCTGTTCTTTGCAGTTTAGGGTTGAAAAAGGGCTGCATTGTAACTCGAATTTGTATGGGTTAACATTGGCATGCAGTCGGCGGGCAGTAGGTGGGCAGTTGGCGGGCAGTTAGGTTGCAGTTCTCATACATTTTCTTTGGAATACAGTTGGAATACAGACTCGTCTATTTAAATCCTAATAGAATAAAATCGTATAGCCCACGAGCGTAAATTATGTCGTCGGTGTTTGGTAGTTCTGAAGAACTCTGGTTTGTTATTCCAAAGATGACCACGACAACAATACTATAGACGGCCTAGAGTGGGTTCATTGAGAAATAATGCTTCCAAAGGATACCAATTGTTTTGTTGGTCGCTTTGGGCGGGGCTTATTTTTTTCTTGATTTTATACATTGAAATGATTATTGATTTAGTACATTATTGTTTTTTTAGTAGCAAATATAATCTGTAATATTATCGTATTATAAAATCCAATTGCCTCATGGGGTCATGGACAGATATTATCAGCACATACTTACATTAAAAAATAAATTAATTACTTACCTACATATATAAATTGATTATTCCAAAAAAACTAGAAAATGTAGGTATGCGATTGATTGTATGGGTAGAATAAAGTATGTATTCGCCGCGATACTTATTTGGACATTAACTTCTAAGAAACTAAGTTTCTATTATGAAAAAATCGATAAGAGCTTACCTAGGCAGGTTTCATAGACATTATACCTATGTTGAGTAATTAATATATTTGAGTAATATCTGTCGCAAACTTATGTGAAAATCGATGTCAAAACGGTTGTTTTGATTATTTGTATGACTACTTCGGATAAAGCAAATTTCAATATGTAGATAATGCGAAAAATTTACCGCGTTTAGCTTACGTTATATTTAATGTGAAGTTAGAAACAGAATGTAATGTTGGTATTTATATACCTAATGATCCTATGATACAAAATATATAAAAACGAAGTGGAACACGTAATTGTTTTAAAATTAATAGTATATCTTATTTCCTGAAGTTATACTCAGCACAAACAATTGAAATATTATAAAAAAACCACGAAATAAGTTTTATTTGAAGGTCGCGGAATTGAAAAATATTTATTTTTTATGCATCGTTGTGGCTTCATCACGCTAAAACGGCTACGCGTATTTCAACTATTTATCGTTCACGGATAGTTGGTCATCCACTTATGGTAATAGGATACTTTTGACCCCACTACGCTGAGAGAGTTATGACTTTTTTCTCTTCCGCGAACGAAGTTGCGAGCACCTTCCTGTTTCTTTTAAATTTCATTCTATCCTAGCATTTTGACACTTCGTAAAATGTACAGCTGAGAATACTGGGTTATGCAATTTATGCGTCATATCATAATAATATACATTATCTACATAGT
Source organism: Hedya salicella (assembly GCA_905404275.2). Classification (NCBI taxonomy): domain Eukaryota; kingdom Metazoa; phylum Arthropoda; class Insecta; order Lepidoptera; family Tortricidae; genus Hedya; species Hedya salicella. The sequence goes on along the minus strand of FR990097.1, from coordinate 52,073,711 downwards.
TCACGACAACCAAGCGCGCGTTTAACAAAGAAAAATGAAAAAATCAGCTCACCAGACATTTTTATTTTCATTTGGCTGTTCCAGAACCACCAAAACACAACACCAAAACAAAACACTTCCGTTACGAGCACTATTTTCAAAAATAGAACACAATTTATACTTCAAACAAACCACGCGCGATTTTCCGAATTTCAAAAAGAGAACGTCCGATTTGTATTTCGAATCATTGTCTAAACGCACCGAGATGTTTAAGTCAATTGAAAAAACGATGTCACAGATTTCCCAGCTTGCAAATCTTCCGCGGTGACCAATGTCACTCCGGCATCATGCTCCGTCAGCACTTGCGTTACACAATGGCGACGTTGCGCCTGCCCTCAATAAGTGATAGCGTGAATATATGCTCGGAATTCTTTATTAATCGCTTTTGTGCAACAGTATGCGGAAACACCACGGCATTATCGGCGTTCGATGCGGCCATACGGCGCAGGTTGACGCTGTGCTGCGCGGCTTTTCAGTACATTACCAACAAGAAGGGCTACGATTTGTGGAGATGGGTTTAAGGCTGAAATCCAAATTTTCCTGAAATGCTGTATACATTCTCACATTTTCATTTGTATACACTAACTAGGGGCTTTTATGTTACCTCATGAGACTGTCATTACTATCTCCAGGAAACATTTGACACTGATACTCGTAGAGTAGTGCCAGCGTGTAAAAATTGATAAGAAATCTAACTACCTAAGTAGTTGGTTTTTTTTTGCATTTCTCCCAGATATTTGATCTCGGCGAGCGCGGAAAATTTGATGAAAGTTAAAGAAGTAAACACGGATACCTACGTACGATACGAGAATCATTGTGACGTTGATCACGTACGTTTTAATTTTTGATAGCAAAATGATAATACTTCAATAAAAAGTCAGCAGTCTATTAAAAAATTAGATTCGCCAGAAAAAATAATCAAAGGGCGAATTACCATACAGAAATTTAAAGGATCTGCTACAGTCAAAAATAGCGCTGACAGCTAGGGTTACCTACTTTTTTTAAGAAAATAACGGATACCTCTCTGAAGAGTATAAAATAAAAGTAATTCGAAACAAAAAGTATTTTTCAAATTTATTTGTATATTTTTTATTTATTGTTTTACTATTTGGGCGTCATGTCACTTCATAGTGAGTATCAGTCAGAAAAAAGTATTTTCGATACTTTTTTTTATTCAAAAGTATAAAGCATAATGAAACATCAAATATCATACGAATTTTAACTACCGCAACTTACAATTACAGACTGAAAACACAGGCTGTAAATCTCCATCTGCTACGGCATTAGAAAACTATTCATATAAATTCAAAAAACTAACCTCATAATCCGATTGCCTACGTCACTATCGATTCCCGCCAAAACGAAATGGGTCATAGACAATAATGCGGCTCGCGCTTGCCGCGGCACGCACCGGACCTTTTCAGCCGCGCTCACTTTAAAAACAACGCATGCTCCATTGTGACTCTATGGTCTTATGACTTTTAAGATTAGGCCGTCAGTTTTGTCGTGAGTCTGATTTATCGGGCGGTGTTTTGTCTGAATTTAATGCGATGTGAATGAACGGCGGATGTCCCTGGTCTGATGTTATAAGCTTGTATACGTGTGTAATGTGATTGATTATTGTTATGTGTAAAATGTTACGCCCTCGATTAGTGGGACGGGACAATTATCATGGCTGTTACATAGCCCGCTCTCTGGCTGTATCAATATAATATTTACCTCTCTAAAGTTCGTGAACATTTAGTATAGGATTCGGGCGATCGAGTAGGTTTTGGTTATCAATGTTACATACTGGAATCAGCTGATTAGTGTTGTGTCCTTTTTATGTTTGTCTTTTGAATTCGTAACTGAAACTGTAAAATATTAAACACAAAAATATTAGGTATGTATCCAGAATAACTCAAATATCAATAATGTGCCCTTGAACTATTTCTGAATGCTGAAGCACGCCTGTTATTGGAGCATAAACAGGTTTGGAGTCTTTGTGTTTGTATTTTTAACCGACTTCCAAAAAAAGGAGGAGGTTCTCAATTCGACGGAATGTTTTTGACTGATATTGTTTATGTACTGTTGGTGTCTTATAAATAAATAAATAAATACGTATACCTATTCCGAAAGAGCTATGAAATCCCCCTCTAGACAGTAATAACAATTAAGCTTTAAAGTTTCCATTATTGAATGATTTTTTTGTATAGATAGATAGTTTTGTATAGTTTTTGTTTTCTTTTTTAACTCTCTAATTTTGATGTCTAACCGGCTATTATAGGGAATACTATTGCGCACCTGTAATTGAGGTACAGGCTAGACGTGGTCCCTGTATATTGATAATTATTTTTAACCCACTTCCAAAAAAGGAGGAGGTTATATGTTCGATACTCGTAGTTTGTATTTTTCTTTTATATATGTATGTTCACCGATTACTCCGCCAATTGTGGACTGATTTTAAAAATTCTTTTTTTATTTGAAAGGATGTACTCCCGAGGTGGTCGCATTGCCACTAAGTTAGGATCTAATGATGGGATCCCAGGGAAATCGAGGGCAATCCTCAAATTGTATAGGCACTTATAACGTTTTTCATATATTTTCTTAAGCTATTTAAGTATTTGCATATGGTTGTCATCATCTCATCATGCTGAGCTGATGACGGAAGGTACAACTCTTTAATAGTTAAGAGTTAGAGGATAATTCTTAAAAAAATCATCTATTATAAGTAGATACGTTAAAACTGTTAGTCATATTCTCTTTAGTGTGTCCCTGCAGTAGTCTCCTTATCACCAAGTCAGGATTAGATGGTGGAATACCAGGGAAATCGAGAGAAACTCTCAAATATTATAGGCACTAACAATGTTGTGTATATTTTTTTCTAAAGTTATCAGTTGTTTTCCTCTGGTTGTCATCATTTCATGCTGAGCTGATGATGGAAGGTACAATGAACTAACCAACTTTTACATTTCTTACTTCCAAAGACTCGAGATGGGTGCAAAGTGCCTCCTCAATCTTCCCATTATGGGAAATAATAATCTAAAAATACTTTATATCACTACTAAAATCCATGAATAGAAAGCAAAAATTTTTTTTTTTTAATAAAAAAAAACCGACTTCAAAATAAAATAAAAAGCCAAAAATAATCTTTTATGTACGGTACGGATAACATTTGAATCACCTTTTGAAGTCGGTGCCAAACCTGACGTAAATAAAGTTCTTTATTCAACAAAAATACGATCTACTATGACTAAATATATATGTAGGTAGATAATAACTAAAGGCTCGCCGCCGCGGTTCTTAATAGTAATAAATGAATGGTTTGGCACCGACTTCAAAAGGTGATTCAAATGTGATCCGTACCGTGCATAAAAGATTATTTTTGGCTTTTTAGTTTATTTTGAAGTCGTTTCTTTTTTTATTTAAAAATTTTTACTTGTGTAAGTCTGTGTTTTGTTAGTGTGTCTATTAAATAAATAAATTAATAAATAAGCTAAAATAATTTGGTTTTTTATGCTCTATATATATATATCTAGTGCTAATTTATATTTTTGGCATAATTTTTATTATATTTTTATTTTATTTATTTGGATAATGACGATAAGCTACGCGTTTTAGTTTCCCTTACTGTACTTATATCCGATTTTATTCCACAGAAGCCGAATCCTATTTTAGGTGTTTTTTTTTCAGGGAATATCTTTGAAAAAGGCTTTCGGTTAGCAGACTGAAGTGGCAGTGGGCCGTAATAGGTATTTGTCTAAGAAATTACAACCGTTGGAGCAAAGATCTGGACTGGAGACCTTGTCTTTGGAGCGCCGACATAATATAATAGTTGTTTTGTTGGCAGCGGTTGGAAAACGAAAAACTTAGTACCGAGCTCAGTGGCATGCTATGCGAGAGGCCTATGTCCAGCAGTGGACAGAGATGATGATGATGAGGCTTTTGGTATACGTTCAGGATGATCTAACAAAAAAACGCCTGAAAATTTGGAGTGTGCGATTTTTTTGTGATAGGCTTGTTTTAAGTCAGTTGTCATCTTTAATTGCGCATTCTACTTATCTAAGAAGGAACACAGCAAATTAGTAACTGCGTCACAGCCTGTCGAGTCTGCCGCGTCACTCGGGAGGGCCGTACGTGACGACACAATGGCCGCTTGCGCAGGAGTCGTTCCCACGCGCGGGCGGGGGCCGGCCCGTTTCGGGAACCGTAGTAGTACACTATCGTTGTTACGACAGTTTTATAAAGATGCATATGCCGTGTATACATATGCCGTGTCTATGCCGTTCCTGCACGATTTCCAGTCGGTCTAGCCCAACTCTCTCCTGCACGATCCCCAGTCGGTCTAGCACAACTCTCTCCTGCACGATCCCTAGTCGGTCTAGCACATCTCTCTCCTGCACGATCCCCAGTCGGTCTAGCACAACTCTCTCCTGCACGATCCCCAGTCGGTATAGCCCAACTCTCTCCTGCACGATCCCCAGTCAGTCTAGCACAACTCTCTCCTGCACGATCCCCAGTCAGTCTAGCACAACTCTCTCCTGCACGATCCTCAGTCGGTCTAGCACAACTCTCTCCTGCACGATCCCCAGTCGGTCTAGCCCAACTCTCTCCTGCACGATCCCCAGTCAGTCTAGCACAACTCTCTCCTGCACGATCCCCAGTCGGTCTAGCCCAACTCTCTCCTGCACGATCCCCAGTCAGTCTAGCACAACTCTCTCCTGCACGATCCCCAGTCGGTCTAGCACAACTCCCTCCTGCACGATCCCCAGTCGGTCTAGCACAACTCTCTCCTGCACGATCCCCAGTCCGTCTATAACAACTCTCCCTGACTAGGTCTCCTTCAGAATCCTTAATTTCGTTTGTTTTAACGCGTTTTTTTAGAAACCGCAAATTATTCAGGATTTTTTAAAAGATTATCGTATATATTATCTAAAGGTTAGGTTTATTTTATAACAATCCTGAAAAGTTTACAGTTTCATAAATAAATGCGTTAGGACAAACGATACATAAGGATAATCGATACATTAGGACAAACGACGTTAGGGATTCCGATAAAGATCCCTCCCTGACTACCTACGCTTTGTCGCGCAACATTATAACATAACATGCACTCAAAGTTGTGCGTAGCTTTAAATATCTTGGTCACATAATTACGGATGACCTCTATGATGGTGATGGCCAAGATATTGAAACAGAGCTTAGGGCGTTATCTGTAAGGAGTATATGCTGGCCGCAGGTTCGCGAGATGTTCCACTGAAGTCAAAATAGCGCTATTTAATGCCTATAGCCATATCCTTCTACTCGAGCGGCCTGTGGGTTAAGTCCACGAAACGAGCTTATAGCGCCCTGAGAGTGCAGTACAATAACGCTTTCAGGATGCTGTTGGGTCTGCCGAAGTGGTGTAGTGCCTTGGGCATGTTCGCTGAGGCCCGCACGGACGGCTTCTTGAGATTGGTTCTCCTTACCTAGAGGTAGAGGAAAGGAGACTTCATATAGAAAACTACCATCATTGTCACAACTGTCAAACACCCTATTGAACAAAGGCAAAGGTCCTGAGTACACTGGGCACATACAGCCAATCTTTTTATAGTTTAATCAAAAGGTCAAAACTCTCGCACTTTCTTTTTTTTTTCTTTTCGCGCGCACGACGCGAGACGACGGCATCAGCATTAGTAATAGGTACAGCCGCACGGTCGCGCTGTGCGGGCGACCATATCGATCCGTAAGCGAACAATTAAAAATAAACAGGCATTTATCTGTGCTTTTAATTTTTTTATTACGATGAATATAATTGTAGTTAGGAAAAAAAATTTAAGTATACGATTTTTTTATACCTCATATAAATACAAATCTATTTATTTACTAGAACATATATTACGAAACTACATATTTTTATAAAATAAATATTAGAATTGTAATTTTTAATTTTGTGTTGAAGCATTTTCCCTAAATATACCTGATTGGTATGTCCGAATTTGGGTTGCAGTAATTTTACCCTTAACTGGATTTTTTTCTGGAAAGGTACTCTTCAGGATTGCTAATTAATTAGCTGTAGCAGTGAAAGCGTCAGGCATTCAGCTTGTACTATAACAATCCTAAATAATCTGGTCTATTTGTTTGACTGGCACAACAGGCCGTTACAAAAAGCCCATAAAACAGCGTCCGCATCACACGGCAGCGATCAGCCATAGACAAGGCAAGGTTACTTTTTAAACAGCCGCTCGCGGGGCGGAGCCTCGCCCCGCCCACCGCCCCGCACCTGTCATCGATTGCAAATGTCTACCGCCCGTTCACATGCACTGCGCCTAAATTACGCCATTATTGCTGATTTTACTCTATATTTGATATTAAGATATCGTCTACGTTACCCAACCTCCTATCCTGCTAAGCAGGGTACTTAGTTTCGCTAGTTCTCTACCGATTAGTAGAGTCGCAACTTTAGAAAGCAATAAAATAGAATAAGTGGTAGAAAAAAAATCTGAACACTCGGCACTTAGATATATAGTCTACTATTAATCCAGAAACTTAGCGGTTAGCTAATGTAATCTTAATAGTCTATTTTTATGTGCTATTTATGTTTTTAAAATACGAGCTATAGGATGTTTTTATATGACCCTGAGTTGGAGCAAAGGGTAGAGTCAATGGTTGGACCATACTGTTTGTGTTTAGTACCTATATACCTACGGTTGCATACTTCACTTCATTCCAGGTTTTACTTTTACTTCGTTGATAATAAATAGTTCGTCTCCATATTTGTCTGGAAGTTGGTCACGTTAACGTGTACCTTGTAGATTACATTCAAAAGATTGTTTACAAATGTTTCAGCACGACACAGTGTGAGGGTTCCATCCATTTGCAGCAAACGGATTTGCAGATCAGAATCTTCATGATACAGTTTTCACAAATCCCTCGTTGGTGATGACGGTGTGCGGCCAGAAGACCCTCAAAATCTGTCGCAGACATTGGTTGACACCTGAAGGTGACGTATGAGGTGTTTAGTTTCCTTCTAAGTCTTGCATCCGTACAGCGTTGCAGGACAGATACCATTGATGTAGGAAATGTTTAGTTTCACTCTGTTAGATAGGTGTTTTGACTACCAAACAGAGCAGGCGCGTTTGATTTGGTAATCTAAGATAGATGTGCTTCTCCAGATCACGAGACGTTGCTAGTGAGGTACGTAATTTCAATGACTCTATCTCCTCTCCGCTTCCCCGTGGTTTTGGGAGTGTGGGACGGTGTGATGTTTCACCGTTCGCATTCTTAAATCTTTTGTTTTCCGTATCATCAGCCTTAAGCCGTCGTGAGCTGCTCCTCTCCCTGTAAGATCTATGCAACTATGACTTAGTAGGATTGTCATCCGCATAGTTTAAGTTTCGAAGGAGATGCCTCATTAGACCTCACTCAACGCGCGCGTTTCGGTTTAATTGACACGAAACATAACACTCTCTAGTTCGATGAGAACCAACAAAGGTGAAAAAAGGTATCACTGAAATACGTGATTGAAATGAACTGGGCATGAGTAATTTAAATATTAGTCAGAAGAGTTTTGATAGTTCACCTTCCAGCCGAGACCATATAAGAGACCAGCGCTATGTATCGAAGTACTTTAAAAGTAAACAAAATGATCACAAAATAGGGTTCTAATCCTACTTGCAGTTCGGCAGATCGCATTGATTTTTCCTTTACAACCGAACTCTGTGGTATAATCTTAATTTGATCGCACATATGTTTTTGGATATTTGATTCCTGTTCGCACATTATACGCATCTGCTCGACATAAGATCTGCGGAGACTGAAACCAGCCTGCTTGTTGAGTAGTGGCATGAGATTCACAGGTTTACTAATTTTAGACAATGGGTAATGTTAATTTAACGTCTTTAGTTGTTCTAGTTACTAAGGTCCTCGTTCTTAGTCCTGTCCTCCATTCTTCTGGTATTATCTCACTGTAAGGTAAGTTCCGGTTTGAGCATTTGTTCGTCCGTTGCGAAGTCCGCGCGGAGTGATTTTCATGTTCAATTTTATTAGATCTACTGATTGCTGCTGCTAAAAGGTCATCGAGCTTACGCGAATCTAAACCATGACAACTTCATCATTAGAGTTTAGCTCGGTCGAGAACAAGCATATCTTTACAAAGTGAGCCACTTTACGACTGCATTTTTTTACTATCATCATCATTAAGGTGTAACATGTTGTCCCGCAGGTTTGCGCGTTGTTCTACTTAGGTGAAAATAACCCTGTTTAAATCATACTGTCAAACCCTATACACGTGCAACCTGTGGAGCGACTACACCAAAAGAGCCTACAGTGCTCTGCGCGTCCAGTATAATAACGCCTTCAGGGGGTTGTTGGGGCTGCCCTGGCGCTGCAGTGCGTCGGGGATGTTTGCAGCGCGGAGAACTGACGGTTTCCAAGCCGTGATGCGCAAACGGGTGGCGTCCCTGAGTGAGCGCGTACGGGGCAGCACCAACGCGCTTCTGAGGGTGGTAGCTGAGAGGATGGACAGCCCTATCCTAGCTCACTGGATGTCTGTGCACGTTAGGTCTAATTATAATTACACTTTCCACTAACAAACTTAGAATACATTTTACTAACACAATATGGATCAATATTTCCGAAATAAATGCTTTCATTCATTCATTCATTATCATCATTATTTTAGCCATATTACATCCACTGCTGGACACAGGCCTCCTCAATAGATTCATCATGCACATTCACACATAGGCCGGATAGAGGCGATCCGCATCCAGCGAGTCCCCGCAACCCTAACCAGGTCTTTCGACCACCTTGGGGGTGGCCTTCCCAAGCTGCGCTTGCTGTTACGCGGTCTCCACTCAAAAACCTTTCTGCCCGAACGGCCATCGGTTCTTTGAACTATGTGCCTTGCCCATTGCAACTTCAGTTTGCTTGTTACCCAGTCTATGTTGACTTTGGTTCGTCTACGAATCTCCTCATTTCTGATTCGTTTTTTTTATTATATCTAAGCTAGCTATTACATCGTTAATTGGACTTGAAACCGATTTTTAGCAATTAAATATAATGTGGTAAATTTCCTTTAATGCATTTCTTCATAAATGAGGTAGGTGGGAAATGACACTGTAATTATGCATCCCGGTTAAGGGCCTTATCATACTTAGCGAGTTGCGAGCGAATTCTGTACCCATATAGCCATTTTTCGTAGCCGTTACGAAAATTGTTGACACAATTGTGTTGACACAGAATCTTTCTAGTAACACGTTTGGTCGCTGCTCCGTGTTTGATTCATCGCCGCTACTAAATTTGGGGAATAAATGACACAGTAACTTTAATTCTCACAGTTTCGTCGCTGTGTGGTAACAATGTTCCCAGTTTGAAACCGGTCATCACAGAAATCATTCGCTCATTCACTCATTTTGACAGAACTTGTTGAAATTTTTCGTAAAGGTCAACTTCATTTAAAATATTAAATGACAGTGAAATGACACCATCGCCATTGCAGCAAACGTAGAAAGTAATACAACGTAAGTATTATTTGCTTTAAGTGACAACTTGTTTGGTCGAATCTCAATGGGAAAAAAATTCTTCGTGCCATTTTGTTACATTTGTTAAAATATATTAACGCGCCACCATATAATCATGATTTACTCAATTTAGCGAAATGCATAGTAATGTTTATATTGCATTATTTGAATAAATCCATACATTTAAAGAGCTCCGTAGCTCGCATGGGAAAGATAATATATTTTAGCAATAACATTATACTATAAAAGCAAGAATAAACTATAACATTTGTCGATTAAGATCTGTAAATATGTTTTTATGACGGAAAAACAGCTGTAACAAGTGGTCACACAGTTACTAGATTGAAACTTAAAGTAGTAACAAAGTTACTGAATTCACAAAATGGTTCCCGTCCTTTTTTGATTACAGAGATTCTCAAAGTTCACTCACGGAATAAAAATGCCGTTTTTCGTAGTGTTACCGGAGGAAAGCAGTAAAAAATAATTTCATTGGTACCTAGTAAGTGGGTCATAGACAATGTTCTTTTTTGGCCCAATATACGGAAAACATCAGAAATCGAACGTTGGAGAAGAGAAGAAAGACAACCTGGGAAAGAGTGGAAAAAAAAATGTATTGTAAAAGCACACTCACTGTTACCAAGTGAAGTGGGTAAAAATTTACGTGCAAGAATTGACCCACACACAGAACACATAAACAGGTTGATCGATCAATCTAAATGGGTCAGTAGGGAGAAGTCAGAAACTATAAAAGATAGGGAAACCTGTTCTTAGGAACCATGGCGTCGATTTTAGATTTAATAAAAACTGCCTTAATTTTTTTGTATATCTCATACATATCTCTCTTATACCTTCTGACTTCTCCCTACTGACCCATTAAGATTGATCACGCTGTATACTAACAGAGCACGTTAAACAAAAACGCATAATTAAAGGTGCCATGTCACTCAATAAATAATCTCACCAACTAACAAGTAATTCAAAACTGTTACTAAGTGTAATTACGTAAAATTAATCAAATTTCGTAATTAGTTTAGTTTCATATTTCTAACAATTATTGATTTGAAAAAGTACCTACTTACTTGGGGTTTTGTTGTGTACATTCTGTAATTTCAAAAGTCTTTTGTAGAAATCCGATGAGAGTCTGTATGGTTTTGCTTTTTTGCTTTCGTTTGGCTCACTCATGATTAAACACAATTCACGATTAGGAATCACATGGCAATGTCAAGCTATGGAGACTGTATTAATCATTTTGAGAACCATTTGATTTTATGGAGGCTTTTTACTGTCATTTTCCTTGACAAGTTTGGAAACATTGACGTAACATTACCACACATCGCGTGTGCTCTATTTTTATTGTTAAAAATGTGGTTACGGAGTTACCACACTGTTACTACACGTTATTCCTAGTTTGTACACTAGTCACAAACTAAACGCAAAGTGTATAAAATGTTTAGACACAAATCTTTCAGTTATGCGTGGACACAGCGACAACAAACAGTTACTAGTGGTTTAGTGGTCGCATTGTGTATTAACTTAAAACCAAAACCCACCACAGTCGCAAATAGTCGCAATGTGCCGTATCAGTTACTAAACATTCTGATTTGTAACTGCTTTGAAGATTCTGCGACCGAAAATGGCTATATGGGTATGAAGGCGATCACGCAGCGAGTTCGCCGCGCGACTGATATTTGTATAGAAAACACGTTCGCAACTCGCTAGTGTGATAAGGCCCTAAGACCAAGAGGGTTTATGTCATGCGATATTCCTTCACACGGTTGATATAAGCTGAAAGAGAATCGACTTTTACAATACTGGTGTAAGTACATAAGACTCAAATGCATCAATTGGATTCTATTGTCCCTTTAGTAATTCATATTACAACATAGATCCATTGTTACAGACCATGGCCACGCCAGATTTCGACCGCGCGATCGAAAAGTGGATATTCTGCGGAAATGACGTGACGATTCTCGACCGCTTAATTTTATAAATTTTTAACGAATTTGAGAGTACAAATTACATTCAATAAATACTATAGTTTATAATCACACAAATAATAAACAATCCAAAAAACATAATGTAACATTTAAAAATTCACTCTGACTGAACGTCCTAATTTTTTTTTGCACAAATCACACGTTTCTGTATTGTTTTACTCGGTATTTTTTTTACATAGGGATAATTTGCCTTTTTTATCACAACACAGCCAAACGGGACTTAACAACGTATAAATAAAATTTATTTCAGTTTCAGTTTATTTATTGCTTCCATAACATTGAAAGATATTACATTTTATATTTTATCTCTATGAAACCCTGCAGGGCAATGCAACATTTAACAGGATGTTATATGCTTATAGCCAATTATATCCTAAATATTACATAATCTTACTGTCTAAATTAAAAAGTGTACTACCTCACAGCCTATAGAAATTACTTACTTATGTCTATAGCTACATAATAATTTTAATTACCTCGCCTAGTTATTTAATTTATCTTTACCTACTACTTAAACACCAACTGTTTAGGATCAGTAGGTATACCTACAATACTTTACTTTTGTCAATTTTTGAGTCAGTATTCCGATCAAAAAGTCGGAAACTGCCGACGGTCGGCGAACTGGCGAAACTACCCTACTTTGTATATCTATTTGCGCTTCGCCCAGACCACTCGAGCGCGTGCCGCGTCCAAATATTGTCGGAGCTGTAAGCGAATTTAAAATCAATCAATACCGTGTACCGTTCTGCAGACATATTCGGAATAAAATAAATGGCCAAATAAAACCAGTTTGGAGTGCTCATGTGTTCGTTACGTCAGCGACTCGCCTAGTTCAGTTTTTAAATGCAAAGTATATATGCATGTATGTATGTTTGTTCCTATCTGGCACTCTAGAGACCAAACGCGTGGACCAATTTTGATGAATCTTACGTCAATCGATTCGTCTTAATTGTCCGAATTCACTAAAGACATGGAAATGACGGAAACACGAAATGGCTATAATTAGACGCCATATTGTGAAAAATAAAAAATGGAAATCGACGCACTATATCGAGTGGGGTATCGTTGAATAGGGATTTGAAAATCATTGTTAGGTTTTTTTATCGTTTTTAATTTTTAAAAACCAATTAGAAACTATAACGATTTAAACTTGGTTAGCAAGCTATTCTCACAAAATTTTCATTTAATTGTAATAAATCTGTGCAAGCTCTCAAGAACCCCCACGATAAAGATTGCAAAAATTACTGACTTATCATTTTAACAAAAAAATATAAAATAAAATAAATAATTAAAAACACAAAGAACCCGGCAGCGTAAAAAAACTAAAAGAAAAGAACAAGTCCGTTACCCTAGAAATTTGTTAATTTATAATGGAAATGTTGAAACATATTCATGATCGATACTCACATAAAACAAATAGGTAATAAATTCTAATGTGGAACATAGCTATTTTAAACAGTCAGGACCCATTGTTGGGAAGATTTGCGTCGATCTAGATTTTTTATGAATAACTCTTGACGATTAAAACTAAATATTAATACTATATCAGATAATTTTAGAGACTCTATATTCCATTTTAGTGTCCTCCACTTTCCTTTCGGCTTACTCCCTCTTATTTTTGATTTTCATTTCAATTTCATGTATTCGATTACATTAAGTCGATGGCGTAGGTAGGTACCTTAATTTATAGCTAAGAAAGCGCTATCCACTTTAAGGGACGTAGCCAGGTTGCAGCTATCGCGCGTAAAACAGTGTGCCCTCTGCATCACAACCCGTCATAAAAAGAACACCTTTAAAAATTAAAACGACAAACATTTTCAAAATCCGGATACCCCCGGGTGGCGCTCGCACCTGATTGGTCGGCGGCAGGGCGCGCGGCGCCGCGTCCGACCAATAGCAGCCCTCCCGCGGACGTGCTCTATCTCCGCTTCCCCCTCGGATTTGAGGGCTCTAGGGTTGTGTTTACGCTGCATTTTCGTTGTTTGTCGATTTAATTGATGTTCGTTTTTTAAAAAGTATTTTAAGGGGCCGCTGAAGTGACAGCGCTCGGGTTTCTATCGGAGTGCTCGCGACGAGTCATTTAGGATTAGGTTTCATTTACAGGTTTTTGCCTTTTTTGTACTTTACGTGATTTTATAAATAACAATTTAGTTTTATCACCAATCAAATATTTCAGTATTTTCTCATTGCTTATTTATTTATTTTTGATTTAAATAAAATGTAATATCAAGCAGTAGAAACCTCTATAAATATAAATAAATATAAGGGACAATCTTACACAAATCGACCTAGTCCCAAACTAAGCAAAGCTTGTACTATGAGCACTAGGCGACGATATACATAATATATAATTAATTATAATACCCAGCGATAATACCCTAGCCGGGATTCGAACCCGGGACCGCTAACTTCGTAGACCGTTGTGCAACCCACTGAGCCAAACGTGTCGTCTATACAGGGTGGGAACGAGTACACCGACAGACTTTAAAACTAGATTAGTACAATGCATTACTTTGTACATGAATCTGCATGCAGTGACTCATGTATGGGCAATCAAATCTGCCCACAATCAAGGACAAGATGCTTCTTTAACCTTAACTTTAACCATCAAATGTAGAGCCTAATCTATTTATATAAAGTAGTATAACATGTAGTCCGAAAACGCGTAATTTTTGAGATATTCATTATTTCCATACATCTATAAATTAATAAATGACTATCACGCCTTAATGATGTGATGTCGCCACTTATTTAATACTTTTATACACAGAAGCAGTGGCTGCATGCTTTATGGCTAGTTTGTATTAACTTTTACAATACGTTGGGTATCCAATTATTATTATTTTTCTTTATTGAGGGTAATTCGTGTCGGATAGTACTGTTATCTCTCAGTTTTAAGTCACATCTTCATTACACGAGAATTAATATTAAAAAAAAGTTTTTCTTTTTTAATTTAACTTTATAAATAATGAGGTACTGAACTCGATGGTTAAAGTCTATCGATATACTCGTAGATACATTAAAGTAATCTTGGCTACTTCTTAAAAAGTGATTTCAATTTGCCAAGTAAGTTTTTCTCCTAAACCGTATTATTTTATAAACCAGACCAAATCTAAGTCTATGCAGCGGTTAAAAGATTATCCGGAAAAGTTGTTGGTCTCAGAGAAAAGGTTTTGTTGAGAAATATAATAGTCTGGAAAAAAATACATGCGAAAAGAAACCAGGTTAACTTATCAAGTTCCCTCTACTGTCATACTGATTTCTGGTATTTTTAAACTTTCCTCTTTCCTCAGTAATCTAACTGCGATCAGATTCCCCGTAAATATTTTGTAGTTTATTGTACAGAAAGAATGGACATTTATTTCGCCTAATTATATCGATAGGCAAAAGTAAAGAATATTTAAGTGTTAAAAATAAGAAGTCAAACAAACACCTACTCGTAATTTAAAATACAACATCTTATAAAACTTAATAAATAAATAAATTATTGTTCCTGAGTCTTGAATGTTTTCCATGTATATAAGTAAATATATCTATTAAATATATCGTCGTCTAGTACCCATAACACAAGCCTTATTGAGCTTATCATGGGACTAGTTCGATTAGTGTAAAATTGTCCCTTAATATTTAATTTATTTATTTAATATTACTTCCAAATAATGCGGTGAAATCCTATTAAAGTAGATAGGTACTTATTATTTATCTTTAAATATTCTCAAATAATTATTATAACAAGCAGTTCTTGTTAGTAGTTAAATTTTATCAGCATTAGAAGTGTTAACTAGTTACCAACTGCAATAAATAAAATAACAAAATGCCAACCCAACACCGCCGCTCTTTATAACAGTCACATTTTAAACAAAGAACAAAAGCGATAATTCAAATTGGAAATCGTTTTGAGCGGGAACAAAGGTTTGTTTTTAATTTTTTACGTTCGAAATTCGAAACTGTTTTGACGTTGCGCTTGCTCGGCCCCGACGGATTGCGTGTTCCATTTTTAAAATTTTATTGCCGATGCTGGCTGCATGGAGAATGAATAAAGGTATCGATACTTCTTTTTGGGGTCGATAAGCGTGAGATGCTGTCAGGGTGACGGATTGAGTTAATGACAATGACAGGGTTTAATCGGCAAATGTGCAAATTATAGCATGAAGCTATCGTTAATATCTGGCAAAACAATAGTGGATACTCGCCGTATACGTGGATAGCCGTCATCGCTAAGATCATCTACTTGCATGTCTTGCATATTAATAATAAAATTTAACCGTATTATTAAAACGTCAATTTTTGATTAGTAGGTACTCATTGCGTTTTATTGCAAATATGAAAATTTTGTGATGACTGTAAATAATTTAATCTGATATTCATCTTCAGTTGTGTAAGTTGGACAAAGGTTTCCAAAAGTTGGGATATTTTCTCGGAAATTCGTGGAAAAATTGGTAAATAGTGCTATACAGGTACGAAAATTAAAGAACCAACCAAGGTTTTTCTATGAGATAAGTTTCAATTATCGAAACATTCCGATGGTACAATTAGCATGTAGGTGACATACACAGGGGTTATTGCATCATTTCGTAATATAATAACAGCCTTTCCTTTGGGTAGTTACGGGAAGAGGGTTGTTTAGGTTGTGAAACGAGACCAAGTGTACAAAATCTTGAAGTACAGATATATAGAATACGCGCTACGGTAGCTTTGCTTCTCTAAAAATAGTTACTAGTAGCATTTTTAGCTGTCAAAGGGCGAATCCCTTGTTACCCATACCTAATCATTGAGAGTCATAATGTAATGTTAGTCATAAAATCATCTATACTATTATAAAGTAATAGAAATGAAAAGTCTATACATTGAAGTTTTTTAAAAATGAATATTGCAACGGACTATTTGGAGGTCATTGAATCGAAAAATGTTTTTATTTTTTTGTATGTTTGTGTGTCGTTGTAGCGTCATCACGCCAAGTCGGCTAAACGGATTTCAACTATTATTTTTACACGGGTAGCTGAGTATCCACAGATTGTTATAGGATACTTTTTACCCGACTATGCTCTCGAAAAAAGGGGGGTTATGAAATTTTGTCCCCCGCGAACGAAGTTCTATCTATATCGCCTTCTAGTTTGTCATAAATATCTGATTTCGAATACCTATTTTCATCTTATAGATCTATTATTTAGGTTTGTTTTGTGGCAATCCTGAAAAGTCCTGGGAAGACAAACGAAAATGCGGAAAATATTACATTTCTGATTTCCCATTTTATGGCAGTAAATACTTATAAACCCGTCAAAAGATTCGACGGATTGAGTAAGTAAGTAAGTAAGTTCTTTATTTGCATTAAATGTGGTTACCTGCAGGTCTTACAAAACATTTAAAGGTATCACACATTTAGCCCTATTACGGCATGCAAAAATTACGTCTTAATAGCTCTAGTAATTAAACATTTGAATAAATAAGTTAGTACAATTATTAATAATAACTAATACAGTTCAAAAGGATTCCTCATTATTATTTTGTCCAATAATACAAAATGAAATAATTAAATTATTAATAATTACTTCATCTACACACAACTCCTAACAATTATAATGTAGCATCATCTATTTATTCGTGTCAAAATTAAAATAATCTCTAATACTATAAAATATATTACCTATTAGCCATGAGTATAATGTCCGCTTAAATTCTTTTATGTCAGAAAAAGTTTTAATATGTACTGGTAGGTGATTATAAGTCTTAATAGACATTATATAACAATTATTCTTATACAGCGCACTTTTACATCTTGGCCCTATTAACTTTGTAGGGTCTTAACTTCGGATTCGCTACAAGTGTTGTAAATAGACTAGGATTTGATTTGACAAAGACACCTGACATGAGTGATTAACTTAAGCAAAATGCATTGTTACTTTACTTAAGCTTGAATTTGTTGGTCAAGCACATTGGAATCTGGCTCTTTGAACGCTTAGCTGATGGCATCAGCGTATGAAATGGAGAATATAAATAAATACGAGTTACAGGTTAATGCCGTCGGCCGCCAGCGTGGCTGTTGTCTCAGCGCATCAGCACGCGCCCGCGCCGGTACTAATTATGACTTTTCCAACGGTTCTATTCTGTACATTAAATTTTTTTGAGGTTCGGAATCAGTTATTTCTTATATGTACTTAGAAAATTACATGGTTTGTCCCAGAGACATGCAAATATAGCCTATAGTGTTATATGTCTGTCACATACATGATTTATGTCGATATCATTTAAATACTCTTGAACTGAGTAATGAGCCTTAAATGTTAAAAACTTAAACCGTGTATTTTTAACCTCATTAATACATTCTAACTTTAAAATGGATGTTGATAATTTCTATACTATTATAAAGTTGTAAAGATGAAAAGTCTGTACGGTACATTGAAGATATTAATATATATATTGTAATGGACTATTTCGAGTTGGAGATCAAAGCATCGATTTTTTTTATATTTTATATGTTTGTATGTGACGTTGTGGCTTCATTTTCATCACGCGAAATCGTGTAAACAGAACCCAACCATTTTTGGTACACGCACGGGTAGCTGGGTACCCGCAGATGGTTATAGGATAGTTATAACCCGACTAAGCTTAAAAAAAATAGGGGGTTATGACTTTTTCTCCTACGAACGAAGGGTATCTAGGTACTAGTATTAAATCGTTACTGGTGCCATCCCAATAACACTTTTTGATAAAAAGGCGGTAATATTGCACTTACTATGATCTTGTTGTACGTTGTACTTTTTAATCGCCATTTAAGTTTTAAACAGTTTCAAAATCTAAAATAATTAGAGTTAACACATAGGAACCACTATACTAAGTACTTATTATTAGTAAACATATATCTATTATATTTTAGTTTTTTTTAATTATATTCATAAGGTAGATAATTAGTGCTAACAGATAAACCTTACATGCCAATTGTTACTTGATAGATGTTACATTAATCATAATTATTTTAAAATACATTATTATTATATTATATTATTATACATTAGGCAGGTAAACATATGTTTCTAATAAATTATATACCTACATACACAAACCGACTACATACAAGATTTCTAACACGGAAGATAATTCTAACGAACTGCTGATAATCAAACAAATCTGCATTCATATTTTTTTACTATACAGCCTACATGCGCGGTTACGATACGAGTGATGTGCGAGTTAAATAAAAAATAATAACGAGGTAGTTCTCTTCAGTAAGCCTCATTTTATGAAACACTAGTAGTTTTTTAAAATAAAACAATTAAGCCCTTCTGGCACATGTTTAACAGTCTTTACACATAGGGCCCATCAGTCATGTTCATTTATGTACACCTTTATTTGTTATATCAAAGTGGCTAGCACTGCTTTGCACTTTTGACTGAAAAGTATATTTTTGAAATGAGATTTATATATGCGATGTAATCCGTTTAAATTGTTTTATTTATTTGTTTCGTCACAGACTATTATGTTTCGTTCAATTAGGTATGTATACTTTGTTGACATTGTTGTTAAATTAACTGAATGCCTAACTTACAATCTTCTCCTTTCCTAACCTAAGTTAATTTAAGCTCACTGATGTTGGGTTAAAAAGTTCGAGTGTCAATAAGTGAGTACCTACTAAGTATCTACTTTCTAATAAAATACCCTGGAGTGGTCAGTCTGGGATTCAGGCTGAATTACCTGCTTATAACGCCTTTCTATTTACTTTATATAAAAAGTAAATTATTTTTTATTTTATTCAAAATAAGTACAAGGTGACTTTTAACACGTGATACTAAATGCTACTTTCCGAGGCTACTCACAATGACGATCAACTTTTAGTATGAGATCAATTTCGAAATCGTAAAAAAATCGACTTCTCCATACAAAACTTGAAGCTAACGATAGTCGGTTAGTATACATATTAATGGAAGGTCCAATTTGTTTTTTAATGATTTCGATATTGGTTTCATACTAAAAGTTGATCGTCATTGTGAGTAGCTTCGGAAGGTAACATTTTGTATCACTTCTTAGAAGTCACCTTGTATTTTTGATAGAATTTAATATTTATATGTTTTCGTTTTATCAAAGCTGGTACAGACCAAGCAAACATATAGGCATAGGTATATTTACAGAGTTAGTAACTATCCTGTCGCTAACATTAATTCCGTAAAACCTTAATAAAAACTTTATTACCTTATAAGAATCCAATAAGCGTCGTAATAGTCCGATACGAGCAATCATCCCCGGTCATCACTCACTGGCACCAGAAAACATCGACAATCAGCAATCAACGCACATCACTACACTCATTTTCAATTTCGAATTTCGAACGCGTCACATTTTTCCGATCATATATAATGCAACTTTTACGGGTCGCTCCAAAAAGGTTGGTATTTTTTATTGATTATTATTTATTAATTAGTTGTTATAAGTGAAAGCTCGTGGTGCCGCGCGCGCGGTCGCCTGGTGACTGACAGCGAGCTTTCGTCTCGTTCCCGCGTCTGTGCCGGCTCAGCTCGCGGCTCACACGTCGTTACCACGCGTTAGAGCTTTTTGGAAAGCTTACCTTGCTCATTATTGATAACTAAACGTATTCGGTTTGCACATTTACAACATCTGCATTTATATTAGTGAACGTAGAACCAATATACTAACAAAGGCGTTTTGTTATAACATTAATTAAAAGGTTTAAATCTGGAATAACATACCTATTGCAATTTATCTATTGTTATTGCGTAGTACAACATTTGGCAACAATCATCTAGAGATAAACTGAAACGTTTAATTGTGTTCACCGTGACGACATTGAAATGCCAGTCGTTGCAATGCATTCAATGAATACCCGCCCTGCATAAGCATTTCTCTTCTGCATTGTGTAAATGTCGAAGTATATGTGGGCTTTAATAAACTTACAGTAGAGGTTATTATTGTACGAGTGCCTGAATGACTCATCCTACCTTAAAACCATACTGGAAGGTTGGCATTGTGATTTTATATGGAAGAATTTGTCATGTGTCTGATGGAAATTGTAATTGTCATCAAATCAACGCACTGACTTTGATTTGAACTTCAAATGTACCGCTGTTTTTTTTTTTACTTTTGTGTAAAATTTTGCAAAGTTGCTAAAATAGCAGTACTAAACTATTTTCAGAAAAATAATGGAACATTCTATTTTGTTGGATAGAACTTTTTATTATTATATTAATAAACCCATTATACGTCATTCAGAGCGTAACTTCGCCGGCTCTACGGCGTAGCAATGTTTAAAAGCATTCAGTTAACTGCGAACTTCGTAGAATAATACATTGTAAGCGCAGTGCTACGAGCGCTTTTATCGCAGCACAACTCAACTAATTAGAACCTTAAATGTTTGGAAAGAACATACACATATTACTCAAAATAATGTGAAAACCAAAGACAATTTATTGTAACTTCTTAACTCAACGACCGCATTTCAAACATCCACGGCTATAAAACGAGCAGTTAATCCGAATAAAATACCCATTTCCGAGCTGGCCGTAAACAGAACGAGCGCGGGAAACGAGTTTCAAAGAAAAAAAAACGTTTCATTTGCATCTGACGTTTGCCTCTTCCCGCCTCCCGCGAGCATCGCGCTGATTGGCCGCTGCGCCGCCAATAGATTCGAACCGATTTAAATTTTATAATTCGAACGTAAATTGATTCTTTTAGCAACCTTTTTTCTTAATTTATTATACTGGCGGACTGGCGCAAGGCACCTTGCCAGTATTCTTATGCCGAGAAACAATATTTTACAGGTTTTTCTTTGTATCCATTGTGTTATGTCCTGTGGTAAAGTAAACAAAGTGCTCAAATAAAATTGAAATCCCTAAAAAAGTAAGCGTTTCATGATAGCAATAGCGATATTTCAATTTTTAAAAGAGATACAAGTGAAACAAGTGAAGTCATAACGTCGCAATCAACGTTTTCCATCAAATCTCTAATCAAAAATAAGGTTCCCATTTCAATAAAAAAGGTAAAACTTACAAGTCCATCTCCATCAGTACAAATCGATGCTCGTTTAACTACTTAGCTGTACCTAATATTGGGAACATTAAGTTTCCCAGGCTACGTGGGAGCAGGCAGGCGCTACGTTGACTCAGAATCTAAGCATGGTTTATTTTTATGGCATATTGTTTTTTAGGTCATATTTTAAATCCTGGATGTGACACCTGTTTGCGACATTCGACTGTATACATTATTACTTTAGTCTCAACAGATTAGCATCAAAAAATAAAAAGTTAACGGTCTATGTCATGACTATTTCTTATTTGTCTTTCTAAACCATAGGTTATAGGTCAAAGTAAAAACTTATACAGTCGATTATCATGAACAAATGCCATATCGAGGTTTTAAAAAAAATCATAAACGTTACGACTCTTACGACTTATGTCGCAAATTAACTGTATTAATTTTTATAAATTAACTGTACCTACATTCTTTGTCCATGTAACGTAATGACGTAAAATATAAAATGTAGGTATACCTCTGGGAAATTTAATGATCCCAGTTGAAATCTCTGCTTTCTTTTAAATTAAACAGCGTTTAATTTATTTGATTACCTAATTGATTATATTCCCTTTGCTTTTCCACGAAATAGTGTCTTGGATAGACGTGACACTAAATTGTGCTTACATGCGCATATCAAATCGAATTTAATTCTGTACCTACAAGGAAACGCAAGCCTCACGCATTTCTTTTTACAAAGATTAATCTTTCAATAAATAGGGAAGTAAATATTGTCCAACTTTTAAGTTTAACTCTTATTTCTATATTCCACTTAAGTATTTGACGCCAAGAGATAACACAGTGTGCAATCGCCCTAATTTTTTTTCGCTATAGAGTTATTGATTTCAAGTTTGATTAGTGAAATGTGTTCTGAGAGATTACTATTCGTGAAATCGAAGTTATAACAAAAATAATCTTGATTAATGAAGTGTGTTAGTGATATTGATATATTAAAATATATTCCCATTACGGCGCGAACAAACACCAACTAATGTTAATCGCACCTCCGCCATTTTGTCGCAAATTGAACTAATTTGCGCCCTCGCCCCACGGGGGCTATTCCGGGGACGTTATTTTAAGCGATAATTTGGCGAC
The DNA here is from genome assembly GCA_905404275.2 of Hedya salicella. Taxonomy (NCBI): domain Eukaryota; kingdom Metazoa; phylum Arthropoda; class Insecta; order Lepidoptera; family Tortricidae; genus Hedya; species Hedya salicella. Next base: position 52,051,081 of record FR990097.1, on the reverse strand, counting down.
GAACATTGAACTCATGTATACTTAACAATGACTGGCAAATATTATTCTATACTGGTATAAAGCTGTATAAAAAAGAAATAGCTGTACATTTAATAGATTTTCAAAAAAATAAGCGAAAAAAGTTAGTAATTGGAAGGACTCCGAGTTTAAAATAATTTATTTTATGGCCCTAAATTATGTATGTGTAAAACGGCATTCGATACACAGGTTAGTATCCACAGATAGTAATAGAATCTCTTTAACCGACTACGAGTATGCTAAAGCAAAAAAAAGACTGTTATCACTTTTTTCTCCACCACGAACTATATTCAACTGCCTAATTGAGCGTCTTCTAGTTTTTATTAAAACTATTGTTGGCAGAATAGGATAACTTCTACCTTGTTTTATCAAAATGTATTTCGGCAGAATAAGATAGGTTGTGCCTTATTTTAAATGAAAAATATTTCGGCGAATTCCTCATTTCGGCGACTTATCATTTTATAGAAAGCATTTTACTCTGAAACCGTTAATAATCTTTTTAAAGATAAGATAAGATATTTATTGCAACCAAGTTACAGACTAAGTCTAGTTACAAGGACCCTTGTCGGGTGTAGCAAACATTTTAATTAGGTACAAAATTATGACATAAGAGGCTAACGAGCAGACGGGTCGACTGACGGTAAGCGATCACTGTCGCCCATAGACACTTGCATCACCAGAGGAGTCACAAGTGCGTTGCCGGCCTTTCAGGTGGGAGTACGCTCTTTTCTTGAAGGCTTGTGGGATTATTATGAAACAGATTTAACCTACCGCTTCTAAATGATGATCTTTTCAAAAATTATGACAATACGGTTTCAGTGGAAAAGTTCTCGATGAAATGAAAATTCTATGACATAGCTAAAGCATTCTAAGGAAAGTTTGTCAATTAAATGGAAGGACACCGGCGGAATAACTCAATTATGTCTGTAGATATTCGACGTGCATTTTTTGAGGAATCAACCAGGCAATCCTGTCGACTCATAGCTCGATTGCTGATTGAAAAAAAAAACATCTGTTTTTAGATGATATCTACTAGTGGATAAAAAAACTGTATACTCAACCACGTTGATGAATTTTCGAAAATATCCCGATTTCATAATATAAAAAAAATCAAAAGTATCTCATTCTAAAAGGGCGTAAGTGGCAAGTAGATTGTACCGTGGATGGCTGACGGCGTAGAAATACATACAGAAGCACTATTACTAACTAAGGCGGATTTAGTATAGAAATTGACTTGTTGGTTCTTGTTGTGCTTTAAGAATCCATATACACCTAGTGATGTCATTTAGAGAATCGTATGCTTCCTTCAATTTTTTCTCAATATTTTCAAAAGTTGTAAAACGATTGAATGCTTTTGGGTTCCTTGAAAATAAATTGACAAAATGGATCTCGATTTGATTACATTTGGTTTGAAATGTTGTCAATTGCTACAAACATGCCACAATTGCCACAAAAGAGCACGATAGAGTTATAAGAATAGATATGTGTTTGGCTTCACCAGCTCTGCTCTACACTTCACACCTCCTGCTTAAGCCATCGACACAAAGACCAATCATGATGGACGCGAACCGAAATAGAGAGCCAAGCACATATCTATTCTTACAACACTATCGACTGCTCTTTTGTGGCAATTGTGGCATATTACAAACAAAAGACAAAACAAGAGAAATCCTCCAAATGAAAGGTTGAGATCAAGGTCAAAAGCGTGCCCCGAAGAGACAAAACGGTAAAAGACCATTATATACGTACCTACTTACGCAGTGGAAATTTTAAAAATTTTGAAGAAAAACTGCGTTGGCTCCACCGTGTCCAGAATAGCCCCCGTCGAGTTAAATGACAAAGTTTTAATGAGAAAACTGAAGCTGCCAGCATCCTCCCCCCTCTACCCCCGCCAGCCCCGCATCTGAGCATCGCTGACTTACACAATTCTCACTCATTTAAGCGTAATTAAAACACCGTCGACCACGCTGGCGGGGTCGTCCACCGCGGTCTTAAAACAAGCACCACAAAAATCCCAAATTGTCGCCAGCCAGGGCACTGACAACATAGGTACATGACACAGACCGGCTAGAAAATAGCTAGGTACTGTGGGAGTGTAGCAGTTGGTAGTAAAAACAACAGTAACTAGTTACGTATTTTTTCTTCAAGAGCCAAATCAGTAATGAATATTTTTTACATCATTACATTACAAAAACAGAGACGGAAGATATTCCTTATTCGAATTGGTCATTCGAATCTATTATTTAAAATAACTGCGAGTCTATGAAAAAGGTGGCTATATACGAGCCACCTCACAGTACACACCGACTGCCGTGTGCCCGCGGCAGTCATCACACGTGTTGCCGGCGGCTGTTGCGGCAGCTCCACCACCACAACACAATTCTATCAGTTCAGGAAACCACAATGCCGCTGAGAGGCCAACGTCCGCCACGCCGCTGACAGGCCAACCCACCACTTCAACACCCCGTTGAAGAAATAGAGAAGACTACAATAGAGCCGCGGAAGAGGCCTCAACTCCAGTACAAGTCCACCAGACATGCACCAGAGACAAGGCCTCCCCGCAACATAGACTCCGTGCCACCAAAAGGCACAAGATAGCCACACCCGTCGAAATGGGTGGTGAAGAACACCGCCAAAGAGGGCTCTGCCCTGATATGGCATCCCCACACCAGTAGGTGTGAGAAGAAGACCCACGGATTCTATCAGTAAGAGCAAAAATGCTAGCCAAAAAACAGGACTAGAGAAGAAGACAAAGCGTTAATAAAGTTGATGCGGTAGAATTCTTAGGAACGAGCCGGTTTTTGTCAAAGCGCGCAGCTTAAGTTGAAAACAAGATACGCAACGGCCTTAGATGGTACTGTACATTACCTACCAAGGGCTGTAAAAGAAAGGGCTTTCTTTGAAATCGCAGGTATTTGTGACCCGAGCCGCAGACGAGGGTTGTAAATATGCGATAGAGGGCTTTATTTTTTACTGCCCGTGACGAGTACACAATTTTACGTCTTCATCTGGCCATAATGCTAGTTTTACCGTACGCGTAGCATGCCGTAAAACTCACATTATGGCCAGGTGTGACATAAGAATAATAGATTTCTAGGAGAAAAGAGTCATAAGCCTCCTATTTCTTTACCCACTTAGCTTAAAAATAACCTTCAGGCATTCATGGATATATAGCTATTCCTGTACCAAAAGTTATCAAAACCTGTTCTGCCATTTTGACTAAAATGTGCTCACATAAAAAAAACAGTAAAAATCCATTCAGTGTCCTTTAAATAACCCTTTTCACTTATTTTTGTTAAAATATTTTCAATGTACAAATAGTTTAATATTTCTTCAGTAACTTTATATGAATACTAGAATATGCCCGCAACTTCGTTCGCGGAAGAGAAAACGTCAAGCCCCTTTTTTATCGCGTAGTCGGGTAAAAAGTAGCCTATAACCATCTGTGGATACCCAGCTACCCGTGTACCAAAAATAGTTCAGTCAAATCAAATCAAATCAAATCAAAATATCCTTTATTTAAGTAGGCTTAGATACAAGCACTTTCGAATTGTCAGTCACAATGAGAGAAGTCTTTGCTGGGAAACATACAATATGATCCAACATTTGTTGCAAGGATTAGGGAAACCTAGAAAAACCTAATTTCAACAATAACATTTAACTTAAGTATAATACTTACTTATTATTGATAAAATCATCATTTTAAAATTTAAAATAATTAATAAGATAAATCCCAAAAGGATTGTCAATAAAAAAGAGAAAAAATCTAGAATGTGTCTAGAATAAATTTCTAAATGTCAGAGTATATAAAACAATTAATATGCGTGTACCAATTAACTATTACAATATTGTCTTAATTATACTTAAAACTTTTACAATTGTGTTGTAACTAATTTATAATTGATACACGCAGAGGAGATGTACAAATTCTCCAGATCAATGTTAATATAAAATATATACTTTATTTTTTTCAGAGATGTATAAGGTCTCTAGGCGTCACGACATGCGATAAAATTAAATATAATAATTTGACTGAATTCTACTGAGATGTATAAGGTCTCTTAGGGGTCAAAGTGAATAATACATTAAAAATAATTATTATTAAATCTAAATTTCTTAGATATGTATATGGTCTCTAGGCGTCATAACATGCAAAAAGATAAAATTAGTTAATAAAAATCCTCAGAAATGTTTAAGGATATACCTCTATAAATAAAACAAAACTCTTAGAGATGTATACAGTCTCTAAATCAAATAAAAAATGAATAACTTCAATCGAGTACAGGATGAAGTCTCTCACGTCATCAGTTCATTAAACACTGGTAGGCAGTTACTAGGTATACAATTAATTTGGCCCTTGCTAGCATGAACAGACCGGACCCCACAAACGGCACCCGTTCACGAGCATGACGCATATCTCAGCCATCGCCTCCCTCAACCATATTTTAGGGAAGGTTGCGACCCGATCAACGACGCCACCGTAAACAAAGACCTTTAAGCGAGCATGACATGCTCACACTGCCGGGCATTAAACACTAATAGTATTGCCCGGTGAGAAACAACAAATGTGCTCTCATGTTACATAAAATGCGAACTATTATTACCTCTTAAAATAATGCTTACTTTACATATACAAGACTAAACTACTGGCTTAAAGACATCTTTATCGTCTAAAAAGTCATTTACAGTATAATACGCCTTGTTTAGTAGGTGACGTTCTATGTGGGACTTAAATTTGCTGCAAGGTAAATTCACTACATCGTTGGGTATTTTGTTATAGAAGCGTACACAGTTCCCCACGAACGAAGTTCCGACCTTGCGGAGACGATGAGCAGGCATGGCAAGCTTGTTCTTATTTCTTGTATTGTAGTGGTGAATGTCTCTGTTGTGTTTGAAATCATGTTGATTTTTCCGAACATACATAATATTCTCGAGAATGTACTGAGATGCTACGGTGAGAATATTGGTTTCCCTGAATTTTTCTCTCAGTGATGCGCGAGCTCCCAGTGCACAGATTGAGCGTACAGCCCGTTTTTGTAGTACGAAGATGGTTTGTATGTCCGCCGCCTTGCACCACAACAGAATTACATATGACATTACACTATGAAAATAACTGAAGTACACGAGCTTTGCCGTCTCGACGTTTGTTAACTGTCTGATTCGCCTCACTGCATAGGCTGCGGAGCTTAGTTTACCTGCAAGAGTGGCTATATGCGCATTCCATTGCAGTTTAGAGTCTAAAGAAACACCCAGGAATACTGTTTTGTCTTCAAATTCTAGCACATCGCCTTTCAATGTCACATTGGCACACACATTCGGTAATGTGAATTTGATGCACTTGGTTTTCTTGGCATTTAAAAGTAAGTTATTTGCAGTAAACCAATGTACAATAGTAGACCGCATCGTTTATAGTAACGAAGTTATTCTCTCTTCTTTTCAATTTAAAAAGAAGAGAAGTATCATCTGCGAACAACACAATATCATGTTTATCTTGCACAAGGTTTGGTAGATCATTGATATACACTAGAAACAGAAAAGGGCCTAGAATTGAGCCCTGGGGTACCCCCATAGCAACAGATGATCCAGTTGATTGCATCCCGTTGATGACTACGCGTTGCGTTATGTCTGAAAGATATGATGAGACGAGGTCAAGTGCACCGTTCTTTATTTCGTAGTGTTCCAACTTACGCATTAAATTATTATGATCAACGCAATCAAATGCCTTTGATAGGTCACAAAAAATCCCAATAGCATCTTGAGCGTTTTCCCAGGCATCAAAGATGTGTTTAACTAGCACTACCCTAGCATCAGCAGTGGAGCGAGCGACCTTTGGTAAGTCCAAATTGACTTTTTTTTTTTTTTTTTTTTTTTTTTATTATAAATAGATGGGCATTTGACCGCAATCTCACCTGTTGTTAAGTGACGATGCGGTCAAGGATGTATCATGCCCGTCTAGAAACAGCCTATTCACTCTTGTCTTGAACACGCCCAAATTATAATGGTCGGGGAACACACTCGCAGGCAACGAGTTCCACTCCTTTGCGGTACGCATGATAAAAGTTGCACCATAGCGCTTCGTGCGGATTCGCGGAATATTGACCACGTGCGGATGGAACGAACGCACGCGTCGTGTGTCCCGATGATGGAAAGGGGCTGGTGGAATTAAATCATGTAATTCCCCCGCACACTCACCGAAATGTAACCTGTAAAAGACCGACAGACGAGCGACCCTACGTCGATGCTCAAGGCTCTGCAGCTTAGTGTCAGTTAGAGTAGGGTCGCCAATAAGCCGCCTAGCTCGTTTGTCAATCGAGTCCAAAGTGGCCAGTTGGTATTTAGCTGATCCATCCCAAAGGTGACAGCAGTACTCCATACATGACCGGACTTGTGCTTGGTAAAGCATTAAAAGCTGTCCTGGAGTGAAATACCGCCTAACCTTGGAGAGGATTCCAAGTTTTTTGGCTGCAGTCTTTGCTTTGGACTCGATATATTGACCGAAATTGAGATTGGCAGTCAACTGAACACCAAGAAGCTCAAGGCTGCCAGTCAATTTTACAGGCACATTCCGGAAAGTCGGAGCCAGCTCGAATGGGCTCCGTTTGGTGGAGAACAGACACGCCTGCGTCTTGGTAGCGTTGAACGTCACCAGATTAGCGTCACCCCAAGTGGAGACTGCATGAAGGGACGCGTCCACACGGTCTACCATAGCCTCTCGACAAGACTGGATTGTATCCCTGCTGGCCTTCGCGTCCGGTAGATATCTGTCCGCAACTGTGCTGTCATCTGCGTACCCAATGATACCGGGCATAAGCAGATCGTTTATGTGCAGCAAGAATAGAGTTGCGGACAGGACCGACCCCTGTGGAACTCCGGCATCGATGGCTTGGTGGTCTGATGAGTAGCCATCGATGACTACTCGTATCGACCGGTTAGACAAGAAGTCAGATATCCAAGTACAAAGACCATCAGGAACACCATATGCAGGAAGCTTGGATATAAGGCCAGCATGCCAGACCCTGTCGAAGGCCTTAGAGATATCCAGAGACACGGCAAGAGCTTCGCCGTGTTTCTCAATGGCCTCACTCCATAAGTGGGTGGCATACACTAGAAGGTCCCCAGTTGACCGGCCTCGGCGAAATCCGTACTGACGGTCACTGAGGAGATCGTTACCTTCTAGGTAAGCCAGGAGTTTGTTTTTCAGTCCACGTTCCATAGCCTTGCAGAGTATGGAGGTGACAGAGATGGGACGGTAATTGACAGGGTCAGCGCGGCTGCCTTTTTTGGGCACAGGTTGCACGTTTGCAAGCTTCCACGATTTAGGTACTACCCCAGTCTCTAGTGAGAGGCGATACAGGCGTGTCAGTGGTGGAGACAACTCGGGTGCACAGGTACGCAGGACTATCGCTGGTATACCATCAGGTCCACTGGCTTTATTCACGTCCAGAGACTGCAGGATTTTTAAAATCTCTTTTTGATGTATACGTACTTCAGCCATGGAGCAGTCAGCACGTGGTAAGATGGGTGGAGTTTTACCCGCAGTATCCAGACGCGTATTTTGGGCAAAAAGAGTCGCAAATAAATTCGCCTTCTCTTCCGCAGCATGTGCCAGAGTACCGTCTGGTTTCAGCAATGGCGGGAGCGATGGCCGTGCAAAATTGGATTCAACCGCTTTCGCCAAGGACCAAAACGCCTTACTCCCAGCAGGGTAAGAGGCTAGCTTGGCGCCTATCCGGCTTATGTGGTTGAATCGAGCCCTGCGTAACGTTTTTTTTGCATGCTTTGGCGGCTTGGTTAAAGGCTTTCTTCAGTTTCGGTGTATCCGGAGACTTACGTGCTCGAGCTTCAGCCCATGCGGAATAAGCCGATTGTTTGTGTGCCTCGGCACGACTGCAATCAGCTCCGAACCAAGGACGAGCTTGGCCATTCGACGCTACATCAGAGTATGGTATATAATATTCCATTCCCTGAAGTATAACCGCGGTTATGGCTTCGGCACAGCTCGACGGGTCACCTGAAGAAAAGCAGACCTCACGCCAAGGGTAAGATGCAAAAAAGTGACGCATCTCGTCCCAATCTGCTGACTGGTATCGCCACAGCCTTCGAGGACCACTTGGGTTGCTCTCAGGTGGGGAATATACGGATACAGATTTTACCAGACAGTGATCGGAGGTACCTAGCGGTGCAGAGACCGATACCGAGTATCTGTCTGGTTCAGTAGTCAGCAGAAGGTCAAGGCAATTGGCAGGGTGGGAGTCAACGTCGGGCACCCTCGTGGCACAGCTTACCAGCTGGGTGAGATCTAGCGATAGTGCAAGGTTGTGCGCCTCTCTCCCAGCGTGGTCGGTCTCCTGGTATGGGTACAACCACTCCTGATGGTGTGCGTTAAAGTCCCCCAAGATGACTAGCTGAGCTGAAGGGTACCTTTCCCTAGCCTCATCCGCCGTCTGAGAGAGATGTTCACATAAGCGAGTTGTCTCCTCGTCTCCACTGTGCGAGCGGTAGACACAGGCGTACAAAATTTGTTCATATCCTGCGTCCACCATGAGCCACAAGAGGGAGAAACTGGGGTCCTCAAGGTTCTTGAGACGCCTGATGCAGATGTCATCACGGGAGTACACACAGACCCCTGCACGCGGTTTGAACCGATGCTCAAGAGTGTACCCAGGGTAATTAAGGTACGCTATGTCATCTGGACATCTGATCTGCGTCTCAGTGAGGAACAGCAGCTGCGGTTTTTCTGTCTCGAGGTGGTGGTGGACTGGAACGAGATTTGAGTGCAGACCTCGAATGTTAGAGAGGTGCACTTTAAGTGGGAGGACGTGCAGCCGCTGTTTAACCTTGATTCTTATTTTTGACTAAGCCATAATTAGTGGAAGGGAGTGATTAGGCTGGGGGGAATGGCAGTTGGGCGAGGCGGTGGTCCGTTAGCCACCGGGAGGCAAACTGGACACGGCCGCACGTGAAGGAGCCTGACGCGGAGACCGCGGGGACGCCCGAACCCCCCCAAAATGGCTACCTGGTCCTCCCTTCCGGTCGCCAACCGGCAAGGTAGAGCATTCTGGGATTTTTCGTGAGGTGGCGGGGCAGCCTTTCACTGTCGGCTAGGCAGCTAATTGGGCCCCCAACTTCCTACGGTCGGCCAGCGGCGGCACCGTGCTTCGGATCCCGCTGCCCTCCGAAGCCAGGCCCCCGATGCAGCCGTGACCAGCAGCCAAATACGGTCACACTGATCACTGCAACTGCCCAGACCCATTTTCCCTCATTGGCTACTCCAGGCATCGCGCCGGAACACAGTTAAAGCCGCTTGGCGACGCGGCTTTGCCTGGAGGGTGGTTACCAGCCACGGCCGAAGCCTACCACCGGAAATATGTCACCCGTTTGGCACCACCCAGGGGTCACGTGTAGGGTCTCGAGGGTAAACCTACGGACGCGAGTGACTTCAACCCCCAAGACTGACTGCTATGAAGTAGGTTATATCCATTAAAATGAGATGTAAGTTGATTAAGAATAAGTTTCTCAAAAACTTTACTCAATGCGGGTAGTATTGATATTGGTCTATAATTTGTGGGGTCTATTTTTGTTCCTGATTTAAATAAAGGAATGATCTTGCTGTGCTTCATCAAATTAGGAAATACTCCAGTGTCAATACATTTGTTGAATATATCAGCCAAATATCGTGCAATCGCCTCTATTATTGAATGTAACACTTTAACGGAAAGGCCCCACAGGTCTTCAGTCTTCTTCAAATTTAACGATCTAAAGGTTTTGATAACAGTATTTGGAGTAACATAAGTAAATTTGAAGAAGTGTTTACATTCTGGTACATACATTTTTAATATTGATTCAGCAATATCTGGCGATGAATTTAAAGATTTTGTTGTCTCTACAGGTATATTAGAGAAGAACCGCTCAAACTGATGCGCAACTTCAATGTCTGCATTTACTGTTTCATCGTTGATTTTTAGGCTAAAATGAGGATTTTTTACTTTAGTTTTCCCAGTTTCGTCATTTATGACCTTCCAGACGGCCTTCACCTTGTCACTAGAATTAATAATTTTTTTAGACAAATATTCCGATTTAGCAGCAGCGCACAATTGTTTGAAGGATTTGGAAAAATTCTTCACGTATTCTAAAAATTCCGGTCTCTAATCGATTGACCTTTGATCATATAGATCGTAAAGACGAAGTCTTTTTTCATGAATATCAGGCGTAGTCCAGTCGCTAAATGTAGTTTTAACCTTGCCTTGTACTTTCTTCAGATTGAGACAAGAATCAAATTCTTTTTTTATGCAATCAAATAAGACCGAGCACATGCCGTCGGCATCCTTTTGAGTAAAAGAAAGATAACACAGTTTCTCCTGAATTTTCCGATTGAATAAATCTAAGCGATACTCAGTAATAGGTCTGCACATAGTGTCTTGTGGTTTCTCTTCATTTTTTCTACTGAAACTGATGGATGCATGTTGTCCACAGTGGTCAGACCCTAGTTTATTTATGATAACTAGCTTCTGCCCGCGACTTCGTCCGCCTTAAATTCGTTTATCGCGGATAAAGGTACTTTTCCGAGATAAAAAGTAGCCTATGTCCTTCCCCGGGACTCAAACTATCTCCATACCAAATTTCATTCAAATCGGTTCAGCGGTTTAAGCGTGAAGAGGTAACAGACAGACAGACAGACAGACAGACAGACAGACAGACAGACAGACAGACAGACAGACAGACAGACAGACAGACAGACTGACAGACAGACAGACAGACACATTTTCGCATTTATAATATTAGTATGGATTTATCCAACGCATTCGTGTTACTAAATATGTTATCAATACATGTTGAACTGGTGGCTGTGATTCGGGTAGGCTCACAAAACAAATTCACTAAGCCAGAAGATTTGAAAGTGCTGAACAAACTCACACTCATAGATGATACTTCAAGTAAATTGACATTAAAATCACCACACACAATAATACACTTGTAACTAGAGAATACGCTATTGAGCACTTTATCCATAATTGAAATACGTTCAGCCGTTTTGACGATAAAGCCAGAACAATACATACAAACATCCAAAAAAATCCAAACACCTCCGGGCACCTTCTAGTATTAGTATAAATAAACAAAACATTATTTGATTTTTTATTGATTTTGTACGAAAATCTTGATGTTTTACCACCACGATTATCGTGATTTTTAAAGAGAATCTTTGCTAAGAATTTCTTTGTATTTCAAGAAAACATTATTTCCTGATTAGAATTTATATGTTATTATATAAACTAGAGTTAGCTACATCATACTACTTCATATTTATATATTTTGTAGTAATTAAATAGAAATTAGTAGAATTCAAAATATGGGGCAATTACGCCCCCATTCCAGATAATGACGAATAAACTCCTCTGTGAAGCATTGTTTAGTTCAGCATCTGTACGATATTTCTTTAAATGCAATCTGTCACCGATCGTAACGAGCGGCGAAAGAGAAAACAAACCCAATTAGAGTCGCGCTCGCTCGTTACTGCCACGTGTCGCGAACGCACGCACTACGCCTGACTTTTTAAACCCCTTGTCAAAATCATCCGTATCCGAACTCCGTTGTTTCTGTGAACATCGCCGCGCACTCGCACCACCATCCGCAGTAAAGCGAACTTCGGAAAGCTTTCCGTTGAGCTCTCAACTTCAAAACCTTGAACAAAAGGAAGAACGAAGACACAACGTTGATCCTGGCTCCCTTCACCTTCTTCAGCGTCGCGGCCACACTTGGTCGCCCCTGCCGGGTCAGCTTGCCCTCCCCGGGGCTTGAAGATGTGATTGATGGGGGTCCGTTCTCCGATCGTGCTTCTGCCTTCCAGCTGCTTCAAGAACACAATGACCTGTGCTTCTTCCAACACCTCCTTCGCGTAGCACGTCCATGTAGGCGAGCTATGGCTCCCTTTGCGCGGAGCAGGGCCATGGAGGAGGCTCGTTTCCTGTATTCTGCAACATCGAAAGCGACTTGTTCAAGAAAAGAAAAGGCCTTGAAGAGGCCATTCACCATCATCTCCAACATCACATCGGCTGAACTACGCCAGACTTTCATTGGGTTGCCTCAAAGTCCTGTAAGCCTACGGGATGCCAGACCCAACCCAGACTCCTCCGGAGACGCCATTTCACACCTCTAGAGTGGTCGGCAACGACCAGGAGAGAAGAGTGAACACCCAAAAAGAAAACCGTATCCGTACGATGAGATCACAGCTGCCATAGAAAGGCTCTTCGGGGATGTCTAAGCGTCGATCCCGCCGGTGGGGTGACCTGCAGCCCGTATTAGTTTCTTAATCTCCCTTACCTCCGAGTTTTACTCTCTCCTTCCCATGCCACAAGTCAGGTAGAACCCATTCAACTCTAAGGGCCCCGCCGAGACAAAGGCCCATGGACATTTGCAATCTAAAGATGCTAGAGTTCATGACAAACTCACTAAGGTATAGTCAAAATTCGACATCCTACTGGGCGTAGAAAATGCTCCGCACTAATTTCTATCAAGTATTATTAAAACAAGGGGATACTTTGGATCGTGTTCCGATCGCAAGGAGATATTCTAGCAAAAACTAGATGGCGATTTAAAACGAAGCATTTAACTATGTTATAATTGAACATAGAAACATAATATAGTAACAATTACTTCACAAATACCTAATAATAATAAAAATCGCTACATTTAATAACTCTGTCACTCTTGCAAAGTTGAATAATGGTAAAAAAAATGTTATACATAGATGGCGTTGTAACATTGTACATATCGGCAAACGGCGTTTTGTATGGAGATGGTCAGTCCTCTTGTTTTAATGGTCCTTGCTCATGGTAAAATGTATGTTATATCTATCAATATTCTATACAAAAAAACTGAAGAGAGTCGAAAGTCTGTACATGGAAGATATTCGAAAAAAAGTTGGCTGGGGTTACTTAGAATTTGCTTACAATTGATAACAGAACACATTCCAACAGTTTTTACAATTTTTGTCTGAATGTAATTAATTAGTATTTGTTTTTGTGTGGTCGTGTGTATGTGTATTTGTGCCAACGTCACGCCCAAACGACTGAACATCGCGAATAAACTGTCGGACTAAATAATATGTAGTTGTAATCGCCAATCTTAGAGAGACTAATCTATTGCATATCTTAACATTAATTGTTTAAAATTTCCCATGACTATAAAAAATAATTATAGTGAGGGCGGATCGGAGACGTCATGGGATCAGTTCGCGCAGCGGCGTCTCGAGTATCGCCGGCCCCATTACACCTATTAGCGAACAATATGGAACGTGTTCATTATTTAGCTACCCCGGGCATGATGGCCTCATGCGGCGAGCATACGACATTGGTGGAAAATTCTTCTGAATTCGTGATGAGAAAGTTATTGAATGGTTATTTAGTAACAGTTAATGACGATCCAATAATTTTATGTAATTTGTAAAATAGTGGGTTTTGAGAACTACTAACGCTATCTAGTGAGTATTCTTAGGTTCATAGATCAGACTATACGCGCTACTCGTCACTAGAGAGCGCTGTCGACAAGGGTTAACAAGTCTTTTAAAATAATTTGATTGTAAAGAAAAGTTATGTGTACAAGAAAGTGCATTTTACTGGTTTTTTATGTATGTATTATTGCATCACTAATTCAATGATATCGTTAAAATTTAAGTTACATATATTAAAACAGAACTTTGTTAATAATGCCATCTAGTTTTTGTACTAGCGTTAAATAGCTGCTATATATTTGAGACTCACGTAGCTACTTCTATTCAACGTAAGAGGGCGCTTAAATTAAACTTAACCAATTAATCCCTTGGTAAACGTAACTAATCGAGTGTATAAATATTTATTGGCATTTTAAGGGATATATTTTCTATTGCCTAAAAGTACTAAGGCATGTATACATTGTCACCGCCTCTTGAAGTGGACAAATGAAGAACTAACGAAACGAGCCCTTACTCCTTACAGATAACCGTGGCTAGATAACTAGTGAACTGTGAAGATTTTTTTTGTCTAGGAGATAACTAGTTATCTCCGAGGATTTTATATTCTTCGCAGATAACTTTTTTTTAACAGTTTTCTGTGAGGAAAATCCAATCCTTGTAGATAACTGGTTACCTCCAAGGATTTTGCATTCTTCGCAGATAACTATTATTTTTTTAAGTTTCCTTTGAGGAAATGTTTTTCCTCGGAGATAACTAGCTATCTCCAAGGAATTTAAAATCTTCGCAGATAACTATTTCTTTTTATAGTTTTCTTTGAGGAAAATGTATTCCTCGGAGATAACTAGCTATCTCTAAGGAATTTAAAATCTTCGCAAATAACTGTCTTTTCTAATAGTTATCTGTGAGGAAATTTAAATTGCCCTACTCAGCATAGTGTTTTGTAAACTCCATTTTTGTGGCATGCCGTTTATTATAGGTGGATGAGTATATATAGAATATGAAGCATAAAGATCTCAATCTAATACGGCGGAAATAAATAATTCTATTGACCCTAAATCTGATCAAATTTAGACTTCATTTCCTAAAAAATGATTTTAGAGTTTTAATCTTATGCTTAAAATGATAAGAGGTCATACTTTCTGCAGAAATGCATGCGACAAAAATAGGGTCATGCTTAGATTTATGACAGGATTTTGGTCTTATATAAAATATTGCTACGAGTTATGAACCAGTTTTTATTTTTTAGTTTTTTTAACCATAAAGTATATTATGCTTTGATTGAAGTGCCATTATGTTTTTAAAGACGTGACGTGTTTAAAGGAAGACAATTTTAAATTAAAAATTAAATTCGTTTATTTGTAGATTTGGGTTTTATTTTAAACGTTTTATAAATAGTAAGTTGTTAGTATTTTTTAATCTTTGTTTTTCTTTGTGACAATTACTCACAGATAACTGTTAGAAAAGACAGTTATTTGCGAAGATCTTAAATTCCTTGGAGATAGCTAGTTATCTCCGAGAAATACACTTTCCTCAAAGAAATCTTAAAATAATAATAGTTATCTGCGAAGAAAATAAAATCCTTGCAGGTAACCAGTTATCTACAAGGATTGGATTTTCCTCACAGAAAACTGTTAAAAAAAAGTTATCTGCGAAGAATATAAAATCCTCGGAGATACTAGTTATCTCCTAGGAAAAAAAATCTTCACAGTTAACTAGTTATCTAGCCACGGTTATCTGTAAGGAGTAAGGGGAAACGAGCAATTTGGAATACGATATTGTGAAATAATTGTCAATACAGACGCTAACGAATTGTGGGGCGCGAAGCGTTTTATCTGTTCATTGCGCGGTTGAGACGCGCAACGCACTATGGCTAGTTGGGATCACACGCAATGAATTAGAAAAACCGCTACCGCCGCCGCCGCCGCTCGATGTCGTGACCAGGCCGTAAGGTTTCGGAACGTGCTATCCGATTCCTAAAACACCAGTTTCAAAATAAGTTTCTTTAAATGACCGTACTCCAAAAGACCCGTTTCTCGTAACATCTGTATGCCGAAAGACCCGTTTTTTATGACACCCGTAAGGTAATTCGGTTTTAACCAAGGACCATTAAAACCAGAGGAAACGCCGTTCCCCGTTATGTACAACGCCATCTATGTATAAGAATTAATATTTAAAATTTATTCAACTTTGCAATAGTGACACATTATTTAATTGTTACAATTTATGTATAATTGGCCGTTGACGAACTAATTGTTACTACACTATGTTGGTACGGTCGACTACAAAGATATGTATCCACTTTTTCAACTTAATGCATTGTAATAAGGTCAAAAAGTAGATATATTTCTTTGTAGTCGACTGTGTACAATCATAGCACCGTGAAATGTTTAATTTTAAAGCGCCATCTAGTTTTTGCCAGAATATGTCCTTGCAGTCTTGGTTTTAACTTAATAACCGCTCAAAGACTTGCAATGTGTGACGGGTATTGATGTTTTAGGATCAGGTGTTTTGAGAAGCGGATATGAAACCAAACGTATTTTTGGGGTAAACACATTCTAGGAAACGCTAGTGTCGGTCACGGTCGTTTCGTAATTAGGTGTTTTTGAGAAATGGATATCAAACCAAACATATCTTTTGGGAAAAGTACATTGTGGGAAACATATATATCGGGAAACGGATTATTAAGGAAACGGTAGGGTTGAGACCTGATGTTTTGGGAACAGACAGAACGGTCCGAAAGGGACTGTAATGGCGAATACTTGTGGTCGCTGAGGGAATAAATCGATAAAAGAAAGCCACAAAATAAAAATATACAATTTATTCTTAGATGTAGGTACCTTACAAACTATATATCCTACGAATGGGCTGGCCTCGACAACGAAACTAACATTTTTTAATGAGAAAATCATACAGTGTAAGGACTTCAGAATTCCGAAAATGATGAAAATTGAATACAATGTTAGTTATTGACAATTTTTTATGGTGCGTTATTTTTTTTTTATGTAACGAGTGGCAAAAGGGCAGACGAGCCACCTGAAGGAAAGTAGTCATCGTCGCCCATGGATATGCGCAACACCGGAGGAATCGCCCATATTTTGCCAACCTTTGAGAGCCCTGTTAACTCGCTTCTTGCAGAATACCATGTTATAGCGCTCTGGAAATACCTCAGAGGGAAGGTTATTCCACAACTTCCAAGTGCGTGGTAAAAATGAGCGTGATGCCCGTTTATATTTTGGATGCCAAGCATTCAGATAGTTTAGTTATAAAACGACGTCTTAATAATAGAAATATTGGTGAAAAAACTACTCCAATATCATAATATCTCCCCGAGATACAACGACGTTTAAAGCACATTTTTGGACTTTCCCAAAAAGCACTTCATACGAAAGCCTACAAGCATGTGACGTCACACGCACTAGCGTATAGGGAAAATGAGAACTTTGTTCTGCAGCTATGTTAAAACTTGCGTTTAACGAAACGGTTTTATAACAAAAATTACAAAACATTTTATGGGTTATTGAATATTATTAGTTATTAATATTTTGATACTTTAAAAATGGACTTTCCCACCCAACTTTAAAGACTCATATAATAAGCTACATGTAAAGTATCGAACTCAAAATTTTAACGTAGTTTTTGATATTGCTTGTTTTATCAGGATCTTATATAATTTTTTTCTACTGTCAAATACCCAATTAGAACAGTCATCGTAATAACTATAGGAATAGTGTCTTGGTTAGATTTGACAATAAATTGTACACATGTACACACATATTTTCATGCAGTTTCCACAAAAAATATGCATGCAAATGCAAGAAACCACCGCCAATCACTATAATCCTCGACACGTGATTCGCCTCTCTACGAAGTATCATCACGAGATGCAGGTGTTGACGGCCCGGCATCCATCAATATTCCATGAATATTATCTAATATTCATGGAATATTGATATTAGATAGTATTCATGGAACGAAAGGTTTATTTTGTCTGGATTTTTGAAGGAATAGTATTTCTTGAGTATTTTAGCAAGTGTAGACATATCACACGAGAGCAGAATGTTTGGTATTCAAATTTTGATTTTGGTGAGAGAATATGTCGTGAACATAAAGCAAATTACATGGTAAACTAAAAATCCACGAGTTCATTCAGCCAGCAGCATGGTACTTGGCCACCATTGGAACTATGTCAAAGTGACGTTATTAAATAAAATCTTACTTATTATATACGAGATGTCACTTTGACATAGTTCTTTAATGGCCTAGGGTTTCAATTGGTTGACTGTACAATTACAAAACATCAAATCATTGATCACATGGCTTTAGTTTTTATTCTGTGCCTTAAATACTTCATAAATATAAATGATAAAGTGCATTGGTTCAAGAATAGGGATGTTTACTCAATTTCAATTCTTAGTCCGTCGATAAAATAAAAAATATATTGGAGATATTTTTTTAAACTTAATCAAAATATAAAGGCGATACAGTGAGTCAAAATGTAGCGCGACGTCACGTCTCTGTACAGTATATAAAGAGTTATGACGTCAAGCCCACACTCCTAAACTTTAATGTTACTGCAATTTATCCAAGTATCTTTTTATTAAGTTGAAAAAGAAAATGTTGGAAATGAAAATGTTTTTATATTTATACGACTAATTAGAATTTTGAATTTTATAGCCCAGTGTCATGCCACACATTCAAAATTATTCCAATGCACCTCAAATCGAAATTTGGTTAATTTGCTTAACCACTCACATGCTGGTGATTTTGATTTGAACTCTATTTATATGCATACTAAAAATGAATGTCTGTAAATTGCAGATATTTAAAAAAAATATACTGACAAACTATTTGAATTTTGGTATCTACAGATGGTTATACGATACCGTCTACCCGACTACACTGAAGAAAATAATAGAGATAATGACTTTACCTCCTCTGCAAACGAAGTTTGAAATAAGAATGGTGACATGCAAGTACAGTTGCAGAGAGCACTTGAGTGGTAAAGCCTACTAATTAGTATGACTGTAGTTTGTAAGTTGTCAGCACAGCCCCGAACCCCGCCCAACCAATACTGCCTAGAAGGCGAGCTTCTTCATGAGCAAGTACATGTGCTGGTCCACCTCGAAGCCGTGAAGGTTGTTGGCATCGCCCTGCAGCCGCATCAGCAGCCCGCCGAACGACACGTACGCCGCCAGCCGCGACGCCGTCTCCATGGCTGCCTCGTCACCTTCTATCCTGTAATATTACATTTTAAACAATACACTATGTGTTACCTTCAGCTGCACCATTGGTGTAGATAGGTGTAGTTAGGTGTGTCTGAAACGGACCCTACCCCACAGACTTGCACTTAAAAGGGCCTCACACAAAGCCTCCTTGTGTTTCTAACTTAAACCCTTTAAGTTTTGTATCTTCATTATATTATCTATACAAACAATTTAATAAGAGAACAGTTTCAAGTTGTTGTACACTTTTTGGAAAAATTTCAAGTATGCCACTTGAAATGTTTACATTAAAAGGCTCCAAGCGAAAATGGATGATTTTTCATGGTTTTTGTTGTATATCTGATCCCTAAAATGCTGAAAATAACTTTCCAAACATGGTATATAATGTATTATGATAGTTAAGTTTCTATTGAACACTTTCTCACATTCAGAAATTAGAATTTATTTTTATGTATTTTGTTTTGATTTTTCACAGAAACGTCTAAAAAAATTAAGATTGCATATACATTTATCAGACTCAAAACGAATGCCTAATTGTTCATTGTGACAACACCTAACACGCTAGGCAAGCCTTTTCTTTAAAAAGCATATATTTTAGGATCATATTGTTTTTGGTGACTCATGAAGATAAACTGAAACAGTATAATAGGTATAGATCAGGGCATGGCAACCTTTTGACCGATTCAAAAGAGTCAAAAATTACAATTTACATAATTTCTAAGTTTTTGAAGCCACAAATTTTTTCCTTGCCAACCTACTGGTTTAACAATGCTATTAAATTTAGTTTGGATTTATGATACAAAATTACAAAAAAATAAAAATAAATAGTACTTTTTCATAAAAAAACTAATCTTTAGAGCCGCAGCTAAACTACCAACGAGCCACATGTGGCTCGCAAGCTGCAGGTTGCCAACCCCTGGTATAGACGGTCATTGTCACCACGCCACAATGACATATACAAGAAGGAAAAGTGAAAAGCTACATATCTAAGGTCATTCAGAGCTGGGAGCCGCTTAAGTTACATAAGATACAGGTTTATGATAGAATTGATAGATGGAAAGATGATTGAGACCATACCAAGACCCTTTGAATATGGAACCCTAAATATGTAAACCACAAAATACTTATAGTCTTCTTAGTGACTCCCTCGTGACTGATCGTCATGACAAACAGGTGCTTCGGTTCTTCCACTATGTGCGGTCAAGGGCCATATGGGCTGCCCCCTGAGCAGTATACTGGACCGAGTCGAAGGCAAGTGTGACAAGGGTTGAATCCTAACTATGAAACATGCTTGTGGTTCCATTTATCTCTTAATGTCTAAATGTTCTGTGGCTTTGCTGTTCTTATTTTTCATTCCGTACAAAACTCATAATACCGGCATTATACATCAAAGTATACATTGTAATTTTTTAATGCAAGGATTGCAACATTTTCAGATTTCAGAATGTATCTGTATCTCGCCCGACCAATGACTGGCACCTCTATGAAGTCATAGCATAACAAGTTAAAGAAGTTCTTGTTGATACTCTATTCATTTGCTTTCTATTGGAATAAAATTCACAGAGAAATTAAGTGGGCCCTTATTGTCGGCATTTCCAAGATCACACTTCATACTTCAATAAAAAAATTCAGTGTATCAATACAAAACTAACCTATAAACCTTGCCCGACATGACATATTCAAAGCTGTCGGCGCGGTTGCCCTCGGTCTCCAGAGGGTTCCACTCGCCACCGTCCGGGTACCCGTTCTCACGCAGCGTCGTGGCCAGCACCAGCCGGAACTTGTCGCCCAGTTCCATCGGGTATATCCACGAATTGATGTCCAGAATCAGGTCCATCTTGAACGACTCGGATTCACAGTGCAACCGGCTGCAGCGATCGAATTTCTTGCCCTCGGGATCCATATCCTTCACGTTGAATATGTCTTCGAATAGGACGCCTGCCATTTTATTGTGGTATAGTGAATTTTGCTACAGAATGCTGAGAAAACAAACCGCCGCGGCAGCCCTGCCAAATTGTTTGACATTTGTCACAGTTGGTCACAGTTTGGCATATTAAGTTTTTTCTGCTTTAATGTTGTCATACGTGAATTTGTGAAATGAATAAGTTTAACATTCGATTTTAATTTCCATTAAATAATCGTAATCAAATTTATTAAGTATACATGCATGCTTTATTTGGACATGAGGTAGGCAAAATAAAAACTGAATCAGTTGCACAACAAAAACTAAAAAGGTGTATATATTAAATTAAACACTGTCTAATCGACTACCAAAATCTCGAGCCTTCAGAGCCTAAATTAGAAATGTATAAAAACTGTCCATATTATAGTGCAATAAAATCATATAATAAAATTCCTGTTAATAAAAAGATTACCCAAACAGAGCAGTCTTCTGCCTTTAAAAACAAGCTGTATACGGTACTTTTTGATAAATGTTATTACTCTGTCACCGAGTTCCTTCACTTTTTATATAAATTTATATTGTAAAGCAATGCATAAAGTATTAAAAATGAATAATAATAATAAAACCGGTGACTATTATTAACCGTGCAATTAGTACCATTTGATGTATTACTAACACAATACTATGGATGTATACAAATTCATATAGATTTTTTCTGTAAGTAGGCCATAAGGGCACTTTTACAAGTCTGACTCTACGACATTTCCCAAGAGGAGACCACTGTTGAGAAGAAAGCCGAAACAAACTCAACAGTCAGTCATTTTTTCAAAGTATTCTTAACTATTACAATATTAGTACTTAGCCTATTTTAATTATACTTAAAACTTTCACAACTGTGTTATAACTAATTGGTACAGGTAGAGGAGATGTACAGATTCTGTATGGTTTGCAATAAACATTATTTGAATTTAAATGAATAATTATATTTTAAAAAAATATAAGTACCTACCTAAGATGTTGTGTACTTAAGTAAACTTAGTTCCTTATAAATTTGAAATTTATTTGCGACACCCGAGACTGGTCGTTGTAAGTAGAAATAAGTGGGCAAAAAATATCTTATCTTATTTTTATGATCCTTAAAATAATTTCGACTTAAACAGTATCGACTATAGACGATTTTTGATATTTCAAAGTCGACGACATGTGATTACACTGTTAACATTAAGCTTATGGTGCGTTCATACCATAAATCATATGTAAAGTATATGCAGTCGCAATTTTCATGCTTTTTGTGATTTTACAGATAATTATTGTTTTTTTTCCAGTCTATAATGTATTAAAAATGTTATTAAAGTTTCACATATATTCTCTTTTATTTTAGAAAAGTAATATATTTTTAATTTTGAACGCTTCTCACAATGTTGCCATACAATACATGCCAAGTGCGTACATTTGGAAAATTTGTAGTAAAAAAAACAGAGGAAACATTTCAAGCTAACCTCTAACCCAAAAACGCTGCACGTGTTGGGTTAATGTGTGCGTTTTAAATCAGTGAACGACGCAAGTGCTCCAAATACCCAACGAGGGCTACTTATTTAAGTGTGCCAAGACGCTCTCGCGTGTGAATAACAAATACGCATATTGAATTCGTTCAAAATGACGGAAGTATTGCAACCCGGTGTGGATGTCTTGTCCGAGAAAAAGAAGAAGAAAAACAAGGATACCGTGTCGTTGGGCGCGTTTCAGAAGATTGGGGACTTCAAGATCGAACCTTCAGAGAGCGTGAAGAAGCTTGACACCGCCTACTGGCCACTTTTATTAAAAAACTTCGATCGTCTCAACGTGCGGACTAACCACTACACGCCGCTGCCGTTCGGTAATTCGCCATTGAAGCGCCCCATCACCGAATATGTCAAATCTGGCTTCATAAACGTCGACAAACCTAGCAACCCGAGCTCCCACGAGGTAGTGTCATGGATTAAACGTATTTTGAAAGTGGAAAAGACGGGCCACTCAGGCACGCTCGATCCGAAGGTGACAGGCTGTCTCATCGTGTGCGTCGACCGCGCGACGCGGCTGGTAAAGTCGCAGCAGAACGCCGGAAAGGAGTACGTGGCCGTGTTCAGCCTTCACTCTGCTGTGGAGAGCATCAAAAAAGTCACTCAAGGCTTGGAGAAGCTCCGAGGCGCCCTGTTCCAACGCCCTCCACTAATATCCGCCGTGAAACGCCAACTTCGTGTTCGTTCTGTGTATGACAGTAAACTCCTTGACTTCGATGCAGAACGCAATATTGGAGTGTTCTGGGTCAGCTGCGAGGCAGGTTCGTACATCAGAACAATGTGCGTCCACCTTGGGCTCATGCTGGGAGTCGGTGGTCAAATGATTGAGCTCAGAAGAGTTCGGTCCGGTATCCAGGGTGAAGGCGAAGGCATGGTCACCATGCATGATATCCTAGACGCTCAATGGGCATATGAAAACCACAAAGATGAGACCTATCTCCGAAGAGTCATCAAGCCCCTTGAAGGTCTCCTGATTGCCCACAAGCGGATCTTTGTGAAAGACAGCGCTGTCAATGCCATCTGTTACGGAGCTAAAGTACTTTTACCTGGTATTTTAAGGTATGAAGATGGAATAGAAATTGACCAGGAAATTGTTATAGTAACAACAAAGGGAGAAGCCATAGCTTTGGCCATTGCATTAATGACCACATCCACAATGGCATCTTGTGACCATGGAGTGGCTGCCAAGCTAAAACGAGTGATCATGGAGAGGGACACATATCCTCGCAAGTGGGGTCTAGGCCCGAAGGCCTCCCAAAAGAAGCAGCTAATATCACAAGGAAAACTAGACAAATTTGGCAAGCCTAATGAAAATACTCCGTCGGAATGGTTAAACAGTTACAAGGATTATAACAAGTCTAAACCAACTAATGGAGATGCAGACGAGAGCAGCAGGAAACGTACAGCCAGCACCGCTAATGCCGACGACACAAATAACTCAATTGAGGTTAAATCAGAGAAGAAAAAGAAGAAGAAGCGTGACCAAGAAGAAACACCGGAAGGAGAAACTACAGAAGCCGCAGACACAACAATAGAGGTGGCGGAGGAAGGAGAACGCAAAGAGAAGAAAAAAAAGAAGAAGAAGGACAAACACCAAGACAAGGAAGCAGAATGAGGACTGTTTTTAAATTTTGAAGACAGTGAGAATTAATGTGAAATCTGATGCAATCAATGGTACTACCAATTTAGCATAACAGTCTTTGTATAGTCGAGGGAATCATAATGTCTATGTGGGCAGGGCCTGGCTTAGTCGATGTTTGTTGTAATCTGTTGCAATGATAATACACTTATACTCAATTTTATCACAATCTGTTGGATAACGGTTGATTACAACCAGCAAATGATCATTATGAACCTAGTAATTAGTTGTTAGCTAACAGAACCGGATGAAATTGGGGCTTTCAGTGACAGAATAAAGAAAGTTTCAGTGCATATTCATTCAAATAGCTGCTTAAACAAGTTACAGATATTTGTCTAAATGTGTGATCTGGACTTTTTTGTTTACTGCTTTAAATACTGTATTGAGCGCTTGTTGAGAAAAATATCGCAAATGGAAATCTTATAACATGATATTAACATGGGTATGTAAACCTTGAAACAAGTTGTAAAGTAATTGTGAGTGCTATATCTTTAAATATCAAAAGATTTTTTCTAATCTGCTGGAAGCAAATACAAAGTGACTGTTGTGGTTCAAAACCTACAGTTAACTGACAATTTGATGGCTGTAATAGACAGTGTTTTATTTGTTTTAATGTTTATTTTTCATAGCTTGACAGTTGGTATATCTGGCTGGAAAAACTACTCTTTAATATGATGCCATGAATGTCTTACCAAATAGGTCCCCATGCTAGATTCTGTATGTAATAGTGTTTGTCCATAAATGTAATAATACTCTAGCAATATATCTGTTAATTTTGATTTTACTATTGATTTTCATGAACCGATATTACACTTATAATTTTATACAAAATTTTCTTAAATAATACAAATTATTTTGTTAAATTGTTTCTACAATTTATTTCTAAATAGATTTATTGCTAGATTGTTACTAAATTTGAATATCCCTAGATTAGCTGGTACATCCATATTCCTAGAGTTGAATCTGCTAGATGTCCCACATGACGGGTTTTGCATTTTTCTACTGACCCAATGTTAGTTTTAGCCGAAGCTTAGTCTTAAGACAGAAGTGTTTTATTTGAAGATGAGAGTTAATAGTCTTAAGTTATAAAATAAGCCAAATGTTGGAGTTGTAAGTTTTTATCTTTGAAAACTGGTCAACATTAAAATGTATAAAAGTTTATTATTGTTTTTTTATTCCAATATTTAAGAGCTCTGCCTCACAGAGATGCCATGCTATATGCTATATGTCCATCCATACAAGAATATGATAGCCAGGCGTCGCCAAGAGTTAGTATCCATACATTCGAATATGATGTTTGATTACGGTAGCTGGCGCTGTTGCTAAGGCGTCACGGGACTTAGTCTGATAAGAAACTTATTTATTAAATAAAGAAATCATGAAATTGATGGTTATCAAATTTTAGTACATACTGATTTTTTGTATGAGTTAGCATTATGCGCTTTTAATTAGCTGTGGACTTCCCAAAATGATGATTAAAATTATCGTTTCCAGCTCTTAAAAAGTACTTAAAACGAGTCTAATGGCAAAGGCATATTATAGGGTACAGGACTATTTAACAGACAAAAATGCATGGCCCAAAATAGCAACCAAATAATTTACTTATAGTACAAATATTGTAATAGATATGAGTTATTTCGCTAAAATGACTGACTGTTGAGTTTGTTACGGCTTTCTTCTCCCCAGTGGTCTCCTCTTGGGAAATGCCGTAGAGTCAGACATGTAAAAGTGACCTTGCGGCCTACGTACAGAATAAAAATCATTATTTCATTAATATTTTAAATAAATAAATATTTTCTTAGACCCTATAAGCACCTATAAGCAAAGAATATCCCTATAGGTATGTAAAAATTATCTACTAAAGATTTAATACGATAAACGGTTCATCTATACAGGTCTGAAGTAGCGACATCTATTAAAATATGTAGATACTAAATAGGTATGCTATTCGACACAGGATGGCGTAACTGTTGAGGCGTTTTGTATTCTGGGCATTTGATGTCCGTACCGTCTGTACTGCCCATTAAAGATATTTTATTTCACGAAAACACGGTGTGGTTGAGTGAAATTTTAATATCATTAATATATTACGAACTAGAGCTACACTGTAAAATTAACATATTAAAAACCGAAATTAATTAGCACTCGTAAAAACGCCTTTACTTTGTTTTTATTTTGTCTTCGTTGAAGTAGGCGTACGTCAAGGCATTTGTTTTGATTATATCTCTCAAGCAAATATTTCAATTGTTTGTTTAAGTTTATTAATTAATTGGATTATGTTATTGATGTTATAATGTATAATTTTAGTCCTTTACTAGACGGTGATATTTACAATCACGAATATTTTATGCTGGAAGACGTTTGCCGACTATGTTGGAAGAGAAACGCTACGCAAATATTATCTTGTAAAAGTGCTGAAAATGATTCAGAATTCAGTACTTCACTTTTGGATCAAATACGGGATTGTCTAGACATCATTTTAACACATGAATGCCATCCTAATAAACTTTGCACTGACTGCTGTGACGAGATAAACAGATTCTATGAGTTTAAAAGATTTTGTCTGGAAACTGACAGAAAATTGCGTGAAATATTGGAAAACAGTGCTAAAAAAATTCAAATAAATGCAATTAAAAGTGAATTTAACGTAAAAGTAGAGAATGATGTTTCCACTGACTTGGAACAAGACGAATCCTTTGACGATTTTTTTTTGGAGTCCTTACAACATTCTGACTCAAGTGAAAACGTAAATAAACTAAAAAAGGTAACTCTAAAACAGAAGTATAAAGCAAAGAGGTCGCCCACTTATTGTAATATCTGTAGATTAGATTTAAAAAATGTAGAACAGTTCACTCTTCACAACTCTCAAAGTCATGGTATAGAAGGTAACTCATACAAATGTTTTGGTTGTGAAAAACGATTTAAAAGTAGAAAAACGCGAATTGGGCATGAAATTAACTTCTGCAAAGGCTTAAAAGATGGCTACCGGTGTTCTATCTGTGACCGATGCCTGCCGAAAAGAAGGATGTATGAAGCGCATATGAGAGACCATAGAGATAATGTAGACATAGAGTTACCAGAAGAGCTGTTTAAGTGTAAACAGTGCGGTGTCTCATTCAAGACTAGGGAGGGTCTGAAAGAGCATGTCTCTGAGCATGATACGGCAAAGAAATATATTTGTGAGGTATGTCCTAATCATAACTTATTTCTAAATTTCTATGAATATGGACAATGTTTACAATACTTCGAATATTCATACTGTGCAGAATGCATGAATATATGTGCTTGTTACTTTTGGGTATCTCTTACAATATGCTTATTATAGTAATCCTGATAGTACTATAAATGTCAAAGGTTGTGCCGATATAGGCATGTACACTCCACTTAATTAAAAAAATTACTGCAGGGATCTCAATCAAAGTTTCCAGTAATATTGTTTAGGATAACACATAGGTTATAAATTGCATCTCTACACAGACAAAGTAGTGGGCAACAGCTTGTAAAAAATAAAATTGAAGGGAAATCCATGAGTACATTTCCACAATATTCCACAGAGCTGTGGGCGAGTGTTCACCCGGCAAGACTACCTGCACAAGCACAAGCTGACGCACACAGGCATTAAGCAGCATGTCTGTCCACACTGTGGCTTCCGGGCCACACAACGCTCTTCACTCACCGTCCACATCAGGTACCTATTGGTTGCCTTACAGGGTGCCAAGCAGTTGGCAATATATACAATATTTCAACATCATCATCATTTCAGCATATGCTGTCCAAAATAGGTAGGTACGTTTATTTCATCAGCCCTTGTATGGTTTAAAAATTAAGAATTGCAATATATACACTATTTAACAGGAGTGGCCTTTGGGGGTGGCGAGCAAGGCAACCACCCGGGCCCTTGTTTTTACAGGGCTCTTGTGTACTCTTGAGACATGTAATGTAACATCCCAAGTTGAAGAACATTAGGTACTAATGACCAGGGGCTTGTAGAGATCTACCAGCCTGATTATGGCTAAGGTCACCTCTGCTATTTAAATAAATTTGAAAAAAAAATCGCTAAAGGTGCGTCCACATTTGTATCATTTGCCCGTATCAGATCATCGTCGCGTAGCATGATCGCGTGTCACGATCACGCGTTTGGACGTTGCGCCGATCCGATCACTCGATATCCATTTGCTACGCGTATCACACACTTGTATCGGAAGAGTGCGGCATTATCGGCGCGCCGACAGTAAGCGTCCAAGCAGCGCGATACGCAGTCATGCTACGGCACGGTGATCGGATACGAGCAAATGATACAAGTGTGGACGCACTTTAAGATACTGTTTATGCACCCCACCAGGGATGGTGGGGTGCATAAACAATTCATTGTTTTCCATACTTCTCTCACCATATACTTAAGTCAAATCAATACCCAATTAATATTTATAAAAGTGAATAATGTCTTATTATTATGTATGAACAGGGTTGAAGGAGGCCTGTTCTGGTTTTCAGACGTATTTCGCTTACACAGGACGTCATCATCCTAATTTCGTCTTAAAACTTAATAACCCTATTAAAAGTATGAAAAAAGTTATTAATTTTTTAATTTTTTTAGTACTAAAACCCCGGCTGAAAGCAGACTGATTCAGTAATAGCAATTAAATCGAGTGGAATTTAACGAAAATTTTCGCAAAACTTATTTTTCTTGCTGACTTTCTATTGACGGTCTCCTAAAATTATGTCATCGAGCGGCAGTGGTTCTGTATTCCTATTGATATGGTTCTGTAGCTGACTGGCTCGTATCTGTGGGCAGGAAGCACACTGGCGAGCGACCGTACGGCTGCGACATGTGCCCGCAGCGATGCATCTCCAGCTCTAACCTGCGCGCGCACCGCCGCCGCCATCTTGGACTCAAGAAATTTGAGGTTCTGACATTCAACTACAAAGACACAGTTTCATTAATTTTATACTATTATAAAGTTGTAAAAAAATTGAGGTGACTTAATTTATAAAAAGATATTTTTTTATTTTTTGTATTTTTGTATGTGTCGTGGCTTTATCACGCCAAATCGGCTAATCGGATTTCAACTATTTTTGGTACACGGGTAGCTGGGTATCCGCAGATGGTTATAGGATATTTTTTAACCGACTACACTGAAGAAGACAATAGGGGTAATGACCTTTTCCCTTCCGCTAACGAAGTTGCGGGCGCGGTCTAGTATCACTTTAAAAACAGTGAAATTATCGATTTTTTCTGGGTAAAATAATATTTATTATAAACAAAAATCAGAAACAAATGAAAAAAAAAATCGACGATACTGGACTTGAACCAGTGCCTTGAGCCAGACCGGGGCAGCGCGCTCTACCAACTGAGCTAATCGTTCGTCATTTGTTTCTGATCTTTGTTTATAATAATAACGCTAGTGGAGTGATCCACTAATGAATTGCAAAAATTGTGATTATTATCATGATATTTGTAACACAAAAAGTAAAATAATATTTCTTTAAAAAAATATTTCTTTTTCAGTGCACAATATGTGAGAAGAAATTTGGGTACAAAGTGAGCCTCGAAGAGCACATCGAGTCGTCTCACCACCGCGCGCAGGCGCACGCGTGTCCGCACGGCGGCTGCGGCGCCGCCTACTCGCGCCGGCGCGGCCTGCGGCGACATCTGTCGGCGAAACACGACACTAACGCTAAGGACTTGCAAGACGAGTCTAGTGACAGCAATAAAGTGGATAGTTTGTTGAAGGATGCCATGAAAAGTGATTTTGTGTAAATTGGGATTGCAACAATTTTTGTAAAAAAAAACCTGGGATGTTATAGAACGACCTCTCAATATTACAAACATTTCACCGAGATACAAAAATGTTAAAATCTCATTTTTGGACTTTCCCAGAAAACGCTCCATACAAAAGCCTAGGAACGTGTGTCGCACGAGCTTCGGCCAAATCCCAAATTGCAAAAAAAACCTCTTATTAGACCCGCATTTTGCAAGTGCTAATTTGACCTATCGGGCTGATGAATGTCAGGTTAAGGTGGAGGAACGCCGATTGACGGACACCGTCACAGGATGTAGGCACTGCAGAGTTTGGTGGCATTCCTACGAGACATGCTTCGCTCGTCCCAGGTGTGTGAAGTGCCTGGGCGACCACGCAACCAAGAACTGTGACAGACCCAAAGCCAGGTGGTGACGTGCACCAACTGCCGCCAAATAGGGCACCCGGCGAGCAACGCGTTCTTCTTTCCACTGTGCTACGATACAACACATCAGAGCGTTCTCGTTAGTCTTTGCAACGCCATCGCTAAGTTTATCCTCAGTCAAGTCATATTTTTAATTGGTTAGTTTTGACTAACTTCTGTAATAACCTGTTTATGGGGCGTTCCGCAAACTTCTTTAGCTGGTGTCTCTGTCTAATTGGCGCGACACATTTTTTTCATCACACTTGCTCATAAAGGTTGTTATTACACGCAGGCTTATAGAGCAGCTATGGCTGATTTAGCTCCCACAGGTATGAGTTTAGTTTTAAATTATATAACGCACACGTACGTAGGTCACTCGATAGGTTTTGAGATGCTCGAAATTCGAAAATGGAACGCACCTGAATTATATGTTTTTAAAAAGCAAATTTATTTAAAAATAGAACACAAGTTGCCGTCCACCTTTCACTCCAATTTAAAAAATGAATGTTACAGTCATTTTTCTAAAACGGTTCCCGCGTTTTGTCTTTGTACGATGGAGCTTAACCGCGAACATTTGCGTGCTATGATATTTTATGATTTTAAATTTGGTTTTTTTAAACAATTGTGTTTGCAAAGATTGCAGTCAGCGTTAGGAGATTCTGCTCCTTCACGGGCAACAGTTTTTAGATGGTTCAACGAATTGAAAAGGGGTAAAACCAGCCTCGAAGATGATCACCGAAGTGGTCGCCCGCAAACAGCAGTAACTGCAGAAAACGTGTGGACGATTGAAATGTTGGTGCGAGAAGATCCACGAATAACATACAAAGGCATAGAGAATATCTTAGGCGTCAGTTCGGGGAGCGTTAGCATCATTCTACATCAACATCTTGGAGTAAGGAAGCTCTGTTGTCGTTGGATACCATGTTTGCTCTCCGATACTGAGAAACAGGCTCGTCAGGCTCGTGTAGATTGGTGTCGTGAGATGCGTCTGCGATTCGACAACGGGACATCGCGGCGTGTATCGGAAATAATTACAGGTGACGAAACATGGATTTACCAATATGACCCGGAAAACAAGCGACAATCGTCAGTATGGGTCTTCTCAGAGGGAAAGTTACCAACAAAACTATAAAGACCTCGTAACGTCGGCAAAAAAATGGTAGCTAGTTTCTTTTCGCGGGGCGGACATTTATCAACATTAATGCTGGAAAATTATAGGTCAGTCAACTCTGATTGCTATACTACACTAGCATTGCCGCAAGTTTTCAAAGCAGTGCGAGAGAGGAGACCAAAGACTGGACTTCGGAGAATCTTGCTGCATCACGATAACGCCTCTTCACATACGTCCCTCAGAACAAAGGCGTTTATTGAGAAAGCTGGGATAGAAACCTTACCACATCCACCCTACAGTCCTGACTTAGCTCCCTACGATTTCTTTTTGTTGCCGGTGGTGAAAGAAAAATAAAAGGGAAGTTTTTTTCGAGTGCTGAAGAAGCCGTGGCTGCATATGAAGAAGCAATTTCGGACCTATCTGATGAAGACTGGCAAAAGTGCTTCCAAACTTGGTTCAGACGAATGGAACTTTGTACAGAAAGTAATAGAGAGTATTTTGAAAAAATGAAAATAAATAATACTAATATCTTCAATAGTTTTTTTTTATCTCAAAATTTATCGAGTGACTTATGTACGTCATTTCAGACTAAGGAGGATTCAAATCAGGCAAGGTTTATTGCCTATCTTTTAAACTTGACTAAAAACCAATTTTACTGTATATAAAACTTATACGGTACATTTAACTAAATTAGGTGCGTATATTTATAATTCACTGTTATTTCAAAGAGTTTAGCAATTAATTTATTAAATTTCATTTTGAAAATCGATACTATCTGGCAGTATGACCTGTCAAGATTGAAAACTAAACGCAGTTCTTAGTATTATCTGTGGAAGAGTATATTGAAAAAAGTTTACAATCTCTTCTAGCGAGTGCCATTAATTTGTTTGACTGTTGTTTTCGAAATATATTTTATTGTCTAATTTTTTAATTTCCTCGCAAATGTGATGACAAACATTGTGTATCTCGGGCAGTAACGGGATTACAATACGGGGTTAGCAATTCCCTTCTTACTACTCTTTGTGCACAATGTACTTGTACGGTTCGCACACTTGAACTGATCTGATTGTTGATAGTTGATAGTAGTCTTGATAGAAACACTGATGTTAATTTATAATTTTATTGATAACCAAAGTATTTTGTGTGAGTACTAGCTAGGAGCACGTATAAACGTAGACTAATTCATAATTTCATAAGTAGCGTAATCGCGGATACAGCAATTATTATAAAGTCATCATATTTAATACTGACTCGTGAAATGTGCGATGCTTGCATTGTACAGTTCTATTTTCCTTCCCTATATACCCCGTCGAAGGTATAGACCTGCAGGAAAGCCCACCGACGATGAACTCTAGGGGTAGGATCCGGCTAGTTACTAGCAGCCTTAAGCGAATTGCAGTCGGTCACGACGGTAAACTTCTTGCAATTGCAATAATAAGCTCGACGTCGCGGCGATGATAGTATCGAAGCGTTGCGGAGAGGCGTTTCAGCAGGGGATCCTTTACAGTCGGTTGCATAGCGTAGACTGAGACCGCATAGGGGGTGTAGCAAGTTCTGCTCTGTAGTAAAGCTACTTGGCAACAGATGGCGCCACTGAACTGAGATTGCGTATAAGTTTTAATGTAGTAAAACTAGTAAACATACATATAGCCCGTCAAAATATAATTTGATACCTCAGCGGTATTGACACTGCCTGCGAACCTGACGGTCCTGGGTTGAAATCCTAGTAAGGGCAAAAAATTGTGTGATGGGCATAAAATGTTTGTTCCTGAGTCATGGATATTTCTTATGTATTAAGTAATATACCTATTGAATATATCATTGTCAAGTAATCATAGCACGAGCCTCATTGAGCTTACCATAAATTATCCCCTAATATGTATTCATTTATTCTATAGTTGTTGAAATAGGATACGTAAGTTTCTTAATATTTTCTTCTGTTTCCGCGATTATTACTCACTAGCTTCTGCCCGCGACTTCGTCCGCCTTAAATTCGTTTATCGCAGATAAGGGTATTTTTCCGGGATAAAAAGTAGCCTATGTCCTTCCCCGGGACTCAAACTATCTCCATACCAAATTTCATCCAAATCGGTTCAGCGGTTTAAGCGTGAAGAGGTAACAGACAGACAGACAGACAAACAGACACACTTTCGCATTTATAATATTGGTATGGATTGAAATAAAACAATTTAACATCTCATTTTAGTTCCCGACGTTTCGGAAGCTTTTCAGCTTTCTATGGTCACGGATGGATTGAGAAAAGATATATTTTCCTCTGTCAAAGTTACAATTTGTGCAAACTACCCATTTTTGAAAAAACAAATAAAGGTGTACATACATGCCAGATGGGCCTAAGCTGTAAAGACAGTTACACATGTGCCAGAAGGGCTTAATTATTTTATTTTAATAATTTACCAAGCAGCATTTTACAAGAAAAGCTTCCGAAACGTCGGCAACTAAAATGAGATAATACACGCGATATAATCCGTTAAATTGTTTTATTTCAATAAGTTTCTAAATTTTAATTAATTCTGAATTCTTGGAATTCTACATGACGCCAGTAAATAGAATTTGCGAAGAAATAATTATTCTGCACTTCTACCAACAAAAGCCTGAAAATATGCATTAATTATAATGTTTTTAATTCTGATTTTTTTTATTTTCGATTAAATATTTTGAATTATAATGCATTTTTAATGACAAAAGAAAACCTGTAGTATATAAAGCAATTTCTTCCAATAAATTGTATAACAATATTTTGCCGTCTATTTACTTATTTTATTTCACATTGTCATTGGTTATGGAGGTTTTCAGAGACTTGCTAGATCTAAGTGGCAGTGGGCGGGGCAGATTGCTCATAGAACCGATGGCCGCCGGGGCAGAAAGGTTCGTGGCGACCGCGTACAGGACGACGCAGCGTGGGCGCCCCCAACAAAATAGACCGATGATCTGGGGAAGATCGTGGGAAGCAGTTGGCGGCACAAGACCGGTCGTTATGGAAATTGGAAGGTCTTTGTCTAGCACTGGAAGTCCTCAGGCAGATATGAAGATGGTGACGATGGAGGTTTTCGTTTAGAGATCGTAATAATATAGTAAGTTCTATTCTGTGTTAGATGTTTAGTAGTTCAGCACAACACGAGGTAAGGTAAACGTCGCAATGGTTGTCACTTTAATTCCAATAATTGATACCTGCTGTGCATACTTTCAGTTTTGACCTACGGGGGTCAGACATGGTCTCAAGCTCAGAACTCCAAACTCGGGGTATGCCTACGACTCCTACGAGACAGACTGCGCCTAGTGTAGGTGCCAGTGCAACTTCAAATTGTTAACTTTTAGGTGTATGTTTTGTAAGTTTTATTGTTTTATTTTGTATTAAGTCTATTATGATATTCGTGTACAATAAAGATTTTGAATTTGATGCCAGCGAGCTATGGAGCGCAGCATATTAGATGTTGTAACGAGGAGGACAGCCAAATTCAAAATTATTTTAAAACTCCATACTGCAACGCTCATATGTTCGAAGAGCCATTCCATTCGGAGCTACCGA
Source organism: Hedya salicella (assembly GCA_905404275.2). Taxonomy (NCBI): domain Eukaryota; kingdom Metazoa; phylum Arthropoda; class Insecta; order Lepidoptera; family Tortricidae; genus Hedya; species Hedya salicella. Next base: position 52,016,467 of record FR990097.1, on the reverse strand, counting down.
ACTGATCACATCTGATATATTATATCCGAATAGTCATATTCATTTATAAATAATGATAGTCTTAACGCATCAAGCCTTCATAAAGTGCAATACAATATCAAGTGTCTATTGATTATTCCCTAAGCTTGTTTAATAAATCACTCCAAGACCAGGTGGCTTTGTCGCATCGCAATTGATTTAAACTTACATACTCAATAGGCGCGGAAACTTAAGTTGTTCATATTTTCTAATTTGTTAACCTTTATACCTACATGTAAAATGTTATTATGTAGCTAAGACCGTGTCTGTTTGTCCTCAAGTGCCTTTCTTTCACCTTGTATAACTTACCAATAAATACCCTGACACCCTGGACTCAGTGGCGTGCGGTTTATATAGGGACAAAGGCACTGCGTACCCTTAACGACCATGGCTCCATATAGGCACAGAGAAACTGCCTACCCTGAACGACCATGGCTCCTATATGCACAGAGAAACTGCCTACCCTGATCGACCATGGCTCCATATAGGCACAGAGAAACTGCATACCCTGAACGACCATGGCTCCATGTAGGCAGAGAGTAACTGCCTACCCTGCACGACCATGGCTCCATGTAGGCACAGAGAAACTGCCTACCCTGAACGACCATGGCTCCATGTAGGCACAGAGAAACTGCCTACCCTGAACGACCATGGCTCCATATAGGCACAGAGAAACTGCCTACCCTGAACGACCATGGCTCCATGTAGGCACAGAGAAACTGCCTACCCTGAACGACCATGGCTCCATATAGGCACAGAGAAACTACCTACCCTGAACGACCATGGCTCCATGTAGGCACAGAGAAACTGCCTACCCTGAACGACCATGGCTCCATATAGGCTTAGAGAAACTGCCTACCCTGAAGTATGAACGACCATAGCTCAGTAAAGGTACAAATAAACTGCCTACCTTGGCCAAAAACCCAGTCCACGACACCGACTCTGTGATGTCAACCGACTCTGTGACAGTGTAAAGCTTGTGAATCATATCCGGAACACCACGCTCACAAACAAACCCAGATCGTCGATGTAGCTTGGAAGGCGGTAAAGTTGAAGTGGGACTGGGCTGGTAACGTCTGTCGCATTCAATCAATCAATCAATCATGACTTGTGTGCTAAAACCATAGAGTGGAAGCCACATAAACATGTAGACCCCAGGTAGAGCCCAGCACTGGGCCATAACTGGGCCATAAATGTAACAATATTTTTCCCTGGAGGTTGCAGTCTGGGGTTCTTCAAGAGGGGAGTGAATAGGTTTTTAAAGGGCCGGCAACACGCACGCAACGCCCCTGGCGTTACAAGTGTTCATAGGCTGCGGATGACGCTTAACATCAGGCAGGCCGTACGCTTGTTTGCCACCTTAGTAATATAAAAAAAATGATACCTATTGCTATTAATTAAGGTTGAAGATACAAACTAATGGGGCAGAGTCGGGCCATGGGACAATTGCCTTATAATTGTTTCGTCCACCCATCTCTGTCGCGGAATGTAAGAGGGACTCATAAAATAATCACACTATACATTTTATTTCAAGGGAAGGGGTAAGGGTCAATAAATAAACTTTCATTTAATTTACAATTATTTTTATTTTCAAATCTGAATAAAAATAAAAATTCTCTATTAACCATCTATTATGACGCTAGCATGCACGATTAGAGAATGCGAAAAATGGGAGCTTTAATCCTTTTATCACACATCATGGCGGCACCCAATAAGAAATGTTAAATGTGTTTAAAAATCATCATCTCGCTGATTCCAGTTCAAGGGTTAAGGGCCGATTTCACCAACATTTAATTTACACGCGGTTAACTTCAATTTCGTTTCACCACGCTAGTCTATTGATAACTTTCGCATAGTTACTCGGGAACGTTGAAAGAAATAATTGAATGAAATCATAATGCACCCAAGTAACATAGACAGTTTGTCCCATGCTTGAGCAATGGTGCTGCGTATTTTTTAAATTGGTTGACAATACTAATCTACGTCTAACAGTTTACTCCGCCGAAATTGGCGGTATAAGATTTTACTCCAGTATAGATATTTTATCCTTAGGTTAAGCGGATGCATCGAAAATTTAACCTATTTTTTAGTAATATTTTTGTCAAATCTAGTATATGAAACAGGCTGGTTTTTAGATATGTGTTTTTTGACTATATAGCCTATTCAGTGATTAACGCGGAAACATGATAGTTGAAAATATCCTCGATAGAAAAGTTATCCGAAAACGCGCCTTCATTTTCCGTTTTTTGTTTAGTTTAATAACAAACGACACATTAATAATCGGCTAAATTATGTAAAAATGCCATTCTTCCCTTTATCTTTTACGTGATTAACTTAAATGTTAACAAAACATAACAATGTCTTCGATTTCATTGTTCTTTTAAATCTGGCGCTTACGCCATCAAACCCCAAGCGTGTAGTGTATAAAGTGTATTAGCTTTCTCTTTCTTTGATGCGCGCGAGCAATAAATGCGTCCCTTATTACAGATTCCGCTCATTGGCCCGCGCGGCGTTTACAAATGGCGTGGTTTACGAATGACGATACAGGCCCTAAAATATTGGTAAAAATTAAAGTGAGTTTACTCACGAATTAATTATTTATTATTGGTGTAAGACTCATACTAAGGTGGTGAAATCGACCTTAAGTGGTATTTAGACGTGATAACAGTATAGATTTTTTTTAAACAGTTATCTCCTATATCTATACTATTATAAAGTAGTTGTTAAAATTTAATGTCTATACAGTGAATGTATTAACACATTCATTGCCAGGAACCCGCCTAGGGCGCTCTGTTCGTAGACGCGTAGCCGATAGAGGAAAAGTGCGTAGCGAAAGTATAAAAAAAACCGGCCAATTGCGAGTCGGACTCGCGCACTGAGGGTTGCGTACAAAATTTACACTACAAATGGCCGTATCTATGAAAATCCAGTGTTAGCAGAGCCCTACTCCTAAGCAAAATGTACGCGGGGCTCGATCATTTTATATATTGGTGACTGATATAGACAGACAGACATAAAAAAAAATGTTTTTCAGATGTATTTTCTTGATTGTGATATAAGAGCTTCATCCATACCAAATATCAAGTTTCTAGAACTGGGAGTACCCTATCAATTTCTATAAGTGACGAAATAAACGTTTCTGCGGCATAAAAGGCCGTATCTCTTTTTTACGTAAACTTAGAAGTTTGATTTTTTCACAGCTTCAAGGGACCATAGACCTGGGTATATAGTTTTAATTTCAACTCGATTCCTTCTCAAGATAAAATGTCTTGACAGACAGACAGATAGACAGACGGACAGATGGACGGACAATAAAGTGATCCTATAGGTACGGAACCCTAAAAAGTGATACGCACTATGTATAAGGTCACTGAATCGAAAAATATATCTTTTAAATTGTTTGTATGTGTCATTGTGGCATCATCACGTCAAATCGGCTAAACGGATTCCATTTATGGTACACGGGCAGCTGGTCATCCACAGATGGTTATAGGATACTTTTTACCCGACGACGCCCGGAAATCATATTTTTCAAATCTGATAATTGCAAGCGGTTTAATAAACCTATTCCTCGAAATGGTTTTTGAATGACCATACCTTATAAAAAATGTACTCATACCAATTAACAAACATCCTTCGTTCTTCTTCTGGTTTAAATATTCAATAGGGATGCTGACAACTTTTTTCCATGGCATTGTAGGGAACGCCCTTTCATTAATAGAAATACTGGTGAAAAAACTACTTCAATATCATAAAAACTCCACGAGATTCAACAACGTTAGGATCACACTTTCGGACTTTTCCAAAAACGCTCCGAACTAAACCCTAGAAGTGCATCCACATTTGTATCATTTGCTCGTATCCGATCACCGTGGCGTGGCATGAGCGTATTGCGCTGCTTGGACGCTCACTGTCGGCGCGGCTATCACTTCTCACTTGCCCGATCTAAGTGTGATACGCGTAGCAACATGGATTTCGAGCGATCGGATGCGCGCAACGTCCAAACGCGTGATCGTGACACGCCATCATGCCACGGGACGAAGATCTACACACAGAATAGAATCTGTAGAATAGATCTTCTTACCTTGTATGGGGAAATTAAGAACTTTGTTCTGCAGCTAAATTTTAGTTTTAGGATGTACATCTTAAAAACTGCCATTTGGCAACACAATTTTATTATTATTTAAGTAAAGTCAACATCCCTATTGTGTTGCATTGTTCCGTAAAAGAAATCCACAACAATGCAAGTAAAATCATTTTGCGTTCCTATTGTGTTCAAAATGATTTTACTTGCATTGTTGTGGATTTGTTTTGGCATTATTACGGTACTTTATTTTACTGCGGTGCCACCAATTTAACGTCTTTTGGCGGAAAGTTTGGATATGTAGACATTGATCCTTAGACATCGTCCTCAGTTGTCTATTTTTATCAATAATATTATACTTAAGTTAAATGATCTGATTAGCTTTTTCTGGGTTTTCCCTAATCCTTGCAGCAAATGTTGGATCATATTGTATGTTTCCCAGCAAACACTTCACTCTCATGTAACTGACATTTCGAAAGTGCTTGTAACTAGGCCTACTTGAAAAAAGAATATTTTGATTGATTGATTAATACGCTCCATACCCCTAATTACAAGTCCAGTAATACGCATTTCTATGGTAAACCTTGATCATGACATAAAAAATATACTGCCCGTGAACCTTAAGGCAAGAATATAACAGCACAAGATTAAAGCTCTCCCATTTTCGATTCTAATTTAAGGATTCCTGTAATAAACACGTATTTTCATTTTTACAATGAAATAAATCACATTCATGGGTTTGTTGTAAATAAGTAGTTGTATTTTACCATAATGTAAATAATATTTTTAGTTCACACTTATTACATTATTAGGTTTACCACTAGATGGCGCTATAAGCTCTAACAACCGAAACCACTAGTGCCATCTCTGTCTTATGACATGTGAACTGGTCATTTATATCAGAATTTCACTCGGTAGATTAAAAAAAGTTTCTTTAATAATAACACGATATGTTATGACATCTACGCACAGTCTACTTATTCAATAACCTCAATATTGAAAACCCACTTCTCATTCCTTAAATTATTATTTAGTATTAATAAGTACATTTACTAAGAAATCGACGATCTACACAATCACATAATTACACGAATATATTGTCAAATAGAGGAACTTGCTCAATTACGTACTAACTCCCAGGAGGTTGCCAAACTTAACATGTTTATTGTGGATAGATGGCGTTGAAATCAAAATATACCGATTAATTACGTTACTTTTGAAATTATATTACATGTTTACATTACTGCCCCATTAATACGCCTATTAAATACATTATTGTTAAAAATGTAATTAAGTTTGACATCCTTCCCCCACATTAAAATAACTAAGTACTAACATGAATATAAACATTTACTTAACCGCAATATTAATATTTACACGTCAATCTGAGTATCTAATAACTACAAATGTTTATGTATTATCATTTGAAGTTCATAGTAGAATGAAATAAACATTATATGTCACATTTTATCATCGAAAAGTTTTTAATTTTAATACTGCAAGAAGTTTTACATCGAGAACATTTTATTTCCATTTTGTCTAAAAGGAGATTAATTCTATTTGTCCACAAGATTACGGAGCTTTAAATATTCTATTGACATTTAAATGGGCGCTTTCCCGAAAACTTTCGTGGTCGATATTTTTTCACCAAAAATTCATAAACAACACGATGTTCCGACTTTTTTTCGCTGGCTTATAAAACAATCTGACTGTCTCAATAGCACACTCTATTCACATAGTTTACGTGCATTGATTCCATTGTTACAACGTGTTTTATAAAGTAATCCATCACATGTACGAGTATATTTTAGCATAATGTTAGCTTGCGTTGACTCACAATGTTTTACGCAAAAACACCCATAACATTATTCTGTTACATATATATTACTTTATGACTAAAACTACGAGATTTCATAGATTCTCCACCGCGAATAAAATTAAAAACAATATTATTAGTAAATCACAATTGTTTGTATTTAAGATTAATACTTACTTTATTTACAAACAAAAGCTAGATAATAAAATGGGAATTAATACCACGACCTCGTCGGAATATACGTCCCTTTCTATTTACTGATTGTGAAAGAGACAGAAACAGGGGTCGAATATAAATGATCAAATGGTGCCTTAAGAATAGGCAAGTACGGGTATTAGATAAGGTAATCGCACTCCAGGCGCAATTAAAACAACTGCCGTCAATGCAGTATAAATAGGTAGGTATATCCAGAAAATCGAAAGCGCCTCGCTTTTCCACCAGAGAAGGCATGTAGGGCCCTTTCAACCTGATCCTTCTTACCCAATATTACTGGTGCACTACACAGTGATGGTCCGCGAGCACGCGTGTTGTGCCAGCTTTATGAACACGAATATTGACACTCTTTAAAGACATAAACATTACCCACAGATTAATAGTTCCATCGAGACTGCACTTACAGCTTACACAGACACGCACACCCATGATCGCACGAATGTCTAAATAATGCACATGCTGTGATAGTAATATTTACGAAAGTAATGTGGCATCCAATCGATTAACCCAATTAGTATCAGGTCGAGCTGATGAACAGAATGTATGGGGTGCTTTCGACCTGATGTTTTTTTTTATCAGGCTTCTTCAACCCGATTAATAGCCTAATAGGGCATGTTATCCCGCAAGTACGCCCGCTTGGTGTAGGCCCGGCGCAGACAGCGCCCCCACCAGGAGCGCTGCGTGCATGACTTCACGGGTTTGAGCACGAAACACCTCGTCTGCACCACGTTGAAGAACAGCTTGCCCACCATGTTGGACATCGACGTGTTGGCCAGCTTCAGGCAAGCGCGGAACCTGGAATATAGGCGCGAAGATTAGCGACATCTAGCGGGAATAAATTTCACTAACGATGATTTTTTTTGTATGGTCTCGTAATTAGATTAGAATTAATTAAATAAGTAAGAGACCGCTTTCTAAAAACAAAGTAATCATTGGAATTGGTAGGAAACGAGGTAAAAGATGATGCAAATAAAAAAAAAAAAAAAACTATTAATGGTGAAGGATACATATCAATTGAAAATTGTACAAAATTAATAAGTCCATATATTAATTGCGACAGTGCAACTACGTGATTCTCTTTAAAAAATCTAACCTAAAAATAATCTGAGAATAGCAATAAAACATCCAACTAGGCTACATGCTGGCTGGTCCTATATGATTTAATATCCAATTTCTTTGACTCAGAGGAAGGATAAAATATAAGAAAGTGTAAGAAATAAAGTTAAAAAAAGATTGTAAATACAAGATTTCAAAGTTACAGAAATGTCCTTTCTTTATGTTATAGGGGGGGGCAAACGAGCAGACGGATTGCCTGATGGCAAGCGATCGCCGCCGCCCATAGACACCGGCAACACCAGAGGAGTCACAAGTGCGTTGCCGGCCTTTTTAACCGACTTCCAAAAAAAGGAGGAGGTTCTCAATTCGACGGCATGTTTTTTTACATCTAAAAACAAATTAATAGGTATTTTTAGAATGCTTATATAAGTACTCCAAAAATTTCTCTTAATTTGTTTTTAGATGTATTTTTTTTGCTGAAAGCAAAAAAATGTAAACCCTGATTTTTATGATCAAAATTGCCAATAACTTGTTTTTCCATATAACAGGGTCACTATTCAACTTCAATACATAGAAACAAGGACCATTATAACAAGAGGACTGGCAATATCCACATTAAAAGCCGTTCTCCGATATGTACAACGCCATCAATCTACAATATTTTTTAACATCTATACTACTTTGCAAGCGTGACTCAGTATTTAAGTGTCACGATTTTTTATTATTAGCTACTTGCGAACTAATCTTTATTGAATTATAACAACGTTAAATGTTTAGTTTTAAAGCGACATCTAGTATTTGTCAGAATATCTCCTTGCGATCGGAACACGATCCAAAGTATAGCAACTGTCCTTTTTTTTTAATGGTCCTTGATAGAAATCAGTGTGGAGCACATTCTACGCCCAGTAAGATGTCGAATTTTGACTATACCTTAGTGAGTTTGTCGCTAACTCTAGCAACTTTGGGTTGCAACTGTCCATGGGCCTCTCGGACTCAGAGTCCACTTACTATTCAGATCGTTTGCCTGCTCCTTCAATCCATACCATAAAAAATCGGCTACGTGCGAGTCCGATTCGCGCACCGAGGGTTCTGTACAAACTTTCACTTACCCTAACATTATTATATTACCCGGTTCCGGTTAAGTTTGCACCTGATATCTATAGCTTTGCATACAAATGAGGTGCAAACTTAACGCAAGCGGGCTGTCCAAATATGTATTTTGAAAAAGATTGTATTTTTTTATGAATAAATGTATAGTTTTCTGATTTTTGTATGTATTTGTAGTATGTCACGATATTATAGCAACAGCATCCTAAGCATGATAGCTAACAAGCTAGACTGTCCTCTGTTGTGGAGAATGGGTCAGAGGACTAAATCAGTTTTGTGTATTAATTATTAAGGAACTAACATCAGAATAAGTAGATACTAATATTGTTTGGACCACTCTGTTGTCTTTAAATAAATCGATTATTATTATTATTATTTGCCAAATTTCATAGATCTATGCCAACAGGAAGTACCCTATCATTTTGATTCCCCTGAGAGTGTCGAAATATACGTTTTTTGCGGCATAAATGGACGTTACTTTTTTACGTTAATTTAATGTAAAAGTTCGATTTTTTACAGCTTCAAGGGACCGTAGACCTGAGTATATGGTGTTAATTTAAACTCGATACCTCCACGCGTTCTCGAGATAAAGGGTCTTAACAGACAGACAGCCGGACAACAAAGTGATCCTATAAGGGTTCCGTTTTTTCCGATTGAGGTACGGAACCCTAAAAATATGACATTTCGGCTCTAGGGCATAACACCCGTTTACCGATCTCTATATTATCGTCTACAAACATCATACACTTTTAGCTGCCCAGCAGACGGCTAAAAAATCAAACGTTGAAGTAATAAATCCGGAAAATACGCATCTCCTAAACGACTAAACGTCACTTGAGAGCAGTTTTCGCGCCGATTTATGACTTATGTCATAAAATGGCGGCGACGCGCGGCCCCGGTCATAAACTGCGCTTAATATTGAAATGACATTTCTTTTTACTGAAACTTAAAGCAGTTAAGTCCATTTGGACTGCAAAAACAGCTGACCGGTCAGCTTCAAAGCGAAATTATTAAAAAGACAGCTGTATTTACTATAATTGCGAATAAATTACATGCTACAATAAATTACGAATATTACTAGAAAAAAATATTAGGGCATAGACATTTTTTTTTATTTGCAGCCTATACAATATTTGAGTTCTATGAATCTTCTAGTTCGAAATTCAAACTCTAGTACGCTTGTGTCACAGTTCATTTTGAGCAGTTCTTTGTTTTAGGGTTCCGTTGCCCATGGCAAATATGGAAACCTTATAGTTACGTCATGTCCGTACGGCCGCCGTCCGTTAGTCTGTCCGCCCGTCAGTCCGTCCGCCTGCCCGTCCGTATGTCACAGGCATTTTACTCAAAAACTACAAAATGTACATTGATAAAATTTGGAGCATAGGTGTCTTGTGCTTGTATGAGCCACTACTTAATTTAATAGTTAAAATAAAAATAAAAAATCTAGGGGGCACTCCATACAGCTAACAGAAACTATAAAAAAAAAACAAACAGCAAATATCATTGTGTGGCACATATATCGACTTTTTATTTATTTATAGGGCATTTTCGGAAATAATCGGTCGTAAAGCAGCATAAATTGTGTCCCCCTCCTCTATTTTCTAATCCTTATGTCCAAAAAATAAGAAAAAATTTACAAAGATGAAGTTTAATGAATAATTTCAATGAAATTTGTTTTCAACATGATCGGATGTAACATTTTTGAGTTATTGCCGAAAAACGGTACTCCTCAACAAAAGGACGTAAGTGCCGTGGAGATACGCTCTTTTGCTAGAGCACTTTTTCATATAGCATTTTTAGGGTTCCGTAGCCAAAATGGCAAAAACGGAACCCTTATAGTTTCGTCATGTCCGTCCGTCCGTCCGTCCGTATGTCACAGGCATTTTACTCAAAAACTATAAGATGTATATTGATGAAATTTGGAACATAGGTGTCTTGTGTAAGCCGCTACTTAGTTTGAAGGTTAAATTAAAAAAATATATATTTCTAGTGGGGGCACTCTATACATGTAACCGTAACTGTTTTTTTTTTTTCATTAAATATCAATGTGTGGCACATCATTCAACAGTTTTTCTAAAAAAGTTAATATTTTCGGAAATATTCGCTCCTAAAGTAGCAATAATTGTGCCCCCCCCCCCCCCCCTCTATTTTCTAACCGGAAAGTTCAAAAAATATGAAAAATGTACATGTATAAAACTTAATAAAAACTTCCAACGAAAATTGTTTTCAACATGATCGGACATACCGTTTTTAAGTTATTGCCATAAAACTGCGCTTCTCAGCAAAAGGACGTAAGTGCCGGGGAGATACGCTCTTTTGTTAGTGTTTTTTTTCATACCGTATTTTTACATCTATAATTCATTATTTTGTATAAACGGCTGATTTTTTTATTGAACATGGTCCGACATGCTCTTGGCCGGTTTTTTCACCTGTAGTGTGCATTTTTCCTATGAAATGCTGCGGAACCCTACACTACGCATGGTCCGACATGCTCTTGGCCGGTTTTTAAAGACTACGGATCATTTTATTGTTTTTTTTTGCAGGGGTGTCCAAATATTTTATAGAATTATCAATTCGTTTGTAGGTAATATTTGATGGGGGTAATAAAGTTATATTTCCGGAACAGGTTTCACTATTGATTTGATTGTAGTATAACACGTGGACTAATAAAACCGGTAGATACTTAATATTGCTTACACAGATGGAGATTTAGGTCGAAGCAGTTAAATCTATAATATGATAGAATAGTATGGATAATGCGTCTTAAAGATAGGCTGGTCTAAGTACATATATATATATCAGGGTTATTGTGTTTATTTTAACCATATTAATTTAATTTAATATATTTATCTTTACACATATATGCCATTCACACAGGCACGTACATAAATGAGTAGGTACACAGCGTACATACACAGCACGCTGTCTCACACATGTCCTGTTCTGGATCCACGGAAGATCAGCGTCATGGCACTCATGACTGCTCTGACGTATGCTGAGTGGACTCCATTTTTGTAAACACAAATATGATTGATTATAGCTCCTAGGTTTAGCTTTAAGTCTAGGTTAAGTCTATACATGTCACTTTTCCAATGTACTGTAATTTTTGTTGTTGTTTACAAAATAAATGTATCTACTTCTTCTTCTAAATGGCCCGCTTTGGAAACCACGGGCTGAAATCCTCATAACACCGATGTCACTCCGGGAAGCCTGTGGAGAGATCAGGAGGATCTTGAACTTCTAGACGGGGTTAGGCTGGCTAGATCCCTAGGCAGTACCTATTCCTACGCACAATGACCCGGCGCTAAGTGCGGAAAATGGATACCATAAACATGAACTCACTTAGAAAAAACGGCCCAGTGCGAGTCGGACTCGCGCACCGAGGGTTCCGTACAAAATATACGCTACAAACGGCCGTATCTATGAAAATCCAGCGTTAGCAGAGCCCTATTCCTAAGCAAAATGTTGGACGAGGCGGTGATCGGTCATTTTATATTGGTTAAAATTATTATCTTTTTAATATAGGTTGTTATAGCGGCAACAGGAATACATCATCTATGATAATGTCAACTGTCTAACTATCACGGATCATGAGATAATCCTGGTGATAGACGGACAGACAGACAGATGGACGGACTGCGGAGTCTTAGTAATAGGGTCCCGTTTTACCCTTTGGGTACGGAACCCTAAAAAGGTACCTATAGATGTTGGTTTTTTAATGACCGTTTCTGAAATCTCAAGTGATACAAATAGGGGAAGGTGGGAAACAGTGGAGCATTGTCTATATTTTAGAGAAATAAGAGATTTACATATATATGTCTTGTTTGTACTTTGTTAACGTATTAGGCACTCTTTCAATTCGTCCCATGACAACGATATAAATATCTATTAATTATCTAAAATATTGGTAATGATCCACTGTACCCCACCTTCCCCTAAGTACAAGACAAATTTTATCCATGGGTAGAATTTATAGAAAGAGTCATGGAATATTATAAACATTACTGTTTCATTTATCATTGCAAATAAAACACCTTTAACTTTCTAGGTTCGTTATAGAATTAAAATAAATGTAACCTATTGCCAGCTCATACGATGACTTCTCAATAATCATGAGAAAGGTATGGCTACAATGGAAAAAGCTTTTTGTGAAATAAAAACTCTGTGAAATGAAACATTTGTTGATGAAATGCCCTAACGAAAGAAAGAAACAAAGAAAGAAAGATAATTTATTTCGCAGCGATAATATACATGACATACAAGAGAGGAAAAATAAATGCTACACGATGACGGTTTGCGCTTATCATAACCGTCAAAAACTTACTTGTCACCTAGACACAAGTAACTGTAACTCTGTTATACCTATGCATGCACTTCTGTATTTGAAGTGTCATCATTTATTTCTATCCACTCGACTGGCCACCCCTAGCGAAACAAGCGACGAACGCCTTTTTTTAAAAATAGATCGCCAACTTTCTTGCAAATCGAACCGAATCAAAGGCGAAAAATAGTGCGGGCGAAAAACAAAACCCCGGTCAGCACTTTAGCTAACGAGTAAAAAAAGAAAAAAAAACATGATGGTGGCCAGTATTTCGCTAATTCCTTTTCGGGAGCGTAAGCCTTCTTTTGTTCTTAGCCCGCATTGATCGCTGTTTGACGGCACTGTAACTAAGCCACTTATGGCTTACGCGGGTGGCTGTAGGGAGGGGACTGTGTCGATAGATTGAGGGTTTAGATATCGATGATTAAGCTACGACTAATGAATGAGTCATCGACCATGTAAAATTGTATTATAATCGTATTTATTCCACACAGTTTTACTCGCAATCTCGTGCACTGCATTTTTTACATTGGCTGTGAGAGTACTTTCCAATCGTATATCAAAATCTAGTTTCTATTAATAATGTGTTGCACATATCAATCCAAAAACATATTCTGTAACAAAGTTTAACACTATTAACATAACCGTCTTTTCTGTATAAAATGGTTACTTTCATGTTAAAAATAGAGGAAATATGTAAATAATATAAAATGATTTATGTTATGTTGCGATCCAAGTCAAATATTTCATTTTCCAAAAGAATCGATACTAAATCCCGTCGACGTTTATTGACCTGTGCGTGAATTATGGCCTGCTTCATGTTTCATTGATATTTCGTAATAAAAATAACATCAACGTTCTTGCATTGCACGCAGCACAATGAACTTGACGTATAAGGCGCCGAGATTTTTAGACTTATCGAATACTAGAAGATGCCCGCAACTTCGTACGCGGAGGGAGAAAAGTCATGCTCCTTTTTTTTCTTCAGCGTAGTCGGATAAAAAGTATCCTATAACAATCTGGAGAAACCCGGCTACCCGTGTGCCAAAAATAGTTTTTCAACTATTTTTGGCACGCGGGTAGTTGGTTTAGCCGATTTTGCCTAATGAAGCCACAACGACACATACAAACATACATAAATTCCAAAAAAAAAATTTTTGTTTTAGTGAACTGCAAATAGTCCGTAACAAAAATTTTTTTGAAAATATCTTCAATGTACAGACATTTCATTTTTACAACTTTATAATAGTATAGAAGTTAATATTAAGAGGCAGAAATACAAAAGTATATTCTGTATTTCTGCGAAATTATGTCCTATCCCTTCGGAATGTCTAAAATGCTTGTGCAAGTACATCTTAAAAAAACACACTTTATGTACCTAAATTATTATTATTTGAGCTGCGTGTTAATGAGTCAATCTGTTAGACAGTGGCACACAGGCTAATTGAATAAAAATAACAATTACGTACAATAAAAAAAACATGAAGAGTTAGTAGAATTGACTGTAGAAAAAATGTGTTTATGTGGGTGTCTGTAATATTACTGTTTCTAATTCGAATAATAAGTAAAATTTTATTTAAGAGTCGATAGAAAACAGCTTATCGATATTATTGTCGACTCGGTCGCATCCCTGCGGCTTGACCAGAAGTTTGGCAAATCAAGCAGAGAGTGCGCTACAAGTCGGGCGTAGAGCAGTCAACAAACAGAGGCGACTTTATAACAATAAACTATACTTGCTTTTAATTATTTATTAATGTGTTAATTGAAATATATTGATTTTCACTTCTCCTGCTCAAAAAGTACATCATATTAGCTTCGTGAAGCGAGTCTAAAATAGTACATTTAGCCCCAAGGATTTAAAAGAAAGCCATATAATCCCATACAAATTTCTATGACACTGAAAAAAAAACATGCAGCCAGCTACATACTCCTTACGAATAATTAAAATCAAACAAAACAACCTGATCAGATTGGCCAAACTTTCTAATAGAATTGCTCAAACTGTACTGTTAGTTTTTCATGAAATATACAATTTTAATGTTAAGTCTTTTTTATTTTCTCGCAGTCGAAGTGAAAAGCAGAGTGTTTAACACGTGGCTAAAATCCATTATGACACTCAGACATATTTGTCCTCGCTCACTTCGTGAGCTCGCCCAAATAATCACTTCATGTCTTAATGGCTTATTTTAGCGCCTTGTCAAACAATCTACTATTGAATACATTATGACAACAAGAATTCTAATTGGAATATTACTGGGATCTATTAATTTTTTACTTATTTTGTACCTACTGGTGTGTCATCACGCCAAAACTGCTAAACAGATTTCAACTATTTTTGGTACACGGGTAGCTGCGCATTCACAAATGATTATAGGATATTTTTTATCCGACTACGCTCAAGAAAAAAGGGTTATAATTTTGTCTCCACCGCTGATGACGTTGTGGGCACCTCCTAGTATGCTATCTATAAGTATACTAGTTTCAAAAAAAAATTAGTGAAAAGGACTATTTGAAGGCCACTGAAACGAAAAATATTTCGTGGATTTTTTCTATGTTTGTATGTTGAGAAGAATTAAAATGTTTCTATGTGTCAGGGAACTTCATCACGCCGAAACGGCTAAACATATTTCAACTATTTTTGGTACGCCCGTGATGCTGCTTTCGTTGGGCCTTCACCGAGGATACTTTTTGCTCAACTACGCTGAAGAAAAAGAGGGGTTATGTCTTTTTTTTCTTCCGCGAACGAAGTTTATAATATATCATATCATATCATTTATTCAATAACAATTGTATTTGATATTCTTAAACTAAGTTATAACTAAACTAGGTACTTAATCTAAATAAACTAAGATCAACAATACGTCACAAAACATACCGCCGCGCAGACGGGTAAAAAATAAATAATAACAGCTACAGTCGCAGTCTCTACTCCGGCCTACTCTGTGCTCCTTAAGTGCATACAAAGAGAGCAGCGCCGTAAGCCGCGCCCGGCCGCGACTAAACAGCCACTAACGATACACGAGGGCTCGAGCTCAAGGAATCTTATTCAAACACATACTTAATGTGAGTTTACTTCGATTGCCTTAATTACTGTTGGTGCGAATCCTTAGAGGAACCGGCATGAAGCTATCGAAACCGAAACATAGGTATACCACTTCATTAACGTGACAGGTTATTAGGGTTGGCACTTTTTCGGATAAGTATTTTTTTTCATGGGGAATTATATAACTGGTTGCATATGAAAGTGCCTGGCTCACAGCCTTACTATGTATTGTCTGACACATCCATACGTAAAAATTATATGACGTTATGAAATTTAAATAAAACAATTTAACGGATTATATTATATCGGATTATATATTTTAATTTAAGTTTTTCAGCTTTCCATGGTCACGGGTGGACCATGGAAAGCTGAAAAGCTTCCGAAACGTCGGGAACTCAAATGAGATAATATACGCGATATAATCCGTGAAATTATTTCATTTAAATGAGTAATAATCGCGGAAACAGAACAAAATATTACGTTATGAAATTAACATTGTATAATTTATTAACAAATTCAGTAACATTTTAGAAGAAAATTGACAATCAAATCAATCAATCAATCAACGTACTTATAAAAGAGGCGTAACATTTTAGAAGAAAATAGTCAATCAAATCAATCAATCAATCAACGTACTTATAAAAGAAGCGTAACATTTTAGAAGAAAATAGTCAATCAAATCAATCAATCAATCAACCTACTTATAAAAGAAGCGTAACATTTTAGAAGAAAATAGTCAATCAAATCAATCAATCAATCAACGTACTTATAAAAGAGGCGTAACATTTTAGAAGAAAATAGTCAATCAAATCAATCAATCAATCAACGTACTTATAAAAGAAGCGTAACATTTTAGAAGAAAATAGTCAATCAAATCAATCAATCAATCAACGTACTTATAAAAGAAGCGTAACATTTTAGAAGAAAATAGTCAATCAAATCAATCAATCAATCAACCTACTTATAAAAGAAGCGCTGACGTATTCTAGGCATTGCTAAGACTTAAGTAGATACGCCATATACTATATAATAGCCCGAATTACGCTCCCCTTTAAAGGAAATGCGAAACGTAGTGTAATTTCATTTTTTTGGCGAATAATTAACTGATTGAATTAACTTGGAATTGTATTCCAACAAATATTCAATTGTAAAACGACAGGATTCAGAAAAAAATCCAAAAAATGTATGACTAGGCAATGTTATAACAAATCTGGTTCGGGCCGTGGAGCGTTTCGACCGTCGTTACTTTTATGTAACAAATTACTGGCGAATAAAATGTCACACACATCAGAGTTTTAGGCATAATGTAGCAAGGCATCATTTTCCATTTCTATTTAATTTTTTTATCGAATTTACATTATGATCTAAAAAATTCGTTACATAAAAGTGCAGCGGTTGAAACGCTCCGCGGCCCGACCCATCTAGCACTCTATAAAACTTGCCAATAAGTCCGGTAACCTCAAAATACTATTTTCGTGATACAATAAATTGTAGAATTGTCGTTACAATTTGCTTATTTGTAAGAATGTTAGCTGCAATGGTATGTTTTGTGGACGCACACTTGTGTTATTTATTACTTAGTTGTAACTTGACACTTGTAAAATTAATTGATAAGATTCAGGCGATCCTTACTAGAATTCCATATTAGATTAATGGATTATAGTTCCATTGCTTTACCTCGAAATAGTGTCTTGCTTAGATGTGACAATAAATTGTGCTCTGAGAAAACAACGGGTGGCCGGCGACCGTCAACATCTGCATCTCCTGATGATGCCTCGTACAGAGGTGAAACACGTGTCGAGGATTAGGTATACTTTTGTTGGTGGTTTGTTGTATTTGCATGCGTATTTTTTGTGGAAACTGCATGAAAATACGCGCATGTGAGCACAATTTATTGTCACATCTAACAAAGACACAATTTCCCGAAAAAGCAAAGGAACTATATAATCCATTAAACTTGTAAAATTGTAATTGTAAGTTTTGTGGTATATGGCACAGAAGTCTAGAAGCCATAGTCATATCGTACTTGATAAGGAAATTCCTTTTGCGGGCTGTAAAATAAACGTAGAATTTGAAATAAAAAGAACCAAAATCTTTCCGCGCGAACTTGAATGCACAGATAAGCGCACTCGAACACGGCATAGATAATAGACGAGTGCAGGCGACAGGCGGTGACGGACCGCGCCATTTGTTAGCGATTTGGCGGGAAGGCGAGCCATTTTGGCACCGTGTCAATAATATTGGGGTTCGGTTTTTGTTTTTGTTTGAAACATCTTGTGAATGGACTATCGAAATATGTGTTGTTGATTTCCTGTTTAAATATGGATAAAAAATGCCACGTATATGTTTATGTCAGTTTTCAATATTTTTCCTATTGTGGACTTTGTTTGAAAACCTACATAATTATAATGAAATCTACAAACAGTTATTTACTTATTATGCAAATCATTGATTAGACCAAAATTGAAAAAATGCTGACATAGCTACTAGTTTTTACATTTGTTGACTGTTTCGTATTCTATAGGGTTCCGTAGCCAAAATGGCAAAAACGGCATTTTACTCAAAAACTACAAGTTGTATATTGATCAAATTTGGAGTATAGGAGTGTTGTATAAGCCGCTACTTAGTTTGATACTGTTTTTTTTTAGCAAACATTAATGTGTTCGCTCCAAAAGTAGCATAAATTGCACTCCCCTCCTACTCTATTTTCTAAACGGTATGTGTAAAAATTAAAAAAGGTAAAGCTTACTTAATACTTTTATTGTTGTCGAATCACGTCCTATGCCAAATCTCATTTACATTTTGAGATTGGGCATAAGGAATTGTATTGAAAAACTAAACGTATCATTGTGAATTTCATAAACCATCATTTACTGCTAATTTGCCATTACATATATTACATTGCGTGCAGAGAAAGTGTCTAGTATCTACCGATCTGCAGCCCGATACCGCCCACGCGCAGCAGCCAGTTCGGGCATAGACAAGACGTTTATAATTTTAGGTAAGTAGGGCTGCGAGCAGTAAAACCGAGCTGACGGAAACGCGGACTTACAGCTAATGGGAACGGTTACATTCGGGCAGCAGAAGTTCCAGCGCCAAGGCAACACTTGTTGAGGTAATGACCTTGGACTCCCATCACGTTCATAAAAAAGTCTTAAACATAGAAAATGTATTAAAAGGGCTCTTAATTACAATATCCACCTTCAAACCTTCAAGAAAAGAGTGTACTCCCACCTGAAAAGCCGGCAACGCACTTGTGACTCCTCTGGTGTTGCAAGTTGCAAGTGTCTATGGGCGACGGTGATCGCTTACCATCAGGCGATCCGTCTGCTCGTTTGCTCCGTGTAACATAAACAAACATCCCTGCGAACTGCGCCTGATCAGCAGTGGGCGTATATCTGCCTATCTATTTCATAATTTATGTTGTATGTAATCAAACGTCACTTTTCGTCAAATCCGAAGCAGTATCGTGTAAAAAAACATTGACTATCAAAAACGAAAATTAAAGCGAATTTTGTAAAATTAATATAATGTAGCCTATGTAACTTTACGTATTTTAACTAAATACAAATCTTGTTGATCGGTTGTTGCGTGAAATAATTTCCACCCAATGGGTAGCGATGCTATTAAGTAAGATTGCAATAAAAGAGACCAATATTCAACTGCCATCTTACGTTTAAAGTTTTACCGCAGCGACATCTATTTACTTTATGGCCGGGGTGAAGTTTAAATTCCGGATATTATCTTCAGGTATTGGTTATTACCACAACCGCTGGTGTTTCGCCGTAACTTGTTTCGACGTACACATTTTGGTACATTAACACGCCGCTTTGGTACATAAATTCTGTGTACTAACACTACTGTAACTCCGCAAATAAAAAAGGGGTGTTATGAGTGTAAGATTGATGGTCTGTGTGTGTCCCAGTGCCAGTAGACTTTACTTAAAAAAATTGTAGCCACTTTTTAGTCCTTTTTTTATAGGGGGCAAGCAAGCAGACGGATGATCTGATCGTAAGCCATCACCGTCGCCCATAGACATTTGCAACTTGCAATACTAGAGGAGTCACAAGTGCGTTGCCGGCCTTTCAGATGGGAGTACGTTCTTTTCTTGAAGGTTTGAAGGTCGTATCGGTCCGGAAATACTGCCGGCGACAATTTATACATGCATAAAACTCAAACTTATTAAGAGTATTCGCGATTATGGTTCATCTACGAGTATCATAAAAATAAACTCATCAGTAAAAAGATTTGGAGTAGTTAAATCAATTTATTAGTCGCTGCTTTGACGTCAGGAATTTTCCTTAAAAATATATTACACTAGAAGGCACCTTCGTTCGCGGCGGAGAAAAAGTCATAGCCCCCATTTTTTTCTTCAGCGTAGTCGGGTATAAAGTATCCTATAACCATTTGTGGATACCCAGCTACCCGTATACCAAACAATGTTGAAATCCGTTTAGCCGATTTGGCGTGAAGCCACAACAACACACACAAACATACAAAAAATCCAAATAAAAATATTTTTAGTCCGTTACAACATTATTTTTGAAAATATGTTCAATGTAATGTAAATTCAAAGTCTAGATCACTTTGCAGCCCTGCGATTCTTGAGCAGTGATAGTTAAGTCCATGTTTATATGTCCTATATTTCTATACCCTGGGTGGTCGGTCATGTCGTGGTCTCGTCATATTTAGTAGCGGTGCTATTTGTATCATTATTTAGAACAAGATCTGCGAAATATTTATGGCCGAATGCGAGTGTAGTATACTAAACTAAGTCTTATTTATTGAAATAAAACAATTTAACGGATTATATCGCGTATATTATCTCATTTTAGTATTATATTTATTATAATAAAATAATTAAGCCCTTCTGGCACATGTGTAACTGTCTTTACAGCTTAGGCCCATCTGGCATGCATGTACACCTTTATTTGTGTTTTTTCAAAAATGGGTAGTTTGCACAAATTATAACTTACGGATTATATCGCGTTAAATAAATCCTGATTTCAAACATCTGTACAATGAAAAAGTTGTAAAAATGAGATGTCTGTGTCATTAAAGATATAAAAAAAAACATTGTAACGGCCGTTAATGACCTATTTGATCGAGACATAGCATCGAAAATAATTTTTTTTACAAATTCTATGTGTCGTGGCTTCATTAGGTCAAATCTTAACGGATTTCTCCTATTTTTGGTACACTGGTAGCTGGGTATCCACAGATAGTTATATTAGGATACTTTTTACCCGACTACGCTGTAGAAAAACATAGGGGTAACGACTAACTCCTCCGCGAACGAAGTTGCAGGCATCTACTATTATGAATAATAATGAGATAATTTTGTATTATCTCTAGAGGTCTCGTCTCGACTGATAACGCGTATTTAAAATGGGCCATGTTCCATGCCTTAGGAAAAATAAAGGAATAAATATCTGTTTGAGGCAAAATGTTGAAAACTCAAGATGAAATGAGCTCGAGAAGCCATATTTTCGCAAACAACTGGCCGTTTACCCGACAAGTTGACATGCGACGCCATTCTGCGAGACGTTCCAAATTCGAAAATCGCGCGCGCGGCTGAACGGGCAGGCAATGGCTCGGAAACTATAGACTAAACAGGTGTCCGGGACTTCCAGGGAGGTTTATTTTACTCGCAGTTTTGGTGAGAGACACTGCAGAGCTAACAAATTGACCGATGGTGCGTCTCAGTCAGCTTAACGCATTAGTTTTGTTTACTTGTACATGTTTCACTTTAATAGACGTTACTTAAGATTGAAGTTTGTTGATGTTGGAGAAAACTTTCTCCTTAACATTGGTTTAGCATACACTAGCACAATATTTAATAGCCTTTAACTTTAATGCATTGTTATCTGTCTTGGCCTGTTTCATTACCGTAACGATAAAATGGCAGCCGGAGTTGTGTATTTACGTCAGTTAAAATAGTTTTATAGTTGTTTCTCGACACCTATCACAAGCGTCTTAAAATTACTATTTTCTACAACATTAATAACCGTAAACAAGGAATAAAGACCGTTCGCGCCAAAACTGCTGTCAAAGAACTGTCAAACGGCGGCCATATTGGCTTTATGGGTGCGTTCGGTTATCGCGCGCGATTTATAATGTGTGAGTAATGCGCTTAAATACGTTGTCTGACAATACATAAATTATGAACGGAGGGTGGAAAGGTGTGGTTTTCTTTGTCGTAGATAACTATTTTCTTGTTTATCGGGGCGGAAAGGTTCGGGGACAACAACAATGGGAGCTTGTTCGTGATACCTTGTGTTAGGGATTAGGGCTTTCTGATTCCATTTTTCATGTATATTTCATTTGCGAGTAAGACATCATTATGTACAAATCTGTAGCATGTAAGTTTCTCGGTTGCTCAGTTGCAAATATATGGATTACACCATTAAAGTAAACACATCTTGGTATTCAATATTTATATTTAGGGTTCATGTACTTACTTAGTAAAAGCATAAATATACTATGGTAGCTTAGATATTAATTATTATAAAATTTAGGTGGCTGAATCATTAAAAAACTAAAATTATGAAGACATAAACATAAGTATACTCACCTAAATTTACAAAATCAAACATTTTTATTAAACTGCTATACAATTACTAGGGTCTATACTTTGTTTAATAGTAGACCATAATAGATATTTATGATTTTAAAAGCGTTCGACTCGACTTTTATCAGTAACTTTATGAATGCACCCTCAAATTAAAACTAACTAGGTGTTTATGGCACCGATTTTTTTTTATAATCACTAGGACCGTGGAGCGCCGTGTTCAGCCTATTATGTCTGTCGCCATCGTTGATCGGTCGCGCTGATACTGTTCTAAAATGCCTACAATAAAATACCCATTTCAATTTTTTGTCGATCTAGGGTGACTTCATTGTGTGATTTGACCGATGTGAATCAGTGGTATCGGTTACTTCTTAAGTTAAAAAAAACCGAATTTGGACTTGCGTTTGTAAGTTGGATTGTGTGTTATAAATTTCGGAAAGAAAATTAAATAATTCGCAAAGCTGTTCAATGTTTTGTGTGAAGCTGTCCCAACTACTGAAGTCAAAACTTAATATCTAAGTAAATGATCCTCTAAATTCCTATCCGAATGATTCACTAGTACTTAGTTTAGAAAGCTGAATTTTTGCTTGAAGGTTTCTTTATGATACTAATAGAAATATACATATGTAGATTAAGGCCAGGTTTTGGAATTCCATAGGACCTAGTTACATTACTGCCCTGCGAGCATTCGTTTTCTGGCTACACTTCATGGCCGATTGCCACTTCAATCATGCAATCCCGCGAGCTATGTCCGTTACTTTGGTTCTTCTGCGGATATCCTTATTTCTGATTCTATCACGCAGTGGAACTCCGAGCATAGCGCTTTCTATTGCACGTTGCGTGACTCTAAGCCGCCTTTTGAGTCCCATTCTGAACAATCATATTCCAGTTCCGTTGGGGTAGTGAAGTCCTGGAATGGCGATCACGTATAGGAAAGCGCAGCGTGGCGGGCCCCCGACTAGGTAGACGGATGACCTCGTGAGGGCGAGCTATTGGAGAGGCCTATGTTCATCAGTGTACATCCGTGGCTGATAGGTAGATAGATAAACTAC
This sequence comes from Hedya salicella, assembly GCA_905404275.2. Taxonomy (NCBI): domain Eukaryota; kingdom Metazoa; phylum Arthropoda; class Insecta; order Lepidoptera; family Tortricidae; genus Hedya; species Hedya salicella. The sequence goes on along the minus strand of FR990097.1, from coordinate 51,993,186 downwards.
ATAGTCTACATAGATGCCAAAAGCTAACACGTAATATAAATAAATACTCCGAAATGGGGATGCATTAAGAGGTGTAACAGAGTTTACGATTTCATTTCAATATTTATTATTTTAATAATAATAATCTACCTGGTTATTAATTATTCGAATTCGGGCACAAATAAACAGACGCGAGGTAATTTATGGGGACCAATTAGACTCGGAGATGGTATCGGGGTTTTTCTAATTGTCGCTACGAACAGAGGCGGCGTGGGGCAGTTTACGGATGTCTTTACTTTATAACGCTTTTTATATTCTTGCGGCTTCTACTTGTACCTCATTTCAATTGCCTACCATGGACATCAATATCATTCAATTGCCTACCATGGACATCAATATCATTCAATTAATTGCCTACCATGGCAAAAATTCATCAATATCATAAATTTCAATTTGATGACCGTGTGGTGTGCAGCGTACCTAACGCACACATACTCATCTCTCCTCCCATATATTAGCTCGCACCTTATATCATTAAGTAGTAATAAATAATATTCAAACACATCACTTGTTTCCATTAAGCGCCATCCTTACAACCGGTTTAGCTCAGCGGGAGTAACGTGACCTGCAAAGCTGAAGGTCCTGGTCACCATATTTTTGTGCAGCGCATAAATATTAAAATTGAATACAATTTATGCAACTTTCTGAGCGATTATTAGGAAAACATGCGCTTCAGTGATTTTTTTTGTTAAAAATCTTGAAGTGTTTTTAGAAGAATTGTGGAAATATGTGCATCACGTTGATGTTTGCTGAAAAACATTTTTTTCAACTTCCGTTACATGTATGGAGTGCCCCCCTCAGAAATATATTTTTTTGTTATTTAGCTGCTTTTATACAAGAAGATTTATACTTCAAATTTCGTCTATCTTATAGTTTTTGAGTAAAACACCTGTGACATACGGACGGACGGTCGGACGGAGATGTCTTTGACATTTTGGCTACGGAACCCTAAAAATAATCCGTCAACGATGCTGCAGAAGTAACATGAGTGTGGTATAAGTTAATGCGACCAAAGAGGATCAATATTTTTTACAAGATTTTGACTTTTTAAGTAGTAGGCTAGTAGCTTTACATTCAATTTTCTAAGGCATATGAATAGTTTTTTTTTACCATTTTATTTGAAATTCGGGGAAAAATGTTATTGTAATCAAATATATTTACCAGTAACCAAATAGAATTCTTTTAAGTCATTAATTTAGTGTCTCTGTCTACCTTTTTTAATTTTAATAATAATTATACTCGCCGTAACTACTCTACATCTTTTATTTCTTTCTAAAAATCTCCTCGCCTATCGTGTCCGACGACAACCTTTTTTATATCTATTTATTTCATTTATAACCCATTTATTTTTATTTTTAGATTTAGTTCGCTTCGTTTGGGAAATGTCTCTATTAATATGCAACTGTAATTTGGGGACATTTTAAAGAGATTGTTCAAGCTTCTTAGCTTAGGTGTATATACACCTATTTAAGAGGTAAAATAGTTAAAACTAAACTTGACAAATAAAGATAAAATTCCGATGGTATCGTGCCCAGACGGCTGGCAGCATTGCCACGCTGTAGGGCAATGCTGATCTGCTGTGCCAGATATGATCCAGCCCTCTGGTCACGTGTTGCATCCACGAGTCTGTTGGAGCATTCCCTGAAAAATCTGTGGGTGCTTTCCCCCCAGGGTCCCGGAGTCTCGACCCCAAATGGCTTAAATAGGTAGCCACAATTTATGGCTGTGTATTAGCGCCGCTTGAGCAGCTCGGCTGAATTGGCGGCAGAGAAGAACATTTTAATGATTGATTATTTTAAAAATAAAATTACATCAAAATAGAAAGTATCCGGAAAAGATCGTTTTACTAAATATTGTCGACAGTACAGCTCTGCCTTTCAGTTAATAACGTTCAATTTTATCTTATTATTTTTAACTGTTTTAACATAAAATAGAACTAAACTTTTATAGTGTGCTTAAAACTCCACCGAACACATTTATTTACATTATTGCTTATTACCTAAAAAAAAAAAACCTCCACAAACATAAGAAGTGCAACACGCTATAACCATGCACAGTGAAGCTCCAAACAAAAGTGTTCTTACCTTAAATTCAAATTTCGAACGAGCGCGAAACCATAAACAACGAGATTTTTAAGGCTAACGCACGACAATCATTCAGCCACAAACCTTTCGTCGCAGCGGCAGTGCATCAGCGTGTTGACTCGCCAGTTGTATAGCCCATACTTCTTCTCCATGCCACCGATCCAGAAGGGGCAGCGGAGATCGTGGACCCGGCAGCAGCGGTCCGTGCGCGTGTAGCCCCCCAACTGGGAGTACCGTGTCGCTGAAAAACCTTTGCCGCACCACTTTGTACCCGGGACCCTTAGTATCTCCATGGCGTCGCGTTTTTGTCTGTCAATTATTTTCTGTTTTGAACATAATTTTCGCAAGCTACTACTATACTGAAGTGTAACAGGAACTCTGATTGTTTCTAATATATGTTGTACGAACGTACGAAAATTATCCCTCGTAATGCAATTCGATTTTCTCAACGATTGTGTCTGAAGTATTTATTGTTAAGCTGTCTTGGATATAGCAGAATATATTAGTGCTTTAATGCCTTTCATACATCCTGGTTTAGAAACAAAGACACATGCAAGTGTGAAACACCCATTAGGCTCTTAAAACAGAATTGCATTCGAAGGACTAGCCCGGGAACGACCGCCATTGAATGTAATGACCTATTCCGTTAACATTTCGTAACGAAGACCACCAACGTGTTTTTATGATTTAAAATAATAATCGTAAAAGGGATCGTTTTGAATCTAACTACAAACTTGAAGATGCGGGCGGCGAAATCTATAACTGACTCTGACGCGTAATAAATTTATTTTAACAAACAATGAAAGTGCCGATGTTGTTGGTAAAGTTAAATTGGTACCAGTACTCGTCATGTGTGGATCGAAAGTGCTATGAAGACGTTGCCAACGCAGCTGTGAATGATCCATCGATCACGCAGTTTATGACTTTATTGATCGCCACTAAAGCGTTACGCGTTAAACTGATTGCATCGGCTTGTAAGCTCAGATTGGACGAAATGACTGAACGTTGATTAACATTCGCAAACGCATTAGATGCTCTTATATAACGCGTTAATAACCTACCTTTACAAGACGTTTTAATTTCCCTAATATACCTACTACAACGTACGACCGCCTACTATAACCTTAAAAATTAAGTACCTATGTAAAGCGTCGATTGGAACGTTTTCAGTTTTAAAACATTAGGCGCGTGTCTATGGTCGTGATTAAAACGCAACCGTTCTAAATTCAAAACCAAATTAGAATAATTTTCTTCCTGGCGGGACCATGTAGTGACGCCGATTTTCAAATATAGAATCACAGATCAGATCGTTTGATCTGCCTCAAATTCTTCTGGTTAATTAAATCCACTTTTAATCTCCCAGACTTTTTTCTGTCTTCGTCTTCGACGTTAAAATTAGTAGAGACAAAACATGCCGTCAAAGTTCTGCTCCAACGATCCAAGATTTGTAGTGAAGACATAAAATGCTATGATATAGCACCCTAATTAAGATCCTCATGATACCTCTAACGACTTCTCGGAATGTAATTGGTGTTAATAAAAAATGCCATCCTTTTAAATTTAAAGGCTCTAATAACATCAAATAGTTTGGGATATAAAACACTGAAAGACATTATTTGACAACACAAATCGATAAAATACAATGTTAAGTCCCATGGTGTGTGTCATGTGTGCTTGTATTGTTCAGTGTGCGTAATTTACAAGGAAAAAATCCAAATCCACCACCAGAAAACCAGAACCAACCCCACTCCAAACAGCCAAATGCTATTTACAAAACATCTTTGCTTTGCTCCAATGTACAAAGGCCGACACGGTCAAAGGCAGAAAATCTGTCTAAAAAGCGTGACCTGAAGCTTCGAAATTCAAACGTGATAAAAAAGAAAATAAAAAATGAAACAAACCTTCTATCGCATGCGCAGTTTGAAATCGTGAACGGCCTAAAGTTGAAATAGCCGAATCTTCGCCTGAACGGGCCAATGTTCAGCCGGCAATTGTCGTGGGCCCTACAGCAGGTATCTTCTTTTCTATTCATCCCCAGTTCGTTGTACTTCTCGGCCAGATCCCCCGCGCCGCACCATTTCGTTCCGGGAACTATGAAATTCTCTTTCAATGACCTCCGTGACCTGTTTGTTAGTCTATGGTTAGTATTAGAAAAAAGTATTGACAGCAGATTCGGCGGGAAACTGAGAGTTGCTGTTCGATATTTAATGTTTTAGGCAGAATATAACCATAGATATTATTTGTTGTAAAAATCTAACCGTAACTACGAGTATTAGTTAATTTGTGTAATAAAATTATGTTTTAGTTTACTAGATAGTTATATAGTTGAAAACTTAAGTGAAAATAGGAAAGTGATGACAGAATTAATGACTGTTAAGCTGCAAGTGACAGTTGGTTTTAGTTTAGTGAATATTCCCGAAATAAATAAAAAAACTAACGTTTGTTTTTTTTAATTAATAACATATTGGTTAAGGTTATTCTTGTTAGGATATTTTCAATTTTTAATTAATTAATTATTAATCAAAATCCCTTATCTATACGTGACGTCCCTTTTCTATATGAATCCAGTACCATTTCTTATCACAGCCGCGAGTATTGTGATGTTTTTAACCGACTTAATTAGGAGGAGGTTCTCAATTCGTCGGGATCTTTTTTAATTTTTTTTTTATGTATGTTCACCGATTATTCAAAGACTATTAGACCGATTTAAAAAAAATTGTTTTGTTTCATACGAGGTATCTTAAAGTTGGTCCCATATAATTTTGGTGAAGATCTGATGATGGAATCCATCAGGAATCGAAGGAACTCCTCAAATATTGTAGGCAAACATATCGCGATTTTGGTATTATAAGAAACGTAATAAGCATTTGCATTCAGAAAGTGTAAATTGGTGAAGTGGAACTGATGAAGAAGACCACAGAATACCATCGTAACTCCACTATGATAAATGATTTTCAGGTGGCGATAAGATATCTCGATTAAGTTAGTTAAGCAACTTCATAGTTACAAACTTAAATTTTCCTTATGAGAATGGTACCACTGGGCTGATTTCATGGTATCATGATGTCATTTCAAGGTAGGCACCGGATCTCCATAATAAAATAATGTATCCTAGCCGTATTTGGGCTTGTTGGAATCGCCACAAAATACACTTAACTAAAAAGGGTTAAAGAAATTAAATTTTAACAAAAAATAAAACCGACTTCAAAAACAAAACTAAAAAGTAAAAAAATAATTGCATAATTTAGTTTCTTCATTTTACTTACAAGTAAGCGTTTGTCGACTCAATCTATACAGTATAAACAATTAATCTTATTTTGGAGTCGGTGCCATCGTGTCACAGCTTACTAAAATCGTCAATTTTCAATATTTTACACATTCTTTGTATGGCACCGAGGCCCAAATAAAATTAATTGTATATACTGTATAGATTTAGTAGATAAACGGTTACTTGGAAGTAAATTGAAGAAACTAAATTATGCAATTATTTTTTACCTTTCAGTTTTGTTTTTGAAGTCGGTTTTATTTTTCGTTATTAATCAAATTGATCAGTCAGACCTCTAGTATAGTGTTTTCGTTTTAACTAAATACAGAAATACTGAATTTACTGACTATTCAACCAGAAGGGACTTTAACGACAGGTTTAATTTGAACGATATCAGTATTTATAAAATAAACTAGTCTAAAGTGCCGTAATACGATCCTGATGATGTTTAGTCTTTCGGATATAATCAGTGGTACATAATACATATGTAATGAAGAAACATTGTAGCCTATGGACGCTTGCAGCGCCAAGGGCATACTGTGGTGTTGCCGACCTTTTAAAATACCTATTCACTCTCCTCTTGAAGAATCCCAAGCCCAGGACTGCAAAGCGATAGATTGATCTTAAGTTCACATGTACCATACGGTTATCCTGTACAATAATTATTCAATGATGAACGTATGAATCAAAACTCGTGACAATATTATTGATTCTATGCTGTTATGCACCATTTAATTTTTTTTGTAATCTAATTCTTCATTACAAAAGGTTGTCTGCAACTGGCCTGTTGTCTACCTCTAATTGTGTTTCGTAATTGCATTATTTATAAATTCCTGTATATTTGTGACGTGTGCAATAAAGAGTATTTGTATTATGAAGAAACGATGTATCAACATCCCTAGAAGTGGTGCTAAAAAAACGATGGAATAGGTCATTACATTGATGGTCGTGATCGTAAGGGAAAATTATGATCATGTCTAGTCTCAGACTAAATTAGCGGTACATATTACATAAATACATATGACGATGTGTGGATGTCCACAGTGGTGGCAGAAAGACGATGAAATAGGTCATTGCATTGATGATCGTGAGCGTAAAGTAACATTTAAATGTTTTTTTGCAATTGTCAATTGTTGCATGCCTCTAATATTCAGGTGTAACCATATGTTACGTACGTTAAACACGTAAATAATACTTAGTATTAAATTAGATTCTGTCTTTACAATTTTTAATGTCACCGCGCTGAATTTCTCCAAGCAACTGGCCCTAAATAAGAAAAGAATGGCACAGGCCATCCTATCTTGTAAAGGATAGCATATCAAAATTGACAATAGCGATTCATCTTTTTTTATTTTTGCTTATGTGGCGTAGCTAGGTCGACGCAAAATAATATAAAAAATACCTTATAGACGAAAACTCTGATGTAATCTACACTACAAAATGAGTATGCTCTTTTTTCCATTTTCACTGTTTTTTTTATTTATTTTAGTGTGCGTGAGACTACCTAGCTACGCCAAAATCGTGATGGTCGAAACATATAAAGCAGAGTTGGCGATGCAAATCGTGAGCACAGGCTTGTATGAGTATAGTAGAATGACATTCGGACTGACACACTGAGAATTAAGTCTCAATGAATGTTCTAGAAAGTGATAGTAGTTTTACAGATATGCGCGTCTTTCTTCTGTTGACGTGCCAGAGTCCGATCTATAGTGCCCAATGATGTCAAGAAAAACACAAAACATTTTACATTTAATATGACTGTAATAGTTGGTTTTTGATATAAGTTCGGAAAGTATGTCATTTCGCACGAGTCCCGATGCTTACTCGAGTCGAATGAAAATGACAATTCCACACATGTATCAAACAAGGTTTTTTAATACAGTTGCAAAAAAATGACAATGAATCAAAACAGTAAATTAAAAGAGTCAGTTTTAGTTTTGTTTATTCATAAACTTAATCAGTGCGCAGGCGGCTTGCGACGCGGGGCATGCGGTATCCGCCACTGCTTGTTATATTAATAAAAAAGAAGTAAAAAGCACTAGTGCGATAAACTCAACTTTCCGCACGATAATAAAAATACCACTTTTTGAGCAGCTGTATTAAAAAATATATTTTTAAAAGCACTTATTACTCTTATAGAAGTAATGATCAAGTGATCAGTTCTAAGTGAGTATACAACTTGTATTATTCAGTATATTTTCATTCACCATTGACTAGTACTTCTACAACGAAGATTATAAATGTTAGTGCCACATAGTGAGCGGGACTGGAACAAGAAAGTGAATGAAAATTTAAATATTTACAAATAAGTGTGTTTGTTTAAGATCCATCTTGTTCACTATGTATCCACTTAACCTTTTGACCGCCAAGCAGCGAAGTAATACGATGTGACCCAGACGCCACAGAAAGAAAATAAAAAAAAACTTTACAAATTTAATAGTGATTGCAGAACGAAGTATTGATGTATATTTGGAGTTTTTGAACCATGAAATTTGGTCGGTATATGACGACGCTGGCGTCAGTGGCACGAATTTTCGATGACGTGATTTGCTGACTGTGGTGGTCAAAAGGTTAATTTAGTATAACTATATATGATGATATTGGCATGGCCGAATTGTATAATAAATTACAAGCTCACATTATTAGTGATTTGCGTTTTTTTTACTGATTGTAAGCAAACTTGTAATATTATTACGCAATTGGCCTGAGATCAGTCCAGTAACAAAATCTCAAAAATTACCTAGCGAGCGTGCCGTCCACAACTTTGTTCTTATTGGTCAACATAAACCTCAGCTCTTCATGCCTCTCCAAGCATTCCATCTTAAGCTTGTCAAAGTCCAGCCAACTAGCGACATCTATCGGCAGACTCTCCCCGTTCCTCAAAATCCGAAACGTCACATTGCTAAAATGGCGATAATACTTCTCATCATCAAAATTTGTCTTCTCGTTCTGTGTTAGTTTCATGCTTTGCTCTTCTAACGCTAATTTGAGCTCTTTTCGCAGTGTTTTGAGGAAGTTTCTGGCAGATTTCGACTGAGTGATATACTCGCAGTCCTGGATGGCGCCGTTTGGAGTGTAGATGATTTGAACAAGATGGCGGCCATCTGTCAGCTGACGCAGTCGCAGCCCGCTTCTGTGAACAAAGAGATAAGGTTATCATCTAAAATCGTTACCAAGTTTCGAATAATTGTAAGATTCAGCACGATATATTGTCCGTAGTTAACGTAATAATTATTGAAATAAGTTTCTGTCAAAATAATTCATTTTTGAAACTAGCTTTATTTCTTTAAACACCCGTCAACAATCAAAACGTTTCTAAAGAGTTCAAACTCCGATTGCGTTATTGCGTTACAGAGTTCCTATGACCACCTTCCGGTTCCATCATCAGATCAGCTCGAAGGTATTTTATCTTACTTACATAAGTATGCCAAACTATAGCTCAATCGGGAAGTGGGTCAATTTTAACTTTCGAGATTTGACCCATCAAACATGGAAAGTTAAGAAGCTTGTAATTTTTTTTTTGCATAAACCCTCACTCCATCCGAGTGAGCACACATGTCGAGCAAAGACGTAGAAGACTGAATTACTGAGTGAAGAGCTATGTCAGAAATCTTTCTTTGAAAAATATTGCTATCTTTAACATGTCAGGCTCTTTGCCCAAGTCCTCCACATTTTTCCCACCCTGTATGCTGTTTACCCTGTATACTGTGCTCTGATGCATAAGTTTTCGTCTAGTCAGTGCAGTTTTTTAGGTTGTACCATCTGTAAGGAAATGACGTTTGAGATAGAAATCCAATAGATACTGTTGAATACTAGTGTTAATAGTTTCATTTTGCACGAAAATATTCCGAACTAACAAAATTAAACTAAAAACTTTTATGAGCAATTTTTTTCCGTTTTTATAACTATGTTTACCAATTCAATAGGCGTAAAAAAGGCCATTGCTACGGAAGGCGACACGGCATAGCTATATGCTGACAGTTCTGCTTCAAGCCCATGAGTCAACAAGTGCAATTAGAGACCACAATTTGACTTGGACTATAGTCCCTTAAAGCTTTGTCATGTCCTCCGTCCATATGTCACAGTAACAGGCATTTACTCAAAAACTACAAGATGTTTATTGATGAAATTTAGAGTATAGGTGTCTTATGTAAGCCGCTACTTATAGTTTGATAGTTAAATAAAAAATAATATTATTTATAGGGGCACCGCTCCATATATGTAACTGAAACTGATTTTTTTCAGCATATATCAATGTGTGGCACATATATCGACAGTTCCTTTAAAAATAGTTTGAGGTTACTAATTTTTTTTATTTATTGAATGTTTTCAGAAATAAATAGGTAATCACTCCGAAAGTAGCATAAATTGTGTTATCCTATCCCCTCTATTTTCTCAACCTTATGTCCAAAAAATATGAAAAAATTACAAAGATAAAGCTTAATAAATACTTTAAACGAAAATTGTTTTCAACATGATCGGATATACTGTTTTTGCGCAGTTTTAAAAACTGCGCTTCTGAGCAAAAGGACGTAAGAAAGCCGTGGAGATACGCTCTTTTGCTAGTATTACATTATTGTTCCTATTACTTAATCGTTTGATGTTAGCATTAAATAAATATCAATACAAATGTGATGGTTGTTCAATACTGGATGAACTGATCCACAATGGGGCTTTTTACTTTATTTTTACCCGACTGCGCGACGCAAAGGAGGGTGATGTGTTTATATTATCTGCGCCGTGAGTCGTATATCACAGACATCAGAGCGCAAAGTTCGGGGACGACAAAGTATTACAATTGCTCATGTTGCGCCGCGCCGCTAAGTGAGATAATCTGCAAATGGGGTGCTAGCGGCAGGTCGGAATGCACCCTCCTGAATTACTTAAGCTGGAGCGATGTGTACCGTAATGAACCAGGCATTTATATGTTTAAATATTGTATTTAGCTTGTTTTTTTTATTTCTACAGCATAATGTACGGTTTATTCAAGTTACTGATTCAAAATGCCTGCCCAGTTAAACATTGGCATTTTCACTCGTTAATGTCATATGGTTTATTTTTTATTGTTGTATTGACGATCATAATTTAAATACATAAAATCTAATCGAAAGTAAAATTTGACTCTTGAGTTTCTTTTGGCTTTCTTTCCTTCAGTGGTCTCCTCTTGGGAAACGCCGTAGAGTCAGACTTGTAAAAGTGCCCTTGCGGCCTACTTACAGAATAAAAATCATTATTTCATTATTATAATCTACATCTATAAACATATAATATACTACAAGGCGCCTGTAACTTCGTTGGCACAGGAGAAAAAGTCATAGCCCTATTTTTATGACAGCGTAATCGGGTAAAACGTGTGCTATAACCATCTGTACAAAAAATAGTTGAAATCTGTTTAGCCGATTTTGCGTGATGAAGCCACAACAACACATGCAAACATACAAAAAAAACGATTAGTGACTTTTAAATAGTCCGTATTACTTATTTTTTAATATCTTCAATGTACAGACATTTTATTTTAAGAACTTTATAATAGTAACAGGTAGATGATATGATTCAAAATTAAGTATAATTTTGATGAGAAAACGGTGTAGCCCCGATTTTAGTTCTGATATTCATCCTATAGTCGACTTTGGCAAATAATCCACTTTACTGAAAATATCAGTGATTTACTGCACTTGTAACACAAATACAGGACATAACAAATCCAGCAGTGTACAAATATTTTTACTATATTAAATGGGGATGATGACAGGGTATTAAAATCAAAATTCGAATTTAGATAATAAAAAAATATTGGACACAATTTTTTTGCTTTTTCAAAATAATAAAAAAATACTCAGATAAATCGAATCAAAGTTCAGGAGTGGGGGCTCGTGACGTCACTGCTAGGTATAATTTATACCTAGGAGTGACCTCACACGACATTTTGACTTAATCGCCTTTATTTTTTAATTACGTAGACAAAAAAATACTTATACGTCTTCAATATGACGGACTAATTATTATAATTAAGTCATCATTCCTATTGGCTACGTACGGTATTCCACCATCCACGGCCGACGAGTTGAGGTCCGCAGAGACCCTCGCCGCTATCACTTACTTATTGTTTATTAATGATCAATAACAAGTGACATTTGTATACAATCGCCACATAATTGAACATAATTTGTTAGTGATACTTATCTGTTAATAAAAGTTGTGCATTTACATAACGTTTTATTTATTTATGTCATGTTTAGCCTCTACTATAATAATATGCCATCACTCATCAGAGAAAGAGGTTGTTAACTGAAACTTCACTGCGGTTCTATAGCGTATATGTTTAATCAAATACCTACTGTTTATAGTGGTTACATTTTGTTATCGACTAGATGAATCTTATCTCTTAACACAAGCCTTATTGAGCTAACCATGGGACTGGTTCGAATTGTGTAAAATTGTCTTGTAAAAAAAAAGTTGAAATTCGGGAAATAACCGTTTGCAACTTAAATAAAAAATATAAACGAACGACATCTAAGACAAATATTAATAACGTAAGCTTGTAAACCTGCTACTACCGGAGCCATCTATTGCTGAATAGAAAAACTATGTAAATGTTTTATAAAAACCGGCCACGTGCGAGTCGAACTCACGCACCGAGGGTTACGTACAAAATATACGCTACAAAGAGCCGCATCTATGAAAATTAAGTTTTAGCAGAGCCCTACTTCCAAGCAAAATGTATGCGGTGTTCGATCATTTTATATTGGTTACTGACATACTCGTGTATCGGTCTTAGATAATACAAACAAACAGACAGGCAGACAGACAGACAGACGGACAGCGGAGTCTTAGTATAGGATCCCGTTTTACCCTTTGGGTAAGGAACCCAGGAAATATTAATTACGCTAATAACTAAATACAATCTAAATCTATACTATTATAAATTTGTAAGGGTGAAATATCTGTACATTGAAGATAGGTATTTAAAAAATCTAGGTACGTTTAGTTTCCCACTTCGTACCCCAGTATTGACTAAAAGACTGAGTGCCGATTACCGTGCTCAGAATAAGTGCCTATTTGTTTTAAGTCTAAAGCCGAATAAGTTTGGTAGAATAAAACAATCAACAGACCCGATAAACCGTTGTATTAAATATGACCAATAATACTACACATTACAATACAACTTTGGAAAATCGAAAAAAACATTTTCTTAGGAAAATAAAAATTTTGTTCCAAAACGCCACATATCCTACGTCAATCTTTGACTAGAAAAATTTATGTTGCATAAGCCCCTGGGCTTATTTTGAACCATTTGCCAAAATTTAATAAATGGACAATATTTTCAATTTCCAAGTAAGTAATATTAAATCGATACCCATTTTATTAATTCATTAGCAAGGACCCAATTTTTTTTTATTGCAACTGGTATTGAAGACATTCGGAAGAATGTGTAGAAAGCATACGATTCTCTAAGTGACGTCACTAGATGGATATGACACAGCCACAGCGCACAACAAGAACAGCAGTACAATTTCACTAAGTCCACCCTAATAATAGTGCTTCTGTATGATTTTCTCCGCTGTGACTGTCACCTCGGCTCTTTTAGAATGAGGAACTTTTGATATTGATTTTTTATAAGAAATCGGGAAATAAAAAAAAAAAGTGGTTGTATTTAATTTTTATCCTTTATTTGATTTCTCCGAAAAACGTTTGCTTAAAAAAATTAAACGTTATTGGGACATTAAAATGAAATAAAAGCTTATTTATTCATTTAGTATGTACTCATAAGCGTAATAAAGTTCTAGACGCATTTGGTTGCCGTCAGAGCGCTGAAACAACCCGGCTCTAATTTTTTTTTTTTATTTATTGTACCGCTGCTCTAGGATAATTTGTCGAATTTCGGCTCGGGTTAATTAATAATAAATAATACTCTGCCCTGGAACCAATGTATGATTTTCTGCCAGTGGCAGTGGAGACTGCGGGACCGTGGGGTACTGAGGCTAGAGGCTTTATAAGGGAGGTGGATCGCAGGCTCAGGGATAGAGGGTGAGATCCTCGCTCCGGATCGTACCTGGTCTAACAGATTTCGTTGGCCATACAACGTGGGAACGCTTCCAGTGTAATGGAAACGTTTGGGCCAGGTGCGGCTCGGGGCGAGCCTTTTTAAGTCCTTCTTCCCCTTCCACTACCTATAGATAATATTTTGTTATCGATTTACAACTTTTACGAAGCCTGTTGCGGATGACACGTTATTGTTGTGTTTTATGACGAAGCTTTTGTCGCTGATTCGATTTTGTTTACCATCACGAAGCCTGCGCTGCGAATTTATAATAATGTTAATACCAATAAATGTGTTATAAGTAATTCCTTTAATAAAAAAATAAAAAAAACTATAAAATAGTTTTTAAGACATTTGCAACTAATCTATATTGATATAAGTCAAAATGCCTGAAATAAATAACTCAATTCAATGCAAAAAAAGGATATAATAAATAATAACCCTGTATTTTATATATGGCAATATTAATTTTGATAGACATCTGATGAGAGATGAGACCCGTAAAGAACTCATAAAATAAACATCAAATCAGCGATGCTGGGGGTGTAACGTAATTACAGTCGGTTTTATAGCGGATACATTACAAAGTGGCGAGGGCCCAGCACCCTGCCCTGAGGGATTCTACTATTTGGTTCGTTTTGACATTAGTCTCGTTCATATTTAGGGTCTTGTAGAAAAAAGAAAAACTAAAACATAAATTGGAACGATCCATAAAAAATAGCTTCTTTACATAAAATTAAAGGTTTTTAAAAAATTGGTGAAACTCTATTTAAAGTTCACAACTGTAAAATAACTTTTGAAAGTTGTAAAAAAGATTCAGCAAAGTTATTTTTTGTCGAGCTGTGAAAAAGTTTTTGTTCTTAATATCTTGTTTTCCAAACGACAGTCATTTAAATTTGTTGCTTTGATAAATTATAAAAAAAACTTAACAAAAAAAATAATAATAAGATGACTACATAAATAGAAAACACGAGAAGAGCCCGCAACTTCGTTCGCGGAGGAGAAAAAGTTATTATCCCTATTTCAGCGCAGTTAGGTAAGAAAGTATCCTATAACCATCTGTGGATACGCAGCTACCCGTATACCAAAAAAGGTTGAAATGAAGCCGATTTGTTGTGATGAAGTCACAACGACACATACGAACATACAAAAGAATTGAAAAATATATTTTTACTTCTCTTGCTCCAAAAGTACGTCATATTAGCTTCGCGAAGCGAGACTAAAATAGTACATTTAGCCCCTAGGGCTTAAAAGAAAGCCCATACAAATTTCTATGACACTGAAAAAAAAAACTTGCGGCCAGCTACATACTCCTTACGAATAGTTAAAAACAAACAAACCAACCTGATCAGATTGGCCAAACTTTCTAATATAATTGCCCAAACTGTACCTTTAGTTTTTCATGAAATAGGTATACAATTTAAATGCTAGGTCTTTTTTATTTTCTCGCAGCCGAAGTGAAAAGCAGAGTGTTTAACACGTGGCTAAAAGCCATTATGACTCTCAGACATATTTGTCCTTGTTCACTTTGAGAGCTCGTCCAAATAATCACTTCGTGTCCTAATGGCTTAATTTAGCCCCTTCTCAAACAATCTACTATTTCGATTAAGTCACCTCCAAATAGTCCGTTACAATATTTATTTTGCAACAACATTTAATATTGAATAATGCTTCAAAAATTGACCATTTCAACAAACATGCACCATAGATGCCACATATCATGAGTGACCACATACCATAAAACCTTAGGATGAAGTCACCATGACACTCAGAAACCCTACACCCACATTAGTCCAGCCATCTTCACCCCAACATAAATTGAATCAAAATAAACATATAACAGTGATTAAATGGAAAAGAAAATGCAACAAATGGCCACACTTGGCCTAGGGTTGCCACCCTACAGCTGGCCCATTTAACACATTCGTCACATTTGGCTCCGATGAGCTGTCACGTTCAACTGTCAATTGGCGGTGCATTTTGTAATTGGTAGCAATGGCCAATGGAATTTGTGACGAATTACTTGCAGTGCTATATAAACAATGCATTTTGGACTATACATGGCACGATTGGACATTAAGAAACGGTTGCTATGGTTTTAAACTACGATTTTATAGCGCTGATATTAATTAACATTTTTTTCTAAAACAGTACAAAAAAGTGCAAAAATACTTTAGAATAGAAAAGATTGGATGCTATGAACGCCTTGCTCTGCTAGACAATTACAATATTTCACACTTTTGGCTCAGTGGGTTTTACAATGGCCTACGGAGATGGCGGTCCCGGGTTCGAATCCCGGCCAGGGCATGTGATGAGCACTAATGTTTGCTCCGGGGTCTTGGATATTTTGTATGTATTTAAGTATTTTAAATTATCTATACAATTATGTATATCGTCCATAGTACAAGCTTTGCTTAGTTTGGGACTAGGTCGATTTCTGTAAGAGTATGCCAGTGTTAAAAAAAAATATTCTGCACAGATGGCGTTGGGTGTAAGTTTGAGCGCGCTATCGTTTGTTCCCCGTAGATTTTTGAAGTAAGTTAAACGGGTACCAGTACAAAACTAAAATTAATCTTTCCAACTATATCGTCAATTGTAAGAATGAAAGAGTTGCCAGATCTATATTATTTATTGAAATGTATATAATTAGGGCGGTTCTGAAAAGTTCGTAGCTCGCCTCGAAATATTCTTAAAAAAAAGTAACTTCTTCAAAAAAAGTAGATCCTTTTCAAACTCGGACTGGAAACTTGTTTTTAATATACATAACCAAACCAACTACTAGTTAACCTGCCCAGGGTTGATACTGTATTAAATTCCAATTGTGTAACCTCAAATTACTCAGAGAAAGTTAAAGAAGCAAACTTTCGCCAAGTGAACTTTGTGATAGTAAAATCTGTAATTTGCTAATATAAAGGATTAAAACTAGCATTAGTTGAAGCAGCAGCTGGTGGCAGCACCTGTCCCGTTCTCACACACTGGCCGGTAATCTTTATTGCTCGCGCGGACCGCAGACGGATTGCGGGCGCGCTCACTTCGTTCTCATTCCCAATTCGCATCTTACGTGCTTATGGGCGCCTGGTACTTTTGAGTCCGATGCAGCGGTTTTAGTTAGCGTATTTATATTTATAGAAATTAATAAATAATACTTTATATTGTATACGACGATCATGATGTAAATACTTATAACTTTGACTAATGGAAATTTAGACTGTTATTTTCTCATGTAATAAATAAATCAAATCAAATCAAATCAAATTATTCAATAAAACATAATAAAATAAGTTATGAGACCTAACTTTTTCTTTCAATTCTTTGGGTATTTCTCAATATCGCAGACTAAATAAATAAGCAGAAGGCCATCATCATAGAGTTTGACCAGAGAAACATGACATTGACCATGAAACGGAATTCTGATATGGCAAAGATTTTACATATTAAAAAAGCTGTCAAATTATGAAACCTGCCACGTTTCTATGCATTCCCTATTGCCAGGTGATGACTTTTTCAAATTTTCCGCTTGTTTTGAGTATCATGTTTTGCTGGCCAAACTCTAGTGTCTCTATCAGAGATAAAAATATCTCATGGAAATAAGTTTTTGTCAAAAAATATATTTTTATGACAAGGTTTCATCGTCGTCAGTATTTTATCTGAACATATATCTGAGCTCAAATTCGGTAAGATTGCGTTAATTTTTTTCAGAGTTCCTATGACAACTGCCCGGTTTCCTGATCAGATTAGCTCAAAATATAGCATTGTCTTGTCACCGAACTTAATAAGTATGCCAAATTTTAGCTCAATCGAAAACGGGGAAGTAGATCAAATTTAAATTACAAGACTTGATTACAGACACAGCTGAAACTCGTAATAAAGGAACAACAAGAAATTGATCCATTTTCAGTGCTCTAAAACTCTAAACTATAGTCATACCCGATGGGAACTTTGAATCCCGTAGGGACTGGATTTTGAAAAAACCTGACCGTGTCCATCTATATTTTGTGAATAATTCCTTTACTACGTTTAACGTTTTCCGACCCACAGATTCAGCGAAAGTTTTTTTTTGGTTATTTTTTGCCATTGTGAGTATTTAATGCAGTTTCTCTAGTGGTTATGTCTTTGTAAAGGGAGGAATGTCGCGTGCGGAGCGCCGCATTTCATGTTCCATCGGTATGTGTTAATTGTGGCTTACATTTCTTAACGATCACAGCTACTTGATATCACTTGTTAAATTACTTAATTCTACTTATAGACAACATACAGAAAAAAAACTGTGTGGCTGAATGCTGAAGCAAAATAATTAAAGGTTAAAAAAACCTTTTATCGGCATTACCACAAAGGTTTACACCGTTAAAAAAACAAAAGCATTCGATAGTACCGCAAAGAAAGCACTCGAAAAAAACATTCGATTTTTGAAATAAAATGAATTAATGATGCATCTATTGACGGCCAGCTACACCAGTTAAAAAGTGCATCTAACTTGCGAACTGTTAGGTTTTAACATGATTGAAATAGAGACGCGTTTCGAATGGCAAACGCTTTGGCATCGGCAGTGGCGTGGTGTTGGTATCTTAAATGATTTTGGTAATAAATCTTGAAAGTTGTAATGATTCATTCGTTCCATCATTACTAATGAATGAACGACGATGATATTGACTTATGGATGCATTTTGTTTTATGGTAGAGCGACACCGTGAGACAGGCATGGAGGAAAAGTCAGCGTGGTCAAAAGTCTAATTCTAACAAACTCATTGTTAGCGAAAAGACACGCTTGAAAGCCTATATAGCAAATCTTATTCTCTACGTAAGTGGAAAAATGGCACCCACGCTATATTTTACTGATTCCCGGTTTCGTCTCCTTAGCTCCCCTGTCTGTGTCCGTACCGGTTAAAATGAGGTTCGTTAGTCGAGCCCATTTCCGTGGTGGTTTCCCACGGATCAACGGGTCGTCAGTTCACCAAGAGGAGTTGTGATGCAAGAAATACATTGAGAGCCGTACACGAAAATTCTCAACCCATATGACAACTGCTAACAGCGCCATCTCTCGGAAAATGGATGTAAGAATATCTTTACAAAGTATACTAGTTTTAAACTTTCGATACACGGATAGTTGGAGATGGTAGCAAAGTGGTTAAACTTTTTTCCCCTTCGCGAAAAATTGCAGTCACGTTCTAAATAGTCTGATATTAAAAATCATACAACGCTGCGTGTTAGACAGAGGTTAAGGTAATTTAGAAATTACACCAAAGTCAAATCTCAATGACAGCGCATTTTGGCCGATGCCTGGGGAATCCATTTTGTAAGTTTGACGCGCGGGCCAAAATGGCCGCCGCAAATGGAGGCGTCGGCGGCTAATCTTGTTGCGAACTCCGCCGTGCGGTGGGGCTGGCTCTGGACTCATCGGGAATTTCGGCGCTGAATAAATCTATGCTAGGATGGCAATTAGATGTTTTAGACTAATGTAAAAATAGAAAACATTCAACATTTCCGACCGTATTTGAACCTGCGTCTCCTACGGTTATCCGGGCCAAATGCGTTACTAACGTCGCAATCACAGTCAGAGCAGTCAATTTAATTCAACCAGTCGCTTCATTTTTACGTCGCCATAGCTCGCGATGTTTGTCTGTTTAACTTAGAAAATCATAATCATCATTATAAAGGTGACGACGTTCGCTGCGAAAGGTCTGCCTCACGGAACTCCACAACGAACTCTCGCACGCTTCTGTATCCGTCAGCTTTCGGCTTGGACTAAGCAGGCTTTACAGAATTGGGAACATTATCTCTCTCAGAGTGCATTTTATATTTTACAAGCTTTTATTTAACTTGCAATGCATGTTTGTTCGGGTGTAATCTTGCAAGTTAAATTTGAACATCACGGTTCCGATTTAATTAAAATTTGGCATACTTTATTCATTTCGGTGACAATATAATAGTATGATACCATCGAGCTGATCTGATGATCAGCAAGATGGTCATAGGGACTGTAATAAAATAATGCAATCCTACCTCTTTAGAATGCTAACCAAGACCGGTTAGCAATTGATGGATGTTCAAAATAAAAGTGCAGTCGTCAATAAAAAGCTTGTCACAATTTTTTTGGCAGAAACTTTTTTATTGTTCGTACTATTTGTAATACTGTATCTTTTATGAATCTCTCTGTCTATCATATAACAAAAGGCACTAATATTTAAGAAGAAGGCAGCTCGTACCTATCAGTGTGGACCTGCGGGGACTAGACCACAAAATCTCCTGCGGCCTGTGGTCCCGATGACACTGTTATATGTATCCTGACTCCTGACTGCATCACTCGACGAAAGCTGGGCAGATCGCGGAGTATTTGCGGGTGAAGACCGAAGACAAGAAGTGACAACCTTACGGCCTGGCCACGACATCGAGCGGCGGCAGCTGTTTTTCTAATTCATTGCGAGTGATCCCAACTAGCCACAGTTCGTTGCGCGTCACGACCGCGCAATGAACAGATAAAACGCTTCCCGCGCCACAATTCGCGCAATGTCGTGACCGGGTCGTTGGTGTTCAAATGAATAATCAAGACCACGCGCGGGTACATCGGACAACTCGCGCGGCTAGAAGATGTCGATACCCGCCTGTCCAGTTCCTTCAAGACCATGCACGTAACGCGTCGTCTGAAACGTCGAAAAATTACCAACGAAAGGTAATTAAATAAATCATATTTATACGCCCCGTTTTGTTGTGGAAATCGTGTTACTTGAAATCAATGTAATTTAATTAAGCCTTCTTTCAAGTTTTTCTATAGCGATAAAATCAATTAATCTTTACGAAATAGTCGCACAGATGCAAGCTTGCACGTGCCTACCCACGGCTGCCCACGTGGACCGTTAGGTGTTCCGATGGTAGCCTGCGGCAGGTTCGCCGATAGGCTGAAGTGTCGAGGAATGTCATCGACGTAGGAAGAGCCAGTAGCACCACATAATTGCCTTAAAAAGTGTTTCGAGATCGGTCTTCAGCGACAAGATCGTCACTTGTTTAACTCTGCTTGTAACTATGTTCTTGATTTGTATATTTGAGGTGAGCCGTTGTTCAAACATTTTCAGAAAGTTAAATAAGATTCTCAGGATTAAGTTTGAATATTATGATTTAACTATGTCGCGTTTTTCGTATAGATTTTATCCTAAAAATCAATATTGCTGACATCAATACTATTATAAAGTAAAAATTAAATGTCTGTACATTGAAGATATTTCCAAGAAAGATGTGATAGGTACTATTTGATCGTCACTTAATCGAAAACCTTTTTTTTGGATGTGTAGTATGTTTGTATGTGTATTTCTAGCTTCATCACGCCAAAACTGCGAAACGGCATCCTCAGATGGTTATAGAATGGTTTTACTCAACTACGATAAAGAAAAATAGGGTTATGATTTTTTTCTCCCTCATTGACGACGTTCATAACGTACTAGAAGGTGTCTGGTTCCCGGAAGAAAAAAAAGTCATGTGATGATGAAGTCTGTGAGTGCGTTTACCCGTTATAGCGTGATGAAGCCACGAGTGCCACGACACATACAAACAGAGAAAAAGTCCAAAACATTTTTTTTTTTCGTTTCAGTGACCTTCAAATAGTCCATATCAATTTTTTTCTAAAAATATCTTCAATGTGCAGACATTTCATTTCTACAACTTTATAATAGTATGGATATGTAAAGAAAATAAATTATAATTTATAACGACTTATAAATGAAACAGCGCGCAATATGGCCCAAGTATTCGCAATTTGAATATGAAAAACAGTTTGATCACTCAATTCGGTAAGGTCGTATGTGCCTACGTATGTCTAATTACATAGGACTTTTAGAACCGTGCCGTATGCGAAGCTCACGATGTGCTGTGAAAAAAGTCGGCTCTTTAACCGTGACGGCAAAAATGCGCGCAAAAAGCGGAGAGCTTTGAACTCCTGCGCATACGGCGTACAAAAGACGTATGATGGAAGAAACTCAACGGCAGTTAAGTCTTTTTCAGCACGGAGGGCACTGCTACATGAGTTACTTACTCCGGCAGTGATATTAATGTCAAGTTGTTTTGCATCTTTTTAGTTACGAGTATAGACAAATTAAAAGCGAAGAAAATTTTTTTGTAAGATGTTTTAATATTACGCAATTCTGAAATTCGCAGTCTTTTTTCTACTTTCTCCGAAGACATCTCTGTCCAGAATTCTTTATTTTTCAGTGTATACAATTGCCCTTCCTCACTACCCATTCATGTTTTTTTTAAGGGTGTAGCTTTCGTAACGATTTTTCGGAATTACGAGTACATTACTTAATATTATTACTTGTTTTTATATCATAAAGGTTCGCCCAACCCAATGCTTAAAATACGCTGACGACGGTGCGATATCGCAGTGACGTTACGTTTCTACGCAGCCTCCCACACCGCAGAAAAACGCTGCGGATACGCCGGGACGGGTCTTATGCGAGTTATGCGTCACGATTTCTTTTTTACATTGCCCCGCGTAACCGCACCGTCAGCGTTTTTTGAGCAGCGGTGTGGAAGGCATGCGGTAAAATCGTGACGCGTAAGTCACGTTACTGCGATAACGCACTCAGCGTATTTTAAGCATTGTTTTGGGCGAACGTTAGGAACATTTTATAATTAACGCTCCTACCATCAATATAATATTATAATTCAAGACTAAAGGATTTCCTGTTTAAAGTACGGAACTCTAAATGAAACTAACCGCCCGGAGAACGGTACTCGCTTTTTGCCATTTGAGTCATATTTTGTAATTTGACGATAAGTGTCTGCCAGAGTCTGAACGATGATTCAATGCTACGCATTGGCAGTGGCGTAGCTACCGAAGGGCTAGTCGGGGCCATGCCCCGGGGCCAAAAGCTCAGGGGGACCTCGGACTCTGACCAGTAAGGTAGCTATAGAAAGATTAGACACGATGCCCTGCACCGGGCTCCCAACTAATTCGGGGGCCAAGATCCCTGGCTAAAAGAGCCTCGAACTGACACGGGGGTGCCCCATGTGATCGAGACAATCTTTTATTTTACCTATAGCCACGCCACTGCGCATTGGTCTATGCTTTTTATTCAGCCTACTATATATATATATAAATATGATAAATGCTCAGAAACACTCGCTTAAGGTTTGCCAGAGGGCAATGGAACGCAGTATCTTGGGAGTATAAATCTTTCTGTGATCTTTCGATCACATAAAGAACAACTTCTTGCGTATCAAAACGCACGTAACCGACGTAGCCCTGAGAACCGGTAAGCTAAAGGACTGGGCTGGACACTTTTGCCGCATGCCGAACGAACTATGGACCAAGAAAACCATAGACTGGATCCCAGCCAACAGGGTTCGGCTTCGCGGTAGACCACGACGGAGATGGTGGGACGACCCAGCTGCATCATGCCAATAGGATTGGTCAGGTACTGCTCTGAATAGGGACGAGTGGAAAAAAGAGAGGGAGGCCTGGTAGCATAGTTCGAATAACTAGGTACATATTATTTCTAACGGTCGAGACCTTGGGTTCTTGGTGTTCTAGTGCCAATAGTCTATTCAAAAATCTCAGTAAAATCTTAACGGAAATTGTCTCGTAAAAAATTTACAGCCTGCTGTGAAGAGAGGCGTAGTACGAGAAAGACTCCTACCTTACACCATTCTTCTGGGTTTGAGCAGTGGCGTGCGGTCCATATAGGCACAAAGGACTGCCCACCCTGAACGACCATGGCCCCAGATAGGCACAGATAAACTGCCTACCCCGAACGACCATGGCTCCATAAAGGCACAGATAAAATGCCTAACCTGAACGACCAGGCTCCATAAAGGCACAGATAAACTGCCTACCCTGAACCACTATGGCCCCATATAGGGGACCCTGAACGACCAGAGAAACTACCTACCTTGGGCAAAAATTCTGTGCACGCAGCTATCTACGAGGGCTGCTATTTATATATCCGGAAACCGGGATTACAATCTTCTTAAATAGCATATTTGACCGCCATGGTAAAATTTGAACTTTTTTAAGTATATAAGGTATATTTTTTCTTCCTTATTAACGCTCGTGTTTTGTTTTTGACGGGTTTTAAATGTCATCTCGCAGCAAGAATGGAACTCATTCGTGAAAATATTCGTGCTATGATTTATTATGATTTTCGGCGTGGTTTAACGCAACAACAGTGCATAGATCAACTAACTTCAACTTTTGGTGATGAAGCCCCATCTAAAACTACTGTGTATCACTGGTTTAGTGAGTTCAATCGTGGACGTAGTATGCTTACGGACGAAGTTAAGGCAGGTCGCCCGAAATCGGTCGTTGTAAAACAAAATATCGAGGCTGTGCGAAAACTTATAATGGACGACCGACATGTTACGTACCGCGAGATAGAGGCGACTCTGGGTATTTCTATGACCAGCATTAATAGCATATTACATAATTATTTGGCTGTAAAAAAAATTTGTTCGCGTTGGATACCCCACAACTTAACAAATGAGCAAAAACATGCTCGCGTCGAATGGTGCAATAAAATGTTAAAAAAATATAACCGTGGTGACTCAAAAGCCGTTTATAACATCTATACAGGTGACGAATCCTGGATCTATGCATACGATCCCGAAACGAAGCAACAATCAACGGTATGGGTGTTTCAAAATGAGCCGAACCCTACGAAAGTTACTCGTGCAAAAAGTACATTGAAACAAATGGTGGCCTGCTTCTTCGGTATTAATGGCCATGTAGCTACAGTGCCACTAGAAAACCGTAGAACGGTTAATTCAGAGTGGTACACGACCATTTGCTTACCGGAAGTATTTGAACAAATTCGTAAAACTAACCAGCGACGAAGAATCATTCTTCATCATGACAATGCCAGCTGTCATACGTCACGCGAAACAACTCTATTTTTGGAGGGTCAAAATGTGGAATTAACGGGTCATCCGCCGTACAGCCCTGACTTGGCACCCAACGATTTTTATTTATTTCCAAATATAAAGAATAAATTACGCGGTCAACGATTTTCGACCGCTGAAGATGCTGTCGACGCATTCAAACAACACGTTATGGAGGTACCTCAGGCGGAGTGGCAGAAGTGCTTTAAAAATTGGTTCACGCGAATGCAAAAGTGCATAGATCATCAAGGGGAATACTTTGAAAAACAATAAAACTATTTTCAGCCGTGTACGTTTGTTTGTTTTTTTGTTTCCGGATATATAAGTAGCAACCCTCGTATAGTGATTAAATTAATATCAAACCAGCGAGTTTCTCTTTGGATTCATCATCAGCTACAACCAGAGACCATCGCTCAGAAAATAGTAGACCATTATCCGAGCGAACCATGTGGTTATCTATAAACAAGTACATCTTAGTAGTGATCAAAACACCATTACACAACCAATAAAAAAGAGCTTAATAATAACAATTCCACTGGAAAAAATTATCTTTGCGCACATCCACTCTATTTAAAAGGTCTGAACTGCCCGTGGTTTCTAAATACATACAACGTTTTATTTGAAGCAACGGGAGTCGCGTGCGTGGCTCAATTAGCTGGAATCAGAGCCGATTCTGGCCAATTGCCGCGCTCCCGAACACGTGTCGCTGATGTATCTAACGTTTAGCTTGTCTATGCCTTCGATATTCAATTGGATACTTTTTTTTTTTATTTATCTAAAGGGCTTTGTCGCTGAGCGACCATATCGCCCAAAAATTGGGTACTTTCCGTAGTCAACATAAATGATGTCATGCTTGCAGTCAAATGTTAATTATTTCTGGAAATACTTTGAAAACATTAATGAATACTTATTTTTTAGCTTATTTGCGGTTTTAAAATGATCAAAAACTAAAAATACCGACGTTATAAACCTTTTTTCCTTTAAACTTCATACTTTCTGACCGTTTTGACAGTTCATAAAAAGGAACTGATTTGATCTGTCAGTCAAGTTCAAGTACCCTATTGGCTGTTGCTGGCTAGTTAGTGGTGCCAAGAGAAATTTGAGATAAGTTAATATGAACTAGCTGACATTCGTTATTTGAAAGAGTAGCGGGTATGGGAATAGCGTTTTAAAAATGTGATGCTTAAAAGCGTCATAGCTCATAGTAGAAACTACTACACTTAAATAATTATTCAGAATATTTAACGAGTCGCATCGACAATTGATATAAATTCTGTCATCCTATAGACCAAGGCAAATTTATTTATTGAATTTTATCCCATGCAGGACTTGATAATTTTTGTATGAAAATGGTTAGGCAGCGTCACAATCATACAATCTCTTTTACACATTGGTTTTACTCGTACGAATACGAAAGCTTCATCAGTGTACACTGTATTACCGTTTAGGTACCTGATTCTTCTCAACGCCCCTGCCATGCCTCTTTTTCCGCCCGCACATTTGAATTTCGAATACGTGTCAATCAGGGCAAGTTAACCGATTCAAAATGACGTTTCCTGTTGGCGCGTTCTTTTAATTATTTATGTGTGGCCAGTGTCATTTAAAGAGGTCTGCTCTATGGGTCAGTAACGGTTTTCGTAATTGAATATGCCGCTAATTCAAAAAGTAAATGCTGTTACTTTTCAAGTATTGTTTTGTGATTTATTTCAATTGAATATGGTATACAAATGGAGAGAAGCTTAAAATGACACGATTATTTTTTTCATTTTGGTAACTGATGTAGGTACCTAAATGGCACAGGCTTTGCTGCATGAGTATGCCAGTTAGTTCGATTTAGATTTTAGTTTTGGTGCGTTGATTTTTTCGGGACTTGCGAAAACAAACTTGAAATTATATTAAGTCTTGCCTTATTGAGACCTTTTTTTTGTATATCTATTCTATACTTTGACTTAAAGCTATTTTTTTATAGCTTCAAGGGACTGCAAACATAACTATTCGACGCTACTTTAAACTTGATATCTCCACGCGTTCCCGAGAAAAAGGATCTTGACAAACAGACGGACAGACGAACAACAGTGATCCTATAAGAGTTCCGTTTTTTTCCTTTTGGGGTACGGAACCCTTAAAAGTGATAAAGGATTCTCTTAGTATAATCAGCGTCATATTTCCTTTTAATTTTTGCCAGCAAAATCATGCTGACATATTTCACCTACATTTTAGACACAGTTGATCGTAATTACTTTTCTTCTCTAAATACTAGCAGTACAAATAACGGCACCAATCATCTCCCGTACGACATGTAGGCGATCATTGTATCGCGAATCCCAGTTTGTGCTTTGTCATAGCTTTCGCTTGGGTTTCATAAAAAGCTCGGGCGACGATTGAAACTTATAATAGAAGATCGGGAGCTTTGGAAAACAATGGCCGTATTATCTTCATCTGCGGCGAGCTGCCGCTGGCACAAAACAATATCCGGCGATGTTTTTAAACGATAAACTGTTAAGATTTGTTTTTACGGGTCTCCTTCGGAATCCCTAATGTAGTTTGTCCTAATGTATCGTTTGCCATAACGCATTTTTTTTTAAAACCGTAAATTTTTCAGGACTTTTTAAAAGTACGTCGTAGATATTAGGTTAGGTTAGGTTAGGTTTGTTTTAGAACAACCTTGAAAAGTTTAGGGTTTCTGAAAAAAATGCGATATGGCAAATGATACATTAGGACAAACGATACATTAGGACCAACGATACATTAGGAGCAATGACGTTAGGGATTCCGATATAGATCTGTTTTTACACATGAGCTACTAAATATACATGCAAATATCTGTCAATATGCGACTTCTATGGTATCTTTAATTGACAGATATCTGCAAACAGTATGTTTTATCAAGAGCTGAGGCCATAGACAGAAAGGTAAGGAACAATAATAAACTCGAATAAGCAGGCATACAGATAAAAAAGTGACCATCGGAAAGCAGTAAATAATAGTTCCAAATCCTTCCAGAATGGCGCTAGAGTAGCAAGATAGTATGAAGTCAACAACAAATTACGAAACATTTTTATCGAAATGCAATTCAAATAGGGATGATGAGTTTATGACTACAAAAATAAGTACGTCATGTAGACCAATAAAAAATATTGGAAACGTATTTTTTTCTTTTTTTACGTAATATTTTCTTCTGTTTCCGCGATTATTACTCATTGAAATAAAACAATTTAACGGATTATATCGCGTATATTATCTCATTTTAGTTCCCGACGTTTCGGAAGCTTTCCAGCTTTCCATGGTCACGGGAGGACTGAAATGAGATAATATACGCGATATAATCCGTTAAATTGTTTTCTTTTTACGTTATCAAAAAATAAAGGCGATACACTCAGACAAAGTGTCGCGTGACGTCCACACCTAAACCTTAATGCGACTTATCTGAGTATTTTTTATTATTTTTACAAAACACAAAATACGTGTTTTTTTTTTATTATCTAACTGGCGGACTAATTAGAACTTAGATTTTCATACCCTGTCATTATGCCTATTGCACACCGTTACGGCCCATTTCTAATTCATTGCGTGTGACCCCAACTAACCACAGTTCGTTGCGCGTCTCGACCGCGCAATGAACAGATACAGGTGCGTCCACACTTGTATCATTTGCTCGTATCCGATCACCGTGCCGTGGCATGACTGCGTATCGCGCTGCTTGGACGCTCACTGTCGGCGCGCCGATCATGCCGCACTCTTCCGATATAAGTGTGTGATACGCGTAGCAAATAGATTTCGAGCGATCGGATCGGCGCAACGTTCAAACGCGTGATCGTGACACGCGATCATGCCACGCGACGATGATCTGATACGGGCAAATGATACAAATGTGGACGCACCTTAGAACGCTTGCCGCGCCGCAATTCGCGCAATGTCGTGGCCGGGCCGTTATACAGGATTTTTCCAGCAGCGTTGTTGATTGTTTTATTATGGTTATTTTACGCACTTGCTACTATGGCGCAATTAATCATCTCTGGACGGGCACATTGAATATACAGAGACTGTTCTCCTTAGTTTTCTACTCTCCATAGCTGAGACAACTAGACTGGCTAAGCCCCTGGGACTAGCTAGCATGAATTAGGTGAACATTGCAAAAGAGTATTTTAAAAATTCAACCTCTTCAGGAAATCAGGTCAAATTTCACCATGCTATGCTAGTTGTGAATCGCTGGTGAACAGCCGATGACGGCCTTTCAAGTCGTCGTCATTGACAACTTAATCTTTCGTTAAGGACTAGTAGAGTTATGCTGATGTTGAAATAGAGCTGTAAAATTTTAAATTAAAGTTTGTTTAGTTTTTTTATGTTATAGGGGGCAAACGAGCAGACGGATCGGCTGATGGTAAGCTATCACCATCGCCCATAGACACCTGCAACTCCAGAGGAGTCACAAGCGCGGACGCTTGTGACTCCTCTGCTTTGGGAGTACGCTTTTTTTTTCAAGGCTTGACCTCATAACTACACAAAATTTGATGAATCATCATCATCATATCAGCTTAAGGACGTTCACTGCTGGACAAAGGCCTTCCCAAAGATCTCCGTAACGACCGAACGCGCACCACCCCCATCCAACTGTTTCCCGCGATCTTCACCAGATCATTGTGTATATTATGATCATATAATGTAGATGTAGGTATCAGGGTCTATATATAAATCCAAAGAAAGAAATACAATATGTCGATGTCGGCGGTAAACATTTTATTACTAGCGCCGCTGTAAAGGCTTGTATCCCATGGACATGTACAAGCCTAAGGGCCGATACAGACAGAAGCATTTGAACTGCAACCCAGCTGCAAAATGGCAGTTCAACCGGTTCTGCTGCAGTTGGTGTAACTGCATCCAAACTGCAAACCGGTGTAGTCCGCTTGCATTAGCCGTGAAGTCCTCTCAACCGGACACCGACTGCAAGCTGGCTGCACGGTCGTAATGCAGTTACATTGCAGTTGGAACCAATACAATATAACTGCATTATAATGCCGCCTCTTGTAAAACCCCGGTTATCTATTCAGTTCAGTTGATCGATAGGGTAAATACGCACGTGACTTATGTTGGTAAAAATGGCTAATGAGGATGAGGATCGTTCGGAGAAAAGTACCTTTGATACAGATGTATTTATAAGCACAGTGAAATCCTTTCGCATTGCAGTTGCTTCAACTGCAATACGACTGCATTATGAACGTGCAGCCAGCTTGCAGTCGGTGTGCAGTTGATAGGACTGCACGGCAAATGCATGCGGATTGCACAGTCGGTTTGCAGTTTGGATGCAGTTACACCAACTGCAGCAGAACTGCACTTGAACTGCCATTTTGCAGCTGGGTTGTAGTTCAAATGCTGACCGTCTGTAACGGCCCTAAATAAAAATCTCCTATTACTCTATGCTCCAACCGAACCGAACTATCAATTCATTAACAATCGAATAAATTGACACGTCGGCTAATGGAGGCGTTCTTTAATCTTAATTATTGTTTTTTTTTATTTCCGATCTCGGGCATCGACTTGATGATGAAATAATCGATGTGATTGAGACCGCTTACGTTACAAGCTAAGGGCGTTGCAGTTAACAGTTAACGGAACCTCAAAAATTTAAGTGAATAGAAGTTTACTGGACACTTACGCCGTTTTGATTTAGATACCGATCGATTATATTTTTTAATAAAAGAAAGCGGAAGGTAACTTTCACAAGCATTTGTTATTGGGAATGATAATTAAAACAGTTTGTTTTATTTATATTCTGGGGAATGTGTTGCTTAAATCATAACTGATGCTGAAATATCTACCTTGCATTTCTCTATGGTAGTTATTTCTGCAAAAATATCAAGTTATGCGCTTATGATAAATCTAAATAGCTTACGCGTTTGGAACGTATTTTAAGAAAATATAACTAATTTGCATACATATTTGTAAATATGAACTGATAATACAAAAAAATAACATACTCAATACAAAATAGGGTACATGCATGAATTTTCTTTATCGCTTTTCTTAACTAAATATCAAAATACCGTATAAACGATTTCTGAAATAAAAATTTAAATCGGCCAAGAAACACGCAAGATATAGGCATTTTAAACTGCAAATTAGACGGCGATTTGACAGAGAGGTCCGACCATATAAACTCCATATTAAATTCCGTTTTGCTAGAAAGAGATAGAATAAAATGTTTGATGGCTTATATCTTGGTTATTTTTATAGTTATTCGAAAAAATATTTTTGTCTACTGTTTGTTACATGAATGAGCTTTTAATGAAGCAAAAATTAAAATTCATGCATATCCCCTATTATGCTTAAATTTTAGCTTTATACTTGAACTACTCAAGACGTCATTCCATTTCAAAGAACTCTTCACTAACAACCATTTACCCACCCTAAAAAGAATAAACAACCCCGTTTTCCCGCCAACAGAACTGTCACCGGTGCTCGCTCAGCTGTCAAACGGTTTTGTTTGCGCCTCAAACAGCCGTGAGCATAGACAATGCAGATTAGAAAAGCCAGGCAGCGCGGGAAAACGTACTTTGAAAATGGAACGACAATTTTGTTTCGAATATTTAAGTACATGCGTTATTCTTGTTAAAGTTGAGTATTCAACTCGATAATATAGTTCCAAAAACTTGAGAACGTGCTTGAAATTCGGTGATAGAATTCGCGAATAAATGAACGTTGCAGTTGTAACGTAAAAAATAATGAATGAAAGTTTATGTCGGGAACATGATCCATGCCTAACCTAACATGAATATAATGCCATATGAATGGGCCTATACATAAATAACCATACATAACGCTACGCATTTTATTTTATATTTCTCGTCGTTTACCTATTCCACGTTTTACGATATTGAAAATCTTTAGAATAGGCATGACTGGGTATAAAAATCAAAATTCTAAGTAGCCCGTCAGATAATAAAAAAATATGGGACACGTATTTTTTGCTTTTTCGAAATAATAAAAAAAAACTCGGATAGGTCGCATTAAAGTTGAGGAGTGACGTCATACTACATTGTGATAAATATTATTTATCGATTTTTTTATTTAATTACGTATAAAAAGAAAAAAATACATCTTCAATATTTTTATTAATCAACAACACGAACCGTCAATTGTTATTAAAATTTAGTCATCATCCCTATTAGATGTGCTATTAAATCTTAAAAGACAATATTCGTAGTCGCCCTCACGCTACCATCTTTTAATTATTATGACTTTCTCTATTTCCCCTCATCATAGGTTATTGATATTTAATACCGATGCAGTTTTTCATGACCCTAATTGCAAATAACTCGTAGTTAGCTAACGACTGAACCGATGATATCAAGCGAATTTCCGTGTGAATTTCTGGTTTTAGCGTCATCAACAAATTTTAGTTGGTCCCATATAATTGGTTTGGTCAGATTTGCAAGATGCTCCGAAGAGGTAAAAGTTACATTGTTTAGGGCGTTTTGCACCTCCCTTTATACCTGCAATTTGTGGGCGCGGTACACGCAACGGGGCCACACGGACGCAAATGGGGCCCTTCGGGTCCAGTATAATAATGCGTTCCGGGTGTTGATGAGACTGCCTCGTTTCTGTAGCGCATCAGGGATGTTCGCGGAAGCGCGTGTGGATTGTTTTTATACGACCATGCGTGCGCGCGCCTTATCCCTGGTGTGCCGTGTGCGTCGCAGTCTCAACAGCATTCTACGCATGATAGCGGACAGGTTTGACTGTCCCTACATGTTACACTGTGAGGGATTGCACCCAGTCAGTGTTGTCTTGTTTTAAATGTAATTTTTTGACCTACTAACTCTTTAGTCTGTAAGTTCTACTAATACAATATGTGTCCATGGTTACACGAAATAAAGATAAATAAATAAACATTTGAT
Source organism: Hedya salicella (assembly GCA_905404275.2). Classification (NCBI taxonomy): domain Eukaryota; kingdom Metazoa; phylum Arthropoda; class Insecta; order Lepidoptera; family Tortricidae; genus Hedya; species Hedya salicella. Next base: position 51,960,999 of record FR990097.1, on the reverse strand, counting down.
CCCCATTAGGAATTGCGATTGACATTTAAAAAAAAAGTAGTCCATATATTGTCTAGTATATCCCTCTGCATCTGAAAGGCGAGGGTATTCTGTTGTGAGCGAGCAGTCACAAGAAACGAAGCGGCCTTTTACCGGCCGCCGGCCCGGCTAGCTGGCGTAGGACATGCCCGTTTAAGGAACACACCGTCTCACGACTTTCTGCTAAGCTAAAAGTACGTAGTACGGCTCTAGAGTCTGGCCAACGTAAGTTGGCAGTGGAAAATAGCGGCAAATTTGAGAAATCTACGGCCGGTAATAATTAATGCATAGAAAAGTGACGACCGTTTTTTTAATTTGTAAAATTGTTGCCATATAAATAATTTTAATTAAACCCTTCGGCAACTTACGCTGGCCAGACTCTAAACGCATAGATGGGTGATTTAGAATGATTTTCGAAATCGATTAATTAGTAACTATTTATTTCACCATTCGTATAACCGTTCGAATGAATCAATCGAATGAATATTCGACATCGACTTGGATTGTTGTAGGTACGATGTGGCGATTATCCCTAACCCTATTTATTTATCGTATGGCGTTAGTTTGTGAGATATTAAATACAAATACAAAATTATTTATTGCGTGAAAAGCACGATTTACATGATCTAAGGCATGGAGCCGTCTCCTGAAGCACCTGTAGGTAACATAAGGTTTAGAAAGTTTATCTCTTAGAAATGACAATGTGAGTGTGTGTGCGTTCGTGCGTGCGTGTGTGTTAGATTCATCAAAGCAAATTCTCTATCTGTTCATAGGTTTCAGTTTTATTCAATTAATCATCAATGCTTGTTAATTTTTTGAGATCTTCCACTAGACCTCCTGTGAATTTTGTTAGTGGGCATTCCATGGAAATATGGCAGACAGTTTGTTCTAAGCATCCGCATTCGCAGCTTGCGTCTACCCAGCCCCATCGTTGCCGTAGTTGGTTGCAGTGACCAACTCCACGACCTAACTGTGGCGGATGCTAGCGACGCTGGCAGACGGCGTGCTGACTCTTTCTCTAAGTTCTATGCGTTTCGATTTTATTCAAATGAACTTCAAAATCGAATAATTTGACTAGTATCATTCAAAGTCGCCCATCGCTAAATGACATTTGGAACAGGGCGTTGGCGGTCTAAGAAGTGAATTCGTAGGAACGTGGCTAAATCCTGAGTTCGCAAAGAATTTTGTCTTACGTATGCTGCCATGTTGATTATTGCCGAACCCGTAAAAAATTCAGAAACCCCGAATATTTGCAGTAAACCGTATTATTCCTAGGACGTGTTTTGACTACTTATAGTTCAATAAGGTTTCCCCCGACACAAAAAGAGTCTGGGTTTTACATATTTTAAAAACCTCCCCAGACAGCCTCCAAACTAGGAGATATCCGGAGAAATCCGGACGAAAGCCAGCCCAACTGATATCTACCTGGGTACTGCTGTTAATTCACTAAAACTTTTTCGGTGAGAAATAACTCGTGAGGATCGTGAAAATTAAAGGATTTAATGATAATGCCGGTTACTTCAATTCTCATTTGTTTCATAGAATGGGTAATTTTTCAAATTTTTTATCTTAATTTAATAGTTCTATGTTTAACATAGTGACGACAACAGTTCTCTTCTTTTGAACTAGGCTTGTCACGCTGCCGTGTGTGGAGACCAGCACGTCGGTTACAATGAAATAGCAGTTCTCCATTTCCTCATCTGCTAAAACCATGAAAACGGAAAAGGAGTTAAACTCCAGAAAATATCAACAAAATATGCAGTATACAATATTTTCTTCTGTTTCCGCGATTATTACTCATTTAGGTTTTTCTGGGTTTCCCTAATCCTTGCAGCAAATGTTGGATCATATTGTATTTCTCCCAGCAAACATTCACTCTCATGTAACTGACATTTCGAAAGTGCTTGTAACTAGGCCTACTTGAATAAAGAATATTTTGATTTGATTTGATTTGATTTGATTTAAATAAAACAATTTAACGGATTATATCGCTTTCCATGGTCACGGGTGGGTCCACTTGACCATGGAAAACTGAAAAGCTCCGAAACGTCGGAAATGAGATAATATACGCGATATAATCCGTTAAATTGTTTTATTTAAAAAATATATGCAGTATTTTTCTTCCATTTACTTAATTAGAATTGGGAATGTCCACGATAGCCTATTCCCCCATTTGATAATGACTTTGCATGAGCGCACATACACGGGACATAATTCACTGCACTCGCCGCTCTTATTGCATAGGCGATAGAGCTCAATGTCAGACAGCAGCGTATAGATATTAGTAGTCTTGAAGAAAATTATAAATTCATAAAGGGCAAAAGGACTTCCATCCAATGTCAATTGTAACTGAATTGACAACTTGTCAAATTTATTTATTGTGTTCTGGTATTGATACATAATCACAGCAGCAGGGCTATGATGGTCGCGTTTATCACGCGATAAATGATATGATAACGCGCCTGTCACTCTCGCATTCACATACGTGTCAGAAGGTGTCGGCAGGTCGGCGCCCTTAAACACCCGATGGCGGAAAACAGAGAAAAATGGCGTTCACTTCTAGCGGAGGCCAATTTTTTTTGGGTCACTGAGCCAGCGTAAGAAATGATTATATTGATTACACGTGCAGAAACTTAAAACGTTTTTCCAACTTTTTGACCAATTTGGTCCAATTCTTGAATTTTGTTCAAAATTTTTTTTTTTTTTTTTTTAAATTTAAATACCTGATCGTCGATTAACTGGTGTATCACTGATATGATACAAAATGTGCAGACTGAGGACTGTAAAAGCAGTCTGAACCCCTTTCGATAGCTTTAAGAGCAGTATAGGTGAAGTGGAGAATAAGAAGTCACAGCTTATATCGAAATCCCGTTCCTAAACCAATACTTTGGCTTCCTATTTTAACTATGATATCTATCTGACTGAAGCTAATTCACTTAACGATTGTTTCTTGTAAGTATTTCCAATGGCTTGTATGTAGTACCGATAACTGAGTAGTAACGACTGAATAGTACGGGGACTATTTCTATATTTGTGTGTTCATTCGTATGTCACACATAGTGGGGTTATTGTCAATAGAATTAGCTTCGGCTTTTATACTCGAGCCGTATATTGGTTAGGGAGGGGGTAATTTTATTATTAATTCAATTGTTGTGCAATATTTTCGATTTCCATGGAAAATTATGAGTCTTTATGCGACGTTAGGGAGTAGTTGTGAAATGTTGCGTAGTTCGTATGGAAAGTTTACATACATCAGTTTTCTATGCAATTTGTCGCCTTATGGGCTTTATACAATTGATATTTGATTAGATAAGAGTTTTATTCCTTTGACTATTTAGTCAAAGTAATGATTTCATATCTTTCTATCGGGGTTAGATAGAAAGGTATGAAATGAAGTTATTGAACAAATTATATTTTTTATTAGCTTATAAGCTATTTAGGTATTTCAGGTCTTATATTAAATCTATATAATACTATAATTGTGGGGTCATCCGGTACACAAAACATAATGATTGCTTTCTGAGTGAAAAACGTTCTTATTTGCTTCCACTACTACATCATTGCTGCGTACTATCAAAACGCCACAAGTCACTGCGACTATCGGTGACGGTTACACCGTTGTTCCACCGGGGACGGGTGACGGCATGTGCGCCCGCGCAGAATTTCGCTCAAGGCTGAATGTTACGCGGGTATGCGCTAGGGGCAGGTGCACCGAAATGATAAATAATCACTAACACGAAAACTTATGTTGGTTGGTACATTATATTTCTTTATAACAAAAACCTCTTATGTAATTTTTTTGAGGTTATAATAAAAATACGATTAAGATTTTTTAAGAAAATATTTTTTGCATTTACAATTTATAATTTTCCTTCCTAATGAATCGTATTGTTTTTAGTTATGTGGCACAATTTTAGGGTGAACATGTCTCGATTTTTTTTAAGTAGGTAATTTCATATTTTTTTGATAACGTCTTATATCCTGGTTATTTCAAGGCCTCCTAAAACATACACCTTAAATACCCCGATCTGGAATGAGTTACCTATACCTGTAGCAATGAATTTTGGTGACAGATTGACAGCTGATTGAATGTAAGAACGAATATGATGTATGGAACGAATGAATGAAGGAATGGGGTATGGATGAAGTTGTAGTTATGACGTTAAATTTTGTGATCTCACTTTATTTGTTTTCATTCTTGGTTATGGGGAATATACTAATTGACAGATTCAGGCGTTACTTTAGAAGAAGAAGAAGTAGATACATTTATTTTGTAAACAACAAAAATTACAGTACATTGGAAAAGTGACAAGTATAGACTTAACCTAGACTTAAAGCTAAACCTAGGAGCTATAATCAATCATATTTGTGTCTAACTTTACGAAATTGTATATTTAGTTTAATGGACATAGTTCCTGTGCTGTTTCGCAAAATAGTGTCTTGGTTAGATGTGACAATAAATGGTGCTCACATTAGCATATTTTCATGTAGTTTCTATAAAAAAAAATACGAATGCAAATACAACAAACCACCACCAAACAGTATAATCCTCGACACGTGTTTCGCCTCTACGAGGCATCATCAGGAGATGCAGGAGATTTTCACGGTCCGGCGTCCACCCGAGAAGTTGACTTCCTCCCAGACTCCTCCTCGAGTTCACATAGCGCATACTATCGGGGAAAAATATAAAATGCACCCTTCTGACAAACTTAATGTTCCCAATTATAAGATAGATCTTTGCTAATTGAGACTGAATTGAAAAGTGTAAAGATATTTATGAAGATGATAGCAGAAGCCAAACAAACCTATGAATGTACAAATGTAGAACAAACATTGGACTAGTTGTTTTTTTACGAAAATCTTGATGTTTTACCATCACGATATCCGGCAAGGAACAAGGCACTGACTCAAATCAAGTTGGAGTATTGAATTTTCTTTTTTGAATATTTAGATTTTTTATTCATAAAAATTAGAGTAGTTTTTAATGCCCGCGATGGTGGCAAGAGACCCGACGGCATGACCGTCGTGCCGTGGAAGATAGGACAAACGTTGGTTTGGGGTGCAACATGTGCCGATACTCTGGCGCCGTCCCATCTTCGTGGCACTGCAGTGAAGGCGGGCTCTGCCTCCAATTCAGCCGAGCTCCTCAAACGGCACAAATACGCAGTCATAAATAGTGGCTACCTATTTGAGCCATTTGGGGTCGAGACCCTGGGACCCTAGGGGGAAAGTATCCACAGAGTTTTCAAGGAATGCTGAGAGACGGTCCGGCGTCCAACCGAGAAGTGAGCAGATGTCCAAAACGGAACGGAAATATATTTCTCACTGTCGGGAAACGGTGTTTTCAGTGAAGAATACTTCTACATACCTATACTAACTTAAAAACTGTAAAGTATGTGTATGTATCTATTTTTAGCAATATTTTAGTCACCCTAATGATACGGCACAGTTGGCGATGTAAATATAAATATATTTCGTTTTTGCGCGCGCTCTGTTTTAGCGAACGAGTTGCAGCCAAGGTCAGGCAGTAATAAACAGTCGAACGATCATATAACGGGCGTTTTGTTCGTTGATAACATGCATGATGTAGCGAATTCAAAGTTCAGGTCAATTTATTCGTTGAATTTATGTATACAAAAAGGCTCTGTTAAGCTCTATAATCTCTACAAGCTCCTGCCCGCGACTTCGTCCGCCTTAAATTCGTTTATCGCGGATAAGGGTATTTTTCTGGGAGCTTATGTCTTTCCCCAAACTCGATATTTTACTAATTTAAATGTAAAGCATATTAACATTTCAAGTTCCTAGCGTAAAAAAAATACTGTCCATTAAAATTTTCATCCCCTTTTTCGTCCCTAAAAGGGCTGAAATTTGACATTCATTACAGCCTATGTCCTATTCTGATATATAAGGTACATAACTGGAAAGTATCATAAAAAATCTTCCTGTAGTTTTTGAGATTAAGTTTAACGTACTTACATACCTACATACTTTCACGTTTATAATATAGTAAGCTAAGGAAGTAAGAATAAGGATTAGTATGGATTATTACAAAGTTGTAAAAATGAAATGTTGTAAGTACACTTAAGATATTTTCAGAATAATAAGTGAAACAGAAAATATTTTGTTTGGGTTTTTTGTATGTTTGTATGTGTCGCTGTAGCACGTAAGCTATACCTCATTACGCAAAAACGGCTAAACGGATTTCAACTATTTTTGGTATACGGGTAGCTGGGCATCCACTGATGGTTATAGGATATTTTTTATTCGTTTACGCTGAAGAAAAAAGAGAGGATTATGATATTTTTCTCTTCCGCGAACAAACAAATCGATTTGACAATCAAAATGTCTCTAGCATTTGGCTTCAATTCAATCGCACCTGTTGGTAAGTGACAATGAAGCCGACGAAGATTTTCGACTTTGACTTGAAGAGATCAATCTCGAACTGAGCTTCTTGCTGAAGCCCGTTCATACGGGAAGCGCGGGACCGGTCATAGTGGTATTCTTTTGGGAGGCCTATATCCAGCTGTGGATGTATTTTGATGATGGTGAGGTATAGAGGCAAAGCGTTTCCTGAACCTTTAATTCCACTCCTCGTTCCAGGACGAAACTTTCTTTTTTAGAGCCTAGAGTGTCCCACTGCTGAAGGCCCTCTAATTTTTCGACGTGTCCTGGTTTTGAGCAATCTCCCACCAGTTCTTCTGGAAAGAACCAAGCTCGTGCCGCCATCTTCATTGAGGCCTACCGCGACGCCGGGCCTTATTTTGTGGGACCCACTCGGTGGCTTTAGCCCACAAGCCGCTCGGTATTCAACCGACATGTCCGGCCCAGTCCCACTTCAGCTTGGCAGCTTTTTAGGTTACGACGGCTATGCGGGTTTTTGAATGTAGTACTGTATTCTTGATCCGATCTGTTAGTTTCACGCCTAAAATTGGCAACCCTTGAGGGTAGATTTATGAACTTGTGTCAAATACCAAGTCTGTGCTCCATAGGTCAAGATTGGAAGAATGCACATGTTCATGAGTTTCCATTTTTAATGAAATCGGAAGGTTTCCCTTCATTATGTTCTTTCATGGACCAATAGCTAAATATATATTACAGGACAATTTTTACACAATTCGAACTAGTCCCATAGCAAGCACAATAAGGCTTGTGTTTATAAGTACGAGACGACGATATATTTAATAGATAAACTTATAACATAGAAAACATCCAAGACTCAGGAAAGCTCAATTCATGCTTATTACACAAATATTTGGCCTTACCGGGATATCAACCCAGGACCTTCAGCTTCGCAGGTAACGTTACTCCCACTGAGCTAAAGCGGTCGCCGTAACTGAAATTGTTACGCGATAAATTCATGTATTTTTTAATTATGATCACACGGCGGTATGAAAAATTTAGTTTGAATCTTAACTCTAACAATAAAAATAACTAAATAATCAATTCATAAGTATGTTCAGTCCGCCGCTGCGGTAAATCTGAAGTTTCAAGAATTACGATTTACGCAAATCTTGTTTTGAAATGACGTCACTATTTCTTAGTACAAACGCGCGGATTTCCAGGAAATGTACCCGGATAATGGTAATCTGGGGGCTAACAACAATATTATGTTTATATATTCCGTCATTATACAGCAATATAGACAACAGATTACGTCTGAGTCATGACAACTTTGCGAGTTAAAGGAATTAATCCAGTCGAAATGTCGATAATGAAATAATGATATTTATTCTGATGTAAGTAGGCCGCAAGGGAACTTTTACAAGTCTGACTCTACCGCAGTGGCGTGCGGTTCATATAGGCATAAAGGCACTGTTTACCCTGAACCACCATGGCTCCATATTTCAATCATTTTTGAGAAACTATTCAAATTCAAATAGTTTATTCTGCAAGAAGGCCACAAGGGCACTTTTACAAGTCTGACACTACGGCATTCCCCACTGTTGAGAAGAAAGCCGAAACAAACTCAACAGTCAGTATTTTATCTATTATAATATTTGTAGGTACTGAGCCTATCTTCATCATCATCATCATCATCATCATCATCATTTCAGCCAGAGGACGTCCAGTGCTGGACACAGGCGTCCTCAATAGATTTCCACATGGGCCGGATAAAGGCGACCCGCATCCAGCGAGTCCCCGCAACCCTAAGCAGGTCGTGCGACCACCTTGCACCCACGCTCGAGAACCTTTCTGCCTCAACCTCAACGGCCATCGGTTCTTCGAATCGAACTATGTGCCCTGCCCATTGCCAGTTCAGTTTGCTTACACTGTTTGCTAAGTACAAAATCAATGGCACATCAAACATATCAAAACTTATAAAAGTAAAAATATAATGGAAGAAAAACAGCAACATATGATTTATTTTTTAAAACAACTTACGTACGTTTGATGTGCCATTGACATGGACACGGTTCTTATAAAAGAACCGTGTCCCGGTAAAAGTAAATAATTTCGTTTTTGTTAATAAAGGTGAGGGTAGCTGAAAAGTATTCCGAATTTAATAAAACTTCAACAGCTGTTTGGGGATATACTAGGTAGAATAACCTAAATTTTGGCTTAAAAATAAGCAATTTTTGTGTTCCACATTGCATAACAATTTAGAAAGAGCATAAAATTTTGTAAAATTTTAGACATTTTGTCTCAATGTATCGCCATTATTTTAATAATTACGTCAGCTAAGCGAAAGAAAAAATACATGGCCATATACAGAGTGATCAATTCAAATGGCTCAGTAGGGAGAACTCAGAAACTATGAGGGATAGCGAAATCTGTTCGTAGGAACCATGGCATCGATTTTAAATTTAATAATAATGGCATTAAATATTTTTTTTACTCTAGAGAGAATTAATGTTAATCCAGGAAAATGACTACATTTTGAACATTTACTTAAATAAAATAAATATCTTATCTTTAAGTTTTCTTTCAATTATTTAAACAAGATTTCATTAAAAATGTGTTCCTTGTGGCTTATAATTTGCACCATCAACAATAACAACGAAAAAACTTGCAGAATTTATAACATTGTGTACAGAGATTTTGACCAGGATCGATTTCCGGTTATGTATGAGTTAAAAAAAATTATGACATTATAATTAAATCCGAAGTCGACGCCATGGTTCCTAAGAACAGATTTCGCTATCTCTCATAGTTTCTGACTTCTCCATACTGACCTATTTGGATTGATCACACATGACGGACTCATCATTCGCTTGCTTTATCCCATTTACTTGGGGTCTGTGCAGCATCTTTTTTCTTCTATAGCTCTCTATATCAGCCGTCATCTCGTCACTCACATCCTTCCTGTTCATGTCATCTCTCACAAAATCTGTCCAACTTCCCTTACCTGCATCCCTTCACATGCATAACTAATACCCTTCTAATACCCATACGTATACCACCAGCATCAATATCTGCCATAACAAATGTAAGGAACATATATAGATTAATATCAAATACATATTTATTTAACATATAGACACAGTTGAATAAAGGTTCTATAAATAATTAGCTAATTAAAAGATGTGCATTTGACTATGTTTACAAGTCACGTGTTTGATCACGTGACTTATTAGTGGGGGTAGACGGGCGGGGATGGCTGGCCAGCTACACGGCGTGAGGATCAGGGCATTCTTGGTTAGAGCCTCGATGACCGAGGAAGTTCGAAGGAATTGTTGGTGTGATAATTATTGTGCGTAACGTTTGTTTTTGTGGTGCATATATAAGCAAGTGAGAATTTGATGTTTTACTTCGAGTAAAAGTTCTTCGAGTTTCGAGGCGAAAATATCTGTCACGTTCTAACATCCCTAGAAATAAAGTCAGATATTTATGCTGGTGACTGTACAAGTGTACATGATGAACTAATAATTAATATCATCATCCCTATTTTCAGACGAGCTTCTTAGTAAATGCAACAGGGAAAAAAAAACCGATCAAGTGCAATTCTGACTCGCGCACCGAGGGTTCCGTACTTGCCGCTTGAGTTAAGTTTGCCTCTGGTATCTATGGCGTCACATACAAATGACAGGCAAACTTAACCGACCCGGGTTTTTAAAAAAAAAGTATTTTTGGTGATTACAAATAAAGTAAGACAGAGAGATATATGGTTATAATATTCGTGTAATATTCATATTAAATTACATAATTTTAGAAAATTACAGATTTTTTCGCTCGGTAAACTTCGGAGATAAAGGGGGAAAGGTATTTTTTTCCACATTTTCCTTAATAAAACAAAATTTAAGCACAATAAATAAATAAGAATAAAATATTGTGAAATGTACAGATCAAGCCCTTTCATAATGATACCCTACTTCACTTAGTGACTAGACTTTTATTTTTGCCCCCCCCTCATATCGGTCGTTTTTTTAGAAAATAAAAATATATTTTATAATGGAATAAAACAATTTAACGGATTATATCGCGTACATTATCTCATTTTGAGTAATAATTGCGGAAACAGAAGAAAATATTATATATTTTATAATGTTACCTTTGCAATACATATGGGCTGGCCATGTTTATAAATATTCCAAATTTCACATAGCATAAGTCATTTTTGAGATATGGCTCTCTAATAGTCGGACAGACAGACGGAGTCACACCATAAGGGTTCCTTTTTTACCGTTTTGGTACGGAACCATAAAAACAGACATTTGAAGATTTTTGCTAGGAGCTTAACATATTTACACAAATACCTCGAGAAAACACTCACAATTGCAGCAATGCATAAAGACTAGTCGATTCGTCATGCATTTAGACACAGACAGCTTATTTATTTAACATCTGAATGTTGGTTGTTTCCGTAATGACGGCCATTCCTTAATGTGTTTACTAAATCCAAGATGGCCGGAGATAAAATGCTTTCCCGCGCCGTATCCTGCGCAGCGAGAAATTATTTATTTGTTAACATAAACAGGCGTTGCATACAATTTGTTTGTTATAAGTACTTAAAATAATACATCAAGGCGCTCTGTATGCTATTTTCAATTATTTTCGTTTCTTGACATTTTGAATTTAATTATTTGACAATAGTCAGGGTTTTCCCCTTTAGTGTTAGGGCAGGTCCAATATTTAAATACATTTAATAAGTTTGAGGGGAAATGAAAAAGTATTAGTTCAATCAATGTTCCAATGACTTTTCCAATATAAGGGCATCCTACTTACTGTAAATAAACGACTAGAATACAATATATATATAATACGAAGTAAGTACCTACAGTACAGTAGTAGGATTTGTAAATTCAAGAGGAAAATATTATTTTCATAACGGCTGTAATAATTTTGGTCATGGGTAAATGGGTTCCAATCTCAGCATATGCTGAGCACATGCCCAACGCTAATTATGAATTCTGTAATTAGTCTTCAGGGGCAAATTTACTTGATTGTCAGAAGGGCACTTTGGGAATGAACTGTTGAAAAAAAACAACACTTAGTGAAAGAAAAAAAGTGGATCCCTTTTTTATTTTAATGTTGATTTAGTATCTCGCTAGCTTTTCTTTGCCTAGGTAAATAATGAAATAATTATTCTGTAAGTAGGCCGCAAGGGCACTTTTAAAAGTTTGAGTCTACCGGTATTTCCCAAGAAGACTCCAAGAAGAAACTGAACAGGAAGTATTTATTTCTTAATAATTCTTAACTATTGCAGTATTATAGAACTCTGCATATTGTAAATACTTCTTTTTAAGTATAAACTCTATGCTTAGTTCTCAAAAAAAACATATCAAAACTTCTTCTTCAATTTAAGAGCTATGCTCTTGTCCGTGTAGCAATCGGAAGCCGTTTCTTTCTTGGGCTTCCTCCTTCACTTCTTGGTAAGACATGACTTTAACCTTTTCTTTTATTTGCTCAAAGTTATTTTGTCTTGGCCTTCCTCTACCTCGCTTTCCCTCGATTTTGCCTTCTATGATATTTTGGAGGATAAAGTCATGTCTTGAGAGATGGCCTATCATATTTGCTCTTGTATTCTATTAGTGTTAGTATTGCCCTTTTCTCTTCTATCCTATTGAAGACCTCTTCATTTGATATTTTTTCCGTCCAGCTTATGCCGTCCGTCCTCCTCCAGCACCACATCTTACACGCCTCCAACCTCTCCCTATCTTTCTGTATGTTCACGTTTCGCTGCCATATAATGCTACACTCCATACATATGATTTTATAAAGTGTTTTCTGGTTTTCGTTGATATTATAATCAAAACTTATGTAAGTCAAATTATAATAGATTTTTTTTTAACAATTTACGTACGTTTGATATGCCTTATTACTAGAAATGTGTCCCGGTAAAAGTAAGTAATTCGGTTTCTGTTTTGGGCCATACATTTTCGACTGTTAAATAGTCCTCTACCCTGTAATATGTCTAAGACATTAGAGACTTTTTCAAGCAGTTTTTGAAAGCTGTAAATGGTAATTTTAAAGCATCATCTGGTAATAGTTAAGAGTCATGGTAACTTAGTTTTGACTGGTAATTTGTGTGAACATGATAATTTTATTGTGTTCCTCCGTCTTGGGTTGTTTGCAGTCACATTACTGCCCCATAGAGTTCACATAATTCACAACGCAGGGAATTATGTGTATGACATATAAATTAGAATCTACAAAATGTTCAATTACTACAAACGGTTAAGAACATCCCGTGAAAGGTCACTGTGGCAGACCTATTTTCAGTCCCCGAATCGTCCCATTATCTAACAAGAAAAAAACAAAAGCTAACGCTCTACCACTTGGCAACGAACACTCATTAATTCGTTGTTCACTGTCTACCTCACAACTGATATTTACATCTCAAAATAATTATAATGAACTTTAAATGTAACAATAATAAGGAACAATGTAAAGCATGTATTAAATATGTTAGCAGTAACGGATGGTTTATGCAAATTTAGACCTTAATGTATTTGCGATAAGAAGTAAGTTGGCCGAAAAACGATGGTAAGTTCTATTGTCAGTAATCGCGCGATTATATAATTATTGGCGCGTTTTTTCATGTGCATTGACTTTTTGAGTTAAAAATAAAATAGTTTGTATCAGATGTTACATTGAATTTGAAATAAATTTTTAAAAAGTTGTTTATCAAATAAATTTCTTTTTTAATAACTTATTTTTTATTATTATGCTTATTGTATACCTTTAAATTATTATTTTTTGATTGTTATACACTTTTAAATAATTTGTTGGTTATTATTTTATTATGATTATTTAATGCGGATAACTTTTATCATGATTAATTTATTGGAATTTTTGACTATATTTTATTATTGAAATAAAACAATTTAACGGATTATATCGCGTATATTATCTCATTTTAGTTCCCGACGTTTCGGAAGCTTTCCAGCTTTCCATGGTCACGGGAGGACTCCTGTCCTCCCGTGACCATGGATAATCCGTTAAGTTGTTTTATTTCAATGAGTAATAATCGCGGAAACAGAAGAAAATATTATATTTTATTAGTTTTATTGACTATGTTATAAATTATAATAGAATGTTTTAATCTGTTGTGTTACTAATCCTTAGAAAATGAGATCTTGTATTAACTAACAATCTATGGATCCTTGTCGGCATAGGTAAAATTAAATTGTGCCAACCTATGAAATTACGGATATATTTAAAAAAGTCGGCAATTTTGAGATTGACTCACGCGCGGGTCCCATACAAAATGGTTAAATTACGTTTGCACCTGGAGCATCTATAGCATCCATCACATACAAATGCAACATACAGGTGCAAACTTAAGGGCAACCGGGTAGTTCATATGATTATTAAAAAAAAGTAGATAGGTACGTAATAATTATATTAAATTCTGTGCATGACGCACCTCCTTTTATAACATTTAAACTTTTTTATACAGTTTTTCTTTATGTTTTTATAATATATTTGATGTGTTTAGTTTTTGGTTGTCATTAAACTCGTAACCAGCAGTTTTTCTTCAAGCTACAATTTCAATAAGTCGAGTTTAAAAAACTTTCGCTTGGTAAATTACGGAGATATATGAGGTGTTTTGTCACACCTTCCTTCTTAAATCGAAATATAACCGCAGTAAAAATAATTTAAAAATGTTCGTATAAGATGAGACACTTGACATAATAGCAGGATTTTGAATTTCGGCCCCCTCATATTGGTAATTTTTCATAATTAATAAAAATCTATTTTTAATTTGCAATTTTCTTGAGCCATTTTTATAATAACTATTCAAAATTTCAATCATAAGCAGTTCCTGAGTTCCTGAGATATAGCGCTGTAACAGTCGGACAGGTAGACGGACGGAGTCGCACCATAAGGGTTCCTTTTTTTACCTTTTTGATACGGAATCCTAAAAACAAGGCATCCTCAGATGATAGCTTTTTGCCACATTCATAAAAAAAAACATCGTTAAGCTGCATATAATTAGATACATCTGTATTCAAACAGTAAAAAATAATGTATGTATATGTATGTCTATTTAAAACTTCAATAGTTAAATTGAAGCTGTATTTAAAATAATAACATACAATGCTGTCTTTTGCCTGATATTAAAGTTTTTATGTCGTGTTGCTGACTGTTATAAAACCTTTTTGTTGCGTTAGTCGAAAATAGGACCGACAACTGGCTATGTCGTGACACGAACTTTCTTGAACGCCACTAAAAAGTAAATAACATATATTTTTAAATGTTTAATGGCGTTTATAAAGCTAGTTCTACGATGAAAAATATCACAATATAGTAAAAGTTTTGTTACGGATTTATATATCCACCCACATTTGCGAGAGATCGCTATGTACCGAGGCTACATCAAATAGTCTATGTATAGCATCCCAAGTGCCAAATATATGGCAATATTCGCAACACATATTTATTCTTATAGGTATAAACAGGGTGTTATCGTTAAGTGTGACTCGTTGGATTAAAAAAAATGAAATTTTACTCATTAGGTGACGTACTTTCGATATCAGTTTAAAGTTTTTTTTTTTTTTGGTGTCTATAATAACGACGGAATAATCGCCTGGTCACACTTAACGATTACACCCACCCGTATTACATGACGATACAAGTATATGTAGCTCTTTGGATGCTACAGACTTAGACGCTGACTACGCTGGCCGGTACACTCGGCCACGGACAAGGTCAACATAGCGATGATTCCGGTAGAGGGATATAAAAGTGCACCTGTTGATGGATTGAATCCGCGCGCGCAGACTATACCGCACAGAAGGTACATTCGTATCAAGCAGCGAGTCGAATGGTATGGGTATAAATATAAATAAATAAATATTTTGTTTATAATAATAAATAAATAAATAAATGATATGTGTTCCATGTCCGAGATAAGAAGTAATACGTCAAAATAACACAATTTTAAGTCTAAGGTGCAGGTTTAACGCTTAACTGAGTTACGTAGTACGACAGGGCTGACTAGTGACGTGACATGACGTGCCGTGTCCTAACTGTCTCGCTATACACATATACGTCACTGGCCACCCCTCCCGTACCGGTCCCATAACTCAGGAACAGACTCAGTTATGCGTTGGGTCTATATGGCATTGAATACTAAATGACATTCTTCTTAGGGACAAAAACCTGCAAGGTAGTCCCCTTACGCTATTAGAAAAATTATACAGTTGACCAATGTTTATACTGTTAGCTTAGGTTATCATAGTTATTTTCATAGTATCATGTCATACGGTATTCTGATTTGGGGAAAAGCAGCTGACATGCAGACTATATTTGTGCAACAAGAAGAATTTAACCATTAGTTCTATATATTATACAAAAAAAAGTTTTGTTCATAGAAATTAAAAACATAGTACCTTATGAGGTAGGTGGGGTAAAATTGTATACCTACAGAAAAAGTTGTATACAGAAAAACAAGAAAAATCTTCAGGGGAACGTAATTTTTGGAATATTATACATTCGTAATGATTATTTCGGAGAAAATACTTTCAGACATTATAGTGAACAAAATTTACACATGATTTTATAATCAATTTACTTTTGAAAATTATAAACGCGTAATTTAATTATCTCTTTGAGTGCAAAAGACGGCAAATCCCGTCATCGAAAATTTGTGTCACCGACGCCAGAGACGGCATTTGCCAACCAAATTGCATGGTTCAAAAACTCCGAATATAATATCAATACCTCGTTGTGCAATCACTATTTTATTTTTAAGAGTCCCAGGCAAGTTCAGTTCTCCACACAAACGTACGCTCTCATTTTAAAACGACTAGCTAGTTTGCTCTGAAACTTTGTACTTAGAATAAGTTTAGGTATATGCAGGCCTGTAATTAGTTTATGTAGCTTCAGATACCATAGTAAAAAAAATACAGCGAATTTAAGTTTTTCATACAAAACTATTTCGTTTGTTTTATAAACTGGAGCCATATAAAGTAATTACAAGCCTAGATATACCTCATGTCATTGTATATGCAAAGATTGGTTACAATCCAAAACGCAGTTTTAAAATGAGAACGAAACTCCGTTTGTAAGGGAAGGTGTAATTCAGCCGAGCTTGCTGGGGACTCTTAAGGATTTCTATTTTCTTACAGTGACGTGTGGGTCACGTTGTATTACTTCGCTGATTGGCTGTCAAAAGGTTATACTATCTGAGAAAACTGCGGTTGCAGAAAAATCTTAACAAATAAAACAAATGAGTTGTGCACCGTCGGTGTCTGTGCTTATAAATAGCGCGAGCAGGAACGAGTGCATTACATAACCCTCCGATAGATTTAGACCGAACACACTTATTCTAGGAATGAGACAGGTTGTTGCGGTTCAAACTTCTTTCTACGAGGCACAGACAAAGAAGCTAATTGGGATGTTGACAATGTTTGACAGCTTTTTGCTATGGTATGTACTGATGTGCAAATTGCGGAAACATTCCAAAATGCTTAAAAAAGTTCTTTTAAACAGGTAAGTTAACACTTGACTTAAGACCTTTTTTATAGTAACAAATGCTTAAATAAGGTCTTATAAACATGTAAGTTAACACTAGACTTAAGCCCGTTATTAAGCTTTTCGAAAAGTTTCCGCAATTTGCACATCAGTAGTGGTATGTTATAGAACGACCTCTCAATAATACAAACATTGGTGTAAAATTCTACTTCAATCTCTTAAAAACTCACAGAGATATAACAATGTTTAAGTATATCATTTTTTTTTTGCATTGCCTTAAAAATGCTCCATACTAAAGCCTAGAAACCTGTGACGTCACACGTTTTGACTGTACTCAAATAAAAATAAATTTTAGTTGAATTTCTATGATAGAAATCCCAAAAAAAAATATTTGAGTTCGATACCTGGCGTGTACCTTATTTTATGAGCCTTAAGGCTTGTTTTAAGCACCTTGGCTGTTAATATAACTTTTATTATGAAACCGTTTCGATAAACGCAAGTCTGCAGAATAAAGTTCTTAACATCCCTATACAAGGTAGAAACATGTGACGTCACAAGTTCCTAGGCTTTAGTATGGAGCGTTTTTTGGGAAAGTCCAAAAAAAAGAAAAAAGAAAGAAAATTTTTTCCATAATTTTTCTTTCTTTTTTGAAGAAAGCAAAGTTGTCCAAAATTGTCGACATCCCAATTAGAGATCGTAAATTTGGAAGGATTTATGATGCAGCGATCATGGTAGAGTGCCATAGGTGTGGCAAATTTCAACCGAAATGATGGATTAGAGTTACTGTCGACAATATTAACTACGTTTAATCTTTTAAATTGGTATTTTCACATCTATAGCAAAATACCATGATTGCTCGCACCCAAAAATTGCTACCAAACGATCACTGCTAATTACAATACAAAGGTTACTATTTGAAAGATTATTGCCATGTAAACGTAATTTTCCTTAAAGTATACCTATACTAAACATCAGGGAACCGCAACAAAATTGTTCTAAAATTTTTCGAGTTCCCCGCAGACATACAAACAGGAATTTGAAATAATAAGTCTATTTATTAATATCTTGTAGTGTCAACACATGCCGTTACGTCATCATGATTATAATAAACAGTAAATTATACCTTATGTTCATTTGCAGGTCGCAGGATCAGACGTCAATTGCTATCGTCAGCAAATTTATGGATGTAGATAAACTAATTCGTGGAAAATCCATATACTTTACTTCCATTTAATTATTCTAACACTTCTTAAAAAGTAATCGTTACATTATAATTGATTTTTTTTTTCAGCAAACATCAACACGTGATACATATTTCGACACTTACTTTGAAAACAGTTCAATATCTAAAAAAAAATTGATTGAGAGCATATTTTCGGAAATAATTGCTCCGATGTTGGATAAATTGTGTCCCCCCTTTATCTGTTCAACTATAACATGAAATAAAAATTAAATAAAGAGCGAGTCAGCCCGTGACCATGGAAAGCTGAAAAGCTTCCGAATCGTTGAGAACTCAAATGAGATAATATACGCGATATAATCCGTTAAATTGTTTTATTTAAATGAGCAATAATCGCGGAAACAGAAGAAAATATTATAAAAAAAATTACAAAGCCACGCGCTACGCTACATAAAAAATACTTTCAACGAAAATTATTCTCAACATGATTGGATATACAGTTTTTAGTTATTGCCAAAAAGCGCTTCTCAACAAAATCTCTTTCGCTGCTGAACTTTTGACATCGTATCTTTTGTCATCTGTAATGCATTTTTTGTAGTAACGCCTGCGGAACCCTATGCTGAGCATTGCCCCACATGCTCTTGGCCGGTTTTCAACATTTCGACTGGATTATAAACGCGATACTTTTATCACTAGTTTAAAATGTTTAAATATAATAGGGAATGAAATAAATATTAAAGTAACACTGAAGTAAAGTAAGTAATAGTACTATAATATTTGCTATTACAAAGAAGAAACATTTTGCCATTAAGAGATTTGTACAGGTGAATTAAAAAAAAAAAAAAAGATGATATAATGTTTTGCAATTAAAATAAAATTATTTAACACTAAATAAATATGAAAATATCGCGACTAAACAAGATTAGCTCGGGGTTATCTTAGGTCCGGGTTACGTAGACATGAACGATGCCTAACATAATATACAAGACTGTGCGTGTAGCTATGATAGCTACATAGACAAACACGTTGTAGCTTAAACAGAAGATTGTTGTAGTCACAAGTGATGCGCCTCCCATCTTGTAGGTTAGGTACCTATAACTAAAACGTAGTAATTTCAGGAAACTTTTAAGAGCGCTTTCGTATTTTTGGTAGAAAAAAGCATCAAAAACGGATTAAGAAACAGAAAAAAATATTTAAAATTCTGATGAATTGTTTGCATAAGGCAATTCCTTATTCTGTATGAAGCGGCCTGAAATTTTAGAGACTGAATATTTTAACTAAATTGACCCGATTACGGACAGTAGTTTTCTGAGGAGCGCGCGAAGTCATAAGTTTGAGCCCTTGAAACTTTATGATGTCATATGGAAACATAGTTGTTTAATCTTTTATTCACAATTAAAATATATCGTTATTTTAAACTACGACGACGAAAATCGCTACATAAGAAATACGGAACAACACTACTTTCATGTACAATATTTTGATGTGTCCCCGCACTAGACGGATTTTTGATAGTTGAATGATTCCCCCGCGCGTGGCTTAAAAAGAGAGGATGTAATTAATTGTAAAAGTGTTCTTGATTGAAATAAAATATAATAGCATCTGATTTGGGTTTATTAGTACATATAAATTACTGAATAGATTTTATTATATTACTATATTTTTCAATAATATCTCACCGATCACACTAGTATTTTCTTATTAACTGAATGTTGAATTATTAATAGTATGCATTGTACATTAAAATAAAGTACATATTTATAATCCCGAAAAAAAAACAAAACTTATGTTCAATAAGTTAAAGACTTTTTCACTTTTCGCTCGGAACAGCTCCGTTTACACCACCAAATCTGCGTGGAAAAACTCGTTTTGTCCGCTAGCGTGGAAAAGTCAATTGAGGTTCGAATTTATGTTTTTTTGTTTTTTTATGAGTTTGTTTCGTAGGTACATTATCACTAGTTTTAAATGAAAAAATAATTGGTTTGTTATAATTTCATAGTTTTTCTTACATCCCATATTTTTCTCGCTGTAGTGAGGTGAAAAGTTGTGTCTATCTCACGGCTGCAAAATTATTTGGCTTCTCGTGCCTTGAAAGACTCGTTACGCTCAGGAATCTATATTGGAACCACTCGCTCCGCTCGTGGTTCAATTTTAGATTCCTTCTCCCTTACTCGAATTTCAATTCAAGCACTCGCCCCAAATAACAACTTGCATAACAATTAACTATTACTGTCCGGTAGTCCGATTTTTCACATACAAGTATAAATTTAATATTGGACCCTAAAAATATGTAACTACAGGACAGTCAAATTCCTTGTAGTGCACAATCGCCCTTAAGCGGTGAACGTCGTTGATGGGCCGGTTTTTTTTTATTTGATGTTGTTGTGATTGTCATCGCGCTCCTTTCTTTTGTTTACGAATTCATCGATGTCGCAAGTTAGAGGTTATCAGTAAGTTAAAAAGAACAGCTCATGTGTACTGTTATCTTCAGTATTAATGCGAGTAATTCCAGACGGAGATATATATAATTGAATTCGCCGCTTATCGCCAGATAACCCGGGTAACTGTTCGTAAACAGACCTACGTCAATTACGCGTACTATAGTAAACAAAATGTCTCCAATGATATTGCAAGAAAATAAAAGATTCGTTATCTATATAATTTAAAGAATTCTGCGAGCGTCACAAATCAGGTAATAAACATAAGGTCACTGATTATGAAAAATTTAAAAGTAAAAGTAGTGCTGAAAAAAAGTTGCCAGCTCAACTTACCCGTTCGCGCCAACATATGTTTCTTTCGCCGTGATCCCGTCAAAGTGCACACGGTTTTCCACCTCGCCGTCCACCAAATAGTCAGTCATCACAAAATTCACTATTTCTCTATTTAAATGCCGCCTTAAATATTTAATGTCACTTAAAATCTCTTTATTTTTAACACTGGTATTATCGTGCCCGTGCCTATGCGAGTGTTCTAAATTTAAACTTGAGTTCTGTAGTCTTGACTCCGCATTCAGATTAGAATTTTGAATTTGGAATTCGAATTCGTCTTCGCTGTCGTCGCAGCTAGTGCTGCCCAGGAGGAGCAGCATGAGAAGCGGTATCCGGAACATTTTGCCTCGCATCAAGAGTTTCGTGAAATTCGACATCTTCTTGTCTTTTGGTGTGTTTAGCTCCATGGTTCTGAAAATAAGTTGAAATAATGATAATGTAATACGGCACTATGACACACTTATTGAATCCTAATAATGAATGACTATTAATGACAATGCTTAAAACTGGAATAAATTTATTATATTATTATTGAGTTATCGGTTATCTGACAGCATTTTGCAACGATGAAAACACATGAAGATTTCTATAATTCGTTTAATTTTTCACACCTGATTTTCACTACTCGTGCCTAATGAGTAAATACTTAACGATCTCAATATTCCATTTCCTAGAACATCGTTGTTGGTCATCATCGTCTCTTATTTCTCTAAATACTTTTTTCCGTGCGAGTTGAAATATAAGACTATGTCAACATACGAAATTACCTCTGGTATCTGGTTTCTATTCTAGTATCGCTCGGCCTTATTGGTCCCGCTTAGCGGCAAAAAATTGCACGTGCCAGAGACAAATTGATGAATCGTTTATTTTATGGATTGTTCTGGCTAGACGATGGTGCTGTAAACAGCCAAATACCGAGTACTCGTGTTTTCTTTATAGAAAATGATTTATATTTTAAGACTGGGCTTAGTATAAATACAGAATGTAATCGGAGTCATAATTAAATCAGTTTATTTTATTAAGGCACGTATATGGCAACTTAGAAGGAATAGTAGTTACTTTAAACGGGCCAGCTTCTTTATGGTTTATTTTAGTCAAGGGCATACCATAACAACTTAATGAATAATGGTCATCAGTTTTAACAAGTACACAATATTACTGTAAAAGGATCTGAGGGCACGGTAGTGCCTCCGCCAAGACGAGACAAGCAAAGCGCAAGGTCTACCTTTTCTCGAAGCGATTCGTCGTTTTTTTTAACCTTCATAACTTGGGCTACACAGATCTAACTATACTCAACGTAACACGAACTGGCAACCGAGATCATTATATTATCTCGTTCAAACTTGCGTGTTCTAAACAGGTGTGAAAGAGATAGCAGAATAGTCCCATGATAAGCTGAATACGGTTAGTGTTATGATATGAGTACTAATTGAATAATATATATTCGTTTTGCACTCGGAAATAAGTTTTCAATATTGGATCTGGTGGTTTTTATCCAACAAGATAATGTAGGTTGTGCCCTTAATTTTCCGACACATCTAGTCACTTCTAATCACGACTCCGACTAGTATTGTCGGTAGAGCGAAATATGAATCTATTATTCAGGACAAGGTTTGGAAACCATTCGATACCTTCAGGTGAGCGATTGAAAACCGCAGGAAACTCAATATCTGCGTGCAATGATTTCGCGAACGATTTCACGTTGTGGTCTACACGTTCCCACACCACTACCATATTCAGTATTCACCCGTAGTGAAGAAATACACCATTTTTTTTGCTAAATATTATGAGATATAATGAAATACGGCTGTGACGCGGGCACTCACATTGAGCCTCATAAAAAGGTTCAAAGTCACTCAAAGTGCAATGGAGTGAGCTATGCTCGGAGTCTCCTTGTGTGATCGAACCACGAACGAGGAGATCCGCAGATGAACCAAGGTCGCCAACATAGCTCAAAGAGTTGCTAAACTTAAGTCTGCCACTAACAATATTACTGGAAAATCCTGTAGTTTATAAAATTAAGGGGAACGTACAAACTACATACGCACAAACCTTCACGTTATAATATTATTAGGATAATGAAATATTATAAATGCCTGTCAAACAGTAGCCAGTGATTTATATTTTAAGACTGGTCTTAGTGCTTAGTTGGTGACAGACAACGAACAGACTAAACCCTTGATTTATTAATCGGGAGTTCAAAATTTAATTTATGTAGTCGGTTCACTTGTAGTGTTAGTATTGAGTTCTCGTCACATGATTGCCACGACAAGGCCAGAAATTATGAAAGCTGTCACGCAATTCCCTGTAACAGAATGTTCCTGGAATGCCATGCATATACTCGTATGTACTATACATACATACATACCACTAATAAAGTCAAGTGGAAAATCACAACGAACGACAATCAGACCGAACAATCCACATTACATATATTTATGACATTTTAATTAAGCAGAATTGCTTGCTAAATAATTTTAATATTTGGTTACCTTTATTTTATGTTGAAATTTCAGTGGAGTACGTGTTTTATATGACTATTTACGGTGAGTGAGACCTATATTAAAAACATTTTATTATTTCTTTGTAACGTATAAGTACCATACCCCCTAAATAACTTTGAACGGTGAAAATATACTAATAAATCATATTAAATTTCAGCACTTAGTGATGATAGGAACCTGTGTGGCCACTTGGCTTTTAACTTCTGTATGTAGGTTTTCTTAGCACGCCCTCCTGTTAAAACCATTTGAGGATAGAGCTAAGTTTCTAATAATTTGCATTATAATCGTAAATTAACGGTCTACCCTCACCTGCCATACTTTCTTTCAGAATGCTACGCGAGGCTATTGAGATTAAAAAGCATCCTAATTTCAATAGAGAAGATGGATTGACACTACCACCAGCTTGGGATCCTGTAATACATCTCATCAAGGAACAAGCGAGACACAGGACTGCAAAACCTTAATTTCCGAACGGTGTAAAATATCTTATCTGTTTAAAAGTAGTTTAATAGTCTCTGTTTTAAAATATTATAAAATGAGATAATATACTTGATATAATCCGTTTAATTGTTTTATTTCAATGAGTAATAATCGCGGAAACAGAAGAAAATATTACATACTTTCTTGTCATAATCATCATTTAGCATAATTCATCATTTGGCATAATGCATTTTTTTCTGAACACGTAAACTTTCAGGATTGTTATAAACAAACCTAAACTTTAGTATTTAATATGATGCCTTAAAATGTCCTGAAAATTCTACCGTTTCAGAAAAAAATGGAAACACACAAATGATAATTATGCCAAAACAGTTTATGCCAGATGTGGGTAAACGTAAATTAACAGATAATCAAATATTATTTCCTTATACTTTCTGATATATTTAGTTTGGAAATGAGTGGTGTTATATAAGGATAAATACTTGTGATTGCAGTACTTGATGTGCCGCAGAATTGGCAGCTCGCGTGGCAGTGAACTTGGCCGTATAGTATTTATATACGATAACGTCGCTCGTTGCGGGGCAGGCAAATAACTATTAGCATATATTTGAAATTCTATACTATTATTAATTAATTAATTTATTTATTTATTTATTTATTTATAAAGTTGTATACCTTGCCAAGAGCACGTCGAACCATGTTCAGTGTAGGGTTTCGAAGCCGTTCATACAAAAAAATGCACTATACTACCGAGAAAAAAATACGATATAAAATAGTGCACTAGCAAAAGAGGGTATCTCCATGGGACTTACGTCCTTTTGCTAAGCGCAGTTTTTTGGCATTAAATTAAAAAAGGGGTCCGTCTTGGCCATGGAACCCTAAAAATGGAATATCTGTACATTGAAGATATTTTAAAAAAAATATCGGAGGTCACTAAATCAAAAATATTTTTTCGGATCTTTTATATGCTTTATGTGTCGTTGTGGCTTCATCACGCCAAAACGCCTAAATAGATTTCAACCATTTTTGGTACACGGGTAGTGGGCATCCACAAATGGTTAATAGGATACTTTTAATCCTACTACGCTGAAGAAAAAAAATGGGGTTTTTTTGTGGTCCTCTGACGAAGTTGCGAGTTGCAACTTAGGTAGTCGGATAAAAAGTTTTCTGTAACCATCTGTGGATACCCAGCTACCCGTGTACCAAAAAATTTTGACATCTGTTTGGCTGATTAAAAAATAAAATAACAAAGATCATTTTTTTTTTTTCATTCAGTGACCGCCAAGTACGTTACAATTATTTTTTTATAACTTAATTGTACAGACATTTTATTTTTACAACTTTATAATAGTATAGACATAGAAATATCTGCTATAAAAAAATAGATTGTTAGTAACATCTACAAAGCACTTTGTTAAAAGTCACTTTGTATAGGTACGGGGGCTATTTTTCCACAACTCGCTCGACGTCTTAAGGTGCGTCCACATTTGTATCATTTGCCCGTATCAGATCATCCTCGCGTGGCATGATCGCGTGTCACGATCACGCGTTTGGACGTTGCGCCGATCAGATCGCTCGAAATCCAAGTTGCTACTCGTATCAAACACTCGGATCGGACGAGCGCGGCATGATCGCGACGGTGCGACGTCCACACTAGCGATCATGACACGCGATCATGCTACGCGGTTATGATACGCCGCGATTCATCTCGAGTCGGTTTTTGCCCGATCATCTTCTGTATCGTCCATTGCAGCTACGCGTGAAAGAGATGGCAGAGAGGCGTGGTTTGAGTCGCTGGCGCAGGTGTGTTACGGCGAATATCCAAAGTACTGCCGTTTTTAGTTGCTACGCGCGCGGTGCCGCCGACGCATGGGCGCTGCTGTCCACGCTGGTGCTCGGCGCTCGCGGCTTATCAGCTGTCTTGATAGTGATCTTCAAGTTTCTGCACGGGTGTTAACCAATTTGATGTGCGATCGCAGAGATTTGTATCTTTTGCCCGTATCAGATCATCGTCGCGTGGCATGATCGCGTGTCACGATCACGCGTTTGGACGTTACGCCGATCGGATCGCTCGAAATCCATTTTGCTACGCGTATCACACAGTTATATCGGACGAGTACGGTATGATCGGCGCGCCGACAGTAAGCGTCCAAGCAGCGCGATACGCAGTCATGCCACGGCACGGTGAACGGATACGAGCAAATGATACAAGTGTGGTCGCACCTTTATGGGAGGATCAAAAAACGCAGTCGGACTCTTCACTTTCAGCTATAACGGTATGTGAAGTGAGGTGACTGTAGTGTACCTACATAACACCAACTAGGCGAGTCGATTGCCCGGGTTAAGTGGTGTTGGCTCTGTCCGGTTTCTGGATGGGTGACCGGTGACAAGGTATTTTTGGGGAATTTCCACAGGTTCAATTTTAACTACTTACAACTTTGTAGAGGGTCTGTACCCATATTTGTTTAGGACGATAACAATGTACGTACTTTTTCCAAATTATAATTGTTGTAAATTTTTTTTATTAGCATTTCATGGTGTCCACAGCTGGGCAAAGGTCTCCTTTAGGTCTCCATAACTTCCAATCAGCAGCTGCCTCCAGAAAATTATCTAGGAACGCATCTAGGTCGTCCCGCAATATCCATCTTGGCCTGCCCTACCGTCGCTGCCCATACTGTAGTAGCCGCTTGGTAACTATATAATTGGTTTAATTTCTATACTATTATAAAATTGTAAAAATTACAAGTCTGTAAATTGAAGATATAAAAAAAATGTACCTGTCTATTTGGGGGTCACTAAATCAAAAACCATTTATTTTTTGCATGTGTCGTTGTGGCTTCATCACGCCAAATCGGCTAAACTGATTTCAATGATTTGTGGTACTCAGGTAGCTGGGTATTCACAGATGGTAGGATATTTTTCACCCGACTACCGAGAAAAAGAGGGGTTATGACTTTTACTCCTCCGCGATCGAAATAAGTAAAGTAAAAACATTCTAGTATAAAAATTAAACTTTTTTATACCATGTTGTCCATAAATACATTCCTTAACTGATTATCTTTATACTTACTAATGAAAAGGTGGTTACTAAGTGCATTTTATAGGAAAATACAACTTGTACAAAATGTTTTTTCACTTTCGGTTTCATGTATGGAGTGTCCCCCTATTTCCATATTTTATTACTAGCCCGCGACTTCGTCCGCCTTAAATTAATTTATCGCGGATAAGGGCATTTTTCCGGGATATAAAGTAGGTAGCCTATGTCCTTCCCCGGGACTCAAACTATCTAAATAACAAATTTCATCCAAATCGGTTCAGTGGTTTAAGCGTGAAGAGGTAACAGACAGACAGACAGACAGACACACTTTCGTATTTATAATACTAGCTTCTGCCCGCGACTTTGTCCGCCTTAAATTTGTTTATCGCGGATAAGAGCATTTTTCCGGGATAAAAAGTAGCCTATATCCTTCCCCGGGACTCATACTATCTCCATACCAAATTTCATCCAAATCGGTTCAGCGGTTTAAGCGTGAAGAGGTAACAGACAGACAGACAGACACACTTTCGCATTTATAATATTAGTATGGATTAGTATGGATTACTTAACTATCAAACTAAGTACCGGCTTATACAAGACACCTATCCTCCAAGTTTCATCATTATACATGTAGTAGTTATTGAGTAAAATGCCTGTGACACACGGACGGACAGAGGGACGGACCTTTATAGTTTCGTCATGTCCTTGCCATTTTGGCTACGGAACTCTAGAAATGGAGATTGAAAATATAATGCGCGAGCCTAATATTGTAGACTACGCTGGCTCGGGCATGCGGAGAGAATGGAAGAGTCGCGAAAAGGGCGCATATTTGACGGCCGCAGACCGGTTGGGCGGCCTAAATATCACTGAAGTAACGAAATCCAGAAAGATCTGAGGGACCTTCGGCATCGATAATGGGCAAGAACTGGCTCAGGATCGAGAGGCGTGGCGTAAACTGGTGTTGTAAGCCAAGATCCTCTTTGGATCCTTGCACTACTAAATTGGTTAAGTAAGAGTCTGACTCTACATGCCATTGTTGTAATAGCTGCCACAGTGAGACATATTCTGTAAACGTTAGAACTCTGTAACAGACAACAGAGCCATAGTACCAGGGTTCCGCTGTTCCCTATGCACAGGGCCGGATTTAGGGGAGGGCATCCGGGGCTAGGGCCAGCCCTTCACAAAAGAGGGGCCCCCCACAATAGACTTCAGCGCAAGTACAGAGCGATAAAAAGGGGCGGTCAGTTTTTAACCGACTTGCAAAAAAAGGAGGAGGTTCTCAATTCGACGGAATGTTTTTTTTTTATGTATGTTCAACGATTACTCAAAGACTATTTGACCGATTTCAAATTATTTTTTTTGGTTTTATAGAAGGTACTTTCTAGTTGGTCCCATTTAATTTTGGTGATGATCTGATGATGGAATCCATGAGGAATTGAAGGAACTCCTCAAATATTGTAGGCATACATAAAGCGATTTTGGTATAATAAGAAACATAATAAGCATTTGCATTCAGAAAATGTAAATTGGTGAAGTGGAACTGATGCAGAAGACCACAGAATGCCATCGGAACTCCTCAATGATAAATGATTTACGGGTGGCGACAAAATATCTTGATTAATTTAGCTAAGCAACTTCATAGTCACAAATTTAAATGTTCCTGATGAGAATGGTACCATCGAATTGATTTGATGATGGAGCCGGAAGGTAGGCACCAGATCTATATAATAAAATAATGCATCCTAGCCGTGTTTGGGCTTGTTCGAATCGTCACGAGATACACTTTTAAGTAACGATTAACTAAAAAGTGTAAAATAAATAAACTTTTAAACAAAAAAATTAAACCGACTCCAAAAAAAAACTAAAAAGTAAAAAATAACTCCATAATTCAGTTTCTTCAAATTACTTACAAGTAACCGTTTGTATACTCAATCTATACAGTATATACAATTAATGTTATTTTGGAGTCGGTGCCATCGTGTCACAACTTACTAAAATCGTCAATTTTCAATATTTTACACATTCTTTATATGGCACCGACGCCAAAATAAGATTAATTGTATATACTGTATAGATTGAGTATACAAACGGTTACTTGTAAGTAATTTGAAGAAACTGAATTATGGAGTTATTTTTTACTTTTTAGTTTTTTTCGGAGTCGGTTTTATTTTTTTGTTTATACGTCTTGAAAATCCTTAGCGACGATGGGACGAAACTGTCTATCGAAGCTGTCTCTCCTGAGCATTGAGCATTTCGAAAGTGCTTGTAACTAGGCCTACTTGAATAAAGAATATTTTGATTTGATTTGATTGAAAATGATTTACTCCAGGAACTTGATTTCAACGAAATCATCAACGATTTTTCTTCTAAAAAACGCTAAAATTTAATTTCGGATAATTCTTATTTTTGATTTTAATTAGTATATGTTTTTTAAAATAATTTATTTGGTTTCACAATAAATTATTTATTTAACCTTCAGTCAAAAAAAATTGGGCATATTATTTGGAAAATAATTAGGTGCCAGAGGCAGAAGGCCCCCACTCCTTTGTTGCCGTAGGGCCTCCACACATCTAAATCCGGCCCTGCCTATGCAGAACCCTAAAAAAATGGATAAAATAGGCGTGGCGTAAACTGGAGTCGAAGGCCAAGATCCTTTATCCAAGGCATTATAGTTAGTTAAGTGAGAGTTGGACTAGCATGCATTGGTGCTATGGCTGCCACAGTGAGACAATATTCTGTAAACGTTAGAACTCTGAAACAGACAACAGAGGCATAGTACCTAAAAAATGATTAAAAGCGTCTTTCTCTGCGTTGACCGCCGTCTCTTTGACATGGCCCGGTCTTTATAACCATTGGAGATCCACGAATACACTCCCTTCTGCCAGACTAATCGCGATATCTCTGGTTAGTTCCTACGGTAAATTGCCAGTGTGTTCATGTGTTTCTGTTTGTAGGCTTGCGTTTGTAGAAACGGGAATCATGAATATCCGTAGTATGCTGTTGCTGTACGTGTTTAACTCACCCCCCGGTAAAAATGCATGAAAAGTTTGTTCGGTAATGACACGACTTGTCGTCTTCATTTGTTAAATGCTCTTAGGGCCCGGTGCGTGAAACCCAATGAGGGTTATCTCAAATCGAAATATCACCAGTTGGCACCACCGTGACTAAAGATCTAACTGACAAGAAGTGTCAAAATCCACCAATCACAGCACAAGATTTTGACACTTCTTGTCAATTAGACCTTACATCACGGCGGCGCCAACACGTGATATTTCCATTTGAAAAAACCCTCATTGCTACAGCTCGCACTAATTTGCTTTGTTTGTATTATCTGTCATTTAAATTTAATCTCGCCTCTCAAAATCATACACCATTATAGCGTTTATCAGTTTCTGTGATTCGTGCTTGTTTCACAAAAACGCTCATATCTAAAAGGGCGCATGAATCTAAGACATTCATAGATCCATGTAACTTTTGACGATTTTGACAGAAATGACAGCCGGCCTTCGTCGTGGTGACAGATTCGTACGCCTATGGCGATAATAATGATAACATGATAAGAAATGGACAGAAAATTTGGTAGGCTCTGTCAAGGTTTGTTACTGAGAAGATTACGTGTGAAGAAAATAGAAATACATTTAACAACCTACTACTTTAAACTTGCAATTCTTGTAGAAAGTGCCCGCAACTTCTTTCGCGAAGGATAAAAAGCCATCACAGCCCCTACAGTAGGTACGATTACTTTGAGTTTACCAATGACATATGCTTTTATTCCATTGGATATTCGATTTTAACACTAATGTAAAAGAGTTTATATTACTTACACACTGTCTAAACGTTTGTTTGCAATAGAAACTCTTTTGTATAAGTCGAATATCCATGGAATATAAGCATATGTCAGTGGTAAACTCAAAGTAATAGTACTTAAAAATGACTGTACTTTGAAGCAATTTTCTAATAATAAAGTTACACAAACTATACCTATTTGAAATGACGGAGTTGAAAAAAAATATATGTATGTGACTTTGCGGCTTCATCGCGCCAAAACGGCTGAATGGATTTCAATTATTTTTGGCATATGGGTACAGATGTAGTGCATAATTATTTTCCATCGTTTTTTCTGGGAAACGTTCGTATTTGTCATGCTACTTAAGTCAACCTCGGTACTTTTTGTACTGTGACCGACAGAAATAGCAACACACTTTCGTACGCTTCCGTGAAAATACAATGGAAAACAATTATGCACTACATCTGTAGCTTAGCATCCACAGACTGAAATAGAGAAAGTAACTTCACAGTTCTGCACTATGCGGCGATAAACGGCTAAAGAGTCGGATGCACCATACAGAGATCCATAAGCAAGAACAGATAACAAAAGTCGTCGTTACTGGTATGGACGATTAGCTCAGTTGGTTAGAGCGTGCTGCCCCGGTCTGGCACAAGGCACTGGTTCAAGTCCAGTATCGTCGAAAAAAATTTCATTTGTTTCTGATCCTTGTTTATAATAATATCGCTAGTGGAGTGATCCACTAATAAATTACAAATATTGTGATTATTATCATGATATTTGTAAAAACAAAAAGTATCCACAGACTTTTCACCCGACTAAGCAGAAGCAGAAATGAGGGTTATGGCTTCTTCCTCATCCGCAAACGTAGTGGGCACCTTCACGTTATGAATAAGATACAGTTATTAAAAAAATATATTGTAACGGACTATTAGGAGGTCACAGAAACAAATATTTTTTTGCATGTTTTGTATATTCGTATGTGTCATTGTGACTTCATCACGCCAGATCGGCTACTAATTTTAACAAATTTCAACTATTTTTGGTACACGGGTAGCTGGGTATGCACAGATGGTTATAGGATACTTTTTACCCGACTACGCTGTCGATAAAAAGAGGGGTTATGGCTTTTTCCTGAGCCGCGAACGAAGTTGCGGGCACTTTGTTATGAATATTATGATAATTCGTACAGTCCTTGAACTGAGACTTCAATGGTAACAATATCTTCTTAGTGGCGACGTCACACCCGCAATCCCATAATGTAATTATCACGTCGTGACGTCGGCAGATGACGTAACGTATGTAGACCGCTAACTGTTTGCTGATCAAACATCGATAGCCTGATATCTGAGAAAAATACAATTTTTAGAATGACGCAGTTCGGATGGAACAATCCTAAAGACATCCTATTACTTTTTACTTTATTGAAAGGTACCTGCAACTCTATCCGGGACACGGTTCTTATAAGGTGGCATATCAAACGAATGTAAGTTGTTTTAAATAAAAAATCTCTATTTAGCTTTTTATATTATATATATTTTTTTACTTTTATAACTTTTCATATGTTTTCTTCAAGAAGTACGCATTGAGTTTATATACTCAAAACATATATTTAGGATAGGCTAAGTACAAATATTGTAATAGATATAAGAGTTATATCGAAAAAATGACTGACTGTTGAGTTTTTACAATTATAACATGTAAGATACAGGTACAGCCTAAATTAAACTAAATAAAACTAAATAATTAATACTAATCAAAAAGCAGAAAAATAACTATAAATAATGCACGGGCTGCAGGTCAGAGCCGAGCGGTAGGGTGCCCAGCAGGCTGGCAGCATTACCCCGCTGAATAGCTAAAGCTGTTCTTTGGGATAGGTAAGAGCCAGCCCGCTGGTCACCCGTCGCTTCCCCAATTCAACCATAGTTGAGTTTGTTTCGGCTTTCTTCTCTTCAGTGGTCTCCTCTAAATGAAACAGGCCTTCGAGTGTTAATACAATAGCCAATAGTAGTTGAAAAATATAAATACCTAGGCTTAATTATAGAAAAAATTTAAACTGGAAAGTGCATATAGATACGCGGTGTAACAATGTAAGAGCCATACTATATAAAATTATAAGTTTAAAAAACATCGTGAATAACAGAACACTCTGTATGTTGTATCATGCATTGGCAGAAGCCGTAATAGGATATGGAATTGTAGCTTACGGTCGCACATTTAAAACTTACTTAGATAAAATACTAGAAATATAAATTAGAATATTAAAAAACATCATAGACAGAGGAACGAAAGAGAGTTGTAGTGACGACTACATGGTCCTGTTTCAAAAACTGAATATTCTGCCAGTGCATGAAAAAGTTACATTTTTAATAGCATCCGAGCAACTTCAAAAAAATGATTTTAAATCTCCAAGAACATACAACCGCGAGCTGAGAGCGTAGAAGCAACGACTGTACGCGGAACCCGATGCCAACAACTACTATGGCAGGCGGACGCGAACCTACATAACACCACGAATATTTAATAGGATTTTCCCAGAGACCGCTATCTCAATAGCAAACATTAAAACTTCTGCAAATGGGTCATTGATGAGCACGAATCATAGACACCTTCGTGAACGCCCGCGATTTGTTGAAATGCTTGTGATTTTTTCGGATTGAAAACTTCTTATTTCTTAGAAGTCCGGGGCCCCCACCCAACAGCTCAAAATATCACAAAAATCTACAGACACTCCGACAATAAAGTGTCCACAAAGTCCTTCCTTGTCTTAATACCATAGTTGCTAAATACCGGAAAACCGATAGAGGAGATTCTCTAAATATTGCAGGCGAGGCATATTGAGGTGATTGATTTCCTGTCGCTTATTTTGAAGAAATGAGCCACAATGAGAAATAAAACAATATAACTGGGCTTGCTTTACAATTTCATTTATAAAAACATATAATTGTTGTAACTTGCGACTCACTTCAATATAAGTATGCGACAGGATACTGAAATCCCTGTAGTTAACACTTCTCCATTCCATGATCGCAAAACCGCGGTTGGATGAGACAAAATCTTCTTTTCAATCTCAACTTCGGGTGCGAGCGGGAGGCACAGTCAAATCGTGGGGAATTGGGCGGTCGCAAGTCGCAGGCTCAGTGACCATCGACCTGGCCCATCATTTTTTTCCTACCGATGAAAATAGGAGGATGTTGTAAGTTCAACGTGAGTATCTGTGTGTTTATGGTGTTACTCTTGAACGGGTGAGCGTGAAGAACAGCCAAGGAACTTGGATTAAGAGTTAAGCGGTTTGAAAACTGAAATTTTCAAGGTATGTCACCTAGTTTTTATCGTTCCATCATTGACTTCTAGGTAATTTCTTAAATAGACGTGTAATTTGGAAGGGGGTCGTGACCCCTGCACTACTGCTGAGTTGTATTTCCAGCATATATATGAGTGTTTGGCCTGTTATCGGTCCCCGCGACTCAATTGTTTCGACACCACATTTGCATGTTGCTTCACTTTACTAATCGCTACTAATCATTGTTTGTACCTGATGCGTAGTAAACACGGTTTGCATATCGTAGAAGACAATATAATACCCTTGGACGCTTGAAAATAGCCAAATATGTCGACAGCGCGCACACTAGTCTAAATGTTTATCCACTAACAAGTTTTAGAGCTAAACATTATGCTTATACGACCGGTTTGGCTCAGTGGGAGTAACGTTGCCTGCGAAGCTGAGGTCCTGGGTTCAAATCCCGGTAAGGGCAAATATTTGTGTGATGAGCATAATTATTTGTTCTTGAGTGTTGGATGTTTTCTATATATATAAAAGTAATGTATCTATTAAATATATCGTCGTCTAGTACCCATAACACAAGCGTTATTGAGCTTACCATGGGACGATTTGTGTAAAATTGTCCCGTAATATTTATTGTTTTATACTATTACTAGCTTCTGCCCGCGACTTCGTCCGCCTTAAATTCGTTTATCGCGGAGAAGGGTATTTTTCCGGGATAAAAAGTAGCCTATATCCTTATCCTTCCCCGGGACTCAAACTATCTCCATACCAAATTTCATCCAAATCGGTTCAGCGGTTTAAGCGTGAAGAGGTAACATACAGACAGACTTGAAGATATTTTCAAAAAAATATCGGAAGTGGAAGGTCAGTGAATCGAAAAACAATTTTTTTAATGTGTCATTTTGGCTTCATCACGCCAAATCGGCTAACAGAGGGCAAATATTTTTGGTACCCGGGTAGCTGGGAATCCATAGATGGTTAATAGGATACTTTTTATCCGACTAAGCTGTCGAAAAAAGAGGGGTACGACTTTTTCTTGAAATTGCGGGCATCATCTCATATTCGTATATTTGTATCAGGTCAGTCATATGAACGCACTGACACCAGATGACACCATATCCGACGCGAGATGATTTGAACGTGAAATTCCGAGACCTCACTTTTCCGACCTTCTATCACAAATATATCTCCCCCCTCCTCTTTGTGTAGTGTTCCTCATCGTGACCTCCACGAATTATTTTGTGGCCGATCGCTTTCCACTCGTTTCGATCTTCGGTAGTGTAATGCCTCGTAAACTTTTGTCTAGGTGTTGTCGCGGATCTGGTCTGTCCAGCGCATAAGACTTCTTCCTCTTGGTCGCCTTCCCTGTACTTTGCCTGTCACCAGGAGCACTTCCCGGGTGCCGTTTTTGTTCCTGGCTATGTGACCAAAGAATTCGAATATCCTACGTGGACAGATACAGTTACCTTCAAATAGTCTGTAACATCCAAAGTGCAAATTAACCGTCATACTTTTATACACGCAGAAATAAAAGGCCTTTTTTGGATGTTACATTATGCTTGATGCTGTCTGTACCTATATGAATTGCATCACGTCATTGATGCGTTGGCGACACCTGTGTTAATGTCTCCTCGTCGCTTTACGCCGCAGGTGTAAGGTCGAGTATTACTAAATGTTAAGGACTTAACCAATTACGAGTGCTTTTTAATAATTATATGCTCTTTAAGCAAATCTATTCCTTTCCAGTTTTACTTCATTTTAAAAATTACACGCTGAAAGGTCTTGGTTTCAAATCCCGGTAAGGACAAATATTTGTGTGATGAGCATAAATATATGTTCCTGAGTCTTGTATGTTTTCCAAGTATTTAAGTTAAAATATGTATTAAACATATAGTGTGTCGTCTAGTACTCATTTTCAAATTGTCCCGTAATATTTATTTATTTATTATTTATTAATGCCTAAGTGGACTTTGTGAAATTGGATAACATCTTGATTATAATATAATGTAAGTATTTAAAGACTGCATTATTATAAGATACAACACAATTTGTTTTTCAATACAAATACTAGTGATTTATTGACTAGGTAATTTTAATTCCACAGATAAAACATCACGTAAATAACCTGTCATCTCATTGTCCAAGTGTCGGCCGCCATGACACCTCTTCACAACACTCCTATACCCTACCAACTTACCTGATCTCTAAAGCAATCCAAATTAAACCTTAAACATGGCGAGCATATCACAGATGAGTTCGCTGGATTGTAACTTTGCGGATGTATTTTCAAAAGTGCGTTTGTGAATTTGAGTTTGAATTATATTGGACCTTCGCTTTAAATGCTAAGGTTCATTTTTATTATTTTAATTTTAAATATGAATTATATCGATTTGCAGTTAATGAGAGCTCAATTGAAGGTTCTTGGGGTAGGCAGGTGAGAATATGCTATAAAATTTAATAAATGTAAAATCAAAGGTCAGCACCATACTGCAAGGCTCTTTTTGAAGTTCCATATATGTATAGCTAATCCTAGCATTAGTATTCCAGATTTGTTTACTGTTGGATTATTTATGTAATAAATAATGAGTCAATTGTTAATGCCATGCCAAAATAATTATGCTGACAACGAGGAACGGCGAATAATTACAGACTTTGGCACCGGAACACTTCTTACTACAGAAGATTTGTATGTGCAAGTTTTTTACAGCCACCACAAAACATAATGAAATTACCGACCGTTTTAATGTTTGTTTTTACAAACTCTACACATGCATAATTATTATACAATACAATCAAATAAATGTGAACCACAATGAGTCGTTTGGGCATGTAGCGCGTGTCAAACCTTTTTAAGGATCCGTACCCAAAGGGTAAAACCGTCCGTCTATCTGTCCGTCTGTCACCAGGCTGTATCTCATGAACCGTGATAGCTAGACAATTGCAATTTTCACAGATGATGTATTTCTGTTGCCGCTATAACAAAAAATAGAATAAAATAAATATGTATTTTTTTTTATTTTCAAAAGTCCGTTGATCAATCCGGTTACGTTAAGTTTGCACCTCATTTGTATGCATGCCTATAGATACCAGGTGCAAACTTAACTTAACCGGCCAGTGTATGTATGGAACCCTCGGTCCGCGAGACAGACTGAATTTTTTTATATAACAACAGTATAAATGTTCAAATCAATTACTTTTTTTTTCATAAATAGCTCTTTGTTTTTAGGGCTTCATACCCAAAAGGAACCCTATCACTAAGCCCGTCATACTATTTCATCTAAATACAACAAATTTGCAAAAAATGTTGCAAAAATTGGCTACGTCGGCCACCTGTACCTCTAGTACCACTGTGATATGTGACAACCGGGACAAATGCGAATATAAGACAAATGCGGCTGTTAAAGATTTCTTAAAATCCGAACACATTGAAACTACCCATACCCTCCCTGCCTATATATGTGGCAGTATACCTACAAATAAAAAAAAAGAGCAGGGATAGTTGCAAAATGATGCATTCTTATGTTATTGTCAAAAGGCGCATTTGCCCCGTAGTCGCATTCGTCCCGCTTGACTTTACGCGACTCATTGTCGCGCGACAAGGATTGTCTCTCTTTCCTTTCAAAGCAATGCGAGAAAGACGGGTGATACTATGTCGCGCGACAAACGTATCGCGAGATTAGTGCTAGACCGGCTGACCTGAGAGCTCATGATCACGAGTAACGCTCTTATTAGCCAGAACAATAGACCAGAGGCTGGCAGGGATACTCTGAAATTCGATATACGAAGTTCGTATCGCGCCATCTCGCTCACTCAAATATAGTTTAACATGAGAGCGAGAGGGAACGGGAAGAGAGGGCGATACGAACTTCAAATATCGAATTTCAGAGTAGCCCCTCAAGGTGCGTCCACATTTGTATCATTTGCCCGATCAGAACTTCGTCCCGTGGCATGATCGCGTGTCACGATCACGCGTTTGGACGTTGCGCTGATCCGATCGCTCGAAACCCATGTTGATACTCATATCACACTTAGATCGGACAAGCGGGGCGTGATCGCCGCGCTGTCAGTGAGCGTCCAAGCAGATACGCAGTCATGCCACGCCACGGTGATCGGATACGAGCAAATGATACAAGCATGGACGCACCTTCAGTCTTCGCAACCAAAATCGGTCGAGATGTGGATGATGACCACAACAGAGTGTCTGTAAAATTGTATTCTCATACTTCTCCACAGATCATTTGATTTTACTATTGTTATTTTATTACTAGAAGGGCGTAAGTTCGTTCGCAGAGGAGAAAAATTCATAACCCCCTTTTTCTTCAGCGTCGTTAGGTAATACGTATTATAAAGTTAACTCATTGAAAAAAGTGAAGTAACGTAACAATGTCTCGGGAGTCGATCACCGAGAAAACGTGAATCATTTTATTTATAAGTAATCAAACGATAGAGTTTCGTGTATTACAATATTTATTGGTAATACGTTGACTTATTGTTGAAATAGTTTTATTTATAAATAACTAAATTTGTAGACTCAAACCGTAGGGGGATCTCGGTCTATAAATTGAAAGACTAACCAAATCTAATAAAATAAAATAATTGATGACTTAAACCGTAAATTACCGGATTCTGGTCTATAGTGTTAGGAGTTAAATTTATTTAAACGAAACTAAACCGTGGTCTAGTAAGAGACTTATTTCCCAAGTTGCTAGAATAAATAGGGAAACGATTTTATCATTTTGTTTTGCCTAAATACATAATTATCAAAATTAACTAATGGCCGTCAATTGCGGGCCAGCTTTAGAAGTTAAAGAAATAATTAAGAACAAAAAATGACACCAAAGTAAAAAAACCTTTAGTTTTATTTATGATTTAAACAGAGATGTAGAAAAGATAATTAAGGATTTTACATTATACATCTATTATTATTATAAAAACAACGAAAACAAAATAGGAAATAAATGAATCTATAACTAACTTAATTCTAACTCAAAACTAAATACTATTATAAAAAGAAAACCCCGTCTAAAAGTTCGCCTTGCGGCATGGTCCCCATCACGCTGGCGGCGTTACCTCTCTGAATTGCGAGAGAAACTCGTTGCGAGAGGTAGCCGCCAGCGCGACGGTCTCCCGTGGCGTCGATCAGCCTCGCCGACAGGGCCCCTATAGAATTCTTCATGTCGGCTGACCAGGGACCCAAAGTTTCTGCCGCAAGCGCCGCAAACTTATAGTCTTTAAGTAAAGACGAGTATTTGCGGCGCTTGAAAACCTGAGCCTGGTCAGCCGCAGCGCCGGCCTGCGAGCGGGTTGCCTTGATATGGGACTGTGCGAACGTGTCGACACAAGTAGCGTCCCATATCAAGGCTCTACCCAACCTCCACGGCACCAACGTTGCTCCGTCGGGACGCTTGCCGTCATCTCTTGCCAAACCAGTAGGCTCTAGGACGGCAGGTATCGACGCAGTGGCAAGCGACCGACGGACCAAATCGTTCAAAGTGCCGTGTCGGTATAGCCGACCAGCGCTTTTGGAACATGAAAGACCATGTCGCCCAAAAAACCTTAATTCTAATGAAATAGAAAACCTTATTTCTTCCTACCTCACTGCAAGAAGGTTAAGTTTACAACAATTCCGTTCAGCTTATTACAATACATTCACAAAACTTGTAGTGTAACATTTCGATGGGTACACGCAAAATAAGTGGGAATACGTTTGGACAAACAAACATAAAGAGTAATTTCCAGATTCTTGCAAAACTTATGAAATAAGATTTAAGATAATAATAAAAAAAATCTGTTGCCCGATTTCCACTACATTAGCAGTCATTTAAATGAAAACTCACTGCTTGCGCCACCGAATCGAACGGTCCTGTAAAATACCTCCGACTCCTTAAGACTTGCCCAAT
Source organism: Hedya salicella (assembly GCA_905404275.2). Taxonomy (NCBI): domain Eukaryota; kingdom Metazoa; phylum Arthropoda; class Insecta; order Lepidoptera; family Tortricidae; genus Hedya; species Hedya salicella. Next base: position 51,921,218 of record FR990097.1, on the reverse strand, counting down.
CGGACCGTTGCGGAACCGCACACGCCGTCTGCGCGACCGCGCGTATCCCTGTCGGATGCCGTCAACTGGCACTCTCAATAAAACAAGGCTCCGCCGGGCTGTCACATCACCCGCAGGGTGGACTGTAAATAAGGGAATTTCCATGTAACTTCATAAACACCTACAAATCATACGCAGAAGGAAACCAACTCGAAAATCAAAATTAGCGCAACTTACCCCAGAAAATGGAACTCGACGAAAAAGAAAACCACTTCTTTGTCGCCACTTCTGGACGTGGGTTTTAAACCAACCGAGTAACGCAGGAAACCATAGAAGACTCAATTATTATAATTAAATATTTCAATCAGAAAAAACTCGCTCGTCAAAAGCACAATCTATTTTTCTGACATTCACTCTCACGGAAAAATTCAAGTAGTCAAAATTTAAAAACCTGCCATTTGGAATACAAGCTAAGCGGCCTGTATCCAAGATTTGTCATGAAGGTATGAACACATTATTTAATTCAAAGCTTAAGCTTAGCTTTTCTCGCTTTGACATGTAGCGGGTGTTAACGCTACAGTATCCTATAACCATCTGTAGATACCCAGCTACCTGTATGCGAAAAATTGTTGAAATCCGTTTAGCCGATTTGACGTGATGAAGCAACATTTTCTTTTAAATATCTGCAATTTACAGACATTTCATTTTTACAACCTTATAATATAAAACATAATGCTACAATTAAAAGTAAAAAAAAAAATTGGTTGACAGGCGGAACGTGACACTTTTTCGCGCGTACAGCCGGCGTTCATCGATTTATAAGACGTTATCACGTCAATAAAACTAATTATCATGAAGACGTATTGCAATAATTTATAATGAGCATGATGGGCATATTTTAATACAAACATAAATTACGACCATTTTAAAATGAATTCTTGTTGAAAACGCGAAACGTAATTTACGCTTACGAGTAAGTAAATTGCATAATAAATCGGACGCGGTAATAATAGTTAGCTTAGCGATTTCTGAACCGGTTCCGGCGGGGTTTTACGGTACGATAATTCGCTTTAGGGAAAAAATTATCCTTTTATGGTATAACTCCCAATGCCGGTACTGCACTTTAGCACGACTGAAAACGGACGCGAAATACATTGCAATTTTTACATACTATAACTGCAACACTTCCCAATAAGTCTCGCATATATAGGAGATCTTTCACAGTCCACTCGGTTAAATCATGGAACGAGTTGCCGGTGTCCATGAAGCAGTCAGAATCCGTCGCATCATTTAAAGAAAACTTTAACCTCGTAAAACTCGTAAGTCCCCGAGTACTTGTACAATTACAAATTAAAATCGAGTTTAGAAACTCTTATGGAATTAAAGAAGGTTCGAAATACAAAAGTGAAAAAATCACTCTGGGTCTTACGAGGTTAAAAAGTTATTTCTTTTAGACCGCTGACCTCGTCATTTAATGCTTATAAGATTTAATGCGTATTGTTATATGTATATATATCCGTTTGTGTATATTTATTATGTATATATAAGTATAAATATACACACGTATATTTATTTATTTAGATGATATATATATGCATTAAATTAATATTTAGGATTTATGTATATGCTACTTTAGCTTTTAATGTCTCAAGCCTCTTTAAAAACGTGATTTTTTAAGAAAAGTAGCAAAAACTAGATTTTTCTCGTAAAATTTTCCTTTATCTTGGTTTGGGTGACTCGTGACGATTAACTGAAACAGTATATTGGTAAAGACGGTCGTTGTCAACACGATGAGACAGATACAACATGGCAAAGCGAAGAGCTACGGATTGAAGGTCATTCAGGGCTGTAAGTAGGGTTACCACCCGTACTTTATAATAAAGTATATACGTTATTTTATGGCAATTGTACTCTATACTTTATAAGGACAATAAAGTACGCAAAAATACTTTATTTCACAAAGTCTATTATTTCTCTAGAATATATATACTATGGTTTGTTCAATATTGCCAAAAGCAATCAAAAGTATGCTTTAAAAGGTAAAAATAAATAATGCTTTTTTCCATACAATGTACTTTTTTATACGTGTAGCAACCAATATACTTTATTGGCACAAAAAAGGTGGCAGCCCTAGCTGTAAGCCCTTTAACCATACTCGGATGTCCGGCTATCCTTGTATCGAAAATGGTTTATATCTGTCCGGCAGTTTTAATGCAATAAAGCCGCAACGACATTAATGAATATATAAAAACCGGCCAAGTGGGAGTTGGACTCGCGTAACGAGGGTCCCGTACAAAGATACGCAACACACGGCCGTATCTATGAAAATCTAGTGCAAGCATAGCCCTACTCCTAAGCAAAATGTACGCGGTGATCGGTAATTTTATATTGGTTACTGACATAGACAGACAGACATAAAATTATACTGTTTTTAGTATTTGTTGTTATAGCGGCAACAGAAATACATCATTTGTGGAAATTTCAACTGTCTAGCTATAACGGTTCATAAGATACAGCCTGGTGACAGATGGACAGACGGACGGACGGACAGCGGAGTCTTAGTAATAGGGTCCCTTTTTTCCCTTTGGGTACGGAACCTTAAAAAAGAAATTATACATTTCAGTGACCGTTAAACAGCTAGTCTCACTTATTTATTGAAGATATTTTTAAAGTACAGAAATTTTGTTTTACAATGCTATCTATTACCTAAGATTAGTAGACATGACTCACAAATAATTAATACGAAGGATATTGGCAAAACAAATAATTGGAAATTAATATATCATAATTCCATTAAAAGGTTTATTTACACTGTTAATTTCCTTATAACCTTTTTAATAATGTAAATAGGGATTCATTGCTGATCATAAACTTAAAAAGTTAGTACAATGATATATAAAAATCTGATTGTAATTATGTAATATAAAATATATCAAAATAGTGCCAAAATGTAATGGAATCAAAATACAACTGTAATTCAATTTAATATAGAATATCACCTTTATTAGGGAGTCTTCTCGGGGTCGCCTTATCCCTAGACAACGCGTCCCCAGGTGGAGGATAGGGGAATGCTCGCAGATATCACTTCTGTGATAACGGAGGGTAAGAGGGAAATAAAATACCTCTCGCGGACCAACAGGCTCTTCAGTCGGGCCGCTTGGACATATTCCAAGGGATGGGCCACTGAGGACAGCGATGTCTGGCTGGACGGCGTGTGGAGGATGGCGGCGGAAGAATACTCAATGTGTCAACGGCGGCATTCTAAGCCCCAGTTAGCATGGTGGGCTTGGCTAGAGGTGGCAACCGGCTGTAAAACCTCAAGCCAAACACCTACTCCTAATTATGAAAAGTACGAAAACAAGGGCAAATATAAATGCTAGGGCGTCCCCCTTAAGCGAAGGCAACACGAATCAAGATGCAGCAGATACTAGGGCGTTCCCCCAAAGTGACGCAAATGTTGTTGCAGCACACCGTATAAACCAACTGACTGGACGCAGCGCAGAGCTAAGCGAAGTTTTGTTAAGAAGACGCGTGAATCTATGCTGTATACAAGAAACTAAGTGGAAGGGGTCAAAGTCGCGTAATATTGGAAACGGTTTTAAAATTATCTACCGCGGCACAACAACGAATCAGAACGGAGTGGGTATCGTAATCGACCAAAATCTTCAAGAACGAGTAGTGGAAGTCAGACGCATTAGCGACAGGCTAATTGTAATTAAATTTACACTCGATAATCAGCCATGCATGAACGTCATTTCGGCATATGCACCACAGTTAGGCTGCACTACATCCGTAAAGCAGGTCTTCTGGAATGATCTAGATGACCTCATGCAGTCGATACCCGCCACAGAAACTAAATACCTACTGGGATACTTTAATGGACATGTCGGACAGATGTCGCCCCCTGCCAGCTCCAGAAATCACGGAGGCCATGGGTTTGGCACGATAAACCCCCAGGCCAGGATATTCTAGATTTTGCTACAACATACGACCTCGCGGTCATTAACACCTTTTTCTCAAAACCACATGAACATTTAATCACGTATAAAAGTGGAGCAAACAGTACACAAATCGCCTATATCATGGCAGATCGACAACTTCTTAAAACTTTCCTAGACTGCAAGGTAATACCTGGGGAGCCCCTAACATCACAACATCGACTTCTAGTTGCAGACTATATCATGCCGAGACCGATTAAAGTGCGAAAAGAGAAAAAGCTTCCAAAAATATGCTGGCACAAATTAACTAGAGAGGAGGGTCGAAGGTTATGCACAGACCTCGTTGTATATCTAAAAGAAAGTAATCAGGAAGAATCCGCAGATGCAATTTGGAATGACTTTCATAATCACGTCACACAACTAGCTAAGAAACATCTAGGAATGTCAAGAGGCATCTGTGACAACAAGGATACCAGCTGGTGGCAAGAAGATGTTCAACAAAAGTTGGAAGTAAAGAAAGCCTTGTTTAAGACCTGGCAAAGTAGCAAGGTTGAAAATGATCGGGAGGCCTATAAAATCGCAAAGAAGGAAGCTAAGAGAGCCGTAGCACACGCTAAAGCTATATCAGAGGAAGGTTTCCGCACAAGGCTAAATAACGCAAGAAACGACAGGGAACTTTTTAAAATAGCGAAACAAAGGCATAACAACACGATGGATACCGAAACCATAAAATACATAAAAAGCAAGCAGGGTGTACTCCTAACCGCCAATGCAAATATAAGAGCAAGGTGGAAAGAGTACTATTCTCATCTACTCAACGAAGAGTACCCGAGTGAAGAGCTTCCGGTAATACCACGAACTGAAGGTCCGATACATGTAATCACTCCGGAAGAAGTCAAGGCCGCTGTCAACTTTATGGCCAATAATAAAGCTACTGGACCAGATGATCTCCCTTCAGTGCTGTGGAAGAGGATGGGCCACTGGGGTGTACATTTCCTTACACGTCTTTTCAACAGGATCGTAACAGAGGGGATACCAGATGAATGGCGAAATAGCTACCTGGTACCGTTTTACAAAAATAAGGGCGACATTAGACTATGTGGAAATTATAGAGCCATAAAACTGATCTCACATTCCCTTAACATCTGGGAAAGAGTGATTATCAAGAGGCTTTTACATCTTACCACTGTTACTGAAAACCAATGCGGGTTTGTAGCTGGGAAGTCCACAACTGATGCCATACATTCAACCCGAATCCTGATGGAAAAGAACAGAGATAGCTAAACCGATGAAAACCAAGGTTAGGAGCCCCGCAGGCATCCGTGATCAGTTCGATGTGGAAGTCGATGTGCACCAGGGCTCAGTCCTCAGCCCCCTTATTTTTAACCTGGTTATGAACCACATCACCGCGGACATCCAGAAAAAGCCGCCATGGAATATTCTGTATGCAGATGATATAGTCCTCATCAGCAAAGACCCGGAAGAATTGCAGACAACACTAAAGCACTAGAGAAGAGCCCTTGAGAATGCAGGTATAAAAATCAGCAGGCAAAAAACTGAGTAACGGCAACATGGCAACATGTACCTACAGGACACACCACTGCAAAGGGTAGAATTCTTCAAATATCTTGGTTCTATTTTGGCGAGTGATGGAACCATCGAACCCGACGACTCAAGCCGCATCAATACCGGGTGGATGAAGTGGAGGGGGCTGACCGGTGTGCTATGTGACCCTAGAATGCCTATTCCGGTAAAGGGAAAGGTCTACAAGGCAGCCGTCAGACCGGCCTTAATATATGGCGCGGAATGTTGGCCACTCAAAAAGAAGCAAGAAGATCAATTACACGTAGCAGAAATGAAAATGCTGAGATGGTCAGGAGGCGTTACCTTGCTTGACAAAGTGAGAAACGAGCACAACCGCGGCACTTTTCGAGTGAGACCAATACCGGAAAAGCTGCGTGAGACTACGCTGAGGTGGTGCGGCCATGTTATGAGGCGTCCAACAGATCACATAACAAGAAAGGTGCTCGACATTGAAACCGGACCAAGAAGACGAGGCAGACCCAGACTGACATGGACAGCAACCATTAATAAAGATCTACAAGCAGCCCAACTAGATCCACAGACAACCCAGGACAGAATGACCTGGCGAAGATTGATTAGGAGAGCCGACTCCAGTTGAACTGGGATAAGGTGAGAACAAAGAAGAAGAAGACCTTTGTTAGGTAGTCGACCCCGATGGCGATGATAAAATGATCACTTATGTTATTATTTAAAATGGCCTGAGCTCTTTATTTAGGCTGATTTTGTTATAATTAATAACACAGTCTGGGAATGATCTGTATTAATCAATGGATATAACAATATATTACAAATAATATTTATTGCACGTCACAGACACACAGAAATACACAACATGACAGTAATATTAGAATTAGCAGAGGTAAACAATAGGCGATCTTATCACTATATCTCTTCCAGACAACTGTTTATACCATTTAGTAAATCGAATTTGAGAAAAAATATAGATACAGGTTGCTTAAAAGAGTAACTTAAAATCCCACACATCAGAATACATAATTGCAAATTTTCATATAATTATAACTCAACTTCCCTAAGTAAGTAACCAGTAAAAGAGCAATTAAAGCCAGTAGTTGACCACGTTTACATGAAAAAAAAAACGGACAATGTTATTAAATTGATTTCCTATGAACTGTTCAACTACTGGTAAATGGATGGTCCATTACTGGTGCACACATCCATCCATATAATATACCAGCAGAAAAAAATATAGACAGTAGCGGAAAATCTTAACGTTGTCCTTAATGGTCAACAACCAGTTGCTTGGTCAACTATAGGCTCAAACACCTTAATTGTATATGTGTTCGTTAACTAGAGTTTACTTTAGCTAATTATAAATCCGGTTTCACATATAGGGGATTGACAACTTGCTCACTTGGCAGCTTGTTTTAATTAGTACAAAGTCGCAAAATAGTGAATAATGCTGACTGCTATCGATTTGAAACGTTTTGTCCATCGCACATACTGCAGTGTCTAAACTGCAATTATTCTAACGAACAGTTTAGCTCAGCAGTAGTGACGTCACCGGTGGACCTGACGGTCCTAGGTTCAAATCACGGTAAGGGAAAATATTTGGGTGATGAGCATAAATATTTGTTCCTGAGCCTTGGATGGTTACCTATGAATATAGGTACAGTGGCGTGCTGGCGTGATGTCCATATAGTCACAAAGACAATGCCTAGCCTGAACGGGCATGGCTTTATATAAGCACGGAAAATCTGTCTACCCAGGTGTTTTTTTTTATTTTAAATGCCTATTGTGGGCAAAAACCCTGTGCAGGCCACTAAGAACATATAATCTATCAAATATATCGCCGTCTAGCACTAATTCACACAAGGCATATTGAGCTTACCATTGCCTGGGACTAGTTCGATTTGTGTGAAGTTGTCCCCTAATATTTATTTAATTTTGAAACTGGCTTACATTTGGAATGCAGTCAGTTTGTGTAAACCCTCTGTGAGTCCGTTCAGACCTAATACTGCGTCGTGCGCGCCACACGGGTCTTCTTCGGAATCCCTAATGTATCGTTTGTCCTAATATATCATTTGCCATAACGCATTTTTTTCAGAAACCATTAGTTTTTCAAGATTTTTTAAAAGATCGTCGTATAGATTAGGTTAGGTTAGGTTTGTTTTATAACAATCCCGAAAAGTTTAGTTTCTTAAAAAAATGCGTTATGGCAAACGATACATTAGGACAAACGATATATTAGGGCAAATACGTTAGCGATTCCGATATGGCGATATACTTAGATCCGCGCTGCACAATGTTGCTTAGTGAGATTAGTTAGTCATCTGATATAGAGAGTGGACACATAACATGAGTAGGTACAATGTTACAAGTTTATATTTATTTTAACCGATAACCGGCTCACAATGTTTATGAAAAGATCAATTACTTTTAATAGCAATATTTTTTTTTGTTTACAATATTTAAATCGTATTATACAAATTATCTTGCCATTTTTTATTTATTTATTTAAATTACGTAAACAGATAAATATTTGATCACTATACCACTGAATCCGTAGGTTTTTGTTTTAATTGAAACATCCACAAATGTGTTCGTATATACTATTGATTTATTTAATCTTTATTGCACACAGGTTCTTAAAGGGTCGGCAACACGCACGTAATGTCCCTGGCGTTGCAAGCGAGCATAGGTTGCGGCGAGGCCGTATGCTTGTTTGCCACCATAGTGGTATAAAAAACAACAATAGAAAAACTTATCGTACAAAATGCGGACTTAATGCCATGGGGCATTGTCTACCAGTCAACCTTGGGGCAAAGCAGATAAATTGTGTATATTAAGATGTCCCAAAAAAAAGCCGTGGACTTTTTATCATTTATTTTTTATTAAAATAGACAATAGTAAGATAGGTACTAATTTTATTCGTTTTACATTTGGATGAGTTTAATGTTTTTATTGTATGTACTAGGATCAAGGACAATTTGACTTTTGAAAGATCAAAATTAAACACGAATAACTTTTCCCAGAACTATTCTTGAAATTTGATAATTTAAAACGGTCCATTAAATCTATTCCTCAACATGATTTTTGAATGACCATACCTTGTAAAAATTGGTAGGTACATTCCAATTATTTCTTAATATTAAATAGTTCAAATGTCTGTACACTGGTGAGATTTTAACGAAAGCTGTATTTGCATAGATGAATGTAAATACAGGTGATGTTGATGAAGGTGAAACATGATGATGATGATTTGTATTGATAACACATTATGACATTCTTGTATAAAAGTTAATATATTTTTATAGTGTTTCTACAAAAATATATTAACAATTTTCTGCATTTGCATTTTTAGTAGAACACTAGATTTTAATCTATTTATTGCCAAAAACCTTTTATGTACGTTTTATTTCAGACACATTTTTCTATAAATTGTTTTGTACTTTAATGTAAAACTCATAAGCCTTTTTTTTTTGCTTAACCGTAGCCGGATCCAATATGTATATCCTATAACTATAACCATCCATGGATGCTCAGCAGATACTCGAGTACCAAAACGGTACATACCCGGCTTAAGCGATTTCTAATTAAAATCTTTTTGTATAAGTTCTCGTTAATGATCGTACTGTTTGTAGAGACTACTTATGATTAATTAGAGCACAATACACGATTTTAAAATGAAGTATTATAATTTACACAAGTACCTATATACCTAATTACTTATACATAGATCTAACTCGCGCATAGCAAATTTCCGTCCTTTTGCTTTAGGTAATTTTCGGACCAATCTTGGATCTCATAGTGTCATCCCTAGAATATGTAAAGAGCATAATAGAATGTATAAGAACACTGGGGTAGACTTATTGGCAATGTCACTTAATAAATTTAAGAAGTTCCTTCAGAATTAATATCATACAGTTAGTATAATATTATCTGTAGTATAATAAGTACTAGCAGTCACTGCACATTGTTTAGCTAGCTTATAGAAAAAGCATGTTGTGTTTGCCTGTAATTGGATAAACACTCTTGTCTTTATGTCCATATGATATTAGTGTAATTTTATTCTGTGTTGTATCTGTTGGCAAACCTATTAATAAATAAATACATATTTTACCCTTCATTAAATACTCGCTAATCGACCAAAGCTCTTCACAACTATAAATAAATTATAATAGTCTACACTCTAAGTAACTTAACAATAGTAGACCGTAGGAAAGCGATCGTTCCTGAACGATAAGCCCGTTGGTCCCGGCGGATACTTGCGTTTGTTTTCAAAATCTAACGTGTCATTTTTAAAATATGTAGCAGTTGTAGCGTGTTATTTTCTGTCTACTGATATTATGTTACTTAATTTTATTTGAGTAGAAGATGGTAGATTATATATGGATATTTTCCATTTTTATTTGTTTCAAATTTGAACAAAAATTTGCTTGTATAATCAGCAACAGAGTAAAATGGTCACGTTTCTACGCACTGACTGTACAACCATTTTTATTAATTTTAAACGTAGGTGTATTGGATATGGGATTTCCATAACTCTATACTATCTATATATAATTATATATTTACTAAAATTTTCATACACATTTTAAGAAAAATAAACTGTAACAATATAAAGTCGGCCCGAATATATGTTCCTTTTTCTAGTAACAAATGAAACAAACAAGTTTTATTTAATTAATTGACGTGTAAGTCGTGTTCAAATAATTACACTTCGTCAGTACGGTATGTCCCGTTAACTTACCGTAAAAACTTGCATCCTTGGAAAAAAAAAGTCACCGTCTCAATAACCAAGATTACGAATAAACCTGTTACGTAACAAAAATCGAACCATACCTGTCAATAAATAAGGTCAACGTTCCGCAGCTTGCACAATATCCATTATTAAATTAATTAAACTAATTATGCACTTGCACACACGACAAATAAACGTACATTTTTTCACTATTTTTCCAATTACAGTTATCGATAATTATGATTTTAATTCATCGAAAAGTCACTCAACGTCCGATCGAAGTTTGGCGCGTAAAGTTTTGGCGCGCAGCATTGGCCGCCGCGTACGTGTCGCCCGCTCCACTGCCAACTCACACTGACCGCGCGGCGAGCATGCACCGTGGTCTCTCTGCCACCACAATGCGAGCAACAACACTTTCACATTAGTTTTAAAGTCTAAAATACAATAGCAAGCTGCAGAAAAATATGCAACGTGGGGATATTTCTTGTGCTGCTTAAATGCACCTGTCTTTTTCTTACCATTACAATTGTAAAGTTTAATTTTGTGTTGTGTATGTGTTGCGGTGGGTTGTAAAAATAGTATCGTACGATGTAAAAGTAGCCGGAATACTTTCGAGCAATTCGTGTTGTGAAAAAACTCGTCGGGTTGGTTTCAGGAGCCTTGTAAAGACTCTACCTAGAGCCTATAAGAGCGATGGATATAATTTCATAAATTATTGGTAACTTATTTTAGAAAGGGCCGTTCATTTCAGAGGTACACTAAAGGTCAATAAAAAAACATGCTTCAGTCAACTCTACATTCCACTACTTACATAATACATATGTATATTTTTTGCTCCCTGCATAATAACATACATATGTCTATTGAATCCTAATATAATGTAAAATATCTTATTTTTAAATTATAGTATCAGATCCAGATTCATGACTTTCATGAGAAAATAATACTATAAATTTGCCTCGTCAAAGTTACAAGCAGACATCATGATCATCATTTAAAAATTAGAATAAAATAATACACAATAACCATTATAATGTCAAACACATAAAAAAAAACAAAATAAAATAATAATACAATGTGAAATAAATATGTCAACTTTAATATGCAAAGAATATAAATTAAATGCTAAATAAGAAATCATGCAGTTATGTCATAAAAAAAATCGAGTACAGTGGAGTTTCCAATAAACGACGCTTGAATGCAAGGTCCGATGGTTCATCTCGAAGATCGGTGGGTAGGCGTTCATAGTATATCGGATCGATGACACGCGGGTTCTTACCTGCAAGCGCCATGCGATGCAGGACAGTTCTAAGTCTCCCTGTCGATCGAATCTGCTTACCGGAAACTTAAATGCCCGTAAACATCGCTAAGTTATTCCTAACAAACATTAGGACTTCGGACAAGTAGATAGAGTAGTACGTGATGATTCGATGAGTTACGGAAAGAATTCTATGTGTCATACAAGGGTGTCTTGGTTTCACACCGGCTAGGGTTCGTATAGTAATATCGTAACGCACGCTTTTGCATTACTAACACTCAATCGGCGTCAGTCGAGTTACCCCAAATGATTGTACCATATGTCATTATGGAATGGAAATGGGCAAAATAAACCGATTTGAATGATCTTTCAGACATAAGAGGTTTTCATTTTCGCAATGCAAAAAGTATACCACTCAGTCTATCACACAGTTAAGACTCCAGTCTAACATGAATCCAAGCAATCGAACTTCATTGTGTAAATAAGGGTCCTAAATTGGACTGTTAGGTACACGTGGAGGGAAGGCAACACGCCGGCCAGAAAAAAACATGACATTTGATTTGGTCATATTCAGTATTTTAATGTTTCAAAAATATATTCTGTAAAATACAAGTAAAGATATTTAATTTGAATATGTATGTATAATGTATCTTTTTATATTTCATCAAAATGTAATAAAAAAGAAAGGAAATAATAAATATATCTCTAATATATCACACACTCTTTTATTTATTTTCATCAACTGTCATGTAAAAGTCTTTGATTTTTTCTCGAGCATATCTAGCATGAGAGTAATATACGTAGCGTATGTCTCGCCGTATGTGGTATGACAAATATTGATTGATTTTCCTAATAACTGTTCATCCATAGGTATACACGTTCTATTACAGGTGCACATCTCCACATGCCAACAAAAACAGGTGGAAGTTCTTAATGTTGTTAATGGTCAACAGCTGGTGCCTGGTCAACTATAGGCTCAACCACCCTCTTTTAAATTATTTATCTTGAAATCTCACCAGTAGGTTTATTGGCAGTCATATTGCTAAATTGATACAAAACTGAATTCGTATCAAAGATCAAATATTGCGTCAGATTGACAGACAGCATTTACATCGGTCTCGGGCCAAAGTCCAACTCCTTCAATTAAACTTCGTATCTTTCATATACAATCATTACAAAAAACTCCAACGACAATAAAAAACATTACAATATATTCGTCAAACTGTTGTTCGTGACAACGTTCATCGGAATAGCGATGACGACTAATTTTAATAATTAGTCCCTATATAGAATATTGAACACGTATTTTTTCTTTTTTACGTAATCAAAAAATAACTTAAATTGAGTCAAAATGTGCGTGACGTCACCGCATGGTACAGATTATACCTAGTAGTGACGTCACGACCCCCCACTCCTACACTTTGATGCGATTTATCTCAGTGTTTTTTTATTAATTTGAAGAAACAAAAAATAAGTGTCCATTATATTTTTATTATCTACAATAAGGACTATTTAGAATTTTGATTTTCGTGCCCTGTCGTCATGCCTATTGGAGGCGCCCAAAGTCCACACAAAACACATTTATTATTTTTTATTTTTGCTTTAGAAAAACATTTAAATATAATACCTGTATGTTTTCGCCGTCTAACAGCCACCACCTTACACCAGCCAGTACTAATCCCACTTGTATACTAATCCAAACAAATACCCCAGTCTTTTCTATATCTTTTTTTCAGTAAAAGCTTTTTTAACCAAGACCCTAAGATTCAGTACGTCATACGTCAAATCTGAGCCCTATGACACGGACACACCGACGTTAGGGACCATGGGTACATATCCTTACTTCCTTACTTCCTTAAACTTAATCTCAAAAACTACTGGACGAATTTTTATGAAACTTTCCAGTTATATACCTTATACACCCGAATAGGACATAGGCTATAATATATGTCAAATTTCATCCCTTTTAGGGACGAAAAAGTCGATGAAAATTTGTATGGACAGTAAATATTTTTTTACGCTAAGAACTTGAAATCTTGGTTATATGCTTCACATTTAAATTAGTAAAATATCGAGTTTTCGGGTAAGACATAAACTATTTTTTATACCGGAAAAATACCTTTTATCCGCGATAAACAAATCTAAGGCGGACGAAGTCGCGGGCGGCCGCTAGTATGCATTTAATTTCTTGCCGCGGAATTATAGTACCGATGTACTAGCGCTAGATACTACAGCAATACTCGAACGCGGCAAGTGTTACTTCGCGAAAAACCAAACCCATTTGTCTTAGGAATTTAAATTAATGTTTATTATTATTGAAACGCCGAATTGGCTAACGAGCCGTTTAGAAGATACGCTTATTTCGGGCCGGCTAAATATACGCCGATTCTCAGACAGGCCGTCTGTCGGTCCGTCCTCGCGCCATCCACTCACACCTAAGGGATTATCAATTAAGAGCAAGTGACGCAAAGACCAATACATAAGTACTAAACGAAAAATGTATAACAACGATCTTCTATCAAGCAAGTCCTTTGCAATTTTTTTTTATTTTGACGAAAAAATTGACAACATAAGAAGATACTGGAATAAGTACCGCTATTAATAGGGTCAATCGCTAAACTTATTTAACTACTAAAATGCATAAACATATTATGCCCAATTATTATTTATCCTGCTCAATTAGCAAAATATGAGTTAGTTCCAACGTAATTAACTCATAATTGTAAACATTTGTATTTAACATCTAATAAAAGGACATTAAGAGTTTAACGTGTGTATTTGGTAACCGCTCTTAAGCTGACAAACTAATTTTGCTTTCGTGTTTTTTGTCGTTTGAAAATGAAAACCAAAATAATCGACCGTATACATAGCCATTATGATTTAAGAAATTCTGTTTAGCTGTTTTATGGTTATCAGCTTTATCGAGGTGTGTCGAGCGGGCCTATGATGGTCGCGTTTATCACCCGATAAAGCGCCTGTCACTCTCGCACTCACATCGGTGTCAGAAGGTGACGGCAGCTATGTCATTTATTTATCGCGTGACAATAAATAAATGACATGCTGAGGGCCTACTACGAAACCCGAAAAACGAAGTTCGTAACGTGCTGTCCCTCTCGCTCTCATGTTATACTGTATTTGACTGAGCGGGATGGCGCCATACGAACTTCGTTTTTCGAATTTCGGAGTAGCCCCTCTGGTTCTTTTTTTATCGTTTGAGTTAGGTGTATATTTTTTTTATTGGCTTTCACTTCTTGCCGATTTTAGCAAGACCAAGGGCGTATTTTACGGGGATATAGGAAGGGAATGGTGTTTTTTTTCACAGTTTCCTTAATAAAACCAAAACTAATCACAATAAAAATATTTAAAACATTGTTCGAAAATGTGCAGGTCAAGCCCTTTCATATGTTACCCTACATGATCCAGTAGCTAGACTTTGAATTTTTGCCACCACTCATATTCATAGTTTTTTTAGAAAATAAAAATATATTTTTAAATAATTCCTTTGCAATACATGTGGGCTGACCATTTTTATAAATATTCCAAATCTCAAATAGATAGCGTAGTAGTTTTTGAGATATGGCACTCTAATAGTCGGACAAATGTGTCGACAGGACAGACAGTCATACAGACAGTCAGACAGACAGAGTCACACCTTTTTAAATAGGGTTATGGCTTTTTTCTTTTTCAAGAACGAAGCTGCGGGCATCCTCTTGCTCCCAATAAAAAAATAGCAATAATATTTTCTTCTGTTTCCGCGATTATTACTCATTGAAATAAGACCTATTACACCGACGGTGCTTGACATCTGCTATGTGGTCTGCAGTCTGTGAACATGTCATTGACAAACCAAACCACTCAATTAAGTTTGATAAACCTTCTATCCTTGCCAAAGAAAAAATATATTTTCCCAGGATGCTACGCGAGGCTATTGAGATTAAAAAGCATCCTAATTTCAATAGAGAAGATGGATTGTCACTGCCACCAGCTTGGGATCCTGTAATACATCTCATCAAGGAACAAGCGAGACACAGGACTGCAAAACCTTAATTTCCGAACGGTATAAAATATCTTATCTCTTTAAAAGTAGTTTAATAGTCTCTGTTTTTAAATATTATAATTAGTAATGAGGTAGCCTGGGAGTTTTTCTTTGCAGCGTTTATTTTCTCCTCAGTACGCCTCATTTGTGAAATGCTGCTTGGTAAATTATTAGAATAAAATAATTAAGCCCGTCTAGCACATGTGTAACTGTCTTTACAGCTTAGGCCCATCTGGCATGTATGTACACCTTTATTTGTGTTTTTTCAAAAAATGGGTAGTTTGCACAAATTGTAACTTTGACAGAGGAAAATACATCTTTTCTCAGTCCTCCCGTGACCATGGAAAGCTGGAAAGCTTCCGAAACGTCGGGAACTAAAATGAGATAATATACGCGATATAATCCGTTAAATTGTTTTATTTCAACAAAATAGCAACGCCTACAAACGCAGTTCATGCGCAACGGTGAGGCCACTTAAATTTGGCCATAAATGGCTAAGTACGCTGATCGGCTTGTCAGTTGCAAGGCCGCGTGTCAGGTGTAAACAATTAATATGACGGTTTGTGCAGTGAAAGGGTGTCACAATGCATCGAATAAGAAGGATAAACATTGTAAGATCACATTTCACTCGTAAATATTATTCTTTCACTCGTATTTTTACGTAAAACAGTAATCTAAATTGTATATTATCTATAAGCGGCATGACAACGTAGTGTTGCCAATGTAAGGGATTTATTTACTTACAATTCTCTCCTGATGATATACTAACTTAATGATGAACTTGATGGTACCGTAATAATGGATTATTACCTAACTTAATAATTTAATAAAATATTCATACGTTTAATGTATTTAATAATTTAAAAGTGAAGAATAGTTCTATGATTTATTTATTTATTTTACCAGCCACCAAGATTATACCTCCATTTTCAGCGGGCCTATGATGGTTGCATTTGTCACGCGATAAATAAGTGACATAGCTGCCGTCACCTTCTGACACGTATGTCAGTGCGAGAGTGACAGGCGTGTTATCATTTCATTTATCGCGTGAGAAACACGTCCATCATAGGCCCGCAGGTGTGACACGTTGCGTACAGGCCATGTTTAATTTTTTTGTGATTTTTTTTATTATGAATGTACTCAAAATGTCGATGTGAAAAAATTGTACCCAAAATTTCTTCGTTTATTACGTGTTTATTGTACAGTGCAACATTTTCTCCAAGATCTATCTAATTTTTGGGTTTTTGAGGTTTTTGCTTGATAAAGTTACAAACAACAAAGTCAAAGCTAAACTGTGAAAGGGGACTTAACTTTGAAAGCAGTACTTTTTTATTGGCAGTTTAAAGTGAACCCGCTAAAATAAAAAGCTGTAAATATTAATAAAAACCAGTGAAGCACATTTTTAAGTTAAAATTACTTTATCGTTTGGGGTTATTTTTGGCCATATAGAATTTGGTTACTTTTAAGTCTCTGGATTATGGTAACCCCTACCTCAATCTTGTGAGATAAACAATATCTACTTCCAGAGCTTAATCATAATTTTGTAATAAGTCAATAGGTGAAGTACATTTTGGGTACAATTTTCTAATATCGTTTTTTTCTAAAATAGCCATTTAAAGTCTATTTATTGTCCGTACCTATGGAACGTAGATCGTAGTACGTCGTCACATACCGGCTAACTTATAATGACAATCAACGGCGACGGGAGCATATTTTATAAATTTTGTTATTAAGAATTGTTGGTACATAATGAGTAAAAAAATTTTATCGGCGTCTGTTACTCAAATTTTAATTTTCAGCCACTGGCGTACGAGACAAGTACGTTGCGTACAGGCTAATTTAAACTTCGTTATTAGTTAACTATTAAGAAGTACAATTATTTTATGCTAGGTACTAAATAGTACAATTTGATTCGAGTACATTCATATGTGAAAAAATCTCTGAAAAATAAAACATGGCCGGTACGCAACGTATCACATATTTTCAGGGAATGTGATTGCGCTAGCAACACTTTTGGTGGGTTTGTGTGCGTATTGGCGCGTGTAAGTACGAGTTGATCACAACTACATGAATCCATTTTATGCCTCACGTTTGGCGCGTCGGCCGTATGAAACTATCATTCTAGGCGTTATTATGCTAAGAGCAATAAATGTTTGAATCTTTCGGAAGCTTTGTATTAGGTCCAAAGCGATCTGTTTTAACTCTTTAAGGTTCAAAATCCTATGAAAAATGTGTACACCATGCGAATAAAATGTTCGGTATGCTGTCAACTTTTTTCACGATGGCGAGACGATGTATTATTGCGTGCTATCTTCGCGGAGTTTTTGGCATAACAATATGGTGACTCAAAGATGAATTCTCAGCCACAAAGGTTAGTTATAACATAAGCCAACTATTTTGCATGATCGATTGCCTTTAACTGTCATACTTTTGGACTTTGTATTTTATAATATTTTCTTCTGTTTCCGCGATTATTACCAATTGAAATAAAACAATTTAACGGATAATATCGTGTATATTATCTCATTTGAGTTCCCGACGTTTCGGAAGCTATTCAGCTTTCCATGGTTACGGGTGGACTGAGGAAGATATATATTTTCCTCTGTCAAAGTTACAATTTGTGCAAACTACCCATTTTTGGAAAAACAAATATAGGTGTAAATACATGCCACATGGGCCTAACGACGGGAACTCAAATGAGATAATATACGCGATATAATCCGTTAAATTGTTTTATTTCAATTTTGTAAACATGTTAAAACACATTTCAAATAGGTAACTTTTGTCACACAAAAACTAAAGAATATAATGAACTACTAAGTACTTATTTTTACTAGAGAAACAGTTTCGTTTCTGATTTTTTATCTGAAACTGCACAATGAAGTATTTTCCTTTAAACGTAGTTGATTTGACCTGTCAGTCTACTAACTACCTATTTATCCAAAACGAGTTATGAAATCATAACTCGAAAACCGAACGCACGTTGCGTGTCTCACTTAACTTTTTTTAAAATTTCATCACACAAAATAGCGGCCAGTTCTCAAGAAGCCACTTAAAAAGGTGTTACCAACTTGACGACAATAGGTAATAATATAATAGACAATTCATTCATGCAAGCTATCTCTTGAGGCGTCAATGGCATTCCACGTGACTGCGTCTGCCATTTGTTTTTTTTTTATTTATTATGGCGGCGCGGCATCTTTTAACTGGCCTTTTAGGGTTCTATTTTTAAAAGTATGTTATTTTTTGTATGAGCATTTTATCAACTGCGCCTGTTTAGTGATTATAATTATGTTCTTCTACTCGTGAACTATGCAACTCAGAAAGCTTCGTGGCCTAAACGCGGTACTTGACTGAAAAAGCGTACATTAAAGATTGCATAAAATACTCTTTGAAACAGTTACCATATAGTTTTTTTTTATTTCACATTCTATGATACCGATATAATGATATTTTTAATTTGTCTGAATATGCATATTTAGCTACTAAAATCGTACATAGATCAAATGAAATTTATTTTATTAGGTCACCCGACTTTGCATGGGATTAACCCACACGAACACCTGGTTACTCTGATTTACATTTAGGTAACTTAAAAGATTTTCTTTGTTGGCAGCCACTGAAATGGTTTTAAAAGCTAAAAAAACCATTAAGACTACACTTAAAACAACAAGTCGTAAAGGGGACAGACCTGTCCTTAGTACTTACTACTTACTTACCGCTAAGTGACCGTTATACAGATAAATTGTTGTTACTCCCGTGTTTAAACAGTCTATGCCCTATGCTCTCCTCGTCCTGTCGCACAAAACACACTTATTAAAAACTAAAAAAATGTGCCTTGTGTAGGTAAAATATAAACGGAAAGAAATACTTTGAGATTTGATGACTTATTGGAGCATTTGGAACACACTTTTGTGTCATTTCAAGATTTATGATACTTAAAATGAGTATCAGTAATATACCAAGGTGACCACATTGGCATGGCAATGACAGACAATCACATTCTTGAATATGCTATACCAACTGGTCAACTATTGGTACATGATCTATTATAGGTGCACTCCACTAAATTCCAAAAAATATTAAATAAAAAGTGACGAAAAATCGGAATACTGTCGTTGGTCAGTAACTGTTGCCTGGTAGACTTTAAGCTCAACGATGCATTTCTAAGAACGACTCACCTGATCAAATACTATGTTTTCACGGCAACCCATCTTGATGGCATAGGTCACTCGACCAGCGTGCTCCCTTTTCAACTCAGAAGGCACCTAGAGAAAGAACATGTCTTCAAATTCTGCTATCATTAGTGCATGGCGCGCTGAGGTAAACATGCCAATGTTTAGCACCGTAATTCCAATAATTGACACCCTATTTGTCACCTCTATTGCTTTGAGATATACGTGCCAATTACTTGGTCAGTATCGTGCGGTGGAACATTGATCATCGCACGTAGCCTCGCTCTGGCTCGTCACTTTTTTTCGAAGCCAGTGTGTGCCCCACTATAGCACTGACACCTTTGTTGTGTTAGCGAAAGCGAATGACTTGACAATATAATTCGTCGCAACAGGGTGATTAAAAACTGTAGATTTACAATTTTTATAATCATTTTAATAAATTAAATTACTTTGAAATCCACTATTAATTTTATTTTTCATTTAAAGAACTTTCTATTGCATTTTATTTAATTTTTGTATATTGGTTCCTACAAGAACTATCCAACAGCCAAATAAGGGACCATTGATATGGTATCGAGAAAGAGAAAATTCCAAATATCTTTGAGCCGAAAAACATCATTATGTTTGTGTGTGTTATTGTTAGAAATATTTCGGCAATTTTTGGTTGGACATGCAAGTATAAAGAATAATTTAATTCAATTTACATAGTAGAACAGCCATTTAAAATAGACCACCCTGAGCCCTCAAGGGCCGCCCAGGTAGCGAGCGCCGCACTCCTGCGCACCAAGCTAACACGGGTGACCAAACAATCGGGTTCGGGCGCCATGGCTGTCAAGTGGCAATTCCCAACACCAATACTTCTCTAAAAACGTGAAAGTTTAGCCCTCTCAGCCTATTGTAAACACTATAAATACTACGAACTGCGATTATTTATGCTCTAATTGTAAGTTAAAAAGAAAGTATTATGTGCACCATATTTTTGCATTTAAGTTTTACTTGGGTCACTATCTAATACGATTAATATTATTAGGAACATTAAGTTTATCATGTGTATTTTATATTTTTACTAAATAGTATACGTTATGCAACTCAAGACTCAACAAATACCTACTTTAGTAATTTGTAGATTGGTAAGAAAAAACCCTTGGTAATGAAATAATGATCTTTATTCTGTAAGTAGGCCACAAGGGCACTTTTACAAGTCTGACTGTACGGCGTTTTCCAAGAGGAGACCACTGTGGAGAAAAAGCCGAAACAAACTCAACAGTCAGTCATTTTTTCGAAATAACTCTTATCTATTACAATATTCGTGCTTAGCCTATCCTAAATATATGTTTTGAGTATAAACTCAATGCGTAGTTCTTCAAGGAAACATATCAAAACTTATAAAAGTAAAAAATAAATCTAGAATACAAAAAAGCAAAATAGTGATTTTTATTTAAAACAACTTACATACGTTTGATATGCCACCTTACGAGTATAAGAACCGTGTCCCGATAAAAGTAAATGATTTGGTTTCTGTTTTGGGCCATGCATTTTTGTCTGTTAAATAGTCCTCTACCCTATAATAAGCCTTTGCCATTAGGGACTCTTTTAAGTACTTTTTGAGAGCTGGAAACGATAATTTCAAAGCATCATCTGGTAGCTTATTATCAAAATGTATACATTGGCCTACGAATGATTTGGCTACTTTACGAACGCGGAACTTTCTAATAGCGATTTGTTTTTATTTCTAGTATTAAAATTGTGGATATCTGAATTCTTAATAAAAGACTCTAGGTTCTTAATAACATAAATAATATTCTCATAAGTATATTGGGACGCTACGGTTAATATTTTGATGTCTAACTATGATAACTATGATATATTATAGTTATTTACATATGATATGATATGTAAATAACTATGATATACTAAGCGAGCAGTATCAACATTGGTCAATTGTCTAATTGTTCTAATAGCGTAAGCTGCTGAACTTAATTTACCTGCAAGTACTGCTAAATGGGGACTCCATTGCAAGTTCTTGTCCAGTGTTATCCCTAAGAATAATGCCCTATCCACCAATTATAAACATTCGCCATTGAGAGATATAGTAGAATCCACTGCTCTAACATTCGGTAAAGCAAATCTAACACATTTCGTTTTCTTAGCATTCAATACCAGATTATGAATATTAAACCAGTCAAGTACTTTAACTAGTATACTATTAATTTCGGCATAGTCTGTTGCTTTCCGGTCAACTTTGAAAATTAATGATGTATCATCAGCAAATAGTCTATATCACAAAGATTTTCTACTATAGATGGTAAGTCATTTATATAAACTAAAAATAGAAATGGCCCTAAGATAGAGCCCTGTGGCACTCCTAGCTTAACTGCAGCTCCACTGGATTGGGTTCCATTTACAACAACGGTTTGTGTTCTATTGCTGAGATATGAAGACATAAGGCTTAAGGCATTTATAGACAGGCCATAATGTTCTAATTTCAAAATGAGTGTTCCATGATCAACGCAATCAAATGCCTTAGAAAGGTTACAAAAAACTCCAATTGCATCACAAGATTTCTCCCAGATCTTGTAAATATATTTAATGAGTACAGATGCTGCATCAGCCGTGGAACGTCCACTTGTGAAACCGAACTGTTTACTACTAAGCAGTTTATTTCTATTGAAGTGTCCCAGCAGATCCAACAACATTAACTTTTCGAAAACTTTACTTAATACAAGTAGTATAGATATCGGACGGAAATTAGTCAAGTCACTCAAGTCACCTGATTTAAAAAGAGGTATGACTTTACTAAGTTTCATAAGATCTGGAAACACGTCCTCTGATATGCAATTATTATAAATCAAGGCTAGATAGGGTGCAATTGAGTCTATGATATGATGAACAATTTTTACTGAAGTTCCCCATAAATCCTATGTTTTCTTTAAATTCAGTGACTAAAATGTTTTAATAACGTCTATTGAATTTACTTGACTAAATTCAAAGCTTACATTGCATTTGTTAAAATTAACATTAAGTAACAAATGGGCTTCGGTCGCAGATGATTGAAGATATCTTGTAGTATTCATTGCAATGTTGGAAAAATAATCCTCGAATGCCGAGGCAACATCGTGGTTCGACATAATCTGACCATTTCCTATCATAACGTTGACTTGACTATTGTCTGAGTTTTTGTTTTACCAGTTTCCCTATTAATAATATTCCAAACAGTTTTCACTTTATTGTCAGACATTTTGAGTTTAGAACTAATATAATTTGCCTTAGCGGCTATGCACACCTTCTTAAACATTTTTGAATAATTCTTGACTTAGTCCAGGAAATCAGTGTTCTTGTTTACCTCTTTCTCTCCATATAATTCATAAAGCCTATTTCTACTTCTATGAATGCCGACAGTAGCCCATTCACTAAACCCCAGAAATAGTTTTCATTTTGAAATGAGTATTAAAATTATTTATAATTATGCCAAATAAATTTTTGTAAAAACAATTTAGGTCATCATGTGAAATGGATTACATACAAATCAAATCAAATCAAATCAAAATATTCTTTATCCAAGTAGGCCTAGTTACAAGCACTTTCGAAATGTCAGTTACATGAGAGTGAATGTTTGCTGGGAGAAATACAATATGATCCAACATTTGCTGGAAGGATTAGGGAAACCCAGAAAAACCTAATCAGATCATTTAACTTAAGTGTAATATTATTGATAAAATCATCATTTTTTAAAATTAAAATAATCAATAAGATAAATCCCAAAAAGATTGTCAATAAAAAAATAATAATCTAGAATGTGTCTAGAATAAAATTCTAAATGTCAGAGTATATAAAACAATTAAGATTAAAATAATAATAATACCTTAGGTATTCGTTAAAATAATTATTCATATACCTACATGACGCTATAATTTACATTAATCCCACGCGGCTTCATCATTCATGTAGTCTTGTGTGCTATAATAAGCTTTAGAAAATAATTTTCGTTTCACAATATTTTTGAATTTACCAATAGACAACTCAGTTATGCTGCTAGGAAGTTTATTATAAAATCTCACACAGTTACCCATGAATGATCTCCTTATTTTATGGAGCCTAGTAGCAGGCACTGCGAGCTTATGCTTATTTCTAGTATTAATATTATGTATATCACAGTTCTTCTTAAAGTCGGTAATATTTTTATGTACATACATAATATTCTCATAAATGTATTGACAATGCACTGTCATTATATTAATGTCCTTAAACTTATCTCTAAGCGAGTCTCTATAGTTCATTTTATATATCGCACGAACAGCCCGGTTCTGCAGAACAAATATAGTACACAGATCATTATGAACTTCATCTTTGAATAGTTCTAAACGATAACTAGTTATGGGTCTGTATGTTATAGTTTGTGGTATCTCTTGGAAAGTGTTTGGGAAAGATGCTCTCTGACCTCTATGATCTGAACTAAAGGACTTAAATATTGCCTTATCCAAGCATTTACAATCACAAAAAATATTATCTAGACAGGTTTCACTACTAATTCCCACGCGGGTTGGCTCAAAAAACAAATTGACCAAGTTAAAAGATTTAAACAAACTTAACAACTTCACAGTGTTACTATTCGATTCAAGTAAATTAACGTTGATGTCTCCACATACTATAACATGGTTTTTGCCTTTACAAGCTATTTTTAAGACATTTTCCATAGTGCATTCAAATGTATGGAAATCAGCAGAAGGTGGTCTGTAAATACATATAATTAAATAGGTCTCTAATTCTACATACGCAATTCTATAATCCGTTCTATTGATAATCTAACAATATCTTCTCGCTCTTTGGATTTCATGGAACTTTTAACAATTATAAGATAACCCCCATGAATGGCTCATTTTCTAGCAAAGACACTTACTAACTTCAAGTTAATAAAATCAAAAAGTAATTGTTCCTGTTTTAGCCAGTGTTCAGTAATACACATAACTTCAATATTATTATTATCTAAAAATAAACCTTTTTCTAATTCCTTGCTGGAAAAACCCTGAATATTCTGGTGAATAATGTTAATATTCAAAGGCGTTTCCGCTGTCTTACAATTTAGTTTAAATGTGGCATGGATCTATTACCACTATGGGCATACTGGGGACTAGCTAATGTGGTATTATATTTATTCGGTTCTATGTTCAATGCTAAAAGATCTGCTATGGTCAAAATATATTTCTTTGGCAAGATATTTCTTTCTGACATTAGCGTGAAGCGCTTGACAAATTTATTGAAGTCAAAGAAATGTGTCTTTTTATTGAAACATATGGCATTGTACATCATTGAATTTAGGTGTGCTATTCTATTGTTATAGTAATATGGCATATTCTGAGAATATGGTAGTGCACACAGTATGATTTTACCTATGCCAGATTTTTCAATATCATTTATTGTTGACATCAATTTCTCTACACAAGACTTATTTACATTATAAGCATTTCCTACCATAATCACTAAGGTAGTTCTGTTATCATAACTTCCTTTTGTAAGTAAATCACACAATTGACTCATATTTATGTTCGGATAACAGAAGTTTGTTATATTTTGATCCAGTTTTTTACCTAATATGGAACCCATTCCTGAACCAATCTGGTCAGAGTATACAATTGTTTTATTTAAAACCTACCTACGTACCTACGCGAGTTTGACTCGCACTAGCCGAGTCAGTCTCGTGTACCAAGGGTTCCGTACAAAATATACGCTAAACACGGCCGTATCTATGAAAATCCAGTGTCAGCAGAGCCCTACTCCTAAGCAAAACGTATGCGGTGTTTGGTCATTTTATATTGGTTACCTACATGAACAGACAGGCATCAAAAATTAAGTGCTATAAGAGCATTCTTCATATTACATTTCAAGCTTCTAGGACCACTGGAAATACCCTATATATGTTTTTAAGGACTGTATCTTTGTATTGCGTTGCGAATTAGAAGCTTGATGTTTTTACAGCTTCAAGACCGCAGACAAAACGCAGACAGAAGTATTTACACCTCCACGCATCCCTAAGAATAAAAATTTATAAATAAAAAAAGAACGGACTTCAAAATAAACTAAAAAGCCATAAATAATCTTTTATGTACGATACGGATACATTGAATCACCTTTTGAAGTCGGTGCCGAACCATATATTTATTACTATTAGGAACCGCGGCGGCGAGCCTTTATTTATTTCTTTATTTAAACTTTATTGCACAATTGAAAAATGTACAAATGGCGGACTTAATGCCAAAAGGCATTCTCTACCAGTCAACCATTGGGTTAAACAGAAACAGTAATATGGGTGCAGGGCCTGTAAACTGAGACAATTGAAGAGAAATATAATATACAGATATACTTATAATATATACGCACATAAACTTACACAAATACACAATAGAATATATCTACATACATATTGCTTTATGTACCTAGTTAAAAACATCATACCGAGAGAGAGAGCTAATCTTGAAGCTTACTAAAGAAGTGCTTGCGCAACATGTGCTTGAAGCTGAGTTTGCTTTGTGCTTGTCTGATAGCGAGTGGGGAGTTCGTTCCAGAGTCGAACTGCCTGAACAGTAAAGGAGTGAGAGAGAGCCTTTAGGTATTATCTTATCATAGTAATTCGTATTTTTGTTGAAAAAAGGACTTGATTTACTTCAGGTTTGGCACTGACTTCAAAAGGTGATTCAATGTATCCGTATCGTACATAAAAGATTATTTATGGCTTTTTAGTTTATTTTGAGATCGGTTCTTTTTTTATTTATAAATTTTTATTTTTTGCTTTTTAGTGATGGATTTTAGTAGTGATATAAAGTATTTTTTAGAACCCAGAATGGGAAGATTGAGGAGGCACTTTGCACGCATCTCGAGTCTTTGGAAGTAAGAAATGGAAAAGTTGGTTAGTTCATTGTACCTTCCATCACCAGCTCAGCATGAAATGATGACAACCAGAGGAAAACAACTGATAACTTTAAAAAAATATATACAAAACATTGTTAGTGCTTATAATATTTGAGGGTTTCTATCGATTTCCCTGGTCAGTCAGGATTAGATGATAAGGAGACTACTTCAAAGACACACTAAAAAGAATATGACTAACAGTTTTAACGTATCTACCTATAATAGATGATTTTTTAAAGAATTATCCTCCAACTCTTAACTATTAAGGAGTTGTAGCTTCCGTCATCAGCTCAGCATGATGAGATGATGACTACCATATGCAAATACTTAAATAGCTTAAGAAAATATATGAAAAACGTTATAAGTGCCTATAAAATTTGAGGATTGCCCTCGATTTCCCTGGGATCCCATCATCAGATCACTTGGTAGCAATGGGACCACCTCGGGAGTATATCCTTTCACATAAAAAAGATTTTTTAAAAGCGGTCCACAATTGGCGGAGTAATCGGTTAACATACTTAAAAAAAAGAATACAAACTATCGAACATATAACCTCCTCCTTTTTTGGAAGTCGGTTAAAAAGTGTCTTGACAGACAGACAGACGGACAACAAAGTGATCCCATAAAAGTTCCGTATTTTCCTTTTGAGATACGGAACCCTAAAAATATGATATTGATAGCTGAGTTTTTAATTTTTCTGACTTATCTATCTGTCACTCTACAAAATGTCGCGACGAGTGTTCAAAAAGTTATATCTAAAAAACAATACGATACAAATATTTATACCAATGATATATCATAAAAAGGGGTAGATACGGGCTCCGAAAATGGCACACCAAAATTTCGCCAATTGGCAAACCTCAGTAGTAGTACAGAGTACTTTGTTATATATTGAAATATGCCTCAAATAAACAAAAATGCCGGCATGCATAATGAGATTTTGCAAGTTTAAAGTCATTTATGATTAGTGTGTTATTGCAATATTATCAGATTTATGTGTGCATAAGCCTGGCCATTTTTACAAGTGGATTATCGTCTAGGTAACCTATCATCGGAATCCTATCTTCCAATACTTATGCTTATCCCCACTTTATTATAAACATAAAAGTATGTATGTACGTTCCACTTAATCTCAAAAACTACTGGGCCATTTTTTATGAAACTTTCCAGTTATGTACTTATATATCAGAATAGGACATAGCCTATAATGTATATCAAATTTCATCCCTTTTTGGGACTTTTGTAAGCTATAAATTGCATTTCTACGAGAACGAAGTCGCGGGCAATTCAGCGCCAAATCACTGTTTCAAAGCTAAACATTTAAGAAGAAAAAACACCTCTCGTTTGACAGCTGTTTGACAATCAATAAGTTTGAAGGTATCGTTACGAACGACCCTTTATGGGGAATAAATACTTCAGCATAATATAATATTCATACCTCTGAGAATCTTAATGTTCCTAGTATCTGGCCTCTGTGCTATCTATGCACAATCAGTTGCCCCGTTATCACATTAAAGAAGGAGGCAATCAGCTGGTACACTTTTGCATTTATAATATTAGTAAGGAAGTCAAAATATGGGGCTTATTTAATTCTTAAATAATGTCCCCTTCATTCGGACCTTAATCTAATAATTTTAATTTGTATACTGGATCTACATATATATATTGCCTAATAAGAAATGCTTTGTTATTATAATTTATTTAATACTATTCTACTACTTACTCCATATTGTATAGCTTAGAACATATTACGTAACACGAGGCAGAAAATAATGAGTTTAGTTTTGCTACTTCGCAATTTGCGCGCCCTAGCATCGGCACTGGGTAAAACGACTCAAGTCTCGCTACATTTACATAAACACTTAAGGCCTTATTTAGGCTTCACATGTGTTTACCGACTGCTGTTGCGTCTTACCTGATGATTCTCCGATTACGCGTCGTCAACCCGTCTAGGTCTATTAGTATCAGCAAGCCATGAATAGGTGAATATAGTACGTATAGGTACCTAATTAAATATAATAGTGTAATTTCGTGGGTAAAAAGAATAGTATTCTAATTAGTCCATAAGTAAGATTATTAAAAAATATTGGACACGTATTTTTTATTTTGCCAATCAAACAAAAAAGACAAAGATAAAGCGCGTCAAAGTGTGGAGGTAGGAGCGCATGACGTCACTGGGAACTTTAACGGGCAATATCTAAAAAGTAAAAAAAAAACTGCATAATTTAGTTTCTTCAATGTATTTTTACCAGTAACCGTTTTTCTACTTAATCTATGCAATATATACAATTAATCTTATTTTGGCGTCGGTGCCATCTATGGAATAAGTAAAATGTTGAAAATTGTCGATTTTAGTAAGTTGTGTGTGACACGATATGGCACCGACTCCAAAATAAAATTAATTAATCGTATATACTTACTGTACAGATTGAGTAGAAAAACGGTTGCTTGTATAAATCGCGTTTTGGGTTTAAGAATTTATTTCTCTTAAGAGGTACAATATTCACTTACATGAGAAAATATTTAAAACCGTACATTACATGCAAGCTATTGTTCTTAACAAGTGTAATTCGACGCTAGATAATATTTTGCCTCGGACACCTAAATAAATTGAAGAAACTAAATTAAGCAGTTTTTAGTGTTATCTTTTTGGAATCGCGTTTTTTTTTTGGAATCTGGATCTATTCAAGACGGGAGTGAATAGGCACTATCTAGGTAAGCATGCTCCATCTTCGCTTACACCAACAGGTAAGATTGAGCAGGTTAGATAAATAAATAAAATAAATTAAGCGCGGCAGCCGTCATTGTTATATCTTTTTTTTTATGACATACGAGGCAATCGAGCGGACGGATCGCCTGATGGTAAGCGATCACCGTCGCCCAAAGACACTTGCATCACCAGAGGAGTCACAAGTGCGTTGCCGGCCTTTCAGATGGGAGTACGCTCTTTTCTTGAAGGCTTGAAGGTCGCATCGGTCCGGAAATACTGCAGACGGCAATTTATTTCACAGTTCAGTATATCGCGAGAAACGCTCCCGGTGAAAGAGAGCCCTTACACCCTAGATTCCGAAGCGTCACAGCAGATCGGGAGCATAATCGTGCGGTACCTACATGGGCGCGGAGAAAGGCGGCACTCGCCATTTTTGGCGGCGCTGGCGCACGCCGCCTCCATTACCCACGGCCAGGGAATATAAACACTCCGTTAAGAA
Organism: Hedya salicella; assembly: GCA_905404275.2. Taxonomy (NCBI): domain Eukaryota; kingdom Metazoa; phylum Arthropoda; class Insecta; order Lepidoptera; family Tortricidae; genus Hedya; species Hedya salicella. The sequence goes on along the minus strand of FR990097.1, from coordinate 51,891,434 downwards.
ACAGGAATCAGCAAGTTGTCAATTTGTATGTTATTTACTGGAGCACCATAGAAATGTTATCATTTCCATGGTGCTCGTTAATCAAATAAAATGATTTTTTGGGAGTGGTGTTATGAGAGTACCGGCATGGCGCAACCTGGACGGGGTAACAGTCGACGAGTTGCATGCAGTAGAGAGAATTATTAATAGAGACGAAAAGCAATTACTATTGTACCCTTGAACAGAGCCGCCATTATCATTCAATATCTTGTGTATGGAGATTGACAGTCCTCTTGTAGCAAAAAGCAAAAGTTTAGGTATGTACTTATATGTTGCTTTATTCCAAATTTCATTTCGGTGGCAGGGTATTTCAATTCGGTGGCCACAATATTAAATAAAATAAATAAATAATGATTTCAGTGTGAGTCTTTGATTTCGGTGGTTGTAAAATCTCAAATATCTCGTGTACCAAATCCACTGGTGGGCCTTTACTACCAATATTTATTTATTTTTAGTCTGTTTCAATATATTAATGGCAGACACGAAAAAACTGAAAAAAAAAGACCACCGAAGTCAAGGAAAATGGCTCAACTCGGAGAATTGCCCATGAACAAATGTACTACCCGGTTACTTTACAGAGAATAATGAGTCCGTTTGCCATCTTCAACCTTTTAATACTATCTAGTAATTATTATAACTACTTAGTTGCGGAATAAGGCGCTAGAGACTAGGAAAGTCACGACTGAGATGCGGAAGAGTCACGTAACGAAGAAAGGTATATTTTTGTACCTATGGATGAAAAACTTAAGTAAATCACCTGTTGTATGTAGTAGTAGCGTATCCGTATAGGCAATTTGATGTTCCATTCCAAACGCGTACAAATACAACAAACCACCACGAGACAGTATAATCCTCGACACGTGTTTCGCCTCTACGAGGCATCATCAGGAGATGCAGAAGATGTTCACGGTCCGGCGTCCACCCGAGAAGTTGACTTCCTCCCAGACTCCTCCTCGAGTTCACATAGCGCATACTATCGGGGAAAAATATAAAATGCACCCTTCTGACAAACTTAATGTTCCCAATTATAACATAGATCTTTGCTAATTGAGACTGAATTGAAAAGTGTAAAGATATTTCTGAAGATGATAGCAGAAGCCAAACAAACCTATGAATGTACAAATGTAGAACAAACATTGGACTAGTTGTTTTTTTACGAAAATCTTGATGTTTTACCATCACGATATCCGGCAAGGAACAAGGGACTGGCTCAAATCAAGTTGGAGTATTGAATTTTATTTCTCGAATATTTAGATTTTTTATTCATAAAAATTAGAGTAGTTTTTAATGCCCGCGATGGCGGAAAGAGACCCGACGGCATGACCGTCGTGCCGTGAAAGGTAGGACAACCGTTGGTTTGGGATGCAACATGTGCCGATACTCTGGCGCCGTCCCATCTTCGTGGTACTGCAGTGAAGGCGGGCTCTGCCGCCAATTCAGCCGAGCTCCTCAAGCGGCACAAATACGCAGTCATAAATAGTGGCTACCTATTTGAGCCATTTGGGGTCGAGACCCTGGGACCCTAGGGGGAAAGCACCCACAGAGTTTTCAAGGAATGCTGAGAGATGGCTGGATCATATCTGGCACAGCGGATTGGCATTGCCCTACAACGTGGCAATGCTGCCAGCCTTCTGGACACGATAACAACGGAGAGCGATTTGGGACAGATTTTTTATCTTTAATCTTTATTTTTCAAGTTTAGTTTTAGTTTTTAATCTAGTTTTAGTTAGGATTTAATATGTATTTCTATAAATGTTTGTACTGCTTTAAACTGCTTTTGAATAAAAATTGTTAAAGACTACTTTTTCAGAATGATTTGTAAAGACTTAAACACTAATGTGTTGGCATAGTTTAGACATATTCTCGGGCCGGGGAAGCCAGAAATATTGGCTGACCCACATCGCGGCGGCTGTCGATGGCTGCGAGTTATTGCTTTACAAATGTTTCCGAAATACAATAATACCATCACCAATCATATGGCTAGTCACACAGCTGATTTATATCTCTCTCCCACTCTCACATATTGGGTTACGCAAAGAGTTTACTTCAGATCAAAGGAAGAGCGAAAAAAGCACAATTTGAAGCAGGATGGCGAACCAGAGTAGTCATGCGATGAGCTAGAGAATAGCCTATCTAAAGACATAGGAGGACTGAAATATACAATATTTACAAAAAAAAATGAAAAAGTATCTAATTGAAAATGGTTTTTATTCAGTTGAAGATTATTTAGAGACTAATAAATATTACAGATAATTGAAATAAAACAATTTAACGGATTATATCGCGTATAATATCTCATTTTAGTTCCCGACGTTTCGGAAGCTTTCCGGCTTTCCATGGTCACGGGAGTCCTCCCGTTTTATTTCAATGAGTAATAATCGCGGAAACAGAAGAAAATATTATTACAGATAATGTTCTACCAGCTTACCTTCTACCGGTGGTTTTTACATATAAAATTACTAGCTGTGCCCGCGGCTCCGCCCGCGTGGAATTCGGTCTGTGTCAGTAAGCGGCTAATTCACCCCTTTCCCCTGGAGGCGAAACTTGAAATAAAGTCCAGATAAATATTATACAATTACCACTAAATAAAGTTTTATTTAGCGGTAATTGTATAATTCGCTTCAAAATTTATGACGTGATTTAAAAGACATAGAGTATATACTTAGTAGGTGTATATCGGACGATACAGTACCACTTTTTAACTGACTTCGAAAAAAGGAGGAGGTTCTATGTTCGATAGTTTGTGTTTTTTTTATGTATGTTCACCGATTACTCCGCCAATTGTGGACCGATTTTAAAAAATATTTTTTTATTTTAAAGGATATACTGTTGCCTTGGGATCTGATGATGGGATCCCAGGGAAATCGAGGGCAATCTTCAAATTTTATAGGCACTTCTAAGTTTTTCATATATTTTCTTAAGCTATTTAAGTATTTGCATATGGTAGTCATCATCTCATCATGCTGAGCTGATGACGGAAGGTACAACTCCTTAATAGTTAAGAGTTAGAGGATAATTCTTAAAAAAATCATCTATTATAGGTAGATACGTTAAAACTGTTAGTCATATTCTTTTTAGTGTGTCTCTGACGTAGTCTCCTTATCACCAAGTCAGGATTAGATGATGGAATACCAGGGAAATCGAGAGAAACTCTCAAATATTATAGGCACTAACAATGCTTTGTATATATTTTTCTAAAGTTATCAGTTGTTTTCCTCTGGTTGTCATCATTTCATGCTGAGCTGATGATGGAAGGTACAATGAACTAACCAACTTTTACATTTCTTACTTCCAAAGACTCGAGATGTGTGCAAAAAGCCTCCTCAATTTTCCCATTCTGGGCTCTAAAAAATACTTTATATCACTACTAAAATCCATCACTAAAAAGCAAAAAAATTTTTTTTTTAAATAAAACAAGAACCGACTTCAAAATAAACTAAAAAGCCATAAATAATCTTTTATGTACGATACGGATACATTGAATCACCTTTTGAAGTCGGTGCCAAACCTGAAGTAAATAAAGTTCTTTATTCAACAAAAATACGAATTACTATGACTAAATATATATGTAGGTAGATAATAACTAAAGGCTCGCCGCCGCGGTTCTTAATTATAATAAATGAATGGTTTGGCACCGACTTCGAAAGGTGATTCAAATGTATCCGTACCGTACATAAAAGATTATTCATGGCTTTTTAGTTTAATTTGAAGTCGGTTCTTTTTTTATTTAATTTTTTTTGATTCAGTTGAATATTATTTCGAAACTAATAAATATTACAGATAATATTCTACCAGCCTACCTTCTACCTGTGGTCTTAGTTTTTACGTATAAAATTATTATCGTTTCGTTACTCAATTATGGTATCTCCTACTTTTACGAATTTATTTCTTTGTGTATATATATGTGTGTGTTTTATTTTGTATATATAATTTCGTTACAAAATGTTGCATTGTCCTTACAGGGTGTCATGTTAGTTTAAGGTATCATTCGTATACTACTCGTACATGAAAACAATAAACAACCAATAAATCTATAAGCAGCTATTTCGACATAATCAAAATAATCCTAATTATGAGTAGATAAGCTTATCATGATGATACGGCGTTTTGATTCTCCTAAGTCAATTAAAAAAACCCGCCAAGTGCGAGACTGACTTGTACACCGAGGGTTCCGTACTTTCACTTACCCTAACATTATTACCTGGTTCCGGTTAAGTTACGTTTGCTTCTAATATTTATAGCGTTGCATACAAATTAAATGCAAACTATGAGCTGGTAAGAGATACAGTTCTAATTTACGTGTAATATTTATGTTTATTTATACAAATTGAGAAAACGAAATTTCTCTCGCTCGGTAAACTACAGAGATAAGAGACCGTGAATGGTTTTTTTTTCTCTTGTGCCTTTGTAAATCAAAATTTATCCACAGTGAGATGCGCCCTTGAAAACTTAACCAATACTGACTAGATAAATATATTTTTGATACCTATATATCGTTTAAAATCTGAAGACGTAACCATAGCAACGTGGTAGGTACAGAAAAAAATTTGACCCATTCCTTACTATTGGTAACGCAGGCAAGGGGCTGTTCATAAATAACGTCATCTATTTTTGACGATTTTTGACCCCCACCCCCCTAAAATCATCCAAACATCATAATTGAAATGACCCCCTCCCCCCACCGAATAAAATGATGTTATTTTCAAATAATGTGTTTTAGCTACAGTTTATACAAACACGAGTTTCATTCCTTTTTTAACTCATTGAAGCATTTTTGAAAGATGCGAAAGATGATGTCATCTTGGGAATTACCCCCCACCCCTCCTTCGTCATGCTACCTTCATCCGATGTCCAGACCCCCGCCCAAATTTGAAATGACGTAATTTATGAATAGCCCCCAAGTAGCAGGTACATTCGTTGAAATATAATCGGCTGGCGCCGGCGCAGGAGACACGTACATAACTACACAACCAGATCAGATCTATCAAAAATGATAACGCGAAAGCAATCCACGCGAACATATCATTACAGCATTATGGGCAGAATTAAACGCAGTTTGCGACCAGCGACATTACTTGGGAATGCGATGACGAAATGATTATGGCCAGTTTGATACGACTTGTAGGTATTTTATGTAGAATAAAAGGTCCGCACTCATGGCTTCATACCATAAAAATCAGGGGCGAGGCGTCAGGAACATTACAAGGGAAGCCGAAGTGTATTCATTTATTCATATTTAAAAAAGGTGGTTATAAGCCTTTCTTGGGGCAACCCGGTGGGAATCGGCTTATATGGACGCCACGCCACTGATATTATTCACTACTAGCTGTTGCCCACGACTTCGTCCGCGTAGAGATATAATTTATAGCCTACAAAGTTTCATCCCCTTTTTCGTCCCTAAAAGGCATGAAATTTGACATACATTATAGCCTATGTCCTATTCTGATATTTAAGGTACATAACTGGAAAGTTTCATGAAAATTCGTCCAGTAGTTTTTGAGATTAGGTGGAACGTACATACATACTTTCACGTTTATCATATAGTAAGGATATGGATAGACAAAATTTGATGACATACACGTCGTAAATGTAGGCTGAGCCATAGAGACCCCGCGTGTTGGGAGTTGGGAATGTGGAATAAATTGTCGGCTGCAGTATTTCCGGACCGATACGACCTTCAAACCTTCAAGAAAAGAGCGTACTCCCACCTGAAAGGCCGGCAACACACTTGTGACTCCTCTCGTGCTGCAGGTGTCTATGGGCGGTGGTGATCGCTTACCATCAGGCAATCCGTCTGCTCATTTGCCCCTTATAACATATAAAAAAATAAAAATACATACTTACACATGTTACTTCATTTACGCTGCTTGGGAGTGGGACAATAATCGCGCGAATTTGAGAGCGAGGCGATGTCTCAAGATTTTCATGAAATCGAGGGTCGATCGTGGTCTGTCCCACAAGAGATAGTGGAAAGCAATAGTAATCAGTATTCACAAAATTTGCAAAATGTATCTGGTGAGACGGATGATGTTTGACAATAATTTAAAATAGGTACACTTTTTAACAGCCTGCTTAACCCACCTCAAAATTGGAGAGTGAAGGTTTATAACCTTCAAAATGTTATCATTATAAGCTAAGCAGTGGCGTAGCTAGGCGTAGGCGAAGCGGGCCCTCGCTCACGGCCTCTATCGAAGCCCCCTTTTGGATGATGAACATTCTCTTGAAAGAAAAAGGGCCCCGCTGATCCGACTGAGCCCACGACTAGATTAGTCCACGCTACGCCACTGGCGCTGAACACAGTGCTGCCGGTCTCATCGACACTGTAATCTGACCCCTGGGTAGGGCTGCCATCTAGCTGCAGCCGAACCAGGACAAAAGCTTCACCCTGACTATTTGGAGGAAATCTCATTTCTCCCCGGACATATTCGATTTCATTCAGTTCAATAAGCTTTTTCCTGATAAAAAAGGAGGACACATTTTAAAAGCCCGCACGGCCGGCCCCTGGACAGCCTCACAAGACGAGAAACTAGGACAAATCCTGGGCTAGATTGCAGGAAAAAGAGGATATATTGAGGATGTTAAGATTTGTTCTCTTCCACGAATGAAGTCGCGGGCACCATCCTAGTATCTTAATACAATCGAGTTCCGCAAACACTCAAGCCTCGCGCCGCGCCGCAGAAGTCGCAGGGAAGCTGCCAAATCGCTATAAAAATTGTGCTCAGCGACACCTACAGGGTTGCCAGCACGGAAAGAGGGTTTCTCATCCTTTTTAACTGTAGCAGGACCAAAATCAAGTGAACGTTAGAGTTATAAACATTAAGTCGGCCTTATCGCTCGCGCTTTAGAAGAAACAGCAAGTGAAAACCACTTAGTGTTTATGACTGTAACGTTTAGTTGATTTGAAATTTAAATTAGAGGGCTTTAGCATGCTTTAGGTAGGTACAGTTTAGATAATAGATTATGTTGTGTCTTCTAATAACATTACCTAACTTATTAGACCATATATAACAGTTAATAGAACGTAACAGGCTTTGTAAAATATTTATGTTTCGGTTAGAAATAAATTATGTGCGTCAATAGTTATTTACAGTTACAAGTGCAGTAAGTAGGTTGTTATTAGGAATTACCTATTCGCACGTGTAGGTACATCTTACAACATTATACAATGCATATGCTCAGAAAGTGCCTCTTTTTATGAGCCAACATAGGACAACCGGACATATGCGGTAAGTAGCACTGCATCCATTAAAAAAAAACTTTACCGCACGGGTAAATTAGCACTGTACGTGCCTATGTTAGTTCATACAAAGAGGCAATTTTCATACATTTACATTGTAAAAGTTATAACGGTTACTTAAATATACCTATGCATGTGCACACACACGGATCCGAAACATTAAAAAATTATACATGTATTGTTACTTTTGCAGTTCAGTGAAAAGGCCTATTTGGTTAAATGAGTTTACAAAAATAGTATTATTTCAATAATATCTTATAACTTAAGGGGCAGCCCTAGCGCGGATGCAACGGGAGTTCATCAATTGTGCACCTGCGGCCGACAGCGGCGCAGGTACTTCAGACCGGAGTTACGGGAGTGGGGCGGCCGTGGCTAGCGCGACAAACGGGTTGCACGATTTCCGTGGCTGCATTCGTGTTAAAATTCTGCGGGATTAGAATGTCCTATCACACAATGCGCGCGCATTGTCTTCTCTTCAACAAATGTATACATGAGTTCAACGTGTCGAACGATTTTAGTCTCGACTCGAATTTCAGCAATGACGTAAAATCAAGTAGACTAGTGTCATCTTGTGTTACATTTAGAAAACTTATTACTTTTTCTACTCAACACTAGATGTCGCTAGTAGTAACAGAATTACAGTCTTTGTTTTTTTGTGGGAAATAATAAAGATTTCAATATTGTATTAAATTTTGATCTCTAGACTGGCGCAATTTTGTGTGATATGTACTAAAATTAACTATATAGTAACCTCCTCCGACCGATTTAGGCCATGGCTCATGGCGGTCACTTCGATTCCTAATTAGATATTAGCTTGGCGCTTTATAAAATTAATTATTACTTCTACTCAACATTAGATGCTGGTAATAGCAACAAAAATACTGTAGTTTTTAGGGGTCTGTACCAAAAAGGTAAAACAGAACACTCATGGTGCGACTTTGGCTGTCTGTCTGTCTGGCTCTGTCCGTCAGTGGCAGTATTTCAGGAACTACCCACGCTGTCTATTCGGAAAAGGGCTTATTGTACATGAAAAAAAAACATGAGAAATGACGAGTTTTCTAGTTTGAGGGTAACCCAATATCTAAAGTAAGTACTTATATCGATACTATAATGATACACTTGCTTACTTCTTTCTTATTGTATATTTAGTAAATATGCATATTGTGTGGTTACCCCCGGACCCCGTTAAATGCTGAAAACCTGCATTATTCTTGGTATAAGGTGCTTTGGAGTAATTTTTAATAATTTTTAATGAGATATAATTTCGAAAATGTTTACCAGCGCATTTGATGGCATAAATAACTCGTTGTGAGCCTTGATCCGGCATCTGATATGTTACGCATCACACTCATAAAGAGCAAATATTCAGTTTTTTTCGACATAGGAAGAGTTGGTTGGCCTTGGATCGTTGATAAGTTACTCTTTTTTTCTGGTAATTGTAAAGGTGTATTTGCAAGAGCGTTCATAGGCTGCGGTGACGACTTAACATCAGGCAGGCCGTACGCTTGTTTGCCACCTTATTAGTTTAAAACAACAATAATAAATAAAATCAGATTTATTTTGAGTATATCTAATACATACTATTTTATGACACTTCTTTCACAGCATTATACATTTACAAAAAAAACATTTGCGATTCTTGTTCCTCAAACATCATTACATTTATTTACATATATTTGAACTTAAATTCGGATAAATAACGGCAGAAGTGCCGTCAGTTCTTCTTAACTTTCTTTCCAGTTTCTTTCTTTCCTAGAATTAAATTGAGCGCCCTCTTCAGGAGGAACTTGAGCAACTTGAAGACGGCGTACAATGTGAGCGAGACAACGGCGAGCTGGTCGAGCATGTACCGCTCGTACCACTGGTACTGGTACGTCGGAGAGCGCAGGTGGAACGCACCTGTCAATAACATAATAAATAAATATTTATTTAGTGACTGTGAAGCTGCGGTACACGTCAAGTATACCATCTGCGACTGCCCACTCTTCAAATACAGCGGAAAGCCTGCAGACTTATTCACCCTGGAAAATGGCGCAATCCATTGGATTGGACTAAATTAATGTTGATATTAACGACTATTTATCTATAAGCCATACGAATAAATAAAATAAATAATAAATAATGAATTTAATATACACAAAAAACTGTGATTGTGCTTTGTTTCGGAATTTCCCCGATAGATGGCGTTAGTAGCCCTTTTTCTTTGCTAAATGATTGGAACAATCTTGACGTCTAATAAGAAATTGATGTAAAACCCTATAAGTTCTACAAAAGTGGATCGCAATTATTTTTTCTTTTCTACTTGGTTAGATCATTGTATCAATATTGTATAAAAAATTTGTGATGTTTCACATTAAAAAATATAAACAAAACAACCCTATAAGTTCTGTCTGGCGCGGCTCACTCCGCGATTTACGTTCGTCGCTACAAGAACATGCCGGCGGCACCTCCAAAGGGGCCTATTCAGTGGCTGCCACGCTCTGCCTCGGAACGCTCGCGCACGCTAGACGCTCTCGCTTTGGATTTACGTCGCAAGTGAACGTGCCACATTCGTGTATTTAATGTTTATAAATATAAAGCTAAAAAATATTGTATCGCAGCGGGTTGCAGGAGCAATGACAGAAATTCAAATCAAACGTTTTACTTTCTCCCGACACATCAGAAGGATGCCGGAACAGAAGATAAATCAATGAACATAATAGATAAGTAGTCACTGTATAATAATTAAAAAGTTATCGTAGGTACCTACTTCGATATTATACACTGGATTAATCAAGTAGGTAATACTCAGGACAATTTTATCTGGTTTTATGTAATTTTGAATCGATTATTTGCTGACATTTGTATGTTTAAATTCTATCGTAGATGTAGTAAGTAGGTAAGTATACAGGGTATACAGACTTACTTTATCAACAATTCGTATGCCTGCCTAGGTCCTACCAGCACTATTAAAAAAAGCTGTTCAAGCAAGCTGGCAACATGTTATAATAGCAGCGTTCCACATTTATTTAGTTATTTTGCTGAAATAATAAAATAATATTTCCTTCACGTTTCTATGAATGTTTATTATAAATTATCATGTTCACGTTACAGTATCGGTAAACGGTATTCGATTTTCTGTAAATACCTAGTAAGTACAAATTACTTTTCTCATCCAGTAGGTACGTGTGCGCTTTCTTTTCCTAAACTACTTACCAGGTTTTGATAGAGTTTTCACTATTCTCCTGGTTGCCTCTGACCATAAATTTTGACTCCTAGGAGTCGAGTCTACTCTATAAAAGAATTAACATTTGTTCATCAACTTTCAAGATTTATGTAAATAATTTATTTTTTCAAACAAACTTAATGTTATTTTTAATGCACGTCATAGTAACCTATTGACGACTTATTCATTGTACTCGTATATTCGAAGTATTCATAATACGTTGCTTGCTCGAAAAGCTCAAATCACTAATTATTATAAAACTAAGTCTACCGTCGCGCCTGTCTGTCTGTATGTATGTTCGCGGTAAACTCAGAAACTACACGGCCGATTTTGATGCGGTATTCACTAACGTGCAGCTTGATTCTTCGGGAAGGCTTTAGTATGTATTTTATATCTATGTATTAACAACCGTTCCGTTTAAACCACTAAATATTATAAAACAAAGTCCACTGTCGGGTCTGTCTGTCTGTTGTCTTTTTATTATTTTAGAGATAAATAATGAAATAATGTATATAATATATGGTGAATATAAATTTATTGCTCTCTATATTTAATGCAAGAAATGAATAGGCAACGCATTATTATTTTATTTTTAGTCGTTGACAGCCCTCACTATCGGCGACGCGGCGAGTGAGCCAATTCATTTTCACCGTTCGTACAGAGCCTTAACGTTCCGTTTGGCTTGCGCTGGAGTCGATGACGTCAGAGGGCCATATATCATAACGTTTTTGCTTTGAAAAAAGCGGCTTTTGTAAAGATCAAAGTACTTGTACTATTATCTATTCCGTGGTTCTGTTAGGTTTAGGATTATTATGCAAGCGCCAAATCGTAATATTAAAACAAAATTATTATCTCTGCGGACAGAAATGCGAGGCAAACTGTATGCCTTCTACAAAGATTGGTGGGAGATAGCTCACCGGAGCACAAGGTAGAATGCTATCGAGACCTGGGCAGCAGTGGGACACTCTAAGCTTAAAAACAAACTAGAAGGCACCCACCCGCAACTTCGTTCGCATGGAAGAAAAAGTCGTAACCCCTTTTTTCGGCGGCGTAGTCGCGTAAAAAGTATCCTATAACCATCTGTGCATCTGTGCATACCTGTGTACCAAAAATAGTTGAAATCTGATTAGTCGATTTCCAAAAAAAAATATTTTTCACTTTAGCAATAAGTACTTACAAGAAGCAAGGTCCATTAAAACATGAGGACTGACCATTTCCATACAAAAGCCGTTCCACGATATGTACAACGCCATTAATGTAACTGCCAGCGACGTAACATTCGAATGCTTTGCTCTCTCTTTTCAATTCTTAATGATCCACAATCTCCAGAATATCTCAAAACTTTCTTCAGCTACATTCAATCCACACGTAACCGTCATTTTCGCTCTTCCGGCAATCTCGCCCTTTCTATCCCACTCCACCGAACTGGCTTCATATCCAATTCTTTCTCCATTCAGGTTGCCCGCCTCTATAGCGATGATATATATATATGTATATATATATATATATGTTATATATTTATTAACCTCATATATATTTGTGTATGTATTATATATATTTTGTTATTCATGTATTTAAAGTATATAAATATGTGTTTTTGTAATTACACAAGCCTCAGCACCGCCTACAATTTTTCTGCTTTGCCCTAAGGTTGACTGGTAGAGAATGCCTTATGGCATTAAGTTCGCCTTTTGTACAATAAGTTTTCTTTTGTGCAATAAAGATTAAATAAATAAATAAAATAAATAAATGTACTAAGAAATATTTTTTAGAATTATTCAACTTTGCAAGCGTGACACATTATTTAAATGTTACGATTTATATATTATTACCTATTTGCGAACTAATTGTTACTATACTATGTTTCTTGAGTCAATTATAACATCGTTAAATGTTTAGTTTTAAAGCGCGATCTAGTTTTTGCCAGAATATCTCCGCGATCGGAACACGATCCAAAGTTCCCCTCACATTATCCCACCCATCTAACTCCCAAAAAGCCCCAAATAAATACCCAATGTTCTAAGCTAAGGGCACTGACTAGTGACATGACGCAGACCGGCTAGAACATAGCTAGGTACACTCAGACTGTCGCGCTCGAGCGCGGCAGTCACCGACACGTGGTGCCGGAAGCTGTTGCGGCAGCTTCACCACCACAACATATAGTTTATGGTAACAGCATAATTGCTATCCGAAAATCAGCATTATCAATCTATCACGATCCAAAATATGACAACTGTCAGTCCTCTTGTTTTAATTGTAAACTCCCCGTCCAGGCTGTGAACTACGTTCCTCGCCCGAATTCTCAAACTTTCAATTGCTTCGCGCCATACCAGTTTCATGTCAAATTCTTTCGCCGCTCAGGCAAGCCGTCTCTGGAATTCGCTCCCTCTTTCTATCAGACAAGCCCCAAGCAAGGTAGTTTTCAAGCGGATGCTACGTAGGCATCTGCTGGAACAAGAACTCAAGTAGCGTCCATCTTCCATGCAGTAGCTGGTATATATTTTGTATTTATATGTAATATATATATAATGACGCCTGGTTTGGCTCAGTGGGAGTAACGTTGCCTGCGAAGCTGAGGTCCTGGGTTCAAATCCCGGTAAGGGCAAATATTTGTGTGATGAGCATAATTATTTGTTCCTGAGTCTTGGATGTTTTCTATGTATATAAGTAATATATCTATAAAATATATCGTCGTCTAGTACCCATAACACAAGCCTTATTGGGCTTACCATGGGACTAGAGCGATTTGGTAAAAAAATGTCCCGTAATATTTATTTATTTCTTTATTATCATATATATTGTATATCATACATAGTATAGGTTTAAGTAATTATGTATGCATCATTTGCTTGTGTATCCTAACTCTCTCACCATTAACAGGCATGCGTTTTGTGCAATAAAGTTTAAATAAATAAATAAATGGTCCTTGACAAGAAGTTACCTTTAGTCTCGATGGCAAGCTCCACATAATGCGCGATGAGCTTGGCGGGCGGCACAGGCCGGTTATTGAAGATCCTCGACAACGCCTTAGCTGTGTTGTAGTAACTGTGGACAAGCGTTGTAATCAGACTCAATCAGATCGTGTCGATGTGCCGTTTTATTACTCCTTAAAAATGACTCTGACGCTTGGACTCCACGGGCTCAGAGAAGACGTAACATCATATTGGGAGCCGAGACCCTTTACACATACGCATTCTAAGTATTACATTACAAATGAGGCCTTATAACAAATTATTCATTAAATGTGCCCGTTAACTCATTAAGCGAGTGACCACTTAAATCTGGATCAGCCCTAAGTAGTTATTTCATCATTTTCTTTATTATCCGGCTGCGCGACACGATGGGATAAATCGGTGTCATTTGTACCATCAATGGTACTGACCAATGGTACATGTGGTCCGGCGGGACACCAAAGGCGTCGTACTTTCTAGCGGTGACATGACACTATACAGAATTGAAACTTAACATTTAAAAAATGTACGAAATTGTACGCTACTTAAAAAAAGTTCTGTAAAGACTTACGAGAAAACAACAATCAACTCACCTTCGGCTCGTTTCAACTGAGGTTTTAATAGTATTATTGAATCCTGTTTTATATTATTTCAAAGTCGAAAACTCGAATGCTATAAGTACATAGTAAAATAGACAGAGCGTCCGCTAGAAAGTATGCTTCACGGCGTTGACATAAAGATAAATATTTGTTTCTGAGTCTTGGATGTTTTCTATGTATATAGGTAAATATATCTATTACATATATCGTCGTCTAGTATCCATAACACAAGCCTTATTGAGCTTACTATGGGACTAGTTCGATTTGTGTAAAATTGATCCATAATATTTATTTATTTACATGTCGATGATTGTTGTCTCGTAAGTCATTACAGTACATTTTTTTAATTAGCGTACATTTCGTACATTTCTATCTCTTTCTATCTAAAATCATGTTAGTTTGAATTCTGTACAATGTCATATCACCCTTAGAAAGTATGACACGACTTGAAAAAATGCTTCCCGGCGGTGACACGTTCATGGTCGTTTAATCGTAAATCTTTAAAGTATTTTTTTTTAAATTAGCGTTCAATTTCGTACATTTCTCGTACAATTTTTAACGTCAGTCTGAATTCTGTACGATATCCTTTCACCGCTAGAAAGTATCACCAAAGCCATATGTAGTTCTCTCGTGTCGATCTATGTGATATACCTACTATTTAACCAAATAAAGCTACACGAGACACGTGGACGAGGCGGTCCATTGATTAAAAAAAAGAAAATTAGATAAATTTTGGGAAGTAGGTACATCAGTTACAAGAAATTCACTCTGCACCGTGTCATTAAGAGGAATGTTATAGATGAGTCTGACCCAAAATGAGTTATTGGAATGGGGAATGGATAAAAAATTTCGAAAATCTTTAAATTTTGTTTATAGGTAGGAATAAGCCACCTTATTGTCTGAAAAAAAATTACAGATTTTTCTGCGGCTTCGAAAAAAATAAAAAGATGAAAAGTTTCTGTTGGGCCTATAAACCTGCCTTATACGGTACGGCAAAGGCAGCATTGATATTTTCGGCTGTATATATATTGTATATCATATATAGTATAGGTGTAAGTAATTATGTATGCATTATTTGCTTGTACTGTAGTACTGAATGTTTTCCCCACTGCACCATTTTCATGGTAGACAGTGCCTTTTCGCATTAAGTTCACCATTTGTACTTACTTTTGTTTTGTGCAATAAAGTTTAAATAAATAAATAAAATAAATGTACTGTTATTCTTGCCGTACCGTATAAGGCGGGCATATAGGCACACCAACACCTTTTCATCTTTTTGTTTTTTTCTAAAATTTTCATCCATTCCCCGTTGTAGGTAAAGCCATCAGGACATTTTACTACTATAAGACAGCTTACCTGCCATCCGTTAGCATCTGATCCAGAGCCGCCTCGAGCTGCGGCCCCATGTCCGGGGAGAAGGGCACGCTTAGCGCGTAGCCGGCGCGCTGCGCGCGGCGCGCGTTGCCGGGCTGGTCCCCGAACACCGGCACGGCCAGCAGCGGCACGCCCGCCTGCACGGCCTCCAGCGTGCTCAGCAGCCCGCCGTGCGTGATGAACAGCCTCGTCTTCGGGTGCGCTGCCACAACGGGGAATCTCAGTTAAGCCGGGTCCGCTGCGACGTGTTTTTATGTTTTTCTAACACCTAACATGTTATTCTAACATAAAACGGGCGTGGCCTAAATGCTTTGGTTAGCAAAAACACTGAAACATGTTTGCCGCGACGGATGGGAAACATTCCCCGCGTTCGCCTGCGGAGGGGGGTGCAGCGTTCATTTACCATTTCTCATACTATTTTAGATTTATGTGTCTGATGTTATTTTCTTTTGGTGTGCAATAATGAGTACTTATTATTATACTAGCTTCTGCCCGCGACTTTGTCCGCCTTAAATTCGTTTATCGCGGATAAGGGTACTTTTATTTAAAGTAGCCCATGTCCTTCCCCGGCACTCAAACTATCTCCATACCAAATTTCATCCAAATCAGTTCAGCGGTTTAAGCGTGAAGAGGTAACAGACAGACAGACACACTTTCGCATTTATAATATTAGTATGGATATGGATTACTACCGTACCTAACATTGATCTGGAGAATCTGTACCTACCTCCGCGTGTACCAATTATAAATAAGTTGTAACACAAATGTAAAAGCTTGAAGATAGGCTAAGTACTAATATTGTAATAATTAAGAATTATTTTGAATAAATGACTGACTGGTGAGTTTGTTTCGGCTTTCTTCTCAACAGCGGTGTCCTCCTGGGACATGCCGCAGAGTCAGACTTTTAAAAATGCCCTTGTGGCCTACTTACCTACAGAATAAACTATTTGAATTTGAATTGAGACGCAGGTTTTCTTTTGCTACTGTCTCGGGCGATCAATTGTGGGGCACAGTTGCTATGTCAGCTTAAATTGCAGTGCATGTGTACTTGGATATGAGCCGACTGAAGAATGCGTACCCCTTCCTGCGACACGGACTCCGAGCCAGTCACTCGCAAAATACTATACTGTATTGAATACTGCCCATAAACAATGGTAACCTTCGGCCCTTTTTATTACCCCCCCTGAGCAGATATAGCCTATCGCTTTTCTTCTCCGCACATCGATCATAAATTCTGATTCGTATTTGTTATAGGCTGCTCTAAAATCAGATCATGTCCTCATAATATATCATATTTAGTTCGGCTCCTTCCAGGTGAATATTTCGCTTTGAGCTCTAATCTGAGGGAACGGCAGTGCCCGGGGGCAAGGCGAGCAAAATGAAGGCCCGCCGTACTATCTTTTCTTGAAGCCATTCACGTCATTTTCGACCCACTGTAATTCATTTGCCGATAAAGCTAGAAGCCTGAATTTTCAGTTACCAAGAGGGCATAATACACCTTAGGTATATTCCAAATTACAGTCAATTATAACTTATAGTTAAAAAAATATTGCAAGTCAAAGTTCCTTAATTTTGTCACTCACTCACTCACCGATCATAGAAATTCTAAGGTACTTCCAGCAGATTTACAAGGTTCAAATTTTGAACCCTATTAGTGTTTAGTCTGTAAAGCACCAGCACATTTAAACATTCTGCAATTTCAGTCTAGTATTCCAGATTTAACAGGTGTATAAATAAATTTGTAATTTTATACAAAAGTATGCGATTACAAAGTTACATTTGCAGCTGAGATAAACAATACAATTTTTCGTTACTTAAAAGCGATATAAAGGAGGGGGAAAGAAGTGGGAATGAGGGGAAAAGGAGTGAGGAAGAAAGAGGGTAAGGAAGGGGGAAAGAGAAGGGTAAGGAGGGGGAAAGCAGAGGGAGAGGATGGTGGAAAGAAGGGGGAAATAGGGAGGTGGAAGAATGGGGAAGCGGAGGGTCGGGAGGAAAGGAGGGGAAAAGAAAGGGGGAAAGAAAGAGGAAGGAAGAACGGAGAAGATGACAGGATAGCAAGGGGAGAGGGGAAAGGGGGAAAGAAGAAGATAGGGGAAGGCGGGAGGATAAAAGACAAGATACCAAATACCAGGAATAAAATATCAGATATACCCGTTACCCCATACCAGATACCTGATCTGTAGCGATCAATACTAGAGACCTAAAAAATAAAGGATAAGGGATACGGGTTAAACGATAAAAAAAAAGAGAGATAAAAGATAAAATGCCCTTGGTCCAGTCAAAACTAAATTTGAAATTATCAATAGAGCTCATGTCCATCGCGAACAGTTTCCCATATGTATAGCTTATGCTAACCATACAAAAAAGCCAGGTTCTAAGTCTAAATATAGTCCACTGATGGATATTGGTTCTGCAGTTATTACATGCGGGCAAGCGTACGTGGCACTCTCGAGAGTGACAAGTTTGGGTGGTTTACATCTAGTTAATGTCGATTTCGGTAGTATTAAAGCGCAGGAATCCACAATTTCAGAATACAATACACTTAGAAGCATTTACCGTCCAGACTTCAGAAACTGTCACATCAAAGCCTCGGAGAAAAGCCCACAAAGATAGGGAGTGGGCTTTGAGAAAACTGGTAGCTGACGTATAAGTAGTACCCGAAAAGAAAAAAAGAAGGACTGCCTACAAAAAGCGATGAGATACCATCAAAAACATAACATATAAAAAAATTGCCAAGTCTCGCAACCTTTTCTACCACAAAAAGTTGTGAGATATAATAACCAAGTCGGTTAATTTATTCAGTAGTACCTATCCAGGGAAGGATCTACCCCCACCTTTGTCATTTATAAGTGTTCACCGAACTAACAACATGTTATTGTGACGGTTAATTTATTCAGTAGTACCTATCCATGTGAGCATCTATCCAACACCTTTGTCATTCATAAATATTCATCGAATTAGTTACTACTGAATAAATTACCCGACTTGGTTATTATATCTCACAACTTTTTGTGGTAGAAAAGGTTGCGAGACTTGGCAATTATTTTACATGTTATGTTTTTGATGGGATCTTTCAAACAAAAGCCATTGTCTCTACTATCGCATAGCCGCTAGCTTCCGAGTTAGTACGTGCCACTACAACATTCATATTGGAAAACAAACGGCATCGTCATAGTATTAAGGTTCAAATTTAATGTCACTGATATTATAGATATTACGTTTTGTTAGTGTAGTACGATAGACCGCCGCGAAGCAATACGGCCCTCATATTATTTTACCTTTTTCAATATGAATGTTTTAGTGGCACGTGCTAACTCGGTAGCTAGCGGCTATGCATTATTAGACACAATGGCCTTTGTTTGAAAGATTAGGGCTCGAAGCGAAAACTCATCTAGGAAGAGCCGAACCAAAATCTTTCTCGAAAGTTTTGTAGACAAGATTTTACGTTTGACTGGTTCTTTTGTGTTTGTCTCGTTTCGCATTTAAACGATTAAATTATGTAAAGAACGCACCTAATATAGCAGGCTGCGGCATCCAGGGTCTGACGTGCACGTTCTTCGGCAGTCCCTCGAGCGGTTTCTCGAACTTCCACAGCACGGTGTATGGCAGCGCGCCCAGGATGCGGATCAGCTCATTCCGGAGCTGTACTGGTAGCGCTGAGGCCTGCACCACCGACCCCATGCTGAAGTACACCACGCCATTGGAACTGTCCATAATGTCTTGAAGGTCCTAATACCAAAAAGAATACCTGGGTAAGTGGTAATGCAAGGAAGATTTATGTATGGGATCACTCTTTTTGATACTTATTGCCATTGCCTATAATTTAAGATGATATAAGCACACTTATAACTACGAGTACTAAGGTACTTCCGCCCAAGATGGCCCGGTTCTTAAGATGGGCCACGTTCATCTTGTGCTTGAGTTCAACTTCATTGGCTTCGATATAAAGTTGCAGTTTTATCTATGGCACTAACCGAACATGGGCGTGAAATTTAAACTCATTCCAACTTTAAAAGACAAAATAATTGATAGTGCGCCATCTTAAGAACCGGGCCATCTTGGGCGCAAGTACCTTATTATACAGTCTCAACAGGTTACATTGAGGATTTTCTAGAATGGAAATATGACCAGTTGGCGCCAGTGTGACATAAGGTCTAATTGAAAAGAAGTGTCAGCATCCAGTGCTGTGATTTGTGGACTGAACTGTGGAATAAATTGCCGCCTGCAGTATTTTCGGACCGATACGACCTTCAAGCCTTCATGAAAAGAGCGTACTCCCACCTGAAAGGCCGGCAACGCACTTATGACTCCTCCGGTGATGCAAGTGTCTATGGGCGACGGTGATCGCTTACCATCAGGCGACCCGACTGATCGTTTACCTCCTATGTCACAAAAAAAATGTGATCCTTTCTGCGTGACCTGAAGTGGGTACAAAGATACCCACAACCAGATTTTATACCTTGGGCAGTGGCGTGTGGTGGTCCGCGATGTGGTATCCGGCTATATCCACCACGTTAGGCGGGACGCTGGTCGCCGGCGCCAGCGATGGGTGCGAGTTCACGAGCAGGACGGAGATATTGGAGATTGCCTCAGAGTAAGGGGGAAGCACGACTCCTTGCGTCTTCGCTAAGGGATCGAAGATTTCGTGATAATACTTCTTGCTGATTTCCATGTCCTTTCTGAAATGGAAACCAAATGCATCAGTATATTCCTGTTTAATTCCTAAGAATTAATAAAATAATGAATAAATAATAAAAAAGGAACCCTAAGGTTCCGTACTTCAAAAGGAAAAAAGGAACCCTTATAGGATCACTTTGTTGTCCGTTCGTCTGTCCGTCTGTCCTTCTGTCTGTCTGTCTGTCAAGACCCTTTATCTCGGGAACGCATGGAGGTATCGCGTTGACATTAGCTATATACTCGGATCTACGGTCCCTTGAAGTTGTGAAAAAATCAAACTTCTAAGTTTACTTAAAATAGAGATACGGCCTTTTATGCCGCCAAAAACGTTTATTTCGATAAACTTTTTGAAATTGATAGGGTAGTTCCAGTTGTTCTAGAAACTTGAAATTTGATATGAAGGAAGCTCTTATAGCACAATCAACAAAAACTTAAAAACCATTTTTTATGTCTGTCTGTCTAATCAAAAACCAATACAAAATGATCGAGCACAGCGTACATTTTGCTTAGGAGTAGGGCTCTGCTAACACTGGATATTCATAGATACGGCCATTTGTAGCGTATATTTTGTTCGGAACCCTCGGTGCGCGAGTCCGACTCGCACTTGGTCGGCTTTCCTCATAGATTGTGAGGTTTAGAGAATCTTACATGCGTCCGATGGTCATGAGGCCAACGACAGCCACATTGGCCATGCGCTGCCATAAGTTCATGGGCATGGAGTAGTCGCTCATCATGCTGGGCACGAGGGCTGCGCTGTGCACATCATCCACCATCATCTCCACGCCAGAATGCAACACCGTGCCGCTCAGCACGATCCAGGGGACTTGCAGAACTGCGGCGAAACTGTGGGATATCACTTTTTTTTTTACCTCTCCTGCTCAAAAGGACGTCATATTAGATTTGCGAAGCGAAACTAAAATAGTACATCTAGCCCCTAGGGTTTAAAAGAAAGCCTAATCACATACACATTTCTATGAAACTGTAAAAAAACTTGCGGCCAGCTACATACTACTTAGGAATAATTATTAAAAAGTAACAAACCAACCTGATCAGATTGGCCAAAATTTCTGATCGTATTGCATCCTTTTACATAAAAAAGTAAAAATTGTCTATGCCCATAATTAGTTTGAAAAATATATATAAAGCGCCAAGTGTACAAATTTTTCTGTGAGTACATATTTGCGCATGGTGATATAATTATTATTCAAATTAATTAAATAAGTTTTTTTTATTTTTGCAGTCAAAGTGAAAAGCAGAGTGTGTAACACGTGGCTTAAAGCCATTATGACACTCAGACATATTTGTCCTCGCTCACTTCGTGAGCGTGTCATAATGGCTTATTTTAGCCGCTTGTCAAACAATCTATTATTATACAATATTGATACAAAGATCCAAGTAGAAAAGAATCCACTGCAGTCTAAGCCGGAATCGAAACAGCGTCTCTGTTATACCATATAAAAATATCTGATGTTTTCACATTAAAAAATAAGAAACATTAAAACTGATCACAGCGCCATCTCCCTCGCAAGCTTGACACTACTGAAGTGGCAGGTTAGCTTGAAGAAATGTTGCGAAAACGCATCTTTTTATAGTGGTGCTAAAAGGTACTAAACCTTTCAAACATTAACGGTACGTAAGGTCGTGAGTAACGTATCTTTACCGAAGGTAGAGGATTAATTCGTTTTGAATCACAAGCGGTCTGATGGTCTAATGGTTCAGGACAGCGTTCCGGTATAACAGAAACGCAGGTTCGATTCCGGGTTAGACTGCAGTGAATCGCAAATAATTTTTCTTTTCTACTTAGATCTTTGTATCAATATTGTGTAGGATATCATTAGACAATGTCCTAAAGTGAATTAGATACAAGTCAATGCGCAAAGAAAAGTACGACTGCTCTAAGAAATATTTATTACAGCGCCATCTCTACGTTCGATTTGACACTGCTGTAAAGGAATGACAATCGGAATGTGAACAGGTGTAATATGTGTTCTCACAGATGGCGCTAAAGTTATTAATACCTTTCAAAAATAAAAAAAAGGTATTATAACTTTATTATTACCTGTACACAGGGGTCAAAGCCGATGGATAAATTCGGGGCGGATGACACAGTGCTCGCTGGTGGAGGGGTGACACGTTCGACGTGTAATCGAGAGGTACCGGGTTTGATTCCTGGTATGACCACATGCGAGAGCAATCGTACTTTTCTTTGCGCTTAGACTTGTATCTATATCACAATAGATAATAATGTGGTGTTAAGTTTCCCACATTAAAAACACAGAAACACAAGCATTTGTGTTTCATATTATGAGTCCCCGGTAAGCTCGGTTCTCCATACAAACGTAGTTAGGCTCTCATTTTAAAACGACTAGCTAGTTTGCTCTGAAACTTTGTACTTAGAATAAGTTAAGGTATATGCAGGCCTATAATTAGTTTGTGTAGCTTCAGATACCATAGTAAAAAAATACAGCAAATTTCAGTTTTTCATAAAAAACTTGTTTACAGGCTTAGAAATACCTAATATCATTGTATTTGCAAAGTTTCATTACAATCCAAGACGTAGTTTTAAAATGAGAATGAAACTCCGTTTGTATGGGAAGGTGAAATTCGGCCGAGCTTGCTGGGGACTCTTAAGAAATGTCTTAGAAGCGCCGCGCTTCTGTACGATTGATAGACTTTAGTCGAAGTAGTGGAACATCTCGTACCCAGCCTGCAGGTCGGAGAAGAACACCTCAGTGATGACGGCGTCGAACTGTTGTGTGAGCGCGTGCCGCACGCCCGCATTCTTAGCGGCCATTATGGAGATGTTGCGCCCGAAATCCATCAGTTCGCCTACGCTCATGTGCGTAACTGCCAGCGGGTTTACCGCTGGAAACATTTTATTTATTATATTTCAAGGCACCGTGAGGGACCATCAGCCACATACTTAATTGACCATTGGTAGACGTTATTGACATTGACATAAAACTTACAGATTGTTACTTAAGGGCCTATACAGACGGCCAGCATTTGAACTGCAACCCAGCTGCAAAATGGCAGTTCAACTGCAGTTCTGCTTACCCCGGTTATCTATTAAGTTCAGTTGATCGAAGAAGCAGCAATAATATTTCGTCAAATCTCATACTGAAGACGGGTGTACTGTATTCACTTCCACGAGTAACTGGCGGAGCGGAACATAGACACTGCAAACATTATGAGCCGTTCTATTGCAGTCATATTGCAGTTGCTTCAACTGAAATACAACTGCGTTACGACCGTGCAGCCAATTTGCAGTCGGTGTGCGGTTGACAGGACTGCACGGCAAATGCAAGCGGACTGCACAATCGGTTTGCAGTTTGGATGCAGTTACACCAACTGCAGCGGAACTGCACTTGAACTGCCATTTTGCAGCTGGGTTGCAGTTCAAATGCTGGCCGTCTGTATCGGCCCTAAGTGTGTTTCTGTTTGGAGGCTGTAAGTATATATAAGTAGTATATGATGTAGTCACGCGACTAACGAATTACAAAGTATTCGTACCTATATCACATACTTGATTTTTTTACAGCTTCAAGGGACCACAGACATAGGTAATTGATGTTCAACTTGATACCTCCACGTGTTTCTGAGAAAAAGGGTCTTGACACAAACAGGCAGACTGGACGGACGAACAGACGAACCGACAACAAAGTGATCCTATAAGGGTTCCGTTTTCTCCTTTTGAGGTACAGAACCCTAAAAAAATGAAATTCTGATTAACAAATTAATGAAACAATATTAATAATTGGCCTAGAATCTTGCCAAGAATTTAAATTATTATAGGTTAGACATGCATTTTTTTAAATGCCGATGAAAGTTTCTGTATTATTAATCCTCAACTGGCCAACCTATAGCTTAAATGTGTTTCTTACCCTTAAAGATCTCCTGAGTCTCGCTGATGTCAATGAAAGTGAGGCCTTTCTGCGCTTCCTTCTTCGGGAACGGAGTAGCCCACGTCACCTGAACATCAAAAACCCGTATAGCTAGTGACAAAACAATGGCCTGTGCTTTATGATATGACTATAGCTTTTGCCCAGACCATATTCTTGATTTTGTTAACCGACTCCCAAAAAAGGTGGTGGTTATAAACAATACAATACAATACAACAAGTCTTTATTGCACAACAACAAGAGAAACAGTACAATAGTGCCTTAATATAAAATACAGTAGACAATAGGCGATCTTATAGCTAAAGAGTGATCGCTTCCAGACAACCTTTGGGTAGCGGAAATGACGCAGAATAGCGGGAATGAATAGTGCTGGAATTAATACGAACATAAACATACTTACATAATCTATAGATACATAGATATTTATTTGCACGAGTATATATTATGTACATAAATATATATAAAAGAAGAAAGAAAATTATGATATAGTAGTTTATCGTAAGAAACTTTATGAAAATTTTCAACTTTCATAATTCAAGGCTTTGGGCTTGAATAATTTTAATGAGTCAGCAGTTACGAATTCGTTTACAGTTTTGCTGTCTACATATTTTAGATTGGCCGTATGAATTTTCGAAAAGCTCTCCTTTTCCCACGTTAGGACTAATTCAATACAACATATTTTGTGCTTTACATAGACTGAATTATCTGACAGACTTTTTTTAAGTTAATGTGAAGATATAGTTTTAAATGTATAGGAACTTCACGAAAGTGGTCTTCAGCGGCGGGTTAACGATCATTCTCATTACTTTCTACAAACCCGTTATGTATCTAAATAACCTAAATAGTGTTATCAATGATCTTGGCATTTTACTACCTGGTCATTATACGACCTTGACATTTACTGACTGGCCATTTTACGACATTGACAAATTTTTTACTCGGTCATTCTTCGACCTTGCCATTTTACTACCTGGTCATTATACGACCTTGACATTTATTGGCTGGGTGACTGACCTTTCTATGACCTTTTAATACCCGGTCATTCTACGACTTTGACTACCTGGTTATTCTGGGACCTAGCCATCTGGACATTTTACGAATTTGACGTTACACTCCGAAGGGATAAAAAATTGTAGAGACAAACCAAAGGTTCGGCTTTCTTCTCCTCAGTGGTCTCCTCTTGGGAAACGCCGTAGAGTCAGACTTGTATAAGTGCCCTTGTGGCCTACTTACAGAATAAAGATCATTATTTCATTATTTCATTTCAATACATTCCGTATATACATAATAGTAAGCTGTTACCTCGTGTCCGGCCTTCAGCAGGGCTCCAACGATGCCCTGCCCTAGGTGGTTGTGGCTCTTGGATGGCACGGGGAACACCACCAGGATTCTGTAGCCCCATGATGACGTCACCAGCGCCAACACCGCTATAATGGATAGCTTCATGTTTCTAAAAATAAGAGCAAATAATATGAAGTAATTAGGACCCGGGGGTTATTGCCTAACGAAATTTTGACACTTGGTACGAGTAGCTGAGTTAACTGTCATTGCCCATACAAAATCATTATTCTGATTCCGAGGCTTTTATATAATCTGTGGTATGGGAAAGACTACAATTTTACCGAAAATGCTCTTTTATTTCTACTTTACCCCAGAATACCCTATGCATTTATTATTTAAATGATTAGTGTTTTGTCTTTGGAGTCGGTTAAATTTTTTGTTAAAAAAATAATTTTTCATTTCTCCTGCTCAAAAAGTACGTCATATTAGCTTCGCGAAGCGAGACTACATAGTACATTTAGCCCCTAGGGTTTAAAAGGAAGCCATATAATCCCAAACGAATTTCTATGACACTACATACTCCTCACGAATAATTAGAAACAAACAAACCAGCCTTATCAGATTGGCCAAACTTTCTGATAGAATTGCTCAAACTGTACTTTTAGTTTTTCATGAAATATACAATTTTAATGTTAAGTCTTTTTTATTTTCTCGCAGTCGAAGTGAAAAGTAGAGTGTTTAACACGTGGCTAAACGCCATTATGACACTCGTGAGCTCGTCCAAATAATCACTACGTGTCATAATAGCTTATTTTAGCCCCTTGTCAAACAATCTACTATATTTCACACTTTTTAATCGTTACTTAATATTATATCTCGTGTCGTGACCATTCGAACAAGCCGCATCACAGCTAGGATACATTAATTTATCACAGAGATCAGGTGCTTTGTCATCAAATCAATTCGATGGTACCATTCTCATCAGGGCCATATGAATTAACGACTATGAAATAGCTTAGCTATTTTAATCAAGATATCTCGTCGCCACTATCGTATATTGAAGACAGAACCTTCTGCGGTCTTCTTCATCAGATCCACTTCACCAATTTACACTTTTTGAATTTTCGGATTGCAAATGCTTAATATGTTTCTTAAAATACCAAAATCGGTTTATAAATGACAGAGTTCTGAGGAACACAAACATAAAAAAATTACTACCAAATTGAAAACCACCTCCTTTTTGGAATTCCGTTAAAAATCAACCTTAAAGGGGCCTCTTAAAACCAAAATAAAAATCATTTAAAATTAGTGTAGGTAGGTACCTAATATATGTCTATACGAAAGGTACTAAATAGGTAAATATTGACTTAGTAACCGCATCACCTTGCTAGCGTGATTCTGTAGATGATAAGATAAGAGGATTACAGACATTACAGCATTTAAGTATCTGTAAGCAGTAATTTTTAAATAAAAAGCAGTCGTCAGCTGCCGTAGAGCATGCTAATTTTTGTACAAACAAAGAACTACGTGTATAGTTATATTATTTACTCGTCTCTGTATATACAGACAACTGCAAAGAGCTTATTGCATTGTGATAAGGTTTTTAATGTAGATACAGTTGTTTATAGTTGACTATGCTAATTAGAGCTATTGCGCAGTATACTTGAAACGAGTGCAGCGGTTTGGAGTCCACATGAGAGTAAATATATTCATCATCATAATCATCATCATAATCATTTATTGCATATCACATTATAAAATACAGATGGAAATATAAGTAGGTAGAGACATGTGACACCCTGCAAGGGCACAGCAATATCAGTTTCAGAGGGCACTTTTAATTATTTTACACGCTACAGATACACATGCATATTTAAACATGACATTTTCAACATTATTCATTCATTATCATGATTAAAATATTCGTTTATATTATAAAAACATTTATTAATTAAGAACAATTTCAATTGTTTCTGAAACAATCCTGGGTTATCGAGATTTTTAATTGAATTTAGCAATTTATTATAAATTTTGAGTCATATAATGGGGGCTACATGTGACGAGTTTTAGTTTAGAAAATGGCATTATCAGTTTATTTACATTGCGATCATTTCTTTTAATTTGAGTTGTATCTTTGGGCGAGTATAAGTTCAGGTGTTTCCTAACAAATTTACATGATTCAAATATATACATGGACGTAACAGTTAGTATTTGATGTTTGATGAAATAAGGTTTGCATGACTCCATTTGGTCTATATTTGCTAAAATTCTGATGCACTTTTTTTGCAAAATAAATATTTTATCGATATCACAGCTATTCCCCCAAAGAACCACGCCGTATGATATGCGGGAATAAGCATATGAGTAATATGCCGTAAGGGCTGTCTGTAGGTCAGTAACTCGCTTAAGGTGTTGAAGGGCATATATAAAGAATGATAACTTTTTTGATAGTTTATGGACATGGCCTTTCCAGGTCATGTTTGAGTCCAAATTAATTCCCAATAAGGTAGCAGAATTTACGTTTTCTAATTTTAAATTGTCATATTTATAATCTATTGGCAATAATACTTTCTGATAAGGTTTAAATTGAATAGTTTTAGTTTATTCTCATGTCGGAGCAAATCCAAAACAGGTTTTTAAGGGCTTTGTTTAAAAAGATGCTTCGTTACTATCCCTACATGTGTCCCACTTTATTCCTGCACGGGCATTTAGGTTACAATTCCTTACAATTGCGCAGGTTACTTTCTCTCGCAAAATTTGTGATCAGCCTGGTAAGATCGATTGCACAGAGCTTGTGCATGTTTTTGTGTGGCTTTTTGTGCCTTCTCAGTACAGTATGTGCGCGCCGGCACCCGCTGCAAGTGGTGCCGTAGGCGCGCAAGCGCACGCACGCGCAGGCGCAGGTCGCGCGCGCGCTCGCGCTGCTCAATTCCGTGTTCGAGGCGGCGCCAGTGTCACTTATTTGTGAGTGCGACTGGGCGACTGATGAATGAAGGCAATATAGTGGAACGAGAGATGCTTAAGAGCACAATTGAATGAATATTGATATTGCGAAATGCAATAGGTTATGCTTCATTCAATGTAAGTTTGTACCGTTTTGGTTTTAGCTGTTAAGGTGCAAATATTAATATTATAAATAAATAAATTTTCTCTTTCTAAGTCAAATGTTAGTTCAGTCATTTGCCATACTTAGGATCGTGTTCCGATCGCAAGCAGATATTCCGGCGAAAACCAGTTGGCGCTTTAAAACTAAACAATTAACTATGTTATAATGTTATAAAGAAACATAGTATAGTAACAATTACTTTGCAAATAGCTAATAATAAATAAATCGTAACATTTAAATACTGTCTCACGCTTGCAAAGTTGAATAATTGTAAAAAATAATTCTTATACGTAGATGGCGCTGTACATATCAGGGTACGGCTTTTTGCATGGAAATGGTCAGTCCTCTTGTTTTAATGATCCTTGCTTCAAATAGAGCATATCGCTTAAAGATACCTACTCGTATACATAGTGATTTTGTGTCGAATTTGAAAAAAGGAAAAACAAGTTTAGTATTAGGTATCATAATAAATAAATTACTTATTTATTAGTCTAACAAAAATTATCTTAAGTTTTGATTAAAGATTTCTTACGGTATAATCGAAGACATATATAAGACAAGAACTACAAGCAGTCATTATCATACCTCGCAACGGAGGTAGCAAAATCGTAGCATATGACAGTTTTATGTTAGGGTTGGCGATTACGAGGAATCATTTACTTACTTTATGGTACGCATGATTTATAAGTACAATTTAATGATAACCTGATCAACACTGACCCTCTTTAGATATAACCTTATTTAATTTCATTTTTTGATTGATCAAAGAAAATAGATCAATATGTCAATTTCATCAATGTTAAATGTGTTTTAATGTGTGGTCACTGTGATCAGAGTATCATAAAAAAATGGCTGCACAAATCCTAGTACAAGAAGTAGACTGATAAACAAATGAATCTGTTAAAGTCATATTTCATGTCACAAGGAAACTGATATTCAAATAAATCCCACGTAAAGTCAAAATAATTATTTAAAGAAGATGGTGCCTTTCATTCTTTACATTTATCGACAAGGACGTAATCATACAGGAATATTGTTTGTCGAGGTAAATGAGATATTTTAGATAATAAATTTGATGATTTAAATACCATTGTGCTTTTATGAGTTCCTAGTACATAGTGATAACCCTGACGTACATCTGCTACAGATTTGCTAGTTCGATTGCGGGGTATGGTCATTATATATATTTATACTTATTCATCATTGTTATCTACACATTATCATGACATATAGCAGAAACAAAACACCGAGTCACTATGAATAAATTGTTTTAACTATGGTAGTGCAGCTCGCAGTGTTATTTACTTTTTTTTATTAGGTACAATTTAATAATAAAAAAAAAAAGGTCACTGTTTTCGGAGGTGAGAAAAGTCAAACCTAACTCTCTTATCTTTTTTGCTTCAGCGGAGTCGGGTAAGTATCGTATCGATTACCATTATTTCTTGAAGGCACCAAAAATGGTGGTAATCTGTGTATTCATACACGCAGATATAAAAACATGTAAAGCAAAAAAATCATTTTTGTGACAAGCTTTTATCGCCGACTGTACTTTTCCTTCTATCAGCTGACCGAGACGATTCTAAAGAGCCCAAACTGGGTGGGATTGCATTATTTTATTACAGAGTTCCTATGACCACCTTCCAGCTCCATCATCAGATCAGCTCGATGGTAACATACTATTGCATTGTCACCGAATTTACGTAAGTCAAAATTTTTGCTAACTCGGAAACCATAATATTGTATTAACTCCTAACTTACATAGGTGTACAAAATCTTAGCTCAATCGGCCCCCGGGAAGTGGGCCAAATTCAACTTGCAATAAAAGCTTGTAAAAAAATGACTCCAACAACCGGCTTTACGCGACCGACCCGACCAACAACAGCAAACAGCGAGAGTAGAGGGAGATGCCTCCTCATTTCCCTCTTGGCAGCCAACCCGTCACCTGCCTAGACCCTCCTTAAGAGGGTTCAAAAGGCCTCAGGACCTCCTGAAACATCAGCAACGTTTCGGCCCAATTACATATGTAAGGGAGAAAGATCGGTCTTCAGCAGTTCCACCTCCATAACCTTGAACCCAGAACAACTAGTCTCTGCTACAAAGTCTGCTAGCTCGTAATTCGATTTCTCACAAAGACCAGCAAACCCCTGCTAGGCAAAACCTTCGGAGCAAGGCACAAATTACAGAACCTCTAAAATGGTAATTACTGACCAAAAGAGATAAAGGGAACGCACAAAAAACCGGCCAAGTGCGAGTCGGACTAGCGCACCGAGGGTTCCGTACAAAATATACGCTACAAACGGCCGTATCTATGCAAAACCAGTGTTATCAGAGCTCTACTCCTAAGCAATATGTACGCGGTGCTCGATCATTTTATATTGGTTTTTTGTTATAGCGGCAACAGAAATACATCAACTGTGAAAATTTCAAGTGTCTAGCTCATAAGATACAGCCTGGTCACATATAGACAGACAGATAGATAGACATACAGACGGACAGCGCAGTCTTAGAAATATGGCTTCGGGTTCCGCACTCAAAGGGTAAAAATCCTTTGAGTACGGGACCCTAAAAAAGAAAGAATATCTGACGGAGTTTCGGGCACACTGTACGAAAAATATTGTCACTCACTACTATCAAGGACTATTAGGGCAAGAGGGCTGACATTTGCCATACTTTGGCGTTTTCCGATCGCAAGGAGATATTCTGACAAAAGCTAGATGGCGCTTTAAAACTAAAGATTTAACGATGTTATAATTGAATAAAGAAACATAGCATAGTAACAATTAGTTTGCAAATAGCTAATAATCGTAACATTTAAATATTGTGTCACGCTGGCAAAGTTGAATATATGTAAAAAAAATTTTTATACACAAATGGCGTTGTACTTATTGGGAAACGGATATTTGTATGGAGATGGTCAGTCCTCTAGTTTTAATGGTCCTTGCTACCATGGAGTATATATAGAAAAGGTAAGGAGAATTTCATATAGAAAAACAGATAAAAAGGGTCCAGCCGAAACCAGTAAATTACAGTTACAAATCCTTCCAAAATGGCGCTGTATCAAGATCTGTATCAAGATAAGGCCAGTGTAGCAAGATACTATGAAGTCAACAATTACAAAACATTTAAAACAAAATACTTCTCAATACCTCGGTCTTCTTCTACATCAAGAGTTTCCAAAATGAATATTCTTGCATCGCTGTCGATTATTTTGGCATTATTATGGTAATTTATTTTACGTAGAGACACCAATTTAACGCCTATTGACGGACTCTTTGGAGATATCATATATTTAGTTGTCTATGGTCCGTACCGTACATAAAGGTCAAAAAAACCGGCCATTAGCATATCGGACCATGCTCAGTGTAAAGTTCCGCAACCAAAAATGCACTACTTGCAGAAGAAAAAACATGAAATGAAAAAGTGTACTAGCAAAAGAGCGTATCTCCACGGCACTTACATCCGTTTGCTAAGAAGCGCAGTTTTTTGGCAATAACTCAAACACGGTATATCCGATCACGTTGAAAACAATTTTCGTTAAAGTATTTAAGTAAGTTACATGTATGGAGTGCCCCCCTAAAAGTATATATTTGTATTCTGTAACTACTAAACTAAGTAGCGGCTTAAGTATACAAGATACCTATACTCCAAATTTCATCAATATACATCATTTAGTTTAAGAGTAAAATGCCTGTGACGTACGGACGACATGACGAAACTATAAGGGTTCCATTTTGGCTACGGAACCCTAAAAACGAACCCTTATAGTGCCGCTCTCCCCCCTCCACCTTATCTCCAAAGTTAATCAAGCGATCAGTTTCAAATTGTTGAAAGTTTGTACGGAACCCTCGGTGCGCGAGTGATTCTCGCACTTGGCACAATAGTGAAGAAATTAAATCTCGCAGGGAGCAAAAATAGACTACTACTGCTATAAAATAATGTTTTGACAGACTTTGGACTGCCGCGATGTCAAGGACACGCAATTAAAAGCATCATTTTGTTGCCAGTTATTCGGAAATATGCCGTATATCATCAAGTTTAGGTCCCACAATGCCTTGCCAGTCCTTTAACATCTCCGAATACTATGTTATGTCATAATTTAACTTGTTTGTTTGTTTTGTATAGATACAAAAGATCTCAATAATGAAACAGATATACTTAATGCTGTGATTTAGGTACTCATATTTATCAAATATTGCGATATTTATTGATACTTTACTTAATCTAGTGTAGTGTATTGGCGGATAACAATATTTATCACGGAAATCTACATTTCTGAATTCCTTAATGGCAGTTTGTGATAAATATTGTCGTTCGTCAATATGCTAGATTGCACGATCAGTAAATACTGTGATATGTCAGTCTCCATCAAGGAACATTAAAACAAGAGAACTGATCTGTCCATACAAAAAGCCAATCCCTTATGTGTACAACGCCATCTATGTATAACATTTTTTTTTACTACTCCAATTTTACAAGCATGGCACAGTATTTAAATGTTACGATTTATTTATTATTAGCTATTTGAGAACCAATTATTTTTACTGTGTTTCATTATTTCATTATAACATCGTTCAATGTTCAATTTTAAAGCGCCATGTAGTTTTTGCCAGAATACCTTCTTGCGATCGGAACACGATTCAAAGTGTGGTAACTGATAGTCCTCTTGTTTTAATGGTTCTTGGTCTCCACAATTATCTCCTCCATATCCATTACACGTCGAGTCTACGAAACACGTTAAGGTGCGTCCACACTTGAATCATTTGCTCGTATCCGATCATCATCCCGTGGCATGACTGCGTATCTTGGACGCTCACTGTCGGCATTCCGTATCATTTGCGCCGCCGCGTCAAGAAACGCGTCCACACTAAGCCGTAGCGTATCACCGTATCCGATCACCGCGCCGATCATTTCGCATGCTGCAGTTTGGACGCTAGCTGTATCGTTTCACCGCTCCGATCATTTTGACATTTCGCCGATCATCATTTTTCGCGTGATCGTTCTTCTGTAGTAGCGTTGTGTTCTGTGTAAAACTGATGCACTCTGCGATCGCACATCAAATTGGTTAACACCCGTGCAGAAACTTGAAGATCATCATCACGACAGCTGATAAGCCGCGAGCGCCGAGCACCAGCGTGGACAGCAGCGCCCATGCTTCGGCGGCACCGCGCGCGTAGCAACTAAAAACGGCAGTACTTTGGAAATTCGCCGTAACACACCTGCGCCAGCGACTCAAGCCGCGCCTCTCGGCCATCTCTTTCACTCGTAGCTGCAATGGACGAGACAGAAGATGATCGGGCAAAAACCGACTCGAGATGGATCGCGGCGTATCATAACCGCGTAGCATGATCGCGTGTCATGATCGCTAGTGTGGACGTCGCACCGTCGCGATCATGCCGCGCTCGTCCGATCAGAGTATTTGATACGCGTAGCAATATGGATTTCGAGCGATCTGATCGACGCAACGTCCAAACGCGTGATCGTGACACGCGACGATGATCTGATACGGGCAAATGATACAAATGTGGACGCACCTTTACAGTACTAACGTGATAAATATTGAACGCGTAGTCTTGCCTGTGTAATGCGTCAATGGAATGAAATCTAACAGTTTTTATCATATAGAGGAATCAGAGTATAATGCTATAAGTGTAAGTTCTGACTAATTATATGTAATATTGACCAGTTACCGTATAGCGCAACTTTAATAAATTCAACTCAAGAATGAATATTTCAATTTGAATATCTTAATTAACATTATTTATCATAATATTTTCTTCTGTTTCCGCGATTATTACTCATTGAAATAAAACAATTTAACAGATTATATCGCGTGTATACCATGGAAAGCTGGAAAGCTTCCGAAACGTCGGGAACTAAAATTAGATAATATACGCGATATAATCCGTTAAATTATTTATCATATTATGTAATACGGTGACATCCTCAATTTGCAATTTTGATTACTAGTTTATATTTAAGGCGTTATTCTGTTTGACATATTGTGGCCAATTGTAATTTAATTATTAAATACTTAGAATTTAAATGATGATTCTGTATTTTTTTTATCGATCTGTATAAACTCATAACCATACAATAAATATTATTTGAATTTGAATTATACATCTAGCCTACGCCTAAAGCTCTGGCTAGATTTATACCAGTGACTTGTGCCACTTTAAAAATCGTGTAAATTGTTATAGTAAGACGACGTCATTTATTAAAACAAGAGGACTGAAACTTGCCATACTTTGGACCGTGTTCCGATCGCAAGGAGATATTCTGGCAAAAACTAGATGGCGGTTTAAAACTAACCATTTAACGATTTTATAATTGAATAAAGAAATGTAATCGTAGCATTTAAATCTGTGTCACGCTTGCAAAGTTGAATAATTGTAAAAAATAATTCTAATACATAGATGGCGTTGTACATATCGAGGAACGGCTTTTTGTATGGAGATGGTCAGTCCTCTTGTTTTAATGGTCCTTGGTAAGACGTATAATTTTCGTTGAAACCTAATTCATTGTTTTGTCGTTATTTAATAATGAAATAATAATGAAATGAAATGAAATGTTCAATTTATGTTGGTTTATATGGCTATTTGTTTGTCCAAGTGTCTAACAATATATGAAGTGTAAACTAAATACTTACTCGTATGTCCATAAGTGACTACTTCGTTACTAAGTTTATTTATATTGACTCCCATTAAAGCCAGAGTTGTAATATAAGAATACCTATTTTCTTAGTCTTGGAATCTTTTTATGTACTTGGATATGTAAAATGTTATTATTTGTTTGCATCTAAAAAAAATTAAAACCGACTCCAAAAAGAACTAAAAAGTAAAAAATAACGCCACAATTCAGTTTCTTCAAATTACTTACAAGTAACCGTTTGTATACTCAATCTATACAGTATATACAATTAATTTTATTTTGGCGTCGGTGCCATATAAATAATGTGTAAAATATTGAAAATTGACGATTTTAGTAAGTTGTGACACGATGGCACTATTGGCGATAACTCCACTATGTGTGCCATACAAATAAACACACAAATATAGAAATAGTCCCCGTACTATACAGTCGTTATCAGCAGTTGTTATCGGTACTACTTACAAGTCAAGGGAAAGTTATCATTCAGAAACAATCGTCAAGTGAATTAGCTTCAGTCAGATAGATATCATAGTTAAAATAGAAAGCCAAAGTATTGGTTTAGGAACGAGATTTCGATATACACTGTGACTTCTTATTCTCCACTTCACCTATACTGCTCTTAAAGCTATCGAAAGGGGTTCAGACTGCTTTTACAGTCCTCAGTCTGCACACTATGCCCTATATGATACAGATGGCACCATTTGGGTATATAATACTAAATATTCAGAAAAAAGAGGCACGTCCCCTTTTGAAAGTCTGTTAACAATACACATACAATTAACTAGTACAATGCTGCGTATGTTAATTGATGATCATTAATATTCTGCGTTGAAGTATGTATTATCACATTCCATTCATGTTGAGGACAGACAGACAGCTAACAGTTATGTTATCGTTTATGATATAATGCTGACCCGCGTTGCAGATTAAAATACTTATTCTCTAGTCTTTTATACGAGTAAGTACTATTATAGAGCTGTAAAAATGAAAAGTCTGCACATTGAAGATATTTTAAAAAATATTGTTACGGACTATTTGCAGACCACTAAATTGGAAAATATTTTGTATGTGTTGTTGTGGCTTCATCATGCCAAATCGGCTACATAAGATGGTTATATTATGGGATACTATTGACCCAATTACGCTGTCGATAAAAGGAGGGGTTATGACTTTTTCTCCTCCGCGAACAATGTTGCGGGCGCCTTCTAGTTTTAGTATAAAGTAGGTACCACACCGTGACAGGTTGGCCGGCAATCTTGATTATACACCCGGACAAAAACTTAAAAAACCCGAGAATATTTAAACGGGAAAAGTTAACCTCTTTTCCCCGGACATGTTAGATTTTATTTGGTTCAATAAGGATTTCCGTGATACAAAAGGTGTGACAAATTTTAAAAGCCCGCCCGAACCAGCCCTTGGCCAGTTTCCAAACTAGGACAAATCTCGGGAAACTCGGACAGATGGCAGCTTTAATACAAGTTTTATCAAATTATAATTAGTTTCACTAACACATTAAAAAAAATGGACAATCTTAAACAAATTAAGCTAATCCCAAACTATGTAGCGAGTGTAGTGTAGCAGTCTTGTGTAATATAAGCAATACTTTAAACGACGACAATGTGTAATTTTCTCCCCATGATCATTGGCCTCGGTCATAAATTCATAAGATCCGACAACGTTAAGTTGTTACATGTCAGTACGTAAAATCGTTTAGGTTCAACTAGGTTTATTTTCTAACAATCGTGAATGATTCGTGGTTGAAGCCAAACCAATAAGTAAAGATTGACTAAGGAAATAGCGAACAAACATTACATATGGGGATAAATGAATAAATATTAGGGTTAGTTTTTACACAAATCGAACGAGTCGCATGGTAGACGATGATGTATTGTTAGATATTATTTACACACTTGTATATACATGGAAAACATCCAAGAGTCAGGAACATATGTATGCTCGTCACTCAAATATTTGCCCTTACTGGGATTTGAACCCAGGACCGTCAGCTTCTCAGGCAGCGTTACTCCCGCTGAGCTAAACCGGTCGTTAATCCTATGAAAAAAGACTCGGTTCTAAATTTAATTTAAACTTGCTTGCTTTTAATTAGGTGCCTATTATCGCTGTTTGGTTCTATCGTTGACTTATAAAGAATGCCAGTTGGCATTAAGTCCACTATTTTTAACCGACTTCCAAAAAAAGGAGGAGGTTCTCAATTCGACGGAATGTTTTTTTTTTTTTTTTTTTATGGATGTTCACCGATTACTCAGAGACTATTTGACCGAAATCAATTTTTTTTTTTGTTTTATAGAAGGTACTTTCTAGTTGGTCTCATTTAATTTTGGTGAAGATCTGATGATGGAATCCATGACGAAATGAAGGAACTCTTCAAATATTGTAGGCATACATATAGCAATTTTGGTATTATAAGAAACATATTAAGCTTTTGCATTCAGAAAGTGTAAATTGGTGAAGTGGAACTGATGCAGAAGACCACAGAATGCCATCGGAACTCCTCAATGATAAATGATTTACGGTTGGCGACAAAATATCTTGATTAATTTAGCTAAGCAACTTCATAGTCACAAATTTAAATGTTCCTGATGAGAATGGTACCACAAGCCCAAACACGGCTAGGATACATTATTTTATTACATAGATCTGGTGCCTACCTTCCGGCTCCATCATCAAATCAATTCGATGGTACCATTCTCATCAGGAACATTTAAATTTGTGACTATGAAGTTGCTTAGCTAAATTATTCAAGATATTTTGTCGCCAACCTTAAATCATTTATCATTGAGGAGTTCCGATGGCATTCTGTGGTCTTCTGCATCAGTTCCACTTCACCAATTTACACTTTCTGAATGCAAATGCTTATTATGTTTCTTATAATACTAAAATCGCTATATGTATGCCTACAATATTTGAGGAGTTCCTTCATTTCGTCATGGATTTCATCATCAGATCTTCACCAAAATTAAATGGGACCAACTAGAAAGTACCTTCTATAAAACAAAAAAAAAAAAATGATTTCGGTCAAATAGTCTCTGAGTAATCGGTGAACATCCATAAAAAAAAAAAAAAACATTCCGTCAAATTGAGAACCTCCTCCTTTTTTTGGAAGTCGGTTAAAAATGGCGGACTTAATGCCAACTGGCATTCTTTATAAGTCAACGATAGAACCAAACAGCGATAATAGGCACCTAATTAAAAGCAAGCAAGTTTAAATTAAATTTAGAACCGAGTCTTTTTTCAACCGACCGGTTTAGCTCAGCGGGAGTAACGCTGCCTGAGAAGCTGACGGTCCTGGGTTCAAATCCCAGTAAGGGCAAATATTTGAGTGACGAGCATACATATGTTCCTGACTCTTGGATGTTTTCCATGTATATAAGTGTGTAAATGATATCTAACAATACATCATCGTCTACCATGCGACTAGTTCGATTTGTGTAAAAACTAACCCTAATATTTATTCATTTATCCCCATATGTAATGTTTGTTCGCTATTTCCTTAGTCAATCTTTACTTACGAGTATTGGTCAGGCTTCAACCACAATTCATTCACGATTGTTAGAAAATAAACCTAGTTGAACCTAAACGATTTTACGTACTGACATGTAACAACTTAACGTTGTCGGATCTTATGAATTTATGACCGAGGCCAATGATCATGGGGAGAAAATTACACATTGTCGTCGTTTAAACGCATTTCATTTGTCGCATTTTCCCATAAACCAAGTATTGCTTGTATTACACAAGACTGCTACACTACACTGGCTATATAGTTTGGGATTAGCTTAATTTGTTTAAGATTGTCCATTTTTTTAATGTGTCAGTGAAACTAATTATAATTTGATAAAACTTGTATTAAAGCTGCCATCCGTCCGAGTTTCCCGAGATTTGTCCTAGTTTGGAAACTGGCCAAGGGCTGGTTCGGGCGGGCTTTTAAAATTTGTCACACCTTTTGTATCACGGAAATCTTTATTGAATCAAATAAAATCTGACATATCCGGGGAAAAGAGGTTAACTTTTCTCGTTTAAATATTCCCGGGTTTTTTAAGTTTTTGTCCGGGTGTATAATCAAGATTGCCGGCGAACCTGTCACGGTGTGGTACCTACTTTATACTAAAACTAGAAGGCGCCCGCAACATTGTTCGCGGAGGAGAAAAAGTCATAACCCCTCCTTTTATCGACAGCGTAATTGGGTCAATAGTATCCCATAATATAACCATCTTATGTAGCCGATTTGGCATGATGAAGCCACAACAACACATACAAAATATTTTCCAATTTAGTGGTCTGCAAATAGTCCGTAACAATATTTTTTTTAAACATCTTCAATGTGCAGACTTTTCATTTTTACAGCTCTATAATAGTACCTACTCGTATAAAAGACTAGAGAATAAGTATTTTAATCTGCAACGCGGGTCAGCATTATATCATACACGATAACATAACTGTTAGCTGTCTGTCTGTCCTCAACATGAATGGAATGTGATAATACATACTTCAACGCAGAATATTAATGATCATTAATTAACATACGCAGCATTGTACTAGTTAATTGTATCTGTATTGTTAACAGACTTTTAAAAGGGGACGTGCCTCTTTTTTCTGAATATTTAGTATTATATACCCAAGCCATCTGTATCATATAGGACATAGGCTACATGACTGCCTATCATTTATTTTACCGTGTATAGAGTCTAAATTTTAAACCGCTTTTATTTTTTTTATGTATTAGGATTTGTTCAATATGAGTGTCACTTCTTGTTTACTTATAGAGGCCCTATTAAAGAATGACAATCATTACTACAAAAAGTGGGATCCAAGATCCCAATTTTTAGGGCCAGTAGCACAATACACTATCCGATTTTATGCGATAAATAGGATCGGATCGTAAGCAGTAGAACGGGTTTAAGGAATTACCGAAACGGATCGTTGACACCATGCGAGGAAATGCTGCCAGCATCATTGGTTCAATGCCACGGGGGGGATTGTGGATTTAGTTTAGTTTTGTTTTTATTTTTAGTGATCAATTTTATGTAGTTTGAAAGCGATTGTATAATTGTTTATTTCATTTAGTCCTGAGTATAAAAAAAGTATTTTCAACAAAAAGCTTATTAATTTTTTTTTTTTTTTTATATTTGTTCCGCGATACCTTCTATAGTCTGTGTTTTTTTGTTGTTTGATTATAATTTTATCTGTTTATATGCTATTTTTATACATATTTATCACATTAGTCATTTGTACTTCGTAAAAAGTTGATAAAAATATATTACGATAAGTCTAGCAAGTTGCACGCTAGTCATAAATTATATTATGTTGATAAATGGACAGTAGCAACATATGTAAGTATACAGTATAATATGAGTCGCCGTTAATTAAGTCAATCACATTCACGTGTTATTCCATACTTCATATCATCAGACTTATCAGTATTCCGTGAACAATAAGCACCTAAATTGTCTGATGAAATTACTTACACTGAAACATAAACTTCACTTCACAATTTTTCATAAATTTGTCCAATGAACAGTAAAATACATTCGAAGTAGGTAGCGAGATCGACGCGCGCGCAGTTCTCGGGCCTCGGACCCGACTGGGACGAGATGGGACTGACGCGCACACGCAGATGTGATACAGGTACCTAATTGATCAGATGTGAGCGACCTTGGTGTCAAGATACGTGTGGGATGGCATCTTCTGGGTGAGCGTGCACTTATTATTGAAAAGAAAAAACAATTTTGTTTCTTAAATTATCTACCAAATAACAAGCCTATGATATCACAACTACAATACCTGGGGCCCGCTTCATAAAAGCTTGTAGCTTGTATTACCAGCGGAAATCTATTTCTAACAATATGTATTAAGAAAGAGAATTCCACTTGTAACACAAGTTACAAGCTTTTGTGAAACTGGTCCCTGGCCGCTATTTCATAAACGTGACAGGTGACAATTGACAACGACAATTCGACGTACATTGCTGGGTCGCCGAGTTAGTGTATGCCTGGCATCATGATGGAGAAGTAATGTATGCCGAATTGTCGTTGTCAACTGTCACCTGTCACGTTAATGAAATAGGGGCCTGGTCATACACATTTATCTATAGTATTATAAAGTTGTAAAAATGAAATGGTTGTACATTGAAGATATTTTCAAAAAATCGATTGTTATGGACTATATATGGAGGTCTGTAAAACGAAAAATATTTTTTTTGGATTTTATATATGTTTGTATGTGTCGTTGTGGCTTCATCACGCTAAATCGGCTAAACGGATTTCAACTATTTTTGGTACACGGGTAGCTGGGTATATACAGATGATTATAGGATCCTTTTAACCCAACTATGCTAAAAAAAAAAGGAGGGGTTATGACTTTTTGCCTCCGCGAACAAAGCTGCGGGCGCCTTCTGGTATAAAATATAAAATTCGGGTTTTTGTTTTGACAGTCCTTTTAAAAAATACTTTATGATTTTTAAGCATTTTTATTTGATTAACAATGGTTTCGGAATAATCGCTCTGAAAGTAGCATAAATTGTGTCACGCACCCCTTTATCCTTTGAACCGTATGTCCAATAAGATCTAAAAAAATTACGAAAACTTTGTTTCTCTTTCGTTGACGAAGTGACCATTTTAGCATATTCATCGAAATACCTATTTAATGAACTTACTTGCGCTATCTTGTATGAAACAATGCCAACCGACTAGTATTTCTACTCAACCCTAGATGTCGCTTATATGCATGTATATAGCTTAAATCTAGGCGGCGCCACTCCATACATGTCTAAACTGATTTTGTTTACAGCAAATATCAATGTGTGGCACACTTTTTAAAACAATTCGAGATTAAAAAAAAAGATTTAGAGAATGTTTTCGGAAATAATCGCTCCGAATTAAAAAGTTACACAATTTTGTTACGTTGCTAAACCCGACTCATATCTAAAATCATCTAGTCTAAATATATTATAATCTAACAGGTAGATCTCATTATCACAATAAAACATCACTTGTAGTGACAAGCGTCAAGTCAGTCGGGTTTAAGAGTCAGGCGCAATCGTCGCGTCTGGTTTTTAATTTAACTAATAAATGAAATAGTTATAATAAGTGAGAATATAAGTATAACATAAAATTACAAAGCTACTCACAACTAACACTTCAGTCCCCACTCTGGCAAAAGTGTAACGATTCAAGTGAAGTGGTTTGTTTGTGAACTTTTGAAGTAAGTGATAATTTTTTGTTACTTGTGTTTGATGAGAAAGATTGTAGTTACATTGATTTAACACGAGAATTATATAAGATTTACATACAAGTTGAATATTTTCATATTTTTCATTTGCTCTGAATTATATAGTATTTTGTCTATTATACTCCATGTTCATCATCATATCAGCCTAATAAAGCCTTTTATAAGGCCTTTTGTAATTGGGTACTTTCCTGTAGTCAACATAAATGATGTCACACTTGCAGTTAAGTGTTATTTGTGAAAATACGTAAAAAACATTCATGAATAGGTACTTATTTTTAAGCTTCTGGCGATTTTAAAAGATCAAAAATTAAAAATAAGGAGGCATTTTGACCGTATAGAATTCTGACGACATAAACCTTTTTTCCTTTCAAACTCCATACTTTCGGACCTTTTTGACAGTTCATCAAAAGGAACTTATTTGATCTGTCAGTCAAGTACCCGATTGACCACTTCTCATACCGTATAATTAACACATAAGTGGCAATACACACTGATTAAAATCGTTCGTTTGTAACTATGGTATCTACACTATTGTTATTAAGTATTTCCTGTAGTACCTAGTTGTCTGCAGTCTACTAGCAATACCTAGTTGGAATTTGAACTTATAAAATTATGCTTGAAAAATTATGTAGGTATAAACATTGAAAATACATTTTATACATTTTTTTTTTCATCCGACAACATTATCAAACTAAGTTTGTATGTAACAAGGTACGAATGTTAAGAGATCAATAAATTAATAACAACTAATTAAACTATGATTATTAAAAATTACTTAAAAAATTTGGTCCCTTCGGTAGGGTGCCCATGACACAGGCAGCATTCCCGCGCTGTATGGCTATTGAGAGCCTTTGTGCGAGAAAGCTGCCTGCGCGTGGGTCCCCTGTTCCCTC
Source organism: Hedya salicella (assembly GCA_905404275.2). NCBI lineage: Eukaryota > Metazoa > Arthropoda > Insecta > Lepidoptera > Tortricidae > Hedya > Hedya salicella. The sequence goes on along the minus strand of FR990097.1, from coordinate 51,848,270 downwards.
CCTCATTTTGTATGAAGACACCCTTGATATACCCTCCTTCCAACAAAAAAGTTACATCGAAATAGACATGATATATAAAGAAACAATAACGAAAATATTTTTAAAAGAACATAACACAAATTTTTTTTGTATGGTTGTTTTGGATATAAAGATGCATAAAACAACCATATTAATTTTTGTATATATAACAAGTTACATGACAACCACACAAAATTACATCAATAATGAGGAAGTGACCTTGTGTTCAAGGTTGAAACAAGGTTGTAGTGTATTAATTATATAGAATCACTAGAGTGCCAGTAACTTCGTTTGGGATTGTTATAAACCAAATCTTTTCAAAACTCATGAAAACGGTAGGTATGGTTTCAGGGGAAAAACTTGTCGATTAAATGGAAGGATACCGCGTTGAACATTTGTGCAAACGTACATAACATTAATACTTAATTTATGCTTTTCGTTAACAAATGAACAGACTCGTTCCAAGTTAAACAATGCGCCCGTTAATAATTTGAGATTGTTTAATCCCAAATTATTAACGGTTTGAGAGAATAAAATGAAATGTCAACGTAATAAAGTATTCGATCAAACTTTAAAAAAGAAAAAGATACGGCCAGCGTCGAATAGTCTGTAGCAGTCAAAGTGCCAAAAATATCGCAACACATCTTTTTTCTTATGAGCATAGAGATACGTGACGACATATTTGACGCTTTGTATGCTACAAACTATTTGACGCTGACTGTACAACCATCAACACCAAGGGTGAAGCTCGTATTATTGTGTGTACTTACTTACATGTAATTTATTTACGTTCCTCTCTTTTCTTCGTTATGTGCTTACTGTCGTTGTTTTAATTTGAATTTTTGTATTCGTTATGTGTTCGTGGCGTCACTGATATTATTAGTTTTAGTTAGTTAGGCTTATTTTTAATTATTCTTTTGGACACCACTGAAAATCAGCGCCACGGCTTGCTGTGGCATCACGCTGAGTGGTGTCCATTTTTAGCGTCATTTTTTATTTAATTTACTAATAACACATTATAATGAAATAATAATAATGAAATAATGACTTGTAATTCAACACATGCAATGCGCTTAAATAGGGTTATTTTTCTTTCTTTTCTTTCTTTCAAATCAAATCGTTGATTAATTATTGTTTGATGGATTCAATTAATAACAACAAACGTAAAAACGAATTTAGTACCCTCCTCTGTTTTTGAAGTCGGTTAAAAATTAAAGTTGAGCACGTATGGAGGTGTGAGCAGCGATGATTTCGACCTATCACTACATAATACATGAATCACGAGCAAAATAATTGCATCACTATGCATTTTATCTTATGCCCCCTATAACTTTGTAAATGTAAACCCAAATCTGACCATTGTGGTACGAAATGAAAGCTGTAATGTAACGCAGTAGAAAATATGAAATTTTAAAAGGAAATTAGGACTGAAAAAACTCGGATTCCTGAAAACAGTCGCAGAATCAAAAAAAATCGAAGAAAAATTATTATAAAAAGACAAGTTTACAACCATGGATTTTTTTACATGTCACAGTATAATTTTTGACCTCAGAAGCGGTCATCCAAATTTTATGCATTCATTAGGTGGAATTATATAATATAAAGATAAGACTAAAACTCCGGAGTGGCAATTACGCACCCAATTCAAAATAAAAAAGAAACAGTGAAAATATATGAAAATCTAAAGTTTAGTTTTTCCCATTTTTTTAATAATAATTAATATTGCTTCTAGCAATATCAAATAATGCTAACCACAAGCAGTACATATAAGAAAGTAGCACAGCTCTAGGTATTAAGAAAATTGAGTAAAATGTATTTTTATACATTTTAGTTATTTATTTATTTTAACTTATTTTACAAGTATTAGGATTTAATTTTAACATGAAATGATTTCTTTGATTGTGCTCTTGCCCAGAAAAAAAATTCAAGCTTAACGGACTGATGACCTCTGAGAAATTCTGTTTCAAAGTTTTTTCTGATAATTCTGATTTTAGGGTTGTCACTTACAAGAATATTTAATTTATTTACATGATATTTACAAATCATAAATATTTATAAATTTTCGCTTCTTAATATTTCTGTATATTCAGTATCATATCCGTCTACAATTTGCGAAATATAATCTTCTGCGACGGGAACAGAATCACTCTCTTTAGATATTTCATATGGTTTCAAGAGATTTAAAACCGTGGGCGGTAAAGGTATTGTTTTTAACTTTTTTAGCCTGTGCTGCAACCGTACGTTAGAAATCAAGGGATCGGACGATTCCAATGCCCTATGAAACAAATCCAGCATGGTTTTTTTGCGGTCAGATTTCCGGCAATAGTGCTCCCTATCGAACCGCCAAAACTTATTCCTGGCTTCTCCGGCTTGTTCTGATAACAAACCGATAGGTAAAGCTGAACTATGTATAATATCTCTACCATGTACTAATATTTTATGTAAGGTTACAGTCATAGGATACCACGCATAATTAGCTACATATTTATTTGCTATCGTTTTGCAGAACTCGCCGAATTTATCAGAGTCAATAGGTAATCCACAGTTCAAAGATATTAAGACTGTGTGAAGATCGTCCAGTAACCATTGCTCGATACCTAATATTTCAGCAAACTTGGAACGGTTCTTTTCAGATAACAGGGTTCGCGCCGTATTCCCGTCATTTGTTGTTCCAGAATTCGGTCGAACCACATCCACCAGTACTTTAAGTTCTTTTCGTACTCTTTCTTGGATACGTTTTTTTGTTTCGTTTACAATTATCGATTCTGGGGAATTTTGATTAATGCGCCATTTTTTAACTGGCAGTTTATACGATAAATGAAGCAAAAACTCCAAAACACGAATCCATGCATGTAAGGGACTTAGTCCATACACAAAAACTGATTGTTCTGCTGGTCGGTCATATACAGTTTCTAACGTGTTAAATTGCGTCGAAGTAGCTTTGCAATAAGGGCATCTAAGTTGGGAAGCTGTTTCTGTAACTATATTCAAAACTTTTCCGTCTATACACGTCAAATATAATTTAGGTTGAGCCGATATTTTTATTCCACTAGATGTTTCTATTTCCAAAGTTTTTAGTTTTTGAATCTGGTCCTCACCCCACTTCTTTTCAGCGAGAATCAAATCTTTGTTTTCTTTCCGGTATTGTATATGCAATGGGCGGCAGGATCTGTATGATTGAGGAGTTGGGTTTAGCCACAGAACAAAACCACTTTCTGTTTTTAATTGCAGCGGTATAAATGTAGTGGCAAATAAACTGTTTTCGTTTTCTTCATCATCGCTGAAGTTTTGTTTATATAATGACTGTCCAGTGCTCCCATCAAAGCCCCAAGAGCCCTCGAAAACGCAGTTAATCGAATCAGTGTTATTCTGCTTACAAAAACTGGATATTACTGGTTCGCATGAATTAATTATCCTCTCCGATGAATGATAAAGCAGACTATCTAGTGAAATATGAGCTTCTCTCTCCGACACTTCGATTTCAGTTTTAGGGTAACATTTCTTTTTTGCCTCAAAAACTTGGCGATACGGTGGAAAAGCAGGAAATCCTCTTGATTTTAGGTCTTGTTGTAGAGATGTATATGTTTCCACCGTAAATTTTCTGTCAACATATACAGCTAGTGCCTCATCAGGAGTATAAGGCAGAGGTTCATTTCGAAGAATATTCGCAATTTTAGTTGCACATTCTGGATTTTCGAGACAGGCGTTGATGACATATTCAAAGTCCTTGCGTGATTTTTTGTTAAGTGTCTCTCCGTTTACATCGACTAGAGTTGACAATACTTTACTTATTTTAGCTGGAGGTTCATCTTTAAGAACATTTTTAAGAGTACTGTGCACTCTGCGTTTTTGTCTTTCGCCAAGAGTTTCATAATTTGAATTTGAATGTGACACGGACATAGTTGAAGAAATCGAAGTCTCCGAATAAAAGTTTGGTTCCGGCAGATTATGTTCACTACTAGAGGCGGGTTGTAGATCAGGATTCGCGTCTAAAATCGGATGTGTAGTAGGGGTACTACTTGATATAGGGATGGTATACTCTCTACTTGGGCCGGGTTGTGGATCAGTGCTTGTACCTGAAATTGGATGTGTAGTAGGTGAAGTACTTGATATGGAGATGTTATATTCTCTACTACTCGGGCCGGGTAGTGGATCAGCGCTCGTGTCTGAAATCGGATGTGTAGCAGCGGAACTAATTGAAATAGGAAAGTTATATTCCCTACTACTAGAGCCGGGTTGTCGATCAGTGCTTGCGTCTGAAATAGGATGAGCAGTGGGATACATTTTTGTAATGGAAATATCGTATTCCCTACTACTTGGGTCCGCCTCTGTGTTAAGCTCAGAAAATGCAGCGCGATTAGAAGACCGTACAGTGTCAGAATCAGAATCTATTACTTTTTGAAAGTCTAGTTTAGCATCTTCTTTGAGCCACGTTTTGTGTTTTTTTATAAAGTAAGGCATATTATATTTGCATTGTTTGTAAAGTGTTTCACACTTAGATGTAAACTTTTTGACAATATCTTTAAATTTCCTGTCAATTTGAGGGTCGAGCACTTCTAATCCAAGCAAACCCTGAATATAGCTGGATCTTTGCTTTAACGTTAGATCTGATGGACGATACTTTTCTCCATTTTTTTTCGCTAGAGCAACCAACTCTTTGTATAAGTCCAGTCTATTAATCTCAACTCCTTGCCTATTTGCGGATATTCCCGGAGGACGGAGAACACCGCCTGTGGCGCTATCCACAGGTTCACTTGCCACTCGTGTACCAGCGTGAGGGTTGGCGCCCTCATGCTCTTCTAGCATTAAGTCAGCCGGTCGAAGCCCGGACAGACATCCCTCAACAGGCCGGGTAAGTTCCTGTTGAGGCAAAGTGGTACCATGGGTCTTTTGCGGCTCCATGGTGCCTCACCCCCGTTCCTTGGAGCATTATGTATTGGCACAGGGTTTTAGTATAAACCTAACGAGGGCGGACCCCTTCCCTGTACCACATAATACTCTTCATTGGAAAATGTTACATGTATGTTTTAATAAAAAAAAAAAAACACCTTTTGAGGTACGGAATCCTAAAAAACATCGCATTATATATGTAAAGTAAGTTTTAATTATACGTATAGATTGTTACATGCACAGTAAAATAACATTTTTTTTTAATGTACTATTTTATAGTAACTGACAACCCTAGCTTCAAAATATTGACAGTGCAATATCTCGAAGGTCCTTTGGAATATCTGTTTAATTTTTATGGAAGAGGCTAAGAGTGTCTCAATTAAACAAATAATCGTGCAATGGAATCCAAATTCACTACTATGTTGCCATAGAAAAATAAAAACCAAAATAGACAGAATTATTCAGAACTCAGTTGATATTTGAAATAAAGTCCTGAGTTTTTTTCCAAATTATCCCGGACAATAGTTTTATCTAAAGACATATGAATTTTTACACAAGAGTGGGTTATTTTCAAGTTTAATTAAATTCTATGATATTTCAGGAAATCCATAGAAATGTTGAAAAAAAATCACTACTTCAGTATTATGCATATTTACCACTCGGGAGTTTTAGCCTTATATTTATATTAGATAATACCACCTAATGAAGGCATAAAATTTGGATGACCGCTTTTGAGGTCAAAAATTATACTGTGCATGTGTAGAAATTTTTTAATGCATTATAATAAGTTTAACTAATAACAATATATAAAATCCCAAAGTAAATTAGGTATAAGATAAATTAAAACTAACTAAACATACTAAAATAACTAAAATATACTACACTAAAACTAAATTTATTATTACACATTAATACTTGGTGTTGGCACCCCTAGCTTTTATTACACAATTCAAGTCATTTTCCATATACCTAATCAACATCCTGACATAGTTCCTGAGGGATGGCATCCCACTCCTCCAGCAAGGTTTCCTGTTGTTTGTAATGAACAGGTACAAGGTGTTTGTGATGAACAGGTACACGGTGATAAGTGTTGAACAGGTTGTACCTTGTTTTATGGAAAAAAAATCAGCCAATACTTCAATTATGTATTTATTTAATCAATAATTTGATTTGATATTTACAAATGTATAAGTACCTATTTCGAGATGATCCTAAATAATCCTAATTGTAAATAGATAAGCTTATCATGAACATTCGACGTTTTGACTCAACTAGGTAAATTAAAAAAACACCAGTGCGAATCTGATCACTACAGACTATCTCTGATAAGTATGATTTAAAAATATAAGTTTTAAATAAGTTTTTAAGAAGAATTACAATATAAAACATATTTAAGTCTAAAATGTCTTCTGATCATTCGTTATATTTGTAATGGCGAGAAAATATGACAAATAAGTGAATAAGTAATAAAGTGCAGTTAAGACACAGCATCTTGAGAGAAGGTATATTAGTATTGGAAGTGCCGATTATTATTTATTGTGAACATGTGTATCTTTTCTGGCAAAATATTCACGCGCCTGCGCAATAATCAAGAACATAACAAATATATCGAAAACTGGTACATAAGTTAAGTGTTTGTTTTTAAAATTAAGGTTTTTTTTTTTCTTTTAATGCCTATTCTAGGGCTAAAGTCAAATTATTTTAACATGACTTTAGTTTTTGTTAAATATTTGCAAGTGTATCTTTCATTATATTTTCAAATATATTTTTATTCATAGTACAATGGCGACAGTTTTTTAACAGCCTATAGGATAGTCGGAGAGCATTATAATCTTAGTAGCTGTACTATGTACTTAATAGAGTCACTTCTACAGCTTTTGGATTTAAATCAGCTTTGTAATAGAATATTTTAATGAAATATTTTATATTTATATCGTAGTTTTTAATATTTAAGTATTCATATGTGATTCGTCTCTTGACTGCACCCGATCTTTTTCTTTTGTTCGACATATTTACACTGTCTGAAATAGATTCGAGCAACTGTCATTAATATAGACTAAAGCTGTAATATGACTGCCATTTATTCATCTAGTTTTATAATACACTCATTGACAGAAATAATAAAACTTCTATACTCATACGAGTGCAAAATTATGCCAAAAAACTGTACTAAAGCTGTCATTTATTCTTTTAGTTTTATAATAACCTTACAGACAGAAGTTATAACACTATTATACGTATAATTGTGTAAAATTCCGCCATAAGAATAAGTTTTCAATCGGAGTTGATTTGTACAGCAACTAGTGTCAGGTGATCTTACACTACAGCCTCTATACAGCTTTAATGATAGAACAAGCTTGTAGCGTCACACATAACTTAAAGTTTTATAACGGTGTTTACAGATACTTTTTTACAGCGACAAGTGCCAATTGATACTACAATACAGCCTGTATACAGCTTTGACGATAGAATTAGCTCGAAGTGTCACACAACACTTAAAGTTTTATAGTAGACTAGCTTCTGCCCGCGACTTCGTCCGCCTTAAATTCGTTTATCGCGGATAAAGGTATTTTTCCGGGATAAAAAGTAGCCTATGTCCTTCCCCGGGACTCAAACTATCTCCATATCAAATTTCATCCAAATCCGTTCAGCGGTTGAAGCGTGAAGAGGTAACAGACAGACAGACAGACGGACAGACAGACAGACAGACAGACAGACACAGTTTCACATTTATAATATTAGTATGGATTTTTTATATTGTTATATAACACCTTATGCGTACGCAGATTCCTTTACAATGATTATATACAGCTTGAGCTCAGGCTAGTTTTCTCTGACACTCTTATAAGTCCCTTAAAACACTCTAAGTTCTAAATTGGCTGGTATATTGTTTTTACTGACACTTAAATGCTACTTGGGTAGATTGTGTTTGAAAATTTCAAGCCACATACGTAATGTTCCGATAGCTCATTTGGTCAGAACACCTGCGTTAATGAAGAGGTCGCGGCTCAAATCCTGCTTGCAATCGATTTTTTCCTTTACAATCAAACTGTGTTATAATATTAATAAAAAAAAAATGTGATTGCAACATTTATAAAAACTACAATAGCTCACTTTTTTATAGAAGTAAATATGAAGCTGAGCGTCCTAGCGGTGTTGGCGCTGGTGACATCATCATGGGGCTACAGGATACTGGCGGTGTTCCCTGTGCCGTCCAAGAGCCACAACCACCTAGGGCAGGGTATCGTTGGAGCCCTGCTGAAGGCTGGACATGAGGTTACCTACAATAATACTTGCACAACTTACTTATTGACGATATGACTATCCTTATATTTAAAAAGAGCCGATACGGAATCGGATCCGCTTACGGATTCGAATCATTTAAATCTTCAACTCCGGATTTACCCATATCTAGAACAGATACGGGAGCGATAGCTACCTCCGCATCACAGAACTATACATATACGTTTTCAAAACTATATCACAGTACAATAATGCCTTCAGGGTACTTTTGGGGCTGCCCCATTTCATTGGTGCGTCCAGGACGTTCGCGGATGCCAGAGTTGACTGTTTCTACACAACTATGAGGAAACGCTGCACATCCCTGGCGAGCAGGGTGTGAGCTAGTTCCAACGGTATCCTGAGGGCATTTGCGGAGAGGTTTGATTGCCAGTATTTGATTCATTGCTATATAATCCACGTACTGACAACCAAACCTTACTGAGTGCTGATCATATTATAGTCATAAGGTATTTTATGGTTATGTTACTAATTTTAGTTTAAGATATTGTAACTAACTTAACTATAATCCCAGTTGATCGAAATAAACGGTTATTATTATTATCAAACAATATAGTTCTGTCGCTCCCGTATCAACCTGTCTAGTCATGTAGGTACGTAAGTGCAGTACCGTAATAGACGCTGTTTAAATCATATTTTGCAGATGATAAAGGCCAATGATGATGATGATATGTTAGAAGGGCATTTCTTAAGGTTTTTTAGCTATACTAGTAATAGTTTGTGATCATCAGGTGACGTGGGCGACGCCGTTTCCGAAAAAGGACGCGCAGAAAGGCCTCACCTATATTGACGTCAGTGAGACCCTTGGAGTCGTTCAACGTATGTACACAGTGTTTATTTTTTATTTCCTTTAATTTTAGCAAGTGGTAGTACTTGTACCCGTCATTAGGAGCAAAGTTTGCTACGAGGAGACAATTTGGAAACGAAAAATAATCTGCTAGTCCCTATGTTTTTGTTAAGTTACTACCAACACACAGTATGAAGGAATCTCACGTGACCATCTCTTATAGGATCCAATTTTTTGTATGTATCTGTTACACCAACTAATGCAGCTAATAGTTTGTTTTTAAGTCAAGCATCTTTGAGTACGAGTTTTTTAACTTCTACGATATCCGACGATGTTACCGCAATCTGCCTTCCTGGGTCATTTACAATTGCCTCTCTGCCTTGTTTGAAAACACTATGCCACTTGTATATCATGCTTTCTTTAAGCATGGCAGTTTTCCCAGCAGACGGCTATAATTTTTTAGGGGTATTTACTATGGGGTTTCTTCATGTCCCATAATTTCATTTGTACTTATTTCGTTTGCCATAATGGTCACAGGCTATAACCTTCATTTGCCCTAATATCACATACCATAATTTTTGAGTGCCATAATATTCATTTGCCATAATGGTCAAAGGCTATAATATCACATACCATAATTTTCGAGCGCCATAATAGTCACTAGCCATAAGTCAATAGCCATAATTTTGAGTGCCATAATACTCGAGTGTCATAATGTTCAACATCTATAATATTAGATGCGAAGACCATAGCGTCATCTATCGTCGAGTAGTGTTTACTAAATCCCGTTCTTATCTGTATCAGGTTTTTCGCCATATAAATCGGAAACCGAATGGCCCTGTCCTAAAACAGTGGCTTAATGGTCGTGAGGTTGCTGGTTCTAATCCCAGCATGGGTGAGCTTTTTGCAAGTTTTCTTCAGATGATTTGATTTCAGTAAGTGGGACTAAAGTTTCTAGAAAGTTTTAAGAAAAGAATATTCCGTGCCATAGAATTTTAGAGGGCAAATATATAAATGTATGGGATTAGAATATGCTAGAAGCTTCGACACAGCCCAATTTACTGGAAAGGCGAACGCTACTCAAAACAGCAGAATAACGAAAATATGACGATAAGAAGTGACAAAAAACGAGCGAAATTAACGGATATAAAAGACGGTGAAGTGGAGCAGCGGCAGTCTTAAAGTGGCAAGCGAAGGAAAAACAAGTGGAAGTTAAAAGTGCAGTGATAAAAGTGGAGTAGTAGAAGTTAACTAGAGGGTTAGAGGGTGTTCACCTTCCGGTACATTCGAAACTAAAGTCGAAATACCCCAGTATTTAATACGAACATCTAAACGACCTATTCTCAAAACGAATGAATCCCGAATTGACTTACAACCAAAAAGAGCTTTTCTCGATATACACTTTGCTCGAAACAAGTCAATTTCTAATGGAATGAATCTCATAAAAACTAATTCACAAAATGAACCAGTCCCAAAATACCCTAAATTTTAATATCAAAATACTTGATATTAAAATTTAGGGTGATAGAGAGAGAGATAGTGATAGAGATGATGATAGAGATCTTACACTACGGAGGATGTGTTCATAAAAAGATGATAAAGGGCACAGTTTTTGCTACTTTCGGAGCGAATATTTCCGAAAATATTAACTACATCACGATTTTTTTAGAAACCTCAAAGTGTTTTTATTAGAACTGGCGAATGATGTGCCACACATTGATATTCGCTGATTAAAATAAATCAGTTTCGGTTACATGTATGGAGTGCCCCTCATAGGAACATATATTTTTTTTTATTTACTTAACTATCAAACTAAGTAGCGGCTTACACAAGACACCTATTTTCCAAATTTCATCAATATAAATCTTATAGTTTTTGAGTAAAATGCCTGTGACATACGGACGGACGGACGGAAGAACAGACTGACAAAAGTATTATTCGTTTTTGCCATTTTGGCTACGGAACCTTAAAAATGGCACTTAACTACTTGGAGGGTTCGTTAAAAAAAAAATGGTATAAAAAAAAACAGTTTTATCGGATATAATCGCTCCGAAAGTAGCATAAGTCGTGTTTTCTAAACCTTATGTCCACAAAATATTAAAGAAATTACATAGATAAAGCTTAATAAATATTTTTACTTAACGAAAACTGTTTCCAACATGATCAGATATAGTTACCATTTTTAAGTTATTGCCGAAAAACGACGCTTCTAAACAAAAGGACGTAAGTGCCGTGAAGATACACTCTTTTCCTAGTGCACTTATTCATATCGTATATTTTTTTCATCTGTAGTGCATTTTATCGTATTAATGGCTGCGGAACCCTACACTGAGCATGGCACGACATGCTCTTGGCCGGTTTGTATGATATATTTCTTCAACATTTGCATATCAAACGTATGTAAGTTGTTTTAAATAAAAATCACTATTTTGCTTTTTTATATTCTAGATTTTTTTTACTTTTATAAGTTTTGATATGTTTCCTTGAAGAACTACGCATTGAGTTTATACTCAAAACATATATTTAGGTTAGGCTAAACACGAATATTGTAATAGATATAAGAGTTATTTCGAAAAACTGACTGACTGTTGAGTTTGTTTCGGCTTTCTTCTCTTCAGTGGTCTCCTCTTGGGAAACGCCGTAGAGTCAGACTTGTAAAAGTGCCCTTGTGGCCTACTTACAGAATAAAGATCATTATTTCATTATTATTTCATTATTTCAACTACATAGGTACCTTGGTATGACAATTGAAAATTTAGTGTATTTTGGGATTAGGTTGTTTTGAGAATGAGTTATTATGAGAATCATGTGTTTTGATACTACCACGTACATAACATTTAGGGTATTTTGGGAGTGGTTCTTTTTGTGAATTAGTTTTTATGAGATTCATTCCATTTGAAATGGAGTCGTTTCGAGCAAAGTGTATGTCGAGAATAGCTCTTTTTGGTTGTAAGTCAATTCGAAATTCATTCGTTCTGAGAATAGGTATTTTAGATATAAGGTCGTATTAAGTAGGTACTGGGGTATTTTGACTTTAGAGTCGAATGCACCGGAAGGGGTGTTCAGTCTCAGTGTGCGCTATACACGGTGCGAAGTCTAGTGTCGGTACCGGGACGCGTTTAACAGTGAACCCCTGCTACTGTAAGTCGTAAATAAATTAACCTGGAACTATCAAGGTGTCAACTCTATCCTCTATCCCACGCTCGTATCAATATATAATGTTCATAATTCTAAATCATTTATGCCATAATAGTCGTTTGTCATAATTACGAAAAAAGCATACAAAAATGACCTGCTACCCGAAATCACCAAAAAACCTTAAACTGTAGGTTAGGTTAGGTTCGTATTGTGAACATGTATAGAGGAGCGAGCGAAGCGCGCGGAGCGTCTAAATGGGACAAAAGCCGAAAGCAGTAGGTTAGGTTATGTTTGTATTGTTTGTATAGCGGAGCGACAAAATAGAACAAATACCGAAAACTGTAAATTCGATTAGGTTTGTACTGTTACCATGTATATCGTCCATCGTCGTCGTTTGAATTTTGTGGCAAAAGATTTTGGAACACTTCATAATAGAGAAAATTAAATTTATGGCACCTAACAATATTTCAAATTATTATTATGGCATATCAATCGTTATGGAATAAAAAAATATGGCATATGAATCCTTATGGAATATTAAGTTATGGCAAATGAAAATATGACAAATGTTTATTATGGCATATGAATAGTTATGGAATATAAAATTATGGCATATGAAAATATGACGAATGATTACTATGGCATATGAATCGTTATGGAACATAAAATTATGGCAAATGATTACTATGGCGTATGAATTGTTATGGAATATAAAATTATGGCAAATGAAAATATGTCAAATGATAATTATGGCATATGAATCGTTATGGAGTATAAAATTATGGCAAGTGAAATTCGGACGTAAGAGATTATTTCATAAGATTTTCGGGAAAACGATGGAGAACCTTTGCTGTGTCCATGAATAAAACACCAATTACGTTTTATACTACTAAAATAACTTTGACCGTACACATCACGACTGATTCCGTGACGCGTACTGTGCCCCGCTCTTTCAGCCGCCTCCCCTCATATCCTATTACATTTGCACTAAAATATGATCTCACGCGACTTATCGTCCATAATTTCATTAATTATAAGTTGCCGTGATTTTCCTTGATTCTTTGATATTCCATTTGCTCCATAATCGCAAGTTTATTCCGAAATCATTTGTTTGACAGACGACATCTTTAAAACAAACGCCGGTTTTGGATGCTCATTTTTCTTTTAATACTTCTAAGAGTCGATACTGTGTGGGCATCAGAAGACTATAAGATAATAAGCGTTGATATGGCGTATGATATGATGGAATTACATACAATTTTTCGGAACTACCCAGAATGAGAAATTACCCTACACCTTATTTTTTTCATGTGACATATTTAGAATAAAATTGTTGACAGATGTTGACCCGTTGAAAGTGTCGGACATGAGCATTAACACGCTGATGGAGTTTGGGCGTAACATCTCCATCGCCGCCGCCTCGAACAAGGGTGTGCAGAGAGCATTGATGCAGCAGTTCGACGCCGTCGTCACGGAGACATTCTTCTCCGACCTACAAGCTGGGTAAGTGACTTCTCTATCGCAATCCGGTCATGATTACAGAAGCTTTGGTCATGAGTCCATGCTCATACATAACTCGGCAGAAGTTGCGCCGGAACGCAAGTGCCATCTGATGGCACTGTACAAAGTCTAGGAGTGGCGGCAAACCCATGTGATTCTTTTGATTTTGTTATTGTGTTAAATATTTCAATAACGAACCGAGTATTTGTCAAGTCTCTTGTCGTAGTCTTCGAGTTTTCTTTTATCATGTCCGATCAAGATTCCGATTCAGGCCCTACAGATACGTTATCTCTATTTTCCTTGCTTTTCTTGGAGATTTTAAAAGGGAAAATTTGAAGCTTCGACAACGCACAAGGAAAGCTAGGAGCATCAACTGGCGTAATGGGTGTAAACAACGGTCACTACACCATCAGGCGAGCCGTACCGTACGGGGGGCCAAGAAATTAGTCAACTTACCAATTTTCGACTATTTCATGTAATACAACAAACACCAACCTCTTTCTATTATGATAATAAATAAGTGGCCAGTTGCGACAGAAAGATAAAATGAGTATTCAATGACAAATGATATGATATAAAATGGATCGCAACTCGTAAATGGATCCGGAAACAGTAGCTACACTAGTATATTGATTAGAGCACAAAAATATACAATAAATATCAAAATTTCATCAAATTTAATTGAAACTACATTTTCCATACTTTAGGTTAGGGTCCTTTCCGATTTCTTGGCGGACCATATAATTGTCTGTGTTTATCGTATTATTAAAAGAAGTGACGCCAGTTTTTCTGTGCTAAGAGAAAGTCAATTAATGGTTTATATGAGTCATGTTGAGTTTAGATTCAAATCATGGGATAGCCCAATTAGTGTATTTGGCTCTTGTGAAGAATTAATGTCAAAGCAGCATGAAAACTAGAAATTTAAAAGGTTTATCTGATTTTGAATCTGATTAGCCTACCGACTTTATCAATCATGAATTACATTATTTCCAACTGATAATTGATGCACATCAACCCACAATCCACTTACGTGAATACTTTTAATTGGACGAATAGAAGTCTGTAGGTATAGCTTGACAAGTTATTTCGTGACACTCCCAAGGGGGAAAGAGAGCGGGACGTCATCGTGTTCCGCCGCGCGCACGCTTCATACCCGCCTCCGCTGTGCCCCCCCCCCCCCCCCCCCCCTCATGTCACAAAAGACCATGTCAAGACATAATCGAGTTAGTTGTTGAAAATCAAAACGTAAGGTTACCCTTATTTGTTTTCCCACAGTTTCGCCGCAGTTCTGCAAGTCCCCTGGATCGTGCTGAGCGGCACGGTGCTGCATGCTGGCGTGGAGATGATGGTGGATGACGTGCACAGCGCGGCGCTCGTGCCCAACATGATGAGTGACTACCCCATACCCATGAACCTGTGGCAGCGCATGAGCAACACAGCTATGGTCGGCCTTATGACCATCGGTCGCTTGTAAGGATCCTCTAAAAAAATATTATGCCTCTGGTGGAATTTTAGCTCTTCGCTCCAATCGCTAGTCCAGTTAATAGTTTTTTTTTTTACTTTTTGGTATAGTCCTCAGGATAAACGTTTAATTTTGCTTTTGTTCTAGTAACATCTTAGTGAAGCTTTGCGCGTTCTGTTGAGTGGTCCTTTGGCTCAAGTTTCGTAAAAAATTTGAGATGTTTACTAGACGTGACCCACCTAAAACCATATTTACCGTCTATTCTGGTGCTGACCTTCCTTTTGTTTTCACATTAGGACGGGTACGGCAGCCTGCGAGAAGTACTATGAGGAAATCTTCGGACCCATGGCCAAGGCGCGGGGCGTCGTGCTTCCCCCTTACTCTCAGGCGATCTACAATATCTCCGTCCTGCTAGTGAACTCGCACCCGTCGCTGGCGGCGGCGACCAGCGTCCCGCCGAACGTGGTGGACATCGCCGGCTATCATATCGCGGACCATCACACGCCGCTGCCCAAGGTAATCAGGCGCCATCTGATGTTAAGACAATATGGAATGTTTGTGGCCACTTCGCGTCATAAAGACTGGGTTAGTTATTATACAGACCTGATTGGACTTTAGTGCACAGGCATGTTCTCACAACACGATCACCAACAGCCAGCAATACTTGCAGAGTGATCCCATGAAAAACACCTTTTTATATACGACCGTCCCTTGCTTTTCTACTTACCCAGGATCTACAAGACATCATGGACAACTCTAATGGCGTAGTATACTTCAGCATGGGGTCAGTGGTACAAGCCTCAGCGTTACCAAAACAACTCCGAGCTGACCTGATCCGTATCCTGGGCGCGCTGCCCTACGCCGTGCTGTGGAAGTTCGAGGAATCACTCGAGGGGCTGCCGAAGAACGTGCACGTCAGACCCTGGATGCCCCAGCCCGCTATATTAGGTGAGTTCATAACACAATAGTAAGAGAAAATAATGAGGAATATTTAACGGGACAAACACAAAAGTATACAGTGACGTTTTTTTTTAATGTGACATCGCTTCTACTACTAATACTACTACTCCTCCGGCGCAGTGACCCAAAGTGTGTCTTGGGATCCAAAACTTCACTGATACTGGCGATTAGCACAGTGCTCGCTGAAGGAGGGGTTGACTCGCTCGACGCGTAATCGAGAGGTACCGTGTTCGAGTCCTGGTGTCACCACGTGCGAGAGCAATCGTATTTTTCTTTGCGCTTTGACTTGTATCAATATCACAATAGGTAGACTATAGCTGTTCGCTAGGTGCCGAGGATGTTGTTGCATCCCAACGCCTACCACACCGACGACGGTTACAGCAGGCATGTGGCCGTTCAAGTCCAAAAATCACCCTATGTACCAACGTTTGTAGCTAAGATTCCCCATTGTGGCAGCGCACCCGAAGACGAGGCTGTTCATCACGCACGGCGGGCTGCTGAGCACGCTGGAGGCCGTGCAGGCGGGCGTGCCGCTGCTGGCCGTGCCAGTGTTCGGGGACCAGCCCGGCAATGCGCGCCGCGCGCAGCGTGCCGGCTACGCGCTCAGCGTGCCTTTCTCTCCAGATATGGGGCCCCAGCTCAAGGCGGCTCTGGATCAGATGCTAACGGATGATAGGTAAATCTAATAGCTGAAACAAAAACAAGTAAGTAACATAAAAACTCGACTGTACAATTCTAGTGTCTCCATGAGCTGTAGACCTCTCGAGTTTCAACCCTAATATTTTTTAAATTATCAAACCTGCTCCCAAAATTTCACGTGATTCGCCCATAACCAAGACGATTCCAAAGACACGTCATACATTAAAATCCATCCAGCCATTTAGGCTGCACAGCGCACCCACATACTCACTCGGAAAATATGTATAACCCTCATTCGAACGCAAACAGGTACAATTAAATCATTCCTTCTTTACCTACAAACCTGCTACCCATTCTAGGTCAGCCTCAGCCTCCTCCACAATGTTTCCCCAAATATGACGGTGCGGAGCGAATCTCTTGTAGCTAGCAACATTCCTGATTTCTTCATTCACGCGATCGTGGAAGTGCGATTTCCTTTTGTGTCCAGCATTCGTTTCACGTATCTAATCCATAACCCACCTCCTATACTTAGTCGTTGGTGGTTCTTGTGTTTGTCGACTTGTCTCGCTAATCTTACTTATAGATACACAGTTATAAACAATGATAAAAGTCCAAGACTCCGACTGCATTCGAACCAGTGCCTTGAGCCTTGCTGAAATTCACTTTAAAATCCTTGATTTTCATAGAAATCCGACATGTCTCTCTCTCTTTTACAAAGCTATATGCCTCTCTCAGCACAATGGCCAGACTTGGTGTCCGTTTACAAAGAGGAGGTCATAAAGAGGACTAGTTTGGGCTGACTCAGATTTAATTAAGTGATCACTCAATTAGTAACATAACGGTAACATTTAACTGCATTAACGATCAGTCTTACTTAATTATTGGAGTAGTTTTAATTTATTAAACGGGTCATGTAATAATAAGATATTTGACCCCAACTTCCCTACAGGCATGATCGTAGTCGAGTCGAGATAAACCGGATTGATAACACCGCTGACTATGGTCTCACCGGAAGATCAGCGCTGGCTTTCGAGCCAGCATTATGCTGAGGTGAGACCATTTCGGGGCATACATCGAATAAATGTATTTTTTTTTCTTTCTTTGTAATAAAACCCGTGTTTGCAGTTACTACAACACAGCCAAGTCGCTGTCGAAGATCTTCAACAACAGGCCCGTGCCTCCCGCAAAACTGATCGCACACTATGTGGAGCTTGCCATCGAGACCAAGGGTAACTTGCTAACTCTTAAAGTTATATCATCATCTTAATGTTTGTGTTGTTTACACTACAGTGACATCTCTAGCTAACATGGGGCAACTGTAAAGTTAGCTTTTTAAATATAAAAAAAAAAAAACAAAAAACCCGACTGCGTAAAAAACTAAAAAAGAAAAATACAAGTCCAGTGCCCTCCAGTCGGGACTCGGGACCCATTGTTGGGAAGATTTGCGTCGATCTAGATTTCTTATGGGTCCCGACTGTTCAAAATCGCTATGTTTCATATTATAATTTATTATTTGGTATATTGTGAGTATCGATCATGAATCATGAAAGATTTCCATTATAACCTAACAAATTTCTAGGGCACTGGACTTGTTTTTTTTCTTTTTAGTTTTTTACGCAGTCAGGTTTTTTGTTTTTTTAATTATTATTTTTATTTTATACTTTTTAGTTAAAACTATAAAAGTCAGACATTTTCTCAATCTTTATCGTGGGGGTTATTGAGAAGCTTGCACAGATTTATTACAATGCAATTAAATGAAAATTTAGTGAGAACGGCTTCCTAAGCAACTTTAAATCGTTATAGTTCCTAACTGGTAATTCCAAATTAAAATGATAAAAGAAACCTAATAATGATTTTTAAATCCCTATTCATTGATACCCCACTTGATATAGTACGTCAATTTTCTTTTTTTTCTTTCAAATCAAATCAAATCAAAATATTCTTTATTCAAGTAGGCCTAGTTACAAGCACTTTCGAAATGTCAGTTACATGAGAGTGAATGTTTGCTGGGAGAAATACAATATGATCCAACATTTGCTGCAAGGATTAGGGAAACCCAGAAAAACCTAATCAGATCATTTAACTTAAGTGTAAAATTATTGATAAAATCATCATTTTTAAAATTAAAATAATCAATAAGATAAATCCCAAAAGGATTGTCAATAAAAAATAAATAATCTAGAATGTGTCTAGAATAAAATTCTAAATGTCAGAGTATATAAAACAATTAAGATTAAAATAATAATAATACCTTAGGTATTCGTTAAAATAATTATTCATATACCTACATGACGCTATAATTTACATTAATCCCACGCGGCTTCATCATTCATGTAGTCTTGTGTGCTATAATAAGCTTTAGAAAATAATTTTCGTTTCACAATATTTTTGAATTTACCAATAGACAACTCAGTTATGCTGCTAGGAAGTTTATTATAAAATCTCACACACTTACCCATGAATGATCTCCTTATTTTATGGAGCCTAGTAGCAGGCACTGCGAGCTTATGCTTATTTCTAGTATTAATATTATGTATATCACAGTTCTTCTTAAAGTCGGTAATATTTTTATGTACATACATAATATTCTCATAAATGTATTGACAATGCACTGTTATTATATTAATGTCCTTAAACTTATCTCTAAGCGACTCTCTATAGTTCATTTTATATATCGCACGAACAGCCCGCTTCTGCAGAACAAATATAGTATTAATGTCGGAAGCACTGCCCCATAGTAAGATGCCATACGACATAATACTGTGGAAATAACTGAAATACACTAATCGAGCCGTTATCACGTCTGTTAATTGACGAATCTTACTTACTGCAAAAGCTGCAGAACTCAGTCTATTCGAGAGATTAGCAATATGGGGACCCCATTGGAGCTTAGAATCTAATGTTATACCGAGAAAGACTGTACTATTAACTAGTTCCAGTTCCTCACCTTTAACCATAACGCTTGCTTGCTCGTGTTTTACGTTACTCGTGACAAACTTAACACATTTAGTCTTTTTCTCATTCAACAATAAATTATTTATATTAAACCAATTTACTACTTCACAGATAGCATTGTTTACGTCATTGTAGGATCGTTGATTTCGTACGACTTTGAAAATTAGAGACGTATCATCTGCAAACAAAACTATCTCATGGTGGGTCTGTACGAGGTGTGGCAAGTCGTTTATATAGATAAGGAACAGGAAAGGTCCCAATATTGATCCCTGCGGCACACCCATAGAGACTAATCACCCCGGTGAACGCTTTCCATTCACGTCAACCCTTTGTATTCTACCATTTAAATAAGACTGTAATAAATTTAGTGCTAATCCTTTAACTCCGTAGTGGTGTAGCTTCCTGATCAGTGTCTCATGATTAACGCAATCGAAGGCCTTAGATAAATCACAGAAGATGCCTAAAGCATCTCGCGATTCCTCCCAGGCATCGACAATGTGTTTTACGAGCTCAACTCCGGCGTTGGATGTCGAGCGACCCCGCGTAAAACCGAATTGCTTACTATGCATCAAATTATTCAAATTAAAATGTTTTAACAATTGATATAGAATTAGCTTTTCAAAAATTTTACTAAATGTAGGTAGTGCAGATATTGGTCTAAAGTTAGTGGGGTCAGAGGTACTACCTGATTTAAATAAAGAAATTATTTTGCTATGTTTCATCAGATCAGGAAACTCACCGCAGTCAACACTGTTATTGAATATATCTGCCAAGTCAGGCGCTATTACTTCTATTAGGGATTTCACAGCATGGACTGAGACCCCCCATAGGTCATTGGTTTTTTTGACATTAATTGATTTAAATGCCTTTACTACATCTGAAGGACTGACATGTTCAAAATAGAAGTCCTTACTACATTCTGGTACGTTTTCTTTTAACAACAAAACGGCAGACGAAGGTGATGAATTTAAACACTTTGTTGTAGATACTGGTATATCGGTGAAGAAATTTTCAAATTCTGTTGCTACATCTAAACTAGAATCTATAATTTTGCCATCAATTTTTAATTGTAGATCACTAATTGCGTGCCTTGATCTACCAGTCTCCACATTAATCACTTTCCAGGTGGTTTTGATAATATTAGAACTATTTTTGATTTTCTGGGATAAATAATTACGTTTGGCAATATGACAATCAATTTTGAATTGTTTTGAATATTGCTTTACATGTTCTTTAAATTCATCACTCGTATTAAACCGCCGTTCCTCATACATGGCATACAGTGCTTGTCTACGTTTGTGTAAGTCCGCAGTAGCCCATTCGCTAAATACTGGTGCACCGCCAGCCACAACCGATTTGGAAGTAAATATTGTATTATAATGTTTCATAAAAGTTGTAAAGAATGAATCATACATGTGATTAGGACTCATTTCAGAAGACAGAACGGGTAGCGCCTGAAACAAATGTTGCTTCATTCTTTCCACACGGTCTGTGGTTACCGGTACAAAAGTAATTTGTTTTTCACTATATTTTCCCTTAATATCTCAAATTCCATTAATTGGCCTAAATGATCTGATTCTAATTTACTGATTATACTTTGTTTAGAAGGAGAAATATCAGTGAAAATGTTATCAATACAGGTGACGCTGGTATCGGTCACCCTAGTAGGTTCCATAAATACGTGGCTTAAACGAAAAGATTTGAATAGATTCAACAATCTAATACTTAGTGTTGAATCTTCCAAAAGATTTACATTGAAATCGCCGCAAATAAGTAATTTTTTACGAGTACGCGATATCTTAAAAAGCACATATTCAATAATAGTTTGAAAAACATCGAAATTACTTAATGGCGGCCTATACACACAAACTACAATAAATTGCTCTAGTTCTACTGCACTTAATTCTATGGTCCGTTCAACAGACAAGGATACAATGTCCTTACGTTCCTTAAATTTCAATTGACTATTTAATATAATTAACGACCCACCATGTATGGAACTAAGTCTGGTGAACGAACTACCCACCTGGTGATTATTGAATTGGGGCATTATCTCATTGCAAGTTAGCCAGTGTTCAGTTATACATAAGATATCAATATTATAGGCATTTAAAAATAATTCAATCTGCAAATCTTTCCCTCTAATACACTGAATATTTTGATGAACCAGGTGGATATACTTTTCATTGCCAGAAAAGGATTTCTCCATTGTCTCATCACTTTGTTTAAATTATTACACATAACAACATTAATGTCGGACTGCTCAATAGAAGCAGAGTTATGTACCAAATTCTTGGTAGAAATGTCAATTAAATAGGCTAGTGACAAAACTATTTGTCGTTTGCAATAATTGGAAAGGTAAAACTTACCTTTTGTCAAAAAATAATGATTACTAACATATTTGTTAGCGTCTACTATTCTAAACTTACTACTATATGTACAAAGATTATATAAAGATGTATTTAAAATATATCTTGTATCATTTTCAGATTTTGACAATTGTTTACAATAGGGAAAAGTGAACATAATAATTTCCTGAACTATAATTGTGTTCAAAGTTTCATAAAATTTAATTAAATCATTCTTGTTCACTTTACCCCTGTTTCCCAAAAGAATAAGCAGTGTTGTCTTGGAATTAATATTACTTTTTCACAATATGGCGTCTGTTTATCGCCATTTTGAGTTCTCATCATTTTCATGTCTTCATTGACATTTGGACAGTTGAGACAAATGGATTGACGTAAGAATCATCAAAATCGGTCCACACGTTTGGTCTCTAGAGTGCCGGATAGGAACAAACATACATACATACATACAAACATACATACATACATACTTACATACATACATAGACTGATAAACACATTACCACTCCTTTGCGTCGCGCAGTCGGGTAAAAAAAATTGGGTTCTTCTAAATAGATTTAAAAAATGGGTCTTGATAAGACTTGACAATGTGAAACACTGTTGATTGGATAGGTGTACTATCAACAGCATAATTGCATGAACATGGCAAAGACGATAATCGCTTGGCTGTCTTAAGATGCTGAGAGCACGTAGCTCTCAGCATTGCATGATGGTTACAAAAAAATAAACTAGATGGCGTTGTTATCAAAACGAACACGAAAAATTTAATGCTTTGTTTGTTGATATGTAAGTCTCACAAGCACTAAAATTGTTCTGTAATAGAATAATCTACTACATGGATGAAATATAATTACTATTAAAGAAAAGTTCCGCTGAAATAAAAATGGCACCTGTATTTAACTTTTGGAACACGCTTCTTTTTAACCGACTTCCAGAAAAAGGAGGAGGTTTTCAATTCGTTGGAATGATTTTTTTGTAAGGAAGGTTGTTTTAAAATTTATCTTTCAAGCGTATTGTGACTATAGTAACAGAACAGAGTCTGTTCTGCAACAAGAACTTATTGCAAATATACCGCCATTTTCACTTTGTTTCTTCATGAAACTACGAGGTTTTTAAACTTACTTAACTTCATCCACACTTCAATAAAATATGCGATAACATGAATATTATGGCACTATACTTTAATAAAAATAATATAATAAGCAAGGTGGAACTTTAGAATACCCTCCTTTGGAAAATATTCTACTTTGGATGCAAATTTCCGTAAAAAGTTGCGTTGCTAGTTGTTTGAAAGTCATCAAGGATGAAAATCTATTATAATATCATATAATATGAAGAGATAGTCAATTGATACATAGACTGGGCTGAAACAAAATAATCATTGTTTGTGCCTGGATCTTTGCCTGAATATTGACTATGAATACCTACACCTATAGCAATCGAAATACTGATTCAATATTAGTATGGTTATTTAATTATATAGTTATTACAAGAAAATTTACAATTGACTGTGTGTATTCATAAAAGGTAAGGTAAAAGAAAAATAGTCACAAGATCTCTTATAATGACCCTCCTCAAAAGTAGGGTTTTGTTTTTAATTACAACCAATGAATAACTATCTATACTTACAACTAGAAATAATACAACACTGAAATGAAAAAAAAAAAACTTTATTTCTTACACAATGTTTATTTAAAATAAATAACACAATTTATTAATCTATAATTTAAGTAAAATCTCTTGTTAAGATTTTGTTGAGGGTATAGCTTAAGTATTCATTTCCAAAATTGGAAAGAGGATTGAAGCTTCCCTTCAACAAAACAGTATTATGAGCGAATACAATTAATTACAAATCTGAGACTGGTTATCATTGTAGGCGAACGCATTCTAACATTTACCTTTTACTGTTTTACTAACTTATCATTTCTTAACATTTCAAAGACTGAGTGATGAAAAAAAAATAGTAAAATACTGTCACAAAATAGCGTATATGCAAAAAAAACAATATGTGATTGAGTCCCGTTTTTTAGTATAAAAATGTAGTTATTTACTATTATAGTATAGAAAAATATAAAAATAAAATATACTTAACGCAATGACGCCCTGTTTAACTACTAATAAACATCAGTGTAACCCTATCTCCACTTACTTCTGTCCTTAATTGGTATAGCCACAGATTTTCAATGAGATTTAAATCTGGTGATCTAGCAGGCCACGAAATTATATTTATATTATAACGCCGGCGAAAACACTCACTCACACTTTGGGAATGATGTATAAGACAATTATCCTGCACAAATGACATTATGGGTAATTCTTCCTCCGGATACACATTTCGAATCTTGGTCTCCTCCAGCACATTGACGTAATCAGCAATTAGCCCGACTGGGCACTCTTGACGAGTTTTCCCGGGTCAGCCCCGCTCATCCAACCCCATATGTTCACTGTAATGCGACCAGATTGCACATTAGACACTACGTGATCGTTATTATAACGCGTATTATTTCGACGCCACAAGCTAAAGCGTCCATGTTGACTAGTGAAACGTTTTTTCGTCAGTGAAAATTACATTACTTCAATCGGCATTTAAGTATTCTCGAGCAACCTTTAGTCTCGCTTCTTTGAGCTGTGGAGTCAGCAAGGGTTTGACTGCATGCTTGCGAGGATGTAAACCCTCACTGTGTGGAGAACATGGCGAACAGTGTCCACGCCTGTGTTAAATAAACGGGTGTAATGGATTGTTGGTGGAAAACCATTTTCTTCATATTCCTGGACCATGCTTTGACGCCGCTGTGCGCTTATAAGTCGAGGTCTACCGATCCTTTGGTGGTGCAAATCCTATATGATCCTTCCTCTGTGAATTGTTGCACCCATAACACAACTGTTTTCCTCTGTAACAATTTTCAGAAATGTATAATCATTATTAAATTAGCATAAAGAATAATTAGCATACTAATATAAAAAATCTAGAAAGAAATGTAAACGATAATACTTACGCTTACTAATTGATAGATTCAGGCGTTACTTTGCGGAATTCCATACTAGATCAATGGATTATAGTTCCTTTGCTGTTCTGCGAACTAGTGTCTTTGTTAGATGTGACAATAAATTGTGCCCACATGCGCATATTTTCATGCAGTTTCCAAATAATAATAATAATAATAATTAACAAAGGAACTATAATCCATTGACTTACGCTTACACCGATTTCTGTGGCAATTTCTGTCAAATTTTTGCCTTGACTATGCAAAATAATTATTTGTAACATTATGGCTAAGTCAATATTGCAACGAGAACCCATTATTACAAAATAAAAGAACTAAATACATACTAAAACTCAATCAAAAATACAATCAAACGGACGGCAGCCGCAAGAGAACGAACGAACAGTTTCTTTGTATAAAAACTATTACGGTATATTCATAATCTAAGTCTACCCTCTAATTATGTGCGGTTACTTTTATATAATTGTTGCACATTCAACAACTATTCAACATGTGACTTAATTATAAATATTTATTTGTTTAAATAAAAATGTTTGTTTAAGCAGCTGTTATAATCTCAGTAAAAAATAAATTAAAAATCTTATGAAACCAATGTCGTTACCGGATAGATGGCGTCTCGTTTTGCTGCAAAGCAAACTTTCTGACAAATGTCCATGCAATTATGCTGTCCAGTGTCACGTTTTTTTTTTTAAATGACCATAATAGAAACTTCTACTAACGAAATCAAAATGAAAATATTAAACCGAAAAGTTAGTAAGGCGTATTAAAATTGAGGCAACTGCTTGAAAGATTCGATTAGTCGGGTCGGAGCATCGATGGACCTATTGGTAGGTCGCCGGTCTTGGCCCTTAGAGCCGTAGGACACGTGGGTTCGAATGCCACTAGATGTATAGAATTTCTCAAATGTTTGCTTTAATATTTACATTTAAATGTAAGTTAATCATGTTATGTTGGCAGGCGCGTACCACCTCCGCTCACCGACGTACCAGTACCGGTGGTACGAACGGTACATGCTCGACCAGCTCGCCGTCGTCTCGCTCGCACTGTACGCCATCTTCAAGTTGCTCAAGTTCCTCCTCAAGAGGGCGCTCACGTCAGTATCCGGGAAGGACACTGGGAAAAAAGTGAAGAAGAACTGAAACCGTCTTGTCCTGTAACTGAATTTAAATTAAGGTTATATGAAGAAGAAGGGTGACAAAAGTTGTAAATATAATAGGTACTTAATTTGCACAGCAGCTATAGAAACTAAAAATACTAGTGCCTTTTAAACTGCAAGTAACGCCATCTATCATGAATATGGAACATGTAACCGTTAGATAGTATAATAATTACAGGGCCACAAAGGAGTTTTAGAACCACATTAAGACACAGTTTTGATTTTGGTTGATTTCTATGAAAAGTGTTATCGCGTGTCATGGCCAACGTCAATGGGCAACTTTGTATGGAGCCTGTACCAAGAACCAACAGAGTTGGTCATGAAATAGATTTTTTAATGGGCTTCCATTTTTACTATGCGCCCAAGCTGAATTTCATTGCAGAATTAAGATATACTTACATACATTAGTCGGAGTAATGCGATGTCTGAAAAATGGGTTTCACTTTGAGAATTCAGACTTCAATTATTCTGGTGTTCAAGGCATCATAATTTTGGTTCTTGTCCTATAGCAGTCCAATCGTAGGCGTCACCCAATATGCGCCGTTTTGGTGCCCATAGTAAAAAAATTAAGCACAAAAAATACCTGTCTACTGATATAACTCTCATTTCTGTAGGTTCTTTGTACATCTTTGTCGTTAATAAAAAGATACCATCATCTCAGTTTTACAAACAGTTTTCAACGAAATTAAGCAAAGGAATTTGCAGAAGTGATATGTTCAACACCGACCAATGGACGCTTTAAGCACTAAAAATCCTGTGATATTAATACGTGAACATTTTTAAGTGCGTAAGATATACAAAAGAAGAATCGCAATTATTGTACTTCAATAATAGAGCAATACCTTTGAATAAATTATTGATTTCAAGACTTCTCTTTTATTTCTCCACATTAAATAGGCAATAAAAATAGCAGATACAAACTCTAGTGATCACTAAGGTACTTAACGACTTTTTAACGTCTGAAATTTGCCGTAGAACCAACACAAAAAAATATCGTGAGGATATCGGTATTTGAAAATGCCGTTTAACTGCCATACGAAACATGACCCGTAAGCGTCTTGATCTTATCTTATTGATATACTAACTGTGCCCGCGGCTCCGCCCGCGCGGAATTCGGTCTGTGTCAGTAAGCGGCTAATTCACCCCTCTCCCCTGGAGCCGAAACTTGAAGTAAAGTCCAGATAAAATATTAAACAAATACCACTAAATAAAAGTACACTCCAAAATCAATCGTTTTTCACACTTATTTAAATTTTTGACGTGATTTAAAAAACATAATAGAGTATATACTTAGAGGTGTATATCGGACGATACAGTACCACTTTTCTATTTTTACGTCCTTGACTGTAGTACTATCTAAATCAAGTCCATGGCAAATATCACCCAAATCGGTCCTCCAGTCAAATCAGTCTAAGCATGAAAAGGTAAGAAATATACACATAGAAATCCATACTTCCTAACAACCTTTCGAATTTAGGTCTAATATTATTTAGAAGTAAGATTAGAGGAAAGGTGAATAGATATTGAGGCCAAGTATTTACATTTTATTTACAGTTATGTTTATGTATGCACAACTAAATATGTAGGTACATATAATTATATCTACAGTTCCATACTCCAAAAGTAGGTATGTAAAGTATATTTTGATATTTACATAACATCGACATTTTACAATATTTTTTGTACACCACATTGTGAGTCTTCCCGGTGGGCATCAGCACGAACAGCTCCGTACAGCTGGCGAGCGCGCCACGTAGAGCTACCCGTGCGAGAAGCAGCCCGTGCGCAGGTCCACGCCAGCGGCGTGCAGCGTCTGCCCCTGCGACTTGTTGATGGTCA
Source organism: Hedya salicella (assembly GCA_905404275.2). Taxonomy (NCBI): domain Eukaryota; kingdom Metazoa; phylum Arthropoda; class Insecta; order Lepidoptera; family Tortricidae; genus Hedya; species Hedya salicella. The sequence goes on along the minus strand of FR990097.1, from coordinate 51,820,255 downwards.
TGGCGAAGCAGACGCTCACGGGTAACTGTAGACACTTGAAGAGGAGCGGGAAGTTGCTCGGAATGAGGGGGTTGCAGGGGATGAACTCGGCTTCTCCGGCACCTCACCTCGGGATTTGCGCCTCGATGAGGTTTCGCTGCAGCTGCACTACTTTTAGCCTAGTTCCGTTGCATAACTTTGGAGGTGACAAATTCCGAAGAAGCATGATCGGAACTCCAACTTTCAGGGTTAATTGAAATAAAACAATTTAACGGATTATATCGCGTATATTATCTCATTTTAGTTCCCGACGTTTCGGAAGCTTTCCAGCTCTCCATGGTCACGGATGGACTGAGAAAAGATGTATTTTCCTCTGTCAAAGTTACAATTTGTGCAAACTACCCATTTTTGAAAAAACACAAATAAAGGTGTACATACATGCCAGATGGGCCTAAGCTGTAAAGACAGTTACACATGAAGCGTTCATCCAAGACAGTGTTAATGGAATTATGTACTGCCTGTTCACCTTCCATTTCCGCCAATATCCGCACATTAACGGCTCTCTCACAAACCGAGTTCTCACGTCGAGTCACCTGGCTCAGGTATCCGTATACGCTGCAAATGTGGTCTTCAAAGAACAGAACGTTCTTGCATAACGTCTCTGGTAATCGAATCAGGCCGTTGGTTTCCTCCAGAAGTCCTTCTCCAAACTGAAGCAGTACCTGGGCAAATTCTTGGACATGTGAGACTCCTCCTTGTTGATACTACTGAGCCACTTATCTCGTATTTTGTTGTATTATTAAATCAATTATATTTAATTAAATTTGTTGGAAGCCGTCTCTTCTAAACTTAGAGTTAATTTGGCAAAATGCCAAGGTATTAATTTTAGCGCCACCTGTTAGTTTCGCAAGGTACTCGATACTCGTAGGCTCGTAACATATGCTTGAGAAAGGTTTGCACCTCCTTCCTAAGTAGCGCGATACGATTCAGGTGCAAACTTAATTCAATCAAGTATATTGGCTACCCCCGCTTTTAAGGCCGGGGATTTTCTCGACAGATTAGTCAAGTTTTCATCAAAATCTGCTCAGCCATTTTCACGTGCTGCGCGTACAAATAAACAGACATACAGACAAAAATTCTAAAAACTGTTGGAACGTGTTCTGTTATCGATTTTAAGTATCTCCGGCCAATTTTTTTTCGAATAATTTCTATGTACAGACTTTTGACCCTCTTCAGCTTTATTATATGTATAGATAGATAGTAATAAAAACCGGTCAAGTGCGAATCTGACTGGCGCACCGAGGGTTCCGTAGAAACTTTCACTTATTCCGACTTAACTTCCCGCTTGAGTTAAGTTTGCCTCTAGTACTAGTATCTCATACAAATGAAGGACAAACTTAACCAAACCGGGTTATTCAAAAATGACCCCCCCCCCCCCCCCCCCCCTCATATTGGTCGTTTTTTTAGAATAGAATAGAATATATTTATTTGTCAAACATAGGTAAGAACAGAGTTGGTGTTACATTTTGCTTGTTCTCTATGTTTTGCCAGTAGGCGTACAAATGTATGGGTTCTAAGACCCTAAACATACAATGTAATTTAATAACATGCATCAAATAATTTCAAATTAAAACAATGTCAATAGAAAATCCATAAAAAATAAAAATAAATTAAAGTCAACGTAAATATCTAAAGAATTAATAATAATAAAATCATAAATCAGTGTCATTAATGAACTGTTGAGTATTATAATAACATTTCTGAGTTAACAGTGATGTCAGTTCCTTTTTAAATTTGTCTAATTTTAAATCCTGAATATTAGATGGAATTTTGTTGTATATTTGGGGTGCCATTCCCAAAATACTTTTTTTCACTAATGCAGTTTTGCATTCCTTATTGCGTAACATATTTTTATATTGTGTCCGAGTAGGTAGCGTGCGTGTGTCTGCAATGTTATTGAAAAGACTAGGATTACACTTAACAAATATAGCTATTTCTAAGATGTACAGGCAAGGCAATGTGAGAATATTAAGTGACTTAAAGTAGGGGCTACAACTGTCCGTCACTTTCAAACCACACATAGCTCTTATGCACCTTTTTTGTGCCTTAAATATTATTTCTTTGTTAACTGAATTGCCCCAGAATATCAAACCGTATCTTAAGGTTGACACTACAAGACCATAGTAAGCTACCAGTAGGGTGTCACTGTTAACAGTTTTTGAAAGCTTGTAAAGAGCAAACGCCGATTTACTTAGCCTTTTACAAATTTCATTGATATGGTACTTCCATGTCAGTTGACTGTCTATCCAAAGTCCTAGAAATTTGGTGACTCCTACAGTTTCAATAGTATTCCCTCGATAATTAACATTCAGTTCGTTACATTTAATTCGCTGATAAAAGTTCATTACATTTGTTTTGGTGAAATTAATAACTAGATTATTATTATAAACAAAGATCAGAAACAAATGAAAAATTTTTTCGACGATACTGGACTTGAACCAGTTTCTTGAGCCAGACCGGGGCAGCACGCTCTACCATCTGAGCTAATCGTCCACACCAGTAGTCGACGAATTTTGTCATCTGTTCTTCCTTATGGATCTCTGTATGGTGCATCCGACTCTTTAGCCGTTAGCAATGCAATTTTTGCAATTTATTAGTGGAGTGATCCACTAATAAATTGCAAAAATTGTGATTATTATCATGATATTTGTAAAACAAAAAGTATAACTAGATTATTGTTATTGAGCCACATTATTATATCAGTCATTGCATTATTAATGTCATCTTCATATCTGCTAAGGTCATTACATTTTAAAATAGACGTGCTATCATCGGCAAATAAAATCATGGGATGGCAAACTGCTTTGGGCAAATCATTAATATAAATTAAGAAGAATAGAGGACCGAGTACACTCCCTTGTGGTACTCCATACATTACATGGCGTACATCAGACTGAAAAGTTAGAGTCATTTTGGTTGTTTGGCATACCCTAGTGACATCTGTATATTGTGATCGGTTACTGAGGTAGGAATCAATTAGTTTAAGGACGTTACCTCGAATTCCATGACGGTCTAGTTTATATAATAGCGTCTTATGATCCACACAGTCAAAGGCTTTGCTCATATCTGTAAAGATAGCACATATGGGTATTTTTTTGTCAACACTCTCTAATACATTATTAATTAAGTCGAATATAGCCATATTTATATCTATGTTTTTCCTAAAACCCTTCTGCTCCCTACAAAACAATATATTTTTATCGAAAAAGTTATAGAGGCAGTTGTATATATATTTCTCAAATATCTTTGAGAATATGGACAGAAGTGCTATAGATCGGTAGTTTTGAGGGTTTTCTTTATCACCTTTTTTAAATAATGGTCTAACAATGGAGGTTTTCAGCTTTTCTGGATATATGCCTTCTGTAATGCAGAGATTAATTATATGACATATATGTTTAGCTATCGTTTCATTGACGTATTTAATTACGATAGTAGAAACATTGTCATAGCCTACACTTGCTGTATTCCTTAGAGACCGAATTATTAATTTTATTTCAGGTACTGTTGCTGGTGCTATAAACATAGATTTCAAATAGCTGTTAATATTGCATTTTGCGATGTTATTCTTTGGTAAATTGTTTACACACTCAACAAAATGTTTATTAAATGTGTCAGCTATATCTTTGGGTTTTGTTAGGATGATTCCATCAGATTGTAACTTTAAGATCTGTTCTCTTGGATTATTCGCTTTGTTGGAATTGATAATCTGCCATGTGGCCTTCATTTTATTTTGAGCAACATTGGTAACGTGGCTGTTTTGCGCCTTCTTAGTCAATCTTATTATTTTTCTATATTTTGCAGAGTAATTTTTAAATATTTTTTTGTTAGCTGTTGTAGGCATACGGCGATATTGCCATAGAAGCCGTCTTTGATTTTTACTGCACACTATTATGCCTTTTGTTAACCATTTTAATTTTGTATTAGTCCTTAACGTAACAAATTTTACAGGAAAACACAAGTCGTACAATAAAAGGAAACCCTCTATAAAGGAATCGTAAGCTATATTAGGATCTTGAGTTTTATATATTTCGGCGAAAGATAAACTTTCTAGATAAAATTGAAACTTTTTTAGATTTTCTTGTGAATAATCTCGTTTTTTAATGCGCCAACGATTGATGTTATTTGTTGCAACGGCTGCAATTGTTAGAACTTGGGCTGTATGATCAGACAAACCTTTACCTTTAGAAATTAAAGATATATTTTATAATGTTTCCTTCGTTATACATGCGGGCTGACCATGTTTATAAATATTCCACAAATAGATAGCATAAGTAGCTTTTGAGATATGGCGCTCTAATAGTCGGACACATAGACAGACAGACAGAGTCGCACCATAAGGTTTCCTTTTTTACCGTTTTGGTACGGAACCCTAAAAACGATGGAAAAGTTAAAAAACCCACTACGCGTAGACAGTAACGCCATCGCTCGGCGAATAGCGGGAGCAGCAGTATCTTGTGACATCATCTTAGGCAACTTGCCTTGTTTACGGACGGCCAAGGTCAACTGCCACGTCAAGTGCGTGATTATCTCATTCACAAACAACCGTGTAGTGGTCGGCTTCATGTAAGTATACTCTGTTTTTTACTTAAAAACTTGAGCTAAAAACAATATCAGGACGTTGTTTCCTCCTTGTTGATACCTACAATTATACGGGACATTTCACCAGAATGTTTTGTACCTACGTGACGCCATTGTTTTGATACTTCAAACAATAACAGGGAGCCGATTTTTAGTATGATAATATTTCATATCTTGACTTAGGTGTTAGCTTAGCAGTGTTTTGTAGGGACGGGAGATTCCATTAAATTCGGTTGACTTTCGTCAGTCCCTAGACTCTCTAGTCAAATATAATGTTGAAATTATTAGAAATGTAGCAGCGTAAACAGTCTTAAGGCGACGCATCGCTAAACAATCAATTGAAAAACATGGTTTGCATCCCGTTCTCTGATTGGCCGCAGCGGACTGAGGGGGGGACTGATTGCATACAAATACGAGCCAGCGCTAGCTTATACCATAAGGTCGTAAACGACAAAACGGCTTTTTTCGTTTCAATTAAAAACTACAAATAATTTTAAAAAATCCAACTAACAAGCGAAAGTACGTAGATAGACTAATGTACTAAGAAAATTTTGAGGCTTAAATTGGTCTGGTTAGCTTGAAAAATGAGAATCTCTGTTTTAAAAGAGGTTTCTTTTATTTTGTTTTCTCTGTTATAAAAGTTAAAGAATCGTGTTTCTGCAACTAACAAAATAAAGTAAATGAACTGAAGAACCATGTTATGAAATATCACTTTCATATGCTTTGTAATGGCTGAGAAATGTTAAGATCTCTGAAACCAAAATTTCCAATTCGTCGTCTTATTGTTTTTTTTTGTAAATGATAGTTTAATGTCATTCAATATTTTAATTTATGAGGACTACTACTGACGAATAAGAGCAAGGACACTAAGTAATTTACTTCGAAATTTATTAAAATATTGAAATATTGTAATCAATTATTTTATGTAATAACGTTTTATGTTTATTTTGTAAGATAATATTTTCTTAGCGTAATATTTTCTTAACGAAGCATGTTGCAGAATTTCTTTTATAATTATTTTTAGACTTGACGATGCTTGTTGCAGATAAACTTTGTTGCGTGCTAATTAGAGTAAATAAAAATAATTTTTGTAACATCTATCAACCTGGTAAGGTTGGCGGGTTTAAAAAATACAAAAAAACTGACTCAAATAAGCCAGAGTAATTTTTTTTCTGTAAATATGTTCAATATACAGACATTTAATTTTTACAATTTTATAGTAGTATAGAAGGATATATGTATAGATAGATAAGATAAACAACGTGTGTTAATTAAGTTGTTATTAGTGAATAATCGGTGAGTCAACACTCAAAGTACACTCAACACAATATATTTAAACAGGTGCATTGAACACTGAACTGAAATATAAACTTAAATACTCTTTTCTATTAAATAATTACTATTTAATTTAAATTATATAAGCGTATACAAGGCTAAGGCTTGTGTTATGAGTACTAGACGATAAAATATTTACTTACTAGAAGGTGCAACTGCGTTAGCGGAGGAGAAAAAATCATAAGCCTCCCTTTTTCTGTAGCGTAGTCGGATAACCATTTTGTACAACCAACTATCTTGAAATCAGTTTAGCCGTTTTGACGTGATGAAGCCACAACGACACATACAAACATACAATAAAGCAATAGTAGATTGTTTAACAAGGGGCTAAAATAAGCCATTATGACACGAAGTGATTATTTGGACGAGCTCACGAAGTGCGCGAGGACAAATATGTCTGAGTGTCATAATGGCTTTTAGCCACGTGTTAAACACTCTGCTTTTCACTCACACGAGAAAATAAAAAAGACTTAACATTCAAATTGCATATTTCAGGAAAAATAAAAAGTACAGTTTGAGCAATTCTTTATAGTTAAATTGACAGCTTATATATTTTTTAAAACTAATAATGGCCATAGACAATTTTTACTTTTTAATGTAAAGGGCTGCAATACGATCAGAAATTTTGGCCAATCTGATGAGGTTGGTTTGTTTGTTTTTAATTATTCGTAAGTAGTATGTAGCTGGCCGCAAGTTTTTTTTTTTCAGTTTCATAGAAATTTGTATGGGATTATATGGCTTTCTTTTAAACCCTAGGGGCTAAATGTATTATTGTAGTCTCGCTTCGCGAAGCTAATATGACTTACTTTTTGAGCAGGAGAAGTGAAAAAAAATATTTTTCGATCCAGTGACCATCAAATAGGCGGTATCACTTATTTTTTGAAAATACCTTCAATGTACAGACATATATTTTTTACAACTTTATAATAGTACCAGAAGGTTTCCGCAACTTCGTTCGCGGAAGAGAAAAAGTCATAACCCTTCATTTTTTCCAGCGTAGTCGGGTAAAAAGTATCCTATAACCATCTGTGGAAACCCAGCTAAACGTGTACCAAAAATAGTTGTTATCCGTTTAGCTGTTTCAGCGTAACGAAGCCATAACGACACATACAAATACAAACGTACAGAAAATCAAAGAATATTTTTTTTTTTTTTTTTTTAATATCTTCAATGTACGTACAGACGTGTACTGTGCATACATTGATTTTCTACAACTTTATAATAGTATGGTTAATAATCGTACAGCATACTTCTATTATGCCACAATGTTTCCTGCAGAATGGCACTTTACATATAACATGAGCGGAGCAGGCGCCGGCGGGACGCAGTAAGTGCCCCTGGGTGCCACTATATAGATGATAAGATAAAAGATAAGATCAGTAATCTATTAATGTACAGACATTTCATTTATACAACTTTATACTTCCGCCAACTCGACTTCCACGATAGAGGCTACGCCTAGTGTGGGTGGAAGGCAATTTTTTGTAACTTTCTCTGGTAAATAAATTATTCTTCTATACTATTATCGAGTTGTAGAAATGAATGTTTGTATGTGTCGTTGTGGCTTCATCACGCTAAATCGGCTAAACGGATTTCAACCATTTTTGGTACACGGGTAGCTGGGTATCTCCAGGATGCGTATAGGACACTTTTTACCCGACTATGCTCAAGAAAAAAAGATTTTTTTTCTTTTTAGTGACCTCCGAATAGTCCGTAACAATCTTTTTTTTTTCAAAATATCTTCAATGTACAGACATTTAATTTTTACAACTTTATAATCGTCTAAGACTCATAACACAAGCTATACTTATCTAACCATGCTAAAAATAGAAATGTAAAAACGATATATATAAAATCGTCCTGTAATATTAATTTATTTAAAGGTTCAGATACAGCCTGGTGATAGACGGCCAGACAGACAGACGGAGGGACAGCGGAGTCTTAGTAATAGGGTCCCGTTTTTCACATTGGGCGCAGAACCCTGAAACGGCCTGTGCAGTAAACATAGATTTAAACTTGAGGTACCTACAATGAAATTGACGCAATATTTTAACTTTTTTAAGGTAATAGTATATTACTGCAGAGGCCGGGAAAAGTAATTTCGTGGATGAGTACGGTTTTGATAGATACGAATCCACGAAATGACATTCCTGCTGAGGCATGTATACTGCTTTTCTCCAAATATGCGAGGAAATTTGACACATGTTTATGTAACTTATTTTCGTAAAAACGGCAAACAATCTTTGACAAAATGAAATTCACGTTTTTTTAAGGATATTAAAGTTACAAGTTTTGGGTGGTCCGAATTGTATATTTATTTTCAAATGAAATATAGTAATGAAAATAAATAAAAAGAAAACCCATAGCAATAGTTAAAATAAATATATGCATTATTACTTTCAGTTGAATCGGCAATTCCTGAACGCACAACATTTAAAAAAACATACCTTTGCTACAAAATATTTATCAGTCCCAGAAGACCATTAAGACTAAATAAACTGTATTATGATTTGGACACAATAATTATTGTTTTTTTTTTATTATTTTTGGCATTAACCATGCATTAACTAAACGCAGAAAACAATTTAAGTTCTTTTAAATCTCGGTTTTTGTACATTACTATTGGCTGTATGGTGAATTTTCAGTCTTGGATGAAATTAAAAGTAAAAAGCTGCACAATAATGTACACTTCCCAGGCTTGTCCGGGAAGTAATGCCACTCTTTTTCAAATTGATTATCGTATCAACGTATATAACGATGGACTTCGCGGTGCGTTTTTACTACATTAATGGGAACATTTCCGAGCTAGTTGGAGAAAAGTAAATTTTTAACGACTATATTTTGACAATGAGATTAGCTCATATTTTCTGGAAGCCCTGGGACAACGAATAAGTGGAGGTCCCTAGAAATTTTCCCAATACGTACACCCTTTTTCTTGTGGGAGGTCCTCACTTGGGAGGTTCTAGGGTTGTAGCCCCGGTGCCTTCCTCTATCTTATCTTGTCTTACTAATAGGGGTTCTTACGGATACACTTCGACCCAGTGGGATCTCTTGTGTAATTACTCCTTGCGACTCAATGGTTTATTCTACTTCATAAACCGGATGATAGATAAATACCAATGGTAACGTCTGGAATTCCTTTGGCCTTGGGTACCCAACACGAAATTCCTTCAGTCTCCGTCTGGCGAGGGCATGGCATTCACATTGTATGTGTCCCATTGTTCCAGCCTCCTCACCGCACATTCTACAATCCATGTTCTCAGAAAGTCCTAGTTTGGCCAGAAGTCCTTTGACTAAATCCCTTACCCTAAATCCTAACAAAAAAAATTCGAAACTAGACTAAATATAGTACGATCACGGTTTTCATGATAAGTATTCCTAGATAATAGTTTAGAATCAATGTTATCATATTTGCTTGTAAAGGCAGACCGGTCTGTGACGATAATCCATCAGTTGATAACAGAATCGTAATATTCAATGTTATAGATAAATAAGGAAAACCCGCAAGGCCTCAGAATCATTATCATTAAGATACGAGCCGAGCCGGACATCAACCGTAAGTGTTTCTGTATTGTTAATTGTGTAACTACAAATGATGGTACAGTCAGCCTCAAAACTACCTTAACATTTTTGTACTATGTCACCATTTTAAAATATCCAGCTAAAAGCTAAGCCACACCGGGTGCGTGTGCGTGGCGTGCACGTAGACGTGCGCGTTGTAAAGTACGAATACCCATAAGAGATGACACACCGCAGCGCACGTGCACGCCACGCCAGCGGTGTGCCATCTACTATGACATTTCATACAATACAACGCGCACGCCACGCACACGCGCACGTGAACGTGCTGTGCACGCATCCGGTGTGGCTTGGCCTTAAAAGTTGTGCCCTGTAAGTTCTATGTCAATTCAGCGCGCTAGAAGGGCATTAGTTAAGTTTTTTAGCTATATAAACTTACAACATACATAATCAGTTTAATGTCAACTGTATCATAGTTTTCTTTCTTGTTTTGTATATATTTATATATATATATATATTTAAGGCTCTATTGTACTGTTTCTGTTGTTGGTGTGCAATAAAGAATTGTTGGTGTTGTTGTCTGCCGAGTGTTTTTCTTTGCAGCGTTTCCTTTCTCCTCAGTACGCCTCATTTGTGAAATGCTGCTTGGTAAATTATTAAAATAAAATAATTTAGCCCTTCTGGCACATGTGTAACTGTCTTTACAGCTTAGGCCTATCTGGCATCTGGAATGTATGTACACCTTTATTTGTTTTTTTTTCAAAAATGGGTCGTTGCACAAATTGTATCTTTGACAGAAGAAGATATATCTTTTCTCAGTCCACCCGTGACCATGGAAAGCTGAAAAGCTTCCGAAACGTCTGAAACTAAAATGAGATAATATACGCGATATAATCCGTTAAATTGTTTTATTTCAATGAGTAATCATCGCGGAAACAGAAGAAAATATTATAGGCTATAATGTATGTCAAATTTCATCCCTTTTAATGACGAAAAAGGGGATGAAAATTTGTATGGACAGTAAATATTTTTTACGCTAGGAACTTGAAATCTTGGTAATATGCTTCCGTAGTCTGGTAACCATTTTTGAATAACCAGCTATCGGTGTACCAAAAATACTTGAAATTCGATTAGCCGTTTTGACGTGATGAAGTCACAACGACACATACAAACATACAATAAATCATTGCCCTTGTTGGAAAACTAAGTACGTATATGTACTGTCTAGAAGGGAGAATCTCAGTTTCTTCAACAATACCAAAGTAAAGAAGACGGTGCTGGGTGTATCTGTACGCATTTCAGATCATGCAGTCAGTTGGGGTGAATAATGAAGAAGAGGGAACGCTTTTACCCAGCAATGGGACACATGAGAGCTAATGAACAGTAATTTTATCCCCAGATCACGATGAAGGTCGCCATCCTGCTGCTGTCAGTGCTGTCAGTGGCCCACAGCTACAAGATCCTTTGTATGTTCCCCGTGCCCACGCGCAGCCACAACATCCTGGGAAAGGGGATTGCCAGCGCACTGCTGGCGGCGGGTCATGAGGTAAGCTCGCAATGAAACCATCCTGCTATCAGCAGCTGCAATATTTAATCAAACCCTCAATCCATATCAGTCTCATCCTGTCTTCGTAATACGATAACATTGCTTTGTTGGACTTTTAATCTCATCGCCACAATCGTAGTACTATTTCTGTCTGTGCAGTTGTAATCTTCTTTCTTATCAGTTGTTGTATTCTCTGTAAATATTTAATCCCTATATTTTTTACCCAACTGCGCGACGCAAATTCGTCTTAACTGTCCGAATGTCACAAAAGACATCAAAATGATGATAACTCAAAATGGCGCCGATGAGACGCCATATTGTGAAAAATAAAAAAATAAAAGTCGACGTACTATATGGAAAGGGGTATCATTGAATAGGGATTTGAAAATCATTATTAGGTTTCTTTTACCATTTTGAATTTTGAATTACCAGTTGGTTAGCAAGCCGTTCTCACTAATATTTCATTTAATTGTCATAAATCTGTGCAAGCTTCTCAATAACCCCGACTATAAAGACTGCGAAATTTACAGACTATAATAATTTTAACTAAAAAGTGTAAAATAAAAAATACTAAAAAAAAAAACAAAAATCCCGACTGCGTAAAATAACTAAAAAGAAAAAACAAGTCCAGTACCCTTGAAATTTCTTAAGTTATAACGGAAATGTTTCATGATTCATGATCGATACTCACATAAAACAAATTATAAATTCTAATATGGAACATAGCGATTTTAAACAGTCGGGACCCCTTGTTGGGAAGATTTGCGTCGATCTAGATTTCTTATGGGTCCCGAGGTCTACTGTAACTGAACAAATTTCTAGGGTGCTGGACTTGTTTTTTTCTTTTTAGTTTTTTTGCTCAGTCGGGTTTTCTGTTTTTTTTTTATTTATTTTTTTAAACTTGTAATTGTAACTTGTAACAGCTTAAATATACATGTATTTTATCACAGACAAATCTTGCGTTAAACATTACTCAAAATTTACAATACACTGACTTTTTTTGTAATGCGTAAATATTTAATTATTTTGTATTGTCAGGTGACTTACGTGACGCCGTACCCAGATATCATGAAGCCAGCCAAAGGTCTCAGTATTGTGGACGTCAGCGAGACGACAGCCGTATTTGCGGGTATGTGACTTCATCATCATTGTCCATGGAAATTTCATTCTTGGACATAGAAAAACAAGTAATTGTGATTGTGAACTATGTCCAAGAATGTCGATCTTGTGCCCATAGCGTCTGCATCCCCCACGGGCACCGATTATAACATTTATCTAGCGAAGGGACTATGTATCTGCTGTGAGTGTGTTGACGTTCGACTTTAATTAATCACTAGCTGTTGCCCGCGACTTTGTTCGTGTAGAGATACAAGCTATCCTATGTGTTATTCTAATATCTACACTGGAAAGTTTCTTTGAGATCCGTTCATTAGTTTTTAAAATTGAGAGGAACGTAGATACAGAATACACATCGGCACAAACTTCGACGTTTATAATATTATTAGTATCTTTATTTCATTATCGTCTGATTATTAAAAGTAAAATAGAAATAGCAAATACAAAATATAAACACATTATAAAAAACATAACCTAGGGTGCCGCCGGCAGTGGGCAGGGCCCAAGCTACCAGTGGTTAGGACTGCACAGAGAGGAACCTCCTAACAATGAGGGCCGTGACCAGGATCACTGCCTTCTACATCTGACGTTTTATCCAGCCATCCAGCGAGAGTCTCTTGGCGATTATTAGGATAATCGATTTCCAACCCAAAGCGTGTTACTCACTACAAATCTACACCTTTGATGTCTGGCTTGTTCACTCCTTACTCAATTCCTTGCAGAATGTGGTCTATGTTCAGTAATAGAAGATCTGTCCACCTAGAGGCATTAAGTAAGTGAGGTTCTTAAAGAGGAAAGTGAACAGGTGTTGAAAGCATCAGAGATAAAAGATTCGGATGTACCTTCCCAAATCAACCCTAACACAACCCCGCAGGATCTACGGACACCAACTACTCAATCTCATTTGCTAATCAACCATCTCAGGTACCAACATAATAGCCGAGGCCTCAAAAGGAGACTTCCGCAAGGTGCTGGCGCACGGGCGGAAGTTTGCTTCCATCGCGGTAGGCAAGAAAGAGGTGCAGGACATCCTCAAGAAGGAGAACTTCGACGCTGTTGTCAGCGAGTGGTTCTTCTCCGATGTCAATGCTGGGTGAGCACAGATTACACAGAAGATCATTTCTTCAAGCACCATGACTCCTAGGTAGCCGCTTACAGTTTATGTAAAGCAAAATTCCCATAGTTAACAGAAAGATGCTAAATCACTACGCACGTTCAAAAGACTACTTAAACACCATCTATTGACTCGTCCATAACATGAATACTTGTATATATTTATAAAAGTAAAGTACATCCGTTGTTAATCTACTTAAACCATACAACTTTTTTTCAATAGTGATACATTTAGCCATAAATCAGTATATTAGAAAAATATATATACGTACATATATGTATTATAAATGACAAATAATAAAAATACACACACACACACACACTGTTCTTTTTATATTCATAAAAATAGTACAAAAAATCAGTTAACACCAAATTAGTCATTCCGCAAAACGTACGCATTTGTTGAGACACTTCCAAACAATTTATATCCTTGTACGATGTCATCTTTAGTTACTACGCTCGCACCGCGCAGCGCAGCGCGCCCACAAGCAGGCAGCGATCGTTGGCAAACTTGTTTTGTATGCTTCCATTTATAATTCCACCCGCCAAATGATACTTTTTACAGTTCGTTACTTTGCGACTTTTGCGAAAAAACAGAAATGTATTTACGCTCACTAGTTTAGGTTATAATATAACAATTTATGCATTATGTTTTTCTCAAGTAAGTGAATTATTATTATTCTTTTTGAGAAATAAAGATCTTTAAACCGAAACCGAAAATCGTGACCAAATGTTGCACTTGACAGAATCTAAAAGAGATAGACAGTGGTTCTACTAGAGTCGTTCAGTTCAGTTCAGTTTTCAAGGCTTTTGTGCATTAGAACAATTTTGCCAGTGTCAAGGTTTAAAAGCCAGGGTACGGTTTTATATCAAAAATACTTAAATAATGAGTTGATCAACACTGCAATCAATAAGTAATTCCACTAGAATTGTTATATGCATATAAGATAAATGTGCCAGTCACATAAGTTGACAGTTACACCTTCAACCTTAATTCAAAGCAATAGAGGTGCCCAACGGTTTGCTTAATTTTCACTCTACCTCAGAAACACTTTCTGAGCAACAAGATGAAATAACGACTTGACTTACATAACTGGAAAACTCTTTCCATGATCAAAATATGTTGGTGTTACAGTCCAAGCCTAATAGTCCGTAGAAAACGGTTACCTATGGCTTTTTTGATTACTAAGTGGTTCAGTTCTAATTCGACAACTCGTCTTCCAGGCTAGCAGCCGCACTCCAAGTCCCCTGGATTCTGCTCAGCGGCACAGTGATGAGCACCCACATGGAACAGCTGGTGGATGACGTCCGCACCATACCCCTGCTGCCCGCGATCTTGCTGGAGTTCCCCGTGCCCATGAACCTGTGGCAGCGGCTAGTCAACACCGCCGCCATCGCTGGCATGACCTTCGGAACTTGGTGAGTAACTAGATATGACTGTATGGTCGCTGGGTCGATGTCCCTCCGGGTGTAGTTCGGGTCGAGTTCTACCCGTAAATTTGACAGTTTGATTTACTTGAAGATAAATTCTAGATGCAAGTGTGGCTCTGTAAATGCCTACCCGATTTATAAAAATAAATCAGTCTTGATCATACAGCGGCGGTACTTGGAATACCTAAACATGTATCAGACAGCACTAAAAGAATTGCGAAGGACAGACAGCAACGTTTATTTAAGGAGCTTTCTCGCTAATGCGAATATGCCGCTCCATAGAACAACAAAGAACTTGAATACATTTCATAAGCCTTAACCTAAAAACTCATAGATTTAGTTACCTGTTATCAAGACCAAACTTAACTAGGGCTAAAATCTTTTCGACATTGGGAAGGAAAGGTAGGTATTACATAATCCAGGCGACCCGTCTGCTCCCTAGGTCATAAAAAAATAAATAAAAAAATCTACCGAGTTCTACTCCTCGCCGACAATTCATGGTTTCGAAACTGTGACAATCCGCAATTGCCAGGATACTGGGACACCATGCTTCAAATGTGACATGTCCTGGTATGTTCAACAGTAGTCTCCTCTTGGGAAATGCCTTGAGAGTCTTGAGACTTGTAGAAGTGCCCTCGCGGCCCTAAGGTACTTACCAAAATCGTTTAATTCAGGTAACATGGCCCATACATAAATACCTTATAGACTATAATACACAAATAAAATTGTAACAGTAAACATCTAGGCAGGAGCGGATTTTGAAATTTGGCGCCATGGGCCAATAAGTTTTGGCCGCCCCAGAAGTTAAGTAAAAACCGACCAAGTGCGTGTTGGACTAGCGCACCGAGGGTTGCTACGCCGCCACTGGCTGTTTGCCGCCCCGGGTCATGGCCCCTTGGCCATAGGGTAAATACGCCCCTGCATCTAGGTCACATCTTAAACAGCGATGTGTTCTCGTTCGAGGTTTTAGGTAGTCGAACGCGGAAACGCCGGGACATGAGAATTTTTCCTTTGTACCTATAGGCCGCGATGCCCGTCGGAACTCTCACCACGAAGGAATTCAAATTCCCCGGACGAGTGTGTTGACTTGCGATGCCTCGTCGTTTTTATTTATCACACACGCAACTAAATACAGTTTTTTCTGTTCCGATTCGATACTAGGTAAAAAAACCACGCCTTTTCGCCAGTAGTGAGTAATCGACATGCGTACTTGTAAGCATTTATTGCATAATAATCAATATACTGACGGGGCCAGCTAATTCTCTCTTCATTGCGCGGGCGAAACGCTCACCGCACAACAGTCAGTAGGCATCACACGCAATGTATCAGAAATTCGCTTGCGATGCCGACGGTAGCGCCTTATCGTTGCCGGGTTATAAGTCTTCCGTTCTTCCTTCCAGGCGCGACCAAGTTGAGAATGAACAGCTGTACCACCAGCTGTTCGATCCCATCGCCGCGGCGCGCGGGGTCTCACTGCCTCCGTATTACGACGCACTGTACAATGTGTCCATCCTGCTGTCCAACTCGCACCCCTCGATGACGCACGCGCAGACCCTGCCGCCCAATGTTGTGCAGATCGCTGGGTACCATATAGACTCCAAGATACCCCCGCTGCCTAAGGTATGTATTTTTTAACCGACTCCCAAAAGAGAGGTTGTATTTTTTTTAACTCCGTCATTTATAAACCGATTACATTTTTTTTGTTTGCAAGAAGGTGCCTCCAGATTGGTCCCATTTAATTTTAGTGGAGATCTGATGATGGGATCCTTGAGGAATTGAAGGAACTCTTCAAGTAATTGTAGGCACACATATGGCCATTTTGGTATTACAAGAAACATAGTAAGCATTTGCATTGAAAAAGTGTACATTGGAGAAGTGACACTGATGAAGATGACCACAGAAGGTCACTGGAACTCCTCAACTGTTTTTTTAACGTTGGGGAAATGCGGTTATGCATCCAGCATAAGTCGGGGCACCAAAGCAGGTATGACGGACTAATCGAGGCTGATGTAGGGTTGCCAGATCGAAAGATCCCAATAACGGGAGATTTTTTTTCTGGATTTTGAGACTTATGTCGGGAGAAACAAAAATAAAACCGAATTATAGTAAATTTATTAAAACCAACAACATTTATTATTATTTTTACATCGTCCGCTGCCGATAGATATGTCTACATAGGAATTACTTAACACAAAAAAACTGAAAAGGGTTTTCTCTTTACCATTATACTATACATATAATAACATGTGACAAGACAACAAAGTATTTTTTATTTCGGGATTTTCGGGAGATTTTTTACTTTGTCGGGAGTCGGGAGGACATACAAAAATTCGGGAGAATCCCGCCATTTCCCGACCATCTGGCAACCCTAGGTTAATGCGATGGACTATCGTTTAAATCCAACAACGAATGCCAGCTCCGCCTTTAATAGGAGCGCGGGATCGCTTTAAGCATTCGACCACGTGCAGGGTTCCGTACCTACCTCAAAAGGAAAAAACGGAAGCCTTACAGGATCACTTTGTTGTCCGTCCGTCTGTCCGTTGAAAACCTATAGGGTACTTCCAAAATTTCTTACAAAACTTGTAATTCGGTATGAAGGTAGCCCTTATAAAACAACCAACGCAGTCTGGAAGTATATTTTTTTATAATCAAATCAAATCAAATCAAAATATTCTTTATTCAAGTAGGCTTAGATACAAGCACTTTCGAATTGTCAGTTAAAATGAGAGAAGCCTTTATATCTATGTTAGTAACCAATATAAAATGGCCCCACACTGCGTATATTTTGCTTAAGAGCAGGGTTCTGCTAATAAGATTCCCTCACTTACACTGGTACGCTTACGCTTGAGACTTGAGAAGATACTACGAAGCTTGTAATTCGAAGTGTGTGTAGCGCCGTCTCGCTCTCACAAATACAGTTTAACAATAGAGCGAGAGGGATGGCACAATACGAATTTGAAGATTCATTGTTTCCATTTCATTTATTCATTCATAAACAATGTACATTGTGTTTGAAATTGATAGCTGTACTTAAACATTTTTAATTCGAACATAGTAAGATTACGTAATAAATAACGTAAACTAATATAAACAAATCTATATATCTTACTATTCAAGTGATATTCAGAGTAAACAGCTCCGGGTTAGAAATCAATTTAGAGAATTTAAAAAAGAACAATCTGTCTATTCAAAAATTAAATGAAGAATGGAAATGGCACTTTATTTCTCAATTTAGCACTAGCATTTTACGCTTTCAGCTGGGGAGACTATCCGAGTATATATAATCAGCCCCTCTATTGCCTAACGCGTTTGACGCTCGCAATCAGAATCAAGTGTCATGATTTTGTATGGGCTATGACAGTTGAATCGAATACCAAGTGTCAAAATTTCATTAGGCAATAACCCCCCTGGTCATGCGCTTCCTGGTGTCTGTAATGTTTGCGGAGCATAAAACTTGCCCAGGTTAGATTTGGCCAGCTTAGGTCGCAAGGTGGCGATACGTGAGGACCAAACATTAGCTTTACGGACGACAAAGTTCAATCGCTCCAGTATAAGTCCCTCATGAACTCCTCCTTTGACTAACTTGTGTAACAAAGCAAGATCTAAGTAGTCCCTTCTAGTACCTAGGGAACGCATCCTGAAATGCTCGAGCCTTTTCTCATAGCCAGAAATTATTTTTTAATTATGATACCAGGACCTGCAAGAGCTCCTGGACGGCTCCCCCAAAGGTGTGGTGTACTTCAGCATGGGCTCCGTGGTGAAGTCTTCGATGCTGCCGCCGGAGGTCCGTGACGATTTGATTCGCATCCTGGGCGCGCTGCCCTACACCGTGCTGTGGAAGTTCGAGGACTCCCTCGAGGGTCTGCCGAAGAACGTGCACGTCAGACCCTGGATGCCGCAGCCCAGTATCTTAGGTATTACAAGTACACTTGAATGTATACGTACTTACATATATTTCATTAATATAACTTTATCATTAGCAATAATCTGGGGACATGGTAGTGCCCCCGCCAAGACGAAAAAAAAGAAGCGGGGCACTACCTACCTTTTCCCGAACCGTTTCGTCTCATTTCCTAACGCTCATAGCTTCGTCTCAATTAACACCTGAGAGCCCAAATTCACAGATTAAGATGTAGTTAGGCAACATATAAAATGCACTAAATTTCATTGATCTAGCTTTCATACTTTAGGTTTTATTGATACCTAAAATACGCCGATTTTGTCACTGGCTCACTCACTCACGTATATAAATTATAGGGTACTTCCCAACCTAGAAAGCTGAAATTTGGCATGGAGCCTAGGATTTACATACAAAGAATAGGAAAATCAAGAAATCTCTAACTTTCACCCTCCTACCCCTAAAAAGGGGGTGCAGGTCTCGGTACGGAACTAGTAAAACTGAAATACTTTCCCATGCCCTAGAAAGCTGAAATTTGGATTGGAGCCTAGAATATATATAATATCATTAATTTGAATTCCTCTCTATGAAATGGACAGGCTATACTTTTGAAACCAAGGTGTAGGGTTAGTAAAATCAGAGATCTTGAGAGCTTGGCTTTTCCTGGGATTTAATAACTTTTTTACAGCGAAAGTGTTATGAGCTTGGGAGAATTTTACATGAAATGTTTTTGGTGGGATACTATCTTCTAAAAGCCCGTTCTCTCTCATCGCAAAGCAATAATCTGAATTGTGGTGGGACGACATTATTTTTTGAGTCGCAGTGAGACGGCAGCGGAGTACTTATGATATGAAAAGTAAAAGCTCTTAACTACTCAAAACATACGTGGATGTTAAAAGGAACCTTTCATTTAGGTGTTATGGTGACACAGACTAAACGCCGCGCTGTGCGATGATAAAAATAAGATTCGTGAAAGCCGCCTTTTTTTAACGCAGGTTGTGCGTTATGCCCAGAGCTCGGACAAATGGGCGTCATTGCTTGCAATAACATGGACATGACTCAAAAGTTTGATTGATTAATTTCTTACTTGTAATTTTATTTGTATACGTTGTAAATAAAAACACAGACTTCTTATTGTGTAGATTTATTAAAGTAAATAAACAGTAATTTTTCTAAATTTTCCGTGGTAAGTTTATTCCTTTTTACATCCAAAATATACTTATGAGCTGAAAAACTCCGTTCGCAATCTACTGAAGTTAATGGAGCAGATTTTAGTACTTTAATAGGAATACTTTCATGCCAATAGGATTCAGAGTCTATTTTGCCTTCTATGTATTGGATGAAAGTTTCAAAATCTGGATTTATTTTAAGTACTGCTTTACAAGGTAAATATAATGTATATATCATTCATAGGAATGAATTGCAGAATAGTAAAGTCAATGTCAAAAAGTAGATTGTTCTGTTTTGCTAAAAGGAAATCAAAGAAGGTATAATATCTTAATTTTAGTATACCATTGAAATCTTATCAATTATCATTATATCATCAATAATTAATTTGATTCATTGATCAATCAATCAAACTTTTGAGTCATGTCCATGTTACTGCGAGTAATGACGCCCATTTGTCCGACCTCTGGTTATGCCACATAACATAAAACTACATGAAATGGACCAATTTTTAATTAGAATTAAAAAGTTGTAGTTTTTTTTATTTCGTCCGATTTGGGTGAAAATTGGGGAGACCGAGGTGAGTTGTGACAGAGTAGAGTTGTAACATGATCGATTTTTTGGAACCTATTTGCTGTTAGCGAGCTCGCAACAGTGCGCGTTTGCTAACTCGAAACTTGAACTTACAAACGCGAGCTATTGCGAGCTGGCTACCGTTAGTGGATTCCAAAAAATCGACGATGTCACAACTCTCCTCTGTCACAACTCACCCGGTCTCCTTACTTACATAGAGTCCACCATTTTGTATACGAAAAACATCACAACAACAAATTACCCGATGTGTCCTACAAAAGTAGTATGAAAACCTCCATTGAGTTACAAAAACATATATGGATTTTGTAACTCAATGGAAGTTCACTACAAAAACCGTTTTTAGGGTTCCGTACCAAAAAGGTACAAAAGGAACCCTTATGGTGCGACTCTGTCTGTCTGTCTGTCCGACTATTAAAGCGCTATATCTCAAAAACTACTTATGCTAACTATTTGAACCTTGGAATATTTATAAACATGGTCAGCTCACATGCACAGGAAATATTAAAAATATATTTTTATTTTCTAAAACAATTACGAATATGAGGGGGGGTAAAAATTAAAAGTCTAGCTACTGGATTGAATGGGGTATCATATGAAAGGGCTTAACCTGCATATTTTCGAATAATATTTTAATTTTTTTATTGTAATTAGTTTTTGCTTTATTAAGGAAAATGTGAAAAAAAACACCATTCCTCCCCTTTATCTCCGATGTTTACCCATCGAAAAATTTTAAATTTTCACAATTTGTAATAATAAACATAAATTTACACGAAAATTATAGCCATGTCTGTAACTAGCAAATTTTTTTTAACTCGCAGAAAACCTATTTGAGCAACCCGGTTGCGTTAAGTTTGCACCTGATTTGTATACATCATCTCATCATCATCATCTCTTGTCGATCCCTCATGACTGAGGATCGTGGTCATCATCGGATATTTTACCCTTGGAGTGGATGATTTGCCTCCATCTGGTTGTGTCCATTGCGTCCCTTACTACTGAGCAAAACTTGGTGGAAGATAAGGACTTTAGTTGATCAGTCCATCTGGTTGGAGAACGGCCTCTAGCTCGTTTGCCATTCGTATTTCCAACTATTCGTATACAACGCTACAGATATCAGGTGCAAACTTAACTCAACCGGTAATCGGGTAATAAAGTTAGGGTAAGTAAAAATCTGTACGGAACCCTCGGTGCGCGAGTGCGACTCGCACTTAGCCGGTTTTATTTTCTGTGTAGGTAATGTATTATGTAACAACAACAAGAAAGAGGTTATCTCTGTAGTTTTTCCTTCAAAAAAGCCGGTAAAATGTGTGTCTCCTTCTACAGCACATCCGAATGTGAAGGTGTTCATCACGCACGGCGGCATCCTCTCGTCAATTGAGGCTCTGAACGCCGGAGTCCCGCTCCTGGCCATCCCGGTGTACGGAGATCAGCGGACCAACGCCTTACGCGCCCAGCAGACCGGCTACGCGCTCTCCGTGCCGTACCAGCCCTGGTCTCCTGACGCTCTTAAGAGCGCTCTTGAGGAGATTCTTAGCAACGATAGGTAAGTGTCAAGTCAACTTTTTAGGCAAGCCGACTACGTGGTCTCTGTGCTGTACCAGCCCTGGTCTCCTGACGCTCTTAAGAGCGCTCTTGAGGAGATTCTTAGCAACGATAGGTAAGTGTCAAGCCAACTCGTTAGGCAAGCCGACTCGCGGTCTCTGTGCTGTACCAGCCCTGGTCTCCTGACGCTCTTAAGAGCGCTCTTGAGGAGATTCTTAGCAACGATAGTTAAGTGTCAAGCCAACTTGTTAGGCAAGCCGACTACGCGCTCTCCGTGCCGTACCAGCCCTGAATAGAATAGAATAGAATATCTTTATTTGTGCATAAAATGTGGTACAAAAGATGGCGTCAATGTATATGTTTCACACACTTTACCAGAAACTGGCATGCAAACAAATTATTTACAGTAGTTTACAACTTATAATGTTATTTATATTATAAAAAGAGACACATAACGAAATACACAATCAGACAGGCAAGCAAATTACACTAAGGATTCTGTGATGCAACAACTAATTATTAGACATAATATTTAATATGCAAGATGCAATATTATGTGTTGTTATAATAGGTAAAGAACTCCTCAACAGAATAGAAACATTGCTGAATCAGCCACTGTTTGAGGGCACCTTTAAACTTGTTCAGTGGCAATTCTTTTATATCTTTGTGTAGCCTATTATATATACTAACCGACATACAGTAAGTGTTTCGGCTAAATAACTGTGTTATTTTTGCGGGCCTGGTATTCTGGTGCTCTTAAGAGCGCTCTTGAGGAGATTCTTAGCAACGATAGGTAAGTGTACAGAAATTAAGCCTCAAGACGACGTGCCAAGCAACTGATACGCGGTCTCTGTGTTGTACTAGCTCTGGTCTCCCGACGCTCTTAAGAGCGCTCTTGAGGAAATTCTTAGCATCGATAGGTAAGTGTACAGAAATTTAAATAATACTGTCGCCGGTATTAATAATTAAAGAATACCCATAAACTATGATTCGATTATTTTAGGATTCCGTCAGAAATTTCGCTTACCAAAAGGATTAGGCCGCCAAAAAACTTCGAGAACCACTGATCTAAATGACGTGACAATCCCAGCGCACAAGAACATGTACAACAATTATAAGTCGCCTTTCACCTACGATATCACCTATTACAATGAGGGACATTTGAAATGGATTATTAACAGAAACTCTGGATATTAAATTATGAGAAAATTAAAAAATATATATATGTTGGCTAAAATAATAAAAAGGAGTTGATTTGACTATCAAGATCAAGAGGCACAACACGTACCCACTGCTCCCCTCCGGTCACTGAGGTGGGACGGACCTGCACGTGTTAACGAAACTTCAGAGCCGTCTTCGCGACGAGCGACAGATATCGATCGACCGTCGACCGGTGCACACGCTTAACTCTGACGGATCGTTGCATCTTTGAAATTTGTGTTAATGTTAAATAGAGTGTGAATAGCGTGATCAATTATTATAACTCTTAAGGTGTACAGTTGTCGTTTGATTTATTTCATCCTTGTGCACCTGGTTTCTCGTCGGCCATCATGTTTTAATCGCAAGCGGACCCCTAGCCTGTGTCTTCTTTCGACATATATTTAATTGTTTATCCTCAAAATGATTTCATTGGGAAAGAGCCTTGCTAAAAAAATGCTGTTAATTAAATTAAATTGTATCCTATTCCCAGTTACCAGAAGACCGCTCGGCGCCTGTCGAAAGTATTCCACACCCGGCCCGTGGAGTCGTCCAAACTCATCTCTCATTACGTAGAGGTCGCCATCGAGACTCAAGGTAACCTTTTGTTTTTTACTTATCTAACTATCTTAGAGTATTTAACTAACAGAGACAACAAGCCGTGTCATTGCGGAACAATTGTTTGATGCATTTTACTTCCATACCTAGATGATAATAACACATTTACTTTTTAGAAAAATATCGTCATATATATAAAATATCGTCAATAGACAATACTCAGTTATATTGCATTTTGTTCGTTTTTAGGGTTCCGTAGCTAAAATGCCAAAAACGGAACGTATAATATAGTTTCGTCATGTCCACCCGTATGTCAATTACAAGATGTATATGATATTTAGGAGTTTAGATATTTTGTATAAACATAAATTGTGTGTTTTATTCATTCATGGTTAATACAATTGTAACTCAATGGAAGATCGTTATACATATTTAATTTGAATAAACAATTTAACGGATTATATCGCGTATATTATCTCATTTTAGTTCCCGACGTTTCGGAAGCTTTCCAGCTTTCCATGGTCACATGGGTGAAGGAGCACATAGCAGATGTCAAGCACCGTCTGTGTAATAGGTCTGCAGTCTGTGAACATGTCATTGACAAACCAAACCACTCAATTAAGTTTGATAAACCTTCTATCCTTGCCAAAGAAAAAAGATATTTTCCCAGAATAGCGTAGCATCGCGCGAGGCTATTGAGATTAAAAAGCATCCTAATTTCAATAGAGAAGATGGATTGTCACTACCACCAGCTTGGGATCCTGTAATACATCTCATCAAGGAACAAGCGAGACACAGGGCTGCAAAACCTTAATTTCCGAACGGTATAAAATATCTTATCTGTTTAAAAAGTAGTTTAATGGTCTCTGTTTTTAAAATATTATAATTAGTAATGAGGTAGCCTGAGAGTTTTTCTTTGCAGCGTTTCTTTTCTCCTCAGGACGCCTGATTTGTGAAATGCTGCTTGGTAAATTATTAAAATAAAATAATTAAGCCCTTCCGGCACATGTGTAACTGTCTTTACAACTTAGGCCCATCTGGCATGTATGTACGCCTTTATTTGTTTTTTTCAAAAATGGGTAGTTTGCACAAATTGTAACTTTGACAGAGGAAAATACATCTTTTCTCAGTCCACCCGTGACCATGGAAAGCTGGAAAGCTTCCGTAACGTCGGGAACTAAAATGAGATAATATACGAGATATAATCCGTTAAATTGTTTTTTTTTTCCATGAGTAATAATCGCGGAAACAGAAGAAAATATCATATTTAATTTACCAGCAGAAAGTATGGAGATATTGGGAAAAGAAAAAGTTGGAAAAAACGTCAATAGATGGCGTTACTATAGTAGGTCGCTATGATCATCCGACACTAATTATCGATGATAGTAACCTATCATTCTATTACCTCCATACTCTGTTTACCGTTTTTTGTAATCACTGTAACCGATAACATTTATATCTGGCCTATTTATATAACGATTTTATAAACTGGTTTAAGTGGAACTGCGGTGCTATCCGACACGAGATGGCGCTAATATCGCTA
This sequence comes from Hedya salicella, assembly GCA_905404275.2. Taxonomy (NCBI): domain Eukaryota; kingdom Metazoa; phylum Arthropoda; class Insecta; order Lepidoptera; family Tortricidae; genus Hedya; species Hedya salicella. Next base: position 51,795,079 of record FR990097.1, on the reverse strand, counting down.
TTAAATGACTTCATTGTTTCAGGCGCCTACCATCTACGCTCACCGTCGAGACACTACGTGTGGTACGAACGCTACATGCTTGACCAACTGGCCGTAGTTCTATTGGCCTTATACATTTTCGTAAAGGTCATTAAAACTGTCTTCAGAGCGCTAAAAAACCTAGTCACAAGTTCAGATAAGGGCGTTGTCAAGAGAGACAAAAAGAAATCTGCCAAGAAGTCGCAATAATTTAACACATATAAAAAATACATCTACCTCATTTTTACTTGCTGTTAGGACTGCAAAATTATTTTGCATTACCTTGTACCTGAATATACGTTTAAATGTGATTTTTTATGTTAATCATCATCATCCAACAGTTTCATTACCAATAATATTAAGAGGTGAAGAGTTTATAGGTATGAATGAAAAAAGTTATATTATAAAAGAAAGTGGGTGCAGTAGATAGTAAATTAACAGTAAAACACCTTAAGGTGCGTCCACATTTGTATCAGATCATCGTCGCGTGGCATGATCGCGTGTCACGATCATGCGTTTGGACGTTGCGCCGATCGGATCGCTCGAAATCCATTTTGCTACGCGTATCACACAGTTATATCGGACGAGTACGGCATGATCGGCGCGCCGACAGTAAGCGTCCAAGCAGCGCGATACGCAGTCATGCCACGGCACGGTGATCGGATACGAGCAAATGATACAAGTGTGGACGCACCTTTTAACACCCAATGAATATGTGGCAGGGCAGAGCCAGCACCGTTGTCGAATCCCAGCCATTGCGCCACGGTTTTGAATCTGTGGCACACGCGACGAATGCGCATACAGAGGGGTTACTCCAAAACTCAAAAATCGAAGTTCGTAACGTGCTGTCCCTCTCGCTCTCATGTTATGTTGTATGTGAGTGAGCGGGATGCCGCCATACGAACTTCGTTTTTCGGATTACGGAGTAGCCCCTCTGGTGGCACGTATGATAGCAACCAATAGCAACACTTATCGTGCTCTGCGCCAGCGCAGAGGGGTTACTCCGAAAATCGAAGTTCGTAACGTGCTGTCCCTCTCACTCTCATGGTATGCTGTATTAGAGTGAGCGGAAAGGCGCCATACGATTTTCGGATTTCTGAGTAGCCCCTCAGTACGGTACTCAAAGATTGGTACAGCGGTCTAATATGGCTCCTCCTATGTGTTTTAGAAATGAGCAGTTTATTTGAATAGTTTGTTAAAAGTACATTTTTTCAAAAAAGGAATATGATTGTTCACGTGTTCCTAGCTGCAACGGAGTGGGCTGTGCGTTGACTGTCAATTGGGAGTACGGTTTTTTTTTAAGATGACAATTGATTCTGATTTTCGTAAGGATTTAGTGTTTTTATAGGACTAAACACAAATAGAGTAGTACTCTAAGAGTCAGTAATAATAGTTAAAGATCGGCATTCCTACTGAGCGCTAAAAACGCTCCAAACTTGTTGCTAATCAAATGTGGCTCTTGAGTTTGCCCACCAAATTTATATGAAAATAAAGTATTTTACCGTTTTGGTCGCGAAAAACTGCGTTGTAGAGCTCGGAATCGGAGTAAATCATACACGATTTTTCACTTATTTTTCTATTATCTTATTGAATAAAAGATAGTAAATTACGTAACTTTGAAGTTTTGTATTTCAAAGCCAAGTATTGTAAAACGTTACGATGCGTTACAGTTGGGTTTGTACAAGTCTTACGTGACATTGTTTTTTTTTTTAACCTTTCCGAACAGTCGCGTAGGGAGATTAAATTCTCTCACACATTTTTTAAAACGTTATTTTTTTTTCATATTTTCAAATGGAATGACCACTTGAAAATTTAAGGTAGAAATGATCAATTGGTGGTTACGTAACGTTTAACTAGGGGGAGTCGGGGTACATAAAAACATTATGGCGCGTTACAGAGGAAAGGGGGGGTCAAAATCTCCAAAAAATGCGTACCTACGTAATACTTGAACGCTCCCTTTGTTGCGGCAAATATTAATGCTGGTGACTGTACTACAATAAACTTATACTAAGGCGACGCATCGCTAAACAATCAATTGAAAAACATGGTTTGCATCCCGTTCTCTGATTGGTCCGCAGCGGACTGAGGGGGGGACTGATTGCATACAAATACGAGCCAGCGCTAGCTTATACCATAAGGTCGTAAACGACAAAATGGCTTTTTTCATTTCAATTAAAAACTACAAATAATTTTAAAAAATTGAAACCAAATATACAATTCGGACCACCCAAAACTTTTAACTTTAATATCCTTAAAAAAATATAGGGCGGGAACGTGAATTTCATTTTGTCAAAGATTGTATTTTATTTGATAAGTGGTGTATCGGATTGTCGTGTATTTTTGTGTATTTAATTATACGTGTGTCTGGTCAACGATGTCGGAGCTTTTAAGGTTGTGTAGTACAATCAATTTAATCGATAAATCACTACGTGTTTTTTTTAAGTCAACGTTCATAAAATGGCGGCATTTCGTAATTTTTCAAACACCTGAGCACGAGTGCATGTGGTATTTTTGCTATTATCTGTCAATTATTCGTCCTACGAATAAAAGTAATATCTTATTAGATAGCTAAACATATCAGCAATCGATTTAATCTAACAATCATACGCAAACGTTTCAATAACAGAACAAAAAAAAATATTAAACGTAAATAATAAGGACAAAAACGCATATTTTTTTCAGATTTCATTTGTTTTTGAAAAATCCAGGTCGTATACCTACTTTTTTTTGTTCTGTGTTAGTAGTACGGAATATTTGCTAGAAATTATACTCTATCTTTGATACTTCAAAAATAACACGTGTTCAAATATGACCCTGTTAATTACCTTTTTGACACAATCCCAAGAACTATTACGGGACATAATACTCGTTCAAATAATTTCGCACATGTCTTGCAAAATGTGGGGGAGCACCATCCAACTGTAAAATCATCCTTCTCCTGCATGCTATTGGCAGCTCCATTAATGCGTCGTGAAACTCTGTTTGAAGAAATTCCAAAAATCGTGGGCCATTCATTGTCGCTGGTAGAATAATAGGCCCAACTAAAATATCATCGATAATTCCTGCCCAAACATTCACTGAAAACTGGTGCTGGAACGAACTTTGTCTCACAGCATGAGAATTCTCCAACTGCCACAGATGCTCGTTGCGGTGGTTTGTAAATCCCGATCGCGTGAAAGTGGCCTAGTCGGTCCACATAATACGTCTCAAAAACGTTTGATCCCTGCGTGCTCTTCTTGTTATCCAGGCACAAAAAACAGATCTTGCAGAGTAATCTGGTTCAATAATATCTTGAACCCGTCTAAAATGATAAGGGTGTAAACCTTCTCTTTTTAATACTTTCCAGACTGTCCACTTGCATAAATTCATCCGGTTTGCTATTCTTCTAATGCTCAGTCCCGGATCATGTGTGATTAATCTTAATATCTCTTCTTCGTCCTGGGGTGCCACAAGTCGAACACGTTCATCGGCAGGACTTCTTATGCCATTCTCAGCGAGCAGTGCATGGATTCTTATGAATGTGCGAGCATTCGGAATGGGTCTGTTAGGAAACCTCCTTGCGTACTCTTGAACAGCAGCATTCGCGTTCCCGTTGCAAAACCCATAAACGAAATGTATGTCAGCAGTGTGCTGACTAGAATACTGACGGTCCTCCATTGTAACAAAGCGGAAAACAAACAGCAAGTCCAACAATTAACAAAAGTATCAACAATAACACAATCGAACAGAAGTAAGCTGAAGATAGCAGAAGGTTGTTATCACAACGCAGAACGAGGGATGACTGATTGACCTAGCAGCACCCCTTGATTTATCTACCTGCTCGTAAAAGAAAAACTGGGAGTGGGGATGATAGTTCTTGGGATTGTGTCAAAAAGGTAATTAACAGGGTCATATTTAAACACGTGTTATTTTTGAAGTATCAAAGATAGAGCTACGATTTTGGTGTGCATTTCTAGCAAATATTCCGTACTACAAACACAAAACAAAAAAAAGTAGGTAAACGACCTAGTTTTTTCAAAAACAAATGAAATCTGAAAAAAATATGCGTTTTTCTCCTTATTATTTAAGTTTAATATTTTTTTTTTTCTCTTATTGAAACGTTTGCGTATGATTGTTAGATTAAATCGATTGCTGATATGTTTAGCTATCTAATAAGATATTACTTTTATTCGTAGGACGAATAATTGACAGATAATAGCAAAAATACCACATGCACCCGCGCTCTGGTGTTTGAAAAATTAAAAATGCCGCCATTTTATGACCGTTGACTTAAAAAAAAACACTTGGTGATTTATCGATGAAATTGATTCCCTTCATGGTCAACTGAGCCCACTCTCAACTCAGCCCGCGGGTGCAGTTGACTACGTTTATTTTTTCGGGAGCAACTCGGCCCAGCACCCTGTACTACACAACCTTAAAAGCTCCGACATCGTTGACCAGACACACTGTATAAATAAGATTTTGACCAATGTTTTGAGGAAATATATGGGAAGATTACTTTTTATTTATTTATTTTCTTCCTTACGCCTAGTGGCTGAAACATGGGTCAGTGTTTTTTTGATCATCAGTTCCAGCAACTTGACTTAGGTCATAAACGGATTGAACAAACAATATCCCTTTTTAACCGACGAACGAAAAGAGACGAGGTTCTCAAGTCGGTATGTATTTTTTAGGATTCCGTACCTCAATCAATAAACGGAACCCTTGATCACTTTGTTGTCCGTCTGTCTGTCTGTTAAGACCCTTTATCTCGAGAACGCGTGGAGGTATCGAGTTGAAATTAACACCATATATACTCAAGTCTACGGCCTTAAAAAAAAAGATTCGGCCATTTATACCGCAAAAAACGTCTATATATCTCGACTCGCAAGGGAATCAAAATGATAGGGTACTTCCCATTGACATAGAACTATGAAATTTGGCAAGTAATATTGTGACATACTACAAATACATACAAGAATCTGAAAACTATACATTGGTAATTAAATCATAAGAAATATAGTCTTTTTCTAAAGACATATTTGGACAGCACCTCATTTAATTGTATCCAATGCTATAGATATCAGGTGCAAACTCAAGCGGAATCGGGTAATATAATAATGTTAGGGTAAGTTAAAGTTTGTACGGAACCCTCGGTGCGCGAGTCCGACTCGCACTTGGTCGGTTTTTTTATCATGTAGATACCAGAAAGATAGAACTTAGAACCTAATTCGTTTATCCGTCAAAAGAAAAGATAATTTGACGTCGTAGAACATTTAAACCTCGGACGCCACACGAATACATTCCCGTCTGCCAAAGTAATTGCGAAATCTCCGGGTAGTTTGTAGGTATGGCAAAAAAAAATATGCAGTGTTTGCAACGACTATTAAAACAAGATGACGCCATAAAAATGAACATTTAATTATGTTATAATTGAATAAAGAAACATAGTATATTAACAATTAGTTCGCAAATAGCTAATACTCGTAATAAATAAATCGTAACATTTAATAACTGTGTCACGCATGCAGTTGAATAAATTATAAAAAAAATATACATAGCTGGCGTTGTACATATCGGGGAACGGTTTTTGTATGGAGATGGTCAGTCCTCTTGTTTTAATGGTCCTTGCCCCAAATTCAGAACCTGAAAGTATACTTACGTATACAGGTAAATATAAATGGTATTCTTAGCCAGATACAATATTGATGACATTTTCTTAAGTGGGCAGTTATTAATGATTTACCCTATTATTATTGAACACATGAGATGGTATATATCCAATCCAAAGTGTCCGTCAAGTGCGCCACAGCAGTAAATGCGTAAAATAAACCAAAAAAATCGCGACGATATACATATGTCGAAGGCGGTCATGCGTATGGAAGTTCAACAGAACAAGCGCGCCACCGGAAGGCTCTCACCACCACCCACCAACCCCACCATTGAACCCTTTGGCGCGCTCGACAGTCTTGGCGGTCACTCGGCGGGGACAACCGCTCACTTCGCTTTCGGTCGCCATCGAGTGCACTACTGCTTTGGAACTGTCCTACGTTTCGTTTTGCCTAAGTTAATTAGAGTCAGTGATCGAATAAGATCGAGAAGTAATATTAAAATTATTCTGACCTGCATTTGTGATCCATTTGCCTCGATTCCCATTAGTAAGCCCACAAGATGCCTGACAACCCTTTGGAGCCACCCAATACTCTGGATGGTTCCTCAAATCTATCTGTTCCGCCGTCATATACATAAATGATAATAAAAATCATCCAAGACCCAAGAACAAACATTCGTGCTCATCACGCAAACACTTGCCCTGGCCGGGATTCGAACCCGGTACCGCCAGCTTTGTTGGCCATTGTACAACCCACTGAGCCAAACGTGTCGTCTAAAGGTGCGTCCACACTTGTATCATTTGCTCATATCCGAACGATCACCGTGGCGTGGCATGACTGCGTATCGAGCTTCGTGGACGCTCACTGTCGGCGCGGCGATCACGCTGCGCTTGTCCGATCTAAGTGTGTAATACGCGTAGCAACATGGATTTCGAGCGATCGGATCGGCGCAACGTTCAAACGCGTGATCGTCACACGCAATCATGCCACGCGACGAAGATCTGATCGGGCAAATGATACAAATGTGGACGCGCCTTAAGATGGTTAAAGGATACTTTTTACCAGACTACCATAAAGAAAAAAAGCGGGTCATGATTGTATTGTCCTCTACTGACGAAGTTCCGGGCACCTTCTAGTAAGTGATAAATAGAGTTCATTTGTTAGTTTGAAAAGAAACACTATTTGCAATTTGTACAGGATTTCCAATAGAAGGTAAAATCCATCAAAATTTCAAAACCCGGGAACGGGCAACTGAAACGCACATGAACCGCACCCGTTTATCTTCCTATCTCTTCAAGAGCAGTCAAGCAAGGTGTACAAACATTAAAAAGCAATCCAGTGGGAATTCGGTACTATGGACACCTCAGCACTAACTATAAAACCGGGATTCCCACCTGTTACCACTGGTAACAGCTGAGATTTTCAATACATAAAACCGACCAAATATTAAGAGGATATAATAGTGGCCGTTCCTCCATACAAACGTAATCCCCCGTTTCCTCCTTGGATAATTGTCTTGGAACATTTTTTTTTATAAATATAATCTATACTTACCTGTGCCATGCCTCTGTTTTATTTTTCTTAATAATTTGTTTATTTTGAGAATTAGAGGCCCTCTACAAATGCCACCATCCGGCGCCATAAACACACATTCAGTAGACAAAATTAACGAATATAAAAGAAAAACAGAAAACATAGAAGCATAGCCGAAGCCCTTGTTATAATATATGTGAAAGAAAAACTATAATTAGTCCAGTTTTGGAAGAGAAAATAGGGTATAACCCTGTTTTCGCCAATTTTTTGTACGTCAGATCGTTCTGAGCCGGCTGCAGTTGTCCCTTTTGCACTGTAATACAGGAGATTTGAGGCGATACAATAGCAATAGTTTTTAAAAGTATCTAATTTCTAAAAGGCCTTTTGCTAGTATATCCTCTTAACCCTATGAAGATAATCACCAGTACGTCTCCAGTATTATTTTAGTAATACTAGGGACCCGTTTCTTAAACGCTTGTTACTTGTATTACAAGCGGAAATCTCTTTCCAACTATATTTATTTATTTAGGAGAACCAACAGCTAATACAGTACAAATAGAAACTTAAATAGAAGTACAGAGCCAATTACAGGTACTCACGAATAGACATTGCACATGAAACTGTTAAGTGACAGCGCGCATAACGATGCGCACACACAGCAAACACATATAAAAACCATGAATATAAAATTAACTTTTAGAGCCATAATAGGCCGGTAATCTAAATGTAAATACCTAACACACAATAGCAATACTGCACAAACATGGTAATAAGAATCGCTCATTCAAAAAACACACTAGTTAAATTTCGTCTCACAGAAGGAATTACACAATTAAATATATCTGTATCAATCACTTTCGTCGCATTATTCAAGTTTCGACTAGCACGGTTGAGGAAACTGTTCTGTCTGTACTTGGATGATGTACGCCTTAGATGGATAGGGGGGAAATGCCTTTTCGACCGAGAAGGAGCAACAAATGACAGTTCCTGAAGCAGTTCAGGACAGTCAATGCAACCGGTTATATTAAGCAAGAATGTAATATCAGCTATTTCACGACGCTTATATAACGGGATCAAATTATGTTTCTTGCACATATTAAGGTAATTGGATGAATTATAAGGGTATTTTAGTTTATAACTTAAGTATTTGACAAACTTTTTTTGAACACGTTCAATTCTATCTATGTAAGTAGCAAAGCAAGGATTCCAAATTTGTGATGCATATTCAAGTTTGCTCCGAACTAAGGAGCAATACAGAATCTTGAGTGTTTTGGCTTGAGTAAAATGAACAGAACTATGCATTGTGAAACCTAATGTTTTCATAGCACTACCAACAATAGTATCTATATGGGTATCAAATAATAGTTTCGAGTCATCTAATATTTAGTCTATATATATAATTCAGTCTCTAATAGATTGAACCCTGATCAGAGGCTGACCTTTAAGTATTAAAAAGAGACTTCCTCTTGCAAATCAGGTATAATAATACCGTTATTGTTATTTAAAAAAGGTGACATGCTTTTCCATAAATGTTCATAAGGTCCCTATATTTCCTCTGCCTTGATAAGGGTTAATTGTGCAAGAAGACAACCGATGGTAATGATTTTAAGTTTATACTGAGTGAATGTGTTTGAACTTCCTAGTCTCTAAGCAGACTAAGCGGAGCAGGGCTCTTTTAACACAAAACAAGCAAGAAATATGTGGGAGGGATATTTGCGATTAATGCATCACCGGAGGGCGGAATTTATCATGGCAACATTCAGATAGGTTCATATAAAGTTTATTATTGTTTGCTTAAATGTGGATTTGAGGCCTGTTTTTGTTAATATATAAATAAGGATACACTTGGTAAATATAACTAATCAACAGTTGATAAAGTTCAACGTTCCAACTCTTTTGAAGTTTAATTTTTGCCAATAAAAAATTCTACCCTCTGTGCATCACTGTTCCGCAAATATTATCATAGCTTCACTAATCATCTCCACACAGATCACCGTCCTCACGCAGCGCTGCAGCTGATGACCAGCTTCTGAGCAGTTGTGAGCAGGTGTGCCGCTTCACCTATCAGTGGAGAAGAACATAATTTGCAACAGGTTCAATGAAGCTAGAATAAATAATTATAATTAAGTACTGATAACAGCTAAGTACGAAATCCTAGAATTAATTAAATGAATCATACATATAGTAGAATGAAAGTGGCCCTAAGTCAAGGAAGCATAAGGCACTTGTCCCACCGCCGGCGAGTAAGCGATGAGCTATCGGCGATTTTCTCGCCCAAGAAACGAACAAAAGATAATTGCTCCCGTGTAAATGAATGAGAGAGATATATTTATAGCTCATCGCTGGCTGTTCACACTGCCGGCGATTTATCTCTCTCTTTTATTTACACGGGAGCGATTATCTTTTGTTCGTTTCTTGGGCGAGAAAATAGCCGATAGCTCATCGCTTATCGCCGGCGGTGGGACAAGTGCCTAAATGTCAATGATGCTGTTTCAATTAAATAAACATTTAGCTTGAGACGCTGGCCACATGTACCCAAATAAGAAGTTACTGATCAATAACTAAGGTAAAACGAAATAAAAACACCAACTTTTGGAGAAACTTATACTTAATCACTCATCACAATCTTAGGTTGAAACTTAGAGACTAGGTTTATCGCCGTCCGCGGCCTCGGCCTCCACGGCCGCCTCTGGGGCCTCCGCGACCGCCGCGGCCTCTGCCGCGTCCGCCGCGCGCTCCGCCTCCTCCTCCTCTTGGGAATCCTTCGCGCTTGCCGCGGCCCCTTGGCGCATCGTCAATGAGCAACGTCTCCAACGGTAAGCTGTCAGGCAACAGGTAATATCTAATATTGTTCCCGCGAATACTTAAGGTCTCCAACTGCATTTCTTCTTTGTTTTTAAGCGTCACTTTTACAGCCTTCAAGTGTGTGTTCATAGCGACATCGACGCCTGTGATTGTTCCGTGCACAACGCTGCCGTTCTTTAACTCAATCGTCACTGTTTCGTGACTAAGTTTCATCAAAAACCGTACAAGTTTCATGATTAGGATTAATTTGAACTAGATTAGTACAAAAACAATTCCGGCGTCTGCCCGCCTAACCTAACCTCAAACAGTAAGATGGCGGCGTCAATTTTTTTTATTAAACAACTGACGGTATGTTAATGTTGCCATTTCAATAAAATACTTGAAAATGGTAGATTTTTACATATATTTGTTCGTTGACCTTCTACTAAGGTTAATCCTTTAAACATTGGAAATTCTGTATAAGATTAATCATAGAAATAGGAAGAATAATTTGACTACAACCTCACTTGTAAAAACGACTAAGTGAACCAATATTTCATCTACAATATATCAAATGATTACTGGCAGGTTTTAATACTAGCACAAAACTGACGGTAACATGAAGTTTTAGTAACATTTTACGTTAAAAGTCATTTCGCAGAATTCAGTCTTCTGGAAATTAATGTTATGTTATTCTAGTAGTATTTATGTTTACATATTTGTATGAGAATAATTATGTCTTTCGAAGACGCTAACATTCTAACAACTGTTGTTACTGACGCAGAATCTGAGCCTGAACTCGAAAACAAACCGATTTTTGCACGGCTAGTGTTTACCCAGGAACAGGTAACAAGACAGTCACTAGTATGAATTTAAACCAATATAAGTACACAGCGTAACATATTTACTTATATCAAGTGAAGGTATTTCACAATAAATAGTAACTAGATAAAAAGTAAAATATAAATACAAAATGTATATGTAAAAAAGCAAACGACATGCATGTTTCACTTGAATAGCAATCATTTAAGTTAGGAGGGAAAATAAGATTTCCATTGTAGGCAACATTACAGTCATTGCCTAGCCACTCGTCAATTTCGAAGTTTGATCGATTTAGTCGTAGCCCTGTAGATTCAATACACAATGGACGATAATATACTGTCGGTTACCGCCGAGTTCTCGTTAGAGAAAGAAGAGGAAAAACATGAAGAAACGCAAGCACTTACAGGGAACCGCGAAGTACACGCGAAACTGTCGTTCACGAAAGAACAGGTGGAAAACACTCTACGTGCAATTTTAAATAGTATACGTGTATGCTTGCTTGGATTAAGTTTGCCTATCTAGGTTTTTCTATAAACACTTTTACAGTCCGTATAATATTTCAGTTGTTTTGTTAAATTGAATTTTCATCATTATATTTTTTTGTTGTAGGAAGATGACCTACGCCACGCTTTCAATCTGTTGGATTACAACGGAGAAGGAAAGATTAAGGCCTCTGACTTCCGCGTTGCTATAAAAGCTTTAGGTATTATCAGAATTATTAGTTTGTCGCTTTTTATATATGTTTAAATGGATTGACTGTTTAAACGAACTCATTATATCGCGCAAAAGTTGCTCAAAGTTGTTAAATTTTCTGTCACTGTACTTTTTGTTATTTTGTTGAATTAAAAATAAAAATCTTTTTTCAGGCTACGAGCCCACAGCCGAAGAGTTGCAACACATGATCAACAGCGTTGACAAGGGTGCCTCCGGGAAGCTTAGCTTCGAGAACTTCCAGACGCTGATCATGCGCAAGGTCATGTCGCTCGATACTGACGGAGATATCATGAAGAGTTTCCGTCTCTTCGACACAGATGACACTGGTATTGTGCGAACACTATTTTCCTATATTTCAGGTTTAAGTAAATTGTACTACAAGCCTCTAACGATTAACTGAGTCTGTTCTTGAGGTATGGGAGTGGTACGGGAGGGGTGTGTTAACGGAACATCAATGTACAGTGAGACAGGACACGTCATGTCACGTTACTTGTCACTCCTCTCGTACGTGTTTCTATGAAATACGAGTGGCAAATATATTGTCAGGTACGAGAGATACAGGGACAACAATAAACAGTAGAGTAGGTATTATTAATCCACCAGACCAATCCACCTAACCATGCTACTACGCCTACGTCAACAGATGCCAGGGTAGTTAATATATATTAATGATATCAACCATTTAATATAATTTTTAAATTTAAAATTAGGAAAACCCAAATAAAAGCACACAGTGACGTCATAGTTTATATTTGAGTAACAATTTACATACCGTCCCAGGATTTCAACACTTCATAAAACACACTGCGGTTCACATCGCCTTTCGCGAAAATATAGAAATGCGTTATTTCTGAAACGGAGGAATATAAAATATTTGTAGTTAAATTCTTCTGCCGGTAACATAATTAGCGATGAAATCAACTTCGATTTCTTTATTTTCAGGGGCCATTAATTTTGACAATTTGAAGGCTGTCACAGATATTCTGGGTACCTATCTGACAGATGAAGAAATAGAAGAAATGATGGATGATGCCGATAAAGACTATGATGGTGTTGTAAGTAACGCTTCGTTTTACGAAGGAAAAATAAATTTTAACCAAAATCAAAAAAGCCTGGACATGGGTCTTCTACAAATATTTCCTTAAATAGTTTTTTTATTTGGTTTTAGGTTTCCGTACAAGAATTCATGAAGATGATAAAATGCAGCGTTAATATAGTAACTCCTTAATTTTTAACTATCGTTGTAAAATATATTAATAAATAATTAATAAAGAATTTAATATTCGTTTTTTTTTTGTTGTAGGAGCGATTTTAGATTTCCTCTAGCAACTTTGGTAGAAAAGGGTACTTTATGGAGACATATTTTAATATTACAAGTTATTAATATTTATTTCAAAACAAACTTAAAAGATTAGGTACATAGGAAATAATGGTTTGTCTACTCAATCTATACAGTATAACAATTAATCTTATTTTGGCGTCGATGCTATATAAAGAATGTGTAAAATATTGAAAATTGACGATTTTAGTAAGCTGTGACATGATGGCACCGGAATGGAAGTAAAATGAAGAAACTAAATTATGAAGTTTTTTTTACTTTTCAGTTTTTGAAGTCGGTTTTATTTTTGTTAAAATTTTTATTTATTTTATTCATTTTAGTTACTTCATTGTTATTTAGAAGTGTATTTTGTGGCGATTCCAACACGCCCAAACACGTCTAGGATACATTATTTTATTATGGAGATCCGTTGCCTACCTTCCGGCTCCACCATGAAATCAGCTCAGTGGTACCATTCTGATAAGGAAAATTTAAGTTTGTACCTATGAAGTTGCTTAACTAACTTAATCGAGATATCTTATCGCCACCTGTAAATCATTTACCATTGCGGAGTTCCGATGGCATTCTGTGGTCTTCTTCATCAGTTCCACTTCACCAATTTAGACTTTCTGAATGCAAATCCTTATGACGTTTAATATAATACCAAAATCGCTATATATTTGCGTACAATATTTGAACTTCCTTCGATTCCTCATGGATTATCTTAGATCTTCACCAAATTTATATGCGACCAACATGGAAATTTCTCCTATGAAACAAAACATTTTTTTTGAAATCGGTCAAATAGGCTTTAAATAATCGGTGAACATACATATAAAAAAGGTCGCGACGAATTGAGAACCTCCTCCTTTCTTGGGAAACGGTTAAAAAAGGCTAACTTCTTCAAGTTTTCCATGTAAACGAAAATTGCGGAAGTCCGCTTTTACAAGTTTTATTGCTAGTTCACGTTTGAGACAAGCGATAATGTCGCTTAATGACGTATTTTATAGTATCTGCGCCGTATGTAACTAGTATAGTATTTTCCAGGACTTGCCCAATTGTAATGAAGAACGATCAATATATTATTTATATGTTATATACAGATGTCGACTTGTGGACATCACTAATAAAATGTTAGTTCCATAGCACCAAAGAAAATTGTGACAGCCAAGCGTACAAAAGTAAGTTAACAGCAGCCAATCCAGTGAATCGAGTGATATAAGGGTCAGTGGTTTATGCACACTATATTTTGTGTTTCGCGAGCAAAATTGAGAATTTTATTTTATTTTTCTTACCAAGCACTGTATAATATATTTTTATAACTTGCTCATGAAAGAACCTTTGAAAAACAAATGTTTTGACGTATTTTTGTGTTGCCATGTCGGAAAATATTAACAATCATGTCAAGTCAAATTGACAACGACTTTTCTGTAATCGTTTCTGTTTCAGTGTCGTCTGTTTTGTTTTGCTTTTTCTGTCCAGGAAAAAAGTTAAAATAAGTTAGTTTTCGAACAAAAAAACATTATTTAAAAGATGGGTAAGTTCTTAACCAAACACTACAATGTTCATACGCGTTAATATACTCACAATGAATATAACTATTCAATCAACCTAATCACTTTTCAGATGCCGACGAACTAGCATTAGCAGAGAAATGCGAAAATTTAATGACTGCCGTTGTAGAGACGCGCAAGCAATTTGGAAAGAAATGCATAGACTATCATCACAAGACTTCGCGTGTCGAAAACCAATTGCTCCAGCTAAGACTGGAGAGTTTCGCTAACTACGAAAAGCGGAAGCTTCCGCAGTTTGAAATCGACGACATGGCTCTGAACATCGAGGACATCAAGGCAGAGATCATGGAGAAACAGTTGAGGATCGAGAATTTGTGTAAAAGACTCAATGATACCCAGGAAGTCCTCTTGCAAGTGCAAAATGATAATATAACCAGAAGAATGCATCAGCCGGTCACAATAGAGACCTTGATGGCCCGAGCTAAAGCGAAACAAGGAGAGCAAATGGGTGGAATGTGCACGTAATATTTATAGTGCAAATCACCAATTAGTTATTTTGATTGCGTGGCTTTAAAAGCCATCCAGGCATGAAACAGTAAATCTGTAGAGAAATTAAACTGTAAAAAAACAATACTTAATGTGTGATCATTAGCTTTCCGACACCATAATTTTGATTAAAAACAATTATATCGCATATATTATCTCATTTGAGTTCCCGAATTGTAACTTTGACAGAGGAAAATATCTATTTTCTCAGTCCACCCGTGACCATGGAAAGCTGAAAAGCTTCCGAAATGTCGGGAACTCAAATGAGATAGTATATGCGATATAATCCGTTAAATTGTTCTATTTAAATGAGTAATAATTGTGGAAATAGAAGAAAATATTAACATATTTTGCAGAATTTGTTGACTACAAAGTTCACACAATTACTGTGAAGTTAATTAGAAGTAACTTAGGGTTTCCAGCAACTAGCTAC
The DNA here is from genome assembly GCA_905404275.2 of Hedya salicella. Classification (NCBI taxonomy): domain Eukaryota; kingdom Metazoa; phylum Arthropoda; class Insecta; order Lepidoptera; family Tortricidae; genus Hedya; species Hedya salicella. The sequence goes on along the minus strand of FR990097.1, from coordinate 51,779,806 downwards.
TACTGTTAGTACAAATGTTTTACAAATTGGTAAGAGAGTACTACAATGTGTATTCAACTTTGTTCGCAGAGGAGAAATAGTCATAACACCTTTGTTCACCATAGTTGGGTAGAAAGTATTCTATAAACATCTATAGATACTTAGCTACCTGTGTAGTAGAATTAGTTGAAATTCATTTAGCTGATTTGGTGTGATAAAGCGACAACACATACAAAGAACCAAAAATCCAGAAAAATCATTTTTAGATTCAGTGACCTCCAAATAATCTGTTACAATCATTTTCTTGAAAATATGACTAATATAATAGTAAAGATGGGTAACTACAATCTTTCTCATCATATCCAAAGAAATACTCACTTCAAAACTTTCACAAACAAACCACTTCACATGAATCTTATAATGATCTCATAATAGTCTGTTACAATTAAAATTTATTTTTTTACCCATGAAACTACCCTATCGTATGAAATGTATAGTAGTAATTTGAATGTAGTGTGGCACCTATATACATCCTTGTATCCTTAAAAATAGGATCCTCACTGTTTTTTATCATACATATATTTGCATTAATATGCCAATTAATCTCACCTTTTAACATTACCAAGGATCATTAAAACGAGGACTGACAGTTGCCATACTTAGAATTGTGTTCCAATGGCAAGGAGATATTCTGCCAAAAACTAGATGGCGCCTTAAAAATAAACATTTAACTATGTTATAATTGAATAAAGAGACATAGTATAGCAGCAATAAGATCGCAAATAGCTAATAATAAATAAACCGTACCATTTAAAAACTGTGTCATACTAGCAAAGTTGAATAAATTGTAAAAAAATATTATTATGCATATATGGTGGTACATATCGGGGAACGGCTTTTGGTATGGAGATGGTCAGTCCTCTTGTTTTAATGGTCCCTAACATTACTGATTGCAAAATAATCTTAGCCTAGCTTATATTATAATTTATAACATTTATTTTTAAAAATCAATGATTGTGAATAACTTTCAGTCTGCCTTTACAAAACATGTGTCTTTAGTCCCTCAGGGCATTAAAGTATATATTTACTAGTGTAAAATAATAATAATAACAATGAACGTGTAGAAATTAATATGAGATGAAGTTACTTTGCTGTGCAAGTTAAACAGATAATAAGATACTTAATATTCTTGAATTTGAATAAATATATTCTTAAAAATAATATTTAAAGTGCTTTATTCTGTTCATTTCATTTTTAAGTTATAGGAATGTTGACAGCTTTTGAAAACTTTCCTACCTTTATATGAGGAAATTAAGAACTTTATTTTAGACTATGTTAAAAGTCGCGTTTATTAAAACGGTTTTATAACAAAATAACCATAAATTTCATGGGTTATTTAATGGTATTATTGGTTATTAATATTTTCATTCTTTAAAATGGACTTTCCCTCTCACTTTTAAGGCTCGTATAAATCAAGCTACACGTAAGGTATCGAACTCAATTATTTTTCTCTATCACAGAGACTACCATTTGGCGTAATTTCTTTTTCAGTTTCGGTTACATGTACAGTGCCCCCCCCCCCTACATTTTTTATTTCTATTATTTAACTATCAAACTAAGTAGCGGCTTACACAAGACACCTATACTCCAAATTTCATCAATATACATCTTTTCGTTTTTAGTAAAATGCCTGTTACTTACGGACGGACATGGCGAAACTATAAGGGTTCAGTTTTTGCCATTTTGGCTACGGAACCTTAAAAATGTAAGTCTTTAAAAGTTGTGTACATTCATTTTTCAAAACAAGGGGCCTTTGCCTTTCTTAATTCCGTTTCCCCGTTTGGCTGAATGCGCCAAGAGCGCGATGCCATAAAAAAGGGCCTTTCAAATTACTTCATCACGTAATGACAGCAAGTGGCACAATTTGGATGGAACAATTCGGTTGGCCAATCAAAGGTAGTTCCTCTATTTCAGATAATATACGTAGAACATCTATTATCAGTCCCGCTATCGATTGATACTATTATATTTTTCTATAGTTTATATCTAATATTACTTTTATTGTTGTATATATTGTTTTGTCTGCAAGGTAACCAAACGCATTGAATAGGCCAACCGCAAAGTTTCGTCTGCAACCCACTTAAAAATCTGCCTTAAAAAAACTTTCCAAACCAAAAATTATTTGACCATAGACAATATTTTTTATTCTCGTGAATAGCAGTCTTGGTATGAGTATTTTTCACTGACATCTATATATTACCATGAAATAATAGAGATCAGTGGTATTTTTGTAAAATACACGACTTTAAAAGTCAATACTCGTGTGCTGAATTGTATAAATCGTATTTTAAATATAAAAAGAGTATAGCCTATATTATGTTTCATTTCAGCCGGATACCTACTTTTGTTTTCCTTGGCAACCATAAGAAGAAAATTTCAATAAATCTGTCACACAGTGAATAAAAGCATGCAAAAATAATATTTGTAAATATAACGTTTGAAATGTCTGATATTCAAAGCGTCTTTAAGAAACACTGTGTCATACCTGATGTAATAAATACAGCGCCTTCAGAGTTACTAAACATACAATATGCCAGTGGCGTCAGTGTCGATACGGGAAAAGAGCTAACTCCAACACAAGTTAAAGAAAAACCTGTTGTGAAATGGGCGGCTAAAGAAACGGAATATTATGTTCTTGCTATGGTTGACCCGGATGCACCAAGTCGTGAAAAACCAAAATTCAGAGAATGGCATCATTGGCTGGTTGGTAATATTCATGGTGGCGATATGAATAAAAGCGAAGTATTATCCGATTACATTGGATCAGGCCCTCCTAAAGGTACTGGTTTACATCGTTATGTGTTTTTGGTTTATAAGCAACCCGAGAAATGCGATTTTTCTAAAGTTCTGAAATTGCCTAATAACTCTGGAGATAAGAGAGGCAATTTCTCTATTGCCAAATTTTCCCAACAATTTAAACTTGGCCCTCCGGTAGCAGGAAACTTTTATGTAGCTCAGTGGGATGATTATGTACCCAAACTATATGCAAAGCTCAAAGGTTGAAATTATTTTCCTGACGTAAACAGTGCTCCGTAAAATCTCGTGAACAGTAATCCTGCATAAATTTAAAAGTACAAGTGCGTTGTCTATGGTTTCGATCGATAACAATTTCCGCCTCCGCGTGACATTCTCATTTTTTCGGTCCGCCATATCGTCCGCCATTACATTTCTGGAGTTTGCGTAAATTGGTCGTAGCTGTGTGCGGTCATCAAACCACATCGGTTATCAGTGACATTTATTACGTGCGTCGTGTCGCAGCGTTTCGTTAGAACAAAGAGACTCTACGTTCAATCGTATGTCCATCCAGAATCTCAACACATTCGACCCGTTCGCCGATGCTATCAAAAGCTCGGAAGATGACGTTCAAGATGGATTAGTCCACGTCCGAATCCAGCAGCGGAACGGGCGCAAGACGCTAACGACGGTGCAGGGCCTGTCATCGGAATATGACCTGAAGAAGATCGTGCGGGCATGCAAGAAGGAGTTCGCGTGCAACGGGACCGTGGTCGAGCATCCCGAGTACGGAGAGGTGCTTCAGTTACAAGGCGACCAGCGCGAGAACATTTGCCAGTGGCTCACGAAGTCTGGGCTCGTTAAGCCCGAGCAGCTGAAGGTGCACGGCTTCTAGGCCGCCCCGCAGCCGTGGCCCGCCGACCTAACATGTCCGCATCGTGAAATCATCATAGTCCTCTAAATAAAATGAGAACGTGCGCGTTATAACCCGATCGAATATGTATTTAGAAAGCACCGATGTTTACAGAGAAAATCGTACGACGAGGCTTGGACCTCCCGCGCCCTGTGCCTTTCTGACTCCCGTGTATAATAAAGTAAATATTTTCAAGCGACGCTACCGCGTTTCTGAAAAGCTTTAGTTGCAATTGTATGCCGAACGAAATAGTAATAATCACTTTGTTTTTTACGACATTAATACTTATTAAATTGCTGTAATGATTATATGATGTGTCTCAATTAAACATGTTTTTCTAAGAAAACTGGTTTCTTTTCGCCACGGGTGCAATCCAGGAGTTTCGATAACGGGATCCCACAAGTGACTGGCAAGTAGTGAAAGTAGGCAACGGTTTGAGGTACCTAATTCTTAATTGTCACGCAACGCGGACACTGCATATTTTCTTTCATTATGGTCGTCATACGACCTCGTTCCATTACTTAACTCTGAATTTAATCATTACCACGTGTTATAATTATTAAGTAGCATCTTGATATTGGAATATTATGTTCTTCATACGTTAGATTTGTTATCGTTTCAATAAAGAGCACGTTCTTGCATGACGCAAGTTATCTTCAATTTGTTTAACTTCAATATGTATTTAGTTAGTGATGACTGCAATACTCTTTGTATTTGAGATAACTTTATGTTATAAGTAAACAATTAATTTGTCTTGTGTCTGACATTGATAATATGACGCATAGACAGGGCCGGACTTCGGCGCGTGAGTCATGCTTCAAATTAGGAAGCGTCAACGGTCGAGGACCACTGATGACTCGTGTTATAGTGACAAATTCGATAGTTTCTTGTTTGAAAATTGTTACATACGTTGACATCAATTAAGATTCTAAAACATAACATTTAGCCTTCTGCCTATTAACAACTGATCAACAGCATACAGCATTGACTTCATATATCTGAGAAGGCCAATCTATTTCTATCTCCTTCATTCATTGGTTAAGGAAGCATAGTTTGAAAAAATTTAAGATTCCAGTAGCCGTAAGCTGTAACATAAAATAAAACTATTATGAGGAAACTAGGTAGGGATAAATTCCATGCATTTACAGCTAAATACCGCCTAGAATGGAAACAGGTTTCATTTATTATTAAGTGCTAGGTATTCATTGCGGGCGTGCGAAGCGGGAGGTACTGTCACAACAAAGCGCGCATAAATAACTGACACGACTCTATTTCTAGGGCTGTTAGGACGTTTCAGATATTTTCGCGGGCTTTGTTACGGCAGATATTGATGATGGTGAGTGTACGTCAACTGAGACAGGCGCCTGATAATACTTGGTTCAAGAGCAAAAAGTTACGTATTCTACAACAAGCCGGTGGGAATCGGGTCCTCAGGGACGCACGCTACTGCCGCCTTACTACAACAACAATATATTATAAAATGAAATATAATTTAATTACATTGAAAACTTTAAATAATACAATTGGAAGGATTATATTGCGTATATTATCTCATTTGAGTTCCCGACGTTTCGGAAGCTTTTCAGTTTTCCATGGTCTGACTGATATAATCCGTTGTAAGGAGGTGCATTACGACTCGTTGCTTACTAACTGTCTGGCTATGCGCAGGTTTAAATCCCAGGTTTAAATATGTATTCAAATGAATAATAGTCGCTCAAAGCACTAAGGTTTCGGGAATAAAGGAACTATGCTTTGCTTAGGCCTGAGGATTTTAAAAAACAATGTTCAATAGTGAGACACTTAGAAAAACATCTGATCAGGTCCCGAGTACAGAATTGAATGAAGCTCGAGCGTGTGTTCGAGTGTGGAATTTTAAAATAATTTTGAATTTGCTGTCAGAAAAATAATATTAAAAAGCTGCGCATAGCCAGACAGTTCGTAAGCAACGAGTCGTAATGCGCCTCGTTACACCGTTAAATTGTTTTATTTAAATGAGTAATAATCGCGGAAACAGAAGAAAATATAATTGAAAACTTCTATAAAATTCTGTATATATCTACAGTTTCTACGTTCCAGGTGGTTTGCACGCTTGTTTCTCACTCGACAGGTGCGTAGTTTAAGTTAAGAATCATATGGGTGGACTTTCTGGTAAGTATAAACTAGTTATATGTTTAGCAATGTTAGCACACCATATACGATTTGTAGCATGACGTCATACCTAGGTAGTTAAACCCAGAGTCGATGACATGTCCACGTTCTGCGTGCCTATGTGGCCAAATCATCTTATACAGACACAGAGGGGCTCGAAATCCGAAGATGGTATGGCGCCATCCCGCTCACTAAAATACAGCATAACATGAGAGCAAGTGGGACAGCACGTTACGAACTTCGATTTTTTAATTTCGGAGTAACCTGGTTCGCCGTGTTCGTTTCTACTTTATAGTATAACTAGCTTCGGCCCGCGACTTCGTCCGCCTTAAATTCGCGGATAAGGGTATTTTTCCGGGATAAGAAGTAGCCTACGTCCTTCCCCGGGACTCAAACTATCTCCATACCAAATTTCATCCAAATCGGTTCAGCGGTTTTAGCGTGAAGAAGTAACAGACAGACAGACGGTTCGCATTTATAATATTAGTATAGATAGTATGGATTAGGATTTTAGGAGATAACGGAACGGAAAATGCAATCGGGATTAATGGTACCGTAAAATGCTGCAACTTCACCTGTGAGACACGTGAACCATATTAATACGTGCTTAATTACCGTTTTTGATTGAAATAAAACAATTTAACGGATTATATCGCGTATATTATGTCATTTTAGTTTTATTTCAATGAGTAGTAATCGCAGAAACAGAAGAAAATATTACCGTTTTTGATTTAAACTTACACGTTTTCCACATATTGTCACGACAAAACGGAACCTAACCGCACATTTATGGTTAATTTTGCCCCACAGGTGAAGTTGTAAACTACTAGGCAAGGCGCCATCCCGCTGTCTCAAATACTGCTTAACATGAGAGCGAGCGGGAGAGACAGCATGTCACGAACTACGAGTTTCGGAGTAACCATGGTAACCCCTCAGCTTTCCGGTACAGTCACCAGCATCAATATCTGCCAAAACAAAGCAGGCGAAAATATCTGACATGTTCTAACAGCCCTAGAAATAGAGTTGTGACAGATATTTATGTGCGCTTCGTTGTGGCAGATATTTATACTGGTGACTGTACTCATAATTCTAAGTAAAAAAAAAAACCGAATGGTGTAAAATATTTTATCAGTTTAAAAAGTAGTTTAATAGTCCCTGTTTTTGAAATAAAACAATTTAACGGATTATATCGCGTATATTATCTCATTTTAGTTCCCAACGTTTCGGAAGCTTTCCAGCAGTCTCTGTTTTGTAAAATATTATAATTTTTTAATATATTATGATTAGTAATGAGGTAGCCTGGGAGTTTTTCTTTGCAGCGTTTCTTTTCTCCTTAGTATGCCTCATTTGTGAAATGCTGCTTGGTAAATTATTAAAATAAAACAATTAAGCCCTTCTGGCACATGTGTAACTCTCTTTACAGCTTAGGCCCATCTGGCATGTATATACACTTTTATTTGTTTTTTAAAAAAATGGGTAGTTTGCACAAATTGTAACTTTGACATAGGAAAATACATCTTTTCTCAGTCCACCCGTGAACATGGAAAGCTGCAAAGCTTCCGAAACGTTGGGAACTAAAACGAGATAATATATATGCGATATAATCCGTTAAATTGTTTTATTTCAATGCATATATATTTTTCTAAATATTCACCAAGGTTCACACAGCTGATATTTTTCAATGCATTCAATAAGCCATCCTATGGGCAGCGCCTTCAAATGTGTCATGTTGTAGAGAGGCTCATACATGTCTTTATATATTATGTAATGAGAACAATTCACCAGTTTGCCATCTCGTTTTGCGTGATACGGCACCAGTTTTTCAGCATCAGGTATAGCTTCTGGATTAGGGGCCCTTCGAAGAGCAATACCTCCTGCATCTGTCACTAATTTACTTAATATGCCTTTTGTAACTTCAATTTTATCTGTAATCTTGTATTTTACACCAAAGTTATGAAAGTAGAAATGGCAGCCGTTGAAGATGCCAGGGAACTGCTTATATTTGTTAAAGCGTGCATTTCTTGGGCCTTTATACGTTTTTGTACCAACACCGAGGACTTCATAGTCTTCGAAAGGTTCTAAATTATCGTCAGTTGATGCCATGATCCATTTTGAAGTTACAATCCAAACATTATTAACGATGCCTTGTAAGACGTCCAGGCTAGAAACGCAGATGCCTTCATCAGCATCAACTACAAGATGCGTCACCTTTGGGCTTAATTTTGTTTCAATATGAAGGTTGCTGTGATGTTTAGTGAGTGTCTTGAGCTTGTTGTGGATTGTGCGCTGCTGTGATATACAGTAAACCCTTATGTCTTCGCGGTCTATTTCAATTTGCCTCTGAACCAATTCAAAATCAAAACTTTCTTCTGTAATTATTCTCTTTTCAGCTACACCTTCAATTATTTTTTTAATTTCTGGAGTAGCTAGTGTCAGCGGTGTCTCCCCTTTGCAGTTTCTAGCATTCATATCAGCTCCGTAAATAACTAGTTCCTTGGCAATGTCTATTTGTTTGTATCTGATAGCTTCATGTAAAGGAGTTTCATTGCTCTGCCCCGGGACGTTGACAAGTGCATGGTGGCGTAATAAAAGCTTAACTAGGTCCAGTCGTCCGTTCTGTACTACTTCATGTAACGGAGTCCAGCCAGCATTGTCCTTAGTATTGGTACTTGCACCATCACCCAAAAGTTTGGCTGCTTTATCTGCATTTCCCACTCTACAGGCGATGTGCAGCGCTGTCTCACCTTTGTTGTTTCTTTTCTCAAATGTTTTGCTTGATTTAGATGCATTAGAAGCTAGTGACACCATTGAGCTATTAAAGGCTTTGTCTTGTTTGGCAGCTGTAGTTTGTTTGGGAACATCGGAGACGTTGGGTGGAGCTGTGTTAACTACAGATTCAGTCTTGGCGTTGACGACCATGTTCGTATCTATAGATTCAACATCAGATTCCCGTAAGTTATTTTCCTTGAAAGGCTGGTACATTGTGGACAAGTTCTTTGCAGCGACAACTGCATCGTTTAATTTGTCATCTGACCAAGTAGTACAATCTTCGAGAGATACTTTACACTTCGGGCAATGCGATAAATTTTGGAAATGCTCTGAGCAAATTAAATGAAAACATTTGCTTAATGTCACGGGACTTTTACAAAAATCTTGGCATTCTACACAGTATAACCATTTATTCATATCGTCCAGAGCTTGTAGGAAAGCTTCCATGTCCGTTTTAGTCATTTTTTGCCACAAAATCAAATAATTACACCTGAAAATGTGTGAAAAACTTCTAGTATAGGCGGGAGGTAGAATTAACAAAATTGACAGGAGGCAAGCTATGACAGCTTTGTTTGCAGAAAAAAATGCAAATCGTGTTGTTCCATGGTTGTTTGTTCCTCAACCTAGAAAAACTGTATTGATTAATTTAGTATTGTTTGGTAAGATACTCATAGAATTGTAATGTAATTTAAATAATAAGTTATCACGCTTCAGATGGCATATAAAACTGGTACAAGTTTTCTTTAGAAATTAGAAATTTATGCAGTAACAAAACGTTCGACGTCATGAAATTGACGTTCACAAATTTGACGTTTCTAATTCGCAAATGCTCTATTCGTCAATACTTTCAAGTATTATTGTAACATAATTTTAATAACAAACGTGAAACTCACTATGTTTTGATTTAACATCATATAGTCACGATTGTCTTATAAGATCTTTATTCATTTGCATACAGGTACATTAACTTCCTATTTTATCGAGCGCACACAGCCTATTAGTCATGTCCATTTTCAAAGATTTTTGCTGGCACTCCAACGATTTAGGCACTAGACTTAAAAGTAGCGGCACTAGTATCCTTCTAGTTACTGTTAATTTTGCACGGATTGCTGTACTCGAGTAATTGTTGTTTCAAAATTCTTTAGTTTTCCACTATAATTCTCTTTTAAACCGATACGAAACTGCTGATCCGTGTGGCATATATTTTTCAAATTAGGAGGAATAATTTCGACCTGTAGAAAGTGTCTAGGTATACAAACAGTCACTCTTGTTTTTTTAAATTTTGTGTTACAGTTTTTATACATATTTGTTGTACATACCATGCAGAAGTAAAAAACTTCAAACTTACAAAAAGTAGTTATCATGTATATGTCAGCAGATGCTGAAGAAAAATATATTTACATGTTTTGATGTAGATTTATAAAGGTGCTAATATTAGTATTAATTTTGTTGCCTTATGATTAATTCTTATAAATATGTCAGTTATCTTTCCATTGTTTTACCACCACTACTTTGGACTCAATTCAATTGGGATATACCACTTTATAGTGAATGCACTTACTTATATGTGAAGCACTTACAAATAAACTTATAAAATAGATATGAGAGAATTTCAATGAAAACAAAATTTCAAAACTAAGGCATTTTTTTGGGACATCCTAATTTAGATCTGTATTAATCGTAATGACAACCATATTTCCAGAAGTAGGACAGGAAGATGTCTGACAAGCTGCTGACCCTGGGCCAGCGGGTGAAGGTGGTGGGAAAGGATGTGAAGGGATCTGTGGCGTATGTTGGCTACCCGACCTTTGCGACGGGCAAGTGGATTGGTGTCATCCTTGATGAGGCCAAGGGAAAGAACAATGGAACTATCCGTGGACATGCCTATTTCACTGTAAGTTGTTTTTAACATTACCTTGTATTAATACATGAAAAAACACCTCAGTTAAAGAAAAACTATTTAACACCTGCATACACCGCATGTTAACATATGGCGTACTAGCATCTGCCTGCGACTTTGTCCACCTTAAATTCGTTTATTGCAGATAAGGGTATTTATTCGGGATAAAAAGTAGCCTATGTCCTTCCCCCAGGACTCAAACTATCTCTATACCAAATTTCATCCAAATCGGTTCAGCAGTTTAAGCGTGAAGAGGTAACAGACAAAGAAATACACTTTTACATTTATAATATTGTATGGATATAATTTAGCCTAAACTAAGTTCATAGTACCTAAGAATCGATGTAATGCCATGGAATTCTGTAATGTTACACCATTGTGATTCTCTTTAAATAAATAATAAATAAATATAAATAATAACAATATAGATGCCTGACTTGGGCGCTCACAAAATCACAACAAACCAAACTTCATGCTTGTCAGCAAAGCTTGGAACACAGCATGATGGGGAAAAGAAAAAAAATAAAATCAACTATAACATAATTAGGAAAGTTACAAGGATCCAAGATGTGGTGTTAAAATTATAAAACTTAAGTGAAACTGGTCTGGCCATGTAATTAGAGGAGAATATAATTGGAGTAAATTAAACACATTCTGGTAATTGATAGATTCAGGCGTTACTTTGCGGAATTCCATACTAGATCACTGGATTATAGTTCCTTTGCTGTTCCGCGAACTTGTGTCTTGGTTAGATGTGACAATAAATTGTTCTCACATGCGCATATTTTCATGCAGTTTCCACAAAAAAATACGCACGCAAATGACACTCGACACGTGTTTCGCCTCTCACGAGGCATCATCAGGAGATGCAGGAGATGTTGACGGTCCTGCGTCCACCCGAGAAATCATTTCTCTTGCGCATTTCTCTCTCTAGTGCGTATTTTTTTGTGGAAACTGCATGAAAATATGTGCATGTGAGCACAATTTATTGTCACATCTAACCAAGACATATTCTGGTACTCAAAAGGAGGCAAGAGGAAGTTAGGGAAACCATTCAGAAGATGGGAGGATGATATGGCTGGTAAAACCTGGAATAGAATGGCATGGAAAAGAGGGCATTGAAAAGTGTTGGAGAAAGCCTTTGTCAAGGGGCACACATAAGAAGATAGATTAAATTAAATGTATCAATATCAATTATGTAACTGAAAAGTTATAAATAAATTAAATAAATACCTGAATATGTGGCTAATTTATATAAGCTTCAAGCTGGCTTGTGGAAGGCAATCACAGAAGGTCGGGATCAGTGGCCTGCACCCATATCAGAGGCCAAACATGTCAGATGGTCACTATGCCAGTTGAGTAAGTAAGTGAATATGTGATACATAATGTCATGTATTGACTGAAGAATTTTGAAATTTGTGCTCGATTTTTGCACCGATAGCAAATGCCACAGTACCCTACACATTGAACTAACAGTTTCTTCTAATGTATTTTGAAAGAATTAACTTTATAATAATTTCAGATTTAAATAAATCTTGTTAAATATCCATACTAATATTATAAATGCGAAAGGGTGTCTGTCTGTCTGTTACCTCTTCACGCTTAAACAGCTGAACTGATTTGGATGAAATTTGGTATGGAGATAGTTTGAGGGGAAGGAGATAGGCTACTTTTTATCCCGGAAAATGCCCTTATCCGCGATAAACGAATTTAAGGCGGACGAAGTCGCGGGCAGAAGCTAGAAAGAATTAACTTTATAATAATATCAGATTTAAATAAATGTTGTTAAATATACTATAATAATTATGAAATTTTACATATTGACGCAATATAATGAATCTGTTTCAAATCTTTTCATTTAATTGAGTAGATAAAAACTGAAGACAATAATGTTTATTATTGTATATATTGCATACCTTCCGAAAATATATGCAATCAGTTGTACGAGTATACATAATTCCCATTCACTCATTCATTCATTCACTACTTTTGGCCATTAGTACTCTATACAGTTGTTTGTATGAATTCACCTCAAATCTGATGCCGATACCTATACCATATAACCTAGTATATTCAAGCCTTTATATTTATATGAAGACTAGCTTCAGCCCGCGATTTCATCCTTAAATTCGTTTATCGCGGATAAGGGTATTTTTCCGGAATAAAAAATAGCCTATGTCCTTCCCCGGGACTCAAACTATCTCCATACCAAATTTCATCCAAATCGGTTCAGCGGTTTAAGCGTGAAGAGGTAACAGACAGACAGACAGACAGACACACTTTCGCATTTATAATATTAGTATGGATAGGTTTGAGCAGGTTTGTTAAACAGTTATGTTAGTTGTCTGGTATATAGATAGGTATCTTTTTGAGTTCTGGGAGGCAGTTATGCTTTTACTAAAAGAGCACAGCATTGCCCAGGGCCCCTAATCTCACAGGGGGCCTCATCTTGGACAACATATTTTTTACAGTCCTACAAGGTCCCTAATTATTGAGTGGGGTTCTTGAGTGCCTGAGCGCCCTCTAACTATATTTGAGTCCCGAAAGGTCCGGCATGTAATAAGACAACCTTGCTGGTAAGATAGGACAACTTTTTAGTCAAGTATTGTGTATAGTTTGTATTCACGATTCCTGTCGGAAAAGGAATTACTTTAAAGTAGGATAATTTTCAAGAAAATTGGGTGGTTTTAATCTTTCCAATTCCTGCTAAGCAGCATATTGTTTGTAAAGGTTATGATATTTTATGTAATCATATTAATTACTAGAAGATGCCAGCAACTTCGTTTGCGGAGGCGAAAAAGTCATAACCCCTTGTTTTTTCTTAAGCATAGTCGGATAAAAAGTATCCTATAACCATCTGGAGATACCCAGCTACCCGTGTACCAAAAATTGTTGAAATCTGTTTAGCCGATTTTGCGTGATGAAGCCACAACGACTCATACAAGAAATCCAAAATAGAAATCGTTTTAGTGACCTCCAAATAATCCATAATAATCAATTTTTTGAAATTATCTTCATTGTACAGATATTTCATTTTTACAACTTTATAATAGTATAGATTAATCTACATGTAGGTACGATAAAAAATAAATGATTAAATGTTGAAATAGAGGGTAGTTCCAAATTGTGCTGAGATTATCATTTGAAGGTGGTTTTAGTTTCAGTTCCCCACTAGACAATAAATTGTGATACTGCTGTTTGAATTTTAAGAATTGTGATATAATTAATTTTACATTTTGACATAATTACGATACGCCCAAACTAACTTGATCATTACTACTTAATTCTTAATTAGTAATCCTCTTTCGTCTGTGCTACGAAGATATTTTTTTTATTACCCAACTGAAGGAGTATATGCATCTTCAAAATGTTTATGGGGCAGATAGAACCGTTCAATTTAGAAGGGAACTGGACGGAGTATGTTGAGCGTTTAGAACAGTTTATAATTTTAAATAGAATACCAGATGAACTGAAAGTGTCTGCGTTGATAACTTCAATGGGTAAGGATGCATATGAGTTGCTAGTACAGCTGTGTTCTCCTGACCGTCCGTTGGCGAAGACTTTCAATAAATTAGTCAGTATTGTCAAGGATCATTTAGAGCCAACGCCTCACATGATGGAAGAACGTTACAAGTTTAGACAGCGCACTCAGAAACCCAACGAATCTATCATGGACTATGCAGCTGAATTAAGAAAGATGACAACACACTGTGACTACCAGGATCTTGATGGTTGTCTACGTGATCAGTTCATCTTTGGGCTGCTCGATGTCAACATCAGGCAGCGACTTTTGAACAAAAATGACTTAACATTCACCAAAGCCATCGTGCTGGCATTGTCAGAGACAGAAAATTTGGATAGCGATGGAAAGTCTCCCTCGAAAGACAGCTTCAAAGATATGACAAAGACATCTTTACAAAGTAGAGATAGCAACAGTTCGGTAGAATGTTTGTGCATAGACCAGTGTAACGGTAGCAATGCGATTTGTACTGATTCTAATGCTTCTTGCAAATCAGTGCGCAGTGATACTGATGACATTGTCGATCTTTGTAAATACAGTGTTTCCATTCTCCCTAATATTTCTATACTACCATCTGATAGTGTAGACCTTGAGACCGATAAACTGTCTGTTAAAGATAGCGGTGAAAATTATAAAATAGTGAAAGCGGCTCTCAACTGTTCTATAGCTATCACCGAGTGCCGTCTCGCTCTGATACAAGCAGCTAAGAGAGACGGGCAGAGCTCAAATGATAACAGCGCTGAAAGCTGCAACAAGGCTCTGAAAGCTGCGCTTAACTACGCTATGGTGGTCACAGAAAGCCGCTTAGCAGCACTGCCGGCGGCGAAGGAGCATAGCCAACGACAAGCATATCAGGACAGCGCGGATCTTTGCAGTAAGACTGTTAAATCCGCGCTCAATTTTGCGATAGCCGTCACTGACATGCATGTTTCACCACAGAATACTGCCAACCAAGGAGCTCCAAACGTGAGCGCCCCCATTAAAAGCACTTCCTTGAATTTAAATCGTGAGGCAATTACAATACCCGCTAACACTCATGTACCTAGGCCTGGAATAGCCGCAGCTCGTGCGGGTTATGTGAACAAATTGACTGCAGGGCAGCGAGTGTGGGTGAAGGACAATGAAGTAAAGGGTTCCGTGGCGTGGGTCGGAAGTTTATCTTTTGAGACCGGCAAGTGGATTGGCGTCATACTCGATGAGCCAAAAGGCAGAAGTAATGGGACTTTTAAAGGGCAGACGTATTTTACGGTGAGTGTCACTTCTGTGAACCGGCAAAGTAATCATTGTGATTTCGTATGTGTCCTATTTATTTAACGTAAAAAAACTTGTGGGGCAGTTATTATATTAATAGGAGTTGGCAAAATAGTATTGTGTAGTAAGTTAGTTTTTTGGGCTAGTCTTTTAGTATATGTAATAATGTGTGGGTTGTTTCAATTCCAGTGTGAAGAAAACTACGGCGTGTTCGTCCGACAGACGCAGATCCAACTGCTGGACGGTGAAGACAACCCCATGGAGACCTCCGTCACGTCGGAGGAGCGCGCGCCTGCCGGCCGCCGCCTCAGCAGGTGAGGACAGCTCTGGAGTAGGCGCCTGCAGCGTGGGATAGGGTCCCGCAGACAGCTGGACGGGAGGATAGTCCCACTGAGAGCTCCGTCACGTCGCAGCAGCGCGCGCCCGCCTGCCGCTGCCTCAGCAGGTGAGGACAGCTCTGGAGTAGGCGCCTGCAGCGTGGGATAGGGTCCCGCAGACAGCTGGACGGGAGGATAGTCCCACTGAGAGCTCCGTCACGTCAGAGCAGCGCGCGCCCGCCGGCCGCCGCCTCAGCAGGTGAGGACAGCTCTGGAGTAGGCGCCTGCAGCGTGGGATAGGGTCCCACAGACAGCTGGACGGGAGGATAGTCCCACTGAGAGCTCCGTCACGTCAGAGCAGCGCGCGCCCGCCGGCCGCCGCCTCAGCAGGTGAGGACAGCTCTGGAGTAGGCGCCTGCAGCGTGGGATAGGGTCCCACAGACAGCTGGACGGGAGGATAGTCCCACTGAGAGCTCCGTCACGTCAGAGCAGCGCGCGCCCGCCGGCCGCCGCCTCAGCAGGTGAGGACAGCTCTGGAGTAGGCGCCTGCAGCGTGGGATAGGGTCCCACAGACAGCTGGACGGGAGGATAGTCCCACTGAGAGCTCCGTCACGTCGCAGCAGCGCGCGCCTGTCGGCCGCCGCCTCAGCTGGTGAGACAGCACTGGACCAGACGCCAGCACCTGTGGACAGGACAGACAGCTGGAAAGCGAGCTTGATAGCGGAGAACGAGGAGAAAATGAAAGTTTATAGACATCACAATGTCACCCAGTTGCCGCTTGTGATGAGAGGACTATTAGCGTAAACAAGAACTATCATACATCAATCACACTACAGATATTTTATAAGTGTCAAAAAGACTTCTAACCACAGTGGCGGTAGTTGATTTACTTGGTTTCAGCTGGTTTGTATACTAGGTGTTTATTTTAGTAGGGAAAATATTCCATGTTTTTTTTCTAGTTGGGTGAAAAATCTCCCTTAAAAGTCGCCAGTAAGCTGGGCCGAATTTCACCTTCCGATATAAACGGAGTTTCGTTCTTATTGTAAAACTACGCGTTGGATTGTAACGAAACTTTGCATAAACAATGATATGAGGTATATCTAGGCCTGAAACTAGTTTATATGGCCGCAGTTTTGTATGAAAAAATTGAATTCGCTGTATTTTTTTTTACTATGGTATCTGAAGCTACATAAACTAATTACAGGCCTGCATATACCTAAACTTATTCTAAGTACAAAGTTTCAGAGCAAACTAGCCAGTAGTTTGAAAATGAGAGCGTAACTACGTTTGTATGGAGAGCCGAGCTTACTGGGGACTCTTAACATTAGTTCCTTTACAGGGTATACTAGGGTGGGGTAGTTATTTATGAACCTACGAACATGAGCACTTTATCGTTTTAATTTTGATAAGCAAAGAAAGGTCTTTTATTATTTTAAGCAGAAAGAAACAAACGATATTAATTATAATCAGCTACCGATGACTCGCATCTCGTTGTTGCGGCAGAGTTATATACTTGTTTGTAGTCGAATCGGTGTTCGTTAGTGTACAAACAAATACACAGCAGAACCTTGGTATAATTACGTACTAAATCGCCACCAAAAAAACCAATTTAAAGCGATAAGGTATTAAAGTTTGTAGGAGGACTCCTAAAATTGAAGTTTGTATCGTTAATTTTGAACAATATAAAAAAAAACATAGGTTAACAATCAAATTTGATTTCAGCTGTTAAAAGAAATGCCTTTTCTTTATTTTAATATCGTAAAACAAAAATCCGGGTACTAAATATTGCATTCAAATCGATATGTACTTTTCAAAGTACATTGGGCCTTATAGGATATTGTTGTGAGTGGGATGACACGATACAAGCTTCGGAGTATAGGTTAGTTTATGATGATGAAAACACATGGGAACGTCTTATTCCAAGCATGAATGTTTTAGAGGGGTTGGTATAGTCACTTTTAGATCTTCTAGTTTTCTATAGATCCATCCTTATTTGTCTTATTTAAAAAATCTAACTTCAAATTGCACCTTTTTGTCTAAACCTGCCACTTTTTGAACTTGTGTTACTTAAGACAATATTTTGTTCATCACTTTGCCAATTTAATGCTTCATAATAACGGGTCTATCGCGATGTTTATTTTTCTCTATTATTTAACGTTTCAACGCAGTTTGATGCGCCATTATGGCCAAAATAAATAAACAATATCACGTTAGACCCTTCAAATTTAAAGTTTAATTACTTTGTATTTTTTTTGTCTGGAGTTACTGAATTAGAAGCTGTTCTAAACGAATAATCTGCATTTTTAGGTTAGGATGGTGCTAAATTAGACATCTAAGGATGGGTCGACGGTACTCAGACTTTGAGTGTGGCTATTGCACTTTACTTTTGAGTTTGTTTTCGGCTCAGCCCGCAACAGGCGTCCAGCCCGAGCCCCAAGCGGTGCACAATATGGTACACAATATACATTCGTTATGCAATGCAAGTGGCCTTTTTTCGTTTGTATTGCTAGTGAAAATATCGCCTAAGAATCAATTAATAGAAAATATGTATCTGGTAGGAATGAGGGTAATGTGAAATCGAAAACCAGCTAGCAACATTGTGACGTCTCTTCGACAAGAAGTGTAAGATTTCTGTAATCTGAGTGGTGAATTTTGACACCTCTTGTCAAAGAGACTTCTCGCTATAGTAGCGTTGGATGACGTTTCGTTTTCAGAAATCCCTTATTAATAGAAGTATTACAGTCTAAGAAAAATGTATAGCTTTAAAATTAAGTCTCGTGCGAGGCAGAATGCCTTTCGCCCTCAATCCGTCAAACCCTCATATCCGCATCTCTCTCATACCAACTGACAGGGGAGGCCGATCCACCAAAGGTCATTCTTCTCTTTGTCTCACCTAAATAGTTTCTACTAGATAAGCAGCTCATTTTAAATACTAATATCTTTCTTAGACTGTTAATGCTTCTATATTATCTCTGAGACCAGATTAGAAACACATGACGTCCTTTACTTATCCATAAGATTTGTAATGGTTGGCATGCATGTTTCGGTTGGTTTCGGCAAGTGTGTACAGCTGGAGTAAATGTTACTATTTGTTATATGACATAAAATTAGCTAGAATAAGAGGTATTCTAATGTGTCATCAGGATTTTAAATAATACGCTAGTACAGTGTTACTATAAAATTGCCAGGTAAACGTGTGTGGTAAATTATTTGATAGTTTTTTATTTTTCTAGTTTTAGTTTGATTAAAATTTACCGTCCATATTTCAGATACATTGTCAGTAGTTGGTAATTTTCTAAATCACTCTACTGGTATTTCATGGGATTATATAGACTTATCTGTTTTCATTTTCAATATGTGCTATCCGTTCAGTTCGAATAGGAATGTATTTGGCGTGCAATATTCGTAGTGAGTGCGAATGTTCGTCTACGCCATGTTGATCCTGTTTAAAATAAGAACGGGGAGTAACCATTGAGAAAACTTTCATCGTTTTCAGTTGCTCAAAATTTCAAAGGATTTAATGAAAAAAAATGATGCGATGGAAGGTTTTCTAACTACGCAAGTATTCTAGCATATATGGCTCTAGAAAAAGCAAGCGTCTCTCGTTCTTATTCACTTACAAATAACAGAGCCACCAACCATGTGGCAGTACAAAATTTAAGTTATTTCGAATATATTACTTTTATTTTACGTTAAAAGCAAATAGAAATTATATTTACTTCAAATGTAATTATTTCTGTATCTTTTAAAATAATATTATTCCATTAAAATTGACTTGTGTACTTTTTATAGTACCTTGGGCCCTACTATTTTTATAAGATACAGACGAATGTTTTATCGAAAGCCATAAATGCTAATCTACCGTGCCGGGTCTTGAGGATCACTGTAATACATACTATAATAAACTAAATATATACTTTCTCACTCTACTTGTTGGATGACAGTGACTGACTGCACTGTCGTAACCTCCTGTATCTTAAATTTGAAGATCTGATCTATAAAGAAAATTCTTTGAGCTGATCTCCTCAGGACCTGTAACTTACATGGCAGAAACACGAAAAAAGTTATCATCTCTCAAATAATAAAACTACTCCCATTTCACCATACGCTTAGGTGGTTGATTAACTGTAATGTCGAATTGTCGACTAGGCATAATCAGCCGTAAAAACTAAAGTTGCTTGGTGAAATTAGGCCTAATAATAATTGACATAACTGGTGACTCGTAGAGCCTTCGTTTTTAAAGTACACAATTAAGTACATTGGACGCTTAGCCCACACCTGACTATTTCGTGTGTTGGCTCTGTCGCAATGTTCTATAGATGATTATTTTGTCGTATTTCTGCCGCATCAGTTCTCAGTACGTCTAGTGGGGTGTGTGTCTAACAGTGTGTTTTCTCCGCTAGTATAACAGTGGCCCAGCGGTCTAGACCGACCACGTGAGTACTCCACCGTAGCCGCACTTGTAGCGCTTTCGCACCCGGGTCTGGTAGTTTGGGGTAAAATTGACATACTACAACGCTAGGGTTGTCACTTCATTAGCGAAAATATTCAGAGAGATAGAATTCTGATGTGCATCGACAACGAGATATAATTAAATTGGTTGTTTCGGAACTTATCGAAAATACAATTTAATTTGATTTAACGTTCCTATACAATTTTGTCATGGTGTACTTTTTGATTGATTTAGCGATGACGGTTTTACCCTACAGTAGATAATAATATAAATCGATGGATCGAATTAGTTGAGTGTATGTAGTCTATTCCAAGGTGACCGATTCTATTTATGCCAATTGATTTCAGTGTCTCTCAAATATGTCAACTCTTAATGTTATTTATCTTAAACGACAACAATTAATACACTAACTATGACTGAATCTACATATTATATTCTTCTGTATACTCAGCTAATACCTACAATAGAGGCTTGTATTTGGGTGCCTAAATCAAAACTGTAATTTTGGTAATTAATTTTGACGTAGCAATTGAAATTACATGTGTTGCACGTTGTAAATGAAATTATGTAAAAGGATTTTTTAGTTTTTTTAAATCATCTTAACCCATACAGTTATGATTTGGGCAGCTTTCAAGATCCATGAATCTGATTATCATTAACTACATTAAGTTACTAACTTTTTGGTTTTCGTCTTATGTACAAACATATTTATACAGTTCCTAGGGTTCTCAGACTTGTCAGACAATATGTCAATTTGACAAATTCTATGGATTATAAAAACACGTCTTCGTATTGTGTTCAGAAAATATACAAGAACATGCGTCACACGTTCTAATGGGAATAGTTTAATTTCGACGCACGTTATCCTGTTCCCATTCTCATGATATTTATTTTTTATTTATTTTGTTTTTGTAAATAATTATCACGCACATATACGAATGTACAGCACATTTGATTGTTACTTTTTGCGAATTTTTTACAAGTTAATAGGAAACAATGGCTAAAGACTAGTCCGTAACTGGTACCCTATTTAGTTAGGTACCAAAATACATGTATATTTTCCATATACGTAATTATTCTACACCAATTTCTTAACACAATCTTTTAAGAGTAGTTGCGGTAAAACCAATATAGGGGAAGAAAATCATTCTAATAAGCATGATGACTAAATTTTAATAATTAATCCGCCGTGTAGATTAATAAAAAATATTGAAAACGTATTTTTTATTTTTTTCCAAGGTACCAATTTTACCTAGGAGTAACGTCACGAGCCTCCACTCCTGAACTTGAATGCGATTTACCTGAGTACTAGCTTCTGCCCGCGACTTCGTCCGCCTTGAATTCGTTTATCGCGGATAAGGGCATTTTTCCGGGATAAAAAGTAACCTATGTCCTTCCGCGGGACTCAAACTATGTCCATACCAAATTTTATCCAAATCGGTTCAGCGGTTTAAGCGTGAAGAGGTAACAGACAGACAGACAGACAGACACACTTTCGCATTCATAATATTAGTATGGATTTTTTTATTATTTTGAAACATAAAAAAATACGTCCAATATTTTTTTTTTATCTAAGTGACGCTCTAATTAGAATTTTGATTTTCATACCCAGTCATCATGCCTATTACCTATGTTTTTCTAACCCCAGGGATCAGTTTCACAAAATCTTCTAACTTGTATATTACAAGTGGAAGTCTCTTGTTAATACATTAAGGAAACTATAGGTCTTATTTTTCTGTTCTTGATTCCTTTGCAATTGTTTTTGTATGACTGTTTGTTTCTTAATAAAAAAAAATACATATTATTGGACAGAGATTGTCGCTTGTAATAAAAGTTACATGCTTTTGTGAAACAGCCCCAGGTTTAGTAAACTGTGTTTGCCTGAGCCCTACTGGGAAAGTTCGCAAATAGATTTATTTAATTTTTAGTTAAATATTTTCATATGTTCGTATCCCTGTATGTTTAATTTTGTATGTAATCGATTAATTAATTGTGTAAAACAACAGGAGCAAAATAAGGGTACCTTTCATCTGTTCAATAGTAACTAATAGTAGACCTTTTAAAATACTGACATTGGCATTACATTCAAGTAATTTAATTAATTTATACATGAAAGTCCGAATAAACGCAAAGTGTGTGTTGGTTGTGTTATGATCAGAGCCTGGAATTTTCGTGGCAATTTCGATCTGTCATTAGTGAGTTCTCACTTATGGATAAACTGTGCAGACCACTAATATTAAAAAAAATATATTAAAAGAATAGGTAAACAGCAGGCAGTCTTGTCGTTAAATAGGGATAATTTCTGGGTCACTTAAAGTGGAATCAGCGATTAAAAGTTACATTGAGATATTAATATGTTAACATCGCCTGAACTTTGCTGTCAGCGCTAACATGATACGATAAATTACCATACACCGGTTTGGCGGGGGCAAATCTGTACTGACGTTTAATAGTGCGAGGACACATTAAACTAATTTTATTAGTTGATGTCGATATAAATGATGTACAACCGTTTGGTAA
Organism: Hedya salicella; assembly: GCA_905404275.2. NCBI lineage: Eukaryota > Metazoa > Arthropoda > Insecta > Lepidoptera > Tortricidae > Hedya > Hedya salicella. The sequence goes on along the minus strand of FR990097.1, from coordinate 51,757,243 downwards.
TTTCAAGAATTTGAATGAAGAAGAAAACTACATACACAAAAATAAACTTTTTGCCTTTAAATAAATTTTTAGCCTTTAATCTTCGTCGCCTGGGTGACAATATCCATTTTAGCCAACTAAATGACCTTTCTAGGTCAACTGTAGTAATTGGAGCAAATTCAAACAATTTATAGTATTGATGAATTTCTGCTATATGACTCAGTTCTATTTCTTTTCCGGATACCAAATCATTTAATGTTTTTAAAGTTGAAATGCCGACGTTTTTCCCTAACACTGTTTGAAGTTTTTTGTGAATAATTTTGCCTTTGATATATGTAATTTTAACTTATAGACAATATTCAAACTGGCTTCTAGACTTAAATTTTGTGGTTGTAATTTTTCAATGGTACTTGGTATGATGGATAGATTGTTGGCTATCCATTTCAAATCGTTGAGAATGTTTATAACATTCATTGCATGTTTTGCTTTTAATATACACGTTGATTCTTTGTTATTAAATGTTCGTACGACTTGCTTGATGACTGGTAAACATTTATGAAAGTAAATAGCCGCTTTCATCCATGTTCCCCATCATATTATCGTCGGCTGTGGTGGCAAAGGCATGTTCGGTAACATTTGGTGAAATATTTTTATTCTTTTAGGTGATTTCAGAAATACCTTTTTTGTATAAGCAATTAAATTATTTACAGCAGGAAACAATAATCGCGCTTGTTCAGCCACCCCATTTACTCCATGTGCCAAACATGTGACGTGTACTAAATTCTGAAAAACCTTTTTCAAATTCTTACCAGCTTTCAGCATGTAGGCTACGCCATCCGTAAGAAGCAACAAAACTTTATCATGTTTGTTGTGGTTACTTCCCCACGACGTCTCTAGGGCATTTTGAACAAGATTTGTTATACTAACATTATTTACTTCCTCTAGACAAATGCTAGATATTATGTGGGGGGTATCTATTTCATTTTCTAATAGTGCTCCAACTATTACATTCCCAATCTGACGCCCATTGGCATCTGTACTTTCGTCTACACTCACATAAATTCTAGAATTTCCTAGTTTAGTCTTAATCTGTTTCATCGTCTCCTTATAAGCGATGTCTAAGGTCGTTGGGAATATATGTTTCTGAACCATATTTCCCAAATATGCAATCAGATATAGAATTGATGAAAATGGGATTTCCCACCTGGGTCCATGGTATGTTGCAAGCTAAAATAAATTTTAGCAAATCCAGGTTAAATACGTTTTGGTTTTTAGCCACGCTGTTATGCCTTTGGCTTCTTATATGCCCTTTGTACGGAAAACTTTTTTCGTGATATAGGAATTTTACATTTCTTGCAAAAGTAAGTCATACCTTTATCATCTATATCTGAATGGTCAGGTTTCCATGAAGATGAATGATCTTTTTTCTTGCGAGGCATTTTTAGCCGCCTTAAGAAACAAAAAGGTACTTTTAATTGATCGGAATGCAAAATAATATTGTAGTACTGGATGAATTATTCAATGATTCAATGGTTGTCAAAAGTGACTCGACACAGTCAATGTCAGATATCGGTTGTTTATAGTTGCGATAAGTATAAATGAAAGAGGTTTGCACATAGTTAAACGTATTCAAACTTAGCCATTAGTTTTGATAATGATGATTAAAAATTTATTTTTATCGATGTCGATAAACTTAGTCGGTTTTTAATTAATCACTAGCACAGGTACATTTTTGCCCCCGCGAAACCGGTGTCTGTAAATTACCAAGAATCTATTTTGAAGGTAAACGTACATTAAAAGTCGATAGTTGAAAACTCTCTATAAGAACTCAAAAATGCCACGAGAATTCCAGTGCCTATAGTTATGGGGTTCAACCTGTCTTTTTTATGTTTTATTCTATGTTCAGTGAAAAAAAAGGCAGAGGTTTTGAACATTTAAAGTTTTGATTTGGTGTTATGTTTTATTTGATTTGAGTAATGTTGAACAAAAGTGAGATACCCTGCTAGTTAGCTAGGATTTGCAATCTGGACCCATTTTGTATGCAATATCCTGATTATTCGAATTTGGTTACAAAATTTGCATAAAAATATGCATCCATAAAGCAATTGCTAGTTAAGCCTAGCCACTGTTGTGCATTTGATCATTTAATGTATAATCACTGACCTCTATATATTTAAAATGTCTTCCAAATAAGGTTATCAACAAGACCTGTATTTTATTTTATACATACTTATTATCTCTGCAATTACAAACAGATTTAAATATCTTTTGCTATTATGGAGAGATAAGTTTCGAGGTGGTCCTCTATTGCATCGATATGTCTTAATTCTAGTGGCACTTTCATTTGTCATTATTTAGTTCTCGATTATCGACTTCGGATATGTGAATCATATCGATAAACTGCACCGACCGCGTAGATAAAAGGGAAGGGTATTCACCCTGATGATGATGATCGATAAAATAAAACAAATTTTGAAATAAGCTTAAAAGGTTTTAAAAAGTTATCGCTAAATAGTCAATACCTTTCTTATTTCCGTAAGAAAGTTATCTCTATTCGTATCCAATATTTAGTGTGTTGTTGTTGTGAGAAGTTGCAGGAAGTATGGTTAATGATTGACATAGTGACATCATGTTAATAAAACTATAGAAGATGCCCGCAACTTCATTCGCGGAGGAGGAAAGGCACAACCCCTCGTTTTATTCTTCAGCGTAGTCGGGTAAAAAGTATCGTATAACCATCTGCGAGTACACAGCTACCCGTGTACAGAAACACGTTACCGCGCGTTACATGAGGTGGGAGGGCGGTTAAATCTCCAAATATTGCGTTACGTAATACTTGAACGCTTTCTTAACCGGTAGGTCTATAAAGTTTAATGTTATATAGAGGTCAGTGAATTTCAAGTGATTATATACGTAAGTCGCCTAACAATTTAACACCAATAACCCAACATAACGTTCCACCGAAGGGTCCGGCGGAAGACCGCGCCCGCCGCGAAGTCTGGCACTCTCTCCATGTCGAGGTAACGCGTCCGCGTGACGTCACCACACACGTATTGTATTATAAGTAGTGTGCACATTGTACAGCGGCTGCGAATGCCGAGGGTCTGTTCAAAAATATTGCTAAATGTCTTCCAACTATCGCTATGTGAAACAACCTTTTAGGCTGCCTATCTATTGGAGCGAAATTAACCAAATTAATGGATTATAGTACCTTTGCATTTCTGCGAAATTGTGTCTTGGTTAGCGTCCCCCCAATGATATAACTTAAAAAAAGGTAGATAGGTTATACGGGCTCCGAAAATGGCACACCAAACCTACGCTAATTGGCAAACCTATACTCAGTCTCGCACACAGAGTACTTTGTTATTATTGGACTAGCTTCTGCCCGCGACTTCGTCCGCCTTAAATTCGTTTATCGCGGATAAGGGTCTTTTTCCGGGATAAAAAGTAGCTTATGTCCTTCCCCGGGACTCAAACTATCCCCATACGAAATTTCATCCAAATCGGTTGAGCGGTTTAAGCGTGAAGAGGTAACAGACAGACAGACAGACACACTTTCGCATTTATAATATTGGTATGGAAGTATGGATTATGCGTCAAATAAACAAAAATGCCGTCACGCATAGTGAAATTTTCCACTAATTACTCAATAAAAGCGTCTAAAAGCATTTACGATTATTGTGTTATTGCAATATTATCAGATTTATGTGTGCATAAGCCCGGCCATTTTTAAAAGAGAATTATCGTGTAGGTAACCTATCTATCTCTTTTTATATTATATCATTGCGACCCCCTGAGACTTTTCGGGGCTTGTATTTGGATGCGTGTTTTTTTGTGGAATCTCCATGATAATATGCGCATGTGAGCACAATTTACTGTCACATCTTATCAATTAATCGGAACTAGCTTCTGCCCGCGACTTGGTCCGCCTTAAATTCGTTTATCGCGGATAAGGTTGTTTTTCCGGGATAAAAAGTAGCCTATGTCCTTCCCCGGGACTCAAACTATCTCCATACCAAATTTCATCCAAATCGGTTCAGCGGTTTAAGCGTGAAGAGGTAACAGACAGACAGACAGACAGACACTTTCGCATTTATAATATTACTATGGAGTATGGATTAGTATGGATTAACCAATCACATTACGCAGAGCCAAATTTACTTAGGTGGGTTTCAAGAGCGACGCACCTGGATTGGTGCATTTCGCACAGTTCCGCTCTAGGGGATAGGCAGCATTACTCTACCCGGGCCGTGAATAGCATTTGCTGCTTACTGCGCGAGCAGAACTTCCTAGTCAGAGCGAGACGTAATATACACGTCACGGGCGGTACCTAAGATCGCAGGTTTATGACGCCTCTCGCTCGTGCGACAAATGCCTGAGCCCTGAGACATTACCGCTCTAGGTGTGTAATGTAATATTTTCAGCCCGGCCTCAATTTCACAAAAGTTCCATGGTCTAATAATTAAATAGTCAATATGAAACCCTGTGTTGTGCATTGTAATTGTTTTTAATCCGGTAATCTTCATTTAGCTGTATTTTTGAATAAACACCCTAATCAATTTTTTTTTCAGTAAGGATCAGCTTTGTAAATACTTTATTATTTCTTGTTTTTTTTTTTAATTATAAGTTTTATCACGGAGCCTGTGGCTTTTGCACCATTTTGTTACTGACTTTTATATTGTTTTAATATTATTATTTGTTTCTGTGATAGAAAATCTGTTGACATATAGATTACACCGAAAGTTCTGCGCTTCTGAACACTTTTAAATGGTATCCTGCCTTTTCGCCGAATGTTTAATTTGCCAACTGTTTCAGTTCTGTACACTAGATTTTCTCGGAACCATTTTTTTTCTCAGTGCATTTTCATATGGTTTTATAGAATAGTGGTTAGGTTACGTTTGTTTTATGAAAGTTCCGAAAAAAATATGGTTTCAGAGAAAATCGTGAGTTGGAAATGAAACAGCAGAGAATCATTTTAAATATTTGAATGTGGAAATGTATGTTACAAAATTGCATATGGAATGGGCTGTTTCATATTTGACGGGAAGTCGTTTGCGAACAATATTTTATTACAATCTGTAATGAGAATAGATTTGTTACAAAAAGTATAACTTTCCGTGTATCCATATTATATTTTGTTTGCTTCTACGATTCGTGGACGATATGCTATCTTATTTGTAGCTATGGTTCTCGCACTTATTATGTAGCAATGCAAGCCCCCAATTTCACAATCGCGACAAATGTCGGGTGACAAATGACAATGTCATGTACATTGCGTGCCCAGTGTAAAGTAAGGAGATGTATCGAGCTTGCGGGGATCGCCGTGAACATTAAATTGTTTTTGTCACCTGACAATTGTCACGATTGTGAAATAGGGGCCAGGTCATCTATAAGGCAGTTAATACATTTGTTTGGCACCCTTTGAAATATTTTGAAAGCTATATTTTGTCTTTTAATAAATGTTTCTACACCACTGTTTTCTTAATTACTTTGTATAGTGCTTGAAATTGCTTGTTTATCGTATTTAACAATGATGCAGGTGTATATGTTCTTAAAAAAAAGGATTCCGTCCACTAGGTAAATTCATGACGGGTATGTTTACCCGGGGCCTAATAATGCACACGGCGTTTTAAAAACGTGCGTCGACCGCGTGTTTTTCATTCTAAGGCGCTGGTCCCACCGCCGGCGAGAAAGCGAGCAACTATCGACTGTTTTCTCGCCCAACTCGCTCAAGAAACGCACAACAGATGTAGACTCCGTGTCAATAAAAGAGATACATATATGAGAGAGTTCTTGCCGGCAGTGTGGACAGCCAGCGATGAACTATTATTATGTGTCTCTTTTACTAACACAGGATCTATATCTTTAGTTAGTTTCTTGGGCGAGAAAATCGCCGATAGCTAATCGCTTCCTCGCCCTTGGTGGGACCTGTGTCTGTGCCTTAAGATCAGCGTACTGTCTTGCGCGCGTATTGCGTTGGTATCGATACACGCGCGTTTCAAGACGGCGCGGTTAACACGTTCACTGTTAGGAACCCGCCTAGCGGGTGCTTGACTCGTAGACGCGTAGCCGATACCATGTATTTCCCCGTATTTAGAAAAAAGTGAGTAGCGCTACGTAAGCTTGGCAGCGAAAGTGTTAAAAAACGCGGTGTGCATAGACCCTTAGAAAGTATGTAGTCCTTTACTGATAAAGTTTTTCTTCAGCTCTTTTCTGGTTTGCTAGTATAAGACCCATTTTCATCTTGCTTTTTAAGTTATTAACAGCTGAATACCAGTGACTGGAATAGGTAGTGATAATTTACCTAAAGTTTGCGGGGGAACGTAACATCGAGGGGTTAAAACCACCAAAAATATATATATTTTTTAATAATTCCAGTATCTTGGGATTTGTTGCAATGCTACAAGACGATTCAACGCAATAGCTTTATGGGCCTACTATTTTAAAGATTTTTAGCTGAATTGCCCTAGCTATGATATCATGTATTACAAAATAATTGCAATAAATTACATGCAGCTTAAACATTGTTACTTACTTTTGTAGCGGCCAATTAGCTGATACACTTGATTTGTAGTTACAGGTAGGTTTTAGAGTGTGAAAGATAGTGAGTAGATAATATATTGTGAAAATGTTAAAATACAGTTAATAGTTGGTTGCTCTTTCTCCAGGTGCGTTAAGTTCGCCGTTCTTGAATGATGTGTCAATATATGATATTCTGTATGTAATATTCGTTGTCGTAAAAAAGCAATGCACGGCGATGAAACTTTCATAAAATGATTTCATGATCAATACCAGTTAAAAAGAAAAATATTTTTCGGTGGATTTGACCTCTCTATGTCACTTCCGCACGCAAACTTTAGGTCAATTAGCACACTTATTCCGATCACTGCTGTGTGTAATCATCCGCCAATATCGATTATTTAATTTAACAACCGTTAATAACTAACAGAGTAAAGTGAGATTGGGCATAAAAATCGTTTTATTGCGCCAATGCCTCTTCCCTTTTGTTATTGCAATTTCTATATGCCTTTTCTGTGCTTTCGTTTCATGCCACTTCTGTTTAAAATGATTTAGGGTCTATTCAGACGCACCACAACCACACGCCAACGACAACAAAAGTCGCGACGCAGTGGTTACGTGTGAATAGTTGCGCTGCAGCTTCTTGCAGTTGTTTTGATGTGGTCGGACCGACCATACGGTTGTGCTTGACGGCAAAATGGTCCGTGTGAATATAACTATTTATTTTAATATAAATCATCGCCCGACCAACGTGGTTGTCGTTGTGGTACGTTTGAATAGACCCATATGGCCCCTCTACATGATCGCCGACCATAGGCGAGCAGGCGGGACGCAGCAATACGTTAAAATGAGATGGAAATATACGGTGCTCTTTCTAACTTATAACCGCGTCCCAATCTGATCGCTGATGATCGGCGAGCGTGTAGAGGGCAGGGCTTTGTAACCGGTTACAAATAAACCGGTATTTATTTAGGTTATACCGGTTAATTATTTAGGTTACGCTCTCTAACCGGTTACTCCGTGCTCGGATATGGGATCAATGACCGCTGTCGCGTCGATAGTGGCGCAACGACAACTACATGAGAAATTTAATCTAATACCACAGCAAGCAAACCAATTCTGTCTAAGCGAGCGGTTATTCACCTTAGACTCCGCTCACACGGAGGAACCGCTCTCAACCGGTAAATGGATTTCGCTCCCTGTTTTGCGCTCCGAGATATTACCCAGTTAGGTTAGAGCGATGTTCTTGCGAGAGTAACCTTTATTATGGGTTAAGCTCTCAGAGCGTGGCTCTAACCGGTACGGAATATTAACCGGTTTACAAGCCCTGCTAGAGGGGCCATTATGCTGTGGGGCTGTAATTTATTACGCATTTCCTTTCCAATTTTCTGTTACAATTTTATATTAATGTTGGCATATTGCAGTTCGCGGACTTCTTTAGCAAGCAGTCGACAGTCGCTGACGTCATACGTTTCGCCGACAGCTGAGCGCGCGGCGTCGCCCGACCAGGCCGCGAAGCGGGCTTCCTTCGTTGAGGTGAGTCACGAGACGTCACTACTTCTATACTGGACGCAAAACGAACCGAGATCGTACTGTTATCTCTTCCACACCCGTTAGGACCACGCAAGTGTAAACGAGATTGTATTTTGATCTCCGTCGCCAGTTCGTTTTGCGTCGAGTATAGGTGATCGCACGACGTCACTCTACGAGTACTGTACCCATGCATAGAGATATTGTGAGGCGTGGACTGTAATTTTTCTGTATTTTCTTCATAGGGCAGGAGGTAAATAAGACTTCTTGATAGGTACACATAACGCCTTTATGTAAGAGGTGTTGCCTGGTGTAGTGCTTGTGCTGGCTGTGTTACTATGTTGTGGAACTGACTTGCATTTTTTTTGACATTGGTGGAATTGGGTCAAAGCGTATCGGCTCTTTCGGCAATTTGAATGGCTGGACAGGGTTACTCAGAGAGAGAACCACTTGATCCACCTTGGGGAGTGTACACTATACTTGTGACACTGGTTGTGAAAGTCTTATGTACATCGCCTACATATTCTGTCGATTGTTCGACAGACTGGTTTTGTGGAGACGCTGACGCCCCAGTACACTCCGGGGCAGAGCATCACGTCGCCTCAGCCGACGTCTACCGCGGTGGAGGACCGCCTCGCCAACATACAAGCGCAGCAGGAGGTAAAGGATTGACGGATTTCGTCGTAAAATAACGCCTTTAATTAGTTTTTCTCTGTTTAAATGTATGGTGTACGTTAAAACGTTGAATTATTAACAGAAAATATCATATTACAGGTAGAAACTGGATTCCTTGGTAATCCATACTAATATTATAAATGCGAAAGTGTGTCTGTCTGTCTGTCTGTCTGTCTGTCTGTCTGTCTGTCTGTCTGTCTGTCTGTCTGTCTGTCTGTCTGTCTGTCTGTTACCTCTTCACGCTTAAACCGCTGAACCGATTTGGATGAAATTTGGTATGGAGATAGTTTGAGTCCCGGGGAAAGACATAGGCTACTTTTTATCCCGGAAAAAATACCCTTTTTCCGCGATAAACGAATTTAAGGCGGACGAAGTCGCGGGTAGAAGCTAGTTAAAGATATATTTTTGGTTACACCAGAGATGCCAAACGTGTAGGTCTAAAAGTTGATTCACCCAGTCTGGGATATTTATTGAGATAAAACAGCTGTCAGCGCCATTTTTAATATTAATCCGTATTGTGTTTTAATGACGATTTTTTGTCGAATAATGTATTTTCTATTTCAGATCACCCAACTGAAGTCCGAAGTAGAAGACTTGAAGGAGAAGCTGGAAACTCTCCGTGTGAAGCGCGCCGAGGATCGAGAGCGGCTGAGAGAGCTGGAGCGGACGAGATTGCAGCTGGAGCAGGCCAATGAGTTCAAGACGCGCATCATGGAGTCCCAGGCGCAGCTGCAGCGAGACCTGCAGCGCGCCAAGCAGGAGGTGAGTGCAGGCCACAGCTGGGGCGGCTGCAGCAGCCAACGAGGTCGAGAGGCTCATGGAGTCCCAGGCGCAGCTGCAGCGAGACCTGCAGCGCGCCAAGCAGGAGGTGAGTGCAGGCCACAGCTGGGGCGGCTGCAGCAGCCAACGAGGTCGAGAGGCTCATGGAGTCCCAGGCGCAGCTGCAGCGAGACCTGCAGCGCGCCAAGCAGGAGGTGAGTGCAGGCCACAGCTGGGGCGGCTGCAGCAGCCAACGAGGTCGAGAGGCTCATGGAGTCCCAGGCGCAGCTGCAGCGAGACCTGCAGCGCGCCAAGCAGGAGGTGAGTGCAGGCCACAGCTGGGGCGGCTGCAGCAGCCAACGAGGTCGAGAGGCTCATGGAGTCCCAGGCGCAGCTGCAGCGAGACCTGCAGCACGCCAAGCAGGAGGTGAGTGCAGGCCACAGCTGGGGCGGCTGCAGCAGCCAACGAGGTCGAGAGGCTCATGGAGTCCCAGGCGCAGCTGCAGCGAGACCTGCAGCACGCCAAGCAGGAGGTGAGTGCAGGCCACAGCTGGGGCGGCTGCAGCAGCCAACGAGGTCGAGAGGCTCATGGAGTCCCAGGCGCAGCTGCAGCGAGACCTGCAGCACGCCAAGCAGGAGGTGAGTGCAGGCCACAGCTGGGGCGGCTGCAGCAGCCAACGAGGTCGAGAGGCTCATGGAGTCCCAGGCGCAGCTGCAGCGAGACCTGCAGCACGCCAAGCAGGAGGTGAGTGCAGGCCACAGCTGGGGCGGCTGCAGCAGCCAACGAGGTCGAGAGGCTCATGGAGTCCCAGGCGCAGCTGCAGCGAGACCTGCAGCACGCCAAGCAGGAGGTGAGTGCAGGCCACAGCTGGGGCGGCTGCAGCAGCCAACGAGGTCGAGAGGCTCATGGAGTCCCAGGCGCAGCTGCAGCGAGACCTGCAGCGCGCCAAGCAGGAGGTGAGTGCAGGCCACAGCTGGGGCGGCTGCAGCAGCCAACGAGGTCGAGAGGCTCATGGAGTCCCAGGCGCAGCTGCAGCGAGACCTGCAGCACGCCAAGCAGGAGGTGAGTGCAGGCCACAGCTGGGGCGGCTGCAGCAGCCAACGAGGTCGAGAGGCTCATGGAGTCCCAGGCGCAGCTGCAGCGAGACCTGCAGCGCGCCAAGCAGGAGGTGAGTGCAGGCCACAGCTGGGGCGGCTGCAGCAGCCAACGAGGTCTTATGAGAGATTTTTTTACGGGATATCATTCAACCCAAACCAAATTAAAATCGCTTAAACACATATCGTTTACAGAAGTTCAAAATAATTACGCTTTTCTTCATTGGAATAGGGAATATGCGTGAATTTTTATATTTGCTTTATTAAAAGCTCATGTAACAAACTGTAGAGAAAATTATTTTTTCAAATAGCTATAAAAATAACCAAGATATAAGCTATCAAACATTTTATTCTATCTCTTTCTTGCAAAACAGAATTTAATATGGAGTTTATATGGCCGGAGTGCACTGTGACGTAACTGTGCATATCGGACCTCTCTGTCTAATTACTAGTTTAAATTATGCGTATTTCTTGGCCGATTTGAATTTTAATTTCACATTTTGAAATAGTTTCTACGGTATTTTGATATTTAGTTAAGAAAAGCGATAAAAAAATTCATGCATGTATCCTATTGTTGAATATTCCGAACGTCGATTCCTCCGGTGTTGCACATATCCATGGGCGACGATGACTGCTTTCCATCAGGTGGCTCGTCTGCCCTTTTGCCACTCGTTACCTAAAAAAAAAAAAGGTTGTGTACTACCTCGTCATTTTTGAATTGCTCTGTATACATTGCTGACTGTGCTGCCACTGGTCCACAGGTCCGCGAGGCGCAGGAAGCGTTGGACACCCACAACGACGAGACGGCCGAGTTGCAGGAAGCGGCGGAGATGGCGGCGCTTGATAAGGAGATGGCCGAAGGTAACTTGTTGATACTGATGTGCAAATTGCGGAAACTTTCCAAAATGCTTAAAAAAGTCTTAAGTCTAGTGTTATTACATGTTGATAAGACCTTTTTTAAACATTTTTTAGTGTATAAAAGGTCTTAAGTCTAGTGTTAACTTACCTGTTTAAGATACCTTTTTTAAGCATTTTGGAAAGTTTCTGCAATTTGCACATCAGTACTTGTGGATATGTATATTCCGTCGTTATAATTTTTATTCACTTTTTTTTTGGTTTCATTACCCAACTGACGCTTTCCTAAACTGAAAATCTTTCGGGACAGGTTAGGTTTTTTATACAGCAAAAACATACAAAATTGTGAAGTTTTTGTGCTAATAACATAGGGTAAGCGTCTTTGTTACTAAAGAAATTATGGAATGTTATTCTGAAATAAATTATTTGATTTGATTTGCATTACTATCCGGCCTCCATACGGTCGGCCGTGTATGCCTGTTCACCCGGCAAGCCCTTCTTTCCTGGCGTCTGCAGTAATGTACTTTATTTATTTAATTGTATGGCGTTACACGATGATTAATACAGGTCGAATACATTAATATTCTACATCCAGTTTAAAATCCTTTAGCCATTCAATGGCTTCGTCCCTGAAGGAGATCAGGTCTTCAGGAGGGCCGCCAGCATATAAATGTACTATTATTATATTTTAATTTTCTTTGTAATTTTTGAGAAAGCATATAGGCCTCGGCGGGAAAGAGGATTGCCTGACTGGTATATAGCAAGGCCTCGCTATCAGCCTTGCAAACTTATACTCGTCCGGAGTATGAATGAATGAACGAATGTAGTTTATTCACTAGAATATATGGTACATATACAGGTGTTACAATTATTATGATTAACATTCCCATAATATATTCAGCCACTATGTAGTGACATGTGAAAATTAGAATGGCAACATAAGACTAGGTACATATTGCCTCAGAAAAAAATAATTAAATACTCGGACTGACAATGATCAATAAAAAAAATAGTAATAACTTAAATATAATCAATTCAATAACTAAATTAGAATATTATATTTTCTTCTGTTACCGCGATTATTACTCATTGAAATAAAACAATTTAACGGATTATATCGCGTATATTATCTCATTTTAGTGCAGGTGGCAGATTTTCAGTTTTCCATGGTCACGGGTGGACTGCGAAAAGATGTATTTTCCTCTGTCAAAGTTACCATTTGTGCAAACTACCCATTTTTGAAAAAACAAATAAAGGTGTACATACATGCCAGATAGGCCTAAGCTGTAAATACAGTTACACATGTGCCAGAAGGGCTTAATTGTTTTATTTAAATAATTTACCAAGCAATATAATATAGAATATTATGTACAGTCGGGGCTTTACCATTATATGTCATTATTAATTAATATGATTGTAGATCAGTCACAATTAGTAGTGTAAAGCAGTGAGGGATTGCCCTCACTTCTCAGCCTCGCCAATAATGTACTATTTATTGAATGTCTATTTTTCCAGAGCGCGCCGAAGCTCTACAGCTGGAGTTGGAGTCATGTCGCGAGAAGCTGGAGGAGGCCACGCTGGATCTGCAGCTGATGCGCGCCGAGATGGAGGCCTCTGGCAACACCCGTGAGTCCTAGCCTTATCTAGGTGTTGGGCCCCACCGCTTTGGGTCATCAGGAATGAGAGCTGTTGCGCTTGATATCATCGCTAAGGGCGCTAGTGTAGAGTGAGGTCTTTTAAAATTCATTAATAGATATATATGGCGCACTTAAAACCTTAACGCACTCTCTACCAGTGAACTATAGGTCCAAAACAGAAACTAGCAGTCGGTGTACGAGTAAAATCATTCAAGCTAAGTTATATGTATTGCGTTTTTGCGGTTTGTAAGCTATTTATCGCAAAATTTTCAACACTACAAGGAGCCTGTAACTTCGTTCGCGGAGGAGAAAAAGTCATAACCTCTCTTTTTTTCTACAGCGTAGTCGGGTAAAAGGTATTCTATAACCATCTGGAGATACCCAGCCACCCGTGTACCAAAAATAGTTGAAATCGGTTTAGCCGATTTGGCGTGATGAAGCCACAACGACACATACAAACATACAGAAAATTCAGAAAAAATATTTTTCGATTCAGTGACCTCCAAATAGTCCATTACAATCATTTATTTAAAAATATCTTATATGTACAGACATTTCATTCTTACAACTTTGTAATAGTATATACATACAAATTTTTGGTCAATTTCTCAGTTTCGATACGTTCATAGAAATAAAAAAATCATTAATACTAAGATGTAACGAAACTGAGATGGTGGTTTGGACACTTTTATGTACACTTTTTTTGATTTTCACTCAGAGGGGTTGATTGATCACCACTTTCCTTCAACATGCATTCAATATTTTCAAGTATTTTGCCTACTTTTTACGGGACAGGAAGGCAAAGTATGAAATCAGAATGAGACTCGGTAATCAAGAATATGAACAGAATATATTGGATTTGCCATGGTTTACCCTTATCTGGCATAAACTTTTTTTGTCATAATCATCGTTTGGCATAATGCATTTTTTTCTGAACACGTAAACTTTTCAGGATTGTTATAAAACAAACCTAACCTAACCTAATGCATTTAACAGGATGATGCCTTAAAAAAATCCTTACAATTCTACAGTTTCAGAAAAAAATGCATTATCCCAAATGATTAATTATGCCAAATAATGATTATGACAAAAATGTTTTTGTTAGATTTGCCGTCTACACGCCTGCAATATGTTTCTGAAAATAAAATTCAAATGCTTTAATGTCATATTCTTGAGTGCTGTATTATTTATAACTCGGAACCGGTATTTTTTTCATACAAAATAACCGAAATACTGATTCGTTTTTTTCGTTCAACTAATAGATTTTCGTATATTTTATTAAAGTTCTAAAACTTGAATCAGGTGTTTTGTGATTAATTTCTCTTTTCCTAAATACAGTTTTAAAATATTAGATAAATAGCGTGTATTTTAGAATATTTAAAAAATACCGGTTCCAACCCCTGGATTATAAAATTGACACCATGAAGTGGTGATTTACGTGGCTGTCTGTAGTATTGTAAACCTTACTAGTATTTTGCGCACGGGTCTTTCTCGCGCGCACCTACTTTTTTCTAAAAGGAAATGTATTTATTTTACTGTTCCAGATATTTATAAGTAGTGCCCATTATGACTCATGACAATAGTTAACATTTATGTTGGTATTACTATGATGGAATAATGTTTTAATTTACTTATTTAAGAAAATAAAAAGTAAAAGTTAGTTTCAACCGGTTTACCAGAAAGAGAAAGATATAAAGAGAAAGGGGTGTATTAGGGTAATTTCGACATTGAGGTCATTTCGAAAAGTGACCCATAATGAGACGCCTTGTTACCGCTCATAATTTTTTAGCCATCCAATGCTTAGGTCTTAGACACTCAGTGGTTTTAGGCCCGTTTGTGTTTTATATGGTAAGAGTCGCTTTATGAATGGCACTGCATCAAAAATCATTCGAAGTTACCCCAAGCGTCTTATGTTTAATACTTTGAACGCAGTTTTAAACACATAAATAGTAACTATTTGAATGTTGCCGTACTGTCATGAGGATTATGAAAATAAAAAAATATTTATGATGATAGTCGATTTGTCATTTGAGAGTTAAAACTTTTATTTAATAAACATACAAAAAAGGTTTACTCAAAAAAAAATTTAGCTCTCAAATAAAGGTATTATTAATAACATGTACAAAGACTGAAGCACACACGGTTTCACAAACTTCGTCCACGTCTCAAATTGCTTTATATTAACACATAACAAATATTTTATTTTATATATTTATTTTTATTTTATAGAAAAACTTAAACAGCTTATGGTTGTACGTATGATTTTACATATTTGGTTGTGGGTCACTTAGGTTCCATGATATTTTATTATGTATTGTACGCTCATATAGTTTCATTGTATATTTTTATTTTATGCACGAACTTGACACATTCACTGCTTTTGGTGTTTGGAGGGTTGCTTCTCGGTGGGGTTTGAGTTTTTCAGAAAATAGTATACAAGTTGGTCATCGCTATTTCTCACTGGGTTCGATGGTACAGAGAAGACAGACTGTTCACAAATATGAAAGCTGCCAGTATGCCATTGACCAATACGTTGTTTAATTTTATTTGAGCGAAATTGGTTTAGTTATTTCAATGCGCACATTACATGTAGTGTCTCCTTCACTACGTTGGCAAAACGCAGCTTGATTTTGCTATTTTATACCCTAAAGCATAATCCTGTTTTTTACCATTTTAAGTTGTTTTGGCAAATTCACAATATTTCAAAATATGAAATGTATACAGTAAATGAAGTTAATTAGAATATAAATAAATCAAATGAAGGTGAATGTGTTGAGTCTTTGTATGTCTATAATATCGTTTGCATGTATTTTGTGTCTGTGTTTTTTGTGTTCACAGTCTCCCTTAGACATGACAAATACTCTCCCTAAAATCTCGTCCCCATTTTACTTGGTCAGTCTAAATGAAAAAAACGTATGGCTAAAGTTTCCTGCAAAGACATTCAGTCATTTCTCTTACGGAAAGAGATAGAAGGATAGGGAATATGATAAAGACACTTCAGAATATCTAAATGGCGCAGTCGGAAGGATACGCTTACTGATTCGCATTGTTTTATATACGAGGTTGGTAAAGCATTTTTATCTAAAATTTTCATCACTGACGAAAATTTAAAAGCATTTTCAGCACACACAAGTAAGGGGCTGTCTATATAGAGTTGAAAAATGGAGTAAACATTAACGATTTTTTTGAAATATTTCCTTGTTCAATACTTATTGGAAATTTAAAAGTAAATTGATTATTCAAGACGGGAGTAATAAGGTTCGTGAAGCAGCAGCAATATGCGCGTGATGCTTCGGGCGTTGAAAACAGTTACATCTACTTATCATCCGGCACGCCTCTATAGAAGTGTAAAAAAACGTCACGACGGGTTCTCCTCCGTCTTAATAAAACCTCAAGAGAGCTCGCTGTGCTTTTCAAATTCCTCTCAGTCCCGACCCTCGACTGACAGACAGACTTGGGAGCTCATGCATGTCACCTCCATAACCGTGGTACCGTGTGCGCTGACCAGAGCACCCGTACGCAGCGACGGACGACCGCGCCGCCACCGGCTACGAGATGCGTCAGTTGCAGCAGCAGAACACCCGCCTCCGGGACACGCTGGTGCGCCTGCGCGACCTCAGCGCCCACGACAAGCACGCCATGCAGAAGATGAACAAGGTGAGGCCACAGGGTTCAGTGTGACGTCATACAGCAGAACACTCGCCTCCGGGACACGCTGGTGCGCCTGCGCGACCTCAGCGCCCACGACAAGCACGCCATGCAGAAGATGAACAAGGTGAGGCCACAGGGTTCAGTGTGACGTCATACAGCAGAACACCCGCCTCCGGGACACGCTGGTGCGCCTGCGCGACCTCAGCGCCCACGACAAGCACGCCATGCAGAAGACGAACAAGGTGAGGCCACAGGGTTCAGTGTGACGTCATACAGCAGAACACCCGCCTCCGGGACACGCTGGTGCGCCTGCGCGACCTCAGCGCCCACGACAAGCACGCCATGCAGAAGATGAACAAGGTGAGGCCACAGGGTTCAGTGTGACGTCATACAGCAGAACACCCGCCTCCGGGACACGCTGGTGCGCCTGCGCGACCTCAGCGCCCACGACAAGCACGCCATGCAGAAGATGAACAAGGTGAGGCCACAGGGTTCAGTGTGACGTCATACAGCAGAACACCCGCCTCCGGGACACGCTGGTGCGCCTGCGCGACCTCAGCGCCCACGACAAGCACGCCATGCAGAAGATGAACAAGGTGAGGCCACAGGGTTCAGTGTGACGTCATACAGCAGAACACCCGCCTCCGGGACACGCTGGTGCGCCTGCGCGACCTCAGCGCCCACGACAAGCACGCCATGCAGAAGATGAACAAGGTGAGGCCACAGGGTTCAGTGTGACGTCATACAGCAGAACACCCGCCTCCGGGACACGCTGGTGCGCCTGCGCGACCTCAGCGCCCACGACAAGCACGCCATGCAGAAGATGAACAAGGTGAGGCCACAGGGTTCAGTGTGACGTCATACAGCAGAACACCCGCCTCCGGGACACGCTGGTGCGCCTGCGCGACCTCAGCGCCCACGACAAGCACGCCATGCAGAAGATGAACAAGGTGAGGCCACAGGGTTCAGTGTGACGTCATACAGCAGAACACCCGCCTCCGGGACACGCTGGTGCGCCTGCGCGACCTCAGCGCCCACGACAAGCACGCCATGCAGAAGATGAACAAGGTGAGGCCACAGGGTTCAGTGTGACGTCATACAGCAGAACACCCGCCTCCGGGACACGCTGGTGCGCCTGCGCGACCTCAGCGCCCACGACAAGCACGCCATGCAGAAGATGAACAAGGTAAGGCCACAGGGTTCAGTGTGACGTCATACAGCAGAACACCCGCCTCCGGGACACGCTGGTGCGCCTGCGCGACCTCAGCGCCCACGACAAGCACGCCATGCAGAAGATGAACAAGGTGAGGCCACAGGGTTCAGTGTGACGTCATACAGCAGAACACCCGCCTCCGGGACACGCTGGTGCGCCTGCGCGACCTCAGCGCCCACGACAAGCACGCCATGCAGAAGATGAACAAGGTGAGGCCACAGGGTTCAGTGTGACGTCATACAGCAGAACACCCGCCTCCGGGACACGCTGGTGCGCCTGCGCGACCTCAGCGCCCACGACAAGCACGCCATGCAGAAGATGAACAAGGTGAGGCCACAGGGTTCAGTGTGACGTCATACAGCAGAACACCCGCCTCCGGGACACGCTGGTGCGCCTGCGCGACCTCAGCGCCCACGACAAGCACGCCATGCAGAAGATGAACAAGGTGAGGCCACAGGGTTCAGTGTGACGTCATACAGCAGAACACCCGCCTCCGGGACACGCTGGTGCGCCTGCGCGACCTCAGCGCCCACGACAAGCACGCCATGCAGAAGATGAACAAGGTGAGGCCACAGGGTTCAGTGTGACGTCATACAGCAGAACACCCGCCTCCGGGACACGCTGGTGCGCCTGCGCGACCTCAGCGCCCACGACAAGCACGCCATGCAGAAGATGAACAAGGTGAGGCCACAGGGTTCAGTGTGACGTCATACAGCAGAACACCCGCCTCCGGGACACGCTGGTGCGCCTGCGCGACCTCAGCGCCCACGACATGCACGCCATGCAGAAGATGAACAAGGTGAGGCCACAGGGTTCAGTGTGACGTCATACAGCAGAACACCCGCCTCCGGGACACGCTGGTGCGCCTGCGCGACCTCAGCGCCCACGACAAGCACGCCATGCAGAAGATGAACAAGGTGAGGCCACAGGGTTCAGTGTGACGTCATACAGCAGAACACCCGCCTCCGGGACACGCTGGTGCGCCTGCGCGACCTCAGCGCCCACGACATGCACGCCATGCAGAAGATGAACAAGGTGAGGCCACAGGGTTCAGTGTGACGTCATACAGCAGAACACCCGCCTCCGGGACACGCTGGTGCGCCTGCGCGACCTCAGCGCCCACGACAAGCACGCCATGCAGAAGACGAACAAGGTGAGGCCACAGGGTTCAGTGTGACGTCATACAGCAGAACACCCGCCTCCGGGACACGCTGGTGCGCCTGCGCGACCTCAGCGCCCACGACAAGCACGCCATGCCGAAGATGAACAAGGTGAGGCCACAGGGTTCAGTGTGACGTCATACAGCAGAACACCCGCCTCCGGGACACGCTGGTGCGCTTGCGCGACCTCAGCGCCCACGACAAGCACGCCATGCAGAAGATGAACAAGGTGAGGCCACAGGGTTCAGTGTGACGTCATACAGCAGAACACCAGGCTTAGATACACCCTACGACAGCTGCATGAGAGTGGCGCTTTTTCTGGCCAAGTATCCTGCTGAATAAGGCCATCAACAGGTGTAAGTATAAAAATAGTCAATCAATAAAGTCCTGGAGAACCTTGAGGTAGGCCTATCTCCAACAATAGAAGTCTTTCGACTGTTACGGTGTTTATGTATATTAGTAATTTTCTTGAGTTACTCTGCACATATTAGTGGATTAAACGTACTGTGTATTTCCAGGACATCGAACAGTACAAGTCAGAGATAGCCGAACTGTCTCGCACCAAGGAAAAGCTGTCCACCAGGGTTGAGGAGTTGGAGGCTCAGGTGGCAGACCTCAGGGAACAGGTGGACGCCGCTCTAGGAGCTGAGGAGATGGTGGAACAGCTAGCGGAGAAGAAAATGGCGTTGGAAGACCAGGTAAGAATGGGATGGACAAGTATGTTCATTAAGATCGAGGTGTTCCTTCCTAGTGATGGGATTAAAAAGATAATCGAAGTTGGTGGAGAGTAACACCAGAGTCCTAAGGGCAATGAAAACCATCTTCCGAGCCGTGTCATTCACAGGTGAACAGAGAGTAGCTGGAAATGTGTGCAAAAGACCGATTTGTACAGTCGGCCAAATAATTGGTCTACCATTTTTGAACCTTAATACACATAAAATTTAATAGGGTACATGCATGAATTTTTTTATCGCTTTCTTAACTAAATATCAAAATATCGTAAAAACTATTTCAAAATGTGAAATTAAAATTTAAATCGACCAAGAAATAAGCATAATATAGGCATTTTAAACTACTAATTAGACAGAGAGGTCCGATATGCACTTTTACGTCATAGTACACTCCGGCCATACAAACTCCACATTAAATTCTGTTTTGCAAGAAAGAGAAAGAATGAAATGTTTGATGGCTTATATCTTTGTTATTTTAATAGTTATTTCATTTTTTTTTGTCTACCGTTTGTTACATGAATGAGCTTTTAATAAAGCAAAAATAAAAATTCATGCATATTCCCTATTGTAAAGTGATAGACCATTAGTTGTCCACAAGTTCGTAATAGGACTTAGGCTATTTCCCTAAACCTCTTTGAACTAAGAAGATTTAAAGAATTATATTTCTGACCTTTTAGTTCTGACCTTGTAGTTCTGACCTTTGACCCTTCCCTCAAATTCCCTCCATTATATGCATAGAGCATAGAGGACAACACAAACGATTCAATGTCCAGGTCGAGCAATTGAAGCAGGATGTCTCAGAGCTGGAAGCGCTGCAGGAAGTCCACGAGCAGCTGGTGGAATCCAATCGCGAGCTCGAGCAGGACCTGCGCGAGGAGTTGGAGATGGCGCAGAGCGCCACCAGGGAGGTGAGTAGCTGTGTAGTACATTTGTCTATCTAGAACAGCTGAGGCAGGATGGAGAGCTGGAAGTGCTGCCAGTAAACGAGCAGCTGGTGGAATCCAATCGCGAGTTCGAGCAGGACCTGAAGATGGTCCAGAACGCCACCAGGGAGGTGAGAGGCTGTGTAGTACCTTTGTCTATCTAGAACAGCTCAGGTAGGATGGAGAGCTGGAAGCTCTGCAGGTGCACGAGTAGCTGGTGGAATCCAATCGCGAGCTCGAGCAGGACCTTCGCGAGGAGCTAGAGATGGCCCAGAGCGCCTCCAGGGAGGTGAGTGGCTGTGTAGTACATTTGTCTATCTAGAACAGCTGAGGCAGGATGGAGAGCTGGAAGTGCTGCCAGTAAACGAGCAGCTGGTGGAATCCAATCGCGAGTTCGAGCAGGACCTGAAGATGGTCCAGAACGCCACCAGGGAGGTGAGAGGCTGTGTAGTACATTTGTCTATCTAGAACAGCTGAGGTAGGATGGAGAGCTGGAAGCTCTGCAGGTGCACGAGTAGCTGGTGGAATCCAATCGCGAGCTCGAGCAGGACCTTCGCGAGGAGCTAGAGATGGCCCAGAGCGCCTCCAGGGAGGTGAGTGGCCGTGTAGTACATTTGTCTATCTAGAACAGCTGAGGCAGGATGGAGAGCTGGAAGTGCTGCCAGTAAACGAGCAGCTGGTGGAATCCAATCGCGAGTTCGAGCAGGACCTGAAGATGGTCCAGAACGCCACCAGGGAGGTGAGAGGCTGTGTAGTACATTTGTCTATCTAGAACAGCTGAGGTAGGATGGAGAGCTGGAAGCTCTGCAGGTGCACGAGTAGCTGGTGGAATCCAATCGCGAGCTCGAGCAGGACCTTCGCGAGGAGCTAGAGATGGCCCAGAGCGCCTCCAGGGAGGTGAGTGGCCGTGTAGTACATTTGTCTATCTAGAACAGCTGAGGCAGGATGGAGAGCTGAAAGTGCTGCCAGTACACGAGCAGCTGGTGGAATCCAATCGCGAGTTCGAGCAGGACCTGAAGATGGTCCAGAACGCCACCAGGGAGGTGAGAGGCTGTGTAGTACATTTGTCTATCTAGAACAGCTGAGGCAGGGTGGAGTGCTGGAAGTGCTGCAGGTGCACGGATAGCTGGTGGTATCCAATCGCGAGCTCTAGCAGGACCTGCGTGAGGAGCTGGAGATAGCCCAGAGCTAGCTGGGCAAGAGAGAGTGAGTCGAAGAATGCATGGCACAGATTAGATATACAGTATAAAGGCACACCTATCATCAGGTGATTGTAGGGTCAATTTCTGGTCAGTTAATAAATAAAAAAAACTCTTCAGCTAACTGGCTCTAAACGATCGGTCAGACTTTTCTAGCTGAAACATGTCGTTCTAAGTTGAATGCTTTTTATCTGTGATCCACTCATTGGTTTTCACCGTCCAGGTGGTACGTGAGCGAGAGGCGGCGTTCGAGACGATCATGGACCGCGATTCCACGATTCTCAAGTTCCGCGAGCTGGTGCAGAAGATGACGGAGCAGTACAACGAGATCCGGAGCCAGCTGGAGTCGAAGCAAGGTCAGTTGCTTCCGATTATAAGACTCCATTCGTTCGTATTTTTGGAAACAGATTTTATACGAGGAGGTTATTATGACTACAACTTTGGCTCAGCTGGTTGCACAACGGCCTACGAAGATGGTGATCCCGGGTTCGAATCCGTCGTCTGCCCCCCCGTCTCGCCGCTCGCACACCTACGGCGCGGTACAGCGATATCGGTCAAGCTATAGTACCCATAGTACATGCTTCGCTTAGTTTGAGATTAGATCGACGTGTGTAAGATTGTCCCTGATATTTATTTATGTTATTCTTCTCCAAAATGAGCAAAGTGATTTCTCGTCCAGGATCTCCGGGCCCGGGCTCGGAGCAGGAGTCGACGCCGGAGCCGGCGCCGCGCTCGCCGGCCGCGGAGCTGGGCGCGCTCGTGCACTCGTCGCGCGCCGCCACGCGCTCCGTGGACCTGCAGCTGCGCGCGCTCGAGCTGGCGCAGGCGCGCGCACGCGCAGACATGCTCGCCGCCTGCCTGCCCGACCACTTCATGCGGCCCGCGGGTGAGCTAGCGTCCCGCAGCACTTCACAAGGAGCTGGGCGCGCTCGTGCACTCGTCGCGCGCCGCCACGCGCTCCGTGGACCTGCAGCTGCGCGCGCTCGAGCTGGCGCAGGCGCGCGCACGCGCAGACATGCTCGCCGCCTGCCTGCCCGACCACTTCATGCGGCCCGCGGGTGAGCTAGCGTCCCGCAGCACTTCACAAGGAGCTGGGCGCGCTCGTGCACTCGTCGCGCGCCGCCACGCGCTCCGTGGACCTGCAGCTGCGCGCGCTCGAGCTGGCGCAGGCGCGCGCACGCGCAGACATGCTCGCCGCCTGCCTGCCCGACCACTTCATGCGGCCCGCGGGTGAGCTAGCGTCCCGCAGCACTTCACAAGGAGCTGGGCGCGCTCGTGCACTCGTCGCGCGCCGCCACGCGCTCCGTGGACCTGCAGCTGCGCGCGCTCGAGCTGGCGCAGGCGCGCGCACGCGCAGACATGCTCGCCGCCTGCCTGCCCGACCACTTCATGCGGCCCGCGGGTGAGCTAGCGTCCCGCAGCACTTCACAAGGAGCTGGGCGCGCTCGTGCACTCGTCGCGCGCCGCCACGCGCTCCGTGGACCTGCAGCTGCGCGCGCTCGAGCTGGCGCAGGCGCGCGCACGCGCAGACATGCTCGCCGCCTGCCTGCCCGACCACTTCATGCGGCCCGCGGGTGAGCTAGCGTCCCGCAGCACTTCACAAGGAGCTGGGCGCGCTCGTGCACTCGTCGCGCGCCGCCACGCGCTCCGTGGACCTGCAGCTGCGCGCGCTCGAGCTGGCGCAGGCGCGCGCACGCGCAGACATGCTCGCCGCCTGCCTGCCCGACCACTTCATGCGGCCCGCGGGTGAGCTAGCGTCCCGCAGCACTTCACAAGGAGCTGGGCGCGCTCGTGCACTCGTCGCGCGCCGCCACGCGCTCCGTGGACCTGCAGCTGCGCGCGCTCGAGCTGGCGCAGGCGCGCGCACGCGCAGACATGCTCGCCGCCTGCCTGCCCGACCACTTCATGCGGCCCGCGGGTGAGCTAGCGTCCCGCAGCACTTCACAAGGAGCTGGGCGCGCTCGTGCACTCGTCGCGCGCCGCCACGCGCTCCGTGGACCTGCAGCTGCGCGCGCTCGAGCTGGCGCAGGCGCGCGCACGCGCAGACATGCTCGCCGCCTGCCTGCCCGACCACTTCATGCGGCCCGCGGGTGAGCTAGCGTCCCGCAGCACTTCACAAGGAGCTGGGCGCGCTCGTGCACTCGTCGCGCGCCGCCACGCGCTCCGTGGACCTGCAGCTGCGCGCGCTCGAGCTGGCGCAGGCGCGCGCACGCGCAGACATGCTCGCCGCCTGCCTGCCCGACCACTTCATGCGGCCCGCGGGTGAGCTAGCGTCCCGCAGCACTTCACAAGGAGCTGGGCGCGCTCGTGCACTCGTCGCGCGCCGCCACGCGCTCCGTGGACCTGCAGCTGCGCGCGCTCGAGCTGGCGCAGGCGCGCGCACGCGCAGACATGCTCGCCGCCTGCCTGCCCGACCACTTCATGCGGCCCGCGGGTGAGCTAGCGTCCCGCAGCACTTCACAAGGAGCTGGGCGCGCTCGTGCACTCGTCGCGCGCCGCCACGCGCTCCGTGGACCTGCAGCTGCGCGCGCTCGAGCTGGCGCAGGCGCGCGCACGCGCAGACATGCTCGCCGCCTGCCTGCCCGACCACTTCATGCGGCCCGCGGGTGAGCTAGCGTCCCGCAGCACTTCACAAGGAGCTGGGCGCGCTCGTGCACTCGTCG
Source organism: Hedya salicella (assembly GCA_905404275.2). Lineage (NCBI taxonomy): Eukaryota > Metazoa > Arthropoda > Insecta > Lepidoptera > Tortricidae > Hedya > Hedya salicella. Next base: position 51,732,654 of record FR990097.1, on the reverse strand, counting down.
CGCGCCGCCACGCGCTCCGTGGACCTGCAGCTGCGCGCGCTCGAGCTGGCGCAGGCGCGCGCACGCGCAGACATGCTCGCCGCCTGCCTGCCCGACCACTTCATGCGGCCCGCGGGTGAGCTAGCGTCCCGCAGCACTTCACAAGGAGCTGGGCGCGCTCGTGCACGAGTCGCCCGAGCTGGCTCGATAGCGCACGCCCGACAGCCGGAATAGGGACATGTCCATCATGGCCTGTCCGGTCAATTTATGCGGCACATGGGTCATAAGGAACGTCTAAGTACCACAAACGTAAATTGAGAATATTGTCGCGGTCGTCTCCGTTCTCCGGTTAAACAATGTTTAATGGAGCGGGAGAACATGATGCAAAGTACGAACTTCAAATGAAAAAGTGCGGCCCACTCGCAATGGTTGAGAACAATCGAAATGGAATACATTCTGTGATTGTACGAGATTAATAAATAAATATAATAAAATAAGCCTTTATTGCTGTTTTACAGCTTTACAATAAGTAAAAAAGTATTACTTCAATTACTGACGATCGGTTTCTCATCAATAGCTTGTCCTTCGACAAAGGCCTCCTCCAAAGACTTCCACCTATCTCTGTCTCTTGCGATTCTGATGAGATTCAGATGTCTCAAATGTGACCTTAATTCCAGGTGACCACGACGCCATCTTACTGATTCTGCTGCTGCAGCGGCTCACCACCAAAGCCGACATCATCCTCGGGCAGATCAGGGAACGGTATGATACATATTTACGAGCTTTTTGGAAAAAAACTTCCGCCACAATAAATGGGGACTTATTGTACAATACAATACAACAATTCTTTATTGCACACCAACAACAGAAACAGTACAATAGAGCCTTAACATAAAATATGGTAGACAATAGGCGGTCTTATCGCTAAAGAACGATCTCTTCCAGGCAACCTTTGGGTAGCCGAAATGACACAGAATAGCTGGGAATGAGTAGGTGGTGAGATAACATTATGAATAAGACAAAAATAAATAAAAACATAAACATACATATATACGACTATACATATACAGGGTGTCCCAAGAAGTAGTGATATACTGAAGCTGGGACGTAGAGGACCTAGAGGGCTATCTAAATCACCCCCATGTATGTTCCGCGATTTTTCGTATTTTCGGAGTTGTGACTTTTTTTTTAATTCTCCACCTATCGCCGAGTACGATGAGATTTTTATTTATGGTGACGTGAATTATTGCGGTAGATGCTTGATTTTTTATGTGTGCTAAGCTGATAGATAGGCCAATTCAGTATGGTAACATTTACTATCGTTAGATCTTTGAATGGAATAAAAAAAAATTAAATGCCAAGAATGATAAAATTACCCAATATGTTCACAACTTCAAAAGGCTTTAAAAAGATAAAATCACATTAAAAAAAATACCGTTAGGCTCTTAAAAACTTGCTCTATCTATCAGGTAGCTACCCTGAAAATTTCATTCTATTATTCATAAAACTTCAATCAAAAAATTTAAATCTAAATGTGGCAAGTGCAAAATTAATTAACTTTCTAAATAAATTTCGGTCTAAATCACGCACTGGCCATCAATAGAAAAAGAACAAAAAACAAAAGACGGTTGACGCATGGAAAAATTTTCACGTTGTTTGGTCATCGTTGGTACTTTTCAATAATTTAAAAATTGTGTTTTAATACTGCTAATTGTTCGTTTCTCTAATCATTTTGGCTATTCATATGGACTTTGACTTGCATTACGATTTGGATTAGTGTTAATAACTGGAATCGACGACTTGGCATTATTTAACTGGACTTGAGTTTGCGTGTAAGTGATCATGTTTACTTCACGTGACTACGCAGAAATGCATTACTATTACGGTTATGCTAGGGGGAATGCGGCGGAAGCTTCAAGGCTGTACCGGGAACATGTGGAACGAAGAGGCGGGCCTCAACCTGAAACGTTTCCTGACTATCGCATATATATTTGGAAGGTATATTTGGAAGGTTACATACCGGGTACCAGATCAGGCCGTATGGCCACTATGCCGGATCCTGATGTAGTAGATGCAGTGGTTGAAGAAGTAGAAAGAGACCCGTCGACCAGTGTGAGAGTTATGGAACGTCGTACCGGACTTTTTAAATCTCAGGTACACCGTACACTACAGAGCGTAGGATATCATCCGTTTCACATTAGAAAAGTGCAACAGTTGAAACCGGAAGATTACAATCGGCGAATTGAATTCTGTCAGGAAATGCTGAGGAGACAAGCTGAAAACGAAAACTTTTTTAACCAAATCTTGTGGACGGATGAATCCCACTTTAGACGCAATGGGATTTTTAATATGCACAATTATCACTCATGGGCAATTGAAAATCCAAATTTAGTGTTAACCTTTTGTCTGGCATACTTAACGGTCAGCTAATCGGGCCCTTTCAGCTGCCAGACCGCTTGGGCGGCAATCACTTTTTAAATTTTCTACGCGTCGATCTGCCCCTGCTGTTAGAAGATGTGGACTTGGAGACACGCAGAAGCATAGTACTGCAGTGTGATGGTGCACCATGCCATTTTGCCTTGGACGTAAGAAACTATTTCAATCAAAGATACCCTGAAAGATGGATTGGTCGTTGCAGCCGGGGTGACGCCTGCCTTATAGCCTGGCCTCCACGGTCCCCCGACCTAAACCCCATTGATTTTTTTGTATGGGGATACTACAAAGACCTCGTCTACTCAAGATAATGCCGCAATTTGGACGAGTTAACACGGAAATTGAGAGTAGCAGAAGAAACCATTAAAAATAATAGAAGTGCATTCAGACGTTTAAAAGACAACTTTTTTCGGCGATGTCGCACTTGCATTGAGCAACAGGGGGGCCATTTTGAAAATTTCTTGTAATTAAACACCTTGTAATTGGTTTTACTTTGTTTGTATTAATCATCATGTAAATTAAAATTTTGCACTTACCCCATTTAGATTTTAATTTTTTGATTGAAGCCTTATGAATAATAAAATGAAATTTTCAGGGTAGCTACCTGATAGATAGAGCAAGTTTTTACAAGCCAAACGGTAATATTTTTTTCAGTGATTTTATCTTTTTAAAGCCCCTTGAAGTTGTGAACATATTGGGTAATTTTATCATTCTTGGCATTTAATTTTTTTTTTACTCCATTCAAAGATCTAACGATAGTAAATGTTACCATACTGAATTGGCCTATCTATCAGCTTAGCGCACAAAAAAAATCAAGCATCTACCGCAATAATTCACGTCACCATAAATAAAAATCTCATCGTACTCGGCGATAGGAGAAAAATTTAAAAAAGTCATAACTCCGAAAATACGAAAAATCGCGGAACAAATATAAGCATGATTTAGTTAGCCCTCTAGGTCCTCTACGTCCCAGCTTCAGTATATCACTACTTCTTGGGACACCCTGTATATATATATATATATGTATAAGATATGAGTTTCTACTCGTAGTGATTTGGACGACACAGTTTAATCAAAACACAACTGAGTTTCTCTGTAAGAAAAGATTTATTTTATTGATTTACATGTAGTAAGATTCACATGAGTAAACAGTAACAAAAACAAACTTTACCTGTAAGAAAAGAAACGACATTTAATGTTATTAATCACAATGTCGATTCCTAAATCACAATTATCTTGTTTTTAGAGGCTTTCTATTAACAAAATTATTTTAAATAAATTGCTTTCTCATGACAGCACTTATAGGTTATAATTCACCATAGATTATCAAATTAATATCCATCCGTGTATGTTGCGTTCTGTCACGATGACACTTGATGCGCGGGAATATTTAAATTAAAGAAAATCATGTTTTTCTTTACATCTCCCCCTCCCGGAAAAGATATAAAAATACGACCACTCACACAGCCTCCTCATGGTATTCAAGCGCAGGGGCTGGAGTTAGTTTCGAGATGTGGAAAAAGTTTGACTCTGATTTCCTATGGTTAGTGTTTATCTTGTAAATTGTGTTTGATATTTTTTCTATGATTTCATAGGCTCCGATTCTCACTTCGTCAAGCTTTTTCCTATTCAGTTTATTTCCATTATCCACAAAAACGGTATCACCAACTTTAAAGTCTAAATGTCTTCGATTTTTATCATAAATCGTCTTGTTGTAATTATGTGAGTTGATTGTATTTTTTAAAGCTTTTTCTATGTCTTGGATCAAATCATACTCGGTCTTTTTTAGTTTCAGCTCATTTGGTAAGATTGTAACATCACTGCCGTTTAGTAGATACTATGGTGCATATCCAGTGACAGTGTGCTCCGTTTCGTTATAGTTTTTTACACAATTTAGTGCTATAGTTGTCCATGCTATTTTAGCGTCATTTTCGTTGATCTTGCATCTGATTTTATTGACCAACGTTTGATTCAGTCTTTCGTTCAATCCATTCGAGAAAGGCGAGTCCACAGCAGTAAAAATTAATGGAATATTTTTTTCTTCCAAAAATCTTTTGAAGTCTTTAGAATTGATACCTGGGTTGTCTGAGAGGATCATGTCAATGTCGTTAGTTTCCGCACAGTTTCTCACTAGTTTCATGAAATCATTTGCATTTTGTGTACTTGACGTCAAAATGTATGCGTACCTTGTGAAATGATCTGATAGAAGGTGCAAGTATCTCTTTGTTGACCTTGATCCCCCAAATCCTCCAATCGTATCAATGGAACATATCTCAAAAGGTTTTGTGGCGGGACCCAAGTGGGACATTAATCCATATTTGTTTTGTCTTTGTTCTTTATACATACTATACAACTTTCACAGATTCTTTTTATGTTCTTTGTCATGTTTTCTGATGTTTAACATGCGCTAATCATTCTGTGCATTTGTTTCATTCCTATGTGACCCAGGTCTGCATGTACATTTTTGATTAAATGTATACTAAATTTCTCTGTTACTATTTTTTTTCTTTTTCCTTAACTTTCTTGTATAATAACAAAAAATAACGTTTATACGTTATTTTTTGTTATTAACTTTTCTTTTCTGCACTGTATCTTTTCATTTTTAACTTGGTCTCTTAATCTTCTAATCGAATCCGAAAATTTTCCGATTTGATTTTCAATCTCCTTTTTGTCCTTCATAATCCGTTACCATTCCGATGTCATATTTGTCCTTTGCAAATACAGATTTATTTTTCTATATTAAATTACAATCACTGCCTGTTGTTGATAGTCTAGATGATTTATCAAAATTTTGAAGTTTTCTTCACTGAAGTTCTCGTTGAAGTTTATTAAGTTATCAGTTTTTATTTCCTTAGAAATGTCAATATCTGACTTATTTGTTTCCTTAGAAACTACTTCACTTCTTTGTATAGGAACTTTCTGAGTTATTTGCAAGTATTCATTTTGAATTAAAAAAAACTCTTTTATACAATCTAATCCGATTAAAAAATCGTAATCGAAATTTTCTTTATCTATTACAAAAACATTCATTTTTTTCTCCACATTAAAAATGGTTATATCAAGTGTTATTATGCCATTTTCCTTTTTAACGCCATTAATTGTTTTTAAATTAGTATTGCTAGAGTGACTCGATTCTTTATTGTTTATCTTCAATAACCTTGAATTTATCAATGACACATTAGAGCCAGAGTCATAGATTCCAAATACTTCAACATTTTTAGTCAATACTAACTTCACTTTAATTAACGGCGGCACTATTAGTTTTTTGGGTCTTCACACTGTAGTTCACATTCCAATTCTGAATTGTTAATGTGTTTTATTTGTTTATTATTTCTTTCTTTTCCATTATTAATTTTTGTTTTAAACCAACAGGAATCTTCTGGATGGTAGCGCACACCTTTTTGTAAACTTTCACAAATACTACACTTTTCTTTCATTTGCTTAGTTTCATCTTTCTTTTTTATAAATTTCTTCTTTCCAACCAAATGTTCTAATTTCCCAAGTTCATTAAATAAGTCTTTTGTTTGCACAATTTCCTCTTTGTTGATCCTGTCCGCTATAAAATCTGGTAGGCCGGCAGCAATTATGTCAATTAGGGTCCCTTCATCTATTGTTTTTCTTACTTCCAATAGAAGCTTTTCTTTTTTAATTGCATACTCTAATAAAGACCCTGATTGATACTTGAAAAATAAAGCATACTTGCTTGTAGTCCAACCTTTATTAGCATAGGTTTGCAAAAAAATTGATTTCCACTCGGACCACTCAGATTGTAAACTATGCTTGATCATCATGGAAGAGTACCAATCAGTGCAAGATTTTTCAAGAAATAATCTGAAAATTTCAATATTTTCTTCCTCTTTTACTATGTCAAACCTCGCACACTCTTTTTCAAATGTTTCCATCCAGTTATATGCACTTATATTTTTTCCATCAAATTTTTCAATCACAAATCTGTCGGCTAACTTTTTTAAACTTTGTTTTTCTTTGTTTTGCTGACTTTCAATTAATTTCTCCAAAATTTTCCCTAATGGATCTTCCAAATTCTTTTTACTGACAATAGCTGACTGTTCTTGGGTAATTTCCTCAAGGAATTGGTTCTGAAAAATCATGTTTTCATCCTCATCGTAGTATGTATGTAATAGATCTTCTGTCATTTTTATCCATACGCTTCTGCTTTGATGTCTTTTTTTTAATGTATTTCTCACTGTAGCGAAAGCCTTAGAGGTTTGGACATGGTTATGATACTGTGATACTGCTTGATATTCTTCCGGAATCCGGAATACTTTGTCATCTTGTGTCGCAATTGAGGTTATGGCAATATAGTTTGACTTTCCGTCTAGTGTTGATTTTACTTGAAACGTAAATTTCAACTTTTCCATTTTCTGACAATAAATGTCGTTTTATAAGATATGAGTTTCTACTCGTAGTGATTTGGGCGACACAGTTTAATCAAAACACAACTGAGTTTCTCTGTACGAAAAGATTTATTTTGTTGATTTACATGTAGTAAGATTCACATGAGTAAACAGTAACAAAAACAAACTTAACCTGTAAGAAAAGAAACGACATTTCATGTTATTGATCACAATGTCGATTCCTAAATCACAATTATCTTGTTTTTAGAGGCTTTCTATTAACAAAATTATTTTAAATAAATTGCTTTCTCATGACAGATTCACCATAGATTATCAAATGAATATCCATCCGTGTATGTTGCGTTCTGTCACGATGACACTTTATGCGCGGGAATATTTAAATTAAAGAAAATCATGTTTTTCTTTACATATATATGTAAATATAACAACAGAGAAAAGAAAACTATTGTGCATTAATTGAGCGTCATTGGCTTTTTGATACCTATTGTATGCCAACAACGCATTATTTTTAGCTGTTGGTTGTCCGAATAAAATAAAAAAATCTCTCGGTCAGGAAATACAACATTAAATTTTTTCGACTTTATAATCATAGGATAGTCGATATGTAGACAACCACTTATTATTTGTTTTTGTGTTTCAGGTTCCCAGCGGTGAACGTGTGGGACCGGGAGGCGGTGACCAAGACCCACACGGCGGTGCAGTACAGCTTCCGCTGCCAACTGGAGTACCAGCTGCACATGATACAGGTATCAAGCATGAAGGGCCAGTTAAGCTTCATTACCATATCAGCCCAGAAATGTCCACTTTGGACAAAGACCGGTCGTGCAGCCCTAATCCAACGGTTACCCACCATCTTCCTAGATCATCGGTTCATCTTGTTGGGCGCTTTCCCACGCGTCGTCTTATACGTGGTTGCACTCAAAAGGGTTTAAACAGTTACTGTCAAAAAGTATTTTTTTGTAACAAATTTTTATTGCCGACTGTAGGTTTTTTGAACATCCATCAAACATTCATCGAGACGATTGTAAGGAGCCCAGACTTGGTATGATTGAGTTATTTTATTACAGGGTTGGTATAACCACCTTCCGGCTCCATCATTAGATCACCTCGACGGTATCATACATAGTATTGCATTATTTCAATCGGAAAAAGGTAAATGAACTGTGTAAGAGATGGTACTTATCATCAATGTGTTCATAGTAAAATTGTTCCTCTGCCCCTGTAAAGTTTCTACCGTTATCGCAGTAGAATTTCACAAATTTCATTTAATCGTATATTTCAGTGCATAGTGTCCATGTGGGTGACGGCCCTGGACTCCTGCACTCCGGAGCTGCTGCTGAAGGCGGCGAGCGCGCTCCCGGACGCCAGCACGCAGGAGCGTGCGCTCGACGGAGCTCTGCAGCTGCTGAAGACCAATGAGCTGGACGAGAACTGCGCGCTCGACGGTGAGTGGCCCTCTTGCCGGAGCAGAGCTGCTGAGGGCACCAGAGCTCGGTCAATTGTAGGTTTATGGTCTCGTTCTCCATCCGGTTCGACGGACCAACGTTGAACTAACTGACTAAGACAAGTTGTAGCACACTGGCCTCGTGTACTCCCGATATGGCGAGCGCGTCGCTGGACGCCTTCGAGTATTTAAATTGTTGATACAATCAGTGTATTCAACAATCTCTTGTATTTTTCCAGGCATCGAGCGTTGCTGGACGTACCTCTCGGCCATGTGGTCTGCGCTGAACCTGTCGAGCCTGGAGCCGGAGTACCCGCGCGAGGCGGTGTCGCACGCGTGCTGCTCGCTGGACGCGCTCGCGCGTGCGCTGCACGCCGACGCCAGCGCGCTGCAGCAGACGCTGCTGGTTCGTGGACACCGCACGTCGTCGACTGTGCTCCTCCGAACCGGATACCTGCGGATCTGAACTTATTATTATTATGTTCCAGCAAACCGAGCAAAACCTGGAGCTGGGTCAGCTGCACGCGCACATCACCAGCACGGCGCAGAACCTGCAGCAGGCGCTGAAGGGGGCGCGGCGTCGTCTCCCGCCCGCTCCACAGGCGCCCGTCCCGCTGCCGCAGCAGGTCTGTAGTTAGTGACCGCGTACCATGTGAACCGATTTGGATATTTTTGATTTAGCCGCAGGGACGCTTATTGAACTTACCGTAGGTCTAATTCGATTTTTGTACTTATTTTTTGTTTCCAGTTGATCGAGAAGCTGCGCACAGAAGCGTCGTCGACGCTGTCCCGCTGCGCGCGCGCCGCGTGGCTGGCGGCGCGCGCCGCCTGCGCCTGCGCCGCCACGGCCGGCGAGCGCGGCGACGGCGCGCCGCTGCCGCACGCCACGCTGCTCAGCGTGTGGACGCAGGCCACCAACAAGACCTACCAGCAGGTGGGTGACGCGCCGCCTGCGCCTGCGCCGCCACGGCCGGCGAGCGCGGCGACGGCGCGCCGCTGCCGCACGCCACGCTGCTCAGCGTGTGGACGCAGGCCACCAACAAGACCTACCAGCAGGTGGGTGACGCGCCGCCTGCGCCTGCGCCGCCACGGCCGGCGAGCGCGGCGACGGCGCGCCGCTGCCGCACGCCACGCTGCTCAGCGTGTGGACGCAGGCCACCAACAAGACCTACCAGCAGGTGGGTGACGCGCCGCCTGCGCCTGCGCCGCCACGGCCGGCGAGCGCGGCGACGGCGCGCCGCTGCCGCACGCCACGCTGCTCAGCGTGTGGACGCAGGCCACCAACAAGACCTACCAGCAGGTGGGTGACGCGCCGCCTGCGCCTGCGCCGCCACGGCCGGCGAGCGCGGCGACGGCGCGCCGCTGCCGCACGCCACGCTGCTCAGCGTGTGGACGCAGGCCACCAACAAGACCTACCAGCAGGTGGGTGACGCGCCGCCTGCGCCTGCGCCGCCACGGCCGGCGAGCGCGGCGACGGCGCGCCGCTGCCGCACGCCACGCTGCTCAGCGTGTGGACGCAGGCCACCAACAAGACCTACCAGCAGGTGGGTGACGCGCCGCCTGCGCCTGCGCCGCCACGGCCGGCGAGCGCGGCGACGGCGCGCCGCTGCCGCACGCCACGCTGCTCAGCGTGTGGACGCAGGCCACCAACAAGACCTACCAGCAGGTGGGTGACGCGCCGCCTGCGCCTGCGCCGCCACGGCCGGCGAGCGCGGCGACGGCGCGCCGCTGCCGCACGCCACGCTGCTCAGCGTGTGGACGCAGGCCACCAACAAGACCTACCAGCAGGTGGGTGACGCGGTCGAGAGCGGAGATCGCGTCGCCTGGTTCCCATAGTACAAGCTTTGCTTAGTTCAGGACTAGGTCGATCTGTGTCAAATTGACCCTCTTTTTTATAAAAAAAAAACAAACTAGACATTAAGATTACATTACCTTTCCCACAAATGCATTCCTGTTCCAGGATGACCATGGTCCCGTTCGCACGATCAAGCACGCTCTGGCTTCTGTCAGCGCCGACGTCAACAAGTTCGCCGCCATAGCCGCCGTAAAGGAATACGACATGATGTCTATTACCAACGTCGCTGATAAGGTTAGTGTCGAGTGATATCGTGGCTATGGCCGCCGAGGAGTAAGACATGGTTATAGGATACTTTTCGACTTCGATTCATATCGTAACCCAGCTACTAGCATTTTTTGAACCTTCTTATGTGTCCAACTGTTGCATGAAATGTTATTTCTTATGTTTGACAGCCGACGCCGCCCGTGGTGCTGCGCGCGCAGTTAGTGAAGAAGCAGCTCGAGGAGACCAAGACGCTGACCATCAAACTGGAGAATAAAGAGGCTGATATTAAAGAACTTAGAAAGGCTCTTAAGGCAAGTTTTTGAAGTCATTACTATTGCTACTCTAGGTTGACTACTGATAATTTTTCGGCTGTGAATGTACCGTTTCCGTGTAGTGAGAAAAAGTTCGTCCGTTTGTTCAGGCGAAGCAGGAGGAGCTGTCGGAGATGCAGATTCGACGGGAGCTGGGCGAGCGCAAGCTGACGTCAGCGGCGCGGGACGCCGAGCTGAAGGCCGAGCAGCTGGCGCGGCGGCTGGAAGATGCCCACAACCAGCTCAAGAGGTGAGCGCTCCTGGTCACCACTGGCAGCTGCCACAGGCGGGAGACCAGCTGACGCGAGCTGGAGGAAGCAGCTGGCGCGGCGGCTGGAGGACGCCCACAACCAGCTCAAGAGGTGAGCGCTCCTGGTCACCACTGGCAGCTGCCACAGGCGGGAGACCAGCTGACGCGAGCTGGAGGAAGCAGCTGGCGCGGCGGCTGGAGGACGCCCACAACCAGCTCAAGAGGTGAGCGCTCCTGGTCACCACTGGCAGCTGCCACAGGCGGGAGACCAGCTGACGCGAGCTGGAGGAAGCAGCTGGCGCGGCGGCTGGAGGACGCCCACAACCAGCGCAAGAGGTGAGCGCTCCTGGTCACCACTGGCAGCTGCCACAGGCGGGAGACCAGCTGACGCGAGCTGGAGGAAGCAGCTGGCGCGGCGTTTGGAGGACGCCCACAACTAGCTCAAGAGGTGAGCGCTCCTGGTCACCACTGGCAGCTGCCACAGGCGGGAGACCAGCTGACGCGAGCTGGAGGAAGCAGCTGGCGCGGCGGCTGGAGGACGCCCACAACCAGCGCAAGAGGTGAGCGCTCCTGGTCACCACTGGCAGCTGCCACAGGCGGGAGACCAGCTGACGCGAGCTGGAGGAAGCAGCTGGCGCGGCGTTTGGAGGACGCCCACAACCAGCTCAAGAGGTGAGCGCTCCTGGTCACCACTGGCAGCTGCCACAGGCGGGAGACCAGCTGACGCGAGCTGGAGGAAGCAGCTGGCGCGGCGGCTGGAGGACGCCCACAACCAGCGCAAGAGGTGAGCGCTCCTGGTCACCACTGGCAGCTGCCACAGGCGGGACACCAGCTGACGCGAGCTGGAGGAAGCAGTTGGCGCGGCGGCTGGAGGACGCCCACACCCAGCTCAAGAGGTGAGCGCTCCTGATCACCACTCGCAGCTGCCACAGGCGGGAGACCAGCTGACGCGAGCTGGAGGAAGCAGCTGGCGTGGCGGCTGGAGGACGCCCACAACCAGCTCAAGAGGTGAGCGCTCCTGGTCACCACCGGCAGCTGGCACTGGCGGGAGACCAGCTGACACAAGCTGCAGGAAGCAGCTGGCGCGGCGGCTGGAGGTCGCTCACAACCAGCTCAAGAGGTGAGCGCTCCTGGTCACCACTGGCAGCTGGCACAGGCAGGAGAACAGCTGACGCGAGCTGAAGGCGGCTGGAGATACAAGATTAACAAAGTCTTATCATAAGTAAATAAATATCAGGGACAATCTTACACAAATCGACTTATTCCCAAACTAAGCAAAGCTTGTAATATGGGTACTAGGCGACGATATATATAATATACGGATAAATTATAATACTTAAATACATAGAAAACATCCAAGACCCAGCAACAAACATTCGTGCTTGCCCTGGCCGGGATTCGAACCCGGAATCGCTAGCTTCGTAGGCCATTGTACAACCCACTGAGCCAAACGTGTCGTCGAATCATGAAAGTTTCTTGTCTCTCGTGATACACAATTGTGCTTGGTCTTAGTCGTTATAGACGTCATAGAAGTTACTTAGCATTACTAGTCATCTCTGCAGTTATCTACAATTATGGGCATATTTTACTATTGTATTCTTTTAAACAGGAAAGAGAAAGAGTTCGAAGAGACGATGGACCATCTCCAACAGGACATAGACTCTCTAGAGAGTGAGCGAGGTGCACTGAGAGACAAACTGAAGCTGTACGCCAAGAGAGGCGGGACACATCACGGTATGCATATATACTATTTTCTATCGGATATATTTTGGAGAGTGTGCGCGTCATCCAGGCGTAGGGAGCGACTTCATCCTTAAAGTACAAGTTCGTAATCGACTGCAGACAGCAGCCGTACGCTCCGCCGCAATCCAAATAGAACCTTAGTAAGATTTTCTATTGTTTCCGCGATTATTACTCATTTAAATACTACAATTCAACGGATTATATCGCATCTATTATCTCGTTTGAGTTCCCGACGTTTCGGAAGCTTTTCAGCTTTCCATGGTCACGGGTTGTCTGAGAAAAGATATATTTTCCTCTGACAAAGTTTCGATTTGTACAAACTGCCCACTTTGAGAAAGTGGGTAGTGTGCACAATTTGGTTAAAAAGGTTTAATTTTCCGTGTGCTGAGAAGTGTCGCTAAGAAATCGTGACCCTTCCCATACACACTGAAAATTGAAACTTTGGTCCTGACTGAAAAGGTGCAATTTGGAGCGCGGCGGAACGTGCGGCTGCTGTCTGCGGTCGAAATTGGAATTGTACCTTTATGTTGTCATTTTACCATTCATACGCACGAAGCGATTTGCTTAAGCATTTTTAATGCGAACCGCTATGAAATTGAACTCGCTCCCGTCCTGTGTATTACCTGAAAATTATAATTTGGTTCTCTTCAAGGCAAGAGTGAATAGGCTGTTACTGAACCAGCGAGCTACATCATCGACTCCGTAGTCACTTATTATCAAACCGCGATTGAGATAACTGTGATCTCATATATACTTTGACATAAATATATGAGATGACAGTTATTTCAATGGTATTCTAATCGCGGTTTGATAATACCATCAGGTCAGGGGTCAATCGGTGGTCAGTTTATGAATTAAAAAAAAAGAACTATTTTATTTAGTACATTTTTATGCAAAGCGAGCACTTTTTTGAAGTAGCTCGTCGCCGTATTTATCGCACGAGCCGAAGGCGAAGGCTCTAATCAGAAGTCTAAGAAAATGGGATTTTTAGTAATTTTCTGAGTTGGATGATGCGAGTATAAATTTGAATTATAAGTTTTGATGTTTATTATTTTATTTATTGTTGAAGTGTTCTATTGAAAATGTCTAAAAAGTGTTCAATAATACTTTATATTTATAGATTTGGCACTCCCACGTAAGTTCAGTTCAGTTTTTGTGTTTTAACATTTATTGGTTTTGTTTTGAACTCATATTATATGTTGGTTATTGAATGATTGGAGATATAAGAAATTTGTTGCGGCAAATAAAAAAAATTACCTCTGATGCCGACATTCAGTAGTCAAATTAATGTACCCGCTATATGAACTAGTGGATAGTGAGTGTATAAAATGCGGTTTACCCTTAAATGCGTCGATTTTATTAGAGATTAGATAAGTATAGGAGTAATTTGGAATAAAAATACGATGATGGGTGAATCAACTTTTACTTGTTATTCTGTCTCGTAAATCAAGAAACAATAGTCACCAGCAACTTCTTCCAACAGCCTCAAAGAGCCTTTTGAGGGCATTATCAGTGCGCTTTGATTGCTGGTGACGCAATCTCCTTGTTTTCCCGCAACAGCAGCAGATAAATTATTTTATTAATCGTATTTTATGAGTTTTTTTTTATTCATAACTGTTCCAGCCTACTCAGAGGCAGACACTCAGAGACGTTACCATGGCAACGGGGTACAGAAAAAAGTTGATTAACCCTAATAGGGTAAATGGTCAGTAACAGGCCACCTTCTAATAACTGGCCAACTTGTACTAAAAATAAAAAATTCAACTTTAAAATTTAATGTAGGAAACTATAAGTATATTATTTAAGTAATGTAGTATATTGACTGTGCTCATGATATGTATGTCAAGGCTGTTTCTTAATAATAAAAGAATTCTATTTATAGGTAAATATAATTCATTTTAGTATGAGGAGGCCAGTAATTGATACTTTATACCTACATTTTTTTCATATGTCTTTGTATACGGTTTGAAAAATGCATTTGAGGGTTAATAAGGATATAAATACGCGTGTAACGAGTGTATACGACGTGTTTAACACTTTTATACAGGGAGCGGAATCCGTGGACAAAATTCAAACTTCAGAATCGAGTTTTCCGCTCCCTGGTTATACGGCTCAGTGTGTACTTAACGTTCATATAACGCTGATGTTATGCGTATAACGAGAGTGTGTAACAAGTGTGTAACGAGTGTGTTTGGCGCGCAGCGGTGGCGTCACCGGCAGTCGCATCGAGAGACTACTCACGTAAGCTCCGCCCACAATCACTGTTTATCGATATCGGTAGATACGACACTATATCTGTGACGATATTTCACAGTGGCTTATCTCTAACCGAAATGTATTGCACTTGCATTTATAGAAAACTTAAAAGATGCAATAGGGAATATGCATGAATTTAAATTCCTGCTGTACATATTAAAAGCTCATTCATGTAACAAACAGTAGACAATATTTTTTCGAATAACTATAAAAATAACAAAGATATAAGCCATCAAACACTTCATATTATCTCTTTCTAGCAAAATAGAATTTAATGTGGAGTTTATATGGCCCGAGTGCAATATGACGTAACAGTGCATGTCGGACCTCTCTGTCTAATTCCTAGTTTAAAATGCCTATATTATGCGTATTGCTTGGCCGATTAAAATTTTTATTCCACATTTTGAAATAGTTTTTACGGTATTTTGTATTAAAGTGAGTCAGAATAATGCAAAAGTCACAGTTGAAAAATATAGTCGCCCGCTTGATTTTTTCTCATGGCACAAATATTATCTACCATTCCCTTTCTCCAAATGAGAATTCTTTTCTTGAATTGCTGTGGCTTGTTTAAAAGACATAATAATGTAACTACCTATCAGCATTACATTTTCAGGATGTTTTCACATGTTTAAATCATCTAAAGCATATCTATCGATATCGATAATGTGATCCGGCTCTAAATGTTGTCTGTCCTAACCACGCATGCCTGCCCTTCCCTTTATGGATAATACATTAATAGGCAGAAGGAAATGCTAACTCATTAAACAGCAATGGTTTGTAAAATCGAGAAAAAGTGAATCCAGGTTAGCAAAATAAGTCGCCTTCGGCCAGGAATATATAAAGGTTATTTATTATAATTATAGGTGCATAAACTTCTATTTAAATATACACGGTGCCCGCGAGGAATGGGACAGATTTTAACCACGCATTCCTTAGGTCATTAGGAGCAAGAAATGTTATGTGAACCCCAGGCAAATCCGGCTTAGTTTAGAACAATTTTCATGTAAACAGTTTATTGTGATTTTAGTAATCATATATAGTACATTAACCCCTTTTGGTCGCGACGTTGCCACATATGACAGAAATCAAAGTGACAGCTACTATTCACTAAAATTAATCTTTTTTGGAAAAATAATGATAACCATTTTAATAAAACGGATAATTCATAGAAAAGTGAAATTTGTTAAATATTTAGGTACAAAAAACTAGATTTACCTTTTTTGCTGAATTTGACTTGGGTTCATGTAACATTTTTTACTCCTAATGGCCTCAGGAATGCGTGTTTAAAATCTTTCCCATACCTCGCGGGCACCGTGTATGTTTTCTTAGTGATGCGTTATGTTACATTTGATAATCGGTCGTTGATAATTGACTTGATTGACTGGGAATCAATGATAAATTTAGAATGAAATATATTATACAACTCAGTCCCTTTAATCAATATTAAGTTTGTTATGTTTACCGTCATTCAAATATTACAAATATGGACCGTATGTATTTTTCTAATCCAGTAAATTATTATATTACATACTTAATGTAAATTTAACTAAAAACATCATCAACTAAATACCTAGTCATTACAACCTTCAAAAAAACGTTGACAAATAATTAATAGCATTATTTTATTTATAAACACAACTTTTGAAAAAGGAAATTTTTAAAGATATTTTTTAACTATAAAAACGAATGTCTTCAAAATATCCTCTTCCGGCTTTGATAAACAACATAACGATATGCCCGCGGTTCCTTTAAAGTTATTTTTGTCGACTCTGCGGTAAATATAGCTTTCAAAACAGAACGGAGACTTCTAAGATTGTTCATTAACTGTAGCTAAACCATTGGATTTAACTTTTTGTAAAAAAATTGCGAATTCAAGCCTCGTCGTGCGCAGGATCCTAAACAGCCACAGACGGGAGGTAAAGTCTGGCGAGTATATGAATCCGAATTCTATAGTCAACTCAAAACGAACTAGCGTCCCATATCATAATGCTATCTCTTTCACACCTACTAAACCCACGTAAGTGTGAACGAGATAGCATTATGATATGGGACGCCAGTTCGTTTTACGTTGAGTATAATAATTATCTGTCAACATATTTTTGTAAGTCCTCCCCAACCATGTATTTCGAAATAAAATTTCCTTCATGTACTAGTGATTTTTGTTTTCGTACAAGAGCAACGTGAAATAACATGTGATGTAATTTAATCTGTGGTACGTTTGTGCAGCGGCAGTGACGCCCGTGCACGCGCCCGCGGAGCTGCGTAAGCGCATCCACCTATCAGTGTCGCATGTCGCCCGTGTACTTGTTTATCACGAGATGTATTTGGCACACGTGTCGCAAAAGAATTCTTCTTGTTTCATGATAACGTCATTATTGTAAAATTCGACTGAGTTATTTGCTTATGTACATTTTAAAGAAACTTGCTCATATAAATATATATACATAACCTGAGCGACTGATTATTGCTCAGTGGATGAACGTTTATTAGTTGTTTTAAAATTAAAATTAGCAGTGAAAGACGGCAGATGGTTCGAAAACTCGAAGTCTTTACAAGACTCGAGTCCGAGCTCAAGTGACTTACGCTCGACACGATTCGGGACTCGAACTCTTGAAGCACTCCGTGTCTCATATTATCTGAGTCGAGTCGACGGAATAGTATTTAAATACAAATTTCTTTATTTCGGACAAACCAAATATCCATAGAGTGTTAGTAAACAAGCAAAGATCGTAAAGAAGTGTTAGTATTTGGATACTGTTATGCAATAATGTGTCAACCTATTAGGAAAACCTCATAGGTTGACATATTATTGCATAACAACGTCGATTTATGACATTATATATTGCGCTATTGCGTATATTATACATTGCGCTTGACTTTTGATTTGTTCAAACCAATTCATAAAAATTGGACACTCAAACATGTCAGCAATTTCCTTTAAGAGTACTCCAGAAGTCGAGTATTTTACAACACTAAGTTAAATAGTTAAGTCAAATTAATATGGAGTTTTGACATTACTATCCTAGAATAAGAGTTATTCTTGGAATAAAAGTTTGGTGAAATCCAGCAAGCCTTAGTAGCTAAGGACGTGACATATTATGGAACCATTTTGACGCTTTTTATTTGTCAGAACAAAAATACTACGCCAAATTATAGTTATGTTAACACTAGTGTTGTCGATTCGATTCGGATATTTGAGACTCGGTGTACTACAGGACTCCGAGTCCCGAATCCTGTCGAGTGTAAGTCACCTGGACTTGGACTCGAATCTTGTAAAAATTTCTAAAAACTCCCAAGTTTTCCAACCGACCTGTTTTTCACAGTCAAATTTTAAACAAACAAATCAAATTTTACAATAAACAAACAAAATATTAGCAAGTCACAGTTTATCAAATACATCTCAATATTCCAATTTAATTTGCGTCCATATGTTAAGATTTATTTAAAGTTATCAAGTTTTATTTAAAGCAATTAATTATATTGAATTAAGATCTTTATTACTTTAAATTTTTGCCTTTTCTGTAACCTTTAATATCTGCTGAAATTTTATTAGTTCTTATAAAATTAAAAATAACCTTCACGGAAAAGGCATGAATAGCAGCTTAGTTGTATTTTTATTTTAATCATTATATTTTTCGATGGATTGTAATTTTATTAAAAGTGAAGGGTGAGGTTTAACAAATAAGCTCTGACTCGGAATGGTTACTAATTTGTTAATTTTTGTCATGTCATTTTACTTTTAACTATGAATGTTATGTGTCATTTTAATCGCATTATGCTTTAATTTTAATTTAATTTAGTATTATTTCGAATCAACGTATATAGTCAATTAAATTTGTAAGAAACATGATGTATTTTTTATGCTTTTGTAAGTAATTTTGATAAGTCTTTTTAACTTGGGCGAATATCCGTTCTTAGGGGGCTTCCATTATTTACGTGAGCCTCCCTGGTGAGATATCGTTAAATTTGGTTCAACCCCTCCCCCCGGCCCCCAATAAGACGTCTGATTTTTCAAAACGTGTGTTTCTAGTGTAAATGCGTTGGATTTATTTCAAAAATAATATGCTTAGTATTTTTTCGCCAAACCACAATAAATATTATTGTATACCTACATTTTAAGCATGTTTTGGTGACGCAACATCTTTTACTTAATTTAAACCAATTTTGCAATTTTACACGCTATATTTGCCGAGACCCCCCCCCCCCCCCAAAGTAAGAATAAATGAGATTCACCTTCCCCAAGGCTCACGTAATTAATAAACCCCTCCTTATTGACCAGGACTTTGTGGGTTCCATTTCCTATTTCGGAATTTTACGAACACAAAATAGGCTAGCTGTGTCCGCCTTAACATCTGCAAGTTTTACTCACCTAAAGGGTTAACAAAGTATCGTAATTTATTATTTAATGAGTACTTCGTCAGTCATGTATTCGTTGATTCGAACTGTGTAACTCGCATGTCATTTAAACTAAGCGATGGAACCTCACAGCTACATAAAGAAATATCTACCACTGGCTATAATAATTTCATTTTTGTGCAGTGAGGTTTTTGCTTCTACATTACATATGTTTGTACGGTCTGTATCCAATTGTCTGTAGCATCCAAAGCGGCAAATATATCGCACATTGACTTGACGACTGGTTTAGCTCAGCGGGAGTAACGTTGCCTGCAAAGCTAAGGTCCTGGGTTCCATATGTCCATAAGTAAATATCTCTATTAAATATGACGTCGTCTATTTTGAGCCTACTATGGGACTAGTTCGATTTGTGTAAAAATAGACGCGTAATATTAATTTATTTTTACATATTTATTCTTGTAGTCATAAAGATCTGTGTTGATATACATATTTGCCGGTTTGGCTGTTACAGACGATTTGATGCTGACTGAACTATATGACACCTGAGTTGTTGCTTTATAAAAGTACTTATTTCAATACATATTAATTTAAAACTTTACAGTTAAACTATATTAACTGAGACTTTTTAAAACCTCTGCTCAAAATGTCTAATGTCATGTTTGAATTTGTATTGTATGTGTCATGTCATGTAACACTTATTTTAACTTTTTCAAATAATTTGCTGTGTCATTTCATGCATATCTTTTAAAATGTATGCATATTATTACAGTCAGATCCATATATTTTTTATTGAGAAGACCACAACATTATCTGCAGTCGACTGTATCGTCTAAAGACAGTGTGTGACGATATGATTGAGCGCTTCGTTTGTGTCGAATATTTTATAAAAAATGTGTACCGCCCACTTGTCTCAGATAACGGACTTTTTCGGTTCGTTTTGTTAAAAAACAAGATTTTTCCTGATTAATCTTTAGAGCGCCAACCAGCGAAGTATTGCTACGTGACCCAAACGCCAAAGCAATAAAATAAAATTAACCTTCAACAATTATATAGTGATTGCAGAACGAGGTATTGATATTCTGAGTTTTTGAACCATGAATTTTGTTTGGCATATGTCGATGCTGGCGTCAGTGGCAAGAATTTTTGATGCCCTGATTTGCCGTCTGTGGCGGTGAAAAAAAGGTCTGTTCCGTGACATTGAAGCAATTTACTGTCATTAAGTACAAATGGAAAATCGTCCACTTCAATTGACCATTTTGAATTTTGACCAAAAATAATACCGTTCAAAACGAATTTTGACAAAATGTAATTGTGCTGAAAAATAATTATAACCAAACTAGCTTCTGCCCGCTCGTTTATCGCGGATAAGAGTATTTTTCCTGGATAAAAAGTAGCCTATGTCCTTCCCCAGGACTCCAAACTAGCCCCATACCAAATTTCATCCAAATCGGTTCAACGGTTTAAGCGTGAAGAGGTAACAGACAGGCAGACAGACAGACAGACAGACAGACAGACGGACAGCCAGACAGATACACTGTCGCATTTATAATATTATTATGGATTATGGATTTAATACAAAAGGTCATTATTTCTTTCAAACTATATCAAATTTGTAAATTTTACTATGGGACATGATTCTATTTTCGACGATATTCTGGATGGGCAATTTTCCTTGTTGACCTATTTAAAATTGTCATTTTTGTGATTTGACGTATAATTTCGAGTTATCGATTGTCCATTTATACTTAAGAGTCCCTGGCAAGCTCGACTGAATTTCACCTTCCCATACAAACGGAGTTTCGTTCTCATTTTAAAACTAGGTGTTGGATTGTAACAAAACTTTGCGTATACAATGACATATCTAGGCATGTAATTAGTTTATATGGCTCCAGTTGATAAAACAAACGAAAAACAGCAAAAACAAGTTTTGTATGAAAAACTTAAATTCGCTGTACTTTTTTTTAAATATGGTATCTGAAGCTACATAAACTAATTACAGGCCTGCAATATACCTTAACTTATTCTAAGTACAAAGTTTCAGAGCAAACTAGCTAGTCCTTTTAAAATGAGAGCGTAATTACGTTTGAATGGAGAACCGAGCTTGCCGGGGACTCTTAATGACAGTAAATCATTAAAGCGATATATATTAAGCGATCTGATCTTCCATAAAATTTGTTGAAAAAATTAATCGTTATATACTATCGAGTGCTATCGTTAATGAGTAAAATGAGCAAAAGTCCATGATCGAAAACAACAAGTGGGAGGAACACTTTTTTTTAATGGCCGTACTCGTGCGGTGGATTATGTGGTGGGTCGTGTTGCAGAAGAGACACCAGTGAAGGTGACCCCGGGCGTCGCCGTTGGAGAGGTCAACGAGGCACTTCAGCAACAACTCAAGGTGCTCAGCTGGTGAGTCGATACCGGTCTTCATTTTACCTAGAAAGCTACCCGGATATTTAGATATTCTTACAGGTTTACGCATATTTTTTGTGGGTTGTTTCATATGTCGGTAGTCGGTATGAGGGTAGTCTTAGCAATGCACAGGTTGTGTTAATGTGTGTCCTCTCCAAAAACCTAATACTTTACATGGCGCAGTCGGTAGCTTTTTGTCATAATTCTATATCGCATAATCACAATAGGCATAATGATGTATAAGCATAATTTTATTACGCCGAATCTATTTTCGGCAAATGGTCTTTACGCATAATTTTTTAATGCCAAAAACCTACTTTTCTGGCAGCAGTTCGGGATTGCAGTTCTAACCTAACCTAACCTACTTTACTGGCAGCAGTTTTTTATTGTTGGAGGTTGAATTTGCAGCTAAGTAAAATTCGGCGATACTAAATTATGCTTATTTAGATTCGAACAAATAATGATTAGGCGAGATGAATATTCGGCGATATCAAATTATAAGAAAACCTGTTCGGCGAATTCAGTTTCGGACATAAAAAAATATGCGAAATACATAGCACCCATTCTTATACTATTGGTAGTGGCTATTCCGGGATATACAGCCTACGTATCACTGCGAACATAGATGATCTATTGTGATCGCAACCTAGAGTTTCCGGTCAAGTTCAGTTGTCGCAAAGAACTTCAGGACTATTTTGATTCCGAGAGTCGAGCAGGAGAAATACATAAAAATAGTAGGATGCAGTGTATTAAGACTCCAGCATTGCTCCAAAAGGAGCCAACTTCGAATTATTGCGGTGACTGACCCGTTCACTGGTCGTGATGACAGCGCTCAAAGTGTCCCATAGGTTAAAAATAATCAATGTCTTTTTAGTATCAGTAAGTGTGATTATAAGCAAATTGTTCAGTTCTGAACATGTTAATACATCCACAGTTGAGTTATCTTATGAATTTTATTTCCTTATTTAATCTGCAAATACTTTAACATTATTAAATAGACACTTACATCAGTTTTACTAGCTGGGTAACTAAAGTCGTGAGCGTACTTACATTCGTGTAGCAAGGATGTTGTATAAAACTGCAAATTAGACCTAATTCACAAGCAGTTTAATTTACCCACTCTCATACTTGCAAACAAAATTTACTGTGTCATACCGTCTGTATGTCTTCGTGTGTTATATTGTACGTGATCATAAGTTACTAGGTAGGGCAGGTCCTAAAAGATCAAGTTTATAATTAGTATAAAAATTGTTCTTTCTTCGTATTTTATTTCTGTGCATCTGTAAAAAAAATTGCATTTCATCCAGTTCCGACTTTGCCCCAACGAAGTAAGTCCCATTTTCCGAATAAAACCATACTATACTCGTGTTGATCTCTGAGAAGCGACAAGCTATCAAATATTTTTTCGGTCAAGACACGTTCCGTAGATGCAGATCCCGTGTCAATAAAAACAAAACGTGTGGGTTCGCATAGGGTGACAGCTTTAAGGCCGAGTCACACCGAATGCGTGTGCGTGACGTGCACGTTTACGTGCGCGTGACATGCGCGTTGTAAAGTACGAATCCTCATAAGAGATGACACACCGCTTGCGTGAACGTGTGCATACGCAGCGGTGTGACTCGCCCTATAAACAGCCAACTAACACGCCGTGATTCGTCAACACAACATATCACTTATACGATTCTGTTCAAATTTACATTCGTAGTCTATTATAGTCTAGTCTCGACTTAGTTTCCCTTCGGCGATGGGACAGCCCTTATATAGCAGTTTCATAAACTACTATTGTTTTGTATAGGACGTTGGAGCGCGAGCGCGCGGCGCGCGTGGCCGCGTGCCGACGCGCAGAGACCGTCGCGGCGCGCAACTTGAGGCCTCTGGAGCACCCCGCCGCGCCCGCCGCCGTGGCCCGCCGCCGCGCCGCTGCCGAGCTGCAGGCGCGCCTCGACACCCTGCACACTGTGAGTACTGCTCGGGGCACCGGCACACTGAGTACACTGCCCGGGGCTCCAAAACACTGTGATTGCACTGCGTGGGGCACCGGCAAACTGTGATTACACTGCCTGGGGCACTGGCACATTGTGATTATATTTCCTGGGGCACTGGCACATTGTGATTATACTTCCTGGGGCCCAGCACACTGTGATTACACTGCCTGGGGCACCAGCACACTGTAATTACACTGCCTGGGGCACCAGCACACTGGGTAAACTGCCTGGGGCACTAGCACACTGTGATTTCAATGCCTGGGGCACGGGCACATTGTGATTACACAGCTTGGGGCACCAGCACACTGAGTACACTGCCTGGGGCACTAGCACACTGTGATTTCACTGCCTGGGGCAACAGCACACTGTGATTACACTGCTTGGGTCACCGGCACACTGAGTACACTGCCTGGGGCACCAGAACACTGTGATTACACCGCCTGGGGTACCGGCACATTGTGATTACACAGCATGGGGCATCGGCACACTGAGTACACTGCCTGGGGCATTAGCACACTGTGATTACATTGCCTGGGGCATTAGCACACTGTGATTACACTGCCTGGGGCACCGTTTCTCCACCGCTGACGAAGGTGTCTACAGTCTAATAACGCACAATTTTAATACGTTTCCCTTCCAGGAGTGGACGCTGTTCGTGGCCCGCTCCGGGCTGGTGAAGTTCCCCGAGGACCCGAGCAAGTACGCCCGGGCGCTCGAGCAGCACAAGCAGAAGCAGAAGGAAAAGAGGAAGCATCTAGAGGTAGGCAACCTTCGCAAACGAGCGTTTTCCGCGTACTAACGTTGTGGCTTCATCACGCAAAAATGGGTGAACGGATTTCTATTTTTTTTGGTAGGGCACAGCCACTGGCGCTTCTAGCTTCTTATACTTATCAAGGTCGCCTCACGTGTCCTCCAGGAGCGTCTAACGGCCCTCCAGAGCGAGGTCCGCGAGCAGCTGCTGCTGCACCGGCCGTGGCGCTGCGTGGAGTCCGCGCTGGCGGCCTTCCCCGCCGCCGAGCTCGTCGCCGCCCTCGCGCCGCGCGCCCCCCCCCGTCGGCGCGCTGCGGTACCCCGCCGCCCTCGCCGCCGCACACACCGTCTACGTCACGCCGCGCCAGCTGGCCGCGTGAGTACCGCCAGTGTGGCCGCCCTCGCCGCCGCACACACCGTCTACGTCACGCCGCGCCAGCTGGCCGCGTGAGTACCGCCAGTGTGGCCGCCCTCGCCGCCGCACACACCGTCTACGTCACGCCGCGCCAGCTGGCCGCGTGAGTACCGCCAGTGTGGCCGCCCTCGCCGCCGCACACACCGTCTACGTCACGCCGCGCCAGCTGGCCGCGTGAGTACCGCCAGTGTGGCCGCCCTCGCCGCCGCACACACCGTCTACGTCACGCCGCGCCAGCTGGCCGCGTGAGTACCGCCAGTGTGGCCGCCGTCGCCGCCGCACACACCGTCTACGTCACGCCGCGCCAGCTGGCCGCGTGAGTACCGCCAGTGTGGCCGCCGTCGCCGCCGCGCACACCGTCTACGTCACGCCGCGGCGCCATTTACCCGACCACACTGAAGAAAAGAAATAGTAAAAAAGAAATTCTCCTTCGCTGCCGGAGTTGGGCACCTTCTAAACTCTGATTTTTAATTCAAGACCAAAATCTGACATTTCTCATCTTGATTTATTTCATAAAAATATGAATGAGAAATCGTGCAACCAGTAATATTAGGGTAAGTTTTATTGATAAAAATACTAACACTTAAACCAGTATGCAGTGATCACAGCGAAAGTGCGCCCGTTGACGTTAAATGTTGGTCTTGAATTAAAAATCAGAGTATAGTCTATACTGTTATAAAGTTGTAAAAGTGAAATGTCCGTACATTGAAGATATTTTCAAAAAAATGATTGTAACGGACTATTTGGAGGTCACTAAAACGAAAAATTTTTTTTTTAATTTTTGTATATTTGTATGTGTCGTTGTCGACTAGGCTGAAGAAAAAAAGAAGGGTTATGACTTTTTCTCCACTGCGCACGAAGTTGCCCTCCAGTAAACTATAATATTTTCAAGTCAATTGTTTAAAATTGTTTTTTCTATGTACAGGCTAAGAGAGCTGGTGGCTGAGTTGAAGTCTGATGACGTGAAGTTGGAGCTGCAGCCGCTGGACGCGACCGTCTGCGCCGCGTAAACGGGGACTACACCAAGCACAACCCTGCAGACCAACTGCCGGCACAATAGTACAGTCACCATCTAATACTTTGTAGCAGAGCCCGGAAAATCCATGGCAAAACAAGACTGTCGCAGTCAAACTAGTGTTAGAAACATTTTTTTATCGATATCGAGTAAGTTTTGTGTCAAAAAAAAAACATACCGTTATGTTTAGATACATTATTTTATAATCATTCACGCCAAATGCAACAGAAGTGGAAAGTTAAGGGTTTGTTTTATATGTGTTATTCCATCTAAAACGCAACGTAACTTATATTATACCAACTACAATGAGTTTTATAAATTTGCTCCCTTGACGTCGAGTGAAGTCGAACTTTCATTTAGTATACATAAATGGCTTTATAGTGATAAACGAAACAGTCTTCTCCCAGAGAATTTTGAAAAATTAATGATTATCTACTCCTATCACTATAACAAACCCAATAAGATGTCATGTGCTGCTGTGTGTACTGACATCGTTGCAACACCCTACCAGGGTTCATGTTTGTGCTTAACTTATGTAATTAGTCATAGACATGTATGCAATGAATAAATAAATAAATAAATACATGGATTTCGGGGAAGAAATCGCATCTGTATCTATATAATTATACAAACCTATGTGAAATTTTGTATTAATTTTTTTTTCATTTGGTGGGCCGTTTTTTTCTCATTTTACACAACTATCGATATCGGTAAAAAATTGTTTCTAACACTAGTTTGATTGCGACAGTCTTTTGTTTTGCTATGGATTTTCCGGGCTCTGCTTTGTAGCATCCAAAGCACAGATTAGATATAGGTAAAAAACATAAGCCCCTTTTGTGTGCAGTAGTGTACTAAATTGATATGGAACTTATGTCATTTTTCTAATATGGAACGTCAAATTGCCTATACGGATACGCTACTACTACATACAACAGGTGAATGATAATAAGTAAAACCAGATATTTCGCGTGTCAGCGCTTAGGCAGACGAATTTCACTCGTATTCCGCCGCCCGCGCGGTGGTTGTAGCCAAATTCGGCCGGGGAGCTTTAACGCCAGAGCTCTGCAGAGAGCTGTCAGAAGCCTCCGTCGCTATGGTTACGAATCTTGAACTTCCAACATTAAAAGACTGGTTTTGTCTTTAGAGGTGATATCTATTACCTACAGCTTTACAAGGCTCGCATGTGGAATACTGTTCTCATCTGTGGGCTCGGGCTTCCCGGTACCAGCTCCCTCTAGACCGCATTCAACGGAGAGCGACTCGTATCGTCAATTATCAGCGCATTTCAGATCGGCTGGACTCCTTGGCACTGCGTGGAGATGTAGCTTCGCTCTACATTTTCTATCGCTTGTATCGGGAGTGCTTTGAGAAATTGGTCGAATTGATCCCTGTCGCATCTTTTTGCTACGCCCTACGCGACAATATTTCCATCCTCACCACCTTAGGAGGTAGGCAGTCCACAACTGTGCGTTTTGCTAGAAATTTCCTGTCTCGCACGACTGAACTGTATAATAAATTGTCGCCTGCAGTATTTCTGGACCGATGCGACCTTTGAGCCTTCAAGAAAACAGTACTCCCACCAGAAAGGCTGGCAACGCACTTTTGACTCCTCTGTTGCTGCAAGTGTCTATGGGCGACGGTGATCGCTTACCATCAGGCGATCAGTCTGGTCGTTTGCCCCCTATAACATAAAAAAAATCTAATCTGTGGCTTTGGATGCTATTGATGAGTAGACGGAGGGTGGACGGCCGCACGCGACTCTTCCAACCCTTTGTCGTCATGCGCCTCTCTGCAGGCGAAGCCTTAGTTAAACTGTAAACCTATAGTGCGATGGACGGAAGTAGATTCCAAGCCTTTCGATTTTAGCTAAAAGGGTTAATCAACTTTTATCTTTACCTACTCGTAGTTGCCATGGTTACTCCCGGGTCACTATTTAAAACTACGATTTAGAGGCAACATTTTTTTTCTAGCCAAGAAAGGTCAATTTTTAAGGGCCCCCATCTCGTCAGTATGTTAACAGTAATAGATTATTAGCATTTTTCTAAGTAACTTCAAGAAAAAGTTGATCTACCCAAAATTTAAACTAATATTAAGTATAAAAGACATTATGGCGAAATTTATTTATTTAAGGTTTAATGGCAACTGATGCATATGTTAATTAGTATTAAATGACTTGTTTATTTGTATATTAATCCGAGATTAATGTATGTACGTGTTTATTGTAACATGTTACCGGCAAATTCAGTTTTAAAACCCCCCACGGAATAAGTAGGACGTTTTAAGTTTAAGTCTGACTGTGACTCTTGAATGTATGGACAGATTGGCTTAATATAGTGTTTTGTGTTTAGAAGATAAATTGATAGGAATTATTCTTAGTTTATGATTCACAAAAATCTGCTCAGCCGTTTGAATTTCACGTATTTTTTTGCATTTGGACAAACTCAATATCAAAATAATTGTTGATAGATTCAGACGTTACTTTGCGGAATTCTATATTAGATTAATGGATCCTAGTTTCTTTGCTTTTTCGCGAAATTGTGTCTTGGTTAGATGTGACAATAAATTGTGCTCACATGCGCATATTTTGTATGTATGTATAAATGTAATCACTTTATTGCACATAAATTAATAAAAAAAAATGTATTTACAAAATATAGACATGTACAAAGGCGAACTTATCCCTGTGAGGGATCTCTTCCAGTTAACCTTTAAGCAAATGAAAGAAAAAAGTATACATTAAAGAAGATAGACAAACCAACTAATTAGGTACTTAATATGCACAAAAAAAAACAAAGCCAAAATTTTAATTCACATAAATTATAATAAATACTTACCTATAATATATACAAATAGATATAATACGAATACTTTATATATATTACATATATACCTATATATATTATATTTATATATATATATACATTTAAATCTTTAACCTTAATTAATAAATACATAAATATTTAAGTCAAAAATGTCAAGAAAAATAATAAAGGACAATTAATCTAGTCTGGTCTAGGGTCTTCCAGCCATAACTTTTTTAGCCTGGCCTTCAATGATGCCACAGATTGTGATTGCCTCACAGATACCGGTAAGTTAATCCATAATTTTACGGAATGCACAGTAAAAGATTTCCTGTATGTACAGTCAGCAGCAGAGAAACGTGACCCCTCTGCCATATAATGTTAGTATGGCAGGGGGGTTACTTTTCTCTGCAGCTGACTGTACGTGACTTATTGGCCGGAAAGGCAAGAGAAAAATTGGCACTCGAGCGCAGGCGGTGGCCATTACCAGTAGCCATAAATGAAAGTCTTTCGGATAAGTAAGGAGGTGAGGCAGGGTTAAATAAAACGTTAAACAGAAATGCCAGGACATGCACATCTCTACGACGACGGATCGGAAGCCAGCCGAGCTGGTTTCGGAACTGGGACACATGATCGAACTTACGCAGCCCAAATATGTACCTAATGCAAACGTTTTGTAAGCGCTCAAGCTTGCCAAGCAGTTCCTCCTTAAGGTCCAGAAAAGCTATGTCCCCGTAATCGAGGAGCGAGAGTAGAAGAGACTTAGCAGTTCCCACAAAGAAATACGCATGAAAATACAAGAAACCACCACCCGACAGAATAATCCTCGACACGTGTTTCATCTCTCTATCAGGAGATGCATATCTCGGGTGGACGCCGGACCCTCAACATCTCCTGCATCTCCTGATGATGCCTCGTAGAGGTAAAACACGTGTCGAGGATTATATCTGGTGGTGATTTGTTGGATTTGCATGCACATTTTTTGTGGAAACTACATGAAAATAAGCGCATGTGAGCACAATTTACTGTCGCATCTAACCAAGACGCTATCTCGCGGAGAAGCAAAGGTACTACATATATACAATCCATTAATCAAAATAATAGTTTTCCAGATAAAGTAAGTTCGTCCAAATTCTCTTTCTCAGCCAAATTCAACCAATACAATGAAATGATTCTTACTAACTAACTCTAACTGAGACAATCCGCATTGCAAAAAAGGCTTGGCTTTGTTTTTTTTTAATGAAATATTGACCAATGTCCCCCAGACCAGTTTCCATGGACGTGTAAATAGCGTCAGTTGAAAATGTACAAAATGCTTACTATAAGCGAAATGTGAAAACATCCAAAATGTACATACAGTTACAGTACGATTACTTTGAGTTTACCACTGACATATGCTTGTAGAAGGGGCATGCGGAGATCGATTATTTTCTAAATCGTCGTTCATTGCAGGCAACCAAAATAAAACTTGATTTAAACTCTTCCGGTTTCATTAGAACAAATCCAAAAACAATCAGCTCAAAATAATCAAACACAACGCGGATGAAAATGGATTTCGATTTCTATCGGAACGCGGTGAAGCCGGAATGAGGTTGGTAGCACGTCCGTTCAGTTCGATGCCGCAATAGCAAGTGATCCCGCTTGACTATGACAGCTGTCAGGTGTTCTTCGTTTACCGCGCAAACTTCACTGACAGTTCACACAGTGCTGCCAACATTCACTTCCAGACACACCCAAATTTGACGTTCCGTTTCTTGCACTCCGACATGCTTTTATTCCATTGGATATTCGATTTTAACACTAATGTAAAAGATTTTATAGTACTTACACACTGTCTAAACGTCGTTGGTTTGTAATAGAAACTCTTTTGTATTAGTGTTAAAGTCGAATATCCAATGGAATAAAAGCATATGTCAGTGGTAAACTCAAAGAAATCGTACTGTACGCAAAATGGACATGCCGTAAAATGTACACCATGAGAAATGTACAGTACGCAGAATGTAGTGTCGGTAAATGAGCTATTGTACTATTTTAGCGACACAATTTTTTTGTATCTTTATGTAAAAAAGCATATTGTGCGAAGTGAAAGTCAGATTGTTTTGTGGCCTATTAATCTAAAATATAGCATTGTTTTACTGTAATTTTCAATTAATTATTTTTTTCTTGGTCACCGTTTATACAACAGGTAACGCAGTGGTGATCGATGTCCCCACTTTATTATGAAAATAAGGTATTTACGGCGTTACCACCTTTTTACCAAACATTCACTCTCATGTAACTGACATTTCGAAAGTGCTTGTAACTAGGCCTACTTGAATAAAGAATATTTTGATTTGATTTGATTTGATTTGATTTACGGCTAAAATGATCAAAGTATGACTTTTCGTAAATAAGAGTCCATAAATCGGTTACGGGACTTATGCCTCATGTAAATTTTATGAATCTTTTCTTGAATATTGGTTATTTATCTGAAAAATTTAGTTGTTAACGAAAAGAGAATGGCCCAAATGCACTTAACGCAAAATGTGTGATAACAAAAATGTACATTTTGACGAATTGTTTAGTTGATGTATAACACGCAAAATATAATAAACTGTCCCATTGTACGATTTGCGTGTGTACTTTTAAATGGCGTATAAATTCTGCGTACTGTACAATTGTCACGATACACTTTACGCCATGTACATGTACATTTTGACTGATTGCACATTTTCAGCCGATGCCGTATGAATAAATATTGAATGCTGTCTGTTCTTTCATTAAAATATAATCATAATTAATGTACTGTGTTGACATTATTTCTTCCTATGGAGCTTGCATGCATTAGCTAATCTGTATATACAGGTGAATTGTTAATCGTGAACCGATTTTTTTTAAATCTCGGACTGCGTGACCGTCGCTTAGATTGATAATTAAGGCAAACATACTTCGTTACTTACTTGCTATTTAACCTTTTGAGCGCCTGGTTTGTTGACGGGAAACCGTGCGCCACACGCCATCCAATAAACCAAGTGTATGATACCGTATAGCAGCTAGTGACGCCGTGGCGTCCGAAGGACAATTTTTCGTTGACGTGATTTGCCGTCTATGGCGCTCAAAGGGTTAAAACGTATCTTCTTGATCACCTTGCTGTTTTTTTGTACTTCAACATATATTATGCCTGCCACTTAAAGCTATGTAGGGTTACTAAAATGAAACGTGTGTGAGAACGCTTTTTGAAGTTAAAAATAATGTTGTTACTGTCAGTACTAGATATTCTTAATCACCTTACGAAGTTAATAGTATGTATATTTTGATTCACGATTTCGAATTTACCCTATAGATGTAAAGGTATATAACAATATTGTACTTACAGTTGGGTTTTTATTTAGCGACAATATACTGACTGATCACTACGTTATGGTTTCAGCTTAAAACTTTATTAGTAAAAGACCATTGAAACAAGAGGACTGACAGTTGCCGTACCTTGGATCGTGTAACGATCGTAAGGAGATATTCTGGCAAAAACTACATGGCGCTTTAAAAATAAACAATTAAGTATGTTATAATTGAAAAAAAAAACATAGTATAGAAACAAATAGTTAATAATACATAATTCGTAACATTTTATAACTGTGTCACGCTTGCAAAGTTGAATAATTGTAAAAAAGAATTCGTATACATAGATGCATTGTACATATCGGGGAACGGCTTTTTGTATAGACATGTTCAGTCCTCTTGTTTTAATAGTCCTTGGTAAGTTATTCTATAATCAGGTGACATAATTAGGAAATATCTAAAGAAAGAAATTTGTATGAGTTAAGTTACTGTCGCTAACTAAAATACAATTTAACATTGAATCGAAAATAAATGCTTATTATTTATAACCTGTTTTTATTTATTTTGCTATGCCCGTCTGTATGTCTATCCATCCGCCTCTTGGCTACACTTGACCTGGTTTTTAATTTTGCCTTATCCGTCTTGGTATATAAGTCGTGAGTAACGTATCGTTACCGAACGTAGAGGGTTAATTCGTTGTGAATCACAAGCGGTTTGATGGTCTAACGGATAGGGCGCTGTTCCGGTATAACAGAGACGCTGGTTCGATTCCGGCGTAGACTCCAGTGGATCGCAATAAATTTTTCTTTCTACTTAGATATTTGTATCAATATAGTAATTAAAAAAAAACCGGCTAAGTGCGAGTCGGACTCGCGCACCGAGGGTTACCGTACAAAATATACGCTACAAACTGCCGCATCTGCGAAAATCCAGTGTTAGCAGAGCCTTACTCTTAAGTAAAGTATGCGATGTTCGATCATTTTATATTGGTTACTAACATAGACAGACAGACATAAAATTATACTGTTTATGGTATTTGTTGTTATTGCGGCAACAGAAATACATCATCTGAAAATTTCACCTGTCTATCATGGTTCATGAGATACAGCCTGGTGACAGAAGGAGAGTCAATGACCTCCACTGATAACATGGAGCGGGGGGTAGGGTCATATTTTTACGTAGGTGTGATTAATGTTAACGTTTACTGGGAGATATTAAAAGAAAAAACACGTACTTAATTGTTTTACACGTACTTTCGGGTGACTAAAAAAACACCGTGTATAATGTTATTCTTCCTTCCCTACGTAGGGTCGGGCCTCCTTGTCAGTTTTCGCCAGAGTGCTCGGTTCTGGGTCCTCTGTTCCTCAATGTTAAGGAATCATTAGGGTGGAGTTTATTTCAACGCTTTTAGGAGCATTTTCGGTAAAATTTCAGAAGTCATAATGACGTCACGGTCACCATAGTTTCGCTTCTTGCTCATAACGCTAGGCTGCGTTTGTCTAGTAGTTATACGTTGATATAAATCATGGTTTATGAAATGAAGTAGCATTTAGTTTTGCGTAAATCCGACACAGCTTTTCCTACAGAAATAACTGCAGATTTCTTGACAAGGTGCTAGAACTATAGAGCAATAGTGGTAGGGAGTTGGAGGACATCTTTGTGAATCTCACAATTTCCCAGACCAATATTAACTCGACCGCATAGAGTATTCAAAAACCTATTTTTGACGCCAGGGAGTGTTCAGAAGTAGAACCACGGTGAACAGTTGTTATAATTGACTTTTTAATACCATCGACCATACACCACTCAGTCTAGGGTAGTTTCCAGGGTAAAACAAATATTATTCCAACCAGAAGATGCTCGCAACTTCGTTCGTGGAGGAGAAAAAGTCATAACCCTTCGTTTTTCTTCAGCATAGACGGGTAAAAAGTGTCCTATAACCATCTGGAGATACCCAGCTACCCGTGTACGAAAAATAGTCGAAATCTGTTTAGCCGATTTTGCGTGATGAAGCCACAACGACACATACAAACATACAGAAAATCCAAAAAAATATTTTTCGTTTTAGTGACCTCCAAATAGTCCATAATAATATATTTTTTTAAATATCTTCAATGTCCACTTTATAATAGTATCGATTAGTCCGTCGGTAAGATCATGAAAAAATATTGGACACATATTTTTTCTTTTGTCAATCAAACAAAAAAAAAGACAAAGATAAAGCGTGTCAAAGTTTGGGAGTGGGGGGGGGGGGGGGGCAATGACGTCACGCCGAGCGATAAACAGTCGGCCTATATCTTCATATTTATTTAGTTTATATGACAAAAGAAAAAATACTTGTCCAATATTTTACGATAACAGACGGACATTATATTTTTTTTATGACACAAGCCTATTGCCGCCATAACGGCTGTCTTAGTTCCTTTGTCAATCTGGGTTGCAGCACTGTCGATGGACCGACAGAATCAAGTTGTGAACTCAAATTACGAATAAGTTTATACAATCAAATTAAACATGCAATTACTCCAATTGGTTAATTTTGAATTACAAATCAGAATAAATTAAACAACCTGGGCGATCCGCAAGTAAATCCATACTAATATTATAATTGCGAAAGTGTGTCTGTCTGTCTGTCTGTTACCTCTTCACGCTTAAACTGCTGAACCAATTTGGACAAAATTTGGTATGGAGATAGTTTGAGTCCCGAGGAAGGACATAGGCTACTTTTCATCCCGGAAAAATACCCTTATCCGCGATAGACGAATTTAAGGCGGACGAAGTCGCGGGCAGAAGCTAGTAATCTATATACTGTTGCATACTGGCCGCAAATAGGTTTTACCGGATTTGAAAAAGTTCCGTAACTGATGTCTGTATTATTCTTATATACTTTTGCTGTGTCTTGTCTATCAATGTTTTCTCTTTACAATAAAATTATTTTAACTAAATAAAGTATTGAATAAATCACAACATGTTGTCAGAAGTGGGATAGATCCAATGATATTATGGTATTTTTTTTCTTTGTGCTTTTTCTTTTTCTTCTGGTATATAATACTGAGGTAATTATGATATAGTTATAGAATTATAATATAGTTATAGAATCTGAAATCTGAAAATGATACAAGATATATTTTAAATACATCTTTATATAATCTTTGTACATATAGTAATAAGTTTAGAATAGTAGACGCTAACAAATATATTAGTAATCATTATTTTTTGACAAAAGGTAAGTTTTACCTTTCCAATTATTGCAAACGACAAATAGTTTTGTCACTAGCCTATTTAATTGACATTTCTACCAAGAATTTGGTACATAACACTGCTTCTATTGAGCAGTCCGACATTAATGTTGTTATGTGTAATAATTTAAACTAAGTGATGAGACAACGGAGAAATCCTTTTCTGGCAATGAAAAGTATATTCACCTGGTTCATCAAAATATTCAGTGTATTAGAGGGAAAGATTTGCAGATTGAATTATTTTTTAATGCCTATAATATTGATATCTTATGTATAACTGAACACGGGCTAACTTGCAATGAGATAATGCCCCAATTCAATAATCACCAGGTGGGTAGTTCGTTCACCAGACTTAGTTCCATACATGGTGGGTCGTTAATTATATTAAATAGTCAATTGAAATTTAAGGAACGTAAGGACATTGTATCCTTGTCTGTTGAACGGACCATAGGATTAAGTGGAGTAGAACTAGAGCAATTTATTGTAGTTTGTGTGTATAGGCCGCTATTAAGTAATTTCGATGTTTTTCAAACTATTATGGAATATGTGCTTTTTAAGATATCGCGTACTCGTAAAAAATTACTTATTTGCGGCGATTTCAATGTAAATCTTTTGGAAGATTCAACACTAAGTATTAGATTGTTGAATCTATTCAAATATTTTCGTTTAAGCCACGTATTTATGGAACCTACTAGGGTGACCGATACCAGCGCCACCTGTATTGGTAACATTTTCACTGATGTTTCTCCTTCTATCAATCAGTAAATTAGAATCAGAGCATTTAGGCCTATTAATGGAATTTGAGATATTAAGGGAAAATATAGTGAAAAAACAAATTACTTTTGTACCGGTAACCACAGACCGTGTGGAAAGAATGAAGCAACATTTGTTTCAGGTGCTACCCGTTCTGTCTTCTGAAATGAGTCCTAATCACATGTATGATTCATTCTTTACAACTTTTATAAAACATTATAATACAATATTTACTTCCAAATCGGTTTTGGCTGGCGGTGCACCAGTATTTAGCGAATGGGCTACTGCGGATTTACACAAACGTAGACAAGCACTGTATGCCATGTATGAGGAACGGCGGTTTAATACGAGTGATGAATTTAAAGAACATGTAAAGCAATATTCGAAACAATTCAAAATTGATTGTCATATTGCCAAACGTAATTATTTATCCAAGAAAATCAAAAATAGTTCTAATATTATCAAAACCACCTGGAAAGTGATTAATGCGGAGACTGGTAGATCAAGGCACGCAATTAGTGATCTAGAATTAAAAATTGATGGCAAAATTATAGATTCTAGTTTAGATGTAGCAACAGAATTTGAAAATTTCTTCACCGATATACCAGTATCCACAACAAAGTGTTTAAATTCATCACCTTCGTCTGCCGTTTTGTTGTTAAAAGAAAACGTCCCAGAATGTAGTAAGGACTTTTATTTTGAACATGTCAGTCCTTCAGATGTAGTAAAGGCATTTAAATCAATTAATGTCAAAAAAACCAATGACCTATGGGGGGTCTCAGTCCATGCTGTCAAATCCCTAATAGAAGTAATAGCACCTGACTTGGCAGATATATTCAATAACAGTGTTGACTGCGGTAAGTTTCCTGATCTGATGAAACATAGCAAAATAATTCCTTTATTTAAATCAGGTAGTACCTCTGACCCCACTAACTTTAGACCAATATCTGCACTACCTACATTTAGTAAAATTTTTGAAAAGCTAATTCTATATCAATTGATAAAACATTTTAATTTGAATAATTTGATGCATAGTAAGCAATTCGGTTTTACGCGGGGTCGCTCGACATCCAACGCCGGAGTTGAACTCGTAAAACACATTTTCGATGCCTGGGAGGAATCGCGAGATGCTTTAGGCATCTTCTGTGATTTATCTAAGGCCTTCGATTGCGTTAATCATGAGACACTGATCAGGAAGCTACACCACTACGGAGTTAAAGGATCAGCACTAAATTTATTAGAGTCTTATTTAAATGGTAGAATACAAAGGGTTGACGTGAATGGAAAGCGTTCATCGGGGTCATTAGTCTCTATGGGTGTGCCGCAGGGATCAATATTGGGACCTTTCCTGTTCCTTATAAACGACTTGCCACACCTCGTAAAGACCCACCATGAGATAGTTTTGTTTGCAGACGTTATGTCTCTAATTTTCAAAGTCGTACGAAATCAACGATCCTTCAATAACGTAAACAATGCTATCTGTGAAGTAGTAAATTGGTTTAATGTAAATAATTTATTGTTGAATGAGAAAAAGACTAAATGTGTTAAGTTTGTCACGAGTAACGTAAAACACGAGCAAGCGAGCGTTATGGTTAAAGGTGAGGAACTGGAACTAGTTAATAGTACAGTCTTTCTCGGTATAACATTAGATTCTAAGCTCCAATGGGTCCCCATATTGCTAATCTCTCAAATAGACTGAGTTCTGCAGCTTTTGCAGTAAGTAAGATTCGTCAATTAACAGACGTGATAACGGCTCGATTAGTGTATTTCAGTTATTTCCACAGTATTATGTCGTATGGCATCTTACTATGGGGCAGTGCTTCCGACATTAATACTATATTTGTTCTGCAGAAGCGGGCTGTTCGTGCGATATATAAAATGAACTATAGAGACTCGCTTAGAGATAAGTTTAAGGACATTAATATAATGACAGTGCATTGTCAATACATTTATGAGAATATTATGTATTTACATAAAAATATTACCGACTTCAAGAAGAACTGTGATATACATAATATTAATACTAGAAATAAGCATAAGCTTGCAGTGCCTGCTACTAGGCTCTATAAAATAAGGAGATCATTCATGGGTAACCGTGTGAGATTTTATAATAAACTTCCTAGCAGCATAACTGAGTTGTCTATTGGTAAATTCAAAAATATTGTGAAACGAAAATTATTTTCTAAAGCTTATTATAGCACACAAGACTACATGAATGATGAAGCCGCGTGGGATTAATGTAAATTATAGCGTCATGTTGGTATATGAATAATTATTTTAACGAATACCTAAGGTATTATTATTATTTTTATCTTAATTGTTTTATATACTCTGACATTTCGAATTTTATTCTAGACACATTCTAGATTATTTATTTTTTATTGACAATCCTTTTGGGATTTATCTTATTGTTTGTTTTAATTTTAAAAATGATGATTTTATCAATAATATTACACTTAAGTTAAATGATCTGATTAGGTTTTTCTGGGTTTCCCTAATCCTTGCAGCAAATGTTGGATCATATTGTATTTCTCCCAGCAAACATTCCCTCTCATGTAACTGACATTTCGAAAGTGCTTGTAACTAGGCCTACTTGAATAAAGAATATCTTGATTTGATTTGATTTGAATACAGTGTTAACACTATTAACGGAAAGCAGACAATACGCAGATTTACAGATGGCTAGGGAAGTGAGAGGTTGAGGACGATAGAGTCTGTTCGGAAAGAGAAGATTCGTAGAATTTGAGGGTGTGCCATTGCTAGGTATTTTATGTTTTTTGCTACGCTGGCAACACTATCACGTCATTATAGTTTGTCAGTTATATTAAGATCATGAATGACCTGTATATTTATGTAAATAAATATATTTTGAATGAATATACTTACCGATTTTGTGTCAGAAACTAATTACTTAGGGATTATATTAAATAGGTAATAAGTTAATATTAATATCAGTCATAGCGGACACTCATTCTGTGACTTTTTGTAAGTCGATAGTGGGGTTTTAGCCACTTTTGCCCGCTGACAAAATCGAAAAATATTAAATATAATTTCCCTTGTTGAACTATGGTTCAGTTTTACCACGTTTCGACATTATTTTATACATGAACCTTGCGGTTTTTTGTGCATACACAATGACATTTAAACGACAGGTGTTTGTTTATTTTTTACAAGACAGATGTCTAAGGTACGATTGCCATGTAAAATGCATAATGTTAGTTCCCGTTTCTGCCACGTCTCTTCTCTTTCCGCACAGACTAGAATCAACCCGTCACTGAAGGACACCATACAAGCGATCAGGATATCGCAATGTCTCCGTCATGCTCAGTAGGGTGACCAGATGTCAGGAATTTTAGACATATGTCAGGAATGCGGCCAGAAAAGGGAAATGTCGGGAAATTTAGGCAAATAAATGAAACAATAAAATTTTATACACTATAAACTTTTATTTTTAATCACAATAACAAAAAAGGTAAAGCAGTTTTACGAGCATACAACTTAAATTTTTCAATAAAATAACAAACACTTAAATTAAACATTAATTTAGAATTAAGATCCACTGCTCCTCCGCCGCCCCGCCGTGGCCCACGACGTCATACTGGAGTCTCTTAGAACCAATTTTGGGCCGAACTTTGCACTTTTTCAACCAAGGAAATCACTTCGCCCTGGGGTACCTATAGGTAAACTGAGTTGATTCTGACCTGGAGCCAAGAGCAGCCATTATCAGCTTCATTTGCTCAACAAATACATATGATATGCCTAGCGGATCCCAAAGTAGGCTGAGCCTGTATCTTGGGGTTTTGGAGTGCAATATGGAAAACAGAAAAGATTAGTGACAAAACAATAGATTTTCATGAAATTTTTAAATTAAACTAGGTACTTATCATAACGGAGTGTTATAGAAAAGGTAGACACGACAAACTCTAGCGTCAGGTGGTGTTAGCGTGTACTTGTGTGTGTGTGTGTGTGAATGCGTGTGTGTGTGTGTGTGTGTTTGCGTGTGTGTGCATGTGTGTGTATACAAGTAAGGCCTCTGTGTCGTCATATGATAGTGACTGTAGCCACTTCTTCACAATTACTTGGACTTTACCATCTGTGCACTGTTGAATATCGTGTATACTTGGCAGATACATCATACTCGTATACTGGAAGTTGATGTATAATTCGACACGTGAGTCATCATTCGTCTTGCTACTATTTGCTACGAACTGTTTTTCTTCCGTTTCTCGCCCTTGTCCTTCTCCGATGCGCTTTCGAGATTTTGCGGTTACCGTTCACAATCCCCAGAATCTTATTTACATCAGACTTTAAATCATCAAGCTTCTTAAATTCGTTTTCTATAGATTTAATTCTTTCAACCACGGTATGCAACGTTATAAATGAATCTAAATCTCCGGTTGTGTGACCAGACTTCGTGTCACGTGGCATTCCGACCACTGCTTCGAACAGCGCATCGAGCGTATTCAAGACTTGTTTCTGTTTCTTTGCAATGTTAAAGATGGCATTGTGCAGTTTTGAGGAAAATATTGGTTTACAGCATTTTTCATAACATTCTTCTTCATGTCTGACGTAAAATGGTTTATGTGGATTGTTGGCCATGACGCACATGAAACGTTGAAACCTCACGTGCCTTAAACTTCTCCACCACTTCCTGAGCATCGTGTTCTCGAGACCTTCGAAGTAATTCAGCAGCTCCACCTGCTTCTCCAGCCTCCTGGTGTTGCCGACGTCGTTCAGCTCGGCGACGTCGCTGACGGCAGCACCGATCATTAAGTTCATCAGCACTATAGCGACGAAAATTACGAATATCACAAACAACAACCGAACGAATGGTTTCGTATATTTAAGCTCCTCATCGTGATCGCTGAACAGGTCCTCGTAGTCGAACTCCGACGACATCATGACCAGCGTCTTGGTGAACGCCGCGACGGGGCCATCGAAGGGGGGTCGCGACTTGTACAGTATCATGAAGCAGGCTGAGAATCCTATGACAATGCACCCCGCCTTTAGGAGGATCTAGAAAAGATGTTTGAAGAAAACGGTTAAAAACTCAGGCAAAATTTACAGTTGTGAACGTTTATCAATATTAGATCAATCATTGAAACATACTTGGTTCTGGATAACGTGGGCAAAACCAACCAACCTTCAATAGGTTTATAGCGGCTTTGCCGAAGGCGTAGAACCCCCAGCCGGGGAACCGCGACAGCAGTAGCATGGCCTGCAGCCAGGTCAGCATCAGCGCGAGGCAGGCCACGGGCCGCTGCCAGCGCAGGTCGGCGGCGCACGCGCAGCCCACGCCCGCCGGCACGGCCGCCGCCAGGCCCAGCCCGATCAGGCGCACCCACGACTCCAGGTATACGAAGTGCCGGAACTTGCGCAGGTATATCCAAAAACATTCCTGGAATATATATCACTGATAATATTTACTAGCTGCCCTCCCAGGCTTTGTATGGGTATACTAAAGATGATACCTAAACTTCCCTTTACTCTGTGGACCTTGTAATTCAATAATTTTTAGAAGATCTCCCATATATCTTCCATCTCACTCACTCACTTCTTATATAGAAATTTTCAAACCGATTTGTTTCTCTTTTACATGTTTTTTTTTGTATATTTTCTTACTCGTACATACACACCTTGCCCAGACAAATAAAAACACAACAAAAAAATTAAATAGATGCCAAATAGATGCAGCCGTGTGTTCTGAAGTGATGCGCGAACTTACATCTTCAATAGATTTGTATACTAAGTATTTAAAGATTATTGTTTTTATAAGTATAAACAATATCAAATTTTTATAAGTATAAACATTAT
The DNA here is from genome assembly GCA_905404275.2 of Hedya salicella. NCBI lineage: Eukaryota > Metazoa > Arthropoda > Insecta > Lepidoptera > Tortricidae > Hedya > Hedya salicella. The sequence continues at coordinate 51,690,942 of FR990097.1, read as the reverse complement.
TCACGTAGGCCTAGTTACAAGCACTTTCGAAATGTCAGTTACGTGAGAGTGAAGTGTTTGCTGGGAGACATACAATATGATTCAACATTTGGTGCAAGGGTTAGGGAAAACACTGAAAAACCTAATTATTGAGCTAATATTTTGCATAGTTACATATATAAATTCGGTGACAATGCAATAGTATGATGGCGTACCATTGAGCTAATCTGATGATGGAGCAGGAAGGAGATCATAGGAAATAGTAATAATAACTATGGAAAATTAAAAAATTAAAAACCCCTACGATGCCACAGACGGATACACAGATACACAGAGTCACAGACACGTTAAACTTATAACACCCGTCTGTTTTGTCGGGGCTTAAAAACAATACAACCCTACCGAGTTTGGGCTCTTTATAATCGTCTCGGTGAGTAGTTGATGGATGTTTCAGGAAAAGTACAGTCACAAAAATGAAAATTTTGACAGAAACTTATTTTAAATGTAGTTGAGAATATGTCTACGATAGATTCAAGTATATTTACCTGAACGAACAATACAGCGATGCTCATATAAATCAGTACAAACAACGTCCAGTTCAGCCAACCGCAGTTCTGGGCAGGCGCGACAGTTATTGGCGCAGTCGCGTTGGTCGTATCCATTTCATTAAACGAGGTGATCACAAATGAATTAAATGAGACTAGAAACAACACATACGTAGCTATGATCGTATAGAACACTGGTAACAAACAGTGCCATTTTAAATAAATGAGGCTCTCTATCACAGGGTGTTGCAGTAACGAGCTGTGGCCTCGGCGCACCAGCTGATCGATGACTTGGACCTGGCTCAAGCCTTCGCCGTCCGTCAATACTCTATAATCAACATAAGCATAATAATCCTCCGTGATGTGAATACAGTCATCAAACAAGTCTTCAAAAAAATTTAACGGGTTAGCAAAGTTGGCTGATATTTGATCCACAACCGTTTCATTTCCTCCCTTGACCGATAAAGTGGCTCCGCGGCGCAGGAGTAAAGCGGTCATTTTCGTATGGTTCAAACTGGCTGCAATATAAACAGGAGCTTCTTCATTCCTATTCACCTCATTAACATTATCAAGCAAACCTTTGCGGTTTATATATCGTAAGAGTTTTTCGTTTCTTGCAAATTCTTTCCTTCTTGCAATGTCATGCAACCACGTATGACCTCCGTCAATTTTCGAGTCTAAATGCTCATTTCCGAATTTTTCTAATAGCAGCATCACTGATTCTACCGTGCCGTTCTTGGCGGCGTAGTGTATCGCAGCGTGACCTTGCTTGTTGACTGTGTTTCCAATGTCGTAATTGTCGATAAAATACTTAAGGAAGTCATACTCAGCTCCGGCGGCTATGTGCAGGGCCGTTTCGCCAGAGTTACTAACATTTTCTACGTTTGCGCCTGCGTTTACGAGAGCTTGAATAATCTCCAAATCGCTCGTTTGGATGGCCGTGTGTAGGGGTGTGCAGCCATCTTTATTTCGAGATGCCAAGACCTCGTTATTGCCTTGCACGACTGCTGCTAAGATCTCTTGGGTAATCTCCCTCGCTCTTCGTTTTTTCTCCGATAATACCTGAAAAACGCGTTCTAGATAGATTTTTTTTATGAATTCAAGCGGCGGTTTTTTTTGCGCAGGTTCTTTTAAAGAACAGTTCATTCAAGTACATGAATTCTTATTTATGTACCTACATACAACGTTATACGATGACGTCGTCAACGTCATACCACCTTTAGGAGAGATAATCAATAAAATAACAAAGAAAATGAACCGAACCTAACGTAAATCGGCAAAGATGGAAAGAAACAACAATATTACGGGTACACTGAAAAAAATACCGATTGAATCAAACAAGAAACTGGTTTCCACCAGAGCGTATCAACTGAAATGGTAGCAACCACAAATTTAATCTGATTACTGCATCATTATCAAAAATATCACAAAAGTTGTACCTATATTGTTGTCAAGCTTAAAATTTATTGCTTCAAAACAAGTTGTTTGCGTACGATAGGCACAATAAATGGATTGCGCTAAATAAGTTCATTATAAGTTCAATCAAGATCGAATTAACTTGTGAATTGACAAATATCAGTTTTGGTTGAAGCCAAAATTTTCTACGTTTGTTTGCTGTTATAATGCGACCTGGTTAAGGTAAAGTAAAACGTTCAAATGTTTGATTATTTTAAGTTGCACTACTGCAATCATGTGTTAGATAATGAATTTGTAATATTGTGATTGAACCTATTATATTTCCAATCAAGAAAAAGGCCACTTGATTAGGCTCATCTTTTTTTTCAGTGTAGGCTTCAATTTTAACTATGACCTGCGGGCTTATAATGGCTGGGTTAACAGCGCGATAGATGAATGACAAACCAGCCGTCCCTGTCTGCCAAGTATGCGAGTGTGAGCGTGACGGGTACTTTAACATTTATGTATTGCAGAACCCCCTAATTAGGAAGGCAGCGGACTAAGAAGTGGTCTGGATAAAAGTAGCAACATTTGACGTTTATTACGCTTGACCTACGGGTTACGTAACATTGTTTTTAACCCTTCAGACGTTCGCGTCGAGAGATTCTCTCACGTGTTTTTTAAAAAAAAATTCTTACAATTTCAAATGGAATGATCACTTGAAGATTTTAGGTTATAATGGTACTTGGTGGTTACGGAACGTTTTACTAGGAGAGTGGGGGTAAAGGTGTGGAAAAACGTTACGGTGCGTTACAGGGAGGGGGGGGGGGGGGGGGTCAGATAATTGCGTTACGTAATACTTTGTACGCTCCACCCGTGTTTCTGTAGGCACGGACGCGCAGTCGCACCAACATCCGCGCGCCGCCGGTTGAGCTCAGCTCCCGGCGGTAAAGTGTTAATACCTACTACTAACACAGGTAGGCAGTTACTAGGTATACAATTAATTCGGCCCTTGCTAGCATGAACAGACCGGACCCCACAAACGGCACCCGTTCACGAGCATGACGCATATGACGCATTTTGCTTCAGCGTAGTCGAGTAAAAAATATCCTATACCCATCTGGAGATACCCAGCTACCCGTGTACCAAAAAAAATTTAAATCTGTTTAGCCGATTTGGTGTGATGAAGCCAGAACGACATATACAAACATACAAAAAACCAAAAAATATATATTACCCGATTTAGTGACCTCCAAATAGTCCGTTACAATATTTTTTTGAAAATATCTTCAATGCACACATTTTTTTTTACAACTTCATTATAGTATAAGTAGTTGTATTTTTCGTTAATTTCAATTTTTTCTAAAACTATTGAGAAAGATGCTGTTCCGTCTCCCCTTAAGGATCTGGTAACTGTCTCCTACTACGGCAGGATCCTACTTAACCTACTTAAACTTAACCTAGAATACCTAAATTAACCTAATACCTATTAAAACTTACGGTAAATAAGTTCTTCGCTCGTCCTGACGGCGTTGCTAGACGGCCTTCGGGGTTCGTATTAAATATTGGCCAATAAATAAAAGATAAAAGTTGTGAAGCTCGAAGTCCTAAGGGAGGTGACACCCTTAGGACTTCAAGGTCGTGCACGCTCCGCGCCGTTCCAGCAGGAGATCACAATTTACACAATGTACACGTCCTGCCTGACTTAGGCAACCAAATCTCGGGAACATTAACAAATACGGATTAATCCAATTCGCGGGGCGATTTCGCCTATTCAAAACGCGTTAATCCAAGCAGCTGCTGTCATACGCGAAAACTGCGGCATAGACTGACAGGTGCATTCGGTTTCAACAGATGCAGAATTTAAAAAAAACGATTCTCACCAACACACCGATACTCGTATGTTCCGTATTGGCCACCATCATTCCCGTGTTTGGTTTTTGATGTGGCAGCACACCAAGCATGGTCAAGTGTTCCAGAAATTCCTGCAACCAAAATAACGTAGAATGAACACTGGCACACCTAAGACCGGACTAAACTCTGATTTTTAATACAAGACCAAAATCTGACAGTTCTCATCTTGGTTATTTCATCAAATAAACATTCTTTCATAAAAATATGAATGAGAAATCGTGCAACCAGTAACATTAGGGTAAGTTTTATTGATAAAAATATTTACACTTAAACCAGTATTCAGTGATTACAGCGAAAGTGCGCCCTTAAACTTTGGTCTTGAATTAAAAATCAGAGTTAAGTTGGGGCCAATTTACTAAAAAGCAAGAAAAAGAATCCAGCCAATAGAGAGTCGGACTCGCGCATCGAGGGTTCCGTACAAAATATAAGCTACAAATGGCCGTATTTATGAATATCCAGTGTTAGCAGAGCCCTACTTCTAAGCAAAATGTACGCGGTGCTCGATCATTTTATATTGGTTATTGATATAGAAAGACAGATATAAATAAAATAGTTTTTCAGATTTATTTTGTTGATTGTGCTATAAGAACTTCCTTCAGATCAAATTTCAAGGTTTTAGGACAACTGGAAGTACCCTATCAATTTCAAAAAGTGTCGAAAAATACTTTTTTGCGGCAAAAACGGCATTATCTTTTTTTACGTAAACTTAGAAGTTTGATTTTTTCACAGCTTCAAGGGACCGTAGACTTTCAACTCGATACCTCCACGCGTTCCCGAGATAAAGGGTCTTGAAAGACAGACAGACAGACGGACAGATGGACGGACAACGAAGTGATCATATAAGGGTTCCGTATTTTCCTTTTGAGGTACGGAACCCTAAAAAAAATGAAAAATAAACACCAAGTCCAAATAAAAATACTGAAATGTTTAGTCATAAGTCATAAGTCATTTTTTCATTTAGCAATTAACATTGCGTTTGAAATGGAAATTAAAGTAAAAATCATACAATAATCATAATAAAACAATACAATAATGGCCATGTCAAATAACTACATTAATAATAATAATAATAATCACCAGATTATTCACCAGCAACTTCCTGTTAAATACGGTCTTGTGGGGTCTGAGGTGCCATACTATAAGTATGTACCGATGCGAGTTTTCGAAAATGGTCGTGCCACGCTCTATTGGGATCGATCTATCATCACGGACAGGACTATTGTAGTAATAAGCCTGATATCGTGCTGGTAGATCGATCTAAGCGCCGGGCAATGCTCGTCGACATTACCATCCCACATGACGAGAACCTCGTGAAGGCCGAGAAGGACAAACTCAGCAAGTACTTTGACTTGGCTCACGAGGTGACCGCCATGTGGGATGTTGATTCGACGATCATTGTGCCAATAGTCGTTTCGGTAAACGGTCTTATAGCGAAGAGTCTCGACGAGAATCTTAAGAGACTCTCGCTAGATGGCTGGATAAAGGGTCAGATACAGAAGGCAGTATTCCTGGACACGGCCCGCATTGTCAGGAGGTTCCTCTCTGTGCAGCTCTAACCACCGGTAGCTTGAGCCCTGCCCCGCTGCCGGCGGCACCCTAGGTTAGGTTTTTTATAATGTGTTTATATTTTGTATTTTACTTTTTATATTTATATATTGTAAAAAACCTACCTAAGATTAAAAATAAATAAGTGTATAATAATAATCATACAATTAATAGGAACCAAATAGAATGTCACTACAAAATATTACTATACCAAATAATAATTAATACAATAAAGCTAAATTAAATGCTATATATACTCATTAGCTATCGACATTTTTGTGCTGATGAAACTAATCAACTGAGTAGAAACACTTCTTCAGCAAAAAATAACTCAGTTTCCTTTTAAACATGCTCACGCTGGTGACTGACTTCAATTCTACCGGTAACCTATTAAAGATAGCAATACCCTGAAAACCCGCAAAATAAAGTCATTCAGTTCCTTCAATTTACTTTCGATTAAGTTCTTACAACTAGTTAGTTGACTTTAAGAGTCCCCCGTTAGCTCGGTTCTCCTTGCTAACGTAGATACGCTCTTATTTTAAAACGACTAGCTAGTTTGCTCTGAAACTTTAATACTAAGGCCTGTAATTGTAATGTAGCTTCAGATACCATAGTAAAAAAAAATTAAAAACGAAATATGCAAAGTTTCGTTACAATCCAACATGTAGTTTTAAAATGAGAACGAAAATTCGTTTGTATGGGAAGGTGAAACAATTACCTTAAGTACTAACATCGTAAATTTCGATAATTAGCAATTTTTTTTGGGTGGCACTGACTCCGAGGTAACATTAATTGTATATTATATCGTATCGATTTTTTTGAATACAGTTACCTAGTTGAAAGTAAATTGAAGGAACTGAATATATTTATTTACCCAACTAAATTTATAAATTAACAGAGACTAAAAGCAAACAATTATAAATCACTGCTTAAAAACTATACAAAATTAAAAGTTAAGAAAGTTTTATTTAAAAAAAAAACTAAAACGAAATCTAAAACGGGCCCCCGTGGCATCGTACCAAAGATGCTGGCCGCATTACCTCGCTGTATTGAAGAAATTAAACTAGTAAAAAAAAAAACTGAAGAACTTTTCGAGTTGGTGCCTCCGTCACGCTACTATAGTTGCATCTAGAAACAAAGTGCATCCCCGCTGTCTAGATGCTTGACATCCCAAAAATAAACGGGCATCACGCTCATTTTTACCTCGTACTTGCAAGTTGTGGAATAAGCTTCCCCCTGAGGTATGTATTTCCGGAGTGCGATAACATGGGATTCTTCTTTCACGGGATTCTTGGGAAGGGTTAACAGGACACTCAAAGGTTGGAAATGTAGAGGCCATTCCTCCGGTGATGCACATATCCATGGGCGACGATGGCCACTTTCTATCAGATGGCTCTGCCCGTTTGCCACTCATTACATAAAAAAAAGCTTTTTGGAGTTGGTTTTTTATTATGACTAACATTTTATGACTTTCAGTGCTTATGAGTAAGTAACAGAGGGATCTGAGATGCCTTTACCATCTCGGAAGGTGTGAATGTCCCGTCGGTGACACGAAGACTCCAGCGGCGAGCATGGAGGTAGCGGTGTAAGCTGCGGTGCAGAGGGGTCATCTCTCGCTCGTCTAGGTGGTTCAGAGAGGCGCCTGTTGCCAGCAGCTGCTTGACTGCTGCCAAGTCCTGGGTGTCGATGGCAACGCGTAGCGCCTGATTTCTGGAAATATTTCACGGGTTCAAAAAGCGTGTATAAATTAGTATTCCCAATATCCGTACTATACGTCGAATTGTTAGCCCCGTATCCTTAACTCTGGCGGCGCTAAAGTCCCGAATTACACGAACACGCCAAGATACATAGCCGTGTCTGCGTTCGGATTTACGGATCTCGGCTCCGCTGGGGTGTTGAATACTCGTCGAGCCAACCCGCCTGGGCCGGTTGGAGTTAAAACAAATAACGACTATTATTGAATGACGAATTGATACTATATTGAGTACAGAACGACCGGCTTTTTTTTGTTTGAATCAAACTTGAGTTATATTTTTCTTCACATCGATATGAGTTATATTATAAATGGTTTTATTTAAGCAATGAATGGCGTTATTCTGTTTTCTATATAGATAATCAGCGATTGTGATTTTAGACAAAACTAGCAACCCGCGCCCGTGCATTGCACGAATATAAATACCTAAATGTTTTTTTATGAGAGTAAAAAACACAATAGGCAGACCGATGTAACGGTGATTTTGTATTAATCCTGTTGAAGACATTTTACTACACATATTCGTAAAAATATTTAACATAAAAAAAGGTTTTTTTATAGCTGTGTTCATTGAAATAAATACTAAGTCATGCATTAATATTTTTGGTTCTTTTGTATTTACGATTCACAAAATATTTATATGGTCGAAGTCTTGAAAATTAATTTAAATGCTGAAAACTGAAATTAGAAGCACGAGTCTCACGATACATTTGCTCTTAGCTCTTAGAGACAACGCATCGAATCTTTACTAAACTCACGGGTGGATCGTCGCATGTACCACACCACACGGGTACACGAAACCCGAACACGACCGCGAGAGATAAATAAACAGTCCTATCGTAAGCACAATTTTATAAGCCTTGTGTCATTAGTAGGTAGACGATGATATATGATACTATTATAAAATTGTAAAAATGAATTGTCTGCACATTGAAGACGATTTTAAATAAGTGATACGGGCTATGAGGAAGTCACAGAATTTTACCAAATATAATTTTTTTTATTTGTTTGTATGTGTCGTTGAGGCTTCATCATGACAAAACGGCGAAATGGATTTCAACTATTTTTGGTACACGGGTGGTTCCATCCACAGATGGTTATAGGATACTTGTTACCCGACTACGCTGAAGCAAAGAAAGATTATGGTTTATTATCTTCCGCGAATTCTTTTTTTATGTTACAGGGGACAAACGGACGCCTGATGGTAAGCGACCACCGTCGCCCATAGACACCTGCAACACCAGAGGAGTCACAATTGCGTTGCAGCCTTTCAGATGGGAGTTCACTCTTTTCTTGAAGGCTTGAAGGTTGCATCGGTCCGGAAATACTGCAGGCGATAATTTATCTATCTTCACCATCTAGTCTTAAATATTGAAAGTATACAATTTGCATGTAGTTGAAGTAGGTCTAAGGTACCAGATGTCTTACATGTCAACAGGGGTCTCTGATACGGCTTCGGCGCCCGGCTGTGACGCGGCCCCGCGCGGGTCCGGCGATGTCTCCCGGCTGCCGCCCGCGGCGGGCTCCCGCCCGATGCTGTCGCTTCATGGAATTCAAAGAGCTAGCTAGGTTTTAGAGTTCCGTACTCGGAGGGTACTGTGAAGGTGTTAATCCTTCACGATGAATACGAGACAGTCAGGCCGTATGTAAAAGTAGTATATATTCGTATTTAAGCCGACAGCTGTCTCGTACCAGCTTCATATCATTAGGTCTTAGTCTGTAAGCAACGCTTATTTTATCCCATCATCTGAGCTAATCCTCCACAGTACTAAGTAGCTAGTAATACTAGCAAGAGTATTACACTAATTCTGAAAAATATTTAATATTTAGGTTTGTTATGCTGTACCTATATACCTATATGGAATTTTGCTTTATTATTAATGATGTGTAAGTGTTTTGGTGTGTGACTGTTAACGTGCATGTGCTTGACATTAAATAAATAAATAAATGACGAAACTATAAGGGTTCCGTTTTTGCCGTTTTGGCTACGGAACCTTAAAAATCTGTATAATAAATCAGATTTTCTAGGCAATACTTCAAATGATGGAATGTATGGCGAAAACGTGACGCATCGCGTAAGCCACCGCGCGTAAGGCACTTGTCCCACCGCCGGCGAGTAAGCGATGAGCTATCGGCGATTTTCTCGCCCAAGAAACGAACAAAAGATAATTGCTCCCGTGTAAATGAATGAGAGAGATATATTTATAGCTCATCGCTGGCTGTTCAGACTGCCGGCGATTTATCTCTCTCTTTTATTTACACGGGAGCGATTATCTTTTGTTCGTTTCTTGGGCGAGAAAATAGCCGATAGCTCATCGCTTATCGCCGGCGGTGAGACAAGTGCCTTAGGCGGGTCATTGGTCGCACCGTCTGACACAGTTTTTAGGGTTCCGTAGTCAACTAGGAACCCTTATAGTTTCGCCATGTCCGTCTGTCCATCCGTCTGTCCATCCACGGCTTAGCTCCGTGAAGATTATCACAAGAAGAAGAACTACTAGAGGTACTACAACCTTATTTGTTTTTTCAAAGTGGGTAGTTTGCACAAATTGTAATTTTGACAGAGGAAAATATATCTTTTCTCAGTCAACCCGTGACCATGGAAAGCTGAAAAGCTTCCTAAACGTCGGGAGCTCAAATGAGATAATATACGCGATATAATCCGTTATATTTGTTTATTTATTTTTTATTTTGGATACTAATCTTTTATTGAATGAAATAAACAAGAACCAATACATACGAACTAATACTAAATAATTATATACATTAATAAGTGGAATAAATTATTAGTAGATAAAATTAAAACTAAAATAAATCTAAAAAGTTGTGCCCCCGCGGCACGGTGCTGAAGATGCTGGCAGCATTTCCACGCTGTACAGCAATACTAATACGTTGTGCAAGGTCGCTGCCAGCTCTTCGGTCACCAGTCGACTCGGACACTCTTTTTTGGAGATCTTTAAATAGTCTGTGGGCGCTGGGACTCCACGGACCTAAGGTCTCGACCCCGAAAGGAGTAAAATTATACTCGTACAGAAGACAGTAATCCTGGCACGCATTGTCAGGAGGTTCCTCTCTGTGCATCTAGAGTCCTGCTCCGCTGCCGGCGGCATCCTAGGTTAGGTTTTTATAAAGTGTATTTTTTTTGTATTATCCGTTGTATATTCATATTATAAAATGCCTAACTTAAGACTGTAATTAGATAAAGAAAATAATACTATAGATTAATAGGTACATAGTTTTTTACTCACTCAATCTGAATGGACGTCAGAGGTGCGGCGGAAGTCTCGTTTTTACTTGCGCAGGCGGCGGTCACCGCCGCGCCCGCGCCCCGCCATGGTGTCTGTATGCGATCGCAGAGAGCTCTGAAGAATTTACATTAAAAAATATATATATATTTAAATGATTTATTCCGGAATCAAATATTTAGATTCCATATTTCTATAGTAACAAAGCGCACCCCTACGTTAGTACTGCTGACTTAGAGTCGATTTCACCAACATTTAATTTGCCACGAGAATGGCTACCTCAGTATAACGATTTACTTATGGTTAACTTCAATTTCGTTTCACCACGCTTAGTTTACGGATAACTTACACTCGCAATATTGTTGAACGAATAAATGGAATGAAATCCTAATGAACCAAAGTAAGGTAGGCTGTTTATCCCGTGCTTCAGTAATGATGCTGCGTATTAGGGTTCCGTACCAAAAATGGTAAAAAAGGACCCCTTATGGTGCTACTCTGTCTGTCTGTGCGCCATATTTCAAAAATTACTTATGCTATCTATTTGACATTTGCAATAGTTATAAACATGGTCAGCCGACATGTATTGCAAAGGAAACATTATAAAATATATTTTTTAGAAAAAATTCTAAAAAAACGACCAATATGAGGGGGGCAAAAATTAAAAGTTTAGTTACTAGGTCAAGTAGGGTATCATATGAAAGGGCATGAGCTGTACATTTTGGTTCTTTTTTTATCTTGCTTAAATTTCGTTTTATTAAGGAAATTGTGGACCCCCCTTTATCTCCGACGTTTACCAAGCGAAAAATCTGAAACTTTCTGGAATTATGTAATTTAATATGAATATTGAATACTATACAAAAATTATAACTATATAATATCTGTCTTTTTTTTTTTATTACCAGAAATATTTTTTGAATAACCCGGTTTGGTTAAGTTTGCCCCTCATTTGTATATGACACCATAGATACGGAACCCTCGGTGCGCGAGTCAGACTCGCACCTGACCGGTTTTTTTTAATTTGTTCGGCTACTACGTTAATAACGATATGATATAAATAAAATAAATAAATAAATATTATAGGGACAATCTTACACAAATCGACCATAGGTAAGTAATTGACCTGACAGTGACAATGACAATACTAATCTACGGCTTAAACTTTACTCAGCCGAAATCAGCAGTATAACATTTTGCCCTAGTATAGAGATGTTATGAGTCTTCGTTCGCGGAAGCGAAAAAGTCATAACCCTCTTTTTTACTCCAGTGTAGTCGGGTAGAAAGTGTCCTATAAACCGTCTATGGATGCCCAGCTAACCGTGTACTAAAAAAAAGGTCCCGACGAATTGAGAACCTCCTATTTTGGGAGTCGATTAAAAATAGTTGAAATCCGTTCTGTCGTTTTGGCGTGATGAGGCCACAACAACACAGACCTACAAACAACACAAAAATCGATTCATTGGCACACACTTTTTAGGGTTCCGTAGCCAAAATGGCAAAAACGGATCCCTTATAGTTTCGTCATGACCGTCCGTCTGTCCTTATGTCACCGGCCTTTTACTGAAAAACTACATGATGTATATTGATGAAATTTGTAGTATAGATGTGTTGCACTAGCCGCAATTTAGTTTGATAGTTAAATAACATAAATAAATATTTTATGAGGGCACTCCATAGGTAGGTACATGTAACCGAAACTGTTTTTTTTTTTTCAGAAAATATAATTGGCACGTATTTCGATAGGTCTCTTAAAAACATTTTGAGGTTGCTAGAAAAAAAAATGATTCAGTCAATATCTTCGGAAATAATCTTTCCGAAAGTAGCAAAAATTGTGTCCCCCTTTTTATACCCTATGTTCAAAAAATATGTCAAAAATCACAAAGATAAAGCTTAATAAATAGGTGCTTTCAACGAAAATTGTTTTCAACATGATCGGATAAACCCGATAAACCATTTTTGAGTTATTGCTGAAAAACTACGCTTCACAACAAAAGGACGTAAGTGCCGTGGAGATACGCTCTTTTGCTAGTGCACATTTTCATATCGTGCTTTTTTCGCTTTTTGATTGATTGATTGATTTCATCTGTAGTGCATTTTTTTGTATGAACTGCTGCGAAACCCTTCTCTGAGCATGGTACGATATGCTCTTGGCTGGTTTTTTAGGGTTCCGTACCTCAAAAGTAAAAAACGGAATCCTTATAGGATCACTTTGTAGTCCTTCCGTCTGTCCGTCTGTCTGTCTGTCAAGACCCTTTATCTCGGAAACGCGTAAAGGTATCAAGTTGAAATTAAAACTATTTAATCAGGTCTACGGTCCCTTGAAGCTGTGAAAAATCAAACTTCTAAGTTTATGTAAAAAAAGATACGGCCGTTTTTGCCGCCAAAAAACATATATTTCCACACTTTTTGAAATTGATAGGGTACTTCCAGTTGCTCTAGAAACTTGAAATTTGGTATGAAGGAAGCTCTTATAGCACAATCAACAAAATAAATCCGTTCTTTCTCTAGACAACGACGCGCAGTCGCATGAACATCCGCGCGCCGCCGGTTGAGCTCAGCACCCGGCGGTAAAGTGAACTAAGTACACCACGCTCAAAATTGAGATAACTTATTGCTGCACTGGAGTGAGGAGAATCCGCGGAGAACGAGAACGACCTGGATCCTTCATCACGAATTACTCGAGCTGGATTCAAAGAAGACGCTGCATCGCGCCGTGCTGTATCTCCAGTTTGAGGGGGACTTGCTGGGAGCTCCGGGGAAGGCTCGCTCGCCGTCTGTGCTCCTTTCTCAGTACACCAATCACCACACGGATACTTCGGCGCTGAACAACAAGCTAAAAACCGCAACATGCGAACAGAAGAAAATTCAGTGACCCGCGCTTCTTCCGGCTGTCGTCGACCAGCGACCACCAGGGTCATCCTTGTAGGGTGAGCCATGGCATACAGCCGGCTCCCCTTTACGCGGCATGGCGAAACTGGGGGAGACTCGTCTTCCTGCATTCTTTAAGTTCATCAAGACACAACACAGCATGAAGAGACACGAAGTTGAGAAGAAAAGGTCTAGAAGGGGTCATCTTCACACTTGACACTACATCACAGCTGGCCACAGCCAGTTATTTTTACCCGGCGGACTCAAAGTCCTGGCAGCCATCCAGCGGCCAGGCCCTGCCAAATCGTTTCTACCGGAGCCAACTCCTTCGGAGTTGAGGCGCCCAAAACAGAACCCTAAAATGGCCAGAATTGACCAGGAGAGATCAAAAGAGACAAAGAAAACAAAAAAAAAATTAAAACGATTTTTTTTACGACTATATCAGTATGTCTATATCAGTAACCAATATAAAATGATCGTTCAAGAGATTTGTTGCTAGGCGTGGGTTCTGCAGTGATGTATATAGCGATAGTGGATCTAATTTTGTCGGTGCATCGAAAAAACTGAAGCATCTTTTCGATGCGGAGAAGTCTAATCTTGTGCCTGAGATAGCAAATTGGATAGCTGATAAGGGAACTCAGTGGCATTTCGTGCCTGGATTTTTGAAAACGGTGGTCCCAAGAATATTAAACCCAATTCTTGCAAAGGCATAAATGGATTCAATAGTGACACCTGAACCTAAGACAGGTGATATAGTTTTAGTAAAAGAGCCTGATTTACCTCGTGCTAGGTGGCTTCTCGGCCAGATAGTTGAAACACACCCAGGTTTAGACAATTTGACTCGAGTGAAAAGACCTGTGTCTAGTGATTATTCTGTTTGTGTTGATATGTAGTTAGTTGTGAACAGACCATCTATTATATATGTAGTTAATTGTGAACAGACCATCTTTTATTTTATTGTGTAGGATACTCCTATGTTGTTTTTCTTAATTTATTTAAGAACTGTTTGTTCTTGGCGGGCGGCAATTTTGGAATAATTTCATGTTATTTTAGTTATGTATATGGTCGCTAGATGACACTTTTTAAACCAGCTCATTTCTAGATCGCGGTATCGAAGTGTCGAAGTAAAAACTGTAAGACGTTCGGATCTTTAAGACATTACAACTTGCAGCAACCAAACAGTGTTTTATTTCACTGGGGAGGGGATAGAGGGCGTGAACCATCTTTGCTAGCTTACAGTACAACAAAAAATCTGAGAAGCTTTATAACAAAATCAATAATTTACTAGACTTTCACTCCAAGCCTTAAGAATTATAAATTGGCTTAAAACAAAAACCTATGAAGGGGTATTTGATTCATCGAAGCAAATTGTCTAACTCTTATACACATACAAGACCAGATTTCTATGATTCTAATTTTAAGATTTCTATAATAAAAAACACTCCCTAGTGTATCGAAAATTTAAGCTATTATTTAGTGAGATGTTTGTCAAATCTAGTATATGAAACAGGCTTGTTTTCAGACTTGTGTTTTTTGACTATATAACCTACTAGCTGCCGCGACTTCGTCTGCCTTAAATTTGTTTATCACGGATAAGGGTTTTTTTCGGGATAAAAAGTAGCCTATGTCCTTCCCCAGGACTCAAACTATCTCCAAATTTCATCCAAATCGGTTCAGCGGTTTAAGCGTGAAGAGGTAACAGACAGACAGACAGACACACTTTCGCATTTATAATATTAGTATGGAAGTATGGATACAGCGCCTAATGCGGAAACATGTTTGTTTAAAATTTCCTCGATAGAAAAGTAATCCGAAAACGCGGGGTACAAAAAACGTTACGGCGCGTTACATGGGAGGGAGGGGGGGTCAAAAATCTCCAAAAATTGCGTTACGTAATACTTAAACGCTCCCTGACGATGATGATGACGATGACGATGACGATGATTCTTATGTACTAGACGGAGTGACGTACTAGTTTTTTTGGTTGACATTGAAGTTTATTTATAATGAAACTATTAGTATTATTGTCGTTTAATCTTCGGAACAAAACCTGAAACACGCTATTGAGATTGTTCTTGTATTATTTAAGGCGATATAAAAGTAGATTGTTTAACAAGGGGGTTAAAATAAGCCATTATGACACGAAGTGATTATTTGGACGAGCTCACGACGTGAGCGAGGACAAATATGTCTGAGTGTCATAATGGCTTTTAGCCACGTGTTAAGCACTCTGCTTTTCACTTCGACTGCGAAGAAATAAAAAAGATTTAACATTAAAATTTTATATTTCATCATAGTTTGAGTTCCATCAGAAAATTTGGCCAATCTGATCAGGTTGGTTTGTTTGTTATTAATTATCCGTAAGTAGTATGTAGCTGGCCGCAAGTTTTTTTTTCAGTTTCATAGAAATTTGTATGGGATTATATGGCTTTCTTTTAAACCCTAGGGGCTAAATGTACTATTTTAGTGTCGCTTCGCGAAGCTAATATGGCGTACTTTTTGAGCAGGAGAAGTGCAAAATATTTTGAATGGCGAACAATAAATCCAAACGTAACCAGTATTGTTTCATTTAAACAGATGTGTTTTTGTTTATTCGGAATGATTCCACTTGCAGAATATCTTGCACTGCGTGCAGCGATGATTCACCGCCACGTAAAAAATTCATGCGGCAGGTTTGCACTTGCAGTGCTCGGTATACTTCTTCAGTAAACATGTTAAATACTATATTTTTTCACAATTTTATTTACGTATAGCACACTTCACAAGCTTCGAAATGGATCTTAAATGTATGCTAACCGATCTGAGTCTGTTATTGAGTGATTTTTAACAGACTTCAAAAAACAGGAGGTTCTATGTTCCACTGTATGTATTCTTTTTTAGGCGAAAACAAATGGAGCTAAGGGCTCATCCCGAAATCACACAAGGCTCCAATGGAGGGGGGGGTTACGAAAACAACCTCACGACATTGAGGGAGGTTCGCTGCTGTCGCTATAGCGCAGTTGCTTACCGAAACACCTGCAGCGTCTGCGTGTGCGCAGATTCCGGTACCGGCGATGTATCACCGGCCGTCTCAGGCTGTATACAGGACAACAGCCCTACAAGTTCTGCCCCGCCATCTTCGAATCGCGCCTGCGAGCCTGCTTCTGACAAATAAACAAAACACTCGCTTACTCAAAAAATGCGAGTCCAATAGTCGGAATAGAAAACACCGGCCAAGTGCAAGTCTGACTCGCGCTCCGAGGGTTCCATACAAAGTTTCACTTATTTCGCCCGTTTAGCGATAAGATCGCCTGTTGTTTACCTCTCCTTGAATGTATTGTTTTCTGTAGTCTATTTTGTGTGGTGTGCAATAAAGAGTTATTGCATTGTATCCCAACTTAACTGGCCGGTCAAGTAAAAACGGCACCTAGTTTGTATAGCCGTTCGACCTAATAATGAAATAATGATATTTATCCTGTAAGTAGGCCGCAAGGGCACTCTTACAAGTCTGACTTTACGGCGATTCCCAAGAGGAGACCACTGAGGAGAAGAAAGCCGAAACAAACTCAACAGTCAGTAGTTTTTTCGAAATAACTCTTATATCTATTACAATATTTGTACTTAGCCTATCCTAAATATATGTTTTGAGTATACACTCAATGCGTAGTTCTTCAAGAAAACATATCAAAACTTATAAAAGTTAAATAAATATAGAATATAAAAAAGCAAAATAATGATATTTTATTTAAAACAACTTACATACGTTTGATATGCCACCTTATAAGAACCGTGTCGCGGTAAAAGTAAATTATTTGGTTTCTGTTTTGGGCCATGCATTTTTGTCTGTTAAATAGTCCTCTACCCTATAATATTGCCTTTGCCATTAGAAACTCTTTTAAATACTTTTTGAGAGCTGGAAACGGTAATTTTAAAGCATCATCTGGTAGCTTATTATAAAAATGTATACATTGGCCTACGAATGATTTGTCTACTTTACGAACGCGGAAGTTTCTAATGGCGACTTTGTTTTTATTTCTAGTATTAAAATTGTGTATATCTGAATTCTTAGTAAAAGAGTCTAGGTTCTTAATAACATAAATAATATTCTCATAAATATATTGGGACGCTACGGTTAATATGTTGATGTCTTTAAAAAGTCATCTTTAGGGGTCACGGGAATTCAGGTTATATATATAGAACGAATCGCTCTTTTTTGTAACACTTATTTCTGTGGTTGATTTTTACTTAGTCATTGACGTCTTGAGAACACGTTTTTTGCAATATGAAGGTACCTCGTAGTGGGGGTGTTCGGTGGCCGGCCATGGTGCGATCGCTCGGGTGCGCAGTCTCAGATACACTGGCAGTGAAACTGATAACTACACTTTAGCACTTAGTTCTCACTCTCACATCACCTCGCGCGCACGTCTAGATTATAACTAAAGACAAAATCCAGCATTCAAGTTCACCTTCACATACACATGTGTAAGTGTCATAATATTTTTCAAGAATAATAAGTAGTGTCTAGACGATATATTGTTTTGATCTTAAATGTTTTTAGGGTTCCGTACCCAAAGGGTAAAACCCTATTACTAAGACTTCGCTGTCCTTCTGTCTGTCTGTTTGTCTGTCCGTCTCTCACCAGGATGTATCTCATGAACCGTGATAGCTAGACAGTTGAAATTTTCACAGATGATGTATTTCTGTTGCCGCTATAATAACAAATACTAAAAACAGTATAATTAGATGATATTTTCTTCTGTTTCCGCAATTATTACTCATTTAAATAAATTAATTTAACGGATTATATCGCGTATATTATCCGTTTAATTGTTTCTCTCAGTCTACCCGTGACCATGGAAAGCTGAAAAGCTTCCGAAACGTCGGGAAGTCAAATGAGATAATATACGCGATATATTCCGTTAAATTGTTTTATTTAAATGAGTATAATTTGATGTCTGTCTGTCTATATCGGTAGCCAATATAAAATGATCGAACACCGCGTACATTTTGCTTAGGAGTAGGGATCTGCTAACACTGGATGTTTATAAATCCGGCCGTTTGTAGCGTATATTATATACAGAACCCTTGGTGGCCGAGTCCGAGTCGCACTTGGCCGGTTTTTAGTTTTAAGTTAGTGTTAATGGTAAAAAACCTACAATATCCGTATGGGGTGTCACGTTCGTACAGTCAAATACAATATATAAGTATTGCATTGAAATAATCTTCACCGTGTTTCAGTGTGATAAGGTCCAAAAGCGGATGATAAAGATACATTATATTTGTGCTTGACTGAACATAAATGTATGCTTAAGAAGTGCTCACTTGAAAGCAATAAACAAATACATTTAAATACAGGAGTCAGAGATCAAGTAAGATAAAGTATATCTAGTTTCAAAATAAGAAACCGAAACATTATTACTCGTCATGATTCACACAGTATTGCGAAATAAACAAAAATTGAACCCTTATAAGGATAAGGGTTCCGTTTCCGTAGCCAAAATGGCAAAAACGGAACCCTTATACTTTCGTCATGTCCGTCCGCAGGTCACAGGCATTTTCAAATCAAATCAAATCAAAATATTCTTTATTCAAGTAGGCCTAGTTACAAGCACTTTCGAAATGTCAGTTACATGAGAGTGAATGTTTGCTGGGAGAAATACAATATGATCCAACATTTGCTGCAAGGGTTAGGGAAACCCAGAAAAACCTAATTATTAATAACCTTTTACTCAAAAACTACAATATATACATTGATGAAATTTGGAGTACAGGTGTCTTGTATAAGCCGCTACTTAGATTGATGTTCAAATAATAAAATAAAAAAATCTAGGGGAGGCACTCCATACGTGTAACCGAAACTGAAAAAAGAAATTCAGCAAATATCAATGTCTGGCACATACGTCGACAGATCTTTAAAAAAAATAATGATTTGTGGATATTTTCGGAATTAATGGCTCCGAAAGTAGCATAAATTGTGTCCCTCTATTTTCGAAACGGTATGTCCAAAACATGAAAAAAAATACAACGATAAAGCTTAATAAATACTTCCAAAGTTGTTTTCAACATGATCAGATGTACCGTTTTTAAGTTATTGCCGAAAAACGGCGCTTCTCAACAAAAGGACGTAAGTGCCGTGGAGATACGCTCTTTTACTAGTACAATTTTTTCATATCGCATTATTTTCATCTGTTGTGTGCATTTTTTCGTATTAATGGTTGTGGAACCCTACACTGAGCATGGCCCGATATGCTATTGGCCGGTTTTTACAATGCAACACGCTGAAGATTATTACAATGCAATATTTTACCACGTCGTCCACCCTCCGTCCGCCTCCCCATTAATCTCCTCATCATTTGTCATTTTCGATACTCACCCAGAAGAAGTGGACGATATCTTGATGGGTCTCAAAAATGAAAGTGCCCCCGGCTGGGATGACATTCCTACCAGGTTCCTAAAACTAGCCAGAACTCTTGTGGTCCCTGTTATAAGTAAATTGGCTAACACCTGCTTTGCTCAAGGGGTTTTCCCGGAGATGCTCAAACAAGCAATTGTAACTCCAGTATTTAAGGGTAGAGAGAGGGACGATGTTAATAACTACCGACCTATTTCCGTTCTCCCGGTTATCTCTCAAATCCTAGAAAAATTAATAAATAATCGCGTAGTTTCTTACCTTGAAAAATTTGACATCATATCTAAATCACAATTCGGTTTTCGCAAGAGTAAGTCCACGGAAGATGCGATACTGGCACTCACATCAGAAGTAACACAGCATGTAGACCAAGGACAGAAATGCCTTGCTATCTTCCTGGACTTGCGGAAAGCATTTGACACCGTCTCTCTACCCACCCTTTTAACAAGGCATGAAACCATTGGCATAAGGGGTGCCCCTCTGAAACTCTTTAAGGATTACTTGCAGAACCATACTCAAAGAGTTACGATAGGAAACCTGAGGTGTTTACTCAAAGGAAACAACCGATACGTTTTGCAGCTGATTTATTACTGTTGAGGGTGGGGCGCAGCACGTATGCGCAGATACACACCATCTCTCCCCTTTTAGTTTGTTAACCTAAAACAATACAATAACAAATAATTAATTAATTAATTATACCTTATAATTTATTTTCTTCAGCCTAGGTCTTAATCCTGTCCGTTTTGGAACAGGGCAACCACTGGAATCAGGTTCCGGTGCCACGTTATCTCCGTCAGTCTGGGCTTCAAACCACTGCTCATTATTTGGTTCCTCAGCCTGCGCCTCCGTCTCCGGGGCCGACGGAGTTGAAGGCGTCCGGGGTGCACATGGCGAACTTGCGCCCTCTGTCTCCCCTCCTGAGTAGCCTGAGGCGGACATAACGTCACCCGAATACTTCCTTAGTTGGTCCAAATGCCTTATACAAGTGTCGTCATAATCATTAACTAATACTTCAAACATTCGATTTCCAATTGTTTTTTTAATTGTTCCTAAAACCCATTTCTCTTTCCTTGCTACAAACCATTTTAACCATACATAATCACCTATTTTAAGTTGTCTACTTTTTGGTAATTCACACTTTGTATCTTTGAAGTTAGATACTTCCGTTGTGTTCGGTAATACCATATCCAATCTACTACGTAATTTGCGACCGAACATTAATTCAGCCGGCGACATCCCCGTCGAGCAATGGACTGTGTTTCGATAGGTAAAAAGACATTCTAATAACTTGTCTGTTATCTCGCTTACATTATAATTTTCTTTAAATAAACATTTAATCATATTTTTACAATTTTTTACCGAATTTTCGGCTTGTCCATTGCTAGACGGATGATAGATAGGACTATTTATAACACTGATGCCATTCAATCGACAAACACTCTTAAATTCGAAGGAGCTTATCTTAGGATCGTTATCTGAGACAATCGTAATCGGTAATCCGAACACTGCAAACAAATGTTTAAGTTTTTCTATCAATGCTCGAGTAGAGGTACCGCGGTCCATTAAAATACATTCCAGCCATTTGCTGTAAGCATCGACAACAATGAGGTAGTCGCGCTGACCTATCGTCATGTAGTCGATGTGCAGCCGGCGCCAGGCGCCGCGGGGGCGCGGCCAGGGCGCGGGGGGCGCCCGCGGCGGCGCCGCACGTGTGGCGGCGCACGCGCCGCAACTGCCTACCCAGCTCTCGATGTCGCCGTCAATTCCCGGCCACCACATTCTACTCCTGGCGTTACACTTCGTTTTAACTATGCCCAAATGAGTAGAATGTAGTTCTTCCAACATTTTCCTGCTATATATTTCAGGAATAATAATTTTTAGCCCCCTAAATAGACACCCGTTACCGACTTCTAGATCCGCTTTACAATAAAAATATGGCAATATTGATTTGCATGTTATCTTACGTGGCCATCCATTTTTCATATATTTTATTACGGTTTGAAGTACCGGATCTTGTGCAGTGGCCGCCTTTATATCCGTATTCGTTACCACTGCTGAACTAATATCCAAGAATTTAAGAAATGAATGGTCGTGTTCTATCTCATCGCCGCTTTGACCGCTGACCGGTGAACGCGAGAAATAATCTGCGACAACATTATTCTCGCCTTTAATGTACTGCACTGTGTAATTATATGCGGATAGTAGAATAGCATACCGCTGCAGCCGCGATGCCGCCGTAACGGAAATGCCTACATTATTCCCGAGTATAGATAAAAGAGGCCGATGATCAGTTTTAAGTATAAAGGGGTCCTCTCTGCCATATAGATACATATGGAAACGTTTTACTCCAAAAACGATGGCCGTGGCCTCTTTCTGGATCTGGCTATAGTTCTTTTCACTAACTGATAGCGATCGCGAAGCAAAAGCCAAAGGTCGCTCGACACCGTCAGCGCCGCGCTGCGAAAGCACCGCACCCAGCCCTCTCGGCCCGGCGTCCACGGACAAGATCAGCTGTGCTCGAGGGTCAAAATGCGCTAAAACCCGCTCCGATGACAACTCGCATTTGATTTTATCAAAAGCACGCTGCTGGCTTACCCCCCATTCGTAAGTAGCCCCCTTCTTCAATAAATCATTTATAGGTTTTAAAATTGAAGATGTATTGGGAACAAAATTCCTATAATAATTAACAACCCCAATAAATCGCTTGACCTCATTAACGTTCGCTGGAATTGGGGCTTTAACAATGGCTTCTATTTTACTTGGACACTTTTTCAAACCACTTTTATCTATTATGTAACCCAAATAAGTTACACTACTTTGGAAAAATACGCATTTTTCCTTCTGTAATCTTAAACCTGCATTACTAAGTCTATACAGGACTTCACGTAATCTGCTCAGGTGTATTTCTTTTGTCGGCCCTGTGACGCATATGTCATCGAGCCAACAGCTGATTCCTTCTATGCCTAACAATAACGATTCCATAGCCCGCTGAAAAATAGCAGGTGCACTAGCCAAACCGTACACGAGACGCGTATACTTTAGTAAACCTTTATGAGTGGAAATCGTCGTCAGTTCCTGAGAAGACTCTGATAATTCAAATTGGTTATAGGCATTGCTGAGGTCTAGTTTAGAGTAGTGTTCCCCCCCTCCTATTTTAGCAAAGACTTCCTCTATACGAGGTAGTGGATACTTGTCAATTTTTAGGTCCCTATTTAATGTTACGGAATAATCGCCAGCAATATTTACTTTCCCGTTTCCCTTCAACACGGGCACAATTGGGGTACCGTATTTTGAGTGTGCCACCGGAACTAGGATACCTAAACTGACTAACCTATCTATTTCGTTCTCAACTTTCGTTTTAATCGCAAACGGTATAGTACGTGGTTTAAAATGTTTAGGCTGGGCCCCCTCTTTCAACTGTAAATCGACTTGAAATTTATTAAATTTCCCTAATTCGTTCTGGAAAAGATTCGAATATTCATTTATCAACTGCTGTACCTCACTCGAACTTTTATCCTGACAAATAATATTGTTATTACCCGTGGTGAAATATAAACCAAACTCGGTCATAAAATCTCGCCCTAATAATGGCGGCCCTCATTCTCAACAACATAAATGTTAATTGGTTTAGTTTTGTCCGAATATGTGACCTGACAACTGAAATAGCCTAGCGGCGATATTTTGTGACCGGTATACAAACACATTTTTAAATTACCCTCCTTCAGTTTTATGTTCGAGAAATGTTTTTCATATAATTTCTGAGAAATAACTGTAGTACCTGAACCGGAATCTATTTCCATTTCTAACTGAAAATCGTTAAGTTTAACAGTAATCACAATTGGAGCATAATTAACTGACCTTAAATTGTAAAGTTCACACTCCTCACAATCGTGCGAGTCTTTAGTGGACCCGCCTGCCGGAACCTCTGGTACTGTTTCAATGTTATGTAAACGAGCCGAACCTTTATTTTTGCACACTTTAAATAGGTGGCCTACTACACCACACGAACGGCACTTGTATTTTTTATATTTACACTGAGCCGCACTATGACTTTTAAGCCCGCACACAGCACAACGACGTTGTTGAGAAGGCCCTGCGCCGGCGCCGGCGTCGTTACCGCCCCGCATCGCGCCTACGCGGTACATCGGCTCCTCCTTGACCTGCACTCGCTGCTCGCGTACCTGACGGGCGCAAGCAGCCTTCTGCGCTATTTCAACCGCTTTCGCAAATGACAACGTCTTGACATCTTGCTCAAACAGACGGTCTTTTTCGGGTCCAGCGCTCAACCCGAGCACAAATTTGTCTGTGATGAGCTTCTCGAGTGACGATTCGAAGTCGCAGTGGACCGCGAGTCCCCTGACACGAGCCGCCCACTCCTCGATGCTTTCTCCCGCTGCCCTTCTTGCTTCGTAAAACTTTGCCCTATCGGCAAAAATGCAACGCTTCGGTTTGAAATGGTTGTCAAAGACTGCAATCACCTGCTGGTACTTTATCGCTTCCAATTTGAGTGGGTGCACTAAATTATTTGCAAGCCGGTAAGTGTCGTCCGCTAAATGAGTCAGCAACAAAGCACACTTTTCCTCTTCTTGTATTCCACTATTCAATTTTAAAAACTGAACCAATCGACTGTAATATATATCCCAGTCCTGTGATCTGTGATCGAACACTCCAAGAGTACCTAAAATATTTGTAGCCGACATCATGAATATGACAAATAAACCGTAACTGCGATTTAAATCCAATCCTCGTCCGCAATTGAGGTGTTTACTCAAAGGAAACAACCGATACGTTTTGCAGCTGATTTATTACTGTTGAGGGTGGGGCGCAGCACGTATGCGCAGATACACACCAAAACCACTTTAGTAGTCAACATAACGTCACATTTGGCGTCCCCCAAGGTAGTGTACTTGGCCCAACGCTATTTCTAATTTATATTAATAATCTCATTAATCTCTCTACTATTGATGGAAGTGTGTACTCATATGCTGATGACACTGCAGTGGTCTTCAGAGACAGCTCGTGGGAAGCAGTCCATCAAAAAGCTGAAACGGGCCTAGCTGTTATCTCCGCATGGCTAAGTCAGAACCTTTTAACGCTCAATGCCAGTAAGACAAAATACATGTGCTTCTCAAAATATGAGAACACTCAGCCATCAATAAACCTAGCATTAAAACTACACAATTGCCAGTTGCCAGCCGTTAATTGTAATTGCCTAATAATTGACAAAGTTTCCTCCATAAAATACCTAGGAATTACATTAGATCAAAGGCTATGCTGGTATGACCATATTGAACACGTGGCAGGGCGTATCAGAAAACTCATTTGGATATTTAAAATACTTAAACACGTTGCATCTAATCTACTTTTAAAACGACTATACATTGCATTAGCCCAATCAATAATATCATACTGCATACCTATTTGGGGAGGGGCTAATAAAACAAAATTCCTCGAAGTGGAGAGGGCACAGAGATGTTTGCTTAAAGTCACTTTTAACAAACCCTTCAGATACCCCACTACAGAATTGTACAAAGAATGCGAATTGTTATCCATGCGAAGGTTGTATGTTGTACTTACCATATTAAAATTACACCGGACCTTAAGCTATGTACCACCTGCTGAAACACGTAGAAGAAGAGCTAAAGCCGTCTCTATACCTGTTTGTAATTCTTTGTATGCTAAAAAACAATTCTTCGCCCAATCTGCCTACTTGTATAACTCTATTAATGACTTAATAAACATTTACCCAACGCTGTTACATGACTGTAAGAAGACTATTACTAGCTGGATAAGGAACTTAAACTATGAAGAGACTGAGTTACTTCTAAATTCTTAAATGTATTCAAAATTGTCCTATATATAATAAAAAATAATCAATACCTCGTTATTATATAATATTGTAACCTTACATTTCCAAATATACACACAAACTCACATATTCTCTAACACATACACACACACACACACACACACGCGCGCATACACACACGCACACACGCACACATGCACACACGCACTTGTTCTCACATACCTCAATCTTAGCATTGTAACATAATATAATAATAATTATTATTTAGTATAGCTGTAATTATGTAAGCTTGTGCTTTCTTACAGTAAGTTAAATTAAAATTAACCCATGAACCTTGTGTCTTAAGCTCGACAAGCTTGGATAATTACAGCGGTAACAGTTTCATTAGTATTAGTATTACCTTAAACTTAGATAACATTCAAATGGTTTTGTTATCCACCGAGTGAAGGAAGAGCGGGGCTTTCCGATACAAGCATCTATATGCTTAATGGAAGGTTCCAACCTTATATCTAGCTAAAAACATTGTAAAAAACCAAATAAACTTTTTTGAATTTTTTATATTGTATTCGACAGTACAAACGTGACACCCGATAAGGATATTGTAGGTTTTTTACTATTAACACTAACTTAAAACTAAAAAACATTTAAGATCAAAACAATATATCGTCTAGGCAATATATCCTTCATATAGACACTTAGTACATATGTATATGTATGCATGCGCGACGTGAAGGTGGACTAGAAAGCTCGATTTTATTTTTAGTAATAATCTAGATGTGCTCGCGAGGTGATTTTGTGTGAGACGTAGTGAGAACTAAGAGCTAAAGTTTAGCTATCAGTATTACTGCCAGGGTATCTGGGACTGCGCACCCGAGCGGTCTCCTGTGTGCGCACCATGGCCGGTCACCGCGCACCCCCACCACGAGGTACCTACATGTTTCAATAAATGTGTTCTCAAGACGTCAATCACTAAGTTAAAACCAACCTCAGACATAAGTCAAAGGGCCATACAAATCAGTTGCAAACTTTACTTAACCGGCCTGTTAAGTTGGGATAAGTGAACGTTTGTATGGAACCCTCGGTGCGCGAGTGACACTTGCACCCACCATGCGACTCGCATTTTTGAGTGTTTTGTTTATTTGTTAGTAGCAGGCTCGCAGGTGCGTTTAGAAGATGGTGGGACAGAACTTGTAGGGCTGTTGAATGAGACAGCCTGTGATACGATACCGGAATCTGCGCACACGCAGACGCTGCAGGTCCCTCGGTAAGCAACTTCTGTTTGGATATATCTCTCCTAATATCCAAACTTAGTACCTGCAAGCGCTAAAACGACAGCAGCGAACATACTTAGGCCTGAATGGAAAATTATTTATAAGTAGTAAAATCTCGGTTTTCGCCTGTAAATTTACATCCATTTCGAAGCTTGTGAAGTGTGCTTATACGTGGATTAATTTGTGAAAAAATATAGTGTTTAACTAACATATGTGGTAACCAACTGTGCGGCGTAGGATAACGGACGGTTTCTTTGAATGAGCGTGCCTTGACCGGAGCATTGTTTGTTGAATTTAATTTATTTTTATTTGGTTGTAGTTTACTCGTAAACTTGTTGCAGTTTATTTCACTTAGTCATAGTAATCACTGGAAGGCTCTGCGATGTTGTGCATTATGTGAGCGTCTCTATTTTGTATCATGTTACTACCGGTGGGAACCTGTAATTGGCTTTCTGATACTTATTCTATGCCGCAAATGTATTACTTTTAGCTGTTGGTTCTCCGAATAAATACAATAAAATAATAATAATATGTTTACGATAGAAGTAACTTGACCACCGCAAACCTGCCGCGCGATTATCCTACGTGGCGGTGAATCATCGCTGGGACGCAGCGCAAGATAGTTTGCTAGTAGAATCAATCCGAATAAACAAAAGCACATCCAACCATGGTTTGCCCAGCCTGTAACAACCCAATAGATAGACTGGAACTGCTCAGGGTGCGTCAACATGACATCTGCCGAGATTAGAACAAATAGCATCGAACTCAGGCCAGCAGGCAGTGAACGTCCTGTGTGAACATCACTGGCAGGAAGAACGACGACACCCACGAAACGTTAAGAGGATATACCAGTGGCCGTTCCTACATACAAACGCAATCCCCCGCAATTTCCTGGATAATTGTCTTAGTGCAATTTTTTTTTAGCTGGGTATCTCCAGATGGTTATAGGATACTTTTTTACCCGACTATGCTATATTATATTATTGCGTAAAAAACACGTTTTATATGATCTTAGGGATGAGGCAGCACTGCACGCACAACATTGCCTGTGCTGGTTTTATGTGTGGTTGTGTGTGTGTGTGCGTGTGCGTGTGCGTGTGCGTGTGCGTGTGCGTGTGTGAGTGAGTGTGTTACAAATAGAGTTGACGAATCAAAGCAAATTATTTTCATAGGTTTTCGTTTTAAGCCAATTTATTAATCCATACTAATATTATAAATGCGAAAGTGTGTCTGTCTGTCTGTCTGTCTGTTACCTCTTCACGCTTAAACCGCTGAACCGATTTGGATGAAATTTGGTATGGAGATAGTTTGAGTCCCGGGGAAGGACCTAGGCTTCTTTTTATCCCGGAAAAATGCACTTATCCGCGATAAGCGAATTTAAGGCGGACGAAGTCGCGGGCAGAAGCTAGTTCTGTTATAAAGCTTTGCAGGTTTTGTGTTGTACTGTAAGCTAGCAAAAATCGTTCGGGTTTTAAATATATTAACTATAATATTTTCTTCTGTTTCCGCGATTATTACTCATTGAAATAAAACAATTTAACGGATTATATCGCGTATATTATCTCATTTTTCTTTCCATGGTCACGGTCCTCCCGTGGCCATGGAAAGCTGGAAAGCTTCCGAAACGTCGGGAACTAAAATGAGATAATATACGCGATATAATCCGTTAAATTGTTTTATTTCAGTATATTAACTATGTTCTTTATTACTCTTTTCTTATTATAGTTTGGGTTATATGATATGGTCTTATGTCTTTTCAATGTAGTTTGTAAAATAAACACTTTTATAACCGATAGTAATCCAAAGTCCACGTTTCGACTTTCCCATAGTTCCATCCCGCAGTAGCGTCTTACACCAACGAACTACGTTACTTTTATTTTTAAATAGTTATACACAATATCTAGCAAATGACTTCTGGCGGAAGATCAGCGCTGCGTTCTCCGGAGCATCATGCTGAGATTGCGCCTATTTCATACCACGACACACGACTCTAGATAAGCTTTTTCTAAAAATTGTCTAGTTGCCTAATTTTTTTCTGTATCTTTAGAATATTACAAGTTCTCTGTTGTTATTGTTGTGGATGCATAAAGTTTTTATTTATCTATCTATATCACCCACAGTACACACAACACGCTTTCACCTTAGACTCTTAGAAAATATAAGCCTCCTATAGATAGAAAGTTAGAAAACTTGAAAACGTCAATAATAAGTTATATCAAGGACCATTCAAACAAGAGGATCTCCATATAAAAAGCCGTTCCCCGATATGTATGTACAACGCCATCTATGTAAAAGAATTATTTTTTAAAATTATTCAACTTTGCAAGTATGACACAGTATTTAAATGTTACGATTTATTTATTATTAGCTATTTGCGAACTAATTATCACTATATACTATGTATCTTTATTCAATTATAACGTCGTTAAATGTTTAGTTTTAAAGCGCCATCTAGTTTTTGCCAGAATATCTCCTTGCGATCGGAACACGATCCAAAGTATGGCAAGTGTCAGTCTTCTTGTTTTAATGGTTCTTCGTTAGATGTAAAAATCAATACGAGACGAGATAAACTGTGCTATGCAAAAGATTGCACAAGATTTAAATATCAACGATCAAATCAGATTAGAAACCACGCAGACTCTAAGAAGAAGATTACAGACTGAAATCCAAAAATAACACTCTGAATTAGCTTACTTGAATAACCCGGAAACTCGCGCAAATCAGACAGAATTTAGGTACAGAAATAACTGAAGCACGTGACAAAAAATGTCACCTACGGCCTCGACGAAATCAGAATATGATCGCGATTCTCGACAATCGTTTATAGGAAACGGTATCTATAATATGTATACAATTACAATGTTGTACTATAAATGATGTCTGAGCATTGGAGATAATTTAAAAATCGGCCAAGTGCGAGTCGGACTCGCGCACCAAGGGTTCCGTACAAATTTTTACTTACCCTAATATTATTATCCGGTACCGGTTGAGTTAAGTTTGCACCTGATATCTATAGCATTGCGTACAAATCAGGTGCAAACTTAACGCAACCGGGTTGTTCAAATAGGTTTTATTCATATTTAAAAAAAAGAGACACATGGCTATAATTTTCGTGTAATATTTATGTTTGTTAATACAAATTGTGAAAAATTCAAAATGTTCGATGGGGGGGGTGTCGGTGATTTTTTTTTACATTTTTCTCAATAAATCGAAAACTAATCTAAAACTAATCACAATAAAAAAAAATAAAAAAAAACGAAAATGAAATGCAGCTCGAGCCCTTTCATATGATACCCGATTTGACCCTGTAGCCAGAATTTTAATTTATACCCCCCCTCATATTTGTCGTTTTTTTAGAAAATAAAAGTATATTTTTAAATATTTCCTGTGCAATATATGCCGGCTGACCATGTTTATAAATATTCCAAATTTCAAATAGTTAGCATAAGTAGTTTTTGAGATATGGCTTTAATAGTCGGACAGACAGACAGACAGACAGACAGAGTCGCACCATAAGGGTTCCTTTTGTACCTTTTCGGTACGGAACCCTAAAACCCGGTTAAGTGGAAGTGGGACTCGCGCACCGAGGGTTCTGTACCTTCACCACACTTCCACACTCCACTTACCCTAACCAGAGACGACTATACTAGAACCTCATCTTTATTACCGGGTACCGGTTGAGTTAAATTAGCACCTGATATCTATAGCATTGCATACAAATGAGGTGCAAACTTAACGCAACCGGGTTGTTTAAATAGGCTTTTTGGAAATTAAAAAATAAAATGCTATTTAGAGACATGGCTATAATATTCGTGCAGTATTTATGTTTATTTATACAAATAGTGAAAATTTCAAAATTTTCGTTTCGTAAACTTCGGAGATAAAGGAGAAGGGGGGGTGTATTTTTTTCAGATTTTTCTTCATAAAACAAAAAGTAATCACAATAATAACCTTTTCATATGATACCCTATTTGACCCAGTAGTACTTTGAATTTTTACCCCCCCTCATATTCGTCGTTTTTTTAGACAATAAAAATATATAATATTTTCTTCTGTTTCCGCGATTATTACTCATTGAAATAAAACAATTTAACGGATTATATCGCGTATATTATCTCATTTTAGTTCCCGACGTTTCGGAAGCTTTCCAGCTTTCCATGGTCACGGGTGGAGTCCACCCAAAACTTCGGGAACTAAAATGAGATAATATACGCGATAAAATCCGTTAAATTGTTTTATTTCAATGAATAAAAATATATTTTTAAATATTTCCTGTGTAAATACATGTGGGCTAATCATGTTTATAAATATTCCAAATTTCAAATAGATAGCATAAGTAGATTTTGAGATATGGCGCTGTAATAATCGGACAGACAGAGAGACAGAGTCGCACCATAAGGGTTCCTTTTTACCTTTTTGGTCCGGAACCCTAAAACGTGATACGGACTATAATTATTTTTTTATATGTTGTGGCTGTGGCTTCATTCCAAAACGACTTTCACTTTGACGGATTTCAACTATTTTTGGTACACGGGAAGCTGAGCATCCACAGAGGTCACTTTTTACCCGTTCCATGGTCACGGGTGGACTATTTTATTTTTATAAGGTCCTGACAGAATACCAGCGAAGTGGCTTGCCACGTCATTATGCTGAGTCAGCGCCTTTTCTCTGCCACGACACATGGTTTCTCTCTTTTTTTCCCATTGCTGTTTTAGTATAAAGGTGCGTCCACATTTGTATCATTTGCCCGTATCAGATCATCGTCGCGTAGCATGATCGCGTGTCACGATCACGCGTTTGGACGTTACGCCGATCCGATCACTCGAAATCCATTTGCTACGCGTACGAGTATCACACACTTGTATCGGAAGAGTGCGGCATTATCGGCGCGCCGACAGTAAGCGTCCAAGCAGCGCGATACGCAGTCATGCTACGGCACGGTGATCGGATACGAGCAAATGATACAAGTGTGGACGCACCTTTAAGTGTCTCGTTTATAGTTCTATACTTATTTATACTGTGCATTGCGTAACCATGTATGTTGTTGATATGTACAAAGTGTGTATCTATCTATCTATCTATTCAACTGAATCCAAACTGTATAGTTACAATATTTAAGAATAAATGGTGAAGATAGATAAATTGTCGCCTGCAGTCTTTCCGGACCGATGCGATCTTTAAGAGTCCCCGGCAAGCTCGCCGAATTTCACTTTCCCATACAAACCGAGTTTCATTTTCATTTTAAAACTATGTGTTGGATTATAACGAAATTTTGCATATACACTGATATGAGGTGTATTGCCTTTGAGGAGTTTATATGGCTCCAGTTTATAAAACAAACAAAATACAGCAAAAACAAGTTTTGTATGAAAAACTTAAATTCGCTGTATTTTTTTTACCACGGTATCTGAAGTTACAATAAACTGGTCACAGGCCTGCATATACTTTAACTTATTCTAAGTAAAGTTTCAGAGCAAACTAACTAGTCGTTTTAAAATATGAGCGTAACTCAATTTTTATGGAGAACCGAGCTTACCGGGGACTCTTAAGCCCTCAAGAAAAAAGATCTCATACCAATTGCGTGAACCACCATTACGGCACCCGGACAGGGAACGTGTTAAAGTTGGAAAAAATTAAGTTTTTTTTCTGTAGAACCGAAAATAAGGCATCTTATTATAAGGACAAACTAAGGACTTTCTATGGAAATTAAGAAAAAGTTTAGTAAGAAAAATCGGTTTTTTATTAAACTTTGACTGGAGTATAAAAAAATCGGACCCACATACCTACATAAATTTAGTACCCTAAACAAGTTGAAGAATGAAGTTCTAGAGAGAAGAACTCGCGATCGCCAAAAGTTTCCTTGTAATAAGAAAGGTACCTAATTTTCGGGTCCATACAAAAAAAGCAGACTTTTCTTACCTACTTTAAATATGCCTTATTTAGAAAAAAAATAGCAATTTTCATTCCTTACATAATCTACGTAAACTAAAGGCACTTTTATGCCACTACGTCCAACAGTGCGCCAGTTTGACGGTCCTGGGTTAAAATCCCGGTAAGGGTAAATATTTATGTAACGTCTCTGAAGCTTGGAAGTTCACTGTGTATATAATTATATATCAATTTAAGTGATAATCGCGGAAACAGAAGAAAAACTATTTCTTTATAATTCTGTGACCTCCTCATAACCTGTATCACTTATTTGAAAATGTCTTCGATGTACAAATAATTAATTTTTACAATTTTATTATAAAAAGAGTAAACTAAAAATATAAATAACGCCCTATCTTAAACTTACAACTATCTTAAAACTGAATATATAATATAGGGTGGGCCAAAAATTTTTGCACTTTTGAAACATCCATAAAATGTTTTTCTACATTTTATTTATTTAACCTAATAACAGATAATTGCAATTTATTTTTAAAAATACATCATCCAGATGTCCTTCGTCTCGTCGTTGGCACTCCTGCAATCGACTACGCAAAGTTTGGAAAACTTGCTGACACATGCTGCGATGGATCGCGGCTATATCATCATCTTTTTATAAAACTGTTTAACAAAAAAAAACCTGGTGTTTTCCCGTGAAACGCTACATTATAAATAAAATTGCACGAAGTGACCTATATTCCCGCCAATTTCCCACCGCTCATACTGACAGTTTCCGAAATATTCAGTGTTTCTATTTGCAAAAATTTATGGCGCACTCTAAAGAAACAGAAAATCCTGTCTAAGAGGTCGCGTTGCGTCATGGCCACCATCACGTTGGAGGCGTTACCTCTCTGAATTGCGAGAGTAATTATGTGTGGCTTAATACATTTTAAATAAATATATACAGATTTTATTATAGTAATAAAGATCTCTTTTAGAGTAATAAAGAATCGTCTATCTACTCACATTAAAAGGCTAATTGATTTTTGAGCATACGATGGGATTGTTTATAGATACACCCTTTTGAATTAAGAACGCATGCTATATTTCCAGAAATCAGGCGCCACGCGCTTCCATCGACACCCAGGACTTGGCAGCAGTCAAGCGGAAGGAGAAGGTAAAGGAATCTCAGATCCCCCTGTTACTTACCCATAAATAAATAATCATTACCTACCTACCTCGGGTCCCACGGAAGACCAGCGCTGCGATATTACCCCGATGTCGCAGCATCACGCTGAGTGGTCGCCTTTTGTTGCGGACATGGTAGCACCGTGTTGTATACTAATATTAGTCAATTGTTTCTTGTCAATCTAGATTTAAGATAATTTTAATTTAATTATTTCTTTAAGCTTTCTTCATGTAATGGTGTTATCTTTACGCTGCAATAAATGTGTTTTCTTTCTTTCTTTCTACTTTCTTTCATTATTTGTAGGCGCATCACGTGAAAACAGCTCAGCAGATTTTGATGAAAACTTTACTAATCTAGGAAAACCCTGGCCAGGTTATAGGCGGTACCCACTACACTCGCTTGAGTTAAGTTTGCACCTGAATCTTATCGCGCTACTTAGGAAGAAGGTGTAAACTTTTTTTGTAATATGTGCTACGGCTATCGAGTACCCTGCTAAGCTAACAGATGGCGCTAAAATTAATACATTTTAACATAAATAAGATACTGAGGAAGGATTTTGCCAAATTAAGTCTAAGTTTAGAAGAGAGGGTACGGATATCAACATATGTATTTAATTCATAATTTCTTTGTTGCATTTATGGGTTTTACAAGATGTTACATTTGATATGTTCCAGCATAAACCCTGTTAGGGCACACCAATATATAAGCTTATTCTAAAACTTAATCTAGGACATCAATTCTTCTTATTACTAAAATTAAAAAACTCTTGTAAATTATAAAAACAATTTTCTATTAAAAATTCTTTAAATTTTTTACAAAACAAAGTTTCTTGCTCTATTTTTTTATATCTACCGGTATATGATTGTATACTTTTATTACCATATGGTATGTTCCCGATCCAACAATTTTCAAATTTGTAAAACTGCTTTTTAATTTTTTTCTTTTCCTCAAATTTTGGCTTCTTGGAAAATTATCCCTTGTCTGTACAAATAAAAAAAAATGTTTTTTTACAAACTTACATAATTCCAGTATATATACCGAAGTCAGCGTGAGAATCATAATGTTTTTAAAAACCGGCCGACAACTCTCCATTTGATTAATATTGGGCAAAATTCTTATGCACTTTTTTTGCAATCTGAATAATGTTTCTCCGTCAGTGCTATTCCCGCACAAGATAATGCCATAGGCTAGGCAGGAATGCACATAGGCATAATAGGCAGTAATGGCTGCTTTGAGATCTGTGCATTTTTTCAATTGATATAAAGCGTAAGTGAACTTGAAAAGTTTTCCCGAGATTTTTGAAACATGTTCTTTCCAGTTCATACACGAGTCAATTTCCACACCTAATAGAGAACATGAATCCACCGGAATTAATTTATCGTTTTTATATGTTAATTCGATGTCAATTGCCACTTTCTGCCGTGGCCTAATTTGCATTATGTTAGTTTTTGTAAGATTTCACTTAAGATTGTGTTCTTCTAGCCAATTTAATATCAATTTAAAGGTGCTATGCCATTGCTGGTTTAGATCCTCACTGTGATTACACTGAAATACCAATGTAATATCATCTGCGTAAAGTATCGACTAAGTATTTATAATCATACCTCGCAACGGAGGTAGCAAAATCGTAGCATATGACAGTTTTATGTTAGGGTTGGCGATTACGAGGAATCATTTACTTACTTTATGGTACGCATGATTTATAAGTACAATTTAATGATAACCTCACTGACCCTCTTTAGATATAACCTTGTTTAATTTCATTTTTTGATTGATCAAAGAAAATAGATCAATATGTCAATTTCATCAATGTTAAATGTGTTTTAATGTGTGGTCACTGTGATCAGAGTATAATAAAAAAATGGCTGCACAAATCCTAGTACAAGAAGTAGACTGATAAACAAATGAATCTGTTAAAGTCATATTTCATGTCACAAGGAAACTGATATTCAAATAAATCCCACGTAAAGTCAAAATAATTATTTAAAGAAGATGGTGCCTTTCATTCTTTACATTTATCGACAAGGACGTAATCATACAGGAATATTGTTTGTCGAGGTAAATGAGATATTTTAGATAATAAATTTGATGATTTAAATACCATTGTGCTTTTATTAGTTCCTAGTACATAGTGATAACCCTGACGTACATCTGCTACAGATTTGCTAGTTCGATTGCGGGGTATGTTTATAATCTTCGGTAGATCGTTGATATAAATTATAAATAGTATGCATCCTAGTACGCTTCCCTGTGGGATCGAGTTTGGCACAAACAAACATTCCGACCTAGATGTAATTTGACGATTATTTTTATATTCATGATGCGTAATAATATCCACGTACTGTACTCTATTTTTTAAATAAGATTTAAACCAGTTATAGGCTAGTCCTCTAACCCCTATCCCGTCCAGTTGTTCCAAAAGTATGTCATGTGATACTCTATCATACGCCTTGCTCATGTCTAACATCATGGCTATAGCATATTTCCAATTATTAATTATACCAAGGACTTCGTTCGTGAATTCATAAAGTGCAGAAATGGTTGATCGTTTTTTCCTAAAACCATTCTGGCTATTGTCATAGATCTTGTATTTTTCACTAAAAGAATTTAAACGTCGTGCCATTGCTTGTTCAAAAATTTATGAGAAAGTGGATAACAATGCTACTGGTCGAAAGAGTTGGGGATCGTTTGCATTACGAGATTTTGAGATAGGTTTTACTATAGATATTTTTAACAGCTCGGGAAAGGTG
This sequence comes from Hedya salicella, assembly GCA_905404275.2. Lineage (NCBI taxonomy): Eukaryota > Metazoa > Arthropoda > Insecta > Lepidoptera > Tortricidae > Hedya > Hedya salicella. Next base: position 51,654,429 of record FR990097.1, on the reverse strand, counting down.
GCTTCTATAAAAGATTGATTTATTAAATTAGTTAAGGGCCATTTTAGTTCATCTTTACACTGCTTAACAAGTGTGGAAGGAAACTCATCAAATCCAGTACTCGTCTTATTTTTGAGGTTTCTGATTATTTTCTCAACTTCGGCCTCAGTTACTGGGTATAAGTACATTGTATAGCTGTTAGGAGAAACTACTGGGTGGCCTATGGGAACATTGTTTCCTGTGATGTTTCCTACGGATACAAAAAAATTGTTAAATATATTTGCAATTGCTTCGGGCTGATCTATATTATTATCATTGATTTTAAATTTTATGTTATTCCCTATTTTTTTATTAGTTTTATTAGTGCGCTCTTTAATTACTTGCCACATAGTTTTAGTTATATTCTAGGATGATTTTATTCTCTTTATGTATTGATTTCTTTTTGAGGCTTTAATTGCTTGTTTTAAGATTTTTTCATATCATTTATAATAATTGCTCAAAACTTGACTTTGCTTTTGTGTCATTAATATTTTTAGCAATCGTTTGTTTCTACAAGATATTTTCAAGCCAGTACTAAGCCAGGTTTTTTTAGGCATCTTCCCTATTTTTATTGTCTTTTTAGGAATGCAATGGTTTAAGGTTATTAACATTTGAGTATGAAAGGCATTATAATTCTGATTAATGTATTGATCTGGTCTGATAAGGCTACTCCAGTCTATTAATTTTTTTCTGTATATAATGGTTGATTTTTGTTCGGGTTTTTCGTTGGAAGGGTGACTATTATTGCTCTATGATCCGAGAGTCCAAATTGAAAAAAGTGTTCTTTCAAAGTTTGTAAAAAGGATGTCTATGCATGTGGAACTAGTTGCGGTAATTCTGGTAGGCTTGTTAACAATTTGTACAAAGTAATTGAATAATTGATTTAATAACACAACAAAATTAAACGACAATAAATTAATTGCCACACATTGCACAGTGCCATCTTTTGGAGAACTGAGTAAACATTAAGTATGTACCTAATGAATTAAACTAAAAACCGGCCAAGTGCGAGTCGGATTCGAGCACCCAGGGTTCCGTACAAAATATACGCTACCAACGGCCGTATCTATGAAAATCCAGTGTTAGCAGATCCTTACTCCTAAGCAAAATGTACGCAGTGTTCGATCATTTTATATTGGTTACTGATATAGACAAAAAGACATAAAATTATACTGTTTTTAGTATTTATTGTTATAGCGGCAACATAAATATAATATAAGTTTAGGTAATAAACTAGGTAGGTACCTATAAATTAGTTTTAAGTTACAGGGCACCACCGAAAATCAGAGTCACGGTTTGCCGTGGCATAAAGCTGAGTGGTGACCCCTTTCACCGTCGTCAATTGTTTGTGTTATTTGTAATTGTATTTCTTGTATTATGCTGGCGTTGAATAGATATGTTTTCTTTCTTTCTTTCTTTCTTTCATTTGAAATTCTTCTTTTTACATCATCTGTGAAAATGTCAACTGTCTAGCTATCACGGTAGCCAGTCAGGGTAGGCAGGTTCTCTGTGCCTGTATGGAGCCATGATCGTGCAGGGCTTCACACTGAGAGAGAAATCGCCAGACAATGCTGCTTTTACATTGCGAACGAATTATTGCGAAAACGACACATTTATTTTGTCACACTACCCTTTGCTGGCGCAATTTTTTTTTGCAAAACGCATTTTGCGTGACATTGACAATAAAAATTTTGTTACACAAACAATTTTTCAGTTCCCTGTTAAAACTGTAAGGTATTACTTTGCGGGTTTCACATATTTCAGCAGTGCGCATTTCACATCATGGACTTTATGAGTTGTGGTTGTGGCTTTAGCAACTTCAAGTATCTTTGTCAAATTCACAAAAAGGAACTTTGCAAGTTCAACGCAGTTCAAGTTTGTGGGTTGCGTCTCACGAGATATAACAACACTATATATAATATCATATTAATAACGTTCACAAGATATAATGAACGTTAGCTATAACAACAAAATAAATACTTTTATAAGGAATAATGGTCAATTTATATAATATTTACTTTACATAATGTTTTTTTATATAACACTCAAATTAACTATTTCTAGATCGTATAACATACATAACGTGTAGAATATTTTTCCCCAAGTATAAAGGCTTGAACTCGTCTAAAACAAAACATAAACAAAATTAGATTCATTATATTTAAGCAGGTCCGACTTGGGTTAGGTTAGGTACGACGACGAGCGAAGCGAGGAGGAGTGTTAGGTTGAACTGCGACCCTAACGAGCGAGCGAAGTGAGCTAGCCACGGAGGTGTATATCGATCGAGTAGTCAAAAAATCCTCGTAATCATACTCAAATGTGATGACATTGTGATGTGATAGATTATGCGAGAGTAACTTTCTGCGTGATTAATTTTTGCGAATGTATTATTCTGCATTAGGTGTTATGAATATTATACGCTTTAATCGTTATATCAATTGGTATTAATCAATCAATCAATCAAAATATTCTTTATTCAAGTAGGCCTAGTTACAAGCACTTTCGAAATGTCAGTTACATGAGAGTGAATGTTTGCTGGGAGACATACAATATGATCCAACATTTGCTGCAAGGATTAGGGAAACCCAGAAAAACCTAATCAGATTATTTAACTTAAGTATCACAACAACAACAACAACAATTCTTTATTGCACACCAACAATAGAAGCAATACAATAGAGCCTTAACATAAAATAGGTAAACAATAGGCGGTCTTATCGCTAAAGAGCGATCTCTTCCAGACAACCTTTGGGTAACGGAAATGACTTAAAATAGCTAGAAATGAGTAGGTGGTGAGATAAGATTACATATAATACAAAAATAAATAAAAACAAACATACATATACATATACTAAACATACATACTACTATAGATATATATATATATACAAAGTAAGAAAGAAAACTATGATACAGTTGACATCAAAGTGATTAGAAAAACAGAAGCAGAATTAAAAATATAAATTATGGGAGAGATAAATAATGATCCTTTAACTTAGTTTTAAAAATAGGCAATGACTTCGCTTGCCTTAAATCGAGTGGAAGAGAGTTCCACAACACAGTAGCCCGGAATGTAAAAGAATTTGTATAAAACTTTGACTTTGATGATGGAACAGCTAGAAGACAGTTTTGAGCGGACCTTGCTGATAGAAGATAACTAAAACGTTCTTTGAGATAGCGGGGAGTCGCACGATGAAATGTGAGTGTTACGACGAAGACGGATAGGGAGCCACTTGAGTTGTGAACGGAAACTTGACACATGATCATACTTGCGTAACCCAAATATAAACCTAATACACATGTTTTGAATTCGCTCAAGTTTGTTAAGTTGCTCCTCTGAAAGATCTAGATAGGCAGCATCAGCGTAGTCAAAAATGGGAAGGAGTAGTGTTTGAGCAAGCGCAATTTTAGTGGCGATAGGAAGAAAATTACGAAGCGTTCTCAGTGAACCCACTGCGGCGAACACCCTCCTGCTAACCTCATTCAGCTGCGGCACCCAGGAAAGAGTGCGATCCAAGATTATACCTAAATTCTTTACAGAGTGAGAAAAAGGAATTTCAACACCATTAAATACAATTATTGGGAGGCCAGCAAAGTCAACTTTAGAAATCATCTTTGAGCTGCCAATGATGATAACTTGCGTCTTCGTAGGATTAACTTTCAGGCCATAGCTACTAGTTCACTCCGAAATTAGCTCCAAGTCACAATTTGCCATGGCTATAACCGACGGGAGATTGCCGAGTACACCCTGAGAATATATTTGGAGATCGTCAGCATAAAGGTGATAAAAAGAAGATAGATTATGAGTAATGGAGTTAATAAAAATTGAAAATAGCAGTGGAGACAGCACACCGCCTTGCGGAACGCCAGAAAGTATGCTGCACCAATGAGATCGGGAAGTAAATATTATTAATATAATCATCATTTTAAAAATTAAAATAATCTATAAGATAAATCCCAAAAGGATTGTCAATAAAAAATAAATAATCTAAAATGTGTCGAGAATAAAATTCTAAATGTCAGAGTATATAAAACAATTAAGATTAAAATAATAATAATACCTTAGGTATTAGTTAAAATAATTATTCATATACCTACATGACGCTATAATTTACATTAATCCCACGCGGCTTCATCATTCATGTAGTCTTGTGTGCTATATTAAGCTTTAGAAAATAATTTTTGTTTCACAATATTTTTGAATTTACCAATAGACAACTCAGTTATGTTGCTAGGATGTTTATTATAAAATATATCTCGTATTACTTGTTTGTCGCACATTGATTTTGTATGTTGTGGCATTAGCAACTTTAAGTACCTTTGTCAAATTCACAACTCACTGCAGGGTAGGCGGTTTCTCTGTGCCTATATGGAACCATGATCATACAGGGTAAGCAGTGCGTTTGTGCCTATATGGACTGCACGCCACTGATGTTATAGAACGACTTCTCAATAATATAAACATTGGTGAAAAAACTACTTCAATCTTATAAAAAGTCACCGAGATGCAACAATGTTAAAATCACATTTTAGGGCTTTCTCGAAAAACGCTCCATACTAAAGCGTGTGACTTCACATGTTCATACCTTGTATGGGGAAATTAAGAACTATATTCTGTAGGTACTAATGTATAAACTATGTTTAAACTTACTTTTATCGCAACTGTTTTGTTACAAAAGTTACCATAAATTTGATGGGTTGTACAATTATTAGTTATTAATATTTTCATGCTTAAAAAATTGGTTTTCCCATCCAACTTTAAAGGCGCATAAAACAAGCTACACGCTAGGTTAGGATTTCTGTCATAAACACTCATTTTTCATCTAAATTTATTTTTTATTCGAGTACAGTCAGCATCCCAATTAGGGGGTTCCTTGATATATAAATGTTAAAGTACCTGTCACTCTCGCTCCCACACACTTATCAGACAGGGACGGCTGGTTTGTCATTTACCTATCTATCGCGCTGTAAACCCAGCCATTATAAGCCCGCAAGTAAAAGTTGAAGTTGAAGCCTACCCCTATGTTGTTGTTTCTTTACAACTCTATCGATTTACGTTGAGTTCGGTTCATATATGACGAGTCCATTCTGCACCACGATAAACTAGAGACTATCTCTCCTAAAGGTAGTATGACGCCGACGACGTCATAGTATAACGTTGTAAGTGCAATGTAGGTATATAAGAATTTATGTACTTGAATAAACTGTACTTTAAAACTCTCTTGAACTCATAAGAGTTTTTGATGTTTTTCAGGTGTCTAAGAAAATACGAACAGCGAGTGAGATTACCCACGATACCTTAGCAGCAGTCCTACAAGGCAATAACGAGGTCTTGGCATCTCGAAACGAAGATGGCTGCACACCTCTAGACACGGCCGACAAGCACGACAATGTAATCACAATGGACAAGCAAGGTCACGCTGCGATACACTGCGCCACCAAAAACGACGCGGCAGAATCAGCGTTGCTACATTTAGGAAAAAATTTATATGTGGACACGAACATTGATGGAGTTAACACGTGGTCTCAAATTATTGGAAGATGGAATGACATTTTAATAAATGAAAACATGTTAACAGATATGGACCGTAGAAGTTTGCTTGATCATGTTAATAAGGTTGATAGCAATAAGGAAACTGCCGTTTACAGTTCAGCCGACGAGGAACTGACCGCTTTACTCCTGCGCAGTGGAGCCTCTTTATCGGTCAAGGCAGGAAATGAAACAGTTGTGGATCAAATATCAGCTAACTTTGCTAACCCGTTAAAATTTTTTGAAGACTTGTTTGATGACTGTATTAACATCACGAAGAACTATGATCATGCTTATGTTGATTATACGGTATTGACGGACGGCGAAGGCTTGAGCCAGGTCCGAGTCATCGATCAGCTGGTGCGCCGAGGCCACAGCTCGTTACTGCAACACCCAGTGCTAGAGAGCCTCATCTGTTTAAAATGGCACTGTTTGTTACCTGTGTTCTATACAATCATAGCTACGTATGTGTTGTTTCTAGTCTCGTTTAATGCATTTGTGATCACCTCGTTTAATGAAATGGATACGACCAACGCCACTGCGCCAATAACTGTCGCGCCTGCCCAGAACTGCGGTTGGCTGAACTGGACGTTGTTTGTACTGATTTATATGAGTACCGCTGTATTGTTCGTTCAGGTAAATATACTTGAATCTATGGTAGACATTTTCTCAACTGCATTTAAAATAAGTTTCTGTCAAGAAAAACATTTTTGTGGCAAACTTTTATCGCTAACTGTACTTTTCCTTGAACATCCATCAAGACGATTGCAAGGAGCCCGAATTCGGTAGGGATGCATTATTTTATTACATAGTTCCTACGACCACCCTCCTGTTCCATCATCAGATCAGCTCGATGGTATCATACTATTGCATTGTCACCGAACTGACATAAGCATGCAAAATTTTAGCTCAATCGGAAACGGGAGTAGGTCAAATTTAACTTGCAAAATTCCACTCATATGAACATACATAGTTACATTGCAAGTTAAATAAAAACTTGTAAAAAAATATACGTTATTTTTTAAAATTATGTCAAGCTAAGTATAGAAGATGTATGGTTTTCAATGTGCGGCCATTCATTATTACTACGCAGGGATCTTAATCTATTTTAATTGATTAGATAAATAAAAATTTAAGGCCCTAAAAGTAACTCTTAGGCTCCCCTATTGGACTCGGAACTAGATAGTTCCCCGTGGCAGTGCTGCCAGCCTCTAGGATGGACATGGGGGAATTTTGTTACCTATAAGTTTAAATACATTAAATTAAATTATATAATTATGTCAATCAATTCATATTGTGTATATATATGTAGTATAAAAATCTATTTTAGTGCGTTCTATATTTTAAAACTAAATTCATAACTCCCTTGGGAGTTGTAAAAATCTATAACTCCCGTGGGAGCTAAATCGGCTTTAGCTGCTCTAAACGCCTGCCTGTAATAACACCCTTTACGAGCAAGTATGATGAAAAATAATATAAGTAGGTACTGTATATTCCAGGAATGTTTTTGGATATATCTGCGCAAGTTCCGGCACTTCGTGTACCCGGAGTCGTGGGTCCGGCTAATCGGGCTGGGCCTGGCGGCGGCCGTGCCGGCGGGCTTGGGCTGCGCGCGCGCCGCTGACCTGCGCTGGCAGCGGCCCGTGGCCTGCCTCGCGCTGATGCTGACCTGGCTGCAGGCCATGCTGCTGCTGTCGCGGTTCCCCGGCTGGGGGTTCTACGCCTTCGGCAAAGCCGCTATAAACCTATTGAAGGTACACTTTTCATAAAAGCTTCTTGAGCATTTACACGTGGCTTCGCCCATGTTATAGAGAACTGAGTATTTTTCAGTGATTGATCTCATATAAACGTTCACCCCCCTTTTTCACCCCTTTAAAGGATGATTTCCGGGACAAACTTATTCTATGTCTTTCCCAGGGTCTTAAATCTCCATACCAAATTTCATTTAAATCGGTTCAGGGGTTTATGTGTGAAAAGGTAACAGACAGACAGTTATTTTAGCATTTATAATATTAAGTATGGATTCCTTGTAAATTTTGCCTGTAACACGCTGCTCGGGAAGTGGTGGAGAAGTTTAAGGCATGTAAGGTTTCAACGTTTAATGTGTATCATGTCCAACAGTCAACGAAAACCATATTACGTCGTACATGAAGACGAAGAAGACTGTCATGGAAAATGCTGTAAACCAATATTTTCCTCAAAGCTGCACAAAGGCATCTTTAATGTTGTAAAGAAACAGAAACAAAACTTGCATACGTTAGATGCGCTGCACAAAGCAGTGGTCGGAATGCCGCCTGACGTTATAAATGAATCTAAATCTCCGTTTTTACGATCAGCGATCGATCGCAAAAACGGAGATTTAGATTCATTTATAACATTGCATACCGTGGATGAAAGAATTAAATCGATAGAAAACGAATTAAGGAAGCTTGATGATTTAAAGTGTGATGTCAATAAGATTCTGGGGATTGTGATCGGTAACCTCAAAATCTCGGAGAAAAAGGACGGGGGCGAGAAACAGAAAAATAAATTTATAGATTAAAAAACACTAGCAAAACACGGTTTACAAGACTTTTCTAACAAATCCAAACATAGTTATGATATGATGTTCCATCATGAAGTTCCAGTTCATATCTTCCGGCTCCATCATCAGATTAGTTCGACAGGACCATATTGTATTGTCATCAGAACTACATGCAGCTGCCAATTTTAATGACGCTACGATCCTTGGAAGATGGTTAAATTAGTTACCTTAGATTCCATTACATACAGGTCGACCTAATATAAGCGTGTTAAAAACCATAGCAAATTGCAGTTATATGAGCACTTTTAGCGGGGGCGAGCTTAACACGTACAGCACATTACGGAAATATTCCTATTTTAAATAAAGGCCTTAGAGCATTTAACTAATGGTAATGACAAGCTGTATCATTACCGAACCACATTTTCCTGCATTTTTAGCGGGGGATAGTGAGGTAAACATGTAGGTTCAGCACACTACGGAAATATTCCTAATTCTACAAACGCATATAATTAAAAGAAATCAAATACAAAAATAACTTGCCAAGGGTTCCGTACAAACTTTCACTTACACTGTCCCTAACATTATTATATTACCAGGTTCTGGATGAGTTAAGTTTGCACCTGATATCTATAGCATTGCATACAAATGAGGTGCAAACTTAACTAACCGGGCTGTCCAAATATTTCTTTTGAAAAGGACTATATATTTTATGATTTAATTGCAAATGCATAGTTTTCAGATTTTTGTATGTATTTCTAGTATTGTGTCACGATATTTGTTGGACGTGGACTGTATACTGGGTTTAATTAAAACAATACTTTTTCTTTCTTCATAATGTGGGAGCCTTCTTCATAAGCTAATTTAGTCACACATTGGTATGTCAGAGATGAGTGTAGAACTGAAGATTCCCGCCAAAATGGTCGGTACTTGATCTTTTGATCGGGGCGCAATTAGTTGTACGTTTCGACTATATTAGCTTTTGATGAGAGTGAGATGGCGATATTCTTTATTTCAATCAACACATGCTATCTCGCCTTTACAATGTGATTAGTACGAGATAGTAAATAAACACATGATATTATTAATTATAGTTACAAGGTCAATTTGTATATATAAAGTATATAAAAGGTATATAAATCAATGTACTTAAAACTATTACAATATATGTGTAAGAGTCAAATGATTTATATTACAATAATTTGTTATGATTAAATTTATACAATAATTATTTTTAAGCCTACACATGATATCCTAATTACATCTTATTATCTACTTTCGACAATAATATTTGCCAAATGTCATAGTTCTATGTCAACGGGAAGTACCCTATCATTTTGATTCCCTTAAGAGTGCGAGAAATGTACGTTATTTGCGGCACAAAATGCCGTATCTTTTTTTAAGTTAATCTAGAAGTTTGATTTTTTCACAGCTTCAAGGGACTATAGACCTGAGTATACGGTGTTAATTTCAACTCGATTCCTCCACGCGTTCACGAGGGTCTTGACAGACAGACAGACGGACAACAAAGTGATCCTATAAAGGTTCCGTTTTTTCCAATTGAGGTACGGAACCCTAAAAATACCTACACACTGGCAATTTACCGTACTGTCGTATGTAATTGGTGATTTCGCGATTAATTTAGCAGAGGGGAAGGTATTCGTATGGCATCTCCTTTAGTTAAATGTTCTAAGATAAAGGCACGTATTCAAATCACCTAAAAACAATAGTACATTGTTACGAGGGGCTAAAATGAGCCATTATGACACGAAGTCTGAGTGTCATAATGGCTTTTAGCCACGTGTTAAACACTCTGCTTTTCACTTTGACTGCGAGAAAATAATAAACACTTTAAAATGGTTATAAACAAAGATCAGAAACAAATGAAAAAAGAACAGATGACAAAAATTCGTCGACTGCTGGTGTGGACGATTAGTTTAGATGGTAGAGCGTGCTGCCCCGGTCTGGCTCAAGGCACTGGTTCAAGTCCAGTATCGTCGAAATTTTTTTTCATTTGTTTCTGATCTTTGTTTATAATAATAACGCTAGTGGAGTGATCCACTAATAAATTGCAAAAATTGTGATTATTATCATGATATTTGTAAAACAAAAAGTACAGTCTTGATAATAGCGCCACCTCTCGCCGAGCAATGGTACCTGTAAAGGTATCTGCTCGGGGTGAAAGTAACTTCATTGTTACTGCACTAGGCGGCGCTAATGGCTAAAGAGTCGGATGCACCATACAGAGATCCATAAGCAAGAACAGATGACAAAAATTCGTCGACTGCTGGTGTGGACGATTAGCTCAGATGGTAGAGCGTGCTGCCCCGGTCTGGCTCAAGGCACTGGTTCAAGTCCAGTATCGTCGAAAAAATTTTTCATTTGTTTCTGATCTTTGTTTATAATAATAACGCTAGTGGAGTGATCCACTAATAAATTGCAAAAATTGTGATTATTATCATGATATTTGTAAAACAAAAAGTACTTTAAAATTGTATTTCATGAAAAACTAAAAGTACAGTTTAAGCAATTCTATCAGAATATTTAGCCAATCTGATTAGGTTGGTTTGTTTTTTTTAATTATTTGTAAGGAGTATGTAGCTGGCAGCAAGTCTTTTATTTTTTCAGTGTCAAAGAAATTTGTATGGTATTATATATATGGCTTTGGAACTAGGTGTTCAGATATTATTGGCCACATCTAGTGCAAGGAATTTATTGACATTTAAGACTGCTCAGATATATTTGAGTATCTCGACCGCTACGATATATCTGATGTTGACTGTTAATATACGAAGTCTGTTTATCCCTTTCCCTTGTAAGCGTTAGCACAACAAGTGACCACCAAATTTTGTATTCATATATTTTATTAAACAATACAAGCTTTTATGTTGAAGAAAAAGAGTTAACATAAAATCTTGTATTATTTCTTCAATAGGTATTAAGATCGGTCCACGAAATTCACTATATCGACGATGGAAAGGAGAAATGGGATAAGTGACAGCTTTGTGGCATTTAGTAATATACCCATTTAACTCATTCTATAAGGTGTATAGTTAAATGTTTGGTAAATGTCGCTTTCTTCTTTCCACCATTGATAGGTATCATGTGCATAATTTTGGTGTTGTGCACTTATGGGATTGTGTACCCAAGTATAGTGTAGGCGAAAAATTATTTACTTGAAAATCGCATGAGTACTAATTGGAAAACGTATGAAACTTGTGTGCATTGGTAATTTCATTACACTTTCGGCTTTATACTTACAGCCCTAGTCACACGGAGTTGGTAAAATAGCCTCGAGTGCCATATAATGACTAACGCAGCACACTCGTATATAGCAATGTAGATTTACCACCCTAGAGGTGTGTAACGTAATATTATTTTGTTATTCTTGGACTGATAAAGATTTTCAGTATAAAGTGCATCTTGCTTTATTCATTGTATTGATATCCCAGTGTATTCAAATTCCTGACTACTAATTGGCGAATATCGATGGCTTTATTAGATAAGCTTTTCAGTTAATGAAGAGCCGATTGTACAGCTACATCAAAGGGCGGTCAGCGTCGCCATGGCAACGGCGACCACTTGGGACTAACAGTCAATCAGCACACGTTGTCAATTAAGTTGAAGAGGGCATTAAAGGGATCACTGGATGGAAACAAGAAGGGTAAGGCACTACTCCCACCGCCGGTGAGAAAGCGAGCAGCTATCGACTATTTTGTCGCCCAACTCGCTCAAGAAACGCATAATAGATTTAGACTCTGTGTCAATAAAAGAGATTGTAGCGCCGTCTAGCTCGGGTACCTGGCGCGACAAAATGGGCCCCACGTTTGACGCCATTTTGTAGCGCCAGCTAGCTCGGGTCCGTGCGACGGGGCTATTTATTTAAGTGAAAAAACACTACAATATTCCAGTTAGGATAATCTTTAATGTTCAGTAGTTTATTATAAATAGTGCATGTTTCGTGCAATAAACTATTATAACTGTACGCGTAGTGTTTTTTCACTTAAATACATAGCACCGGCGAATGAACCCGAGCTACCTGGTGCTACAAGATACATATATATATATACAGTACAAGATATACATACAGTGTGAACAGCTAACAGCCAGCGATGAACTATTAATATATGTGTCTCTTTTACTAACACAGGATCTATATTATTTGTTCGTTTCTTAGGCGAGAAAATTGCCGATAGCTAATCGCTTCCTCGCCCTTGGTGGGGCCAGTGCTTAAGATAAGTACAAAGGATATACAAGATTATCATCATCATCGTACCGTTTTCCTGGTTGCGTCCTCAGCTACTGCTTCGGAGCCTGGGGTCCTCTTCCCGGCATTTTCTTCTCCACTTCGCACGGTCTTCTGCATCCTTAGCTTTAGGGTACACGCATGTCATCCTTGGCGACGTTAAACCAGCATTTCTCGAGTCTTGCCTTTTTACCCGGACCTAGAGTGTAAAAGCTGAAATAAATAAATAAATCAATAAATAGCAGGGACGATCTTACACAAATCGATCTAGCCCCGAACTAAGCAAAGCTTGATGGGTGCTAGGTGACGATATACATAATAGATACATTATAATACTTAAATACATAGAAAACGTCCAAGACCCAGGAACAAACTTTCGTGCTCATCACACAAACACTTGCCCTGGCCGGGATTCCAACCCGGGGCCGCCCGCTTCGTAGGCCGTTGTGCAACCCACTGAGCCAAACGTGTCGAAGATCCCTCAGACAGACAAATATTTTAGCCACGATTCATGGCTAGAGGCGCCCCTGCATTTATATGGCTGTAGAAGAAAGCATTATCTGTATTTTATTGCGCATTAGATGAGATGATTAATCACAATTTGCTTTAAGCATATTTTTTTGTGGAACACAATTTCGAAATGAAACTTGATTGTGATGTGGTTTATCCTATCCTATCTATATTATAAACGTGAAAGTATGTATGTACGTTCCACTTAATCTTAAAAACTAGTTACAGGACGAATTTTTATGAATCTTTCCAGTTATTTACCTTATATATCAAAAAAGGATATAGGCTATAATGTATATCAAATTTCATCCCTTTTAGGGAAGAAAAAGAGTATGAAACTAAACTGAAAGGAACTTGGAAATCTTGGTAATATGCTTCACATTGAAATTTGTAAAATATCGAGTTTTAGGGAAAGAGATAAGCTACTTTTTATCCCGGAAAATACCTTTTATCCGCGATAAATTAATCTAAGGCGGACGAAGTCGCGGGCGGCCGGTAATAATAATATATAGCCCGATAAGTTGTTTTACGCCCCCGCCATGTTGCGGATTTTCAGTGGTACGAGTACTAATTTATTATTCACCTCACTAGCTCTGAAAAGTATAGCGCTTTTTTTTTAAGTCTAGCGCCGAAAAGTGGGAAAGTTAGTTTTTTCCGCTAGCGTGGAAAAGTTATTTGAAGTTCGAATTTATATGATTTTATAAGTTTATATGTTTTATTTGTTATGAATGTGCTTCGTAGGTTAATTATCACTAGTTTTAAATGAATAAATAACCGGTTAATTTTACTCTCACGGTTATTCTTACAATTTACATTTTCCTCGCTGTAGTGAGGTGAAAAGTTGTGTGTACGGCTGCAAAATTATTCGGCTTCTCGTGCCTTGAAATAAGCCTTGTTACGCTCAAGAATTTATATTTGAACCACTTACTCCGCTCGTGGTTCAATTTTATATTCCTTCGCTTCCTCATATTTCAATTCAAGCACTCGCGCCAAATAACAAATTTTATTTTTGACAACTGACGTTGAAAGTAATTAGGTAAATGTCAGCAATTTAAACAAAGAGAAAACAAGACTAAATATTTCACTATATTAAACAAATCACCATATGAATGCCAAAAAGAACCACAAAGATGCAATGAAAAACATTTTGAACGCGATTAGATAAATATGTATCTAATAATGTAAATACATTAAATGAAAAACAAAGGATTAAGTAGCATGTCGATTTAAATGTTTTGATATTGGTTGTTGAGGTGACCGATAATAATCACTTAATAACGTTTTATAATCCAGTCGTATTGAATTGGGAATATAAACTCCCAGAGGTTTTTTTTAATATAATTTTGTAATACATCGTGACATTTGTACAGTTCCCTTGTATAAATACATTTTTACTTTGATCTACATAGATTAATAATAAGGTAGATTGTTTGACAAGGGGTTAAAATAACTCCAGACATGCGTGTCATAATGGCTTTTAGCCACGTGTTAAACACTCTGCTTTTCACTTCGACTGCGAGAAAATAAAAAAAGACTTAACATTAAAATTTTATATTTCATGAAAAACTAAAAGTACAGTTTGAGCAATTCTTTATAGTTAAATTGACAGCTTAAGAATTGCTGTGTGTTTAACACGCGGCTAAAAGCCATTGTGACACTCAGACATATTTGTCCTCGCTCACTTCGTGAACTCGTCCAAATAATCACTTCGTGTCATAATGACTTTTTTTAGCACCTTGTCAAACAATCTACTGTTATTGTGATTAGTTTTTGTTCTATTATGGAAAATGTGAAATAAAAAACACCATTCCCCCCCTGTATCTCCGAAGTTTACCAAGCGAAAATTTTGAAATTTTCACACATTGTGTAAATAAACATAAATATTACGCGAAAATTATAGCCATGTGTCTAATTAGCTATTTTTTTTTTATTTGCGATAAAAACCTATTTGAACAACCCGGTTGCGTTAGGTTTGCACCTCATTTGTATGCAATGCTGTAGATATCAGGTACAAACTTAACTCAACCGGTACCGGGTAATAAAGTTAGGGTAAGTGAACATTTGTACGGAACCCTCGGTGCGCGAGTCCAACTCGCACTTGGCCGATTTTTTTATTTCATTATCATACTCTGCTAATTACTCATAATCAGTAAATCTTTCGATGTCCCACTATTGCAATATGTGTCTAATAAAGCGCAACAGTCACTCAAGTATCTATTTAAAAATAAATAATGGTGTGGCACGTGTCTGCGAAGGGCGCCGTCGGTATTTTTATGACTGCAAATCGTCTGTCCATAATAAAAGTTTACAAATTAGTCGCGCTGTAAGAGGGATTATATTAAAACCTATCAGCCCCTCGACAAAACGGGTGACAACTCGAAACAGCACATTCCAAAATGTCTAATAGACAAACGTTGATAAACGACATTGAAGCGTATGGTTATTGTTGCAATGCTCTAATTTTAATGGAAGTAGAAGCTACATTGGACTTGTTATTATTAAGGCATGAATGTTGTTATAAAAATTGCTCTGATGCGACATCGAACCGGTGGCGAGGGACGAGGGTTCCGTATTTAGTCCACATTGCGTAAGGTTTATAGGGTTCCGTACCCAAAGGGTTTACGTTTACGGGTCCATCTGTCACCAGGCTGTATCTCATGAACCATGATAGCTAGACAGTTGAAATTTAAGAGATGATGTATTTCTGTTGCCGCTTTAACAACAAATACTAAAAACAGTATAATTTTATGTCCGTCTATGTCAGTAACCAATATAAAATGATCGAACACCGCGTACATTTTGCTTAGGAGTAGGGCTCTGCTAACACTAGATTTGCATAGATACGGCCATTTGTAGCGTATATTTTGTACGGAACCCTCGATGCTATGGTGCCACGGTGTATGTCTGCCATATTTAATAGAAATAGATTTCTATTAAATATAAAGAAATGTCTGAAGGTTGTCACTGATTAGCCTATCATTATATTTTCTAGAAATGCAATTACTCACTTTCCATCTCAAACATTATCTCAAACAAAACAAAATAAACGAAAAACCGGTGAAAAATACAAAGATCTTTTTAAAAAATACTGCCAAATTTCGAAAGGCACTGGTTCAACTCCGGTCGAAAACTCACATTTTGTTTTATTATTTAGATCTTTTAATTGATAAATGAAAACTTCATGGAATACTTTATTTACGTACCGAAAAATAGTGTCGGTGACCCCTTCTCGCGGGACCCTACCGCGGCGTGCGCAGAGGGTCGCGGCCACCTGCAGCGCAAGGGGCGCTTTGATCCCCGTCATTGTCATCTAACTAGTTGACATCACGATCGCCGTATCTAAATGTTTGCTAATACTTTGTTTATACATAAATAGGGTACATGCATCAAATATTTTTTATCGCTTCTCTTAACAAAATATGAAAATACCGTAAAAACGATTTCAAAAAGTGAAATTAAAATTATAATCGGCCAAGAAATACGCATAATATAGGCATTTTAAACTGCTAATCAGACGGCGATTTGACAAAGAGGTCCGACATGTACTGTTACCTCATAGTCCACTCCGCCCATAAAGACTCTATATTAAATTCCGTTTTGCTAGAAAGAGATAGAATGAAATATTTGATGGCTTATATCTTGGTTATTTTTATCGTTATTCCAAAAAAATATTTTTGTCTACTGTTTGTTACATGAATGATCATATATCATATCGTTTATTCAATAACAATTACAATTGTGTTTGAAATTCTAACACTAAGTTCACACTAAACTAGGAACGTCATGTAAATAAACTAAGATCAACAATACACACGTAAAAAATTAATAATAGCAGCGATAATGTCAGGGGATTTAAATACATGATAACATATAAATGAGCTTTTAATAAAGCAAAACAAAGACATGCATATTCCCTATCACTTTCTTACCAGATATAAGATTCACGACATACTCGTACAGTATGATACAGTGCACAGCGTCCAACGCTACACAATTGGTGAGATCCAGGGGATTGTGAAGAAGTGGTTACTGTCACTGTCTGATCACCACATGGAGGAATTACTTCTTGCTAGCTAATTCTCTCCCTCCTCCTTTACTCCTACACACACTCACACTCTCAAACACACACACACATACACACCCATACACTCTGTCACCTGTCACAACACCTGTCACTAGTGTTTGTCGTGTTTTTGTATAATGCAAGTTATTCAATTGTATTGTAAGATAACTAGATAATCCTTAACATTGTTTGATCTTCACAATGTTGCACTCCGGGCCCCAAGATACAGGCTCAACCTAGTTTGGGGTCCACCAGGTATATCATATATGTAAACATGGGTGTTGTTAACGCAAATAAACTTTTTATATTTTTTATTTTTTTGATACGGGTCTCATTCGGAATCCCTAATGTCCTAATGTATCATTTGCCATAACGCATTTTTTTCAGAAACCGTAATTTTTTCAGGATTTTTTAAAAGATCGTCGTATAGATTAGGTTAGGTTTGTTTTATAACAATCCTGAAAAGTTTACGGTTTCTGAAAAAAATACGTTATGGCAAATGATACATTAGGACAAACGATACATTAGGACAAATGACGTTAGGGATTCCGATATAGATCCTTTTGATACATGTGGTAGTAGAAGATACAAATATAAAACGGCCTTCACCCATCCGTTTACGTGATGAAATATATTTTGTATCATATTTAAAATATGTTAAAATCATATCGCAAGTAGGTTGCCTAAAAAGTCCTGTCGAGGCTGTGATTAATAAAAAATCCAGTATAGGTTGAATCATCGAGAGCGTGGAATTGCATATGTAGTAGTATTGTTTGTTTACAGGCATTCTATATTTGAATTTTCTATTTTCTTGTACTATCAGCATACAAAGAGGTTGTTATATATATATATATATATATCGAAGAACTAAAAAGAAAAATAATGTCAGTGTGAAATTGTCAATATTATTTACGTTGTGCGTATATTTTCTGATTTGATATAAATATGGCTGTAAGTAATTTTGGTCCTATTGAGAGTCAAAGTAAGCAAATAATTTTCAACTGTTATAAATATTTTGAAAATCAACTGACGAAAAATTTAAACTTGCCTTACACCGCTGCCCAGTTAGTTGAAAAAGCTACAGGTGTTTGTCTCTCTACTGTTTATAACATTGTGACTGAGAGCAACAGCGAGAAATTCGCAACAACAAAGAAATTCACCTCCCCGAAGAATAAAAAGTTGCGTCCTTGTCCGTCATCAGCAGTAGACGATTTTGATCAGGAAGTCATCCGGAGAACTATATACAATTTTCATCTGTCCCATAAGCAATTTCCAACCTTAAAGGGACTCCACTCTGTGTTAAAATCCGATATAGATTACAAATTTGGCATTTCCACCTTACGAAAACAAATACAAAAATTAGGATTTAAATGGAAAAAGACCGAGGACAACCGAAAAATATTAATGGAAAAACACAACATACGACTGCTAAGAATAAATTACCTTATCAAAATTGCGGAATATCGATCTCAAGATAGACCACTAGTTTATACTGATGAAACCTACATCCACACTTCACATGTGTCCGGAGAAGCTTGGACCGATGGAACAGAATTTGGTGTAAAAAAACAAATCAGTACAGGCCAGCGGTTAATAATAGTGCACGCAGGAGGAAAAGATGGTTTTATTCCCAACGCTTTGTTAATGTTTAAGGCAAACCAAAAAACGGGAGATTACCATGACCAGATGAACTTTGTCAACTACGAAAAATGGTTAAAAGAAAAATTAATACCGAACCTCAAACCGAATAGCGTACTTATCGTGGATAATGCGTCCTATCACAACAAACTTTTGAATCGTGCTCCAACGTCAAATTCTAATAAACAAGAAATGATGTATTGGTTGACAGAACACAACATTTCGTATAACCGGTTGATGTACAAAACCAGTTTGTATGAATTAATTAAACAAAATAAAGAGCGGTTTCGCGAGTACCACATAGATGCAATTTTAAAAGAACATGGCCACTCCGTATTACGATTGCCACCGTATCACCCGACATTCAATCCGATCGAAAATATTTGGTCCATGGTAAAAGGATATGTAGCAAAAAGAAACGTTTCATTAAACATGCAAGGCATTACGAGTTTAGCAACTGAACGAACGAATACCATCACTGCTGAGGACTGGGAAAATATTTGTCACCACGTCGAAAGTGAAGAAAATAAATATCGATGTCAGGAAGGAGAAATGGATCAAATAACAGACAATTTTATTATCAATACTTGTGACAGCTCAGATGAAGAACATGATAGCGAATAAAAGAAAAAAACAGAGGACTACTACTTATTCCACTTCTTGGGTATGTCATTTTATTAAGTTAAGAGAAAATTATTCTCCTTTTGTTGCAAACGGTACAACCACTACAAATGCAATTCCATCTTCTCGATAATTCAACTTATAGCAGCCCTGCCTTTTTGTACTGTGAGTCATCTGTGAGTCTGTGACCGACTGAAATAGCAAGACACGTTTGTACGTTACCGTTAAGAGCGTGCATTGAAAATTCAAGCTATTTTTTTTGTGACATTTTTGTCAAATCTGAGTATATGAAACAGGCTGGTTTTCAGATATGTATTTTTTGACTATATAACCTATTCAGCGCCTAACGCGGACACATGTTTGTTTAAAATTTCCTCGATACAAAAGAAATCCGAAAACGCGTCTTCATTTTCCGTTTTTGGTCTAGTTTGTTCAAACGACGGATTAATAAACGGCTAAATTATGTAAAAATTTCATCATTTTCTTTATCTTTTACGTCACTAACTTAAATGTTAACAAAACATAATAATATCTTCGATTTCATTGTACTTTTACATCTGGTGCTTACGCCAAAAAACCCCAAGCATGTAGTGTATAGCTGTCTGTCCTTGATGCGCGCAAGCAATAAATGCGTCCCTTATTACAAATTCCGCTCATTGGCCGGCTTGGCGTTATGGGCGTGGTTTACGAATAGGCATTATTTGATGATGCAGGCCCTTAAAATACGATATAGAAAACAATTATGCACTACATCTGTAAAAGTGCTTGCACCATTAGGTATTTACTAAATGTGTTGAAATTTCCATTTGTCCCGTTTTATAACTGAATGGATAGCGTTACGATGGATGTTAATAAAAGTTTATTTATCTGCCAGTCTGTCTGTCACAGTCCTTTATCTAAGGCTATCAATTTGAAAGGATAAGTTGTAAACACTAATAACCCAAATGTATATATTATCATGTTTTGTTTACATGAACTATATCAAAGAAAATAACCTATTAAGATCATTTACAGCACTGTGTTTGTATATACTGCAACTCATAAAAACTAAGAACACGTGATTAGTGCATTATTCTTCGAAATGTCGTTCAAAGATAAAGTAGTCGTGGTGACGGGCGCAAGCGCAGGTATCGGCGAAGCGGTCGCGCTGCGATTCTCCCTGGAAGGGGCGCGGCTGGTGCTGGTCGGGAGGAACGAGGAGGCGTTGAGGAGGGTCGGCGTGGAGTGCAGTAGAAACAGCGGCCATCAGGCTCTGGAGCTAAAGGCTGATCTTAGTATCGATGAGGAGGTACGTTTGATGATTTTTAGCGATCCTTTTTTTTTACCAAACTATTTCTCCCAAACTGCCTCGCTTCTCAACCCTTTCTCACTGTTGAGTTTGTTTCGGCTTTGGTCTCCCCTTGGGAAACGCATTATTGAGTCAGACTTGTAAAAGTGCCCAGGCCTACAGAATAAACTATTTGAATTTTCATTTCACAACTCACACTCTTCGAAGCCGAAAAATATTCGTATCGTTTCATAACATTCGTGTAAGAAGGGACCTAAGTTAGGTTATTTTATAAAAAAAAAAATGGTTTCAGAAAAAACATTGATTGGGAAATGAAATATTTGAGAGACAGTTCGGGAAACATGATTTAGTTATTTATTAGTAACCTGATGTTTTATTTTTGCCACGCCACAATTTACAACGTTTAATTTTTTTAATCGGGCTTTTTTCGATAGAATCAAATAGAGGATAACATTTTCAATATAACCTCATTTTAAAATGTTCGATACTATTCCGATTTCATATAAAAAAAAAATTGAAAAGTAGTGTGTTTCGCACGGCTGCAAAATTATTTGACTTCTCGTGCCTTGAAAGCCTCGTTGCGCTCAGGAATCTATATTTGAACAACTCGCTCCGCTCGTGGTTCAATAAGGTAGTTTCCTAGTTAAAAAAATATTATTTTAATTAGTCCGTCAGATTATCAAAAACTATTGGACACGTATTTTTTTTGTCAATCAAACAAAACGGCAAAGAAAAAGCGCGTCACAAGGGCAATGATATATGTTGGTAAATTATGGACACTCTACTCAGGTGGAGAACGTGGTGGCGGCGGTGACCACCACCCACGGCGCTCTGCACGTGCTGGTGAACAACGCAGCCGTGTTCGTCCCCGACGACATCTTCTCCGCCACCGCCGCCAACTTGGACCTACACATGAACAACAATCTGCGCTCCGTGTTCAACATCACTCGACTCTTCGTGCCGCTGCTGGTGGAGTCACAAGGTCTGTCCAACTCCGCCACAACTACCAACGTGGACCTGCACATGAACAACAATCTGCGCTCCGTGTTCAACCTCACTCGCCTCTTCGTACCGCTGCTATTGGAGTCACAAGGTCTGTCCAACTCTGCCACAACCACCAACGTGGACCTGCACATGAACAACAATCTGCGCTCCGTGTTCAACATCACTCGCCTCTTCATGCCGCTGCTGGTGGAGTCACAAGGACTGTCTAACTCCGCCACAACTATCAACGTGGACCTGCACATAAACAACAATCTGCGCTCTGTGTTCAACATCACTCGCCTCTTCGTGCCGCTGCTGGTGGAGTCACAAGGTCTGTCCAACTCCGCCACAACTACCAACGTGGACCTGCACATGAACAACAATCTGCGCTCCGTGTTCAATATCACTCGCCTCTTCGTGCCACTGCTGGTGGAGTCACAAGGTCTGTCCGTCCGTCTGTCCAACTCCGCCACAACTACCAACTTGGACCTGCACATGAATAACAATCTGCACTCCGTGTTTAACCTCACTCACCTCATCCTACCGCTGCTGGTGCAGTCACAAGATCTGTCCATCCGTCTGTTCATCTCCGCCATAGCTACCAACGTGGACCTGCACATGAACAACAACCTGCGCTCCATGTTCAACCTCACTCGCCTCTTCGTACCGCTGCTGGTGGAGTCACAAGGTTCGTCCGTCTGTCTATCTCCGCCACAGCTATCAACTTGAACCTGTACATGAACAACAATCTGCGCTCTGTGTTCAACCTCACTCGCATCTTCCTACCGCTGCTGGAGTCACAAGGTCTGTCCGTCCGTCTGTCCATCTTGTTCTCATAGTCGTCTAGTACTCATAATACAAACCTTATTAAGCTTACGATGGGACTAATTCGATTTGTGTAAAATTATCCCCTAACATTTATTTATTTAAATTTATCTCCGCAACTACCAACGTGTACACTACTTGATCAACCTCACGCCTCTCCGTCTCTCTTTCTCTTTTCGTACCGCTGTCGTTGTCGCATGGTCTGTCCGTCTGTCTATCAGTCTCCACCAACGCGCAGATAATCTAAAAAAATAAGCTCAACCTCACTATCAGGCAGGCCAACCGGCTTTCGATCTCATCTAACACAACGAGAAGAGCGGTCACTCTATACTCAACGTAGAATGAACTGGCGACCGAGATCATAATGCTATCTCTGTCACACCTACTAAGCCCACGCAAGTGTGAACGAGGTAGCATTATAATATCGGTAGACAGTTCGTTTTGCGTTGAGTATTGGCGCCAAGTTCGCCAAGATATAAGTTATTGGAGAGAGAGAAGCTAAAATTAGGTTGTAGGTAACATATCGTACAAGAAAAAGAACGAAATATTTATTGTCTAGTTATAGAAAGGTGTCTGCTTGGGTACCTACTCGTCCACCAATCAGGCAGTAGTTCACGGTCATAAGGTTAAATTTACCAAAACAAAAAATAAGAATCACATGAATCACCTTTAATTATCGTGACACATCAGTTTTTATAAGCAAAATAAACGTAGGTTATCTCTGTTTGTGTGGGACAAGTCGTCTGTTATCTGGGCGTAGAAAGTTCACTGTCACTGATGTTTTGTTAAATGACGATGCAGACAGCATCTTTAATTGACTAAAGTGACGCGAAACAAATACTCGAATAAACCCAAAACGGGTTTTTTGTCGTCCATCTTCTACGGGCGACATGAATTTTCTTATAAAACCGTACACCTTGGCTTTATAACCTTGAAGCTGGCAAAATTATCCTAATAGGGTACCTACATGCATGATTTTTTTATCGCTTTTCTTAACAAAATATTAAAATACCGTAAAAACGACTTCAAAAAGTGAAATGAAAATTAAAATCAGCCAAGAAATACGCACGGTACAGGCATTTTAAAGTACTAATTAGATAGCAATTTGACAGAGAGGTCCGACATATACTTTTACGTCATAGTCCACTACGGCCATATAAACTCCATGTTGAATTTTGTTTTGATAAAAAGAGATGAAATGTTTGATCGCTTATATCTTTGTTATTTTTATACTTGTTAGAAAAATTATTTTTCTCTTCTTTTTGTTGCATGAATAAGCTTTGGGATTCTGGAATTAGTTTATATAGTTGAAATTATTGTCTTCATGCTTCTCATACTTTGTGTTTTGTCTTCTGATGTCTTACAGAGTGGTCTTAAGCCGGATGCCCTGTGCTTGTCACCAACAAGGTTCTTGCTTGAACCTTAAACCTTTTTGCTTGCACACTGCCGCAATTATTTTACACCTTTTGTTTTGTTGCCCATGCAAATCTATCTTCTCTCTTTTCCACAGGCAACATCATCAACATGTCCGGTATAGCAGCTGTGAAGTACTGTGACGGCCTCCTCACAGAGAGCCTGTCGAAGGTCGCCGTCCAGTACTTCACCAAGTGTGTCGCCAAGGAGCTCGGCCCGAAGAAAGTCCGCGCCAATTCCTTGTCCCTAGGCCTCGTTGTTGGCACGAAGATCATGCAGCGCGCCAACTTGGATATTGATGAGTTTATAAAGGATTGGCTGCCGAAGGTGCCTCTAGGAGAGCTCATATATCCCGAAGACGTGGCGAAGGTCGTGGCGTTCCTTGCAAGCGACGACTCGAAACATATCACGGGGCAGGTCATCGTGATGGATGGGGGATTCAGTTGCCATTGATGTTGAAACGGAGAGACTGCACTGCAATTACATACAACATGTACAGTGGCGCGCGGTCCATATAGTATCTGGCCCTGTATATGATGCGGTTTGTTAGTGTAATATGTAAATACCTTTTGACTCACTCCTGTTTCAAATGTATCAACAATATCGAACATCTGTTTGGAACGGACATGTTGACTGTGTCTGATTCTACTTTAATAAAATCTTATTTTTTAAGTAACCAATGGATAACTGTTATTGGCCCTCTTTTATGTACCTAACTTTATGTTGTACTAGGAGGCGCCCGCAACTTCGTTCGCGAAGGATAATAAGTCATAATGCCTCTTTTTTTCTTCCGCGTACCTAATGGGGTAAAAAGTATCCTGTAACCATCTGGAGACACCCAGGTACCCGTGTACCAGAAATAGTTGAAATCCGTTTAGCCGATTTTGCGTGATGAAGCCGCTATGACACGTATAACATACAAAAAATATAAATAAATAGTAGATTGTTTGACAAGGGGCTAAAATAAGCCATTATGGCACGAAGTGATTATTTGGAAGAGCTCACGAAGTGAGCGAGGACAAATATGTCTGAGTGTCACAATGGCTTTTAGCCACGTGTTAAACACTCTGCTTTTCACTTCGACTGCGAGAAAATAAAAAGACTTAACACTAAAATTCTATATTTCATAAAAAAATAAAAGTACAGTTTGAGCAATTCTTTATAGTTAAATTGACAGCTTATATTTTTTTTAAAACTAATAATGGCCATAGACAATTTTTACTTTTTAATGTGAAGGGCTGCAATACGATCAGAAATTTTGGCCAATCTGATGAGGTTGGTTTGTTTGTTTTTAATTATTCGTAAAGTAGTATGTAGCTGACCGAAAGTTTTTATTTACAGTTTCATAGAAATTTGTATCGGATTATATGGCTTTCTTTTAAACCGTAGGGGCTCAATGTACTATTTTAGTCTCGCTTCGTGAAGCTAATATGACCTACTTTTTAATCAGGAGAAGTGAAAAATATTTTTCCCTTTAGTGACCTCCAAATAGTCCCTTATAATAGTTTTTTTTAAACATCTTCAATGTACAGACATTTCATTTTTACAACTTTATAATAGTATACATGTTCACATTCTCATAAGCTATCACAACTGTAATGATATCCGATATAACCCGGCATGCAGGCTGCGCTGCCGTCATAACTACATCGTGTACTTACGAAGTAGTTTGAAATATTTACAGTACAGATCCGGGCCGTCTTGATATCTTGGTAAACATTGTTCTTGGCATGAAAATGGCAATGATTGAACATGAAAGAGGATTTTGTATTGCGATGTAGATGAACTAGTGTATGCAACTGTACATAATTAGGCCGCTTAAAACGCTCGTGTGATCTTATTATGAAACTCGCCTTCGGTTCGGCTCGTGTTTTAATGCCTCTCATTATGTATCAATTGCATAAACTACTATAACTAACTACCTTGGCAAAAATCTCAGTGGAGTGCAAAGGCGTGCACTGATATGTACAATTAGGATTCGGCTACTGTCTTATAAAATCGCATATACCTATATGTGTAATAAAATTGTTTTGGCAAATGACAATTTTTAAAGGAAGTATATAGAGTATAGATAATACCGAGCAATTATTTTCCCGAGGTTAATGGCTGTTATTGGCTAGAGGGGGCATTAACAGCTCTGTATAATATATCTCAAATAAAAAAAATGGAGGTATTCGATTCTCTGTGTTTGAAATTCAATATTCAAAGTACTAACAGTAGACTTATGTATTTTATATTATTTATTTAACAAACAAGCTTTAATACATCATTTACATTAATAAAAGCTAAAGTAGGATTTTTAATTAGCTGGAGTAAACTTACAGGTGTCAACGTGAATATTTCGTTGTTTAGAAATAATTTTACGAAAATATACATGAATATACGTAACTGGTGATATTATGGTAACTTTTATTCATAAGAAACACTGTACTACAACCTTATTGAAGTAATCACGGACGACAGGTGTCCGTAAACGTCAGTTTACTCCAGCTAATTAAAAATCCTACTTTAATGATCCAGACAAGCGTTTAATGCAGTGACAGCTCAAAAAGACCGAGGCCTGTGCTCTAGTTACGTATTGTGTGACAGATTTCTCAGAGCGATCGGTGTTTTAGAAACTCGAATGTGAGGCCAAATTAGATATGGCCGAAGTATATAATATTTGTTTCCATCGAATCGTGATAGAGGTTGTAATTATAATTATAGCTTTTAGTATAGATACATATATGGCTTCGATAGAACAATTCATAACAAAATATCAGCCAGAAATATGCGGCGTTTAATTTACAAAATAGTTATCGTGGAGTTGGCTTCAAACGGGAATAATTTCATAAAGTGGCCTTTGATGTGCGCGATGCGACACAGGGGCTGCGTACTCAGCGAGCACGCTCGGCTCATTCATAACGACCAAATAATTGATATTAATATAAGCAGATGGGTATAGTAGTGACCATGTACCAGTAAAAGTTGAAATCTGTTTAGCCGATTTGGCGTGATTAAGCCACAACGACGTACAAAATACAAACTGTAAGATGTACATTGATGAAATTTAGAGCATAGGTGTCATATTTTCCGAAATATTCGCTACGAAAGTAGCAAAAATTGTGTCCCCCCCATCTATTTTTTAAACGGTAAGTTCAAAAAATGTGAACAAATTTACAAATATAAAGCTTAATAAATACTTCCAACGAAAATTGTTTTCAACATGATCGGACATACCGTTTTTAATTTTTACCAAAAAACTGCGCTTCTAAGCAAAAGGACGTAAGTGCCAGGGAGATATACTCTTTTGTTAGTGTTTTTTTTTTCATATCGTATTTAATTTTCATCTGTAGTGCATTTTTTTGTATAAACGGCTGCGGAACCCTTCATGGGCGAGTCCGACTCGCACTTGGCTGATTTTTTTTTTTAATCACCTAAAATCATTTTTGAATAACCCGGTTTCGTTAAGTTTGCACCTCTTTTGTATGTGTCGCCATAGATACCAGAGGCAAACTTAACTGAGCACTTAAGCGGCAAGTTAAGTCGGAATAAGTATGTACGGAACCCTCGGTGCGCGAGTCAGACTCGCACTTGACCGGTTTTATATTTTTATAACTTCAATGTACAGACCTTTCATTATTACAACTTTATAATAGTAGACATCATGGTCCGCTAGGCGGGTGATCGGTGTGTCGCGATATTAATAAAAATATTCAATAAAGCGCGCGGTGGCAGTCAGGTTAACTTTTATATTGCGAGGGTGCGGGCGCGAGCCCTAGGCGAGGGGTGCTGTTTGCGGACACATTCTGGATAAGTACCATGCAAACATAACGCGTTACCACCACATTATAATCAAAAACCGATTTCTGATTTTACCAAACTACTTATTTATAAAAATGCGGAGGTTTGAGATGTATATGGATTTATAACATAAGCTACTTAATACGAGGACGAAGCTGCGCGTAAATGTTATGTAATTACTATTGTAATTAATGAAAAAAAATCATGCTAATGAAAATGTTTTGAGAATTGTCGTTGATACTATACTCTGATTTTGAATTCACGGCCTAAATCTGACAGTTTCGATCTTGATTATTTAAAAAAACAACCATTATTTCATAAAAGTATGTCTCATTCGTAACTATGTGTAGTAACATTAGGGTAAATTTTATTGATAAAAATAGTGACATTTAAACTGATATGACTTTACCCAAATAGGGATCCATATTTCACTACACACACAAAAAACTATCATCAATAACAACAATTGAAACAAATATACTCAACTCGCTAACGAACATTTGAAATGTAATTTGGAGTTATGGAATAAATGGCTTTATTATATTATTAAACTGATATGCAGAAGAATTCCTTAATGAAGCCATCTTTTTCGAATCGAGACTCTTGGAGCCGGCATTGGCAGGTTAGGTTAGAGTATGATAGAGCAACACTCTTTAATTTAATTACTGTACGTCTTCTCGTGTTATGTATGTAGTTAAGTATGGGAACTGTCATAACGCCGGTAAATCTAGGTAACTATCTATTGAGAAGAGCTTAAATTATGACGTTCAATAATGGAGGCAGACTGCCTTTTCATCCTCGTGGGAGGCCGGTAAAGGTAACAAGACGCTTGGATATGTGAGGAACATACGTCGTTTTGGAAGTGCATGACAATAGGTGGGGGCGGTGTACATGGAGCTACTATCGTGGAAATAAATGGACAATCCATTCGTTGAATTTTTGACCGGCTCATATTGGTTTATTTATTTCTTTACTTGGGCTAGCCATCTTTATTAACTATTCTAAATTTCAAATAGATATCATTAGTAGTTTCTGAGATATGGCACTTGAACAGTCGGATAGACAGAGAGTGTCACGCCATAAGGGTTCCTTTTTTACCTTTTTGGTACGAAAAACTATATATATATTTTTTTAAGTAATCGGTGTACATTTTTGTTGGGCAGATTTTTTAATTCTTTGGGTTTTGAAATACCTGATGAGGAGATACCGAAATATTTCTAATCATAGCGGAAGATCCAGCTTATCCTACACTGGATAAATTTTCGCAATGAAAGAAATATCCTGGCAACATCTGGCCCTTTAACCTGGCAAAAGATAATTAAATTGGGCCCCTCATATAAATTGCAACTTTTCCTAATATACTCTTAATGTTTTCCGGGATATATAGCTAACCGTCTAGCAAGAACCTGAATTTTCTTGTAACTAGATACTAGATAAACGTTTCATAAAGAGAGAAACCCACAGGAAAACTTAGCTCTTAAATATATATGTGATAGTAATGTAAGTCAAGGCATAAAGGAACGTCGGCGTTTGGTGGGATCTGTAAAAATATCAGTCAAAGCGAATAATCTACGATAGATTAAGGTGCGTCCACACTTGTATCATTTGCTCGTATCCGTTCGAGCGATCGGATCGGCGCAACATCCAAACGCGTGATCGTGACACGCGGTCACGCCACGGGACGAAGATCTGATCGGGCAAATGATACAAATGTGGACGCACCTTTACGCGTACATACATACATATAAAGATTGGCGTAAGTATCTGTCTATTGCCGAATAGCCTGACGCGCGCTCTTTCTTTATACCTAAGTGAGGCATCTATTAGATACTTCTTATAGTCAGTTCGTAGTACAGTCAGCATCAAATAGTCTGTAGCATCCTAAGCGCCAAATATATCGTCATACATCTTTGTGCCTATAGAAATAAAGGTGTGTTACGACATATTTCGCGCTTTGGATGTTACAAATTATTTTATGCTGACTGTACCTAACAGTGACAAGGCTGGCCGTGTACTGTACTCGTACATGTACTTGTAGTCTAGATTATTATTACATCATGTCGGGAATGCCGCCTCCACCGTTCGCACTCGGCGTCCTCATGCAGTGCGCTGTGATTAATTATAATGTTGTTCCGAATTAATAACGCCGCAAATTGGTTCGGGTATTAGGGCCGGTTCACACGCCGCTTCTCTATTGTCTTTTTCCCACATAAGTATTACGTATATACGTTCCAATTTTTGACAACGACACCCCAATCCAGTATCGTTATCAGAGGCGTGGCGTCAGGAAAATTACAAAGAAAGCCGAAGCGTATTCATTTATTCATATTTAAAGAAACAGGTGGTGCCTTTCTTTGGGCAACCCGGTGGGAATCGGCTTACATGGACGCCACGCCGCTGATCGTTATACCTCCTAACTATAGACCAAAGTCACTGAAATTATAGTCCAATTAAACCAAACAATTGAGTCTGCAATTCACTGGTGTAAAGGCGTTGTTTAGTTTTGGTTTAATGTGTGTGTGTATGCAACTGGCAACTGATGACCACCACTTAGATGGTTGGCAGTCCACAACTGTGGGTTTTTCTAGAAATTTCCTGCCTCGCACGACTGAACTATGGAATAAATTGCCGCCTGCAGTATTTCCGGACCGATGCGACCTTCAAGCCTTCAAGAAAAGAGCGTACTCCCACCAGAAAGGCCGGCAACGCACTTGTGACTCCTCCGGTGATGCAAGTGTCTATGGGCGTCAGTGATCGCTTACCATCAGGCGACCCGTCTGCTCGTTTGCCTCCTATGTCATTAAAAAAAAAACTGGATTATCCTGTAATCCTCAGTCACCTTCGAACTGTAATGTCTCTTCGTTTAGATACCAGCATTGGATTGGGCTTTTTAACTCAACAACTTCAAAGAAGCGTCGTGCCGGCCGAGTCGTTCACGATCCCGAAATCACAAACGGTATCGAACTTTGAAGTCTAAAAAAATAGTTCGCCTGTTGAGTTAGACTTAATGGTTAAGTTACCTACACGTAAGGGATATGTACGTGTTCTACGATCCGTTTTTTCGCTATCTTCTGTTTTCATAATATACTTATAATGGAATGTGTTCCTTGGTTGTTCCATGAAAGTAGAATGAATGCCGTAGAATTGAGAACACTAAGAAGTATATGTATGTGAGATAAGAGAAAGGTGTGGAATAGGAAGGGATGTAGTGACAAAAATGAAGGAAGGTATTGCTTCGGTGGTTTGGGGATCTCAAGAATCCTCTCGACATGCCCAAACCCCCATATGATCTTCACTCCGAGTGAAGGTATACTGACAAAGAGAATTTATTTCGATGAGATGGAATGCGTCGGAAGAGCTTTGGTCTCACCAATTTGGCCACCGGTTTTCATGACTTCGGCATTCGAATATAATTTGGCCGAACTGTTTTCCACGTAACAATAGGCTTATGTCCTAAAAAAATATAATCAATCCGTCGGTTCAATTATCAGAAAATATTGGACATGTATTTTTTCTTTTGTCAATTAAACAAAAAATTACGAAGATTAAAAGTTAAAAAAATACGTGTCCTGTCCAATATTTTTCTATAATCGAATTGGCGGACTAATTATGATAATATTTGTTGTACCCAGGACACCACCCTATTCTCTTGATATTCCGTCATAAGTAAGAATCTATACTATTATAAGATTGTAAAAATGGAATGTCTTTACATTGATGACATTTATGAAAAAAACTAATTTCACTGAGTCGAAATAAATTATTTTGGATGTTTTTATAGAGGGCAAACGAGCAGACGGGTCGCCTGATGGTAAGCGATCACCGTCGGCCATAGACACCTGCAACACCAGAATAGTCACAAGGCCGTTTCTGGCCTTTCAGGTGGGAGTACGCTCTTTTCTTGAAGGCTTGAAGGTCGCATCAGTCCGGAAATACTGGCGGCGAAAATTTATTCCACAGTTCATTCGTGCGAGACAGGAGATTTCTAGAAAAACGCTCTCTTTTAATTTTGTAATAATTTAAATACTGGGTAAGTGTAATTATTACATGTAGATCAAGCTTACGACATTGAATTAATTTGTTAGCAATATGTTACTTTACATAATGGAAAATTATATGTAAGTATGAATAATTTATTGATATAAGGTTTGCAATTTAATTTTATGTTATCACATTGAGAATTTAAACAAGCTAATTTATTATTTACCTACTTATATATTATATAAAATTGATAACTTAATATTGTGATCGTAATTTTAATTTAATTTGTAACTTACCGCATCATAATATATTTTCAAACACAATGTATATTGTTTTTTGGAATAAATGACTATGACTATGACATATTTACTATTTTTAGTACCTACACGGGTAGCTGAGCATCCACAGATGGTTGTAGAATACATTTTACTCGACTAAGCTGAAGGAAAAAGAGAGTTATGGCTTTTTCTCCCATCGCGAATGAAGTTACGCGAACCTTCTAGTAACAATATAATATTTGGAACAGCCAATGTGAACCCAGCTTTACCTACCTCCATTGTTGTCGCGCGGTAAATTGGGAAATCGTTATCCATCTCCAAAGCTAACAATACAACGGTTCCATATTATTCGACTATAGGCGAGCGTGGAACCTTGTCGCATTGATTATGAATCATCGGGCGCTGAAATATTGCCTCCCTTCGGCTGAAAAACGATTATTTTAATATTTAATTGATTACGGTCGCTTTTATTAAATTGTTTCAAATGTTTGAATGGATTTTTTTATTAATTGAACGTTTTCCTTTGTTTATTCTCGAATATTTTTTTTATGTTTTCATTTCAAAAACACCATACATTATATTTGTGCATCTTAGAGCATTTAACTACTGCTCATGACAAGCCGTGTCTGCTGAATTTCATGTATTTTTAGCGAGGCGTGAGGTAAAATATTTCAATGTCTACAAACGCACACAATTAAAAAAAAACACCTACAAACCAAAAAACTGCCACACACCGACAATTAACCAATTATTAATAAACTAGCCGGAAATTTAGCGATTACATTAACACAGGGGAATATATTTGTATAGCATCTCTAGTGGTTAAAATGCTCTAAGTAGTACACATACCTGATAGCTAATAAAACATTTTGTTTTACATTTGACAAGTCCAAAATTAACTTAAATAAAGTAATGTGACATTAATGACTTTGATTTGTTTTGCTACTAAAAGCTAAAAGTTGTATTAATATTTTTTATGTACCTAGTAGTTCTGATGACAATACAATGATATGGTAATGTCGAACTGATCTGATGATGGAGCCGGAAGATATGAACTGGAATTTCATGATGGAACATCGTATCATAGCTGTGTTTGGATTTGTTAGAAAAGTCTTGCAAAGCGTGTTCTTCTAGTGTTTTTTAACGACACTAAGTGTCGTACAGAATTATATAAAGATCAATAGCAATAATAAATTAATAGTTTAAAAAACACTAGAAGAACACGCTTTGCAAGACTTTTCTAACAAATCCAAACACAGCTATGATACGATGTTCCATCATGAAATTCCAGTTCAAATCTTCCGGCTCCATTATCAGATCAGTTCGACATTACCATATCATTGTATTGTCATCAGAACTACATACAGCTGCCAATTTTGATGACGCTACGATCCTTGGAAGATGGTCAAATTAGCTACCTTATAGATTCCATTACATAGTTAGTTACATACAGGTCGACCTAATAAAAGCGTATTAAAAATGTGTTAATTTACAATGTTAATATTTAACAGTCAACAATTATAAAACACACAAACATAAAGCCGATTATCGAGCAAACAGTTGGCAAAAAAACAAGCATCCGAATTGAAGCGCGCATAGACAAGATTTAATTGTTTTTCCGGCGCGTGTCGCAGTGGATGACAAATTGCTACAAAGGCCGGTTTATTGGCGGCGGGATGGGGGCGGCGTGCCGGCGGCACGCAGGCGGCAGTAGAGACGCGTGATTAAAAGAAACTTTTATTTTGACGTGATAACCTCTTATAAATCGATGAACGCCGGCTGCACGCATGAAAAAGCATGACTCATTGTCACGTTCATATGTCACGTTCCGCGTGCAAGCGAGAGCGCGGAACAAGCGTTAGAGAGGCACGATCGGCCTAAGCGTTCGGCTTCTCTTCCATGTTGTAACGTAAAATGAAACCAATTTTTTTAGAAACTGATTTTGAACTGGCTATGTCTGGGTAGGCCTCGGATTCAGTGGGGGGCGCATAAACTCACAAACGGGAATGCCACCGCAGCCACTTAGAGTTGTGGGATGCAGTACGCATGGCACAAGGACTGCGGCTGAACCGGTTGAAGAAATAAAGAAATAATTATTCCGAGGTATACAAAATTACAAATGACAAAAATATTGAATGAAAAAAATAAAGCTGCTGGCTGTCGGATGAGTGGGCTGGTTGCCCCTCCCCCCCTCAGTGAGGTCGACGCTGAGGCATCATACGAATTCGCAGACATATATATTATTTGCACTTTCATGACATATTAGGCAATTACCATGACAAATATATATTTACACACGTATATTTATTTATCTAGATGATATATATGCTATTATATTACTATTTATTATTTAGGGTTTATGTGTATGTGTATGCTACTTTAGCTTTTAAGTTTTAATGTCATTGTGCATATTAACTTGTTGGTTTGTCTATCTGCGTTGATGTTTACTCTTCTCTTTCATTTGCTCTAAGGTTATCTGGAAGAGATCCCTTAAAGGGATAAGTTCGCCTTTGTACAAATATGTTACTTTAATTTCTTTGTTTTATTGTTTTTATGTACAATAAAGTGTTTACAATACAATACAATACAATACAATACAAAGACATAAATCTATTATTTGTCTAAAATATAAGTAATGATCCACTGTTCCAAACGCGATCGACCGTTCCCCATCGGCCTACTTAGTATTTTTTTGACATAATTTGGCAAAGGCAGCTCCACAGCATCGCTGTGCCGCTGTGATTCAGTATGTACATAACATAATGAGATAGCGACTGCGTTATTATAGCGTCATTATTAGAGCGCTTTACAGCGCTCCCGAACAACTAGCTGTTGTAGGTCCTTTATAGCCGTGATTTTAGCTACTTATACAGCTACGGTGGCAGCATTGTGGATCGAGGAAGGAATGCAAATCGGATATTTTGTATGATATGATAACCAGATTTTGCCGTGAGAATAACCAGTTGTAGCCAGTTTGGTAATCGAAATTGCGTATCTGATGTACATATCTGCAAAGTAGGTTAGGATTCTTAATCTTCGAGATCATGAACGTAGGTAACGCGACGTTCGAAAGTATTCGAAACGTCGTGGAGTTACTAACATAAAGGATAATATGATTTATGTATTAAATCATATTATCCTTTTTTTTGGGATATGTTTCAAAAACATATTTTAAATCAATAAGATATTTTTTGCCAAATTTGTTAACGATTAAGTTGATGGAAAATGCATCATTAATAATAATAATAATCCCGAAAACAAAGAGATAATATAATGATACTGAACATTTAGAATGAAGGAAATGTAAACAATTCAAGAAAATCTTCTATATTGCCCAAATAAGGACGAGATACCGAAAACAAAAGTTACAAGATGTAAAGAACGGGCAATATATCCGTAACAAATCAAGCATATTAAATGAAACGCGAATGTGCCAACATTATCAAAACAAGCAAGAGTGGGGAAGTTTTTCAATTACCCGCGGAGACACGTAATGAATGTTCAAAGTGCGCGGAATCCGTCGGGGACTGGCGCGGTCGGTAGAATTTTCATGTTGTCGACAATCAAATTCATACTTTTATGGTAGAAAGAAATCCATTACGAACTCTGGTGTGTTCTTATTGATACTAAACATATAACACATAAAAAATCTGTAGACCTTCCCCGGACCCGAATTCGACGAAGCGATATCTCCAATTGAGCAATATCTCCGCCGTATATGTATTATTTCAATATATATATTATTTCAAACACATTTTTTTAGGACTATGACATATTACAGACATCCCGTTGGCCAGTTTCAAAATGAACTTTTCTAAATTGGACTTTTTTCTGAAATAGTTACAAATTTAAAATAATATTGTTTAACAATATTGCTAACTAGACAAATTTAATGATTAATTACCTCACTTACGCCGTTGATAATAGAGCCCCGATATTCAAGCACCGCGTGCCACGTGCACCTTTTGCCGACTGTACAAGACAGCAAGTTTTCATTCCGCGACTTGTCTGGTGTAGTGTACACAATATTAGCCCCCGCCGCGTCTGCGCGGCCCGCAATCGTATGATGCGCTTTTTGATACGCACCCTCCGTCAGGGGTGCCGATCACCCACATGATACAATTTCGAGTGTTTTAATAAATAATATACTTGAATATTTTTTTCTCGACCAACTGGGATCATTTTTTGTTAGTACCTATGCACTTACATCTCATGTTAGTATACAATATTAAATTAAAACTATCACATTAAAACATATCTAAAGTTCTAAAGTTGTAAAAATGGAATGTCTGTTCATTGAAGATATTTTCAAAACAGTGATTGTATAACGGACTCTTTGGAAGTCACTGATTCGAAAAATATTTTTTTTGGATTCTTTGTATTTATGTATGTGTCGTGGCTTGATCTCGCCAAATCGGCTAAGTGAACTCCCACTATTTTTACCCGACTGCGCGACGCAAAGGAGTGGTAATGTGTTTATCGTCTATGTATTTATGTATGTTTGTTTCTATCTGGCACTCTAGAGACCAAACGCGTAGACCGATTTTGATGGATCTTACGTCAATCAATTTGTCTTAACTGTCCGAATGTCACTGAAGACATGAAAATGATGAAAACTCAAATTGGCGATAACGAGACGTCATATTGTGAAAAAAATGAAAATCGACGTACTATATCGAGTGGGGTATCAATGAATAGGGATTTACAAATCATTATTAGGTTTCTTTTATTATTTCTAATTTGGACTTACCAGCTAGGAACTATAACCATTAAAAGTTGGCTAGCTAGCCGTTCTCACTAAATTTTTATTTCATTGTATTGTAACGATAAAGATTGCGAAATTGACTGACTTTTATAATTTTAAGTAAAAAGTATAAAATAAAAAAAAGGAATAATAAAAACAAAAAACCCGACTGCGTGAAAAACTAAAAAGAAAAAACAAGTCCAGTACCCCAGAAATTTGTTAAGTTATACATGATCGATACTCACAATATAACAAATAATAAATTCTAATATGGAACATAGCGATTTTAAACAGTCGGGACCCATTGTTGGAAAGATTTGCGTCGATCTAGATTTCTTATGGGTGGGTGTTTACGCTGAAGTATAAAAGAGGGTTATGATTGTTTAGTAGTAGGAAATGTATTTATTTACGTGAACTTGACAACAGTGGTTCACGAACGTGCAGTCAAAATGTTCAGCGATCTTTTTCAGGATGCTATTGGCACTGGCCCGAATCCTGCGCACCGAGGACGTACCTATATCGCTTGCGCCTAGTCGCGTGAAAGCAGTCCACGCGCGCCTCCGCGAACATCCCCAATGCACTGCAGTATCGGGGCAGCCCCGTCAGCATCCTTGTTTGTTTCGACCAACAATAGGTTTTCGAATTTTTAAACCTATAAGTACATAGAAAAGAAACCATAAGTAAGTCTCTTTCTTATGACATAATAATGTAATGGACTAATGCGGTACATATTCACATTATCCATACTAATATTATAAATGCGAAAGTGTGTCTGTCTGTCTGTCTGTCTGTCTGTCTGTTACCTCTTCACGCTTAAACCGCTGAACCGATTTGGATGAAATTTGGTATGGAGATAGTTTGAGTCCCGGGGAAGGACATAGGTTACTTTTGATCAAGGAAAAATACCCTCATTTGCGATAAACGAATTTAAGCCGGACGAAGTCGCGGGCAGAAGCTAGTTAACTATAAACAAGACGGTGCCCGCAACTTCGTTCGCGGAGGAGAAAAAGTCATAACCCCTCTTTTTTCAGCGTAGTCGGATAAAAAGTATCCTATCACCATCTCTGTATGACCAGGATAGATGATGAAGGCATAACGACAGTGACCTCCAAATAGTCTCTTTAACTTTTTTTATTATGATCAATATACAAACATTTCATTTTTACAACCTTATAATAGTACAGATTACTTATTAGCTAGTGAACTGATATTGTAATTTAAATTTTAAAACAAATAAATCTAACAGCGCAAAATTTGAATTACAAGCCTCGTCGAATTGGCAACCCTGCCCCGCCGTTGTCAATAGGGTTGTCCCCGCGGTAATTAAAATTCCACGTCCTAATATCGCGGGCCATATATTAAGTACCCTAATCGCCGACAGCCCTGCGCAGCGGCCATTTTATTGCTTTTTTATAAAGGCCGGGACAAACTCCAGTACTTGAATGTTCAATCATTTGTTCAAATGCTAAAGCGGGGTTTTATTTGTTGAATGATTACTGAGTAACAAATAATAGTTACGCCAATATCTTTAGGCATATTATAGACTAGAAGGTTCCTTCGTTCGCGGAGGAAAAAAAGTCATAATCCCTGTTTTTTCGTCAGCGTAGTTGGGTAAAAAGTATTCCATAACCATCTGGGGATATCCAGCTCACCGTGTGTCAAAAATAGTTGAAATCCGTTTAGCCGATTTGATGAAGCCACAATGACACATACATCCTTATTACCTACTTATTTTTTCGAAAATATCTTCAATGTACAGACATTTCATGTTTATAACTTTATAAATGTATAGATGTTACAGTCTTTTCTATATAAAGTTAAATAAATGTTGATGTACAAAATAAGGCGAAAATATGAGAGAAAATCGCGCCTAATAAATATCTATACGTACTGTTATAAAGTTGTAAAAATGAAATGTCTGTACATTGAAGATATTTTACTAAAAAATATTGTAACGGACTATTTGGAGGTCACTAAATGTTTCGTTGTTGCTTCATCACTCCAAATCAGCTAAACGTATCTAAATATGGTTATACTTATGAGTTTTTCTCCTTCGCGAACAAATTGCGGGCACCTTTTAGTAAATATTTAATATTAAAATTCCAAGAAATTATTATAAGTTTGTAGATGAAAGGGCACGGGAGAGACGGTTGCACTGCCCAAGTCTTGATCGAATCGAAAGCCTTCTCATAGTGTTACCCTTAGCATAGTGGCTAGTTTACAAGTCGCCCTTCTGTATAATTGTAATGTATGGATGTAGTCTATTGTATCGAAGGATCAAGGAAACCGGCTCGGAGGCTGGAAGTCTTCAAACTTCCTGGGTGGATTACGGTCAATAAAACATATGTGCCCTTAGGATTTGTAAGTAGTTGAGACCTTTTAGAGGTAAGATGAAGGCAAACTGCAGCCAATAAGCGGCTTAGAATAAAAACAATAGGTATTGTCAAATGGAATTTCTTCTTGTTGATCCCAGCTGTCTTTCCGCCATCGTCCTACGCGACAATATTTCCACCCTCACCACTTAGATGGTTGGCAGGCCACAACTGTGCGTTTTTCTAGAAATTTCCTGCCTCGCACGACTGACCTGTGGGATAAATTGCCGCCTACAGTATTTCCGGACCGATGCGACCTTCAAGCCTTCAAGAAAAGAGCGTACTCCCACCAGAAAGGCCGGCAACGCACTTGTGACTCCTCTGTTGATGCAAGTGTCCATGGGCGACGGTGATCGCTTACCATCAGGCGACCCGACTGCTCGTTTGCCTCCTGTCATAAAATAAATAACCAATTAGGGTTTTCTAAAATGGTAATATCACCAGTTGGCGCCCGTGAGGTAAGGTCTAATTGACAAGAAGTGTCAAAATCTTGTGCTGTGATTGGTGGATGTTGACACTTCTTGTCAGTTAGACCTTACGTCATGGTGGTGCCAACTGGTGATATTTCCATTTTGTGGCGAAACACGTGTCGAGGATTATACTGTTTGGTGTTGATTGTAGTATTTGCATGCGTTTTTTTTTTTTTTTTATGGTAACTGCATGAAAATATGCGCATGTGAGCACAATTTATTGTCACATCTAACAAAGACACAAGTTCGCGGAACAGCAAAGGAACTATAATCCATTGATCTAGTATGGAATTCCGCAAAGTAACGCCTGAATCTATCAATTATTTAATAGGGAATATGCATAATCTTTTCTTTTTGCTTTATTAAAAACTCATTCATGTAACAAACAGTGGAGAAAAATATTTTTTTCGAATAACTATAAAAATAACCAAGATATAAGCTATCAAACATTTCATTCTATCTCTTTCTAGCAAAACAGAATTTAATATGGAGTTTATATGACCGCCGTAGACTGTGACGTAACAGTACATGTCGGACCTCTCTGTCAAATCGGTGTCTAATTAGTAGTTTAAAATGCCTATATCATGCGTATTTATTGGCGGATTTTAATTTTAATTTCACTTTTTGGAATAGTTTTTACGGTAGTTTGATATTTTGTTAAGAAAGCGATGAAAAAATTTCATGCATGTTGCCTATTGTGGACCAATTTTAAAAATTCTTTTTTTATTTGAAAGGATATACTGTTGCCACCAAGTTGGGATATGATGATGGGATCCCAAGGAAATCGAGGGCAGTCCTCAAATTTTATGGGCACTTTTAACGTTTTTCATATATTTTCTTAAGCTATTGAAGTTTTTGCATATGGTAGTCATCATCTCATCATGCTGAGCTGATGACGGAAGGTACAACTCCTTAATAGTTAAGAGTTAGAGGATAATTCTTTAAAAAATCATCTATTATAGGTAGGTACGTTAAGACTGTTAGTCATATTCTTCATAGTGTGTCCCTGAGGTAGTCTCCTTATCACCAAATCAGGATCTGATGATGGAATACCAGGGAAATCGAGAGAAACCCTCAAATATTATAGGAACTAACAATGTTTTGTACATATTTTTCTAAAGTTATTCAGTTGTTTTCGTCTGGTTGTCATCATCAGACAAACAAACTGAGCTGATGATGGAAGGTACAAATGAATATGTACCAACCAACTTTTACATTTCTTACTTCCAAAGACTCGAGATGCGTGCAAAGTGCCTTCTCAATCTTCCAATTCTGGGCTCTAAAAAATACTTTATATCACTACTTTAGTCCATCACTAAAAAGTAAAAAATTAAAAAAATTAAATAAAAAAAGAAATAATATTTTATGTACGGCACGGATCACATTTGAATCACCTTTTGAAGTCGGTGCCAAACATGTGACATCATTCAAATGTGATCCGCGGGGTTATTGCCTAACGAAATTTTGACACTTGGTATCCGAATCAACTGTCATAGTCCATACAAAATCATGACACTTGATTCCGTGATTTGTATTCATGTAATTTTCTAAGTTTAAGTTTCATGGCGCTTTGGATGATTCTGTTAAGTCATGTAAACATTTGTAAATAATAAATAAATAAAAATTGCGAGCGTCAAACGCGTTACGCAATACGGGGGCCGTACCGTCCATAAAAGATTATTTATGGCTGTTTAGTTTATTTTGAAGTCGATTCTTTTTTTATTTAAAAAAAAATATATTTCTATACGTTCTTGACTGTACCTTTCCAAATCAAGTCCATAGCAAATATCAACCAAATCGGCCCACCAGTCAAATCAGTCTAAGCATGAAAAGGTAAGAAATATACACATAGAAATCCATACTTCCTAACAAACTTTCGAATTTAGGTCTAATATTATTTAGAAGTAAAATTAGAGGAAAGGTGAACATAGATATCAAAAACGTGAGGCCAAGTATTTACATTTTATTTACAGTTACGTTTATGCATGCACAGCTAAATATGTACATATAATTATTTATATCTACAGCTACATTCTCCAGAAGTAGGTATGTAAAGTATATTTACATAAAATTGATATTTTACAATATTTTTTTGTACACCACATTGTGAGTCTTCCCGACGGGCATCAGCACCAACAGCTCCGTACAGCTGGTGAAGCGCGAGCTCGCCACGGCGAGCTGCTGCCCGTGCGAGATGCAGCCCGTGCGCAGGTCCACGCCGGCGGCGCGCAGCGTCTGCCCCTGCGACTTGTTGATGGTCATGGCGAAGCAGACACTCACGGGGAACAGTAGGCGCTTGAAGCGGAACGGGAAGTTGCTCGGGATGAGGGGGGTGCGGTGGATGAACACGGCTTCTCCGTCGCCGCACTCCATCAGGATTTGCGCCTCGATGAGGTTTCGCTGCAGCTGCACTACTTTTAGCTGTGTTCCGTTGGATAATGCCTTTGTAGGTGACAAATTCCGAAGAAGCATGATCGGAACTCCAACTTTCAGGGTTAATGTGTGTGCTGGGAGTCCTGAAGCGCTCATTGAGTTTAGGAACTTCATGTTATGTTCAGGTATGTTGTGACGTTACCTTCATCCAAGATAGTGTTAATGGAATTATGTACTGCCTGTTCACCTTTTTCGCCAATATCCGCGCATTAAATGCCGCTGCCTGTTCAATTTTCAGCGTGAGTATGGCTGTCTTACAAACCCAAGAGTTGTCACGTCGCGTCACCTGGCTCCGGTCTCCGTATACGCTCCGAATATGGTATTCAACGGACGGAACGATCCTGCATAACGTCTCTGGTAATCGAACCAGGCCATTGGTTGGTAGCCAAGTCCTTCTCCAACCTGAAGCAGTACCTAGGCGAATTGTTTCACATGTGAGCCCCCTCCTTGATGATACCACCGAGCCACTTATCTCGTATTATGTTGTATTATTAAATCAATTATGCAATTAAATTTGTTGATATCCGTATCTTCTAAACTTCGGGTTAATTTGGCAAAATGGTATTAATTTAACGCCACCTGTTAGTTTCGCAAGGTACTCGATACTCGTAGGCTTCTAGTACATGTTTGAGAAAAGTTTGCACCTCCTTCCTAAGTAGCGCGATAAGATTCAGGTGCAAACTTAACTCAATCAAATGTAGTGGCTACCCCCCCTTTTAAGGGTTGAATTTTTATAGCCTATAACCTGGCCGGGAATTTTCTCGACAGATTAGTAAAGTTTGCATCAAAATTTGTTTAGCCATTTTCACGTGATGCGCGTACAAATAAACAGATAAACAGACAAAAATTCTAAAAACTGTTGGAACGTGTTCTGTTATCGATTTTAAGTATCCCCGGCCAACTTTTTTTCGAATATCTTCTATGTACAGACTTTCGACCCTCTTCAGCTTTATTATATGTATATATACTATATATACTTATACTATATACTATAATATTATAAATGCGAAAGTGTGTCTGTCTGTCTGTCTGTTACTTCTTCACGCTTAAACCGCTGAACCGATTTGGATGAAATTTGGTATGGAGATAGTTTGAGTCCCGAGGAAGGACATAGGCTACTTTTTATCCTGGAAAAATACCCGTATCCGCGATAAACGAATTTAAGGTGGACGAAGTCGCGGGCAAAAGCTTGTGTTATTTAGAAATGTGAAAATGTAAAGTCTGCCTGTCTGTCTGTCTGTTACCTCTTCAAGTTTAAAGGCCAAGCCGCACCGAATGCGTGCGCAGCACGTGCACGTGCGCGTATGCGTGGCGTGCACAGCACCCATGTCAAACCGAGAGCTGCGCACGCAGAGCTGCACACGCAGAGCTGCGCACGCAGAGCTGCGCACGCAGAGCTGCGCACGCAGAGCTGCGCACGCAGTGCTGCAGAGCTGTGCACGCAACGGTGGCGCACGCTGCAGCACCGTTGCGTGACTAACCGCCATTTTGTTTTGCGTACTCTTTTCATTATGCTCTATAGCAGTTCGTTAGACGAAGAAGAAGCTTTACTGTTTCTACTTTCAACTCAAAAAACTCGTGCAGCGCCAAAAAGACTGTGGGTTCATGACATAAATGCAAGCAGACAAAAATACAGTTAATATCAAAACCTGTGCATCGAACTAGAATCGTATGAAGATCGTTTTTTGGTATATTCATATGTCCAGAGCTTCTTTTGAAGAACTCCATGGTTTATTGGAGCCTTGTATATTGAAAAATGGTACGAACTACAGGAAGGCTAGTTCCCATAACAAGCTTTTATACGGCGAGTTTTTATAATGTTTGAGTTTTTGGTTATAAATACATTCGTATTTGCGCACAGGTTCTATATTTTTTCCGTTTATCTAGAAATCCATTACAAAAAACCTCCACGCGCCCCGGCCAAGTTGTAAATAAAAACAAGAGAGCTGTACAGCACCTGCGCAGCACCGAGCAGTGCGTGTCCCGACCTGTTCGGTTCGCGGTCTCATAGGGAACGCCGGTAAATACAACGTCATCACAGCACTGCGCTGCGTGAGCGCGTGCACACAGCACGCAGCCGGTTTGTCTCGACGGAGCTGCGTTGCGTGCAAGTAACGCGCACGTGCACGCCACGCAAGCGGTGTGCCATCTACTATGACATTTCATACGATACAACGCGCACGCATCCGGTGTGTTTCGGCCTTTTAACCGCTTATTTGGATGAAATTTGGTATGGAGATAGTTTGAGTCCCGGGAAAGGACACAGGCTACTCTTTATCCCGGAAAAATACATTTATCCGTGATGAACGATTTTAAGTTGGACGAAGTCGCGGGCACTAGCTAGATCCATACTAATAACATTATAAATGCGAAAGTGTGTCTGTCTGTCTGTCTGTTACCTCTTCACGC
This sequence comes from Hedya salicella, assembly GCA_905404275.2. Classification (NCBI taxonomy): domain Eukaryota; kingdom Metazoa; phylum Arthropoda; class Insecta; order Lepidoptera; family Tortricidae; genus Hedya; species Hedya salicella. Next base: position 51,610,302 of record FR990097.1, on the reverse strand, counting down.
TTAAACCGCTGAACCGATTTGGATGAAATTTGGTATGGAGATATTTTGAGTCCCGGGGAAGGACATAGGTTACATTTTATCCCGGAAAAATACCCTTATCCGCGATAAACGAATTTAAGGCGGATTAAGTCGCGGGCAGAAGCTAGTATATTATAATCTGTATCTTACCTCTTGACGCTTAATCCGCTGAACCACTTTAGCTGAAGTAACGACACGTTTGGCTCAGTGGGTTGCACAACGGCCTAAGAAGCTGGCGGTCCCGGGTTCGAATCCCGGCCATGGCAAGTGTTTGTGTGATGAGCACGAATGTTTGTTCCTGGGTCTTGGATGTTTTTCTATGTATGAATGAATGAATGATTTATTTGCATAAAATATGGTACAGTAGATGTTACATATAGATGTTTCACATATTATGCCGATGGTATAATTGTATTTAAGTATTATAATTTATCTATATATTATGTACCAGAATGTACCCGCCACTTCGTTCGCGGTGGAGAAAAAGTCATAACCTTTCTTTTTATTCATCGTAGTCGGGTAAAAATTATCCTTTAACCTCCTGCGGATACCAATCTACCCGTGTAAGCTGTTAAACCGATTTAGCGTGATGAAGCCACAATAACACGTACAAACATACAAAACATAAAAATATATCGATTTAGTGACCTCTAAAAACTCTAAATAGTACGTTAAAATATATTTTTTTAAATATTGTTATATAAATGTACAGACATTTCACTTGTACAACTTGACAATGCAACTTTGAATATTTTTAATTCGTATCTTAATTACAGAAGTTTAAATGCCTGAGACCTTCCGACGGCATGGTTCAATATTTAAAGTAAAGAGGATAGCTATTCGAGTCTTTTTTCATCCCATAACAGAATGTAAGGATGGCGCTTAATGGAAACAAGTGATGTGTTTGAATATGATTTATTACTACTCAATGATATAAGGTGCAAGCTAATATAAGGGAGGAGAGATGAGTATGTGTGCGTTAGGTACGCGGCATACCACAAGAGATTCTCAGGTTCAGTGCGACATAAAAGAGTAGAAATTTAAAAAAATTGAACTAAAAAAAATCCGTATGTACTAAATTGTTACTCTGCGTCAAAAATGTCACAGTTACGTAGAAAGTGCCGCCCTCATTCAATTTATACTCTTTTTGGTCGCACTGTAGGTATCATAAATGTGAAACTGTATGTGGGTTTCTCCTTCTTTCTCGCAACAACGGAAAATAAAATCGATGTGGTCTTTTCTGCATAATATTTAATGGGTTCTAGGTACTATTTACTATTCTATTTTTTATAGAAAACATTTCATCGAATATTTCATTTCGTCGACATATCATTTCATAGAAAGCATTTTTCTATGAAACCGCTAATAATTAGGGATTTTTATAAAATGAGCCTCAGTGGTGTGGCGTCCATATAAGCCAATTCCCACCGAGTTGTCCAAGCAAAAGCATAACCACCTTTTTCTTTAAATATGAGTAAATGAATACGCATCGGCTTCCCTTGTAATTTACCTGACGCCACTCCTCTGGAGTCTAAACCGAATCTAGCGACTTCTGCATGATGATCTTTTCAGAAGCAATGAAAATAGTATGGTTTCAGGGGAAAAAGTTGTCGATAAATGGAAAATGTTATGCATAACTAACAATAGAAAATTATTTTTTTTAAAAACCCCCCGACTTGTTCCACTAAAAGATCAATATCTTGGAGACAAGTGCTCCGATTTTCATCATACAAAGCTAAGGACACTCGGGATAAAATTATCTGTGACACAAAAAAAGCGCACTCAAATCGGTCCATCCGTATGGGCACTACGATGCCACAGACAGATACACAGATACACAGAGTCACAGTGTCACAGAGTCACAGACACGGTAAACTTATAACACCCATCTTTTTTGTCGGGGGTTAAAAATAGCATTCTAGGTAACGTTTGTTGGTAATTGGAAGGATACATCACCTTGAGCCAGAGGACCACCTTGCGGGTGGCCTTCCTACGCTGCGCTGGCCAGTACGCGGTCTCTATGCGAGAACCTTTCTGCCCCAACGGCCATCGGTTCTTTGAACTATGTGCCCTGCCGATTGCCACTTCAGTTTGCTTACCCTGTTTGCTATGTCGGTGACCTTGGTTCGTCTACGGATCTCTTCATTTCTGATTCGATCTCGTATATAAATCCCACGCATAGCCTTTTCCATAGCTCGCTTAGTGACCCTGAGCTTTCTTAAGAGGCCCATAGTCAGAGACCACGTCTCGGCTCCGTAGGTCATCACCGGTAATATGCACTGGTTGAAGACTCGTCTTCAAGCACTGAGGTATTCTGGACGAGAAGACACTTCGCTGTTTCCCAGACGCTACCCAAAAGTTAATGTAACATTAATATCATAACACAGAGAACGATTGTATGTAAAGGAAAAAGGCAATGCGACAAATTGCAAGCAGGGTTTGATCTCTTGTTTAACGCGCAGAAGTGCTCTGACTAACTTATACTAGCTACTGCCCGCGACTCCCTCCGCCTTAAATCCCTTTATCGCAGATAAGGGTGTTTTTCCGGCTTAAAAAGTAGCTTATGTCTTTCCCGGGTTCCAAACTATTTCAATACCAAATATCCAAATCGGTTCAGCAGTTTAAGCGTGAAGAGGTAACAAACAGACAGACAGACACACTTTCGTATTTATCAAAACAGCCAAAATCCAGGAACCAATATTCGCCGACACTCGAAGTTTTGAGAATAATTTACTTAGTTATTTAAATTAAACAATTTAACGGATTATATCGCGTATATTAGGTATCTCATTTGAGTTCCCGACGTTTCGGAATAATATACGCGATATAATGCGTTAAATTGTTTTATTTAAATGAGTATTAATCGCGGAAACAGAAGAATACATTAATTTACTTAGTTGCTAAATGAATGGAAACTTGATAACGATATACATATTTGAGATAAGTGTAATATCCAAAGGTTTAGGGGTGAAGACCGGGAGGCTGGACAGCAGTTAGACCACCTTTAGCTCGGTATAGAATTCTCTTTATTATTCCAAAACCTTGTATTAAATACATTTTGTTAACGCTGTACAAGCAATATGCGTTCCTATGTCGCAGTAAACTATTGTGTTACTGCTAAACACTAAAGAGCCTTGTCGCCATACTATATAAGCAAGCTTTTCAATTGGTTATATTCGATATGACGATACCCATCGTTTTTATTCTAAGCCGCTTATTGGCTGCGGTTTGCCATCACCTTAGTTCTAAAACGTCGCAAGTGCTTACAAATCCTAAAGGCACATACGTTTAAGTGACTGTAGGGTGGGCTGTATTTCGCTTTCACACTAAAAAGTCGTAACCACATAAGAAACGTAAAGGCACGTAAGTTGTTTCGTTGTATAGAATCATACGGACCATTCATCTTCGCCGCATGCAATTGCATTAGATTTATCTGCAGCGAGAGCAAGCTCGTAGCCACTTTAATATTTGCAGGAGGTACATGCGATACAGATGTTAAAAAAATCAGTCAGGTTTGAGTCGGATTCATGAACGAAGGGTTCAGTCTAGGGCTACCAGCAAAGGCGGCCAAATAAAATCATTATATTGAAAATATTTTTTTGCCATTAAAAAAGACTACTGGGTGCTGGGGGACGGAGGCTATTGCGTTCATCAGGGAAGTGGGACGTCGAATTAGGGAGAGGGGGTTACACACGCGCGGGTTCTTATCTGGTGCAAAGCTTGTCGCCATTCAACGTGCTAACGCGGCCAGAGCAGTGTGATGGGTACCTTTGCGCCAGGGACAATTCGAGGAGGCCTTTTTATCTTGGCTCAAGATAGTCTTAAGTGTTTTTTTTAAATTGTTGTGTTGACATGTTTTAAGTCTGAAATAAAGAATTTAGATTGTTATATTCAAAATAGATTCGCACAGAATACTTTTTGAGAGTCAATAACATGTTTGGGTTCTAAACATTTTACATTGGACATTTTTAATTATTTTCAGTTAAGTGGATACCGCGTCTGACCACACGTGTTGGTCCGATAAATATTAATCTAATATATAGTAGGATTTCTTTTTCAAAGTTTCCTTTACCAGAGCCCTAAATCTATTTTTGTTTTCATATTTACAATATGCTCTAGTAATTCTACTTCTATTTCCTATCTTCTATATTATAAACATGAAAGTATGTATGTACGTTCCACTTAATCTCAAAAACTACTGGACGAATGCTTATGAAACTTTCCAGTTTATGTACCTTATATATCAGAATAGGACATAGGCTAACGCATGTGTATATCAAGTTTCATCCCTTTCAGGGATGAAGATTTGTATGGACATTCCTACAAATTTGTAGGAACTTGAAATTCACATTTAAATTAGTAAAATATTATAAATGCGAAAGTGTGTCCGTCTATCTGTCTGTTACCTCTTCACGCTTAAACTGCTCAACTGATATAGATGAAATTTGTTAGAAATATTCCAGATTTGGGGAAAGACATGAGTTACTTTTTAGCCCGGAAAATAGCCTTTATCCGCGATAAACGAATCTAAGGCGGACGAAGTCGCGGGCGTGAATATCGTGGCGATGATAGCGTGTACAAACTCCTAAATGACTTTTGAATCTCACTTAGTCTGGCATTTAATCCTATCAACTTAGGTATATTCACTTTATGTACGTCACATCTCCTGCGAAACATCTTAATATTTTTCCTTACATACATAATATGGACGGACGGACATTATACTGCTACTAGAAGGCACCCGTAGCTTCGTTCGCGGAGGAGAAAAAGTCATAACGTCTCTTTTTTCTTCAGCGTAGTCGGATAAAAAGTATTCTATTACTATCAGGAGATACCCAGCTACCCGTGTACCAAATTTAGTTGAAATCCGTTTTGCCGATTTGGCTTGATGAAGCTAAAACGACACATAGAAACTTACAAAAAATCCAATGAATAGTATTAGTGTCCGTATTAGTTTCAAAAATCTATTCTAACGGATTATTTGGAAATAATCCGTTAGAATAGATTTTTGAAAATATATTCACTGTACAGACATTGAATTTTTACAACTTTATAAGAGTATAGATGTGCGATCCATATAGGCATAAAGGCAATGCCTACCCTGAACGACCATGGCTCCACATAGGCACAGAGAAACTGCCTACCCTGAAGCCTTGCAAAACCATGCCTTTGACAAAAACCCTGTCCAGGCCACTTTTTTCCAGTTACAAAATTTTGAAATACCTGACAAAATTCCAGATACCGAATAAAATTCTAGAAAATTGAAATAGCCCGATCCTGACTACTTCTGAATCATGCCTAATCTAGTAGTAGGTTAAGAAATGTCAAATCATGAAAAAAAAAAAGTCCTACCGACGATACAAGGCGTATTATTGGTGGTTTGATGAATGAGGATATCTATCCGTACCTAATATTATAAATGCGAAAGTGTGTCTGTCTGTCTGTTAGCTCTTCACGTTTTAACCGCTGAACTAATTTGGATGGAATTTGGTATGGAGATAGTTTGAGTCCCGAGGAAGGACATAGGCTACTTTTTATCCCGGAAAGTTACCCTTATCCGCGATAAACGAATTTAAGGCGGACGCAGTCGCGGGCAGAAGCCAGTACTATTATAAAGTTGTAAAAATGAATAGTCTGTAAGTACATTGAAGATATTTAAAAAAATAATTGAAACAGACTATTTTCAAGTCACAGATTATTTTTTTTTGGATTTTTGTACGTTTGTATGTCTGTATGTGTCGATGCGGCTTCATTACGCCAAAACGGCTAAACAGATTTCAACTATTTTTAGTAAACGGCTAGTTGGTCATCCACAGATGGTTATAGGATACTTTTTATCCGATTACGCTGAAGCAAAAATCGGGTTATGATTTCTTCCTCGTCATGCAATATAGAAAGGTAAGTATGCAATGTCATTTAAGAAAATAGGCGAAAAAGCGTCCAGCGGAAAGCAGTAAATAATCGTTTAGTTTTTTTATGATATAAGGGGCAAACGAGCAGACGGATCGCCTGATGGTAAGCGATCACCGTCGCCCATAGACACTAAGCAACACCAGAGGAGTCACAAGTGCGTTCCTTGCCTTTCAGGTGGGAGTACGTTCTTTTCTTAAAGGTTTGAAGATTGCATCAGAATGGCGCTAGAATAATAAGTGCTTATGAGATGAATTTAGCCGTTGCTTTTCAGTTCCGGTCATGTCACATCTAATTTGAAAACATTTTTTACGAATTATTTTTTTAAATGTACTCAAACCTGTTCTTCTTTCGTCATGCCTCCTCCATGTTTCGTCCTTCATGGGGAGCTGCATGCCTCCTCCACGCGTCGCAGCTCCGCGGTATCGACGCACAGATTATGATATTAAATTGTTTCACGGGGAGGGGGCAAGACGCGCAGGGCCGGATTCTGTAAAACAATAATGTGTAATGTACTTACCTATATCGTAAGTTATATATGTTATGTTTGTTACGAAAGGTAATGTTACAAAGTAAACTCATATTTAACCTTTCATATGAGTCGGTTTAGGATCCTGCGCACATTTTAAGGCCATCCTTATGCAATTATTTTATATAAGTTTTTTGCTCAAGACAGTGTGAATAAGTCTTGAACTTGTGATTTCTTTTAAATTTCACATACTTACCAAAAGTTATGATCTTCAAAACCTACTTATGGCAGGAAGGTATTGCCTTATTTATGCGCAATCGTGTTTTGATATAAAAATCAATTGACGTACACACGGGGCGATGAACTTTTGTGTGGGTTGTCGGGATTGAGTTAAGAGCGGTGAAGTTTATAGTATCAGGAGAAGATCAACACCAAGTTTGAGGAGTCAGAATGCTTATTTAAGGGTGAAGTTTAAGAAAAACATCAAAACATGGCTTCTCGATCACATATTTTATAATTTTGACGAATTTTTGAATGTAATATTTTCTTCTGTTTCCGCGATTATTACTCATTGGAATAAAACAATTTAACGGATTATATGGCGTATATTATCTCATTTTAGTTCCCGACGTTTCGGAAGCTTTCTAGCTTTCCATGGTCATGGGTGGACTGAGAAAAGATGTATTTTCCTCTGTCAAAGTTACAATTTGTGCAAACTACCAATTTTTGAAAAAACAAATAAAGGATAATTCCACATGGGCCTAAGCTGTAAAGACAGTAACACATGTGCCAGAAGGGCTTAATTATTTTATTCTAATAATTTGCCAAGCAGCATTTCACAAATGAGGCGTACTGAGGAGAAAAGAAACGCTGCAAAGAAAAACTCCCAGGCTACCTCATTACTAACTATAATATTGTAAAAACAGAGACTATTAAACTACTTTTTAAAACAGATAAGATATTTTACACCGTTCGGAAATTAAGGTTTTGCAGTCCTGTGTCTCTCTTGTTCCTTGATGAGATGTATTACAGGATCCCAAGCTGGTGGTAGTGACAATCCATCTTCTCTATTGAAATTAGGATGCTTTTTAATCTCAATAGCCTCGCGTAGCATTCTGGGAAAATATCTTTTTTCTTTGGCAAGGATAGAAGGTTTATCAATCTTAATTGAGTGGTTTGGTTTGTCAATGACATGTTCACAGACTGCAGATCTATTACACCGACGGTGCTTGACATATGCTATGTGCTCCTTCACCCGGGTTGATACACTGCGTTTTGTTTGACCAATGTATGAAAGACAACCCTTGCAGTCCAGCTTATAAATGCCTGCACTCTGCAAAGGGGTGCTACTCTTCACGGGTCTAAGGTATTGAGACACCTTCTTCAACGGCTTGGAATATGTTTTTATAGAAGCACGCTTCAAGATGTTTCCGATCTTGTTTGTGACCCCTTTCACATATGGTAATATGGCAGGTTTACGCTCGACTGTTGGTTTCTTCATACTGGGATTCTGCTTGGAACGTGGTATCTGGAGGTCGTTGGCTCGAAGCGCACGTTTGAAATTCTGTAACTCAGCAGTCAGATGTTGATCGTCGCAGATATGACAGTTGACAGGGATGGTGGTGAGATTTCTCCATAGTCAACTATGGAGTTGGAAAATCAAAATTCTCTTGCATAGTCAACTATAGAGTTGGAAAATCAAAATTCACTTGCATTCTTAGATGTGCTAGTAATTAGAGGTCCTAACAATGACATAGGTCATACTGTATATAGGAAACCTACGCATACAGATAGGTATTTGAATGGCAAATCTCACCACCATCCCTGTCAACTTGCTACAGTGGGTAAATCTTAGTTTCGGAGAGTCAGGGGTATCTGCGACGATCAAAATCTGACTGAAGAGTTGCAGAATGTCAAACGTGCGCTTCGAGCCAACGAGCTCCAGATACCACGTTCCAAGCAGAATCCCAGAATGAAGAAACCAACAGTCGAGCGTAAACCTGCCGTATTACCATATGTGAAAGGGGTCACAGACAAGATCGGAAACATCTTGAAGCGTGCTTCTATAAAAACATATTCCAAGCCGTTGAAGAAGGTGTCTCAATACCTTAGACCCGTGAAGAGTAGCACCCCTTTGAAGAGTGCAGGCATTTATAAGCTGGACTGCAAGTGTTGTCTTTCATACATTGGTCAAACAAAACGCAGTGTATCAACCCGGGTGAAGGAGCACATAGCATATGTCAAGCACCGTCGGTGTAATAGATCTGCAGTCTGTGAACATGTCATTGACAAACCAAACCACTCAATTAAGATTGATAAACCTTCTATCCTTGCCAAAGAAAAAAGATATTTTCCCAGAATGCTACGCGAGGCTATTGAGATTAAAAAGCATCCTAATTTCAATAGAGAAGATGGATTGTCACTACCACCAGCTTGGGATCCTGTAATATATCTCATCAAGGAACAAGAGAGACACAGGACTGCAAAACCTTAATTTCCGAACGGTGTAAAATATCTTATCTGTTTTAAAAAGTAGTTTAATAGTCTCTGTTTTTACAATATTATAGTTAGTAATGAGGTAGCCTGGGAGTTTTTCTTTGCAGCGTTTTTTTTCTCCTCAGTACGCCTCATTTGTGGAATGCTGCTTGGCAAATTATTAGAATAAAATAATTAAGCCCTTCTGGCACATGTGTAACTGTCTTTACAGCTTAGGCCCATCTGGCATGTATGTACACCTTTATTTGTTTTTTCAAAAATTGGTAGTTTGCACAAATTGTAACTTTGACAGGGGAAAATACATCTTTTCTCAGTCCTCCCGTGACCATGGAAAGCTGGAAAGCTTCCGAAACGTCAGGAACTAAAATCAGATAATATACGCGATATAATCCGTTAAATTGTTTTATTTTAATGAATTTTTGAATGTTAAGCGATAGTATAATTTACTATTATAAAATTATTATCTATTATTTTACACACAACTTTTATTTTACCTTTTTTATTGGCTTCATACATATACATATCATGTTTTAATGATATATGTATTGACATGTAATAATTAATTATTATGTATAAATGAATATGAATGTGAAGGCACCTGAGGACGAATAGACGCATCTGTTAGTTACACGTGTACATTGGAAATATAAAAGTTACAAATTATTCATTACTTGACATGCTTTGCTTCCTTTCTCTTTGTTCCAATTTTTTTTTTAGGAAACCGATTACACGACCGACAGTAGAAGCCTAAAAGGACTGTATCGTTAAAAACTTTAAAAATTATAACGAGGCACGCATCCTTGGCATGATGATAATAGAACTCAAAATATTACACAAAAAATCGCCCAAGAGCATGATAGACCATGCTCAGGGTTCCGGTACATATAGGTATCTTATATAAGCCGCTGCGTATTACTACCAAAATAAGCAGCGGCTTATACGAGACCACTTATACCTACTCCAAATTAAATTAGTATTCATGAAATTTGGGAATGAAATTAAGATTGGGTGAATGTATCGGTAACATCCTGTAGTTTTTGAATACAATGCCTGTGACATACGGAACGGAGGGACGAATGGGCATTACGAAACTATGAAAGTATAGTTTTATCTATTTTGGCTACGGAACCGTAAAATTGTACACCTTCTATGCCTTTTTTATCTCCTACACGTCATAATGTATCTACGAAACATAATGTTATACAAATCCTTATTTACGTCAATTGTTAGATATCCAATATGCCAATATCATCTCGATTCGAATCAAATAAATTCCAAATGCCTCCCTGCCTCAATCAAAGGCTTTAGGGACCGCAAATCACTGCGGGACCACACCCCTCTAAATCTGGCCACGCCTCGTCTCGCGCACGCGCGCCGCCAGCCAATCAAAGCGCGCCTCGTTCCCCCCACAGCAGAGCGAAATCATGCACCCTCAATTGACCGCTCTATGCGATGTCATTTTTTTCCCGCCAAACCGATCGTTTGACGTCTAGCCCCGCCCCGGTTCCAATTTTAAAATGCGCTTTTAATCATAAACCGCAATCGCGTCGCGCCAGCCAGTTCGCTCGGTCGTCCAAATTGACCGTTAATAGACCCTAGTCAATTAGGCGGTTAATTAAAAAAAATGTGATCAGTGTTCTAAAGTTGAAATGAGAACTAGTGTTGTAGCTGATTAGCCGAAATGATGGAGCGCCCGTCGCCTTCGATTTATCCGGCGAATTTAACGGATTTGTTAGCGGTTTCCTACCAAGGAGATCGTCTGATCGCCGACGGATTTAGCGAGATCGCGGATCGCTCGTCATCTCCCGTGTCCACGATTGAAGAGGATAGTCAGTCGGCATTCGGTGTGGACTTGACCGGGAAGACCAGTTTAGCCGGGAAGTCGTTCACGATCGCGGCCATCTTGGGATTGAGCAACGCGGAGGAGGACGCGATGAATCTCAGTGTGGAAAGGCTGCAGAGTCAGCGGCAGCTGAACTATCTGTACGCGGGGCACGAGATACAGAGGCTGAATGAGGGGTTCTGCCGGAGCATGGCGCCGCCGGGCCTCAGGCAAGGTAGGCCAGTCATGTAAACTACCAACGTTTTCCCATGAAACCATATTTTCATAATTTTTGAAAAGATCATGTAGAAGCCGTAAGGCATGTTTGTTTTATAACAATCCCAAATTATTAACGGTTTTACAGAAAAATGCTTTCGATGAAAAGATATATCAACAAAATGAAATATTCGATGAAACGTTTTTTGATAAAACAAGATAGGTACCTACAATCGGGAAGAATATAGGCAGTGGTGTGAACAGGGTTTTTTTGCTAAGGTAGGCCGGCTTTCTGTGACTATATTTATTTATTTTATTTTGTTTAACAAAATTACACAGAATTACAGCATAAGACCAAGGCACTGTGAATTTCATACAATGACACAAAGAATAACACGTAGTGCATCAGATACAAATATAGATATACCTAACAGTTATAAACAAATAGCAAGAATTATGAACAAACAGCAAGAGAGTGTCGTTCGTCCATCGCCTCGCAGAACCTCAAACATTCATCACATATACTATTCCCGCTATTTGCAAAAACATCGCAATCAGGTGCTGATGCGAGAAGCGTATTCAGGCATATTAAACCGCGGATCAATGGTGAGTTCCTGTAAGACACATTGCGCGTCCTCGGAACTGACAGCAAATGGCGATCACGCGCCCGGAAATTAATATTGGATTTTGACAGTTAAGGCAGCAGGCGTACAAATTGTGACAACAGTTCAGGACAATCCTTATATGGAGCCATGGTCGCTCAGGGCTTCAGGGTAGGCAGTTTTTCTGTACCTAAATGGAGCCATAATCATTCAGGGAAGGCAGAGCCTTTGTGCCTATAAGTACCACATGCCACTGCCATTGATATAGGTATAATAGTTATTAATCTCGGAAATCGCCCCTTAATATGAATATTGTATGAGGAATAAATATTTACAACAGGCAGGCAAAGCCACGGGTTAATGCTAGTAAGTTATAAATTACCGATTGACTAAAGCTACGATACCTTTAAATTAAATTATGATTTTAAATAATAATATTCAGGAGTTACTTTGCCGAATTTTATATTATACTAGAAGGTGCCCGCGACCTCGTCCGCGTAAAACTTTTTTTACCGTAGTTGGGAATGAGATAAAAAAACCATCTTTGGAGCAGCTATTCCCGTACCAAATTTGGTTAAAATCCGTCCAGCCGTTTTGACTTGATGAGAAGGCAAAGAAATTCTGGCTAACAGATGGCGCCAGACTGGCAAGGCGCCGCGCGGCCATACAAAACAAAAGACGATCCTGCATCGCGCTATTAAGATTTTTCCTGGAATCATGACCCCTCTCCATAGAAAACTGATTTTCATTAGAAATCTAGAATTTGATAATAGTATAGATAGATTAATGGATGAGAGTTCCTTTGCTCTTCCGCGAAATAGTGTCTTGGTTAGATTAACAATAAATAGTTAGACGTTACATTGAAGATCATCCGAGAAATTTTGATTTATAGTTAATACTAGCTCCTGCCCGCGACTTCGTCCGCCTTAAATTCGTTTATCACCGATAAGGGTATTTTTCCGGGATAATAAGTACCCTATGTCCTTCCCCGGGACTCAAACTATCTCCATACCAAATTGAATCCAAATTGGTTCAGCGATTTAAGCGTGAAGAGGTAACAGACAGACAGACACACTTTCGCAATTATAATATTAAAGTATGGATTTTCGGAAATAATCTCTCCGAAAGAAGCATAAAGTGTGTCCCGCCCTCTATTTTCTAAACAGTATGTCCAAAAAATATTCAGGAAAATTACAAAGATAACGCGTAAGAAATACTTTCAACGAAAAATTATTTTGAACATGATCGGATATACCGTTTTTGAATGTTTGCCATAAAACTGCGCTTCTCAGCAAAAGTACCTAAGTGCTGAGGAGATGCGCATTTTTTTATGAACGGCTGCGGAAATCTACACTGAGCATGGTCCGACATGCTCTGGCCGGTTTTAGATAAAATTTGTCATTTCGGCATTTCTTTTTAATAATAATGTGTAATTTTGGTAAATAGTTTAAAAGTTACAACGATGAGAAAGTTCAAGCGCGCTATTATAGTGGACGCACAGACCGATATTATGTCGGGAAAAAAGTAGGCATATCTACTTCTACCCGTGCGAAGCCGGGGCGGGAGGCTAGTATTATAATTATTATTTAATTTATAACAGCATTGCTAACGTATGTATATAAAACTGTGCCGGATCCCTGAGGTTAAAAAGCGAAAGCGGGAGCTCTTGGTATCGTGTACTTACGAACAAGCTGAAGCAGCTTTGAGGTAATGAGATATTTCGCACCCTTCCCACTATTTTCTCACACTCACACAAACACATTCACACTGCATGAAAGTAGTTTCATCACTCGTTTAAATTTATTTATTTTTGTTAGATAAATTCTTTGGAATTATTGTAAGTTTTTTTTTCAGATATTTTAATTAGCCGCATTGTTCTCTGGTTCTCTCTCTCTTGACTTCCATGGTACAGGCTATGTTTAGTGTGCAAGTCACTGTTTAACATTCTTATTGTTTTGTAATTCTTTTTGGTAAATAAATTATTCTTATTCTGATTACAAAGTTAAACGACCGGTTTGGCTCAGTGGGAGTAATTGCCTGCGAAGCTGAGGTCCTGGGTTCAAATACCGGTAAGGGCAAATATTTGTGTGTTGAGCATAAATATTTGTTCCTGAGTCTTGGATGTTTTCTATGTATATAAGTAATATATCTATTAAATATATTGTCGTCTAGTACCCTTAACACAAGCCTTATTGAGCTTACCATGGGACTAGTTCGATTTGTGTACAATTGTGCCGTAATATTTATTTATTTATATTTATTTATTAAAAAAAAGAAAGAAAGTACCTACGTAACGAAAATATGTAATTTACTCTATCACACTGCGTAGGCGGATTTTTCACTATGTAGCGTAGCGGGAGCACGCTGCACGCTGCTACGGGCTACGGCGTAGCACTCGTAGCGCCGATACTATGGTCGTAGCATTGCTGGGCTTTGAAATAATTTAGCTAACAACTAAACTCGTGTTCACAATATTTGGCACTCTAATTGGGATGTTGACAATTTTTAACAATTATTTTCCATGGTATGTTATAAGTGCAACGTTCTCTCAATAATAGAAACATATTGGTGAAAAAACTACTTGAATCTCATTTAAAACTCACCGAGATAAAATAATGTTAAAATAACATTTTTGGACTTTCGTAAAAAACGCCCCACACTAAAGCCTAGGAACGTGTGACGTCACACGTTCCTATATACCTCATTTGGGGAAATTAGGAACTATATTCTGCGGCTATGTTAAAACTTGCGTTTATCGAAACGGTTTCATAACAAAAGTTACTATACATTTCATGGGTTATTCAATGGTATTATTAGTTTTTTTGTTTTACAAATATCATGATAGTAATCACAATTTTTTTTGCAATTTATTAGTGGATCACTCCACAAGCGTTATTATTATAAACAAAGATCAGAAACAAATGAAAATGGTATTATTAGTTATTAATATTTTCATACTTTAAAAATGGACTTTCCCACCCAACTTTAAAGGCTTATAAAACAAGCTACGCGTAAGATATCGAACTCAATTTCTTTTTTACCATTTTGCATTAAAATTTTATTTTTATTTCAGTACAGTCAACATCTCAATAGGCACGATGTCTGGGTATGAAAATCAAAATTCTAATTAGTCCGTAAATTCTATAATACAAAAATATTGGACAGGTATTTTTTGCTTTTTTAAAATAATTAAAAATACTAAGATAAATCGCATTAAAGTTTGGGAGTGGGGACTCGTGACGTTACTCCTAAGTATAGTATATTTAAGTAAAATTTTTACTAAGGAGACGTCACGCGACATTTTGACTCAATGTTTGCCTTTATTAAAAAAAACAAGGAAAACATATGTGTCGAATATTTTTATTAATCTAGAAGACGAACTAATATGTAATAATATGCCACTTCTATTGCTATAAATTGGGCTTATTAATTTAAGGTGCCATTAAGACTAATGAAATATTGAAGTATTTAGATTTGATTAAATGTCTAACTCTACTACCTACCTATTACCGCTGTTGACAAGAAAGCTGGAAGAAACTCAAAAGTCAGACATTTTACAAGCTTTTTTTAACTTGCAATGTTTGTACGGGTCAAATCTTGCAAGTTACATTTGATCTACTTCCCGATTTCCGATTAAGTTAAAATTTGGTATACTTATGTAAGTTCGGTGACAATGCAATAGGATGATACCATCGAGCTGATGTGATGATGGAGCAGGAAGGTGGTCATAGGAACTCTTAAATACAATAATGCAATCCTACCGAGTTTGGGCTCTTTAGAATCGTCTTGGTGAGTAGTTGATGGATGTTGGCAATGAAAGCTTGTCACAAAAATTAAAATTTTGTCAGAAATATATTTACTAAATAGTTCATAACTATATGATGATATAAGTATTTCCAGGCAGATACGACCTTCAAACCTTCAAGAGCGTACTCCAACCCGAAAGGCTGGCGACGTACTTGTGACTCCTCTGGTGTTTCAGCTGTCTATCGGCGACGGTGATCGGTTACCATCAGGCGATACGAGTACGTCTGCTCATTAGCCCAATTTAACATTAAAAAAAACACAAAAATGTAACTTTAGAAGTGAAATAAAAGTATATAGGTATAACCTATACGAAGTTTCGTAATTTTTAAATAGAAAGAGGCAATGCCTGTTATTGGGACAGTGCCTAAAACTAGGATATTTACCTTTAAGAATGACAACAAGGACTATTATCTACAAATAATTGTTTTAAGGGTGCTGTTCAACTTCAATCGTATATAAGTACGCCTGAAACATGATGTCACTTAACTACTATTGAAATTATTAATGGATTGATGGACCTAATTTTCTGGTACCAAATATATAATCATTATTATTTTATTTTTATTATTGTATTATTACTATTATTTTTGAAAGTAACCATCACATTCCGAATAGTATTATAAGTGACATGTACCTATTTGTAAGAAATTTGTAATCGTGTGATAAATAAAACTAAACTAAACTTATCGTTCCATTACTTTTCCACGAAATTGTGTCTTGGTTAGATGTGACGATAAATTGTGCTCACATGCGCATATTGTCATGCAGTTTCCACAAAAAATACTCAATCAAATCAAATCAAAATATCCTTTATTCAAGTAGGCTTAGATACAAGCACTTTCGAATTGTCAGTTACAATCAGAGAAGTCTTTGCTGGGAAACATACAATATGATCCAACATTTGTTGCAAGGATTAGGGAAACCCAGAAAAACCTAATCAGATCATTTAACTTAAGTATAATACTTACTTATTATTGATAAAATCATCATTTTAAAAAGTAAAATAATTAGTAAATCTAGAATGTGTCTAGAATAAAATTCTAAATGTCAGAGTATATAAAACAATTAATATGCGTGTACCAATTCACTATATACTCATGCAAATACAACAAACCAACACCAAACAGTATAATCCTCGACACGTGTTTCGCCTCTCTACGAGGCATCATCAGGAGATGCAGGAGATGTTGACGGTCCGGCGTCCACCCGAGAAGCCTCGGTTGGACGTATGTGAGCACAATTTACTGTCACATCTAACCAAGACAAAATTTCGCTGAAAAACAAAGCAACTAGGAATGTAATCCATTAATCTATATATACATATAAAAGAAGAAGTCCTGACTGACTGACTCATCAACTCACAGCCGAAACTACTAACGCTAGAGAATTGATTTTTGCACAGTCCATTACACTTATAACGTAGGCAAGGGATGCCCCAAGAAAGCATTTTCTGAAATTCTTCCCCTAAGGGGGCAAAACAAGGGATGGAAGTTTGTATGTGAAAGGTAAAATCTTTGGACTTAGAAACTTGAAATTTCTCAAAAAGATTGTGTGTTTAAAATCAAGAAACTTATATTCTTGATTTTTCGAAATTCATCCCCTAAGGGGGTAAAACAAGCGATGGAACTTTGTATGTGAAACGCAAAATCTTTAGAAACTTGAAATTTCGCAAAATGATTGTGTACTCAACATCAAGAAACCTAAATTGTCGATTTTTTTTTAATTGGCATAAATCCGTTGGTCGCTGAATATCTTTTGGGTATTTTTTTACTAAGATTAACAGCATCAGGCAACGGACAGAAAAAAGTACCTCATTTATATTATTTTTTTTCGCGAAGAAGTCGCGGGCGCCCGCTAGTATTAATATAGAATTCCGCACGCCTGAATTTATCAATTACATTTGAAATGTCTTGCAAAACAAAACATAAATTCAAAGGCAGAACCCATGCAGCGTATTGTTCCATAATGGAACAATACGCTGCAAGGTAACCACTCACGTAAAAGCGGCACTACGGTTATGCGGCTTGATGGGAAAGTATCTTAATAGTAGATTGTTTGACAAGGGGCTAAAATAAGCCATTATGACACGAAGTGATTATTTGGACGAGCTCAGCTGAGCGAAGACAAATATGTCTGAGTTTCATAATGGCTTTTAGCCAAGTGTTAAACACTCTGTTTTTCACTTCGACTGCGAGAAAATAAAAAAGACTTAACATTAAAATTGTTTATTTCATCAAAAACTAAAAGTACAGTTTGAGCAATTCTATCAGAAAGGTTGGCCAATCTGATCAGGTTGGTTCGTTTGTTTTTAATTATTCGTAAGGAGTATGTAGCTGGCCGCAAGATTTTTTTTCAGTGTCATAGAAAGTTGTAGTCTCGCTTCGCGAAGCTAGTTTGACGTACTTTTTGAGCAGGAGAAGTGAAAATATTATTTGACGATGTGGACTTATTAGCCAAAAAAGCTGTAGAAGGCGATGTCCCGGCCCGGTGGTCCCATTGTCATTTTGATCACTGTACTCAGACCGCATTAAACTTGTTATTGGCACGGCCGCGGTAATCTAGAAGACTCTCATTAACATGGACAGTGCAATCGGAGTTTTGTACGTCCAGCCGCAAAACATAACAACTAATAAATTCACCGTAAGTTTTTTATGAATAAAATTAATGTTGTATTTAGATGATATGCTAAATTTGTATTATCAGAAATTTTAAGTAATAAAATTTTATAGGCGCTTCGGCCTGACAAAGTGATTGTTGACGCATTATTTGTATCGGATTGTCGTATCGGAACAGTCAAATACCGTGTATGTTGAAATAAAGACCACTTAAAAGAAAAACTTGTTAAAGAACAATGCTTAGTGAGTTGACAAGAGTACTTTGATTAACGTTCCTGAGAGAAAAGCATTTGGTCCCGTTCTATTCAGCCACAAGCCAGTCATTGTCCTTGGAAAGACATAAGCTGTAATCTTCATCTTCATCCTTATCCTTCCTTACTAAGTATATTATAAACGTGAAAGTATGTATGTACGTTCCACTTAATCTCAAAAACTTCTATGTCACAATAAATAATATGTGGTGTTAATTTACCCGCATTAAAAACACAGAACCCCAATAAACGTCGTACGAAATCAACGATCCTACAATGACGTAAACAATGCTATCTGTTAGGTAGTAAATTGGTTTAATGTAAATAATTTATTGTTGAATGAGAAAAAGACTAAATGTGTTAAGTTTGTCACGAGTAACGTAAAACACGAGCAAGCAAGCGTTATGGTTAAAGGTGAGGAACTGGAAGTAGTTAATAGTACAGTCTTTCTCGGTATAACATTAGATTCTAAGCTCCAATGGGGTCCCCATATTGCTAATCTCTCGAATAGGCTGAGTTCTGCAGCGTTTGCAGTAAGTAAGATTCGTCAATTAACAGATGTGATAACGGCTCGATTAGTGTATTTCAGTTATTTCCACAGTATTATGTCGTATGGCATCTTACTATGGGGCAATGCTTCCGACATAAATACTATATTTGTTCTGCAGAAGCGGGCTATTCGTGCGATATATAAAATGAACCATAGAGACTCGCTTAGAGATAAGTTTAAGGACATTAATATAATGATAGTGCATTGTCAATACATTTATGAGAATATTATGATAAAAATATTACCCACTTTAAGAAGAACTGTGATATACATAATATTAATACTAGAAATAAGCATAAGCTCGCAGTGCCTGCTAATAGGCTCCACAAAATAAGGAGATCATTCATGGGTAACTGTGTGAGATTTTATAATAAACTTCCTAGCAGCATAACTGAGTTGTCTATTGGTAAATTCAAAAACATTGTGAAACGAAAATTATTTTCTAAAGCTTATTATAGCACACAGGACTACATGAATGATGAAGCCGCGTGGGATTAAAGTAAATTATAGCGTCATGTAGGTATATGAATAATTATTTTAACGAATACCTAAGGTATTATTATTATTTTAATCTTAATTGTTTTATATACTCTGACATTTAGAATTTTATTCTAGATTATTTATTTTTTATTGACAATCCTTTTGGGATTTATCTTATTGATTATTTTAATTTTTAAAATGATGACTTTTTCACAAAAATTACACTTAAGTTAAAATGATCTGATTAGGTTTTTCTGGGTTTCCCTAATCCTTGCAGCAAATGTTGGATCATATTGTATTTCTCCCAGCAAACATTCACTCTCATGTAACTGACATTTCGAAAGTGCTTGTAACTAGGCCTACTTGAATAAATAATATTTTGATTTGATTTGATTAAACTTGTGGTTCATATAAAGAAAAGAAAGTGTCGTTTTTCATACAACCTACAAAAGCTGGGTTGCTTCTTTTTAACCGTTTATATCTACCTTGCACTTTAAGATCTAGAACCCGTTCTACACCTTCCGATCCGATCCTAATTATCGGATAAAATCGTGTATGTGCTACAGGCCCTAAAAATTGGGATCTGTTGCACAATACATTATCCGATTTTATCCGATAATTAGGATCGGATCGGATAGGATCGGAAGGTCTAGGACGGGTTTAAAGCTGATTCTCGGTAGTTTTTTATCAGATACTCAAAAGTATATTCGAGAACCATCGCGGGGGAACTGAGGAAGGGGAGCGAAGCTCGATTCCACAGGACTTGTGTACGGTTTCATCACCGTACATTTCTTTGTACTTACTTGCGATCTACTTCGAGTCGCACTGCAAAGAATATAACATAAATAATATCATATATCAATGAAGTGTCAGTCATGACATTTCATTGAAAAGCGGTGAACTTAACGCATCTAGGGACATAGCAACCAACTATTAACTGTATCTTAAATTTTCTCAATATATTCTTACAATTTTTACCAGACTCATACAACTACCCTTAACTAATCAAGTGTAGCAGGTAACTAGCCGCTACAATTTGTCTTGTCCAAAAGAAAATTAAACGTTAAGTACCGTGTGATTCTCTACAGTTCAATGAAGCAAAATATTTATAACAACTACATATAGATTTAAAAGCACTTTTTAACCAACAAAATAAAAAAAACCGGCCAAGACTAGGTCAGACCATGCTCAGTGTAGGATCACGCAGCCGTTCATACAAAAATAACTGTAGAAAATTAAAATATTTAAAAACCCCCCGACTTGTTGTTATCTATGACACAAAAAAAACTGCATTCAAATCGGTCTATCCGTATGGGCGCTACGATGCCACAGACAGATACACAGAGTCACCCCTCTTTTTTGTCGGGGGTTAAAAACGGCCATGAGCATGTCGGACCATGCTCAGTATAGGGTTCCGCAGCCGTTCATATAAAAGATGCATTAAGTACAGATGAAAAAATACGATATGAAAAAGTGCACTAGCAAAATAGCGAATCTCCACGGCACTTACGTCCTTTTGCTGAGAAACAAGGACATATAGAATTCTTATTCATAACTGACATAAGAAACCGGATCAATTGGTATCATAAAAAAAATGTATCTTCTCTGTTTGTGTTGCAGACAGTCCGAGGCCCGAAACGAGGCCGCCGCAGCTGAAGACTCCCCGCAGCCACGCCCTATCTTGCAGTAGCAGGTGGTACATTCAAAACTGTATACATATTTGACAGACGGATTTTCTATACCGACTGATGTAAAATAGAAAGAGGTGACCCCTGTCTACAAAAATATGACGTGTATTCCACAACTAATTATACAACGTAATACTCTCTTCTGTTTCCGCGATTATCGCTCATTTAAATTGTTTTATTTAAAATAATTATATACTTCAAATGAGAGTTCAAACCTATTTGCTCAAACGCTTCTAGATTTCCGACGTATCCTATGCATCTTCATGCGCGCGGATTTATGTCCTCTATTGTAGAACCTTTAAAAAACCCCTTTGGCTATCGGATTTTCGAAATGCGATTATGTATTGTATATGCCATCCATTGTTTTTTTTTAAACTCTGAAATGTCCTTGATTATTTTAGGCAAGAATATATTCATTCCATCACGTAAACCAACATTCAGTATAGCTATAGCTGTCTCTATTTACACAATGACTTTCTTACTAGAATAAAGAATAAAATGAGATGCAAAAATCTGTTCTAGTTCCGGTCGAAGCAAACGCATCAGAACGATCTTTACGCCGGAGCAGCTGGAACGGCTGGAGGCGGAGTTTGAGCGGCAGCAGTACATGGTGGGGCCCGAGCGTCTCTACCTTGCGCACGCGCTACAGCTCACCGAGGCGCAGGTGAGTTCCGAAACACCTGGAGCGACAGCTGGAGTGGCAGCAGAACATGATGGGACCGAAGCGGTTCAACCTCGCACACGCACTACAGCTCACCGAGGCGCAGGTGAGTAGGTATTGGAACACCTGGAGCGACAGTTGGAGTGGCGCAGATCATGACGGGACCGGAGTGATTCTACCTTCGCACACACGCTGCAGCTCACCGAGGAGTAGGTGAGTGCTAGAACACCTGGAGCGACAGCTGGAGTGGCGCAGAACATGACGCGACCGGAGCGGTTCTACCTCGCACACGCGCTGCAGCTCACCGAGGAGTAGGTGAGTGCTAGAACACCTGGAGCGATAGTTGGAGTGGCGCAGAACATGACGGGACCGGAGCGATTCTACCTTCGCACACGCGCTGCAGCTCACCGAGAAGTAGGTGAGTGCTAGAACACCTGGAGCGACACCTGGAGTGGCGCAGAACATGACGCGACCGGAGCGGTTCTACCTCGCACACGCGCTGCAGCTCACCGAGGAGTAGGTGAGTGCTAGAACACCTGGAGCGACAGTTGGAGTGGCGCAGAACATGACGGGACCGGAGCGATTCTACCTTCGCACACACGCTGCAGCTCACCGAGAAGTAGGTGAGTGCTGGAACACCTGGAGCGACAGCTGGAGTGGCAGTAGAACATGACGGGACTGGAGCGGTTCTAGCTCGCACACGCGCTGCAGCTCACCGAGGAGTAGGTCAGTGCTGGAACACCTGGAGCGACAACTGGAGCGACAACTGGAGTGGCAGCAGATCATGATGGGACCGGAGCGGTTGTACCTCGCACATGCGCTGCAGCTCACCGAGTAGTAGGTGAGTGCTGGAACACCTGGATTGGCTACTGAAGCGGTGGTAGTACATGGTGGGACCCAAGAGGCTCTACCTTGTACGCGCTGCAGTTTACCGAAGTGCAAGTGAGTGCTGAAACACCTGTAGCGACAGCACTAGTGGCAGCAGTACATGATGGGACAGGAGTGGTTCTACCTCGCACACACGCTGCAGCTTACCGAGGTGCAGGTGAATGCTGGAACACCTGGAGTGACAGCTGAAGCGATGGCAGTACATAGTGGGACCCGAGTGGCTGTACTTCGCACATGCGCTGCAGTTCACCGAGGTGCAGGTGAGTGCTGGGACGTCTCGAGCGACAACTGGAGCTGCAGGATCCGAGCGGCTTTATCTATTGCATGTAGGCAAGTAGGCAGCAGGAGGCGTTGGAGAGTTCATGAACACCTGGAGCTACACCTGGAACTATATCAAAGCGCAATCTGATACTGGAACATACATTTCAGCTGGAAAGTGAAATGGAGAAATGTTTTAACGGTCCTGATGCACTTAGCGCATGTGCTCTAGCTTATCAAGAAGCTCCTCAATGGAGAGGCTCGCAAAGTATGTCGTTGCAACAAACAGTACAAACGAGTAGGACACTGCACAAAAAGAGGCGAAAAGGTCCTTGGTAAACTTTGCATTTGACAAGATTGATGCAACAGAATACTGAGATTTTCGAAAACAGCCTGCAATAGTTTTAAAAGCAAGACAAGTTATGTCCTAATTTCTGTTTCAGGTGAAAGTGTGGTTCCAGAACCGGCGCATCAAGTGGCGCAAGCATCACCTGGAGGTGACGCAGCAGCGGCTAGCCGTGCTGCAGCGGCACCGGCCCGATGGCGACGAGGACCTGTAATCCACCAGAAAACTCTGTAATCCACCAGC
Organism: Hedya salicella; assembly: GCA_905404275.2. Taxonomy (NCBI): domain Eukaryota; kingdom Metazoa; phylum Arthropoda; class Insecta; order Lepidoptera; family Tortricidae; genus Hedya; species Hedya salicella. The sequence continues at coordinate 51,586,982 of FR990097.1, read as the reverse complement.
AAGCTCTGTAGTCCATCAGCAAGTTCTGAAATCCACTGACAAGTTCTGTAATCCGAGAAAGCTCTGTAATGCACCAGCACACTCTTAAATCGACCAGCAAGCTCTGTAATCCACCTGCAAGCTCTGTAATCGACCAGCCAACATGAGTCTCAAGCTGTTTGCTCCCGACTTATGCTAGGCAGAATTTTCTAGTCGCTGTAAGAAGATTCTCCGGAACATCCCAGTTTCTCGTCGAAGGTGAAGGAGGATCTGCGTGAACTCTAAATTGACGACTGGCGAAATGTAAAGCAGAACCGAGAAAAATGGCGTAATCTCGTCTCGAGGGTCAAGATTCACTTTGGGTTGTTGAGCCAGCAGACTGAATGTGAGTACCGGTAATTCCCGGTGCTTAAAGGTGCGTCCACACTTGTATCATTTGCTCGTATCCGATCACCGTGGCGTGGCATGACTGCGTATCAACATGGATTTCAAGCGATCGGATCGGCGCAACGTCCAAACGCGAGATCGACGAAGATCTGATCGGGAAAATGATACAAATGTGGACGCACCTTAAAATTTCCCGGTTCTCCACGCCTTAGCCGGCACTGCATACATTTTGGTTCCCCGGGTTGATACTCGCTGTCCGGAGTAAGGAGAGTACAAGTATGTCTTATATTGTGCTGAAAAGCACCACGAATGGTCTTAAAAGAATATCACAGGGTGTCTCAAGTTGGATCACAAATGCAAAAATCTACCGCTAGACTAGAAAGAGATGCTTACCTTATTGAATTGTATACATATAAATCACAAGGTATACAAGGTTAAGTTCTCGAGTGGCGACTGCGTACAGGACGACGCAGCGTGGGAAGGCCCTCGGCAAGATGGACCGATGAGCAAGGTCGCGGGAAACCGCTGGATGTCGGCGGCAACCGACTGGTCTGGTAATACGGTGTCAAAGCGGATAGATATTGTAGTAGACTATACAAGGAAAGTGACTTTACGTAGATAAAAGTGACTCTAAATGACTGAGTGAGTTTTAGTGTAGTGAACTATACCTTTAATAGTACGAATAAAAAGTGTTTAGCGTGTAATGAAGACTTTAAACATGTGTTATTCGAAACAGACGATATGTGGGAACATGTAAGTTATATTAACAATTTAATATAATGTTTAATATTAAGTATACAATTTCGATTGGGCTTGCTGTAATCAGAATTCAGGATTGCTAATACTAACACTTCTACATTACCCCAGGTTGATAGCATTTACTGCCCACTAAGCGGCCAAATTGACAACATTTAATTTTGTTTAACAGGCATTTTTACGATGAAATCAAATAGAAGATAACAAATTAAATATAACCACATTTTTACATATTAGAAAACATATTGATTTCATTAAAAAAAACCATTTCAAAAGTTTCTTATTCTAAGTACGAGTAGAGCATAGGTGGCAAAAAGGGAATATAGATAACAGACACAGCGTAAAAAATCATAAACGAGCATTATTACTAAGGCGAATTTACCATAGAAATTGTACTGACGGTTACTCCGATCTCGAAATTCAAAATTCGTAACGTGCTATCCCTCTCGATCTCATGTTAAACTGCATTTGAGTGAGCGGAATGGCGCGATACGAACTTCGAATTTCGATTTTCAGAAAAACCTCTCTGTTCTTCTTTTGCGCAGTGACTATCACAATTTTGCTATAAATAAAACATGTGAAAAATGTTTTTGGATTCCATGATCATGAATTAACGAAATGGGTATCGATTAGAAATTTCAGATGTTGTCAATTTTACTTGCTGGCCAAGGAAAAATGCGCATCCGACTCGTGCGAGAAATACCTGAGATCAAAAGGATCGTCCTCATACAACGCGATTATCGCGTGAGTAAGCGATGCGACCATCGCGTTGTTGCGTGATAACAAAAACTTAGTGTCCTAATAGAACAAGAATACGCATTATCGCGCGAATTTGGATTGAAGACGCGAGACGCGAGAGCGATTGCGGAGTCAACACATGATTTAATTCCACCAGCCCCTTTCCATCATCGGGACACACGACGCGTGCGTTCGTTCCATCCGCACGTGGTCAATATTCCGCGAATCCGCACGAAGCGCTATGGTGCAACTTTTATCATGCGTACCGCAAAGGAGTGGAACTCGTTGCCTGCGAGTGTGTTCCCCGACCATTATAATTTGGGCGTGTTCAAGACAAGAGTGAATAGGCTGTTTCTAGACGGGCATGATACATCCTTGACCGCATCGTCACTTAACAACAGGTGAGATTGCGGTCAAATGCCCATCTATTTATAATAAAAAAAAAAAAAAAAAAAAAAAAAAAAAAAGTCAACATCACAGTTTGACATCGTCACGTACGGCATCGGTCGGCCCCAACCAAATCGTCAGAGACGCTCAATTTTTACTGTCGGGAAATCCTATTGCCCATGCCGGTGCTCACCCTGCTCCCCGACGGCATGACGCGATCATCGCGCGATCGCGCGAGTATCAATTAGGGCACCTATTTGAGTTTAATATGTTTGACCACGCGTTCGTGCGAAATAAGTTCGCGCGAACAGATTTTTAAACATTTGAGTCGCGCGAACTTGCGATAATCGCGTAGTCGCGTTGTATTAGGACGATCCCTGAGACACTACTTATTTTGCCCTCCTAGGTGTGTAATTAAATGACTGTGCGTGTTTCTGTAATAGATGTTTGTATGACACAAAGATGCATATGAAACCGTTGTTTATTTGATCCGAATACATAGTATCTATTATAAAACTTACTGTATTAAGGCTTTCGTTTAGCTAGGAACTTTCTACACATCGTTTTTAGAGCTTGCGTATCAAAAAAGGTAAAAAAGGAACCCTTGGTGCGACTCTGGCTGTCTGTCTATCCGACTATTAGAGCGCCATATCTCAAAAAGTACTTGTGCTTTCTTTTTGTGGAATATTCATAAACATGGGCAGCCGAAATGTATTGCAAAGGAAACATATATATATATTTTATATCTAAAAAAAACTACCAATTTTGCTTAAATTTCGTTTTATTAAGGAAATTTGGAAAAAAATACCACTCCCCGTCTATCTCCGAAGTTTACCCACCGAAAAAACACAGGCGCTACTCTGAATTTTGATATTCTAAGTTCGTATCGCGCTATCTCGCTCACTCAAATACAGTTTAATATGAGAGCGAGAGCGATGGCGCGATACGAACTTCGAATATCGAAATTCAGAGTAGCGCCTCTGAACTGAAGCGAAAACTACGTGTTGTATTGTAACGAAACTTTGCATATACAATGACATGAGATATATCTAGGTCTGTAATTAGTTTATGTGGCTCCTGTTTATAAAACAATAGAAATACAGCAAAAACAAGTTTTGTATGAAAATACTGTATGTATTAGTTTAATAGGCAGTATAAACCAATCTTCGTTACAAACAAATCGTCATCTCATCTATATCAGTATAAAGTTTTAAAAATGTAATGTCTGTACATTGAAGATATTCAAAAAAAAAGATTGTTACAGACTATTTGGATGTTTCCATGTGTCATTGTCATTGTGGCTTCTTCACAAAAAAAAAAAACACCAAATCGGCTAAACGGATTCAAACGGGCATCCACAAATGGTTATAGGATACTTTCTACCCGACTACGCTGAAAAAAAAGAGAGGTTACGATTTTCCCTCCGCCGCGGACTTCTAATCTTCAAAATTAGTCGGAGTAATCAACTTCTCTTCATACTGGTTACCTAAGAAATATACCTAGGATATCACAACGGAAGCAACAAATGGATGATGAGTTTTTTAATAGACTTTAAAAAGAGAGAGATATGTCAGTTCAATTGTATTTTTAGCTAAAAGCATGACATACGTAGAAAGAGGTAAAAGACATACTTCATCCTTGGTCTGTTTTTTCCACATCTTGAAGATAACCTCAGAAGATGGCATGGTGGCGATTTGATTGCAACTGCGCAGTGTATAGTATATTTGTAAGCTAATGTACATTATCTGGTCATGAAATAAATAAGATCTTTTAAATATAACGTCTGTTTCTCACCCTTTGACCTGTTTGCCAAACATTTCATTTTGTGACAAGTTTTTACTGCCGACTGTACTTTTCTTTAAACATCCATCAACTACTCACCAAGACGATTCTAAAGAGCTTGTAAAAAAAAAGCAAGGATAGGTGCAAAATTACGCATTTGTCCCATACTTACCTACGCACACGTAGGTATGTACCACACAAATCACCCAATGAATATCAGCCTTTGGCTCGATCTCGATTGTAATAGGTACAGTTGAATTTTTTTCATAACCGTTTTTTGACAGCCGTCATCCCAGTACATTTACGCCTTCGCGCCATCGCGATTGTACTGGGATGTCGGCTGTCAAAAAAAGGTTGTTACAGAAAAAACAACTGTAGTAGGTATGCATGCGCCGGCGTTTGTACATAGTATGGAGCGTAGAAAACTAGGGAGACAATCTCTAAATATCCAAAGTGTCCGTTAAAAGGCGGTGAATTGCTGGTGCCACAGTAGCAAGGGCGTAAAATAAATTGATGTAATAATGCCAAAAAAAACTGCACCGACCCCAAATAAAAGAGATAAGGGATAAGGGATATATATAGGGAATAATGATGAATAATGCCAAAAAAATCCACAAAAATGCAAGAAAAATCATTTTGAACACGATTGAAAATTTTCATCAGAAGAATGAAGGATTGAGTAGCATTTCGATAAAAATGTTTTATTAATTGGTTGTTGACTTCATACTATCTTGCTAACTCATAATAATAACTAATATTTTTTAATAAAATTGAATAACCTATGAAATTAGGTTACATATATGGTAACTTTTGTTATGAAACCATTTCGATAAACGCAAGTTTTAACATAGCTGCAGAACAAAGTTCTTAATTTCCCCATACAAGGCTGCAGTATATATAGTTTTTGGGAAAGTCCAAAAATGATATAAAATAAACACACCACAGAAAAAAGTTATCAAAAATTGTAAACATCCTTATTTAATGCTATCGCACAAGACTGTAACAAAATAAACCAAATAAATTTAAATCTAGCACGGAGCGCCGGTATGGCGGTTGACAACAAACACAAACTGTAATTTTTTTCCAGCGACGTCGTGAGGAGCTATGTGAGCAGAGCTGAAGCGACGACATGATATCTTTATCGTCTACAAGATGTCGTTATCGTCGACGGAGGTATAGATCCCGGCAAACTTCTTGAGCAAAAATGGCGGACGGAAATCGGTTACTGCGCAGTCAAGTTTAGGTTCAAGAAGTTTGCCGGCAACAAAGTAAAAACGGCTTCATACATTTAGCTACACTATTATGTCGTGGCAATAATATGGTGTCAGCGACCGATAGAGTAAGTATAAAATCGCGGGAATTACTCGTTTGGCTAGAAGTTCGAACGTTCAGTATAAAATTGGTAAGAAACACGAACACATGAATATAACTTGAAATAAGATAAAACAATATTATTATTGACTCTATTTTATTTACTAATTAATTGACGCTGTTTTAAATACTATTGTGAGAATATTAGGTACTTTCCTCTTTTATAATATTTTGTGGTTTCAAAACAAACCATATCACTGTCACCTGTCACTGTCATGGCATGGATAGGATATGTCAATCAACCTTTCAACTTTGATATTTTGTCGTAAATATTGCGTTCGCGCACATCGACTTCGTATTTGTAATTGAGGCTTAATAATTGAAAATAAAGCTATGAAAGTCTTAACAGAATGGACTATTGACGCTCCATGGGGAAAGTTAGCGAGTAAGTATTTATTTTATATATTGTAAGTATGAATTAAGTTTGTCAAAACTCTTACTTTCGTAATCTCACCTTATTTACCGTCTTTGTTAAAGTTGTGTAGTTCATTTAATAATAATGTAATAATGATCTTTATTCTGTAAGTAGGCCGCAAGGGCACTTTTACAAGTCTGACTCTACGGCATTTCCCAAGAGGAGACCACTGTTGAGAAGAAAGCCGAAACAAACTCAACAGTCAGTATTTTTTTCTAAATAACTTATCTATTTTAATATTTGTACTAGCCTATCCTAAATATATGTCTTAAGTATAAACTCAATGTGTAGTTCTCCAAGAAAACATATCAAAACTTATATAAAAATATAATAGAAGATAAAAACGTTAAATTTCTTTTATTTTAAAACAACTTACGTAAGTTTGATATGCCACCTTATAAGAACTGTGTCCCAGTAAAAGTAAATGATTTGGTTTCTGTTTTTGGCCACGCATTTTTGACTGTTATGCTGGTGCATGCTACATCCTCTACCCGATAATATTCCTTTGCCATTAGAGACTTTTTTAAGTACTTTTGAGAGCTGGATAAAGGAATTTTAAAGCATCATCTGGTAACTCATTATAAAAATGTATATATTGGCCTACAAATGATTGGCTACTTTTAAAATGCGGAACTTTCAACATGCTGTGGTGTACTGTACCATTACTGAAGACAATAATAGCTTTTTAATGTTCATTTCATATTTTAAAGACTACGACATGTGTCAATCTAATTAACATATTCTCATCTCAACAACATTATATTTCCATTGATTACAATGATTTTTTTAAGAGTCTTCATAGTAGTTTAGAAGCAGGTACCAGTATGTATTTATATATATATATCTATGTATATATGTATGATGTTTATATATATTACATATTATGTATAGTTTGTATACTATGTAACTTGGGTGTCCTCACCCTTGTAATTATTATAATGTACAAGTCTAATACCGATATCCCGCACCAATAATTTCTCTGTTTAGCCTAATGGTTGACTGGTAGAGAATGCCTTTATAGCATTAAGTCCGCCATTTGTACTTTCTTGTATTGCGCAATAAAGATTAAATAATAATAATGATATTTTCATTCATTTAAAACTATTTTTGATTATTATATTAATAATATTTTCATCTGTTTCCGCGGTTATTACTCATTAAAATAAAACAATTTAACGGATTATATTGCGTATATTATCCTAAACCTGAGCGTAAACCTGCCGTATTACCATATGTGAAAGGGGTCACAGACAAGATTGGAAACATCTTGAAGCGTGCTTCTATAAAAACATATTTCAAGCCGTTGAAGAAGGTGTCTCAATACCTTAGACCCGTGAAGAGTAGCACCCCTTTGCAGAGTGCAGGCATTTATAAGCTGGACTGCAAGTGTGGTCTTTCATACATTGGTCAAACGAAACACAGTGTATCAACCCGGGTGAAGGAGCACATAGCAGATGTCAAGCACCGTTGGTGTAATAGGTCTGCAGTCTGTGAACATGTCATTGACAAACCAAACCACTCAATTAAGTTTGATAAACCTTCTATCCTTGCCAAAGAAAAAAGATATTTTCCCAGGATGCTAGGCGAGGCTATTGAGATTAAAAAGCATCTTAATTTCAATAGAGAAGATGGATTGTCACTACCACCAGCTTGGGATCCTGTAATACATCTCATCAAGGAACAAGCGAGACACAGGACTGCAAAACCTTAATTTCCGAACGGTGTAAAATATCTTATCTGTTCAAAAGTAGTTTAATAGTCTCGGTTTTTAAAATATTATAATTAGCAATGAGGTAACCTGGGAGTTTTTTCTTTGCAGCGTTTCTTTTCTCCTCAGTACGCCTCATTTGTGAAATGCTGCTTGGTAAATTATTAGAATAAAATAATTAAGCCCTTCTGGCACATGTGTAACTGTCTTTACAGCTTCAAAATCAATTGCATATCAGTATTCAAAGCTTCTTCTTCGTCGTTCCCTCATGCCTGAGGATCGTGACCAAAAACTATGTCCCTCCACTTAACACGATCAAGGGTTATGTGAGCTGCCCTCTGCATGGAACCACACGCTTGTTTAATGGAATCCGACCATCTTGCAGGGGCTCTTCCCCTAGCGTGCTTGCCTTCAACTTGACCCAGTATGATGTCACGTTCGAGGCTGTGGTGTGGCGATCGCATTGTGTCCAAAGAATCTGAGAGCCCTCTCCTGGCAGATTGTTGCGAGTCGTTTAGTGATTTTCAGTAGTAGTATTCTGTGCAATGCCACACAATTATGTTTCAAGTGGTGTCATGGGGCTGCGAGACGGGCGAGCCTGTGCTACTAGTGCACGGGCGTCAGGACAGTGTCTCCACGTTCGAGCCGCTGCTGCGGCTGTTGCCTGCCACTCGCCACTATGTAGCTTTAGACCTGCCAGGGCACGGCCGCTCTGACCCATTCCCTAAAGGTATTTATCTATACTATTATAAAGTTGTAAAAATAAAATGTCTGTACAATAAAGATATTTTCATAAAAATGATTGTTATGGACTATTTGGAGGTCATTAAAACGTGTATATTTGTATGTTTATGTGTCGTTGTCGCTTCATCACGCAAAATCGGCTAAACAGATTACAACTATTTTTGGTACACGGGTAACTGGGTATCTCCAGATGGTTATAGGATACCCTCTGAAGAAGAAATTAAGGCGATTATTACTCATTGAAATAAAACAATTTAACGGATTATATCGCGTATATTATCTCATTTTAGTTCCCGACGTTTCGGAAGCTTTCCAGCTTTCCATGGTCACGTCGGGAACTAAAATGAGATAATATACGCGATATAATCCGTTAAATTGTTTTATTTCAATAAGAAATTAAGGGTTATGACTTTTTCTCCTCCACGAACGAATTTGCGGGCGCCTTCTAGTTTGTAATAAATTGATAAATTCAGGCGTTTAGTTCCATATGTATGGATTCCTAAGGTTCCTAAGGAATCAATAAATAGATTAATCTATTTATTTTTCTTTGGGGTAAGTTGGTGCTGCTGGTGCACAGGTGTCAGGACAGAACCTCCACTATATTGCACTTGACCTGCCCCGCCACAGGTGCTCTGACCAGGGCTGGCACTATTAAATCACAATTTAAATCAAGTGCTTTTTTCAATAAAAATATTAGATAAATCGCTTTTTTCTTTCGTATTTGTAACGCAAATTAAAATTCATAATTTTACATAGTGGATAGATATATACACATGTATGTTATAAAAATCTCTTTGTGTTAAAATTATAATACTTCAATACTTTATTTTAATTCAGACAATGACTGTTTTTATTAATTGAAATAAAACAATTTAACGGATTATATCGCGTATATTATCTCATTTTAGTTCCCGACGTTTCGGAAGCTTTCCAGCTTTCCATGGTCACGGGAGGACCATGGACCATGGTCCTGTTTTGTTTTTATTAAGTTAATCATCGATTTTGTTTTTCATCAGGATTAAATGTCTGTATGGGACTTTAGGACTATATACAAATGGAGTACTCTATTAAAAGTCAGGAATTATATTTAAAGTTCGGCATTCCTACTGAGCGCTGAAAACGATCCATGATAACTGCGACTGGAGTGTGACGTCATTCTTGAGTAGACGTACCAAGTTTCTATGAAAAAAAAAGTATTTTGGAATTTTGGTCGTGAAAACTGCCTTCGACCACATAGTTCCCATACGAGTATTGTTTTATTAAATTATAAGAACTCTGAAAATCACAAAATTTGTATGATTAGAGTTTTGTATTTCAAAGCCATATAGATTTAATTTTTTATGTTTTTCATGATGCATTGGTATTTTTTACCAGCTTTTATTTAACTTGCAATGTATGTAACTATGTAAGTTAGGGTTGTATCTTGTAACATAAATTTTACGCACTTCCCGGTTTTCGGTGATACTGAAAAAATTACATCCATATGTAAATTGAATGACAATGCAATATTATTATGACATGGAGCTAATCTGATGTTGGAGCCGGAAGATGGTCATAGGAACTCTGTCATAAAATCACGCAATCCTACCGAGTTTGGGCTCTTTAGAATCGTCTCGGTGAGTAGTTGGTGGATGTTTATAGAAAAGTACAGTTGCCAATAAAAGCTTGTCACAAAAATGAAATTTTTGACAGAAACTTATTTTACCATCTAACATCTTCATTCCTATTATATACAATAGAGTAGCTAGACGGGTCTGCCCTCTTCCAGGCGTGATGCTGTCTAGACTGCACTTCGTGGGGGCCGTGCAGGCGGCGCTGCGGCACCTGCGTTGGTCGGACTTCGTCTACGTGGGACACTCCATGGGCGGCGACGCAGGTAGCCAGGTGTGCCGCTGTGTCCAGGAGTGACGGTGTCCTGGCTGCAGGCGCTGCGACACCTGCGTTGGTCGGACTTCCTCTACATGGGACACTCCATGGGCGGCGACGCAGGTAGCCAGGTGTGCCGCTGTCTCCAGGAGTGACGGTGTCCCGGCTGCGGGCGTTGCGGCACCTGCGCTGGACTCCGTCTACGCGGGACACTCCATGGGCGGCGACGCAGGTAGCCAGGTGTGCCGCTGTCTCCAGGAGTGACGGTGTCCCGGCTGCGGGCGTTGCGGCACCTGCGCTGGACTCCGTCTACGCGGGACACTCCATGGGCGGCGACGCAGGTAGCCAGGTGTGCCGCTGTGTCCAGGAGTGACGGTGTCCCGGCTGCGGGCGTTGCGGCACCTGCGCTGGACTCCGTCTACGTGGGACACTCCATGGGCGGCGACGCAGGTAGCCAGGTGTGCCGCTGTGTCCAGGAGTGACGGTGTCCCGGCTGCGGGCGTTGCGGCACCTGCGCTTGACTCCGTCTACGCGGGACACTCCATGGGCGGCGACGCAGGTAGCCAGGTGTGCCGCTGTGTCCAGGAGTGACGGTGTCCTGGCTGCAGGCGCTGCGACACCTGCGTTGGTCGGACTTCCTCTACGTGGGACACTCCATGGGCGGCGACGCAGGTAGCCAGGTGTGCCGCTGTGTCCAGGAGTGACGGTGTCCCGGCTGCGGGCGTTGCGGCACCTGCGCTGGACTCCGTCTACGCGGGACACTCCATGGGCGGCGACGCAGGTAGCCAGGTGTGCCGCTGTCTCCAGGAGTGACGGTGTCCAGGCTGCGGGCTCTGCGGCTCCTGCGTTGGTCGGGCTTTGTCTACGTGGGACACTCCATGGGCTTCAGGTGTGCCGCTGTGTCAAGGAGTGACGGTGTCCAATGAAGTCGCTCGTAGAGTAACATCGCACATTAAGATTTATTTATTTAATCTTTATTGCACAAAAAAGACACTTATCGGACAAAAGGCAGACTTAATGCCATAGGGCATTCTCTACCAGTCAACCTTGATGCAAAGCAGATAAATTGTGGGCGACAGCAGCCAGGTTACGCCTGCGTCCCATGTTTTGTGTCCTTCATTCTGTAATTTGTCAACCTTCTGAGAATCAGCTTAATAAATTTACAACATTTCAAACCAAGTTATATCGACAACAATTTTGTTAATTCTTTATTAAGCAACCCAATTTTTTTATAGCAACTACTTTTTAAGATATTCGGGAGAATGTGTAGGAAGTATACGGTTCTCTCCCACCCGAAGATTGTCTGGAAGGGATCGCTGTTTAGCGATAAGACCGGCTGTTGTTTACTTCTGCTTGAATGTATTATTTCCTTCTGTACTTTGATCTGTGAGGTGTGCAATGCAGAGTTATTGTATTGTATAATCTTGTTCTTTTTTATGACTAGGGCTGTTCTTCAACGCCGTGTACCCGCACCGCGTGTCCCGGCTAGTGCTGCTGGACCCGGCGCCCTCGATGGCTCGTCTTCAAGTCCACGATCCGGTGGAGTACTTCGCCTCATTCCACCAGCAGTACTACGATAACTTCCACAAGTTTGACGAAAAGCGGCTGTACAGGTGAGCCGGTAGGTCCAACACTGGACCCTCGCAGATGGTGCTCGAGGACCCGACTCCTCCGCTCACTCGTCTGCAGGTCCACAATCTGGTAGAGTACTACGATAACTACCACAAGTTTGTCAAGAAGCGGCTGTACAGGTGAGCCGGTAGGTCCAACAATGGACCCTCGCATGTGGTGCTCGAGGACCCGACTTCTCCGCTCACTCGTCTGCAGGTCCACGATCTGGTAGAGTACTACGATAACTACCACAAGTTTGACAAGAAGCGGCTGTACAGGTGAGCCGGTAGGTCCAACACTGGACCCTCACATGTGGTGCTCGAGGACCCGACTCCTCCGCTCACTCGTCTGCAGGTCCACGATCTGGTAGAGTACTTCGCCTCCTTCCATCCGCTCTACTACGATAATTACCATTAATTTGACGAGCAGCGACTGTACAGGTGAGACGGTAGGGTCCAACGCTGTGGAACTTTGTAGGATGTGCTCCTAAATCCGACTTCTTCGCTCGCTTGTATGCAAGTCCACTGCACCACAGGATCACTAATGATCCTAATGTTTCGTTTGTCCTAATGTATCATTTACCATAACGCATTTTTTTCAGAAACCGTAATTTTTTCAGGATTTTTTAAAAGATCGTCATATAGATTAGGTTAGGATGGGTTAGGTTTGTTTTATAACAATCCTGAAAAGTTTACGGTTTCTGAAAAAAATGCGTTATGGCAAATGATACCGTAGGACCAACGATACATTAGGCTAATGATTACTTTATACTATTTTTAATTTTCCAACTGAAAAGGAGAAGCTGTTTGACTGTGACGCCATACTTCTGTCTTTCTATTTCAAAATTAAAAAAATCAGGTCTCACCGGAAGATCATTATGCTGAGATGGGACCTTTCCGTGGCATACTACTTATTTTTATTATTTTGTTCCTTTTTTTTTGGCCTGTGTTGCCAACGAATAAAATGTTTTCTTTCATTCTTTCTATTTTCCTACAAACTTCATATTAACGGAACGTTATCACATTTCGAATAACTACAAAATTAAAAATGTAAAAAACCCCCCGACACAAGTGAACATAACAAAAAAAGATTGGAGTTCCTAGCTTCAATATTGGCTGAGATCCATCACTTGTTCCACTAAAAGCTGAATATCTTGGAGACGAGTGCTCCGATTTCCATTAAACAAAGCTAAGAACAGTCGGGATACAATTATCTATGACACAAAAAAACAGCACTCAAATCGGTCCATCCGTACGGGCGCTACGATGCCACAGACAGATACACAGAGTCACAGACACGTTACACTTATAACACCCCTCTTTTTTGTCAGGGGTTAAAAAGAAGCTGATTTGAACAGTCATCAAGTAAAGGTAAACCAGAAATATATGACTATAGGCAAGAGGGCGCTATTATTCTGATTTAAATGGCAACAGTTATATGAGATCTTCAGTTGTTCACCTGTCAGCTCAGATGTTAATTTTGAAATGTTTTGTAGCGAAATAGTTTCATTTGCTGTACGTTTTCTTTTCAGCAATTGCTTATATACATTATTAATAATGTTCCGCTCTTGACTATGAATTGTTTTGGGCATTTTTAGTCATTTATCATTTAATATAACACTTTACTCTCATTGAATAAACCGCCACAGTGACACTGACAACTTACCATTAAAATTATTGCCAGTTTATGAAATTAGTTCAGATGAAATTCCGCAACATGGCGCATGGTCATATATTTCTGGTCAAGCTTTACCGAATTCTACGATCTCTAGATTAATGTTTGGTTTATTAGATACTAAAACCGTCAAAGTCGTTAATTCTATCGTGTTCCTTTGCATGTGGGCAGCAAGCGGCGTGCGCTGCAGTCAGTGATGAAGGCGCGAGGGTTCACTGAGGAACAGGCGGAGCTGGCACTTGCCAGAAATCTGGTGCCTGTCGGCGACGACTTGTATTTGTGAGTACAATACTGTCCCTAGCAGCTGGAGTCATGATGAAGGCGCGAGGGTTCAGCGAGCGGCGGATGCTGGACAGGAGCCTAGTGGCTGTCTGTGATAACCTAGACAAGTGATTACAACACTGTCCCTAACAGCTGGAGTCATGATAGATGGCATGAAATGAAATTTTTGAATGAAGTTTCATTCAAAAATTTCATTTTTGTGACAAGTTTTTGTCGCTGACTGTTTTTTTTCCTTGAACATCCATCAACTACTCACCGAGGCGATTCTAAAGAGCCCAAACTCGGTAGGATTGCATTATTTCATTACAGAGTTCCTATGACCACCTTCCTGCTCCATCATCAAATCAGCTCGATGGTATCGTACTACTGAATCGTCACCGAACTTACATAAGTATGCAAAATTTTAGCTCAATCGGAAACCGGGAAGTGGATCAAATTTAACTTGCAAGATTTGATTACAGACCGACAAACAACGGGACAGGTGAAAGTAAATAAAAGCTTGTAAAATTGATACTTTGTTTTAATGGAAAGGAGATAAATCTGGATTTAATCAATTAAAACAAACTATCAATTTTACAAGCTCTTTATCTCGATAACGACTTAACCAAGCTTATATTCAAAGGAAATCCCCTTTGAATATAAGCTTGGTTAAGTCGTTATCGAAATAAATCTGGTTTCTCACACAAACTATAATCCATAATTTCAGACTATCCTGGGACCACAGACTCAAGTACCCGGCACCCCTGAACCTTCCCACAGACTACTACTACCAGCTGTTCTCAAAACACACTCCCCCCACCCTGCTGGTGGCGGCGCGGGGCTCCCAGCCCGGGTACTCCAAGGGTCAGCAAGCCACGATGCGCCTCATCCAAGACCTGGAGGCACATCTGGATGACTTCACCGTGGTGACTGTGGAGGGCGGTCATGATGTGCACTTCACGAACCCTGAGAGGTTTGCCAAAGTGCTGTGCGAGTTTTTGGATAGAAAGTTTGAGCGCAAATCGAAGCTATAGATTATTTTAAGTGGACGCATTATCTTTATAATTTGTATTTTACCGGATGCGCGTGACATAATACTAAGAGCACTTTTAATCGCCACGTTGCCAAGTATGTTTCCAAGTGTCGTGTCGGTATTCACAGATTTGAAATTGACAGCTACCACTCACTAAAGTCATCCTTTTTTGGAAAAAATAAATGTTACTATTTTATTAAAAGTGATAATTTTTATATATAAGCGAAAGTTATTAAAGTTTTATCAACAAGTTTTAAAAAAAATTGGTTGAATTTGACTTGGGTTCAAACATTTTTGATCCTAATGACCTCAGGTATACGCTGATCAAATTATTTGGGTTCCTTGCAAGACACCTTGTACATAAGATAAGTTTATATACTTTGTTATTATATTATAAATACAAATATCTAAATAATGAAAAAATGTCAAGTGGATTTGAACCAGTGTCTTGTGCCTTACCGGGGCGCACGCTCTGCCAACTGAGCTACAGAGTCCAGTCAGCTTATCTTAAAATTTTGTCACTATTTTACAAGATCTTTGCATATCGCATTGTAACCGGCTATTGTGCTGTCAGCGCCATGGTAAGCATTTAGGAAACTAATTTTTCACCTTAACAGAGCGACCTTTACAGTTGCCACATGTTAGCAAGAGATGTCGCTGTAGTGTATTTAGTCTTAGTGAAGAAATTCACTTGTGATGGTAAAACAACATGATTTTTCGGAAAAAACAATGTTTACTTATATTTATTTATTTATCTAATCTTTATGGCACAAAAGAAAACTTATTGTACATAAGGCGAACTTAATGCCATAAGGCATTCTCTACCAGTCAACCTTAGGGCAAAGCAGAAAAATTGTGGGCGGTGCTGAGGCTTGTGTAATGAACCTGAACACTTAAATCAACACTTTCTCACAGTAGCTGCAAAATTTCAAATTAGAATTAACAAATCGGACTCTGTACAGTACCCAAAACAACATTTACAAGATACAAATATACCTGAATTTGTTTTGCCCTCAATTACACTCACAGATCTAAACCGCACACTGGCGTCCATGATGAAATCGCGCAGGACTTTAGATATATACGACATAACTCTTGACATACTCGTGTGCATCTGGCCGGTCATTGCGGGGCTACTAGTGGAGCTCATGAACACCATGTTCTCACACGGTGTGTACCCCGACGTATTAAAGAGTACACGAGTGTCTCCAGTGTATAAGGGCAAGGGTGAAAAAAACGCAGTTGATAATTATAGACCAATTACTATTGTACCAAATATATCAAAAAATATCGAGTAATTTTTATCAACATGTTTAGTGCGCCATCTTGAAAAAATAACCTACTGACTGACGAACAATTTGCTTACAGACAAAACAGGTCCACTACAACAGCTGCGAACAACATCTACGATTGCAAAACCACGGCATTAGATGAAAAGAACAAGGCAGCAGGGGTATTCTGCGACTTATCAAAAGCGTTTGATGTTATTAGTCATGAGTTATTATTAGAAAAGATAAGGCACTACGGGATTAAAAATGGTAGCCATCGGTTATTTACATCATTCCTTAAAGATAGACAGCAGACAGTTGAGATCAAAATTAAGGGCAGAAACATACAATCTGATGTAGGAATTCTGGATCTCGGGATTCCACAAGGCTCTGCACTCGGAAACACCCTGTTCTTAATGTTCATAAATGATCTCCCTACCTCTGTTGCCGACGGTCTGATGGTACTGTTTGCTGATGACACCACTGTGGTAGTAAAGGCACACCCATATGCCCAACTTGAACAAAAAATAATACACACATACAACCAACTCCACAAGTGGTTCTCAGCAAACGGCCTCATCCTAAATGCGATGAAATCGAATGTGATGTTGTACACAGCAAGTAACATGACAGACTTCCCACTGATACAGAGTCCGATACCACGCTGTGACTCATGCGAGTTCCTCGGATTTACCATCGACAGCAGGCTTAAATGGAAAACCCACATAGATCGTCTGTGCGACAAGCTCGGGGGTGCAGTATTCGCGCTGCGTAAACTGAAGCCAGTTATCTCCAGTGATGCACTGCTTCAGGTATATTATGCCTACTTCTTTTCCCTCATGTCCTCCGGAATCATCTTGTGGGGTAACTCGACAGATTCAGACCGGGTTTTTAAAATGTAAAAAAGAGCCATACGCGTAATGGCAGCTGTAAATCCGAGGCACTCATGCAGAGAGCTCTTCAAGCAATATAAAATATTGACACATTATTCTCTGTATGTATACGAAATATTAATGTTCACACGCCGGAATATACATAAGTTTAAACTTAAAATATTCCTGGCAGAATAACCCGCCAGACGGGGCGATTACTGTCCGTGCCTCGGCGGTTAGCGCTGCTCGACAAGAACCCGCGCGTAATAGCGCCAGCCTCAGAAACAAGAAATCGGATGAAACATTTGGTCGCCGGTTAAAAGAACTTTTAATGTCCAATACCCTGTATTCTGTACGAGAATACAGCGAAACAAATTATTATTTAGTGACTCGTACCTATGTAATCAATATTTTGAAATTTTATTTTTAACTGTACCAATATTTTGCAGGTACCTATTTTCAATTATTTTGACATGTATTTCTTTGATTTTTTTTTATTTAATTTAATTTGATTTGACTTTAGATTTTGACATTGTATTGTCTAGGATAACCTAGATCATATACTGACCTGTTTCTAGTTTTTATTTTTGTGACATATATTTTATCTTGTTTTTTTATTTAGAAATTTTCATTATTTTTTATAAATATTATTGTAATAACATTGTTGTGAATAATCGTCGATCTTATTGTGTATACGTTTAATTTTGAACTTGTAAATTATATTGTAATTTTCAGTAAGAAATAAATATCTATCGATCTATCTAATTACATAAATACTACTAATACAAACACAAATATATATATTCTTTGTTATTGTTAAATAAAAAATACATGACTTGATTTTTATTTATTTTTTCCTAATAAATGTCTCATGCATAATAGATTATGCTTTGCAATGGTCAAACAGGCACCAATGAATTTATGAAGAATTATATCAAATTATTTGATTTGATCACTAAATAACTAAATCAAATAATTATTTAATACTAGCAAACTTAAAGCTTGAATAAAGGGCTTATGTTATACCAATATCACAGTTTCGTCATTATCTTTTCAACCCAGAGGCTTCTACTGGACTCCGTTCTTCAAGTCAAGTTTGACAATCGCATGACGGACCAATATATGACCTCTGGTCTAAAACATGTTTTAATATCACGTGTCTAATCTAATTATTCTGACTTCATTACATACATTATTAGAATAGAACTAATTACCTACGTATAAATTATCACCATCATCATCACTTCAGCCCTAGGGCGTCCACTGCTGGACACAGGCCTCCTTAGATTTCCACATGGGCCGGATAGAGGCGACCCGCATCCAACAAGTCCCCGAAACCCTAACCAGGTCGTCCGACCACCTTGCGGATGGGCTCTTACGCTGCGCTTGCCGGTACGCAGTCTCCATTCGAGAACCTGCCAAAGCGGCCATCGGCTCTTCGAACTATGTATTGCCACATCAGTTTGCTTACCCTGTTTGCTATGTCGGTGACCTTGGTTCTTCTACGAATCTCCCCATTTCTGATTCGATCTCGTAGAGATATATATCTCGTATACATTATAATACTTATTAATTGAAATTCTTTGACAACACTATATAATACACAATATACTAGAGGGTTTTTCGGGGAGCAGACGGAACGCGTCTTGCGCACGTTCGCTTTCTGACCTTCTTGTCGCCACGCCCTGAGCCTCCCTTACCACGGACGACGTTAGTTAATCGATAAGCATATACATACTAATTGGAATGGAAGAGAGTGATAGAGAGGAATGAACACTAAGTCAATGTGCAATAATTTAGCCTAAACTAAGTTCATAGCAATTAAGAATGGATGTAACGCCATGGAATTCTCTGTAACGTTACACCATTGTGATTAAATATATAAATAATTCTTCTTTGACGCTACGCTCTTGGCAGAGTAGTCGGCTCGGCAGCTGATAGGACTCACCGCACTACTCTGCCTGTCTGCCACCTGTATTTAGTCCGTCGAACGCATTGGCGATCTGCCCCGCGGTCTTTCTCCCGCCACCTTTCCTTGCACGACGAGACGTTCTATGTAGTAATTTCCGCGCCGAGTCACGTGAACTAAATATTTGAGGAAAACCTTTGCACCATACTAGACAGACGCTCTTTGATGCCCAGTTCTTCAAGGATGGAGGCGTTTGTGCGTATTTCGGTTCAGGTGACCCCAAGCATTTTCCTCCAGCACCACATCCTCTAGGCGCTATACCCTTTTGGTTTAGGCCTGCCTCAGGATTCATGTCTCTAGCGCACAAGAAAATGGGAAACACTAATGTTCTTGTGAGCCTGATCTTCGTTACCTTCGCTATGTTTCGGTTTCTCCAATTTTGTACACATTGTAATTACGCCTATACAATTACTTTTCAGGCCACTACATTATACACATTATTTTTCAGCACAATGCCAATGTACTCGTACCCTCTGATCGACGCAAATTAAACACGGTGTCCACATCGTAACAGTCCCGCGCGTCCACCAATATTGCAACTGGAAAATGGAACTACAAGTATCATGAAGCGGACGGCGATGTATGCGAGGGACTCGCTGTAGAAGACAGGGCATCAGACTTAATCCCCAGTTTCCCACTAATATCCTTCATAAACACTTGCAGCTCATCAAGCTTCTGATTCAGTTCTTCATGCGCTTTCTTGACATTTGAGAGGCCATCTTCTAAAGACTTCATTCTCTCTGTTATAAGTCCACCCGTTGCTTTCTTATCCGGACCTGATTTGTAATCGTTCTCTTTATGATCCTGTGTTCCAACCACGGCATCGTACAGCGCGGTTAACTTATTCTCTTTTTCTTGTTCTGCTTCCTTCTCTTTTTTTGATAATTGCTTCTTCTTAACGACATTCATAAGAGCTTCCTTCAGTTCCAAGAGCAGGGTTTGGGAGGACTGATTCGCATCTATCTCGTGGCCGATAGATACTACCTCCCATTTTTTATTGCATTCGAGGTTGTTCACGATTGTGTAATGGTAACGAACCCGTGATAGTCTCTGCCACCATTTCCCGAGCACTGTGCTCCCGACGACTTCGAGGTTGCTCAGCAGTTCCACCTGCTTCTCCAGCCTCCTGATGTTCCCGATCACGTTCAGCTCATTAACGTCACTGACGGCCACACCTATCATGAAGTTCATCAGCACTATGGCCACGAAAATCACAAACATCACGAACAGCAGGCGAACGACTGTCCTTGTGCCTTCGAGCTCGTCGTGATCTTTACCGAACAAGTCTTCGTACTCGAACTCCGAAGACATCATCACGAGAGTTTTGACTAGAGCAGAGACAGGACCGTCGAAGGGAGGCTTCGATTGATACTGAATCATGAAGCAAAAGGAAAAACCAACGATCAGTCATACGGCTGTCGCGAAAACCTGTGAAAATACAAAAATAGAGATATCACAAATTGATTTCAAACAGATTGGCATCATAATACGCCGTTGGCACAATATTTTGTACATGTCTGCTTACACACCTTGAGTATGTTGAAGGCGCCTCTCTCGATCATGAGCACATAGTATCCCCAGTAGGGGAACCGCGACGGCAGCAGCATGGCTTGCAGCCAGGCCAGCAGCAGCGCGACGCAGGTCACGTGCCGCTGCCAGGGCGCTGGGGTCGCGGTACTCCGCTCCAGCGCGCCCAGCGCGAGCACGCTCAGCTTCATCCAAGACTCCACGTGCACGAAGTATTGGAGCTTCCGTAAAAATATGTAAAAGCATTCCTGAAATTATTTTCTGGAGTTAGTCACGTTTCACTGGGGCTTTCAGCCATAAAATTTTGCGCCCCCCTAGACTTGTTTTCATGCTTTAATTTTGTGTATATGAGTCAGGGCCACAACGGCTCGTTGTGCCCCTGGCAGCCGCCCGTCTGGCCAGACCATATGGTCGACGCTGCTGGCAGCTAACTTTGATAATTGACTTAAGTGGAACTACAAACGTGAACGAATAAACCGATGTAATCAAAGTGGGACTACAATCAGGAACCGTGTGTGTTAATGGAGTCCGCAAACCCTTGAATCTAGAAATTTGAAATTTAGCACCAAATAGGACCTCATGCAGTCCGCCTAGATCGCTACTACCATCTTTCCCGGTGACCTGCCGCCAACACCATTTCAGGATATAAGCTGCTAGGACAGACGGCAATATAATTTTTCTACCATAGCTGTGCTGCAGCTCAAGGCACATTGCTCGTAGAATTGGGATTTCGCTGGGGCAGGAAATTTCTCGAGTGGCGACTGCGCACAGAACGACGCAGCGTGTGGGAAGACCCCCACCAAGAAGGACCGATGTTCTGGTGGAGATCGCGGCAAACCGTTTGAAGAGGGCGGCGCACCGGTCGTTGTGATGAGATTTGGGACGGCTCTTGTCCAGCAGTGGACATATTTGGGCTGATATGATGTTGAATAATAAATAAATAAAATAAAAATTACGAGGCAATATTTATACAAATCGAGCTAGTCCTTTGTAAACTCAATAAGGCTTGTGTTATGGGTTCTAAACGACGATACATTTGATAGATATATTTACTTATCAGAAGGCGCCCGCAACTTCGTTCTAGGAGAATAAGCCATAACTCCTCTTTTTTCAATCAATCGATCAAAATATGCTTTTATTCAAGTAGGCCTAGGTACAAGCACTTTCGAATAGTCAGTTAGAAAGAAAGAAAGAAAACTTAGATTGAGAGAAATGTTTGCTGGGAGACATACAATATGATCCAACATTTGTTGTAAGGATTAGGGAAAACCCAGAAAAACCTAATTTCTTTAGCATAGTCGGGTAAAAAGTATCCTATAACCATCTGGAGATATCCAGTTACCCGTGTACCAAAAGTACCGATTTAGCGTGATGAAGCTACAACGACACAATACAAACATTTTATTTTTACAACCATAATAGTATAGATATATATAGAAAACCATTTAAGCTATTGTTCATCACACAAATATATCCCCTTACCGGGTTTTGAACCCAAAACCTTCAGCCGTCAAACCGGTCGTCAAATAATAAGATGGTGAACCACTGATGAACATACGTACAGGCTGGCGCTCAAACGGGTAGTTTTCGAAGCAACAGTGCAGCAGACTGCAGGTGGGCAGGTGCGTCGCGAGCGGGGACCAGGTCGCCAGGAGTTCCTTCACAGCCGACGGGTCCCTCTCCTGCACAGCTTTCCATAGCGCCCTGTAGACCAGAACACCGATAACACTTTTTTATTTATATTGTGCTCAAACGAAAAAATGTACATAAGCGGCATCTAGTGTGCTGAGTTGGTCTGGGTTGGCGTAGGATCGGTGTGTAAATAACTTTACCGATTACAGGGATGCTGTTTTCTGTTTTGGCTGTTAAGTTTACTATATTCTGGTAAATGTGTACTGTTTGTGGCAATATAATTTTTAGGGTTCCGTAGCCAAAATGACAAAAACGGAACCCTTATAGATTCGTCATGTCTGTCTGTCTGTCCGTCCGTATGTCACAGGCATTTTACTCAAAAACTATATGATGTACATTGATGAAATTTGGAGCATAGGTGTCGTTTGTAAACCGCTACTTAGTTTGATATTAAAATACAAAAAATATATGTATTTCTAGGGGGGCACATCATACATGTAACCGAAACTGAAAAAAAATTCAGCAAATATCAAGGTGTGGCACATATTTCGACAGTACTACTAAAAACACTTTGAGACCTCAACAACACAGTGTCAGCACTAGTGGCGGCTATGCAGGCGCAGTAAATAACGGCAAATAGGAGGTGCCTCAAGCCCTGAGGGGATAATGGCGCCACATTATTATTATAATCAAAACCCAATCCACACTAGGGATCACATTTTCGCAAGGAACAACGATTTTATGGCCCAGTTCTCTTATGGGGGAGCGGGCTCCTTTCCTTCAGTACCTAATCAGGGTAATGGCGCCATTACCCAAGGCAATAAATTCAATACTTCTGGCCCACGCGCCGCAAACCGTGCGCCGGGGCCCCGGGCCCCTGGTATGCCTATTAACCATTCTGCCTAAAGTGCCGCGCGCACCGCCACAGCGGCTGCCACAGCGGCCGCTAGTCCGACCAATAATACCTCGGTTATTGCAAATATTCCAGCAGCCTTTAGCCCCTAGGGCCAAAAAGAATAAAAATAAAAATAGAAAGAAGGCCAAGACTGTTGGCCCTTCTGGCCCTTCTGACGCACTGCCATGTGAAATAGTTTTCTCTTCAGGCGAGAGGGAACAAAATCACTCTAATAGGATTCCCAGGCCCCCGCCGGCGGTGGCTGGAACTAGGAAATCCCCGCCCCCCCCATCATCAGCCCCGATGGACACCAGCCAGCCGCCAGACCAGGAGCCCATTGAAACCCAATCCCAAATTATGAACGCCTCAGATTCGTCCCTCCCTCCCTCTCAGCCTGTCACTACCACCACCAGTTCTACCTCAGCTGAGCGTCCCAAGCCTCCTCGCACTAGATCACTGTCAGGGAGTAGGCACCGTCCACGCTCAAGATCAAGGGTTAGACTGGGAGCCCCCAGACGGGGAAGATCAAACTCCTCCTCTTCACTCAGTCCCAGTAGGCCGAACATCTTCGCGGCCCTTGACTTCGCTCCACCTGCGAGCCAAACCGAGAATCAATCCCAATCTACATCCCGAACCCAGGATACTATTATCCCCCTAACCTACCAGAATCTCAGATAATGGATCTGGCAACATCCCAATAGGACTTCTCTGCGGATGTAGCCGATGAGTGGTTGGTAGTCACTAATAAAAATAAGAAGCGGGGTAGAGTGCCCGAAGCCGACTCCACCGCCGAAACCATACCCAAAGCTAAAAAGAACAAGCGTTCTAAAAGAAGTAACTCCCTCCCAAGCGCAAGATCTGACTCAAATGTCTAGCAACAGTCAGACACCCGTAAACCCTTCTGCTAACGACAACAGCAAGCTCCCTAAGAGAAAGCCCCCCACACTTACAGTTAGAGACAATTCAAAATGGGGCACCATACAAACCCTGCTCGCTCTCAATGGCATAAAACCGGCTTTTTGTAAGTGTGAGTTTGACCGCCTAGGCGTGCAAATAGGCACAAAAATAAAATGTACCGACTCGGATCAGTTCCGGTCGGTTTGCCATCTCCTTGACGAAAACAGTATCCCCTTCCACAGGGATCAGTTCGACCACGAAAGGACCTTCAATGTGGTCATCAAGGGGATACCAAAGCAACGACGTACTCAATGACCTGCTTGAGCAGGGAATTGCGGTACGCGAGGTGCACAGGGCCCATTCCTCAATACACGGATCGTACGACATGGTAAACGTCAAGGTGGAGACGGATGCCGAGACCCGACGCAAGATCATCCTGGTAAAGGAGCACTCATCCACCTGCACCTCGCCCTAGAAACCAAAGACCTTCGGCTACGCTGAATGCTGCGCAAGCAGCTCAGCTCTCATCCAACCGAGCAAACACCGCTCTTCCCCCTCCCATACCGGCAGACGATCATAGGAGCTTCCCGGCCCTACGATCCCCCCCTCTGCTCAAAGAGAGGCGTACATGGCCCAATTTGAAGCGGGCCCGCAACGCAACATTTATCCCTACTGGGAAGGGGTTTCACCCGTCCAGCCTGAAGCTGTGAACCAAATCCACCCCCAACTTCTATTCCAGCCCCATCAAGTCCCTCCCCAGCCAGGCTCGGAACCACTGAGAAGAGCGTATGCCTAAGGGGCATACCTCGCCTCTTTGGAAGCCGAGATGGCCACGGCGGACGGTGACTACGTACTTCAGCTGCTGGGCCTATACGAACAGGCCAAAGCTGAATTCAGCTCCTCCTTGGCGCCCCCAAATGGATAGTCACACCCCAAACAAATTCATCCCAACCGCGCTGAATATCGCGTTTTTCAACGCGAACGGCCTCAGAGGCATGAAAGACCAGGTGACACTCTTCGTCAAGAATCACCTGGTCGACGTCCTCCTCATTCAGGAAACGTTATAGAAGCCAAGTATCAGAAGCATTGAAATAAAACAATTTAACGGATTATATCGCGTATATTATCTCATTTTAGTTCCCGACGTTTCGGAAGCTTTCCAGCTTTCCATGGTCACGGGAGGACTGAGAAAAGATGTATTTTCCTCTGTCAAAGTTACAATTTTGTGCAAACTACCCATTTTTTTAAAAAACACAAATAAAGGTGTACATACATGCCTTACATGCATACGCGATATAATCCGTTAAATTGTTTTATTTCAATGAGTAATAATCGCGGAAACAGAAGAAAATATTATCAGAAGCATTGTTATCCCAAACTACGTGTACATTAGGAATGATCGTGATGCCGCTCGGGGGGGGGGCTGTGCCCTTTTACCTCCGGATCTTACAAACATCGAAGCCTCGGTGTGTAAGATCTCGGTAAAAGGGCACATCCCCATAATAATAGTTTCAGCTTATTTATCCCCATCGAGAGTTCTTCTAAAAGAAGACCTTGATAAACTTGCAAGTCTGGGCCCCTCAGTCATAGTGGCTGGGGACCTAAACTCCAAACACACTTCCTGGGGCTGTAATACCAAGAACTCTAAGGGAAGGCTCTTTTACTTAATGATCAACGGTCTCACCTTTGATCTCATAGCTCCCTTAGAACCTACACATTATCCCCCAAATGACACTCACAGAGCAGACATTTTGGACGTGGCCCTTCTATCAAACGTGAACCTTAAGTTCCGCTTGATAGAAGTGATCCACGAATTAGACTCGGATCACCTGCCCGTGTTAATTAAACTCGGTGCAGACACCAGTAGCCCGCCTGAACTCAAGTCCATAGTGGACTGGGTGAAGGTCGAGGAAGGTCTCTTAAATACACCCTCTGATCTCTCAATCTCGGACCCAATGGACACAATAGACGACACAGACAAGGCTATCTCGTCTCTCAACGCTTCCTCAACACGGTAGTCCGTGAAGCTTCGCGGGAGGTACCGCCGGAGGATATCCACCATCGGCCCCTGCCAGCGGAGCTGCAGGCACTGTTGACAAAGAAGAACGCCCTCCTTAGGCACACAGCTTGGGCCCCTTCGCCCGATAATCGCAGGGAACTGAGGGCCTTGCAACGCGCCGTTCGTCAGAGAATTGCAGATTTTCGGGCGAACTGCTTCAGTGATCTGATCTCAGAGATAACGCCCAGTATCACCGCTTACTGGTAAATAGCAAAATCTCTGAAATCAGAATCCGTACAAACAATGCCCCCATTGGTGAGACCGGGCCAACCCACCCCAGCCTTCGACGATGAGGAGAAGGCGGAGTGCTTGGCTGACAGTTTTTCCGAACAATGCTTACCGAGTCGGCTCTTCATTGACGAGGAGCACATAGCCTGGACCAATCATATGGTCACCAGGCTATCAGACTCTCAGCCCAAATCAGATCACTTAAAGCCAGTCACCCCTGATGAGCTAAACAGGCTCATCAAGTCCCTGCGCATACGGAAGGCACCGGGGCTCGACGGCATTTCAAACCGTATTATAAAGCTCCTATCACACGAACAGAAGGATATCTTAATATAGTAAATGTTACCATACCGATAGTAAATGTTACCATACTGAATTGGCCTATCTATCAGCTTAGCACACAAAAAAAAACAAGCATCTACCGCAATAATTCACCATAAATAAAAATCTCATCGTACTCGGCGATAGGTGAAGAATTAAAAAAAAAGTCATAACTTCGAAAATACGAAAAATCGCGGAACATACATAGGGGTGATTTAGATAGCCCTCTAGGTCCTCTACGTCCCAGCTTCAGTATATCACTACTTCTTGGGACACCCTGTATAGCCCGATCGCCTGGTGCGTCTAATCCAGGACTTCCTCAATAATCGCTCCTTCAGATACAAAGTGGAAAAATCATTATCCTCCCCTCACCCTATCACAGCGGGCGTACCGCAGGGGTCGGTTTTGTCACCGACCCTTTACTCCTTGTACACAAATGATATTCCAAAGCACCCAAAAGTAAGCATAGCTCTCTTTGCGGATGATACTGCTCTCTTTACCTCAAACATCAGCCTCAACGCCATGAGGAGGGAACTCCAGGAAGCTAATGATGACCTAGGTCGTTGGTGCAACCTATGGAGGATCCAGGTGAATCCGGAAAAGAGTGCGGCTATCATTTTTCGCAGGACTCAGCAATTAACGCAAGTGAACTTAGCCCCAATCGAAATGCATGATAAGCCTTGGAAAAATAATGTTAAATAAAGTCACCTTAAGGAGGCTAGAAATAAGGCGGCATTCGTCCTAGGCAGGTTAAGTCCGATGGTGGGAAGTCGGAGCAGGATGAGCTTCAGAAATAAGCTCCCCTTGTCTATTACCTGTGTGAGACTAATACTGACTTATTGCAGCCCAGCTTTTGCCCACGTAGGCGAGAAGCAGCTCAAGCCCCTTCAGGTTATCTAAAACAGATTCTTGAGACGAGCCACGGATGCACCGTGGTTTGCCTCAAACTTATCCCTACATCATGATGCAGAGATCCTCACCATCCATACTTATCTTAAGGAACTATCAACCACATACTTTGAGAAAGCCAGCTCCCACCCGAATCCTTTAATTAGGAACGCGGCGGATTACGTTCCGACCCACATTCCGGTGGAAGCTGACTTTAAAGTAATACCTGAATATATTGATGATCGTATACAAAGTCTTGTAAACGATCAGGCACATTTACTACATACCGTCACTGACCAGACCGCTTTCAGATTGGCCGTTAGAAGGCTAATCAGAAGACCGCGGCACATATTGTCCGACCCGGACGATGTCATCACGGCTACCATCAAACGATGGTACCCGGAGGACTCCTCCGACTCGGACACAGATGACGGACCCATTAACCATGTCGCTGACTATTACTTTGACCGGAACATTGACTTCCAGGAAAGACACCATGACGTACCGACGCACACTCCAAACCGTCGCCGGCGGGGTCGTCCACCGCGGTCTTAATACACGGGTCCCCACACGATATCCCATACCCATCCTATTCCCCAAAAACCCCAAACAAAACCTAAATGTCCCTAGCTAAGGCCACGTACTACTGACATGACGTAGACCGGCTAGCATACCTAGGTACACACCGACTGCTCCGTGCGCCCGAGCGCGGCAGTCATCAACACGTGGTGCCGGGAACTGCTGCGGCAGCTTCACCGCCACATCACACTCAATCGGTAACAGCTTATTAGCTAGCCGAATAAACAATACCTCCAAGTCCAAGTCACGATCCAAAGTATGGGCATTGTCAGTCCTCTTGTTTTAATGGTCCTTGGTATATATTTCCACTTCCAGCTGTTATGCCGTTATGTTTAATTTTCAATAGGTATCGTGTAAATCTTATGCACACATAAATCTGATAATATTGCAAACAGACACTATAATCATAAATGTTTATTTGGCTATTGTTTATCGTAAATGTTGATTAGGGATGTTACGGAGGTTCGGCTTCGGCTCCGATATAACGAAACTTTCGGCTGAATTCACACCTCCGGCTTCGGTTTCGTCTAATTTTAAGCGGAGGTTTTAACGGAGCCGAAAGTCACCGGCCGCGGCACGCGGCGTGTGCCTAGGAGTAGGTACAAACAGGTTTTGACTTGTCTCCCCGGGAATTACCCCACCTGTTTATGACGATTGTTTACTCATTCGTTTATTTATTGTTTTGGTTCACCAGTTCACGTCACAGCCTGCAGTGTGTTTTTTCAAAGTGTTAGTGTTAGTTAGTGTAACAGTGACAGTAACATTTGACGATGAAGCGGATGAAGGCAGTAAGTCCCATATGGAACTACTTTATTGAAGTAGACGCAAACACTGCAAAGTGTAAAATATGTGAGAAAACATACTCAAGATAGGGCGGATCGACTACTCCATTGAAAAGTCATTTAAAATCGGTTCACGAAGTTGAGTAATTTATATTAAAAAGTAATATACTTGCATTGTTTTATTTAATTGCCTAACTCCGCCTTAACATAAAAAATATAAATAGATTAGGTTCACAATGTTCACATTAGTCTCCCTCCACCTCCACCTTCACCTCCGGCTCCGGTTTCGGATTCGGTTTCGCTTTTGGGTTCGGTTTTGAATTCGCTTTCGGTTTCGTTAAAACAAATTTAAAAACTCCGGTTTCGGCTTCGGTTCCGATAAAACCACCTCCGTAACGATCATCCGTATTTTTTGGCGAATTTTAATTTCACCGTTTGTCATCTTTTTACGGTTTTTCATATTTTGTTAAGAAAAGCGATAACCCTATTTCTTAGTCATATCATAAGAAACGGGGTCGATAGGTATCGTTGAAACCGAAGCGCCGAGCGCTTATTTAGAACCTAAGAATACAAAATATCTGTGATACCTTCCTGCTAACTTAACAAGTTTATACACGAAAAATGCGGTAATAAACTTACCGAGGGCTAGGCAGATATGACTCATGTGGCTCGGGAGACTTCTGAGGCCGCGTCGAGTCATGAGACAGAGATGACTCGTGAGCCTGGGAAGACTCGTGAGGCGCAGGAGACTCGTGGCGCAAAGCGTGTAGTGGCAGCAGTTGTATCGCCTCCGACGATTCCTCATCGTCTAGACCCGACTACAAATCTATTTCAGCCAATGAGAGCTTCAAATTAAGTTAAAGGTTTTATACGGATCCAGTTTCTATGAAAGATCCGGATAGTACGGATTTGTACCTATACGGATCTTCCATACAAAATGGATACAGATTATTATTTTGTATCTCGCCTTGAGTCACGGGCTCGTACGTCCAACATACGCTGGTCGTCAGTATTATCTCATGAATTGATATGGTCAGGAACGCGTCCCAGAGTACCACCACAACAAACTTCTTGTAAGGGCCTCTGCGTGTTGGCTTCGGCTCCGCACATGCCTCGCAAAGGTTCGGGACACCATTATCCCGTGAGCGGGTGGAACATATAAGCTTATTATACTCAGTGTCTGTACATTATGTCATAGTCATATCTTCAAGCATATGATACAAATCTTCATTGTTAATCGCACTCGCAGACGGCCAAGATACAGGCTCAGCCTAGTTTGGTCTCTGATGGATAACCCCGATCATGTATTTAAGTTCTTTTGATAAATAAACCATTTTGTATTTATACTATAAATTATCATAATAATGTGGATTAGCAATAAGATGTTTAATAGTATTAAGGCATGATTTATAATGTTGCACTCCTCTATGAGGCAGAATTCACATGTTTCTTAACTGATCAAATGTCACCTAATTGTATTTTTCAAATTCATTCATTCAAACTTTGTCCGCGGAGGAGAAAAAAATCATAACCCTCTTTTTTTTCTTCATCGCAGTCGGGTAAAAGCCATCCTATAACCATCTAATAATTGTATCTACTAACACTTACACCTAAGTTACTAACAACATATGAGTATTTTTACTTGAAATAAATGATTCTATTCTATTATATCTGGAGATACCTACCGGTGTAGCCAAAATAGTTGAAATCCGTTTAGCCGATTTGGCGCAATGAAGCCAAAAATATATATATTTCCATTCAGTGACCTCCAAATAGTCCGATTTCTTGTTTAAAAATATCTTCAATATACGGATAATTCATTTTTACAAGTTAAGGAAGTTGTCAACTTTCAATAACCCTCCGGTCGACTTCGTCCATTTCCAAAATCGTCCACATACTGATTCATCCACTCCTAAAACGTCCTTTTACTATAATGTCCCTTTTAAATTCCAAAGTTGACAACTTCCTAAACAGTCAGTTCCCTATTTCGTATAGATATGTATTATTTGAGCCAAGAATGAAAATAAAGTTATAGTTAATTTGTCAGGTATCTTGTACATTTCTACGTAATTTTAATAATAACGTCATCGGGTATTGGTTTATCAGTCTGTTCCAGCTAATCTCAAGACATATTTAAAGGATTTTAGTAACGTTATCGCAAACGTAAATCGGTGAATTACCGTGAAATCTACACAACACAATCCCCACATTTATGAATATAAGAATGTTACTTTGTTTGTTAATTTGCCTGTCTCTTAATTGCCTTCTGTGCCTTCTCAATGAGTAACACATCTTGTATAGAGACATAACTAATTTATTTATTTATTATTCACAAAGTTACACAGCATTACGTTAAAAACCAATGTCCTGTGAACTACAAAAAAATAAAACAAAAATATGTAGAAAAACTTAAAACTAATTATATTTAGGCGACGTAACTCCATGGCTCCGTTTCGTCGTCTGATAATATAGGCCGGAGAATGATATAGGCTACCTTTATCCCAGGAAAAAAACCCGGTTTTCAGAGGATACGCAAAAGAACTTCTTCACGTTCTGCAAGGGGATAATTCTAGTATATTAACGTCACTAATGAATTACATAAATAAACAAATTTCACGTAAGCCTCAGAAGCCCTGGACCAATGGCGATATTTGATGTTTCGAAAATACCAAAATACACTACCTTTTTGCTACTATTTGGTACCTACCTTTAAATAATTAGGACCTCTACAGACAGCGAAAAAACAAGTAAAGAAAGTGGCCATTCTGACGTCAGGATGTCTGGGCCATTTTTTTAGGGTTCCGTACCAAAAAGGTACAAAAGGAACCCTTATGGTGCGACTCTGTCTGTCTGTCTGTCTGTCCGACTATTAAAGCGCCATATTTCAAAAACGACTTATGCTAAGTATTTGAAATTTGGAAGATGTATAAACATGGTTAGCCCACATGTATTGCACAGGAAATACTTAAAAATATATTTTTATTTTCTAAAAAAACGACGAATATGAGGGGTGGGGGGAATAAAAATCTGGCTGCTGGGTCAAACGGGGTATCATGTAAAAGGGCTTGACCTGCACATCTTGGAATATTTTTTTTATTATTTTTTTAGTGTGTTTAGTTTTATTTTATTAAGGAACATGTGAAAAAAAAAACCACCATCCCCCCCTTTATCTCCGAAGTTTACCAATCAAAAATTTTGAAATTTTTACCAATTGTATTAATAAACATAAATATTACACGAATAATAGCCATTTCCCTAACTAGCTAATTTTTTTTTTAGTTTGCAAAAAACCTATTTGAACAACCCGCGTTAAGTTTGCACCTGATCTGTATGCAATGTCATAGATATTGGGTGCAAACTTAACTCAACCGTTACCGGGTAATAAAGTTCGAGTAAGTCAAAATTTGTACGGAACCCTCGGTGCGCGAGTCCTACTCGCACTTGGCCGGATTTTTTACATGGTATAGCTTGTGTGTCTTAACGCTCTCAGTAGATACTGAATGACTTTTCCCACTGCACCATTTTCATGCATCTCTGTTTGGCCCTATGGTTGACTGGTAGAGAATGCCATTTAGCATTAAGTTCGCCATTTGTACTTGCTTTTGTTTTGTGCAATTAAGTTTGGATAAACATATGAAATGTTATTACTCATTGAAATAAAACAATTTAACGGATTATATCGCGTATATTATCTCATTTTAGTTCCCGACGTTTCGGAAGCTTTCCATGGTCACGGGTGGATGCAAAGCTTCCGAAAAGTCATCAGAGGTAAGTTTATCTTAACACCTTTCATTTCAATGAAATGAAAGGTGTTAAGATAAACTTACCTCTGATGGATGTGCCATAACGAACCATACTGCATTGATAATCTGGGCTCGAAACTACTACTACGATTAGCTCTGAAGTACGTCTGAAGCGATCGTCAATATACTGATTAATTCGTATTTGTACTTCGGATAATTAGTGGAAGAAAGTTTCCTGTTACTATGATATCATTGGTGGTATCGACGTTTTTCTACCGAGGCTATTTATCGCCACAGATAACACTGCAAAATTACGAGATAGTTATCGTAGAATTGATAATGAGTCGTACATCTTAGCAGAAGCAGTGTGAGCTCTATCACAAACCGGGGACCTTTCCCGCGCAAGTAGCCGAATATTTATACAACTTGTGAATAATTGAACAAATTCACTAAGTTATTATCCTTCTCCTTACTTACTTACTTACTTACTATATTATAAACGTGAAAGTATGTATTGTATGTACGTTCCACTTAATCTCAAAAACTATTGGACGAATTCTTATGAAACTTCCTTGTTAACTTGATAAGTCTAAATATACTTTTAAAGAAATGTTAACTTAGGACATAAGTGTTATGGTTTAATTTTGTTTAGACTTTACTGACGACTTATCAAGTTCTTCACGCTGTGCACGGAAATATTCTATTTATTTATTTAATTATTTATGAATAGGTTTGCCAACAGAAACAACACAGAATAAAATTACACTGATATCGTAAGGACATAAAGACAATAGTGTTTATCCAATTACAGGCAAACACAGCATGCTTTTTCTATAAGCTAGCTAAACAATGTGAAGTGACTGCCAGTACTTATTATACTACAGATAATATTATACTAACTGTATGATATTAAATCATAGTTCTAAAGGAACTTCTTAAATGTATTAAGTGACATTGCTAATAAGTCTACCCTAGTGTTCTTATACATTATATTACGCTCCTTACATATTCTAGGGATGACACTATGAGATCCAAGATTGGTCCGAAAATTACCTAAAGCAAAAGGACTATGACAAATAGGATATTTATCACTCAAGCATGATTCTAGCATGAAATAAAAAGTACAACATAAAGTGATTATTTTTTTTATTAACAACTAAAAATAAACAATACTAGAAAGCGCCCGCAACTTTGTTGGAGGAGGAGAAAATGTCATAACACCTCTTTTATTTCGACAAAGTAGTCGGGTAAAAAGTATCCTATAACCATCTGTGGATACCCAGATACCCGCGTACCAAAAATTGTTGAAATCTGTTTAGCTGATTTGGCGTGATGAAGCCACAACGACACATACGAATATATAAAAAATACAATATAAAATATATTTTTCGCAGCAAAACTGAGCGGTATCCCAGGTTCATCATATCTTGCATCTAAGGGCCGATTTCACCAAAATTTAATTTACATGAGAGTGGCTACCCCAGTATAACTTTACTCTAACGATTTACTCTTTGGTTAACTTCAATTTCGTTTCACCACGCTAGTCTACGGATAACTTACTCGCATAGTTACTCGTCGGTAACGTTGAACGAATGAATTGAATGAAATCGTAATGGGTGCATTAGTAAGATAGACCAATTTGTCCCATGCTTGAGCAATGGTGCTGCGTATTTTTTTTATTCGTTCGGGTAATATCAATTGGGAAATAATTATGGAATCCACTTGACAGTGACAATACTAATCTTCGTGTAACAGTTTACTCAGCCGAAATCGCGTATAAGATATTACTCTAGTTTCAAGATTTTATCCTTAGGTTAATTATTGGTGAAGCGTGGTTCGATAAAACAAAAGATAATCGCTCCCGTGTAAATAAAATAGAGAGATAGATCGCCGCCAGTGTGAACATCATCATCATCATATCAGCCCTTTATCGCCCACTGCTGAGCATAGGCCTCTCTTCGTGCACGCCACCTATCCCGGTCCTGAGCCAATCTCATCCAGGAGTGACCCGCAATCTTACGAATGTCGTCCACCCAACGAGCCAACGGACGCCAGGCACTTCTCTCGTCTGAAAGCGGCCACCATTTAACATTTTGGCCCACCTGCCATCACTCTGCCTAGCTACGTGTCCCGCCCAGCTCCATTTCAGTTTGGTGATGACGTATCCAATGTCTTGCACCTTGGTGCGACGTCGGATCTCGTCATTCCTCACTCGGTCTTGAAGTGTGATGCCGAGCATGGCGCGCTCCATGGCTCTCTGTGCCACACGGATTTTATGCACAGCCTCTTTAGTGAGCGTCCACGTCTCGGCACCGTAGGTCATGGTGGGCAGAACACATTGGTTAAAAAGGCGTGTTTTCAGGCATTGTGGAATGTCAACGAGTTTAAGGATGTCCACTAGTTTTTTGAATGCCGCCCAGCCCAGCTGGATTCTCCTGAACAGCCAGCGATGAACTATAAATATATATCTCTCTTTATTTACACATTATCTTTTGTTCGTTTCTTGGGCGAGAAAATTGCCGATAGCGCAATGCTTACTCGCTGGCGGTGGGACAAGTGCCCGAGGCGGAAATGCTGACAACACGTTCCTGATCCCTACAAGCAGGGCAACCCCGCTAGCTACCCGACAGCGTCAAGACCCAGATCTGGGTGAGGCTCAAAAAGTTCAACTATCGTTAGCAGTTAACCATATAACATAGATAAAAGTGAAATATTCATCTATACCATTATAAAGTTGTAAAAATGAAATGTCTGTACATTGAAGATATTTTCAAAAAATAAGTGATGCGGACTATTTGAAGGACAATGAATCGAAAAATATTTATTTTGTATGTTCGTATGTGTTGCGGCTTCATCACGACAAATCGGCTAAACGGATTATAACTATTTTTGGTACACGGCTGAATATCCACAGATACAGGATGGCACATTTAGCTCGATCAGTATGGGAAAGTCTGAAACTATAAGACATACTCGTACGAAAATCTCTTCATAGGAACCATGTCATCGATTTTAGTAATATGAAGAACTGTATTCATCATTCAAAAATCAATTTTAGACATCATACTCATAGTAACATTTACTGCTTAAGACCTACACAATTGATATCTAAATATAAATAGTTTTAGTTTTATTTTTCAAAATGTTCGGGTTCGATTCCCGAGCTGAGTAACAGGTTTTTTAAAATGTATTAATGCAGTTTTTCTTATTACTAAAATCGATGCCATGGTTCCTAAGAAGACATTTTCTTATCCATTATAATTTTAAAGTTGTAAAAATTAAATGTTTGTATGTGTCGTTGTGGCTTCATCACGCTAAATCGGCTAAACGGATTTTTGGTACACGGGTAGCCGGGTATCTCCAAATGGTTATAGGATACTTTTTACCCGATTATGCTGAAGAAAAAAGAGGGTTTATGAATTTTTCTCGTCCGCGAACGAAGTTGCGGGCGCCTACTAGTGTATTATAGTTTCAGACTTTCCCATACCGACCGATCTAAATGTGCCAACATGTATATTGTTGTGTTCATTGCTCGTAGAACCGATGGCTGCTGGGGCAGAAAATTCCTCAAGTAGCGACCGCATGAAGCCTTCGGAGGCGCACGACCGGCCGTGATGGAGATGCTTCGGGGACACCTTTGTCCAGCAGTGGCCGTCCCGCGTGTGCGGGTGCGGGCGCTCAGAGCCACGGCTCCCAGCCGCAGCGCGCCACGCTCAGAAGTTCCGGCGAGGTGCAGTGTTTCAGCAGACATGACACCTTCAATAGATCGATATTGAAAACAGCCGCCGCAGGAGACTGGGGAAAATCCCACGGGAGACTTGATCCCCTAGAACTACACGGTGCTTCTTAATCGGTGACCAGACACCAATTTTTATAATAATTGATGGCGGTAACGTTAAAGTTGTAAAGCCCGACCAGGAAAATAAAAAACTTCGCCATGTTGCGGAAATCTATTGGAACTAATTTCTTCAACTGACAATAGAAACTTTAGAGAAGTCATTAAAGCCATCTGTCAATTGTTGTCAAAGTGAGGTGTTGATTGTGCGTGGTCTATTTCTGGGATATTGTGAGTTAAAACGCCGAAAACTATTAAAAATCACATAAGGAAACTGATTTAGAATATGACGAAGTATGCGTCGGATAGAAAGTTTGAAGGATTAGACTCTATTCCTCTAAATAACATCTCCGACCTTGTTGTCAACATGACTGGTAGGTACATCATACCTAGTGTTGCTATAATTATTGCTAATTTAGCGCCCCCAGAGCAGGTATTTCATTTTCCTGGTCAGGCTTTAATTAGGTAGATGAAAACAAACTTTGTTTTTGATGAAGTCATTAATTTGAAATCAATTTTATCTTAAATTCCTTGTCACCCTACTAATCTGTATCTGTGAGCCTACAACCTCTTCAGAAAATTAACGGCAATGATAATTTATGAGTAATAATTTGTCAATCTTGCCATTGTCATATGCATAAAGTTTATTGAAGACATATCAAATATCCCGCCAAAGCGATGGTACTTGACGTATCGTACGTTACTTCAAGTGTAGGATAACCATCTAAGTTTTGATTATGTTTTAACTTTAAATTAATGATACAGTGAGATAATTGAGTCTCGCCTATTAAGTTTAATTTTAGCTAGATAATAAGATTTTCCTACTACTGATCACCGATTAAGAAACATGTATAATATATTTATGTATTTGTCCTATAATGTAATAGTAAATTGTGCACCAAGGGCGTTAAAAAAAAGGGATTTATAACGAGAGTTTAGAAGCCCGAAAGAAGCTACACATAAAGTATAGAAGTCAAAATTCTAACATAGTTCCTTTTTTTGCATGTTTTATCAGGATCTAATTTTTTTACATATTTTGAGATCAGACAGCATCCCTATAGGGATGATAACATAATATAAATAATTATCCCGTCATATAGATTATTAAAAAATATTGGAAACGTATTTTTTCTTTTTTTTACATAATCTTAAAATAAAGGGGATACTATGAGTCAAATGTCGTGAGTCAAAAGTCAAAATGTCGCGTGACGTCGCGATAAGTACAAATTGTTCTTAAGAGTGACGTCACGAGCCCCCACTCCTAAACTTCAATGCGATTTATGTGAATATTTTTTTATTACTTTGAAAAAGCGAAACATACGTGTCCAATACAATATTGATACAAAGATCTAAGTAGAGAAGAAAAATTAATCGCGATCCACTACAGTCTAAGCCGGAATCGAGCCAGCGTCTCTGTTATACCGGAACAGCGTCTAATCCGTTAGACCATCAGACCGCTTTTGATTCGCAACGAATTAATCCTCTACCTTCGGTAACGATACGTTACTCACGACCTTATGTACCATTTCAGTAGTGTCAATCTTACGAGAGAGATGGCGCTGTAATCACTTTAATGTTTGTTTATATTTTAATGTGAAAACATCTGATGGTCTAACGGATAGGGGGCTGTTCCGGTATAACAGAGACGCTGGTTCGATTCCGGCTTAGACTGCAGTGGATCACAATAAATTTTTCTTTTCTACTTAGATCTTTGTATCAATATTGTATAAAAAAAATGTGATGTTTTCACATTAGAATATAAACAAACATACGTGTCCAATATTTTTTTATCATCTAGCTGACGGACTAATTATAATTTTGATTTTCATACCCAGTCATCATGCTTATTATAATTTTGATTTTCATACCCAGTCATCATGCTTATTATAATTTTGATTGTCATACCCAGTCATCATGCTTATTATAATTTTGATTGTCATACCCAGTCATCATGCTTATTATAATTTTGATTGTCATACCCAGTCATCATGCTTATTATAATTTTGATTGTCATACCCAGTCATCATGCTTATTATGATTTTGATTTTCATACCCAGTCATCATGCTTATTATAATTTTGATTTTCATACCCAGTCATCATGCTTATTATAATTTTGATTGTCATACCCAGTCATCATGCTTATTATAATTTTGATTGTCATACCCAGTCATCATGCTTATTATGATTTTGATTTTCATACCCAGTCATCATGCTTATTATGATTTTGATTTTCATACCCAGTCATCATGCTTATTATAATTTTGATTGTCATACCCAGTCATCATGCTTATTATAATTTTGATTGTCATACCCAGTCATCATGCTTATTATGATTTTGATTTTCATACCCAGTCATCATGCTTATTATAATTTTGATTGTCATACCCAGTCATCATGCTTATTATAATTTTGATTGTCATACCCAGTCATCATGCTTATTATGATTTTGATTTTCATACCCAGTCATCATGCTTATTATAATTTTGATTGTCATACCCAGTCATCATGCTTATTATAATTTTGATTGTCATACCCAGTCATCATGCTTATTATGATTTTGATTTTCATACCCAGTCATCATGCTTATTATAATTTTGATTTTCATACCCAGTCATCATGCTTATTATAGTATCTAAGGTACCTGCTCCTCGACGGTGTAATGTCTCCTGTCTCGGTATTCAACCAGCACTCGGTCCAACAACTCCAGGTGTTTCTCCTTGTGCCGTAGACGGCTGCGGCTCGTGACGTCACGCGTCACGCCGTACGATGACGTCACGCCGCGGAGGATGCCTCGTACATGATGCAGCTGCAAAAAAAAACGCCTTCATCTGTACTGTAGTATTTTGGTGGAATCTTGCCAATCGTTATTTTACTATTCAGGGATCGGATTAATTCAATCTTTAATGTATTCTAACCTTAGCGCCCTCTATGAGAACACGTATTACGCCTGTTCACATTCCGACTGTACTTCCTCTACAGCAGTCTCAAATCGAACAAAGAGATGGGCGCTGTTATAAGTACGTATTTCTATGAAACACAATTTTTTATGTTTCTACGTTTAAAAACCGGCCAAGTGCGAGTCGGACTCGCGCACCGAGGGTTCCGTACAAATTTTTACTTACCCTAACTTTATTACCCGGTACCGGTCGAGTTAAGTTTGCACCTGATATCTATAGCAATGCATACAAACCAGGTGCAAACTTAACGCAACCGGGTTACTCAAATAGGTTCTTTGCGAATTAAAAAAAATTAGCTACTTAGAGACATGGCTATAATTGTCGTGTAATATTTATGTTTCATGATCATCATCATCATTTCAGCCGTAGGATGTCCACTGCTGGGCACAGGCCTCCTCAATAGATTTCCACATGGGCCGGATAGAGGGGACCCGCATCCAGCGAGCCCCCGCAACCCTAATCAGGTCGTCAGACCACCTTGCGGGTGGCCTTCCCACGCTGCGCTTGCCGGCACGTGGTCTCCACTCTAGAACCTTTCTGCCCCAACGGCCGTCGGTTCTTCAAACTATGTGCCCTGCCCATTGCCACTTCAGTTTGCTTACCCTGTATGCAATGTCGGTGGCCTTGGTTTATCTACGGATCTCCTCATTCCTGATTCGATCTCGTAAAGAAATACCGAGCATAGCCCTTTCCATAGCTCGCTGAGTAACTCTGAGCTTCCTTAAGAGGCCCATAGTCAGAGACCACGTCTCGGCTCCGTAGGTCATCACCAGTAATACGCACTGGTTGAAGACTTTCGTCTTCAAGCACTGAGGTATGCTGGATGAGAAGACACTTCGCAGTTTCCCAAACGCTGCCCATCCAAGTTGGATCCGTCGATTGATCTCTTTCTCGAAGTTGGACCTGCCTAACTGGATTGTTTGTCCTAGATGGACATATTCGTCAACAACTTCGAGGACCGAGTTACCAACCAATACTGGGGTGGGCGCTACATGGACATTTGACATGATCTTCGTCTTGTCTATGTTCATCTTAAGGCCCACCTGTTGGGATACTCTGTTGAGATCTTCGAGCATCGTACCGAGATCCTCCAGCGTGTCTGCCATGACCACGATGCCGAATCTTTGCCATTCCAAGAGCCTGAAGGCATCTTCCATCGTTGGTGAAGAGCTTCGGAGATATTACATCTCCTTGTCTCACACCTCTCTGCAACGGGATCGCCTCCGTAATCTGGTCTTGTACTCGGACCGACATACTGGCGTTGTTGTACACACTCCTCAGCACCTCGACATACCGACAGTCAATCCGGTATCGCTGGAGCGACTGCAGTACTGCCCATGTCTCGACGGAATCAAAGGCCTTCTCATAGTCCACAAAACGCTAAGCTAAATTTATGTTTATTAATACAAATTGTGAATATCTCAAAATTTTCGATTGGTAAACTTCGGAGATAAAGGGGGTTTCACATTTTCCTTAATAAAACAAAAACTAATCCCAATAAAAAAAAAACAAAAATGTGCAGTTTAAGCCCTTTCTTATGATACCCCATTTGACCCAGTAGCCAGCAGCTTTAACCCCCAAATATTTGTCATTTTTTTTTAAATTCAATTTTTTTTTTTTATATTTCCTATGCAATACATGTGGGCTGACCATGTTTATAAATATTCCAAATTTCAAATAGTAAGCATAAGTAGTTTTTGAGATATGGCGCTTTAATATTCGGACAGACAGACAGACAGAGTCGCACCATAAGGGTTCCTTGTGTACCTTTTTGGTACGGAACCCTAAAAACGACCACGTGCGAGAGAAATCGTATTTTTTTTGACTTGTATCTATCCAAATATTACTTGTATTTTTTAAAGAGTTGTGAAATAAATAGTACCTCATCCTGGAGAGACGGCCCCATCCAGTGGAAAGATACTCGGAGCCTCGCTTCCAGCAGCCGCGCGGCGCCCCGCAGCGCGTGCAGCGCGCGCTGCAGCCTCGCCTCCAGTACTGGCGAACACATACATGCGGACCTTTATAACGTTATGGAGAAAAACGTTATAATAACGGTATATATCGTTTGTGTTTAAAATTCAAAGTCAATGTTTTATCATAACATTCATAACATAATGGAATGAAAACCGTAAATTTATGAAATAGCGTTTAAATAAATTATTAAATTTATAAAAATAACACCTCATTATAATATTATTCATCCCTATTATCCGAATGTACCGATTTTATAATGAAACGGTGTCTGAATATCCTTTGGACATATTTAAAACCAGCTTACCCACATT
The DNA here is from genome assembly GCA_905404275.2 of Hedya salicella. Classification (NCBI taxonomy): domain Eukaryota; kingdom Metazoa; phylum Arthropoda; class Insecta; order Lepidoptera; family Tortricidae; genus Hedya; species Hedya salicella. The sequence continues at coordinate 51,545,532 of FR990097.1, read as the reverse complement.
TAAGAAACACAGTAAAAAAATATTTTTTGTTATTTAGTTAATACTGTAAACATAATGTTAAAATGTAGTCATCTCTAAATATTAAGAAATTTTATAAAATTTGTCTCTAGCGATTTATTTGCACTTAATATTATTAGTCTTTCTGTGCACACATTGTTTAGAATGATAGTCCAGATCTTTACTTTAAGCTTTTTATGTTGATTTTTATGTGACTGTGTAACAACAGTTGTGTGAGCCTAATAAATAAATAAAATAACGTTATGAACTACGCGCTTTTATTTCTGGGAAAACACTGTTCGCCATGTTCGATTAAATAATGACGTCAAGATGGTATGTAAATAACACTTAAGAGAACAAAACATAACCTAAAACTTATGACGCGAATGACACAGTATTGTTTTCGTATCATGACGTTACGTCACACCAGGGCTGATATTGAGATTAAAAATATCGATTTTTACTTTTAATTTATAAAAAAAAAATAAGGAATTCAGTTAAGGAAAACATTGCGAGGAAACCTGCACTGGGCCAGCCTGAAGACAAAAGCCCATACCCTTTCATCCATCAGGGGACTTATATAGGCGGATGATAATGATGAAATTTTCATTTTTATTGAGTTTCATAATTTATTGTTCACAACCGAAAATGCGGACTGACGACCTGATAAGACTGGCGGGAAATGGTTGGATGCGGAGAGACGAGGACCGGGTATGGTGGCGTAAATTGGAAGGCCTATGTTCAGCCCTCATCATTATCTCCCTCCCCTTATCCCACTTATGTAGGGTCGACACTACATGTTTCTTCCATTCATCTCTATTATTCGCCCCTTCAGCGCGAATTCCTTTCTTTCTCATGCCCTCTCTCAAACAATCCATCCATCGCTTTTTTGGCCTACCGATCGCTCTTCGTCCTTCGACATTCATCCCTAACAGCCTTTTACCAATATGACGTTCATCCCTCCTCATTACATGCCCATACCACGCTAACCTACTGCTCCTCATTTCATCCGTCGCGGGTGCTACTTTAAAACTTCCCTTGTATACTCATTTCTAATCCGATCTTTCCTCGACCCTCCACACATCCATCTCAACATTCTCATCGCCGCTGCGTGCACTCTCGTGTTACAACAGGTCTTATGAACTGAAAATACCCTATTAACTGAATATGCGTGTGAGAGATATTATGTTAGTGTCTATTTACTTACGTATTATGACAATTGATTTGACAAGTTTTGAACATTTTTTAAAAAACACCCACATTCAAGGAATGATTTGTTTACTTGATCAATACCCAGTTAAAAACTATTTACTTGAATATAGGTGTGAATCATAACGTATAAAATAAGTTCAATAATATTACTTGGTGCTAATTATGAAATAATCAAATTATTTGATAGTTATTTAGATATAAGTACTGATTTGATTACTCGTCGCCAATATGGTTGACTTGTTATTCTTGTCGCTGATTGGTCAATGATTCCTATTGGTGTTTATTGTGAACATTATTTCTGATTGGTCGACTTCAATCCCAGTGCACGTGCTTTCTTGGGTTCTATAAAAAGCCTCGACAGAGTATAAAGTGACACATTTTGGTGAAGTCAACCGAGCAGAGTGGAGCTAATCGTAAGTTAAGTACCTTTGTTACTATTAGTTATTCTCTTCAAGGTTAAATGATTTTATTAGTGAATTTAATTAAGTAAACACTTAGTTAACTGTATTTACTCACTTGCTAATTCACTTGTACTAAGTGTGTCTTGGGTAATGATGCTTAAAATGAATAAATACAATTGTTAAATAGTTCTTAAAGTTTTATTCCTCATACAATCCTTTTATTCATACTATTTGCTTATTTCGGATTTATTAATTACTTATCAAGCTTGCTGTGATAGCAATTAAATTTCATGCTGGTAGCTTCACTCTAAACTATGCATTGATCCTTAAGTAATAATTTAACACGTGAGAACACAAACGTACACCTGTTGTACCCTTGAATGTATTGTTTTCTGTACTTTGTGAGGTGTGCAATAAAGAGTTGTTGCATTGTACCTTGTGGATCCGCGAGAGCCAGGAGGTTCCTGGTGAGACGCGCGGGCGGTTCCGCAGCACGATTCCACACGTCGCCCCAGTCCACGCTTTGAATATGGCCAGTTCGCGAACACAGGATGTTCTGGAGATGTCGGTCGCCCAGGCCTGCGGGAATTCGACAAATAAATCACACCGTGAGAGATAGACTCGCCTTTACCGTGTGAAGGAAACCGTAAGAGAAAAATGCAGACATAGGTTGCTTATGAAAGAATGGAGGCTGCAGTATGAGTTTGGGTGGGCTAGCTCTGTGGGCCTTCAACCTTTGGGCTCATGTCCCATACAGTCATTTTTAGTCACCGTGAAACTTAGCACTAAGTGTGCACATAGTTACTGAATGTGACTGAAAATGGCAGTATGGGTGAAGCGGGAACCGGGTTTGCACGCTCCGCACCTAGGGTGCTACGCTGAAGCTTGACCTTCCGCCTTACGATGGTGACGTTTTTCTTGCCTACGAGCTTAAGTCGAGCTAAAATTACTTTATTAGGAGCATAGTAAGTGTAGCTTAAATAACGCGCTGAGTTTGAAAACTCTGTACCTTCGGTGCTACGTGTAAGCTCGGCTTTCGGATTCGCGATGTTGACGTTCTCCGTGACGCAAATAATTTCAAAATTCAAATTCAAATTCAAATATTTTATTTTCAGACCATGTCCATAGTGTTAATATACATTTGCTTATCCTATGTTAGTTAAATATAGTGATATGCAATTTATCCGAATATTGCTGTCATTAACTATGTTTGTGTAAAATAGCATTAATAGGACATATTTCTGTCAAGTTTCCCTGCTTGTGGCACAACTGACGCATTCAGTAAAGAAACTTTATAACCCATTAGATCTAACTAACTAACTAACTTGACTGGCGCAAAGACCCAAAGTGAGTCTTGGCCTTCACTAATAAGAGTCTCCATCTAGTTCTATCCTGTGCCACCTCCCGCCAGTCATCCGCGTGGAGCTCGCGCAAGTCCCTTCCGACCTCGTCCTCCCAGCGATATCTGGGACGACCAACCGGCCGTCAACCGCGAGGACGCCCCACATACGCTCGCTCCACTCCTCGATCTTCCCCCATCCTTTCAAGATGGCCGAGCCAGCGAAGTCTGTGTGTTTTTATCTCGCCGATAATGTTTGGCTCAGCCATCTGGTCCTCAAGCTCCGCATTCTTCCTCCTTCTCCATATTCCATCCTGACCGCAAGTTGGCCCCAGAATTTTCCTCCAGATCTTTCTTTCCGCCACCAAGAGCTTAGTCTCCTCCTTACAAGTCAGTGTCCAAGCCTCACAGCCGTACATTAAGACTGGTCGTATTACTGTCTTGTATATTCGGATTTTTGTACATTTACTGAGAAGCCTGGACACCAACACTCTGTGTAAGGCTGCACTACAGCGGAGGGCGATTTGTATCCTTGTTTCTATTTCCTCTTCCCTGGTGTTGGTGTCCGTTATAGTGCAATCCAGATATTTGAATCTGTCCAACCCTTTGTAGGTGGTATCACCGGCTTTAAGGTTCGACCTTGGTACTCTGATATTCTTGTATCGTCGCATGTGCATGTATTCAGTCTTTTGGTGGTTAATTCTCAGGCCAACTTTCATTGCCTCACCCTCCAACATTTCAGCTGCCATTATAACCCCTTCCTTTCTTTCACCTAGTAAAGCGAGGTCATCCGCGTAGCCTACCACTTTATGCTGCCCCTTCAACTGCACTCCGCCATCGAGAGCTAACACTTGTCTCATCACCATACCCCGCAATCGAACTTGCAAATCTGTAGCAGATGTACGTCAGGGTTATCACTATGTACTAGGAACTAATAAAAGCACAATGGTATTTAAATCATCAAATTTATTATCTAAAATATCTCATTTACCTCGACAAACAATATTCCTGTATGATTACGTCCTTGTCGATAAATGTAAAGAATGAAAGGCACCATCTTCTTTAAATAATTATTTTGACTTTACGTGGGATTTATTTGAATATCAGTTTCCTTGTGACATGAAATATGACTTTAACAGATTCATTTGTTTATCAGTCTACTTTTTGTACTAGGATTTGTGCAGCCATTTTTTTATTATACTCTGATCACAGTGACCACACATTAAAACACATTTAACATTGATGAAATTGACATATTGATCTATTTTCTTTGATCAATCAAAAAATGAAATTAAACAAGGTTATATCTAAAGAGGGTCAGTGAGGTTATCATTAAATTGTACTTATAAATCATACGTACCATAAAGTAAGTAAATGATTCCTCGTAATCGCCAACCCTAACATAAAACTGTCATATGCTACGATTTTGCTACCTCCGTTGCGAGGTATGCTCATCACGTATTCGAGTGCTATATTGAATAACATAGGTGATAGCGCATCGCCCTGCTTTAAGCCCGTGTGAACTTCAAACTCTTCTGTGAATTCCGCTCCAACCCGGATTAAGATCTAACTATTATAGTTTTAATCAACATGGTTACTTTTGTAAAGTAATTAAGTGCATTATTTGGAATTATCTCCTGTCACGGGTATTTACTATACTTACAAGGAGAACCCAACATTTGTTTTTCTTATAACCTGTATATTTAACACTTGCGCAACCAAGAACCCGCCTGGTAGGCACTTATGTTTGCTCAGATGCCGGCTAAGCCCGCCAGGCGGGCAGTAGCTATAAACCTACACGCCACGCCAGAGCCCGCCTGGCGGGCACACATTGCATCTTCGCCACCACAGGCCTGACACTAACGGAAAGGTTTTAATACTTCTGATTATTATGTGGTCGAAAAATAGGTACAGTTGATTTTTAAATATACAGGCAGTGTGTTTTTACTTCACCTCAACCAAACAGACAGCCGTGTTCCACATTTAAAAAATCTAAAAATGTTGACACTACCTTGTCTCTTTATATTCGAAACCGCTGTTTTTGTCAAAACGAACCCAAAATTGTTCAAAACGGTATCTGAGGTCTTTCCTAGAAGTACTAGGTACGGCCAGAATCTCTTTACAGAGCGTGCGCATGCTGCGCTAAAGCGTATTCTGCGTAGCTAGCAAAGTTTTTAACAAGTTGCCTAATAATATTCAAGCATTGTCAATAAATAAATTTAAGAAAAAGCTACCAAGTTTGTTATTCACGTGTATGACAGTTACTTGGCTTACCCCTAAGCAACCGCCTAGCGGGCACGCGGCGTGCGGCATTGCGTTGCAAGCGCAGCCCGCCGGGCGAGTTCAGTCAGTTTCTGGGGTATTGTTCAACATTTTGCCTGGCTGCGAGAGTTTTAACAGAAATTAACTTTTTTTTTTAAATTATTATTGAGACGATTCCATCTTTAAACGGTTTTTAGGTCTGCGTTTTCTGTCCTATTTAAAAAAAACATTTTTTTACTTGACTCACCCAGAAACCAAGTCAGCAGCGTCATATCAGCCAAAGAGTCCGTAAAGTTCTGCTTCTTGGATATAAAATCTTGGACGCACGAGCTGTTCTGTTCCACTGCAGACCTAAAAATATTAAAAAAATAGAAAGTTCCTTCGTGGAAGAGAAAAAAGTCATAACCCTTTTTTGCTTCAGCGCAGTCGGGTACAAAGTATCCTGTAACCATCTGTGGATGCCCAACTACCGGTGTACCAAAAAAAGTTGAAATCCGTTTAGCCGTTTTGATGTGATGTAGTCACAACGACACATACAAACATTTAAAAAAATCCTATAAATATATTTTCGATTCAGTGACTGTTCAGAGAACAGAAAACATGCTTGCATCATCGTCAATAAGCAAGGCTAGCGACCTAGATGCAAGTCTTTAATATTAAGAGAATTATGCAGAATAATACCTGATTCACGCATTGTCTGCAGTTTACATGTACAGTACACAAGATGAATGTGTAATAGTGTGCTGTAGGTGTTATTTGTATATATAGCGTAAGAATTAGAAATAAATCAGATACCAACTGTCCGTTGGTGTTTCACTACCTTCCCATACCCGAACCTATGCGTGCTCAGGGCTACTCTCTGAGCGTATAGTCCCACCCAACCATTAGACTAAGTTCCTCTCTCTGTGGCGAAGACTACCTTCAAGCCTTAATCGATCATTCTGAGTCTGGAAGATCGGCATTGAGAAAATCACCATTCCAAAGACCCTATTCCTCCCCGTAGGAATCCATGTGTTACATTAGGTCACCTGGTAACAGATATCCTAGTTAATGTCGTAAGTTAAGGTTAGGTTAGGGACTTAGGGCAGTAGGCTCCCTTGGCATAATCAACCCTTAATCTACGCAGTCTGTGCAGACGTACGCTGAACAATTTACTTACTAACGTACCTAATTTACCAATACCAATCTACATAACCTAATTTACCTATACCAATACAAATCACCAGATTTGTGTTTTGTCCCCATCAGGGACCCTTATTCAGCGTGCGCTTGTACAGTGACCTCGAAATAGTCCGATACAATATATATATTTTTCAATATCTTTAATTTATTAATATTTTTACAACTTTATAATAGTGGAGATACCTATAGCTACCCGTGTACCAAAAATAGTTGAAATCCGTTTAGCCGATTTGGCGTGATGAAGCCGCAATGACACATACAAACAAACATACCAAAAATCCAAAAACAATATGTTTCCATTCAGTGACCTCCAAATAGTCAGTTACAATCTTTTTGTTTACATATCTTCAATGGCCAGATATTTCATTTTTACAAATGTATAATAAAGAAAATAAAATAAAAATAAAAAGCCTTTTATTTCTCGCAGAATACAAACAAAATAATACAATTTAAAATTTTGAGTTTTTATAATTTAATTAAAACAGTTCCGGTTAAAAAACGTCCAGAGGTAACATGTTATGTTTAGCGCAGTCGGCACCGCCGCTGAAGAGGACCCGTTTGAAGGTTTTTTTTTTAAGATCTCTTAAAAAACTGTGACACCCTCGGGATTGAAAAGTTACTACAAGTGAACTGTTGCGAGGATTCGACATCGAAATATAATGATATTTATACATACATTTATACAGTATAGATAAAAGATTCGTACGAGTTGCGAACCTCCTCCTTTTTGGGAGTCGGTTACTAAAAAATGATTACCTTAAGCTGCGCGCGGGCACTCGGGAGCACAGCTCGCGGTGCGCGTGCAGCGCGGCGCCCGCAACCACCGCGAGGCGGGCGTCGGCCGGCCGGCTCACGCCCGGCAGCACTGCGGACACACTCAACACGTATTATTTATACAGAAATCGAAGTAGTCCCACGGTAAACTCAATAAGGCTTGTTTTATGAGTACTAGACGATGAGATCTGTCTAAATATATAAAAGAAACTGACTGATTGACTGACATATCAACGCACAGCCCGTACCGCTGGTCCTAGGGATTCCAAATTTGGCACGAAGGTTCCTTATAAGGTCAAGGGGTGAACTGAAAAAGGATTTTTCAAAATACACCCCCTAAGGGGGTGAAATGGGAGTCCAAAATTTGTATGGGGAAACTTGCAATGAGGCATTACGCTCAGTACGCGAGCGAAGCCGCGGGCAATAGATAGTATAATATTTAACAAATATATTTACTTGTAAAGCGGCTCGGAGTTACGCAACTTGCAATGGAAAGAGCTATGCTCGGGGTTTCTCTTCGTGATAGAATCAGAAATGAGGATATCCGCAGAAGAACCAAAGTAACCGACATAGCTCACAGGATTGCATCGTTGAAGTGGCAATGGGGGGCCATGTAGCCCGGAGAACGGATGGCCGTTGGGGCAGTAAAGTCCTGGAGTGGCGACCTCGCATAGGAAGGCGCAGCGTAGGACGGAAAATATGAATTTAATGCTAATACCTGCTGTTTTCTCGCAAGGAAATAAATTTTGATGTACGAAATTGGCAACGTGGCATGGCACCAAGAATATTAATTCCTATTACTTTATTTAAGAAAAAATGGGCGATTAAGACAAAAAAGGTGTACTTTTAGGTTAGAATGTTGTTTACTATTTAGGACAAGGATTTTTTCTTTATATACTACTTATGTGGCAAACAAGCGTACGGGCTGCCTGAAATTAACCAGTCACCTCAGTCTGTGAGCGCTAGTAACGCCAGGGGCATTACGAGCGTGTTGCCGAACCTTTAAAAACCTATTCACTCCCTTCTTGAAGAACCCCATACTGTAACCTCCAAGGAAAAGGGAGGTTATTCCACATTCAGAGTGTGCGCGGTAGAAAATTCCTTTGATACCGCACGGTGCGAACAAAGTACATATACATTCACCTTCATCGTTATAATTGCAAGTTAAATAAAAGCTTGTAAAATGGGACCAAACACAAATACCATCTAAATTACAAGTAGAGGCGATCAGCGTCCTCAGTCGCTCATGGTCCTCCAGATACTCGATCAGAGCGCTCTCTTCGTCCAGCAGAGTAACCTGTCAAATAAACAGTAACGTTACCAGCATATTATTAATCATTTATACTTATTATTAGATGGCGCCATAATCATGCTTCGTAAACAATACAGAAATCTAAACTAAAACCCGCCGCGGCGTCGCCTGCCAGTCGCTCGCCCTGTATATGTCACAGTTTGTGTTGTACGGGGCAGTACTGAACGCCACTCACGGTGTAGATGGCGCGCGCCCCGCACAGCCCGCCAGTCGCTCGCCCTGTATAAGTGTCACGGTTTGTGTTGTACGGGGCTGTACTGTATGCCACTCACGGTGTAGACGGCGCGCGGCCACGTGCTGCGCCGCGGCGTCGCCCGCCAGTCGCTCGTCCTGTATGTGTGTCACGGTTTGTGTTGTACGGGGCTGTACTGTACGCCACTCACGGTGTAGACGGCGCGCGCCCCGCACAGCCCGCGCACGCGCGCGGCCACGTGCTGCGCCGCGGCGTCGCCCGCAAGTCGCTCGTCCTGTATGTGTGTCACGGTTTGTGTTGTACGGGGCTGTACTGTACGCCACTCACGGTGTAGACGGCGCGCGCCCCGCACAGCCCGCGCACGCGCGCGGCCACGTGCTGCGCCGCGGCGTCGCCCGCCAGTCGCTCGTCCTGTATGTGTGTCACGGTTTGTGTTGTACGGGGCTGTACTGTACGCCACTCACGGTGTAGACGGCGCGCGCCCCGCACAGCCCGCGCACGCGCGCGGCCACGTGCTGGGCCGCGGCGTCGCCCGCCAGTCGCTCGTCCTGTATGTGTGTCACGGTTTGTGTTGTACGGGGCTGTACTGTACGCCACTCACGGTGTAGACGGCGCGCGCCCCGCACAGCCCGCGCACGCGCGCGGCCACGTGCTGCGCCGCGGCGTCGCCCGCCAGTCGCTCGTCCTGTATGTGTGTCACGGTTTGTGTTGTACGGGGCTGTACTGTACGCCACTCACGGTGTAGACGGCGCGCGCCCCGCACAGCCCGCGCACGCGCGCGGCCACGTGCTGCGCCGCGGCGTCGCCCGCCAGTCGCTCGTCCTGTATGTGTGTCACGGTTTGTGTTGTACGGGGCTGTACTGTACGCCACTCACGGTGTAGACGGCGCGCGCCCCGCACAGCCCGCGCACGCGCGCGGCCACGTGCTGCGCCGCGGCGTCGCCCGCCAGTCGCTCGTCCTGTATGTGTGTCACGGTTTGTGTTGTACGGGGCTGTAGTGTACGCCACTCACGGTGTAGACGGCGCGCGCCCCGCACAGCCCGCGCACGCGCGCGGCCACGTGCTGCGCCGCGGCGTCGCCCGCCAGTCGCTCGTCCTGTATGTGTGTCACGGTTTGTGTTGTACGGGGCTGTACTGTACGCCACTCACGGTGTAGACGGCGCGCGCCCCGCACAGCCCGCGCACGCGCGCGGCCACGTGCTGCGCCGCGGCGTCGCCCGCCAGTCGCTCGTCCTGTATGTGTGTCACGGTTTGTGTTGTACGGGGCTGTACTGTACGCCACTCACGGTGTAGACGGCGCGCGCCCCGCACAGCCCGCGCACGCGCGCGGCCACGTGCTGGGCCGCGGCGTCGCCCGCCAGTCGCTCGTCCTGTATGTGTGTCACGGTTTGTGTTGTACGGGGCTGTACTGTACGCCACTCACGGTGTAGACGGCGCGCGCCCCGCACAGCCCGCGCACGCGCGCGGCCACGTGCTGCGCCGCGGCGTCGCCCGCCAGTCGCTCGTCCTGTATGTGTGTCACGGTTTGTGTTGTACGGGGCTGTACTGTACGCCACTCACGGTGTAGACGGCGCGCGCCCCGCACAGCCCGCGCACGCGCGCGGCCACGTGCTGCGCCGCGGCGTCGCCCGCCAGTCGCTCGTCCTGTATGTGTGTCACGGTTTGTGTTGTACGGGGCTGTACTGTACGCCACTCACGGTGTAGACGGCGCGCGCCCCGCACAGCCCGCGCACGCGCGCGGCCACGTGCTGCGCCGCGGCGTCGCCCGCCAGTCGCTCGTCCTGTATGTGTGTCACGGTTTGTGTTGTACGGGGCTGTACTGTACGCCACTCACGGTGTAGACGGCGCGCGCCCCGCACAGCCCGCGCACGCGCGCGGCCACGTGCTGCGCCGCGGCGTCGCCCGCCAGTCGCTCGTCCTGTATGTGTGTCACGGTTTGTGTTGTACGGGGCTGTACTGTACGCCACTCACGGTGTAGACGGCGCGCGCCCCGCACAGCCCGCGCACGCGCGCGGCCACGTGCTGCGCCGCGGCGTCGCCCGCCAGTCGCTCGTCCTGTATGTGTGTCACGGTTTGTGTTGTACGGGGCTGTACTGTACGCCACTCACGGTGTAGACGGCGCGCGCCCCGCACAGCCCGCGCACGCGCGCGGCCACGTGCTGCGCAGCGGCGTCGCCCGCCAGTCGCTCGTCCTGTATGTGTGTCACGGTTTGTGTTGTACGGGGCTGTACTGTACGCCACTCACGGTGTAGACGGCGCGCGCCCCGCACAGCCCGCGCACGCGCGCGGCCACGTGCTGCGCCGCGGCGTCGCCCGCCAGTCGCTCGTCCTGTATGTGTGTCACGGTTTGTGTTGTACGGGGCTGTACTGTACGCCACTCACGGTGTAGACGGCGCGCGCCCCGCACAGCCCGCGCACGCGCGCGGCCACGTGCTGCGCCGCGGCGTCGCCCGCCAGTCGCTCGCCCTGTATGTGTGTCACGGTTTGTGTTGTACGGGGCTGTACTGTACGCCACTCACGGTGTAGACGGCGCGCGCCCCGCACAGCCCGCGCACGCGCGCGGCCACGTGCTGCGCCGCGGCGTCGCCCGCCAGTCGCTCGCCCTGTATGTGTGTCACGGTTTGTGTTGTACGGGGCTGTACTGTACGCCACTCACGGTGTAGACGGCGCGCGCCCCGCACAGCCCGCGCACGCGCGCGGCCACGTGCTGCGCCGCGGCGTCGCCCGCCAGTCGCTCGCCCTGTATGTGTGTCACGGTTTGTGTTGTACGGGGCTGTACTGTACGCCACTCACGGTGTAGACGGCGCGCGCCCCGCACAGCCCGCGCACGCGCGCGGCCACGTGCTGCGCCGCGGCGTCGCCCGCCAGTCGCTCGCCCTGTATGTGTGTCACGGTTTGTGTTGTACGGGGCTGTACTGTACGCCACTCACGGTGTAGACGGCGCGCGCCCCGCACAGCCCGCGCACGCGCGCGGCCACGTGCTGCGCCGCGGCGTCGCCCGCCAGTCGCTCGCCCGTCTTCTGTATGGCGCGGTGTGTCCGGCCGTTTGAGAGAAGCATGGACAGGACCACGGGCCGGCGGATCGAGTCGGTGAACACTTGCACCTGCAAACAATTATTCATACAGTACGAAATTCAAAATTCTATTTAGTTCGGCAGTTAGAAAAAAAATTGGACACGTATTTTTATTAAAGTTTAGGAACGCCAGGCGAAGCGTTATCAGTGGCTTGATGCATGTGGGTAATAAGGAAGGCCTTATGACCATCATGACGATTTTTGTAACAAAATCAATAAACGAAACGCGAAAGTGCATTAATTGGTTTCTCCTGATTGCTTTGGCTAGAGATGGTAAATAGAGCCGGTAAAGCTGAAGGGACAGCAATGTAAATGATATTTATATTTTCTCAAACATGCAACGAAATATTGATGTTGTGTTCCTTATAAATAGGCTACGAAGCATGCATGACGTTTCAGGTGCGGCTAAGACAAGAGGTCGTTAATGGGATTTCATACAAATCATGCAGGCCTAGGCCGGCAAAGTCCTCTTTTTTAATTTCCATTCCACATAAATTTGTGGCACAGGCATCATTCTGCCACTATGCGTATCCATACTAATATTATAAATGCGCAAGTGTGTCTGTCTGTCTGTCTGTCTGTCTGTTACCTCTTCACGCTTAAACCGCTGAACCGATTTGGATGAAATTTGGTATGGAGATAGTTTGAGTCTCGGGGAAGGACATAGGCTACTTTTATCCCGGAAAAGTGCCCTTATCCGCGATAAACGAATTTAAGGCGGACGAAGTCGCGGGCAGAAGCTAGTTAAAAAATAAAACTTTGATTTTATTTGTTGTTTATTTCATTGCATGTTTGAAGAAAGCGCTATACATACCTCGGCGGGAAATATGGGGTTGCCCGTCTCAGACCTATCCGGCCTCGCTTTGCTCGGTCGTCTATATGTCTTTAGCCGGCAACCCCTTTTGTCCCGGCCTCTGTAGTAATGTACTATTAAACGTACCTTATCACATCTCTGTAGCTTCCTCATGGCCACAACGATTTATTAAAGCGTGATGTAGATGACGTGTCGTAGGTATTTGGACGCACCTTATCATAGAACTTGACGATCCTCACGTGGTTCAATCCGAACCACTTGGCGGTGCCGCTCTCTTCCCCATGCTCCAACAGCGCGGGGCACAAATCCGCTAAACGAAGAGTTGTCTGTGGTTCCTTCCTTATGGCCATTATTATGGATTTCAGTTTGGTTTCTGCCCGGGACGCGAATTCCGGCGATGGGTCTGTCAAGTATGAAAAGTTGTTAATATTCATGAGGTTATCATCATATTTCATCATTTTCTAAGTCACCATACAGTAAGTCTGTTAGTTATTATGGGCTGATTACGCGTCAATATCAATTAACTAGCGTAATCAACCATTAGGGACGTCCATTATTTACGTGAATAGTTTTTGTTTTCAGATCTGTTAGTTATTATTGGCTGATTGCGCATCAATATCAATTAAATGGCGTAATCAACCATTGGGGACATCCATTAATTACGTGAGTCGTTATTGCCTTCAGACCTGTTGGTTATTATGGGCGTTAGGGATGTCCATTAATTATGTGAGTCGTTATTGTTTTCAGATCTGTTAGTTATTATGGGCTGATTACGCGTCAATATCACTTAACTGGCGTAATTAATAGTTAGGGATATCCATTCATTATGTGAGTCGTTATTGTTTTCAGATCTGTTAGTTATTATGAGCTAATTACGCGTCAATATCATTTAAGTAGCGTAATCAACCGTAAGGGACGTCCATTAATTACGTGAGTCGTTTTGTGTTTTCAGGTCTGTTAGTTATTATGGGCTAATTACGCGTCAATATCATTTAACTAGCGTAATCAACCGTAAGGGACATCCATTCATTACGTGAATCGTTTTTGTTTTCAGGTCTGTTAGTTTATTATTATGGGCTGATTACGTGTCAATATCACTTAAGATCTTAACTGGCGTAATCAACCGTTAGGGACGCCCATTACTGACGTGAGGCAGTTTTATTTTCAGGTCTGTTAGTTGATATTTCCGACTTTTATTTTAACACCATAACAACTTAATTCGATTAATAGTTTTATTTAAAAATACGATAAATATTATTGTGTAAGATTTTGACATATTTAAATGAAGAAACATGTTTTACTTAATTTAACTCAATGTTTTGCAATTTTACTTATTTTTTTTACTCTGTGCCTTGCAGAAAAAAGTACGTGATATTCTACTTTGATGACCCGTCTATAGCTACCAGTACACGCCTTTCGGCTGACGACAGCGATAATATTTACACTTACCGAACTCGGAAATTCCATACAAATCCCCTTTATATTTGTCCAGCAGCTGGTAGCTGGGCCCGGCGTATGGGTTTTCGTATATCTTCTTTCTCATTCTGTCGAGGGTACTCTTCCATCGGGTCGCATCTAGAGAAACAAATGCAAACAATGTGATATCAATTAAAACGTTGAAGTACAAACAGCAACACACTTAAGGTCCCATCGGTAGGCGTTATATGAATGTCAATAAGATTTACCAATGGTCACCAAAGTGTGTGTCTAATGGTACTATGATACAAGGAAATACACGAGTCACGATGATTAGTAAAATTGCTATACGTTTAGCAATTTCAATTATTTCTTCTAATATTTGCAGATCCGTCAATTTGTTATGGATCTCATCATCTGATCTCAACCAATTTTGTATTATTGAACACCAATGCATCAAAAAAATTATCAAATCGTCAAAAAATTAATTAACACTTCTCTCTGAAACAAACTGATGCCGGTGTGATCTTTATTACTAGTTGGTTCTCCTGTACTTCTCCACTTATTCTCCAACTGACCTTGGCCCTCAGGGCCATCACAAACTCCTCACAATAGTACGTCAACAAGTGGTTGGGATCACACACGAGTTGCAGACACCTCCTGTACTTCTCCAGTTATTCTCCAACTGACCTTGGCACCTCAGCACCGCATCCTTACAATAGTGCGTCAGCTGGTTGCTGGGGTCACACGAGCAGCACCTCCTGTTCTTCTCCACTTATAATCCAACTGACCTTGGCTCCTCAGCGCCATCACCAACTCCTCACAATAGTGCGTCAACAAGTGGTTGGGATCACACACGAGTTGCAGACACCTCCTGTACTTCTCCAGTTATTCTCCAACTGACCTTGGCACCTCAGCACCGCATCCTTACAATAGTGCGTCAGCTGGTTGCTGGGGTCACACGAGCAGCACCTCCTGTTCTTCTCCACTTATTCTCCAACTGACCTAGGCTCCTCAGCGCCATCACAAACTCCTCAAAATAGTGCGTCAACAAGTGGTTGGGATCACACACGAGTTGCAGACACCTCCTGTACTTCTCCAGTTATTCTCCAACTGACCTTGGCACCTCAGCACCGCATCCTTACAATAGTGCGTCAGCTGGTTGCTGGGGTCACACGAGCAGCACCTCCTGTTCTTCTCCACTTATTCTCCAACTGACCTAGGCTCCTCAGCGCCATCACCAACTCCTCAAAATAGTGCGTCAACAAGTGGTTGGGATCACACACGAGTTGCAGACACCTCCTGTACTTCTCCAGTTACTCTCCAACTGACCTTGGCACCTCAGCACCGCATCCTTACAATAGTGCGTCAGCTGGTTGCTGGGGTCACACGAGCAGCACCTCCTGTTCTTCTCCACTTATTTTCCAACTGACCTTGGCTCCTCAGCGCCATCACCAACTCCTCACAATAGTGAGTCAACAAGTGGTTGGGATCACACACGAGTTGCAGACACCTCCTGTACTTCTCCAGTTATTCTCCAACTGACCTTGGCACCTCAGCACTGCATCCTTACAATAGTGCGTCAGCTGGTTGCTGGGGTCACACGAGCAGCACCTCCTGTTCTTCTCCACTTATTCTCCAACTGACCTAGGCTCCTCAGCGCCATCACCAACTCCTCAAAATAGTGCGTCAACAAGTGGTTGGGATCACACACGAGTTGCAGACACCTCCTGTACTTCTCCAGTTATTCTCCAACTGACCTTGGCACCTCAGCACCGCATCCTTACAATAGTGCGTCAGCTGGTTGCTGGGGTCACACGAGCAGCACCTCTTGTTCTTCTCCACTTATTCTCCAACTGACCTTGGCTCCTCAGCGCCATCACCAACTCCTCACAATAGTGCGTCAACAAGTGGTTGGGATCGCACACGAGCTGCAGACACCTCCTGTACTTCTCCGCACTCGGGTTCTTCGGTAGGATGGCGAGGAAGCTCTTCTGAAGATGGGCGGCGAATTTGTGGCAGTTCTTCTCGAGTAGTTCGAGGGTAAATGTGTCTAAGCTGAGTGCTAGAGGCGTCAGCTAGAAATAATAAAGAAAGGAACATCAGAGTGATACAATCAATGATTTTATTAGAAACTAGAAGGCGCCCGCAACTTCGTTCGCGGAGGAGAAAGTCATAACCCCTCTTTTTTATATTTAGCGTAGTCGGGTAAAAAGTATCCTATAACCATCTGGGGATGCCCAGCTACCCGTGTAGGAATCCGTTTAGCCGATTTGGCGTGATGAAGCCACAACGACACATACTAACATGCAAAAAATCTAAAAATATATATATCTTTTGATAATATCTTTAATGTATAGACATTTCATATTTACAACTTTATAATAGTATAGATAAGTTTCTGTCATAAAGGACCCTAGGCGTAAAGTATGGAAAATGTTGTTCCAGTTAAATTTCCTTGGATTTTGATACGTCTACTCTTAAAATTAGAAGCATTAAATTAATTAGCACTTTATACATTTCAATGACAAAATGAACCATTGTTTACCTTTTCTAACAATTGTTGACTAATCTGGTCCCCGAGTTGGTCAGTGGAGTCATCGAGCCTGGTCAATAGTACTGCCAGTAGCGAGTCAGCAGTGGGCGCGCCCAGTGCAGCTGATTGGCAGAACACGTGGCACATATTGGGTAGGACCTTGCCGATGTCCATTGCTCCTGGAGGGAAGTCTACTGATAAAAAAAGGCTTACAGATGTTTTGGAATGAAGGTACAATAGAAATTTTGATTGTCAGTCAACCCGTGACCATGGAAAGCTGAAAAGCTTCCGAAACGTCGGGAGCTCAAACGAGATAATACACGCGATATAATCCGGTAAATTGTTTTATTTAAATGAGTAATAATCGCGGAAACAGAAGAAAATATAACGTTGATTGTGCTTAATTAAAAATATAAAAAACTAGCTTCTGCCCGCGACTTCGTCCGCCTTAAATTCGTTTATTGCGGATAAGGGTATTTTTAGTTTATACTGGGTTAGCCACTCTCGTGTAAATTGATTGTTGGTGAAATCGGCCATTAGCAGGAAAAATACCAGGAATACTTAAAGCACCGAGATATGACATCCATTCTTATAGGCGTCAAATTGAGGATCAAAATTTAACGTATGTCAATATACCTGTGTCCACTGACTCATCGTAGTGTGCCATTGCGATCTCATAGACCGAACTTACGGCCTTCTTCGAGGATATGCTCCAGTCAACCTGCTGTGCTGCCTGGTTCACTTGCATCAGTGTTGTCTGCAGCTCGTGATATGTCAGAGCTTAAAAATAAAAATGATGTTCATATGTTGTAGGATTATACGTATTAAGTTATACAAAAAATATTGTATACTAGATGGTGGCCCATAACCTCGTCTGGAAGAAAAATTCAAAGCCCTCTTTTCTTCAGCGTAGTCGAGTAAAAAGTATTCTATAACCATCTATGGATGCCCAGCTACCCATGAACGAAAAACACTTGAAATTTCTTAAGCCGTTTCGGTTAGTTGAGGACGCAAACATGGGTCCATATTGGCTCTCATAAAATTTTTATTCCTATTTTTTATTTCACTACCGATTTTTCTTCCTAACAATCACTCTTCATAATTTTTTTCCTCATACTTTTTTCTTCATACTTTTATTTTACTACCATCGGAACTTATAACAGTCAGTTATCATACTTTTTTTCTTAATAATGTCATTACTAAGAAATGTTAAACCTCATAATTTTTTTTTTCATAACTGTTTTACTTCATAACAGACAATTATCATAATTTTCCTATTCATAATGGCATTCATTACAAAATATTTGAACTCATAATACAAGCAAGCCTTTCTTTCGGGACGAAAAAAAAAAATAACCTCGAAGGCCAGGCGGGAGCTCGCTACGCTTCGCTCCCGCCTGACCTTCTAACCTAACCCGGCCACGTCGGATCTGCTCTGAAAGGTTTTGCTCGCTCGCCTCGCTCGCTCGCTGGTTCAAATTTTGTAATCCAATCTATTTTCCTGGTAGTGGTTCAAATATTAGTATGAACAAGGTGTATGAGTGTTGATTTTATGAGTTTTTATGATTATGAATTCGGATGATTATGAGTTAGATTAGTAGTGTAAGAAAATATATGAAAAAAAATATTAGTATAAACAAGTTGTATGATTAGTGATCTTATGAGTTCTCATGATTATGAGTTTCGATCGTTAGTATTAAAAAAAATTATGAAGAGTGATCATTATGATATAAAATAGTATGAGAAATATTTTCGGACTTCAGATAATAGGACTTAAAAAGTTATCTGAAAAAATACGCACCCCGCAAACATATACATACATATAAAAAAATCGATTTAGTGACCTTCAGATAGTTCGTTTCACTATTTTTTATTTATTTTTTAATAAGTAATCGAACTTGGTAAACTCAGTACGGCCTGTGTTATGGGTACTAGACGTATTTAATAGAATGAGAATCATTTCTCACGCCGCACCTGCTACCCCCGCCCAACAACTCTTCATCGAAAAAAACATTAAGACGTTAACTTCTCAGTACATTTATTACGATATAACATACAAGATTTTCTACAAATGAAAGCGAACAGCATGCGTATATTATATAAAAATAAAAATAAATTGGCCACCCCATGTCATCGTTTAGCCAAGGCAAGCAAACAATGTCTATTGTGGGGTCACGTATCTACAATAAAGTACCCGAGCAGATAAAAGTTAATGAAAATAATGTGGCCTTTTTAAATAAGGTAAGAAAATGGCTTATGACTCGAGCGTTCTACAGCCTAGAAGAATTTTATCATCTTAATGACATATAATGATACCTTTTTTAATGTACCTAATTTATTGACAATTTTATTGATTATTGTTAGAGATTATTTTAATATTCCTGATTATTAGATTATTTTAATGTATAATTCTTTATGGTATACGTTCAAATGTTATTCTAATATACAAATGTTAATTTAATTAAAATGAAATTGATGATGTAATTTATAAAATCTGACAGGTAAAGTTGCAAAAAACTTGATAAATAAAATTAGTATGAGTATATTTACTTATATACATAGAAAACATCCAAGACTCAGGAACAACTATTTATGCTCATCCCACAAATATTTGCCCTTACTGGTATTTGAACCCACGACCGTCACATCTTCAATGTACACACATTTGATGAATACTACTTAATAAAAGTAGAGATATCACATACAGTATACATACAGTATAACTTACATTTCAAATCTTTGTGAAGCAACAACATCAGATGGAACATCTCTATAGACACGGATGCGTTTTTAGTGTACTGCGGAGTATATTTTTCTGAAAAAGAAAGGATTTTATAGAGCGCACATAAAGTAAGGACTCAGGGCATTTAAGTCATGGAGATGACAAACTGTGTCATTATCGAACAAAATTATAAGAAGTATTCTCTACGAAGCCAGAGACAGACACACCGATACACACGTCAAACGTAAACCCGCCTTTTTTCGAGAGATAAACATCAAAAACTACAGGGTAAACGATATGAAGTGTTACCAAATTCACACGGACCATATCTGACAAAACTCTCAGTTAAGAAATTTCGCATCCTAGGTTTTGGAAGCAGCAAGCCTTGGGCACGCATACATTTCGGTAGTAGACCGTGGACATTTCAACAAGATTCCACCCCGGCTCATAACATATATATAAAGCTCTTGTGAACCAAAAATGGCTGAAATACCTCGTTCCACATTTCATTTCATGCAAACAATGGCTTTCGAATTCCCTAGACGCGAATACGATGAACTTTTCTTTCTACCTGGTCCATTTTGGAGAGCAAGAAAACATGCCAGTATGGATGCACTAAAGAAAGCGATCTGTACGCAATTGGCAAAACATACCGCAGGACCACATTTGTGCAGCGTGCAACTCATTTTTCGACCGTTTCTTCCTCATTTTTTTCATAATAATAATAATTTGTTACAACAGATAAAAAATCGTAGCCCTTTAAATTTGGTAACACTTCATCTCGTTCACCCGGTCACCCTTGAAATTGTAAAAAATCAAGCTTCTATGTCAACGCAATCCAAAGATACACCTAATTAAAAAACCGGCTGAGAGCATGCCGGACAATGGTCAGTGTAGGGTTCCGTAACTGTTGATAAAAATACGACCCCCCAGTTATATTTATTTTTATTATACAAGACATCTATACTCCAAATTTCATCAATGTATTACAAGCGGAAATCTCTTTCCAATAATGTGACTTAAAAGTTCCCGGCAAGCTCGGCCGAATTTCACCTTGCCATACAAACGGAGTTTCGTTCTTATTTTACAAACTACGTGTCGGATTGTAACGAAACTTTGCATACACAATGACATGAGGTATATCTAGGCCTGAAACTAGTTTATATGCCTGCAGTTTATAAAACAAACGAAATACAGGAAAAACAAGTTTTGTATCAAAAACTTTAATTCGCTGTATTTTTTTTACTATGGTATCTGAAGCTACATAAACTAATTACAGGCCTGCATATACCTAAACTTATTCTAAGTACAAAGTTTCAGAGCAAACTAGCTAGTCGTCTGAAAATGAGAATGTAACTACGTTTGTATGGAGAACCGAGCTTACTGGGGACTCTTAGAGACTTCCGCTTGTAATACAAGTCACAAGCTTTTGGGAAACGGGCCCCTGACCCAGATTTTTTTTGCTTTTTACTGGTAACTTTTTTTGTCTGTGGAGAGGGTGCATAATCCAAAGTATAGCATTCGATAGTCCTCTTGTTCTAGTGGTCCTTGAATGTATGTACAGCTATGTGCAAAATAATAGCAGTGTGTATGTACCATAGTAAGTTGTTTTTAAAACAAGGCAGATGCAAAAAACTGCTCCTAAATAGAATCTATATACCCAACGACTGTTTGTACTGCCCACCGAATCAATTCATATTTCTAAATTATAATAAAAAATAAAAAAAATCGAAATGTACATCCATACTAATATTATAAATGCGAAAGTGTCTATCTGTCTGTCTATCTGTTACCTCTTCACACTTAAACCGCTGAACCGATTCGGATGAAATTTGGTATGGAGATAGTTTGAGTCCCGGGGAAGGACATAGGCTACTATTTATCCCGGAAAAATACCCTTATCCGCGATATACGAATTTAAGGAGGACGAAGTCACGGGCAGAAGCTAGTTCCATATAAATAAAAGTGTCTTTATTTTCAAGCCACCCACCATATAAAGAAATTTGCAGTGGAATTTCAATCAAAAGTGTAGGAAAATCGGTTGTATTGCCTTTGTGTTAAATTCAAATGACTAAAAGCTAATGGAACTCTATTCTGATAAAAAATGACTCAAAATTCATTGAATAGGAGAAGGCCTTTTAATAGCCCTTTGGGCGGCAAAATTTTTACAGTGCTGTCTTTGTACCTGAATGCACTTTATTGTTAACTCATACCACGATTATTACTAAAATCTTAAGTCACATTTACATCTTAATTCTGCAAATCCGTCTTCACTGCTATCATTTTGCACATAACTGTATATATAAACGGTGCTACTTACGCGCCTTCTCCAGGGCATCTCGCAGTAGCGTCGTGTCGTCTTGCTCTAACGCCAGTTGCCGCAGTGACAAAAGTCTCTGCCGCAACCACGGCAGCGTCTCGCTCTCACACAGGTCCCTAACAATAATAAATAGCTAGTATATAATAGGGTATCTACCTAGCATAATTTTTTTAATCCCTTTTTAACTAAATATCAAAATACCGTAAAAACGATTTCAAAATGTGAAATTAAAATTTAAATCAGCCAAGAAATACGCAAGATACAGGCATTTTAAACCACTAATTACGTCACAGTGTACTCCGGCCATATAAACTCCATATTAAATTCTGTTTTGCTAGGAAGAGAGAGAATAGTCATAGTCATAGTCATAGTCTTTTTGTCTACTGTTCGTTACATGAATGAGCTTTTAATAAAGCAAAAATTAAAATTCATGAATATTCCCTATTTGGTTAGACCCACACTTTTGACGTCACTGGCGTTACCAGAAATGTATCTGGAGTTACCATGAAATCGGGTTTTTAATGATATTTCACTGTTTATAAGGTTTAACTGACAGGACATTCAACGTTTTAACGTACACTATAAAAAAAAAACATTATTTAATGGCGTTATCTGTCTGTCACCAGGCTGTATCTCATTAACCGTGATAGCTAGACAGTTGAAATTTTCACAGATGATGTATTTCTGTTCCCGCTATAATAACACGTAAAGTTGTACATAATATCTTAAATTAATAATGTTTTTAGTATGTAAGAAATTGCAATGCCCTAGCAGGGTCTCATGTACCTACATAATAACTACCTTACCATCCATTGTAAAATGAACATGATACGCAATAAATGATATGATATGATGATATGATATGATACTAGAAACAGAATAATTGTACGCCTGTCTATCTATGTTAGTAACCAATATTAAATGTTCAAACACCGCGTACAATTTGCTTAGGAGTAGGGCTCTGCTAACACTGAACTTTCATAGATACGACCGTTTGTAGCGTATATTTTGAACGGAACCCTCGGTGCGCGAGTCCGACTCGCACTTGGCCGGTTAATTTATATGATGATGGATAACGACTATTTCTCAACTCACCCGACATTCCTATCAACGCATTGCAGGGCGGCTTTCGGTATACCCATCTCGTTCGCTCTCACGCACCACTTCAACTCGTGTAAACGAGACAGCTTATTGATCTTGTCTCCTTCGGTCTCACTGTGCTGTAGCGAGGTGTAATACGCCGATCTGTGAGAGAAATTAATTGTAATTTTTTTAGACATGTAAAAATGCTCTCGAGGGATAGGTCTCATAGTCTATTTTTATCTGATTAGGTTTTTCTGGGTTTCCCTAATCCTTGCAGCAAATGTCGGATCATATTGTATTTCTCCCAGCAAACATTCACTCTCATGTAACTGACATTTCGAAAGTGCTTGTAACTAGGCCTACTTGAATAAATAATATTTTGATTTGATTTGATTTGATTTATTCTTACTAGATATTGTAAACGTGAAAGTATGTATGTACGTTCCACTTAATCTCAAAAACGACTGGACGAATGTTTATAAAACTTCCCAGTTATGTACCTTATATAACAGAATAGGACATCGGCTATAATGTATGTCAAAACTCATCCCTTTTAGGGACGAAAAAGGGGATGAAAATTTGTATGGACAGTAAATATTTTTTTACGCTAGGAACTTGAAATCTTTGTAATATGCTTCATATTTAAATTAGTAAAATATCAAGTTTTGGGGAAAGACATAAGCTACTTTTTGTCCCGGAAAAATGCCTTTATCCGCGATAAACGAATCTAAGGCGGACGAAGTCGCGGGCGGCCGCTAGTACTGTTATAAAGTTGTAAAATGTCTAAAACACATTTAACAAAAAAAAAGAATTGCTTAATGTCCTTCAAATAGTCCGTTATCATAGGTTTTCTTATGTTTTAATTCTTTAATGTACAGACATTTCATTTTTACAACTTAATATTAGTATAGACTAGAAGGTACCCGTATCTTCGTCAGCGGCGTGGAAAAAAAATCATAACCTCTTTTTTCTTTAGCGCAGTCGGGTAAAAAGTATCCTATAACCATTTGGAGATACCCAGCTACCCGTGTACCAAAAATATTTGAAATCCGTTAAGCCATTTTGGCGTGATCGACAAAACGACACATACAAAAACACAAAAAAAAAACGTTTCAATGACGTCACAATAGACCATTACAATATATTTTTTTTAAATGTCTTCAATGTACAGACATTTCATTCTTACAATTTTATAATAGTCTAGACTATTAAAAAATAATAATAATGCTGGATTGGACCTGTGTTGCGAAGACCAGTCATCTGTCCAAGCAAAGTCTCACGTGGCAAACTTCTGGGAAAAGAAGACCAGACGGCCCCCTACCACCTGGAGGCGCACAGTGAACAAGGAGATTGCATCAAACTGGCCTTGATTGGAAGGAAATCGGGATAGTTGGAAATCCCTACTGACAGCCCTATGTCTCTCATGAGGGATAACAGGATGCAGAGAAGAAGATACTATTATAAATTTTTAAAAATGTAATGTTTGTATGTGTCGTTGAGGCTTCATCGCGCTAAATTGGCTAAACGGATTTCAACTATTTTTGGTACAAGGGTAGCTGGGTATCTCCAGATAGTTATAGGATACTTTTTACCTGACTATGCTAAAGAAAAACAGGGGGGTTATGACTTTTGCTCCTTCGCGAAGTCGCGGGCGCTTTCTAGTATAGATATAAATTCAAACATCAAATGACTTTTTCACGCTAGCGGATAAAGCGAACTTTTCCACGCAGATTTGGCGCTGTGAATGAGCTTTTCCGAGCGAGTGAGGTGAAAAGAGTTTTTTTTCTCTTTATTTAATGAGCTTTGTCACTGTGGTATTTGTTCGCTTAAGAGTAATTGTATTGTATCATAGATTAGATTACTTAAGCATACCGAATCATGAGTCGGGCCGCCCACTCGGCGAGGCAGTCGCAGGCGTGGAACAGATGAGACGGCATGGTTTCCGAAGCTTCGTGCCGCCACGAAGTTGCTTCCGTTATCTGCCGAAAAAACAGATTTGATGTTTATTGAATGAATGAATGTAAAAATGTATTTATTTGTAAAAGAGTAGGTATACCATAAATGATCTTAACTAAAGCCAGATTCTCCACTTTCTGTCTATTAATCAGACGTCTTGACGTGATAACGACTTATAAATCGATGAACGCCGTCTGCACGTACCAAAAAGTATGACTCATTGTCACGTTCCGCACGCTCGTTGCTAATATACCGCATTCCCGAAATACCAGATTTTGCAAAATATCGGATTATCAATATATCACACTCTTAGCTTACCACATTCCCGTTACACCAGGTTGACCAGGTTATAAAATTGAAAGGTAATGATGGAACTAAATCGATTTAAGAATGTCATATACTGAAAATTTGGTATATTGGTAATGTGATAATGATAAATCAAGAATGATGTATTTTGCAAAATCTGGTATTTCGGGAATTCGATATAGCAACGAGCGGTTTCGCGTGCAAGCGGGAGCGTGGAACAAGCGATAGAGAGGCACCATCGGCCAAAGCGTTAGGCTTCTCTTCCAAATTATCGTCCGCAAACCGACTTTACAGACAACCAATTTTTTTTTATCAGGGACAATCTAACACAAATCAACCTAACACCAAACTAAGCAAAACTACTAGACTGTACTTTATATATAGATAAATAAGAAAGTATACACAAACACATTGATTTAAAACTGAATCAATATAATTATTCATAATTCGGTAATATTTATTCAAATTAAAATAAGCTTCAGAGCAATAATAATATCCGCCACATTCGTCTTCAACTTAAAGATAATGCATGCATTCAAGCAAGTGTATCTGCAACTAGCATTATCAGGTCTAAAAAAAAAAAAGACAAAATCTGCAGCAGACTTCGAAAATTTAACGCTATCCAATTCGCCCACAGCGCCACGCCCGGTCCAAAGGTCCCCATTATGCTAGCAGCATTGCCCCGGGGATGGCAATGGAGAACTGCTGAACCAACCAAGACTCCGAGCGAAGATCGTGGCCCATTTGTCTCAATCGCCGCCCTAACTGCTTGAAAAGCTCGCACTTGCCTCGTCACCTAATAAAACTTAAAAATCGTGGTACTATACCGAATAGAAAGCATAGTTGTTCTGCGCTACGGCCAGACTTGAAGGATTCGTGTTCGCGTTGTCACGATAAAAGTTCGTGTTCGATAAAAAAAACTTCACTACATCGCGATACTTTGGAACGTGACGAGCGCGAAGTGTAGCCCACTACACTAACTTTGTCGCGACAAAACCCTTTGATGTGTGGCAATTTACCGATAGAAGCGCGAAGGGCTTTCGTATTCGCGAAGAGCATTCGCGATAGGACGAATGCTTTGGCCACACGTGTCGCGACAACGCAAATCTTCGCGTTATCGCGATAGTGTGGCCCCAGAATTAGAAGTACGGGGTTCGTGTAGTCAGACTCACAGCAGATATCTCGAAATGTCTTCTCGGCCACTGATCCATCTTCTTGAGCCACCGCACTGAATTTGGTCCCATCTCCTGTTTGAACGCGGCAGCCATCTTGTCGAACCAGCACTGAGTGTCCGCGGGTACTGGAAATTGTAATAACTATTGAATTCATAAATTCTCGTATGCCCAGTTATCTTTATAATAAACAAGCTTTTGCCCGCGACTTCGTCCGCCTTACATTCGTTTATCGCGGATAAGGGTATTTTTCCGGCATAAAAGGTAGCATATGTCCTTTCCTGCGACTCAAACTATCTCCATACCAAATTTCATCCAAATCGGTTCAGCGGTTTAAGCGTGAAGAGGTAACAGACAGACAGACACACTTTCGTATTTATAATATTAGTGTGGATAAAATACGTGGAACATGGAACCTCATTTTTTGAAGTCTGTTAATCATTTAAATCCGTCCAGCCGTTTTGACGTGATGCGCCCGCAATGACACACATACATACACACCCTTTTTCCTCGTGGCCAAACTGATTAGCCAAAACTGGGGGATTATTGCCTAACGAAATTTTGACACTTGGTATCCAAATCAACTGTCATAGCCCATACAAAATCATGACACTTGATTCTGATTGCGAGCGTCAAACGCGTTAGGGGCAGGTTTGGCTAAGAGAAAATAAAATTTCGTAGTTGTCAAACTTAGAATTTTTCACGTGTTTAAGCTCCACACTCTATATCAAGTCAATATTAAAACTTTTTAATAGATGAAACGGACATTGTCAGTTCGCCTATAAAAAAAAGACATACATTGTCAATGCCAGATTCATTATATTGTGAAAGTATTGTCGTTCATTAGTTAACGTGGACAAAACAACTTAAAAAACCAGCCAAGTGCGAGTTGGACTCGCGCACCGAGGGTTCCGTACAAAATATACGCTACAAACGGCCGTATCTTTGAAAATCCAATGTTACCAGAGCCCTACTCCTAAGCAAAAAGTACACGGTATTCGATCATTTTATATTGGTTACTGACATGGACCGAAAGACATAAAATTATACTGTTTTTAGTATTTGTTGTTATAGCGGCAACGGAAATACATCATCGGTGAAAATTTCAACTGTCTAGCTATCACGGTTCATGAGATACAGCCTGGTGACTGACGGATAGACAAACAGACGGACAGACAGCGGAGTCTAATGAATAGGGTCCCGTTTACCCTTTGGGTACGGAACCCTAAAAAGTAGCAAGTGCTCTTCAATGCACTTACAGACATTACATTTTTACAAATTTATTATTGTATAGATGTATCGGTACCTTCGTACGAGTCCAGGCGGGCGACGAACTCACTTCTATCAGTCCAAAGAGGAGGCAGAGACGAGTTCTTGATAACTCTCCTCTGTTGCAGTGTGAGGTCGTCCCAGTTAGACAATTTGCCAAACGCATACGTCAGATCTGAAAACAATACAATACACTAACTCTATATGGCACACCTCACAAAACAGAAAACAATACATTCAACGAAAAGTAAAACAACATGCGTTCTTATTCCTAAACAGCGACCTCTTCCAGACAACCTTTGTGTGGGAGACGTTGAAAAAAAAAAACTGTACGTGTAAGTTGGCGGCGCAAAGCAGTTTAGAATTGAAACATTATTCATAATTATATATTAAGCAAACACAATAAGTACTATAAATACAAATAAATACACACATACATATACGTATATACACATATATATGCATATAAATAGTCCGTTACATTCATTTTCTTAAAATATCTTCAATGTAAAGACGTTTCATTTTTACAACTTTATAATATAGATATTTACTTATTACATAGCAATCATTAAAGACTCAGGAGTTTATGCTAATTGACACAAATATTTGCCCTTACCGGGATTTGAACCCTTCAACTTCGAAGGCAACGTTACCCCCGCTTAATTGCAAAGAACTGCGTTTCGGCCTATTTTTATCATGCTGTGTTAGATATTGACGGTTGCTCAATCACGACCATTTGTCAGAGGCGTAATCAGTCATTAATCAGCCGTTAACTCTTAAAAATCTGATGAAATATGGCTGTTGCCTGATCTCAAAATATGTATTTTTTTTATAAAATCCAGATGAAACAAGCAAAATAAGCAAGTAAGTAAAAATTTTAAGTATAATATCTCCCGCGCAGCTTAATTATGAGCCCTTAAAGTTGGATGGGAAAGTCTATTTTTAAAGGATGAAAATATTAATAACTAATAATACAATTGAATAACCCATCAAATTTATGGTAAGTGTTGTTATGAAACCGTTTCGATAAACGTGTGACGTCACACGTTCATATGGTTAGGTTAAAGTATTTTTTCGTCCTATGACATATCACAGAAAAAAGTGGTTAAATACCCTATTGGGCCTTACTGCCTGGCCACGACATTGCGCGAATTGCGGTGCAGCAAGCGTTTTATCTGTTCATTGCGCGGTCGAGACGCGCAACGAACTGTGGTTACTTGGGATCACACGCAATGAATAAGAAAAACCGCTGCCGCCACCGCTCGATGTAGTGGCCAGGCCGTTAGACTTAGACTGCTTCTATTTCTGATGTCGGTAGCTTTTTACACATTTTAAAGTAACGGAATTTAAGCGTAATTATTTATTAATCGGAATTATGATATTTACCTTCGATAGAGAACGTTGAAGTGTCGTTCATGACTACATCTGAGACATCATTTGGTTGCCTGCAATATAACCATTATAAGGATGAATCCATATTGATGATCTTTATTCTGTAAGTAGGTCGCAAGGGCACTTACATGTTTACGGCATTTCCCAAGAGGAGACCACTATTGAGAAGAAAGCCGAAACAAACTCAGCAGTCAGTCATTTTTAGGGGTCCGTACCAAAAAAGGTAAAAAAAGAACCCTTATGTTGTGACTGTCCGACTATATGAGCTATATCTCAGATAATACTTATGGTCAGCCCAAATGTATTGCGAAGGCAAAATTTTAAATATATTTTTATTGTGACATAGATACAAGTCAAAGCGCAAAGAAAAATACGATTGCTCTCGATGGGTCACACCAGGACTCGAACCCGGTACCTCTCGATTACGCGTCGAGCGTGTCCACCCCTCCACCAGCGAGCACTGTGCCAATCGCCTCGAATTTATCCATTCGCTTTGACCCATGACCCTTTTTTATTTTTTGAAAGGTATTATATCCTTACCGCCATCTATGAGAACACGTATGACACCTGTTCTCATTCCGACTGTCCTTCCTTTACAGCAGTGTCAAATCGAACGAAGAGATGGGCGCTGTTATAAGTATTTCTATGAAACACATTTTTTTTTTGTTTCTGTGTTTTTAATGTGGGAAAACTAAGACCACTTTGTGACATAGATACAAGTCAAAGCGCAAAGAAAAATACGATTGCTCTCTCACGTGGTCACACCAGGACTCGAACCCGGTACCTCTCGATTACGCGTCGAGTGTGTCAACCCCTCCACCAGCGAGCACTGTGCCAATCGCCTCGAATTCGGTTTAAAGATCTATATTTCTCAACAATAACAATAATTCACTTACTTGAGAAAAACATATCATGCATAAGTTGTGATAACCTAAGCTAGTGAGCGTAGGTACATGTCTATTTATTCGCAAGTCGTGAATTCGCTTTGTTTCATAGAAATATATTTTCATTTAAAAAAAAACAACGAATATGACGAGGCGTCAAAATTCAAAGTCTAGCCACTAGATCAAGTAGGGTATCAGATAAAGGGCTTGATCTTCTCATTTACAATTTTTTTATGTGGTTAAATTTTGTTAAGGAAAATGTGGAAAATATACCATCCCTCCCCCCCCCCACATTTATCTCCGAAGTTTACCCAACAAGATCGACTGACGCTTCACCAACCACACGAGGATGAAATTCCTCGTGACATCAAGTATTGTAGATTGACTTGACTGATTGTCTAGTAAATAACTGAATGAACTTACCCCAGTTGGAATATCCTGTCGCCCAGACACCTCATGCTGACTTCTTCGTACAAGAGTCTCGTGAGACCCGCGCCTTCCGTACCGGCTGTCAACGATTGTAGCCGTCCCACGGGGCC
Organism: Hedya salicella; assembly: GCA_905404275.2. Lineage (NCBI taxonomy): Eukaryota > Metazoa > Arthropoda > Insecta > Lepidoptera > Tortricidae > Hedya > Hedya salicella. The sequence goes on along the minus strand of FR990097.1, from coordinate 51,515,377 downwards.
CAGCAGACTGAAACAATCGACTTGTCATAACATGTACGGTATACAGGGTGGCATATTTAGATCGGTCAGTATGGGCAAATCTGAAACTATATAAAGTCTGAAACTACTTTTTTTATTTATTTGATATAATGTGACATTTTGTATTGATTTTAAATGAAGTATGAACACGACATGTAATTTATTAATTTATTGATGGGTACCTATTTTTCTGGTACCAAATTTATAGTCATTTCTTTGAGTAACTACACTATAATTGTATTATTATTTTTGTAAGTAACGAACATATTCAGAATAGTATTTATAAGTGACTAGCTTCTGCCCGCGACTTCGTCCGCCTTTAATTCGTTTATCGCGGATAAGGGTATTTTTCCGGGATAAAAAGTAGCCTTTGTCCTTTCCCGGGACTCAAACTATCTCCATACCAAATATCATTCAAATCGGTTCAGCGGTTTAAGCGTGAAGAAGTGACGGACACACAGAAAGACAGACACACTTTCGCATTTATAATATTAGTATGGATATGTATTTTTAACTATAAGAAATTTGTAATGGTGTGACAAATAAAACTAAACTATAAGGCATGCTAAATTCTCTTCTTAGGAACCATATGTCATCGATTTTAGTAATAAGAAAAACTATATTCATACACTTAAAAAAGTAGCTCAGCTCGGAAATTGAACCCGGACGTTTTGAAAAATAAAACTAGCAATATTTATATTTAGATATCGATCGTGTAAGTCTTAAGCAGTAAATATTACTATGAAACATGATACTAAAATGAATAAAATGCATTGTTTTTTTAAATTTATGAATACAATTTTCTTAATCGATGACATGGTTTATGAGAAGGGATTTTTGTATATCTTATAGTTTCAGACTTTCCCATACTGACCGATCTAAATGTGCCACCCTGTACATATAAATTGATCAGATAGGCGGTCTTCAAGATTGGGCAGTAAAATAGACGATCCAAGATGGACGATATGGCTTAATTGAAAACACCGTCATGGGGATTGTTTCTAAATTCTAGGAACGGAAACATATCGTGAGATTCTGCATGACGTCTATACTATTTTAAGGTTGAAAAAGTGAAATGTCTGTACATTGAAAATATAAAAAAATAGGGTCCTACTGTTTGTAGGACACTGAATAGAAAAATATTAATTCTTTGTATGTTTGTATGTGTCGTTGTGGCTTCATCACGCCAAATCGGCTAAACAGATTTCAACAATTTTTGGTACACGGGTAGCTCCAGATGGTTATAGGATATTTTTTGAGCATAAATATTTGTTTCTGAGTCTTGGATGTTTTCTATGTATATAAGTAATATATCTATTAAATATGTCCTCTAGTACCCATAGCACAAGCCTTATTGAGCTTACTATGGGACTAGTTCGATTTGTGTAAAAATTGTCCCGTTATATTTATATTTATTTATTATTATTTATTTTTTACCCGACTACACTGAAGATAAAAACAGGGATTTTGACTTTTTCTACTCCGCGAACAAAGTTGCGGGCACCTTCTAGTATTTTATAATCATCTCTGAATGTAGAATAAACTCAAAAAAAATCTAAGGAGTTTTAATAGAACTTTAGAAGAACTCTTAGTTCTTCCAAAGTGGAGCAAGGGCCCGAGTACGAAAACCCGCGACCGGCGGCGCGGCCAGCGAATTCCTAATACATTGCGTGTGATGCCAACTAACTGCTCTGCGGTGAGCGCCTCGACCACGCAATGAAGAGAGAATTCGCTCGCCGCGCCGCCTACCATCACAACACAAATTTATCGATTACTGCACAAGTGTTACTCGAATAACAGCCCGAAAAAAAAGCTAGTCGCGCGGTTTCGTGTCCGGACCGTAACAGATACATAAAAAGTTGTTACTATATTAATATGTCAATAACTTGTGATTCACTCCTGTTTCAAATGTATCAACAATATCGAACATCTGTATGGAAAGGACATGTTGACTGTGTCTGTTTATACTTAGCTAAAATGTTATTTTTTAAGTAACCAATGGATAACTGTTATTGGCCCTCTGTTATGTAACTAAAATTAATAATAATAATAAATAATCACGGACAATCTTACACAAATCGACCTAGTCCCGAACTAAGCTAAGCTTGTACTATGGGTTCGATAGGCGACAATATACATAATATAATTATAGACAAATTACAATACTACATATAAAACATCCAGGACGCAGGCATAAACATTCGTGCTCATCTCACAAACACTTGCCCTGGCCGGGATTCAAACACGGGACCGCCAGCTTCGTAGGCCGCTGTGCAACCTACTGAGCCAAACGTGTTGTCAAATTTAACAAACGTTATGTTATATGTTTATTTACGGCTGTTGTTATCCTGATTATCGATAATAATAAAAAAAAGAGCCAGCCAGTCACACATGACATGCGACCATAACCTGCGGTTACTGCTTACTATCAAGTAGACCAAACACTTATTTATCACTATCATAGTATTAAAAACGTTTATAAGGAAAAAAAATCGAAAAAACCCTTAAACTTCAAGATTACTCATTAAATTGGTCATGGGCGTCGTTTTCACAGTTTTCTTACCCCTGCACGCTTCCAGCCAACAGCACGCGGCACACGTCAATGTATATCGGCGTCAGCTCCGTGGGTGTGAGGTCCAGCAGCGTCCCTAGCTGTGGGACGAGGACTGAGTCTAGATCGAACTTGCTGGTCGATAGCACGGAGCGTAGGGCTTCTGTGAGCAGTGCTCGAGCGGCTTCTGGAGTCGTCTGAAAATTATAAGATTAAACTTCACTAGAGAGCGAAAGTTTCGGGACACCTTAATTTAAATAACAGCAATAGATTTTTATTATATTGCAATACCCAAATGTATTAACTATTTCCGCGACCTTATCATAGAGACAACAAGAGAATATCTCGCTCCGTTAACGACTTTTTCATGGGTTTTATACGAGTTCGATTTATACCTAATAACTATGTTTTTTAACTGTTATTTGGGCAGTTTAGGTGTAAAATTTAATAAAGATTATGACAGAATTAAAAAACTGTACAGCCCTGCGCTATTGTAAGAAATATAACGGTATTTTACCGACACGAAATTTTTGCTTTCGTGTATTTAAAAAACGCCGGTCACGTGCGAGTTTGTAGGTTCGCTCTCGTGTTATCGTGTTAAACTGTAATTGAGTGAGTAGGACGGCACTATACAAACTTCAAATTTCGAACTTTGGAGTTACCTCTCAGGACTGGAGCGGTTAAATCTCTATACATTTTTTAATTTAATTTAATTAGTTGCATGCTTAGTTTAATATATGATTGCCACCGAACGGGCCAAGTAGGAGCGAGGTCAAGCGCATTTTACTAGTTGCCTAAGGCACTGTAGTAACATCTCATATTTGAATGGAGTTTACACCGCTTCCTCGCGGACACGGACGGCTGTGATCGGCTGCCGTCACGTGCGATCGCATCCGACCGGCTCCTACCGCTACCGCCGCACCCCTTTATCGCCGATCTTTAGTAGATTTTAACGCTCGAACGCACACAATCGGCTGCTCTAGCATTTGCTTACTACTTAGTTCCTTAATAACAACTTCGTCAAAGGAGGAGAAAAAAAAATCTCTTTTTTTTATACTACTAACAAGCGTACGGCCTGCCTGATGTTAAGCAGTCACCGCAGCCTATGAGCGCTTGCAACGCCAGGGGCATTACGAGCGTGTTGCCGACCCTTTAAGAACCTATTCACTCCCCTCTTGAAGAACCCCATGCTGTAACCGCCAGGGAAAACCGCGGCAGGGAGGTCATTCCACATACGGAGTGTGCGCGGTAGAAAATTCCTTTGATACCGCACGGTGCGCGACCATTTTGGTTCCAAGGTGTGTGGATGAATATCCCGCCGATGGCGAGCGGTGCGATGGTAGAAGGTGGCTGTAGGCATCATGTCGAACAATTCCTCGGAACACAGCCCATTATATAGGCGGTAGAACACACATAAAGAGGCGAAGTCTCTCCTTAGACTTAAAGGTTCAATACCGTTTGTGAGCATGGGATCGTCAATAATTCGTACAGCGCGTCTTTGAACTGAGTCAAAAGGGCCAAGCTGATATCCATTTGTTCAGCGTAGTCGGATAAAAAGTGTCCTATAACCATGTGGGTACCCAGCTACCAAAATAGTTGAAGCCACAACGACACATACAAACATACAAAATAAAACGATTTAGTGATCTTCAAATAAAGTCCATATCACTTATATTTTTGAAATCTTCAATGTACAGACATTTCATTTTTACTACTTTATAATAGTATAGATTAGATTACCTTAGCGAACTCAAGCAAAGTTTCCAATATGGCGTCTATTGGCATTTGGACATTGATAGCTGGCTCGTTTGTATCTGAAAATATAAATTCAATCTGAATTTAACTTAGCAGTCTTAGCACAATCAAGGTCCTTAGCGTAGATTATTAAATAGTTATCACCCAATAAATACAAAAACCATAATGACAGCAGACCTGTACGCCTATTCACTAATATCCATACCAAGGTACCTATCTAATGGAGCGGGGCTCATTAAGGTGCATCGCTGTTGAAACCCACACAAGCATATTTGAAGTGGATAGACACCCTTAGACGTGGCTCTACTTATGACATTTCTGGCGTTGCAGAAAATATGTCTCTGGACTTACCAAGAAATCGGGCTTCTAATATTATAATTTTCTGTTTATTAGGTTTAACTCTGTCTGCTTCAAGTCCATGATTCAAGAAGAGCAGTTGGACAGCACACTTTGACTTGGACAATAGTTTTTAAGAGCCCTTTTTTATCATGAGCTTCTTGGTGTTCAGTTCACTGCCAATCTCAAACTTCGGTCAATATATCGAGTCCAAAGCAAAGACTGAAGCGAAAAAACCCGGAATCCTCTCTAAGATTAGGCGGTATTTCACTCCAGGACAGCTTTTAATGCTTTACCAAGCACAAGTCCGGTCATGTATGGAGTACTGCTATCACCTTTGGGACGGATCGGCTAAATACCAACTGGCCACTTTGGACTCGATTGACAAACGAGCTAGGCGGCTTATTGGCGACCCTACTCTAACTGACACTAAGCTACAGAGCCTTGAGCATCGATGTAGGGTCGCTCGTCTATCGGTCTTTTACAGGTTAAATTTGGGTGAGTGTGCGGGGGAATTATATGATTTAATTCCACCAGCCCCTTTCCATCATCGGGATCGGGACACACGACGCGTGCGTTCGTTCCATCCGCACGTGGTCAATATTCCGCGAATCCGCACGAAGCGCTATGGTGCAACTTTTATCATGCGTACCGCAAAGGAGTGGAACTCGCTGCGAGTGTGTTCCCCGACCATTATAATTTGGGCGTGTTCAAGACAAGAGTGAGTAGTCTGTTTCTAGACGGGCATGATACATCCTTGACCGCATCGTCACTTCACAACAGGTGAGATTGCGGTCAAATGCCCATATATTCTTTAATAAATGAAAAAAAGAATAAAAAGCCTTATATGGGTTTCTAATAAACAATAAAAATAAACTACAATACACATAACTATCTGTAGTCGCACCCGCTTACGGGACAACGGTGTCCCGGACCTTTGGGAGGCATGCGAGCCGAAGCCAACGCGTAGAGGCCCTTTCGACAATTTAATGAAATGTAAGGTACCGCGCGGGTGCTGTTCCTGCCCGTATCATGGGTCGCGCACAGAGACAGCACTCACTAGACGTAAGAACTATTGGAGAGAGATGACTGATGATCTAAATATGCTGGGTTATGGAATTGAAATGAGGGACTAAATACTGGGCTATTGCTTTAGATAATCGGACGTCTACTAGGAAAAAATGCCCCATGGCTAAAGGCACTGTTAGATCATGACTTGCCCACCGCTAGATGGGTCCCCGTAAATAGCGACACCTAGTGGCCTGAGGGCATTACTATTATTGTTACTATTACTTAGTCGTTTGATATAAGCCCGTACAGATGTAGTGAATAATCATTTTCCATCGTATTTTCTCGGAAATGTTCGTATGCGTCTTGCTACTTCATTCACACTCAGTACCCATCAAGACAACGTAGGGGACGGTCGCATTGCGAGACGAAGTATCGCTATATAGTGGTTAATACCACAGAATTTATTTAAGTAAGTGTTTTGTTTACCTAACGAATTCTTTATATCATTGGACCGTGGTGGTTTAAACATCTCAGTGTGATATACTTCAAACTGGTGGTTTGATATTTGACATTGATGAATAAAGTACTCAGTTCATTTGATACAAACACGTCACTTAATACTACAATAATTCATGGAGACATCAGCGCCATTCGGAAGTAGTTGTATGTGCCGAGTTTTCACGATGGGAAAGGATTATTCACTACATCCATACTAATATTATATATGCGAAAGTGTGTCTGTCTGTCTGTCTGTTACCTCTTCACGCTTAAATCGCTGAACCGATTTGGACGAAATTTGGTATGGAGATAGTTTGAGTCCCGGGGAAGGACATAGACTACTTTTTATCCCGGAAAAATACCATTATCCGCGATAAACGAATTTAAGGCGGACGAAGTCGCGGGCAGAAGCTAGTCTGTAATAAATATCTAAATTAATGTGATAGTTGTTTAGTACTGGACTCTTCTGCATGCGGATAGTAAAAATGCAATATTAAGAGTAGAGTTACCTTGCAGCTGTGTCCGTCTACTATTAGCGGCGTAGCTTCTGAACGTGCCCTGGAAAGTCCTGCTGAGGGTCAACAGCCTTGACGTCTCCTCAGCTTCCCTGCACAGGATTATGGACGTGTCTCTTATACAGGACAGTAGGCGTTGAACATTTTATAGAAAACTAGAAGGTACATGCAATTTCATCAGCGGAGGATAAAGAAATCATAACCTCTCTTTTTTCTTCAGCGAAGTCGAGTAAAAAATATCCTTAAACCATCTGGGGATACTCAGCTACCCGTGTACGAAAAATTGTTGAAATCTGTTTATGGTGCGTCCACACTTGTATCATTTGCTCGTATCCGATCAACGTGCCGTGGCATGACTGCGTATCGCGCTGCTTGGACGCTTACTGTCGGCGCGCCGATCATGCCGTACTCGTCCGATATAACTGTGTGATACGCGTAGCAAAATGGATTTGGAGCGATCCGATCGGCGCAACGTCCAAACGCGTGATCGTGACACGCGATCATGCCACGCAATGATGATCTGATACGGGCAAATGATACAAATGTGGACGCACCTTTAGCCGTTTTGGCGTGATGACGCCACAACGACACATACAAACAAAAACGATTCAGTGTCATTCAAATAATCAATGTCACGTTATTCGTTGAAAATATCATCAATGTACAGACATTTAACTTTGACATAGGAGATATTTAAAAAAAACTATTGTAAGGGACTATTTGGAGGTCACTCCTCACACAGATATTTTGTATGTTTGTATGTGTCGTTGCGGCTTCATCACGCTAAATCGGCTAAACGGATTTAAACTAGTTTTGGTACACGGGTAGCTGGGTATCTCCGGATGGTTATAGGATACTTTTTACCCGACTATGCTGAAGAAAAAAGAGGGGTTATGATTTTTTCTCCTCCACGAACGAAGTTGCGGACGCCTTCTAGTTATAGAATATAGATGAAGGGAAATTTATTACATAACATTCAGCGAAGGCTACTATGCCTATGTGCATTCCTGGCTAGTCTATGGCAGTATTTTGTGTGGAAATAGCACTTATGTAGGAATAGTGACGGTGAGAGATGTTTACTTATTTTAGGATGTTACTTATGCTGACTTCGTTATTAATACATTTTTGAACGAGACCGTCAGCTCTCGTATTTCGGCACTTTTGAAAAATTCCAAAAACTGAATAGACACAAAATCCATACTTAATATTATAAATGCGAAAGTGTCTGTCTGTCTGTTACCTCTTCACGCTTAAACCGCTGAACCGATTTGGATGAAATTTGGTATGGAGATAGTTTGAGTCCCGGGGAAGGACATAGGCTACTTTTTATCCCGGAAAATACCCTTATCGGCGATAAACGAATTTAAGGCGAACGAAGTCGCGGGCAGAAGCTAGTGTCCATATAATTATCGAACCTTCCCACAATATTTAACGAGAATCGGTTGAAAAATGCGAGCTGTAGACGTCAGCCGCACATCCGCCGGACAGACAGACATACGAAAGCATTTCTTGAAGAACCTTAGGTCAAAACGCATCAATAACACCTCCGAGCTACTTATTCCACAGCCTGCAGTGATGGATGCAACTGCCAGTAACCACTTACCTCGCAGGCAAAGGCTCTTCTCTCAGTCTGCTGTTCCGGAAGCTCTCCGCGGCTCTGACGTCACTGTACAGCATCTCCAGCAAAGCGGACACGCACACAGACACACTCAGAGCCTTGTCCGTGTGCGCCGGCAGGTAGAAGGTGAGTAGGAAGCATTCTGCGAATCTGGAATAAGGTAAGTACTTAGATCTTTGTGTCAATATATTAATTTATTTGTGTGATGTTTTATTTTATTTATTTATTTATTTATTTATTCAATCAATTAAACATAACAGGCTTACAGTGTTAACCAAGGCGCCTGTTACGCTAGCTTACAAAACTTAAATTTAACAGAGAATCCTTATACTAACCTATATAGTTCTAATATTAAATAATATAATTTTTTATTAATTATTAATTATGCTGACCGTAAACCACATGCTATAGGTCCAGTGAACATATAAAGTTGCAGATCTTAGACCGTAGAATAAGCCAGCGGTCAGCAAAGACGTCGGTATCCTGAAGCTGTGCTAGCAGCGCGTTCAGAAGTTGCACCGCGCGGGCGGTCGGCGCGTTGAGCGCGCGGTGCGTGCGCAGCCCCGGCAGCGCCGCGAACAGCGCGCGTATATTGTTCCGGGACAAACAGGGAGAGTCGCTCGAGAGTTGTCTGATTATCTACTTTGTGGCGGAGAAGTAAACAGTAATGCTCCAGTAGATGACATTTCCTTCTATGCTTAAGCGTTGACAACCCGACCATGCCGAGCACGAATAGAGAGGGATACAGGAAGGGATAATAGCCGTACAGCCTCTTATATAGATACCTAGCGAATTTTTTTTGCACTCTCTCTAGCATATCTGAGTAATTGGCTTCGATTGGATCCCAAACTACACAGTTATACTCGAGTTTGCTGCGGACGTAGGCGTTAAAAAGTAACTTTACAACCCTAATGCTCCTAAATTGCGCCGCTGTTCGCATGATAAAACCTAGGGATTTGGAGGCATTCTTGCATGCGGCAATAATATGCTCATGGAACTCCATCCTAGTGTCGAGAAGCAAACCGAGATCGCGAATGTTGTGGGCACGATTTAAGGGAAGATTTCCCAGACAGTATGATGTCTCTATTGGCGTTTGGGATCGCGTAAATGTAATTACACTGCATTTGGCAGCATTGAAGTGTAGTTTATTATTATTGGCCCAATTATGCACAGAGTTTATGTCACACTGCAGAGCCTTACTGTCTGTTGGTCCATCGATAGCAGAAAATAACTTCAAGTCATCCGCAAACAACAAGCATTTGGCGTTCTGGACAACTGCCGGGAGATCGTTAACCATGATCAGAAACAGGGTTGGCCCAAGCGTGCTACCCTGGCTTACACCAGACCGAGTGTAGTACTCATCTGAAACATATCCGGATACCTGTACATACTGCTTTCGGTCACTGAGATAACTAGCCATCAGTTTTACTAAGCCGTAGGAAAACCCGGAGATGGAAAGTTTGCGCAACAAAACATCGTTATCGACTTGATCAAAGGCCTTCTGAAAGTCGAAATATGCCGAATCTACTTGACGCGACCTATCCATATGCTCAAGTACGTAATCCGTAAAATTAATATTATTGGTACAAGTGGACCTGCCTATTCGGAAACCGTGTTGGGAATTATCAAGAGAAGATGAAGTCTGCAGCAAGATTTGACGATTTATGATGTCTTCAAAGATTTTCCCAAAAATGGACAGAATTGCAATAGGTCTGTAATTGACTACATCAGTAGACGTTGGCGTTTTGGGAACAGGAGTCACTCTAGAGATTTTCCAGGCCGATGGGTAAATACCGCTATCAATAGAGATCCTATATTGAAAACAACGGGTTGCACTCCGGGAGTGCCGGCAGAAGTGAAAACTTGAATATTTTTGTGCATTTATTAATGTGCGTTGTCAATGACATTGCAACAGTTTTTCAATCAGGTCACGTGTCCGACAGATTGAAACCTACCGTTCACGTGATCTGTCACGAGTTTAAAATTTTTTCCCCATCACATAAAGTGCACAGCGCAGCTAAAGAAGTTTTCACTTCAAAAATGATAATAAGCAAAAAACATTATAGTGATCACAGCGCCATCTCTCTCGTAAGCTTGACTATACTGAAACAGCAGTTCAGCTTGAAGACTGCTGCGTAAACGTACGTTCTTAAAGTGGTGCTATGCTATAAGGTACTAACCTTTCAAAAATTAATGGTACATAGGTCGTGATTTACGTATCATTACCGAAGGAGGAGGATTAATTCGTTGTGAATCACATGCGGTCTGATAGTCTAATGGATCAGGACGCTGTTCCGGTATAACGACGCTGGTTCGATTCCGGCTTAGACTGCAGTGGATCGCAATTAATTTTTCTCTCTACTTAGATCTTTGTATCAACATAGTAATTTAAAAGATTGCGTGATATTTTTACATTAAAAAAATATATAAACAAAAAAGGTAAGCCCAGTTAGAGAAAGCTAACAAATGTGGTTGCCACGACGCTGAATATCTGGATGTATCTCTTTCTTTTGTAAAGATATCAAGATATATATCTCTGGGCTGACAGTAGATATACGATACAATACTCACCGCTAGGTGTTTGTTCAACAGCGCTCCTAACGCGTCACGCGCCATCTTTGCCACGCTGGATCACAATCCACCGCGCCTAGACCGAGGCAAATCGGTATACATCATCTCTGCTGACCCTCAACGTAGGAGTGGTCTCGGTCTTCTGTTTCTTTGCTGACAGAAGCTATACGTTACAGTACTTACCGGATCCCCAAGTCCTTGTTCTATACCGCTCCTAACGCGTCTCTCGCCATCTTTGCCACGTCTGGATCACAATCCACCGCGCCCACACCGAGGCAAAGTCAAAGTCAAAGTTCTTTTTTTCAGTTTAGGCATAATTACAATGCACTTATGAATGTCAAATAGAAAGCGGTACTTTTGCAAAACACACATTATTCATAAAATTAAATTTTACAGTAGGACCTCTTTTTTTCCAATACGATAACTCGTGCAGGACGATAATCACTGCCAGACATCTCTATCCATGATATAGTCGTTTACCTTATAATAAGCTCTTGAAATAAGTTTTTGTTTCACCACGGATTTGAATTTACAGTCGGTAAGTTCGGTAACGTGTTTTGGAATTTTATTGTAGTATTTTATACAATTTCCCAAGAACGATTTTTTGCTTTTACTAATCTGTAAAATGTTTGTTTGAGCTTTCCTGTATTTCTGGTCACTTTTGGCTTATCTGTATTCGTTGTGAAATTGCATAAATTCTTCCTCACATACATTATTATTACAAATACGTATAACGACGGCAGCGTTAGAATATCTATCTCCTTGAAGAGTTCTCTCAATGACTCACGCGACCCCAAGTTATAAATTGCTCTAATAGCCCTTTTTTGCAAAATAAAGACTGTTTCAATATCCGCGGCTGATCCCCACAAAATAAGACCATAAGTAATGATACTACTAAAGTAAGCGAAGTAAACTAACCGTGCCTTCGCCACATCGGTAAGCTGCCTTATTTTTCTGACTGCAAAAGCAGCGGAGCTCAACCTACTTCCTATTGTAGGCAAGTCGTATACAGTTGATGAATACATCATATCTGCTGACCCTCAATGTAGGAGTAGTCTCGGTCTTCTGTTTCTTTGCTGACAGAAGCTATACGTAACAATACTCACCGGATCCCCAGGTCCTTGTTCAATACCGCTCCTAACGCGTCTCTCGCCATCTTTGCCACGTCTGGATCACAATCCACCGCGCCCACACCGAGGCAAGTCGTATACAGTTAATGAATACGTCATATCTGCTGACCCTAAATGTAGGATTGGTCTCGGTCTTCTGTTTCTTTGCTGACAGAAGCTATACGTAACAATACTCACCGGATCCCCAGGTCCTTGTTCAATACCGCTCCTAACGCGTCTCTCGCCATCTTTGCCACGTCTGGATCACAATCCACCGCGCCCACACCGGGGCAAGTCGTATACAGTTAATGAATACGTCATATCTGCTGACCCTAAATGTAGGATTGGTCTCGGTCTTCTGTTTCTCTGCTGACAGTAGCTATACGTTACAATACTCACCGTATCCCCAGGTCCTTGTTCAACATGGCTCCTAACGCGTCTCTCGCCATATTTGCCACGTCTGGATCGCTATCAACCGCGCCCACACCGAGGCAAGTCAGTATACTATTGCTGTATACGTCATCTCTGCTCACGCTCAGAATTTGAGTGGTCTCTGTCTTCTGTCTTTTTGCTGGTGGTTGAGTGGGTTGGGCGAAGAGTTCTGGAAGAACAAAATCGGTGAAAAACGTGGCTTGAGAGAAGAAGAAACAGTATTGCAATTGCTATAAAACAAACTTAACAAAAGTAACGCAATTTCGAACTAAACGCAAAGAAACAATTGAAGAAAAGTAACTTTACATTTGATGGAAAACCTTACATCTAATATGAAACAACATGAGCTCGCTTTGGCCACAGTAGAACCAGCTGGTGACAATCATTTCTAAGCTTTGCGCCCACCTTTTATCTGAATATTTTAAACTCACTGTTTTGTAAATAAATGATGAAGAAATGAGTGCCTCCTCCGCGATGTGTAAATTACAGTCTACTCTTTATTAACAACAAATACGAAGATACGCCAGTCATGTGCTTCCTGACCTTGGCCGCTGCGGGCCTCAGCGCTCCATCACAGGTGTAAGACAGTCATGTACCCACCTTCACACGCCCGCAGCATGACCTCCACGACGAGCCTCCTGACCTTGGCCGCTGCGGGCCTAAGCGCTCCATCACAGCTGTAAGGCAGTCATGTACCCACCTTCACACGCCCGCAGCATGACCTCCACGACGAGCCTCCTGACCTTGGCCGCTGCGGGCCTAAGCGCTCCATCACAGCTGTAAGGCAGTCATGTACCCACCTTCACACGCCCGCAGCATGACCTCCACGACGAGCCTCCTGACCTTGGCCGCTGCGGGCCTCAGCGCTCCATCACAGCTGTAAGGCAGTCATTTACCCACCTTCACACGCCCGCAGCATGACCTCCACGACGAGCCTCCTGACCTTGGCCGCTGCGGGCCTCAGCGCTCCATCACAGCTGTAAGACAGTCATGTACCCACCCTCGCACGCCCGCAGCATGACCTCCACGACGAGCCTCCTGACCTTGACCACTGCGGGCCTCAGCGCTCCATCACAGCTGTAAGGCAGTCATTTACCCACCTTCACACGCCCGCAGCATGACCTCCACGACGAGCCTCCTGACCTTGGCCGCTGCGGGCCTCAGCGCTCCATCACATCTGTAAGACAGTCATGTACCCACCCTCGCACGCCCGCAGCATGACCTCCACGACGAGCCTCCTGACCTTGACCACTGCGGGCCTCAGCGCTCCATCACAGCTGTATGACAGTCATGTACCCACCCTCGCACGCCCGCAGCATGACCTCCACGACGAGCCTCCTGACCTTGACCACTGCGGGCCTCAGCGCTCCATCACAGCTGTATGTCAGTCATGTACCCACCCTCGCACGCCCGCAGCATGACCTCCACGACGAGCCTCCTGACCTTGACCACTGCGGGCCTCAGCGCTCCATCACAGCTGTATGTCAGTCATGTACCCACCCTCGCACGCCCGCAGCATGACCTCCACGACGAGCCTCCGGACCTTGACCACTGCGGGCCTCAGCGCTCCATCACAGCTGTATGACAGTCATGTACCCACCCTCGCACGCCCGCAGCATGACCTCCACGACGAGCCTCCTGACCTTGACCACTGCGGGCCTCAGCGCTCCATCACAGCTGTATGACAGTCATGTACCCACCCTCGCACGCCCGCAGTACGACCTCCACGACGAGCCTCCTGACCTTGACCACTGCGGGCCTCAGCGCTCCATCACAGCTGTATGACAGTCATGTACCCACCCTCGCACGCCCGCAGCATGACCTCCACGACGAGCCTCCTGACCTTGACCACTGCGGGCCTCAGCGCTCCATCACAGCTGTATGACAGTCATGTACCCACCCTCGCACGCCCGCAGCATGACCTCCACGACGAGCCTCCTGACCTTGACCACTGCGGGCCTCAGCGCTCCATCACAGCTGTATGTCAGTCATGTACTCACCCTCGCACGCCCGCAGCATGACCTCCACGACGAGCCTCCTGACCTTGACCACTGCGGGTCTCAGCGCTCCATCACAGCTGTATGACAGTCATGTACCCACCCTCGCACGCCCGCAGCATGACCTCCACGACGAGCCTCCTGACCTTGACCACTGCGGGCCTCAGCGCTCCATCACAGCTGTATGTCAGTCATGTACCCACCCTCGCACGCCCGCAGCATGACCTCCACGACGAGCCTCCTGACCTTGACCACTGCGGGCCTCAGCGCTCCATCACAGCTGTATGTCAGTCATGTACCCACCCTCGCACGCCCGCAGCATGACCTCCACGACGAGCCTCCTGACCTTGACCACTGCGGGTCTCAGCGCTCCATCACAGCTGTATGACAGTCATGTACCCACCCTCGCACGCCCGCAGCATGACCTCCACGACGAGCCTCCTGACCTTGACCACTGCGGGCCTCAGCGCTCCATCACAGCTGTATGACAGTCATGTACCCACCCTCGCACGCCCGCAGCATGACCTCCACGACGAGCCTCCTGACCTTGACCACTGCGGGCCTCAGCGCTCCATCACAGCTGTATGTCAGTCATGTACCCACCCTCGCACGCCCGCAGCATGACCTCCACGACGAGTCTCCTGACCTTGGCCGCTGCGGGCCTCAGCGCCGCCACCTGCGCTACACAGCGCCTCCTCAGTACTTCGTCCATCAATGGCAGCCCGGCTTTTACTAGCAGGAGAGCTGTAACAAACAAATTATATTCAATTAACTTTAATCTATGTCCAGATACACTTCATCGTCTATTCAATAACGAGGACCAGTTGGGCTTATCGGGAGTAACGTTGCCTACGAAACTGAAGAAGTTAAGTAAGTGTTCAAATCCCGGTAAGGGCAGGTGTTTTTGTGATTAATGTGCTTAAATATTTGTTCCTGAGTATTAGATATTTTCTGTGTATATAAGTAAATATATTTATCGCATCGGTCCGGAAATATTTCCGGCGACAATTTATTCCACAGTCGTGCGAGGCAGGATATTTTTATGTCAGTTAGAGAGCACAGTTTACGAGTCAGTGTCACAAAATCCAAATGAAACTGTACCTGTGTGGTCTTTAATGATCATGTCGGACAGGTCGACAAGTTCGAACATGTCGGCGTTATATTCGCTCTGGCAGCCGCGCGACAGGTACACAGACAGGATGTGCAGGCACTTGGTCCTGTCGTGAGACGTCACTTTCGTCACATAGTCGGTTATTTTTCTGCAATGACAAGGTATTTTAGGAAAGCGATCCTTTATCACTGTAGATAAAATATTAGGTTATCTGTTTGGAATAAAAAGATCGAAAATCCCTAATATATTTAGAATTTTTCATAGAGGAAGTAAATAAATGCTGTGTCTAACATCAACATCCCTTCGAATTGATCCAATTCAAGCAGATAATGTTTTATTAATTCACTTATATTAATCTCATACGTCAGTTTACGAAGGCAGCCAAATTTAAATAATAAGAAAAGCAAATTATTATTATATTTATCTACTAGAAGGCGTCCACAACTTCGTTCGCGAAGGAGAAAAAGTCATATCCCTTCATTTTTTCTTGAGCGTAGTCGGGTAAAAAGTATCCTATAACCATCTGGAGATACCCAGCTACCCGTGTACCAAAGATAGTTGAAATCCGTTTAGCCGATTTTGCGTGATGACACATACAAACATACATAAAAACCAAAAAAAAAAATTATCGTTTATATGACCTCCAAATAGTCCATAACAATCAATTTTTTGGAAATATCTTTAATGTACAGACATTTCATTTTTACAACTTAATAATAGTATTAGATGATTGTATACATACTTTGCATATATATATATATATATATATATATTTAAGGGTAATATTTCATACATCTGACTGTTATTAATAAAGTAGTGTTACCACTATATATGTACTTTCATCATTTGGGGGTTATTTATCATTCATTACGCTCGTCATAGTTAAATTATGTCCGATCAGCAGCCCATTTCACAAAAACTTGTAACTTATATTACAAGTGGAAGCATCTTTTTAGGGTGCTGTACCAAAAGGGTAGAACGGGACCCTATTACTAACACTCCGCTGTCCGTCCGTATATCTGTCTGTCCGTCTGTCACCAGGCTGTATCTCATGAACCGTGATAATTAGACACTTTAAATTTTCAGATGATGTATTCCTGTTGCCGCTATAGCAACAAATACTAAAAACAGAATAATTGTACGTCTGTCCATGTCAGTAACCAATATAAAATGACCGAACACCGCGTACATTTTGCTTTGGAGTACATCTCTGCTAACACTGGATTTTCACAGATACGGCCGTTTGTAGCGTATATTTTGTACGGAACCCTCGGTGCGCTAGTCCGACTCGCACTTGCCGGTTTTTAATATATATATTTTCGGATAGAGATTTTCGCTTTTAATACAAGTGACAAGCTCTGGAGAAACGGGACCAGATGTTTTTCATTTAGGGCTGTCGATAGACTCAGTGAAAGAAACATACCTGAACTCTTGTTCCCCACAGCACTCCGCACACCCCAAACTGGCATAATACAGCGTCCTCACATAATTAGTGACCCCACTTTTCTCTAGGTACTTCTTAAACCCCTCCACCGCTCCCCTCTCCGCGCCCCGGCAGGCTGTCAACGCCAGCCCGAAGCACTCTGACACCTTTGAAGGATCGACGTCCAGCTTTGACAGCAGTTTTGACAGCGTCTGTGGCACGTATATCTTGTTTTTTGATATCACTTTGATTAGTTGAAGGATCGCTTTTTGGGTGTCGTGGTGTGGATCTGAAAGTATAACAGGTAAGACTAAAAACACAACAAACAAACGTAACAGGTAACGTTGTAAAAATGAAATAAACAAAAAGTTTTAACATTTAATTTTATAACTTTATAAAGTTGTAAAAATTAAATGTCTGTATGTGTCGTTGTGGCTTCATTACGCTCCTCCGTGAACGAAGTTCCGGGCGCCTTCTATTAAAAAAAAAAAGATATTTTTCCATTCACTGACCCTCGAATAGTTCTTTTTACTTTTTGTTTATTTCATTTTTACAACTTAGTATAGAGATAATAACACTCCAGTTGACAAAAATATAGGTTAAATACCAAGCTACAATGTATATATATATTACGTGTTTTGCAGCAAGATGAATCATTTTGTATCTGTTTAAAAACAGTGTTTACCGAATTTTTCCGGGTAGCCACTTAATACGGATTAATATGTAGTACCCTCATAATACGGCTCGAAGCTCTTCCATTCAATCTGTACGGAGCTCCCATACAACTCCAAGAACCCGTTCAAGGTCTTCAGCAGCCCGTCGAACACTTTCCTCCGCCGCAGCTCCAGGCAGGTCGTGATGAGGTGGTGCGCGATGGTGCTGAGGTCTGGGTTGGTGGTCTCCTCCTTCCAGAACAATATGGTGTCAAGCTGGAAAGAATAAGTTAATTGCTAAGGGAGACGGGCTCCAGTTCAGTAGGGAAGACTTCAAGACAGATGTTCCTACGGTGACTCTATCAACAACAGCAAGCAGCCGTGTCTATATCCGCCATCCGTGCCGCCAGCCGTGTCTATAGATTCGCAGCAGGAGGGACTTCAAGGCAGATGTTCCTACGGTGAATCTATCAACAATATAAATATTCTAGGTGTTCCTGCAACTTTTCTCGCGGTCGAGACGTATTAGCAAAGGGATAGCCTCTGGGTCCATACCCAGCCTATATGAATTTTAGGTCCGGATTAATTCACATGTATCTTTGTTTCAACATCAGCCAACAAGACCGCTTCGCCTCCACCAGAAGATGGATCTGTCGGTCAAACATGTTTTTACGTATATCTCTAATGATTATGCTTATGTCGTATGACGTAAATCTAATCTATTTAAACAAAAACAACTGACAGACATAAATCAAAATAGTGTCAGAGTATAAAAAAGGGATAAAAAAAGGGGACAAAGATATTTGACACGTTCTAACGCGACCCACCCACGCTAGGTGCCGAGGACGCCAGCACCCTATCCCCTAGCACACCGACAACGGTCACACCAGACATGCTGCCATCCAAGTTCAAAATCTACGCTACGTTACGTCATTACATGTAAAGTATAACAACGCGTAAATAGGCGTAAGATGACGGATGACGGACGCGTTTAATTGGGTACTTTCCTGTAGTCAACATAAAATCACGCTTGCAGTTAAATGTTATTTCTGAAAATACGTAGAAAACATTCATGAATACTTATTTTTAAGCTTTTGGCGATTTTTGAATGATCAAAAATTAAAAAAAAGTAGGCAATTTGCCTGTATAGAATTATGATGCCATGAACCTTTTTTCCTTTCAAACTTCATACTTTCTGACTGATATTACAATTCATAAAAAGGAACTGATTTGATCTGTCAGTCAAGCACCCTATTAGTAATCACTAGGAGGTTGTGCAATGTTGTGCATTTTGTGAGCATCTCCATTAGTTTCATTGTTACTTCTGGTGAAATTGTAATTGGCTCTCTGATACCTATATCACCAATATACTATTTTTAGCTGTTGGTTCTCCGAAAAAATATCGATAAATAAATAACAATGCAGCTCCTTTCAAATTGGTCGAGTACTCACCACATCTAAGTGCAGCCCGTTCATGCATTTGCTGTTGACATCGACGGTGCCCGACAACACTGCGAGCAAACCCGGCAGCAACACGCTAGCGAGCGGCTTCAGCTCTTCTTTGCAGTTGCAGATTATCTACAAACATGTCAAAATTGAATCAGAAAAACATTACTAAGAAATTTTCTAGTTCAAACCGCTTCTTAAAGGCATACCCGTTCAATCTCTGCGTTTATTTTAATTCAGTACTTTTGCAGCAGGTATGTCCTGGAGGCTCACCTGGGCCAGCAGCCAGCTGCGGGGGGCGGGTCCCCCCCGCAGGGCCTGCGCTACTGGCGGCCACAGGGGCGCCAGCGCGGGCACGCCGGCCACGTGACGCAGCAGATATGTCCTGGAGGCTCACCTGGGCCAGCAGCCAGCTGCGGGGGGCGGGTCCCCCCCGCAGGGCCTGCGCTACTGGCGGCCACAGGGGCGCCAGCGCGGGCACGCCGGCCACGTGGCGCAGCAGATATGTCCTGGAGGCTCACCTGGGCCAGCAGCCAGCTGCGGGGGGCGGGTCCCCCCCGCAGGGCCTGCGCTACTGGCGGCCACAGGGGCGCCAGCGCGGGCACGCCGGCCACGTGACGCAGCAGATATGTCCTGGAGGCTCACCTGGGCCAGCAGCCAGCTGCGGGGGGCGGGTCCCCCCCGCAGGGCCTGCGCTACTGGCGGCCACAGCGGCGCCAGCGCGGGCACGCCGGCCACGTGACGCAGCAGATATGTCCTGGAGGCTCACCTGGGCCAGCAGCCAGCTGCGGGGGGGCGGGTCCCCCCCCGCAGGGCCTGCGCTACTGGCGGCCACAGGGGCGCCAGCGCGGGCACGCCGGCCACGTGACGCAGCAGATATGTCCTGGAGGCTCACCTGGGCCAGCAGCCAGCTGCGGGGGGCGGGTCCCCCCCCGCAGGGCCTGCGCTACTGGCGGCCACAGGGGCGCCAGCGCGGGCACGCCGGCCACGTGACGCAGCAGATATGTCCTGGAGGCTCACCTGGGCCAGCAGCCAGCTGCGGGGGGCGGGTCCCCCCCGCAGGGCCTGCGCTACTGGCGGCCACAGGGGCGCCAGCGCGGGCACGCCGGCCACGTGACGCAGCAGATATGTCCTGGAGGCTCACCTGGGCCAGCAGCCAGCTGCGGGGGGCGGGTCCCCCCCGCAGGGCCTGCGCTACTGGCGGCCACAGGGGCGCCAGCGCGGGCACGCCGGCCACGTGACGCAGCAGATATGTCCTGGAGGCTCACCTGGGCCAGCAGCCAGCTGCGGGGGGCGGGTCCCCCCCGCAGGGCCTGCGCTACTGGCGGCCACAGGGGCGCCAGCGCGGGCACGCCGGCCACGTGGCGCAGCAGCGCGGTGAGCGTGGCGGCACAGGGGTGCGCGTTCAGCGGCGTCTCGCTGAGGGATATGTCTTGGACTTCCATCTGTTGAAGCAGAATAGTGATAAGTCTTTTACACCAATATAAATTTGTATGAACACATTGTTTCGTAGAGTTAACAACGTCTGGGGCAAAGAACCTTTCGAGTGGCGACTATGAACCTACAGTACTGCTACCTGTGGGCAGGACGTCACAATTTGACTAGGTGGATGAAATAAGTCGCGGGAGTTCGTTAGATGCAAGCGGGTTCCGTACTTTGAGAAAAACTTATGCTAGATAAGAAAGGCATTGACGTTAAATTAGGCAAGGTCATGTAAAATCTACCCACCACTTCATCCTCTTGAGTAGAGTGTAGGTCGAACAACATCGGGTTTTCTGAGAGAGTGCGAAGGAAGATGCGCGAACGCTGCGTGTGCGAGAGAGACAGAGGCGAGGACTCCAGTGGAACTGCCACCGGGAGGGACTTGTTACGCTGCGTCTGAAATAACAACATAAGTCACGAATCATCATCATATAAACCCAAAGACATCCGCTACAGGACAAAAGCCTCTCTAAAGGTTGCTGGTTGCTGTGGTTGAACGCCACTGGCTGCATGAACCCGACTCACGCGTTTTTTTATGGTTCCGTACCACAAAAGGAAAAACGGAACCTTTATAGGATCACTTTATTGTCCGTTTGTCTGTCAAGACCCTTTTTCTCAGGAGCTTAAAGGTATCAAGTTGAAATTAACATCAAATACTGTCTGCGGTCCCTTGAAGCTGTAAAAATATCAAGCTTCTAAGTCAACGCAATCCAAAGATACAGTCATTAAAAAAGGTGTTTCCATACAAATTGCCGTCCATAGAAAACCTATAGGGTACTTTCAGCTGTCCTAGACTCTTGAAATTTGGTATTAAGGTAGCTCTTATAGCACAACCCATGAACTAAATCTGAAAATCACATTTTTTTATGTCTGTCTGTCTATATCAGTAACATATATAAAATTACCCAGCACCTCGTACATTTTGCTTAAGAGAAGAGATAGATACGGCCGTTTTTAGTGAAAATTTTATACGGAACGCCGGTATTTTGTTTACGTTCTTTTAAATACTTATAGATATAAACTATAAGTTCGGTTTGTGTAAATGTACTACCTTGAAGAAAGGAAAGTAGCGTAATGTATTTTTTTTAATTATTTAAGCGACCAACGGCCCGTTTCATAAACACTTGTAATACAAGCGGAAGTCACTTTTTAATTCATATTGTTGGAAAGAGACTTCCCATATCGCCCCGTAAGAACAACGAACAAAACAAAACACTTCCAACAGTATTTATTTATTATACAGTCAAGATTGAGACTAACCCAGCGGGCGCGGATCGGCAGCTCGTACTGCGCATGCGCGTCAGCGATGCGCGCCAACGCGGTGGCGGTCAACAGCTGCGCGTACAGCGGCGCGCCGGGCCGGCGGCGGCAGATGCCGGCCGACAGGCAGTTGTATAGCATGCATTGCAACTTTCTGGAAATAAAACTACTTTTTAACCTTTTGCGCATTGAGGGCGTATATACTGTCTTCATTGAATGCGTACGGAGGGGGTCTCATCGTGCAGCCTTCAGCACTGGAGACTGTAATGCTGGGTTGGCCAACACAGAATCAGAACGAGCCAAATTGTTTTATAAGTTTTATAAAATGTGCGTTCAGTAAATTGTAATTACTTTAGAGAACGTATGGAGCGGCATAATCGTTCAACGACCAAGCTCCTTAAAATTAAGATTAAAAAAAAAGGAAAAAAAAATAACTGCATACTTAATTTAGCTTCTTCAATTTACTTACGGGTAATCTTTTTTCTGGGTCTCATTCGGAATCCCTAACGTCATTTGTCCTAATGTATCGTTTGTCCTAATGTATCATTTGCCATAACGCATTTTTTTCAGAAACCGTAAACTTTTCAGGATTTTTTAAAAGATCGTCGTATAGATTAGGTTAGGTTAGGTTTGTTTTATAACAGTCCTGAAAAGTTTATGGTTTCTGAAAAAAATGCGTTATGGCAAATGATACATTAGGACAAACGATACATTAGGACAAATGACGTTAGGGAAACCGATATAGAGCCCTTTTTTCTACTCAATGTATACAATTAATGTTATTTTGGCTGCGCTGCGATCTGAAGAAAGTGAAAATGTTAAAAAAAAATGATTTTAGTAAGGTGTTACAAGACGGCGACTCCAATATAACATTTAATTGTATAACTATTAAAACATGGAAATCCAATAGTCTACGAATAATCGATGAATATGCATAAAATAAGTTTCTGTCAAAAATCTCATTTTGTGACAAGCTTTTATCGCTGACTGTACTTTTCCTTGAACATCCATCAACTACTACTACTATTCTAAAGAACCCAAACTTGGTAGCATTGCATTATTTTATTACAGAGTTCTTATGACCACCTTCCTGTTCCATCATCAGATCAGCTCGATGGTATCATACTATTGCATTGTCACCGAACTTACATAAGTATGCAAAATTTTAGCTCAATCGGAAACCGGGAAGTGGATCAAATTTAACTTGCAAGATTTGATTACAGACCGACAGACGAAGTAAATAAAAGCTTGTAAAAAGATTCCGACAAATTGAGGACCTACGATTCAATTCAATTTATTAATAATAAAATACAAATTTTATAAGCCACATTATTCGCTAGGTATCATGCCCGTAGTTCAATATTATTGTTAAGATATTGCTTTTACTTACAATGAACATTTTATAATTGTTTTTATATTAAATAAATTACAGTAAACTACTTTCTTTTAAGTCTATTAAAAAGTGGGGTGGAGTCAAAGACATGCCTTTACCATATTTATAGCATGATTTAAGTAACTCTGACACTATGGTTTCTTTAGTTACAGAACGGGATAAGAACAAGAAAAAATTGATCCACACCATAATGAAAAAAATACATATTCTAATTTTTATTTTCTTATTTAAATATTTGCATATCTACATAGGCCTCGGCCCGGCCGAGTGTCTCCCTGAGCCAATCCACCAGTCTGCAGGCCTCGCCAGGCCCGTATAGTAGACTAGTATGTTGTACCTATACGGCGTGGAGCCGATCGTAGGCCTCGGGTGGGCAGCGTATCTCCCTGAGCGAGTCCACCAGTCTGTAGGCCTCACCAGGCCACGAACAGTAGACTAATGTGTAGTACCTATACATGGCGCGGAGCCGGTCGTGGGCCTCGGGCGGGCAGCGTGTCTCCCTGAGCGAGTCCACCAGTTTGCAGGCCTCGCGCACCAAGTGCCATGGGGAGGCCGTGATCTCGCTGTATAGCGCGGATGATGGTGATTCTAGACTCCATGTGGGAAGCTGAAAATATACATATCGTTGGACAAGTTCTCGAAATTATTTTCAAATTCTTTTACAGTTAACAAATGTAACATTTTACGTCTGCCATAGTCTTACCACTGTATTGATTGTCCGTAAACAACCGGCTAAGGGCATGTCGGACCATGCTCAGTGTAGGGTTTCGAAGCAGTTACTACAAACAAATGCTCGACAGACGAAAAAAATACGGGGGGGGGCGACAATTGTGTCGTCGTCGTCCCCCCGTATTTTTTTCGTTTATGCTACTTTTAGAGCAATTATTTCCGAAAATATCCACTAACTAAAACTTCTTTAGAAACTACAAAATGATTCTAAAATAACTGTCCAAATATCTGCCACACATTGATATTTGCTGGAAAAAATAACAGTTGGTTACGTGTAGGTATGTACCTACCTAATGGAGTGCCCACCATAGAAATATTTATTTATGTTATTTAACTGAAAAAGACACATACTCCAAATTTCATCAATATACATCATGTAGTTTTTGAGTAAAATGCCTGTGACATACGAACGGACGGACAAGACGAAACTATAAAGGTTCCATTTTCGCCATCGTGGCAACAGAACTCTAAAAAAACAAAACAAATTTCGGGTGCCGCCAACGGTGGGACAGAGCTCAAGTTGCCACGTCAGTTATACTATGAAAGAAAGAAAGATAATTTATTTCGGTATACACGAAATACAAAAGAGGAAAAAATAGCGTTGTGCGAAAAAGGAATCCACTCAGCATAATGCTAAACCACAAAGAGTGATTTGACGCTGGTATTACGTGGATCCAGAAATTGAGCGAAACAGGATTGCACGTCCCAGGCGTGCTATCTGGGACGATAAATATTGTAAAAATATAAACAAATTGAGATAGAAACAAACTAATAATAATATATGGTTATGAGGGGCGTGTCTTCAGGAAAATTACAAGAAGCCGAACCGTATTCATTTAACATTGATTTAAACTTACACGATCTTCACTCATTATCAAAACACAACAAAACATGCGTCATGGAGCCATCTACGCACACTGTTTACAGGAAACCGACACACACCGACAGGTATTTGAATGCGTTGTCTCATCACCATCCTCGTCACCTCCAAGCTGTTGTGAGTTCCCTCTATAACAGGGCACGTGACCTTTGCGACCCGGAATTCTTAGATAGTGAGGTCTCACACATTCAAAAGGTCCTTACATGGAATGGTTATGAGGTGAACAGACAGCAGCACAGACGAAAACCAAAACGTAAACATCCTGACGTTTGGAGGCAACCAGCATTCATGCCGTACGTAAGAGGAATAACGGACAAAATTGGCACAGTACTACAAAAGAACTCGATAAAAACTGTGTACAAGCCGTTATCTAGGTCATAGGGCATGTAAGATCACCTAAGGATGTTATTCGGTTCCAATCACCTGGCGTTTACAAGATCGATTGCAGTTGCGGGAGTTCTTATATTGGACAGACGAAGCGCACTATTGCTGAAAGAGTCAAGGAACATATCGCAGCTGTTAAGAACCGCCAGGTGAATAAGTCCGCTATTGCCGAACATTTATTAGAAGCGGGACCAAACCACTGGATTTAGCTTCATAATCCCAAGATCCTTTCTACGGAACGTAATTACTATTGTAGAATCGTGGGTGAAGCAATTGAAATCAAGAAACACCGAAATTTCAACCGATGGTTTCAAGCTATCATCTTCGTGGAATCCAGTAAATAGTAAATGTAAGCAACATCATATAACATCTGTTAAATCGCCTGACGCCGTGAGTGTAGTGTGTCGGTCTAGTGACGACCTTAGTGTTCAACCTAATAATAAACATCAAGCGCGGGTAGATCGAAAAACTCGCGCGGCTAGAAGACGTTGATTTCGCCACTCCAGTTTCCTTCGAGACCATGGACGTACCGCGACGTCCGAAACGTCTGGAAGAATTACCAACGAAAAGTAATTAAATAAATCATATTTATACGCGGTTAAGCCCCGTATTCATTTACTCATATTTAAAGAAAAAATGCTTTATATGGAAGCCACGGCACTAATGACTCCACACTTTACCTTCTCGAAGGCGACGAGCAGCAGATGCAAGCTGATCATGTATTCGTCCCAACATTTCTCGTAACCCGCATGCGCCGTGTCTCCTTTAGGCTTCTTCTTAAAACTGCCCAGGATCTTGGTCAACACAGTCGCTAGAAACTTCTCGCATATCTCCGTAGATGAGTGCCTGAAAAATTATCGAAGCTAGTGGACCACAAGACTACTAGGGATGTTGCATGAAACTCAAAATTTATAAAAAATATATATGATCCTTATAAAACAAGCAAAATAAGCAACAACGTTAAAATTTTTAGTACGATATCTTACGTGTAGCTTTTTTCATGAGCCCTTAAAGTTGGGTGGGAAAGTCTATTTTTAAAGTATAAAATAATAACAACTAATAATACCATTGAATAACCCATAAAATGTATGGTAACTTTTGTTATGAAACTGTTTCAATTTACGCAAGTTTTAAGATAGCTGCAGAACATATTTCTTAATTTTCCCTTACAAGGTACTTACCGTGTGACGTCACTAAGCTAGTTAGGCTTTAGTAGGAAGCTGTTTGTGGGAACTTCCACAATAGTTATTTGTGCAACAAGAGAGCAAAGTTGTTTTTTGTTTCGAGTGCTGATTTTGAGTCCCGAGCAAGCGAATGATTCTATAATTGAATCAAAGTTAGAATCCTGAGCATAGTGAGGGACTCTACAGCACGAGATGCAAAAAAATTGCTCTCGTGTAGCACACATAACTTTTCACCTCAGCAGTGAGAACACATATTACTTAGGAGACATAGAAATTAACAGGAATAGATTGAAATAAGGTTTATTATTTAAAATGAATCAAAATCATGCTAAACATTTTAAAAGTTACAATGATTAAAGGTACAATTATTAAAAGTAACAGTTTCTTTATTACAAATATCTTTAAACTTTAGGGTATTACGCGTTTCCGAACGTGTTTTCTTTGAGGTCGAATTCCAAAATCGAATTTCGAAGGGGTTTGTTTTTTTCCCTCGCTTTTTTATATGCATGTGAAAGAGACGGAGCACAGTAAAATTCGAATGTTTCAAATTTATGGCTGAACAATGTGAATTCGTGGCACTGAAGATTGAAAAATTAAAAAGCTACTTTGACCCACGCTTGAATCAAAATCGCGTTTTGTTCACTGTTGTCTCGCAACAAAAGCGGCATGTTTGAGCTGCTGAGGTGAAAATGAGATTTTTTACATTATTGTATCTCAGGGAGATTATATGAGATTGAAGTAGTTTTTTCTACAATATTTTTATTATTCAGAGGTCATTCTATAACGTACTACAGAAAAAAAAGTTGTTAAATAGCCTATTGTTACTAGCCCCAATGCATAAGTTTTCGTTTAATCCGAGCAGTATTTTAATTCTACGATTTGTAAAGAAATAATGTTTTAGATGAAAATTTAATACCGTTTAATACTAGTGTATAATACTTCCATTTTGCACGAAAATTTAAATACTAGCATACCATTTTTATGAGCAAAAGTAATTGTTTGTTTTTTTTTTTCAAAGAGATCCATCAACCAACACGTATCGCTCGCTAGTCGGTAAAAACGAAAGAAAAAATATTGAATCCTTTTGTCAGATTAATTTTGGTAAGAAATTTCTGCTCTTTGAATTAACTTGTGAATACCCGGAAAGTCTATTGTTTTAAGACGACCATTCTTAATGTCCATCGATTTTGGGGATAGCTACAGCATCTGGAAACATTATTTACCTCAAGGACCATTAAAACAAGAGGACTGACACTTGCCATGCTTAGGATCGTGGTCCGATCGCAAGGAGATATTCTGGCAAAAACTAGATGGCGCTTTAAAACTAAACATTTAACCAAGTTATAACTGAATAAAGAAACATAGTACAGTAACAATCAGTTCGCAAATAGCTAATAATTATATAAATCGTAACATTTAAATACTGTGTCACGCTTGCACAGTTGAATAATTGTAAAAAAATATTCTTATACATAGATGGCGCTGTACATTACGGGAACGGCTTTTTGTATGGAGATGGTGAGTCCTATTATTTGAATGGTTCTTGTTTACCTTAATAATGGTACTAGAATTCGCTCGCAGACGCGTTCGGACTGACATCTGGTAAACAGATCCATGTACGTATCCTGGTTGCTATGTTTGGCCACAGACGCCAAACAGCTTTCCAAAGCGGCGTCCCACCAGCCAGAGCTTGAATCATCTGGAAATAATACGAAGCTATTTCTGTCTTTGACGTTTGGAGACACTTTACACCTCCAAAACATTATGTGTTGATAGCATCTCCTAATTTAAAGTCTTGACTACGGAGACTACATCCCCATCAAACTTAGTATAAGCTTTTTTATATATACTGTTATTTATTATAATTATTTTTTTGAAGTCTAGAGACCCTTTGCATCTGTGTAAGTATTGGTTAAGTTATACCCAATCTAATGGACCCCGTGGCAATATACATCTCCCTTTAAAGTATGCCCAGGTATTTGTCCGTTGCATTAATATTGCTATGAACTATTGTGTCATTATCTAGACTGTAAATGTTTTTCTGTTTATTGTAAAATCAGACATGTAAAAGTGCCCTTGAGACCTACATGTAGAATCAAGTTTTGAATTTTCAATAACGGGCTAAGCTGTATTTTATTTTTAGTTTATATAAACGACCTCACAGATATCCTAAATGAACATTGCACACTATTTGCTGACGACATTTCCGTACTATTTTCGTGTGTTAAGATCGACGAAGATGAAACTAGACTAAATTTAATTTTAGATAGAATACTAAACTGGTTACAAATCCATAATCTTGAGCTCAACATTAAAAAAACAAAAATTATACAATTTAAGCCATATCAAAAATCCACTCTCCCAATAAATTATAGCTAGCTCCAAATACAAAAGCTTACTAAACAGTTATCGTCGTTCGTATATGCTCTAAATCACCTAAAGCGTTTAACTGACCTAACTACCGCTCTTTCAGCCTATTATGCATATGCCTACTCCAGGATGTCCTACGGACTCGTTTTATGGGGTAATAGCACAGACATAGGAAAAATATTGATCTTACAAAAAAAGTGCATTAGGATCTTGGCAAACATAGATCAAATGGAATCGTGTAGACCCCATTTCATAAAATACAAAATATTGACTGTCACATCCATGTACATTTTGGAGTCGAGTAAATTTGTTAGAAAACATATAGACTTATATTTACAGGTAACGCAAAGCAAAAGAAATGACCGAAATTTAAATAAATAAAGATTACCTTTTTCAAAATTAAAGATAGTTACATGTAGCCCGCACTATATGACAATAAAAATGTATAACCACTTACCTAATTATATAAAAAAATAAACCGGACTAAAATCGTTTAGTACAAAATTAAAAGCCTATTTAGTAGACAAATGCTACTATAATATAGAAGATTTCTTTAATGATAAAGTGTAGAATCTGAAGTCTTAATAATTTGTATGTATAACTTAAAAATAATAATGGTTATTAAGCTGTAGATGCCCTCTCATATTGCTGCGCCCTATGCAGGGTATCACATGTAAAACTGCCATAATTGTACCTACCTTTAAGCTATGTGATATGCAATAAACGATATTATTATTATTATTAACAAATACTTCTTTGAATTAAAGAAAATACATATGTCATATGTTTCCGCTGGAACGCGTGACGTAACATTCGTTTATCTGCTCACTCAAACGACCGAATAAGCGCGCGCGCCTGTCGTACGCGCCTCAGTCGAGTCGCTAACGCCACACGGTGACGTCAGGTTGTTGCAAGTTAAACGCGAAAGCGAAAGCCGGCCGGCGTATGTGAAATTTGCCAAAAGGTGACATCTCAGCTCAGTGTTGTGTGTACGTGCTCGTATTGAGCTCATCAGCCCAAGACTTAACCCGAAAAGAAACCAGGTCAGTTCGCCACTTACTCATCTCAACTCGCTAATTTTCGCCCAATACGTACCCATCGTCGCTTGTGACTGCCCATAGGTCACAACATAGTTTACATATGAAGCGAGTGAGCAGAGTATTTTAAGGTCGACAACATAAGGTTGGCTCCTTTCGTGTTAAATATATTGAGCGACGATAATTTCTTCCTAACACATAGCACATTTGCTTATAGCAGTTATTAAACTGAACGCTGAAACGACGTATGGACGGCTTCGTTTGATTTCCACATATCCATAGCCGATAATGATTATTTTGTTACGACGCCACAGTGTCCAATACGGCGGCCGCAGCTGACGTAACCGCGCTGGGAATAGCCCCCACACTGCCATCACTCCTGGCTGACACTCACCAGCCAGAGCGGCCACGAGACGCAGCAGCGCGGGCCTGGCCGCCACAGCGTCCAGCAGGGCCGGCCGCAGCTCTCGTAACCTCGCTGGGAATAGCCCCCACACTGCCATCACTCCTGGCTGACACTCACCAGCCAGAGCGGCCACGAGACGCAGCAGCGCGGGCCTGGCCGCCACAGCGTCCAGCAGGGCCGGCCGCAGCTCTCGTAACCTCGCTGGGAATAGCCCCCACACTGCCATCACTCCTGGCTGACACTCACCAGCCAGAGCGGCCACGAGACGCAGCAGCGCGGGCCTGGCCGCCACAGCGTCCAGCAGGGCCGGCCGCAGCTCTCGTAACCTCGCTGGGAATAGCCCCCACACTGCCATCACTCCTGGCTGACACTCACCAGCCAGAGCGGCCACGAGACGCAGCAGCGCGGGCCTGGCCGCCACAGCGTCCAGCAGGGCCGGCCGCAGCTCTCGTAACCTCGCTGGGAATAGCCCCCACACTGCCATCACTCCTGGCTGACACTCACCAGCCAGAGCGGCCACGAGACGCAGCAGCGCGGGCCTGGCCGCCACAGCGTCCAGCAGGGCCGGCCGCAGCTCTCGTAACCTCGCTGGGAATAGCCCCCACACTGCCATCACTCCTGGCTGACACTCACCAGCCAGAGCGGCCACGAGACGCAGCAGCGCGGGCCTGGCCGCCACAGCGTCCAGCAGGGCCGGCCGCAGCTCTCGTAACCTCGCTGGGAATAGCCCCCACACTGCCATCACTCCTGGCTGACACTCACCAGCCAGAGCGGCCACGAGACGCAGCAGCGCGGGCCTGGCCGCCACAGCGTCCAGCAGGGCCGGCCGCAGCTCTCGTAACCTCGCTGGGAATAGCCCCCACACTGCCATCACTCCTGGCTGACACTCACCAGCCAGAGCGGCCACGAGACGCAGCAGCGCGGGCCTGGCCGCCACAGCGTCCAGCAGGGCCGGCCGCAGCTCTCGTAACCTCGCTGGGAATAGCCCCCACACTGCCATCACTCCTGGCTGACACTCACCAGCCAGAGCGGCCACGAGACGCAGCAGCGCGGGCCTGGCCGCCACAGCGTCCAGCAGGGCCGGCCGCAGCTCTCGTAACCTCGCTGGGAATAGCCCCCACACTGCCATCACTCCTGGCTGACACTCACCAGCCAGAGCGGCCACGAGACGCAGCAGCGCGGGCCTGGCCGCCACAGCGTCCAGCAGGGCCGGCCGCAGCTCTCGTAACCTCGCTGGGAATAGCCCCCACACTGCCATCACTCCTGGCTGACACTCACCAGCCAGAGCGGCCACGAGACGCAGCAGCGCGGGCCTGGCCGCCACAGCGTCCAGCAGGGCCGGCCGCAGCTCTCGTAACCTCGCTGGGAATAGCCCCCACACTGCCATCACTCCTGGCTGACACTCACCAGCCAGAGCGGCCACGAGACGCAGCAGCGCGGGCCTGGCCGCCACAGCGTCCAGCAGGGCCGGCCGCAGCTCTCGTAACCTCGCTGGGAATAGCCCCCACACTGCCATCACTCCTGGCTGACACTCACCAGCCAGAGCGGCCACGAGACGCAGCAGCGCGGGCCTGGCCGCCACAGCGTCCAGCAGGGCCGGCCGCAGCTCTCGTAACCTCGCTGGGAATAGCCCCCACACTGCCATCACTCCTGGCTGACACTCACCAGCCAGAGCGGCCACGAGACGCAGCAGCGCGGGCCTGGCCGCCACAGCGTCCAGCAGGGCCGGCCGCAGCTCTCGTAACCTCGCTGGGAACAACCCTGACACTGCTGTCATCACTTCTGGTGACCTGCAACCAATCGAAATATGTACACACAGAATATTAGAACTAGTTAAGAAGACTGACGACTTCATACTTTTGACCTGCAGTGTACACTGTACGGTCAAGGAATTTAATTTGTGTACCCTTTCGTACCTTGTCATAGTGACATTGATATGGAATCTCTATCGGCTTTCATATTGATTTTGACTGACAAGGTACGAAATTGTATATAAATTAAATTCCTTGACTGTACATAAAAGTCGCCTTGTAGCAACGAATGCAGTATGTCAATATGCGACGAATCAAAAATACGTGCGTTCACAGGTTAAATTTTACTCACTTCAAACTTCTAACAGAGGTCCCAGGTTAAATTTTACTCATTTGAAAATCCTAACAGAAGTCGCAGGTCCAATTTAACTCCTTCAAACTTCTAACAAAAGTCCGAAGTAAATTTTACTTACTTCAAACTACTAACAGAAGTCGCAGGTTAAATTTCACTCACTTCAAACTTCTAACAGACGTCCCTAGTTAAACTTTACTCACTTCAAACTTCTAACAGAAGTTCCAGGTTAAATTTTACTCACTTCAAACTCTCCACCGGCATGAAACACAGCAGCCTGACCCTGTCATCGAGCGAGAGATCGCGGGAGCACACGGACTGTGTCACCCACTGTAGCGGGTTTGAGTCGGGACCCAGCCCAGGTAGACACTCTAGGGTGGCTAGAAGACTGTACTTTTGGGAGAAGTTTGCGTGCTGCTCGTACGTTGGCCAGAGCTGAAAAAATACAATATCCTCGTATTTTGCACTAAAGAGCTGTCGACGTAATCGTTTTTAGATAATCCTATTTGAAGTTACAATCCGTTTTAATAGTCACTAGATGATACCCGCAACTTCGTTTGGGGAGGAGAAGTCATAACCTCTACTTTTTTCTTCAGCTTAATCGGGTAAAAAGTATCCTATAACCCGTGTACCAAAAATAGTTGAAATCCGTTTCACCGTTTTTGCGTTATGAACCCACAACGATACATACAAACATAAAAAAGAATAAAATATAAATACAATTCGCTTCAGTGAACTTCAAATAGTCCGTATTCCTTTTTTAAAATTTCAATGTACAAACATTCCATTTTTGCAAATTTATAATAATATAAATTAATAATAAAACTCCGGTCTGCCTCTATCCACTTACACTGCCTTTCAGGGTTCTACGTATGGTACCTACTGTGAAGGTTTTAATCCTTCACGATGAATACGGGACAGTCAGGCCGTATGTAAAAGTAGCACGTATTTAAATTAGGAACGACTGCTGTCTCGTACCAGCTTTATGTCAGTAGGACTAAGTCTGTAAGCAACGCTTGAATAGACAAGTACTTAAAACTACACGCTGCCATTTTATTTATTACTACCATCTGAGCTCATCCCCCACACAATATATCCCTACTACTCCTATGTATATAGATTTTAAGGACCTAACAAGTATAGATTGTAGTAACTGACCTTGTTCACCAATTCCAGAACATTTTCACAACGATCCTTCAAAAAGGGCTTCTTCACAAGCACCCTGACTATATCATTTAAAACCACACTACATTTATTTAAATCATGGTCCAACAATATAAACGGTATATCCGTCAATACTTCAAAAAACCCCTGTATGAAGAACCCACAAAACAGAACACCCAGATTCTGTTTATTCATTCTCGTACTTTTAAGAATTTTCTTCACATCGTCCGATGTTAAAAACTTCAAACTGACCGTTAAAATGTCAGTAAAATACGGCATTTCATTGTAAAAATATTGTTCCAATCTTCCAGAAGAGTGTAAATTAAGCAAAACCGTATGCCACGTTTGAATATACAATTTGACATCGGATAAAAGTATTTCTCTGATGTCAAATACGTTTGACATTATCTTTACACTTTCAACGCACAGTTTGTGTTCAATCAAGAAGCAATCTCTCTCAATGGCTTCTGTTATTTTTTTTATGGGTAACATTTCTACCCAAGTTTGGAAACTGCTGATTATTTGCTTGGGCATTCCTTTTAAATGCTTTTGTAAAGTTGTAAAGCATGTCTTGATGTTTTTTCGCAATTTTTTTACCAATGCTGGAGTGAGTTTTGTTATTAGAACCGATAAGAAGTGAAGCGTTTCCTGAAAAAAAAATCGTGTTTATAATAAAAATACCAATTTAAGTACTTATTTTAATTCGGTATATCATAACATTTTAATTCCCAACGTTTCTTACACTTTACGACTTTCGCGGCCTTAGGGGAGTGGGTCTTTTTTTTTAAATTTGATTTTGAAATAATCACAAATGTTACTAAGAAATATATTTATTATGTTTACCGCAATAGACAAATAACAAAGTAAACTTTAAAACTTTCTAATAACACATTTGTAAGAGACATGTATGGAATTATACACAAAAAAAAAGTAAGTACAAATGGTGGACTTAATGCCAAATGGCATTTTCTACCAGTCAACCATAGGGCCCAACAGATGCAAGAAAATGATTTGACTTCTAGATTGTTTAAAACTTTGCATTCATCTCATTTATCATTTGAAATTAAATGTCAAACTCACCTTATATTTCAGCTCCAAAACAACATCACAATACTCTTCAACAAAGCCCAAAACAGCCTCTACTTTGAAAGAGTCACACTCTTTTTTGTCAATACTCAAGTCTAATAAATAGTCTAACAACGAACTATCTCTTCCCAAAATCTTTCTAGACATGACGGTGTCTAAACAAAATTCGCTCTTCAAAACAGCCAAAACATACATCAATTTGACATCTACATCGCTTCTAATGTCAAAAATCGTGTCCAATATCTCATTCAATTGGACATTGTGTAAATTCTTAATTAATTTAATCGTCATTATGACAGTAGTTTTGTAGATGTTGACTTCAGATAAATTTGTCTTTAGTACATTTTCTAGAAGATCATGGATCGTTTTTGTGATAGTGTCTTTGTCGAAAAGCTCTTTCTTGTCAATAAAAGTCTTGGATGCGATGACGAACATGGCTTTCGTGTCGCTTTCGTACGTTTTAGCTATCAACACGATTAACTCCGGTAATATTATCTTGCTCAAAGAATTGTTGTTCTCTAAACATGTTATTATAGTTTCGGCGATGTCCAGTCCTGCTCGTTTGGTGGTGGCTGAAAATGGTGAAAAAAAATTCTAGAAGTTCATTTAAAAAATTGGTCGTCTGTAATGTCTGTAGAGTCGGTTTACGGACGGTAATTTTACCTCAGACTAAGAAAAAAAGATATACATGACATTACAAACGATCTAGTGAGGCCACAAAAAACCATGCCAAAGCCAACTTCACGCGTTACAAATACAAACAAACCATGTGTGTGAAGTTGTCTGATATGTCAAAACCATGCCAAAAAAACGGCATCACTAGATCGTTCGTAACGTCATGTTTATCTTTTTTTCTTGGTCTGAGAATTTTACGTGATAACGTTTAAGAGAAGCCGAACGCTTTGGCCGATCGTGCCTCTCTATCGCTTGTTCCATGCTCTCGCTTGCACCACGCTCCGCTCAGGCGGAACGTGACAATGAGCGGAACGTGACAATGGGTCATGCTTTTTACTCGTGCGTGCAGATGCCCTTCATCGATTTATAAATTGGGATGTTGACTTTTTTTTTCTGTGCTACGTTATAGAACGACCTCTCAAAAATAGAAAAAATGTTGAATAAACTACTTGAATCTCATAAATGCGTGCGGCCAAAGCGCACATTTCAAACATCTTTGCGGCTGGATCGATTCGCCCAGCTGCGCCTGTGGCGTCGTATCTCAAACTGTCCTTCCTATAATACAGGAATGTAACCTCAGAGCCTACCCTGGAAACCCCGAAGACCTGGTATCCTTCACAACTGACGCGGCGAAATGGCTAAGAACCATGGATATCAATTTGTGACTTACCTGTTGTATACTTCGATTAATTTAAATGTACTATTTATGCGATACGATTAAATAATAATAAACGTCATAAAAACTTACCGAAATACAATATTGTTACAATAACATTAGCTACACGTAAGTTCATATATCAATCTCTCTTTTTTTTTAGGATCTATCATAGAAACTAGGAGGCAAACGAGCAGACGGATCGCCTGATGGTAAGCGATCACCGTCGCCCATAGACACCAGCAACACCAGAGGAGTCACAAGCGCGTTGCTAGCCGTTCAGATATGAGTATATTAGCGGAAGGTTATGAAAACTAATTTGTATCACAAAGAATGGAAGTATACGTAAATAAAGATGAGCCATGTGAGTAAAACTACGGTAAAATCCAAGTTTAGAACAACTTACATTCACAACTCGCCAGCATGACGTTGGTTCGTTCAGCCGTCAACTGCAAAATGGCGGCGTCCTCGCAAAGTGCGGCCAGTGCAGCGGACAACAGCTTCCTGACACCACAGGATGAGGTACTGCTTATGTACTGCAACAGTATATGATATGTGGTGATGATTTTTATTCTGTAAGTAGGCCGCAAGGGCACTTTTAATAGTCTGACTCTACGGCATTTCCCAAGAGGAGACGAAAGCCGAAACAAACTCATTTTTTCTAAATAACTGTTATCTATTCTAAACTATACAACTCGCTTCCATAAGAGCAACTGATACTGATAGTCAGTTGGAAATAAACTAAAAATGCTTCTAATTGATCTGGCATGCTATAATATCAACGAATTCATTGATAGAAAGCGCTGACCCACACTGAAATTAGAAAAACCTACTGTAATACGTGTAAGTACTTTTAACTACGTATAGATACGGATAAATATTTTTGTACGAACTAATATAACGACCAATGATACCGACAGCAATAATAAAATAGAACTCATCAAATATAAATTATGATTATCATGTAATTCTGAAAACGTATTAATCCCAACGATTAGCAATGTATAAATGAGTACTCTAATGTAAAAAAATATGTTACCAATTATTATATAACAAAAATGACACGTAAAATACTGAATTTTATAAATAAATATCTGAATCTGAATATTACAATATTATTTTAACTCAATGCGTAGTTCTCTAAGAAAACATATCCAAACTTATAAAAGTAAAATAATAGAAGATAAAAAACCAATTTTTTTTTGAAACAACTTACGTACGTTTGATACGCCATCTTATAAGAACCGTGTCCCGGTAAAAGTAAATTATTTGGTTTCTGTTTTGTTCGATGCATTTTTTGGTGTACTAATACAATACAAGAACTGTTTATATCACCAGCGATCTCTTCCAGGCAACCTTAGGGTAGTGGGAGACGTTGACATATTAGAGAAAGGACAGTGATACCTAGCAAGCCGTTTTTAGGGTTCCGTAGCCAGAATGGCAAAAACGGAACCCTTATAATTTCGTCATGGCCGTCCGTCCGTCAGTCACAGGCATGTTACTCAAAAACTTCTAAATGTATATTGATGAAATTTGGAGTATAGGTTTCTTGAATAAGCCGCTACTTAGTTTAGTAGTTAAATAAAGTAAATAAATATTTCTAGGGGGCACTCCATACATGCCATTTTTAGGCAAAATTGACACATCTGTAAATATCTATCAAAATTATTTGAAAAGATGATCGTCTCGTAAATCTGCGCGTGGCTAGCAGGATTCTAGTAGCTGCCCTGCCCAGTATAATGGTTAGACTTGTTCCATGTAGCAAGACACCTCACCTGCCGCATGCGCGCTGGCTACTGTGCCTGTCTCGTGCTCGCTGTGTGTGGTACACACAGCGAGCACGAGAGGAGCTGAGCGAGCAGGTCTACACTCACCTGCAGCATGTCGGTGCCGCACGCCGCATCACTACACAGCCGCACCGCGCACTGTATCTGCGCAGTATACGTGCCGCAGCCTGCCGCATGCGCGCTGGATACTGTGCCTGTCTCGTGCTCGCTGTGTGTGGTACACACAGCGAGCACGAGAGGAGCTGAGCGAGCAGGTCTACACTCACCTGCAGCATGTCGGTGCCGCACGCCGCATCACTACACAGCCGCACCGCGCACTGTATCTGCGCAGTATACGTGCCGCAGCCTGCCGCATGCGCGCTGGATACTGTGCCTGTCTCGTGCTCGCTGTGTGTGGTACACACAGCGAGCACGAGAGGAGCTGAGCGAGCAGGTCTACACTCACCTGCAGCATGTCGGTGCCGCACGCCGCATCACTACA
Source organism: Hedya salicella (assembly GCA_905404275.2). Lineage (NCBI taxonomy): Eukaryota > Metazoa > Arthropoda > Insecta > Lepidoptera > Tortricidae > Hedya > Hedya salicella. Next base: position 51,477,257 of record FR990097.1, on the reverse strand, counting down.
CAGCCGCACCGCGCACTGTATCTGCGCAGTATACGTGCCGCAGCCTGCCGCATGCGCGCTGGATACTGTGCCTGTCTCGTGCTCGCTGTGTGTACCACACACAGCGAGCACGAGAGGAGCTGAGCGAGCAGGTCTACACTCACCTGCAGCATGTCGGTGCCGCACGCCGCATCACTACACAGCCGCACCGCGCACTGTATCTGCGCAGTATACGTGCCGCAGCCTGCCGCATGCGCGCTGGATACTGTGCCTGTCTCGTGCTCGCTGTGTGTGGTACACACAGCGAGCACGAGAGGAGCTGAGCGAGCAGGTCTACACTCACCTGCAGCATGTCGGTGCCGCACGCCGCATCACTACACAGCCGCACCGCGCACTGTATCTGCGCAGTATACGTGCCGCAGCCTGCCGCATGCGCGCTGGCTACTGTCCCTGTCTCGTGCTCGCTGTGTGTGGTACACTACACTACACTCACCTGCAGCATGTCGGTGCCGCACGCCGCATCACTACACAGCCGCACTGCGCACTGTATCTGCGCAGTATACATGCCGCAGCCTGCCGCATGCGCGCTGGCTACTGTCTCTGTCTCGTGCTCGCTGTGTGTGGTACACTACACTACACTCACCTGCAGCATGTCGGTGCCGCACGCCGCATCACTACACAGCCGCACTGCGCACTGTATCTGCGCAGTATACATGCCGCAGCCTGCCGCATGCGCGCTGGCTACTGTCTCTGTCTCGTGCTCGCTGTGTGTGGTACACTACACTACACTCACCTGCAGCATGTCGGTGCCGCACGCCGCATCACTACACAGCCGCACTGCGCACTGTATCTGCGCAGTATACGTGCCGCAGCCTGCCGCATGCGCGCTGGCTACTGTCTCTGTCTCGTGCTCGCTGTGTGTGGTACACTACACTACACTCACCTGCAGCATGTCGGTGCCGCACGCCGCATCACTACACAGCCGCACTGCGCACTGTATCTGCGCAGTATACGTGCCGCAGCCTGCCGCATGCGCGCTGGCTACTGTCCCTGTCTCGTGCTCGCTGTGTGTGGTACACTACACTACACTCACCTGCAGCATGTCGGTGCCGCACGCCGCATCACTACACAGCCGCACTGCGCACTGTATCTGCGCAGTATACGTGCCGCAGCCTGCCGCATGCGCGCTGGCTACTGTCCCTGTCTCGTGCTCGCTGTGTGTGGTACACTACACTACACTCACCTGCAGCATGTCGGTGCCGCACGCCGCATCACTACACAGCCGCACTGCGCACTGTATCTGCGCAGTATACGTGCCGCAGCCTGCCGCATGCGCGCTGGCTACTGTCCCTGTCTCGTGCTCGCTGTGTGTGGTACACTACACTACACTCACCTGCAGCATGTCGGTGCCGCACGCCGCATCACTACACAGCCGCACTGCGCACTGTATCTGCGCAGTATACGTGCCGCAGCCTGCCGCATGCGCGCTGGCTACTGTCCCTGTCTCGTGCTCGCTGTGTGTGGTACACTACACTACACTCACCTGCAGCATGTCGGTGCCGCACGCCGCATCACTACACAGCCGCACTGCGCACTGTATCTGCGCAGTATACGTGCCGCAGCCTGCCGCATGCGCGCTGGCTACTGTCCCTGTCTCGTGCTCGCTGTGTGTGGTACACTACACTACACTCACCTGCAGCATGTCGGTGCCGCACGCCGCATCACTACACAGCCGCACTGCGCACTGTATCTGCGCAGTATACGTGCCGCAGCCTGCCGCATGCGCGCTGGCTACTGTCCCTGTCTCGTGCTCGCTGTGTGTGGTACACTACACTACACTCACCTGCAGCATGTCGGTGCCGCACGCCGCATCACTACACAGCCGCACTGCGCACTGTATCTGCGCAGTATACGTGCCGCAGCCTGCCGCATGCGCGCTGGCTACTGTCCCTGTCTCGTGCTCGCTGTGTGTGGTACACTACACTACACTCACCTGCAGCATGTCGGTGCCGCACGCCGCATCACTACACAGCCGCACTGCGCACTGTATCTGCGCAGTATACGTGCCGCAGCCTGCCGCATGCGCGCTGGCTACTGTCCCTGTCTCGTGCTCGCTGTGTGTGGTACACTACACTACACTCACCTGCAGCATGTCGGTGCCGCACGCCGCATCACTACACAGCCGCACTGCGCACTGTATCTGCGCAGTATACGTGCCGCAGCCTGCCGCATGCGCGCTAGCGAGCGCTCGCACAATGCGCACTATGGCACGCTGCGTGCTGAGTTCTTTGTTAGATGACACTAAAATATAATAATTTTCTGTCTTACTTTACATAAGTATGCCAAATTTGAGCTCAATCGGAAACCAGGGAGTGGGTTAAATTTAACTTGCAAGATTTGTTAACACAGTTAACTACGTTCAATACATACTTAGTTACAAGTGAACCGAATCAAATGAAAAATACCCGCCAAGTTCGAGTCGGACTCGCGCACCGAGGGTTCCGTACAAAATATACGGTAAAATGGCTGTATCTATGAAAATTCAGTGTTAGCAGAGCCCTACTCTTAAGCAAAATGTACGCGGTGTTCGATAATTTTATATTGGTTACTGACATAGACAGACGGACATAAAATTATACTGTTTTTAGTATTTGTTGTTATAGCAGCAACAGAAATACATCATGTGTGAAAATTTCAACTGTCTAGCTATCAAGGTTCATGAGATACAGCCTGCTGACAGACAGACGGACAGCGAAGTTTAAGTAATAGGGTCCCGTTTTACCCTTCGTGTACGGAACCCTAAAAAACTAAGTCATTTTTCATATGCCCTGTATATGCTATAAAAGTTAGTTGGAAAATCAGCTGTGTTGACTGCATACCATGCATACGTCTCTTCAACAATAAGATATGGGGTAATATTCTGGGGTGACCGACGCACATAAAATTATACAGTATAATCTCACTTCGATAGATCGGCACGTCCAATAATCCAGCACACTCCGCCCATGCCTCCCTCGCCCCTCTATACCTGAGCGCTTCGGTCGATGCATCGTCGACTAACCTCAGCTCAAAATTTATGGTTTTTTTTTTAGGTGAAAATAGTTTATAGCTAAAATGTCAAATAAACGAAAACACAAGTATGACTTTTTCACTATAATCCAGTAATCTGAACATTCCAATAATCCGGCACCCTCCGGTTTTTAATAGTGCCGGATTAGTGAGATTACACTGTACTGTTTTAAGTATTTGTTGTTATAGCGGCAACAGAAATACATCATCTGCGAAAATTTCAATTGTCTAGCTATCACGGTTCATGAGATATAGCCTGGTGACAGGCGGACAGACAACCGGACAGCTGAGTCTTCGCAATAGGCTCCCGTTTTTGGGTAAGTGACTTTGGGTTCTGAGCTAGGATTCCCGGTAGCGTGATTTGATACAAGCGTTCGCACGGAAATAAAAAGCTTATTGTAATAAAATGCTATTCTTGGAGTACAGATTAAAAATATCGAAGATTAATTTTAATTTTTTAAATCAGTCATGTCATTTTTAAATCAGTGATTTATGACTCAAAATCAAAATATTTCTACATACATTTTAATTTTCATCAAATTACATCATTTATTGTTCACTATGCACAAGTGGCGTGCGGTCCAAATAGGCACAAAGGTACTGTCTACCCTAAACGACCATGGCTCCATACAGACACAGAGAAACTGCCTACCCTGAAGCCCTGAACGACCATGGCTCCATATAAGTACAGAACTACCTTGCCCAAAACGATCTCTATAAGAAAATTTACGGATACTAATCATTTTCTTTATCCGGCAAAGTTTCTGCTGGGCACCTTAGGTTTTAATTCTCTGGAGGCAAGGCGAAATTACTGCCTGATCACGGGCGCGTGTCGGATATTGCGTGGTAAGTCAGACTGCCCTGAATTGGTGGCGCAATTGGTACGCCTTCTCGCGCCTTCACTGTCTCAATCCAGGTTTAATTACAGGCCACGTACCCGCGATTTGCTGGCAGCACCTAAAGCGCGTACTGTGTCTTACAGGAATTCTTCTCTTGTTCGCGCTTTACACTATTTGAACGAGCTTCTCGCATCAGCACCCGAATGTGATGTTTTTGCAAGTAGCTGGATGTTAGTATATGATGAATTTATGAGGTTTTGTGAGGCGATGGATGACCACCGCCCTTCTTCAATCAACTGTGTGTAATGTAAAATTGTTTTGTAATAGTGTCTGTTGTATATTCTGAGTTTCACAGTGCATTAGTGTTTAACTGTAATACTGTGTAATTATTATGATAAATAAATAAATAAAAACCACCGAAAGCACCCTGTTACGTACGGTTAGCACACAGCATCGTCAGCAGCGTCAGCAGAGCGTTTGGGTGCTCATTTTGCAGCGCCAAAAGCAGCAAGGTCTTCAGGTCCACCTGCAACAAGGATTAGGAGATTACAAAACTTTACGTGTAAAGGACACGCATCAGGCGTATGATGACGGGTGGTTTTGAGCGAACGAGTTTTGTTTGTTGAGTTTAAGAGTCAAGCAAGCTCGGCCGAATTTCACCTTCTCATACAAACGGAGTTTCGTTCTCATTTTAAAACTACGTGTTGGATTGTAACGAAACCTTGCATATACAATAACATGAGGTATATCTAGGCCTGAAATTAGTTTGTATGGCTGCAGTTTATAAAAGAAACGAAATACAGCAAAAACAAGTTTCGTATGAAAAACTTAAATTCGTTTTTTTTTTATTATGGTACCTGAAGCTACATAACTTATTATAAGCACAAGGTTTCAGAGCCAGTCGTTTTAAAATGAGAGCGTAACTACGTTTGTATGGAGAACCGAGCTTACCGGGGACTCTCAACTACAGTTGAGAGCAAATATTTCGTGTCACGCTAATTTAAATAGCAGCAATAGATTTTACTTTTTGTTTTACAAATATCATCATAATAATCACAATTTTTGCAATTCATTAGTGGATCACTCCACTAGCGTTATTATTATAAACAAAGCCTCAAGTCAAGGTCTGGCTCAAGGCACTAGTTCAAGTCCAGTATCGTCGAAAAAATTTTTCATTTGTTTCTGATCTTTGTTTATAGCAATAGATTTGTTTTATTATTTGACACATGCATGAACTTTTATTTTTCGTCTAATTAAAAGCACATTCATGTAACAAGCAGCAGACAAAAATATTTCTATGCCTTTTTAGCAAAACAGAATTTAATATGGACTTTATATGGCCGGAGTGCACTATAACGTAACGGTAAATGTCGGATCTCTGTCCAATCGCTTTCAATAAATAGTTTAAAATGCCTATATTTAGCGCCTTTCTCGGCCGATTTTAATGTTACTTTTTGAAATTGTTTTTTTACGGTATTTTGATACGATATTTGAACCCTTAAGCGGAATACTAGTGTAAGTTTAGAACATATTATTTGGCTGTGGTCGCTATCCTACCACTGAAACACGACAGTGTGGACAGTCTAGCGACAATATATACCTTACACGATGTTCCTTGATACGGCAGACTTAAAGCGAGGGATTTCTTCAAGTCAACAACAACATCGTCCAAACTGTCCTTGTTGTTGTTTATGTCCATATTGTTCCTGCTTGCGTGCTTGCCTGCAAAAAAATAATAGATTATATATACAAGGGAGCAAAATTAAATATTGGGTCGAGGTTGCTATTGAATCCTGAGCGCAGTGGATGGTTATAGTACTGTCCAAAAAAAAAAGTCGCGATTCGTCGCTAATGTATATAAAACTGATGATTACTTTAACATTTTTAACTCATTTATGTTATTCCATTTGAGACATTATCATCACCCATGATGTGTCAGGAGCAATTACTTGCTGGAGTGACTAAGTGTAGAAGAATGTGAGGGACCTGGCATGACATATGGCCAGAACTAGCTCAGGATCGAGAGGCGAAGCGTGGACTGGTGTCGGAGGCCAGGATCCACTTTGCGTCGTTGCACTTTTATAGTAAGTTACCTAGGAACATGGTGACTTCTCTGTGCAGTATTCGAATATGTTTATCTGTCCGATCGCCGCGCGTGCGCAGCTTCTCTACTGCGCGCATCATCTGAAAGAACAATACATATATATATATATATATATATATATATATATATCTCGACAGATTGGAACGGGTCCAGAAGAAATTCATTAAATACCTTTGTTTCAAATTAAAAACTCCGTTTGTGTCTGTTAACTATGTTAATATGTGTAAGAAGCACCATCTCATTCCCTTATATAAGCGCCGGGAAATTGCAGATATTGTTTACATCCTTAATATAACGAACAACAATGTAGACTGCCCAAAATTACTCTCTGGACTTTCCTTCAATACTCCATCCAGGCTAAAAAGATATTTCCCTCCCCTCTCAATTCCCTTTTCCTCGCGTAATTATAGGAAGAATAGCTTTCTGTTACGTGCTGGCAAAAGTTTGAATAACCTAACTAAAGAGCTGGATATCGATATTTTCAATAGTAATATCCCAACTGTGCGGCGTAGGATAACGGACGGTTTCTTTGAATGAGCATGCCTTGACCGGAGCATTGTTTGTTTGTTGAATTTAATTTAATTTTATTTGGTTGTAGTTTAAACTTGTTGCAGTTTATTTCACTTAGTCATAGTGATCACTAGAAAGCTCTGCGATGTTGTGCATTATGTGAGCGTCTCTATTTAGTATCATGTTACTACCGGTGGGAAGCTGTAATTGGCTTTCTGATACTTATTCTATGCCGCAAATGTATTACTTTTAGCTGTTGGTTCACCGAATAAAAAAATAAAAAAAATATATATATATATATATATATATAAACATATATATAGTGTATATAATTATATATGTATATAAGTATATACACTTAATAGGGAATATGCATAATCTTTTCTTTTTGCTGTATTAAAAACTCATTCATGTAACAAACAGTGGAGAAAAACATTTTTTCGAATAATTATAAAAATAACCGAGATATAAGCTATCAAACATTTCATTCTATCTCTTTCTAGCAGAATTGAATATGGAGTTTATATGACCGTCGTAGACTGTGACGTAACAGTACATGTCGGACCTCTCTGTCAAATCGCTGTATAATTAGTAGTTTAAAATGCCTATATCATGCGTATTTCTTGGCCGATTTTAATTTTAGTTTCACTTTTTGGAATAGTTTTTACGGTATTATTACGGTATATTTTGTTAAGAAAAGCGATGAAAAAATTTCATGCATGTTCCCTATTTATTGCCTTTCCTGAGTAAAACCGTAAAAAGTAGACTGTTTCAAAATATTTTTTAATCCATAGAAACGTAAAATAAGTCGAAAATTTCTGCAAGAGGGAGTTTTCACTATTTTGTTGAATAAAACCTCAAAAAATGCGTCGGGGGACTATTGGATTGTTTAGAAAAAATTGCAATTTACTTTTTCTACATTTTTTAAATTTAAAGATAATAATATGGAGTTACGTGCACACTTCTATCTATGTATCTTAAGTATCTACTTACATTACATATATCGACGTCCAAACATTTATTGTTACTTAATAAATTATCAAATTTCCTCAACGCTGTGCCGTGTATCATCGGTTCCACGTCGCTTGAAAATATTATCTGAAAAAAAAAAAAAAAACATAAATAATATCATATTTCCTGCGAAGCTGCCCAGGTAATCAAATAAGTCTGTATAAGTATCTTAAAGGAACCGTCCTCGTATAGTATGACCTATTTTCGGTTCCTATCTATTTATTTAACAACAGGCAGACCTCCGTACATGCAAAAAATTTATGTACTTAAAATATTGTCAATTGTTTTAGCTTGCGTACTAATCTTTTGAAAGTACTTATAATTGCAGTCAATTAGTTGAATAGTTGTTAATTAAGTAATCTGGATTCACGGTGAGTTGGTTCGCTGTAATACCGTGTAAATAAATTGAATAATAAATAAATTTAATATTTAATTGTAGAGGTGAGACGTATTTATTGGAATAAGTTTTTGGAACAGTTCTTATCATGTACTCGTTCGTACGTACGCGTTCCCACGCGGCCACCTTTTAGCGTACAAGTATTTAAGAGTACGGCGACTTTCAACGTCACATCGGGCGCGCAATAAGCTTTAGGCGCCGCGCCGACCGCCGACTCCGTCCATATACTCCGTAAGCCATCGACCTTCATGATCCCAGCGGTCGGATTATTTCGGAAGAGCTCGGATCACTTACTTAGCGACCGGCGACGATTTCCGAGAATTCGTTGGGAATGGAACTTTAGTTTATTGCGCGAGTGCAGACTTTAATTTTAACAACATAAGGTATGTAATATTTTCTTCTGTTTCCGCGATTGTTACTCATTTAAATAAAACAATTTAACGGATTATATCGCGTATATATGTTTTCTCAGTCTACCCGTGACCATGGAAAGCTGAAAAGCTTCCGAAACGTCGGGAACTCAAATGAGATAATATACGCGACATAATCCGTTAAATTGTTTTATTTAAACATAAGATATGTTTTTGTTTGATCAAACCGTTTGTTTTGGTTTTCAGTTTGTGTTTACTTCAAATTAGATTTTGTTTTTGCAGAATGTAAGTAGATCTTACCCAAACATGGCATGCGCAAGTGCTCTTGAATTTGCGATAAATGCGATCGTGTGGTTCGTTCAAGTTGTAAATACCTATTAATTTTAATTACAAGAGATGCAAAAACACGTTTTTTACATTTTAAGAACATTAAAAAACTCGATAATCGTAGGTATATAGATAGATAGGCAGGTCTCAATCAAGTGTCTGTACTAGCTGTGATTTTACATTACTGTTACTCCCAAGACGGACGGATACTACAATGGCCCGTTTTAAAGACGCGTCAAGATTGTTTACCCTTTTTCTAATGCTAAAAAAACGAACTATAGGCAGGCCTGTTGGACTGTGGCCTCGTCCGGCCTCCGTCTATGCGTATGAAGCTCACCTGTAGAGCACACAGCATGTTGTTGGGGTCGATGTCTGCTTCGTCCGGAGCATGTACCAGCGCTAGGCAGGCCTCGTGTAGTGTGGCCTCGTCCCGACACTCTTTTACAAGTATCGACTGAAAAACAATGCGTAAAAATGCGTGTTCATATTACAGCAGTTTACATACGCGCACACGCACACACATACACACACTCCCAGAGAGAGACACACACACTCTCACTCACAGACATTCCACACACAGACACACATACAGACACACAGGGAGAGAGAAAGAGAGACACACACACACACACACACACACAGAGAGAGAGAGAGAGAGAGAGAGACACACTCTCACTCACACACATTCACACACGCACACATTCACACACAGAGACATATTCACTCACACAAGCACACACACACAAACGTGATGAGTCGTAGCTTAGTTTAAACGAGCCAGAAAGTACATCAAAGTACCTTATAAAAAGAAACAGTTTCTTCCAAGCGCGTCTCCGTCAGTATTGTCCTGGCCGCGGCAAGAACAGCCGGCCCCCGCGACGTGAGCCCTAGAAACAGATGGGCGCAAGCGCCTAAAGGCGAGCTCGCTGCTGGCGACGTTTTGGATGCGAGCCGCAAAAGCGCTGATACCTTCGGCGGAAGCTCCTGAAACAAGCGCCAACTCAATATGCAAAATGTTACTAGTACACATGCACGAACTCGTTTGACTATTTGGTTACTATGTATATGTATGACGTATGTACATCTGTCACATAAAAGCCCACTTGATTTTGACTTTAAAAAATCGCAGTTAATACGCTTCATAAATAATCGGATTGTAGGACAAAGAGACCAGGGGCCCGGTTCTCAAAAGCTTGTAACTTGTATTACAAACGGAAGTCCCATTCTAATTTACATCGTTAGATAGAGACTTCCACTTGTAATACAAGTTACAAGCGTTTACGAAACGGGCCACTGGAGAAGAGTTTCAACGCATTTAAAAATACATATACTATTATAAAGTTGTAAAAATGAAATGTCTGTACATTGAAGATATATTAAAAAAATTGATTGTTACGGACTATTTGGAGGTCACAAAAATGAAAAATATTTTTTAATTTTGGATTTTATATATGTTTGTATGTGTCGTTGTGGCTTCATCACGCAAAATCGGCTAAACGGATTTCAACTATTTTTGGTACACGGGTAGCTGGATATCTCCAGATGGTTATAGGATACTTTTTACCCGACTACGCTGAAGAAAAACGACGGGTTATGACTTTTTCTCCTCCGCGAACGAAGTGGCGGGCATCTTCTAGTATGAAAATAAAGTGCTGAAATGAACATCAAATTAATAGATTTTCAAACACTCCAGTACCCAAAAATGTACTGGAAGGGATCACTATTTAGCGATAAGACCGCCTGTTGTTGACCTCTGCTTGTTTTTTCTTTATTTTATGACAGACATCCATTGCAGTACATGCATAGGTCTCCACAAAGAACGTCAGCTTGTGGGAGGCCTTCCCGTACTGTGTTTTGTAATAAATAGTCGCTGTTTAAAAACACATCAGCCCAATCGGCCATTAGTTCTACGAGCAACATGCCCCGCCCACTGCCACTGATTTTTTTTTTATGACATAGGAGACATGCAAACGAGCAGACGGGTCGCCTGATGGTAAGCGATCACCGTCGCCCGTGGACACTTGCATCATCAGAGGAGTCACAAGTGCGTTGCCGGCCTTTCAGGTGGGAGTACGCTCTTTTCTTGAAGGCTTGGTCGCATCGGTCCGGAAATATTGCAGGCGGCAATTTATTCCACAGTTCAGTCGTGCGAGGCAGGAAGTTTAGCAATTCGACGTGCTATGTCGGTTACTTTGGATCTTATACCACTACGATATAATATTCGTTAGATATGATCAAAGTCCGGAAAATCCATAGATAAACAAAAGACTGTCGCAATCAAACTAGTGTTAGAAACATTTTTTTATCGATATCGATAGTTGTGTAATATGAGAAAAAAACGGCCCACCCAATGAAAAAAAAAATTATTACAAAATTTCACATAGGTTTGTATAATTATACAGATACAGATGCAATTTCTTCCTCGAAATCCACGTCAGTACACACAGCAGCACGTGACATCTTATTGGGTTTGTTATAGTGATAATCATTAATTTTTCAACATTCTCTGAGAGAAGACCATTTCGTTTATCACTATAAAGCCATTTATGTATACTAAATGAACGTTCGACTTCACTCGACGTCAGGGGAGCAAATTTATAAAACTCATTGTAATTGGTATAATTTATTTATTTATTAAAAACAAGTTACATAAGATTACAGTGTATACACGGATGCGTCATGAACCGAACAATGTTTATTTAGACGGCAAAACGGCGTGGCCCCGTTGTGTCGACATCCCGGGTGTTGGATTCGGTAGGTTGCCCCGGAACCGACGAAACACGACACCTCAGAAATCAGCACACGCGATGGTCTCCTGGAGCGGCCGCGGCACGCGCACTACAAAAGAGCTGAAGTGCACGTAGTGGCGCGAATGCAACTGGAACACCCGCAGCGAGTAGCCGGTTTTCTGGCGAATATACTGCGTCACTTCTTCAGCGGTGTCAGTGCGATGCAGGCGCGACACGTACAGCGCCTTGCTCGGTGTGGAGACCCGCAGACCACAACCAACAGGTTCTGCAGTACCACACTGACTCTTGCGTGTCTTACGCTTTCTTGACACCGTTGTGAGACCCTCCGTGTCCACATTGGTGCGAGGGGTTTCCTCCTTTGGAGGATCCCGAACTTCACGCGCTTTTGAGGGCGCGGCTTTCCGGCGGGCTGGAACAGGCTCACCAGCAGAAACGACGTCAGCAAAACGACGACGTGGTTTCGATGAAGCGTTGACAGGAGGCCCCGCGAGGAGGGGGCAGGGAGGCCGCGGATTGGCATGCGCATTAACATCGCTATGCGCAGTGTCAGCTACACACAAATTGACCGAGCTGGCATTTGACGCCCGGTCATTATTCTTGAAATTTGACGCCGTCAGTGACCGCGTTTCTAGGGCACCGTCGCGCAAACGGATGATTTATTTGCGCAATACGTCAATAACGGCCTGCGATTTGTCAAATTTCTCTAGAATATCTGCCATGCCTGCTTTAAGAGCCACAATTTCTTTCAGCAGGCAGCTCACGTCGACAAGGTCTGGCATATTGGCCGGCAATCTGGGAACCTCCGTCGCCACGAACTCAGGCATGTCGCGTTCGTTCTCCCTTAGGACTTCAATGATGTCATCGAGGGTCTTCCTTCCGGCTGTATCTTCTCAGCGATGTGGTACAAATGTGCCGGCAATCCCGAGAGACTGGAACAGCACCTTCTTCGCAGCGCAGATTTCGTCGACAGTAAAACGCGACGAACAGATCTGAAGAGCAGTCACCGCATCCATCTGACCTTCCAGCAGCAGCTTCTGCTGCAGAAAGGCGAGGATCCCGTTGACAATGATAATATAAGTTACGTTGCGTTTTAGATGGAATAACACATATAAAACAAACCCTTAACTTACCACTTCTTTTGCGTTTGGCGTGAATGATTATAAAATAATGTACCTAAACATACCGGTATGTTTTTTTTTAGATAAAACTTACTCGATATCGATAAAAAAATGTTTTAACACTAGTTTGATTGCGGCAGTCTTTTGTTTTGGTATGGATTTTCCGGGCTCAGGATATGATGTTGATGCTTCTTTCGACATCTTACCCAACTCTTAATGCCGTGGACTTACTTCGTCATCTAACACAGCCTTCCAGTTCCCAGACAATCTAACAGTTCTCTAGCGATGACCCGCATCGCCGCATCATCGTCTTCAAACTCAGGTCAATAACGCATCAGCAAAAGTTTGGCTGCTTAAGACATCGCTTACTTCGTCGTCTAACACTACCCTTTTAGTATTGGATCAAAGTCTGTCATGGAAAATTCAAATTGAAACTGTGTGCAACAAACTAGGTCTTTTTTATCTCATATGCCCTGTATATGTTACAATAGATAGTTGGAGTATCAGCAGTGTTGACTGCATACCATGCATACGCCTCTTCAACATTAAGATATGGTGTAATATTCTTGGATAACTCTACCGAATCCGTCATCATCTAACACAACTCTTAATGCCGTGGACTTACTTCGTCATCTAACACAGCCTCCAGCGCTGTTCCCAAACATTCCACCAGTTCTCTAGCGACAACCCGCATTGCCGCATCGTAATCAAACTCGCGCCACAACAGTGCGTCCACATCTCTCCAACAACTTGACATCAGGAACAGTGTTGCCTCCAAAGATATCACTTACTTCGTCATCATCTAACACAACTCTTAATGTCGTGGACTTACTTCGTCATCTGACACAGTCTCCAACGCTGTTCCCAGACAGTCCGCCAGTTCTCTAGCCACGACCCGCATCGCCGCATCATCGTCATTAAGCTCGTGCCACACCAACGCATCTGTGTCTTCGCAGCAACGTGATATCAGGAACTGTATCGCTGCCTATAACAATAGCGAACATGCAGTCAAAAAACCTAATCATTTTAGTAATCAATTCACAAACGCTAATATGTCACAAAAAATATGATTAATGGATTATAGTTACATTGCTTTTCCGCGAGATAGTATCTTGGTTAGATGTGACAATAAATTGTGCTCACATGAGCATATTTTAGAAAGAAAGAAAGAAAGAAAGAAAGAAAACATTTATTGCCACACCAAAAATAAATTAGGTATAGTTGAATTATCGAGAAGATGGAATTGCATTTGTAGTGGTTGTACCGTTTGCAACAAAAGGAGAATAATTTTCTCTTAACTTAATAAAATGACATACCCAAGAAGTGGAATAAGTAGTAGTCCTCTGTTTTTTTCTTTTATTCGCTATCATGTTCTTCATCTGAGCTGTCACAAGTATTGATAATAAAATTGTCTGTTATTTGATCCATTTCTCCTTCCTGACATCGATATTTATTTTCTTCACTTTCGACGTGGTGACAAATATTTTCCCAGTCCTCAGCAGTGATGGTATTCATTCGTTCAGTTGCTAAACTCATAATGCCTTGCATGTTTAATGAAACGTTTCTTTTTGCTACATATCCTTTTACCATGGACCAAATATTTTCGATCGGATTGAATGTCGGGTGATACGGTGGCAATCGTAATACGGAGTGGCCATGTTCTTTTAAAATTGCATCTATGTGGTACTCCCGAAACCGCTCTTTATTTTGTTTAATTAATTCAGACAAACTGGTTTTGTACATCAACCGGTTATACGAAATGTTGTGTTCTGTCAACCAATCCATCATTTCTTGTTTATTAGAATTTGACGTTGGAGCACGATTCAAAAGTTTGTTGTGATAGGACGCATTATCCACGATAAGTACGCTATTCGGTTTGAGGTTCGGTATAAATTTTTCTTTTAACCATTTTTCGTAGTTGACAAAGTTCATCTGGTCATGGTAATCTCCCGTTTTTTGGTTTGCCTTAAACATTAACAAAGCGTTGGGAATAAAACCATATTTTCCTCCTGCGTGCACTATTATTAACCGCTGGCCTGTACTGATTTGTTTTTTTACACCAAATTCTGTTCCATCGGTCCAAGCTTCTCCGGACACATGTGAAGTGTGGATGTAGGTTTCATCAGTATAAACTAGTGGTCTATCTTGAGATCGATATTCCGCAATTTTGATAAGGTAATTTATTCTTAGCAGTCGTATGTTGTGTTTTTCCATTAATATTTTTCGGTTGTCCTCGGTCTTTTTTCCATTTAAATCCTAATTGTTTTCGTAAGGTGGAAATGCCAAGTTCGTAATCTATATCGGATTTTAACACAGAGTGGAGTCCCTTTAAGGTTGGAAATTGCTTATGGGACAGATGAAAATTGTATATAGTTCTCCGGATGACTTCGTGATCAAAATCGTCCACTGCTGATGACGGACAAGGAAGCAACTTTTTATTCTTCGGGGAGGTGAATTTCTTTGTTGTTGCGAATTTCTCGCTGTTGCTCTCAGTCACAATGTTATAAACAGTAGAGAGACAAACACCTGTAGCTTTTTCAACTAACTGGGCAGCGGTGTAAGGCAAGTTTAAATTTTGTTCAGTTCATTTTCAATATATTTATAACAGTTGAAAATTATTTGCTTACTTTGACTCTCAATAGGACCAAAATTACTTACAGCCATATTTTTTTTAACTATAGAAATTATTCGTAGTCGTACGGGCGGACACAATAATTAATTGAGAATACAATCAAATCAGATGTAAAAATATACGCACAACGTAAATAATATTGACAATTTCACACTGACATTATTTATGTTTTTAGTTCTTCGATATATATATATAACAACCTCTTTGTATACTGATAGTACAAGAAAATAGAAAATTCAAATATAGAATGCCTGTAAACAAACAATACTACTACATATGCAATTCCACGCTCTCGATGATTCAACTATACAGGGAACAAATAACAGATATGAAAAAAAAGATACCTTAAATATGCCGCGTGACAAAAGGAACGGACTCGCGACGGCGCAGCGCTGGTTTTCAGTCCATCATCCCTTTTCTCACTGAACCACATTGACACGTTCCGCGGGTGCGGGTAGATTAATCCAAGTGTACATGTGTATGTATACCATATAATCATATATATATATATACACAATATACACACACACGTATATACTTAGTGATGTAACATCGTAATGAAAAGAGACAAAAAATGTAAGTAAAAAACTTTAGAACATGAAATACAAAATTACCACGAGTGAATACCTGTACTACTACCGAACTATTGTAGGTATTGTAAAATTAGCTCTAAGACATGGCAAAAAAGAGAACAAAAAATCATTTTATTTACACACGAAACAAAATATTCGGTTTCCAATTGATTTTTCAACAATAATGAACGCAATTTGAATTTAAATGCTTGCCGGGACATATTGATCCTCAGTGGCGGTGGGAGATCGTTCCAAATCTTCGAAGCCGAATATTTGAAACATCCCCGAAAGCCTGCGGTTTTATGCAGCGGAACGATCATTTTATTTAGTAACTTACTGCGAGTATTTCTGCCGTGCAGATCTTTTGCCCACCGAACTTGTAGAATTTTCATGCAGTTTCAACAAAAAAATACGCATGCGAATACAACGAACCACCACCAGATAGTATAATCCTCGACACGTGTTCAGAGATCTCGTGTGGACCGTCAACATCTCCTGCATCTCCTGATGATGTCTCGTAGAGGCGAAACATGTGTCGAGGATTAAATATACTGTCCGGTGGTGGTTTGTTGTATATGCATGCGTATTTTTTTGTGGAAACTGCATGAAAATATGCGCATGTGAGCACAATCTATTGTCACATCTTACCAAGACACTATTTCGCGGAATAGCAAAGGTACTATAATCCATTAATCTAATATGGAATTCCGCAAAGTAACTCCTGAATCTATCAACTAGTAGTAAGTATTTAAATGTGGCGTTTTTTTTATTATCTTCAGCAAAAATAATTATAAGTACTATCAGATTCATGTAATGATGATATTGCTCACCCGTTTGACCTCCGGCGTCGAGTTCAGAATGCCTTTGACCACTATCTGCTTCCGAACAGAAGATGGAAGGTTCTCGTAGAAGAGGATGGATGCTTGTAACAGTCTCTCACTGTTGGGTAGATTATACTCCACGCACCACAATACCTGAGAAAATAATAGAATTGACACCGCAATGGACAAAATGTCATTTTTTTACCTATATATATTCTGCATCTGTGGGCTCATTGTGACATGTGTCATAATTAGAGATTGTGAAAAGCGTTACAATTCAATTTCAATCACAGTGACTCTTGTACAAGTTGTAAAATAATCACTGTGATCTTGTTACCCGCGACTAACCCTGACTTGTCACGTTAAAGTTAACTACTGTAATGTATTCAGATTATTAAAACAATTTTACCGTAATTTTACAACACTTGTTGCTCACATAACCTACGTCATTTTGTAACGTTTCGTCGTGACAAGTCACAGTTATACTTTTCTAGACGGCCGATCACTGTGATTTTTGTATCGTGTCGTTATTATTACCCGCCACTAGTTATGACACCAATGAAAACTGCCATTATGATACGTTTACACTTTTTTTATAATTGCCAAAAAAGTAACCATTTGCTAATAATATCCATTTTTCATAAATTAGGGATCCGAAAATTCCAAAAATAATATTAATGTATCCAGAGAGCCCAAATGTACCCGTGATATTTCAATCGTAGTTACTTTAAAACAAAATTGAGTGCCACAGGGAAGTATATTGGGCCCAATACTTTTCCTACTATATGTTAATGATATAACTGAAATTACTAAGCATATTAAGTGCATACTCTTTGCTGATGACAAATCTATAATTGTCACATCTAAAAATAATAAAACCAATAGCAGGACAATAATAAATAAATATATAAATATTACGGGACAATTTTACACAAATCGAACTAGTCCCATGGTAAGCTCAATAAGGC
Organism: Hedya salicella; assembly: GCA_905404275.2. Taxonomy (NCBI): domain Eukaryota; kingdom Metazoa; phylum Arthropoda; class Insecta; order Lepidoptera; family Tortricidae; genus Hedya; species Hedya salicella. The sequence goes on along the minus strand of FR990097.1, from coordinate 51,459,789 downwards.
TTGTGTTATGGGTACTAGCCGACGATATACTTAATAAATATATTACTTATATACATAGAAAACATCCAAGACTCAGGAACAAATATTTATGCTCATCACACAAATATTTGCCCTTACCGGGATTTGAACCCAGGACTTCAGCTTCGCAGGTAACGTTACTCCCACTGAGCCAAACCGGTCGTCGATAATAGAACATGAGTCTGAAATTAATCACACTATTGAAATTATAATGCAATGGCTTAGTAGTAATAATTTAGACATTAATCTAAGTAAGTCGAAATATATACAATTTAACAAAAATGCTCCTCATATTAATATAGCAAAAATAGACAAAGAAACCCATACTATGTTTTTAGGTGTGACTATAGATGAAGATTTAAACTGGAAGAGAAACATTCAAACAGTATGCACCAAACTTAACAAATTTGTTCATGCACTTAGGAACGTGAGAAAAGTCACAAACGTAACTACTGCGATTACGGCATATCGTGCATATGTAGAGTCCACTTTACGATACGCTTTGTTAGTCTGGGGTAGTAGTACTAACAAAGGTAGTGTTTATAGCCCAAAAAAGTGTATTCGAGTAATCTGCGCCTTACCGCCTCGAGAAAGCTGTAAACCTTTATTTAAACATCTTGGATTGTTACCTCCACCATCGCTTTATATGTTCGAAGTTTGTATGATTATCAGTAGAAATAAAAATTTGTTCAAAAAAGTAGGTGACTCCAAGCAACGTTCTCGTAGAGACCCAAACAGGGTCGTACTAGATGTTATTCCAAAATCGGCGCGCTACAGTAAAAGCTGCCTAAACATGAGTATTAAGCTTTACAATAAGATGCCTCAGGAATTTCAAACTTTAAATGCCAATGCACTCAAGCCAGAGCTTTATGAATGGCTAACTGAAAATAATTGTTATAGCTTTAAGGAAATTGTTATGTAAAAAAACTGTTTTACAGTAAGTACCTATAATTTCATTTAATGTACCATGTGAATCTATATTAAGACCAAGAATTGTACCATGATTAAGGCAAATAAACATTATTATTATACACTTATTTATTTTCAATCTTAGGTAGGTTTTTACAATATATATATATATAAAGTAAAATACAAAAAGCAAATACAAAATATAAACACATTATAAAAAACCTAACCTAGGGTGCCGCCGGCAGCGGGGCAGGGCTCAAGCTACCAGCGGTTAGGGCTGCACAGAGAGGAACCTCCTGACAATGCGAGCCGTGTCCAGGATTACTGCCTTCTGTATCTGACCCTTGATCCAGCCATCTAGCGAGAGTCTCTTAAGATGCTCGCCGAGACTCTTCGCTATAAGACCGTTTACCGAAACGACTATCGGCACAATGATCGTCAAATCAACATCCCACATGGCGGTCACCTCGTGAGCCAAGTCAAGGTACTTGCTGAGTTTGTCCTTCTCGGCCTTCACGAGGTTCTCGTCATGTGGGATGGTAATGTCGACGAGCATTGCCCGGCGCTTAGATCGATCTACCAGCACGATATCAGGCTTATTGGCTACAATAGTCCTGTCCGTGATGATAGATCATCCCAATACAGCGTTGCACGACCATTTTCGAGAACTGGCATCGGTACATACTTATAGTATGGCACCTCAGACCCCACAAGACCGTATTTAACAGTAAGTTGCTGGTGAATAATCCTATTATTATCCTGTATGTCGCACCCGCTCACGGGACAATGGTGTCCCGGACCTTTGGGAGGCGTGCGCGGAGCCGAAGCCAACGCGTAGTTTCGACAATTTAATGAAATGTAAGGTGTACACCGCGCGGGTGCTGTTCCTGCCCGTATATTATTATTATTATTATTTAAAATAAATTAACAGTTTCAAAAACACTAGAACAACACGCTTAACAAGACTTTTCTAACAAATCCAAACACAGCTATAATACGATGTTCCATCATGAAGTTCCAGTTCATATCTTCCGGCTCCATCATCAGATCAGTTCGACAGTACCATATTATTGTATTGTCATCAGAACTACATACAGCTGCCAATTTTCATGACGCTACGGTCCTTGGAAGATGTTACCTTAGATTCCATTACATAGTTAGTTACATACAGGTCGACCTAATAAAAGCGTGTTAAAAATGAAATGTCAATTTGTATGTAATCTGTGACCATACTTACAAGCTCGGCATCCGCACGTAAAACCTTTTCTCTCCTAAGCTCATACTCGAGTGTATGCACGTCCGCGAATTGGGTCAAATCTCCGAAACTGTTTGTCTTCGACGCGGCCAGGACTCTCAGAGCTGCCAACTTATTCTGGCTAGATGGCGACTGGGTGTGGGGCAGCACTTCCGTTGCTAAGATTTTCTGAAAATTCAAATAGTTTATACATACATACAATCACGCCTTTTTTCCATTACGGAGTAGGCAGAGACTACCTCGTTCCACTTGCTACGGTCCTAGCATACAACTGCCGCTTCATCAACTTTCATTAATCTCTTCATATTGTGCTTTCATAACCCTTTCGCTTTGTCTCATTCACACACAGAATATCAGTATTTCTCGCATCCATCATCTGACAAACTTCATCTATTTTATCATTCATTCCTCCCCTTACATTTAACATAGCAAAGCGGCTCTCCATAGCCCACTCTTCGCTCTCGCTGGGACCGAGACATGAGGAGTTGCGAACCACATCGCCGCCATTTGCGTTCCCACGAGCAGCTAGGGATAAAATATTCGAACCAAGCAGAGCCCCGCATACCAGGTAAGGGTTTAGCCTTATTCTGGGGTCACCAGTCCCAGGGCAATTCGGGACGCTAACGACTAAACTCGCCTCTAGCCACGCATCCATCGGTACGGCATACCTTGGATTGGCGGAATAGGAGGAAGGAGAACAGTGAAGAAAGGAATTGTTCGAATTTAGACAGGAGAAAGGGTTAAAGGATACTACTGTCCCGGAAGGCTATGTGTGACAAAAGTTTTGCTATGGATTTTCCGGTCTCTGCTCATTATTTGTATATACCTCGAGCCTGGTGTTGTCCACACACCGAGCCGTGGTGGAGTACACGCTTAGCACCGTGTCGGCGGGCGCGGCGCCCCACAGCAGCACCTGCAACGCGGGTTCCGCGGAAACCCGCTCACGGAACAACGACGCATGGTCCCGTAGGATAGTGAAACATGCTGAAAATACACGTAGGAATAGGGATATTGACTTCTGACAAATTTTACAACATACAGTGATACCGGATAAGGGGCTTTTCATAAATTACGTTATTTCAAATTGGGAGAGGGGGTCTGGATTTCGGATGAAGGTAGCATGACGAAGGAGGGGGGGGGGGGTCATTTCCAAGATGAAATCATCTTGCACATCTTTTAAAAGTGTTTCAGTTTGTGTTTCAATAAACAGTTGGTAAAAACTCATTTTTTGGAAACATCATTTCATTTGGGGGGGGGGGGCATTCGAATTGTGATGGTTAGGTGATTTTAGGGGGCAGGTCAAACATTTTCATAAATAGATGACGTCATTTATGAACAGCCCCTAAGGTACGCTCAAAGCCCAATTTCATCTTGTGTTTTAGTTCAACTTCCTTGGTTTCGATATAAAGTTGCAGTTTTATCTATGGTACTAACCGAACATGGCCGCGAAATTGAAACTCATTCGAAATAAAAAAAAAATATTGATAGTGGGCCATCTTAAAAACCGGGCCATCTTGGGCGCAAGTACCTTAATACGCGGCAACTTTCGTGTTTCTATGGAACGCTAGTGATAATATATTGTCAGGTGCGTGTGAGAGGGACAGCAAACAGCCGAGTACTATCAATACTTTGGTTTACTTGTACATTATTTGACAAAAAAAAAACAAAAAAAATAATTTCAGAATCCTTATAATCCATACCATTTGTAAAAATGATATAAATGTCTGTACATGCAGATATTTTCAAAAATAATGATTGTAACGAACAAAGTAAGGTCACTAAAAAAAATTTTTTTTTTGTAAGTGTCGTTGTGGCTTCATCACACAAAATCGCCTAACAGATTTCAACTATTTTTGGTACATAGGTAGCTGGGTATCAGTATCGTGGCGTCTAACTAATATATAAAAAAGCTAATTCGGTTATTTTTTTCTTCAAATACTGTAGTCTACTGTCTGAAATTGGGTAACTCGGTGGGAATCGAGTTCTATAGACACCACGCCACTACTGGGTATCAACACATTTAAAAATATATATCTATACTATTATAAAGTTGTAAAAATGAAATAAAAATGAAATTTCTGTACATTGAAGATATAAAAAAAAAAAGATTGTTACGGACTATTTGGAGGTCACTAAAACGAAAAAATTTTTTTTTGGATTTTATGTATGTTTGTATGGGTCGTTGTGGCTGCGTCACGCAAAATCGGCTAAACAGATTTCCTAATATTTTTTGGTACACGGGTAGCTGGGTATCTCCAGATGGTTATAGTATACTATTTACCCGACAACGCTGTCGAAAAAAGAGGGGTTATGTCTTTTCTCCTCCGCCACTGTTGCGGGTACTGTCTAGTTAGTCAATAATTTTATGACAACTCACCGGTCCGACAGGAAGATTTTTGTATATACACGTGGGCTATATCGTCGAACAAATTGGCGAGCTCTGACATGGGCAGCTGATCGCCGAAGTGTCGAAGGAGTCCACAGATGCCCTCCAGTGCCGATTTGATCACCGTGTCCTGGGGCCAACCGTACTCAACAGGTAAGGTTATACTACCTTTCTGATTATATAGAAACGTATTATAACCTTAGCGCCGTCTATTAGAACACGAATCATAGATGGCGCTAAGGTTATAATACCTTTCAAAATAAAAATAGGTACACATACAGGGGTCAAAGCGGATGGATAAATTAGATGCGTACGTCACAGTGCTCGCTAGTGAAAGGGTAACACACCTGACGCGTAATCAGGAAGTGCCGGGTTCGAGTCCTGGTGTGACCACCTGCGAGAGCAATCGTATTTTTCTTTGCGTTGTGAATTGTATGTATATAACAATAGATAATAATGTGGTGTTAATTTTCCTGCATTAAAAACACAGAAACACTATAAATTTGTGTTTCAATATTAAGAAATATAATCAGAATCACACACAAACGTTCAGACCATGTTATGAGAAGGTAGATTCATGAAAAATACTAGTAGCTACCTGTTATGTTAATGCGGCATTTATCTACCAGAGGCGTAGCGCCAGGAAATTAACAAGGGAAGCCGAAGCGTATTCATTTACTCATATTTAAAGAAAAATGTGGTTACTAGCCTTTTTTGGGCAACTCTGTAAGAAGCGGCTTATACTGAGTTATTTGTTAAGCAAGGCTACAAAGTTGTTATTTGGCGCGCGCGCTTGAATTGAAAGCCGAGTAAACGAAGGAATATAAAATTAAACCTTGAGCCACGAGAGGAGCGAGTGGTGCAAATATAGATTCCTGACCGTAACGAGGCTTTCAAGACACGAGAAGCCAAATAATTTTGCAGCCGTGCGAAATACACAACTTTTCACCTTACTATAAGCAAGGAAAATGTGAGATGTAAGAAAAACTTTGAAATTGTAACAAACAGATTAATTTCATTTAAAAATAGTGATAATAAACCTACGACACACTCATAAACAAAACAAACAAATAAACATTTAAAAATATATAAATTCGAACTTCAAATAACTTTTCCACGCTAGCGGATAACACGAAGTTTTCCACGCAGTTTCGGCGCTATAAATGGAACTTTCCTAGTGAGGTGAAAATAATTATTGTTGCGCTCACAGTGTTTTTTTTGTTGTCCAGCATGTTGAGAAACCCGCGCCAAATCCTCGTGGCCTCGTCGCAGACCACGGCCGGGTGGTGCTCGCACAGCGCTCCTGGACACAAACCACCACATCTTTGTCATCGTCGCTTTGGCAACATGGAAGCTGCAGAATATTGCCGGAAATCAAAGAAAAAGAGCTTCTAGCGGTGACACGATTACAAACAAACGTAAAAACACCTAATATCCTGAAATATTCGGACCAGAAAGGCATCAGACATCACCCAAACAGAAATCAAGCTACTGCAAGTAAAGAAAACTAGATTGAATCGACTGATTTTTAACGCTTCGATGTGACAGACAGACATAAAACTCTTCTTTTAGTTTCACTGAAAATTTCAAAAAGTAAGGGGTATAAAATAAAACTGAGAAAACTCAAAACACATACAAATTCGGATCACTTATCACTGGCTGGCTTCCTCGAGGGCCACCACAGCCTAGCGGCGTGCCCCCTGCTGTACATCGTGTGTGCTGTGTGTGGGCTTCCTACAGTACGCACCGACCAGGAGCGCCAGCGTCGCGCGGCACTGGCTGACTTCCTCGAGGGCCGCCACAGCCTGGCGGCGTGCCCCCTGCTGTACATCGTGTGTGCCGTGGGCTCCCTACAGTACGCAAAGACCAGGAGCGCCAGCGGCGCGCGGCACTGGCTGGCTTCCTTGAGGGCCGCCACAGCCTGGCGGCATGCCCCCTGCTGTACATCGTGTGTGCCGTGGGCTCCCTACAGTACGCACCGACCAGGAGCGCCAGCGGCGCGCGGCACTGGCTGGCTTCCTCGAGGGCCGCCACAGCCTGGCGGCGTGCCCCCTGCTGTACATCGTGTGTGCCGTGGGCTCCCTACAGTACGCACCGACCAGGAGCGCCAGCGGCGCGCGGCACTGGCTGGCTTCCTCGAGGGCCGCCACGAGCCTGCTGGCGTGCCCGGAGGCGGCGTCCGAGCGCCGCGCGACCTCCGCTAGACAGTGAAGCGCGTGTTTACGAAGCTCCGCGTCATAGTTCAGCATACAGAGCTAGGGAATAAACATTAGCTATTAAGCAACAGCGATATCATCATAACTTTGAAAAAAAAACTCAAATCTAATGGGAAGCTTCAAGTAAAATATGTATGTATACGGGCCTAGTATACACTTACGTCGTTTTTTCTAAAGCTTTTAAAAGAAATATGCCTCTTCACAGTAGAGACGATATTCTCAAATCAATTGTAGGCACATGGCATGCTACAAAACTTTCCTAAAATATGTGACCCGCTGATACAAATTTCTGGTGTCCCGCGCGCGTACCACATGGCGTGCTGCAAAAGGTTGCTCTAAAATAGGTCTGGCGTGCCTTGAATGACATCACGTGGCCCGCACGCGGCCCACATGGCCTGCTGCAAAAGGTTGCTCTAAAATAGGTCTGGCGTGCCGTGAATGATATCACGTGGCCCGCACGCGGCCCACATGGCCTGCTGCAAAAGGTTGCTCTAAAATAGGTCTGGTGTGCCTTGAATGACATCACGTGGCCCGCACGCAGCCCACATGGCCTGCTGCAAAAGGTTGCTCTAAAATAGGTCTGGCGTGCCTTGAATGACATCACGTGGCCCGCACGCGGCCCACAGAGCCTGCTGCAAAAGGTTGCTCTAAAGTAGGCCTGGCGTGCCGTTAACGGCATCACGTGTCCCGCAGGCGGCCCATTAAGCCTGCTAGTGCAGAATATTATTATTTGTTCTGTAATGATTGTTAAGGCGTGCAAGAGAGAACGAAGCGAGAGAATGCGATATAGGGGAGTGGAATGTGTATTAGAGCGCTTTCACATATAGGCGTTTTTGTCGCGCGACTGAAGCGCTGCGCAGCGAATCCCTTCACATTACAGCGGCTGTAGCGAGGCTAAGTCACGACGCCGTCGCTAGCGACAGCCGCGCTTCACAGTCGTGTTGCAGACGCGCGTTGAACTTGGGATGACTAGCTCATTTCCTTTCTTGTCAGGCATTATTTTTCTTGATTTTGTTGTTAAAATCAGCGCATCTTGAATCCCACAATTCACGCCGAGATTGGATTATAGCTATAAATGTTTCGGTATCAAACATGACATAGGTATGTAATTTGCTCGCTACACAATACACATGCGCTTGCAACACTGATCTAACGCCGACGGATCGCACGCGACTATGCAGCGTATCTGCCACCGCTAGCTCGGAGCGCGGCAGCCGCGCTTCTATCGCGCTGCAGCTGCGCTATTTAAATATGTATGGACACGGGTCACGCTACTGCAGCGCGACTTAAGGCGCGTCCGCTGCCACGAAAATCTAACAAAACATTGTTTGTCTAACATGTTAGCAAAACTTCCCGTCTGTTGCAACAACGTCTTTGTGAGCCAAAACATTGTTGACGCACAAAAGTCAAAATGAATTCTGACAAAGAAGACGTGCTATCCCAACGACGGTCGAACACGAAATGAACGCTGCACCCCCGTCCGCAGGCGAACGCGGGGAATGTTTTCCATCCGTCGCGGCAAACATGTTTGAGTGTTTTTGCTAGCCAAAACATTTAGGCCACGCCCCTTTTATGTTAGAACAAGTAGGTGTTAGAGAAACACAAAAACACTTCGCAGCGGACCCGGCTTTAGAAGCGCTACAGTCGCGCGACAAAAACGCCTGTATGTGAAAGTGTATTACATCGGCGATGTGCTGGCCGTGCCGGTGGGCGGCGCCGGCGGCCGCGGCGAGCGCCAGCAGCCGCAGCGCATGCGCGGCCGCCGCGCGCCACGCCTCGTCCGCGCGCCGCTCCGCCACCGTACTCAGCAGATTCACCGGCGTGTACAGTAATGTTTCCATCACCCATTCTGGAGAATCATCAATATCTTTTTTTAGGGTTCCATAGCCAAAATGGCAAAAACGGAACACGTATAGTTTCATCATGTCCGTCCGTCCGTCCATCCGTATGTCACAGGCATTTTACTCAAGAACTACGAGATGCATATTGATGAAATTTGAAGGATGGGTGTCTCGTATAAGCCGCTACTAAGTTTGATAGTTAAATACTAATAAAATATATTTCTAGGGGGGGCACTCCATACATATAACCGAAACTGAAAAAAAATATTTCTGTAAATAACAATGTGTGGCACATATTTCAACAGTTCTTTTTTTATATTTATTTAAGGAGCCATCGAAGGAAATGAACATTCCAGCTCCAGCAGGGGCTAAAAATAAATCCTAACAATTTCTTACAAAATTATTAACAAAAATACAAAAAAAAAAAAAAAAAATTTTTTTGTATGTGTCGTTGTGGCTTCATCACGCCAAATCGGCTAAACGGATTTCAACTATTTTTGGTACACGGATAGCTGGGTATCTCCAGATGGTTATAGGATGCTTTAAACGCGACTATGCTGACGAAAAAAGAGAAGGTAGGACTTTTCCTACTCCGCAAACTAAGTTGCGGGCAACTTCTAGTTAGTTATGTCCATTACTGTTCTCTAGATATTAATTCGTGTGGCTTGCACAGGGTTTTTGGCCAAAGTAGCCACCTTTCATGGAGCCATGGTCGTTCTGGGCTTCAGGGTAGGCAGTCTCTCTGTGCCTATATGAAGCCATGGTCGTGCTGGCCTTTAGGGCAGGCAGTCTCTCCGTGCCTATATGGAGCCATGGTCGTTCAGGGCTTTAGTTAGGCAGTTTCTCTGTGCCTATATGGAGCCATGGTCGTTCTGGCCTTCAGGGCAGGCAGTCTCTCTCTGCCTATATGAAGCTATGGCCATTCAGGGCTTTAGGGTAGGCAGTTTCTCTCTGCCTTTATGAAGCCATTGCCGTTCAGGGCTTTAGGGTAGGCAGTTTCTCTGTGCCTATATGGAGCCATGGTCGTTCAGGGCTTTAGTTAGGCAGTTTCTCTGCCATGACCGTTCAGGGCTTTAGGGAAGGCAGCTTCTCTGTGCCTATATGGAGCCATGGTCGTTCAGGGCTTTAGTTAGGCAGTTTCTCTGTGCCTATATAGAGCCATAGTCGTTCAGGGTAGGTAGTGCCTTTGTGCCTATGAACCGCATGCCACAGGTCAACTGCTGTTAAGTACTTTTGTCAGGCGACAGAAAAAGCGCTCCTTCACTGCCTGCCTAATGTCCACATCCACAATACTCAAAGCCTGTGTCATACCAAGGTATTTGTAGGTTTCAATTTCGAAGAGAGATCTGAGAGACATTGTCTCGGAAAGCTGTAAATTCGTGGAATTTACAACTTTCCCCTACTGTACATGCATGACCACACACTTGTCTACACCAAACTCCATTTTGATGGCGCTACTGAAAGTATCTGTGACTTTCAGTAGCTCCACCAGTTCCAGTCGTTTCGGTGCAAACAGCTTGAGGTTGTCCATGTACATCAGAGGAGAAATGATCTCACCCCCTCTCCGAAGCCGGCAACCTAGTCCTGAATCCTTCAGCAGAGTGCTGAGTGGATTCAGGGCTAGGCAGAACCACAGTGGACTCAAACTGTCACCCTGAAAAATACCCCTCTTGATCCTTATCCTGCGGAGCAGCGCAGGCATCTATTTCAAATATTCATATCTAACTATTATAAAACTGAGATATCTCTATCGGAAAGATACTTTTAAAGAAAGTAATTGAAACAATTCGGAAGTCATTGAATCAGTGTGTTTGTATGTTTGCATGTATACATGTATGTCATGTATGCACTCATATACATAATTATAAGATACCTTATACCTGATTCTGCTTGTTCCCGACCTTACATGATCATGGGAAATATATTGATGTTATTCTTGAATAGGATTTCTAAAACCGCGTGAAACAAATAAGTTGTGAGTCTCGAGCTCTTACATGCGTAAAATACCATGTAACGCTCTCTACAAGCGACGCTAACCATTTTTTATGCATATTGGTATAAACAGGTTATTGGCCATACTTTCATGTTTTCTTTCATAACTTAAATATAATTAACATTTATATCATAGCCTGCTACGTAATTCTGTTTGACCACACTCACTGCTTTGTGCAAAATCATTGTCAGACACCGCTTAATTAAATATTTACATCCGATACTGTTTAATGAAAAATGAAAATTAATGTAAAATTTGTCACTGAGATTACACACCGCCAATTAGTTCTTTGCTTAAAATGTCCATACCTATTTTTATATTATGCACCTTGTCATTCTGCATCAACACACATAAATTAAACTAAGATAGCATAAGTAAATAATGTGCAATAGAATTATAAGTGCTTTTATCATAATGATAAATGATGGCTGTTCATTGAAGATATTTTCAAGTGATACAGAGTATTACTCACTGAATCAAAAAATATTTTTATATTATTTTTTGTATCTTTCGCCGTGGCTTTATCACACCAATATGGCTAAACGGAGTTCAACTATTTTTGGTACACAGATAGCTGGACACCCACAGATGTTTGTAGGATACTTCTTACTGGACTATGCTGATGAAGAAAAGGTTATGATTTTTTTTCTCTTTCACTGACGAAGTTAGAACTTCTAGTACAAAAAAAAATCTGTTTCACTCAGCTTTAAGAACTTAACTTAGAGCCTCTGTCACTTAAATAACCAGACAAACCAATGCAGAATCCCAGTTTCATATGTTTTTGATTATTAGAAAAGCTCAAGACACTACTATACATTTCAATGTATTTTAGAGTGCATTTAAATCACGGAGATAATAAGAACAGTTTTAGTAACAACTTGAAGGTTTTTATCATCAATAACTGAATCCAACATACCTATTTCAAACGGTGCAAGATGAGTAGCTGCATTATTCAATACAACGGTCGCAGTTTGCAATATTTTCTCAAACGATCTGTGTCCCTGCTCAACGGTACGCTCTATAATAGCTTCCCACTGCTCCATTTTTCATTTCACTAACTAAAGTCACTTCAAAGCGCTTCCGTCTGCGATAGTGATAAAATATAAATAACAAATAACAAACTTCAACAAGCAAGAACAAGTATGAAGGTACCGGCCCGGGAAAGGTTTTTTTTTTATTGTTGACATTGACAGTTGTAGTGTTAGACCCAATCGATGATTTCCGGAGAGTCTTTATTATAGAGCATACAAAAACTAAATATTTACTAAATAAATATTCTTTTTGTAGCATTATTTTTAGTACCTATAGTCCTTTCTCCCTTTATTTACTTCTTATTTATTTTCAACGTTATTCATTAGTTTGTAATATATTAGAGTTAGTTTATAATAGGCTATGTTGTACATATAAAATTTATAACTGTTTATTTGTAATTAATTCACAATCATTGATAATTTTAACTTAAAAAAGAGAACAATCTTTATAATATCCAAGTGTCAATCAAAAGGCGTTAAATTGGTGGCGCTACTGTAGCAAGCGCGTAAAATAAATTACCATAATATTGCCAAAAAAATCCACAACGATGCAAGACAAATAATATGAAACACGATTGAATATTTACATCTAAGAAGAACAAAGGATTGAGTACCATTTCGACAAAAATATTTTGTTATTGGTTGTTGACTTCATACTATCTTACTACTCTAGCGCCATTCTGGACGGATTTGGAACCATTATTTGCTGCTTTCCGTTGGACACTTCATGTTTTTCTATATGAGATTGGCGTCCCGTACCTTTCTATTCTCCTCTCTTCATGATAGCCTACTCACTGTTAGAGGTTAGTTTTTTCTTTTTTTTAATGTTTTCATGACCATGGATTCAATGTCCTTCAGTCGAAATCATAAGTTATATTTAACATAGAAGTTAGAGGTTAGGTTAGAGTAGGGTTGCCATAAATATGGGGAAGACGACCGGGACAATAGGGATGTTGACTGTACTCAAATAATAATAAAATTTTGATGCGAAATGGTAGCTTTTATGATACAAATCCTAAAAACAAGATTTGAGTTCGATACCTTACGTGTAGCTTGTTTTATGAGCCTTTAAAGTTAGGTGGGAAAGTCTATTTTTAAAGTATGAAAATATAAATAAATAATAATATCATTGAATAACACATGAAATGCATGGTAACTTTTGTTACGAAACCGTTTCGATAAACGCAAGTTTTAACACAGCTGCAGAACAAAGTTCTTAATTTCCCCATACAAGATAGGAAGGTGTGACGTCACATCTTCCTAGGATTTTGTATGGACCGTTTTTGGGAAAGCCCAAAAGTGTGATTTTAACATTATTGTATCTCGTGGAGTTTTTATGACAGTAAAGAAGTTTTTTCACCAGTATTTCTATTATTGAAAGGTCGTTATATGTATTACATACCTACCACTGAGAAAAGTTGTCAACATCCATCCCTATTGAAGCAAAGTACGACAAGGGAGGTAAGTAATAGGGTTCCATTAGTATTTTTGGGTACGTAACCCTAAAAAGGAACTCATTAATAAATAGGAAACATTAAACTACATCTACCTTACATAGTTATAAAAGACAACACGTGTAAATATATGATTCAAAATGTACTGTCTCATACTCTCAACTGTTCCCACTTACACTCCCAAAGCGAGGTGTTTATTTCTTCGACCTCTGTGAGGAGGAAAATGAATCGAAGCCAGTGGGTTTATATCACCACTAGCCCTGCCCCGGAGGGCAGCCTTTTTTAGGGTTCCGTAGCCAAAATGGCAAAAATGGAACCCTTAAAGTTTCGTCAGTCCGTCCGTCCGTATGTCACAGGCATTTTACTGAAAGATTATAAGATATTATATTGATGAAATTTGAAACATAGGTATCTTGTGTAAGCCGCTACTTAGTTTGATAGTTAAATAAAAAAATATATATATTTCTAGGGGGGCACACTATACATGTAACTGAAACTGAAAAAAAAAAATTCAGCAAATATCAATGTGTGGCAAAAACTATGAAAAAATTTACAAATATAAAACTTAATAGATACTTCCAAAGAAAATTGTTTTCAACATGATCGGACATACCGTTTTTAAATAATTGCCAAAAAACTGTGCTTATGAGCAAAAGGACGTAAGTGCTGGGGAGATACGCTCTTTTATTAGTGTTTTTTTTTCATATCGTATTTTTTTCATTTGTAGTGTACTTTTTTGGAAAAACAGCTGCGGAACCCACATTGAGCATGGTCCAACATGCTCTTGGCCGGTTTTTTTTCTAGTTCTGATCAAACCACACACTATCTCGCACACCGATCAGTACTAAAAAATTTATGATTTGATTCCGGGACAATTTCTTTAATGGCCAGGAGACCGGGACACCACACTGCAAACCGGGACATGTCCCGGCGTACCGGGACGTATGGCAACCCTAGGTTAGAGGCACGGATTGAATGAGGCTAATTCTTTGCCACCGAGTGTGAACTTGAGACGTGGCAGTATATGCCCTATATATGATCTTAGTTTATTTAAAGGAATAAATTTTAAAAATAATCAGAAGCCGCAAAAATCAGAATAGAAAATAAAAGTAGGATCATGTTTTACAATGCATATGCTGGCAACTTTTGCACTTTACGTGCCTATGTTGGACCATTCATGCATAGAATAAATACTTTACCGCACGTGTTGTAATTAGCTCTTTACGTGCCTATGTTGGTCCATACAAAGAAGCATTTTCTAAGCATTCACAAACTAGAACGTGTACGATACACGTGCGAATAGGTAAATCCCGACTCGTGTGGGACACGCTTTGTTCGTGTTTTACATCACCTCCACTGCATAGGAATAACCTACTTACTGCACGTGTATCATAAATAACTATCTGCAACGAGTGAAGTTGGTTACTTTGATCAGTAAAGCCAGAAACATTTGAGGGTATTCTTGAATTTGCATGCCAGGCATGATTTTGTTAGAATTGGTAAAAGCCCTTATATTTGAGATTCCGGATGATATATACAATAATGCCCATTACTTAAAATTGTAGGTAGGTAACTATTAATAAATAATCAACATTTTATTGTATCTCTATAATTGCTATTACACATTTAGAAAACAAACAATGTGTTTAATCACTTATCAGTCTTATCACTATAACCATTTGTAGATGACCAGCTACTTGTGTACCACAAGAAGTTGTAATCCATTTAGCTGTTTTGGAGTGATCAAGCCACATAAAAAAAAAAAAAAATCAATGTAGTGATCGCCAAATAGCCCTTTTACTTATTTCCATAAGTATATCCATACTAATGTTATAAATGTGAAAGTGTGTCTGTCTGTCTGTCTGTGTCGGTTCAGCGGTTTAAGCGTGAAGAGGTAACAACTCTTCACGCTTAATCCGCTGAACCGATTGGAATGCAATTTGGTATGGAGATAGTTTGAGTCCAGGGGAAGGACATAGGCTACTTTTATCCCGGAAAAATACACTTATCCGCGATAAATGAATTTAAGGCGCCCAAATCGTAAGTTACGCTTATACGCAAAAACTATATAACAGATTTGCGCAATATCTACAGTAATATAGCTTAGATATCAGAATAGGAGATAGGCTACAACTTTTGAGGGTATTCATTTATAAAAGGGTTTTTTTTAACAATAAATGGTAAAACATGACCTATTGTTCGTTGTAATTGTGACAGTTTAATTTCTAAATAATGAATTAACAATTGGTAACCTAGCAACAGTAATACTACCTACACGATTAAGCAAAGAACACACCTTCCATATATGACGTATCATACAAATACGAGTATATCTTAATATAGCCGGATACTAGCCCGTTGTATATTTTGGACTTGCGATCATCTCTGAATGATAAACATTTTGTTGCAAAAGTAGGGGATTTATAAATAAAATAAATACATAAAACTGGTTCTTTTTAACAATAAATGGAAAATTATCACTTTTTGTTAACTGTGACTGTTATATTCCGAATAATTAATTAGAAAATAATAAGAAATAAGAAATAATTCCTTTGAAACCAATATGACACGTAAGTAACTGTTTGCGTAACTAGATGGCGTTATTTGTAAACACTTTTGCGTTCTTTATGTTGATTTGTTGATTGATTGATTAATAATTTGCATAATTTTTGCATCATAAAAATCATCATCATTCACGGATGAAAGGAATTCAAGAAACATTAATATTTTTTGAAATGTCATGTAAATTTTATACAGAGGAGTTACTCCGAAACTCAAAAATCGAAGTTCGTAACGTGCAGTCCCTCTCGCTCTCATGTTATGCTGTATTTGAGTGAGAGGGATGGCGCCACACGAACTTCGTTTTTCGGATTTCGTAGTAACCCCTCAGTATCGCGACCGCATAGGAAGTATGAATTCAGATGGTCATCGCTAGATGGAGTAACTGTGCCTACATTCCAACAGTATTTCGATTTTTTGTCTGTTTATTTGTACGCCCATCACATGAAAACGACTGAACAGATTTTGATGCAAACTTTACTAATCTGTCGAGAAAAACCCCGGCCAGGTTATACGTTATAAAAATTCAACCTCTATAAGGGGAGTAGCGACTACACTCGATGGAGTTAAGTTTGCACCTAAATCTTATCGCGCTACTTAGGAAGGAGGTGCAAACTTCTTTGAAATGTGTACCAGCACTAATACGACTATCGAGTATCCTGCTAAACTTAAAATTAATACGTTTTGACATAAGTAAGCAATTGAAGATTTTGCCAAATTAACTACAAGTTAAGAAGAGGGGGTACGGATATCAATATATTTAATTGATTTAATAATTACAACAAAATTAAACGACAAAAAATTATTGCCACACAATGCACAGTGCCATCTTCCGGCCAAGTGCGAGTCGGACTCGCGCACCAAGGGCTCCTTACAAATAATACGCTACAAACGGCCGTATCTATGAAAATCCAGTGTTAGCAGATCCCTAATCCTAAGCAAAATGTACGCGGCGTTCGATCATTTTATACTGGTTACAGATATAGACAGAAAGACATGAACTTATACTGTTTTTACTATTTTTTTTGTTATAGCGGCAGAAATACATCATCTGTGAAGATTTTAACTCTATAGCTATAACGGTCATCGCGCAGTCGACAGACAGACAGACAGATAGACAGACGGACGGACAGACAGACGGATAGCGAAGTCTCAGTAATAGGGTCCCGTTTTACCCTTTTGGTACGGAACCCTATAAATTATTTTACATAGTTATGTAGTGGTAAAATCAATACACATATCACCAGCGTATAATTGCAAAATTATCTTCTATATACATATAAAAGGAAAAGTTCTAACTGACATCAACGCAGAGCCGAAATTACTGAACTTTTAGAGACTTGAAATTAAGTTACACAGTACACATTATTTATAACTGAACGTAAGCAAGAAATAACAAAGAATTTTTGGAAATTCATCCCCTAACGGGGTTCAATTGGGGTTGAAAGTTTGTATGGAAAACCTGTAATTATTCGAGTAACTTTTAAATTATTTCCAACCCAGAAAACCAATTTCAACATTTTGGGAAATTCATCCCTGAAAGGGATAACAGTTTGTATAAGAAACGTGTGATTCTTGAGTGTACATTTAAAACTAACACAATAATTTCGTTGAAAATTTATTTTCCTAAATAGTTTTAATATTAAGTGGGGGGAAGTGGTAGTATATTTTCATTTATCTGTTAGAAGCCATTTATTTTAGTTAGTGTTATATAAAGAAGTTCTGCAATATTTTTTTCAGTTTGTATGAAAACTACCTAATATTCAATTTTATCAATAGTTAAATCTCAATGGTCCAATTACCTTCCATCTGTTTTTTTTTTCTCAAATTACAAGTATATAAAAAAGTAATATGAGACTTGAAACACGTATTCCGTTGGAGATGTATGTAGAGGCGCACTAAAGAAGGATTCTTTGAAATTCGAGCTATACGCGGACGAAGTCGCGGGCAAAAGCTAGTATATATATAATCTAGGTTGTATGGTCTGTGCTTATTTCTCTGGAAATATCTTCAATGTACAGAACAGGGACGATTAGGACGCATAAAGTCCCACTCGCAGAATGTCCCTCCACCAAAATTACGTCCCATTCGCAAAACGTCTTCTATGCAAATGGTCCCTTATGTAAAATACCCCATTCGCAAAACGTCCCTTTCTCAAAAGGTCCCACCCCTTTCGCAAAACGTCCCTTCTGAGAAAGCCCCTTTCGCTGAAAGTCCCTACTGCATAACGTCCATTTCGCAAAACGTCCCGTCTGCAAAATGACCCATTCGCAAAATGTCCCGTCAAGAAAAAGCTTGTTTAAGTTGAGACGAGGAGTCTTCTCATAAGAGATAGCCAATAATAATCCCTACATTGGCGTTAGTGTGGAATGGGGACTTCGCTATTGTCTAACGAACTCACAATCGCAACCGGCTTCAAAATGGAGCAAGGTTAGGTTAAAGGGGTGACAGACGGGCGAGTAAGTACGCCGTACTTATGGCTCGGCGAACTTACTTGCCCGTGAGTCACCCTAAGTACGCGAACTTTTGAAGGAAAACACAGGCGAAAACAGTTGGCGAGCTTTAAGTACGCGTACTTACTCACCCGTCTATCAGCCACTTTAGTTTAGGTTATATTTTTATTTTGTATACAGACAAGCCTTCAGTTTTCAAAATGAAAACAGTTGAAATTGCGAGTGGGTTAGGCTATAGCCCCTCGGGTCATTTTGCGAAAGGGCCGTTTTGCGAACGGGTCATTTTGCGAAAGGGACGTTTTGTGAACGGGACTTTATTTATGTGAAGGGACGTTTTGCGAACGGGACCTTTTGCAGAAGGGTCATTTTGCGTAAGGGACATTTAGGAAAGGGACATTTCGCGAAAGGGACGAAGAGACATTCTGCGAGTGGGACTTTATGCGTCCTAACCATTGGGACAAGTTATTGTCTACTTAATGCCTTTATCATGAGACACTTTTTCCTGTTAGATGTCCGGTAGTTCTACCTTCACAAGCAACAGCTCAGTAGGTATTTTTCATATAGACATTATTTAGTGCATGGTTTACACAGTAGACATTTATAATGTTACAACATTAAATAATATGTTTTTGATGTTATTTCGATTAGATTAGTTCACCATTTCACTCCAATAACCCAGTATGTTTAGATTCCATCAATCTTCTGCAGTTCTTGGTTCGGGTTGTCTCTGTGCGCGGCCCATGGCACCCGTGCGTACGCGTCTTTACATTTCAAACCTTTTGACCACCACGGTCGGCAAATCACGTTCCTTATCGAAAATTCGTGCCACTGACGCCAGCGTCGGCATATGCTAACCAAATATAATTGTTCAAAAACTTCGAATATAATATCAATACCTCAGTCTGCAATCACATTTTTTTTCCTGTGGCGTTGTATTACTTCGCTGTTTGGCGGTCAAAAGGTTAAATTGTCGAAAGGGCCTCTACGCGTTGTATTCGGCTCCGCGCACCCCTCCCAAAGGCCCGACACCACAATGGCGGGTGCGACATACAAAATCTTAATAATAAAAGACTTATAAGTGAAGAAATCGTTTATTTTAAGTACGACTAACATTTCCAAACGAATACTTAGGCTAGCTACGTCACATTTATGAAAATACACTTATTTTAAAAGTTACATACGAAGATGAGTCTTTTTGGCAAAAGTTGTACCATCACATGTAGGTATATTATTCATCATTTTAGGTTTTTAGGTTATTCCTACTGAGATAGATGAATTTGTATACCTACTATTGATTAATGAAAAGTGTCTCACAATTTTCATATTTTATTCAATGAGACTTTAAGTCTCTTTGACAAAAAAAATCGTCTGGCCGCTTTCTACATAGCTATGGTTTATTAAGAACATTAAGTTTTCTAGACGTGTTCATATTATATTTTTCTCGATATTACGCGTTATGCGGAATATGTGACTATGTGGTCTAAGGATGATTTATTCTAATATTTTTTTTTTATAGATATCATTTTTAAAATCCGGTAAGTGATATTTGCTCATCGACTGTATACATTTTGACTTTGGTCTGTACCGATTAGAAAAAAATATTAAAAAGTTAATCGTAAATTTAAATGTCATTACTTAATTTAATTTTCTTACTAAGCCGTATGGACCAAAGTAAAATAATATACAGTTTCTTCCATTTAATTTTTTTACAGAAAAATATATGTATATAACCAGAAAAAGTAGTTTTATTTTATTTCATAATGTTTTTTGTAAAATTTTATGTTTAGTACAATTTCTTCCTCGTTAAACCGAGTACCTTCTGCTCGTATTCCGGTATAATCTGTGGACCTTAACATGATCGTAGGGATAACCTACAATTTTGACATAAATATATAATGACACAACTTTTTAAATACACAATGACTCGAATAATACTTATTTTCCACTTACAACGTCACAACACTTCAAGAACTATAGGTTAAACAGTAGTAGTAATGTAGACTAGTATTTGCCCGAGGCTTCGCCTCCTTTTCCAGGCAGAGTTTCATCTTAGCTCGTTAACATCTAAACATGTAGACCAACTGTGACATTTATTAATATTAGTAGGATAGTGTTATACCGGCAATAGCATTTCTATGACCAAGTAAATTAGTTCTACGATATTTCGCGTTCTTATAGCCGCATGTGGAATTATATGACTTAAAACTATGCAGGACCATTCCTTAGTCATGAACAGATATATTTTTTCTAAGTCCTAACCTGAGTAAGAGCTGCTTCGACTGATAATAGGAAATATGCGTGAATTTTTATTTTTTCATTATTAAAAACTCATTCATGAAACAAATAGTAGATAATAATACTTTTTCGAATGACTAAAAATAACCAAGATAGGTATATGTAAGCCATCAAACATTTCATTCTATCTAGCAAAACAGAATTGAATATGGAGTTTATATGGCCGGAGTGCTATGAAGTAACATTTTAAGTCGGACCTCTCTATCAAATCACTGTCTAATTAGTTGTTTAAAATGCCTATATCATGTGTAATTCTTGGCCGATTTTAATTTCACTTTTTCAAATCGTTTAATCGCCTACTCATTTCTAGCTATTTTCCGCTACCCAAAGGTTGTCTGGAAGAGATCGCTCTTTAGCGATAACACCGCCTATTGTCTACCATATTTTATGTTAAGGCACTATTGTACTGTTTCTGTTGTTGGTGTGCAATAAAGAATTGTTGGTGTTGTTGTCGTTTTTACGGTATTTTGATATTTTGTTAAATTTCATGCATGTACCCTATTAGGGACAAAGAGATAGCATGACCTTTTTGTGATGAAATATTTATTTCCTTGTTATTTCATCATAACTCATTGCCACCATACATTTTTTCACGAATTTCACACATGAATGACAAGTCACTACAAGCTAAGTAGGGTGACCAAAAGAAAATGTGGGGGAGACCGGAAAGGCTTTTAACTTAAAAAAAAAATGTTAAATTTTATTTAATTGCCATTAGGATACACATATTCTAAATCAGCATACAAAAGTGTAGCGAAAAATAATATTACTGTTCAAGACTTAAAAATCGTTCTGTGGAAGTATTTATTATATTTGGTTATTCAGTACAATACTATGAAGTACAGACATAGTTAGTTATGTTCTTCTGTCTCAACCTACTTCCGTACCCGTAAGCTAAACAGCTAGATAAATACGAACTTTTCCGACAATATACGACGATATGTTTCTGTCAAAAATTCAGTTCTGTGACAAGATTTTATTACCAACTGTACTTTTTATTGAACCATCTACTACTCGCCGAGAAGATTCTAAAGAGCCCAAACTCGGTAGCATTGCATTATTTTATTAAACAGGTCCTATGACCACCTTCCTGCTTCATCATAAAATCAGCTCGATAGTATGATACTATTGCATCGTCACCGAACTTTCATAAGTATGCCAAATTTTAGCTCAATCGGAAACCGAAAAGTAGGTCAAATTTAACTTGCAAGACTCCACCTGAACAAACTTACATTGCAAGTTAAATAAAAGCTTGTGAAAACATTATTCACTACATCTGTAATGTATATTTCGTATAATAATTATTTATTAGCTACCAAGTGTCAAAAAGACATTTAAAATCGGATTAAAATTTACCCTAAGATACCGTATCGGTCGTTAAGGAGTTGCTAGTCTAGGTTATAATACCAAGAAAGTATTTAATTATTAGTGTTACAATTAGATGTATACCCAGGTAGCAGCACAAGCTGAATAAGACCTTATACAGCTATTATATAGCCAGTTTGAGCTTCATAAGGGCTGTATAAGCTCTAATACAGTTTGGCGCTATTTGGGTATGTCTTGGCACGTCTATAAATATGTATACATTTTAGAAGATATGTTTTCTATCAAGACAATGGAACCGTGATCACAATAGAGTTACTACAGAGGCCCATTAAAAGCGGAAGCCTCTTTCTAACAAAATGAATTAACAAGGGACTTCCGCTTGTGATACGAGCGTTTATGAAACGGGCTACAGGTCTAACGCTTAACTGTGTCTGTTCCTGAGGTATGGGAGCGATACGGGGGGGTGTGTTTACGGAACGTCGATGTATAGTGAGACAGGATACGTCATGTCACGTCACTGTCGCCCCCCCACCCCCACCCCCGTCCCCTCTCCCCTCATGCCTCAGGAACAGACTTAGTTAAGCGTTAGACCTGTAATGAAACTTATTAAATGTTTATAGGTGAACATGTAATTGTACTACAGGGCGAACGATATGAAGTGTTATCAAATTCAAAGGGCTACGATTTTTTTCTGCTGTAACAAATTATTGAGAAACAAAAATGAGGATAAATGTCAAAATTTTAAAATGAATTTACTTTAACTCGTTATGACCACCTTCCTTTTGGACCAGATAGAAAAGTCCATCAGATTCGCGTCTTCATTCGAAAGCCATTGTTTGGACGAAATGAAATGTGGTTTTTCAGCCATTCTTGGTCCAAAAGCTTTATGAGCCGTGGCCGAGTCTTGTTGAAATGTCCACGGTCTACTACCGAAATGTTTGCGTGCCCTAGGCTCCAATGCAGCTTCCAAAACCTATGATGCGAAATTTCTTTACTGAGAATTTTGTTAGATATGGCCAGTGTGAATTTGGTAACACTTCATATCGTTCACCCTGTATCAGCAGCAAAATATGTAAGTAATTGAAGTATGTACAGAGTGATCGGTACATGTGCCATCAAAATTGTTTGGGGTGTCGGTAGGGTAATTTGCTACATCTTCGGTCTTGGAACCTGGGTCCTAAGAGTTACGGTTATGGATGTACGATTTTTTTATTACCTTTTCCTAAATTATCCAAAATCTGCGCTTCCAAGCCCTGTAACTTTTTTTATGTGTGCTTGTACATGCATAATTTGCTGTGTGAGTGCTTCAAAAATACTCATTTATTGTTACAAATAACACCACGAAATTTACACGTGGGCCTTTTATTCACAAAAAAAAATGACTTAGGACTTAGGTTCCAAGGGCGAAGATGTAGCAAATGACCCTACCGACACCACAAAAAATTTTGACGTTCCATGTTCCGAACACCCTGTATATAATATTTTGGAATCTATTCCTATTTTTGCCGACTGTACATCTCAGTGGGTGGATCGGCTGTTTCTTGTTGTTGTTCTGTTTAGTAACCCAGGAGACAATTTGTTGTTGTTGTTGTTTAGTAACCCAGGAGAAAATTTGTTGTTGTTGTTTAGTAACATAGGAGACAATAGTGGCAGAGTTAGAAATGTGCTAATAATCTATTAGTAGGCTATTAATATACCACGAGATTGGCCTTTGGAAAATAGACCTATATTGGGTAGATGTCCATTCTACTATTTCTGCGCCACTATTTTTTCCGCTCGTTGCTAATACACACGCATTTCCGAAATACCAGATTTTGCAAAATATCTGATTATCAATATATAATACTCTAAGCATGTGGTAAGCTTAGAGTGTGATATATTGTTATATTCCCGTTACACCAGGTTATAAAAGTGAAAGTTACTCATACAACTAAATCGTTGTAAGAATGTCTTGTACTGAAAATGTGATAAATTACGTAATTTCAAATGGGGGGGGGGGGGTCTGGACTTCAGATGATGGTAGCATGACGAAGGAGAGGGGGGGGGGGGGGGGTATTCCTACCCAAGATGACATCATCTGTCGCACCTTTAAAATATTCTTCCATGAGTAAAAAAAGAAATAAATTCGTGTTTCTATAAACTGTTGCTAAAAACGCATTTTTTGGAAATATCATTTTATTTCTTAGATGGGGCGGTCTTTCGACTTATGATGGTTGGATGATTGGGGGGTGGATAATATACCGCATTATCAATATATCACAGTCTTAGCTTACCACATTCCCGTTACACCCGTTATAAAATTTAACGTCGTTTCAAGAATGTCCTATACCGGAAAAATATAGCATTGTTAAACTGTCCGGTTTTATCCAATAAAAAAAATGGTGAACGTTTATAATAAGCTGGTAACGCAGTGGTCATTGATGTCCGCACTTTAGTACGAAAATGAGGTTACCACACTGCGTTACCACCTTTTTGCGGCTATAATGATCAATTTATGCCTTTTCGCATATAACAGTTAATAAATCGGTTACAGAACTTTTGCCTAGGATGTTAATTTTGTAAATAATTTGTTGAATATTCGTTATACATTTGAAAAACCCAAAGTTGTTAATGAAAAGAGAATGATTCTAGAAATATTTGGGTAGCTTTTATCTCGTTTGAAATCATAGTTTTAAAGAGTGTCAGGATACGTAACCATAGCAACTGCGTACACAAGAAGTTTATTGACCCAAGTACATACTTATACAAGGTGACCGCGAGAATTTTTAACTACGCATACCCTTAGGAGCGAAAAATTTATACCAGAGTCAAAACCGACTTACTTTCGAGGATATTTTTTACTCATAATGACCTTGAGAATGCGTGGTTAAAATCTTTTGAATTCCATTTCACCTTGTATTAATAAATAAACATATTCATTTCATAAACATACTCCTACGTAAAGACGTTTTCATCCAATATCACATCCGGTTTTCCGTTACGCTGTTAGTACCATCTTTAACCATCAAGCTATTGCTATAACATGCCGAAAACCGTGCCGAAATTATACAACAGACACACTAACGCCTTTTTATCATATTGATAAACTAGAATTGGAAAGTTAAAATCCCTGGGCTCGCGAGCCCTTTTGTGAAGCTGCAGCTCTATATATTAGATCTTTATATCAAAAAGTACTACTTATTGTTGGCAAGATTTATTTTGTGGCTCTTTAAAAGCATTGAAATTATGTCAATTGTAATTTTTGACTTTTCATACTCAAAAGGTTGCCGATTCCTGCCCTAATAGGTTCAGTCAAGAAATTTTATAAATAAATAAATATAATAACACAATTTTTACACAAATCGGTCTAGTCCCATGGTAAGCTTAATAAGGCTTGTGTTATGAGTACTAGATGACGATATATTTAATAGATAAAACTTATATACATGGAACACATCCAAGACTCAGGAACAAATAATTGTGCTCATCATACAAATATTTACCCTTATCCAGATTAGAACCCAGGACCTTCAGCTTCGCAGGCAACGTTACTCCCACTGAGCTAAGCCGGTCGTCATATGAATGTATTTATGTATTATAATTTGTGTATATATTATGGATATCGTCGCCTAGTACCTATATTACAAACTTTGCTCAGTTTGGGACCAAGGGTTTGGTCATTTCAGAGAAGCATGTAACTGGTATTACAAGCGGAAGTTTCTTTCTAACAATATGAATTAGAAATAGACTTCCACTTCAATAACTGGCCCCAGGTCGATTTGTGTTAAAGTACGTAATATTTATTTTTAAATACGTCTCATACCTAAAAGAATTTTATCAAAAACTTAAACCGGCTGTTATTGGTGTGGATCCACAGATATAGAATAGATACACAATAGATAACGTAAACACTTCAATCTGCATGAAAACCAACCGTGTCGCTTTTTTCTACCTACGGTGACGTCACATGAGCGAATTAATGATTTGAATTCCGCTTTGTCCGCACAAAATCAGTAATTAGCGGTCAGTCTTTGTAATGACCCTCCTTTTTTAAAACTGTCGTGTAAAATTAAGAACTTGTTTTAATTGATAACTACTAAATTGGCTTTTTTAAACGGTTAATATCATTCGGACGAAAATCAATTATCTCAATTATGTTGTACAACGACGATATTTACAATATAGTCAATATCCTTCAACTATTACTAAATAAGTGTAAGATTGAACTTACTACATGGCTGAAACGGTTCCCCTTCTTTACGCATATTTTTTTTATCAGAATCCTGATTTGGCTGAATTAATAATTTGGCATAATACATTTTTTTCTGAACACGTAAACTTTTCAAGATTTTTATAAAACAAACCTAACCTACCCTAATGTATACAACTGGATAATGCCTTAAAAACTCCTCAAAATTGTACGGTTTCTGACACAACTGCATTATGCCAAAATATGAATTCGGCCAAATGATGATTCAGACAATCGAGATTATACCACATAAGGGGAACCCGGCTGAAACACCTAAGCTATGATGTGACGGAATTACTACTGTATCGTGCTAATTATTAAGTGAATCAAAATGTACACATACAAACATACACACACACACAAACACACACACACACAAACACACACACCTACCATTAATATAGTATTATATTAGTATTACTTAAAAAAAATCAACAAACAACACTAGTTGCTAAAATTGACAGACGCATGAAAACTTTTGTACCATGAAATCGAAGCGATGCGCGTCAGTATCGCTAGTTCTGATATACATCGTCTCTTAACACACAACGTCAAATGAAACGCTCAAAGCAAACACGGCAACGCAATGTGAATATGGTTTACGTACCGTTAATCTATAGTTACTTAGGTATATTCTTGGGATCACTGCTTGGAATACTTAAAAAATAGATTTAGAATGGATTTACGCATTATATAATTTAAAAATAACCTACATGGTGATAGGAAATATGTCCTTGCTTTTGGGTGCTCACAATTTTGGGCTATTGCAGTTAATAATCACGCAACGAGGCATTTTCTTAATATTCACGACCGACCGGCCAACCCCGACGCTTGGTCGGTGTTCGGACACGCGAAGTAGATGCATTTGCGTTATCTATTGTATGAGTGAATCAACTTTTAGACCCACACAAATCTGTCCAAAACTTTGTTGTAAAATAACGCTTTTAAATAATGGTTTCACTTTGTTTAAATCTATGGTGGCCGTTAAGTTGAATGCCCCGTCTGTTAAGCCTAAGGCACTTGACCCACCGCCAGCGAGTAAACGATGAGCTATCGGCGATTTTTTCGCCCAAGAAACGAAAAAAAGATAATCGCTCTATCTCTTTATAGATAGATATATATCAAATATATTTATAGTTCATCACTGGCTGTTCACACTGCCGGCGATCTATCTCTCTCTTTTATTTACACGGCAGCGATTATCTTTTGTTCTTTTCTTGGGCGAGAAAATCGCCGATAACTCATCGCTTATCGCCGTCGGTGGGACAAGTGCCTGATAAACAGAAAATACCATATTAGAAGCCCGAATTCCTGGTAAGTCAAGAGACTTTTTCGGTAACGTCACGCGTCAAAACTGTGGGTCTAAAAGTTGATTCACCCGTGTATCTATATCTGTGGTTTAGACATGTGTAAGTGATGGGACTTATATCACAAATGTAATATTACTTAGGCACGTGATGCGAAAGAGACAAGCATCACACGAAACATCACTGCTTTATTAGAAATGTGTTGCCTCGCTCGCATTCGTGGCATCATACCGACTAGCATCGTCGGTCGGTATTGTAATCACAGTGAGATATCACTTAACTCGAAACATTACCTCTATCGCTGTAAGAAATGAAGGCTTCATGATGCAACACTTAAAAAAACAATGTCACTAGCTAGGTACGAATACTTATATAGTTACAAGAAAATACTAACAAAGTATGGATCTCGTTGTCTGAATAAATACTTTTTTTTTTATATTGCCGGCCACGAAATACTAATAATAAAAAATATTATATAATAATAAAAAATATATGGGTGTAATGAAGGCGAATAGTAGCTTTTGCATACAAGCATAAGCAATGTTTCAAGTGATGTGTATGTTTGTATGTAAACACTTTATTTTACATAGTAACAAATGCAATCAACTTAAATAAATAAATATTACGGGACAATTTTACACAAATCGAACTAGTCCCATGGTAAGCTCAATAAGGCTTGTGTTATGGGTACTAGACGACGATATATTTAATAGATATATTACTTATATACATAGAAAACATCCAAGACTCAGGAACAAATATTTATGCTCATCACACAAATATTTGCCCTTACCGGGATTTGAACCCAGGACCTCAGCTTCGCAGGCAACGTTACTCCCGCTGAGCCAAACCGGTCGTCAAAGATATGCCACTTAAAAGATATGTACAAAAGGTTCTGGAAGAGATCGCTGTTGAGCGATAAGACCACCTGCTGTTTAACTCCCCTCGAATGTTTTGTTTTCTGTACTCTATTTTGTGTGATGTGCAATAAAGAGTTATTCTATTGCATTGTATTGTACAAAGGCGAACTTATCCCTATTAGAAATCTCTTCCAGTTAACCTTTGAGCAAGTGAGTGAAGATATACGGAAGATAGACAAAGTAACACCATGTACAAAATATATAAAACACTAAACTGTACTGTATATGAATACAAAATATCAATAAATAAATACATGTATATCTACATCATATAGAATGAAATAAAATATAACAATAATATTTAATAAATATGAATCGTATTCAATGAATCGTAATCACATTCGATCGATATGATATCTCATTGTGATATGACGTTTCGAGAAATGTCATATGGGTTGGGTTTCTCGTGGCATTATGGCACAGGTAATGCGGTGGAGTCACCATTGTACATTTTTTTATTCGAATAAATGAATAACTGAATGATAAATCCATATAGTGTAGATTTTATAACATAACATTTAAATGAATTTTACTTGTTTGCTAAAATGTTTATGTATTCAAGAGCTGGAACAACTTGCATCTGGTAATAAAGTTTCGAAATCTTGCATATTATCTTCACCTGATGTTAAACAGTTGTCAAGATTATGAAGTCAAACAAGAATTAATATTTACGTAGTAAGAGAGGGTATTTCGAATGAACATTATACGCTTCTGAAACTGAAGTATCACTAGTATACTGAAACTTATTCCAATGGAAAGTTGTTCCGGTCCTTGAATAGATATAACATTATACATTTTAACAATATATTATGTTTTATTCAATAGGAAATATGCATGATTTGTTTATTTTGCTTTATTCAAAGCTCATTCATGTAAGAAACAGTAGACACAAATATTTTTTCGATAACTATAAAAATAACCAAGATATAAGCCATCAAAAATTAATTCTATCTCTTTCTAGCAAAACAGAATTTAATATGGAGTTTATATGGCCGGAGTGCACTATGACGGAACAGTTCATGTCGGACCTCTCTGTCAAATCGCTGTCTAATTAGTAGTTTAAAATGCCTATTTGTTGACCGATTTTAAATTTAATTTGACTTTTTGTAATAGATTTTACGGTATTTTTTTATTGTGTTCAGCAAAGCGATAAAAAAATCATGCATGTACCCTATTTTTATGAATCAATTTACGGTTTAATATAATTCATTCAATCAAAAAATATATAACGACTCTATTGCTCTTTGTAACCGCAATGCCACGAAACTTTGCGAAGTACTGTTTCACACATGTCTACTACGATCGCTTTAACGGGTCAATTTCATAGCGTTTCGCCCGAACTCATTTGTGTAACCGCATTAATGGTGCCTTCTATTAAGGATTCGAATGGCATTTTGAGATATTGTGTAGAGGCACTGTACCTCTACACAGGAGGTATAGTATCTCATTCGAATCTGTAATAGAAGGCACCATTAATGCGGTGACACTAATCAACTCTGTACTCAGGCGCCACACTGCGATGTGTTCACCACGCCCGTACAAAAGGTGATGGATGAATGTAAGAGGATGCATGAGGTTGGATTAATAAATATTAATTAATTGGTTTATAATATTAAGTTTGTAATGCGATGGCACCTAGCTGTAAGATGCAAATGTATTTTGTATAAATAAATAAATAAGTGAGTGCGGTTGAAACGCTTTGAAATTGGGATGTACCAGTTTTTTCAAAGGTATGGCAATTCAAAAACCATTTAGAGGAAACAGGTTTAATAAACCGCTTGCAATTGTCCGTTTTCCATTTGGATGAGTATATTTGTTACCCTAACCAAAGTTTTCTGTGACGTCATTATTTAGGCATTTTGTAATCGTCAAAACCACGTATCTCAGTACTATCCTTAACCGAGATACGAGGTTTTGACGATTACAAAACGCCTAAATAATTACGTCACAGCAAACTTTGGTTAGAAATTGTAGCAAATATACTCATCCGAATGGTAAACGGAAGTAATTAGTATCTTAAATTAACCTATATTTTACGATTTTGATGTAAAATCGAGGTCAAACTTTTTTTGGGACATCCCTATTGACCCAACAGTAGGTACCTACTTAAATCATAAACAAAAAATTTGCAAGTAGTGGTGCTCCTATAAGAAACACGGTCTTTAAGTACGATAAGAGACCCGTTTCGCTCGCGGCCGGTTGGGAGTGTTCGGTGACATTGGTGGATGCGACGGCGGTGTCGGCTTCTGGTGGGTGCTGATCCGTGGTGACGTCAGCGACGCCGTGGGCCGACTGTCAGGTGTCGAAGCTGCGTGGCATGTATCTGGAGATACCATTGACATGTTGACTGCTCGAATTACATTATTTAGTACATTACTTACCAAGGGCTGTAAAAGAAAGCCCGAAATCGCAGGTATTTGTGACCCGGGCCGCAGGCGAGGGTTGTAAAACTTGTAAATATGCGATAGAGGGCTATATTTTTTACTGTCCGTGGTGAGTACAAAATTGTACGTCTTAACTTGGCCATCGTCATCATTGGTGGTTCTTTCACCAATGTTTATATTATAAAGAGGTCGTTTTATAAAATATCACAGAAAAAAGTTGTCAAAAATTGTCGACATCTCAATATTACATTGTAATACGTTCCCTGTCCGGGTGCCCCCGACGGCGAGGTGTGAGTGCTACTTTCACATCTGTATGTTACCTGACACTGCAGTCATGGATGCGGAACACCACGTATTGCGCGTTCCGGAACACGGGGTAGAAGTGTTCCACGGGCTCCGTGAGCAGCAGGTGTGAGTGCTACTTCGACATCTGTATGTTATTACCTGACACTGTAGTCGTGGATGCGGAAAACCACGTATTGCGCGTTCCAGAACACGGGGTAGAAGTGTTCCACGGGCTCCGTGAGCAGCAGGTGTGAGTGCTACTTCCACATCTGTATGTTATTACCTGACACTGTAGTCGTGGATGCGGAACACCACGTATTGCGCGTTCCTGAACACGGGGTAAAAGTGTTCCACGGGCTCCGTGAGCAGAAGGTGGCAGGCGCGCGGGCGATCGCGGTTCTGCGGCACCTCCACGTCCCAGATGTCCTCGAACGTGCAGCCCTTTCTGGAGAAGGGATAGCGCAGGGTTACGGATGAGGAACATCTGTACTATTTTCAAATTTTAAAATTGAAATTTCTGTACATCAACACAATTTTAAAGTTGTATTAATGAAATGTCTGTACTGTACATAGAAGATATTTAAAAGAATAAATGAAACGGACTATATGAAGGTCACTGATTTAAAAAAAAATGATTTCTTGTTTGAAACGGCTAATAAAACAGATTCGTAACTTTTATCGACAAAAATATTGTTTGCCGAAAAATTTTGTATATTGAGAATGATTACACTTTCGAACGAATTAAACATGGGATTTTTGAGTGTTCCGTTAGTGAACACACTCTTTAAACAGAAAAATCTCATGCAAATTTGTCTAAAGAACGAAGAGAGATGACTGACCGGCTTCAGCCGTAGCAGTACTGGTGCTCCACGAGGAAGTAGGTGGCCTCGAGGCCCGTCAGCTCCTCGTATAACTCCTCCGTGCTGAACTTGCCGTAGTCTTGTACACGGAGTGCGAGCGGGCTCTGACAAAGAACTATCTATCTATAGATGACTGACCGGCTCCGCCCGTAGCAGTACTGGTGCTCCACGAGGTCGTCGGTGGCCTTGAGGCTCGTCAGCTCCTCGTATAACTCCTCCGTGCTGAACTTGCCGTAGTCTTGTACACGGAGTGCGAGCGGGCTGTGACAAAGAACTATCTATCTATAGATGACTGACCGGCTCCGCCCGTAGCAGTACTGGTGCTCCACGAGGTCGTCGGTGGCCTTGAGGCTCGTCAGCTCCTCGTATAACTCCTCCGTGCTGAACTTGCCGTAGTCTTGTACACGGAGTGCGAGCGGGCTGTGACAAAGAACTATCTATCTATAGATGACTGACCGGCTCCGCCCGTAGCAGTACTGGTGCTCCACGAGGTCGTCGGTGGCCTTGAGGCTCGTCAGCTCCTCGTATAACTCCTCCGTGCTGAACTTGCCGTAGTCTTGTACACGGAGTGCGAGCGGGCTCTGACAAAGAACTATCTATCTATAGATGACTGACCGGCTCCGCCCGTAGCAGTACTGGTGCTCCACGAGGTCGTCGGTGGCCTTGAGGCTCGTCAGCTCCTCGTATAACTCCTCCGTGCTGAACTTGCCGTAGTCTTGTACACGGAGTCCGAGCGGGCTGTGACAAAGAACTATCTATCTATAGATGACTGACTGGCTCCGCCCGTAGCAGTACTGGTGCTCCACGAGGTCGTCGGTGGCCTTGAGGCTCGTCAGCTCCTCGTATAACTCCTCCGTGCTGAACTTGCCTTAGTCTTGTAGACGGAGTGCGAGCGGGCTCTGACAAAGAACTATCTATCTATAGATGACTCACCGGCTTCGCCTTGTACTCCATGAAGTAGGTGGCCTTGAGGCCCGTCGGCTTCTCGTAGAACTCCGTGCTGAACTTGCCGTAGTCTTGTACACGCAGTGCGAGCGGGCTCTGACGCAGGACCATCTATCTAGAGATGACTCACCGGCTCCGCCCGTAGCAGTACTGGTACTCCACGATGAGGTAGGTGACCTTGAGGCCCGTCAGTTCCTTGTAGAGCTCCTGCGTGCTGAACTTGCCGTATGTCTTGTACACGGAGTAGGAGCGGTCTCTGAAACAAGTTTTGTAGCCACATTTAAATTTAAGATTCTGTCATAAATAAAAATTATGTGACAAGCTTTTATTGCCAACTGTACTTTTTTTTGAACATCCATCAATTACTCACCGAGACGATTTGTAACATTGCGTTATTTTATTACAGAGCTCCCATAACCACTTTCCGAATTAATGCTACACAATATGTATACTATTTTAAAGTTGTAATAATGAAAAGTCTGTACATTGAAGATAATTTCTTAGTTTATCTGCTTAATTCGTTTCATCGCTATATATATATATATGTTATATATTTATTAACCTTATATATATTTGTGTATTTATTATATATATTTTGTTATTCATGTATTTAAAGTATATAAATATGTGTTTTTGTAATTACACAAGCCTCAGCACCGCCTACAATTTTTCTGCTTTGCCCTGAGGTTGACTGATAGAGAATGCCTTATGGCATTAAGTTCGCCTTTTGTACAATAAGTTTTCTTTTGTGCAATAAATATTAAATAAATAAATAAATAAATAATTTAAAAAAATGTAATTTACGGAGTATTTGAAGGTCACTTAAGCGTAAAATATTTTTTTGTATTTTATGTATGTTTGTATGTGTCGCTGTGGCTTCATCACGCTAAATCGGCTAAACAGATTTCCACAATTTTTGGTACACGGGTAGCTGGGTATCACTAGATGGTTATAGGATACTTTTTACCCGACTACGCTGAAGACAAAACGACGGGCTATGACTTTTTCTCTTCCGCGAACGAAGTTACGGGCATCTTCTAGTTCGTGTATATAATTCATGAAAAAAGACAACTACGTATAACTTTACTGACTTAAAACCTAATACAATAACAAAATACTGAAAAACATACTAGACGATGCTTGAACTTCATTCGCGAAGGAGAAAAAGTCATAACCCCTCTATTTGTCGACAACGTAGTCGGGTAATAAGTATCCTATAACCATCTATGGATACCCAGCTACTCGTGTACCAAAAATGGTTGAAATCTGTTTAGCTGATTTGGCGTGATGAAGTCATTACGAAACATACAAAAAAATCCAGATTTGACCAGCAGTGACCTCAAAATAGTACGTTACATTTTTTTTTAATCTTCAATGAGACAGACCTTTAATTTTTACAACTTTCTAATAGTATAGATGTTCATCATTAGGATTGTAACCGTATCACCAAGAAAGCTTCTGCCTCTAGAACTAGGACAAAGCCTGTGACTCGAGAGATTGATAAAAACTGATTGTCCTGGCGACGCTTGTCAAACGTTAATGTTCTTTTGGAAGAGATCGCTCTTTAGCGATAAGACCGCCTATTGTCTACCGTATTTTATGTTAAGGCTCTATTGTACTGTTTCTGTTGTTGAATTGTATTGTACTGTTCTTAGGCGTATTATGACTATGCATCTTCACTGCTGAACTATGCGCTCTTGCTTTGGGGAAATTCAGTCGACATAATTAGGGCCTTTAATAGACAAAAAAGTGCGTTCGTGCAATAATTAATATCCCGTACACTGATAGCTGAAGGCACTGCCATGCATGTACATAAAAAAGTAAGCGTATTTGTTAAGAAACATCCAGATTTCTTTATAAAATGGTCCAATTTGTTCATATTCAACCTCTGTGTCGAGCGTGTCGTACCGCTATATATCGTAAAAATGGTTATAATATGTTCATATTCAAATACAACAATATCCCAGAATATATAAGACATATGGAGTATAATACATTTGTACGAAGAAGTACCAGATGGCTCATTGAACGTCGTTTTTATAGTCTAAAATATTTTTTAGAATATAGTCCGCATGAATGATTTATTGTTGACAACTTATTATATCTTCTTCAAATACTTTATTGCTTTGTATGTGTGTACAGGGGTCTTACACTATTCTTGCATGTTGTATATTATATAAAATTATTTTTGCATATCGTTCACCGACGGAATACTTTACTGATGTACCTTTAGACCTTGAACCACATGTTTTGTAGTATTCTAGCAAATAAAACATTTCTATTCTATCCTTCAATTAAATATTTAGAGCCCTAAGGCTCGTTTATTGAATAAATGCATGAATTAGGGAAAGGTTTGATTCTGTAGCTGCCTACCTAGCCCCCTTGTTCTCGTAGTGCGGATGCGCAACGATGGGCCTGCGCGCCACCAGCATGACGGTGGCCAGAAGCGGCATGGAGCCCGCGAAGGCAGCCCCGGTGCGCGTCTCGCGCATAATCCAAAGCAGTAGCTCCTCCAGCTTGGGGTCGTTGAACTCGCCTGAAAATTGTTTCTTTTTAATACTACTAAAGTGGCAAACAAGCGTACGGCCTGCCTAATGTAAAACAGTCACCGTTAGCCTTTGAACGCTTTCAACGCCAGGCATTACGTGCGCGTTGCCGACCCTTGAATAACCTATTCACTCCCTTCTTGAAGAACCCCATACTGTAACCTTCAGGGAAAACCTGCTAATGGGCGTTAAACTTGCCCGAAAATTGTTTTTTTTTAAATACTCAGATGGCAAACAAGCGTACGGCCTGCCTAATGTTAAACAGTCACCGTTAGCCTATGAACGCTTTCAACGCCAGGGGCATTACGTGCGTCGTCGACCCTTTACTAACCTATTCACTCCTTTGTTGATGAACCCCATACTGTAACATTCAGGGAAATCGCAGCAAGGAGCTGATTCCACATTCGAACCTGCCTGCCTGCGCGGTAGGAAATTCTTTTGATACCGCACGGTGCGCGACCTGTCTGGACATCGTATGATGGTAGCATGACGAAGGAGGGGTGGGGGATCATTCCCAAGATGACACCATCTTTGGCATCTTTAATCTTTAAGTAAAAAAGGGAATGATATTCGTGTTTGTATAAACTGTTGCTAAAAACGCATTATTTGGAAATTACATCATTTTATTTGGGGGGGGGGGGGGGGGGGGGTCATCGTCAAAAATAGATGACGCAATTTATGAACAGCCCCTAAGTACCGAAATTATTTTGTCAATTTTCATCCTGGTCACGGCACCAATGTGAACTGACCTATATGCGACGTCTCCTCGAGTATGGTGTTCCAGTACTTGGATGCCATGACTATAGCCGCTACCACCCCACACAGCGAGCAGTACTTCTGCACTCGTGCCGGTAACCTGTTTACAGCATAATTGATATAAAATTGACGTTTAAAGAAAATAGCATGTTTATATTTTAAAAAAACCGGCCAAGGGCATGTCGGGCCATGCTAAATGTAGGGTTCCGCAGCCGTTTATACAAAAAATGCACTACAAATGAAAAAAAAAACGATATGAAAAAAAACAATAACAAAATAGCGTATCTCCCCGGCACTTACATTCTTTTGCTGCGAAGGTATGTCCGATCATGTTGAAAACAATTACCGTTTGTAAAATAGAGGCACGCAATTTTTTCTACTTTCGGAGCGAATATATCCGAAAATATTCAATAAATCAATTTTTTTTTAGAAACCTCAGTGTTTTTAAAAGAACTGTCGAAATATATGCCACACAGTGATATTTGCTAAAAAAAATCTTTCAATTTCAGTTACATGTATGGAATGCCCACCTTAGAATCATATTTTATTATTATTTAACCACCAAACTAAGTAGCGGCTTATACAAGACACCTACCCTCAATTTCATCAATTTACATCCAGTAGTTTTTGAGTAAAATGCCTGTGACATACGGACGAACGGACGGACTGACATGACGACACTATAAGGGTTCCGTTTTTGGCATTTTGGCTACGGAACCCCAAAAACAGCTTTACTAATTAAACATTACAACTCAACAAATCTAAGGCCACGTGTTATACGATGATCGAAAGTGGGAGCAGGCACAAGATGCTAATATAATATACTCGTATCTAGATAAAGAGTTCCCAGTACTTTGTTATTAATAAAGAAAACTAAGCTATTCCTTGCTCATGTTACCTAAGTTTTCTCAAGCTTAATCCTACATT
Source organism: Hedya salicella (assembly GCA_905404275.2). Taxonomy (NCBI): domain Eukaryota; kingdom Metazoa; phylum Arthropoda; class Insecta; order Lepidoptera; family Tortricidae; genus Hedya; species Hedya salicella. The sequence continues at coordinate 51,422,895 of FR990097.1, read as the reverse complement.
ATCTAGCTGTATCCGCCTAAAGCCTACCAAACATAAATATTGTTAATGAACTTTGAATTTACATGTATACGGAATAGAGTTGGTTGTATTATTTTTGAACATCTAACAAAACAAATGCAACAAAAGAATAAATAATTACTCTCAGTCGTACAGTCAAGGAATTAAATTTATATCCCATTTCGTACCTTGTCACAGTCAAAATCAATATGAAAGCCGATAGAGATTCCATATCAATGTCACTATGACAAGGTACGAAAGGGGACACAAGTTAAATTCCACGACCGTACCAGCGAACAAAGTCATATTGTCTTCATGGGACTAAATCCTTATTTTTACTTTGAAGTGGATGCTACTAACTGTAAACGCTTATGTGATTACTAATAAAAAAAGTGACAGCTATCAGAAATTAGTCTTTTTTTCGGATAACATATTAATTTTATTAAATAGGATAATTTTCATAGAGAAACGAAAGTTATGCAATTTGTATGCATTAAAATCAATAAATCTAGTTTTTGTTGTTGAATTTGACTTGGATTTATAACATTTTTTACTCCTAATGACCTGATTAAAATTTGTATTCTTGGTAAGCACCGCGTGTACATACCTGTACTTTTTGTTGAGTACCAGCCCCGATAAGATGCAGAGCTGTGTGGCAAGTAGCAGCTTCAGCCGCATGACGAGCGCTGCCATAGCGGCGAACACCACCAGCTGCGCCACGTGGTACACCACTTCCGGCTCCGGCCGCAGCCGGCGCAAGAACCGCAGCGTCTGGTCTGTCATCTCCTCCTTATCCACCTTCACTTTGCTATCCGCGGTGTTCTCGATCCCACTATCGCTTTCTTCTTGTAAAGGAACTTTCTTTTTAGGCTTCTCTTGCGCGGCGTTCGAGAACCAAGTGTAAACGCAGCTGGTAATACCCACTAAAACCATGGGTATGAGTGTAGACGTGGTCATGTTTTTAATCGAGCTCAAAGGCAGGAAGTCAAAAGCGTCCGAGCACGTGTAGAGTAGAGTGTGGAAATTTTTGTAGTCAGTGAACTTGGAATAGAGAATGTCCCAGATGTGGGAGTCGTCTTGCGCTTGAAGGAAATCGCTTATCAAGTGTTTTAGATAAAAGGACGCCGTTGCCACTATTAATACGCGCAGCACCACCAACCAAGATTCGACAAGGAAATCGAGACGAGTTCGGACCTTTATTCTAAATGAACTGAAAACTAAGCAGTAAGTAGAAACTACTAGGAAAAATGAGGTATATAAGGAAGTTTTTAGCATATCGTTGCCCTGTAGCATAAGGACCGCCATATGTAGGCCACAGAAGTGGGTATGGAGGAAGACGCAGAACGTCTTAATGTCTATGATCTTCAGCTGCTCCATGAGGAAAACGATGGCCAATTGTGTCAGGAAGATGAACTGCGAGAATTGCCAGAACAGCAGGCAGAGGCAGTTCAGGATGAAGACGGACAACTGGAAAAACTAAGCACAGTTATTTAAATAAAACAATTTAACGGATCATATCGCGTATATTATATCATTTGCGTTTCCGACGTTTCGGAAGCTTTTCAGCTTTCCATGGTCACGGATGGAATGAGAAAAGATATATTTTCCTCTGTCAAAGTTACAATTTGTGCAAACTACCCACTTTGAAAAAACAAATAAAGATGTACATACATGTTAGATGGGCCTAATCTGTAAAGACAGTTACACATGTGCCAGAAGGGCTTAATTATTTTATTTTAATAATTTACCAAGCAGCATTTCACAAATGAGGCGTGCTGAGGAGAACCTACACCTTTATTTGTTTTTCAAAGTGGGTAGTTTGCTCAAATTGTAACTTTGACAGAGGAAAATATATATTTTTTCTAAATATATATTCTTTCGAAAGCTGAAAAGCTTCCGAAACGTCGGGAACTCAAATGATATAATATACGCGATATATTGCGTTAAATTGTTTTATTTCATAGTTATGTTATGTTATCTTATGTGGTTAACATTAAAGCAGCGTGCATACTCTTTTGAACTGCGTTACAGCCAGCCTCAAATTGCTATTGTCATACATTTACTTTGAGGCGGAGGCGGCAGGTAGTGCAGGAGCATATGGGCCAGTTCCAATTGGTGCCGTGACCAGGATACGTGAGGATAGTGATAATTACCTGCAGTCGGTGACCAGTCCATAGTCTCGTATCTATATCGAATCCTCTTGCTCTCTCTCCCACGCCTTATTGTATAGAACATTCTTACTCCGTTGTTCCGTTGCAGCCCGTTGTGTAAATCTGTGCTACCTACTCCAAAACTCAGCAGATGCGTAGGGTTCAGTTATAATTGGTGCCGTGACCAAGATACGCCAGCGATTTGTTGGTAAGTAATAAATAGTACTTTAGTTTAGTGAGGTATTTACCTGCAATCGCCAGCAAGTCCGGCCGCCATGCCGAAGCTGAAGAGCCACGAAGCACATCTGCAGCACGAGCAGCGGCGCCGCCATGTTTTCTCTCTCGTTGGGTGCCCACTGCACGCGCGTGCATTCGGAGTGGTTAACGAAATAATGCACTGCCGCTAGCAGCCCTCCCATCGAAGTGTTGCTATGAAACAAGGGTAATGAAGGTATGATACACAATTGCTGATGCATGTTTTATACAAAAAAATATATATATTACGGGACAATTTTTACACACATCGAACTAGGCCCATGGTAAGCTCAATAAGGCTTGTGTTATGGGTCCTAGACGACGATACATTTAATAGATATATTACTTATATACATAGAAAACATCCAAGACTCAGGAACAAATATTTATGCTCATCACACAAATATTTGCCCTTACCGGGATTTGAACCCAGGACCTCAGCTTCGCAGGCAACGTTACTCCCACTTAGCCAAACCGGTCGTCAAAAGTACAAAATACAAATGACTACATTTAAATTGTTTTAACCAGGCTTGTTTCGATTTGAATAATTTCGAGCCCTGCCAGGCACCACACGGCCGCCAGATAGAACAGCAGGCTATTTGAGCCCCATGCTGCTTTCTATCAAACAATATAAGGAACATACTTCAAGGTGTATGCCGACAGGAACACTGCAGTCACCATCAGTCCCGCTAGCCACCACACGGCCTCCAGATAGAACAGGATCGGCTCCCCGAGGCCCACGCAGCTCTCCACGCGATCTAAGTCTTCACCGCGGTACACGGTGTGGCACTGACGGTGCCACGACGTGTTCAGCCAAGGTTCGAAGTAGCGGTACACCGCCCCGATCAGCACCTGTGTAACAAGTACGATGTTAATGCAAGCAAGTAAATTCTATTCAATTTGTACGAACAGGCTCGGCATTATTGTATTACTTTATATGAAACAGAAATTCTTGTGTTTCTGTGTTTTTAATGTGGGAAAATTAACACCAGATCTATTGTGATATAAATACAAGACCAACCGCAAAGACAAATACGATTGTTCTCGCACGTGGTCACACCAGGACTCTAACCCGGTACCTCTCCATTACGCGTCGAGTGTGTCACCCCTCCCACCAGCGAGCACTGTGCCATCCGCCTCGAATTTTTCCATCCGCTTTGAGGTCATCTATTTTGATTGATTGCTGGATTGATATACTATTATAAAGTTGTAAAAATAAAATGTGTGTACATTGAAGATATTTTCAAAAAGTAAGAAATACGGAATATTTGAAGGTCACTAAATCGAATTTTTTTTTTTTTTTTGTATTTTATGTATGTTTGTATGTGTCGCTGTGGCTTCATCACGCCAAAACGGCTAAACAGATTTCAAAAATTTTTGGTACACGGGTAGCTGGGTATCACTAGATGGTAATAGGATACTTTTTACTCGACTACGCTGAAGTTGCGGGCACTCTAGTAATTCATAATCATAAGTTTCTTCAAAATTAGACGTTTTTTTGCGTGTGGATACAGTGTACATACATACATTTTTAATTACATATTTTATTTGAATTTAATAAAATGAAAATAAAATACTGTAAAAACTGCAGAACATTCTCAAAGTTTAATGTTTCTTTCTCAAAAAAACACTCTCAGTAATAAACGTACAATGCGCGAGGCTATTGAGATTAAAAAACATCCTTTTTTCAATAGAAAAGATGGGTTTTCGCTAGCACCAACTTGGGATCCCGTAATACATCTCATCAAGAAACAATCAAGACACAAGACTGCAAAAGCCTAATTTCCGAACGGTGTAAAAATATGTTACCTCCAAATAGTCCGGTAAAATATTTAGTCATCATCCCTATTGTCTATAGTATTATAAAGTTGTAAAAATGAAAAGTCTGTATATTGAAGATATTTTCAAAAATTGATTGTTACGGACTATTTGGAGGTCACTAAATAAAAATATTTTTTGTGGATTTTATGTATGTTTGTATGTGTCATTGTGGCTTCATCACGCAAAATCGGCTAAACAGATTTCTATAATTTTTGGTACACGGGTAGCTGGGTATCTCCAGATGGTTATAGGATACTTTTTACCCGATTACGCTGAAGAAAAAACGACGGGTTATGACTTTTTCTCCTCCGCGAACGAAGTTGCGGGCATCTTCTAGTTATGAATAAATGAAATGAAATCCAGTAACCTCCGGAGCGATGTTGAACCTATAGAACGCGTTGACCTCTTTGGGGTACTCCACTAACTGGTCGTACGTGAGCTTCGAGCACCCGGCGATGAACGGCCGCTCCTCCACCATGGTCTTGTAGTACGAGTAGTAGAAGCCCATCTCAGTGCGCAGGGACATCTCACGCTCCATGGTGGAGAGGTGGGAGAAGTGGCGGTTTATCTCGAAGAGCGAGGTCACGTGGTAGTAATGGAGGAGGCCGAGTGAAAAACCTGCAATGAAATAATAATTCAATTCAATTCATACTCTTTATTAATAATAATAATAATAACGCCGCAAGTAACCTCGGAGAAAGCGCAGCACACCTCTAGACGCCCCTGAGCCCTCACGTCCGTATTGCTTCCGGCTGTCTTGTTTGACGGCAATTACGGGGGCCCATCAAGTGAGTTGCGAGTCACCACCCGCCACAGATAACGATCGATTTGGTGGTTATGGCGGGTGCCATATTTCTATTGCAATAAACAAAAAAAAGTCCATCCAAACTACAATTTCATATCCCGACATCCCTTTCCTTAAAATGCAATAATTCCAACATCTGCTGGGACCTGCTCATGGACGTGTTCTCCTATTGATATGCTAGCGAGTCCCAGAAGTACAGCCACAGCAAACTTCTCGAAAGGGCCTCTACGTGTTGGATCCATATCCCCACGCAAGCCTCTCAAAAATCAGGGACATACGAGCCCGTGACTCAATGTGAGATACAAACATAATAATAATAAAATTTATTGAAAAATCGTATTTTACAATAATGATAACTATAGGCTAAAAACAAACAATTTATTGCACACCGAAAGAAAGAATCAGAATCAGATATTAAATTGTAAACATAGTTTCATAAGAGAGGTCCATTTCATAAAAGCTTGTAACTTGTATTACAAACGGAAGTCTCTTTCCATCAATATGAATTAAAAGTGACTTCCGCATGTAATAGGTGCATTCCACCAGAATGTCGGGTACGTGACGCCATGCTTTTCATACTTCTAAGAAAGTTATGAATTATTTTTTTGGTATGTCAATAATTTAAAACTTGGCTTTTGTATTGGTAGTGAATTATTGCACTTTTTATATGTTTTTAAGGTAGCTGTCATAGCCGTCACGTACCCGACAAAGTAGACGTTTTGGTCGAATGCACATAGAAGTTACAAGCGTTTATAAAATGGGCCCCTGCTGCTCACGGAGCCCGTGGAACACTTTAACCCCGTGTTCCGGAACGCGCAATGCGTAGTAACATACAAATGTGGAAGTAGCACTCACACCTAGTGTTGTTAAATGACTAGTCTTCAAGACTTTCAAACCTTGAAGGTTCAAGCTTTCAAGACTTAAGCGTTGTAGGTTTGAGCTCAAAAACGGTTCAGAACCTTAACGAATCAAGCTTTTTATGAGCACTTATGAGTGAGTCTTTACGACTCCTGCTTCGTAGAGAGCTCAAGCTTTAAAAACTCAGCCTATTAAAAAAGCTCAAGCCCCCGAACCTCAGCAAAGAGCTCAAACAATGATTGGAGAGTTTTAGACTCATAAAATTGATATGCAGTCGAATAAAAAATCTTTAACTTTACGTTTAGAGGTATTGTATATTCACTCTAATTGATACTTTACAAACAAAAATGCGATAACTTCCGAATTTATTTTTTCTTTTTTCCCTATATCGCAAAAAATTATGTAATATTTTTTACTTCTAATGACCTGGGGTTATGCTGTTAAAATATCTCGGGTTCCTCACAGGCAACCTGTATAACTATCAAATATGGCATACACTCATCTAATTTTTTAAAAGCTTTTAAGACTTAAATGCTCCAAATCTTTTAGACTTAAAGCTTAGGAGGCTTTAAAGCTTGAGGCCTAAAGACTCGAGGTTTCTGTGATCGTAAGCAGTAACGCAAACTTATTAATTTGAGGCTTATATGCTCGAGGCTTCTAGTTTATGCCTCGAAGCTCAAATTCACAACACTGCTCACACCTGGGGCCGTTTCTCATAAGATTGTAACTTGTATTACAAGCGGAAGTCTCTTTCCAACAATATGAATGAAAAACTTCATTTATGCGGATATTCATTACTACTATATCTTCTTAAGAGTCCTTGCTAACAGTATACATAAATGCGAAAATCATTTTTTTGTCGTCTTATATGAATGAAAAAGAGACTTCCGCTTGTAACACAAGTTACAAGCGTTTATGAATCGGGCTCCTGCTGCTCACGGAGCCCGTGGAACACTTCAACCCCGTGTTCCGGAACACGCAATACGTAGTGTTCCCCATCTACGAGTACAGTGTCAGGTAACAGACAAATGTGGAAGTAGCACTCACACCAGGGGCCCGGTTCTCAAAAGCTTGTAACTTGTATTACAAGCGGAAGTCTCTTTTTCATAAGTTTTTCGATACTAAATTATGCGTATTTAGATTCCGACAAATAATGATTCGGCGAGATGAACATTCGGCGAAATCAAATTATGAGAAACCTGTTAGACGAAATCAGATTCGGACATAAAAAATTACCTATGCGAAATAGATAGCACAGTATTTGATTTCTTAATTGGCACTTTTTATCTATTCCACTATAAAATCTACCTGTCAGACTCACTCATATAGGTAAAAAAAAACTTGTATGGGGAACCCCTTTAATTGATTTTTTATTGCATAAGGCGCTGTAAGCTTGACCTTTCATTGCCAGATTACAGAGCCAATTTCGACTTTTCTAGCATCGATAGATAATAAAGCTTAGCTGGTTCATCAAAAAAGAATATTTACTTAACCTCATGTTGACAAAATGGCAGATAAAAAAATACATGAAGCATTATTTTCGGGTTAGGATCGCAAAGAGTATATTGCATAAAGACTTGGTAAACAAAACGTCGCAATTGCATTATGCCTAAGAATATTAATAGAATTAGAAGTATTATCTTAGAATAATAATTGCACAATGACTTTTTTGAACCTGGTGAGCAAACTGCCTAAGTTGCACTTGCACGATCGCTAATTATAACAGAATGACGTAGGTAGTTTTACAATGACTAAGGACCTTATCACACTAGCGAGTTGCGAGCGTGTTTTCTATACAAATATCAGTCACAACGAACTCGCCGCGTCATCGCTTTCATACAAAATTCGCTCGCAACTCGCTAAGTGTGATAACGCCCTAAGTGATTTAGGGCCGGATGTTATTATGCCATGGTTATATGTCGATACTTTAGCGCACAATCGTTCTGTTTGAGAAAAATGCTTGTAATTAGTAAGTTAGTGCACAAATACGTAAAGTTGAAATTCCATGGGCAAAAATACTGTAATTTGTACGAGTGTGAACTAAGGTATCAATATTTAGTCTCGATATTTTATTTTTATTCTTTAACAACATGAATTGTGTATGAAATTCAAAAGTTTACAAAGATTGTATAATTTATCAGAAACATAAATCTAGAAATCTAATCAATTAGTCAAAAACACAATAGATTACATTAGTTAAGAATAACAGTCTAATAAAATACGAATCAAATTATCAAAATATACAGTAAAATCATTAGGAACTTCAAAACAAAATAATGATCAAATTATTAAAACATAAAATAAAATAAACAATCGAGTAATCTAAACAGCATATATCCACACACACTCAAGGGTAATGTAATTCCATGTAAGTTTTACTAATCTGCCAGTAATTGCATTAATGGCGATTAAAATTTGTATGCCTCGCGGCGCAGCACAGTATCACCCAACCTATACATTAATACCTTATGTACTCTGTACTGTACCTACACCTGTGTTGAACAAATAAATAATTTGAATTTAAGTTAGAATTAGATAAACATGAATCAATTTGATAGGTTTAAATAAGTGTCACAGTCACAGTCATTCGCTCCTAATCTGGTAGGTAACTAGCACTGTAATATGGTTTCCTACGGGAGAGGTATTGCCTATAGTAGGAGCCAGGGCAATTATCGGACTGGCATTACTTGTATCTTGCAGATTCAATGTATAATTATAGATTAAAGTAATATATATTTTTCATCATTATAATTGGCTGCCTTTGATATGCTGTGTTTAGAGTTTTGGAGAAACCTAAGATGAAGCCTGCGTGCCTGGAACATGCCTATCCGTACTCTCTAGTTTAAGAAATCCAAGTCATAATTTTCGAGGTAAAGGTTTGCCAGAAGAGAGTTCACTATTTTGCTGTTGTATGTATGAGTAAAGCTTCTGCCCGCGACTTCGTCCGCCTTAAATTCGTTTATCGCGGATAAGGGTATTTTTCCGGGATAAAAAGTAGCCTATGTGCTTTCCCGGGACTCAAACTATCTCCATACCAAATTTCATCCAAATCGGTTCAGTGGTTTAAGCGTGAAGAGGTAACAGACAGACAGACAGACACACTTTGGCATTTATAATATTAGTATGGATTATGTTTCGATAAACGCAAGTTTTAACATAGCTGCAACACAAAGTTCTTATTTTCCCTATACAAGATACATTTTTTTTTTTTTATTAAATAGGTATACATATCACTTACAGAGTAATCCAACACGTGATACATAAAACATAATAACAAAGAACTAGAAACAAAAAGACATGGCATGATTGAAAGACACACATTAATTTAACAAATATAACACATACTTAATTTATATCTGGATAACACAGTAATTCACATGCGACTTTTGTGAATTCAGTCAGAGAACAGTTAAACAGATCTGTTTTATTCGCGATCCGGTTCAGCATGTTAATGGCCCTGGCTAGTGGCGCATTTACGAGCAAGTTGGTGCGCGCGGCGTGTCGGAGGCGGCCCGCGCGGCACCGCCAGCCTCAGTGACTCTAACACCATAGGGTTGTATAGTCTACCCCGTAAGCTTTAGTATGAAGTATTTTTTTGGGAAAGTCCAAAAATGTGCAAAGCACACTCATTGTATCTCGGGGTATTTTTATGATATTTGAGTAGTTTCTTCACCAATATATTTATTATAAAGACATTGTTTTATTAAATATCATTTTTTTTTGTCATATAGCCTATTTAGTTGGTTGTATTGATTTTTTCCTTTTCCATCGAACTCTATATCATATTATTAAAATGCTAAGTGCTTCCTGAATCAGTAACATGTAATTAAAAACATTGATGTGTGCTATGATATTATTTTTAAACATGTTATGATTTCACTTAACTGAATACCTTTCAAATATAAATGTAGTACATTGTAACGTGGATGTGGACCATCATAACATAAAGGGACAGAGAAAGCTTGAGGCATTCAAGATGTGGTGCTGGCGAAGGATGGAGTGAATAAGCTGGACAGAAAAAGCCACCAATAAGGAAGTATCGGAAAGGGTAGAGGAGAAAAGACAAATACTTCATACAATAGAAAGTCAAAGACGGAAAATGATAGGTCTATTGAAACAACACAATAATCTAATGCAAAAGATAATGGAAGGGAAAATTGAGAGAGGGAGACGAAGAGGAAGGCCGAGTATTAGTTATTTGGACGGGTTAAAGAAAAAGGTACACATTGTGTCATATCGAGAAGTCAAAAAACTGGCATTAAGTAGAACGGACTGGAGAGAACTGCACCAACAAGAGTGAAACTCTTAAATAATAATAATCTAACTATAATCTCATAGCCCAATATCTCTTTCCTTTCAATGCAATAATTCCAACATCTGCTGGGACCTGCTCAAGGATGTATTCTCTTATTGATATGATCAGGAGTGAGTCCCAGCAGAAGTATAGTTAGAGCAAACTGCTTGAAAGGGCCTCTACTTGTGGGATCTATATCCCCACGCAAGCCTTTTAAAAATCCAGGACAAATGAGCCTGTGACTCAATGCGAGATACAAACAAAATAATAATAATAATAGAACATTGTAAATTTCTTTGAAATGTTGTCAAATGAACTTAATTTGAGTAGGTCTAGGTAGTAGGGTATGCAAACACCCAGCTCGCCAAGAGCATAGATCATATGCCAGTAGGCTTACACACTTCAACATATCATCATATATACTTTATAAAATTATACACTCACATATTGACTGTCCTTCCCTTCTTTCTCTTCTGAACTTCATTACCCGATATAAATCACGTAACCCCTCGCATAAATTATTCCTGCTTCAAATTTATAAAATAACACCTCATTCTATAACCCTATTATATGAATGTGCCGATTGTTTAATTAAATGGTGTCTGAACATCCTTCTTTGGACATTTTTAAAAACAGCTTACTCTCATTTAAAAACATTGTTAAAAAAATATTTTAGGGCATTTAGTTTTACGCAAATGTATAATATGTAAAGTTTAATTAGTTAATACTGTAAACACAATGTTAAATTGTTGTTATCCCTAAATATTAAGAAATTTTATATAATTTGTCTCTAGCGATTAATTTGCACTAAATCTTATTAGTCTTTCTGTGCACACATTGTTTAGAGTTATAGTCCAGACCTTAACTTTAAGCTTTTTATGTTGATTTTTATGTGACTGTAACTTGTTGTGTGAGTCTAATAAATAAATAAATGAAGATTCAAAGACAATACAACAATCAAGTGGTAGATATCAACAAAAAAGTGGATCATCATGTTCTTTTACTTATTATAAAAACATTTTAACGTATGTTATTGCGTTAGCGGAATCAAAATAATTAATTAGATTCCGCTGTTTCTGATGATACCTAAACTATAGTACGTAAATTTTAATATATTTTATATCATAATATTGTTTGTTACTACACTGAAATCTTATTGACGGTCAAGAAATATATATTTTTGTATAATAAACTAATTAAGTACTTACAAAAATATATAAGCTTCATCACTTACCGAGTAGAGATAAGACTGTATATCGAATGGTTGTATGCATCTTAGATATATTTTGCGGCATTCTCCGTGTACTCTCTTCCTCCATTTCCATGGTTTTTATTTAATCTTTACATGTACATTTTATTTTCAGACCGGATTATAGGAACAGCAATGATAGCCACACTAAAAGTCAGGCGATTTTTGTTGTTTTTGATTGACACTGACACTGACAAACAGTGTTGCCAGCAAGGCTAATATAAAATTTGCTAAACTGCAGCTCTCAAGCAGGTCTATGCAGGTCGAATGGGGAATGGATGAAAATTTTAAAAAATCTTGAAATTTTGTTTATAAGGCAATTGCAGCAGTCATATTTTCGATTAAAATGGCTGTAAATGTACTGTTATTCTTGCCGTACCGTATAAGGCGGGCATATAGGCCCACCAACACCTTTTCATCTTTTTATTTTTTTCAAAGCCACAGAATAATCTGTAATTTTTTGACATTAAGGAGGCTTATTCCTAACTATAAACAAAATTTCAGGATTTTTGAAAATTTTCATCCTTTCCCCATTTTGCTAAAATAATGCAGCACGAGGGCAGACACAGGATATTTATTGTGGTAAAATAAAGGAAAAGGAAGGCACCTGAGAACAAAACAGACACGTCTTCAAGCTACATAATATTATTCACACAAACAGTAAGCAATTAATTACAAAATATACATGAACTTACGTTTCCGTGCCTAGTGTTATGAAATTTATAAATTAAGACGTGTTGTGCCTCAATGCGCCTCGTTACATGCTAAATTCACACGAGACTTTAAAAGAGCGGCCAAGAGCATGTCGGACCATGATCAGTGTAGGGTTCAGCAGCCGTTCATACAAAAAAATGCACTATAGATGAACAAAATACGAAATGTAAAAGTGTACTAGCAAAAGAGCGTATCTCCACGGCACTTACGTCCTTTAGCTGAATGAAAGAATGATTAAATGTCTTTATTTGCTTAAAAGCACAGAGATGTGCTGAGAAGTTCAGTTTTTTGGCAATAACTCAAAAACGGCTCGAACGAGTTTATTCAATATAGTTTTTATTGAAAGTACTTATAAGGTTTCATTTACATACATTTTTCCATATTTTTTGACCCGTGGTTGAAAAGTTAGAGGGGAGGGGGGAACGCTATTTTTTGGATTTCCGGAGCGAATATTTACAAAACTGCTGACTTTATCAAAAAATAATATTTGAAGACCTCTATTATTTATAAAAGACCTATTCAACGACGCCCCACACACTAGTGTTGAAACGAAAAAAAAACACCCTCAAGTTAGGTATACGAGAGGTATCCGAAAAAAAGTTTTGTTTGTAGTTTTTATTTTTCAGTTTTCTCGGCGTGATACATACACATACTCATACCAAATTTTAGCTTTCTAGTACTAATGATCACGGAGCTAAGCCGCGGACGGACAGACGGACGGACATGGCGAAACTATAAGGGTTCCTAGTTAACAACGGCACCCTAAAAAGCATCAAGTTAAAACCCAGCTTTTGTGTTCTCCATGCTCAATTCGATTTAATGTCCAACGCTCGATTAAAAAGCGCAGAGCTTTTAAACCCCCGTCGTGTGAATAAATACATGGGTAGGTATCAATTAAAATCATGTAAACGCTTTTTTATTTTCGTTGAAAAAGCACACTACGAATGAGGCCTAATAGTTCTCTGTCAAAGAAAATGTCTCTTAAGTTTTATAATGTAATTAAATTAAGCAAAAGATTTAGGTGAATCGTTTTAATCAAAGCCATTTTCCAATAAAAATATGTCCTTTTTGCTTTTCACCCGAGCGCACCGTAACGTGGACGGAACGGGTTGGTATAAATAGAATTACTTAGCGACATCAAAGCTATTTTATAGTCTATTATTTATAAACGTTCCAAATTATTGATAAAAAAATATTTCATGATTTTACATTAATTTAATATTTTCTTATATTATGCTAAAAACAAAGTTTCTTTACGAAAATGATTGACTTTTTATTGTTTTATTTATTTATCTCAGAATAAATATTGTAGTACATTTCTTCCAGATAATTTGCCAAACATGCGTTTATTGGCGATTATAGCACTCACTTTCCATTTATATTTAAATGTACCTAACCTAGCTATTACACTATCACCTCACATGAGTAGGTGATAATGTAATACCGGGATTTGATTTAAACTTACACGATCTTCACTCATTATCACAACACAACAAAACGGGGTTTAATCGCGTATAAATATAATTTATTTAATTACCTTTCGTTGGTAATTCTTCCACGTTTCGGAATAGGTATAGGCCCACCAACACTTTTTTATCTTTTTCTAAGCCACAGAAAAATCTGTAATTTTTTCTGACAATAAGGAGGCTTATTCCTATCTAGAAACAAAATTTCAAGATTTTAGAAATTTTTCGTCCATTCCCCATTATAAAGTTCGCTCTGTTAAGGTGAACATTTAGTTCCTTAAATGCTCACCAGGGCGCTGACGTCAGAGAAGCCGGATAAAATCCAAAATGCAAAGATCTTGTAGAAATAGTGACACAATTTGAAAACATGCTGAATGGACTCAGTAGCTCAGTTGACAGAGCGTGCGCCCCAGCCAGGCACAAGGCACTGGCTGAAATCCAGTAAGATTTTTAGGGTTCCGTAGCCAAAATGGCAAAAACGGAACCCTTATAGTTTCTTTATGTCCGTCCGTCCGTCCGTATGTCACAGGCATTTTAGTCAAAAAATATAAGATGTATATTGATAAAATTTGAAACATAGGTGTCTCCGTACATGTAACCGAACCCGATTTTTATTTAGCAAATATCAATTTGTGGCACATATTCGACAGATCTTGTAAAAACACTATGTTTCTAAAAAAAATTTTTGGTTTGGTGAATACTTTCGGAAATATTCGCTCCGAAAGTAGCAAAAATTGTGTCCCCCCCCTCTATTTTCTAAACGGTATGTTAAAAAAAAAAAAAAAAAGCTTGATAAATACTTCCAACGAAAATTGTTTTGAACATGATCGAACATACCGTTTTTAAGTTATTGTTAAAAACTGTGCTTCTCAGCAAAAGGACGTAAGTGCCGAGGAGATACGCTCTTTTGTTAGTGTTTTTTTTTCACATCGTATTTTTCTCATCTGTAGTGAATTTTTTTGTATAAACGGCTGCGGAACCCTGCACTGAGCATGGTCCAACATGCTCTTAGCCGATTTTTTTCATTATATAGATATTTATATCTATAAGAATATGCCTAAAATATTCTAAATGCAAAACAGATTTAAATTTACTGAATCTAGCACAAATATAAATGGCTACACTGAAGTGCACAGTATTGATCCCACGGTCATTGAAATAATAAAAAAGTGCACAGACTAATACTTCAAAATAGTGGTAGAGATGGCGATGTTACTTTAATACGATTCGAATTGATCAAATCGAGTTACGCTTGAAGTCGATCAAAGCCCATTTGAGATCTGTACAGAAATTTATAAAAAAATCAAATACATACATACATACAGCGCGACATAAAAGAATAAAAGAAAATAAAATGGGACTACACAAATTCCATACTAAATTGTTGCCATGTTTAAGCAATTTGCATCAAAAAATGTGACAGTTATGTAGAAAGTGGCACCCTCGATTAATTTCTACTCTTTTATGTCGGACTGTACCAAATAGACTTGTTTCATCGATTGTCGTTTCCTATAACACTATTCGATTTTTCTTACTATCAGTATCACTTAGGAATCATTAGGGGTTATTCCGAAACTCGAAATTCAAAGTTCATAACATGCCGTTCCTTTCGCTCTCAAGCTAAGCTGTATTTGAGTGAGCGGGATGGCGCTATACGAACTTCGGGTTTGAAATTCGATATTCGAAGTTCGAATCCTGTCATCCCTCTCGCACTCATGCTAAACTGTTTTTGAGTGAGCGAAATGGCGCGACACAAACTTCGAAAATCGAATTTCAGAGTAGCCCCTCTGTCCTCATCATTCATCGAACTTCGTTAGATCGCTCATACATGTTTGCTCAAATTGGCATGTTGACATTTTATGTCATACTAGGAGGCAAACGAGCAGACGGGTCGCCTAACGTCAGGAAATCCGGTAAAAATGAAAAATGCCAAGATCTGTGGTATATACGTTATAGAACGACCTCTCAATAATAGAAACATTGGTGAAAACATGGACCTATAAAATAACGGACGGAGTCTTTAGAACATTAAAGTGAAGCAACCATAGTAAGTCAGTATCTGTCAAATCGCTTGTCTTTACAGAACGTAGTGATTATATTCTCTTTGGTCTTTACGAGAGACACACACACATTCAAACCATAGTAAGTCAGTCGGCCGCCATAACTAAACGAAACGAGATTCCGTCGAATACACATCTTTCAGAATGACACAATGTAATTGAAATATGCCGTCTTGCGCTATCCAATGTTGTCGGAACCACAGCGGAGTGAGGAAAAAACTCAGAGCGTTACTTTTCATAGGTAACAAACCCGTAAATCAATATTATTTTCAAATTTAACATTTTAAATTGTCATATGATAAACTTTATACAAAGAAACCAGTGTGCTCAATTAAAAAATGGGGTAATTATCCTACAAGTTAGGGAGATTGGTATTTCTTTAAATTATTTCATTTATTATATATATATACATATAGTTACCTTAAATTTCACCGGCATTTTATATTAAAACAGTGGTTTGTCCTTTGGACAACCATTTTCGGCTAGAATGCGTTTTTTTACGAGATGCAACGTATATGTTAAAATAAACTGTCGGACGGCATGACACTAGTCCCCTGGAAGTTGGGACGGCCGCTGGTTTGGGATGCCACATGCGTGGATACACTGCCGTCGACCCACCTTCCAGTGACCTCCACCAAGGCCGGTGCTGCTGCGGATGCAGCCGAACACCTCAAGCGGCGCAAATATGCAGCCATCGACAGTGCCTGCTTGTTTGAGCCGTTTGGGGTGAAAACGCTCGGGCCTTGGGGAGAAAGTGCCTTAAACATTTTTAAGGAATTGGGGAAGCAACGGATGACTAGCGGGCTGGCTCTTACCTATCCCAGAGAATAGCTTTAGCTATTCAGCGGGGTAATGCTGCCAGCCTGCTGGGCACCCTACCGCTCGGCTCTGACCTGGAGCCCGAGCATTATTTATAGTTATTTTTCTGTTTTTTGATTAGTATTAATTATTTAGTTTTATTTAGTTTAATCTAGGCTCTACAAAGTTCTTGAATAATTTAAATACCTAGCCTACCCAGTTTTTACTTAATAAACTGTTTATCTAACAATTTTAACGGATTATATCGCGTATGTTCGAAGGGAACTCCAATGAAATAATTTACGCGATATATTCCGTTAAAATGTTTAATTTAAATGGGTACGAATAATTGACCTTGGTACATGGACTTACCGCTAACAAGATATAATAATTTCCTCATTAGACAACTCTAATTATATAACAAAAACTTAACTAACAATACTACTAATATTAACAAATTATAATTAAGTACGTATAGATCGGCGACTGGAGTCATTCTTATCATCATGGGAAGTCATATGTATATGTGTAGGCACCAGAGTTGAAGGCACGCACACAACTTCATGTCATGTATTGACAGCGGAATTTTGAAATTATATTGATATATTTTGAGATTCATCTTAAATTCGTTTATCGTGGATAAGGTAATTTTAGAAGTAAAGATCACCCTGTTCAAAGCTTTCTGTGTGTCGTTCTACTCGTGCAGCCTGTGGGTCAATTATACGCAGAAGGCGTACAAGTCGTACAACGAACTTCGCGTCCAGTACAATAACGCGTTTCGCGTGCTGTTGGGGCTGCCGCGCTGGTGTAGTGCGTCCGGCATGTTTGCTGAAGCGCGGACTGACGGTTTTATGGCAGTCACATGAGAAAGATATGCGCCTCGCTACTGTCCCGTCTGCGCGGCAGTCCCAACCGCATCCCGTGCGTGTTTGCCAACCGCTGAGACAGCCCCATGTTAGCCCGGTGGACGTCCATGCACGTTGTCAAGCGATGATGATGCCGAATATCAATATATTTTTCATTACCACGTATCATAAGTACTAACATTAGCTCTTAACTTACTGCATATTATTAACACACTTGTATGGACTCTGTCTGAAATAAAGATATTATAATTATTATTATAAGGGTATTTTTCCGGGACAAAAAACAGCCTACGTCCTTCCCCGGGACTCAAAATATCTCGATAGCAAATTTCATCCAAATCGGACAGAGTACGAGTATTGATGATATACTTAGTAACTACTGAAGTCTCCTGATGAGATAATATACTTTTTCAATTAAATTCAATTTTATTTCGTTCACAACATGGTATTACAAGATGTTACAGCTTTCCATGGTCACGGGAGGACTGTCCTCCCGTGACCATGGAAAGCTGGAAAGCTTCCGAAACGTCGGGAACTAAAATGAGATAATATACGCGATATAATCCGTTAAATTGTTTTATTTCAATGAGTAATAATCGCGGAAACAGAAGAAAATATTAACCTAATTATACAATAAAATAAACTATTTAACATTTCCATAGATATCTAACCTTACCTTAACTATACCTATATCTTAGGTTTATCCATATTTTCCAAAGCACTAAACTATGTACTTTGAACTAAAACTATATATAAAGTATATAACTATAATTTGAATATTTATATTATCTATAACATATTCATACCTCTCACTACTCACTTCTTCTACCTCACACTAGCTCGCAAAAGTTCCGTTCATATCTGCGTGGAAAAGTCATTTGAAGTTCAAATTTAATTTTTTTTATCTGTTTATTTGTTTCTTTTGTTATGAGTATGATCCGTAGCTTCATTATCGTTAGTTTTAAATGAAAAACTAATCGGTTTGTTATAATGTGATAGTTTGATTTACATGTCATATTTTCCTAGGTGTAGTGAGGTGAAAAGTTGTTGTTCCGCTCAGCTACAAAATTAATTAGCTTCTCGTGCCTTGAAAGTCTCTTTACGCTCAGGAGTGTATATTTTAGATTCCTTCCCTTACTCGGCTTTCAATCGAAGCACTCGCGCCAAATAACAACTTTGCAAACATGCATAACAAATAAATATAATATACAGGGTGTTTGGTAACAGGTTGCAAAGCTGAAAGTAGGTGATAGTTTAGGCCATTTATAACATTTTAAACCAAACATGTCTTAGACAAATGTTATTCCTTTTTTTCGACAACACTAGGAGTTTTCTCTGAAAAAATCTTAGAACTCATATATAAAAAAATGCATTATTACATTTGTCTAAGACATGTATGGCTTACAATGTTTTAAATAGCCTAAACTATCATCTACTTTCGGCTTTGCATCCTGTTACCAAACACCCTGTATAGATGAACTAGCGTATGCAAATCTACATAATTAATTAGGCCTTAAAACACTCGTGTGATCTTATTATGAAACTCGTCTTCGGGTCGTTTCATTATGTATCAGTTCTATAAAGGTGCGTCCACACTTGTATCATTTGCTCGTATCCGATCACCGTGCCGTAGCATGACTGCGTATCGCGCTGCTTGGATGCTTACTGTCGGCGCGCCGATAATGCAGCACTCTTCCGATACAAGTGTGTGATACGCGTAGCAAATGGATTTCGAGTGATCGGATCGGCGCAACGTCCAAACGCGTGATCGTGACACGCGATCATGCTACGCGACGATGATCTGATACGGGCAAATGATACAAATGTGGACGCACCTTAAGCTACTATTACTGATGTGTTGTCAAACTTTTATTAACTTGCAACGTTCGTCTGTCGGTTCTACTCATCAAGGAAAAGTAAGTATGTAAATAGGTTTGTGGTTTCAAATCTCGTCATCTATTTTGCAAATCTCCTTGGTATCCGATTGAACTGAAATAAGGCATTATGTAAGTTCGGCAACAGTATTATGATATCGAACGTACATATCGAGCTGATCTGATGACGGAGTCGGAAGGTGGTCATAGGAACTCCGTAATAGAATAACGCAATCGTACCGAGTTTGGGCTCTTTAGAATCGTCTCGGTGAGTAGTTGATGGTTGTTTAAAGAAAAGTACAGTCGGCAACTAAAGTTTGTAAAAGTGTAACAACTAATTAAGGTATCAATTAATGGATTATAAATGCTTTGTTTTTCCGCGACATAGTATCTTGTTTAGATGTGACAATAAATTGATGTTCAAGCAGTTCCCTAAAAAAAAAATACGCATGCAAATACAACAAACCACCATTAGACAGTAATAATCCTCGACATGTGTTTCGCCTCTCTACGAGGCATCATCAGGAGATGCAGGAAAGGTTGACGGTCCGGGCATTTTCTCGGGTAGTACCTAGAGGCGAAACACTCGCGCAAAGTAACGACTGATGAATCTATCAATTAAGGTTTTAATCCCAACAGTTCTTGACCACTTTAACGCAATGTTCCAAGAATTCAACGATGCCAGATGCACATAAGGATATACTAAATATTGGTTTTCCTTTACTGCTCGGGATACCCAAAATCTCAATTAAAAATATATATTCATATGTTAAAAGAATACCTAGTGATTGAGGAAATCCATATGACAATAGTGTAAACACGATTAATGATTTTAATGAAGTATGGAGCGAGCTTCGCTGCAAGGAGGCGGGTTTCAAAATGGCGGCACACGGTTGGCCTAGCCTGATTCTTACGGGTAAGTCGAGTCTGTTGGTTATTCTTATTTTTATTTAAAAGACGACCGGTTAGCGGGAGTAACTTTGCCTGCGAAGCTGACGGTCCCGGAGCAAATATTTGTGTGATGAGCATAAATATTTGTTCCTTAGTACGATTTTTTTTCGATATATTTTCTAGTATCCATGACACAAGCTTTATAGAGCTTACCATGGGACTAGTTTATTTGTGTGCAAAATTGTCCCGTAATATTTTTTATTTAAGAGCTAAGCTCTTTTCAGTGGAATAATCACCTGCCATTTTAATTTTTTAAGAGCTTCGCTCTTGTTTGTGGAGCAAACTAGTCATTTCTAATTTTTAAGAGCTTTGCTCTTGTTATTACAGCAATAACCTGCCATTTTAATTTTGTAAGACCTACGTTCTTGTTTGTCAAGCAACAACCTGCCATTTCTAATTTTTAAGAGCTTCGCTCTTGTCAGTGTGGCTATCACCTGCCATTTAAATTTTTTAAGAGCTCTGTTCTTGTCGGTGGAGCAACCGACAAGAAAGGGGGTCAAATTAAACTTGCAAGATTTGACCTGAACAAACATACATACTTACATATATTGCAAGTTAAATAAATGTTTGTAAGTGTTAAATAGTTTGGTCTTGATACGGTTTATGTTATTTCCAGTGGTTTAATACTCTAATCTAAGGTTCTACATATTTTCTATAAGTTCTGATATGTGTTCTTGCAGAACTACGCACTGAGTTTGAACTTAAAACATATATCTAGGATAGGCTATAAATACAAATATTGTAATAGATTAGAGGATTTGTTAGACAACTTCCGCTGAATCGTTTTCCCACTCAGTGACTTTGAGCATTCGCATTTTTCGCAATCTCTTTGTTTCAAATTTCTTGGTCCGACTTTAATGCAGTAGCGTCTACTCAGTAGGATTGCGTTATTTTGTTACAGAGTTCCTATGACCACCTTCCGGCTCCATATCAGATCAGGTCGATGGTATCATAATATTGCATTGTCACCGAAGTTATACTTAAGTATGCCAAATTTTAGCTCAATCGGAGACCGGGAAGTGGGTTAAATCTTGACAGTTACATACAGTGCCGTTATATAAAAACTAATAATTATAAAATAGTTTGGGCTTGACAAGGAGTGCCATCTTCAATGATTTAGTACACGAAGGTTCTACATATATTCTTTTACAATTGAAAGATAGAAAGAAAATAAATTTATTCAGACACATAGACAAACAAAAAAACAAATTAAAAAAAAATAACTAAAACTACCTATGCCCTGAAATGGTCCCACCTCCATCAGCTCTGATCTTCCGGTGAGACCATATGTGGCGCCACGGAGAGCTGCATGCACGAACATTATGGATGTCATTATCCAACAATTGAAGTAACAGCCCAACCTTACTTTATAAACAATGCTTTTGACCTTCAATCTTAAAAGAAGCGGAACGTACATATTTTTAGACTAGAATCGTTCATTGACAAGCAGGACTGTTCCAGTGACGATGGTGGTCACTACCGGCGCGGTGGTCAAGATTGACAAGTGTAGGTAAGTCAATCAACGTGGACTTTAAGTTTTTTTTATAAGATATTAAAAAAAAGGTGAAATGGGTTATTATATTATTAACCCATATGACATGAGAATAAACTCCGTAAATTCTGAGTCCACGTAAAGAAAAAGTGCCAAAGTAGAGGTCCCACTGATTAAAAATAAAATAAAATAAAATGAATTTATTTCGGACTACATGATCCATAGATTGTTAGTAACACAGAGGCTTACATAACTATGTTAGTACGGAGACTTAAATGTAAGGAGGTCCAGTGCCTCACCAGGCCACTATCCCACCTGTCGGCCACCGCGGCCAGGAGCCTGTGGCGGCAGGCACGCACTCTGTGGAGCGTCGCGGCGCAGCGCTTACGCAGCGTCGCGTGAAAACCATCCACGTGCGCGTCAGCGAACATTCCGGATGCGCTGCAGTATCGCGACAGCCACAACAGGATCCTAAACGCCTTGTTATACTGAACGCGCATTGCGTTGAGCAATCGCTGTGTGTACCTTGTCCATAAGCTGCAGGTATACAGCGATGTAGTACGATTTAAACAATGTTATCTTGACTGGCGCTGTACATCGACTGAACCTGCGAGCTATCATATTGGCTCTTATCGCTAACGCTCTGCGCTCCCTTTCGATCTCAGCGTCATCACGCAAATCCTCCGTTACGACATGCCCGAGATACTTGAAAGAGGACACTCTTTTTAGCTGTTCACCGTTAAGCAATATGGGAGGGACATAAGAAGGGCATTTATTTCCTGCTTTAAAAACGATGTACTCACTTTTCAGCACATTGTATTTAAGTCCATGTTAATTAACAGTCAACCATTATGGTTCCCAGGGAGGACGAGTTCACATGCGCCGACGAGTCGTGCATCCCCCGCGAGCAGGAATGCGACAGCGGCTTGGACTGCCGTGATGGCAGTGACGAGTACCTGCACCATTGCGAGGACTCTGGGTGGGTATCTTCATAACCCAGAGAGGACCAGTTTACATGCACTGATTAGTCGTGCATCCTGCTTGAACAGGAATACGATGGCAGCCACGAGTACCTGCAGCATTGCGAGGACTCTGGGTGGGTATCTCCATAACCCAGGGAGGACCAGTTTACATGCACTGATTAGTCGTGCATCCTGCTTGAACAGGAGTGCGATGGCAGCCACGAGTACCTGCACTATTGCGAGGACTCTGGGTGGGTATCTTCATAACCCAGGGAGGACCAGTTTACATGCACTGATTAGTCGTGAATCCTGCTTGAACAGGAGTGCGATGGCAGCCACGAGTACCTGCAGCATTGCGAGGACTCTGGGTGGGTATATCCATAACCCAGGGAGAACCAGTTTGTATGCACTGATTAGTCGTGCATCCCGCAAGAACATGAGTGCGATGGCAGCCACGAGTACCTGCAGCATTGCGAGGACTCTGGGTGGGTATCTCCATAACCCAGGGAGGACCAGTTTACATGCACTGATTAGTTGTGCATCCTGCTTGAACAGGAGTGCGATGGCAGCCACGAGTACCTGCACCATTGCGAGGACTCTGGGTGGGTATCTTCATAACCCAGGGAGGACCACTTTACATGCGGTGACGAGTCGTGCAACCCATTGAAATCGCTCTTTAACGATAAGATCCCCTGTTGTCTCCCTCTATTTGTAACTTTTTCGTTTTTTGTGAGCTTCTGTATATTTTATGCGGTGTGCCATGCTGAATATTTGTATTGTACCTATTTGATGTATAATATGTAACGTTAACTTATAGTGTACAACGTGTAGACGGAAAAATATAATATGTGTCCACATTTAAACAAAACAATTTGAACGGATTATATGGCGTATGTTATCTCATTTGAGTTCCCGACGTTTCGGAAGCTGTACAGCTCCTGTTTTCACGGCTAGTCGAGTAAAGTGTACCTGTCCTGGCTTCCAGGAGATATATGTGGCCCCTCGCGTTCTACTGCACCGTATCCAGAAGGGAGGCTGAGAACTCCCCACAGCTCTGCCACCCGCTGTGCTTCACCAGACCAGAGTTCTGCCTGTTCGCCATGCTGACTCTCCACCACCCCGTACCGTGAGTATATAGTTTCGTTTATAGTAGAGTCCATCAACTTTGAGAGAAAAATATCTGTTTAGAGTTATATAAAAATGAATTATACATCAGATATATTGAGAAAGAATACATAACATTGATTCAAACTCACACGATCTTCACTCATCATCACAACACACGGAAGGAACTATCGAAGAAACTATCCTTCCTCCTTCGAGACCATGGACGTAACGCGACATCCGAAACGTCGAAGAATTACCAACGAAAGGTAATTAAACAAATCATATTTACACGCAATTAAGCCCCGTTTTGTTGTGCTGTGATAATGAAAGAACGTGTGAAAAGTGCGAGTACGCACATACCCAAATCTACATATCAATTACGATGTCTATTTAACATAATTGGCGAAGTCAAGGCAGCAGGACTTCATTGGCGCGGTCAATTTGGAGAGGATGGGAGACGAGCGTGCAGTGAAGAGAGCGTATTATGTGGGCCGGCCCCGCAGAGAACGTCCGGTGGGCCGCCCGAGATACCGCTGGAGCGATGACTAACTAACTAACTATTTTGGCATAGTGACCCAAATAGGATCTTAGCTTCCGAAACGAGAGCACGCCAATTATCCCGATGCTGCGCGGTTTCCCACCAGTTTTCGGCTTGAAGCTTATGCAAATCCGCCTCCACCACGTCTCCCCAGCGGTACCTGGGGCGACCAACCGGTCGCCGACCGGCTGGTCGCCCCAAGTATGCTCTTTTCGTTGCGCGATTCTCCTCCATTCTTTGAAGGTGACCAAGTCAACGAAGTCTATGGGACTTTGCCTTTCCAATAAGGCTCGGCTACCAGCTCCTTAATCTCGGCGTTAGTTACGGATCCGCCAAGTGCCATCGGTCCTCTTGGTCGGTCCTAGGATCTTCCGAAGCACTTTCCGTTCCGCTACTAGGAGCTAACTTTCCTCTTTGAGGATCAGTGTCCAGGCTTCACAGCCATACATGAGGACGGGTCTTATAACAGTTTTATATATCCGTATTTTTGTATTCTTGCTGAGAAGCCTGGACACTAAGACTTTATGGAGGGCTGCACTACACCGTAGAGAATTCTGGATGCGTATTTGGATCTCTTCCTCCCTAGTGTTGGTGTCGGTAATAGTGCATCCGAGGTACCGGAACTTGTCAACTCCCGGATAAACGGTACCCCCAACATGAAGGCTATTACGTCGGGCGTGTATTTTTGTAGCGTTTCATGTGGAGGTATTCCGTTTTAGACTGGAGCGATGAAGCCCTCAAAAACCTCCCTCGGAGTACCCGATTGGCGTGAAGTAGTACCCGATTGGCGTTCTCTCGTATCAGAGGCCAAGGTCCTCTTTGGGTCACCGAGCCAGCTTAGTAATAAATTAACATATTGAAAAAAAAAAAATATAATTGAAAAAAAAAAACACATTACCTATATATTAATGACACGTTATACAATGCCTATTTATTATAAATTCCAATTTAATATGCATTTTCACACGAAAATCATAACCATGTAACAATGCAACAATTAATCTTGATATACAATTCATCGTCATCATCATATCAGCCCTTTATCGCCCACTGCTGAACATAGGCCTCTCTTCGTGCACGCTACCTATCCCGGTCCTGAGCCAATCTCACCCAGGAGTGACCCGCAATCTTACGAATGTCGTCCACCCAACGAGCCAACGGACGCCAGGCACTTCTCTCGTCTGAAAGCGGCCACCATTCCGTTAACATTTTCGCCCACCTGCCATCACTCTGCCTAGCTACGTGTCCCGCCCCAGCTCCATTTTAGTTTGGTGATGATGTATCCAACTTGGTGCGATGTCGGATCTCGTCATTCCTCACTCGGTCTTGAAGTGTGATGCCGAGCATGGCGCGCTCCATGGCTCTCTGTGCCACACGGATTTTATGCACAGCCTCTTTAGTGAGCGTCCGCGTCTCGGCACCGTAGGTCATGGTGGGCAGAACACATCGGTTAAAGAGACGAGTTTTCAGGCATTGTGGAATGTCAACGGGTTTAAGGATGTCCACAAGTTTATTGAAAGCCGCCCAGCCCACCTGGATTCTCCTGGAGATCTCCTTCTGCTGATGCGTTTTGTCAAATGATAGAATATGTCTAAGATACGCGTATTGCTCGACCAGCTCCAGTTTTTCGTTCACAACCATAATGGTTGGAATCGATTCACCAGTGATGTTCGTCATAACTTTATTCTTGGACATATTCATCTTAAGACCTATCTTCAAAGAAGCGTGGTAAAGGCTTTCAACCATGCCTTGAAGATCCTCCAGGGTCTCGGCATACAATACAATATCATCGGCAAATCTCAGGTGCGACAAGAAGACACCATGGATATTGATACCAGTTCTGTCCCATGCAAGCGTTTTTATGACGTCTTCTAGTACCGCCGTAAAAAGCTTGGGTGAAATGGTATCCCCTTGACGAACTTCGCTTTGGATGGATATTGGGTTACTATAGTTGGGTTGGTTATATACAATTATAAAACAATAATTAAATTACAACATAAACAGGTAATATAATCATTTTTACTCATGTCACAGTATTCCTTAATCGAATAGAATGCATTTTCCTTAAGCCAGTTGAATAAATAGTTTTAACGGGAGGTCTTTTATGGCTTTTGGTAATTTATTAAATAAGCGAATTGACATGGGGTAGTAACTAGTTTTTAGGGTTCCGTAGCCAAAATGGCAAAGCGGAACCCTTATAGTTTCGTCATGTCCGGCCGTCCGTATGTCACAGGCATTTTACTCAAAAACTACATAATGTATATTGATGAAATTTGGAATATAGGTGTCTTTTATAAACCGCTACTTAGTTTGATAGTTAAATAAATAAAAAATTAAGGGGTTGCAATCCATACATTTAACAGAAACTATGATCTCCCTTCTAGAGGTACCTGCAAGCTACCGAAGTGGCCCGAGAACGGAATCTATAAAGTTCTAGAAGCAGAGAGCTACGCCTCCTTCACCGTGCTCTTCTCCTGTAACCGCGGCTTCGACCTGGCGGGACCCGGCCGGCTGCATTGCGACGGCGGGGCATGGTATAATGATGCTCCCACTTGTAAACGTAAGTTATGTCATAGACAAACATACAACATGGTCACAATGGCAATTTTTCCAACTTTCGGGGCGATATTTTCGAAAGCATGCACTTAATCATTTTTTTTTATTATGTTCATATTTTTGTGACATGACGAAACTATAAGGGTATTGTTTTTGCCATTTTGGCTATGGAACCCTATAATACAACCAATACTACTAACAAACATTATGCCACCTAACCATGATTATCAGATTTAATAATCGTTATAGGGACTGAACTGTTAACAAAAAGAACACAGATGTTGGTCACTTTGTAAGTGAAAGAGCAGTGAAGTTCGTATCGATACTTAGGATGACGATAAAGTGACCAATATCTGTGTTCGTTTTGTTTAAGAGTAAACCTTATTTAGTTTGACTTAAAGACTAATTATTACACTAGGAGATCTGTCCCACCGGTCAGCGATGGCTTCACCTTGAGCCTAAACCCATCACCTTTGAGCCCCTTTGCTTACAGATCATGAGAATGAGAATTAAAATCATTCTTTTTTCAGCTTTATCGGGATGGGAAGTTTCTGAAGAAGATTTACGGAAATAAGACTAAATAAGGACCGTATTAGCTACCAAGGTCTGTCCTATAGAAGGAGCTCAGGCCGTTTGTCTCAATGACGTGAAGAGCCCCCATACCAGTGTCAGCGTGACAGCTATATTAGATCAACCTGGCCTGCCGCACAACGATAACTGGAGACCCGAAGGAATGACCAGCGCCGCATGTCAAGTATCACTTATCGGCGCTGGTTCTGTAAAGTAAAGAGAATGCTTGCGCCGACTACGACCGGTTCGGTAGATCGGAGCCGGTAGCCAGCTTTCTACGTGTATACCATAGCAATTCGGACGGCCTCTCCTCTGAGATGCCTTCTGAGGACATCCTAGCACCGTCCCACCTAGCCACCACGTCGCTGAGCGGCGGAGGAGCGGCGCATGCGCCGAGCCCGCGAAACGCTGGAACACATGGGTGTCACAAACAATCATATATTTTCGGCGTTTGCCCTCTACCTTTGGGCTGTAGAACTCAGATGTCCATTAACTTCTTGGCAAAATAAATAAGTTAATGTCAAATAAAATATCTGTGACAATCTTTTATTGCCAACTGTACTTTTCTTTGTACATCCATATCAAGAGACGATTCTAAAGAGCCCAAACTCGGTAGGTACGATTGATTTCATTACAGAGTTCTTATGACCACCTTCCTGCTCCATCATCAGATCAGCTCGACGGTATCATACTATTGCATTGTCACTGAATTTACATAAGTATGCCAAATTTTAGTTCAATCGGAAACTAGGCAGTAGGTCAAATTACACATGCAAGATTACATCAAAAAAACATACATTAATAAATAAATAAAACCGGTCAAATGCGAGTCGGCTTCGCGCACCGCGGGTTCCGTACAAAATATATGCTACAAATGGCCGTATTTATGAAAATCCAGTGTTAGTAGAGCCCTACTCCTAAGCAAAATGTACGCGGTGCTCGATAATTTTTATTAGTTATTGATATAGACAGACAGACATAAAAAAAATGTTTTTCAGATTTATTTTGTTGATTGTGCTATAAGAGCTTCGTTAATACTAAATTTCAAGTTTCTAGAACTACTGGAAGTACCCTATCAATTTTAAAAAGTGTCGAAATATACGTTTTTTGAGGCATAAATAGCCGTCTCTATTTTTACGTAAACTTAGAAGTTTGATTTTTTCACATCGATATAAGAAAAACACGAATGTGAACGGGCTGTATATTGGTATATTAGTGTGTGTAAGCCGAAAATATATGATTGTTTGTGACTGTGGTCTGCTGTACAGTGCAGCAGACCAAAGAGCCGACTCATATACCTCGGCCAGAGGATCAGCGATACCATCCAGCGGGGAATGTAGCCGGCCTTATATGGGCATTGAGCTTCTTACCGCAGGGCATCGACTTGGGTCCACAATTAGCTTAATTGATTAGTTGATTTTTTCTACTTTTAGTGTAATTTATAATCGTTGTTCTTTTGTTTTAATAATAAATACTCATTAATTTAGTACTTATAATATATTGTTTTTAAGAAGTAATATTCTCACACCCCGTTAATAGATATTTTCGTCATTAGATATTCAATTTTGAACGACTATCCTTATATATGCCCACACAAACTTCAAATTAGCTTAAAATTCTTCTTCTAACGGAATCTACAGAAATGTCTGTTAAAAGTCTTGTTTTACTACTGCAATTGGCTAATATGTATTTCCGATATTTGAAGAATGAAGACTTGCCCCCCTATTGCTTAATACGTTTGGCGCTCGGAATCAGAATCAAGTGTCATGATTTTGTAAGGGCTATGACAGTTGGTTCGGATATCAAGTGTCAAAATTTCGTTAGGCAATAATAACCCCCCAGGGGGGTTTCGTCAGGCAATAGGGGGGCCGGGGACCTGACATACAGGCTCCGCTTAGTTCGGGCACCAGTCTCCACCGCATTAGAAATAAATAGTCTTAAGGAATCTTTACGTAACTAATGTAAAATTGGCGGTGGAGTCAATAAACACTTTTACTATAAAAAAACTGGCCAAGTGCGAGTTGGACTTGCGCACCGAGGGTTCGGTACAAATTTTCACGTACCCTAACTTTAGTACCCGGTACCGGTTGAGTTAAGTTTGCACCTGATATCTATAGCATTGCATACAAATGAGATGCAAACTTAACGCAACCGGGTTGTTCAAATAGGTTCTTTGCAAATTAAAAAAAAATTGCTAGTTAGAGACATGGCTATAACTTTTGTGTTATATTTATGTTTATTTATACAAATTGTGAAAATAACAAAAAATTTCGCTTGGTAAACTTCGGAGATAAAAGGGGGCATGGTGTTTTTTTCACATTTTCCTTAATTAAACGAAAACTAATTACAATTAAAAAAATTAAAAAAATTGTTTGAAAATGTGCAGGTACCCTACTTGACCAAGCTAGACTTTTACTTAAGAGCCCTTACTCCTCCTCATATTCGTTGGCTTTTTAGAAAATAAAAATATATGTTTTTAAATATTTGCTGTGCAATACATGTGGGCTGACCATGTTTATAAATATTCCATATTTCAAATAGATAGCAATAGTAGTTTTTGAGATATGGCGCTCTAATAGTCGGACTGACAGACAGACGGACAGATAGACAGACATACAGAGTCGGACCATAAGGGTTCCTTTTGTACCTTTTTGGTACGGAACCCTAAAAATAGACAGGTATTAGTCATCAAACAAAAATAAATTTATGAAAATGTAATATCGTCAAGATATTTTAGATAAGACGATAAGACGAAACGGGCTATGAAAGTCACTGTCTCGAAAAATATGTGTGTATGAGTCTTTATCATATCACGACACTTTATCGTCATATCACTTCATATCACGTCGCAACGCCTAGCTGGATTTTAACAATTACTAGTACAAGGATCGTTAGACATCCGACGATAGTTATAGAATACTTTTCGCTCGATTACGGTAAAAAAGGAGGCTTTTAAACGACTTCAAAAAATAATGAGAACGAGGTTAGTGACTGGTGTGGTGTATGTTCACAGATTTCTCTGTGAATTGTGAAACGATTTCCAGAATTCATATTATTCGAAAGGTAATTCAATATACTGCTCAGGTAGTCCCATTGTCACCAAGTCAGATATGATGATGGTATCCCAGGGATATTGAGGGCAACCCTGAAATTTTATAGGCATCTATATAGGGATTTCAGTATTTTAAGAAACAAGTCAAGCATTTGCATTCAAAAAGTATAAATATATGGAACTCATGAAACAGACCACAGAAGGCCACTGGATCTGTTCAATGATAAAGGATTTACGGGTAGCGATAAGATATCTCGATTACATTAGCTAAGCGACTTCATAGTCACTACTGTGCGTTTTTCTAGAAATTTTCTGCCTCGCACGACTGAACTGTGGAATAAATTGCCGCCTGCAGTATTTCCGGACCGATGCGACCTTCAAGCCTTCAAGAAAAGAGCGTACTCGCACCTGAGAGGCCGGCAACGCACTTGTGACTCCTCCGGTAATGCAAATGTCTATGAGCGACGGTGATCGTTTACCATCAGGCGACCCGTCTGCTCGTTTGCCTCCTATGTCATAAAAAAAAAACAATTTTTAATGCTCTTGATGACAATGGTACCATCGGATTGAGGGTGGAGCCGGAATGTGTACCTTGGTGCCTGTTTCTCGAAAGCTTGTAACTTGTCTTACGAGCGAAAGTCTCTTAATTCCAACAATATGAATTAAATAACGTAATAAAATATATACAGCGGGCCTATGATGGTCGCGTTTATCACGTGATAAATGATATGATAACGCGCCTGTCACTCTCGCACTCACATACGTGTCAGAAGGTGACGGCAGCCATGTCATTTATTTATCGCGTGACAAACGGAACCATCATAGGCCCGCAGGACCATTTAAAACCACTCTGTTTGCTAAGAGCATTTTCGGAATGGCACCAAAAATCTACAATAAATTAACTAAAAACATATCTACGCTAGAAGATTTAATACCTTTTAAGTAGAGCCTGTATAACTTTTTAGTACAAAAAGCATATTATTCAATACCAGAATACCTAGCGGACAGTATGTGAAAATTTTATTAAATTTAATGCATTTTCTTTATCTTTTATTAACAATGCATGCGCCATCCTGGCTCAAAATATTTCTATGCCTTGTGGCGAGAAATAGAGATACACTTATATAATGAAATGTAACACCTGCGAACCTATGTTTACAAATAAATTATTTGATTTGATTTGGAAGGGACTTAAGGTGTGTCCACACCTTGTATCATTTGCTCAAATCCGATCACCGTGGCGTGGCATGACTGCGTATCGCGCTCCTTGGACGCTCCCTATCGGCGCGGCGATCACGCCACGCTCGTCCGATCTAAGTGCGCGTAGCAACATGGATTTCGAGCGATCGGATCGGCGCAACGGCCAAACGCGTGATCGTGACACGCGATCATGCCACGGGACGAAGATCTGATCGGGCAAATGATACAAATGTGGACGCACCTTAATGCATCCTAGCCGTGTTCACTAAATGACGGTTTACAGAATAATTCACAAACAGATTAGAAAATGTATTAACGTCTCACTTCTTAGAACATTCTGTTTTAGAAAATTTTAATTAACAAAAAATAAAGCTGACCACCCAAAAAAACAATAATATAAAGTAATTTAGTGCCTTCAATTTACTTTCCCGACATTGCCGATCCCCTTGTCAAGTGGTAATGGACGGACCGACAATACAGTGTTCTTTAAATATATGTGTTTTATTTATTTGCGTGCCGAAGCCGAAATGGCAAAAACGGAATCTTATAGTTTCGTTATGGACGTCCATCCATCCGTAAAGTCACAGGCATTTTACTCATAAACTAGGACTATAGGTGTCTTCTATAAGCCGCTACTTAGTTTGGTAGTAACAAAAATAAAATAAAAAGTATAATACTGCTTTCAACAGTATGGTTGGGAACGGACGGCCCCCGCATGTACAGGTAGTTCATCAGGTTAACAATAGAGGGCTCTGTATTTTGCCCACGTCGCTATCATGCGACTGGCTCTCTCCCTTAGCGGGGCGAGAGCAGGACCGGATCTACTTCATGTCTATTTGGGGTGCAGCCAAGGGCCCCATAGATACAAAGGGCCCCCAGCCCCCATTGAAAACAATAGAAAACTATCAAGTGGTTAGATAGCTTAAGTTGGGTCTACTTACTAGTAGTATTAGCCCAGGGCCTCACAAATGCACGATCCGCCCCTGGGTGAGAGCGCCCGACAGTTCGTGTGGGCGTGGTTTACGAATAGGCATTTTTTGGCGTTGCGGGCCCTTAAGTTAAGGGGCTTACCGCTCTGAATGACCTTCGATCCGAAGCTCTCCACATTTCCGTGTAATATATGTCTCATCGTGTTGACAACCGCCGTTGTTACCAATATCACCAATAACCTGTTTCAGTTTATCTTCACGAGTCACTGAAATCAAGATAAACGCCATCAAACTTTGTTATTTTTAACACGACAACCCAGTTTTTGCCGCTATTCGTAAAAAAAATTAAGAAAATGCTTGCGTAGCAAGTTAGGTATTTTCATAATGAACAAGAAGGCATAAGTTTTGAGTCTGTCAAAGGTATATTGAGGGACTAGGTACGCCATCTTTATTTTTATATATATCTCTATCTGTACAAATCCAAAATTAAATAATATATTCTAATTTTCGAATGCAAGAAAGTGTTAAATGGAAACTGAACTATCATATAAACTTTGTTTCGAAGGTTAGTTTGTCCATTCCAGGGACTTCATAGTAGATAAAACCATGAAAAATCGAACATTTTCGCTTGGAGCCCCTTACGGATGTAGTGCATAATAGTTTTCCATCGTATTTTCACGGAAAGGTACGAACGTGTCTTGCTATTTCAGTCGGTCACAATACAAAAAGTACTGAGGTTGACTGAAGTAGCATGACAAATACGAACGTTTCCGAGAAAAAACGATGGAATTTAATTATGCACTACATCTTGTGAGTGGTTTGCGGTTACAGCTGACGCTTTGTCAAACACCTTTAAGCTTATAACACCCCTCTTTTTCTTTCCCACCGAAATGTTAGTTTTAGAAATGAAAGTTCAAAAATGATCCCAAATAAGTATATTCCAATTATTCCAATCACATCTTAAGAGTCCCCGGTAAGCTCGGTTCTCCATACGAACGTAGTTTCGCTCTCATTTCAAAACGACTAGCTAGTTTGCTCTGAGACTTTATACTTAGAATAAGTTAAGGTATACGCAGGCCTGTAATTAGTTTATGTAGCTTCAGATATCATAGTAAAAAAATACAGCGAATTTAAGTTTTTCATACAAAACTTGTTTTTTCTGTATTTCGTTTGTTTTATAAACTGGAGCCATATAAACTAATTACAGGCCTATATATACCTCATGTCATTGTATATGCAAAGTTTCGTTACAATCCAACATGAAGTTTTAAATTGAGAACGAAACTCCGTTTGTATGGGAAGGTGAAATTCGGCCGAGCTTGTCGGGGACTCTTAAACACTGTGGTGACGGTTAGGGCACAATCGCAAAGGAGACGTCCACAGCGATCCCGCAGGCGTTGGTGCCGCGCTCCAAGTAATAGTAGCCGTGGTCACCCCAGTCCTCTCCCCACGAGTTCTTGATGACCCAGTACGGGACCTCCTTACCGTTAGCATCTGTGGTCATTAATGAGGGGTTTATTTCGAAACTAAATCGTTTCCGCGTTACGTCAGCGTCGGAAATACTGCTTGTTCTGTTATTTCGAGAAAGAAAGAAAAAGTAACAAAGTACGTTTGCACTTACATGTAATACCAGAGAATAGATAATAAATAAACAAATATTACGGGACAATTTTTACACAAATCGAACTAGTCCCATGGTAAGCTCAATAAGGCTTGTGTTATGGGTACTAGACGACGATATATTTAATTGATATATTACTTTTATACATAGAAAACATCCAAGACTCAGGAAGAAATATTTATGCTCATCACACAAATATTTGCCCTTACCGGGATTTAAACCCAGGACCTCAGCTTCGCAGGAAACGTTACTCCTACTGAACTAAACCAGTCGTCAAAATGTAATGAAATAGTACAAGTACAGAAGGCTCACTACTGTGATCTTTACAAAAGCCGCTTTTTTCTTAGCAAATACTTTTATGGCCTTCTGATGTCGTCGACTCCAGCGCAAGCCAAACGGAACGCTGAGGCTGTGTACGAACGGTGCCCCTTCTAGTTACAAGCTTTTATTTAACTTGCAATGTAACTATGTAGGTTCGGGTGGAATCTTGCAAGTTAAATTTGACCAACTTCCCGGTTTCCAATTGAACTAAAATTTGGCATACTTATGTAAGTTTGGTGACAATGCAATAATATGATACCATCGAGCTGATTTGATGATGGATCAGGAAGGTAAATAATGCAATCCTACCGAGTTTGGGCTCTTTAGAATCGTCTCGGTAAGTACTTGATGGATGTTCAAAGAAAAGTACAGTACTATAAAGACTAGTCACAAAAATGACATTTTTGACAGAAACTTATACAATACACACTGTGCTGTCCAGGAGTCTTGTTTCTATCTATATACGTGAAAAGCCTAACCGCGTGGTGCAAGTTGTCTCTGTTCTGCGGCTTTGTCTGGTGTATGGCCAAAGAATCTCGCTTTTGTCTTAGTTACCTTTATACAAATTGTAGCCTACAATCAAAACCACATGGTTCAAGTATTCTTTGACCAAAGGGCACTGCCCTGATTTCGACTGGTCGGACAAGGGGTCCTGCTTTTAACTTAGTTACCTTTATAGGCATTTTAGCCTACAATCAGAACCACATAGTTCAAGTATTCTTTGACAAAAGGGCACTGCCCTGTGTCGACTGATCGGACAAGGGGTCCTGCTTTTAACTTAGTTACCATTATAGACATTGTAGCCTATAATCAGAACCGCATGGTTCAAGATTTCTTTGCCCGAAGAGCACTGATCTTCAGTCGACTGGTTGGACGGGGTCCTGATTTTAACTTAGTTACCTTTATTGACATTGTAGCCTACAACCAGAACCGCGCGGTTCAAGTTTTCTTTGCCCGAAGAGCACTGATCTTCAGTCGACTGGTCGGTCAAGGGGTCCTGTTTTTAACTTAGTTACCTATATGGACATTGTAGCCTACAATCAGAACCGCATGGTTCAAGTTATCTTTGCTCGTATGGCACTGCTCTTCAGTCGGCTGGTCTATGGACAAGGGGTCCCGGTTCTTGGCGGTCATCATAGCGTCGTTTATGCCTGAAAGAAAATATATGAAACATTTGGCATACTGAATTAGGAGCTTCAATATTAATGGTTACTTACACTTATTATCAAATACGCAGTGTATATTATATTAATATAATGTTAAATGTACATGTTATAGTATAGTAATAAAAATAAATAATAAAATAAATTATCACAAATATAATAATAACAGTTATGTTATAAAGTCAACGATCGACATGTCAGACGTGAAACTTGTAAAAAATTAAATTTAATTGGTAATGTATTATATATCCTAATAGCTAGAGAAAGTTCACTTTTGCGCATTAAATCAGTTTTTTTTATTTTACCCGTTAATTTCGCTCGTCTTTTGTCACTTCTTATCGTCATATTTTCGTTGTTCTGCTGTTTTGAGTAGCGTCGCTTTTCTAGTAAATTAAGCTGTATCGATGGTTAGCAGCATTATTCACATCTCTTCGCAGTGTCAAGGACGAGTCAGAAATCTGAAATGCGCTGGCAACCGACGATACGAGTCGCTGTCCGTTGCATGTGGTGTCGAGGAAGAAGCTGGTACTGGGGAGCCCCAGCCCACAAAGGACTTTGGGCTCTTTAGAATCGTCTCGATAAATAATTGACAGATGTCCATAAAAAGTGTCAAAATCTTGACACAAAAATGTAATTTTTGACACAAACATGTTTTCTGAATTGTAAATGCGGTTGCAGCCAAAGGCTTGAGTCAAGGGATCGAATAATAAGAAATTCCTATTTAATTAAAAAAATTATAAATAAATAAATAAATATTACGGGACAATTTTACACAAATCGAACTAGTCCCATGGTAAGCTCAATAAGGCTTGTGTTATGGGTACTAGACGACGATATATTTAATAGATATATTACTTACATACATAGAAAACATCTAAGACTCAGGAACAAATATTTATGGGATTTGAACCCAGGAGCTTCGCAGGCAACGTTACTCCCATTGAGCCAAACCGGTCGTCAAAATTAATTTAGTTAAAACCCACCTAACCTAAAAACAAACTTAGGTAACCTAAAGTTTACAGTTTCTTGAAGCGGTTTTCCCTAGAGGTTACAGTATGGGGTTCTTCAAGACAGGAGTGAATTGGTTTTTCAAGGGTCCGCAACACGCACGTAATGCCCCTGGCATTGCAAGCGCTCATAGCCTGCGGTGACTACTGCGCACTGCAGGCACCAGCAGTGAAGAATTATGGTTCCATCAGCATAAAAAGAAAAATAAGGGAGAGTTACCAGCTGATAGCGGGCCGTAGCTCAGCAATAACTTCACCATCAGGTCTTCATTGTGGGGCTGGACCCTTTGCAGCCCCACCACGGGCGCCAGACTGATGCTGCGGTCCCAACGGCATTGTTCCGCGTGTTGCTCGTAAGGGTAGAACTTGTCCAACATCACGCCTCCAAGGTTGGCTACTATGTCACTGAAACAAAATTGGGTATTAATGGATGTTATTGCTTTTGCGCGAAATAGTGTCTTGGTTAGATGTGGCAACATATTGTGCTCACATGCCCATATTTTCATGCAGTTTCCACAAGAAATACCTGACAGTATATATAATCCTCGACACGTGTTTCGCCTCTACGAGGCATCATCAGGAGATGCAGGAGATGTTGACGGTCTGGAACAACTCTTGACTTCTCGGGTGGACGTCATTATTTCATCATTACTAAAGTACATATTTGTAACAATACAATTCAATAAAAAAAACAAAACTTTTTCTATTATTCAAAAGTCTATAAATATTCGCCCTCTGTACCACGCGAGCGGGTTCGATTATAGGGCTTTTAAATATGGAGGCTCTCGCGATCTTTCGACACCTGTTCACGATCCATTATGGATGGACAACCTTACGCGGTCTTCCCTATTCCGAAAAGATAGATACTCGCACTTACGCAAATGCATTAACAACCCCAGCGTTACTGCAGCCAGCGCCCATTGTGTTGCAGTCTATAAGGAACTGCTCTGATAGGGATAGCTGATGACCTCGAATCCAGTATTGGCTCTCGATATTTGCTGAAATCAGTTACACGACAGTTACCAGTGACGAATACAAAGTAATCGGTGACGAGGTTAAAAATCCCCACTACATCATCTAACCTTGGAGTATTTAGTATTTGTTTGTATATTTATTGCTCCTGTTTGTTTAGGTTCACTTCGTCCACATTCTTACTTCGTCCACAATCCCACTTTGTCAATATTCCCATTTCGTCCTTTCCCACTTCGTCCACATTCCCACTTAGTCAACATTCCCTGATTATATTCTCTTTGGTCTCGTTGTTTACTCATACCTACTGGCCTTATTTAATACTCAATTGAAGTAACTACCTGTCATAGACTGATTCATTTTACTGCTCTGCTTACATCAAACACTGCAAACAGTATTCCACTCATATAGACAAAGTGGGAATGTTGACGAAGTGTTCTCTCTGTGTCTCGTATTCAAGCGTCGATTGAGAAACCTTTTATTGGAAACGCCTCTGTATTCTGTTAAAGATTTTATGACATTTATAACTGAGTGATTTTAATAATTTTGTTTATTTATGAGTAAATGACGATCCCTTCGGGTGATAGATGATATCTTTGACTGTTTTTATTATTTACAATTTATAATGTTGATATTATTTTAAACCGTTTTATTAATTTATTTCTTTTGCGTTTGACATTGTACCGGTTATTTTAATTTTATTGTTTTAGATGACGATCATTTCCAAATACTTATAATTTTGACTAAGGCAAATTATACTGTTATTTTAACATGAAATAAATGAGTATGAGTATGAGTGAAAGTGTGGACGAAGTGGGAATGTGAACGAAATGGGAATATGGACGAAATGGGAAAGTTGACAATATAGGAAGTGGACGAATTGGGAATTGATTGTGGACGAAATGGGATTGCTGAGGAAGTTGATATAATGGGAATGTGGACGAAGTGAATCTAAACGATTCTGTGGTGTGGGTGCGAGTAACGAGAGGATAAAATGCATTTGTAGTTAGAATGTTTATATGTATGCTACCTCGCCCTCTCTAAAAACGACAGATTTTTTTATTAGGAGCGATGCGTACTATTACTAAATCCTTCAAGCATCTATCATAGATATATATCATTGATGATAATATCATTGGGGAAACAAAGGCCCAACGTCTCCGCTGGCTTAGCCACGTGGAAAGAATGCAAGAAGATTGTGGCCCAAAAAGGGCATATTTGGGACGACCCATTGGCCGAAGGCCGGTCAGCCGCCCCAGATATCGCTGGATCGAAGTTGTAGAAGCAGATCCGTGTGAACTCCAAGTTGGTAACTGGCGGGAAACGGTGACAGATCGGGACAAAATCGTCACGGAGTCTTGACTCGCTTTGGGTTGCTGAGCCGTTAAGTAAGTAATAATTTAGCATCTAAACTGATGAGACAATTTTGAAAAAATAAAAAAAAATATCCGTATTCTGTAAGCCGCAAGGGCACTTTTACAGGTCTGAGTCTATCAGCATTTCGCAAGAGGAGACCACGTTGAGAAAAAAGCCGAAACAATCTAAACAGTCAGTCTTTTTTAGGGTTCCGTAACCAAAATGGCAAAAACGGTACCCTTATAGTTTCGTCATGTCCGTCCGTCCGTCCCGTATGTCACAGGCATTTTACTCTAAAACGAAAAGATAATGAATACTTTAATAATAATAAATACTAACGGTATAAAAATCGGTATAAACGGTAAAAATATAATTTCTTTTCTCCTCAGTACGCCTCATTTGTGAAATGCTGCTTGGTAAATTATTAGAATAAAATAATTAAGCCCTTCTGGCACATGTGTAACTGTCTTTACAGCTTAGGACCATCTGGCATGTATGTACACCTTTATTTGTTTTTTCAAAAATGGGTAGTTTGCACAAATTGTAACTTTGACAGAGGAAAAAACATCTTTTCTCAGTCCACCCGTGACCATGGAAAGCTGAAAAGCTTCCGAAACGTAGGGAACTAAAATGAGATAATATACGCGATATAATCCGTTAAATTGTTTTATTTCAATGAGTAATAATCGCGGAAACAGAAGAAAATATTAAATACTAACGGGACAATTCTACACAAATCGAGCTAGTCCCATGGTAAGCTCAATAAGGCTTGTGTTATGGGTACTAGACGACGATATATTTAATAGATGTATGTATATTAATGAAATTTGGTGTATGGGTATCGTGTATAATTTGGTACTTACATAACGAAAATATATGTGATAAAAGCTCTAAAAACTATTTTTATCAGCAATGATCAACGTGTTGCACATATTTCGATAATTCTTCTAAAAATATTTGAGGTTTCTAGATTTTTTTATTTAGTGAATATTTTCGGAAATAATCGACCCGAAAGTTGCATACATTGTATGCCCCGTGTGTGCCCGATCGATCTTCTAAATCGTAAGTCTAGTAGTAAAATATGAAAAAAATTACAAATATTATATATTGTAGAGATTTAATAAATACTGTCAACAATAAAAATATTTTCAACAAAAGCGGATATACCGTTTTTGAGTTATGGCCGAAAAACTACTCTACTTAACAAAAGAACGTAAGAGCTATGAAGATACGCTCTTTTGTTAGTGCAATTTTTCACGTCGTGGTTTTTCATTTATGCAAGTGTATTTTTTTGTAGTAACTCTTGGCCGGGAATTTCTAAATAATAATATGACAATCTGTGAATACCCAGCTTATCACGATGCATTCGTTGTTGCCTTGATCACGCCAAAACGACTAAACGGATTTCGACTATTATTGGTAGTCGGTTACAAAATAATACAGATATTTTTTTTCCATTCAGTGTTCTTCAAGTAGTACATTTATTTTTTGATCTCATCTCTTCAATGTACAGACATTTCATTTTTACAACTTTATAATTTTATAGATAGAAGATACTAGCTTCTGCCCGCGATTTCGTCCGCCTTAAATTCGTTTATCGCGGATAAGGGTATTTTTCGGGACAAAAAGTAGCCTATGTCCTTCCCCGGGACTCAAACTATCTCCATACCAAATTTCATCCAAATCGGTCCAGCGGTTTAAGCGTGAAGGGGTAACAGACAGACAGACAAACAGAGAGAGACACACTTTCACATTTATAATATTAGTACGGATGCACAGACTTTATATTAGTATAGATATAAGGTTGATTTAATGTGTCCTGATGCCCGCAACTTCGTTCGCGAAAGAGAAATAACCCTCTTTTACTTTAACGTAGTCGGGTAAAAAGTATCCTTTAACTACCGATTAATACCTAGCTACCTGTGTACCAATAAATAGTCGAAATACGTTAAGCCGTTTTGGCGTGATGAAGCCACAACGATGTATACAAACATACAAAAAAATCCAAAAAATACATTTTTCGATTCATTAACCTACAAATAGTCCGTTACAATAGTTATTTTGAAAATATCTTCATTGTACAGATATTCCATTTTTACAACTTTATAATATCTAGTATAAATAAGAGTATAGACTACTATTTGGTATGTGGCATGCTCCGATAAAGTCAGCATAAGTGTCCTTCAAGTTGTCCAGATCACTTTTTTTTTTTTAATATTTTCAATTTACAGATATTTCATTTTTACAACTTTATAATTTTATAGATAGAAGAGTTTACAGTGCGACTCAAAAGAGTGGAAATTAAATAAAATGGAACTAAATACGATACTAAATTATTGCCATGTTTAACCATTATGCGTCGAAAATGTGACAGTTACGTAGAAAGTGGCGACCTCAATTAATTTCTACTCTTTTTGGTCGCACTGTAATGGGTCCCTATGTCTTTCGGCGCAGTGCTGCGGGCATACTATTTAATAAATAATACTCTTAAAAATAACATACATATTTACTATTAAAAAAATAGGAATACAGGCT
Source organism: Hedya salicella (assembly GCA_905404275.2). Lineage (NCBI taxonomy): Eukaryota > Metazoa > Arthropoda > Insecta > Lepidoptera > Tortricidae > Hedya > Hedya salicella. The sequence goes on along the minus strand of FR990097.1, from coordinate 51,381,359 downwards.
GCTTCTGATACCTACCGACAGCACTGAAGGCCCAGCAAGCGCCACACTGTCCTTGATCCTTCACAGGACTAACTCCGTTATGGTACCTCCAATCAAAATAAGTTGGTACCGTCCCTGACGTCATTCGTTGAACATCCTGACCCGCGGAATTTTCCTTAAGTCGCGCATTTAATCGCGTTAAATCGACGAATCCGTCAATAAATTTGAAACTACAGACCAAAACAGCAAGAATACAGTACATGGCGACTTGAATATGCGAATGAATTTAGTTTGATAAGTATATATTAGTGCTGAGGTATTGCTGCGCATTTTCCGAATTCCGTCCTCGGTACATTCTTGGCAGAAATTTGTGTCGATGCATATCAAAGTCACCGAAGTCCATTTGATTTTTTTTAGGGTTTCGTAGGCAAAATGGCAAAAACGGAACCCTTGTAGTTTTTTCATCTCCTTCCGGACGGAAGGAGTATGTCACAGGCACTTAAAAAGTTCAAGATGTATATTTATGAAATTGGGAGTGTAGGTGTCTTGTACAAGCTGCTACCTTAGTTTGGTAGGGCAGCTACCGTTGTATTTATGATCCAATTTCTATGAAAGTAGGTAAATAATAAAAACACAAGTAGGTATTAATTTTAAATAGTGAAATAGAGGCATGTTTGCGATTTATCTATATCGTGCGAAAAATGCATAAGAAACCTCTCAACATTACTATTCATATTTTTACCTGACTGCGCGACGTAAAGGAGTGGTAATGTGTTTATCAGTCTATGTATTTATGTATGTATGTATGTATGTATGTTTGTTCCTATCTGGCACTCTAGAGACCAAACGCGTGGACCGATTTTGATGATTCTTACGTCAATCAATTTGTCTTAACTGTCCGAATGTCACTGAACACATGAAAATGATGAAAACTCAAAATGGCGATAATGAGACGCCATATTGTCAAAAAGAAAATATATAAAATTAATGTACTATATCGAGTGGGGCATCAATAAATAGGGATTTAAAAATCATTATTAGATTTCTTTCATCATTTTTAATTTGGAATTACCAATTAGGAACTATAACGATTTAAAGTTGGTTAGCACGCCGTTCTCACTAAATTTTCATTTAATTGTAATGTAATAAATCTGTGCAAGCTTCTCAATAACCCCCACCATAAAGATTGCGATATTGACTGACTTTTATAATTTTAACTAAAAAGTATAAAATAAAATAAAAAATTAACCAAACAAAAAGCCCGACTCAGTAAAAAACTAAACAGAAAAAAACAAGTCCAGTACCCTAGAAATTTGTTAAGTTATAATGGAAATCTTTTAGTTTTTTACGCAGTCGGGTTTTTTGTTTTTAAATAAACTTACTAAAAATTTTCGAAAATTCTGTTCAGTGAATACACTGCACCTTAAGTAGCACAAATTCAGCAAACATCAGCGTATTGGCACTTATTTCTAAGCTATTATTTTTATTATGATTTACCCGTGTTTCCTTTTTTTCTGTACTTTATTTATCACTAGCTTCTGCCCGCGACTTTGTCCGCCTTAAATTCGTTTATCGCGCATAAGGGTATTATTCCGGGATAAAAAGTAGCCTATGTCCTTCCCCGGGACTCAAACTATCTCCATACCAAATTTCATCCACATTAGTTCAGCGGTTTAAGCGTGAAGGGGTAACAGACAGACAGACAGACCGACAGACAGACAGACATACAGACAGACATACAGATAGACGGACAGGCAGACAGACACACTTTCGCATTTATTATAAATCAACGTATTGGCACTTATTTCTAAGCCATTATTTTTATTATGTTTTACCCGTGTTTCCTTTTTTTCTGTACTTTATTTATCGCGAGTTCGCACCCTAGTTACAGTTACTAGGTACAAGCAGTGCCATAAATAGGGCGGTGCCAGCGGTGCCCAGGCACAGGGCGCAGAGCCTGGAGAGGCGCAGAAATGACAAACGGGCCTATGAAAAAAAAATCAAGGTTGCACTTATAGAAGCTTGCACCGGGCGCTTAAAAGGCTAGTTTCGGCACTGGGTACAAGTCCTTGAGTCCAGCGGGCCTATGATGGTCGCGTTTATCACGCGATAAATGATATTATAACGCGCCTGTCACTCTCGCACTCACATACGTGTCAGAAAGTGACGGCAGCTATGTCACTTATTTATCGCGTGAGAAACGCATCGTAGGCCCGCAGTTTTCATGATTTGGAATATAAAAGTGTCAAAATACTATGGAAACTATATCGCTGTACCACTCGTTCTTGACTTGACATTATCTATTTGCTGTGCGTTGTTGGCATAGATTGATAAATTGAATGTTTTCATATCTATAAGTAATAGTTTATTATCGTTTTGACATTGTGTTAAAGAGTTTCTGTTATACATAACTAGCTTCTGTCCGCGACTTTGTCCGCCTTAAATTCGTTTATCGCGCATAAGGGTATTATTCCGGGATAAAAAGTAGCCTATGTCCTTCCCCGGGACTCAAACTATCTCCATACCAAATTTCATCCACATTAGTTCAGCGGTTTAAGCGTGAAGGGGTAACAGACAGACAGACAGACCGACAGACAGACAGACATACAGACAGACATACAGATAGACGGACAGGCAGACAGACACACTTTCGCATTTATTATAAATCAACGTATTGGCACTTATTTCTAAGCCATTATTTTTATTATGTTTTACCCGTGTTTCCTTTTTTTCTGTACTTTATTTATCACTAGCTTCTGCCCGCGACTTCGTCCACCTTAAATTCGTTTATCGCGGATAAGGGTATTATTCCGGGATAAAAAGTAGCCTATGTCCTTCCCCGGGACACAAACTATCTCTATACCAAATTTCATCCCAATTAGTTCAGCGGTTTAAGCGTGAAGAGGTAACAGACAGACAGACAGACATACAGACATATAGACAGACAGACAGACAGACAGACAGACAGACAGACAGACAGACACACTTTCGCATTTATAATATTAGTATGGATAAAGAATCTTAAGTGGTATATACATTCCGCCTAACTGAGGACAGTTTATTCGCGGATAAGCGCTCATTAACATTTTAGTGTTCTACCGACTTATAATTTACCTATCCAACTACACAAAGCTTTTATAATATCGCTGCCCATCCACAACCAAGTCACACCCAAGTAGTTACAGTTACTAGGTACAAGGAGTGCCGTAAATAGGGCGGTGCCAGCGGTGCCCAGGCACAGGGCGCAGAAATGACAAACGGGCCTATGAAAAAAAAAATCAAGGTTGCACTTATAGAAGCTTGCACCGGGCGCGTAAAAGGCTAGTTTCGGCACTGGGTACAAGTCCTTGAGTCCAGCGGGCCTATGATGGTCGCGTTTATCACGCGATAAATGATATTATAACGCGCCTGTCACTCTCGCACTCACATACGTGTCAGAAGGTGACGGCAGCTATGTCACTTATTTATCGCGTGAGAAACGCAACCATCATAGGCCCGCAGTTTTCATGATTTGGAATATAAAAGTGTCAAAATACTATGAAAACTATATCGCTGTACAACTCGTTCTTGACTTGACATTATCTATTTGCTTTGCGTTGTTGGCATAAATTGATAAATTGAATTTTTTCATATCTATAAGTAATAGTTTATTATCGTTTTGACATTGTGTTAAAGAGTTTCTGTTATACATAACTAGCTTCTGTCCGCGACTTTGTGCGCCTTAAATTTGTTTATCGCGGATAAGGGTATTTTTCCGGGATAAAAAGTAGCCTATGTCCTTCCCCGGGACTCAAACTATCTCCATACCAAATTTCATCCAAATCGGTTCAGCGGTTTAAGCGTGAAGAGGTAACAGATAGACAGACACACTTTCGCTTTATAATATTAAGTATGGATTAGTATGGGTATCCATTATTAATATTACAAATGCGAAAGTAACTCTGTCTGTGTACCTGTTACCTTTAGTACGCTTTAACCGCTAAACCGATCCATTGGAATGAAATTTGGTATGGAGATAGTTTGAGTAGTCCAGGGGAAGGGCATAGGCTACTGTTAATCCCAGAAAAATACCCTTATCCGCGATAAACAAATTTAAGGCGGACGAAGTCGCAGGCAGAAGCTAGTAATAAATAAATCGTAACATTGAAATACTGTGTCACGCTTGCAAAGTTAAATAAATGAAAAATAATTCTTATACATAGATGGCGTTGTACCTATCGGGGAACGGCTTTTTGTGTGGAAATGGACAGTCCTCTTGTTTTAATGGTCCTTGTCTGAAATAACTTAATGTCTTGGTAGACATATAGTGACACTAAGTGTGACACAGACATAGTGCCTTCATGTGGCCTTCACACATTACGACGACACTTGGCAATTTTTTATTTCTGACAACTTTCATTGGTCGGTACTACTACTTCCAACTAATACAGACTATTAAAAAATTATAACTTCTTGTGCCATAAGCTATGTGTGTCGTCACCTCACCATGGACTTGTAAGTTGTAGAATAAGCTTCCTCGTGTTTCTGGAGCACTATAACATGGGATTCTTGAAGAATCTATGTATGTGCATTTGCGACTTCATCGTGCCAAAATGGCTATTTCTGCTACATGGGTAGCTGGGCATCCAAAAAAGGTTATACGATAACGATACTATTTAGCCGATTAGTTACTCTAAAGAAAAAAACGAGGGATATCACTTTTACTCCTACGCAAACGAAGATGTGGGTACATACCTTCAAGTTTAAGATAAAATAACGTTTGTGGAACTGGGTTGTATGTAATAGGTACAAGACAAGTAATGGGAATCAAAATCGGTTTAAGAAATCACGTCACAATTATTTATTTTATTCAATAGATTACAAATACTCTTTATTGCACACCTCAGATACACAGAAATACAGAACATGACAGTAACATTTGAACAAGCAGAGGTTAAAAACAGGCGGTCTTATCGCTAAAGAGCGATCTCTTCCCGAGAACCTTTGGGTATCGGAGTGTTTAATAGACAACCATTTTAGGCTAGAAACAGCTATGAAGCATTAAAAAAACTCATATAGAGATAAAATAAACATATACAAATAAGATTTATTTTATATTATTAATTAACGACTTATTGAGCGCAATATATGCCTAATAAAAAATACACAATTTTCATTTTTGTAACAATGATACATTCACTTACATATTACATCTATTTAAGAGTCACCAGTAAGCTCGGCCGAATTTCACCTTCCCATAAAAACGGAGTTTTGTTCTCATTTTAAATCTACGTGTTGGATTGTAACGAAACTTTGTATATACAATGACATGAGGTATATCTAGGCCTGTAATTAGTTTATATGGCTCCAGTTTATAAAACAAACGAATTACAGCAAAAACAAGTTTTGTATGAAAAACTTAAATTCACTGTATTTATTTTACTATGGTATCTGAAGCTACAGAAACTAATTACAGGCCTGCATATACCTTAATTTATTCTAAGTACAAAGTTTCAGAGCAAACTAGCTAGTCGTTTTACAATGAGAGCGTAACTACGTTTGTATGGAGAACCGAGCTTACCGGGTACTCTTAAATACCCGGGGAGAGGACTAAGTTCTTGTGGTTGCGACCGCCGAGCGCCATCTATCGAGTAGTAGCCATTATTAAGTAAATTGTTCATCATGCTCACTATCAAGCGCGTTGCTGGGTAGCGTTTATATATCGGTTTTTTCGCAGAGCTTTGTTAGAACGCTAATGGCGCTGTCGTAAGGCAGTGGCTTTCTACAGTTGCCGGCAAACTTCTCGAGCATAACCTTAACTGCGCAGTAACCGATTTACGTACAAATGTACATGCGCAGATCCACCATTTTTGTTTAATAAGTTTGCCGGAATCTGTATGAGAGAGTCGCCGGTTCGATTCCCAGCAAGAGCATACTTTTTGCAAGTCTTCTTGGAATATTTAGTTTAAGTATGGATAAAAATTTTAGAATGTTTCAAGAACGGCATACTCCGTGGCTTAGATTCTCTCCCCAACCCCATATTCCTTGGGCCCGTTGTACAAAAGCAGTAACGTGTATAATAAGTGGAAGTCTCTTTTTAATACATATCGTTAGAAAGAGATTTCCGCTTGTAATAGGTACAAGTTACAAGCTTTTCCCACAATCACAGGTGCCACTCTTAAGTCTGGTAATAGGCCAACTTACGAGTTCAGTCGCCCGTATTCAATTTGTTATTTTCACTAGCAGAACATTTTAAGCAAAAAAGCTATTTAATTTGATTTAATTGCCATTTGCATGGACTTATCGATACTATACACTTTATCACAAAAACAATACACTAACCATCGACAAAATCACGACCAGCGTAACCGGCGCCGCACTAGCCGCGCGACCTGTCAAATCTGACAGATGACAGCTGTCAACCGATATCAAGCTACGTTCAAAATTCAACGGAACTTTATCGAAAGGGTGCGTTCTTAAGATATCGCTCGTCGACAGAGATTTCGTGTTATCGTCGAATAGGATATTATTTTGATGGTTATAGGGTCCGTAAAGTGAAAACATGACTGCTGCGGTCTGGTATGGGTTGTGTTTGCCAAACAATTGGTCCAACTTAGTCAGAACGTTAACGATCTCTTGGCTTCTCATGGCTGAGGTATTTTTCGCGAATACATGGCCAATGTTGGACCAGGACAGGAAGCAGTACTTCATGTTGTCTTCGGCGCAGATGGGCCGTATTTTGACGTTCTTGACCCACGGTTCCGGGATTTGCTTGGCTGGAAAAAGTTAAAATAACTAAAATCGGTGCATAAAATTACAGTCAATAATAATAGTAGCTGCTTAGAATAACACACTTAGGGTGCCTTTCCACCAGAGCTAAGCTAAAAATCCACCAATAGCGAGCTGGGCCGAGCGATACTAAGTAAAAGTATTGGTGGATTTTTTCCTCGCACACTGCTTAGCTGCGTAGCTGAACTCTAGTGGCGAGGCGCCATTATTCTCTTGATAAACAGTCTTGTGCAGAAAATTTTAAGCACGCTATGTTTGTTTTTTATGAAACTCTTGATGTTTTGCCATCAGGTTCTTTATTATTTTTAAAGTGAATCGCTTCACTAAGAAACTTTCTTATAAATACAAATATCCAAATAGTAAAAAAAAAAAATCGCTTAATGTACATGGGGATTTCGGATACACCTAGGTGCGAGAAATCTAAAAAAATTGGTCACTCTATTTGGACCATTCTGTACCTATATACGACGAGAAGATAAAATGTCTACTAATTCAATCACAACTAATTGACGTGTTATAAGTAGGGGGCCAATTAATGGACTTGCACCTTGATTAAGATGCGTCAAAAATCGATACCGTTTTAAAATACAATGAAAAATTTATATATTATGTAAACTTATGTATTATTGAATTTTTATGCCTGGAAGTGATTAGATAAATTATAATCTATTAAGATAGTCTGAAAGAGAAATAAGGTGGGTATAATTTGAAACTGTCGAAAAGAGTATTTGTTCCTGATTCGTCATATTCCTGACTGGTCATATTCCTTATCCGACACTTTCCTAACTGGTCTTATTCCTAACTCGTCATAGCTTTCTAGCGAAAAGATCGGCTGTTGTTTGTTTACTATATGTTATACAGGTTTAGATTGAAGTGTTTTAAGTTATTTAAAATATTGTAATATTATTTTAAATTCAATGTCAAATTTGTTTATTTAAGACATCAGGAGGTTCATCATTTTGTTAGTAAATAATTAATAGCTACGTATCACAATTATCTTACTCATTTTAATTACTAATGAACTAAATAAACCTGCTCAAAATAAGGTTTTATTGATGCAAATATCCAGTACCCTCTGCAAGGGACTGTGGGCTCTGTCAGCTAATAATCTTAGTATGCTGTTGGAACTACTCTGTATTCTGCCACTGATGGACTGGACATACCTGACGCACTGCAGAATCTAGGTAGTCCCATCAGCACCCTAAACAGTTATTGTAGATGACTTTTAAAAGTTAAATAGCTAAATAGCAACACTTACCAACATACTGATTATACGTGGCCATACTCACAAACGCGACATCGCTCTTCCCTTCCACCAGCGATCGCAGCGCCTCCCACTCCCCTTCGACCGTTTTCCCCCCTTCCACGTTACATCCCTCCGTCCACTTCTTACTCGTCTCCCCACTTAAATACTCCTCTATGCCTGGCGCACAGATCGAACCAAAGAAACCGCTCAAAATATCCTTGCAAGTTTGTTTCTCTGTCTTGACTAAATAGCGTAGAACAGAATGCCACGCAAAGCCATCAAAACGCGGGAAAGCGGCGCGTGTCCCCTTCAAGTCGGCCATCTTGGATATTTTTGCGTCATCTCTGACGTATGCTACGACTGTCGTGCTTTGGTTTATGATAGGGGTAGTTTCGTGCAGGATGGGTGTGAGGGACATGTCTCTGGAAAAATAGAAAAATAATTATTAGGGCAATTGTGCACGCTCGGCTCAGGCGGGACGTGACAGTGGAACGTGACAATGAGTCATACGGTTTCGTGCGTGTAGCCGGCGTTCATCGATTTATAAGACGTTATCAAGTCAAAAACCTAAATAATATTAATCAATTTAAAAATAAACTAAAAACATATTTATTACAAAAGGCTACTTTCCCATTCCATTACCCCATTCCAGAATTTTCTTATTGAAAAATAAAGTTAAACCATGCTCATTAGGTCTTTAAATTATTGAAAATAATTATTCAATTGTAAGTTATTAGCTTAATTTAAATTATTTATGTATTGATTCAATATTTCTAATTCTCAATGACAATTAATTTTAATGATAATCTAGGTAGCTATGCTTTTTTATTTGCATTTTACATACTTATTTTTATTATTTACATTTTTGACATTCATTTTAGTTATAAGATATTGCTGTGCCCGACAGGGCTCATGTTTTGAACAATAATTAAATTTGAGATCTTTAATGTACAACATGAACTGCAACAAATAAATTAAATTGAATTGAACTGAAAAAGTTTAAGCCAGATAAGGGTAACCGTGTACTGCACATCTCTGCCTCTAGTGTTTTCCTCTAAAGGCGATTCTCAACTACAAGGAATATTATTGTCCTGCAGTCTGATTTTGTACGGTCCCATATTAAATGTATACTAGTTTGCGTTAAATCGGGCTGCCGGACAGTATCTTACCCACATGAGACCACTCACCTCTCAGCTCTCACCAACCAGTCGCCACTACCAACGGTGACGTCACAGGTCCCATTTTTCACAGCCTCGAGGCAGGCCAGCTTATTCTCCTTCCTCATACATTGCAGCGAGGGTTCCACTCCGTACACCGTGCCCGCCTCGCTCAACCACTCGCATTTGTTCTGCTCGAGGAGCGAGGTGGTGCACATTACTATATGCCTGAAATGAGAGAGTTTTACGTATAGAGGATTTAATAAAACGAGGTAGTAGATAAAAATAAATGGGATGTTGACTGTACTGATATAAAAATAAAATTTTGATGCGTAATGGTCTTTAATGCCTTTGTGCCTATACGCCCATGCAAGTAGCACACAAGCTGAATAAGGGCTTATATTATACAGCTATTATACAGCCAATTAAAGCGTTATAAGAGCTATATAAGCTCTAATATAGCTCGTGGTGTTACTTGGGCGGAAGCACGCCACTGGTGATAGGAATAAAGTTTGTATCAGAGAAGCAAATAAGTAAGTGTGCCCTTGGACAACTGTCACGTGACAGGACAACCAGATTGGCAAGATTCATGGTTGCATATTGAGCTACCACAAGATGTACGTATAATCCCAATGATCTCCCTCATCGCACGAGTGTGGTGTTCTGTCAATTTGCATTAGAATAGAAAATAGCGTTTTCACCTCACTCGCACAGAAAAGTTCCATTTACAGAGCCAAATCTGCATGGGGCAGTTCGTTTTACCCGCTAGCGTTGAAAAGTAATTTGAAGTAACAATTTTAATTTTTTATGTTTATTTTGTTTTGAGTGTGTTTTTTAAGTACATTTAACATTAGTTTTAAATGAAAATAATTTCATAGTTTTTCTCGCTGTAGTGAGGTGAAAAGTTGTGTGTTTTGCACGGCTGCAAAATTATTTGACTTCTCCTGCCTTGAAAGCCTCGTCGCGCTTAGGAATCTCTTTCTTCAAGAATTTAAGATTCCTTCGCTTACTCGGATTTCAATTCAAGCACTTGCGCCAAATAACAACTTTGCAGCCTCGCATAACACATGATAACACATAACTATTTCATGACACTTGCTCGTAAAGGGTGTTATAACACGCAGGCGTATAGAGCAGGTATAGCCGATTTAGCTCCCACGGGAGTTATGGATTTTTATAACTCCCAAGGGAGTTATGAGTTTCGTTTTAAAATATAGAACGCACTTGTACCTACGTCATTTCAGACTAAGGAGGTTTCATGTCAGCCATGGTTTATTGTCTATCTTTAAAACTTGACTATAAATAAACCATTTTTACTGTGTATAAAACTTATACGGCACATTTAACTGAATTAAGTATAGGTATTTATATTTTACTGTTATTTCAAAGAGTTTTGCAATTATTTTATTAAATTTCATTTTGTAAATCGGCACTATCTGGCAATATGGCTTGTCAAAATCGAACACTAAACACAGTCGTTACTATTATCTGTGGAAGAGTATATTGAAAAAAGTTGAAAATCTCCTTTAGCGAGTGCCATTAATTTGTTTGACTGTTGTTTTCGAAATATATTTTATTGTATATATTTTTTTATTTCCTCGCAAATGTGATGAAATACATTGTATGTATCTCGGGCAGTAACGGGATTACAAAGTCTCGTTAGCAATTTCCCTTCTAACCACCTCGGTGCATAATGTACTATTTTGATATGATATTACACATGCGTCTTTGCCGGCCGCCGTCTAGCTAGCCGGTAAAGGTCGCCTCTGTCGGGAGAAGTTTGCTAGGGCCGTACCTGGAGGGAGTGCAGCCAGCCTGGCTGTAGGCCTCGCGGAAGCCCCCGGCGGTGGCGAGGTAGTCGAGCGGCGAGCGCGGCGGCTGCAGCGGCGCCGGCAGCGCGCCGGGCGCGTCCAGCAGCGCCACCAGCGCGCCGCGCGTGCCGCCGCTCACCGCCACTCCGGGGTCGCTTAAACTGCTTGCCAGCTTGCTCACTTCTTCTGCTGCTTTCCTGCGAGAGCCGTTGTAATCTTTAAGGTGGCATTTCGAGATGGGCCGCAGGCCGCGACAGCACGTCCCGCTGCACTCCAAATTGAACCATGGCTAAGATAAAAAGGTTCAGTTTTCAATATGCAGTGGAATTGCAGTGGCTGCACGGTGACACTTCTCAGCGCACGGAAAATTGAACATTTTTACCTTACTATTAAGATTCGATTTGGAGTTCAGTCTGCAGCCCATCTCGGAATGCCACCTTTAAACGTCTGACTCTCATGCTGGAAATGGTCGTAACTGAAAGGCTACGCTACTGAAATACTTGGTTCATGTTGGTGGCCAATCACCTCACGACTGCTTCCAACATTATCATCGGCAACCTATAGTACTATAATTGTCTACTGTTGGATATAGGCTTCTAGCATGGCAGGCGATTCCAGCAAACCGTTCGTTCTTTATTCATCAGAGGGACAGGTGGCATGCCTATTCTACATTTCCTGACGAAGAAGCTATGCTACTACAAAGGATCATTATTTGTTACACAGCCACAACGCAACGCCAGCAACATTCAATGGTGTCAGAATCTAAAATAGCGCAAGTTCGTTAAGAACCTGACAAGAAACATGAAGTTTAAGGATCACTCAAAAGTAATGACGTCTGAGGAAATAAGCAGTTTACCATTTTTTTTTAAAGCATGATTCCTAAGTCCGGGCCAATTCAAATTTAAATTATTGATTTCAGATAAAAGTCCATATGTTGTCAGTAACATTATTAAAACTTCAGAACTATGTTAGTAGTTACGAAAATAAAATTGTTGACACAAAACTTGTTCATATTGTTGTCAGGCCTCCTTGACATACGTCAAGGTAGTCCGGACCCACTCAATTCAATACCACGTTACGGGGCAGTTAAATCTACAAGCAATCAACTTCAGAATGCCGTTTTGACTTCCCCTGATGCGCGACCCACAGGCTCATCCTAAACGCTCACTTGTTGTTGTGGAATGACCTCCCTGCCGCGGTTTTCCCTGGAGGTTACAGTATGGGGTTCTTCAAGAGGGGAGTGAATAAGTTTTTAAAGGGTCGGCAACACGCTCGTAATGCCCCTGGCGTTGCAAGCGCTAATAGGCAGCGGTGACTGCTTAACATCAGGCAGGCCGTACGCTTGTTTGCCCCCTTAGTAGTATAAAAAAAAACTTACGATTTGGCGACGAGCAGCGGCCAGGGTCGTCGCAGCCACACGCACGGGTCCTTATTCCCGTCGATGTTCTGCCAGCTCCCATCACGGCACAAGTACACGAAGTTGTCCGGAGACGCGTACCCGGTCTTACCCCCTTGCTGAAATCCACAAAAATATTGTAATTACGGACTTTAGGACGGAATTAGGAGGACACGTTTGGCTCAGTGGGTTGCACAACGGCCTACGAAGCTGGCGGTCCCGGGTTCGAATCCCGGCCAGGGCAAGTGTTTGTGTGATGAGCACGAATGTTTGTTCCTGGGTCTTGGATGTTTTCTATGTATTTAAGTATTATAATTTATCTTTATACATTTTATGTATATCGTCGCCTAGTACCCATAGTACAAGCTTTGCTTAGTTTGGGACTATGTTGATTTGTGTAAGCTTGTCCCTGTGTTATTTATTTATTTATTACTAGCTTCTGCCCGCCACTTCATCCGCCTTAAATTCGTTTATCGCGGATAAGGGTATCTTTCCGGGATGAAAATTGTCCTTCCCCGGGACTCAAACTATCTCCATACCAAATTTCATCCAAATCGGCCGCGGTTTAAGCGTGAAGAGGTAACAGACAGACAGACACACTTTCGCATTTATAATATTAGTATGGATTACTTGGTGGGTTATTATCATCCCCATATCATCCGAAAGGACCAAAATCTGTGAAGTGACTGTTTGTGCAGGGCAGTCAACGGCTCTAGATCTCGAGGCCGTTCACATATGCGATGGACTGACCAGATAAAGGCGCTGATGAGTGGTTCCCTTAACGAATGTGCTCATATAGCTCAAGCCAGAGGAAATTGGAGGAAGATTGTGTGCAACGCGTGACCGCCAAACCACACGAAAGCATACGCACAAGAAGAAGAATCATCCGAAAGACATGTACTACTGGACTAAGGCTTTCCCTAAACATTTCTACAACGACTGATAATGCGGTTCATCATCCTACTGTTTCCTGCGATTTTGAACAGACCGTGCATCTACTTAGTTGGAGGCCTCCTATGCTACGTATTCTGGTACTTTCTGAACGTCGTTTTGCTGGCAGAACTGAAGACTCTTAGTTTATCTGCTTAATAAGTTTCATCATAGCATTAAGTTCGCCTTTTGTACAATAAGTTTTCTTTTGTGCAATAACGATTAAATAAATAAATAAACGTCCATCGTTTCTTCAACCATGTTCCCCGCCCTAAGCGTAAGCTTGCGTAAGTTTGGCAACTCTATGTTGGCGATCTTACTTAGCTTGACCATCACCGCTGATGATGATACGTCATTCCGCCGTCGTCTGCCCCCCGTCTCGCCGCTCGCATACCTAAGGCGCGATACTGCTGTTAGTCACACTATATAGTTCCCCTGCAGCCTCATTTCCTAGCTTGGTGGAGGCTTACCCCGAAGTATCCGGCCACGAAGTCCGCATCGGCCCAGGTGAAGTTGCCCGCGCCCTCGGACAGGCAGGTAAGGGCTCCCGTGGGCCCCCAATAGGGGTCATTGCGGGCGCACTTGAACGGGTAGCCGCAGGCGGCGCAGAGGGACGGGTACTTCGCTTCTGCAATTATATAAAATATATACATACAATCACGCCTTTTTCCCATTACGGGGTAGGCAGAGACTACCTCCTTCCACTTGCTACGGCCCTGGCATACAACTGCCGCTTCATCAACATACTGTCGTCCCTTTCGCTTTGTTTCATTTACACACAGAATATCAATGTTTCTCGCATCTGTTATCTGACATACTTCATCTATTTTATCATTCATTCCTCCCCTTACATTTAACGTAGCAAAGCGGCTCTCCATAGCCCACTCTTCGCTCTCGTTGGGACCGAGACGTGATGGGTTGCGATTTGCGAACCACATTACATTACAAAATTATTAGTATTAAATTAATTGGCTGGTTTATTTTCTAGTAATCTTAAATAATACTAGCTAACACAGTCGGAGGAACAAGAAATGTTGAGAGTCATCGCTTGACTTGCTGAATTTGTCAGTGTTTGATGTCCGTATAACATGATAGGAAGTGAATACGAGGTCGATAACACTATTACAACTGAATTGGATTAGGGTGGGAAGAAGGCAATTTTGTAATTAAAAACAATGAGTTATCTGACCCTTCCTCACAACATTTTTGCTTACCATATAAGCGATTGGTAGGTACTAACAGCAGTACTCAAATCTTATAACTTGCCAAAGTGGGGCTAGTTTTCTGTATAGCTGAGTGTATGTACAGTCAGCTGCAGAGAAAAGTAACCCCCCTGCCATACTAACATTATATGGCAGAGGGGTCACGTTTCTCTGCTGCTCACTGTACATAAATTGGAAAAGCTTTGGTTGGAATTCGAACTTGAGAACTTTATCCCCCACTCTCACTCACCCAACCCTCTAGCCATCAACAAATTAGGCAATTGTTGTACTTACTAAGCTCTGCATTCAGCCTAGCGTCAAACATCCAGGGTCCGGTGCGACAAGCCCTCTTGAAGAAGCCCGCCATGGCTTTGAAGCGGTTCTCTGCCATTTATAGGCTCTTGTCACAATCACAACTAGGCACTTGAAAACATTACTATGCTTCGCGTCCCGTCTAGCGTCCAGAACCCAGGGTCCGGCGCGGCAGGCGCTCTTAAAGAAGCCCGCCATAGTCTTGAAGCGGTTCCCTGCCACAGACAGGCTCTCGTCACAACTAGGCATGAGTCCTACTTACTGAGCCTCGCGTCCCACCTAGCATCCAGAACCCAGGGTCCGGCGCGGCAGGCGCTCTTGAAGAAGCCCGCCGATGCCTTGAAGTAGTTCCTGCTATGGACAGGCTCTCGTCACAACTAGGCATGAGTCCTACTTACTAAGCTCCGGGTCCCGCTTAGCGTCCAGAACCCAGGGTCCGGCGCGGCAGGCGCTCTTGAAGAAGCCCGCCGATGCCTTGAAGTAGTTCCTGCTACGGACAGGCTCTCGTCACAACTAGGCATGAGTCTTACTTACTAAGCTCCGCGTCCCGCTTAGCGTCCAGAACCCAGAGTCCGGTGCGGCAGGCGCTCTTGAAGAAGCCCGCCGATGCCTTGAAGTAGTTTTTGCTACGGACAGGCTCTCGTCACAACTAGGCATGAGTCCTACTTACTAAGCTCCGCGTCCGGCTTAGCGTCCAGAACCCAGGGTCCGGCGCGGCAGGCGCTCTTGAAGAAGCCCGCCGATGCCTTGAAGTAGTTCTTGCTACGGACAGGCTCTCATCACAACTAGGCATGAGTCCTACTTACTAAGCTCCGCGTCCCGCTTAGCGTCCAGAACCCAGGGTCCGGCGCGGCAGGCGCTCTTGAAGAAGCCCGCCGATGCCTTGAAGTAGTTCCTGCTACGGACAGGCTCTCGTCACAACTAGGCATGAGTCCTACTTACTAAGCTCCGCGTCCCGCTTAGCGTCCAGAAACCAGGGTCCGGCGCGGCAGGCGCTCTTGAAGAAGCCCGCCGATGCCTTGAAGTAGTTCCTGCTACGGACAGGCTCTCGTCACAACTAGGCATGAGTCCTACTTACTAAGCTCCGCGTCCCGCTTAGCGTCCAGAACCCAGGGTCCGGCGCGGCAGGCGCTCTTGAAGAAGCCCGCCATGGCCTTGATACGGTTTTCGGCCACCGACAGGCTCTCGTCACACGACTTGATCGTCACAAGCGACTCCAGGTACTGGAACAGAAAATTTTACGGTGGGACTGTGTTTCTACAGGAACTGGGCGAAGCTAAGCGGCGCGTGAAGTGTTTACTAAATTTTTAGTGGATACTTTATTCACACTGTTATAAAGAAAACGCCAATGCCCTTTTTAAAAAGCCGGCCAAGTGCGAGTTTGTGTCGCGCACCGAGGGTTCCGTACAAACTTTCACTTACCCTAACATTATTACTCCATTCCGGTTAAGTTTGCACTTGATACGTAAGCTTTGCATACAAATGAAGTGCAAAATAAATTGTTATGTATGTATAAGTGGGTAGACATAGCTCAAGCAGTTGTCACGGGCAGTCACGTAATATATGTCGTAGCATCCTCTTGTGTGTGTTTCATTTGTGCCTATAAATCATTGGCGATGACTGGAAAAATTTAAAGTATTCGGGCGAAATATAAGCAAGATCGCGTCAAATCGTAAACAGTGTCATAAACAGTAAAAAATGTCTAAAGAGTTCGATGTAACTAACGCGAATTGGTGATCGTACTGTGATCGATTGAATGCGAGCGGTACCGGTTTCGGCAGCGACGTCAGCTAGTGGGCGAAAACGTGGCGAGTTATGTGGCAGAGTTGAAGCGGCTGTCTCGCCACTGTGATTTTGGAACTACACTTGAGGACAACTTGCGTGACCAATTAGTTTGCGGGACCTTTACAAGTGAAGTCATCATGCAAAGGCTTTTTGCGGAGCAGAGACTCAGTTATTCCAAGGCCTTGACCCTTGCGACAGCGTTGGAAACCGCAGAAAAGGACGCTGCATCAGTCGACTGTGGCGGAGGCCGCGGGCAATTTCAGACGCTGGAGGGATTTAACGCTATATACAGTGGTGCAGGAAAAGGCGCGCGCGGCGCCGGTCAATGTGCGGCGTGTGGGGGTCGCGATCATGTGGCCAATGGTTGCAAGTTTATCACTTATCAGTGCAGTGAGTGCAGAGTTGTTGGGCATTTACGACGAATGTGTCCTCGCGTTCGAATGGATGGCGAGGTGTCGAGGGCCACCAGTGAGACCAGTGGCCGCGGGGGTGGACGTTCAGGGCTCCGTGGTCGTGGACGTCGCCGAGGACAACCTACTCATTTTGTGGCGGATGCGTCAGTATTACCAGCCAACTCTAAGGAAAAGGAGGATGACGTATCTTCGGAGGAGGAGCCAATGTACCAAATGTTATTAAGGAACTATCCTGCGGTGAGCATTCTTATCAGTGTCGATAACAGGGAGATACCTGTGAAAGTAGATACTGGCTGCGCTTGTTCTTGTATCAGCAGTACGATGTATAAAAAACTGTTTGGACATTTAGCTTTGCAACCATGTACAGTTACAGTTAGATTTTATGATGGCCGTGTTGTTAAGACCTTAGGTTTTCTGCGTACTAATGTTAAGTATGATAAAACTGAGAAAGTTTTGGATCTATATGTAATTGAAGGCGGCACTACTACGTTGTTGGGCCGACAATGGCTGGCCGAACTATCCATTAAATTACCCATTTTTCAAACAAAAAGTGTCAGTGTAGGGCATCCTGTAACTGGAATAAAAGACTCTGAAATTGATTCAAATGTGTGGGCGCTTGTTAACAGATATTCTAGTTTGTTCGACGGGGCGTTGGGACGGTACACGGGAGGCGGCGCGACGTTTTGCGTGCGCAGCGACGCTGTGCCCGTGTACTGTCGTGCGCGCCCACTGCCCTACTCGCTGCGGGACCAAGTGGATGCCGAACTGGACAATATGCTACAAACCGGTATTATCGAACCAGTTGAATTTTCAGAGTGGGCCACGCCATTGGTCCCTGTGACTAAACCCTGTGGTAAATTAAGGGTGTGTGCAGATTTTAAAATTACTCTAAACCCCGCCTTGTTAGTAGACAGGTACCCGTTGCCGAAAGTTGAAGATCTCTTTGCGAGTCTTAGTGTAGGAGAACATTTTACTAAAATAGACCTGTCATCCGCTTATAATCAAATTGAGCTTGATGAGGCTTCTAAAGTGTATACGGTAATTAACACTCACCGTGGATTATTTCGTTACAATCGTTTGGTTTTTGGATTATCTTCTAGTCCCGGGATTTTTCAAAGGATTATGATCAATTTAATGAGGGAAATTCCAAATGTATCCGTTTTTTGCGATGACTTGTTGGTAACTGGGAAGGACAGAAAATCGCATATGGCGTCGTTAGCAGCGGTATTTAATATATTAAAGATCAACGGTTTAAAACTAAACAAGAGTAAGTGTGTATTTTTTGCTAATTCTGTTTCATATTTAGGCCATATCGTGGATTAGAGTGGAATTCGTACGGACCCGGAAAAGATTAGGGCGATACAAGATATACCGGAGCCAAGCTGTGTTTCTGAGTTACGTGCTTTCCTAGGCCTGGTGAATTTTTATGGTAGATTTGTGAGAAACTTAAGTACTCTTTTGTCACCATTACATAATCTTTTAAAGAAGGGAACACGATGGGAATGGTCATACAGGTGTAAAATGGCATTTAATGACGTCAAGGCGTGGTTAACGAGCGCGGAGGTTTTAAAGCATTACGATCAAAATGATCAATTGATTTTAACGTATGATGCGTCATCAGTCGGGATCGGCTCTGTCTTATCACAGCCGGAGCGGGGCGGCGGCAGCGCGGGGAGAGTGAGCGGGGAGAGGCCGGTCGCTTATGCATCCCGTGCGCTAACGCCAGCTGAACGTCAGTATAGCCAAATACAGCGGGAAGCGCTTGCTATTATTATTGCGGTAAAAAAATACCATGAGTACCTTTACGGTAGGCGCTTCTTGTTGCGTACTGATCATAAAGCATTGATATCTATTTTCGGCCCTAAGGTTGGGGTGCCTTCTAAGGCCGCTAGTCGGTTACAAAGGTGGGCTATCATACTATCAGCATATAACTATGATATAGAATATGTACGTACAAATGACATTGGGGCGGATGGGCTGTCGAGATTGCCCTTGCCTTTTAAGAAAATTTCCGATCCTGAACAAACTTACTTGCATTTTGCTCGTGATGCGTTTTTGTTGGATTATAATATCCTTAAGCAGGAAACGGTTAAGGATCCGATTTTGAGTAGGGTAGTTTGCTGTGTGCGAGACGGATGGCCGGTTGAAAATGAAATTCGTCAATTGCAACCTTATTTCAACAGGAGGCCGGAAATTTACTTAGAACTAGGATGTTTAATGTGGGGGCATCGCGTGATAGTACCTGAAAAGTGTAGGGAACGCGTGCTGAAGGAGTTACATGAAACCCACATGGGTATGGTAAAAATGAAGAGCCTTGCTCGCAGTTATGTGTGGTGGGCCGGCATCGACGAGACTATCGAGAGCGAGTGTCGCGCATGCGCGACCTGCGCCGCGCACGCCGCCGCACCGCCGGCTCACGCGCCACGTCCTTGGCCGCATTGTGTTAGACCGTGGTGGAACATGTAAACACATGTTCATTTTTTGGGACCGATCGCGGGAATGAAATTTTTGGTAGTAGTGGACTCTACGTCAAAATGGATAGAAATTATTAACATGAAAACAACAACTGCTTTTGATATCATTATAAAATTCCGCCATCTTTTTGCCCAATTTGGGTTACCAATTCAGATTGTTTCTGACAATGGACCACCTTTTACAAGTGAAGCGTTCAGGGCCTTTTTGAGCTTAAATCATATTGAACAGTGTTTAATTGCTCCTTACCATCCATCCTCCAACGGCGCCGCAGAAGTCGCTGTCCGTCTTTGCAAGACTGTTATTAAAAAGGCCTTAACTGACGGCGTTGACGTAAACATAGCTCTTGACAAGTTCTTGCTATTATATAGAACGACGGAACATGCAACTACCGGAGAGAGCCCTGCTAAGGTATTACAGGGTAGGTTATTGAGAACGCGGCTTGATGCTATTAAACCGGATAGGTCGAAACGCGTAGAACAGAGACAGCAGTCGCAAGTCATGGCTGCGGGAGGAAGTTAGCGAGATTTCGGTATGGGTGATGAGGTGTTTATCAGAGATTACAGTCGTGGGCGTGCTGGTAACTGGACGGCTGGTCAAGTCCTGAAGCGGGTAGGGTCAACGAACTACACGGTCAAAGACTGTGCAGGCAACGAAGGTCACCGTCACATTGATCAATTAAGGCGGAGGTCAAGAGCTTCTGCAATTATTCCAGTATCGGCTAGTGATAATGTAACAACTGGTTCGGTAGTTGCGGGTGATCCGGCCTTGGTTGCCGATGATAATGTAACGGTTTCAGGCACGGTCCACAGCGAAAGGTCAGAGCAAACTGGTGTATCTCCAGGTGTGGTCATTAATGAGCTTCCGGCTCCTGATGAGCCTTCAGATTCACATAAGCCAGTGGTTCAACAGGATCTGGCTACATCACCGGCGTTGTTATGCCAAGATCGACCCAAGTGGGAAAAACCTCTTGTAAGACGTTATGGGTTCGACTTTGACTAATTGCTGGTTTGTACAATTTGTTGTTAAGAAGTAGTAAATATTCTTAGCAGGAAACACAACTGCATAATACTACTTGTGTTGTGATTTAGTGTTCACTTAAGTGTGAGATGTATTAGCATTAGTAGAGCTGTAAGTTTTAGTTAAGTGGTGAGGTGTTATGTATGTATAAGTGGGTAGACATAGCTCAAGCAGTTGTCACGGGCAGTCACGTAATATATGTCGTAGCATCCTCTTGTGTGTTTCGTTTGTGCCTATAAATAATATAAACCTTTATATTCATTGGATGGCGTATACTCCTGTGGGTGACTAGGATAACATTTTAAAACCCGAGAGACCAATGATGAAGAGGTGTTGGACATACCACGGTGAGGGTCTCGCTGAGTGGGCGGCGTTCGTCAGCACCGAGCCCCAAGTGGCACATGGTGGTACCCTGGAGGATGGAGTGGACTGATGCCACGCTGTCCAGCTCCGGAAGTAAACTCTTGTTGATCACAGCTACCACGCTGCTGGCAAACGGGCCTAGTACATAATAAAATCATAATCAATGTTAATTTTAGATCACTTCCATCACATTGACATTTCTATACATATAATTTTAGCTGAAGAGGGTCGAAAGTCTGTACATGGAAGATATTCGAAAAAAAGTTGGCCGGGGATACTTAAAATCGATAACAGGACACGTTCCAACAGAATATTTTCTTCTGTTGTTATTGTTTTATTTCAACGTTCCAACAGTTTTTAGAATTTTTGTCTGTTTGTCTGTTTATTTGTACGCACATCACGTGAAAACGGCTGAACAGATTTTGATGCAAACTTTACTAAACTGTCAAGAAAATTTCCGGCCAGGTTATAGACTATAAAAATTTAACCTTTAAAAAAGGGGGTAGCCACTACACTTGATTGAGTTAAGTTTGCACCTGAATGTTATCGCGCTTCTTAAGAAGGAGGTGCAAACTTTATTCAAACATGTGCTAGGAGCCTACGAGTATCGAGTACCTTGCGAAACTAACAGGTGGCGCTAAAATTAATACCATTTTGCCAAATTAACAAATCTAATTATGCAATTAAATTTGTTGATACGGATATCAACAAATTTAATTGCATAATTGATTTAATAATACAACAAAATACGAGATAAGTGGCTCGGTGGTATCAACAAGGAGGGGGTTCACATGTGCAACAATTGGGAGAGACGGACTTTGGAGAAGGACAACCAACGGCCTGGTTCGATTACCAGACACGTTATGCAGGATCGTTCCGTCCGTTAAAGACCACATTCGGAGCGTATACGGAGAGCTGAACCAGGTGACGCGACATGACAACTCTTGGGTTTGTAAGAGAGCCATACTCACGCCGAAAATTGAACAGGCAGCGGCATTTAATGCGCGAATATTGGCTTAAAAGGTGAACAGGCAGTACATAATTCCATTAACACTGTCTTGGATGAAGGTAACGTCACAACATACCCTATGAATTTCCTAAATTCAACGAGCGCTTCAGGACTCCCAGCACACACATTAACCGTGAAAGTTAGAGTTCCAATCATGCTTCTTCGGAGTTTGTCACCTCCAAAGTTATGCAACGGAACTCGGCTAAAAGTAGTGCAGCTGCAGCGAAACCTCATCGAGGCGCAAATCCTGATGGGGTGCGGCAACGGAGAAGTCGTGTTCATCCACCGCACCCCCCTCATCCCGGCGAGCATCTTCCCGCTCCGCTTCAAGCGCCTACAGTTCCGCGTGAGGGTCTGCTTCGCCATGACCTTCAACAAGTCGCAGGGACAGACGCTGCGTGCCGCCGGCGTGGACCTGCGCACGGGCTGCGTCTCGCACGGGCAGCAGCTCGCTACGTGGCGAGCTCGCGCTTCACCAGCTGTACGGAGCTGTTCGTGCTGATGCCCAAAATATTGTAAAATATCAATGTTATGTAAATATACTTTAGACTTTACATAAACGTAACTGTAAATAAAATGTAAATACTTGGCCTCACGTTTTTGATATCTATGTTCACCTTTCCTCAAATTTTACTTAGAGAATAATATTAGAGAATAATATTAGACCTAAATTCGAATGTTTGTTAAGGAAGTATGGATTCGTATGTGTATATTTCTTACCTTTTCATGCTTAGACTGATTTGACTGGAGGGCCGATTTGGATGATATTTGCTATGGACTTGATTTGGAAAGGTACAGTCACGTAGAAATACAAAAAAATAAATAAAATAAGAACCGAATTCAAAATAAACTAAAAAGCCATAAATAATCTTTAATGTACGGTACGCCTTTTGAAGTCGGTGCCAAATCATTCATTTATTACTATTAAGAACCGCGGCGGCGAGCCTTTAGTTATTATCTACCTACATAATATATATATTTAGTCATAGTAATTCGTATTTATGTTGAATAAAGAACTTTATTTACTTCAGGTTTGGCACCGACTTCAAAAGGTGATTCATATGTGATCCGTACCGTACATGAAAGATTATTTATGGCTTTTTAGTTTATTTTAAAGTCGGTTCTTTTTTTATTAAAAATAAATATATATTTTTCCTTTTTAGTGATGGATTTTAGTAGTGATATAAAGTATTTTTAAGAGGATTGGGGAGGCACTTTGCACGCATCTCGAGTCTTTGGAACTAAGAAATGTAAAAGTTGGTTGCATCATATACATTTGTACCTTCCATCATCAGCTCAGTTTGTTTGTCTGATGATGACAACCAGACGAAAACAACTGAATAACTTTAGAAAAATATATACAAAACATTGTTAGTACCTATAATATTTAAGGGGTTTCTCTCGATTTCCCTGGTATTCCATCATCAGATCCTGACTTGGTGATAAAGAGACTACCTCAGCGACACACTATAAAGAATATGACTAACAGTATTAACGTACCTACCTATAATAGATGTTTAGATGTTTTATTAAAGAATTATCCTTTAACTCTTAACCATTAAGGAGTTGTACCTTCCGTCATCAGCTCAGCATGATGAGATGATGACTACCATATGCAAACGCTTAAATTGCTTAAGAAAATATATGAAAAAGGTTAAAAGTGCCTATAAAATTTGAGGATTGCCCTCGATTTTCCTGAGATCTCATCATCAGATCCCAGCTTGTCCACAGTTGGCGGAGTAATCGGTGAACATACATAAAAAAAAAATACTAAATGTCGAACATAGAACCTCCTCCTTTTTTGGAAGTCAGTTAAAAAGTGGTACTGTACTGTATCGTCCGATATACACCTACTAAGTATATACTCTATGTCTTTTAAATCACGTCAAAATTTTTGGAGCGGATTATACAAATACCACTAAATAAAACTTTATTTAGTGGTAATTGTATAATATTTATCTGGACTTTACTTCAAGTTTTACCTCCAGGGGAGAAGGGTGAATTACTGACACAGACCGAATTCCACGCGGGCAGAGCCGCGGGCACAGCTAGTTATTTATAAATATGAAGTAATAAAGGGGCAACAATAATATTAAATTAATTAAATTAGAATTAAAATGAACAAATAAAAATTTAAGAATGAAATCAGGTGTAAAATGTGTTAATTTTTTTTGCAATAAATTTTGTATGTATACCTAGTACTAGAATATATTTCGTTTGTAGTATAGACTAGAATATATCTCGGTTGTAGTATAGACTAGAATATATCTCGTTTGTAGTATAGACTAAAATATATCTCGGTTGTAGTATAGACTAGAATATACCTCGGTTGTAGTATACACTAGAATATATCTCGTTTGCAGTATAGAGTAGAATATATCTCGTTTGTAATATAGACTAGAATATATCTCATTTGTAGTATAGAGTAGAATATGTCTCGTTTGTAGTATAGACTAGAATATATCTCGTTTGTAGTATAGACTAGAATATATCTCGTTTGTAGTATAGAGTAGAATATATCTCGTTTGTAGTATAGACTAGAATATATCTCGTTTGTAGTTTAGACTAGAATATATCTCGTTTGTATAAGAGTAGAATATATCTCGTTTTTTTAGTATAGAGTAGAATATATCTCGTTTGTAGTATAGAGTAGAATGTATCTCGTTTGCAGTATAGAGTAGAATATGTCTCGTTTGTAGTATAGACTAGAATATATCTCGTTTTTAGTATAGACTAGAATATATCTCGTTTGTAGTATAGACTAGAATATATCTCGTTTGTAGTATAGACTAGAATATATCTCGTTTGTAGTTTAGACTAGAATATATCTCGTTTGTAGTTTAGACTAGAATATATCTCGTTTGTAGTATAGACTAGAATATATCTCGTTTGTAGTTTAGACTAGAATATATCTCGTTTGTAGTTTAGACTAGAATATATCTCGTTTGTAGTTTAGACTAGAATATATCTCGTTTGTAGTTTAGACTAGAATATATCTCGTTTGTAGTTTAGACTAGAATATATCTCGTTTGTAGTATAGAGTAGAATATATCTCGTTTGTAGTATAGACTAGAATATATCTCGTTTGTAGTATAGACTAGAATATATCTCGTTTGTAGTTTAGACTAGAATATATCTCGTTTGTAGTATAGAGTAGAATATATCTCGTTTGTAGTATAGACTAGAATATATCTCGTTTGTAGTTTAAACTAGAATATATCTCGTTTGTAATATATACTAGTATATATATTTAGTTTTAAAGTTAAGGCGCTCCAATAGTCGGACAGACAGATAGACGGACAGAGTCGTGTCATAAGGGTTCCTTTTTTACCTTTTTGTTACGGAACCCTAAAAAGGGCAAACCAACAAATCCATAAACACATTTTCTATGGTATTCTAGAAGTACTCACGCGGCCTGGTCCGCACCTCGTCGGTGACCAGCACATTGATGTTGGCCCACTGTGTAGCGACAAGGTCCTCGGGGCTGAAGACTCCGAAGTCCACCACACCCTTGCTCATGCGCCGGAGGCAGTCCAGTCTGGAGTAAACAAAACGTTAGAAGGGAAGGTTTGAGTTATAGCCTATAGCAGAGCGGTTCTAAACCTACTCGTATTTTTGTCAGCTGCGGCGATATCGGATGCTATCTCAGATGTGAATTTTATATTTTTTATTATTATTTTCTTTAATTATTTTACATATTAGGTAGGTCCTTTACAATATGAATATAAACATTATAAAAAACATAACCTAATCTAAACGTAAACGAGAATATGAATCCAAACTCCATGCCGCTGAAATTAAAATGCTTCGATGGGCCAGCGGTGTGACCAAACTGGATAGGGTCAGAAATGAACACGTTAGAGGGAGTTTAAACATAGAGCTACACCAGACAAACTTCAGGAGAGCCAGCTGCGGTGGTAAGGACACGTGATGCGTCGCGAAGAAGACCACCCAGTCAAAATCGCCCTAAATATTGACATAGGAAAACAACCCCGAGGACGCCCAAAAGCTACTTTTTGGAGAAACCTGGAAAAATTACCAAATCTAATTACAGACGACATAAATGACAGCCAAATGGCGTAAACATATTCAGAGGGAGACCCAAATGAACTGGGAAGAGGTGTCGCGACACTGCCGCGAATTGTAAATATTGTATATAGCAACACTAAGAACTCTATGGTAGACTTTGATTTGAGTCTTAAAGGTGCGTCCACACTTGTATCATTTGCTTGTATCCGATCACCGTGCCGTAGCATGACTGCGTATCGCGCTGCTTGGACGCTTACTGTCGGCGCGCTGATAATGCCGCACTCTTCCGATACAAGTGTGTGATACGCGTAGCAAATGAATTTCGAGTGATCGGATCGGCGCAACGTCCAAACGCGTGATCGTGACACGCGATCATGCTTCGCGACGATGATCTGATACGGGCAAATGATACAAATGTGGACGCACCTTAAGAGGTGGTGGCGACAAGAGGCACAGAGAAAAAAGAAGAAGTCTAATTCAAAATTCAAATAGTTTATTCTGTACGTAGGCCGCAAGGGCACTTTTACAAGTCCGACTGTTACGGCATTTGCCAAGAGGAGACCACTGTTGAGAGGAAAGCCGCAATAAAGTCAACAGTCAGATAAAAAAAAACCTAACCTAGGGTGCCGCCGTCAGTGGGGAGTAGTTAGTAGATAGCTGCTTCTGCGGCACCTTGGGACACCCCCCGCGGAGCGGAGATTTTTTATGTATTTTTGACTCCGCCCTTCAAAAAAAAAAACGGTTGGTCGGCATATAGGTTGCTAGTTTTTTTGTATCTGTTTTCTATTATGAGAATTTTTATGTATTTTTGACTCCACCCTTCAAAGTTGGCCTCGCTCAGATAGATATGTGATTTTTTCAATACCCATTAATCATTCACAATTTTGATGAAATAAATCGAACAACCTTTTGGTTAGGCAAAGACACGTAAATTTCTTTTGTGACAGGTGTTGCTTTGTTATTTTTTGAGTCGGCTGCGTTAATTTATCAGGGTAGATAGTAATAAACTGGGCTTAAAAGCGTTTAATTTTATATTAAACTCCCGAGTTTTTGTCGTTTTCTCACGCAAAAGAATTCTGTGGGAATGTTTTTTTTTTTTTAATTATCATAAGTCACACGAGTTGTAAGGATAGAAAAGGTTATAAATAATCTTATTTATTACTAATGGCGGTGTTTTTATATTCCTGGAAGGTTAAAATTACGATGATAGAACCACAGGGCGCAAGTTTAAACGTTTTGCAGCTGCATACTGATTTTAATTGGACTGGTGAGAAAATCAGGTTACGACAAGTCATATTTATGTAGACCTGATACATGACGCTAGTGTTTATGTGTGTGTGTGTATGTATATGTGGCTAATAAAAGCAGAACTCCAAAAGAGGGGGCCATCATTCGTTCAGATTGCTTCGTTTAAAGACAGTGTCGAGGTTCTTCGAAGTAATTAAAATTGTTGAAGTACGGTCTGTGCATTATTACCAGTTGTAAGTTTGAAACTCAGTGTCTACATTGTTGCTTACTGTGGTTACGAGTCAAAAATGGAGGTAAGCTTTTAACTTTACATATATATTCATATTTTGATGATACGGATAACCTAGTTGGTAGTGACCCTGTCTCCAAAGCCGAAGGTCCCGGGTTCGATTCCTGGGGAGGGCAGACGTTCGTCGCACTGAGCACGAACATTTGTTCCTCAGTCTTGGATGTTTTTGATTTATTAATGTATTTAATTTTATAGTACCTATATATATACATGTATATAGTGTCCCTTACTACTCATAACACAAGCCTATCTAGTGCTTAATTTAGGACTAGGTCGATTTGTGTAAGATATCCCCTGATATATATATTATTCACTTCTATTTGTATAAAACCTCTCAAATATTTTTTGTTTTTGTTTTAGGCATTGAGTGAGGACGCTATTGAGTACTCTATGAAAAATTATTATTTTAGTAATTTGGCTGATGAGGAAGAACCAAAACCGCTTAAAATTCAAGCCCAAAAACGAGCCAACAACATTGATATATTTTTCGATAAGCCCAAAAAGAGACAGGCTACAGAATATTCGTGTACTGTGGCTCAATCTGCAAATGGAGGTACCAATTATATATCTTCCCGCGTTGAAGACTCTACTAAGAGCACTCACCTTGTTAAAATCGATGTTTATGACATGAAAAAGTTGCGTGGTGTCCCAAATGATCAACAGTGGAAATTCGCGGACACGAGGATCAAATACTACGCGAAAAGTGACGATGACGATTATTATTGTAACACAAAAGAATTAATTTACAAGATTACGAAACATATTGCTTCTAAAAACGACTGCAAGAAATATTTTATTGTCGCTAAGAAATAAAAAAAGCCGCAATTTATGTCCACCCCGCCCACAACCCCACTCCAACCCATCAACAAAGAACTATATAAGCAACATAAAACGACCCACACTCATCTTAATCTGCACCCGTGAAACTCAATCGACAATATGGATCTTGAGAACTCGGCCTACGATATGGACTTATACGAACGTTGCCAAGACCTGTCCGATCTGCAAAAATCAAATTACGATGACTCCTTGTGCAAACTCTGCGATGAAATTGAGGCGCTTTACATGCAATCAAATGGATATTCACCAGCTTCCCCACCTCCGTGTTTGGCGTACTCGGGAAACCCTCTTTTGATAGAGTGGAAAGATGAAGAAGACATAGAAATGGACAACATCGAATCGGTTACTCTTTCTGATGATGCATACGAACCATTCCAATCAGTTTTTACGCTAGTACCGCAAAACCATGAATGGTTGATGGAGTTGGAAAATAAAGAAATGTCGCAGTAACGGTGGTCTATGTATTCATGCGGTTTATTTTTTTTTATTTGCATTTAATTATAATGAATGCATGTATTCTTAATTAAGAAGTACTTGTATGTTTTTTTTTTGTCCCCTGTAATGCTTAATAAATCGTTCTAATCTTTATTGCATTTTTAATTCATGTTAAAACATAAGTTAAGTAAAAAAAAGTACAATAAGGAAAATGTAGATATTAAACACATAATTTATTAAAATAATAATTTATTTCATGAAAATTGATTGGAACATTTTGTTTACAAGGAAATCATTACATGAGGTATTTTCGAAAAAAATACTTAAAAAATCAAACATTGTTTTACCTATAAACTTAAAATAAATATACACTAAACAGTATTCTCCGCAAACCGAAGTAAAATAGTTCTGGAGTGATTTATGGTTATAAAACCATTTCTTTGCATTTCTTTTTAAAAATAACTTGTGATAACCAGAAGGTTTTCTACCAAAGGAATCAAAGAATTCACCGTTTCCATTTACATCAATATGAATTGCTACCCAGTGCGAGCCAGGTTTTGAGTCCGGATCTAAATTGCTTATTATATAAACCGGAAGATTCATAAAAACGGGGATTCTGTTCGCTGGAAAAACATTTGGTTCGATTGTAGGGCAAATTTTCTTCATGCATAATTGCAATTTCTTGGTATCCATTACAAATTCTTACATTTATTGATGAGTTCGTTACTGAGGTTTGTGAAACAGTGGTGCAATGGGAAACTTAGATCTATATTTATATACCACTTAATTAACTGTTATAATCTACAGCTACATCACGATGTTTGTTGATTTCAATGATATTATCAAACTCTGCATAAACAACACAGTTAACAGTAGTAGTAAGAGCGCTTTCAAATCGAACTTCTAACCTCACACTGCCATGTCTAACAAGATTCCAATGAGAAGTAGAACTCGCTGATAAATCAGGTGTTAAATCAAAACACATTAAACAATAACCATTTCCATAATCCTCTCTATTTATTGAGTTTCCTTCGTTATGAAAATGAATACCAGTTCCAGAAAACAAGGTATGGTATGTTGATACTGTTAAGCCGGTACTGAAAGATGGTTGCAATGTTTTTGAAGGAATTTGATGACCGTCTACATATAAACTAAATAAATTCATAGTATGGTGGTTGAAGTTAAAGGGATTATGTTTTAAATTGCCATTAAATGCCGTGTTATCAACAAACCCTATAATACATCTTTTTGGAACCTGACCGAGAAATATATTATCAAGTGTTTTTCCTTGTACTCCTGACGGTATCGTAAGTACTTTGACTTCAGCTCTTGTGATTGGATATTTTGCAGTCGTTGAGTCTAAAACCTTTTGATGAGCAAGTAAAACACTTGGATTGATTTTTGTTCTTCTAATTATTAAACTGGCATCCGTTATTCGCACTTTGAGTTTTTTCTCTTGACTGCACATTAGATTAAATGACTCTTTTGAGCGTACTAGTTTGACACGCACTTCGACACCATTAATTAAAAACTTTTCTTGATTAAATATATCACCGTGCAAGTGGCCTATCATTTCAACTTCCTTACTATCTTTTATAAATCCTTCTCTTTTAACCCACCCTTTGTTAGTTGCATCGGTTGCATCCATATGACTTGCAGTGTCTCCATACCAAAGCCCACATGTAAGGTGAGACTCTTTTGCTGCTGGTCCATAATTAAGTAGTGTCTCCATATATGCACGATAGGCATATGTATTGTTAGGGGGCGATACTAATTTTTGATTTAAATATATATCCAACTGGTTAAATAGCGAATGCAACCAGTTATTTACTGGTGCAACATGAGTGTCTGCTGATTTGATGTTACTACCGTCTTGATTCAATATTTTGGCTTTGACATGAAGTAAAGTGTGAGACAGGTCAATATAGTCATCGCCTGATCCAGGAACTTGAAACTCAATGGGGCCGTCGTCAGTTAAAGATGAAATAGGTTTATAATGTATCCACTGCCCACTTTCTATACTTGTTTGCGTTGATGGAAGAGCAAACAAATCTAATTCCGACTTGGCGCATTCACACGAATGGTTATGTAAAAATGACATGTCTAGTTAGAAAAAATATCGATAGAATTTATTTTATTTTTAATTCGTTTGGTACCTCTCCCTCGCAATGCTCTGAATGCAATGGTGCGGTCTTGTCTTTTTCGTGTCATTTTATACCCAGACCCTGACATTAAAGCCTCAATTTTTTCATCAGCTTTTCTTTTTAAATTAGTACTTGCATCCTTAAAACGAGACTTAATGGAATCGTCGATAGGGTGAGAATTCATCATGTCAGACAGTAGACCAACACCAGCATTTAATGCTTCTTTCCCGACCGTTCTAAAACCACTAGACAATAAGGGAAATACAGATCTAAACAGTCCTCCTAAAAAACTTCCTATGCCATGTCCTCGCTGGTGAGGAACACCTTTGTAAATAATTCCAACTCCAGAACCAGCTTGATGAGAATAATAATGTTCATATGGACAAAGATTATTTCCACGCCTTTGATTCATTTTATTCGCTGAAAATGTAGTTTCACGCAAGAAGTTCCAAACTGGAATGGAACTTTTCCACCCGTATGTGTTCTTATATCAATTTCAACAGTATCAAACTCTCTACGTAAAACTGGTATGTAATGTGCAGGAGCAAAACCATGCATTTTATATGCTCCATAAATGTATTTTGTTGGATCAAGTGGTATTATTCTTAGTAACGATGTCATAACATCTCCTACCACTTGAGGTTGAACAATATCTGAATATATAAACAGTTGCGATGGTAGTCCTAGATATAAATTAACAGGATATTTTCCAATTTGACATTGAATAAGGTTAGTATTTGGTTTAAAACCAAGCTGAAGGTTAAGTATTGGCGTAGCACGTACAGAAATTATTTCTTTATGTGAAGAAGTGACCTTAACCATTTTCGATATTTCGTCGTATCGGAATTTCACTTTGTTTTTCAATAATGTGTTTTCGTTAAAAGCAGTTAAAAAGTGATCAATATCATCATAAGTGGTTGCAGGAATATGTGACTTATATTCAACATCAATAGGCTTGTTTTCGTTTGGTAATGAGACTTTCTTTTTTATGTAGACTACGTTTTCATGTTCTTGAACATTGTACATTGAACATGGGTAATGAAACTCCACTAATCCTACGACCCATTCTCCTTCTAATTTTATTGTCTTCGGTAGTTTTGTAAGAAAGTTGGCTGTTGTATTTTCGGGGTAGTATGAAATTGAGCTATTGCTCAGCAAAGTTAAATAAAAACTATCATCACTCATATTTCTTCTAAGCTCGATGCAGAGATCCAGCTATTAAATTTATTCGGATAACCTTTCCACTTCACAAGCACCTCCTTTCTGTTGCCAACTCGTCTTGAACTTATTATTTTATCTATTTTATAGGTGATGGTGGGGTTATAAGTAACTTTCTGTAACTCTTTAGAATAAAAAGTACCAGTAATTGTTTCACCCTGTAAATCTTTTAATGTGTAAACAAGATGAGGTGATCTGTTAATGACCGATTCGATAACAAAGATTTCGTCACTCCAATTGGTTTCATAACCTTTTTGAAATATGTGTTTGTATTTGGTTATCCTTACATGATCACCAACATTCAAGTTAGTAGTAATAAATGTTTTAAGTCTATTTCTTGGTCTATCGTATAAATTACTCCAAACAGTCATAATATTATTAAAATTAACATCTATCGGACGCATTTTAATACTTGAATGGTAACTGTGATTATATGAGTAAAGGAGGTCTTGTAAAATGTCAATGTATTTATAAGTATTTTTGTGTGTAAAATAACGCCACATTTTCATTTTTAATGTCCTTTGAAATCGTTCTACAATACTCGCCTTTATATCGGGATTATTTGTGGTATAGTAGTTAATATTTTTACCTTTAAAATACTTCCTGACCTCTTTGGAAACAAATTCTGTACCTTTGTCAGATTGAATATGACGTGGAGTTACTCTAGCTTCCGTGAATATATCTTCAAAACATTTTTTTACCGTGTCCGAGTCCTTCTTTATCATAGGTCTAGCAAAAGCATACTTACTAAAGACATCAATAACGCACAATATATACTTGAAACCACCATTGTATTGACTGTATGTACGCATATCACTTAAATCTACTTGCCAAAGTTCATTGTAATTTGATAAAATATATTTGTTTCTAGTGAAACGTCTCTGAACTGGTTTGTGTAATGTATATGTTTCCTGAGAACGTAACCAGTTAGCAACCTCATCTTTATTCATTCGACCATGCATTGCTTTAAGTAACTTATTAATACTACTGTAACCAGCTGGATTTGATACATCATAGTATATTCTATTTATCTCTAATAGGGGGTCCATTTTTCCCAATCTAATTTTTTTTTAGATTGTTTGAGTGGCTTAGTAGAAAGAGGTGTCGATGCGTTTTTCTCCCTAACTGATGAGTTGCCGTTGCTTGAAGAAGCGGGTGAAGTGTTGGAGTCAATTGATTGAATTCTTTTAATAAATTCCAAGTTCGACGGGTTACCTATACAGGATGTAGGAACTTTAATATCATTTAAAAGAGTGGCAAAATCTTCCCAACCTATTGGTTTTGAACGTTTAAGAGGTCTTAACACATCGCCTACCAAGTCAAGAATATTACTGTTTGGAATAGTACGATTATTTATTACTACTTCACCGTTCTCCTTCCACCAAACTTTTGTTTGACTTTTAATCATGTGCGCAAGCAATGTTTGAGTTTTTGCTCTATAAGATTTGGGTATTACGTCCATGATATAAGAGGGGGAATATTGCTTAGATAACTCAGGTTTCGCTGCATCAGGTGGTGTTCCATAAACGTCACTTTCTGGTTCCTGCAATTGTTCCTTCTTAGCTGGATCCTTAATAGCATTGTCCTCCTTTTTAATATTTTTTTGACCAAAAAAATCGTTCTCGTTAGTAGTATGTTCCATTCCACCCAAAACTATGGGTATTTTTAACGGCTTTCGATTTGATTCAGCAAAATGTAAGAAACGTTGTAGCGCTTGCGAATATAATTTCCACTTTTCACGATCATCAATTTTACTCTTCAGGATTTTTGCCATGTCTCCATCTAAACGGGACGATGAATTTTCTGTTGAACTCTCACTCCGTTTGAGTCTTTCGATAAAGTCAGGTTCCACTAACAACATTTTCTTCGTGTTATCCATTATGTCTTTGCTATAGTATTAAATAAAGCACTTAAAACTGCACCTAATACAATAGGTAGAAATGCTCCACCTTTCTGAATAATAACGTTTTTTCTTATTTTGTGTTTAGTTTTTGAAACTAACTTTCGTAAAATGTCTTTATACTTTCTTAACTGAGATTTCTGTTTTTTTTCTAAAGGAACTTTACCCTTTAAAACGTTGTAAATACACTCACAAATGATATTAATCTCTTCATCATCGCAAGACTTGAGCAAAGCCGTTCGATATTTTGGTTTAAGTAGGTGCAATGCTTCAAGTAAATGTTTATGTGTGTTAACCCTCGCATGCATCATTTATAACTGACTAAAACTTGTGGATTCTCACTGTATTTAAATCCTTTTTTAGGAACATACACTGTACAATGACCATCAAGCGGGAATATTTTAGTTTTGAAACGACATGCATCAGGAGTATTTTGTTTTAGATCAATCATGAGGTAACCATGAGCGTTATCAGTAGCATCCTTGTAGGCTTCATCAACAAACTTTGGATTTTCTGGATAAACTTGCCGTGATAAATATCGTATTTGAGTTTTATCTCTGGGATTTTTAAAATAAACAATGTAGGAGGTGTTCAAGGATATATCACGTTGACCTCTTCCTTGATGAAATAAATTTTGAGTTATATAAAAAACACTTAAATTCCTGTGATGGCTACCTTTAGTAAAAATATCAACAATACGTCCGTCGGATTCTCTCATTAAATCATCGATTATAAGGAGTTTAGTTTGTTTCCCATCGAACATATTTAAATCAGGAATACCTTGAACATAATCAATACCATTCAAATTATACAGTGGCTGCATTTCGTCATAGCACCACAGCACTTGACTAAATTCAATATTACACATTTGCCCCACATTTTTCAAAAAATTTGTGACAAAGTTCGATTTTCCACAACCACTTGGACCAGCAACAATAGCCGTAAATGGATGGATGAAATGGTTCATTGTTTAAACAAAAAAAAACTGTCTTTCTTCGTTGAAGTTTATCATGAAATTAAAACGCAAATGTGAAAACGTGTGTTTATATATGTATACTGTGCTTGTACAAAAGCTTTCCAATGTGTAACAATAAAAAAAAAATGTATATATATTTTTTCAGAAAATTTATTTTATAAATTATAACTAAGAAAAGAAACCAATAAAAAACCATGAGCACACAGACAACAAAAAAAACGTTAAAAATACACTATTAAAACGAAGTTTCTTAATCTAGCAACATAAAATCATATTGATGGAAATATATAAGAAACATATAAATGTATTATTCTTATTCTTAAAACACAGAATTATACAAAAAACAAAGGAAAAAAAAAGTTAAATATCATCTACATTTATTACACATCATATTTTTCTACACAAAATTGCTACATTTTAAACACTACTTATAATTTATTGGATGTTATTCATCTATACACTTTAATTTATGATGACCCCAAGCTATAGTATCGAATGAATCTTTACAAATATATCGCTTTGTATCCGAGTGAGATAGAGATACTTTATTAATTTTTTGTGTAAAAATTACATGTTTGATTGAGCGAAATCGAACCATTTCCGACATAATATTATGTTTTTCATCAAGACAACGTTTGTAATCATTAATATGGAATTTCTTAGTAACACATTTATTCACGCCTTTAGCTTTAGCCACTATATTACCACCAACATTTAAGGCATACATTTTTGATCTCAAGCCAACAAATTCCTTCAAAATTTCACCCTTATTTTCATCTTTAAAGTATCCCAATTTTTTTTTGTTTACACATGGAAAGCCGTAAATATTATTAGATACATAGTCGGATGTGTCAAAATATTGTTTAATATCATTCTTAATGTCATTATAAAAATTCTCCGTATAAATTTGGTAAATAAAGCTGTCTGTATCTGTATATAACAATTTAACACTATTATCAAATTTTTGCTTCATGTATTGGTAATGAAAGTTGTACATTAATGTTTTTGATATGTCTAATATACAGAAACCTAAATAAATAGGCTTGTTATAAATAAATTTAGTTTTTTTCAATTGTACCGCTGCCAAACATTCGGAAAAAATTGAAATACTATGAAATTCGGGACGAGCTATATAACTTTCAATTCCTTTGACATGACCATGATTTGCCCAATGCGTTAATAATTTTACTTGCACACGTTTTTCTATATTTTCCATAGTTTTGCCGAAAACTGCATTATTCATTAGTTTGTAGAAGTCTTTTTCGAAATCAGTTTTTGCACTTGTTCTTAGTGTAGTGTTTAAATCAATATATTTTTGAAGCCAGTTAGTTTGTTTAAATTTCAAAATCCTATGGACTTTTATTAGATGTAATCCATTTTCTAAACATTGAATAAGATTTCTATAGTGTATAATGTATTTTTCTTTGTTGTTTAAATTGGGGACTAATTTTGGCTGTCTACTTTTATCTATTATTATGTGCTCGGGGCAAAACGGGAGGTCTGAATGGGAATCGTGCAATATGTCGGGATATTGTAGATCGACTTCTAAAATATAACCATGGTCAGCATCTTCAGAAATTCTGAAATCTGTAGCAGGATCAACCCATTCAAATTCTCCAATAGGTAGATGTTGCGACATCGCCCAACCATACAAGTTATTGGCATCGAGGTAAATGAGATACGATGTCGATTGATCAGAATCAAACTCTGACATATAGCAATTATTTGCTTTAGCATAACGATTGCTACATTGCGATATACCTCCTCGAAGTCCTTTTTTAATAAACGAAACTTTATTAAAGTCTGTTAAAAGTTCAAGTTCAACTCCAGTTATTTTTAACATAGCATCCCAACTGAGACCAGGTGCGGTAAAATAGTTTGCGGCATCGAGTTTATAGGTTTCTAGACACACAGAACGGAAATTTTCAAAGATGTCTGTTAATAGGAGTACATCTGTTTTTAAATACAAGTTTGAATAATCTAGCATTGTTTTACAATTAAAATGATTCCAAACGTTTTGTGCGTGTTCATAATCTGCATTTGTTATACAGCTATCTGTTAATGAACTATAAAAATCATTTATTTTGGGTAACGACGACACTTTAAGAGATTCATACGATTTCATAAACTCATACGGAAATATGCCTTTTTTCTTTAAAAGTTTAAAATCGTCATCTTTGGGGTATTGGTTCCTTAGCTCACGAAATTGATGTTCTTGAAGGTTTTTAGCTAAACTATCTAAACTACTCGACATGAACCTAAAGGAATCAACAAATCTCAGTGTCAACCGTCTCTTATCAAATTTCAGTTGTTTGCTGAATGAAATATATTTTTCTTTATTTTGAGGTATTATATCTATAGCTCCTTCCTGGAAATTCAAAGCTTTTACGATAAAATGTGCATCATAATTGCTCAGATACAGGAATATGTGATGGGGGTGTGAATTTATGGTCACATGACTTATGTGTTACTCCTTGAAATTTTCCAGTAGTCCAATCATAACTGAAAACGCTTTGAGATTTTAATTCCTTTTCACATACGAAACAATTTTTATCTGTTGAAATTTTATTTAAATCATTCTGATCTAATGGAATTGGTTTTTTCCGAAAACAAATAAATTTATGTACATTTGCCAAGTCACTATAAAGGGTATCCATAAATACTTTAGCACAATCTGGACCGACATATGACCTATACCGTGAAAGACTGCTATCAAATGAACACTTAATAAAATAACCAAAACTGTACATTTCATGTTGTTGTATGTTTTTCGTATAAGATTTTGATGCATCGGGATCGCAAGACGCTATTGGATTCAAAAATGCCTCAAAATCTGCATACACAACAAACGGTAATTTAAGCTTCCGTTGATATTTATCGAAAACAATCTTGTCACTTGAAATTTCTTCGCCAAACCAATTTGGTTTCGTCTTTTCAGGGTTCGGGAGTTCAACAACGACATGACTGCAATCATTTTTTTGATGATTCGTTAATTGTTCATCTGAACGAAACGCTAATAAACAACCATCGCAAATGTGATAGCTGCGATTAGTTGTCGATATTTGACGGCTTACTAATCGAGATAAGTTCTTTATATAACAATAATGCCCTTGACTACCTCTCGATATGTAAAGTAAATTTATATGCGTTGATTTGCGGCATTTGGTGAAATATAGTGGACCGTTTACTTCATGGGATTTTAAGTTTTCATTATAACACAGTCCAAAAACATTGATGCTTATGTCATTTAATTTTTCAACTTTATGTATATCGGTTATTTTAACTGGGAATGGTATATCCGCAAAATTTAATTTATTTCGATGTATACTATAGGACGATACTCTCTGTGAACTATCCTTTACTGGATACAATGCTGATAATAGAGCCCATTTCAAACACTCGTGGTCGTAGTTTTGCACGTTAATGATTGCTTTTTTGGTTTTAATGTCGTGGGGTAAGTCAATATATGAAGAACCGCGCAATGGATTAAACTGATTAATGTTCATATCTATGTATTTAATATGTTTAAGACTCCAACCACTGTCTTTTTTTTCAAAATTAGAAATTTTACTAACCAACGAGCTTTTTAAATTTTGAAAAAAAGTTTCCCTGTCATCTCCTTTGCAAATAGTCCAACTCAAAACGTTAAAATCGAAATAATTTATAATTTGTTTAGTTTCTTGTATAAATTCAGCATGCAATATAAAACTTACCTTGAAAATGGTTAGCTGATTAATTGTATCGTCTATTAGTTTGTTTAGAGAGCTTTTGATAGCTTCAAGAAAAAGTTCTGGGATCTCAAATTCAAGGTCAGTTTTTCTCTGGTCTGACATAATTCTATACGTTAATAGCCTATTTCCAAATGCAGCTTCAATTAATTCAACATTTGGATAAGAATGATCAAATTTTACACAGTTGTTTTTATGGATGTTACTTCTTAAATGCTGGGCATAATACCTTCTTGAAACGCTCTTTTGGCAGGTTTTACACTCCACGGTGTCATCGACGATAGCAGGAGCCGATGGTTCAGTTGTGGACCGAGAAGTTGACGGTTTTTCACTGTCTCTTCGGTGTTCTATTTTCACTGCTGGAGTAGACGAATCACGAGGTTGCAAAAAATCTTTTGAAACGCGTTTTCTTTTCACTCCACGTGTTCTAAAAAAAAAATAACAAAAATTATATATTCAATGCGTAAGTAATGAGTAAATATAACAATATGATTAATAAATGCTTCACTTTTATTAGTCACTTGGAACACCTTATTACCTCGTTTTTTTGATACACAAATAAAACAATATGCCTCCATGGGTAATATGCCATCTATGGCATCGTAATCTGATGTTAATAATGGAACACCGGTGAAGTGTCCACTACAAGGGGTAATATATGGTTTAATGTCAGGATCACTAGCTATTATGTCATCAAGTTTTCCACTGATAAACCATAATCGTAAATATTTATGAAAACTGCTTAATAGCAACGATTTACTGAACATTTTAATATCTTCGCTAGTCAACGACATCATGATAACGAATACGATACATTTGGTTAAGGATGATGTTTATATTGGGACCGCCTCCCTACCCTACTTATACTTAATAGTGGGGAGACGAACCCGAAGAAGGACTGGTTTCAACATGATTTAAATATTTATACTCACAATTTAGGTGATTGGTTCTCGAATTCCTCACAATGTTGATATAGCTCCTTATCGTAATTTGATTTTTGCAGATCGGACAGGTCTTGGCAACGTTCGTATAAGTCCATATCGTAGGCCGAGTTCTCAAGATCCATATTGTCGATTGAGTTTCACGGGTGCAGATTAAGATGAGTGTGGGTCGTTTTATGTTGCTTATATAGTTCTTTGTTGATGGGTTGGAGTGGGGTTGTGGGCGGGGTGGACATAAATTGCGGCTTTTTTTATTTCTTAGCGTCAATAAAATATTTCTTGCAGTCGTTTTTAGAAGCAATATGTTTCGTAATCTTGTAAATTAATTCTTTTGTGTTACAATAATAATCGTCATCGTCACTTTTCGCGTAGTATTTGATCCTCGTGTCCGCGAATTTCCACTGTTGATCATTTGGGACACCACGCAACTTTTTCATGTCATAAACATCGATTTTAACAAGGTGAGTGCTCTTAGTAGAGTCTTCAACGCGGGAAGATATATAATTGGTACCTCCATTTGCAGATTGAGCCACAGTACACGAATATTCTGTAGCCTGTCTCTTTTTGGGCTTATCGAAAAATATATCAATGTTGTTGGCTCGTTTTTGGGCTTGAATTTTAAGCGGTTTTGGTTCTTCCTCATCAGCCAAATTACTAAAATAATAATTTTTCATAGAGTACTCAATAGCGTCCTCACTCAATGCCTAAAACAAAAACAAAAAATATTTGAGAGGTTTTATACAAATAGAAGTGAATAATATATATATCAGGGGATATCTTACACAAATCGACCTAGTCCTAAATTAAGCACTAGATAGGCTTGTGTTATGAGTAGTAAGGGACACTATATACATGTATATATATAGGTACTATAAAATTAAATACATTAATAAATCAAAAACATCCAAGACTGAGGAACAAATGTTCGTGCTCAGTGCGACGAACGTCTGCCCTCCCCAGGAATCGAACCCGGGACCTTCGGCTTTGGAGACAGGGTCACTACCAACTAGGTTATCCGTATCATCAAAATATGAATATATATGTAAAGTTAAAAGCTTACCTCCATTTTTGACTCGTAACCACAGTAAGCAACAATGTAGACACTGAGTTTCAAACTTACAACTGGTAATAATGCACAGACCGTACTTCAACAATTTTAATTACTTCGAAGAACCTCGACACTGTCTTTAAACGAAGCAATCTGAACGAATGATGGCCCCCTCTTTTGGAGTTCTGCTTTTATTAGCCACATATACATACACACACACACATAAACACTAGCGTCATGTATCAGGTCTACATAAATATGACTTGTCGTAACCTGATTTTCTCACCAGTCCAATTAAAATCAGTATGCAGCTGCAAAACGTTTAAACTTGCGCCCTGTGGTTCTATCATCGTAATTTTAACCTTCCAGGAATATAAAAACACCGCCATTAGTAATAAATAAGATTATTTATAACCTTTTCTATCCTTACAACTCGTGTGACTTATGATAATTAAAAAAAAAAAAACATTCCCACAGAATTCTTTTGCGTGAGAAAACGACAAAAACTCGGGAGTTTAATATAAAATTAAACGCTTTTAAGCCCAGTTTATTACTATCTACCCTGATAAATTAACGCAGCCGACTCAAAAAATAACAAAGCAACACCTGTCACAAAAGAAATTTACGTGTCTTTGCCTAACCAAAAGGTTGTTCGATTTATTTCATCAAAATTGTGAATGATTAATGGGTATTGAAAAAATCACATATCTATCTGAGCGAGGCCAACTTTGAAGGGTGGAGTCAAAAATACATAAAAATTCTCATAATAGAAAACAGATACAAAAAAACTAGCAACCTATATGCCGACCAACCGTTTTTTTTTTTGAAGGGCGGAGTCAAAAATACATAAAAAATCTCCGCTCCGCGGGGGGTGTCCCAAGGTGCCGCAGAAGCAGCTATCTACTAACTACTGTGGGGCAGGGTTTAAGCTACCGGTGATTAGGGCTGCACAGAGAGGAACCTCCTGACGATACGTGCCGTGTCCAGGATTACTGTCTTCTGTATCTGACCGTTGATCCAACCATCTAGCGAGAGTCTCTTGAGGTGTTGGCCGTGACTCTTCTCTATAAGACCGTTTACCGAAACGACTATCGGGACAACCATCGTCGAGTCAACATCCCACATGGCGGTCACTTCGTGAGCCTAGTCTAGTTACTTGCTGAGTTTGTCCTTCGCGGCCTTCACGAGGTTCTCGTCATGTGGAATGGTGATGTCAATAAGTTTATTTCACTTTGCTATTATATTACTTGCCTATTAAAAAAAACAATGGAGGTCTGATTATATACAGAGGAATGGAAGCCTGGTTTCATGATCTAAGACGAGTCTTATCATTAAACATCCTGAATGATCTCAGATTTGTAATCCCATACATGCGTGCGTAATATAGGCACTCTAGGGATAGGTGTAGTTAATCTTACACAAATCGACCTAGTCCCAAACAAACCAAAGCTTTTACTATTTATGGGTACCAGGCGATGATATACATAATATAGTATATATAAATTATAATGCTTAAAGCTTAAAAACATCTTTACGTATGTGTCCCTACACATCCAAGACCCAGGAACAAACATTCGTGCTCATCACACGAACACTTGCCCTGGCCGGGATGCAAACCCGGGACCGCCAGCATCGAAGGCCGTTGTGCAACCCACAGAGCCAAACGTGTCGTCAAAATAGATATGGTATAATCACCTGTCTTGTCCGATGACGCACTCCACTCCGCTGTCAGACCTGTCCAGCACTGGGCAGAACTTTGCTGCACGCTTGTATGCGCCTCGCCCCTCGACCACGCAGAGACGCACTGTAAAATGCACGAATAGTATATTTTCCATCTACCCTGTTCGGAATTCATGGGTTATTGTTTTCTATGCATATAGGTAAATATATCTATTAAATATATCGTCATCTAGTACTCATAACACAAGCCTTATTGAGCTTAACATGGGGCTAGATCGATTTGTGTCAAATTGTCCTGTAATATTTATTTATTTATCATTTCTATGAAACATAATATCTTGTGTTTCTGTGTTTTTAATGTGGAACTAATACCACATTACTATCTATTGTGACATAGATACAAGTCAAAGCGCAAACAAAAATACGATTGCTCTCGCACGTGGTCACACCAGGACTCGAACCCGGTACCTCTAGATTACGCGTCGAGCGTGTCAATCCCTCCACCACCGAGCACTGTGCCAATGGCCTCTGCTTTGACCCATGTACAGTCGCGGAATGAAAAGGTTGACCAGTTTTCAAACAAATCCATTTACGTGTTGCAAGTACATGTTACCTTTTTCAGCTGTGTAACATACGAGAGTGCAGCATTGCAAATTATGTTTAACTGTTTGACAAAAAGTTCAATTTTGCTTAGGCGAACTTTCCGTGAGTATTAATAGTTGAACCTTTTATTAGATTGATCTTACTACTACAGTACGATTACTTTGAGTTTAACACTGACATATGCTTTTATTCCATTGGATATTCGACTTTAACACTAATACAAAAGAGTTTCTATTACAAACAAACGACGTTTAGACAGTGTGTAAGTAATATAAACTCTTTTACATTAGTGTTTTAAATCAAATATCCAATGGTATAAAAGCATATGTCAGTAGTAAACTCAAAGTAATCGTACTGTATGCTTTGTCAAGTTTGATAAGTGTAATGATTACATCCTCTTCGCTTTTAATGATTGAATAACAGTTCCTGTCAATGTCATCATTTATATTTCTTGTATCCGTGTTAATACTTTACAATTCAAGAAGGAGCAGCTATTATTGATCAACACGAAGATGGCTACACTAAGTGAAATATCACGAAACCTAAATTTAACCACTATGTGGGCCATGTAGTGAAATGACAGTCACTATGACGAATGTGTCAAACCTACTCGGTTGATAAAGCAGTTACTGATAATATTTTCATATGTTTCC
The DNA here is from genome assembly GCA_905404275.2 of Hedya salicella. NCBI lineage: Eukaryota > Metazoa > Arthropoda > Insecta > Lepidoptera > Tortricidae > Hedya > Hedya salicella. The sequence goes on along the minus strand of FR990097.1, from coordinate 51,337,764 downwards.
GCGATTATTACTCATTTAAATAAAACAATTTAACGGATTATATCGCGTATATTATCTCATTTGAGTTCCCGACGTTTCAGGAAGCTTTTCATCTTTTCGATGGTCACGGGTGGACTGAGAAAAGATATATTTTCCTCTATCAAAGTTACAATTTTAGTACCCGTTCTGTCTTTTGAAATGAGTCCTAATCACATGTATGATTAATTCTTTACAACTTTTATGAAACATTATAATACAATATTTACTTCCAAATCGGTTGTGGCTGGCGGTGCACCAGTATTTAGCGAATGGGCTACTGCGTACTTACACAAACGTAGACAAGCACTGTATGCCATGTACGAGGAACGGCGGTTTAATACGAGTGATGAATTTAAAGAACATGTAAAGCAATATTCGAAACAATTCAAAATTGATTGTCATATTGCCAAACGTAATTATTTATCCCAGAAAATCCAAAATAGTTCTAATATTATCAAAACCACCTGGAAAGTGATTAATGCGGAGACTGGTAGATCAAGGCTCGCAATTAGTGATCTAGAATTAAAAATTGATGGCAAAATTATAGATTCTAGTTTAGATGTAGCAACAGAATTTGAAAATTTCTTCACCGATATACCAGTATCCACAACAAAGTGTTTAAATTCATCACCTTCGTCTGCCGTTTTGTTGTTAAAAGAAAACGTCCCAGAATGTAGCAAGGACTTTTATTTTGAACATGTCAGTCCTTCAGATGTAGTAAAGGCATTTAAATCAATTAATGTCAAAAAAACCAATGACCTATGGGGGGTCTCAGTCCATGCTGTCAAATCCCTAGTAGAAGTAATAGCGCCTGACTTGGCAGATATATTCAATAACAGTGTTGACTGCGGTGAGTTTCCTGATCTGATGAAACATAGCAAAATAACTCCTTTATTTAAATCAGGTAGTCCCTCTGACCCCACTAACTTTAGACCAATATCTGTACTACCTAAATTTAGTAAAATTGTAGAAAAGCTAATTCTATATCAATTGTTAAAACATTTTAATTTGAATAATTTGATGAATAGACATCCAACGCCGGAGTTGAGCTCGTAAAACACAGTTTCGATGCCTGGGAGGAATCGCGAGATGCTTTAGGCATCTTCTGTGATTTATCTAAGGCCTTCGATTGCGTTAATCATGAGACACTGATCAGGAAGCTACACCACTACGGAGTTAAAGGATCGGCACTAAATTTATTAGAGTCTTATTTAAATGGTAGAATACAAAGGGTTGACGTGGATGGAAAGCGTTCACCGGGGTCATTAGTCTCTATGGGTGTGCCGCAGGGATCAATATTAGGACCTTTCCTGTTCCTTATCTATATAAACGACTTGCCGCACCTCGTAAAGACCCACCATGAGATAGTTTTGTTTGCAGATGATACGTCTCTAATTTTCAAAGTCGTACGAAATCAACGATCCTACAATGACGTAAACAATGCTATCTGTGAAGTAGTAAATTGGTTTAATGTAAAAAAAATATTGTTGAATCAGAAAAAGACTAAATGTGTTAAGTTTGTCACGAGTAACGTAAAACACGAGCAAGCAAGCGTTATGGTTAAAGGTGAGGAACTGGAACTAGTTAATAGTACAGTCTTTCTCGGTATAACATTAGATTCTAAGCTCCAATGGGGACATATTGCTAATCTCTCGAATAGACTGAGTTCTGCAGCTTTTGCAGTAAGTAAGATTCGTCAATTAACAGACGTGATAACGGCTCGATTAGTGTATTTCAGTTATTTCCACAGTATTATGTCATATGGCATCTTACTATGGGGCAGTGCTTCCAACATTAATACCATATTTGTTCTGCAGAAGCGGGCTGTTCGTGCGATATATAAAATGAACTATAGAGACTCGCTTAGAGATAAGTTTAAGGACATTAATATAATGACAGTGCATTGTCAATACATTTATGAGAATATTATGTATGTACATAAAAATATTACCGACTTTAAGAAGAACTGTGATATAGATAATATTAATACTAGAAATAAGCATAAGCTCGCAGTGCCTGCTACTAGGCTCCATAAAATAAGGAGATCATTCATGGGTCACTGTGTGAGATTTTATAATAAACTTCCTAGCAGCATAACTGAGTTGTCTATTGGTAAATTCAAAAATATTGTGAAACGAAAATTATTTTCTTAAGCTTATTATAGCACACAAGACTACATGAATGATGAAGCCGCGTGGGATTAATGTAAATTATAGCGTCATGTAGGTATATGAATAATTATTTTAACGAATACCTAATGTATTATTATTATTTTAATCTTAATTGTTTTATATACTCTGACATTTAGAATTTTATTCTAGACACATTCTAGATTATTTATTTTTTATTGACAATCCTTTTGGGATTTATCTTATTGATTATTTTAATTTTTAAAATGATGATTTTATCAATAATATTATACTTAAGTTAAATGATCTGATTAGGTTTTTCTGGGTTTCCCTAATCCTTGCAGCAAATGTTGGATCATATTGTATTTCTCCCAGCAAACATTCACTCTCATGTAACTGACATTTCGAAAGTGCTTGTAACTAGGCCTACTTAAATAAAGAATATTTTGATTTGATTTGTGCAAACTACTCACTTTGAAAAAAGAAATAAAGGTGAACATACATGCCAGATGGGCCTAAGCTGTACAGATAGTTACACACATGTGCCAGAAGGGCTTAATTATTTTATTTTAATAATTTACCAAGCAGTATTTTTCAAATGAGGCGTACTCAGGACAAAAGAAACGCTGCAAAGAAAACCTCCCAGACTACCTCATTACTAATAATATTTAAAACCAAAGACATTTGTGAAATGCTGCTTGGTAAATTGTAGTTAGGTGGGAAAGTCCATTTTAAAAAGTATGAAAATATTAATAAACGATAATACCATTGAATAACCCATGAAATGTATGGTAACTTTCGTTGTGAAACCGTTTCGATAAACGCAAGTATTAACATAGCCGCAGAACAAAGTTTTTAATTATCCCTTCCTAGGGTTCAGTATGGAGCGTTTTTTGGGAAAGTCCAAAAGTGTGATTCTAACGTTGCTGTATCTCATGGACTTTTTATGATAATGAAGTAGTTTTTTCACCAGTATTTCTATTAATACAAGGTCGTTCTATAACATACCACAGTTTGGTGGTCATAATAATTTGTCATATCAGTATGACTACGTAGTAAAGGTAGGTACATGTCCTCTTACTCATACATTAACATCATATTTTTAGAAAATAGGGTTTTCCTTCCTCCTGTATAATAACTTGATATTTGGTAATTAATTTACGACAGCTAATTAAGCTGTACGTATAATTTTAGTTTGAATTGTTTATTCACTATAATAATGGATGAATTAATATTTATTCAAAGAAACCGGTCAAGACCATGCTCAGTGTAGGGTTCCGCAGTCGTTCATACAAAAAAAATCACTACAGCAAAAGAGCGTATCTCACGGAACTTACGTCCTTTAGCTGAGAAGCGCAGTTTTTTGGCAATAACACAAATACGGCTCAACCGATTTTTTTCAATATAGTTTTCATTGAAAGTACTCCATAAGGCCTCATTTTTGTGATTTTTTTTATAATAGTTTAGATAATTCCATCTAAATGATACAAATGATTACATAAAACAATGAAACGTTTGCGATTGCGCAAACCACCATTGAATTTTAGAACTAAATGTAAAAGTCTCATTAAGTTCCCATAATCAGGTAGTCCCACACGACGTGATTTATAGCTGATACTTACAAGTTATTGTTCGTCTGACAGGGCATTTAGCACGCCCACTTGCGGGCCTTGACCTAAAATCTAAAACTTTAAAAAGTTTCGAACGACGCCACAGCTGCTATGTTGAGTCCAACACAAACATAATCTTTTACTTAATATTATCTGCTCGTCCGCGATTATCACTCTTTAAAATTAAACAATTTAAACGGATAATTAAAAAATACATTTTCAAACTACCTAATTTTGGTATAAAACCAGCCAAGTGTGAGTCCAACTCGCGCACCGAGGGTTCCTTACAATTTTTCACTTACCCTAACATTATTATATTACCCAGTCCCGGTTGAGTTAAGATTGCACCTTATATCTATAGCATTGCATACAAATGAGGTGCAAACTTAACGCAACCGGGCTGTCCAAATATGTGTTTTGAAAAAGACTATATTATTTATGATTTAATTACAAATGTATAGTTTTCAGATTTTTGTATGTATTTGTAGTATGTCACAATATTATTTGCCAAATTTCATTGTTCTATGTCAACGGATAGTACCCTATCATGTTGATTCCCTCGAAATATACGTTTTTTGCGGCATAAATGGCCGTATCTTTTTTAACGTTAATGTAGAAATTTGATTTTTTCACAGCTTCAAGGGACTATTACGAGGGTTGCTACTTATATATCCGGAAACAAAAAAACAAACAAACGTACACGGCTGAAAATAGTTTTATTGTTTTTCAAAGTATTCCCCTTGATGATCTATGCACTTTTGCATTCGCGTGAACCAATTTTTAAAGCACTTCTGCCACTCCGCCTGAGGTACCTCCATAACGTGTTGTTTGAATGCGTCGACAGCATCTTCAGCGGTCGAAAATCGTTGACCGCGTAATTTATTCTTTATATTTGGAAATAAATAAAAATCGTTGGGTGCCAAGTCAGGGCTGTACGGCGGATGACCCGTTAATTCCACATTTTGACCCTCCAAAAATAGAGTTGTTTCGCGTGACGTATGACAGCTGGCATTGTCATGATGAAGAATGATTCTTCGTCGCTGGTTAGTTTTACGAATTTGTTCAAATACTTCCGGTAAGCAAATGGTCGTGTACCACTCTGAATTAACCGTTCTACGGTTTTCTAGTGGCACTGTAGCTACATGGCCATTAATACCGAAGAAGCAGGCCACCATTTGTTTCAATGTACTTTTTGCACGAGTAACTTTCGTAGGGTTCGGCTCATTTTGAAATACCCATACCGTTGATTGTTGCTTCGTTTCGGGATCGTATGCATAGATCCAGGATTCGTCACCTGTATAGATGTTATAAACGGCTTTTGAGTCACCACGGTTATATTTTTTTAACATTTTATTGCACCATTCGACGCGAGCATGTTTTTGCTCATTTGTTAAGTTGTGGGGTATCCAACGCGAACAAATTTTTTTTTACAGCCAAATAATTATGTAATATGCTATTAATGCTGGTCATAGAAATACCCAGAGTCGCCTCTATCTCGCGGTACGTAACATGTCGGTCGTCCATTATAAGTTTTCGCACAGCCTCGATATTTTGTTGTACAACGACCGATTTCGGGCGACCTGCCTTAACTTCGTCCGTAAGCATACTACGTCCACGATTGAACTCACTAAACCAGTGATACACAGTAGTTTTAGATGGGGCTTCATCACCAAAAGTTGAAGTTAGTTGATCTATGCACTGTTGTTGCGTTAAACCACGCCGAAAATCATAATAAATCATAGCACGAATATTTTCACGAGTGAGCTCCATTCTTGCTGCGAGATGACATTTAAAACCCGTCAAAAACAAAACACGAGCGTTAATAAGGAAGAAAAAATATACCTTATATACTTAAAAAAGTTCAAATTTTACCATGGCGGTCAAATATGCTATTTAAGAAGATTGTAATCCCGGTTTCCGGATATATAAATAGCAGCCCTCGTAACTTGAGTATATGATGTTAATTTCAACTCGATAGCTCCACGCGTTCTTGAGATAAAGGGTCTTGACAGACAGACACAAAGACGGACAACAAAGTTATCCTATAAGGGTTCCGTTTTTTTCCGATTGAGGTACGGAACCCTAAAAATGCCGATTTAGATATATATAGCTCATCTGACCATAGAGCGCAACCGTATCTTGATTATTTAGGGGTACCCCTTGCGTTTGAGACTACTGGGTGCTGGGAGTCGAAGGCTATTTTATAAGGGAGGTGGGACGTTGAATGCAAAGGTCACAAATACTAAACTACTTTTGAGTATATGGTCATTGTTTTGAAAATAATACAATAGGGTCATGCATGAAATTTTTTATCGCTTTTCTTAACTAAATATCAAAATACCGTAAAAACTATTTCAAAATGTGAAATTGAAATCAAAATCGGCCAAGAACTTTTTAAACTACTAATTAGACAGAGAGGTCCGATATGCAGTGTTACGTCATAGTGCACTCCGGCCATATAAACTCCATATTAAATTCTGTTTTGCTAGAAAGAGATGAAATGTTTGAAGGCTCATATCTTGGTTATTTTTATAGTTATCGAAATTTTATTTATGTCTTCTGTTTGTTACATGATGGAGCTTTTATTAAAGCAAAAATAAAAATTCATGCATATTCCGTATTATTAACGAGTTAGTCTGGGAGTTTTCTTTGCGGCGTTACTTTCTCTTTAGTAAGCTTCATTTTGTGAAAGTAGTTTATTCGTAAAATAAAATAATTGAAGCCCTTCTGGCACATGTGTAACTGTCTTTACTCATTATGCCCATCTGGCATGAGTTCACGGTATAATCTTGGATCACTCTTATAGGGTTATGCCTTCAGTTACCCACCTACAAAGTTTTCAGTAAGAGCGATCACTTATAGCTATCCAGCGTATTCCAAGTTCCCTCATTTATCGATACTAGCCCATTGGATCATATGAAAATCATGATGTTTCACAACCACGAATTTCTTCTCTAAGATATTAATATCTTAGATAAAGGAATGTCTTCTATACTCTCTGTATAGTGATGTGCCGTTCCCGGGAAAATTCCCTTATTGGGAAAATTCCCGGGGAAGTTCCCGGGAATGTTCCCACATGAAGGGAACATAGGGGAATTTTAAAATTGCATACATTTTGTGCTATCGTGGTTTTTATTACTACATAAGCTTTTAATATTTATACCGTGACAGTAAACAGTGTAATTCATCTGCGAAAGTAAATTCCCTACATTCCCGGGAAATTTCCCAATGTTCCCTGGAAAAAATCCCAATGTTCCCGGGAATATTCCCATCGTTCGAGGAAATGTTCCCCTAGTCAAAATAAAATAAATTTTAGAAAAAATCTTCTTTAATTATAAAAAATCATAAATTTACCATTTATAAGTATAATCATCACAGTTAAATTTCAAAATCCAAAACAAAATAATTAAAATCGTATGTCGTTAGAAACAAAATAATGTTAATTTAAAATGTGTTTTTGGGCATTTACTTAAATGGAGAGCGCATTGGGTCATATTTTTAAATAAATACACATTATTACAATATTTTTTGCAACATTACGTGACTTTATTATTCTCAGTATGTGTAGTGAAATATTCAAACACTACTTTTTGGCCTCATGATTAAAAGCACATTTGTGACGTGTTGGTAGCACCAGAAACGTTAGAAAACTGAATTAATGTATAACAGAGTGAGACGACCGATATATAAAGAAAGAGATATAAACATAAAGGCTATACTAACGTTAATGTAAAATATTGCAAATAAAATGCATAGCGTAAAGGAGAAACGATTTTGTAATCGAAAGAAAACCTTATTAATTAGAGTATAAAACTATATTCATATATTTAAAATATATGTATCCAGCGTAAAGACATAGTTCTTGAGCGAAAGTCATTTTATTTAACGGAGTATTACTAAAGTTAATAAAAATATGAATTTGCCCAATGTGTAATGCAATATTCCCTTGTTTTGGGAATATTCCCGGAACAAGGGAATATTTCTGGGAATATTCCCGTTGGGAATTTTCCCGTTCCCGGGCATGTTCCCGTTCCCGGGAATGTTCCCATGGCACAACGCTACTCTGGACATACCAACAAAATCAGACGCCTGTGTTACATATCTGAGCAATGCTGATACAACTTAGATATGGTATAAAATAAATCACGTGCATAACAACCACAATTATAATGCATTATTACACTTATTACAGTTATTTACAGTTATTATTTCCCATCTCGACTTGCTAATTTGCTTGTGATATGTAATGAATTGATACATAACATTTTATTATAGACTGGGCATAGTTTTCCTCAAAGCTTCTCGGAATGGCTAAGCAAATAAGCTATATATAGATATGTGATGTCCGTTGAGACCCCTTTTCCTCGTGATCAACCTGGATTTACCAAAATGCGATTCCTCGTGGCCAAATTCAATATTGTCTTCCTCCTGAATAATACACTACGTGTGTGGTAATTGGCACCTACTCAGGAAAATTGATAACGAAACTCATAATTTCCGCAATTAAAATGTACATTAATTACAAATGAATCCTTTAGTTATCTGGGCACTATAATTACAGAAAGCAAATAAAAAAAACATCTATATATATATTAAAGAAGAAGTCCTGGCTGACTGACTGACTGACTGACTCATCAACGCACAGCCGAAACTACTAACGCTAGAAAATTGATTTTTTCACAGTCGGTTACATTTATAACGTAGAAAAAAAAAGAAGGCATTTTTCGAAATTCATCCCCTAAGTGGGTAAAACAAGGGATGAAAAAGTTTGTATGGGAAACGTAAAATCTTTGGACTTAGAAACTTAAAATTTCGTGAAAAGATTGTATGTTTAAAATCAAGAAACTTACATTCTTGATTTTCCGAAATTAATCCCCTAAGGAGGTAAAACAAGGGATGGAACTTTCTATATGAAACGTGAAATCTTTGGACTTAGAAACTTGAAATTTCGTGAAAAGATTGCGTTTAAAATCAAGAAACTTATATTCTTGATTTTTCGAAATTCATCCCCTAAGGGGGTAAAACAAGGGATGGAACTTTGTATGTGAAACATAAAATCATTGGACTTAGAAACTTGAAAGTTCGCGAAAAGATTGTGTGTTTATATTCAAGAAACTTATATTCTTGATTTTTCGAAATTCATCCCTTCCGTGAGTGAAACAAGGGATGAAAGTTTGTATGGGAAACAAAAATCTTTGGACTGAGAAACTTGAAATATTGCGAAAAGATTGTGTGCTTAAAATCAAGAAACTTATATTCTTGATGTTTCTAAATTCATCCCCTAAAGGGGTAAAACAAGGGATGGAACTTTGTACGTGAAACGTGAAATCTTTGGACTTAGAAACTTGAAATTTCGCAAAAAGATTGTGTGTATAAATTCAAGAAACTTACATTCTTGATTTTTCGAAATTCATCCCCTAAGGGAGTAAAACAAGGGATGGAAGTTTGTATGTGCAACGTAAAATCTTTGTACTTAGAAACTTAAAATTGCAAAAAGATTGTGGGTTATGTGTTAATTAATGAACTATTAAAGTGAAACACGTATAGGGAGGGAGCGAGAGAGAAATAGAGAGAGAGAGAGAGAAAGAGAGAAGAAGGAGAGAGAAATGGAGGGAGAGTGGGAGGCAAGGAGGGTGGGAGGGAGGGAGATACAGAGAGAGAGAGGTAGCGAGTTAGAGAGAAGAGGGATTGAGGGAGGAAGAGAGGGAGGGAGAGAGGGAGAGAAAGAGAGAGAGAGAGTGAGAGAGGGAGGGAGGGAGGGAGGGACAAAAATAGGTGTCATAATACAATTATGAAACCGGTTTTCTTGTGACGTTAACACGTAAAATTATCGTTCGTAAACCGACTTTATAAGGACAACATTTTTTTGCTACGCCATAAAATAACTATTCTTTTGAAACGCCGAGGTACCTTCTAGGTCATTTCATTTTGGCCAGTGTCGGGAACTTCGCCGGTCTCTTCGTTTCATAGTCTAGCAGGCGTTAAAATTAAAAGTGCCAGTATTGCCTTCTTAAGGAATAATGTTCAATATCCCCATTTTATCAATCTAAATCCGTTGGTCGCTGAATATCTTCTGAGTATCTTTTTACCAACATTAACAGTACCGGACGACAACTGACAGAAAAAAGTTTTCCTCATTCATATTTCTGTTTTTACCGTAAATTTACGCGGACGAAGTCGCGGGCGGCCGCTTGTACTATTATAAAGTTGTAAAAATGAAATATCTGTACATTGAAGATATATTAAAAAATATATTATGTCAGTCAGTCGAAATATATTTTTCGTAAGTATATTTTTTGTATGTGTCGTTGTGGCTTCATCACGCCAAATCGGCTAAACGAATTTCAACTACTTTCGGTACACGGGTAGCTGAGTATCTACGGATGGTTATAGGATACTTTTTACCCAACTACGCTGACGAAAAAAAAGGGTATATGACTCGCGAACGATGCATATACCCTTTTTTTTCGCGAACGATGTTGCGGGTACCTTCCATTTACACGTAGTATACTAACCACTAGCATTCAATGATCAGTAAATAATTAAGATATTTCAGTGAAAATTAAGAATTTTAATTCTTAAAGAAACTAAAACATACATGCATACATCCATAGGTACATACAACCACGCCTTTTTCCCATTACGGGGTAGGCAGAGACTACCTCCTTCCACTTGCTACGGTCCTGGCATACAACTTCCGCTTCATCAACATTCATTAATGTCTTCATTTTGTGCTGTCACAACCCTTTCGCTTTGTCTCATTCACACACAGAATATCAATGTTTCTCGCATCCATCATCTGACATACTTCATCTATTTTATCACGCTTGCAAAGTTGAATAATAGGGTATACGCATGATTTTTTTATCGTCTTTCTTAACAAAATATCAAAACACCTTAAAAATGATTTCAAAAAGTGGAATGAAAATTAAAATCGGCGAAGAAATACGTATGATATAGGAATTTTACACTTCTAATTCGACAGCGATTTGACAGAGGTCCGCATGTACTGTTACGTCATAGTCCACGCCGGCCATATAAACTCCATATTAAACACTGTTTTGCTAGAAAGAAATAAAATGAAATGTTTGATTGCTTATATCTTGGTTATTTTTATAGTTATTCGAAAAAATATTTTTGTTCACCGTTTGTCACATGAATGAGCTTTTATTAAAGCAAAAATAAAAATTCATGCATTTTCCCCTAATGTAAAAAAATATTCTTGTACATAGATGGCGTTGTACATATCGGGGAACGGCTTTTTGTATGGAGATGGTTAGTCCTCTTATTATCATGGTCCTTGTTTAAATGCTCTATAACAATCCCAGACTATGCATTCATCGTACGGACCGATTTCTCATATTTAAGGCCTTGGCCATCCAGTTTCCCAACTTGAGGAAAACACGTCGACATCGCTCTGATAATTATGACATCGTTGACGCAAGCGCATCTCGGAACACCAGTCTTGTGTCACTGACATAATATATAGGTACTGTGACACTGACATTTACGAAGCCTAACTAGTGGTCCATCTTATTGATGGTCATTTTTATTTAAGAGTCCCCCGGTAAGCTCGGCTTTCCATACAAACGTAGTTACACTCTCATTTTAAAACGACTTGCTAGTTTGCTCTGAAACTTTGTTCATATAATAAGTTAAGGTATATGCAGGCCTGTAATTAGTTTATGTAATACAGCGAATCTAAGTTTTTCATACAAAACTTGTTTTTGCTGTATGAAGGCCCTGATAGGCGATATGAGATGTGACTAATTTATAAGCCACAGCAGACTCACTAACTAGGCACTATTAAAAACTAGAGGGTGTCGGATTATTAGAATGTTTGGATTACTGGATTTTACTAATAAAAAACATCTATACTATTATAAAGTAGTAAAAATGTACATTGAAGATATTTTCCAAAAAAATAAGCGATACGGACAATTTACAGAACATGGAATCGAAAACAAATGTAATTTCACGGGGAATATCCTTAGAGAATATGCTTGATGACTGTGTATGAAAATCAAAATTGTAATTAGTTCGTCAACTAGATATTTAAAAAAAATGGACACGTAATTTTTGCTTTATAAAAATAATACAAAAAATCTAAGATAAAGCTGTAGTGACAGACCAGTAATGTTTGATATTAGGCAGCCAAAAAAAAATTAGTCAAATAAATTTCATTTTTATTTTTTTTATTTTTTATTATTATTATACACTTTTTAATCACCTAGTTTTTTTTTAATACTATACTCAATTTTCTTTTTATTATTATTTTATTTTGATTATTTAATGCTATTATGATAACTTTTATTATGATTAATTAATCATTTGATAAGAATTTTTTGACTATATTTTATTAATTTTATTGTTTTATTCATTTTATTGATTGTCATTTTGAAATGTTTGAATTATTATGTTACTAATCCCTAGAAAATAAGATCTATTGTATTACTAACAATCTATGGACCCTGGTCTGCAATAAAATATTTGAATTTGAAAAGCGTATTAAAGTTTAGGAGTGGGGGCCCGTGACGTCACCCCTAAGTAAAATTTGTACTTAGGAGTGACATAGAAAATATCCAAGACCCAGGAACAAACATTCGTGCTCATCACCACCCACTTGCCCTAGCCGGGATTCGAACCCGGGACCGCCAGCTTCGTAGGCCGTTGTGCAACTATGTATATGGCTGAATCTTACAAAATAATATTTATCGTAGCCAAATAAAAATATAAAGTAACCAAATTATGTTTCTTTAGAAAACATCCAACGCATTTACACAAGAAACACACATTTTGAATAATCTTACGTGAGATTGGAGGGGTTGAGCCAAATCTCACGAAATCTCACAAGGTATTTCGCCAAAACACCTCACGTAATGAATGGGCGCTCCCAAACAAATAGCAACAAACAAAAGTAAATTGGTTTGTTTGTGTGTCCATAATGACCCTGACTTTACGTGGTTATTTGTGTTCGGACAGGTCTAACTACAAAAACTCGCCCAACCGTCTCCCTCACACATTCGTAGTAAAAACATCAAACACGATTAAGTTAAGTTTGCACCTGATTTCTATGTAACGGTGTTGAAAGTAGGTGCAAACTTAACTCCGCCGGGTGGTATGAAGTCCGTAGGCGCTTGTACCGTTTTAGTTTTGGAAGGCCGCGACCTTGTCTGGCATCGGGCAGATGACTTTTACACAAAACAGTATGGCAGTACTTTAACTAGAAATAAATTGCAATTTATTCACTACTATACAATTACTTACTCATATATAATGACCTTAAAATGCGTGGTTAAAATTAAATAGTTTGGATTACTCGCGGGCACCGTGTATAAGGTTTTTTTTTTGTTACCAAAAATGGGCGGCATATTTGATTGCCCTAAGGGTAAATCAGACCCGTCAAGTATTATACGAGTGGTTCTTAAACTTTATTGACGATGGAGGAGCATGTTTTAAAAACTGAATATTTTATGGGGCCCAAAAAAATTTAACTTCTATATCTACTGTTATGAAGTAGTAAAAATGAAATGCCTGTACATTGAAGATATTTTCAAAAGAATAAATAAAAGAGACAATTTGAAGGACATATTTTTTTGCATTTTTTGTATGTTTGTATGTGTCATTGTGGCTTCGTCAAGTCAAAACGGCTAAACAGATTTCAACTATGTTTGATACACGGGTAGCCGGGTATCTCCAGATGGTTATAGGATACTTTTTACCCGACTGCGGTGAAGAAAAAAAGAGGGTTATGACTTTTTCCCCTTGGCGTACGAAGTTGCGGGCATCTTCTAGTATTACATAAAATTGTGTCTTATGTCATTATGCCTTTATAGCATTAAGTCGGTCATTTGTACTTTCTTGTATTGCTGAGTAAAGTTTAATAAATAAATAAATAAAATGTATTTCACTAATAAATTAAATAATTGGTTCTCATTCTATAAACGAAAGGAAAGGGGTTTTAGGGTTCCGTAGCCAAATTGGCAAAAACGGAACCCTTATAGATTCATCATGTCTGTCTGTCTGTCTGTCTGTCCGTCCGTATGTCACAGGCATTTTACTCAAAAAGTATAAGATGTACATTGATGAAATTTGGAGTATAGGTGTCGTGTGTAAACCGCTACTTAGTTTGATAGTTAAATAAAATATATATATATTTCTAGGGGGGGCCTCCATACATGTAACCGTATAAGAAAGAAAAAAATTTTTAGCAAATATCAACGTGTGGTAAAAACACTTTGTGGTTTCGAAAAATAATTTTTGATGAATATTTTCCGAAATATTTGCTACGAAATTAGCAAAAATTGTGTCCCCCCCTCTATTTTCTAAACGGTACGTTCATAAAATATGAAAAAAATTACAAATATAAAGCTCAATAAATACTTCCAAAGAAAATTGTTTTCAACATGATCGGACATACCGGTTTTAAGTTATTGCCAAAAAAACGCGCTTCTCAGCAAAAGGACTTAAGTGCAGGGGAGATACGCTCTTTTGTTAGTGTTTTTTTTTCATATCGTATTTTTTGTCACCTGTAGTGCATTTTTTGTATAAACGGCTGCTGAACCCTTCATGGGCGAGTCCGACTCGCACTTGGCCGCTTTTTTTACATAAATAAGACTTAAAAGTATATATTTATATCATTCTGATGGAGCCCTCTGAGATGTCTTACAGAGCCCCAGGCAGGGCTGAATTAAGCCATGCAGAGGCTTCTAGGCAATGTGAGTCTGGGCCCCTTATTAGCTATAGACATTATGTAGGTCTCTCGGTGTGATAGGGCTTCTTAGGAGCGTTGGGCTCATAGTTACCTACATTGTCTTATGAATAATACGGCCCTGGCCACAGGGCTACACTGAGCACACATTGAGCCGTTACCCTCATCTCGCATAAACTTTTTTGTCATATGGCATAATTAATCATTTGGCATAATGCAATTTTTTCTGAAACTGTACAATTTTCAGGACTTTTTGAGGCATCCTGTTAAATGCATTAGGTTAGGTTTGTTTTATAACAATCTTGAAAAGATTACGTGGTCAGAAAAAAAATTATTATGTCGAAAAAAAATATGCCAGAAGACGGTAAATCCACATCGAGACCCTCAGTGTGCCAACAATGAGCTGAGTTTACGACCGAGACTATATAGCGATTATCTCATATCGAGAGTCAGTGCACCTCTCTCGCACGCGCTAATAGTGCGAAAGAGATAGACCGTCATCGAGCGCTCGATACTCGCTCGTGCCGTTTTGTATGTTTTGAATAGATTACAGGGAACGCAAACAAGCGAATGTCAGAGTTAAGATACGGGTTATAATATTATCACCGTACATTAACATATGCAAGTTCGTAGCCAGGACTTACCCGGCGGGCAAACCCCAACGGCATCCGCTTCATCAAGATCCTTTTAACTTCGTTCACGGAGGAGAAAATCATAACCCATCTTTTTTCTTCAGCGTAGTCGGGTAAAAATTTATCCTAAAAGGTTAAATGCAAGTAAGGCCTTCAGGACCCAGCCCTCCAAAAACCATCTGGAAATACCCAGCTACCTGGGTGTACCAAAAATAGTTGAAATCGGTTTACCATTTGGCGTGATGAAGCCACAATTACATTACATTTTAACAATTTTATAATAAGTTATAAAAATTTGGATTACCATACATAGTTGCAAAGCATGATTTTGATTTGAATATAAAACAGAAAAAATAGTTAATAAATTTAAAATCCAATGTTTCCCGCTGAATCTTATGTGAGTGTTTGTCAATCTATAAAAAGTCCATGCCATTTTTAGGGTTCCGTAGACAAAATGGTAAAAACGGAACCCTTATAGATTCGTGATGTCTGTCTGTCTATCTGTCTGTCTGTCTGTCCGTCCCTATGTCACAGGCATTTTATTTAAAAACTATAAGATGTATATTGATGAAATTTCGAGCATAAATGTCGTGTGTTAACCGCTACTTAGTTTGATAGTTAAATAAAAAATATATATATTTCTAGGGGGGGCACTCCATACATGTAAACGAAAGTGAAAAAAAAAAAACACCAAATATCAAGGTGTGGCACATATTTCGACAGTACTACTAAAAACACTATGAGGTTTCTAAAAAAAAATTGGTTTAGTGAATATTTTCCGAAATATTCGCTACGAAAGTAGCAAAAGTTGTGTCCCCCCATCTAAACGGTAAGTTCAAAAAATATGAAAAAATTTACAAATATAAATCTTAATAAATACTTTCAATGAAAATTGTTTTCAACATGATCGGACATACTGTTTTTAAGTTATTGCCAAAAAACTGCGCTTCTCAGCACAGGGACGTAAGTGCCGGGGAGATACGCTCTTTTGTTACTGTTTTTTTTTCATCAGTAGTGCATTTTTTTGTATAAACGGCTGCGGGACCCTTCATGGGCGAGTCCGACTCGCACTTGGCCGCTTTTTTTATTAGATGCCAAATTATAATTGGCTGATATTTCTCACGGAAAATGTAAATAACTATTTAAATGATTTGCAATGACGATGCGATGTTTTAATGCATTGTATTTTTTATTTCATTTCTGTGAATAGAGTGAGGAAGTTATAATTTTTTTTTCTAGGTCATAATAATTAGGTGTTTTTTTGGTAACAACGGCTGGCCTTGTAATTTATTAGTAAGTATAAATTTTTAATATTTTATCATTACGTCATAGAGGTCAAATGAGCTAATCATTTTATAGCTCATTTTGCATAATATCTTAACAACATTGTTTGTAGTAGTTTCTTTACGCAGATATATATAATTTATATATGTATACTATTATTATAGAGAATATAAAGTTGCAAAAATGAAATGTCTGTACATTGAAGATATTTTCAAAAAATGATTGTTACGGACTTTTTGGAGTTCACTAAAACGAATTCCTTTTTTGTATGTTTGTATGTGTAGTTGTGGCTTCATCACGCAAAATCGGCTAAACCGATTTCAACTATTTGTAGCACACGGGTAGCCGGGTATATCCAGATGGTTATAGGATACTTTTTATTCGACTACGCTATAGAAAAAAAGAGGGTTGTGACTTTTTCCTCTCCGCGTACGAAGAAGATAAACATATATTTTACTAGTAGATGCCCATCTACTAGTAATATATATGTTTCTTTATTTATTATTAAAGTACATCCACATTGTACCTATATATATCATTCACTTTAATTATATTATTATAGGTACATCTGATATATACAAGAATAACTTATATATGTTATATGTACCTATACTATATATGTTGTATCATATCATATATATTATAGGTATAAGTAATTATGAATGCATTATTTGCTTGTGTGTCCTAACGCTCTCAGTATTTAATGATTTTTCCTACTGCACCATTTTCATGCATCTCTGTTTGACCTTATGGTTAACTGGTAGAGAATGCTATTTGGGATTAAGTCCGCCTATTTACTTTTGTTTTGTGCAATAAAGTTTAAATATATAGATAAATATATTTGTTTCTTTACTCATGTAGGGTGACGGCACCAGTAATGGACAATTCAATTCAATCATTTTCTTCCGTAATCCAAATTTTAAATAAGGGACTACTGTTTAACTAACAGTTATGTTCCGATACTGATTGTTCGTAAGCGGTAAAGTCCATGAATGATGGGGCATGAGCTCTGGATCTATGCTGTTCATTATTGGGTACTACTGTCCTTACCATGTCCATGATTGGTACCGTCACCCTATTTGATTGAAATTTTGTAAGCCAATGTTTGCCTTCTTTTGATTAAATAAACTTGAAATCAATTAGATACCCATACATAGTGTAGATGTTTTGAAGATACAAAAATACAATAAAATAGTAAAAGGGTCATTCCACGTGAATTCAACAAATTCGAATTAAAAAGTGTGCCGCATGATTTTTGATTTGCATAAAAAAAATGAGGATATACTTTATGGTGGCAGTAATGCTAAACCACCATCAATTATTTTTATTTTTTTTTATTTCTGAGATTGTCCATTCGAAGTAAATAGTGGGGTCAAATTCCTGTTTGTGCATAATTAGGTTAATTTTTTTTTGGAAAGGTAAGGAGATAATTATTACTTTGTTTGATTAAGTAAGAATTATGGATATAATAAAAGATGACAAAAGTTATCTCAATTAACTAAAAACAAAATGGTTTCCACCTGAAATGTACGCTTAACTGGTAGATTTTTGCAATTTTAAAAGCGTCAACTCAGACGTTTATTAAGGATAACTTATTTCTGAAGTATAAAGTACTTGTTTTGTTCATTCTGTAAAATAAATATTATCGTTTTAGAATAATAACTTCTAACTGAAAAACAGTCGTGAAAATTGAGAATTTCGAAAAATGCTCATGTTTGACCCCCAAAATACCCATGTGGAAGAAAATTTTGTTTATTTTATCCAGAAAATATGTTCAAGATCTTCGTTGATTAGAGTCAGTTACAAAAGTTTTGTTATTTTTGCTTGTTTAAGAAATATATTTTTTATAAAGTATTACTTTTCACAGAAATCGATACAAAATACTTTGTGTTATACATGAATAAAAATGGGATTCCAAAAGGTTTTAAAACAATAATACGATAAATTAAAAATGATACATCATTTCAGTGATGGCGCAGATGCACAATATAAGAAGAAACAGAATTTTGTTAACTTTTGTCATCATTATGATGACTTCGGGCTAAAAGCAGAGTTGAACCTTTTTTCAACCTCACGGCAAATCACCCTGTGATGTTGTTGGCGGCACGATCAAGTGGTTAGTAAGAAAAGCTATTCTGCAACGCACTACACGTAGTGATATAATTTTGTCCCCTGAAGTTATGTACGTGTTCTGTGTAAACAAAATTCTTTGAATCAAGTTCTTTTTCGTCTCAAAATCAGATGTCCATGTAGCTGAGCTGCACCTATCAGAACGATTTATAAATATGAGAACCATAAAAAATACACGTTCCTATTTCCTATCACAGTTTCGTTCCCATTTCTCAAAATGAATTAAAAGTGCGACGTTATTCTACTTAAGAAAATTTCGAATTAGCAAATGTTTGCAAGTAATGTTTATTTTTCATTTTATATAAATATAATTTAAAATATACAGCTGTGTGCAAAATAAAAGCAGTATGTATGTGCCATGGTAAGTAGTTTCTTAATCAAGGCAGACGCAAAAAACTTCTCCTAAACAGAATCTATGTACCCAAGGACTGTTTGTACTGGCCACTGAATCAATTCATATTTCTAAATTAGTATAAAAAATAAGAAATTTCGAAAAGTTCATTTCATATAAATAACAGTGTCTGAAAAGTGTCTTTATTTTCAAGCCACCCATCATATAAAGAAATTTGGCAGTGGAATTTGAATCAAAAGTGTGGGAAATACGGTTGTTTGCATTTGTGTTAAATTCGAACGACAAAAAGCAAATGCAACTCTATTCGGATAAAATGACTCAAAGTTCATTAAATAGGAAAAAGCTTTTTAACAGGCCTTTGGGCAGATAAAGGCTATTACATTGCTGTCTTCAAACCTGAATGCACTTTATTGTTTACTCATACCACGATTATAACTAAAATCTTAAGTCACATTTACATCTTGATTCTGCAAATCCGGCTTCACTGCTATTATTTTGCACACAACTGTAAATATACAGTGAATTTGAACCGTCTGGCTTTTATTTATTGAATTTTCATCATTTGCCATACATTCAAAAGTTATAGTCATAAATGTTTTAGAGCGAGTACACATTGGGCGTTTTACGCGCGTTTAGAAAAGGAATACACTATATGCTAGGGTGAGAAAACGAACGCTCTTCTCATTCTAGTGTATAACGTTATCCTATTCTAAACGCGCGTAAAACGCCCAATGTGTACCCGCTCTTAATCTGCATTGTATCAATACAATGAGAGATTAATGCACGACATAAGCAGATTAAAAAAATCATATTTCCAAAAATAGGAAAAATAACAAAACTTTTTAAACTGTATCTAATTAAAGAAGACATCGACTATATTTTCTGAATAAATTCAATTTTTAATTTTTTCTTCCACATGGTTTTTTTGGGGGTCAAACATGAGCATTTTCTGAAATACTCAATTTTCACTTATATTTTTCTGTTACAAGTTATTACTCTAACAAGATAATATTTATTTCACATAATGATCAGAGCCAATACTTTATATTTCAGAAAACAAATATCCTTGATATGCAACAGAGTTGGAACAAAAAAAAATTAAAATTGCAAAAAAATACCAATTGACGTGAACATTTTGGATGGACACAATTTTGTTTGTAGTTGACATAGATTATTTTTGTTATACAATATTAAATGCACAGTTCCTACCTAATCAAACACAGCAACAGTTATTTCGTTATCTGTTCTAAAAAAAAGTTAGAGCAGATTATATACAAGCAGGAATTTGACCCCCCAATTAACTTCGAATGGAATAAGCTCGAAAATTAAAAGATAAAAAAAATCAATAGTGGTGGATCAGCACTTCTGCCACCATAAAGTATATCCTCATTTTTTTTTATTCAATTCAAAAATCATGCGGTACACTCGATTTGCTGAATTCACGTGGAATAGCCTAAAAATACCGCTTAAAATGTAATTCTTTTTTAGTTTGTGTTGAATTAATGTTTTATAGAAAAACCCGGCCAAGTGCAAGTCGGACTCGCGCACCGAGGGTTCCGTACAAACTTACACTTACCCTAACATTATTATATTACCCGGTTTCGCTTGAGTTAAGTTTGCACCTGATATCTATAGCATTGCATACAAATGAGGTACAAACTTAACGCAACCGGGTTGTTCAAACAGATTTTTGTGAAATAAAAAAAAAAAAATCTATTTAGAGACATGTTTATAATTTTTGTGTAATATTTATCTTTATTTATAAAAATTATTTTAATTTCAAAATTTTCGTTCGGTAAACTTCAGAGATAAAGAGAAGGAATGTTTTTTTTTCACATTTTCCTCAATAAAACAAAATGTAATCACAATAAAAAAATATATTGTTCAAAAATGTACAGATCAAGCTCTTTCATATGATACCCTATTTGACCTAGTAGCTACCCTTAACATTTTTGCCTCATATACGTCGTTTTTTAGAAAATAAAAATATATTTTCAAATGTTTCCTTTGCAATACATGTGGGCTGACCATGTTTAAAAATGTTCCACATTTCAAATAGAAGCATAAGTAGTTTTGGCGTTCTAAAAGTCGGACAGACAGACAAAGTCGCACCATAAGGTGCGTCCACATTTGTATCATTTGCCCGTATCAGATCTTCGTCGCGTGGCATGATCGCGTGTCACGATCACGCGTTTGGACGTTGCGCTGATCCGATCGCTCGAAATCCATTTGCTACGCGTATCACACACTTATATCGGAAGAGTGCGGCATGATCGGCACGCCGACAGTGAGCGTCCAAGCAGCGCGATACGCAGTCATGCCAAGGCACGGTGATCGGATACGAGCAAATGATACAAGTGTGCACGCACCTATACGGGTTCCTTTTGTACCATTTTTGGTACGAACCCTAAAAATAGTCGATTGCTGCAAGTACTGTGCATAGAGCGTTGACACTTCACACTCTATCCCTCCCACAAGCGATACATGATTTTAAATGTCTTGTGTTTAGTGACGAGTTTTAACGATTAATCATTAAAAGTCATTCATTTGTATCATTAACGATAAAAAAATATTTCTTGAATGATGCTTCATCATTTGCCTTTATCTAGAAAGATAATTTAAACAGCATCCATCTAGGTACGGCATTTACGTATATGGTGCATTCCACCAGAATGTCGGGTACGTGACGCCATTATTTTCATACTAAGAAAGTTAGGAAGTCAATATTTGGTATGTCAATATTTTGTAACTTGGCTTTTGTATTGGTAGTGAAATCTAGGACTTTTTATATGTTTTAAGGTAGTCATAGCCGTCACGTACCCGACAAAGTAGACGTCCTGGTCCCTATTTAATCGACTTCCAAAAAAGAGGAGGTATGTTCGATAGTTTGTATTTTTTTTAAATGTATGTTCACTGATTACTCCGCCAATTGTGGACCGATTCTAAAAATTCTTTTTTTTTGAAAGGATATACTCCCGAGGTGGTCCCATTGCCACCAAATTGGGAACTGATGATGGGATCGCAGGGAAATCAAGGGCAATCCTCAAATTGTATAGGCATTTATAACGTTTTTCATATATTTTCTTAAGCTATTGAAGTATTTGCATATGGTAGTCATCGTCTCATCATGCTGAGCTGATATAGGTAGATACGTTAAAACTGTTAGTTATTTTCTTTTTAGTGTGTCCCTGAAGTAGAAGAATGGAATACCAGGGAAATCGAGAAAAACTCTCAAATATTATAGGCACTAACAATGTTTTGTATATATTTTTCTAAAGTTATCAGTTGTTTTCCTCTGGTTGTCATCATTTCATGCTGAGCTGATGATGGAAGGTACAATGAACTAACCAATTTTTACATTTCTTACTTCCCAAGACTCGAGATGCGTGCAAAGTAGCTCCTCAATCTTCCCATTCTCGGCTCTAAAAAATACTTTATATCACTACTAAAATCCATCACTAAAAAGCAAAAAATAAAAAAAATAAAATAAAAAAAGAACCGACTTCAAAATAAACTAAAAAGCTATAAATATTTTTTTATTGTACGGTACGGACTTCAAAATAAACTAAAAAGCCATAAATATTTTTTTATTGTACGGTACGGATCACATTTGAATCACCTTTTGAAGTCGGTGCCAAACCTGAAGTAAATAAAGTTCTTTATTCAACAGAAATACGAATTACTATGACTAAATATATATGTAGGTAGATAATAACTAAAGGCTCGCCGCCGCGGTTCTTAATAGTAATAAATGAATGGTTTGGCACCGACTTCAAAAGGTGATTCAAATGTAATCCGTACCGTACATAAAAGATTATTTATGGCTTTTTAGTTTATTTTGAAGTCACTTCTTTTTTTAATTTTTTTTATTTCGTGATCGTGACAAATGTCGGGTGACAGCGACAATTTCACGTACATTGCATGCCCAGTACAAAATAAGGAGATGTATCGAGCTTGCGGGGATCGCCGTGAAC
Source organism: Hedya salicella (assembly GCA_905404275.2). Taxonomy (NCBI): domain Eukaryota; kingdom Metazoa; phylum Arthropoda; class Insecta; order Lepidoptera; family Tortricidae; genus Hedya; species Hedya salicella. Next base: position 51,314,924 of record FR990097.1, on the reverse strand, counting down.
ATTAAATTGTCGTTGTCACCTAGGGTTGCCAGATGTGTTGAAACAAAAACCGGACAAGTTTTTAATTTTTATTTTTTAACACAAATTAACTGAAAATAAAATTTTTAGGCAATTCTAGAGCTACCAAAAAAAATAAGGGTCAATCTACTTTTTCATATATTTAGTTAAACGCAGCATTCGGGAGCGAGCGGTTCAAGCCCCAGATAACGAACTATTCGTAATTTTCACTAAAACCGAACAATCTATTGTCCGGTTTACCAAGATTTTCTTGACTGGACAAGCATAAAGGAAACTTGACTGTTAGGTCGAAAACCGGACATCTGGTAACCCTAGTCACCTGACAATTGTCACGATTGTGAAATAGAGGCCTGGTGAAATGCACCCTGGACAGGCCGATACGGGAGCGACAGCTACGGTCGTAAATCCAATTCCATAAAAGTTGCACCCGCCGGTGAAGGGGGAAGAGCTACGCTCTAACATCTAAGTTCAGGCTTTTGGGAAAGAGAAGCAAACCAGGATTTCGCATGTCGTCGGCTAAATTCGCAAACTTCGTAACTCCATCAGATCAAATTTTACAGGAGGCACATAACACTCAATTTTAACAATATGGCGGTCGGTTATTTCGACGTTTCCTATTTCGGTTTTTAAACTTAAAAGGTTTATTCTAGCATTTAAAAGTTTTGCCATTATATGCGTTCAGACTCTCATCTAAAAAAATGGAGTTACTACGTTTTAGCCGACGATGTGCTACCACACCCTCGCAAAAACCGCTACTTAGTTTAGTGGTTAAATAACATAAATAAATATTTCTAGTGGGGCAAGTCCATATACGTAATGTAACAGTAGCCGAAATCTTTTTTTTGACGTGATAACGTCTTATAAATCGATGAACGAAAAAGCATGACTCATTGTCATGTTCCGCCTGAGCCGAGCGTGCAAGCCAGAGCGCGGAACAAGCGATAGAGAGCTTGTTAATTCATAAAAGTATGCAATTTTTATCAATGTTTCTTATTATGACGTTGTATCCTTCGATTGATTTAAATGAACTGTTTATGCCATACGATTAAATGAATAAAATTATGGCGTTATCACGTAAAATTATCGTCCATAAACTGACTTTATAGACACCCAGTTTTTTGATAAACTTAACATTTTCGAAAATAATCGCTCCGAAAGTAGCATACCTACATTAGATCCCCCTCTATCTTTTTAAGCCGTGTGTCCAAATCATATATAAAAAGAATCAAAGGTACCTACTATTACTAATTTTAATTACTTAATAAATAATTTCAACGACAATTTCAACATTGCTTTTGTGTTATTGCCGAAAACCTTCACTTCTCAGCAGAAGAACGTAAGTGCCACGGAGATACGCTCTTTTGCTGGTGCACTTTTCATTTTCACATCGTATATTTTCCATCTATAGTGCATTTCTTTGGGCTACGGATGCACTAAGCATTGTCCGACATGCTGTTAGCAGGGATTCGAGATGTGTCGTTTTCAACGGGACCTTTTTATCATTTCAATAATACTTATTTTCTTATTGTATTGTTTCGATATGCAATATGATATTTATTTGGTATTTCATTGACGTCATCTTTACTCTCATCCATCAATCTGTATTTCTTGTTCCGCATCAGGTTTTACCAGTTACGGCCATTATAAAGGCATTAAGATATGAGTATGATTAAGGAAATTGTCTTGTCCACGAAATAGATTGTATTGATTCTCTAATAATTCTAACGGTCAATAATTCTTACAGTACACTTGGGTCTTTTGGATTAAAATACAAATGAAAACCCCACATAAGAATATCTTATTAAACTAGAAGACGCCAGCAACTTCGTTAGCGGAAAATAAATCAGTCACTATCTCTTTTTTAGTTTGGCGTAGTCGAGTAAAGAGTATCCTATAACCATCTGTGGATACCCAGCCATAAGTAATGGTTGAAATCCGTTTAGCCGTTTTTGCATAATGAAGCTACAAAGTATCTGGGTATCTTCAGCTTTGAATAAAGCAAAAATAAAAATTCATGCACATTCCTTATTTAGGCTGTGCGTCGACTGTCATATTTAAATAACGGTACCAACTGTTTTACGGGTTTTAGATACAAAAATAACAAAGAAACATTAAAGTAACCACAGGTAATCGCGACTATTTGCTGCATTTATGGCGTGTCAGTTGTAAAATGTCCATCATACAATTGTAACAGACGAGTGGTCATTATTACATGACACATCGAAACCGCGATGTTGGTCATAAAAAATTACAAGCATTTTTATGTAATATTTTCTCCTGTTTCCGCGATTATTACTGATTTAAATAAAATCATTTAACGGATTATATCGCGTATTTGAGTTCCCGACGTTGCCGAAGCTTTTCAGCTTTCCATTTTCAACCCGTGGCCACGGAAAGCTGAAAAGCTTCCGAAACGTCGGGAACTCAAATAAGATAATATACGCGATATGATCCGTTATTTTTTTAAAATTAAATAAGACTTTTTATGGTAATAAGAACAATTGATTGATTAAAACACCTTTTTTTGCGAACAAAGATTAATCACAGAAGACGTGAGTTTTTTTTGTGGTATAATTTAGTTATTCTTAACCTTAGACGCATCATATATCATATTGTACTCCTCCGTTGCAATCTGCTGTTAACTGTACATCCATTATTTCCACAGCTATAGATATCTGACGACTGGTGGCCTGGTTTCCCCCTAGTTCAAGCACCAGTCTCCACCATATCTATACTGTTATAAAGTTGTAAAAATTAAATGTCTGTACATTGAATTTATATATATTATAAATGCGAAAGTGTGTCTGTCTGTCTGTCTGTCTCTCTGTCTGTCTATCTGTTACCTCTTCACGCTTAAACCGCTGAACCGATTAAGATGAAATTTGGTATGGAGATAGTTTTAGCCGCGGGAAAGGACATAGGCTACTTTTTATCCCGGAAAAATACCCTTATCCGCGATAAACGAATTTAAGGCGGACAAAGTGGCGGGCAGAAGCTAGTTGAATATATTTTCAAAAAAACGATTGTTTCGGACTATTTGGAAAAAACATGGAAAAAAAAGTTATTTTTATTTTTTGTGTTTGTATGTATCGTTACGGTTTCAACACGCCAAATCGGCTAAACGGATTTCAACTATTTTTGGTACACGGGTAGCTGGGTATCTCGAGATGGTTATAGGATACTATTTACCCGACTATGCTAAAGAAAAAATGAGGAGTTATGACTTTTTCGCCTCCGCGAACGAAGTTGCGGGCGCCTTCTAGTTATTTGTTATGCAAGGCTGCAAAGTTGTTATTTGGCGCGAGTGCTGGAATTCAAAGTCGAGAAAGCGAAGGAAACTAAAATTGAATTCAAATATAGATTCCTGAGCGTAACGAGGCTTTCAAGGCACGAGAAGCCAAATAATTTTGCAGCCGTGCGAAACACACAACTTTTCACCTCACTACAGACGAAGAAAATATGATGTGTAAAAAAATCTATGAAATTATGACAACTGCACACAACTGACAATTTTAAAACTGGTGATTGATTACAAATCTACGAAATACGAGTGTATAACAAAAAAAAATATATATATATATATAAAAACTTATTAAAATTTCAAATTACTTTTCCACGCTAGCGGATAAAACGAACTTTTCCTCGCAGATTTGGCGCTGTGAACGGAACTTTTTCGAGCGAGTGAGGTGAAAATGATTTTTTTTACTTTGGTTTAATGTGAAAAAGAAAAAACCATTCCCAGCCTTTATCTCCGAAGTTTACAAATAGAAAATTTTGAATTTTTCTTAAATTTTGTAAATAAACCTCAATCTATCTAGTTTATTTTTATTGTCAACAACCATTTGTGTACTAGGTTGTGTTAAGTTGGATATAAATGTGATGTACATTTGTATCCAACGCCCTAGATATCAGGTGCAAACTTAATGTAATTGGTAAATTAAATAAGTTACATTAAGTAAAGGTTTGCACGGAACCCTCGGTGCGCGAGTTTCGTACTCAGCCAGTTATTTTAATAAATATATCTTTTCTCAGTAAACCCGTGAACACGGAAGCTGAAAAGATTTCGAAACGTCGGTTACTCTAATGAGATAATATAATCCGTTAAAATTGTTTGAGTAATAATCGCGGAAACAGAAGAAAATATCAGTTATTTTTTCTCTTATTCAAATTTAACCACCATGTATTTCCTATATGACAAAAATAGTCAAAATATATTTTTATTTTATTTTTTCTTGCATTTTGTGATGACAAAGAGATTAATTATTACGTTTATTATTTATTTCTGTGTTTGACTTAACATTTTTTATTATTTTACTTTATTATTTATATGACGATCATAATTTAAGTAGGTAGAGCTAAATTTAGTCAAAGTTATATTTAAGTAGGTATTTACAAATGCAAATTTATCTACTAATCTAATCTACTTTTTGATATGTTTTCTTGAAGAACTACGCATTGAGTTTATACTCAAAACATATATTTAGGATAGGCTAAGTACAAATATTGTAATAGATATAAGAGTTATTTCGAAAAAATGACTGACTGTTGAGTTTGTTTCGGCTTTCTTCTCCTCAGTGGTCTCCTCTTGGGAAACGCCGTAGAGTCAGACTTGTAAAAGTGCCCTTACGGCCTACTTACAGAATAAACATCATTATTTCATTATTACTTTAATTGACACCTATAGAAAGTAATTTATATTTTCGTTAAATTTTCAAAATTAAAACTTACATTTTCCATTGGTACCCGATCCGGATCCTTGCGGCGACACCGAATTTATAAAAACAAACACAAACAACACACAAAACTTAAAACACACCATTTTGATAATTACAAACAAAACATTACTTCGTAAAAAATAAAATGTTCCCGCTTAATTCCAGTTATTTTTTTAATTACACTAGCTTTTAATATTTAGGCTCTTAAGCCAAGATGTCAGAGCCACCGAATTTCGCCCGCCTTAATAAACGTCAAGTTTTTTTTTAAACGACACAATTTAAGGTCCGGCTAAATGCCGAGACGTCCGTCGACTGCTTACAAAACGTTACTAAGATCATTCAAGGCAAAATTGTGTTATTCATGTGTACCTGCTTTATACGACCTCTTTAAATATGCAACTCGTTTGCTCGAATAGCAAACAGGTTGTGTACTTCTTTATTTGGTCTTGATATGTTTGAGCGATGTTAGGTATTTTGCGAGGAGGTCAATGATTGATACTTAATGCTCTTGGCAATGACAGCAAAAAGCTTAGTTAAGTTATTGAAATACAACAATTTAACGGATTATATCGCGTATATTATCTCATTTTAGTTCCCGACGTTTCGGAAGCTTTCCAGCTTTCCAGGGTCACGGGTGGACTGAGAAAAGATGTATTTTCCAATGTCAAAGTTACAATTTGCGCAAACTACCAATTTTTGAAAAAACAAATAAAGGTGTGCACATACATGCCAGATGGGCCTAAGCTGTAAAGACAGTTACACATGTGCCAGAAGGGCTTAATTATTATTATTTTAATAATTTACCAAGCAGCATTTCACAAATGAGGCGCACTGAGGAGAAAAGAAACGCTGCAAAGAAAAACTCCCAGGCTACCTCATTCCTAATTATAATATTTTAAAAACAAAGACTATTAAACTACTTTTTAAACAGATAAGATATTTTACACCGATCGGAAATTAAGGATTTGTAGTCCTGTGTCTCGCTTGTTCCTTGATGAGATGTATTACAGGATCCCAAACTGGTGGTAGTGACAATCCATCTTCTCTATTGAAATTAGGATGCTTTTTAATCTCAATAGCCTCACGTAGCATTCTGGGAAAATATCTTTTTTCTTTGGCAAGGATAGAAGGTTTATCAAATTCATTGAGTGGTTTGGTTTGTCAATGACATATTCACAGACTGTAGACCTATTACACCGACGGTGCTTGACATCTGCTATGTGCTCCTTCACCCGGGTTGATACACTGCGTTTCGTTTGACCAATGTATGAAAGACCACACTTGCAGTCCAGCTTATAAATGCCTGCACTCTGCAAAGGGGTGCTACTCTTCCGTTTAATTGTTTTATTTCAATGAGTAATAATCGCGGAAACAGAAGAAAATATTACTTAGTTAATTTAGTTTTTTATTTGAATCTTTTGACTAGAAGGTGCCCGCCGACGTCGTCCGCGGAGGAGAAAAAATAAAATCCTCATTTTTTTCAGCCTATTCGGGTAACAGTATCCTATAACCATCAGATACCTAGCTACCCGTGTAGCAAAACTATTTGAAATCCATTTAGCCGTTTTTTCGTGATGAAGCTGCAAAGACACATACATACATAATTCGTAATTAATTCATTTATTGCATATTAGTCATGTTGTACATTAGGACTTATTTAGTTATATATATGTCCAAGACATGAACCTTGCTAGGGTATGGCAATTTACCTACAGCTAGGTTCTTAATAATAATAATATTTATATATTTAGAAGCTCAAACAGTCATCATTCAAAAATTCCTCTATTGAGTAGTAGCAATTAGTGGTTAACAGTTGTATTAGCTTTTTTTTAAATACTGTATCTTTAGTTTCTTCTCTAATTGACTCTAGTTTTTTATTTGATATTGCAATACAATGGTAATAAGGACCGTTTTTGTACATACAAACATACAGAAAAAAATCCGCTTCAGTGACCTCCAAATAGTCCCTTACAATAGTTTTTTTTTAATGTCTTCAATGTACAGACATTTCATTTTTACAACTTCATAATAGGTAGTATATAGATATATGTTTTTTTATTCTATCCTGAATGATCTAAGATTTGTAATTCCATACATGCGCAGGCACTCTATACAGTGTGTTCCAGGATAAAGTGCACAAACGAATAGGGATGAATGTACATGCAATTTTATCGACAAAAAAATAATCAAAAAAATTTTTAAGACATTACTTTTTTTTTTAACGGCTAAAGAGTCGGATGCACCATACAGAGATCCATAAGCAAGAACAGATGACAAAATTCGTCGACTACTGGTGTGGACGATTAGCTCAGATGGTAGAGCGTGCTGCCCCGGTCTGGCTCAAGGCACTGGTTCAAGTCCAGTATCGTCGAAAAATTTTTTCATTTGTTTCTGATCTTTGTTTATAATTTTAAGACATTATTAACTTTTTTATGAATCATTAAAAAAAATATCATATGTAGTGGACCTTATGGAAACAAAGCAAGATATCTTGAAAACACAATATTCATATGAAAAAGTAGTTTTTGTTGAAAGTATTTATGCACTACCTTTGTAATTTTTGTATATTTTTGGGACATACGGATTAACAGATAAAGGGGAGGACATAATTAATGCAACTTTCGGTGCGAGTTTTTCCGAAACATGCCCTTAACAATTTTTAGAAATCTTAAAGTATTTTTAGAAGAACTGGATACCCAAATGGGATTTTTTTAGACTTCTGCTATATGTATTGAGTGCCCCAAAAAATATTTATTTTTGTACAAGACACCTGCACTCCAAATTTCATCAACGTATTTCGTCTGACCGGACCCGCTTCTGACCGGATCAAGAATACAGTACTACGTTTCAAAACCCGGATAGCCCACGTAGCCCAAACAGCTGCCAAGCTGAAGTGGGACTGGGCTGGACATGTCGGTCGCATGCTGGGTTGACTTGTGGGCTAAAGTAGCCACTGAGTGGGTCCCACAAAATAGAGTCCGGCGTCGCGATAGGCCTCGACGAAGATGGCGGGACGAGCTTGACTCTTTCCAGAACAACTGATGGGAGATTGCCCAAGACCGGGACACGTGGAAGAATGAGAGGGAGGCCTTTGCCTAGCAGTGGGTCAAAAGTAGTGGGAAACTCTAGGCTCTTAAAAAAAAACCATTTCGTACCTTGTCACAGTCAAAATCAATATGAAAGCCGATATACATTGTAACCGGAAGCCACAAGTAGAAAAAAAATGCTCTCAAATAAATAGCTTTGTATATGCCCTACGTAGACTTGCATCACTAGTCAACACAACCACAGCTCATACAGCTTATCATGGTTACGTGGCATCGGTACTAAGATACGGTTTACTTCTTTGGGGATACTCTACCGATGTAAACAAAGTATTTGTGAGCCAAAAAAGATGCATTCGTGCGATTTGTAACGTGGCACCACGGACGTCATGTAAACGTCTTTTCAAGAGCCTAAATTTGTTAATGCTACCGTCACTGTATATTTTGGAAACTTGCAAATTTGTTAAACTACACCCGGAACTATTCACAACACGGAAAAATACTTGCAAATTCAACACAAGACACCCAAATAAACTTGTGCGTACAATGAACTACCACACACAAATTTGCAATAGGAATTGTTATTTAATGGCAATAAAAATATTTAATAAGTTACCTATAAATATTCAAGAGCTACCCTTTAAGTTATTCTTAAGAAAATTGCTGTACTGGCTAGTTGAACATAGTTTTTACTCTATGCAGGAATATTTTGTGATCTAGTTAACTGACATTATTGTTTTATCAAATATTTAACTACTAGAATAATCAAATTGACAATTGCTTAGCTCTTAATTATTTAATTAATAATATTTAACCTAATTTATAATTCCAAATTGACATATTAGGTATAATTTAATATAATGTGATTATGATTGTATGATTACATTGTAAGTTATTTAACATTTGCATGCCAGAATTGTTGGCGAGATATGTGTGCCTTATTGTCAAATTTATACCATCACAACTAATGTCATGCATGTCTCAAGCAAAATAAATTTTCATTTTCATTATCATTTTATCAATGTCAGTATGACAAGGTACGAAAGGGTACACAAATTAAATTCCTTGACCGTACATCTAGTAGTTTTTGAATATAATGCCTGCGACATACGGACGGACGGACGGAATTGACAAAACTATAAGCGAGAAACCAAAAAGATTTTAAGGTTAGGTTAGGTCATTTAGGAGCAAATTTTATATGGACCCCAATCAAATCCCGCTTAGTTTTGAAGATATTATCAATTTTCATGTAAACTATTTATGGTGATTACTAAAGTGCTTTAATAGTAGATTGTTTGACAAGAGGCTAAAAGTAGCCATTATGACACGAATTGACTATTTGGACGAGCTCACAAATTAGCGAGGACAAATATGTGTTAGTGTCATAATGGCTTTTAGCCACGTGTTAAACACTCTGATTTTCACTTCGACTGGCTGAAAATAAAAAAATACATATCATAATTTTTTTTTTGAAAATCAGCTTTCAGATTTATTACAGTTTGAGAAATTCTATCAGAAAGTTTGGCCAATCTGACCAGGTTGGTTTGTTTGTTCTTAATTATTCGTAAGGAGTATGTAGCTGGCCGCAAGTTTTTTTCAGTGTCATAGACATTTTTATGGGATTATATGGCTTTCTTTTAAACCCTAGGGGCTAAATGTACTATTTTAATCTCGCTTCGCGAAGCTAATATGACGTACTTTCTGAGCGGGAGAAGTGAAAAGCTCTTTTGATCGCGACTTTGCCACTTATGTTGCCAAGTATCGCGTCGCTACTGTGAGACATCCAATGACACTCACTAAAGTCATCCTTTTTTGGAAAAAATCGTCAACATTTTATAAAAAGGGATATTTTTTATAGTTAAAAACAGTTACTCAAGTTTTATGTACAAACATTTACAAAACTAGTTTTTTTGCTGAATTTCACTTGGGTCATATATTAATATTACTCCTAATGGCTTCAAAAAAACGTGGTAAAAAATGACGGATTCTTCCCGGGCATCTTGGTAATTTTCGTGGCGCGTTTTTTTTTATATTTTTTTATAATTTTGATGATGGATTACGGTAGATATTGGAATGATGAACAAAATGAAGAAAGAGACACTCTTTTTTTACAAATAGTTTAGCTACAATTGACTGCCAAATAAATCATGCCACACAAATTACATTGTTGCCACCCAAATAACATTTTTAATTTTAATAAGTTATGCTATCTATTTGAAATTTGGAATATTTATAAACATGATCAGCTTACATATATTTCAAAGGAAAAGTTACAAAATATATTTTTATTTTCTAAGAAACGACCAATATGAGTATCCAAACGACCACTTTTTATAAAACTAAGTCTAGGTCATTTGGTCAAGTAGGGTATCATATGAAAGGCCTTGTTCTGCACTTATCTGCACATTTTCGAACAATATATATATATATATATATATATATATATATATATATATATATATATATATTGTGTTTCATTAATCATATTTTTTGAATAACCCGGTTTGGTTTAAGTTTGCCCCTCATTTGTATGTGACGCCATAGATACCAGCGGCAAACTGGCGCTTCAAGTCGGAATTAGTGAAAGTTTGTACGGAACCCTCGGTGCCCGACTCAGACTCGCACTTGACTGGTTTTTTTAAAGATAACAAGTGTTATCAGGCATATAAAATGCTCATAATATCCAAATAAAACAAAACATGTAATTTGTGTGGACTAAAGTGGCACACAAATTACGCCACACAAATTAAAGCAAAAGTGCGAGTGTTTTTATTTTGTCGAAAGTATAAGCTTTAGGTAAATGACAATAGGACTATTGATTCTCGGTGTTCTAAACTATAAAACACTTAGTTGGACATACCGATAAAGTAGTTGAACATGCAATATTTACTAGCCACACAAATTACCTTAAAGGCTGAGCGAAAACATCGTGTCACAAACTAACCTATTTAAAAAAATCACAACACAAATTACGCGTCCACTTCGCTCGGCAATGGAACGCGAACTAGCATGTCTTCGACGTAGTATCTTAAAAACGGCTTTACATAGCTCAACCAATCGTAACCAGCAGGTATTTGCGAGTCGTGAAAAGATGCTCGCGCGCGGGACACATTCCGATCTCTGTATTTTTAAATTATGATTTTTTGCATACTTTTCTGGATTATAATATAGGCTCGGAAGAGCCCTTTTAAATGTTGTTTACAGAAATTAATTACGACAATCATAGACAAAGTTTTATGCAATTGACTGAGCTAAACTTCGCGCGTGGCATACCTCACAGCTATGCTAATCGTGAATTTACGGACTTTACTTAATTTTTTTTTTCGGGGATTAGTAGCTCATTAACTCATTATTGTTAATTAAAGGCTTTGCCTCATCATAAATAATACCAAAGAATACAAGCATTTTTTTTTAATTTTGGTATATAGCATAGTTTTTTTTTGCAAGTGTGGGACATCCAAAAAACTCGTTTTGAAAATTCACCCATATGGCGTTTCGGAAGCTACAGACTTTTTGCTGCTAACTATACAAGAAACGATTGAAATTCAGGATGTGCAAATAAATTAAAAAAGGTGTTATATATTCAATGTTTATTGCAAAAGCTACAGTTAAATTGTTTTAATCACACATAGCAAAATAGGAGGAATTAAAAAGTGCTGAGTGGCTATTTTAGTAATATAATAAAACCAATTGTTGTCGAATTTATAGTCGGGGAGTGAAAAGGTTCGTCAATTTTCGACCCTATGTGATAAGCAGGGGTCGGAGATTAGGATAGATATTTACCTAAAGTTGGGAAAACACCGGAATAAGTTCAGCAAATATGGAGTTGGCTACTTATAAATATAATTTTGATAATATAAATTCCGGTTTTGATCATATTTGATAACCGAATGTATGTTATTATGTAATGTTTACCCATTAACGACTCCCGGTCTCAATTTATTGACGGTCCCCCATTCTGGGTTTGGTTTTCGCCGGTAATAGGTAGTATTAAGACTGCACACTACATTTGTTATTTACTTAGGTTAAGTTATGTGTTTTATTTGTGTTAATGGACCCACTGAAAATCAGCGTCGATGCACTACATGCACCGACACATGCTGAGTGGGCTCCTTTTTTGAAATACCACCAACGCTCACTCTTGTTTTTGTTCTTTAGTCATAAGCAATTCAAAGCAGTCGGTGCCATATAAAGAATTTAGTAAGTTGTGACACGATGGCACCGACTCCAAAATAACATTAATTGTATATACTGTATATATTGAGTATACAAACGGTTACTTGTAAGTAATTTGAAGAAACTGAATTATGGCGTTATTTTTTACTTTTTAGTTTTTTTTGGAGTCGGTTTTATTTTTTGTTTAAAAGTTTATTTATTTTACACTTTTTAGTTAATCTTTACTTAAAAGTGTATCTCGTGACGATTCGAACAAGCCCAAACACGGCGAGGATACATTATTTTATTACATAGATCTGGTGCCTACCTTCCGGCTCCATCATCAAATCAATTCGATGGTACCATTCTCATCAGGAACATTTTAAATTGTGACCATGAAGTTGCTTAGCTAAATTAATCAAGATATTTTGTCGCCACCCGTAAATCATTTATCATTGAGGAGTTCCGATGGCATTCTGTGGTCTTCTGCATCAGTTCCACTTCACCAATTTACACTTTCTGAATGCAAATGCTTATTATGTTTCTTATAATACCAAAATCGCTATATGTATGCCTACAATATTTGAGGAGTTCCTTCAATTCCTCATGGATTCCATCATCATATCTTCACCAAAATTAAATGGGACCAACTAAAAAAAACAAAAAAACATTCCGTCTAATTGAGAACCTCCTCCTTTTTTTGGAAGTCGGTTAAAAATATGGCATGTATAAATTCAATTACGTGTACTGATATCGCTCATCTTAAGGTGCATCCACACTTGTATCATTTGCTCGTATCAGATCACCGTGCCGTGGCATGACGCGTGATCGTGACGCGACGACGATCTGATACGGGCAAATGATACAAATGTGGACGCACCTTTAACTGATGGTGTTAAGGTTCAAATATGATGATCCTTTTGTGTCCGCGACTGTACACTGGACAGCATAATTGCATGGACATTTGTCAGAAAGTTTGCTTTGCAGCGAAACGAGACGCCATCTATCCGGTAACGACATTGGTTTCACAAGATCTTACTAGATGGAGTTGATAACATCAAAATATTAAAAAAAAATCTCGGTTGCACTTACGATTGCCAAACACACACGGCAAGTTACTCAAATATCAAATTTACATTATGGAACGTATTTTCAGAATCCAGTATTTTTGAATGCACCTTCAATTAAATATTACTTAGATTCACCGTCATATATAACCAAAGCCATCGATGATTTTGCTAATTTAAACACAAAATACAAAAACGCTTTTTTCCTATACCGTGTTCCAGACGATTATAACCCGGAACATTCGTCGTATTGATCAACTCATTAAATCCCTTAGCCATCAAGCCATATTCGACATGGATGAAATTTATAACCGTATTTGTAATAACTAATCACCTACGTTTGCAAGGCACGAGTTTAGTGTTAATAGTTTATTTAATTTTTTTTTTCTGAGATTCATTAACAGCTGCTTATACAAAACATTTTTATGTAAACAAGTAAATATTTATAATTAAGTCACATGTTGAATAGTTGTTGAATAGTGCAACAATTATATAAAAGTAACCAAACATATTTAGAGGGTAGAATTAAGATTATGAATATACCGTAATCCATACTAGTCCATACTAATATTATAAATGCGAAAGTGTGTCTGTCTGTCTATCTGTCTGTCTGTCACCTCTTCACGCTTAAACCACTGAACCGATTTGGATGAAATTTGGTATGGAGATAGTTTGAGTCCCGGGGAAGGACATAGGCTACTTTTTATCCCGGAAAAATACCCTTATCCGCGATAAACGAATTTAAGGCGGACGAAGTCGTGGGCAGAAGCTAGTAGTTTTTATACAAAGAAACTGTTCGTTCGATCCCTTGCGGTTGCCGTCAGTTCGATTGTATTTTTGATTGAGTTTTAGTATTTATTTAGTTCTTTTATTTTGTAATAAGGGGTTCTCGTTCCAATATTGACTTTGCCACAATGTTACAAATAATCACTTGGCATAGTCAAGGCAAAAATTTGACAGAAATTGCCACAGAAACCGGTGTAAGCGTAAGTATTATTGTTTACATTTCTTTCTAGATTTTTTATATTAGTTATATCTGTATGCTAATTTAATATTGATTATACATTTCTGAAAATTGTTACAGAGGAAAACAGTTGTGTTATGGGTGCGACAATTCACAGAGTAAGGATCATATAGGATCTGCACCGCCAAAGGATCGGTAGACCTCGACTTATAAGCGCACAGCGGCGTCAAAGCATGGTCCAGGACATGAAGAAAATGGTTTTCCACCAACAACCCATTACACCCGTTTATTTAACACAGGCGTGGACACTGTTCGCCGTGTTCTCCACACAGTGAGGGTTTACATCCTCGCAAGCATGCAGTCAAACCCTTGCTGACTCTACAGCTCTAAGAAGCGAGACTAAAGTTTGCTCGAGAATACTTAATTGCGGACGTTTTAGCTTGTGGCGTCAAAATAATACGCGTTATAATAACGATCACGCAGTGCCCAATGTGCAATCTGGTCGCATTAAAGTGAATATGTGGAGTTGGAGAGATTCGAAATGTGTATCCGGAGGAAGAATTACCCATAATTTCATTTGTGCAGGATAACTGTCTTATACATCGTTCCCAAAGTGTGCGTGAGTGTTTTCGCCGGCGTTATAACATAAATATCATTTCGTGGCCTGCTAGATCACCAGATTTAAATCCCATTGAAAACCTGCGGCTATACCAATTAAGGACAGAAGTGGAGAAAGGGTTACACTGATGTTTATTAGTAGTTAAACAGGTCGTAATTGCGTTAAGTATATTTTATTTTTATATTTTTCTATACTATGATACTAAATAACTACTTTTCATCACTCAGTCTTTGAATTGTTTAGAAATGATAAGTTCGTAAAACAGTAAAAGGTAAATGTTAGAATGCGTTCGCCTACAATGATAACCAGTGTCAGATTTGTAATTAATTGTATTCGCTTATAATACTGTTTTGTTCAAGGGAAGCTTCAATCCTCTTTCCAATTTTGGAAATGAATACTTAAGCTATACCCTAAACAAAATCTTAAGAGATTTTACTTAAATGATAGATTAATAAATTGTGTTATTTATCTTAAATAAATATTGTGTAAGAAACAAAGTTATTTTTTTTTTATTTCAAAGTTGTATTATTTCTAGTTGTAAGTATAGATAATTATTAATTGGTTACTACTTAACTATTTACGGAGATTTGCATCCAAAGTAGAGTATTTTCCAAATGAGGGTATTCTAAAGTTCCACCTTGCTTATTATATTATTTTTATTGAAGTATAGTGCCGTAATATTTATGTCATCGCATATGTTATTGTTATGAAGTTAAGTATGTTTAAAAACCTCGTCGTTTTATGAAGAAACAAAGTGTAAATGGCGGTATATTTGCAATGAGTTCTCGTTGCAGAACAGACTCTGTTCTGTTACGATAGTAACAATACGCTTGAAAGATAAATTTTAAAACAACCTTACTTAAAAAAAAAACATTGCGACGAATTAAAAACCTTCTCCTTTTTCTGGAAATCGGTTATAAAGAAGCGTGTTTCAAAAGTTAAATACAGGTGCCATTTTAATTTCAGTGGAAGCTTTATTTAATAGTAATTATATTTCATCCATGTAGTAAATTATTCTATTACAGAACAATTTTAGTGCTTGTGAGACTTGCGCAAACTGAAAGTGGCAATAGGCAGGGCACATAGTTCGAAGAACCGATGGCCGTTGGAGCAGAAAGGTTTGCGAGTGGAGACCATGTACCAACAAACCCAGCGCGGGTAGGCCACCCGCAAGGTGGTCGGACGACCTGGTGAGGGTTGCGGGGACTCACTGGAGGCGGGTTGCCTCTATCCGGCCCATGTGGAAATCTATTGAGGTGGCCTGTGTCCAGCCGTGGACGTCCTATTCCTATGGCTGAAATGATGATGACGATGCTGACTGTACCACGATTGTAAGTAAACAATTGGGTACTTTAAGTTGCACAGAGGTGTGCATTTTTTCCGATAGTACACGTTAAGTGAGCTCAGAATCGAGAAATATCTTAGGTATCTTAAAATCGAATTGTTTTTTGGATATCTTTTTTTAAACACTAGACGCAATTAAAATAATTAAAAAGTTAGCTGTCAATGTCATGTATTTTTTTCTTACTAATAATATACTAGTAGGAAACGAAGGATCGGCTTTGAGTAACAGATGACATACTAGACATATATATCTATCATGCATACACTAATCTATGTAGACAAAAATATAAATCTATTCATACGACGATACGATACGACAACCATAGAAATGTAACGTATCTAAAACACAATTCGATATAAAAATAATATACCCCAGCACATCCACCACATTTCTCGTATAGTAAGTAGGTATACAACATTATGCCTCGGATTCACTCAGAAAAATAGGGAAACAAAGATTCTTACATGAGATTAGTTTTAGACAGTATAATTCGAATAGGGAATGAAAATATGGATCTATATCGGAATCCCTAACGTCGTTTGTCCTAACGAATTTTTTTATGAAACTGTAAGCCTTTCAGGATGGTCATAAAACAAACCTAACCTAATCTATACGATGATCTATTAAAAGATCCTGAAGAATTTACGGATTCTTATCAGACTAATCTCTTATTTTTTGTTTTGCAAATATTATGATAATAATCACAATAATTGCAATTTATTAGTGGATCACTCCACTAGCGTTATTATTATAAACAAAGATCAAAACAAATGAATTTTTTTTCGACTATACTGGACTTGAACCAGTGCCTTGAGCCAGACCGGGGCAGCACGCTCTAACCAACTGAGCTAATCGTCCATACCAGTCGACGACGAATTTTGTCATCTGTTCTTGCTTATGGATCTCTGTATGGTGCATCCGACTCTATAAATGTGCGTCCACACTTGTATCATTTGCTCGTATCCAATCATCGTGCCGTGGCATGACTGCGTATCGCGCTGCTTGGACGCTCACTGTCGGCATTCCGTATCATTTGCGCCGCCGCGTTAAGAAACACGTCCACACTAAGCCGTAGCGTATCACCGTATCCGATCACCGCGCCGATCATTTTGCATGCTGCAGTTTGGACGCTAGCCGTATCGTTTCACCGCTCCGATCATTTTGGCATTTCGCCGATCATCAATTTTTGCGTGATCGTTCTTCTGTAGTAGCGTTGTGTTCCGAGTAAAACTGTTGCACTCTGCGATCGCACATCAAATTGGTTGACACCCGTGCAGAAACTTGAAGATCATTATCACGACAGCTGATAAGCCGCGAGCGCCGAGCACCAGCGTGGACAGCAGCGCCCATGCGTCGGCGGCACCGCGCGCGTAGCAACTAAAAATGGCAGTACTTTAGAAATTCGCCGTAACACACCTGCGCTAGCGACTCAAGCCACGCCTCTGGACGAGACAGAAGATGATCGGGCAAAAACCGACTCGAGATGGATCGCGGCGTATCATAACCGCGTAGCATGATCGCGTGTCATGATCGCTAGTGTGGACGTCGCACCGTCGCGATCATGCCGCGCTCGTCCGATCGGAGTGTTTGATACGCGTAGCAACATGGATTTCGAGCGATCTGATCGGCGCAACGTCCAATATCGTGATCGTGACACGCGATCATGCCACGCGACGATGATCTGATACGGGCAAATGATACAAATGTGGACGCACCTTAAGCAAGAACATATGACAAAACTCATCAACTACTGGTATTGGGACCGAGCGCGACGACAGCGCCACGTGATATGCGGCCATTATGGACAATATTGTCACCGCTGTCAAACAAGAAGTAAGTAAATATTGTGAAAAATATTAATGAAATCTTGTGTTATTTTTGGTGTTATTACAATTCACAACAACACATCTTACCAGGACCATATTTATATCTCAAAAACGATTATAACATGTTTACTGCAATAAGGATTTGACAGCTCAAGTCAGCGACAAAAATGTCAATTTTAGCCGTAGCGAGCGCTGTGATCGTTTAGGCTACCCCCTCCACCCGCTTTGCACTCTCCCAATGGACGATTAGCTCAGTTGGTTAGAGCGTGCTGCCCCGATCTGGCTCAAGGCACTGGTTCAAGTCCAGTATCGTCGATTTTTTTTTTCATTTTGTTTCTGATCTTTGTTTATAATAATCGCTTATTGTTAATAAAATAAATAAATATTACGGGAGGGAAAAAATACTAACACAATCAACTATGTATATTCTAATAGTGCTAAGTACAGTTAACTTAACCATGTGCCAATGACGCCTTAATGCGTCACGTCACTAAAGCGTGACACTCACGAGCGGCTTCTGGTTGAACATGTCTAAGTATTTGTTGCTGTAGAACTAATGAATCACCAAGTACCGATAACGTCATAGTGCGTCACGGCACTGCAGCTTAACGACGATTACGAGTGTCTACAGATTGAACATGTCCAAGTATTTGTTGCTGTAGAACTAATGAATCACCAAGTGCCTATGCACTATGACGTCATAGTGCGTCATGACACTACAACTTGACTACGATCACGAGCGGCTTCTAGTTGAACATGTCCAAGTATTTCTTGCTGTAGAACGAATGAATGGAGTGCAAATGACGCCTTATTGCGTCACGTCACTAAAGCGTGACAATCACGAGCGGCTTCTGGTTGAACATGTCTAATTATTTGTTGCTGTAGAACTAATGAATTACCAAGTGCCGATAACGTCATAGTGCGTCACCACCCTGCAGCTTAACGACGATCACGAGCGGCTTCAGGTTGAACATGTCTAATTATTTGTTGCTGTAGAACTAATGAATCACCAAGTGCCGATGACGTCATAGTGCGTCATGACACTACAACTTGACGACGATCATGAGCGGCTTCTGGTTGAACATGTCCAAGTATTTGTTGCTGTAGAACTAATGAATCACCAAGTGCCGATGACGTCATAATGCGTCACGGCACTACAACTTGACGACAATCACAAGCGGCTTCAGCTAGGTCAAATTAAAGTATTTGATGCTGTTAAACGAACGAATCACCAAGTGCCAATGACGCCTTATTGCGTCACGGCACTAAAGCGTGGCGATCACGAGCGGCTTCTGGTTGAACATGTCCAAGTATTTGCTGCTGTAGAACTAATGAATCACCAAGTGCCGATGACGTCATAGCGCGTCACTACAGCTGGGCGACTATCACGAGCGGCTTCTGGTTGGGGTCGTCCATGTGGTCGTTGCTGCGGCAGTCGTACAGCATCATGACGCCGTACAGCGTGATGCCGAGCACGATGGCCGCCACGAACAGCCCCGACAGAATCCGGCAGTTGAAATTCGTGCCTGCAAAGAGTGCAAAATCAAAATATGCTTAAAAATGTTTTCACTTCTCCTGCTCAAAAAGTACGTCATACTAGCTTCGCGAAGCGAGACTATAATAGTATATTTAGCCCCTAGGGTCTAAATAAATCCATATAATCCCATACAAATTTCTATGCAACTGAAAAAAAAAAACTTGCTGCCAGCTACATACTCCTTACGAATAATTAAAAACAAACAAACCAACCTGATCAGATTGGCTAAACCTTCTGATAGAATTGCTCAAACTGTATTTTTAGTTTTTCATAAAATATACAATTTAAATGTTAAGTATTTTTTATTTTCTCGCAGTCGAAGTGAAAAGCAGTGTGTTTAACACGTGGCTAAAAGCCATTATGACCATCAGACATAATTTGTCCTCGCTCACTTCGTAGGCTTGTCCAAATAAATCACTTCATGGCATAATGGCTTATTTTAGCCCCTTGTCAAACAATCTACTATTGCAACACCGTCTGAGACACGGGATTTTCCTAGTTCAGGCACATGAAATAGTGTAAGTTTTATGGAAACATAAGACGTTATTGTTACTGTTAGCATTAAGTTCAGACAATCAATCAAAATTGTATTCGTTCATCATAGGTAAATTAATAGGTGACATATTACATTTTTAAAAGTAGGTACATCTACGTTTACGATGTGCCTTTTGGCGTACGAAATTTGGTTTTCATTAACATACAGCTAATCATTAAGAATAATTAAATGAAATGTCCAGACAACACATTTTAAATAATACATTAATAATAAATACAGCACAATTTGTAAAATATGCGGCGAACGTCCAATTCAAATAAAGTTAATTAAATTTGGTTTATGTCAACATCATTTAAATAATCCTCAGTATTATAATAACACTTTTCCATTAAAAGTTCCTATTAACAAAAAAAAATAATGAAATAAAACAATTTAACCGATTGTATCGCGTATATTATCTCATTTTAGTTGCCGACGTTTCGGAAGCTTTTCAGCTTTCCATTGTCACGGGTGGACGTGGAGTAATAATCGCGGAAACAGAAGAAAATATTAAAAAAAATATTATTATTAATTCTGAGTGCGCCCCAGGAACCGCCGTTCCCATGTATTATGAGATTTTAACAATTCTCCTCTGCTTATGAAGGTGCTCGCAACTTCATAAGCAGAGGAGAATATCATAACCTTTTTATTCAGAGTAGTCGAGTAAAACGCATCCTTTAACCATCTCGTGAGAGTATTTTTTGTATTTTTATTTTTGCTCTATGAATTTTGAATTATAATTTTTGGTTTATTTTTATTGAAGTAGGTATATAATTATTCTCTGACATTAATTATTTTATTGATAATTATTATTGTTATTCATAATAAATTGCAAATTAATTATACCTAACAGTAACTCATTAAATATTGTCAAATTGCATGCCTTTTCTGGTAGAACATAAGTAGCGCTGTATTTTTCATTATCATCTTATGTAACTATGTTCTTGCAATAAACTAATTGAATGATTGATTGATTGATTGAGGTGGACCCCACTTACCGCAGTTCACGGTGTTGGTGAAAGTATTCTTGCTAGGCGTGTCGTCAGCAGCAGTGGCAGCGTCGGCCACGGGTGGGTCCGGGGCCACGACAGTCTCCGCAGCATCTGTATCGGATGGTGCGCCACCCCCGCCATCATCTTGGAACGCCTGGATCTTACGCTTGGCGCGCAAGGGCTCAACCTTCCGAGAACAGCAAATGTTACATTCCACCAGAATGTCAAGTAGGTAACGCCATTCTTTTCATATTCTAAGAAAGTTAGGAAGTACATTTTTTATGTCAATATTTTATAACTTTGCTTTTGTATTGGTAGTGAATTCTTGGACGTTTTAGACGTTTTAAGGTAGTTATAGCCGTCACGTACCCGACAAAGTAGACGTTCTAGTGGAATGCACCTACAATCAAAATAGGATCGGATATCATATAACTATGATTTATACGCGACCCTAACGTGACGTCTGGAACGTGGACGAATTACCAACGAAAGGCTTTTTATGATTTATAAATAAATAAAATTAAAATTAAAATTTATGACATAGGAGGCAAGCGAGCAGACGGATCGCCTGATGGTAAGCGATCACCGTCGCCCATAGACACTTGCATCACCAGAAGAGTCACAAGTGCGTTGCCGGCCTTTCAGGTGGGAGTACGCTCTTTTCTTGAAGGTTTGAAGGTCGCATAGGTCCGGAAGTACTGCAGGCGGCAATTTATTCCACAGTTCAGTCGTGCGAGGCAGGAAATTTCTAGAAAAACGCACAGTTGTGGACTGCCAACCATCTAAGTGGCGAGGGTGGAAATATTGCCGTGAAGGGCGATGACGGAAAGATGCAGCTGGGATCAACCCGAACGATTCCTCGGAGCACTCCCCGTATTTCGAGACAATTTTTACATAAAGCGAACTAGACCAGTGGTAAGCTCAATAAGACTTGTGTTACGGGTACTAGACGACGATATATTTAATAGATATATTTACTTATATACATAGAAATTATCCAAGACTCAGGAACAACTATTAATGTTCATCAAAGAAATATTTGCCCTTACCGGGATTTGAACCCAGGACCTTCAGCTTCGCAGGCAATATAGTATCTCTTAAATATATCGTCGTCTAGTACTCATAACACAAGCCTCATTGAGTTTACCATGGGACTAGTTCGATTTGTGTAAAAATTGTCCCGTAATATTTATTTTTTATTAAATTTATATATTTCCGCATATTAAACCCACCTGGTATCTGGAAATGGTGACGTAGCTCCTGTCACGCGTATTAACAATCATCAGGGGTTCAGAACAGTAGTAGGACCAATCGTACGGCGCGCCGACGCCCATGGGTGTCCGGCCCACCTCCTCCCCGCCCTCCAACAGGACTACGCTATCTGCAAATATTTTAATCCTATTAAGTGACCGCAAACTTCGTCCGCGGGGTAGAAAAACATCATATACCCCTTCTTTTCTTTAGCATAGTCGGGTAAAAAGTATCCTATAACCATCTGGAGATACCTACCCAAGCAACACATTAGTGAATTTTGCAGCTTATTTTATAGCTGTATGTTCTAAATGAGTGGTATAACAGTGTTTGATAAAACTTATAGCTTTAAACACAACTGAAAATTGTATATGAGTTCATCCTGTCACTTCTAGTTGCTTAGAAACGTTTTTGCTTCTACTTTATTACTTATGGTTGGGTAAAGTCGATTTTGCTACCTACTTAAAGTTGCATGCAGGATTTAATTGTCACTGAATAAGAAGCAATAGTGCTACATAAGGCCCTAAAGTCACTTATAAGCAACTTTTACAAATAAGTGGGAACATACCCTTATTTGGAACCTTTAATTCCAAATGACTAGTATAATAGAGCAGAATTGTTAAGGTGCGTCCACACTTGTATCATTTGCTCGTATCCGATCACCGTGCCGTGGCATGACTGCGTATGGCGCTGCTTGGACGCTTACTGTCGGTTTAATTTATTATTTGTTTTATGTTAGCTTCGGTCATGAATCTCATGATTCATGACCGATGCAACATTTCCAAATTAACTTAACTTTCTATGGCTTGTATTTTTTAGTTTTTTTTTACGCAGGCGGGTTTTTTGTTTAATTAATAATTATTTTTGTACAACTTTATAAAAGTAGTAGTTAGCTTCTGCCCGCGACTTCGTCCGCCTTAAATTCGTTTATCGCGGATAAGGCTATTTTCCCGGCATAAAAAGTAGCCTATGTCCTTCCCCGGGACTCAAACTATCTCCATACCAAATTTCATCCAAATCAGTTCAGCGGTTTAAGCGTGAAGAGGTAACAGACAGACAGACACACTTTTGCATTTATAATATTAAGTATGGATATGGGTATGTATATGGATAGATTGGACGTACCGAGAAGCCAGCTGTCGTGCAGGTACTCGAAATTGAAGTCCAGTTCAAACTGGTTGTATAGCATTCTGGTGGAGAGACGCGCGCGCGCAAACTCCTGCACAGAGACCGAGGGGAGGCGTTGCGGGGTGCGCAAGGACCCGTGCTGCAGCAATACACCTGGAAACATAATAATATGAGGATATTTATCTATACTATTAAAAAGTTGTAAAACTGAAATGTCTGTACATTGAAGATAATTTCAAAAAAATGATTGTTATGGACCATTTGGAGGTCACTAAAACGAGAAATATTATGTGTATATTTGTATGTGTCGTTGTGGCTTCATCAAGCAAAATCGGCAAAACGGATTTCAACTATTTTTGGTACACGGGTAGCTGGGTATCTCCAGATGGTTATAGGATACTTTTTACTCGACTACGCTGAAGAAAAAAAAGGGGTTATGACTTTCTGCTCCGCGAACGAAGTTGCCGGCATCTTCTAGTGGATAATATTTCTGATAGTACTTTTAGGGGTTCCGTAGTCAACTAGGAACCTTTATAGTTTCGCCATGTCCGTCTGTCCGTCTGCCTGTCCGTCCGCGGCTTAGCTCCGAGATCATTAGTACTAGAAACTGAAATTTGGTATGAGTATGTGTATGTATTACGCAAAACGGAAAAATAAACACTAAAAAAAAACTTTTTTTCGCGTACCCCTCTACCTTAAGTGGGGGTGATTTTTTTTCGTTCCTACTTTATAGTGCATGGGGTGTCGTGTCGTTGAATAGGCCTTTTAAAAATAATAGGGTCTCCAAACTTTATTTTTTGATAAAGTCAGCAGTTTTGTAAATATTCGCTCTGGAAATCCAAAAAATAGCGTCCGCCCTCTAACTTTTCAACCACGGGTCAAAAAATTAAGGAAAAATTCATGAAAATGTGTACTTTCAATGAAAACTAAATAAAATAAAATCGGTCGAGCTGTTTTTGAGTTATTGCCAAAAAACTGCGCTTCTCGGCTAAAGGACGAAGTGCCGTGCAGATACGCTTTTTTGGTAGTGCCCTTTTTTCATATCGTATTTTTAGAGTCGGACCATTTTATCTCTTCCAAGCAAATGAGTTGTATAACATATAAAAACTGAACATGGCAATGTTTTGTATCTGTCTCAGACGTCAAGTTGTTTATGTGTCTTAAGAAACAATTTATCTTTAAGTGCGTTGGTTTAAAAAAAAATAAAGGTTTAACCCTGGGAAAACCATATAAAAATGGTCAGCGGGAACTGCTTTTCCGCATGATCATTAACTTCGATGCTGCAAAGCAACAGCAAGAAGCGATTATCGCTGAAAAGCGGCAATGTTTACATTGCATTAAGTCTTTGGCTGGTAAGATTAACCAATCTTAGTACTTTTGAATAACACCAATATGGTTTATGTTAAAATAATGTTCAAGTGAAGCCATTTAGCTTGTAGCAGCCTCTTAACTGCACTGAGAATATATTATGTGGTGTTAGTGACTTATTCATTATTCTTATTAAATTACAGCTGGTTTAAATAATGATTTTAAGAGGAAAATGAAACTCGCTCTAAATAAAGTTGAAAAAATAGAATATGTTAATTTCACTAGCAAAAGACAATATCTGAAGAGAATTTCAGTTATGAGTGGTAGAAATTAATCATTTTATAATATTAGAGTGGTAGAAATAAGTAGTCATGTTAAAATAAATAAATAAATAACACAGGGACAATCTTACACAAATCTTCCTAGTCCCAAACTTAGCAAAGCTTGTACTATGGGTACTAGGCGACGATATACATAATATACAGATAAATTATGATACTTAAATACATAGAAAACATCCAAGACCCAGGAACAAACATTCGTGTTCATCACACAAACACTTGCCCTGGCCGGGATTCGAACCCGGGACCGCCAGCTTCGTAGGCCGTTGTGCAACCCACTGAGCCGAACGTGTCGTCAACATGTAGGTACCACATTATTAGATAGAAATTTCTTGGTGGAGGTGAATAATAGTATATTACTGCAGAGGTAGCCGCAGGTAACGTTTTTTTTTATAATATATTTGCTAAATATAATACTAAAATGTTATTTGCACTTTGTTCAAAGGTTGAGGATAATACACAAGTATCAAGACTATTTAGTGCTGCCATATACCACTGCACAGATAAAACAATTAAAATTGGTGGGGTAAAGATATTATTGCCAGACTCTATCATCTGTAGTGCATCTTTTGTATGAACGGCTGCGGAACCCTACACTGAGCATGTTCCGACATGCTCTTGGCCGATTTTTTTCTTTTTATACTAGTAAGGTGGCAAACAAGCGTACGGCCTGCCTGATGTTAAGCAGTCACCGCAGCCTATGAGCGCTTGCAACGCCAGCGGCATTACGTGCGTGTTGCCTACCCTTTAAAATCTGATTCACTCCCCTTGACGAACCCCATACTGTAACCTCCAGGGAAAACCGCGGCAGGGAGTTCATTCCACATTCGGAGTGTGCGCGGTAGAAAATTCCTTTGATACCGCACGGTGCGCGACCATTTTGGTTACGAGTGCGTGGATCAATACCCTGCCGATGGTGCAGTGACAAAAGGTGGCTGTAAGCATCAATTCTAAAGGTGCGTCCACATTTGTATCACTTGCCCGTATCAGACCATCGTCGCGTGGCATGAGCGCGTGTCACGATCACGCGTTTGGACGTTGCGCCGATCGGATCGCTCGAAATCAATTTTGCTTCGCGTATCGCACAGTTATATCGGACGAGTACGGCATGATCGGCGCGCCGACGGTAAGCGTCCAAGCAGCGCGATACGCAGTCATGTCACGGCACGGTGACCGGATACGAGCAAATGATACAAGTGTGGACGCACCTTAACAATTCTTCGGAACACAGCCCATTATACATGTGGTAGAACACACATAAGGAGCCGAAGTCTCTCCTAAGGGATCTATATAGGAATCCCTAACGTTGTTGGTCCTAACGCATTTTTTATGTAACTGTAAACTTTCAGAATTGTTATAAAATAAACCTAACCTAATCTATACGATGATCTTTTAAAATATCCTGAAGAATTTACGGTTTCTGAAAAAAATGCGTTAGGACAAACGATACATTAGGACAGACGACATAAGGGATTCCGAAGGAGACCCTCTCCTTAAACTTAACGGCTAAATAATCATCAATAATTTGTACAGCGCGTCTTTGAACCGAGTAAGAGGGCCAACCAATTATGATATGATTTCTTAGCTCGACTTGTGTATTGCTAAGTAGAGTTTTCTAAGGCTTTATTTATATATTTTGATAAGGTACCTGCCAAGTAGGAATGTTGAAATATTCTTATTTAAATAATTGGAATATCCCGGGAAAATACACGTGTTTTTATTTTATTTTTACGTTAAAATAGTCTATTCTAAGATAGATACTTATTTCGTTAATTAGGTATACGTATTATTTATTTATATAAATTTTCGTGTAGAGTAAGTATAGCGTACCAGAGAGACGGAGGAGCGCCTTGTGATCAACCCGCATGATGGAGTCGACGGCGGTATCGCGCGACTACGACTACACAGCTGTCTTTTTTTTATGGCATAGGGGGGCAAACGAGCAGACGGGTCGCCTGATGGTAAGCGATCACCGTCGCCCATAGACACTTGCATCACCAGAGAAGTCACAAGTGCGTTGCCGGCCTTTCAGGTGGGAGTACGCTCTTTTCTTGAAGGTTTGAAGATCGCATCAGTCCGGAAATACTGCATGCAGCAATTTATTCCACAGTTCGGTCGTGCGAGGCAGGAAAATTCTAGAAAAACGCACAGTTGTGGACTGCCAACCATCTATGTGGTGAGGATGGAAATATTGTCGCATAGGACGATGGCGGAAAGATGCAGCTGGGATCAACCCGAACAATTCCTCGGAACACTCTCCGTTATTCAAGCGATAAAAAATACAAAGCGAGGCTACATCTCTACGCAGTGCCAAGGAGTCAAACCGATCTGAAATACGCTAGTGATAAATCTGAAATAGCCAGGATTTCGATAGTGGATATTGCAGTTAGGGGAGTATTCTCAAAACGAGGTGATGCAACAAACGCAGACTTTTAGCGGTGAAAGCGCAAAGCTGTGTCTTTGTAGGGTTAAAGCGGACTAAATTAAGTCGACCCCATTCTGAAACTTCTTTTAGGGAAGTTTCAACTTCAGACACTAGTTTGTTACGGCTCTCGATGACGTTATCCCGAGAAATATTGGCGCGGCCAGTGTAGGAGGCATCACCCGTGCTATCATCAGCATAACAGTGAATGCCACAAATTTGTAGCATATCGTTGGTATGCAGAAAGAACAGCGTGGGCGATAGCACATAGCCTTGAGGGACACCAGCATGCACAGACATGGATTCAGAGCAAGCACAGTCAACTACGACCTTTATGCATCTGTCTGCTAGAAAGCTACTGACCCATTCGCATAATTTCTCGGGGAGCCCATAAGATGGAAGCTTCGAAAGAAGTGCTTTGTGCCAAACCCGATCAAAAGCCTTCGCCATGTTCAAGCTAACCGCCAATGCTTCGCCCTTAGTCTCGATCGCCTGTGCCCAACGATGTGTCAGGTAAACCAGAAGGTCACCAGCTGAGCGACCTCTACGGAAACCATATTGTTGGTCACTAAGCAGTTGGTGGTCCTCTAGGTACGGAAGGAGCTGGCTGTTGATAATGGACTCCATTATCTTCGAGAACAGGGAGGTTTTAGCTAGTGGTCTGTAGTTGGATGGGTTTGAGCGGTCACCTTTTTTAGGGATCGGGTGCACCAAAGCTGACTTCCATGAGATTGGGACTACGCCAGAAGAGTAAGAGAGCCGAAAAAGACGCGTTAAAACCGGTGCCAACTCTGGAGCGCACGTCTTCAACACAATAGGGGGAATTCCATCGGGCCCACTCGACTTATGGACATCGAGGGAAAGAAGTGCTTTACGCACTGACCTATGGTGGAACCGGACATCCAGCATATAGCTATCGTGCCGCGGTATTGTCGGCGGCTCGTGTCCCCCATCATCCAAAGTCGAGCTGGACACAAATAGTTTGCCCAAGAGATCGGCTTTCTCCTTTGCGTCGTGGGCCAACGAATCATTTGCCATAGCTAAAGGTGGAAAAGACGGCGTGCAGAAATTTCCCTGGACAGCCTTGGCAAGAGACCAGAACGCACGAGTTCCCGATGGGAGGCGCTCTAGTTTCTCGCCAATTCTGCCTATGTGCAACGACTTCGCTCTGGCAATATCCTTTTTGAAGGATCTGGAGGCAAAGTTAAACTCCTTTTTTAACGAGCTGGTCTTTTCATCCCGTACTGTCGCTGCATTTACCCAGGCTTGGTAACACTCCTGCTTTCGTCGCGAAGCCTTTTTGCAGGATTGACCAAACCAAGGTTGGGATTTATCACATTTACCACCAACGGGGACTGCAGAGGATGGAATGAAAAGTTCCATACTCTGAAGCACCACGTCAGCAATAGAATCAGCAGCAACGTTGGGATCATCCAGCGTGAAGCAAACCTGCCTCCAAGGGTAGGATGCAAAGAAAGACCGCATCCCATCCCAATCTGCCGACCTGTAGTGCCACACACGGCGGCTACAAGTTGCTTGCCGACGCGGCGGGCATGTTAGTGGCACCGAACTCCGGACCAGGCAATGATCCGAGGAGCCAAGTGGGGCTTCGACAGATGTTTTGTAGCCAGCCGGATGAGAAGTCAGCAGAAGGTCCAACAGGGAAGATTCCTGGCTTTCCACATCGGGGATTCGCGTGGGCGCAGTAACCAATTTTGATAAGCTATATGCCAGAGCAAAGCCGTAAACAGATCTCCCCGCATGATCAGTCTTGCTAGAGCCAAGCCATTCGGCGTGATGGGCGTTAAAATCGCCAAGTATCACAATCTCTGCGGATGGGATGTGCTGTTGCACGATGTCTGCAGCTATTTAAATCTGCTCAATGAGTCGGTCAGTTTCAGCATCACCGTTTTGGGACCTATAAAGGCATGCATAGACGCGAGGATGGTTGTCGCTGTCGACACGTAGCCATAAGGTGGAGAGGTCCCTACCTTCAAGATTGCTGAGGCGGCGAGAGCTAATATCATCTCTAACATACACGCAAACCCCAGCCCTAGGCACAAAGGAGTGTTCCAGACCGTACCCAAGACGAGAGACGTAGGAGGTGTCCGCCGGAGACGATATCTGCGTCTCGGTCAAAAAGAGCAAGGCCGGCTTTGCTGTCTCGAGATGATGATGAACAGCATTGAGGTTCGAATGTAAGCCCCTGATGTTGCAAAAGTCCACGGCCAGCGTGGCAGTGGTTGCCATGGCTATTTTACTCTTGCCTCGAGCAGGTGTAGAGTGATCGAGCGCGGTTTTGCCCCCCCCCCCCCCCCAGAGTACGAGGGGCAGTCCTGAGCATGGAAGCCCAGAGAGGGATTCTCCAGAGCTCCAGAGCTAGCGCAGCTGGTACCCTCCTGGGGTATTATATTTTTCAACTGCGCTTGGGCCTCCGTTACCCTCACTCACTTGGCGAAACACAAGTTTTGCTTCACGCCAGTTTTCAATTCTATTGCCGGATGACGTATAGAGTACGTCTAGCGTACCAGAGCGACATATGAGCGCCTTGTCGTCGACCCGCATGATGGAGTCGGCGGCTGTGTCACGCGACTACGACTACATAGCTGTCTGTTGTCGGATGACGTGTAGAGTACGCCTAGCATACCAGAGCGACGTATGAACGCCGTGTAACTCTAACAGCCAAACCATTTTATAGCATGGATGAATATTATTCTGGTAATAATAGATGACATGAAATGTAAATATGATGATAATATGATGATAATGATAATGTAATCTTATAATGTACTATATTTAGCAATACTTAACTTAATATATAATGCATGCCATCTAATTTTATTTAAATTTAGTGAAGTAACTTGTAAAATCTAGACATATTTTCTACCCGCACCCGTGGAACGTGTCAATGTGGTTCAGTGAAAAAAGGGATGGACTGAAAACCAGCGCTGCGCCGTCGCGAGGCTGCCGCAGCACATGCTGAGTCCGTTCCTTTTGTCACGCGGAATATTTTAAGGTACCTTTTTTTCCATCTTTTTTTTTCATATCTGTTATTTGTTCCCTGTACCTAATTTATTTTTGGTGTGGCAATAAATGTTTTCTTTCTTTCTTTCTTTTATCAATAAATGAGTATGAGAATGAGTATAGCGACCCGAGAGGCGGATGAGCGCCTTATCGTCGATCCGCATGATGGCATCGACGGCTGCTTGCGGCTGCGGTTTGCTGTAGCCCGTGCGGCCCATCCCGAGCATGGGGTTGGTCTTGCCAGTGTAGAATACTATTATCGGGCCTGAAATAAAATCCTCATTAGTGATCCTCGACTCGACCATCTATACTAATATTATAAAAGCGAAAGTGTGTCTGTCTGTCTGTCTGTTACCTCTTCACGCTTAAACCGCTGAACCAATTTGGATGTAATTTGTTATGGAGATAGTTTGAGTCCCGGGAAAGGACATAGGCTACTTTTTATCCCGGAAAAATACCCTTAACCGCGATAAACGATTTAAGGCGGACAAAGTCGCGGGCAGAAGCTATGTATGGTATAAAATTGGAATAAAAATATCAGGCTATTATGAATTAATGTTTTGCAAAACCGTGAAATGACTGAAATACAAAGACACACAAACAAAAAAAAAAGTTGCCAAGTTAAAATGGGACTAGGCCGGACATGTCTGTCGCATGCCGATGCCGGGTGACATGTGGGCTAAAGTAGCCACCGAGTGGGTCCCACAAAATACAATCCTACGTCGCGGTAGGCCTCGACGAAGATTACGGGACAAGCTTGATTCCTTCCAGAAGAACAGGTGGGAGATTGCCTAAGACCGGGACACGTGGAAGAATGAGAAGCCTTTGCACAGCTGTGGGACGCTTTAAGGTGCGTCCACACTTGTATCATTTGCTCGTATCCGATCACCGTGCCGTGGCATGACTGCGTATCGCGCTGCTTGGACGCTCATTGCCGGCGCGGCGATCATGCCTTGCTTGTCCGATCTAAGTGTGATTTCGAGCGATCGGATCGGCGCAACGTCCAAACGCGTGATCGTGACCCGCGATCTTGCCCTGATCTGATCGGGCAAATGATACAAATGTGGATACACCTTTATATGGCTGTAATCCACTGAATTAAACACGCGTCCGTCGTAATATACATGTTGTTAACTCTAATTTTTAATACAAGACCACAATCTGACAGTTCTCATCTCGATTATTTAAACAAATAAACGTTCTTTCATAAAAACATGAATGAGAAATCGTGCAACCAGTAATATTAGGGCAAGTTTTGTTGATAAAAATACTGACACTTAAACCAGTTTACAGTGATCTCAGCGAAGGTGCGACCGTTGACGTAAAATTTTGGTCTTGAATTAAAAATCAGAGTATAGTTAGTTTTTGAGTAAAATGCTTGTGACATACGGACGGACGGACGGACACGGACATGATGAAACTATAATGGTTCCGTTTTGCCATTTTGGCTACGGAACCCTAAAAAGTACTCAAATTAAGTATACTGTGAATTAACCTTTAAACAAGATAACAAAAATGACGACAGTTTTACCTTTACGGGTTTCAACCAGTTTGTCATAAGCCTCCTTTATCAGTGTATCGTGACTTCGCATCGTTTCAACCCTGCTCTTGTTCGTCGATCGCTCGAAATACATATACAAGTACTTAAAGTTCTTGTTAAGTTTAATGGAGTCTCTGACGTAGACTACGTTAGATTCTGCTGGGGGCAAAAGTCTCTGAAGAGTCCTGAAAGTAGGGAAGGTATTTTGTTCAGAAACTAAGACGGCGCCCGCAACATCGTCCACGGAGGAGAATAAGTCATAACCCCTCTTTTTTCCTTCAGCTTAGTCGGGTAAAAAGTAACCTATATCCATCTGGAGATACCCAGCTACCCGTGTACCAACAACAGTTAGAATTTGGCGTGATGAAGCCACAACGACAGACACAAACATACAAGAATTCCAGAAAAAATATTTTTCGATTCATTGACCGCCAAATAGTCCGTTACAATCATTTTTTTGAAAATATCTTCAATGTACAGGCATTTCATTTGTACAACTTTATAATAATATTTTCTTCTGTTTCCGCGATTATTACTCAATGAAATAAAAACTTTATAATATTAGGAAATACGGACAAAATGGCATATATGGACAAAATGACATAATGGGTTTATTTCGAATTTGGTTAGTTGTAGCGAGCCGTTTGTCATTGCGAAACCTGATGATGACCATGTTTACAAATCTGTGAAGGGCCGAGCGCCGTTGGCATGGTCGCGCCGACACAACAAGGGTGAACATGTATAGCTCCCACAAAAGTTTATTTTCTAAATGATTCTCTTCTGTCTTTTGATGAGTTATGTGGTATTATTTGTGATGACTTTTATTTAATTCAAAGAACTATGACATGACCTAATTGATTGAAACTAATTTTATTGCAATCGTCAACTGGTTTAATAGAATATGATCTTTTAATTATTCTGTTCACATTTGTACAAAATGACATAACTCTACTCTGGACAAAACGACATAGTGAAAAGAACTTGTATTCTTAAACTTAAAAACTAATCTCGCTCGTTTGGTCGTCTTTTTCTCTTTACGAATAGGAACTGTATCAAAATATATGATGTAACGTATCACAAAAACTACTTTGATCCTAAAGCACTGACCACAGATGGACAAAATGATATACATAATACAATATTAAAATGTTGTATGTCATTTTTTCTATGCTATATGGACAAAATGGTTTTTGGAATAGGTTACAGTTTATATAAATATAATTTTAAATAGGATTCCCATTAAATTTAAAGATTAAGTTACTGGTAGTCAATGAACCTGAGATGGTTTTGGATAAATGAGACTGATTATAATTTGTTCCAATAAAGATATATGACCCGAAATCAAAACACTATGTCATTTTGTCCGTACTCCCCCCTACTAGAAGTTGCCCGCAACTTCGTCAGCGGAGAAAAAAAATATAACCCTTTTGTTTACGTCAGCGTAGCGGGATAAAAAGCATTTTTATAACCATTTGTTGTACCAAAAATAGTTGAAATCCGTTTAGCCGATTTGGCGTGATGAAGCAACAACGACACATATGAACATACAAAAAAAACCAATAATATATTTTTCAATTCAGTGACCTGCAAAGAATCCGTTACGATATATTTTTTTTTAATAACTTAAATGTACAGTTTTCATTTTTACACCTTTATAATAGTAGGTATATAGATATAATTATGGTATACGATATGGATAGATTGTGATGATCTAGTAATATTTCGCAGTGCCTTTTATAGAACTGGAACGATCATTTAAATGATTTTCTAATGTGTTCGTACCTGAATGGATCCACGACACTGGGCATGTACTTCGCCTTTTCTTCTAAAAAACTCTGATGGATGTGTCTATATGGGTTCCCTTGGTAATCTCTTCTCGATACATCTTCCACGCTAAAACTTTCTTCGACAAATATCAGGATGCTGTCAGACAAATGGACGGCATCCTGAACTATTTCCGTGAAGGTTTTGGAGGAGGCCTCATGAAACGGGTTGCCGGAGACGAGACCTGATTTAAGGGTCAAGGCCGGGTCTAAGATTACCACGGGCATAGTTAAGCTGGCCACATTTTGGAAGAAAATAATTAGTATAAAGCACGTCTCCATGGTGTCGCGAATGTTGACGTAAATGCGGATTTTGTTTCGCGGAAGTTATGTCATAGAGAATAACTAGGACTAAATCAAAGTAGAACCAAGGTTTTACTATCTAACTTTTAGGAATAAGCCTCCTTATGGTCAGATAAAAATTATAGATTTTTCTGTGTTGGTGGGCCGTCTTACGGGCCGGTACAGCAAGAATAACAGTAGATATATTTACAGCCATTTTAATCGAAAATATCAATGCTGCCTTTGTCGTACGGTATACCTTAGGCGGGCATATAGGCCCAACAACACCTTTTCATCTTTTTATTTTTTTCAAAGCCACAGAAAAATCTGTAATTTTTTTCTGACAATAAAGTGGCTTATTCATACCTATAAACAAAATTTCAAGACTATTTCTGGGTCAAAAACGAAGTTTAGTGAATGGGCTACTGTCGGCGTTCATAGAAGTAGAAATAGGCTTTATGAATTATATGGAGAGAAAGAGGTAAACAAGAATACTGATTTCCTGGACTATGTCAAGAATTATTCAAAAATGTTTAAGAAGGTGTGCATAGCCGCTAAGGCAAATTATATTAGTTCTAAACTCAAAATGTCTGACAATAAAGTGAAAACTGTTTGGAATATTATTAATAGAGAAACTGGTAAAACAAAAACTCGCAATAATATTTTCTTCTGTTTCCGCGATTATTACTCATTGAAATAAAACAATTTAACGGATTATATCGCGTATATTACTAAAATGAGATAATATACGCGATATAATCCGTTACATTGTTTTATTTCAACAAAAACTCGCAATAGTCAAGTCAACATTATGACAGGAAATGGTCAGATTATGTCGAACCACGATGTTGCCTCGGCATTCGAGGATTATTTTTCCAACATTGCAATTAATACTACAAATTATCTTCAATCATCTGCGACCGAAGCCCATTTGTTACTAAATGTTAATTTTATCAAATGCAATACATTGCAGCTTTGAATTGAGTCAAGCAAATTCAATAGACGTTATTAAAACATTTAAGTCACTGAATTTAAAGAAAACAGAGGATTTATGGGGAACTTCAATAAAAATTGTTCATCATATCATAGACTCAATTGCACCCTATCTAGCCTTGATTTATAATAATTGCATATCAGACGGCGTGTTTCCAGATCTTATGAAACTTAGTAAAGTCATACCTCTTTTTAAATCAGGTGACTTGAGTGACTTGACTAATTTCCGTCCGATATCTATACTACCTGTATTAAGTAAAGTTTTCGAAAAGTTAATGTTGATGGATCTGCTGGGACACTTCAATAGAAATAAACTGCTTAGTAGTAAACAGTTCGGTTTCACAAGGGGACGTTCCACGGCTGATGCAGCATCTGTACTCATTAAATATAATCGTGACCTTTCTAAGGCATTTGATTGCGTTGATCA
Organism: Hedya salicella; assembly: GCA_905404275.2. Classification (NCBI taxonomy): domain Eukaryota; kingdom Metazoa; phylum Arthropoda; class Insecta; order Lepidoptera; family Tortricidae; genus Hedya; species Hedya salicella. Next base: position 51,279,568 of record FR990097.1, on the reverse strand, counting down.
TAGAACACTCATTTTGAAATTAGAACATTATGGCCTGTCTATAAATGCCTTAAGCCTTATGTCTTCATATCTCAGCAATAGGACACAAACAGTTGTTGTAAATGGAACCCAATCCAGTCGAGCTGCAGTTAAGCTAGGAGTACCACAGGGCTCTATCTTAGGGCCATTTCTATTTTTAGTTTATTTAAATGACTTACCATCTATAGTAGAAAATCTTTGTGATATAGTACTATTTTGCTGATGATACATCATTAATTTTCAAAGTTGACCGGAAAGCAACAGACTATGCCGAAATTAATAGTGTACTAGTTAAAGTACTTGACTGGTTTAATATTAATAATCTGGTATTAAATGCTAAGAAAACGATATAATAAATATGTTATCATTCTTTCAATCTTATGACACAAAATAATTTGTTATACCTTGACCAATACCGCTGTACCGCGCCTTAGGTATGCGAGCGGCGAAACGGGGAAGGTGGGGGGGGGAGGCAGAGCAGCCGCTGATGTCATTCCGCCATCGTCTGTCTCACCGCTCGCATACTTAAGGCGCGGTAACAGCAGTAATGGTCATACTATAGGACCCCTATTAGAAAGATAACATATTTTTTAAGCGTGTTTTTCTAGTGCTTTTTAAACTATTAATTTATTTTATCCTTCAATAGTTAAATAAACATTCGACTGCACGCGAGAGAAAAGCCACACTGCCGCGTGAGCGTATTTCGTGAAATGCCACGTAGGTATTCGCTGGGTGCGAAGTACTAGGTGGGGGTAATATAATCGATCGCAGCGCTCATAGTGGCCAAAAGTAAAACTAATGTTGGCGCTGTTATCTGTCATATCTCAAAGTAATCTAAGGCGTTACTCCGAAACTCAAAATTCGAAGTTCGTAACGTGCCATCCCTCTCGCTCTTATGTTAAGCTGTATTTGCGCGAGCGAGATGGCGCTATACGAACTTAGTTTTTCTGGTTTCGGAGTAGCACCTCTGTTTAGACTTGGTTTCCTAATTTGAATAAATACTCATTTCGATCTGATAAACGATATTTAATGTATCACTAGCGATATACGAACAATAGGAATGATGACTATATTTTAAAAATTAGTCCGTCTTGTAGATTATTAAAAAATATTGGACACGTATTTTTTCTTTTTTAACTTAATCAAAAAATAAAGGGGATACTATGAGTCAAAATGTCGCGTGACGTCACTCCTAAGTACAAATTTTACCTAGGAGTGACGTCACGAGCCCCCACTCCTAAACTTTAATGCGATTTATCTGAGTATTTTTTTATTATTATGAAAAAAACAAAAAATACGTGTCCAATATTTTTGTATTATCTAACTGACGGGACTAATTAGAATTTTGATTTTCATACCCAATCATCCATTCCATCCATTAAAGTAGCTTTAGCTTCTTGTTTTGCATCGAAAATTTAAGCTATTTTGTAGCGCATTTTTTGTCAAATCTAGTATATAAATCAGGCTGGTTTTCAGATATGTGTTTTTTGACTATATAACCTATTCAGTGATTAACTCGGAAATATGTTTAATGAAAATTTACTCGATAGAAACGTTATCCGAAAACGCGTCTTCATTTCCCGTTTTTTGTCTAGTTTGTACAAACGACAGATTAATAAACGGCTAAATTATGTTAAAATGTCATTCTTCCGTTTATCTTTTAAGTGATTAACTTAAATGTTAACAAAACATAATAATATCTTCGATTTCATGGTACTTTTGCATCTGGCGCTTACGACAAAAAACCCCAAGCATGTAGTGTATTACCTTTCCCTTTCTTTGATACGCGTGAGCAATAAATGCGTCCCATATTACAAATCACGCTTATTGGCTGGCTCCGCGTTTGGGGCGTGATTTCCGAATGACGAAGTAACCCCTTAAGTAAACAAACCCTGACATGTTCAAAATAAAATACACTTTTTGAATTGTCAAGCGGAACTACACGTGACACCCCCGCACGCAGGCGGCCGCTGCTGCTCGCCCCACGGCGTCGGCTTGCCAAATCACGAAAGTTGATGTGCCTTTTTGGACCAAAAATTTACAAAGCCGTACCTGACATACAAGACGCTGAAAATGACGTCCTAGTTAGAAGGACATTAAAATCACTGCTTTTGGACCGAGCCTATTACAGCATTGATGAGTTCATGGCAACAGATCGCTGACCCATCACATGGACATTTAAGTAATTAAGAAAGATGAAATGATAATGGTGTGACAAAATTAAATAATTAATTCAATTAGAATTAAAATGAACCACTAAGGGTGTTTGAATTTAATGATAATGACTTGTAAAATTGTATTGCTTTTTTTACCAATAAATTCTGTATTATGTATTCTGAATCAATTTTACTTATCCCATTTGATTTGAATGAAGAAAATTGATTTCACAACCCTTTCTCCACCTAGATTAAGGTATCACAATAATTTTGGAAATAAATTACTTAGATAATTTTGGATTATAATAATATTTTGTAACAACGTCGCGATTAAATGTCAAAACGTCAGAGCGAACAAAGTTGTGGACGCTAAGGTGCGTCCACACTTGTATATTTGCTCGTATCCGATCACCGTGCCGTGGCATGACTGCGTATCGCGCTGCTTGAGGTGCGTCCACACTTGTATCATTTGCTCGTATCCGATCATCGTCCCGTGGCATGACTGCGTATAGCGCTGCTTGGACGCTCACTGTCGGCGCGCCGATCATGCCGCACTCTTCCGATATAAGTGTGTGAAACGCGTAGCAAATGGATTTCGAGCGATCGGATCGGCGCAACGTCCAAACGCGTGATCGTGACACGCGATCATGCCACGCGACGATGATCTGATACGGGCAAATGATACAAATGTGGACGCACCTCTAGGTGGAGCTGAACTCATGCACGGAGCCAATAGCCCGGTAACTTCGTTTGCGAATGGCCTGCGGGCAACGGGGGGAAAGACAGCGGGGGTGGGTATGATCCCCCCCCCCCCTGCCCGCAGACCATGGGAGTGTTACGAACAAAGCTGCCGGTCTATAGGTACTCTTCTTTCTCCTGCTAGCTACCGGGACCATAAAGGGAATATTAAACTCAGAAATATAATAGATATCAATTTACTTATCTTTAATAATGCTGTGTCAATTTCTAATCTAATCTTAACAGAGTTGATGAAGAAAGTAACGAATAATCACAGTGTTAAATGGTATTCCATATATTTACAAAAAAAAAATTTCTTTAAATTATTTATTCAAGTATTTTATTCCTCCGAAGTCAAAATTATTGATGCTTTTTGGTAAGCCTATCGTATAGATATAGAAGGTTAGGTTAGGTATGTTTAACAGCAATCCCAGAAAGGTAAAGAAATCTGCTTTCGATGAAGGGTAAAAATAAACATTCTATGAAACATTTTTCGATTGATCAACACGTTGGGTGCCCACCAAACTTCACCTAGTGTTGCTCCCACGCTCCATACACATTTAGTGATCCCACCGGTGATGCTCACAATCACCATATTACTGAGGTGCCATGAGAACACTTAAATTAAAAATAAGCTTTTGATCCCATTTTATATTATGGGTCTATGGGTCAATCAACATTTAGACCCACACTTTTGACGTCTCTGGCGTTACCGAAAATGACGTCACGAGCTCATCATCACTCCGTGGTAGTATTATTTTGTTCATTTGATAAAGCAATAAATACGTGTCCAATATTGGTTTATTATGTACTCCGTCATCATGCTTATTGCGTGACTTGCCATTTTTTTTTATGACATAGGAGGCAAACTTGGGGGCACCCGGACAGGGAACGTGTTAAAGGCGTTATTTTACAATGAAGTTTAAAAGTGGTTGACAGATTTGTGTAGGCCGATTGGCCACTATAACAGGGCTAAGTATTTGTGAAACAGCTGCGTGTAGTCCAGACTTTTCGATTGCGCCAGTCGATGAACTTCCACGTCCCCTTCTTCTGTGACCAGCGCCTGTGGATGAACAGTTTGATTCAATTAGGGCTACCGCTTTTGAATCGACTTCAAAAAAAGGAACAGGTTCTCAATTCGGTTATTCGAGTATGTTTTTAGGGTGCCGTAGCCAAAATGGCAAAAACGGAACCCTTATAGTTTCGTCATGTCCGTCCGTCCGTCCGTCCGTCCGTCCGTCCGTCCGTATGTCACAGGCATTTTACTCAAAAACCACAAGATTCTATTCTATTCTATTCTATTCTATTCTATTCTATTCTATTCTATTCTATTCTATTCTATATATTTCTAGGGAAGGCACCCATATATGTAACCGAAACTAAAAAAAAAATCAGCAACTATCAAAGTGCGGCACATATTTCGACAGTTAATTTAAAAAAAAATTGAGGTTTCTAAGAGAAAAATTTGATTCCGTGTATATTTTCGGAAATAATCGCTCCGAAAGTAGCATAAATTGTATCCTCCCCTAAAAATTATGAAAAAAAAACACAAATGTAAAGCTTAATAAATACTTTCAACGAAAATTGTCTTTTAACATAATCGGATATACCGTTTTTGAGTTACTGCCGAAAAACTGTGCTTCTCAGCAAAAGGACCTAAGTGCCGGGGAGATACGTTTGTTAGTGTTTTGATTCATATCGTATTATTTTCATCAGTAGTGCATTTTTTTGTATAAACGGCTGCGGAACCCTACATTGAGCATGGTCCGACATGCTCTTGGCCGGTATTTTATGTTTGTTATCTCAGAAGTCTGTCTTTTATAAACTTTTGGAAAAAAAATTATAAGGGGTATATGTCGATGTGTACAACTTTTTCAGCAGTATTACACTCACCAGTGCTCCGTCGCTGGCCATGCAAGCTACTGTAGCCCTGCCGCCGCCGTGTTTAGGGTATATGTCGCTGTGAGTCAGCTCCCAGCACGCCAGCGCCCCCTCGCGGGACAACGTGATCACGCAGCACGGGTTGCTGGGCGACCAGAGCACTGACGACACTGACAGCTGGAAAAAAGCGTCTTTACTATTATAATGACCCTGACGGAAGATGTTGGGTCAGGACTCCCACCTCTGGTTTGCCTTAACCGGCCGCCCAGACTGGAGTCGCTAGAGCTGCGGCTCGAGGGTGGATGTGGAACGTAAGTGGCGAGTTGGCTTCGGTAGAAAGTCCATTGACACTCTCCACCCTTAGCCCTCCGCACCGATGTTGCCCTCAGGCCACTATATGTGTCGCTATTTACGGGGGCCCATCTAGCGGTGGGCAAGTCATCGTCTACCAGTGCCTTTAGCCATGGGACACTTTTTCCTGGTAGACGTCCCATTGTCTCAAGCAATAGCCCAGTGTTAGTCCATCATTTCAATCCATCATTCTCCTAGTAGTAGTCCTAGTAATAGTTCTTGCATCTAGCGAGTGCTGTCTTTGTGCGCGTCCCATGATACGGGCAGGAACAGCACCGGCGCGGTGTACACCTTACATTTAATTAAATTGTCGAAAGGGCCTCTACACGTTGGCTTCGGCTCCGCGCACGTCTCTCAAAGGTCAGGGACACCATTGTCCCGTGAGCGGGTGCGACATACAGAATAATAATAATAAAGCCCTTTATTCTGGAATTAGTATTTACATTAAGTTATAAATCTATTACAAAAAGATAAGTTTGCTACAGTATATCTCTAATTACAGTGTGCCTTATGGCATAGCCCTCCTCCAATGACTTCCACTGGCTTCTATCGTTTGCAACCCTTCTCCATTTTGCACCCGCAGTCAACTTCAAATCATCTTCCAATTTAATTTTATGTCTTCCCCGTTTTCTTGCTCCGTCCCTCGGGAACCATTCCGTTATTTTCTTGCTTCATTTCCCCTTTGTGTCGCGCATCATGTGACCGGCCCATCGTCACTTTTGCTGATCTATTTTTGTTCGAATGTCGGTCAGTTTCGTTCTCAACCTGATCATAGTGTTCCTAATCCGGTCTTGTCTACATATGCCTATCATACTTCGCTCTATTGCTTTTTGACATATGGCCAGTTGCTCTAAGAGATTTGGTCAAACTATTAAGTCTTTACTATTAGGAACGCCTAAAATAATCATGAAAAATTCTCAAATTGACGTTACCCTTGTTGATTTCATGCATCCGGGCTATTCTACCCGAATTTCGGGTCCGTAACACCCTTTGATACTTCAAGCCATCCTAGGGAGATGATTTTTGGCATGATATTTCAGGTAGCGACTATTGATAGCCGTCATATGAGCGACAAAGTTACTCCGCTAGAATACTCCATTTTGTGTAAGAATGTTCCTGATATTTATTTATATCCAAAGTGTTAGTCAAAAGGCCTTAAATTGGTGGCGTCACATTAGCAAGTGCGTAAAATAAATTACCATAAATAAAGTCCACAATAATACAAGAAAAATAGCTTTGAAAACGATTGAATATTTACATCAGAAGAATAACGAACGATTGAGTAGCATTTCGATAAAAAAATAATAATCGGTTGTTTACTTCTTAAGGAAACTCAGAGTTACTCAGCGAGCTATGTAAAGGGCTATATTCGGGATCTCGTGAGATCGAATCAGAAATGAGGAGATTCGTAGACGAACGAAGGTCACCGACATAACAAACAGGGTCAGCAAACTGAAGTGGCAATGGGCAGGGCACATAGTTCGAAGATCCGATGGCCGTTGGGGCAGAAAAGTTCTCGAGTTGAGGCCGCGTACCGGCAAGCGCAGTGTGGAAGGCCGCCCGCAAGGTGGTGGACAACCTAGTTAGGGTTGCGGAGACTCGCTGGATTCGGGTCGCCTCTATCCGGCCAATGTCTCTATTGTCTCTATCACGGAAATCTATTGAGGAGGCCTGTGTCCAGCAGTGGAGGTCCTATGGCTGAAATGATGATGTTGACTTCATACTATCTTGCTAGTCTAGAGCCATTCTGGACAGATTTAGAACTATTATTTACTGCTTTCCTCTGGACACTTTCTGCTCGTTTTCCTATATGATTTGTATACTCCATTAAAAGGTCAACATACAAAACTCACCCTGTCCGTTAGTCTAGCGTCCATGACATCATAACTGGGTCTTCGTGGGACATCGACAAACCTCCCTTTGAAATCCGCTTGTGGCCCGGCGGCGCCGTCTTTTGGAGGGCTGTTTCTGGAAATAATATGATAACGTGATCAGAAATGGCATGACATGTTCACAGTGCCAAAGCAATTTGCAGCCTTCTTTTGACATGTCCCCATAGTAATAATGACATTAATCGCTCGCGCTCAGGCTAGTTCCCTTCAAGTATTTCAATGAGGCATATTTGCCGCATGGAAGTACCGGGGAAATCACCCATGAGGCAAACTGCCGCATGGACGTACCAGGGAAATCACCCATGGGGCACATGTGCTTAATTGGACTTACCAGTGAAATCACCCATGAGGCACATGTGCTTCATTGGACGTACCAGGGAAATCACCCATGAGGCACAGTGCCGCATGGACGTACCATTGAAATCACCCATGAGACACATGTGCTTCATCATCGGACGTACCAGGCAAATCACCCATGAGGCACAGTGCCGCATGAACGTACTAGTGAAATCACCCATGAGGCACAGTGCCGCATGGTCGTACCAGTGAAATCACCCATGAGGCACATGTGCCTCATCGGACTGTGAACCTGTCAAAGAATCAAAGCAACAATTTGTCAGTGTCAACACAGCCCCGATATTGGTAATTTTGTTTCCGAATGTAAAATATCAGGGACAAACATTTACACAAATCGACACCGTCCCGAACTAAGCAAAGATTATACTATGGGCACTAGAAGACCATATACATACTGTTATAGATCCATTTAATACTTATATAAATAGAAAACATCCAAGACCCAGCAACAAGCATTCGTGCCATCACACAAGCACTGTCCCTGGCCTGGATTCGAACCTTAGCTAATTATTATTAAATCTAAAATCGACGCCATGGTTCCTAAGAACAGATTTCGCTATATCCATGCTTCTGACTTCTCCATACTGACCCATTTGGATTGATCACCCTGTATTATATCGTGTATCGTGCTATATTTTCATTGCTAACTCCACTGTTGCACTTTTTTTGTATAAACATCGACTAAATCACTCAAATGGTGTGCAATAAAGTGATATAGGATTGTAATTTGCATATAATGTTTAAACGTTATGAATGCATTAACGTGTACTATTTTTATTCCTCTATTTCCCAAAAGTACTATATTTTGGCAAGGTATTGAGAAATGTGCTAATTTCTTAAAAAGAAAGGTGGCAACCCTACCGCCTAATAGGGTCAGATCAATATTATCAACCTGCAACTATTTCAGAGTTCCCCGAGGCTCTTACCTGCAGTCCAGCGTCAGCAGAACCCTGGCCTCCGCCAGTGAGTAGAGACGGACGATGCCGGAGTCCGCGCCCGCCAAGAAATACGGCCCGTGTGGACACACCTCTAGGCACTTTATTGAGGATGTGTCCGCTAGACAAAACATAGTAAGGTAATGTTTGTTTATATTATTTAATGTAAAAACATCGCATATTTTTTATACAATATGGATGCAAAGATCTAAGAAGAAAAGAAAAAATAATTGCGATCCACTGCAGCCTAAGCTGGAATCGAACCAAAATTATGAAATAAAAATGCATTGAAATGGCAGATCAGCTTGAATAAATGTTGCGATGGTGCTATAAGGTACTAAATCTTTCAAAAATTAATGGTACATAGGTCGACTCGTAAGTAACGTATCGTTACCAAAGGTAGAGGATTAATTCGTTGTGAATCACAAGCGGTCTGGTAGTCTAATGGTTCAGGACGCTGTTCCGGTATAACAGAGACGCTGGTTCGATTCCGGCTTAGACTGCAGTGGATCGCAATATTCTTTTCTTTTCTACTTAGATCTTTGTATCAATATTGTATAGTAAGGTAAGTACCAGATACACCCATTTAACAAACATTTATATGTTCTAGGAATAACCACCAGCCCCCTGTCCAAAAGTTGCCTGTTGCCAAACGGCTCCCAACGTGATCCTGAAATGCGTCGGCGTAGCTAAACAACGGGCTGAAATCCTCATAGCATCGAGGTGACTTCGGGATGCCTCCACTTCTGTACGGAGTTAGGGTGGCTAGACCCCTAAGCAGCATTATCCCTAGGCACAGTGACCGGCTTTCAAGGGATAAGTGCGGAAAATGAATGAAACCCATAACCATAAGTACCACAACCAAATCAATTTTTTTTTAGGAAATAAAAATATATTTTTATACGTTTCCTTTTTAATACATTTGGGCAGGTCAATTTCAAATAGATAGCATAAGTAGGTAGTTTTTCAGATATTCGGATAGCGCTAATCGTCTGAAAGACAAGAGTCGCACCGTAAGGGTTCCTTTTTTACCTTTTTAGTACGGAACCCTAATATGAATTAAAATAATGGGTTTCTCTTCTGTTTCCGCGATTATTACTCATTGAAATAAAACAATTTAACGGATTATATCGCGTATATTATCTCATTTTAGTTCCCGACGTTTCGGAAGCTTTCCAGCTTTCCATGGTCACGGGTGGACTAAAAGCTGGAAAGCTTCCGAAACGTCGGGAACTAAAATGAGATAATATACGCGATATAATCCGTTAAATTGTTTTATTTCAATAAAGGGTTTCATTAATTTTTTTGTGAATAACGGCGTTTGTAACAATGACAAAGATTTTATACTTACAAGAAACACACAGCCTCTCTACTTTCACAGCGCCTAAGCTCCTCGTACAGCTCAACACTTCTCCATTATTTTTAGCCACCAAATACCTATCAGTATTATTGTACTGCATTATTTTCAAGTCCCCACAAACAACACCAGTCTCCCAATCGTGGGGTAAATTATTATCCACAGGCAACCTTCTAGCGCTGGCAACACTGGCCGGTCTGTCAATGTCACTTTTTTCTGCCGACTTCTGGCGGGAAAAGTTTCTGGCCAGTGCTTTTTCTTGTTTTCTTTTCACCAACCTCCTTTTACCGGCATTGAGGTTAAATAGATTATCACTAATTGCTTCTTTCGCGCTTAAAAGCTTAGTAAGTGATATAGTTTGAGTTTTCTCTAATTTAATTGTGGACCAAAACGCTTTTCCTGAGTCATGCGTTGTAGTTGTTTCTTGTACTATCGTCCATATTGTTAGGATTCCAAGTCGTTGTAACGAACAGATCTGTAATATTAAAATTAAGTTGATTGTACATTCTTATAATAGACCAGGATTTTCCTGCAGGAAAGCCCGAATGTCAAAGGTTTTTGCTTATGACCATTTCTAATTCAAGCAGTACTTATGTTTAAAAAAACAATAATCAGGATAGTATATATTATACGATTACACTACAGAGTGCAATATATGAAAAGGTTAGAGCATATGCCCTAACCTCTTCATATTGATGCCACGGATTCTAGTATATACTGCCATCAAGCGAAAGTGATCTTAGGAAACAGCACCAGTTGTTTTTTTTATAGACATGTGAAGTTTTCACATCCCTATTTAATTTAATGTACGAAAAAAGTTTATTCAATTTCTATCTTTTCTGATATCTTAATTGGTCTGAAAGAGACTTGATCGTGTATAAGCTTGTGATTGTAAAGGGCTTACCTGCCCCACGACCCTGCGCGCCGCGTCCTGCGCCTGCGCAGCTACCCACTCCAGCCCTACGGTGCGGTCAATGACCTGTGCGGTGGCCAGATTGGCAGCGCTGCTTGTGTATGCGCACGCTTGCAGCGCATGCGGAATAGCTAACTGTCAAACAGGAATACTTAATATAAGAAAAAACTACCAGCGGACTTGTGAACAAAGATACATCATAGTACATTATTATTAACATATCAAAAAATCGTTTACAGAATAAAAGGACTCTTCAAGTAGTGATTTATTTATTTTTAATTAAATTCAAGTACTTGCAAAGCCTTTGAAATCGTCAGGTAACCTGTTGTACAACTTTATAGCCATACAATATAAATTGGTACCAAATATATGTAGTGTTTGTCCAGGCCGGTACAGTTTGAGTGGCTTTCTGTTAGGTTTACTGCTCTTATTGATTATTGTATCATGCATTGGAAAAAAGTGTGGGTACTTTTCACAATTTCTTTAACTTCCAATATATAAGTAAAACAATTATAATAAATAACAAATCTTACACAAATCGACCTAGAAACAATCCAAGCTAAGCTTGTACTTTGGGTACTAGGCGATGATGGCTATGATACTTAAATACATATAAAACATCCAGGACCCACGAATAAACATTCGTGCTCATCACACAAACATTTGCCATGGCCGGGATGCCAAACGTGTCGTCATATGTATAGAAGCAAGGGTTAAGTAACTTAAGAGGGTTTATACCCGCTTAACTGGCAACGTCGCATATTTTTTGGTTTTCCTGGAATATTTTGAGAAATATGAATGTAATTTGAACACGTTTTCAATACATCCATTAGGTTTTCGGTAGTTAAGCTGGCACAATTCAAAATTTCATGTTCATTGCCACAACTAAGGCTCTAAAAATGAAGTCATGTCTATATCTTGTTTTGTAATTAAATAAGGCAAAAGCGGGTGATGGGTGAATTAAACGCAACATGATTCCTAAAGACGTAGGGTATGAATTGAACATACCTTTAAGTTTCATTCAAGTACCACAAAATAATGAAGCAAAATGAAGAAATATGCGACGTTGCCAGGGAAGCAGGTATAAACGCTCATAAACATAATCCATACAAGACCTGATCGTATCCAGCATTGATATTCTTTAAATTCCATTCTCTGTCCATTTCAGTCTGCGTCAAAGCCTCCGTCTTCACTTCTTCCAGATCTGTTTTTGGGGTAACATCGTTCCGCCATGTTGGTTCTTCTGAGAGGTCCCACAGATGGATGGAACTGAAGAATATAGATTAGATTCGATTAGATTATTTTATTTCACGATAAAAAATACATTACAAATTTGCTTAATGTCACAATTATACGAATTAATATCATGATCGTCTGAAATAATGCAAGAAATAATACTAACAATAAAATAATGTTTACAATGTCAAAATAAAATAAGGGTGGGCGACAGGTGAATAAAATATAAAATAAAATATAGTATCAACCAATAAGGATCGTCATTACATGCTAAAAATAAAATAAAGTAAAATTAAAATTAAAACAAGAAGGTAAACATTTACGAGTTTTTGCTTCGTCGCAGTTAAATGAAGAGTAGGTATCCTATATAATGATCGTCGATATGGCGCTCCAAGCTTCACAGGGTCTAATCCTAATACTAGTAAAAGTCCCAAGAATGGTGAAAATAACTTTCCACACATGGTATATATGGTCGTTCAATTTCTATTGAACGCTTTCTTGAATTCGGAAATTTTAATAAAATGTTATGTATTTAAGAGTCCCCAGTAAGCTCGGTTCTCCACACAAACGTAGTTACGCTCTCATTTTAAAGCGACTTGCTAGTTTTTTCTGAAACTTTGTACTTAGAATAAATTAAGGTATATGCAGGCCTGTAATTGGTTTATGTAGCTTCAGATACCATATTAAAAAAAATACAGCGAATTTAAGTTTTTCATACAAAACTTGTTTTTCCTGTATTTCGTTTGTTATAAACTGGAGCCATATAAACTAATTACAGGCCTAGATATACCTCATGTCATTGTATATGCAAAGTTTCGTTACAACCCAACACGTAGTTTTAAAATGAGAACGAAACTTCGTTTGTATGGGAAGGTGAAATTCGGACGAGCTTGCCGGGGACTCTTAATTAAGATTATTTACAGTGAATAAAGATTGCGTATCTAGTCTCTCTAGTTTATAAATCCATAAATCTCAAAATAGCATGGCTATCACGCCTAAATGATGTTATGTAGCCGCGTATTTAATACAATTATACACAGAAACAGTAGCTGCATGCTTTTTGGCCAGTTTTATATTAAGTTTTACAATAAGTTTGGTATCCAATTTATTTCTTATTTTGTTTATTGAGGGTAATTCTTGTCGAATGGTCCTCGTATCTTTCAGCTTTGAATCACATCTTCATTACTTCGATACATATCTTCTTACTTTATAAAAAGACACAATTTTTTAGGGTTCTGTACCTCAAAAAAAAGGAACCCTTATGAGATCACTTTGTTATCCGACCGTATGTCTGTCTGTCAAGACCCTTTATCTCGGGAACGCGTGGAGATATCAAGTTGAAATTAAACCTATATACTCAGGTCTACAGTCCCTTGAAGATGTGAAAAAATCAAACTTCTAAGTTTACGTAAATAAAGATACGGCCGTTTATGGCGCAAAAAACGTATATTTCGACACTTTTTGAAATTGAAAAGGTACAGCCAGTTATTCTAGAAACTTGAAATTTGGTATGAAGGAAGCTCTTGTAGCACAATCAACAAAATAAATCAGATTGTTTTTTTATGTCTGTCTGTCTATATCAGTAACGAATATAAAATGAATGAGCGCTGCGTACTTTTTTCTTAGGAGTAGGGCTCTGCTAACATTGGATTTTTATAGATACGGCCTTTGTAGCGTATATTTTGCACGGAACCCTCGGTACGCGAGTCCGACTCGCACTTGGCCGGTTTTTTTTATTATTATAACTTAACTTTATACCTATCCATGTACTTCAATGAGGCAATAATCTCGATGATTAAAGTGTGTCGTGTTACTCGTTTCCACTGTGTATAAGGATAAATATTGATAACCACTTACCCGTCTTCTAAAGCGGCCACAAGCAATCCATCGGTGTGGCCCTTAAATCGCCCTATGACCACATTGTCAATGGCCACTAAAACTTTTATCGGCTCTGCCCTGGCAACACTAGCATCCCACAGACAAACTATACATTTTCCCGCCAAGATTCCATTGCTAAGTTTCTTGTGCACCGTTAGGATCAAATTGCTTTTATCTTCTGAAAATATTAAACCTGTAATCTTTGCTTGTTTTAAAAATGACTTATCGTCTGGAACGTTCTTCGTTGTTATTCCGACGTAACCGGAACTAAAAGGCAGATTTGATTTAGTTACATTTTCCAAACCAGTTCTATTCAAATTTAAAACGTGGCATACTTTACTTTCAACCTTTTTCAGAAACTTTCCCATTGCATTTGTCGTTAAATCACTTTTTAGCTTATTTTTATACGTTTGATATGGCAACATTTCACAACTGCCTACTCCATCTTTTTGTTCAAGCAAGATCCTCAGCGGATTTTCTTTATATTCCTTAATTGCTTCATAATCATTATTATGACTGTTATCTTTATCGAACAAAAAAGTAAATTTCGACACGTAATCTTCACTATTTCTCCCACTCTTCTTATAGTTATCAGTTAAGTAAACATCAGATTTCGAAAATTTTACAGGATGCTGAGTCCATTTATTGTCCACAGCTACTTCGTCGGTCTGGACCTCCTCTGTGATGCCATCCTCAAACGTTTGCACAGCAACTTGCGTATAGTTCGTCCGGCCGAATGTTGCCATATACAAGTCATAGGATATGGGCTTCATTTCGAAGAGCGTGTATGGCATTTCATGCAGTGTTACCATACTTAAGATATCATTTGCCCGCCGCCTCATATCTTCAACTATGCGTTTTTTGCGCTTTTGCTCTTTTGATTTATTGAAGTCTATAAATAGCGGTCTGAAAAGAGAAGAAAACATCGATTAAATCAAACAATACGTAAGGTTAACTTGGATAAGATCGGATGGTCACAATTGCTACCAAAATAGTAGTTATTTTACATCACTGGCAATACTACGTGCGACGCCATTTCACTCCGCCTCCGCCCCTCTCTCCAGTTTATAGTACCCGCTCAGTCGTATCAGTCGTGTGTTACGAACGTTTAAAAACAGTGTCATAATATTCTATTTTATGATAAAAGACAGGATATATTTAGCTATTAGTCCGATCTTAGACCAAAAAGGTTTTTCGGTTCGGTGTCTTGAAAAAAAAACAACATTGAGCATAGATTACTTCTAAGCTAATTTATAAAGGAGCATTAAATAAATTAAAAAGCTTGTTTTCCTTCTTATCATTCTCATTCAAAATTTGAAGGTAAAAGTTAGTGACAATTAAGCATTTCTTTTTGTGACGTACTTCAACTCGCCGAAAAATAGTCTGGTCCCACCCGAGTATACCTTATATGGCTATAAACATAATATGATATTTACCTTATAATATTTATTTATTTAAAAATTATTGCACTTAACAAAAGTAAGTACAAGTGGCGGACTTACTGCCAAATGGCATTCTTTACCAGTGAACCATATGGCCAAACA
The DNA here is from genome assembly GCA_905404275.2 of Hedya salicella. NCBI lineage: Eukaryota > Metazoa > Arthropoda > Insecta > Lepidoptera > Tortricidae > Hedya > Hedya salicella. Next base: position 51,264,312 of record FR990097.1, on the reverse strand, counting down.
GACGTGCATGAAATTGGTGCAGTGAGGAAAATCAATCAGTACAGTAGAGCGTTAGGACACACAAGCAAATAAGGCATACGTTATTACTTACACCTAAGGACTACATGTGATATACTATATATTGTATCGGTTTACCTTTACCTGGCATAAACTTTTTTGTCATAATCATCATTTGGCATAATGCATTTTTTCTGAAACTGTAGAATTCTCAGGACTTTTTAAGGCATCGTCCTGTTAAATTCATTAGGTTAGGTTTGCTTTATAAGAATCCTGAAAAGTTTTACGTGTTCAGAAAAAAATGAATTATGCCAAATGATCATTATGACAAAAAAGTTTATGCCAGATAAGGGTAAACCGATACAATATCTATACATAAGTATATATATATATTGGTTTTTAGCTACAAATAGGTATATCCACTTGAAAGCTACCTTATTGATGGGGCTTGTCTGATAGAAAAAGGGAGCGGATTCCAGAGACGGCTTGCCTAAACGGTGAAAGAATTTGACATGAATCCGGTATAGCGAAGAAATTGAAAGCTTGAGAATTCGGAAGGAACGTATAGTTCACAGCCTGGAGGACGGCACACACTATTCTTTATTATCATTGTACACAAAGTTTCTGTTATCGGATCGGATTTTCATAAAAAACAGATTTTACGAACCAGAAATAGTTGTGGTTCAATAAGCTACGTGAGCCATAGGGCACAGTCTTAACGTCATCTGCCTCCTAATAAAGACTTCCTCTAATTAAATTTATTTATTTATTTACATGTAAATGAACAGTACAAGTATACCAAAACATTTACATGTAATTTGACCACATGAAGTTATGTTGGCCAAAACCTTCCGATAATAACTATAGAAAAATTGAAATTTTTAAAAACCCCTCGACACAAATGAACATAACAATAAAATTTCGAGTTCCTAGCTTCAATATAGGCTGAGATCCGGTCACTTGTTGCACTAAAAGCTGAATGTTTTGGAGACGAGTGCTCCGATTTTCATCAAACAAAGCTAAGAACACTCAAGATAAAATTATCTATGACACAAAAAAACCGCACTCAAATCGGTCTATCCGTATGGGCGCTACGATGCCACAGACAGATACATAGATACATAGAGTAACAGACACGTTAAATTTATAACACCTCTCCTTTTTGTCGGGGGTTAAAAAACCCCAGCACTGTCATGCCGGCACTCCACATGGCCATGTTTGCCAAATATTCGTGTTGCGTCCCTTTCGATTGACATAGAAAACGAAAGGGACGCAACACGAATATTTGGCAAATACGGCCATGTGAAGCGCCGGCATCAGAAAATACGTCAATATCCCCAGCGTCCACTGCGATGTGGTTTAAAATGGCAATTGCTCGGGATGTAGGAGCGTTTGCGCCACGCCGGGTGCGCGAGCGGGGCGCCGCGAACAGGCGCCGTGCCGCCACCGCTCCGCCACTCGCCGAGCCGGCACGAGCAGTCCCGTTCGCTCCAGCACCGATGGGTTAACCACGAATGCTTATCCCGTGCCACCATCTATTCAATGTGATTAGTACACCGTATTACCACAGCATTTGCGTCGTCTGCTTTCTGACGAAGAACTCCCTACCTGTCCCATGCCACCATCATCCAACTGATCGATCCTCACCCTAGGTCAGGTTAAAGCTACTTCGTGATTGTGACTGAACGATGTTGTAGTGATAGCGCCTTTAAAATGGAAATTTAGCCCAAAGCTCCTTTCACTATACTCGTAGCTTCAGTAACCTCCTTGCTTCACATTTTTACCTGTCCAGTACTTCTACATGCGCTGAAACCGCGGAAACCCTTGTCCAGGGAGGTTCTCTGTTTCCAAAGCAACCGTGAAGCAATGACACATCACATACCTCTCCAAAACCTCCACATGCTGCACTGGAGCCCTGGAAGCCTTCGTCCAGGGAGGTCTTCTGTCCTAATGTCCTGTCTCCATGGCAACCGTGAAGCAATGGCACACACCTCTCCAGGACCTCCACATGTGCGGTCCTCACGCTGGCTGGAGCTTTGGAAGCCCTCTTTCAGTGTGGTCCTCTGTCTGGACATCCTCTGTCTCCAAGGTAACCGTGAAACAATGACACATAATTCTCCAGAACGTGCCTATGCACGGTCTTTATGCTGAATTGCGCTGGAACCCTGGAAGCCCTCGTCCAGGTAGCTCCTCTGTCCTGATATCCTGTCTCCTTAGCAACGGTGAAACAACGACATATACCTCTCCAGAACCTCCACATGCACGGTCCTCATGCTGGACGGCGCTGGAGCCCTGAAAACTCTTATCAAGGGAGGTCCTATGTCCTGATGTCCTCTGTCTCCATGACAACCGTGAAGCAAATTGCTTCAAGTAATGACTCATACTTCTCCCGAATATGCACGGTCCTCATTCTGAAGCCCTGAAAGCCCTCGTCAAAGGAGGCCCTTTGTACTCATGACCTCTGTCTCCATGGCAACCATAAACCAATGACGCATACCTCTCCAGAACCTCCACATGCACGTTCCTCATGCTCGACACGGCGCTGGAGCCCTCCTGGAAGCCCTCATCCAACGAGGTGACCTTATCCTCTTCACTTTCCAGGATGTACTCCATGGCAGCCGGTTTGGACTTGGCAGAGCGTTGCTCGCGAAGGTCGAAGTTGCCTGAGAATTTCACAGAACTATGATTATTTATTTACTCTAGATTATCTTATGGAGACTACGTGTTAGAAGATGCGATATGGTCAGCCAGCCACACAATGGGTCTTTCGAGTCATTGTGGGAAGAATATTACAGAGTTAGGGCCTTTTTAGCGGTACCCCGGTTACCGACTTATTTCGTTTAAATAAATCTGATCCTTTTTTTTACCAAGACGTTTTTGTTTTTTTGTCGTGACAACGTCTTATAAATCGATGAACGCCGGCTGCACGCACGAAAAAACGTTATCACGTAAAATTATCGTCCGTAAACCGACTTTATACAGACAAATATTTTTTTGACTGACAGAAATATTTATTACTTTACCCCGCTAAGGTTACACACCTGAATCCAGCATATTTTCTTCATCTTTCTCCTTCAAAGCTTCTTGACCCGAATCCACACCCTCTCCGTCGTTCTCAACATCATCCTCTTCTAGATTCGTTCTAGAACCTTCTGTTGCCTCTTGGTCGGTGTGGTCGCTCTTGGATTCACTGTGATAGGAATCGAAATCTGATTCGTAGCTCTCAAAATCGTCTTCGTAACTTATATCTTCGTCGCTTTTAATGTTTTGTGCCTAAAATATTACAAAGTTTAATAGTGGTTAGGTATATATATTCATTTTGTGATGGCTTTTGGGAGATGAGATTAATTATTACGTTCATTATTTATTTCTGAGTCAATCAACTTATTTCTGTCCCTCGTTGGTTACATCTCCTCAATTTCTCTTTTAAACTATGATTTTAAATGATACTAGAAGGCGCCCAGCTTCGTTCGCGAAGGAGAAAAAGTCATAACCCCTCCTTTTTTTCTTCAGCGTAGATGGGTAAATAGTATCCTATAACCATCTGGAGATACCCAGCTACCCGTGTATCAAAAATAGTTGAAATCCGTTAAGCCGATTTTGCGCGATGAAGCCGCATCGACACATACAAACATACAAAAATCTAAAAAATACATTTTTCGTTTCAGTGACCTCCAAAGCGTCCCTTACAATAGTTTCATTTAAATATCTTCAATGTACAGACATTAAATTTTTACAACTTTATAATAGTATAGATAAAGGATTTTTTTAGCTAATATAGGTTTACTTTTCAAAGGGCCTTAACTTCAGTATGTTTATCGCCTAAATTATTAGCATTTTTCTAAATAACTCTATCACTATTGTTACAAGTAATTATACGGGACAGAATATGAAAAAGTCGATCCACTTACGTAACAACTAAAAACTGGGTAATTACAAAAGTCGCCATCATGAAAAAATTTAGTTAAATAAAAGGTGCATTCCATCAGAATGTCGGGTACGTGACGCCATTTTTTTCATACTTCCAAGAAAGTTAGGAAGTCAATTTTTGGTATGTCAATATTTTGTAACTAGGCTTTTGTATTGGTAGCGAATTCTTGGACTTATTATGTGTTTTTAAGGTAGCTGTCATAGCCGTTACGAACCCGACAAAGTAGACGCCAAAACCTTGTCATGACGCAAGTCCCATATCAATACTGTACACTACCTCCAAGAAAGGTTTAAGAGTCCCCGGCAAGCTCGGCCGAATTTCACCTTCCCATACAAACGGAGTTTCGTACTCATTTTAAAACTACGTGTTGGATTGTAATGAAACTTTGCATATACAATGACAAGAGGTATATCTAGGCCTGTAATTAGTTTATATGACTCCAGTTTATAAAACTAACGAATTACGGCAAAAACAAGTTTTGTATGACTTTAATTCACTGTATTTTTTTACTATGGTATCTAAAGCTATATATAAACTAATTACAGGGCTACATATACCTTTAGTTATTCTAAGTACAAGGTTTCAGAGCAAACTAGCTAGTCGGTTTAAAATGAGAGCGTAACTACGTTTGAATAGAGAACCGAGCTTGCTGGGGACTCTTAAGTTTATTAACTATACCAGCTTTATTGATTGGTCTATGATAAAGTTTTTTTTTCAGGAACCGGAGTCACAAACCGATTCCTAGATCCAGTGTCTAGTATCACAAAATCTACAGTAGGGCATTTACTTATTTCCAGACGCTACCATTGGTATCTATCATCCGGTTTATGGAGATGGTAGAACGAACTATTGAGTAACAAGAAGGGGTAAATTACACAAAAGATCCCACTGGGTCGAAGTGTATCCGTAAGGACCCCTAGTAGTAAGATAAGATAAGATACTAATTAGCATGTAACAAAGTTTATCTGCAACAATCATCAAGTATAAAAATAAACAAAAAGAACATCTGCAACATGCTTCGTCATGAAAATATTACGCTATCCAATTCTCCCTCAGCGCCATGCCTGGTCCAAAGGTCCCCATTATGCTAGCAGCATTGCCCCGCTGAATGGCAATGGAGACCTGCTGAACCAACCACGACCCTGAGCGAGGATCGTTGACCCTTTCTCTCAATCGTCGCCATAACTGCTTGAAAAGCTCGCGAGCCTCATCACCCCAAGGTCCAGCCGTTTCCACAGCGACCGGCACGAAATCATACATTGAAATCAAGATAAGATACTTGTCTGGAAAATATATGTGAGTCTGTGTGTAGTTTTCAATGTAGATGTACTTACCTTAGCAGTGTCTTCATCGAGGCCAACATAAAACGCCTTCGGTTTCGCAACCAGTTTCTGCTTCAAATTCAACATTTCTTCGTTGTTGTCCATTTTATCAGGAGTCAGCTCTTTCACCTCATCTTCATCCAACGTCCGCGTTTTAGACCGCATTCTCTCAAGAACCTTTCCATCGACTCTTTTACGATCGCTTATGTGTTTCTCATTGTTCACCTCTTTATGATTCTCTGTAGTTTTTGGTTTACTTCTAGAACTATCTACTCTTTTATTGGTACTTAAATTTACATCTAATTTTCTTTTACTTATAGGAGAGTTTATAGTGACATTTACAAATGGTAGATCCTTAGCAGTTCTCGCCCTGACGTTATTTTGACTTACCTTAGATTTGCTATTACTATACGTACTCGTTTTGCTTGAACTACTTATTTGACTTATAGATGAGGGCGAAGACTTCAAATAGTCCTTCATTGGTGAAGATTTAAAGTCTTTTGATGACCCTGGTATTTTTTTAGGCGTTTTTTGGTAAATATCGGCGGCTGACGACCGCTGCACAAAGTTCCTGGGAGTAGAAACATTGGAAGTTTTCTTTAGTTTCTCTTCTTGGGATTTTAGTTTTTCTTCTTTGGGTTTATCTTTGGTTGTTGTACTTGATGTTTTCTTTAGTACTGGTTTCCTGAGAGTTTGCATTTTAGCAATTGCACCTGTAATATTATGACTTATATAAGACTAGAAAGGCTAGGCTCATAAAATTTACTTTCCTGAAAAGTTGTTAAGGGGCTACTTCGTCATTTGTAAATCACGCCCCAAACGCGGAGCCAGCCAATAAGCGTGATTTGTAATAAGGGACGCATTTATTGCTCGCGCGCATCAAAGAAAGAGAAAGCTAATACACTTCTTGCTTGGGGTTTTTTGTCGTAAGCGCCAGATATAAAAGTACCATGAAATCGAAGATATTACTATGTTTTGTTAACATTCAGGTTAATCACTTAAAAGATAATGGGAAGAATGACATTTTAACGTAATTTAGCCGTTTATTAATCAGTCGTTTGTACAAACTAGACAAAAAACGGGAAATGAAGACGCGTTTTCGGATAACTTTTCTATCGAGGGAATTTTCATTAAACATGTTTCCGCGTAAATCACTGAATAGGTTATATCTGAAAACCATCCTGTTTTATATACTAGATTTGACAAAAAATGCGCTACAAAATAGTTTAAATTTTCGATGCATCCCCTTAAGACAGATCACTTTGTCGGAAGGTGCACTGTTTCAAAAAGTGCACTTCCCAATTGGTACAAACAGCAACACCCTTAATTAACCATCTGTAGGCCTTATATCAATATAAATAAGGTCTACCAATGGGCAGTTAAGTGTGTGACTGATGTTACAGTTTCTCAGAAAGAAGGATTTATAAATCCTTAGGTATCTACATTGTACAAGTAAAAATGTTACCATCGCCATCATCGAAATCTGCCGAATCCTATACAGAGGGGTTACTCCGAAACTGAAAAATTCGAAGTTCGTATCGTGCCGTTCCTCTCGCTCTGATGTATTTGTGTGAACGGGATGGCGCTATACGAACTTCGTTTTTTCGGGTTTCGGAGTAGCCCCTCAGATCATACGCAACGGAGCCACGACGCTACGTCGCCTAAATAAAACTAGTTTCTTTTTCTTGAAATACATATTCTTAGTGATGAAGTTCACTTTAAAAATCACGAAGATCGTGGTGGTACAACATCAAGATTTTCGTAAAAAAGCAATAGTTTCTTTTTGTTTTGTTTTTTTTTTTTTAATTCACAGTGCCTTGGATTTTACTGTAATGCTGTGTAACTTTTTTGAATAATAAATAAATATATAAATCATGGCTTTGGATCTTCATGTGTGGAAACCTTTGTAGTGAACATGACATTTTTGGCTAGTGTTATTTTGGGAAAGTGTGAGTTTTGAGAAAATGTACATTATGGGAAAGTGTGCGGTTTGGGAAAGAGTTCTTTTTGGGAACATGCACTTACGGGGATAGTGCCCTAAATGGGCAAGTGTACATTTTGGGGAAATGTATTTTTAGAGAAAGTGCACATTTCGGGTATGTGGGATTTTTGAGCCTAAGCCACTAGAAGTCGTTCGCAGAAGAGAAAAAACATAACCCTCTTTTTTACTTCAGCCTAGTAGGGTAAAGAGTATCCTATAACCATCTGTGGATGCCCAGCTACCCGTGTACCAAAAAGAGTTGAAATCCGATTAGCCGTTTTGGCGTGATGAAGCTTCAGCGACACATACAAACATACAAAAAATTCAACAAATATATTTTTTGATTCAGTGGTCATTCACATTCAAATGGTTCGTAGATATCACTTATTTTTTTGAAAATATCTTCAATGTATAGACATTTAATTTTTTCAAATTTTATAATAGTATAGATGACAATGATATTTTTGATTTTGAAATGCAAACATTTAACTTATCAATAGGTTTTGGACTTATCTTACAAGTAGAATTAAAACTCACCCAAGTCACTGAAAGAAAACTGCGTCGCGAATTATCGATACGAAATCAATTATGTATTTGTAATTACTCTACCTTGACATAATTTCAGAATGTAGGTCAACAGTTAAGAATGACAACACTTTTCAAAAAGTACTTCAAAGTTCGTAACTACACTTAACAATTAAGTTTTAAGTAATTTATCTTAATTTTTAACAATATTTCCGGTATTTTATACGCGACTTTTCATGACAACCATGGAACTGAACACATTTGGTAGTCATGGCAACGGATTTGACACAACAATCTTTATGAATCAGCGGCGAAAATAGGAACTAAAAGTGTTACATAAGAAGAGCGCGTTTTAGCATAGACGGTGGCGCCACCGCTATCAAATAAGGTAACGCAGCGTTGTGTCACTACAATCTTTTTTGAGTTGGTGGCGAAAATTTGAACTAATCATGCTGTATACTTACTACGTAACTATTCTGCGACAGTAGAGACATATACACATGCAGACGTAAAATGTTTTGTATTTTTTTTAAATATAAGTTTGGTTTCTAAGCAGTTGGAATAAAGATTTATGAAAGGTGTGTTCAGCTGACGTCTCCTGGTGAAAGTAAATAACCTGAATTTAATGAAAATCGATGGTGATATTTTACTAAGTACATTTTTTCATAAAGTTTATTTTATGTACTGTCAACATTAGATTTAAATGTAATGAAGTCGGTTAAAAAGTACAAAATGAGCTTGTAGTTTTATACTTTAATCAAATGTTGTACCAAGAAAATCTGAAAAGCGCGGACGAAAACTATTATTAGAAAGCGTGCCAATGATTAACAGCACTATCTCTCTGAGAGTTCGTGAGGTGTTATAAAAAATAAACATTCCGTCGAATTGAGAACCTCCTCCTTTTTTTGGAAGTCGGTTAAAAATATAACTATGATAACTTTTTTGAAGAGGTGCGGGCAGGTGTGGGCACACGGCACACAATTTTCTTCAATATCGGAACACCGAAAAGTACTAAATAATAGTTCCAAATCCGTCCAGAATGGCGGTAAAGTAGCAAGATAGTATGAAGTCATGTATTTATTATTTTACGATTCCGTAAAAAAAATACGTCTATAACTTTTTTAATAATCTGCATTGCGAACTAATAATATTTAGTCATCATCCCTATTGGCTTTGTGCTAAAGTTTTACATTTGAGATCACACACATTTTTCAATTAAAAGAACTAAGAAGCTAATTAACACATTCACAACCGCGAGCCTGCTGGGCCGGCGCTCTGCTTGTAGCAAGTAGTGCCATAACATGGGATTCTTCAAGAGGCGAGTTAACAGGGCACTCTAAGGTTGGCAAAATATGGGCGATTCCTCCGGTGTTGCACATATCCATGGGCGACGATGACCACTTTCCATCAGGTGGCTCGTCTGCCCGTTTGCATGTTATAACATTTTAAAAAAGTTTTCGCTACATACGGTTTATGCTACGTTATTGGCTACAAGCGTAGCGTACGAAACTGTCAGTTGCGAAAGTGCTAAGGAAGAATAAACTGTAACATCCAAGGCTTGAAACCGGTATTTATAAATGTTCTAAAATACACGCTATTTCTGTAATGTTTTAAAACTGTATTTAGAAAATGATAAATATCTTTGGAAACACTAATACTGCGTTTTTTTTGCATTAGAAAAATGGTAAACCATCCTGACGTGTCGTTTTATTGAAAAACACTATCAAAAAATAAGTCGCAGCAAATATGTAACAATTATATGGTAAGGAGGGTAATTACATTATTTTGGTTTCATAAGTAATAATATTTTCTTCGGTATCCGCGATTATTACTCATTTAAATAAAATAATTTAACAGATTATGTCGCGTATATTATCTCATTTGAGTTCTCGACGTTTCGGATGCTTTTCAGCTTTCCATGGTCACGGCTTGACTGAGAAAAGATATATTTTCCTCTGCCAAGTAACAATTTCATAAGTAAGTCTTTTTTTTTTAAAAGCGTTTTTCAATAGACACGTCAAGATTGTTAACCTTATTTCTAATGCCAAATAAACGCAGTATAATTCAAGTTCTAGAATTTTAATAAAATATACGCAAATCTCCGAACTGAACGAAAAAGACGGTTAATACTCGTATGTATGAAGAAACTACCGGTTTCATCTAAGCACTTAGCACATCTGCCCTTCTAGCTAGACTATGACTCACGGTTCTTTGTCACGCAATAAATTAAGTTTATCCCTTTCAGTTCACTACAGTACGACATGGACGGGTGATACTGTGTTTTGCGACGAACGAACGGGCGGTTAGTTACGCTAACCCAGCTGATGTAAATTGGTTGGTAAAATAAAAGACGCCATCTAGTAGGAGAAATGTACTGCTTCATATATTATTACTTAGAACATGATAAATAATACAATCACATACGGACAAGCGTACGTAAAATAAATACACACACGGTGCCAGTACTACTAACGAACATAATTTACATGATCTTCAAATCTATTGGCCAGCGACCAAACACTTCACGGATCGAGATGGTACACGCATACGCTCAACTTTGTCTTATACTCAACGGATATATCCCTTAAAACTCGGATATATCGCCTCTGAACCGGATACATCCACTTAAACATGAATATATCTTCAAAATGACGGATATATCCTCTTAATAACGGATATATCCCCTCAATATCGGATATATTCACTTAATAATGGATATATCTACTCAAAGATTTATATACCCACAAATCAAGAATACACCCACACAATGACGGATTAATCCGATATATTATAGCGACTTACGGAGAATCGCTTGAGATAATGGTTTTGACTTTCAGATCATTAAATGTCGTTTTGGCAGTGTCGAATCATTAAAATGACAAAAGTGAATCGCAACTTGGCATACAAGTTGCGATCCTTTGCCATTAAAAACAAGTATAAGATATGGCTGAATCTATGCGCGCTTTTACTGGTAACTCACAATCACAACTGGCCAGTGTTTTAGTTTACAGTCCAGCGATGATGCTGGTCGGCTCCTCGACTCCCTGCTTGATCTTCCTCAGGAACATAACAGCTTCGCGTCCGTCAATTAGTCTGTGGTCGTAGGTCAGCGCGATGTACATCATCGGTCGGATGACCACTTGTCCGTTCAGGGCGATCGGTCGCTCGAAGATCCCGTGCATGCCCAAAATGGCTGACTGAGGCGGGTTGATGATCGGGGTACCCAACAATGAACCAAACACCCCACCGTTGCTGATGGTGAAAGTGCCGCCGTCCATCTCCTCAACCGTCAGCTTACCATCCCTAGCCTTCTCCGCTAACCCAGCTACAGTCAATTCGATATCAGCATACGTCATGTTCTGGACATTCCTCAACACCGGTACCACTAGACCTTTAGGAGTAGCCACGGCCACGGAAATATCAACATAGTCGCGGTAGATAATCTCATTTCCTTCGATGACAGCGTTAACGACAGGCTGGTCCATCAAAGCGTTGGCAGCGGCCTTCACGAAAGGCGACATCAGTCCAAGCTTGACTCCGTGTTTCTTTGTGAAGGCGTCTAGATTCTTCTTCCTGAAAGCCATGATGTAGGACATGTCGAGCTCGTTGAAGGTCGTCAGCATGGCGTTGGTGTTCTGGGCCTCCTTGAGGCGCTGCGCGATCCTCTGCCGCATCCTGTTCATCTTGACGCGCTGCTCCGTCCGCGTGCCGGCCATTTCCTTGCTGTAGTCCGCTGGGGGTACTTTGACTGTTGCGGTTTCGATCGCTTGCGCGTGGCGGATCGCCGCTACTGGGATGGAGGAGATGGGGGCGGCCGGGGGCGGGGTAGCGGGTTTAGGTGGCGGGGGAGGAGCGGCCGCGGCTGGCGGTGAGGGTGGTGGCGACGCGGCGGCTGCGGGGGGTGGAGGCGGCGGGGCGGCAGCTTTAGGCGCTTCAGGCGCTGGAGCCGACGCGGCCTTCACAGGCGCCGCATCGGTTATCTCCAGTTTGAACAGCTTCTGTCCAGCCTTCACCGTCTCGCCGTCCTTCACGTACAGCTCCCTGATGATTCCGTGGGACGGCGCCATGACGGGGATCGCGGTCTTGTCGGTCTCGATCTCGAGCACGACCTCGTCGGCCGCGACGGCATCTCCGACCTTCTTGTCGAGCTTCACGTCGCCCTCGGACACGGAGTCGGGAAAGGCGGGGGTGAGCACATCCTTCTCCTCGAATAGGGGGCTCGTGAAATGGATCGAGGCGACCTGTTTGTGGGACACCAGCGGGACCACCTGCAACCAATTTTTCTTTTTATATTATCAAAATCAAATCAAAAATCTTTATTTCTTCAACTCAGTTACATATTTTGGCCGATGTCTCTTTTAGGTTTTTTATAAAGCTGTGTTAAGAGACACCGCTCTTCCATACAGCGAGCCTTATCTATTACAGTATTATCTGAAATACAGAATTACTCGTGATCAATAAAGTGAACATGAAGGGGCTAGTCACGAGGCGATTTCTGAGGAATAGTGTGAGTAATAAAGCGGATCAAAGATTTTCGTAATGTAAATATGAGCATATCTGCTCCAAGATGCATATAATCACTTAATACAAGCCCTCAAAGATGAATATAAGCGATATTTCTTTCAAATGGATAAAGCTGATAAGTTACGAGTACGTGGATGGCAAGTAATCAGCCTATTCAACTCTAATATCGGGCTGCCACAATATATCAAATCTGAGCGCCCACCAATCAACAATAATAATAATAATCAGCCCACTAGATTTATATGAGTGTGACAATCAGTTGCGTCTTAAATCTTTATTTATTATTTCGCCACAGGTCTTAACACTACTGGGGTACGTTCGTTATTTAAATATTGCAAGTAATATTCGAACTCCAGCTTTCGCGTTCGAGTCAGGGTGGAGTTACTTGGCTGGCGGGCCTGGGGGAGCGGGGCAGCGCGAGCACCCTGGTGGTGGAGCGGAGCAGGACAGGCCCTGGAGGTGACGGAGTGCTGGAGTCAGGGTGGAGTTAACTGGGTGGCGGGCCTCGGGGAGCGGGGCAGTGCCAGGATCTTGGTGGTGGAGCAGAGCAGAACAGGCCATGGAGGTGGCCGAGTGCTGGAGTCAGGGTGGAGTTACCTGGCTGGCGGGCCTGCGGGAGCGGGGCAGCGCGAGCACCCTGGTGGTGGAGCGGAGCAGGACAGGCCCTGGAAGTGACGGAGTGCTGGAGTCAGGGTGGAGTTACCTGGCTGGCGGGCCTTGGGGAGCGGGGCAGTGCCAGGATCTTGGTGGAGTTACCTGGCTGGCGGGCCTCAGGGAGCGGGGCAGTGCCAGGATCTTGGTGGTGAAGCAGAGCAGAACAGGCCCTGGAGGAGGCCTAGTGCTGTAGTCGCGGTGGAGTTACCTGGCTGGCGGGCCTCGGGGAGCGGGGCAGTGCCAGGACCCTGGTGGTGGAGCGGAGCAGGACAGACCCTGGAGGTGGCAGAGTGCTGGAGTCGGGGTGGAGTTACCTGGCTGGCGGGCCTCGGAGAGCGGGGCAGTGCCAGGACCCTGGTGGTGGAGCGGAGCAGGACAGGCCCTGGAGGTGGCCGAGTGCTGGAGTCAGGGTGGAGTTACCTGGCTGGCGGGCCTGGAGGAGCGGGGCAGCGCGAGCACCCTGGTGGTGGAGCGGAGCCGAGCGGGCTGCCGCCGAAGCAGGCCCTGGAGGTGACTGGAGCAGCGTCGGAGCATTCTGGTTAGTGGAGATTTACTTTATCCTGGAAAGAACAGTTACTTATTAACCTTTTGAACGCCCAGCGTGCTGTCGGGAAACCGCGCGCCACAGGCCAACCAATAAACCAATAAGCATGATGACTGGGTATGAAAATCAAAATTATAATTAGACCGTCAGTTATGTGACAAGAAGGGTATTAGATATGCATGTGGAAGGATGTAAGAGGAGGGGTAGGCCGAGGAAACGGTGGATGGATTGCGTGAGAGATGACATGAAGAGGAAGGATGTAAGTGACGAGATGACGAGTGACAGAGAGGTATGGAAGAAAAAAACATGCTGCACTGACCCCAAGTAAATGGGATAAAGACAAACGAATTAATGAATGAGTCAGTCAGTTAAATAATAGAAAAAATATTGGATATGTATTTTTTGCTTTTACAAAATAATAAAATAAAATCTGATAAATGGCATTAAAGTTTAGGAGTGGGCACTCGTGACGTCACTACTAGGTTAAACTTGTACCTAGAAGTGACGTCACGTGACATTTTGACTCAATGTATCGCCTTTATTTTTTGATTATCTAAAAAAAACCTTTTCAATATTTTTTATTAATCTACATGACGGATTAATTATTAAAATTTAGTCATTATCCCTATTACATAATAGGGATGATGACTAAATGAGGCCGTATTTAACTAATGGAGATGGCAAGCCATGTCATTATCTAACAAATTTTTCATGCATTCTAGCGGGGGGGTGACGTACACACACTACCACTACGGAAATATTCATATTACTACAAACGCACACAATTAAAATAAATCACCTACTAAAAAGACACCCAAACACCGACAATTTACCGTATACACTAACCAGGGGAATGATTCTTATGGCATCTCCATTGGTTAAATACTCTAAGTCTGAGGCCCACTTTTCCGTTGAAGTGATCAGCGCTTGTAACCGGTTACAAATAAACCGGTATTTATTTAGGTTATACCGGTTAATTATTTAGGTTACGGGAGGACGAATTGATTTGGGAACTTTATTTCGAAGCGCTCTCTAACCGGTTACTCCGTGTATACGGGATCAATGACCGCTGTCGCGCCGATAGTGGCGCAACAACAGAATACATAAAAAATTGAATCTAATACCAAGCAAGCAAACATCCTTTCTAAGCAAGCGGTTATTCAGATTCACTATAGACTCCGCTCATACGGAGGAACCGCTCTCTAACCGGTAAATGGGATTTCGCTCCCTGTTTTGTGCTCCGAGATATTAACCGGTTAGAGCGATGTTCTTGCGAGCGTAACCTTTATTATGGGTTAGGCTCTCAGAGTGTGGCTCTAACCGGTACGGAAAATTAACCGGGTTACAAGCCCTGGACGTGATTTACCGTCTTCAAAACAAAACGCGTGTCGATGATCATACTGCTTGGTGGTGGTTTGTTGTATTTGCTTGCGTATTTTTTGTGGAAATTACATGAAAATATGCGCATGAGTACAACTTATCACATATAACCAAGACCCACTATTTCTCAAAACAGCAAAGGAACTATTATTAATTAATATATATAATAAAGCTACCAGATGATGCTTTAAAATTACCGTTTCCAGCTCTCAAAAGTACTTAAAAGAGTCTCTAATGGCAAAGGCATATTATACGGTAAAGGACTATTTAACAGACAAAGATGCATGGCCCAAAACAGAAACCAAATAATTTACGACACGGTTCTTATACGCAAGTCACTCGATAAGTTTTGAGATGCTCGAAATTCGAAAATGGAACGCACCTGAATTATATGTTTTTAAAAAGCAAATTTATTTAAAAATAGAACACAAGTTGCCGATTCGGTCGAATTTAAAAAATGAATATGTTAATTTTTCTAAAACGGTTCCCGCGTTTTTTCTTTGTAACGATGGAGCTTAACCGCGAATATTTGCGTGCTATGATATTTTATGATTTTAAATTTGGTTTATCTGAACAATTGTGTTTGCAACGATTGCAGTCAGCGTTAGGAGATACTGCTCCTTCACGGGCAACAGTTTTTAGATGGTTCAACGAATTTAAAAGGCCAACCAGCCTCGAAGATGACCACCGAAGTGGTCGCCCGCAAACAGCAGTAACTGCAGAAAACGTGTGGACTACTGAAATGTTGGTGCGAGAAGATCCACGAATAACATACAAAGACATAGAGAATATCTTAGGCGTGAATTCGGGGAGCGTTAGCATCATTCTACATCAACATCTTGGAGTAAGGAAGCTCTGTTGTCGTTGGATACCACGTTTGCTCTCCGATACTGAGAAACAGGCTCGTCAGGCTCGTGTAGATTGGTGTCGTGAGATGCGTCTGCGATTCGACAACGGGACATCGCGGCGTGTATCGGAAATAATTACAGGTGACGAAACATGGATTTACCAATATGACCCGGAAAGCAAGCGGCAATCGTCAGTAAGGGTCTTCTCAGGGGGAAAGTTACCAACAAAACTACAAAGACCTCGCAACGTCGGCAAAAAAATGGTAGCTAGTTTCTTTTCACGAGGCGGACATTTATCAACATCAATGCTGGAAAATTATAGGTCAGTCAACTCTGATTGGTATACTACAGTAGCATTGCCGCAAGTTTTCAAAGCAGTGCGAGAGAGGAGACCAATGACTGGACTTCGGAGAATCTTGCTGCATCACGATAACGCCTCTTCACATACGTCCCTCAGAACAAAGGCGATTATTGAGAAAGCTGGGATAGAAACCTTACCACATCCACCCTACAGTCCTGACTTAGCTCCCTGCGATTTATTTTTGTTTCCGGTGGTGAAAGAAAAAATAAAAGGGAAGTTTTTTTCGAGTGCTGAAGAAGCCGTGGCTGCATATGAAGAAGCAATTTCGGACCTCTCTGATGAAGACTGGCAAAAGTGCTTCCAAAGTTGGTTCAGACGAATGGAACTTTGTAGATAGAGTAATGGAGAATATTTTGAAAAAATGAAAAATAAATAATGCTAATATCTTCAATCGTTTTTTTTTTATCTCAAAATTTATCGAGTGACCTACGTAAGGTGGCATATCAAACGTATGTAAGTTGTTTTAATTAAAAATCATATTTTGCTTTTTTATAATCTATATTTTTTTTACTTTTATAAGTTTGATATGTTTTCTTGGAGGACTACGCATTGAGTTTATACTTAACACATATATTTAGGATCGGCTAAGTACAAATATTGTAATAGATACAACATTTTTTTCGAAAAAATGACTGACGGTTGTGTTCGTTTCGGCTTTCTTCTCAACATTGGTCTCCTCTTGGGAAACGCCGTAGAGTCAGACCCTTGCGGCCTACTTACAGAGTAAACTATTTGAATTTGAATTCAGAGGACATATTCGGTTTTCCCTACAGACTAATGTTTATGCTACGTATGGCACCAATTTAAAAGCATCAAAATGATTACATTCTTGGTGATATAAATGGCTCATCAAAAACACATTGTTGATTAGAAATATTTAATTGCCATTATTAATCTTATAAAATGTACGTATCTATAAACTACATTACGTATTAAGAAAAGGTTTCTGGAAGAAGATCAGCTTACTTCTTATTTGCTCTCGCATTTATTTAATAGTGTACAATAAATAGGTTTGTATTTTTTTTTGCGAACGTTTCTTTTTATTTGTCTATTATGTATTTGTACTAAAATATATTATATTTGTTTCTGTAAAGATGTCTAAAAATGTTTCTATAGGCACCCTATAGAGATCTGGCACAAACATATTGTCACCTAAATATATAAAAATAATCAAAATAAAAGGTTAAAGCATCAACACTGGCCACTAAAGTTCTGGCAGCTGCCTCACATAATGCATCAGTAATCACAAAGCCCAATGCAATGCATCACTTGCGATGCAGTGAGAAAATGTTCCCAGCATCTTCAAGACCATGCAGCGGGCATAATTTTTAGGGTTCCATACCCAAAGAGTAAAACGGAACCCTATTAGTAAGACTCCGCTGTCCGTCTGTCTGTCACAATCACCAGGCCTTATCTTATGAACCGTGATAGTTAGTTTAAATGTTCACAGATGATGTATTTAAGGGTGCGTTAAGTTTGCACCTCATTTGTATGCAATGCTATAGATACCAGGTGCAACCTTAACTTACCCTAGCCGGTTAAGTTAAGGTTGCACCTGGTATCTATAGTAGGTTAGGTAAGGTTAAGAGGAAGTTTGTACGGAACCCTCAGTGCGCGAGTCCGACTAGCACTTGGCCGGTTTTTTATATAAATTTTAGGTATAATTTAGAACGTTAATTTTAGGTATTATTCGTAATTATATGTAGTTGATTTCTTTAAAGTTACATTCGTAATGTAATTTGTAGCTGTAATTATTTTATTTATTTATCAAAATAAAATGCGTATTTTTATTGTAAGTCGAAAAGATATGTTAAGTGTGAATTAAAGTAATGAACAGTAACCTTCTGAATGTTACACATGTTTACTTAATGAATTCGGACTTTGGTATTCAGTCCATTATTTGTATATTGCCCTGTGATTCAGAAATATTTCACATAGTTTAAATACATCTATACTATTATAAAGTTGTAAAAATGAAATGTCTCATCATCATCATCAAATTGAAGATATTTAAAAAAAAACGCAACTGGCTATTGAGGAGGAGGTAACAGAATGAAAAAAAATTTTTTGGATTATTTTTAGGTTCATATGTGTCGTTGTGGCTGTATAACACCCAATTGGCTAAACGGATTTCAACTATTTTTGGTACATGGATAGGGGTATCTACAGATAGTTATAGGATACTTTTTACCCGACTACGCTAAAATAAAAGGTGGCGTTATGACGTTTTCTCCTGCGCAAACGAAGATACGGCACTTTTTAGCAATATCTAAAGATAAAAAACAATTGTACCTATACTTGTGAGATATCTACCTGATAACTTTGAGCTAATGAGAATAATAAACATCAGAAGATAGGCAGACAAACAAACAACTTGGTATGTACAAAGTGCCGAAGGTTAATTTTGCACACAGAAAATACATGAAATGGCAAATGGCCTCGAGATTTTTAAATATCACAGTTGTAATATGAGATGTGACATAGTGTGTTGGTCATATTAGACACGATTAAATGTGGAGTGTGTTTTCTCAGTTAAGAGCACTCATCAATTGTGAAATGGTTTTAATAATAAGTATTTGATGACTACAGCAAATTGGAAAAGTTGCAGTAGAGATGCGTCAAATATTCTGTATTTGGCATATTCCGTAACATTGCCAGATATTTATCGAGTAAACAAAGTAAATAACGAGCGTATGTTGTTTCGTAATTGGTCGGATTGACATCCTATTTCAGCATTCTAAGCAACTACCAAAAAATGATAAATATACTTCAAAATATAAATACGACTATTTTGCAAAAATATGGATTTTTGCAAAATATTTTGAAGTATAATTGAGCTTAAGTAAGAAAAACCAGAGCTGTTTTAATTAAGTAAGCCGAATCAAATATTTGGTTCGGTAAGAGCTGAACCAAATTTTCGGCCGAATATTCACCTTTTGCAAAGTCCGTGTTCGGCCCATCTCTACTTAATTGCAATAGGAAATTTTATATGATTTTATTATACATTGTGGTTTTATAGAGAACACCCTTTTTTGATTGGAATTATGAAATACTTTAAATTATATTTTATTAGTGAAAAATCCTGTTGCTTTACAAAAATTACAATAATAGCAAATTGATAACATGTTCGGCTCAGTGGGTTGCACAACGGCCTATGAAGCTGGCGGTCCCGGGTTCGAATCCAGGCCAGGGCAAGTGTTTGTGTGATGAGCATGAATGTTTGTTCCTGGGTCTTGGATGTTTTCTATGTATTTAAGTATTATAATTGATCTATATATTATGTATATTGTCGCCTAGTACCCATAGTACAAGCTTTGCTTAGTTTGGGACAAGGTCGTTTTGTGTAAAATTGTCCCTGATTATTATTGTTATATTATTATATAAATAATACATGAAGCATTTATTTTAATAGCAATTAAGTTTCGGTTTATAATTAGTTTTAAATAATGTACATATTTGATTTTTGTTCTATTGCTTTATAATGTACTATGTTACTTTAGATAGGAAATAATAAATATATAATGTAAGTTTTGGTTATTTCATTATTATTAACTTTTCTTTATAATATCCTTGAACCCAGTTATTCAGTTGTTTCCAAATCATTGCTAATTTTGATAAAATTTTAAGTTTAATAATTGTTATTATGAAATACTCCACTGCATACCAAACATATGTTATGCACTAGTACAGATACAAATATGATTTCAACATGCAAAACTAATTTATGCATAAAAATAGCACCACAATGGGAAATCTATCATGAAACAATGCCCTTTTCATCACATGATTGTGATAAATTCACTGATGAAACGGTTTATTTGACATTTGACTTCCAGCATGTATAAATATATTTAAGAAAGCCATTAAAATAATATTTCATAACTACAAAATGTTCTACAAGAAATCTGTTCATAAGAAAAAAAATATAAAATTATTTTTATTTAAAAATGACAGTAGCAACTAATAAGTGATAATAAATCTTATCATGATTGATATGAAGTATCAAACAAAACAAATGGATAAATTGTGAATTATTGCAAAAATATATATTTTAATGACTTGTAGAACTTTGCTATATGAGTTACAGTCAACAATCATTCAAATAAATCACTTAAAACCTCTATAGCAAATACTTTAAAAAAACAATTGAGAAATTGGATCAATGCAATGGTGACATTTCTAGCAGTGACATGAGTGAAAGGATGAAAAATTGGTGAGAAAATTTGTAAAAAAACTATATTATAGTAACAATGAGGCATGAAAGCTGATATTTCGCGTAAATATTAATATTTAATAAGATTTAAAGAGATGAAATACGCCGCTGCAGTATTTAGCATGCTATTCTATTTCAAGGTTATTCATCGAAAACGTAAGTAATTAACACTGATTATTGATAAAATCCACACCCCTTACCTCCTGAACGGCGTAAACAATTGTTATCAGTGCACAGTTTAGTTATTTCACGGACAAAAATGTTACATAAGCCGTGGTCTCATGACAAGACTACACCTCTGGGTTAGAGTTTCGAGTCCATTATCGTTTTTTAAGCGTTATTCAAAGCATAGCTCGTGTGTGACGTGTGTAGGATAAACGGAACTTATACTTCACTTTTATTTTGACGCTGCTTTTACTGAATTTTAGTGGTGTGGTCCAGAGACCTACATTTATTTCGATTCGATCCCGTCCCGTCGCTCGGTTTGGGTTGGCCTGGCTGCCACCTGTCAAAAATCTGACGGTGCTTGGGCGTTTTTTTCTCCGGCAAATCTAGGTGGTGTGGTATCTGTGGCGAACTCGTGATTCAGTCGCACTTCCCGCTAATACGACCGAGGGGTTACTCTGAATCTCGGAATTCGAAGTTGTGAAGACGTGTTTAACTGTATTCGAGTGAGCGACATGGGGCGATACGAACTTCGAATATCAATTTCAGTGGCCCCTCTGTTTCGTAACAGAGGAATCCTGGAGTATAGAAAAGGTAAGGAGATCAATCTCATATAGGAATACTGATGAAGAATTGTCCAGCGGAAAGCAGTAAATATAAAGATATACTGTTAGATTACTTTAATAGAGACTTAAAAGTCTAATAAATTGGGAAATGATAACGTCATTAACTAGCGTTAATGACATAGTTGAAACTTTCAATGCTTATGTTTTGACCCTCTATGACCTTCATACACCTGTTAAGAAAATGCGTGTAAAGGAAAGCAGTTATCCCTGGGTGACCGACAATGTTAAGTTTATGATGGGACTTCGTAATGAAGCTCACCAAAAATATCGACTAACTGGTTCAGATATTCATCAAAAATATTATAAAGACCTTAAGAGCTTAGTTAATTGCGCCTTATTTAATGAAAAGCGTGCTTATTTTCAAGCGATCATAAATGATAATAAGCTTAATTCTAAACAACTTTGGAAGAACTTAAAATCTCCTTCGGAATCAGGATACTCATGAGTTACCGCGGAGCAATTTAATGACCCTAACCTTATTAATAAGTAGTTTTTAAATGTACCCGGAAATAGCGACATTACAATTTCTAATTTAACTCGTTATGAGTTTAACAGATACAGTTCCTCATGTTTTCATCTTCAACCAGTGCCTTGGAGTTCCATAATAAGAATTATAAAAGGACTAAAATCTAACGCTGAAGGCATAGATCAAATGTCATTGCAAATGATTCTTATGACACTCCCCGAATCATTAGAGACAATAACGCACATTATTAATTCATCTATTGCAATATCTACTTTCCCTGATCTTTGGAAGACTGCCCTGGTAAAACCTCATCCAAAAAACCCCAATCCATCCAATGTCACTGAGCTGAGGCCAATCAGCATACTACCCTGTTTGTCAAAAGTTTTAGAAAAGGTTGTTTGTGAGCAACTAACCGACTACCTTAAGCTTAATAGCATTGTACCGGCTATGCAGTCCGGTTTCCGTAAAGGGCACGGAACAACTAGGGCACTTTTGGATGTAGTTGATAAGTAACATATTATGCGCTCAAGATAAAGGTGAGGGTACTATTTTAACTCTTCTAGATTTTTCCCGCGCTTTTGATTCCATAAATATTTCACTAATCCTGTCGAAGTTATCATACTACGGGTTTGATACCGAAACCATATGCTGGTTTAATAGTTACCTCAGTAATAGATTACAAATAGTAGAATTACGGAAGACACCTTGAAATCTGATGCTCATGCTGTCCACAGAGGGGTACCACAAGGATCAATTCTCGGGCCGATCCTTTTCATACTGTATAGCGCCGATATTGTGGAAAGAGTTAAAAACTGTAGGTATCATGTATACGCAGACGATTTGCAGGTGTACTTGTCATTTCCACCAACTGAAACCCTTTCGGCAACAGTAAACATAAACGAAGACCTAAAAAAACATCGCGTCATGGGCTGATAAAAACTCACTTGTCCTGAACCCAGCAAAGTCAAAATTTATGATACTTGGCTCCAAACAGCAGATCGCTAAAATATCAGCTAATAGCCCAAATATAGAGTTGGCAGGAAAGCAAATAGAATGCGTGAGTGAAGCTCGTAACTTGGGGTTGCTGCTAGACGGCAATCTGCGCTTTGAAAATCATGTCCTCAACACGGTCAAAAATTGTTTTTATCGCTTGAAAATAATGTATAGAGTCTGGCTAATGAAAGATGAAATTGAAATCAACCGCGAAATTTAAAAATGTAGCTGCGGTATGCCTGCGTGAGCTAGATATAAACAAATTTCAGTGATTTCTCATTAACTAAAAACCTAATAATTAATGACAAAATCAATAAATTTGTTTAACTCTAGCTCATAAAGGCACACCGCAGCTACATTTTTAAATTTCGCGGTTAATTCCAGTCTCATATTTCAGTAGCCAGACTCTAGCATACGTAATTATCTAACCACTGATCTTTGCGTTCGTCTTTGTGAATCGTTAATTTTATCAAAACTAAATTATGTACGGTCCGTGCTTACTTGCTAGAACACAACGGCTCATTCAGCGCATTCAAAATGCATGTGCGCGTTACTGCTTCTTTATTCTACCTAGAGCACATGTCACCCCCTATTTAATTGGGTCTAATCTGCTTAAAATGGAAGCCCGGCGTAAATTGCATCTCGCGACATTGTTGTTCGTTTTGGTTAAAACTGAGAGGCCGGCGTATCTATATCAAAAACTGACGAGGCTCAAACATAAAACAGTGTACCAAACCAGGGGTGCTCTATTCCGTCTCTCAATGGCCGCCCACAAAACTGCCGCTTTTCGTGGCAGTTTTAGATATGCTGCTACCAAGTGCTGGAACAATCTGCCACCACCTATCAGAAGCTCTAAATCAGTAAACAGCTTCAGACTTACATACAAAGTCCATCTGATTTTCATGCAAAAAGCTCCCTTCTCAGTGCACCTGAGCGGCGTATCTATTTACTTATTATTATTGTTTTATTTTATTTCATTATTGTTTTATTTTAGTGCTAATGCACGTAGGTATATATGCTTCCAAGGATTTTGGGATAAGTGTAGTAACTAATTATACTTGGAATTATTGTGTTTATGCTTCTTATATAAACTATGATTATTTTCTGATGTCTTACAGAATGGTCTTCGACCGATGCCCTGTGTGGTGGTCGTTTGTCACCAACAAGGTTTTGGCTGAAAATCAGCGTTGCAGCCTCCCGGCTGCAGCGCATGCTGAGCTTAAACCTTTTTGCTTGCACACTGCCGCAATTATTTTACACCTTTTGTTTTGTTTTATGTATGTGTGTATGCAAATAAATTATTTCTTTCTTTCTTTCTTAAATAATAGTTTCAAGTCCTTCCTGAATGGCGCTACAGTAGCAAGATATTAGAGTAGTTGCATTTCGATAAAAATGATTTGTAAGTAATTGTTCATTGACTACCTTTTTATCGAAATGCTACGCAATCTTACGTTTTTCTTCTAATGTCAATATTCAGTCATTCATCGTGGATTTTTTTGACATTACTATGGCCATTTATTTAACGCACTTCCTACTGTGTCGCCACCAATTTAAATAATGAAATAATGATCTTTATTCTGTAAGTAGGCCGCAAGGGCAGTTTTACAAGTCTGACTATACGGCGTTTCCCAAGAGGAGACCACTGTTGAGAAGAAGGCCGAAACAAACTCAACGGTCAGTATTTTTTAGAAATAAACACTTCAGATATATCTTAAATGTTTTACTTAGTTTTCTATACTCCATAAGAGGGAATGTTAAAATTATTCACGTTATTATTTATATATTGCCATAGATTTCCTTTATAGGTATTAATATTGTTAAAATGTATACTTAAATATTGAAATACTGAAAATTTACCCCAAGCAATAAAAAACTCAACCTTGTCTGCGTATGAATGTTACTGTCATGTTCTGTATTTCTGTGCATCTGAGGGTGCATTCCACCAGAACGTCTACCTGTCGGGTACGTGACGGCTATGACAGCTACCTTTAAAAACTTATAAAAAATCCAAGAATTCACTACCAATACAAAAGCCTACTTATAAAATATTGACATACCAAAAATTGACTTCCTAACTTTCTTAGATGTATGAAAAGAATGGCGTCTCGTATGTACCCGACATTCTGGTGGAATGCACCTGAGGTGTGCAATAAAGAGTATTTGTAATGTATTGCTTTGTTTTCCTATGGGTAAATCTTAGGAGACAATCATTCGCATGAACTTATAAAATCAACTCAAATCACGTAGTAATAATTAAATATTATCAATGACACTTCTACCACCTGTCCAACTAGATGGCTCTGCTATCGTCGGCTCGTTCTCAAAGTTAAATAGTTTGTGAACATCAGTTGGCAGTTGTTATATTGACTTTTGGTATGCATAATCACTGATCTGTGCAGAATAAATTTAAATCTTATCATTTTATACTTAAAGGTAGGTACGAGTAAACTGTTTTCTAGCACTTAGTGCTTCCACTTATGTTCCAAAGGTTAAGCTTACCATAGTTATGTATATCATTACACTTAGACATTAGACATACACTAATGTATTTTGAGTTATGATGGTGTAAATTGTTTAAAGCTCAATACAACATATTGCTTCCAGGCGAGACGATTCGGTTGGCGAACTTACAGGTTGGTCCGACGACCTGCTTAAGATCACCGATTGATGCAGAATACAATTGCCCAGTTGATATGACAAAAATAAACTACAGTGAATTTTCTCCACGCTTGGTTATACCTATATTTTTCTTGTTGGTATAATAGTTTCAAAGATGTGTGTCGAATTTCATAAAATCTACACATGTACTTTATTTTTGTAAGAAACTGCAAGTTTTTTGTAGGTTTTCGAATTAAAATCAAATAACTGAAAAAGTGACATTTAAACCAAAATTGTGACGTCAGCACAGCCCCCATACGCGAGGACGTGTAGGTTTATCAGAACACATTAAAGAAATTGGTACAGGGCTGTACCAATTTTGAAAAGTACATGAATTATTTCAGTGGATTTATCTAATTTTCTAATAGTATAGATGTTTAGTGAACACGTTTTCATATTGTTTGTTTAATTGATTTTGACTGTTAAAAAGTTTAGTAGATACAGTACCTACAGACAGTATGAAATAGTATGAACCCAGTATTATTATTATTACTTTACTCTTTGATCCAAAGCACCAAATAAGTATGCCTAATTGTCAAGTATCTTCCATATACCTACTATTATAAAGTTTTAGAAAATAAAATGTCTGTTCGTTCCATTTAATATATATAAAAAAAAAAAAACATTTCATTTTTAGAACTTTATAATAGTATAGATCTCTATGTTTTGGGTTCCTTAATTATCTCCTTTTTCCAAATTTCAAAACGATCCGTTAGCATAAAGTGGGTAAGAAAACGTTTTTTTTATTTTCATTTTTATGACATAGGAGGCAAAGGAGCAAACGTCATAGAATAGATTTTAGTACAAGTACAGAAGGCTCACTACTTTGATCTTTATAAAAGCCGCTTTTTTCTTAGCAAAAACATTATGATTTATGGCCCTCTGACGTCGTTGACTCCAGCGCAAGCCAAACGGAACGTTAAGGCTGTACGAACGGTGAAAATGATTTGGCTCATTCGCCGCGTCGCCGATAGTGAGCAGTGGTCGGAAACTCTCATACAAAAATAAGATGTATGGCGATCGAGTTACTTCACCAACAACATAATACGTGAATAAGGTAATGGCAACACTGATGGGATGTCATTCGTGTCGAATCCTGACGTCTGTTAACCTAATGGTGGTTTTCATTCATTTTGATAATTATTCTGAAGTTTTTGAAATTTGTTGTGGCGTTAAGTTGAGCATATTTGCTCCGCCGCTCTATTAACTGTGTGCGTGAGATATTGTAGAGACAGAGACTCGTTTTGTTTTGAGATAGACTCGTGGTGTTTTGAGATAGACTCGTGGTGTTTTGAGATAGTGTTTCTAAAACAGGCTGCTAACGAGAATTTTCCATAGACCAGGGGGCCCCGTGTGCTCTTATGGAATAAACGGGACCTATTGTTAGGAGGTATACTTAGCATTAAACCTCAATAGATTATGTACTTATCACATATTGTTATTAAAGAACGAATAAACTATTAAATGTTTGTAATATTTCAATATAAATTTCAGTTTATTAAGATTTTGATAAAGTTTTCATCACATTTATGATTTGTTTAATTTTTACTAGAACAGTACTTCTGATTATGAAAGTCGTGCTACAGTGGGTAACTTCGGTAATTACCGGATATGGTAAACCCTACTCTGTGCATAATCGGTTTTTCA
Source organism: Hedya salicella (assembly GCA_905404275.2). Taxonomy (NCBI): domain Eukaryota; kingdom Metazoa; phylum Arthropoda; class Insecta; order Lepidoptera; family Tortricidae; genus Hedya; species Hedya salicella. Next base: position 51,237,477 of record FR990097.1, on the reverse strand, counting down.
CTACACTACTTTTAAAATTGTGATGACATGGCAACATTTGATTTTTATTATATTGTTGGAACATTCACCCGATGGTTATACAAATCGTTCAGAAACAAATTAGTATGAAGTTCCGTCTCTTAAAACGTAGTGATTATATTCTCTTTGATAGTTAGGGCTGTCAACGACTAAAAATAAAATAATGGTAATAAAGTATTGCCCATGTATTTCTTGCATTCAATATAGAGAGCAATAAATGTATATTCTTCATACATTATTTCATTATTTATTTCTAAAATAATAAAATGACAACAGACAGACAGACGCGACAGGGACTTCGTTTTATAATAGATAGTGATTTGAACGGAACGGTTGTTAATACATAGAAAATCGGCCGTGTAGTTTCTGAGTTAATCGCGAACATACATACAGACAGACGACGCGACGGGAGACTTAGTTTTATAATATTTAGTGATTTTCGAGCAAGCAACGTGTTATGAATACTTCGAATATACGAGTACAATGAATAAGTCGTCAATAGGTTACTATGGCGTGCATTAAAAATAACATTAAGTTTGTTTGAAAAAATCAAAAACACATTATTTACATAAATCTTGAAAGTTGATGAACAATTTGAAATAAAACAATTTAACGGATTATATCGCGTATATTATCTCATTTTAGTTCCCGACGTTTCGAAAGCTTTCCAGCTTTCCATGGTCACGGGTGAACTAAAATGAGATAATATACGCGATATAATCCGTGAAATTGTTTTATTTCAATGAGTAATAATCGCGGAAACAGAAGAAAATATTATATTGATGAACAAATGTTAATTCTTTTATAGAGTAGACTCGACTCCAGGGAGTTAAAATTTAATGGTCAGAGGCAACCGGGAAAATAGTGAAAACTCTATCAAAACCTTGTAAGTAGTTTCGGAGACGAATGCGCACACATATCTACTGGATGTGCGAAAAGTAATTTGTACTTACTAGGTATTTAGAGAAAACCGAATACCGTTTACCGATACCGTAATGTGAACATGATAATGTATTATAAACTTTGATAGAAACGTGAAGAAAATATTTGTATATTATTTGAGCAAAATAATTAAATAAATGTGGAACGCTGCTATTATAACGTGTTGCCAGTATGCTTGAACAGCTTTTTTTAATAGTACTGGTAGGACCTAGGCAGGCATACTAATTGTTGTTTTAGTAAGTCTGTATACCCTGTATACCTACCTAAATTTAAATATACAAATGTCAGCAAATAATCGATTCAAAATTACATAAGTAATCCAGTGTTAAATATTAGTAGGTACCTACAATATCTTTTTTAGGGTTCCGTAGCCAAATTGGCAACTACATACATATGACCGAAACCAGCAAATATCAATGTGTGGCACATCATTCGACAGCTCTTCTAAAAACACTTTGAGATTTCTAAAAAAATTTTTGATTTAGTGAACATTTTCCGAAATATTCGCTAAAATTGTGTCCCCCCCCCCCCCCTCTATTTTCTAAACGGTATGTTCAAAAAATATGAAAATATTTACAAATATAAAGCTTAATAAATACTTCCAACGATAATTGTTTTCAACATGATCGGACATACCGTTTTTAAATTATTGCCAAAAAACTGCGCTTCTCAGCAAAATAACGTAAGTGCCGGGGAGATACGCTCTTTTGTTAGTGTTTTTTTTATCGTATTTTTTCCATCTGTAGTGCATTTTTTGTATAAACGGCTGCGGAACCCTTCATGGGCGAGTCCGACTTTTTTATTATTATACAGTGACTACCTAGTTTTTATTATGTTCATTTACTTATCTTCCGGCATCCTTCTGATGTGTCGGGAGAAAGTAAAACGAGTGATTTGAATTTCTGTCATTGCTCCTGCAACCTGCTGTGATACAATATTTTAGAGCTTTATTTTTAATCATTTAAGCACAAGTTATTTCATAATTTTCCCAAATAGTCCTTCTTGTAACATTAAATACACGAATGTGACGTTCACTTGCGACTTAAATCCAGAAAGCGAGAGCGTCTAGCGTGCGCGAGCGCTCCGAGGCAGAGCGTGGCAGCCACTGAATAGGCCCCTCTGGAGGTGCCGCCGGCATGTACTTGTAGCGACGAACGTAAATCGCGGAGTGAGCCGCGCCTGTCACCGTCGCCCATAGACGCTTGCCTTTGAATTCCGTACGATACCAAGAAAGTATGACACTTCCAGAAAGTATGCTTTTTAGCGGTGACAGATTGATCACTGTTTACTTGTAAGTACGTGTAGTACATATTTCTCGTAATTTTTTTTGATATGAGTTTGAATTCCGTACGATACCATGTCACCGCTAGAAAGTGACACATGTACACCCGCTGTTCTGACACTCATAAAATACCTGACAAGTCCTAACGGCTTTAGAAATAGAGTCGTGTCAGATAATTATGTGCGCTTTGTTGTGGCAGATATTAATGCTGTACCAACATGGCTGCGAAGGATAGGGTGAGTAAAAAACAAACATAGGTCATCAAATTTATTAAATAACTAAAATGCTAAACCTAACGCACACACAACTTATAATACTTTGTACAATAGTTGCCAGATAAGAATTTGTGCTAAACACATCAACTAACATCTACATTTGGTAAAATAATACTATATTGTTTTTTAAATGCGTCCATAAAATTTAAAATTAACATTACAGGTGATATGTACAATAAAATATATAGCTTAAAATATAGAAAAATATTTCTAAGCCGGTCGGTAGAGTGTGGCCAGAGAAACATGATATTGACCTTGAAAAAGAATTCTTTATATGGCAACAATTTTACATATTAAAAAAGCTGTCAATTATAAAACCTACTTCGTTTCTATGCATTCCGTATTGCCAGGTCATGATGTTTTCAAATTTGCCGCATATTTTTAATATGTTTCGCTTGCCAAACTCTATCTGGGGGAATCTACTTTCCTGTATTTCAGACAATAGTGACAGACTTATTTAAAGAAATGCTCATAATATAATGTAGGCTATTAACACACTGCATACATACACACTGACAAGATATGCCCTTGAAAAATAGACCTATATTGGCTAGAAAAAAACATCTTTGTTACCTTTATATCGTTGCTTTGGGCTTCAAACCACTAAATTTCATAATACCTTATTCATTAACACCCCCTAATTTTCAAATTACCATGAACTCATAACCTAAATGTCAAATTGTCTCATTCTTAGAATGAACGAAATTCATTATGACTTTGACCTAAAACGTCATATTCTCTAAATACCTAAAAATTTTAATGCACAATTCCTTCAAATTCCGAATGACAGTTGGATGATAAATACAGAATACGTCGTTTTGCCACGAGTGTTTTAAAGTTTAGGCTTTATGAGACTAAGCTATTTTAAAATTCTGCCATATTAGGATTCCGGTGTTTTAAGCAAAGGAATTTGGCATTCTGCAATTTAGGTATTTTGAGACCAAGAAGTTTTGAGGTATATAATGCAATTTTGTAGTTATAAGCCCAAAGCAGGGCAAAGGCAGTCGGACACTAGACAAGCTATTAAAAAGCCCAAAGCATATCGTTTAACCCTTTGAACGCCAAGAACACGCAAGGATATGTGCTATCGTCACTACCACGCCAGCAACGCCTAAATATGTGAAATTAAAATTAAAATCGGCCAAGAAATACTCAGAATATAGGCATTTTAAACTATTAGACAGAGAGGTCCGATATGCACTGTTACGTCACAGTGCACTCCGGCCATGTAAACTCCATATTCAATCTGTTTTGCAAGAAGTATTTGATATAGAATGAAATGTTTGATGGCTTATATCTTGGTTATTTTTATAGCTATTCAAAAAAACATTTTTGTCTACTGTTTGTTACATTAATGAGCTTTTAATAAAGCAAAAATAAAAATTCATTCATATTCCCAATTAGACATTGTCACAGCATGCCAATTGGTGATATTTCCATTCTAGAAAACCCTCTTTGCTTGGCGTGTTACTAACGTCATTCTAATGTCAAACCGGCCAAAAGATTAAAATCGTAGTTTTAATGCGTAACTCAGGTGAGATAACATAACTATGGCAACGAGGTACAAAAAAAGTTGATAGACCCATCTGAGAGGTTACTACGAATTTCGAAATACGTTCGTAACGTGCCGTCCCTCTCGCTGTCATGTTAACGTGTATTTGAGTGAGCGAGATGACGCTATACCAACTCCGAATTTCAGAGCCCTTCTGAGTCGTCGCCGGCGGTAAGTGACGTGGCAAGACAGGGGTTGGAAGTTACAGTAGTACCACGAATATAAGTCACATCGGCAATCTTCGGCCACGCCGTCGAGCGCTAACAAGTACCGAATGAAACCGAACGCGTAACCATTTCAATAAAGTCCTTGTTGCACTATGCGTACGGTACATTATGCAATGACAAGTGAACGCGCGCTCTCTCGCTCATGGGGACTGACGCGGCGCCAGACAAAATGGCGGGCGCCGGCGTCGCGCGCAAAATTTTGGCCAATGGGCGGTGAAGATTTTACTCGTGCAATCGCGCTGCCTTATAATTGGTTAGTCTGTTTTCAAAAAATGCTTTCTGCGCAGGTACATCGTTGTAACTTATGTGTGATACTACTGTTCTTCTTTCTCATTTTGCAATTGTTTCCGTACCGCCGCGTCTCATACTGCATGCGATGACTCAGCTAAACGGTCGGTCTGTATTTACAGGTATTCGGATGTTTCAGTAAACATTGATACCGATTTGCTTGCCCGCCTCTGCTCAAAGCTTGTCATCTACAGTGGTTAAATATTCTTAGGGTCTATGATTTTTTCGACATTAAGTATTTTCATACAGATATTTCATCCATTTGACTGGGGTTCATATAAGAATTTTTGCTCCTTATGACCTAAGGAATGTGTTGTAAAAATGTTTTAGATTAGAGTGTGTATATTTAAGAAGAATACAACTTTTCAAGTTATGAACTTAAAATTTTAGTATGAATGGAATTCTCAAATTTAAACATAAAAGCGTTTTTATATTGAAACTAGAAGATGCCCGCAACTTCGTTCGCGTAGGAGAAAAAGTCATAACCCCTCTTTTTTCTTCAGCGTAGTCGGATAAAAAGTATCCCATAACCATCTGGAGATACCCAGCTACCCGTGTACCAAATATTTTTGAAATCTGTTTAGTAGATTTTGCGTGATGAACCCTTAACGACACATACAAACATACAAAAAATAAATTATTTTTCGTTTTAGTGACCTCCAAATAGTCCGAAACAATAATTTTTTTTCGAAAATATCTTCAATTTACAGACATTTCATTTTTACAACTTTATAAATAGTATAGACAATTTGTATATTGTACAGGCAAAATAAAAATGGAACTTGATCTTTAAAACAAATAACATTCACAGTGTAATTATCTCATAGCGATAGTTTAACGTAAAACCGATTCGTTACATGATGGTCATAAAATCTATATTATATATTAATTTATATAAGGCTATAATAATATTGCTATATAACTTAAATAAATTATATGGATTTTGCTCATTTTAATGAGTATTATTAGTAAATAAATTAAGAAATATTAAAAAACTTTATAAGGGACACATTAAACGATCAATATAATTGTACATTTGACGTGCCACCATTTTATTATTTTATTGTACAAGAAGCACCATGTCTGTACAGTACAATACTTATTTAATACACGTCGAGTGACAATTACAAATCGTCTAATTTGTCCATAACACGTCAAAATAATATTAATTGATCATAGCCTCTAGCTGCCATTATAGTATTTCTATTTATTTAATAAATAATAATAATAATTCCATAATATTTTTACATGATTATAACAGTTTCAGTATATTTTAAAATAAATAAATTTGTAAAATTCAGTAGTTTCAAATAAAGAGTGTTGTCTTTAGTTAAAAATAGATGGCGTATAAATTTCGGTAGAACCTTTTTAAATATGACGACCGTCAATTGGGATGAGCCATTTTTTTACAAAATAGGTCATACAAAACCATTTCGAGGATATTTGTATTTAATAAAACGCTTGCAATTATCATATTTGTGGGATAAGTTGTTCGTGTTTTTAATTTTGGCCTTTATTTGTCCTTGTCAAACCTTGGTACAAACGTCAGTCCGTAGTGACGTCACTTGCAATATCTCCCTGCAATAAAAAAAATAAACGCATACAAATGTAAACGAATGAAATTAGTATCTTAGAATAGCCCATTTAAACGAAAAAATACATAAAACACGGAGTTTTTTTGGCTCATCCCAAGTGGAAAGGCTTGTTTTATGAGATTATTAACTATAGATGGGTTTCAGCTTTCGTAGATGCAGTTTTACCAAACTGTTGCACAAATTTACGGAATGAAGATTCCGGACGTCTAATAAATAGTATGAAAAAACTAAAAATTTAGTTATTTAGACAAATATGTATCGACGGAAGCGATGCGGAACCCTCAAATAATTACCCAGACATATATCTAGGATATTGTCTCCGAAAATTATACCGTCACTACTTTGAGAAAAAAAAACGTATCTTATTTTGCTGAAAGAACAGATACGATAAAAGGTATAAGCAGATATTTCACGCTCGCGTGTTTTCATACAAAAAACAAAAAATCCTACGATAGCAAAAATTTATCGGTAATAATAATACCAAGTGAGACGCACCGCGAATGCCTGGAGGAACTATTGGTCCATGAAGGAACAAATAAAGGGAAACCTTCCGATTTCATTAAAACGGAAACTCATGGACATGTGCATTCTTCCAATCTTGACCTATGGAGCACAGACTTGGTCTTTGACACAAGTTCAGAAATCTACCCTCAATTTGCCAAAGAGCCATGGAGTGTAGTATTTTGGGCGTGAAACTAACTGACCGGATCAAGAATACAGTACTACTAGGGAATGCAATCGGTTATTTTTAGTATGGGAAAAAACCGGGTTTTAACCGAAACCGACGGTTATTTCATACAAATCGGTTAACCGATTGCATTCCTTAAGTACTACATTCAAAAATCCGCATAGCCGACGTAGCCCAAATAGCTGCCAAGCTGAAGTGGGACTGGGCTGGACATGTCGGTCGCATGCTGGGTGACTTGTGGGCTAAAGTAGCCACCGAGTGGGTCCCACAAAATGGAGTCCGGCGTCGCGGTAGGCCTCAACGAAGATGGCGGGACGAGCTTGACTCTTTCCAGAACAATGGTGGGAGATTGCCCAGCTCACTCTAGGCTCTTAAAAAAAAACGAAATATTAATACCACTTCGTTGCAACCAAGCGAAAATTAATTTTATGACATACTAGAAGGCAACTTCGCAACTTCGTTCGCGGAGGAGAAAAAATCATAACCCCTCATTTTTTCTTCAGGATAGTCGGGTAAAAAGTATCCTATAACCATCTAGAGATACCCAGCTACCCGTGTACCAAAAATTGTTTAAATCCGTTTAGCCGATTTTGCGTGATGAAGCCACAACGACACATACAAACATACAAAAATAAAAATAAAATATTTTTCGTTTTAGTGACCTCCAAATAGTCCATAACAATCATTTTTTTTTAAATATCTTCAATGTACAGACATTTAATTTTTACAAATTTAGTATATATGCTCAGAGCCGAAATTAGTGTATCGCCATGCGATCACGTGATTGATGCGGACGCTAGGGTTGTAACAAGTAACAGTAACAGCCATGGTTTCAAAATATCTCTAACATTATACCTGTAAACTTACGTAATTAAAAAAAAACCGGCCAAGTGCGAATCGGACTCACCGAGGGCTTCGTACAAAATATACGCTACAAATGGCCGTATCTATGAAAATCCAGTGTTATCGAGCCCTACTCCTAAGCAAAATGTACGCGGTGCTCAATCATTTTATATTGGTTACTGATATAGACAGACATATAAAAAATTGTTTTCCAGATTTATTTTGTTAATTGTGCTATAAGAGCGTCCTTCATACCAAATTTCAAGTTTCTAGAACAACTGAAAGTACCCTATCAATTTTTAAAAAGTAGAAATATACGTTTTTTGCGGCATAAACGGCCGTATCTTTGTTTTACGTTAACTTAGAAGTTTGTTTTTTTCACAGCTTCAAGGGATAGTAGACCTGAGTCTATAGTTTTAATTTCAACTCGATACCTATATGCGTTCCCGAGATAAAGGGTCTTGACAGACAGACAGACGCACAACAAAGTCATCCTATAAGGGTTCCGTTTTTTCCTTTTGTGATACGGAACCCTAAAAACGACAATGTTGTATCCGTTGTTTTATTTTTACAACAAAACACTTGACAAGACGAAACCACTGTCTTTTAATGTTTTAAATTCAAGACTCGTAACCATAGCGACGGCGGCGTCTGACAGCCCTATGGCTTTAAAGCTCCCGGCCGGTCCCACTTGGCTACGCCCACCCGAGTTAAATCCGCCTGCTACAAGTAAGAACGCAGTAAGTGTATACGAATCTAGTATGCACTTACGTCGTTTCCCTGAAGTTTTTTAGAGATTCTTTTTTTCAAAATAGCGACGATATTACAATGAAAATATTCAGTCACCTGTATTTACGTATCCTCGTCTACGCCATACACTTGTCTTCCTTTTCGGATGTCGTTTCGGTTTGTGACTCCGGCTCCTAGAAAGAAAATCTTTAGTATAGTCCAATCAATAAAGCTGGTATAGTTAAAAAAACGGCCAAGTGCGACTCGGACTCGCACACCGAGGGTTCCGCACAAAAAACGTTACAAACGGCCGTATCTATGAGAATCCAGTGTTAGCTAAGCCCTATTCTTAAAAAAATGTACGCGTTTTCAATCATTTTATATTGGTTATTGACATAGACAGACAAACATACAATTATACTTTTTGTTTTACATATATCATGATAATAATCACAATTTTTGCAATTTATTAGTGGATCACTCCACTAGCGATATTATTATAAACAAAGATCAGAAACAAATGAAAAAAAAATTCGACGATACTGGACTTGAACCAGTGCCTTGAGCCAGACGGGGGCAGCACGCTCTAACCAACTGAGCTAATCGTCCATACCAGTAGTCAACGAATTTTGTCATCTGTTCTGGCTTATGGATCTCTATATGGTGCATCCGACTCTTTAGCCGTTAGCGCCGCCTAGTGCAGAACTGTGAAGTTACTTTCACCCCGAGCAGATACATTTGCAGGTACCATTGCTCGGCGCCGTGAATTCGTCGACTACTGGTATGGACGATTAGCTCAGATGGTAGAGCGTGCTGCCCCGGTCTGGCTCAAGGCACTGGTTCAAGTCCAGTATCGTCGATTTTTTTTTTTGTTTCTGATCTTTGTTTACAATAAAATTATACTGTAATAATAATTTATTTCCAAAAACATCTTTCATAGATTTCCTTATAACTAGAAGTTTAAAACTGTTTTTAGTATTTGTTGTTATAACTGCAACAGAAATACATAGTCTGTGAAAATTTCAACTGTCTAACTATCATGGTTCATGATGACAGACGGACAGACAGACGGACAGCGGAGGCTTAGTAATAGGGTCCCGTTTTACCCTTTGAAAACTGCTAATAATGTAGGCTACTAATATACTGACGAGATGGGCCCTTAAAAATAAACCTATTTTGGCTAGAAAAAAATATCAGTTTCCTTTATGTAATTTTAAATCGTTATTTAAAACAGTAACTCAGGAGATGATAACAAAGGCAACAAGGTACAGAAATAAGTTGACTGAGCCACGTAATGTTGAAAAGATATTTGTTTTCTTACTCTGTCGAAGTTACGCAGTCCGATACTCGCCTGCGGCTCGTCCTCTATCTCTTGTTGACCGAGTTCGTAGTTACAGTAGTACCACGCATATAAGTTACATCGGCAATCTTCGGCCACGCCGACGAGTGCTAACAAGTACCGAATGAAACCGAACGTGTGACCATTTCAATAAAGACCTTGTTGCACTACACGTACGGTACATATGCAATGACAGGTGAACTCGTGCTCTCGCTCATGGCGACTGACGCGGCGCCAGACAAAATGGCGGGCACCGGCGTCGCGTGCTAAATTTTGGCCAATAGGCGTTGAAGATTTTACTCGCGCAAAAAAAAATCATGCATGTAACCTATTGGTTAATTTGTTTTCAAAAAATGCTTTCTGCGCAGGTGCATCGTTGTTACTTATATTTGTGGTACGACTGTGCTCTACGGGGCTAGGAAAGTTACCTGGGGCTCGCGCTCCCTTTCCTGCTCACCAGTGAGCGTGTTGGCGAGGTAGGGCGCCCTCAGCACGGCGCGCCAGTACAGCTTCTCCACCGGCCGGTTCACGCACCAGCCCGCGCAGCGCACGCCGAGACCGCGCCAGTAGTGGACCTCACACCTGGAGATTTGAAAAAATGCAAATTGAATATATATTAGGGACAATCTTACACAAATCAACCTAGTCCCAAACTAAGCAAAGCTTGTACTGTGGGTACTAGGCGACGATATACATCTATACTATTATAAAGTTGTAAAAATGAAATGTCTGTACATTGAAGATATTTTCAAAAAAATGATTGTTATGGACCATTTGGAGGTCACTAAAATGAAAAATATGTTTTTGTATTTTATGTATGTTTGTATGTGTCGTTGTTGCTTCATCACGCAAAATCAGTTTTTTGGTACACGGATAGCTGGGGATCTCCAGATGGTTATAGGATACTTTTTACCCGATTACGCTGTAGAAAAAACGACGGATTATGACTTTTTCTCCTCCGCGAGCTAAGTTGCGAGCGTCTTCTAGTACATAATATACAGGGTGTCCCAAGAAGTAGTGATATACTGAAGCTGGGAGGTAGAGGACCTAGAGGGCTATCTAAATCACCCCCATGTATGTTCCGCGATTTTTCGTATTTTCGGAGTTATGACTTTTTTTTTAATTTTTCACCTATCGCCGAGTACGATGAGATTTTTATTTATGGTGACGTGAATTATTGCAGTAGATGCTTGATTTATTGGTGTGCTAAGCTGATAGATAGGCCAATTCAGTATGGTAACATTTACTATCGTTAGATCTTTGAATGGAATAAAAAAAAATTAAATGCCAAGAATGATAAAATTACCCAATATGTTCACAACTTCAAGGGGCTTTAAAACGATAATATCACATAAAAAAAATACCGTTTGCCTTTTAAAAACTTGCTCTATCTATCAGGTAGCTATCCTGAAAATTTCATTTTATTATTCATAAGGCTTCAATCATAAAATTGAAATCTAAATTTGTACCCCGTCCCAAAACGTTACGTAATCACCAAGTGACCATTTTTACCTAAAATGGTCATTCCATTTGAAATTTTGAGAAAAATTAAGGTAAAAAATGCTTGTGAGAGTCTCTGTACGCGACCGTTCTGAAGGGTAAAAAAAAACAATGTTACGTAACGCGTAGTTCAAACCCCCCGCCCGCCTTTGTAACGCATAGTAACGTTTTACAAGACTCCCCCGTCCCCCCAAATTCGTTACGTAATACTTGAACGCTCCCAGAGGCAGATTGTCAACACCCTCGCTATCACCCATCGTTGTCAGCTTGTACTGTCAACAAGCAGGCGACCTCACTGTCCACACTCACGCGCTCACGATGTCCTTGTGCAGCAGCACGGCGCTGACGCCGCACCAGTGTCACAGCTGCGACACACACTACGTGCAGGCACACTGTCAACAAGCAGGCGACCTCACTGTCCACACTCACGCGCTCACGATGTCCTTGTGCAGCAGCACGGCGCTGACGCCGCACCAGTGTCACAGCTGCGACACACACTACGTGCAGGCACACTGTCAACAAGCAGGCGACCTCACTGTCCACACTCACGCGCTCACGATGTCCTTGTGCAGCAGCACGGCGCTGACGCCGCACCAGTGTCACAGCTGCGACACACACTACGTGCAGGCACACTGTCAACAAGCAGGCGACCTCACTGTCCACACTCACGCGCTCACGATGTCCTTGTGCAGCAGCACGGCGCTGACGCCGCACCAGTGTCACAGCTGCGACACACACTACGTGCAGGCACACTGTCAACAAGCAGGCGACCTCACTGTCCACACTCACGCGCTCACGATGTCCTTGTGCAGCAGCACGGCGCTGACGCCGCACCAGTGTCACAGCTGCGACACACACTACGTGCAGGCACACTGTCAACAAGCAGGCGACCTCACTGTCCACACTCACGCGCTCACGATGTCCTTGTGCAGCAGCACGGCGCTGACGCCGCACCAGTGTCACAGCTGCGACACACACTACGTGCAGGCACACTGTCAACAAGCAGGCGACCTCACTGTCCACACTCACGCGCTCACGATGTCCTTGTGCAGCAGCACGGCGCTGACGCCGCACCAGTGTCACAGCTGCGACACACACTACGTGCAGGCACACTGTCAACAAGCAGGCGACCTCACTGTCCACACTCACGCGCTCACGATGTCCTTGTGCAGCAGCACGGCGCTGACGCCGCACCAGTGTCACAGCTGCGACACACACTACGTGCAGGCACACTGTCAACAAGCAGGCGACCTCACTGTCCACACTCACGCGCTCACGATGTCCTTGTGCAGCAGCACGGCGCTGACGCCGCACCAGTGTCACAGCTGCGACACACACTACGTGCAGGCACACTGTCAACAAGCAGGCGACCTCACTGTCCACACTCACGCGCTCACGATGTCCTTGTGCAGCAGCACGGCGCTGACGCCGCACCAGTGTCACAGCTGCGACACACACTACGTGCAGGCACACTGTCAACAAGCAGGCGACCTCACTGTCCACACTCACGCGCTCACGATGTCCTTGTGCAGCAGCACGGCGCTGACGCCGCACCAGTGTCACAGCTGCGACACACACTACGTGCAGGCACACTGTCAACAAGCAGGCGACCTCACTGTCCACACTCACGCGCTCACGATGTCCTTGTGCAGCAGCACGGCGCTGACGCCGCACCAGTGTCACAGCTGCGACACACACTACGTGCAGGCACACTGTCAACAAGCAGGCGACCTCACTGTCCACACTCACGCGCTCACGATGTCCTTGTGCAGCAGCACGGCGCTGACGCCGCACCAGTGTCACAGCTGCGACACACACTACGTGCAGGCACACTGTCAACAAGCAGGCGACCTCACTGTCCACACTCACGCGCTCACGATGTCCTTGTGCAGCAGCACGGCGCTGACGCCGCACCAGTGTCACAGCTGCGACACACACTACGTGCAGGCACACTGTCAACAAGCAGGCGACCTCACTGTCCACACTCACGCGCTCACGATGTCCTTGTGCAGCAGCACGGCGCTGACGCCGCACCAGTGTCACAGCTGCGACACACACTACGTGCAGGCACACTGTCAACAAGCAGGCGACCTCACTGTCCACACTCACGCGCTCACGATGTCCTTGTGCAGCAGCACGGCGCTGACGCCGCACCAGTGTCACAGCTGCGACACACACTACGTGCAGGCACACTGTCAACAAGCAGGCGACCTCACTGTCCACACTCACGCGCTCACGATGTCCTTGTGCAGCAGCACGGCGCTGACGCCGCACCAGTGTCACAGCTGCGACACACACTACGTGCAGGCACACTGTCAACAAGCAGGCGACCTCACTGTCCACACTCACGCGCTCACGATGTCCTTGTGCAGCAGCACGGCGCTGACGCCGCACCAGTGTCACAGCTGCGACACACACTACGTGCAGGCACACTGTCAACAAGCAGGCGACCTCACTGTCCACACTCACGCGCTCACGATGTCCTTGTGCAGCAGCACGGCGCTGACGCCGCACCAGTGTCACAGCTGCGACACACACTACGTGCAGGCACACTGTCAACAAGCAGGCGACCTCACTGTCCACACTCACGCGCTCACGATGTCCTTGTGCAGCAGCACGGCGCTGACGCCGCACCAGTGTCACAGCTGCGACACACACTACGTGCAGGCACACTGTCAACAAGCAGGCGACCTCACTGTCCACACTCACGCGCTCACGATGTCCTTGTGCAGCAGCACGGCGCTGACGCCGCACCAGTGTCACAGCTGCGACACACACTACGTGCAGGCACACTGTCAACAAGCAGGCGACCTCACTGTCCACACTCACGCGCTCACGATGTCCTTGTGCAGCAGCACGGCGCTGACGCCGCACCAGTGTCACAGCTGCGACACACACTACGTGCAGGCACACTGTCAACAAGCAGGCGACCTCACTGTCCACACTCACGCGCTCACGATGTCCTTGTGCAGCAGCACGGCGCTGACGCCGCACCAGTGTCACAGCTGCGACACACACTACGTGCAGGCACACTGTCAACAAGCAGGCGACCTCACTGTCCACACTCACGCGCTCACGATGTCCTTGTGCAGCAGCACGGCGCTGACGCCGCACCAGTGTCACAGCTGCGACACACACTACGTGCAGGCACACTAGCAACAAGCAGGCGACCTCACTGTCCACACTCACGCGCTCACGATGTCCTTGTGCAGCAGCACGGCGCTGACGCCGCACCAGTGTCACAGCTGCGACACACACTACGTCCAGGCACACTGTCAACAAGCAGGCGACCTCACTGTCCACACTCACGCGCTCACGATGTCCTTGTGCAGCAGCACGGCGCTGACGCCGCACCAGTGTCACAGCTGCGACACACACTACGTGCAGGCACACTGTCAACAAGCAGGCGACCTCACTGTCCACACTCACGCGCTCACGATGTCCTTGTGCAGCAGCACGGCGCTGACGCCGCACCAGTGTCACAGCTGCGACACACACTACGTGCAGGCACACTGTCAACAAGCAGGCGACCTCACTGTCCACACTCACGCGCTCACGATGTCCTTGTGCAGCAGCACGGCGCTGACGCCGCACCAGTGTCACAGCTGCGACACACACTACGTGCAGGCACACTGTCAACAAGCAGGCGACCTCACTGTCCACACTCACGCGCTCACGATGTCCTTGTGCAGCAGCACGGCGCTGACGCCGCACCAGTGTCACAGCTGCGACACACACTACGTGCAGGCACACTGTCAACAAGCAGGCGACCTCACTGTCCACACTCACGCGCTCACGATGTCCTTGTGCAGCAGCACGGCGCTGACGCCGCACCAGTGTCACAGCTGCGACACACACTACGTGCAGGCACACTGTCAACAAGCAGGCGACCTCACTGTCCACACTCACGCGCTCACGATGTCCTTGTGCAGCAGCACGGCGCTGACGCCGCACCAGTGTCACAGCTGCGACACACACTACGTGCAGGCACACTGTCAACAAGCAGGCGACCTCACTGTCCACACTCACGCGCTCACGATGTCCTTGTGCAGCAGCACGGCGCTGACGCCGCACCAGTGTCACAGCTGCGACACACACTACGTGCAGGCACACTGTCAACAAGCAGGCGACCTCACTGTCCACACTCACGCGCTCACGATGTCCTTGTGCAGCAGCACGGCGCTGACGCCGCACCAGTGTCACAGCTGCGACACACACTACGTGCAGGCACACTGTCAACAAGCAGGCGACCTCACTGTCCACACTCACGCGCTCACGATGTCCTTGTGCAGCAGCACGGCGCTGACGCCGCACCAGTGTCACAGCTGCGACACACACTACGTGCAGGCACACTGTCAACAAGCAGGCGACCTCACTGTCCACACTCACGCGCTCACGATGTCCTTGTGCAGCAGCACGGCGCTGACGCCGCACCAGTGTCACAGCTGCGACACACACTACGTGCAGGCACACTGTCAACAAGCAGGCGACCTCACTGTCCACACTCACGCGCTCACGATGTCCTTGTGCAGCAGCACGGCGCTGACGCCGCACCAGTGTCACAGCTGCGACACACACTACGTGCAGGCACACTGTCAACAAGCAGGCGACCTCACTGTCCACACTCACGCGCTCACGATGTCCTTGTGCAGCAGCACGGCGCTGACGCCGCACCAGTGTCACAGCTGCGACACACACTACGTGCAGGCACACTGTCAACAAGCAGGCGACCTCACTGTCCACACTCACGCGCTCACGATGTCCTTGTGCAGCAGCACGGCGCTGACGCCGCACCAGTGTCACAGCTGCGACACACACTACGTGCAGGCACACTGTCAACAAGCAGGCGACCTCACTGTCCACACTCACGCGCTCACGATGTCCTTGTGCAGCAGCACGGCGCTGACGCCGCACCAGTGTCACAGCTGCGACACACACTACGTGCAGGCACACTGTCAACAAGCAGGCGACCTCACTGTCCACACTCACGCGCTCACGATGTCCTTGTGCAGCAGCACGGCGCTGACGCCGCACCAGTGTCACAGCTGCGACACACACTACGTGCAGGCACACTGTCAACAAGCAGGCGACCTCACTGTCCACACTCACGCGCTCACGATGTCCTTGTGCAGCAGCACGGCGCTGACGCCGCACCAGTGTCACAGCTGCGACACACACTACGTGCAGGCACACTGTCAACAAGCAGGCGACCTCACTGTCCAC
Source organism: Hedya salicella (assembly GCA_905404275.2). Classification (NCBI taxonomy): domain Eukaryota; kingdom Metazoa; phylum Arthropoda; class Insecta; order Lepidoptera; family Tortricidae; genus Hedya; species Hedya salicella. Next base: position 51,220,976 of record FR990097.1, on the reverse strand, counting down.
ACTCACGCGCTCACGATGTCCTTGTGCAGCAGCACGGCGCTGACGCCGCACCAGTGTCACAGCTGCGACACACACTACGTGCAGGCACACTGTCAACAAGCAGGCGACCTCACTGTCCACACTCACGCGCTCACGATGTCCTTGTGCAGCAGCACGGCGCTGACGCCGCACCAGTGTCACAGCTGCGACACACACTACGTGCAGGCACACTGTCAACAAGCAGGCGACCTCACTGTCCACACTCACGCGCTCACGATGTCCTTGTGCAGCAGCACGGCGCTGACGCCGCACCAGTGTCACAGCTGCGACACACACTACGTGCAGGCACACTGTCAACAAGCAGGCGACCTCACTGTCCACACTCACGCGCTCACGATGTCCTTGTGCAGCAGCACGGCGCTGACGCCGCACCAGTGTCACAGCTGCGACACACACTACGTGCAGGCACACTGTCAACAAGCAGGCGACCTCACTGTCCACACTCACGCGCTCACGATGTCCTTGTGCAGCAGCACGGCGCTGACGCCGCACCAGTGTCACAGCTGCGACACACACTACGTGCAGGCACACTGTCAACAAGCAGGCGACCTCACTGTCCACACTCACGCGCTCACGATGTCCTTGTGCAGCAGCACGGCGCTGACGCCGCACCAGTGTCACAGCTGCGACACACACTACGTGCAGGCACACTGTCAACAAGCAGGCGACCTCACTGTCCACACTCACGCGCTCACGATGTCCTTGTGCAGCAGCACGGCGCTGACGCCGCACCAGTGTCACAGCTGCGACACACACTACGTGCAGGCACACTGTCAACAAGCAGGCGACCTCACTGTCCACACTCACGCGCTCACGATGTCCTTGTGCAGCAGCACGGCGCTGACGCCGCACCAGTGTCACAGCTGCGACACACACTACGTGCAGGCACACTGTCAACAAGCAGGCGACCTCACTGTCCACACTCACGCGCTCACGATGTCCTTGTGCAGCAGCACGGCGCTGACGCCGCACCAGTGTCACAGCTGCGACACACACTACGTGCAGGCACACTGTCAACAAGCAGGCGACCTCACTGTCCACACTCACGCGCTCACGATGTCCTTGTGCAGCAGCACGGCGCTGACGCCGCACCAGTGTCACAGCTGCGACACACACTACGTGCAGGCACACTGTCAACAAGCAGGCGACCTCACTGTCCACACTCACGCGCTCACGATGTCCTTGTGCAGCAGCACGGCGCTGACGCCGCACCAGTGTCACAGCTGCGACACACACTACGTGCAGGCACACTGTCAACAAGCAGGCGACCTCACTGTCCACACTCACGCGCTCACGATGTCCTTGTGCAGCAGCACGGCGCTGACGCCGCACCAGTGTCACAGCTGCGACACACACTACGTGCAGGCACACTGTCAACAAGCAGGCGACCTCACTGTCCACACTCACGCGCTCACGATGTCCTTGTGCAGCAGCACGGCGCTGACGCCGCACCAGTGTCACAGCTGCGACACACACTACGTGCAGGCACACTGTCAACAAGCAGGCGACCTCACTGTCCACACTCACGCGCTCACGATGTCCTTGTGCAGCAGCACGGCGCTGACGCCGCACCAGTGTCACAGCTGCGACACACACTACGTGCAGGCACACTGTCAACAAGCAGGCGACCTCACTGTCCACACTCACGCGCTCACGATGTCCTTGTGCAGCAGCACGGCGCTGACGCCGCACCAGTGTCACAGCTGCGACACACACTACGTGCAGGCACACTGTCAACAAGCAGGCGACCTCACTGTCCACACTCACGCGCTCACGATGTCCTTGTGCAGCAGCACGGCGCTGACGCCGCACCAGTGTCACAGCTGCGACACACACTACGTGCAGGCACACTGTCAACAAGCAGGCGACCTCACTGTCCACACTCACGCGCTCACGATGTCCTTGTGCAGCAGCACGGCGCTGACGCCGCACCAGTGTCACAGCTGCGACACACACTACGTGCAGGCACACTGTCAACAAGCAGGCGACCTCACTGTCCACACTCACGCGCTCACGATGTCCTTGTGCAGCAGCACGGCGCTGACGCCGCACCAGTGTCACAGCTGCGACACACACTACGTGCAGGCACACTGTCAACAAGCAGGCGACCTCACTGTCCACACTCACGCGCTCACGATGTCCTTGTGCAGCAGCACGGCGCTGACGCCGCACCAGTGTCACAGCTGCGACACACACTACGTGCAGGCACACTGTCAACAAGCAGGCGACCTCACTGTCCACACTCACGCGCTCACGATGTCCTTGTGCAGCAGCACGGCGCTGACGCCGCACCAGTGTCACAGCTGCGACACACACTACGTGCAGGCACACTGTCAACAAGCAGGCGACCTCACTGTCCACACTCACGCGCTCACGATGTCCTTGTGCAGCAGCACGGCGCTGACGCCGCACCAGTGTCACAGCTGCGACACACACTACGTGCAGGCACACTGTCAACAAGCAGGCGACCTCACTGTCCACACTCACGCGCTCACGATGTCCTTGTGCAGCAGCACGGCGCTGACGCCGCACCAGTGTCACAGCTGCGACACACACTACGTGCAGGCACACTGTCAACAAGCAGGCGACCTCACTGTCCACACTCACGCGCTCACGATGTCCTTGTGCAGCAGCACGGCGCTGACGCCGCACCAGTGTCACAGCTGCGACACACACTACGTGCAGGCACACTGTCAACAAGCAGGCGACCTCACTGTCCACACTCACGCGCTCACGATGTCCTTGTGCAGCAGCACGGCGCTGACGCCGCACCAGTGTCACAGCTGCGACACACACTACGTGCAGGCACACTGTCAACAAGCAGGCGACCTCACTGTCCACACTCACGCGCTCACGATGTCCTTGTGCAGCAGCACGGCGCTGACGCCGCACCAGTGTCACAGCTGCGACACACACTACGTGCAGGCACACTGTCAACAAGCAGGCGACCTCACTGTCCACACTCACGCGCTCACGATGTCCTTGTGCAGCAGCACGGCGCTGACGCCGCACCAGTGTCACAGCTGCGACACACACTACGTGCAGGCACACTGTCAACAAGCAGGCGACCTCACTGTCCACACTCACGCGCTCACGATGTCCTTGTGCAGCAGCACGGCGCTGACGCCGCACCAGTGTCACAGCTGCGACACACACTACGTGCAGGCACACTGTCAACAAGCAGGCGACCTCACTGTCCACACTCACGCGCTCACGATGTCCTTGTGCAGCAGCACGGCGCTGACGCCGCACCAGTGTCACAGCTGCGACACACACTACGTGCAGGCACACTGTCAACAAGCAGGCGACCTCACTGTCCACACTCACGCGCTCACGATGTCCTTGTGCAGCAGCACGGCGCTGACGCCGCACCAGTGTCACAGCTGCGACACACACTACGTGCAGGCACACTGTCAACAAGCAGGCGACCTCACTGTCCACACTCACGCGCTCACGATGTCCTTGTGCAGCAGCACGGCGCTGACGCCGCACCAGTGTCACAGCTGCGACACACACTACGTGCAGGCACACTGTCAACAAGCAGGCGACCTCACTGTCCACACTCACGCGCTCACGATGTCCTTGTGCAGCAGCACGGCGCTGACGCCGCACCAGTGTCACAGCTGCGACACACACTACGTGCAGGCACACTGTCAACAAGCAGGCGACCTCACTGTCCACACTCACGCGCTCACGATGTCCTTGTGCAGCAGCACGGCGCTGACGCCGCACCAGTGTCACAGCTGCGACACACACTACGTGCAGGCACACTGTCAACAAGCAGGCGACCTCACTGTCCACACTCACGCGCTCACGATGTCCTTGTGCAGCAGCACGGCGCTGACGCCGCACCAGTGTCACAGCTGCGACACACACTACGTGCAGGCACACTGTCAACAAGCAGGCGACCTCACTGTCCACACTCACGCGCTCACGATGTCCTTGTGCAGCAGCACGGCGCTGACGCCGCACCAGTGTCACAGCTGCGACACACACTACGTGCAGGCACACTGTCAACAAGCAGGCGACCTCACTGTCCACACTCACGCGCTCACGATGTCCTTGTGCAGCAGCACGGCGCTGACGCCGCACCAGCGCGCCGACCAGCGCCACAACTGCGCGTGCGCGAAGTCCGCGACGCGCAGCACCGCGTGCAGGGCCAGGTTGTCGCCGGATCTGAATACCAACCTTTAAGATTACTAATGGCTACGATCACCGATTATAGGCGAGCAGATGGGACGTGATTATTCGTCAGAAAGAGCACCACACATTTCCATCTCACTCTAACGTATTACTGCCTCCCGCCTGTTCGCTGATGATCGGCGATCGTGTAGAGGTGCCATAAATGTTTACGCGTCCACTTTTAAAACAAGCTGACTATGGCATATGCACTCGTAGTCTGCCATTGTGTATGAACATTTTCATTCATTCAAAATTAAATGTTTCTATGAAAATGTTGTATTAGGGCGTAAGTAAGGAGAATTCCGTTAGCTTTATTAGGCACGGGACCTTCAAAACGTCGTTTAAAGGGAATACATAAGTATTACAGATGGATTGAATAAATAATGTTTAGTTTAAGGAAATGTAGGAATAGTTATTTGTTATGCAAGGCTGCAAAGTTGTTCTTTGGCGCGAGTGCTGGAATCGAAAGCCGAGTAAGCGAAGGAATCTAAAATTGAACCACGAGCGGAGCAAGTGTTAATAACTATTATTGCACACCTCCGATACACAGAAATACAGATCATGGTAGTTACATTAGTAAAAAAAAAAATATAGCTAATGGCCTGTATGTCCCAAACCAAAAGGAACGGGGTAAAAATCACATTATCAAGCTGCACCTTTAGGACAACGGAGTTACGCGACTCTTAGTCGCGACAAAGATTGTCTGTTTCTTTCCTTTCAATACAATACGAGACAGACGGGTGATGCTATGTCGCCGACAAGCGTAGTCGCGGAGAGTTGTGCTAGAGCGGCTGGGGTCGAAAGTACCTGGGGTTGTTTCAACCACGCTTCAGTCAAATCTTGCTTACATCTTAACTTCCGAAGCAAAAACAGGAGTTGAAAGTACAGATGACGACAGTAGTACCACAAACATAAGTTACAACGATGTACCTGCGCAGAAAGCATTTTTGAAAACAGATAACCAATTTTAAGGCAGCGCGTTTGCGCGGCTAAAATCTTCGCCGACGCCGGCGCCCGCCATTTTGTCTGGCGCCGCGTCAGTCGCCATGAGTGAGAGCACGAGTTCACCTGTCTTTGCATATGTACCGTACGTATAATGAAATGAAATAATGATCATGGGCAATTTTACAAGTCTGACTCTACGGCGTTTCCCAAGAGGAGACCACTGAAGAGAAGAAAGCCGAAACAAACTCAACAGTTTTTTTTTCGCAATAACTCTTATGTCTATTACAAAATTTGTACTTAGCCTATCCTAAATATATGTGTTAAGTATAAACTCAATGCGTAGTTCTCCAAGAAAACTTATAAAAGTAAAAAAAAAATAGAAGATAAAAAAGCAAAATATGTTTTTTTTTTAATTTAAAACAACTTAATTACGTTTGATATGCCACCTTATAAGAACCGTGTCCCGGTAAAAGTAAATTATTTGGTTTCTGTTTTGGGCCATGCAGTTTTGTCTGTTAAGTAGTCCTCTACCCGATAATATACCTTTGCCATTAGAGAATGTATAATGCTACACGTTCGGTTTCATTCGGTACTTGTTAGCACTCGTCGGCGTGGCCGAAGATTGACGATGTAACTTATATTCGTGGTACTACTGTATAAAAGTGACATTATCAAACTGGAGTCGAAAGTACCTGGGGTTAGTAGGACCGTGCTCGGCGTCGTAGTCATGCGCGCTGAAGCCGTACGGCCGGTAACTGATCGCTCCGACGATCTTGGGATCCTTCTTCCTTATCTGAACAAAATCGGTTGTCAGTTGCACCAAATACATATTACAGTAGAACTCCAATTATCCGAATTAATGGGGACCGGGACCCATTCGGATAATCAAATATTCGGATAATCGGATTTTTTTTAAAAAAATTTGCCATTGGAGAGAATAAAAGCTACGTTTTGATATTGCACTATTTTTTTATTGAATTAAATGAAAGAAACATGAAATTTTCACATGTTTTAAATATAAATAAAATGTACTTATGTACAAGTTTAGAAATAAAAATCATTGTTTTTTAAACATCTCCGTCAATGTAAGCTGTTTTGGACAATTTTTTGTGATTCGGATAATCGGCGATTCGGATAGTCGGAGTTCGGATAATTGGAGTTCTACTGTATTAAAAAAATCCGGCCAAGAGCATGTCGGACCATGCTCAGTGTAGGGTTCCGCAGCCGTTCATAAAAAAATGCACTACAGATGAAAAAAATACGATATGAAAAACTGCACTAGCAAAAGAGCGTATCTCCACGGCACTTACGTCCTTTTGCTGAGAAGCGCAGTTTTTTGGCAATAACTCAAAACCGTATATTCGATCATGTTGAAAACAATTTTCGTTGAAAGTATTTATTAAGCTTTATCTTAGTATTTTTTTCATATTTTTTGGACATACCGTTTAGAAAATAGAGGGGGCACAATTTATGCAACTTTCGAAGCGATTCTTTCAGAAATTATTCACTAAATCAATATTATGTTGATAAAAACCTCAAATTCTTTTTAAAATAACTGTCGTAATATGTGCCACACATGGAAATTTGCTGATTTTTTTTTCAGCATCGGTTACATGTATGGAGCCCCCTTCAATATTTTTTTTGTAATTTAACTATCAAACTAAGTAGCGGCTTATACAATTCACCTACACTCCAAATTTCATCAATATACATCATGTAGTTAAAGAGTAAAATGTCTGTGACATACGGAGATATGTCACAGGCATTTTACTCTGTAACTATAACCCTAAAAACCGGCCCAAGTTTCGTTTAGGTTCACTTCGTCCACATTCCCATGTCATCCATATTCCCATTTCGTTCACATTCCCACTTCGTCCACATTCCCACTTCGTCAACATTCCCATTTCGTCCACATTCTTTAGATTAGTTCCATCCGATTTAGACCGAACGAGATTACTGTGAAATAAAATTCACCCTTAACGCACTGGCAAACAACCATGTAGTGTAAGGTCACCACCTAAAATATGAAATAATTAAAATTGTGTTTCTTGCTTGTTTTAATTCTACTTATGATTTTACTTTAGGCGTGTTAGTTAAGCTAGGGATGTTGACGAAGTGGGATTGCGGACGAAGTGGGAATATGGACTAAATGGGAATGTTGACTAAGTGGGAATGTTGACTGAGTGGGAATGTTGACTGAGTGGGAATGTTGACTAAGTGGGAATGCGTACGCGTAGTGGGAAAGGGACGAAATGGGAATACGGATGATATGGAAATGTTGACGAAGTGGAAATGTAGAGGACATAGGAAATGTGGACGAAATGACCCTAAACGCCGTTTCTAAAAACAAAAATAAATATATCGCAGAACATAAATAGGGGTCAAATCGATAGCTTTTGTGCTGCTACATCGGCCCTCCTAGGATTATCGTCGATCTCTGTGACACCCTGTGTATCAAAGCAAGGAAGAGTTTTACCTGGTACAGCGTAAACGGGTTGAAACACGTGATGGCCGCAAATTTGTAGAGCGATGGCCGCGATTCGAACGTCTGCAGGATTCCTTTGATGACCTGTAATGTCGTCCTCACCACTCATTGTCTATACTAGTATAAAGTAAACATGAAATGTAGTACAGTCGCGGAATGAAAACGTTGACCACCTTAAGATCTGTTTTTGCTTGCTCAGTATAAGTTATCAGTAACTGCTTAATCAACCGAGTAGGTATGGCACATTCCGTCATAATGCATGTCATTTCACTACATGGTCCACATAGTGAACTTTGAGAATTTACCTCTTTGCTTTTTGAAAATACGAATTAAAATTAAAATTATAGTTTTTATCATTTTCATTCTTCAGTCATTTTAGGAAGGAGAAAAGAGACTGTACATTAAAGATATTTTAAAAAAAAATGTGATATCAGACTATTTGAAAACCTCATAAACAAAACATATTACTTGTGGATTTTTTTTTTGCATTACTATATCGATACAAAGACGTAAGTAGATATTAATTGCGATCCACTGCAGTCTAAGCCAGAATCGAATCGCACAACTGAACTGTGGAATAAAAGGTCGCCGGCAGTATTTCCGGACCTATGCGACCTTCCAGCCTTTAAGAAAAGAGCGTACTCCCACCTGAAAGGCCGACAACGCACTTGTGACTCCTCTAGTGATGCAAGTGTCTATGGGCGACGGTGATCGCTTACCATCAGGCGACCCGTCTGCTCGTTTGCCTCCCATGTCATAAATAAAATATCGAACCAGCTTCTGTTTCATTTACGTCAAAACCGTTAAACGGATTTCAACATTTTTTGGTACACGGCCAGCTGGGCGTCCACAAATGTTTATAAAATGTCTGTGACTGATAGATAGATAGTATCACCAGTCTTCGTAGTGTGGTGTAGTGAGCTCACCTCCTTATTGTCGCCCTTAACGTCTATGATGACGCGCATGCGCTTGGCCATCAGGAAATCCAGCGCGGTGTCTAGAAGACACAGCTTCACCTCCTTAAAGCGCTGCCTGGAACAATCGAACACAAACCATCACAGTCCAGTGCCTCGTATATGGGTGCCCTATTTGAGAGAAGTGTTTGTTCCGTTTGCAGTGGCCAGTTAAATAAATATTAGGGAACAATTTTTACACAATTCGAACCAGTCCCATGGTAAGCTCTATAAGACTTGTGTTAAAATTGCCTCCTGAGGTCTAATGTACTAATACTACTACAAATTAAAATCGAGTATTCAACTTTCATCAAATTCCAGAAGGTACGAAATTCAAAAACGCATAAATTACTCTGAGCCATAGGAGGATAGATAAATTTACTTATATAAACGGTGCAGAAATGATACAATACATATGAATTACTACAAGGTGGTTCGTTCGCGGAGGAGAAAAACTCATAACCCCTCTTTTTTTCTTCAGTGTAGTCGAGTAAAAAGTATCCTATAACCCAGGGGCCGGCAACCTGTGGCTCGCGAGCTACATGCGGCTGTTTGGATGCAGCTTCATAAATAAATTAGTATTTTTATCTAAAAGCTTTATTAAAAAAAAAATTGTGGCTCTTTAAAAGTATTGTAAATTGTAATTTTTGATTTTTTCAACTCAAAAGGTTACCAACCCCCGCTATAACCATCTGTAGATGACCAGCAGACACGCTAAAACAGTTGAAACTTGTTCAACGATTTTAGCAATGCATTACAAACATACAGAAAAATCCAAAAAAATATTTTTCAATGCAGTGACCTTCAAATAGTCCGTATCACTTATTTCTTAGAAAATATCTTGAATTTCATTTTCACAATTTTATAAGAGTATAGGTAAAGTGGCTCCCATAGCAGCAATATGATTGACAAGTTGTTGTTCTGGTGGAACGTTCCTATGGCACATACCTGTTAGGATGTGTGACTCCTACATCAATATCCTTGATCTCCTCCCAGCTGACGGTGGTCACGTCTGAGATGATGGACTCGGAGAGCCGCTGCAGGCCTTCATCGTGAAGCAGTACCAGCTGCCCGTCCTTCAGTGCCCGAACATCCAGCTCCACAAAGTTGCATTCTCTCTCTGCACACTAGTGTAAATATAATATGAAAACAATTGCGGACAGATACAACAACATATTATCACCAGAGGCCGGAATTCTCGTGGCACTTTTGAGCTGTCATAGGGTTTTCTCAATTATCAACTTCCGATATTCATATTATATTGATCCATTATATAATATGACATATTAAAGACAATTAAAAGTAGAGTAAACAATAGGCAGTCTTATCGCTAAATATATTTAAGCCTATTTTTTAATATTAATATGTTGTGTTCTATAATGCATCGATATAATATGAATATCGGAAGTTGATTATTGAGAAATCCCTATGACAGCTCAAAAGCGCCACGACAATTCGGCCTATGGTTACCACAAACAAGCAGATAGATTGCCTGATGGTAAGTAATCACCATCGCCCATAGACACGTGCAACACCAGACGCGCCGTTGCTGGCCTTTCAGGTAGCCTTACGCTCTTCTCTTGAAGGCTTGAAGGTCACAATCAGGACTATTGACCCTTCAAGTGTCAAATGTGCCAACAGGAAAAAACTGAATGACATTATTGTTAAATTGTTTTAATATCATAACCTGGGTGACCGAACTATAGAAGGGTGTAGAGTGAGGCTTTTAACACATCAACAGTTTTACCTACAAGTGTAGGGCTATGAAAATCGGTTATGACAGTGTTAATGCAAGAAACACCAAATAATTTTGCGGACAAGCCAAACACACTACTTTCCACCTCACTAAATTTGTAAGATAATGAAAATATAACAACAATATCAATAACAATATAATTTTTAGGTGAAAACTAATGACAGAGTTAACAAATATGGTAGTGCCATTGGTGTGGCAAGTTTCTATAGTGCAATACCATGATTGCTGCACCAACACTGCTACCAAAACGATCACTGCACATAGTACACATATAACATATATTACAAATTATAGATTCAATAATTTAAGTTTGAAAACGAGATATGTGGCGTGCCACACAATCTATAAATTTAATACTTGAATATTTTTATAATTATATGTACCAACGCAATAACTACAAATTCATGAATTAAAGCTATGCTACAATCAAGAAAGAAATCATTAAAAGTATGCAAATAGACTAGAAGGTACTGAAAACCAAGGAAAATCGATAAAACTCACATATTTAAATGCTTCTAAAGTGTTTTCTGGTGCGTCAAGGCCTGCACCTCTATGCGCTATGCACTGCACCACAGATTCTGGGTTAGTGTCGCCATCCTTGCTGCCAGCGTCTGGGCCAAATATACTCGTAACATTCGAAGGATCAGGTTTTTTTAATCTGGTCAAATAGTAGGCACCAACACCGAGTATTCCAACGTCCAATCCGAAAGGTAAAACTAGGTAAACAAGAGAGAAAATGAAGTAAATAAACGAAAATAAGTAGGACACACTATTGTAGATAATATTAAAGATCGTTGTGAACATTATTGAATCGTTCGTTCGATTTTGTTAATGTTTGTTTAGGTTAGGTTCATCGAAAATAAATACATAGGGGAAATGGGGAGGGGCATTTTGACAGATGCAAATGCGTTTTGATTTTGCTTCATATTTCGAATTAAGAATTTGTTTGATCGAAGGGATTTCAAAATATAAAACTATTATGAGTATATGTGATCAAAATAACCTCAATTTAAATACAGGTAGGCCATGAAAAAAGAAAAAATATTGCAACTCTGTACACATCATGAACAACTCACTTCCAGTAAACATGTTATTACTTTTCGAATACGTTATCCGTATCCACAGTAAAGTAAACATTTTATTTAAATATTATAAGGTTGCTCACGATAGTTACACTGAAAGCAAATAGCATTTGTATGTTAACTATTGCTAGTAACAAAATTTCATAAAAAATATTATTATTAAAGGATAACATAACACTTTATTATTGAAGTCAGGGATTGCTTCACTAAATATTTAAAAACATCAAAAAAATACAATATTATTTTGGGAAGATGGTAAAAATTAAAGGTTAGTAATGTAAAACAACTTTTTTCCATTTCATTTATATTTTTAATCACATAGATTTTCACTCCAACTACATATTTTTTCAAACGGAATTCACTACTTACACACTCATATTACTATTGAGTTAAGTTTTACTATAAATATACATGTAGTACTGGACTGCAACGATGTTACTTTTAAAGTAAGTATATATAGATATGTAGGGTAAATCACCAAAAAGGGCCCGATTATTTAATTACTATGATAGTGTGCGCGCGGCCGAGCACGATGACCCTACCGCGCTCACACCAGGGGTGTATTTTGAAATTTGGCGCCCGGGCCAATAAAGATTCACTGCCCCAGAAATTTAAAAAAAAACCGGCCTAGTGCGAGTTGGACGCGCGCATCTAGGGTTGCTACGCCGCCCCTGGCTGTTTGCTGCCCCGGGCCATGGCCCCCTTGGCCCTAGGGTAAATACGCCCCTAGCGCACACTCCTTACTCGGTCCCGCTGTCTTTCCCCCCGTCGCCCGCAGACTATGGGAGTGCCACGAAAGAACTAGTCATGCTATAGCAACAACTTTTGTTGGCGTTTACTACGCGATTTGTAGAAATACTCAGAATATTAACGACAACATGTAGTTAGTTACTATTTAGAAATTCAAATTTCAGTACATATCCTGCATCTAGAACCTAGACTCTGGCTACATTATCATAATTATGCGTTTGCGATTGGGCCAGAAAGGGTGGCAGTACCCTATTTTTTAAATAATGGACATAGGCTAAGGCTTATAATCCAACACTTCGATCCTGCCAGTCCTCCTCCCGATGAGGAAGTCCACAATGTGCCTGATAATGAACAGCGCCGTCTCGACGACGGTCAGCACGCTGGCTCCGACGAACAGCGCCGTGGTCCCGCCTAAGGATGCTGTAAATAAAAAAAAAATGTAAAGACATTTTTGTCGAGTTTGGGGACGTCCATTAATTATGTGTTTTTGGCGATTTTTAAGCTCAGACCCTTCCTCCCTCCCCCCAAAAACTCACGTGATTTTTTTTCAAAATGTGATGTTCTAGTGTAAATGCTTTGAAACCATAATTTGCTAAAAAATCATTATTGTCTTAACATTGTCAAAAACACGCTAAGGTGCGTTGGGGTAAGACGGAAGTATGGGAAAAACTTAAGGAATTTAATTTCCAACCCGTACGTACCCGTACGTAGTAGGTTCAATATCGTACAGCAAACTGTCAGCTTAAGAGCTAGCTAAAGCACAAAGTCGCTTTGACATGTCGCATGCATTGTTTTATGTTCGTAACTAGGCAACAGGTTAACTACGTTGACATGAAGCATATTTCAAAAATATTCATTCAATGTCTGTGTCAACCAGTGCTATTGTGAACTGCGGATGCTCGTTTCTCTTATCTTAGTTTAATATTCAATGGCGGGTTAAATGAAAGAAACAGAGCCGCAAGTAGCTTGGGATGTTCGTAATTAGAAAAGGAAATGATAACTTTTCGCAAGGAGGTTATTTGTAATGTGAAGTGACAAATAATACGTATTATTGACATTTTAATACCATTACTAAAATATAATTTTCGACAATAATGTGTTTCGAATGTTTAACAACATTTCAACGAAATGGGTAGGGAATTAAATTCCTTGACTGTACCTTAAATATACTTAACTTTTCAATTTTATAGTTTCTTGCGGAAAAAAGTGATTCCTCCCTCCCAAAGCAAGATTAGATGAGATTCAGGTTGATCCCCTCCTCCCTTAAACGGCTCACGTAATTAATGGATGTCCTTTTATTACAGGTGACCAAAGAATGTGCAATGTAATCTATTTAAGAGTCCCCGGCAAGCTCGGCTGAATTTCATCTTCCCATACAAACGGAGTATCCTTCTCATTTTAAAACTATGTGTTAGATTGTTACGAAACTTTGCATATACAATGACATGAGGTATATCTAGGCCTGTAATTAGTTCATGTGGCTCCAGTTTCTAAAACAAACGAAATACAGCAAAAACAAGTTTTGTATGAAAAACTTAAATTCATTCAGTACTTTTTTTACTATGGTATCTGAAGCTACATAAATTAGTACAGGCCTGCATATACCTTAACTTATTCTAAGTACAAAGTTTCAGAGCAAACTAGCTAGTCGTTTTAAAATGAGAGCGTAACTTGGTTTGATTAGAGAACCGAGCTTACCGGGGACTCTTAATGGAAAGTAAAGACTGCAGTTAAAAGGGCTTTTAATATCGTTCACCGGAGCAATGTCGTCACGACACAGCAGTGGCCACAAATGTATGGAAATGTATGAAATCGGCTTAATATTTCCGTCCCCGACAGTGTCGTTATCGGAACGGAAAAATAACAGCGATCGCAAGTATAAAGTACGAGTACCTAATGCGTACTTACTAGAGAGTGTAGGTACTCTCTCAGAAGGTGCCCATAACTACGTCAGCGGAGGAGAAAAAAATATAACCCCCTTTTCTTGAGCGTAGCGTAGTGTTAAAAAGCTGGCTAGTTAGCTTTTTAACCGACGCTACGCGTGTAGGTGCCAAAAATAGTAGAAATCTGTTTAATCAAATTAAATTCAATTCAGTGACCTTTAAGGTGCGTCCACACTTGTATCATTTGCTCGTATCCGATCACCGTGGCGTGGCATGACTGCGTATCGCGCTGCTTGGACGCTCACTGTCGGCGCGGCGATCACGCCTCGCTTGTCCGATCTAAGTGTACTACGCGTAGCAACATGGATTTCGAGCGATCGGATCGGCGCAACGTCCAAACGCGTGAACGTGACACGCGATCATGCCACGGGATGGAGATCTGATCGGGCAATTGATACAAATGTGGACGCACCTTTAAGTAGACATCCATTTCACTTTGTTTTTCGCTAATCTGTGGTCCCTATTTAATGTCTTCAATGTACAGACATTTCATTTTTACAATTCTTTTATAATACGAGTGAAAGAAATGTCGTTGGTACTTACGTTAGTTGAACGCACAAAACGCAAAAGTAGGTGCTGCACGAATCACAATCACAAGTCTTCAATAATACTAACACGACACACGTGCTAATCACAAGTCGTCAATAATTGTATAAAATATTTATATAAATACTTATAAACGATACACACGTGCTATCACAAATCTTATACCGGTGCGAATGCGGAGCCCTAAAAACATGCAGATTTAGTTTAAATATCCATGTAAAAAGTCAAAAACATTTTCATGGCTTGACCATGCATATATAAGCCGTCTGACTAAGTTGGGTAAAAATCGATGCATAAAACACGTATTTTAAGCATAAGCGTAATATTACAATAAGACAATGCGTTTGCGATGAGAAAAAATCTTTTTGCAGTGGATCTGGTCGATCGTTTACAGTGCCTGGCAAGTAACTTGACCCAAACAAGATGGCGCCTACTGCAATGGTACAGTCGAGGGCAAAAATTAGTAAACACCACAAAAGCTCATAAATATGGGGTGACATTTTATTCACCGTTCAAAATTTGTGTACACGTACTTATTCACATGAACAACTTTTTGTATGGGAGCAACACTGAAATCGCGAAAAAAAAACAGCTGTTTTATACTAAAGTTCAGTATCTGTTCGAAATGTATAAAACAGCTGTTATATTTTTCGCGATTTCAGATGTCACTCCGTATATATATATCCAAACCTCATTACTATGACAATAGAGTTGATGTGTACAGCTGTGGAATGAAAAGGTTCGTATCTTTTCAACCTTAACACCATCTCATAGAGTCGGAAAAGTGACGAACCTTTTTCCTCGACTATACATATTTTTGAAACTTTTGATCTGTATTTATATTTACCCTTGACTGTAATAGGCGAAACGAACGATACTACGCGAGGGCTGCTGCCCCCCGTTGCTATGGTTACGCGTCCCACCCCCCTACTATGGGCGTAGAAAACTAAGGAAAGCAATCTCTATATATCCAATGTATCCTTCAAAAGGCGTTAAATTGGTGGCGCCAGTAGCAAGTGCGTAAAATAAATTACCATAATAAAGCCAAAACAATCCACAATTTTAAACACGATTGAATATTTACATAAGAACAAGAACGAAGGATTGAGTAGCATTTCGATAAAAATGTGTCGCAGTTAAATAAATATCACGGACAATCTTACACAAATCGACCTAGTCCCAAACTAAGCAAAGCTTGTACTATGCGTACTAGGCGACGTTATATATAATCTATATATATAAATATATAGATAAAGTATAATACTTAAATACATAGAAAACATCCAAGACCCAGGAACAAACATTAGCGCTCATCACACAAACACTTGCCCTGGCCGGGATTCGAACCCGGGACCACTAGCTTCGAAGGCCGTTGTACACCCACCCACTGAGCCAAACGTGTCGTCAAAAAATTGGTTGATGACTTCATACTATCTTGTTACTCTAGCGCATTCTGGACGGAATTGGATTTATTATTTAGTGCTTTCCGCTAGGCACTTTTTTACAGTTGCCGGCAAACTTCTTGAGCATAACCTTCACTGCGCAGTAACCGATTTACGTACAAATGTACATGCGCAGATCCACCATTTTTGTTCATGAAGTTTGCCGTGATCTGTATCTGTTTTCCTACATGAGTCCTCTATACTCCATGCGTCCAATAATTCGCTACTATAGTTGATTTTTTTATGAAACCGTTTTGATAAACGCAAAATTTAACATAACTGCAGGTTTTTAATTTGAAAGGCCGGCAACGCATTTGTGACTCCTCCGGTGATGCAAGTGTCTATGGGCGACGGTGATCGCTTACCATCAGGCGACCCGTCTGCTCGTTTGCCTCCTATTTCATAAAAAAATCCCCTTATAAGGTAGGAAGGTGTGACGTCACGCCTTCCTAGGGTTTAGTATGGAGCGTGTTTGGTAAAGTCCAAAAATGTGATTCTAACGTTGTTATATCTCGGGGAGTTTTTATCAGATTGAAGTAGTTTTTTCACAAGTATTTCTATTATTGAAAGGCCGTTCTATAAGATATCACAGAAAAAGTTGTTAACATCCCTATTGTACTGGGATGACAGCTGTCAAAAAACGGTTGTTAGAAAAATTCAACTATAATCAAGGTCTAAACTCTGATTTTTAATCTAAGACCAAAATTTAACGTCAACGAGCGCACTTTTGCTGTGATCACTGCATACCGGTTAAATTGTCAGTATTTTGTCAATAAAACTTACCCTAATATACTGGTCGCACGATTTCTCATTTACGTTTTTAAGATATTTCTTTAAATCATCAAGATGAGAACTGTCAGATTTTGGTATTGAATTAAAAATCTGAGTTTAGTATCGTGCCCACTGTGTATAGGTATCTACATTTTGTTTTCACAGCACAAGTCACCGACCGAACAGGTCCTCCAGGGTGAAGATGATGTCCCTGTGCAGTCGCAGTTTGGGCGGCATCAGGTTGATCCTGACGGCGGCCACGGGGCCCTCGTCACCATCCTCGTCCGTGCCATTCATGCAGACGGACAGACACGTTAGAACATGTTACTACAATCAGTGGTGGTCCTAGGGGGGGTCGTAGGTAGGGTTACCAGTAGGGTTGCCACCCGTACTTTATAATAAAGTAAAGCCTGACCAGAGGGGCTACTCCGTAACCCAAAAAAGTTCGTATGGTGCCATCCCGCTCACTCAAATACAGCTTAATATGAGAGCGAGAGGGATGGCACGTTACGAACTTCGAATTTCGAGTTTCGGAGTAACGCCTCAGAACTAATTTCTTACACTGGCAATAATTTTAATGTCACTGTGGCAGTTTATTCAAATAAGAGTAAAGTGTTTTATTAAATGATAAATGACTAAAAATGCCCAAAACAATTCACAGTCAAGAGCGGAACATTATTAATAATGTATATAATCAATTGCGAAAAAAAAACGTACTGGAAATAAAACTATTTCGCTAGAAAACATTTCACTATTAACATCTGAGCTGACAGGTAGACAACTCAAGATGTCATTATAACTGTTGCCATGTAAGTCAGAATAATAGCGCCCTTTTGACAATGGTCATATATTTCTGGTTTACCTTTATATACCTTATTTCGGGACAATTGTATTCTATGTTTTACGAGGACAATAAAATACGCATAGTATGTTGTTTCTCTAGAATATACAGTATGTAACCAAACGAAAGGCAAAAAAATGTACCACATATTTTTTAAGATCATAAGAATGATAACGGTAGTGATTTGTTGAAATCGAGTAACTTTTACCGTAGGTTGAAAAAAAAACATAATTTAATCATTTTGTATAACCTCCTATGTACTATGATTTGTTAAATATTGCCAAAAGCAATCAAAAGTATATTTTAAAAGGTAAAAATAAATACTACTTTATTTCCATACAATATACCTTATTGGCACAAAAAAGGTGGCATCCCTAGTTACCAGATACCAGTGGCGTGCACAGGGTTTTGGCCTCGGTAGCCAGTTTTTCTGTGCCTATATGGAGCCATGGTCGTTCTGATACTCTGAAACCCCAAAACCGAAGTTCGTATGGCGCCATCCCGCTCACTCAAATACAGATTAACATATGAGAGCGAGAGAGACGGCACGTTACGAACTTCGAGTTTCGAGATGCGGTGTAGCCCGTCTGGGCTTCTGGGTAGGCAGTTTCTCTGTGCCTGTATGGAGTCATGCTCGTTCAGAGCAGGCAGTGCCTTTGTGCCTATATGGACCACACGCCACTGCCAGATATTTTTTTGAAATACCTGATAAAACTCCCGATTTACGAATAAAACTCCTGACGCCTGGGGTCAGGGAGAGGAATTTTGACGATTTAATTTGAAGTTGTACGTACAATTAGAGTTTGGCCAGAGAAACACGATATTGACCTTGAAAGAGAACTCTTTATATGGCAACAATTTTACACATTAAAATTAGCTGTTAAATTATAAAACCTTCTTCGTTTCTATGCATTCCGTATTGCCAGGTCATGATTTTATCAAATTTGCCGCATATTTTAATGTCATGTTTCGCTTGCCAAACTTCAAATGGTTTTACTATTTAATTATTGATAATAAGAGGATTACATTTGGAGTATAGGTATCTTGTATAAGCCGCTACTTAGTTTGATAGTTGAATAACATAAAAATAATATTTCTAGAGGCACTCCATCCATACATGTAAGAGAAGCTGTTTTTTTTTCAGCAAACATCAACGTGTGGCCTATATTACTACCGTTCATTTAAAAACACTTGAAGGTTTGTAAAAAAAATGTTTCGTTAAGAGCATAATTTTCGCAAATAATTGCTCCGTAAGTTACATACCCCCCCTTTTCTTATAAACCGTAAGTGTAAAAATATGAAAAATTATTAGGAAGGTAAAGTAAATTGTTATCAACAAGTTAAAATATACAGTTCTTGAATTATTGACGAAAAACTGCACTTTTCAACAAAAGGACGTAAGTGCCATGATGCGCTCTTTTACTGGAGTACTTTTCCTGTAGTACATTTTTTGTAGTAACTAATGCGTAACCCTACATTAAGCATGGTCCAACATGCTCTTGGCCGGTTTTTCATGTGTAGTGCATTTATTTGTAATAATGCCTACGGAACCAACTATACAGAATACACTGAGCATTGGTTCAAAATGCTCTTGGCCGGTTTTTCGTTCGAATATTGAATTACTTACCGAATAACGACCTTTTTTGTATGAGAGTAATAGTTGAGCTCGGCGCACTGAGGGAGACAGGAGCATTTAGCCAGGTTCTTGGGAAGGTTGATGAGAATCTCGACGTTTCTGCCAATGCACGCCATGCCGTGCGCGTCGCACACGTCACCATCTTGGAAAACGGAATTTTCTAATATTTAAAATGGAGGGAAAATGTAATTAATCACTGTTTTATTAGATGGGAAATGTAAAAGAATTTTTGTACGTTTTTGTTTCGTGACAGATTGCTGATTGACAGGTTAACGGCCAGGTAAAAATGACAGTTAAGTTTGAAGGAGGTTAATTACTTTACATGTAGTGACCTCTTTGTACAACGAGTAAGACAAGTAAAAAGCATGCATGGGGTATAGAAAAGGCCAATCTCATAATAGGAAAACAGATGAAAAAGGTTCCAGCGGAAAGCATTAAGTAATAGTTACAAATCCGTCCAAAATGGCGCTAGTGTGGCACGTGCGAATGAAAATTAATGAATGTAGCCGTTGCTTCTCAGTTCCGGTCATGTCATCAACCAATTTCAAAACATTTTTATCAAAATGCCACGCAATCCCTCGTTTTTCTTCTGATAGAAATATTTAACTTTGTCCGATTTTTTTTTAATTTTTTGTCATTTTATGGTAGGTAATTTATTTTAAGCACTTGCTACAGTGGCGCCACCAATTTAACTCCTGTTGTCGGACACATTGGATTATATAGGGATTGTTCTCCTTACCTCTATACTCCATGCTCCAGTGCCTAGGGGTAATAAATTCTAGTCTCGAAATAGAGATGATATAGATACCTCCTTTAATATGGAAGAAGGGCCGGCATCCGCAGAACATAATTGCCATGCGGCTTCTGCAGTGCATTTGGCAGAGTCCGAAACTATAAGCCTGCAAAATTACAGAAGGGATGTGACAATGCATCTTATGACTCTCACAGGGAACCTTAGAAAGAGTAGAATCAGGCTGGACCAAGAAACTGTGGTACTACAGCAAAAGACAACTCAGAATCATAATGGGTCGGTAATAGAAATGTTTATAATCGGTTATCGGTTATTTGATTTCTTTGCAAGAATTAGGTCTCTACGTATCATAATTTTATTTGCCTATTGCTTAAATATCTATAATATTATAAAGTTGTAAAAATTAAATGTCTGTACATTGAAGATATTTTCAAAAAAAAAATATTGTTATGGACCATTTGGAGGTCATTAAAACGACAAATATTTTTTTTGGATTTTATGTATGTTTTTATATGTCGTTGTGGCTACATCGGCTAAACGGATTTCAACTATTTTTGGTACATAGCTGGATATCTCCAGATGGTTATAGGATACTTTTTACCCGACTATTCTAAAGAAAAAAAAGGGGTTATGACTTTTTCTCCTCCGCGAACGAAGTTGCGGGCGCCTTCTAGTTTTTTATATGAAGTTAATTGTTTAACAATGAAAAAAAAAAACATAATTAACTTCCTGACTCAATCAGACATTGATTAATCAAATAGAGGTAATTTGATTGATCTCTTTGATTCATAAAATAAACGGGCATCACGCTCATTTTTACCACGCACTTGCAAGTTGTGGAATAACCTTCCCCCTGAGGTATTTCCAGATCGCTATAACATGGGATTCTTCAAGAAGCGAGATAACAGGGCTCTCAAAAGTTGGCAAAATATGGGCGATATCTCCGGTGTTGCACATATCCATTGGCGACGATGACTACTTTCCATCAGGTGGCTCGTCTGCCATTTTGCCACTCGTCACATAAAAAAAATTCAGCCTGAAGTTAATTTTGTTTTTAAAATCTTTTATCATTGTTAATATCCATACTAATATTATAAATGCGAAAGTGTCTGTCTGTCTGTCTGTCTGTTACCTCTTCGCGCTTAAACCGCTGAACCGATTTGGATGAAATTTGGTATGGAGATAGTTTGAGTCCCGGGGAAGGACATAGGCTACTTTTAATCCCGGAAAAATACCCTTATCCGCGATAAACGAATTTAAGGCGGACGAAATAGCGGGCTGAAGCTAGTAAGTTAATATATATTTGTCTTGATTATGAGTACTTAAATAATTAAATAATGTACTTTAATTTTTTTATTATTTTCAAGCACAAATTGGACGTTTTATAATTTTTAAATGTTAATTGACGATTGACAAATTTATTGAGAAAGGTTCACATTTCATGTGTAAGGCAATTACAGCATATTTCGCCGTATTTAGTCTTCTATATCTATGATAGTTTAGAAGTTTAATAACCGGTTATTGTTCTTCATAACCGATATTATAATCTACCTACTACTTACCTACCCTACTCGCGACCCCCCCCCCCCCCATCATCATCAGCGTCATCATCAGCACAACTACCATCATCATTATCAGCATTGATTTAAAATAACACGATTGTCACTCATTATCACAACACAACAAACGGGGCTTAATCGCCTATAAATATGATTTTATTACGCGATTAAGACCTGTTTTGTTGTTTTGTGCTAATCATTATCAGTGTCATTATAACCAATCATCCTTAAATTTTATATACCTTCATAGAGTTGCTGATTCGTCGGGAAAACACCACTACCGTCATCCTCTTCACCAGCTTCGTTATCATCATCATCACCGCTACCACCATCATCATCATTATCATAATTACCAGCATCACCATTACCAACGTCATCATATTCACCACCAACTTAGTCATAATCATCATCACCACCAACATAGGCATCGTCATCAACATTATTATCACCACTACATCCACCATCATCCTCATCGTCTAAATGTTTTCAATCATCATCACCACCAACATAGGCATCGTCATCAACATTATTATCACCACTACATCCACCATCATCATCATCGTCTAAATGTTTTCAATCATCATCACCACCACATCTATCACGATTATCATCACCACACCACTCTACCCTGAGCTGCCGCAGATTATTTACACCTAGCATGATCACCATCATCATCATCACCACCACATCTACCACCATCATCACCACCACATCTACCACGATTATCATCACCACACCACTCTACCCTGAGCTGCCGCAGATTATTTACACCTAGCATGATCACCATCATCATCATCACCACCACATCTACCACCATCATCACCACCACATCTACCACGATTATCATCACCACACCACTCTACCCTGAGCTGCCGCAGATTATTTACACCTAGCATGATCACCATCATCATCATCACCACCACATCTACCACCATCATCACCACCACATCTACCACGATTATCATCACCACACCACTCTACCCTGAGCTGCCGCAGATTATTTACACCTAGCATGATCACCATCATCATCATCACCACCACATCTACCACCATCATCATCACCCCATCACAACACTTTACCCTTATAGAGTTGCTTATCCATTCGTCAGGGTACCGGCACCGCCGCTGCTCCGGTCGTAGATTCTTCACGCTTGGCGACGCTTGAATCTCCACGGCCTATGATACATTAATGAAAGAAATCTGTCAAAAATGTCATTTATTGTGAAAACCTCTCATCGCTGCCTGTACCTTTCTGTGAACAGCCATTAAATACTCATCGAAACCATTGTAAAGAGCCCAAACTCGGTAGAAAAACGTTATTTTATTACAATTCCAGCTGCATCGACAGATTAGCTTGATGGTATATTACATTTTCACCGAACTTACATAAATATGTAAAATTTTAGCTCAATAGTAAACCGCGATTTGAGTAAAATTTGATCCGGACAAAGAAACATTGCAGGATAAATAAATGTAAAAATAAGTTCATACTTTACAATAGCTTGACCAACACCCCTGTACCTCGCCTTAGGTTGCGAGCGGCGAGACGGGGGGGTCTTTCATTGGGAATTGGGATTTGAATAGATAATGATATGATATGCAGTCTTCTGAAGGGATCTCGTGATCTTGAGTACGAACTTTTTTCGATGAGTTGTAGCACTGAATAAAGAAGGACGAAGTTTAAGAAAGTAGAAGTCTCCTGACTACGAAGTTCTCAAGATTCTGACTGGATGTAGATGTATAACTATATGAAGAATTATCTTTACTATTATAAATTTCAATCAAATCGGATTTCAACCATTTGTGGTGCACTGGTAGCTAGGTATCTCCAGATGGTTATTAGGATACTTTTTACCCGACTACGCTGAAGAAAAAAAGAGGGGTAATGACTGTTTCTCCTCCGCGAACGAAGTTTGTTATTGATAGACACCTACCGACTTCCGGGTATCGTTGGATGAAGGCTATATTTAGTAATAATTGTAGGAAAACTGAAAAAAGCTACTAGTTTCAGACATTCAAATCGCACCAAGGTCTCCAGATTCAGAAATTGTAAAGATTCTCAACTGAATAGGGAAGCGTGAATTTTTATTTCATCTTTGAAAACTCATTCATGTAAAAAACAGTAGAGAAAATCAATTTTTCGAATTACTATAAAAATAACAGATTTATTTATAACATTAACATTTGCCCCTTACTCCTTACAGATAACCGTGGCAAGATAACTAGTGAACTGTGAAGATTTTTTTTCCTAAGAGATAACTAGTTATCTCCGAGGATTTTATATTCTTCGCAGATAACTTTTTTTTTAACAGTTTTTCGTGAGGAAAATCCAATCCTTGTAGATAACTGGTTACCTCCAAGGATTTTATATTCTTCGCAGATAACTATTATTTTTTTAAGTTTTCTTTGAGGAAATTGTATTCCTTGTAGATAACTAGCTATCTTCAAGGAATGTAAAATCTTCGCAAATAACTGTCTTTTCTAATAGTTATCTGTGAGGAAATTTAAATTTACCTACTTAGCATAGTGTTTTGTAAACTCCATTTTTGTGGCATGCTGTTTATTATAGGTGGAAGAGTATATATAGAATATGAAGCATAAAGATCTCGATCTAATACGGCGGAAATAAATAATTGTATGGACCCTAAATCCGACCAAATTTAGACTTCATTTCCTAAAAAATGATTTTAGAGTTTTAATGTTATGCTTAAAATATTTTTTGACGTGTTTAAAGGAAGACAATTTTAATTTTGGTATTTTAAGTTTAAAATAAAATTCATTTATTTGTAAATTTGGGTTTTATTTTAAACGTTTTAAAAATAGTAAGTTGTTAGTATTTTTTAATCTTTGTTTTTCTTTGAGACAATTACTTGCAGATAACTGTTAGAAAAGACAGTTATTTGCGAAGATTTTAAATTCCTTGGAGATAGCTAGTTATCTCCGAGGAATACAATTTACTCAAAGAAAACTTAAAAAAATTATAGTTATCTGCGAAGCATATAAAATCCTTGGAGGTAACCAGTTATCTACAAGGATTGGATCTTCCTCA
This sequence comes from Hedya salicella, assembly GCA_905404275.2. Classification (NCBI taxonomy): domain Eukaryota; kingdom Metazoa; phylum Arthropoda; class Insecta; order Lepidoptera; family Tortricidae; genus Hedya; species Hedya salicella. The sequence goes on along the minus strand of FR990097.1, from coordinate 51,196,246 downwards.
CAGAAAACGGTAAAAAAAAAAGTTATCTGCGAAGAATATAAAATCCTCGGAGATAACTAGTTATCTCCTAGGAAAAAAAATCTTCACTGTTCACTAGTTATCTAGCCACGGTTATCTGTAAGGAGTAAGGGACATGCACCTTATAAATAAATTTATTACGGCACAATTTTACACAAATAGAACTAGTCCCATGGTAAGCTCAATAAGGCTTGTGTTATGGGTACTAGACGACGATATATATACCTTAACAGCTAAAACCAAAACGGTAAGATACAAGCTATCCAACACTTCATTCTATCTGTTTCTTGGAAATCAGAATTTAATATGGAGTTTATATGGCCGGAGTGCACTATGACGTTAGTAAATATCGTACCTAGCTGTCAAATTAAAATGCCTAAATTTTGGTAATTTGTTAAGAAAAGCGATAAAAAAAGTCACGAATTTACCCTATTGATCATCAACCAATTTGTTTACCTTGAAATCCATGACCAATTCCTCTCCGGCCATGACCTCCCCTGTTGGGTTGGACAGAGCATTCGGTATGTCAAACGGCGAATGGATAAAATACTGCGAAAGAAATCCCAATTAGTACCTTAATTTAGGGGAGGTAGGGAGCATTGGGCAGTCAGGAGTTTTATGCACCACCTTCAAACTCGACACCACCCGAACCTCCCGACCTCCTAATATTTCCCTACCTCCATATTTATTTATTTGCGTTCAGGCATAGGAAGGAAATTCAACAATTATATGATCAGATTTCCGAGGGAGAAAATCAAGCTTTTACCCTCACCGCCTACAATTAAGTCAAGCATTGGCTTTCTTAAAAAAAATTGGTTGTCTGTGAAGTCGGTTTACGGAGGATAATTTTAAGTAATAACGTGGAAAAGAGATAGATGCGTCACAAGCCGAACGCTCGGCTCGATACAATAAGCGAAACGTGACACTTTCGTGCGTACAGCCGGCGTTCATCGATTTATAAGACGTTATCACGTTAAAAAAAACTTTTTTTTGCAAAAACTTTAGAATACTACTTACTTTTAGTCACTCCCACCCACAGACTCAAACTTAGGTGAAATAACGACTTCCGGACATCACTAATCTTAGTTCCATGGACATTCGTATCCTGCCTACCAGTGCCAACAGCGTCAAAATGGCGATAATCAAATACGTACGTCAAATAGTCTGTAGCATCCAAAGTACCAAATATATCCCAAACCATCTTTATTCCTCCTCGTCCTCGCTACTGCTCGCTCTTTCCTCATTACTGAGGGTCGTTATTATCCCGTTGCTGGGTCATTATGCTCCAGACCGTGTTTCACCACCTAGATATGCCCTTGGCTTCATGGAGTGTGTTGTGTAGCTTGGTGTCCAATGATGAGCGGATTTGGTCAGACCACTTCAACGGTGACCGGCCCCTTGGACGCTTCCCATCGACCTTTCCAGTCACCATGAGTTGTTCCAAATTATTTCCTTCTTTCCTGGCAATATGAGCGAAAAATTCCCTTACTCTTCCCAAGCACATAGTGGACAGACGAGTTTCAACATGAAGTTCACGAAGAATGGAATCGTTTTTGCGAAATGCTGTCCATGGAATCTTCAGTGTCCAAGTTTCAGCTCCGTAACTGAATATGGAAAAAACGAGGGTAATAACCAGCTTGACCTTAGTTTTGCGTGCGATGTTGCGGTCCTTCCTTATTTTCTGAAGCTGATTCATCGCAGCCTTGGACATCCCTATCCGTACTTATATCCTTTTCACACGAGCAGGAGTCGCTTATGTTAGCTCCCAAGTAAATGAAGTCTTTCACCGTTTCGAGGCCAAGAACACCGGTGAATTGGAGTTTTTTATTACTAAAGGCATAAAGATGTGTGACGATATATTTGGCACTTTGGATGCTACAGACTTATAAAATAAAATAAAAATAAAAATAGCCTTTATTCCCCATTTACACACTTGCGATAAAATAAAAATGAGAAATAATTAAATTGATAGCAAAGTAGAAATATTATTTTCTTTTTTTGATGTATATATATAGCTTAAAATACTTAATTTTAAAACTACATGGGGACCTTCCATTTCTCGATGAAGGCCTCCTCCATCTCATGCCAGTCCTTCCGATTTTGAGCCCGCCGGACCCAGAGATTACCAGCTACTATAACAATATCGTCTCTCCACCGGCGAAGGGGGGCGGCCTCGTTCTCGTTTGCTGTCTATCAGACACCAATGTAGAACGTGCTGGCTCCATCGGCTGTCCTTTAATCTCGCAATGTGTCCAGCCCATTTCCACTTCAGTTTAGGGATCTCATCGAGCGCGTCGATAATTTGTGTCTTTTTTCTTATGTCGCTACTCCTAATGCGATCTTTTAATTTAATTCCCAGCATACTGCGCTCTATCGCTCTCTGAAATGACCTAATCTTTATCCTGGAGTCTGCTGTGGAGGTCCATGTCTGACAGCCATATGTAAGAGTTTGTAGAACGTTTGAGTCCATAACTTTCTTTATAATATGTGGAAAATTTCCTTTGAATATAGCTTCTAGTGACCAGTACTTTTTCCAACTAAGGGTTATTCGTCTTGCTACTTCTTTAGCGGTTCTGTCCTTAAAGCATATATTCTGACCTAGGTAAATATAATCATCGACATATTCTATGTTGTGGTTACTGACACATAGCGGCTTCTTCACTCCATTAGTCATTGCTTTAGTCTTATCTGAATTCATAATCAGTCCGCATTTTGTGCTCTCTGAGTTTAGGTTGTGAATCATCTCTTGAAGCTCTTCGTGGTTTTTTGATAAAAGGATTATGTCGTCAGCAAAGCGTAAGTTACAAAGATATTCACCATTTATATTTATACCTTTTTATTCCAGTTAAGGTTTCTAAATATGAATTCAAGTAGAACAATAAATAGTTTTGGTGATATCGTATCTCCTTGCCTTACGCCTTTCTCTATCTTGAACGTGTCTCCTGGTTTTTCCAGTTTCACTCTTGCGTTGCAATCTGAGTAATGTTTTTTAGTAAGGATATATATTTTTTGTGTATTGCTTGTTCTCCTAGAGCTTCCAAAAGCTTGTTATGTTTAAGTGTATCAAATGCTGTACTATAATCAATGAAGACCAGATATAGTGTTTGTTTGTATTCCGAGCACTTTTCCATAACCTGGGTGACAGTGAATAGGTGGTCGATAGTCGAGTAATTTTTTTTGAAACCGGCATGATCTCTTGTTTGGTTTTCCTCTATATCTTTTGTAATACGATTTAATAGAGTCATTGTAAATAGTTTGTAGATTGTGGATAACAAACTGATAGGCCGATAGTTTCCGATATTCTTTGGATCTCCTTTCTTGTAGAGCAGAGTAATAACGCAGGTTTTCCATGCGTCAGGGACAGTTTCCCGTGACAGAACCAGGTTAAAAAGTTTTGTTAGAATTGGGTAGATAGAGTCATCGAATGCCTTTATTATATCGGAAGTAATGCCATCTTCTCCTGGACATTTATTAGTTTTTAATTTATTTATAGCTGTCCTAATTTCTGACTGTAAAAACGGGAGGACGGTTTCATTTGTAGAGGATCTTACAATTTCTTTTTGTTTCCATCTCTCGTTCTCTTCGTCTCTGTATAGTTCTTGATAAAATTCTGTAGCAGCTACTAACAAATCCTGTCTAGTGGTTAATACTCTATCGTTTTTACTTTTTATCTCCATAACCCATCTTTTTATACGATCAGTACTTTTAAAAGCTTCTTCTTCTTTTAAATTCATCCATAATAATATTAAATTTATGTACTCTCTGTCTATTTTTGATCTTTTTCTGTATTTTTTTATGTAGTGTTCTTAATCGCTTTCTGTCATCATAAGTTCTTATCCTTAGCTTTTTTAATGTTTCTCTTTCTTGTATAAGTTCTGTTATTTCTTCATTTATAATTTGATCACAAGGCTTCTTTTCATTTCCTGTATTCACTGGAAGCTTACTAGCGCTCTTTTGAATTGCGTTTACTATATTACTGTAATATTCTTCTGGGTTATTGTTGTGCGGTATATCCTGTTCTAATAAAATATTTTTTAGTGATTCCTGCTCTATCATGGTGAATGCTTTGTTCTTCGGTTTATTTATGTTTTTCCTGCTACGTTTAGCTATCCCATTCAGATTAATCTCGCACCTTACTGGGCGATGGTCAGAAGAAGAAGTGGTGTTGAGGACTTGGACATTTTTTATTATACGAGTGTTTCGTGCCAAAATGTAATCAATCTCATATCTTATTTTTCCTTTAGGCGAATGCCATGTCCATTTGTTTTTTTTCTGTTTTTTTAAATAATGTGTTGGTAACAAAAAATCTTTGTTCTGAGAACAATAAATAATTTTGGTGATATCGTATCTCCTTGCCTTACGCCTTTCTCTATCTTGAACGTGTCTCCTGGTTTTTCCAGTTTCACTTTTGCGTTGCAATCTGAGTAGATGTTTTTTAGTAAGGATATATATTTTTTGTGTATTGCTTGTTCTCCTAGAGCTTCCCAAAGCTTGTTATGTTTAAGTGTATCAAATGCTGTACTATAATCAATGAAGACCAGATATAGTGTTTTTTTGTATTCCGAGCACTTTTCCATAACCTGGGTGACAGTGAATAGGTGGTCGATAGTCGAGTATTTTTTTTTGAAACCGGCATGATCTCTTGTTTGGTTGTGGATAACAAACTGATAGGCCGATAGTTTCCGATATTCTTTGGATCTCCTTTCTTGTAGAGCAGAGTATAGTTGAATTATCGAGAAGATGGAATTGCATTTGTAGTGGTTGTACCGTTTGCAACAAAAGGAGAATAATTTTCGCTTAACTTAATAAAATGACATACCCAAGAAGTGGAATAAGTAGTAGTCCTCTGTTTTTTTCTTTTATTGGCATCATGTTCTTCATCTGAGCTGTCACAAGTATTGATAATAAAATTGTCTGTTATTTGATCCATTTCTCCTTCCTGACATCGATATTTATTTTCTTCACTTTCGACGTGGTGACAAATATTTTCCCAGTCCTCAGCAGTGATGGTATTCATTCGTTCAGTTGCTAAACTCATAATGCCTTGCATGTTTAATGAAACGTTTCTTTTTGCTACATATCCTTTTACCATGGACCAAATATTTTCGATCGGATTGAATGTCGGGTGATACGGTGGCAATCGTAATACGGAGTGGCCATGTTCTTTTAAAATTGCATCTATGTGGTACTCGCGAAACCGCTCTTTATTTTGTTTAATTAATTCATACAAATTGGTTTTCTACATCAACCGGTTATACGAAATGTTGTGTTCTGTCAACCAATCCATCATTTCTTGTTTATTAGAATTTGACGTTGGAGCACGATTCAAAAGGTTGTTGTGATAGGACGCATTATCCACGATAAGTACGCTATTCGGTTTGAGGTTCGGTATTAATTTTTCTTTTAACCATTTTTCGTAGTTGACAAAGTTCATCTGGTCATGGTAATCTCCCGTTTTTTGGTTTGCCTTAAACATTAACAAAGCGTTGGGAATAAAACCATCTTTTCCTCCTGCGTGCACTATTATTAACCGCTGGCCTGTACTGATTTGTTTTTTTACACCAAATTCTGTTCCATCGGTCCAAGCTTCTCCGGACACATGTGAAGTGTGGATGTAGGTTTCATCAGTATAAACTAGTCGTCTATCTTGAGATCGATATTCCGCAATTTTGATAAGGTAATTTATTCTTAGCAGTCGTATGTTGTGTTTTTCTATTAATATTTTTCGGTTGTCCTCGGTCTTTTTCCATTTAAATCCTAATTTTTGTATTTGTTTTCGTAAGGTGGAAATGCCAAATTTGTAATCTATATCGGATTTTAACACAGAGTGGAGTCCCTTTAAGGTTGGAAATTGCTTATGGGACAGATGAAAATTGTATATAGTTATCCGGATGACTTCCTGATCAAAATCGTCTACTGCTGATGACGGACAAGGACGCAACTTTTTATTCTTCGGGGAGGTGAATTTCTTTGTTGCTGCGAATTTCTCGCTGTTGCTCTCAGTCACAATGTTATAAACAGTAGAGAGACAAACACCTGTAGCTTTTTCAACTAACTGGGCAGCGGTGTAAGGCAAGTTTAAATTTTTCGTCAGTTCATTTTCAAAATATTTATAACAGTTGAAAATTATTTGCTTACTTTGACTCTCAATAGGACCAAAATTACTTACAGCCATATTTTTTTAAAATATAGAAATTATTCGTAGTCGTACGGGCGGACACAACAATTAATTGAGAATACAATCAAATCAGATGTAAAAATATACGCACAGCGTAAATAATATTGACAATTTCACACTGACATTATTTTTGTTTTTAGTTCTTCGATATATATATATATATATATAACAACCTCTTTGTATGCTGATAGTACAAGAAAATAGAAAATTCAAATATAGAATGCCTGTAAACAAACAATACTACTACATATGCAATTCCACGCTCTCGATGATTCACCTATAATAACGCAGGTTTTCCATGCGTCAGGGACAGTTTCCCGTGACAGAACCAGGTTAAAAAGTTTTGTTAGAATTGGGTAGATAGAGTCATCGAATGCCTTTATTATATCGGAAGTAATGCCATCTTCTCCTGGACATTTATTAGTTTTTAATTTATTTATAGCTGTCCTAATTTCTGACTGTAAAAACGGGAGGACGGTTTCATTTGTAGAGGATCTTACAATTTCTTTTTGTTTCCATCTCTCGTTCTCTTCGTCTCTGTATAGTTCTTGATAAAATTCTGTAGCAGCTACTAACAAATCCTGTCTAGTGGTTAATACTCTATCGTTTTTACTTTTTATCTCCATAACCCATCTTTTTATACGATCAGTACTTTTAAAAGCTCTCTTGCATGACCCGGATTTTTCCAATTCATCCATAATAATATTAAATTTATGTACTCTCTGTCTATTTTTGATCTTTTTCTGTATTTTTTTATGTAGTGTTCTTAATCGCTTTCTGTCATCATAAGTTCTTATCCTTAGCTTTTTTAATGTTTCTCTTTCTTGTATAAGTTCCGTTATTTCTTCATTTATAATTAGATCACAAGGCTTCTTTTCATTTCCTGTATTCACTGGAAGCTTACTAGCGCTCTTTTGAATTGCGTTTACTATATTACTGTAATATTCTTCTGGGTTATTGTTGTGCGGTATATCCTGTTCTAATAAAATATTTTTTAGTGATTCCTGCTCTATCACGGTGAATGCTTTGTTCTTCGGCTTTATTTTGTTTAATTAATTCATACAAACTGGTTTTGTACATCAACCGGTTATACGAAATGTTGTGTTCTGTCAACCAATCCATCATTTCTTGTTTATTAGAATTTGACGTTGGAGCACGATTCAAAAGGTTGTTGTGATAGGACGCATTATCCACGATAAGTACGCTATTCGGTTTGAGGTTCGGTATTAATTTTTCTTTTAACCATTTTTCGTAGTTGACAAAGTTCATCTGGTCATGGTAATTTCCCGTTTTTTGGTTTGCCTTAAACATTAACAAAGCGTTGGGAATAAAACCATCTTTTCCTCCTGCGTGCACTATTATTAACCGCTGGCCTGTACTGATTTGTTTTTTTACACCAAATTCTGTTCCATCGGTCCAAGCTTCTCCGGACACATGTGAAGTGTGGATGTAGGTTTCATCAGTATAAACTAGTCGTCTATCTTGAGATCGATATTCCGCAATTTTGATAAGGTAATTTATTCTTAGCAGTCGTATGTTGTGTTTTTCCATTAATATTTTTCGGTTGTCCTCGGTCTTTTTCCATTTAAATCCTAATTTTTGTATTTGTTTTCGTAAGGTGGAAATGCCAAATTTGTAATCTATATCGGATTTTAACACAGAGTGGAGTCCCTTTAAGGTTGGAAATTGCTTATGGGACAGATGAAAATTGTATATAGTTATCCGGATGACTTCCTGATCAAAATCGTCTACTGCCGATGACGGACAAGGACGCAACTTTTTATTCTTCGGGGAGGTGAATTTCTTTGTTGCTGCGAATTTCTCGCTGTTGCTCTCAGTCACAATGTTATAAACAGTAGAGAGACAAACACCTGTAGCTTTTTCAACTAACTGGGCAGCGGTGTAAGGCAAGTTTAAATTTTTCGTCAGTTCATTTTCAAAATATTTATAACAGTTGAAAATTATTTGCTTACTTTGACTCTCAATAGGACCAAAATTACTTACAGCCATATTTTTTTAAAATATAGAAATTATTCGTAGTCGTACGGGCGGACACAATAATTAATTGAGAATACAATCAAATCAGATGTAAAAATATACGCACAGCGTAAATAATATTGACAATTTCACACTGACATTATTTTTGTTTTTAGTTCTTCGATATATATATATATATAACAACCTCTTTGTATGCTGATAGTACAAGAAAATAGAAAATTCAAATATAGAATGCCTGTAAACAAACAATACTACTACATATGCAATTCCACGCTCTCGATGATTCAACTATAATAACGCAGGTTTTCCATGCGTCAGGGACAGTTTCCCGTGACAGAACCAGGTTAAAAAGTTTTGTTAGAATTGGGTAGATAGAGTCATCGAATGCCTTTATTATATCGGAAGTAATGCCATCTTCTCCTGGACATTTATTAGTTTTTAATTTATTTATAGCTGTCCTAATTTCTGACTGTAAAAACGGGAGGACGGTTTCATTTGTAGAGGATCTTACAATTTCTTTTTGTTTCCATCTCTCGTTCTCTTCGTCTCTGTATAGTTCTTGATAAAATTCTGTAGCAGCTACTAACAAATCCTGTCTTGTGGTTAATACTCTATCGTTTTTACTTTTTATCTCCATAACCCATTTTTTTATACGATCAGTTCTTTTAAAAGCTCTCTTGCATGACCCGGATTTTTTCAATTCATCCATAATAATATTAAATTTATGTACTCTCTGTCTATTTTTGATCTTTTTCTGTATTTTTTATGTAGTGTTCTTAATCGCTTTCTGTCATCATAAGTTCTTATCCTTAACTTTTTTAATGTTTCTCTTTCTTGTATAAGTTCCGTTATTTCTTCATTTATAATTAGATCACAAGGCTTCTTTTCATTTCCTGTATTCACTGGAAGCTTACTAGCGCTCTTTTGAATTGCGTTTACTATATTACTGTAATATTCTTCTGGGTTATTGTTGTGCGGTATATCCTGTTCTAATAAAATATTTTTTAGTGATTCCTGCTCTATCATGGTGAATGCTTTGTTCTTCGGTTTATTTATGTTTTTCCTGCTACGTTTAGCTATCCCATTCAGATTAATCTCGCACCTTACTGGGCGATGGTCAGAAGAAGAAGTGGTGTTGAGGACTTGGACATTTTTTATTATACGAGTGTTTCGTGCCAAAATGTAATCAATCTCATTTCTTATTTTTCCGTTAGGCGAATGCCATGTCCATTTGTTTTTTTTCTGTTTTTTTAAATAATGTGTTGGTAACAAAAAATCTGTGTTCTAGGCAAAATTCAATTAATTCTTCCATATCCGAACTGACCTAAGACTAGGTTTTCTTCATTACTCGGTTTTCCAATTTTTGCATTAAAGTCACGTACAATGAATGTGTTCTGTTTTGAATTTTTTATAGCTTGACTTAGCTCGCTATAGAACAGATTTATTTCAGTGTCAGGAGCATTTTCTGTCGGCGCATAGGTTTGTATGATTGCTATGTCGTTATTTTGAAATTTCATATCTAAACGCACTACTCTATCTGAAATAGCTTGTTTCACAGCTATGCTTAGCTTAAGATATTTTTTTATCATGAAGCCCACACCATTGCGGCCTTTCTTTTGTCCATTGTAGTATAGAATGTAATCGTCATGCTCTTCTATTTGTTGACCTATTTTCTTTATTTCCGATAAACCAATAATATCCCATTTTATGTTTTTTAAACTGTGTTCGAGTTGGGTAATTCTCGTTCCCTCTACTGAAGACCTAACGTTGTAGGTAAGAACGAACAAGCTGCATTCATTGGTTGTATGTTGAGATGGAGGGTTTTGGTCTGACTCTCCCGCGGCGATCACCCGTACTGGGAGATAGGGAGGGGCCTGCTGTAATTGCTATTCTGTGTCGTAGCGAGTCTTATTTGTGGCTGGCCGGGTAGAACTTCCAGAGCTATAGGCTGCTACAGACTTACAGACTAAGATATAAGATATAATTTGACGCTGACTGTACAAAAGTAAGTTGGCAGCATTTTGTAAATGATTGAGCATCCATCTACGAGTAAAATAAAAAATAGATGTTATAGAGAGATAGACAAACATAGATAGACATGGAGCATTTGGGATAGGATTCCGTGTATACCCTTTGGATAGAGAAGAGAACCACAAATAAAAAAATTGCCTCACCCGAATGGCGTTGTTCATGGAATCTACCCTCACGAAGCACTGGCCGCTTAGGTAGTGGCACTTGAGGAGCTGGTCTACCGACCAGTCCACGTTCGGCAGCAGGAACTGGTACACCGCGTACTCCGAGTTGAAGGTCATGCACATGCCCATCTCCGTCATCACGGGGACCCATTGGACCTGGAACAGCACACCAGCTGTTCATATAATGATGATGATGGTCATAATGATTACGATAGTGGTGACGATCATGATGACGACGATGACGATGATCATGGTGATGTTAGAATGATGGACGATTAAGATTATGATGACGATATTGATAATGATGCTGATGACAACGATGATGATGACAACGATGATGATGACAACGATGATGATGATGATGATGATGATGACAGCGATGATGACAGCGACGATGACGACGACGACGACGACGACGACGACGACGACGACGACGACGACGACGACGACGACGACGACGACGACGACGACGACGACGACGACGACGACGACGACGACGACGACGACGACGACGACGACGACGACGACGACGACGACGACGACGACGACGACGACGACGACGACGACGACGACGACGACGACGACGACGACGACGACGACGACGACGACGACGACGACGACGACGACGACGACGACGACGACGACGACGATGATGATGATGATGATGATGATGATGACCCTTGCAATCAGAATAACATTATAACATGAATCATACCTCCTTGTCCAGCTTGGATACCATCACTTTAAGCGGGAAGGTGGGATGCACATCCAGGGCGAGCTGCAACAAGTCCACGCCTTTCACCGAGTCGTCAGTCTGGTACTTCCAGAAGTTCTGCAGGTTGGTGCGGAAGGATACGTCGGAGACCAGCTCTATGAAGCCCAGGTAGTACTGGTAGCGGTCCGGGTCTGCCTCCTTCGTAACATTCCAAAGCCTGCGAGTCACAATTAAATCGATTTTTTTTTCATTATCACAACAGAACAAACGGGGTTTAACCGCGTATAAATATGTCTTATTTAATTACCTTTTGTTGGTAATTCTTCGACATTTCGGACACCGCGTTATGTCCATGGTTTCGAAGGAACTGGAGAGGCAAGTATCAACTGTACGCGATTAAGCCCCGTTTGGTTGTATTGTGATACCTAATCAGTGAAGATCGTGTAAGTTTAAGTCAATGTGGTTTTTTTTTATTAAATGGATAGTTCTTCAAGATATTCTATGTACACAGACAGACAGCTAGACTTTGACAAAGCGAAAACCAAATTTCACAGTGCTTAATTAATTGTTAACGAAATTACCTTTGAAATAAAACAATTTCACGGATTATATCGCGTATATTATCTCATTTTAGTTCCCGACGTTTCGGAAGCTTTCTAGATTTCCATGGTCACGGGAGGACTGAGAAAAGATGTATTTTCCTCTGTCAAAGTAACAATTTGTGCAAACTACCCATTTTTTGAAAAAACACAAATAAAGGTGTACATACATGCCAGATGGGCCTAATCTGTAAAGACAGTTACACGTGTGCCAGAAGGGCTTAATTATTTTATTCTAATAATTCCGAAACGTCGGGAACTAAAATGAGATAATATACACGATATAATCCGTTAAAATGTTTTATTTCAATGAGTAGTAATCGCGGAATCAGAAGAAATTACCTTTGTCAATGTCTATGTAGAACTCCGTAGAGATGATTTGAGTTAAAGGGGTCTCCCCATTGCAATCCATAACGTTTGTCCTAATATAAAATCTAATGCAATAACAACTTTGTCTTAAATACTTTTGGTGTATCGCTCATTAACCAATAACGATTGTAAGCAATAACATAATGCTCGTTTGTCCTAAATGTCATAATTCATAATATAAAATGACATAATACTCTTAATTCCAAATCTGTTTTATCCTAGTAATGGAAGGTATATAATGCTAGCTTGACATACAACTCATGAGTCCTAAAATATGCAACAAGCCAATTTTGATGCACAATACTTGACGCTTGATGACCAGTTTGGCTCAGCGGGAGTAACATTGCCTACGAAGCTGAAGGTTATGGGTTCAAATCCCGGTATCGGCAAATATTTGTGTAATGAGTAATAAATATTTGTTCCTGAGTCTAACATATTACAGAAGATTAGTATTTAGGATTAGGACATCCAGTATTAAGGCAAAAAATATTATGTCAATTTTAGGTTAAGGTAAACTAGAATTAGGACAAACGTTATTAGGGAGAAAAAATATAGGCCAAGTCATTTTAGGGATCTGTCTGACCACGCTGAGTCGGCATATGTGTGACCCCTCACTTTGACTCATATGCTGAAGGCGGATTTGCACTATTATATATTTGCACGGTATATTCAGACGTACCACAACCACAACAATATTGGTACAGACCCCACAAAACTTCTTGGTCCGACCACATCAAAGCAACTGCATGAAGCTGCAGCGCAACTATTCACACGCAACCACTGCCTCGCCACTTGTTGCCTTTACGGTGTGTGTTTAACGTATCCGTTTCGATTATGGGCCCAATTAGTCGGTAGATGGCGCTGAACCATTCGCTGAATGGCGCTAACGTTGTATCTTCGTAGGATATATAAGACGCCTGTCAATTTCGTTACTAAATGGGTGTGAGTTGAGGTGACAGTGCGGTTTTTAGTTCGCAGAGGCGCTTGTTCACAGCTTCTCGGCGATCTTGCGCAAGAGAGCCACTTCGCTGCTTAACAGGGTGCGGGCCAGTACCAACAGCATCCTAGCCATGTTTGCAGGCAGGTTAGATGGAGCCTATATTAATAACTAGCTTCTGCCCGCGACTTCGTCCGCCTTATATTCGTTTATCGTGGATAAGGGTATTTTTTCGGGATAAAAAGTAGCCTATGTCCTTCTCCGAGACTCAAACTATCTCCATACCAAATTTCATCCAAATCGGTTCAGCGGTTTAAGCGTGAAGAGGTAATAGACAGACAGACACACTTTCGCATTTATAATATTAGTATGGATTGTAGTGCGCTCCATATTATAGGCAATAATGCTTACTAACAGTTTAGATGCAATTTACATATAATATTGTATGGTAATTCTATTTAATTGAATATAATCCGCATTTAATTGTTAAGCATAATTTAAATTTGATGTATTGTGTTGTGATATGAAGGCATGAGTTTCGAAATAAATGATATATTATTATTATTTAATTGTTAATAGTAGTAAGTAACATGTGTAGTGAGTGAACAGTGTGGTTTTGGTCCGTGTGTATAGACCCTAAGTCGAAAGTGTACGAACATTTCAATAGTGACCCTGGCCTTGTCCAACTGCACTCTGTCCAGGAAACAAGCCGTGACCGCGGGGAAGGTGGTCCACCAGCTGCGATAGTCCCTCTGCAGGCTCACCACGACAGGCTCAGAGTTGTATCGGGACAGTTGGCGGAGCGCGCAGTACACTGCCCCCACGAAAGCGGTCACCGTCAGCGCAAACCATAGCAACCTGGCGATGGAAGCTGAAGAGTTACTTTGAAGTTCCTATCGTTTCATCCCTCTCGCTCTCGTGCCAGGCGTGGTCCTAGATAAACATTAACTAACTAGGGGGTAATCAACGATAACGAAACTCCAGAAGTACGAGCACATCTTTAGGTTTCCGTAGTCGAAATGGCAAAAATTGAACCCTAATAGTTTTGTCATGTCCGTCCGTATGTCACAGGACTTTTACTCAAACGCTATAAGATGTACATTGATGAAATTTGGAGTATAGGTGTTTTGATAAGCTGCTTCATAGTTTGATAGTTAACTAACATAAAATAATATTTGTAGGTGGCACGCTCTGTATGTGTAACCGAAACCTAGAAGGCGCCCGTAACTTCGTTCGCGGAGGAGAAAAAGTGAAACCCCTGTTTTTTTCTTCAGCGAAGTTGGTTAAAAAGTATCCTATAATCATCTGGAGATACCTAGCTACCAGTGTACCAAAAATAGTTGAAAGCCGTTAAGCCGAATATGCCTGATGAAGCCACAACGACACATACAAACACACAAAAAATAAAAAATATATTTTTCGCTTCCTACCTCCAAATAGTCCCTTACAATAGTTTTTTTAAATATCATCAATGTAGGTACCTACAGACATTACATGTTTACATCTTTATAATAATACTAGAAAGCGCCCGCAACTTCGTACGCGGAGGGGGAAAAGTCATAACCCTCCCAACAAGCAAAGTATTCCTATAAATAAAGACTATAAGTACTTATTTACTAATAACGTTCCTATAAAGACATTGTCGTAGAGCCACTTACTTATAATAGCATACGATAAGCGGTAACATACTCAAGAGCATTAATGTTTATATTTCAGCCTTATAGTTTGCTACAAGATTGTAGCACAGAACAGTTACAGGATACTTTTACTTATAGTAACATTTCACAGGCGTAGATAGTCTTAAGATCATTTGGTTTTATCTTACAGACGTCTAGTCAGCTTGAAGATCGTCTTATAAAACAGTTATAGGTTTAAGTCTCCTTTAATAGTTTGCAGTAAGATCAAATAGTCCTGAATAGTATCTGATCTTATAGTAGCATTTTATAAGAGAACAAGATATTATAATATACTAAGCTGAGGTGATTACAAGTCCACATCGCTTTTAGTCTTGTCCAATGTTTTTATAACTGAAATTGTACTTGGTAAGAGCCTTATTAGATGAAACAATCATATAAGTTATTAGATCAAACACCTTACTAGTAATTGTTTGGTATTGTCACATTGACGATGTAATTTGTAATCTAGTATATTTGGAACGTCGGGATGAATTTAAGGAGTTGTACGCGACATGATCCGTTTAAGTAGTTTTATTGAAATATGTAACCATGGCGGAGACCAAAACATTATTTTTAACTAAAATTAACTTTCTTATGATTCATAGATAGTGAGAAAATTTCGTGAGGAACCCTAATACGTTACGCCATATTAATATAGCGGCAAGTTCTCTAGACTAAAACTGCTATAAGTGCAAATTTACCTATAATTGTCCTATAACATACTCAATGCAGAGAATTTTTAGAAAATGGCGAATGTTCATAATAAATGTGGGAATATTATTTTAACAACATATATGATATGTTCGCTTTTTCGAGGGGCATTGTAAAATTAAACAATTTATGGTGGACATTTACAATAAAAATTACTTCCCCGGTAAGTTCACACACTATACATACAGTATTTTACAATACTTAGTTATGCTCTAAACTACTTACAAATTATATTAGTTAGCTAAGAAAAATACTTACGTTTGTTTTTAAGTACCACGCAAAGTAATATAAAATAAAATTATCATAAAATGTATGAATAATTAAGTATATTAGTAATGCGTTATAAATAAGATTGCTTTAGTATGATGCTTATGAGAGATACTTATAAGAGTAAAAAAACTTATAAATGGGTAGTCTCAGAACATTATAGGAGCACTTGTATTCTGGTAGAACTTCTGTAGGTGTATTATACGGCCTACTGACGTTCTGCTAGTTGATTATAAGATCGTTATAAGAAGGCAATGCTCCTATAACTGCGCCCAAATCCGTGTGTGTAATAAACTACAAGTATCTTAAAACTACAATAAAAAAATGGGCTTGAAAACACTATAAGTACAGATTTTGCTTGTTGGGCTCTTTTTTTTCTTCAGTGTAGTCGGGTAATAAGTATCCTATAACCATCTGGAGATACCCGGCTACCCGTGTGCCAAAAATAGTTGAAATCGATTAAGCCGATTTTACGTGATGAAGCCACAACGACACATACAAACATACATAAAATCCAAGAAAAATATTTTTCGTTTTAGTGAACTCCAAATAGTCCGTAACAACCATTTTTTCGAAAATATCTTCAATGTACAGACATTTCATTTTTACAACTTTATAATAGTATAGATAAACTACTCTAACTACTTATTCCAAATTTCAAATAGATAGCATAAGTAGTTTTTGAGATATGGCGCAGATAGACGGACACAGTCACACCATAAGGGTTCCTTTTTTACCTTTTTGGTACGGAACCGTAAAAACACCCACACACTGACAATTTACCGTATACACTAAGCAGAGATTTCGCGATTACTTTGGCAGAGGGGAATGTATTCGTATGGCATAATGGCATTTCCAGTTAAATTCTCTAAAGAGAAAACACATAGAACAGACATAAACACGCCAAAATTATAACTAACCTCATTTTTGTTGGGGGTTATAACAATAACTAAATTTCCTCACTCTGGCCGTATAAAATACCCAATACTTTTGAAAGAAGTATTTAACTGTCAGTCAAATTCCAGTTTTTCCGTGCCATGTATAAAAAGAATCAAGAAAAATTCTAGTATCTACCTCTCGATCCAGTGAAAACGCTCAGCTACAGTATGCTTCAGTCCATGTAGAGTGGTCTCCTTGCAGAACTTGACGTAGGTCCTTGCAGAAAATATGGACGCCATTTTAGACTTCATACGCGTCAGGCAGATCAATTTCGTGGTCAGTCTCTTGTTACTCTTCTTTACTTTTCTTTTTTTAGACGCCATCTTGGAGCTAGAAACGTTTTAGTGAAAGATGTGGGGATCGGACGATCTAACTAAGAGTCTTCATTCACAACGCGTGGTGACCGCGTCAACGTCGACTCCAACTGACGATGTTATGCTGTTGTACCTGTCTTATACCGTGAGTTTGTGGTTGTTTTATTAACATAATTTCCTTTATCATTGAACCGTGGATACCTCACTTAGGTATTTTCGTAACCGTTCATAGTCCAGTGCCCCATACATGGGTCACGACGAAATATGTTCACAAGTCCGTGCCCCACACATGGGTCACTATATATCGACCGTCACCGTGACCCATACGGGGAGCATGGACGTACAAGAAAATCGAAACATTTTGCATGGGGACTGTGAACGTGTTAACATCCTACTTTTATCACTAAACAAAACTTGTCCAGAAATAGGGATGATGACTAAATTATAATGATTAGTTTGTAATGTAGATTAATAAAACATATTTGAGACGTATTTTTTTTTTTATACCAAATCAAATAATTAAGGTTGCGACAAAATAAAATAAATAAATAAGAGGGACAATCTCTATGTATATAAGTAATATATCTATTAAATATATCGTCGTCTAGTACCCATAACACAAGCCTTATTGTGGGGCTAGTTCGATTTGTGTAAAATTGTCCCGTAATATTTATTTATTATTTATTTTATTTATCATAATCTTACACAAATCGACCTAGTCCCAAACTAAGCAAAGCTTGTACTATGGGTACTAGGCGACGATATATACAATATATTGATAAACTATAATACTTAAATACATAGAAAACATCCAAGACCCAGGAACAAACATTCGTGCTCATCACAAAAACACTTGCCCTGGCCGGGATTCGCACCCAAGCCCGTCAGCTTCGTAGGCCGTTGTACAACCCACTGAGCCAAACGTGTCGTCAAATGTCGGGTGTCGGACTCATAAACTTTAATGCGATTTATCTAAGTGTTTTTTCATTATTTTGAAAAAGAAAAAAGTACGTGTCTCTTATTTTTTTATTATCTAACTACCGGACTAATTAGAATTTTGATTTTCATACCCCGTCATTATGCCTATTACAAACACAATAACAAAGAATTGGCCAAAAGGTGTTCTAAGGTGTTGCGCGAACTTACATTTCTTCAATCGATTTTTATTTATTAAATAGAAGGCGCCCGCAACTTCGCGGAGGAGAAAAAGTCATAACCCCTCTTTTTTCGTCAGCTTAGTCGGGTAAAATCATCCTATAACCATCTGGAGATACCCAGCTACCCGTGTACCACGAATAGTTGAGATATTTTTAGCCGTTATGGCGTGATGTGATGAAGCCACAGCGACAAAAACATACAAAAACTAAAAAACCGGCCAGGAGCATGTCGGACCATGCTCAGTGTAGGGTTTCGCAGCCGTTCATACATGAAATGCACTGCAGATGAAAAAAATACGATATGAAAAAGTGCATTGGCAAAAGCTTAAGTAAGAAAGAATTTGTACATGCCTATAGGCTCCTGCAAGAAAAAAGCTCTTAACTAAAAAGCCTGTGCCACTGTATTATCCATAGGAAAGACTCACAACTATGATATAAAATCTGTACGACCCATAAATATGAGTTACTAGCTGCCCGCCCCGGCTTCGCACGGGTGTACGAAGGAAGCAGATGAGACTTAAACCTTCCTTTAAAGTACGGATACACGTGCTCAAAAGAAGCATGCTCATAAGCTTGCTTAAAATTAGCATGCTCTGCAACTGTTCACATTTGCCAGCAATAAACATGCTTGTTTTAAGCATACTCATAAATAAGCATGCTCAAAGCAAACGCAGGGACTGTTCAGACGCGCTCGGAGCACGGCCCCTTCAACCGGCGCCTCAGGTAGCATGCTCGAAAATCAACCGTCGGTAGATTCTTTAGAACGCTCTTAATAAGCATGCTCATTACCAGCAATGTTGTTACGCACGTGCTACTAATGAGCACTTGCTCAATAAAAGCGTGCTTTCGTGCTAGTAATGAGCACGTCTGTCCGTACCTTTAAGAGTCCCAGGCAAGCTCGGCAGAATTTCACCTTCCCATACAAACGGAGTTTCGTTCTCATTTTAAAACCACGTATTGGATTGTAAATAAACTTTGCATATACAATGACATGAGGTATATCTAGGCCTGTAATTGGTTTATATGGCTCCAGTTTATAAAACAAACGAAATACGGCAAAAACAAGTTTTGTATAAAAAACTTAAATTCACTGTATTTTTTTTTACTTTGGTATCCGAAGCTATATAAACTAATTACAGGCCTGCATATACCTTAAGTTATTCTAAGTACAAAGTTTCAGAGCAAACCAGCTATGCTAGTCGTTTTGAAAATGAGAGCGTAACTACGTTTGTATGGAGAACCGAGCTTGCTGGGGACTCTTAACACGTAAAATTATCCTCCGTAAACCGACTTTACAGACAACCGATATTTGTTCAATGAACTAAACGCACCAGACAAATATTTTTCCTTAAAAAATGTTAGGGCAAGGTAAGGGCGTATTTTTCTGCAAATGAGCCAATTCCTGTTCTTCTGTCTTAACCCTATGTAAAAGCCTTTCTTACTCCTAATCCTTACAGTTTGCTTGTTCACCGTAAAAACCAAGGCAGACGTTGTAGCTTTATCAATATTTCATAATATTATAAGTACAATCGGCAAAAACAATCATTCGGATTTATATTAAAGAATCATAGTCAAAGATTTTATTGCATTGTTATACTGTGTGTACACACAAAGCTCTTACAAAAAACCGGCCAAGTGCGAGTCGGACTCGTGCACCAAGGGTTCCGTACAAAATGTACGTTAAAAGCTGCCGTTTCTATGAAAATCTAATATTAACGGAGCCCTAACCTTAAGCAAATTGTATGCGGTGTCGGGGTAATTTTATATTGGTTACTAACATAGACAGGCATAAAAAAAAATTACATATTCAGAATATTTCATGAGTTGTGCTGTAAGAGCTACCTTCACGCGAAATTTAAAGTTTCAAGACCAACTGCAAGTACCCTGTAAGTTTTCCATGGACGGCAATTTGTATGGAAATACCTTTTTAATGACTGCATCTTTGGATTGCGTAGACTAGAAGCTTGATTTTTTTATAGCTTCAAGTGATTGCATACGACATATTAGACATATTAGATGTTAATTTCAACTTGATAGGGACCTCGAAGGCTTGACAGACAGACAAACGGACAACAAAGAGATCATATACGGGTTCCGTGTACGGGTTAAATAATGTAGTGCCTACGTATGCCAAATTTTAGCTCAATCGGAAATCAAAAAGTGGGTAAAATTTAACGTGCAACATATGTATCCATCTCTACTACCTTAAGGTTGTCTGGAAGAGATCGTTTCTTAGCGAAAAGACCGCCTGTTGTTTACCGTTTCTCATACTGTTTTGGATTTAAGTGACTGATGTTTTTTTTTTTGGTGTGCTATAATGAGTATTGTATTCTATGAATGACACAAACATCTTAACGCACAACCAAAATAGAAAAGAAAGAACAGATAGAAAATACATTTATTCGAGGGCATATTTATGCAGCAACGCAATACAAAAATAAAATACTAAACTAAGTATGCTCCGAAATGGTCACACCTCAGCATAATGCTGGCTCCAAAGCCAGCGCTGATCTTCCGGTATGTAAATAAATCTTGTAAAAATATTATATGGCAAATAAAAGCTTGTTAAAAGTAGCTAATTTGAACTGTCAATCAAATATCCTACCGTAGTCTGTTGCTAATAGTACTTACCCATAAAACTCAATTATTTTCCTACGACCATTTCGAGGCACCGCGATACGCAGCCATCTTAATTCGTCCGCGTATCTGATCGTTATTTAATACCTTCGTAATGGAATCCATTTGTTCAATAGTTACTAATGGCATACGTTTCGGAATTGGAGCTACTCGCTTTGTTAATGCCTTATTTTTACTCTGATATGTGGCTGTTCTTGGCAAAAGGTCCCACTTTGTCGATATGGAGTTATGTACTCATAACGTTCTTAATACTACAGATCATACGCTATCTTTTGGTGAAAGATATATGTCTCTTGAGGCCTTAAAAACGTGCTTAAATTGGTCATTTATGGGTCGACATCAAAGTCATAGGTTTATTACAGTATGTTCTATCAGTTTTAATTGAAAGTCGATTTTCGGTAGGTTTTGCCATATTTCACTAAACTGCCCGTAACTCCGAAACTAGAATCGACAAAGTGGGACGTTTTACTGAACTCCCTCACATTTAAGTATTTATACAGGGTGCGAACGAGTATACCGACAGACTTTAACCATCGAATGTAGAGCCTAATTGGAGCATATAAAATGATATCACATGTCCACATATAAAATGAGAGCATATGAAATGATGTCACAGTCCGAAAACGTGTAATTTTTGAGATATTAAAATTATTTTTATAAATTCATTAATCTCAAAATCTCGTCTGTCTGTCTGTCACCAGGCTGTATCCCACGGACCGTGACATAGACGGTTGAAATTTTCAGATGTATTTCTGTCGTATAACAACAAATACTAAAAACAGTGTAATTTTGTCTGTCTGTCTTTAACAGTAACCAATATAAAATGATCGAGCACCGCGTACATTTTGCTTAGGAGTAGGGCTCTGCTTGCACTAGATTTTCATAGATACGGCCATTTGTAGCGTATATTTTGTACGGAACCCTCGGTGCGAGAGTCCGACTCGCACTTGGTTGGTTTTTTCAGTATCTCTGCAATTTGGTCGAGATACCCTCGCGGAGGTCACCCTCGCCTATAGTACGAGTAATGCTATTTCATGCTGACTGTACGGTCGGTCGGCCAAGAAATTGGTCTACTACTTTTAAACCTTAGACCCCTACCACAAGAAATAGAGTCCAAAAGTGTTTATTTTTATGATAAATTTATAAACAAAAAGTAAAAATATATATTTTCTTCTGTTTCCGCGATTATTACTCATTGAAATAAAACAATTTAACGGATTATATCGCGTATATTATCTCATTTTAGTTCCCGACGTTTCGGAAGCTTTCCAGCTTTCCATGGTCACAACGTCGGGAACTAAAATGAGATAATATACGCGATATAATCCGTTAAATTGTTTTATTTCAAAAATATATATTTTTCTAAAACAAATAGCAAATTCGTTTTTTTTTGGATAAATGATTATAAGAGGAGTGCTCCGAGGAATTGTTCGGATTGATCCCTAACGCATCTTTCCACCATCGTCCTAAGCGACAATACTTTAACCATTTAGATGGTTGGCAGTCCACAACCTGTGCGTTTTGCTAGAATTGTTTTACCTCGCAAAACTGAATTTTAAAATTAATTATCGCTGGCAGTATTTCCGAACCGATGTGACCTTCAAACTTTCAAGAAAAGAGCGTACTCCCACCTGAAAGGCTGCAAGGCACTTGTCACTCCTCTGGTGTTGCAGGTGTCTATGGGCAACGGTGATCGCTAACCATCAGGCGATCCGTCTGCTCGTTTGTCCCCTATAACATAAAAAGAAACCGGCCAAGTGCGAGTCGGACTCGCGCACCGAGAGTTCCGTACAAAATTTCACTTACCCTAACATTATTATATTACCCGGTTCCGGTTCAGTTCAGTTTGCACCTGATATCTATGGCATTGCATTCAAAATCAGGTGCAAACTTAACGCAACCGGATTAAAATTTTTGAAAATTAAAAAAAAATATATAATTTTCGTGTTATATTTAGGTATGTTTCATTATACAAATGGAGAAATTTTCAAAATTTTCGTTCAGTAAACTTCGGAGATTAAGGGGGCGAATGGTGTTTTTTTCATGTGTTCCTTAATAAAACAAAATCTAATCACAATAAGAAAAAACCAAAATGTGCAGATCAAGCCCTTTCATATGATATACTACTTGACCTAGTAGCTAAACTTTTAATTTTTCCCCCCCTCATATTCGGTGTTTGTTTTAGAAAATAAAATATGTATATTTTTGAATATTTCCTTTGCAATACATGTGGGCTTACCATGTTTATAGAAAATCCAAGTTTCAAATAGATGTCATAAGTAGTTTTTGAGATGTGGCGCTTTAATAGTCGTACAGACAGACAGGCAGAGTTGCACCATAAGCGTTCCTTTATAACCATTTTTGGTACGGAAGCCTAGAAATGAGGGCACCGCCGATTATGATTATGATGTTGTATACGATTTGATGCTGACTGTACCAAAAATTTGCAATCCGTTCAGCTGTTTTGACGCAATGTGACCGCAAAGACTACCTACACAGGAAAAAAAATAGGGTTATGATATGACTTTGTCTCCTCCACAACGCAAACAAAGTTGTGGGCACCTTTTGTACTAAATAAAGTGGCGTCTATTGTGCAGTTGGCCGTGCTCTTGCTGGTAGGCTACTTGGTCTACCAGTTCGGAGGAATATTCTGGAAGCAGTCGAACCTGGGCACAGAAAGCAACGAAAACGCCTTCGAAGAGGAAGTGCGGCCGCCTCGATCACGGTGAGTCACGTGTCTTATTGGGCTACCGAAATAAAGTGAGGTCCGGCGTGGGAGGCTACTGTGGAAGCTGTCCAATCCGATCACAGCAACGGACACGTCTTCGAAGGGCATCTGCGGCCTGGATCACGGTGAGTCCCGTTTCTCATTGGGCTACCGAAATAAAGTGAGGTCCGGCGTGGGAGGCTACTGTGGAAGTTGTCCAATCTGGTCTCAACATCGGACACGTCGAAGGGCATCTGCGGCCTGGATCACGGTGAGTCACGTGTCTCATTGGGCTACCGTTTAAGTGAGGCTTATAATTTGGGACGCTACTGGGAAGCCTGTCCAAACCAGTCTCAGTAACGAACACGCCTTCAAAGAGATATACGCATAAGAGATTACGGTAAGTCGCGTTTCTCATTGGCCCACACATCATAAAAAAAACTGTGGATTAGGTTAACGGAGTCGCCTGTGGCAAGAGAATGACGGAGAGGCGCGAAGGTATGCTAACAAAAGGGAAATTAAGAACTTTGTACTGCAGCTACGTTAAAACTTGCATTTTACTATTTAGGTATTTAATAAAAAAAAATTATCATATTTATCGAAACGGTTTCATAACAAAATTTAGCATAAATTTCATGGGTTATTCAATGGTAGTATTCGTTATTAATATTTTCATACTTTAAAAATGGATTTTCCCACCCAACTTTAAAGGCTCAAGCTCATAAAACCAGTTACACGAAAAGTGTCAAACTCAACTTTTTTTAAGATGTCGGTTATAGAAACTACCATTTCAGGCGTAAAATGTTCGATTTTCTAAAACATTATATTCCCAAAATGTCTGCTTTCCGTAATGTCAGCACGTCTGTGGTACAATTTCTGCTAGACATTGTGAGAATGCAGAAATTTCGGCAATAATAACATTTTAGGAAAACGGGTATTTTCAGACCTGAGCCAATTAAACGAATTGGGTCTCCTTCGGAATCCCTAATGATTTTTTTCAGAAACCGTAAATTCTTAAGGATTTTTTAAAAGATCATCGTATACATTAGGTAAGGTTAGGTTTGTTTTATAACAATCATGAAAAGTTTACAGTTTCATAAAAAAATGCGTTAGGTAGGACAAACGATATTTTACGACGACAAAGGACGTTAGGGATTCCGATATAGATCCAAACGAATTGCATCTTCTCTAAGTAGGCCAAATTGTGACAGTTGTTGAATAAATGTGCCTTATTTCTACACAGTTCGCGGTCGCACTCACGCCGCCGCTACGGGTCAAGACGAGGCTGCTCCCATTGTAACGCGGCCCTCCTCGACGAGTAGACTCTCCTAGACGAGTAGACACCTATTAGACGATTAGACGCCTCTATGACAAGTACCTGGTCTTCAGCGGCGCAGACCATAAACGGGCCTTATAACCCGACATCCTGCTGCAAGATAGCCCTTACAACCTGAAGAGGATATCCCAATTAATCTACAACACGGTAGAATTAAGCATGACTGGTCGTACCCACGTAACTGCGACCAAATCTAGACTGTTTTAAAACACCTCCGTTCCTACTTTTTAATTCTGAATTTAAATGTTTTTTTTCACTTACATCCTCGAGTACTTTCTCTCTTAATAGTAGAAAGGGTCCAGATTTTTTCATTCCATACAGACCGTTACCATATTTTGAGACAAATTTTTCTATAAGAATAGAGCTTGCGATTGAGTAAAAGTTAAATTGGACTACGCTATGTAAGACGAACAACCAAGCTGGGAATGATTTTTGGTATAGTGATATTTGAATCCCATGTTCTTTATAAACTTGTTTGATTCCATCTTACGTAACACCGTCCGATTAAGTTTCAAAAAATCTGGAATAACGGTAAGTACAGTTGGTTTAGAATGGCCCTATTATCACTGATTCGTCGAATCTCTTTCAAAATGAATACATTATCCATCTGCCGAATGCAAAACCTTTGCCTTCCTTTAACTGCCTACACAGGTTCTCTGGGAGGTATTGCTTTTAAGTACTGTTGCCTATTTGTTATTTTTTTGATTTATGACTCGTGTACCTAAATTAATTTTTAAATATTATAAATATTGTAATCACGCTATGCTTATTATTGTAGTGTTGTGGTCCAACAAGTATTTTTAGAACCTCAATTTCAACTGGGTAGGTCTGGGTAGGCCTTAGGACTCCTTAGGGGCCGTCCATACATTACGTCAGAATGTAGACTTTTGATCCCTCCGCCTATCGCTGTGACGTAATATGTGGATGGCCTTTTACCAGGAATCGGATTTCAGTGAGGGAGCGGAAACAAACTGGAATGCCACCGGCGACCACTTAGATGGCACTTACAAGTATAATACCGACATACACAAATTGCATTACACACGAGGACCATTAAAACAGGAGGACTGACCATCTCCATACAAAAAGCCGTTCCCCGATATGTCCAACGCCATCTATGTATAAGAGTTATTTTTTACAATTATTCAACTTTGCATGCGTGACACAATATTTCAAAGTGAATCTCGCCCTCTGATCGACTTGCGCCAATGTGTAATGCCCTATACAGGTTTAACAATCATTTTTTCAGACTCTGTAATCCATATACCCCTACTTATACATCGTGTTCGCGAGGAACTTGAAAGATTTAACCACGCATTCCTTAGGTCATTATGCAAAAAATGCTATGAGAACCTAGGGTTGCCAACTATTTCTTAAGCAAATATAGTATTTCCCAGCCCAAGGTACAAAAAATATAGTACTCTGAAAAAAATAGTACAAAATACTTAAAAGTGAAAATTTATTCATTAAACATAATGCATATTTACTACTTACTAACATTCGGCATGTTATTGCAATTTGGTGGGGCAACTACCTGAGTTGATAAAAGCCCATTTCTCCACTCCAACATTGATTGGTGCATAAAATCCCTTCAGTCCACCTTCACAACTATTTTTCACAACTAGTTAAGAATAAACACTTTTTATTCCTTCTTTGATAACCAGTTATTAAAATGGAATAAAATGTGGCCTTTCATAACTGTCATTCGAAATTAGTTAAGAAAGAAGAAATATGATTCTGCTTTTACAACTAGTTATGAAACAACAATCTTTACTCGTGTCGTATCGTTTTACTAAAAACCTAGGTATTCTAAATACCTCTGAGCCCATCACTGCAAAAACTAATTACTAAATAAAACAATATAAATAAATTATGTTATAGGTTTTTATTATTCTATTAGCATCGTTATAACATTTTTAATACTAATCAGAAACTAATATTTAAATGGTGCTATAATCTCTAGGCAATGTCCAACTGTGATAGACCCATTTTTTAATTGGTCTATTGTATCGGCAATTTCTTCGTCAATTTCTTGGTAATTATTGCTGGTCAATTTTTTTTTATTTATCATATTCCTAGTTTCTTTGGATAAAATATCCAGAACTTTGGCAAATGAGGGATGTTGGCGGCCGACAAGTCTATTAAGTCTGGCATGCCACCCTTCCAGATTATTGGTATTTCTGATCTCTTCGCCATAGCAACTCCATGTTTTAATAAAAGCAACATCATTGAACCAATAACGGTTCAAATACTTGTTAAACTCTTGGACGGACTGGCTTTTGGGTGATCTGGACATGACATATTTGTAGCCCGCCGGTACATATTTTAGTGGCAAACGAGCCAAGCCAGCACATCTAGCAATATGGCGTCTCTGTACTCGGGATTTGATTCCCAACCGTAGGTCTTATAACTCGTCGGACATTAGTCAATTTATTTATATTGTTTTATTTAGTAATTAGTTTTTGCAGTGATGGGCTCAGAGGTATTTAGAATACCTAGGTTTTTAGTAAAACGATACGACACGAGTAAAGATTGTTGTTTCATAACTAGTTGTAAAAGCAGAATCATATTTCTTCTTTCTTAACTAATTTCGAATGACAGTTATGAAAGGCCACATTTTATTCCATTTTAATAACTGGTTATCAAAGAAGGAATAAAAAGTGTTTATTCTTAACTAGTTGTGAAAAATAGTTGTGAAGGTGGACTGAAGGATAAAATCTAGTTGATATGCGTAAGGACTGCCCGAAATATAGTATTTTTGCGTACTATATATTTCTTTAACAGTATATAGTACACAGAGTGAAAATATAGTACAATACTATATATAATAGTACGGTTGGCAACCCTATGTGAACCCCAGTTAAATTCAGCTAATATACTTCTCATGTAAACTATTTATTGTGATTAAGCTATTTGAATCGCGACGTTACCACGTATGTTTCCAAGTATCGCGTCGCTATTGACAGACATCAAAGGGACAGCTACCACTTGTGATGTAGCAGGGCGACTGCTACCACATATCCCTTGATCCGGACGGGATCTGAAGGGTTTCCTGACTAGCTCAAGGAGGGAAAACTACGGGGACGGCGGTTATGAGTGAAAACACAATCGGTCGGACGATAAATGGCTCGACGGCCTTATATTGAATAGAGAGCTTAGGTCTAGTGTTAAGGACGCGGATGTCCTGGCTACGGGTTATCGCTTATACTAGTTAGCGGGGACAGGAGTCCTCCGGCAAAGGTTATGGCCCTAGCGGCCGTTTAACGTAAGAGCTACGGGGTTAGGTACTTATGCTAAGGATCAAGTATCCCGTGGCGAACGCGGAACGGAACCACACTGCCACGCCGGGATACGGGAGATATAACGCGGATAACCACACTGCCTCGGGACCGCACGAAATTTTCCTTCTGGCTGACGCGGTTAACCGCACCGCCTGAGAGGAAAGGCAGGATACCAGGACCTTGGCTGATGCGGGGGAACCACACCGCCTAGGACTGGTCGGAAACTTCCTTCCGGCTGACGCGGGTAACCGCACCGCCTGATAGGAAGGGGAGGAAGGCTGGAGGACTAGGACTCCCTTTGGGCTGACGCGGTTAACCGCACCGCCTCGCAAGGGGGATAGCAATGTCTACACGAACTCACAAGTGAACCGCTATAACGACCCGCTCGTTCGGAGCGTGAGCAGACACTGCCAGCAGATACAGCGGGCTCGCGGCTTATGTATATACCGTATGGTCGCGCGGGCTGAGGCGGGGCGCGGCTCGGCCCACACACGACGCCGTGACGTCACTCGCTTCATAGGCGCTCCGCATCGGCGCGCGCCCGTCTGGTTTGCTCGTTATACACTTACTAAAGTTATCCTTTTTTAGAGAAATAATCGTTACCGTTTTATTCAAAGGCATAATTTTCATAGAGAAGCGGGTTATTAAATTTTTATGTACAAAAATCGACAAACCATTTTTTTCTGAATTTCGCATTTTTTTACTACTGATGACCTCGGGAATGCGTGGTTAACAACCATTGCAGACACCCTGTATTATAAATCCATACTTCCATTATCTATACTTACTATAAAGTAGTAAAAATTAAATGTCTGTACATTATAGATATTTTCAAAAAAATGATTGTAACGGACTACTTATTTGGTGCTAACTGAATCGAAATTGTGGATTTTTTTAATGTTTGTATGTGTCGTTGCGGCCTGATCACGCCAAATCGGCTAAACGGAATTCAAGTATTTTTGGTATACGGGTAGGTGGGTATCTCCAGACGGTTATAGGATACTTTTTAGCCGACTACGCTGAAGAAAAAAAAAGGGCTTGAGACTTTTTCTCCTCCGCGATCGAAGTTGCGGGCACCTTCTAGTCCATATCCATACTAATATTATAAATGCGAAAGTGTGTCTGTCTGTCTGTTACCTCTTCACGCTTAAACCGCTAAACCGGTTTGGATGAAATTTGGTAGGAAGATAGTTTGAGTACCGAGGAAGGACATAGGCTACTTTTTATCCCGGAAAAATACCCTTATCCGTGATAAACGAATTTTAAGGTGGACGAAGTCGCGGGCAGACGTTAATCCATACTAATATTATAAATGCGAAAGTGTGTCTGTCTGTCTGTCTGTTACCTCTTCACGCTTAAACCGCTGAACCGATTTGGATGAGATTGTGAATGTTTCTTCTGTTTATTGCAAAATCAGACATGTAACGTGCCCTTGAGGGCTACTTGTAGAACAAAGTTTGGAATTTGATGTAAAAAATATATTTTTTTCTCCCTTACATCATATATGAATAAATATATAAGAATAATAGAAACTACTTAACTAATTAAACATAAAAGAAAGAAAAAAGTAAGTTGAGCCAGGTTTCGAACCTGGATGAAATTTGGTATGGAGATAGTTTAAGTCCCGGGGAAGGACATAGGCTACTTTTTATCCCGGAAAAATGCCCTTATCCGCGATAAACGAATTTAAGGCGGACGAAGTCGCGGGCAGAAGCTAGTAATATTATAAATGCGATAGTGTGTCTGTCTGTCTGTTACCTCTTCACGCTTAAACCGCTGAACCGGTTTGGATGAAATTTGGTATGAAGATAGTTTGAGGCCCGGGGAAGGACATAGGCTACTTTATATCGGAAAAATACCCTTATCCGCGATAGACGAATTTAAGGCGGACGAAGTCGCGGGCAGGAGCTAGTTACATTATAAATGCGAAAGTAAATCGGTATGTCTATTACCTTTTCACGCTTTAGATACAATTTGATGAGAGTCTGAAAAGGACATAGGGTAGTATTATTATTAACCCAAAAAAATCCCTTAAGGGGGTAAACGGGGGTGGAAATTTGTATGGGAACTTAATTATTAAAACGGGTCATACAGCACAGTGATTCCGCCGTAGGCCATAAATCGAAAAAAGTCATGAGCGTATCCTGGACTAAAAAGTAAGTAAAATGATTCACCGATAGACAATCTTCTAAATACTATATATAGCACAGCAATAAAGTACTATTATCATTTACTTTTGTGCAACGAAAGTGAACGCATCTCGACCCTAATTAGTAGTGTGTTTTTGTCGCCGCAACTTAATCACTTTGTTATTGTGTACTATTATTATTATTTGCGTGTGTCCACGTGGTATTATTATGGAAATCCAAGAAGAGGGTATGTACTTTATTTTTCAATTATGTTTTATATATAAATATG
The DNA here is from genome assembly GCA_905404275.2 of Hedya salicella. Taxonomy (NCBI): domain Eukaryota; kingdom Metazoa; phylum Arthropoda; class Insecta; order Lepidoptera; family Tortricidae; genus Hedya; species Hedya salicella. Next base: position 51,165,794 of record FR990097.1, on the reverse strand, counting down.
CGTGCTTATATTTTAAAATAATTTTCTAGTAGAGGTCTGTCGTTTACGATTAATTTTTAAGAAGTATGATTTCATTGAGAGTTATACTCTGATGCCGAGGTTTGCCGCACTTGACACATATATTATGTTATAGATGGAAGTGTCCTTAATAAGGGCTGTAACTTTCATCGACCTTTTTTGACCTCTTCTTAGGTAAAAGGGGTTTCAAAGAACAAGAGTAGGGTAGCCGAAAAAAATCCGATTTTTAAAAAATGTTTTTATCTTTGTTTTAGGTACATTTTTAAGGTGTTCTATTTCGAAACGTAGTGTTTTTGATATTTGGCACTCTGGACAAGGAACTGATACAGAAAAATTTCAACATGTTTTTACTACACTGACGGAAACATCAATTATTTCGGATAACATCGAAAATATTGGCATAGAGAATTTAAGGGTTAAAATAAGGAATTTATGTAAACGAATTGCATGTTATTGGAAAAAAACAAGATGTACAAAGTCTATATTTCTACATAAATATGCAGAGTGGCTTAATGATGTAGAATACATTGATGTGATCCAAAGTATCGAGCAGCGTATTTCTCAGCAGAATGATAACGTCGACCCCTCCCCTTCCACTTCTCGTGGCCGTCCGAGGAAAAACTTTAATGAAAGTAGTAAACGCACTAAAAGAAGGAGACTGGCGGAACTATCTAATTTTGACGAGTCTGCTGTAAATACACTGCTCAATGCTTCTGCTGATTCCAGCTTAACTTCTACAAAAGTCGACGAAAACAAAGTTTTGTCACTTATTGCAGAAGGTAAGATTTCTAGAAAGCAATATCTATTAATTAAGAATTTTATACATAATAATATACTGAAAGATTGTATGCCTTCCTATCAACGCATTGTAAAGGCTAAAAAGAGATGTTACCCTACAACTGTAGCCGTTACTGAATCATCAGCCGAAGTCGAACTTCAGAGTTTGTTAGATCACACTGCCACTCGGATTCTTGAGTCTCAAAAAGATATTTTAGATAAAATACCTGACCAGTCTTTAAATAAAATATCTTTGGTTGGGAAATGGGGATTTGATGGTAGTACAGGACATAGCGAATACAAACAAACTTTCTCAGATTCTTCTCTTGTGGATAGTAGCTTGTTTGTTACTTCATATGTACCGCTTCAACTTATTTTAAACCCGGATAATAAGGAAAACTCAATCATTTTGTGGAAAAATCCTCGTCCTTCTTCAACTCGATACTGCAGACCTATTCGCTTTCAGTTTTTTAAGGAAACAACTGCAGTATCAGTTGAAGAGGAGACTTATTTCAAACAGAAAATAAGTAACTTGCAACCGACTATCTTCAAGACAAATGCATGCGAATACACAATTAATCATAGCTTACAACTTACTATGGTCGATGGTAAGGTGTGTAATGCACTTAGTGATGTTTCTTCAACTAGACGTTATATATGTAAAGCTTTACCAAGTGAGATGAATCAAATTGATGTATGTTTGTGCAAAGCAACTGACGAAAGTAAATATGAATATGGCATGTCTCCACTTCACGCATTGATCCGATTTTTTGAATATTTCATTCATCTCGCTTACAAGTTAGAGGTTAAGAAATGGCAAGCTAGGTCTGATAGCGATAAACGACTTGTAGCTGAAAAAAAAAAACTTATACAATCGCAATTTAGGGAAAAGTTAGGTCTTATTATCGATAAACCCAAAAGTGGCGGAAGCGGGACATCGAACGATGGCAACACTGCTAGGCGGTTCTTCTCAAGCTCAGATATTTCAGCTGAAATTACGGGTATTAAGAAGGATCTCCTAGATCGTTGTTGGACTGTACTTCAGTGTATCAATTCGGGATATAACATTGATGCGACAAAATTCAGAGATTTCGCTTTAGAAACTGCACGGCAATTAGTTGCCGAATATCCATGGTACTATTTGCCTGCTTCTGTCCACAAAATTTTGATTCATGGTGCTGACATTATCAATCACGGCCTACTGTCTATAGGAGAACTGTCTGAAGAAGCAGCTGAAGCGAGTAACAAATACTATAAAGCATTTCGACTAGATCACACACGAAAAATGAACCGCGTTTTGACTAATACTGATTTGATTAATCGACTTCTTCTTCACTCAGATCCCCTAATATCAAGTTTGAGAAGGTTACCTGTTAAAAAAAAAAGTTCTTTGTCTAAATCTGTATTGGACTTGTTGTGTGTAAATAGTAAGTAGGTAATATTGAATGTATAAATAGTAAGTAATCGCTTTGTTTTAATATAACCTTATTTGTATATATGTAAATAGTCTTGAAATAAATATTTTTATTATTTATGTAGTATGCTGTTTCATTTATGTTTTCATTAATTACAAATTTTTTTTATCTAATGGCTTTATGTTTAAAATAATAACGTTTTATAAAATGGTTTTGACTACAGATATTTTTTTAATAAAAATAGTCACACAAGTTTATTATAAATGTCTAAAAATGTTATTAATGATATATTTCATGCTTGTATAATAACCCTTTATAGTTTAAAATCGAAAAAATGGCTTTTTTTGGAGTTGAGGTATTTATGGCCGCCCTTGTACGGGAGCGGAATCACCGTGTACAGGTTCTAGAATTTAGCCGTTTTTCCTGAGGACAACGCAATAGTTAAGGGCTTGGATACATATAACTGATTTTTTTATCGCATAGATCTATAGTATTAATCGATTTGTACGTCACTTATAGGGTCCTAAGAAAAAATAGTATTTAAGCTCTTAACTTTCGGGTGTCCACAAGAAAGACGCATAACGCTAACTCATACAAACAAATCTGTATGACCCACACATGCAAGGTACTCAGGTCTCAGTAAAATAAATGCAAGTTATAAATGAAACAAAAATGAAGTGTACATATATATTCCAAAATCTTATCGATAACATTGTCAAGTAACACTATTGCCTATTCTTAAAAAAATCACAATTAAATCCATTTTTGTTTTTAACAATACTATAGGCACCTTTTCTGAGGATTTGAGTTTTAATATAAAACTGCAAAATAAGTACCTACCATCAAATTTAAACTAACACGATTTTCACTCATCTCAACACATAAAAGTTGGTAATTACCAACGAAATGTAATTAAATCGACGTTTCGGACGTCGCGTTACGTTACGTGCATGGTCGCGATGGAACTGAAACGAAACCGAAACGTCGAAGAATTTCCGACGAAAGGTAATTAAATAAATCATATTTATACGCGATTAAGCCCCGTTTGTTGTTGGGATAATGAGAACAATTTCAATGTTATTAAAAAAAATTGCGCGATTGTCAGGGCGCCAGAAAGGAAATATATACTATTATAAAGTTGTAAAAATTAAATGTCTGTACACTGAAGATATTTTCAAAAAATTGATTGTTACGGACTATTTGGAGGTCACAAAAACGAAAAATATTTTTTTTGGATTTTATGTATGTTTGTATGTGTCGTTGTGGCTTCATCACGCAAAATCGGCTAAACAGATTTCCACAATTTTTGGTACACGGGTAGCTTGGTATCTCCAGATGGTTATAGGGTACTTTTCACCCGACTATGACTTTTTCTCCTCCGCGAACGAAGTTACGGGCATCTTGTAGTTAAAAATAAACTTAACTAAACTAATACTATCAATGACGGGACAGTCACATAACGAATACAAAAAAGAAAATAAAAAAAAATACAGAACGTTAGGCGTGACAGGAGATTGGTTCCAGTTAAATCTCACTTCTGTTATTACTTATTAGCGAAACCGTTAACGACCTTCGCCTTTTTTTATGTCTATGTTTATGATGGGCGACGCGTGTAGATGTTTAGTGAAATGGACGTGCGACGACTAGACGTTCAGAAAAATTGATATGCAGCGACTATACGTTCAAGGAAATGAGCATGCGGCGAGTAGACGTTCGGAGAATTGGACGTTTAGCGACTAGGCGTTCACAGAGATGAGCTTGTGACGACTAGACGTTCGGAGAAATGGACGTTTAGCGACTAGACGTTCACAGAAATGAGCTTGTGACGACTAGACGTTCGGAGAAATGGACGTGCAGCAACTAGACGTTCACAGAAATGAGCTTGTGACGACTATACGTTCGGAGAAATGGACGTGCAGCAACTAGACGTTCACAGAAATGAGCTTGTGATGACTAGACGTTCGGAGAAATGGACGTGCAGCAACTAGACGTTCACAGAAATGAGCTTGTGACGACTATACGTTCGGAGAAATGGACGTGCAGCAACTAGACGTTCACAGAAATGAACTTGTGACGACTAGACGTTCGGAGAAATGGACGTGCAGCAACTAGACGTTCACAGAAATGAGCTTGTGACGACTAGACGTTCGGAGAAATGGACGTGCAGCGACTAGACGTTCAGGGAAATGAGCTTACGGCGAGTATATTTTTAAAACGATTGATTGATAATTGAATAGGTATATAAAATAAACAAATGAATTAATAACTCAAATCAAAATGGTTTAATTCATTAAAGCAATTGAAGTGAGCAAAAACTAAGACCAGCATAAAATGGGTCATAGTTATTTTTAGTATGAGTTAGCGTTACGCATCTTTCCTGTGGACACCCGAAAGTTAAGGGCTTTAAATACTACTTTTTCTTAGTGCCCTAATGGCGATGTACAAATTGATTAATACTAGATCTAAGCGATAGAAATATCAGTTATATGTACCCAAGCCCTTAACTATTGCGTTGTCCACAGGAAAGACGGCTAAATTCTAGAATCAGTATGACCCAAATGCAACATATTATATGCATAATGTATACGATGCATGAAGAATATACATTTATTGCTCTCTATATTGAATGCAAGAAATAAATGGGCAATAGATTATTATTTTATTTTTAGTCGTTGACAGCCCTTACTATCGACGACGCGGCGAGTGAGCCAATTCATTTTCACCGTTCGCACACAGCCTTAACGTTCCGTTTGGCTTCCGCTGGAGTCGACGACGTCAGAAGGCCATAATCATAATGTTTTTTCTAAGAAAAAAGCGGCTTTTTTAAAGATCAAAGTAGTGAGCCTTCTGTACTTGTACTATTATTTATTCTGTGACACGGGTAGCTGCTCATCCACAGATAATATATATATATAGGACACGTTTTATCCGACTACACCAAAGATAAAAACCGGCCAAGAGAATGTCTGGCCATATAGGGTTCCGCAGCCTTTCATGCAAAAAAATGCACTACTGACGTAAAAATACGATATGAAAAAGTGCACTGTAGCAAAAGAGCGTATCTCCACGGCACTTACGTCCTTTTACTGAGAAACACAGTTTTTCGGCAATAAGTTAATAACGGTATTTCTGATCATGTTGAAAATAATTTTCGTTGAACGTATTTATTGAGTTTCATCGAGATCTTTCTCATATTTTTTGGACATCAGGTTTAGAAAATAGAGGGGGGCGCACAAATTATTCTACTTCCGGAGCGATTATTTCCGAAAATATTCACTAAATCAATTTTTTTTTAGAAACCTCAAAATTTTCTTAAAATATATGGTTTACCTTACAAATATATTATCTTATTATTTATCTTTCAAACTGAGTAGCGGCATATACAAGACACCTATCCTCCAAATTTCATCAATATACATGCAGTAGTTTCTGAGTAAAATGCCTGTGACATACGGGCGGACAGACAGACATGACGAAACTATAAGGGTTCCGTTTTTGCCATTTTGGCTACGGAATTCTAAAAAGAGGGGTTATAGTTTTTTCTCCTCTGCGAACGAAGTTGCGGACACCTTTTAGTACTTAAGAGTCCCCAGTAAGCTCGGCCGAATTTCACCTTCCCATACAAACGGAGTTTCGTTCTTATTTTAAAACTACGTGTTGGATTGTTACGAAAATTTGCATAAACAATGACATGAGGTATATCTAGGCCTGAAACTAGTTTATATGCCTGCTGCAGTTTATAAAACAATCGAAATACAGCTTAAACAAGTTTTGTATGAAAAACTTAAATTCGCTGTATTTTTTTTACTATGGTATCTGAAGCTACATAAACTAATTACAGGCCTGCATATACCTAAACTTATTCTAAGTACAAAGTTTCAGAGCAAACTAGGTAGTCGTTTGAAAATGAGAGCGTAACTACGTTTGTTTGGAGAACTGAGCTTACTGGGGACTCTTAATACTTAATACACTGTTAAAATTCATGGTCTTCCTTTTATTTCTGACGCTATGTTACTTAGCAAAAAATAATCCTTCTGATGAACCCTTTCGATCGGTATGATAAAGCTACAGGTTGATTTTTTTTTTTCGTGTAGCGGGTTCCATTCCCGGTTCAAACGTGTAATTATTCAAAAATCTTTGAATGCAGTTAAAATTGTTTTTGAAATTAAAATAATGTCTTCTTTCAGTAAAATGTTCTATCTACAATATTTAAGGTACTTTCCCTCCATGTGGCATGGCCGTGGGACGCCCTGTATACATATTTTTTTTCTACTGTCAAATACCCTATTCTCTGTTCAGTGGTATGCTTGTTCAATTTTAGATCTTGTTCAGAATATTAAGACAAAAATATCACAGAGTAACTTTTCTTAATGTTTATTTAAAATTAATTGTTTTGATGTAATGTAACATTTCTAAAAGTATTGGTATTGGTACCTAATTTGTTAGCAACTTAGCCCTAGAAATCAATACAGTCAAGTTATGAACAGAGCCCGGAAAACCCATAGCAAAACAAAAGACTGTCGCAATCAAACTAGTGTTAGGAACATTTTTTTATCGATATCGATAGTTGTGTAATATGTGAAAAAACGGCCCGCCAAATGAAAAAAAATTAAAACAAAATTTCACATAGGTTTGTATAATTATACAGATACAGATGCAATTTCTTCCTCGAAATCCACGTCAGTACACACAGCAGCACGAGCACGTGACATCTTATTGGGTTTGTTATAGTGATAGGAGTAGATAATCCTCCACGTTTTAATAAGATCTTCATTTTAAATTTAAATAAAAACTATATTAAATCAACCAATGGTTTTATATATCAACCACGTCAGTTTCAAACCGTTTTAAGATACAAATAATTATATCTATAGAAACATAACTTATATTTTATCGCTGTCATACGCAATGAAATGACAATAATGACATTCAATGTCTTATGGAATACTAATTTTCTAAAGTGTCTATTATTTTTAATGAGGTTGATTACCTCTTCGTCACCCGACTACGACCAAGCTAAAAGGGAAGGGTTATTACTTAATATGAAATATAAGTACCGTTGATAATATAAGTTAGGTTGCGTTTTAGATGGAATAACACATATAAAACAAACCCTTAACTTACCACTTCATTTGCGTTTAGCGTGAATGATTACAAAATAATTTACCTAAACATATCGGTATGATTTTTTTTTAGACAAAACTTACTCGATATCGATAAAAAAATGTTTGTAACACTAGTTTGATTGCGACAGTCTTTTGTTTTGCCATGGATTTTCCGGGCTCTGGTTTTGAATTATTAGCATACTAAAAATCGATGTATCAAAATAATGATGTCACATACCCAATTTTCTGGAATGTGCCACTAGAAGTCAGTAACTTCGTTCGCAGCCTTCTGGCGTCTCTTCGCTCATTTTTGGCGATAAAAGATCAGTTTTAATCAGCTAAATAAAGTAAATGTGTCAGTGTCAGGATCTTCACATGTGTGTCGCCAGCGCGCCGCCGCCAGCTCCATCGCTGAGATTTTCTTATCACAGTGGGTACACATCCAATCCGGCTCATTCTGGTGCGACTCCATGAAATGGGCCTTCAGGTTCTCTATTCCCGTAACACCAATAAACATGATACTGCAAACCGTGCACTCCATTTTTAGCCAGTTCAATTCTGTTGTGACCGCACTATGAGTGACGTTGAGTTTCGCTATATGAAACTTCAGCATTGGTGAATACTTCTCTTCGAGCTGCAGATCATACTTCTCCGATCGAGCGTCCACATCTTTAAACAAATGCCTGACATATGGATATCGACTTAAATAGTGTCTGTAAGTACATGGCAGATCAATTCGCAAATCGTTGTCTAAGAGTATTTTAAAATCATTGCTGATCACTTGAAACAGACAGTCAATGTCGGATTGTATGTGCATGGTGTATCTGTTCGAGCGCAGTATTTTATCGATTACTCCTTGCAATTCTTCCTTGACGACTAATTGTGTGTCAACTCTCATGTTCTTCGGGCTTTGTAGGTATGGGTTCAGCGGTGGCTCCCTCTGTACCCGGCGTAGCCTGTGATTGACTAGAGTATGTTTGAGATTGTGCACCATTTCTCGCTTATACTTGAAGCATGATATGTTGATGGATACGTTCACGTAGCAGGAATTCAGGATAGCCTGAAAAGTCATCGGTTTTACGCATATTTTTGATGGAATTTCGTAGTCTATATTGAATATTGTGCTCTTATATTCTGGGTGGGGTTTCCGGAAGAACAGAGTGTTTAACTGGTCTCTAGTACAGTGGATCTCTAAGATGACGTCACCAGGTACAGCTCTGCTGGACTCCGGTATTTCGAGGCGTCTTTTTATTTTCTGAGCTGCTTGTCGGGCAAAGGGCTGGCTCGCTTTCAGAATAGTAGCTAGATACTCCTTTAGAGCGTTGTACTCTCTTTCCAGAGTCCTCTCTACTTCCTCATTGTCGTTCATACACCTAGTTTCATGCATAACCTGGTCGAACTCGTCCCATTGCGGCCAGTCTTTGAGGAACTTCTTCAGCACATTCATGTAGATGTCAACACTGATGAAGTGGAGGTTGGCTACGTCCAGGTCAAACTCTCTCTTCAGGATTCCTATGAGTTGGTTGTTGGTGAGCTTGGTATTTTGTTTACCGTTGAAGTTAATCAAGTGCTTCATCAGGTCAAGTAGAGGTTTTTCTGTAACAAAACAAGAACAATATAAACATAAATAAAAAAAAAAGATATGTCTGTAAATTGAAAACTAGAAGATGTCTACAACTTCATTTACAGAGGAGAATAAAATCATTAGCCTGTTTTTTGTTTCAGCACAGACAGGTAAAAAGTACATCGCTGTACACCTGCAGCTTGTGGACGAGGTACATGCAATGGGCTATTTACGCCATGCGCGTACAGTATAGCGACGCGTTCAGGGTACTGTTGCGGCTGCCTTGACGCTGCAGTGCATCGAGCATGTTCGCGGACGCGCACGTGGACGGGTTCCACGCGACACTGCGCAAGCGTTGCGCCGCGACTCTCCGCAGAGTGCGCGACAGCCGCCACAGCCTCCTGACGGTCGTGGCCGACAGATGGGACAGTGGCCTGATAAGGCACTGGTCCTCTCTGCATTTAAGTTTAGTTCCTAAGATAGTTATTTAAGTTAACCTTAGTATAAGTGTCTTTTAGTAACAAAATAACAAAATTGGTCTGAAATAAATGCAGTTTACTTTATTTATATACTAGCTTCCGCCCGCGACTTCGTCCACCTTAAATTCGTTTATAGAGGATATAAATGTATCCATACTAATATTATAAATGCGAAAGTGTGTCTGTCGGTCTGTCTGTCTGTCTGTCTGTGTGTCTGTCTGTCTGTTACCTCTTCACGCTTAAACCGCTGAACCGATTTGGATGAAATTTGGTATGGAGATAGTTAAAGTCCCGGGGAAGGACATAGGCTACTTTTTATCTCGGAAAAATACCCTTACCCGCGATAAACGAATTTTATGCGGACGAAGTCGCGGGCAGAAGCTAGTAATATAATAAATGCGAAAGTGTGTCTGTCTGTCTGTCTGTTACCTCTTCACGCTTAAAAATTTGGTATGGAGATAGTTTGAGTCCCGGGGAAGGACATAGGCTACTTTTTATCTCGGAAAAATACCCTTACCCGCGATAAACGAATTTTAGGCGGACGGAGTCGCGGGCAGAAGCTAGTACTTAATAGTTAAAGAGTTACCGGAGTGAATCACCCATAAACATTGTTTTTGGCAGGGCACCGTTTTCTGAGCACTATATATTTGTTTGAAGGTAATAAATACGAATTCCCAGTAAACAGTGAAACACCCAGATATTACACTAAACATAATAGGTTTATAATATTTTCTTCTGTTTCCGCGATTATTACTCATTGAAATAAAACAATTTAACGGATTATATCGCGTATATTATCTCATTTTAGTTCCCGACGTTTCGGAAGCTTTCCAGCTTTCCATGGTCACGGGAGGCCTGAGAAAAAAAAAAAAAAAAAAGAAAAAAAAAAACGTCGGGAACTAAAATGAGATAATATACGCGATATAATCCGTTAAATTGTTTTATTTCAATAATAGGTTTGTTGACAATTTTTGTCAACTATGAGCATTTTGCCAAGTTACTCAAAAAGGCAATGAAGGGAAATATGCTCAAAGTCATTTCTTGTGATAGAATCAGAAATGAGGAGATGAGAGAGAGAGAAGATTGTTGACATAGCGCAGAGTTGCTAAACTTAAGTGGCAGTGGGCGTGGCACATTGCTTGTAGAACCGATGGCCGCAGGGATAGAAATTTTCTCAATTAGCAGCCGCATACAGGACAAAGCAGCATAGGAAGGACCCCCACAAGATGAACCGATGATCTGCAGAACGCAGGCAACCGTTGGATGAGGGCAGCGCACAACCGGTTGTTGTGGAGACCTTGGTGAGGCCTTTATCCAGCATTGGATGTCATTGGGCTGATATGATGATGATAATAATAGAGTCTTAGTGTAAAATGTTTACCATTTACCTGTGGCTTTGCCGGGAGTTAAGTAGGCATATGTTTGAAATCATGACTGGCTCATAGTTTTTTATAAAGCGACCAGCTATTTTAGTAATGACCAAACGCTAGCGAGATAAGTCACTTTGACAAAAAATTGATTCAGCTTGCATTCTGTATGACTATGGTCACTGGACCTATGTATGTGCTAAGTTTCATTAAGATCTGATGGACGGTTAACAAGTAACTATGTAAAACATATCCATACATCTGATCATATACATCTCTAAGAAATTTAGATTTAACAATAATTATTTTGAATGTATTATTCACTTTGACCCCTAAGAGACCTTAAACATCTCAGTAGAATTCAATGAAATATTTAATTTTATTGCATCTTGTGACGCCTAGAGACTTTATACATCTCTGAGATAATTATTAGTTTATATTTTACATTAACATTGATCTGGAGAATCTGTACATCTCTGCGTGTACCAAATATAAATTAGTTATAACACACTTGTAAAAGTTTTAAGTATAATTAAGACAATATTGTAATAGTTAAGAATTATTTTGAAAAAATGACTGACTGTTGAGTTTGTCGGCTTTTTTCTTAACATTGGTCTCCTCTTGGGAAATGCTGTAGAGTCAGACTTGTAAAAGTGCTCTTGTGACCTACTTACAGAATAAACAATTTGAATTTGATCATACAAAATGCCCAGCACAATAGACCCTGAGCAGAGAAAAATAGTGGAGATGCAAGGGAGAGTTGTTTGGCCTGATACCAGATATTCAGCTACCGTATTACCTAAAGTGGAGTAAATTGCTACCTAAAGTGGAGTAAACCTAACCTAACCTAAAAAATTGAAACTTTTCATTCATAGAATTTTCATTTGGTGCTGTATTCAGTATTCAATGACTGTTTATGTTTAAAGTAATATGGAATATTAAACTGATTAGTTGGTGGCTTGTTATTTATTAATCCTTTGGTCTGGCCAGATAATAAAATGGATACCGGATAGTGAAAATAGCCCTTAATGGCTTGTAGTTACGTATGCACCATTGACTGGCACCATCTATGGTGCCAATGACGCTATGTATAGCATATTTGCACCATTGATGGTAGAGATACGGTATGGAAACAAGTTCCGTAACCATAGCAAGGGGCAAAACGAGAATGGTAACAGCACCCGCGTATTCCGCCTCGCCTTGAACCCACGCTGTTGTCATCTTAGATCTAGTTTCGTGCCGCGTACTGTAGGAGTTCTTACCTTCATCCTCATTAGAGTCAGCGATGTCATTATCGTCGTAAGCCTTCTCTTCCATACTCAACGGCACACTCCGAGCTGTTGCTTCGGCGACCGGTTCTTGTGCTACAGTATTCTGGTCCTCGGCAGTACAAGCTGTTTGTCTCTCATCGCCCGAGTCATCTTCGACTTTGACCACATCAGGGTCTAACATTTTATTCAGTATTTAATCCGGATAAAACTGATGATGCGGTTTCTCGTGCACATGAATTATATTATGAAGTGTCAAACTGTCAATGTCAAAGTGACATTATCAGTGCTGCCAGGGCCCCAAGTCATTACGTTTCGTTTCTCGAAAAGTTTTCTCAAACATCCAAGGGAATATAGTTCTTATATTAGAGTACATTTATTTTTTCTTATGTCAATTAAACAAAAAATGATGAAGATATAGCCCGTTAAAGTTCCCCGTGACGACGTTATCCATGCGACAGTTTTCGCACGGCGTGACGTCATGCGCCCCCACTCCCAATCTTTGACGCGCTTTATCTTTGTCTTTTTTTGTTTGATTGACAAAAGAAAAAATACATGTCCAATATTTTTTGATAATTTAACTGACAGACACATTAGAATTTAATTGACTAATTAGAATAGTATTTTTTAACCCAGGATACTAGCCTATTATAGAATAAGTAACTGCCATGTAACAGCACATAATGGCTGATTGTTAATTGACTCGACATCTGCAGACGTAATCAGCCATTACTAACTAACAGAGTGTGATGAAATCAGGCCTTTCAACAATAAGTGATATCGGCAGCTCGGTTATTAATTAAATCCACGACCATTAGACAATTAATTTCGCGTTCGTAAAGTAGCCAAATCATTTGTAGGCCAATATATACGTATTCATTTTTATTATAAGTCACCAGATCATGCTTTAAAATAAACTTTTCCATCTCTTAAACAGTCTCTAATGGCAATGCCATATTATAGGGTAGAGGACTATTTAACAGACAAAAATGCATGGCTCAAAACAGAAACGAAACAATTTACTTTTACCGGGACACAGTTCTTATAAGATGGCATATCAAACGTCCGTAAGTGGTTTTAAAAAATCATATTTCGCTTTTTTTCTTCCATTATATATTTACTTTTATAAACTCAATATCAATGAGTTTATAAGTACTTAAACACATAGGTATACTTAATTAGGATGGGCTAAATATTAATATTGTAATAGATTAGTTATTTAGAAAAAATGAGTGACTGTTGAGTTTGTTTCGGCTTTTTTTAACAGTGGTCTCCTCTTGGGAAATGCCGTAGAGACTTGTAAAAGTGCTCTTGCGGTCTACTTACAGAATAAAGATCATCATTTCATTTCTTCTTGGAGAACTACGCATTGAGTTAAAAATATATATTTAAGGTAAGTTAAGTACTAATGTATAGATAAGAGTTATACAGTATGGTCTCCTCTTGGGAAATGCCGTTGAGACTTGTAAAAGAGCCCCTGCGGCCTACTTACAGAATAAAAATCATTATTTTATAAGAAAACGAGTATAACAAATATTTTCGTATTTATTTTAATTACAAAAATATGTACATTATAATTTGTATAAATTATGACACTTTATTGACTATTTAATTAATAGTACCGATGCTTGTTCACATTAGTCTTATTCACGTTATTATAAAATCTGATCCATATTATTTATTAAGAGTACCGACATTGAACCCTACGAAGGAAAGTGGTTACATCATTTGTAATTGATTGTACAGTAAAAAATTACAATAAATAAAGCAACGCTGGGTTTAGGGGAGGGCAACCGAGCTACAGCCCTAGGGCGAACAGAAGTGAAAAACAACACGACAACAAGATGTGAACAAGTGAAATTTCCAAAAAAAAATCCAAGCTCTGACAATATACCCTATTGTCAGAGCTTCGAAGTTTTTTTTGGAAATGTCATGCATGAATTTTTCATCGTTTTTCTTAACAAAATATCAAAGTACCGTAAAAACGATCTCAAAAAGTGAAGTTACAATTAAAATTGACCAAGAAATACGCATGATATAGGCATTTTAAACTACTAATTGGTTATAATCTTTTCTTCTGTTTCCGCGATTATAAAACAATTTAACGTATTATATCGCGTATATTATCTCATTTGAGTTCCCGACGTTTCGGAAGCTTTTCAGCTTTCCATGTCAACCCGTGACCATGGAAAGCTGAAAAGCTAAATTATCTACTAATTAGATAGTGATATGACAGAGAGGTCTGGCTTATACCTTGGTTATTTTTATAGTTACTCGAAAAAATATTTTTCTCTACTGCTTCTACTTTACATGATCATGAGCTTTTAAGAGTAAGCTCCTCTCCGGTAAGCTCGTTTTCCATACAAACGTAGTTACGCTCTCATTTTACAATAACTGGCTAGTTTGCTCTGAAACTTTTTACTTAGAATAAGTTAAGGTATATGCAGGCTTGTAATTAGTTTATGTAGCTTCAGATACTATAGTAAAACAAATACAGCGAATGTAAGTTTTTCATACAAAACTTGTTTTTGCTGTATTTCGTTTGTTTCATAAACTGGAGCCATATAAATTAATTACAGGCTAGATATATCTCATGTTATTGTATATGCAAAGTTTCGTTTCAATCCAACACGTAGTTTTAAAATGAGAACGAAACTCCATTTGTATGGGAAGGTTAAATTCGGCCGAGTTTCCCGGATACTCTTAATAAAGCAAAAACAAAAATTATTGCCGGGATCGGGATTTTAACGACCGGTTTAGCTCAGTTGCCTGCAAAGCTGAAGGTCCTGGGGTTCAAATCCCAGTAAGAGCAAATATTTGTGCGATGAGCATAAATATTTGTTCTTGAGTTTTGGATGTTTTCTATGTATAATAAGTAATTGTATCTATTAAATATATCATCGTCTAGTACTCATAATACAAGCCTTATTGAGCTTACTATGTGATTATTTAGATTTCAGTAAAATTTTACCTGTTATATTTATTTATAATGTGAGAAGCACGTTTTTTAGGTATCTAGTAGACGGTGATTTCTGCCAAATAACGAAGAATAACATGCTGATCTCACGGGTGCCGCGATCCCTACTGCCACTACCGAAGTCAGAGCGGTTGAAACGATCGGAGAAATGCCCTTAATTTACATTTATCATCACAGGTCGGAATACAATACAATTTACCTACACTTCGCAGGACGTAATTAAGAATGGTTTTTACCACCAAAAGGAGCGTCCTGGCGGTTGACGGCCGCTTGGTCGTCCCAGATATCGCTGGGAGGGCGAGGTCGGAACGGACTTGAGTGAGCTCAACGCGGATGACTGGTGGGAGGTGACACAGGACAGACGGGTGGAGACTCTTATTATTGGAGGCCAAGACTCACTTTGGGTCGCTGCGCCACTCAAGTTATTTATAACCACTAAACTAATGATTTTTTTATGGAATGCGAGGTCTCTTGGATACCTTAATACATCTAAATTCACTCTCGGTCTGACGTCCTATGTCCGACGGACCTTATCAACTTATTTGAATTTTCTGCATTAGACAATTCCCTGGCCCAATATTGCTGGTTCTATGTTATATTTTCAGGGCAGTTAAAATTAAACTACACGTCGCTATGACAATGTTTAAACTTCAAATCCCTAAAAGTGAAACAAACCCTATAATATTGGGCCAGCGAATTGTTATTCATGAATAATTTGACCCTGAGAGTCTCACTCTTTATTAGTTATAATTAACTAAGCCGGGAAATCCCGCATTCTATAAAATAATCAATAATTCGTTTTGGTGGTTATAACTACTCTTAATTATATCCTCCCGCGAAGTTTAGGTACATAGGCACTACCTATTCCGGCCTCTGATAAACATAGAGTTTCCATCGAATTTAGTCATCGTCTTCGTCAAAATCGATAGCTTCGGGCAGCTTCTCCACGTGGACTATCGCGGCATGGGGGCAGCACACTTCAGCCAGCTCACAAGGCCTGGAAAATAAACATACGATAAACTTTACAATATAAATACATACATACATACAATCACGCCTTTTTCCCATTACGGGGTAGGCAGAGACTACCTCCTTCCACTTGCTACGGTCCTGGCACACAACTGCCGCTTCATCAACATTAATTAATCTCTTCATTTTGTGCTGTCACAACCCTTTCGCTTTGTGTCATTCATACACGGAATATCAATATTTCTCGCATCCATCATTTGACATACTTCATCTATTTTATCATTCATTCCTCCCCTTACATTTAACGTAGCAAAGCGGCTCTCCATAGCCCACTCTTCGCTCTCGCTGGGACCGAGACGTGATGGGTTGCGAACCACATCGCCGCCAATTGCGTTCCCACGAGCACCTAGGGATAAAATATTCGAACCCAGCAGAGCCCCGCATACCAGGTAAGGGTTTAGCAACATAAATAAATAAATGTTAAATAAATCTTACAGGACAATTTTACACCAATCGAACTAGTCCCATGGTAAGCTCAATAAGGCTTGTGTTATGGGTACTAGACGAGGATATATTTTAATAAATATATTGACTTAATAGGTACTTAAAAAATATCCAAGACTCAGGTACCATATTTATGCTCATCACACAAACATTTGCCCTTACCGGGATTTGAACCTTCAGCTTCGCAGGCAACGTTACTCCTGCTGAGCCAAACCAGTCGTCAAATATTGATACAAAGATCTAAGTAGAAAAGAAAAAATAATTGCGATCCACTGCAGTCTAAAGGTCGATCAACGTGCCGTGGCATGACTGCGTATCGCGCTGCTTGGACGCTTACTGTTGGCGCGCCGATCATACCGTACTCGTCGGATATAACTGTGTGATACGCGTAGCAAAATGGATTTCGAGCGATCCGATCGGCGCAACGTCCAAACGCGTGATCGTGACACGCGATCATGCCACGCGACGATGATCTGATACGGGCAAATGACACAAATGTGGACGCACCTTAAGCCGGAATCGAACCAGCGTCTCTGTTATACCGGAACAGCGTCCTATCCGTTAGACCATCAGACCGCTTGTGATTCACAACGAATTAATTCTCTACCTTCGGTAACGATACGTTACTCACGACCTTATGTACCATTAATTCATGAAAGGTTTAGTACTTTGTAAACAAACATTGGATAAACTTGTAAAAATGGCTATTAAATGTCTGTGTGTACTGTACATTGACTCGGATCGGACATCGGTCGAATGACCATTTGTTCGTGGAGGAGAAAAAGTCATAACCCCTCTATTTTTCCTTAGCGTAGACGAATAAAAGTATCCTACAACAATCTATGGATGACCAGCTACCCCGGGTACCAAAAATTGTCGAAATCTATTTAGCCGCTTTGGCGTGATGAAGCCACAAAGACACAAATATTAAACAAAAAAAAACTATTCAGTGACCTCAAAATTGTTCTCAATATTTTTTTTAAAACATCATCAATGTTAATACATTTTTGCAACTTTACAATAGTGTAAATGTAAAAAAAGAACCCAAATAGATATAGGCTAATATTGGCCTTTGTATCTGACGCCATCGAAACCGGATGCAAACCTAACTTAACCGAACAGTTAAGTTGGGATAAGTGAAACACGGAATCCTCGAAAGTTAAGACTCGCACTTGACCGGTTTTTTTGACCGAGCGAGGGCGAAGCGTCTTCGTTCTAGTTTGGGCAGAAATTATTTCGTATGTCTGTCTGTCCGGCGGATGTCAGGCTGTTATTCTCCTCTACATGTCGTATTTTTCAACTGATTGTCGTGAAATTTTGTGAGCAGGTTTGATAATTATATGGACTTTTTCTGTCAATTGGGATATGTTAAAAAATTTACCAACTTTTTTCAGCGGTACCTATGTTATATAACGATCTCTCAATAATAGAAACATTGGTGAAAAAACGACTTCTTCAATCTCATAAAAACTCAACGTGTTACAACAATGTTAAAGTCACATTTTTGGAACGTGTGTGTGACGTCACACGTTCCGACCTTGTATGGGGAATTTAAGAACTTTGTTCTGCAACTATTTTTAAACTTGCGTTTATCAAATCGGTTTCATAACAAAAGATACAATAAATTTTATGGTTTATTTAATGGTATTATTCATAATTAATATTTTGTTACTATAAAAATGGACTTTCCCATCCAACTTTAAAGGCTCACAAAACCAACTACACGCTAGGAACTCATTTTTTTTTATTTCTGTCATAGTAACTGCCATGTCGCATCAAAATTTTATTGTTTTTTGAGGACAGTCAACATCCCAATTCCGTTTTTGATTTTTTTTCTTTCAAAATGGCAGAACCCCCATAGGGTTTAAGGACTCACAGCCCAAGTAGCACAGAAGCTGTATAAGGGCTTAATGCAGCTATTTATACAGCCAGTTTGAGCGTTATCAGGGCTGTTATAAGCTCTAATACAGCTTGTGTGCTACTTGGGAGAGCCACTGGTTTACTTTGGTTCTTGTTCGATAAATGTTCATGATTGTACCTTGTGTAGCCATGCGGAGCGAAGAGTGTCAGGTCAATGGCGCCCGTGCTGTAGTCACAGCTGTTCCTCTGGACGCAGATGCCGGAGACATTCCTGGCTGTCAGGCACTCTTTGGCAGCGTCTGTACGACAAATGAAAAAATCTTATAAAAAAATCAATTAAGTGTCCTCCAAATAGTCCATTACAATCATTATTTTGAAAATATCTTCAATGCACACACATTTCATTTTTAAAACTTTATAATTGTACTAGAAAGCGCCAGCAACTTCGTTCGCGGAGGAGAAAAAGTCATTACCCCTCTTTTTTTCTTTAGGGTCGGGTAAAAAAACCTATAACCATCTGGAGATACCCGATCTGTTTAGCCGATTTAGCGTGATGAAGCCACAACGACACATAAAAACATACAAACATTTTTTTTTACAAAAACTTTATGATGGTATACTCGTAGATAGATATACGTAGAAAACATCCAAGACTCAGAAACAAATATTCATTCATGCTTATCACACAAATATTTGCCCTTACCGGGATTTGAACCCAGAACCTTCACCTTCGCAGGCAACATTACTCCCGCTGAGCTAAACCAGTCGTCAACTACACTCCGTGTAATCTGAATACACGTACAATGTTGCAAAATAGATATATTTCCATATTCAGTGCTTAATCTTTGACCTGTCGCTGTTGAGGGTTACTTCCTGTCGAGGTCAACCAGTCTGACGGTTATTTAGACATTGTTTAAAAACACCTACAGGTGCGTCCACACTTGTATCATTTCCTCGTATCCGATCACCGTGCCGTTGCATGACTGCGTATCGCGCTGCTTGGACGCTTACTGTCGGCGCGGCGATCATACCGTACTCATCCGATATAACTGTGTGATACGCGTAGCAAAATGGATTTCGAGCGATCCGATCGGCGCAACGTCCAAACGCGAGATCGTGACACGCGATCATGCCACGCGACGATGATCTGATACGGGCAAAAGATACAAATGTGGACGCACCTTACTGTAGTTTATAGTAGACACAGTTATGGCATAAAATAAACTAAATAAATATTACGCGTCAATTTTATATAAATCGATCTAGTCCTATGGTTAGCTCGATAAGGCTTGTGTTATGGGACTTATGGGTTATGGGTACTAGACGATGATATATTTAATAGATATATTACTTATATACATAGAAAATATCCAAGACTCAGGAACAAATATTTATGCTCAACACACAAATATATGCCCTTACCGGGATTTGAACAGGACCTCAGCTTCGCAAGCAACGTTACTCTCACTGAGCCAAGCCAGTCGTCAAAATCTTCCGGGTATAATCATTCTATACTATTATAAAGTTAAAATTTTTTGGTTCCGCGATTATTACTCACTAGCTTCTGCCCGCGACTTCGTCCGCCTTAAATTCGTTTATCGCGGATAAGGGTATTTGTCCGGGATAAAAAGTAGCTTATGTCCTTCCCCGGGACTTCAACTATCTCCATATCAAATTTTATCCAAATCGGTTCAGCGGTTTAAGCGTGAAGACGACGTCGATTTTAAATGAAATAATAATGGCATTCAATTTTCTTTTACCCTAGAGAGAATTAATCTTTGTATCCAGGAAAATGGCTACATTTCCAACATTTACTTAAATAAAATAATTATCTTATTTCTGAGATTTTCTTTCAATTATTTAAACAAGGTTCCATTAAAAATGTGTTCCTTATAACTTATGATTCGCACCGTCAGCAAAAATAACGAAATAACTTGCAGAATTTATAACATTGTTTACAGATTATGAGTTAAAAAAAATGCCATTATTATTAAACCTAAAATCGACGCCATGGTTCCTACGAACAAATTTCGCTATCTCGCATAGTTTTTGACTTCTCCATACTGACCCATTTGGATTGATCAGCCTGTATAATAAGATAAAAAACTATACTAATATTCCTCAGCCATAAAGTCCATAGGATAAAATATCTGTTAGTTGCAAAACATTTAGCCTTAGTCATAGACATTCATTGACGTCATAAAGTGGTTAGACGTTTACATAGACTATAGGTATATCCTTCGAAGTTAACGCCTGATGGATTTACTTATATATAACTAATGTTTGCATACCTCTCAGATGTAAATTTGCAACTGCCAGAAAGCAACAAAGATTTATGGCCATCTACTTATATATATATATATATATATATATATATTTTTTTTTTTTTTATTCGGAGAACCAACAGCTAAAAGTAATACATTTGCGGCATAGAATAAGTATCAGAAAGCCAATTACAGGTTCCCACCGGTAGTAACATGATACTAAATAGAGACGCTCACATAATGCACAACATCGCAGAGCCTTCTAGTGATTACTATGACTAAGTGAAATAAACTGGAACAAGTTTAAACTACAACCAAATAAAATTAAATTAAATTCAACAAACAAACAATGCTCCGGTCAAGGCACGCTCATTCAAAGAAACCGTCCGTTATCCTACGCCGCACAGTTGGGATATTACTATTGAAAATATCGATATCCAGCTCTTTAGTTAGGTTATTCACTTTTGCCAGCACCTAACAGAAAGCTATTCTTCCTATAACAAGATAAATATCCCCTATCTACTCATGAATGTAAGTATAAACGAAAAAATTGGTTAATGTCGCTGAATTACTGTGAAACTGAAGCTCTGCTACCCTAATCTTATGTTTAAATTATGCGATGACTATATATGTAAAAAATACTTATAATTATATACACATACACACATATATATATATACATATATTTATATACCTATATATACACATACACAAACCTTTTACCTCTATACTTTTAAGTACAGTCGTAAGGCAAAATGTAACGGAAATTGAATGGGAGAGGACACTAACTTTTGTCACACAGGTTTCCACCGAGCTCAAAAATCAGGGACTTCAACTAATGTTTATACCTTTTTGTCAATAAATTTATCTTTATCTTTAACTTACATATACCTACTAAAAAGTGCTCTCAAATTCTTTGGAGAAGAAAAAAAAGCTTAACCTTCTTTTTTGCTTCAGCGTAGTTGAATAAAGCATCCGTAACCATTAGTGGATGTCGAGCTACCCTTGTCACAGAAATAGTTGAACTGACCAATAGAAACTGACCCCCGAACTGCATACATTTTTGAAATAAAACAATTTAACGGATTATATCGCGTATATTATCTCATTTTAGTTCCCGACGTTTCGGAAGCTTTCCAGCTTTCCATGGTCACGGGAGGACATGGAAAGCTGGAAAGCTTCCGAAACGTCGGGAACTAAAATGAGATAATATACGCGATATAATCCGTTAAATTGTTTTATTTCAATGAGTAATAATCGCGGAAACAGAAGAAAATATTATGCATACATTTTGCTTAGGGGCCTGGCTCTGTTAACACTGAATTATTGCGTATATTTTGTATGGAAGCCTCGATGCGCGAGTCCTACTCGCACTTGGCTGGCTTTCGATATGTCAAAATGCTTCGTAAGTATGAGGTTTGCAGAAAAATACAAACGTGTGTCGTCACAGTGAAACTACTCCCCAATATTTTTTTTGTAAAATTAAAAATATTTTGTGACCGTTTCTTTTATTTTCGTATTATTAAATATTTCTATGAAATAAACTTTTGTGTATAATATAAATACAAGTCAAAGCGCAAAGAAAAATACGTACTCTGGACAGTGCTCGCTGGTGGAGGGGTTGACACGCTTGATGCGTAATCGAGAGGTATAAGTTATACCGGGTTCGAGTCCTGGTGTGACCACGTGTGAGAGCAATCGTATTTTTCTTTGTGCCTTGACTTGTATCTATATCACAATGTATTACTAGATGTTTAATTTAATGTTTAGTAAACAATCATTCATTTATACTACTACCAAATACCCTATTTACATAATTTTACGTAAAACATTTAAATCGATAAATGAAAGACTTATCGCGGACTTCCAACAGGAAAAATTTACATATACTCTTGAGGAAATCACGCGTTATAAATAAATAATCGTGTGCGCGTAATTATTACACGAGCATATAAATTGTCTGTCAGATTACAACATGGGTCTAAAACAAGAATAAAAGATGAACGCGCATAAAAAAAACTTGACACATCAATCCATACTAATATTATAAATGCGAATGTGTGTCTGTCTGTCTGTCTGTCTGTTGTTTGTCACGCTTAAACCGCTGATCCGATTTGGATGAAATTTGGTATGGAGATAGTTTAAGTCCCGGGGAAGGACATAGGCTACTTTTTATCCCCGAAAAATACCATTATCCGCGATGAACGAATTTAACGAAGTCGCGGGCAGAAGCTAGTACTATTATAAACTTGTAAAAATAAAACGTCTGTACATAGAAGATATTTCCAAAAAAAGTATTGTTACGGTCTATTTGGAGGTCACTAAATCCATACATGTAACCGAAACAGTTTTTTTTTTTTTTTCAGTAAATATCAAAGTGTGGCACATATTTCGATAGTTCTTTTAAAAACATTTTGACGTTTCTCCCCCCACCCGTCCCGTCTATTTACATACAGTGCCCTTTTACATATCGTATTTTTACGTCAGTAGTGCATTTTTTTGTATAATCGGCTGCGGAACCCTACACTGACCATGGTCCGACACGCTCTTGGCCGGTTTTTATATGTACAATAGTATAGATGTTACTCATTGAAAGTCAGGCAATAAGGTATAACAGCTGGGTGTTAATACAAGTGTATGGAGAAAAAATCGACTTTACAGTAATAATTACATAATCAACATAATATTTAGTAATTAATTCTTCTAACCCAACTTATTTTATTTAAAAACTCACCGTTTGTGCTGGTAACGTCTGTCACTTCTGGATTTTGTGCTGTGACGTAACTGAACAGCCACACCAAGCCGACGACAGTTCTAGAAATTAAATAAATAATGAAAGAATATCAGGGATAATCTTACACAAATCAACCTAGTCCCAAACTAAACAAAGCTTATACTATACCTACTGTGGGTACTACCAGACGACGATAAAAAAAACATATTTTTCACTTCTCCTGCTCAAAAAGTACAGTACGATTACTTGGCCTTTTAGGAGCCAGTTTAGAGTTCCTGAAGTTGGCGCTTCACTCCGATGGAGGATGTGCCGATACAAAACGCCGATCGCAGGGGCCTGTCCGCCGGATGGCCTCCAGGACTTTTGAGTCCCGCCGGTTGATGAAGCACTGAAATATGCTTTTACGAGTATTCCATTGGAAATAAAAAATGTGAAATACGATATCGCTTAGTGTACCTACTTAATATGTTCTTTAAAGCTGACCTGTCTGCTTTTATTTCATTTTATAATTTACCAACTAGAAGGCACCTTACCAAACTTCGTCCGACGAGGAGAAAAAAAATCATAACCCTATTTTTTTTTCAGCGTAGTCGGGAAAAAGTATCCTATAATCATCTGGAGATACCTAGCTAAGCCCGTGTACATACCAAAAATAGTTGAGATGCGTTTGGCTGATTTGGCGTGATGAAGCCACAACGACACATACTAACATTTCATTTTTACAACTTTATAATAGCATAGATGACAGCAATAAATAAGTATCTATTCTATGTTATTATCATTTATTAAATATTTCATTAATTATTCCGTCAATTCATTTCAAAAATTTCCCAATAAATTATACAAAGTAAATTAATGTGATAGATACTCACAGTAGCGCACGCACGTCCATCGTAGACCAAACAAAACACTTAACTAAATGACACTAAGCTGTACAACAGTTAGTTTATCACCACATTAGATGACGGATCGACCCGGTCATGTATTAATTATACTAACTATACAGCTAATTGCTGTGAATGAGTTGTCTATTTAAACGAGGTTGGAATTTTCGAAAGCGAATCTGTTAATGATTTTATTACTCATCGACCATGTATCCAACCTTTATTCGATTTAACCCTTAAGAGTCCCCAGTAAGCTCGGTTCTCCATACAAACGTAGTTACGCTCTCATTTTCAAACGACTAGCTAGTTTGCTCTGGAACTTTGTACTTAGAATAAGTTTAGGTATATGCAGGCCTGTAATTAGTTTATATAGTTTCAGATACCAAAGTAAAAAAATATAGCAAATTTAAGTTTTTCATACAAAACTTGTTTTTGCTGTATTTCGTTTGTTTTATAAACTGCAGCCATATAAACTAGTTTCAGGCCTAGATATACCTAATGTCATTGTGTATGCATAGTTTCGTTACAATCCAACTTGTAGTTTTAAAATAAGAACGAAACTCCGTTTGTATGGGAACATATGGGAAGGTGAAATTCGGCCGAGCTTACTGGGGACTCTTCACCACTTTTATGCTTAGACACAGTTCCGTGCAAAGCATTTAAACTCATTATGTTAAAATTGCGTTGAGTTTCAATTTGATTGGCTAATTTTGGACATCACATACGAGGGTTTAATTTTAAGGATTATAATAGGGAATACGCGATGCATTTATTATTCATAATTGCTGTTATAAACCAATGAGAAAAATTAAATAAAGTATTCTCTTTTTTAGATAATGCAACGGAAAATAACTTAACTATAAAAACAAATTAATAGTTAAAAAAAAAAACACTAGAAAAACACGCTTTACAAGACTTTTCTAACAAATCCAAACACAGCTATGAATGTTCCATCATGAAGTTCCAATTCATATGTTCCGGCTCCATCATCAGATCAGTTCGACAGTACCATATTATTGTATTGTCATCAGAACTACATACAGATGCCAATTTTCATGACGCTACGATCCTTGGAAGATGTTAAATTAATTATCTTAGATTCCATTACATAGTTTCATACAGGTCGACCTAATACAAGCGTGATAAAAATGAACGTTACCTTGTCATTCTGTAGGGTTATGTTCAATGTTTTTCAAACTCAATTTGACGCCCGGTTTGGCTCAGCGGGAGTAATATTGCCTGCGAAGCTGAAGGTCCTGGGTTTAAATTTCGGTAAAGGCAAATATTTGTGTGATGAGCATACATTTTTGGTTTTGAGTTTTGGATTTTTTTTATGTATATAAGTAAATTTATCTATTAAATATATCGTCGTCTAGTACTCATAACACATTGCCTTATTGAGCTTACCACGGGAATAGTTCGATTTGTGTAAAGTTATCCTGTATCATTTATTTATTATTTATTTAATGAAGGAATTCAATTATGACAACTGTACACACCTAAATAATTGATAGATTCATTCGTTACTTTGCGGAATTCCATAGTAGATTAATGGATTATAGTATAGTATGAACTGTAATCCATTAATCTATACACACTTAAGAGTCCCCAGTCGGCCGAATTTCACCTTCCCTTACAAACGGAGTTTCGTTCTTATTTTAAAACTACGTGTTGGATTGTAACGAAACTTTGTATATAGAATGACATGAGGTATATGTAGGCCGGAATCTAGTTTATACGCCTGCAGTTTATAAAACAAACGAAATACAGCAGAAACAAGTTTTGTAAGCGTTATGGTTAAAGGTGAGGAACTGCAACTAGTTAATAGTACAGTCTTTCTCTGTATAACATTAGATTCTAAGCTCCAATGGGGTCCCCATATTGCTAATCTCTGGAATAGACTGAGTTCTGCAGCTTTTGCAGTAAGTAAGATTCGTCAATTAACAGACGTGATAACGGCTCGATTAGTGTATTTCAGTTATTTCCACAGTATTATGTCGTATGGCATCTTACTATGGGGCAGTGCTTCCGACATTAATACTATATTTGTTCTGCAGAAGCGGGCTGTTCGTGCGATATATAAAATTGACTATAAAGACTCGCTTAGACATAAGTTTAAGGACATTAATATAATGACAGTGCATTGTCAATACATTTATGAGAATATTATGTATGAACATAAAAATATTACCGACTTTAAGAAGAACTGTGATATACATAATATTAATATTAGAAATAAGCATAAGCTCGCAGTGCCTGCTACTAGGCTCCATTAATAAAGAGATCATTCATGGGTAACTGTGTGAGATTTTATAATAAACTTCCTAGCAGCATAACTGAGTTGTCTATTGGTATATTCAAAAATATTGTGAAACGAAAATTATTTTTTAAAGCTTATTATAGCACACAAGACTACATGAATGATGAAGCCGCGTGGGATTAATGTAAATTATAGCGTCATGTAGGTATATGAATAATTATTTTAATAATACCTAATGTATTATTATTATTTTAATCTTAATTGTTTTAAATACTCTGACATTTAGAATTTTATTCTAGACACATTCTAGATTATTTATTTTTTATTGACAATGCTTTTGGGATTTATCTTATTGATTATTTTAATTTTAAAAATGATGATTTTATCAAGAATATTACACTTAAGTTAAATGATCTGATTAGGTTTTTCTGGGTTTCCCTAATCCTTGCAGCAAATGTTGGATCATTTTGTATTTCTCCCAGCAAACATTCACTCTTATGTAACTGACATTTCGAAAGTGCTTGTAACTAGGCCTACTTGCATAAAGAATATTTTGATTTGATTTGATTTGATTTGTATGAAAAACTTAAATTCGCTGTATTTTTTTTATTATGAGAGAGAGAGAGAGAGAGGGAGAGAAAGATATTTTTCGTGCTATTTAGTACCTAGCCTAAAAGGTCATAGCAACGTATCACACGGAGTCTAGCGCAATTGATAATTTAGCGCACTGTTATCAAAAACCGATTGGACAGATAAGATTCTCAATTATCATATTACGGTGCTAAAAAATGGTCTCAGTCAACTGATTCGGAAGCGTCAGGTAAGGTTTATTGCTGCATCTAACTGTGCCAACATTCCTTATTAAATTTATCCGTATTGTAAATTACATCAATCATTATCTTTAGATACGATATTTCGTTCTTATAATTCTTAAAAATTTGTCCGTACTGGAAGCTGAAATTATTTTCAACCCACTGAAAACTATGTTCTATGTATATTTTAACTTAAACGTCACTCGTAGAGAGGGCGACACCTTCCGCCCGCAAGACCGACAATCCCCCTGCTCGCCATACCCCCCCGACTTTTCTCAAATCGCGAGCGACGTCCGACTTAAACGGTATATTATTAACATTTTAACTATCCTTGACATGTTTTACTTTATAATTTTGAAGTTTTTTTTATTTGTTATTTAAATGTTGATAGTACCAATTAGTTTAACAAAGTAAATGTTAATGTAATTTTTGAATATTTTAATTATCCTTGACATCCTTTTATTTTAGTGTTATTATATTTGAATATTGTTAAACTGCTTTAGAATTGAATTTTGTTTATTCGATATGATAAATCACTGCATACTTGCCCCAGTAGTCAAATGACACATAACAGCTGTTCTATATTATACCACAACTGTCACCTTATCTTACGTACTCGTATGTAAGTATGACGAAATAAATGAATTCGAATTTATATAATGCATTTCTTATTTATACTATTATAAAGTTGAAAAAATGAAATGTCTGTACATTGAAGACATTTTCAAATAATGATTGTAACGCACAATTTGGACGACACTAAATCGATTTGTTTTTGGATTTATTGTATCTTTGTATGTGTCGTTACGGCTTCATCACGCCAAATCGTAGATTTCAATTATTTTTGGTACACGGCTAGGTATCTCCAGATGGTTAAAGGATACTTTTTACCCGAGTACGCTAAAGAAAAAAAGAGTGGTATGACTTTCTCTCCTCCACGAACGAAGTGCGCCTTTTAGTATCTAAATAAAACATGCAAAACCTACATTTAATTACAAAATTAATGTCAAGTTTGCAGACGAAATGAAGTTAGTCCTGTTAGCACTTGGGGCTATATCCCTCGTGGAGGGCTACAGGATCCTCTGCGTATTCCCGGTGCCCACTGCGAGCCACAACATCTTGGGAAAGGGTATTGTCGACGCGCTTCTGGCAGCTGAGCATCGTGTGAGTAAATATGAACCAATCTAAACCCTGATTTTTAATTCAAGACCAAAATCTGACAGTTCTCATCTTGATTATTTAAACAAATAAACATTATTTCATAAAAATATGAATAAAAATTGTGCAACCAGTTGAGGGTAAGTTTTATTGATAAAATACTAACACTTAAATCAGTATGCAGTGATCAAGCTAAAGTGCGCCCGTTGACGTTAAATTTTGGTCTTGAATTTAAAATCAGAATATACGATTTGATGTTTATCGCGTGATACTGACGCTATACAGTCTAGTTTTTGCCCGCGGCTCCGTCAAAAAATACTCCTTCGTGCACCTTTTTAGGGTTCCGTGCAAAAAAAGGTAAAAAAGGAACCCTTATGGTGTGACTCTGTCTGTCTGTCCGACTGTTAAAGCGCCATTTCTCAGGAACTACTTATGCTATCTACTTAAAATTAAAAATAGTTATAAAGATGGCTAGCCCAAGTATATTGCAAATAATAATATAATAATAATAATAATATATTTTATTCCAAAAACATCTTTTACAAATTTTCTTAATTCTAGAACTCTACTCCCTAAATAGGCTAAAGCCTGTGCTATAGGATAAGCAGTGCTCCTCCCCCTTAACATAGTTGATGTTATGAACATAAGTTTGTTTAAAAACAGGAAATTATAACAATAAACTTAAACTTAAATACCTAAAAACTCTTAACTAGTGTGTGTGTGCGTGTGTGCGCGTGTGTGTGTGTGTGTGTGTGTGTGTGTGTGTGTGTGTGTGTGTGTATTGCTATACTCACATATTTTATGTCGTACATATAATGTGGACTTTGTAGCTACGTTTTTTTTTTTTTTTCACTTTTTTATTTTTATTTCTTGTTTTATCTTTACTTATTTCTATTATATTGTTACTACCAGAATAGCTTCAGTTTCATCATAATTTTTATTTAGCAACCATGTAGTGTAATAAGAAATTTTTTTTTTTTTTTTCAAAAATCTATTTGAACTGAATTCTATTCGACTCCCTAAAAAGGAGGTAGTTCACAATTCGGTTGTTTTTTTTACATGTTCGTCACCTCAGAACTCTGACATTTATTTATTTAATCTTTATTGCACAAAATAAAACTTATTGTACAAAAAGCGAACTTAATGCCATAAGGCATTCTCAACCAGTCAACACAAAAATTGGGGGGCGGGGCTAAGACTTCCCTATATTGATTTATAAACCGATTAAATAAATCTTTTAAAGATAAAGCATAACTTCATACCGACGAGCCGTTTAAAATTGATAAAATCGGTTGAGACGTTTAAAATTAATATATTATTTACTAGACAATTCGGGAGTTCTTTTTACAAGTTTTTATTTGGATCAACTTGCCCTGTTTGTTTTGGATCTAATTGCAAGTATTGAAGTTAAATTTGACCCACATCCTGATGGTTTTCGACTGAGCCAAAATTCGGCATACTTATGTAAGTTCGGTGACAATGCATTATTTGATACCATCGAGCTGATCTGATGATGGAGCCGGAAGGTGGTCATAGGAATTCTGTAACAAAATAACGCTAAATCCTAACCTAGTTTGAGGTGCGACCACATTTGTATCATTTGCCTGATCAGATCTTCGTCCCGTGGCATGATCGCGTGTCACGATCACGCGTTTGGACGTTGCGCCGATCCGATCGCTCGAAACCCATGTTGTTACGCGTATCACACACTTATATCGGAAAAGCGCGGCGTGATCGCCGCGCCGACAGTGAGCGTCCAAGCAGCGCGATACGCAGTCATGCCACGCTACGGTGATCGGATATGAGCAAATGATACAAGTGTGAACGCACCTTTGGGCTCTTTAGAAACGACTCAATGAGTAGTTGACGGATGTTCAAAAAAATATACAGCCTCAAAAGCTTGTCTCAAAAATTTCTTTTTGACGTGATAACGTCTTATAAATCGATGAACGCCCGGCCAGCCCGGCTGCACAAACGAATAAACTTTTAAACAAAAAATAAAACCGACTTCAAAAAAACTAAAAAGTGAAAAATAACGCCATAATTCAGTTTCTTCAAATTACTTACAAGTAACCGTTTGTATACTCAATCTATACAGTATATACAATTAATCTTATTTTGGCGTCGGTGCCATATAAAGAATGTGGAAAATATTGAAAATTGACGATTTTAGTAAGTTGTGACACGATGGCACCGACTCCAAAATAACATTAATGGTATATACTGTATAGATTGAGTATACAAACGGTTACTTGTAAGTAATTTGAAGAAACTGAATTATGGCGTTATTTTTCACTTTTTAGTTTTTTTGGAGTCGGTTTTATTTTTTTGTTTAAAAGTTTATTTATTTTACACTTTTTAGTTAATCGTTACTTAAAAGTGTATCTCGTGACGATTCGAACAAGCCCAAACACGGCTAGGATACATTATTTTATTACATAGATCTGGTGCCTACCTTCCGGCTCCATCATCAAATCAATTCGATGGTACCATTCTCATCAGGAACATTTAAATTTGTGACTATGAAGTTGCTTAGCTAAATTAATCAAGATATTTTGTCGCCACCCGTAAATCATTTATCATTGAGGAGTTCCGATGGCATTCTGTGGTCTTCTGCATCAGTTCCACTTCACCAATTTACACTTTCTGAATGCAAATGCTTATTATGTTTCTTATAATACCAAAATCGCTATATGTATGCCTTCAATATTTGAGGAGTTCCTTCAATTCCTCATGGATTCCATCATCAAATCTTCACCAAAATTAAATGGGACCAACTAGAAAGTACCTTCTATAAAACCAAAAAAAAAATTTGAAATCGGTCAAATTGTCTTTGAGTAATCGGTGAACACCCATAAAAAAAAAAAAAAACATTCCGTCGAATTGAGAACCTCCTCCTTTTTTTGGAAGTCGGTTAAAAAGTGTCCCGAGCCGCTCGTTACATTTATACCTGCTGTGCGCTTATGTGCTCCTGGTACTGCAAAAAACCCTGAGTTAAATTTATTAACTCTGGACTGCGCACTGTGTCAACTGTCTGTTTCCCGGTTTTGCCCGGCCGCTAGACGTCGCCCGCGTCACGTTCGCGTGCAGTTCGCTCTCTCTCTATCGCACTAGCGCCGCCGCAGCTTGCAGGTGATCATCTTCACTTACACAAATAACCCTTAAAATGGGCGTGTCGGACATAGAGACACTCACTTGTTGTACCAGGAACTCATAAAAGCGAGAAGCTTGCCGAAGATACTTGCACTGATGTCTCATTTCAACGTGTTGTGAGTTTTATTATTATTAATGACTGGTTAAGGAAAGGTGTTACCTGTCGTTAAACTGCCTTTAACAACTAGAGTTTGGCCAGAGAAACATGATATTGACCTTGAAAAAGAATTCTTTACATGGCAACAATTTTACATATTAAAAAAGCTGTCAATTATAAAACCTACTTCGTTTCTATGCATTCCGTATTGCCAGGTCATGATGTTTTCAAATTTGCCGCATATTTTTAATATCATGTTTCGCTTGCCAAACTCTAACGAAGCATGGTGAAATTGGGCTTAAATACTGTTTCAATGCAAGCTATTGTCGTAGTACCAGGAATATATAAATGAGAGAAGGTAGTGGAAGCCGCCTTTCGCGGTTGTACCCCGCCGCTAGGCGTCGCGCGCGGGGACGTTCAGTTTGCTCTCTCTATTACACTAGCGTAGCTCACCGCCGTAGCTCGCAGGCTAGTGTGATCACTCTTACGCTATACATACCCCAACTCATAAAAGCGAGAAGCTTGCTATACGTCGTCCGGGGCTGGCGCCGAGTTAGTTACAAATAGAAGTCATTTATAAATTGTAATTTTAGATTACGAATATATAAATTTATACTACTATTGTTCGAAAATAACAGAACATAACAAATTAATTTATAAATTTGATATCATTTTAGTTCAACTTTCGTGGTTTCAAATTTTAAATTTGGAACGCAGCGACGAGAGAGTAACATGAATATACGATCGGTAAAGCTCTGAGGGTCTACTACGACACCCGAAAAACGAAGTTCGTAACGTGCTGTCCCTCTCGCTCTCATGTTATACTGTATTTGACTGAGCGAGATAGCGCAATACGAACCTCGTTTTTCGAATTTCGGAGTAGCCCCTCTGGTTTCCTAGGATAGCGGTGCCGTCATATAGCGCCCGTCTCCATACTTCGTACTAGTGCGAAGTAAGTACGAAGTATGGCTATGTGACGGCACCGCTATCCTAGGAAACCCGAGCTTAAGCGACCATAGCGGTGTGGCGCGGCGCGCGAATTTTAAAATGTGTGAAACTATCTCTTTTAGTTTTATAGATTGCATAATATAAATCATCCTGTTTTCTGTGTGTGGTAGTTGAGTAAATTGATCAGACCATATACGACCAAACTCATGAATATCAATACAATGAAACCAACGTTATAAAGGAAAAACTGAATAATTTTTTTTGCACAACCTATAATTTTCTAAAATTCTTACTAAAAATACTGTTATCCTCTAAACGGTTACAGAAAGTAATTTTACTCATTTCCAATCTATCTTGAGGAATTTATAACCGTTTTGCGATGACGTCACTTTTTCTCGTAGATCCACATCGTTTCAATTTCTAAGATTTGCATAATAAATTAATTTATGGGTTGTAAGTTCATGAAGGTTATAATTTTGAACATCAACTTTATATTTATTAAATAACGTGCAAAGAAGTGAAATACCTAAACCATACCAAACGCACAACTTTATATCTTCTAACATTTTAAAACTAACTCTCAATTGACATAATCTATCCACTCAGCAAAAATGAAAGACATCCGAATTATCAAAGGTTGCAAATCTAAAATGACAGGACTAGCTCGTTACATTGCGATTGCGACTGTGCGACTGCGACTGCGTACACAGAGGGGCTACTCCGAAACCCAAAAAAACGAATTTCGTATGGCGCCATCCCGCTCATTCAAATACAGCTTAACATAAGAGCGAGAGGGATGGCAGGTTACGAACTTCGAATTTCGAGTTTCGGAGTAACGCCTCAGGTAGGTAGGAGGGTAGGTATGTTGGTGGGTAGGTAGGTAGCTAGGTACGTAGGTAGGTAGGTAGGTGGGTAGGTAGGTGGGTAGGTAGGTGGGTAGATAGATGAGTAGGTAGGTGGGTAGGTAGGTGGATAGGTAGGTGGGTAGGTAGGCGGGTAGGTAGGTGGGTAGGTGGGTGGGTAGGTAGGTAGATAGGTCGGTGGGTAGGTAGGTAGGTAGTTAGGTGGGTAGGTAGGTAGGTAGGTTGCAGGTAGGTGGGTAGGTAGGTGGTTAAGTAGGTGGGTAGGCAGGTATTTAGGTAGGTGGGTAAGTAGGTAGGTAGGTAGGTCGGTTGGTAGGTAGGTGGGTATGTAGGTGGGTAGGTAGGTGGGTAGGTAGGTAGCCATATCTATGACGCGCGGTCATCGTTTCGAGTGCAAACGAGAGCGCGGAACAAGCGATAGAGAGTCATGATCGGCCTAGGCGTCCGGCTTCTCTTCCTCGTTATCACGTAAAATTATCGTCCGAAAACCGACCTTACAGACAACCTATTTTTTTGACAGAAACTTAATTAACCTTTTCTTTTAAGGTGTGGTGGGCGACTCCGTATCCAGAGCGAGCGAAGCCAAGGGACAATCTGACCATTATTGATGTCAGCGCTACTCAGGTCGTTTTCGAAAGTAAATATTCCTTTTGCTTCTCAAGCTCGAAAAAGACCTCACAAATCTCATTAAACTCTATAGGCAATCCCATTAAAATCTACAGACAATCCCATTATAACCTACAGGCAATTCAATTAAAATCTACATACAATCCCATTAAAATCTACAGGCAATCCCATTAAAATCTACAAATAATTTCATTAAAATCTGCAGGCAACTCCATTAAAATCTACAGGCAACCCCATTAAAATCTACAGGCAATCCTGTTAAAATCTTCAGACAATTCCATTAAAATGTACAGGAAATCCCATTAAAATCTGCAGACAATTCAATTGGTTTGCCACGCGTGCCAGGGAGGCGTTAATTATTATATTTTTCTAGAGAAAAAAAAATATGGCTTATAATTTACAGAAGTTTTAAAGTCTTTAAAAGAAGTGCAGAACAGGGGTTTTGATTTGTTTTGTATTTTCTTAATATCCTAATCCTAATCATATTATAAACAAACTCGTATTTATTTTTATGTATTTATTAGCTGGTGCGGCTGTATGTATAAGTATACCTTCCTCTTAATTTTAAAAACGACTGAACGAATCTGAACGTACTTTTCCAGTAAATACCCAAGCAGCACAGCGTCACTCTAGTGATACAAATTTGTTTTAAACATTTGTTTCTGTTGATATAAAGTTCCAGACATTAAACTCATCACAAATTAATACAAAAGAGCAAATAATAGTATCGTTGATATTAGTAATAGCATTCACTGCTTTGCCACTCGCAAGATACAAATAAGTGCTATTCAGACGTAATAGTTCCAAATAGAGAACAAATAAGTGAAAATAAACACTAAGATCTTTCTTGTTCCGAGATATTTACAAAATGGAGTCCTTGACAATGAATTATTTTATACCAAATTGTATTACACTTACGCATAATCACAGACTTTTGATAGTTGTGACGATGTTATTTTAACATTTTACGTAACATACAATCATTAGGTCAGGTTTTTAACATATTTATTTCTTACCAGTATCAATTCCTTAATTGATTTAGCACTCTCTTTTTAAATATTCCTGATCTAATTCAAGGCGCATCAAAATTTACAAAGAAACCATACTATAGTTTCACGTTAAAAAAACATTCGCAAGGATTTCGTGCTTATTTCAATGCTTAAGGCGTGGTTTTAATCATTTTCATTTACCAAACAGATGTCATCCAAAATTAAAATGGCAGATCACATTAAAAAACCCAACTTGTTGCCGCACCACTCAAAGGAACTTTGACGTTTACGTTTATTCATTCGGTCAAGGAGTGAATGAATCGTTTATAGCTCATATCTTTCACCTATAGTTGTAATTGCCACTTAAGGTACTTGTGAGATCTCTTGTGGATTCAATTTAAAACCAAAAATACGCTGCAATTTTTTTCCTTTTAGTTCTATATTGGTTGCTTAAGGGTTCTTTCCACCCATATAGAACTTAGTAACGGCTGTATATTTCACCTAAGTATCTAAATAGATGTGATATACGAGCTATTTAACCTAAGTTGTGTTACTTGGGTAGTGTAGTTTAGACATCAGAATAACACATAGGCTATAAATTAAATCTCTACAAGGTGCCTCGCTCCGAAGGAGCACGCAGGCAGCATTAACACGATAAGGCAAAAGCTGCCGGCGCGTGGATCCCAATTTAAAATAGTATAGATTAAGAAGTGACACAATACAATAAGACAAATGAGTGTCATAATGGCTTATCGATATTACTTCGATAAAAGACTAATTATCAGAAACGTTTGTCGTCATTCGTTCCATTAAATTTACCAAAGAAATATGGAACAAGCTGATAAAAAGTCCACGACACATTTAAAAAGCTATATATGAATATCAGGGTCAACTGTGACACGAATCCATTTCTAATCTCTGAGTCTGTCTGTAGAACCGTAGTTCCTAAACGAAAGGACTGATTTAGAAAAAAAAATAAGTTATGTGACTTCATCAAGAGTGATTTTAGCAATGGTTAATTGGATCAACTTGAAATGCAAGTTACACCGACTATTACATCTATACTACTTTGAAGATATAAAAAAAAAAAAAGAACCGACTTTAAAATAAACTAAACAACCAAAAATTATCTTTTATGTACAGTACGGATCACATTTGAATCACCTTTTGAATTCGGTGCCAAACCATTCATCACCATAACACAAATGACACGCAAGAACCGCGGCGGCGAGTCTTTAGTTATTACCTAAATTTAGTTATAGTAATTCGTATTTTTGTTAAATAAAGGACTTTACTTCAGGTTTGGCACCGTCTTCAAAAGGTGATTCACATGTGATCCGTACTGTACTAAAATATAATTTTTGGCTTTTTAGTTTATTTTGAAGTCGGTTCATTTTTTATTTTTAAATTTTTTTCTTTTGCTTTTTAGTGATGGATTTTAGTGATGTAAAGTATTTTTAAAGCTCAAAATGGGAAGATTGAGGAGGCCCTATTGTGAATAAATAAGACCAATTGTAGATAAGACGTAAATAAAATCTAAATTATAAGAATTAGCTAGGTCAAAATGGTTGAGTCCAGTAGCTTGCTGGTTAAAAAGAATACGACTAACAGTCTCAACTGACCCATAATATTTAAAGAATTATCTCGCAACTCAAATTGGCGTAGAATCTCGAGTGATGTTGAGACGGAATATTTCCGTCTCTGATCGACTAGTGAATAGAGCTATGGGCATATAAAAAAAAATGGCCGGCCCTAAGACGAGATCAGCTGGAAGACGGGGAGCTCCCGGAAGCTGTGTACGTAAAAACACGTACCTACGTAAAAATTTGACAATGAAACTGTTGGTCTTAACCCCTTCCCCCACCTCTCGTTAAGGGAAATAACAAGACTACGAAATCTGCCTTCTGACGATCGAAGCCACACATAATACACGACTTTTATGACTTCTACGGCACTTACAGCCATATTGCATTCTAATGTCAATTGCTCACGACCTTTAGCGGAACGTTGCTATTTCAGAATCAGGGCCCTTAACCGTTGAGGAGTTCTCTGGTTCTCCACTTTGCTACCCTGATCTTAACCAATTTCTGCCTCTAAGCAAAATATGATAAATAATTATATTGCGGTTAGTGAATTAAATAACATTGGTTGAGCCCTAATTAGTGACTGGTGGCTTGTGTCTTCATCATCAGTTTTTCTTCACCAAATGATGATTTTCCAGTGTAAATGCTTGTTCTACTTTAATAAACACTAAAATCGCCATAGATGTGCCCATAATATTTGAGAATTCCTTCGATCCTCATCGATCTCATCATCAGATCTTCACCAAAATTTTATGGGATCAACTTGGAGATTCCTACTCTTAACCGAAAAAACAATTTTCTAAATCGACTTGCGATCCGCGAATTAAATAACACTGGTAGAGCCCTCAGTGGTAACTGATGGCTTGTGTATTCATCATCGGGCTATCTTCACCAAATGGTGATTTTCAAATGTAAACGCTTAAACTACTGTAGTAAATACTGAAATCGCCATAGATGTGCTCATAATATTTGAGGAATTCCTTCGATTCCTCATCGATCTCATCATCAGATCTTCACCAAAATTTTATGGAATCAACTTGGAGATTCCTACTCTTAGCTGAAAAAATAATTTTCTAAATCGACTTGCGATCCGCGAATTAAATAACACTGGTAGAGCTCTCTTTGGTAACTGATGGCTTGTGTCTTCATCATCGGTTTCTCTTCACCAAATGGTGATTTTCAAATGTAAATGCTTAAACTACTGTAATAAATACCGAAATCGCCATAGATGTTCTCATAATATTCAAGAAATGCCTTCGATTCCTCATGGATCCCGGCATCAGATCTTCACCAAAATTTTATGGGACCAATTTGGATATACCTACTCAAGATCAAAAAAAATATTTTCCAAATCGTCGTGTAAATGACGGAGTTCTGGTAAAAAACATAAAAAAATAATACAACTGAATTGAGAACCCCGTCCGTTTTTGAAGTCAGTTAAAAAACGGTTGTAACGGACTATTTGGAGGACACCGAATCGTAAAATATTCATTTTTTGTATGTTTGTATGTTCGTGTGTGTCGTTGTGGCTTCATCACGCCAAATCGGCGAAACAGATTTCAATTATTTTTTGTACACGGGTAGCTGGGTATCTCCAGATTGTTATAGGATACTTTTTACCCGACTACGCTGAAGAAAAAAATAGGGTATTTAACGATTTCTCCTCCGCGAACGAAGTTGCGAGCGTCTTCTAGTGTTGTATAAAGAAGGAAATAAATAGTACGACAATTTTTATTTTAATGATTAAGTTTAAACAATAATTAACTTTAACCTACGCATAAAATACTTAAAAATCCACACATATACACACACTCGCGACATCGGGACTGCAGGCTGCAGTTGATGTAATGGTCCAGTCACTGCAGACCCATACTATACTCTGATTTTAATCCAAGACCAAAATTTAACGTCAACGGGCGCACTTTCGCTGTGATTACTGCATACTGGTTTAAGTGTTAGTATTTTTATCAATAAAACTTACCCTAATATTACTGGTTGCACGATATCTGATTCATATTTTTATGAAATACAATACAGAAGTCTTTCCTTAGGTTTCTCTATAAGAAAAGATTTGGATATTACCCATACTTATATCCCACAAAATTTTTACTCGGTTGCCTAGGTTTTAATTCTTTGGAAGTGAAGAGAAACAACGATCTTCTCATCACAGTCTGCCGGTTTTTGCGCGGGGAGTCGGACGTTATCCAATTAGTGGACAGTGTACTACGGCTGAGCGTCCCGGACGTCCCCCGCGTCAACCTCCGCCCCCGCGCGCGCGCTGCTGGCGGCGCCGGCGGCGCGCACGCTGTCGCGCAGAAGTGCGCCACTACCGCGCGGGCTCACGTTACTGAGCGTCCCGGACAGAAGTGCGCCACTACCGCGCGGGCTCACGTTACTGAGCGTCCCGGACAGAAGTGCGCCACTACCGCGCGGGCTCACGTTACTGAGCGTCCCGGACAGAAGTGCGCCACTACCGCGCGGGCTCACGTTACTGAGCGTTCCGGACAGAAGTGCGCCACTACCGCGCGGGCTCACGTTACTGAGCGTCCCGGACAGAAGTGCGCCACTACCGCGCGGGCTCACGTTACTGAGCGTCCCGGACAGAAGTGCGCCACTACCGCGCGGGCTCACGTTACTGAGCGTCCCGGATAGAAGTGCGCCACTACCGCGCGGGCTCACGTTACTGAGCGTCCCGGACAGAAGTGCGCCACTACCGCGCGGGCTCACGTTACTGAGCGTCCCGGACAGAAGTGCGCCACTACCGCGCGGGCTCACGTTACTGAGCGTCCCGGACAGAAGTGCGCCACTACCGCGCGGGCTCACGTTACTGAGCGTCCCGGACAGAAGTGCGCCACAACCGCGCGGGCTCCCGTTACTGAGCGTCCCGGACAGAAGTGCGCCACTACCGCGCGGGCTCACGTTACTGAGCGTCCCGGACAGGAGTGCGCCACTACCGCGCACACTCACTTTACTCAATGCGCTCTAGGCATCCGTGCCTGAATGTGATCTGTTTGCGTGGAGATGGATAGCTGTGTGCCGTGAATGTTTGAGGTTTTGTGAGATGATGGACAACAGGCAGACCTCCGTACATGCATAAAATTTATGTACTTAAAATATTGTCAATTGTTTTTAGCTTGTGTACTCAATCTTTTGAAAGTACTTATAATTGTTGTCAATAAATTGTATAGTTGTTAATTAAGTAATCTGGTTTCACGGTGAATTGGTTCGCTGTAATACCGTGTAAATAAATTTAATAATAAATAAATAAATGAAATAATGTTTATTCGATGAAATAATCAAGATGAGAGTTTAATTGCTTAAGCCTTAAGTTCGGATAACTACATTGCAGATCTCAACACAACCGACGCCGCGACCATGATGGACTTTCGCAAGGCGATGCCCATCGCGACCATCGCTGCGTCTGTTCCAGAGTTGCAGCAAGTCATGCTGACGCAGGACTTCGACGCTGTAGTCACGGAGTGGTTCGTGTCCGACCTCTCTGCTGGGTAAGTACTGTCATTGAAGAGCCATCTGACTGCACCATCCTGGAGCCACTTAGTGGATATTTATCCGAAATAAAATATTTTAAATTTGAGATTGAATTAGTGGGTAAACCCTGTTGGGAAAGTCACATCGTTACGTCCATAAGCAGCCATGGCATCGGGCGACCACACGGTACCAGTGATCACAGAGCGTCTCGTGCCGAACCTTCCTGCTGAGTAAACAGAGAGAGATGAACGATAAGTGGCATCGTCGCTGCATTGCTACCAGGGATCTGGTAAGTGATGATTAGAGCAGGACTGCTACGCAGTGGTCTCGGAGTGGTTAGTGTCGAACCTACCTGCTGGTTAAGCCATTTGTTGCTCACCGGCAGTGAAATATGCAATCCCACTTTGCCCCAATAGTTTTGCGCCGATCATCAGTTCAAAGCTCAGGCAGATACGCTTTCAAAGACAAAGCTGTCAAGAATTAGTACCATAAGCGCCCGTAAATCGACGTTGAGTCAGCATCTCCACATAAGGTCTGTCATCACCCAATATTCTTTCGATTTCGATTCATCTTTCGCATCTTCAAAAAGTGCTTCAATGAGTAAAAAAAGGAATGAAATTCGTGTATCTATAATAAACTGTTGATAAAAACACATTTTCTGGAAATTACATCATTTTATTTGATAGGGGGGTCGTTCGAATTATGATGGTTGGATGATTTTAGGGGGGGGGGGGGGGGGCAAATAGTTGACGTAATTTATAGGACTTTTGCTGCGTAATAGTTCTGTTCTGGTAGAATAAGAATCGTAAACGTGGTCGACGATCTATTCGCAAAGTAAAGTTTGGTTTTTCTTTTCACTCCAGCTATGCAGCTGTCCAACAGGTACCCTGGATAATGCTGATGAGCACTGCACCACACCCGTTTCTGGAGTCCCTGGTGGATGACGTCACCAGTGCACCGCTCATACCCAACTTCATGAACATCGCACCGATGCCCATGAACTTCTGGCAGCGGGTGGCTAACAGCGTGCTGGATGGAGGAATGAAGATTGTTTACTGGTAAGGTTGTGCGGTGAGCTCGAATGTTGTACGTATTATCACAACAAAACAAAACGGGGCTTCGTATAAATATGATTGATTTAATTATCTTGGTCACTCACCGTGACTCACAAATCCAAATTGAAGGTTTGTCAACGGGCAATGAGCGCAGCATTCTTAGGAGTTAAATGGACAGATCGCATTCGGAACACTACGCTGCGCTCTGTAACCCGAATAACGGATGTTGGAGAAAAAACCGCCAGGCTAAAGTGGAACTGGGCCGGTCACGTTTGCCCCATGCAACCGCAAAGGTGGGCTATTGTGGTCACTAAATGGGTGCCACAAGCTGGGCAACGTAGACGGGGCAGGCCTAGGCGGAGATGGCGGGACGATCCGGATGCGTTTCTCAACAACTGGCCGGAGGTAGCATCTGATATGTAGTCGTGGAGATCTAAGAAGCCTTTGCTCAGCAGTGGGACACTAAAATAGGCTAACAAAAAATCTTTTGTTGGTAAGCCTTCGACGTTTCGGACATCGCGTTACGTACATAGTTTTGAAGGAACGATCTTCTTACCACGCGAGTTTTTCGATTTACCCGCGCCTGGCGTTGATTATTAGTTTGAACACTAAGGTTATCACTAAACCGACACGCTAGACTCATGACATCTGGCGATTATATTTAGTTTTTTGCGGTAACAGCTAACTTACACGAGAGACTCTGATGAGAAGGGTCACTTTTTTTATGACAAAGGAGGCAAACGAGCCGATGGGTTGCCTGATGGTAAGCGATCACCGTCGCCCATAATAGACACTTGCATCACCAGAGGAGTCACAAGTGCGTTGTGCCTTTCAGGTGGGAGTACCACATTCACCAAATTAAAGATTTCTAAAAGCTACCAGAGTTTTGAGCAGCGGCGAAAAGAAAGACCGTTAAAACTAACAAGGCATTGTGAAACTGGTCCCAAGTTCGTGTCCACTTTCCAGGGGACTGCGTGTGTACATCTCAGGGTTATACGAAGAGCGATTCGGCCCCTTGGCGGCGGCGCGTGGCGTGACGCTGCAACCTCTGTCGGCGGTGTACAACAACTTCTCCGTGATGCTGGTCAATTCCCACCCGACGGTCGCGCCTGCGCAGAGCTTCCCACCCAATGTGATCGAAATCGGGGGGTATCACATCGAGGAGGACACTGCGCTTCCTCAGGTTAGCTTTGTACCCACTTACTTTCCATATCTGCGGAACCCTATACTGAGCATGGTCCGACATGCTCTTGGCCGGTTTTTAGATTTAGTATCGTATATATTAGTATATATAGTATCGCGCGCTGTCGTGAGTGACATGAGTGGCTTCTTAGAAGATGAATGAACACCTGCGCGCTGTACCTGAGCGTGGTGAGATTCGTGGATACGCCCGTGGCCTTGCGATCGCGTCCTTGACAATATCAATTACTTGTCTGCTATAAGATTAATAAGAAACACGCTTGCACGGTGCGTGGGCGCGTTGTCGCCCCGACAAGTGCACGCCACACCTCCGCCGCCGAGTAGGCCAGGTAAGCCTGCTGGCACACACAACCCCAATCTTTGTGCAACCGACGATTTGTTAACCCAATTGTTAAGTAACTGATAATAGTGCACTGTAGTCAACATCTTCCTTCTGAGCGTCCCTACTATTCCGGACACGAAAAAGGTAATTGCCATCCCATCAATATGGCTGTCAACAAGTTGCCAACCCCCCTAAATGTATCATATCTTCTCAGGACCTGCAGCAGTTGTTAGACTCCTCATCCCAGGGCTTCGTGTACTTCAGCCTCGGCTCCGTGGTGCGGATGTCGCAGCTCTCCACCGCCCTGAAGAAGGAACTGGCTCAGGTGCTGGGAGAGCTGCCGTACGTGGTCCTGTGGCGGAGCGATGAGGAGCTCCCGGGACTGCCAGGCAACGTGCATGCCAGAAAATGGTTCCCACAGGCTGGGTTATTAGGTACGGATTATTTATTCCCACAAGGCTAGAGATCTTTCTCCAGGCGAGTGTTATGCCTGAGGACCGAAGTCCAATGAGAGTTGGTTGAAAGTTGTACCTATTTATGCAACCGACTTAGAAAACTTCGTTAGCGTGATGCAGAACATGTCAGAATTCACAGATGACAGAAGCTACCCCACATACCCTAGGCAATTTAAGACTTCGTGTAGTTCGAGAGTCAAGAGGCATGCTGATGACAGAGACGAATGGTAGACCTCAGGGAAGAATCTCTACAAATTGGTGCTACCAGGAGTACCAGGCATCTGACCAACTAGGTATATCTTTAAGCAGCGCCTTCCATCGAGCTAGGAAAACTGATGATCAGAGATCAAGAACATCAGCCGCCGGAGTCTGGATCCAGTGGTGGACCTAGAAGAAGAACATCTTATCAGGACTTGTAGACTTTGACAAAGCCGGGTTTTGTGGTCTTCATTCTGGGTTCCATGTTCCATGGTAACAATTTAGTCCCTAAAGTCTGCACCGTTTCGAGGCGCTCTATATGGTGATGTGCTGAACCGGTTGCCTTACTGATCCGCAGTTTACACAATAGATACAGAATACATTATCTGGTCGGCCTGTGTATCACTTCACCACAAACAAAACTAACTGCGCTGGCTCAGCGACCCAAAATGAGTCTTGGCCTCCGACACAAGAGCACGCCACTTTACCCGATCCTGCACAATCTCTCGCCAGTTAATGTCTCCGAGCTCACTCGTCACTTCACCACGCGTCATAAAATGTTGCCAGTGAATTTTGACAAACATGCTTACTTATTTTATGTATTTATTTAAGTATAAATAACAATTACATAATTAATTAATATTACAGAAATATTGTCTAAATTATATCGATAATAAAAATAATAGAAAAAAAATACCTTAAAAAAATCTAATTCTAAATGTACTGCCAGAAATTGGGACCCTTTGGCAGAGTGCCCATGACACAGGCAGCATTCCCGCGCTGGATAGCAATTGCTACCCTTTGCGCGAGAAAGCTGCCTGCGC
The DNA here is from genome assembly GCA_905404275.2 of Hedya salicella. NCBI lineage: Eukaryota > Metazoa > Arthropoda > Insecta > Lepidoptera > Tortricidae > Hedya > Hedya salicella. The sequence goes on along the minus strand of FR990097.1, from coordinate 51,121,576 downwards.
GAGGGTCGCCTGTCGCCTCCCGCAGGCGCTTGCTAAGGGCCTTGTAGAGCCCGTGTGCACCCCGGCCCCATGGGCCGAGTGTCTCGACGCCGAATGCCACAAACTCATACTGGGCGCCAAGACAACTATATTTGGCCGCCTTAGACCTCTCACGGGCATCCGCCGCCGCACCGGCCGTTTTGCTGGTCGCTGGGAAGTAGGACGCCGCCAGCGTATCAGCGCAGGTAGCGTCCCACACTAACGCGCGGCCCATACGCCACGGGATCGATGACATCTCGTCAGGCGCTTTCCATCGTCCAGGCTAATCTGGGGTTCCAGAACCGCGAGGACGTTGGCACTGACGAAGGCCCTTCGTAGGATGTCATTGATTGCGGCATGGCGCGAGTGGCGGCCTGCCCCCGAAGAGCACAGAAGACCATGATGGCCAAGGCTGTCCACGGAGGCCCCACAAGAAGCGCAACAATGGCTCGCACAAATCTCAGCCCCTAATCTGAGGCCTATTGCAATGCGGAGCGTGTTGGGGTCAATGAAGGTGCCGGTTTTAGGTGAGGGGCAGGCGTGAAGCCAGTGCCCAGCTTCTGGTCTCGACACTGCCAAAAGCCTCGCACGTTCTTTGCCTGAAGCATCATTGACCAGTGCTGTTATATTTTATGTATAAAAGGTATTGGGACTTTTTTTTATGACATAGGCGGCAAACGAGGAGACGGGTCACCTGATGGTAAGCGATCACCGTCGCCCATAGACACTTGCATCACCGGAGGAGTCACAAGTGCGTTGCCGGCCTTTCAGGTGTGAGTGTGAGTACGCTCTTTTCTTGAAGGTTTATGGAAGGAGTATGTATATAGTTCTTTGAAAATTAGTACGCAGCTAACATCGAGGACGATACAAATGACTCTGAGACACTTCTACTGAATCCTAAAAACTCCATCTACATCGACTTCTTCACGTTGACTCGTATTTCAGCGCACCGTAACATAAAGCTGTTCATCACGCATGGCGGCCTGTTGTCTACCATCGAGGCTGTCCACTATGGGGTCCCGCTGTTGGCGGTGCCGGTGTTCGGTGACCAGCCGATCAACGCGGCCCGCGCCGCCGCCGCTGGCTTCGCTGTCCAAGTGCCCTTCAATGGGGGCATGGCGCGAGAGTTGAAAGTCGCGCTGGCTGAGATGGTCAATAACGATAGGTAAGTCTTAGACAGTTATCAAACTGGCGCATTCCATTGCGATGTACGGAGCGACGAAACACCACACACCACCTAGCTGGAATCTGCTAACACTGGATTTTCATACATACGGCCGTTTGTAGCGTATGTTTTGTACGGAACCCTCGGTGCGCGAGTCCGACTCGCACTTGGCCGGTTTTTTTCTAAATTTCATTCCATTGTCCACAGTTATTACAAGACAGCGAAGCATCTCTCCAAGCTGTACCACAGTCGGCCGGTGCCGCCTTCTAAGCTGATATCGCACTACGTGGAACTAGCCATCGAGTCTAAAGGTACCCGGCAACAGACAGACATAGTGAGGGTTTCCTGCAACAACACACGTCAGTCTCCACTGCTGGACAAAGGCCTCTCGAAAGTGTCTCCATAGCAACGGGTAATGCGTTGCCCCCGTACAACGCTTTTCTGCGATCTTGAACGGATCGAATATGCGACGTATGTTGACGAAGCATAACGGAAGGTTTTGATACTTGTTGAATACTTTAGTTAGACCTTAGTTGACACTACATTGGCACCAGCTTTAGTGGAGAAAAATGTTTTTAATAGGCAACTAGCCTCTCTGATCACCAGGGGCGTACTTACTCCAGGGCCAAGGGGTCCATGGCCTGGGGCGGCGTAGCAAGTCCAACTAGCACTTGCTTGCACAGCTATCTCGGAGCCGAAAAACCTTTCGACGGCATCGTGTTCTCAGATCCGAAAGTGTGAAGATATCCAAATTCCGATCATTCACTTAGGACAAAAGGGTTGTCACAAATTAACCACATAATTCATTATTTATTATTATTTAGTGGTCCTTTAACTTGATTTCTACTTTTCCAGGAGCGTACCACCTCCGCTCTCCGGCGCGTCACTACTCGTGGTACCAGCGGGCGCGCCACGATCAAATGCTCTTCTGCGCTGTATTCTGCTACAGCCTCTACGTGGCGGGTCGGTTTGCTACGCGACAGCTACACTGGTTAACAGGGAAACGGAAAAAGGAATAAAATACAACTTAAACATATGTACAAGTTTTTTATTAGCCTCATGAAGCCCCCGGTATACTAGTATAGTATTATATAATCTGTGATATTATATAGATAAGTTGTTGGTTCATATTTAGAAAAATACGGGTAAAGTGCGATTTTGACTTGCGCACAGAGAGTTCCGTACAAACTTTCATTTATTCCGACTTAACTAGCTGGTTGAGTTTAGTTTGTCTCTGGTATTTATGGCGTCACATACAAATAAGGTGTGCAAATTTAAGCAAACCGGTTTATTCAAAAAATATTTTCGGGGATAAAAAAAAAGTAACACAGACAAATATCGGACGTCTTTGGACTTTGGCGAATAATATCACAGCATTGCACTGGTAGGCACAAGCCTTCGAAAAGGCATTCCAACTGCGCTCCTGGTAGGAAGTACTTTAGTTAAAATCTGTCCAGTCGTTTAAAGATTATCAACTTATCTGTGTCGGGAGTTTTTTGTTACAGCGATCCCTTCTCTTTTTTACATTTCTTCTATTCCGAGACACTTTAGCAGAGACTATCTTGATAGCTTTGTTCGCAGCTGTCATTCCATTGGCCATAATTCCTAAAATCCTATTCATATCGTTCTTGAATTCATCTATAGACTGTTTGATTTCTCTATTTGCGTCTTCTATCGACTTCATCCTGTCGTTCAAAGTCGTAGCTCGAGAACTTGATTCAACACTAACGTCGTCATATTTCGGAACAGACATTCCTACCACAGCGTCGTACACCGCGTCCAACTTATCCAGGTTATGTTTCTTTTTTTTTGCAATATCAAGGATCGCATTATGCAGTTCTGCGCTGAAGGTCTCTCTAAAATAATCACTATCATTCCGTTTTATAGGATCATAAAGATCATTTACGGCCCATCTTCTGCCGCGCTCCGACAAAGACCTGCCTGCGTTGCTGTGAAAGCGTATCAGTACGAGTCTCCTCCACCATTTCGCGAGCACTGTGTCTCCTAGACCTTCTAGAGTGCTCAGCAGTTCCACCTGCTTCTCCAGTCTCCTGACGTTCCCGATATCGTTCAACTCGTTGACGTCGCTGACGGCCACGCCGATAATGAAGTTCATTAGCACGATGGCGATGAAAATCACAAACACCACAAATATAATGCGGACGATTATAATTGTGTTTTCGAGCTCCGCGGCGTGGTCGTCGCCGAACAGGTCCTCGTAGTCGAACTCCGACAGCATCATGACCAGGGTCTTGACGAAGGCCGCGCCCGGGCCGTCGAAGGGGGGCTTGGACTGGTACTGGATCATGAGGCACGTGGAGAAGCCGATCACCAGGAATATCGTCGTCGCGAGGATCTGAAAGAGTATGTAATAGTTAATAGGAATACATGATAACATCGAGTGTGGCAGGGGTAAGGACATGCGTTCACGGATGGAAAAAACTGGCATATGAAACCAATATATATATGGGTGATCAGAGTTAGAACATGCATCTTAGATACTATTTATTTTCGGCCCATGGGAAACTGGAAAGTTTTCATAAATTCGGAAAAGACCGATTATAGTCATGTGAGCCACACACATCGTGGAGATTCTTGGGGATCATTATCCTCTCTTTCTCTTCCTGCTATGCGTCCCATTCCAATATGGTGGTGCTGTACTTCGCCCTATCCTTAAAGTCGTCTTCGGAGATGTTGGATTTCTCCATAACTCTAGGCAATTAATACATTTGTGCATGAGTTGTTAGGTCACCATCTACATCTTTTGGGGATCATTATCAAAATATTTATATCATGCAACAGTTACACATATATATACCTTACAAATAAACACATATATAGATATATATTCCGGATTATGACAACCTTATTCTACTTGAAGGTCGACAGCTGGAATCTTTCACGTTATGGCCGGACTTCAACTTTTCGTCGACCCAGAGAACTTGGTCTTCACTGTCCTCGAGTAATGCAGTCGGGTCATATATAAAAAAACATTGATTTAAAATTTTAAACTTACACGTTCTTCACTCATTATCACAACACAACAAAACGGGGCTTAATCGCGTATAAATATGATTTATTTAATTACCTTTCGTTGGTAATTCTTCGACGTTTCGGATGTCGCGTTACGTCCACGGTCTCGAAGGAAACTGGAGTGGCAAAATCAACGTCTTCTAGCCGCGCGAGTTTTTCGATCTACCCGCGCTTGATGTTTATTATTAGGTTGAACACTACGGTCGTCACTAGACCGACACACTACACTCACGGCGTCAGGCAATTTATAGGATGTTATATGATGTTGCTTACATTTACTAATTACTGGATTCCACGAAGATCAAAGCTTGAAACCATCTCCCCGGTTGAAATTTCGGTGTTTCTTGATTTCAATTGCTTCACACACGATTCTACTATAAAAGGTAATTAAATAAATCATATTTATACGCGATTACGCCGGTGCCAATGTCGCCAATGTCGGTGGGACTGCAGGTTGCAGTAGAAGTCGTAATCTAGTCTATGCAGTTACTGGATTTTATGTCCAGCACTGAATGGATGATATGAACCTAGAAACTTGGCAGTCGCCGTTCAACTTTTACGAACCTTTAATATGTTGATAGCTACTCTCTCCAGCATGAGCACGTAGTACCCCCAGCCATGGAACCGCGACAGCAGCAGTAAGGCCTGCAGCCAGGCCAGCAGCAGCGCGACGCAGGCCACGTGCCGCTGCCAGGTCATGGCGGCAGGAGTGGACGAGCAGCCCAGGAACACCGGCACGGCCAAGGCTAGGCCGACCACGCTGAGTTTCAGCCATGTCTCCGGGTGGGAGAAGTGGTGGAGTTTTTGCAGATATATCCATATAAATTCCTATAATAAAGCGTTTACTGTCAACTGTTTACTGTCAACTCAACCAGTTAATTTCTTAAAGACACCTTTCATCTCAACTTGTGTTGTTTGTAGAATATTATAATTACCTTAAACCTAATTTTATGGATATAAAAGACAATGACTTACTTCCTGTCAGTGACGTGATAAAGCTACTAGGCTTAAGATGTTTATGATATCCACCTATAAAGACCGTTCTTTGCCATAGCTCAGCTTCGATATGATAAAAAGAAGTACAGTGACGCTACGTTTTTTATATGGAGGGAAGCGAGCTAACGATGGGAGCTAGGGATGCACCTTCTTAGCACGTCTTACTCGCTCTGCTACACGATTTAGCTTTGTTGGAAACTGTAAGATAGTTTCTTAGCTTAGATTTGACATAGCTCACCGCTTAGCTACCCTTAAAATTTTAGCGTAACAAGAATAACTCCTTAATTTGCTTATTACGAGTAAATTTAAATACAATATTATAGTATACAGTTTAACTTACCTGAGTTATCAATACTGCGGTGCTAACATAAATGAAGGCGACCAGAGTCCAGTGCCACCGTCCACAGACCCCGGCACGCGGGGCTTCTGTCACGTTGCCCGTCGCGTTCCACGTATCCATATTGTTAAACGTGGTAATTACAAATATATTAAACGACAGCATAAAAGTGATATAAGTCATTATTATCGTGTAGAATGCCGGCAGTAAGCACCTCCACTTGAAATATATCAGACTCTCTATCGTGGGGTGTTTTAGTATTTTACTTTGTCCATACTGCACTAAATCTTCGAGAACTTTGATCTGGCTCATGTCTTTGCTGCTCAACAGTTTATAGTCAACCGATATGTAATCCTCCTCTTCATTAATGCATTCATCGAATATATCTCCGAAATATATCAATGGATTATTAAATTCTGATGCTATATATTTTATGGCTGAATCTTTTTCATCCTTCACAGACAAAGTGGCGCCGTTGCGCAAGAGCAACGTAGTCATAAGGACCTTGCCTTGGTAAGCGGCTCTGTATAAAGGAGTTTTCCCATTTTCATCGACGACATTTAGATCCCATTTGTATTCAGTCTGAAACAAATACTGTGCTATTTCAATAGAATTCCAGCCTGCAATCTCATGCCAAGCGGTCGATCCGTGGCAATTCCGCCAGTTTAGCTGGTCACTTCCAAACTTCCCTAATAGTAGCTTCACTGATTCCACTTCGCCGGAGATGGCAGCGAAGTGTATTGGCGCGTATCCGTACTTATTGGCGGTGTTTGGGATTTCATGATTGTCCAGAAAGTACTTCAAGATCTTGGGGTATTCCGACCGTGTGGCGACGTGCAGGGCCGATTCGTCGATGCTGTTAACCTTACTGATACTTGCTCCAGCGTTAACCAGGGTCTGTACGGTATTCAAATTTCCCGACTCGATGGCTGAGTGAAGCGGGGTCCGACCGCGTCCATCCAGGCAGTCCAGATTACCGCTGTTCTTGGCTGCTGCCACTACTGCCTCGATAATCCCATTTTTCTTTATATCCTTCACTCTATGAAAGTGTGGCCTTACCTGTAAGTACAAGCATTAGTTTACGTAGGCCAAAAGTATGGAAACAAGCTTATGTGACAATAAAAACCTTATTTTATTAACATTATTTATTATTAACATAATCAGTTTGTGTCAAAATAATAATTTTTGTGACAAGCTTGTATTGCCGATTGTACTCTTCTTTAAACATCCATCAACAACTCACCGAGATGATTCTAAAGAGCCTAAACTCGGTAGGATTGCATTACTTTATTACAGAGTTCCTATGACCACCTTCGTGCTCCATCATCAGATCAGCTCGATAGTATCATATTATTGTATTGTCACCGAACTTACATAAATATACCAAATTTTAGCTCAATTGGAAACCGGGAAGTAGTTCAAATTTAACTTGCAAGATTCCAGCCAAACGGTTTGAGGATTTCACAAGGCTGTTTGGATTTGCTGCAACAAGATCGTGACCGATTTTTGGCTCGATTTATAACTATGGACGAACCGTGGCTTCACCATACGACCCAGGCACGAAACACGGTCTATGACTTGGAAAAGGCCATCATATCTCCGATTACTAAGAAATCTAAGGCAATTCTATCCGCCGGTTAGATCATGGGCTCTATTTTTAACCGACTTCCAAAAAAAGGAGGAAGTTCTCAATTCGACGGAATGTTTTTTTTTTTATGGATATTCACCGATTACTCGAAGCTATTTGACCGATTTCAATTTTTTTTTATAGGAGGTACTTCCAAGTTGGTCCCATATAATTTTGTGAAGATCTGATGATGCAATTCAGGAGGAATTGACGGAACTCCTCAAATATTGTAGGCATACATATGGCGATTTTGGTATTATAAGAAACATAATAAGCATTTTCATTCAGAAAGTGTAAATTGGTGAAGTGGAACTGATGAAGAAGACCACAGAATGCCATCGGATCTCCTCAATGATAAATGATTTACGGGTGGCGATAAGATATTTGATTAATTTAGCGAAGCAACTTCATAGTCACAAACTTAAATGTTCCTGATGAGAATGGTACCATCGAATTGATTTGATGATGGAGCCGGAAGGTAGGCACCAGATCTATGTAATAAAATAATGTATCCTAGCCGTGTTTGGGCTTGTTCGAATCGTCACGAGATACACTTTTAAGAAACGAGTAACTAAAAAGTGTAAATAAATAAACTTTTTAATAAAAAAACAAAACTGACTCCAAAAAAAACTAAAAAGAAAAAAAATACGCCATAATTCAGTTTCTTCAATTTACTTACAAGTAACCGTTTGTATACTCAATCTATAAAGTATATACAATTAATCTTATTTTGGCGTCGGTGCCATATAAAGAATGTGTAAAATATTGAAAATTGACGATTTTAGTAAGTTGTGACACGATGGCACCGACTCCAAAATAACATTAATTGTATATACTGTTGAAGTATAAGAAACTGAATTATGGCGTTATTTTTTGATACTTTTTAGTTTTTTTGGAGTCGGTTTTATTTTTTTGTTATCTAGGATGGTGTGGTAATAAATAAATAAATAAAATAATAATCATTTATTGAAATAAAACAATTTAACGGGAGGACTCAGTCCTCCCGTGACCATGGAAAGCTGGAAAGCTTCCGAAACGTCGGGAACTAAAATGAGATAATATACGCGATATAATCCGTTAAATTGTTTTATTTCAATGAGTAATAATCGCGGAAACAGAAGAAAATAATCATTTAATTCAGACTAAAGTCCCTACATGGTTAGTAAACAATGACTTCCTATTATGGGATTTTTATGGCAATAAAACATTTTATCATTTTTATTATCTGTATGTCGCACACGCTCAAGGGACAATGGTGTCCCGGACCTGGGAGGCGTGCGCGCATGAACTGTAAGGGGCGCACCGCGCGGGTGCTGTTGTTGCCCGCAGCGTAGGACGCGCACAGACAGCACTCGCTAGATGCAAGAACTATTGGAGAGTGATGAGATCTAAATATACTGGGTTATGGAATTGAAATGATTGACTAAATACTGGGCTATTAATTGAGACAATCGGACGTCTACTAGCCAAAAGTGTCCCATGGCATACAGAGCGCACGAAACTAAAGCGGAACTTCCTTGGGTTCGACGTTTCGCGGTGGAGGTGTGCTACCGGCATTCTCAGACCAAGAAAAAAAGATAGACATGACATTACGAACAATCTAGTGAGGCCATAAATAACCATGCCAAAGCCAACTTCACGCGTTACAAATACAAACAAACCATGTGCGTGAAGTTATCTGATTTGTCAAAACCATGCCAAAAAATCGTCTTCACTAGATTGTTCGTAACGTCATGTCTATCTTTTTTTCTTGGTCTGAGCCGGCATTAAGCTACGCCAAATCTCTGTAGCCAGAAATGTCAGGACTTGTTATTTTTCCATATGGCATAGGTATACTTTTTTGTTTTGTTCGTCTTGTCTCTTTACTGGTCTGGAAGACTGTTTTCGAGATTGTGCAATAGGTATCTATTTGGAGAAAAATTTAGGTAATGCCTAGCAACCTGAAGGGTTACTAGGACTTTGAGGCAGAACCAGATGATGTGTTGACAGTGGCCAGCTGTTCTGTAAAGGGGATGGCTGGAGGTCTATCCTTATGTCTGACATATGTCGATGGTCCGAATCGTTGCTGGTGAATTTCAAGCATAGGTAGGTATACGTAGGTGTACAAAGGCGGACTTATCCCTTAATGGATCACTTCCATGTCTTACCGTTTCTCCCGAACTGTATTCTAGCATGTCCACGCAACTGTGCAGCGGGGTGGTTCCGTCGACGAGGCGGGTGTGGGGGGTGCCTGTGGCCAGCAGCCACTTGACGGTTACTAGGTCCAAGTCATTGATAGCTTTGCGTAGCGCACGGTCTCTAGAGGAAACAGCAAAGGCATGTTCGACTTAAAACATAATAATATAATTAGTAAGTATAATTTTATTTTCTTGAGTAGTGCATTTTTCTGTAGTATCGGCTACGGAACCCTACACTGAACATGATCCGACATGCTCTTGGCTTTTACAAGCTTTGATTTAACTTGCAATTGTATGTATGTAACTGTCTGTTCGGGAGGAATCTTGCAAGTTAAATTTGACCTACTTCTCGGTTTCCGATTGAGCTAAAATTTGGCATAATTATGTAAGTTCGGTGGCAGTAGTATACCTTCGAGCTAATCTGATGATGGAGCAGGAAGGCGGTCAAAGGCACTCTGTAATAAAATAACTCAATCCTACCGAGTTTGGGCTCTTTAGAATCGTCTCGGTGAGTAGTTGATGGATGTTCAAAGAAAAGAACAGTCAATAAAAGCTTGTAACAAAAATGTTTTTCTGAACATAAACTGATTCCTGTCGAGTACGAAACAAATATATAAATGTTACTCACTTGGCCTCAATAGCTGCTGTTGCTCGGTCGTTCCTTCCGTTACATGCAAAAGAAAAGATCTTAGCTATAATAATAATACGCATGTGGACTACTTAAACCTTTTGAGCGCCACAGTCGGGAAATGACGTCATCGAAAATTCGTGCCACTGATGCTGGCATATGGCGACCAAATCTCATGGTTCAAAATCTCCGAATATAATATCACCTCCTATTTTTCGCTACTTGGCGATCAAAAGGTTAAAGAAAGGCAATCGATATCATATTCTATAGGTACTATTATGAAGTTGTTAAAATTAAATATCTGTACATTGAAGCTATTTAAAAAAAATGTTACGGACTATATGGAGGTCACTGAATGGAAATATATTTCTTTTTCGATTTTTTGTATGTTTTTATGTGTCGTTGTGGCTTCATCACGCCAAATCGGCTAAACAGATTTCAATTATTTTTGGTACCTACTCGCCAACACGGCTAGCTGGGTATCCACAGATGGTTATAGGATACTTTTTACCCGACAACACTGAAGTAAAAACGAGGGTTATGACTTTTTCTCTTCCACGAACGATGTTGCGGGAACATTCTAGTTTAGAAAAAATATGAATTGATTCGGTGGCATGGCCAGTACAAGTAGTTCATGATTACACGTACAGGGTGATTGGAAATTGAATACATTCCTCTTAAGTTGTAATTCTCGTGGTACAACTTATTTTCAACAAAAAAGTCCTGTAGTACCCTGTCCGAAAACTATTAGCTTCTAAAATATTCGCATATTAAGTTTTTTTTTTCTAAAATTACCAAATTTCGTTGAAAAAACATGTGTAAAAAATTCAATTAAATTTCTTTTGTGATTCTTTTGGCATTTTCCAAATTCCAAGATGTCATTTAATATTATGATATATACCTGAAAAATTGCACCAAATATCATGATATTTGACAAAACTCGAATAAAAAAACTGCAAATAATTATTCATTTCATTGCAAGACGGTGATTAAATTAAAAATTGTATGACGCCCAACAAATTACTGAAATAACATCCGTGATTAACTAGCTTTCTAATAAGATCAGAAAGTTCTTCTACTTTTTTTTTAGGGGCAGTTTAAGTGTCTGCCTTTGTTTTACAAATTACTTGGGTACAATGGCACATACTACTTTTATTTTGCACACAGCTCAAGCTGTCGCAGTACTCACTCAATCCTGATGCTGGAAGGTCCAGCGAGGTCCTCGTCGACAGCTGCGTCTCCCGCGCCGCTTGCTGCTGACTCTTCTTTACTCTCTCTGTTCAATTTACAAATAACAGATTTAGAATACAGAAAATCTGTGCATAGGGTGCATTGAGGTAGTTTCGAAAAATCTTTCTAATCTTTAATATTATAAATGCGTTTGTAACTTTGTCTCTGTCTGTTACCTATTCACGTTTCAACTTCTGAATCGGTAGGCAGATAGTTTAAGACCCTGGAAAGGGACGTAGGAATCTTTTATTCCGGAAATCAACCCTTAATGAGATGAAAAGCGGGGTGAAAGTTTGTATAGGGAATTAACCATTAAAATTAAAACATCGTCTCTTCAGTTCATGGTAACGCTGGCGAAATTAAATGTGAGTTACTCATAAATCCACAATATCAGAGGCCGTGTCAGTGCTCATCTTTTAGCCTTATTAGAAAAAAAACCAGACAAGTGCGAGTAGGACTCTCGCACCGAGGGTTCCGTACAAAATATACGCTAAAAACAGTCGTAATCTATGGAAATCCAGTGTAAGCAGAGACCTACTCCTAAGCAAAATGTAAGCGGTGTGGGGTTTTATATTGGTTTCTGCCATTGACAGACAGACGTAAAAAAAAATGATTTTCAGATTTATTTCGTGGGTTGTGCTATAAGAGTTACCTTCATACCAAATTTCAAGTTTCTAAGACAACTGTAAGTACCTTATAGGTTTTCCATGGACGGCAATTTGTATGGAAACTCTTTTTTAATGACTGTATCTTTGGATTGCGTTAACTTAGAAGCTTGATTTTTTTACAGCTTCAAGGGACCGCAGACATAAATATTTGATATTAATTTCAACTTGATACGTGCACACCTTCCTGAGAAATAGGGTCTTGACAGACAGACGGACAACAAAGTGATCCTCCATTAGTCCATTTTTTCCTTTTGAGATACGGAACTCTAAAAATCACATTTTCTAAATTACACTGCACTAGTATAATGTAAGATAATATACGCGATATAATCCGTTAAATTGTTTTATTTCAATGAGTAATAATCGCGGAAACAGAAGAAAATATTAGTATAATGTAACTCACCCTAATGCACCTAATTTACCTATACCTCAAATTATCATAGAAAATAAATGTTTAATCCTATTTTAAATTTTTATTTGTACCTAAACATTTAATTTGTCTACCCATGTTTAAGAGCCCCCAGCAAGCTCGGCTGAATTTCACCTTCCCATACAAACGGAGTTTCGTTCTCATTTTAAAACTACGTGATGGATTGTAACGAAACTTTGCATATACAGCGACATGAAGTATATCTAGGCTTAAAATTAGTTTATATGGCTCCAGTTTATAAAACAAAAGGAATACAGCAAAAACAAGTTTTGTATGAAAAACTTAATTTTGCTGTATTTTTTTACTATGGTATCTGAAGCTACATAATCTAATTACAGGCCTGCATATTTATACCTTAACTTATTCTAAGTACAATGTTTCAGAGCAAACTAGCTAGTCGTTTTAAAAAGGGAGCGTAACTACATTTGTATGGAGAACCGAGCTTACTGGGGACTCTTAAAGCTATTCCAAATCTCATAAGTAGTTCCTGAGATATAGCGCTGTGACAGACGGACAGACAGAGTCCCATCATAAGGGTTTCTGTATTAACCGTTTGACGACGTAGTGTAGATTCTCACCGCGGGTTGTGCGCGCTAGAGGGCGCTGGTGACGTTGGCCGCAGCGGCAGCAACGGTATATCTTCCGTCTCGCTCTGCACGCGTGGACGCTCCTCTGGATCTGCCATAGAAGTTTTTTTTTAGAACCTGACTTTAAACTAACTAGGTTTGGACGAGCCTGAAGCGGATTCAGTAGGGGAAGCCCAAACTCACAAACGGGAATGCCAGCCGCGGCCAAAAAAATCGAACATGGGGGCTACAGAAATGAAATCCGTAATCAGAGCGGTTACCCCGATGTTCAAAATTCGAACGACGTTCTTATGGCGCCGTCTCACTTACACAAATACAGTTTGATATAAGTTGAATTATCGAGAAGATGGAATTGCATTTGTAGTGGTTGTACCGTTTGCAACAAAAGGAGAATAATTTTCTCTTAACTTAATAAAATGACATACCCAAGAAGTGGAATAAGTAGTAGTCCTCTGTTTTTTTCTTTTATTCGCTATCATGTTCTTCATCTGAGCTGTCACAAGTATTGATAATAAAATTGTCTGTTATTTGATCCATTTCTCCTTCCTGACATCGATATTTATTTTCTTCACTTTCGACGTGGTGACAAATATTTTCCCAGTCCTCAGCAGTGATGGTATTCATTCGTTCAGTTGCAAAACTCATAATGCCTTGCATGTTTAATGAAACGTTTCTTTTTGCTACATATCCTTTTACCATGGACCAAATATTTTCGATTGGATTGAATGTCGGGTGATACGGTGGCAATCGTAATACGGAGTGGCCATGTTCTTTTAAAATTGCATCTATGTGGTACTCGCGAAACCGCTCTTTATTTTGTTTAATTAATTCATACAAACTGATTTTGTACATCAACCGGTTATACGAAATGTTGTGTTCTGTCAACCAATCCATCATTTCTTGTTTATTAGAATTTGACGTTGGAGCACGATTCAAAAGTTTGTTGTGATAGGACGCATTATCCACGATAAGTACGCTATTCGGTTTGAGGTTCGGTCTTGATTTTTCTTTTAACCATTTTTCGTAGTTGACAAAGTTCATCTGGTCATGGTAATCTCCCGTTTTTTGGTTTGCCTTAAACATTAACAAAGCGTTGGGAATAAAACCATCTTTTCCTTCTGCGTGCACTATTATTAACCGCTGGCCTGTACTGATTTGTTTTTTTACACCAAATTCTGTTCCATCGGTCCAAGCTTCTCCGGACACATGTGAAGTGTGGATGTAGGTTTCATCAGTATAAACTAGTGGTCTATCTTGAGATCGATATTCCGCAATTTTGATAAGGTAATTTATTCTTAGCAGTCGTATGTTGTGTTTTTCCATTAATATTTTTCGGTTGTCCTCGGTCTTTTTCCATTTAAATCCTAATTTTTGTATTTGTTTTCGTAAGGTGGAAATGCCAAATTTGTAATCTATATCGGATTTTAACACAGAGTGGAGTCCCTTTAAGGTTGGAAATTGCTTATGGGACAGATGAAAATTGTATATAGTTCTCCGGATGACTTCCTGATCAAAATCGTCTACTGCTGATGACGGACAAGCACGCAACTTTTTATTCTTCGGGGAGGTGAATTTCTTTGTTGTTGCGAATTTCTCGCTGTTGCTCTCAGTCACAATGTTATAAACAGTAGAGAGACAAACACCTGTAGCTTTTTCAACTAACTGGGCAGCGGTGTAAGGCAAGTTTAAATTTTTCGTCAGTTCATTTTCAAAATATTTATAACAGTTGAAAATTATTTGCTTACTTTGACTCTCAATAGGACCAAAATTACTTACAGCCATATTTTTTTTAAATATAGAAATTATTCGTAGTCGTACGGGCGGACACAATAATTAATTGAAAATACAATCAAATCAGATGTAAAAATATACGCACAACGTAAATAATATTGACAATTTCACACTGACATTATTTTTGTTTTTAGTTCTTCGATATATATATATATAACAACCTCTTTGTATGCTGATAGTACAAGAAAATAGAAAATTCAAATATAGAATGCCTGTAAACAAACAATACTACTACATATGCAATTCCACGCTCTCGATGATTCAACTTATACGAATGCGAGGAGTACGAAACGAAACAAACATTGAACTTCAGACTCTTCAGAGTAGTGTTTTTGAAACAGAACTGTCAGCTTATAGCTATGCCATGTAGCTTTCTCTGAAAAGGCCCTTGTTTAACCGACTCCCAAAAAAGGAGGATCTTTTTTTTACGCCTGTTAAATTCGTAACCGAAATTGTAAGAAAAAAAAATCAATAATTTCTTCTGCTCTTAAAAGTGGTATGCTTACATTTTAATTTCGTTAGTGTGTAATACCTATTTTCGTGCAAAAGGGTATAACTATTACAACACTATTAATAAACATTATTTCCTTACAAATACACCTAAAAACAGTTCGAACATAAATAAATCCCAATGTCCAGATAATATAGATAGGACATTTCGGTACAGTACT
The DNA here is from genome assembly GCA_905404275.2 of Hedya salicella. Classification (NCBI taxonomy): domain Eukaryota; kingdom Metazoa; phylum Arthropoda; class Insecta; order Lepidoptera; family Tortricidae; genus Hedya; species Hedya salicella. The sequence continues at coordinate 51,106,218 of FR990097.1, read as the reverse complement.
CATACAGATAAACATACCAGTGTAACTATATTATCTAGTATAAATACGTACTTGTCGCGTCAGTCGATAAATGATTATTGCGAATGTAGCGGCTATCTCAAATTTCCAAGAAAATAATAATATCAGTGCATGTGTACAAATACCTACTCCACATTGTTCACCTCATTGACATATTGAATCTGGTTATCAAGCCTATCATACTTTGTAATTACATTACATACATAGTATATGTTCACGACTGTATTCCACTGGGGTAGGCAGAGTCTACTGAATGCCAGACTCTACGGTCCTTACACATTTCTTTTGCTTAATTTACGAGCACAGACACGCATCTCTCATACACGCTCGAAAAATACCATCGTGAAAATACTTCACCATAGCCTCGTTCCTGTCCGAGCAGATATTCGTGGTTACAGTGAAAAATGCCACCTCAGAGGAATGTCCCATTCACTCGGCAGTTCTCTCTCCTGAGAGAGCTGTCTGTGCTTGGCCTGCTACTCTAACTCCAGAGAAGTCAATCAATAATCAGCGTTGTTCACCGACGACATCCCGGTAGTCGGAGACGTCAAACTGGGTTACGTCCTCCATCACTCCGAAACACGCAGCCAAGAAGCTCCAGAGGACACTTGACGTCTTACCTGACCAGGTCTCCACTCCAGGTTGAGACTTTCGATGAACGTGGGCAAGACACAGGCCATAGTTACGGCAGACAAACCTGCCGCTGCCGCTGAAGATGCTTGGAGAGGATATAGCGTGGAGCCACGCGGCCAAGTACCCCAGTGCTCTCATCCGCACAAAGCTGAGGATTTTAAAAACCTATGTCTGGACCCGCCTTCCCTATGCGGCACCGGCGTTGGCATGGCGATGTGGCAGACAGCAAAATAAAACAGAAAGAAGATATGTGCGTAGGAAAACCTCTTCCTGCGTCTGCGTACAATACTGAACGCAATCTTTGAGTGAGAAACCACAATATATCGAGACCTTATCTGGCACAGAGTGGGCGTCTTCATCAGGCACCTTGCGCGAGAATCGTTCGACCGCGCCTACAACTCTAGTTCTTTCTTTCTTATTTTCCTTTCGGGATTAACTTTGATACGCCAGAGAGAAAACCATCTGCCTAATTTCTTCCCCGCAAATTTCTTTGACATCGTTCGTCTAGCATATGCGGAGAATCAACCTCAAGGACTTATTTGCTAAGACTTAGTTTGATGCAGATGTTTATGCGTCAAGTTGGATTTTGAACATTGGATTCCCTGGTTTAAGTTAGGCGACTTGGACCAAAGAGTCCGATCCGTGCACGGACAAATTTTTGCTGGCAACGGCGGTGCTCATGTGTTATGAGTGATACACCTTCTGTCTTCGTTTTTAACATCACTAAGGACACTATTTCGTTAATCCTTTGATATTCATAATCTCGGATGTCATTCTCCGATATATCTTTGTCCACGTTGTAGATAAACAAGGGCATCTTGTCCTACGCTGCTTTAAATTTCATATTTACGCTGGGTTCGGTGTTGCCTTTCGCGCTGGTAAACCAGTTCCTTAGTCTTTTCTTCTGCACAACTCCCATTCCTCGTCCACCTTAGGTTCACTTCTACGAGAGATTGTTTGTTTTCCTCATGATGCCATCCTAGGTACCTCATTACTGCTATTCGTCTGACGCATCCGATTCTCAACTTTATTAACATTAGACTAGGTCGTCTTGCACACCGCGTTGTCTGTTTGTGTCTCCTCTGCCGGCAGAACCGATAACCCTACCTTGCTACCATTCCACTCACACATTGCCATGTGTAGGTTAGGCTCCGGTCAACGCTCTGATGCCCCAGCGTTGACAATAAGACGCGTATTAGGCGATAAGAAACCCATCGAACCCCTGTTTAATTGCACACATGTAGCTCTTCTCGTATGCTCAGTATGGTATGTTTGCTTGCCCGTTCAATAAGGGCATATTTATCATTGTACCATTTATTGTCTAAGCTCCTCTTACTTTCTTATTGGTATAGTTTACTTGTGCATCTCATATTTTAATCTCACTATGTCTTTCAAGGATGCATCCAAATAATCGAATGTAATCGCCGGCAATTTATTCAAGTCTCTGCCCTCAAATGTAGACAATACGGTCAACAACCTTAGACACTAACATAATGTCTTCTTTTCATCTTTCCTTGAATCAGACATTTTATTCGCCACACTTATTTCGGCCTCGTTAAAGGCGGATAAACAGTACGTAACAAGCGCTCATTGTCCATAAGGCCTGATTTATTTTGCGCATAGTAACAGTTCGCATGTAACTATTTTTTTAACTTCACCGACAATGACATCTCAATAACACTACCTGCGCGCATCGTACACACACCCGTTCGTAATCGCGACTGCGCGCATACTCTTTTGTAGGGTACATGTAGACTTGGTTGCAGTCGGAAGATGTTGGAGCACCATCCAAGAACAGCCCCGAAGATCGACCCTCAGCCGGAAGAAAACCGATAAAGAGGATAGACCACACAAACCTGACAACACCACATCACTGTTCACACTTATCACCACTCTGACACTTCACAATACTAAACTTAACACCTCACCCGTGTGTCTAAAGTCACATTGAAAGTTTTGCAAACCTGGCCACTTTAGTATATTTAAATTCCGAACGGCGTGTTTATATTTAAATTTCGAATACACGCCATTCTAAAAATACATCATTTGTTTATAGAATATACTGGTTTTAGGCGGGTATTCGATTGTTTATTTTTTATGGCTTATTTCTATGTTAACATTGAAAAAACCTTCAATATTAACTCGTTCGGTGACAAACGCTTAATTGATTGCGCTGTCAGCGAAACTGTTTAACTTCAATTTGTTTTAAAAATTATATATAAAAACCGTAGGTAAACCTTCGCATGTGGAAACGCCGCTGTCAGACATTTTACGTTCGCGATTGGGACCGCTGACCGGAACAGAAGCAAACAGAATTTAATCACTACGTTTTAAGAGACGGAACTTCATACTAATTTGTTTCTGAACGATTTGTATAACCATCGGGTGAATGTTCCACCAATATAATAAAAATCAAATGTTGCCATGTCATCACAATTTTAAAAGTAGTGTAGTGAAAAACCGATTATGCACAGAGTAGGGTTTACCATATCCGGTAATTACCGAAGTTACCCACTGTAGCACGACTTTCATAATCAGAAGTACTGTTCGAGTAAAAATTAAACAAATCATAAATGTGATGAAAACTTTATTAAAATCTTAATAAACTAAAATTTATATTGAAATATTACAAACATTTAATAGTTTATTCGTTCTTTAATAACAATATGTGATAAGTACATAATCTATTGAGGTTTAATGCTAAGTATACCTCCTAACAATAGGTCCCGTTTATTCCATAAGAGCACATGGGGCCCCCTGGTCTATGGAAAATTCTCGTTAGCAGCCTTTTTTAGAAACACTATCTCAAAACACCACGAGTCTATCTCAAAACACCACGAGTCTATCTCAAAACAAAACGAGTCTCTGTCTACAATATCTCACGCACACAGTTAATAGAGCGGCGGAGCAAATATGCTCAACTTAACGCCACAACAAATTTCAAAAACTTCAGAATAATTATCAAAATGAATAAAAACCACCATTAGGTTAACAGACGTCAGGATTCGACACGAATGACATCCCATCAGTGTTGCCATTACCTTATTCACGTATTATGTTGTTGGTGAAGTAACTCGATCGCCATACATCTTATTTTTGTATGAGAGTTTCCGACCACTGGTCCGAGAGACACTGACGGCCGAACAACTGTTGCGGTTAGAGATGTGCCAACCCGAAAATATCACAAACCGAGTTGAACGGTCCGACTTTCTATGTAAACCGGTTTCAACCCGGGTTGATCAAACCGAGTTGCTATGACGGTCCTAAACGTATTAATGTAATTTTGCTAGCACTAACATTAATAAACAACGCTGACACTACTTTCAAATAACGAAAAGCAAGAGTTCTAAATTATAAACAACTAAATAACACGAAATATTTTTAAAGTTCCACAACATCCGTTTCATTCAAAATTCTATTACGTAATAAACGACAAAACTCAAAAATGCAAAAATCAAATTAAGTTCAAGAGCTCAAGGTCAAGGACAAGTGTCACGCCACCGTACCATTGAACTGGACGAATTTATGTAAACTTTCTTGCAACGAGATAAGGTCTACTTATGGTCGCCGTCGTCGCCCGCTCACCTGTTCGGGAGAAATCGGGTTTATTCGGCTTCTCATTCGGTTCGCCCGCTCCGGCTCAGCCCGCTCGCGCGAGTCGCGCGCTGTCGGTTTCGTTACTTTCGTTCGCCCGGCCCGCTGTCGGCGAGCGGGCTCGAATCGAATGTTGCGGTCCGCTGCTCGTTATAGAATCGAGTTAGTCGACTAACAAACCGGGTCGGTTCGACTTTAGCTTGACTCGGTTTGGACCGGGTTGGCAAACCGAGTTGGCACATCTCTAGTTGCGGTTCTCTTATCTTATCCGCGGCTACTCCGGATGACGTAGAAGCACGTCCAGTGGGTCTCAGGGCCATTAATACCAAGACAACACGCTACCGGCGGCGCGGCAAGCGAATACCAAATACATTGCGTCATCTATTATTTTATAGTGAATGCTATATAACGTTTTAATATAGTTTACGAGAAGGCGCCCGCAACTTCGTTTGCGGAAGAAATTAACGTCATAACATAATATTTGACGACACGTTTGGCTCAGTGGGTTATACAACGGCCTATGAAACTTGTGGTCCCGGGTTCGAATCTCGGCCAGGGCGAGTGTTTGTGTGATAACCACGAATGTTTGTTCCTGGGTCTTGGATGTTTTCCATGTATTTATAGTACATTATGATACGAGTGTGGTACGTTGGTAATTATACTCGAGGCTATATCTTAAAAATCTTGGATGTATAAAGCTGAGAGTGTAATGACCAATGCACACGAGTTTCATATGACGTTTTTCAACACACTTGCGAGGAAAAAAGCAAAAAAACAATCGTACCTTACTTAAAATTTGGTCTAGGTTATACGTGCGTAACCAATCCTGTAGTCGTAAGTCGTTTACATTAATCCGTCATGAGTAAACCTACACGAGTAAACCTACCTTAAATTTACGTACCTACATAATGATTATATTTTAATTATCATTGCTCGAGACTATTTACATAATATTGACATTTCAAAAAAATAATCATACTTCAATATCCACTCACTTGGTTTCGGTAACTAGAGCTACAAACTTTGATTACCTACAAATTGTTTCCGGTAGCCAGAGCTACCAGATGACCTTTATACAATTTTTGATTTTTAATCTGTGAAGGGCAGTTTCGGAGCGGTTTAAGCTATGACGAAAACATACCCAAATAAGATGTCAACGGAGAAAAAAATTGGCAGCCAACATGATAGAACAAACATATTTTTAAATAGCTGTCGTTCTCAACGTTGTGAAAAAGTAAAGTTGCGTAAACGTGCACAGTGTTTTAAAAATGCCGTCAGTATTCAAATTTATATTTTGCTATTAAAGATAGAGATCAAACGATTCAGTGTTTATCCAACTATCAGATTATAGCTATATTTCGGTCCCAATGAATAATTATGAATTACAATCTCACTTCAAAGTAGTTAAGACAGAGATTTTTTCGGTGACTTGCGATTGAAATGGCCAACATTTTTAAGAATAAAGAATATTTCTTGTAATTATCTAGTTATTAAAACAGTTTAAGTATTAAGTTTCATAAATAAACATTAAATCATTAACATCTATGACTTATTTACACAGGATTAGCGAATAAAACAAGCAACGGTCCATGTAAATGCGGGTACGGGTGGTGGTAGCTGTAGCTACCAAAAGCAATTTAGTCAATTACTCGCTTTGACGTTGTAAGGCATGGAGCGCACCTGAAGCGCTGCGATCGCGTTTGGTACATTTTGTGATTTGTTCCTAATAACAGGTAAAGACTCGAACATAAAATAAATGAAAAGTAGCTAAAAACATTTGCAAATATTACGTTGTTTATATTAAACTATTTACGGACCGTAACACTTAAAATAACGTATGCTCAATTTCTAAAACACTGCATAGACCTGGCGGCGCCCGTTGTGTTCGACCCTAACGGGACGCCATGTTCGGCAGTTGCCCCGGTAACATGGCACGTTATTAGTTTTTTGCGTAACGGCTTTGTTTTTTTACCTTAAAATCAGTGTGATTCTATTTATTAATGGTTTTCTTTGTGTGATTGTGGTTTCCTAGGTACAGACTGTGATTTATAATGTGTTTGTGTCGTGTGATATTGTGGTTTTAAGGGTTTTTAGTTCGGCTGAAAACCAATACTTCGTTGGTACGTACATAATTTTTGTCATTTAGACTCCTAGAACTGTAATTAACGTTATTATTGCAAAATATATCCATTTTTATTTATGATTACTAGTTGCTTGTTCTAATTAGAACTATATTTTGGATCTTGAGTTTTTAAATTAGCCACAAATAAATCACGAATCAAAGAAAAAAAATCGCCCCGTCTTGCGTCAGATATCTAAAAATGAAATGATGTTTACTATACTCGTACAATTTTACTTGAAAAGTTATACAATATTTGGCATTAAATGAAAGAACAACTAATCTTCTTTTTTTTGCATGTAAACAAAAAGGATGTTATCGCTTTAGTTTTTTTTCTAAAAATATATTTCTGCTTGAATTCGTCAACTTTATCAGTGTGTCAGTTTTACGCATTTTTTATAATTATTTTCAATATTGTAATCCATAAAATAAGTAACACCGTCAGATTCTTTGTTTCATTGGCTTTTTTGTGTAAAAAAAACATAGCAAATGATTTAGTAGAAACCAAGTTATGATTTTTTCAATAAAACACGGCATCTCGCGGAAATTTGCACAAAAAGACAGAGCAATATAGGCCACCATTTTTAAAATCCAAAGGCAAGTGAGTGGATATGAAATATTTGTAAATATTACATATGTCAAATCAAATCAAAATGGCGCGAAGCGACCGATGCATTTGTCTATGCGCGCGCACGCACGTTGAGGCATGTTGAGGCAAAGGCTAATAGGCCAATCAGCCAAACATTAAAATATAATAAACTGAATAATTATATCAATTTAATACAATCAAAATGTTATTTTGTTTAGAAAACTTTATACTTTATTGAAATTGATTGCTTTATACAAGTACCAGTTTCGATTTATTAAAATAACCTAAAATATTTCTTGTACCTAAAACCTATTTGCTGAAGTTTAAAAAAACTGTAATGAAAAGGCACTAGTGCGATTATGTAATGTAAAAAACACGCGTGTGTAATGGACTGGATTACAGCCATAAAAACGGTGTTATAAGAGCCACTTTACGAGCAAGTGTGTTGAAAAGTATTATTATGTATCCATATATTATGTATATCGTCGCCTAGTACCCATAGTACAAGCATTGCTTAGTTTGGGACTAGGTCGATTTGTGTAAGATCGTACCTGTTTTATTTATTCATTATTTATTATAAACTTCTGCGTAGTCCCTCGAATTGTCCGAAAAGTAGAATCAAATTTTGCCCAGTTACTAGAAATTAATTGATCAAAACAATCGGAGATCTTAAAAAAATACTCTAAAGATATGTATAACCTAGATTCTAATTTTATCAAAAGGGAGCGTTCAAGTATTACGTAACGAATTTGGGGGGAGGGGGGAGTCTTGTAAAACGTTACGATGCGTTACAGGGGTAGGAGGGGGGTGTGAACTGCGCGTTACATAACATTGTTTTTTTGAATCCTTCAGAATGGTCGCGTACAGAGATTCTCTAAACCATTTTGTAACTTTATTTTTCTCAAAATTTCAAATGGAATGACCATTTTAGGTAAAAACCATTTTAGGGTATATTTTGTACGGAAGCCCCTGTGCACTGGACTATCACATTTGATGAATGTTCAAACAAAAGTACAATCAGCCACACACCTAAAGGTGCGTCCACATTTGTATCATTTGCCCCATCAGATCTTCATCCCGTGGCATGATCGCGTGCCACGATCACGCGTTTGGACGTTGCGCCGATCCGATCGCTCGAAATCCATTTTGCTACGCGTATCACACACTTAGATCGGAAAAAACGCGGCGATGATCGCCGCGCCGACAGTGAGCGTCCAAGCAGCGCGATACGCAGTCATGCCACGCCACGATGATCGGATACGAGCAAATGATACAAGTGTGGACGCACCTTAAGTAAGTGACCATTGATAGATCTTATTGGCATTGAAATGAGGGATTACCCGTACCTGGCATAAACCCTTTAGCCATAACACGTAAACTTTTCAGGATTGTTATAAAACAAACCCACCCTAACCTAATTCATTTAACAGGATGATGCCTTAAAAAGTCCTAGTCTATGCAATAGGGGCTGTTCATAAATTACGTCATCTATTTTTGTCGATTTTTGATCCCCCCCCCCCCTAAAATCATCCAACCATCATAATTCAAATGTCATTTCCAAAAAATTGCATTTTTAGCACCAGTTTATAGAAACAAGAATTTCATTCCTTTTTTACTCATTAAAGCACTTTTTAAGGTTGCGAAAGATGATGTAATCTTCGGAATGACCCCCCCCCCCTCCTTTGTCATGCTACCATCATCCGATGTCCAGACCCCCCCCCCCCCCCCAATTTGAAATGACGTAATTTATAAATAGCCCCTATGCCAAATGATGAATTATGCCACATGATGATTATGACAAAAAAGTTTATGCCAGATGAGCGTGAAATAAGGCCTACAGATGGACAATAAGTGTGTTGCTGTTGCAACCCAGCAACGCCACTGTGTAACCACTAACTTGCTTTTGCTAACAATAGTTACCTGTCATATTGATGTGCAAATTGCGGAAACTTTCCAAAATGCTTAAAAAAGGTCTTAAGTCTAGTGTTAACTTACGTCTTTATAAGACCTTTTTTAAAGCATTTTTTAGTTTATAACAGGTCTAGTGTAAACTTATCTGTTTAAAAGACCTTTTTTAAGCATTTTGGAAAGTTTCCGCAATTTGCACATCAGTACCTGTCACCAATATTATTCTTAAACTAGAGCGCAACTTCGTTTTTTCTTCAGCGTAGTCGAGTAAAAAGTATCCTATAACCATCTAGAGATATCCAGCTACCTGTGTACCAAAAATAGTTGAAATCCGTTAAGCCGATTTTGCGTGATGAAGCCACAACGATACATACAAACATACATAAAATACCAAAAAATATCATTCGTTTTAGTGACCTCCAAATAGTCCATAACAATCATTTTTTTGAAAATATCTTCAATGTACAGACATATCATTTTTACAACTTTATAATAGTATAGATAAATACAGTTCAATCCTCAATTTCAAGTAAGTGAGTGGGTAACTGAAGCTGAAAGTAACATTATGCGTTTAGGAAATTAATCGAAACTTAGATTGAGATTAAGAAATCAGAGCGGGAGACGGTGCTATAGCGACGATTACAGCACAACCCACGAAATCAATCTGATTTTATTTAGTTATTCAAGTCGGTCTGTCTGTGTCAGTACCCAATATAAAATGTCTCCGCGTATGCTTAATAGTTGGGCTCTGCTAAAACTGGATTGTCATATAGGTATACGGCCGTTTTAGGGTATATTTTGTACGGAACCACCGGTGCACCGGACTATATTACATTTGGATGGACGTGCAAAAAAAGTACCATCAGGCACACACCTAAGTAAGTGACTATCAATAGATCTTATTGGCATTGAAATAAGGATTACCCTCAATGACATAAACTTTTTTGCCATTACACGTAAACTTTTCAGGATTGTTATAAAACAAACCTAACCTAACCTAATGCATTTAACAGGATGATGCCTTAAAAAAAAGTAACATTATGCGTTAATTAAGAAATCAGAGCGGGAGACGGTGAGACCAGACTGGATTTTAGGAATGCTATAGCGAATTTTGTATCGAAGTTTTTGCTTATTAAACGCCTGTAATTAAATATTAGCATCAATTTGCCAAAATAGTATGTTATTATAAAACAAACGGGGCTTAATCGCGTATAGCTATGAATTATTAAATTACCTTTTGATGGTAATTCTTTGACGTTTCGAACGTCGTATTACATCCATAGTCTCGAAGGAACTGGCCCCTATTTCATAAACGTGACAGGTGATAATTGACAATGACAATTCGACGTCTGTTAATTGACGAATCTTACTTACTGCAAAAGCTGCAGAACTCGGTCTATTCGAGAGATTAGCAATATGGGGACCCAATTGGAGCTTAGAATCTAATGTTATACCGAGAGAGACTGTACTATTAACTAGTTCCAGTTCCTCACCTTTAACCATAACGCTTGCTTGCTCGTGTTTTACGTTACTCGTGACAAACTTAACACATTAAGTCTTCTTCTCATTCAACAATAAATTATTTACATTAAACCAATTTACTACTTCACAGATAGCATTGTTTACGTCATTGTAGGATCGTTGATTTCATACGATACGACTATGCCGAGAAATCCCGAGTTCTCGGGTGGACGGGCAACCGTCATCATCTCCTGCATCCCCTGATGATGCCTCGTAGAGCGGCGAAACACGTGTCGAGGATTTGCATAATGATGAAGAGGAAGATCGTTCCATAAACGAATTGCTTGAACAGCGAAGGATTTGGACATAAAACTAGTTCTGTGAGAAGCAAGAGAGAGTTTGAGACTGCGAGCAGAGCGCAGCTTTTTAAACCAATGAACACTCGTCCTGCCCACGCTGTTTTTAGGGTTCCGTAGCTAAAATGGCAAAAAGGGAACCCTTATAGATTCGTCATGTCTGTCTGTCTGTCTGTCTGTCCGACCGTATGTTACAGGCATTTTACTCAAAAACTATACGATGTACATTGATAAAATTTGGAGCATAGGTGTCGTGTGTAAACCGCTACTTAGTTTGATATTTAAATAAAAAATATATATATTTCTTGGGGGGGCACTCAATACATGTAACCGAAACTGAAAAAAAAAAATTAAAAACACTAAGGTTTCTTTAAAAAAAAATTGATTAATTGAACATTTTTCGAAATATTCGCTCCGAAAGTAGCAAAAATTGTGTCCCCCGCCCCCTCTATTTTCTAAACGGTAAGTTCAAAAAATATGAAAGAAATTACAAATATCAAACTTAATGAATACTTCACTAATAGGGATAAGTTCGCCTTTGTACTTATATCTTTTAAGTTTATTGCTTTTGTAACTGGTTACTATGTACAATAAAGTGTTTACATACATGCATACATACTTCCAACGAAAATTGTTTTCAACATGATCAGACATACCGTTTTTAAGTTATTGCCAAAAACTGCGCTTCTCAGCAAAAGGACGTAAAGGCCGGGGTCATACGCTCTTTTGTTCATGTTTTTTTTTCATATCGTATTTTTTTCATCCGTAGTGCATTTTTTTGTATAAACGGCTGCGGAACCCTTCACGGGCGAGTCCGACTCGCACTTGACTGCTTTTTTAAGTAGTTTCTGAGAAGAAGGTTGATGGTAACAGCCCCCATGGTTTCGATGGGCTCACACTCACGTTCGACAACATTCATCCACTCGCCCTCGATGTGCTCGACTGGCACCGACCAGATACTACGCCAGAAATTATTCATGGCAGTAGGATCCGGCAGCCGCCCGTCGGTCACACGTTGGTCGGTTCCCTCCCACTTTCGGTATACCTTCCTTTGATCGCTCTGGAAGAGGCGATTCTGCTGGAATCGATCCACACGTTCTCTGTAGCGGCGGATACGGCTTGCCCACGCATATACTTTCTGCTTCAGGAAGTCGATGCGCTCCGTAACACAGGCCATGTAATCACGGGGTCTGACAGCAGTCCCCGCAAAGGCCTGTGCTACGTAGCGCATGACACAAGGGCGGTTGTTACCCCCTCTGAAGCAGATTAGCTTTGCAATGAGAGTCCTGAACATGCTGATACGCCGCTCGATCCGTACTTGCCAGGCGGGGACACCACCGGCAGTCCGCGGTGCTCGGTCAGCGTCCGGGAACTTGACACGAGCAACGCGGCACGCCGCGATGGCCCCACAGTACATGATCGAGTGGGTACGAGTATCAGCTAGATCATCGCTAGCCCGCAGATACGGGTCTAGCAAAGCGTTCAGGGCTCCCACTAGCGCTAAGTTACGTCTATTCGTGGGCAAGCGTGGTAATCGCGGCCTAGAGTCAGGCGCGAATCGATACCGCTCAATCGTCTCTTCCAGAGTCCTCCTCAATAGCTCATTGGCCTGGGTACCTACGCTACTCGCGCAGTGCTCCTCGTCAGAGCCGGGATCGACCCGCGGCGCCCCCGGCACCAGGTCGAGTGCTGGCGCCGAAACCGGCGACGTAGCAGGTGGATTCCGAGACGACGTGGAGGCCGCGCGAGCAGCCAGTACTTCCAGGCGCAGTCGATCAAGCATCGCGTCGTCCAGCAACTTACGCAGTTGGATTGCGCGCACTTGATCCGATAGCCGCTGTGCAGATACGGCGATGGCCGGTTCGAGGGTCTGGAACAGAAGGAGCATCCTGTCTCGGTACGCAGACAGGTGGGTTCCCCCCTCTGTAGCCCCGTAGTATGCGCGCATGCAGTGCTCGTTCATTGCTTGAGTCCATCGCATGCGACGCACTACACCACCGGTAGCGGGAGCCGTGGGCGGAGCAGGATGCCCCGCAGGCCCCAAGCGTGCCGGCAGCGGTGGGCGCCCTCGTCGCGCTGGTGGTCGTGGCGGCGGGGGCGGCGGCCCGCGCTCGCCGTCACTCGACTCACTGTTGGTGTCGGGAGCAGTGGCAAACTCGTCTCCCGACGACGATGCCGAGGAGCTGGACGATGCAGGCGGGGGTGGCGGGCGTGCGTTTGTGTCTGGTGTCGATGCCGCTCTCGCGCGTTGCCTCGTTAACATTTCTTAGACTATTTTGTCGCCGTCATAACCAATCCGACTTTTGCGTCTTCTTGTTTCGTACATTGTGTACTTACACTGTACGTCATCATTTGTGTTGCTTTTAAAATATATTTATCAAAAAGACGGAGGATTTAAAGCGTAAATAGACGTAAAAAGTGATTTTATATTAAAATATTAACGGTTGACGCGTCCGTCAGTTATTATTATTATTATTATATGAATACCTAGGTACCAGAACAAGCCATTCGTACTAACGGACCCTACAAATGATGTCTGAGGAAGATATTAAGGAACTTGTGCCCATCATACGCCAGAGAACGAAGCTGACTGCAAAAATAAAATTTGTTGAAACAAATAACTGATTCGGTTCCTCCAGAGGAGAGAGGATTGTTTATTAATTTCCTTCTTATAATATAAATATGTGGTATTGTATTTTAAACATTTATCACAGTTCCATCCCTCAACAGTTAAAACTTGAGTCAGAATACCTTGTCAATTGCCCTTTCAAGTTAGTACCTTGCCAAAATTATTTATACCTTACCTTTGTTGTATGAGGTCACTAAAATACCACACAGGTTATTCAAGCACTTAACCAATAGTCTTAAGATTGTATATCAAATAATAGATGTGTATAGATGCTGGATGTTTATTTTATTTTTACAACATTTCCATATTTAGAACCCATAACAAAAAACTTGGTCACAGTAGTGTGGGAATAAATCCATATGTGTAAAACGTGGAATACCTATATTTAATTATGGTTGCAATTCAAGCATGGAAATTGTTTTCAAGTCATGAACACAATATTAATTCGATAAAACATTCTTGCAGGAAAGGACACACACAATAACACATACGTTTAAGTAATTACTAATCAGACAGAGCAGACAGAGGATATAATTTTTGAGGACGGCTTTTAAAGGACTCTACTATACTGACACTGGTAAATGAAGCTCCAGAAACATCTGCAACCATAGTAGATCTTCATCATAAAATCAAATGTTAAAAGTCTTTAACAATAAATAATCGAATATGATATTCATTGTTTTATTTGTAGATTTAATAAACTATCGGTTCACTAAGGGCAACTGCAGGGGTTTTCGGTAATTGGCATTCATCTTATTTACTTTTTAGTCGCAAAGGTAGTGAAAACTACGAATATCTTACTAATATTTTATTATTGCATCCCAATATTAACCTGCATGGTGAAGCCCTAAATTACCCAGCTGGTATATTTGGCGTCCACGGCTACACCATACGGAGGAAAAGTACTTTATACTAAAGATACTAAATTGTATTTATAGTATAAATTACTTTCCCTCCGTATAGGGTAGCCGTGCGACGCGATGTATTTAGAAAAATAGAGAAATAGTTCAGTAACTTTTAACTAAATAATGTTGTCACGAACAATCCAACAAATCAATTACCAGCTGCAAACTGTTTGTCTACTATCCATACTAATATTATAAATGCGAAAGTGTGTCTGTCTGTCTGTCTGCTAGTATACTATACTAGCTTCTGCCCGCGACTTCGTCCGCCTTAAATTCGTTTATCGCGGATAAGGGCATTTTTCCGGGATAAAATGTAGCCTATGTCCTTCCCCGGGACTCAAACTATCTCCATACCAAAATTCATCCAAATCGGTTCAGCGGTTTAAGCGTGAAGAGGTAACAGACAGACAGACAGACACACTTTCGCATTTATAATATTATAGTATGGATTAGATCATCTAATTTACATCCAGTAACGTAAATGTTCATCTATTTTGAATGAAATTGTTTAATAATTTTTAACCAAATAAGTTAATTTAAAAGTAATCAAACGGTTTTGTTGCCAGATGCATAATTAAATATTTTCTGAACTAAACGCTTCAATAAATTTAGCAAGACTGTTTTGCTAATAATATCATGATAGTTTATTTAATACATATTAAGCAATTTGTCTCTGGTAACTAAATGACGTCCTGGAAATAATTTAGTTATTTGGCTGGAAATAAATGAAATTGTTGAGTTACTGCCCCATGTTGTGCCACTAAATTGAAATTAAACTATTTTGCTAATACTACAAAATTGATTTGATTGCAATCAAATAAAAACCGATTTCTTAATGACAAGTAAACTTTTTTTACCAAAAAAACTTTTAAACAAAAAAATAAAACCGACTCCAAAAAAACTAAAAAGTAAAAAATAACGTCATAATTCAGTTTCTTCAAATTACTTACAAGTAACCGTTTGTATACTCAATCTATACAGTATATACAACTTATGTTATTTTGGCGTCGGTGCCATATAAAGAATGTGTAAAATATTGAAAATTTACGATTTTAGTAAGTTGTGACCCGATGGCACCGACTCCAAAATAACATTAATTGTATATACTGTATAGATCGCGTATGTTATCTTCTCAAAGTCGGTAGTTTGGTCGGCACAAATTGTAACTTTGACAGAGATAGATTATATCTTTTCTCAGTCAACCCGTGAACATGGACAGCTGAAAAGCGTCCGAAACGTCGGGTACTCAAATGAGATAGGGTAGGCAGAGACTACCTCCTTCCACTTGCTACGGTCCTGGCATACAACTGCCGCTTCATCAACATTCATTAATCTCTTCATTTTGTGCTGTCACAACCCTTTCGCTTTGTCTCATTCATACAGAGAATATCAATATTTCTGAAAATGAGATAATATACGTGATATAATCCGTTAAAATTGTTTTGTACCTATGTAAGTTAGGTGACAATATATGACACCGTCGAGCTGATCTGATGATGGACCCGGAATGATAGTCATTGGAACTCTGTAAACCGAGATAGGGCTTTCGTCTCGGTGAGTAATTTATGAATGTTCAAAGAAAAGTACAGTCGGCGATAAAAGCTTGTTACAAAAATGATTTTTTAGACAGACACTTATTTTAGTGTAAGTTTGTAGAAATATGAATGCGTGCTGCTGTCTGTGCTGTACGTGTTTACCTTGCCTCAGGATGTAATTGGTAATGATACGGCATGCAATCTGCAGTGGTTAAGTGGCCTAAGCTCTAAACATACGTTTATTATCAATAATGACAGTCACAAACAAACTACTCCACTGTCCTCTGTAGCCTCGAATAAACCTGCTAATAGTAACCCCCCCCCCCCCCCCCCCCCCCCCCCCCCCAGAAGGCTTGCAGTGGGCGGGGCGAACCGAGATATTTACCTTCTCGCCGACTAGACCGGGTTATGGCGATCAATCTGGGGCTGGCGCCGAGCGAGTAAGCACGCGTACGCTGCGATCTGCCGTCTGGATCGATCGGTCTCGGAGCGTGTCGTATTGATAGATATACTTACCTTAACAATTGATTATAAAACCGCCACGAAATGCACTTTGAAAAGAGGTTACGTAAATTGTTCTGTAAATGAATGTTTGAATACAGTATATTATAAGGACGGGAAGTACTCTTTTTTTTGTCAAATTGTGAACAGTAAGTAATTTTTTTTATTACTTAGGAAGTAGGTACGTGTTTATTATTAAATTGTGCTTTACGTGACTTAAACCGTTTATTAAATAAATCTACAGAATTACACAGTAGGTACTGTGTGTGTACAAAAGATAAAACACTTTACCTTTACTTACATTGTTTTAAACTACCGCGGTTATTAGGTAGATATTTATACCAAAACTGTTTACAAACGGATTCTTACCAATGCCTGGAAGACTGATTTAAAGTAGGTAGGTATGCGGAGGTGACTTTTCGCGTCATATATATAATAATAATAATAAATAGGTTCATTATAGTCGCACGATTGTAAATACATATTTTTGTTTCGGATTATAAAATTTGTGCCTTTTTTGTGGAACCCATAGTAAGCTCTAACAACATCCTATCCTTTCCTATCCTGTTATTTTTATTTCCTTTTAAGGATGACATAATAATTTGTTAATTAAATAAATGTAAATTAAATACGCCTTTTTTATCACTACGTTATGTGCGATAGCTACAAAACGGCTGAGTTGTCGATTTAATTGACATGTGAAGTAACTTGTATAGTGAGCGTCAATTTGACATATGCCAGTAGTAAAATCGTCAGCTACTTTTGATGCTGACTGTACTTAATGTCTGCTCACTTTACTCAAACGACATTTGGTGAGCTACACCATTTTTTGTCTTCATTGATGTATTCCTGGCGTGACAACCCTAGCACTACACGTGCCACGTGCGATTGAATACAAGTTATACGATGGTCAGAAGTTTCTCATGCGCAAACAGCGTTTTTACGAGGAAGTGAAATTTCTGTACTTGTACTATTAGGTACTTATTCTGTGCCCCCGCAATCCTCCTCGCCGCCCGCAATCTCCAGGAACGCGCGGTGGTCGCTCACGCGCGTGTACAGCTCGACGCCCCGCGCGCCGCACGCGTGAGAGAAGGAGGCCACGCCGCGCAGGAACGGGACGGCGATGCCGCTCGAGTGTTCCAGCGGAGACCCGAGGAAAAACGCCAGACCTGCGCCCTCGTCGATGGAGCAGATTTTACCTTGAAATTAGAACTGCCATCAGGTTTATCGCGATAAAGAACTGGTTTCTTTCTGACGAGAGTGGCAATTATGTATAACTAGCTTCTGCCTGTGACTCCGTCCGTCTTAGATTCGTTTGTCGCGGATAAAAGGTTTTTTTCCGGGATAAAACGTCGCTTACGTCCTTCCTGAAATATCTCTACCAAATTTCATCTAAATCAGTTGAGCAGTTTAAGCGTGAAAAGGTAACAGACAGACAGACATACTTTCACATTTATAATATTTTACTAATTTAAATGTTAAGCATACACCAAGATTTCAAGTTCCTAGGTTAAAAAAATTGCTCTCCTTACAAAGTTTCATCCCTTTTTTCGTCTCTAAAAGGGATGAAACATGACATACATTATAGTCTATTTCCTATTCTGATGTATAAAGTACATAACTGGAAAGTTTAAAAAAAATCGTCCAGTATAGTTTTTGAGATTAAGTGGATCGTAAATCCATCCATACATTCAAACTTTCACGTTTATAATATCATAAGGATTATAGGATTCATAGGTCCGCAGCTCACAGGATATTTTGGGGTTCATCATCATCATATAAGTCTAAAGACGTCCTTTGCTGGACAAAAGCCTGCCCAAGGATCCCCACTATGACCAGTCTTGCGCCGCCCCCATCTAATCCCGTCCTGACCAGGTTGCCGGGCCATCCTAATGGGAGCCCTCCAGGCTGTGTGGACCTGCGGTCGCCACTCATGCCCCAGCGGCGAGTTATACTAGAAATATGCCCCGCCCACTGCCAATAAATCTTTCAACTCTTTGAGCTTGGTCCTTGTATGTGTGAGCGTGTGTGCTTACTATTTGGGTAACTTTTTGCTGCTTTCCTAGATTCTTCGTAATCACCCGTCTCTGTTCTATTTCTTGGTCTGAGCTTGCTAGTATAAACAATAGCACAAACACCGACAGTCCGACCTACCTAAAGCCGGGCTGGCCCCGGGTTTGAACCCAGCACAGATCTTGTCTCCAGTGAAGAACTGCAGCGTCTCCTGAGCCACCATCTTACTGCAGTTCTCCTCTGCGATGTAAGGCACCTCCAACTTCTGCAGCACGGTCAGCCCGTTTTCTTTCTGCAAGCCAACGCCCAGGGTCTGGAAAAAAGAGGAGAAGCTCTGAAATACAAAAGAATGAAAGAAAGAAGAAAGAAAACACATTTATTGCAACGAAAAGATAACACCATTACATGAAGAAAGCTTAAAGAAATAATTAAATTAAAATTATCTTAAATCTAGATTGACAAGAAACAATTGACTAATATAAGTATACAACACGGTGCTACCATGTCTGCAACAAAAGGCCACCACTCAGCGTGATGCTGCGACATCGGGGTAATATCGCAGCGCTGGTCTTCCGTGGGACCCGAGGTAGGTAGGTAAAAACAGCAACAGGAAGTCCTGACGTAATGTTTACATGTATACCTATTAAGATAATGTATGTATGTGGTGTAAGGCTATAGACAAATCCTATTATAAACTTGTACAAAATGAAATGTTTCTATGTGTAGTTGTGGCTTCATAACGCCAAATCGGCTAAACGAATTTCAACTATTATGATACATGGGCAGCGGGGTGTCTCCAGATGGTTATAGGATACTTTTACCCGACTATGGTAAAGAAGAAAATATATATATATATATATATATATTTATTTATTTATATATATATATATATATATATATATATATATATATATATGTATGTATATATATATATATGTATATATATATATATATTCTTCTATTATATTATATATATATATATATATAATAATAGTAGTATATGTATTTTATTAAAGTATATATAAGCATTAATAGTCGAATATATAGATATAGGATGTCAGATAGGGCAGTGTGGGAATGAGCGATATATAAAGGTTAGGCGATGTTAAATACTTAAATATAAGAATTTATTAGCTGGAACGTTGGGCATTTATAAGGTATTGCCGATATTTTATTTTAAAAGTGCTCAAAGTTTGGGAATTGACCTAACATGTCACATGTAATATTAACTCTTCTGTTTCCGCGGTTATTACTTACTTCAATAAAACAATTTCAACGGATATTGTGGCGTTTATTAATTATCTCATTTGAGTTCCCGACGTCGACCCTGTGAACACGGAAGCTGCAAAGCTTCCAAAACGTCGGGAACTCGAATAAAATAATATACGCTACCTACATAATCCGTTGAAATTGATTTATTTAACTGATCGGAAGTAATCATTGAGGATGGATATGGTCAACGTAAGAGAAGCTGACGGGTTACTCCAAGGTTCAAGAATCGAATTGCGCCCCCCTCACTCTTGTGTAAATTTGAATTTGAATGAGTAAGACAGCGCGAAACGAACTCCGCATTATGAAATTGGAAGCAACTCCGCTGCCTATATTACGTTACTGACTTTTGAATGAAATAATGATTTTTATTCTGTAAGTAGGCCGCAAGGGCACTTTTACAAGTTTGACTGAAGAGGAGACCACTGAGAAGAAGAAAGTGCGATAATGGCACCTGTAGCCTCTAATTTATTAACCTATAATTATCGCCGATAATAATGGGAGCAGCTAAAAAAATCCCCGGGATAAAAAAAACAATGTGAAGGTGAAACCAACGTGGTTCCAAGCCATCTCTCCGCAGAATTTACAATATTTTCACTCAAAGCCACCGGCGACCAAATGTCCCTGGTGGATGTTGTACATGTGGTTACTATGGTTACCGTGGCGAGGCCCCCGGGTACCAGCTATCGCCCTTCCAGTTTTCTGCCATAGCTGAGGCGGCCGGGTCGCAGCTTGCACTCCCCACAGCGGCCGCAATGGCACATGTGGTCATTATGGTTACTGTGGCGAGCCCCCGGCGACCAGCTACCACCCATCCATTTTTCTGTCGAAGCTGAGGCGAACGGACCGCAGCTCGCACTACCCACAGTGTTCGCGTTAGCATATGTGGTTACTATGGTTACCGTAGTTTAGTCCCGGGCGACCAGCTGCCGCCCCTCTAGTTCCCCGTCGAAGCTGACGCAGACGGACCGCAGCCGGCGCTACCCACAGTGGCCACGTTAGCATATGTGGTTACTATGGTTACCGTGGCGAGCCCCCAGCGACCAGCTGCCGCCCATCTAGTTCGCCGACGAAGCTGAGGCAGATGGACTGCAGCCCGCGCTACCCATAGTGGCCGCGTTAGCATATGTGGTTACTACGGTTACCGTAGTTTAGTCTCCGGTAACCAGCTGCCGCCCCTCTAGTTCCCCGTCGAAGCTGAGGCAGACGGACCGCAGCCCGCGCTACCCACAGTGGACGCGTTAGCATATGTGGTTACTATGGTTACCGTAGCGAGGCCCCGGGGACCAGCTACCGCCCCTCTAGTTCCCCGTCGAAGCTGAGGCTGTCGGACTGCAGCCCGCGCTACCCACAGTGGACGCGTTAGCATATCTGGTTACTATGGTTACCGTAGCGAGGCCCCCGGGGACCAGCTGCCGCCCCTCTAGTTCCCCGTCGAAGCTGACGCAGACGGACCGCAGCCGGCGCTACCCACAGTGGCCACGTTAGCATATGTGGTTACTATGGTTACCGTAGCGAGGCCCCAGGGGACCAGCTGCCGCCCCTCTAGTTCCCCGTCGAAGCTGACGCAGTCGGACCGCAGCCGGCGCTACCCACAGTGGCCACGTTAGCATATGTGGTTACTATGGTTACCGTGGCGAGCCCCCAGCGACCAGCTGCCGCCCCTCTAGTTCCCCGTCGAAGCTGAGGCAGACGGACCGCAGCCCGCGCTACCCACAGTGGACGCGTTAGCATATGTGGTTACTATGGTTACCGTAGCGAGGCCCCGGGGACCAGCTGCCGCCCCTCTAGTTCCCCGTCGAAGCTGAGGCTGTCGGACTGCAGCCCGCGCTACCCACATTGGACGCGTTAGCATATCTGGTTACTATGGTTACCGTAGCGAGGCCCCCGGGGACCAGCTGTCGCCCCTCTAGTTCCCCGTCGAAGCTGAGACAGACGGGCCGCAGCCCATGCTCCTCGTAGAACGGAACCGCCAGCAGCACCACGGCAATGTCAGCGCGATACCTGCCCGCGGCGCCGTTGAATTCTGGGGGGACCTTTATGGAATCCACCTGCAAACGTACAACGCTATTGTAGGGCCAAAATCAACAGAACGTTAGAGTCATAAACACTAAGTCGGACAACTCGCTTGCATTTACTGTTTCTCTTTTTTCGCCAACGTCATCGAGTTAAAAGTATCCTATAACCATCTGGAGATACCCAGCCACCCGTGTACCAAAAACCAAAAATAGTCGCAACGACACATAGAAACATGCAAAAAATCCAATTTTTTTAATATCCTTCGCTTTCCCTCGAACAAGTGTCTTGGCTAGATATGGCAATAAATTGCGCTCATAAGCACATATTTGCATGCAGTTTCTACAAAAAAATACTCATGTAATTACAACAAACCACCACCAGACAGTATAATCCTCGACGCGTGTTTCATCTCTACGAGGCATCATCAGTAGATGGAGGAGATGTTGACGGTCCACGGGAGAAGTGAATTTTTTTCTCTGGTAAGCATACACCCTGCGCTTGAGCACAAACTGAGTGAGACCAAGTAAATTTATCTACGCACGCGACGTAGAGTGTGCTCACGTACACACGCGCATCGCGCTTGTAGTAGTGTACAGCGCGGTTGTATGAAGCGTAAGGTGCGTCCACACTTGTAGCATTTGCTCGTATCCGATCACTGTGGCGTGGCATGACTGCGAATCGCGCTGCTTGGACGCTCACTGTCGGCGCGGCGATCACACAGCGCTTGTCCGATCTAAGTGTGTGATACGCGTAGCAATATGGATTACGAGCGATTGGATCGGTGCAACGTCCAAACGCATGATCGTGACACCTGATCATGCCACGGGACGAAGATCTGATCGGGCAAATGATACAAATGTGGACGCACCTTTAGTATCTGTTCCGTATCTTTACTCATTTGCCAATACACCCTGTATAGTGACTCACGTCATTCTGCTGTCGGTAGCTATTGTAGTCATCAGTCCGGTACGGGAGCACCTCGCCGGCTCCCACCGCGAACCGCGTCGCTGGCAGCAGTCCGTGGGCCTCCTGCCAGAAGCAATGTGCCGCTGAAGCAATAAATTTCTCCTCATTAGGTACGCCTCATTTGTGAAATGCTGGTTGGTAAATTATTAAAATAAAATAATTAAGCCCTTCTGGCACATGTGTAACTGTCTTTATAGCTTAGGCCCATCTGGCATGTATGTACACCTCTATTTGTTTTTTTTTTTCAGAAATGGGTAGTTTGCGCAAATTGTAACTTTGACAGAGGAAAATACATCTTTTCTCAGTCCCAGGAACTAAAATGAGATAATGTACGCGATATAATCCGTTGAATTGTTTTATTTCAAGAGACGATTCTAAGAAGCCCAAATTCGTTAGGATTGCTTTATTACAATATTTTACATTACAGAGTTCCTATGACCTTCTGGTTCCATCATCAGATCAGCTTGATGGTATTTAAATATTGCATCGTTACCGAACTTCCATAAGTACCTTTCCCAAATTTTAGCTCGTTCAGAAAGAGGGTCAAATTTAACTTGCAAAATTAAGCGAACGGCCAGTTCAGAAACTAAATTGCTACAATCATATACTAGCGATTTAAAAATATAATATCAATGTGTACTGTCGAATACAGTTTGTTTATTGTACATTAAGATGTTTACATTCAACAGACATCAATTGCCTGATCTACGGTATGGCCTGCTTGCTGAACAAGTTGTCTATAACTGCTGATTCAGGAATAGGTCTCACCTGATACGACGGCATTCCTGGACACCAGCGATCCCCCGCAGATCCTGACGTAGGGTGTATTGTCTTTACTGAACACACTGACTTGCCACGGCAGCCGGTCGCGCCCCTCGCTCTTCTTGTTCTCCGATTTCCGATCGTTGACAAAGCTAAATTGGATACAGAGAGAAAAAAGATAAATAAGCAGTGTTTTTCTACATCAAATGGGATTGGACTTGATACCAATGAAGCAAGGCACATCGAAATCGCCTAGAATTCTGACCCCGACAGGGAATTCCACATCTTAGCTATTCGTGTGATTAAAGAAGATATCTAAACAACGAGATGCCGGATAATAACAGATGGAAGAATAAAAAATGATGCGCAGACCATAAATATGTGGGATAAGGGAACGAGAATGATAACGATGATTCGTACAAAACCTCTAGTGCGAATAGAGCTTTGAAGATACTGTTGCTATTCTGATTTAAAAGTAACTAAGACTGTTATCAAACTGCCAAAAAAATACATACATAAACGCCTTAATGACTAACATATAAAGGACCTTAAAGACTATCTAGGGACTAGATCATAGTCGGTTAAAGTGTTCAGAACTTTTAGATTTAAATAATAAACCAATATTACGTTACGGGACAAATTTTACACAAATAGAAAACATCCAAGACTCATGAACAAATGTTTACGCTCAACGCACAAATATTTTCCCTTACCGAGATTTGAACTCAGGACCTTCAGCTTTGCAGGCAACGTTACTCACGCTGAGCTAAACCTGTTGTCAATTAATTTTAATGGAGATTTCGTTGGTAGATGTTTCTGCTTTAACAGAAAAGCATGATCATGATTCAGCCCCAATCATAATAGCTTAACTTACCTGAGAGTATTTTCTTGTCCAACAGCCTTTTTATTAGTCTCTGTAGTAGCAATTATTTCAGTGACAGTGTCTTTATTTGTCAAACCCGCTTTTGAACGGGCCTCGAGAATAGGACGAAATACACGAAGATCATCAAACCAAAATGTGTATATAGGAGTGCGGGAAAACGAAGCATAGCCTCCATATGGGTGTGTAGGCTTTGAGGTGGAGTTATCGAGGGAACCGACGCTTTGAGGTTGATTTGTACTATGATTACTCCATTGTCGTAGTCGGTTTTCAGTCCATGTTTGTCCAAGCACGCTGGCGTTATCTCGACTGTCCTGGTAGCCTGTGAAGTCAGCTAAGTTAAATGAAAGCACTGGCTTACCCCCAATGGCGGGTATTACTCTGTCGTAACTTCCATCATCGCTGTCGAAACTCTCCTCGTTCGTAGTCTGATTTATATTATTATGAGGTTGACTAGCACTTTGACCGTGACTCCACTCGGCCAATCGACTGGAGGAATTATTCGTATGCGTAGGACTTTTTTGATCCAGGTAGCGTTCAGGAAAGTCTTCGAACTTACTAGTAGACCCAGGCTTGCCTTCAATCTCAGGGATAGCATAATTGGAACCCGACTGTGATTGAATAATGGGGATACTGTAATTCAAATGACCGTGGCTGCCGTAATCTTGATAGTTTACTCCAGCTTCGCTAGCTCCAGTCACATTTTGCTCCTGAGGTTGACTGACTTTGTTTCTTATCTCATCGCTCGAGGAGCTTGTATCTCCAAGGGTAGCGGCCATGGCTTCTACCACCAGCAAGGTTTCAGCATCATTACTTATAGGAGTCGAACCAGGGTCGACTAACTCGTCGAAATCATGGAACGTAAAAGTAGACACAGGCTTGCCTCCAATCGCAGGGTAATCGTATATATCTGGTACATAGACGTCCTGAACATCTGCTTTTATGGTAGTTTCATTATGTATCATCGAGTTTTGTTGGTGAGTTCGGCTCGGACCAGTGGCGTCAGTGTGAGCGGTGCTATTGGCTGGTCCGCTTGGTCCGCTCTGTGACTCTGGGATTTGTTCAGTTCCGCGGGCCATAAGGCACAACCCTGAAACAAACAGAAGTATTCCAATTTTAAACAAGTACTACATACTTGTCAAACGTCACGACCACTTTTAGTCATATAAGAAACAAAAAACCGGTCAAGTGCAAATCTGACTTGCGCAATGAGGGCTCCGTATAAACATATTCCGACTTAACTGGCCAGTTGAGGTAAGGCTCCGGTATCTTTGGCGTTGCATACAAATAAGAGGCAAACTTAACCAAACCGGGTTATTCAAAAACAATTTTTCAAAGTCACAGATACTCTATGGTAATTTACCAGTAATATTCATATTAAATTATATAAGACGAGGAAATTTCATATTTTTCGCATTTCGTAGATAAGGGTGGGGGGGGGGGGGGGTAATATTGTTTTCCACTTTTTCCATAATATAACGAAATTCAACCACAGTAATAGATTGGGATGTACACATACCCTATTTGACCTAGTGGCTAGAATTTTAATTAGTTGCCTCCTCTTGTATTAGTTATATTTCATACTTTCAAACTGAATTTTCCACTGGTAAACGGAATTCAATTTGCTTTCCGCAGTTTTGTTCTTACTTTTTTTATGGTCTTAAATTCTCAATTAAAACTTACCTTAATTTAAGACTATGTGTACAGTTGAGAGTGTTTTGAGAGCCTTACCCGTAATCAAGGACCAATAAAACTTTTAAACAAAAAAATGAAACCGACTCCAAAAAAAACTAAAAAGTAAAAAATAACGCCATAATTCAGATTCTTCAAATTACTTACAAGTAACCGTTTGTATACTCAATCTATACAGTATATACAATTAATCTTATTTTGGCGTCGGTGCCATATAAAGAATGTGTAAAATATTGAAAATTGACGATTTTAGTAAGTTGTGACACGATGGCACCGACTCCAAAATAACATTAATTGTATATACTGTATAGATTGAGTATACAAACGGTTACTTGTAAGTAATTTGAAGAACCTGAATTATGGCGTTATTTTTTACTTTTTTGTTTTTTTTGGAGTCGGTTTCATTTTTTTGTTTAAAAGTTTATTTATTTTTCACTTTTTAGTTAATCGTTACTTAAAGTGTATCTCGTGAAGCTTCGAACAAGCCCAAACACGGCTAGGATACATTATTTTATTACATAGATCTGGTGCCTACCTTCCGGCTCCATCATCAAATCAATTCGATGGTACCATTCTCATCAGGAACATTTAAATTTGTTACTATGAAGTTGCTTAGCTAAATTAATCAAGATATTTTGTCGCCAGCCGTAAATCATTTATCATTGAGGAGTTCCGATGGCATTCTGTGGTCTTCTGCATCAGTTCCACTTCACCAATTTACACTTTCTGAATGCAAATGCTTATTATGTTTCTTATAATACCAAAATCGCTATATGTATGCCTACAATATTTGAGGAGTTCCTTCAATTCCTCATGGATTCCATCATCAGATCTTCACCAAAGTTAAATGGGATCAACTAGAAAGTACCTTCTATAAAACCAAAAAAAAATATTAAAATCGGTCTAATAATCTTTGAGTAATCGGTGAACATCCATAAAAAAAAAAAAAAAAAAAACATTCCGTCGAATTGAGAAACTCCTCCTTTTTTTGGAAGTCGGTTAAAAATAAGAGGACTGGCAGTTGCCATAGTTTGCATCAAGTTCCGATCGCAAGGAGATATTCTTGCAAAATCTAGATGGCGCTTTAAAAATAAACATTTAACCATGTTATGGTTGAATAAAGAAACATACTATAGTAACAATTAGTCCGCAAATAGCTAATAATAAATAAATCGTAACATTTAATAACTGTGTCACGCTCGCCAAGTTTAATTGCATGGTCAGTCCTCTTGTGTTAATGGTTCTTGCCCGTAATAGATCTAGGTGTGTATTTCAGTATCTAAACTTTTTAACTACAGAGGAGATTTTTCTAGCTTAGTTTTCAATAATTACAAGGAGGTAGCTCTGATGATACTACATGTGATACTGTACATGATACTGTATTAGGGTTTTTTTAACATGATTAAGGCGCGTTGGTTTAATATTAATCCCGGTATTATGTAGATATTTTATACTTTATTTGGTAAGAAGTGTTTGTTCATTGTAAATTAAATTAGGTAAGTAAGAAATGAACGCTAAATGTTCAAATCAAAATCAAATCAACACAATGTTGCTACTTTTATCCGGACCACTCCTTAAGCTTACAGCTCTGAATGACTGTCGATCCGTAGCTCATCGCTTTTTCGTGTTGTAATGTCTCATCGTGTTGACAGCGGGCGTTTTTACCGATATAAGTACTGTTTCAGTTTATCTTCACGAGTCACCGAAACCAAGATAAACGCCAAATTGTTATTTTTACGACGAAAAATCAAAAAATACACGCTTTTTAAACAAAAAAGGCTTCCTTAGCGAGTTAGCACTTTTGAAAATTAACAATTATACATCGTTTTTTGAGTCAATTAAAAGTTTATTGAGAGACTAGATACGCAATCTTTATTTTTATAGACGTCTCTGTAAAAATCCATAGTTTAGGTACATAAAAATATATTCTAATTTCTGAATGCAAGAAAGTGTTAAATAGACACTGAAAATCATGAAAAAAAATCGAATGTTATTTTGCCCATTCCATTGACTAGATACAGAACAAAATACCGGCCAAGAGCATGTCGGACCATGCTCAATGTAGGGTTCCGCAGCTGTTTATACAAAAAAATGCACTACAGATGAAAAAACGATATGAAAAAAACATTAACAAAAAAGAGTATCTACCCGGCACTTACGTCCTTTTGTTGAGAAGCGCGGTTTTTTGACAACTTAAAAACGGTATGTCCGATCATGTTGAAAACAATTTTCCTTGGAAGTATTTATTAAACTTTACTTGACACAATTTTTGCTACTTTCGGAGCGAATAAATCCGAAAATATTCGCTAAATCAAAAAAAAAATTAGAAACCTCAAAGCGTTTGTAGAAGATCTGTCGAATGATTTGCCACACATTGATATCTGCTGACTTTTTTTAAGTTTCGGTTACATGTATGGAGTGGCCCCTCTAGAAATATATATATATATATATATATATATATATATATATATATATTTCTAGAGGGGCCACTATCTATCTAGTGTCCCACTGCAGGGCAAAGGCGTCCCCCTAGATTTCCAGTCGTCCCGATCCAAAGCAACGTCTGGCCAGTTGCTGAGATATGCATATATATATTTTTTATTTGACTATCAAACTAACAAGACACCTATGTTCCAAATTTCATAAATATATACGTCTTATAGTTTTTGAGTAAAATGCCTGTAACATACTGACGGACGGACGGACGTGACGAAACTATAAGGGTTCCGTTTTTGCCATTTTGACTACGGAACCCTAAAAACCATGAATAATGGTACATATTCAATTGGAGCCTCAATAAATTAAAGGTATCTATGTATCGACTTACCCAACACGGTCAACAAGATATACATTTTTTGCACAATGTAAGTTAAACTTTTTAAGCACATTATTTTAACCTGTGAGTGTATGTACCAAATATGCTATTAAAATTTGAAGCACTTCCAGTAGTGAGACTTGAAATTCGGTGTAGAAACGTAAATTAATAACAATTCAAAAATAAAATACCGTCAGCAAGCTAATATTAGTAATTTAATTCTCTAAAAGAAGCAAAATCTTGTATTAATTCACATCAGAACGTCTGTTGTATACTAAAATTCTTAAAGCACTATTTTAGCGCATAACCATTTTATCCTTAATCATGATGTTTCCTCTAATTTTGATCTGTATTGAAACCGATATAAAGTAACTTTTACACAGTTCTTCCGCGTAGTTTGGATCGGGTATAGATCCCATGGATACTGAATTGTAAAAGAGACGTATGTGTCTTCAAAGTCCCTGTGTAGTTGCGTTTGTTTGGAACTGATCGGCAAGACTTGTCGACCTTGCGAGGAAGCGCCAGTCTCAGAGAGATCATATAAAGTCTTATGACTTCGACAAACTAAAAGTGGTTGCAGCAGGATGTGTTTACCCTCAAAAAACAGAAAAATCATTTGACGGCATAAGTAAAAACAAAAATCAAAATTTTATTTTATATCTTATCTTATCTTATTATATAAATCTTCTATGTACATAAAAACGAGCCAAGTGCGAGTTGGACTCGCGCACCGAGGGTTCCATGAAAATCCAGAGTCAGCAGAGCCCTACTCCTAAGCAAAATATACGCGGTGTTATATGTAGTATATTGGTTACTGTCATAGATAGATAGACATATAATTGTACTGTTTTTAGTATTTGTTGTTATAGCGGCAACAGAAATACATATTTTTTTCTTCCGTGGCCTTATAGAAAAAGGAACATCGTTCCATAAACGAATTGCTTGAACAGCGAAGGATTTGTATGAGACAGTTTGAGACTGCGAGCAGAGCGCAGCTTTTTAAACCAATGAACACTCGTCCTGCCCAATAGTTTACCATTTTTTCCCCTATAATTTTTGGAATGTGACAACTCAAATATAAATAAATAAATAAATAATTATTACGGGACAATTGTACACAAATCGAACTACTCCCATGGTAAGCGCAATAAGGCTTGTGTTATGGGTACTAGACGACGATATATTTAATAGATATATTACTTATATACATAGAAAACATCCAAGACTCAGGAATAAATAATTATGCTCATCACACAAATATTTGCCCTTACCGGGATTTGAACCCAGGACCTCAGCTTCGCAGGCAACGTTACTCCCACTGAGCCAAACCGGTCGTCAAATATGATTGTAGTATTTGAATCTCTTATGTGTGCATATTCGCTACAAAAGTTATTTTCATTTAAATACATAATATTAAAAAAAAGTGAGCCGATAAAATGTTAAGGAGAGGAATTGAAACCGGCCAAGAGCATGTCGGACCATGCTCAGTGGTAGGGTTCCGCAACCGTTACTAAAACAAAATGCACTACCAAGAAAAGAGCGTATCTCCGCGACATTTACGTCCTTTTGCTGAGAAGTGCAGTTTTTTGGCAAATTACTCAAAAACGGTATATCCGATCATACCGTTTAAAAAATAGAGTGGGGAGAGGCAATTTATGCTACTTTCGGAGAGATAATTTCCGAAAATATTCACTAAATCATTTTTTTTTTAAACCTCAAAATGTTTTTCAATGAACTGTCTAAATATAATGACACACATTGATATTTGCAGATTTTTTTTTCAGTTTTGGTTACAGGTACGAAACGCCCCCCCTAGAAATATATTTTTTATTATTTAACTATCAAACTAAATAGCGGCTTATACATGACACCTATGCACCAAATTTCTTCAATATACATTATGTAGGTACTTTTTGAATAAAATGCCTGTGACATACGGACGGACATGACGAAACTAAGGGTTCCGATTTGCCATTTTGGCTACGGAACCATAAAAATCTTTAAGCTCAACTATATGGTTTAATTAAAAAAAATCAAGCTCCTCGGGTCTTCTAATATAACAAAAACTTTTCCAGTACCTAACTATTCTAACGGTATACCACATGCCTAGAAAAGAAATTTCTGTCTAAAATAACATTTTTTTATGGAATATTTTACAAATTACTGATATATGCAATATTTGACACAATTGGTAAATTCAAATTAAAAAAGTGAAATTAGAATAATATTTATTGTTCATATATTAATAAATACGAGTAACACGTATTAACAATTTTATATGTGTAGGTACCTGAAAAGGTAAGATTTGGCTGCACCAGCCCCATCAATAACCGCCAAATTTTGTTAACCTGCATCTGTCACACAATAAAGATTTCATTTCATTTCATGTAAATCTTAGTACTTCTCTGAAACTACTTAAAAAAAGGTATTATCTTAAATAATTTTCGCTGGCTTGACCACCTTGAGCGAATGGGAGAGGATCGGCAGGTGAAGATAGCATACCTGGGTCGACCAACTGGATGACGCCCAGTCGGTCGACCGAAGTATCGCTGGATACATCTGGTGGAGGCGGATGTGCGTGAGCTCGGAGACATTAACTGGCGAGAGTTTGCGCAGGATCAGGTAAAGTGGCGTGCTCTTGTGTCGGAGGCAAAGACTCATTTTGGGTCCCTGAGCCAGCGCAGTTAGTTAAATAATTTGACTAATGTTAAAAATGACATCGAAAAGGATAGTAGTAATTATCTCATGGTTGGTTCATACGATAAACATTAACGAATATTTATTTACTTGTAATGTATTGGTCAAATGTACGGGTCAAATATTTCAAGTTTTCGACCCACACCTCTGTTTTCCGATTGTGCTAAAATTTGGCATACTTATGTAATATTTTCTTCTGATTCCACGATTATTACTCATTTGAATAAAACAATTTTAACGAATTATATCGCGTATATTATCTTCTCAAAGTGGATAGTTTGCACAAATTGTAACTTTGACAGAGAAAAATATACCTTTACAAGCTATTATTTAACTTGCAATGTATGTATGTATGTAACAATGTTTGTTACGGTGGAATCTTGTAACTTACATTTTACCCGCTTCCCGGTTTTCGATGATACTGAAAATTTGCATGCATATGTAAATTGAATAACAATGCATTATTATTATGACATGGAGCTAATCTGATGATGGAGCCGGAAGATGGTCATACGAACTCTGTCATAAAATCACGCAATCCTACCGAGTCTGGGCTTCATAGAACCGTCTCGGTGAGTAGTTGATGGATGTTTAAAGAAAAGTGCAGTTGTCATTAAAAGCTTGTCACAGAAATGAAATTTGTGACAATTTTTTTTATGTCAGTCAACCCGTGATCATGGAAAGCTGAAAAGCTTCCGAAACGTCGGGAACTCAAATGAGATAATATACGTGATATAATCCGTTAAAATTGTTTAAATAATAATCGTAAAGACAACAGAGTGGTCCAAACAATATTAGTATCTACTTATTCTAATGTTAGTTCCTTAATAATTAATACACAAAACTGATTTAGTCCTCTGACCCATTCTCCACAACAGAGGACAGTCTAGCTTGTTAGCTATCATGCTTAGGATGCTGTTGCTACTCCCGCGCACCCTGTCTAGCAACGAGGCTGTTTTCTTGCGCCAGACGGCATCAAAGCCGTCTGTGCGCGCCTCGACGAACATGGACGAAGCGCTGCAGTAGCGCGGTAGTCTCAACAGCACCCTGAAAGCATTATTGTATTGAATGCGCAAGGCATAGCCCGTTGAGTATATCTAACCCACAGACTTGACGTGTACAGCGATGTACAGAAAGCATTAAAAAGAGTAATTTTCACTTCACCGTACAACGAGCAAATCTACGGGCCAGCATGTTCGCTCGAACTGACAATGCCCTACGCTCCCTCTCCATATCTACATCATCCTTCTGGTCGTCGGTCACCCTTTTGATGGGGACACCATTAAGTACTATAGGTGGAACAAAGAACGGACATTTACTTCCCGCCTTAAAAACCATATAGTTGGTTTTACTTACATTGTAAGTCAAGCCATGGGATGCTGAATACGCCTCACATACAGCAATTAACTGACGCAATGCACTGCCTGAGGGGGCCAGCAGCACCATATCATCAGCATAACTGAGGTTATTGACAAAGACACCGTCAATAGAGCAGCCAGCATGCGTGCCGCTGAGCTCCTCAATCAGAGCATTTATGTATAAACTGATGAGCAAGGGCGAGCTCAACTCCCCTTGCCTCACCCCGCACTCCAGCCTACACGGCGCCGACAACTCATCTGCCCACTTCACACAATTTTCCTGATTAACGTGCCAGTACTTAAACAATGATACTAACTCAGGGTTATTGTGTTTATTTTGTCCATATTAATTTAATTTAATATATTTATCTTTACACATATATGCCATTCACACAGGCACGTACATAAATGAGTAGGTACACAGCGTACATACACAGCACGCTGTCTCACACATGTCCTGTTCTGGATCCACGGAAGATCAGCGTCATGGCACTCATGACTGCTCTGACATATGCTGAGTGGACTCCATTTTTGTAAACACAAATATGATTGATTATAGCTCCTAGGTTTAGCTTTAAGTCTAGGTTAAGACTATACATGTCACTTTTCCAATGTATTGTAATTTTTGTTGTTGTTTACAAAATAAATGTATCTTCTTCTTCTTCTAATTCCGGTGATAGCCCTACACCTTCCAGTTTACACCAAAGGATCTCATATGAAACTGTGTCGAAAGCTTTGGATAAATCCATAAAACAAGCATAAATTGGCGTACCCCGGTCAGTATAATACCTGACAGTGTGCTTCAAACTAAGAATGGTACCTTCCGTAGATAGACCTGGTACGAAACCAAACTGAGCATCGTGGAGCTTAAAATGCCTTTTTAAATACGAGTTGAGCACACTGTACCTTTGCTACTATCGTGGCCAAGGAGATGGGTCTATAGCTAGACTTATCTGACGCATCTCCCGTCTTTCACTTTAGAATCGGCACCACCAAAGTTTTGATGATGTCCTGGGGTAAGTATGAGTGACCTAGACAGATGTTGTAGAACATGGCAAGTGCACGTGGTAGGTGAGTGCCGGCATGGCGCAGGTGCTCGACAGAGAGATCATCGTGGCTGGGTGATTTGCCCTTCGTCATCTTACGTATCGCGAACTGGACATCCTTGGCGAGTTCGCGATACGTAAGAATTTTCTAAAGCTTATTATAGCACACAAGACTACATGAATGATGAAGCCGCGTGGGATTAATGTAAATTATAGCGTCATGTAGGTATATGAATAATTATTTTAACGAATACCTTAGGTATTATTATTATTTTAATCTTAATTGTTTTATATACTCTGACATTTAGAATTTTATTCTAGACACATTCTAGATTTTTTTTTATTGACAATCCTTTTGGGATTTATCTTATTGATTATTTTAATTTTTAAAATGATGATTTTTATCATAATATTATACTTAAGTTAAATGATCTGATTAGGTTTTTCTGGGTTTTCCCTAATCCTTGCAGCAAATGTTGGATCATATTGTATGTCTCCCAGCAAACATTCAGTCTCATGTAACTGACATTTCGAAAGTGCTTGTAACTAGGCCTACTTGAATAAAGAATATTTTGATTGATTGATTGATTGAATCAGGGTTTTTGTCTCACTGATCTCCGTATCGAGCAACCCACAGGGCGGCCCTAATGGAGACTTCACATTAAAATGATTTTGAAAAATGTTCGCTATACCTTTCGGGTCAGAATCCCATCGACACTCACGGGAGTACCAGGCTTAGGGTTTAGCTTATTGGTACATTTCCAAAAGTTTTTAAAGTCAGATTTGCCATGGTGTAACGCTATTAAGTCAATTTTTATTTGCTCTTGGTGGTTTTGACACCACTTTAATCTGCCCTTAAAAACCTTTCTCGACTCAATCATGCTATTATACACTGGGCCGCTACTTGGTTTACCGTAGGATACCCACGTATCAAAGTGTAACCTGGCACTCGCATGAGCCTCGCCTACATGTCTATTCCAGCCGCTTATAGGCTTCTTTCGGCCCCTAGAATGCTTCTCGTCTCCATGAGAACAGCTTGCAGCCTGACTCAATACATTTATTATATTACAATTTATTATTTGTCTATGATAGCCTTATGAGTGTCATCGTTACAGTGGCTACCACAGCATTGCACAAACTCCGCAGGAAAATCAATAATCTTTAAACCGTTAAATTTCTGATAAGTACTGATCTGATCAGCATTACGTTCACCCCAACGAATTTTATTAGGTGTGAACGATGCCGTATCCATTTTTCTCTGTGCTATATTCAGGTTACATTTAACAACTAGCGGGAAGTGATCAAACCAGTACACATCATATTTGACGTATGTGTCAACAACACATTGCCGCGCAGCACTTGTCAATACACATGGTCTAACCACCGCCTGCAGCCATGAGCTTCACTAAAAAATGTGTACGTATCTGACGGTATAATCCTGATCCATTGAGAACTGACATAGCTCACTGTAAAATCTAGTATTAGGGTGCGCATTAAAGTCCCGTAGTATGAAAGCAGATTCGACACTATTCTCCTCAATAATAGCATTTACTAACGCTAGACAATTAGTCAGCTCTCAGTATACGCTTAACACTAGCAACGATCGGTCACTTATTGTATACTTATGTAAGTTAGGTGACAATACAATACAATATTATGACACCATCGAGCTGATCTGATGATGGGCCCGGATGATGGTCATAGGAACTCTGTAATCGGAGATTAGGCTCTTTATAATCATCTCGGTGAGTAGTTGATGGCTGTTCAAAGAAAAGTACAACAGTCGGCGATAAAAGCTTGTCACAAAAAAGTTTTTTTAGACAGTAGATACTTATTTTAGTGTGAGTTTGTAGAAATATGAATGCGTGCTGCTGTCTGTGCTGTACGTGTTTACCTTGCCTCAGGATGTAATTGGTAATGATAAGGCATGCAATTTGCAGTGGTTAAGTGGCCTAAGCTCTAAACATACGTTTATTATCAACAATGACAATTACAAACAAACTCCTCCTCTGTCCTCCTCTCTAGCATCGCGTAAACCTGCGGATAGTACACCCCGCACTCCGCCCCGCCCACCGCGTTCTCCAGGAACACGCGGTGGTCGCTCACGCGCGTGTACAGCTCGACGCCCCGCGCGCGGCACGCGCGAGAGTAGGACGCCACGCCGCGCAGGAACGGGACGGCGATGCCGCGCGAGTGTTCCAGCGGAGACCCGAGGAAGAACGCCAGGCCTGCGCCCTCGTCGATGGTGCAGGATTTACCTTGAAATTAGAACTGCCATCAGGTTTATCGCAATAAAGAACTTGACACTTTCTGACGAGAGTGACAATTATGTGTGTCCGGGAGTGTTAGATGGTCACTTTCATAGGCCACATCACATTTCATACGAGTATCATCATCGTCATTTTTGAACAAAGGCCTACCCAAGGATCCCCATTACGACCAGTCTTGCGCCACTCCCATCATCCTGACCAGGTTGCCGGTCCGTCTTGTTGGGAGCCCTCCAGGCTGCGTGGACCTGCATGCGACATCAAGAACATTTCTGGACCAGCGGCTATCGGTTATAAGAGAAATGTGCCCCGCCAACTGCCTCTTAAATTGATAAACTCTTTGAGCTACGTTCTTGTATGCGTGAGAGTGTGTGCTTACCATTTGGGCATGGTTTTATGCTACTTCCCCAGATTCTTCGTAATGACCCGTCTGTGTTGTATTTCTTGGTCTGCGCTTGCTGGTAGGTATAAACATCAATTTCAATTTCATTTTCATTTACCTAAAGCCGGGCTGGCCCTGGGTATGAACCCAGCACAGATCTTGTCTGCAGTGAAGATCTTGTCTCCAGTGAAGAGCCACCGCGTCTCCCGAGCCACCACTTTACTGCAGTTCTCCTCTACGATGTAAGGCACCTCCAACTTCTGCAGCACGGTCTGATCGTTTTCTTTCTGCAAGCCAACGGCCACGGTCTGGAAAGAGGAGGAGAAGCTCGGAAATACGGCCTAGCATAGCATTTAAAACGTAACAAATGACAAACAACCAGATAAACCTGATGGGAAGTAATATTTTCTTCTATTTCCGCATTTATTACTCATTTAAATACAAAAATACAAAATCGTAAACAGATTAATTACATTTTAAGGCTGTCCGTCACTGACCAAAGTAGGCTGCGCCTATATCTTGGCCATCTGCGAGTGCGGTTAACAAAACAGATCACTATCTTCAATCTAACAATTAGGGTCAAGAACGAGTTAGGGTGTGTGTATGTGTATGTATGTGTGTTTGTGTTTGGGTATGTGTATGTGCAGTAGTATAGGATTCCCCATGTTTATAGATCCTCATAACAGGAGTTCACTTTATTCTAGCGCATTTAATTACTTACTCAGTTTCACTGTAAGACAAAGTCATTAACCAATGTTTCACCACCCTTTTAGCTCGGAGTCCTAATAGAAGTTTAATGTCACAGTAGTAGCATGCGTAGTTATAAATACAGCAATGAGAGTAGGCTGGTGATCGCCTAGCGAAAGCGGATGCGCATGGGGGGAGCGGAACCCTGTAAATGCACCTTCGCAGCATTTCCTTGTCACCAGCAGAATTGAGTACGATGCCATGAGTACGAGTGGCTGCTTTAATGATGAAAAGTTGCCTCACCCTGAGGAGTTTCGCCTCGCTGTACTTCACCTTTATAACCGCTCTCTGAGCGCGTTCTACGGGGACCAGGTGGCTTTTAGCAGCACAGCCCCCAACCGCCACCCCATAGAAAATAAAATAATTTCAACAGATTATATGGCATACACTATCTCATTTGAGTTTCCGACGTCGTAAACATGGAAGCGGCAAGGCTTCCGAAACGTCGGGAACTCAAATAAATAAATAAAAGAGCGATTTGTGTAAAATTGTCCCGTAATATTTATTTATATTGTTTATTTATTTTAAATAAACAATAAATATTACAGGATAATTATACACAAATCGAACTAGTCCCACAGTAAGCTAAATAAGGCTGGTGTTATGAGGTTATGAGTACTAGACGACGATATATTTAATAGGTAAATTTATTTATATAGATAGAAAACATCCAAGACTCAGGAACAAATATTTATGCTCATCACACAAATATTTGCCCTTACCGGGATTTGAACCCAGGACCTTCAGCTTCGCAGGCAACGCTACTCCAACTGAGCTAAACCGGTCGTAGAAATATTTTACGCGATATAATCCGTTAAAATTATTTTATTTAAATGGTGGGAAGTAGTAATTGAGGCCCATGAATTTGGTCAACGTCAGAGAAGCGGACGGGTTAGTCCAAGGTTCAAGAATCGAATTCTGTCATCCTCACTCTCGTGTTAATTTGAATTTGAGTGAGTAAGACAGCGCGAAACGAACTTCGAATTTTGAACTTGGAAGCAACTCCGCTGCCTATATTACGTTGCTGACTTTCGATTTTTTTGTTTCCTCGCTTCTTAAACCCAACGTTATACCATGCGACTTTTAAGCTTACAAGTTACAACAGCTTACAAGTTTTCGGCAAAAGTATTGATCATGTTTCTGTGATGCTTAGCATCTGAAAACTGAGGATGTATTTTATTCCCGAGGCTAGAGGTGCGATCATGGTGGGAGCAGTTAAAAAAATCCCCATGATCAATGAACAACCCAATGTTAAGGTGGAACCTGTACAGAAAGCCAACGTTTCTACAAAGACTAAGTGGTTCCCAAACGTCTCTCCGTGGAATTTACTATATTTTCACTCAAAGCCACGTGTGACCAAATGTCCCTAGTTGATGTTGGTACATGTGGTGACTATGGTTACCGTGGCGAGGCCCCCGGGTACCAGCTATCGCCCTTCCAGTTTTCTACCAAAGCTGAGGCAGCCGGGCCGCAGCTTGCACTCCCCACAGCGGCCGCGAAGGCACATGTGGTCATTATGGTTACCGTGGCGAGGCGCCCGGCGACCAGCTGCCACCCCTCCAGTTCTCGGTTGAAGCCAAAGCAGACGGCCTGCAGCACGCGCTACTCACAGCGGCCGCGACGGCACATGTGGTCATTATGGTTACCGTGACGAGCCCCCGGCGACCAGCTGCCACCCCTACTAGTTTTCTATCGATGCTGAGGCATGCGGGCTACAGCACGCGCTACCCACAGCAACCGTGACGGCACATGTGGTTAGTATGGGTACCGTAGCGAAGCCCCCAGGGACCAGCTGCCGCCCCTCTAGTTCCCCGTCAAAGCTGAGGCAGACGGGCCGCAGGCCATGCTGCTCGTACAACGGAATCGCCAGCAGCACCACGGCAATGTCGGCGCGATACCTGCCCGCGGCGCCGTTGAATTCTGGGGGGACTTTTATAGAGTCCACCTGCAACGTACAGCACTATTGTAGGGCCAAAATCAGCTAAACGTTAGCGTCATGAACACTAAGTCGGACCACTCGCTTGCACTTGCAGTTTCTTCTAAAGCGCGAGCGGGAAGTCCAACTTGGTTATGACCGTCTTCGCGGTATATTAAAAATCATCATTCTCGGCCTAAAAAAAAAAGACTTCAAATTCGAATTCAAATTTAAATTGTTTATTCTGTAAGTAGGCCACAAGGGCACTTTTACAAGTCTGACTCTACGGCATTTCACAAGAGGAGACCACTGTTGAGAAGAAAGCCGAAACAAACTCAACAGTCATTTTTTCAAAATAATTCTATAATATTACAATATATTGTCTCAATTATAGTTAAAACTTTTGCAATTGTGTTATTACTATTTTATAATTGGTATAAACATTACTATTGTAGCTCGGAACAAAGGTAGATATGTCTTTATATTTTCTATTATTGTTCATACACACAGTACAAAAAAACAAATTTACATTAATTTCCATTACAACCCTCAAAACGTAAAAGGAAAAACGACGCGCGAAGCGTACACCATGCGCTTGAGCACAAACTGAGCGAGACTAAACCGGTTTCTAACCGGACTAAGAGTTTGTGCTCACACATACACGCGCATCGCGCATGTAGTAGTGTACCTATCACACCGCGGTTTTATGAAACTTAGTCTATGTTCCGTGTTTACTCATGTGCCAATACATCCTGTATAACTCACGTCATTCTGCTGTCGGTAGCTACTGTAGTCATCAGTCCGGTACGGGAGAACCTCGCCGGCTCCCACCGCAAACCGCGTCGCTGGCAGCAGTCCGTGGCCCTCCTGCCAGAAGCAATGTGCCGCTGAAGCAATAAATTTCTGTTCAAAACTAGCGTTGCGAATTCTAAAAAAAAGTTTTATAACTTAGAGACGATTCTAGGATTGTTTATTTCAAGCTTTTACATTAAAGAGTTCCTATTACCTTTTGGTTCCATCATCAGATCAGTTTGATGGTATTTTAATATTGTATCGCCACCGAACTTCCATAAGCAGGTATGCCAAATTTTTGCTCGTTCATAAAGAGGGTCAAATTTAACTTGCAAGATTTAACGAACGGCCAGTTCAGAAAAGTGAATTGTCACAATCATATAATTGTACTTGCTGTATATATGAACGTACGTGTATGGATGTGTGCGGGTCGCCGCACACAGATAAGCAGTATTAAACGAGCTACCGTACGAGATGCACGTGCTGTGGATGTGGATTGATCTATAACCGACCCCATATATTCAAAATTTCAAAATGAGTGCCTACGTTGGAATATTAGGAACATTTGATTTCTTACAAAAATCAGTGTTGCTGACGAGTTTATCTGATGATATTGATTAGTTGGTTAGCAATCTACAAAATCCAAAGAGAAAGAAAACACATGCATTTCGTACGGTAGCTCGTTTAATGCTGCTTATCTGTGTGCGGCAACCCGTACACATCCATACACGTACGTACATACATATACAGCAGTACTGATGAACGCGCATTATTTTCTGTACATTAAGATGTTTACATTCAACAGACACCAATCTCTGATCTACGGTATGGCCTGCTTGCTGAACAAGTTGTCTATACTGCCGATTCAGAAGACAGGTCTCACCTGATACGACGGCATTCCTGGACACCAGCGACCCCCCGCAGAACCTGACGTAGGGTCTTTGGTATTTACTGAACACACTGACTTGCCACGGCAGCCGCTCTTGTCCCTCGCTCGTCTTGTCCTCTGGTTTCTGATCGCCGTCAAAGCTAAATTGGACAGAGAGAGAAAAAAGTTAAATAAGCAATGCTTTTCTACATCAAATGGGATTGGACTTGATACCAATGAAGCAAGGCACGTCGAAATCGCCTAGAATTCTGACCCCGACAGGGAATTCCACATCTTAGCTATTCGTGTGATTAAAGAAGATATCTAAACAACGAGATGACGGATGATAACCGTCATTATCACCGATCATCTCGCCGTTTACATGGAAGAAAAAAAAAGATGCGTAGACCTTATATGGGATAAGTGCACGAGAATGATAATCATGATTCGTGCAAAACCTCTAGCGTGAATAGAGCTTTGAAGATACTGTTGCTATTCCAATTTAGAAGTTACTCAGACTGTTATCAAACTGCCAAAAAAAACATTTTACTAAAACGATGTTTTTTATTTGTTTACGAGAGGTATTTGAACACCTATTTCCAACGGCTCTCTGGGCATACATATACGCCTTAGTGACTAACATATAAGAACCTTAAAGACTGACTAGAGACCAGATCATAGTCGGTTAAAACGTACGGAACTTTTAGATTTAAATAATAAATCTGGGGGCACGGCAGTGCCCCCCGCCAAGTCGAGCAGAACAAAGGCACGCCGTACCATACTTTTTTCGAAGCCATTCACGCGATTTTCGACCCCCTGTAATTTATTTGCTGATGAAGCTAGAAGCCTGAATTTTCAGTGACCAAGAGGGCATAATACACCTTAGGTATATTCCAAATTACAGTCAAATATAAGGTATAGTTAAAGATTTATTGCAAGTCAAAGTTCCTTAATTTTGTCAGTCACTCACTCACCGATCATAGGAATTCTACAGTACTTTCAGCAGATTTACAAGGTTCAAATTTGAACCCTATTAGTGTTTCGTCTGTAAAGTACCAGAAAACTTATACATTCGCGTTAGTGTGGGACGCTACCTGCGCTGATACGCTGGCGGCGTCCTACCTCCCAGCGACCAGCAAAACGGCCGGTGCGGCGGCGGATGCCCGTGAGAGGTCTAAGGCGGCCAAATATAGTTGTCTTGGCGCCCAGTATGAGTTTGTGGCATTCGGCGTCGAGACACTCGGCCCATGGGGTCGGGGTGCACACGGGCTCTACAAGGCCCTTAGCAAGCGCCTGCGGGAGGCGACAGGCGACCCTCGCGCAGGCAGCTTTCTCGCGCAAAGGGTAGCAAATGCTATCCAGCGCGGGAAGGCTGCCTGTGTCATGGGCACTCTGCCAAAGGGTCCCAATTTCTGGCAGTACATTTAGAATAAGATTTTATTTAAGGTATTATGTTTTCTATTATTTTTATTATTAAATTATATACATTCTGCGATTTCAGTCTAGTATTCCAGATATAACAGCTGTATAAATAATTCTATAGAAATGTATGCGATTACAAAGTTACATTTGCACCTCATAAACAGTAAAATTTTTCGTTACTTAAAAGCGGAATAAAGGAGGGGGCTTTATTCCGCTTTTAAGTAACGAATATGGCGGAATAAAGCCCCCTCCTTTATTCCGCTTTTAAGTAACGAAAAAAAAGGGGGAATGTGGGAGAGGAGTGGGGAAGGAAGAGGGTAAGGAAGGTGGGAAAGAGGAGGGTAAGGAGGGGGAAAGCAGAGGGAGAGGATGGTGGAAAGAAGGGGGAAATGGGGAGGTGGAAGAATGGGGAAGCAGAGGGGCGGGAGGAAAGAAGGGAGAACGAAGGGGGAAAGAAAGAGGAAGGAGAAAATACAAATTTAATTTAATAAAGATCACGTTTATGACCTTGGTCCAGTTAAAATTAAATTTGAAATTATGAATAGAGCTTATGTCCATCGCGAACAGTTTCCCATACGTATTTTGCTTATGCTATTACTATACATAAAAGCCAGGGTCTAAGTCTAAATAGTGCACTGAAGGATATTGGTTCTGCAGTTTTTACATGCGGGCAAGCGTACGTGGCACTCTCGAGAGTGACATTTTTTGGCGGTTTACATCTAGCTAATGTCGATTTCGGTAGTATTAAAGCGCAGGAATCCGCAATTTCAGAATACAATAGACTTAGAAGCATTTACCGTCCAGACTTGTCAGAAATTGTCACATCAAAGCCTCGGAGAAAAGCCCACAAAGACAGAGATTGGGCTATGAGCACTAGACAACGATATATTTGCTTGTATACATAGAAAACATCCAAGACTCATAAACAAATGTATATGCTTAACACACAAATATTTGCCCTTACCCTGGACCTTCAGCTTCGCAGGCAACGCTACTCACGCGCAGCCAAACCGGTCGTCAATTAATTTTAATCGAAATTTCGTTAGCAGATGTTTCTGTTTTAACAAAAAAGTCATTAACTGAAGGCTTAACTTACCTGACAGTACTTCCTTGTCCAACAGCCTTCTTATTAATCTCAGAGACAGGATAATGGTATACTTTTTCAGGCTGTGGTCGAATAATGGGGATACTGTAATTCAAATGACCGTGACTACCGTAATTTTGATTGTTTACTCCAGCCTCGCTAGCTCCAGTCACATTTTGCTCCTGAGCTTGACTGACTTTGTTTCTTAGCTCATCGCTCGAGGAGCCTGTATCTCCAAAGGTAGCGGCCATGGCGTCGACCACCAGCAAGGGTTTATTATCATTACCTATAGCAGTCGAACCACGGTCGACTAACTCGTCGAAATCATGGAACGTAAAAGTATACAGAGGCTTGCCTCCAATCGCAGGCTGAAGGTAATCGTATATATCTGATTCATAGATGTCCTGAACATCAGTGGCGTCAGTGTTACCAGTGCTATTGGCTGGTCCGCTTGGTCCGCTCTGGGACTCTGGGTTTTGTTCAGCTCCACGGGCCATAAGGCACAACCCTGAAACAAACAGAAGTATTCCAATTTTAAACAAATACTACATCCTTGACAAACCTCACGACTACTTTTAGACATATAAGAAATGAAAAACCGGTCAAGTGCGATGCTGACTCGCGCACCGAAGGTTCCGTACAAACTTTCACTTATTCCGACTTAATTTGCCGCTTGAGTTAAGTTTGCCTCCGGTATCTATGGCGTCACATACAAATGAGGGGCAACCTAATCAAACCGGGTTATTCAAAAATTATTTTTGGTGATTAAAAAAGTAAGACAGATAAATATAATAATACGGTTATAATTTTCGTGTAATAATCATTTTAAATTACATAATTCCAGAAAATTCCACATTTTTCGCTTGGTAATCTTCGGAAATAAAGGAGGGGGAAAGGGAAGGAATGGTGTTTTCTCCGCACGTTTTCCTTAATAAAACAAAATCTACTCACAATAAAAAAATAGTTCAAAAATGTACAGATCAATCCCTATCATATGATGCCCTACTTGACCTAGG
This sequence comes from Hedya salicella, assembly GCA_905404275.2. Taxonomy (NCBI): domain Eukaryota; kingdom Metazoa; phylum Arthropoda; class Insecta; order Lepidoptera; family Tortricidae; genus Hedya; species Hedya salicella. The sequence continues at coordinate 51,061,960 of FR990097.1, read as the reverse complement.
ATCTAGATCTTCCTTTTCTACCATTTTTGGTACGGAACCCTAAAAACCGGCCAAGTGCAAACCTGACATCTGACTCCGTTCAAACTTATTCCGATATTGATTTAAACTTACACGATCTTCACTCATTATCACAAAAACAAAAACTGGCCAGTTGAGGTAAGGCTCTTGTTGCTATCTATAGCATTGCATACAAATAAGGAGCAAACTTAACGAAACCGGGTTATTCAATAACTTTAGCTGTGCCCGTGGCTCCGCCCGCGTGGAATTCGGTCTGTGTCAGTAAGCGGATAATTCGCCCCTCTCCCCTGGAGACGAAGCTTGAAGTAAAGTCCAGATAAAATATTATAATTGCAATTACCACTAAATAAAAGTACACTCCAAAATCAATAGTTTTTCCCCCTTATTAAAATTTTTGAGGTGATTTAAAAGACATAGAGTATGACTCATTGATTTAAAAAACGCTAAGTAGTAGGTGTATATCGGACGATACAGTACCACTTTTCTATTTTTACGTCCTTGACTGTATCTATCCTAATCAAAAGTCCATGGCAAATTCCATCCCAATCGGTTCTCCATTCAAATCAGTCTAAGCATGACAAGGTAAGAAATATACTCATAGAAATCCATACTTCCTAACAAACTCTCGAATTTAGGTCTAATATTAGAGAGGAGAAAGAAAGAAATAAGTTTATTTAGCATTGCATAATTATACTTATAACATAGTTTATAAAACAGGTGGAATTATGCTAAAAAGATCGTCACTCAGCTTAATGTCATGAAGTAAACAATACTTACTTCCTGACGCTGATTTTCAGTAACGCCTGCACTGAAGGTCACTTGGTTAGTATATGGTAGGGGAGTTACATTTTAATTTTTTTCGCATATATATGGAAAATAAACATTCCTTGTAGGTATTAGATAACTAATAATATGTACTATTTTTATTATTATTTTTTTACATGGATTATTATAATGTTAAACTACGGAAAACTACGGAACATATGACGATTCAATGCCTACAAAAATCGAACAAACTGCGATGTAAGCGCTTGTGTGTGTTTACACACTTGTAAAAGTGTGTGTGTGTGATTTATAGCTGCAAAAAAAGGCACAAACGAGTTCGGTAGAAGCCACCGCGGACAGTGCAACTGCTCTTGAGTCGCCTCACACTGCATTCAGTATCCTGCTGCGCCCCAGCTCCGTCGCCTGTGCCTGGCACCCTATTTATTAAGTTAAATAGACATACGGAAGCCGAAGTTCGGAATTTTATTTCGTCCTTCAACGGACCCGTTCCCGCTACTACGCCCTGCGACTATTTGTCGAAGCGAAGCTAACCACGTCTGGAGGACCCATTCCCAGACTGCCGCTCGCCTAGACTGGTCCTTCGCCTGCCATCACCAGTCAGCCCACGACAACTGGCCCTCTTGGACGAGGCTACACCGCCGGTTGTCGCTGACAATTATTTAGACGTAATATTAGAGGGAAGGTGAATATAGTTAAGATAACAAAAACGTGAGGCCAAGTATTTACATTTTATTTACAGTTACGTTTATGTATGCACCACTAAATATGTACGTATAATTTGCATTATCATATTAATTAATACGCGATTAAGCCCCGTTAAATAGGTAAGTAAGAAATGAACGCTAAATGTCGTTACTTTTTTGCGGACCACTCCTTAAGGGGCTAACTTTGAATGACCTTCGATCGCTCTTCGCCTTGCCGTGTTGTATATGTCTCATCCTCATCATGTTGACAGCGACCGTCTATACCAATATACTGTTTCAGTTTATCTTCACGAGTCACCGAAACCAAGATAAACGCCATCAAACTTTGTTAATTTAACGACGAAAAAATAAATTTTTGCAACTTTTCTTAAAAAATACACGCTTTTTAAAGACAAGGCTTGCTTAGCAAGTCAGGACTTTTGAAAATGAACAATTAGGCATAGTTTTTGAGTCTGTTTAAAGTTTATTGAGAGACTAGATACGCAATCTTTATTTTTAAAATTATGTTAAATATATTCTAATCTGAATGCAAGAAAGTGTTAAATAGAAACTGAACAATCATAAACAAATCGAATGTTATTTTGGCCATTCTATTGACTAGATACAGAACAAAAACCATGAAAATTGGTATATATTCGCTTGGAGCCCCAATAAATTAAAGATATACACGATGATTCTTAATCGGTGATCAGGAGTAGGAAAATCTTAATATCTAGCCAGGGCCGGATTTAGGAGAAGGCATCCGGGGCTAGGGCCCTGGCTTTCACAAAAGAGCGGTACCGAATTCTGATTAACAAATCAATGGATCACATTTAGGATCGCTCTTGTTTGTTGTCATTATTAACGACCTGGTTGAACGTTTGTCATGTCCTTGTTTATTGTATGCAGATGATCTTAAAATCTTTTCAATTATAAAAAATATTGAGGACTGTACAATTCTACAGAATAACCTTAATGCAGTAGCGAAATGGTGTATTGAAAACCGTATGTTTTTAAACTCTGAAAAATGCTTCATTCTTTCCTTTACGTCGTCAAAACAAAAATTCTTATTCGATTATTCCCTTAACAATTACACATTAAATCGCACATCTGTTATCCGTGACCTTGGCGTTCATTTCGATGAAAAATTAACCTTCCATTTTCATTATGATAAACTAATTTCCAAAAGTATTAAACTAATCGGTTTTATATCTCGTACCACCAGAGACTTTAAAAACGTTAATACCTTGAAATATTTATATTATTCTCTAGTACGAAGTACCTTAGAATACGGGTGTGCGATATGGTCACCTTATTACAAATTACATATGGACAGAATTGAGAAAGTTCAAAAGCAGTTCTTCGACATCCTTTGCTATAGGCTCCAGCTCGGCCGAGAGCATAGATCATATGCCAGTAGGCTTACACACTTCAACGTATCATCCCTGTCATCCCGCAGAAAATGCAATGATTTAATTATACTTTATAAAATTATACACTCACATATTGACTATCCTTCCCTTCTTTCTCTTCTGAACTTCATTACCCGATATAAATCACGTAACCCCTCGCATAAATTATTCCTGCTTCAAATTTATAAAAATAACACCTCATTCTATAACCCTATTATACGAATGTGCCGATTGTATAATGAAACGGCGTCTGAACATCCTTCTTTGGACATTTTTAAAAACAGCTTACTCTCATTTAAAAACACTGTTAAAAAAAATTTAGGTCATTTAGTTTTACGCAAATGTATATAATAGGTAAAGTTTAATTAGTTAATACTGTAAACACAATGTTAAATTGTTGTTATCCCTAAATATTATGAAAATTTTATATAATTTGTCTCTAGCGATTAATTTTCACTAAATCTTATTAGTCTTTCTGTGCACACATTGTTTAGAGTTATAGTCCAGACCTTAACTTTAAGCTTTTTATGTTGATTTTTATGCGACTGTAACTTGTTGTGTGAGACTAATAAATAAATAAATAGAGAAAAGAGGCGGCCATTTTTACGTCTTGAAAAACCTTAGCGACGACGATGGGACAAAACCGTCCATCGAAGCTGTCTCTCCTGAGCATTGCATAGATTTACTCCGGGAACTTGATTTCAACGAAATCATCAATGAGTTTTCTTCTAAAAACGCTCGGCAATTTCGCATAATTCTAATTTTTGATTATAATTTATGTATGTTTTTTTAAAGAATTTATTTGGTTTCACTGTTAGATATTCTATGGCACACCTTATTTAGTATAGTCCTACATGGGCGCCTTTACATTTATATTTTGACTCTGGGAATTATATCTGTCACTTCCCTTCCTTCCAAGACCAGATCTGAAGCTAGACGTACTAAACGTAGTCCTCAATATATTAATTATAAATAAGTTTATCATAGTGCCTGAGGAACTTTATTCATTGTGGATTCTGAGAAATAGACGTTGGATCAAAAGGAGTACGTGTTTTCCACTCTATCACACCACATCCTTCCACTGCGTGTCCCCTCGCCATCTACTAACATTCACAATAAATTATTTATTGAAAAACTTGACTGCACAAAATTGTGCATTTTATATGGAAAATAATGAAGCCTATGTTCAGCAGTGGACGTCCATGGCTGAAAGATAGAATTTTCTGAAGACGTTGTTGGCTCACAGTTACAGATTAGTGGAGTGACAAGAAATTTAAGATAAAATTGATTTCAAATTAATGATTTTTTCAAAAAAAAGCGTTTAATCCACGTAATTACGACTTTAACGTGACCAACATCGATTACTTACTTAGAAAAATTGGTTCCAGTACGCCTACCATGAGTTCGGCACGAGCGAGTATCGGGCTCTCGATGACAGTCTATCTCTTTCGCACTATTTGCGCGTGCGAGAGAGATGCACTGAGTCGATACGAGATACTCGCTAGCGCCGATCGTAAACTCAGCTCATGCATGGTAGACACACTGATCACCGATTAAGAATCACCGTGTATATAAGTATCAACTTACCCAACACGGTCACCAAGATGTACATTTTTTGCACAATGTAAGTTACACTTTTTAAGCACATTATTTAAACCTGTGTGTGTGTGTATGTATCAAATATGCAATTAAAATTTGAATCACTTTCAGTAGTGAGACTTGAAATTTTGTGTTCAAACGTAAATTAATAACAATTCAATGATAAAATACCGTCAGCAAGCTAATATTAGTAATTAAATTGTTTAAAGGAAGCAGAAACTTGTACTCTTTCACATCACGACGTGTGTAGTCGACGAAACTTCTTAAAGCACTATTTTAGAGCGTAATCATTTTATCCCTAATCATATTTTTTCCTCTAATTTTGATCTGTCTTGAAACCGATATAAAGTTACTTTTACACAGTACTTCCCAACAGGTTTGGATCGTGTATAGATCCTATGGATACTGAATTGTAAAACAGACGTATGTGTCTTTGAAGTCCCTGTGTAGTTACGTTTGTTTGGAACTGATCGGCAAGACTTGTTGACCTTGCGATGAAGCGCCAGTGTCAGACGGATCGTGACTTCCACACACTAAAAGTGGTTGCAGCGGGATGTGTTTACCCCACAAAAAAACCGGCCAAGTGCGAGTCGGACTCGCGCACCGAGGGTTCCTACAAACATTCACTTACCCTAACATTATTATATTACCTGGTTCCGGTTGAGTGAAGTTTGCACCTAATATCTATAGTATAGAATAGAATAGAATAGAAAACATTTATTTCAAGTAACAAGACTCATACAAACAAACACAATCGTTAGTAACATTAACTTATTTCTAATGTTAGTAGGCAATTAATATAATATTATACAAAATATGCACTGTGTGAAACATGCATTTCACAACAGTGTCTCATGTACGGACAGTCCAGCCTGTCCGCTATCGAGCCCAGGATGGGGTTGGGGCTGGCCCGCACCCGGCGCACCAGGGATGCACATCGCTTGCGCATAGTCGTATAAAAGCAGTCTATACGCGCTTCTGCGAACATCCCTGATGCGCTACAGAAGCGGGGCAGCCCCACCAGCACCCGGAACGCGTTATTATACTGGACCCGGAGGGCTCCGTAGGCCCGTTGCGTGTAAGACCTCCATAAGCCGCACGTATACAGGGAGGTACAAAAAGCTCTGAATAGAGTTATTTTAACCTCCATCGTACACCGCGCGAACTTACGGGAAATCATATTAGCCCTCACTGACAGAGCCCTCCGTTCCCGTTCTATATCCATGTTGTCCTTTAGATCAGTCGTGACAATATGACCTAAGTATTTGAAACTCCGCACCCTTTCTAGTGGAGTACCAGAGAGCTTTATGGAAGGCACCTCATCTATCCGTTTACTACCGGGTTCAAACACCATAAACTGACTTTTGGCTACATTATATTTCAGCCCGTGTTCGATGGCATACTTCTCACATACGAGAAGTAACTTACGTAGGCCACAAGCCGACGCGCTGAGTAAAACCATGTCGTCCGCATAGCTTATATTATTTACACATACTGAGTCAATATGACAGCCGACATGCATTTTACCCAGCGCGTCCAGAAGTCCATCCACATAAAGATTAAAGAGCGTGGGCGAGGTCAACCCCCCCTGCCTCACTCCACATTCCAACCGGTATGGATCCGACAGTGTACCCGCCCATCTAACGCTATTGACCTGGCCTCCATACCAGTACCTGAGTATCAGTATTGTTTCAGTAGGTAATTGAATGGCTTCCAGCTTCTTCCAGAGTACATCATAAGAGACCAGGTCAAAAGCCTTAGATAGGTCTAAGAATCCAGCGTAAACTGGAGTCTTCCTATCCATATAGTATTTGACAGTATGCTTAAGACACAGTATTGCGCTCTCTGTGGATAACCCGGGTCTAAACCCAAACTGATTGTGATTTAGCCGCACATATTTGTTTAACTGTGAATTAAGCATACCGTCAAAAACTTTAGCTATGATGGTAGCGAGAGAAATAGGCCTGTAATTACTAGAGTCTGCTAAGTCTCCAATTTTATTTTTAACAACCGGTATAACAATTGTCCTCATCAGGTCCTCGGGCAAGTAGCAATGCCTAACACACAGCGTATAGAACATTGCCAACACTCTTGCAACATGAGGACCCGCAAACTGAAGATGCTCAATGCTGAGGCCATCATGCCCCGGTGACTTACCTCGGGAAATCGAGCTAATAGCCTTGGCTACCTCCCTAGAAGTGAAACCCGGTTCAACCGGTTGCGTGTTGGCCTCAGCATTGTTCACCTCCTGCCGTGATGCCCCCAAAGGAGATTTTACAACAAAGTGCTCTTTAAAATGGTCAGCAATGTCTTTCAGGTTACTTTTACCATCAACGCTAACAGGACAGACAGACCGAAACTTCATATTATCAGTAGCCTTCCAGAAAGACAGGAAATCTTTTTTGGAGTGATGTGACGCTATGATATCCATTTTAATTTGCGATTGGTGATCTTGGCACCATTTAAGGCGAGATTTAAAGATCTTCCTTGTTTCACACATCTCATTAAATAAGTTTCCATGTGTAGGTCTACCATAAAGCACCCATTCTTGAAACCTCAGTCTGGCTGCCCCATGAGCATCTTTGACATGTCTGTTCCACCCTACTATTTGGTTCTTAGACTTTCGCTTTCTGCTTAGACTACTAGTAATAGCGGCCGCGCGTAAAACTGACACAATATCGACATACATTCGATCAATTACCTGTCTATGGCCAGTATCACTGCAGTACTTATCTGCGCAAAGTCTAAACTCCACAGGAAAGTCAATGGACTTTAAACCCTTTTGACATTCATCGCTATAACGGGCCACCTGCTCCGACCCTCTTTCCCCCCATACTATTTGTTGACTAGGTGCGCTAGGTAGGTTTATTAACCTAGGTGTTATTATATTGAGATCACATTCTAGCATGAGAGGGAAATGGTCGGACCATGTGACATCGTATTTGACATATACATTGCGCACCGACGACATTACAGATTGTGTTATAAGGCAATGATCCAACCATCGCTCGCAGTGGTGCACATCGCTTATGAATGTATACGTCCCGGAATCTGTACCTAACTTGTGTATATCGATACAACACCAATCCAGTTCATTGCAGTGGTTAATTAGTTCAATATAAAAAAGTTCACTTGGATGGGCGTTGAAATCTCCCAATATGAATACCGATTCTATGCCGTATTCCTCAACAATAGCACTCACCCCGCCGAGGCAGTCCGTAAACTCTGGTAAGTTGTCCATACTATTTGTTGGCATGTATACGCTCATCACAATAATAGGGCGATCATCCCTCACTATTTTTATCGCGCACACCCGCGGATTATCGCACGGAACCACCGACACATCACAAAAAACCGCATTCCTCCATAGTAGGGCGACACCGCCGTACGGTCGCCCGCGCAGCATGCCTATTGAGGTGTTCATTGACGAAGTCCCAGTCGCACTAAAATTGGCGTCAATACTATTCAGAAATGGAACATCTTCGGGAGCCAACCAAGTTTCCTGCAGGGCAATAATATCACTTATTTGACATAGTTCTCTCACACTGTCCACACAACGCTTCACATTTTTACAATTAAACGTAGCAAGTGTACAACTAGACATATTGATTTGATATATTGCCGTCACCAAAGCTTACTCTGACAGGTTGTTTGTAAGTGTAATGCACAAACTTCCGAAATATAATGTCTTTCGGCCATAAGTTACTATCCAAAAACAATGGTATTTTCGATTCGTTAACGAAGAACTTGTAGGCATTGTAGAACTTTTCGTTTCTTATTTTAATCTTTTCTAATAATATTGATTCTTGCGTTTTTCGTTTAATATACTCCATTATTTCCGATTCATCCGCATCTTTATTTACTTTTGTGATAAACATCGGAATTCTACGCTCAGCTGCCCTAAAACTGCCAACTGTAATAGTTGAGGTCCCAAGTTGACCTTTGTGGCGTGTAGTTTTATTTTTGTTTTTGTTTTTATAGCGTACAGTCTCCCAGTCGTCATTTTTGGGGCTACGACTTTGCGATGATGGGTCCACCCCCGTAATTAGCGCGTCAGCAAACGATTTACCGCGCTTCGTCGACTCTGAGGGTGAGTGGGTCAGCTGCGCCTGGGCCAATTCAATCAGCTGTTCGTCGCGATGACTCATCCCGCTCGTTGTAGCAGCGGCGGCCGGCGGCAGCGATACATTATTCTCCGCGGTAGGATTTCCACCCTCAATCTGAATAGATCGATATTGATTGCTCACACACAAATTATCGGTTATAGGTGACGATGACGTTTCTTTATTTGTATTAATAGTGTCATTCAATGTCGAGTTGTAAGTCTGAGATATGCCTGAGGGGCCACTATCCAGGCACCAGGCTCCGCGCCTCACATTAACATTACACATCGATAACCTGGCAGGGGCAATGTTTTTCATTACATTAACTTCTTTCTTCAAGTCTTCGAGTTCATTAAGAGTCGCATACGTTGATTTAAACGTGTCCATATCAGTCTGTAACCGCACTATATCCCTCAGCAATTTTGTACAATCCAGATGGTCGAATAATATTGGCGGTAATTTTTCTAACTGCCGGGCCACAAATACTGGAATTGAACTGGGATCAGCAGTTCTAAACACGTTTATAATATCATTTATATCGCGCTGCTCCTTCTTTTCTCCTCTGCGATTAACATTTGGTTTGTTCGTTGGGACGGCTTCATAAAGTAACGACTTTGAGTTTTGAATTTCAGCTCCTGTGAAAGCCGACGTACATAAACGAACTAAGGTTTCCTCGTCTATCACGGATAACTTATTCTGTATATACGACAACATTTCGTCAATAACGATGTTACAGTGATTGCATTTTACTGTAGCCGACATTTTTACGACACTCACGCGCCGATCGAGACAAAACAAAACAAAACAACAGACAAATACGAAAGCAATACGTGCGTCACCGCTGCGCGCTCACGCGGAACTCGATAGCATTGCATATGAGGTGCAAACTTAACGCAACCGGGTTAGTAGATAGTGTTTTTGAAAATTAAAAAAAAATTGCTAGTTAGAGGCATGGTTATAATTTTCGTGTAATATTTATGTTTATTAATACAAATTATGAAAATTTCAAAATTTCGTTCGGTAAACTTGTGCTTTTGATGGTGTTTTTTTTTACATTTCCTTAATAACACAAAATCTCATCAGAATAAAAAAATAAAAATAAATTTTTAAAAATGTGCAGATCAAGCCCATTTATTTGATATAATACTTCATCTTGTAGCTATACTCTTAATTTTTGCCCTCCCTCATATTCGTCGTTTTTTTTTAAGCTGATCATGTTTATACGAATTTCAAATAGATAGCATAAGTAGTTTTTGAGATATGGCGCTCTATAGTCGGACAGACAGACAGACAAAGTCGCACCATAAGGGTTCCTTTTTTACAATTTTTGGTACGGAACCCTAAATAAGACAAAATCATTTGACGGCATAAGTAAAACCAATACCTTATATAAATTTTATTTTATCTTATTATATAAATCTTCTATGTAAATAAAAACCGGAAAAGTGCAAGTCGGACTCACGCACTAAGGGTTCCATACATAATATACGCTACAAACGGCCGTATCTATGAAAATCCAGAGTTAGCAAAGAAAGCCCTACTCCTAAGCAAAATGTACGCGGTGTTCGATCATTTTATATTGGTTACTGACATAGACAGATAGACATAAAGTTGTACTGTTTCTAGTATTTGTTGTTATAGCGGCAACAGAAATACATATTTTTTTCTTTCGTGGCCTTATCAATCAAATCAAATCAAATCAAAATATCCTTTATTCAAGTAGGCTTAGATACAAGCACTTTCGAATTGTTAGTTACAATCAGATAAGTCTTTGCTGAAACATACAATATGATCCAACATTTGTTGCAAGGATTAGGGAAACCCAGAAAAACCTAATCAGATCATTTAACTTAAGTATAATACTTACTTATTATTGATAAAATCATTGTATTGTATTGTAAACACTTTATTGTACATAAAAACAATAAAACAAAGAAATTAAAGTAACATATTTGTACAAAGGCGAGCTTATCCCTTTAAGGGATCTCTTCCAGTTAACCTTAGAGCAAATGAAAGAGAAGAGTAAACATCAACGCAGATAGACAAACCAACAAGTTAATATGCACAATGACATTAAAACTTAAAAGCTAAAGTAGCATACACATACACATAAACCCTAAATAATAAATAGTAATATAATAGCATATATATCATCTAGATAAATAAATATACGTGTGTAAATATATATTTATATACATAATAAATATACACAAACGGATAAATATTACAAGAGGAGGTCAGGGGTCTGAAAGCCATAACTTTTTAAAGTTATCTTTAAATGATGCCACGGATTGTGACTGCTTAACGGACACCGGCAACGCGTTCCATTTTAAAAATTAAAATAATTAATAAGAAAAAAAAATCTAGAATGTGTCTAGAATAAAATTGAAAATTTCAGGGTGTACAGGGTGTCCCAAGAAGTAGTGATATACTGAAGCTGAGACGTAGAGGACCTAGAGGGCTATCTAAATCACCCCCATGTATGTTCCGCGATTTTTCGTATTTTCGGAGTTATGACTTTCTTTTTAAGTTTTCACCTATCGCCGAGTACGATGAGATTTTTATTTATGGTGACGTGAATTATTGCGGTAGATGCTTGATTTTTTTTGTGTGCTAAGCTGATAGATAGGCCAATTCAATATGCACACAAAAAAAATCAAGCATCTACCGCAATAATTCACGTCATCATAAATAAAAATCTCATCGTACTCGGCGATAGGTGAAGAATTAAAAAAAAAATCATAACTCCGAAAATACGAAAAATCGCGGAACATACATGGGGGTGATTTAGATAGCCCTCCAGGTCCTCTACGTCTCAGCTTCAGTATATCACTACTTCTTGGGACTCCCTGTATAGTCCACCCGTGACCATGGAAAGCTGGAAAGCTTCCGAAACGTCGGGAACTAAAATGAGATAATATACGCGATATAATCCTTTAAATTGTTTTATATTATATTAATTGTTTTATACAGGTATAAAACAATTAATATGCGTGTACCAATTAACTATTACAATATTGTCTTAATTATACTTAGAACGTTTACAATTGTGTTATAACTAATTTATAATTGATACACGCACAGGAGATGGACAAATTCTCCAGATCAATGTTAGTATTAAATACAAACTATATTTTTCAGAGATGTATACGGTCTCTAGGCGTCACGACATACGATAAAATTAAATATAATAATTTGACTGAATTCTACTGAGATGTTTAAGGTCTCTTAGGGGTCAAAGTGAATAATACATTAAAAATAATTATTATTATGTCATACGGCGTCATAACGTGCAAAAACATAAAATTAGTTAATTAAAATCCTCAGAAATGTTTAAGGATATACCTTTATAAATAAAACAAAACTCTTAGAGATATGTATAGTCTCTAAATCAAATAAAAAATGAATAACTTCAATCGAGTACAGGATGAAGTCTCTCACGTCATCAGTTCATTAAACACTGGTAAGCAGTTACTAGGTATACAATTAATTTGGCCCTTGCTAGCATGAACAGACCGGACCCCACAAACGGCACCCGTTCACGAGCAAGACGCATATCTCAGCCATCGCCTCCCTCAACCATATTTTAGGGAAGGTTGCGACCCGATCAACGACGCCACCGTAAGCAAAGAACTTTAAGCGAGCATAACATGCTCACACTGCCGGGCATTAAACACTAATAGTATTGCCCGGTGAGAAACAACAAATGTGCTCTCATGTTACATTAAATGCGAACTATTATTACCTCTTAAAATAATGCTTACACAAGACTAAACTACTGGCTTAAAGACATCTTTATCGTCTTAAAAGTCATTTACAGTATAATACGCCTTGTTTAGTAGGTGACGTTTTATGTGGGACTTAAATTTGCTGCAAGGTAAATTCACTACATCGGTAGGTATTTTGTTATAGAAGCGTACACAGTTCCCCACGAACGAAGTTCCGACCTTGCGGAGACGATGAGCAGGCATGGCAAGCTTGTTCTTATTTCTTGTATTGTAGTGGTGAATGTCACTGTTGTGTTTGAAATCATGTTGATTTTCCGAACATAATATTCTCGAGAATGTACTGAGATGCTACGGTGAGAATATTGGTTTCCCTGAATTTTTCTCTTAGTGATGCACGAGCTGCCAGTGCATAGATTGAGCGTACAGCCCGTTTTTGTAGTACGAAGATGGTTTGTATGTCCGCCGCCTTGCCCCACAACAGAATTACATATTACATTACACTATGAAAACAACTGAAGTACACGAGCTTTGCGGTCTCGACGTTTGTTAACTGTCTGATTCGCCTCACTGCATAGGCTGCGGAGCTTAGTTTACCTGCAAGAGTGGCTATATGCGCATTCCATTGCAGTTTTGAGTCCAAAGTAACACCCAGGAATACTGTTTTGTCTTCAAATTCTAGCAGATCGCCTTTCAATGTCACCTTGGCACAATCTACTTGTTTCACATTTGGTAACGTGAATTTGATGCACATGGTTTTCTTGGCATTTAAAAGTAAGTTATTTGCAGTAAACCAATGTACAATAATAGACAGCGCATCGTTTATAGTAACGAAGTTATTCTCTCTTCTTTTCACTTTGAAAAGAAGAGAAGTATCATCTGCGAATAACACAATATCATGTTTATCTTGCACAAGGTTTGGTCGATCATTAATATAACATTGATTTAAACTTACACGATCTTCACTCATTATCACAATACAAAAAAACGGGGCTTAATATAATAATAAAAAATGATTTATTTAATAACCTTTCGTTGGTAATTCTTCGACGTTTCGGACGTTGCGTTACGTCCATGGTCTCGAAAGAAACTGGAGTGGCAAAATCAACGTCTTCTAGCCGCGCGAGATTTCGATCTACCCGCGCTTGATACCTATTTATTATTAGGTTGAACACTACGGTCGTCACTAGACCGACACACTACACTCACGACCTCAGGCGAAAAAGGCAAAAAAAAAAGAAGGCAGGAAAGGTAATTAAATAAATCATATTTATACGCGATTAAGCCCCGTTTTGTTGTGTTGTGATAATATCATTGATACACACTAGAAACAGAAAGGGGCCTAGAATTGAGCCCTGGGGTAACCCCATAGCAACAGATGATCCAGTTGATTGCATCCCGTTGATGACTACGCGTTGCGTTCTGTCTGAAAGATATGATGAGACGAGGTCAAGTGCACCGTTCTTTATTCCGTAGTGTTCCAACTTACGCATTAAATTATTATGATCAACGCAATCAAATGCCTTTGATAGGTCACAAAAATCCCAATAGCATCTTAAGCGTTTTCCCAGGCATCAAAGATGTGTTTAACTAGCACTACCCCAGTATCAGTAGTGGAGCGACCTTTGGTAAATCCAAGTTGACTGCTATGAACTAGGTTATATCCATTAAAATGAGATGTAAGTTGATTAAGAATAAGTTTCTCGAAAACTTTACTCAATGCGGGTAATATTGATATTGGTCTATAATTGGTGGGGTTTGTTTTCATTCCTGATTTAAATAAAGGAATGATCTTTCTGTGCTTCATAAAATTAGGAAATACTCCAGTGTCAATACATTTTTCAACATATCAGCCAAATATTGATTATAGAAAGAGGAACATCGTTCCATAGACGAATTGCTTGAACAGCGAAGGATTTGTACATAAAACTAGTGCTGTGAGAGGGAAGACAGAGTTTGAGACTGCGAGCAGAGCGCAGCTTTTTAAACCAATGAACACTCGTCCTGCCCAAACTGTTATGTTTTTCTTGTTATGTGCCAATAGTTTGCCATTTTGTTTCCCTATCTTTTTTTTGCAATGTGACAACTCAAATATGATTGTAGTATTTGAATATCTTATGTATGCATATTCACTTGAAAACTTATTTTCGTTTAAATACATAGTAAGAAAAAAATAAGCCGATAAAATGTTAAGGACAGAAATGGCCAATGGGCAGGCCAAGAGCATGTCGGACCATGCTCAGTGTAGGGTCCCGCAGCCGTTACAAAAAAAATGCTCTACCGATGGTAAAAATACGATATGAGAAAATGCACTAGCAAAAGAGCGTATCTCCGCGACATTTACGTCCTTTTGCTGAGAAGTGCAGTTTTTTGGCAAATTACTCAAAAACGGTATATCTGATCATGCCGTTTAAAAAATAGAGTGGGGAGGAGACAATCTATGTTACTTTCGGAGCGATATTTTCCGAAAATATTCACTAAATCTATTTTTTTTTTGAAGCCTCAAAATTTTTTTCAAAGAACTGTCTAAATATGTATAATGCCACGCATTGATATTTGCAGATTTTTCGTTATTTCAGTTTTTGTTACATCAACGGATTGCCCCCCTAGAAATATATTTTATCATTATTTAACTATCAAACTAAGTAGCGGCTTATACATGACAACTAAGCACCAAATTTCATTAAAACACATTTTGTACTTTTTGAGTAAAATACCTGTGACATACGGACGGACATGACGAAACTAAGGGTTCCGATTTGCCATTTTGGCTACGGAACACTAAAAATCGTTAAGCTCAACTATATGGCTTAATTTAAAAAAATCAAGCTCCTCGGATTTTCTAATATCACACAAACTTTTCCAGTTCTAACTATTCTAACGGTATACCGCATGTCTAGAAAAAACATTTCCGTCTAAAAGAAATATTTTTTGGCGATTGTTAAACGCAAATAAAAAAAAACAAATTCAAATAATATTAATTCTTCATATATAAATAATACGAGTAATACGTATTAACAATTTGTGACAGTTTTAGGGAAAAGGTCCCACTTTATCGATATGGAGTTATGAGTAGTTCCTAATACTACAGATCATACGCTATCTTTTGGTGAAAGATATATGTCTCTAGGTGCGTTAGTTATTTTTTTAAATTCTTCAAATTTGCAAAAGTGAGACAGAGAGCGAAAATTGAGAAAATGTTGGTTAAAGTTTGGGACGGCAAAAACACACTTGAACTTTGAAGTTATGGAGTGGTTAGTATCAGATGAATTGGCATACTTTAAGGATTTTAAATTAGTCAAAATCATGTATGTAACCTTAGTAGTTTGTATGTTACGGAGGCTTGAACATAAAAAGAGAACGAAAATATGTTAATCCTGAATTGCATTTGTATTTTTTTATGCTGTACTTTTCAATTAACTTTTTGAAATAATAACTACGTAAAGGGATCCATAGAATTATTTCTGTCTTTTTTAGCATGAGCATACATTTGTAAATACAACTTTAATGATGAATCTGCGGGTCGTGTTATAAATATAGAAAATAAACCCATATTCAGGATTGACATATTTTCGTTCTGTTTTTATGTTCAAGCCTCCGTAACATTCAAACTACTAAGGTTACATACATGATCTTGATTAATTTGAAATCCTTTAAGTATGCCGATTCATTTGATACTAACCACTCCATAACTTCAAAGTACAAGTGTGTTTTTTGCGGTCCCAAACTTTAACCAACGTTTTCTCAATTGTCGCTTTTCACCTTTGCAAATTTCAAGAATTAAAAAAAAATAACTATAGCACTTATAGACATAATTTTTTCACCGAAAGATAGCTTATGCTTTCTTATATTACAAACTACTCATTACTCCATATCGACAGAGTAGAAATGCTTCCCTATAACAGGCACAAAAATGATATCGACGATTTTTTTCGGTATTCAACAAAGTGGGACGCTGGGCACTAAACTTTGAGGCCTTAAAAAGGGGCTTAAATTGGTCATTTATGTATCGACATCAAAATCATAGGTTTATTACAATATGTTCTATCAGTTTTCATTGAAAGTCGATTATCGGTAGGTTTTGCCATATTTCACTAAACTGCTCGTATAACTCCGAAACTAGAATCGACAAAGTGGGACGTTTTAATAAACTCCCTCACATTTTATGGTGTATACCTGAAAAGGTAAGATTTGGCTGCTCCAGCCAGCCACATCAATGACTGCCAAATTTTATTAACCTGAATCTGTCACACAATAAAAAAAATATTTCATTTCATGTAAATCTTAGTACTTCTCTGAAACTACTTAAAAAAAGGTTTTATTTTAAATAATTTTCGCTGGCTTGACCACCTTGAGCGAATGGGAGAGGATCGGCAGGTGAAGAGAGCATACCTGGGCCGACCAACTGGACGACGCCCAGTCGGTCGACCTAAGTACCGCTGGATAAATCTGGTGGAGGCGGATCTGCGTGAGCTCGGAGACATTAACTGGCGAGAGTTTGCGCAGGATCAGGTAAAGTGGCGTGCTCTTGCGTCGGAGGCTAAGACTCATTTTGGGTCGCTCGGCCAGTGCAGTTAGTAAGTTAAATAATATGGCTAATGTTAATTAAGTTATTCATTTATTTATGGTGTAACATTACAGAGAAGTTTTTTAATTACTATTAGTTTAGTTTAAGTTATTGCACATTAACATAGTCAGTGGTCATTCCTCTCTTACACTCTCTTCCATTCACTCATCAGCTGCACCATCCCAGTCGCAAACACATCGCACTGTGGTGACGCCGCAAGCACGGAGTTGAGAAGCGCTACCGCGCGGGGGAGGGGTGAGTGGCGGTACGAATTAGTTCGACAGGGTACTGTTGCTAGAAGGGGCACCTCTCGTCGCCTATTGCGATAGTCGTCCGGTACCTTAAGTTAAAGGATCTTTCCTAATAGACAGACGCTATCAATCTTAAGAATGACATCTAAAAGGATAATAGTAATAATTTATTTAAGGTCAGTTTATACGAAAAATATTAACGAATATTTATTAACTTGCAATGTATGTTTGTACGGGACAAATCTTTCAAGTTAAATTTAACCCACTTCTCTCTTTAACGAATAAAATATGTCGCGTATATTATCTTCTCAAAGGGTGAAGTTTGAACAAATTGTAACTTTGACAGAGAAAAATATATCTTTTCTCAGTCAATCCGTGAACATGAAAAGCTGAAACGCTTCCGAAACGTCGGGAACACAAATGATATAATATACTTACGTGATATAATGCGTTAAAATTGTTTTGTACTTATGTAAGTTAGGTGATACTACAATACTATGACACCATGGACCTGATCTACGGAGCCGGATGATGGTCATAGGAACTCTGTAATCTGAGATTGGGCTCTTTAGAATCGTCTCGGTGAGTAGTTGATGGATGTTCAAAGAAAAGTACCTACAGTCGGCGATAAAAGCTTGTCACAAAAATGATTTTTTAGACAGATACGTATTTTAGTGTAAGTTTTTAGAAATAGGAATGCGTGCTGCTGTCTGTGCTGTACGTGTTTACCTTGCCTCAGGATGTAATCGGTAATGATACGGCATGCAATCTACAGTGGTTAAGTGGCCTAAGCTCTAAGCATACGTTTATTATCAACAATGACAGTCACAAACAAACTGCTCCTCTGTCCTCCTCTCTAGCATCGCGTAAACCTGCGGATAGTACCCCCCGCACTCCGCCCCGCCCACCGCGTTCTCCAGGAACACGCGGTGGTCGCTCACGCGCGTGTACAGCTCTACGCCCCGCGCGCGGCACGCCCGAGAGTAGGACGCCACGCCGCGCAAGAACGGGACGGCGATGCTGCGCGAGTGTTCCAGCGGAGACCCGAGGAAGAACGCCAGACCTGCGCCCTCGTCGATGGAGCAGATTTTACCTTGAAATTAGAACTGCCATCAGGTTTATCGCGATAAAGAACTGAAAGGCTACCCCGAAATCCGAAAAACGAAGTTCGTATGGCGCCATCCCGCTCACTCAAACACAGCATAACATGAGAGTGAGCGGGATGGCGCTATACGAACTTCGTTTTTCGCATTTCGTAGTAGCCCCTCTGGTTTCTTTCTGACGAGAGTGGCAATTATGTATAACTAGCTTCTACCTGTGACTCCGTCCGTCTTAGATTCGTTTGTCGCGGATAAAAGGTTTTTTTTCCGGGATAAAACGTCGCTTACGTCCTTCCCCAACACTCAAATGTCTCTACCAAATTTCATCTAAATCAGTTGAGCAGTTTAAGCGTGAAAAGGTAACAGACAGACAGACATACTTTCACATTTATAATATTTTACTAATTTAAATGTTAAGCATACACCAAGATTTCAAGTTCCTAGGTTAAAAAAATTGCTCTCCTTACAAAGTTTCATCCCTTTTTTCGTCTCTAAAAGGGATGAAATATGACATACATTATAGCCTATTTCCTATTCTGATGTATAAAGTACATAACTGGAAAGTTTAAAAAAAATCGTCCAGTATAGTTTTTGAGATTAAGTGGATCGTAAATCCATCCATACATCCAAACTTTCACGTTTATAATATCATAAGGATTATAGGATTCATAGGTCCGCAGCTCGCAGGATATTTTGGGGTTCATCATCATCATATAAGTCTAAAGACGTCCTTTGCTGGACAAAAGCCTGCCCAAGGATCCCCACTATGACCAGTGTTGCGCCGCCCCCATCTAATCCCGTCCTGACCAGGTTGCCGGGCCATCCTAATGGGAGCCCTCCAGGCTGTGTGGACCTGCGGTCGCCACTCATGCCCCAGCGGCGAGTTATACTAGAAATATGCCCCGCCCACTGCCAATAAATCTTTCAACTCTTTGAGCTTGGTCCTTGTATGTGTGAGCGTGTGTGCTTACTATTTGGGTAAGTTTTTGCTGCTTTCCTAGATTCTTCGTAATCACCCGTCTCTGTTATATTTCTTGGTCTGAGCTTGCTAGTATAAACAATAGCACAAGCACCGACAGTCCGACCTACCTAAAGCCGGGCTGGCCCCGGGTTTGAACCCAGCACAGATCTTGTCTCCAGTGAAGAACTGCAGCGTCTCCCGAGCCACCATCTTACTGCAGTTCTCCTCTGCGATGTAAGGCACCTCCAACTTCTGCAGCACGGTCAGCCCGTTTTCTTTCTGCAAGCCAACGCCCAGGGTCTGGAAAAAAGAGAAGCTCTGAAATACGAAAGAATGAAAGAAAGAAGAAAGAAAACACATTTATTGCAACGAAAAGATAACACAGAAATAATTAAATTAAAATTATCTTAAATCTAGATTGACAAGAAACAATTGACTAATATAAGTATACAACACGGTGCTACCATGTCCGCAACAAAAGGCCACCACTCAGCGTGATGCTGCGACATCGGGGTAATATCGCAGCGCTGGTCTTCCGTGGGACCCGAGGTAGGCAGGTAAAAACAGCAACAGGAAGTCCTGACGTAATGTTTACATGTATAGGTACCTATTAAGATAATGTATGTATGTGGTGTAAGGCTAGACAAATCCAAGTGAAGGGTTTTTATGTATATAATCTTTACTATTATAAAGTTGTAAAAATGAAATGTTTCTATGTGTAGTTGTAGCTTCATAACGCCAAATCGGCTAAACGAATTTCAACTATTATGATACATGGGCAGCGGGGTGTCTCCAGATGGTTATAGGATACTTTTACCCGACTATGGTAAAGAAGAAAATATATATATATGTATACATATATATATATATTATTCTATTATATTATATATATATATATAATAATAGTAGTATATGTATTTTATTAAAGTATATATAAGCATTAATAGTCGAATATATAGATATAGGATGTCAGATAGGGCAGTGTGGGAATGAGCGATATATAAAGGTTAGGTGATGTTAAATACTTAAATATAAGAATTTATTAGCTGGAACGTTGGGCATTTATAAGGTATTGCCGATATTTTATTTTAAAAGTGCTCAAAGTTTAGGAATTGACCTAACATGTCATATGTAATATTAACTCTTCTGTTTCCGCGGTTATTACTTACTTCAATAAAACAATTTCAACGGATTTTGTGGCGTTTATTATCTCATTTGAGTTCCCGACGTCGACCCTGTGAACACGGAAGCTGCAAAGCTTCCAAAACGTCGGGAACTCGAATAAAATAATATACGCTACCTACATAATCCGTTGAAATTGATTTATTTAACTGATCGGAAGTAATCATTGAGGATGGATATGGTCAACGTAAGAGAAGCTGACGGGTTACTCCAAGGTTCAAGAATCGAATTGCGCCCCCCTCACTCTTGTGTAAATTTGAATTTGAATGAGTAAGACAGCGCGAAACGAACTCCGCATTATGAAATTGGAAGCAACTCCGCTGCCTATATTACGTTACTGACTTTTGAATGAAATAATGATTTTTATTCTGTAAGTAGGCCGCAAGGGCACTTTTACAAGTTTGACTGAAGAGGAGACCACTGAGAAGAAGAAAGTGCGATAATGGCACCTGTAGCCTCTAATTTATTAACCTATAATTATCGCCGATAATAATGGGAGCAGCTAAAAAAATCCCCGGGATAAAAAAAACAATGTGAAGGTGAAACCAACATTTCTTAAAGTCTAAGTGGTTCCAAGCCATCTCTCCGCAGAATTTACAATATTTTCACTCAAAGCCACCGGCGACCAAATGTCCCTAGTGGATGTTGTACATGTGGTTACTATGGTTACCGTGGCGAGGCCCCCGGGTACCAGCTATCGCCCTTCCAGTTCCGGGTCGCAGCTTGCACTCCCCACAGCGGCCGCAATGGCACATGTGGTCATTATGGTTACTGTGGCGAGCCCCCGGCGACCAGCTACCACCCATCCATTTTTCTGTCGAAGCTGAGGCGAACGGACCGCAGCTCGCACTACCCACAGTGTCCGCGTTAGCATATGTGGTTACTATGGTTACCGTAGTTTAGTCCCGGGCGACCAGCTGCCGCCCCTCTAGTTCCCCGTCGAAGCTGACGCAGACGAACCGCAGCCGGCGCTACCCACAGTGGCCACGTTAGCATATGTGGTTACTATGGTTACCGTGGCGAGCCCCCAGCGACCAGCTGCCGCCCATCTAGTTCGCCGACGAAGCTGAGGCAGATGGACTGCAGCCCGCGCTACCCATAGTGGCCGCGTTAGCATATGTGGTTACTACGGTTACCGTAGCGAGGCCCCGGGGACCAGCTACCGCCCCTCTAGTTCCCCGTCGAAGCTGAGGCTGTCGGACTGCAGCCCGCGCTACCCACAGTGGACGCGTTAGCATATCTGGTTACTATGGTTACCGTAGCGAGGCCCCCGGGGACCAGCTGTCGCCCCTCTAGTTCCCCGTCGAAGCTGAGACAGACGGGCCGCAGCCCATGCTCCTCGTAGAACGGAATCGCCAGCAGCACCACGGCAATGTCAGCGCGATACCTGCCCGCGGCGCCGTTGAATTCTGGGGGGACCTTTATGGAATCCACCTGCAAACGTACAACGCTATTGTAGGGCCAAAATCAACAGAACGTTAGAGTCATAAACACTAAGTCGGACAACTCGCTTGCATTTACTGTTTCTCTTTTTTCGCCAACGTCATCGAGTAAAAAGTATCCTATAACCATCTGGAGATACCCAGCCACCCGTGTACCAAAAATAGTCGCAACGACACATAGAAACATGCAAAAAATCCAATTTTTTTAATATCCTTCGCTTTCCCTCGAACAAGTGTCTTGGCTAGATATGGCAATAAATTGCGCTCATAAGCACATATTTGCATGCAGTTTCTACAAAAAAATACTCATGTAATCACAACAAACCACCACCAGACAGTATAATCCTCGAAGCGTGTTTCATCTCTACGAGGCATCATCAGTAGATGCAGGAGATGTTGACGGTCCACGGGAGAAGTGATTTTTTTTCTCTGGTAAGCATACACCCTGCGCTTGAGCACAAACTGAGTGAGACCAAGTAAATTTATCTACGCACGCGACGTAGAGTGAGCTCACGTACACACGCGCATCGCGCTTGTAGTAGTGTACAGCGCGGTTGTATGAAGCTTAAGGTGCGTCCACACTTGTAGCATTTGCTCGTATCCGATCACTGTGGCGTGGCATGACTGCGTATCGCGCTGCTTGGACGCTCATTGTCGGCGCGGCGATCACACAGCGCTTGTCCGATCTAAGTGTGTGATACGCGTAGCAATATGGATTACGAGCGATTGGATCGGTGCAACGTCCAAACGCATGATCGTGACACCTGATCATGCCACGGGACGAAGATCTGATCGGGCAAATGATACAAATGTGGACGCACCTTTAGTCTCTGTTCCGTATCTTTACTCATTTGCCAATACACCCTGTATAGTGACTCACGTCATTCTGCTGTCGGTAGCTATTGTAGTCATCAGTCCGGTACGGGAGCACCTCGCCGGCTCCCACCGCGAACCGCGTCGCTGGCAGCAGTCCGTGGGCCTCCTGCCAGAAGCAATGTGCCGCTGAAGCAATAAATTTCTCCTCATTAGGTACGCCTCATTTGTGAAATGCTGGTTGGTAAATTATTAAAATAAAATAATTAAGCCCTTCTGGCACATGTGTAACTGTCTTTATAGCTTAGGCCCATCTGGCATGTATGTACACCTTTAGTTGTTTTTTTTTTCAAAAATGGGTAGTTTGCGCAAATTGTAACTTTGACAGAGGAAAATACATCTTTTCTCAGTCCCAGGAACTAAAATGAGATAATGTACGCGATATAATCCGTTGAATTGTTTTATTTCAATAAATCTCTGTTCAAAACTAGCGATGCCATGTAAAAAATAAATTTTGTTACTTAGAGACGATTCTAAAGAAGCCCAAATTCGTTAGGATTGCTTTATTACAATATTTTACATTACAGAGTTCCTATGACCTTCTGGTTCCATCATCAGATCAGCTTGATGGTATTTAAATATTGCATCGTTACCGAACTTCCATAAGTACCTTTCCCAAATATTAGCTCGTTCAGAAAGAGGGTCAAATTTAACTTGCAAAATTAAGCGAACGGCCAGTTCAGAAACTAAATTGCTACAATCATATACTATCGATTTAAAAATATAATATCAATGTGTACTGTCGAATACAGTTTGTTTATTGTACATTAAGATGTTTACATTCAACAGACATCAATTGCCTGATCTACGGTATGGCCTGCTTGCTGAACAAGTTGTCTATACTGCCGATTCAGAAGACAGGTCTCACCTGATACGACGGCATTCCTGGACACCAGCGACCCCCCGCAGAACCTGACGTAGGGTGTTTGGTATTTACTGAACACACTGACTTGCCACGGCAGCCGCTCTTGCCCCTCGCTCTTCTTGTCCTCTGGTTTCTGATCGCCGTCAAAGCTAAATTGGACAGAGAGAGAAAAAAGTTAAATAAGCAATGCTTTTCTACATCAAATGGGATTGGACTTGATACCAATGAAGCAAGGCACGTCGAAATCGCCTAGAATTCTGACCCCGACAGGGAATTCCACATCTTAGCTATTCGTGTGATTAAAGAAGATATCTAAACAACGAGATGACGGATGATAACCGTCATTATCACCGATCACTCGCCGTTTACATGGAAGAAAAAAAAAGATGCGTAGACCTTATATGGGATAAGTGCACGAGAATGATAATCATGATTCGTGCAAAACCTCTAGCGTGAATAGAGCTTTGAAGATACTGTTGCTATTCCAATTTAGAAGTTACTCAGACTGTTATCAAACTGCCAAAAAAAACATTTTACTAAAACGATGTTTTTTATTTGTTTACGAGAGGTATTTGAACACCTATTTCCAACGGCTCTCTGGGCATAGATATACGCCTTAGTGACTAACATATAAGAACCTTAAAGACTGCCTAGAGACCAGATCATAGTCGGTTAAAACGTACGGAACTTTTAGATTTAAGTAATAAATCTGGGGGCACGGCAGTGCCCCCCGCCAAGTCGAGCAGAACAAAGGCACGCCGTACCATACTTTTCTCGAAGCCATTCACGCGATTTTCGACCCCCTTTAATTTATTTGCTGATGAAGCTAGAAGCCTGAATTTTCAGTGACCAAGAGGGCATAATACACCTTAGGTATATTCCAAATTACAGTCAAATATAACGTATAGTTAAAGATTTATTGCAAGTCAAAGTTCCTTAATTTTGTCAGTCACTCACTCACCGATCATAGGAATTCTACAGTACTTCCAGCAGATTTACAAGGTTCAAATTTGAACCCTATTAGCCCGTCCTACCTCCCAGCGACCAGCAAAACGGCCGGTGCGGCGGCGGATGCCCGTGAGAGGTCTAAGGCGGCCAAATATAGTTGTCTTGGCGCCCAGTATGAGTTTGTGGCATTCGGCGTCGAGACACTCGGCCCATGGGGCCGGGGTGCACACGGGCTCTACAAGGCCCTTAGCAAGCGCCTGCGGGAGGCGACAGGCGACCCTCGCGCAGGCAGCTTTCTCGCGCAAAGGGTAGCAATTGCTATCCAGCGCGGGAATGCTGCCTGTGTCATGGGCACTCTGCCAAAGGGTCCCAATTTCTGGCAGTACATTTAGAATAAGATTTTATTTAAGGTATTATGTTTTCTATTATTTTTATTATTAAATTATATACATTCTGCGATTTCAGTCTAGTATTCCAGATATAACAGCTGTATAAATAATTCTATAGAAATGTATGCGATTACAAAGTTACATTTGCACCTCATAAACAGTAAAATTTTTCGTTACTTAAAAGCGGAATAAAGGAGGGGGCTTTATTCCGCTTTTAAGTAACGAATATGGCGGAATAAAGCCCCCTCCTTTATTCCGCTTTTAAGTAACGAAAAAAAAAGGGGGAATGTGGGAGAGGAGTGGGGAAGGAAGAGGGTAAGGAAGGTGGGAAAGAGGAGGGTAAGGAGGGGGAAAGGAGAGGGAGAGGATGGTGGAAAGAAGGGGGAAATGGGGAGGTGGAAGAATGGGGAAGCAGAGGGGCGGGAGGAAAGAAGGGAGAACGAAGGGGGAAAGAAAGAGGAAGGAGAAAATACAAATTTAATTTAATAAAGATCACGTTTATGACCTTGGTCCAGTTAAAACCAAATTTGAAATTATGAATAGAGCTTATGTCCATCGCGAACAGTTTCCCATACGTATTTTGCTTATGCTATTACCATACATAAAAGCCAGGGTCTAAGTCTAAATAGTGCACTGAAGGATATTGGTTCTGCAGTTTTTACATGCGGGCAAGCGTACGTGGCACTCTCGAGAGTGACATTTTTTGGCGGTTTACATCTAGCTAATGTCGATTTCGGTAGTATTAAAGCGCAGGAATCCGCAATTTCAGAATACAATAGACTTAGAAGCATTTACCGTCCAGACTTGTCAGAAATTGTCACATCAAAGCCTCGGAGAAAAGCCCACAAAGACAGAGATTGGGCTATGAGCACTAGACAACGATATATTTGCTTGTATACATAGAAAACATCCAAAACTCATAAACAAATGTATATGCTCAACACACAAATATTTGCCCTTACCCTGGACCTTCAGCTTCGCAGGCAACGCTACTCACGCTGAGCCAAACCGGTCGTCAATTAATTTTAATCGAAATTTCGTTAGCAGATGTTTCTGTTTTAACAAAAAAGTCATTAACTGAAGGCTTAACTTACCTGACAGTACTTCCTTGTCCAACAGCCTTCTTATTAATCTCAGAGACAGGATAATGGTATCCTTTTTCAGGCTGTGGTCGAATAATGGGGATACTGTAATTCAAATGACCGTGACTACCGTAATTTTGATTGTTTACTCCAGCCTCGCTAGCTCCAGTCACATTTTGCTCCTGAGCTTGACTGACTTTGTTTCTTAGCTCATCGCTCGAGGAGCCTGTATCTCCAAAGGTAGCGGCCATGGCGTCGACCACCAGCAAGGGTTTATTATCATTACCTATAGCAGTCGAACCAGGATCGACTAACTCGTCGAAATCATGGAACGTAAAAGTATACAGAGGCTTGCCTCCAATCGCAGGCTGAAGGAAATCGTATATATCTGATTCATAGATGTCCTGAACATCAGTGGCGTCAGTGTTACCAGTGCTATTGGCTGGTCCGCTTGGTCCGCTCTGGGACTCTGGGTTTTGTTCAGCTCCACGGGCCATAAGGCACAACCCTGAAACAAACAGAAGTATTCCAATTTTAAACAAATACTACATCCTTGACAAACCTCACGACTACTTTTAGACATATAAGAAATGAAAAACCGGTCAAGTGCGAGTCTGACTCGCGCACCGAAGGTTCCGTACAAACTTTCACTTATTCCGACTTAATTTGCCGCTTGAGTTAAGTTTGCCTCCGGTATCTATGGCGTCACATACAAATGAGGGGCAACCTAATCAAACCGGGTTATTCAAAAATTATTTTTGGTGATTAAAAAAGTAAGACAGATAAATATAATAATACGGTTATAATTTTCGTGTAATAATCATTTTAAATTACATAATTCCAGAAAATCCCACATTTTTCGCTTGGTAATCTTCGGAAATAAAGGAGGGGGAAAGGGAAGGAATGGTGTTTTCTCCGCACGTTTTCCTTAATAAAACAAAATCTACTCACAATAAAAAAATAGTTCAAAAATGTACAGATCAATCCCTATCATATGATGCCCTAGTTGACCTAGGATCTAGATCTTCCTTTTCTACCATTTTTGGTACGGAACCCTAAAAACCGGCCAAGTGCAAACCTGACTTCTGACTCCGTTCAAACTTATTCCGACATTGATTTAAACTTACACGATCTTCACTCATTATCACAAAAACAAAAACTGGCCAGTTGAGGTAAGGCTCTTGTTGCTATCTATAGCATTGCATACAAATAAGGAGCAAATAGTTTATAAAACAGGTGGAATTATGCTAAAAAGATCGTCACTCAGCTTAATGTCATGAAGTAAACAATACTTACTTCCTGACGCTGATTTTCAGTAACGCCTGCACTGAAGGTCACTTGGTTAGTATATGGTAGGGTAGATATGTTACATTTTAAATTTTTTCGCATATATATGGAAAATAAACATTCCTTGTAGGTGCCTAGATAACTAATAATATGTACTATTTTTATTATTATTTTTTACATGGATTATTATAATGTTAAACTACGGAAAACTACGGAACATATGACGATTCAATGCCTACAAAAATCGAACAAACTGCGATGTAAGCGCTTGTGTGTGTTTACACACGTGTAAAAGTGTGTGTGTGTGATTTATGGCTGCAAAAAAAGGCACAAACGAGTTCGGTAGAAGCCACCGCGGACAGTGCAACTGCTCTTGAGTCGCCTCACACTGCATTCAGTATCCTGCTGCGCCCCAGCTCCGTCGCCTGTGCCTGGCACCCTATTTATTAAGTTAAATAGACATACGGAAGCCGAAGTTCGGAATTTTATTTCGCCCTTCAACGGACCCGTTCCCGCTACTACGCCCTGCGACTATTTGTCGAAGGAAGCTAACCGCGTCTGGGGGACCCATTCCCAGACTGCCGCTCGCCTAGACTGGTCCTTCGCCTGCCATCACCAGTCAGCCCACGACAACTGGCCTTCTTGGACGTGCCATGCGCCTTGTCCGAGCCTACACCGCCGGTTGTCGCTGACAATTATTTAGACGTAATATTAGAGGGAAGGTGAATATAGTTAAGATAACAAAAACGTGAGGCCAAGTATTTACATTTTATTTACAGTTACGTTTATGTATGCACCACTAAATATGTACGTATAATTTTCATTATCATATTAATTAATACGCGATTAAGCCCCGTTAAATAGGTAAGTAAGAAATGAACGCTAAATGTCGTTACTTTTTTGCGGACCACTCCTTAAGGGGCTAACTTTGAATGACCTTCGATCGCTCTTCGCCTTGCCGTGTTGTATATGTCTCATCCTCATCATGTTGACAGCGACCGTCTATACCAATATACTGTTTCAGTTTATCTTCACGAGTCCCCGAAACCAAGATAAACGCCATCAAACTTTGTTAATTTAACAACGAAAAAATAAATTTTTGCAACTTTTCTTAAAAAATACACGCTTTTTAAAGACAAGGCTTGCTTAGCAAGTCAGGACTTTTGAAAATGAATAATTAGGCATAGTTTTTGAGTCTGTTTAAAGTTTATTGAGAGACTAGATACGCAATCTTTATTTTTAAAATTATGTTAAATATATTCTAATCTGAATGCAAGAAAGTGTTAAATAGAAACTGAACAATCATAAAAAAATCGAATGTTATTTTGGCCATTCTATTGACTAGATACAGAACAAAAACCATGAAAATTGGTACATATTCGCTTGGAGCCCCAATAAATTAAAGATATACACGATAATTCTTAATCGGTGATCAGGAGTAGGAAAATCTTAATATCTAGCCAGGGCCGGATTTAGGAAAAGGCATCCGGGGCTAGGGCCCTGGCTTTCACAAAAGAGCGGTACCGAATTCTGATTAACAAATCAATGGATCACATTTAGGATCGCTCTTGTTTGTTGTCATTATTAACGACCTGGTTGAACGTTTGTCATGTCCTTGTTTATTGTATGCAGATGATCTTAAAATCTTTTCAATTATAAAAAATATTGAGGACTGTACAATTCTACAGAATAACCTTAATGCAGTAGCGAAATGGTGTATTGAAAACCGTATGTTTTTAAACTCTGAAAAATGCTTCATTCTTTCCTTTACGTCGTCAAAACAAAAATTCTTATTCGATTATTCCCTTAACAATTACACATTAAATCGCACATCTGTTATCCGTGACCTTGGCGTTCATTTCGATGAAAAATTAACCTTCCATTTTCATTATGATAAACTAATTTCCAAAAGTATTAAACTAATCGGTTTTATATCTCGTACCACCAGAGACTTTAAAAACGTTAATACCTTGAAATATTTATATTATTCTCTAGTACGAAGTACCTTAGAATACGGGTGTGCGATATGGTCACCTTATTACAAATTACATATGGACAGAATTGAGAAAGTTCAAAAGCAGTTCTTCGACATCCTTTGCTATAGGCTCCAGCTCGGCCGAGAGCATAGATCATATGCCAGTAGGCTTACACACTTCAACGTATCATCCCTGTCATCCCGCAGAAAATGCAATGATTTAATTATACTTTATAAAATTATACACTCACATATTGACTATCCTTCCCTTCTTTCTCTTCTGAACTTCATTACCCGATATAAATCACGTAACCCCTCGCATAAATTATTCCTGCTTCAAATTTATAAAAATAACACCTCATTCTATAACCCTATTATACGAATGTGCCGATTGTATAATGAAACGGCGTCTGAACATCCTTCTTTGGACATTTTTAAAAACAGCTTACTCTCATTTAAAAACACTGTTAAAAAAAAATTTAGGTCATTTAGTTTTAGGCAAATGTATATAATAGGTAAAGTTTAATTAGTTAATACTGTAAACACAATGTTAAATTGTTGTTATCCCTAAATATTAAGAAATTTTATATAATTTGTCTCTAGCGATTAATTTTCACTAAATCTTATTAGTCTTTCTGTGCACACATTGTTTAGAGTTATAGTCCAGACCTTAACTTTAAGCTTTTTACGTTGATTTTTATGCGACTGTAACTTGTTGTGTGAGACTAATAAATAAATAAATAGAGAAAAGAGGCGGCCATTTTTATGTCTTGAAAAACCTTAGCGACGACGATGGGACAAAACCGTCCATCGAAGCTGTCTCTCCTGAGCATTGCATAGATTTACTCCGGGAACTTGATTTCAACGAAATCATCAATGAGTTTTCTTCTAAAAACGCTCAGCAATTTCGCATAATTCTAATTTTTGATTATAATTTATATATGTTTTTTTAAAGAATTTATTTGGTTTCACTGTTAGATATTCTATGGCACACCTTATTTAGTATAGTCCTACATGGGCGCCTTTACATTTATATTTTGACTCTGGCAATTATATCTGTCACTTCCCTTCCTTCCAAGACCAGATCTGAAGCTTGACGTACTAAACGTAGTCCTCAATATATTAATTATAAATAAGTTTATCATAGTGCCTGAGGAACTTTATTCATTGTGG
Source organism: Hedya salicella (assembly GCA_905404275.2). Taxonomy (NCBI): domain Eukaryota; kingdom Metazoa; phylum Arthropoda; class Insecta; order Lepidoptera; family Tortricidae; genus Hedya; species Hedya salicella. The sequence continues at coordinate 51,031,539 of FR990097.1, read as the reverse complement.
ATTCTGAGAAATAGACGTTGGATCAAAAGGAGTACGTGTTTTCCACTCTATCACACCACATCCTTCCACTGCGTGTCCCCTCGCCATCTGCTAACATTCACAATAAATTATTTATTGAAAAACTTGACTGAACAAAATTGTGCATTTTATATGGAAAATAATTAAGCCTATGTTCAGCAGTGGACGTCCATGGCTGAAAGATAGAATTTTCTGAAGACGTTGTTGGCTCACAGTTACAGATTAGTGGAGTGACAAGAAATTTAAGATAAAATTGATTTCAAATTAATGATTTTTTCAAAAAAAAGCGTTTCAATCAACGTAATTACGACTTTAACGTGACCAACATCGATTACTTACTTAGAAAAATTGGTTCCAGTACGCCTACCATGAGTTCGGCACGAGCGAGTATCGCGCTCTCGTTGACGGTCTATCTCTTTCGCACTATTTGCGCGTGCGAGAGAGATGCACTGAGTCGATACGAGATACTCGCTAGCGCCGATCGTAAACTCAGCTCAGCATGGTAGACACACTGATCACCGATTAAGAATCACCGTGTATATAAGTATCAACTTACCCAACACGGTCACCAAGATGTACATTTTTTGCACAATGTAAGTTACACTTTTTAAGCACATTATTTTAACCTGTGTGTGTGTGTATGTATCAAATATGCAATTAAAATTTGAATCACTTTCAGTAGTGAGACTTGAAATTTTGTGTTCAAACGTAAATTAATAACAATTCAATGATAAAATACCGTCAGCAAGCTAATATTAGTAATTAAATTGTTTAAAGGAAGCAGAAACTTGTACTCTTTCAGATCACGACGTGTGTAGTCGACGAAACTTCTTAAAGCACTATTTTAGAGCGTAATCATTTTATCCCTAATCATATTTTTTCCTCTAATTTTGATCTGTCTTGAAACCGATATAAAGTTACTTTTACACAGTACTTCCCAACAGGTTTGGATCGTGTATAGATCCTATGGATACTGAATTGTAAAACAGATGTATGTGTCTTTGAAGTCCCTGTGTAGTTACGTTTGTTTGGAACTGATCGGCAAGACTTGTTGACCTTGCGATGAAGCGCCAGTGTCAGACGGATCGTGACTTCCACACACTAAAAGTGGTTGCAGCGGGATGTGTTTACCCCACAAAAAAACCGGCCAAGTGCGAGTCGGACTCGCGCACCGAGGGTTCCTACAAACATTCACTTACCCTAACATTATTATGTTACCTGGTTCTGGTTGAGTGAAGTTTGCACTTAATATCTATAGTATAGCATTGCATATGAGGTGCAAACTTAACGCAACCGGGTTAGTAGATAGGGTTTTTGAAAATTAAAAAAAAATTGCTAGTTAGAGGCATGGTTATAATTTTCGTGTAATATTTATGTTTATTAATACAAATTTCGTTCGGTAAACTTGTGCTTTTGATGGTGTTTTTTTTTACATTTCCTTAATAACACAAAATCTCATCAGAATAAAAAAATAAAAATATTTTTTTAAAAATGTGCAGATCACTCTTAATTTTTGCCCTCCCTCATATTCGTCGTTTTTTTTTTAAGCTGATCATGTTTATACGAATTTCAAATAGATAGCATAAGTAGTTTTTGAGATATGTCGCTCTATAGTCGGACAGACAGACAGACAAAGTCGCACCATAAGGGTTCCTTTTTTACAATTTTTGGTACGGAACCCTAAATAAGACAAAATCATTTGACGGCATAAGTAAAACCAATACCTTATATAAATTTTATTTTATCTTATTATATAAATCTTCTATGTAAATAAAAACCGGAAAAGTGCAAGTCGGACTCGCGCACAAAGGGTTCCATACATAATATACGCTACAAACGGCCGTATCTATGAAAATCCAGAGTTAGCAAAGAAAGCCCTACTCCTAAGCAAAATGTACGCGGTGTTCGATCATTTTATATTGGTTACTGACATAGACAGATAGACATATAATTGTACTGTTTCTAGTATTTGTTGTTATAGCGGCAACAGAAATACATATTTTTTTCTTTCGTGGCCTTATCAATCAAATCAAATCAAAATATCCTTTATTCAAGTAGGCTTAGATACAAGCACTTTCGAATTGTTAGTTACAATCAGATAAGTCTTTGCTGAAACATACAATATGATCCAACATTTGTTGCAAGGATTAGGGAAACCCAGAAAAACCTAATCAGATCATTTAACTTAAGTATAATACTTACTTATTATTGATAAAATCATTATATTGTATTGTATTGTATTGTATTGTATTGTATTGTAAACACTTTATTGTACATAAAAACAATAAAACAAAGAAATTAAAGTAACATATTTTTACAAAGGCGAGCTTATCCCTTTAAGGGATCTCTTCCAGTTAACCTTAGAGCAAATGAAAGAGAAGAGTAAACATCAACGCAGATAGACAAACCAACAAGTTAATATGCACAATGACATTAAAACTTAAAAGCTAAAGTAGCATACACATACACATAAACCCTAAATAATAAATAGTAATATAATAGCATATATATCATCTAGATAAATAAATATACCTGTGTAAATATATATTTATATACATAATAAATATATACAAACGGATAAATATTACAAGACGAGGTCAGGGGTCTGAAAGCCATAACTTTTTTAAGTTATCTTTAAATGATGCCACGGATTGTGACTGCTTAACGGACACCGGCAACGCGTTCCATTTTAAAAATTAAAATAATTAATAAGATAAATCCCAAAAGGATTGTCAATAAAAAAGAAAAAAAAATCTAGAATGTGTCTAGAATAAAATTGTAAATTTCAGGGTATACAGGGTGTCCAAAGAAGTAGTGATATACTGAAGCTGAGACGTAGAGGACCTAGAGGGCTATCTAAATCACCCCCATGTATGTTCCGCGATTTTTCGTATTTTCGGAGTTATGACTTTTTTTTAAGTTTTCACCTATCGCCGAGTACGATGAGATTTTTATTTATGGTGACGTGAATTATTGCGGTAGATGCTTGATTTTTTTTGTGTGCTAAGCTGATAGATAGGCCAATTCAATATGGTAACATTTACTATTGTTAGATCTTTGAATGGAATAAAAAAAAATTAAATGCCAAGAATGATAAAATTACCCAATATGTTCACAACTTCAAGGGGGTTTAAAAAGATAAAATCACATAAAAAATAATTACCGTTTGGCTTTTAAACACTTGCTCTATCTATCAGGTAGCTACCCTGAAAATTTCATTCTATTATTCATAAGGCTTCAATCAAAAAATTGAAATCTAAATGTGGTAAGTGCAAAATTCTAATTTACATGATGATTAATACAAAATGCCCCCCCCCCCCCCCCCCCCTGTTGCTCAATGCAAGTGTGACATCGCCGAAAAAAGTTGTCTTTTAAACGTCTGAATGCACTTCTATTATTTTTAATGGTTTCTTCTGCTACTCTCAATTTCCGGGTTAACTCGTCCAAATTGCGGCATTTTCTTGAGTAGACGAGGTCTTTGTAGTATCCCCATACAAAAAAATCAATGGGGTTTAGGTCGGGGATAGACCAATCCATCTTTCAGGGTATCTTTGATTGAAATAGTTTCTTACGTCCAAGGCAAAATGGCATGCTGCACCATCACACTGCAGTACTATGCTTCTGCGTGTCTCCAAGTCCACATCTTCTAACAGCAGGGGCAGATCGACGCGTAGAAAATTTAAAAAGTGATTGCCACCCAAGCGGTCTGGCAGCTGAGAGGGCCCGATTAGCTGACCGTTAAGTATGCCAGACCAAAGGTTAACACTGAAGTGTTCTTGGAATGTCGATTCCCTTTTTAAATTTAGATTTTCAATTGCCCATGAGTGAGAATTGTGCATATTAAAAATCCCATTGCGTCTAAAGTGGGATTCATCCGTCCACAAGATTTGGTTAAAAAAGTTTTCGTTTTCAGCTTGTCTCCTCAGCATTTCCGGACAGAATTCAATTCGCCGATTGTAATCTTCCGGTTTCAACTGTTGCACTTTTCTAATGTGAAACGGATGATATCCTACGCTCTGTAGTGTACGGTGTACCTGAGATTTAGAAAGTCCGGTACGACTGTCCATAACTCTTACACTGGTCGACCGGTCTCTTTCTACTTCTTCAACCACTGCATCTACTACATCAGGATCCGGCAAAGTGGCCATACGGCCTGATCTGGTACCCGGTATGTAACCTTCCAAATACGCATTATGTAATTAAACACCTTGTAATTGGTTTTACTTTGTTTGTATTAATCATCATGTAAATTAAAATTTTGCACTTATCACATTTAAATTTCAATTTTTTGATTGAAGCGTTATGAATAATAAAATGAAATTTTCAGGGTAGCTACCTAATAGACAGAGCAAGTTTTTAAAAGCCAAACGGTAATTTTTGTTTATGTGATTTTATCTTTTTAAAGCCCTTTGAAGTTGAGAAAATATTGGGTAATTTTATCATTCTTGGCATTTAATTTTTTTTTATTCCATTCAAAGATCTAACGATAGTAAATGTTATCATACTGAATTGGCCTATCTATCAGCTTAGCACACAAAAAAAATCAAGCATCTACCGCAATAATTCACGTCATCATAAATAAAAATCTCATCGTACTCGGCGATAGGTGAAGAATTAAAAAAAAAAACATAACTCCGAAAATACGAATAATCGCGGAACATACATGGGGGTGATTTAGATAGCCCTCCAGGTCCTCTACGTCTCAGCTTCAGTATATCACTACTTCTTGGGACACCCTGTATAAAACAATTAATATGCGTGTACCAATTAACTATTAAAATATTGTCATAATTATACTTAGAACGTTTACAATTGTGTTATAACTAATTTATAATTGATACACGCACAGGAGATGGACAAATTCTCCAGATCAATGTTAGTATTAAATACAAACTATATTTTTCAGAGATGAATACGGTCTCTAGGCGTCACGACATACGATAAAATTAAATATAATAATTTGACTGAATTCTACTGAGATGTTTAAGGTCTCTTAGGGGTCAAAGTGAATAATACATTAAAAATAATTATTATTATGTCATACGGCGTCATAACGTGCAAAAAGATAAAATTAGTTAATTAAAATCCTCAGAAATGTTTAAGGATATACCTTTATAAATAAAACAAAACTCTTAGAGATATGTATACAGTCTCTAAATCAAATAAAAAATGAATAACTTCAATCGAGTACAGGATGAAGTCTCTCACGTCATCAGTTCATTAAACACTGGTAGGCAGTTACTAGGTATACAATTAATTTGGCCCTTGCTAGCATGAACAGACCGGACCCCACAAACGGCACCCGTTCACGAGCATGACGCATATCTCAGCCATCGCCTCCCTCAACCATATTTTAGGGAAGGTTGCGACCCGATCAACGACGCCACCGTAAGCAAAGAACTTTAAACGAGCATAACATGCTCACACTGCCAGGCATTAAACACTAATAGTATTGCCCGGTGAGAAACAACAAATGTGCTCTCATGTTACATAAAATGCGAACTATTATTACCTCTTAAAATAATGCTTACTTTACATACACAAGACTAAACTACTGGCTTAAAGACATCTTTATCGTCTAAAAAGTCATTTACAGTATAATACGCCTTGTTTAGTAGGTGACTTTTTATGTGGGACTTAAATTTGCTGCAAGGTAAATTCACTACATCGGTAGGTATTTTGTTATAGAAGCGTACACAGTTCCCCACGAACGAAGTTCCGACCTTGCGAAGACGATGAGCAGGCATGGCAAGCTTGTTCTTATTTCTTGTATTGTAGTGGTGAATGTCACTGTTGTGTTTGAAATCATGTTGATTTTCCGAACATACATAATATTCTCGAGAATGTACTGAGATGCTACGGTGAGAATATTGGTTTCCCTGAATTTTTCTCTTAGTGATGCACGAGCTCCCAGTGCATAGATTGAGCGTACAACCCGTTTTTGTAGTACGAAGATGGTTTGTATGTCCGCCGCCTTGCCCCACAACAGAATTACATATTACATTACACTATGAAAATAACTGAAGTACACGAGCTTTGCGGTCTCGACGTTTGTTAACTGTCTGATTCGCCTCACTGCATAGGCTGCGGAGCTTAGTTTACCTGCAAGAGTGGCTATATGCGCATGCCATTGCAGTTTTGAGTCCAAAGTAACACCCAGGAATACTGTTTTGTCTTCAAATTCTAGCAGATCGCCTTTCAATGTCACCTTGGCACAATCTACTTGTTTCACATTTGGTAATGTGAATTTGATGCACATGGTTTTCTTGGCATTTAAAAGTAAGTTATTTGCAGTAAACCAATGTACAATAGTAGACAGCGCATCGTTTATAGTAACGAAGTTATTCTCTCTTCTTTTCACTTTGAAAAGAAGAGAAGTATCATCTGCGAATAACACAATATCATGTTTATCTTGCACAAGGTTTGGTAGATCATTAATATAACATTGATTTAAACTTACACGATCTTCACTCATTATCACCATATAACAAAACGGGGCTTAATGTAATACTGAAAAATGATTTATTTAATTACCTTTCGTTGGTAATTCTTCGACGTTTCGGACGTCGCGTTACGTCCATGGTCTCGAAGGAAACTGGAGTGGCGAAATCAACGTCTTCTAGCCGCGCGAGATTTCGATCTACCCGCGCTTGATACCTATTTATTATTAGGTTGAACACTACGGTCGTCACTAGACCGACACACTACACTCACGACGTCAGGCGAAAAAGGCAAAAAAAAAGAATGCAGGAAAGGTAATTAAATAAATCATATTTATACGCGATTAAGCCCCATTTTGTTGCGTTGTGATAATATCATTGATACATACTAGAAACAGAAAGGGGCCTAGAATTGAGCCCTGGGGTAACCCCATAGCAACAGATGATCCAGTTGATTGCATCCCGTTGATGACTACGCGTTGCGTTCTGTCTGAAAGATATGATGAGACGAGGTCAAGTGCACCGTTCTTTATTCCGTAGTGTTCCAACTTACGCATTAAATTATTATGATCAACGCAATCAAATGCCTTTGATAGGTGACGAAAAATCCCAATAGCATCTTGAGCGTTTTCCCAGGCATCAAAGATGTGTTTAACTAGCACTACCCCAGCATCAGTAGTGGAGCGACCTTTGGTAAATCCAAGTTGACTGCTATGAAGTAGGTTATATCCATTAAAATGAGATGTAAGTTGATTAAGAATAAGTTTCTCGAAAACTTTACTCAATGCGGGTAGTATTGACATTGGTCTATAATTGGTGGGGTCTGTTTCGTTCCTCATTTAAATAAAGGAATGATCTTGCTGTGCTTCATCAAATTAGGAAATACTCCAGTGTCAATACATTTGTTGAATATATCAGCCAAATATAGATTATAGAAAGAGGAACATCGTTCCATAAACGAATTGCTTGAACAGCGAAGGATTTGTACATAAAACTAGTGCTGTGAGAGTTTGAGACTACGAGCAGAGCGCAGCTTTTTAAACCAATGAACTCTCGTCCTGCCCAAGCTGTTATGTATTTCTTGTTATGTGCTAATAGTTTACCATTTTGTTTCCCTATCTTTTTTTTGCAATGTGACAACTCAAATATGATTGTAGTATTTGAATCTCTTATGTATGCATATTCACTTGAAAACTTATTTTCGTTCAAATACATAGTAATAAAAAAAATTAGCCGATAAAATGTTACGAACAGGAATGGCCAATGGGCAGGCCAAGAGCATGTCGGACCATGCTCAGTGTAGGGTTCCGCAGCCGTTACAAAAAAATGCTCTACCGATGGTAAAAATACGATATGAGAAAATGCACTAGCAAAAGAGCGTATCTCCGCGACATTTACGTCCTTTTGCTGAGAAGTGCAGTTTTTTGGCAAATTACTCAAAAACGGTATATCTGATCATGACGTTTAAAAAATAGAGTGGGGAGGAGACAATCTATGTTACTTTCGGAGCGAAATTTTCCGAAAATATTCACTAAATCTATTTTTTTTTGAAACCTCAAATTTTTTTTCAAAGAACTGTCTAAATATGTATAATGCCACGCATTGATATTTGCAGATTTTTCGTTGTTTCAGTTTTTGTTACATCAACGGATTGCCCCCCTAGAAATATAACATATAACATACAAACTACTAAGGTTACATACATGATTTTGACTAATTTAGAATCCTTAAAGTATGCCAATTCATCTGATACTAACCACTCCATAACTTCAAAGTTCAAGTGTGTTTTTGCCGTCCCAAACTTTAACCAACATTTTCTCAATTGTCGCTCTCTGTCTCACTTTTGCAAATTTGAAGAATTTAAAAAAATAACTATAGCACCTAGAGACATATATCTTTCACCAAAAGATAGCGTATGATCTGTAGTATTAGGAACTACTCATAACTCCATATCGATAAAGTGGGACCGTTTCCCTAAAACTGTCACAAATTGTTAATACGTATTACTCGTATTATTTATAAATGAACAATAAATATTATTTGATTTTTTTTATTATTTGCGTTTACCAATCGTCAAAAAATATTTCTTTTAGACGGAAACGTTTTTTCTAGACATGCGGTATACCGTTAGAATAGTTAGAACTGGAAAAGTTTGTGTGATATTAGAAAATCCGAGGAGCTTGATTTTTTTAAATTAAGCCATATAGTTGAGCTTAACGATTTTTAGGGTTCCGTAGCCAAAATGGCAAATCGGAACCCTTAGTTTCGTCATGTCCGTCTGTATGTCACAGGTATTTTACTCAAAAAGTACAAAATGTGTTTTGATGAAATTTGGTGCTTAGTTGTCATGTATAAGCCGCTACTTAGTTTGATAGTTAAATAATGATAAAATATATTTCTAGGGGGGCAATCCGTTGATGTAACAAAAACTGAAATAACGAAAAATCTGCAAATATCAATGCGTGGCATTATACATATTTAGACAGTTCTTTGAAAAAAATTTTGAGGTTTCAAAAAAAAAATAGATTTAGTGAATATTTTCGGAAAATATCGCTCCGAAAGTAACATAGATTGTCTCCTCCCCACTCTATTTTTTAAACGGCATGATCAGATATACCGTTTTTGAGTAATTTGCCAAAAAACTGCACTTCTCAGCAAAAGGACGTAAATGTCGCGGAGATACGCTCTTTTGCTAGTGCATTTTCTCATATCGTATTTTTACCATCGGTAGAGCATTTTTTTGTAACGGCTGCGGAACCCTACACTGAGCATGGTCCGACATGCTCTTGGCCTGCCCATTGGCCATTCCTGTTCGTAACATTTTATCGGCTAATTTTTTTTATTACTATGTATTTGAACGAAAATAAGTTTTCAAGTGAATATGCATACATAAGAGATTCAAATACTACAATCATATTTGAGTTGTCACATTGCAAAAAAAAGATAGGGAAACAAAATGGTAAACTATTAGCACATAACAAGAAATACATAACAGCTTGGGCAGGACGAGAGTTCATTGGTTTAAAAAGCTGCGCTCTGCTCGTAGTCTCAAACTCTCACAGCACTAGTTTTATGTACAAATCCTTCGCTGTTCAAGCAATTCGTTTATGGAACGATGTTCCTCTTTCTATAATCTATATTTGGCTGATATATTCAACAAATGTATTGACACTGGATTGGACTGGATCTCCGAGCTCACGCAGATCCGCCTCCACCAGATTTATCCAGCGGTACTTAGGTCGACCGACTGGGCGTCGTCCAGTTGGTCGGCCCAGGTATGCTCTCTTCACCTGCCGATCCTCTCCCATTCGCTCAAGGTGGTCAAGCCTGCGAAAATTATTTAAAATAAAACCTTTTTTTAAGTAGTTTCAGAGAAGTACTAAGATTTACATGAAATGAAATAATTTTTTTATTGTGTGACAGATTCAGGTTAATAAAATTTGGCAGTTATTGATGTGGCTGGCTGGAGCAGCCAAATCTTACCTTTTCAGGTATACACCATAAAATGTGAGGGAGTTTAGTAAAACGTCCCACTTTGTCGATTCTAGTTTCGGAGTTACGAGCAGTTTAGTGAAATATGGCAAAACCTACCGATAATCGACTTTCAATGAAAACTGATAGAACATATTGTAATAAACCTATGATTTTGATGTCGATACATAAATGACCAATTTAAGCACCTTTTTAAGGCCTCAAAGTTTAGTGCCCAGCGTCCCACTTTGTTGAATACCGAAAAAAATCGTCATATATGGCTTGAACATAAAAAGAGAACGAAAATATGTTAATCCTGAATTGCATTTGTATTTTTTTATGCTGTACTTTTCAATTAACTTTTTGAAATAATAACTAACTAAAGGGATCCATAGAATTATTTCTGTCTTTTTTAGCATGAGCATACATTTGTAAATACAACTTTAATGATGAATCTGCGGGTCGTGTTATAAATATAGAAAATAAACCCATATTCAGGATTGACATATTTTCGTTCTGTTTTTATGTTCAAGCCTCCGTAACATTCAAACTACTAAGGTTACATACATGATCTTGATTAATTTGAAATCCTTTAAGTATGCCAATTCATTTGATACTAACCACTCCATAACTTCAAAGTACAAGTGTGTTTTTTGCGGTCCCAAACTTTAACCAACGTTTTCTCAATTGTCGCTTTTCACCTTTGCAAGTTTCAAGAATTAAAAAAAAATAACTATAGCACTTGTAGACATAATTTTTTCACCGAAAGATAGCTTATGCTTTCTTATATTACAAACTACTCATTACTCCATATCGACAGAGTAGAAATGCTTCCCTATAACAGGCACAAAAATGATATCGACGATTTTTTTCGGTATTCAACAAAGTGGGACGCTGGGCACTAAACTTTGAGGCCTTAAAAAGGTGCTTAAATTGGTCATTTATGTATCGACATCAAAATCATAGGTTTATTACAATATGTTCTATCAGTTTTCATTGAAAGTCGATTATCGGTAGGTTTTGCCATATTTCACTAAACTGCTCGTAACTCCGAAACTAGAATCGACAAAGTGGGACGTTTTAATAAACTCCCTCACATTTTATGGTGTATACCTGAAAAGGTAAGATTTGGCTGCTCCAGCCAGCCACATCAATAACTGCCAAATTTTATTAACCTGAATCTGGCACACAATAATTTTTTTTTTTCATTTCATGTAAATCTTAGTACTTCTCTGAAACTACTTAAAAAAAGGTTTTATTTTAAATAATTTTCGCTGGCTTGACCACCTTGAGCGAATGGGAGAGGATCGGCAGGTGAAGAGAGCATACCTGGGCCGACCAACTGGACGACGCCCAGTCGGTCGACCTAAGTACCGCTGGATAAATCTGGTGGAGGCGGATCTGCGTGAGCTCGGAGACATTAACTGGCGAGAGTTTGCGCAGGATCAGGTAAAGTGGCGTGCTCTTGCGTCGGAGGCTAAGACTCATTTTGGGTCGCTCGGCCAGTGCAGTTAGTAAGTTAAATAATATGGCTAATGTTAATTAAGTTATTCATTTATTTATGGTGTAACATTACGGAGAAGTTTTTTAATTACTATTAGTTTAGTTTAAGTTATTGCACATTAACATAGTCAGTGGTCATTCCTCTCTTACACTCTCTTCCATTCACTCATCAGCTGCACCATCCCAGTCGCAAACACATCGCACTGTGGTGACGCCGCAAGCACGGAGTTGAGAAGCGCTACCGCGCGGGGGAGGGGTGAGTGGCGGTACGAATTAGTTCGACAGGGTACTGTTGCTAGAAGGGGCACCTCTCGTCGCCTATTGCGATAGTCGTCCGGTACCTTAAGTTTAAGGATCTTTCCTAATAGACAGACGCTATCAATCTTAAGAATGACATCTAAAAGGATAATAGTAATAATTTATCTAAGGTCAGTTTATACGAAAAATATTAACGAATATCTATTAACTTGCAATGTATGTTTGTACGGGACAAATCTTTCAAGTTAAATTTGACCCACTTCTCTCTTTAACGAATAAAATATGTCGCGTATATTATCTTCTCAAAGGGTGAAGTTTGAACAAATTGTAACTTTGACAGAGAAAAATATATCTTTTCACAGTCAATCTGTGAACATGAAAAGCTGAAACGCTTCCGAAACGTCGGGAACACAAATGAGATAATATACTTTCGTGATATAATGCGTTAAAATTGTTTTGTACTTATGTAAGTTAGGTGATACTACAATACTATGACACCATGGAGCTGATCTGACGACGGAGCCGGATGATGGTCATAGGAACTCTGTAATCTGAGATTGGGCTCTTTAGAATCGTCTCGGTGAGTAGTTGATGGATGTTCAAAGAAAAGTACCTACAGTCGGCGATAAAAGCTTGTCACAAAAATGATTTTTTAGACAGATACGTATTTTAGTGTAAGTTTTTAGAAATAGGAATGCGTGCTGCTGTCTGTGCTGTACGTGTTTACCTTGCCTCAGGATGTAATCGGTAATGATACGGCATGCAATCTGCAGTGGTTAAGTGGCCTACGCTCTAAGCATACGTTTATTATCAACAATGACAGTCACAAACAAACTGCTCCTCTGTCCTCCTCTCTAGCATCGCGTAAACCACCGCGCGTTCTGCAGGAACGCGCGGTGGTCGCTCACGCGCGTGTACAGCTCGACGCCCCGCGCGCCGCACGCGCGAGAGAAGGAGGCCACGCCGCGCAGGAACGGGACGGCGATGCCGCTCGAGTGTTCCAGCGGAGACCCGAGGAAGAACGCCAGACCTGCGCCCTCGTCGATTGAGCAGATTTTACCTTGAAATTAGAACTGCCATCAGGTTTATCGCGATAAAGAACTGGTTACTTTCTGACGAGAGTGACAATTATGTGTGTCCGGGAGTCATAGGTCCGCAGCCCTTAGGATATTTTGGGATTCATCCTTGGCATTTTGCCAAATTAACTCTAAGTTCAGAAGAGGGGGTACGGATATCAACAAATTTAATTGAATATAATTAATTTAATAATACAACAAAATACGAGATAAGTGGCTCAGTCAGGAGGAGTCTCACATGTCCAAGAATTTGCCCGGGTACTGCTTCAGGTTGGAGAAGGACTTCTGGAGGAAACCAATGGCCTGATTCGTTTACCAGAGACGTTATGCAAGATCGTTCTGTCCGTTGAAGACCACATTCGGAGCATATACGGAGACCTGAGCCAGGTGACGCGACATGAGAACTCTTCTGTTTGTGAGAGAGCCGTTAATGCCCGGATATTGGCGGAAATCGAAGGTGAACAGGCAGTATATAATTCCATTAACACTGTCTTGGATGAACGCTTCGTCACAACGTACTTGATGGAGTTCCTAAACTCATTGAGCACTTCAGGACTCCCAGGACACACATTAATCCTGAAAGTTGGAGTTCCGATTATGCTTCTTCGGAATTTGTCACCTCCAAAGTTATGCAACGGAACCAGGCTAAAAGTAGTGCAGCTGCAGCGAAACCTCATCGAGCATCATTCCGAGCAACTTACCGCTCCGCTTCAAGCGCCTACAGTTCCCCGTGAGCGTCTGCAGCCATGACCATCAACAAGTCGCAGGGGCAGACGCTGCGCGCCGCCGGCGTGAACCTGCGCACGGAGCTGTTCGTGCTGATGCCCACCGGGAAGACTCACAATGTGGTGTAAAAGATTGTAAAATGTCAATGTTATGTAAATATACTTTAAATACCTACTTTTGGAGTATGTAACTGTAGATATAATTATATGTACCTACATATTTAGTTGTGCATACATAAACATAACTGTAAATAAAATGTAAATACTTGGCCTCAATATCTATATTCACCTTTCCTCTAAATAATATTAGACGTAAATTCGAAAGGTTGTTAGGAAGTATGGATTTCTGTGTATATTTCTTACCTTTTCATGCTTAGACTAATTTGACTGGAGGACCGATTTGGGTGATATTTGCCATGGACTTGATTTAGATATTACTACAGTCAAGGACGTAAAAATAGAAAAGTGGTACTGTATCGTCCGATATATACACCTCTAAGTATACACTCTGTCTTTTAAATCACGTCAAAAATTTAAATAAGTGCGAAAAACGATTGATTTCGGAGTGTAGTTTTATTTAGTGGTATTTGTCTAACATTTTATCTGGACTTTACTTCAATTTTCGGCTCCAGGGGAGAGGGGTGAATTAGCCGCTTACGGACTCAGACCGAATTCCACGCGAGCGGAGCCGCGGGCACAGCTAGTATTAAATAAATAAAATAAAAATTAAATGCTCTAAGTTGAATTATGACCAACTTTAAGTAATGACCCCCTATTTAATCACCCACCAATTTATGTAGCTTGGGTAGGTTATTTTAGTTAAAGGGTCAATTTTAGAGCGTTTCAACCGCACTCATTAGAAACAATCTATGGATCATGTAGTCAAAAATAAATGCATTTTTTTTTATTAGTGTCACCGCATTAATGGTGCCTCTTATTACAGATTCGAATGAGATACTAAACCTCCTGTGTAGAGGTACTGTACCCTTACACAATATCTCAAAATGCCATTCGAATCTGTAATAGGAGGCACCATCAATGCAGTGTCACTAATAAATAAAATAAACAAATAAAAAACGTTTATTTCAGATAACAGATCCATATTGAGTTGTTACAAATACTTATATGCTATGTTAGTATGGTCCTTAAGTATTACATTTCACGTGAGATATTAAATGGGATGACATATCTATTGTCCCTTCCAATCGTGACCTCACTCCAGAATTTAATAAGCGGGCAATCGAGGCGGGCTGCCAACACTCTCAGTAGGCCGTTGTCGCTACCACGCACACGGTTTAATAAAGAGGCAATTCTTTTTCGCCTGATGGCAAAAAAGTCGTCCGTTCGTGCCTCGGCGAACATGGCAGACGCACTACAGTGCCTTGGTAGCCTCAACAGCAGCCTGAGAATGTTGTTATACTGCACTCTTATTGCATTATAGGCCCTTTGCGTAAATCTCACCCACAGACTGCACGTGTAAAATGTCTGACAATATTACTTAAAACGAGTCAGCTTTACTTCAGTGTTACAACGTGCAAATCTGCGGGCGAGCATGTTGGCCCATATTGCCATCGCTCTTCTTTCCCTTTCCATGTCTAGATCGTCACTTAGGTCATCAGTGAGCAAGTGTCCTAGATACCTAAACTTATCAACGACCTGAAGGGGTACGCCCCCCAGCATGATTTTTGGCAGTGTAGTTGGATTATATTTCCTCACCTTAAAAATAAGTAAAGTTTTGGTAGCATTGTACTTTAGACTATGTTGCTGGGCATATCCCTCACAAATCGTGACAAGACGTTTTAACGAGTCAACTGAGGGCCCCAGCAGCAGCATGTCGTCCGTATAGCTTATATTGTTAAAACACGTTTGGCCTTCATGACAACCGACACGCGGTCTGCCGAGTTCCTCAATCAACTCGTCTACATATAGGTTGAACAGAACAGGGGATGACAATCCCCCCTGTTTGACCCCACACTGAAGCCTATATGCCTCCGAGTCAACTCCAGCCCATCCTACCACATTAACCTGGGTAGTATATCAATGCTTTAACAGGGCAATGTACTCACTTGGCATACCTGTTTTTGCCAGCTTGTCCCACAATATGTCATATACCACCAGGTCGAACCCCTTTGACAAGTCCAGAAAACACGCATAAATCCCGGCCTAAAGCCGAATTGTGCGTCGTTTAGTTATATATATTTACAAAGTTGTGCATTGAGCAAGCCGTCAAGTACCTTCGCGAGCACAGTGGCCAGTGAGATGGGCCTGTAGTTTGCCGAGTCTGACAGATCTCCAGTCTTATTTTTTGGCCAACGGCACTACCACTGTTTTCGTCAGCTGCTCGGGAAGGTAGGCGTGCCGTAGGCATAAAGTGTAGAACATTGCTAGTATATGTGGCAAGTGTACTCCAGCGCTCCTGAGGTGTTCAATACTGAGACCGTCATGTTCCGGCGATTTACCCCTCTGCATATTATGGATTATCGAGTTTACCTCCTTAGCTGTAAATTTAACAAAACTTTCGCCCATGACAGCCTCAGTCCTGCTCACCCCAGACGTCGTCGGTTTCAGTAGTCGACTCATCGCAAACAGACTTTTAAAATAATTGGCAATAGCTGTCCCATCACTCATTCCTCCTACGCTCACAGGTTTACTCGTACGTACGTTCAGCTTATTAGTGTTTTTCCAGAACGCTTTGAAGTCTTTACCCGCCCGGCAAGAATGTCACATTTTATTTGGTCTTGCCTATCCTAACACCATTTTAATTTGGACTTAAAGCGCATTCTGCTTTCGCACATTTCGTCAAAAACTGGTCCCTGACGCGGCTTATTTGCAGAGACCCAGACCAAAAATTTGACCCTCGCGTACCTGTGAGCATCGGCCACATACTAATTCCATCCCGCTAAGTTCTTATTGCGCCAATTTTTTTTTTACCTACGCTCTTGTTACTAGACTTGCGCGCCGCCTCCGTCAGTGCGCAGATCAGTGGGTTGAAACGCTTTGAAATTGACCCTAAAATCTTAGGACAAAATAGTAAAAAAACCCTATTTTTTAATATTATTTTTAATTAACTCCATACAAATAATCATTTCAATCACAGTTTTCGTTACTAACTACACAGGATTGCAAACAAAATAGAAAATTATAATCCTTCTCTAACTAAATTATATACATAGAATAAAACAAAATAAAAATAAATGCTTTCCAAAAAGTTTGAAATTATACTGAAAAAGTCCTTTTTATTGTACTCCAAGCGTTATGATATGAAACTTAGTTAAATTGTTAACATGCCATATTTATAATGGTTTTCTGACAATAAAAAATCAATTCTAATATTTAAAACAATACACATTCAAATAGATAAGCAATCAACAAAATATTTCCAATATTCATTATTATATAAATCAATCATTATATTCATTATTATGATGACAATGCGCAATACTTAGTATGTTAGTGACAATCGATACTATATCGATAATGTAGCAATTTATTTCAAACAATTATAATGATAACAGAAAACCACTCAAGACCTTGCACACCAAACGCGGTTGTCGATTTTAAAGTATTACACAGACGGACTGCATTACAAATGCAACTTATATATGACAACTGCAAGCCAACTGCCCGGCTACTGTCAAATGCAAACCCGACTTGCAGTTTATGAGACGGTGATCAGTGAAAATCTCGAAAGTTCTCTCGAACATTTTACTTCTAGGTTTAAAATCCATCCGTCGTTAGGATTAGTTAGTTTCCACGCCTTCCTTGTCTAAATGATCTGATGAAATGACATCTCTGTAACGTAAATAGATTAGTAAAAAGCACACAATCGACTAACACAAAAGCCAAAAGTATAGCTTGGCAATTTTGTTCGTAACACTCCCATGGTATGACTCTGCCGCGCACACACTTCTTACCCGCCCCCGCTGCCTTTCCCCCCCGTCGCCTACAGACCATGGGAGTGTCACGAACGTTGCCAAGCTATATTAGGATTTTAAAAGTGCGCTCTTTAGAAAAAACTTAGTCCCGATTTGGGAATTTCTGCGACCCAACGGAGATCCCCAATACTTTGCACCTTTTAGGTGCCAAAAAAGCAGTGCTTTTTAACCTGTGGGTCGCGACCCCTTAGAGAGTCGGGGTTACATTCATACAGACTCCAAATTTGTAACATTTTAAAACACATGTTTGAATCAGCGCAGAAAAGGTTGCGAAATATTTTTCACATCATGAGAAATGTTGAAAAACTTTAACGTAAAGGGACAAAGCGTAAATTCCTATTTATAATTCAATTCCAAAATCTGCCAGGTCTTATCATGATAATTTAGTTATTTAAATATTAATTAGTAAAAAAACAATTAATGAAGAAAAATGAATGAGAACTCTAGTGTTTTTTTACGAAACAATGTTTAATTATAGCATGACTAGTTCTTTCGTGACCGTCCTATGTATGTGGGCGACGGTGGGAAAGACAGCGGAGTTGGGTATGAAGTACTTCTTAGGGCCGATTTCACCAACAATCAATTTACACGAGAGTGTCTAACCCAGTATAAACAAAATCGAACGATTTACTCAATGGTTAACTTCATGTCCATTTCACCACTCTAGTCTACGGATAACAATCTCTCGCATAGTTACTAAGTAACGTTGAACGAATGAATTGAATGAAATCGTAATGCACCCAAGAAAGATAGACAATTTGTTCCATGCTTGAGCAATGGTGCCGCGTATTTTTTAAATCTATTCGAGTAATACATCAATTGTGAAGTATTTAGTTCACTTGACAGTGAGAATGACAATACTAATGTACATCTAACAGTTTACTCAGCCAAAACTGGCGGTGTAAGATTATTCTCTAGTTTAGACATTTTATATATAGGTTAATTATTGGCGAAACGAAATAATTTACTCACGTGTAATTAACGATTTATTATTGGAATAAGGCTTATACTAGGTCGGTGAAATTGACCCTTACTCATCCCCTCTGTCTTTCCCCCCGTTGCCCGCAGACCATGGAGTCTTACAAAAGAACTTGTCAAGCTATAACTAAGTACTTACCAACAAAATATGGGTGACTAATATTGATAAAAATACCATTAATAATGCAGTTAGGTCAACTGTGACAATTGTATCTATGGGGAAAAATGCGTCTTTTGATGACGTCTTAGAAACGGACCACTTTGGTGTGGTTGTGGTACGTCTGAATAGACCATATATGGGCATTTTTATTTAAATATGTATCTTTACCTAGAGGTTGTCACAAAACTGACGATTAATGTCAAATAGCATATATTTCGTTACAAAACTGACAGGCTAGACGCCATTTAAATATTTAGGTTTCGTCTAACCGTTCAATTTTAAATAAAAATGCCCATATATTTTGAATTTGGAATTGAACCACAAATCGAAGTATAGTCACTACAATAAAATAAGTGAAAGAAAGACGGTAAGTTTGGCTCTGCAATACATAAAAATCTATTAAGCATCTTCATCATTTCCACTATCATTCGACACTTCACCATCTCCAATAAAAACCTCCTCTGCGGCCATATTCGGTATTTTTGCATTGTTAACTTGCAACACTGAAGCTATCGCCATTCCGGTGCCGAAACTGTACTCCATAGGCTTCAAGCTCTCGTCTACAATGTCTATGGACACACGTTTCACTGGATAATTCTTCTTCCTGGCAACCCGATGCCTTCTAATGTCTTTTAAAAGCGCCATCTGCTGTTCTTTGTATAGTTCGAAATCGCTTTCAGAAGAGGAAGGAGATAGTTCCAAATCTTTCTTCGAGAATTTAATTTGATTGATAGATTGATTCGCCGCTTCATTGATTGTATTATTGACAGCCTTATTGACAGTATTATTGACGGCTTCGCTGACGGATGCTTCGGATTCTTTGTCGGATGAATAACTTGACTCTGGTTTGGGTTTGTGTTGTTTTTTGTTCCATTTTGTAACTATCAATTGTTTATTCTTAGTGGAGACGCTTATTAATTTACTTTTAGTATTTAATTTGGCGTTCGCTTCCAAAGTGTCTTTAATTTCAGACTCGCTTTCGTATTTATTTACATTCAACTTGTATTTCTGTTTGTGTTTCGCTTTAGAACCTATTTTGTAATCTTTGAACAGTCTATCTTTACAATTATCCTTGATAATTTTCTTTATATATCCTTTCGTATCTATATAGTCCTCCATTTTGATCTGCCTCGGGAAGTCAGGCACGTCTTTGAGCTCCGGCATAGTTTTAACTAACGCTTGCCTCTCCCTCTCCCTCATAACATCCTCTCGCTTCACCAGCTTCCTCTTCAACTCGTGCAACATAAACATCGTCGCATCTTTCTCCTTCTTACCTGGAGCGGTCGTCACATCCGCTACCGCTTCTTTTACATTATCATCATCAGTTCTGAGCAAATAAAACACTTCATCCTTAACCTCCACCGGTTTATCTTCTATCCTCAAAACCACTTCTTCCTCCGATTCGCTTTCCTTCTTACTTTCCTCTTCAACAGCGAACTTTCTCTGCAATTTCTTCAACCTAATCTGAGATGCTTGAACCGTGGCCAAGCACCTAGTCAACTCATCGATAAGATCGTCTATATCTTCATTGAGCACATCTAAATTCAACTCCTGATCGTTAATAGCACAAGAATCAAGGAACATATCCAAATTTGTACACTTTTCTAAAGCGATTTTGAGCTCCAAGCAGGTTCTAGCGACTCCGCTATGGACCTCAGAATACAGCCACCTATCGTTGACGGGGAACGTTTTCTTCTCAACGTCCTTGGTGCCGTAATTTTTAAAGAGTCTGTACATACGGTCGAGTGCGTCGTACTGGACCTGGAACTCGTCGCACAGATGCTGCAGCAGGACGGTGTGGATCCAGTGCAGGCGCTCGTTGTGGTGGCGGTAGACGAGCTGCGCGTGCGCCGGCTGCGGGTAGTGCGCCATCGCGACGTGCTTGAGCAACGTCGATTGCACCACTAGGAAGGCGTGGTGGATTCTCTGTAATAAACATACATAATTATGACCAACTAGCTGCCCGCTGCGGCTTGGGTGAACTGTGCTCTACAATAGATCGTTAAGTCAATAACATGGAATTTCCCTTCTTAATCTACCACTGCACTAGCGCCCTCTGTATTTTCCTCTTTAAAATTCTGTGCACATTAGCGCCACTCAAGGACATACGTTCACAAGGCCAATGTTAATTAAATTTAAAAATCGCGGAAATATTATCCAAATACAAAAAAAAGTTGTTTTATCTCGAGAATTTTGACCATGTCTAGTCATATCTATTAAATATATTTCTATAGGAAGGGATGATGATGAATATGAGGGTCGCCTATAGAGGCTCCGCGTTAATTTTAAACCCCAAACAAGCGCAGGCCCCTATAGTTGAATTGCGAGGGTAGTGAGTGATATTACGTTAGGATTCTGTGCTTCGCGAGGGTTTCTATAGTTGAATTAAGAGAATAGCGAGGACTTCAAAGGCACTAGCCGGAAATATTTTTTACAAACAAGGGGGGAAATGTATTTCCTTCTGTTAGTTCCACCCACCTGTAGGGGCTGGGTGGTGTCGGGCAGCGAGTCGCAGGCGAGGTCGGCGCGCAGCCACGGCGCGTTGCCCAGCAACGCCGACGACGCGCGCGACATCAGCGTCGCCAGCGCGCTCTGCTGCTGGCACAGCAGCAAGTGCGTCGCCTGCAGCGCTTGCGACACAGAGCCCCTGCCACGGGTTACACTAGTTCATTTAAACCACATATAATAATAATTGATAATATGTATTTATAATCTTACTCATTAAGTCATATGTTTAATTCAAAACTAACGCCAATTTAATTTGATATTGTTTACCGATCAATATTTCATTCAACTCACCTTTTTTAGTCAGTGATCATTCACTCGGTCAACTGTTAACGTTCATTCGGAATGTGAATTAATTCCACCCTCTTCTATCTGTCAACCGTAGCGAGCAGACGTGTCTTTCCTTGCTAATGTAATTTTATGTGTCTCCTTTTGCGTAAAGTAATTAATTAAAATATGTTAAGTCTGTGATGCATTTTCAATTTCTCGGGGAGCCATGGACGGGCGATCCTATCATCAGCATCTGCCCTGACGTGGTCTGTACTCACAGCGTGTTGTGCACGGCGTGCTCGCGGAGGCAGGCCTGCGCGCGGCGGGCGAGCGCCAGGTACTGCCGCATCAGCGTCAGCAGCCGCAGGTACCCTGACGTGGTCTGTACTCACAGCGTGTTGTGCACGGCGTGCTCGCGGAGGCAGGCCTGCGCGCGGCGGGCGAGCGCCAGGTACTGCCGCATCAGCGTCAGCAGCCGCAGGTACCCTGACGTGGTCTGTACTCACAGCGTGTTGTGCACGGCGTGCTCGCGGAGGCAGGCCTGCGCGCGGCGGGCGAGCGCCAGGTACTGCCGCATCAGCGTCAGCAGCCGCAGGTACCCTGACGTGGTCTGTACTCACAGCGTGTTGTGCACGGCGTGCTCGCGGAGGCAGGCCTGCGCGCGGCGGGCGAGCGCCAGGTACTGCCGCATCAGCGTCAGCAGCCGCAGGTACCCTGACGTGGTCTGTACTCACAGCGTGTTGTGCACGGCGTGCTCGCGGAGGCAGGCCTGCGCGCGGCGGGCGAGCGCCAGGTACTGCCGCATCAGCGTCAGCAGCCGCAGGTACCCTGACGTGGTCTGTACTCACAGCGTGTTGTGCACGGCGTGCTCGCGGAGGCAGGCCTGCGCGCGGCGGGCGAGCGCCAGGTACTGCCGCATCAGCGTCAGCAGCCGCAGGTACCCTGACGTGGTCTGTACTCACAGCGTGTTGTGCACGGCGTGCTCGCGGAGGCAGGCCTGCGCGCGGCGGGCGAGCGCCAGGTACTGCCGCATCAGCGTCAGCAGCCGCAGGTACCCTGACGTGGTCTGTACTCACAGCGTGTTGTGCACGGCGTGCTCGCGGAGGCAGGCCTGCGCGCGGCGGGCGAGCGCCAGGTACTGCCGCATCAGCGTCAGCAGCCGCAGGTACCCTGACGTGGTCTGTACTCACAGCGTGTTGTGCACGGCGTGCTCGCGGAGGCAGGCCTGCGCGCGGCGGGCGAGCGCCAGGTACTGCCGCATCAGCGTCAGCAGCCGCAGGTACCCTGACGTGGTCTGTACTCACAGCGTGTTGTGCACGGCGTGCTCGCGGAGGCAGGCCTGCGCGCGGCGGGCGAGCGCCAGGTACTGCCGCATCAGCGTCAGCAGCCGCAGGTACCCTGACGTGGTCTGTACTCACAGCGTGTTGTGCACGGCGTGCTCGCGGAGGCAGGCCTGCGCGCGGCGGGCGAGCGCCAGGTACTGCCGCATCAGCGTCAGCAGCCGCAGGTACCCTGACGTGGTCTGTACTCACAGCGTGTTGTGCACGGCGTGCTCGCGGAGGCAGGCCTGCGCGCGGCGGGCGAGCGCCAGGTACTGCCGCATCAGCGTCAGCAGCGCGGGCAGCGCGGGGCGGCGCGCGCGCATGCGCAGCAGCCCGCGCGCCGCCGCCGCCGCCGCCGCACTCGCGCCCAGGCGGCCGAGGGAGCCGCGGCTCCAACTGCCAGAGGAAAAGTAAAAACTGGTACATCCGTTCTATATAATAACATTTTCCACGTTCGTCTGATCCGTCTTTCCAGGAAAACCTTGGGGTCCACTCACCTCCGGGGCGGCAGGGCGAGCAGGCAGACGCCGGCGGCCAGCAGCGCGGCCGCGCGCTCCCCCCGCGTGAGCCAGCCCCCGCGCAGCCCGCCCGCGCGCGCCCACACCTGCGCACACGCGTTCATCGACTCATTGTGCCTTTAATGACGTTTCAACTTTCTAATTGATTATATCAAGTTTTAAAATTATCCTCTATTTGATTACATCGTAAAAACGTCTGATTAAAAAAAAAACGATTCACAACAAAGTCCCGACCTGCTCAGGCGCCGGGCACTCCTGCTCCACCGCAGCGCTGTCCTCTCGGAACAGCAGCCCGCTCTCCAGGATCGAGATGATGTGCTCCCGACTGTACAGCATCTGGAATAGCCGGGGGGGTTCTCGTTGGAATGGAATAAGTTTAATGGAGATGTGGAGAGTCTCTGTGTGTCAAAAAGTCAAATTAGTAAATGTAAAAAGTCTCCTTGGTCAACACATCACATTTTGGAGGTGTAAAGTGTCAAATCGGCAGGTGTCTCCAAACGTCAAAGACAAAAATTAAAATTCCATTCAATATTTAGGCCCAGTCCAGATGAGGCGTTTTACGCGCGTATGGAAAACGAAAACACTATATGCCAGGGTGAGAAAACGAACGCTCTTCTCATTCTAGTATATAATGTTATTTATTTATTTATTTATTTAGGAGAACCAACAGCTAATACAGTACAAATAGAAACTTAAATAGAAGTACAGAGCCAATTACAGGTACTCACGAATAGACGCGCATAACGATATCCTTTTCTATACGCGCGTAAAACGTAACGGCGCCAGTAATGTGACTTTTTGGATTTCTTTCGGTTATATTTCGTTCACACCTCAAGTTTACCGGTAAGTTAATACATTAAAAATATCCCTCAATAAACATTCTTTATGACACCGTAAAAAAGTATAACAAAATGATATATTGGTTGAGAAAATGACTGTAAACTGGAGTCTGATTTCTTTGTAAAATCCTAGAATGGACAGTGGAGATCACTTTTGAAGGACACTTTTGTATGTATGAGGGAAGCATTCGTTTCGTGAGTGGCGTCCATTTTGGAATTCAAGAAAGCTGATCAATTTTAAAGAAAAAATCATTGTCGTTTTCTAGGTTTTTGGACGTGCGGATTTTGAAAATGGCGTCCATCTTGGAATTCAAGATGGCGGACGTCTCTTTTAATGAAAAAATCATTGTAGGTGTCGTTTTCTAGGTCTTTGGAGGTGAGGATTCCGAAAAAGCGTCTATCTTGGAATTCAAGATGGCGGAGGTCTTTTTTAATGAAAAAGAGGTGCGAATTTCGAAAATGGTGTCCATTTAGAACTTCAATATGGAGAACATCCCTTTTAATAAAAAAGTGATCATAGATGTCGTAGAGTTTTGGAGGTGTCGATTTTGAAAGTGGCGTCCATTTTTAAATTCAAGATGACTGACATCACTTCTAGTTAAAGTCATCATGGGTGTCGTTTTCTAGGTTTTTGGGGGTGCAGAGTTCAAAAGTGGGTTTTGTTTGGAATTTGAGATGACCGATATCACTTGTAAAGATTACTTCATCCCGGGATTCGTTTTATAGGTTGTTTGGGGGTGTGGAATTCGAAAACTCAAAATGGTGGACATAACTTGAAAATAGACACCATTATAGATTGCTAAATCTGCACCCGCACAAACCTCGAAAACGGCTCCCATGTCTGATGACTTTTTGTTAAATGTCAAGTCCGCCAACTTGAATTCGAAAATAGACGCCAGTTTTGAATTTTGCGCCACCAAAAATCTAGAAAACGACTCCCGTGTTTTTTTTTTATCTACAGAAAATAGAAAAAATATACACAAAAACTTAACACAACCTTTTTAACGATCTTGTTTAGAAAACAAATTGTGCTGCGGTGTATATTTTGTAATTATGCAAAATAAACACCGCAGCACAGTTTTGTGTATTTTTAACAGACTCCCAAACAGGAGCTGGTTATTAATTTTGTTGTACTTTTTTCTGACTTAATTTTTTTTTTTGTTTTAAAGGAGGTGCCTCTGGTATGCTCCCATTTAATTTTAGTTAGCATCTGATGATGGGATCCATGAAGAATTGAAAGAACAGCTGAAATATTGTAGACATACATATATTGTAAGAAACATAGTAAGCCTTTGCATTCAGAAAGTGTACCTTGGGGAAGTGGAACTGATGAAGAAGGCCACAGAAGGTAACTGGAACTCCTCAACGATGAGTGATTTACGGGTGGCGACGAGATACATCTTCATTTTTATAATATTTTCTTCTGTTTCCGCGATTATTACTCATTGAAATAAAAGAATTTAACGGATTTTCAGACCACCCGTGACCATGGAAAGCTGAAAAGCTTCCGAAACGTCGGGAACTAAAATAAGATAATATACGCGATATAATCCGTTAAATTGTTTTATTTCAATCTTCATTTTTAGTTTTTTTTTTAGTCGTTTTTGTTTTTATTATTTTTGAACAAAATGGTTGACGCACATGTAATATTTTTCTATAGTCTATGGATAGTCTATAGTTTATGGTCCAAATGTTGTTACTACTTAAATTCTATCCTTTTTCTTAATTTTCGCTTTTAAATACAACTTTGTACATTACTGCCTTTGTTACCTACTTATATTTCTTAACTGAAAATGATCAATTTAATAATAGCAACAATACTGATGATTTTCCACTACCCAAAGTTTGTCTGGAAGAGATAGCTATTTAGTGATAAGACCACCTGTTGTTTACCACCATTTAAATGTAACATTTATGTTTTTGTATTTCTGTGCATTTGAGGAGTGCAAGTATTTATATTGTATTATGTCGGTAAATTCCAAAAAAGTTTCAGAGGCTAGTAGAATTTCTTGACAAACAATAAGTTAAATATTGCAGATAGAGTACGGAAATCAATCTACTACAACTAGCCCAAAAGACAGTTGGGTAGACCAAACGAATTATTTTGCCTAGATCTTGACGAATTCGAGTACATCGTTATCTGTAGATTACTATATAATTTTCATTTAACATACAATAACAACAGTCTTCGATCAGTGGGAGTAACATTGCCTGCAAAGCTTAAGGTCCTGGGTTAAAATCCCGGTAAGGGCAAATATTTGCATGAGCATTAATATTGGTTCCTGAGTCTTGGATGTTTTCTATGTATATAAGGAAATATATCTATTTAATATAGTCATCTAGTACCCATAACACAAGTTTTATTGAGCTTACCATGGGGCTAGTTCGATTTGTGTAAAAAATGTTCCATAATATGCTAGTAAAATGCATTGTAATCTGGGCTGGAATACTTACCACATTGGGTCTGAATTTGATGGCAATCCATTTTCTCGAGAGCACTGGCGGCGAGAAGTCTTGTTTCAGAAACAACGCCATCTGTAAACTAACAACACACATTTACAATTAAGATTAGTTATTTTTTCAGTCTTGTCTCATAAGGAAGCTGAAGAGATACCCAAGGAACAAAATGTATACGGCATAAATCACATTCAGTAAGTCCAAGGTCACTCCCAGAAGTCGTCGGCAACATCAAAGGGCTTCTGGGCTTCCTGGTAGAGTTGGGTTGGCAAGAGTAGTGCCACCAACCCATCACGTAAAATAGGCGCATTATAGACGTCGAGTTGCGGAAAACCAGCCTGCATATACCTATAACCTATCATATTCAGTATATATACAAGAAAATACACTATGGTCATCAATTATAACACTCTTTTTACTTCAGCATAGTCGGAACAATTGAAATCGTCATAGTGATATCACAATGTAAATACTACACATTTAGTCGCAGTATACTGGATCTGCACCTGATTCAGCTACCCATGTACCAAAAATTTTTGAAGTCCCATCTTGACATGATCTGATGAAGCCACAATGACACATACATATATACTACTGTTTCAATTTTATGAAAATACAGACATTTATTTATTTAAATAATATTTATTATGTTATGTTATTATATTTATTGCGTTATTTGTAAAAACATGGTAATGCAGTGGAAAATTACACGATTTTCATACAAAACCCGGGAACAATGTCCAATGCATTACCTGATATATTTGTATGAATAAGCTTCATTGTCTGATTTATTCAATATATTGGCCACATCAAAAATATTTATTGGATTATATCAAAAGCGACATAGTGAGACATGTCAAAAATTGGGGAGTACCTTAAAAGTTGATTCACCGCTTTATCAGTGGTGTAATGTGGACTTATCTAGATGTGGGCTCAGTCACATAAGCGAGGCCCTTTTTCTTTCATGAAAATGTTCATTATCCACAAGGGGGCTTTGATAGAGGCTCCATTAAGTGTGACGCAGTGGTCGTGGGCCCACTTCGCCTACACCTAGCTACGCCACTGAACTTTATAATATTACTAGCTTCTGCCCGCGACTTCGTCCGCCTTAAATTCGTTTATCGCGGATAAGGGTACTTTTCATTAAAAAGTAGCCTATGTCCTTCCATGGGACTCAAACTATCTCTATACCGAATTTCATCCAAATCGGTTCAGCGGTTTAAGTGTGAAGAGGTAACAGACAGACAGACAGACACACTTTCGCATTTATAATATTAGTATGGATAGACTACAAGGTGGCCATAACATCTTTTGTGGAGAACACTCTTTGTTACTTCAGTGGTGTCGGGTTAAACAAGTATCCAATAATATAACCATTTGTGGATGCCCAGCTACCTGTGTACTAATTTTTTTTAAAATCCGGGTAACCATTTTGGCATGATGAAGCCACAACAAAAAAAAAATTCAAATAAACCAAAAAAAGCTTTCTTGCTTCATTAACCTTCAAATAGTGTATTTCACTGAAAATATCTTCAATGTACAGAAATTTGATGTTTAATACTTTATAATAGTACAGATGTGATTGAATCTTAATTGGCAGCTTAATTAATTCATGATGAGTTTATTTTGCTTAATCTTCCAAGGCCACGCATGCAATTTTTATTACAAATTCCAAAAACAAATTTTTAACTTTCCTTCCATTATATAATGTTACTTTTTCCAACAACAAAAACTTAACTTTCCGGGTTCAGGGGTCTATAATATCCACACACGAATTTGCGAAAAAAAAATGGTGCTTTTCTTCTTTGAATCTCAAGTCAGGTTTTGCGTTGAACTATATGATATCTACGATAATAATACAGCCTCAAATAGGTATTGTATTACAATTAACGGGAATCAATAATCAAAGGCGAACATTTCTATTTAATATAAAAATTATCGTTTACTTCTAGTCGATTCTACATTAATAAAAATAATGATATCACGACGATATCACAATGAAAACAAACATGCATTTTTTACGTAATTTGAGCTACGCATTAGTCATTTGCGAATTTCTTACACACCCACGTATTAGTTCTTAGGTAATAGTTAAATTGTTAATGCATTTGTACTTACGTCTAATTTATGATTGTAATTTTTCAGTATTTATTTTCGCCGCAATATATTTTTGCCTGACATTTTCGCACTTCTCTTGAATCTTTTTCTTTTATGAACCTCGATAGGATTATTAAGCTGTCTTAAGGCAATCCATTTTTTTTTAGTTTTAGTATATTGATATATATCTTAAATATAAATAACATGTATAAATTATTATCTCGTATATATTAATTATAAAATTATTAAACTTATATGAAATTTTAGTGTTTTTCTTGCTGTTTATTATAACAAGCAAGCTTCTGAAACACATCAGTAATGTCAAAATGACGCATTCGTTTTTTTTACAAAATGGAAGTATTTAAAGTATAGCACTTTTGCCCAAGTAATGATTTTTTTTTAAATTCGTTAGTCGTTCGATGTAGAAGTAGTAGCTGTGATCCGTACACACTTCTTCTGCATAATGAAGAGCTGGTACGCGTCTGTGCTGTGGCTCCACAATGGTACGTAGGTAGCTGGGCGTTCATAAATGGTTGTTGGTGAAAGTAACTCCGACTGTCTCATCATCATCAGCCTATATACATCCCACTCCTGGGCACAGAGGGGTTAACCTTTTGGACGCCAACGACGCATATATGCGCACCGCAAGTTCCACGCCAACGATAGCGATATACGCGTTTAGACCGATATATACCGACGCCCATTAACATACGGGTCATGTTAGCGTGAAACTTAATGATGTTATAGGGCAGGGGTCTTCAAACTTTTTGACTCAAGGACCATAATGCGCTTAATATAAATTCTTGCGGGCCAAAACTGGTTTCATGACTGGTCATGGGGTAATACATTAGTTAAGTAGTCTTAGTCTTCAAGGGGTTCCTAGATAACGCCGCTAACGCGGGCCGGACTTGGCTCGTAGCCCTTGGCCGTAGTTTGGCGACCCCTGTTATAGTGTATGAGTGACGTCTTTTTTAACCGCAGGTAGGGAATGCAATACCGGGATACCGAGATCCCGCATCCAAAATGCAGGACTAATCTCGTTTGTAAATTGAGCGGGATCCCGCGGAATTTGCGGGATTGAAGAGCGACGTAGTTCATACGTGTTACTTGTTGAGCGGGCACGCGCCAGCTAGCATGATTTCTTTACGTTGGTAGAGGATTAGTGCGGCACGGTGCGTGGCAACGCGGTGAGGACGCGGGGGGGGATAATTTCGCCCGAATTTATGTTTTTTTTTGCCAGTTGGAACCTGTAATTAATATGTAAAAGGTAAATATTTCCAGTTTACCTATGACTCGTTAATGTCTATTGTTCCGACCAGCGTTGAAGCCGAAAGAGCTTTTTCTGCTGCTGGCTACCTAATCGGCACGGTCAGGCAGAAGCCGTTTGGCTGATAACACAATTAGTACTTTAGCTGTTTTGCGCAGTTATTTCCAAAATAATGTCTGAATTGTCTGAGTCTGACTTAATCTATTATAATGTAATTTGTTTTTATGTTTGTTTTTATAATGCCATTCATGCGTAAGGTTCTTTAAGAAGTTTAATAAAGAATTTAATCAAATTTTATTTAATTTCATTAAAAAAACCTTGATAGTAATGATATATTTGGAAAATCTTACACTGTCTTGCGGGATAAGAACTGTCAGTCCCGCCGAATACCGGGATTACATTCCACGTGCGGGATTGCATTCCCTTACCGCAGGAGATTAAGACGCATTCCCCTCCGCCAAAGTATACGCGTAAAATCAGGTCAGTTTATACGGTAAATTGTTAGTGAGCAAGTGTTTGTTTGCTTGTAAGTGATTTCTTTTAATTGTGTGCGTGTGTAGAAGTACGAATATTTCCGTAGTGTGCTGTACGTGTTTACCTCACCCCCCGCTAAAAATGTATGAAGAATTTGTTCGGTAATGAAACAGCTTATCATTTTCATTAGTTAAATTCTCTAAAAACATACTACAAACGCATACAATTAAAATAAATCACCTACAAACAAAAAGTACCCACACAGAGACAATTTACCGTATAAACTAACCGGAGATTTCGCGATTACTTTGGCAGAGAATGTATTCGTATGGGAACTCCAGTGCTGAAATGCTCTAAGTCTAAGAATGATATGCAATTTTCAGTCATAGATAACTACCTACTAAACTTAAAAAAAAAAGGGTTGAGAAGTTCAAGTACTTAGGCCATGTTGTCACTGAGGACTTGAACGATGACATGGACCTAGAAAGGGAAGGGAAAGCTTTGGCAGTGAGAGGCAACATGCTTGCCCGCAGATTTGCACGTTGTAATAACCACGTAAAATTGACGCTATTTAAAGCCTACTGTCAGACATTTTACACGTGCAGTCTGTGGATAAGATTTAAACAGAGAGCCTATAATGCGTTGAAAGTACAGTACAACAACATCCTCAGGATGCTGTTGGGGCTGCCGAAGTACTGTAGTGCGTCCGGCATGTTCGCTGAGGCCCAGACAGATGACTTGTTTGCCATTAGGCGGAAAAGGGTTGCCTCACTGCTGAGACAAGTGCGCGGTAGCAGCACGGCCTTTTGAGGGTGTTGGCAGAGCGACTGGACTGCCCGATGACCAAGTACTGGGTCGAGGTGGCTATTGGTAGGAGCAAATAAATTGATTACTACGCATGTCGCCCTTACGGTCACGATACGGCGGCAACGCATTTAAGTTATTATTATTGTATTTATTAAAGTGAGCTTTTTATGTCAACTAACATAGTTATAAGGTCAGATTGTGTACTAACAACCTATGGATCAAAACGGTCTGAAATAAACAATTTTTATTTTTATTTTATTTAAAGTATAAAATAAAACACAGCCAATAACAATATAATATATTTATTTAAGTCTTCCACCTGTAAAAAATAATACTTACATTATATTTATAACAATAATAATTTTACCTAATTTACAGACCATTTTTAAATACTTATGAATAAAAAAAAACTTATATTATAAATGCTAATTTGTATTTGCTGCTTTGTCCTGCTGTCACACAACAACAGAGCTATGAAACCACGGGATTTTTACATACAGTCAATGTGTTTAGGGTTCCATCAAATACGCAAGTCTGCAATCCCTTGAAGCTGTGAAAATATTAATCTTCTAAGTCAACGCAATCTAAAGATACAGTCATTAAAAAATATGTGTTTCCATACAAATTGTCGTGAAACTAAAATCTATAGGGTAGTTCTAATTATCGTAGAAACTTGGAATTTGATATACAAGTAAGCTCGCACAGCCAATGAGTAGTCAGAAAATCTTAAATTTTCATGTGTGTCTAATGTCAGTAATGTAACATGACCCCACACTGCATACATTTTGCTTAGGAGCAGGGCTCTATTAACAATGGATGTATATTTTGACACCCCGATTTCCGAGAAACATACTATTTACATACCTACAAATTCGTACGGAACCCTCGGTGCGCAAGTACGACTCCCACTTGGCCGATGCTTTTCTTTTTATCTCGAAAAAAGTCGCATAAAGCAGGTCCTACATTCTTACATTAAATACTTCCATCCCCACTTAAATACTACTCTTAAATAAGCACCAAATTACCCCTGTATAAACTTTTTTAGACGTCATCTATATACTATTATAAAGTTTTAAAAATTAAATGTCTGTACGGTCAAGGAATTTAATTTGAGTCTCCTTTCGTACCTTGTCATTGTGACATTGATATGGAATCTCTATCGGCTTTCATATTGATTTTGACTGTGAAAAGGTACGAAATGGTATGTTCATTAAATTCCTTGACTGTACATCGAATATTTCAAAAAAAGTGATGCGAACTACTGTCACTGAACCGAATAATTTTTTATTTTTATTTAATGTATGTTTGTATGTGCCGTTCCCGTCGCTCTCATACTAAACTATATTTGGATGAGTGGGACGACGCTATCCCCTCAGTTGAGTACTGAACCACGGGGGTTAGGAATTGACATTTGGAATACTGCCTATCGCCTTTACCTGCATAACATTTACTATAAAGAATAAAAATACACTCTTGCTAATCTATACAAACTGTGGTAACACCTAAATACATAAAATTTACCGCGAGTGATGTTTTCTGCGTCGGGTAACACCAATTATAATAGGTATATATATAGAAATCATCTATATTTCACAATACCTGGAATGTTCATCTGTTATTTACAATATCTGTAATCACTGTCAGTTCTTTAAACTATCTGTAATTGTCACCTGTTTCTTTATATTGTCTGTGGTAACCATCTGTTCTTTACATTATCTGCAATAATCATTTGTTTTATTAATGATCTATACTAACCATCTGTTTTTTACAATATCTGCAATAATCACTTAAATAAATAAAATAAATAAATATTATAGGACAATTATGCACAAATTGAACTAGTCCCATAGTAAGCCCAATAAGGCTTGTGTTATGGGTACCTGCTAGACGACGATATGTTTAATAAATTTACTTTTATATATAGAAAACATCCAAGACTCGGGAACGAATATTTATGCTCATCACAGAAATATTTGCCCTTACCGGGATTTGAACCCAGGACCTTCAGCTTCGCAGGCAATGTTACTCCCTCTGAGCCAGAGCGGTCGTCGTTTGTTTTATTGATTATTTTTAATAACCATCTGTTTTTTACAATATCTGCAATAATCATCTGTTTTATGAATGATCTATAGTAACCATCCGTTGTAACAATCTGTGGCCCACCTCACAACTTAGCCTTCGTGTCCAGGCCTTGCGCGCCGTGCAGTAGGAACTGCGCGACGTGCGGCGCGAGGGCGTGCGGGCGCAGCGCGTGCACGTCGTGCGCGCCGGTCACGTGCAGCGCCACGTGCGCGCGCTGGGGGTGCCGCGCCAGCGCCAGCAGCCACGGGGAGGATGTGTACGCGCCGCGCTCCACCGACTCGGAAGCCAGGATACTGAGAGTCGGCGAGGTTATGCTGGTGTACAGCTGTTTTATGTGTTCGGCGGTGAACGGCGGCGAAACGACCGCTTTGACACGCTGGTCGTGTCTGAATCTGTAAAATGAGACAAAAGAAATGATTTTGATTCAATTTTTTACCGCATATCACATTACAGAGAGCGCGTAGTTCACACGCATATCACATTATGAGATAAGAAAAGAAAAACTCAAAGCTAAACAATACCGTTAACCGAACTTATATAAACCATAATATTTTCTTCTGTTTCCGCGATTATTACTCATTGAAATAAAACAATTTAACGGATTATATCGCGTATATTATCATCATTCTTCCGAAACGTCGGGAACTCAAATGAGGTAATATACGCGATATGACCCATTAAATTGTTTTATTTAAACAAACCTATGTAAATCGTTTTAAAATTTAGTATCTTTGAAACTGCCGTAAAAATACTTTTTATTTTTAATCTATCCTTGCACTAAGTATCTGTTTAGGCTACGTTACCAGTAATCGGATTCAGTAAGGAGAACGCAAGCCCATGAATGGGTGAATTGAGAAATTCAATCTGAAAAAGCACAATGCTCGCTGGTGGAGTGGCTGACACGTTGGACCGGTAATCCAAAGGTACGGGTTCTATTCCTGGTGTGACCACGTGTAAGCGGGATTGAGTCTTTAGGGTTCCGTACCCAAAGGGTAAAACGGGACCATATTACTAAGACTGCTGTGGGTCCGTCTCTATGTCTGTCCGTCTGTCACCAGGCTGTATCTCATAAACGTGATAGCTAGACACTTGAAATTAAAATAATATAGCCACCACCATAAAAAAATAGCTGAAAGTTCTACACCGGAAGATGACGTCATTTAGAGGATGGAAGGTCTGTGCCTTCCATAGAATAAAAAAAATCTATTTTCCGGTTGTCACTAAGTCACGTTTGACAGTTAAATCCAAATATGTCATTGCTTTGTCTTGCTCAAATTTCGTTCGTGCACTATCTTCCCGTTTACGATTGTTCTTTTGCGACTCGATTTTTCCACGGACATTCATACTCATTCTCACCCTTTTTGCGACTGCTTTTCCACGGACACTGATTCGCACCTTTTTACAACTCGGGTTTTCGACGGATATTGGTTCTAACCAGAGTCGACTTTTCCACGGATTTGAGAACTGACTCCGACTGACTCACTAGCTGATAGCACAAACTTGGCACGAGTAAAGTAGAGACGCTCATGAATGGAATATACTCAAAGCTGTGATAAGTATTGCGTGGCCGCCTTAAGTTAAGAGGTGCCAAACATATTATAATCACAACGCAACACTAAGTCGATAATGCAGTGGGGTACTTGGAGGTACGTTAAGTCTCCAACATATGATTTGTGCAATGCCGTATGACCAACATCTGTGTTCTTTTTGTTTAAGAGTAAATCTTATGTCGTTTGACTTAAAGACTAATTTAGTTTAAAAGTCATTTCCACTTACAACGCCTTCCATTTGGAAGTGGCAGTTGTGGCCACAGTTAACAATGCAGATAATGAGTATTGTTCATCGGGTACAAAGCTAAGTGGATTCGCTCTACAAAAAGAATTTTGACTATATCTATGAGAACACGTATTAGGGGCTGTTCATAAATTACGTCATCTATTCTTGACCCCTCCCCCTTAAATCATCCAACCATCATAAGGGGGTCTTTCGAATTATGACCAAATAAAATGATGTCATTTCCAAGAAATTCGTTTTTAGCAACAGTTTATAGAAACACGAATTTCCTCCCTTTTTTAATCATTGAAAGATGCAAAAGATAATGACATCTAGGGTATGACTCCCCCCCCCCCCTCCTACGTCATGCTACCATCATCCGATGTCTAGACTCCCCCCCAATGTATGAATAGCCCCTTACACCTGTTCATATTCCGATAATCACAATTACCTGACGAGTCCATCGCCGATCGGCTCCGAGATCCTGTCAAGAATCATGCTGGCCGTCGCGCCTGTTAGCCCGCGGTTATGCTCCAACATGGCTAGCGCCTGTCAAACATGTCAAACATTTGTAGTGAGTTTAGTTTCATAGTTAAGGGGGAGCACTCCACACATGTAACCTATACTGAAAAAAAAAATTGCAAATAATGTGTGGCACATATTTTAACAAAACATTTTAAAAACACTTTGAGGTTTTAAAATATATATTTAGTGAATATTCTCGGAAATAATGGCTTCGAAAGTTGCATAAATTGTGTCTCCCCCTGCTCTATTTTCTAAACGGTATGTACAAAAAATATGAAAAAAAAAATACAAAGATAAAGCTTAATAAATACTTGCAACGAAAATTATTCAACATGATCAAATATACCATTTTTGAGTTATTGCCCAAAAACTGCGCTTCTCAGCTAAGGCACTTGTCCCACCGCCGGCGATAAGCGAGGAGCTATCGCCGATTTTTTCGCCCAAGAAAAATAAAAGATTATCGCTCCCGTGTAAATAAAAGAGAGCGATAGATCGCCGGCAGTGTGAACAGCCAGCGATGAACTATAAATATATCTGATATAGAAAATCGCCGATAGCTCATCGCTTACTCGCCGGCGGTGGGGCATGTGCCTAAAGGACGTAAGTGCCGCGGAGATACGCTCCTTTGCTAGTGCACTTTTTCATGTGTTTATGTTCAAATAAAAAGCATGCATATTCCCTATTTAAGCACACCTTTTCTCGTGTATACTTTGGAGCACTCTCCCGGGACGCGTTGTATATGCGGTACTTCTTGTAATATCTTGTGAAGTGGTAGTCGTACCTGATGAAAAAACAGTCACTATAGTTCTTGTAACTACAAAGATCTAAATAATGAAAAAATTCAAAACTCCGACTAGATTTGAAGCAGTGCCTCGCCGGGGCACTCTGCCAACAGGGTACATGCATGAAATTTTACTGTCGCTTTTCTTAACTAAATATCAAAATAACGTAAAAACTTTGATTTAAACTTACACGATCTTCACTCATTATCACAACACAACAAAACGGGGCTTAATCGCGTATACATATGATTTATTTAATTACCTTTCGTTGGTAATTCTTCGACGTTTTGGACGTCGCGTTACGTCCATGGTCTCGAAGGACCATTTTCCTTCCCTTCCAGCGGCGATATCAACGTCTTCTAGTCGCGCGAGTTTTTCGATCTACCCACGCTTGATGTTTATTATTACGTTGAACGTCGAAGAATTACCAACGAAAGGTAATTAAATTAATCATATCTATACGCGATTAAGCACCGTAAAAACTATTTCAAAAACTGAATTATAAATTTAAATCGACCACGAAATACGCAAGATATAGGCATTTTAAACTACTAATTAGACAGCGAGGTCCGATATGCACTGTTACGTCATCGTGCACTCTGGCCATATAAACTCTATATTAAATTCTGTTTGGCTAGAAAGAGATAAGATGAAAT
The DNA here is from genome assembly GCA_905404275.2 of Hedya salicella. Classification (NCBI taxonomy): domain Eukaryota; kingdom Metazoa; phylum Arthropoda; class Insecta; order Lepidoptera; family Tortricidae; genus Hedya; species Hedya salicella. The sequence continues at coordinate 50,994,601 of FR990097.1, read as the reverse complement.
GTTTGATGGCTTATTATCTTGGTTTTTTTTTATAGTTATTCGAAAAAATATTTTTTTTTACTGTATATATAAGGGAAAATTAAAATTCATACATATTCCCTATTGAGCTGCAGAGCATACCGGGTACAGGGCAACAGGGCTTGTAACCGGTTACAAATTAACCGGTATTTATTTAGGTTCAACCGATTAATCACGGAAAAAGTCTAAATAACATAATGAACGAGCTGGATATTGATATCTTCAATAGTAATATCCCGGCCGTAAAGCGCAAGCTGACGGACGGGTTCTTTAAGTGAGCGTACTTTAATCGGAACATGATTGTTGAGTACAGATTGTCTTATGTGTTGATTAAGTGCGCAGGGCTCTGCGCACTTTTAATCAGGTAGCCATAAGAGTTGATGTGTTCCATGGTCCTCTTAATGAATTCACAAAGGTGACTCTCTCTCTACGTGTTGTGCTACTATGATACTCGTATGTTGGGCAACTGTAAGGATATTGTAATGTTTGTAATAAATAAATAAATAAAAATAAAAAAATTGTTTTAGTGTATTTAGTTTGTAGTTACAGGTTGGGATGTTGTGCAATATGCGAGCACCTCCCTGTAATTGGCTCTTTTAACAATATATAACACCATTGTAATATTTGTAGCTGTTGGTTCTCCTAATAAATAATAAATAAATAAATTATATAGGTTACGTTCGAACGAATTAATTTGGGAACGGTATCCACTGAGGGAGCGCTTACTAACCGGTTTGCAATGCGAGGTGGCTCCGAGATATTAACCGGTTAGTCAGTGGTTTTGTGCGAGCGTAACGTTTATTATGGGTTAGGCTCTCAAAGTGTGGCTCTAACCGGTAAGGAAAATTTGCCGATTTCGGGCCCTACTACAGAGTCCAGTCAGCTTGTCTTCAAATTTTGTCACTATTTGTTATAAGATCTTTTGTTTTTTTTTTATTATAACCGCTTTTTCAGCCGTCAGCGCCACCATGGTGAGCATTATGTAACTAAATGCTCACCCTTGCAGAGCGCACTTTACAGTTGCCAGATGTTAGCTAGAGATGTCGCTGTAGTGTAAACATTGTTTTTTTTTCTCAACGTATAGTGTTATAACAATAAAGCAGAGTGTAGATAACTATTTAACAGACAAAAATGCATGGCCCAAGCCAGACATCAAGTAAGTTACTTTCACCGGGACACGGTTCTTATAAGAAGGCATATTTAACGTACGTAAGTCGTATGAGAGCTTCATATTTTGGTTTTTGCTATTATAATTTTAATCATAATAATAAAATTGGTATGTTTTCTTGAACAAACTACGTATAGAGTGTATACTTAAAAATATATATTTAAGATAGGCTAAGCACTAATATTGCAATGATTAAAAAATATTTAGAAGAAAACCGGCCAAGAGCATGTCAAACCATGCTCAGTGTAGGGTTCCGCGTACTTTTTATTGTATCCATACTATATAATATGATAAATGCGAAAGTGTGTCTGTCTGTCTGTCTGTCTGTTACCTCTTCACGCTTAAACCGCTGAACCGATTTGGATGAATTTTGGTATGGAGATAGTTTGAGTCCCGAGGAAGGACATAGGCTACTTTTTATCCCGGAAAAATACTCTTATCCGCGATAAACGAATTTAAGACGGACGAAGTCGCGGGCAGAAACTAGTTACATATATAACAAAGTAGTTGTAGTAATTAGTGCAAACTTATTTAAAAATTACTCAATAAAAGCGTCTAAAAGCATTTACGATTAGTGTGTTATTGCATAAACCTGGACATTTTTACACGTGGATTATCGTATAGGTAACCTATCTTCCTCTTTTTGTGTATCATTGGTGACAAAGTTCTAAGACGGCACGCCACTCATTCCCTTACTGTACTAATGATGGCGACTTACCACCCCGGGAACTGGTCCGGCCGGACCGCGAAGTACGCTGGCACTGGATCAAAATCGACCACCTTCGTCATCCGCCCTGGATGTGACAGGCTATACAGCTTACCTGCAATAGGTACATGCATGAAATTTAATTATCGCTTCTCTTACAGATGTACTGAATAATCCTTTCCCATCGTGAAAACTCGTCACATACGACTACTTCCGAATGGTGCCGATGAGGCCATGAATTATTGTATTATTTAGTGACGTGTTTATATCAATTAAATTGAGCACTTTATTCATCAATGTCAAAAGTCAAACCACCAGTTTGAAGTATATCACACTGAGATGTTAAAACTACCACGATACAATCATATAAAGAATTCGTTAGGTAAACAAAGGTCAAACTAGTTACCGAGGATATTTTAGTCATAGATTAGTATTAACAGCATAAAGTTTGTACACTATTATGAAGTTGTAAAAATGAAACGTTTGTATATGTCTTTGTGGCTTCATCACGCTAAATCGGCTTAACGGATTTTAACTATTTTTGGTACACGGGTAGCTGGGTATCTCCAGATGGTTGTAGGATTCTTTTTACTCGACTACGCAAACGAAAAAAAGAGGGGTTATTACTTTTTCTCCTCCGCGAACGAAGTTGCGGGCGCCTTCTAGTAAGTAAATATATCTATTAAATATATCGTTGTCTAGTACCCATAACACAAGCCTTATTGAGCTTACGATGGTACTAGTTCGATTTGTGTAAAGTTTTCCTGTAATATTTATTTATTTTACCCTGTGCGATCTGCCTATTAATACTTACTTACTTACTATGGCGCAACGACCCGAGAGGGATCTTGGCTTCCAACGCCCAGAGCCTTGGTTTTTGGCCAGTTTTTCTGTGCCTATATGGAGCGATGGTCGTTCACGGTAGGCAGTGCCTTTGTGACTATATGGAGCGCACGCCACTCGACACCAAAGACCAGCTTTCCTGTCTATTCCTAGCTATTTCCGCCCAGTCAGAGACGTGTAAAGTATAATTATTATTACACACTATTATTTTTAGAGTTCCGTAGCCAAAATTGCAAAAACGGAATCCTTATAGTTTCGTCATGTCCGTCCGTCCGTACGTCACAGGCATTTTACTCAAAAACTAGAAGATGTATATTGATAAAATTTGGAACATAGGTGTCTTGTGTGAGCCGCTACCTTAGATTAATACCGCCTAGAATGATAGTTTCAGGCCGACGCGCCAAGCGTGAGGCATAAAATGGATTCATGTAGTTGTGATCAACTCGTACTTACACGCGCCAATACGCACACAAACGTACCAAAAGTGTTGCTAGCGCAATCACATTCCCTGATAATGTGTGATACGTTGCGTACCGCCTATATTTTATTTTTCAGTGTTTTTTTTACATATGAATGTACTCATATTGTACTATTTAGTACTTAGCATAAAATAATTGTACTTCTTCATAGGTAACTAATAAACGAAGTTTAAATTGGCCTGTACGCAACGTACTCGTCTCGTACGGGCAAGCGGCTAAAAATTAAAATTTGAGTAACAGACCCCGATAAAAAAATGTACTCATTATGTACCAAGAAGTCTCAATAACAAAATTTTAAAAATATGCTCCCGTCGCCGTTGATTGACATTATATGATAGCCGGTATGTACAGAGCACCTATGTTCCATAGGTACAGACAATAAATAGACTTTAAATGGGTATTAAAAAAAAACGATATTAGAAAATTGTAGGTACTACTGACCTTACTGACCTACTGACTTATTACAAAATTAAGATAAATCTCTAAGTATTGTTTATCTCACAAGGTTGAGGTAGAGGTTATCGTAATCCGGAGACCTAAAAGTAACTAAATTGACCAAAAATAACCCCAAACGATAAAGTAATTTTAATTTAAAAATGTAGTTCACTTATTTTTGTTAAAATTTACAGCTTTTTATTTCAGCGGGTTCACTTTAAACTGCCAATAAAAAAGCACTGCTTTCAAAGTTAAGTACCACTTTTTCAGATTAACTTTGACAATGTTGTTTCTAATTTTATCAAGCAAAAACTCACAAACTCAAAAATTAGATAGATATTGGAGAAAATGTTGCACTGTACAATATACATATAAGAAACGAAGAAAATTTATTAATTGTAGTGCAGTACATTTTGGGTACAATTTTTTCACATCAACATTTTTGAGTACATTCATAATATGTAAAAAAATCTCGAAAAAAAAACATGGCCGGTACGCAAGTCACACCTCGATTCTTGACTTCAAAAATTATTAAATACATTAAACGTAGGAATATTTTATTACATTATTAATTCAGGTAATAATCCATTATTACCGTACCATCAAGTTCATCATTACGTTAGTTTATGATCGGGACAGAATTATGAGTAAATAAATCCGTTACATTGGCAACACTACGTTGTCATGCCGCTTAAAGAAAATATGCAATTTAAATTACTGTTTTACGTAAAAACCCGAGTTAAAGAATAATATTTACGAGTGAAATGTTATCTTAGAATGTTTATCCTTCTTATCCGATGCATTGTGACACCCTTTCACTGCACAAACCGTCATATTAATTGAAAATCTTGCACCTGACACGCGTCCTTGTGACTGACAAGCCGATCGGCGTACTTAGCCATTTATGGCCAAGTTTTGGTGGCCGCACCGTTGCACTGCGTTTCTAGGCGTTATTATTTTAAGGCCGCTACTTAGTTTGATAGTTAATTAAAAAATATATATTTTTCAAGGGGGGGTGGGGGGGCACTCCATACATGTAACCCAAACTGAAAAAAAAATTTCAGCAAGTATAAATGTATGGCACATCATTCGACATAGGACGTAAGTGCCGGGGAGATACGCTATTTTGTTAGTGTCTTTTTTTTCGTATCGATTTTTTTCATCTGTAGTGCATTTTTTTGTATAAATGGCTGCGGAACCCTACATTGAGCATGGTCTGACATGCTCTTGGCCGGTTTTTTTAAATAATAGTATCAGGCTTATATTTTTTGCCTTACCGCGATCGACCAGCTGGCCACCCCGGTTATAGACAGTGCTGTACTATCTCACCCAGCTTGGTGCCCAGCGAGTGCGCCATGTACACGAACTTCTCCCACCGGAAGTGTCTTCGCACCACCTCAATGGCGTACACCAGGTCGTACGCGGAGATCATCAGGCCAGAAGGCAGCGGGTCCGACAGCCCGTTCCCCGGGAGCTCCATACCTGGAAAACGAGTGCCATGCATTTAGGGGATGCATCGAAAATTTAAACTATTTTTTAATGAGACTTCTTCTAGTATATGAAACAGGCTTGTTTTCAGGTTCAAGACCAAGACGAAGCACGGCGCAGGCGCGGGCCTGCACCCGCTTTGCAACCGCGAAGTTATAGCTTGACCACAACCGCTGTGGCGCTCCTGAGGTATGCGCGGGGAGGCGGGGTGCGGCAGGAAAGATCACGGACACACAAGAGTCTGTCGTCGTGTCGGATAGATCTGAAGATACCGAAGTACAATATTTTGACTCTGTATAGGTACATACTTATTATATTAATTTGACTTATATTGGTTTTTTATTTGTGCTTACCTAAAAATCGTATTGTACCATAATACGAGTAATGTGTAATTATCGGAAAAATAAATAGTTCCGAGAGTTAAAACAGAATCAGTTCGAAAAACAAAAAATCATAAGCTTCTACGTAATGAATACAGTGACTATTCTGACATAGATTCACTTTTATCTTTATCTTCCATTTCGCTACCGGAACTTGAATGAATCATTGTCATCCTGCAAATTTATTATTATGGGGTCAATAATATTGTCGAAACGGTTGTCGCGATCCCAGTAATCGTTTTCATTTTTTTGGACATGGTCATCACACCTCTGCCATTTTTCTGCCGTGAACTCCGAAAATAATAAATACAGTGCGTTTATCTTTTCATCTAGAGAAGAATGAATATGGTTTTGCGCTATATTGTTTTATTCATACCAACTCGATGGGGTTCAGATCTGGATGGTATGGCGTTAAACGCAGGACTGTGTGAGCTTTTAAGAGGTCATCGATTCTGTTAACGGGCTCTTTTTGAGTGGCATTTATAAGAATTTGCAGTTGATTTTTTTTCATATTTTCCGGAAATTCAACATCGTGACGCCGCAGCCAGTTTTGCATTTCACTTTTGAAGTTTGTCATGGTCGGTTTCTTATCAACTTGAACGATGTGGTAAGACGCGTTGTCAATCACAATTACAGAATTCGGCAGCAGTTTATCTTTCAACTTTTCATCCACCCACTTATAAAAAGTATGCCCGTTCATGTCTCTATGGTAGTCGCCAGTCTTAGCATCGGATTTAAATATAGTCAATGCACCTTCGACCAAGCCATTTCGACTTCCAGCGTGAACGATTACCAAGCGTCGTCCTTTCCCGATGTCAGTGTGAATTCCAAGTTCCGACGATGATTGCCAACATTTGCTAGCACTGTGACTGGCGTTAATATGTCTCATCTTGGAAATATATGTTGCGGTTTTCACTTCTATATTTTTTTATTTGTCAAATATTTCCTCCGCCACTCTGTAATTAACCTAAACTTGTCAGTAACTTACGAATACTTGGCACTGTTTTATCGATCTCATAAAATTGATGAATCTTTCTCCTGATCACTCCCAAGTCAAAATCATCAATTACATATTTTTTCTTTATAACTTTCGGTTTTTTGGATGAATTAAATTTCGGTTGGCCCTCATTTTCAATTGATGAATTTCCTACAGATATTACATTTCTTACGGTTTTTTGGCAGTACCCAGTAGCTTCGGCCACAAGTTTGGCGATATTTGCGTCACTTTTATGTTCGAAGCTATTTTTGTCTGCTTTTCTTTTCCTAAAATATTCGGCCACTTTGAAAATGACAGCTTTAACATCTCGAGATAAAGCACGACCCATCTTTGGATATTCTATCTCATGTGCGTCTGACATAGACAGCCCGCAACAGATAACACTACACGCCGCCACGGGCGACGACGGCGGAATGACAGAGCGCAGTAGCTGCTCTGCCCCCCCGTCTCGTCGCTCGCATACCCCAGGAGCGGCACAGCGGTTGTGGTCAAGCTATAGTGGAGGCCATTACAAGGCGTTACTAAGTAAATCGAGCCCTGATAAGCGTAGTCGACAGCCTCTGTTTCCTCGTATTATCTCCAGGGCCGGATATATTTCATGGCTATTTGGGCTGCAGCCCAGGGCCTAGATACAAGGGGCCCCCAGCTCCCATTGAAGACAATAGACGATATTGCAAACTAAAAAATACTTTAAATTTAAAGTTAATAAACCATCAAATAGTTCAATAAACTAAGTGGGGCCTACTTAGGTACTAGCAGTGTTATCCCAGGGCCTCGCAACTTCACGATCCTTACCATATATAAGTCAAAACCCAATTATGTACCTACTAGCTTCTGCCCGCGACTTCGTCCGCCTTAAATTCGTTTATCGCGGATAAGGGTATTTTTCCGGGATAAAAAGTAGCCTATGTCCATCTCCGGGACTCAAACTATCTCCATACCAAATTTCATCCAAATCGGTTCAACGGTTTATGCGTGAAGAGGTAACAGACAGACAGACAGACAGACAGGCAGACAGACAGACAGACACACTTTCGCATTTATGATATTAGTATGGATGCAAAAAGTGAGTAGTAGTAGGGGATTTCCGGCCGAGTAGGTATAGATCATGCATCTAAAGATACGAGCCCGACAATCCCTGTTCGCGCCGAGGCTTGTATAGTGCTTTTCTCAAACATGCAATGAAATATAAACCGGTATTTTTTATATAATAAATATTCTTTTTCCACTAAAACGTTGTTTTAATATACATAGTTAGTCGTTCTCTACGCCGTGCTGCGGCGGCGCGGCGGCGCTCGGAGCGAGTGTAAACAAAAGCCGGTCGCTTTGCTGGCCTTGGCCGGCAATTCCGTACGAAATATATATAATATCATTATGTGCCCCTCGTTGCGCCGTACCCGAAATGTGAGACGAGGGGTCTATTACAAGGAACACAATGTCAATATTTCATTGCATGTTTGAGAAAATGACTTTTATTATTATCATCCGCCTTTCACTTTTATTATCTCACCGATGTAATAGAAGCTAGGAGGTAGCAGAGCCATGAGAGGCCGCCAACTGGCGGCAGAGTCCACGGCTCCGTGGCAGAGCAGGACCGGCGGGTCGGCGCAGGAGCCCCATGCTACAACTGGAACAAGAGTCAAACATCTATATCAAGAGTCCCCGGCAAGCTCGGCCGAATTTGACATTCCCATACAAACGAAGTTTCGTTCTCATTTTAAAACTACGTGTTGGATTGTAACGAAACTTTGCATATACAATGACATGAGGTATATACAGGCCTAGGCCTGTAATCCATACTAATCCATACTATTCCATACTAATTTCCATACTAATATTATAAATGCGAAAGTGTGTGTCTGTCTGTCTGTTACCTCTTCACGCTTATACCGCTGAACCGATTTGGATGAAATTTGGTATGGAGATAGTTTGAGTCCCGGGGAAGGACATATGCTACTTTTTATCCCGGAAAAATACCCTTGTCCGCGATAAACGAATTTAAGGCGAACGAAGTCGCGGGCAGAAGCTAGTTAGTTTATATGACTCCAGTTTATAAAACAAACGAAATACAGCAAAGACGAGTTTTGTATTTAAAACATAAATTCGCTGTATTTTTTTACTATAGTATCTGAAGCTACAGAAACTAATTACAGGCCTGCATATACCTTAACTTATTGTAAGTACAAAGTTTCAGAGCAAACTAGCTAGTCGTTTTAAAATGAGAGCGTAACTACGTTTGTATGGAGAACCGAGCTTACTGGGGACTCTTAAGAGCCCTTTCACTAAACACGCTCCCGGTAGTGAGGCTGTTTTCTCGCGCGCTGCCGAATATTTATACAAATTGTGATTGAATAATTAAGAAAAAAATGATTGATGGTGTTTCCTTCGAGACAATGGACGTAACGCGACGTCCGAAACGTCGAAGAATTACCAACGAGAGGTAATTAAATAAAATCATATTTATGGCTTAACCGCAGCCACGTTTGTTGTTGTGATAATGAGTGAAAATCGTGATAGTTTAAATCATAAATGATTTTCTTTAACACCTTTTGATTTTTAGGGTCCCGTAGCCAAAATGGCAAAAACGTAACCCTTATAGTTTCGTCATGTCCGTCCGCCCGCCCGTCAAAAAAATTAAATAAAAAATAAATAAAAATAATTTATTTCGGACTACATGATCTATATCAAAAACTAGGGGGGCAGTCCATTCATGTAACCGAAACTGAAAAAATATTCATTCAGCAAATATCAATGTGTGGCACATATTTCGACAGAAGTTTTAAAATCATTTTGAGGTTTCTAAAAAAAAATTGATTTAGTGGATATTTTTAGGAAATAATGGCTCCGAAGGTAGCATAAATTGTGCCCCCCATCACCCCGCTATTTTCGAAACGGTATGTCTAAAAGTATGAAAAAAATCACAAAGATAAAGCTTAATAAAATACTTACAACGAAAATTGTTTTCAACATGATCAAATATACTGTTTTTGAGTTATTGCCGAAAAACGGCGCTACTAAACAAAAGGACGTAAGTGTTGTCGGAGATACGCTCTTTTGTTAGTACACTTTTTCATATTGCATGTCTTTCATCTGTAGTGTGCATTTTTTGATAAGAACGGCTGCGGAACCCTACACTGAGCATGGCAGCATTATACTGAATTTTATTGCTACAAATATGTACTAAAATGCAATGTAGTATGCTAATTTTAACAGTTCAAGATAATGAGAAAATCCTCGTGTTGTCAATGAGATTTTGTTGACAAATATGGTATAAATACGAGGGTTGCTACTTATATATCCGGAAACAAAAAAACAAACAAACGTACACGGCTGAAAATAGTTTTATTGTTTTTCAAAGTATTCCCCTTGATGATCTATGCACTTTTGCATTCGCGTGAACCAATTTTTAAAGCACTTCTGCCACTCCGCCTGAGGTACCTCCATAACGTGTTGTTTGAATGCGTCGACAGCATCTTCAGCGGTCGAAAATCGTTGACCGCGTAATTTATTCTTTATATTTGGAAATAAATAAAAATCGTTGGGTGCCAAGTCAGGGCTGTACGGCGGATGACCCGTTAATTCCACATTTTGACCCTCCAAAAATAGAGTTGTTTCGCGTGACGTATGACAGCTGGCATTGTCATGATGAAGAATGATTCTTCGTCGCTGGTTAGTTTTACGAATTTGTTCAAATACTTCCGGTAAGCAAATGGTCGTGTACCACTCTGAATTAACCGTTCTACGGTTTTCTAGTGGCACTGTAGCTACATGGCCATTAATACCGAAGAAGCAGGCCACCATTTGTTTCAATGTACTTTTTGCACGAGTAACTTTCGTAGGGTTCGGCTCATTTTGAAACACCCATACCGTTGATTGTTGCTTCGTTTCGGGATCGTATGCATAGATCCAGGATTCGTCACCTGTATAGATGTTATAAACGGCTTTTGAGTCACCACGGTTATATTTTTTTAACATTTTATTGCACCATTCGACGCGAGCATGTTTTTGCTCATTTGTTAAGTTGTGGGGTATCCAACGCGAACAAATTTTTTTTACAGCCAAATAATTATGTAATATGCTATTAATGCTGGTCATAGAAATACCCAGAGTCGCCTCTATCTCGCGGTACGTAACATGTCGGTCGTCCATTATAAGTTTTCGCACAGCCTCGATATTTTGTTGTACAACGACCGATTTCGGGCGACCTGCCTTAACTTCGTCCGTAAGCATACTACGTCCACGATTGAACTCACTAAACCAGTGATACACAGTAGTTTTAGATGGGGCTTCATCACCAAAAGTTGAAGTTAGTTGATCTATGCACTGTTGTTGCGTTAAACCACGCCGAAAATCATAATAAATCATAGCACGAATATTTTCACGAGTGAGTTCCATTCTTGCTGCGAGATGACATTTAAAACCCGTCAAAAACAAAACACGAGCGTTAATAAGGAAGAAAAAATATACCTTATATACTTAAAAAAGTTCAAATTTTACCATGGCGGTCAAATATGCTATTTAAGAAGATTGTAATCCCGGTTTCCGGATATATAAATAGCAGCCCTCGTAAATAATTACATCATATGTATGTACTCTAGTGCAAAATATTGTTTGATTACATGTTTTAAATTGAATGAGGTTTCTGGTCTGTAGTAATTAGGGACAGTTTTAGCTGCTTCGGGAAAAGTATAATTGTTTGAGGCTTCTTGTAATGGATAATGTTGATAGGTAGGTTCGTTAAGTCTGTCGTTATTTAGCATGGGAAATTCTGCTTGAGATAGTTTTTGCGAGGCTCTTCTAGCCTTGATTTCTCTATACACTTTGCAAGCCTTGTAGTTTGCTGTGTGTTCACCGTGACAGAAAGCACAAGTGGCAGGTGTGTTTTTTTTAGTGTCATGAGAAACAAACAGCATACAAATACACTTAAGAGTTAACAAAAAAGAAGTTAATACAGAAGCCAAAAACAGTTTCCACAATAGTACATACATTTTTTTGCTCTGAGAGTACAAAATATGCATTAAAAATAATTAAGTGTTCCGGTCTTTCTGTCAGTCTCTTATCTTATATCCTTCCCCACACTTTACGCATCTGTATGGATGCATACAGTAATTTTTTGGATGTCCATAATGTAGAAATCTAGTACATTGAATGATGTCATAAGTTTCTTTTTGGATCCTCGATTTAGACTTTCATGATGTATATATACTGTATTTTTTCACTTCTTTATTATTTACACTGGGTTCCGAATTGACATTAAACATATTAAGTGGTTGTTTTGTGGTACTATGTCTGGCACAGACTATGTCTCCTACCACTTAATTACCCGTCTTTTCAACATCTTTTATTATTTTTCTTTCGGTGTAGTATTATGTAGCTTCTTGATCATGATTTAGTAGGGCCTATATTGCTCTTAATATTGAAAGTGTGATTAATCCCTTTGATCTTATGTTGTCTATAATCACTTATATATCGCCATGGTCTTCACAATAGCAGATTTTTATTAACTATATGGTAGTAATAAGTAGAGGGTGTGAAGTAGCGATCTCAATATTAGACTGGTATAATTTATTATTTTTTCTACGCACAAAAATAATTTAACTTATCGAAACATAAAACTAAAAACCCTTTTTGGAAGCTTTTGTAAATATTGGACAAAAATTATTATAATAAATAAAAACATCCTTTGTAAATTATTGTTTTTTTTTTAAGTTCTTAATTTAATTATTTAGTTAACATTGCGGTGTGCGGTGTAATAATAATAGACTAGTCCTCCCGTGACCAAGGAAAGCTGAAAAGCTTCTGAAACGTCGGGAACTAAAATGAGATAATATACGCGATATAATCCGTTAAATTGTTTTATTTCAATGAATAATAGACTGTAAGACCTTATATAAACAACATGACTTGTATTTAACAAATTGCACAAGTCATATCCATATTAATATTGAGATCGCTACCTCAAATCCGCTCTCTAGTAATAAGTATCCAAACTAGTAACCTGGTTAATTCTGTTAGTTTTGACATGTCTGATAAACCATGTAGGACAATAGGCGGTGGATTGTATGTTTTGACTGGGTTTTCTGGTGCGGCTTAGGGTTCCTCATCCTCCTGATTCAATGTTAATCCGGCAAACCTGTTGCTGGTTTGGATTCATTCATTCATTTCATTTAAGTCAATAACAATTTAAGTGGGGTTTGAATGTCAATGTAACTAAAATTAGATAAATATGTACAATATTGATAATTTAGATTAAAAAAAAAAACAGAAATGTCTTACTTACAAAATTCATAATAATAATTATGCACCTGTCTCGATAATAAGGTATAGAACACTCCTTAAAACAAAAACAGAAAGAAAAATACATTTCATTAATTATTACTGTCCTCAATGAAGTCTGTCAAGGAATAATAACATTGGATTTGGTTGTGGTTGTTCAACAATATTTGTATGCAGTAGTAATAGCGTCATACCGGTAATACCAGCGTCATACACTCTTGGTGGTTTGGCATTATGCTGAGTGGACTGGGCTCCTTTTTCGCACAACTCATTTTTACCCGACTGCGCGACGCAAAGGAGGCTAATGTGTTTATCAATCTATGTATGTATGTATGTATGTGTGTATGTTTGTTCCTGTCTGGCACTCTAGAGACCAAATGCGTGGACCGATTTTGATGATTCTTACATCAATAAATTCGTCTTAACTGTCCGAATGTGACTGAAGACATGAAAATGATGAAAACTCAAAATGGCGATAATGAGACGCCATATTGTAAAAAAAAAAATCAACATACTATGTCGAGTGGGGTATCATTGAATAGGGATTTGAAAATCATTATTAGGTTTCATTAATAATTTTTAATTTTGACTTACCAGTTAGAAACTATAACGATTTAAAGTTGGTTAGCAAGCCGTTCTCACTAATATTTTATTTAATTGTAATAAATCTGTGCAAGCTTCTCAATAACCCCGTTGATAAAGATTGCGAAATTTACAGACTTTTATAATTTTAACTTAAAAGTATAAAATAAAAAATAATAATTTAAAAAACAAAAAACCCGACTGTGTAAAATTCTAAAAAGAAAAAAACAAGTCCAGTACCCTAGGTTTTTTGTTTTTTTTTATTATTATTTCCTTTCTTGTATGTTATGTATATTATTGCTGTGAAATAAATTATCTTTCTTTCTTTCTAATAGTTTTCTTATTCTTTTGAACTCTGTGTGTTAGGCGAGGTTGAAGTGCAGGTATATCCCTCTTTCTAATAATTGGCTTCCTTTGCCAGATAAGCGTAATTATTGGGTGGACATGTGTATAGCTGGCCGGAGATCTCTGCCTGAGGTTGAGAGGATGAATTTTCGATATTTAATAAATAAAAAATAATGTATTAAACATATGTACTTACTACATATTCTACCCCAAGGCGCCTCAATAAACCACTCTTTTTCCGTATCAAGCATTTTAATACACTATTTTAATTGATAATAAATGTATTTCACTAAACACAATTTGTGACACTGTTCGCTATTTTCCGTGTCACGCTTTGTTTTACGAGTTATTCACTGACTGATGACATAAAATGATTACCATATTTCCTACAAAGATAATATTGATAAGGTTTTGCTCAAACTTTCAGCTAAAATAACAGAACGTGTTCACTTTACACTTCACATTATGATGAAACACTACGCGAGTACGAAATACATTGCGCATTGGTATTTTAAGACAGCTTTAATTTCAGTAAATACAATTTCGATATGAATAATATGAAATGCTCAACTCATGCTCTATTAGAATTAAATTTACATGGTTACAATACTATCTCAAAATATTTATTTATATATTTATATAAAGAGAAATGGCAGTTCAAGACTTTTGCCAGCATCAGTTTGAAGATATATTAATTACAACACAATTGGTAAATTACACTACTAAAGTCTTTGAGACAGTCCAAGAGATACGTTAATGTTAAAATACCACATCTTTGCATTCGATGACCGAATGACAATGACAGAACAGGTGAAATTTTGACAGGAGTCTATATAGCTTCTGCTTATGCTAATTTCCCTAAATAAAAATAAAATTGCGAACTGATCTAGACTCTACGTTTAATATACTAAATGCTTAAAATGAAAGAGTAATATCTCGATTATTATTAAGAAAGGTTGAATAAAGCTACGAGATGTCAAACTAGTATTCAACCTTGAAACTTTTTTTATTGCAAATTAACGGTCAAAGGTCAATATTGTAATGAAATGTATAAATTTGATTTAAGCATATGGTTTTGTTTTTTCATTTTTAGTGTAGTGTTGCTTATCATTTGGCAGTCATAGTCACCCTTTTTAAATTTAGAATCGAATCCACCGAGGTGAAAAGCCAAACGTCATGTTTAATGGCCGCCTATATCTGTCTATGGCATCGTAGCTCCCAAAGAAATTAATTTGGTTGCAAATTTTGATTCCGAATCTTTTGCGGACAAAACGGGACCTGTTTAAAATCAATTTACCTACAAGTAATAATGCATTTAATCATTTGGCGAATGGTCATTTGTAGGAATTTATAATAAGGATGGCTGTACTCAAAAATAATAATAATTTGTGAGTAATTTTTATAAAAGAATTCCTAAAAAAAGTTCAATACCTTGCGTGTAGCTTGTTTTATGACTCTTTAAAGTTGGGTGGGAAAATCCATTTTTGAAGTCCTTACTAAAAATTAACTAATAATACCATTGAATAATCCATGAAATGTATGGTAACTTTTGTTATGAAACCGTTTCAATGAATTCAAGTTTTAGCAAAACAAAGTTTTTAAATTCCTCATACAAGGCTTTTTTTGCACTATCGAGTTTTTGAATGCTTCGAAATAAAGAATTTATTATTATTATTTGGGAAAGTCCAAAAATGTAATATTAACATTATTGTATCTCGGGGAGTGTTGTAAGTACGAAAACTGAAAGAAAATCTTCCGAAACGTCGGGAACTTAAATGAGATAATATACGCGATATAATCCGTTTAAATTGTTTTATTCATGAGCGATAATCGCGAAAACAGAAAAAAAAATTATGAGATTTAAGTAGTTTTTTCAATCACAGAAAAAAGTGGTTAAAAGTTGTCAACATCCACGACTATTTATTTTATATTAGATAAAAGATAATTGATGTGATGAGTGATGACGATCAAACTCGGCTAAGATGACAAAGTTCGCGACAATTATCTACATCCCGCTATCAATATTATACAAGTAGATAAATACATTTCGACTATCAATGCGATCGATACGTGAGCTGATATTGTGTGTCGCGAGCCCTGAAGCAGTCAAAAGGTATGTTACTTACTTAAATCATATCTAAAAAACAAACAAAAAAATTGATCATGCATGACTTTTACGCTATAAACAAATTTGAAAATTCTGAGTAGGTATCCACTTATCTGGGATCGCCGTCCCGCTCTTACGAGTACAGTTATATAAAAGAGCAAGTGGGAGAGTGTGATACGAACTACGAATGTCGAGCGAGTAGTCTATCAGACAGATAAGGAACTTCTCCGAATTTTCAAATTCGGCGTTCGTATAGCGCCGTCCCACTCCCTCTCATATTAAACTATATTTAATAAAGCGGGACGTTAGGATAAGACCTTTGAATTTCAAGCTTCAGAATAGGCCTTCAGGCACGGCAGTATATGTCATAAGCACCGTACTTATCGTGTCCTTTCCTCCTCCAAAGTTCTCTCTCTCCCTCTAATACCAGCGCTACACATTGGCGCGAGTCGAACCGAGATACATTCCCGCCATTTTAAAAGTGTTGCAGTTATTCGCGTATTTTAAGAACGGCAATGAATTTCGCCTTTCATCGCCACTCGCACCAATGCCTAGTGCTAGTATTAGAGAGAGAGAGGGACTTTGGACTGCGACATACATTTTGTGATGTCATAATCTGTGACGTTGACTTTGTTATCTGTGTTATTCTACGGACTAGAGATAAATAATTATATACTATATTATTTTCAACTTAATGTCTTTGCGTTGAGGTTGAAAGAAAATAATGATAAGTGGATGCTCAATACACTATAAAAATAATATATATATATATATATATATATTACATAATTACCTATGATCTATTAAAAGCTACTTGCTTGTGATCATCAGTTAAAACACATCCACTGCTGTGCGTAGGCCTCCCCAATGAACGCCAACATCATCGGTCCTGACCCACCCGCTTCCAGCTACTTGCTAAAAACTAGTTATGCCTAGCTATTTTTTATTTCGCTACATAAATATGGTTACTCTATATCTAGTAAAAGATATTGTTATTTATTTATGCTAGGGTGCAATGTAGTAATTTGACTCCCGTAAAAAATATACTTAAATAAATTCTTGTCCTGAGATTATCGAGCGAGGCTTTCAATGAACGAGGCGCCAAAAAATGTCTGCCGTGCAAAACATATTCTCATCACAGCTACAGCGAAGAAAATTGAGAAGCAAGAAAAAACATAACAAATGCGTTTTCTCAATGTCTCCCACTACCTAAAAGGTTGTCTGGATGATATCGCTGTTTAAGACCGTCTGTTGTTTACCTCTCCTTAAATGTCTTGCTCTTTCTATGCCACTAATGTACTGGTTTCATGTCCAATTCTTCCTCTGGAACGGTTTTCTTCCCAAAAACATACAGGCCCCGAAGCCCCCGAATAAGTACCTATGCATTCAAAAAGTCTCTCTCTGACATATGTTTCATCGTTGTGTATTTATATATTCTATGCTTATACCTATTTATTCATGTATTTAAGTAAATACGTATAAAGCAAGCACCGCCTACACCTTTTCTGTTTTGCCTTAAGGTTGACTGATAGAGAATGCCTTGTGGCATTAAGTTCGCCTTTTGTACGATAAGTATTCTTTTGTGCTCTGAAGATTAAATATAGATAAATGTTATTTTCTTTTGTACTCTGTTTTGTGTTGAGAGAAATAAAGAGTTATTCTATTGTATTGTAACTAACATAAATAGTAAACTGACATTTACGGACACACGTCGGCCGTGATTACTTCATTATGGCTGAAGTACAGTATTAGCTATAAATAAAAGTTAACCTAATATCACCGATTACACGTATTCTCATGTATATTTTTCTGTTTTTTTTTCTAAACAACGAAATATTCACGTTGACACCTGTCAGTTTACTCCAGCTAATTAAATATCCTACTTTAAGTAGGTATGATTTATAAAGCACACAATTATAAAATTTATTTACATTCAGCATGAAGTACGGAGGAAGTTCTCTTTATGAAATGACAAGCATTTTTAATGCTATTATACCTATAAACGAAGATAAGCCAGCATCTGACAAAATCAGTTTACTGTACCTAGATATTGTGGCACATTAGAGGTGGCGTGATGTCGCTACCTAGTAAGATAATTTTCATTATGTTTCACTAAAAGTTTGAATTTCAACTTATAGATTATGAAACTATCAGGAGTTTTTTTCAAGGACGGTTTAAAAACGTACGTACCTACGCGTAATTAATTCATTACTAACATTCATTATCATTTATACACGCCTAATTAAAAAAAAAAACATGTTACATAAATAAAACTACGCTAATTAAAACATATTTCAGCAATAGCATTATTTGGTATTATTATATTTATGGGTCATGGGAGTTCGATTTATTTGCATTTGCAAACTGTTCACAGTTCAGTTAGTGAGGTTATATTAATGGCCTTGAAGTTTTATTAGTAAACAGATGAGGCCCAAAGTACAACGCGAATAACTTGTCATCAAAACGCAAAACGATATCGTATCGTATCTTTAGAAGATAACGAATTCACGCCAAATGTAGCCTTTATTTTCATCATGTAGTTGTCGTGAAATCTCACCTATATATAGTACAATTATTGTATTTTATTTTATTTTTACATTTGCTAAAACGAAAAGGCTGTATTATACATGTATTGTATAGGTTATCTTTTCTAGAGTATAGAGAAGGTAAGGACGCCAATCTTATATAGAAATACAGATGAAAAAGTGTATAAAAGCAGTAAATAATAGTTCCAACTCCGTCCAGGTTGGCGCTAGCGTAGCAAGTTAGTATAAAATAGATGGTATACTCAATCCTTTGTTCATTTTCTTGTAAAATATGCTATCATGATCAAAAATATTTTTTGGCATTATTATGGTAATTTAACGCCTTTTGACGGACACTTAGGATATATAGAGATTGTTCTCTTAGTTTTCTACTCTCCATTCTTATGTTGTATAAGTTTCCTTTGTTGATTTTTACTAACCTTCTTTTATTAAAGGCATTTTATGGCCATAATAAACTTCTTTATATTTGTGATCACAGATAATATAATATCTGTAATACAAATAATAAGAAGTTGCACCTAGTAACGCCCTCTGTTGTCGAGTAGTAAACAGTGTATTCCCTTGAGTACTTTTTAGCCCGCTAGCTTTTTATTTAAATAGAATAAATATTTACAGGTCTCTCAAATCAGCCATGCAGTTGACAGAGCGAGAAATAACCATACAGGCGTCGTGGGGCAAAATCAAAGGTAAAAACACAACAAACACAATTTCTCAAAAACATTTTTTTTTAAACTAAATGGTAAACAATTAATCTTTCTTTCTTTTCCAGGTGTGATTAAAGTGGTACAAAACCTTTTTTTTAAATTATGGATTTATGTAACAAATCACTAGTTGGAGCCACTGTGGCGCTCGGTTTTACTTTATATGAAAATACTGTGCTGTGATTGATGGATTTAACACTTCTTGTCAAATAGTCAAGATGAGGACTTAAAGACTTATGTATAGATATATATTACAACCAAGTATTTAAATCTAGGCAGGTACAAGGACCCTATACATGAATATTTTGAACTCACAGTGATTTATTAGTAACTATCTTCTGCCTGCGACTTCGTCCGCCTTAAATTCGTTTATCGCGGATAAGGGTATTTTTCCGGGATAAAAAGTAGTCTATGTCCTTCCCCGGGACTCATACCAAATTTCATCCAAATCGGTTCAGTGGTTTAAGCGTGAAGAGGTAACAGACAGACAGACAGACAGACACACTTTCGCATTTATAATATTAGTATTGATAATGAACTAATCCGGGAAATCCCGCATTCAAAAAAAATCAAGCATTATGTTTGGTGATTTGATTACTCTTCGTAATTTTCTAATCGTAACTATTACTTATAAAACCTAAATAATGTAAATTACCATGCTATATAATTCTGACATATTTGCTGTGACTTATTTTTCGAAAGTTTTTTTCAATAAAAAGACACGTCAAGATTGTTTACCTTTTTTTTAATGTTAAAAAAACGAAGTATAGAGTCAGTTATTGTTATTTTTCAATTTCAAAAAAATTTATCAAACAATCCAAGTAAGTGTAAGAGGTGATTTGTCAATCTCCGGTCCCTCATTTGGTACCAGACTACCAATTTAGTAAGAGTATTGTCTCCAGGTCTGTCATGGGGCGACGAGGGTGCTCCGCCCGTATTCCTGTGCCACGGGAAACTGGACGTGTGCTCAGGGTTCCGGCCGCTCGTGCGGCTTCTACCGCGCTGCTTTCACTATGTCACAGTGGACCTACCAGGAAACGGGAGGTGAGAGTTGTCCAAGACTGTCGCAAAACTGTCGGAGCAGTGCAGCTGACGAGAGGTTTATTCATCGGCAATCAATTTAAATCCAACTTATTTTAAACGTGACAGGTGAGAGGGTTGCCTACTAGAAATAAACGATGACATGACGCCCAAATAGTAAAACAATAAAATTCTATCACAAGAAAATATATTCAAACATATAAATAAATAAAGAAAAATACTTGTTTTGTTTGGAATTATTTTCATGCTATATACTCTTCAGAGAGGTATATCCGTTATTTTCTTAAAAAATAGTTGGCAACTTTAGGTGACACGGGTGATGTTCCACAATATTTTAAAATCTACTTTTAATAACCAGCCTAACCCGTCTCGGATTCTTAGCGTGAATGTTGTGATGATATTTAAAGACTTCCATTCTTCACAATACATACCTGGGTCCTCAGGCACTCAGGAGTCCTCGAGCATTCTATAGTTAGTGCTTTGGGTACGGGCCCTGTGGTAAAGACGACACTTGTAAGGGAGCGTTCAAGTATTACATAACGCAATTTTTGGCGATTACCTATTGACCCTCCGTCCCCCCCATGTAACGCGCCGTAACGTTTTTCTGTACCCCCGTCCCCCCTAGTAAAACGTTACGTAACCACCAAGTGACCTCTTTTTACCCAAAAATGGTCACCCCATTTGAAATTTTGAAAAAAAAAAGTTAAAAAATGCTTGAGAGCATCTCTGTACGCGACCGTTCTGAAGGGTTAAAAAAACAATGTTACGTAACGAGTAGTTATAACCCCCCCTACCGCCCATGTAACGCATCGTACCGTTTTCCAAGTCCCCCCTCCCCCCAAATTCGTTACGTAATACTTGAATGCTCCCTAATAGGGTAGTTTCCTGGTAAAAATAATAATGTTCTAATTAATCCGTCAGTTACATTATCAAAAAATATTGGATACGTATTTTTTAAAGAAGACAAAGCGCGTCAAAGTTTGGGAGTGGGGGTGCAAGACATCACGCCGTTGCGATAAACGGTTGCACGGCGTGACTTCACGGGGAACTTTAACGGGCTATATCTTCATCATTTTTTGTTTAATTGACAAAAGAAAAAATACGTGTCCAATATTTTCTGATAATCTAATTGACGGCCTAATTATATTTTTTTACGACACTAACCTGTATCGCTTTTCGGTTCTTGAACAATAAGCTTAGATTGACCACTTAGTAGGTCATGGGTTGAAATCCCGCCCAAAGCATACAATTTACACCTTTACTATTTTAAATTTCGCTTGAGTATGTATTAATCTACAAACTTTATTTATTTACTCAGGTCTGACCATTTCCCTGGCGGCGTGCTGTTGACCGCGATGGACTTCGTGCCAACGGTTCGCGCTGTCCGCGAACATTACCAGTGGGACAAGTTCGTCTACGTGGGACACTCGCTCGGCGTCGTCCTGGGTGAGCGTGTTATGATACACTAAGGAATCAGGTAGCATTACCAGTAGGACAATGAATTTCGCACAGACGGTGTGCGAGCACTACCAGTGGGACAAGTTCATTTAAGTGGGACACACGCTCAGCGTCGTCTTGGGTTAGAGTGGCTTTATACGCAAAGTAATCAGGTAGCACTACAGTGGGGCAATGATTTTCGCACCAACGTCGCGTGCGCTACAATAGTGGGACAAGTTCGTCTAAGTGGGAAATATTCGTTTAATAAGTAAAATCTCAAACCAAAAGTTGCTTGCTATAAATAAGTAATTACTAAAGAAAGAAAGAAAACAAACATTTATTGTTACACCAAAAATAAATTAGGTACAGGGAACAAATAACAGATATGAAAAAAAAAGATAGAAAAAAAAGGGACCTTAAATATTCGGCGTGACAAAAGGAACGGACTCAGCATGTGCTGCGGCAGCCTCGCGACGGCGCAGCGCTGGTTTTCAGTCCGTCCCTTTCCTCACTGAACCACATTGACTCGTTTCACGGGTGCGGGTAGATTATCCATGCGTACATGTGCATGTATACCAGATAGTCATAAATATATACACAATATAGACACACATGCGTACATATTTATTGATGTATCGTAAAAGAAAGAGACAAAAAAATGTAAGTAAAAAAATTTAGAACGTGTAATACCAAATTACCACGAGTGAATACTATCGTCTTTTGTTTCCGCACTTACTTTTCTGATTACTTTACGTTATAAAAGTAAAGATACTCGTACTAAAGTGTAGTCAGGAGTGCCTTTAGCCATGAGACAGTTTTTTCCTGGTAGACATCCGGTGGTCTCAAGCAACAATCCCAGTATTTAAGTCCATAATTTCACTCCCATAAGTTTAGATCCCACCAATCCTCAAGTTCTTGCATCTTACGGGTGCTGTGAGCCACAGCATGCGCGCCATACCCCGTACATCTTATTAAATTGCTTAAAGGGCATCACACATCTTCCAAAGGTCCGCCACACCATTGTTCCGTGAGCAGGTTCGAGATACCAGCTAGATCTGTAAATTTCTGCGATTCATCGACTCCTCGTTTCGCAGGCAAATTTTTCAACATCGCGTACCCGGGCCACATCACGCGGATGGTCGAGCTAGATCCGGTTCCGGCCCACGACAGCTACCGCCCCGAGCCAGATGTCCTGCGGAACTGGTACCACCACTTCTACCACACCTACTACGAGGAGCAATACAGGAAGCTCAACGGAGACGGCGAGGCGCCGAAGTACACATATGAGAAGGTTAATTGTTATGGTCTCATTCGGAATCCCTAACGCCATTTGTCCTAATGTATCGTTTGTCCTAATGTATCATTTGCCATAACGCATTTTTTCAGAAACTGCAATTTTTTCAGGATTTTTTAAAAGATCGTCGTATAGATTAGGTTAGGTTAGGTTTGTTTTATAACAATCCTGAAAAGTTTGCGGTTTCTGAAAAAAATGCGTTATGGCAAATGATACATTAGGACAAACGATAAATTAGGACAGATGACGTTAGGGATTCCGATATAGATCCCAAATTATACGAATTAATATCATGATCGTCAAAAATAATGCAAGAAATAATAATAACAATAAAATAATGTTTACAATGTCAAAATAAAATAAGGGAAGTCAACAGGCAAATATAAAATAAAATAAAATGTAGTATCACCCAAAAAGGATCGTCATCACATGCTAAAATAAAATAAAATAAAATGAAAACAAAGATAATTTACACAATGTCATATCTCCCAAAGAATACAAGGAAAAATAAAAAATACAATTAATAAAATGTCACTTTCAATAAGATTATAGATTTAGTTCCATATACTCATTTACTGAGTACAGAGGATTTTCCAACAAAAGGTTTCCTAGCCGGCGCTTAAATGTGATGTCACACGGTTCGTTCCTTAAATCGGCGGGTAAGTGCTCGAAGTAAGTCGGGCCGATGACGCGCGGGTTTTTTGCTGAAAGTGCCATGCGGCGAGGAACCGTTCTAAGGCGCCCAGTTGAACGAAGCTGGGATCTTACGGCCAGATAAAAGCATAATATTTGACTTTAACACATTTAATAAAAGCCCGTTTGCTGAAAACCAAGCCTGTAGTTATTCACAGGCTTCGTTAATCTTGGCACTTAATTGATAATAAGTCCTCGCACCAACCAGAACCGTAGTGTCATCAGCGAATAGCAGATGGTAAGTCGTTGACAAACAATAAAAATAGAGTATGTCCCAGGGCTGACCCTTGGGGAATACCCATATTAATGTATCCAGCGTCTGACTGAGGGTAACTTTACGACCTGTCTGCGGTCTGACAAAAACGAAGCTAACAGTTGGTGAGCATTACCCTGGATTCCGTACGACTTCAGCTTGTTGAGAAGAAGTTTATGATCAATTACGTCGAATGCCTTTGACAGATCGCACAATATGCCGGCCATCTTCTGCCCATCATCCAACCCGGTCATAATACAATCGAATATCCTGCACGCCGCGGTGGTAGTAGACATTTTGTCTGTACGCATATTGATGTTTGGTGAGCAGGTCATTCGATTCTAAATGACTCATTAGGTGGGACGATAATACATATTCAACAATTTTCGATATTGCGGGTACTATTGTGATAGGCCTATAGTTGTTGACGTCACACCTGTCACCTTTCCCTTTATAAACCGGGCATACTCTCGTACTTTTTAACACATCCGGATCTACACCGGTTTCGAACATGGTATTTATTAAAACGACAAGTATCTCGCCAACAAAAGGCCATTCACAAAGAATAATATTGAGCGAAATGTCAAAAACATCGCCTGTGCCGCGCCTTTTCAGCATGGGGTGGAGTATCTTGTCCAAAAGATCACGAGTGACCACTGGCAGTGAAAAGGGTGGTGCTTCGACAGTACTCGAGTGTGTATGAAGGTACTGTGTTGACTTTAACAAATCACTGTGCATACTGTGTTTGGACGCCACTCCAAGAAAGTGCGAATTGAAAGTATTTGGCGTTTCGCTATCCGCCATTTCCAGGTTGGTAGCGGCATCGCGAAGGCAAATACTCTGAAATCTGTTTTTTACACTCACTTCCTCATTTACAATTTTCCACATTTCTTTGCTTTTATAACAGGTTTCCGTTAACCTATTTTCAATGTGGACTTGACGATCTCGCAACGTTGTGGACTTAATTAACGTGGAGTAGTGCTCAATGCATTCACTTAATATAGGGTTGTCAGGGTATTGACGCCTAATCTCGTGGAGATGGCCGTGCTTACGGATTAAATCAGCTAATTCGTCGCTTACCCATGGAGTGGCGATTTTTTTCTTAACTCTTAACTTCTTGATCGGAAAGTGTATGTCAATATAATGGGTTAAAATAGTAAATAATTTATTATATTTATTGTTAATGTCAATGTGATTATTATATATAAAATTGAAATCATAATTTACAATGTCAAGATAAAATAATTGTATTGAATTATTGCTTATCAGTCTACGCTCGACGAACGGGTTTTGTTGAGTTTGAAAGTTAGGTCCTAAAGTTAAATCGAACCGTTGCGCGTTATGGTCACTTATCGCAGTATTCACCGCCGTCGCTGTAAGGTCGTCGCTTGCACAGTTTGATAGTCAGCAGTCAATGCACGATGTACATTCTGCTGTGTGTGTGGTGAACGTTACAGTGTTATGAGTACTATAAGATCCCAATACATCATCTAGACGTTGTTTCTGGCTGTTTTTAGTCGTATAATCAACATTATGATCACCAACTATGAGAAACCTTTTGTTTTCGTCAGTTAGCTTTTTTAACAGTAATTCCAATTTTTGTAAATAAATCTCAAAATCACCGTTCGCGCGTTCCCAGTTCTATACAACACAATAATAATCAATTTATATTTAACAATTTCAATCGCCGCGAATTCAAAGTGATATTGAACGGCGAAGGCACGTAGGTCATCACGCGGTCGGTACTGAGTACCATCGCGCACGAACAAGGCGACACCGCCGTGAGGTATCCTCGACCGGCAGTAGTGATTCGCGCGCGCGTACCCACATAACATTATCCGTTCGATCTCATTTTGTCGGCATCCTAATACGTCTGGATTTTGCATACTTGTTAATAAATCTAGTAACGAAGTTTTTCCAGTAATTGATCGTACGTTTTGGTGAATTATAACAAACTTATTAATACCTATTTTGGGTCCGATAACAGACGTGTGCCTATCCGGTTTTTTGGCTGAACAACATTAAATAATCGAACCGAAATTCCAGCTAGCCAATTTTTTGTATCCCTGACGATCTTCTGTTTATCAGACGGTATGTCAAGGCGGAACGACGCGTATTTACCACCAGTTACCGTTAGCTTCTCGCATACCGGTGATGAGATACCCATCTTTGTCTGAACATGGTGTACTATGTCGTCGGAAGTGGTGTCCTCACTGAGGTTGAATATGTAAAGACTCGTTAATCGGGGACTAGCAGCTCGGAGGCCTCTGAAGCCAGTTGTCTGGGGTTGCTTGACGTCCGATGGTGCAGCCGTTGATTCAATACCCTTGGATGATGTAAGCGCCGGAGGAAGCTCTGCTGGCCGATGGGATGCAGCCGGTAAACCCTACGCTGTTTTTGGATTTGACGGCACCGGTGTTGACGAAGCTCCTACTTGCTGCTGTTGTGGTATTATCGGCAACGGCTGCTTGTTACTCGGGGAAACAGCATCATCACCATCAGCGAGTAGTGGACTGCACTGTTGGTCTGTGTAACCAGCACCACGACGCGGCCGGTTTCGCCGCAGCTTGGGCTCGAGCACGGGGGCCACAGGTAGCGATGGGGCCGGCGGTGGCGACGGCGGTGTAACGGTGGCTTGACCCTCATCACCCAGGAACACCATACCTTGGGGGCCAGACTCGTTTAGTGAAATGTTTAGTGTGTTATTCGAGCCTCGAGTAGTGATTATCCTCAGTATCATCTGGACGCTGGTGTTCTGGCAAGTAAGTGTCCTTTGTTGATGCTGAATGATATCATGGCAAATTTGTAATTGCTCATTCATGTGGGAGATGTCCGTTTTTAAGTTTGAAATTATATCGACCAACCTGTTAATCGCCGCCGTGTCCGCCGTCACTTTACACTTCCCAGGAGCCATTTCTTCGTTGTTTTAATATAAATATGCAAACTTGTGTATTAATTCGTTCAAATTTAGTTAAAATATCCCTCACAACAGGGTTTAAATATTTTAAATAACAATAAATATGCACAGAGTTTGAATTTGAGCTGTTGACATGAACAACGCCCTCTTACGAGTAATGGGATTGTCTTATGATATAACATCAATTGAAACCTTTGTTTATGCAAATGTATAATTTTGACTTGATTTTGATTTGATTTGTATATCATCGCCTAGTACCCATAGTACCTACAAGCTTTGCTTAGTTTGGGACTAGGTCGATTTGTAAAAAACAAGGTCTTTTAGAAAACGAACGAGGTCAATCACCTACAAATTTGTTTTAGGCTCTGGAGATGGTGATGAAAAATCGTGGACTGCACAAGGAGGCGGCAGAATGCATCCTAGAGAGAGCCATAACACCAGCCGGGAACGGCCTGTACAGGTATTTTAATGGCGCTCACAGAAACATACACACCGTATAACTACTGGGTAGTTTGAGGGTCGTGAGCGGGAGTGACAGGGGTTACGGAGTTATTCACACTGAGCAACTTTTACTTAGGGGCCAACTACGATATCGCGAAAAAAACAGCTGTTCTATACATTTCCGATATTAACCTATATAGCGTGTGACAGAGATAGCACGCCAATCAGGCGACTTCCTAAGTACCAATAGGGGAAGACCCCCGGATCGCTTCCAAATGGACTGAGCCGCTGTCTATTGTCTATGTTAACTGGCGTGTGCGCACGCCTGCCATTTTTCATGCTGTTGCCTGTCGCAAGCGCGCGGTAAAGTCAGTCGAGTGTCTGTCTTTGAAATCGATGAAGACGACGCTGGTTATGTGTATATATAGTCTACTATATTAAACCAGCGTTGAAATACATAATTTTTTTTCTCACCAGATTCACCCACGATCAGCGCATGAAGCGCGTCACCCGCTTTCCGTTCTCAGGCGACACGTACAGCGCCATCTATACTATGTCCCGCACACCGACCTTCTGCGTGCTCGCGCGCGGCTCGATACAAGAGGGCGCTTTCGACCAGACCCCCTTCGTGCAGGACCCTGCGAGCTGGCCGCACCGTAACTACAGCGTCAAGGTCGTAGATGGCGGCCATGATGTCCACATCAGTCATCCGGAGTGCATGGCGAGCGAAGTTAGCGAGTTTTTACTGAAGGGTTTTAAAGCTAATTTGTAATATAATATCCAATAAAATTAGAATCATTCATTCATTTTGATTACCAGAAGGCGCAAAGGCACTTCCCGTCCTCCATAGGCTAAACTAGCCATTGCCTACCCTAATTTACTTAGCAACTGTCTTGACCTAAAGACTATTTATTTTTATTTAGGACAATGTGAGGGATATGCATTCATGAATTAATGAATTTAATCGTATAGTGGTACACTTTCTTACAATAAACAAACACAGTCGCTGTCGCACTACTGTCGCCATCTATAAGAACACAAGCTGTAACTAATTTCTTTCTGAGGCGAGACGTCCAGCGCCATCTATACCATATCCCGCACCTTCTGTGTGTACGTCGTGTACGAAACGAACGCGGATCGCTGGAAGAGGGTGCGTTCGACCAGGACCCTGCGAACTGGCTGAACCATAACTACAGCATGCAGTTCGCGGAGGGCGCAAAAAACCGCAAATCGATATACAAGATAGCTGTTTAGTACACAGGTAGGTACCGTGAATTGGGGTTACTTTGATCAACGGGGTAACATTGATCATAATTTTTTCAACTAGATGGAGTGCATTTCTGAACGCGTTAAAAATTGTTTTTTTTAACGAGGTTTCCATCCTTAACAATAAAATCTCATAAACGCGTTTACAAAAAAAAATCTTATGGATTAAAAATGAGTGATGAATGTTACCCTGTTGATCAAAGTAACCCCAATTCACTGTACTCGCAATCATTTTGAGCGGCAGTAATTAAAACTAGTCCCTTCTTTTATTGTATTTTATGTAGTGAAGTTAATAACCCGTATTGTGCGATGTGACTCCTATCATTTTGGAACTATTTATGCTAATCCATTTGACATTTGGAATAGTTATGAACATGGCTAGGCAAATGAAAAGATGTATAATACATTAATAAATTTTTATTGTATATGAAAATGTATTAATGTATTATACATTAATACACGTATCGGGAGACCAAAAGGCTAACACAGGATAAGGAAGAATGGCGATTACTCCACCGACAAGAGCGTAGCTTTTAAGTTACGAGCGAACGAACGAATGAAAAATTACCAATATGCAGGCAAAAATTCATAGTCTATCTACTAGGTCAAGTAGGGTTATATCATATGAAAGGGCGTGATTTGCACATTCTCAATCAATTTTATTTTCTGTGGATACATTTGATAAAGGACAATGGGTATAAAAAATCTGTTCCTCTGAAGTTTATCAAGCGAAAAATTGTTTTGTTTTCTGAATTATTTGAATCAACATAAATATTACAGGCGAAATATAACTAAAACCTCCAAAAACATTTTTATTCCGGTTAGGTTAAGTTTGGACCTCATATGTATGCGACGCGATAGATATTAGGTACGCTTAACATTAACATTGCTCGTCCCGGTGGTACGCGCGTACGGTCGGTCGAGCGTAAATATCGCTGTAGGCGCGTTCAGATTGATGCTGACCGTTAGCGTCCGCGCAGCCATACAAAACACACCCAACCGACCGTACGCGCGTACCATCGGTCGAGAACTGTTTCCAGCCTAATTGAAACTTTGTACGGAACCCATGGCGAGTCAGAGTCGCACATAGTCGTTTTTTTAATCTAAGCGAATTTCGAGCACTGCTTGCGCAATGGAGGGGGCGCGAGACGCAGCGAGGCAATGCAGCTCTTGGTGTTGGAGAGTTCCTTGCGCAGGCGCGCGATGTCCTGTTCCGCCTGCCGCTTGCGCTGTAACAAAAGGAACATATGAAACTCCAATACTCTTGCTATTGAATAGGTTTTTTTTTTAATTTATTTATCTCAGATTAAATAGTGTGGTACATTTCTTACAGATAATTCGCCAAACATGCGTTTATTGGCGATTACAGCACACTCTCCATTTATGTCTAAATGTACCTAACATTGCTATTACACCATCACTTAATTTCATCATAATTACGTGATCACATCACACAGCGTACCGCCAAAATGGCCATAAGATAAAGAGCTATTGCCCGGTTCTAAGATCAATCTCGACACCGAGCTGCTAAATACGATCACACATGAGTAAGTGATAGTGTAATAACAGGGTTATGAGTTATAAACTAAACAATGATATACATATTTATTTATATTAATAGAACTTTAGTAAGGGTAAATTACGGAGTACTTTTATTCCAAGTATCTATAATAGCAACTTTTTTAACTTGACTTTAAATACATTTCTACTGCAACATTCGATCTCTGGAAAAATCGTATTAAAAATTCGAGTTATGTTGCTTCGCATATATATAAGTCAAGTAACAGCCACGCGGCCGGCTTGCAATCTGCCTGCGATACAGAATGTCTCGTGTACAAACCTTCTGTTCATTGGCAAGCCGGATCTCTACATGCGCGACGCGCTGGCGCAGCTCCGCGATGTCCCGCATCAGCCGCGCGGCCGCCAGCTTGCTGTCCGCCTGCGATACATACAAACATGTGATACTATAAGGTACCCCACTCCACCCACCCTCGCTAAGAAACTATATTCTTATAAATACAAAGATCAAGGTGTATGTCTGTTCATTGGCAATAGTGAAGAAATTCACTTTAAATATCACGACGGTAAAAACATCAAGGGTTTATCAAAAAGCAATGTTTACGCTACAGCGACATCTCTAGCTAACATGTGGTAACTTTAACATTCGCTCTGTTAGGGTGAAAATTTAGTTAAATAAATACTCACCATGATGGCGCTGACAGCAGAAAAGCCAGTTAAAACTTAAAAATGCAAAGATATTGTAACAAATAGCGATAAAATTTGAAGTCAAGCTGACTGGACTCAGTAGCTCAGTTGGCAGAGCGTACGACCCGGCAAGGCACAAGTCACTGTTTCAAGACTCTTGGTCGTGTGAGTCTTGAAATGTTATTATTATTTAGATCTTTCTATTTATAAGAATATAATTAATATAATTATATAAAGAGAAATTAATAACCTACCTGTTAATGTCGACTATTGGCAGGTTAGTGTTACTGGGGAACTCATGCAGCTTGAGGATGTGGTGACATCTAGTGTAGAGGTTCAGTAAGACGACAAAAGTTACATCATGTGCTTCTATTGGTCAATAGATGGCGCACCGCCTTAACACGCTACGTAATTTTTTTAGTACAACTTCATTCAGACTCTATTAAAGTTTGTCCCACATACAAAAAAACCGTCTGCAAATATGTTTCTCTATTACTAAATATTTCCTTTTCTTCCTTCCTACACAGTTATATCGAAACTCAGTTTTAGCTTCCAGGGCGGCGCCACTTCTATATCGAGCGGTAACCGACAGAAAGGAATGAATTAACAGATTACATTATGCAGGTAATGTATACCTACTAATAAAGCGTATTTTTTTTTAATGTAATAAGTGGCAAATGGGCAGACGAGCCACTTGATGGAAAGTGGTCATCCCCGCCCATGGATTTATGCAAGACGTTTATAAACTTTTGGTATGATCATGAAATCTGAGTATTCGAAATTTGAAGTTTGTATCGTGCCGACCCACTCACTCAATTGCAGATTAATGGACGTACGGCACGAACTTTGAAAATCGACCTTCGTAGTAACCAGGAAGGTTATGAAAAGCATATGGTCGGACCTAGAAATATCTAAGTTTTCAGGCGAATAGAAATAAAAGCGAGAAACGTTTCGGAAAGTCGTCAGATTGAACTTTATTCATGAATGGATCTCGAGAATGGACAAGGACCGAGTACCTACATGGAAGTATAAGAAGTAATTATAGTAACGCCAGTTAGAAGCAGAATGGGAGAATTGATTGGGATGGACATAGCGATCTAAGTCAAAATAGTACCCCTTGTCCCCCCCGACGGGTACTCGCCTTGGGGTGCGTCCACACTTGTATCATTTACTCGTATCCGATCACCGTGCTGTGGCATGACTGCGTATCGCGCTGCTTGGACGCTTACTGTCGGTGCGCCGATCATGCCGTACTCGTCCGATATAACTGTGTGATACGCGTAGCAAAATGGATTTCGAGCGATCCGATCGGCGCAACGTCCAAACGCGTGATCGTGACACGCGATCATGCCACGCGACGATCTGATACGGGCAAATGATACAAATGTGGACGCACCTTTGTCGTAGGGGTGGGGCTTAGTAACCAACCGTGGTCTGGTCCCCCACGGTGAAACGAACTTTTTGACAGAAACTTATTTATGTAATTAAGTTCTATATACTAATAATATTATAAACTTGAAAGTTTTTGCCGCCGTACGTATTTGTATGTACGTTGCTCTTAATTTTAAAAAGTACCGGATCTAAAGGAAACTTTCACGTTATGTTGTTTAGACACCAGAATAACATATAAGTTATAAATGCATCTTTACGGAGACGAAGTCGCGAGCAACAGCTAGTCTACAGTAAAACCAAAGTATTAATAGTACTCGGCTGTTTATGATACTCACTCACACCTGACAATATATTTGTCACTCGTGTTCCACTCTATATAACAAGGAACATTAAAACAAGAGGACTGACCATCTCCATACAAAAAGCCGTTCGCCATCTATGTATAAGAATTATTTTTTACAATTATTCAACTTTGCAAGCGTGACACAGTTATTAAATATTACGATTTACTTATTATTAGCTATTCGCGAACTAATTGTTACTATATACCATGTTTCTTTATCCAATTATAACATAGTTAAATGTTTATTTTTATGGCGCCATCTAGTTTTTGCCAGAATATCTCCTTGTGATCGACCTGTACTCAGTTCGGGACAAGATCGATTTCTGTAAGATTGTCCCTGTTATTTATTTTATTTTTTTAGTTGGAATTGTGAAATTAGATCGTTGTGATTGTGAGTATACTCACGGCGCGGGATGGCGCGTTCTTGGCAACATTCCTGCTGACCAGGTTGGGGAGCTCCGAAACGGAGCACTGGCTGAACAGGCTGTCGGTAGCTGGCAACTTCGACACGCCCTGTATAGCCTGCCCACAAACAATTCATCGTTACATGATAAAAAAGTATCAATGTTGCATCATGAAATAAACAAAAAAAAAACTAAATCGCTTTGATTTACGATACTTTAAAATTACACAAATATTGTGATGTTTTAAAATCATAAATTTAATTTGAAGTTTTTTCAGAATCCTTATAATTCAACAAAACAGTAATTGTAAGGCAATCAAGTTGTTAAACGCAGTTTTTCACGACCAAAAGGTTCTTCCCATATTAAATGACGTCACACTTGAGTAGCAGTTAGTATGGAGCGTTTTTGGCGCTTAGTAGGAATGCCGAACTATAGGTACCTAATTTCTGACTTTTAGAGTACTCTATTTGTATTTAGTCCTTTATAGACATTTGATCCATACGAAAAACACTGGATTTTCATAGATACGGCCGTTTGTAGCGTATATTTTGTACCAAATCCTCTGTGCGCGAGTCCAACTCGCACTTGGCCGGGTTTTTTTGCTTTCCTATGACTGTCACTATAATGCTTTAAGCTCTGTCAAAATCCACTTTTCAATAAGCAACCCTAAATGCTGTGGCGCCGCCCTGGTGATAAAATATACAAACTGCCCTTATTTAGTCCTGGGGCCGGTTTCATAAACGCTTGTAACTTGTATTAGAAGCGCAAGTCTTATTTTAATTCGTATTCTACTTGTAATACAAGTTACAAGCTTTTGAGAACAGGGTCCCTGATCTTATCCTCATTAATGAATGTTATAAATACAAAAGCGTATTTTTGTGAGTTGGTATGTCCTTCTTCCACGCGATAACGGGGCAACAAATTGATATGGTTTTTTTGCAAAACTTTGATTTACCCTTTTTTTACTATATTATCTCAAACACAGCATAACGGGGCTAAAACCTTAGTGTGCAAACTGATAATCAGGACAGGAATAATCGTGGGTACTTGAAAAGCACATGCTGTTGATACCCGCCTCTCCATAGGACCTCCGAGACTAAAGAGACTATAAACGTAACGGGACTTCCGACACGTCGAAGTTATAGGTACCAACGCAAGGTAATTTAGTACAACCAAGGACCATTAAAACAAGAAGACTGACACTTGACATACTTTGCATCGTGTTCCGATCGCAAGGAGATGTTCTGGCAAAAACTAGATGAAGCCATAAAAATAAACATTTAACTATGTTATAATTGAATAAAGAAAAATGGTATAGTAACAATTAGTTCGCGAATAGCTAATCCATACTAATATTATAAATGTGAAAGTGTCTGTCTGTCTGTCTGTCTGTTACCTCTTCACGCTTAAAGCGCTCAACCGATTTGGATGAAATTTGGTATGGAGATAGTTTGAGTTCCGGGGAAGGACATAGCCTACTTTTTATCCCGGAAAAATACCCTTATCCGCGATAAACTAATTTAAGGCGGACGAAGTCGCGGGCAGAAGCTAGTAATAAATAAATCGTAACATTCGATAACTGTGTGACGTTTGCAAAGTTGAATAATTGTAAATAATAATTCTTATACATAGAACGCCTTTTTATTTGGAGATGGCCAGTCGTCTTGTTTTGATGGTCCTTGGTACAACATATTAATACGCGATAAGCCCGTTTATGCAGTGTTTGTGATTTTTTTTGCATTTTGTCAGAATAGAGACTGAGCAACGTCATGAGACAGTTTATCTCAGAAAAGTGCACGTTACTTGAGGGATAAATAAAAAAAGTTTTAATGGTTCTTGCCTGAGCAACGGCAGTCCTGGCGTGTTGCACATGGTGTGCCTCCTCCTTCAACAGATGGCGCTTCACATGCTCAATCTCCGCGCTGATACCCAGTTTCTCCTTTTCCAGCCTTACATTCGATTGTTTTAAGGCCTAGAAAAAATAGTTTGTTTAAATTACAGTCACTCATGGAGACGAATAAAGGAGAGGAGAATTAACCGACAGTCCCCTATGTAGGGTTTGCCGATTGCCTATTGGCCGACGAAACATATCATAACACCGAGGTCGCTCTGGGCGGCCTGTGGAGACATCAGGAGGATCCTGCGTAGCCCCTAGACAGCAACATTCCCACGCACAATTGCCCAGCTTTCACGGGCTAAGTGCGGAGAACGGAGTCCATAAACATACCCATAGCATAATATACAGTCACTCATTTTACCATGGAAGGCTTTGGGAGAGTACCATTTGAACCTTTTAACTCAATTCATCATGACTAAACAGTACTTGAGTTATTCATTCATCTTCTTCAACAGGTAGAATACCTCAATCTGCCGCTTGAACTTCGTCGATTAGGGTAGAGAGAGGTTGTACACAATCGTAGGGACCAAAATTCTACAATACTTAAGATATACCTTCATCTTTTCCGTGAGTCTCGTAGTCGTCCAGTAGCATGGTCAACATAAGCCTGTGGGAGGCAATAGTGTTTATCTGGTCGAGCAAGATTCTACAGTACTTTGGGTATACCTTCAACTTCTTCTCGAAGAGGCATTCCTGTATGTGTCGCTTGACCTTCCTACTTAGTTATCGAGCAGTTTGGAGCGAGTCGGACGGACACGATCATTTTCTGGTTGATCATGATTGAACAATATTTGGGTTATACCTTCAATTTCTCCTTCTTTTCAAGGCAGCATTCATCTATCCGCCGCTTGAGCTTCCTCCTCAGCTCCTCAAGCATCGTGGACAGCGTGAGTCGGTTGGACTCAAGCTCCGCGCGCTGCTGCACGATCGTGTTGATTTGGTTGAGCAATTTGATCCCTAAAATAATATTTAGGTGAATTAAAAGTTCTCGTAACATTTATCAGTTAGAGGGGATGTATACTCTATTCATCCTTACTTGTCCCCACCTAAAAATATGCATTTTATGCCAATACCAGCTGTTTTCTCGCAAGGACAGAAAATTTAATGTATGAAATTGGCAACGTGGTACAAATAATATTAATTCCTTACTGTATTTACGAAAACATGGGATTTAAGACAAAAAAAAAGGTATTAGTTTTTAGGTTAGGTTAGAATGTTGTTTACTATTTAGGAAAACTAAGGATTAACAAAGTATACACAGGGGCCATTGTGAGGCTCTGGATGGATCTTTGCAAAGCCTTGTCATTAGTACTATTAGTACCTACCTAATATTTTTCTACTTGTGTAATGGCGCGAGTGCGCTTGGCCCCCACAAGAACGAGGCCTCGGGCGGTTACCTAGCTTGCCAGCCCAAAAGGCCGCAAGGTAGGGAGATACGAGTCGTGTCTATCTATAGAACACGTGAAGGACATATTTTTGAATTTGGAAAAAAAAAATCCATTTAATGCAAATAAAGGACTTACTTTGTACTCAGAATCATGAGTCAGTGACTGAGTGACTGATAAGAGAAAAAAAATGTGAGGACGGTTTTACTTACTTTCTACTCAGAACCATGAGTCAGTGACTGAGTGACTGATAGGAGAAAAAAAATGTGATTACGGTCTTACTTATTTCCTATTCAGAATCATGAGTCAGTGACTGAGTGACTGATAGGAAAAAAAGTGTGAGTACGGTTTTACTTACTTTCTACTCAGAATCACGAGTCAGTGACTGATAGGAGAAAAAAAGTGTGAGTACGGTTTTACTTACTTCCTACTCAGAATCATGAGTCAGTGACTGAGTGACTGATAGGAGAAAAAAAGTGTGAGCACGGCTTTACTTACTTTCTACTCAGAATCATGAGACTGATAGGAGAAAAAAAGTGTAGGTACGGTTTTTTTAGTATGGCCCGTGACGTGAACACCTGTTGACCAGGGTCTGGAGCCCTAGACACAGCTGTACGACTCACGTTGTTCGTTGTGTCGCAGTCGACTCGCAGCCGGCTGGAAGCTGGCAGGGAAATCAGGGCTTGGCGCGCCAGAGTCATGGTTGGGGTACGAGTTCGGCGCAAAGATCGGGGGGCTGGAGTCAGATGAGTCCTGAAGAAAAACCACTTTTTTCAATAATAATATTAGAATTGATTGAAATAATAGTGATATGGATATCAGAGAACTCCAACGGTGGCAACTTCAAGAGGATGTCGGCAAAAATAAACTACGACAGACATTATATAACTAAATACCGGCTGTACACAATTGTTCGTGTCATCCTGAGCAAGCATAAGAGTCTTATAAGGCAACAGGTATGTGTACAGTCGTCATAATAATTTACGAGAAAGCGGTCCTCGGGCATCTTAACCTACAATTTGGAATCCCAAGCTTAGGAGAACACAATAGGGGGGTTTTATTAGGAACAGCGTCATCTCTGAAGAAAGTTAAAATATTCATAGATACATGTTGCAACTGGCGCCATCTAGTGACTGTGTTGTCACTTACGAGGAACTTGTACCTACTTGGGCACGTCGTCACTAGTGATACATGAGGTGATACAATTACAGGTCTAACGCTTAACTGAGTCTGTTCCTGAGGTATGGGAGCGGTACAGGACGGGTGACAAATGACGTGACATGACGTGTCCTAACTGTCTCGCTATATATATATATACACATATACGTCACTTGGCACCTGTACCGCTCCCATACCTGAGGAACAGACTCATTTATGTGTTAGGCCTATAGTTTGTATTGGGCGGCCTCAGTCAGCGCCATCTAGTGGCGGTGTTGTGACTTGTGCAAACAGAACGACGATTACCATCTAGCGACGGTGTCACTTACGAGGCCCTTGTATTTGTGCAGGTCGTCGCTGGTGTAACACGGGGTGGTAAAATCAGTTGGCACCAGATAGGCCTCACTCAGTCAGTCCCACCTAGTGACGGTGTTGTCACTTATACGAACAAAATTTACGATCAGCGCCATCTAGCGACGGTGTCACTACAAGGGCCTTGTACTTGGGCAGGTCTTCGCTGGTGAAACACGGGGTAGTACAATCAGTTGGTACCGGATGGGCCTCAGTCAGCGCCTCTAGTGGCGGTATTGTGACTTATGCGAACAAAACTTACAATCAGCGCCATCTGGCGACGGTGCCACCTACGAGGGTCTTGTACAGGGGCAGGTGGTCGCTGGTGAAACACGGGGTAGAACAATCAGTTGGTAGCGGATGGGCCTCAGTCAGCGCCTCTAGTGGCGGTGTTGTGACTTATGCGAGCAAAACTTACAATCAGCGCCATCTAGCGACGGTGCCACCTACGAGGGCCTTGTACAGGGGCAGGTGGTCGCTGGTGAAACACGGGGTAGTACAATCAGTTGGTACCGGATGGGCCTCGGTCAGCGCCTCTAGAGGCGGTGTTGTCACTTATGAGAACAAAACTTACAATCGGCGCCATCTAGCGATGGTGTCACTTACGAGGGCCTTGTACTTGGGCAGGTCGTCGCTGGTGAACCGCACTGAGTGGTGCGTGGTGCGCGTTAGTTTGTGCTGGATGGGGTTCAGCGTTTTCAGCGCCATTTTGGATTCGGTTGCTAAATTAGATGCTGCGAGACAGTGTTGTGAATAAATAAAAAAAGTATTTTTTTATTAATAAAATTAACAATGTGCCAGACCGTAGAGTATTGTCATTCATCGTCATAATTATATACATAAACTGAGGCAAGACATCTTCCTTTGGCTTCAGTCACTGTAAAGTGTTATATTATCGATATTCAATCAAGGAAATGTCTGTGTCATTCGAGTAGACAATTTGCATCATACATACGTACAGAAGTGGACTCTACATAGAATTCGTTAAGTGACCAGGGACATTCCTTATATGATCTTATATCTAACTGACAACTAAGTCACACTATTTAAAAACATGTCATGAATTACCTGTATTTCTGGAAGTTGTTAGTGGGTAATATTTTATTCTGACGATTGAATTAAATTTTGTCGACATTGAAAACGGTGAATCGCAATTGTGCCGAACTGAAAATAAAGGCAGGTACACAACACCTACCTAATGGACGGCAATCCAAATTTGACAGACACCGACAAGAAAACGGAGTCACTGTAAAATACGCCTTTAGGCCAAGACCATTAAAACAAGGGTTCTAAGGTAACAAACAAAAAAAATACAACCGAATTTAAAACCACCTGTTTTGGGAGTCGGTTAAAAATATAAAGAATAAAGTTCGTTTTTTCAGCATTAGAAAAAGATTAAACAATCTTGACGAGTCTTTTTATTAAAAAAACGCTTTTAAAAAATTGTAACTTTCTTATAAAACCAAAATAATGTAAATTACCATCCTTGCTATATAATTGTTACATATTTGCGGTGGCTTATTTTTCGTAAATGATTTTCAATAAAAAGTCACGTCAAGATAGTTAGTAAAACAAATCTCCAGATACTACAATTATGATGACTT
Source organism: Hedya salicella (assembly GCA_905404275.2). Lineage (NCBI taxonomy): Eukaryota > Metazoa > Arthropoda > Insecta > Lepidoptera > Tortricidae > Hedya > Hedya salicella. The sequence continues at coordinate 50,955,449 of FR990097.1, read as the reverse complement.
CATTCATATTTTTACCTACTTATATTACTAATTGTTTCTCAAAACTCATATTAGAAAAAATATTCCAAAGATAAATAAGGTTTTCAGATAAAAATAAATAGAATACGATAGTCACTAATTATTTTGCATAATTTAATTGAATATACATAGTGCGGCGATTAAGTAAATTTAATGAATATTGCCGTTAGTATTCCTTTATTTATAAATAAAGGAATACTATATAAAGACATTTTTGATTACTTTAGGGCTCCGTCAAATATTTTACTTCGCAAAAATGTTACGTCGGCAATTTAAAGCATTTATATTTTGTTTGATTGTTTCTGTAACTAAGTTTATATTGTATATTTGCATGGTTATCTAAGTAGAGTATGGTGGACTATGTAATTAGATTTGTTTCAACTAAATGTAACCATATTCCTGTAATCCTTATTTAAATATTCATTCATTCATACAAAGTTTGAGAACCGCTGTCCTAAGAAATGCGTGGTTAAAATCTTTCGAGTTCGTCGCGCATCGTGAATATTTCCTATTATCTAGATCTAGGTTAGTTAATTACAAGCAGTTATCACTTAAGCTAGGTTCAGGTACAAAGTAACTCACCGCCGCTCCCAGGAGAGGTCGCCTCGCTCTGCTATCGTTCACGTAAACAGTTCCCATGCTAACCTTTATACAGGCTGCTCAGATTCCATAAGTTGATATGGTGTTTAGAAAAAAATGTTTCGTAAGTGGGGCACACGGGTTGGTTAAACAAATGATGACGGGTTTTAGTAAACGTATGTAAGTACTTAACTCCTGTCGAAAAGAAACGTCCAATAAAGTTTAATTAAAGGTTCGTAATTTCAAGGACTATTAAAACAAGAGGACTAACACTTGCCATACTTTGGATCGTGTTCCGATCGTAAGGAGATATTCTGGCAAAAACTAGATGGCGCTTTAAAAATAGTCATTTAACTATGTTATCCATACTTCCATACTAATATTATAAATGCGAAAGTGTGTCGGTCTGTCTGTCTGCCTGTCTGTCCGTCTGTCTGTTACCTCTTCACGCTTAAACCGCTGAACCGATTTGGATGAAATTTGGTATGGAGATAGTTTGAATCCCGGGGAAGGACATAGGCTACTTTTTATCCCGGAAAAATACCCTTATCCGCGATAAACGAATTTAAGGCGGACGAAGTCACGGGCAGAAGCTAGTAATTGAATAAATAAACATAGTATAATAACAATTAGTTCGCAAATAGCTAATAATAAATAAATCTTAAAAATTAATAACTGTGGCACGCTTGCAAAGTTAAATAATTGTAAATAAATATTCTTATACAGAGATGGCATTATTGGGGAACGGCTTTTTGTATGCAGATTGGCAGTTATTAAGTTTAAATGGTATTTAGAAAAAAAATTGGGTCGCACGGGTTTGTTTAGACAAATGATTCTATTAGGGTTTTAGTAAATGTATGTTTTTTATTGTATTGGGGACAAACGAGCAGATGGATCGCCTGACGGTAAGCGATCACCGTCACCCATAGACACCTGCAACACCAGAGGAGTCGCAAGTGCGTCTCCGGCCGGCCTTTCAGGTGGGAGTACGCTCTTTTCTTGAATATCGCATCGGTCCGGAAATATCTACTTAACACCTGACGAAAAGAAACGACAGGTACAGTTTAAGGGTAGGTACTGATTTCGTAAGATACCTGGTAAGGTAACAAACAACGTATAATCATCAGAGGTTGGAATTTTACGTATTCGTAGCTAATTCTAGGTAGAATTTTTTGTCAAATGGCAGATTCCTTTGCAACGCCCCAGTGATCAATTAAAGGTACCCAAGGTAGAATTTTTCTTCAAATGGCAGATTCCTTTGCGACGCCCCAGTGATCAATTAAAGGTACCCTAGGTAGAATTTTTCGTCAAATGGCAGATTCCTTTGCAACGCCCCAGTGATCAATTAAAGGTACCCTAGATAGAATTTTCGTCAAATGGCAGATTCCTTTGCAACGCCCCAGTGATCAATTAAAGGTACCCTAGGTAGAATTTTTTGTCAAATGGCAGATTCCTTTGCAACGCCCCAATGATCAATTAAAGGTACCTTCTTGCATGTTTCGCATCATCCTGTACGGCTAACGAGCCCGTACCAAGTACGGGCGTGTATCGTAAAAAATAAAATCATAACCCAACTGTTTCGCCAATATTGCCATTCGGGAGCGCGCGTGCCATACGGAACCAAAACCACGTCGACTTATTGGTTAGTACAGTAATTTAAACCGAATATCGCCAGTGGCGTAGCTAACGAAGGGCTAGAGTACCGGCCCCCGGAGCCCCCAAGGTCAGGGGGCCCTCGGACCCTGACCAGTGGCGTAGCTACCGAAGGGCTAGAGCACCGTGCCCCAGGGTCCCCACGCTCAGGGGGTCTCGGACCATGACCAGTGGCATAGCTACTAAAGTAAATATGGAATACGTGGCCCAGCTTATAATTGGATTAAGACATATCTATCAAACAGAACTCAATGTGTAGAAACTTTAAAATACTGTTCGCAAACCAAAACTATTGTGACATGTAAATCATCTTTTATAGAAAACAGTTATGGCGTACCACAGGGAAGTATTCTTGGACCTCTACTGTTCTTAGTTTATATAAATGATCTCCCGAATGTGCTTTCAAATGATTGTATTTTATTTGCAGACGATACTACCATTATCATAGGAGGGAAAGATCTATCTACTTATAATGACGAGATAAACATGACATTAGCACAAACAATAAAATGGCTGACATTGAATAATTTAAAAGTAAATATAACTAAAACTAAATTTATGCAATTTTGTTCGTCTCACAGCGTCTCAGGCAAAGCGCAATCATTAATTGTAAAACTTCTTTTCATTTCATTCATTCATTTCAAAACATGGCGATGACCCCATCGAGGAGGTGTCACATGTAACATTCTTAGGTATAACAATAGATTGTCATTGTAGCTGGAAGGAACATATGAAAGTCTTATGCTCCAAAATAAACAAGTTTGTATATGCTCTAAGAAAGGTAAGGCAGGTTGTGTCGTTACAAGCCGCTATTACAGCGTACAATGGATACATTGATTCGGCATTGCGATATGGTATTGTAATATGGGGGAATTGCGCAGATACCACAGATTTATTTTTAATTCAAAAGCGATGCATAAGAGAAATATTTGGACTTAAAAGGGATGAATCGTGCCGACCATACTTTATTAAACATCGCATTCCAACTGTATGTAGCCTTTACATGTTGGAGGTTTGTTTATTTGTTCATAAACACAAACATTTCTTTGAAGATGTTCAGGCCATGTCCTCCAGAACAGGACGACAACAATATGTCCATCAACTTTACAAGCCTCGCACCAGACTAAAACATACCTCTAAAAACTGTTACGCAATGTGTATCTAAATTTTTAATAAATTACCAGACAGTTTCAAACAAATTAGTGATAATAGATTATAAATGTATTGACATTGGAAATGTATTTTATCTATATTTTAAATTGACATGTTTTATCAATTGTTGAAGATTCTGTAATTATTGATATTATTATTGCTTTATTTTCTATATTATAACAAGCGTGCACACTTGAAAAGGTAGGTTTCGGTGAAACTGTTTTATGTAATGACATCTGCAATTTGTAAACCTGAATTTCTATACACGCAATAAATCATCCATTCATTCATTAAATCATTCATTCATTCAAGTGCTAGACAAAAAGCTAGCAGCATTGCCACGTTGTATGGCAATACTGATCCGCTGTGCCAAATATGATCCAGGTTTCTGGTCACGTGTCGAATCCGCAAGCATTCTCTGAAAACTCTGTGGGCGCTTATGAGCACTCGTAAAACGATTTAATTCATTAATATCGTCCTCGTTTATGTTGAACGCAAGTTTATTACCATTGATCATGCATTTTGACATGACATCTACTTTGATAAAAGGTGCTTAAGTGCAGGTACACAAATTAATTTCATCAAATAATGAAATCGAAAACATATTGGTTTATTATTGTCTTGGTTACCTCTTGCCGCCGCCGTCCCCTTTTGACAGCGGTTCGGCAAAACTTAAGTTATTACCTTCTGTCACGCAAGTTGCACAACACGCGCGATTATCTACTGCCCAAAATGTTTGTCGCTGTCGTTGTAGCATTGAGGTATAATAATTAAATGAACATTAATGGATACATAGGTATAGATTATACAACGGACGAGTGACATTTATTTATACTACTTCCATCCTTATCCTTACTTCGTTATCCTTTATCTTACTAAGTATATTATAAACATGAAGGTATGTATGTACGTTCCACTTCTCAAAACCTACTGGACGAATTATTATGAAACTTTCCAGTTTATGTACCTTATATATCAGAATAGCCCCAGAGAGCCCCAATTATACAGCTTTTCGTTATTAAGGTTGTACAGTAGCTGCACAGTACTTGTAAAGCATTTTTTTACCAATAAACTGAATATGAATATGAAATTACGCCATAAGAATTAGTATTAAATCGGAGTTGACAAATACTTTTGTACAGTAACTAGTGTCAGGTGATCCTACACTACAGCCTCTATACAGCTTTAATGATAGAATAAGCTTGTAGCGTCACACAACACTTAAAGTTTTATAACGGAGTTAACAGATACTTTTTTACAGAAACAAGTACCAATTGATACTACAATACAGCCTGTACACCGCTTTAACGATAGAATTAGCTTGAAGTGTCACACAACACTTAAAGTTTTATAGCAGATTTTTTATATCCCCATGCGTACGCACATTCCTTTATAATGATTGTATACTACAGCTTGAGCTCAGATTAGTTTTCTCTGAAACTCTTATAAGTCCCTTAAAACACTCTTAAGTTCTAAATTGGCTGGTACCTATATTAATTTCACCGACACTTAAATGCTGCTTGGGCTGAATCGTAAAATATTGTTTTTGGTTTTCGTATGTGTCGTTGTGGATTGATCACGCTAAAATGGATCTTAACTATAAAAAATAAACTTACACGTTACTTCAAAAAAGGAGGTTCTCAGTTTGACCCCTGTATCTCGCGTTGGCTAAACCGTTTAAGATGCGGTTTTCAGAAATGTAATTGTTACATTCTGGAAAAGGTTTTGGTTACAACAAATGGATATCACCAAATACCAACGCATTGATGCCACCAAACAACTAACTGCCTGTTTTTTTTAATTCTTGCAGCATTATTTGACGCAAATTTTCGTATGACACCATGCTTATCTCGTCAATGAGTTTTCTAAAATGGAAATATCACCAGTTGGCACCACCATGACGTAAGGTCTAACTGACAAGAAGTGTCAACATCCACCAATCACAGCACAAAATTTTGACGCTTCTTGTCAACTAGACCTTACGTCACGGTGGCGGCAACTGGTGACAAACTGGTGATATAACATTTTTTCTACTCGTCGACTTTAATCCCTCAATATAAGAACTTCATAGACTAAACTTTAATAGCATACTTTTCAATGTCGGATACTCTATGGCACTTCCAACTGAACTGATATATTCATAAGCCAACACTTTGAATGCACTATAATGATTTCAAAAATAGAACTTTGATTGCGAAAAATAAAATTTCTTTGTTTAAGGAAACTCGTGCAAATATATAAAAAAAATCTCTCCTTTTAATAAAGTAAAATCTTTATGGGTATTTAGCCGGGTGGAAAATAGCTTTTCCATCCCTAGGGTGGAAAGTATTTTATTGTTACGATTAATAGCCACAGAGTCGAAGATAATTGAGTGAGGATGATGGTGATGATGATGATAGTTATGGTGATGATGATAATGATGATACCTACTCGTAGAAAAAGTATTGTATACAATAGTTATATAATTAGCTTTTTAAGTCTCGTACCTTAATTAGGCCACTCAGCAAGCTTCGTGGCCTAAGCGCGGTACTCGACTGAAATAGCATACATTATATAACGATTGCATGAAATACTATTAGAAAACCCTCATTATGAGCCGCCGAATAGGGCGCCACTTTCTTCGCTCTTGCTCGAGCCTAACTCGTGACAACCTTTTTCTATAGGTAGTGAAAATACCGATGCGGCAACACCCGTTAGATGTAACTGCCACGATCATGATACACCGTAGTGTTTATATTCTCTTTGGAACATGACTTTTAGTAAACTATCAACCGCCGGCGAAAAGCAGCTGATGATTTATTCTACGATCAATTTAAATAAAAAACCGGCAAGTGCGAGTCGGATTCGCACACCGAGGGTTCCGTACAAATTTTTACGTACCCTAACTTTATTACTCGGTACCGGTTGAGTTAAAATTGCACCTGATATCTATAGCATTGCATACAAATCAAGTGCAAACTTAACGCAACCGGGTTGCTTAAATAGGTTTTTGCGAATTAAAAAAAAAAAATTGCTAGTTAGAGACATGGCTATAATTTTCGTGTAATAATTAAAATTTTTGATTGGTAAACTTCGGAGATAAAGAAGGGGTATTTTTTTCACATTTTCTTTAATAAAACAAAACTAATCACAATAAAATAATTGTTTGAAAATGTGCAGTTTAAGCCCTTTTAATGTTTAATTACTGTGTGGCACATATTTCAAGTTTATTTTAAGGCAGGTTACATTTTTGATTTAGTGAATATTTGTAGAAATAATCGCTCCAAAAGTAGCATAAATGATTTCCCCCCTCTATTTTCTAAACGGTATGTCCAAAAAATTAAAAAAAGCTAAATACTTTAAATGAAAATTGTTTTCTACATGATCCGTTTTTGAGTTAACTATTGCCAAAAACTGCGTACGAAAAGAACAAAAGCACGTAAGTACGGTGGAGATATGCTCTTTTGCTAGTGCACTTTCATATCTTATTTTTTTGTATGAACGGCTGCGAAACCCTGAGCATGGGCCAACATGCTCATGGCCGGTTTATTGAAAACAATATAAAATGCACACCTATGAGAAATCTAATGTTTCCAATTGGAATGTTGCATAACGGAGCGACTGGTTTGACTTTTAAGTCTCCAGCAGGCTAGGTTCTCCATAAAAACGTACAGTGAATTTAAGTTTTTCATACAACTTTGTTTTTGCCTTAGTTCCGTTTGTTTTATAAACTGGAGCCATATAAACTAATTACAGGCCTAGACCTACCTCATGTCATTGTATATACAGTTTCGGTACAATCCATCACGTAGTTTTAAAATGAGAACGAAACTCCGTTTGTATGGGAAGGTGAAATTCCGCCGAGCTTTCGAGGGGCTCTTGTGCCAGCCAGAGCTAACGTATTAACCAGATGTTAAGCGGAAACACACGTTAAGGAGTCGTTTAACTCTGGTACAAGTGGGCCTTAGGGGTTAGTCCCACCTGTTACCTCCAATTTGTTACCACTGGTTACAGCTGACATTTTTCCCACCTGTTATCAGGTACTAATTAGTACCTGATAACAGAACTGGAAATAAATTTACCAGCTTTTGCCACTAGTGGTCTTGGTGATATTACTGGTAACAACCGGAAGTTGGTGGTAACAAGTGGGAATATGGTTTCATTAGGGATCGACTTCTCTTAGGATATGTTTTAAAAGTAAAATAAAACAGCGTGTAACAACTAAGCGTCAGTTTATTCGCTCTCCTGCGTGCGCAGACGCGCCTGCGCGTTAGTGACGCGCACGCTGAGCTGCTGCGCGCGCGCGACGATGGCGGCGCGCTTCTTGGCCGACACGGCGTGCGCGATCTCCGCGCAGTACTTCCGGTTCTGCATCATCAGGATCTCCAGCTCACGCACGTTGTGTACCAGGACCTGGAATGGGTGTTAGCTTTGATTAACGAGGGATCAAGGCAGTATTAAAAAAATAGTACTTTTAAAGATTCGAAAATATAGTCAAATTATAGCTCTACAGCCAACCCAAATTCATTTGGCTGTACTTTCGAATCTATTAAGGTACTAATTTTCTAAATAAGTACATATGAAGTACAAATTGCGTATTTATTTTTTTGGGTAAAAGAATAAATACCAAAACAGATAGTGGGGTTACTGGGGAGATGCTCTCCATCAACCCTAAATTCATTTGACTATGTTTTCAAGTCTATTAAGGTAATTTTTTTCTAAATAAGTACATGAATTGCATATATTTTTTTGATATATTAATAAATACCAAAACAGATAGTGGGGTTGCTAACTCCAAATTCATTTGACCATATTTTCGAAGCTATTAAGGTACCTAATATTTTCTTCTGCTGCGATATACATACGCGATATAATCCGTTAAATTGTTTTATTTCTATTAAGGTACCTTTTTATCTAAATAAGTATACTAACTCTGTACAAATAGTGTACATTTATTTTTTACTTTAATCAATACCAAAACACACAGTGGAGTTGCTGGGGAGATGCTCTACAGCAACCCCAAATTCATTTGACTGTATTTTTGAATCTATGAGGTACAATTTTTTATAAAGAAGTTCAAATTAAGTACCAATTGCGTAATTTTTATACATATATTCATGAATACCAAAACAGATAGTGGGGTTGCTTGAGAGCATGACGTGTTAAGACTCTAAACTAAAGAATTGTTCTATTGTATTGTATAATTAATTAAATCATATTTACACATGATTTGATAGTTGAAAATCATGTATGTTTAAACAGTATTAAGAATAAAGTACCATTTAACAGGAATCTTGTTTCATTTCATATTCAGAATCGCGTAAATCAGTACTTTTAACTATATCAGAAATAAAACAATTTAACGGATTATATCGCGTATATTATCTCATTTTAGTTCCCGACGTTTCGGAAGCTTTCCAGCTTTCCATGGTCACGGGAGGACTGAGAAAAGATGTAATGTATGAGATAATATACGCGATATAATCCGTTAAATTGTTTTATTTCAATGAGTAATAATCGCGGAAACAGAAGAAAATATTATATATCAGAAATGCAAATATTTTTAAAAATAAAAACATCTCTTATTTTTTTATAATCCAAATAATACACTACACAGAATTATGTTTTTCGTGCCCTGGTATCATGCACTGTAGAGATAGAAGTAAGTATTCTCACCTTGCGGAAGCCGTTGGGGAGCATGTGGCGTGTCTTCTTGTTTGAACCATAGCCAATGCCGGGCATCAAGTACTGGCCCTTGAAACGCCTGCGCACCCTGTTGTCAATACCTGGAATCGTATAATTTACATGTTAAGCTTCCCAGAATTTAACAACGCCAATTACATTTTAATACACCAAAATCGTAAAGAATTGTCTTCATAGATTTTGACTACAGAAAAGTACATGATTACGAAGGCTTGTAATATGAATAATAAAATAAATAAAAAGCCCATTTATTCCAAAACTACTTAACTAAAGGTACATTAGAATAACATAGTTGTTATTTGTATTTAATTAGTTTTGGACCCCTCTCAGGTAAAGGCCTCCTGGAGGAGGCGGAGTTCATGCCATTTCCTTCTGTCCTGGGCTATTTCGGGCCAGTTCTTTGCGATTCTACCAGGTCTTCTCTTTCCTTTTGGTCCGGTCCATATTGTGACGAGTTTTGTCCATTTTTCTTCATGCATTCTGGCCACATGCCCAGCCCATTTCCATTTAGCTTTTAATGCGTATTCTAAAGCGTCAATACATTTCGTTTTTCGACGTATGTTATCATGTCGTATTTTCTCGATCAATCTTATATTTAGTATATTCCTTTCAATAGCTCTCTGGCAAGTAACAATTTTTTGCTTAGCCTTATATGTAAATTTCCAAGTCTGGCAACCATATGTTAGTGTAGGGTGTACACACGGGTCGATTACTTTTTTCTTTAGCTTCAATGGAAGTTAATTTTTTAGGATTTCTTTCATTCCCCAGAACTTATTCCAAGTGTTTTTTACTCTCCGATCTATTTCATCTAAATTATTTGTTTTCTTGAATGAAAGTTGTTTACCAAGATACACAAACTCTTGTACTTGTTCTAATTTTTCGTTCTCTAGGCATATATGTACCGTTGCGACGTTGGTCATAATTTTTGTTTTTTGTAGATTTATTACTAAGCCAATATTTTTACTAGCGGCATTTAGAGAATTCAGCATAAATTGTATAGTTGCAGATTCTTCCGAAATAATTATAATATCGTCTGCAAAGCAGAGATGTGTAAGATTTCTGTTCTCTATATTAATCCCTCTCCCTGACCAGTCTAGGTTTCTCAATACGTGTTGTAAGACTGTTATAAATAGAGTCGGGGATAGTGGGTCTCCTTGTCTGACCCCTCTTTTTATTTGTATTTCTCTACCAGTTCTCTCAAGCTTCACCCTGCTCCTGCAGTTTTCATAAATGTTTTTTAATAATTTCGATATAAATAGGGTGGATATTTGCTTCTGTAAGGGCTGTCCACATTGCTGAGTGATTAATTGAGTCGAATGCTTTCTGGTAATCAATAAATGCTAAGAATAATGGTTTCCTAAATTCGTTATACTTCTCAATTATTTGCTCCATAGTCTGGATATGGTCTGTTGTGCTGAAACATTTCCTGAATCCTGCTTGTGACGTATTAAGGTAGTTTTCTATTTCAGGCTTTATCCTTTTTTGAATGCCCGATGAGAACGTTTTGTAGAGGCTCGACATCAAACTAATAGGGCGGTAATTTGATATGTCCGCCGGATCTCCTTTTTTGTATAAAATTATTATGTCCGACTCCTTCCACTCCTCTGGTACTTCTTTCTGCTGTAATATTTTATTGAAAAGTATTGTCAAAGGTGTAGCTAAGAGCATTACACTTTCTTTAAGTAAGTCGTTTGTGATACCATCTGATCCTGGGCTTTTGTCATGTTTCAATCTTTTTATCAGGTGTAATATTTCTATTTCGTCAAAATTGATAAGTTTTTGAGGCTGCCAAAGTTCCGTGTTAATGGTTTCGTTTCTAGTTCATTACAATTTATTTCTGATGTTTTATGGTCATATAGAGACTCGTAAAATTTAGTCGCTATCTCTAATATATCCTCTCTGTTTTCCTTGCAAGTTTTTCCAGTTTTCAGTTTGGCTATCCACTTTTTATTTGGCTCTAACTCTTTATAAGCTCGTTTTGAACTTCCTGAGATTTTTAAATGTTTTTCTATGGTTGTCAGTCTATGTTTTTTGTATTCTTGCCTTATGTTTTTATTTACTGCCTTGTATAGTATTTTTAATTCATTTTTGTCTGTTTTTGATAGAGGTTTTTTATGTTGTAATTCATGTCTTCGTTTTATCATATTTAAAGTTTCTGTCGATATTATATATGACTTTTGTTTGCTATCTTGCTTGCCATTTGTTGAAAAGCTTGATTCTATACAGTTTTTTAGCCTGCCATAGTAACTTTGGGCTTTTACTGTACTTGCAGTAGTCATAATTTCTTCTCTATTCCTTCTTAAGTTTCCTAAGTATTTGGATCTATCTTCTTCTGATTTAAAGGTTCGAGGTAAAGATTTTCTAAACTGTCTTCTAGTCTTTTTTTCATTTGTCGTTTTCATGTTCACGCGAATAAGACGATGATCTGACGGGTACGTTATATTTACGACTTCAAAATTATCAAAATATTTAGGATGCGTCGCTAAGACATAGTCGATTCCGTTTCTCGTTTTTTTGTCTGGTGATATCCAGGTCCATCTACTGTTTTTGTTTTTTTTGAACAGAGTATTTATTATAGTGAGTTTCTTTTCTGTAGCATATTGGATCAGTCTATCCCCTCTTTTATTTCTGCATCCAGAGCCATATTTACCCGCAATGAAGTATTCATCTATTGTGGCTGTTCCAATAATTGCATTGAAATCTCCTAATACAATTAGTTTTTCTCCGATGTACAACAAGCTTGTTCAACTTCATTATAAAATGATTCTATGTCCTCGTCTGAGGTGGCGCTGGTTGGTGCATGAACTTGTATTAGGGAAAACGCATGTTGCTCGAATTTTAAGTTCAAAACCGCTACTCTCTCTGAGTAAGCGATAAAGCTGGCTATATTTGTTTTATATTTCTTCCGTATTAGAAATCCAACTCCTAGATGTCCTTTCGTTTTTCCGTAGTGGCAAAATATGTGATCCTCATCCTCTTCTATGTAATATGAATATACTCCATAAATTCAGGCAGTAACAGATAGGGGAAAAAATCCCCGCTGTTGCCAGTTGGTGGTAAAATGTGGGGATAACTCATAATCCATATGAATTGATATATTTATTTGCTATTGCATCTAATAAGTCAATATAAATACTTGTAAAAGCTATGATCAAGTTAAAAAGTACCCAAAGCAGACAGAGTTAATTATTCTGATTAAATTTTTTGGAACATCTATTTGATATTAGTTCTAAAAACCATTCCATTGCTAAATTCAATATGCAAATTTCAGCTAATTTCTAATAACAATAATTAAAATTGTTAAATCTAATTTAGTATTTCAGTTCTAACCTAATTTTAGTATTAACAAAAAAGAAGAATGAGATCCTAGTTATCTTATTGAAATAAATGCAAGCAATAAGTTAAATAAAAGTTTGTAATATAATGCTAGCTTGTAATCTAATTTCACAAAATATAATTAATATGAGAATTAATAATTATAAAAAAATATCTACAATAAAAGATTGTAATGTAATGCTCTAATTTACTTTAACTAATTTCAATATAAATACAATGAGGATTAATAGTGAATAAAAAATAAAAATGTGTCTACCACTATGACCAGACTAGCTATACGAGCTATCCGGAATAGGGTTTGGTAGTTCCAATTTAGCAAGGTAACAAATTGTAATTATCATATGAAATGTATAACACAGAGTGCCCTTGCATGAAATATAGAAAAATTGTCATGTGCAAGATTTGAACCTAGGACCACAAGAACTAAAGTCCAGTAAACAACCCCCTGAACCAAACTGGATGTTAACAGAGATAGCGAAATTTAGGGTAATACTCGGGAATAAGTCATAAAGAGTTCTACAGAGTAGAAAAGTCGAAAGATAATAAGTAATAAGTTTATATTGGATACACAACACTAACTAATAGGATTAATTTAGATTTTATAATCGTATACTAATGCATAACAAGTAAATACTTCATGTTAGGAAATGCGTATAACCTATTGAAAAAATATACGACATGCACTTGTCGTGTTAGGTTAGAACGAAGTAAATAAATGTGATTTTGTGTTAAATTAAGAATTTTAAAAAACGTGAAACCTCAAATCCTCAACATATTATTGAGGTTTTAAATTACTGTAAGGACAAAATAAACCATGAGCGAAGTCGGCATGGTTATACAAAATTTTGCACATCTTACCTCTCGGTTTACGCCAGTTACGCTTGAGTTTGTCATATCGGTCTGACTGGTGACGAATAAATCTTTTCGTCCTCTTTTTGACGATCGTAGGCCTGTATACTGGTCTGATAGCCATTTTGATATTTCTCACACGAAACGCGGCAGTGAACCACGCGGTGACACGGCCGCACGAAAAGGAAGAAGGAATAGACAATAGTAGACATTTATAGATTAGGAGTGCGTTTTCGATTACAGGTTACGATTTTATTAATAACGTGCCATATACATAGGCGACGTCGTGAATTCAAAAATATTTTATTATGTATAAATCTCGCATTACATATATATTATTATTTTTTATTAATTTTAGTTCTCGTAAAGACTCGACCTAATATTTATATGTGTGTCTTTGAATTTAAAAAATATTGTATCCGATTACATTAAGTATATTACGCATAACTAAGTAATAACTAAATGAATAACAATATAGAGCTCAGTTATTTTTTTTTACCATTAATTTGTTTTCATAACTAATTATATAAAAATGTATAATTAGCTTTAGCAGCGGAAATGCGGTTTGTCTATTACTAGTCATAGACACATTTTTATGACAGCTCGCTGTTTACATAGAGAACAATCCGATTTCTCTATGCCACAGACGCCAAATGTCGCCATCGATCAATGACATTTTGTAAAGTTGAATTTATTGATATAAAGCGTTAATGTAAATAATAAACAATTTAATCATAAACGTCGACTTTCAGTCGATATGTATGCCAAGGGCAAAGGCTCTACGGTGCCTTCGGACGCTCAGGCTCGCGAGAAATTGGCCCTCTATGTGTACGAGTACTTGCTTCATGTTGGGGCTCAGAAGGCGGCGCAGACGTTTCTCTCAGAAATACGATGGGAGAAGAACATAACGCTCGGCGAGCCGCCGGGGTTCCTGCACTCGTGGTGGTGCGTGTTCTGGGATTTGTACTGCGCCGCGCCGGAGCGTCGGGACACCTGCGAGCACTCGTCTGAGGCGAAGGCTTTTCACGACTACGGCTTCGTGAATTCCGGCTATGGCGTGAACGGGATCGGCCACAACGCCGGCCCGGCGCCACCCAACGACGGTACGATGCTTAAAATCGCGTAAAACACGCGTATTTATTACATGTTACTTCTCCCTTTCAGCTGTATCTAGGGCATAGGTTTTCTTATCGTGGTGTAAATAGCGGTTTATTCTAGGACAATGCGTGGTTTTTATGCCGCGACAATCTTGTCGAGGTGTTTTGAATTGTTTTTATTGTTAAATTTAAGTTGTAGCAACTCATTTTTGTGTTTGAGGTTGTTAGATCATGTTTTTCAGCTGTAGTACTTTCATAGATTTTCTTATAATCATATCATGAATATAAACAAAAGGTAAGAAAATCCTGGACATTAATCATCAAGATGTTATGATTTCACCAATAAGACTGTGTTATCTGTTAAATCAGTGAAAAAGTTGAGCCAATTTAGTTTTATACAAACTTGAAAAAATTTGGAAGTGAGGTTACCAAAAACAGGTTAAAAGGCAGTATAATGTACAAGTAAAATGTTATTGTTGTATGAAATTTTATCGAAAGTGTCTTCATGATTGATCATTTTTATAGACAAAATGTAAAAAAAGTGCTTATACCACTTGAGTGCTTTCCTCAACCGCAGTTCTATGTCACCATTATTATTCCAAGTATATACAGGGTGAAATAATATGGACCGTTCAAATTTTGACAGTAGATTCTTGGCAAAAAATAAAACATACGTGTTTTTTTCTTTCAGCATCTTTCAGTACTAAAATATTGAGATAAAACAGCTGAAAGATATCCTAAAAAATCACGCGTTTGTGGACAACGCGTCAGCGCGCTGTGCGGAAGGCAGCAATAACGCTCGCCCCGCCCCCACGTAATAAATTTACGAGCCGAAAAAACATTTTTTGACAAAAAGTAGTAAAAAAAACATAAGTTGCAAATTTTCCTTCATACTTTCACGGGCTTAGGACCGTCAAAATGCAATTTTGCTATTACACTGTAATTTCTAAAGATTGCAGTTATGAAACTTCTATGCATTTAGGCGTATTTAAAAATTTGAATCAACTTATGTACAATAATTAGTTCAATCAAAAAGTTCTTACCATCACAGTCTCAATCAACTTAATTACCTTATCACTGTGAAATCAAAATGTACTTATTGCAGTCTCATTTAACTTAATACGTAGGTACCTAGTAGGTACACTTACACATGTAATCAAATTAGGTTTACACTTTTAATTCTACTTCAGCAAATGTTCGAAATGCAAACCGTGTTGCTCTAAACAGAGTCTTGCACGTTTTTGTACATTGTTTCTTAATTTATTTAACACTACAACGTTATTTTTCACTTAGGCAAAAGCTTGGTTGATTTTAATTTTTAATTGTTCGAGGCTTTGGGCTTCTTCCACATACACCCTTCGCTTTATTACGCCCCACAAAAAAAAATACAAGGCGTGAGGTCTGGTGACTGAGCAGGCCATGGCACAGGACCTCTGCGTCCGATCCAGTGAGCACCGTATTCGGCATCTAAGTATTGGCGAACGATGTTCGCGAAATGAGGCGGTGCACCGTCTTGTTGAATATAAAACTCGGGATGGTTAATTATGGCGAGTGGCACGTCGTCCATCATGTCCGCGATCACTGTCTGGAGCATGTTTAAATAGGCGGGCCCGGTTAAGCACCCCTCAATAAAATAAGGCCCTAGTATCCTATTGCCCACTACGCCAGCCCAAACATTTGCACTAAATCGCACCTGATGGTGTGATTCTTTAATAACATGGGGATTTTGATGCAACCACCTGTGTTCGTTATGTTGATTGTACACCCCAACACGAGTAAACAAGGCCTCATCAGTCCACAAAATAATTGCATCACGGTGCGCGATCAGCCACTCACAGAAAGTGCGGCGATGCACAGCGTCTTCTTCGTTTAACGCTTGTACCTTTTGATAATAGTATGGGTGCAACCCAGCGGTATTGAGTAGCTTTCAAAGAAAGAATACGTATAACCTTCGTGCGGCATCTCGAGTACTCGCGCAGGGATTATGTTCGAAAAAATCGAAAATTTCTTGTTCCAATTCAATTGGCATTCTCGGCCTGCCTTGCCCTTGGGCATGTGCAGGTGTAACAAACCGCCCATAATCCAAAAGCCGTTGGTTGACGGCTAGAATCGTTTCACGATTCGGTATTACAGCATTTGGTAGGCCAGCGTTCCGTAGTCGAGGAAGACTGTCTGCTTCGTATAGTCTCTGAGCCTCACGTACACTGAAACTTGTTACGAATACCCGCACCATTTCGTAATACTCCCGGTTCGTAAACATTGTGCAGGGTAGATCGATCGCGCGTCTTTACGGAACCCGGAAATGCACGACCGGTCATGCGGAGATGCGCGTGCGACTAATTGCAATTTGTTTTGGTCCAGATAAGATAGGTGAGCGCGCCCCTCCCCCCGCACCGCCAACCCCTAGCGTAACTCAAACGAATATCCAGACTTTACTAATTAGTTATTCGGACAGCACATTATATTATCAAAATTTTACCTATGTTTTTTTTCTCAGAAATGGCATCTTTTATTGATGCCTGGGAAAAATTTGAACGGTCATTAAAATTTCAGCCTGTATAGAGTTCAAACCGAAATCACAAGTGTAGATCATTCTGTGCATAGAAAACCGATGAGCTGCATGCACAAAAAAGGAAAAACCGTTATACGATCACTCTATTGTCAGTCTGTCAAGACCCTCTTTTTTCTCAGGAGAGAGTGGAGGTGTCAAGTTGAAATTAACATCTAATACTCATGTCTGCGGTCCCTTACAGCTATAAAAAATCAAGTTTGTAAGTCAACGCAATCCAAAGATACAGTCATTAAAAAAGGTGTTTCCATACAAATTGCCGTCCATGGAAAACCTACAGGGTACTTCCAGCTGTCCTAAAAACTTGAATTTTGGTATGAAGGTAGCTCATATAGCACAACCCATGAAATAAAATCTGAAAATTTGAATTTATTATGCCTGTCTGTCTATATCAGTAACTAATATAAAAAGACCCCACACCGCATACATATATACAATGCTTAGGAGTAGGGTCCTACTAACACTGGATTTTTGTAGATATAGCTGTTTATACCATATATTTTTCGGACCCCTCAGTGCGCGAACCCTGAGCCTGATTTTGTTGGTAAAAATTCATAAAGTCCGAAAGTTTTACCCGAAATAACAAAGACATTTTAATAAATATCCTGAAGTAGTTAGCAGCTCACTAAAAACATTGTGTTCCGTTCAATTCTCAAAAATGAAGGGCCAACTCAATATTCTATTCCTAAAACTCTAAGAACCATCTTCAATTAAAGATCTGACCCATGATTTGGATTCTATAAGTCAAAATTGACTATTGGCATGACAGACCAGTGTATTTTGTTTTAAAATTGAGAATATTAGTCTTGTTTTCACTGGCCTATAAGTGTTTTTTGAGAGTTCCATGCCCTAAGGGTTTCATTGGAACCATATCACTAAGTCGCTGCTGTCTGTCCGTCACTCTACTGAACTGTTACTGGATGTTTAGGACAGGAGGTAGATACTTGAAACTTGACCCCGTTTCCGGTTGAGCTAAAATTTGCCATACTCATGTAAGTTAGGTGATAATACAATACTATGATACTATCAAGCTGATCTGATGAAGGAACCGGAAGGTGCTCATAGGAACTCTGCAATAAAATAACGCAATCCTACTGAGTCTGGATGAGTAGTTAACGGATGTGTTTTTGTTTATATTTTTTAAAGTGAAAACATCACACAATATTTTTAATTTACAATATTGATATAAAGATCTAAGTAGCATGTTCTTAGAGTGGTGCTATAAAGTACTCAATTTTTTTAAAAATTACTGTTACATAGGTTGTGAGTCACATATCTTTACCAAAGGTAGAGGATTAATTAGTTGTGAATCACAAGTGGTCTGATAGTGGAATGGTACCTTACCATCCATTGTAAAATGAACATGATACGCAATAAATGATATGATATGATATGGTTTCAGGATGCTGTTCCAGTATAACAGAGACGCTGGTTCGATTCCGGCTTAGACTGCAGTGGATTGCCATTAATTTTTCTTTCTACTTAGATCTTTGTATCATGTATTTTCAAAGAAAAGTACAGTCAACCATAAAATAGAGGGTGGCGTTTGATCCATTCTGAAGGCCTCCCCGCCTTTGTCCAGAAGTGGATGTCTTTAGGCCGAAATGATGATGATGAAAGTGTTAGCTTACTGAAGTTTGGCACTACTTAGTTTACCGGTTACACTGTACCCTCGTTCTGTCTTTCAGGCATGGGCGGTGGCGGCATGCCCCCCGGCTTCTTCCCGAACTCGTCGCTGCGACCGTCGCCGCCGGCGCCGCACCCAGGCTCACAGCCATCGCCGCACGGACCACAGCCGCAGCTCATGGGCTCGCAGCCGTTCATCGGACCTTGGTACTCCGGTGGCCCACGGCAGGCCGTCAGGATGGGGATGGGCAATGACTTCAATGGCCCACCAGGTACGTCCATTACAATAGTTACTTAATCAAGAGGTTTCTAGTCTTTTAATGAACCCGTTAGGTCATCAGGATGGGAGTAGACAATCATTGAAAAACTCCTGGCTATTCATTGGGCCCTAGTACTCCAGAGCTCCGCGCCAGGCCGTCAGGATGGGCAACGGTGGTACAGAAAAACGTTACGGCGCGTTACATGGGGGGAGGGAGGGTCAAAAATCTCCAAAAATTGTGTTACGTAATACTTGAACGTTCCCAAAATATGCATAGTGATTGAGGTTTCAACCTTAAAATAGGTTAAACAGTTGTAATATATCCCTGGTTACTACTACTAAAATTTGACCGAGATTGATTCTGATATGTTTATAAAGTTCGACTAAATTGTGGAATAAATTACCGCCGGCAGTACTTCCGGACCGATGCGACCTTCAAGCCTTCAAGAGAAGAGCGTACTCCCACCTGAAAGGCTGGTAACGCACTTGTGACTTAGCTGGTGTTGCAGGTGTCTATTGGTGACGGTGATCGCTTACCATCAGGCGACCCGATTACTTGTTTGCCCAATATAAAAAAAAAAACATAAAAATAGCAAATGTGCCGTAAATCTTGGATGCTGGTTTTTAAAGAACTCGGGAATTACGTTGTTTAACAGATTTTTTTTTTTTTTATCTGACAAATACCCAACAGCGTTCGAGTAATGAAAAGGAATTATTAGTAAAGGAAGGAAGTATTACTTGGGTAACACAAACACGCCAGCCACCTTGTTGAAAAAATTTTATGTGACTGCACATTACTGTCATTTTAATATGGTTAAGGCAAACTTCGTCCGGGAGGAGAAAAGAAATCATAACCCTCTTTTTTTCTTCAGCGCCCGGAAAATCCATATCAAAAGAAAAGACTGTCGCAATGAAACTAGTGTTAGAAACATTTTTCTATCGATATCGATAGTTGTGTACTATGAGAAAAAAACGAACCACCAAATGAAAAAAAAAAATCAAAATTTCACATAGGTTTGTATAATTATACAGATACAGATGCAATTTCTTCCCCGACATCCACGTCAGTACACACAGCACATGACATCTTATTGGGTTTGTTAGTGATAGGAGTAGATAATCATTATTATTTTACCAGTCTCTGGGAGAAGATTGTTTCGTTTATCACTATAAAGCCATTTATGTATACTAAATGAACGTTCGACTTCACTTGACGTCAAGGGAGCAAATTTATAAAACTCATTGTAGTTGGTATAATATAAGTTACGTTGCGTTTTAGATGGAATAACACATATAAAACAAACCCTTAACTTTCCACTTCTTTTGCGTTTGGCGTGAATGATTATAAAATAATGTACCTAAACATATCGGTATGTTTTCTTTAGACAAACTTACTCGATATCGATACAAAAACGTTTCTAACACTACTTTGATTGCAACAGTCTTTTGTTTTGCTATGGATTTTCCGAGCTCTGCCTATAACAATCTGGAGATATCTACCCGTGTACCAAAAATAGTTGAAATTCGTTTAGACGATTTGGCGTGATGAAGCCGCAACGACACATATATAATAATTTCATACAATTCATACATTAGCGTTCATTAATAATTATAATATTTTGTTTTAACATTTGATTAATTATATCATTATCACTACTTTTATTAATTCGCTCTATTATTAAGGACCTCTCGACGAGTAAAGGCCTCCTCCATTTTTCTCCACTCATCTTCAGCTTGTGCTGTGGTGATCCAGTCCTTTCCTGTGATCTTTTTAATTTCATCTGTCCATCTTTCCATTGGTCTGCCGCGTTTTCGTTTTCCGGGTGGACACGCCCATGTTGTCACTCTCTTAGTCCGTTTATTTTCTTTTATACGTGCGATATGACCTGCCCATCTCCACTTAAGTTTCTGGCAGTGTGGCAGAGCATCGATGACCTTTGTCCTTGACCTTATTTCAGTATGGCGTTTTTTATCTCTACGTCTGCTTGCCAACGACACATACAAACATACAAAAAAACCAAAAGATATATTTCTTTTCAGTGACCTCCAAATAGTCCGTTACTATATATATTTTTAAATATTTTCAATGTATAGATAGACATAAGGAAAAAGAGCGCCGGCCGCATCTCCCGCTATGCTTCCCTGAACGACGTCATCCGGAGTGTTCTTGTCTCTGTCAGCGTGCCGGCCATTTTAGAGCCGAACGGTAATGCACGTGACGAGGGCAAGCGTCCCGACGGTATGACGCTCGTCTCGTTGAAGTTGGGCAGGACACTTGTATGTGACGCCTCCTGTGTCGATATTCTCCGTCTTATCTCCATGGACCCTCCTCCAGGCTGCAGCGGCGGCAACGATGGCCGAGCAGCACAAACCGCGGAAATTTGCTACTCGGCGAGGGCTACATATTTGCGCCGTTTGGTGTAGAAACAATAGGAAACATGCATTGAATTGTATTAACGCTTTTTTTAACTAAATATTAAAATACCGTAAAAACTATTTCATAATGTGAAATTAAAATTAAAATCG
Organism: Hedya salicella; assembly: GCA_905404275.2. NCBI lineage: Eukaryota > Metazoa > Arthropoda > Insecta > Lepidoptera > Tortricidae > Hedya > Hedya salicella. Next base: position 50,934,103 of record FR990097.1, on the reverse strand, counting down.
CCTAAGAAATACTCATAATCTAGGCATTTTAAATTAGTAATTAGACAGAGAGGTCCGATGTGCACTGTTACGTCACAGTGCACTCCGGCCATATAAACTCCATATTAAATTCTGTTTTGCATCTTCGTTACTTTTATAGCTATTCGAAAAATTATTTTTGTCTACTGTTTGTTGCATGAATGAGCTTTTAATAAAGCAAAAATTAAAATTCATGCATATTCCCTATTGGACCGCGGGGACCCAGCGCCAAGGAGCTGTATAAAGAAATAGCTCAGCGCCTTATCGATGCATCGGGTGACCAGAGGGCTGGCTGCTACTTTGGACAGAGGCTCAGCCTAGCCATCCAAAGAGGAAACGCCGCCAGCCTTCGGGGTACAATATCCGGCGAAGGTGACCCGAAGGGCATTCTTTAATCTTTAGATGTTCAATTTATAGTTTTTAACTTAGATTTAGATTCAGATAGACATTACATATTTACAAGTTTATAATAGTCACACATCATTATGTCTCGCAATTTCGGAAGTCTAATAAGGACGGTGAGCCTTTTCATCGTGTTCGATTTCCGATTTGACGGTGCTGGTGTTTCAGGCGGCGGCATGATGGGCAACTCGATGGAGCGCGGCGGCGGCGGCGGCGCGGGGCTGCTCGGGCCGCGCATGACGCCGCCGCGCCCGGGCTGCGGGCCCATGTCCCCCGGCGCCTACGCCGCCGGCATGCGCGGCCCGCCGCCCCAGGGACCAGGTGAGTCCACTGCACTGTGTACTGAGACACAGCTCTACAAACAAGCGTCGGACCCATGGACTAGGTACCCCTAGACCCCGCATACAAAGGCGCCCACATAAGCCAAGCTTGAGCTCAAAAAACACCAAGCAGCCGCCACGCCCCCAAACGTTCTCTTAGTTTCGGGTCACTTCGCACTCGACGTGACTTGCTCGCTCGCCTTACCTAGCCAATCACGGTGCACTTGCTGCTCCCCGCGCCCCGCCATTTTAGCGAGATGAGATACTAAATAATATTGTGTGAAGCGGGGTCTATAGGGTTAAGTTGTCTATGGTCGGACCTGAGATTAAAAGTTGTCTCTTAGCTTCCACCTTCAACCCTGGCCATCAGCCGCCAGGCTCAGATGAGTCCACTGCATTATGTACTGCCAAACAGGTCACCAATCTGGAAAACGAGCGATGGATCGGGGTTTACAGATACTTGCTTAGCTTTTCCCCCTTTAATCTTCGTCGTCCGCCTCAGAGACCAAGTGAGTCAGCGCGTTGTGCGCTGTCAAACTGTGCCCCATTGCCTAACGCGTTTGACGCTTGAAATCAGAATCAAGTGTCATGATTTTGTATGGGCTATGACAGTTGATTGGGATACCAATTGTCAAAATTTCGTTAAGCAATAACCCCCCCTGGTCACCGGTCTAGGAAACTAGCGACGGATCGGAGATTACAGATTGTCGCTTGGCTTCCTTCTTCAACCCTGGCCCTCAGCCCCGTGGCCCAGGTGAGTCCGCGCGTTATATACTACCAAACAGGTCACGAATCAGAAAAACGAGCGATGGTTCGGGGTTTACAGATACTTGCTTAGCGTCCCCCCTTTAATCTTGGCCCGTCGCCCCAGGGACTAGGTGAGTCCACTACATTATGTGCTGCCAAACAGATCGCCAATCTAGAAAATGAGCAATGGATCGGGTAGTTGCTTAGCTTCCCCCCTTTAATCTTGGCCCTCCGCCTCAGAGACTGGGTGAGTCCCCGCATTAAATACTGTCCAATAAGTCAACGGTCTAAGAAACGAGCGACGGATCGGAGAATTCAGAGATTACAGATTGTCTCTTAGCTTCCCCCTTCAACCCTGGCCCTCCGCCCTAGAGAACAGGTGAGACCGTGCATTATGTGAATTGAAACAGGTCAGCGGTCTATTAAATGAGCGACGGATCGGAGATTACAGATTGACTCTTAGCTTCCTCCCTTCAAGTCAGGCGTAGGGACCAAGTGAGAAATAAGTTACTTTCTTGAAGAAAGTAGCGAAGGATCGGACCGAAAATTGTGTATTAGAACTTCCCCCAGTTCAATATCTCTGCAACGGCAAAGATGATGTTTGTGTAAGTGGGACTCGGACATATTTAGATGATAATAGCGGTTACTCACGTCGTCAAAGCTGAGAAGTGCTCGACATGTTCCGGTCATTTACGAGGAGCTTAAAAAATTAAAATAAATGTCACGAGATACGAGTGGACGCCGACACTGCCCTTCTCGCTTAAGGTTCTCGGAATGGACTGAAACATGTCGAGCAGTACTTGGCTACTAATGAAATCTAAATGCATTATTTATTTGGGCCATCAACAGCAATACAAAACATGAAACATAATTTAAAAACACTACAGCAAAAGCCAATGACAGATGACCACAAAAGTACAATTTAGTGGAACAAGTTACATAAAGGCGAGTATAACTGTATTTAAAAAAAAAAATGCATGTGATATGCTCAAATATTAGAAGAAGGGTGCCCGTGTATGTGTATGCGTGTGTTGTGTGTGGTGTATGTGTGGAAGAGGAACATTTACTCAACAGTGTTCTAATCTAAGAAGTAAAGACCGAATACGCATTATACTCAGTCTTCAGAGTAAAGCGGCGGATAGAAGATTACACATTGTCTCTTACAAGCTTTCCCCCTTTCAATCCTGGCTCTCAACCTCAGGGACCAGCTGAGGCACCTATATTATATGGTGTAAATCAGGTGACCGGTGTACAAAGGCTACGAGCGACGGATCGAAGATTACATATTGTCTCTTAGAATTCTTGCCCCTTTAAATCCTGGATCTTAGTCTCAGACACCAGGTGAGGCATCTACATTATATGGTGTCAATCAGGTGACCGGTGTACAAAGGCTACGAGCGACGGATCGAAGATTACATATTGTCTCTTAGAATTCTTGCCCCTTTAAATCCCTACGCAGGGACCAGGTGAGCGACACACATGTTTATGTAAACTATGTGCCTTATCCTTCCGAGGAAACCAGCAGCAAATCAGACATTGCAAAGTGTTCGTTATAATACTACCAGGAGCGTAGCTACCGCCGTATCAATGATACTGGGCCTCCGGGTTACGGGGAGGCCCCGCCATAGGGGGACCGGAAAATCTTTACACTTAATTTGGGCCCCTCAACATCTAAGGCATGCTACGCCACTGAATTCCACCCTCCGTCATCATCATTCTATATGTATACGTCCTACTTCTGGGCAGGCCTCTTCTCAGGCCTTTTCTCATGGATGAGATTGAGAGGGAATGGGTAGGTAGGTAGGTGTAGTCTCCACGCTGGCCCGGTGCCACCATCCGTACGATGGACCACAAGAGCGACACTACATATTGTATGAACCAGGTACTTTTTTAGACTAGTTTAAAAGAAAGCAGCCGTAGTTCATAAATTACAAAATTTTCCTTAGAGACCCCCCTCTCCGCCTCAGGAACTGTGAAAGCGACACAACATGTATATACGACTCAGGTGCCCTTCGTAGGAAAGCTGTGGCAGATTTAACATTACACTTTGTCCTTAAGAATCTCCCCTCTGTCTGGACTCTGTGAATAACGACACTACACGTTTCTGTGAATCAAGTTAAGCGATAAAGATTTAAGCGATACTAGGTGCCTAGTATTCAGCGGAAAGTGACGACGGATCAGATAGATAGATATTTATTTGCAAAGAATAAGTAGGTACATTAGTGGCATTGTATGTTATGTGACAATAGGTAGCTTATTCCGCTATTTGTACTTACGTACTAGGGTAGCAAGCTACTATTTCAGATATTATTGTTACGTATGAGAGAGGAACAGTTCACAATATAATAGCATTTTTCATTGAGTAGCTTGATTAATTCATTTTTAAATCTATTTAGAGATAGCTCTTGTAAACATTTTGGTAACTTGTTAAAAATTTCATGCACATGACAAAGCAATGATTCATGTATAATGCAGTTTTAGGAATATAGTTATGAACTAACAGTCCAGGATTCCGTTGGTTTCCAGTAGAAGCGCTTTCAGCTGTTTTAAATAAATACATATGCCTCTTTACAAACATGCAGATTTCCAAAATATATAAGCAAGGTTGAGGTTTTTTGAAGAGTGGTTTGTATGATTTATACGGAACTAGACCGCAAATAGCACGCACACATTTTTTCTGTGCTACGAATACAATATTAGAATGTGTACAGTTTCCCCACAATATCAGACTATATCTTAAGGCTGAGCTAACATGACCATGATAGTAGAGATTGCAAATTATCCCTTAGAATACTCCCTCTCCAGCCAAGGAACCACGTAACCAAACATGTTTCAATTGACCAACTTCCTAGCCTTCACAATAACTGGTGGGGGTGAAATTGTTCCTTAAATTACCCCTCAAGATTCAAACCAGGATGTGTCAACCACTGCCGCAGAAAACAAATGAGCCAGCAATGAGTTCAAAGATCAGATATTACAGTCGTTCCTTAGCTTAGTATCCCCTCACACTTTTAAAATACCGGCAGTCTTTCACCCCACACCAGTTGTGTTGACACAAGCTTCACCTGAGGGTTAGAAGAAATAGATGAGGCACATTGGCATTATATTTTTGTTTATTTTCTCAAAATTTGCGTGCCAGAGGCGTCATTTACACCACTGAACATTTTACAGGCTTCATATTAGATTCACCTGTAACTAGTATGTAAACTAATTTCGCATGTTAAATTTGACGCACTTCTCGGTTTCCGGTGGAGCTAAAATTTGGCTTATGTTCGGCGACAATGCAATATTATGATGCCATCGAGCTGACCTGATGATGGAGCTCATAGGAACTCGATAACTACAGTCGGTAATAAAAGCTTGTCACAAAAATATTTCTACTTATTGTTAGATAATATCACTATTTGGTAATAGTGATATTATACCATACTATCTAATAATCGTCTCGGTGAGTACCTAGTTGATGGATGTTCAAGAAAAGTACAGTCGGCAATAAAAGCTTGTCATAAAAGTAATGATACTTATTTTTAGATAATTTCACTTTTACCACCATAATTTCTACCAACACATAGTAATGACATAGGCACCATATAATAAATCATTACTATGTAAAAAGCTTGTATCTAGAACTGACCTTGGAAGAAGGTCGTAAGTGCTTACTTGCAATATAAATAGATTTTTTTTATTTATTTAATGAGTGGCACACGGGCATACGAACCACCTGATGGAAAGTATTCATGCTGTTATAGCGGCAATAGAAATGCATCATCTGTGAAAATTTCAACTGTCTAACTATCACAGTTCATGAGATACAGCCTGGTGACAGACCGACGGACAGCGGAGTCTTAGTAATAGGGTCCTGTTTTACCCTTTGGGTACGGAATCCTAATAAAAAGCCACAGTTTCGATCTTCTCATCGAGAATACGTGCTTTGTACTAATAGTACCTTAAATTAAAATAAAATAAAATTAACGTTTATTTCAAGCTCATGACTCATAAAGTGTTAGTTAGGTTCGTTCGACACAATAAATCTTGTTACTGGGCTTGTGAAGTAAACAACAGTGGATAATGTACGGACAGTCAATCCTGTCAGCAATCATAGCTAGGATGGTGTTGGAGCTGGCGCACCAGCGACGCGGCTCGCAGGCGCATTGCAGCTTTGAAACAGGTGACGCGCGCGTCAGCGAACATCTGTGAGGCACTGCAATAGCGCGGCAGCCCCATCAACACCCTGAACGCATTATTATATACCTACCTCATCTACCTTATTATGAACCTTAGTACTAAACCAGCGTCATCAACAGGTATGCCACCAATGGGTATGGGCCCGCGAGGCGCCTGGGCCGGCGGCAGCGGCGGTGGCGGCGGCTCCGCGCCGCTCAACTACAGCGGCGGCTCGCCCGGCTACGGGGCTCCGCCCGGGTCCAACGGGCCGCCCGGCCCGCCCACGCCCATCATGCCCAGCCCCCAGGACTCCTCCAACTCAGGTGAGCTCAGATGATTTCGCAGGTGGCGGTGGCGGTTTGGGGGACGATACCGGTTCTGGTACCGATACCGGGTTTCGTTACCGATACCTGTTTCCGATACCGATTTTCCGGTATCGGTCATAAATACTAGCCGATTTCGCTCACTGAAAATCAAAGTGACACTATACAAAATCTAAAATCATTCAAATAGTAAAGTTCTGCTGTTTAACAAGTATTTATATTTGAAGCGATTTTTATTTTGTGACACTACAATATAAAATAAACATCGCTTCAAATGTAAATATAAATACTTTGATTTTCAAGGAGCGATCTGTTATAAGACTTATACAGTCACAATTTTGTCAAATACCAGTCGAGCTAGGAATTGAGGTATTATTTAAAAAACAAAAAACATCTAAATTCGGTATTGGTACCGGAATATCCATGTAAACTGGTATCAAAGCTTCGTTTGTTTTACTGTGATTGTAATGGCCGTGTCTGGCCGATTGATTTGGCGTCTTAACACTTTTAACATAAATAATACCGTTGATTTAGACATTTGCAGGTTTTTGTAACGTTACATCACTAAAAACCAGGTATTTCACTGTGGCACTTCCTTAAATGTACAACGATTTATTCGCTTAGAGGCGGTTCTCGGCGCGACCCGTGAATAAGAGCCGTATTTTTTATTGGTATTTTATAAAACTGGTTTCGGTATCTTTTATTTGTTCACCGTCGCGCCGGTAACGTCGCGAAAAAATCACTTTAGCGTAAAGTTACCTATCACAAAAATCTTTATTTTTCGTTCTGCTTGCTTCACTCTTGCTTAATATTGGTTATAAATACACGCTTGGGTCTCTTCTGTATTTCGCTTTTTATGTGTTTTAAGTTGTTCCAATGTTGTATCTGCCTTTCTTTTATGTTTGTATCGATTCTTTGTTTTTGTTCTTTTTTTTTCGATCAGAAACATTATTTTTGTGTAACACGGCTTCGTAGATAAAAAAAATGACAAAATCGTACTTGTTGAAAAAAGTATTAAGCTGTTTTAATAAAAATATCAATTAAGATGTTGTATGAAAAAAATAGAAGGAGTTGTTATTGTTTCTGTTTGGAAAAAATAATCATATGTCGGGTCTGTGAATGTAACTCGATTAAAAATAAATGAAAAAAAAAAAACATATTTTTGTAAATTAAAAATTATTTTAATGTTTACTTATTTTTAGTCGAGTTTGTTCTTTTAAATTACGAAATACTCTTTTTTGTATAACTAAATAACATAGGCAAAATTACGTTTAATTTGAGACTTCGAATAAATTGTTAAATTAGTAATTTTTTACTTTTTTGTTTCAATTCACCACCTTTATAACCTCACATAATTTTGTCTATGAATTTAGACCATGTTCTAAAAGAATGAAGAATATTGTGATATTAAAAAAAACGATATCGAAAAAACTATTAGTGAAAAGAATACGTTGAACAATGTTAAAAGATCCAAATAAACAATATTAAAAGTTTAGTATAAATCTATGAAATTCTCCATTTCTTTCGCTATCGTCCAAAAAAGAGACGTGATACGCTCGATACCGAAAACTGGTATCGGCCGAAACCGACAAAAGCGTTTACGGCAGGGGGCGACAACATGTATACACTGATGAAACCGGTCGGCGCCGCGCTGGGCGCAGAGTTCCCGCTGGCCGGGGAGCACCCGACGCCGCAGCACTTGCCGCAACCACCGGTCACGGAAGGTTATTGCCTACTCGAAACTAATATCTATCCCTTATCAGGCCGACCGGATAAGTCGGTCCTCGCCGAACATCAAAGGGGGCTATTTTTAACGTAAAACTATTAAGGTGCCGAGTTCTAGCTCGATACCAGAAATCAGTATTGGCCGAAACCGGAAAGTCCCCTGCCTGCGCTAATAAATCCGATTATTCGTCGTTTAGCTTAATTACGCGACCCCCGGGCGAGGACTGACTTATCCAGTCGATGTATTCAAAATTTATGACAAAAAAACAGATCAAAACAAAAACTATTTAATACCTTATTGTCAATTGATAATTCTTGCGCAAAAACCAAATGTGTCATAAGTTTTGAATTATCTATTAATTAAATTCAGTATTTGGCAGATATAGTTGTTCACAATAGCTTAATAATAGAGACGGTACATAGAAAAATACACCAATATACAACTTCGTGGGCTTCTAACGCTAAAACAGTCAATTACCGAACAAAAATAAGTGAAAATCGAATGAAGTAGGTATGTGACAGTCAATATAAAAAAGACGTAGGCTCAATATCAAGCTGCATGTTATTTTTTCTGATAAAAACCTGGCAACACTCATGACAGATACATTTCTTTCACCAACAGAGTTGTCAGACTGTTATGATCTTAAAAACCTTATTTACTATAAATGTGGCAGCTCATTATTACTAAAATCAGCTTTTTACAAACGATCGTAGTGTTGTTTTAAAAATCGAATAATAATAAATACATAAGTTGCCACAAGTAAAAACATTTAGCATGGACGATTTTATTTTGTTTTGATGACGAGGGCCTTACCTGAAACTACCCTTCGACCGTCGTCTATAGTTCTGTCCTTACCTGCTATCACTCGATACCGTTTATACCTCTAAGAATACAATAACTGTAAGCACCTTACAATGTATTACAAATACTACACTAGTATTGTGTTACTAGCCGACTAAGCAGTCTTGGTCTTTTCTTTATTTATTTTTGACAAGTGTCGTTTTCGTAATCTGACCACAGTTACTTAAAGGTACAAGGGTAAACATAAACATGATTAATTATTAAGGTTTAATTATAATTACAATACAAAAAACTCAAAGGATGTGACAATTTGATTTGTCGCATCTTTGAAAAATAAAGGCCAATTCTTCATAATTGGGATGTTGACAATTTTTGACAACCTTTTTTGTGTGGTGTGTTATAGACCTCTCGATGATAAAAAACATTGATGAAAAACTACTTACTTTGATACAACAATGTTAAAATCACATTTTTTTATATGTCACACGTTCCTACCTTTTATGGGGAAATGAATAACTTTGTTCGGCAGCTATGTTTAAACTTGCGTTTATCGAAATGGTTTCATATCAAAAGTAACCATACATTTCATGGGTTATTCAATGGTCTTATTCGTTATTAATATTTACATACTTTAAATGGACTTACCCACCCAACTTTAAAGGCCCATAAAACAAGCTACACGCAAGGTATGAAACTCGATAAAAAAAATCTGCCATTGCGCATCTAAATTTCAATTTATTTCAGAACAGTCAACATCCCAATTCAATACAATTTGGATTGGTTAAGCCAAGTAGGTTGTCGAGTATTGCTCAGTTGTCATTTTTAAGAATAATCTCATTACTGATTTGTTTTTATAAGACATAATTATGGGTCATGCTGATTTTTATTATGAGTAAGAGTTATGCGTCTTTCCTGTGGACACCCGAAAGTTAAGGGCTTTAAATACTAATTTTTCTTAGTGCCCTATTAGGCGATGTACAAATTGATTAATACTCTAGATCTAAGCGATAAAAATATCAGTTATATGTACCCAAGCCCTTAACTATTGCGTTGTCCACAGGAAAGACGGCTAAATTCTAGAATCAGTATGACCCTTATATCGAATTTTATTGAGCAGTATTCATTGTGGACTTAATAAGCGATTATACAGAGAACCTTGTCGTGTTAACTAGGTAGAGCAATCAGTAATAACAGTTGAAACATTGAATTTGCTGTAAAATCTGTTAAGACGGCAAAGTACTAAGCCATATAATTTAAAGTAACATATTTTTCTAAATTATATTATTTCGATTTCACCCAAGCCGCTGCCGCCCTTCTGCTTTTTATAAATATATTTAATAAGTCAGCGTACACTGCCACCTTGGAACGTAATTAAATGGTAATCGTTTGTCATTTTATTTGAAGGAACTATGATTTTTTTGTTAATAATTGAGCCCTATATATATACAGGACGTCCCAAAACATTGCCACATGGAGGGAAAGTACCTTAAATATTGAAGATAGGAAATTTTACTGAAAGGAGACTTTTTTTTTTTAATAATTGGAACTGCATTCAAAGATTTTTTAAAAATGACCTACCTTCAGGAATCGAACCCACCAAATATATATATATATATATTTTATTAATTTTACGATACCAATCGAAAGGGTTTAGGATTATTTTTTCTTAAATAACACAGCATCTTAAACAAAAGACCATGAAATTTTACATTTTAATTTTTTTATTATGTATTGTATGGTACCGTATGTTTTTTTTTTAAATTGAATGCTGTTCCAATTATTTTTAATATAAAGTCTCCTTTCAGTAAAATCTCCTATATTCAAAATTTAAGGTACCTTCTCTCCATGTGGCAAAGTTTTGGGACGCCCTATATATGATGAAGATAAAGCCAACGAGCTAGCAAGATCTAACAGCACACTTTCCATCAGGGTACTAAGGCCAATTGTCAGTTGTTAAACATTTTATTGTTATAAATCCTTTATTGGTTAAGTGTGTAATTATATGTATAGCCATTTAAGTGCTTTGGCAAGTTTCATTCGGCAGTATATGCTGACACAACTTTCTTAATCTCAATTCTTAGAAATAGTTTAATACAAACATTTTTAGGGTCTGACCTGTCAAAGGTTGCAATGCCAAAAAGCGTTAAAACAAAAGAAATCAGCAAAATAGTATTTAAGTAAACTTTTCTAATTTGCTGTATTGTCGGCCCAAAAGAGAAGTTTTTACTCTACCATACAAACATGTATAGCTGAGGGTTATTTTTCTACAGCTGACGTTATACAGTACGTTGCTACTTACTGATTTTGGCAAGTCAAACTCTCCCTAAGTCTCAGTACATTTTAATTTCCATGTTGCCAACTTCCACAGTAAACAGATTTATTCACACTTACATACAAAGGGCGTTGTGTTGTTTATTCTTGTGAAACTTGGCAATTCTGTGAAGTTTTCTAGTTTTAGTTCTGTTAGGTGTATCAAAGTCAACGCCACAGTAAATAGGATAAATAAAGGCACGGCTGATGTAGTCATTTGATTTTAGTGACATAAAAGCGTTTATAGCTGTGAGTATTCGCTTTTTAAATTTGATTTATATTGTTTATAGCATAAGTGCTGACTTTTTGTGTTTATTATTTTATTGTATTTACTTTTGGCGTTCAGCAAACAAGGTACGTTACGATATTATTTCGTTAAGAGCCTGTTTTCTAGAAATCAAATCTTAAGGGTTCCATTAATTATATCGTAGGCACGTGGACTAATATGAAACGCGCCTTGTTTTTTATTTAATCTAAATAGCGCGACATTTTGGTATTACTAATTTTGTTTATATCATCATGTGCGCCTATTAGGAACATGATCAAATCATGTAGTAACCTATTACATTTAAGTTGCTACTTCTTTGTTTTTTTGATCATATTTCTGTTTGTAGAAATTTTTTTTAAATGGTAGATATAAGAATGAAGCAAACCGAACGTTTTTAGCCATAGTGCATACAGATTTCACCCTGAAATAATAAAAAAAAACTTTGTGTCGCGGCTCAAACTGAAATTTAAATTTCCTGTTTTTTTAAGGTATCTCGTATGCACTAATTTTTAGTTAGAATATTATATTATTCACTTAATAATGCCACAGTCTAGAAATCAATACAGTCATCCGATGAAGCCGTCTAGGCCGAGCAATCGTGCGGGGTGCAAGGGGCGCGACGCGGGTGGGGCGAGCCCCAGCTGCATAGTCCGTATTAGTTAGTAGCTCGGGACATGTCAGTGTCATTTACACTAACATCAAAGCCGTCGGCCCACTGTATGTTTTTTATACTGTGATAATACTGCAAATAAAATCAAACCTCTCATAACATTTTATCATAGGTAACACTAAAGACACATGGCATGTTCGCTGTGCGAATAATTATGCGAACTCCAATGTACTTAGCAAAGTATAAGTACTGGCACGGTTTTAAAGCCCACAATAAATTTCAAGCACTAATACTTCGCCAAAAATCGCTTAATTTCACCACTTTAGATAAAGAATGTAAACAAAGTCTCGAGCTTTTTATCCTTTGTCTCGAATATCTCCCGTACTACAAAACACGTAGATCGCTACACGTGTTGGCTGACAGCTAAAGGTGCATTCCACCAGAATGTTCGGGTACCTGACGCCATTATTTTCATACTTCTAAGTAAGTTAGAAAGTCAATTTTTGGTATGTCAATATTTTATAACTTTGCTTTTGTATTGGTAGTGAATCCTTGGACTTTTTATACGTTTCTAAGGTAGCTGTCATAGCCGTCACGTACCCGACAAAAAAGACGTTCTGGTGGCATACACCGAAGCATGCCTGCGAGAAAAAATGAGACTTCGCTTCAGGCCATGCTCTGTTTACGTTCTTTATATCATTTCAAGGGTTTTAAAGCGGGACATTCAAGGATAATTAACTCCGTGCCTGTACTTCCGTATTGGAGCTTCGTGTACGCCACCACTTGGTTGTGTTTGCCGCAGGCCTAGGGGGAGTGGACGGTATGAAGTCGTCGCCAGGCGGCGTAGGCGGCGGCGGGCCCGGCACGCCGCGCGAGGATTCCGGCTCGGGCATGGGGGACTACAACTTAAGTGAGTCCTAATATTACGATATTATGTACCGCGGTCGGTTCGATAGGGTCAGGCCTAGAGTTACCCTATCTCAGGATTGGTCCTGAGATTTCAGGATTTTTAGACTTCTCAGGATTGTGGCCGGGTTTTGTAAATCTCAGGAGTTTTTGAATTTTCAATAAAAGACAGTATATTTTAAAGATATTTTTAATAAAAACTTAAACAAACTAAAAATAATCTTCCTAAAACAGAAAATTCTGAAACTGCAACAAAATCTCAGTATTTTTCAATGGGAATCGGGCCCTTCCTCCGGGCTTTTGAATTTTTCACCTGGTAACCCGAGTCAGGCCAAAACATGAGAATGCACGATCGTGCAAACCTATACGATCGTCGATTATCCCCTAACTCAAATCTGCATAGTTAAAAAGTGAGATTAGTCTTAATCCTCAGATGGGTGCTGCAGTATTAAAAAGAACAGATCCCGGCCAACTTCTTGAACAAAAATGGCGGATCTGCGCATGTACAATTGTACGTAAATAGGTTACTGCGCAGTCAAGGTTATGCTCAAGAAGTTTACCGGCAACTATACTAATGAAACCACTCAAGTAGAAATCAACTTTTCATTTAGACTGTCGAAATTCATTTCAGAAATAAAACTCATGATCTGATATGCTAAGAGTTAATTCTGGAACTTAGCCTTCACCTGATTGACCCAAAATCTGTCAAAACGACTTCATGCGCTGGTCACTACCATGTTGTGTTATCACAGGTAGATAAGTTAAATTCACACAGTAATATTAGTCAAACTCCATTCATGGACGGATGATATAAAAATAGCAATTCGCTATATTAAATAACATTGACTGTTTTAATAAATATCTTCTACACTACTTTTTTGTTGAATTGTAACAACTCTTCGGCATTATATTGTCTAGTGCGAAAGGTCTAATTTAGAGTTTTATTTTACTAAATCCTTTGAAAATGCATTTCTCGTTTAAAATATGTTTCAAAACGATACGATATTGCTCCGAGTGATGTGCGTGTAAGCAGTGTTCGAAAACAATTTTAATGTATTCAAAACTAACTAATATCATTTTCAGCTCATTAAGCTGCAAAAGCTGCATCACTCGTGGCACTAGTTTTTGAGACCAAATATTACGCAACTAACAGTTCCAAATCGCGGTGCAATAATTAGAATTGTCATTTTTATTATCTATTTAAATATATACACATATTGAAAGTAGACATAATTTTAAGCGTTACGTATCTTTTTTTATTTCCTGACATCATTCAGTTGAAAGCAGAAATTCCGTTTTAAGAATGAGCCTAAGAAAATAAATTTTGAACACAGTTTTTTTTTTAATGTTCATGAAATAGTTATGTGTACAATAAGGCATGTCCTTCTGAAATGTGTCGTGTGATACTTATAATACGTTTCGTCTGTGGTTGTACGTTGATGCACACGATATTTAATACTTAGCAATACTAATTATAATCACTAAATGAGAAATCTTCATAACATAACAAGAAAAAATACATTTTTGTAACCATACTCCAACATTCAACCCAAACAAGCGAATCTTAGATATAAAATATGAATGTTAAAGGGTATTTTTCATAGGTTTTGGGGGGCCGGGCGGGGACCAGAACGACCAGACTGAGTCAGCCGCCATCTTGAAAATCAAAGAGAGCATGCAGGAGGAAGCGAAACGGTTCGAGAAGGATCCAGACCACCCGGACTATTTCATGCAGTGAATTCGGTAACGGCCCGCCAACTTGCCAAACTAATTCGGTATCAGTTTCGGTTTCGGCTAAACGGGTATGGGACAGCTCTATTTAAACTTACAGATCATACAGGTTTAAATTCAACTTTGTATCTTCTAGCTAATATTCATTAGCGACTATTGGGACATTCTGCCAAGTCTGTCACTTCTTCATCGAGTTCGAGGTTCAGTCTTCGGCTTGTGACTTCGGTTAACTCCAATATAAGTGAGGAACTAACTGCATTAAATGTAATGGAAGTTTGGACAAGTGCTCCTAATAGTTAACGACGTTTTAAAACATATATAATTTTTATATAGGTCTAAACTACTTAAGATGCCCTCGTATATAAAAAAAGCGAAAATTTAACGTCCTTAACTTTTAGGAACAGATGTCACATTGCACTAAGTAAAAAGAGATTTGGTACCTACATATTTGATGATAGACACGTTGCCGATTGACTTTACTTATTACATGAAGATAGATTTTATTTTTCAACTAGCGCGTGTGACCTTAAAGCAATTTCTTCAACCATTTGATCTTCAGAGGCCATATGCCGTCAGCGTATATGAAAAGAAAAAATAATTTATCTAACTACTGTTTTATCTGTAGCATTGAGCTATATTTGTGAATAAAATTGACCTATCATGTACTAGTAATTATGTGCAAAATTGATAAGATCGAAAACTATCCCAAAATGTCCTAAACCCACTTACAAAATTATGTTTGTATTTTTATTATATAAATGTATGATCTCAAATTATCCTAATTGGTAGGTTGGCGCTGGATATCGTTGATTGCGATCTGATAAAAAATACGAGTTTTTATAACGTTCTCAGACTTCCTTTATTATTTATTTTAATTTATCCTTTTATAGTTTCCTTGGGTCTATAGTCGGGTTATAGCCGCAGTATTTCGGTTTCAATTCATTTATTTATTTAAATTTTTATTTTTAATTATGTGCATGTATTAGAAAAATTTAACATGGGGAAAACAATACTTAAAAACAGAGTTTACATTTATTAATAGAAATGGTTTCGGTTTCGACGAAACGGTTGCCGCCTCTATTTAAAACTAAATTATTTATGTATAACGGTGATTTTTAATAAAGTTACTGCGGAAGTAACGCCCGAAGCTCGTTAGAAAATTGTTCGTGTATTAACAACTTATAGTTTATTTTTATTTCGAATAACATAATTATGTATGTATTGATTTTACATAGGTATTTTTATCTGTGACGTGATTTCAAGTATTCTTATATTTGAAGTTGATTTTATATTATTCGTTTTAATTGTAGCAGAGTCATTTTTTCTAATTCTGCTACAATTAAGGCATCCTTGAAAGCGCACCGTTATTAGATTTGTGTGTGTTCCGATAACATTTTCTTAACTAAATATCTTCCACGTTTTTAAATAAATTATTTAGAGTATTTCGTTTTAAGCTCTTAATGTTCCTAGATTTGTATTTTTTATTATTAAGCTCACACTTCATACGGTTTCGCAACGTGCGATACAAACAAGGATAAATACGCTAGAAATAATAAATATATGTCTATTTCTAAAAAACAACTTCATGTGAGCAAAGTGACATTACATTTTATTTTAAATTCAATTAAAATTTCCAGCATAAATTAATTT
The DNA here is from genome assembly GCA_905404275.2 of Hedya salicella. Classification (NCBI taxonomy): domain Eukaryota; kingdom Metazoa; phylum Arthropoda; class Insecta; order Lepidoptera; family Tortricidae; genus Hedya; species Hedya salicella. Next base: position 50,918,127 of record FR990097.1, on the reverse strand, counting down.
GAACATAAAAATGCAGCTTCTATATTATCAGTAATACCTCAATTATAAAATGCGTATTTTTTCTTGTTCGTCAGCTGTTTAAATTTCCGGAATACGGTTGGATTCCGAAAAACTGTTTCGGCGAAATAATTCGGCCAAATTTCGGCGATCAGGCAGATTAGTTTGGAACGAGGCGAGTTCCTAAGGCGCTCCCGCCGCACTTTTACAATCGGTCGTGTTAATTGGCCGAGAATTGTTTTCGTATTTCGGATCTGCATTTATTCAAGTTTATATGAAAATATGGATTATGTAAGCTATTCTCACGGCTTAGATGTATTTTGATGCATTGTTGAAAAATATACGATATACCCTTTAAAGTTTAAATTTACTAACAACATTTGACGACACGTTTGGCTCAGTGGGTTGTACAACGGCCTATGAAGCTGGCAGTCCCCGGTTCGAATCCCGGCCAGGGTAAGTTTTTGTGTGATTAGCACAAATGTTTGTTCCTGGGTCTTGGATGTTTTCTATGTATTTAAGTATTATAATTTATCTATATATATTGTGTATATCGTCGCCTAGTACTCATAGTGCAAGCTTTGCTTAGTTTGGGACTAGGTCGATTTGTGTAAGATTGTCCCTGTGTCAAAAAAAAAACCATTAATTTGTAGGCGTAGATTTTTCTTTGACAATCTTAGTTCTGGTTTCGACAGTCCGGTTCTAACAGTTTGGTAGTGTAATAAATAAATCGATTATTTTTCAACGGTGTTTTCAGCGTGGAGATTTTTTATACGAGATAGCGAAGGAAGTTTATTTCTGGTATCATCTGTAGAATAGGTTTTTTTTTTCTCGGGGTGTATGGAAATCTGTATAAATTAGATTATTTCTTAGAGAGATTCGACGAGATAGATGTTAAGTTAGGAGGCTCTGTCCATAGTTTGAGCAAGTTTGGGTTCCTTTAGTGAAACCAAAAATGAAAATCATGAAACCGGTATCGGTTTTGAATCTCGACTGAATGCGGACATCACTATTTTTTATTTTTTTATTAATGTAAATAGAATCAATTTGAATATGGCGTAAGTATATTGATTTTTTTTATAAAATTTTACGTGTCAAAAGAAAATAATATATCAAGTTTTTAGCAAAATGTACACTAAACGGACCCAAAAATTGTAAAATAAATGCAGCGTTAAATAAAAAGAATAGCTCGTAAGGAATTTAGTGTTAACTTAAAAAAAAACATAGATTTCGACAATGCAAGTTAATAATCTTCAAGTTTTTTAAAATAATTTAATTAGAGTTTTTAATTTAATCTTTTTTAAAAATACGTGTAGTGTGAGGTTGTATGTTGTTTTAAGGTATATTATTTTTCCTTCATTTTTGTGTTAGGTAAATGAATTATTTTTTTCTAATCGATGTAATGTTTATATACTTAAATAAATAGTTATTATATATTAATAAGTGGTTTCATTTATAGCCAAATTTCACGACTGTCATATTGTATATGCCAAAGCTTGTTTCTGTTACCTTAAATGGCAATTGATGACGCTTCCGAGGACACATTGAGAAAAAGTAGGGTCGTCTCCCAACCGTTTCTTGTGCGATAAAGACAACTAGGTATATCTGCGGCCAAATACTCTTATTAAAAAAAAATAAAAAAAAAACCGAGGTAAGTATCTGTCGCCTAATTCCTCCTCCAAAATTTTGTCATGTCCTTCGTACTGTGTCAGAATATGTGTTTGTAGTCCCAAATCTCAGACCAAGAATCCTATAGACTTGACATCAGCGTACACCCGTAAGAGACGGTTATAACTGTTATGCAGCTAAATTAAGAACACGTTTAAAAATGCCTGACTGCTTACCATAAACAACCTACGTAATTTGGGCGGATAATTTTACAAATGTTTTGTTAATATGTTTGCCACCAACTCGGTGGTGGTAGCGGTGGAAAAGAGAAACTATGACAAAGACAAAAAATATATATTTATCTCTGTCACTCTTATTATAATTTGTATACGACCATCTCGTTCGGTATTGGTATTATTATTTGGTTGTAAAAGTAGTCAACTATAAGATTCTCGGGGTCCCAAATAAATTGAAAAAAAAAAAAAAACATTGACAAAGATCAGGGAGGAATTTTGTATATTAAAAAACAAGTCCCTATCCAGCTAGGGCTGCAATGTTAATTATAATCGGGCGCGGAAAAAAACTTAAAATACCCTAAATGTTTGGAGTAAATAGCATTTTTCCCGAACATGACACATTTTATTCAGTTCAATGAGAATTTCCCTGATACAAAGTGTCCACAAAAAAGCCGCCCGGATAGGGTTTACCAGACGTCAGAAATTTTGTCGACTTGTCAGGATTGCGGCCTACGAAAATGTAGGATTTTATGGAAATATCAGCAACTTAATAGTAGCCCTCCCCCGTCCTCGAACAAGCGTCAGGAACTTTATTCGCGAATCAGAAATTTTATCCCGGGAAACCCAAACGGGTGGCATACAGCTCGAATTATCAAACCCTGGGTACTACCAAAAAATCCGAGGACTCGAGATTGTTGTTGCTATGACTACCTTTGAGGTCCTAACCCGAGAGAAAATTATAAGTTACGTTATTATTATGAGGTTACGCTCTCAGACCAAGAAAAAAAGATAGACATGACGTTACGAACAATCTAGTTAAGCCGTTTTTTTGCCACGGTTTTGACAAATCAAATCAGACAACTTCACGCACATGGTCTGTTTGTATTTGTAACGCGTGAAATTGGCTTTGGCATAGTTTTTTGTGGCCTTACTAGATTGTTCGTAATATCATGTCTATCTTTTTTTCTTAGTCTGAGGTTACGCTAATCGATCTTCTCAATCCATTTATAAGTGCTAGCAAATTAGGCACCAATACCCGTTTTTAGAGACATTACATTACATCAAAATCAACTTAAAAATCAAGACATCTTATTTTTGTTTTCATTTCCTGAGCAAAATGAATTCTGCCCAAACATAACCATCCTGTGCATTTAACTGAAAAGATCATGGAGTATAGAACTTAGGAGAACAATGTCTATATATCCAACCAAAGTGTCCGCCAAAGGCGTTGAATCGGTGGCGCCACTATACCAAGTGCATATAGCAAACTACCATAATAATGCCAAAAAATGCCACAACGATGCAAGAAAAAATATTTGTAACATAATTTAATATTTATATCGGTGGAACAAAGGATTTGGTAGCATTTCGATAAAAATGTTTTTCACTTCTCCTGCTCAAAAGTAGGTAGGTCATATTAGCTTCGCGAAGCGAGACTAAAATAGTACATTTAGCCCCTAGGGTTTAAAAGAAAGCCATATAATCCTATACAAATTTCTATGAAACTGATAAAAAACTTGCGGCCAACTACATACTACTTACGAATAATTAAAAATAAACTTTTTAACGAAAAAATAAAACCGACTCCAAAAAAAACTAAAAAGTAAAAAATTACGCCATAATTCAGTTTCTTCAAATTACTTACAAGTAACCGTTTGTATACTCAAACTATACAGTATATACAATTAATCTTATTTTGGCGTCGGTGCCATATAAAGAATGTGTAAATATTGAAAATTGACGATTTTACAAAGATGTGACACGATGGCACCGACTCCAAAATAACATTAATTGTATATACTGTATATTTTTTTACTTTTTAGTTTTTTTTGGAGTCGGTTTTATTTTTTCGTTAAAAAGTTTATTTATTTTACACTTTTTAGTTAATCGTTACTTAAAAGTGTATCTTGTGACGAATCGAACAAGCCCAAACACGGCTAGGATACATTATTTTAGTACATAGATCTGGTGCCTACCTTCCGGCTCCATCATCAAATCAATTCGATGGTACCATTCTCATCAGGAACATTTAAATTTGTGACTATGAAGTTGCTCACCTAAATTAATCAAGATATTTTGTCGCCACCCGTAAATCATTTATCATTGAGGAGTTCCGATGGCATTCTGTGGTCTTCTGCATCAGTTCCACTTCATCAATTTACACTTTCTGAATGCAAATGCTTATTATGTTTCTTATAATACCAAAATCGCTATATGTATGCCTATAATATTTGAGGAGTTCCTTCAATTCCTCATGGATTCCATCATCAGATCTTCACCAAAATTAAATGGGACCAACTAGAAAGTACCTCCTATAAAACAAAAAAAAAAATTGAAATCGGTCAAAGTCTTCGAGTATTTCGAGTAATCGGTGAACATCCATAAAAAAAAAGACATTCCGTCGAATTGAGAACCTCCTCCTTTTTTTGGAAGTCGGTTAAAAACAAACAAACCAACCTCATCAGATTGGCCAAAATTTCTGATCGTATTGCAGCCCTTCATATTAAAAAGTAAAAATTATCTATGGCCATTATTAGTTTAAAAAATATATAAGATGTCAATTTAACTATAAAGAATTGCTCAAACTGTACTTTTTATTTTTTATGAAATATACAATTTTAGTGTTAAGTCTTTTTTATTTTCTCGCAGTCGAAGTAAAAAGCAGAGTGTTTAACATGTGGCTAAAAGCCATTATGACACTCAGACATATTTGTCCTCGCTCACTTCGTGAGCTCGTCCAAATAATCACTTCGTGTCATAATGGCCTATTTTAGCCCCTTGCCAAACAATTTACTATTGTGATTGGTTGTTTACTTTATACTATCTTTCAACTCTAGCGCCGTTGTGGACAGATTTGGAACTATTATTTACTGCTTTCCGCTGGACACTTTTTTCATCTATTTTTCTATATGAGTTTGACCTCTTTACCCCTATACTTCACGGATAAGATGTTTTTCATAACACAGAAATTATTAATTTTAGTGAAGTGGCCAGTTCACGCATTAATTGCCAATGCCACGCCCACATCCAAGACGAATCTAACAACACCTCACATGTCAAAATCCGTCAAGATATTTATGTTGCAGAACGTGCTATAAAATAGACATACATACATACTCTCGTATACTGGCCGAGACGGAGATGGCGGGACGACCTAGATGCGTTCCTAGACGATTGGCCAGAGGCAGCCGGAATAGGCCTTTGTCCAGCAGTGGGACATACTCTCGAAAAACATAACCTTCCGGCGGAGTCGGATAAAAAACTAACCGCCTGAAACTGAAATCTGACGGGATACTTCGAAATTTGTATTGCGCCGTCCCTCTCACGCAAACACAATTTAACACGAGAACAACAGGGGCGGCACGTCGCGATCTTCGAACATCGGAGTAACTCCTCTCTAATCTCTTTATACCCAGAGTGTCCGTCAAAAGGCGTTAAATTTGTGACGCCACAGTAGCAAGTGCGTAAAAGAAATCCGTGCGTGACGTGAAGAAATTTGAACTTAGGACATGAGTCTTGTGTTTTAATTTTGTTTAGACTTTACTGACGACGATATTTACATCAGAAGAACCAAGGACCATTAAAACAAGAAGACTGACCATCTCCAAACAAAAAGCCGTTACCCGATGTGTACAACGCCATCTACGTATAAGATTTTTTTTACAAGTTTTCAACTTTGCTAGCGTGACACAGTGTTTAAATATTTTAAATGTTACGTTTTATTTATTATTAGCTATTTACGAACTAATTATTACTATAGTATGTTTCTTTATTCAATTATAACATCGTTAAATGTTTAGTTTTGAAGCGCCATCTAGTTTTTGCCAGAATAACTCCTTGCGATCGACGATCCAAAGTATGGCAAGTGTTAGACCTCTTGTTTTAATGGTCCTTGGAAGAACGAAGGATTGAGTAGCATTTCGATAAATATATTTTGTTTTTAGTTGTCGACTTCATACTATCTAGCTAATCTAGCGCCATTCTGGACTGATTTGGAATATTTACTACCGTCCTTACCTTTTCTATACTCCATGCTCTGGTAGAGCGGGGGCATTCGTGACAGATTGGACAACGTTAGAACAATACGCCGGTTTCAAAATACTATATAGAAAAAAAAAACTTTACAAACACTGGAGTTCGAGTTCACATGATTTCGAAGGTAGGTAAATGAAACCAAATTATTCAATTCAAGTTTTCTTGATGCAGGAAACTTAGAAAAACATTTGTGCTTTCACAAAAAAATATCAAGTTATTCCGACCTGTTACCACCAACTTTTTACCACTGGTAACAGCTGGGAATATTTTTCATATCTGTCACCTGTGGTACTACTGGAAAAGAAACCCAGTAGTTACCACCAGCACCAATGGAGGGTTCGGCAACCTTTTGGGTCGGAAGAGTCAAAAATTACAATTTACTAAATTTCAAAGTTGTTAAATAGCCACAAAAAAAATGTTGCTAACAATAAATAGTACTTTTTGATACAAATAAATTAATAGTTTAAAAAACACTAGAAAAACACGCTTTACAAGACTTTTGTAACAAATCCAAACACAGCTATTACACAATGTTCCATCATGAAGTTCCAGTTCATATCTTCCGGCTCCATCATCAGATCAGTTCGACGATACCATATTATTGTATTGTCATCAGAACTACATACAGCTGCCAATTTGCATGACGCTACGATCCTTACAAGATGGTTAAATTAGTTACCTTAGATTCCATTACATAGTTACATACGGGTCGACCTAATAAAAGCGTGTTAAAAACGAAGAGCCGCAGGTTGCCAACCCCTGCGCTTTAGTGGTTAGAAGTTGGTGGTTATAGGTGAGAATAACCCAACATATTTTCACCCTTTCCATTGCATTTATTAAGTAACTTTGAATGCTTTGGTAACATTGAATGGCCTAAAAAGAACATTCTTAAAATGTAAATAAAACAATTTAACGGATTATATCGCGTATATTATCTCATTTGAGTTCCCGACGTTTCGGAAGCTTTTCAGCTTTCCATGGTCACGGGTTGACTAAGAAAATATATATTTTTCTCTGTCTATGTTACAATTTAAGCAATTTACCCACTTTGAGAAAATAAATAAAGGTGTAAATACATGCCAATGGGCCTAATCTATAAATACAGTTACACATGTGCCAGAAGGATACGCGATATAATCCGCTAAATTGTTTCAATCAATCAATCAATCAAAATATTCTTTATTCAAGTAGGCCTAGTTACAAGCACTTTCGAAATGTCAGTTACATGAGAGTGAACGTTTGCTGGGAGACATAAAATTTTATTTAAATGAGTAATAATCGCAGAAACAAGAAAATATTAGTCTTAATAAGTTTTTAATCTCATATTCCTTCAGCGCTCAATCTAACCGAAACATTCAAAGTTATCCGCATTGACTGCAAGGTAACAATTTAATTATTTACATTTTTTTGGCGTGATTACTAAATTAATTTCAAAATTGAATATTAACAGTAATATGACAGTATTAAATTTATTAAGTAAAAAAGGCTGGTACAGTTAGTACCGAATATATGTACATACATTATGTATTGAAGATTGGGCGCTTTTTTACTTAATTGTTCTCCGACATAACATGATCGGTACGATACAACAGCGAAGCTAAATATATGGAGCCGCTTTAATGCTTTCTTCGACAATAGCGACATGTTGTGGACGATAACGATATCGTGTCGTCGTCCCAACCTACCCACATGGAAATTGTAGTTGTGTGTGCCGTCAATCGCCATTCCGGCGCCAGAATGAAATTTATTTGTTGTATTTTGTTGATTTATTACCATTTTATGTACTATCACATTTAGTACACTTTTAAATACTTAATACATCCAATAGCAAATTAGTAACTAATGTACGCTGCCTTATTTTTTTTAATTTTTGGACTCACGAAAAACACTTCATACTAAAGCCTTAATATATTGTGACCTCACACTGAATGGGGAAATTAAGAACTTTGTTCCGCAGCTATGTTATCAAAACACCAGTTTTGATAAACGCAAATTTTAACATAACAAAAGTTACCTTACGTTTTATGGGTTATTTAATGTATTATTAGTTGGTAATATTTTCTGACTTTAAAATTGGACTTTCCCACCAAAATTTAAATGCTCATAAAACGAGGTACACGTAAAGGTGCGTCCACACTTGTATCACTTGCTCGTATCCGATCACCGTGGCGTGGCATGATTGCGTATCGCGCTGCTTGGACGCTTTTACTGTCGGCGCGGCGATTACGCCGCGCTTCTCCGATCTAAGTGAGTGATACGCGTATCAACATGGATTTCCATCGGATCGGCGCAACGACCAAACGAGTGATCGTGACATGCGATCATGCCACGGGACGTAGATCTGATCGGGCAAATGATACAAATGTGGACGCACCTTTAGGTATCGAACTTAAAATTTTGACTTAGTTACCTATTTTAACAGGAACTTATATATTTTTTACAAATTTTGAGATTAGTCAACAACCCTATTAGTTCACCGCTGCTCCGTGCGCCCGCGCGCGGCAACACCCACACGTAGTTTGCTTCGGCAAGTCTACCTCAACAACACAATAAATAAACTCTCTCTTATCGCGGCCTACGTCTCAGTTACACGGTAGCTCAGTTAGCGGTTAATAAATTACAAAACAGTCATCAACTGAGGTTTTGCATTATGCCTTAATAGTCATCCTGTATATTATAAGTATGCGTGATTTGAAGCTGAACCCCTGCCTTGCTACCTAGCGAACTATAATTTTTCTCCAGATTCAAGGCTATGCGATGCTTCGTGCTTCTTCCATCGACCTTCCTGTTTAAACTGTTTGTCACATACCCTACAGGAGTACGAACTCTCCTTCGTGTGAGTCTGTTTGTGGCGGTTCAGTGTTCCTCTTGCAGTGAATGGCTTTTGACACACGTCGCAAGAATACGGTTTCTCTCCTGTGTGAATCAATCTGTGTGACTTTTGGTGCGCTTTTTGAGAAAACTGCTTCCCGCATATATCACAGGGGTAAGGCTTAGCCCCGGTGTGGATGCGCCGGTGACGTACCACGTCGTTATTCGACACGAAACTCTTATGGCATATTTCACATGAAAACGGTTTCTCTCCTGAATGAACTCGTAAATGGACGCCGAGTTGGAAGTTCTGTGAGAATTTCTTACCGCATACATTGCACGTGTAAGGCATAATTCGCGCGTGCACGCGTTGGTGACGAGCTAATTTATACCTTTGCGAAAATTTCATCGGACAATCGGGGCAAGAATACCGTTTCGCTTTCTCTCCTTCGTGGATCAGTGCATGGATGTACAGTTGCGATCGCTCTCTAAACGGCTTTTGACAGACTTCGCAGCTCCACGGTTTCTGTCCTTCGTGAATGCGCTCGTGTTTAGTCAAGTAGCTAGCGCACGCGAATTTTTTCTGGCAAATTTTGCATGCGTACTGTTTTACGTCTGTGTGTAGTTTTCGATGCGTGTACGCGTACGTGTGCGATGCGAACTCTTTATTGCAAATGTCGCAGTAATACCGATTTGTTTTCATGTGGGAAAACACAATGTGTCGGATCAGGCGCGTTTTTATGGTAAAAATTTTACTGCACAAGTCACATACGAACTTATCATCCGCGGGATCCAGATTGCTGGGTAGTTTGTGTTTATTCATGTACTGTTTTCGTGATTCTGCCGCCTTCCTTTTATGGACGAGACTGTAAACTCTGCTGATCTTTGGACCATCTGCCGGGCGACGACCGGTTTGTGCCCTCTGTCGTTTCCTCGCCCCGCCTCTTTCACCACTACGCACGACGTCTTGTTTGTACGAGACGTCTACTACATATGGTGGCACTGAAACATAAAAAAAATGCTGTAGTGGAATAATTAGGAAAACTCTTTTGTGTTCAAAGAGCTTGGATTATTAAGGAGGTTCTACGCTAGATGAACCGAGCGCGAGCAAAGCACAAGCGGAGCCGTTCTCGGCTTCGTCGTTCGCGGCGTCAAGTGTGGACGTACAACGAACCTACAACGATCACTATCCTCGAATGCACTGCGAGCGCGAAGCGAATCCCTTTGTGTTCGTCAAAAAACCGACAACAGGCGGAACGCAGCCGAGCACGTACGAAATGCTCGCAGCGCGCTCGTTCGAGGCTCGTAAATCGGTCCACACTAGACGAATTGTGTTCGGCTCGTGCTCGGTTCGCCAACCTAGACCCACCTTAAAGGTGCAGGTGAAGCAGGACGACTGATAAATAAAACGAATAAAATTTGTACATTTTTTATTGGAAATCAAATGAATTTACGTGACGAAACAAAAGGGAACACATCATAGCAAACAACTTCGCGAATGACCGGTTTGAACTTATGTCATTTTCTAATGGGTATGGAACGTCCAATTATCAATATTTATGCATACGTTATTACTACTACATACAAAAAGATATTTTCTTAAGTTTTTACCTATATCAAAATTTATAAGCAACATTGCAAATTCATATCTAATGGATTTCTGTATGAGGGATTGGTAATGACTGATTGGAAAGTGTAAGGTGCTGGCTGTTAGACGACGAAAGTAAATTTGAACAGAATGAAATAAGGATTGTGTTGTTGACAGACGACTGAGAGTGTGAGTTGATGGACGAAGTTTTTATAAGAATTATGTTGTCAATATGTAAATATAAACATTTAAGACAGCCAAATGAGTTTCCCTGTCCCATCTTTACATACTTAGTAATTAAACTTCTGTAACCAACTTGTTCTTGACTACAAAAATGCATAAGTAGCAGTTGGGCTATATAAAGAGGCAATTTTCGTGCATATGCATTGTATAACGTACGATACACAAGCGAATAGGTAATCCCCAACTCGTGTCAGTTTAGAACTCGCGCGAAACGAGAGATGACCGTTTGTCATTGAGTATAACCTACTTTTTTATGTAATGTGTGGCAAACGGGCAGACGAGCTTCCTGATGGAAAGTAGTCATCGTCGCCCATGGATACATGTTACATGGACATGGATCGTGCAGCACCGGAGGAATCGCCCATATTTTGCCAGCCTTTGAGAGCCCTGTTGACTCGCCTCTTGAAGAATCTCATGTTATAGCGCTCCGGAAATACCTCAGGGGGAAGCTCATTCCATAACTTGCAAGTATGTGGTAAAAATGAGCGTGATGCCCGTATATTTTTAGGATGCCAAGCATCCAGATACTTACCGCACTTGTATCGTAATAGTAGATTGTTTGACAAGGGGATAAAATAAGCCAATATGACACGAAGTGATCATATGGACGAGCTCACGAAGTGAGCGAGGACAAATATATCTGACTGTCATAATGGCTTTTAGCCACGTGTTAAACACTCTGCTTTTCACTTCAACTGCGAGAAAATAAATAAACTTAACATTAAAAATGTATATTTTATGAAAAATTAAATGTACAGTTTGAGCAATTCGATCAGAAAGTTTGGCCAATCTGATCAGGTTGGTTTGTTTGTTTTTAATTATTCGTAAGCAGTATGTAGCTTGCCGCATGTTTTTTTTTTTCATTGTCATAGAAATTTGTAAGGCTAAATGTACTATTTTAGTCTCGCTTCGCGAAGCTAATATGACGTACTTTTTGAGCAGGTGAAGTAAACATAATTATTTTGTTCATTTTCAGAGTACTGAACGTGAATTGACTGATTTGACTGGTCCAGATCAATTTACTGCGAGATAAACACTTTGCTCTGTTGTAATGTAATCTTGACAAAATAATAAATTACCTTTAATCGTGACATTAATTTTTTTTCGAAAGACACGTCGCGTGCTTTGACGGTTCAGGGTATTGTTGAGGCTGCCGCGATACTGTAGCGCGTCGGGCATGTTTGCCGACGCGCATGTGGACAGATTCCACTCCACGCTGCGCAAGCGCTACGCTGTGACACTCCGCAGAGAGCGCGCCAGCGGCCACAATCCCCTGACCGTCGTAGCAGAGAAATGGGACAGCGACCTAATCAGGCTCTGGACTCTTAGCAGTTAATTTTAGGTACTAACATAGTTATTTAAGTTTATTTGTCCTACTAACACTATATTGATTAAGTTGTCCGAATTAAATGCTTTTTAGCACATTGGTTGCCATGAGTATCACCGGTGGGATTACTAAATTTGTATGGGGCGTGGAAGCAATACTTTAGGTGAAGTATGGTGGGCATTTTGAATTTTTCTTCGAGTTTCTTTAGTGCAGTATTATGTTTAAATATATTTCTCCAAATGCTGCAAGCGTTCCATCTCTCACCCACGCAGCTATTGAATACCGGTAATATTTTCCTATAAATTTACCGGTAATCAATTTAGGGCGAGCCATTCAGTTAAGGGTATTCAGACTCCTTTTAAATAAAAAATAATATTTTGCTTATTTAACTTCTATTATTTATTTTTTTACTTTTATAAGTTTTTATATGTTTTATTGGAGAACTACGCATTGAGTTTATACTCAACACATATATTTAGGATACGCTAAGTACAAATATTGTAATAAATATAAGAGTTATTTCGAAAAATTACTGAGTTAGTTTCGGCTTTCTTCTCAACAGTGGTCTCCTCTTGCGAAACACCGTAGAGTCCCATTTGTAAAAGTGCGCTTCACAGTGGATCGAAATGAATAAAAATTGGACATTCGCATTTTTTTCCAAAAATCGTATTTTAAAAAATGCTTTTCGGTTGTAAATGATGTAAGGAATAAAAAATGTTACATAATTTTTTTCAAAATGGGGCTTATTTTAAGCAGAAAAAATTAAGTTTTTTTTTTGTATGAAACTGAAAAATAGGTATCTTATTGTAAGAAAACTGTAACCGATCCTACTTTCAAACCTTAAGAATATCATTGTCGTACTTCAGAACAGTGGAAAACAGTAATCAGTTTATCTCAGTAGGTGCCCGTTTTTTTTTATAGTCCAATCAAAAGTCAGTAAATACAAATTTTTTCTTAATTCTTTAATTTTTTTTTATTAAAAATACGGTATATTCATGACAATTTAGTATAAAAACAAAATATATTTGATATTTTGATAAAGATAAAAACAATTTTTTACAAGGAAATAGTTACAAATTGCATTGAAATAGAAACATTTATTGCGGTGTTTTTATTGATGGTAACAAAAAGCTAAAATATACTTGAAATCAACACTAACAATGAAAGTAAATGAAAAATGCATTTTAAAAATCTATATTATTCACTACCTTCTTCTACGCTTCAAAACATGGATATTAGTGAGCACGTTCACTATGTGCTAATAAATAATGATGTGTCGGTAAAATATGAACGTTCAAATCGTTTCACTAATTTATAACTTAGAAATACTAACATTTACAATATGTAATTAAGTAATAGGTAGGCCATAGTGTGGCCAAACGAAACTTTCGCCCAAGAAGTAGATTTTCAAGAGCATGAAACTAATGCTGAAAATATTGAACCAGCAGAAACCACCAAAGAACTTACATTTCAATATTCGACACCTTCAAGTTCACGCTAACCTTTTGAAGACCTTTCTTCGAGACAAAAAAAAGACGATTAGAGCGGATAAACAAATCCTTATCACCCGAAGAATTGATTGCAGCTACTTCTCGTAGATTAAAGAACAGTGGAAATGTGGACATAAACAAAATTATTGATCATTTACTGAATCATCCGGAAGACATAGATAAGGTAAACCGTTGCATACAAAATAATAAAATAGACAAGTTAATGTCTCCATCAAAGGCTCTAGCCCTAATGACGTCTCTAAAACTTTCAAAGTTGCAGTACATTACTTTACGCGATACAGCAAGTGACCAAGGAGTGAATTTATATCCTTCATATTACGCTATCCAGCAAGCAAAAGAGGAGTGCTATCCTTCAAAATAGAATGATGAAATAACTGAAAATGGTGCTAGAATAAAACTACAGGCCTTGTTAGATTTGACGGCAAAAAGACTTTTAAAGGCGATTGGAGGTGAATTTGAAGGCCAAACATTAAAGCTACATAGCAAATGGGGCTTTGATGGAGCTTCTGGACAGACTAACTATAAAATGACATCAGAAACCGTATTCGATGAATCAAGCATTTTCATGGCTAGCCTGGTACCATTGAAACTGACTTGTGACGGCGAAACCATATGGGATAATGATATTAATGTCGCCCGATTTTGTTCCAGTTTGTAAAAGAAACACAAGTTACAGTGAAAAATCAGGAATCGGAAATAAAAGCTGAGATTAATGCCCTCAATTGCACAGAAATCGTAGAATCTAACATAAAAGTAGAACACGAACTTCATATGACAATGATAGATGGTAAAATATCCTCATATTTATCGGGAACTTCAACAGCCTCCTGCGATATTTGCCATGCTAAGCCAACTGAAGTAAATAAACTCGAAACATTAAGTAGCAAAGTTATTCACGAGGAAGTGTACCAATATGGATTGTCATCACTACATGCTTGGATAAGATGCATGGAATATATACTTCATATAGGTAATTTAACTATGTACTTATTACAATATTTAATTGTTTTTTTTTCATAATTTATTTCTTACTAATTTATTATTTTTTCTAGCTTACAGATTGGAGTTTAAGAAACGGAATGCTAACAAGGAAAACAAGATTTAAAAGAACAAGCCACAAAACGGATTCAAGACGAATTTAAATCAGAACTGGGATTATTAATCGACATCGTCAAGCAAGGAACTGGAACAACTAATGACGGCAACACCGCAAGAAAATTTTTCGCCAACTCTACAATAACAGCACGAATTACGAAAGTTGATGTCAATATAATTGAACGTTTTCACACAATTTTGCAAGTGATTGCGTCTGGACAACGTGTAGAACATCATCAAATTTCGCGAATGTTGTCATGAAACCGCAACCTTGTGTACGAGTAAGGAATTACACGAGTGGTATTATATGCCACCCAGTGTCCACATGCTATTGGTTCAAGGGGCTGACATAATTGAACATTTTGGTATGCTGCCCATCGGAATGATGTCAGAAGAAGCATCAGAAGCACGAAATAAAGATTTTCGCAATGTGAGGGAGCATCATTCTAGAAAATGTAGCTGAACAAAAACAAACGAAGACATATTCCACAATTTTTTGGTGCCATCTGACCCAAGATTGTCTTTTTTGAGGCCACCGCTAAGTAAAGCTACTAAAAAGACTCTCACTTCTAAAGCTTTGGAATTATTAATAATAGAAAACATAAGCACTGATGAAGCTGAAAATATAGAAATGTTTGAAAGTGTAGAAGAAGGTGGAGAATAAAATAGATTTTTACAATGCATTTTTATATTAACTTATATTGTTATTGTTGATGTAAAGTATATTTTAACTTTTTGTTACTATCATGGTTACTAAAAACACCGCAACAAATGTTTCTATTTCAATGTAATTTTTAACCATTTTCATCAAAATATCAAATATATGTTGTTTTTATAAATTGTCATGAATATACAGTTTTTTTTAATGAAAATAAAAAAAAAGAACTAAGAAAAATGTTGTATTTACTGTCTTTTGATTGGACTATAAAAAAAACGGGCACCTACTGAGATAAACTGTTTACTGTTTTCCACTGCTCTGAAGTACGACAATGATATTCTAAAGGTTTGAAAGGGGGATTCAGTTTCACACAAAAAATAACACTTTATTTTTTTCTGCTTAAAATAAGCCCCATTTTGAAAAATATTATACAACATTTTTTATTCCTTACATCATTTACAACCGAAAAGCATTTTTTCAATACGATTTTTGGAAAAAAATGCGAATGTCCAATTTTTATTGTGCGCTTGCGGCCTACTTACAGAATAAAGATCATTAATTCATAATGCTCCGGCGATAATTTATATCACAAATAAATAGTTCTATTCACACGAACCACATTTCGCCGTCAAACGCTAATTTAAGAATTCTTTTCATTTGTTACTGTTCTGTCTATGTCTGTTTTTTCCCCGATAAAGAAAAGAAAATAAAAATAAACGCAACCGCGTGGTCGCTCCGACCACATCACAGCAACTGCAAGAAGCTGCAGCGCAACTATTCACACGTAACCACTGCGTCACGACTTTTTGTCGATACGTTATCGTGTGGTTGTGGTACGTCTGAATAGAAAACCTTACTTGTAATGAGACGGAATCGGGCTGTAATAATGAGGCATTTTAATGATAATGTGTTTTTTTTGCATTTATATTACAATAGATTCATTTTTCAATATGTTAAATAGACATCTAAATTTATAGATTCGGATATGTGCGAGTGTGTGTTCTTTCTCAATATGTTTGACGTATAATTCATTTTATATAACTCAAAATAGCTAATTTTTCCTAAAATTTGCATTTCACTGTGTGACAAGATAGTTAGATCTCAATGTTAATTTATAAGACTATAAATGTACCCTATTTTGAGCAAATAAAAAGAACTTATGACTTATTTGGACCTCCCATAATAACCGACTACGGTTAGCATCAAGTTTTGTATGAAGAAGCTGATTTTTTTTACGATTTCGATATTGCTCTCATACTAAAAGTTGATAGTCATTGTGAGTAGCCTCGGAAAGTAACTTAGAAGTCATCTTGTATAGGGGAAAGTCGGCGATATCGTACCGTTGGTTAAATCGTACCACTGCGAGATTTCCTGTAAATCTTTTTATTCACACTTGGGTGCACCAAATACTTCTTTGGTATCACTATCTATAACCTGCATCGAAAATAGCATATAACTAAGCATGAAAGTGAGAGAGCAGAAAAAATATTTCCGTCGGACTGGATGTAATCTTTAGTGTTATTGTGTTACGACATCACTGATAATCAAGGTAAGTTAAAAATGCGCACTAAATTGTATTCAACCATAAAATATAAATGGGTTTATTGGGTGGTTCTTAGATATAGCCAAATTTTATGGTTATATTTTTATATTCGTTATTTCAAAAAAATACCTCGTCGTTTAAATCGTACCATTGCTTACTGGCATAGGTACGATTTATACGACCAAATATTTTTTGATTATACGAGATCAATTTATATGTCCGACAGTAAATTATTTGTATGAATACCTAAATTGTTTAATTTGCATGCGAAATGCTTCATAGATGCGATTCAAATCCTGATGGTACGAATTAACCAACTCGTCGGCTAAATCGTACCGTTGGAAGGCCTTTTGAAAAAGTCAAATTTGACGCTGTTAATTTAATCCCATAATGCTCATCTTGATTTTTAAAGAAGCCGAAATACCAAACTTTTATATGCACTGTCAGCCATATATGTAAGTAGTTTCACAAATAAAATAACCACGTATGAGTGTAATAACCTTGTGTCTTAAGCTCGACAAGCTTGGATAATTACAGCGGTAACAGTTTCATTAGTATTAGTATTACCTTAAACTTAGATAACATTCAAATGGTTTTGTTATCCACCGAGTGAAGGAAGAGCGGGGCTTTCCGATACAAGCATCTATATGCTTAATGGAAGGTTCCAACCTTATATCTAGCTAAACACATTGTAAAAAACCAAATAAACTTTTTTTTTTTTTTTTGAATGAGTAGAAAGTGGTACGATATAACCTAATCTCCCCTATATCGTTTTAGAAATAAACAAACATTGATTCCTTCCGCCTAGATTGTTGTAATGTTGCTGTACGAGAACGGGGACCGTGCATTTTGAGAGTAGATTTGACATAACGTGAGGGGGATGATAAAGAGCGCCTGCCTACTCGTATATAACAAAAACTGTTCATAGGTACTAGCGAAGCTGAAGGTCCTGGGTTCAAAACTCGGTAAGCATAAATATTTGTTCCTGAGTCTTATTTTATCTTATAACACAAGCCTTATCGAGCTTAGTTGGATCTGTGTAAGCATTGTACTGTAATATTTAAATATAAAGTCTTAGTTATTACTTATTTTTGAGCTGAACAGATTACATTTAGACCAAAAGTCATCGAACGAGAATGATTTCACAAAATTCCGAATTATATAAGGATCAAGCTTACCCCCGCTAAAATCAAAAATTGTATTATCATATTTAAAGCATTTCTACAGTTGGGGGCATTCATTACTTACGTGAGAGGGGGGAGGGGGTCAAGCCGAATCTCATCTAATGTTGGAAGCGGTCTAATGACTTTTTTATTCTGCAAGAAACAGTGCAATATTGCAAAAAAATAGGTTTCATTTTACATTAAATAAAACATATTTCGTCACTAAAATATTTTATTTATTTATTTATTTAATCTTTATTGCGCAAAAGAAAACTTATTGTAGAAAAGGCGAACTTAATGCCATAAGGCATTCTCTACAAGTCAACCTTAGGGAAAAGCAGAAAAATTGTGGGCGGTGCTGAGGCTTGTGTAATTACACATATGGCAAAATTTTACACAATAATATTTTACTGTGGTTTTAAATAGAAATATTAAGCAAATTATGGGTGCCCCCTTGCTCATATTGTTTTAGGTTATGACTGTTTTTTTCGTCCTTTTGCTAGGTGCTTGCTTGGAGGTAGGTTTATTATGTGTTTTTTCATGTACTGCCAAACTGCAAGGCCGTGTACATTGTTTGCCGCATATTTTACAAGCGTACGGTCCTTCTTCCCCTGTGCCGTCAATGTGAGCCCGTTGTATATGTCTATTCAAGGGACGTTTACCAGTAAATCGCTTTTCGCACAAATCACACCCAAAGGCCTTCTCTCCTGTGTGGATCAATTTGTGTGACTTTAAGTGGGGTTTTTGGGCAAACGCTCTCCCGCATACATCACAAGGGTACGGTTTATCTCCTGTGTGAGTCCGCTCATGTCTAACCAAGTCCCTTTTTGCTGGAAAATACTTTTTGCACGTCTCACATCTGAAGAGTTTACCGCAGGAGACCCCGGGATGAGCGTGTTTATGTCTAGCTAAGTCGCCTCTCGTTGAAAAACTGTTTCTACACTCCTGGCAATTGTATGCGTTCTCTCCTGCATGTTGCCGCAGATGGAGCTGGAGACTATATTTTTGCGAAAATTGCTTCTCGCACAAGTCGCATACAAACGGCTTATCACCTGTGTGGTGGCGTTCATGAATAACTAACTTGTATCTGTGTACAAACTTCTTTAAACAAAACTTGCAGGAATATCTCTTCGCCGTTTCACCCTGATGTATCAACGCGTGGAGAGCCAGTTGTGATTTTTCCCTAAATTGCTTTTGGCAAACGTCACAGGAGTGCGGTTTCTGTCCTGAGTGAATGCGTTTGTGTTTTTTCAAGCCACTCGACCAAATGAACTGTTTATGACAAATTTCGCAATGATAAGGTTTTTCTCCTGTGTGTATGCGTTGGTGGATGAGCGCGTAAGTTTGCGACTTAAAGCTTTTGCCACAAATATCGCAGGAAGAGGGTTTACTATACGCGTGGTAATACATGTGGCTGATGAGACGTTTTTTTAGTGAAAACGTTTTTTTTGCATAAATCACATGTGTACTTTTCTTTCGGAGTGTTAATTACAAGGAGGCTGCTTTCAGTTACTGAAATTGCCTTAAACTTTTTCCGAGAGGCTGGCCGCTTAGTTTTAACGTTACTAGACATTTGGTCGAGACTTTCATCGCAGTCAGTCTCCTTGTCTGTGGAAGACCGGCTTAATCGGGCCGGGTCTGCCTCCTGCTTGCATGTGATCTTTCCTCGTTTTCCTTCCTTTTTCGGTGCAACTGGAAAGAAATAACACTGCTTTCAGGTACAAGGTGCTATGTTGTCTTTATATGTTTTATGACTCGTATTTTTAACGTGATCCAAGGAAAAAAAATAAAGACTAAAAAATAAAGAGTAGGAATCTGCTAACGCTGGATTTTCATAGATTCGGCCGTTTATAGCGTAAATTTTGTACGGAATCCTCTGTGCGCGAGTCCGACTCCCACTTGGCCGTTTGTTTTAACTTAGAGGTAAAATTTTCTCATTAACAGATCAAGTTTCAATATACTAAAGCAGTTTTTACGAGTTTTCGTTCAATATAATAACTTAAGTAGCATGCAATCGCACACCTCTCCTTTGATATACAATGTGTCCTGGATAAAGTACACAAAGGCATAGGGATAAAACAAGATACAATTCTATCAATGAAAAAAATAATTATAAACATGTTTATATATATACATACCTAATTATTTGAATTGTTACGATTTTTTTAATACAATGAGTACAGTGGACCTTATCAAAACAAAGCAAGATAAGTCTCTATTGCTTCTAAATAAACGGAACTATAATTAAGGATAGGATATTAGCGAAAATATACTCAAAATAGGAAAAATAGTTTTACGAGTTATTTAATAATCCACGAGTCTCAAATAACTGTTCCAGTAATCTATAATAGTTTTAAGTTTAAGATAGGGTCTTATTTATATTATATTTTTAGTTTAGGTATCTTTATATATTCTTGTAAATCTGTATTGTATGTGTGGCTAAACCAAAATATGACGCAATACTTAAAATAATAAACTTTTAATAGTAACGAAATGCAAACAAACCCTCATATTCTCATGTTTTTATATTAAACTTAGTTTATAAAAAATACTGTCCGAAAGCCGATTTAATGAAGATTCTGAAACCATTAAGATGAAGCAATTCCATTCAGCATTTATCTAAGATTTCGTAACGATGACAACACGCGTACAATCTTTATGCCGGTAGCACACATCCGCCGCGAAACTAAAGCGGAACTTCATTGGGTTTGACGTTTCGCGGCGGAGGTGTGCTACCACCAAGAGCGTTAAAAACTCTCGGAATAAAACGCAAACTAGTTTATATCACAATAAAAAGGTAGATGGAGACTCATTAGACGACAGAAATAGCTGGTCGACTACGTTGAGCTAGAACATATACACCATTGAAGATCAGTAAGATCACGAAACAGCGAAATCGACGGAAAAATCACCGTTTTATCAGAAACTTTGCTGCTGATTTGAACATTTCGAGGTGACCAGTACACAATATGGTGAAAATTGACCTTAGGTGTCATGCCTACCAAAAACGTAAGTTTCATGGCATTTCCCCAGGAACCAAAGAAAAAGAGACTAAAAGGATAAAATATGATACGTTCCTGGCACGCTGTGAATGAATTCGTGTTTTCCGACAAAGAGACTGTATTAGAGCAGCCTCATGATGCCCAAACCTATCTGTTTGTGGGCAACAAGGAAAGAATATACATCCCAGACAATCAGGGGAATCTTTCTATAATCCAGAGCTTACCATTGTTGATGGTTTAGGGGACTTTGTGTATTGTGTAAGGGGGGTAAATTTTCATACTAATGAAATTTGTCAAGTAATATGTTAAAACTAATGCTGAATACTATAAATGAGTAAATTGAAAATATATATATGCCTTAATTTTATAAAGGATGTTTGGAAATGACTACTACGTCTTTCAACACGACGGAGTCCCATCTCGCACAGCAGACACTGTTCAAGCTTGGTTTTGGGCTAATTTGGCTTATTTCTTGCTGAAAAATAAATGACTCTCAGTTCTTTGGATTTAATTTTAATGTGTTAAATTATTTTGTATGGAAATACAAGCTTTCAAATCGGAATTATTATAAAATCACAAATTTAGATCATTTTTATCATGTTATCCAGCATATTTGGAGCGAAATACCAAGATAGCAGTATGTGCCGCGTGTGACGCATTTGGGAAACGTTTAAAGCTAGTAAATTAAGTTACTGGTGGAGTCATTCCGAATCCTTTGTTGTAAATACTTACAAAAACAATGCAAAATAAAATATTAATAAAATATTTTACTGCTGACTATTCATACATTCTTTTAAAATGACTTAATTTGTATCGGAACTTATTGGACACGCTGTAGGGGGCTTCTCGGAAGATAAAGCACAACTTTTATTAGAAATGCCGCGAGACACATTGTGATGTATTTTGGACGGCGCACATGTTGTTCTGCCCAGCAAGCCCTCACGCGAGTTCCGCTGAACAATGCCACTTTCTGATCCCGCACCATATGAAACTCGAAACCATCAACACTTCATTATTTCAAAATTAAAGTGAATTTTATTTGGGGTCTAGATATCTATTCATTATTTCGATCATTGTATGTATAAGCAGGGTTTGAAAATATCCGATATTTATTATAAATATCCAATATAATAATATCGATAAATTCTTTGATTACATAATCCTTGTTCTTATTATCTCGAAATATCATTTATATTTATTTTGTATGAAAGCCATATTATTATTTTATTGTATTACTTATGTATACAATTATAAAAAAAATACTTAAAACGATTTTTTTTCTGACACAACTGACGCCATTAATGCCGGCAGAAGTGAAGCCATTTATGGATTTGATAAGTAAAAAAGAATTCCAAAAAGGATTGTCAAGATAATACAAAAGGATTTGTATATACCTATATGATGATATATATCCATTGATATATACCCTCGACTCAAACCCAGTTTATAAGAATACTTATGCTTTCTTTAAGTAATTGATGACAGCACAACCAAGTTAACCTCTGTTAAGATACATCATATTTGTTGAAACGAAAATGCAACAACATTTTTAAAAATTCTCTATGGCTGCCCATACAATCTAAATCAAGCCCATGTATAGTTCATAGTTAATTTAATCATTGCCTTGTGTGAACAAAAGATCTTACGGCTATTATTATATTTGAACACAAGGTGGGGGTGCCGCAATAAAAATATAATCGAAAATTACATTAATTAATTAAGATTAACAAAATAACAGTTTTTAATATCATGCAAAAAAATTAATAATATGTCATTAACGAAATTTATAATAATTATCAATTAATTTAGTTATTTGCATACTAGAAGATGCTCGCAACTTAGTTCGCAGAGGAAAAAGTCATAACCCCTCGTTTTTTCTGGAGATACCCAGCTACCAGTGTACCAAAAATTGTTGAAATCTGTTTAGCCGATTTTGCGCGATGAGGCCACAATGACACATACAAACATACAAAAATATTTTTTTAGTTTTAGTGACCAAATAATCCGTAACATTTATTTTAATTATCTTTAATGTACAGACATTTCATTTTCACAACTTTATAATAGTGTAGAAGATCTATTTAAAAATATATGTATATTGAAATAAAACAATTTAACGGATTATATCCTCCTGATTTATTTATATGTATTTCACTTAATGATGAGAAGCAATAAAGGAAAGTGGGCTAAGGATATAACGGAATGGTGTCCGCGGCAAAACAAAAGAAGGAAAGGGAGACAGCGGCTTAGATGGGAAGACGATATTCGCATGGAGTCACTTGGAGGAGGTTGGCTCAGAACCGTAAAATGTGGCAAGTGCTACGGGAGGCCTTTGCGGAAACGCAAGACAATATAAGTGTTAGTTAATAAGTGAATTGTATATTTTGTAAATAAGTTTATTGTTAAATAAAGGCTATTAGTATTATATTATATTATTATTATTTCACTTAAGAAGATTTCATTAGAAACGTATTTGACTTAAACAGTACTGGCTTTAACCTCATAAGTTCTGTGTTTCATCAACAGCGGCAGTGCTGTCTACCAAATGTACTACACAGGGTCAGACCAGGAGTGTCAGGAAAATTACAAGGAAAGCCGAAGCATATTTATTTACTCATATTTAAAGAAAAAGGTGGTTGTAAGTCTATCATTGGGCAACCAGGTGGGAATCGGCTTATATGGATGCCACACCACTGCTATAGACTTAAATAAATAAATAAATATTACAGGACAATTTTTACACAAATTGAACTAGTCCCATAGTACTCAATAAGGCTTGTGTTATGTTATGAGTACTAGACAATGATACTTAATAGGTAAATTTACTTACATACATTGAAAACATCCAAAACTCAGGAACAAATATTTATGCCCATCACACAAATATTTGCCCTTACTGGGATTTGAATTAACATTACTCCCACTGAGCTAATGCGATCGTCAAATCATCATTAATTTGCTTTACTATATACTTAGTTAGAAGTCAGCTGCATATCTATTAAAATTTAGGTTCAATTTCTAATTTTGATAACTATTATAATACAATTTTAATGTACTGTTTGTATCAAGCAATATCTGCATTCATCCATACATAACATTTAGAGAGCTGCGCCTGAAAATCACACAAAACATTATCCTAGCAAACTCACCAGGTGTAAATGCAGTGTCCCGAGGTTGTAAGGACTCCGTCCCGATGACCAGATCCGGCTTGACTTCGTGACCGGCATACAAAGCAGCTTGTGCGGTCTCCTCGCTCACTTCCCAGTCGGGCCCGTCCCAGCAGGGCTCCTCCTTCACAGAAACAATCTCTGTCTTCACAAGTACTCCATGCGGACGCGATTGTTCTTTCACTATGTCTTCAGATCGCGGAAGTTCTTCCGCAAATATTGGCTCGATTTTCACTCGTACCTCCTCAGTTTCAGGCTCTTGTTTCACATTTCCCAGTTCTTTTACTTCTTCTAATATCACAGTCACTTGTTCTACATGCTCTATCCCTTCATCCATTGACACAGGCTCATTCTTGATCTTTGAACATATCACTTCTTGCGACATAGTTATATTGTATCTTTAATGTCGAGAATGTAAGTCTGTTCAGTACCAACTAAGGTGAGACTAAAGGCATTTTATTCGAGCCAAAATAATTTTGCTTTCATAATATTATGTCGACCCCGGCCACAATAATACAGGTAACGTAAACGATATTTATTGGTCAAACTATATTCGATTAGAAAACTAGATACGTTGACACAACTACGACCCTCCTCAAGATGGCGAAAAACAATTAGTTTTGTTTACAACAGATTTTTTTTTTATCGAATAAAGTAAATAGGTAAATCGATCGAACTCTGCGTCATTTCATTTGATAGTTGGTTACAATAACTTCGATATGAATCAATCGTTAGCTATAGCTAAGATAAGCTAGAAGTACAAACAGTAAGAATAGTAATTTGTTACGTAAAGTAAACAATTAAAAAAAGTAAATTTCAACATTTTCAACCAATTGCGTCGTTCCATAGGTAATATACAAACGAACGCTCTGAAAGTCCCATGTATACAATCAATCTTGTAATATTATTGCGCAATAATTAAGCAAAAGGATGAGGTAGGTACATCGTTAGATTGTTGGTCCTTCAGGCGTTTTTACTTTTAAACTATCGTTCTACGACACGACAGAGGGGCTACTCCAAAATCCGAAGTTCGTATAGCGCCATCTCGCTATTCAAGTACAGCATAACATGAGACCGAGAGGGACAGCACTTGTCTACGGTATATCGTCTATCGATAGAGTCTGGCAAATAAAGATGAGAATGGAATCAACCGCGAAATTTAAAAATGAAGCTGCAGTTTGCCTGCATGAGCTAGATATAAACAAATTTGAATGCTTTTCTCATGAACTAATAACTTATTATTGACAAAAGCAATGATTATGTTTAAGTCTAGCTCATACAGGAACTGCGCAGCAACATTTTTAAATTTCGCGGTTGAATCCATTCTCATCTTTCATTTGCCAGACTCTAATCGCTAGCTTCCGGTCCCCGCTTTCCTTGTGGCACTGGTACCACTCGTATTAATTTCCACATGATTTCCACATTTCAGGAAACACTGCCAACTTTAGGCACACGTTAAATACGTGAGCAATGGCCCCGCTAAAACTTTACGACAGTCTTTAAAGATATGGTGGGATCTCGTTTGGGCCTGAAGACCGTTTCGGCGGTAGCCTGGCTAGTTCGTGCTGTACCTCCGCTAATTGGCTTGCAACGTGTACCCTTGGGTTATTTCAATTTATTTATTTTATTAGGAACGGCGATTGCGACTGGTGGGTAGGTGGGTAGGTAAGTAGGCAGGCAAGCAGGTAGGTAGGTTACGCGGTCATCGGTCATTTTATATTGATTATTGACATAGACAGACATTAAACTATTCTGTTGATAAATCGATGAAAGCCGGCTGCACGCACGAAAAAGCATGACCCATTTTCACGTTTCGCGTTATCAAGTAAAATTTTTGTCCGTAAACCGACCCTACAGACCACCAAATTTTTTTAGCTCGTACATTTAATGAGCTATGACAGTAAGAAGGACAAAGCCAGGATAAGCCCAGACTTCCTTTCTTAAAGCATATTATGGATATGACCATGGAACTAAATTAGTGTTGTACAATTTACTATGTAAAAAAGAGCATTTTATTGCTAATTAAAATAAAAGACTTCCATTTGTTTCACAATGTGTGCAATAAAGTTGTGTTTTGTGCAATACAATAAATTCTTATTCACTTGACATCAGAGCTCACATTTATTGGTAAGCAATAAAATATAATAAACATCCCCAGTCGGACAAAAATTTGTATAATTATATTTGTACAATTGAGTGTCGTTTAGTTAAATACTTCTAGAAGTTCTAGTAGTTAAACTTGTAAAAATGAAATATCTGTACATTGAATACATTACAAAAGAACTAGAAAAAGTCATAAGCCCTCTTTTGACGTGATAACGTCTTATAAATCGATTAACGCCCGGCCAGCCCGGCTGCACCAACAAAAGTGTACCGAGCCGCTCGTTACATTGCGATTGCGACTGTGACTGCGTACACAGGTAGGTGGATAGGTAGGTGAGTAGGTAGGTTTAGGTAGGTAGGTGGGTTAGTAGGTATGTAGGTAGGTAGGTGGGTTTAGGTAGGTAGGTAGAAAAGTTGGTGGGTAGGTAGGCAGGTATGTAGGTGGGTAGGTAGGTGGGCAGGTAGGTAGGTAGGTGGGCAGGTAGGTGGGAATGTAGGTGGGTAGATAGATGGGTAGATGGGTGGGTAGGTGGGTAGGTGGGTAGGTGTTAGATAGATCGGTGGGCAGGTAGGTAGGTAAGCAGGTAGGTGGGTAGTTAGGTAGATAGATCGGTGGGTAGGTAGTTAGGTAGGTAGGTCGGTGGGTAAGTAGGTAAGTAGGTAGGTAGGTGGGTTAGTAGGTAGGTAGGTGGGAAGGTAGGTGGGTATGTAGGTAGGTGGGTAGGTAGGTTTAGGTAGATAGGTAGGTGGGTAGGTAGGCGGGTATGTAATTGGGTAGGTAGGTGGGTAGGTTGGCAGGTAGGTAGGTAGATAGGTAGGTGGGTAGGTAGGTGGGAATGTAGGTGGGTAGATAGATGGCTAGGTAGGTGGGTAGGTGGGTAGGTAGTTAGATAGGTCGGTGGGCAGGTAAGTAGGTAGATAAGTAGGTAGGTAGGTAGGTGGGTAGGTAGGTGGGTAGGTAGGTAAGTAGGTAGGTAGGTGGGTAGGTGGACAGGTAGGTAGGTAGATAGGTAAGTAGGTAGGTCGGTAGGTAGGTGGGTAGATAGATGGGTAGGTGGATGAGTAGGTGGGTAGGTAGTTAGATAGGTCGGTGGGTAGGTAGGTAGGTGGGTAGGTAGGTAGGTAGGTAGGTTGGTGGCTAGGTAGGTAGGTAGGGAGGTGGGTGAGTAGGTAGGTAGGTAGATAGGTAGGTGGGTGGGTAGGTAGGTGGGTGGGTAGGTAGGTAGGTAGGTAGGTAGGTAGGTAGGTGGGTATGTAGGTAGGTAGGTAGATAGGTGGGTATGTAGGTAGGTGGGTAGGTAGGTAAGTCGGTGGGTAAGTAGATAGGTAGGTTGGTGGGTAGGTGGAAATGTAGGTAGGTAGGTAGGTAGGTAGGTAGATGGGTGGGTAGGTAGCGTTCGACTTTCCTTCCACGTTATCACGTAAAATTATCGTCCGTACACCGACCTTACAGACAACCAATTTTTTTTCTTTAGCGTAGTTGTCGCGTTAAAAGTATCCTATAACGATCTGGAGATACCCAAGTGTGTACCTCCAGAAATAGTTGAAATCCGTTAAGCCGATTTGGCGTGATGGTCACAACGACACGTACAAACATAAACAATAAAACATTTTTCAATCAGTGACCTCCAATTAATAGTCCGTTACGATCATTTTTTAGGGTTACCAAAAATGGTAAAAAGGAACCCTTATGGTGCGATTTGTCTGTCCGGCTATTAAAGCGCCATATTTTTAATAGAAGGTGTACATACATGCCTGATGGGCCTAATATGTAAAGACAGTTATACATGTGCCAGATGGGCTTAATTACTTTATTTTAAAGATAAACTACCGGCAGCGTTTCACAAAATGAGACTCACTGAGGAGAAAGAACCGCTGCAAAGAAAACGTCGACACTGGAGACTACCTCGTTACTAAATATATTGTTTTAAAAACAAAGACTACTAAACTACTTTTGAATAGATAACATATTTTTACACCGTTCGGAAATTAAGGTTTTGCACTCCTGTGTTTTGCTTGTTCCTTGATGAGATGTATTACAGGATCCCAAGCTGGTGGTAGTGACAACCCATCTTCTCTATTGAAATTAGGACGCTTTTTAATCTCAATAGCCTCGCGTAGCATTCATTGCCAAAGAGAAAAGATATTTTCCCAGAATGCTACGCTTTTCTTTTTCGTAAGTGCCTGATTTTGTAAAACCCTGTTGGTAGTTTATTTTTAAAGTAAAATAGTTAAGCTCTTCTGGCACATGTGTTACTGTCTTTACACATTAGGCCCATCTGGCAAGTACATGCCAGATGTGCCTACACCTTTATTTGTTTTCGCAGTGGGTAGTTTAGTTTGCACAATTGTGACTTTGACAGAGGAAAAAATGCCTTTTCTCATTCGACCTCGTCGACACGAAAGCTGATAAGCTTCATACAATACACGCGATATAATCCGTTTAAATTGTTTTATTTAAATTATATACAGTTATCTTTATAAATCGAATTCTATTCATTTAAAACAGTTTTGAGGTTAGCAACTTTAGTTTTTAGTCTTTTAACACGACGAGTTAAAGCTATAGCCCGTGCATTTGAGACTTTTAGCAAAATTTTGGTGCATTGTAGAGCTTTCATGGAGGATCTGGAAGACTGTTCGTACTGATGATCATGTGCTACGCTGTTTTCAAGTCTTGATTTCTTTGGCCTTCGAGTGGCTCCATATAAATGACCATTTCTTATACAAGATAATAGTCTATCTTTTTCCAACTCCTCTGTAGTAGTGCTTGCATCTGAAAAAAGTGATTTAAATTATTAGGTGGCATGATTTACACTATTAGGGTGATAATCAAAAAAAGTGTACATAAGTGTCCAAAATTTTATATGTAAACTCTCTCAGTTTCGTTACGGTCATAGAAATAAAAAAAATCATTCATACTAAAATGGACACTTCTTTGTATGAGGGTCGAATGTATATCGAATGTAACGAATCTGAATAAGATAAGCCCAAAAAATAAATATTTCGTTTTTTTTTATTTTCACCCATTAGTGACACCTTATGTCAGTGCACTTGCGTTTTTGAAACTCCTTATCTTCCAAAATACTTTCGCTTAACCTTTTGACCCCGATTTCCTGTGGTGACTGACACTTTGACAATGAAGAACTTTCAGATGTTGAAGAGGCAGACATTGCTAAAAACATAATAAATCGAACAATTTGAAATTAAAAATAATTCAGACTACTAAAATCCGAGGCCAGCGGCGAGAGTGATATTTTCACCTGAATAGACCAGAGTTACAAAAACTAGTGGAGTGGATTCTGCACCAAACTATTATTGCAAATGGAATAATAACTAAAGCCTTAACAGATATTAAAAACCACGCATTCCTTAGGTCATTAGGAGCAAAAAATGTTAGGTATATGAATCCCAGGCAAATCCGGCTTAGTTTTGAAAATATTATCAATTTTCATGTACCTAAACAATTTATTGTAACTAAAGTACATTGAGCACTTTTGATCGTGTCGTTGCCACATGTGGTCAAGTTTCGCGTCGCTTGACAGAAATCAAAGTGACAGCTACTACTCACTAAAATCAGCCCTTATTGGAAAAATAATCGTGACCATTTTATTAAAAGAAATAGTATTCATAGAGAAACGAAATTTATTTAGTTTTTAAAACTCGGCTACTTTTTTGCTGAATTTCATACCTATACGTAACATTTTTTACTTCTAATGACCTCAGGAAGGAATGGCTAAAATCTTCAATCCTCGCGGGCTTCGTGAACCTATAGCTATATTATAAGTAAGTAATCCTTCTGCTTGCATTTTGGTGCTTGACCATCCTAAACATCCATACTAATATTATAAATGCGAAAGTGTGTCTGTCTGTCTGTCTGTTACCTCTTCGCGTTTAAACCGCTGAACCGATTTGAATGAAATTTGGTATGGAGATAGTTCGAGTCCCGAGGAAGGACATAGGCTACTTTTTATCCCGGAAAAATACCCTTATCCGCGATAAACGAATTTAAGGCGAGCGAAGTCGCGGGCAGATGCTAGTTTATATATATACGTTACACTAGATCCGCAGTAAGGAGCCACACGCGTGTCACTTGATAGAAGCCTCAGTTGACAATTTGACACTGACCGTGAAACTAGTCCGTGAAAATCGTAAAATGCAGCGTAAAATCATGCACATCGCGAAGCGAAAATCACAACAAAACTGTTTCTACACTCGAATTCATGTAAATAACACGAAAAAATAATTAAATCAACTGGCGGCATTTTTTACTTTTAGTGTTGCTAGTAAAACATTATTTCAATTCCCCATATTTCTGGGAGAATCTAGCTTATTTAACTCATACGTTCCTTTACCTTCTTATTAAAATTAATATACTGATCACTTTCATAATGGATATATGTATGAAAGTCTGTATAGGTATCCAACATGAAAATGTTATCAAAAGTTTTATCCCAAACTCCTATGATGTGATAAGTTCGTTAAAAAGGTATAAAAATACATGCTGCTATTTATCAAAATGTATGTGTATTATCTATCTTCTTTCATTTCAACGACGATTTCATTTTCGGAGAATACACACATCCTCAGATATTTCGTTTTCTTCCAGAAACAAATATTTATACGATGTTTGCCATTTTTTTTTTTTTTACAATTGTTTCATTTTTAAAGAGCAGCAGATAAGAACTTTGAAAGCAATTAACGATAAAGTTCTAAATGACTACACTTATTCAATTTAATTTCATAAATACATATTTAACATAGTTATTAATGTAGATATTTGAAAACATTATTAATTGTTTAGGGGGAATATTTTTATGTTGTAGACAACCCTAATCTGTTCGAAACGGTTCCTTAAATATTTTTATGACAGACAAAGATATTAGATATTACCTCGCGCAACGCGATCCCAGGCGGAAAAGGGATAAATATATTTTGACAATTAATTATGTCATTTTTGTCGGTTACGTCCTGGTTTTTGACACGTGGCACGCTTTTTGTGTTGAGTTGTTATGACGTTTGCTCAGCTTGTATATTTACCTCAATGATCCTAAATTAGCCGTATTATTACGTTAAATTTACAACTTACCTTCTAATATTGTTGGACTGCCCGACAGTGATGTTCTATTGGAATGTTTGATTAAACATTCATTACTCGTATCAAAATGTTTCGACCAAAGGCTATCTTTTTCTTGAGGAGTCTGTAGCCATTTACCCCTCTCCCTCAAACTAGTTTATAATCTGCAAAAATAAATTATCAAAACTCTATGACCCTCCCCTTACGTTTGGACCTCGTTTGGACAATCGGAAACCTCTGGTTTATGGATTTCAATTATAGTCCGCCACAAAAACTTTTAACAGTCAACACTGTCATCCCAATCGAACCAGAGGTGTTACTCCGAATATCGAAATTCGTAACGTGCTATCCCTCTCGCTCTCATGTTAAACTGTACTTGAATGAGCGAAAAATAAATTCATGATTTTTAAATTGAAGGCTTTTTAAGGTTTTTTAAATTGTGATTATAATTATATTATTTTCATGACTTAATTACATCTTAAACTGTCTATTATAATTCAATCACAATTTATATACTCATTTGACTATGATTATTAATACCAAGCATATGGTGGCCGCACCTTTAAAGATCTGCCGTTTAACTGAGACGTCCCTTGCGTTAAGAAAGTAAAGCGGCATAGCGACAAAAGGGTTGGAATGCGAACGCGCTGTAGGACGCGTTACGTCCTCCACCCGTCAAACCTCTTATCGGCATGCCCCCTCTCTGACGTCCAGTCCAGTTACACGGTTGCTATTATTCTAATTTTGAACGTGAATTAATTACGAGACTTTTTAAATTTAATTTATATTAACGACCAAGTTAGTGAAGTAATTGTCATTAAATCAAGATTATATCTGAATAGACACCCTGTATATTATAAGTACACGTCATTTGAATCGCGGTTTTGCTGGAGGAGGCTATAATTTATCTTCAGATTCAAGGCTATGCGATTCTTCGTGCTTTTTCCATCGACCTTCCTGCTTAAACTGTTTATCACATACACTGCACGAGAAAGAACGCTTCTTCGTGTGAGTCTGCCTATGGCGGTTCATTGTTCGTCTTGCACTGAACGACTTTTGGCACACGTCACAAGAGAACGGTCTCTCTCCTGTATGGATTAATCTGTGCACCTTCAAGTGCCCTTTTTGAGAAAACTGCTTCCCGCAAATATCACAGGGGTAAGGCTTAACCCCGGTGTGGATGCGCTGGTGTCACACCAAATCGTTATTTGACACGCAATCCTTCTGGCATATTTCGCATGAAAACGGTTTTTTTCCAGTGTGAATTCGTGAATGGACGCCGAGTTGGAAGTTCTGTGAGAATTTCTTATCACATACGTTGCATTCGTAAGGTAATATTCGCGCATGCACGTGTTGGTGACGAACTAATTTATACCTTTGCGAAAATTTCATCGGACAATCTGGGCAAGAATACCGTTTCGCTTTCTCTCCTTCGTGGATCATCGCATGGGTGTACAGTTGCGATCGCTCTCTAAACTGCTTTTGACAGACTTCGCAACTCCACCGTTTCTGTCCTTCGTGAATCCGCTCGTGTCTACTCAAGTAGCTCGAGCGAGCGAATTGCTTCTGGCAGATTTTACAAGTGTACTCTTTTACATCTGCGTGTAGTTGTCGATGCGTGTACGCGTACGTGTGCGATGCGAACTCTTTATTGCAAATATCGCAGTAATACCGATTTGTTTTCGTGTGCGTAAACACAATGTGTCGGATCAGGCGCGTTTTTATGGTAAACATTTTACTGCACAAGTCACATACGAACTTATCGTCCTTGGGATCCAGATTGCTGGGTTTATAATTGTACTGTTTTCGTGATTCTGCCGCCTTCGTTTCATCGACGAGACTGTAAACTCTGCTAATCTTTGGACCGTCCGCCGGGCGACTGCCAGTTCGGGCCCCTGGTCGTTTCCTCGCCCCGCCTGCTTCGCCGTCTTGTTTGTACGAGACGTCAACTACATATGGTGGCACTGAAACATAAAAACAAAATGCTGTAGTGGAATAATTAGTAATAGTGGAATAATCTTCAAGGAGTTTGGATTATGAGAGATAAGGCAGGACGACGGATAAATAAAACGAATACAATTTGTACAATTTTGATAGGAAATCAAATTAATTTACGTGACGAAATCAAAAAAGAATACACATCATAGTAGACAACTTTGTGAATTACTGTTTTGAACTTAAGTATGTAGTTTTTCTAATAGGTATGGAACGTCCAATTATCAATATTTATGCATACATTACTACTACTTCATATAAAAAAGAGCTATTCTTAAGTTTGTACGTATATCAAAATTGTGAATGATTATGAAACAACCGTGTATAAAATCATATCTAATGGATTTCTGTATGAAGGATTATAGTGTAGGGTGCTGGCTGTTAGACGACGAAAGTAAGTTTGAATAGAATGAAATAAGGATTGTGTTGTTGACCACAGCTGGTAATCTTCGTATAACAAAACGCGTACGTTAGCGCCATGTTGTTTTTAATCTTGACTGACGTTTTT
This sequence comes from Hedya salicella, assembly GCA_905404275.2. Classification (NCBI taxonomy): domain Eukaryota; kingdom Metazoa; phylum Arthropoda; class Insecta; order Lepidoptera; family Tortricidae; genus Hedya; species Hedya salicella. The sequence continues at coordinate 50,884,463 of FR990097.1, read as the reverse complement.
CTCTGCTATGATTAGCTGTTGGGTTGTCAATACACTCGTCTTGTCATCTATATATTATTTATGGAATTCATTCTGTCACTGTCACAGTAATGTGTTATCGAGTGATGTCGTTGTGTTTATCCTGTCTTTCTTTTTGCAAAACGTTTTAACAGTGCTGTGTTTGTACAACTTTGCGAAAGGACGCTATTTTACACCATTTCCCGTGCTCTGAGAAAATATTTAGTGGTTGAAGTGTTTAAATCGTGATGATCTTGCAAATTTATCGCCCGCAGAACTAGCAAACATTATGTGCAAGAATTCATTTTGTTTATTTGAGTGCGCCGAGCACAAAACTATTCTCAGTCATTTCATTGCTCTGACTGTCCGATTTACAATTATGAATTGGTGCAACACAGCCAACAAAATATTAAAGGGAAAAGACGTATTAATTGCAATACAGAAGAAAGCTTACGACAGATGTAAAAAGAAATTGAAAAATAAATCTTTTAACAAATAATGTGTGTTTTATTTTTTTGCCGCTGAGGTATAATTCTCAGCATACAATTTGATCACGTAAATACAATTACTGAAGTTACGTGTTCAAATTTACGTGCCGGGAAGTATTCATTCTAAATATTAGACCTCATTCAATGAACCTAGACCACTTTGGCTGAATACGTTACAATCCCTTGCCATATTGCAATCTCGAATAGAAAAAAAATGAACGTCAGTCAACACTAATCGTACATATTAAATATAGTTGCCTAGTGCAAATAATATTTGTTTCTGAGTTGGCAGTCTGATACGTAGTATCTCTTATTACTCTGTGGTTGTTGACAGACAACTGAGTGTGAGTTGATGGACGACGTTTTTATAAGATTATGTTGTAAATATGTAAATATAAAGATTTAAGACGACCAAAAATGCCTGTCCCATCTCTACATACTTAGTAATTAAACTTATGTAACCAACTTGGTCTTGACTTAAAATGCATAAGTAGCACTTAACATTTTCATGTTGGGCTATATAAAATTGAGCATATGCATGGTAAAACGTACGATACACGTGCGAATAGGAAATCCCCATCTCGTGTCGGTGTAAAACACGAGCGAAGCGAGAGATCACCGCCTCTCATTGAGGATAGCCTACTTTTTTAATGTAATGAGTGGCAAACGGGCAGACGAGCCACCTTATGGAAAGTGGTCATCGTCGCCCATGGATATGTGCAACATCGGAGGAATCGCCAACACTATGCCAACCTTTGAGTGCCCTGTTAACTCGCCTCTTGAAGAATCCCATGATATAGCGCTCTGGAAACACCTCACGGGGAAGGTCATTCCACAACTTGCAAGGACGTGGTAAAATGAGCGTGATGCTCGTATATTTTTAGGATGCCAAGCATCCAGATACTTACCGCACTAGTATCGTAAATAACTATTTTGTTCATTTTCAGAGTACCGTGGAATGGGGTTACTTTAATTCCTGGGTTTACATTGATAAAAACTTCTCTTCATGTTTAAACTCTAATTATACGCTTTCTGAACGCATCCATTTGGTTTTTTTTTACGATTGGCAGCACAAATACACTGACAGTGACGTTCCAACGTCACTGTCAGTGTATTTTTGAGCGTCCTGAAGGGTTACTACGAAATCCGAAAAACGAAGTTCGTGTGGCGCCATCCCTCTCACTCAAATACAGCATAACATGAGAGCGAGAGGGACTGCACGTTACGAACTTCGATTTTTGAGTTTCGGAGTAACTCCTCTGGGATCAAGCACGCCGGTCTATAGAAAAAATTAAAATACCTAACTAATAATTTTACGGACTTTTACTAGCTTGTATAACTTCTAAGGTACAACATTCTGTATGGTAAATACATTAATTTTATGTAATTCACTGTATCAGGCATGTAACTGGCTATATTATCAAATACTGTTGCAAATCACAACCTTGGCGGTCATTTGCTTTTTTCGATATTGGTAGCATGGGGTGTCATTGATCACTTATAATTGTTTACTTTGATCGCTGATCAATGACACACACGTGAAATAACTTCTTTCGGGTAATTTAGATAATTTGAAGTTTTCTATTCGGTTTTTGACTGCTATTTTTAGGGAGATGCCCTGAATATATAAAAAACGTCTTGGTTCTCGAGAATATCGAAATTACACCAAAAGAGTAGGTACTGAATCGGGCCTTAACACAAGTGGTCTTGTAGGTACTCTGTTTTTAACCGACTTCCAAAAAAAAGGAGGAGGTTCTCAATTCGACGGAATGCTTTTTTTTTTATGGATGTTCGCCGATTACCCAAAGACTATTTGACCGATTTCAAAACATTTTTTTTTGTTTTATAGAAGGTACTTTCTAGTTGGTCCCATTTAATTTTGGTGAAGATCTGATGATGGAATCCATGAAGGAACTCCTTAAATATTGTAGGCATACATATAGCGATTTTGGTATTATAAGAAACATAATAAGCATTTGCATTCAGAAAGTGTAAATTGGTGAAATGGAACTGATGCAGAAGACCACAGAATGCCATCGGAACTCCTCAATGATAAATGATTTACGGCTGGCGACAAAATATCTTGATTAATTTAGCTTAGCAACTTCATAGTCACAAATTTAAATGTTCCTGATGACAATGGTACCATCGAATTGATTTGATGATGGAGCCGGAAGGTAGGCACCAGATCTATGTAATAAAATAATGTATCCTAGCCGTGTTTGGGCTTGTTCGAATCGTCACGAGATACACTTTTAAGTAACGATTAACTAAAAAGTGTAAAATAAATAAACTTTTAAACAAAAAAACAAAACCGACTCCAAAAAAACTAAAAAGTAAAAAATAACGCCATAATTCAGTTTCTTCAAATTACTTACAAGTAACCGTTTGTATACTCAATCTATACAGTATATACAATTAATGTTATTTTGGAGTCGGTGCCATCGTGTCACAACTTTCTAAAATCGTCAATTTTCAATATTTTACACATTCTTTATATGGCTCCGACGCCAAAATTAGATTAATTGTATATACTGTATAGATTGAGTATACAAACGGTTACTTGTAAGTAATTTGAAGAAACTGAATTATGGCGTTATTTTTTACTTTTTTTTTGGAGTCGGTTTTATTTTTTTGTTTAAAAGTTTTGGACATTAATGTTCATATTTTTCGTTTGTCAGTTTAATAAAGTCGAATACTTCCTAAAATACCCCTATTTTCTTTGTCAAAGTAACCCCAAAGACACATAAACCTTTATAAATCCTAAACCCGCGAACGGATTTTTTTTAATGTTCTAGAGTATTTTTCCTTATCGGGGTTTCTATCGAAAACCGTTAAAAAAAGGGGTTTTAAAGTAACCCCGATATCAGTATAAAGTTGATCACCGACTTAATATTTTTTTTCATAAGAGGTATATTAATAAAAAAATTTGTTGGTGCAATCGATAGATGACCAAATACCGATATTGTCATTTTTTTTCCTTATATTTTTGGAAAAAAGTTCAGGGAGATACAGACCTTTTAATGTTGAAATTGACCAAGGTAAGCCCAATCCACGGTACTAAACGTGAATTGACTGATTTGACTGGTCCAAATTAATTTACTACTAGACAAACACCTCGCTCTATTATCTTGACAAAATAATAAATTACCTTTTATCGTTCCTATGCCGACACGCAGCGTCTTTTGAATGCCATGCGTATACAATATGACGATGCGTTCCGGGTATTGTCGAGGCTGCCGCGATACTGTAGCGCGTCGGGCATGTTTGCCGACGCCAGCCGCCACAGTCTCCTGACCGTCGTAGTAGAGAAATGGGACAGCGCCCTAATCAGGCTCTGGACTCTCAGCACTTAAGTTTAGGTTAGGGATTGCAATCCGGTCCGGCGGATCCGGTAATCCGGCCGGATCCGGTACTTTTTGGCGGCTACCGGATCCGGTAGACTCGAAGAGACTAGAGACGCACACAACAGACATACAATGCGGGCTACCCAACCCAAGAAAGCTGATGTCAAGAGTCAATATGATCTAGATCTAGTTAAGCTTTAAAGAACGATGTCTTTCTTCATTATTCTTTGAGATTAATTGTGTTTAATGGTTAATTATGTTTGTTTGGCCAAATTACAAAAACAGTTTTTTTTCTTCAATTAACGTTATTACAATTATAACATGTCTCTTACCTAGTATTTAAAGTGCAATGTGATGTGATATGTGATTATTGATTAGATTTCTTTATGTATGTTTAATATTACGGGTGTTAAGGGAGTATAGTATTTTATTATTGCTGATGTTACCTCTTATAGTATTAATAAAGTTGATTAAATATTACATAGCAGAGAAGAAAAGTGGAGTCAAAGTTAAACGAACGATCATGAATCATGATCCAATAGACCAAATTAGTGGTAAATTCTTAGATTTGGCAATTAAAACTATAAAAAGTCCCTTTTATTAAAGTATTTGTTTTAATTTTTATAAAAAAAGATTAATTTTGTTATATTTACTATGAGACAAGGTTACCATGTCTTCATGTGTGGCTGTAAATAGGTTGATATTGTTATTATTAAGTTAAGGCTAAATATTATTAAAGCAGATGCTTAAATTTTCATATTACTGTGAAATTAGCGGCTAGTGATACTGATTTTTGACTTAATAAGCGTGATTTTTACCGCTAAACCATTGTTACATTAGTTAATTTGCAAAAACTGCTCCGCGTGTCTACTTTACGGCCGATAAACTGGACAAAAAGCATAATTTTGGATAGACGCAATAGCATAACTTCAATCCAGCCGGATCCGGCCGGATTGAGAATTGGACCGGATTGCAATCCCTAGTTTAGGTACTAACATAGTTATTTAAGTTTAATTCTCCTACTAACACTATATGGATTACGCTGTCCGAATTAAATGCTTTTTAACACGTTGGCTGCCATGAACATTACCGATGGGAACACTAAATTTGTATGGGGCGTGAAAGCAATACTTTAGGTGAAGTATGGTGGGCAGCCAACGACATTAATTTATTTTATTTTTAAATTTTTCTTACTTTCTTTAATGCAGCATTATGTTTAAATATTTCTTCACAAATGCTGCAAGCGCTCCATCTCTCACCCACGCATCTATTGAATACCGGTAGTAGTTTCATAAAAAATAACCGGTAGGTAGTCAATTTAGGGCAAGCGACAGAAATGTATTAAGATAGAAGGAAAAAGTGTATGTACCTCGCGTGGCGAAAACTCGCCCCGACAGCGGACTTGCTCGCCGCGAACATCAGTCTGCTCCCGACCGCGGTCTGCGTGCGACGTCAGGTTTAAAAAACAAATTGACTCGTTGTTCAATAATTAACTGTTCAAATACTACCAATAAAGTTGGTGCTGTTAATCGTGGTATTTCCTTTCATCGGTAAGTACTATTTGTCCCAAAATATGTATGATTAATTAAAAAATAATTTATTTTATTATTTTCGTCAAAATAGCAGCGGGCGATTGTGTGTCCAACGCTAGTTTTCCATTGCGGCTTTAATTTGACAAGCTAGACTTGGCGTGCGTTCAAAACCAGCGATGTAAAAATATTCTATTCAAATTGTCGAGTTACGTTCAAGGTCGATTTCTCTTTTTTTCTGTCAAAAGTAAGAATAGTGCTGTACCCTAGTACTGTAGACTGCGATTTTCTAACTCGGTTAAAATCGATTTTGAAAGCAGAGAAAATGATAATTACGTTTTTATATATGAGCGTAATGTAGGTACGTAAGTAGGGCAAAGCAAATATCATTAACAAGCAGGTTATGGTTACTTCTATATTGCAATTTTATTTCAGTTTTCCAAATGATCCTTGTGTTAAAAATTAATCTATTGAAGTGAAGCAACTGGTCGTAAAAAATGGTTTCCTACAAAAATCAGCCGGATTTGTTCTATACATTTCCACAAAGACACCTTTACTGGCCCATCATAGTACCGACGACTAATCAATGCAGCTAAACCAACTATTGATGTAGTGATACTAGTGATGATGTCAAATGATGAAAAGGTACACATTAACTTAAGGTTAAATATTATTTTAAAAAATGTGCGTGCGTGCGTGCGTGGTATATTTTATCTTAATAATATTACAATTTGTGCAACAGATAATAGATAGAGTAGATAGATAGTAGATACTGACAAATGTAACGCAAATTATTGGTTGGGTGGGTACCTACCTATATTTATATTTTTCGATTTGAAATTCTGAGGTTTCTTTCTTTTTCCTCTGTCGAAAATAATTATCATTTCCTCTGTCGGTTCTTATCGATATTTTAAATTGATAAAAATGCACCTATAATAACTTGAGTAACATAATTGAATGACAATTCTGTACGAGTAAATTGTTTGTCATCACACGAATAAAGGTATATATTTAAGTGCTTCTTTTCACAACGAAGACGAACATCCGATGCACAAAAATATATTTGATTTGATTTGATTTTTTATTCAGAAACAATACAGAGATTGTGTTTGAAATACAATAAAATGAACTTACAATAAATAAAATGTGACAAAGTTAGCTTAATCGCTATATATAGACTATTTAGTTAGTACTCAACTACACATCACAAACTTAATAATAATAGTTATTTTTGATGAAGATTTCCTCAATACTGTAGAAACACCCTCTCAATAAAAATATCTTTAATTTTCTACTAAACAAATTATGACTTTTAATTCGGTGGGAAGTTTGTTAAATAAATTTACAGCTTGATATTTAGCAGTGCTGAGCGACTTTGAGTTTCGGGAAAAAGCTTTGCTTGACATTATTACTTCGCGTTTGTAGACGCAATTTTTGTTCATCAAGTGACTCGTGCTTTGACAGCGTTTTAACAAAATCAGTAAGCAACACAAGGACGTACACGGAAGGGACTGTCAGTAAGCCCAATTCTGTAAAATAGCTTCGACAAGATATCCACTGCGGAATACACATGATAGTCCGTATTGCCCTTTTTTGAAAGACAAAGGCTCTATTGACGTTATACTTAAAACTATGACCCGAGCTTAACACTGTAACGTAACTTAGACTCTACTAACGCATAATAAACAGTCTTAAGCTGTTCAATAGAGAGCTCGTCCCTAAGGCTTTTCAAAGCATAACAAGCTGAAGAAATGGAGTGTTCTATGACCTCAAGTTCTTCTTTCCAGTTTAGTCTTGCGTCAATACGTACACCGAGAAATTTGACACTATCAAACAATTTCTATTGAAGCGTTATTAATTATCACAACAAGCTCATCCGTTTTTTTGGTGTTAGGTTTAAATAACATTAATTTTGTTTTGTCTGTGTTTAACTGTAAACTGTTTATATGGAACCAATGATGAAAAGCTATCAAGGCATTACTCACCAAACTGCATAGTTCAGACAAACTATCTGCAGCTACCACAGCACTAGTTTCATCGCCAAAAACTGTTAATCGGCAATCAGTAATTGTTTCACAAATAAAATCGATCAGGTCGTTTGTATAAAGAATAAACAAAATAGGACCCAAAATAGAGCCCTGTGGAACTCCTCTGTTTACCTTTACGTAATCCGATCTCACAAAAAATTCAGTATTATTATCATAACTCTTCAACTCCACAAATTGGTATCTATTATTGAGGTAACTCTGCAGAAGACGATAGGACTGACCCCTAATTCCGTAAAAAAATAGTTTTCTCATGAGAATTTCATGATCCACCATATCAAATGCGGAACTAAGATCTAGAAATATACCGGCTACCTTTTTTTTATTATGAAAATCTGACACAATGTCATCGACGAAGGAATCTATAGCATTGGTGGTCCCCTTTTTTTTCTGTAAATCCAAATTGTCTTGAATTAATAATCGCATTTTCTTTAAAATGTTTTAAAAGCCGTGTCTTAATAAGTTTCTCGAAATTTTTTGACAGTACTGGTAGTAGCGATATTGGCCGATAATTTTTTGAATCCGGTTTGGGACCTTTTTTAAAAACAGGTATCAGCTTAGCTAATTTTAATTCATCAGGAAATATACCTTTTTCATAACACTTATTAAACCAGTGTGCAAGAGGACCTGATAGCAATTCCATACTACTCTTAATTACTGTTATTGGCATTTCATCGTATCCGCAAGATTTTTTAGTTACCATGGACTTGACAATATTAATTATTTCCAATGACGAAAACTGCTGCCATGATATATCTGTAAAACGATGTTGGGTGCAATGTTCCAGAGATTGTACTGCAGACGAGACGTTACCCGTACTCGGAGTATTATCATGATTAAATTGTAAAGAGAAAATATTGGCAACATCTTGAGGATTCTGTACCATACTACAGTCCGATTTAATAATGATGATATCATCCAGTTTGCCAGTGCGAAATTTTATTTAATTTTTTATTCACAACATCCCATATTCCTTTGGATGAGAATTTAGCTCTACATATGTTCTTGAACTGCTGACCTTTTAGCCTGCCTAACAACTCTCCTAAAAATATTCAAGTATTTATCCCGATAGTTTAAAATAGAAGTATCACAAGAAGATTTATTTATGTTGCAAATAATTCGCTTCATTGTACTGGCTAGCTTAATACCTTTTGTTATCCACAAGAATTTATCCTTTTTTGACAAAGCTACCTTTTTCCTCTTTTTTTAAAAACATTGATCAATAATAACAGTAAATTTCGTGAAGAAACTATTTACACCCATATCAAACCAATTAATACTACATAGCTTTTGTTGAAACTTTTGGATGTTAGTCAGAGTAAAAGTACGTCTTTCTATTTCCACAGATGATACTTTGTTGCTATCTGATTTTTCTGTAAGCATGCCACAGAGAATACCTCCGTGACCATCAGCTAGTCCTTTATGATCAATAGCAGTAAGGTAAATTGTGTTCTAATCGATCTGTAAATCGACGCATTTAAATTGTTTTCGCGCGGCTTATGTTTCCCATCACTAAATTACATTCGTGGCGTCAAAGTACCTACGCAAAATGTTACACGCTCGGTTCTCATATAAATCGACGAACTCTTTCCTTCTATCTTGATATAGTTCTGTGGGGCAAGCCATACACGTAAGGGTATTCAGACGTACCACAACCACACGCCAACAACACAAGGCCAAGTGCGAGTCGGACTCGCGCACCGAGGGTTCTGCACAAAGTTTCTCTAAACCTAATCTAACCCGCCGGTTCAGTTTGCACCTGAGGCCCGTTTCTCAAAAGCTTGTAACTTGTATTACAAACAGTATCTATAGCGCTGCATACAAATGAGGTGCAAATTTAACGCAACCGCATTTGTTCAAAAGTGATTTTCGAAAATTAAAAAAAAATATTTATTTTCTATTTTTAGTATTTGTTGTTACAGCGGCAACATAAATAAATCATCTGTGAAAATTTCAACTGTCTAGCTATCACGGTACATGAGACACAGCCTGGTGACAGACGGACGGACAGCGGAGACTTATTCAGAGGATATGCTAGTGGCCGTTCTTCCATACAAACGTAATCCCCCGTTTCCTCCCTGGATAATTGTCTCCGAGTAATTTTTTTTTATAAATATAATCTATATTTACCTGTGCTATGCCCCTATGTTTTATTTTTCTTAATAATTTGTTTATTTTAAGAATTAGAGGCCCTGTAAAACTGCAAAAAATGCCACCATCCGGTGCCATAAGCACACGTTCAGTAAACAAATTTAACGAATATAAAAGAAAAAGGGTTATTCCCACCTGTTACCACCAACTTGTCACCAGTGGTAACTACTGGGCATTTTTTCCCATCTTTTACCAGTGGGAACTAATGGGAAAAAAAAAAATCCCAACTGTTACCACTTAAACTAATTGGTGGTAACTACTGGGAAATTTTTGCCCAGTTGTTACCACCAATTTCTTTAGTGGTAACAGATTGGGGAAAAAAAACCCAGTAGTTACCACCACATTCATTTTAATTTCAATTCTTATAAAAACAATAAATTCAGTTCTTATAATAATTGTATGCGATAGAATAAAAGTAGTTTTTTTTATATGTCGACAGTACACACAGTGCTCTTTATTTAAGCAAAAATACTTCACTATTTTTTTTAATATTCCTAATATTTTTTTAAAGCAGTGTAATAAGCAAAAAACATATTTTTAATATAATTGCGGCACGTCCCTTTAAATAAAACAGCATATAAGCCCTCGTTATATTATATGTGAAAGAAAAACTAAAATTAGTCCAGTTTTGGAAGAGGAAATAGGGTACTACGAAACCCTGTTTTCGCCAATTGATTGTAGGTCAGATCGTTCCGAGCTGCAGTTGTCCCTTTTGCACTGTAATACGGGGGATTTGATAGCAATAGTTCATAAAAGTACCTAATTTCCAAAAGGTCTTTTGCTAGTATATCCTCTTAGTAGGGTCCCTTTTTACGGAACCCTAAAAATAAATAGTTCTATACGGATCTATATCGGAATCCTTAACGTCGTTTGTCCTAACGTATTTTTTTATGAAACTGTAAACTTTTGTCATAAAACAAACATAACCTAACCTTATCTTTTAAAAAATCCTGAAAAATTTATGACAATTAGGGATTCCGAAGGACATCCGTTCTATTCACACGCACCACATTTTGCCGTAAAACTCAATCATGTGGTCGGTCCGACCATATCAAAGCGACTGCAAGAAGTTGCAGCGCAACTATTCACACGTAACCACTTTTTGTCGATACGTTATCGTGCGGTTGTGGTACGTCTGAATAGACCCTTGGTTGTAAATAACATAGCAGAAGCACTCCATCTGTAAGTAATATCCCAGATTTTAAGTTTAAGAGACTTCTAAGTTCTTCTAAGAGAGCTTGTGGCAAAATCGAAACAGCATAAATATTGAAATAAAACAATTTAACAGCTTTCCATGGTCACGGTTGGACTGAGAAAAGATATATTTTCCTCTGTCAAAGTTACAATTTGTTACATGGAAGTCAGCTTTGGTGCACCCGATCCCTAAAAAAGGTGACCGCTCAAACCCATCCAACTATAGGCCGATAGTTATAACCTCCCTGTTCTCGAAGATAATGGAGTCCATTATCAACAGCCAGCTCCTTCGGTACCTAGAGGACCACCAACTGCTTAGTGACCAACAATATGGTTTCCGTAGAGGTCGCTCAGCTGGTGACCTTCTGGTTTACCTGACACATCGTTGGGCACAGGCGATCGAGACTAAGGGCGAAGCATTGGCGGTTAGCTTGGACATGGCGAAGGCTTTTGATCGGGTCTGGCACAAAGCACTTCTTTCGAAGCTTCCATCTTATGGGCTTCCCGAGAAATTATGCGAATGGGTCCGTAGCTTTCTAGCAGACAGATGCATAAAGGTCGTAGTTGACGGTGCGTGCTCTGAATCCATGTCTGTGAATGCTGGTGTCCCTCAAGGCTGTGTGTTATCGCCCACGCTGTTCCTTCTGCATATCAATGATATGCTGCAAATTTGTGGCATTCACTGTTATGCGGATGATAGCACGGGTGATGCCTCCTACACTGGCCGCGCCAATATTTCTCGGGATAACGTCATCGAGAGCCGTAACAAACTTGTGTCCGAAGTTGAAACTTCCCTAAAAGAAGTTTCAGAATGGGGTCGACTTAATTTAGTCCGTTTTAACCCTACAAAGACACAGGTTTGCGCTTTCACCGCTAAAAAGTCTGCGTTTGTTGCATCACCTCGTTTTGAGAATACTCCCCTAACTGCAACAGCCACTATCGGAATCCTTGGCGTCGATATATCGAATGAAGTCCAGTTCCGCGGCCAGCTAGAGGGTAAGGCCAAATTAGCCTCTAAGAAGCTCGGCGTGCTCAACAGATCGAGACAGTATTTTACTCCGGCCGACCTCCTACAGCTTTACAAGGCACAGGTCCGCCCGCACATGGAATACTGTTCTCATCTGTGGGCTGGAGCTCCACAGTACCAGCTTCTCCCTCTAGACCGCATTCAACGGAGAGCTACTCGTATCGTCGGTTGCCAGCGTATTTCAGATCAGCTTGACTCCTTGGCACTGCGTAGAGATGTAGCCTCGCTCTGCATTTTTTATCGCTTGTATATCGGAGAGTGTTCCGAGGAATTGTTCGGGTTAATCCCAGCTGCATCTTTCCGCCTTCGTCCTACGCGACAATATTTCCATCCTCACCACTTAGATGGTTGGCAGTCCACAGAAATTTCCTGCCTCGCACGATTGAACTGTGGAATAAATTGCCTCATGCAGTATTTCCGGACCGATGCGATCTTCAAACCTTCAAGAACAGAGCGTACTCCCACCTGAAAGGCCGGCAACGCACTTGTGACTCCTCTAGTGATGCAAGTGTCTATGGGCGACGGTGATCGCTTACCATCAGGCGACCCGTCTACTCGTTTGCCCCTATGCCATAAAAAAAAAAATGGAAAGCTGAAAAGCTTCCGAAGTTCCGTCGGGAACTAAAATGAGATAATATACGCGATATAATCCGTTAAATTGTTTTATTTCAATGAGTAATAATCGCAGAAACAGAAGAAAATATTACGCATAACTACGTTCGCGGAGGAGAAAAAATCATAACCCTTCTTTTTTTCGTCAGCGTAGTCGGGTAAAAAGTATCCTATAACAATCTGGAGATACTCAGCTACCCGTGTACTAAATATTGTTGAATCTGTTTAGCCGATTTTGCGTGATGAAGCCACAACGACACATACAAATATATAAAAAGTAAAAGTAAAATATTTTCCGTTTTAGTGACCTCCAAATACTCCGTTACAATCATTTTTTTGAAAATTTCTTCAATGTACAGACATTTAATTTTTACAACTTTATAACAGTAATAGACTAGACAGTCAACTTCGTAAGCGGAAGAGAAAAAAATAACCGTCTTTTTTTTCTTTAGCGTATTCAAGCAAAAAGTATCCTATAACCGTCTGTGGATGCCCAGGTATCCGTGTACCGAAAATAGTTTGGCGTGATCAAGCCGCAAAGACACATACAAACATACAAAAAATCCAAGATAATATTTTTCAATTCAGTGACCTTAAAATAGTAATTAATTAAAAATATCTTCAATGTACACTCATTTCATTTTTACAACTTTATAATAGTATAGATTAAAACCAAAGTCATTTTAACCAAGCAAACATCTCAGTAAATAACAAGTAATATGTTTACTGTGTATATAAGGCTATATCTGAATAGTTCATTTCTCTTTTTTTTCTTCTGGCGCCATCTCTACTACCTTAAGGTTGTCTGGAAGAGATCGCTTCTTAGCGATAAGACCGCCTGTTGTTTACCATTTCTCATACCGTTTTAGATTTAAGTGTCTGATGTTATTTTCTTTTGGTGTGCAATAAAGAGTATTGTATTGTAAATGGCCTTTGATCAGATTCAGTACTAATAATATATTGCACACTGTGTTTTAATGATGACGGCGACATTAGCGACCCAACGAATTATTTGGTCTTGGTACACTAAAACATTCCGTCGAATTGAGAACCTCCTCCTTTTTTGGAAGTCGGTTAAAAAGGCAAATAAACAATGGAAAACCGCACAAGTCGCACAATATCCATTATTTCTGCAGTTTTATCTTATTTATTCTAGTAAGAAACAAATGTCTATGAAAAATAAAAATAGATTATCTTTAAATCTTCAATGGACCTATGTCGATACTTTGATATACAAGGTGACTTCTAAGACGTGAGACAAAATGTTACCTTCCGAGGCTACTCACAATGGCGATCAACATTTAGCATGAGACCAACATCGAAATCATTCAAAAACATTTGGACCTCCCATAATAACCGACTAAGGTTAGCATCAAGTGCTGTATGAAGAGGTCGATTTTTTTTTTACGATTTCGAATTTGCTCTCATACTAAAAGTTGATCGTCATTGTTTGTAGCCTCGGAAAGTAACATTTTGTATCACGTCTCAGAAATCACCTTGTATATATCGTTTCCGAAATAAACAAACATTGATTCCTCCCGCCTAGATTGTTGTAATGTTGCTGTACGAGAACGGGAACCATGCATTTTGAGAGTAACCGATGTGTTAGTAAATGTTAAGTAAATGATAAGGTGAGTGCGGTGATGTGCGCCTACCTACTCGTAAATAACAAAAACTGTTCATAGGTACTAGCGAAGCTGAAGGTCCTGGGTTCAAAACTCGGTAAGGGCAAATATCTGTGTGATGAGCATAAATATTTGTTCCTGAGTCTTGAATGTTTTCTATCTATGTAAATATATCCACGTCTAGTACTAACACAAGCCTTATTGCTCAATATACCTAGTTTAATTTGTGTAAGAATTGTACTGGAATATTTAAAGAATAATAATATAGGCACACTTAACCCCCCCTTACTAACTTTTGAACTGAACAGATTACATTCAGAACAGAAGCCATCACACGAGACCGGTTTTAAAATTACTTCACAAAATTGCGAATTATTTACTGATCAACCTTACCCTTGCTAAAATCAAAAATTGTATTATCATATTTAAAGCATTCCTACAGTTGGAGGCATTCATTACTTACGTGAGCCGTTTAGAGGGGGACGGCATGTGTTGTTATACTTAGGGCAGAGAAGCGTTCTCGGCGCAAATCATGTAATTTTTATTCTGCAAGTTACAATGCAAAATTGCAAAAAAAAATGGTTACATTAAGTAAAACATATTTCGTCACTAAAATACGGCTAATTTTTACACAATAACATTTTATCGTGGTTTCAAATAGAAACATTAAGCAAATTATGGGTGCCCCCTTGCTCATATTGTTTCAGGTTATGTCTGTTTTTTTCGTCCTCTTGCAAGGTGCTTTCTTAGAGGGAAGTTTATTATGTGTTTTTTCATGTACTGCCAAACTGCAAGGCCGTGAACATTGTTTTCCGCATATTTTACAAGCGTACAGTCCTTCTTCCCCTGTGCCGTCAATGTGAGCGCGTTGTATATGTTTGTTCAAGGTACGTTTCTCAGTAAATCGCTTTTCGCACAAATCACACCCGAAGGCCTTCTCTCCTGTGTGGGTCAATTTGTGTGACTTTAAGTGGGTTTTTTGGGCAAACGCTCTCCCGCAGACATCACAAGGGTACGGTTTATCTCCTGTGTGAGTACGCTCGTGTCTAACCAAGTCCCTTTTTTCAGCGAAATTCTTTTTGCACATCTCACAACTGAAGAGCTTACCGCAGGAGGTTCCGGGATGCGCAAGTTTATGTCTAGCTAAGTCGCCTCTCGTTGAAAAACTGTTTCTACACTGCTGGCAAGTGTATACGTTCTGTCCTGCATGTTGCCGTAGATGGATCAGGAGATTATATTTTTTCGAAAATTGTTTGTCGCACAAGTCGCATACAAACGGCTTATCACCTGTGTGGTGGCGTTCGTGACTAACTAACTTGTATATGTGTGTAAACTTCTTTAAACAAAACTTGCAGGAATATCTCTTCGCCGTTTCTCCCTGATGTATCAACGCGTGGAGAGCCAGTTGTGATTTCTCCCTAAATTGCTTTTGGCAAACGTCACAGGAGTGCGGTTTCTGTCCCGAGTGTATGCGTTTGTGTTTTTTCAAGCCACTCGACCCGATGAACTGTTTATGACAAATTTCGCAACGATAAGGTTTTTCTCCCGTGTGTATTCGTTGGTGGATGAGCGCGTAAGTTTGCGACGTAAAGCTTTTACCGCAAATGTCGCAGGAAGAGGGTTTACTATACGCGTGGTAATACATGTGGCTGATGAGACGTTTTTTTAGTGAAAACGATTTTTTGCATAAATCACATGTGTACTTTTCTTTCGGAGTGTGAATTACAAGGAGGCTGCTCTCAGTTACTGAAATTGACTTTAACTTTTTCCGAGAGGCTGGCCGCTTATTTTTAACGTTACTAGACATTTGGTCTAGACTTTCATCGCTGTCAGATTCCTTGTCTGTGGAAGACCGGCTTAATCGGGCCGGGTCTGCCTCCTGCTTGCATGTGATCTTTCCTCGTTTTCCTTCCTTTTTCGGTGCAACTGTAAAGAAATAACACTGCTTTCAGGTACAAGGTGCTATGTTGTCTTTATATGTTTTATGACTTATATATTTTTAAAGTGATCCGACGAAAAAATTAAAGACTGGTTGGCCATCTAACATCGTACATTTCGCATAGACGAAAAACGTATCGAATTTGTTTACTGATGTTGTATTTCTGTTGCCGCTATAACAACAAATACTAAAAAAATAATAATTGTATGTCTGTATGTCTATATCAGTAACCAATATAAATGATCGAACACCGCGTATATTTTGCTTAGGAGTAGGGATCTGCTAACACTGGATTTTCAGATTCGGCCGTTTGAACCGGATCTTTTGTACGGAACCCTCGGTGCGCGAGTCCGACTCGCACTTGGCCGTTTTTTTTAACTTTAAAGTAAAATGTTCTCATTATCAGATCAACTTTCAATAAACTAAAGCAGTTTTATCGAGTTTTCTTTCAATATAATAACTCAAGTAGACACAGCTCTCTGATAAACAATGTGTCCTGGATAAAGTACACAAAGGCATAGAGATGAAACAAGATGCAATTTTAACGATGAGAAAAATAATGATAAAAATATTATATAGGTACCTAATTAATTTATTTTAACGATTTTTTAAAATAAGTACAATGAACACAGTGGACCTTATCTGAACAAAGCAAGATATTTCGCCTCTTATAGACTATACTCGTATTGCTTTATAATAATAAGAATTATAATAATTAAGGATAGCCTTTTATGTTAGCGAAAATATACTGAAAATAGGATTTTTTCACGAGTTATTTAATAATGCACCCGTCTTAAATAACTGTTCTAGTAATCATACTATGTTATGAAGTGGTAAAGAAGGAATGTCTGTACATTAAATGAAGTTTTAGCATGGCCTGCCCGGTCACCGGATTTAACTCCGCTAGATTTCTTTCTATGGGGAACTCTGAAAGATAAGGTTTACTCAACACCTGTGACCTCCAGAGAAGAGTTGTTAATAAGAATGCAAACGGTTTCAGAAGAAATCAAGAACACTTATGTTAACTTGAATCATGAAATCCGTTCAAGATTGAATATTTGTGTTGAAAACGGAGGTACACATTTTGAAAATCTAATGCATGAAATTACTCGTAATAAAAATGCGTAACTGTTTCATGTTGTTGTTTATTTTACTGTAGGTACAGGTTAGCATGATCGCTGTTACAACAAAGTCCCTATCCTGTATGAGGTAAGAGGTAAGTATGATGTAAAAAAATAAGTAGTATGATTTCCTTCGAATATTATCATGCCTAACAATTTATGGTTGTGTTTGTTAGTCAAAAAAAAGATACCTAAGACACAAAGTTTCAATAATAATGTAAGAGCACTTTAATTTCGTAGCACCTAATAAAGTTTGGATACATAAGTATTTGTGGTATTTTGTGGTGCCAATAAATAAAAATAATTTCAACACAAACATCGTGCTAGACATAACTTGACACTTCCTGTCATTCATGGAATACAAGTCACGCCATTCGCCTTTCATCATATGATTTCGGAGCGATTCGTGAAGTGTCATGCTCACTCTCTGTTCTTCAACTTGAGATTCCCACCTAAAGGCTTGTTCACAAAGAAGCGGGCAATTAATAAGATTTAATTCGTACTGAAATAGTAATTTAATTAAGACACATAATTAGACCCATGTTGATATAACATTATTTACTCGTACAGTCGTCAAAAATATGTGGTTTAAATCTTTCGGGTTATTAACGGTCACGGTGTATATCCATTGATATATATCCTCGACTCAAACTCAGTTTATAAGAATACTTTCTTTAAGTAATTGATGACAGCACAACCAAGATAATAGGGGGTTTACTTCTGTTAGTTAGACATCATATTTGTTGTTTTTAAAATTTCTCTATGGCAACCCATGCAATCTAAATCAAGCCCATGTCTTCATACATAGTTCACTTCAGAAGATTTAATTAGAAACCTATATGACTTAAACAGAATCAGCTTTAACCTTATAAGTTTTGTGTTCTATCAACTGCGGCAGTGCTGAATGCAAATTGAACTAGTCCCATAATAAGCTCAATAAGGCTTCTGTTATGTTATGAGTACTAAAAACATCCAAGATTCAAGAACAAATATTTATGCTCATCACACAAATATTTGCCCTCACTGAGATTTGAAACCAGGGCCTTCAGCTTTGCGGGCAATGTTACTCCCACTAAGCTAAACCGATCGTGAAATCATCAATTCCCGTTACTATATACTTCCTTAGGAGTCGGCTGCATATCTACTTAAATTTTAATTCAATTTCTAATTTTGATGACTATTGTAATCAGGGCCGGATTTAGGGGAGGGCATCTGGGGCTAGGGCACTGGGCCTCCATAAAAGAGGGGCCCCCACAATAGACTTCATAGCAAGTACAGAGCAATACCAAATTCTGATTAACAAATTATCGGAGAAAAGGGGCGGCCAGTTTTACATCTTGAAAAACCTTCGCGAAGATGGGACATAACCATCTATCAAAGCTTTCTCTCCTGAACATTGAAAGTGATTTACTCCGGGAACTTGACTTCAATGAAATCATCAACAATTTTGCTTCTAAAAAAGCTTGGCAGATTCCGTTTGTTAACAATAAAATTTAATTTCTCATAATTCTTATTTTTGATTATATTCATATGTTTCTTAAAATAATTTATTTCGTTTCACAATAAACTCATTATTGAAAAACTTGACTGAAAAAAATTGTGTATTTTATATGGAAAATAATTAGGTGCCAGGCAGGCGGCCTACGCTCCTTTGTTGCCCTAGGGCCTCCACACATTTAAATGCGGCCCTGATTGTAATACAATTTTAACCTATTATCAACATATTTTAATGTACCTCCACTCTTTGCATCAAACATTATCTGCATTCATCCATACATGATGTTGAGAGCTGTGCCTGAAAATCACACAAAACAGTATCCTAGTGAACTCACCAGTTGTAAAAGCAGCATCCCGAGGTTGTAAGGACTCTGTCCCAATGACCAGATCCGGCTTGACTTCATGACCGGCATACAAAGCACCTAGTGCGGTCTCCTTACTCACTTCCCAGTCGGGCCCATCCCAGCGGGGCTCCTCCTTCACAGAAACGATCTCTGTCTTCACAAGTACTGCATGTGGACATGATTGTTCTTTCACTATGTCTTCGGATGGAGCAAGTTCTTGATCGATTTTCACTTGTACATCCTCAGTTTCAGGTTCTTTTTTCACATGCTCTATCCCTTCATCCATTGACACAGGCTCATTTTTAATCTTCGGACATATCAGTTCTTGCGACATAGTTGTCGTGAATGTAAAAGTCTGTGCAGTGCCAACTGACACTAAAGCAAAGAGCACAACAACATTTTATTAGAGCCAAAACAATTTTGCTTTCATGATATCAGGTCTACACCGGCCACAATAAAGCAGGTAGAGGTCATAGGACGATATTATATTAGATTAGAAAAACAGATAGATTGACACAACCACGACTCTCCTCAAGATGGCGAAAAACAATTAGTTTAGTTTTGTTTACAACAGAAATGTTTAAGAGATTTTTATCGAATAAAGTTATTATAGGTAAATCGATTGAATCTGGGTCATTTTATTTCATGGTTACAATAACTTCGAAATGAATCAATCGTTAGCTAGTTAGCTAGAAGAACAAACAGCGAGAATAATAATTTGGCACGTAAAGTAAACAATTAAAAACACGTGAATTTCAACATTTTCAACCAACTGCGTCGTTCCATAGGTAATATTCAAACGAATGCTCTTAAGTCCAATGTACACAATCAATCTTCTTATATTATTGCGCAATAATTATGCAAAAGTATGAGGTAGGTACATGCACAGGGTACATGGTTAGATTTTTGTTCCATTTCGGCGTTTTTACTTTTATTAAACTATCGTTCTCCGACACGTCAGAGCGTCTCTGAAATCCGAATGGCGCCATCTCGCTCACTCAAGTGCCGCATAACATGAGATCGAGAGACACAGCACTTGTCTACGGTATATCGTCAATCGTCGTATATAGAATGAAGAATGGAATCAACCGCCAAATTTAAAAATGTAGCTGCAGTGTGCCTGCATGAGCTAGATATAAGCATGATTGTATTTTTTTCATTAACTAATGACAAATGCATTTAATTTGTTTAACCCTAGCTCATACAGAAACTGCGCAGCTATATTTTTAAATTTCGCGGTTAATTCCATTCTTCATTCCAATCATCAGTCCCCGCTTTCCTTGTGGCACTGGTATCACTCGTGTTAATTTCCACATTGCAGGAAAAACTGCTGACTTTACGACAGTCTTTAAAGATATGGTGGGATCTCGTTTGGGTCTGAAGACCGTTTCGGCGGTAGCCTGGTTAGTGCGTGCTGTACCTCCGCTAATTCCAGGCTTGCAACGTGTACCCTTGGGCTATTTCAATTTATTTATTTTATTAGGAATGGCGATTGCGACTGGTGGGTAGGTAGGTAGGTAGGCAGGCAGGCAGGCAGTTAGGTAGGTTACGCGGTCATCGGTCATTTTATATTGGTTATGGACATAGACAGATATAAAACTATTCTGTTGATAAATCGATGAACGCCGGTTGCACGCACGAAAAAGCATGACCCATTGTCACGTTTCGCGCTATCACGTAAAATTATCGTCCATAAACCGACCTTACAGACAACCAAATTTTCTTTCCCATTGTCTTTCCCCCCGTCGCCCGCAGACCATGTCACGAACGAACTTGTCAAGCTATGGTGACCCCCTCCAAAATTTATAATTTGGCTGCAGTATAAGAGGGACAGACAGAGCTACCATTATGACATATATGGTAAACTAGCTTCTGCCCGCGACTTCGTCCGCCTTAAATTCGTTTATCGCGGATAAGGGTATTTTTCCGGGATACAAACTAGCCTATGTCCTTCCCCGGGACTCACTATTTCAATACCAAATGTCATTCAAATCGGTTCAGCACAGACAGACAGACAGACACACTTTCGCATTTATAATATTAGTATGGATAGTGGGCGACTAAATCTTATAAATGAAAATCAACAACACTAACAGAGCTCACATTTATTGGTAATCTATAAAACATAATAAACATCCCCAATCGGACCAAACATTGTATAGTTAGTTAAATTTGTAAAATTGAGTGTCGTTTAGTTAAATACTTCTAGTACATAAAGTTGTAAAAATGAAATGTCTGTACATTTACCGACATTTAAAAAAAATCTAGAAGACGCCCGTAACTTTATTCGCGGAGGCGAAAAAGTCATAAGCCTTCTCTTTTTATTCAGCGTGGTCGCGTAAAAAGTATCCTATAACCATCTGGTAATACCCAGCTACTCGTACAGCAAAAATAGTTGAAATCCGTTTAGCCAATTTGGCGTGATGAGGACACAACGATACATTAGTACAAACACAAAAAATTCAAATAAAATATTTTTCAATTCAGTGACCTCCAAATAGTGCGTTACAATCTTTTTTTTTATTAGAAGGTGTACATACATGCCAGATGGGCCTAATGTGTAAAGACAGTTACATATGTGCCAGAAGGGCATAATTAGTTTATTTTAAAGATAAACTACCAGCAGCGTTTCACAAAATGAGAGGCTTACTGACGAGAAGGAAACGCTGGAAAGAAAACTCCCAGAGTAACTCGTTACTAAATTATTTTAAAAACAAAGATTACTAAACTACTTTTAACCGATAACATATTTTTACACCGTTCGGAAATTAAGGTTTTGCACTCCTGTGTTTTGCTTGTTCCTTGATGAGATGTATTACAGGATCTCAAGCTGGTGGTAGCGACAACCCATCTTCTCTATTGAAATTAGGACGCTTTTTAATCTCAATAGCCTCGCGTAGCATTCATTGCCAAAGAGAAAAGATATTTTCCCAGAATGCTAGTCTGGCAATTGAAAGATGAGAAAGGAATCAACCGTGAAATTTAAAAATGTAGCTCCGTTGTGCCTGTATGAGCTAGAGTTAAACAAATTCATTGCTTTTGTCATTAATTATTAAGTTATTAGTTAACGAGAAAAGCATTAAAATTTGTTTATATCCAGCTCATACAGGCAAACTGCAGCTACATTTTTAAATTGCGCTGTTGATTCCATTCTCATCCTTCATTGGCCAGACTCTACGCGTCATTTTCTTCAGTAAGCCTCATATTGTGAAACGCTGTTGTTAGTTTATTCTTAAAATAAAATAATGAAGCCCTTCTGGCACATGTGTAACGTCTTTACACATAAGGCCCATCTGGCATGTATGTACCTTTATTTGTTTTCTCAGTGGGTAGTTTAGTTTGCACAAATTGTAACTTCGACAGAGGAAAACATGTATTTTCTCCTACCCCGACACGAAAGCTGAAAAGCTTCATACAATCACGCGATATAATCCGTTTAAATTGTTTTATTTAAATTTTATACAATAATATTTATAAATCTAATTCTATTCTTTAAGGCCATTTAAAACCGTTTTGAGGTTAGCAACTTTAATTTTCAGTCTTTTAACACGACGAGTCAAAGCTATAGCCCGTGCATTTGAGACTTTTAGCAAAGTTTTGGTGCATTGTAGAGCTTTCATGGAGGATCTGGAAGACTGTTCGTACTGATGATCATGTGCTACGCTGTTTTCAAGTCTTGATTTCTTTGGACTTCGAGTGGCTCCATATAAATGATCATTTCTTATACAAGATAGTAATTGTCTATCTTTTTCCAACTCGTCTGTAGCAGTGCTTGCATCTGAAAATAGTACATTACTGCAGATGCTGCGAAATAGGGGATTGCCCACCGATTAGTTATAGATGGCCGAGGGATTAACGAGGCCATATAGAGATACGAGGCCGACAATCCCTATTCGCGCCGAGGCTTGTATAGTGCTTTTCTCAAACATGCAATGGAATAAAAAACAATATTTTTTACAGAATAAACATTTTTTTCCCACTCAAAACGTTATTTTAATACACATTTATACGCCGACGAGCGGCGCGGCGCACCCCGGCGCGGCAGCGCTCGGAGCGAATTGAAACAAAAGAAGGTCGCTTTGCTGGCCATTTCGTATAAAATAATGTGCCCCTCGTCGCACCGCACCCGAAATGTGAGACTTCGGGGTCTATTATAAGGAACACAACGTTAATATTTCATTGCATTTTTGAGAAAAAGTGATTTAAATTATTTTTATTACGTGGCATGATTTAGACTATGAGTGACACCTTATTTATTTTTATGCAATCAGTGCACTTGCCTTTTTGAAATCCATTATCTTCCAAAATACTTTCGTTTAACCTTTTGACCCCGCCTTGCTTTGGTGACTGACACTTTGACAATGAAGAACTTTCAGATGTTGAAGAGGCAGACATTGCTAAAAACATAATAAATCGAACAATTTGAAATTAAAAAAAATACAGACTACTAAAATCCGAGGCCAGCGGCGAGTGATATTTTCACCTGAATAGACCACAGTTACAAAAACTATTGAAGTGTATTATGCACCAAACTATTATATTGCAAATACGAAAATATCAAAATCCGTACAGATTTTCGTAACACGCATTCCTTAGGTCATTAGGAACAAAAAATGGTATTTGAATCCTAGGCAAATCCGGCTTAGTTTTGAAGATTTTATAATTTTTTATGTAAACAATGTATTATGATTACTAAAGTACATTAAGCAATTTTGATCGCGACGTTGCCACATGTGGTAAAGTTTCGCGTCGCTTGACAAAATTCAAAGTGACAGCTACTCACTAAAATCATCCTTTTTGAGAAAATAGTCGTTACCATTTTCGCCTACTTTATTTAAACTGAATTTGACTTGGTCCGTATAATATTTTTTACTCCTAATGGCCTCAGAAATCTGGCTAATGAAAGATGAGACTGGAATCAACCGCGAAATTAAAAATGTAGCTGCGGTGCTTCCGTATGTACTAGATATAAACAAATTTGAATGTTTTTCTCATTAACGAATAACTTAATAATGAATGACAAAAGCAATACATTTATGGCAGTGGGTGATGCACTACCAGCAAGATAAAAATGGAAATGAGATATATGTACAACTAATATATTTAAAACAGTAATTACAGTATATACAAATATTGAATTAGATTAGTAGCACGACCGTTTAGTAAGTAGCTGTCGCGAAGCGAGTGACAGAGCTGTTATTTTTATTGTTGTCATGGTGCGTGCGCTGTGCTCTTCTGCCGCGCCACGCCGGCGGGAGTCAAACATGCATGTGGAGCAAACAGGTCACCACAAACCTTTAGGCGGATCCGGTCATATTCAGATTTTGCCAGCTTGGTTTTAGGTCAAAATCTGAGTTAGTAGGATTCTGGTCATAACACATTCGCCATAAGTCTGTTTCCGGTTGTGAGTACTGGCCACAGCACTGTCGGCGGTTCTCTTTGAAAGATATGCAAAATATACTCGTGTCACAATTGTCACATGCATTCTGTAAGACGTAGAGGAATAAATGTATTTTATGTTCATAAAATGTTTTCCACGTAATCTAACCCTAACATCGGTTCAGATAGATTTGGGATATGACTTATGAAGTCGAAGTCACTTTCTCTGGAAGTGAATTTCTGAGTAGGTCAGATTCTGAGTGGGTCACGGTCATGATAGTATTACGTCGTAAGTTTGTTTCGGAAAATAGCATTTTCTTATTAGGTCAGACTCGTATCGCGTTGTTTTTTAAATAAATCTGAATCTTATGTCAATTAATTCTGAGAAGTTTTATTTTTTAGTAGGCCAGATTTTATACAAGTATAATAGGGTACATGCATGAATTTTCTTTATCGCTTTTCTTAACTATATATCAAAATACCGTAAAAACGATTTCAAAATGTGAAATTAAAATTTAAATCGGCCAAGAAACACGCAAGATGTAGGCATTTTAAACTGCTAATTAGACGGCGATTTGACAGAGGTCCGACATGCCGGCCATATAAACTCCACATTAAATTCCGTTTTGCTAGAAAGAGATAGAATGAAATGTTTGATGGCTTATATCTTGGTTATTTTGATAGTTATTCGAATTTTTTTTTGTCTACTGTTTGTTACATGAATGAGCTTTTAACAAAGCAAAAATTAAAATTCATGCATATTCCCTATTCTGCCAAGGATAGGTATAATTCGCAAGAAAAAAATACCATGAAGTACTTACTATGACTGAATAATAAATGGTAATTAGATACATATCAATAGTAGATTGTTAACCAAGGGTTGGAAGTGACCCATTTCACCTGAGATATATTTCTTTTTTCTTTTCCAATAGTTCGAGGGTGCAATGGGTAATTTCACCCGAGTTAAACACTCTGCTTTTCATTTCGACTGTGAGGAAAATAAAATACTTAACGCAGATTTTATAAAATAGACCAACTGAAACATTATTTTAATATCAATCAAAATAGATCGCAATGAGTTTAGATATATGAAAGCTTTCATTTTAATAATAAGACGTAACTCAATTATCTTTGTGAAAATAAAATAAAAATACATTCCACCCTAGGGATGGAAAAAAGTTATTTTTCACCCGGCTATCTACCCATGAAAATTAAACTTTCCGAACAGGAGAGATGAAAAGATAATGGCCACTTAGAATCATAAAACACGATCAGCATAATAGTTATTGTTTTCAATGACAATGTCTTATTAATATCTTTCTGTTCACTAATGCTTCTATTATGTTTATGTCGTTCGTCTAAACGAACTACAATAAAGAAAACAATAATATGATAGATCTGATTAAGAGATAATTATAATGTTAAGTTTTATTTTATTTCCAAAGTAAGTGTCATTTTATGTAATGTTATTTTTTTTATTATAAAAAAAATAAGACAAACGTATTGAATTTAAAGTGAAGAAAAATGCGAAATTGTAACATGTTTTGTTATGTTCCCTCTGACTGTACATCGGCCTAACGTACCCAGACATTGATTGACATAATTATCTGACCTTCCCAGAATATAGCTTAGATAGAATTTAATCAACATAGAAATGGTCATATTTAGAATTAGAAATACTGAGATTCTAAATACCCAATTTCGTGACCTGCTCAGAATGCGGCATGATAAGAATCTGAAGTGCTAGGCATTTGACTTAGTAATAATGTAACATTTTAAGGAAATTGGATATCATAAACAATGCCATATTCGGAATCATACCTACTCAGAATCCGACTTAAATAGAAACTGGCAACCTTAGAGTCGTACCTACTTAGATTTTGACCTTTAGCTAAACTGGCAAAATCTGAATATGACCGGATCCGCCTAAAGGACCACAAATTGTTTAACTCTAGCTCATAAAGGCACACCGCAGCTACATTTTTAAATTTCGAGGTTGATTTCAGTCTCATATTTCATTAGCCAGACTCTGGCTTTTTTTAAGTAGGTAAGCCTTCTGCTTGCATTTTGGTGCTAGACTGCATCCTAAATAAGCCATATTATTACGTTAAATTTACAACTTACCTTCTAATATTGCTGAACTGCCCGACAGTGATGTTCTATTGGAATGTTTGATTAAACATTCATTACTCGTATCAAAATGTTTCAAACAAAGGCTATCTTTATCTTTAGGAGTCTGTAGCCATTTACCCGTCTCCCTCAAACTAGTTGATAATCTGCAAAAATAAATTATTAAAACTCTATGACCCTCCCCTTAGGCTTGGACCTCGTTTGGACAATCGGAAACCTCTGGTTTATGGATTTTGAATTATACTCCGCCACAAAAGCTTTTAACAGTCAAAACTGTCATTCCAATCGAACCATCTATTAGAAAATCGTCATTGAAATCTGTCCATCCGTCTATTTTGAAGTTATGATGCTACAGATACTTTTGTCGGTGGTCAAATATATTTAAAAAAATACGGCGATTTTAAAGCGATTGTATTTTTGCCGACTTTTCAAGGAACTGTGGACGCGCCTTATAGAGGAAACACGTGACCAGAGGGCTGACCACTATTTCGCCCAGCCAATCAGCATTGCCATCCAGCGCGGCAATGTGGCCAGCATTCTGGGCACACTCCCCAGCGAAAGGGATTTAGGGGATTTTTTTAATTCGTAAATACTTATGTAGGAAGATCCGTAGAGTAGTTTTTTTATTTAATTTATAATAGTCTTATCCATTACTGTTTTTTATATGCTATTGTGTTATTGAAATTCAAATAAGCTGATATAAGATTAATAACACTAATTGTATATCGATATTGAAATAAATTTTACACACTATTGGATAAAAAAAACAACAAAATGCAAGTATCTGTGAAATGACATAATACTCTCTTTTCTTTAACGACTTTTGCAAAATATTGCATGATTGTAAACTCGAGCCAACACGAATAAATAAAACTTGAAATCTCCCAAATTTTAATAAAAACAAATTAAAACGTTGTTGAGTGTAGAAAACTAAGGAGAACAATCTCTATGTATACAAAGTGTCTATCAATAGGCGTTAAATTGGTGGCGCCACAGTAGCTAAAATAAATTACAATAATAATGCCAAAAAATCCACAACGATGCAAGAAAAATAATTTTGAACACGATTAAATATTGTACTTTTTGTTTTACAAATATCATGATAATAATCACAATTTTTGCAATTTATTAGTGGATCACTCCACTAGTGTTATTATTATAAACAAAGATCAGAAACAAATGAAAAAAGTTTTCGACGATACTGGACTTGAACCAGTGCCTTGAGCCAGACCAGACAGGCGGCGCTAACGGCTAAAGAGTCGGATGCACCATACAGAGATCCATAAGCAAGAACAGATGACAAAATTCGTCGACTACTGGTGTGGACGATTAGCTCAGATGGTAGAGCGTGCTGCCCCGGTCTGGCTCAAGGCACTGGTTCAAGTCCAGTATCGTCGAAAACTTTTTTCATTTGTTTCTGATCTTTGTTTATAACGATTAAATATTGTCAATCAGAAGAACGATTGTATTGTAATTGGTTGTTGATTTCATACTAACTTGCTACACTAGCGCCATTCTGGACGGATTTGAGATTAATATTTACTGAATATATATACGAAGATTGTTCTCCTTACCTGTTTTATACTCCATGAAATATGGAAACGTGAACCACAGCGATTTGAAGGTAACGTCAAAATTAGTTCATTTAAAGACTCGCTGACCGGGGCGCTTCAAATTCATACACAAAATTAACTGTCAAATGTATTGGCCAGCCTATCCAGTGGAATACAGAGGGGTTACTACTTCGCATATCAAAATTCGAAGTTCGTAACGTGCTATCCCTCTCGCTCTCATGTTAAACTCCACTTGAGTGACCAAAAAATAAATTCATGATTTTTAAGGTGAAGAAAAGTGATTATAATTATATTATTTTCATGACTTAATTACATCTTAAACTGTCTAT
Organism: Hedya salicella; assembly: GCA_905404275.2. Classification (NCBI taxonomy): domain Eukaryota; kingdom Metazoa; phylum Arthropoda; class Insecta; order Lepidoptera; family Tortricidae; genus Hedya; species Hedya salicella. The sequence goes on along the minus strand of FR990097.1, from coordinate 50,856,135 downwards.
TATAATTCAATCACAATTTATATACTCATTTGACTATGATTATTAATACCAAGCTATAGTGGCGCACCGTTAAAGATCTGCCGTTTAACTGAGACGTCCCTTGCGTTAAAAAAGTAAAGCGGCATAGCGACAAAAGGGTTGGAATGCGAACGCGCTGTAGGACGCGTTACGTCCTCCACCCGTCAAACCTCTTATCGGCATGCCCCCTCTCTCACGTCCTGTCCAGTTACACAGTTGCTATTATTGTTATTTTTTGACGTGAATAAATTACGAGACTTGAAAATTTTATTTATATTAACGACCAAGTTAGTGAAGTAATTGCCATTAAATCAAGATTATATCTGAATAGACACCCTGTATATTATAAGTACACGTCATTTGAATCGCGGTTTTGCTGGAGATGGAGGAGACTATAATTTATCTTCAGATTCAAGACTATGCGATTCTTCATGCTTTTTCCATCGACCTTCCTGCTTAAACTGTTTATCACATACACTGCACGAGAACGAACGCTTCTTCGTGTGAGTCTGCTTGTGGCGGTTCATTGTTCGTCTTGCACTGAACGACTTTTGGCACACGTCACAAGAGAACGGTCTCTCTCCTGTATGGATTAATCTGTGCGCCTTCAAATGCACTTTTTGAGAAAACTGCTTCCCGCAAATATCACAGCGGTAAGGCTTAGCCCCGGTGTGGATGCGCTGGTGTCGCACCAAATCGTTATTAGACACGAAATCCTTCTGGCATATTTCGCATGAAAACGGTTTTTTTCCAGTGTGAATTCGTGAATGGACGCCGAGTTGGAAGTTCTGTGAGAATTTCTTATCACATACGTTGCATTCGTAAGGTAATATTCGCGCATGCACGTGTTGGTGGCGAGCTAATTTATACCTTTGCGAAAATTTCATCGGACAGTGTAGGCAAGAATACCGTTTCGCTTTCTCTCCTTCGTGGATCATCGCATGGATGTACAGTTGCGATCGCTCTCTAAACTGCTTTGGACACACTTCGCAACTCCACGGTTTCTGTCCTTCGTGAATCCGCTCGTGTCTGCTCAAGTAGCTCGAGCGTGCGAATTGCTTCTGGCAGATTTTACAAGTGTACTGTTTTACATCTGCGTGTAGTTTTCGATGCGTGTACGCGTACTTGTGCGAGGTGAATTCTTTATTGCAAATGTCGCAGTAATACCGATTTGTTTTCGTGTGGAAATACACAATGTGTCGGATCAGGAGCGTTTTTATTACAAAAGTTTTACTACAATAGTCGCATACGAACTTATCGTCCGCGGGATCCAAGTTGCTAGGTAGTTTGTGTTTATACTTGTACTGTTTTCGTGATTCTGCCGCCTTCCTTTTATGGACGAGACTGTAAACTCTGCTGATCTTCGGACCGTCCGCCGAGCGACGGCCGGTTCGGGTTCCTGGTCGTTTCCTCGCCCCGCCGGCTTCGCCGCCACTACGCCCAGCGTCTTGTTTGTACGAGACGTCGACTTCATATGGTTGCACTGAAACATAAAAAAAAACATGTTGCTTTAGTGGAATAATTAGTTAAGATAAATTTAGACTTAGCAAATGAAGTACAGAACGCTTTCTGTTCCCCAGAATTGATGATAAGCATAATACTTGACGTAACTGACGGCGCATACATAGGTACACAATAGTTTATTTTTTGTAATAAGCCGAATAATTATGGAGTACTCTTTACTACCGCAAGACGTATGATGCGAATCTGTTTCATCGTGTAAAGTATTGTTTTTTTATACATATCTATCTATCTATTTATTTATTTATTTATTAAAGAAACACATGCAAATTTACAGTTATCACACCAAAGCATTTGCACATTACACAAGACAAAGCAATAGAACACAACAAAGTAAAAAGTAAATAACAATAAGAACATAATAATCAGCTTAATCAGCTTAGGTGGGTGAGGATTTTCCTGCAAAATGCACCAACACTATCGGAAAAAACATCTACATCATCAGCTTTCAGTGCAATCCGGTTTAGCACATTTAGTGCTCTAGCTGTTGGCGCGTTAGCGCCGCGGTGGGTGCGCGTGGCAGGTCCCGCGAACAGCCGACGGTTACGGCCCGACGCCACCACTCCGCCGGCTCGTGGTACCACGAGGCCGATCCGTTGAAGGACCGACGGATTATCCACTTTATTATTTAAGACACCATAGTAGTGCACTATATGGAGAAACTTACGCCTCAAACAGCGAGGGGTATAAAAATGGATAGTATCGGTACAATCGCCTAAACACGTATCTGGCGAATTTCTTTTGTATTTTTTCCACCATGAGAATATACTTATCCTCATGGGGATCCCAAACTACGGCTCCAAATTCCAGCTTATTACGTATATAGGCGCAGTACAGCATAATGGCTACCCTTACGGTTGAGAACTCTGAGGAGAGTCTCATGATAAAGCCCAGAGTTTTGGAAACCTTCCTGCATGTAGTAATCATGTGCTTACTACATGCAGGAAAGTTTCCAAAACTCAAACGCATCGACAACTACACGCAGATGTAAAAGAGTACACTTGTAAAATCTGCCAGAAGCAATTCGCTCGCTCGAGCTACTTGAGCAGACACGAGCGGATTCACGAAGGACAGAAACGGTGGAGTTGCGAAGTGTGTCAAAAGCAGTTTAGAGAGCGATCGCAACTGTACACTTAATATTTTTAACCCCCATCAAAAAAGAGGGGTGTTATAAGTTTAACGTGTCTGTTTTTCTGTGTATCTGTCTGTGGCATCGTAACGCCCATACGGGTGGACGGATTTGAGTGCGGTTTTTTTTCTGTCATAGATAATCTTATCCAGAGTGTTCTTAGAGTCTGGCTATAATATCTTTACCCCACCAATTTTAATGGTATTATCTGTGCTTTGGTATATGGCAACACTGAATAAGGGCACTAAATAGTCTTAGGAATAATAAGTCACTAACACCACATAATATATTCTCAGTGCACTTAAGAGGCTGCTAAAAGCTAAATGGCTTCACTTGAACATTATTTTAAACATAAACCATATTGGTGTTATTCAAAAGTACTAACATTGGTTAATCTTACCAGCCAAAGATATAATGCTATGTAAACATTGCCGCTTTTCAGCGATAATCGCTTCTTGCTGTTGCTTTACAGCATCGAAGTTAACGATCATGCGGAAAAGCAGTTCCCGCTGACCACTTTTATATGGTTATCCCACAGTTAAACCATTATTTTTTTTAAAACCAACGCACGTAAAGATAAATTGTTATATATATAGTGAGAAATGGCAGTTCGAGACTTTTGCCAGCATCAGTTTTAAAGATATATTACAACACAATTGGTAAATAACACTAAAAAAAAACGATAAATTGTTTCTTAAGACACATAAACAACTTGACGTCTGTGACAGATACAAAACATTGCCATATTGAGTTTTTATATATTTGACAGTTCATTTGCTTGGAAGAGATAAAATGGTCCGACTATAGCTTTGTTTGATGAAATTTGGAGCACACTCGTCTCCAAGATATTCAGCTTTTAGTGGAAAAAGTGACCGGATCTCAGCCAATATTGCTAGCCAGGAACTCCAAATTTTGTTGTTATGTTCATTTGTGTCGGGGGGTTTTTAAATAAGTTGTAAACCATTCGAAAGCTTTGCCTCTGTTTCCATATAGGGTAAATCGTCAATTACTGGCCACCTACTAAAATAGTCTCTTTACCTTTAAATAGAATTTATTTTTAGTATAAGGTGGCCAGTTATTGACGATTTACCCTACTGATCTTACTCATGATCACGATCTTCAGTGCATTGGTTTCTATTTTTTAAATAACTACAGGTCTAACGCCTTAACAACTGAGTCTGTTCCTGAGGTTTGGGAGCGGTGACAAGAGACGTGACATGACGTGCTCGCTATACACATAATATACGTCACTTATCAAGCCCCCCCCCCCCCCCCCCCCCCGCTCCCATACCTCACGAACAGACTCAGTTAAGCGTTAGGCCTATAGCAAATCATTCGTAATCTTTGCCTGTGTCTCCATAGTAAAAAACGAGTACCGTTTCGCGAACTCCCCTTTGAAAACTAATCGTGTTTTATCCAGTGGCGTAGCGTGCATTAGACGGGTCCTGTATAGTTATAATTTGTTAAGGGGCCCATCGATGAACCGTCGTCCCCAAGCCTACCAATTTTCCCTACGGCGAGGCCCTTGTAGCCCCGGGGGGCCTTATCATTGATACGGCTGATACGGCGGTAGCTATGGCCCTGGTTTTAATCTCTAAAATGCTTTTTGGAAACTTCGCGACAGTTTTCTCTGCGGGATGGTCGGTGTTTGTTCAAGGAAGATTAATCAACGAACCGAAACTTTGGAAGTGCACAGTTTATCTTTCGTGTGAAAGTGCTCATGTCTTCTCAAAAAATGATCAGATGTCAAATGTTTCTCAGAAAATATGCAGCGACTGAGTTGGATATTTTCTCATCGTAGTCAAATATTTATCCGAAAATATGCAGCTCAGTCGTGGATCTGCAAGAGCAGTGTGTATCGCCTTTATGCAGCAGACATCTGAATATACCTAACCCAAGAGTTCCAAGACGTGCAGCCCACCATTGAGAAAACATCATCATCAGTGCCCAAGATCGGTGAGAGCAAAGAAATATAATTGACAACGTTTCATTTTTTCAAACCACTACCATATGTTTCTGTCAAAAATTATTGCCGAATGTACTTTTCTTTGAACATCCATCAACTAGACACCGAGACTATTCTAAAAAACCCAAACTCGGCAGGATTGCATTATTTTATTTCAGAGTTCCTATGACCACCTTCCTGCTCCATCATCAGATCAGCTCGATGGTATCATACTATTGCATCGTCACCGAACTTATATAAAAGTATGCAAAATTTTAGCTCAATTGGAAACCGGAAAGTAGGTCTTTAACTTACAAGATTCCATCCGACCGAACATACATATGTATGTATAAGTAGTTACATTGCAAGTTAAATAAAAGCTTGTATTTTTTTTTAAATATAACCACATCTTTTTCAAGCTAAATCTCATCTAATCTTACTTTAGGGACCTCCCGGGCTCTCTTTTCTCGGCTAATATCATGTATTTTTTTTTCTTTAAGAATCAAAGTAAAATTGCAAAAAAATGGGTTAAATTAAGTATCAGATTCACATGTTTTATCACTAAATTATTCCCAAAGCTCTCTCTCCATTTCTTTCGAGAGTATGGATGTATGCGACGTCCGAAACGTCAAAGAATTTTTCAGAGGTAGTCGCGCGGTAAAGGAGTAAGTCGTTTAGTTTTCGGAAGGAGTTTCTCGACAAACGGTCTTGCCTTCTCGTGTTCCCTGGTTTGAACATGGCGCGTTATGTAGGGCAAATATTGTAAGGACGCTCAGGCTTAGGTCCAGACTTGTTTCACTAAATAAGTTTGCACATCTTATGAAGAAAGCAATGATGTGCACCACTTTTTAGTGGAATGTGTTCGAACACCGAACACGCAGTAAAGAGACAGGTTAATAATAGATTGGGGACATAACTGTATTCATTTTGGTACTTTCCAACCGACATTGTCAGAACCCATGTCGGGAGCAGCGAAATTTGTATAATTTTTTTTTTATAAATAAGTGTATGTTAGAGAAACGGTTGACTTGTAACGATTTTATTCAACTGGCCACACTGGTGGCAGCACTGTCGAGCTGTTTAAACATAACCTGTAGGGTAATTGCACTTTGAGGAGTGGCAACACTTTTGTTTAAATTTTTTATGCTACTTGTCAGTCAGTGGTGCGGTGGTTGTGGTCATTCACTCTTGCTTGGACCGCCGCCTGCGCCGGGTGTGCGCACTGATAGACACTATATCAAGATGGCGGCAACAGAAAACATGGCCGACGATCTTAATCCGAGTAAATCTCCAACATGTATACAAATTTGGTTGCTTTTTTGTATTTATCATATCAAATCAAATGAAAATCAAAATATTCTTTATTCAAGTAGGCCTTCGAAATGTCAGTTACATTGAGAGAGGTCTGCTGGGAGGCATACAATATGATCCAACAATTGTGGCAAGGATTAGGGAAAACCCAGAAAAACCTAATCAGATCATTTAACTTAAGTATAATAATATTGATAAAATCATCATTTTAAAAATTTAAATAATTAATAAAATAAATCCCAAAAGGATTATCAATAAAAAAAAAATCTACAATGTGTACAATAAAATTCTAAATGTCAGAGTATATAAAACAATTAAGATTAAAATAATAATAATACTTCAATAAGGTATTCGTTAAAATAATTATCCATATACCTACATGACGCTATGATTTACATTAATCCCACGCGGCTTTACCATTCATGTAGTCTTGTGTGCTATATACATATTAGAAGTAGTCATATGATTTATGTTTAGGACTGCTGGAGCTGGCATGTTCATTTCCATTGATCAAAGGTCCTTAAATAAAGATTTAAAAAATCTAAGACGATGATTTATGTAAAATAGCATGGAATACCGAATATTAAACTATACATTCCGTCGCAAATGACGCGACGCGCCTTTGAGACAGAATTTGGTGAGAAATGTGAAGAATGAGAGAAAAATTAAATTGTACTCATCAAAACTGCAAATGATAATATATTTCTGGAGAAGCTTGCACATGAAATAAGTGAAATAACAAATTATAAAAATAGGACAGGTCCACGATTTATGTACTTTAAAAGATGTGATCAAAGAGAATATAACCACTAAGTTTTATGTGATGACAATTTATGATAAAGATGAGAAAAGGGCAAAATTAAATGATTTTCATATACTACTCCCAATTGGATATGCCGAAATAAGAAAAAAATACAATAATTTAAGAAGACGGAATTATTGGAAAGGATATAAAAGAACATAGGAAAATGTAGCAAATGCCAGAAAGAGAAACAATTACTCAGTAACTACTAAGAAACTAATAACAATAACAACGACTGCGGAAACAGGCTTTCAGAAAATATACATCGATATTGTACGTCCTATTGGATTACGATTTTTTTCTTATATACTAACTCTACAATGTAAACTAACAAAATATGTTGAAGCCTACACGTTACTTACTAAAACAGAGGCATTTTTAAATAATTTTATTCTACGTTATCGCATTCCCGACATCATTGCTACAGACAAGGATCACAATTCACCGCAGACATTAAATAAATACGAGTACCAGCGACAATCTTTCACAAATCGACCTAGTCCCAAACTAAGCAAAGCTTTTACTATGGGTACTTAACTCTGATTTTTAATTCAAGACCAAAATCTGACAGTTCGGATCTTGATGATTTAAACAAATAAACATTATTTCATAAAAACATGAATGAGAAATCGTGGAACCAGTAATATTAGGGTAAGTTTTATTGATAAAAATACTGACACTTAAACCAGTAAGCATTGATCACAGCGAAAATGCACCCGTTGACGTTAAATTTTGGTCTTGAATTAAAAATCAGAGTATAGGCGACGATATACATAATATATAGACAAATGATAATACTTAAATACATATAAAACATCCAAGACCCTGGAAAAAACACTTGCCCTGGCCGGGATATGTAAATAACTCCATATAGAAAAGCTCACTTCCACAGCTCACCATCACCAGAGCATTAGCGCATTGGAAAATACACACAAGTCTTTAATCGTATTCACATATTCAGACGAATAACCATACCGAATATATAGGAGTTAGTGGTATTCATATTGATGCTTTGCTTAAGTCTTACAACACGTCTGTCCATTCGCAATACGTCATCTTTGAGATGAGAAAAAAATCTTGGACAACATCTTAACGATTTTGCATCGAATTCAAAGCTTTTGATAATTGCGTTTTCTCTTTAATTTCCAGTCAACCCAAGAGTTTTTTTTTATTACCATTTTCCTTTTCTTTTGGGCCTGGTGAGACCTTTAAAAATGCTTTTAAACAGTTCATTTTCTTCGTCTTAATTTTTTCGTATCTACCCTTTAGTGTTAGTTAAGATACTGTATTTTTAACCCCCGACAAAAAAAGGGGTGTTATAAGTTTAACGTGTCTGTGACTCTGTGTATCTGTTTGTGACATCGTACCGCCCATACACAGTGTGCGATTGACCCTTAGTTGTGGCCATACTTATTATATTTTGTATTATTACGTGTTTTGCCACGGTTTTAACTTAATAAAGCATCTACATAAATTCCCGTTGCGATACCTTCCTTAATTTCGTAATTATAAATTTTATTCCGAGAGGTCAATGACCTTCATAAATATTGTTTTAATCGAAATTTCCTATCAGATTAAAACTACCGTTTAATTTGAAATACTTTACCGATAAAATTAACTACATAAAACTCGGAGATATTGCGTTTCTAAAATTTTTTCTGATATCTATGGAAATAGGGTTGCCACAAGAAGTTTAAGAAAAACTATTTTTCTTTTATTAATTAAACTCTGCTTCTCTTTCAGTAACGATTATGTCATCTTCCGGGTAACATTTTTTCTTAGCTGTTCTTACTTGTTTATACGGCGGCTAAGCTGGGAACCTCTCTTTTAAATCTCTTTGCTCTGTTGTGTAATCATCTACAGTTAGTTTTCGATCAATTATGTACGCAAGAGCCTCGTCAGGAGTATAGGGTTTAGGTTCTGATTTTGATTTGACGGTGGAGGCAATTTTTATAGAACGTGTTGGGCATTTCAAACATTCCTTAAATGAAAAAATTAACTCTTGAGCAGGTTTCTTTTAAGTTTTTTACCGGCTTTATCTTTAGCAATGCGTGACATTACTTTAATTATTTTTGCAGGAGGTTCATCTTCAATCGATTCTAACAGTTTTTTACATGGGCGACGCTTTTGTCGGTCACTTAAATTTTCATATGATGTTGAACTGGACAAACCGTCAAATGAAGTTCCAGGTACTGGATCTATTGACAGATCAAGTTCTTGGGGGTTCTAAGTATCTTCTAAGCTACAGTTACTGTCATTCGAAATGTAAGGCTGACTTTGTAATGAGTGTGTTGTATCCAGTTCTATAAAAATTGGTGGTGATAATTGACTATTTACGACTTCTAATTTTGGTATTTCGATATCAAAAATGGTGGATAGCCAGTTTTTGTGTTTATTACAAAACCGGTTAAAGTTCCTATGACAATTTTTGTACAATGTTTCACATTTATCTAAAAACTTGGTTATTTTGTTTTTAAATTCTTTGTTTTTCGTGTCAATGATGCTTGGAATCCCATTCGGATATAAAGCATTTAATACAATAACGCTTCGTTCATCACTATCGAGATTCAAGGGTCTTGTCTTTGCTCCGTGTAAACGTGCCTTAGCAACTGGAATTTGATAAATTTCTAGTCTGGTGAGCGATATCTTCTGGTCCATATTCATGCTTTGGTTGCTAGAGTTGCCACTCGCTGACCAGCATGAGGGTTGGCGCGCTCATGCCCCCCTTGTATTGAGTCCTCTGGTCGGGGCCCAGAAGGACATCCCTCAGCAGGATGGGTCAGTGCCTGCTGAGGCAAAGCAGTGCCATGGGTCTTTAACGGCTCCATGACACCTCACCCCCGCTTCTCCAGATAATATGTATAGGAATTGGGTTTTGACAAATATCTAACGAGGGCGGACCCCTTCCCGATTCCACATAATATCCTTCATCGAAGATTGATTTGGATAAATCCGGCAACCAAATCATATGATTTTGAATACTGCTAATTAATCTGCTTCAACAAAATCATAAATACCTTTTTTCGGTTTTTCAGGACTTTTCTCGATTTTTTTCGACAGGAGTTTTAATAGAAGATTTTTTTGGTTATGGCGTATTCAAAAACTGCACAAAATAAGCCTGGCCGCAACTAAAGGTCAATCGCACACTGTGCCATACGGATGGACCGATTTGAGTGCGGTTTTTTTCTGTGATAGATAATTTTATCCCAAATCTTCTTAGCTTTGTTTGATGAAAATCGGAGCACTCGCCTCCAAGATATTCAACTTTTAGTGGAACAAGTGATTGGAGCTCCGCCAATATTGGAGCTAGGAACTCCAAATTTTGTTGTTATGTACATGTGTCGGGGGTTTTTTAAATTTTTAATTTTCTTTAGTTATATCTCATCACTTTCATCTGCTGTCTACATTGTTTATGTTTTTGTCGAATAAAACGCTTTTAATACTTATTGGTGACGACCGGTTTGGCTCAGTGGGAGTTATGTTGCCTTCGAAGCTGAGGTCCTGGGCTCAAATCCCTGTTAGGGCAAATATTTGTGTGACGAGTCTTGGATGTTTTCTATGTATTTAAGTAATATATGTATTAAATATATTGTCGTCTGGTACCCATACCACAAGCCTTATTGAGCTTACCATGGGACTGGTTCGATTTGTGTAAAATTGTCCCGTTATATTTATTTATTTATTGTAATATTTATTGATGCGATTTATAGTTTCCGGTTTTCTTTCTTTAGTTTAAAATTTTCTTTGTTTAATTTTGATCGTACTCTCCGGATCTTCTTTCGCCCTCTTTGCTTTTTGATCTCTGCTTTTGTTATTAAGCTCTGCAGATTATGTTGCAAAGCATCCTGAGGTCATATTAGAGAACTAGTTGATTTTTCCTACTTTGTCTTAAATTACTTTTTTTTAATTTCCATCTTATCTTGGCATTAATGTGTTCCTTTGGCGTTAAGTCCTTCGCCAACTTCTTCTTAGCATGATAGCATTCTCTTTTCTTCTTCTTATATTCTTCGTATTTCTCCGGATCTTTTTTCAACTTTGCTTTGTATCGCTTTTGTTTTTCTGCTGCAGTTAACGGCATTTTTGCTGCAATAGATGATTATGATAAGCAAGCAAGTATAGTACCAATAAGTTTCGCGGAACCTAAGATCGGAATGTCATTCGACATCTATCATTAGCTTTTCGGTGAAGGAAAACATCGTGAGGAAACCTGGGCTCAGGCTCGTTTGGTCTGTTTCCTAAAATGTCTGCTTCTCAAACTGGTCTCCTTCCAAGAAATGGCTCTTTCCTATAATGTCAGCAAATGGTTTCCTATCATGCCACTGTCCTAGAATGATTGTTTCCTATTATGTCCGTTTCGAAAATTGACCTGCTCCCTATAATGTCCGTTCCTTGTGATGTCCTATTCCTACGATTTACGCTTCCTATAATGCCCGCAATTTGTGTTCTAAGGCCCGTTTCCTACAATGTCAGCTTTTCACAAAGTTTTCTTTTTTGTCTCTGAATTCAAGAAGTAGTTTCGGGAAGTACTTGAAATGCTTCCGGTACATTAGCACCTAAGCTCAAATTACCCTTATACTCAGTACAACCCAATGTCAAAAACTCATATTGTCACATAAACATAAATTTAAAATAGCCTAATCTCTTAACACCAGCGTCCCAAAAAACACCAAAAACAAACTGATCATGTAGAAACTTTTGTTTAACCAATGGAGATTCTTATTATGTTTCACTTTCTGATGTTTTTTTTTGTTCAAAGTTTTTGTTAAATCAATTTAGGGTATTTTGAGACTGGCGTGTTTTGAGGCTATTTTATTTCGAGAATGGTGTATTTTAGTACTTGTGTATTGCAAGATTAGTTTGTTTGGATTTTCAACCCTTTTTACATTAGGTTACCATGGGGTCCTACATTATCAAGATAAAGAATAAATGAATATTGAGAATCAGACATTTTGAGAAATGGACAACATTGGAAACTGACACTGTGGGAAGAAGACAATTTTAGGAAACGGACCGAACGAGCCTGAGCCGCGACAATGTGGGAAGAAGGTTATTTAGAGAAGCAGACATTTTAGGAAACAGACATTTTCTAAAGTAGACATCATAGGAAACGGTCAATGTGGGAAGAAGGCCACTTTAGAAAGCAGACATGTTAGGAAACGGACCAAACGAGCCTGAGCTGAAACCTGCATGCATCTTCGAAGAAATTCAAAGGTGACTGAAGTCCCCAAACCGCTGTGGCCCAGCGTGGGGACCATAGCTCTGACCTTCTTAGCCATGAGAGTAGGCCTGTGCCCTGCAGTAGGCTATACATTAGGCTGATGATGATGACAAGCTAGCCATAATGAAAAGATTGATGCAATACAGGTATATGGTAATAAATCATATACTTGAGCACAATAATCTTTTTTATTTGCTTTGCCCCACGGTTGACTGGTACTCTGGTAGAGCATGCCATTTGGCATTAAATCATTCTTTTGTTTAGTAAGTTTTTCTTTTGTGAAATAAAAATTAAATAAATTAATAATATTTACTTAACATACTTTTTTTTCTAAGCCTTTTTTTGTGTGCCTGTCGTCTCCTTTTTCTGTCCTCACTATGCTGAGCAAGGTCCAATGAAATTGTCCCACCATCACTTTCTCTATCTGCCCCTGCTACGATAACACTTAACCTTCATCACATCATATTTATATTTGAAAAAAAAAATTGATTAATAGGCTATTTGACCATTCTCATTTCAATATTTTAAGATGTTTGTAACATATTCAGTGTATACGTAGGGTGTTTGGTAACAGGATGCAAAGTTGAAAGGAGGTGATAGCTTAGGCCATTTAGAACATTTTAAGCGATATATGTGTTATTAGTTTTTTAATTATTTAAGTTTAAAGATTTTTCTGGAAAAACTCCAAAATTTCAGACTACATCGACAATAGTATTTTTCTTACTGTAGGTAGCATTTTTTTGTATTTTTTTTTTTGTATTGTGAAATGTCTATCGTACACCATAAAAGTTATTTGAAACATCTGTGTCTAAAGAAAAAAAAACTACAGCGATTTGAAAATTAAATAACTTGAAAAAAAAATGATTTAAGTGTTTTCTAAGGACGGTAAAAAAAAAAACTAAAATAGCCCCGGTTCTTCAAACCATTTAAGAAACATGCTTGGCTATTGGCCTTTCATTTAAGCTATCAAGCACGACTGTAGCTATCGTATCTTTAATAATAAGCCACTTAAACCAACTAGAGAGCTAAAATGTTTCACTCTACTTGTGATACTTGTGACGAATCTAATTATGATTTTGTAATAAAACATTGGTTCTTAATACTAAGTTGGCGTTTACCTAACATTTGAAATGTTTTGAAAGGGTTAAGTGCAGTGGACAAAATTGTCACATGCAATTTTAATAAACAAAGGTTCGCGATGGTGTGAAACAAAAGGGACCGATAGCGGCGGACGGCGTTTAACAAAGATGACTCAGCCGTTTTAACTTTGAAAATAAGCTACCTTAACTGATAAGAGGGAATTTGTATTTCTTTTTACTTACGACGAAATCAAACAAAAGCATAAAACTTAAGTTATTTATTTCCACACTTAATTTAAAAACAAGAAACAATCATCGATCGTTTTCAAAATGGGACCCGCCTTTTCAAATACAAGCACGAGCCCGTCTTCTTATTTCCGTGGTGGTTGTTCCGACAGTCATTTCTTCCCTCATGGTTTCGAACGCTGCTTGGATCCTCTCTCTCAACTCTTTTACGGTATTAATTTCCTCTTCTGTGTAAACTAGCTCCTTAGCCCAGCCCCAAACGAAAAAATCAAGTGGAGTTAAATCGGGTGACCGAGCGGGCCAAGGGATTCGTCCGCCTCTGCCGATCCATCCGTCAGGGAAACAGTTATTTAGGTGTTCCCTTACAGCCAGGGAGTAATGGGCGGGACAACCGTCGTGCTGGAATGTCACAGCACCGGGCAGCTGGTCCTCGTCAATCAGCCCGGGCAAATCGTTTTGAAGAAATTCCAAATAATTTACACCATTTAAATTATCTGGCAAAAAACGTGGCCCGATAAGGACTCTGCCGATTATTCCAGCCCACACGTTGAGGGAAAACCTTCTTTGGAAGGACTTTTGCTTTTTCCAATGTGAATTATTGTTTTTATCAGCCCATTGGTGAAGGTTCTGAAAATTCGTGATCCCTTCCCGTGAAAATTTGGATTCATCGGTCCAAAGAATGCTTCTTAAAAAGCGTTGCTCTTCGATGTCAGCATGGAGTAAAAATCGGCAGAAGTCTACTCGACGTGCAGGGTCTCCTTCCTCCAGTCCTTGAACTCCGGTGCCGTGAAAAGGATATTTTCCCTCGCGATGCATGGTACTCCATACTTTCCATATGGACATGTCAAGATTACGAGCTACCACTCTGACGCTCGTAGTCGGATCCTTGCAAACGCCCGTACAACATCGTCCTCCAAATCAGGGCGATTACGTCCTGGCTTCCCTCCACGTTGCCCAGCAATTCCATTTTCACGTAGTCTTCGGAATGAGGTGTAAAACACTCTCACATTAGGCAACCTCTGGTTTGGAAAACGTTCTTGGTATAACCTTCGAGCCATTGCTCCATTACCGTCAGCTCTGCAGTACATGTAGACAATGTCGGCGTATTCTTCGTTCGTAAACTCCATGTTTACAACGAAGGAATCGTAATTACACATGAAGGAGCGTCTACGGCAGCTACAACTTGACACGGTAAATTTTGGATGACGGAGGGAATAAAAACACAATGAACGTCTAACTGCAACTGAAGCTGTAATTAGACTAAATTAGCAAGTAGCAAATCAGTTTATCTTTAACAATAAAGCATAAGGAAACGGCTTAAGTCATCTTTGTTAAACGCCGCCCGCCGCTATCGGTCCCTTTTGTTTTACACCACCGCGAACCTTTGTTTATAAAATTGCATGTCACAGTTTTGTCCACTGCACTTAACCCTTTCAAAACATTTCAAATGTCAGGTAAACGCCAACTTAGTATTAAGAACCAATGTTTTATTACAAAATCATAATTAGATTCGTCACAAGTATCACAAGTAGAGTGAAACATTTTAGCTCTCTAGTTGGTTTAAGTGGCTTATTTTTAAAGATACGATAGCTACAGTCGTGCTTGATAGCTTAAATGAACGGGCAATAGCCAAGCATGTTTCTTAAATGGTTTGAAGAACCGGGGCTATTTTAGTTTTTTTTTTTTACCGTCCTTAGAAAACACTTAAATCATTTTTTTTCAAGTTATTTAATTTTCAAATCGCTGTAGTTTTTTTTTCTATAGACACAGATGTTTCAAATAACTTTTATGGTGTACGAAAGACATTTCACAATACAAAAAAAAATACAAAAAAATGCTACCTACAGTAAAAAAAGTACTATTGTCGATGTAGTCTGAAATTTTGGAGTTTTCCCAGAAAAATCTTAAAACTTAAATAAAAAAAAAACTAATAACATTTGCCTAACATATATATCGCTTAAAATGTTCTAAATTGCCTAAGCTATCACCTCCTTTCAACTTTGCATCCTGTTACCAAACACCCTGTATATATATATATATATAAGTGGCCAGTTACAGTTAAGTGGTACGTAAAAGAGCTACTATAATCTGTTCAATGAGTTTTCATTTAGTAATCACGTTAACAAGGTGTTGTTACGTAGCAAATTTGTTTTTCCTTTTTCTCCAAAAAAACATCGTAAAAGCTATAATGTTTCATGCTTTAATATACTCCGGAGACCGAGTACTATCCGCTGTAAAAATATCTGCAATTAATAAATTAGGACCTTATATATATATATTACTGCTATTTGGATCTCCTCTAAATAATATAGCTAAAGACTATATGCCAAATTACACTTTGTCGATTCTAGTTACGGAGTTACGGGCAGTTTAGTGAAATATGGCAAAACCTACCGAAAATCGACTTTCAATGAAAACTGATAGAACATACTGTAATAAACCTATGATTTTGGTATCGACCCATAAATGTCTAATTTAAGCACCTTTTTAAGGCCTCAAAGTTTAGTGCCCAGCGTCCCACTTTGTCGAATAACTAAAAGAATCATCGATATCAAATTTGTGCCTGTTATAGGGAAAAAAATCTACTTTGTCGATATGGAGTTATGAGTAGTTTGTAATATAACAAAGCATATATTTCGGTGAAAAAATTATGTCTCTAAGTGTAACAGTTATTTTTTAAAATTCATCAAACTTGTTAAAGTAAAAAAGCGACAATTGAGAAAACGTTGGTTAAAGTTTGCGACCGCAAAAAATACACTTGTACTTTGAAGTTATGGAGTTATGAGTAGTTTGTAATATAACAAAGCATAAGCTATCTTTCGGTGAAAAACATGACTCTAAGTGTGTAGTTATTCTTTTTTAATTCTTCAAACTTGCAAAAGTGAAAAAGCGACAATTGAGAAAACATTGGTTAAAGCTTGCAACCGCAAAAAAACACACTTGTACTTTGAAGTTATGGAGGGGTTGGTATTAAATTATTTGCCATACTTTATGGATTTTAAATTAGGTACCTAGTCCAAATCATCTATACATATAAAACTCTTGCGTTACTGATACTGACCTATTGACAGACAACGCACAGCCTAAACCGCTAAAGATATAAGCATGAAATTTGGAACGCATATTCTTTATGGTACGTGGACGTGTACTAAAAAGGATTTTTCGAATTTCAACCCTTAAGGGTGTGAAATAGGGGTTGAACCGTTGTATGGAATTCGTTCATTTGGAAAGTTATAGACTTGAATCTTTGTATAAATTGGGGTTGAAAGTATTTATGGAAAACCTGTAATCAATTGATTAACTGTGATAATATTTCGCGTAAAGACTCTTAATTTAAAACTAAGAAAACAAATTTTAGCATTTTTCAAAATCCATCTTCTAACGGGGTTAAATTGGGGTTGAAAGTATCTTTTGAAAACCTGTAATTAGTAGACTAACTGTTATAACATTTCGCGTATACTCTTCATTAAAAAATAAGAAACTCATTTCAGCATTTTTGGAAATTCATCGTCTACCGGGGTTAAATTGGGGTTGAAATTTGGTATGGAAAACCTGTGATTATTTAAGTAACTGTTATAATAATTCGCGTATAGACTTCATTTAAAACAAAAGAAAATTAGTAACGTCACATCACTCCGCTTACTTATGAATACCACGTAATAAAGTACCTAAGTAATTTAAAATTATGTACTAATTAAAATAAAATTGTATTCGAATACTCCCTTCATGGTGCATCATAGTGCTCGGCACTATACAACACAAGCCACTTCGCAACTAATATTACAACCAACCTCAGCGGTAGCTCACCTCGCACTGGCACGGCCGTCGCCGCTTGCGCTGCGCGTATAGCCGATTAGGCACCTACCCACGTCGGCTTTACACAAAGCACTTAGCGGCGGCAGTGCCTTTGATGTCGCCGACGCGGCGGCGATGCGTTGCGTTCGATTCGTTTGCTACGTCTTATAGGTTCAATACGTATAAAATTTTTGGTTTTTAATTATACTGTTTGGTTCGGCGGAATTATCGATAACAAACTACCGACAGATATAAAATAACATTTATATAAATACTAACTCGAAAAACATTACACCTATGTTTTAGAAGCTGATTTAATACTTGTAGTAATTTTTTAGCGTATGGACCAACAAACCGTCTAAGTGGGACACTAAACTTGAGTCGGAAATAAATTCCGTTCAAATTCCGTAAAAAAAGATCAAACAAACGACATTAGTATCAATGACTATTAGATTAACAATAACAAACCTTTATCTCATACATAAAATGGGTTAAATATACGAAACACATACCTTTCACTGAACAAGCACTAAAGTTTAGTAAATCGACAAAGTGGGATTCTCCCTATAGAAAATCACTAAACTTTATAATGCTTAAGTACTTAGAATTTGATATTAATACTTTTTATGCTTGATAAGTGTGTTTTAAAGTAATCTTATGTTATATATTAAAATACATATGTAATTTGTATTTTTTTATGCTGTACTGTTCAATTCATTTTTTATTAACTTTTTGACATAATAACTAACTAAAGGGATCCATAGCATTATTTCTGTCTTTTTTAGCATGTAAATACATTTATAAATTCAACTTTAATGATAAATCTGCGTGTCGTGTTATAAATATCGAAAATAAACCCATATTCAGGATTGACATATTTTCATTCTGTTTTTATGTTCAAGCCTCCGTAACATTCAAACTACTAAGGTTACATATATGATTTTGACTAATTTGAAATCCTTAAAGTATGCCAATTCATTTGATACTAACCACTCCATAACTTCAAAGTACAAGTGTGTTTTTTGCCGTCCTAAACTTTAACCAACGTTTTCTCAACTGTCGCTTTTTCACTTTAGCAAAAATGAAGAATTTAAAAAAAATAACTATAGCACTTAGAGACATATATCTTTCACCAAAAGATAGCGTATGATCTGTAGTATTAGGAACTACTCATATTTCCATATCGACAATGTGGGACCTTTTCCCAAAAACTGTCACATTTGATTTTCTTACAATAAAAATCATTACAAATATATATAATTCTAACATTTGTTGTTACCTCACGCAAACACCATATTTACTTAAAAGCAATTGTCAAATCAAGCTAAAACATATATATGTCACGGAAAGGCGAAGATGTGCCTTATACAGGTGTGAGCGGTTAAATGAAGCAAATAAAAACCACTTCAAAACCCATTGACAAACCCTAATCTAAAACCTCTTGGTTTGGTTACTCAATCCGATTTAACAGAACAAATTAGTAATACTCGGAAAGCCTAGGCTTTCCGAACGGGTTAAGCTAATGGACGGGTTTAGTGGTCCCTGGACTATCAACATGAATCATCTTTGGGTCAGCAGCATATCTATTTAGGTTTCAGTTTGGTTTTTAATTTTGACGGCAACTGTTCCATAGTACAATTTACACTGAACTAATAATAATTTGTAACCTCTTATTAAAACATTTTAATGTACCACCACACTTTGCATCAAGCGTGTTGGGAGACCTGCGCCTGAAAACACTCAAACGTTATTCTAGTCAACTCACCAGTTGTAAATGCAGCATCGCAAGATTGTACGGACTCCTTTCCGATAACCAGGTCCGGCTTGACTTCACGACCGGCATACAAAGCAGCTTGTGCCGTCTCCGCGCTCACATCCCAGTCAGGACCGACCCAGTGGGGCTCCTCCTTCACATAGACAATCTCTGTCTTCACAACAGCTGACGATGGATATCTTTGTTGTTTCTCTATGTCTTCGGATGGAGTAAGTTCTTCCGTATATATTGGGTCGATCGTCACTTCGAGATGCTCAGTTTCAGGCTCTTTTTTTACACTTCCCAGTTCTTTCACTTCTGTCACAGTCACTTGTTCTATAAGCTCTACTTCTTCATTAATTGACATTGGCTCATTCTTAATCTTTAAACATGCTACTTCTTGCGACATACTTGTCTTTGATGTCGTGAATGTAAATGTTCTATGCCAACTAAACTGACACTAAAGGCATTTTAGAGCCTACATAATTTCGCTTTCATAATAGGTATTCATAATCACTGGCCACGATAATGCAGGCTACAGTTTAAGGTTTTACCAGTTTTTAGAATAATATTATTTCAACTGCAGCAGAAAACTATATAAACAGATTGACACAGCCCAGCCAAAGTCAAAGAGAATATAAATAAATAACCCCACGACGAACCTAAAGATGGCGAAAACCAATTAAAGTTTAGTTTACAACAAAAATCTTTCGCAACTTTATTTGAAGAATAATATTTATATTTTAGCACTGAAGATCGATTGTTCTCAAGTCAAGTCATTTCATTTGATGGAATTTGACATATACACTCTTATTAATGAATTTGACAATAACTTCGATAGTCGTTAGCCACCAACCACTAGTAGTAAGAATAGTAATTGGCAGATAAAGTGAAATAAACAAAACGCAAGTGAATTTCAACAATTTCTACCAACTGTGTCGTTCCAGAGATAATATACAAATGAATTCTTCGAATGTCTCGTTTAGGCAATCAATCTTGCAAAGTTATTGCGCAATAATTAAGCAAGTATGCTGTATCTTCATTGCTATGCCATTAGGTCTGGGTTAAGACGCATAAAGTCCTACTCGCAGAATGTCCCTCCACCAAAATTACGTCCCATTCGCAAAACGTCTTCTATGCAAATGGTCCCTTATGTAAAATACCCCATTCGCAAAACGTCCCTTTCTCAAAGGTCCCACCCCTTTCGCAAAAAGTCCCTTCTGAGAAAGCCCCTTTCGCTGAAAGTCCCTACTGCATAACGCCCATTTCGTAAAACGTCCCGTCTGCGAAATGACCCATTCGCAAAATGTCCCTAAAATGTTACTTAGTTTTTATTTTTATAACTAAGCTATTATAGGGAACATTTTACGAAAGTAACATTTTGCGAACGGCTTCGCTATTGTCTAACGCACTCACAATCGCAACCGGCTTCAAAATGGAGCAAGGTTAGGTTTATTTCCACAGTATTATGTCGTATGGCATCTTACTATGGGGCAGTGCTTCCGACATTAATACTATATTTGTTCTGCAGAAGCGGGCTGTTCGTGCGATATATAAAATGAACTATAGAGTCGCATAGAGATAAGTTTAAGGACATTAATATAATGACAGTGCATTGTCAATACATTTATGAGAATATTATGTATGTACATAAAAATATTACCGACTTTAAGAAGAACTGTGATATACATAATATTAATACTAGAAATAAGCATAAGCTCGCAGTGCCTGCTACTAGGCTCCATAAAATAAGGAGATCATTCATGGGTAACTGTGTGAGATTTTATAATAAACTTCCTAGCAGCATAACTGAGTTGTCTATTGGTAAATTCAAAAATATTGTGAAACGAAAATTATTTTCTAAAGCTTATTATAGCACACAAGACTACATGAATGATGAAGCCGCGTGGGATTAATGTAAATTATAGCGTCATGTAGGTATATGAATAATTATTTTAACGAATACCTAAGGTATTATTATTATTTTAATCTTAATTGTTTTATATACTCTGACATTTAGAATTTAATTCTAGACACATTCTAGATTATTTATTTTTTATTGACAATCCTTTTGGGATTTATCTTATTGATTATTTTAATTTTAAAAATGATGATTTTATCAATAATATTACACTTAAGTTAAATGATCTGAATAGGTTTTTCTGGGTTTCCCCAATCCTTGCAGCAAATGTTGGATCATATTTTATTTCTCCCAGCAAACATTCACTCTCATGTAACTGACATTTCGAAAGTGCTTGTAACTAGGCCTACTTGAATAAAGAATATTTTGATTTGATTTGATTTGATAAAGGGGTGACAGACGGGCGAGTAAGTACGCCGTACATATGGCTCGGCGAACTTACTCGCCCGTGTGTCACCCTAAGTACGCGAACTTTTGAAGGAAAACACAGGCGAAAACAGTTGGCGAGCTTTAAGTACGCGTACTTACTCACCCGTCTATCAGCCACTTTACTTTATATTTTCATTTTGTATACAGACAAGCCTTCAATTTTCAAAATGAAAACAATTGCGATTGCGAGTGGGTTAGGCTATAACCCCTCGGGTCATTTTGCGAAAGGGACGTTTTGCGAACGGGACATTTTGCGAAAGGGCCGTTTTGCGAACGGGACATTTTGCGAACGGGTCATTTTGCGAAAGGGACTTTATTTATGTGAAGGGACGTTTTGCGAACGGGACCTTTTGCAGAAGGGTCATTTTGCGTAAGGGACATTTAGGAAAGGGACATTTCGCGAAAGGGACGAAGGGACATTCTGCGAGTGGGACTTTATGCGTCCTAACCACTTTTTGTACTACTACAAGTATGCGGGGTTTTACAAGGTTAAGTTATATATATTGGTAAATTCGTGCTAAGTTAAAGTGATGGAGAAGGAAATATGCAACTTCAAAGATAAAGATAATTTATTTGTGAACATGAGTATTACATACAGTTGTTTTAAAATGAAAATATAATATCATCCATGTTTTGCCTTTCGGCGTACAAATTACAATTCACAATTGTTGATACCATAATTAGATAGCGAAATAAATTCAATCAAAAGTGGAAATATACATTCATGATGATGTCATATTAATATTAAATTAAATTGAGTCTTCATTCATATTACAATAACTTACGTATATTAATTACTACAATCATTTAAAAAATCATTAATGCTATAATATCCTTTATTTACTAACAATTTCATAAGTTCTCGCTTAAAACCTGCAATTGTACTGTCTCGTATCTCTTTAGGTATCTTATTATAAATTGTAGGAGCAATGCCGAAAATGCTTTTCCTCAGCAGAGCAGTGTTAGAGATCTGATTTAGTACCTTAGTGTTGTCACGTGCTCTTAGATAACTGTTAGGGATATTTCCTCGTTGAAACAGATCAGGATTGCTCTTAATAAATACAGCAACTACGTAGATGTAGATTGAGGGAAATGTCAATATTTTATATTTTATAAAGTATGGTTTACAGCTATCTAGTGGTTTCAGGCCAAACATAGCTCGTATACATCGCTTTTGGATTTTAAAGATACTATCCCGATCTGTACAATTTCCCCAAAATATCACTCCATATCTTAGTATAGATGCCACTAGTGCGTGGTATGCGGATAAAACAATCTCTACATTTACTATTTGCCTCAGTTTATGTAGCGCATATGATGATTTAGCCAGTTTTGAGCAAGTAACTTCAACGTGTTTTTTCCAGTTAAGAGATTGATCTATATAAACACCCAAGAACTTTAGGTTTTCTACTTCGTCTAACTGGTTACCTTCATATGATATGCTAACATGTGGTATATTAGACTTGCGTTGACCATAGTGCAGCAGTTTAGTTTTAGATAAGTTTACTCTAAGATTATTCCTTGTTAGCCAGGAAATAATGTCATTTATTGATTCATTAATATCATTTTCATATGTCAATCTATTCTTACATTCTACAGTTACGGTACTATCATCTGCAAATAATGTCATTGGGCAATTAACTGCATTTGTCAAGTCATTAATATAAATAATAAAAAGCAATGGTCCAAGCACAGAACCTTGTGGTACTCCATATTTTATAGTTCTTTTCTCAGATAAAAATAAAGTCTCTTTTGTAGTCTTTGGATCTAATCTACATATTTCCACGTATTGGCATCTATGACTTAAATAAGATTCTAACAGTTGAAGCACATTTCCTCTTACTCCATAAGCATTGAGTTTTTTAAGAAGAATGTTATGATTAACAAAATCGAATGCCTGGGTCATATCCATGAATACACTGCAAACAGGCCTTCTCTGATCAACATTTTTCATTACAGTATTAAGAAGATTAAATATAGCCATAGTTGTAGACCTCTGTTTACGAAAACCTTGGTGTTCGAATGTTAGTAAATTCTTATTTTCAAAATAATTGTACAATTGTCTATGAATAAACTTTTCAAATATTTTTGCGAATACTGACAGCAGTGCAACGGGTCTATAGGATTTCATATCTTCCTTGTCGTCTTTTTTATGAATTGGTTTTATGATACCCGTTTTCAGCATGTCAGGAAAAACACCTTCACTGATGCTAAGGTTAATCAGGTAGCTTAGGTGTGGTGCGATATAGTCGGCAACATACTTAATAACATTTGTTGAAACACCATCATGTCCTACGCTTTTTTTATTTCTGAGGTCTTTTATAATTTTGTATATATCTATAGGAGTACTTGGGGACATAAACATAGATGTTGACCTGGTCATAATATTAAAGGAGTTAAAGCAGTTGTTTGAATCTACATTCTCAATTAATTGCAGCGTTTTATTAATAATAAATTCATTAAACTCATTTGCTATTTGTTTGGGGTCAGTTATAACAGAGTTATTTAATCTAATTTTCTGTATATATTCTCTAGGTCGGTTCATTTTTGTTTTATTTATTATTCTCCAGGCCATTTTTGTTTTATTATCAGCATTCCGTATGGCGTTCATATTATGCAAAAGTTGTGATATTTTGGTAATAGCTTTAAATCTAGCCGAATAGTTTTTCAGTTTCTTTTTATTAACTAACGAGGGTTTAGATCTGGATGGATTCATGAATCTTAAAATGAGTTTCAGCAAAAATCTACTTAGGGCCAATGGAGCCTTGCCTTCAAAATTTTACTTTCAATAAGATCACTAGACAACAGTGTAAGCAAATTACTTTTCGAACTGTGTTAAAAAAAAGCAATGACGAAGCCTAGAAGCGTTGTTAGGGTGCTTGTGACACTGGTTTGGCTGCATACTTATCTAGAGCTATACAAGGTAGTTAAGTGGTGAGAAAAATCCACCAATCATTAAGTAAGGCTTATCGGTGGACTATTTCCTCGTTTACTACTTAGCTAGCTGTGTCACCCGTTCTGGTGGATTTGCTATCAAGATCTGGATCAAATAAAACATATTTCTTTTCAGAATTGCCCTAAAACCAAGATGAAAAAAAAGGTGACAGTGATTCCATTCCAGTTTCAATTATCAAGGTACATCTCCGTTCAAAATGTATAGTCATGTCAATACCGCCGACACGCTCTTAGTATGGTCGATTTTTACATAGCATATGCTAGGAAAGTGCCTCTTTGTATGGGCTAACATAGACATGTAAATTGCTACTAACTAATATTTCAATGCATTTATGAAACAACATAGGCACTTAAAGTGCAACTTACCGCACACGTTGAGAATCACGTACTTACCGCACTTGTATCGTAAATAACTATTACCACCGGATTTGACACCGTCTACGTAATAAATAGTTCGGGAACACAGGCCATAATATGAACTGTGTTCGGGAACGTCTCGACAGTCATAAGCAATTAAATTAAAAGAGACAAAATCAATTTCCGTAAAACCACCCAACTATGGTCCAAATTAAATCGAATTTTACTCACCTAGTTAAGGTTATATTATTATTATTATGAATGTGATCATAGGCAAAATCATTTCATTATAATTCTAACGTATTTATCGTCAAAATTTATAATGATTATTATTGTTATTTTCGTTCCGGACCATAGTTGGGGTGCCTAGACTATAGTTGGGTAGATTACGGTTCTACAAGTACCGTAGAGCTTTCTTGTTGTGTTTTCTTTTTGAGCGAGTAATAAATACAATATAACTTTTTACATCTTTATTTATTGCACATAAAAACCTGTATAACATTTTTATAAAACTTTAGATGACTTCATGGACTTAATACCTAAAACTGAACTGGGCTTTACACTAGAAGTGCGTCAGGAGCTACCATAACCAGGAAATTGCATCTCTTTCTTTCTGAATAAGGTTACTAAACCGGGTTATTCCTTATTCCCACCTGTTGCCACCAACTTGTCACCAGCGGTAACAGCTGGGATTTTATTTGCCCTCTGTTACCAGTGGTAACTACTGGGAATAAAATTTCCAACTGTTACCAACACCAATCACTTTAGTGGTAATAGTTTTTTTTTTTTTAATGGTTTTTTAATAAAAAAATTGTTTACCCTTTTTCTATTGCTAAAATAAAAGTATAGCTGAAATCCAATCTCGGCCTGTCTTGTTGGTATTCAAGATGCGATCATTTTAGCAACAAAATCAAAAAAGTATGCCTAGCAAGACATTTGGAAATGAGCTGGTCACCCCAAGTTTAACGCGCGTCTGCAGCGCGATTGTGAAGCGCTACAGCCGCTGTAATGTGAAGGGATTCGCTGTGCAGCGATCCAATCGCGCGATGAAAACGCCTATGTGTGAAAGCGCTCTAAGAGCATAGTCTCTCAAAGTATGGCTCTAAGCGGTATGGAATATAAACCGATTTTCAAGCCCTGATCATCCAGCATATTTTATCTGTTACATCTTATATGTCTTTACGAAGTATAGTAATCTACTAGTAAGAGATAGACTATCAGTAAGAGACGGACTATGCTCTAGATTTTTTTTTAAAATGACGGAGTATACAATAAAAAATGTATACTCCGTCTAGTTTCATTATTGAGTCCATCATAGATTTACATATTTAAATAATAACTATCCGTATTTAATCTTGTTTACATACATATAACTTAAAAATAATGCCTACAAGAAGTAAGTAGATTAAATACCTACAGATATGACATTTACATACTTCGCACCTTTAGAATGATAGAGACCTAACTCAAAATTTCCATATATGGTAGAAAATTGTCTTTCAAAAATGTCTTCTGTCTGACCACTAAAAGTATTTTTTTTTAAATTTTGAATTAGGTCGGTGTTATTGATTGTAGAAATGTTTTTCGCAATCATATTCCTTAAATACTTTGGCATAACTAATACTAATAAATCTTTGGTTTATATTGAAACCTATACAAACATGAACGGAACACATTTGGGTCGTTAAAAAAAACATAGTTAAGGGCTTGAATAAAAAAAATCGATTTCTGTAATGAAATCACAATATTGCAATTCGGCGGGGGTGGTCCTCGGAGCCAAAACGTCCTTATTTACATTTAGTTCTCTAACCATAATGCCCCTTGAACCAAAATGACCACAGGGAAGATAGGCCAAGCAGAAAATTGTCCACAAATACAAATGCCCTTAAAGCAAATCATCTAAATCCCCATACGAGTATATGCCTTTTGTCTTTGCGACCAAGTAGGGATAATTTAACCAATGACTCCTGGGGTCGAGAAGTTCTTGCGTGGGGACTATTCATAAATTACGTCATTCCCAAGATGACATCATCTATCGCATCTTTAAAAAGTGCTTCAATGAGTAAAAAAGTAATGAAATTCATCCATACTATCCATACTAATATTATAAATGCGAAACTGTGTCTGTCTGTCTGTCTGTTACCTCTTCATGCTTAAACCGCTGAACCGATTTGGATGAAATTTGGTATGGAGATAGTTTGAGTTCCGGGGAAGGACATAGGCTACTTTTTATCCCGGAAAAATACCCTTATCTGCGATAAACGAATTTAAGGCGGACGAAGTCGCAGGCAAAAGCTAGTGTTTCTATAAACTGTTGCTAAAAACGCATTGTTTGGAAATGACATCATTTTATTTGGTAGGGGAGGGTGTTCATTCGAATTATGATGGTTTGGATGATTTTAGGGGGGGATCAAAAATCGTCAAAAATAGATAACGTAATTTATGAACAGGCCCGTGGCAACTATGTACGGGCAGACGCAGCGTGCTAGGTACACAAGGTGGACTGATGAGATGACCTGCTGAAGGCCAGAGCCAGCTGGATGTAGGCAGCGCGGAACTAGTGATAGCGTTCTTTGAGGAAGGCCTATGTCAGTAGTGGATGTCTTGCAGAGGCGTGGCGTCAGGAAAATTACAAGGGAAGCCGAAGCGTATTCATTTACTCGTATAAAAAGGTAATAATAAGACTTTCCTTGGGCAACTGGGTGGGAATCGGCTTAAGGTGCGTCCACACTTGTATCATTTGCTCGTATCCGTGTATCGTGCTCGTATCACCGTGGCGTGGCGTGACTGTGTATCGCGCTGCTTGGACGTTCACTGTCGGCGCGGCGTTCACGCCGCGTTTGTCCGATCCGAGTGTGTGATACGCGTAGCAACATGAATTTCGAGCGATTAAATCGGCGCAACGTCCAAAGGCGTGATCGTGACACGCGATCATGCCACGGGACGAAGATCTGATTGGGCAAATGATACAAATGTGGACGCACCTTTATATGGACGCCACGTCACGCATGTCTTGCCTGGTGATAATGATGTTGAATCAATACTCCTTATTTTTCTTGCTCTTCAGCCTCAGCCTTGCCATGCGTCTGCGCATGTCTATTAAAATTAAACTTATCCCTAAACATCTTCTTGCATATATCACAGAAGTATTCACCTTTGTGTACTCTCAGGTGGCGACTCAGCTGGTACTTCTTTTTGAACTCTTCATTGCAAAATTGACAGATGAGGTCTTTGTCGCGATCATGGAGTAACTCGTGTCTTTTTAGCTGACATCTTTGTTTGAATGGTCTACCACAGGTTTTGCAAGCGTACGGTCTTTCGTTGGTATGGACTCGTTTGTGTATATTCAAAGACGCTTTACAGCTGAACTTTTTCGTGCATTCGTCGCAGGAAAAGGGTTTCTCTCCTGTGTGTACCAACGAATGAGAGGTTAGGTGGACTTTTTGGGAGAACTGTCTCTTACATACATCACACGCGTAAGGCTTGTTTCCAGAATGTGTCCGCTCGTGCCGGACTAAGTCGGTTTTAGTTATGAAATTCTTATTGCATATTTCGCATGTGAACGGTTCCTGTCCTGTGTGAACTCTCTCATGGCTGTAAAGTTGGTATTTTTGCGTGAATTGTTTGTCGCATGACTTACACGCGTACGGTTTATCGCCTGTATGCGTGCGTTCATGGATAGCTAATTTGTAATTGTGTGCGAATTTCATAGTGCAGAATTTGCAAGCGTATCGTTTCTCACTGTCTCCTTTGTGTATCAAAGCATGTATGGCTAATTGGGTTTTCTCTCTGAATTGCTTATTGCAAACTTCGCAGAGATGCGGTTTCTCTCCTGTGTGGATTCGTTCGTGTTTAATCAAATGGCTGGAACACGTGAACTGTTTTTGACAGTTATTGCAGCTGTAAGGTTTCTCTCCTGTGTGAATCCTCTGATGTACCGTCACATAAGTCTGACATGTGAACTGTTTATTGCAAATGTTGCAGAAGAAGGGTTTCTTTTTCATATGATAGTTTACATGTCGGATTATATGTTTTTTTATATAAAACGCTTTGTTGCACAGGTCACATATATAAGTCTCATTACCTTTTTTTCCAGTCCGAACTTCGAGGAGGTTGTCGCATAGCTTTTGTTTCTTTCCTCTCGGCTTGAACCTCCTGGTATTGCGAAGGGCGTTATTTGGCAGACCGGAGACATAAGGGAAGGTTTCGTTGCCTCCGGGCTCCCAGCCGTAAGAGCTCCCTGCGGTCGGATCACACGTCTCGGAGCCAGATTGTCCCGCCTCCTGCTTGCATGTCTTTTCTATGTCTGATGTAACTGAAAAGTTAAAAAAATCTTTTATTAAAAAAATGCATTTATGTGACGAGAGTTTATTGCCGACTGTACTTTCTTTTGAACATTCGTTAAGAGAGAGATGGCGCTGTGATCACTAACGATTTTTTTTTTTTTAATGTGAAAACATCACATATTTTTTATACAATATTGGTACATAAGGTTGGGAGTAACGAACGTTACCGAAGGTAGAGGATTAAATCGTTGTGAATCACAAGCGATCTGATGGTCTAACGGATAGGACGCTATCCGGTATAGCAGTGACGCTGGTTCGATTCCGGCTTAGACTGCAGTGGATCGCAATAAATTTACTACTTAGATCTTTGTATCAATATTGTATAAAAAATATGTGATGTTTTCACATTAAAAAATATAAACAAACATTGAAGTGATCACAGCGCCATCTCTCTAGTAAGCTTGACACTACTAAAATGGCAGGTCAGCTTGAAGAAATGTTGCGAAAGCGCATCTTCTTAGTGGTGCTATAAGGTAGTAAACCTTTCAAAAATTAATGGTACATAAGGTCGTGAGCAACGTATCGTTACCGAAGGTAGAGGATTAATTCGTTATGAATCACAAGCGGTCTGATGTTCTTAACGGATAGGACGCTGTTCCGGTATAACAGTGACGCTGGTTCGATTCTGGCTTAGACTGCAGTGGATCGCAATTAATTAACCGACTTCCAAAAAAAGGAGGAGGTTCTCAATTCGACGGAATGTTTTTTTTCTTTTCTATTCGGTAACTACTCACCGAGAAGATTCTAAAGAGTTCCCGGTTAGATTGCGTTATTTTATTACAGAGTTCCTATGACCACCTTCCTGCTCCATCATCAGATCAGCTAGATGGTATCATAATATGGTATTGCCACCTAACTTTCATAGGTATACCAAATGTTAGCTGGATCGGAAACAGGGATGTGAGTCAAATTTAATTTGCAAGATTTGATCTTAACCCTAACATTCAGGTTAAATAAAAGCTTGTAAAAACATTTCGTTTAGTTACTAAGCCTAATAAGAACAGTCCTCCAATTATACTTTTATTTGTTGTGCAATAAAGATTAAATATACAAAAAGAACACAAAACAGCACAGAGAGAAATAGAAGGATTATAAATATAGTGACCTGCGGCGTTTGGGCTGAGCTCCACCCAGCCGTGGTGATATGGCTTCAAAGACTCACATAGGTATATTAAAAAAACCGGCCAAGAGCATGTCGGACCATGCTCAGTGTAGGGTTCCGCAGCCCTTCATACAAAAAATTGCACTACAGATGAAAAAAATACGATATGAAAAAGTACACTAGCAAAACATGGGGTTTCACAGGGGTACTAACATTTTTTTTATGCTTTAAGGTGTTTAAGCTTATTTTTAAGTAATTTCACAGTGGTCCCCATATTCAAATTGTAAGCAAGTAACATGCGTTTGTCTTTCCTTTTCCTGCCACCCCAGGGGTTAAGGGAGCTTTCGGGGGAGGTATAGTATGGCGACAAGCCTCATTAGTGTTTAGCAGTAACACAATAGAAGAAAATATTAGTAACACAATAGTTTACTGCGACATAGAAACGCATATTGCTTGTATGGCGTTAACATAAATGTATATAAGAGCCTGCAACGCCTTGCGCATTCACTATAACAATGCATTTAGAAAGTTGTTGGGACTGCCCCGGTGGTGTAGCGCGTCCCATATGTTCGCTGAAGCCCGCACGGACGGTTTCCAAGCCATAATGCGGAAAAAAATCGCCTCGATGCTGAACCGGCTCAGGGCAAGTGATAACGGCATTCGAGGTGTAATTGTTGATCGATACGACTACCCAATCAATCCTAATGCACTAGGTCAGTAAAATAAGAGCATTTGCCTCTTTTAGATATAGGTAAATTAAGTTTCTAATGTGTCATACTTATATAAGTTTAAGTCTACTAACATTTTATATGGATGTAATTTTATCTAAAATAAAGATTTTTTTATTTTATTTATATAAACCAAGGTTTATTCAAAGTATGGGTTCTTGTTTCAATTATTCTCCACAGACTACATTTAGCATTATTACAGAGCGTATCTCCACGACACTTTTGTTTTTTGGCAATAACTCAAAAACGGTATAAGGGTGAGAACCAAATTTTAGGCAAGTTAAGGTATTTCATTTGCCTAAGTCAAAGTCAAATAAAATAAGGAACATTTTCTTATGATAAGATCATATTCAATCAATTTTCATATTTTTTTCGACATACCTTTTAGAAAATAGAGGGCTATTATTTCGAAAATTATTCACTCAATTATATTTTTTTAGATAACTCAGTCATATTTTAATTTTTTTTTTTAGTTTTGGTTACATTTGGTTAGACGGACCGCGCCAATCAGTGCTGCTGCCACCGCTGCGTTTTTTCGTTCGCTCGCTCTCCCACCAGCTTCACCGCTTCAATAGTAATTGTACATTGAGCAGGGGTTGTTTCAACTTTCAGTAATTCGTTTTGTAAGTTAAGTACATACTTAACTGAAGTTGTTCGCAACTTTATCAGCGGTGAAGACAAAATATATAACCCTTTTTTTATTTTCAGCATAGTAGAGTAAAAATATCCTATAACTATCTGTGGCTGCCCAGCTACCCGTGTAGCAAAATAGACGATAATCGTTTTGGCGTGATGAAGTCACAACAACACATACGAACATACAAAATCACAAATTATTTTTTTTCGATTCAATGACCTTAATATATATATATATATCACGTTTTTTTTGACAATATCTTCAGTGTACACACTTTTAAAACTCTATAATAGTATTGGAAAAATGTTGCCTAATAGATTATAATCTTTGAGGCTTGCAATTTTGTAAAAAAATATTCAGATATGATTTTTTTTAAGGAACCCCACCCAATGGCTGCAATCAAAGTATGGGTATAACATTAAATACCCATGGTCGAACACTGCACTCCTTAATAAAAGTTTACTATGTATGATTGTAAAACATTCTAATAAACTACCAGTCAAGATCAAAAAATTGCATTTAGAAAATACTTGTAATGATTTTTTGTAAATAAACTTACACCAATTCTGAAAAAAATGTTAAAAACTTAGGCTCCTTATCCTGTACCTATATACCTATATTTTACTTTATTATCAATAATGTGTAAGTGTTTTGGTGTATAACTGTTAACTTGCATGTGTTTGACATTAACTAAATAAGGTTTTTTTGAAACTAGACCTACTTAAATAATGCAATATGTAATAATGAATGTTTAGCGTAAACATATGTTCAATGGTTAACCAGAGAAATGCACTGTAAATATCAATTGCTTTTATTGAGAAACTTATTGTCTTTACCGCGGGGTAAGGCGCACTATTCAGCAACTTGTGTTTAACCACAAATGTTTTAAATAATATAATGTAAAATGATGATATGATAATGTTTGTGATATATTTATATTAACAAAAAGTGGCCAAGTGCGAGTCGGACTCGCCCATGAAGGGTTCCGCAGCCGTTTATACAAAAAAATGCACTACAGATAAAAAAAATATATATATGAAATAAGACACTAACAAAAGAACGTATGTCCCCGGCACTTACGTCCTTTTGCTGAGAAGTGCAGGTTTTTGGCAATACCTTAAAAACGGTATGTCCGATCATGTATAAAACAATTTCCGTTGAAAGTATTTGCTACGTTATATATTTATAATTTTTTTCATATTTTTTAGAAAATAGAGGGGGGGGGGACACAATTTTTGCTACTTTCGGAGTGAATATTTCGAAAAATATTCAGTAAGTGAAAATTTTCTTTAGAAACCTCTAAGTATTTTTAGAAGAACTGTCTGATATTTACTGAATAAAAAAAAATCAGTTTCGGTTACATGTATAGAGATAGAGGGGGGCACCCTAGAAATATATATATCTTTTATTTAACTATCAAACTAAGTAGCGGTTTACACACGACACCTATGCTCCAAATTTCATCAATGTACATCTTATAGTTTTTGAGTAAAATGCCTGTGACATACGGACGGACGGACAGACAGTTACAGCTACGTTACCGGGTCGCGATGGCATTGTGCGAGTAGCAGATATCGCCACCGTGGCAGGCATCATGCGGCGACCTCTCCGGAAGCTGGTGAAGCTGGTGGCTTAATTAAAAAGGGAGGAATCTGCATGACGCACCTATTTTTAACACACTTTTATTAGGTAAACCTGTATGTAACTAACTATGTAATGGAATCTAAGGTAACTAATTTAACCATCTTACAAGGATCGTAGCGTCATGAAAATTGGCAGCTGTATGTAGATATGATGACAATACAATAATATGGTACTGTCGAACTGATCTGATGATGGAGCCGGAAGATATGAACTGGAACTTCATGATGGAACATTGTATCGTAGCTGTGTTTGGATTTGTTAGAAAAGTCTTGTAAGCGTGTTTCTCTTCTGTTTTTGAAACTATTAATTTATTATAATGTTTGTACCTTTTTATACAGTTTTTCTTCATGTTTTTATACTACATTTGTTTAGTGATGTGTTCAGTTTTAAGTTGTCATTAAACTCGTACCATAGCATGAACGAGCAGTTTTTCTTCAAGCTACATTTTTAAACAGACAGACAGACATGACAAGTCTATAAGGGTTTCGTTTTTGCCATTTTGGCTACGGAACCCTAATAAATTGAGAATGTTAACATCACTATCATAAAGTAGTAAAAATGAAATGTCTGTACATTGAAGATAGAGGTCACTAAATCGAAAACATTTTTATTAAATTTTTTGTATGTTTGTTGATTTTGTTGTGGCTTCATCATGCCAAATCGCCTAAACAGATTTCAACTATTTTTGGTACACGGGTAGCTGAGTATTTATTTATTTATTTAATCTTTATTGCACAAAAGAAAAACTTATCGTTCCAAAAGCGGACTTATTCCCAGAGTATTCACAGATGGTTATAGGATACTTTTTAAACCAATTATGATGAAGCAAAAAAGAGGGTTATGATTTTTTCCTACTCCACAAACAAAATTGTGGGCGCCTTCTGCGTTTACACGCCTCTGTGAGGCAGGATATGGAAGAGACTAAACTATTATTGTAAGACCTCTGTACACAAAATACCAAGCAATAACAATATTTTAATTTGAATATTGTACTAGGATTTTCCCACAGCTTCTAGTTTATTTATCCCTTAGGAACAATTTTAATTTTGTCAGGATAAATTATCCTATGTACTTACTAAAGTCTTAAACTATCTGCATACTGATTTTCATCTAAATAGGTTCAGCGGTTTTAGTGTAAAGAGGTAACAGACAGATACTTTCACATTAGTAATATTAGTATGGAGAGGTAGATAGCAATAGCATTTCTTTCTTGTATACATGTTGTTGCCCGCGAGGAATGGGAAATGTTTTAACCATGCATTCCTTCCATTAGAAGTAAAAAATGTTATATGGACCAAGTAATCCGCGGCAAAAAAAATACTTTACATGATTTTTGTACATGGAAATAGTATAAATTTCACTTCTCTATAAAAATTATCCCTTATAAATTGGAAATAATTATTTTTTTTCAAAAAAGGATGATTTTAGTGAGTAGTAGCGGTCACTGATTTCTGTTAATAGCAACGCAATATGCGTATACTTTCATATACAGGGTGTCCCAAGAAGTAGTGATATACTGAAGCTGGGAGGTAGAGGACCTAGAAGGCTATCTAAATTACCCCCATGTATGTTCCGCGATTTTTCGTATTTTCGGAGTTATGACTTTTTTTTATTGTTCATCTATCGCCGAGTACGATGAGATTTTTATTTATGGTGACGTGAATTATTGCGGTAGATGCTTGATTTTTTTTGTGTGCTAAGCTGATAGATAGGCCAATTCAGTATGGTAACATTCACTATCGTCAGATCTTTGAATGTAATAATTTATTTTTTTTGTATGGTGATACTACAAAGACCTCGTCTACTCAAGAGAATTCCGCAATTTGGACGAGTTAACCCGGAAATTGAGAGTAGCAGAAGAAACCACTAAAGATAATAGAAGTGCATTCAGACGTTTAAAAGACAACTTTTTTCGGCGATGTCGCACTTGCATTGAGCAACAGGGGGGCCATTTTGAAAATTTCTTGTAATTAAACACCTTGTAATTGGTTTTAAGTTGTTTGTATTAATCATCATGTAAATTAAAATTTTGCACTTACCACATTTAGATTTCAATTTTTTGATTGAAGTTTTATGAATAATAAAATGAAATTTTCAGGATAGCTACCTGATAGATATAGCAAGTTTTTAAATGCCAAACGGTAATTTTTTTTTATGTGATTTTATCTTTTTAAAGCCCCTTGAAGTTGTGAACATATTGGGTAATTTTATCATTCTTGGCATTTAATATTTTTTTTATTCCATTTAAAGATCTAACAATAGTTTATGTTACCATACTGAATTGGCCTATCTATCAGCTTTGCACACAAAAAGAATCAAGCATCTACCGCAATAATTCACGTCACCATAAATAAAAAACTCATCGTACTCGGCGATAGGTGAAGAATTAAAAAAAAAGTCATAACTCCGAAAATACGAAAAATCGCGGAACATACATGGGGGTGATTTAGATAGCCCTCTAGGCCCTCTACGTCCCAGCTTCAGTATATCACTACTTCTTGGGACACCCTGTATATCTCGCAGATATTTGCTACAAAATTGTTATAATATATTATGGTTAATTAAAATATATCTTATTTATTATCCTTATCTTCTTATTTTAATTTCTTTACAATAATTTATTTAATAGAAACAAAATGTGCAAAAAGTAATGATAAGTTACTACCGGTCTTGATTGTGCCCCAAAAAGTCAAAGGTCAGGATATTCTCAACCTAACACTCCATGGTTAACTTTTCTACAACTCACCATTCACAAACACAAGATCCGGAGGCTGCAGTAACTCTGATCCGATGACTAGATCTTGCTGTGTTTCATGATTGGGGTACAAATCAGCATTGGCTGCTGGCTCGCTTACCCCCCACTCATCCCAGGAAGGTTCTTTTTTTATATATGTCTTCTCCATGTTCACATGGACCTCTGACCGTCATCTACAGAGTTTTGGAATATTTATAGAAATTTAGACAAAATGGTATGTTATGGGCATTGTTTGGATAGCTCTGTTATAATACTATATAAATCATATGCACTTATTACCTTAATAACCATTAAAAAGTAAGGATAATTCTATGAACTTTTAAGAACTACATTCATTTCTATCGTCCAAGAATTCCAACAAGATCAAAATAAGATAACATTTTAAAACTATATCCTCATATTAAATTGAACCAATCGAATTATTGCACAGATAGTACAATCTGTCACGATATTATAGTACTCCATAAGATCGTGATCTTCGGACGTAATAAAAATAATGTATAGTAATACAAAGATTTATATATCTCTTCTTAGAAAGATTTATATTTGTTTAAGTAATCTATTTGCCGTGGGCTCTTACTCGTTCGATAACTAAAGTGACTCAAAATATGATTACGAAGGATTGATGGACTAATTGAAATTAAAACTGAATGTCTAAAAGGTCTATTAGCGTCACAAATTTTGGTCCTTTCCACGCAGTAATATATGACAACACTTGTAATGAATTTTAAATAGACTGTTTGTATTAAACTTTACGTGTAATGGAGCTAGTAGACCAGATTGTTTTTTATTACGACACAAACTTTATTTAAAAGCGAAACCGAATTTGTGATTGGCTAATTTAGAACCAACTCGTGTAATCGTTGAAAAAGGAAACAACTCAAATTGAAGTTTGACTTTGACTAGTTTTGTCAATTTTATTCAAACACAAGTGTGAAAAAATAACGGCCAAAGCTGAGATTGAAGCAGCGCTGTTAATTAAATTTTGTTTTGTTCAATAATAAGTGACTTTATGTATTGAATACAGAGTTATGTGATAAACTGCAAGTTCTCAAAATGGAAGCAAATAATTTTGTTGCAAAATTGAAGGCGGACGGCTCTGCTAATGATCTTCACGATCTAGAAAAAGTTTATGCGAGTTATAAGGAACTTTTAGGAAAATTAGCAGCAAAAGACAGGGGCCTATTCTCTCTAAATTTGCTGTGCATTCTTTGCAGGTATTTAAATTCTCTTAGCAACTTAATGATAGTGATTATCTCAAGTGAATAAATGTCTTTTATTATTATTATTATTTATTATTAAGTTACACTTTTTCTCCTCGAACCTTTCTTATATGGTCGTGAATGTGTGCACCAAACCGTTTGGTGCAGGTTTAACACCTATACTTCAAGGTAACAAAATTCAGCTACCTCTTATATCAATGAGAATCCGGAGCTCCCCACATTATATGCAATTAAGTGTATTATTTTTTGACATCATCAGGTTTTGGTTTTAATTAAACGTTTTGATTAATAAAAGTTTACCTTAATATTAGTGGTTGCACATGTCAGTGAAACTTTTATCACAACCACTACTTTTTATCATTTGTAATTGACAGGAATATTGACAAAGTTCCATCATGGCGTGACAAGATTGACCAGAAAGCAATGTTGACTCTAGCTATAGACTGTGTGAGAGAGACCAGAAGCCTGGAACAGCCGGAGAGAATTAAAGTGCTGGCGTGCGTGTACCACCTGCATAAGTTTGTTGTGAGAGAGGTAAGGAAGAGCTTATTTGGGTCCCTTACAAAACATGTACTTAAAAAAAATTCAATGGGTATATCATTAGGACACCTATTTTTTATGATTGTATTGTCCGAATTTCAAAAGACCAAATTGAAGGTTTGTCAGAGAGCTATGGAGCGCAGTATACTCAGTGTGAAAAGGATCGATCGGATCCGAAACGTGCAATGCCGATCTTGGTGTTAAGATCTCCAGAAATGGGACTGGGCAGGCCACGTATGCGGTCTGCATCCACAGAGGTGGGCTAAGACAGCCATGGAATGGATACCTCAGGACAGGCACCGGCGTTGCGGTCGTCTTAAGAGGAGATGGCGGGATGACTGGGATGCATATCTCAGCGACTGGCCAGATGTTGCTTCAGATCAGGACAACTGGAAGTCCAGGGGGGAAGGTCTTTGTCCTGCAGTAGGACACTAGATAGGTTATTAAATAAAGCTTTTTTTGTATGGGCAACTTTTTTCTAAACTTCATAATAACAGAGATATGGACTCCTAATTTGGTCCAACCCCTATATACAAGTATGTTTTCTCTAGCTTGATTTGTGACCTAATTACATTACATATCCCATTGAAGCGGTTCCTGTACCCAGTTTCTTTTTTCATTCAATTCCAAGATTTTCATATATTTGATAAAAAGTCTAGGACTTAAATCAGTTCATAATCATAGTAATTTATTTATAAGAAAATATACATTGCATGTGAATGTTTGCAATAATACACAATTACAATTCATCATTACTCTATATACTTACTAATTGAATTTCATAACACATATTTTATTACAATAAATTTACATTGGAAGAAGAAAATTAAAATTTAATATAATAAACAACATAATTTTAGGCATAATATTAACACCTTTTGTTTGGAAATAGGTGTTTCCAAAGATATTTATCTTCTCCTAAATACAGTTTTAAAACATTCCAGAAACAGCATGTACTTTAGAAGAGTTATAAATACCCGTACAAGCCCTGTGTACTATTTGTTCCAATTATACTATTCTTGAATTTTTCAGCCATCCCAGCCGCCTCCTGAGCTAGTCCTGAAGCTCTCATACATGCTTTTTGAGTATGAGCAAGACAAATTGCTCACCGAGCACTGCAAGACTTACTGGAACCTCCTTGCCGAACGGCTCATGTTCATTGAGAAACTCAAATCCGGCCGCCGGGCCATCATCAAACTACTGCCCAAACTCACAGACGACATACAGAAAGTCATCCACATGTATGATACCATACAATTCTGTAATACTATACTAGTGTTCTTGCTAAAGAAACTGCATTTCCTATACAATACAGATTATGCTAAAGACCTAAATGGTGCTTTTGGGAAGATATTCGAGAGCCTGTCTTTGAGGAAGGATGTGAAATCCTTTAAGAAGCTGTCAGAAAAAGAGATCTTGGAGTTGTACGCAAAGTTCAGTGATTGCTTCTATGTGATTATTGAGAATGCAATGAAATTGAATTTCAAGGATTCGGTGTTAAGCGCAGCGGTTAGAAGCTGCATTTCCTTCATTGGGCATCTGCCTGAGGTGTTCCACTGCTTACAAACATTTTATTTAAACTCTTTCTGTTGTATATTGACAGACAATGATAATTCTTGTTTTCATGAGACGGTACTAAATAGCTTGATCATATCGTGTGAAACTACAGAGAAATTGGGATATTTGAAGGCGATGAATGTGACATATCCATACATAAGTCAACTGTTACGAGTGTATGTTGAATATAATCTAGCTAAAACAAACTTTACTGAAGAATCACAAGTGATTTGCCTGAAACTGATAATACTTCTTTTAGACGAACTAAATAACACAGATCAGTTGCTGAAATGCGACAACTGTAAAATAAAATCAGGTCTACATGATGCATTACGACTGTCATTTCTGGCCAAAAACTTCATCTCCGCTAGCTTTAACTCCAAACGTGATGTTACACCGATTTTGCAACCATACTACAAGATTATATCTAAACAGCACAGCATTCTCACCGAGCTGTGTCGTCTCGGCTGTTCAAACCATGAGAAGTGTCTCCGTAAAATGCAGACCGATATCCACAACACTGCTATCCTATTAAACAAAGCTGAACACTTTGATTCTGCAATTAAACTCTTCGACTTGTACTTGACGCATGAGTTCCTTCACTTCAAGACGGATCAGGATTTGAAGAATATCAGCAGAGCATTGTACAATAAAAGTATTTGCGAGTTAGACTGCAAGTCATACGAGAGAGCGCTCTTGGATGCTTATTTGAGTTTGATATTCGCTCAGCCGGACGGGCTGGGCTCGGAGAAGTACATGAGCTTGGTGATGGATATCAAAGCGAAGGCGCTGAAGGGCAGCGATGACGAAGCCCTGCAGATGATGACAGTGCTGGACGCTTGCTGTGTCACCGTTGACAAGAAATTGTATGGAAATTTGAAACCATTTTTCTTTAATTTGGAATTTAGGTATGTATTTACAAACGCGTGGTATTAATAAGTGTGTCTGTTTTCTCGCACCAAATTAACGGATGAACGTGATTGATTAAATCTTAAAATATAATATTGCTCATGATTATTTTATTTAGCATCTTGTTCTTGTTACGCAACTTATTAGGAATTGACTTAATTTATGTTAGTGTGCATATATTTATTTCCATTAAAGAAAAAGCTAGTATTTAATTTATGTGTTTCCATTTTATTGTGATACATTTCTTAACGAACCGCAACTATGGTTGTATTTACCCATATCCCACCTACATTTCAGTACACTACTACAACACGAGTTCAGTATGTACGCGAAGCTGTGGCCTTCTATAGCGCCGGTGGCCGGCGTGTGGAAGGCGCTGCACGACCTAACCCACGGCAGCCGACAGCCCTGGATGTGTGGTGAGCGTTCTTGTTGTTACACACACTTTACAGACAGCCCTGGATGTGTGATGGGGTTCTTGTTGTCACACACTCCACATACAGCCCTGTATGTGTGGTGAGCGTTCTTGTTGTTACACACACTCTACAGACAGCCCTGGATGTGTGATGAGCATTCTTGTTGTTACACACACTCTACAGATATCCCTGGATCTGTGGTGAACCTTCTTGTTGTTACACACACTCTACAGATAGCCCTGGATGTGTGATGAGCATTCTTGTTGTTACACACACTCTACAGATATCCCTGGATCTGTGGTGAACCTTCTTGTTGTTACACACACTCTACAGACAGCCCTGGATGTGTGATGAGCATTCTTGTTGTTACACACACTCTACAGATATCCCTGGATCTGTGGTGAACCTTCTTGTTGTTACACACACTCTACAGACAGCCCTGGATGTGTGATGAGCATTCTTGTTGTTACACACACTCTACAGATATCCCTGGATCTGTGGTGAACCTTCTTGTTGTTACACACACTCTACAGACAGCCCTGGATGTGTGATGAGCATTCTTGTTGTTACACACACTTTACAGACAGCCCTGGATGTGTGATGGGGTTCTTGTTGTCACACACTCCACATACAGCCCTGGATGTGTGATGAGCGTTCTTGTTGTTACACACACTTTACAGACAGCCCTGGATGTGTGATGGGGTTCTTGTTGTCACACACTCCACATACAGCCCTGGATGTGTGATGAGCGTTCTTGTTGTTACACACACTTTACAGACAGCCCTGGATGTGTGATGGGGTTCTTGTTGTCACACACTCCACATACAGCCCTGGATGTGTGATGAGCGTTCTTGTTGTTACACACACTTTACAGACAGCCCTGGATGTGTGATGGGGTTCTTGTTGTCACACACTCCACATACAGCCCTGGATGTGTGATGAGCGTTCTTGTTGTTACACACATTCCACATACAGCCCTGGATGTGTGGTGAGCGTTCTTGTTGTTACACACACTCTACAGACAGCCCTGGATGTGTGGTGAGCGTTCTTGTTGTTACACACACTCTACAGACAGCCCTGGATGTGTGGTGAGCGTTCTTGTTGTTACACACACTCTACAGACAGCCCTGGATGTGTGATGGGGTTCTTGTTGTCACACACTCCACATACAGCCCTGGATGTGTGGTGAGCGTTCTTGTTGTTACACACACTCTACAGACAGCCCTGGATGTGTGGTGAGCGTTCTTGTTGTTACACACACTCTACAGACAGCCCTGGATGTGTGATGGGGTTCTTGTTGTCACACACTCCACATACAGCCCTGGATGTGTGGTGAGCGTTCTTGTTGTTACACACATTCCACATACAGCCCTGGATGTGTGGTGAGCGTTCTTGTTGTTACACACACTCTACAGACAGCCCTGGATGTGTGATGGGGTTCTTGTTGTCACACACTCCACATACAGCCCTGGATGTGTGATGAGCGTTCTTGTTGTTACACACACTTTACAGACAGCCCTGGATGTGTGATGGGGTTCTTGTTGTCACACACTCCACATACAGCCCTGGATGTGTGGTGAGCGTTCTTGTTGTTACACACACTCTACAGACAGCCCTGGATGTGTGGTGAGCGTTCTTGTTGTTACACACACTCTACAGACAGCCCTGGATGTGTGATGGGGTTCTTGTTGTCACACACTCCACATACAGCCCTGGATGTGTGGTGAGCGTTCTTGTTGTTACACACACTCTACAGACAGCCCTGGATGTGTGGTGAGCGTTCTTGTTGTTACACACACTCTACAGACAGCCCTGGATGTGTGATGGGGTTCTTGTTGTCACACACTCCACATACAGCCCTGGATGTGTGGTGAGCGTTCTTGTTGTTACACACACTCTACAGACAGCCCTGGATGTGTGATGGGGTTCTTGTTGTCACACACTCCACATACAGCCCTGGATGTGTGGTGAGCGTTCTTGTTGTTACACACACTCTACAGACAGCCCTGGATGTGTGATGGGGTTCTTGTTGTCACACACTCCACATACAGCCCTGTATGTGTGGTGAGCGTTCTTGTTGTTACACACACTCTACAGACAGCCCTGGATGTGTGATGAGCATTCTTGTTGTTACACACACTCTACAGATATCCCTGGATCTGTGGTGAACCTTCTTGTTGTTACACACACTCTACAGATAGCCCTGGATGTGTGATGAGCATTCTTGTTGTTACACACACTCTACAGACAGCCCTGGATGTGTGATGAGCATTCTTGTTTTTACACACACCACAGACAGCCCTGGATGTGTGATGGGGTTCTTGTTATTACACACACTCTACAGACAGCCCTGGATGTGTGATGAGCATTCTTGTTGTTACACACACTCTACAGACAGCCCTGGATGTGTGATGAGCATTCTTGTTTTTACACACACTCCACAGACAGCCCTGGATGTGTGATGAGCATCCTTGTTGTTACACACACTCTACAGACAGCCCTGGATGTGTGATGAGCATTCTTGTTTTTACACACACTCCACAGGCAGCCCTAGATGTGTGATGAGCATTCTTGTTCTTACACACACTCTACAGACAGCCCTGGATGTGTGATGGGGTTCTTGTTGTTACACACACTCTACAGACAGCCCTGGATGTGTGATGAGCATTCTTGTTCTTACACACACTCTACAGACAGCCCTGGATGTGTGATGGGGTTCTTGTTGTCACACACTCCACATACAGCCCTGGATGTGTGGTGAGCGTTCTTGTTGTTACACACACTCTACAGACAGCCCTGGATGTGTGATGAGCATTCTTGTTGTTACACACACTCTACAGATATCCCTGGATCTGTGGTGAACCTTCTTGTTGTTACACACACTCTACAGATAGCCCTGGATGTGTGATGAGCATTCTTGTTGTTACACACACTCTACAGACAGCCCTGGATGTGTGATGAGCATTCTTGTTTTTACACACACCACAGACAGCCCTGGATGTGTGATGGGGTTCTTGTTATTACACACACTCTACAGACAGCCCTGGATGTGTGATGAGCATTCTTGTTGTTACACACACTCTACAGACAGCCCTGGATGTGTGATGAGCATTCTTGTTTTTACACACACTCCACAGACAGCCCTGGATGTGTGATGAGCATCCTTGTTGTTACACACACTCTACAGACAGCCCTGGATGTGTGATGAGCATTCTTGTTTTTACACACACTCCACAGGCAGCCCTAGATGTGTGATGAGCATTCTTGTTCTTACACACACTCTACAGACAGCCCTGGATGTGTGATGGGGTTCTTGTTGTTACACACACTCTACAGACAGCCCTGGATGTGTGATGAGCATTCTTGTTCTTACACACACTCTACAGACAGCCCTGGATGTGTGATGGGGTTCTTGTTGTCACACACTCCACATACAGCCCTGGATGTGTGGTGAGCGTTCTTGTTGTTACACACACTCTACAGACAGCCCTGGATGTGTGGTGAGCGTTCTTGTTGTTACACACACTCTACAGACAGCCCTGGATGTGTGATGGGGTTCTTGTTGTCACACACTCCACATACAGCCCTGGATGTGTGGTGAGCGTTCTTGTTGTTACACACACTCTACAGACAGCCCTGGATGTGTGATGGGGTTCTTGTTGTCACACACTCCACATACAGCCCTGTATGTGTGGTGAGCGTTCTTGTTGTTACACACACTCTACAGACAGCCCTGGATGTGTGATGGGGTTCTTGTTGTCACACACTCCACATACAGCCCTGTATGTGTGGTGAGCGTTCTTGTTGTTACACACACTCTACAGACAGCCCTGGATGTGTGATGAGCATTCTTGTTGTTACACACACTCTACAGATATCCCTGGATCTGTGGTGAACCTTCTTGTTGTTACACACACTCTACAGATAGCCCTGGATGTGTGATGAGCATTCTTGTTGTTACACACACTCTACAGACAGCCCTGGATGTGTGATGAGCATTCTTGTTTTTACACACACCACAGACAGCCCTGGATGTGTGATGGGGTTCTTGTTATTACACACACTCTACAGACAGCCCTGGATGTGTGATGAGCATTCTTGTTGTTACACACACTCTACAGACAGCCCTGGATGTGTGATGAGCATTCTTGTTTTTACACACACTCCACAGACAGCCCTGGATGTGTGATGAGCATCCTTGTTGTTACACACACTCTACAGACAGCCCTGGATGTGTGATGAGCATTCTTGTTGTTACACACACTCTACAGACAGCCCTGGATGTGTGATGAGCATTCTTGTTTTTACACACACTCCACAGACAGCCCTGGATGTGTGATGAGCATCCTTGTTGTTACACACACTCTACAGACAGCCCTGGATGTGTGATGAGCATCCTTGTTGT
Source organism: Hedya salicella (assembly GCA_905404275.2). Taxonomy (NCBI): domain Eukaryota; kingdom Metazoa; phylum Arthropoda; class Insecta; order Lepidoptera; family Tortricidae; genus Hedya; species Hedya salicella. Next base: position 50,811,394 of record FR990097.1, on the reverse strand, counting down.
TACACACACTCTACAGACAGCCCTAGATGTGTGATGAGCATTCTTGTTCTTACACACACTCTACAGACAGCCCTGGATGTGTGATGGGGTTCTTGTTGTTACACACACTCTACAGACAGCCCTGGATGTGTGATGAGCATTCTTGTTGTTACACACACTCTACAGACAGCCCTGGATGTGTGATGAGCATTCTTGTTCTTACACACACTCTACAGATAGCCCTGGATGTGTGATGGGGTTCTTGTTGTCACACACTCCACAGGCAGCCCTGGATGTGTGGTGAGCGTTCTTGTCGTTACACATACTCCACAGACAGCCCTGGATGTGTGGTAAGCGTTCTTGTTGTTATACACACTCCACAGGCAGCCCTGGATGTGTGGTGAGCGTTCTTGTCGTTACACGTACTCCACAGACAGCCCTGGATGTGTGGTAAGCGTTCTTGTTGTTATACACACTCCACAGACAGCCCTGGATGTGTGTATAAAACCCTAATGGATGTATAAGACATTATTACCATTTGCTGCTAACCATATGTTCCTGAGTCATAAACAAAAAGTGATTAATATAACAAAAAATCTTACAGTATACTTTTCCTTTCAGTCCAACCCGTATGCCTCGACGCACTCTATGCAACTATCCTTCAAACCCCCAAATGCGTGCGCACCATTAATAACCCGCACATCGCCGCCATCTTGTCTGCTGTACTCGACAACATCCGCAGCGGTAGTGACGTCAGACTACAAATTATTGAAGCCACACTGCTGTTCCTAAAAGCGGAGTTAAATTTGGCCGATGCAGCGGCTAATCACGAGTGGAAAATCAAGGATCAGGTGAGTTATACTAAATCCGCCATTTTGTCGGCTATACTCTACAAATGAGCAGCGGTTCTGATTTCTGATGTCAACTCAGATCCCAGATCATATAACATACTTTTCCTTCAACATGGTGTAGATTTGATTCACACTTCTGTTTTTGTGTTTTCAGAACATAGACCCGGACTCTGTTCCGTGCTGCCGCACCGTACCGCACGAGCACGCGGCGCTGCGGCCCGCGCTGCGAGCTGTCGCGCTGTGGAGCGCCGGCCTGCCGCGCCTAGACCTAGGTACGTCACAGCTGCCAAACAGAACATAGACCCGGACTGTGTCCCGTGCCGCACCTTGCAGCACGAGCACGCGGCTCTGCGGCCGTAGTTTCTTAGCCCCTTCTTCGTTATTCGTACCTGTGAGTAAATCAATCATGTATAAATAATTGTTGAAGATGTCTACTAAATCCGGGAATTCGGTTTTTTCGTCTTGTGCAAGTTGCATCAGTGTGCGAATAGCGAGGGATGACGCACATGACGTACCGTACGTTACTCAACGTTAACTAACTTACGTTAGCTAACAAACGTTTCTCTACGAGGTTATCTAGAGCTGAAGAACGCCACAGTATGCGCTGATAATCGACGTCTTCTTTAGCGACAAGTATTTGGCGATACATCTGTTTTACGTCTGCGAGTAAACAAATCTTGTAATTACGCCATCGAGTGTTAAGATCGCGAAGATCTTGCAACAGTGGTGGACCAACAAGTAATTCGTCATTGAGTGACGTGCCATCTGAAGGGCGTGCAGTTCCATCAAAAACAACTCGTAGCTTTCTCGTGGTAGTAGATTCTCGTATGACCGCGTGACGAGGAAGATAAAAACTGTAAGTTTGCTTGTTTTGTGGGTGCGGGTCACATGCCACTTATTATTATTGACAATTAAATACTGTACTGTCACTTCAACTTAAACTAATTTATTAACGAAATTGACAAGCCTCTTATATATTATTTGTGCGTCTGCACGTACCAGACGTCCCCAGGATAGCCCTCAGACCGCGCCGACGCGATCTGTTGGCGGTGCCAGTGGCGCGCACCGCGGCGCACAAGAACTCTCCGCTCCTTCGTGCTCTCGCTCTGATGAATGCCCTCCTGGCATCCGCACCGGAGTGTGATCTGTTTGCGTGGCGATGGACGGCTGTGAGAAGTGAATGCCTCAGACTCTGCGAAATGATGGATGCTAGGCCTACTAGTGTAATGTAAGAGTGTGTGTAAAGTAATTTGTAATACTTCGTGTGAAAATTTGTATTCATGTAATTTTCTAAGTTTAAGTTTCATGGCGCTTTGGATGATTCTGTTAAGTCATGTAAACATTTGTAAATAATAAATAAATATATCCTACGGAGACACAAAGTTAGCGCGATTCAGCGAATAGTTCAGCGTCATCTAGCGACTAATTGGGTCCCTAAACAAAACTGATATGTTAAACAAAGAAAATTTCCGTAAGTTGGGCTAAGAAACATGCTTAAAAATGAATTTTAGTCCGTTTTTGCTTCGACTATTCTTCCTAAGTTTGTATTTCCTTAAAATTCCAGTGCCCGTGGAGTTCCTGTCCGCGCCTCTGCAGGTGCTGCGCGTGGCGCTGCAGCAGCTGCTGCCGCCCGCGCCTGCGCATGCGCTGCAGCTGGCGCACGTCGCGCTGCGCGTGGCGCTGCGGGCCGGGGACAGGTAGGGCTTCAGGACCTCACATACAGTTAGTGGACACATGTATACTATAGTACTGCGCGTGGCGCTGCGGGCCGGGGACAGGTAGGGCTTCAGGACCTCACATACAGTTAGTGGACACATGTATACTATAGTGCTGCGCGTGGCGCTGCGGGCCGGGGACAGGAAGGGCTTCAGGACCTCACATACAGTTAGTGGACACATGTATACTATAGTACTGCGCGTGGCGCTGCGGGCCGGGGACAGGTAGGGCTTCAGGACCTCACATACAGTTAGTGGACACATGTATACTATAGTGCTGCGCGTGGCGCTGCGGGCCGGGGACAGGAAGGGCTTCAGGACCTCACATACAGTTAGTGGACACATGTATACTATAGTGCTGCGCGTGGCGCTGCGGGCCGGGGACAGGTAGGGCTTCAGGACCTCACATACAGTTAGTGGACACATGTATACTATAGTGCTGCGCGTGGCGCTGCGGGCCGGGGACAGGAAGGGCTTCAGGACCTCACATACAGTTAGTGGACACATGTATACTATAGTACTGCGCGTGGCGCTGCGGGCCGGGGACAGGAAGGGCTTCAGGACCTCACATACAGTTAGTGGACACATGTATACTATAGTGCTGCGCGTGGCGCTGCGGGCCGGGGACAGGTAGGGCTTCAGGACCTCACATACAGTTAGTGGACACATGTATACTATAGTGCTGCGCGTGGCGCTGCGGGCCGGGGACAGGAAGGGCTTCAGGACCTCACATACAGTTAGTGGACACATGTATACTATAGTGCTGCGCGTGGCGCTGCGGGCCGGGGACAGGTAGGGCTTCAGGACCTCACATACAGTTAGTGGACACATGTATACTATAGTGCTGCGCGTGGCGCTGCGGGCCGGGGACAGGTAGGGCTTCAGGACCTCACATACAGTTAGTGGACACATGTATACTATAGTGCTGCGCGTGGCGCTGCGGGCCGGGGACAGGTAGGGCTTCAGGACCTCACATACAGTTAGTGGACACATGTATACTATAGTGTTGCGCGTGGCGCTGCGGGCCGGGGACAGGAAGGGCTTCAGGACCTCACATACAGTTAGTGGACACATGTATACTATAGTGCTGCGCGTGGCGCTGCGGGCCGGGGACAGGTAGGGCTTCAGGACCTCACATACAGTTAGTGGACACATGTATACTATAGTGCTGCGCGTGGCGCTGCGGGCCGGGGACAGGTAGGGCTTCAGGACCTCACATACAGTTAGTGGACACATGTATAATATAGTGCTGCGCGTGGCGCTGCGGGCCGGGGACAGGTAGGGCTTCAGGACCTCACATACAGTTAGTGGACACATGTATACTATGCAGGGCAGCCGAACGGATTTCACCAATATTTCCAGAGATTTTGTTCAAATTTTCTAGCTTCACCGAGGATGGTTAGAATACATTTACTCAACTACGCCAAAACAAAAAAAAGTTGTATTTTTTATTTTCTATCAAGAACGAAGTTCAACCTTCTAATTAGGTGTAATATTGACAGAGTGGCGTACCTGGAGGCGGCCGGGGTGCTGCTGTCGCACGCGCGGCGCGGCTCGGAGCCCGTGCGGCACGCGCTGGTGCAGGGGGCGGCGTGGGCCGGCCGCATGCTGCAGCACCCCGACACGCTGGAGGCTGCGCTGCTGTTCATGTGCGACGCCGCGGTAAGTCATCGTCTGCAGGGGCGGCGTGGGCCGGCCGCATGCTGCAGCACCCCGACACGCTGGAGGCTGCGCTGCTGTTCATGTGCGACGCCGCGGTAAGTCATCGTCTGCAGGGGCGGCGTGGGCCGGCCGCATGCTGCAGCACCCCGACACGCTGGAGGCTGCGCTGCTGTTCATGTGCGACGCCGCGGTAAGTCATCGTCTGCAGGGGCGGCGTGGGCCGGCCGCATGCTGCAGCACCCCGACACGCTGGAGGCTGCGCTGCTGTTCATGTGCGACGCCGCGGTAAGTCATCGTCTGCAGGGGCGGCGTGGGCCGGCCGCATGCTGCAGCACCCCGACACGCTGGAGGCTGCGCTGCTGTTCATGTGCGACGCCGCGGTAAGTCATCGTCTGCAGGGGCGGCGTGGGCCGGCCGCATGCTGCAGCACCCCGACACGCTGGAGGCTGCGCTGCTGTTCATGTGCGACGCCGCGGTAAGTCATCGTCTGCAGGGGCGGCGTGGGCCGGCCGCATGCTGCAGCACCCCGACACGCTGGAGGCTGCGCTGCTGTTCATGTGCGACGCCGCGGTAAGTCATCGTCTGCAGGGGCGGCGTGGGCCGGCCGCATGCTGCAGCACCCCGACACGCTGGAGGCTGCGCTGCTGTTCATGTGCGACGCCGCGGTAAGTCATCGTCTGCAGGGGCGGCGTGGGCCGGCCGCATGCTGCAGCACCCCGACACGCTGGAGGCTGCGCTGCTGTTCATGTGCGACGCCGCGGTAAGTCATCGTCTGCAGGGGCGGCGTGGGCCGGCCGCATGCTGCAGCACCCCGACACGCTGGAGGCTGCGCTGCTGTTCATGTGCGACGCCGCGGTAAGTCATCGTCTGCAGGGGCGGCGTGGGCCGGCCGCATGCTGCAGCACCCCGACACGCTGGAGGCTGCGCTGCTGTTCATGTGCGACGCCGCGGTAAGTCATCGTCTGCAGGGGCGGCGTGGGCCGGCCGCATGCTGCAGCACCCCGACACGCTGGAGGCTGCGCTGCTGTTCATGTGCGACGCCGCGGTAAGTCATCGTCTGCAGGGGCGGCGTGGGCCGGCCGCATGCTGCAGCACCCCGACACGCTGGAGGCTGCGCTGCTGTTCATGTGCGACGCCGCGGTAAGTCATCGTCTGCAGGGGCGGCGTGGGCCGGCCGCATGCTGCAGCACCCCGACACGCTGGAGGCTGCGCTGCTGTTCATGTGCGACGCCGCGGTAAGTCATCGTCTGCAGGGGCGGCGTGGGCCGGCCGCATGCTGCAGCACCCCGACACGCTGGAGGCTGCGCTGCTGTTCATGTGCGACGCCGCGGTAAGTCATCGTCTGCAGGGGCGGCGTGGGCCGGCCGCATGCTGCAGCACCCCGACACGCTGGAGGCTGCGCTGCTGTTCATGTGCGACGCCGCGGTAAGTCATCGTCTGCAGGGGCGGCGTGGGCCGGCCGCATGCTGCAGCACCCCGACACGCTGGAGGCTGCGCTGCTGTTCATGTGCGACGCCGCGGTAAGTCATCGTCTGCAGGGGCGGCGTGGGCCGGCCGCATGCTGCAGCACCCCGACACGCTGGAGGCTGCGCTGCTGTTCATGTGCGACGCCGCGGTAAGTCATCGTCTGCAGGGGCGGCGTGGGCCGGCCGCATGCTGCAGCACCCCGACACGCTGGAGGCTGCGCTGCTGTTCATGTGCGACGCCGCGGTAAGTCATCGTCTGCAGGGGCGGCGTGGGCCGGCCGCATGCTGCAGCACCCCGACACGCTGGAGGCTGCGCTGCTGTTCATGTGCGACGCCGCGGTAAGTCATCGTCTGCAGGGGCGGCGTGGGCCGGCCGCATGCTGCAGCACCCCGACACGCTGGAGGCTGCGCTGCTGTTCATGTGCGACGCCGCGGTAAGTCATCGTCTGCAGGGGCGGCGTGGGCCGGCCGCATGCTGCAGCACCCCGACACGCTGGAGGCTGCGCTGCTGTTCATGTGCGACGCCGCGGTAAGTCATCGTCTGCAGGGGCGGCGTGGGCCGGCCGCATGCTGCAGCACCCCGACACGCTGGAGGCTGCGCTGCTGTTCATGTGCGACGCCGCGGTAAGTCATCGTCTGCAGGGGCGGCGTGGGCCGGCCGCATGCTGCAGCACCCCGACACGCTGGAGGCTGCGCTGCTGTTCATGTGCGACGCCGCGGTAAGTCATCGTCTGCAGGGGCGGCGTGGGCCGGCCGCATGCTGCAGCACCCCGACACGCTGGAGGCTGCGCTGCTGTTCATGTGCGACGCCGCGGTAAGTCATCGTCTGCAGGGGCGGCGTGGGCCGGCCGCATGCTGCAGCACCCCGACACGCTGGAGGCTGCGCTGCTGTTCATGTGCGACGCCGCGGTAAGTCATCGTCTGCAGGGGCGGCGTGGGCCGGCCGCATGCTGCAGCACCCCGACACGCTGGAGGCTGCGCTGCTGTTCATGTGCGACGCCGCGGTAAGTCATCGTCTGCAGGGGCGGCGTGGGCCGGCCGCATGCTGCAGCACCCCGACACGCTGGAGGCTGCGCTGCTGTTCATGTGCGACGCCGCGGTAAGTCATCGTCTGCAGGGGCGGCGTGGGCCGGCCGCATGCTGCAGCACCCCGACACGCTGGAGGCTGCGCTGCTGTTCATGAGCGACGCCGCGGTAAGTCATCGTCTGCAGGGGCGGCGTGGGCCGGCCGCATGCTGCAGCACCCCGACACGCTGGAGGCTGCGCTGCTGTTCATGTGCGACGCCGCGGTAAGTCATCGTCTGCAGGGGCGGCGTGGGCCGGCCGCATGCTGCAGCACCCCGACACGCTGGAGGCTGCGCTGCTGTTCATGAGCGACGCCGCGGTAAGTCATCGTCTGCAGGGGCGGCGTGGGCCGGCCGCATGCTGCAGCACCCCGACACGCTGGAGGCTGCGCTGCTGTTCGTGTGCGACGCCGCGGTAAGTCATCGTCTGCGGGCGCGGGCGCAGGGGGCGGCGTGAGCCAACTAATTTAAAAACCAATAAAAAAAAATTTACTATGGTTTTCAACGTATTTATATGCGTGCGTAAATATTATAAAAATCTGGTGCAGGAATGAGAAAATTCATGACCAATACAGTCATTTTAGCTGGACATAAACTTTTAATTTTAAACCACCAAGTATGTATAGTGTCATGTGTTGCACATATTGAAAAATATCTATTTCTATTTACCAAAAACATATGAATCTAAAATGAATACCAACCCTTTTCTCCAGATATTCTACCACAACACAAAGCAGCCATCAACATCAGCGAAGCTCATCCGCTTGGTTCAAGCGCGGCTGCTGCAGCAGAGCGAGGCTCTGGAGTCGCTGGCGCTGGCCTCGGGCCGCTTGCTGGATGCGCAGGCGCTCACCGGCGGCCTGAGCGCGGCCGTCAACGCGCAGCGACACTACCTCACTGTCGGGAACTGCGGTGAGTCGCCAACAAGGGTTTACGATAGGAGAAGATAAGTGGACTATAGTACGGACGGAGCATGCAGACACATCGGCCAAGCTTATTCGTCTGGTATAGTATTGGGAAGACAGTACGAGGCATGCCGCGACATTCTTACTATTAGGAAAAAGTGGATTTTTATATATAATAGTGGATAGATAGGAGAAGATAAAAGGACCACAGTACGAATCAAGCAGTCACATCCTTATTATTGCCGAAATTTGTCAGTTTCATCTAGAAATGAAGTTATTTGATGGCGGATAGAATCGCAGTGTAGTATACGTGGGTTTGCTGCCGCAGAGCTAAGCTAAATAAATATATCATCATTTGGATGTGAATAATTTTAGCGGCAGATAGGAAAAGATAATGGGACAACTAATGGCGAGCACGGGGTTTTGGCCGAGGTAGGCATTTAAAATGTTTCGAGCACAGGAGTAGGCAGTTTTTTTGTGGTCAGATAGAATACAGCCATGCTCGTTCAGGGTAGGCAGCGGTTTCGTGTTTTATTGACGACGAAACATTGTGCATGAAAGGAAATTTCGCGTACACTCGTAGCTCGCTCCGGTGCCCTTCGAGTGACACTGAGTCTTCTCATGGGGTCTATCGTGAGTGACTACATACTACCTACTACTTTGGTTTTCTTGTACTTTGCTACGATTCAGGAAAATCGATCGTTTGAAAATCGTCGGTGTTTTTCTAGGCGCATCAGTTTTTCAGAGTCTCACGGGTTGTCCGTCGATATTCCAGAGACGACGTGGTGCGCGCGCCACCGCCGCTCGCTGCAGCTGAAGCGCCGCGCGTGCGACGCGTCGCTGCGTGCGGCGCGCGTCGCCGCCGACCTGCGCATGCGCCGCCGCGCGCGCGCCGCCGCCGCCGCCGCGCTGCCGCCCGCCGCCGCGCATGCGCGCCTCGCGCTCTGCCTCGCCGCGCTCGACGTCGCCCGCGCGCACCCCGCCCGGGTGAGTCCCCTACCGTACTGCGCATGCGCCGCCGCCCGCCGCCGCGCATGCGCGCCTCGCGCTCTGCCTCGCCGCGCTCGACGTCGCCCGCGCGCACCCCGCCCGGGTGAGTCCCCTACCGTACTGCGCATGCGCCGCCGCCCGCCGCCGCGCATGCGCGCCTCGCGCTCTGCCTCGCCGCGCTCGACGTCGCCCGCGCGCACCCCGCCCGGGTGAGTCCCCTACCGTACTGCGCATGCGCCGCCGCCCGCCGCCGCGCATGCGCGCCTCGCGCTCTGCCTCGCCGCGCTCGACGTCGCCCGCGCGCACCCCGCCCGGGTGAGTCCCCTACCGTACTGCGCATGCGCCGCCGCCCGCCGCCGCGCATGCGCGCCTCGCGCTCTGCCTCGCCGCGCTCGACGTCGCCCGCGCGCACCCCGCCCGGGTGAGTCCCCTACCGTACTGCGCATGCGCCGCCGCCCGCCGCCGCGCATGCGCGCCTCGCGCTCTGCCTCGCCGCGCTCGACGTCGCCCGCGCGCACCCCGCCCGGGTGAGTCCCCTACCGTACTGCGCATGCGCCGCCGCCCGCCGCCGCGCATGCGCGCCTCGCGCTCTGCCTCGCCGCGCTCGACGTCGCCCGCGCGCACCCCGCCCGGGTGAGTCCCCTACCGTACTGCGCATGCGCCGCCGCCCGCCGCCGCGCATGCGCGCCTCGCGCTCTGCCTCGCCGCGCTCGACGTCGCCCGCGCGCACCCCGCCCGGGTGAGTCCCCTACCGTACTGCGCATGCGCCGCCGCCCGCCGCCGCGCATGCGCGCCTCGCGCTCTGCCTCGCCGCGCTCGACGTCGCCCGCGCGCACCCCGCCCGGGTGAGTCCCCTACCGTACTGCGCATGCGCCGCCGCCCGCCGCCGCGCATGCGCGCCTCGCGCTCTGCCTCGCCGCGCTCGACGTCGCCCGCGCGCACCCCGCCCGGGTGAGTCCCCTACCGTACTGCGCATGCGCCGCCGCCCGCCGCCGCGCATGCGCGCCTCGCGCTCTGCCTCGCCGCGCTCGACGTCGCCCGCGCGCACCCCGCCCGGGTGAGTCCCCTACCGTACTGCGCATGCGCCGCCGCCCGCCGCCGCGCATGCGCGCCTCGCGCTCTGCCTCGCCGCGCTCGACGTCGCCCGCGCGCACCCCGCCCGGGTGAGTCCCCTACCGTACTGCGCATGCGCCGCCGCGCGCGCGCCGCCGCCGCCGCCGCGCTGCCGCCCGCCGCCGCGCATGCGCGCCTCGCGCTCTGCCTCGCCGCGCTCGACGTCGCCCGCGCGCACCCCGCCCGGGTGAGTCCCCTACCGTACTGCGCATGCGCCGCCGCGCGCGCGCCGCCGCCGCCGCCGCGCTGCCGCCCGCCGCCGCGCATGCGCGCCTCGCGCTCTGCCTCGCCGCGCTCGACGTCGCCCGCGCGCACCCCCGCCCGGGTGAGTCCCCTACCGTACTGCGCATGCGCCGCCGCCCGCCGCCGCGCATGCGCGCCTCGCGCTCTGCCTCGCCGCGCTCGACGTCGCCCGCGCGCACCCCGCCCGGGTGAGTCCCCTACCGTACTGCGCATGCGCCGCCGCCCGCCGCCGCGCATGCGCGCCTCGCGCTCTGCCTCGCCGCGCTCGACGTCGCCCGCGCGCACCCCGCCCGGGTGAGTCCCCTACCGTACTGCGCATGCGCCGCCGCCCGCCGCCGCGCATGCGCGCCTCGCGCTCTGCCTCGCCGCGCTCGACGTCGCCCGCGCGCACCCCGCCCGGGTGAGTCCCCTACCGTACTGCGCATGCGCCGCCGCCCGCCGCCGCGCATGCGCGCCTCGCGCTCTGCCTCGCCGCGCTCGACGTCGCCCGCGCGCACCCCCGCCCGGGTGAGTCCCCTACCGTACTGCGCATGCGCCGCCGCCCGCCGCCGCGCATGCGCGCCTCGCGCTCTGCCTCGCCGCGCTCGACGTCGCCCGCGCGCACCCCCGCCCGGGTGAGTCCCCTACCGTACTGCGCATGCGCCGCCGCCCGCCGCCGCGCATGCGCGCCTCGCGCTCTGCCTCGCCGCGCTCGACGTCGCCCGCGCGCACCCCGCCCGGGTGAGTCCCCTACCGTACTGCGCATGCGCCGCCGCCCGCCGCCCGCCGCCGCGCATGCGCGCCTCGCGCTCTGCCTCGCCGCGCTCGACGTCGCCCGCGTGCACCCCGCCCGGGTGAGTCCCCTACCGTACTGCGCATGCGCCGCCGCCCGCCGCCCGCCGCCGCGCATGCGCGCCTCGCGCTCTGCCTCGCCGCGCTCGACGTCGCCCGCGCGCACCCCGCCCGGGTGAGTCCCCTACCGTACTGCGCATGCGCCGCCGCCCGCCGCCGCGCATGCGCGCCTCGCGCTCTGCCTCGCCGCGCTCGACGTCGCCCGCGCGCACCCCGCCCGGGTGAGTCCCCTACCGTACTGCGCATGCGCCGCCGCCCGCCGCCGCGCATGCGTGCCTCGCGCTCTGCCTCGCCGCGCTCGACGTCGCCCGCGCGCACCCCGCCCGGGTGAGTCCCCTACCGTACTGCGCATGCGCCGCCGCCCGCCGCCCGCCGCCGCGCATGCGCGCCTCGCGCTCTGCCTCGCCGCGCTCGACGTCGCCCGCGTGCACCCCGCCCGGGTGAGTCCCCTACCGTACTGCGCATGCACCGCCGCCCGCCACTCCCCCAATAACTTTCTGTAAAACATGCATTTTATTTGTATGCCCAACGGGCACCACGTGGTGGTACAAAAATGATGTAGCAGCTATTCTTACGAGTACCTATGTTGGACAAATAAACATTTTTGACTTTGACTTTGAACATCTTCAATGTACAGAACACATGTACTTTGTTCCATATATTTAAAACAGTATACTCTATCAAAACCTCACTAGTTTCATTTTATTTTCCAGGCAACGATAGACCAGCGTCTCAAACACATACTGGGGCTTCAAACCAACGAACACGTCCTCCAGAAACCGGTGGAGACCGAGCTGAAGACACTCTTCACCCCACAGAAAAGGCAGATCGAGACCATGCGAGACGCCCAGATACTCTGCAAGATCCAGACCAGTCCCTCCATCCCTATAGAGTACGTCGCTGCTTACAAATCACCAGATTTCTACGACCATGAAAGTAACTGTGTGTGCTACGCTTGTGAAACCCCGACGACCTTCATCTTGGCGTGTCAACTGCTTGGCATGGAAGCTAGTGTATATTTCAGAGCGAAGGAGTATGACATAGCCAAGAACTACTTCGACGGAGTCTTAGGAAGCTTTTGTGTGGTCGAAAATAAACTGAAAGTTTCAGTCAAGAAGCTAGTCAACTTTGAGAAGTATGTGGTAGATATTGTTGAGAAGTTATATGAGAGGGAGTTGATGAGTGTCGAGTTGGATGTTCTGATAGAAGCGGCGTATTTCGAGCTGTCGCAGAAGAATTACTCGATATCCGACGATTACATATATGTAAGAATACATGAGATACTACAAGTCGCAGATGTTGATGTTTATACAAGGAATGAGATCATGAATTTGATGACAGCTTCCGAGATTCTACGCAAAGCGGATAAAATAACAGACAGGGTTTCAGATATAGAGAACGATTTTGAAAATCTCAAACTGACTCCGACCAAAGAAATACTAAAGACACCAGAAGCGAAACTGACAAAACCACCCGTGTTCAATAAGGTGGTTGTCGACAAAGAGGAATTGCCGGATTTGAAATGCAAGATACCAGTTCTCAATTTCGATGAGCCAGAAGAACAAATAGTACCCAAAAAGAAGATAAACTTCAAAATACCTGTGCCGATTACTAGTAGACCTGTTTTGGAAACTATAACTCCTCGGCCAACTCGTTCCAAAGTGAATATCTTAGTGACGGAGCCTTCAGAAGAGAAGGACATAGATGTAGCGGTGACTCCGCAGCCGGACAAGTCTAAGGTTGAGTTCTTTACTCCGGAATCCACTCCGGACCAATTCTTCACACCGCAAACCTCATTGAAAACATATGCTAAGAAATCATTAAGACAGAACATAGTCAAGAATCTAGAGGAAGAGTTCTCGGCGAAAGAGAATTCGAAGCCAACGGAATTGCCAAATAAAGAGAATGTTACGAAGGTTTCCAAGATACAGGCAGCGAAGAGTCTCTTGGAGCCAAAGGCTAAAGTTGAGACGGGGTCGCTCAGGAGTTTGAAGGACCGGAGGCTGAAGAGGTCCACTAGTCCGGGGAAGCTGCCCAAAGAGGAGAAGGCGAGACCGCGGCGGCTGCGGCAGCCCGCGGTCCATGTCGACAAAGACCAGAAGAAATGACAGTGCAACAGCTGAAACTGTCCTCTGTGGCAAGGCTGAAACTGTTCTCAAATCATCAGTGGCCGGAATACGTAGTGCTAATTTGAGGACATGACATAGAGGAGTAACAACACCGACAAATATTTGTATTTTTTACAATTCCTGTAGGCCTTCCGGGATTTGACCATCTTAAGTGTACCAAATTTCAAATGTTAACCTACTCTATCGCCTGTGGTGGTGAATATGGGAACTTGCGCCCTTTTTTTTAATAGTAAATGAACCAACCAACCAAATGGACCAACAGGGATTGGGCATTAGGAACGTCAAAAATGACAGTCAAAGTCAGGCAATATCTGCCGAGCGTCAAATCACCCCATACAAAATGGACATAAGCTATGACGTCATTCGTTAATAGCGGGCAGTGAAGCTGTACTGCAAAAAGTTATTTATTATACAAGGGTGCAAAGTTGTATTTTACTCGCGAGTGTGGAATTGAAACAAGAGCAAGCGAAATGATTCTAAAGTTGAGCCACGAGCAAAGCGAGTGATACTAAAAAAGAATCCTGAGCGTAGCGAGTGTTTCACCACACGAAGAGTAAAATACAACTTTGCACCCATGTGTAACACAAAACTTTTCACCTCACTATAGCGAGGAAAGTGCAACATGCAAAAAAAAAGCTTATTAAAAATAAGTCTTTATTTGTACACATTATAATCACCATCAATAGAATTTTTTTTAAGTAAAATTCTGTTTTCTTCTGTTTCCGCGATTATTACTCATTGAAATAAAACAATTTAACGGATTATATCGCGTATATTATCTCATTTTAGTTCCCGACGTTTCGGAAGCTTTCCAGCTTTCCATGGTCACGGGAGGACTACCTTCCGTTAAATTGTTTTATTTCAATAAAATTCTGTTGACAATGTTGACAGTTCTGGCGATGCGTTTTGTAATTGCATCGACTCAAATTATGCGTTCAGAATTATATTCAACATCACTATAAAAAAAAAAAAAGTTTCGTATGGCATTTTAAGGTTTATGACAATTATGACCCAAAATCATTAAATGAAGCTAAATACCATTTTTTATTAAATTGTTAAAGCATTTATTTAATGATAATTAATATCGAAAGAACCATTAGTATGATCGTTAAACACGTTTTGTTATCCGTCAATAGTTACTTAAACACGCTCCAAGGTCAAATTACTTTCCCCACTAGTGAATAAAATGCGTTTTTATCCACTTGTCTTAAAGGATAAAAGACGGCTTGTTATACTTTTTTCTTCATTTAAGTCAAGGACCATTAAAACAAGAGGACTGTCTTTTGCTACACTTTGGATCGTGTTCCGATTGCAAGGAGATATTCTGGCAAAAACTAGATGGCGCTTCATAACTAAACATTTAACAATGTTATAATTGTACAACGAAACATAGTACAGTAACAATTAGTTCGTAAACAGCTCATAATAATTAAATCGTAACATTTAAATACTGTGTCAGGCTTGAAAAGTTGAATAATAGCAAATAATTATTCTTATACATAGATGGCGTTGTACATATCGGGGAGCGGCTTTTTGTATGGAGATTGTCAGTCCTCTTGTTTTAATGGTCCTTAATGCAAGTGATAAACATTGGATAGTAGTATATTTATTAACTATTAGATGATAAAAAAAAGACGTATTGAGAATGCATTATTACGAAATATTTACATTTACGTGTGCGCATCGTTATGCGCGCTGTCACTTAACAGTTTCATGTGCAATGTCTATTCGTGAGTACCTGTCATTGGCTCTGTACTTCTATTTAAGTTTCTATTTGGACTGTATTAGCTGTTGGTTCTCCTAAATAAATAAATAAATAAATAAATTTATTGTGGAGTTCAATTTAATTGTGATAAAGTGGTATTTTTGAAGCTGTACAGATACAGTAATGACTTTTTTTCTTTATGCAAGTTCCCCACTTGAGCTTTATTTGTCAATAATAGGTATGACGACTAAATTTTAATAATTAGACCATATTGTAGTCACCGTATGGTACAGATTATACCTAGTAGTGACGTCACGAGCTACTCCTAAACTTTGATGCGATTTATCTCAGTATTTTTTGATTACTTTGAAAAAATAAAAAATATGTGTCCAATATTTTTTTACTATCTACAGTGTTGAGTGTACTAATTAAATTTTGATTTTCGTACCCGTACCGGGACGTTGACAATTTTTTCTGTTATTTAATAATAAAATAACGGCCATTTAATAATATAATGATTGGTGAATAAACTATCGCATAAAAACCCCCTGAAATACAATAATGTTAGTGTGACGTCACACGTTCCTACCTCATGTATGGGGAAATTAAGAGCTTTGTTCTGCAGCTATGTTAAAACTTGCGTTTATCGAAACGGTTTTCATAACAAGTTACCATGCATTTCATGGGTTATTGAATGGCATTATTAGTTATTAATATTTTGATACTTTAAAATTGGACTTCCCCACCCAACTTTAAAGGCTTATCAAAGAAGCTACTCGTAAAATATAACTAAAGTGTTTTGGAATTTCTATCATAGAAACTGTCATTCAGTATCAACATTTTATTTTTATTTGAGACTTTCAACATGTCTATTCCCACATTATTCTAGGTGTAATAATTAGGACTGAAATGAATAAACAATATGTAATTTTGAAACTTTACCTATATTTATTCTTAAATAACAATACAACTTTTTAAACGAAGTTAATGTGTTTTTGTTTTCCATTAACATTTCCCCCATATGTTCTATGGAAATAACTATAGAAAATAAAATAAAAATTAAACCCCCCCCGACACAAATGAACATAACAACAAAATTGGAGTGCCTAGCTTCAATATTGGCTGAGACCCGGTCACTTGTTCCTCTAAAAGCTGAATATCTTGGAGACGAGTGCTCCGATTTTCATCAAACAAAGCTAAGAACACGGGATAAAATTATCTGACCCAAAAAACAAATTTATTATGTATGACTCAAAATAGACACTTTAAAATATTAAAATTAAGAAATTACTCAAGAGATGATGTTTAAACAGTTTTATTTAACTACCCACTCTAATACTACTTATATACTTATACTATATACTATAATATACTGTATACTATACTATATCCATATCCATACCAATATTATACATGCGAATGTTTGTCTGTCTGTCTGTTACCTCTTCACGCTTAAACCGGTGAACCGGTTTGGATGAGGTATGGAGATAGTTTGAGTCCCGGGAGGGGACATAGGCTACTTTTTATCCGGGAAAAGTACCCTTATAAGCGATAAATGAATTTAAGGCGGACGAAGTCGCGGGCAGAAGCTAGTAATATTATAAATGTGAAAGTGTGTCTGTCTGTCTGTCTGTTACCTCTTCACGCTTAAACCGCTGAACCGATTTGGATGTAATTTGGTATGGAGATAGTTGAGTCCAGGGGAAGGACATAGGCTACTTTTTATCCCGGAAAAATACCCTTATCCGCGATAAACGAATTTAAGGCGGACTAAGTCGCGGGCAGCATCTAGTACTATTATAAAGTTGTAAAAATTAAATTTCTGTACATTGAAGATATTTAAAAAAATATATTGTAACAGACTATTTGGAGATCACTAAATCTTAAAAAAAATAATTTTTGATTTTTTTTCGCCAAAACGGCTAAATAGATTTCAACTATTATTGGTACACGGGTACTGGGCATCTCGAGATAGTTACAGGATACTTTTTACTCGACTACGCTAAAGAAAAAAACCGGCACAGTGCGAGTCGGACTCGCGCACCGAGGGTTCCGTACAAATTTTTACTTACCGTAACTTTATTACCCGGTACCGGTAGAGTTAAGTTTGCACCTGATTATCTATAGCATTGCATACAAATCAGGTGCAAACTTAACGCAGCCGGGTTGCTCAAATAGGTTTTTGCGAATTAAAAAAAATTAGCTATAGACATGGAATTTTCGTGTAAAATTTGTGAAAATTTCAAAATTTTAGATTAGTATACTTCGGAGATAAAGGGGGGGAATGGTGTTTTTTTCACATTTTCCTAAATAAAACAAAAACTAATGACAATAAAAAAATTAAAAAATTGTTTGAAAATGTGCAGGTTAAGCCCTTTCATATGAAAAGAGGGTTATGATTTTTTCTCCTCGACGAACGAAGTTGCGGGTACCGTCTAGTGTACAATAAAGTGTTTACATACACATACATACCTACTTACAGTTGAATTTTACTAGCAACGACTTTGTGACAGCTGTCATAACAGTACCTACATTTACGCCTTCGCGCCATTGCGTTTGTACTGGGCTGACTGCTGGTAAAAAGTCGTTGCTAGAAAAAAATCACTGAACATACATTTATTCTTATAGGCATAAAGGATGGAGTACACAAAGCTGACCACACCACATTACATCACTGTTCACACTTATCCCGCTCTGACACTTACCCAACAATAACACCATGTAACACAATAAATACTCTCTTAGTAAGTTCACTTTTGCTTATTTGAATTCCGAACGCTGTATTTATTTGAATTCCGAATACACACAATACGAAAAACACATCATTTGTTCGTTAAAAAAAAAACGAATTCCCGCTAAAACGTTTTGGCGGGAAGTCGATTGATTATTTTTTATGGCTTGCGGGGCTTGAAAAAACTTTCCATATTCCTTTAACTATACTAGGTTTGTGTTCGCGGTTTTTCAAGTATTTGAAACGTAGGTACCTTCGATTGTGGACTCGTCGCTGTCGGACATTTTGCGTTCGCGCTTGGAACAGAAGTCTGAGGGACACTGACGGTCGAGCTGTCGGTGTTCCCTTATCTTATCCGCGGATACTCCAAATAACGTACCGCACCGTCATGATACAGACCGGCAGAAATACGTCTCAGCAGGGGCAACCACAACGCGCGCAGGCAGTGAACTCCTTATTTGCCACATCTACTTAGTCTTACCATAAATTCTGTCTTAAAACGGTCTCAACCTCTAAAAAATAAAAAGGAAAAATAAGTAACGGCCTTGTTATCACGTTATTTTGGCTATATTCCGGAAACACTGTCGGCGACAATTTGTTCCACAAATCAGTCGTGCGAGGCAGGACATTTTTAACAAAACACACAAATGTGGACTGCCAACCAACTAAGTGGTGAGGATGGAAATATTGTCGCGTAGAACGATGGCCGAAGCCGAAAGATGCGGCAAGATCATTTCAAAAAATTCCTCGGAGCACTTCTCGTTATAGGGTAGAGGACTATTTAACAGACAAAAATGCATGGCCCAAAAACAGAAACCAAATAATTTAGCTTTACAGGGACACGGTTCTTATAAGGTTGGTCTTACGTATGTAGTTGTTTTAAATAAAAAATAATTATTTTGCTTTTTTATATTCTATATATATTTTTTTACTTTTATAAGTTTTGATATGTTTTCTTGAAGAACTACGCATTGAGTTTATACTCAAAACATATATTCAGGATAGGCTAAGTACAAATATTGTAATAGATATAAGACTTATTTCGATAAAATTACTGACTGTGGAGTTTGTTTCGGCTTTCTTCTCCTCAGTGGTCTCCTCTTGGGAAACGCCGTAGACTCAGACTTGTAAAAGTGCCCTTGCGGCCTAATAATAGTACATTACTGCAGACGCCGGGAAAGGAGGGCTTGCCAGGTGAATAGGTATAGACGGATAGTGTTACGAAGCCGGCAAGCACTTTTCACGGCCAGAGGCATGTATAGTGCTTTTCTCAAACATATGCAATGAAATAAAAAAATACACCACTCAAAAAACTACACGATAAGTTTTTTCAAATTTTCGCTTCAATCCCTCCATAATGATTTTTTTTACGGAAGTCGTCTGTATTTCGCGTGTTTAATTTTCGAGTAGACCCTATTAGGGCCGTTATACACAACCTCATAATAATAATCTTAATTTCTATACTAAATTAAATAAATGCAGAGGATTGTAAATATTGTCTATGGTCTCTGGTTACGAACGTATACAAAGACAATATTTTAAATTTATTCATCAACATATGAACCATACAGAGGGGCTACTCTGAAACCCGAAAAACGAAGTTCGTATGGCGCCACCCCGCTCACTCAAATACAGCATGTCATTAGAGCGAGAAGGACAGCACATTAGGAACTTTGTTTTTGGGTTTCGGAGTAGCCCCTCTGATTTGTGTTCTTAATATCAGTTCGTGTGTAGTAGGCATTAACGCGGATATTTTTGATCCGATAACCATTCAGCCACAAGAAAAAAAACAGCTGTTTAGTCTATTCATGAACACAGGCGCCATGTTATGGTTAAAGATTTTTTTTATTTCATTGCATGTTTGAGAAAACATCATTATTTCATTATTACAAATTAGAAACGATAGAAAATGCAGAGTGAGGCTACATTTCTACGCTGTCACGTTTTCTTAAGGAGTCAAGCCGATCTGAAATACGCTGGAAACCGACGATAGCAGTTGAGACTCCATTAAATGCGGTCTAAAGGGAGAAGCTGGTTCTGGGGAGCCCTAGTCCACAAATGAGAACAGTATTCCACAGATAGATACCTAAAATCTCAAAACTTGTCCCTGAACGAAGTCCAGTAGTTAATGAAATGACGCAATTACACAAACCTATGTGATGACCGTTTTATTCACAAGTAATAATAGTAGAATGTTTGACAAGGGGCTAAAATAAGCCACTATGTTAAGAAGTGATTATTTGGACGAGCTCACGAAGTGAGCGAGGACAAATATGTCTGAGTGTCACAATGGCTTTTAGGCACGTGTTAAACACTCTGCTTTTCACTTCGACTGCGAGAAAATAAAAAAGACTTAACACTAAAACTGTATATTTTATGAAAACCTAAAATTACAGTTTGAGCAATTCTATCAGAAAGTTTGGCCAATCTGATCAGGTTGGTTTGTTTGTTTTTAATTGAGTATGTAGCTGGCCGCAAGTTTTTTTCAGTGTCATAGACATTTGTATGGGATTATATGGCTTTCTTTTAAACCCTAGGGGCTAAATGCACTATTTTAGTCTCGCTTCGCGAAGCTAATATGACGTACTTTTTGAGCAGAAGTGAAAAATATATTTACAAAACTCGCTGTTTTTGTCAATTTCCATTAAATTTCTTCCTATGGAAATGGATGACATCGGTTAGAAATATTTTTAATCCCTCCATTTAAGAGCCTATGTACCTTAATAAACTGTGGAGGCTGATAAGTTGATTAAGACTATCTATATAAAATCTAGTCTGAATCATGCCAAGGGGTAATGCCATGGTAACTTACGTTACAATTTGAATTTCTCTTTCCATAAATACATATTTTATAGGGATATTTAATATTCTAGGGGAAAATGGACACGACATATTGAGACTTCAATATAAGTGAGGATTTTTTTAATAATTAAGTCGGTAATCAAAGTATTAATGTGACAAGGAGTAATAGTAAATATTTCAGTAAAAAAAACATAACAGTGGTAATTTGCTTTATAGTAATTAGAACATAGCGTTCCATATAAGACTAGTGAACATTTATTTTTTCGACTTATGGCCAGGTTTTTTGTATCATATACCCCTGTGTGTGGTAGCAAACTGCTCGGCATTTTTGTAAAGAACACAGTGACAAATATGAGGAAAAAGATGGTGATACGTAATATATTATATCTATACTAATATTATAAATGCGAAAGTGTGTCTGTCTGTCTGTTACCTTGAATGAAATTTGGTATGGAGGTAGTTTGAGTCCCGGGGAAGGACATAGGCTACTTTTTATCCCGGAAAAATGCCCTTATCCGTGATAAACGAATTTAAGGCGGACGAAGTCGCGGGCAGAAGCTAGTATGCCATAAACGAACAATTTGACACCAAAAAATAGTTAATATGCCCACATTCGAAAGATGCTAATTTTTCCCTCTGATGTGGAATTACCCTATGCGCAATTACCCTATGCAGGTTGACACCTGTTGTTGCAGCGAAATCCGCTCCCTGGTTTGGAAAAGGTTAAATTAATCAAAACAAAACTACTAAACGACATTTTCTATAAATAATTTTATTTTACATAATAACATCTATTACATGATGACTAAAATACGGACACAATTTGTGCTACGAATTAAATATTATAATCTAAGCTGCTTACAAAAAACTCTCGTGTAGGTTTGACTCACGGCACATTTAGATCGATCAGTATGGGAAAGTCTGAAACTATAAGACATACGACAATCTCTTCTTAGGAACCATGTCATCGATTTTAGTAATAACACAAACTGCATTCATACATATAAAAAAAAAAAAACTCAGCTCGGGAATCGAACCCGGACGTTTTGAAAAATAAAACCAACACTATTTCTATTTAGATATCGATTGTGTAGGTCTTAAACACTAAATGTTACTAAGAAACATGATGTCTAAAATGAATAAAAACAATCATCACCATCAGAGTTAAGTACTAAAATCGATGACATGGTTCCTAAGAAGAGATTTTCGTATGTCTTATAGTTTCAGACTTTCCCATACTGACCGATCTAAATGTGCCACCCTGTATAATGACGCTTTGGATGCTACAGACTATTTTGGCCCCTCTATATGATCACCGATCATTGGCGAGCAGGCGCGACGCAGCAATACGTTAGAGTGAGATGGAAATAAATGGTGCTCTTTATAAAGTATTACCGCGTTCTACCCGTGTAGAGGGGCCATTCGATATTTATTTCCTTAAAGAACAGTCGCAGGCGCACTGAAATTTTGGAGGGGGTCACTAATAGTAAAATATGTCGAGTAAATTGGACTTTGTTACAAAATACACAATTTTATTGCACACATTATAAAACAAATGGAAAACTTCTATTTTTATTGGCAAAATTTTTCTTGTGTACGATCAGTCACTCACTTAATTGACCATTGGTAGGAACTTATTGACATAAAGCCTAAAGATGCTCACTCAAGTGGGTTGCTGTTTGTACGATTGTTGGAAGGGGGGGTGGGGGTGGGGGGGGGGGGGGGGGAGAGCGCATTTCCCCCCGTGACCCCTTAGGACCGTGCCTGAATAGTTAGTAAGAGGCGCGGGAGTGACGAAAAATGGGTTGGAAGGATCGCGCTTACGACAATCCCCCATCCCCCCTTCCCTCCATGCGCCTCTTACCCAACGCGACGTCTGTTACCCTTTTGAGCGTCAAAACCGACCAATCGCGTCATATAAAATTCGTGCCACTGACGCCAGCGTCAGCATTTGCCGTCCAAATTTAATTGATCAAAATTCTATTTTACTGCCGTGGCGTCTGGGTCACGCCGTTATACTTGGTTGTTTTGCGCTTAAAGGTTAAACGGTAGGTTTTAATAGTTTCATTATTTGTTTCAAAGGTCTCACGCCAACACGGCCATATCGACTATTGGTATCTCATTTCTTACATAGAACCACAATCTGTAATAATCTTATTTTAGCGAAATGAGATGTACACAACATTCTCACTTTTCTGGGCTAAGTCGTGTTAAATTTTAAAATGTAGCGTAATTTAAGTTACTATTGCTAGTCTTACCTAAGCTCGATTCGCGTAATAAGACGATTCAATGGATTTTTATACAAACCTTATCAATAACTTTCGACGAAATGTATAGCTAAGTTGCTTGCACAACGGCTAACGAAGCTGGCGGTTCCGGATTCGAATCCCGGGTAGTGAAAATATTTGTGCGCGAGCACGAATATTTTTTCCTGAGTCATGGATGTTTTCTATGTATAAATGTAATTACTAAATTACACGACAATTTTTACACAAATGAACTAGTCCCTTAAGTCCCGTAAAGGTGCGTCCACATTTGTATCATTTGCCCGATCAGATCTTCGTCCCGTGGCATGATCGCATGTCACGATCACGCGTTTGGACGTTTCGCCGATCCGATCGCTTGAAATCCATGTTGCTACGCGTATCACACACTTAGATCGCACTAGCGCGGCGTGATCGCTGCGCCGACAGTGAGCGTCCAAGCAGCGCGATACGCAGTCACTCCACGCCACGGTGATCGGATACGAGCAAATGAAACAAGCGTGGACGCACCAATAAGGCTTGTGTTATGAGTACTAGGCGATAATAGGTATACTCATATTTATCTCTATAATTATGTCTATCGTCGCCTTAGGGCACGCAATTCTTTGTTTGGTACTAGTACAATTTGTGTAAAATTGTATGTTCCATCTTGTCGACTTAAATTAGGGTGGGGGGTGAAAGGATAATACTTCATCAAAAAAAGGTTTGTATAAAAATGTTTTACATAAAATAAATCTACAACTGTGCAGAGACGATTTATACCAAAAGGACTTTCGTTGTGAAAAGCGCTTACAATCTCTAATCTTATTTAGGTTATATTTAACCTTTTAGAAGAAACGGGTGTTATATGTTAAAATGGACGATTTCTCATTTATTTACGCATGTTTATCTGATTCAAGGTGACTTGTTCAGCCGTTTTCTAAGTCGGGAATTTTTACCCAACCACCTCCAAAAAGAAGGGTTATAATTTTCTTAGTGTGAGATCACAAGCGCTGTACGCAACAGCCTTTGGTCGCCTCTACGCTATAATAAACATCTATATGAGATTATGCATTCTATATACAGACGTACTTATGTACTGTTGATCAATGCGTAAAATAAATTGTCCACATAACCTAGACGTTTCACGAAATATGATGGTTGCGGATGGTTGCAAGGGGATATTCAGTAATAAAATTAGATGGCGCTTTCTGTACAGTGATTGGCAGTCCTCTTGTTTTATACGTCCATGAGTGTTCACATCTTTTATAAAACAGTGACAGTATGGATTCCATCGATGTCCTCCTGTTCATACAACGCATAAGTTACGTAGACAATTTCAAACATCTATACATACACTTAGATTGTGAGGGTATGGCAAAAATCAACTATTCAACCCTCGACGCAAGACTTTTATGTGTTTATAGGTTAAACAAAATCATAAACATGTAAACATAAATAAACATTACAGGTCAATTTTACACAAATCGAACTAGTCCCACGGTAAGCTCAATAAGGCTTGTGTGTATTGGTACTAGACAACGATATATGTAATATATATATAACTTATATATATATAACTTATATATATAGAAAACATCCAAGACTCGGGAACAAATATTAATGCTCATCACACAAATATTTGCCCATACCGGGATTTAAACCCAAGCCCTCAGCTTCGCAGGCAACGTTACTCCCACTGAACTAAACAGGTCGTCGAATGTATACACACATAAGGTGTTACGGTACCAAAATGTATACATATTTATGATGCTAACTACCTCATTGCCACGGCAGAAGGTGGAAACGTAATAACCGCCAACAGAATTTATTGGCGGTTACTACGTTTCTGCTTTATGCCGTCGATATAGGTTAATAAATTTTTTTTCTGAACTTCGTTGTTATGATTACTCTTTAAAACTACGACTTTAAATGAGTAACGCGCGCCAGTTCATAGTCTAAGTATTAGCATTTATCCCACTAGAAAGTAAAAAGTAACGTTACCATTTCTTGTATGAAGTTGATTTTCGCCGTAGCCTCATCTTAAAATACATTTAAATATAACAATTTTAAAATATAACTCTACAATAATCTAAGACTACTACAAGCATATATATATATATTTATTTTTGTATAAACTGATTTTACTTCACGATTCAAGGTGTTTGCGCACTAAGGTTGCCTGGAATAGATCGCTTCCTAGTTATAAGACCGCTTTTTTCATACTGTTTAAATTTTCAAGTGTCTCATGAATATTCTTTTGGTTAACAATAAAAAGTATTGTATTATGACTCTGTTTGCAGTTATATATATCGAGATAGTGCCCAAACACCTATAACACTTACAGAAGGGCATTTAAAAAAAAAACCCCCACTTGCAGAGTTCAAATTATGGTATTTTTGGGCTAGTTTTACTCAGAATCAAGAGCACAATCGATTTGACGAATAAAAAACCGGCCAAGTGCGAGTCGGACTCGCGCACCAAGGTTTCAGTACTTTCGCTTACCCTAATATTAACGCTAGCGAGTTGTTCAAATAGGTTTTTAGAAAAAAAAATGGCCACTAGCAATAATTTTCGTCTATATACAAATTGTGTAAATTTACGGTACGGGAGCCTAAAAAACGTCCCAAAATTTGTATGAAAAATCAGATCGTCAGTTATGTCACGCGCATACAAAAATTACCCACACAATGACATAAAGCTGACTTTTATTCGGACACATTTTTTTTTAAATTATAAATATTGATAGTACCTACTCTTGATTCTGAGGTAAACGACCGAGTCCATAATCAGAAACACATTTTTTTTTTATGAATCCGTCATGATTGAAAAGATAATTTGATGAGACACAAATTAGAAGTTTTCTTATGACAGTATGAAATATATTTATGAATGATAAATAAAACAGATTTGTTTTAAGTGATTTTATATCTAATTACGTTGTGAAAACGTTGTTAATCGTATTTACATTTAAAAATAGATTAGTTTCCATTGTATATTGGAAAATTAAACAATACTTCACTATATTTAAGTATAGTAGAAATGTACTTTTTTTTAAAACAACAAACAAGTGATGTGCTCAAAAATACTGTTGTTTTTTTTAATTTAACTAGTGTCCTGTGTATGTTAACTAGTATACGTGTTAAGGTATTTTCATTTAAATATGTACCTTTAACTAGTGACGAAACTGACGATTAATGTCAAATATTTCGTTACGAAACTAACAGGCTAGACGCCATTAAAATATAGTATATGTTTCGTCTATAGCTTGACCAACACCGCTTTACCGCGCCTTAGCAGCCGCTAATTCATTCCACCGTCGTCTGCCCCCCCCCCCCCCCCCCATCTCCCCGCTCGCATACCTAAGGCGCGGTACAGCGGTGTTGGTCTAGCCATAAACCGTACAATTTTAAACAAAAATGCCCGTTAAATGGTTTTCATACAACTAAAAAGTTGCTATATTTTAGAACACTGCACTTGTAGACACGTAGCTAAGTATTATATATAAATATTACATAATTCTCACATCATATTGCAGTCACTCAAACACGATCCACTTACAGGACTCGAAACTACATTTCTGCCTAAATACCTACATAGGTACAATAGAGGGGGAGAAACGAACGAAAATTCGAGAATTATTTAAAGGAAAGGATTTTTAGTTTTGGGGGATAAAATCTGTATTTACATTATTGCTGATCTACGTAAAAACTTAAGAAAATGAACCTCTTTGTTTGCATAAAATGTATCGAGTTACATTCAATTTTTTTTCCATACTGTTCGAAAACAGGTATATTCCGCCGACTCACAGAGATTTATCCACTTTTTCACCTTATTGCATTGTAATAGGGTCCAAAAGTGGATAACATCCCTTAAGTCATCAGGCTGTATAATGTACAAAAAATAAATCGTTTTCTTAAATGTTCACCAATTGTTCTTTATCTATAATACATAAATATCTCAGTCAACTCTAAAATAACTCGCTTAAAAGATGAAGCGTCACAAACGTCACGAATAATACTATATACGCAGATATGTACCTATGTCTTTACATAAAGGCCGATTCACACCGAATGCATGTGCGTGACGTGGGCGTCTTTGTAACGCGCACGCCACGCGCACGCAACCGGTGTGGCTCGGCCTTCAATCAACGAACATATACTTAAAAACTCACAAATGTATGTAGTAGTCACTTGTCCGTATAGACAATTTGATGTTCTATATTAGAAACATGACATAAGTGTAGTATGATTTTGGTTGAGAGTTGTATTTACTCTTTGATTTTAATATAATAGTCGATAGTACCTACTACATGTAAGAAGTGTATTTGATTTTTTCTAGTGTATCTACGTCAATTGATTTATATTAAGACATAAAATAGTTTTTTTTTTAATTTACAATGTCCGATGTTAACGCATTCACTGCTGAGCCACGAAATAAATATGTATGAACTTTTAAACGCATATGTGTGTTTCCAGCAGTGAATGCGTTAAGCATTGAAGCCTATAACTATATATCTGTCTATATTATACTATCTGTGTCGTTTGTACAGTACGAAGATGATCCAGCTCCAAAACTTATCTTGGATTAAATGGATATCCATACCGGATCATAACTTTATACAAACTTCCTATTCTCTATTATTATTTCTTCACCACTGCGTTCGCCGTCAAATAGCTTCCTAATCACAATAAAGATTCAAATTCGATAATATACGCGATATAATCCGTTAAAATTGTTTTATTTAAACATAATGAAGATTATTGATGATTCCTGAATCTTGAATTTTCTAATAACAAATAGGGGCCATCCAAATATTATGTCACAGCGAAAGGGTAAGAGGGAGGGGAGGGGGTCCATGACGGATAAGAAATAGATAAAAGCGTGAAAAAGGGAAGGGGGGTCCAAAATGTTACGTGTCGTAGTATGTGGACGACCCCATACGTGCTGCGTTGTGGCGACATAGGGTTTGGAGGACACGCTTATTTAACTAGTAACGTTTGTATATATGTAGGCTCAAATTTTGCAAGTTAGATTCTACTCACTACTAATAGCACGCACTGGTTTTCATACATATCTGTATAGGTCTGCTGCAAATTTGAGTTGTGCAAAGAATGTTCGTGAACAAATCGCTGGCTCAATATTAGAGGGTTCTATGTTTAATTTTTAGAGAATTGATTTTTTAACTGCCCTGATAACGTAACATAGGACCCTGTAATATTGGCCCAGCGAAATGTGATGCACAGAATTGCACTATTAGGATTTCCATGTTGTCTGTAACATGTTAAAGGTAGTATGATAGACGAACGCACCGACAAAGTTAGTTCCACTATCACTGTATAAAAGTTTGTTAGTATAAACAAAACGAGGTTAGTAAAACACTTGCACTGAAAGTGTCTGTTTTGGCATGTTCGGGTGTCGGCTGGATTACTAATCAACCATCGCGTCGCGATAGCTGCCTGTGGACAAAAAGAAGGGTTATTACTTTCGTTTTCTGTAATGATGGTTGCCATAATAGGGATGATGACTAAATATTATTAGTCCATCTAAATTAATGTAAAATTTAGAAGATTTTTTTATTTTTATTTTACGTAATCCAAAAATTATGGCGATACATTGAGTCAAAATGTCACCTGACATCACGTACAAATTATACCTAATTATGACGTCGCGAGCTCTCCTGTTTAACTTTAACGCGATTTATCTGAGTATTTTTTATTGATTCGAAAAAGCAAAAAATAAATACAACGATTGAATGTTGAGTGATGATGTATTTTAATTCCTAGTCTTCAGTAGTTTCATTAATAGTAAATAATTAGTTCGATTGGGTTGGCACGTAGCCCGAAAAAAAATACATAGGTGTCGTTTTCTTAATTTTCTAGGGTATACATTTCGATTTCAAGATAACGTAT
Source organism: Hedya salicella (assembly GCA_905404275.2). Taxonomy (NCBI): domain Eukaryota; kingdom Metazoa; phylum Arthropoda; class Insecta; order Lepidoptera; family Tortricidae; genus Hedya; species Hedya salicella. Next base: position 50,783,053 of record FR990097.1, on the reverse strand, counting down.
TTGAGCTATGTTAATACAGTACATGAGCCATGCTATGTTAATACAATACATTAGCCATTCGGGTGATGCATGCTCTCAGCGCTAGCTAATGGCGCAGTTAGTTTCGACAAGCTTTTATTGAATTTGAAATGTATGATTGTCCGGATCAAATCTTGGAAGTTAATTACTCACTTTTCGTTTTATATTAAATAAATAAATAATCATTATTACTGGACAATTTTACACAAATCGCTCTAGTCCCAGCTCAATAAGGCTTGTGTTATGGGTACTAGACGACGATATATTTAATAGATATATTACTTATATACATAGAAAACATCCAAGACTCAGGAACAAATATTTATGCTCATCACACAAATATTTGCCCTTACCGGGATTTGAACCAGGACCTCAGCTTCGCCGGCAACGTTACGCCCACGGAGTCAAATCGGTATTAAGCTATTATTTTATGTAAGTTCGATGAAAATAGAATACAAAAATATCATCGAGCCGATCTAGGGTTCGTTTTATAAAGCTTGTAACCTGTATTACAAGCGGAAGTCCCTTTTTAATTCATATTGTCGCTTCCGCTTGTAATACAAGTTACAAGCGTTTATGAAACGGGCCCCCGATGAAGGAGCCGGAAGGTGGTCATAGGAACTCTGAAATACAATAATGGAAGGCTACCGAGTTTGGGCTCTTTAGAATCGTCTTCATGAGTAGTCGACGGATGTTAAAACAAAAATACAGTCGGCAATAAAAACTTCTATACGATTATAAAGTTGTAAAAATGCAATGTCTGTACATTGCAGATATTTACATTGAAGATATAAAAAAAATATTGTTACGGACTATTTGGAGGTCACTAAAACGAAAAATATTTTTTTGGATTTTATATATGTTTGTATGTGTCGTTGTGGCTTCATCACGCAAAATCGGCTAACCAGATTTCCACAATTTTCGGTACACGGGTAGCCGGGTATCTCCAGATGGTTATAGGATACTTTTTACCCGACTACGCTAAAGAAAAAACGACGGCTTATGACGTTTTCTCTTCCGCGAACGAAGATGCGGGTATCTTCTGATGTCACATAAATGTAATGTTTGGCGAGAGTAATTTCTGGTGTGTACTCACAGCCGGCCCGAAGCACGGTGGCGCCCACTTAGTGTTCGGGCGCCGCCCCCGCGGCCAGGTCCACGGCCAGGACCGCCGCGGGGGCGGCGCGCCCTCAGCTGCGCCGGTGGCGGCCCCCTCGCCGCCGCCTCTCGCGCCGCACCTGCACATACACACACTTGTTCACTAACCCAGACAAGCAAGCGGACGACTCGACAAACTGCGGCCCTAGGGTCTACTTGGTACCGCTGTTCCATCGGATCTACTCCACAGAATCTGTCCAAAACTACGAATCGCAATTCAAAAATTAAGGCATGTTACCGCAGTGGTGCCGACTTGTGGTGTTAGACTTTAGAAAACCCTCGAAAACCACCCACCTACATTTACACACACACACACAATACCTACAGTTACACTACCACACTACATTGTCCCACTCCTCGAAATCGATCGTTCAATAGTGACCGCATGTCAAGAATTTTACAATTAGACAAATTAAACCCAAACTTCAGGAATGGTTAAGTACTTATGCTGAAACTGAGGGTTTTCTCAAAGGAATCTAACACCGTACTCACACGCAGCCTTGCATAACAAATAACTATTTCCACGCTAGCGGATAAAACTAACTTTTCCACGCAGATTTGGCGCTGTAAACGAAACTTTTCCGAGCTAGTGAGGTGAAAACATCATTTGTGAAGGGAGCGAAGTATTACGTAACGAATTTGGGGGGAAGGGGGAATCTTGTAAAACGTTACGATGCGTTACAGGGGCGGGACGGGGGCTTTGGACTGCGCGTTACGTAACATTGTTTTTTTTTTAACCCTTCAAAACGGTCGCGTACAGATTCTCTCACGCATTTTTTAACTTTTTTTCCCCAAGGTTTAAAATGGAATGACCGTTTTAGGAAAAAAACGGTCACTTGCTGGTTACGTAACGTTTTATTAGGGGGAAGGGGGGTACAGAAAAACGTTACGGCGCGTTAAATGGGGGGAAGGGAGGGTCAAAAATCTCCAAATATTTCGTTACGTAATACTTGAACGCTCCCGAAGGTAAAGAATGAATAAATGTTTTAAAATATAAATATTGAAATCCAGTCGGTGTCGTAGCAGGTAGCATCAGTACTCACCGAGCCCACCTCGCCCTCGGCCCAGCGCTCGTACGCGCGCTCGCGTTTCAGCCACTCCTGGTACTTGTACCACCACTCCTCCCATTTGACATAGTCGCTCAGCGTCAGACCTGGTGCAAAACAATTTTAGTAATGTTGTTAGGCCAAAAATCAAGAAGCGGACACATTATTCTGTCAGTAGGCCGCAAAGGCATTTTTTTACAATTCTGAAACAATCCAGATGATTCTTATGATGAAATTTAATAATTAATTTTATTCTGTAAAGCCGGGTCCGCTGCGACATGTGTTTGTGTTTTTCTAACACCTAACATGTTATTCTAACATAAAAGAGGCGTGGCCTAAATGTTTTGGTTAGCAAAAACACTCAAACATATTTTCCGCAACGGATGGAAAACATCCCCCGCGTTCGCCTGAGGGGGGTGCAGCGTTCATTCCGTGTTTGACCGTCGTTGGTACTGTGTCGGGTGGTCTTAATGATTCTTGGTATATGTTAAAAGAGCGTTGCTGCAAGTAAGGCTTGATAAAAAATCTACTTTTTTCGACTTAAGACCAAATATACCACTGCCAACACAGTTAACACGTCTTCTTCGTAGGAATTAATTTTGAATTTTGTGCGTGGACAATGTATTGGCTCACAAAAACGTTGTTGCAACAGACGGGACGTTTAGCTAACATTTTTTGATAACATGTTAGACAAACAATGTTTTGTTACATTTTCGAGGCAGCGGACCCGCCTTACGTAGGTCGCACGGACACTTTTACAACTCTGAGTCTAGCAGATGGATAATCCAGGTGATTAAATGAAATGAAATAATGACGCTCATTATTCTGTATTGTACTTATTGTGTTGACTTAGAACCTTGATTTTTTACGCCTTCAAGGGACCACAGACATAAGTATTTGATGTTAATTGGAACTTGATATCTCCACGCGTCCCTAAAAATAAGTCTCTAGAGACTGACAGACGGACAATATGTCAGAAAAACAGAAGGACAAGATCTGTGATTTTATAAGAATTCCATTTTTTCCTTTTGAGGCATGGAAGCCTACAGAAATTAGAAAAGTTCGATTCTTGGTCATAGTTAACCTTCGAGAATAAAGTACAGGTGTGTTATAAGTTTGACGTGTGTATCTGTCTGTAGTATGGCAGTTCCTAATCGACCGACTTAGATTTCGTTTTTTTTTTAATGTGTCGGTTCAGCTATTTAAGAATTATCTATCAGCTTTTTCTAGGCGAGCCAAGGGGTTTTGTCCGGCCTGTGGGCCGTTTGCTACAGTGGTGGGAGGGTGACTCACCGCGCAGGTAGCCGCGCTTCTTGTAGTAGTCGTAGCGCACGCGCACGTCGTCCCACGACGGCAGCCCGCCCGGCGCCACGGCCAGCAGCTCCTCCGGGTAGCTGCCTACCGGTGCCGCCTCCAGGCCGCTGTGGGATACGACAGATGTAACGACACGTTTCAGCATGTTTCAATTTAGGTGTACATTTAAGAGTCCCCAGCAAGCTCGGCATAATTTCAGTTTCCCATACAAACGGAGTTTCGTTCTTATTTTAAAACTACTTGTTGGATTGTAACGAAACTTTGCATGTACAACAACATGAGGTATTTCTAGGCTTTTTAATTAGTTTATATGGCTACAATTTATAATACAAACAAAATACAGCAAAAAAAAGTTTTGTATGAAAAACTTAAATTCGCTGTATTTTTTTTTTACAATGGTATCTGAAGCTACATAAACTAATTTCAGTGCTGCATATACCTTAACTTATTCTGAGTACAAAGCTTCAGAGCAAACTAGCAAGTCGTTTTAAAATAAGAGCGTAACTACGTTTGTATGGAAAACCGAGCTCACCGAAGGGACATTCTTACACAAACCAACTTCGTCCGAAACTTAGCAAAGCTCAACCATAGTCAACAGCAAAAGTAGCTCATCATTTTAGTATTGTTACGCCAGTGCGACAGAGTACTAAAATGATTATCTACTTTTGCTCTTGACTGTACTATGGGTACCAGGCGACGATATACATAATATAATATTTATATATAAAAAACATCCAAGGCCCAGGAACAAATATTCGTGCTCATCACAAAAACACTTGCCCTGGTTGGGATTCGAACCGGGACTATCAGCTTCGTAGGCCGTTGTGAAACCAACTGAGCCAAATGTTTCGTCAATTGCTCATTGCGATATCACATATGTACGATTCCCACCGAACGGGGCAAGCAGAGCGCGGCCAAGCGCATTACACTAGTTTCCAAAGGAATTTAAAGCATTTGCACTGTAGTAACGTCTTATTTGCATGGAATTTATGCTGCTTCCTCATGGTCGACTCTTAGCGGCCAACCATTAAGTATCACCAACAGCAACAAACAGTGAATCCAAACTATCCTGATAAAACCGTAGAAGAGGTCAGCAGTTCCCAGTACCAGTACCAGAACCACGGCTCCACTGCGACCCCTGATTGCCTGCCACAAAGGCACAACCGCAGAGTTTCGCTACAGAGGGCTCTGCCTTGATATGACACCCCCATACCACGTAGGTATGAGATGATGACCACTTGCTTAATCGCGGACTCGGATGATGGTATTCGTCTGCCGTCGCGTCCGACCCGCTTCGCCCGGCCACCGCCGCGTACCGTAACGTCCGTTCGCATTCGACCGGCTCCTACCGCCACCGTAGCGCCGTTTCGTCGCCGACCTCTAGTAGATTTTAACGCACTGACGGACGCGATCGGCTGCCGCCGGGTGTCCGAGCGTCCGCTGCGATGCGGCAGCGGCCAATCCGGCCCGGTCGGTGGGAATCGTACATTACGTTTACCATCTTTTTATCGAAGAATGGTATAGATGTTCTGTACGTGGCTAGTGGACACTCACGGGTAGGGCTCGTCGGCCTGCGGCTCGGCCGCGCCGTCCCGGGAGCGCTCGATGCGCACGTGCAGCGCGCTGTCGCGCCGCGTGATGCGCATGTTCTCCAGTCGCGCGCTGCGGTCGGCGGACCACTGCGCCATCTTGCCGAAACGCTCCGAGAGGGTTAACCTGTAAAACGATAAAAATAATGTCACGATTCTAACATAATAGCTTCAGGAAGTTAACTAGTATCAGTTTAGGACAGGCCGGGTTCCTAGAAGTGAAGTAATATACGCCGCGCTTCGCCCGTCGTTGCACTCACCTCTGCGGCTGCTCGGAGCTGGCGTCGGACTCGCTGTCGCTATCGCTGTCGTTGAGCGCGGCGGCGATGGCGGCGGGTGAGACGCCGCGTCGTCTCCTCTCTCCCTCGCGCTTGATCTGCGCGGCGGGGATGGGCGCGGCCGGCGGACGGTTCACGGCCATTTGTGAGCGCTGCCATTCTAGCACCTGTAAATTCGTGAAATAATGGTAAGTTTTCAGAATAACTTGATTTAAGGCTTTTCGTTAGGCTTACAAGGACTGGGATGAGTTGTATGAAAAGATCAAACAACGAGAGGCTGCACGGCGCGCGGCCCGGCTGTTGTGATACAGAGATAGGAACACGCTTGCCTTCTCCTCGCGGGTGCGCTTGCTGGCCTCGCGCGCCTTGAGCAGCTCGCGCGTGGGCCGCACGGCTGTTGTGATACAGAGATAGGAACACGCTTGCCTTCTCCTCGCGGGTGCGCTTGCTGGCCTCGCGCGCCTTGAGCAGCTCGCGCGTGGGCCGCACGGCTGTTGTGATACAGAGATAGGAACACGCTTGCCTTCTCCTCGCGGGTGCGCTTGCTGGCCTCGCGCGCCTTGAGCAGCTCGCGCGTGGGCCGCACGGCTGTTGTGATACAGAGATAGGAACACGCTTGCCTTCTCCTCGCGGGTGCGCTTGCTGGCCTCGCGCGCCTTGAGCAGCTCGCGCGTGGGCCGCACGGCTGTTGTGATACAGAGATAGGAACACGCTTGCCTTCTCCTCGCGGGTGCGCTTGCTGGCCTCGCGCGCCTTGAGCAGCTCGCGCGTGGGCCGCACGGCTGTTGTGATACAGAGATAGGAACACGCTTGCCTTCTCCTCGCGGGTGCGCTTGCTGGCCTCGCGCGCCTTGAGCAGCTCGCGCGTGGGCCGCACGGCTGTTGTGATAGAGATAGGAACACGCTTGCCTTCTCCTCGCGGGTGCGCTTGCTGGCCTCGCGCGCCTTGAGCAGCTCGCGCGTGGGCCGCACGGCTGTTGTGATAGAGATAGGAACACGCTTGCCTTCTCCTCGCGGGTGCGCTTGCTGGCCTCGCGCGCCTTGAGCAGCTCGCGCGTGGGCCGCACGGCTGTTGTGATAGAGATAGGAACACGCTTGCCTTCTCCTCGCGGGTGCGCTTGCTGGCCTCGCGCGCCTTGAGCAGCTCGCGCGTGGGCCGCACGGCTGTTGTGATAGAGATAGGAACACGCTTGCCTTCTCCTCGCGGGTGCGCTTGCTGGCCTCGCGCGCCTTGAGCAGCTCGCGCGTGGGCCGCACGGCTGTTGTGATAGAGATAGGAACACGCTTGCCTTCTCCTCGCGGGTGCGCTTGCTGGCCTCGCGCGCCTTGAGCAGCTCGCGCGTGGGCCGCACGGCTGTTGTGATAGAGATAGGAACACGCTTGCCTTCTCCTCGCGGGTGCGCTTGCTGGCCTCGCGCGCCTTGAGCAGCTCGCGCGTGGGCCGCACGGCTGTTGTGATAGAGATAGGAACACGCTTGCCTTCTCCTCGCGGGTGCGCTTGCTGGCCTCGCGCGCCTTGAGCAGCTCGCGCGTGGGCCGCACGGCTGTTGTGATAGAGATAGGAACACGCTTGCCTTCTCCTCGCGGGTGCGCTTGCTGGCCTCGCGCGCCTTGAGCAGCTCGCGCGTGGGCCGCACGGCTGTTGTGATAGAGATAGGAACACGCTTGCCTTCTCCTCGCGGGTGCGCTTGCTGGCCTCGCGCGCCTTGAGCAGCTCGCGCGTGGGCCGCACGGCTGTTGTGATAGAGATAGGAACACGCTTGCCTTCTCCTCGCGGGTGCGCTTGCTGGCCTCGCGCGCCTTGAGCAGCTCGCGCGTGGGCCGCACGGCTGTTGTGATACAGAGATAGGAACACGCTTGCCTTCTCCTCGCGGGTGCGCTTGCTGGCCTCGCGCGCCTTGAGCAGCTCGCGCGTGGGCCGCACGGCTGTTGTGATACAGAGATAGGAACACGCTTGCCTTCTCCTCGCGGGTGCGCTTGCTGGCCTCGCGCGCCTTGAGCAGCTCGCGCGTGGGCCGCACGGCTGTTGTGATAGAGATAGGAACACGCTTGCCTTCTCCTCGCGGGTGCGCTTGCTGGCCTCGCGCGCCTTGAGCAGCTCGCGCGTGGGCCGCACGGCTGTTGTGATAGAGATAGGAACACGCTTGCCTTCTCCTCGCGGGTGCGCTTGCTGGCCTCGCGCGCCTTGAGCAGCTCGCGCGTGGGCCGCACGGCTGTTGTGATAGAGATAGGAACACGCTTGCCTTCTCCTCGCGGGTGCGCTTGCTGGCCTCGCGCGCCTTGAGCAGCTCGCGCGTGGGCCGCACGGCTGTTGTGATAGAGATAGGAACACGCTTGCCTTCTCCTCGCGGGTGCGCTTGCTGGCCTCGCGCGCCTTGAGCAGCTCGCGCGTGGGCCGCACGGCTGTTGTGATAGAGATAGGAACACGCTTGCCTTCTCCTCGCGGGTGCGCTTGCTGGCCTCGCGCGCCTTGAGCAGCTCGCGCGTGGGCCGCACGGCTGTTGTGATAGAGATAGGAACACGCTTGCCTTCTCCTCGCGGGTGCGCTTGCTGGCCTCGCGCGCCTTGAGCAGCTCGCGCGTGGGCCGCACGGCTGTTGTGATAGAGATAGGAACACGCTTGCCTTCTCCTCGCGGGTGCGCTTGCTGGCCTCGCGCGCCTTGAGCAGCTCGCGCGTGGGCCGCACGGCTGTTGTGATAGAGATAGGAACACGCTTGCCTTCTCCTCGCGGGTGCGCTTGCTGGCCTCGCGCGCCTTGAGCAGCTCGCGCGTGGGCCGCACGGCTGTTGTGATAGAGATAGGAACACGCTTGCCTTCTCCTCGCGGGTGCGCTTGCTGGCCTCGCGCGCCTTGAGCAGCTCGCGCGTGGGCCGCACGGCTGTTGTGATAGAGATAGGAACACGCTTGCCTTCTCCTCGCGGGTGCGCTTGCTGGCCTCGCGCGCCTTGAGCAGCTCGCGCGTGGGCCGCACGGCTGTTGTGATAGAGATAGGAACACGCTTGCCTTCTCCTCGCGGGTGCGCTTGCTGGCCTCGCGCGCCTTGAGCAGCTCGCGCGTGGGCCGCACGGCTGTTGTGATAGAGATAGGAACACGCTTGCCTTCTCCTCGCGGGTGCGCTTGCTGGCCTCGCGCGCCTTGAGCAGCTCGCGCGTGGGCCGCACGGCTGTTGTGATAGAGATAGGAACACGCTTGCCTTCTCCTCGCGGGTGCGCTTGCTGGCCTCGCGCGCCTTGAGCAGCTCGCGCGTGGGCCGCACGGCTGTTGTGATAGAGATAGGAACACGCTTGCCTTCTCCTCGCGGGTGCGCTTGCTGGCCTCGCGCGCCTTGAGCAGCTCGCGCGTGGGCCGCACGGCTGTTGTGATAGAGATAGGAACACGCTTGCCTTCTCCTCGCGGGTGCGCTTGCTGGCCTCGCGCGCCTTGAGCAGCTCGCGCGTGGGCCGCACGGCTGTTGTGATAGAGATAGGAACACGCTTGCCTTCTCCTCGCGGGTGCGCTTGCTGGCCTCGCGCGCCTTGAGCAGCTCGCGCGTGGGCCGCACGGCTGTTGTGATAGAGATAGGAACACGCTTGCCTTCTCCTCGCGGGTGCGCTTGCTGGCCTCGCGCGCCTTGAGCAGCTCGCGCGTGGGCCGCACGGCTGTTGTGATAGAGATAGGAACACGCTTGCCTTCTCCTCGCGGGTGCGCTTGCTGGCCTCGCGCGCCTTGAGCAGCTCGCGCGTGGGCCGCACGGCTGTTGTGATAGAGATAGGAACACGCTTGCCTTCTCCTCGCGGGTGCGCTTGCTGGCCTCGCGCGCCTTGAGCAGCTCGCGCGTGGGCCGCACGGCTGTTGTGATAGAGATAGGAACACGCTTGCCTTCTCCTCGCGGGTGCGCTTGCTGGCCTCGCGCGCCTTGAGCAGCTCGCGCGTGGGCCGCACGGCTGTTGTGATAGAGATAGGAACACGCTTGCCTTCTCCTCGCGGGTGCGCTTGCTGGCCTCGCGCGCCTTGAGCAGCTCGCGCGTGGGCCGCACGGCTGTTGTGATAGAGATAGGAACACGCTTGCCTTCTCCTCGCGGGTGCGCTTGCTGGCCTCGCGCGCCTTGAGCAGCTCGCGCGTGGGCCGCACGGCTGTTGTGATAGAGATAGGAACACGCTTGCCTTCTCCTCGCGGGTGCGCTTGCTGGCCTCGCGCGCCTTGAGCAGCTCGCGCGTGGGCCGCACGGCTGTTGTGATAGAGATAGGAACACGCTTGCCTTCTCCTCGCGGGTGCGCTTGCTGGCCTCGCGCGCCTTGAGCAGCTCGCGCGTGGGCCGCACGGCTGTTGTGATAGAGATAGGAACACGCTTGCCTTCTCCTCGCGGGTGCGCTTGCTGGCCTCGCGCGCCTTGAGCAGCTCGCGCGTGGGCCGCACGGCTGTTGTGATAGAGATAGGAACACGCTTGCCTTCTCCTCGCGGGTGCGCTTGCTGGCCTCGCGCGCCTTGAGCAGCTCGCGCGTGGGCCGCACGGCTGTTGTGATAGAGATAGGAACACGCTTGCCTTCTCCTCGCGGGTGCGCTTGCTGGCCTCGCGCGCCTTGAGCAGCTCGCGCGTGGGCCGCACGGCTGTTGTGATAGAGATAGGAACACGCTTGCCTTCTCCTCGCGGGTGCGCTTGCTGGCCTCGCGCGCCTTGAGCAGCTCGCGCGTGGGCCGCACGGCTGTTGTGATAGAGATAGGAACACGCTTGCCTTCTCCTCGCGGGTGCGCTTGCTGGCCTCGCGCGCCTTGAGCAGCTCGCGCGTGGGCCGCACGGCTGTTGTGATAGAGATAGGAACACGCTTGCCTTCTCCTCGCGGGTGCGCTTGCTGGCCTCGCGCGCCTTGAGCAGCTCGCGCGTGGGCCGCACGGCTGTTGTGATAGAGATAGGAACACGCTTGCCTTCTCCTCGCGGGTGCGCTTGCTGGCCTCGCGCGCCTTGAGCAGCTCGCGCGTGGGCCGCACGGCTGTTGTGATAGAGATAGGAACACGCTTGCCTTCTCCTCGCGGGTGCGCTTGCTGGCCTCGCGCGCCTTGAGCAGCTCGCGCGTGGGCCGCACGGCTGTTGTGATAGAGATAGGAACACGCTTGCCTTCTCCTCGCGGGTGCGCTTGCTGGCCTCGCGCGCCTTGAGCAGCTCGCGCGTGGGCCGCACGGCTGTTGTGATAGAGATAGGAACACGCTTGCCTTCTCCTCGCGGGTGCGCTTGCTGGCCTCGCGCGCCTTGAGCAGCTCGCGCGTGGGCCGCACGGCTGTTGTGATAGAGATAGGAACACGCTTGCCTTCTCCTCGCGGGTGCGCTTGCTGGCCTCGCGCGCCTTGAGCAGCTCGCGCGTGGGCTGCACGGCGCGCGCGGCGGACGCGGGCGGCCGCTTGGCCCGGCTCGGGGACGCTCCCGGCCTGCGGGACACGGAAGCTAGTAATTAGGGTGTTGACTGTACTCTAATATAAATCAAAATCAAATTATGATGCAAAAAGGCAGTTTTTATGATAGAAAACCTAAAAAGGCCGCAGACCAAGGGAGTGTGACGATAGAACTTGACAAACGACGACGACGACAGCGGGGGTAGGTATGTGTGTGCGCGGCGGAGCATGATATGACTCTGCCGCGCGCACGCTTCTTACTGGTCCCCACTGTCTTTCCCCCGCCACCCGCAGACCTCGGGAGTGTCACGAAAGAACTTGTCAAGCAATAGTTATATTTTCATCTTTTCAAAATGGACTTCCCACCCAACAAATGCTCATAAAACCAGCTACTCGCGAGGTATCGAAGACAATTTTTTTTTTTGAATTTCTATCATAAAAACTGCCTTTTCGCATCAAAATTTTATTTAACATAGGTGCAGATCTTGTTCTTAATTTTCCCATACAAGGTAGGCACGTGTGACGTCACACGTTCCTAGGCTTTAGTATGATGCGTTTTTTGGGAATGTCTAAAAATTTGCTTTTAACATTGTTGTATCACGGTGAATTTTATGAGATTGAAGTAATTTTTCACCAATGTTTCTATTACTGAGAGGTCGTTCTAGACAGAAGACTAGAAAAAAGTTGTCAATATTTGAACATCCCAATTGACAACGAAGTTTTTTTAACCTGACTTTTCTTCCATGAAATCAAATAGATGACATAAAATTAAAAATAACCAAATTTTTTTATATTCGAAAATATCCCGGATACATATTTAAAAAAAAAGTTACTCATTCTAAAAGAGCGTAGGTGACAGTCAAAGCGTAGAAAATCATACAGAAGTGCTATTACTAAGGCGAATATTACTAAGAAATTGTACTGCTGTTCTTATACGCTGTGACTGTGATATCCACCTAGTGACGTTACTTAGAGAATCATATGTTTCTTACACATTTTCCCGAATATCTTCGAAATAGGGTATATGCATGAATATTTTTATCGCTTTTCATAACTAAATATCAAAATACCGTAAAAACTATTTCAAAATGTAAAATTAAAATCGGAAAAGAAATACGCGTAATATAGGCATTTTGAACTACTGACAGAGAGGACCGATATGCACTGTTACGTCACAGTGCAGTCCGGCCATAAAACTCCATATTAAATTCTGTTTTGCAAGAGATTGAATGAAATATTTGATGGCTTATATCTTGGTTATTTTTATAGCTGTTCGAAAAATCATTTTTGTCTACTGTTTGCTGTATGAATGAGCTTTTAATAAAGCAAAAATAAAAATTCATGCATATTCCCTATTAGTTGCAATACAAAAAATTAAAAGTACTCACGGCGGCTTGGCGCCCTTGGGCCCCGGCGGCGGCCCCTTCTTGTTCTTGGCGGAGCACACGGAGCACGACTCGTCCGAGCAGCTGCTCACCGATGACCCGGAACCAGACGACTGCTGGACAGAGAATTTATTTATTTATAGAAGTTACATAATTAGCACTAACAGATATACCTTACGTGCTAATCGTTAGTTCATACATGATACATGTGTTATGATTATTTCAGAATACATTAGATCCAATTCAATTCTATCCATACATTGATTCATTACAAAAAATAGAAACACTAATTTAAGGATTAGATACTGCTAGCTGTCACTATTGTTTCCAAGTATCGAATTGATGCTGTCAAAAATTTTGACTCAGAGCTGAAAAATATGTCCAGTTCGCTGTCGCTGTCTAGGATGTTATTGAGTAGCGTTAGGGCATGGTGTAAGGGAGAAGATGCGAGCGCGCAAGTCCTAGCCGACTAGCCGAGAATGGAGATTTTTTACACAGATACAATCCATACTTCTTACAATTATAAAGTTGTAAAAGTTAAATGTGTGTACTTTGAAGATATTTTCAAAAAAATAATTGTTATGGACTATTTGGAGGTTACTAAAAAGAACTTTTTTTATTTTTTCTATGATTTATGTGTCGTTGTGGCTTCATCACGCAAAACCGGCTAAACAGATTTCAAAGAATTTTGGTACACGGGTAGCTGACGCTACTGACGCTGAAGTAAAAACGAGGGGTTATCTCCTCCGCGAACGAAGTTGCGGGCATCTTCTCCACATATATGCACAAACAAACACATGATTTATAAGGTGTAATATTAAGCTAGTCTTACTTAGTTAAGATCATCCATACTAATATTATAAATGCGAAAGTGTGTCTGTCTGTCTGTCTGTTACCTCTTCACGCTTAAGCCGCTGAACCGATTTTGATGAAATTTGGTATGCAGATAGTTTGAGTCCCGGGGAAGGACATAGGCTACTTTTTATCCCGGAAAAATGCCCTTAATCGCGAGAAACGAATTTAAGGCGGACAAAGTCGCGGGCAGAAGCTTGTAGTATATAAAATGCACATTTTATATACTACAAGCTTCTGCCCGCGATTCATTTGGTTATACAAATATATTAATGTGGAAGAGCGGGACTTCCTGACACAAGTATTATTATATACTTAATAGGGAATCCCAACCTGTATGTAAATTTATGTTAACCAATAAACATTTTCATTTTCAATTCATTTTCATCTTCTAGTAATGTTATAAATGCGAAAGTGTGTCTGTCTGTCTCTTACCTCTTCACGCTTAAACCGCTGAAACAATTTGGTCGAAATTTGGTATGGAGATAGTTTGAGTCCCGGGGAAGGACATAGGCTACTTTTTACCCCGGAAAAATACCCTTATCCGCGATAAACGAATTTAAGGCGGACGAAGTCGCGGGCAGAAGCTAGTAAAAAATACATCAAACGAAAATACGAACGTCGCGTATTTCGAAACACGGAGTAGCCCCTCTGGTGTGATGTAGATTATAAGCGTGCATTCTTAGCCGTCGGTTATCTATGCCAATAGCCATTCTATTTAATACCTCGGGTTTCAATCCGGGGATTGGTATTTATACCGGTTTCATGAATTTTCCGTTCTGGAACGTCAAACGCTGACAGCTGTCGCTTGGGAGTGGTCTGTGCTTGGTTTATTTCGATTAGTTTGTAAACGTCATAATGATTTTATTAATGGGTATATGGTTGAGGAACGAATGATTAAAACTGTCAGCTGGGGTGACATACTTGATGGTGTGGCGAACGGACGCAAGCGCAGAACTCTCCGCGTTTCGTGATAACTGTAATCCTTTCACATCCAGAAAGTGATTCGATTAAAGAATAAGTGTGGCATACATCTGCGTGCTTATTTTTGTGAATATCAGCCGACATTTCAAGATGGCTGGAGCTGAAGAACCGGGCTCGGCTCCACCCTCTCCGATGGTCTGCCCCGCATATTATTTAATTCTACATATCGACGCGATATATAACTGCTTAAAATTTGTTCATTTAAATGAGTAGGTGAAAATCAAAGAGCATAATATTCATATTTATTTTATTTTAGCGGTTTATTTGCTTGTGTGTCCTAACGCTCTCAGTACTGAATGTTTTTCCCCACTGCACCATTTTCATGCTTCTCTGTTTGGCCCTATGGCTGACTGGTAGAGAATGCCATTTGGCATTAAGTTCGACAGTTGTACACTGGACAGCATAATTGCATGGACATTTGTCAGAAAGTTTGCTTTGCAGCGAAACGAGACGCCATCTATCCGGTAACGACATTGGTTTCAAAAGATCTTACTAGATGGCGTTAATAACATCAAAATATTAAAAAAAATATCTCGGTTGAACTTACGATTGCCAAACACACACGGCAAGTCACTCAAATATTCAATTTACATTATGGAACGTATTTTTAGAATCCAGTATTTTTAATGCACCTTCAATTAAATATTACTTAGATTCACCGTCATATATAAACCAAAGCCATCTATGATTTTGCTAACAAACACAAAATACAAAAACGCTTTTTTCCTATACTGTGTTCGAGAGGATTTGAACCCGGAACATTCGTCGTATAGATCAAGTCATTAAACCCCTTAGCCATCAAGCCATATTCGACATGGATGAAATTTATAACCGTATTTGTAATCACTAATCAGCTACGTTTGCAAGGCATGCGTTTAGTGTTAATATTTTTTTAAGTTTATTTTTTACTGAGATTATTTAACAGCTGCTTAAACAAACATTTTTATTTAAACAAATAAATATTTATAATTAAGTCACATGTTGAATAGTGCAACAATTATATAAAAATGACCGCCCATACTTAGAGGGTAGACTTAAGATTATGAATATACACCGTAATAGTTTTTATACAAAGAAACTGTTCGTTCGTTCTCTTGCGGCTGCCGTCCGTTTGATTGTATTTTTGATTGAGTTTTAGTATGTATTTAGTTCTTTTATTTTGTAATAATGGGTTCTCGTTGCAATATTGACTTAGCCACAATGTTACAAATAATTACTTTGCATAGTCAAGACAAAAATTTTACAGAAATTTGCACAGAAACCGGTGTAAGCGCGTAAGTATTATTGTTTACATTTCTTTCTAGATTTTTTATATTAGTTATATCGGTATGCTAATTTAATAATGATTATACATTTCTGAAAATTGTTACAGAGGAAAACAGTTGTGTTATGGGTGCGACAATTCACAGAGGAAGGATCATATAGGATCTGCACCGCCAAAGGATCGGTAGACCTCAACTTATAAGCGCTCAGCGGCGTCAAAGCATGGTCCAGGAATATGAAGAAAATGGTTTTCCACCAACAATATTTCATTATCATCATTTCATTATTTCTACCCATTACACCCGTTTATTTAACGTAGGCGTGGACACTGTTCGCCGTGTTCTCCACACAGTGAGGGTTTACATCCTCGCAAGCATGCAGTCAAGTGAAACCCTTGCTGACTCCACAGCTCAAAGAAGCGAGACTAAAGTTTGCTCGAGAATACTTTAATGCCGATTGAAGTCATGTCATTTCCACTGACGAAAAAACGTTTCCCTAGTCAACACGGACGTTTTAGCTTGGGGCGTCGAAATAATACGCGTTATAATAACGATCACGTAGTGCCCAATGTGCAATCTGGTCGCATTACAGTGAATATGTGGAGTTGGATGAGCGGGGCTGACCCGGGAGAACTCGTCAGAGTGCCCAGTCGGGCTAATTGCTGATTACGTCAATGTGCTGGAGGAGACCATGATTCGAAATGTGTATCCGGAGGAAGAATTACCCATAATTTCATTTGTGCAGGATAATTGTCTTATACATCGTTCCCAAAGTGTGAGTGAGTGTTTTTGCCGGCGTTATAACATAAATATCATTTTGTGGCCTGCTAGATCACCAGATTTAAATCCCATTGAAAACCTGTGGCTATACCAATTAAGGACAGAAGTAAGTGGAGATAGGGTTACACTGATGTTGATTAGTAGTTAAACTGCGTTAAGTATATTTTATTTTTATATTTTTCTATACTATGATACAAAACGGGACTCATATCGGGACACGTATTGTATTTTTTTTGCATTTACGCTATTTTGTGACAGTATTTTACGATATTTTTTTCATCACTCATGGAATTGTTAGAAATGATAAGTTAGTAAAACAGTAAAAGGTAAATGTTAGACTGCGTTCGCCTACAATGATAACCAGTCTCAGATTTGTAATTAATTGTATTCGCTCATAATACTGTTTTGTTGAGGGAAGCTTCAATCCTCTTTCCAATTTTGGAAATGAATACTTAAGCTATACCCTCAACATGATCTTAAGAAGAGATTTTACTTAAATTATAGATTAATAAATTGTGTTATTTATCTTAAATAAATATTGTGTAAGAAATAAAGTATCTTTTTTTTTCATTTCAAAGTTGTATTATTTCTAGTTGTAAGTATAGATAGTTATTCATTGGTTGTAATAAAAGAAATAAGAAAACCCTACTTTTGAGGAGTGTCATTATAAGAGAACTTGTGACTATTTTTCTTTTACCTTACCTTTTATGAATACACACAGTCAATTGTAAATTTTCTTATAATAACTATATAATTTAATAACCATACTAATATTGAATCAGTATTTCGATTGCTATAAGTGTAGGTATTCATAGTCAATATTCAGGCAAAGATCCAGGCACAAGCAATGATTATTTTGTTTCAGCCTAATCTATGTATCAATTGACTATCTCTTCATATTATATGATATTATAATAGATTTTCATCCTTGATGACTTTCAAAGAACTAGCAACGCAACTTTTTACGGCAATTTGCATCCAGAGTAGAGTATTTTCCAAAGGAGGGTATTCTAAAGTTCCACCTTGCTTATTATATTATTTTTATTAAAGTATAGTGCCGTAATATTCATGTCATCGCATATGTTATTGAAGTGTGGATAAAGTTAAGTATGTTAAAAATCCTCGTAGTTTCATGAAGAAACAAAGTGTAAATGGCGGTATATTTGCAATGAGTTCTTGTTGCAGAACAGACTCTGTTCTGTTACTATAGTAACAATAGGCTTGAAAGATAAATTTTAAAACAACCTTACTTAAAAAAAAAAACATTCCGACGAATTGAAAACCTCCTTCGGTTAAAAAGAAGCGTGTTTCAAAACTTAAATGCAGGTGCCATTTTAATTTCAGTGGAAGCTTTTCATTAATAGTAATTATATTTCATCCATGTAGTAGATTCTTCTATTACAGAACAATTTTAGTGCTTGTGAGACTTACATATCAACAAACAAAGCATTAAATTCTTTTTTCGTTTTGATAACAACGCCATCTAGTTTATTTTTTTGTAACCATCATGCAATGCTGAGAGCTACGTGCTCTCAGCATCTTAAGACAGCCAAGCGATTATCGTCTTTGCCATATCCATGCAATTATGCTGTTGATAGTACTTATTTTTGTTTTGTGCAATAAAGTTTTAAATAAATAAATATTTATATTGCTTACTGGAAAGTGCCCGCAACTTCGTTCTCGGAGGAGAAAAAGTCATAACCGCAATTTTATCCTCAGCATAGTCAGATAAAAAGTATCCTATAATCATCTGGAGATACCCAGCTACCCGTGTACCAAATAAGTTGACATACGTTTAGCCGAGTTGTAGCGATAAAACCCCAACGACACGTACGAACATACAAATAATCCAAAAAAATAGATTTTTCTATTCAGCATCCTCCGAATAGTCAGTTACAGTCATTTTTTGAAAATATCTTCAATTGAAATTCAGATTTCCATGGTCACGGGTGGACTCCACCCGTGACCATGGAAAGCTGAAAAGCTTCCGAAACGTCGGGTACTAAAATGAGATAATATACGCGATATAATCCGTTAAATTGTTTTATTTCAATGAGTAATAATCGCGGAAACAGAAGAAAATATTAATATCTTTTTAATGTACAGACATTTCATTATCACAACTTTATAATAGTATAGATGATCCGAAAGTACATGCAATCAGTCGTATACATAAATTCCATTCACACGTTCATTCATTCACTACTTTTTTTGCCATTATTACTACTCTATGCAGCTGTGTGTGTGATCATTCAACCTCAACTCTGATGCCGATACTTTTCCTAACTTTTAGCACGTCCTCGTAGCTAATCAAATCTCAGTACGAAGCTCCTCACCTTCCTGGGGTCCGGCGGCGAGGGCGGGCGCGCGGCGGGCGGCGGGGGCCGCGGCCTCGGGCGCCGCACGTCGCGCTCCCGCGCGTCACGCTCACGCACGTCGCGCACGTCACGCGCGTCACGCGCGTCGCGCTCGCGGGCGTCGCGGGGCTCGCGCGGCCGCGGCGGCGGGGAGCGCGGGCGCGGGGAGCGACGCCGTCCGCCGAGCGGGAGCGGACTGCGTCTGGAATTTGCCATTTAGAGATTAAAAGAGATCGTTTCCCGCTGTGATCGCAAATTACGTGAATAATGGGTTGCCTTGGTTACATCCCCTGAGTCGCTCTTTAAAACTACGATTTAAAAAGTTTTAATTATTTAAGTTATGTTCGTACGAATTGATTTGTCAACGTTATCAACTGAGGGAGCGCCCTCCAACCGGTTAAAGGATTTCGTTCCGTGTTTGCGCTCCGATATATTAACCGATTCGTCAGGGCGGTTTTCTGCTAGTATCAAGGAACAGAACCGTTATTATTTTCATACAAAATAACTGAAATAAAAATAACGATTCGTCTTTTCTAGACAATATAGTTTTAAAATTTCTAATGACTATTGTCTACAAATCCAGAATAGACGCGATTTTTAACATAATGCACTCCCAAAAATTTTGAAAACGACACCCATGACTTAATTAAAATGGAGGCCAGTTTTGTAATCTGCACCCCGGATTAACCTAGAAAACGACACCCATGACGCTATTTTCAAGTCGGCCATTTTGAAATTCACCTCGGCGAGCGACGCGGGCTGCGGCGCGCCCGTCCCTGCGCGGCGGGGACTGCGAGGGACGCCATCTCTACACTCACCTCGGCGAGCGACGCGGGCTGCGGCGCGCCCGTCCCTGCGCGGCGGGGACTGCGAGGGACGCCATCTCTACACTCACCTCGGCGAGCGACGCGGGCTGCGGCGCGCCCGTCCCTGCGCGGCGGGGACTGCGAGGGACGCCATCTCTACACTCACCTCGGCGAGCGACGCGGGCTGCGGCGCGCCCGTCCCTGCGCGGCGGGGACTGCGAGGGACGCCATCTCTACACTCACCTCGGCGAGCGACGCGGGCTGCGGCGCGCCCGTCCCTGCGCGGCGGGGACTGCGAGGGACGCCATCTCTACACTCACCTCGGCGAGCGACGCGGGCTGCGGCGCGCCCGTCCCTGCGCGGCGGGGACTGCGAGGGACGCCATCTCTACACTCACCTCGGCGAGCGACGCGGGCTGCGGCGCGCCCGTCCCTGCGCGGCGGGGACTGCGAGGGACGCCATCTCTACACTCACCTCGGCGAGCGACGCGGGCTGCGGCGCGCCCGTCCCTGCGCGGCGGGGACTGCGAGGGACGCCATCTCTACACTCACCTCGGCGAGCGACGCGGGCTGCGGCGCGCCCGTCCCTGCGCGGCGGGGACTGCGAGGGACGCCATCTCTACACTCACCTCGGCGAGCGACGCGGGCTGCGGCGCGCCCGTCCCTGCGCGGCGGGGACTGCGAGGGACGCCATCTCTACACTCACCTCGGCGAGCGACGCGGGCTGCGGCGCGCCCGTCCCTGCGCGGCGGGGACTGCGAGGGACGCCATCTCTACACTCACCTCGGCGAGCGACGCGGGCTGCGGCGCGCCCGTCCCTGCGCGGCGGGGACTGCGAGGGACGCCATCTCTACACTCACCTCGGCGAGCGACGCGGGCTGCGGCGCGCCCGTCCCTGCGCGGCGGGGACTGCGAGGGACGCCATCTCTACACTCACCTCGGCGAGCGACGCGGGCTGCGGCGCGCCCGTCCCTGCGCGGCGGGGACTGCGAGGGACGCCATCTCTACACTCACCTCGGCGAGCGACGCGGGCTGCGGCGCGCCCGTCCCTGCGCGGCGGGGACTGCGAGGGACGCCATCTCTACACTCACCTCGGCGAGCGACGCGGGCTGCGGCGCGCCCGTCCCTGCGCGGCGGGGACTGCGAGGGACGCCATCTCTACACTCACCTCGGCGAGCGACGCGGGCTGCGGCGCGGTGAGCGTGCGCGCTCGTCCCTGCGCGGCGGCGGGGACCGCGAGCGTCGCATCGGGCTGCGCGAGCGTCGACCCAGCTGCAGCGGGGACCTGCGAGGGAACGATTGCATTCATACTGCGCCAAGGCTTTAGTAGCCTCGGATCTACGCCTTTCCTGAACCGGGACTGGAACTTGATTTAAAGCTTGACAAGTGATTTCTAGACACTCCCATGGTTTGCGGGCGACGGGCAAGGAAGACAGCGGGGCTGGGTATGAAGTGCGCGCGGCGCACGATGACCCCGCCGCGCGCACACTTCTTACTCGCCCCCGCTGTCTTCAACTTGTCAAGCTATAAAACTTGGAGTGCCCCTTCTTTTCTGATAGGTTAGAGAAAAAAATATCTAAATTTATGAATTTGGCGCCCTTTAAACTGCCGCTCGGGGCAGGTGTTTGTATCTTTAACTTAAATGTATGACTAATATTCTTTGTAACATTTCTTTGAAATATAAATAGATATTGAATGCTCTTATAATAGATGCAAAATTTTAAAGTTTCCTGAGTTAAAAAGTGAGATATGAATATAACATCACGAGACCGGCAATGCTAGAATTAACCGTCAGACTTCTCCTTCGCCTATCAGGACTCGAAGATTTCCTTTGATACCTATCGTTGCGGTTACTTGCTGAAATTAAATTGAAGGCGACCTTTTAAAATAACTGAGCGGTTATTACACTGCACTGGCCACCGCTGCGACGTGCGATGCTCCGGTTTTTAATTTTGATTTCTTCACAAAAACCGCATGGTATAAAACGCTGACACCGCGTCTGCGCGCGACGGTACCGCGCACACGGACGGTGATGCGGTGCGGTCCGTAGGGTATGCCCCTCTGTCCTCCACAGTACCTTACGGATTTTTTTGTGTAGAAAGGACTGTTAAATTAACAATGGAAAGCAACGCGGTACGGAGGGCAACGCAGCTCCGGACGGAGACACGGAGCAAACCGTACGGTGGCGCGTGGTAGTTCGTCGCTCCGTACATCGCAACGTGATACGGCGGCAGTGTGGTAACCGCCTTAGTATACTTAATTTGGTATACCTGGAGCGGCGGCCAGGAGCCGGGGAGCGGGAGCGGCGCGGGGAGGGCGACCGCGACCCGTCGATGTACAACTGCTTGTAGCCCGTGTGCCGCCATCTGGAGAACACGCTATCGTCACTAACTGACGTGCCTAAGGCTTTAGGCCAGCCGGGCCTAGCATAGCTGCCCGCTAATTCGTTTGTCGCATGACTTATCATTTATTTTTCATATTCCGTCGTACACACGCTATAATTAATGGAATTAGCCGAAAAATATAATATACGGAATGAAACATATATATAGGTCAGAAAGGGCAGTGACTTTATCATTATTCAACGTTTGTTGGTCATTATTTTCCTGGAGCTACTTGTCCGTCGATTTTAAAGGGGCTTGAAGCTATTCATTAAGTCTTCCATCTCCACCAAATAGCTTTAAATGACACAAAAATTACAGAAAAACACGTGTCCGCAAAAGTGAGAGATATGATCTAAACCCTTTGAACGTCAAGAACACCTAAAGGTGTCGTGTGCTGTCGTGATGGTAGGCAATGGCTAAAGGTGTCGTAAATCCTCGCAATAATATTGCTTAGCGAGTGACTTCATTCAAATATGAAAGCTTCCTTTACTAACATTTGAAGTCATTTCCATCAGTATTTATAAATTTAAAATAGCTATCAGCGAGTAAACCTTCCGTTCCGTCAAAAACAAATCTACCCCATTGCTATTAATGGTCAGATGTCTCTTTCAGACTTTCTAGGGTTAACGTATTACGAGAGAACATTCGTCACTACTAAATAACAAACAAAAAAACAAAGTTCTAAGGTTATTTTCGCGTGGCAGCGAGGGTTCTAGCAGCCCTTACTGATCCATACGTATGCTCCACCCTGTGTGTCGCACGATAGGCGCTGTTACACTAAGTACTTTATAGTGGTATATAACAAGCTTAGTGTTATGGAGCGGCTAATATTGACGGCAGACAGTTTGTGCCTATATAGACTGCACGCCACTGTTGTCACTTTCTGAGGCACAGCAATGACTATATCGTGCCGCGCTGCTCACTCAAATGTAATCTAACAGAAAGTGAAGAACAGCACGATACGAAAATTCAGTCGCAGCTTGGACTCCCAGTAGCGAATGAGGAACTTCTTTACCACTAAAGCGGCACCACTTATTGTATGGTAGAATGACAACACAGAGTGACGGATAAGAAAGAAGTCAGTCTCACAGATTTGATAACGTATATCCCTTCTACTACAGTCAGTTTCGTGCGGTCCATATAGGCAAAGGCACTGCTTACCCTAAACGACCATGGCTCCATACAGGCACAGAGAAACTGCTTACCCTGAAGCCCTGAACGACCATGGCTCCGTATAGGCATAACTGCCTACCTTGCCCAAAAACCCTGTGCACGCCACTTACTACAGTGACATTTGACAAGCTGATATTTACCCTCGTTAAATGTGCTTTTGCTTAAAAGCACATTAGAATGGCAATATCTGGTTACATCCTATAATTTTTACAAATCATTGTATTCAAGGTGAAGCTTTTACAAAAATCGACCCCTCACCATTCGATACATCGCACCGTAATTATGCCGCTTTGAAAATCTCGCTTGCACTTGCTCTTTCTTAAGCGCGAGCGAGAAGGCAGACTTAACGCTTATGACTCTAACGTTCAGTTGAGTGTCGTGGCTGAACCGCAACTAAAATTTGTCTAAGTACACATTTTTGATAACTAAGGCGCAGGCCAGACTGAAGAGACGTAGAGGTGCGTCCACACTTGTATCATTTGCTCGTATCCGATCACCGTGCCGTAGCATGACTGCGTATCGCGCTGCTTGGACGCTTACTGTCGGCGCGCCGATAATGCCGCACTCTTCCGATACAAGTGTGTGATACGCGTAGCAAATGGATTTCGAGTGATCGGATCGGGGCAACGTCCAAACGCGTGATCGTGACACGCGATCATGCTACGCGACGATGATCTGATACGGGCAAATGATACAAATGTGGACGCACCTTAGGGGGAGGACGCATCACACACGCGGCGCCCCTTTAATGAATTTTCATACAAAATGTATAGAAGCGTCGCGCTGTAAAACAGATAGAAGAGACGGGGCGATGACGCGTCGGGCGCGACGCTTTTATAAATTTTGTATGAAAGGGGCACCGCGTCCTTGACCTACGTCTCTTGTGTGGCTGCGCCTAACGGTCCTGAAATAGTTTTTACGTTATTTTGATATTTTGTCAAAAAAGCGATAATAAAAAAATCATACATGTACCCTATTCGCTCGCCGCGTCGCTATTGTAGGGCCAAAATCAACTGAGCGCTAGAATCGAACACTAAGTCGGACCTCTCGCTTGCACTTGCTGTTCCTTCTAAAGCGCGAGCGAGAAGGCCGAACAGTAACTAAAATTTGACTACACATTTTTAATAACTAACGGTGAGAAGAAACATCATTAAGGTCATAAATGATTATATTTCCGAGCAAAGGTAGCATTCAATATCTATTTCTATAGGTAACACAAGTGTGATAAATAATTATTTCCCAATCTTTAAACTATAGAACTAATGTATAGATCCTGGTAATCTTCTTGAGCCAATTTTTGAGCCTTGAGTAAAAGTTAATTGGTCACTGCGCAGTCAAAGTCAGGCTCAAGAAGTTTTCCGGCTACTATACTAAAATAGGTTAAAACAAACGTATTATAAATATATAAATACTATGGAGGTTATTATGGATCTTTAAGCGATTTTTAGGTTATAATAAATCTATGTAGACCAAAATAAAAATGTATTCATAAGGCTGAGAAACTGTACAAATGTCACGTCGGGTCAGGTAATTTTTTCATACAAAATATCCGAAATAACAATTCGTTTTTATCGTTCAATTACGACATGTCCGTATATTTGATTAAAACTCTACAACTTGAATCAGGTGTTTTGTGATAATTTCTCTTCTCTTAAATACAGTTTTGAAACATTTCTGAAATAGCGTGTATTATAGAAGATTTAAAAAATACACATTCCTGCGTGGGATGTTTAAAATTTTTTATCCAAAAAACAATTTGATATAAAATGAGATATTTAACATAGTGTAAAGATATTTGTAGACTCATGAATTCACATAACATGTTTAGGTGTTCATGCCTCCGCTTGAACCACATATTAGATAACACCCTTGTAACTCAGCCCTAAATCAGTGAATTGTTCTACTAGTCGCGCCATCTATCACGCGGCAAAGGTACTAACAGACGCCCGGCGCGAGCGCCCGGCTGCTCGCTCCTCGGTACGCTTTTGTAACTCAGCAGAACACCACGTACGCAAGTGAAATAAATATTGTGAATAACGAAATACATAGCTATGAAAACCATAAGGGAAGGAAAATTCAAGGGAAGCTAACAAATCGAGAAACAACTTCTAGAATGCTCAGTGAAGGCAATAGTCTAAACCAGCAAGCTCTTAGTACGCCTCGATCGACTACATCCCATGGCAAAGAGAGATGGGGGGGGGAGTCCTTAGTTCCAAGAAGTCTTAAGCGACGATTAGACACCCAAGGAGGCTCACGCTCTCCTGCAAAAAGGAACTCCTGTGCTATTGAACAAGGGAGTAGCGATCACCTTATGGCTTCGGTTTTACAACAACAAATGCAGTTTTTCAATAAGCTTTTAGAAATGCAATCCAAGCAGAATAGGAAACTCAATGACATACACAATTACTCGACATATAGAGCCCCTTCTTTGATCGGCTTTTACAAGTCAGGCCGGGACAGGAGTCTTGATCATGCAGAAAGGAATCCGGAACGCTCTCCAAATTTAGACGAGTCTAGTTGTGAAGAGGTATTACCGGATAGCGACGATGACCAAGAAGAGATCCTAAAAGAAAAAATCAGGAAACCTGAACAGCGTTTGAAAGAGTTTCGAATAGGAAAAGCTAAGGGTGGCACACCTGGAAGACAACATTCAACTGGGGTCATAGCATTCAATTTCAAACCACACATGACAGAATCTGAGACAGAGTTTTCGAAAGTGGACCCAGTTTTGGCACAACAAGGCAAGGATTGCCAGAGACTAAGTACGGAAGGCTGGAGGAACATAAAATATGAGGATGTTCAAAAACAATTCCAGGCAACACCAGTATTCTCATTGCTGAAAGTCAACAATCAGTTAGCTGGAATAACTCCCAGGTGGACTTCTGTACATATATTAGAGAAAGCCGATCTTACCTTGGGCGCAATCACAAATGGCCTCTTACAACATTGAAAAATCTTTGATGTGCTGATGAGTTGCCAGACAAGCTTAAACGAAAAATTGGCAAGGAATTCCTGGCCAGTAATTCAAAATTTCGTAAAAGCTCGGATGACTTACTTCAATATGTCTGTGGTTGTCGCGCAGAAATAATCCAACAAAGAAGGAACACGTACAAAATTCAAAACAAATTGCTTCATGAGGTGCTCCATAGTATACGGCCTTCTGGTTCGCATATGTTTCAAGAGCCCGAGATATCTCAAACAATAAAAGACCAAGGAGGCATACATAAGCTTTTTCCATTTAAGAAGTCACATCGGCCACTCGGGGGACGACAACGGAGTCTTTCGAAAATTCAAGTACAAAGACCCAAAAAGACCCTACCGTATATCCTGCCGAAAAGGCAATAGAAACGTGGGTGGTCAAAACAAGTGGAGGGCCCAAACTCCAGAGTGGGCCAGTTACTAAATGAAAGATTACCATTTAAAAATGTGGTCCCAATTAGGAGCTCTGTCGGCAGTCTTGATAATAATATCAGGTTACAGATTTCCCTTTCAAAGAAGCTGCCTTTGGTAATTGTCAAGGCATAATTATTTCATGATTTGTCCTACCAGAGACATGAAATGTGATATGCTGACGATGTTAGAAAGCGGCGCTATTCTCAAAAGCAGACCCAAAAGGGGATTTATTTCTACTATGTTCCTGAGAAGGAAGACCGACGGACCAAACATGCCCTTTTTCAATTTAAAGAGGTTTTTTAATATTTAGTGTATTGCCCCCAAGTTCAAACTTTTAAACCACTACAAGATGGCAACAGTTCTGAAATCGAACGACTATTTGATATTATACATCTCGTTAACTCACTATCACGTACGGATAATAACAACGCATTGCAGATTCTTGTCTTTGGCATTCGAAAAACCATCTGGTTAGCACCCTGAACTGAAAGACATACAGCAGATATAAAAATGGTAGTCGACTTCTTACTTGTGAGTCCTCCAAGTTCAGACACATTACAAAGCAATCAACTTTTATCGTTCAAAGAACTGGGATTGTCAATCAACAAGAAAACGTCCCAACAGAAACCAACTCGGTGTTAAAGCATTTGGTTTTAACCTGGAACACTTGCAAACATCGAAAAGATGGGTTATCTATTGTTTGCCTGATATTCATATTATGCAATAATTTTCATTTGCCCGAATATAATTTGCCCGAATGTTTTGTTTAGTGTAGAGAAGTCATTGGACATACTCTGGTATACCCGATAATTTGAGGTCATATTGATATGAATGCCATATAGATGGGGCTACTAGTAGAACAATTCACTGATTTAGGGCTGAGTTACAAGGGTGTTATCTGATATGTGGTTCAAGCTTCGGCAGAAACCTAAATATCCGTTTTTTACCCTTCGGGGGAAAAACGGTTCTATTTTCATGTAAACTATGTATTGTGATTACTACAGTGCAATAAGCTTTTTTTATTGAGACGTTGCAACGTATGTTGGCAAGTTTCGCGTCGCTATCGTTATTGACAGACCTGACAGTGATAGCTACCACTCACAAGTCATACTTTTTGAAAAAGAAACAATCGTTACTACTTAATTAAAAGAAATAATTTTCATAGAGAAGAGAAGGTAGGTTATTAAATACTCGCGTACAAATTCGACAAAACTAGATTTTATTGCTGAATTTGACCTGGTTTCATTTAACACTTTTTTACTCCAAATGAACTCAGTAATGCGTGGTTTAAAACTTTCAGATTCCTGGCGGGCACCGTGTATATGTATCATAATAATAATTTTAGCTAACCAGAATTAAAGCATAACAATAAAAGGGGTTTATATGGAAAGTTTCCAAAATGAAGAAGATACAAAATTCATTGTAATTGGAAAGACCTTTAATAGACCTTTGAGCGCCTAGAGGATAGGGGAATATCCGGAAATATAAGTTAGTAAAATTTTTTGAATACAAAAAAAAATCGAGAATATTATACATTTTTTGGGAGCTTTCCCAGCAGTTTGCACATGTGTTGGTACAACTATAAACCTTTTGAGCGCCAAGCAGCAAAGTAATACGACGTGACCCAGATGCCACAGTAATAAAATAAAATGAACATTAAAAAAAAATAGTGATAGCAGAACTAGGTATTGATATTATATCGGAGTGTTTTAAAGTTGGTCGTTGTTGTGATTTCCGTCTGTGGCAGTCAAAAGGTTAAAATTAGAAATGTCATGTCACTTTAAACGCTAGGTTTGAATTGACGTGACATAATTCGTATTCGTCACGGCGTGTTCAAAAATGAAGGGAAAAACAAATAATGCGATGCGATGATAAGAAACAAATATAACGGTGAGGAATGATTTATGTAAATAATTGATGAACAGTGTTCTTCATTTTGAAAGTAGGATAGTCTGAATTCGACTGTAGTTGGTATAAGCTGTACTTCAAGACTCGATACATTTTTTTACACACCACTCTTGATGCCTATTTAAGGCCAAGCCACACCGGATGCGTGTGCGTGGCGTGCACGTAGACGAACGCGTGGCGTGCGCGTTGTAAAGTACGAATACCCATAAGAGATGTCACACCGCTGCTCACGTGCACGCCACGCAAGCGGTGTGCCATCTACTATGGCATTTCATACGATACAACGCGCACGCCACGCACACGTGCACGTGCTTCGCACGCATCCGGTGTGTTTCGGCCTTTACCAAAACTTCGCTGGAGGACGTAATTAATAGTGGTTATAAACAAAAAACCAACAAAAATATTGTCTTATAAATCGATGAACACCGGCTGCCCGAACGAAAAAGCTTGACTCATTGTAGAGTTCCGCCTGAGCCAAGCGTGCAAGCGAGAGCGCGGTTTAAGCGATAGAGAGGCATGATCGGCCTAAGCGTTTGACTTGTGAATTCATAAAAGTATGCAATTTTTTATCAATGTTTTCTTATGAATGACGTTATCGCGTAAAATTATCGTCCGTAATCCGACTTTACGGACAATAATTTTTCAACACGCTTTTATTAGGTCGACCTGTATGTAACTAACTACGCAATGGAATCGAAGGTAACTAATTTAACCGTTTGTGTATATTTATTATGTATATAAATATATATTTACACACGTATATTTATTTATCTAGATGATATATATGCTATTATATTACTATTTATTATTTAGGGTTTATGTGTATGTGTATGCTACTTTAGCTTTTAAGTTTTAATGTCATTGTGCATATTAACTTGTTGGTTTGTCTATCTGCGTGGATGTTTACTCTTCTCTTTCATTTGCTCTAAGGTTAACTGGAAGAGATCCCTTAAAGGGATAAGTTCGCCTTTGTACAAATACGTTACTTTAATTTCTTTGTTTTATTGTTTTTATGTACAATAAAGTGTTTACAATACAATACAATTAACCATCTTCCAAAGATCGTAGCGTCGTTCTGATCGTATCGTAGTTCTGATGACAATACGATATACGGTACTGTCGAACTGATCTGATGATGGAGCCGGAAGATATGAACTGGAACTTCATGATGGAACATCGTATCATAGCTGTGTTTGGGTTTGTTAGAAAAGTCTTGTAAAGCGTGTTTTTCTAGTGTTTTTTTTTTAAATTTAAATATTTTTTCTTGAACTCCTCCCGTGAAGTTTAGCTGAATAGGCACAACCTCTGATGATGACCGATGGCATTAGTAGACGCACCTGTTGGGGTCCTTCTCCTCGACTTGGAGCAGCTTGCGGTCCCAGCTGCCCGGCGAGGCCTGTCGCGCCCGCTTCATGACGTTGTCGATCTCCTTGCGCCGTCCGGCAGGGTTCGACGGGTCTGTTTATAAAGTTACACGTTATGAAACTTACTTACACTAGACATGCGCCGTATAGTAATTAGCAGGAAAGTTAAGTAATAACACAGGGACAATCTTACACAAATCGACCTAGTCTCAAACTAAGCAAAGCTTGTACTATGGGTACACAGGCGACGAAATACATAATAAGAGTATATAGATAAACTAGAAGGCGTCCGCAACTTCGTTCGCGGACGAGAAAAAGTCATAACCCCTCTTTTTTTGACATCGTAGTCGGGCAAAAGTATTGTATAACCACCTGGAGATACCCAGCTACCCGTGTACCAAAAATTGTTGAAATCTGTTTAGTCGATTTAGCGTGATGAAGCCACAACGACACATAAAACATAAATTAAAAAAAATCGTTTTAGTGACCTCCAAATAGTCCATAAAAATACTTTTTTTGAAAATATCTTCAATGTACAGACATTTCATTGTTCAACTTTATAATAGTATAAATTATAATACTTAAATACATAGAAAACGTCCAAGACCCAGGAACATACATTCGTGCTCATCACACAAACACTTGCCCTGGCCGGGATTCGAACCAGGGACCGCCAGCTTCGTAGGCCGTTATGCAACCCACTGAGCCAAACGTGTCGTGGACACTCAATCACTGTGTGTGAGATATCGCATCACTCGAAATATTACCTATGGCCGGCCACTACAGTTCACATGACCTATTTTGGAAAACGCTATATCTAGACAGGACAGCAAACAATCCGGGCCACCCGTCATCTTTGAACACTAATCTAACGGTATAAAACTTACACCTATCAAAGTTAAACCTTCAGAACGAGCATTTAATGACGATTAAAACGGCTATAAATGTAATCTAAAGTAGGTAGCTTTAACTCACATTCTAATTAAGCAACAAACAATTGTGTTTGTTGCTAACGATTTGTTCTGTTTTGACTAGAGTTCACGGTAAGCGTTCTTTTTTAGGGTTCCGTACCTCAAAAGGAAAAAACGGAACCCTTATAGAATCACTCGTGTGTCTGTCCGTCCGTCTGTCACAGCCTTTTTGCTCCGAAACTACTGGAAGGATTGAGTTGAAATTTGGCACACATATGTAAGTCAGTGACCCAAAGACGGTCGTGTCACGTAAATAAATGAATTTTAAACATAGGGGCCACTTTTAGGGGTAAATTAGAAAATATTAAAAAAAGTTTAGCAAGCTATATCGTGCATATCATCAAAAGGGCTTATTGTGAGAATCTCAAATATATATTTTTTGTAATTTTATAATAAATAGTTTTAAAGTCATTTAAGAAATTACACGAAAATTTACCATTCCACCCCTCTTATCTCCGAAACTAATAGAACAGACAATTTAAAAAAAAAATACATAAAATAGTTCTTCATCCATGGTTTACAGTAAAACGTATAAGAAGTCTATGGTATTTAAAGTAACATAGTTTTTTTCAAAAATCATTTCTGAATTTCGGTTGCGTTAAATTTGCACCTCATTTGTATCCGACGCCATAGATACCAGGTGCAAACTAAACTTAACCGGCTACTTTAGTTAGGTTAAGTGAAAGTTTTTTTTACTACAGTCGTGCCGAACCCTTTATGCGCGAGTCCAATTCGCACTTGGCCGGTTTTTTTTACAGGGAGGGTAGTCAGATATCTCAACTATTATAAAGTTGTAAAAATGAAATGTCTGTACATTGAAGATATTTTCAAAGAATTGATTGTTACGGACTATTTGGAGGTCACTAAAACGAAACATATTTTTTGTATGTTTGTATGTGTCGTTGTGGCTTCATCACGCCAAATCGGAACAGATTTCAAAAATTTTTGTTATACGAGTAGTTGGGTATCTCCAGATGGTTATAGGACTCTTTTTACCCGACTACGCTAAAGAAAAACGACGGGTTATGACTTTTTCTCCTCCGCGAACGAAGTTGCAGGCATCTTCTAGTCCATACTAATAAGTCTGTCTGTCTGTTACTTCTTCACGCTTAAACCACTGAACCGATTTGGATGAAATTTGGTATGGAGATAGTTTGAGTCCCGGGGTAGGACATAGGCTACTTTTTATCCCGGAAAAATACCCTTATCCGCGATAAACGAATTTAAGGCGGACGAAGTCGCGGGCAGAGGCTAGTTTCTTATAATTTCTTTAGTTTTTGTAGACCATGTACTCAGACGCGTGTATTTTTGCTACTTTTTTCGGTCAATAATAAAATATACGACACCTCATGAAGCAGCTCATTACTTAGAGACTGGAGCATTCAATCGCCGTCCAGGTACGGGCAGGGCAGGCCTAGGGCTTTTTAAAATTGTATTATTATTTCAGTACAGTCAACATCCCTATTTGCTCGAGAGCAAATAGGGATGCAAATAGCAATTGGACGTTAGAGGAGTGGGGTAATGTACTTTTCATTAGTGAGACCAGAGTAAGAGTGTATCGTCCCCCAGTAGAACGTTATTCTCAGTGTTGCGACAAGTAAACTATTGCTTATGGAGGAGGATCTGTAATGGTCTGGAGCGGCACCTCGTTTATCGCACATACAGCGTTTTCATTTTTCATTGAATTCACATCGCTACATTACTGAAATCCTCGCTGACCTTACACAATCGGGCAGGATATGCAGTTGATGCATGATATTCCACGGCATGGTCGTTCACAATGGGATTCATCAGGCGGCTCAGAGTTACGCAACGTGCAATGGAAAGGGCTATGCTCGGGGTTTTTCTCCGTGATAGAATCAGATATGAGGATATCCGCAGAAGAACCAAAGACCGACATAGCTCACAGGATTGCATCGTTGAAGTAGCAATGAGGGGCCATGTAGCCCGGAGAACGAATGGCCGTTGGGGCAGTAAAGTCCTGGAGTGGCGACCACGCATAGGAAAGCGCAGCGTGGACGGCCCTCGACTAGGTCGACGGATGACCTTGTAAGGGTCGCGGGGAGTCGGTGGATGCGGTCTGCCCAGGATCGCACCCTGTGGCGAGCTATAGAGAAGGCCTAACTTCAGCAGTGGACGTCCGTGGCTTTAGAATGCACCTCATGTTGCTCATGTGGTGACCTAGTATTTATGCGACGCCGGCATTCATACTATAAACTAGCCAGCGCGAAACCCGGACTTGAATTCGATAGAGCACTTATGATGAATGAAAAAGCACTGATGGAGCTAGAGTACCGTCCAACAAGGCTTTCAGAGCTGCGAATAACAATTGAAGAGGAGTGGAATGCAATTTCCTAAGATTTCATCGTCAGGCTCGTGAGGTCTATGAATAAGAGGATGCTGCCAGTAAGTATTGGGTCCTATATTTTAAAATTAACGTCCGAAACACACCGGATGCGTGGGCAGCACGTGCACGTGCGCGTGTGCGTGGCGTGCACAGCACCCTTGTCAAACCGAGAGCTGCGCACGCAGTGCTGCAGAGCTGTGCACGCAACGGTGGCGCACGATGCAGCTACGTTGCGCGACTAGCCGCCATTTTGTTTTGCGAAGTCTTTTCATTATGCTCGATAGCAGTTTACTGCTTCTACTTTCAACTCAAAAAACTCATGCAGCGCCAAAAAGACTGTGGGTACATGACTTAAATGCAAGCAGACAAAAATACACTGAATATCACAAACTGTGCCGCGAACTAGAATCGTTTGAAGATCGTTTTTTTGCTACTGACAAAAACATAAACTGTCCTTTATTCGAATTGCGACACCGAATTTTTCCCGTAACAAGCTTTTATACGACGAATTTTTATAATGTTTGTGTTTTTGGTTATAATTACATTCGCATTTGCGCACAGGTTCTATATTTTTTCCTTTTATTTGGCAATCCATTACAAAAACCTCGCGCCCCGGCCACGATGTAAATAAACACAAGAGAGCTGTACAGCTCCTGCGCAGCACCGAGCAGTGCGTGTCCCGACCTGTTCGGTTCGCCGTCTCATGGGGAACGCCGGTAAATACAACGTCATCACAGCACTCCGTTGCGTGAGCGCGTGCACGCAGCACGCAGCCATTTTGTCTCGACGGAGCTGCGTTGCGTGCAAGTCACGCGCACGCGCACGCCACGCAAGCGGTGTGCCATCTACTATGACATTTCATACGATACAACGCGCACGGCACGCACACGCGCACGTGCACGTGCTGCGCACGCATCCGGTGTGGCTTGGCCTTTAGAGTCATAACTCCCGCGGGAGGTAAATCGGCTATAACTGCTCTATACACACCCTTTACGAGCAAGTGTGATGAAATAGTACATTACTTACCAAGGGCTGTAAAAGAAAGAAAGCCCGAAATTGCAGGTACTTGTGACCCGAGCCGCAGGCGAGGGTTGTAAATATGCGATAGAGGGCTTTCTTTTTTACTGCCCGTGGCGAGTACACAATTTTACGTCTTCATCTGGCCATAATGCGATTGCACCCGTAGCGTGCGATAAAACTCTTATTATGGCCATAATGCGAGTTTTACCGTACCCGTAGCGTGCGATAAAACTCACATTATGGCCAGATGTGACGTAAAACATTTTGTTTGTACCGCCACCTTGATGAATTCATAGTTTCTGCTCCTACAGTTTCCGCGCTTGTCATTTTATATATTTGTTTTCAGGAGATGATAGTGAACATTGACACTAGATGACATAATATCCGAGATGACCTGAGCGGGAAGTTCCGACACCTCATTTTTCCGACCTACTAATCGATTTACGTTTTTTGGAAACACTATAAATGCCAAACAAAAGAACTTTTAAAAATACACAATGCCTTTTAAGGTCATCTTCGCATGGCGTCAAGATTACTAGTAGTTGCTCTTACTAACCCACTTGAATTTTTCACCCTGTGTATTTAATGTTTACCATTATTACGATTTCATGAGCATATTTAACTTTCAATTATGAGCTTCAGAAAATGTAGCAACTAAAAAAAAAAAAAACTATATCTGAGCTTTTTCGCTTGGACGTACCTATACTTTTGGAGTATGTTGAATCCCGGATAGTTGCCCTACTTTTTGAAATTAATTTATATCTCTTGGTACATAAAGAAAGAATCTTTATTAGTAAAACGGGTAGATACTTTGGTTTATTATCTTCAAATTTGTGAAAGGAATAAACAATATCTTTGATATCTCCAGAGTCTTGGCGATTTTTGCGGACCTCTAAAATTTTGGGGTAAATATGCCATATAGGGGATAGTTGTCTAATCCATGTAAATTACGTTTAAGATAGATGCCCTGTCGAGAAAGAGGATATTTACCCCGCAAAAACTTTGATCGCACCTAGCCGTCCCATGCAATATCACAGAGACATGCAACACGGTCAACTTAGTTGTATTTGAAGTCTTTCGATAGATAAATAAAATAACATAACAGTGTCGGTGCCATATAAAGAATGTGTAAAATATTGAAAATTGACGATTTTAGTAAGTTGTGACACGATGGCACCGACTCCAAAACTGGAACAAGTCCAAAGACGGCTAGGATACATTATTTTATTACATAAATCTGGTACCTACCTTCCGGCTCCATCATCAAATCAATTCGATGGTACCATTTTCATCAGGTACATTTAAGTTTGTGACTATGAAGTTGCTTAACTAAATTAATCAAGATATCTTATCGCAAACCGTAAATCATTTATCATTGAGGAGTTCCGATGGCATTCTGTGGTCTTCTTCATCAGTTCCACTTCACCAATTTACACTGTCTGAATGAAAATTATTGACTTTATCGATAAATTACGTGTCCCTATAACATTTGAAGAGTTCCCTCGATTTCCCCAAGATTCCATCAACAGATCCCGACTTAGTGCCAACGGGACCAACTCGGAGTTATACCCTTTCGATTAAAAAAAAAATTGAAAATCGGTTCACGGTTCTCGGAGATATCGAGTAACATACATACAAAAAAAATAATTAGAATTGAGAACCTCTTCTTCTTTTGAAGTCGATTAAAAATATTGTTACGCTTACACATAAAAAACCATTTAAACATTTATTAACAATAAAAAGAAAAAAGTTCATATAAACAAAATTGAGCAACAACAATAAAAAATACTATTACCATTTTTATTACTAAAAAAAATGCATTTTTTGACACTCATTTTATATACCCACTTCCGGGTCGAATTTTTTTTGAACTCATGACTATTTGTCTTAGAATATGGTATACAATTGGAACAAAAAACATCAGACTATTATGAATTAATGTTTTGCGAAACCGTAAAATTACAGGAGTAAGTATAGAGTGACGTTTGGTGTGATGCTTGTTTCTTATGAGTGATGTATGATATGACATCACGCGATTGAGTGATACTAAATTTGTAATTTCATACTTATACTTTCAAAAATCTATATCTACGCCTATATCATAAACATAACAAATAGCCTGCTGATGGATGCAATTTTGTGACGAAAACTTAAATGGATACGACGCTCATTGAATTTAGTTAACACATTAATGTAATCACAACGAATAAGTTTTTATTGCTTCGCTATTTCCGTATCCAAATAAAATTGAAGCCCCTAAGCCCTGATTTTACTAACCCTATACCTTGATTTCATAAGTATAGCCTGTCCGTTTTATAGAGAGGAATTCAAATTAATAATATTATCACAACATTGAAGACATATACTGATGTATGAAACGGCCAAGCCATACTTTTAAAACCAACGTGTAGGGTTAGTAAAATCAGGGCTTAGGGGCTTCAAGCCAGTTGAAGCCATACTTTTTAAGATAAGGTGTAAGGTCAGTAAAGTCAGAGCTTGAGGGCTTGACTTCTCCTGGGTTCTAACAACTTTTTTACAGCGAAAGCGTTATGAGCTTGTGAGTCTTGGCTGCCAATTTTACATGAAATGTTTTTGGTGGGATCTCACTTCTTATTGTAAGGTGCCCTATTTTTTTTTTGGCTTTTTGCGTTTATTTAGTAATTCTCAGGAAGAACGATTTAAGTACTAAAACTTCTTAATATTTTTTGTCTTGGGGGCACTGCCATGCCCCCAGATTGTTCTGTTCTTTGTATGTAAATTCTAGGCTTCATGCCATCATTGTGTTTCAGTACCTTGCTACTCTTTTACAGAAACATCACCGGCAAACAGGCAATGCACTATGGGGCGAAACGACGAAAAAGTGGAAATTGGTACTTTTTTGGGAAAAACGTAATAAAAAAATACTAGTCGATAGAAAGTTATGTGCAGGACAATAAATGTAGTACACAATTTTTCAAAGTAAGGCAACATTTAAAGCAGCAAAAAATAAAATGTGTTTTTTTTTGTATGGGACCCAAATTTAGGTACCCTTTTTCAAGGAAACTAAGCGAGACCTAAAGTCTGGGAACTAAAAAGTAAGTAAAAAAGTCAATAAAACATCAAACTCTCAATTAATTCTTATAACAAAAAAATAAAAATTGTTAAAATGTAACAAGTTTACAAAAAAAAAAAAAAAAGAAAAATATCTAATGACTTTTTGATTGGACTAAGCCAAGCTAACGGGTACCTACTATACTGGGCTATTTATTGTTTCGCACTCTTAAAAGGTAGCAGAATATTATTCTGAAGGTTTCAACTCTAGGTCCCGCTTAGTTTCCTTGAAAAAGGGTACCTAAATATAGGTCCCATACAAAAAAAAACACATTTTATTTTTTGCTGCTTTAAATGTGCCTAACTTTGAAAAATTGTATACCACATTTATTGTCCTGCACATAATTTTCTATCGACTAATATTTTTTTTATTAAGTTTTTCCCAAAAAAGTATGAAAGTCCACTTTTTCGTCGTTTCGCCCCATAGTGCAATGATGGTTTGTGGCAAGTGGTTGTAATATTATTTATTATCGTATGGCTTTCTTTTCAGTCAAAGTAAAAGGTTTAGATATAAGCTAATGTCAAATTATAAAGATAACACAGTCATGCTTTACAATTGAATGTCTAGGTTTGATAGCCATTCGCTGGCATCTTCAGTAAGCGCATGCAAGTCGTCTATTTCTCGTGTCGGAAGCGTCTTCCAGGTTCACAATACGGGCAGTAATCTGTTCAGGTGCACCACAGTCGGAGCTCGGAGAATACTTGTAGCCCCAACTTATGGAAATTGTAGTTGCAGCAGCTAACTCCCGTCCTAATTCTGTTGGGCGTGACCCAGATCCTTCGTGGTTCATCAAAGCCGGTAAGGTCTTCGGTTGGGTCGAGTTCAGGCCCAGGGCTTGTAACCCAGTTTATTTTCCGTACCGGTTAGAGCCACACTCTGAGCGCCTAACCCATAATAAAGTCTACACTCAAGAACATCGCTCTAACCGATTAATATTTCGGAGCGCAAAACAGGGAGTGAAATCCATTTACCGGTTAGAAAGCGGTTCCTCCATGTAAGCTGAGTCTAGGGTGAATAACCGCTCGCTTAGACATGATTGATTTTTCACGTAGTCGTTGCGCCACTATCGGCGCGACAGCGGTCATTGATCCCGTATCCGAACACGGAGTAACCGGTTGGAGAGCGCTTTGAAATAAAGTTCCCAAATAAATTCGTCCGAACGTAACCTAAACAATTAATACCGGTTTATTTGTAGCCGGTTACAAGCCCTGATCAGGACTGTTTAAAAGAGATGCATCCCAGCTTTTCTCCATTCTGAATCGGTACAGAAACGGTCTGGGCCTTGAATTTGGGAGTCTGACCAGATGGGTTTTCGGGAATGGAGGCGTGTGGCAGGAAGGTTGTCCAGAGTTTTCTGAATGGTTAGCTTGCCTTTGTCTACTTTTCCCAATTCCCGTGATGCACCGTATGCTCTACTTATTCCTGGTGGTGCAATATGGGACACCGGGAGTCAATGTGTGGGCGTGGGTAAGATACTGCCAGATATTGTACGCATAGCTCGGTTAAGGTGGATGACGACGTGTGCGCGCTTCTATACCATACTGCGGCACAATACTCAGCCGTGGGTTAGACTAGAGCCAAGCTGGAGGTGCGTAGAACACGGCCCTGTTCTCCCCACGTAGTACCCGCTAGTCTGTTTATTAGGTTAACCCTAGTTTTCACTTTTTGACCTAAGTTCTCTAGATGGGATTTGTAGGTCAGGCAACGGTCGAGATTTACCCCCAAGTATTTCGGTATTGACGTTGTGCTGCATTTTCTTACCGCAGAACGTAACGTCTACTTCTCTGCGTGTGAGGCTGTTAGAGGTGGAAGGCAGCTACTTCGGTTTCAGTCAGGGTGGGACAAAGTCTCCATTTTGTGTAGTACTCCTTCAGAATTTACAGGACTTTTGTGAGTGTCGCTTCTCCAGTTGCAAAGTCCTTAGTCTGGACTGTGAGAGCCAGGTTATCAGCATACAAAAATGTGTCGCACTCCGTCGTGGGTATATCACGTATGTAGATGGTAAGCAGTAGAGGGCCAAGCCCGAACCCTGGGCAAATACATTTTTTACCTGTTTAAATCGGCTTTCCTTGTCCCCGAGAAGAACTTTGATTTCTAGCATGCTTTTGATGAGGAGCAGGATCTTTGTCAATGGTACTATTACGCTGGATTTATTCAGTAATCCCGTTATCAACTGTATCGTATCGTATGCTGCTCTCAGATCCACGAATGCTGCCAGAGTTTTGTGGCCTCTCTGGAAACCGGATTTAATGTGGCTGGTGAGTACGACTACTTGGTCTGCGCAGCTGCCACCAGCAGGGAAGCCTGCCTGTTCGATAGGAATTTGAGGATCGGCGGTTGTATAGAACGCGTTAAGAAGTTTATATGTGACGCTTAGGAGAGAAATGGGCCTATAGTTAGCTGCATCTTCAGGAGATTTTCCGGGCTTGAGAATAGCAATCAGTTTCTACTTTTCAAACATAGGTGGAGGAGTAGTGGTGCTAAAGATGTCGTTGAAGAAATCAGCCAGCCATCGGATCGCTCGTATACCAAAGTGAGTTGGGATTTCCGGGTACATTTCGTCGATATAAGTTGATTTTTCACACTTAGTTTGCTTCGAAGCAGTCGTAATAAAATACATATAATAGCGGGCCTAAGATACCGCCCTAAGGCACGCCCATCATTGAATTTAGATTTCCGAGGCTGTATCTTTAAATATTTTAAATATCTCGTGATTCTCACGGGTGTCTGTTGGCATCAGGAAAATGCTAGCATCTATGTTTTTTAATCTTTGTGATTGTGTGTTGTTTATTATAGCTATAAAATGCTTATAAAATGCATCTGCAATATGATTTAGATCTGTGACGGTTGTTGCATCTGTAGTTATTTTATTAATAGCATTACGATCAAGTGAGTCGTTAACTGTACTCTCTTTTATAAGGCTCCATGTAGCTTTGTACACGTTCTTGGCATTCTTTATGTATATATCATTGCATTGCAGTTTATCAGTAGATTTGAGGAATCTCTTACAAACTTTATGGTAGTCACAGTACTTCTTTTTGTTAGATGCATTTTTCATGGTATAACATTTAAAAAGAAGATAACTTTTAGTATTAGATGCTATTTTTATTCCTTCGGTGAGCCAACTTGCACGTGACGACTTTCTCCCAATTTTTTTAATGGAAAAACATATATCCCACCAAAAACATTCTGAAAAAAAAAACTAGCCAAGTCTTGATGGAGTTGCTTGTTTATCTCTAAAAAGTAATGAAATCTAGACAAAGTCGTGCCAAGTCTAAGGTTCTTTACTGCGATTTTTTTATTATTATTTAAACAACCCTTTATTTTGTTTTATATATGGTATTTTAGTGCATGAGTAGGTGTATATAACGTAACGTTTGTGCGTATATAATATTTTCTTCTGTTTCCGCGATTATTACTCATTGAAATAAAACAATTTAACGGATTATATCGCGTATATTATCTCATTTTAGTTCCCGACGTTTCGGAAGCTAAAATGAGATAATATACGCGATATAATCCGTTAAATTGTTTTATTTCAGTTTGTGCGTATAGTTTAACTAAATGTTAAATACTACCATGGTGCTACAAGTGAGACCCTGTAATTGGCTCGCTATTACTATTTAAGTTACTACTAACATATTTTAAGCTGTTGGATGTTCATGTAAATACATAAATAAATAAATTATAGTTAATGTTGTGTGACTTGGCCGTTGAAGGGTACACAAGGGGACACCATTGCACCAATCGATGACGGTCGGACGTTGTCATGGAGCACCTGGTTTTGTACCCTTGTGGACCTACCCTTCAACGGCCAAGTCACACAACATTAAGTATAATAATAAAAAAATTGCAGTAAAAAACCTTAGACTTGGCACGACTTTGTCTAGATTTCATTACTTTTTAGAGATAAACAAGCAGCTCCATCGAGACTTGGCTAGTTTTTTACAGAATGTTTTTGGTGGGATTTCATTTCTTTTTGTAGAAACGTGGGCATAGACCTTCGACTTTTGACATCAAATGAAGCGGCTCACCAAGTTGAATATTTTTTGTAAAGGC
Organism: Hedya salicella; assembly: GCA_905404275.2. Classification (NCBI taxonomy): domain Eukaryota; kingdom Metazoa; phylum Arthropoda; class Insecta; order Lepidoptera; family Tortricidae; genus Hedya; species Hedya salicella. The sequence continues at coordinate 50,742,150 of FR990097.1, read as the reverse complement.
GGTATGTCGATCTCTAATAGTTTGGTTGGGCTTTTGTGTTTTCTAATCAGGGTCACCAGGTACTCCAGATCTTCGATTATCCTAGTTTGATAGTTTTCCCTTTATGTGGCCATTAAACCCTAACTCTGTACCAAATTTCAGCTCTATGAGTTTATGGGAAGTACTAGTTCTATTCTGATGATCATGAGTGAGTGAGTGTCATAAATGCGAAACTTTGCTTTCGCTTAACTTCGGAACTAAATGACCTACAGACTTGAAATTTTGGATTTTAAGTATGTGATTATAGCTTACTGGATGACGAAAATTTCTGCATTCTGGTCTTATCCAGAGGTTCTCAAATAGGGGCCTAAAAATGCGGCGAAATGGTTCCAGTAAAGGGTGGTACGGCAGTGTTTGCTTCGCGCTCGACTTGGTGGGGGCACTGTTATAAAAATCACGAAACTGGTCGAAGGATGTCTGGTTAATTATATACTTCGCAACGAGAAAGTGAGTACAGGCATTCGCAAAATGTATTTATATTTTCCTTAACGAAGTCTCGCCTCGTGATGTACCAAAATGCATTACAAGTGCTTGTATTAATATTTGGAGCTTTTAGTGATTGGACACTGTTATGGTCAGATATTTCAAAATAATGAATCTCACCCGAAGCATTGGAATTATTACTTAACGTGTGATCAATACATGCATTGCGTCTTGTAGGTTTGTTTGTGTGTAATTGATAGTTGCATTTCTGGGGTAGTCAATTGTATACAGAAGTAACTTTATCTTTAAAATTGCCCGTTATCATTAACTTATTTTTTGTTGTATGTCTGTTCTTTAAATTTATTTATAATTATTATTAGGGGGTATAATTTAGTTACATCAATGCCACAACATTCAAAAGTTAATTCCGTTCGAATTTCCTTTAGGTAGCCCAAGTAGTCTTTACACAAAATACATACACCCACCTTTTTGGGGTTCCGCAGCCAAAAAGGCAAAAATGGAACCCTTATAGCTTGGTCATGTCCGTCCGTATGTCACTGGCGTTTTATTCAAAAACTATAAGATGAAATTTGGAGTATAGGTGTCTTGTGTATGCCGCTACTTACGTCATTGCCAAAAAACTGCGTTTCTCAGTAAAAAGTAAGTGCCGGGGTGATACGCTCTTTTGTTAGTGTTTTTATTTCATATCGTATTTTTTTTCATCTGTAGTGCATTTTTTTGTATAAACGGCTGCGGAACCTTACATTGAGCATGGTCCGACATGCTCTTGGCCGTTTTTTTGTTAATTTAGTCACTCAAACTCTTTGCACGACTTATGTACAATAAGAAAAATGTCCAATCAGTAATTTGTCCAGATATAAAAACATCCAACACGATACATGACCGGCTATAACAACCAGGCCCCTATTGCATAAACGTGACAGGTTATCACAATACTGAACTCCTTCTAACGGTAATCTGTAGCTTTAAGTTGACATCTGTACCTACTTTTGTGATATTGCAATAAATAATTGAGTATTGTGTATTGAGTAATAAAAACAATTAAGCACTACCGTAAGAGGACAAATAAATAAATATTACGGGACAATTTTACGCAAATCGAACTAGTCCCATGGTAAGCTCAATAAGGCTTGTGTTATGGGTACAAGACGATGCTATATTTAATAGATAAAAAAATAATAATAAAATAAATATCAGGGACAATCTTACACAAATGGATACTTGGCGACGATATACATAATATATAGATAAATTATTATACTTAAATACATAGAAAACATCCAAGACCCAGGAACAAAAATTCGTGTTCATCATACAAACACTTGCCCTGGCCGGGATTCGAACCCGGGACCGCCAGCTTCGTAGGCCGTTGTAGAACCCACAGAGCCACACGTGTCGTCAGATATATTACTTATATATAGAAAACATCCAAGACTCAGAAACAAATATTTATGCTCATCACACAAATATTTGCCCTCACCGGGATTTGAGCCCAGGACCTCAGCTTCGCAGGTAATGTTAGTCCCACTGAGCTGAACCGGCTGTCAGGACAAGCATATCAATATATCTATATTATATATCCCTTATCTGTTTGCTCCCATTTACTGTATATATTTTTACACTTTAGCACACTCACTCATAGACAGCCACACACACAAACACACACGCGCGCGCACACACGTACCAACATACGAACACAATATAGTAAATAACTATAGAAAATTAAAATAATAAAAAACCCTCGACACAAATGAACATAACAACAAAATTTGGAGACCCTAGCTTCAATATTGGCTGAGATCCGGTCACGTGTTCCACTAAAAGCTGAATGTCTTGGAGACGAGTGCTCCGATTTTCATCAAACAAAGCTCAGAACATTGAAATAAAGTCCTCCCGTGACCATGGAAAGCTGGAAAGCTTCCGAAACGTCGGGAACTAAAATGAGATAATATACGCGATATAATCCGTTAAATTGTTTTATTTCAATGAGTAATAATCGCGGAAACAGAAGAAAATATTAAAGCTCAGAACGCTCGGGATAATATTATCTATGACACAAAAAAAAACCGCACTCAAATCGGTCCATCCGTGTGGGCGCTACAATGCCACAGACAGATACACAGAGTCACAGACACGTTAAACTTATAACACCCCTCTTTTTTGTCGGGGTTTAATGACAATACAATTTGTATAAATACACAGGTTAAGATATTGGAATATCGAAACTGGGTCCTGAAACACAGGGTTTCTTAGCTCAGGATACAGGGTCGTAATTTATTGTGGTGTACAATTTTAAATAATATAGTTTTAAATTTTTTATATCATTTGTATGTAAGAAGAGCTTCTACCCACCCCTTTTAATCGGCAAGGTTCCTATTTCCGCATAGGAATGAAGCTAGACGTAAATTTGTTTTCGGAATCGTTTTAAAAGCTGTCGATCAGAAATGACAGTGTGCACAGGCATTAATTAATGCGACTTTATGTTTCACCAAAAAGGGGAGTGTGGTTTTTAGCCAGTTTTAATATATCTATACTATTATAAAGTTGAAAATTTAAATGACTGTACATTGAAAATATTTTCAAAAAATGGATTGTTACGGATTATTTGAAGGTAACTAAAACGAAAAATACTTTATATTTTATTTTTTGTATGTGTCGTTGTGGCTTCATTACGCAAAATCGGCTAAACAGATTTCCAAAATTTTTAGTACACGGGTAGCTGGGTATCTCCAGATAGCTATAGGATACTTTTTACCCAACTATGCTGAAGAAAAAACCACGGGTTTCTATTTATTATTCTAAGTTAAAATAAAGTGACGATCGTTTTTATCACAGCATTTCTATGGATGGGCAATTCTTAGTCTTCAAAATATAGTATATTCTTTTAAGTTTAAGCAAAATTACCATTGGCTGTATTTATCATTGGACATTTTTATGGTTGGGCATAGTGATGTGCCATTCCCGGAAATATTCCCCATGTAGGGAATATACGGGAATTTTATATTTGTATATTGTAAAACATGTTTTATGGTTTCTTCCACAAAAGCAAATATTTAACTATAGTTAAAACCTAACCAAGCACAGTTAATCGTCACCTGTAAATGTAAATTGCCCATGCTCCCGGGTATATTCCCAATGTTTCCGGGAATATTCCCCATGTTTTTGGGGAATTTTCAATTGGTCTCGAGACTAAATATAAAAGGTTATATAAAATGAATGTGAATAATTCATAGAACTTTTAGTTTAAATTAAGAATAAGAATCGGATTAATTATTCGAGTAATGGGATTATTCTAACAAACTCATTATGAAAAAAAAAAAATACGTACGATTAGATATTGTCGGACAGTCAACCATTTTTTCAGATTCTGATGGACCCTGGGGGTACCTACTGGGGGTGCGTAACAGCCTCTATAACAACTTTTGGTATATTATTGGTCAATATAACGATTAAGGGATATAATGCACTTTTGGTATAACAATATTTGGTATATTCTGATATGATCTAACTATCATCAGGTATAATGAACTAGTTATATAACAACTATTAATCTAACAGTTACATGGTATAACGTATATGTGATATAACTATGTTCGATATAACGCTCAGTGGGTATAATGTAGTACTGGTATAAACTGAAAATAATTAATCGATAATTTTTACTATTGCTTGCCTTTTGTACATACATTATTTTTATATTTTCTAATACACTACCACTGATGCTTATAGCATATATTCATAATACTTGGTAAGTGTTATACAAAAAATCTTTATACCCATTAAACATCATACACCATGAAATTATTAATTTAGTTGCTATATCAAAAGATTATTATGCCCCTGAAGTGATTATATTCTATGAAATTATATCAAATGTTGTTATATCCAGTGAAAATATATCAAAAGTTGTTATACCGATCATTACACACCCACGACGGGTTATGACTTTTTCTCCTCCGCAAACGAAGTCTTCTAGTTTTATTTATTTATTTCTATGTGTTGTTGTGGCTTCATCACGCTAAATCGGCTAAACGGATTTGGACTATTTTTGGTACACGGGTAGCTGGGTATCTCCAGATGGTTATAGGATACTTTTTACCCCAATACGCTAAAGAAAAAATTAGGGGTTATTTTCTAGGCGTTTTTATGTAAATTTGTCCCAGATATTTATTTATTTAGGTCCTTTCCTGAGGCCCTTACTACATATAAACACTTCCGACATTCCTTGATCAATATGATTAGCTTATCCCGTCACAGACCTACATACACCTACTATGACTTTTAAGTATAAGCTCGATCGCTTTGCAGCTAGATCTTAAAATTACCCCGAATTATAATACCATCAAGCTAATGCTAGTGTACTCACCGGTTATCCTGGAGTGCTGCGGATTCCGGTCCATGTGGAGTCGGTTCTTGGAGGCAGCCTCCGCGGCGCGCGACACCGACCCGTTGCGCCGCGAGCTCGACATTCTAGAGACCAGAGATAACGGTTAGATATGGTTTATGAACATGTTTTATCGGTAATGTTTCTGTACAATGTCTAATATTTATCTATAGATAGTTGCAATACTGAATGCAGTGAACCGTATTTCTCACACCTAGCCTGTTTATGTAGAAGACAGTTTTTGTGATGATAAATGTAGCTAACTTAATCCTTAGATGCATATTGACTGTGCAAGGAATAATGGTATAAGCAACATTTAGAGACATTGAATTATACACCTCACTTTATGAGTTAAATGGGTATATTACAAAATGCCACCAAGCTGATGCTTATCCCATTTCTATCGTTCAATCATGTATCTTATTTCTGAAACTGGTTTAGAAATTAATGTCAATTTGATACTTTGTAATGTTTTTACAGTCTTAAATTGACATTGAGTTTTACTTGCGTCATTTCAGTGGTACCATTTTTGATATGGTATGCATCTAAGGGTTAAACCTATATTTGCAAGTTTCCGAATAAATACATACAGGTTTAGCCTAACTGTATTGCCCCTACCCGAGACGCTGACAATCCTGGGTTCAAAATTGTGGTAAGGGCAGTGTTTGTGTGACAATAGTAAATATTTGTTTCTGAATACTTCCATGTACATTAATACATATGAATTAAATATATTGTCGTCTAGTAGAGTAGTACTAATACACAAGCCTTGAGCTTAGTGTTGCCAAGAATTTTGCAAAGTTATTTGAATGTTCTGTTTTAAGATTGGCTATTGTCAAAGGCAAGATAGGCCTACCTGCCTATTTTCACAACTCAACATTAAAAATTAGACTGGAAAGATACTGAAAGTGGCAGTTGTGTAGACATGATAATCTAACATGAGACATCAGAAGAAAATATCCAAAAAGAACCTTGTGTTACATGTAATATATAATAAAATAACATTTGCAAGACTCATTGCTATATGTTTCATAATTATATTAATATAAAAAGATTTAGTGCCCTACTGGAGTTGTCAAAATTGTGTGTATTCGGTAAAGATACATACTCATTGAAATAAAACAATTTAACGGATTATATCGCGTATATTATCTCATTTTAGTTCCCACGTTCCAAGCAGAATCCCAGTATGAAGAAACCAACAGTCGAGCGTAAACCTGCCGTATTACCATATGTGAAAAGGGTCACAGACAAGATGGGAAACATCTTGTAGCGTGCTTCTATAAAAACATATTTCAAGCCGTTGAAGAAGGTGTCTTAATACCGTAGACCCGTGAAGAGTAGCACCCCTTTGCAGAGTGCAGGCATTTATAAGCTGGACTGCGAGTGTGGTCTTTCATACATTGGCCAAACGAAACGCAGTGTATCAACCCGGGTGAAGGAGCACATAGCAGATGTCAAGCACCGTCGGTGTAATAGGTCTGCAGTCTGTGAACATGTCATTGACAAACCAAACCACTCAATTAAGTTTGATAAACCTTCTATCCTTGCCAAAGAAAAAAGATATTTTCCCAGGATGCTACGCGAGGCTATTGAGATTAAAAAGCATCCTAATTTCAATAGAGAAAATGGATTGTCACTACCACCAGCTTGGGATCCTGTAATACATCTCATCAAGGAACAAGCGAGACACAGGACTGCAAAACCTTAATTTCCGAACGGTGTAAAATATCTTATCTGTTTAAAAGTAGTTTAATAGTCTCTGTTTTTTAAATATTATAATTAGTAAGAGGTAGCCTGGGAGTTTTTCTTTGCAGCGTTTCTTTTCTCCTCAGTACGCCTCATTTGTGAAATGCTGCTTGGAAAATTATTAGAATAAAATAATTAAGCCCTTCTGGCACATGAGTAACTGTCTTTACAGCTTAGGCCCATCTGGCATGTATGTACACCTTTATTTGTGTTTTTTCAAAAAAATGGGTAGTTTGCACAAATTGTAACTTTGACAGAGGAAAATACATCTTTTCTCAGTCCACCTGTGACCATGGAAAGCTGGAAAGCTTCCGAAACGTCGGGAACTAAAATGAGATAATATATGCGATATAATCCGTTAAATTGTTTTATTTCAATGAGTAATAATCGCGGAAACAGAAGAAAATATTAAAGATACATACTGTTGTCAAATTATCATATTGAATGTATTGTTCAACTTTGTTGTGTCATTATATTCAAGAATATGATTCACATCACTTTCATGGACAACTTTGTGTCGTAATGTGTAAAGATTTTTCTTATGACCTGCCTGGCCTGTAGACAATTTCGATAGGTTATTTATCCTTACTTGTCCTATAGTCATAGTAAGCAACATTCTAACCTAAAAGTACACCTTTTTTTCTTAAACTCCCATTTTCTTATATATAAAGACGACCGGTTTGGCTCAGTGGGAGTAACGTTGCCTGCAAAGCTGAGGTCCTGAATTCAAATCCCGGTAAGGGCAAATATTTGTGTGATGAGCATAAATATTTGTTCCTGAGTCTTGGATGTTTTCTATGTATATAAGTAATATATCTATTAAATATATCATTGTCTAGTACTTACCATGGGGCTAGTTCGATTTGTGTAAAATTGTCCCGTAATATTTATTTATTTTTAGTGCCACATTGCCAATTTCATACATTAAATTTATTTCCTTGCGAGAAAACAGCTGGTATTGGCATTAAATGCATATTTTTAGGTAAGAATGTTGTTTATTATTTAGGACAAGTAAGAATAAATAACCTATCCTATGAGTCCTGGATCTCCACCAAATAATTAGAAATTCCATAAAAAATTACAGGCACTTCAAATAAAATGAGTCCACAAAAGTAAGCTACTTGACCACTCCAATAATAATCCAGTCATCAAGAACTGTCCACACCAATAATCAACATTAACTAAAAAGTATGACATAATAAATACATGGGTATTATAATAATTTCAGAAGTTTATGTCATGAAAATGGTATGTGGTATTTTCCATTGTTAGAAAAATATTCATGAAAACAGATAATATACCAGACATAAGCACAATCAAGCAGTCTATTTTTTAATATTATTAGAGCCAACCTTTTAAGTTTCTATTTTACTTACATAATATATGTCTAACCAAATTAATGGTACAATGTGTTAGCTACGGGAAAGATGAGGATTAGGTACGCCCTTATTATCCTATTTGGAAGTAAATCTAAGAAGGAATTCCTACGGTCAAGGACATTGAAGCGACAATAACATTACAAACAACACCCATTGTAACAATAATAAACGTCTACATCACATGGCTCGGGAACACTTCGTGTACCTGAGATACTTAGCCGATACATTTAAGCGCACAAGATTAACTTAAGACGCCCTAATTACGAGAAAATCTAAATATACTTTCACAAGATGGCGGCCCAATGTATTGATCTGTCTTCGATAAGATTCAAGAGCTTACCTTGTGGGCTCCGACCGAAGGTCGGAAGGAGCGAGGGCTCCAAACGCGCGCGACGCGAAGGGCGAAGCCCTGCCACGCGGCGGTCGCACGGCAGCCGGCGGCGCTGCAATACAACCGACATACTTATCAAGCGGCGCGCGATGTAACGAACGCGAATGCCTAGCGAGAAAAGGCAACTACGCGGCCCGATATAGCCCACGCGAGGCAAACATGCAGCCTCCGGGCGCTCGCGACGAGGCCTCACGGTATAGGCCGTACGCGATGCAGGATCACCTCCAGATTCCTTGGTTTGCTTCCAATCCTTGTAGCCGAGCTGCTGAACATCAAACATAATAAATCCACCTTAATTAATCACAATACAAAGTTACGAACCAGTAGTAATAAAACACCAAAACTTTTCACTGAAGTTCAATGATATTCTTCGTTGCAAGTCGCGAAATATTACGCGACAGCGACACACCTTTCTCCATCAGAGACGGCCATTTTGTTTTGCGATGCGAAATGCTATTTCATTGACCTTTCCTTTGTTTCGTTTTGTTACTATTGGAACGCAAATTTAGTGCTCTGTGATGGCAACAGCTTAACTGCAAACTTTTATTTTTACAGTCATTAATAACCGCGGGCACCAAAATATATGTAATCTTACTGTAAATCAATTTAAAAAGCATGTTTTTAATACGTTTGTGAAAAACTCAATGAAGAAAATCGTAAATACTGCTATTAGAAGTAATTTTAAAGAAAGCATTAACTAAACTCTAAATCGTTTGTGTTGCCAGTAAAAATATATTGCAATTGAAATAAAACAATTTAACGGATTATATCGCGTATATTATCTCATTTTAGTTCCCGACGTTTCGGAAGCTTTCCAGCTTTCCATGGTCACGGGAGGACTCATGGTCATGGTCCTCCCGTGACCATGGAAAGCTGGAAAGCTTCCGAAACGTCGGGAACTAAAATGAGATAATATACGCGATATAATCCGTTAAATTGTTTTATTTCAATGAGTAATAATCGCGGAAACAGAAGAAAATATTAATATATTGCAATGTTTAGTAGTTAGTAGAATGTAGAATAGTTGATAGAGCATATAGTTATGGGTTACGGAGTTTATAATAAATCACAATAATCAAATATGACCATAATTTGCATAGCACTAGCAATATCATTTAACACAGATTTAAGACCAGTTCGCAATTTACAATTACGATATACAGATTAATAGTAGTTTTCGACTAGTAATCAGAATCTGACATTTATATAAGTAGGTATGTGCCGGCACGGGGCATGGGGCACGGGCACGGAGAAAAGTGAAGTGGTGAAGTGCAGTAACAAAACAATTTTGCCAGGGAGGGGTATTATGTCACTTACATGTGCTTACGTACTAATATATATTTCAGTTTGTATTAACGTTTTCTGGTACTCTCGCAATTTAACTTAACATCGCATGTGTAATACACCTTTATTTAGGATACAAGTCATGTATATATACGTATCAGTTGTTGTAATCCTTAGTGGCATTAAAATATATTTTGTTACTAGCTTCTGCCTGCGACTTCGTCCACCTTTAAATTCGTTTATCGCGGATAAGGGAATTTTTCCGGGATAAAAAGTAGCCTATGTCCTTCCCCGGGACTCAAACTATCGCCATACCAAATTTCATCCAAATCGGTTCAGCGGTTTAAGCGTGAAGAGGTAACAGACATACAGACAGACAGACAGACAGACAGACAGACAGACAGAGACACACTTTCGCATTTATAATATTATAAGTATATAAGTATGAATATGGATTGGTCGATACTTCTCAGTTCGGTATCATATTTAATAAGAGGCAAGCCATACACAAAACATTACCAAGAACTTCTGCAACTCCTTATTCACAAGGTGGGTGTATTTTACACATTATACCTATTCAACTAACAATAAATGCTTATTGTAGATAAGTAATATATATTTTAAAATAATAAAAATACATTGAGTGGAGTCCCACGAATTTGCATTTTCGCATTCTTAAGTTTTTTCCTTGGATCCGTCCATCACAACTCGATGCCTTTAGCCGGCAAACTTGAATAGGTAGGTATCAATCATTTCTTTATTTAGCTACTCGTCATAAACATGTCAATAAAATAAATGCATCTTTGTGCACTCGGTCAATTAAATTGCCCGAGTCACTGTCCATGTATCGCTCATACTCATATAGGTACCTACCTATTACACAGTTATGTCAATAATAAACAAACGGACTGGTAGACGTCACGAGAATACAAAGCTTACATTTTTGCCATTAGGGCTACGGAACCCTATTCATACTGCTTTTTGTCTGTATACTTCTATATATTACACAGCACCTTTCACAACTGTGTTACGCGACTTTTTGTTGCGCGACAAAGATTATCTGTCTCTTTCCTTTAAATACAATGCGAGAAAGACGGGTGGACGCTACGTCGCGCGACAAACGTAGTCGCGGAGAGTTGTGCTACACCCGCTGGACTGGCTGATGTCATGTTATTTTTACCCGACCGCGCGACGCAAAGGAGTGGTAATGTGTTTATCAGTCTATGTATGTATGTATGTATGTATGTATGTATGTATGTATATGTATGTATGTATGTATGTATGTATGTCGGTATGTATGTATGTATGTATGTATGTATGTATGTATGCATGTATGTATGTATGTATGTATGTTTGTTCCTATCTGGCACTCTAGAGACCAAACGCGTTGATCGATTTTGATGATTCTTACGTCAATCGATTTGTCTTAACTGTCCGAATGTCACTGAAGAAATGAAAATGATGAAAACTCAAAATGGCGCTAATGAGACGTCATATTGTGAAAAAGAAAATTACGTCAAATCAGATACGAGTGTCCATGGAACTAAGTGCAAGTCCCGATGAGGCGTTTTACGCGCGTTTAGAAAAGGATAACTTTATACACTAAAATGAGAAGAGCGTTCGTTGTTTTCTCACCCTAACATATATTGTTTTCGTTTTCTATAAGCGCGTAGAATGCCTCATCTGGACTTGCACTAAAATTGGCGATGTCAAGTCGACATAGTAACATTCGTAACTAATATTTATTGTCCCTGATATTTATTTAATACTAGAAGGCGCAAACTTTGTCCGCGCAGGAGAAAAAATCATGGCTCTCTTTTTTTCTACAGCGCAGTCGGGTAAAAAGTATCTTATTTTTAATGTATGCTGATGACACGAAGATATTTCTTGATATCCGTATACCCTTGCATTGTCTAAATCTCCAATCCGATCTAGACCGATTATCAGAATATTACATTAATAACAGAATTAAGGTAAACGTGCAGAAATGTCAGCTCTTGTCCTTCTCTCGTAAACGGAATATCATATCATTCCCCTATGTTATTCAAGGGTCGCCAATAGAAAAAACACATTCTGTTCGTGATCTGGGTGTTCATCTTGATAGTAAACTCACTATGAAAGAACATGTCGATATCATAGTGAGTAAAGCTTACAAAAGTCTCGGATTTGTCATACGAGTATGTCGCCCAATTACAGACACGGCTTGCATTAAAACAATTTACTTTGCTTACGTTCGCAGCGTACTCGAATACGCTAGCTCAGTCTGGTCGCCCCAGTACATTACTTATATACAAAGGTTAGAACACATCAAAGAAAAAAAAAAAAAATATTTTAATTTCCGCACGCGTAAAAGGTTTGACACATATGAGGACTGCTGTGCATATCATAACATTAGTCCTCTTAACTCCCGCAGGTCCCTGTCAGACATGATGTTCCTGTACGATGTGCTGAATGGTCGCTTGGATTGTCCAACGCTGCTACCGCAGCTCGGGCTCCGAGCTCCTCCTCGGCGTTTTCGTAACACACGACTATTTCACGTCCCTCTGCACCGTACAAATTACGGCCAAAACTCTATTCTAACTAGGGCTCCCGATATCCGTGTTACACGCCGCAACGTAGCCCCGTATCCTTAACACCGGCGGTACTAAGATCACGAATAACACGGACACGCCGAGATACGTATAATTAACTATACGTATAGTACTAAAGCCGTGTCTGCGTTCGAGTCCGTATACACGGAGCTTCGGCTATTCGGGTATTGAATACTCGTCGGAGCGATCCGCTCCGGCCGGTTAGAGTTAAAACAAATAAGGCCTATTATTGAGTACGGGACGGGGTTTATTTATTGTTATTTGGATCAAACTTGAGTTATATACATATTGTTGTATTGATTTGAGTAATAATGGTTCCATTTAACTAAGAAATGGCATTATTCTTTTTTATACATATATAACCAGTGATTGTGGTTAAAGACAAAATTAGCGACCCGACCGTGCATTGCACGAATAAAAATATAAATACTTAAATATAATCTATTATGAGAGTAAAAACTACCGACCGATAGACCGACGCCACCGGGTCTTTTGGTTTTAATTCTTTTGATGTAATTTTACTATACTTACATATTTATAAAAATATAATTAAAAAAAAAATAAGTTGTTAAGCGAAAAAGACAATTGACTCATTCATTATTATTTTATTACCTACCTACCATGTCGACCCTTTTGTGGGTAAGAAGTAGTTGCACGTGCAGATAAAGATAATAATGGATTGGCGGCGACGTTCTAATATAACCGTGGTATTTTACTGATAATTTCATAAGTAGCTTTGGGCTTTACGTCGTATACCTTTTGTTCGTAAAGTTGAAAGAAATGGTCGGGCTGTTTTGTTTTAATACAAATAATTTTTCAGATAATTTAGAGGGGACGGTTTAGAATTTTAAACTCATACTCATTAGTCTCTAATACGATCTCAGTCGGTCAACTCAACACTGCAAATCTTACTGTAGCTTTTAAAATTGTTAATAATGAAGAGAAGTTGGGTGTGGACATATGCCACCAGAGTCGGTGATACAGCTTTTTGTACCTTGTGCAATGATCGGGTGAACAATGAGTTTTCGTGTCGTGGTGGTACTACAGGATCTATAGGAAATCATTTGAAAGTAGTTCACTTGAAATCTCCTGGCCCGACCCCAACATCGAACGAGTAAGTACATTTTCACATTATAATAAATAATGCGTTGTTTAAATAAATTGCAGTGCCAATTATCTTGTACATATTACATACACTATACGCTAGTTTTGATAAAGTCTAATTAGTAGAATACGCTTTGAAACGTCTGAACGATTAGTAACTATGAAATTAGTACCTAATATTATCTTCGGTTACCGCGACTGTCACACATTTAAATAAAACAATTTAAACGGATTATATCGCATATATTAATTATTTAAGTTGTCAAAGGTTGACTGAGAAAAACACAATTTTTCTCTGTCAAAGTTACATTTGTGCAAACTACCCATTAAATAAATATATAGACAAGAAATATAAAGAAAGAAAAATAGTGTTTTCTCAGTCAACCTTTGACAACGGTATCTGTAAAGGTAACGAACGTCAAGAGGATCAAATAATTAATATGCGCGATGTTATTGTTATATTCTTGTTTCCTACGTGTAATTATAGTAAAAAAATATTTACAACATATCCTTTACACACACACAAACATACCACAATCAACACTTTCTCCACGTCCTATCTCCCACAATGAGTCCAACGCGAGAAATCGTTCGCGTCTGATTTTAATTTATTTTATTCCTGTAAAAGCTATGACTACTTCACTTGGAATGATGACGTCACTATGCTACAGTTTTAACAATGGCATTACTTAGCGTGACGGATGATTTAGATCAATCAATCGCTATCGATTGTCATATGCTTAAAAATCTTGATGATTGTAAAAGTATTCTCACGCCTGATTGTAAATTTAAGCTCTTAACACTTAACATACGAAGTCTACAGCGAAATTTTGATTCTTTCGTGGTATCCCTGAAGCGCACAGGCATTGAATACGATGCCATAATCCTAACAGAGTGTTGGATAGGTGATGGCTCCGTTATAGATCAATTGCAGGGTTACAATTCTTTTAATACGACTAACTTTATAAACAAAAGCGGTGGTGTGGTGATTTATATTAAGGATAACTAAAACGCTTATGCGATGGAACCCTCTATTGATGACGCAAATTGTCTAGCGGTGAGTATATCTGGTGATATATTACTTTTTGGCATTTATCGTTCCCCCTCATTTATAAATACCGATAGGTTTGTACGCTCTCTCGACATGGCTTTAAAACAAGTTAAAACCGGCCATCATATCATAATAGCAGGTGATATAAACATCGACCTTTTAGGTCATTCAGCGCAACAGTTCTCAGAGTACACATGTCTTCTGTCATCACATGGATTCCTTCCCGCAATAACAAAACCAACCCGGAATGAGGCCTGTCTCAACCATATTTTTATAAAATATAACAATATGTCAGTAGGTGCTGTGTGTCCGTGTTCTGTCACAGATCACGATATGGCCATGGCGGGCCTTCTTGCACACAAGGCTACAATACACAACCGCAATCGTACTATGTTAAAAACTGATTACCAAAAAGTGGCAGAGCAGTTAAGGTCAGTGGATTGGTCGTGTGTTACAGCCGTGAATGACGTTGATGTGGCGGCGGTAAATTTTAGTGAAATAATTACAAAGGCCATCAATAACAATACTCAGCCTGTAAAAGTGAGCCGGTCTAAATTTAATCTTAAGCCATGGGTTACGCCTGGTTTAATGCGTTGCATGAGGCATAGAGATAAGCTTCACGCACAAGTAAGAGCTTCACCCCACAACGAAATTCTTAAGCTAACATACAAAAGGTACAGAAACTTTTGTGATAACCTGTTATTTTCTATAAAAAACGAATACCACAATAAACAATTAACCGACTGTTCCAAAAACCCAAGTAAACTCTGGAGTACAATTAAAGGCATATGTCAAACCCTTGGCTGCAAAAATGACGCAGAGAATCTTATTAACAAACAGGGTAAAACGATTAAAGAAGCACTCAATGACTGCAATCAATACTTTTCCTCGGTTGGAGGTAAACTTGCGGATACAATCCTAGGGAAAAGTAAAGAAACGCAGGTCACGCTTGCAGCTAAATATAAACCCTTGCGCACGGTTACCGACTCGTTCTTTATGCGCCCCACCGACGTACATGAAGTTGATCGCATTATTTCTCAGATCAAACCGCACACTGCACCTGGTCCGGATAATGTTAAGCCATGGTTTGTAAAAGAGGTCAAGGACCTTATTCTAGAGCCACTTACTTACATCTGTAATTTAAGTATTGAGACGGGCCGTTTTCCGGATTACTGGAAGATCGCTTCGGTTTCCCCTATTTTTAAAAGTGGTTCCAAGGACGTCCCAAGTAATTTCAGGCCAATTTCACTATTATGCGTGTTCTCAAAAATCCTTGAAAAAATTGTAAACGTCAGATTGTGCAAGTACATTGAAAGCAACCATCTGATTTCAGACCACCAGTTTGGTTTTAGGGCGGGGAAATCAACGGAGGATGCAGCTATTCTGCTCGCTAATCAGATTTCTGGTCACCTAGATCGTGGCAATAAGTGTATCGGAATATTTCTAGATCTTGCAAAAGCTTTCGACACGGTCTCGGTGACCATACTTCTAAAAAAATTGGAGCATATGGGGATTAGAGGTTTGGCCCACGACTGGTTTTCTAGTTATCTAACCGAGCGTAGGCAGATGATAAAAGTAGGAGATCACTTGAGCGATCAGCAAACTGTTAACTTCGGGGTCCCACAGGGGAGTATACTTGGCCCAACGCTGTTCATTTTATATATAAATGATATTTTAAGTATTGAAATTCCCAGTGCGAACCTTATCTGCTATGCCGACGATACTGTGGTTACGATAAGTGGGGAATCGTGGGAGGAAGCGTTCCGCCAGGCTGAGACTGCACTTGCGATAGTGGCTACATGGTTGAACAATAACCTACTAACATTAAATTTAGATAAAACAAACTTCGTTACTTTTTCAAAAACCGCAGCCTCATCTCCTTCAAAGAACATAAATGTTAAATTTCATACTTGTGTGCAGAACATATTAGCGTTATCCAATAGTCCCCGACAAGTCTGCTCCTGTCAGGAAATTAAAAGGTGTCATTATGTAAGATATCTGGGGCTTCTTTTTGACCAACATCTATCCTTCAAACATCAAATCTCTACCCTGGCAGCCAGAGCCAGAAAGTTAATATATGTAATGAAAAGATTACGCGACTGCGCTACTCCTGAAGTGCTAC
The DNA here is from genome assembly GCA_905404275.2 of Hedya salicella. Lineage (NCBI taxonomy): Eukaryota > Metazoa > Arthropoda > Insecta > Lepidoptera > Tortricidae > Hedya > Hedya salicella. The sequence continues at coordinate 50,725,612 of FR990097.1, read as the reverse complement.
GTTTAGTATATTATGCGTTATGTCAATCCATCCTGCAGTACGGTGTTGCCATCTGGGGAAGTGCGGCCAAAAGTCATGTCATCGAGGTTGAACGCGCACAGAGAGCGGTCATAAAAGTTATGTTAAAAAAATCCTTTCGTTATCCCACTGATGAGCTATACCACGAATGCAAGTTTCTAAGAGTACGTCAACTGTTCATCTTAAAAGCTTTCTCGAGGACCCACATTAATCTGGTTAACTCTGCAGAATACGAGATAATTTTAAGCAAACGAACGTTCAAAGTGCCTCTTCCACCACTTAGATCTGCTCTGGCTAGGAAATCCCCTGCATACTCCCATCCGTATACCTTTAATAACATCTGCAATCAGCTGAATATTAAAATGCTAACTGTTCCCAAAGCGCTAAGGGTTGTGAAAGAATGGCTGCTGACTTTGTCTTTCGAAGACACTGAATACTTAATACCTCACATAAATTAAAATTTTAGTCGCCGATGCCGATACATTGACGCACTGTCTCGTGTTGACTCACTGCACTTCACCCCCCTTCCCTCCCCCGCCCCCTACCCCTGCCCCCATACACACAAATACACACACATGCACACGCACACACACATGTGGAATTTTTAGTTAGTACTTTACTTTGTTATTCTCTTTGCATTTTTTTTACGATTTCTTATATATCGTCTTTAGTTGTAAAATCTGTTAATCGCACTCGCAGACTTCCAAGATACAGGCTCAGCCTAGTTTGGAGTCTGATAGATATTTCTAACAATGTTTGTAATCTGTTTTTGAGTAATAAACAATTTATTATTATTATTATTATATTATTAAGTCTACGTTAACGTGTTTTGATATTAGGTATACAACACTATCTGTCCCGTAACGTAATTGACGGTAATCTAAAAATAATAGATGAGACGCTGATCAGTACGACGTATTTTTTAAAATTGTTTATAGATATGTAAGACAATTTATCTGGCTAAAGTTATACTGTATACATTTTCTTTTTTAAAGTCTGCCGATTTCGGTGTCCTTTTTATTAAATTTTACTGATGTGATTTTACCTGATATTTTTTTTTTACTTAAATGTGTTGATTCTAAAAAAAGGTAAATAATAGCGTAGGTATTTAGTGGCAATGACAACCAAATTTAGATAAAAATATATATATTTCATGTTGATTTATTTGTAGTTTACCCTAAGAACGTTGATTGTTGTTGGTTTTATTGATATTTTAAACATAAGCAAATTATTTCAATAAACCTTTTATACTCCACACAGTGTTTTTCTGTTATTTTAGCCGCCCCGTCTAAATATAAATTATAGCTATTATTACCTATTTAAACATAACGTTTGGTATAAAAATAAAATAAAAATTTAAAACTGTTCATTTCAATAAGGATCACGGCTTAATTATTTAATTGCTACATTTTGTTAGTATTTACGACTCATAAGACAAATTAAGAAGCACGAGTCTCACTCACTATACATTTCCATTCGTAGCTCTTAGAGACATCGCAACGAATCTTTACTAAACGTCGGGGCGGATCGGATCCACGTGTAATTAAGATACGTGTACCCGTGTTACACGGATACACGTATCTTAATTACACGTAGCCTAATTACACGTGCCGAACGGAGCAGAAAACCGTTGCCGTGTAATACGGACACGGAGATCCGGCTACGGGTACACGAAACACGGACACGACCGCGAGCCCTAATTCTAACTAGAATTGTACGCAGTTTTAATAAATCCTTTCATGACACGGATCCATTCTCTTCTTCGCGAAAACTATTCAAGTCGTCTATTATGGAAGGGCTTTCCTGATTATCACATACATACATCAGATACACACACACACACACACACACACACACATTTTTATTCGCTCACATTGAAATTGTAGTTTCTCTTACTAGATAGTGTCAGCTTATCATTATGTAATTTGCGTACCTTAGGGTGCGCTAGTCTCGTTTCCTTACTCAGATCCTGATTTGTATAATCTAGGGAGTTCTGTTATTGGCTATGTGTAATGTATATTTATAATAAGTTTATAATCTTAATGTAAACGCTGTTAAACTTCTTCAATAAATAAATAAATAAATCATCTGGAGATACCTAGCTACCCGTGTTGCAAAAATAGTTGAAAATTGTTGAAATCTGTTTAAGGTGCGTCCACACTTGTATGATTTGCTCGTATCCGATCACCGTGGCGTGGCATGACTGCGTATCACGCTACTTGGACGCTCTCACTGTCGGCGCGGCGATCACGCCGCGCTTGTCCGATCTAAGTGTAAGGGGAAGGTGGCAACACTGGCATCTGTCAACAACATCCCGCGAAATTATAACAAAATAATATTCAATTAATTGATATAACTGTGTAAAGAAGTGGTAAAAGAACTTAATAAACTATAAATATATTAGACAATTGTGGACAAGTGCGTCTCTTACCGAGTTAAGTGAAAAAATCCTAGTGCTCTCCAACCGTTAACTCACCTGAACAATTTTCAAAATTAACAGTTTTAAACCCAAATAAGTGCTAAAAAGTGTGACTGCCATTTATTATTGACGAAATAGACAGTTAAACGTCGAAAAATAATAATTTCAACTCATACTTACAGTTAACCTCGAAATATAAATTGGATTTTATAATTAACTGCCTCAAAACATTCAAAATTGCAATACCCGCGCGCGTCTTGTCATTGACCTGATCCGAACAAACGCGTATTTTTGCGTTCGCTGTACAACGCCATCTATGAAGTGCAATCTAAACAACTTGGCCGAGTTAACTAAACGCTGTCGTAAGTAATAACAAATATTAACCTCAAGATGTCGACCTGCGCCGGTTGTCGGGAAATATTACCTGGTAGACAATACCTGACATACTCCTTATGCAAAGAAAAATATGATCTACAATGCGCTAACGTAACTAAACAGCGTTTTTACAATACTATGGCCAAGGAATATAGAGATGCTTGGATATGTCCAGCCTGCCAATGTAACATGAGAAAACAGGATAATACAAATATGATTGCTAGGCCGGCCGTAGCAGAAGTTCAACCGCCTTTGACGCTAACACCACAAGACAAAGAGCATGCTTTGAATATGACACTGCGCCCACGAATTGTTCGTAAACGTAACGATCGCATTTAAAACAGGAAAAATAACGATTCGTCTGATGAAGACGAGCAGTTCTTAAATGACCGAAGCGTATTCGGAGATACGATAATTAACACTACAACTATATCCCCAACTCAAAGTAGACCTGAAAATACTATATGCTTAAATGACTTTAAGAAAATACTGCATGATAAATTGGAAATGAACAAGCAAACAATCATCTCGGAAATGAAATGCATTATACAGGCTGAAATAAACACTGCAATAACTAAATTTAAAACTGACATTCTGCAACGTACAAACACCATATCATCAGAACAGAACGTAATGAAAAATGAAATATTGCAATTAACCAGGAAAATCCATACAATAGAATTTGAAAGCAAAAACTCCAAGACGACCTAAAATATTTACAAACAAATTTAAATAGCCACAAACCCACACCAAACATCACTGCCGCCATAGATTGCACCAACAGTAAGAAAATTGTACTACACGGCCTTGAAGAGCTACACGGCGAAACAGAAATTGACGTCCACGAAAGACTGCTGCATATATTCAGAGACATAATGAATGTAAACTGAAATGGGTACATCGAGGAGATACGCCGGATAGGTAGACGGGGAAGCAGAAGGCTGTTAGTCATAGAGTTCATTAGTAAGAGCGTGACTAAGCACTTATTACAAAACAGTGAATACTTCAAGAACTCTGGCTTGACTGTAACGGAATACCTGGACGAACATTCCTTGCAAATAAGGCGAAAATTAATTCAAACATTGCGTGAGGCTAGTGATGGAAACACGCAATAATCCGCAATAACAGATTAATAATAAATGGAAAAGAACACCTAAATACAAATATAACATCAGACTACCAAAACTGTGACCCCATTGAACCAACAAAAGAAAGTACAAATATTCAACGCAACCAAAATGAAACGAACCGTACTTTTCTAAACGAACTTTAATGTTCTTTGAAATAAAACAATTTAACGGATTATATCGCGTATATTATCTCATTTTAGTTCCCGACGTTACAATTTGTGCAAAGTACTTTGCACAAATTGTAACTTTGACAGAGGAAAATACATCTTTTCTCAGTCCTCCCGTGACCATGGAAAGCTGGAAAGCTTCCGAAACGTCGGGAACTAAAATGAGATAATATACGCGATATAATCCGTTAAATTGTTTTATTTCAATGAGTAATAATCGCGGAAACAGAAGAAAATTTAATGTTCTTTGTCAAAATACACAGAGCCTGAAAAACAAAACTCATATCATTGAAAGTCTACAACACAATAAACAGTATCAAGCATTATATCTATCAGAAACTTGGATAGCAGAAGGCCAACAAGATCTTATACAAATTAGAAACCACACTATTGCTGCCAGCTTTAACAGGCGCACGCACCGCGGCGGCGGCGCCGCGATTCTGCTCAGAGACGACGTGCCGTACGACGAGTGGCCGGACATTGCGGACCTGTCGGTAGAATGCGTGATATAGTATTCTTTAACCTCAGGTTAAAGAATACTATGCTTGAATATAACCTCCATCAGATAATAAACCGCCCTACCAGAGAAACTGGTGTAAGTTCCACGTGTATAGATTTTATTTTTACTAACAATAAGCATTTTGAGATTGAAATAAAAAGATTTGGGTATTTCTGACCATAAAAGCTTATATACGTTTGAGCAAAATTTTCCTCAAATGAAACTACTGGAAAAATAAAAAAGGCACTTTAATACTCCAAACATAAAGTCATTTCAATTTGCTTTAACTAAAATAAACTGGGACGAAACCCTTTTAGACACAAATATGAATGATAATTACAACTTATTTGACAACATATTGACCCGAATATTAAATACGTACATACCACTCAAAAATAAAAAAACTAAAAAAAAGAGCGCCTTAAAATTGGCTCACAACAGCTTTAAAGATTGCATGTAGACATAAAAGACAGTTAAAAAAACTTATAAACAAAACAAAAAACAATACTCTAAAAATACATTATGCTAGGTATACTAAAGTCCTTAGAAAATGTGTAAGTCAGTCTATAAAACTTACCTTTACCCAAGAAATGAAACAGTCTAAAAATAAAAACAAAACCATGTGGAACATTGTAAAACAAGTAACAAGTAAAAACATTCTACAAAATCATAAAAATATAGCATTAAAAATAGGTAATAATGTTGAAAACAGTCCTGAAAAAATTGTAAATTTATTTAACGATTTCTACGCTTCGATTGGTAAGTCCCCACCAGCGGGCAGTGGCAACCCTGCGCCTGCGCCCGGCCGCCCTGCCATACAAACTTTTGTTAACTCTATCTTTATACATTCTGTAACAGAAAAAGAAGTTAGAGCCATAATACACCACTTGCCTAATAAATATAGTTGCGGTATAGACGAGATTCCCTCCATTCTGTTAAAAACCTGCATAAATTAACTTACTTACCCTATTACTAAATTAATCAACCAATCCTTTGATGAATGCATTTTCCCAGATAAGTTAAAAATATCAAAGATCAAGCCTATTTTAAAAAAAGGTGGAAAACCGGAAAATCCCTCTCAATACAGACCGATAGCACTCGTTCCTGTAATATCTAAGATATTTGAAAAATGTATGTCAAATCGTATCTACAAATTTCTAGAGAAATATCATTTGTTAGACGATAACCAGTACGCATTCAGGAAAAAACACTCTACTTGTCTCGCAGCTTACAGTTATGTCCAAACTATTGTAGAATACTTAAGAGACAAAAAATATGCAGTGGGACTATTACTAGATATGTCGAAAGCATATGACAGAGTCTCTCATAATATTCTACTACATAAATTGAATGCAATAGGTATACGCGGTAAGGCACTACAATGGATGAGGTCATATTTGACATTGCGACAACAATATGTAGAAATCGAACACCTTAGTAACCAGTCCAGAACACTACAGCCCTTTAAATCTGACATAAAGTATATAGATAGCTCAATCCCACAAGGTAGTGTCCTAGGTTGCGTGCTGTTTCTCGTCTACATAAACGACCTTCCAAATATTACAGATCAGAAAGTTGTTATGTTTGCTGATGACGTATCCCTTTTGTTTCAATGTCCACATAATTACAATAGCAGCACATATATAGAAGACACATTCAACTCAGTAATTTGTTGGCTACAGGACCACAATCTTATAACCAATAACGATAAATCGAAATTAATTCAATTCAGACCGAGACAAAAACAGCCACTTAACCTGAACACTGTGTCAAATAATTTAGATATTGAAGAAGTAACAAATTGCACTCTTTTGGGTCTTAAATTAGATGGCCACCTAAACTGGAAGACACATGTTGAAAGTATACAAAACAAATTGTCAAGATTCGTATATGCTCTAAGCATATTGAAGAGCAACACAAGCATGGAATGCGCGCTTACTGCGTACCACACACAGGCGGTCTCGTGGCTGCGGTACGGGCTCCTGTTGTGGGGTCACAGCACAGGCGCGTACCAGCTCTTCATTATGCAGAAAAAGTGTGTACGAATCCTGGCTAATATCCACCAACGCCATAGCTGCAAACCTTACTTTAAAGACCTCAAATTATTAACCCTTCCCTCCCTGTACATTTTAGAAGTAGCAACGTTTGTCCGAAATAATTTACATATTTTCACTTTCAGTCAAAATACCCGACGCCTTCAAAATCTCGAGCTTCCGGAGCCTAAATTGGAAATATATGAGAACGGTCCATATTATAGAGCAATAAAAATATAGAATAAAATTCCTGTACATATAAAAACTATAGAATCAGACTCGGCCTTTAAAAACAAACTGAATATTGTACTTCTTGATAAATGTTATTACTCTGTCACGGAATTCATGGGTGATTGAAATATCTACGACTATTTTATTTACATAAACAAGTAAAACTATACCTAAGACATAGTGTATGTATAGATTTAAGTTAATTTTGTACCTAATAAAAATGTTTGCTACACCCAACAAGGGTCCTTGTAACTAGACTTAAGTCTGTAACTTGGTTGCAATAAATATCTTATCTTATCTTATCTTAAGTGTGTCACGATCACGGGTTTGGACGTTGCGCCGATCCGATCGCTCGAAATCCATGTTGCTAGGCGTATCACACGGCACGGTGATCGGATACGACCAAATAATACAAGTGTGGACGCACCTTCAGGTGATTTGGCGTGAAGCCATAACGACTAAATAATCGATTCGGTGACCTTCGCATAGTCCGATTCACTTATTTTTTTTTAAATATTTTCAATGTGCAGACATTTTTACAACTTTGACATGCACTTGTTTAAGAGAGGCTCTTTCATGTCTCATTACCCTGTTTATTTTCAATGTTTATTTGAATAAAATGATATCTTAACAGCTTTCCCGATAACAGTGTGAACGCTTTCTTTGTCCAGATTGAGGTTAATAAGTTACGTGTAATACCTATACACCTACCTAAAGATAAAAACCGGCCAAGAGCATGTCGGACCCTGCTCAGTGCAGGGTTCCGCACCTTCATACCAAAAAATGCACACTACAGATGAAAAACATGCGATATGAAAAAGTGCACTAGCAAAAGAGCGTATCTCCACGGCACTTACGTCCTTTTGTTGAGAAGCGCCGTTTTTCGGCAATAACTCATTAACGGTATATCCGATCATGTTGAAAACAATTTTCGTTGAAAGTATTTATTAAGCTTTATCTTTGTAATTAAGTTTCATATTTTTTACACATACCGTTTAATAGCCGGGGTAGGATACAATTTATGCTACATTCGGAACGATTATTTCAGAAAATATGCAGTAAATCAAAAAAAAAATTTAGAAACCACAAAATGATTTAAAAAGATCCGTCGAAATATGTGCCACACATTCATATTTGCTGAAAAAAAATTAGGTACGGTTACATGTATGGAGTGCCCCCCCTAGATTTATTTTATTTTATTATTTAACCATCAAACTAAGTGCTTTTCCGCGAAGTATTTCACGGTAAAGCAAAGGGACTATTATCCATTAATCTAATATGGAATTCCGCAAAGTAACGCCTGGAGCTATCAATTATTTAAGATACCTACCCTACTTGACCCAGTACCTAGAATAATAATAACTTTTATTAAATATTTCAATAGGAAAAACATATATTTAAGATAGGCTGCAAATATTTATCCCCGCGTGATAACCAGCGGGCCTATGATGGTTGCGTTTGTCACGCGATAAATAAGTGACATAGCTGCCGTCACCTTCTGACATGTATGTGAGTGCGAGAGTGACAGGCGCGTTATCATATCATTTATCTCTATTTAATATAATAAATGTGTAAATATTCTGTGAGTTTTTTTATTTTACAAATTAGGTCCACGAAGCTTTAAATTTTACGTGCACTTAGCCGGGCTAGCGACAAGTATTATCTTAATTTTGCCGCAAAAATGGCTAGAGTTATAATTTTTGCCCCCTTCTCATATTCGTCGTTTTTTTACAAAATAAAAATATATTTTTAAATTTTCCTTTGCAATACATGTGGATGTGGGCTGACCATGTTTATAAAATATTCCAAATTTCAAATATATAGATAGCGGAAGTAGTTTTTGAGATATGGCGCTCTAAAAGTCAGACAGACAGACAAAGTCGCACCATAAGGGTTCCTTTTTTACCTTTGTGGTACGGAACCCTAAAAAGGGCAAGATAATGATGAGATGGCATTGTAAATTTCGGTGTACGGCTTTTTGAATGGCGATGGCGATTTACAGTCGTCTTCTTTTTGGTCCTTGCTATGGGTATTTTGGTACTCACAATACCTAATTTGGTAGGCATTTCGGTATTCTAAAAGCTGATACGACATTTTTATTAGGTTAATTAAAAAAACACGGGCTATTTCGATTCGCTTGTGTAGCAATGACGTCGCATTGGCGCTTGTCCCAATCGCAGCGTTCCCACGATGAATTGGCAAGATATTTTCGGATATATCCGAAAACATATATACAAGACGAGTATTAAATTAGTTACGTCAGTCTTTGAATCATAACTCTCGTTACATTACAACATCCGTGCCTCACCAGAACGCCATTATCGTTTCCCTCAGAGGATATCGTTTACCTATCTATAATAAATAATAAATATCAGGGACAATCTTACACAAATCGACCTAGTCCCAAACTAAGCAAAGCTTGTACTATGGGTACTAGGCGACGATATACATAACATATAGATAAATTATAATACTTAGTTTGGGACTAGGTCGATTTGTGTAAGCTTGACCCTGTGTTTTTTTATTCTATTACGAAGCGAAACCTTGAGCATAGCCCTTTTGACAGAGTGCAAAGCGGGTGGAGGGGGTAGCCTAAACGATCACAGCGCTCGCTACGGCTAAAATTGTCATTTTTGTCGCTGACTTGAGCTGTCAAATCCATATTGCAGTAAACATTTTCTAATCGTTTTTGAGATAAAAATATGGTCCTGGTATAATGTGTTGTTGTGAATTGTAATATAGTAAAATAACACAAGATTTCATTAATATTTTTCACAATATTTACTCACTTCTTGTGTGACAGCGGTGACAATATTGTCCATAATGGCCGCCTATCGTCGCGCTCGGTCCCATTACCATAACAGCCGGTGGGTGTTGTAAGAGGCGATTAAGTATAAGGAGGAGATCATCTGATACAAAGGAAAATGCATGGTGGCAGTGGACAGATGATCTCGGGCACCAGTTCGTTTTGCGCCGAGTCTTGCTTTAATTTTGTGATCATCACGAACCTTACAACACTTTATGATTATGATTTTCTGACAACTACTTTTCTTTTTCAGATGTCAACAGCTAATTTTTAATCCTTAAACGGAGTGAAAATCGTAAGTATTTTTCTAATTGTGATAGTTTATATAATAATAATAAATATGCTGTATTGCGATTGAATCACTGCCGTAGCCATGTCCAGCGACTGTATCGCTGCTTCAGGTCGCACGTTGTCTAATGTTAGACGATTACCGACTGCATTGCATCGATACTGTATCGCGATTGCATCGATACTGTATCGCGATTGAATCACTGCAGATGCCGTGTCCAGCGACTGTATCGCTGCTTCTAGTCGCACGTAAGTGTAAAGCTAGACGATTGGCGACTGCATTGCGTCGATACTGTAACGCGACTGCATCGCTGCAAAAAGTCGCCGTGTGTAACTGGTCTTAAGTGCATGACCGGGACCTCTAAGACTCCTATTAAAATGAATTAATTAAACACCTTTTTATAATACAAACAACTATATCGGTCATCGAACTTGTTTACTTACTCTCTTATTTAATTAAGAATATGTTAATTGATTCAAGTAGGTACTTATTAAGAAGTGCAAATTGAATTAACAGTTGCTAAGTGGATAAGCTATATATCACTCAGCTCATTAATTTCCTAGGTGTTTGCTATTATTTATAATTGGCTAATTATTGACGCTATTAATATAGATGTACATTAATCCTATTACATACTTTAAACGAGCAATTCTTGTATGTATCTAGGTACATATATATTATTTCTAGAAGGCGCCCGCAACTTCGTTCGCGGAGGAGAAAAAGTCATAACCCCTCTTTTTTTCTTCACCGTAGTGGGATATAAAGTATCCTATAACCATCTGGAGATACCCAGCTACCCGTGTACCAAAAATAGTTGAAATCCGTTCAGCCGATTTGGCATGATGAAGCCACAACGACACACGCAAAAAAAACGATTCAGTGAACTCCAAATAGTCTCTTACAATTTTTTTTTATATCTTCAATGTCCAGACATTTAATTTTTACAACTTTATAACATTAAAGATAAAAGAAGAAGGTAGATGTATAAATAGATCTTTACAGCAAAGTCCTAACCAGCCCGAATCGTATGATATTACGGGGCCAGCCACGCAGGCGCCGCGTGACCGTGAGCGACCGGCCCGACAAGTCAGCATACCAGTCAATTGGGATGTTGACAGTTTTTGATAACTTCTTGTTGTATTACATTATAGAGCGACCTCTCAATAAAAAAACATGATGAAAAAAAACCTTCAATCTCTTAAAAACTTACCGAGAGACAATACAACAATGTTAAAATCACATTTTTGGACATTCCCAAAAAACACTCCATAATAGCCTAGGAACGTGTGACGTCACACATTATGTTTTGTTTTTGTTCAATAAAGCTTTTTTTCATCGTCAATGCTTATTCCTAGATTTATTTATTATTAATATCACTTATCAGACTTCATTTCGGAAGTTCAGAACACCGTATCGGTATTTTACAGGATATATTTCGGGGAGTGTGCGGCGGGACTGTATTAACTGATTCCACCTTCTCCATTTCGTCACTATGGGAGTTGACGTGGATTTGGGTTCCACTTCCACCTTTATGTTGTTGATATAACATAACAACCACTTAAAGATAGCGATTTGCTTATACATTCCTCGTTAAGAAACATGTCAAGTATTTGCATTCAAAAAGTATAAATTGGTTAAGTGGAACTCGTGAAGAAAATCACAGAAGGCCACCGGAACTCCTCAATGATAAGTGATTTACGGGCGGCGATAAAATACCTCGAATAAGTTAGCTAAGCGACTTATAGTCACGATTGAAATGAGAATGGTACCACCGAACTGATGATGGAGTCGGAAGGTAGGCACCGGATATCAATACTATTATAAAGTTGTAAAAATGAAATGTCTGTACAAGATATTAAAAAAATATATATTGTTAAGGACTATTTGGAGGTCACTGAATGGTGTTTTTTTGTATGTTGGTATGTGTCGTTGTGGCTTCATCACGCCGAATCGGCTAAATGGATTTCAATTATTTTTGGTACACTCGTAGCTGGGTATCTTCAGATGGTTATAGAATACTTTTATCCGACTACGCTGAAGAAAAATGAGGGGTTATGACTTTGTCTCGTTCGCGAACGAAGCGTTACGTTACGTGCACGTAAGTGCCACTTTTTCACATCGATTTTTATTCATATTTCTCTGTACTAACGGATACGGAACCCTGCACTGAGCTCGGTCCGACATGCTGTTGGTCGGTTTTTATTTTATTACATTGTTAGGCTATTTGGATTACGAATTATGAATGGATCGGAGGAAACCTGAAGGAATGGGAATCGGGGAATGTTCTGAATAACTTTTTGAGGGTGCCACCGTCACGTTTCTATCATCGCACCTCCCGCTTCAGAAACAAAGTACATCCCCACTATCTGGATGCTTGGCATCCAAAAACGGGCATCACGCTCATTTTTACCACGCATTTGCAAGTTGTGGAATGAGTTTCCCCCTGAGGTGTTTCCGGAACGCTATAAATAACACGGGATTCTTCAAGAAGCGAGTTAACAGGGCACTCTAAGGTTGGCAAAGTATGGGCGATTCCTCCGGTGTTGCACATATCCATGGGCGACGATGACTACTTTCCATCAGGCTCGTCTGCCCGTTTCCCACTCATTACATAAAAAAGTAGCACCCATAGTCAGTAAGCTGAGAGCAAATCGCCTACGGTTGTATGAACATTTTATACGGAGGGATGAAAATCATTTCCAAGCCGGATTTTTTTCGGCGTCGCGCCGTGGTCTGCCGTGATAGTAAGGTCCGGTTTACCTATCATACTTCCTTGACACTATATGATGTAATCTCAAAATAGGTTAATTAAAAGCCGATCCGTAGTAAACAGCGATAACGTACAAATACTAATTAATATGAAACCAATTATAAATACACTATCTTCTGCCCGCGACTTCGTCCGCCTTAAATTCGGTTATCGGAAATGAGGGTATTTATCCGGGATAAAAAGTAGCCTTCCTATCCTTCTCCGGGACTCAAACTATCTCCATACGAAATTTCATCCAAATCGGTTCAGCGGTTTAAGCGTGAAGAGGTAACAGACAGACACACTTTCGCATTTATAATATTAAGTATAGAAGTATGGATTGATAAACGAATCTCAAAATTGTCTTGTTGTTGCTTCGTGCGTGAACTAGCGACCTACCTAACGTAGGGGGCGATTATCATTTTAGACATTTTACGGTTCATTAAGGTGCGTCCACACTTCTATCATTTGCTCGTATCCGATCACCGTGGCATAGCATGACTGCGTATCGCACTGCTTGGACGCTCACTGTCGGCGCGGTGATCATGCCCCGCTTGTCCTTGTGTATATAAGTGTGTGATACGCGTAGCATAGCAACATGGATTTCGAGCGATCGGATCGGCGCAACGTCCAAACGCGTGATCGTGACACGCGATCATGCAACGGGACGAAGATCTGATCGGGCAAATGATACAAATGTGGACGCACCTTTAGGGTTCAACATGCATATCCTTGTGTTGTTAAAGACTCAAGTCATTTGAGTCTTCATTTATGAGACTCGACTTAGTTTCTTAGACTCTAGTCATTTAATCGCAGCTTGACTTCTTTTCATAGTGTCGGGGACTTGAGTCTTCGATAGAGACTCAAGTTCTCTATAGAGTTCTCGAGTCATCTATAAAGACTAGAGTGTTATTGTTTACATCTAAGTCTTTTTGAACAACTGAGTTATGATTAGAATTTAAATGTACTTGTAGGGATACAAGTCAGTACATTTTTGATTTTAAATTCGATCTGTTTATCCGATTTCCTTAATTTATTACAAAACCAAAATATTTTTTTTAACTTGTATCTTATAGGCCTTATTCCTACTTACTAATGAAATAAGTGTTCAGGGCTAAAAAGTTAAATTTAGTTTGAAGAAATTTAGCAAAAATCTGGGGAAAAATTACAGTTTTTATACCCAACTAAATTCATTTCTACAACGTAAAAATTAAAAATAATATAAGTATCTATTCGAAAGAGTGCTGACAAACTGACTACCTACTTAAATTTCTACCTACCATGAACTTCCTTTGAGCTTTCAAATATTTTCTGAAATATGAAATTCAAGTATATATAATAGGAATTTCAAAAGTGGGTCTTCATTAAAGGACTCAAGTCATTTAAAAAAAGACTATAGAAGATAGGATGGCTGGAGTCTTTTCGAAAGCTTGAGTTGTGACTAAAGGACTCGATAAGGCGCTACGAGTGGCCGTTCCTCCATACAAACGTAATCCCCCGTTTCCTCCCTGGATAAATGTCTTAGAGCAATTTTTTTTAATAATATAATCTATTCTTACCTGTGCCATGCCCGTATGTTTTATTTTTCATAATAATTTGTTTATTTTAAGAATTAGAGGCCCTCTAAAACTGCAAATAATGCCACCATCCGACGCCGTAAGCACACGTTCAGTAAACAAATTAAACGAATATAAAAGAAAAACAGAAAACATAGAAGCATAGCCGAAGCCCTCGTTATAATATATCTAAAAGAAAAACTAAACCAGTTTTGGAAGAGGAAATAGGGTACTACGAAACCCTGTTTTCGCCATTTCTTTGTAGGTCAGATCGTTCGGAGCTGCAGTTGTCCCGTTTGCACTGTAATACGGGGGATTTGAGGCGATGCGATAGCAATAGTTTTTAAAATTACCTAATTTCCAAAAGGCCCTTTGCTAGTATATCCTCTTAAAAGTACTCGACTCACGACTCAAAAGACTCTGAAGTCTTTTAAGCTCGAAGTCCCGTAAATATGAGTCGAGTTCTTAAAATGTGGACTTCAAAAACTTGAGTCTTTCCCAAATCTATATAAAGTTGTAAAAATAAAATGTCGTATATAAAAAAAAATTAACAGACTATTTGGAGGTCGACATATACTTTTTGGATTTTTTGTATGTTTGTATGTGTCGTTGTGACTACATAGCGTGAAAACGGATTTCAGCAATTTTTAGTACAGATTCAGATTCAGATTCACTTTTTATCCGACAACGCTGAGATAACGAGAAAAAGAGGGGTTGTTACTTTTTCTCCTACGTGAACGAATATATCTTAGATATAAAGATAGATATATAGAAGACTAGCTTCGTCCGCCTTAAATTCGTTCGTTTATCGCGGATAAGGGTATTTTTCCGGGATAAAAAGTAGCCTATGTCCTTCCCGGGACTCAAACTATCTCCAAAATTTCATCCGAAACGGTTCAACGGTTTAAGCTTGAAGAGGAAACAGACAAACAGACAGACCAGACACACTTAAGCATTTATAATATTAGTATGGATAGCTTAGCACATGATTCCCAAAAAAATATTAGAATACGTTGGCCTCGCAGGCGGAGCCACGTGAAACTGAGTCCTTGATATGTTTTGTTACAGACAAGTACACGAACTATGCAATAATTTTACGACCCAACCGGAATCGAACCGCGCATCCCACCGAAATAGCCACACGTTTACTGGGGCGCGCATGTACTGTGCACGTGGGCGGAGCGTGCGCGACATGCGCGATACACTATTGTAGAGATACATATATGGATATGCAAGTTTCATCATATGATGAAAGCTATTCCAAAAAGTGAAATTATAATTAAAATCGGCCAAGAAATACTCATGGTATAGGCATTTTAAACTACTAATTAGACAGCGATTTGACAAAGGTCCGACATGTACTGTTACGTCACAGTCTACGACGGTCATATAAACTCCATATTAAATTCTGTTCTGCCAGAAAGAGATAGAATGAAATGTTTGATAGCTTATATCTTGGTTATTTTTAGGTATTCGAAAAAATATTTTTCTCCCCTGTTTGTTACATGAGTTTTTAATAAAGCAAAAAGGAAAGATTATGCATATTCCCTATTTCCCTCAGTTAGATTATCAAAAAATATTGAACACGTTTTTTTCTTTTGACAATCAAACAAAAAACGACAAAGACAAAGCGCGTCAAAGTTTGGGAGCGGGAGCGTCACGGCGTGCGAAAAACGGTCGCACGGCGTTACGTCACGGGGAACTTTAAGGTGCGTCCACACTGATACATCATTTACACGTATCCGATCACCGTGCCGTGGCATGACTGCGTATCGCGCTGCTTGGACGCTCACTGTCGGCGCGGCGATCATGCCTTGCTTGTCCGATCTAAGTATGTGATACGCGTAGCAACATGGATTTCGAGCGATCGGATCGGCGCAGCGTCCAAACGCGTGATCGTGACACGCGATCATGTCACGGGACGAAGATCTGATCGGGTCAAATGGTACAAATGTGGACGCACCTTTAACGGGCTATATCGGCATCATTTTTTGTTTAATTGACAAAAAAAAAACACGTCCAATATTTTCTGATAATCTAATTTATGGACTAATTATATTGTTTTAGGACCCAAGCCTATTGGGGACATACATTTTCCCAGAGGCCAGTGTAGTCTACTACAGTTGTGAATATGAAAGCAGACGTTACACTGTGACTAGTTAATTTTTGGCAGGACATTTATTTCACATAATAACCTGATTTATTATTTCACATAATAACCTGATTTATTATTTCACATAATAACCTGATTTATTATTTCACATAATAACCTGATTTATTATTTCACATAATAACCTGATTTATTATTTCACATAATAACCTGATTTATTATTTCACATAATAACCTGATTTATTATTTCACATAATAACCTGATTTATTATTTCACATAATAACCTGATTTATTATTTCACATAATAACCTGATTTATTATTTCACATAATAACCTGATTTATTATTTCACATAATAACCTGATTTATTATTTCACATAATAACCTGATTTATTATTTCACATAATAACCTGATTTATTATTTCACATAATAACCTGATTTATTATTTCACATAATAACCTGATTTATTATTTCACATAATACTTATTTATTTTGTTGCATAGTACTTTACTACAATTATATAAAGATGCATTACCACTCATTTCTAAGCGGAGTGTTGTTTGGACAAACTGGGATTACCTGGTGTGTGGTCTTTACATGATCGTATAGAGGTCGGGGCGTCACGACCGGCTCCCACCTACGCGAGTTCAAGGGCCCGCAGGGCCCGCAGGCCGAGCCCACAAAGACATTTACTATACCTTAACTAATTTTAGTGACAGCCACCGCGAATCCGAAGGCCGGGCTTCCGCGTAGCCCGAAGGGTGCGGAGCGTCACGACCGGCGCCCACCTACGCGAGGCCAAGGGCGAGCCCATTCCGACACTTTTACTATATGTCGGAGCGTCCGGAGGCCGAGAGGGCATTTGCGGGGGCTGATCCGACATCTTGAAACTGCGTCAGGTCCCGGTGGGCGTGAACGAGCAGGTTTTCACAAAATAAAAGTCTTAATACGTAATCTGATCACTGTACTATTTATTTTCAATGAATACACACATAAAACTACACAAAGATTACAATAATAACTTTGGATTAAGAGCAAATGGGTTTGCAAGCAACAATCTCGTGCGAGTCGCTGTCAACGAATGACATGTCGCATCACTCGCCCGCTTTGACACTTACAACTCCATTCGGGGTAACCCGCTCTTAAAATTGTAAATCTGATATTAATAGTAAGTCTAAATACCCGAGTAATAGAAATAATCTCAATTCAACAAACTAAAATTAATCGCGCGCCGTTACGGCCGTCCTGCACTAACACACGTCCTCGTGTGTACTGTCACTGGTTTCCACCTCATCTGCAAACAAAGAAATGACCGATGTACTCACAACTACCCGCTTGGTCATTCTGACCGTCATCATACAGTGAATACACTACATCATTCACACTATCACGCCAACCCAGTCAGCTCCGTAAATCAACTAACACACTTTTGCATCGACCAAAGCCACAGAGGCCAATATATGCCACTTAGTCCTATTTGTGCCACCAAGGCCAATTTATGCCACCAAGGCCAAAATAATATTCCACCAAGGCCGATTTAATGCCACCAAGGCCAATATAATATGCCACCAAGGCCGATTAATGCCACCAAGGCCAATTAATGCCACCGAGGCCAGTTTATGCCACCAAGGCTACCACGTACCATCCATCACATCAAGATACCATATGACACCAAGTTGGATAGCTTAATAAACTTTAAAGCTACGGTCACAGTACACAAACAAAACCACTCCTTATTTGTACTCACCAGCGCCGTTAGGGCATCCTGACTCTGTGCTATTTTCAGTTGTTTCTAATGCAGTGGTCAACTCTAATGGAACATAACAATCTGGCATTCGCCGTAGGCGATCATGTGCGTATTTGTACGTTCGATTAGAGTTCAATGCCTTTAGCAGATATCTGTCAAATAAACATGTTTTTGCTCTATTTTCGAAGTCTGCTGTGATGTAACAGGTGGAGGATTGCGAGACAGGAAATCTACATGACTCATATTTTTACCTTGGCCATATTCGATGTCAAACTCAAAAGTTTGAAGGAAACACCACCATCGATGTACACGCGGCGTAAGGTCTATCTTTGATTTAGACGCTTTGACAGCGTTGCAATCAGTCACTACTACAAACTTACGCCCGTATATATAGTGGCGAGAGTGTTTTATAGCATTAACTAGTTCTCTCTCGTCTCCAGTTCATATGAGTGATATCGTGATTCAGCACTGGAGGTTCGGCGACTATAGTATTCGACCACGCGTAATTTACCATCGATGGGTTGCATCAGTATAGCGCCATAACCTTCAGCGCTGGCGTCAGTGTGTAGCTCAATCGGCTGGAAAGGGTCAAAAATAGTTAAGACTGGCTTGTCAGTAAGTATGGTAATAATGTCTTGCCTAATTTTTTCGAATTCCGGCGTCCATACGATTTTTCCTTTTCCCGACGTTAGTCTATAGAGAGGAGCCGTTTTTTTTAGAGAATCCTGCTATAAACTGTCGAAAATAAGAGGCCCGCCCAATAAATTGTCTCAATTGAGTAACCGTTTGAGGTGGCGCAATTTCTGTCAGTGATTTGATTTTACGTGGGTTAGGTCGAATTTTACCCACAGATACATGGTATCCCAAAAAATCTATTTCAGTCTTCAAGAAGGCACATTTGTTCAAATTAAGTGAGAAACCGGCGCTAGTTAGAGCATTCAACACCTGGCGCGACCTATCTAAGCCTTCTTCAACCGTACGAGATGGAATGATGACGTCATCTAGATATACTACTGCAAACGTTTCAGTTAAAGGTCCGAGAGCCTTGTTTATGGCTCGCTGGTACACCGACGGGGCATTCCGAAGACCGAATGGCATAGCAAGGTATTCGAACTGCCGGTCCGGCGTCACAAAAGCAGTCCGCTCTATTTAATCTTTATGAATTGATATCTGATGATAACCGCTTGCCATATGAAGACAAGTGAAGAAGTTTGCTCCTACAAGCCGCTGTATTTGATCAGAGATTATTGGAAGTGGATAACGATCCGGTATGGTGTTGCTATTAAGCTACCGGTAATCTACGCAGAGGCGGTCGGTTCCGTCTTTCTTTTTGACTGTCCTCTGATTTCTAACTGTCCTGTGCTAACTCTACCTGTGGGGGTCCCTTCTACGAAATGATCTGTATTATCTTCGAGCAATGTAAGTAGCTGGCCCTTCAAGTCACTAGGTATATCAGTATTGATGCTTAGAAAATCATTTACTTTAGAGCCTACATCGCAAACCGCTATTACCTTAGTTTTCTTAAGAGTGAGTCGATTTTCTCTCATTTCTATTGAAAACCCTAACGATAATAGATCTCGCCCAACCATTATCGCGTGAGTTATGCAGTCATCAGGAACAACATGAAATAACAGCTGTAGTGAATAACCCTGTATATTGACAGTCGCTAATATTTGGGAATAGCACTGAAGGCTGGATGAATCTATACCTATTAGGGATACGCTGCTTTGCTGTCGCTTGCCAGGGAAATTGTCCACTACACTTTCCATGATTAGAGAGCATTCGGCACCGTAATCAACAGAATGAATACTTCTCACCGTTTTCTGTAGAGAGTTGGTCTGAAGCTGGCTTAATGGTGCAGATATCCACTCGATGCTCTACGACCGTTTCGCTGACTTTGTTTTCTTTCTTCGGACAGCGCGTCGATATGTGGCCTGGCTCGCCGCAGGAGAAATACGTCAGCGGAGATATTTTCTTCGGAACATCAGTGGCACTTCTTGACGTCGAAGCTTGTGTTGCGTTGTTCTTATGACAACACATGACCCGGCTTGTTGCATATGTAACACCGTCTTAATGTATCCAATCGTGGTCTTTAGTGTCAATATGTGTTACTGGCTTCTCTTGTGTCACAGGACCTCTCTTACGATAGGTTAAAGCCATTAGCTCTTGTTGCATTTTCACTCGTGTATCGATTACTGTAGTAAACGCTAATCTTTGGAGTCGTGGTTCGATTTTCGATGCATGCGCTAAAGTTACAGCAATAGCAATCTGTTCATTTGATAAAGAAGCCCATCGACCCATCAGTGTGCTTAAAAATCGGTTAGCGTATGATGCCAAGCATTCGCTCTCTTTTGGGTTTTCGTTAAAGAGCCTGTATAAAGTAGCGGCAGGTGTTTCAACGTAATCGAAGCGAGCGAGAAACAGGTCTTTTAACTGAGCCCAGGTTATCCCTGCAAAACTGTTTTGGGCCAACCATGATGCTGCAGTGCCTTTGAGAGCTCGACTCATGGCCATAATTAGGCTGCTACTAGATAGTTCTTTGTCTTGCATGCATAGGTCCGCAGTAGCGCACCAAGCTCGGGCATCAATATCTTTAGAATCAGGGTTAAATTCGGGAAGAACTAGTTTAGGATAGCCTAATACCAGTGATTAGGCTCTTTTATTGCACGAATTAGTTCCATCATTTGACGTTGCTGCATTTCAAACAACATCTTCCACATGTGACTATCAGTGCTATCTTGAGGATTACCAACACACTGACCTGCGGAATGATCCTGCGCCGTTGCTGGTAATCCCACTTCTGGAGCGTCCGGAGGCCGAGAGGGCATTTGCGGGGGCTGATCCGACATCTTGAAACTGCGTCAGGTCCCGGTGGGCGTGAACGAGCAGGTTTTCACAAAATAAAAGTCTTAATACGTAATCTGATCACTGTACTATTTATTTTCAATGAATACACACTAAAACTACACAAAGATTACAATAATAACTTTGGATTAAGAGCAAATGGGTTTGCAAGCAACAATCTCGTGCGAGTCGCTGTCAACGAATGACATGTCGCATCACTCGCCCGCTTTGACACTTACAACTCCATTCGGGGTTACCCGCTCTTAAAATTGTAAATCTGATATTAATAGTATGTCTAAATACCCGAGTAATAGAAATAATCTCAATTCAACAAACTAAAATTAATCGCGCACCGTTATATACATGTATCGGCTTAGTCAGCCACCAAAAACGGGGCCTCAAGAACATTACACCATAAATCATCTGTAATAGACACAAGGGTCTATAATATTTACTTTATTAATTGTTCTGCTCGGTCAACCAGAGAGCTCGCCGTAATATGTCCGACTAAAAATGTTTTTTTATTTTTTATTACTGTTGCTCAAAAAATGCTACTTTACATAGCTGTTTAGCGTGCGCAAAGTTAGTTTTCGGCGAACTAGTGCTTTTCACTTTTCAATTACTTTAAATTTAATTCATGACTACTTATTGATGACGGTGATGGTGTTGATGATGGTGATGGTGGTGATGGTGATGATGATGTTGATGGTGTTGATGATGGTGATGGCGGTGATGGTGATGATGATGTTGATGGTCATGATGATGATGGTGATGACGGTGATGACGGTGATGACGGTGATGACGGTGATGACGGTGATGACGGTGACGGTGACGGTGACGGTGACGGTAAAGATGACGATGACGATGACGATGACGATGATGATGATGATGATGATGCTTACTTGTTGTTTTTCTTATTTTTTCGCAACTGTATTAAAAAACGTCGTTCGATACACGTGCGGAAATGTCATTCTTCATTCGTCCCGAGTCTTGCCACTCGCCCGGTACTCGTGAAGTGAGGACATACTTTCCACACTTGCATCGAAATGTACTATTCTCTCACGCGCGACCACATCTCAATTAGTTGTCTTTACATAGGAATAAAATCACGCACGCGGCCATGCACTTGTCGCGTGACATATTGCTGAAAAGCGCTTTAATTCTATAGATAATGTCATTATTTGGATAAACGTAATGTATGTGAAGTCCAAATTCACCTGTTTTTAAACAAAATAAACAGAATACCTATGAATGATAATATGTAAGTAGGTACAGTTAGCTTCAAATAGTCTGTAACAGCCAAAGCGCTAAATATAATTATCGACACACATCTGTGTGCTTATAGTAATAAAGATGAATTGTTTTTTTTATTTTTATGACAGGAGGCAAACGAGCAGACGGGTCGCCTGATGGTCAGCGATCACCGTCGCCCACACTGGCATCACCAGAGGAGTCACAAGTGCGTTGCCGGCCTTTCAGGTGGGAGTACGCTCTTTTCTTGAAGGCTTGAAGGTCGCATCGGTTGCGATATATTTTATTTTTTATTATAAAATTTCACTTTGACGAAGGACCATTAAAACAAGAGGACTGACATTGCTATATTTTGGATCGTGTTCCGATCGCAAGGATATATTCTGGCTAAAACTAGATGGCGCTTTAAAAATTAAACATTTATCTATGTTATAATTGAATAAAGAAACCTAGTATAGTAATATTTAGTTCGCAAATAGCTAAAAATAAATAAATAGTAACATTTAATAACTGCGTTACGCTTGCAAAGTTGAGTAATTGTAAAAAATAGTTCTTATACATAGATGGCGTTGTACATATCGGGGAACGGCTTTTTGTTTGGGGATGGTCAGTCCTCATTTTAATGGCCCTTGCTTTGACATAGATCTATACTGGCCTAGGGTTCCAATAGGTTACTTGCACACCTTATGTAGGCTTAAACTTTCACTATTTTCATTTATAACTATACTAGAGATTTTTCTGGCACGAACGTCAGGTGGCTAGTGCTTGACATAGAAATAATATCGACAATCCTGTTATCGATAAATACTGTATTGACTTTATTGTATTTGTATTCTCTACCAGTCCATCATAGCGGTAAACAAAACAGTATAGAGCATGGCCCGTAATCTAACAAAATTTTATTATACCTATACGTACGTACATAAACTTACACAAATACATAATAATTATACCTACAAACATATTATTTGTACTCCAGGTACCTAGTGCAAAACAACATACCGATTACTAATCTTGGAGCTAAAGGGGCGCTTGCGCAACATAAATAAATAAATATTACAGTACAATTTCTATACAAATTAAATTGAACTAGTCCCATATGGTAAGCTCAATAAGCTCAATTCATTGTGTTGTGAGTACCTGACGACGATATATTTAATAGATATATTACTTATATAGATAGAAAACATCCAAGACTCAGGAACAAATATTGATGCTCATCACACAAATATTTGCCCTTACCGGGATTTGAACCCAGGACCTTCAGCTTCGCAGACAACGTTACTCCCACTGAGTTAAACCGGTCGTCATAAACATGTTTTGATTATTTATTAGTACATCTATCCATACTAATATTATAAATATGAAAGTGTGTCTGTCTGTCTGTTACCTCTTCACGCTTAAACCGCTGAACCGCTTGGAATGAAATTTGGTATGGAGATAGTTTGAGTCCGGGGGAAGGACACAGGCTATACTTTTTATCCTGGGAAAAATACCCTTATCCGCGATAAGCGAATTTAAGGCGGACGAAGTCGCGGGTAGAAGCTAGTAATATTATACAGTTTTAAAAATAAAATGTCTGTTCATTGAAGTTATTTTCAAAATTATAAGTGAAACGGACTATTTGAAAGTCACTGACTAAATCTAGTAATTATGACCTCCCGGACAATTTAAAACTTCGACCAAATTGACCAGTGGTATTTATCCGGACATCTAGACCCCTTGGACATTTGACACTTAGCAACCAGGAAGTGTGTCAAATTCAACTTGCAAGATATTACCAAAATAACTAATAGAAAATTGAAAATTTTAAAACCCCCCGACTTGTTCCACTAAAAGCTGAATATCTTGGAGACGAGTGCTTCGATTTTCATCAAACAAAGCTAAGAACATTCGGGATAAAACCGCACTCAAATCGGTCTATCCGTATGGGCGCTACGATGCCACAGACAGATACACAGATACACAGATACACAGAGTCACAGGGTCACAGACACGTTAAACTTATAACACCCCTCTTTTTTGTCGGGGCTTAAAAACAACAACAATAAACAGGGCAATTTAACTAAAGAGTGTTAACAATATTTAAATAAAACAATTTAAACGGATTCTATGGCGTATATTATCTCATTTGAGTTCCCGACGTATCGGAAGCTTTGCAGCTTTCATGTTCATGGGGTCGACGGATAGAAGATATATTTTCCTGTGCCAAAGTTACAATTCGTGCAAGCTATGGATAGCTTTTTGAGAAAACAAATAAAGGTGGGCCCAATGTGTAAAGACAGTTAGTTACACATGTACCAGAAGGGCTTCATTATTTTATTTTAAAACTAGAAGGCGCACGCAACTTTGTTCGCGGAGGAGAAAAAGTCATAACTCTTCTTTTTTTCGTCAACGTAGTCGGGTAAAAAGTATCCTATAACCATCTGAAGATAGCTGGGTAGCTACCCGTGTACCTACCATAAATAGTTGAAATCTGTTTAGCCGATTTTGCGTGATGAAGCCACAACGACACATACAAACATGCAAACATACAAAAAATCCAAAAAAACTATTTTTTATTTTAGTGACCTCCAAATAGTCACCTACATTTTCTTTTGAAAATATTTTCAATGTACAGACATTTAATTTTTACTACTTTATAATAGTATAGATAAACTATCAGCGTTTCACAAAATGAGGCTTACTGATGAGAGGGAGTAGACTACCTTGTTAATAATTATATTATTTTAAAAAACAAAGACTGCTTTTTAACAGATAACATATTTTTACACCGTTCGAAAATATAGGTTTTGCAGTCCTGTGTCTTGCTTGTTCCTTGATGAGACGTATTACAGGGTCCCAAGCTGGTGGTAGCGACAATCCATCTTTTCTATCGAAATTACGATGTTTTTTAATCTCAATAGCCTCGCGTAGCATTCCGGGAAAATATATTTTCTCTTTGACAAGGATAGAAGGATTATCAAACTTAATTGGTTTGGTTTGTCAATGACATGTTCGCAGACTGCAGACTTATTATATCGACGGTGCTTGACTTCCGCTATGTGCTCCTTCACCCAGGGCGTTTCGTTTGACCAATGTATGAAAGACGACAATCGCAGTGGTCTAAGGTATTGAAACACCTTCTTCAACGGCTTGAAAATGTTTTTATGGAAGCACGCTGCAAGATGTTTCCGATCTCGTCTGTGACCCCTTTCACATATGATAATACAGAAGGTTTATGCTCGACTGTTGGAGTCTTCATACGGGTTTCTACTTGGAACGTGGTATTGAGCTCGTTGGCTTTAAGCGCACGTTTGACATGCTGCAACAGTCTTCAGATCAGATGTTGGTCATCGCAGGTACAATGCGTCATACTTATATACAACTTCCGCTCTTTTTACCTCGACGTTTCGGACGGAGGAAAAGGATGTGTAATCTGTGACGAAATATAGCAAACTATTGCAAAATTCGCAGACATAACTTGACGTTAATAACATGTGATTTTGTCCTCATTCGAGGAAAACCACGGGAAATTATTTGTTTGGGTTTACACTAGACACAGTGACGAAAACATTAGTCAATTGGGCAAAGTTGGCCTAAACATGAATTGATTCCAATTTTAATATTTATAGGAGAAGAAGGAAGTAAAAAAAAGGGTTATGACTTTTTTCTCTTCCGCGAACGAAGTTGTGGGCACTTTCTAGTACTTGTTAAAACGATATTTATTTTTTTGTTATCACAACACAACAGAGGGCTTAAGAGTCTCCAGCAAGCTCGGTTCTCCATACAAACGTAGTTACGCTCTCATTTTAAAACGACTTGCTAGTTTGCTCTGAAACATTGTACTTAGAATAACTTAAGGTATATGAAGGCCTGTAATTAGTTTATATAGCTTCAGATAGGTACCATTGTAAAAAAACAGTGAATTTAAGTTTTTCATACAAAACTTATTTTTGCCGTATTTCGTTTGTTTTATAAACTGGAGCCATACCTAATGTCATTGTATATGCAAAGTTTCGTTACAATCCCAACACTTAGTTTTAAAATGAGAACGAAACTCCGTTTGTATGGGAAGGTGAAATTCGGCCGAGCTTGAGGGCCACAGAACAGAAAAAAGAGATGTTTATTTTATTATTCTGTGTTGAGGGCGACTTTTAATCGCGAATAAATATGATTCATTTAATTACCTCGGGATAAAGGTGCCAACGAAAGGTAATTAAATAAATCATGTTTACATATACGTGATTAAGCCCCGTTTGTTGCTTTGTGATAATGAGTGAAGATCGTGTTAGTTTAAATCAAAGTTTTTCTTAATTTGGAAACAGCCGTTTAATGTCATTAAAAATACATACAATGTCATATGTCTGTAAGTATGTCAATGCTGAAACCTTGTATCATTTTAGTGGCTTACAAAATACTTTCCGTCAACACGATTTTTATTTTCATAGCCTGATTGCGGTGTAAAATTAAATTGAGATCAAAATGAATATGTACCTATACAATCTGCTACATTTATCACATTGGTTTTCCTTGGGCTCAACTAAAGGTATAATAGTAGATTGTTTGACAAGGGGCTAAAATAAGCCATTCTGACACGAAGTGCTTATTTGGACGAGCTCACGAAGTGAACGAGGACAAATATGTCTGAGTGTCATAATGGCTTTTAGCCACGTGTTAAACACTTTGCTTTTCACTTCGACTGCGAGAAAATAAAAAAGACTTAACACTAAAATTGTATATTTCATGAAAAAAAAGTACAGTTTGAACAATTCTTTATAGTTAAATTGACAGCTTATATTTTTTTAAAAACTAATAATGGCCATAGACTCAAGGGCTGCAATACGATCAGAAATGTTGGCCAATCTGATGAGGTTGGTTTGCTTGTTTTTAATTATTCGTAAGAAGTATGTAGCTGGCCGCAAGTTTTTTTTTCAGTTTCATAGAAATTTGTATGGGATTATATGGCTTTCTTTTAAACCCTAGGAGCTACATGTACTATTTTAGTCTCGCTTCGCGGAGCTAATATGACCTACTTTTTGAGCAGGAGAAGTGAAAAAAAATATGCATGTATACCGCACTGGTTACTCACATCTGACATAAACTTTTTTGTCATAATTACCATTTGGCATAATGTATTTTATCAGAATTTTCAGGACTTCTTAAGGCATTATTCTGTTAAATACATTCGGTTAGGTTAGATTTGTTTTATATTAACCTGAAAAGTATACGTGTTCAGAAAGAAATGCATTATGCCAAATGGTGTGTTATGCTAAATGATGATTATGTCAAAAAAGTTAATGCCAGGTGAGGGTAAGCCATAATTATTTCACGGGACCATATTTCGTTGTTTAGAACTGGCATTGTCGAAATTCAAAAAGTATATCGTCAGTACTCTGAATAAATCGCCACGGCGAAAAGGAGGAGCGAAAAATCATAACCCTCTTCATCTTCAGCGTTGTCGAGTAAAAATTATCTTATATCCATCTGTGGATACTGTGAGGTGGCTCATGTGTAGACACTTCTTTCATATCCTGGTTATTTTAAATAATAGATTCGAATAAGGAATGTCTTCTGTTTTTGAAATGTCAGAATGTTAAAAATATTCATTACCGATTTGGCTCTCGAAGAATAAGTACGTAACTAGTTAATGTTATTTTTACTACCATCCGCTACACGCACTCCCACTCTCACAATACCCAGCAACTCGTGTAACTAAAATAGTTTAAATCCGTTAAGCCGTTTTGAAGTGATGAAGCCACAACGACTCATACAAATCAACAAAAAAATAAAATAAATATTTGTCGATTCAATGACCTTCAAAGTGTTACTAACACGGTCCGACCAAGAAATGCAATGTTCATTTTGCCACGCAGGCATTTAAGATGAAGCCTATCTAAAGTGCGAATATGCTTACGATAAAGGCACCAAGTTTCGGAGACATACAAAAGATTATGCAAAACTATAGCCATGGACACATAATTATTAGTTGCGAGTTTTAAGTTATGTGAACGGAACACCTTGAGACGAAACTTCCCGAAGGCAGCATATTAATATATCCATCCAACAGCCAAATATTTAAAAATCCTTACTTTCCCACTTCAAATATTATTAGGATTCAGTTTAATAAACCCATATAATGGCGTATTCTCTCTTATGTCAATAAATAATCCCCAAACATCCATAAACAACGTAGTCACACCCATCTTTATTGCTATTGGCACGCCTCCCAAAGCATTAACAACGCCAATGTCTACCGCCAAAACCGAAGAGAACAAAACACTATACGCAAACTTTTAAGTTAAGCCACTTTTCCTCTGCTACTGACGTCATCGAATTTTGCATTCCCTGGCATGACTGAAGATTCAGGGTTAATTTGGGTATCATTCGTGTCTGTCTGATTATTGGCAAAGTAAAAAGTTTCGGTATGCGCATGCGTTGATGTTTCCTTGTGACGATGTGAGCTACGATCTAGGTCACGAATGAAAACAAGATGAAACAAGATATAAATGAAAATGTATAGCACTTCCGATATTATCGAATCAACTTGCTCACTTTTCATCATACATAGCTAAAAAATCCGCAAAGAATTATCTGTGCCTGTGTCTTGTCTGTGGCATAGACAGACACACGCACAAATGCATAGCCCTTTTTTTCGACGTAAATTAACAAACAAAAACCGGCCAAGAGCATGTCGGACCATGCTCAGTGTACGGTTCCGCAGCCGTTCATACAAAAAAATCACTACAGATGATAGAAATACGATATGAAAAATTACACTAGCAAAAGAGCGTATTTCCACAGCACTTACGTCGTTTTGCTGAGAAGCGCAGTTTTTTGACAATAACTCGAAAACGGTAAGTCCGATCATGATCAAAACAATTTTCATCAAAAATTGGTAGCTCACTCGCTCACACGCAGGTCGCTCTCTCGCTCATACGCGGTGAGCCGGCTTTCGATCAAATCAAAAGGTAAGGGCCTTACAGAGAGCTACTGACATGCTACTACGTTTTATAATTTAATCGTATGGCAAATTTAAAGCAATCAGAGAATGATTTTAAGATTGTTAAGCCAGGTGGGTCCATCGTAGGAATGAAGCAGCAGCGTTGGATGATGTGTTCAGCGGTCTGCTCTTCCTCACCGTACTCGCAAAGAGGAGACTCTTTCCATCCCCACTTGTGAAGGAAAAAGTTGCAGCGGTCGTGTCCTGTTCTGAGTCTGTTCAGCCGGCATCAGAGCCTGCGAGGGAGATCTACCGACTGACAACAACAGAGATGACAGCACTTCCTTATGTTACGTCACATCACCTACACGTCGGTCTCTTCCTTGAGGTCGCTCTAATGTACTCTACCGTACTTCACTCCGTTCCTTAAGAACTCCGCAGGACAGGGTTACCACAAATATCTTAATAGATTCGGTCCTCAAATATACATAAAAGAAAGACACCTTTTCCCCCAAATGGCTCACACAGCACTCACACACTACCACACGCGGTTGCGCCCAAGCAACCACATCTCACTCAAGGTTACCCAAAGTCCTGATAACCTCTTAAAGGCTACCAGGCAAAACTCTTTAGTCTCTCAGAAATTGTCAGCTCATGACCAATAAGAGAATGAGGGACACAAAAAAAGTATCAACTTGTACTGGGTATTATTTATTTAATGTGAAAATATATTGTTATTCTTATTTTATCAAAGAAATTGAGATCCTGGAGAAAGTCTAACGTAAGTTCCACCAAAATAACGCCAGAATTAAAAAAAAAACAAATAGTATGGGAGATATACTGCAGCTGCTGAAGCTTACGACTTTGAAGGACCGCAGAAAACGTGGAGAACTGATCGAGAGATGCAAGATCCTGAACGGGCATTACACCTCAAACCTCAAGGATTACGAAATCTTCGCACGTAACACCAACAGCCGTCTGAGGTGCCATCACTTAAAGCTAGTTGCTCACAGGTCACACAATTACCCATACCAACACTTTCTGAGCAACAGGGTTGTGCGCACATGAAACAAGCCTAGAGGATGTAATCTCAGCACCTAATGTCAACATCTTCAAAAACAAATTATGCAAGCACATCACTGAACAATGAAATTAGGCTACAGATCATTGGATGCATCACAGATGATTGGAAGTATGCATCATCAGTTGTTGCAACTTGCCTGCCAGCTAGTATATGTATATAAAATAAAGTCACCATAGTCATCGGAATGTTCAGATGTTTTGTTTACCAATCAGATAGGTTGGGGAGTTGCCAGGAAAAATCAGAACTGCAAGCTAGGTAATAATAATAAACCCTGTTACATAGGTATTTATACTTTATTATATCAATTCGGCAATACCCAGATAACTGTAGCAGTTGCCTTTCTAAAGCACGTATCAAAATAGTCTGTAAAATATCCAATGGCCGAAATGGTCACATATTTTTATGCGGCGGACTTGCGGACAAGGTGGAGGGCCTGAGGCATGCAAAGCTATTCATAGAAAGGGTAGAATACAGCAGATGACAACTCAGAATCATGATGGGTGTGTTCACAGGTCACTTCGGAGTCAAAGGACTCCTGGCCAAACTAGGACTTTCTGACAACACGGATTGTAGAATGTGCGGTGAAGAGATTCATTGAAGATATTACCCAATAAAAAACCATTGTTACGGACTATTTGGAGGACACTGAATCGTTTTTCTTTTATTTTTTGTATGTATGAGTTGTTGTGGTTTCATCACCACTACTAAGCCGATTTCAACTAGTTTTGTTACACGGGTAGCTGGGAATCTACAAACCGTTATAGGATACTTTTAACCCGACTACGCTGAAGTAAAATAAAATCGGCCAAGTGCGAGTCGGACTCGCGCACCGAGGGTTCCGTACAAATTTTTACTTACCCTAACTTTATTACCTGGTACCGGTTGAGTCAAGTTTGCACCTGATATCTATTGCATTGCTTACAAATCAGGTGCAAACTTAACTCAACCGGGTTGCTCAAGTAGGTTTTTTGCGAATTAAAAAAAAAATAGCTAGTTAGAGACATGGCTATAATTTTCGTGTAATATTTATGTTTATTAATACAAATAGTGAAAATTTCAAAATTTTCGATTGGTAAACTTCGGAGATAAAGAGGGGAATGGTGTTTTTTTTTTCACATTTTCCTTAATAAAACAAAAAAAAAATGTTTAAAAATGTGTTTAAGCCCATTCGAATGATACCCCATTCGACCCAGTAGCTAGACTTTTAATTTTTACCCCCCCTCATATTCGTCATTTTTTTATAAAATAAAAATATATCTTTAAATATTTCCTGTGCAATACATGTGGGCTGACTATGTTTATAAATATTCAAAATTTCAAATAGTTAGCATAAGTAGTTTTTGAGATATGGCGCTTTAATAGTCGAACAGACGGACAGACAGACAGACAGAGTCGCACCACAAGGGTTCATTTTGTACCTTTTTGGTACGGAACCCTAAAAACGGGGTTTTGACTTTTTTCTCTTCCGCGAACGAAGTTGCGGGGTACCTACTAGTATTGAATAAAACGCGTGCCACCCACCGCATACTAAGTCATTTCAAGATCTTTATGATTACAGGTGATTCAAAACAATGTATTGTATCAATAAAGATTAAAATGCATTCTTTGGCTCGAGTCTAGAGCTAACATATCTGCGTATTTATACACCGTTGTCAACTGTTTGTATTGCTGTTATGTTATCATTATCAATGAATAATCATTATCATAACATAATAAAATGGGGCTTAATACGCGATTACCTAAGTCCCGTTTTGTTGTGATAATGAATGAAAATCGTGTAAGTTTAAATC
The DNA here is from genome assembly GCA_905404275.2 of Hedya salicella. Classification (NCBI taxonomy): domain Eukaryota; kingdom Metazoa; phylum Arthropoda; class Insecta; order Lepidoptera; family Tortricidae; genus Hedya; species Hedya salicella. The sequence continues at coordinate 50,693,591 of FR990097.1, read as the reverse complement.
AATGAATAATCAGTTAGAAAGTATTATATGTGGCAGTTTAGTATTTATATGATTTGCGTCTCTCTGGGTCATACAGATTTTTTAGTATGAGTTAGCGTTATGCGTCTTTCCTGTGGACACCCGAAAGTTAAGGGCTTTAAATACTAAACTTTCTTGGGACCCTATAGGTGATGTACAAATCGATTACTACTCTAGATCTATGCGATAAAAATATCAGTTATATGTACCCAAGCCCTTAACTATTGCGTTGTCCACAAGAAAGACGGCTAAATTCTCGAATCTGTATGACCCCTCTACGTCCAAATCGTCAGTATTTTGAATCGGGAAGCAACAAACTCAACAGCCAGTCATTTCTTCTAAATAACTCTTATCTATTACAAAATTTGCTCTTAAACTATCCGAAATATATGTTTTTAGGGCTCCGTACCCAAAGGGTAAAACGGGACCCTATTACTAAAACTTCCCTGTCCGTCTGTCTGTTTGTCACCAGGCTGTATCACATCAACCGTACTAGCAAGAGAGTTGAAATTTTCACAGATGATGTATTTCTGTTGCCGCTGTTATAACAAAATATACTAAAAACAGTATAATTTTATGTCTGTCTGTCAATATCAGTAACCAATATGAAATGATCGAGCACCGCGTACATTTTGATTTGCTAGCGTATATTTTGTACGGAAGCCTCGGTGCGCGAGTCCGACTCGCACTTGGCCGCCCAAGTAGCACAAGAACCTGTTTAAGAGCTGTTTATCAGAATATGTTAAATTCGGCTAAAGCTGAATTACTCAGCTGAATAAGAGCTGAAAAAGCGCTTTTTCAGCCTTTATTCATCTAAATTGGGCACAAATTAATCAGCCTTAAGTTCACATAGTTGTTTAATAGCTTAATAGCGGCTGTAAAACAGTTGTATTAAGGGTCACAAGAGTTACAAGGGCTGAATATCGGCTGGTTTAAAGAGCACAACAGTCTGATTAAAGTTCACATGTAAACCCTTATTACTGTCTTAAACCCCCACAAGTTCACCTTTAGCTGGACAAGCAAAAATGTATGCTATAAATATTTAAAACGTGACGTTACAAAATTGTTTAATGTTCAGCGAATATATGTGTTGTGTTTTTTTATTGAGAGCCATCACTTTTGACTGTCTTATTGATTGAATTGGTGAATGGCGGAATCAAAATATTAAATGGTAAGTACTCGTATACCTGAATTTTCGATTAGTTAGTGGAAAATTATTGCGGTCTCGATTTTACTGTGATTATATATACATATTATCTAAGAAAATTTTCAAGCGGTCCTAAAATAATACGTTTTTGGACAATGTAAATAATAAAATATACAGGGTATTTCAGGTGATCCTCTCACACACCAAAGGCGTTTTCCTTTTTTTTCATTAAGAATATCCCAGGAACTGTTATTACTGGTCTAAAGAGAGTAAACATTTGAGATTTATAAGTACTTTGTAGTTGAAATATAGTCAAAAGCTAAGATAAAGAACAATAATTTCAAGGTTATTCAAAAAAATGGTGACTATCTTTCTCATCGGTATGCACCACTATTACTCTATATTTCAGCTACAGGCTGCGTAACAATTTACTTGTGTTCCGTTATTCAGCCTTAAACAGGAATAAGTGTAAATAGTGACCGCAAATACGGCTGCAAGCTGTTTTCTGTGTCGTTGGTGGTTCCTTACTACGGCCCGTTTACGTGTGTATATGCAGTCAGCCAAAATATGATTAAGACTTCGCATGTGAAACATTCAAATCAAATCAAATCAATCAAAATATTCTTTATTCAAGTAGGCCTAGTTACAAGCACTTTCGAAATGTCAGTTACATGAGAGTGAATGTTTGCTGGGAGAAATACAATATGATCCAACATTTGCTGCAAGGATTAGAGAAACCCAGAAAAACCTAATCAGATCATTTAACTTAAGTGTAATATTATTGATAAAATCATCATTTTAAAATTAAAATAATCAATAAGATAAATCCCAAAAGGATTGTCAATAAAAAATAAATAATCTAGAATGTGTCTAGAATAAAATTCGAAATGTCAGAGTATATAAAACAATTACGATTAAAATAATAATAATACCTTAGGTATTCGTTAAAATAATTATTCATATACCTACATGACGCTATAATTTACATTAATCCCACGCGGTTTCATCATTCATGTAGTCTTGTGTGCTATAATAAGCTTTAGAAAATAATTTTCGTTTCACAATATTTTTGAATTTACCAATAGACAACTCAGTTATGCTGCTAGGAAGTTTATTATAAAATCTCACACAGTTACCCATGAATGATCTCCTTATTTTATGGAGCCTAGTAGCAGGCACTGCGAGCTTATGCTTATTTCTAGTATTAAAATTATGTATATCACAGTTCTTCTTAAAGTCGGTAATATTTTTATGTACATACATAATATTCTCATAAATGTATTGACAATGCACTGTCATTATATTTATGTCCTTAAACTTATCTCTAAGCGACTCTCTATAGTTCATTTTATATATCGCACGAACAGCCCGCTTCTGCAGAACAAATATAGTATTAATGTCGGAAGCACTGCCCCATAGTAAGATGCCATACGACATAATACTATGGAAATAACTGAAATACACTAATCGAGCCGTTATCACGTCTGTTAATTGACGAATCTTACATACTGCAAAAGCTGCAGAACTCAGTCTATTCGAGAGATTAGCAATATGGGGACCCCATTGGAGCTTAGAATCTAATGTTATACCGAGAAAGACTGTACTATTAACTAGTTCCAGTTCCTCACCTTTGTTCAGCAGTAGCCGCTAATTTGATTCACTCATATTTTTCTAAACAGCTATAGGCGTTCTGGTGTACTTCTTAACAGCTGCTATGCAGATTATATCAGTAGGCTGAATAAAAGCTGACTAGCAGAGAAAAAATAAGCGCTCAGCAATAGTAACGTCCACATGTAGGTCACTATACCTCCATTGACGTTATAATAATGCACAAGTGGTACCATAAAAAGGCAACGTAATAAATATGCACATGTGTTTTCTTATACAGCACTTAGCATAAAGTTCACTATTAAGTTGCCCTTAAGCAGCTAGTAGTGTTGGTGAATAAGGATGAGAATGTGTGCCCTTTGTATATCGTAATACAGCTCTTATTCAGCCTGCGCTGTGTAATTGACACTATATGCTATTATGCAGCTGTAAGTTCACGGATGAACTATTGTAAGAGTTTATATCATCGTAGAACTGGATAAAAGACCACGAGTGAGTAGTTATATAGCCTACTGTGTTACTTGGACGGTTTTCAAAATGATGGACAAGTCAAATATTTATTTAAAACGTAAAAGATTCTAATTTCAAAAACACGAAAAGTGCCAGCCTTACGAGGTTAAAAGATTTTCAATATTGTGATATGGTCACTATAAGATGTTGTTGGGTTTTGCTAATTACTTAATAACTTAAGACTGAAGGACCCTTATGTAGGGACTGCATAAATTAACCGACTTGGTATTACATGGGTCTCACAACTTTGCACGGTAGAAGAACTGAGTTGAGAGACTTGTTTTTTTGTTAATCGAAAAATATATTATCCCATCAAAAACAATACTTGTAGTTTTTGATGGGATAATATATTTTTCGATTCAGTGACCTCCAAATAGTCCCGTATATATCTATCTATACTAATAAAGTTGTAAAAATGAAATGTCTGTACATTGAAGATATTTTCAAAAAAAATATTGTAACGGACTATTTGAAAGTCACCGAAACGAAAAGTATTCTTTTTGGATTTTTTGTGTGTTTATATGTGTCGTTGTGGCTTGATCAAGCAAAATCGGCTAAACAGATTTCAACAATGTTTGGTACACGGATAGCTGAGTATCTCCAGATGCTTATAGGATACTTTTTACCCGACTACGCTGAATAAAAAAAGAGGGGTTATGACTTTTTCTCCTCCGCGAACGAAGTTGCTTGCATCTTCTAGTATTATTTAAATATCTTCGATGTACAGACATTTCATTTTTACAACTATATAATAGTACGTATAGAAGTCTATGTATACGCGGCTTGCCTACAACCATGCCGTGTCGCCCCTGGGACATTTCTACGATGCCCCGGGGCGTCACGACGCACAGTTTTAAAACCACTGCATTAATATACAAATGACACATTGTCAACAGCCAATAAAGTCACGCTACCGACTTTCAATTATATCTAACGCGTGACTCCATTGGCAAGCAAATACTAAACTTATTTTAAAAGAAATATGGCTGATTATTCATGATTTCGAGTCCATAGTCACGTTGCATTGATAACTGGAAGGTGTTTTTGTATTAGGAACTAGCTTCTGCCCGCGACTTCGTCCGCCTTAAATTCGTTTATCGCGGATAAGGGTATTTTTCCGGGATAAAAAGTAGCCTATTATGTCCCTCCCCGGGACTCAAACTATCTCTATACCAAATTTCATCCAAATAGGTTCAGTGGTTTCAGCGTGAAGAGGTAACAGACAGACAGACAGACACACTTACGCATTTATTATATTAGTATGGAAGTATGGATTATTATTTTTCCTCTCCTATAGGTAAAATTCTAACCTTTTTTGTCTTAAACTACCATTTACTCGTAAATAAAGTAACAGGAATTAATATTTTTAATTCTGCTGCTAGTTATCTAATCAGTTTGATATCAAATGTATCATGATTTTCTTTTTTCTCTCGTATATATTTATGTATATACATATTTATATATAATTTTAAATAGTCGTATGCATGTATGTGCATGTTTTTATTTATTTTTGTATTATTTATAATCTTCTCACCACCTACTCATTCCTAGCTAGTCTGCGTACATTCCGATAACCAAAGGTTGTTTGGAAGAGATCGCTCCTTAGCGATATGACCGCCTATTGCCTACCGTATTTTGTGTTAAGGCTCTATTTGCTGTTTCTGTTGTTGGTGTGCGATAAATAATGGTTGTATTGTATTGTAGTGTTTTAGTGTCATATTGCCAATTTCATACTTCAAATTTATTTCCTTGCGAGAAAACAGCTGGTATTGGCATTAAATGGATATTTTTAGGTTAGATTGTTGTTTACTATTTAGGACAAATAAGGATAAATAGCCTATAGTGCTGGTTATGTAAGATATTTATGTACGGGGAACAAGGGAACTTGTTAAACTACTTTGTGATTTTCGTAAAGATGAGCAGACTGCTGGCAGAATGCGACGTAATATTGACCGTGAGTGAAACAGTCCTCTCTTAAATCAGTGCCAGCCATTTTCAGTGATTGTCCTTGGGATATACTAATAGTCATTGTAAAGCATAACATAAGACGGAATTGCGTTATTTTGATCTCGAACGGGTATTCTGATGAAATTAACGGTATTCTAGGAATAAACACTATTTCACCTCTAGCGCAACTAATGGGTACTGTAGCTTCGACAACGTTTTTATGGAGAGCTTTAATTTGTAGTCTAATTCCGTTACGTAATTAAGGGGTCTAAGATTCCTTATTAACATAACGGGTGCTCCAACTTCAACATTTAGTATGAGAGGTGGAAGGCTAGAAGGGTTTAAACTCTTTAAGAACTCCACGGGATAGTGTCGGTACCTTCACTCTGTATAAAAATCGAAAGATTTGTATTGAGCGATCTCAGCTTCAAAAGTATTTAAGAGTCTCCAGTAAGCTCGGTTCTCCATACAAACGTAGTTACGCTCTCATTTTCAAACAACTAGCTAGTTTGCTCTGAACCTTTGTACTTAGAATAAGTTTAGGTATATGCAGGCCTGTAATTAGTTTCTGTAGCTTCAGATACCATAGTAAAAAAAATACAGCGAATTTAAGTTTTTCATACAAAACTTGTTTTTGCTGTATTTCGTTTGTCTTATAAACTGCAGCAGGCATATAAACTAGTTTCAGGCCTAGATACACCTCATGTCATTGTATATGCAAATTTTTGTTACAATCCAACACGCACTTTTAAAATAAGAACGAAACTCCGTTTGTATGGGAAGGTGAAATTCGGCCGAGCTTACTGCGGACTCTTAATAGTAAATGATGAATAGCGGCAGCATTGACATTTTCGGGCTCAATTTTCAGAAGTTCAAAATTTTCACGATTCCGGTACAAACTTCCATCCACAGCTGGTAATCTTCGAACAACAAAACGCGCCATGTCGTTTTTAATGTTGACTGGCGTATTTCTCCGCTGTGATTGGCTGTTGCTTTGTCAATACACTCGTCTTGTCGTCTATATATTATTTGTCGAAATTCATTCTGTCACTGTCACAGTAAAGTGTTATCGAGTGATGTCCTTGTGTTTATCCTGTCTTGCTTTTTGCAAAATGTTTTATGAGTGCTTTGTTTGTAGAACTTTGCGAAAGGACGCAATTTTACACTATTTCCCGTGCTCTGAGAAAATACTTTTTAAGTGGTTGAAGTGTTTAAATCGTGATAATCTTGCAAAATTATCGCCTGCAGAACTAGCAAACATTATGTCCAAGAATTCATTTTGTTTCCTTGACTGCGCCAAGCACAAAACTATTCTCAGTCATTTCATTGCTCTGACTGTCCGATTTACAATTATGAATTGGTGCAGCACAACCAACAAAATATTAAAGGGGACAGATGTGGACCGATTAAAAAACCGCGTATTACTTGCAATGCAGAAGAAAGCTTACGACAAATTTAAAAAGAATATGAAAAATAAATCTTTTAAAAAATGATGTGTTTTTTATTCTTTTCACCACTGAGGTATTAATTCTCAGCATAGAATTTGATCATAATATACAATTACTGAAGTTACGTGTTCAATTTACGTGCCGGGAACTATTCATTCTAAATATTAGACCTCATTCAATGAACCTAGACCGCTTTGGCTGAATTCGTTACGATCCCTTGCCATATAGCAATCTCGAATAGAAAAAAAAATAAACGTCAGTCAACACTAATCGTACAGTTTAAATATAGTTGCCTAGTGCAAATAATATTTGTTTCTGAGTTGGCAGTCTGATACGTAGTATCTCTAATTAGTCTGTGCTTCCATCCATTGCTTTACCCCCTAATAAGGGGATGTATTTAACTATTTAGTAGTAATCATACAATATTTTTGCGAAATTTCAAGTTTCTGACTCCAAAGGTTTTACGTTTCCCATATAAACTTCCATCCCTTGTTTTACCCCTTAGGGTATGAATTTCAAAAAATCAAGCATCGTAACGTCACCTACGTTATAAATGTACCTAACCGGCTGTGCAAAAATCAATTCTCTAGCGTTAGTAGTTTTGGCTGTGCGTTGATGAGTCAGTCAGTCAGTCAGTCCGGACTTCTTCTTTTATATATATAAATAGTATAGATTTGTTAATTTATCCCTGGCTATGAAGATCCTAAACCGCATTCGTGATGTAACCGGAAGGCAGGTAGCCCTGCGGTCGGCCTTCGCCGCTCGTATCGTACTAGTTACGAATACAAGTGTATGTGGCGAGTATCGTGTGACGATACTACCGTTTACACGGGATCGAAGCCTACTACAGGGGGTCTGCATCGTCAAGGAAAAACCACGCCCCGAACGCCGAGCCAGCCAATTACTCAGATACGCTCTTGTCGCTGGAGTAATCGCCTCTCTTCTTTAAGCCCTATTACCCTTATGGTCTCCTGATACGATTCTTCTTTCACTTGATCTTCCTCTACCTCTTCTTCCGTTAAGAGCCTGCATCGTCATTCGTAAACCACGCCCCAAACGGCAAGCGGGCCAATTAGCATAATTTGTAATAATGGATACATTTATTGCTCGCGCGCATCAATGAAAGAGAAAGGTACCGTCAAATGGTCCAACATTGCCCTCCAGGGTATCTTTGCCCAAAAAGCAACACGTGAACATTTTCATTCGTGGAGTAATCATTTTCATGTTTATGGCAACACTGCTATTTTTAGTAGAAAATAGGTTATATAGGTGGCCACACTGCGTGTCGCATTTACTTGTAGCCTTACTCAGTAGCTTGTCAGAACTCGTCGAGTGAGGGTGTGTTTTTGCGGGCCAATTCCGGCGAACAATTAAATGCGTATCGTACGAAATGGCAAATCCAAATGTAAGTATGAGCATGTACTTATAAATGAATATGAACTGTAGATTATTTTTATTTTATTTGTAATAGTAATGTCTTAATTTAATCGGAAATTGTGACACCGGGCAATGTTACCCCGCAATGTTCAAGCTGGCTTAAGCCAACATTGCCCACCTTCGAAAACGACTTAGGGTTGTCACTTCCGAGTTTTTTAACCTACTGCGCAAGGAAAAGAGTGTAATGTTTTTATGGACAAATTACCTAATGCTTCTTTTATTTCAATTTTGTTTCAAAAATGTTGAATTTTAAACAATGTGACAAAATGCGTCCATAGGTAATTATAAACTTCCTACTTATTTTTGTGATTTGGAACCAAAAAGAGAGGAATAAGACTTCATTTTTCATTCATTCATATTATTTAACAATTAATTTTGTTTGGTTTACAATGTAAGCAGAAAAAAAAACATTTTTATCTAAGGTTTTAATGGAAATATCTGAATATTTTATCTTTAATTTTAAACATTTTGACTTCGTAAATGCGTCCGTTATAAGGTTCCTACTTGGTGGTTGTGATTAAAAACAAAACATAATTATAAAGAGAGTGACACAAGACTTATAAAAACATTATTTAACAATTAAAGAATCTAGACTAATTACATGATTATAAGTATGTTCTTTTCAATGTTTCAACTCTAATTATGTTCTTAGATTTATTTGTGATAGTGCGTATTATAAATGTCAATTGATCTCAGTTAAAATGTTGTGTCGTTCCGATTATGTATCCAAGATTTTTTGTTACATTTTTTTAAATTTTATACTTACTAGTAAATACCTCAATAATTTAATAAAAAAAACTTTAAATTGTGTTTTATTGTGATAAACCATTCATACAAATATATACCTTCAATAAAAAAACTATCCGTACTGAGAATATGTAAAATGTTTCACCATTTGACCCTAAAGTGACAACCCTAGCAGTTTGAAATTTGGTTTTTGCACTTTGTATGGAAACAACCTAAAATGGCCATGTAACATTGCCCACCCGATTGCCGACTCAAGTTAAACTAATAATGAGAGGATGTTTGATGCTATTGCTAAAATTGCCCGAATTCTTGTTGTAGTTTTTTTTTCGTTATTTTAAGAGCTATAATTCTGTGTTAAATCGACGTGGGCAATGTTGGACAAAACCCAGGGTAACTTGACCCGCCTCTAAAATCGGCCGAAATCTTGGTTTAAAATGCTTTTAAAAAATCTTTTTTGCAATGAGTACACGCACGTGATCATACTCTTTACGATGGACTAAAAAAACACTAGCATCAGCATAGAAAAAAATATAAAAAATCATCGTTTTCCAAAAAAAGCGGGCAATGTTGGACCATTTGACGGTAATACACTACATGCTTGGGGTTTTTTGGCGTAAGCGCCAGACGTAAAAGTGCAATGAAATCGAAGATATCATTATGTTTTGTTAACATTTAAGGTAGTGACGTAGAAGACAGGGAAGAATGACATTTTTACATAACTTAGCCGTTTATTAATCTGTCATTTGTACAATTTAGAAAAAAAACGCGTTTTCGGATTTCGTTTCTATCGAGGAAATTTTAAACAAACATGTTTCCGTGTTGGGCAGCAGATAGGTTATATAGTCAAAAAATCGCCCAAGTGCGAGTCGGACTCGCGCACCGAGGGTTCCGTATAATTTTTCACTTACCCGAACTTTATTACCCGATACCGGTTGAGTTAAGTTTGCACCTGATATCTATGGCATTGCATACAAATGAGGTGCAAAGTTAACGCAACCGGTTGTTCAAATAGGTTTTTTGCCAATTAAAAAAAAACTTAGCTACTAAGAGTCACGGCTATTACTTTTGTGTAGTATTTATGTTTATTTATGAAATTGTGAAAATTTCAAAAAATTCGTTTCATAAACTTCGGAGATAGAAGGGCCGAATTTACGAATTTAAGGCGGACGAAGTCGCGGGCAGAAGCTAATTACTTATAAATGTTACAATTTTTTATTTATTTGCTTACGAACTAATTGTTACTGTACTATGTTTCTTTGTTCAAATTTAACTTCGTTAAATGTTTAGTTTTAAAGCGCCATCTAGTTTTTGCCTGAATATCTCCTTGCGATCGGAACAGCATTAAGTAGATGTTTTTTTTTTCTCTTTATTTAAGAGCTTTGTCACTGACTGACTATGTCGCTCCATTGTTAAAAGGCGTTACAGTCGAACTACATCTAACTTATTCTATTAACAATAGCTCGTCGAACTAGCTTCAACAGTGCCGCGGCTGAGTCCGATAGAGGAGCAGCCAGAGCACTGTTGCAGCCACCAACTTCAAATAACCTATTGCATTGGTCGTTACATACCAGTTGTTGCCGGACAGCTTCGTTTCGGACACATTCCATTATGATGTGATATACATCTTCCGGCACATCGCACTCAGCACAGTTTGGGTAGGGAACTTTGCCCATCATAAATCCGAATTTCTTTAATGGAATATGTCCGGAGCGCAGTCTCATCATCAGAACTATATCGTTTCTGTTTAAACGACAATCAATCCAAGGAGTGATCATGGGTTCCGGTTGGATCGTCTTATACCAGATGCCTTTTTCTTTTGATCTCTCATCAAAATATTCATTCCAAATATTATGCGTATGCCGTTTGGCTAAACTAATACAATCTGAGTAAAACGGTAACACGTTGAGGTCTACCCCGTAACAAGCTTGCCGGGCTAACGTGTCCACCGTCACATTACCGTCTATGTCCACGTGGGATGGTATCCTTTGGAGAATTATTGTCTTGCCATCAGATTGTAATTTATCGATACGATCCAAAATGCTATAGCCTATCGGAAGACCTCGAACACTCGAGGTACACCGAGCCACGTGTTGGAGAGCACTTTTGGAGTCCGACAAAATGATAAATTTATCGTAGCCCAGAGATTGTATGTAAGACAGTGCTTCGGCGATAGCTACAAGCTCAGCATGCATTATCGAAATATCACAACTTATGCTTAGTTTAAGCGATGTGTTCAACTGTGGGTCATAAAATGCAGCGCCCACTGCATGTAATTCTTTAGAACTGTCCGTGTATATACAATAAAAGCCAGAATAATCCATTCGCAAAACTTCATAGACTCTTGTTCTTAGATTACCTATATTATAGATACGTTTAGCTTTCGTTATCTCCGGGACGTTTAGTTATTAAGTAGATGATGTTTTTGTTTTAGCACACGAGTACGGAACTTGCCGAGAAACCTGCTGCGCAGAGAAAGTAGTTCGTAAGCTGCGTTCGCAGGGACAGACACGCTGTCGCCAATACAGTTTCCTTATAAGGGAAACTTGACAAAATAAAACGTTTTGTGTCCGCGGTCGCTTGCTATGGGATTTTCTAGATTTTTCTCACGAATTCGTTCGTTACATTAATGTCTAAAACGTCTAAACGTATGAGTCATTAAATCTGGTTTCATCCAGTTACGTCTTGTAATTTTGTTACTATTTCTGTATAAATATGATCGAGTATTAATTATTAAGGCACCCAGTCAAATTTTTAGGTATTATGTGACTATGTCATGTTGATCTGTGGGTCTGTCAGCCGAAGGTATTTTTGAATTTTGGTAATTATGAAACTAATGCATTTTCACCTTCAGTCCTAATAATAATTCGGTATTTGAAATAAATGTTATTTTTACCAACTGTACATTTTGGATATTGGATGTTATATAAAGTCATTATGACATTTAATTATATTGGAAACAAATATTTTTGAGATTTTTGTCTATTTGGAACTGACACAATGCGAGATTGAGTCAAAATATGTAACAGGGTATTATGATATTTGGTTGTAGCGAACCGGTTCCGTACAATTCAAATACTTATCAAGAAAACTTTTCTTGCCACACCTCTACGTCTTCTATATGTTTTAAATTACATGTACCTACTTTCAACAGTATAAGCTGTGAGTTATATAGAGTGATTAGTGATTAGTGAGTTTATTGCAGCGAAACGATAGCACCATTACAGGAAGAAATCTTAAATCTAGATTGAATAATAATACATATCTTAATATTAACGATCGATCTGTTGGTTATGGCGGGTGACATTTTTCTATTGCAATAGACAAAAAAAAAGCCCGTCCAAACTACAATCTCATAGCCAGATATATCTTTCCTTAAAATGCAATAGTTCCAACATCTGCTGGGCCTGGGGCCTGCTCATGGGGGTATTCTCTTATTGATATGACCAGGAGCGAGTCCCAGCAGAAATACAGTCACAGCAAACTTCTCGAAACGTATTGGATCCTTATCCCCACGCAAGCCTCTCAAAAAATCGGGATAAGGCGAGGTACAAATAATAAAAATCGGGAACAATCTTACACAAATCGACCTAGTCTCAAACTAAGTAAGGCTTGTATTATGGGTACTAGGCGACGATATACATAATATATGGATAAATATACTTGTCACAGATTTTTAATATTGTTAGTTTTGCTTTCGATTAAAATAGTTTCTATGTTGATTAAAAATAAAGTTTCTAATATGAACTTGTTCCGGTTTGTAATGGTGGTGGGTAAACGCCGTGACGTCACGCGCACGTGAGACCGAGTCGTTGTAGAGGGGCTGGTCGGATGGCTGGTCATTCTTGTGCCAAGAGCCGAACCGAAAGCACCTAGCTCAACTAATCTGTCGGTTTACCCAATACTAATAGGCACTGTGTACCGATCTACTAAGTACCTACATAATACAAGTTGAGTTTTGGAATAATTGGTTTTCTTGCCCGGTTACCTAGGCCATGGATACACTTCCAAATGAGTCACTTGACGAAGATCCGCGGGGAACCCTAGATATTACTGTTCCGCCATCAAATCCATCTGGTAACGATGCTGTTATGCCCCTGTCGTCATACTTAAATAAATAGAAAATATCCAAGATCCAGGAACAAATATTCGAGCTCATTACAAAGACACTTGCACTGGCCGGGATTCGAACCCGGGACCGCCAGATTCGTAGGCCGTTGTGCAACCCACTAAGCCAAACGTGTCCTCTAAGTACGATGTGAAATTTTCCCGCAGCGAGATGATTTTTGATCATGATACTAAACAACAAAAAAAAAAATTTAGCTCCCCAAGGTAGTAACACGTAGTAAGTAGACTTGATCAGCTGATTGCATATTTTCTATGGGAAGTCGATTTTTTATTTTTATTTGGACCTATATTCCTTGGGGAAAGTTTTTCAGTATCATGTTATATTATGCATTGTATAATATAAGGATACAACACAATGGTGCCATGTCCTCAACAAAAGGCTCTCAAGGTATGGTCATTCAAAAACTGATGATGACTAAATTGTAATAATTAATCCGTCATGTAGATAACTAAAAAATATTGGACACATATTTTTTCTTTTTTTACGTGTACCGCATGACCCCGCACTTATAGTATTATAGTATTATATAGACTTAGTATAAGACCTGAAATGCCTACATATCTTATAAGCTAATAAAAAATATAATTTGTTCAATAAATTCATTTCATACCTTTCTATCCAATCCCGATAGAAAGATATGAAATCATTACTTTGACTAAACAGTCAAAAATCGATGGAGGGCTTGTGGAGCGCTTCTGCGCGTTTGTCCGGGTCGGGCCCTCCAAGTCGCCTTCGGCGGCCGGCCCTTCAGGCCCTCCCCCGTCTCGAACGGAGAAGCAGGAGTCCCGCTCCTCCATTTCGGGTGCGGCCCTTCCGGCAAAGGGCACTTCGGTGCCCCTAGGGTCCCCTGCCTCCCCGTGTGCGCCCTCCCCCTCCCGCTTGTGAGGCAAAAAATCGGGATCTTCAGAGTCCCAAGTCAAGACTCCACCGCCCCCCCCATAGCTCCGGCCGCGAGGGGAAGTCGACCGGCTCGCGCGGCACCGCCGACAAAAAGTCACCATTAATTCTAAGGCCCCTGAGGCCCCCGCCGCCCGAGAACGGTTGGCCTCCTTCTCCAAGCCCTCCGCTGTAAACCCAGCCAGGCGACGCAACTCTGAGCGTGGCAGTGTCCGCTCCAGGACACGGTCACGTTCCTCACGACGGCCCTCCATTATAGGAAACTCACTCGCCCCCACCCCTAGAATCATCCCTCCGGAGGGTGAGGGCCGTGTCATTGACCTGACCTCACAGCAGGGTCCCTCCGACCCCCAACCCGTTCAGGGCGTACCTTTGGACCAGGACATGAACGGGACCGTGGTCTCCCGCCCTAAGCGTCTTCGCGGACAAGACTTCCCCCCCCCCCCTCAGGGGCAGGCCTCCCCCCGCTCGCGGGGTTCCTCGGCATCGCCGGTGGCCAAAACTCCTCGTGCTCCCGCGGGAACCCACGGTCCACATGACCTCCCAGACCCTACCCAAATAAGCGTAGCCCACGCCAACGACAGGATTGCCCTCGATATGGATACCTCCCAGGTAACCCTTCTTCCCTCGGGTACCCCCCAAACCTCCCCCTCAAACCCTATCCCACCATCCCTTATAATCCCAGACACCCAAGGCCCTCCCCCGGAGGACATTCTTTATTCTGACCCCCAAGCCCAGAAACCAAAAATTCTCGGCCACATTGTCCTCCTGGATAAGTCAAGATGGAACACCGCCAAAACCCTCATTCACCAACGAGGCATAAAAATCGCGCAAGCGATAAATCAGACCAAAGGGCAACGTGGCGCCAGAGAAGATGGGATTAAAGTCACATTTTACACCATCGATGACTTCCGAGCCTTGGCCAGACTCATGGCAGAGATCTCCCTTCCCTACCATAGAAGCCTTTTTGAGTAGGAAAAGGGCTTCACAGTGGTAGTGAAGGGAGTTCCAAAGGAACTCACTCAAGAAGAAAATTTAGATGACCTTACCGAAAAAAACATAAAGGTAGTGAGTGTTCACAGATTCTGGAACCGGCACAGGGGCAAGCTCTGCGAAAAGCCGGGCCACACGACCAATTACCTTGGTTGCCCAAACGCCCCTAAAAGACGTAAAAGGCCGAACCCTCCCAGGGCAACAAACGGCAGCGCCTCTCGCTACCACTCCAACCAGGGTTCCCGCCCCTACTATCCTCAACAGTCCGACTTCCCGGTATACCCCGGATTCAACTCATCCAGACCCTCCCAGGGCAAATACCTCCCTGACAACCTCTCCTCTTCCATCCCCCCAGGCCAACACCTGCCTTACTCGCCCAATCCTCTTCCTCCTCCGGGCCCCCAGTACGCACATCCAAATAGCACTCCCTATCCCGTCCCACTCATGGCACCCCAAGGAGGCCGGCCTCCTACTTTAGCGGAAGCCCTAAAGCCGAAGCAAAAGAGCCCACTCCACCAACAGCCACACCCCCCTTCCCACCACCAGTCTCATCAAACCAGCCAGCCCCAAGTGCACGCGCCTCCCCAACAAAGAAGCCCCGGCCAGCCAATACACTCTTCTCTATTAACCGTCAGCCCCGATGAGTTCCCCGAGCTGTACGAGGCGTTCGCTTTACGCGTGCGCCTTGAGGCAGTTGAGGCGGAGCTCAAAGGTGCTGACGGCAGTCAAAAGCTCAGGATCCTCCGTGAACACCAGGCCATTCTGGCCGGGGTCACTTTTACGCGACCTTTATGGACTTAACACGCCCTAAGATAAAACCAAAGTCTATAAAGATTGTCACATACAATGCAAACGGGCTGGCTGGTCTGAAAGACCAACTCCTCCTCTTCGCAAAGCAACATCAGGTTGACATCATATTGGTCCAAGAAACCTTTTATAAACCATCCAGCCCTGTCTTCCATCTACCCGGCTTCCTCTCCGTGAGAAATGACCGCCTCACGGGAGTATTTGGCGGCACCATGATATTTTATAAAAAAGAACTCCATATAATCAGCATCGACCCGCCTGCCCTGGAAAACCTGGAGGTGTCAATCTGCAGGGTCTCTCCGGATGACCACGCCTCCATTACAATCGTCTCCGTGTACAAGTCCCCCGCCAAGACCCTCCTTAAATCCGACCTCGACGCTCTGGCCAAACTCGGTCCCTCGGTCATCCTTATGGGTGACCTAAATTGCAAACATGTAGCGTGGAACTGTGGCATCACCAACACCAATGGCAACCGAATGATGCGCTATCTTCTAACTGAGAACTGCCTCTTCGACTTAATAGCGCCCCTTGAGCCCACTCACCACCCACACCAACAGGACTTCAACGCTGACATCCTCGTCATTGCCCTTCTAAAGAACGTACCCCTTAGGATGCGTTCTATAGAAGTGTTGCAAGACCTTGACTCTGACCACCGGCCAGTCATCTTGAGACTCGGCCTGCCCCCCAGTAACGGCCCCCCGATTACCAAAACACTCGTGGATTGGGAAAGGGTGAGGCAAGGTCTCTCCAAGACTTCCTCTCTATCTTCCTCTATCCCCGACCAAATATCTACAAATGAACAGACAGACGAGGCATTAAAACTATTCACGGGAGTCATCAGTGATGTTCAAGGGGAGGCGTCGAAAGAGGTGCCGGCTGAAGTCGCTCTCCGTCGACCCTTCTCTAATGAACTGCTGGACCTCCTTAGTAGGAAGAATGCCGCTCTTAGAGCATTCTCTTCGTTCCCTTCGCCTTATAACCGGACGGCCCTGCGCGCCTTGCAACGCGAGGCAAAGCGTAGGGTAGCCATAGCGGGCGAACGAATTTGAGGAGCTGATGTGAGAGATCTCGCCCAGTCACCTGGCGTACTGGAAACTAGCGAGATCTCTCAAATCAGACACCCACTACACTATCCCTCCCCTGAACCGCCCCGACAGCCAGACCCCGGCCTTTGAGGACTCCGAAAAGGCGGAGTGTCTGGCAGACAGCATTGAGAAGCAATGCACCTTTCCACCTCCTGACTCCGAAGACGCCATAGTCCACGCTACATATGTAGAATCAGTCACTGCCCACAAATCCAAACTTGCCCGCTCAGCCCCTCCTCCTGACTCTATCTCCCTAGACGAAATCAAGCTCGTCATCAAAAAACTCCGTCACAGAAAGGCCCCAGAGGCAGACGGAATTTCAAACAAGGTGCTGAAAATGCTCCCCGATGAGGCTCTCCTAATCCTGGTCAAAAAACTAAACTCCGCCCTCCGCAACGCCCATTTCCCCGCCTGCTGGAAGTCCGCAATAGTCATTGGGATCCACAAACCTGGCAAACCACGTTCCTAACCCTCTAGTTACAGGCCTATATCCCTCCTCAGCTCCCTTGGTAAGCTGCTAGAAAAAGTAATTCTGAAAAGAATTTACGATTTCACAGCTGCCAACAACATCACTATCCCTGAACAGTTTGGCTTTAGGGCCAAACATTCCTGTACCTACCAAGTACACCGCATAGTGGAAGATGTGCTGGTGGGCTTCCAACACAGATGGTGGCTAAAAACGGGTGCGGTCTTCCTAGACGTCGCGAAAGCTTTCGATCGGGTATGGCATGCCGGTCTGATATATAAACTATATCAGATGGGCATGCCGGGAGGTCTCGTACTAATCATACGAGACTTCCTCATCGATCGAAGCTTTCGCTTCCGCCACGAAGGCACGCTCTCCTCCCCCCACCCCATCAGGGCGGGCGTCCCACAGGGCTCCGCGCTCTCTCCCATCCTTTACTCAGTCTTCACGAACGATATTCCGATCCACCCCAAGACCAAACTTGCATTATTTGCCGATGACACTGCCATATACTCCACAGGAAACCGCCTTGCCAAAATCAGAAAGAACCGCCAAGAGGCTCTCAATGATCTGGGAAGGTGGTTCCAACTCTGGCGCATTACGGTCAACCCAGATAAGAGCACGGCAATAATGTTCGTTAGATTCACCCCCAACAAACAGGCACTTTACCATAAAAATCCACCTTTAGACCTCTATAACACCCCCATACCATGGGAAGGCAGTGTAAAGTACCTTGGAGTCACCTTGGACCATAAACTCACCTTTAGGAAACATATCAAGCTGGCTAGAGGCCGGGCAGCCTTCATACTGGGGAGGTTGGGCCCAATGATAAACAGAAACAGCAAGATGAGTCTAAAGAACGGGTACGTCCCATAATGTATAACAACGTTTGATATAATTTCACTTTATTAACATTCATAATATATAATGAATGTTTGATATAACAACAAAAACAGTAATTTCATATCGTATACCTTTTATAAAGTATAACAAACGGTATTCATACTAACATAACGTCTAATATTCACTACGGCTAACATCAATTTATATAACATACATCAGGTATATCGTTAGGAATATATAATAACATTTCAAATAATATACATTAGGCATACTACTTTTGTTGATATAATTACCTAGAAAAGTAGGTCATATCGAAAAAAGTAGGTAAGGTTAGGTTTGTATAGCAAACCATAAAACCATAACACCGACTGCTACCAAGTCCGACATCGGTGAGGTTAGGTACGACGACGAGCGAAGCGAGGAGGAGTGATAGGTTGAGTTGTGACCCTAAAGAGCGAGCGAAGCGAGCGAGCCGCGCGGTACTTTATAGGCACAAATGTAGGACTATTTTTTACAAGCATACAGTTTTTTTCTATGGAAGTGAAATAAAAGATTAATATTACATTGGAAAAATGTATTTATTATGTTTAATGTACATTTTAGAGACGTTTGACGCTAATAAAATAATACAGGCGTTTATGTGTTCTGTACTTTATACACTATGTAGTTAGAGTTATCGATCATTCTATGTTTACATCATTATATTATGTATATGTTATATATATAATTCATTATACCAATTATAATTCTGTGTAATGTTCATTATAACTGATGAAATGAGAGAATTTAAATTTATACGTTTCGTTTATTATGTATTCCGTTTGTTATATCCAACAAACTTATATAAAGTGAGCTTACATATTGTGAGTGATATATAATAAGTTGTTACACGTTATATTACTTACCCCTAAAGAACAAGCTACTCCTTTACAAGATGTGCGTCAGGCCCATCCTCTCTTACGCTTGCCCGGTCTTTACCCACGTGGGCGAATACCACTTAAAGCCACTACAAGTCCTTCAGGCCAGGGCCCTCCGTAAAATCACTGCCTCCCCTTGGTATGTCTCAAACTTAAGTATCTACTTTGATACCAAAGTCCCCACCATCTACGACTTCCTAAGGAAGGCCACTACACACTTCCTCTCCGACAACGCTCCAGTCCACCCCAACCCCCTGGTTAGGGAGGCCTGTAACTATACCACGCCCCCCCCCCCTCCCCGAGACCTCATCGGCTTCTGAGCCTCCCAATATCCCTCAACCATACCCTTTACCCGACCCAGAATCTCCAACTCCGCCCGACCCAGAACCCGCAACTACTTACTACCCCGTGAAGAGGCATCGCCTGGACAATCTTGGTGTCAACATCCCGGAATCCGATCCCACACCCTCCCTGACCCCCTCTGAGGCTGCCGAGGAGGATGAACTGTCCCTCAACCTACATTTCCCACTTCCACCCGAACTAAACCCTCGCAACAAAAAAGGGCAAAAACTCCACATACGTCGTCCAAAGGACGTCCTGAACGACCCGGACTTCCAAGCTGGTCATGGGCGCCCCGCGCCACAGCTCTCACTTTCTCTCCAAAAATTTCTTGTCAAAAATTTGGTATCATTTTGAGGTTCCTAGTTTTTTTTTTATTTAGTATATATTTTCGGAAATAATCCCTCCGAAAGTAGCATAAATCGTGTCCCCTCCTATTTTTCTAAACCTTACATCCAATATAAAAATCAATAAACAATTTTAACGAGAATTGTTTTCAACATGATCGGATATACCTTTTTTGTGTTATTGCCGAAAAACTGCGCTTCGCGACAAAAGGACAGTGCCGGGGAGATACGCTCTTTTGCTAATGCTCTTTTTCATATCGTATTTTTTTCATATGTATGCATGGTTTTGTATGTACGCCTGCGCAACCTTACACTCAACAAAGTCCGACATGCTCTAGGCCGGTTTTTTCAACATCAACCAAATTATTTAGCGAAAACATCGCGTAATAAACAGATATCACCTGACCTCTTTATTATGGCAGAGTAAAAAGATAAACGTTATCCCAATGTGATCCCAATCCTATTAAGCAACCGTAAGTATAAACTATAGGTAAATAGGTGTTGTTTCGTTCAGTATGGCCGCGTTACTCCGCGTGCTTGCTTGTGCTCTGATGACGTGAAGCTAAAACTTTAATCATGGATTTTGCTTCTACAGGTGCGTAACTATTTTATTGACCGACTTCAAGAAGCAGTTTGTGTGAATAGTATTTTGTGTTGCCTGTTTGTAACTGATAAATAAATAAATATCAGGGACAATCTTACACAAATCGAACTAGTCCCAAACTAAGCAAAGCTTGTACTGTGGGTACTAGGCGACGATACACACAATCTATAGATATATTATAATACTTAAACACATATAATACATCCAAAACCCAGGTACAAACATTTGTGTTCATCACATAAACACTTTGCCGGGATTCGAACCCGGGACCGCTAGCTTCGTAGGCCGTTGTACAACCCACTGAGCCAAACGTGTTCTCTTAAAGGTGCGTCCACACTTGTATCATTTGCTTGTATACGATCACCGTGCCGTGGCATGACTGCGTATCGCGCTGCTTGGACGCTCACTGTCGGCGCGCCGATTATGCCGCACTCTTCCGATATAAGTGTGTGATACGCGTAGCAAATGGATTTCGAGCGATCGGATCGGCGCAACGTCCAAACCTAAAGGTGCGTCCAGATTTGTATCATTTGCCCGTATCAGATCATCGTCGCGTGGCATGATCGCTTGTCACGATCACGCGTTTGGACGTTGCGCCGATCCGATCGCTCGAAATCCATGTTGCGACGCGTATCACACACTTAGATCGGACAGTGAGCGTCCAAGCAGCGCGATACGCAGTCATGCCACGCCATAGTGATCGGATACGAGCAAATGATTCAAGTGTGGACGCATCTTTAAGAGTTGGGTTAAGCCATGGAGCGGTTCAACCACCTGTTCCGGAGTGGTAATAAAATAATAATAGTATTCGTTAGTCAAGAGAATGGAATTAGTTTTCGTAATTTGTTGCTGTCGGTACGAGTATAGGTATCAGAATGCCGACGCGACAAAACGGCGTCGCGAGTCTGTGAATATTTTGGTAACATACACGAGAACAGGCGGTCGAACCGCTCTGTGACCTTACCCAGTTACACTCTTGTTGGTGAAGTAAGTAATCAGTTCACTGCCCTTTCACCAAATTAATTTTTGGCAAATGTTTCATTTCCCAACCCTCGATTTTCTCTGAAACCATATTTTTCAGATATCGTAAAACAAACCTAACCTAACCTACCGTATTCTATAGAACCATAAGAAAATACACAGAAAAAAAAATGGTTTTGGATAAAATCGAGGATTGGGCAATGAACCATTTTTCAAATGAAACATTTGCCAAAAAATAATTTGGTGAAACGGCAGGACACCGGAGTAATCGCCACACTTCCTTACCCCCTGTTAGCCTTATGGTCTCCTGATACGATACAATTCCCGCTTCTTCTTTCACTTGATTTTCCTCTACCCCTTCTCCCATTACCCTTACCTTTCAGTAGTGGCGTGGCGTCGATATATGATTTCCACCGGGTTGCCCAAGGAGAGGCTTAGACTGGAAACAGTGCTGGACCGATGGTAAGCGCGTACGGTGGGTCGGTCGTGTTTTGTATGGCCGCATACGCGCTGACGGTCAGCATCAGTTTGAAGTCTGTGTGCCTACCATGAGCTGAGTTTACGATCGGCGCTAGCGAGTTTCTCGTATCGAGAGTCAGTGCACCTCTCTCGCACGCGCTAATAGTGCGAAAGAGATAGACCGTCATCGAGCGCTCGATACTCGCTCGTGCCGAACTCATGGTAGGCGCACTGAACGCGCCTAAATCACCTAAAGGTGCGTCCACACTTGAATTGAATTAAATTGAATTTCTTTATTCAGTAGCAACACCAAAACGCTTACACGGTAGACATTAGATACTAACAGGACACAATAATATAACAATAATCAACTTAATAATTTAAATGAATAGCAATAATAGTCGCTACATAATGTCAAATACAATTGCTCGTATCCGATCACCGTGGCGTGGCATGACTGCGTATCGCACTGCTTGGACGCTCACTGTCGGCGCGCTTGTCCGATCTAAGTGTGTGATACGCGTAGTAACATGGGACGAAGATCTGATCGGGCAAATGAAACAAATGTGGACGCGCCTTGATGCTTTCTACAGCGATAGCTACGCCCGACGACCGTACGCGCGTACCATCGGTCGACTTACCTTTTACTTTAAATATGAGTTTATGTGTTAACTAGAAGGCGCCCGCAACTTTGTTCGCAGAGGAGATAAAGTCATAATCATAACCCCCTCGTTTTTTCAATCAATCAATCAACCAAATTTTTTTATTCAAGTAGGCCTAGTTACAAGCACTTTCGAAATGTCAGTTACATGAGAGTGAATGTTTGCTGGGAGACATACAATATGATCCAACATTTGCTGCAAAGATTAGGGAAACCCAGAAAAACCTAATCAGATCATTAAACTTAAGTATAATAT
The DNA here is from genome assembly GCA_905404275.2 of Hedya salicella. Classification (NCBI taxonomy): domain Eukaryota; kingdom Metazoa; phylum Arthropoda; class Insecta; order Lepidoptera; family Tortricidae; genus Hedya; species Hedya salicella. Next base: position 50,670,948 of record FR990097.1, on the reverse strand, counting down.
TATTGATAAAATCATCATTTTAAAAATTAAAATAATCAATAACATAAATCCCAAAAGGATCGTCAATAAAAAAGAAAATAATAATAATCTAGAATGTGTCTAGAATAAAATTCTAAATGTCAAGAGTATATAAAACAATTAAGATTAAAATAATAATAATACCTTAGGTATTCGTTAAAATAATTATACATATACCTACATGACGCTATAATTTACATTAATCCCACGCGGCTTTATCATTCATGTAATCTTGTGTGCTATAATAAGCTTTAGAAAATAATTTTCGTTTCACAATATTTTTGAATTTACCAATAGACAACTCACTTATGCTGCTAGAAAGTTTATTATAAAACCTCACATAGTTACCCATGAATGATCTCCTTATTTTATGGAGCCTAGTAGCAGGCACTGCGAGCTTATGCTTATTTCTAGAATTAATATTATGTATATCACAGTTCTTCTTAGCCCTTTGACCGCCAACGACGGCTGTGGCCGACAGCTAAAAGTCGTGCCACTGACGCCACGTCGGCTACAGCCGTCCAAATTTAAATGATCAAAAACTTTGGATTACAAGTATTTTTCATCCCTGTTGATCTTGGAGCTCTTCTTATTTTTTTGCTCTAGCGTCAGTGGCACGGTAAATTGGGTAATATTTTTATGTACATACATAATATTCTCATAAATGTATTGACAATGCACTGTCATTATATGAATGTCCTTAAACTAATCTCTAAGCGAGTCTCTATGGTTCATTTTATATATCGCACGAACAGCCCGTTTCTGCAAAACAAATATAGTATTAATGTCGGAAGCACTGCCCCATAGTAAGATACCATACGACATAATACTGTGGAAATAACTGAAATACACTAATCGAGCAGTTATCACGTCTGTTAATTGACGAATCTTACTTGCTGCAAAAGCTGCAGAACTCAGTCTATTCGAGAGATTAGCAATATGGAGACCCCATTGGAGCTTAGAATCTAATGTAATACCGAGAAAGACTGTACTTTTAACTAGTTCCAGTTCCTCACCTTTAACAATAACGCTTGCTTGCTCATGTTTTACGTTACTCGTGACAAACTTAACACATTTAGTCTTTTTCTCATTCAAAAATAAATTATTTACATTAAACCAATTTACTACTTCACAGATAGCATTGTTTACGTCATTGTAGGATCATTGATTTCGTACGACTTTGAAAATTAGAGACGTATCATCTGCAAACAAAACTATCTCATGGTGGGTCTTTACGAGGTGTGGCAAGTCGTTTATATGGATAAGGAACAGGAAAGGTCCCAATATTGATCCCTGCGGCACACCCATAGAGACTAATGACCCTGGTGATCGCTTTCCATTCACGTCAACCCTTTGTATTCTACCATTTAAATAAGACTCTAATAAATTTAGTGCTAATCCTTTAACTCCGTAGTGGTGTAAAAACGCAATCGAAGGCCTTAGATAAATCACAGAAGATGCCTAAAGCATCTCGCGATTCCTCCCAGGCATCGAAAATGTGTTTTACGAGCTCAACTCCGGCGTTGGATGTCGAGCGACCCCGCGTAAAACCGAATTGATTACTATGCATCAAATTGTTCAAATTAAAATGTTTTAACAATTAATATAAAATTAGCTTTTCAAAAATTTTATATATTGTTCTAAAGTTAGTGGGGTCAGAGGTACTACCTGATTTAAATAAAGCAGTTATTTTGCTATGTTTCATCAGATCAGGAAACTCACCGTAGTCAACACTGTTATTGAATATATCTGCCAAGTCAGGCGCTATGACTTCTATTAGGGATTTGACAGCATGGACTGAGACCATTGGTTTTTTGACTTTAATTGATTTAAATGCCTTTACTACATCTGAAGGACTGATATGTTTAAAATAAAAATCCTTACTACATTCTGGGACGTTTTCATTTAACAACATAACGGCAGACGAAGATGATGAATTTAAACACTTAGTTGTGGATACTGGTATATCGGTGAAGAAATTTTCAAATTCTGTTGCTACATCTAAACTAGAATCTATAATTTTGCCATCAATTTTTAATTCTAGAGCAATAATTGCGTGCCTCGATCTACCAGTCTCCGCATTAATCACTTTCCAAGTGGTTTTGATAATGTTCGAACTATTTTTGATTTTCTGGGATAAATAATTACGTTTGGCAATATGACAAATTTCTTCAGCGTAGTCGGGTAAAAAGTATCCTATAACCATCTACCCGTGTACCAAAAAAATTTGAAATCTGTTCAGCCGATTTTGTGTGATGAAGCCACAACGACACATACAGAAAATCCAAAAAAAATATTTTTCGTTTTATTGACCTCCAAATAGTCCGTAAAAATATTTTTTTTTTAAATATCTTCAATGTACAGACATGTCATTTTTACAACTTTATAATAGTATAGATGAATGCACTTCGGCTACCCTTGTAATTTTTCTGACGCCCCACGGCTCTGCCTTCCAGACTACAAAGAAAGCATCATGTCGCGTAAGGTAGGCCATCATCTTTCCTCTTATATTATGTATAGTTTTAAATATAGATGTTTTTCAAATTAAAATTCCAATAATTTAATAGGTACAAAATAACATTCCATAATTCTTTAGTAATAAAGAAGCTTACCCTATGTTAGTACTACATAAAATAGGGATAATGACAAAATTTTAATTTATTTATTTGTTCCATAGATTAACACATATTTAGATTCATAATTAGTCCGCCATGTAGATTAATAAAAAGTATTGGACACGTATTTTTTCTTTTTTTACGTAATCAAAAAAGCAAAAATTAAAAGTCCAGCCCCTAGCTCAAGTAGGGTATCATATGAAAGGGCTTCATCTGCACATTTTCCATTAAAAAAAAAATCCTTAAATTTCTTTTTATAGGAAAATTAAGGAAAAAATACCATTCCGCCCCGTTTATCATTTTTGAATAACCCGGTTTGTAATATTTTCTTCTGTTTCCGCGATTATTACTCATTGAAATAAAACAATTTAACGGATTTTATCGCGTATATTATCTCATTTTAGTTCCCGACATAATATACGCGATATAATCCGTTAAATTGTTTTATTTCAATAACCCGGTTTGGTTAAATTTGCCCCTCATTTGTATGTGACGCCATAGATACCAGAGGCAAACTGAACTCAACCAGCAAGTTAAGTCCGAATAAGTGAAAGTTTGTACGGAACTCTCGGTGCGCGAGTCAGACTCGCACTTGACCGGTTTTTATACATTATTCATTTGACCCTCTAGATTGAAAGGCAGACCGTGCATCTGTTTATTCGTCTCAAATCATCAACATTAAAAAAAGAATGAATCGTGCGATCCCCTTATCGTCTCACACATTGCAATATTTACATTGACACATCAATAGAAAATGCACTCTTCGATTATATATTTAAAGTGAGAGTTTGCGCACCTGTTTATTTGTGCGCTCGTTGCGTAATCTGTATCCTCTTGAGCAATGAACTCATTTGTAAACGTAGCGATTATGTTTTGTTTTCTTATTATTTTCATCATGTGCCATTTCGTTAAATGCACGTTAAATGGCTATCTGCATTATTTTTGTTAAACAATGTTATTAACCCCGAAGGTTATAAAGAAAAGGTGTGTTATAAATTTTAACGAGAATCTGTGTCTTAATTCTTAGCCTCCTGAACCTCGTGTACTTTTAAAAGTACAAGTTAAATAGAGGTTTGATCTCGTAAAATTCAAGAAGGTTCGAAATTTAAAAATGCAAAGCACTCGGCCTCAGGAGGTTAGACTATACTTTAGGACACAGATGCACAGGTACTTGCAGCAGCACAGGCTGGAAATGACAAGCATCGTTATTATAGCCCGGCTAGTTCGTTCGTGACACATACCATGGGAGTTAAGTCTCGTACCTTAATAGGGATGTTGAATTTTTTTTTGTGGTATGTTATAAAACGACCTTTCAATAATAGAAATACTGATGAAAAAACTACTTCAATATCATAAAAACTCCAGGAGATACAACAAGGTTAGAATCACATTTTTGGACTTTCCCAAAAACGCTCCATACTAAACCCTAGGAAGGCGTGACGTCAAACCTTCTTACCTAATATGGGGAAGTTAAGAACTTTGTTCTGCAGCTATGTTAAAACTTGCGTTTATCTAAACGCTTTCATAACAAAAGTTACCATATATTTCATGGGTTATTCAATGGTATATGATTTATTAATATTTACATACTTTAGAAATGGACTTGCCTACCTATTTTTAAAGGCTCATAAAGCAAAACATACGTAAGGTATCGAACTCAGTTTTTTTTTTAATTTTCTTCATAAAAACTACCATGTCGCATCAAAATTGTATTATTATTTGTACAGTCAACATCCCCATTAGGCCACTCGGCAAGCTTCGTGGCCTAAACGCGGTACTCGACAGAAAAAGCATACATTATATAACGATCGCATAAAATACTACTCTGTTTGTCAATGTCAGTAACCAATATAAAATGATCGAACACCGTGTACATTTTGCTTGAAGGTGCGTCCACATTTGTATCATTTGCCCGATCAGATCTTCGTCCCGTGGCATGATCGCGTGTCACGATCACGCGTTTGGACGTTGCGCTGATCCGATCGCTTGAAATCCATGTTGCTACGCGTATCACACACTTAGATCGGACAAGCTCGGCATGATCGCCGCGCTGACAGTGGGTTTCCAAGCAGTGCGATACGCAGTCATGCCACGCCACGGTGATCGGATACGAGCAAATGATACAAGTGTGGCGCACCTTTAGGAGTAGGACTCTGCTAACACTGGATTTCCATAGATACGGCCGATTGTAGCGTATATTTTGCATGGAACCCTCGGTGCGCGAGTCCGACTCGCACTTGGTTTATGTTTGAATGGTGACTTGAGCGAGACTAAGGTAGAATTACAATGTTCCTTATAGCTAAATAGCCTATGCTATTTAAAGATGGGTGCATCGAAAAATTAAGCTATTTTTAACCCCCGACTAAAAAGAGGAGTGTTATAAGTTTAACGTGTCTGTGACTCTGTGTATCTATCTGTGGCATCGTAGCCGATTTGAGTGCTGTTTTTTTCCCGAGTATTTAGGGTCCTGAGTGTTCTTGTTGTGTTTTTGTGTTTGTTGTTCTCGATATTTAGCTTTTAATATTGAAGCTAGGAACTCCGAATTTTGTTGCTATGTTCATTTCTACACAAATGGGGTTCTTAAAATTTTAATTTTCTCTAGTTATTTAGTGAGATTTTTGTCAAATCTAGTATATGAAACAGGCTGGTTTACAGATATGTGTTTTTTGACAATATAACCTATTCATCGCCTAACGCGGAAACATGTTTGCTTAAAATTTCCTCGATAGAAAAGAAATCCGAAAACGCGTCTTCATTTTCCGTTTTTTGTCTGGTTTGTGCAAACGACAGATTAATAAACGGCTAAAATATGTAAAATGTCGTTATTCTCTTTATCTTTTACGTAACTAAAGTAAATGTTAACGAAACATACCTAATAATATCTTCGATTTCATTGTACTTTTACATCTGGCGCTTACGCCAAGAACCCCAAGCATGTAGTGTATTAGCTTTCTCTTTCTTTGATGCGCGCGAGCAATAAATGCGTCCCTTATTACAAATTACGCTTATCGGCTGGCTCGTTTGGGGTGTGATTTTTCCTTGACGATGCAGGCCTTTAAATGTTTATCTCCTACGAGAAAAGGTGAGTTATAACTTGGACGTCTTTATCTGTATATCTGCCGCATTTTATTTATCCGACTACGCCGATTATGACTTTTCCTCCTGCGCGAACACAGTTGCTGGAACCTTCTAGCCCGGCATAAAGTTTATAACATTCTATCACGGACCTTTAAAACAAGAGGACTGACCATCTCCAAAAAGCCATTCCCCGATATGTACAACGCCATCTATAACAATTATTTTCTATAATTATTCAACTTTGCAAGCGTGACACAGTATTTAAATGTTACGATTTATGTATTATTAGTTATTTGCGAACTAATTGTTACTAACACTATGTTTCTTAATTTAATTATAACATCGTTAAATGTTTAGTTTTCAAACGCCATCTAGTTTTTGCCAGAATATCTCGTTGCGATCGGAACATACTCCAAAGTATGGCAACTGACAGTACTCTTGTGCTAATCGTCCTTGATTCTATGTATATTAGGTAGAGTCTTGCAAACTTGCATATAGTTATATAGGCGCCCACGGAAGTATCACCAGTTGCAAAGGTCACAATATAGGTTGATCACGAGTTACATTTATCTAATTGATGTGATTGTCACCTATGTTACTACATACATGCATGTGCCGTGCATAAAACAGAACTGTGTGACGTAGCCGGCTACTTGCCTTGACTATAAAATGGTATTTATTATTCATACGCCGATGACAAACATACAATGTAAAATAACATTTAATCTATCTTTTACGCAATTATAAACTTGTAACGTGTAAATATTGTCTTTTAGCGTTCCGTACCAAAAAGGTACAAAAGGAACCCTTATTGTGCGACTCTCTCTGTCTGTCCGACTATTAAAGCGCCATATCTCAAAAACTACTTAGGCTAACTATTTGAAATTTGGAAATTTATAAACATGGTCAGCCCACATTGCACAGGAAATATTTAAAAATATATTTTTATTTTCTAAAAAAACGACGAATATGAGGGGGGGTAAAAATTAAAAGTCTAGCTACTGGGTCAAATGGGATATCATATGAAAGGGCTTGACCTGCACATTTTAGAACTATATTTTTTTATTGTGATTAGATTTTGTTTTATTAAGGAAAATGTGAAAAAAATACCTCCCCCCCCCCCCCCTTTATCTCCGAAGTTTACCAATGGAAAATTTTGAAATTTTCACAATTTGTATTAATAAACATAAATATTACACGAAAATTATAGCCATGTCTCTAACTAGCTATTTTTTTTTAATTCGCAAAAAATCCATTAGAACAACCCGGTTGCGTTAAGTTTGCACCTGATTTGTATGCAATGCTTACAAATAGGTATAGAGTAAGTAAACATTTGTAAATTTGTACGGAACCCTCGGTGCGCGAGTCGGACTCGCACTTGGACGGTTTTTTTTTAATAAATTTGGAAATACCGCAACTTTTGTTCAAATTAATATTATAACACAGAGTTCTGTTGTAACATGATACAGGGGGCGTTACTATAGTACTAACTTAGAGTGTTCGAAAATTTCAAGCCACGTACGTAAAGTTGCGATAGCTCCGTCGGTCAGAGCACTTCTGCGTTAAAGAAGAGATCGCAGGTTCAAGTTCTGCTTACAATGTAGTAGGTCGCATTGATTTTTAAGGTTCCGTACCTCAAAAAAAAACGGAACCCTTATAGGATTACTTTGTTGCCCAACTGTCTGTCCGTCTGTCAGTCTGTCTGTCTGTCAAGACCCTTTATCTCAGGAACGCGTGGAGGTGCGAGTTGAAATTAAAACTATAAACTCAGGTTTATAAACTCAAAAAAAATACGGCCGTTTATACCGCAGAAACGGATATTTCGACACGTTTTGAAATTGATAGGGTATTTCCAGTTGTTCTAAAAACTTGAAATTTGGTATAAAGGAAGCTATTTTAGCACAATTAACAAAATAAATCGGAAATACATTTTTTTAAGTCTATCTGTATATATCAGGCACCAACATAAAATGATCGAGCACCGCGTACATTTTGCATAGGATTAGGGATCTGCTAACACTGGATACTCATAGATACGGCCGTTTGCAGCGTATCTTTTGTACGGAACCCTCGGTGCGCTAGTCAGACTCGCACTTGGCCGGATTTTTTGGTAAATTAGGTTTTTCCATCAGTTTTCCATCAAATGTTAAAAACAGCAGTGATCTAAGATTTAGCAACGACGTATATAGCTTTGTGTAACCACGAGCGATGAAAATGGCTGAAATTAAGTACATTTTTATCGCCCTAGTGCACAGCCATTTGATATATTATTTATTTTATCGCCCTAGATGTATAATGTACTTATTGTAATACATATGCGCTCGCGGGGAAAACGGATATATTCCGCACGTGTTCTCGGCTCCCTGCAATGAGTGCATTCGATGAACTTACGCACGAGTTTTATTCTCGTGTATAAACGAATGATATGTGAAAAATAAGCCAAGTTTTCATATCTCAAAACGTGCCAATTCCGGTAATAGTAAACAGTAAAACTAATTTATTGCTTCTTAATGTATTATTCACTTCTCCTGCTCAAAAAGTACGTCATATTAGCTTCGCGAAACGAGACTAAAATAGTACATTTAGCCCCTAGGGCTTAAAAGAAAAAACCTTGTAGTTAATCCTATATCAATTTCTATGACACTGAAAAAAAAACTTGCGGCCAGCTACATACTCCTTGCGAATAATTAAAAACAAACAAACCAATCTGATCAGATTGGCCAAACTTTCTGATAGAATTGCTCAAACTGTACTTTTAGTTTTTCATGAAATGTACAATTTTAATGTTAAGTCTTATTTATTTTCTCGCAGTCGAAGTGAAAAGCAGAGTGTTTAACACGTGGCTAAAATCCATTATGACACTCAGACATATTTGTCCTCGCTCACTTCGTGAGCTCGTCCAAATAATCACTTCGTGTCATTACCTATGGCATATTTTAGCCCCTTGTCAAACAACCTACTATTGGGCCTCGCAGTTTTCTATTCAATATGTTACAATATGAAGTGTTACAATATCATGGTGGATATTTAACAAAACTGGCAAAGCACTCAAAATGCATTGCGTGGCAGCTCGGTAGGATTGAGTTATTTCATTAAGTACAGAGTTCCTATGACCATCTTCCTGCTCCATCATCAGATCAGCTCGATGGTATCATATTATTGCATTGTCACCAAACTTATATAAGTATACCAAATTTTAGCTCAATTCGAATCCGGGAAGTAGCTCAAATTTAACTTGTAGAGGTGCGTCCACATTTGTATCATTTGCCCGTATCAGATCATCGTCGCGTGGCATGATCGCGTGTCACGATCACGCGTTTAGACGTTGCGCCGATCTGATCGCTCGAAATCCATTTTGCTACGCGTATCAAACACTCGGATCGGACAAGCGCGGCATGATCGCGACGGTGCGACGTCCACAGTAGCGATCATGACACGCGATCATGCTACGCGGTCATGATACGCCGCGATCAATCTCGAGTCGGTTTTTGCCCGATCATCTTCTGTCTCTTACATTGCAGCTACGCGTGAAAGAGATGACCGAGAGGCGTGGCTTGAGTCACTGGCGCAGGTGTGTTACGGCGAATTTCCAAAGTACTGCCATTTTTAGTTGCTACGCGCGCGGTGCCGCCGACGCATGGGCGCTGCTGTCCACGCTGGTGCTCGGCGCTCGCGTCTTATCAGCTGTCGTGATAATGATCTTCAAGTTTCTGCACGGGTGTCAACCAATTTGATGTGCGATCGCAGAGTGCAACAGTTTTACACGGAACACAACGCTACTACAGAAGAACGATCACGCGAAAAATGATGATCGGTGAAATGCCATGATGATCGGAGCGGTGAAACGATACGGCTAGCGTCCAAACTGCAGCATGCAAAATGATCGGCGTGGTGATCGGATACGGTGATACGCTACGGCTTAGTGTGGACGCGTTTCTTCACGTGGCGGCGCAAATGATACGGAATGCCGACAGTGAGCGTCCAAGCAGCGCGATACGCAGTCATGCCACGGCACGATGATCGGATACGAGCAAATGATACAAGTGTGGACGCACCTTAAGATTCCACCCTAACAAACATATTACATACATACATACATTGCAAGTTAAATAAAAGGTTGTAAAAACAGCCTGCAACATCACATATTTGACCTCTAAGTGTCATAGCAAAAGTACACAACATAATCATGCAGATAAAAAAACCGGTCAAGTGCGAGTCTGAGTCGCTCCCCGAGGGTTCCGAAAAACTTTCACTTATTCCGACTTAACTTGCCGCTTGAGTTGAGTTTGCCTCTGGTGTCTATGGCGTCACATACAAATGTGGGGCAAACTTAACCAAACCGGATTATTCAAAAATGATTTTTGGTGATTAAAAAAAAGTAAGACAGATAAATGTATGGTTATCATTTTCGTGTTATATTCATATTAAATTACATATTTCCAGAAAATTCCAAATTTTTCGTTTGGTTAACTTCGGAGATAAAGGGGGAATGGTATTTTTTTCCACTTTTTCCTAAATATAACGAAATTTAAGCACAATAAAAAAATTATCGAAAATGTACAGATTAAGCCCTTTCATATGATACTCTATTTGACCTAGTAACTAGACTTTTGCCCCCTCATATTGGTCGTTTCTTTAGAAAAAAAAAATAGTCAGACAGACAGACAGAGTCGCACCGTAAGGGTTCCTTTTTACCTTTTTGGTACGGAACCCTAAGAATACTTAGTAAGGTGGTTGCTATTGCCAAACATCACATCACAAGTTACACAAAATTCTTGATTTGTTTTTCAACTAACTATGACGCGTTACGCCTTTCAGCTAGCAACGCGAATCAAATTTGTACAGTCTGGCTTTTTCCACGATCATTATTCATATGTGTTTCTATATTGAAATTACTTTTCATGTGTATTTCCATATTGGTGCGTCATTGCGGAACTAATTTGACCGAACGAGCGTATCGAGCGAAGCGTCTCTGTTTTTAACCGACTTCCAAAAAAAAGAGGAGGTTCTCAATTCGACGGAATGTTTTTTTTTTAGGTGAGGCAAAAATGCTTTCGTACATCTGCCCGGATGTTGTAACGGTTCTGTTTTTCAAACGGTTCTCCTGAAATTTTGTGACCAGGTTTATTTATTTATTAATTAAGGTTCACCAACAATTGTTTTCACCAATCCATACTTCCATACTAATATTATAAATGCGAAAGTGTGTCTGTCTGTCTGTCTGTCTGTTACCTCTTCACGCTTAAACCGCTGAACCGATTTGGATGAAATTTGGTATGGAGATAGTTTCAGTCCCGAGGAAGGACATAGGCTACTTTTTATCTCGGAAAAATACCCTTATCCGCGATAAACGAATTTAAGGCGGACGAAGTCGCGGGCAAAAACTAGTACAACAATAAATTCTCATGCTTTTCTTTGAAAAATAGTGCAAAAATCTCTTAAAGAACTCAATCTTCATCCTCCTTCCAGACCATGGACGTAATGCGACGTCGGAAACGTCGAAGAATTACCAACGAAATCATATTTATACGCGATTAAGCCCCGTTTTGTTGTGTTGTGATAATGGGTTTGATTGATGTTAATGAGCATGATTTTTTCGGACAGCGAAGTCACTTTTTGTGATCAATTTGGTAACCGCCCACTGGAGCGGCAAGCGATGGAGATTATATCAGTTAATTGTGCATGAATTCCGCCAAATTACGAACAGCGCAGCGCGACACGCGAACGTTACATACTCGTATAAGTGATACAAAGACTAGTTTTTAGTCGCGGTGTCTCTCGGTTACAGAGTTGAGTAAAAAAACCGGCCAAGAGCATGTCGGACCATGGTCAGTGTAGGGTTCCGCAGCCGTTTATACAAAAAAATGCACTACAGATGAAAAAACATCGAGACATAAAAACGGTATGTCTAATCATGTTAAAATCAATTTTCATTTAGAGTAGTTATTGAGCTTTATAATTATTATTATTTTTTCATTTTTTTTGGACATACCGTTTAAAAGATAGAGGGGGGGGGGGGGGGGGGGAATCAATTTATGCCACTTTAGGAGCGATTATTTCCGAAATATCCACTAAATCAAAAGAAATCTTCACAACCCTCAAAATTATTTTAAAAGATCAGTATGTGCCATACATTGATATTTGCTGCAAAAAAATCAGTTTCAGTTACATGTATGGAGTGCCCCCTAGATTTTTTTAATTTTATTATTTAACCATCAAACTAAGTAGCACACAAGACACCTATACTCTAACTTTCATCAATGTACATCTTGTTTTTCGGTAAAATGCCTGTCGCATTACGGACGGATGGACGTACGGACGGGTAGACAAAACTATAAGGGTTCCGTTTTTGCCATTCTGGCTAACGGAACCCTAAAAAGAGTTCCGAACTGTCTACCGAATTGCATCTTAAATCGGTTTAGCAGTTTAAGCGTGAAAGGTACCAGACCGACAGAGTTACTTTCGTATTTATAATAATATGGATAAATATTCCAGAGGAAATTGAGCGATTAGCGATTGCGCAGTAATGCGTCATGAAGAATTAATTTTAATTGCAGTTAATTATTGACTAGACTGAAACATGCTGTTTGATGTGACGAGACAAATATAAATAATCTAAAGCCTTCAACAATTTAACCACTGGAGATACCAAGAGTACATTACCCTCTGGCAAAGTACCGCGAAATCTTCGGTTAATTTATATGGTAACTTGCCAGCGTGTGTGTGTTTTTTTAGGGTTCTGTACCGAAAGGGTAAAACAGGATTGACTATTGGTAAGACTCCGCTGTCCGTCTGTCTGTCACTAGGCTGTATCTCCTGAACCGTGATAGGTAGACAGTTGAAATTTTCACAGTTGATGTATTTTTGGTGCCGCTATAGGAAAAAACACTAAAACAGTATAATTTAGGGCTCTGCTAGCACTGTATTTTCATAGATACGGCCGTTTGTAGCGTATATATTGTATGGAACCCTCGGTGTGCGGTGATATCTTTTAATTGTGTGCGTTTGTAGATATAGGAATGTGTGTTTACCTCGGTGTCCTGCCGTTTCACCAAATTAATTTTTGGCAAATGTTTCATTTGACAAATGATTCATTTCCCAACCCCCGATTTTTCCGAAACCAATTTTTTCAGTGTTTTCTTATGGTTTCATAGAATACGGTAGGTTAGGTTAGGTTTGTTTTATGAAAGTTCTGGAAAAAAATTGGTTTCAGAGAAAATCGTGGGCTGGGAAATGAACCATTTGTCAAATGAAAAATTAGACAAAAAATATTTGGTGAAACGGTAGTGAACCGTTTACCACACCCCCCGATACAAACAAGGCCGCAGCAATTGGACATAACCTTGAAAAACTAGAGTTCATTTTAATATCGTATCGTTTTATTGATATATTTTTACTGACTGTATCAATTTTTACTTTGGTCTATATGGTTTGGTAAGAAATTAAAAAAACAGTCCTAACATTGAAAGCAAACTTTTTAATTTTACTTTCAAATCTGTACAGACCAAGGTAAAAAAGTATACAGTCGATTGTCGTGAACAAATCGCTTCCAGGATTTAAAAAATGATATATCTAAAACACAATATGACATAAAAATAAACCATATGTGATTCTGAGTGCACATAACGTGTACGAACGTGCAAAAAAAACGGATTATGTCTTTTTTGTTTCCTGCGAAGAAAACCTCAGTCGATTTAGTTTGATGATGTGCTCTTCGTTAGCTGGTCCGTATGCTTTTACGTCACATGTTGTTATAAATGTGTCACTAAAGTATCGCGTGACACAACAACACGCGTCAACAATCACCGTGTCAACTTAATTATAATTAGAAAAAACCTTGACATTGGATTATAAATATGCAAAGATAACGCGGTTGTTCACCGCTGTATCTTATCTGTGACGCGCAATCATAGACTTGTTTGTGAATTTAGAGTTTAATCTTATCTATGGTCGTATTGTTGCGAGCACCATTCCTTGTTGTAAACATATCTACATAAAGATGCTCAGCAATTAAACATCTATTCGATAATAAAATTGACAAAATTAAATATCTGTACAGTAAGGGAGAGATCGAAACACGTACTTTTTTCACTCTTGTCACACTGGCCATCAGGACAAGATTCCTGAGAACTACTGCGAAACACAACTTTTCACCTCACTACAGCGAGGAAAATGTGAGATGTAAGAACTATGAAATTATAACAAACCGATAGTCATAATGAACCTACGAAACACACTCAAAACAAAAAAAAAGAAATGAACATACAAAGAAATATAAATTCCAACTTCAAATGACTTTTCTCAAACATGCAATGAAATATTGATGTTATGTTCTTTATAATAGGCTGTGAAGTATGACGTTTCAGGTGCGGCTAGAACAAGAGCCGTTTATATATCTTCGGCCGGCAACCCCTTTCGTCCCGGCCTCTATAGTAATGTACTATTTCCACACAGATTTGGCGACGTAAACGGAACTTCTCTAAGTTATCATATCACTAACACGGAAAAGTTCCGAATTTTATTTTACCGATTATGTTGATTCAGGAGTCATGAACGGTAATGACAGGGGTGACGGGAAGCGGCTTTTACTATGGGCATCTATGAGGCCAACCAAGAAATCGCGGAAAAAAACAGCTAATTGAGAATTATATAGGTATTAATTATCTGAAATGTTCCATGAAGATAATTATTGTATTCCGTTCCGTACCCAAAGTGTTAAACGGTACCCTATTAGTAAGACTCAGCTGTCCGTCCATCCGTCTCTCTGTGTGTCACCAGGCTGTATCTGTACAGTTGAAATTTTCACAGATCATTTATTTCTGTTGCCGCTGTAACAGCAAATACTTAAAACAGTATAATTTTATTATAAACAAAGATCAGAAACAAATGAAATAAAATATTATATTAGATATTGTGATTATTATCATGATATTTGTAAAACAAAAACTACAGTATCATTTTATGTCTGTCTATGTCAAAGACCAATATAAAATGATAGAACACCGCGTATATTTTGCTTAGGAGTAAGTGCTCTGCTAACGCTGTTTTTTTACCCCCCGAGAAAAAAGAGGGGTGTTATAAGTTTAACGTGTTTGTGACTCTGTGTATCTGTCTGTGGCATCGTAGCGTCCATACGGATGTAGTGTGCTTTGAGTGCAGTTTTTTTTGTGGCATAGATAATTTTATCTCGTGTGTTCATAGCTTTGTCTGAAGAAAATCGGAGCACTCGTCTCCAAGATATTCAGCTTTTAGTGGAACAAGTTGGGGGGCTTTTTTTTTTTTAATTTTCGTAGATACGGCCGTTTGTAACGTAGGTATATTTTGTACGGAAGCCTCGGTGCGCGAGTCCAACTCGCACTTGGCTGGTTTTTTTACTGAACAAACGATGATGAGCAAATGCTAAGAAAAATAGTAAATGCTTAAAATTAATTATTACAAATTTGAACTTACGACCCTACCTGGTTGTCAACAAACTTCTATTTTCCTTAATGGAATTTGATACAATAATATTTTTACACTTGAAGGTGCCCTTCGTTTGAGGAAGAGGAAAAAGTTATAACTCTCTTTTTTGCTCAGCGTAGCCGAGTAAAAGGTAGGATACATATTTTTTATAACCATCTGTGCCAAAAATAATCGAAATCCGCTTAGTCGTTGCAAAGCTTCAAAGATACATAGACAAAGAAAAAAATAATATTTTTCGATTCATGATTGGTATAGGATTTGAGGTATTTTAAAAAACATGATTGTAACGGACTATTTGAGAAGTACCGTAAATAGGGCGGTGCCAGCGGTGCCCAGGCACAGGGCGCAGAACCTGAAGGGGCGCAGAAATTACCAGGACCACAAACAGAATGTTTTTCACGGACGCATTTATAGAAGCCTGCACAGGGCGCATAAAAGGCTGGTTACGGCACTGTTTGAAGGTCATACTTTTTTTTTAAAATATTATATACAACTTTATTAACAGTATAGACAATAATATGTCCTTTTGTTTCTTTTTGTTGTGAGTGTGTTTCGTAGGTTCATTATCACTAGTTCACATTCCACATTGTTACAAGCTTTTATTTAACTTGCCAAGTATGTTCCTTCGGGTGGAATCTTGCAAGTTAGATTTGAAGTACTTCCCGGCTTCCAATTGAGCTAAAATTTGCCATGCTTATGTATGTTCGGTGACAATGCAATAGTATGCTTCCATCGAGCTGATCTGATGATGGAGCAGGAAGGTGGTCATAGGATCTCTGTAATAAAATAACGCAATCCTACCCAGTTTGGGCTCTTTAGAATGTCTCGTTGAGTAGTCGATGGATATTCAAAGTATTGTCTCTAATAAAAGCTTGTCACAAAAATGTCATTTTTGTCAGAAACTTATTTAAAATATCTTCAATATACAGACATTTCATTTTTAGAAGTTTATAATATTTTAGATGACTAGAAGGCGCCCGCAACTTCGTTCGCGGAGGAGCAAAAGTGAGAACCCCTCATTTTTTCTTTAGCATAGTCGGGTAAAAAGTATCCTATAACCATTTGGAGACACCCACCTACCTGTGTACCAAAAATAGTCGAAATCTGTTTAGCCGATTTTGCGTGATGAAGCCACAACGACACATACAAACATATATAAAATCCAAAAAAAATATTCTTCGTTTAAATGACCTCCAAATAGTCCATACCAATGTTTTTTTTGAAAATATCTTCAATGTTCAGACATTTCATTTTTACAACTTTATAATTGTATAGATATAGATATTTTAGATTAAGTTAATGAACACCGATTCACGTCCAAGATGGATGACAATAATTTATAAAAAAATAGCGTGTTGCATCGTCTCTATTATAACAAACCTATCACTTATGACAAGCCTTGTCTGGCAACAATTCTTATCACAGTGGAAAAAATATACACATGTATTTATATCGTGATGTATTATTATTGTGTTAGTGTTTTACTGATATGAATCCGTATTTGTATTTTGATATCGCTTGATGTCAAACTAACCACAGAGTTAAACAATAGACTAATAACATTTAACGCGTTAATCCTCCAAGAACTCGGTATCAAGCAACGTCTATTTTCCATCGTCCAATGTCGCATTCTCGGTTTCTTTGGACATATCGCACGTCGAGAAGACACATCTGTAGAGCGACTTGTAGTGCAGGGAAAAGTTGAAGGCACAAGAGTCCGCGGCGGGTCACCAATGCGATCGACCGAACAAGTTAAAACTGCACTCAATGGTCCACTCCACGAATGTACGAGAATAGCTACGGTACGAGATAAATGGCGACGGATTGTGAAGCTTGCCACAAACCCTGATGTGACGACCACGACTGCTCTGTCAAGCGTGGGAGGACAAAGAAGATGAAGAATAGCATTTAAGGCCGAGCCACAGTGGATACGCGTGCGTGACGAGGACGCACGCAGGCGTGCGCGTTGTAATGTACGAATCCTCATAAGAGATTACACACCGGTTGCGTGACGTGTGCGTACGCAGTAGTTTCATTGTCATGTCCATGTTCACACGGAGACATCCGATCCTGTCATCAACATTTCAGCCACAGGACCTCCACTGCTGGACACAGGCCTCCTCAATAGAGTCTCCGCAACCCTAACCTGGTCGTCCGACCAATTTGCGGGTGGCCTTTCCACGCTCCGCTTGCCGGTACGCGGTCGCCACTTGAAAACCTTTCTGCCCCAACGACCATCGGTTCTTCGAACTATGTGCCCTGCCCATTGCCACTTCAGTTTGTTTACCCTGTTTGCTATGTCGGTGACCTTGGTTCGTCTACGATGTTCTCATTTCTGATTCGATCTCGTAGAAGGATCCCGAGCATAGCCCTTTCAATAGCTCACTTCGATTCTTTGCACGAACTGTTTTTTCTAGGATCCGATTTAGTGTACGTGTGTAGTTTAATGCACGTGTTCACACGAGTAGTACGAATAAGTTGAAGGAACTGAATCGAAAAATATTTTTTTTGTATATTTCTATGTATCCTTTAGATAGGAACAAACATACATACATACATACAAACATACATACATACATACATACATACATAGACTGATCAACACATTACCACTCCTTTGCGTCGCGCAGTCGGGTAAAAAGCATCCTAATTTCAATAGAGAAGATGGATTGTCACTACCACCAGCTTGGGATCCTGTAATGCATCTCATCAAGGAACAAGCGAGACACAGGACTGCAAAACCTTAATTTCTGAACGGTGTAAAATATCTTATCTGTTTTTAAAAGTAGTTTAATAGTCTCTGTTTTTTAAATATTATAATTAGTAATGAGGTAGCCTGGGAGTTTTTCTTTGCAGCGTTTCTTTTCTCCTCAGTACGCCTCATTTGTGAAATGCTGCTTGGTAAATTATTAGAATAAAATAATTAAGCCCTTCTGGCACATGTGTAACTGTCTTTACAGCTTAGGCCCATCTGGCATGTATGTACACCTTTATTTGTTTTTTCAAAAATGGGTAGTTTGCACAAATTGTAACTTTGACAGAGGAAAATACGTCTTTTCTCAGTCCACCCGTGACCATGGAAAGCTTCCGAAACGTCGGGAACTAAAATGAGATAATATACGCGATATAATCCGTTAAATTGTTTTATTTCAATATGTGTTTTTCATTAACTATAGAAAACTACCATTGATAGAATAAAATACATATTTATTGGTTAGCACAAAATTACGATTTAATTATTAAAGAAAAAAGTATTTAGTTTGTTCCTAATTCAAACTCAAAATTTTTGACCTTTGAATAGGAAACAGCGTTTTTGACCACGCAGCAGCCCCATGGCACGTAACCGTGTCAACAGGTATCGCTCGTGTATCGCGACGCGCGAGACGATCACGCAAACGCGCGCCTGCGCCGAGTGAGCGCCGCGTGCGCAGCGCGGTGGCCGCGCGCTTTGAGAAATACCGGACAAGTCCCATACATAAATACACTGTGGGAGAAAACAGGCCAAGTCCGAGTCGGACTCGGAAGCGAAGGATTCTGTATCCCGTATCCCTGTAACCTTTCTTTTTAGCTTAATTACCTTTTTTGGGTTCAGTACTCGTAGTGTCTATTTACCTAAACTGCTTGGGTGACTTAGTTAATTATAGGTTTTTTTTAATGCGGGATTTTCTGCATAAAAAAAAATTTTTGAATAAAAAAAAATCATTTTGCTTGTTATAAAACCACTCTTAATTACATCCAAGGTAAATAGACAGTACCTATTTCAACCTCTGTTGGTGATCCAGTTAAATGGTAGGCATACGCATACCGTTATTATGATGCCGTTCAAAATAAAACAAATGGGAGATATTCGAACAAACGTTCCTAGAGAAAAAGTAAAAATATTTAGTAAAAATGTATATATCATGGCTATTAAATTGTACAATAAGATTCCAAATGACATAAAATCACTAAATGTAAGTAAATTTCACAAAAAAATTATGATTGGTTGCTTGACATGTGTTTGTATTGAATTAATGAGCTTCTGAATTACCAATAAACGAATTATTATTTTAATCTAATCAAAATAATTGTGTAAGTACCTATTCTACTGTAATTGCAAATTATCATTAGCTACTATTGCGCCAGTGCTTAAGAAATTATAAGATTTATAAAAGGAACATATGTGAATAATATCAATAATTTTAAGAATAACAGATAGAGGCAGGATATGACACACTAATTGTAATTGTACCATCTTTTGTACCACGTTCTAAGTAATTTATTTATTTATTTATTTATTTATTAGGACCTTCAACAATAAGCATACTTTTAAATGTGTTATAATTTACATTTACAGCTTAAGACTAAGCATCTTATTTCTTACAGAAAAATAAAAGTAATAAACAGATTATTATTATTATTAATATTCATTACACAATGAAAAAGTTTTCATAATGTATCCAAAACTCCGTGGAAAAACGTCGTATGTGACTACGATGAACTGTAACATAAGCTCTTCTTTTGCCATGTGCATAATATTTACTTCATCCATTAACAAGCGTCATGTATCAAAAGTAAACAGTAATATCATGAACGGAACTTGGCAGACATTATAACATTAGGTTACTTATAATTAATCGAGATAATACTAGTTTAGTTCGATGATTTGTCAGTTATAGCATGTTGGTTTGCTCATCAATATGTCGCTAAGTATAAAAACGAGATGCTATGAACAATAATGTAGCCGAATATCCGGATAGGCTCATGGCCGGAGCGTCGAACATTCGGCGGCTGAATATTCGGATAGGCTCTTGGCCTAAAGATTATTTATTTAAACAAATACGCCCGCAGTTACGTTACAGCGTGTGCACGCACTTGAATGATGCAGGAATCTACAAAATGCACTAAGTGTCGCCGAATATTCGGATAGGCTCTCGGCCAAAGCGTCGAAAATTCGGCGGCTGAATATTCAGCGACGCTTATAGAGCAGATTTTATGTTAGTAATCTTTTTCTGACTAATATTATGCATTTTTTTATGTTTGTCTGTAAATCTAAGCTATTTCACTATAAAACAGAAATAGACTTTTTAAAGGTCCCTGGATCTAAAACTATTTTTGTATATTTCGTCGTGTATATCTGGAGTAATATGGCTTGTCGGACTTACATATTTTTTGTTATACTTTTTAAACTCGACTAAAGTAGAGCAAAGCCCCCTGTTATGAGTTTTTTATTCCTCACGCGTATACTAGACACTAAATGTATGAATAACATGCAAGTACTTTTAACGGATTATTATTATTATAACGATATTTGAAGGGCTTCAAAGTAAAATTTTATTGAGTCTTTTGTGTAACTAATGAATTAATATTTTCTTCTGTTTCCGCGAATATTACTCATTGAAATAATAGTATATTACTGCAGAGGCCGGGAAAAGTCATTTCGTGGATGAGTACGGTTTTGAACTCGGCTACGCCTCGTCCTTCAATAGATACGAATCCACGAAATGACATTCCTGCCGAGGCATGTATACTGCTTTTCTCCAAATATGCGAGGAAATTTGACACATGTTTATGTAACTTATTTTCGTAAAAATAACACGACAGACACACTTTGAATTCACGTTCCCGCCTTAATTTTATTAAGGATATTAAAGTTAAAAGTTTTGTGTCCGAATTGTATATTTGGTTCCACATGAAATATAGTAATGAAAATAAATAGATAGAAAACCCATACCAATAGTTAAAATAAATATATACATTATTACTTTTAGTTGAATCGGCAATTCCTAAACGCACAACATTAATAAAAACATACCTTTCCTACAAAATATTTATCAGTTCCAGAAAATCATTAAGACTAAATAAACTGTATTATGATTTGGACACAATAATTATTGTTTTATTTTTCTATTATTATTGGCATTAACCATGCAGTAACTAGACGCAGAAAACAATTCAAGTTTTTTTAAATCTCGGTTTTTGTACGATACTATTGGCTGTATGGTGAATTTTCAAAGTCTTGGATGAAATTAAAAGTAAAAACCTGCACAATAATGTACACTTCCCGGGCCTGTCCGGGAAGTAATGCCACTTTTTTTTAAATTGATTATCGTATCAATGTATATAACGATGGACTTCGCGGTGTGTTTTTACTACATTAATGGGAACATTTCCGAGCAAGTTGGAGAAAAACAATTTAACGGATTATATCGCGTATACGGGTGGACTCCTGTGACCATGGAAAGCTGAAAAGCTTCCGAAACGTCGGTAACTAAAATGAGATAATATACGCGATATAATCCGTTAAATTGTTTTATTTCAATAACTAATGAATTTTTATATGACTAACTTCTGGTATAGAGGGTTTATACCTGCTTAACTGGCAACGTCGCATATTGTTTGGTTTGTCTTGATTATTTTGAGAAATGTGAATATAACTTGAACATGTTCATTCATTACGTTTTCGGTAGTTAATCTGGCACAATGCAAAATTTCATGATATTGCCACAACCAACGCTCTAAAAATAAGTTTATGTCTACATCTTGTTTTGTAAGAAAATGAAGACAAAAGTGAGTACATGAATTAAACTCAATATAAATGCTAAAAAGCTAGGGCATGTATTGAACATATGTTTAAGTTTCATTCAAATACCACAAAATAATGGAGCAAAACAAAGAAATATGCGACGTTGCCAGTTAAGTGGGTATAATCGCTCTTAAGACCTTTTATCAAAACGATCGACCTCCAAGGACATGGTACGGAACGCATCATACAGCTCTCATAATAACAACGAGATTACAGCAGCTGTTTATCCAAGTGTTTTTCCCGTGTCTCAAATTTGCACGCTCGACAACCGTAAATAACATGTTTTTATTAGTTCCATTGGTTGAAGAGCTTTCTTGAATCCAAAACATAATTGAAACAACCTTGACTCATTCAATGTTTATAACTTTTAAATGGGTTAAATCGAGCAATTTCTTGAATTCCTTCATATAATCTATACTATTATAAACTTGTGAAAATAAAATATATCCGTGCTTTGAAGATGTTTTAAATACATTAATTTTAACGGACCATTTGGAGGTCACTAAACCGACTTTTTTTTTGTACGTGTCGTTGTGGCTTCATCACGCTAAATCGGCTTAACAGATTTCAACTACTTTCAATAACCGGATAGCTGGGTATCTCCAGATGGTTATAGAACACTTTTTACTCAACTGTGCTGAAGAAAAAACGAGGGGTTGTGACTTTTTCTCCTTCGCGAACGAAGTTGCGGGCGCCGTTTAGTAATAATAGTCAGAAAAACATCAATCAATACTTTTGTACTATAAAGGGATCACAATATATAACCGCTGATAAAATTTTCATAGCAACAATGATCGCCAATCTCAAGAAATAGTAGAATAGTAGAAAGATGTCGATAAATCACGTCGCAGATATTACCATTGCGCATGCCAGTTTTTGGCCCAGGTCGGCAGTTAAATGTGTTGAAGCTAGGGTCAATCAGGGTAGGCAGAACCTTATTTGTGCCCATTTGGACGGAACTGGTACTTGGACCCCCTTTCCTGACACTCGATGTGCCATGCCATCGTTAAAGTGCAACGTAATATATGAATGTCCCCTTATGGTAGCCATATATCCACAAGTTTCCTTCAAATACAATGCTTTCATTCCAAAAATATAATTAATATGGCTTGTAAGTCGTAAAGTCGCAATATATTTATCTAGACGTAATTTATGAAAAACAGCTAATGATCTCTTATTACTTCAACAAAAATAAGTCTTTTGATTACATGCCAAATATCAAAACAATCCACGTGTACGTATCCTCGTGATTTGTAAACTATTGATTGTCCTAACGAATCAATAATCGATTCATTGTCACCCGAATGTGTATACATATCAGTCGCGTGGCCGGCGCTTGCGCAGCTATAAGAGCCCCGCGCGCCTGGCATTCCGTTTAGTTCACCGCCTGCCGCCAGCCCGTGCGGACGTGTCGCGTCGCATCGACACTCGCTTCGAAAGTCGATAATTGTGACTTGTGTAACCCGTGGCTTGTTGTTACAGACTAACTATGTGCGCGGCGATAGACATGCTCTCATCGGAACAGCTGTTCTACGGACATAGTCCGCCCGCCGGCTTCCTCACAGACTACACAGTACGGAGGCCACACAAACCCAAGCTAACAACTGTCACTAGAGGATTTTCGTCACCTTGCTTACCCACATCTATGAGCTTGAAACCCATGCAGCTCACTTTAACGTCCGCGCCACGATCGTGCTTAAGAATGCCCACTGAAAACAAGAAGAAGCGTGTAGTGTTCGCTGATGACAGGGGTTACGCGTTGGAACAAGTCAAGTTTATGACAGAGCCTTCTCATGTACCACCTTATTGGGCGTTGAAAATCATAGCCAGCCCGACCTTAGAGAGAAAGCCTCCACCCCAACCGGTGCAGGACTTATGGGAGATGAGATTCGTACAGCCAGCGTCGGATTATCTCGAGTTTAGACGGAAAATCAATGAGGATTGCGTGACGCTTGAAAACGTGATATTAAAACAGAACGAAGGTGCAGTCGACGGCACCGTCAAAGTGAAAAACCTCGATTTCTCTAAGGAAGTGTTTGTGCGAACGTCCTCCGATGGCTGGACGACCAGCGAAGACACTTACTGCGCTTTTGTCGAGTCAGGACCTTTGAATCAGCAAGGAGTCTCCTCTTACGATACCTTCGGCTTCAGGATACAGCTGCCAATACACTCAAGGAGGCTGGATTTCTGCGTCGGGTACCGCTGCCAGGGAAAAGAATATTGGGACAGCAATAAAGGCCAGAATTATACTATCGAGAAGTCTTCAGTCAGGAAAACACCAGCTGTTTCATGCGCTAGGATAAAATATGGGAATTCCTGGAGTGCTCGTGCAGATCTAAATGGAAACACACCTTATTGGTGAAAGGGACACGCTTCGCTTGTGGAATTATCTGCCGTTTCGGCGTTTCTGTGATTTAAGTGCCATTAGGAAGTGCCAAGCCAAGACTGGAACTGTAGGTATGTATGAAGGATGTCTTGACATGATTCACGACAGTCGAGGGCAGCGCGCTTTGACATTTGACTGTAGATAGCACGGATAGCGTATCTCGTTTGAATATAATGGATTTCCGAGGGCATTCTCGACGTTTGTGGAACGAAAAGGAGCATATTGATTTATAGGATACCTATATATATTAAAGAGAGCAGAAACTCCCACGGTCAGTTACTAACTTATGTGCCTGTTTTAAACTGATAAAGTATCCATTTAAAACAGTCAGAAAGACTGATTCAATTGTTCCTTTCCTCCCGATGATATTAAATAACTAAAGTTTATAAAAGTGTAACTTATAACTATGACGTTTTAATTTAATATATCGCCTCTAATATCACAACTAGTTATCAGGTACCAACCGACATTAATAAAAAACCTTGTTTTTGTTATACTAAATATAGAATAGATAAATCACAGCATTTCCGACATTATAAACATTCTGCTTCAGTGACGATGATGTGATTATTTGATAAACGTCCACGAATAAAAATGATTCACTTATCGTCATTTGTCGTCATAGCAATATTAATCATGAAAAAAAAACGTCTCCGTGCTATATCTAGCAGTTCAGAAAGTCAACACCCGATTTGTGATCGTCAAAAAACCCATTATACGATTTCAAGGTTAGGTCGGTGTTAAAAGTTTGCCAGATATTGTTTTGAATCATACTCAAGATACCAGTTTTGTATCTTTTGGATGCCAAAACGCAGTCAAAGAGCAAAATGTTCATTTGGCATTTCATGACTTAGCCACTGTTTTCTTGCTAAGTTTTTTAGTGCAAACTAACATTCCTATTGTCGGCAGGGCGGACATGTCGTTTCGGTTTCCAAATAGTTACAATTTAATAAAAGAGAGATTTAATAATTAAGAATG
The DNA here is from genome assembly GCA_905404275.2 of Hedya salicella. NCBI lineage: Eukaryota > Metazoa > Arthropoda > Insecta > Lepidoptera > Tortricidae > Hedya > Hedya salicella. The sequence goes on along the minus strand of FR990097.1, from coordinate 50,645,846 downwards.
TATAAATGCATGTAGTCTCGATATAGGACTAGTCGCTCGTTTTAAAAAAACGTGGACACTTTAGGATATTTTGAATTGCGTAGCCCTGATGCACCTTATTATAATAAATGGCATTCAAGGGTCAATTTTTGAATATTAATTACTTTTGTATACGAACAGTTTTATTGTCAATATTATTAAGAATATTAGACTAATCACTTCGTATCATAATAGTTTATTGTAGCTCCATGTCATAAAATTATATTGTATCATAGTGATAGTAACCTTTAGACGTGATAGCGACCGAATAATTTAACATATCAAACAAAAAACACCATTATAAATATTGACAATAATATTGTTGCAAATTGCAATTATGGTATATGATACTGATGTTCCTTGCATTAGAAAATGGTCTAACCAGGTTTAGTGTAAAACTTTGTGCCAATGTGCGAATCGTGAAATACGAAATTTCACTTTTCTATTTGTTTAACAAACATACAGATGAATCGTTGTGTAAATAATGATGCAAACGCGGATTAAATGAAATGTCAGATAGTTTTGGTTCCTTTAATATCTAATGATGTATGTGTTAGTTCAAATTTAGACAAAACCAATCAGACATGGATACTGTTTATTTTTTTAAAGCCAGTTCTTGTCTTGGTAATGTTTTTTAACATAAATAATTATAATGTTTTGGCGTGAATCAGTGACGTATTTATGGATGGTTATTTTAGAATGTTTTTCGTTGTGCAAACGTTTTTGAAGCTGTTATGCTACCGCTCCACCTGCGTCGTAACGCGTTAATAAAGGCGTTAAACATGACATTACACAGATGTTGCCAACAGTTTAGTGCCCTAAAAGGGATGTGGCATTGTTAGTGACGGTAGACGTTAAGCGATAGCTCGGGTGGCGCGGTTTTTTCGACACATCAAAGGGTTAAATAGCCTTTAACGGCGCAGTTCCGCTAACGTGGCCACAGGTTTTATTGTCCATTAATTAACGTGTAGTTTTCCACATTTCCGTTAACATTAATGTTAACGCAGGTGGAGCAGTAGCATTAGAATAGAAAGCTCAGAGATTAACTAGAATAAGAGGCATAATTTACTTCCATGGAATATAAATGTATGTACCTATTTAAGGAATAAAAGAAATATTGTTAAAAATAAATCGACAAGCATACATCACTTTTGTTTGGGTACAAAAGTGTTTTCGTGTGTTTTTTTATTTCTTATCCATTATTTTTAGCAATTCAGGAATATTTACCGAATTATTTTAATATGTTTGTATATTTTTGTTAGTTATTTTTATCTCAAGTCTCATGGTAGCTCATAATTTTAATGTAAATTGACAAAAAATGTGTGTCAAATGTCAATCAATAATTGAAATTCTGAATTTGAAGGTAGATTTATTGAAATGAATTATTGTTTTATACATATTTTAGAATATTTTATTATTGTGTAATTATTTTTAATCGATGGGTTGCTATCGTAATTTATGAAGGAATGTATGTTTTAATGAAAGAACTGATTAATTTAGTTATGATTTATATTTTTTGTATTTGCATAGTTATAGAGAAACGTTAATTTTTTAGTTAATTTTTATTTCAATCGGTATGCAAATATTGACTACCTTTTTTCTATAAAAATAAAAAGAGTCTAATTATTTATGGTTGTTTTATTTTATTAATGCCAGAGTCTAAATTCGATGTACCAAATTACCATTACGAGTCCATTTTGGCGATATGCTTTAATCGAAGTAAGCTATGACACTTATGACATTTATTAGTAATAATATAGCTAGTATATCGCTACATTTGGCGTATAAAATATCAAGACTCGACACCCGAACAGCGTCTTTGACAGGCATATCGCCTAAGGGCATGATGCTTAATGCAACTTGATAGCAACAAACCGGGCAGGTGCGAGTCGGACTCGCGTACCGAGGGTTCTGTTCAAAATATACGCTAAACACGACTGTATATATGAAAATCCAGTATTAGCAGAGCCACCAGGCTGTATCTCATTTACCGCGATAGCTAGACAGTTGAAATTTTCACAGATGATGTATTTCTGTTGCCGCTATAACAACAAATACTAAAAACATATAATTGTTTGTCTGTCCGATAATGATTAAACACCGCGTACGTTAGGGGTAGCGATCTGCTAACACTGGATATTCCTGGATACGACCGTTTGTAGCGTATATTTTGTACGGAACCGTCGATGCGCGACTCCGACTCAATCTTGGCTGGTTTTTTTATTGACTGTGTCAACTAAACTGTAAACTGTGTTTTACATGACTTAAACCGTTAATTAATAAGATTTAAGCATCTACAGAAGTACACAGTAGGTACTGTGTGTGTACAAAAGATATAACACTTTACCTTTACTCACATTGGTTTAAACTACCGCGGTTATTAGATAGGTATGCGGAGGTGAATTTTTCGCGTCATATATTGTAATAATAATAAATAGGTTCATTATTACATTAAAGTCACACAATAGTAAATACATATATTTGTTTCGGATTATAAAATTTGTGTCTTTTTTGTTGAACTCATAGTAAGCTCTCACAACATCCTATCCTATCCTGTTATCTTTAAGGATGACATAAGGTGACAAAATAAATGTAAATTAAATATGTCTTTTTTTTCACTATGTTATGTACGAAATGGCTGAGTTGTCGATTTAATTGACATATGTGAAGTAGCTTGCACAGTCAGCGTCAATTTGACATATTTCAGTAATAAAATCGTCAGCTACTTTCGATGCTGACTGTACTTAATGTCGGCTCACTTTACCTAAACGACATCTGGTAAGCTACACACTTTTTGTCCTCATTGATGTATTCCTGGCGTGACAACCCTAGCACTACACGTGCCGCGTGCGAATGAATACAAGTTATACGATAGTCAGAGAGGCATATAGTAGGCACGTTTCTCATGCGTAACCAGCGTTTTTACGAGGAAGTGAAATTTCTGTACTTGTACTATTTATTACTTATTCTGTGACTGTGTCTTTAGAAGCTTGATTTTTTACAGTTTTATGGGTCCGCAGGCGAGGACGCAGATAAGTATTTGATGTTAATTTCAACTTGATACCTCCACTCGTTCCTGATAAAAAAGGTCTCTCCCGACAGACACACAGACGGGCAATAAAGGTTCAGTTTTTACAAGCTTTTAAGAGTCCCCGGTAAGCTTGGTTCTCCATACAAAAGTAGTTACGCTCTCTTTTAAAACGACTAGCTAGTTTGCTCTGAAACTTTGTACTTAGAATAAGGTAAGGTATTTGCAGGTCTGTAATTACTTTATGTACCTTCAGATACCATACTGAAAAAAATACAGCGTACTTAAGTTTTTCATACAAAACTTGTTTTTGCTGTATTTCGTTTGTTCTATAAACTAGAGCCATATAAACTAATTACAAGCCTAGATATACCTCATTTTATTGTATATGCAAAGTTCGTTACAATCCTAACCGTAGTTCTAAATGAGAACGAAACTCCGTTTGTATGGGAAGGTGAAATTCGGCCGAGCTTACCGGGGACTTATAAATTAAATAACTTGCAATGTACTATCGTATGTATATAACTTGTTTGTTCAGGTCTATCTTGCAAGTTAAAGACCTATTTCCCTGTTTCCGATTAAGCTAAAATTTGGCATACTTATGTAAGTTCAGGTTCAGATCGAGCTGATCTGATGATGGAGCAGGAAGGTGGCCACTGGAAGTCTGTAATTAAATAATGCAAACCTACCGAGTTTGGGCTATTTAGAATCGACACGGTAACTTGTTGTTGGATGTTCAAAGAAAAGGTCAGTCGGCAATAAAAACTTGTTACAAAAATGAAATTCGTTTACTTGAATGACAGAAACTTATTTCCTTTTGAGATACGGAACCCCAAAAATGGCGATATGGCAGCACTATCAGTGCAGGTTTTATCACGATGTTTTCCTTCCCATACAAGCGTTGGTTGGTACTTCTATCCTTATAACTAAAAACCCATATTATGAATCCAAATGGGTTTGTCCTTTTATAGGAATAAAACAATGGAGCCCTGGATCGACGTGTTTTTTCCTTAGATATACAGGGTGAGTAATCTAGATGCGTCAAAATGGGAAAGTCCGAAACTATATACAATTGTCCTAATGGACAAAAGCCAATGGAGAAAAATTTACCTAATTGAACTTACAAACAGAAGAGAACAGAAGCGCTATTGAACTTGGCTGCGAATTTAGATTGAAGAAAAACTGCATTACCTACAGATTTTTATAAAAATATACGTTATTTTTCATACAATTGCATCATTGGAGCAGCATAGAGAAATGTTAAACTGTAGGAATTACAGGATAACGGCAAAAAAAAAAACAAAACATATCTTTTGCATTTTTATAAAAATCTGAATGCTGCAGTTTTTCTTTTATTATACAGACTAGCCCCCCCCCCCCCCCCCATTTGCCTAAAGCGTTTACGCTCGGAATCTTTTTTTTTGTTGATTCTTGGGTCTCTTCCGGTCAATTCCGATCGTTTTAGAGTTGTGAAGTGTGTTGTGAAGTGCCTCGCTCCGAAGGAGCCTGCTGAACCGTAAGGCTTCGCCTGGCGACCGGGTGGCAACCAGGACTTTTTGGTAAGCCGATTAGGTGCTGGCAAGACGGCCAGCTGTTTTGAAGTGCGAAGATCTCCGAAGATGACCCCTTCTGGGTCTTTTCTTCCGATCTTCTTTTACTTTTAAAAGTAATCCTAATGTAGTCTCCAGTTTTCATGATGATGTATTTTGAAGTTCCGGTACTGGGCTTGAGTGAGAAGTGAGACGAGTCTCCTCCGGTGGACCGCGCCGTGCAAAGGGGGGGCTGGCTCCCCTAAAGAGCCATGTGCCCCCACACCCTACGTTGACGACCCTATAGGCCGCTGGACGACGGGGGTCGTAAGAGACGCGGGTCGCTCCTTTTTCTCACTGCCATATAGTGAAGTATCTCTTCGCTCGGTGTTCAGCGTCGTCTTATCCGAGAGTTCATGGTGTATCCGGCGCGAGGAGCACGGACGGCGGGCAAACCCTCCCCGGAGCGCGCAGCAGGTCCCCCTCGGGTTGGCTAGACAGCTCGGCGCAATGCGGCGTCTACTTTGACTCCAACGCGAGGAAGTCGTGATGCAGGATCCTGCTCGTTCCCACTCTACGCTCGGAATCAGAATCAAGTGCCATGATTTTATATGGGCTATGACAGTTGATTCGTATACCAACTGTCAAAATTTCGTTAGGCAATAACCCCTCAAATCTCTCTAAGAGACATGAACAACATGGACCGGAGAATGACAATACAAATACGAAAAAATGTAACGGATTACTGTATGCAATAAGAAGGTGCGTCCACATTTGTATCATTTGCCCGATCAGATCTTCGTCCCGTGGCATGATTGCGTGTCACGATCACGCGTTTGGACGTTGCGCCGATCCGATCGATCGAAATCCATGTTGCTACGCTACGCGTATCACACACTTAGATCGGACTAGCTCGGCATGATCGCCGCGCCGACAGTGAGCGTCCAAGCAGAGCGATACATAGTCATGCCACGCCACGGTGATCGGATACGAGCAAATGATACAAGTGTGGACGCACCTTTATAGCCATTACCGATATCTTTGTATCGAATATCGACGTAACAAATCCGACCAAGAGTAGCCCCGCCTATTGCCTAACGCGTTTGACGCTCGGAATTAGAATCTTGTCATGATTTTGTATGGGCTATGACAGTTGATTCCAATAGGTACCAATTGTCAAAATTTCGCTAGGCAATAGCGCCCCAGGTCGGACCATGTATACTAGGTTCCGTAGTCGGTACTACAAAAAATGCACTACAGATGAAAAAAGTACTATGTGAAAAAGTGCACCAACAAAAGAGCGTATCATCATGCTACTTACGACATTTTGTCGAGAGGCGCAGTTTTTTAGCAATCAAACAACAATGGATATCAGAAAGAACTGTCGAAATATTTGCTGATATTTGATGAAACATTTTTTTTGCATCTGTTACATGCAAGGAGATTTATTATTGTTATTATTAAATACCGGCTTATACAAGACACTTATTATATACTCCATTTTCCCAAATGTCATTATACTCAAAATTTCATCAATATTACTACATCTTGTAGTTTTTGAGTAAAATGCATGTGACCCACGGACGGACGGGACATGACGAAGCTATAAGGGGTTCGGCATTTTGGCATTTTACGGAACCCTAAAAAGTAAATCTCATCAAGACCGGGCGACCCGGAGCCGAATATAGCCGGAGGCCGCGGCCGTCAAGCTTATGTAACGACAGCCGGCGTTTCGTCAAGCAACGCCATCGCGGAAGCGGTAAGTACAGAATAATTTTGAAATGTATCGACGATGTATCTTGAAATAAATAATAATAATAATAATAATAAATAAATATCAGGGACAATCTTTCACAAATCGACCTAGTCCCAAATTAAGCAAAGCTTGTACAATGGGTACTAGGCGACGATATACATAACATATAGATAAATTATAATACTTAAATACATAGAATACATCCAATACCCAGGAACAAACATTCGTGCTCATCACACAAACACTTGCCCTGGCCGGGATTCGAACCCGGGACCGCCAGCTTCGTAGGCGTTGTACAACCCACTAAATCATTAAATAGTGAACTTTTTCACCTCACTAGCTCGAAAAAGTACAGTTTACAGCCAAATCTGAGTGAAAAAGTTAATTTAGCAATTAATTTAGCTTTATTCTAATAATTATTTTTTGGTATAGTAATATTTTGTGTTGACATTCTAGTCGGTTATTATTGATTGTATGATTATTATTTTATTATTTGATCTAGTTATTTGACTTTAATTCTCAATTCAAACGAAACGTTAATTTTTAAATTAATAAATGACTTATGACTTTTATCCGCTAGCGTGTAAAAGTCTGAAATTCGGATATATACTTTTTTATTACGTTTGTTTCTTTTGTTATGAGTATATTTCGTATGTTCATTATAACTAGTTAAAAAAAAACGGTTTGTTATAATTTCATAGTTTTTCCGACATCTCACATTTTCCTCCACGAACGAAGTGAAGGTGCCCGCAGTTTTTTTCTTCAGCGTGTAGTCTGGCCAAAAGTATCCTATAATCATCTGGAGATACCCAGCTACGCAGCTACCCGTGTTCCGCAAACAGTTGAAATCTGTTTACGCAGAAACAGTTGAAATCACAACGACTCAGTGGCCTCCAAATAGTCCGTTACAATATTTATTTTAAATATCTCTGATGTACAGACTTTTCATTTTAAGGTGCGTCCACATTTGTATCATTTGCCCGTATCAGATCATCGTCGCGTAGCATGACCGCGTGTCACGATCACGTGTTTGGACGTTGCGCCGATTCGATCACTCGAAATCCATTTGCTACGCGTATCACACACTTGTATCGGAAGAGTGCGGCATTATCGGCGCGCCGACAGTAAGCGTCCAAGCAGCGCGATACGCAGTCATGCTACGGCACGGTGATCGGATACGAGCAAATGATACAAGTGTGGACGCACCCCTAACAACTTTATAATACCTAGTATAGATTATAAAAGTGATAGTATGTGCCGCGCCGATGTATACCTACGATCTTCTTAATTTCAATAACTACTCAACGGATCTTAACGCGTTTTGACGATTTTAAGATGATAAAAAGCAAATAATGAGGTAATATTTTCTTCTGTTTCCGCGATTATTACTCATTGAAATAAAACAATTTAACGGATTATATCGCGTATATTACCTCATTTTAATTCCCGACGTTTCGGAAGCTTTTCAGCTTTCCATGGTCACGGGTGGACCCAACATACGCGATATAATCCGTTAAACTGTTTTAGGTATTTCAATAAATAATGAGGTAATTTGGCCATACTCGTATGGTAATAGGGGAAAATTGGGATCCTTCGTACACGGGATACGTTCATACAATAGTCATTAATATATAAACTAAGCAGAGTACGGACACATTTTTGCATGCATTTTTTTCGTAAGATATAATTTTATGAAATAAAAATACGAATGTGTCTGTATTCCACGCACTTTGTCTATTAATGACTATTGTCAACAAGCCTTACCGTGGCACTAGTTCGATTTCGATTTGTGTAAAATTGTCCTGTAATATTTATTTATTATTAGAAAGAAAAAAAGAAAGAAAACACATTTATTGCAGCGAAAAGATAACACCATTACATGAAGAAAGCTTATAGAAATAATTAAATTAAAATTATCTTAAATCTAGATTGACAAGAAACAATTGACTAATATAAGTATACAACACGGTGCTACCATGTCCGCAACAAAAGGCCACCACTCAGCGTGATGCTGCGACATCGGGGTAATATCGCAGCGCTGGTCTTCCGTGGGACCCGAGGTAGGTAGGTAAAAACAGCAACAGGAAGTCCTGACGTAATGTTTACATGTATAGGTACCTATTAAGATAATGTATGTATGTGGTGTAAGGCTAGACAATCCAAGTGAAGGGTTTTTATGTATATAATCTTTACTATTATAAAGTTGTACAAAATGAAATGTTTCTATGTGTCGTTGTGGCTTCATAACGCCAAATTTATTATTATTTATTGTCCGAACGTGCCTTGTGTACGAAGGTTCCCATCTTCCCCACGAGCTGTTGCCCGCGACTTCGAGAAAAAAAATCATAACTCCCTTTTTAGGGTTCCGTAGCCAAAGTGGCAAAAACGGAACCCTTATAGATTCGTCATGTCTGTCTGTCTGTCTGTCTGTCCGTCCGTATGTCACAGGCATTTTACTCACAAACTATAAGATGTACATTGATGAAATTTGGAGCATAGGTGTCGTGTGTTAACCGCTACTTAGTTTGATTGTTAAATAAAAAAAAAATATATTTCTAGGGGGGGTACTCCATACATGTAACCAAAACTGAAAAAAAAAAATTCAGCAAATATCAAAGTGTGGCACATATTTTGACGGTAATTTTAAAAACACTTTGAGGTTTCTAAAAAAAAAATTGAAGTGAATACCTTCCGAAATATTCGCTACGAAAGTACGAAAATTGTGTCCGAAATCTATTTTCTAAACGGTCAGTTCAAAAAATTTGAAAAAAAATACAAATATAAAGCTTAATGAATACTTCTAACGAAAATTGTTTTCAACATGATCGGACATACCGTTTTTAAGTTATTACCAAAAAACTGCGCTTCTCAGCAAAAGGACGTAAGTGCCGGGGAGATACGCTCTTTTGTTAGTGTTTTTTTTTCATATCGTATTTTTTTCATCCGTAGTGCATGTTTTTGTATAAACGGCTGCGGAACCCTTCATGGGCGAGCCCGACTCGCACTTGGCTGCTTTTTTTCTTCAGCGTAGTGCAGTAAAAATATCCTATAGTCATCTATGGATGTCCGGCTACCCGTGTACCAAAAACAGATGAAATCCGTTTGCCGTTTTGGCGTGAAGAAGCCACGACACACACACAAACAAATATATAAAAAAAAGTATTTTTTGATTCAGTGAACTACAAAAAGTCCGTATGACTTATTTTTTTAAATTCTTCAATGTACAATTTTAGGTTTCCGTACCCAAAGGGTAAAACGGGACCCTATTACTAAGACTTTGCGGTCCGTCTGTCTGTCTGTCCGTCTGTCACAAACCGTGATAGTTAGACAGTTGATATTTTCACAGATGATGTATTTCTGATGCCGCTATAACAACAAATACTAAAAACAGTATAATTTTATGTCTGTCTGTCTATATCAGTAACCAATATAAAATGATCGAACACCACGTACATTTTGCTCAGGAGTAGGGATCTGCTAACACTGGATTTTCATAGATGCGGCCGTTTGTAGCGTATATTTTGTACGAAACCCTCGGTGCGCGAGTCCGACTGGCACTTGGCCGGTTTCATTTATACAACGTTATAGGTGGCGACATATTATGCCACGATTATTTGTTTTGCATGAAGATATTAATAAAATGTTGATGAAGCGGCAGTTGTATGCCAGGACCGCGACCGTAGCAAAGTGGAAGGAGGTAGTCTCTGCCTACCCCGTTGGGAAAAAGGCGTGATTGTATGTATTTATGTATGTATGTATGTATGTATGTATGTATGTATGTATGTATGTATGTATGTATCTATGTATGTATGTATGTATGTATGTATGTATGTATGCATGTATGTATGTATTTATTATTTGTTTTACAGCCCTACGTGTGTAATGTAATAAATACTGTCTGATTGCTTACTTAAAGGTGCGTCCACACTGGTATCATTTGCTCGTATCCGATCACCGTGCCGTGGCATGACTGCGTATCGCGCTGTTTGGACGCTTACCGTCGGCGCGCCGATCATGCCGTACTGGTCCGATATAACTGTGTGATACGCTTAGCAAAATGGATTTCGAGCGATCCGTCCAAACGCGTGATCGTGACACGCGATCATGCCACGCGACGATGATCTGATACGAGCAAATGATACAAATATGTGGACCCACCTTAACATCAATATACGTTATTACTTAGTGTTATTACAACATATTGATATTGATATAAAGCTATCTACTGATAATCGTTATATTTGATAGATAACATGATTGTTGTCTAGACGAAGCCTTGATTTACGTTACATTTACTAAGGCTTGATTTCACCAAACTTTTTCCGAGAAAAAAGCTTATTCTTGGATAGAAATGTCAAAACTCCATAGTAATTTGACATAACTGTTTGAGAATAATTCTCGGAATAAAAGATTGGTGAAATCCAGCCCTAGTCATCATTGTAATACTGTGTGTTGTGCATAAATATGTAAATTGCAGATGTTTTCAAATAAAAAGTTTAACGGACTATTTGAAAATTAGTAATTAATTTCTAATTTTTAATTTTTTGTATCTTTGTATGCGTCGTTGAGGCTTCATCACGCCAAACCGGCTAAACTTATTTCAACAATTTTTGATACACAGCCATCCACAGATGGTTTTAGTATACTTTTTACTCGACTACGCTGAAAAAGAGAGGGTTATGATTTTTTCCTACTCCGCTGACGAAGTTGCACCTTCTAGTACAAACGTCTTTGCATTTGCAAATTAATCACGCCCCAACGGAACTTACTTACTTAACGGATTTCGTTAAATTTTGGTACACGGGTAGCTGGGCATTCACATGGTTATATGATAGTTTTTACCTGGCTAAGACAGACTGTACAGCTGCCCATGTACCAAAAAAAAATTCAAATCCGTTTAACCGTTGCGGTTTAATGTTTTATTTTTATTTAGTGGATATTTTCGGTAATAATCGCTCTGAAAGTTTGCCAAAAGTATGTTAAATTGTATCCCCGCCCTCCCTCTATTTTCTAAACCTTACGTCTTAAAAATACGAAAACAATTAGAAAGATAAAGCCGAATTAAGTACTTTCAATGAAAATTATGTTCGTTATAGAGTTCGATCGTTTTAGAGTAATTTCCGAAAAACTGCGCTTCACAGCAAAAGGACGTAAGTGCCGTAGAGATACGCTCTTTCGCTAGTGCACTTTTTCATATCATATTTTTTCAACAGCCTTTTTTATATCAACGGCTGCGGAACCCTACACTGAGCATGCTCCGACATGCTATTAGCTTTTTTATATCTTTAATCTTACACAGTACACAGATAAAATTTGTACAACTTTATAATAATATAGACTATGGACCATCTTTTTCCTGTAGACGGACTGACGAACGAACTTCACAACATGCGTGAACACTTGATCATTAAGTGCACGGCAATAAATGTTTACAATACGATAACCCTGCCATATCGTCCACGTGAATGCGTGCTCTTATTATTAGACACGCTAGGAGACCTAATGAAAGATTACTGTGAGATCAGAGGTCGGGTTTGTAGCAAATACTTAACAACTGTTTTAGTTCTGCGGGAGTGACACTGCGTGCGAAGTTGACGGTCCTGGGGTAGGGCCAAAATGAGGGGTTAGGAGCCAAAATTCAAATTAAGGAAAATGAATGGGCTTGATTTGCACGCTCTCAAAGAGTTTTTGTTACTGTGGCAAAATTTCGATCTATGCAGGAATTATTTCCGAAAATTATACCAAGTGAATACTTGAAAATTTTCTTGAATAGGGTACCTACATGCATGATTCTTTTTATCGCTTTTCGTAACAAAATATGAAAATGCCGTAAAAACTATTTCAAAAACTGAAATTAAAATTAAAATCGGCCAAGAAATACGCATGATAAAGGCATTTTAAACTGCTAATTAGACGGCGATTTGACAGAGAGGTCCGACATCTACTGTTACGTCATAGTCCACTCCGGCCATATAAACTCCATATTAAATTCCATTTTGCTAGAAAGAGATAGAATGAAATGTTTGATGGCTTATATCTTGGTAATTTTTATACTTATTCGAATTTTTTTTTGTCTACTGTTTGTTATATGAATGAGCTTTTAAAAAAAATAAAAAATCATGACTATTCCCTATTATATTTACATTAATATAAATCATCATCCTCCTAGCCTTGTCCCCCGTATCAATCGGGGTCGGTTACCTAATCCCAAGGCACTAGGTACTTATTATGGAAGCGATTACCATCTGACCTTCCATCCCCGACGGTTAACTAGACCCTTTATTGGGATTAGGCTTAGTCAAGTGGCCAACTCCACTGTTAAGTTCTTAAGGCGCCCAAAGGCCTCTAACTCGGCTTAACGACTACTGTCATAGACAGCAGCCAGAATCAACTGCGTGCCTTCCTTTTGTTTTTTGAGTGTCCTTTAATCTCACTTGGTCGAGGAACGACCATTCTTGAGTTGATGAAGTGGCGCCTAGAGCGTGACGGCAGGGCCTGACCGCCGGATGGCTGCCAGGACTTGGGGTCCGCCGGTTAAAAAGTTGCTGGCTTGGGCCAACTCTGATGAAGTTGGAGAGGTAAGATAGCTCCATCTTCTTTTCAATTCAATGTCTTACATGCTGTGGTTTCAGTGAAGATTCACCCGCCGCGCAAAGGGGAGCGGACTGAATGCCTTGGCTCACCCCTACGGAGACGACCCTGGTGGCCGCTGGTCGACGGGAGCCGGAGGAAGCACGGGTCACCACATTCACTTCAGCTCGCATGATGGGATGTTGCTTGGTGTTCAGCGTCGTTGAATAGCCAGGTATGTAGTGATGTCACGTCCAGGATGAAGATGTAGGGAAACGAGCCTCCCCCAGATTCGCCACAACGCACAAAGGTGGGGCGCTACACGAAGGGAGCCGGAAGAAGCGCGTATCACTTCAGTCTTCATTAGGTTTGATGTCGTTCACTTTACCGCCGGGAGCTGAACTCAACGTGGTGTGATCGCGCGTCTGTGCCTACAGAAACACGGGCTGCGTGCCTTCCAAAGCACGGAAGCGCTCATTAATATTAACCACTTAAAACACGGTCACCCATCCAAAAACTAACCGCTGCCATCTTTGCTTAACCTGAGTTATCGTTTCCGACTCGCAAGTGCCGCTAGGCTATGAGCGCTTTACATTGATATAAATATTACAGGAAAATTATAACCTCGTCTAAGTATCTAGCTAATTGTATTTTTAACAAGAAGGTGCCCGCAACTTCGTGCGCAGTGCAACAAAAGTCATAACCCTTCTTTTATTCGTCAGCGTAATCGGGTAAAAAGTATCCTATAACGATTTATAACGTCCGGATATTACAACCTTGTTTTGAACTGTGATTTCTATAAGATGGTGGTGATATTACCAGTTCGGTTGACTCCACCCTAAGGGCCCGGCACGATAACTTCCTGATACATTGCGTGTGATGCCAACTAACAGCTGTATGGTGAGCGCGTCCACCGCGCAATGAAGAGAGAATTCTCGCCGCGCCGCTAACCGCACGTTGGTTGTTGTGGCGATATGAAAACTGGACTAGCAAAAGAGCGTATCTCCCCGGCACTTACGTCCTTTTGCTAAGAAGCGCAGTTTTTTGGCCATAACTCAAAAACAGTATATCCGAGCATGTTGAAAACAATTTTCCTTAAGCGACGATGAAGACGGCGATGGAGTATGCTTAATGATAGTGTCTATTTGAATTAAAGTTCTATTAGAATGATAAAGCCGCGTAGTATTAATGTAAATTATAGCGTCATGTAAATATATTATTTGAACGAATACCTATTGAGATATTATTATTATTTTAATATTAATCGTTTTATATACTCTGACATTTAGAATTTTATTCTAGACACATTCTAGATTATTAGTCATTATCAGTTCATGCAGTCCCGCCGCACACTCCCCGAAATGTATCCTGTAAAATACCGCAAGGCGAGGTTTTTAGGTTCCTACGGTTTTCCAGGCTTTGCAGCTTTGCCTTTACAAGATCTGGGTCACCAATTCCTCATTAACCCCCGATAAAAAAAGGGGTGTTATAAGTTTAACGTGTCTGTGACTCTCTGTGTCTGTGTATCTGTCTGTGGCTTCGTAGCGCCCATATGGATGGACCGATTTGAGTGCGGTTTTTTTGTGTCATAGATAATTTTATCCCGAGTGTTCTCAGCTTTGTTTGATGAAAATCGGAGCACTCGTCTCTAAAGATATTCAGCTTTAAGTGGAACAAGAGACCGGATCTCAGCCAATATTGAAGCTAGGAACTCCAAATTATGTAGTTATGTTCATTTGTGTCGGGGGTTTTTAATTTTTTTTTTTTGCTTTGCGTAGCGTGTTTTAACTGATTGTTTTAGCCTCTAGGGTTTAAAACCAAATGGTGCTAAGTATCAGTATATCAACAAGTCGTCGATAAGTGTAGCACACACTTATCGACGACTTGATGATATTCAAATTCAAATAATGTTTTACATCCATAATATTGTGTTACATTGTATACATCAAATTATATTAATTCTAGGGCTTAGTAGTTTTAAAGAGTGACTCAGGTAACGGAACGATGGCAACGAGATACAGCAAACAAAATTATTAACCCTTTTATAACGCGTAGTTAATGTTAAAACCTATTTTGACACTCAGATATACAAAGATTTGTCTAATATAATCACTTTGCCTCAAAATGGTTTGCCCTGTAACACGTTGAGTATCAATGGTCTCAGTTTACGCTCAGAGGCGGACCGGGGGATCAAAGGGTTCATGACCACCTGGACTGGGTCTAAGATTCGAACCAGCAATGTTTTGATTGGACTACCACCGATGTACGTTTAATCACATCAATAACACGACCTCGACACAATCAAACGTCCTATTTATAACTATTAACAGTGTGAAAACAGTGCGGTTTCCATATTTTCATAATATTGGTACACAACACGATAGGAGAAAGGCCAATATTTATATTATTGTTTCATTATCTTAATTGACTTCGTGATTACAAACGAAAATGATCAACTCTTGTTAAACCTTATATAGGTTATATATATATTTTTTGATAATCTTACTGACGGACTTATTATATTTTCTTAGGACACAAGCCTATTGTGTTCACATGCGCATATTTTCATGCCGTTTATTATACTTAAAAAAATATCGAAGAAGATAGTGTATTTAAAATGTTACGTAGGACGGATTTGCTTTTTAAGGATGAATTATAGTAACTAATAGAAATAAAATGAAATAAAAATACTTTTTGATGACAATTTCGGATTTCATACAATCTTTAAAATACGTATCAGTCACTGTCACCATGGACGTAATTATCTCTATTGCCCTTTACTTCACTTTCATGTTATCTTATCTTATCTTATCTTACTATTAATAGGGGTCCTCACGGATACACTTCGACCCAGTGGGATCTTTTGTGTAATTACCCCTTCTTGCTAATCAATGGTTCGTTCTACCATCTCCATAAATCGGATGATAGATAAGAACAGTAGCGTCTAGAATTCCTTTGGCCATGGGTGCCCAACACCAAATTCCTTCATTCTCTGTCTGGCGAGGGCATGAAATTCATATAGTATATAAATAAATAAATATCAGGGACAATCTTATACAAATCGACCTAGTCCCAAACTAAGCAAAGCTTGTAGCTATGAGTACTAGGCGACGATATACATAATATATAGATAAATTAAAATACTTAAATACATAGATAACATTCAAGACTCAGGAACAAACATTCGTGCTCATCGCACTAACACTTGCCCTGGCCGGGATTCGAACCCGGGCCCGCTAGCTTCGTAGGCATATGTTCCATTGTTTCAGCCTCTTCACCGCACATTCTACAATCCGTGTTGTCAGAAAGTCCCAGTTTAACTAGGAGTACTTTGACTCCGAAGTGACCTGTAAACACACCCATTATGATTCTGAGTTGTCTTTTGCTAGGTCCACACTCATGTTACTAACACAATTTTAAGATTTGTGTCATAATACGTACTACAAAATATGGATCAATCTGGTCTGAAATAACTATTTTTATTTAATATCCCAACAAACACTTGTGCTACGGCAACGCGTCTTATGTATATGGAACTCATAAAGGGCGCTAAATATCTTGTATGGATACAGCTAGTTAACTGGTTAAGTACTTAAGCAACAAAAGCAACGTATTTATTTGATTGGATTAAGAAAATAGATATTCATTTGTTTGTCTCAAGTGTAATCAGTTAAACGTGTTCCAATTCAGAACAAGCGGATAAGAAAATATCTACTAACTCGACAGACTTTAAGGGGATGCATCGAAAATTTAAGCTATTTTATGTCAAATCTAGTACTTATATAAAACAGGCTGGTTTCCAGACATGCGTTTTTTGACTATATAACCTATTCAAGGATTAATGCGGAAACATAACACGTTTGTTGAAAATTTCCTCGATACAAAAGTTATCCGAAAACGCGTTTTCATTTGCCGTTTTTTGTCTAGTTTGTACATCCAACAGATTAATAAACGGCTAAATTATGTATAAATGTCATTCTTCCCACTATATTTTACTTGATAACTTAAATGTTAACAAAACATAATATCTTCGATATTAGTGTACTTTTACATCTGGTGCTTACACCAAAAAAACCCTAAGCATGTAGTGTATTAGCTTTCTATTTCTTTGATGCGCGCGAGCAATAAACGCGTCCCTTATTACAAATTATGCTTATTGGCCCGCTCGGCGTTTGGAACGTGGTTTACGATTGACGATGCAGGCCCTTAATTATCGAGTTTAGTGCCTCATTGGACCACCTACATTGGTATAACGTGTACTTAAAAATATATTTGTAAAAAATAATATTTTTATCTATAATCAAGTAGGTACTATGCAAGCAACAGAAAATTGAGAAAGATTATAACCACTGTCCCATTGGACGCCAACGACGCATATATCCGCACCGCATGGTCAACGCCAGCATGATACCTCTTTTATTTGTCAAAGCGTCGAAAAGGTGAACTTGTTAAGGCGAAACAAAGAAAGAGGTTTTTTATTTATTATCCATACTAATATTATAAATGCGAGAGTGTGTCTGTCTGTCTGTCTGTTACCTCTTCACGCTTAAACCGCTGAACCGATTTGGATGAAATTTGGTATGGAGATAGTTTGAGTCCCGAGAAAGGACATAGGCTAATTTTTATCCTGGAAAAATACCCTCATTCGCGATAACCGAATTTAAGGCGGACGAAGTCGCGGGCAGAAGCGAGTATTTTATAAATAAATACTTTTAGATAGTAGATAGAAAACGTACGATCGTTCGTTATCAGAGTTTTCGGGGAAGACCTATAATCAGTATTAAATATCTCTGGGTCGATATTATTTGATGACCGGTGTGGTCCAGAGGAAGTGACGTTGCCTTCGAGGCTAAAGGTCCTGGGTTCAAATCCCGGTAAGGGCAGATATTTGTGTGATGAGCATAAATATTTGTCGTGATGAGTATGGGTATAATATGAGTCTTGGACGTTTTCTATGTATATAAGTAAATATATCTATTAAATATATCGTCGTCTAGTACCCATAACACAAGCCTTATTGAGCTTACCATGGCACTAGTTCGATTTGTGTAATATTGTTCGGTAATATTTATTTATTTACTAGCTTCTGCCCGCGACTTTGTCCGCCTTAAATTCGCTTATCGCGGATAAGGGTATATACCCTCACGGGATAAAAAGTAGCCTATGTCCTTCCTCGGGCTCAAACTATCTCCATACCAAATCTCATCCAAATCGGTTCAGCGGTTTAAGCGTGAAGAGGTAACAGACAGACACGCTTTCACATTTATAATATTAGTATGGATAAGGGTATTTTTCCGGGATAAAAAGTAGCCTATGTCGTTCCTCAGGACTCAAACTATCTCCATACCAAATTTCATCCAAATTGGTTCAGCGATTTAAGCGTGAAGAGGTGACAGACAGACAGACAGACAGACACACTTTCGCATTTATAATATTAGTATGGAATATGGATTATGGTAATGAAAATTTAATAAAACCAAATTCACAGTAAAATAAATTGTATTTCCGTCATAAAATATAACACAAATATACAAACATTCTGCTAAATTAATATAACTATGTGCTAGCTAACTGTAATATTGTTAAAAATAAAGGCTTATGTGAACCAGAATAATACATTATTTATTTTTAATCACTATTATTGGTGACCAAGTTGGTAAAAAGTGAAACTTATTCATAATTTTTGTCAAATTTTTTCTGATAATCTAACTGATGGCTAATTGCACTTTTTTAGGACACAAGCCTATCGTAACATAAAATGTATGTTTATTTAATTGTGTTACTTCAAATATTAATTTCAATGTAACGTAGGTACGATCCATGATATTGATAATTCAACGATAGTAAGAAATTTCTTGTTTTCAGTGAGATTATGATAAAGTATGGTATAAATAAGATTGAACGATTGTACATGCACGTGTACAAAATAACAGAATTTGAGGCCACATAAAAAAGGATGTATTGCGGTAGTGAAAAAAGATTTAAACAACTGGGTTTTCATAGAACATAATTAGGTTCCAAGGGCTCAAACTTGACTTCCCGCGTTCTTCAGAAAACTACTGTCGGCAATTAATTGGTAACAAGGAACTGACTTATGCTAATAACTTATCCGAATTTAGAATATCTTGTCTGTTTCTTAGTAATAGATGTTTATGTATAGATAGAGATTTTTTTTTTACAAATAAGAATAGCCTCTTAAGAGTCCCCGGCAAGCTCGACCGAATTTCACCTTCCCATACAAAACGGAGTTTCGTTCTCATTTTAAAACTACGTGTTGGATTGTAACGAAACTGTGCATTTACAATGACATGAGGTATATCTAGGCTTGTAATTAGTTTATATGCCTCTAGTTTATAGAACAAACGAAATACAGCAAAAACAAGTTTTGTATGAAAAACTTAAGTTCGCTGTAATTTTTTACTATGGTCTCTGAAGTTACTTAAACTAATTACAGGCCTGCATATACCTTAACTTATTCTAAGTACAAAGTTTCAGAGAAAACTATCTAGTCGTTTTAAAATGAGAGCGTAACTATGTTTGTATGGAGAACCAAGCTTACCGGGGACTCTTAATACTTTCATAGCTGGCCTAACACTGCGGCTTAACACAATAAATAAATAAGCACTAAACACCAATATATGCGAAATTCGTTATTCTGTTTCACATTCACCTACTCTGCCCCTACATTTGGCTTCGTTATAGTGTTGTTAAACTATTTTTAAAATGTATTTCTCTATTAAGTAACCACAAATAAACGTGTATTAAAATCCTTTTCAGCTATTATCAAGAGTTTCGAATCAAACACCAAAATCGTTTGAATTATGAAGATATAATAATTTTCTTAACAGTCACATAGGATTTTTTGTTTTTTTAGTTGTATAACACAATAATAACAATTTAATTACTTATTGTAGTAACCACGAAGCCAAAATTATCGGAAACAGTACTTTTGTATTACAAATTTAAAATTGTCTTTTTATATATATATATATATTTATATAACAACTAATACATTATATATTTTCATGACTTTCCTACCTTGAAATCTTAATCATGAATAAATATTACATATAATTGTAGGCCTAAGAGGGTGTTGAAATATTCATACAACTATCATATAGTTTCATATAAAGTCTGTAAAACATATTTCTGTATTTATATGAATATTTATAAAAAACTACGAACATCAAAGATATTTAGATTTCTTTTAAAAACTTGAATGGTTTCGTTCCTTTATATTTTTGTTACTAATTTGCTTTTAAGTTTTCAAATAGCATTTTAATAATTTAAATATTTCTGCAACATAACATTGAAAAATAATTATCTTTTGCCTGGATATATGTACAGTGATTTAAAGTATATTGTATATTTTATTCCTATAAGCATATTACTTGGTGTAAATTTTCATACAAACAAAATGGGCATTAAATATACATATTATATTTATATAATTTTAGTATTAAAGGAAGACACACAATATGTCTTGATTTTAAAATTGATATTTAACATGATTTATAAATGTTTTTTTTATGTAACGCAAAAACGTGACATAAAAGTATTTTAATTTGTATGAAAACTTTCACATATCAAATACAGAGTCCGACAACAGAAACGTAGGAATTTTATTTCTAATTTATTTACGGGTCAAATAAGCCAATTTATAATATTACAATAATCATATGTATAAAATTCACTATTTTACTTATAAATTCAACTTTTGATAAATACATTTAAACACATCTAGTATTTAATTTTATATTTACTATTAATAATATTAAAAAATCTCACTATTTGTTCTCGTATCACGTATGTGTACGAAATTACGCATTTTGACTTTAAAACGCGATAAACTTATTTCAGTTACCTACTTTCTTCTTTATACAGTTATATAATAAGTCCCAAAAATATATAAGCCAGGAAAAATATGAACGAACATCTCAGTATAGATCTCTATGCTTAGATTCCGATCTAGAAGCCTCCGCCTCAATTTCGATTTAATATTAAACCCTCATTCCATTTGCCACTTTCTTCCCCTGTGACATAAATGATCCCAATCTTATATATTGATATTTTTTTGCTTTCCATAAGCATCTCAAATAAGTTTCCCACGATTTATATTTAAAGCATCAGCGTTTAACATAGTGTCAAACTTGACACCCAATTTATACTGTAATGTCCCTTTTCCTTTCCATCATCATTTCATATTTAATCAGCGCAAAACAAAAACGCTTATCATTGCTTTTGTTATGTCTTAATTATCGGTCTGTTTCCAAATTTCCTCTAAATGAAGTAGACTGCTTTTATAAAATCGCAACTAACAAAAACTGCATCATGACATTCTTCTGTCCTGTTTTATATTCTTGACTTATTATAATCTCACTTGTCGACGTTTCCACTGTCCACATTATCATCAATAGCTACACGATCATCAAAGATTTTCTCATCGCTATCATCTAATATGTCTTCCACGTCATCCAAACTGGCTTGTCCCTTGTCATTCGCGTTCTTTTCGTCATGGAAAACTTTAGGAGACTTAGGCGTCCTTATACCATTGTCTTCCAAGCATTCATCTATGATCTCTAGTCTTGATTTTGAAAAGAATTTGTGTAAAGATTCAAGTTTATTAATAGCTTTGTCGCTCCATTCGGAACTTAAGCTTGTATCTTCTGTCATACAGCCAGAGTCCATCCTTTTAGATAGATCTGATATAGATTCAGATATATCGACAGTAGATGTTGATTTGTCAACTTTGATAACATGCGGTTTTATTATCATGCTCTGTGGCAGATCAGGGATGTTCCTCAAATCTATTAAACTTATTGACGATCTCTTCATTTCGTAATCGAATTCGCTATCCGTATCTGATTCTTCTATTTGTATTCTATCTTCAATGTATCTTAAGACACCTTCAGCCAGCTGTCTGGCATAATATCTGTCATCTTGGGAAGTTCTGTCGCATGATAATTCATCTTCTTCTAGTATGTCTGATAATTCTACACTGTACGGTAGATATTGTATATATTGTATGGAAGGCTTCGTGTATGCGTTGAAATTTTCTAAATCTTCCTGTTCCGACATCGTATCATCTTGGATCTTTCTAATTTCATATATTTTAGCGATCGCATCTTGGAATATACTTTCTAAATCTTGTTTTACATTACTTAAATCTACTACAGTTTCTGAGATTCTTCTGCTATTTGGCGATTTCTCTGATCTCATGTCTTCAAATCTGTCTATTACTGTATCTTGAGTTTGTGTTAATGTAGAGTCAGATTTGGTCTTACTCATGTCGCTAAAAGTCTCTAATCTACTTATAGTTATATCCGACTTAGATTTCTCTGATAGTGAGGGCGTCATTGACATGGATTTGATAGGTTCTTTATATTTTTCTTTGTAATCTTTACTAGAATAATTATCCATGTACTTTAGTAGCATTTCTACTAACGTCTCATCGCCTTCTTCTTCCGGCGTTTCATCGATGTAGGAAAGATTCTTGACGTTCACATTAGATTCGCTAAGACTAATTCCTTTATTAAAACTAAACTCTCTAGTAACTTCTATGACTGGTTTCTCGACTTTTCTATCATCAGATCCGAACAGGAACTCCATCAGAGTAATCTTCTTATCATCTTTAACGATCTCTTCATCCATGCATCCTGTAGTAGCTAAGAATTCCATGAGCGTTTCCATTTTGTGCTCCAGCTCAGTATTAACTTTACTAGGCGCGTACATATTGAGAACTTTATCATCAGTAGGGCTGGCTTCGCTCTTAAAGCAGCTCCCTCCACTGTCTTTCCGTCCTTCCTTCTGACTTTTAACTATAGTAAAGAAGAAATCGATTAAGTTAGCTATCCTTCTCTCCGTACCATCGTCTTCATCAGAGCTGGTCAGATCCGATTCTTCCTTAACCAGCGGACATTTTTTGGGCTCGTCGATCTTCTTGAAGACTGTCTCCTGGATAACCTGCAGAAGGTCTCGGGCTAACCTGGCGGGGGACTTGGAGTCGATGGGCTCGTAGGTGGCGGGCTCAGATCTCCGTCGGTCCCGGTCGATGCGGATGAAGTCCCAGATGGAGCCCAGCTCGGAGGAGAGTGAAGCGCGGTGGTGGGCCAAACTGGTGCCTAGACGACGGAATACCTGGAAGATAGCGCGGTGGTGAGAAATGTGTGTGGATCGTTCTTTTTTACCGGCAATGAATCTACATGTCGTATAAAAACAATTGATACCTATATTTTCATCTGTCCGAACTTTTGGTAGAATTTGCAAATTATGTTACAACGTTTCTTATAATGTTTGTTTTTAAATAATTAGTTCCTAGAAGCACCTTAATATTATAGTAATAAATAACATAAATTGATAAATTTAACGTTAAATGGCATGTTATACTTTTTGTATTTTCAAAATCGAGAAACCGTGTTAGGTACTGTCGACTAGTATTTTTTAAGAGTTAGGTTCGTTCGTTAACTTTTGTCCCTTAGAGCGGAAATAGGAGCCCCGCGACACCGCCAAACTTTCTAACATTTGAATGTTATGCTTTTTGATCAATCTATAAAGTGATCATTATAATAATTGTAGAGTATACAAAATATTCGATTTACCAGGTATTGTTATAATAAATGAAAATATAGGTACAATGAGATTTTCTGCCACATGATTATTGTATATAGAAGATTATATGCATTGAAATTATACTATACGTTGTTTGATGCTGTGAACGCCATATATACCATTTGTTTTTCTAAGAAATGTTACACACCCAGCAGAAATAGGCATATTTTGATAAAATTATTTTACTCTTAATGGGGATGCTCTGATTCTGACCGACCATATTGGTGGTACGTATTAAAGGAATTTATATTGTGATATTTTTGCTACCTGCCACACTCAGGATCGCCAGGCACGTAGTTTCCGAAGAGAGACTCTCTTGAATCGTGCCACTTGTGCCGCCAGCGCCTCCGCGCCTAGCGAGCCGCCCGACTCGCCTTCAGAGTGGACCTGGAATAAATAGCATCATTATCATCTGCATTATCTTCGTCATCGCCACCCATAATATCGTCATCACGTCTACCGCTACCATAATTATTATCACCATCACTATCGTCAACACCATCAGGGGTATAATTTATGACATGGGATAGGGGTAATTCCTTTATTTTCCAATTTTTGATGACGGAGTCTGAAATTTACTTATTCAATGTTGTTATTTTTTTAATAAATTGTACTTTCTGGTTTGAGATGTGATATAATAGATACCTAGTTGTGAATAAAAGTAAAGAAATTAGAACAAATTAGTTGTTAGCGAAAATATACAAAAACTCTCAAGATTTGCTTATTTTCGCAGACAAAAAAAAGGGGAAGGAGGGGTTAAAGATTAGCAAAATTTTTCTGAATACTTGATCATCGTCATCACCATCACTATCCTCGTCATAATCGACATAGTCGTCATCATCATCATTATCGTCATTACCATTGTTACGTCGTCATCGTTGTAACCATTATCGTCCTCATCAATGTCGTCAGCACTGTCGTCCTCATCATCATCACCACTATCGACGTCGTCGTCATTACCGTTGTTATCATGATTGTTATCATTGTTATCACCGTCCTCTTCATTATTGTCATCGATATCGTCACCATCATCGTCATTACCATCATCTTCATCGTCGTCATCATCACCATCACTATCCTCGTCATCATCGTCATAGTCGTCATCATCATAATTATCGTCATTACCATCGTTACGTCGTCATCGTTGTAATCATTATCGTCCTCATCGATGTCGTCAGCACTATCGTCCTCATCATCATCACTACTATCGACGTCGTCGTCATTACCGTTGTTATCATCATTGTTATCATCGTCATCACCGTCCTCTTTATTATTGTCATCGATATCGTCACCATCATCGTCATTACCATCATCTTCATCGTCGTCATCATCACCATCTCGGTCCTCGTCATCATCGTCGTCGTCGCAATCATCATTATTATAAAATCATGTTACAACATAAGTGAGGAGTGCCTTTTCTAAAGGCTTCCATAGATAAATAAGTCCTTTTGAAAATACACTTCAAGTGTATTCTAAAGGCTGACCTCTCTTGAAGCGGCCCTCCTCTGCAGGAATGAGCGAACATCCTTGTCGGAGTGACCTTTCGCCCGCACTATGCCTTTGCCTAGAGGCGTCGACGATACTCTCCTGTAAATAAACATGAAGATCCAATGAAATCAGATAATGTTTATTACATGGTTTTGTGATAGACAGATCTTTTAAAAATTAGAGTATCATCATGTCCTGCCTCAGAGAGACCTATAATATTGAAATCTTAATTCTATACAAGATGTTTCGTGAGGAATTCACAAGATTTTAACAACAAATTCCAGAGGTCATTTGGAGTAAAAAATGTTATACGAACCGAAGTGAAATTCAACAAAAAAGTTTTTATTATAAACAAAGATCAGAAACAAATGAAAAAAAAATTCGACGATACTGGACTTGAACCAGTGCCTTGAGCCGGGGCAGCACGCTCTAACCAACTGAGCTAATCGTCCATACCAGTAGTCGACGAATTTTGTCACCTGTTCTTGCTTATGGATCTCTGTATGGTGCATCCGACTCTTTAGCCGTTTAGCGCCGCCTAGTGCAGAACTGTGAAGTTACTTTCACCCCGAGTAGATATCTTTACAGCTTCCATGGTTCGGCGAGAGGTGGCGCTATTATCAAGACTTTTTGTTTTACAAATATCATGATAATAATCACAATATTTGCAATTTATTAGTGGATCACTCCACTAGAACAGATGACAAAATTCGTTTTTCGTTTGTTTCTGATCTTTGTTTATAATAATAACGCCAGTGAAGTGATCCACTAATAAATTGCAAATATTGTGATTATTATCATGATATTTATAAAACAACAAAAAGTAAAAAAAGATTTTTTTTAAATCTTGTTTTGTTCATTTTTGAACCTATAATTTGAATAACTTTTGCTTCTCTATGAAAATTATCCCTTTTTTTAAAATGATAGCGATTATTTTCCCAAAAAAGGATTACTTTAGTGAGTAGTAGCTATAACTTTGATGTTTGTCAATACCGACACGACACTAGGCAACGTCGCGAAAAAAAGAGCTTAATGCAATTTAGTAATCACAATACATAGTTTAATTTAATAAAGTAAATAAAGTTTGTGGGCATACCGGCAATGTGTGGGGTCGCTGTAAGCGGATTCTACTGGCTGCTTCACCTCGCTCGGCTCCGAGGGTAAAAGACTGCCGCCTAGTGGGAACGGGGAGCCTCCTGAAAATAATTGTTAAAAAAAAAAACATTTCTCATACTCTGAAAGTGGGTCATTGCTTATCTAAGGAGCGGATTGTAAGTGATACATTTCGGCATTACGGCAGAAAGATATATAAAAAACTGAGTGTAATCGCTGGACTGCGCAGATATCTATAAAGTCACAGTTAGATTATTATTATTTAGATAGATAGATAAATACTTTATTCATATCTGCAACATACATGGTTACACAATGCACAGTGCACATTGCCCCTAGTTTTTAGTGTAAATTAAATGTAAAACCTTATATTTTGTTGGTGTATCGAATAAATAAAAATAATTATAAGACTAATAGAAGGCGCCCGCAATTTCGTTCGCGGAGGAGAAAAAGTCATAACCCTTCATTTTTTCTTTAGCGTAGCGTAAAAAGTATCCTATAACCATCTGGAGATACCCAGCTATCCGTGTACCAAAAATAGTTGAAATCCGTTTAGCCGATTTGGCGTGATGAAGCCGCAACGACACGTACAAACATACATAAAATCCAAAAAAAATATTTTTCGTTTTAATGACCAACAAATAGTCCATAACAATCATTTTGTTGGAAGTATCTTCAATGTACAGACATATCATTTTTACAACTTTATAATAGTATAGATGAACTCGCTAAATACTGAAAACTAAAACGGCAATGGAAAAAAAAGAGAAACCATGTCTCGTGGCGGAGAAAAAATCACTGACTCAGCATAATGAATTGGCAAGCCACTTCGCTGGTATTCGTGTCTGGGGACCGGCACCGTGCTACCCCTCTCTTGAGGCACGAATAGACTTGAATAGACTACCAGTGGCAGCACCGCGGGTGATAATACGCTGGATACCCGGTGTCTCGGGATGGGCGCCGCGCTGTCTCTAGAGCAGGGAGTAAATAATTACCGGTAATGGCGCCGCGCGTGATGCTGAGCCCACGCTGTATCCTCGCGATGGCGGCGCGGTGTCTGGGGACAGGCACCGTGCTGCCCTTCTCTTGGAGCACGAACCGACCGAGTGTCTTCCAGCCCGCCTGAAATGGTGTTTTAAACAATAGTTGCAAATATTAAAATACAGTAGGGGAAATTGAAACATGTAACTTTTTCGCTCTCGTTACAATGACAATAAGGACTAAAATGGTACGTGTTTCCGTTTCCCTTATAAACAAGAACCGTTTAATCTTTTAAAGCCAAAATAAGTGTCGGTTTAAGTTCTTCCGTTTTTTAAACGATACAATATTATGATGACACCATCAAGCTGATCTGATGAAGAAGCCAGATGTTGTTCTTAGGTTCCTATACTGTAATAAATACAATAAAAACTTAATCCTACCGAGTTTGGACTCTTTAGAATCGTCTTGATGAGAACTTAACGGATGTTCAAAGAAAACTACAGTCAGCAATAATTTATTTTCTCCTCAGTATGCCTTATTTTGTAAAATACTGCTTGGGAAATTATTAAAATAAAATAATTAAGCCTTTCTGGCACATGTGTAGGGGTTACCTACTTTATTAATGCTAGAGAGTTTATAACACAACTGATATAAGGGTAAGAGGAGTTATTGAAACTACCAAGTTGAGTGCTAATTATAAACTGACTTTAATGTACGTGATTTAATTCTAAGGTAAAGTGCCGAACGTGTACAATTTGGTGCGTGTGCAATATTAATTATGTTAATGCTAAATAGACATAATCTTGTACCTTGCCCGTACATCCTGCCACTCTAAAGGAGCGAAGGAGGTTGATTTATTATACAATGTTAGATTTTCAAGAAGGTACTGATGTCATAATTGTTAAGTTTTATTAAATGTATCTATTCATTTGATATGGGTGCGAACTGAACTACGCGTGTCGGGGTCAACGGAGAGGTCCCCTTTTCGGCACTTGTCACTTTATTGCCCTTTGTCACTTTTACTTCTGACACGTTCACTTCACTAGCACTGACACTTGTAGCCGTCGACTCCGACTGAAGTCCAACCGGGGAGTCTTGCCTCTGTTGCTCTTGACTTCGCCTTCGATATCTCAAGTAGGAGATGATACAGCCCACTATCAGAGCTGTGGCTATGATACTATACAGTGCAGTATAGTGATGTACATTGTGAACAGTCATTTGAGCTTCTGATTGCTCCTTCAGTTCATCAATTCGTGTTTTCAGTTGATGGAATAAGGGATGCTGGTCGGGTTCTAATTCAGTAAACTTAGTCAGTGGTATAGTGCTGTTTATTAAGTTGTTTAATATCGATACTTCAGGGATTTCAATCGTCGGTTTGGCATTTATGTGATTAATAAAGTTGTTGTGTCCATGGATCGTAAGGGTGTCACTTTTCAAGGTGCAACCCTGACCTAGGTCAATCATGCCGTTGCCATGCAGCTCTCTGATTTCAGTGTCTGCGGTGCAAAATATGCGTATCTTGCATTCTTCGCAGCACGAGTATAGCCAGACGTTTAGACGCCGTAACTTGATCCATTTGTTGTCACAGATTGATATAGTTGACTTACACAGAGACGGTTTCGTATTTGTGCCGGTGTTGTCGATATTAATGTCGCAGATAGATTGTTTTATGTTGAAGTTGTAAATGGGCTTATTTAGTGAGCAAATTATTTTGTCTTCTGTTACTGATATACATGACGAAAGATCGTCTTCTGATAAAAATAGTACAAGATCCTTTTGCAAGTTGAACGCAAAGTAGGGAAATATGGGTACCGATACGTACATTTGTAGCCCCCTTTTCTGTGGGATGCTGATTACTTTATCCAACTCAAAGATATCCGAACTCACGATGGGCAATCTGATTTCTATGATAAGGTAGTTCCGATGGACTATTGATGCTATCCTTGATACTTTGTAGATGTCTCTTATATTGTCCTCGTTGATAGGTAGGGTAAGGTCACCATGTAGTTGACCCGAAATTATGTTTATTTGTTCATTCAGTTGTTCTGGTGATAACAGGTGTGGGTCGATTCTTCCTTGGTTGAGGTCGATTAC
Source organism: Hedya salicella (assembly GCA_905404275.2). Classification (NCBI taxonomy): domain Eukaryota; kingdom Metazoa; phylum Arthropoda; class Insecta; order Lepidoptera; family Tortricidae; genus Hedya; species Hedya salicella. The sequence continues at coordinate 50,616,661 of FR990097.1, read as the reverse complement.
AGTATCCATTAGTGTTTGTTGAATGTGACGAATGTTGGTAAGGGTTGCGTACGCTGCAAATGCCGATGATGTAATATAAAATTCTCTGCGAATTATATTTTGCATTTCATCCATGCCATCCGAGATATTGTGTACGTGCTCCTTGATAAATGTGAATTGTTTATTTATGATATTTTCATGACGTCGTAAAATGTTGTACTCTGCTTCGATGATGCTGGTTTGATTTTTAAGTAATTTCTGAAGGTGATCTTCATTCTGGGTTATGTGTGATATATCTTTTTCATATTGTTCAGCAAATCTCTCGTCTAGGACTCCGAAGAGAGAATTGGCGATATATCCGATACCATTTATCAAGCCCCTCTTTTGCCTCGAGTGGTACTTTAGTAAAGTGTTGTAGTGTTTAATTTCATTTAAGTCGTGCACCAGTTGCGACGCGATATTTTTGTACTGACTACAAAATTGTGTCTTAGAGCTGATATCGTTCAAATGGGTGATATATTTTTCGACATCAGATAAGCCTTCCCAGTATGTCGTCATGTTGTAGTATACGATCATTTTCCATTCATCTCGTACGTGTTGTAGGTTACTAATTCTGTCGAAGTACAGTCCTCGATTGTCATTTAATGCAGTGATATTTGTTTGTGTGGTTGGAGATATTAACGTCGTCAGGAGAAGAAGCGTTGTAAATAGGCCTTTAAATGTAGAGTTTTTCCTATTCCGGGAGTTTGTTGGTGTGACGGGTTTATCTTTTTCTACTAATTTTGATATCGATGGGGTCGATTCCTGCGCACACTGTTTTTGATGATTGTCTGATGGATCCTCGTTCACCGGTAACAGTATTAACTTGTTGACGGGTCGCTTGATAATATTATTTTGTGTCTTCAGGGTAACTACTCTGATATGTCCGTCTTTAGCTTTATGTACGTCCACTACTCGAGCGAGCGCCCACTTACCGGGGGGTAAGTTGTCTTCCTTTACAACAACCACGTCGTCTAGTTGCAGGTTCTTTGTCGGAGTTGTCCATTTTGTTCGAGCTTGTAATTGTTGTAGATACTCGGCTGACCAGCGCTTCCACATCTGTTTGCTCAATGCTTGTACCAATTGCCATCTAGTGGTCAATTTTAGTGCTAATGAGTCTGTTTGTGGTCTGTTTAGGATTGGACCTCCAACTAAGAAATGGCCTGGGGTAAGCATCTCATCCTCCGGATTTTCGGTCAGTGGTCCTAGCGGTCTTGAGTTCATACAAGCTTCTATTTGCTGGGTCAGCGTGCTAAACTCTTCGTACGTGAGCCTTTGATCTCCGATTACACGACGTAAGTGATATTTGAAAACTCTGACTGCAGCCTCCCATAAACCACCTGCGTTGGGCCATGCGGGGGCGTTGAAGTGCCATTCAATGTCCATTTGATTGATATTGGTGAAGAAGTCAGTGTTGAGACATTTAATTATTTCTTGATATTCTTTCTGCAAAACCCGGTCTGATCCACGGAAGTTGGTTCCATTGTCACTGTACATGTGTCCTGGATCTCCTCTTCGAGAGCAGAATCTTCGAAACGCTGCGAGGAATGCTGGGGTGCTAAGATCTGACACCACTTCTAGGTGAACTGCCTTTGTTGCTAGACACACAAATATTGCTACGTATCCCTTTGTCGTTTTTATACCACGGCCCTTGTTGACCTTCAGCTCGAAGTATCCCGTAAAGTCTACTCCAGTGTGATAAAATGGTCTGGATGGAGTTACGCGGGGTGCTGGTAGGTCCGCCATAATTTGTTGTTGCGTTCTGGCCTCGAAGCGAATGCACTTAACACACTTTCGCAAAATTCGTTTGACTGTACGCATGCCACCGATGATCCAATATTTATGGCGTAGGTATGATAATACAAGACGCGCACGGCCGTGCAGCGTCACTTTGTGGCCTAGTTCTATTATAAGCTGGGTTAGCCTGCTGTGGCTGGGGATGATAATTGTATGTTTAGCGTCTTCGGGTATGTTTGAATAAGCTAGCCGCCCCCCGACTCTTAAAATTCCATCTTTATCCAAAATCGGGTTGAGGCTTATTGTTTTGCTACATTTACTGACGTGTCCTTTTCTTTTAATGTTAGTAATATCTTCACTAAAATAATACTCCTGAATTGCCTTAATAACAATGTTATGTGCATTTTTTAATTCGGTTGATGATAAGATGTTTGATAATTTTACGTTTTGTTTACTACGAGTCCGAGTAGTGAAACGCGACACCCATGCAATTGTTCTTACAACCTTTGTAATTGATCCGTGCTTGTCTAGCAAGTCGATGACTAAGTTAGAGTTTTGATGTAAAGCTGTGTGCACATTATGTTTCTTAATTTCCAACTGTGGTATTTCGCAACATGTTGGAGTGATATTGTCATGATTAAAAGTTAAAAGCCATCTTGGCCCTTCCCACCAAATTTTTTGCTCTATTAGCTGAGAAGCAGACAAACCACGTGTCGCACAATCAGCTGCATTTTCTTCCGATCGTACATGATACCATTTCGAGGGATCTATGACGCTGATGATTTTCTGTACCCTGTTCGCCACGAATTGTTTCCATCTCGATATATCTCCTTTCAGCCATCCAAGTACTACCATGGAATCCGTCCATGCGTACATTTTAACATTCTCTTTGGGTATGCATGAAATGGATTCGACCACCTTCTTCATGAGCTCTGCTAGGAGAAGCGCTCCGCATAATTCTAGACGCGGCAAGGAGGTTCCTTTATTGATAGGAGCGAGTTTTGTTTTGGCCATGATTAGTCTCGATGTAAGCTCGCCTTTATTGTTTGTTGTTATGATATAGGTCGCGGCCGAATACACTTTTTCTGAAGCGTCTGAGAAGCCGTGTAGATAAAATTGTTTTTCCATGTCTCCTAGATGCCGGCTGATATTAAAATTGTTGATATGTTGCATGTCTTCTCTGAGCTTGTCCCAGTCATGCTGAATTGGTTCTGGTAAGTGATCATCCCAAGCTGTACCTGAGGCCCATGCCCTTTGAAATAGAAGCTTGGCCCTGACCGTCAGGGGTGAGAGCCAGCCAAGGGGATCGAATATCTTGGAAATGTCTGATAATAATTGTCTTTTTGTGTGATACTGGGTTTCTTGAGTTTTTACTTTATTTTGAAAGGTAAAATTGTCAGTTGCTGCATTCCATTGCAGTCCTAAGGTTTTTCTTGATTCTGAACATTTAAAATCTAAGGGCGTGTCGATCTGATCTTGTGCTAAGTCTTCGACGAGTTTTGATTCATTACTACTCCACTTTCGAAGATTCATTCCCGCGCCGCTTAGCATTTTGATAAGTTGTTGCTGTAACTCCTTTCCTTCTTGTATTGAATTACTCCCAGTCAACAGATCGTCCATGTAAAATGATGACTGTACTGCAGATGCAGCTAGGGGATAAATGTGGGCATCATCGGTCGCCAGTTGTCTTAGAGTGCGCATAGCAAGGAAAGGTGCGGCCTTTGTGCCGTACGTCACGGTTGTCAGGTGGTACTCCTGCAACAATTCTTGTGGCGAGTTTCTCCAGATGATCTTCTGTAGATGCTGATCAGATTCCCTGATATAGATCGTACGAAACATTTTTTCCACATCAGCCGTGATTACGTATTTATACTGTCTCCAATTTAGGATGAGTGCTTGCAGGTCCTGTTGAAGGTTGGGACCGCATTCCATGAGGTCATTGAGACTGTGACCTGATAGACTTTTTGATGACGCGTTGAAAACGACACGCAAGCGAGTCGTGGTAGAATCTGATTTCGTAACGCTATGATGAGGTAAATAATATGATGTTTCTGATTCTGACGCTATGTCAGCCTTACGCATATGACCTAGTTGCTGATATTCGCTGATAAATTGTCGATATTGCTTTCCCAACTGCTGATTTCTGACTAATTTATTTTCGACTTGTATAAATTGTGCAATAGCTTTAGGTTTTGATAGTCCAAGATGCTGTTCGTAGCCTGGTTTCATTGGTAGGCCTACTACATAGGCACCACTTTCTAGGCGTTGTGTCGTCCTTTGGTAAAAGTCCTCGCAATATTGTTCTTGCGGTGTCATTGTACTGGAGGCGGGAGTTATGTCTTCCAATTCCCAGTATTTTGATATATCTGCCAAATTATTGATGACAACGTGACACTTGAATGTCTTTACGTTCCCAGATAAGATCCAGCCGAGTGAGGTTTGCTGAGCCACGATGTTTTGTCCCGGGGTTTTGATAAGTCCATTCATGATAATAGTCGAGTAAACGCTTGCATCCAACAAGATGTCAACGGGGCGTGATACGTTATACTCTGGATCGGCTAGGTTGATATTTGATATATATGGCATTAGTTGTTTGTTAAATGATATATTAGGCAGATTATTTATAACTCTTGATATAACCAAAGCATTCGTGATAAATTGATAGTCGTCATAAATTGATTGGCATTTTAGCGTCACCATTCCTTTGCTCTGACTTGCGCCGTTGCCTATTCCAGCAACCGATGCGTGATAGCTATGTCGCTTCAACCCTAATAACTGTGCGGCATTTTCTGATATAAGTGTTATTTGAGATCCTTGGTCCAGGAGAGCGCGCATAATGACGTATTCACCTGATGCAGCTTGGACCTTTAATGATATTGTAGTCAACAATACTTCTTCATTATCGCTAGCAACATGGTTAACGTTAAGTGGGTTTGATGCTGGCTTTGTATTGTTTGATGTTGCTAGGTGTGATACAGGTGACGCTGACGGCCAAGTAGGTCGTGTACATGCGTCATGAAGTAATGTGTTATGTTCACCGTTGCATTCTTTGCAGCGTTTGGTCGAAGTGCAATCGCTGTCATAATGCTTGTATAGACAGTTTTGGCATATCTTGTTTTGCTTTACCGCCCTCAATTTGCTTTCCGACGACATGTTAATGAACTTTTTGCATCTGAATAAATCGTGTCCCAGATTGCACAATGGACATTTACATGTGTAGGTAGGAACGGCTTGGAAAGATTTGTATGGAACCCTTCCTTGATAACTCGGTTTGATATTTGATGGCCTTTGATATGATAAGGGTTTTTTTTGTAACGAAGTCGATGACGTGAGGGTCTCCTTTTCACGCCTCTGATTGATGGGTTCAAGAGCTGTAAACTTATTCTCGAGAAAGAACATGAACTCTTCCAGAGTTGGTAATTCTCTTGGTGATTTTCGTGATTCCTTGAAGTCACTATATGAATCTTGATCGAGTTTCTTTGATAAGAGATGTACTAGAAGTGGATCCCAGGTATTTGTATCTACTCCTAAATTATGAATTGAATTGATACACTCCATGGACGTGTCATGTAATCTTTTAAGCTCAAAGGATGACTGTTTATGGATGGTTGGTTGATTTAAAAAAATCTCGATGTGCTGTGTAAATAGAACTTGCGGATTGTTGTATCTACGAGTCAGAATTTCCCATGCAATATCGTAATTTTCAGATGATATATGAAGATGCTGTATGAGACGTTCTGCTTCTCCTCTAAGTTTACCTTTTAGGTGTTGCATTTTTTGACCTTTTTGAATAGAGTTGTTGTTATGCACGGCCTCGGAGAATAAATCGAAAAATGTAGGCCACTGAGTGTAACGGCCTGTGAAGATAGGTATCTCCAGCTGTGGCGTTGCTTGCTGTTTGTGAGTTGTCGAACCCAACTTTGTGTAAAGGTTCCGTTTAATATCCTTGTAGGACCTTTCGTGACCACTAAATTCCTCATCATAATATTTGTCCGAACCCTGTAGCAAGTTGTCAATTTCCAGATGTAACTTGTCGATGGCTGCCCATCGTGATTGGATGTTATGAAGTTCATCATCAAATTCCCATTTTTCAGACATTGCGTAAACGTTAATGCTCTTAACTGATCTTAGAAAAGCCCGAAAATTAGTCCTTTGCTGTGATAAAAGTTCATCTACCTTTCCACACGGCTGTGTAGCTTTCTCCTCCTTTCCATAAGAAGACAAAAGCTTACGGATTGCTTCGTAGTTAATTTTTGTCTGCTCATAAATGTTGTCGATAAAGTATGGTTGTGGTTGCTCTCCAGACTCAAATTCAATAAGTCGATCATTATTGCTCTTGAATTCCTCCCAGAGAGAATTTACGGATTCTAATCTGACGCTGATATACTCCGGGGTCTTTCTATCCGCCGAATCCTTGCCAAAGTTAACCTTCACCTGTTGCAACTTCTGGATAATTTCTTTCTGGCGTTTAAGTAAGGCCTCCATGTTAATGATATAAAAAAGGAAAGATCTTACTTGATATTCGTTGATTTCACAGGACGACTGCGGCTCACGTAGCCCTGGATAGTTGATAGCTGAGTTACTGCACTGCTGCTGTGCCCGTAGCTCGATGATATGATGATATAGGAGAGTGAACTGCTGCTGTTCACTGATATGATTATAGTTTGTGATAACGGCACACTCCGACAGCAGTAGTAGGTACTGCTTACCCGAACGCGCACTGGGTCAAAATGTTCGAAGGACCAAAATGTAGGGGTTACCTACTTTATTAATGCTAGAGAGTTTATAACACAACTGATATAAGGGTAAGAGGAGTTATTGAAACTACCAAGTTGAGTGCTAATTATAAACTGACTTTAATGTACGTGATTTAATTCTAAGGTAAAGTGCCGAACGTGTACAATTTGGTGCGTGTGCAATATTAATTATGTTAATGCTAAATAGACATAATCTTGTACCTTGCCCGTACAACATGTGTAACTATCTTTACAGATTAGGCCCATTTGGCATGTATGGTATGGTACCTTAATTTGTGTTCTCAAAAGTGGGTAGTTTGCACAAATTGTAACTTTGACAGAGAAAAAATCTTCTCAGTCAACTCGTGAACATGGAAAGCTGAAAAGTTTCCGAAACGTCGGAAACTCAAATCAGATAATATACGCGATATAATCCGTTAAAATTGTTTTATTTAAACTAAGTATATACTAGTCAGTGTTGCCACGTGAGATTTATGAAAGTCGCGAGGTATTATAAAAAGTCCGCTAGTTTTGTAGAAAATGGTACTCAAATATCGCTAAATATATGATAGACATCCTAAAAAGTCGCTAAACGTATGAAAAGCTTGAAAAAAAGTCGCTGACTAGTTCAAAAAGCCCGCTACATTTAGTGACAAAATCGCCAAGGTGGCAACACTGATAGTATAGACAAGGACGCACCTGCGCAGCGTACACGACCTCGTCGTCGTCGAGCGCGCGCTGCTGCGGGCCGGTGCGCCCCACTCCAGCTGTTCCACCAGCACGAACCTGCCGGGGGCGGAGCTACAGTCTAGACAATAGTATAGACAAGGACGCACCTGCGCAGCGTACACGACCTCGTCGTCGTCGAGCGCGCGCTGCTGCGGGCCGGTGCGCCCCACTCCAGCTGTTCCACCAGCACGAACCTGCCGGGGGCGGAGCTACAGTCTAGACAATAGTATAGACAAGGACGCACCTGCGCAGCGTACACGACCTCGTCGTCGTCGAGCGCGCGCTGCTGCGGGCCGGTGCGCCCCACTCCAGCTGTTCCACCAGCACGAACCTGCCGGGGGCGGAGCTACAGTCTAGACAATAGTATAGACAAGGACGCACCTGCGCAGCGTACACGACCTCGTCGTCGTCGAGCGCGCGCTGCTGCGGGCCGGTGCGCCCCACTCCAGCTGTTCCACCAGCACGAACCTGCCGGGGGCGGAGCTACAGTCTAGACAATAGTATAGACAAGGACGCACCTGCGCAGCGTACACGACCTCGTCGTCGTCGAGCGCGCGCTGCTGCGGGCCGGTGCGCCCCACTCCAGCTGTTCCACCAGCACGAACCTGCCGGGGGCGGAGCTACAGTCTAGACAATAGTATAGACAAGGACGCACCTGCGCAGCGTACACGACCTCGTCGTCGTCGAGCGCGCGCTGCTGCGGGCCGGCGCCGGCGCGCGCGCCCCACTCCAGCTGTTCCACCAGCACGAACCTGCCGGGGGCGGAGTACAGTCTCGACAGATGCAACCAACAATACTTCCACGAATACGAATATCAGACCGCCTATTCGGCGAATACGATCAATTCAACAAGGAGTAAATTATTATTTACTCCTTGTTGAATTATATTGAATTATATTGAATGTATGCGCGTGTATTCACCTCTGTTCTATTTTTAACCGACTGCCAAAAGAGACGGTGGTTCTAATGTTTGTTACCTCCGAACTCCGTCATTTATAAACCCATTCAAAAATAGTAATTACTACAGAGGCCGGGACGAAAGGGGTTGCCGGCCGAAGACTTATAGATGACCGAGCAAAGCGAGGTCGGAGGGGTCTCATGCGGGCAACCCCATATTTCCCACCGAGGTATGTATACTATGTATAGTGCTTTTTTCAAACATGCAATGAAATAAACAACAAAAAAATCAAAGTTTTAGTTTTTAATACGCATAGTGACAGAATGTCCCGTGCCACTAATTTATGTGGTATAGAAATTAAAAGAGAGGACTAGGCCTGCATGATTTGTATGAAATTCCATTACCGACCTCTTGTCCTAGCCACACCTGAAACGTCATACTTCGCAGCCTATTATAAGGAACATAACATCAATATTTCATTGCAAGATTTTTTTCTTCAATAAATGCTAAAGGCCCACAGACGTTTTTCGTTTTACGACAAGCTATGAGGCAGGATTCTGGTGACTGAACAGTGAACACTAGACATTATGGGTCACGAGATGCCTACTTGCTGAAGAATCAACTATTGTCGATATAATATAAAGGAAATTTACTCTAACTTTGTCTTATTATCCGATGTTGTACATATCCATGGGCGACGAAAACCACTTACCATCACGTGGATCGTCTGCCCGATTGCCACTTAGAGTCTGGCCAGCGTAAGTTGCAAGGGTTTAATTAAGATTCTTTATATGGTAACAATTTTACATATTAAAAAAGCTGACACATTATAATACCTAGCACGTTTCTATGCATTCCTTATTTGCCAGCTGTCGATTTTTCAAATTTACCGCTATTTAACTAATTTATTTATTTTACTTATTGAATGTCAAACACATGCAAGTTAGCAGTTAACCACCAAAACACTTACATATTATTAATAATTAAGTACAATTCCATATAGGTATATAGGTACGAACCTAAATTTTAAATATTTTCATAATTGGTGTAAGATAATTTACAAAAATATATGTCGGCCAGACTCTATTACCTAAAAAAAATTTAAAAAAGGATCCACGGGTATCGCTTACCGTTTTGGATCGTCCTGGCACCGCGCTTTTGTCAAAGCCTGGTACACTACGTACGACGCGGTCGCGTTTAAAGGTACCTGGAAGTATAAATAAATATTATGGGCATGGCATATAGGAAAAGTAAGAAAGCCAATCTCATATAGGAAAGCAAATGAATAAGTATCCAGTGGACAACATTTAATTTCTTTTCCCCTTTATTTTATCGAGCTATCTAATAATGTTTGCAAAAGTACGAGGAACATATTTTATACTTTTAAATAATTTTAAATTTTAGTCAATGATAAAACTACCTCATTCTATAAAGGCCTAAGCGCAATTCGAGGAAGAATACATTTGAAAAGTAAAAAATATTGCGATCAAAAGTAGGCAAAATATGATGACATGATTTCTGGACGAGCTTGCTAATAGTGTGGCCTAGGTGAGAGGGAGCGAATGTGCTGACAAACGTCGCATCACAATTTTTTTTTTACTACTAAGGTGGTAAACAAGCGTACGGCCTACGACATTTTGCAATTTGAAATAAATTTTCTCTTTCAGGTTTGTGATGTACACACACTAGTGGACACTGACCTTCAGGATGGCGTAGGGGATCTCGTGTGACACGTTGTGTACGCACACGAGGAAGCTGTCGGGCGGGCGGCGCGGCTCTTCACCCTCTGGTGGTGATGACGAGCGAGCCGCTGGTCGGTCGTTGGAGTTCGATCTGTGGCAGAAAAATATGTCCTAAGAACTAGTCATATTATATTTAAAAAAAAAATGTTGCTTAAATCCTTCTTATTTTTTATTTATTCGATCTGCTAACATCGGCTATAAACTTACATTGTTACAGATCCGTCTATGTAATACTTTAATACTTATTGCACAGCCAATTATAGGCAAACAACACATGCATATAAGTTTAAGATGTCAAATTACGGAAGGGGAAGTGTGTAGTTACATGACGACAATAATTACGGGAGAAAAAAGCGGCCAAGTGCGAGTCGGACTCGCCCATGAAGGGTTCCGCAGCCGTTTATACAAAAAAATGCACTACAGATGAAAAAAATACGATATGCAAAATAAACACTAACAAAAGAGCGTATCTCCCCGGCACTTAAGTCCTTTTGCTGAGAAGCGCAGTTTTTTGGCAATAACTTAAAAACGGTATGTCCGATCATGTTGAAAACAATTTTCCTAGAAAGTATTTATTAAGATTTATATTTGTAAATTTTTTCACATTTTTTGAAGATACCGTTTAGAAATTAGAGGGGGGGGACACAATTTTTGCTACTTTCGGAGCGAATATTTCGGAAAATGTTCACTAAATCATTTCTAGCTATTTTATGTCATTTCCGTTACCCAAAGGTTGTCTGGAAGAGATCACTCTTTAGCGATAAGACCGCCTATTGTTTACCTATTTTATGTTAAGGCTCTATTGTACTGTTTCTGTTGTTGGTGTGCAATAAAGCAAAGCCCTCATGACCCTCTCATGAGGAGCCAAGATTCTTTGCGTAAGAGTCTGGGACGTACTAAGACCTGGAAGAGTCTAGAAACTCTAAGCCGCGCCCAGCTGCTAGTATCATCTCCCACTATCTTCAGCAGCAACCTTGCTCCAGGCCTGCTGTTGGCGATTCTTATAATCCTCTCATGAGGAGCCAAGATCCTTTGCCTGAGAATCCTGGCCATACCAAGACCTGGAAGAGTCTAGAAACTCACCTGATGCTAGTAACCCGCGCCCGGCTGCTAGGATCATCTCCCACTATCTTCAGCAGCAGCCTCGCTCCAGGCCTGCTGTTGGCGATTCTTATAATAGTCATAATCCTCTCATGAGGAGCTAAGACCCTCTGGCTTTGTATCCTGGAAGGGACGTCTTCTACCAACACCTGGAATAGTCTAGAAACTCACCTGATGCTAGTAAGCCTCGATCGGCTGCTGAGATCATCTCCTACTTTCTTCAGCAGCAACCTTGCTCCAGGCCTTCTGTTGGCAGCCCTCATGTTCCTCCCATGAGGAGCTAAGTCCCTCTGGCTGAGTATCCTGGAAGGGACGTCTTCTACCAACACCTGGAATAGTCTAGAAACTCACCTGATGCTAGTAAGCCACGCTCGGCTGCTAGGATCATCTCCTACTTTCTTCAGCAGCAACCTCGCCCCAGGCCTGCTGTTGGCGGCCCTCATGACCCTCTCATGAGGAGCTAAGATCCTCTGGCCGAGTATCCGGGAAAAGATGTCTTCTACCAACATTTGGAATAGTCTAAAAACTCACCTGATGCTAGTAAGCCACGCTCGGCTGCTAGGATCATCTCCTACTTTCTTCAGCAGCAGCCTCGCCCCAGGCCTGCTGTTGGCGGCCCTCATGACCCTCTCATGAGGAGCCAGGACCCTCTGCGTGGGAGTCCTAGACGGGACCTCCTCTACCAATACGTAGTTGCCGCGGGAGGAGCGACAAACGCCGGCTTTTGTAAGGCACTGGGCGATGGCCTGGAAATTGTAGGGTAAGTGTAAGGAGCGGGTGAAATGACGATGAATTTTAACACATTCACTGCCAAGACTCTACCTAGAGGGCGCTGTGCTCGTAAACGCGTAGCCGATACCATGCGTTTCCCCGTATCAATCAAATCAAATCAAATCAAAATATCCTTTATTCAAGTAGGCTTAGATACAAGCACTTTCGAATTGTCAGTTACAATGAGAGAAGTCTTTGCTGGGAAACATACAATATGATCCAACATTTGTTGCAAGGATTAGGGAAACCCAGAAAAACCTAATCAGATCATTTAACTTAAGTATAATACTTACTTATTATTGATAAAATCATCATTTTAAAAATTAAAATAATTAGTAAATCTAGAATGTGTCTAGAATAAAATTCTAAATGTCAGAGTATATAAAACAATTAATATGCGTGTACCAATGAACTATTACAATATTGTCTTAATTATACTTAAAACTTTTACAATTGTGTTATAACTAATTTATAATTGATACACGCAGAGGAGATGTACAAATTCTCCAGATCAATGTTAATATAAAATATAAACTTTTTTTTTTTCAGAGATGTATAAGGTCTCTAGACGTCACGACATGCGATAAAATTAAATATAATAATTTGACTGAATTCTACTGACATGTTTAAGGTCTCTTAGGGGTCAAAGTGAATAATACATTAAACATAATTATTATTAAATCTAAATTTCTTAGAGATGTATATGGTCTCTAGGCGTCATAACATGCAAAAAGATAAAATTAGTTGATTAAAATCCTCAGAAATGTTTAAGGATATACCTCTATAAATAAAACAAAACTCTTAGAGATGTATACAGTCTCTAAATCAAATAAAAAAAGAATAACATCAATCGAGTACAGGATGAAGTCACTCACGTCATCAGTTCATTAAACACTGGTAGGCAGTTACTAGGTATACAATTAATTTGGCCCTTGCTAGCATGAACAGACCGGACCCCACAAACGGCACCCGTTCACGAGCATGACGCATATCTCAGCCATCGCCTCCCTCAACCATATTTTAGGGAAGGTTGCGACCCGATCAACGACGCCACCGTAAGCAAAGACCTTTAAGCGAGCATGACATGCTCACACTGCCGGGCATTAAACACTAATAGTATTGCCCGGTGAGAAACAACAAATGTGCTCTATGTTACATTAAATGCGAACTATTATTACCTCTTAAAATAATGCTTACTTTACATACACAAGACTAAACTACTGGCTTAAAGACATCTTTATCGTCTAAAAAGTCATTTACAGTATAATACGCCTTGTTTAGTAGGTGAAGTTTTATGTGGGACTTAAATTTGCTGCAAGGTAAATTCACTACATCGGTAGGTATTTTGTTATAGAAGCGTACACAGTTCCCCACGAACGAAGTTCCGACCTTGCGGAGACGATGAGCAGGCATGGCAAGCTTGTTCTTATTTCTTGTATTGTAGTGGTGAATGTCACTGTTGTGTTTGAAATCATGTTGATTTTTCCGAACATACATAATATTCTCGAGAATGTACTGAGAGTCTACGGTGAGAATATTGGTTTCCCTGAATTTTTCTCTCAGTGATGCACGAGCTCCCAGTGCATAGATTGAGCGTACTGCCCGTTTTTGTAGTACGAAGATGGTTTGTATGTCCGCCGCCTTGCCCCACAACAGAATTACATATGACATTACACTATGAAAATAACTGAAGTACACGAGCTTTGCCGTCTCGACGTTTGTTAACTGTCTGATTCGCCTCACTGCATAGGCTGCGTAGCTTAGTTTACCTGCAAGAGTGGCTATATGCGCATTCCATTGCAGTTTAGAGTCCAAAGTAACAGCCAGGAATACTGTTTTGTCTTCAAATTCTAGCACATCGCCTTTCAATGTCACCTTGGCACAATCTACTTGTTTCACATTCGGTAATGTGAATTTGATGCACTTGGTTTTCTTGGCATTTAAAAGTAAGTTATTTGCAGTAAACCAATGTACAATAGTAGACAGCGCATCGTTTATAGTAACGAAGTTATTCTCTCTTCTTTTCACTTTAAAAAGAAGAGAAATATCATCTGCGAATAACACGATATCATGTTTATCTTGCACAAGGTTTGGTAGATCATTGATATACACTAGAAACAGAAAGGGGCCTAGAATTGAGCCCTGGGGTACCCCCATAGCAACAGATGACCCAGTTGATTGCATCCCGTTGATGACTACGCGTTGCGTTCTGTCTGAAAGATATGATGAGATGAGGTCAAGTGCACCGTTCTTTATTCCGTAGTGTTCCAACTTACGCATTAAATTATTATGATCAACGCAATCAAATGCCTTTGATAGATAGGTCACAAAAAATCCCAATAGCATCTTGAGCGTTTTCCCAGGCATCAAAGATGTATTTAACGAGCAATACCCCGGCATCAGCAGTGGAGCGACCTTTGGTAAATCCAAATTGACTGCTATGAAGTAGGTTATAACCATTAAAATGAGATGTAAGTTGATTAAGAATAAGTTTCTCAAAAACTTTACTCAATGCGGGTAGTATTGATATTGGTCTATAATTTGTGGGGTCTGTTTTCGTTCCTGATTTAAATAAAGGAATGATCTTGCTGTGCTTCATCAAATTAGGAAATACTCCTGTCTCAATACATTTGTTGAATATATCAGCCAAATATGGTGCAATCGTCTCTATTATTGAATGTAACACTTTAACGGAAAGGCCCCACAGGTCTTCAGTCTTCTTCAAATATAACGATCTAAAGGTTTTGATAATAGTATTTGGAGTAACATAAGTAAATTTGAAGAAGTCTTTACATTCTGGTACATACATTTTTAATATTGATTCAGCAATATCTGGCGATGAATTTAAAGATTTTGTTGTCTCTACAGGTATATTAGAGAAGAACCGCTCAAACTGATGCGCAACTTCAATGTCCTCATTTACTGTTTCATCGTTGATTTTTAGGCTAAAATGAGGATTTTTTACTTTAGTTTTCCCAGTTTCGTCATTTATGACCTTCCAGACGGCCTTCACCTTGTCACTAGAATTAATAATTTTTTAGACAAATGTTCCGATTTAGCAGCAGCGCACAATTGTTTGAAGGACTTGGAAAAATTCTTCACGTATTCTAGAAATTCCGGTCTCTTATCAATTGACCTTTGATCATATAGATCGTAAAGACGAAGTCTTTTTTCATGAATATCAGGCGTAGCCCAGTCGCTAAATGTAGTTTTAACGTTGCCTTGTACTTTCTACAGATTGAGACAAGAATCAAATTCTTTTTTTATGCAATCAAATAAGACCGAGCACATGCCGTCGGCATCCTTTTGAGTAAAAGAAAGATAACACAGTTTCTCCGGAATTTTCCGTTTAATTTTATGTAAAGGAAAGTGCTTAGTGTTACGAAACTCTTGGCAGCGAAAGTGTTAAATTATAGCGGAAAGTTACTTCATGGCGCAAGGTTTTTGTATAGTCCTAAGCTAGATTTTGGAAATTATAATTTATTGTCAGAATAGAATCAGAAGCTCTATCGATCCTAATAGGGAAATGGTATCTGAAAATGTTCATAAAATTGTCGTACCTACTTTCAATCCGTTACGGTACAGTACGTTAAGGGGGAAGAGCTGCACGTTGGTAGGTACCTTAGTAGGTACAGACTTGAAGGAAAGATAATTAAACCAGGCTTTATCATATGATAAAGATGACCTTCAAACACTTTCTGTCTTTGAAGGTCAATCCTACACAATGTTTAATTGCAGACAAAAGCCACAACTGACCTCATTCGTAGTGGTATCCTGAGTAACTTTCAGTATGGAATACGGCTCCCGTCTCCTGACAGCGTGGACAACCAGGAAATGTATCTTCCTCCTTTGTTGAGGAGAGCGCGGTTCCTCCAAGTCCGTCCGAGAGCTCTCGCCGGCCTCTTCCTCGCCACAGCGGGAGAAGATGAGGAGGGACGCCATGTTGAGAGGCTGATTTGTTGGTGATCTGTGTAAATATGTTAACTTTTAGTTGATAAATTTGGGCAAGAGTGTTAGATGAAATGCCATAAGAAGCTTTACGGCCGATACAGACGGACAGCATTTCAACTGCAACCTACCGGAAAATGGCAATTCAAGTGCAGTTCTGCTGCAGTTGGTGTAACTGCATCCAAACTGCAAACCGACTGTGCAGTCCGCTTGCATTTGCCGTGCAGTCCTGTCAACCGCACACCGACTGCAAGCCGGCAGCACGGTCGTAATGCACTTACACTGCAGTTGGATCGACTGCAATATAACTGCATTATAACTGCAATGCCGCCTCTTGCAAAACCCCGGTTATATATTCAGTTCAGTGGGGTGTTAAATACGGACGTGACTTTTGTTGGTAAAGTAGCTAGTGAGAATGAGGATCGTAGCATTTTGCAGCTGGGTTACAGTTCAAATGCTGTCCCTCTGTATCGGCCCTTACGCATCAGGACAGAACACCATCTATAGGTATCACCGTCAGAGTTGAGGCGAACGATTATAAAGCAAGAAACTAGTAAAATTATAAAGTAGTAAAAATGTAATAGCTTACATTGAAGGTATTTAAAAAAAAAAATACGGACTATTTGAAGTTCACTGAATCAAAACATTTATTTTTGCTGGTAACTAAGTAGGATGCACAGATGGTTATGGGATACATTTTAGCCGACTACGCTGGAAAAAGAGGGGGTTATGATTTGGTTGACTAACCGTAACCGAACATGGCGGTACCCAGGTCGCAGGCACTGCAGCGGGATGACTCGCTGGGAAAGCATATAGTTTGTATCTGCGTCGTACACTTCGAACCGGATCAGAGCCAATTCGGGGAAGTTTATCTGTACGGAAGACAACATATATATGAAATAAAACAATTTAACGGATTATATCGCGTATATTATCTCATTTTAGTTCCCGACGTTTCGGAAGCTTTCCAGCTTTCCATGGTCACGGGAGGACTGAGAAAAGATGTATTTTCCTCTGTCAAAGTTACAATTTGTGCAAACTACCCATTTTTTTGAAAAAACACAAATAAAGGTGTACATACATGCCAGATGGGCCTAAGCTGTAAAGACAGTTACACATGTGCCAGAAGGGCTTAATTATTTTATTCTAATAATTTACCAAGCAGCATTTCACAAATGAGGCGTACTGAGGAGAAAAGAAACGCTGCAAAGAAAAACTCCCAGGCTACCTCATTACTAATTATAATATTTAAAAAACAGAGACTATTAAACTACTTTAAAACAGATAAGATATTTTACACCGTTCGGAAATTAAGGTTTTGCAGTCCTGTGTCTCGCTTGTTCCTTGATGAGGTGTATTACAGGATCCCAAGCTGGTGGTAGTGACAATCCATCTTCTCTATTGAAATTAGGATGCTTTTTAATCTCAATAGCCTCGCGTAGCATCCTGGGAAAATATCTTTTTTCTTTGGCAGGGATAGAAGGTTTATCAAACTTAATTGAGTGGTTTGGTTTGTCAATGACATGTTCACAGACTGCAGACCTATTACACCGACGGTGCTTGACATCTGCTATGTGCTCCTTCACCCGGGTGTCATGTACACCTTTATTTGTGTTTTTTCAAAAAAATGGGTAGTTTGCACAAATTGTAACTTTGACAGAGGAAAATACATCTTTTCTCAGTCCTCCCGTGACCATGGAAAGCTGGAAAGATTCCGAAACGTCGGGAACTAAAATGAGATAATATACGCGATATAATCCGTTAAATTGTTTTATTTCAATGAGTAATAATCGCGGAAACAGAAGAAAATATTAAATATATATATGTTTACAATTTACGTAAAAACTAGAGAGCTCTAGAGCCCTGTGAGCTGTAGACCTCACGAGTCTTTCAACCGCCATATCTCCGCCATTTTGAAGCAAAATGCAAGAACTGAATCGACAAAAAATTCCATATAATAGGGTAGTTTCCTGGGTAAAAAAATATTATGCTATGTAATTAGTCCGACAGTAAGATTGGATACGTATTTCCAAAAAATATTGAACACGTACATTTTCTTTTGCCAATCAAACAAAAATAGACACAGATAAAGTGCGTCAAAGTTTGGGAGTGGGGGCGCATGACGTCACGTAGTGCGAGAAACGTTCGCACGGCGTGACGTCACAGGGAACATTTACAGGCTATATCTTCATCATTTTTTGTTTAATTGACAAAAGAAAAAACACGTGTCGAATATTTTCTGATAATGCAACTGACGTACTAATTATTTTTTTTAGGACACAAGCCCAAGTATCGGGTTGATAAACGAGCCTACTACTACCTACTGTACAAATTGTAGAGGCAGGCGCGGTCACAACCTGAAATTTTGGAGGGGATCACTAATAATAAAATATGTCGAGTAAATCAGACTTTATGCACAATACAGTATTTTATTGCACACATTATAAAACAACTTAGGTCTGCTATTTAAAAAAGATGCCTTTTTTGTAATTTTTTCAATTTGACGTGTACGATTTCGGGGGGAGGGTCTCTTGTGAAACTCATCATCTCAACATCCACCAACGCGTTGTAGAAGGAACAGTTGAGGCACACTCTCATACCATTTTTCTTAGTAGGTAGCTATAACTAACCTTGAAATTAAACGTGTTTTGCCACACAGGATTCAGAGCGTTCCTTCTTGCCGCCCAGGTCCTCAGCTTACTGCAATCTGCCGGCACTCCCAACACCTCAACATCCACGAAGGCGTTGTAGAGTGAACAGTCCTCGTACACATGTATACCACCATCTGTCTTCACTAAAACTAACCTTGAAATTAAACGTGTCATGCCACACAGGATTCAGAGCGTTCCGTCTAGCCGCCCTGGTCCTGAGCTTACTGCAATCTGCCGGCACTCCCAACACCTCGACTTCCACGAAGGCGTTGTAGAAGGAGTACACGTTCTCCGCCACGTATTGTCCGGAGATGACCGACAGGGTTAGATGGGCTGCGTGGATGCCATCGAATTCTTTCTCCATTGGGTTGAATCTGAAAGGTATGTTACATTCTAAGGTATGCTTAAAATAAGTTTGAGGTAAAAAAGCACTTGCATTTAAAGGGTTTTAATTTCCGAACATAATTTGATCTGGAAAAATCTCCCATGCATTGGTTTCTCTAACTGCAAATGCAATAGCTTTCAGATCTTATATGACCTATTAACGGTCATGGCGTCGGGTAGACTTGTTTAATCATTAACATTTAAACAATCATAATATAAAGAATACTCGTAAATATGCCATAACAAATAATAAAATGCGAGCGATATAAGTTTATAAGCATGATGACGCGCCAACCCTATTCTGTTTTGCCTATTTGACTTTGACCCCATTGAATGGTGATTTCCGTACATAGCCGACAGACTCGGTACTTTCATTTATGACAGAGTGGCGTTGACAGCCATAAACCAGCAAATGAATCTTACCTAGTTAAAATGTCTACTAGCATAACATGCGAGACTTAATTTATGCGCCAACCCTGTCCTGTTTTGTCTTAAAAAACACACCCAGTCATAGGTGAATATCTTGATCTTGAGCTCATTTAGCGTCCAAGTTACCCACCTAATACTCACGTTCTATCCGCTATCCAGGGTTTCCAGGGATGCGGTAACCATATCCTGTCATTTCGTTCGGCACGCCAGTGACTCTTCTGTAACTTTTCTATTAAATATACTACTCTCACCTTCTGTACGATTCTGTCTAGTAGTCCGTACATAGCCGACAGAATCGGTACTATCAATTTATGACATAGTGGCATTGACGGTCATTCAAACTAGCAAATGTATCTTACCTAGTTAAAAAATCTACTAGCATAAAATGCGAGACTTAATTGATGCGCCAACCCTATCCTGTTTTGCCTATAAAACATATCAAGTGATAGGTAAGTATCTTGACCTTCAACTCATTTGGCGTCCGAGTTACCTTTCTATTCCTTACCTTCTATACGCTATGTGTCCAGGGTCCCACATGACGGGTGGTTTCCGCACATAGCCCACGGAGCCGTTGCTCTCAAACATGGCGGCGTTGACGGCCATGGCGGCGTCTTCTGTCTGGTAGTTGAGCGCTACCAGCTGTACGCCACACGACCAGAACGTGACGGGATCGAAGTTGGACGAGTCTATTCTTAGGCTGTGGACAAATTATTGAAATCTTATTATGATTTAATACCCTAGATCATTTAAGCAATGGAAATGGCGGATGTATGCCCCTCTGCCAAAGTATAAGCGAAAAATCAGGTCAGTTTATATGATATGTATACACAATACAGTGTGGGTTTCATGTAAATTCTGGGCTGGATACTGCTATGTTGGCAGCACGATCGGGTTGAGTTAGGTTACATACATTATATTATAGATTGATTTGTAGAATGGCACGGGCACTGGACTTGTAATCAATGGTCCGAAATTCAATCCCCAGCTAGTAAATTAGAGCCCCCCCAGCAGCAGGCCCTAATCGATGGCCCCCAGTTAGATTGGATATCCCCCCCCCCCCCAAACAGAGGAGGCTAGTGAAGAGGGCAATCTCGCAGCTTCCTCAGCACTTAAAAAACTTCGAGCTTCAAAGATTAAAAGAGGACCTACTGCTGATGCAGTCAGGGCTAGTTACCACCAACGCCGTCCCCATTGGGAAATGGTGCGAGCTTTACGACAGAAATATTTAACACTAAACTACGAATTAAAGATTGAAGAAGTGTCTCGGTGTGCGTGACGAGTGCTAGCGGGTGCTTGCGGCAGATCTTCTTGCCTATCGCCTCGTTGACCGCAGGTATGGTACTGAACTGCCGGTTATGGACCCTCATGTAAGCTACGTACCCGGCGGGGTAGGTCCTGACGAGCTGTGTCTCGTTGTGCGCGACGAGTGCTAGCGGGTGCTTGCGGCAGATCTTCTTGCCTATCGCCTCGTTGACCGCAGGGATGGTACTGAACTGCCGGCTATGGACCCTCATGTAAGCTACGTACCCGGCGGGGTAGGTCCTGACGAGCTGTGTCTCGGTGTGCGCGACGAGTGCTAGCGGGTGCTTGCGGCAGATCTTCTTGCCTATCGCCTCGTTGACCGCAGGGATGGTACTGAACTGCCGGCTATGGACCCTCATGTAAGCTACGTACCCGGCGGGGTAGGTCCTGACGAGCTGTGTCTCGTTGTGCGCGACGAGTGCTAGCGGGTGCTTGCGGCAGATCTTCTTGCCTATCGCCTCGTTGACCGCAGGGATGGTACTGAACTGCCGGCTATGGACCCTCATGTAAGCTACGTACCCGGCGGGGTAGGTCCTGACGAGCTGTGTCTCGGTGTGCGCGACGAGTGCTAGCGGGTGCTTGCGGCAGATCTTCTTGCCTATCGCCTCGTTGACCGCAGGGATGGTACTGAACTGCCGGCTATGGACCCTCATGTAAGCTACGTACCCGGCGGGGTAGGTCCTGACGAGCTGTGTCTCGGTGTGCGCGACGAGTGCTAGCGGGTGCTTGCGGCAGATCTTCTTGCCTATCGCCTCGTTGACCGTAGGGATGGTACTGAACTGCCGGCTATGGACCCTCATGTAAGCTACGTACCCGGCGGGGTAGGTCCTGACGAGCTGTGTCTCGGTGTGCGCGACGAGTGCTAGCGGGTGCTTGCGGCAGATCTTCTTGCCTATCGCCTCGTTCACGGAACTGCAGCGGTAGCAGGGGTGGTGGAGCGCTGGGGCATTTAGGCAGCGCGCTCGGGTTACTGCTAGTTGCTGTAGGCGAAAACAAGTTTAATTAATAAAAAAAGTTCCTGTCAAAAATTTCATTTTTGTGACAGGCTTTGTTTCCGACTGTACTTTCATTAAACTCCTATCACCTACTCACCGGGACGATTCTAAAGAACCAAACTCGATACGATTTCGTTATTCTATTACTGCGTTCCCATGGCCATCTTCCGGCTACATCAGATCAGCTCGACGTTGTCATACTATTGTGTTGTCACCGAACTTGCTGAGTAGGCCAAATTTCTCGATCGCAAACCAGGAAGTTGATCAAATTGCTGGTGAATAAGCCTGTTACGGATTTTTTTGTCGAATGTGCGCGTTGCGGCGATTGTGAAAAAGCTTATAGAGGATACTTGCCATCTTCTCAGTTGTAGATATGGTTAGACATAGATTAGATATCTCCAGTGGCATGCGGTCCATATTGGCATGATAGCACTGCCTACCCGTAACAACCACAGCTCCATGAAGAGTTGTAGATGCAGAGGAACTGCTTACCCTGAAGCCCAGAACTACCTACGAGGCACAGAAAAACCTTAGCCAAACAACCTGTGCAAGCCACTGGAAATCTCTAGGCAAATTTCCAGCGACGCTTCGTCTTATCTGGTGTCATTTTCGAAGCGCTGAACTGTGCTGAAATCTGGTGAACGGATAATTTCGGTAAGATGGTACTCACCGTTCCAGTGCTGTCACTGCTCTCTGAAGACTCAAAACTGCTGCAGGGTGCGCTGTCTTTGCTGGCTTGCTTCACTGAACTTCTGGGGGACAATGGGTTAAGGCCTCGGAATTTTATAGCCTGCAAAAAGATGAAATTAAGACATTAGACATTTATTAATTAAAAATGTCATTTCAAGTAATTAAATTGCACTGGTTAAATTGCACAAACCAAAAACAGGATCGCAACCAAATAAATAGATAAAAATTATTATTTTAAATAAAATTTAAAGCAATATAATATGATTGAGTGTGGTTATGTTAATAGGTGTATGTGTGTGTGTGTGTGTGTGTGTGTGTGTGTGTGTGTCATTTCATTTTTTAATTGGTAGAATTATGGTCGTATATTAAGGTGTTATATAGATTTTTAAGTACATGTATAATTCTGCCGAATAGACGGTCATCGTAAGGCGGGTGAAATGTTATATATATGTTGCGTGTGGAATAGGTCGAGTTAATATACAAAAATTTCGCCAAAGACCATAATATAGAGTAGTTACAACTGGGTAGACCAGATTTCAGGTATTATTCTGATATTAGTCGTAATATTAAATTATACATGTTTTTACTTACAGTACGCGATATTTTATGTTAGTTTGTACTAAATCCGTAAGAATGATGTATACTGATGACGACCGGTTTGGCTCAGTGGGAGTAACATTGCCTGCGAATCTGAGGTCCTGGGTTCAAATCCCGGTAAGGGCAAATATTTGTATTATGACCATAAATATTTGTTCCTGAGTCTTGGATGTTTTCTATGTATATCCATACTAATATTATAAATGCGAAAGTGTGTCTGTCTGTCTGTCTGTCTGTCTGTCTGTTACCTCTTCACGCTTTAACCGCTGAACCTATTTGGATGAAATTTGGTATGGAGATAGTTTGAGTCCCGGGAAAGGACATAGGCTACTTTTTATGCCGAAAAAATAGCCTTATCCGCGATAAACGAATTTAAGGCGGACGAAGTCGCGGGCAGAAGCTAGTAAGTAATATATCTATTAAATATATCGTCGCCTAGTACCCATAACACAAGCCTTATTGAGCTTACCATGGGACTAGAGTGATTTGTGTAAAATTGTCGCGTAATATTTATTTATTTATTATTTATATTGTAAGTCACCAGGAATATATGAGTAATAAACAATTTTTGTTTTCCCACTTATTGCTTCTCAAATGGACGTGTCGGCGTCAAAAAATGATGTGAGCAAATAGTGCTAGAAAGAGAAAAAATGAAGTAATAGGTCAAGTACCTACTCAGGTGATCCGTTAATCCGGTTGTACTCGCTCTATATTATGTTAATTGGCGAACTTTAGGTAAGTATATTAGCTCTACCTTTACGAACACTGCGTAGTATACACTCGTATTGACTGTCAAAAGTAACAGAATCGGATCTGCAAAATAAATAGATATCAAATTTACATCTTAGTGTGCATTGTGTAGTGATTTTCACGAAACAGTTTGAAAGTGTTGAAATTTCAGATCCAACTCCGTTACCTCTGCTACCAAATACTTAGGGTCAAACTGGGAGTCTTTGGCAATGAAGGAGGCAGTTGACAAAACTGAAGGTTAATGAAGTCACTATGCAATTCATAAATTCATTATTCACTGTGCAACTAAGTCTTCTATACTATTATAAAGTTGTAAAAATGAAATGTCTGTACATTGAAGATTTTTTAAAAAAACTTGATTGTTATGGACTATTTGGAGGTCACTAAAACGAAAAATATTTTTTTTGGATTTTATGTATGTTTTTACGTGTCGTTGTGGCCTCATCACGCAAAATCGGCTAAACAGATTTCAAAAATTTTTGGTACACGGGTAGGTGGGTATCTCCAGATGGTTATAGGATACTTTTTACTCAACCACGCTGAAGAAAAAACAAGGGGTTATGACTTTTTCTCCTCCGCGAACGAAGTTGCGATCGCCTTCTAGTAGAAAAATATAACATATCCAACATTTTTGGTGACTGCAACACACTTAAGGGAACATCTATAGACCTTAAGTCAATATCAATAAGGTCTACTATTGGGTCACTCAAGTGTGTGGCTGATCGTATCACTATCAAGCATACGGGATGTCCTGTACTATGCTGAGGTGGGTCCATTTCGGGGCATGCTTAGTTGTAGGTAGTTATTTTTTTGTTTTAACGTTTTTGACGTGATAACGTCTTATAAATCGATGAACTCCGGCTGCACTCACGAAAAAGCATGACTCATTGTCACGTTCCGCCTGAGCCGAGCGTGCAAGCGAGAGCGCGGAACAGGCGATAGAGAGGCACGATCGGCCTAAGCGTTCGGCTTGTGACGCATAGACAGCGGCAGCACACAACCTACTCGTGAACTGTTTTATCAACTGTTTATAATCCTTTCTTTGTGTATTAAGTGCGTTTGATCACGATCCTTACCCACGTTGGAATAACTTAGAAGAAACTTACCTGAACGTATGTGACCATGTCGCTTAGTTCCTTAGCTATTTGGTTGCTGCGTTTCCTGGCCGCACTACTCTGCTTGGTGTCGGGCCGGAGACTCCGGTATAGGGACAAGGACGCTCTGCCGCATTTGTCTTCCATCGAGTTGAGGATTTTGTGGAGCTCTTTGTCTGAAAAACAATGTTGGTTTTCAATACTATACTTCTAATGCTATAAATCAGAAAATTCTGGCATATATCCTTAATCATTTAATTGACGACGTCGTGGTAAGCCGAGACGGAGGCGGCATGACCTGCCCCCGTATTTCCTAACGCGTTTGACGCTCGCAATCAAGTGTCATGATTTTGTATGGGCTATGACAGTTGATTCCGATACCAAGTGTCAAAATTTCGTTAGGCAATAACCCCACTGGACACGTTTATGGCTGGGCAGATTTAGCACAGAAGCGGGACGATTGGAGTTCAAGGCCTTTTCCAAACAATTGGAACACTAATGAAATACTCAGACAGTAGGTGCGCTATGAACAATTTCTTAACACTTTTGCAACTGACATTTTTGTAGCGCTACGCTCTTAGGCAATAACATGGGAAAGACCGCATGTAGCGAAAACTTGCTACGAGCAGAGCGCCCGCCGAGTGGGTTCGCGGTCGTAAATGTGTTAAATTATCCTTATAGATAGTGATCAGGTCTTGCTATGAGGGAAGTTTTCGTGTCTCACCGCCCAGCTCCTCGTCGGAAAAGGGGCTATTCATATATTACGTCATTTCAAATTGGGGGGGTCTAGACATCGGATGATGGTAGCATGACAAAGGAGGGGGGGGAGAGTCATACCCAAGATGACTTCATCTTTTGCATCTTAAAAAAGTGCTTCAATGAGTAAAAAAGGAAGGAAATTCGTCAAAAATCTTCAAAAATAGATGACGTAATTTATGAACAGCCCCAAAGTACTCGACGAGGGTGCTGCTGGACTACTGTGAGAAGGAGCTGATCCGCGCACCCTGTTCCGGGAGGGATGCTCGTGTGTTCTTTATCTGGCCGTCCAGCTTCTCGTCATCGTAGTCCTTGTTGGAGAAGTACTCAACGAGGCTGCTGCCAGACTACTGGGAGAGGGTGCTGATCCTCCACAAGAGAAGTGCTCGAGGGTGATGTTCTGTACATCAGTCTTTGGCATCGGTTATTCCCATCTGGCATAAACTTTTTTGTCATTTTGTCTGCAGCGCATCGTCCATGTTCGTCGTGGCGCACACAGACGGCTTTGATGCTGTCTGGCGCAAGAAAACAGCCTCGCTGCTAGACAGGGTGCGCGGGAGTAGCAACAGCATCCTAAGCATGATAGCTGACAAGCTAGACTGTCCTCTGTTGTGGATAATGGGTTAGAGGACTAAATCAGTCTTGTATATTAATTATTAAAGAACTAACATTATAATAAGTAAATACTAAGAAGAATACTTAAAGAAATCTATTATTATTATCTGTTATAAACATCATTTGGTGTACCGGATGACCCCATAATTATAGAATTATATAGATTTAATATAGGAAATGAAATATCTAAATAACTTATAAGCTAATAAAAATATAAATTATTCGATAACTTCATTTCATACCTTTCCATCTAACCCCGATGGAAAGCTATGAAATCATTACTTTGACTTAACAGTCAAAGGAATAACTCTTATCTAATCAAATATCAATTGTATGAAGCCCATAAGGCGATAAAATGCATAGTGGAATAATGTATGTAAACTTTCCACAGGTATTGCACAACATTTGCAACTATACCATAACATTGGTAATTTTCCATGAAAACCCAATATGTTGCACAATAATTGTTAATTGTAATTCTCAGAATTAATAAAATTACCCCCTCCCCAACCAATATACGGCTCAACTATAAAAGCCAAAGCTAATTCAATTGACAATAACCCCACTATATGTGGCATACGAATGGGCGCATAAATATACAAATAGTCCCCATACTATTCATGTCGTAACTACAAGTTATCGGTACTACTTACTAGCCTTTGAAAATACTTACAAGAAATAATCGTCAAGTGAATTAGCTTCAGTCAGATAGATATCATAGTTAAAATAGGAAGCCTAAGTATTGGTTTAGGAACGGGATTTCGTTATAAACTGTGACTTTTTATTCTCTACTTCACCTACACTGCTCTTAAAGCTATCGAAAGGGGTTCAGACTGCTTTTACAGTCCTCAGTCTGCACATTGGTCACTTCGAGCCGGATTGATCCTAAGCTCAATAGAATAAAATGTCACAAAGAAACGGAAGTCCGTCTCCGTCGTCAGTAAGGACGACCGACACCCCCGGCGGTATTACCGATACCTCGGAGCAGAGCTCCGAAACGACCACGACCCAGACCTCCGAGTCGTCGAGGGTCACCAGAAGTGCTGCTAGAAGCGGCGCTACTGCGCCGTCGCTGGCACCTCCGCAAGCGCCTCCTGGTGCTGGGCGGAAGCGGCTGGCGGCGGCGCAGCCCCCTGGAGCCCTGCCCGCGCCTACTGGCGCACAGCAGGCTCCAGCTCCGGAGCTCCACCACAAAGTGCAACAGGCGGGCCCTAGTCCCGGCCCGGCATCCGCGCTCCTCGCGGGCGCCGCCGGCGAGACCCAGGACCCCAACCAAGCACGAGCCCCCGCCGATGTCGTAGCGTCGTCACAGTACGACGCACAACGGTCGGTGATGGCACCGAGTACCGTGGTCGAAAAACCCATTGCGCCCAGAAAGACGCAATCAAAGGCCTCATCGCGGAAGTCGACAAAGGAGAGGCGAATCCAATTGGCAAAAGCGCGGGAAGTGCTAGCTGCAGCCAAACTAGTAACGCTTGAAGCGGAGCTAGAAACTAGTGAAGAAGAGGACAACGCAAGTGCCACGACGGATGTGGATACAAGCCGGCAGGTCGAGACCTGGTTGGACCGGCACCACCTCCCAGCCCTTGATTTGAATCCCCATAATTTTTCTTCTCAGTTACAGTATACGACGGGAGCGCCCGCTTTTACGCAGGCGCCCGGCGCGCATGCGCCGCCCGTCCCTGCGCCCACGATGCCCCCCGCGCCCCCTGCGCCCCCTGCGCCGATGTACGCCGTGCCACTACAAGCGCATGCGCCGCCCGCGCCTGCGCCTACGGCCACGCAGTACCCAGCGCTCCCGTCCGCCGTGCTTCACGGCTCTGCGGGACCCGCTGCGATGGATGAACTGGCGGTACAACCGTACGCGCCGAGCAACGACATCATGACCATCACAGAAGCGATCCGGAATGCCATACTGGCATGCAAACAAGATCCCCACACAAGAAAAACGGCGGATCTACCAGTCTTCACAGGTTCCCGACGGCAATGGCTGTCATTCAAGCAGGTATATACGGACACTGCCCCGTACTACACGCCGGGCGAAAATACGGCGCGACTGCAGACAGCTACCCGAAACCTGAAAAATACGGCGATAAGTGACTTCGTCATATCCGGTGCCAAGCCGGAACTCATTATGGAGAAGTTGGAAGAGTGCTACGGCAACACGGCGACTCTTGCGGCACTGGAATATAGAAATCTCCGTGAGCTGCCCAAGCTCACCGACAACGCGCAAGACATCTGTTCGTTCTCGCTCAAGCTCGGAACGATAATGGCTACGTTACAACTCGTCGACGCCCATGAAAGCAGATATAGCTCAGAAGTCCTGCGATCGCTCCAT
Organism: Hedya salicella; assembly: GCA_905404275.2. Classification (NCBI taxonomy): domain Eukaryota; kingdom Metazoa; phylum Arthropoda; class Insecta; order Lepidoptera; family Tortricidae; genus Hedya; species Hedya salicella. The sequence goes on along the minus strand of FR990097.1, from coordinate 50,588,380 downwards.
GATAAGCTAACAGTGAATTTACAATCAAAATGGTATACCTACTCAGCTGACAAACCGAGGCGCGAAAGCGATGTCATGCTGATGGTAAATTTTATGCGAGAAGAAGCCAGATTACGAGAACCGTACACCGTAATCAGTGACGCAACCCAGGTGCCGCCGCGCCATCAGCCCTTCCAGCAACGAAGCCACTTCAACGCGCCCTACGCACCGCGCCCGCCCGGCCAATTTACAAGGTACAGTGCGCCACGTACATATCCGCCGCCCGCCGCCGTCGCGCAGCCGCGACCCCAGAGGACCCATACCGCCATGGAGAAGAAATGCCCGGTATGTGAAAGTACACAACACAGTGGGGGCGGAGAGTGCGCGAAGTTCATAAATATGTGTTTAGATAAACGGCGGGAGATCGCGAAAACGGCGCAACTGTGTTTTAAGTGCCTGTGTATACGTAAAAAACAACATTTTTGCAAGAAAATGATTTGTTCAGCGCCTAACTGCGGGAAAAATCACCATATACTTGTGCATAAAGATTTAATTAAATCAGTTACAGATACAGCCGCATCTGAGTCGGTGTCATGCGCATGGACCCGTAAAGCTCAATCGTATTTAAAAATCCTCCCGGTCGAGGTAAGGGGCCCTCTCGGCAGCCGCGGCGCCTGGGCGCTGCTGGACGACGGATCATCCGTCACGCTGATCGACGAAGCCCTAGCCGCGGAGGTGGGAGCGCCCGGCGAAGTCGACCCACTACACATTGAGGCGCTCACGGAAAAAGGCCTGAAAAATAACACGTCGCGGCGGGTGCGCATAGAACTGGCGGGAGAGGGTAACTCAAGTAAAATTGAAGCGAGAACCGTGAGTAAACTTTCCTTATCTCCTCAACATGTGAGTGAAAGTGTAATTAACGAGTGTGATCACCTTAAAGATATAAAAGATAAGCTCGTGTATCATACCGCCCGCCCGAACATATTGATAGGTCAAGATAACTGGCCGTTATTATTAGCCGAAAATGTAAGAAAAGGACGATGCGATCAACCGATCGCGAGTAAAACGGTACTAGGCTGGACCCTCCACGGGGCTCAAACAAGAGAGCCCGGGCACCGTGTAAACTTCATAAATAATATTAATACTGACGAAAATTTAAATAAAAAACTCGATTATTATTTCAGTATTGATTCGATCGCCATAAACCCCGTTCGCCCCGCTTCGGACCCGGAAGAAAGAGCTACCCGGAAACTGGAGGAAACCGCCCGACGAGTCGGCCCGCAACAGTACGAGGTTGGTCTGTTATGGAAGAACGACCAGGTATGCCTGCCTTACAATTATAACTCAGCTCTGAGGAGGCTCCATAGCGTTGAAAAACGTATAGACAAGGATCCCGCGCTCCGCGTCAAGTACGAGAAGGAAATGGACGATTTAATCGAACAAGGCTACGCAGAAATAGCCCCGGCGACGACTACGCCGAATAAAACATTTTTCCTTCCGCATTTTCCCGTAATAAACCCCATGAAACCGGACAAGGTTCGTGTGGTCCATGACGCTGCAGCAGTCGCGAGAGGTACAAGTCTAAATGATAATTTACTCTCTGGTCCGGACCTACTCCAAAACTTACCCGGCGTAATAAGCCGATTCCGAGAACATGCAATAGGAGTTACGGCGGACATAAAACATATGTTCATGAGAGTCGATGTGCGCCGAGAAGATCGCGATGCCTTAAGATACCTCTGGAGAGGGGATAGGAGAGACGAAGCCCCGCCCACCGAATATCGTATGAAAAAATTAATATTCGGAGCTACATGTTCGCCGACATGCGCTATTTATATAAAAAATATGAATGCTATGAGATTTATAGACCAGGAGCCGACCGCTGTACAAGCCATCATAAAAAAACATTATGTTGATGATTATCTAGATTCATTTGAAAACCCACAGAAAGCGATCGAGGTGTCCAGCAAAGTACGAGACATACACGCTGAAGGCAACTTCGAGCTACGTGGATGGGTGTCCAACTCGCCCGCCGTGATGGCCGCTTTGGGCTCCGAGCGACTCCCTGCGGACACAACGGTCGCGCTGGACGAAGCCGAAGCCACGCCCACCGAACGAGTTCTCGGCCTGATATGGAAGCCAGCATCGGATGAACTAACTTTCAATTTGGATCTCGCTCGACTCCCTCCTGGACTAATAAAGGACCAACGACCTACAAAAAGGCAAGCCCTCCGAATAGCCATGTCAATATATGACCCAATAGGATATGCGGCGGTGGTTACAGTGAGAGCTAAGATAATATTACAAGAGGCTACGCGCAGAGGTATCGGCTGGGATCAAAAGCTACCTGATGACCTGGCGGAAAAATGGAAAATTTGGCTGAAAAGGTTAGAATGCCTACACAACATAGCTATTCCGCGGGCCTATGCCGGCTATACGGAAGCTATAGAGCTACAACTTCACGTGTTTGTGGATTCATCTGAAGATTCTTTCGCGGCGGCACTGTACTGGCGTACAAAAGGTGCCTCCGGCGAAATAAAAATAACTCTCATAATGGGAAAAGCAAGAGTTTGCCCGATCCGGGCTCATAGTATACCGCGTCTCGAGCTTATGGGCGCCGTAATCGGCGCTCGAATGGCGGATGCGGTGAAAAAAGAGCATGAAAGGCAACCCGACTCAACAACCTTTTGGACCGACAGCAAAACTGTCCTGCAATGGATACGTAATGGTTCACGCTCATATAAACCGTTCGTAGCACACAGAATATCGGCCATACAAGAACATTCAAAAGTAAACGAATGGAGATATGTACCTACGAAGTTGAATGTGGCCGACGACGCCACTCGAGATGTACCGGCCGACTTCTCATCCAAACACAGATGGTATGAAGGTCCAGATTTCCTGTATGAAGACCCGAGTAAATGGCCTACGGAAAATCTGACCGAGGCCACGCCCACCGGCGAAGAAAAAGTGTGCTACGCCATGAAAACCGACGAATGTGACATTCGCCGCGCCATACCGGCCGCTACGAGATTTTCCAAATGGGAAAAATACGTCAGATCAACGGCACGAGTCCTACAATTTATACAATTATGCAGAAAAAAGCACGAAACAATTAATTACAAAAGAACCAAGAAAAATATCGAAGCGGACCCAGATTGGAAGAAAACTCGTAGCCGGGGAAAACCGAGCGCTACGCCGCCCGCTACGAGCTACGAAGATAGCTACAAAATAATTCCCGTAGAGCTGCTACGAAGCGCTGAACATATTATTTGGAAAGCGGCACAGCGAGACGTCTTCCTAGATGACCTCGCCCTGATAAGCAGCGGAAAACCAGTATCAAAAGGAAGCAAGCTGAATAAACTTGCGATACTGAAATCAAACGGAATCATCGTACTCAAAAGTAGAATCGACGCCGCAATCGACGTGAGTTGCAACAAAAATCCTCCCGTGATTGATGGACGACACATTACAGCGAGACTGTACATAGATTACGTACACAGACGACTTCATCACGGCCGCGTCGAACTAGTAATCAACGAAGTGCGACAACGAGTCTGGATTTTACACCTACGACAAACTACGAGACAAGTAATACACGCCTGCCGGCCGTGCACCATAAGAAAAGCTACGCCACCGAGCCCACCCACCGGTAATCATCCGCACACGCGTCTCGCGCATCATAAGAGGCCATTTACATATGTCGGACATGATTATTTTGGGCCGATAACAATAACTGTCGGACGTACCACACAAAAACGGTATGTTGCATTATTTACTTGTCTAACCACTAGAGCTGTGCATTTAGAAATTGCAGGTTCACTCACCACAAACTCCGCGATCATGGCTCTGAGAAGATTCATCGCGCGCCGAGGATGTCCGACCGAAATCTGGTCCGACAACGGCTCCAACCTGCGAAGCAGCGACAAGGAGCTGAGGCGCGCGCTGACCCCAGGCCTCAATACAGAGGCCACTCACCGAGGCATCAGCTGGCGCTTCATCCCGCCGTCCGCCCCATTCATGGGCGGCTCGTGGGAAAGAATCGTGGGCTTAACCAAGCGAGCCCTGGAAGCAGTGCTGCATGAGCGGCACCCCAGAGAAGAGGTCCTCGCCACGTTCCTCGCCGAAGCGGAGTTCATCGTCAACAACCGACCACTCACACACGTCTCAACCGATCCAGAGGACCCAGAGGCCCTCACTCCAAACCACTTCCTGCTGGGAGGCTCGGCGTGGAACCCCGCGCCAGGCACCTTCACCGAGCAAGACGTCGTCGGACGCGTCACATGGCGCGCCGCCCAACGCCTCGCCGATATGTTCTGGGCGAGATGGGTCCGGGAGTACCTACCATACCTCCAGGACAGACGGCACCCCTCACACAAAGGTGCCGTCATAGCCATCAACGACGTGGTCCTCATAATGGACAACACGTTACCTCGCAACACATGGCCACGAGGAAGAGTCGTCGCTACGTACCCAGGGAGCGACGGCATCACCAGAGTTGTCGACGTCAACACAAAGGGTGGCATCCTCCGCCGCCCTACGAAGAAGCTCGTCATACTACCCACGGCGCCCGAGAAACCGCGGCGCGAAGACAGCGCGCCGCTCACGGCGCCCGTCTCATCACCACGGTCCTGAGCATCGAGCCACAACAACCGACGTCTGCGTGCATCAGGCAGCATCAACGAGTCACCGGCACCGGCGAAGTTTCCTATGACTAAGGTCATAGTGGCGGGAGAATGTACCGGATGACCCCATAATTATAGAATTATATAGATTTAATATAGGAAATGAAATATCTAAATAACTTATAAGCTAATAAAAATATAAATTATTCGATAACTTCATTTCATACCTTTCCATCTAACCCCGATGGAAAGCTATGAAATCATTACTTTGACTTAACAGTCAAAGGAATAACTCTTATCTAATCAAATATCAATTGTATGAAGCCCATAAGGCGATAAAATGCATAGTGGAATAATGTATGTAAACTTTCCACAGGTATTGCACAACATTTGCAACTATACCATAACATTGGTAATTTTCCATGAAAACCCAATATGTTGCACAATAATTGTTAATTGTAATTCTCAGAATTAATAAAATTACCCCCTCCCCAACCAATATACGGCTCAACTATAAAAGCCAAAGCTAATTCAATTGACAATAACCCCACTATATGTGGCATACGAATGGGCGCATAAATATACAAATAGTCCCCATACTATTCATGTCGTAACTACAAGTTATCGGTACTACTTACTAGCCTTTGAAAATACTTACAAGAAATAATCGTCAAGTGAATTAGCTTCAGTCAGATAGATATCATAGTTAAAATAGGAAGCCTAAGTATTGGTTTAGGAACGGGATTTCGTTATAAACTGTGACTTTTTATTCTCTACTTCACCTACACTGCTCTTAAAGCTATCGAAAGGGGTTCAGACTGCTTTTACAGTCCTCAGTCTGCACATTTGGCATAATGTATTTTTTCTGAAACTGTAGAATTTCAAAACTTTTTAAGGCATCCTGTTAAATGCATTAGGTTAGGTTAGGTTTGTTTTACAACAATCCTAAAAAAAATTAGGTGTTCAGAAAAAAAATGCATTCCAAAGGGGCTGTTCATAAACTCCGTCATCTATTTTTGACGATTTTTGACCCCCCCCTCTAAAATCATCTAACCATCATAATTCAAATGACCCCCTCCCCTACCAAATAAAATGATATCATTTCCAAATAATGCGTTTTTAGCAACAGTTTATACAAAAACGAATTTCATTCCTTTTTTTACTCATTGAAGCACTTTTTAAAGATACGAAAAAGGATGTCATCTTGGGAATGACCCCCCACCCCTGCTTCGTCATGCTACCATCATCCGATGTCCTGACCCCCCCCCCCACCCCCCAATTTGAAATGACGTAATTTATGAATAGCCCCAAATGATGATTATGACAAAAAAGTTCATGTCTGGTGAGGGTAAACCCTATGGGATAATGAGCAGTAAGTGTCCCACCATCAAGCTCCTTATCATCATAATCCTCGTCGGAGAAGGCAAACGAAGAAGGAGAGTGAGCTGGTGCCCAGAAGTAGAGCTCTTGTGTGATGATCTGTATCTCATTGTCTTCGGGATAATCAGCTGGTATATCCTGTAAGCATCTTACCATCCAATTCCTCGTCGTCATCATAGTCCTCGTCGGAGAAGTATTCTGCGAGGCTGCTGCCGGACTGCTGGGAGAGGGAGCTGGTCCGCGCGCCCTGTTCCGGGAGGGAGGTGCTCGTGTGACGGATGCCATTTGGTCTACGGACAGAAATAAGGTTCGAGTCCTAGTGTGACCACGTGTGAGAGCAATCGTATTTTTCTTTGCGCTTTGATTTGTATCTATATCACAATGGATAGAAATAAGTTTTTGTCATCAGTGTTGGCGGTGGGGCTAATACTTTTGTAAAATTTAATAACATCCATTCCATTGAAATAAAACAATGTAACGGATTATATCGCGTATATTATCTCATTTTAGTTCCCGTCGTTTCGGAAGCTTTCCAGCTTTCCATGGTCACGGGTGGACTGGTTAGCAACATCCAGCCCGTACTGGTGTACATAATATTTTCTTCTGTTTCCGCGATTATTACTCATTGAAATAAAACAATTTAACGGATTATATCGCGTATATTATCTCATTTTAGTTCCCGACGTTTCGGAAGCTTTCCAGCTTTCCATGGTCACGGGTGGACATAACGGGTTAATATAATCCGTTAAATTGTTTTATTTCAATGAGTAATAATCGCGGAAACAGAAGAAAACATCCATTCCGCCAGAATGTTGGGTGCGTGGTCGTGCGAAAATATAAATTTGAAAAAATTAAATGTCTGTAGGTACGTTGAAGATATGAAAAAAAAGAGATACACACTATTCGCAGGTCACTGAAATGAATTTTATTTTCATCACGTCAAAACGGCTGAATGGATTTCAACCAGTTTTGGTGCACAGGTAGCTACATGGTCAATTGGTCATCCACCGATGGTTATAGGCTACTCTTTACCCAACTACGCTGAAGAAAAAACTGGTCATAGGACCTTGTCATGGTGGGATGCTTGCACATTCCTGTGATCCCCGAGGCTCGCCACTAGTAGAATATTCGTGATTCCATGGCGCCCCCATTAATGGCCGTGCGTAGAAGAGGCATGCCTCTCCTTTTGAGGAGTGGGTCTCACATACCCGCCCGTTATGGCTTCCCGAGACCGAGGGTATATGTAATGCATTTCTATACCGTATTTTTTTAATGTTATACGGGGCAAACCAAAGACGGATCGCCTGATGGTAAGCGATCACCGTCGCCCATAGACACCTGCAACACCAGAGGAGTCACAAGTGCGTTGCCGGCCTTTCAGTTGGGATTACGCTCTTTTCTTGAAGGTTTGAAGGTCGCATCGGTCTGGAAATACTGCCAGCGACAATTTATTCCACAGTTCAGTCGTGTGAGGCAGGAAATTTCTAGTGTATAAAATAAAAAAGGGTCACAATTACCTGGTAAACGCCGTGGCTAGGACTCCTCCGTAACCCTGGGCGGAACTGGCGCCAGTGAGCCCAACAGTGGGGCTCGACTCCATCGGCAGCAGCTTCTTGTTCTTTATTAGCACCTGGCGAAAACAATACTAGATAACTTGGAAGTCCTCGCACTAGATTTGATGGTTGCTTTAAACTTAATGACGATGATTGTTGGAGAGTGTCTGATGGTCACAGGAAAGGTTGAAAGAAAACGACCAAGAGGCTGGAGTCCAAAACGTTGGTCTGATCAGATCTCAGAGCAGACCAACAAACCAATTAGCGGTGCACTACGCCAGGCAGCTGACCGCAACCGATGGAGAGAACCAGTTAACAAGCTCAAGTGGAGTGACGATCCTCAGCAATGAGGGAGCGATTGAAAAGAAGTTGGAGAGCGAGTAATCGATCCATAGGTCACTGGTCCATCCGGCTCGAAGGACCATTTTCTGGTAAGCGCGTGTTATTTTTTGCGCCTGACTTTAATTGGGTAGCTCTTGCTAGGCCTCTTTACCAGTAATTGGATTCAGGGGGGGAACGCAATCCCACAAATGGGAGTGGCATCAGCGGCCACTTACAGATGGGGAGGGAACACAGTGGGACCCGTCTAGGGGCGGGAGTAGACGTACTTAATTTATGTTCTGTTGGTGTTACAAGCAATGATTATTACCTTGTACCTGATGATCGTGACTATGATGATGAAATAATTATGACTTTGGTGAAGATGATACCATGGCTTAGGATGATAGTGATAGCAGTGCTGACTGCCGAAATTTGCAACGGGAATTATGATAATGCTAAGATGACGAGAATGGTGGCTATGATGATGTTTGTGGTGATACTGATGATGACGGTGATTGTAGTTATGTCGATGATGTAGTGCTAATAGCAAGGATGATGGCGAAAACGGCGATGCTAATAATGACGACTGTGGTGTTGATGTTGATAATTTATCAGATAATGATTGATAATTACCGAATAATAATGGTGACGATGTTAGTGATAATGATGATAATAATGGAGACGATGTTAGTGATAATGATGATAATAATGGTGATGATGTTAGTGATAATGATGATAATAATTGTGACGATGTTAGTGATAATGATGATAACAATGGTGACGATGTCAGTCATAATGACGATAATAATGGTGACGATGTTAGTGATAATGATGATAATAATGGTGATGATGTTAGTGATAATGATGAAAATAATGGAGACGATGTTAGTGATAATGATGATAAGATATAATGGTGACGTCAAAGATGATGATAATGACCTTGTATTTGAGCTGTTCTGGACTGGGCAGGCGCGGCTCATCGGTGTAGTCCACTTCGAACAGGAACGACGTCACCAGCTTGTCTCCGAACACTGCCTGGATGAAGACGGGGACAATACAGTACGCAATATAATGATATACTAGGAAGACTAGTATATTAACATATACAGGGTATACAATACAATACTACAATTCTTTATTGCACACCAACAACAGAAACAGTACAATAGAGCCATAACATAAAATACGGTAGACAATAGGCGGTCTTATCGCTAAGGAGTGATCTCTTCCAGATAACCTTTGTGTAGCGGAAATGACACAGAATGGCTAGGAATGAGTAGGTGATGAGGAGGGTATCCTGCGGCCCTGCGACATAAACAGAAAGTACTGTGAAGATCGTAAGTCTTTGAATGTCATTACAACTTTGACTCTACGAAGCCGAAATTGGTTAGGCATGTTACTAAAAGTATATTTTAAAATATTGTCGAAAATCACCCGTCTCACTGTTGTGGATACTCGGATACCCGTCGTGTACCAAACAAAGTTGAAATCCGATAAGTCGATTTGGCGTGATGAAGCCACAACGACACATACAAACATACAAAAAAGATCTATTCAGTGACCTCCAAATAGTCCGTTACAGTATTTTTTTTGTAAATATCGTCAATGTACAGTCGCCAGTATCAATATCTGCTATAACAAAGCGCGCGAAAATATCTGACACGTCTCTAACGGCTCTAGAAATATAGTCGACTGTACAGACATTAACAGACAACTTTATAATGGTATAGATGCCTTCGGACTGTACCATGTTTTATCGTTTGTACCACGTTTTAGCCCTAAACAGACATCAAAGACATTTCTAAACCTTATCCCACCCCTTACCTACATGCATGGTTACACAAACACTATATTATTTAACTGAACATAAGTCCATTTAACCATAAACTAAACACATGAGCCATGAATAACACGTGTATGTCTGAAAGGGTTCGTATCACCCCAGTAGGTAGTAACCAGTGCTTTGATCTGTGAGGCGTGGAAGGTGGAAGAGCTAGAGCATGATAAGGATTAGTTTCGTGGTGTTTCCGATAGATGGCGTAAGAAGACTGTTTGCGGAATTATTATTGAAGCCATTTGGAACTGTGTTTATTTTTATCCACTACGCGACGCAAAGGTTAAACACCTTGCGGTCTTTATGTGTTTATCAGTCTATGTATGTATGTATTTATGTATGTATGTATGTTTGCTCCTATCAGGCACTCTAGAGACCGAACGCGTGGGCCGATTTTGATGATTCTTACGTCAATCGATTCGTCTTAATTGTCCGAATGTCACTAAAGACATGAAAATGATAAAAAGTCAAAATGGCGATAATGAGACGCCATATTGTGAATGAGAAAAACATTCAAATCATTATTAGATTTCTTTTATCACTTTTAATTTAGAATGACCAGTTAGAAACTACAGTTGAAAACCTATTGTTGAGAACATTTGCGTCGATCTAGATTTCTTATGGGTCCCGACTGTTTAAAATCGCTATGTTCTTCATTAGAATTTATTATGTGAATATAAAATGTACGTGGTGCTCTATCATTTTATATTGGTTACTAATATACACAGACAGACATAAAATTATACTGTTTTTAGTATTTGTTATTATAGTCGCAACAGACATACATTATCTGTAAAAATTTCAGCTGTCTAGCTATCACGGTTCATGAGATACAGCCTGGTGACAGACAGATAGATAGATAGATAGAAGGACAGCTAAGTCTTAGTAATAGGGTCCGTTTCACCCTTTGGGTACGGGACCCTAAAAATCATGTGACTCGTGTCACTCCGCCGATCAAAGTATTTGTTTGTATCTGTGGGACGACGCCTGGCTGAATGACCTGAGATACGAGGTTTTTTATTTATATTATTATACCTAAACATAGTGTAGTATAAAAATGGTAAACTGACCTCAAATGTGCTAGCCATGACCTGTTGTTGCGGCAAACTGCAGTGATTTTCTATACTTAATATCAAAGGGTACGGGGAAGCCACGAATGCGCTCCTGGAAAGAAAAATATTCATAAACGTTGTTTTAAAACAGAAAAAGTTTAAATAGGTAGCATAGACAAAATACCCATGAATTGAAGAATATTTTTTAAGGGTTCCGTAAATTGAGGTATTGATGCGTTATATAATAAAGTATATAATATATCATATCACAAAGACATGTTATATTCGAGATTTATATGTATTATTTTACTTTTGGATAAAGCAACTTACAATCAGTGATGATAAGAGAACGCAAAATTTCTATTTAAACAAGTCGGCAAGGGATCCCCAAAAACTAATAAAACAACCATCGTTATTAACGCGTTAATTTTAAATTATATATACGTACCTTGCTATCGTTTCGACAACTCTTCGAAATGGAATTTTTGTGGTGAATGTGTGACCGTGATAAATAACTGGACTGCCATCGTCGCCGTCCCAACAATCTAGCTCGACGCAACGGCATCCTGTCAGCAATACCTATTACAATGGTTAAAATAAATTATTTAATTTGTAAACGTTGTAAACGAATATGACATTAACTTTTTTTGTGTTTTCATGTCTATGGAATCAATGACCTTCAGTCGAATATGACACTAATTTTTTTTCTAATGTTTTCATGACCATGGATTCAATGTCCTTCAGTCGATATGACACTAAATACACTTTGAATTGCCAGCTCTAACCTAAAATTTCCCGAAACGAACAGTCAGTGTTGTTTAATCGATAACGGAATCGATTATGTGAGTAAAAACTGTTTGGTTTAATGATATTAAAGTGAATAATATTAAAACCATTTTTATAACGAAATTAAATAAATGTCTAATTATTTAAGCTTAACAATAAAACACAACCAAAAGATGAAAGATGGAAAGAATATTTCTAAAAAAGTACCTAATAGCCGAGAAACGATATTGCGGCATAATTTGCTACGCATGTCAGAAAGTATTGATTAGAATTTTCTCGCCGGCTGACAAAGTTCCGCGGGCAGGTGCAGCTCGGCCACTTTAATTGTCTAGATCGGATCGTTGTTAATTGTTCCGAGTACAAAGTGAAATAATTATATCGATACCAAAATCGCGTTATCAAGCGGCATCTGAGAACCATAGATACAACATTTCCATAGACAAAAAAATACGTAGATTGTTGTCAAACACAAACCAATCTAATCTAACCTTTTGAACCGGTGTTAAATTCACGAATTAGCACTATTATTTCAAGTTCTGAAGCAAAATGAAGGAAAACAATGGAGATATTGATACCAAGAATGTTGTTAAGAACAGGGAATTGCTCTATCGCATGATAATCAGGTAAAAAACTTCTTTCTTTGTATCGTTGCTTTAGTTATTTATCATCTCATTTTTTCTGTGCATTTTTAGCTAAAACGATCTATATTTTTACAGCAACTAGTTTTATATGCTGTAATGATTCTATTCAAAGTTTATATTTATAAGACTATTTATGATGGTGAACGATTTCAGTAAGCAAATCTTTATAGGTTAGGTTCCTGTTTTCCTATATTTTTTTATACGCAGTTGTTTATTTTTACAAATGTAAGTGGGGTAAATTCTTCTTAAGTTTATGGATATTTAGACTACAAATGCTTCTATTCTTTCCTAAAAAGGTACAAATTAATATGGTTGTATATATTTTGAAGCTAAAGACAAACTGTAGAGTTTTGTATCGGTACAAGTTGGTAAGTTTGGAAAATGACATCTGTACGTCTACTACTCATTTTAAATGCTTGAACAATGTAGTTTAGATAAAACATGCACTAAAAACGCAAAAAAGGTTTGGAAAAATGAATATTTTTTGTTTCCAGCCAACTTTACTATGATGGGTTCCAGCCCATCGCTGCAACCCTGGCCGCTGCTGTGCATGCTGACCCCTGCCCGCCAAGTGACCGGTACTAAATTACAAACACATTCACCTGTGGTTTGTGACAATATCAACAAACTACTAAATGCAGCGATTGTCAGATAAGGCGAGCATTTTACAAAAAAGAGCACTTCAATGATTTTGTTAATAAATGTGCCCCAAAAATTCCAATCGGATTTGTCACATTTTTGTAGGTATTACTTTTTTTCGAAATATTAGGACACTTTTTGCACGAGATTCAAATGTACAAACGATTCTGAGTAACATAAATTTAAAAGTCATTGACATATGTTAGGCCAAGAAATTGGTATACTGCTTACAAAAGTGGTATAGTACATTTTTTGCTAACCATACACTTTTGAGAAAGGCCAAGATGATCAAGGTTCTGAGTACATATTGTACTTTTTTGTATTAAGAGTGTCTAGATGAGAGTTTATATGCTTGTGAATAGTTTACTATGAGAAGATGGACCGCTCAAATATTTAAATAATTTATCTAAATATGTCTGACCCTCACAGTAGTTTTCTAGTTAAATTTCAGTTTCTTTTGTAATTATTTTTGTACATATTGTTTAGGTTGCTCAATGTGATGATGGTGGGTATTCAGCATGAGCCCGATCGCAAGGACCGTCTGGCTGCCTCCAGCGGGGCTGAGCATTTGCTTGGGACTACTGGTTTCGGTAAATTAAATGTATTCCTAGTTCATTATTTTACGGGTTTGACTTCTCTTGTAGCAATATTGATTTCTAGTAATTATTTTGTATGGTCCACATGCCGCACATTTTAAAATTTTATTTATTTATTTATTTATTACAAATTAGCACTAACAGTTAAACCTTACATGCTAATTGTTACACATTTATTTACACTATTATTTGCCATCTCAGCGAAAGTACGCATCAGTGCAAGTTTACAATAGGCTATTTAACAACTGTTTTCTGTAGTATGTCATAGAACAACCTCTCAATAGTAAAAATATTGGTGAAATAACTACTTCGACCTCATGAAAAAATCCCCAAAATACAACAATGTTAAAATGTCATTATTTTACTTTCCCAAAAAACGCTTACTGACATCACACAGTTAGTACCTTGTATGGGGAAATTAAGAACTTTGTTCTGTAGCTATGTTAAAACTTGCGTTTATGGAAACGTTTTCATAACAAAAGTTAACTTACATTTTATGGGTTATTCATTGGTATTATTGGTTATTAATATTTTCATACTTTAAAAATGGACTTTTGCATTTTCCACCTAATTTTAAGGACTAATAAAAAAGCTGCACGTAAGATATCGTATTCAAAATTTTAATGTCGTTTCTTATTTTGCTTGTTTTTTACAAATTTTGACATCAGCATCCCTATTTTCGACCTCACTATGTCCCTTTATTTTGGTAGAATGCAATAAATGTTTTTGATGTGGCCAATATATTGGCTAAATCAGACAAATAAGCTATTTTCTAGTTTACAATATTAAAAATTGTACTATAATTTACACAAATATATCAGGTAATGTGAGAATGATGTTGTCCCCGGGTTTCATATGAAAAACGTGCATTTTCCACTGCATCACCATATTTTTACAAATTTTATGAATTTGTTTATAATTAGTTTGCCCTCTAAAGACTGGTGCTGGACCCACTTAACGATTTCCGATTGAATTATAATGGCGTAGGTACTTATGTAAGTTAGGTGACACAATATAATGATTATGACGTCATCGAGCTGATCTGATGATGAAACAGGAAGGTGGTCAAAGGAACTCTGTCATAAAATAACGCAGTCATACCAAGTTTGGGCTCTTTAGAATCATCTCTGAGTAGTTAACACCTTCGCAACCAGGCAAAATTTTGAAAAATACCCCGGATTTGAAAAATACCCCGGAAACCAACAGAACTCGCCAGGCGGGCTACGCCGTGCAACGCAATGGCGCACGCCGTGTGCACGCTAAGCGGGCACTAGGTGGTTGCTCAGGGCTGTGCTAAGTAACTGTCATATACATGAATAAAATGAAAAGAATTTTTATTTTTTTATTGCATTAGGTGAAGTAGAAACACACTGCCTGTATATTTAAAAATCAACTGCACCTACTTTTCGACCACATAATAATCAGAAGTATTAAAACCTTTCTGTTAGTGTCGGCTCTGTGGTGGCGAAGATGCAACATGTGCCCGCCAGGCGGGCTCTGACGTGGCGTGTAGGTTTATAGCCACTGCCCGCCTAGCGGGCTTAGCCGGCATCTGAGCAAACATTACGAGTGCTTATCAGGCGGGTTCTTGGGCGTTCAAAGAAATATATTCAGCAATGAAAGCGTCAAAAAATTGCTATTTTTGACGGAGACATATTTCTCATACAGACTTGGAGTACGAAATGGACGCTTCCTCCCTCGCTCCTGAACCAGCGACGTACGAAACTGCCTACGTGACGTCACACAAGATGGCGTGTCGCGCCGGCGCATTCAGCGCGTGCGGACAGCTCGTTGCCACTGGCAGCGTGGACGCCAGTATCAAGGTAAGAGGAACTTTCCATTTAAATATTTCTTATTTCGATAACCTCGTAAAGCCTAGCTGAAAATGAAGAGATACAACACTTCACTGCCTATAGAATCTGAAAATTCCTAGACTCAACGGGTCTCAGTAGTGAACTTTAATAAAGGGCTGTGACAATAGATCAAATCTGGTCGAAGCGGCATACAGAAGGCCCACAAATCAACAATAAAGGCCTAGCTGCCTAAAATTAGGACGTTTTTATGGTATGCTATGGCAAAAACGGAACCCTTTTAGTTTCGTCATGTCTGTCTGTTCGTCCGGCCGTCCGTATGTCAGGTTTTTATTCAAAAACTACAAGATGTACATTGATGAAATTTGGAGTATAGATGTCTTAAGTAAGCCGCTACTCAGTTTGGTAGTTAAATAATAAAGGGGGGGGGGGGGGGACATGAAACCGAAACTACAAAAAAATAAACATATTTCGACAGATCTTTTAAAATCATTTTGAGGTTTATAAGATTTTTTTTTATTTTTTTTTCGGAAATAATCGCTTCGATAGTAGCATAATTGGTCCCCCCCCCTTACCCCTCTGTTCTAAACCTTATGTCCAAAAAATATAAAAAAAATACCAAAAAGAAATCATTTGAGTTATGATCGTTGGATGAGTATAGGGGGGGGGGTCTAAAATCGTCAAAAATAGATACGTAATTTATGAACAGCCCAGCCCCATAAGTCGCCAGTACGTGGCAAACATTGTTTTAAGAGCTTTAAAAAAATATGTCTTTCCCATACTTCCGTTTTCCCCCACTCACCCTCCTTGTTTCTCTATTGAATCGTGCAGATTTTGGATGTGGAGCGTATGTTGGCCAAATCGGCCCCGGAGGAAGTAGACCCGGGCAGGGAACAGCAAGGACACCCCGTCATTAGGACACTGTGAGTAACTTAACTATAAGCACTGAGCAAATATTTGTGTGATGAGCATACATATTTGTTCCTGAGTCTTGGATGTTTTCTATGTATATAATTAAATAGTTATATTAAATACTATAAGATGCCCGCAACTTCGTTCGCGTAAGAGAAAAAGTCATAACCCGTCGTTTTTTCTTCAGCGTAGTCGGGTAAAAAGTATCCTATAACCATCCGGAGATACCCAGCTACCCGTGTGCCAAAAATTATGGAAATCTGTTTAGCCGATTTTGCGTGATGAAGCCACAACAACACATACAAACATACATAAAATCCAAAAAAAATATTTTTCGTTTTAGTGAACTCCAAATAGTCCGTAACAATAATTTTTTTGAAATTATCTTCAATGTAAAGACATTTCATTTGTACAACTTTGTAATAGTATAGATGTCGCAGGGAAATAGCCACAACAGAGATTTGATCAAATCCCTAAGGGATATGACCAAATCACGCAGGATGTTAAAATGTCGAATCATTTTTATCATTTGTCTAGAAAAAGTCGGTCATTTCATTAAATTCCTAGTAGTATTAGTGAAATTACGAAATCAGCCAAAAAAGGCAACTCGATTTGTCATTTCACCAGATTTGTTTAGTGATTTGATAAATCCCTGAAACACGCCAGTGATTTGACGAAACGAACTCGCAAATTCAACTCGTTTTATCATTTCACCCGACACGTTCAGTGATATGATGAAATCT
Source organism: Hedya salicella (assembly GCA_905404275.2). NCBI lineage: Eukaryota > Metazoa > Arthropoda > Insecta > Lepidoptera > Tortricidae > Hedya > Hedya salicella. The sequence continues at coordinate 50,571,508 of FR990097.1, read as the reverse complement.
TAATCATATCACTAAATGTGAGAAATAAGAGACTTTATAATATCACTGAACTTATCTAGTGAAATGATAAAACGAATTGACTATGCGAGTTCGTTTTGTCAAATCAACAGCGTGTTTCAGGGATTTATCAAATCACTAAACAAATCTGGTGAAATGACAAAACGAGTTGCCTTTTTTGGCTGATTTCGTAATTTCACTAAACCGATTAAGGGATTTAACCAAATGACTGACATTTTCTAGACAAATGATAAAATTGATTCGCCATTTTAACATCCTGCGTGATTTGGTCATATCCTTTAGGGATTTGATCAAATCTCTGTTTTGGCTATTTCCCTGCGACATAGATATCGTCATCTAGTACTCATAACACAAGCCTTATTGAGCTTACCATGGGACTACTTTGATTTGTATAAAAGTTGCCTCGTAATATTTTATTTATTTATAGCCTGATTTTTAGGGTTCCGTAGCCAAAAAAGGGAAATCGAAACCTGTGTTTGCCCTTGTGCCCTACTTGCAGTAAAAACTATTTGAATTTGGATTTACTTTTATAAGCTGTGACATATTGAGGACTAAGCATTGAGTTTATGCTTAAAAATATATATTTAAGATCGGCTAAGGACTAATATTGTTTTGTCATCTCATTTGAGTATTAAATATTATCTAATTTGAGTTATACCATAATAAAGTTGTGAAAAGACATTTCGTCTGTACATTGAAGATATTTAAAAAAAAAAGGTTCTATTTGGAGCACACTAAAACGATTTTTTTTTTTGGATTTTCTGTATGTTCGCATGTGATTTTCTGTGTGTGTCGTTGCTTCATCACGCCAAATCGGCTAAACAGATTTCAACAAGTTTTGGTACACGGGTTGCTGGGTATCTCCAGATGGTTATTGGACACTTTTTACCCGACTACGCTGTCGAAAAAAGAGGGGTTATGACTTTTTCTACTCCGGTAACGAAGTAGCGGGCGCCTTCTAGTATATATATATATCTTTTCTCAGCGAAGCCGTGAACATGGAAAGCTGAAAAGCTTCCGAAACGTCGGGAACTCAAATGAGATAATATTCGCGATATAATCTGTTAAAAATGTTTTATTTCAATGAATACGTTTGTGTCCTAAAAAAATATAATGAGCCCGTCGGTTAGATTATCAGAAAATATTAGACACGTATTTTTTCTTTTGCCAATTAAACAAAATAGTAGATTGTTTGACAAGGGGCTAAAATAAGCCATTATGACACGAATTGATTAGCCAAATATGTCTGAGTGTCATAATGGCTTTTAGCCGCGTGTTGAACACTCTGCTTTTCACTTCGACTGCGAGAAAATAAAAAAGACTTAGCATTAAAATTGTATATTTCATGAAAAACTAAAAGTACAGTTTGAGCAATTCTATCAGAAAGTTTGGCCAATCTGATCAGGTTGGTTTGTTTGTTTTTAATTATTAGTAAGGAGAATGTAGCTGGCCGCAAGTTTTTTTTTCTGTGTTATAGAAATTTGTATGGGTTTATATGACTTTCTTTTAAACCCTAGGGGCTAAATGTACTATTTTAGTCTCGCTTCGCGAAGCTAATATGACGTACTATTTGAGCGGGAGAAGTGAAAAAATATGAAGATATAGCCCGTTAAAGTTCCCCGTGACGTCACGCCGTGCGCCCCCACTCCCAAACTTTGACTCGCTTTATCTTTGTCTTTTTTTGTTTGATGGATAAAAAAAAATACGTGTCCAATATTTTTTGATAATTTTACTGAAGGACTAATCCATCCTAATACTATAAATGCGAAAGTGTGTCTGTCTGTCTGTCACCTCTTCACGCTTAAACCGCTGAACCGATTTGGATGAAATTTGGTATGGAGATAGTTTAAGTCCCGGGGAAGGACATGGGCTACTTTTAAACCCGGAAAAATATCCTTATCTGCGATAAACGAATTTAAGGCGGACGAAGTCGCGAGTAGAAGCTAGTTAGAGGAATATTTTTTTTACGCAGGAAACTACCCCTTTTTATTAAAGTGTAGATGTTTATGTTTATGTTTTATTCAATAACAATTTTCATTGTGTTTGAAATACAATCATTAGATACAATTATAACCTACATATTATTTAACAATAAAAAAAGGTTGCAAAGGGATGACTCGTTCATATCGACCATACCAATAGCAGTAATAATGTCAATTCGTACAAATTTATAGTATTAACTTTAATTGGCCAATTATAAATTAGAAATTACATTACCTATATGCTAATTTACAATAAAAATTAAGATACTATAAATATCGGTAACAATGTCAAAAAAAAATCACAATAATAATGTCAATTGTTTTCAATTTAAATTAATTACTTTAATAGGCCACTTAATGGTTGCAATGTCAATTACATTATTTGCATTGCAGAAAATCGTTAATTGAGTAATACGATTTAGTAAAAAGATTCTTTTTGAGTTTTGCACTAAATATTTTACTGTTTATTATAGTTTTGAGCTCATGATGATATTTGTCTCCAGCTACGACCATACTGATGAGATTACAGCCCTGGACTTCCATCCCCGGGAACAGATTCTGGTGTCAGCCTCAAGGGACTGCTGCATCAAACTTTTCGACATCACCAAAGCGAGCGCCAAGAAGGCTTACAAGAGCATCACTGTGAGTATTGTAATTGTAGATTGTTTGACAAGGGGTTAAAATAAGCCATTATGACACGAAGTGATTATTTGGACGAGCTCACGTTGTGAGCGTGGACAAATATGTCTGAGTGTCATAATGGCTTTAGGCCACGTTACAAACACTGTGCTTTGCACTTCGACTGCGAGAAAATAAAAAAGACATAACATTAAAATTGTATATTTCATGAAAAACTTAATGTACAGTTTGAGCAATTCTATCAGAAAGTTTGGCCAATCTGATCAGGTTGGTTTGTTTGTTTTGAATTATTCGTAAGGAGTATGTAGCTGATCGCAAGCTTTTTTTCAGTGTCATAGAAATTTGTAAGGGATTATATGGCTTTCTTTTAAACCCTAGGGGCTCAATGTACTATTTTAGTCTCGCTTCGCGAAGCTAATATGACTTACTTTTTGAGCAGAAGTGAAAAAAATATTTGTACCGGATGAACAATACTCATCATCTGCATTGTTAACTGTGGCCACAACTGCCACTTTGAAATGTAAGGCGTTGTAAGTACAAATGACTTTTACACTAAATTAGTCTTTAAGTCAAACAATATAAGGTTTATTACTCTTAAACAAAAAGAAGACGGATGTTGTTCAATTAATCGTCATCCTAAGCATCAATACGGACTTCACTGCTCTTTCACTTTCGAACTGACCAACATTTGTGTTCCTTTTGTTTAAGAGTCAACCTTATTTCGTTTGACTTAAAGACTAATTTAGTATAAAAGTAATTTGTACTTACAACGCCTTAGATTTCGAAGTGGCAGTTGTGGCCACAGTTAACAATGCAGATGATGAGTATTGTTATTGATTTATTATATACTGCTGCAAAAACCGGTAACGACCGGTTTAGCTCAGCGGGAGTAACGTTGCCTGCGAAGCTCAAGGTCCTGGGTTCAAATCCCAGTTAGGGCAAATGTTTGTGTGATGAGCATCAATATTTGTTCCTCAATCTTGAAAGTTTTCTATGCATTTAAGTAAATATCTATACTATTATAAAGTTGTAAAAATGAAATGTTTGGAGGTACATTGAAGATATATAAAAAAAAAAAACGATTGTAAGGGACTATTTGGAGGTAACTGAAGCGAAAAACATGTTTATTTAATTTTTGTATGTGTCGTTGCAATTTCAAGTTCATCACGCAAAATCGACTAAATAATAATATTTTCTTCTGTTTCCGCGATTATTACTCATTGAAATAAAACAATTTAACGGATTATATCGCGTATATTATCTCATTTTAGTTCCCGACGTTTCGGAAGCTTTTCAGCTTTCCATGGTCACGGGTGGTCTCACCACCCGTGACCCGTGCCCACCCGTGACCATGGAAAGCTGAAAAGCTTCCGAAACGTCGGGAACTAAAATGAGATAATATACGCGATATAATTCCTTTAAATTGTTTTATTTCAATCGGCTAAACGAATTTCAACAATTTTTGGTACACGGGTAGCTGGGTATCTCCAGATGGTTATAGGATACTTTCTACTCGACTACTCTGAAGAAAAAATAGGGGTTATGACTTTTTCTCCTCCGCGTACGAAGTTGCGGGTGCCTTCTAGTGTCTATTAAATATATCGTCGTCTAGTACTCATAATACAAGCCTTATTGAGCTCACCTTGGGACTAGTTCGATTTGTGTTAAAAATGTCCCGTTATATTTATTTAATTATCTTTGACTCCGTGACTAATAGTAACAATAAAAAAATTCTTCACCCTAGGGATGAAAAAACAATTTTCTACCCGGATATCTACCCATGAAAATTAAACTTTCCGAACAGGAGAGATGAAAAATGATTATGACCAAAGTAGCTATTTTATTTTTTTATAGGACGCAGAACAAGTGCTGTGTGTAGCCTTTCACCCCCTGGGCGACCATATCATAGCGTCCACCACCCAGCCTGTGATTAGGCTGTATGACGTCACCACGAGCCAGTGCTTCGTGTGCCCCGTGCCCAGCCACCACCACACCAAGCAGGTCAACGCCATCAAGTGAGGCTCTAGATCGCTACGCTCAGGATTCAATTTTAAAATCACGCGCTACGCTCAGGATTTTATTTTATATTAATCGTTATGCTCCTAATACTACTTTAAATCCCCCACTCCGCTCTTGATACTCTAGATCCTTATTGTAGAATGCCTCGTTACGCTCAGGAGTCTCGATCAGAATCAATCGTTATGCTCCTAATACTACCTTAAATCCCCCACTACGCTCTTGATACTCTAAATCCTTATTATAGAATGCCTCGTTACGCTCAGGAGTCTATATCAGAATCAATCGTTATGCTCCTAATACTACTTTAAATACCCCACTAAGCTCTTGATACTCTGGATTGTTGTTATAGAATGCCTCGTTACGCTCAGGCGTCTATATCAAAATCGGTTGTATGCTGCTAATTCAATTTTAACTTGGCCAGTACGCTCTGGATACATAAGATCCTAACACACTTACACGACAAGTTAAATGAAATGTGTGAAATGTTGTTTGTGTTTGTATGTGTCGTGGCTTCATCACGCCAAATCGGCTAAACGGATTTAAACTATTTTTGGCACACGGGTAGCTGGGTATCTTCAGATGGCTCTATGATAAGCACAATATGATATACCTACATACATTAGTACATTACTACAGAGGCCGGGACGAAAGGGGTTGCCGGTTGAAGGCATATAGACAGCCGAGCAAAGCGAGGCCGGATAGGTCTGAGGCGGGCAACCCCATATTTCCCGCCTTATGTATAGTGCTTTTTTCAAACATGCAATGAAATAAACAACAAAAAAATCAAAGTTTATTTTTTTAATACGCATAGTGGCAGAATGTCATGATGCCTGTGCCACAAATTTATGTGGAATGGAAATAAAAAAGAGGACTTTGCCGGCCTAGGCCTGCATGCATCCACAGATGGTAATAGGATACTTTTTACCCAACTACACTCACGAAAAAAAGAGGGGTTATGACTTTTTCTCCACCGCGTACGAAGTTGCGGGCATCGTCTAGTATGTATTTTTTTTCAATTTACGGCCATTGTTAATCGATTCTGATGTATTTATCTTATAACTTGACCAATACCTGCTTCTGTACCGCCCTTTAAACTCTGATTTTTAATTCAAGACCAAAATCGGACAGTTCTCATCTTGATTATTATTATTACATCAAATAAACATTATTTCATAAAAATATAAATGAGAATTCGTGCAACCAGTAATATTAGGGTAAGTTTTATTGATAAAAATACTAACACTTAAACCAGTTTACAGTGATCACAGCGAAAGTGCGCCCGTTGACGTTACATTTTGGTCTTGAATTAAAAATCAGAGTATAGGTATGGAAGCGGCGAGGCGAGGGGTGGGGCAGACGACGGCGGAATGACGAATCAGCGGCTGCTCTGCCCCCCCTCGTCGCTCGCATACCTAAGGCGCGGCACAGCGGCATTGGTTAAGCTATAGTGGATTTGTTACTGTTGAAAAATTCCTTTAACCTAACTTCTTTCTTGTTGTAAGGTTCTCTCCGAACGGCAAGTACTTCGCGAGCGGGAGCGCGGATGGGAGCGTTAAACTGTGGGACACAGTCTCCAACCGCTGCTTCAATACTTTTGTGAACGCTCACGATGGCTCCGAAGTCTGCTCTGTAGCCTTCACTAGAAACAGCAAGGTGACGAATCCTCATGGTCATTATTACACTGTAGATAGGGATTGCAATCCGGTCCGATTCTCAATCCGGCCGGATTAAGCCTAATCATGTCGGATCCGGAAGTTTTGCTATTGCCTCTATCCAATATTATGCTTTTTGTTCAGTTTATTGGCCGTAAAGTAGACATGCGGAGCTGTTTTTGCAAATGAACTAATGAAACAATGGTTTAGCGCTAAAAATCACTCTTAGTAAGTCAAAAATCAGTCTCACTAGCCACTTATATCGCAGTAATATGAAAATTTAAGCATCTTCAACAATAATATTTAGCCTTAACTTAATAATATTATTAATCTATACAGCCACGCATGAACTTACGGTAACCTTGTCTCATAGTAAATATAACAGAATTAAATCGTCACTTAACAACAGGTGAGATTGCGGTCAAATGCCCATCTATTTTATAATAAGAAAAAAAAATGTTGTTTATAAAAAATAATAAAAATGTATAACAATTTAAAGGAAGTTTTTATAGTTTTAATTGCCAAATCAAAAAAAATTACCACTAATTTGGTGTATCGAATCATGATTCATGATCGTTCTTTTAACTTTGACCCCACTTTTCTTCTCTACTACATATGTAATATTTAATCAACTCTATTAATACTATAAGAGGTAACATTGACAATAATAAAATACTATACTTCCTTAATACCCGTAAAATTAAACACACATAAAAAAAGCTAATCAGTAATCACATATCATATCACACTTCACTTTAAATACACGTAAGATACATGTTATAATAAAATTGATATAACGTTAATTGAAAAAAAAAATGTTTTTCTAATTTGGCCAAAGAAACCATTAAACAAAAGTAACGTCTCAAAGAATAATTAGGAAAGTCATCGTTCTTTGAAGCTTAACAACTAGATGTAGATCATATTGACTCTTGAAATTTTTTTCCTAACCCAAATTTTGACCGAATTAGAATCAGTTTTCTTGGGTTGGGTAGTCCGTATGTGTGTCTGTTGTGGCGTCTCTTTAGTCTCTTCGGGTCTAACGGATCCGGTAGCCGCCAAAAAGTACCGGATCTGGCCGGATTACCGGATCCGCCGGACCGGATTGCAATCCCTACTTGTAGAGTCCTTAGCTACGCTCAGAGTTCCATTTCCGTCCCTCACTAAGCTGGAGACTACAATTTCCTCGCCTCGGTCATGAATTTGCTTTAGGGACCGCTGTGCTAATTTTTGTACTTGGAAACTGTCTTTACAAACTATTTTAAAATCGCTTGCTAGACTAAATATTCTACATGAGAATCGATCGTTAATTCTCTGCTTCGAAATTTACTCTAATGCCCTCATCAGCTCAGTTCCTTAGTTTAGAATACCTCGCTACGCGCAAGATTCATAAGTTACTATAATAAAAATCTCCAATCGCTGTTGGCTACAATCTCTTCGGTGACATTTACTGTGGAACTGCAAGTTGAGAAACCCTCGCTACGCTCAATGCTCTATAAACTCGCTCACTACGTATAATTAAAAATACTTAGTGAGAATTAGTTTTTTTTTTAAGTTTTTATTTAACTTGCAATGTGTATGTATGTTTGTACGGAACAAAACTTGCAAGTTAAATTTGACCCACTTGTCGGTTTCCAATTGAGCTAAAATTTGGCATACTTATATAAGTTCGGCGACAACACAATATTGTGATGCCATCGAGCTGATCTGATGATGGAGCAGGAAGGTGGTCATAGGAACTCTGTAATGAAATAACTCAATCCTACCGAGTTTGGGCTCTTTAGAATCGTCTCATGAGTAGTTGATGGATGTGAATATTAACATAAAATTATTAAGCCCTTATGGCACATGTGTGTCTTTACAGATTAGGCCTTAGGTTATCCTTGATTAGGTGTATGTACACTTTATATGTTTTCTTAAAGTGGGTAGTTTGCACAAATTGTAACTTTGACAGAGGAAAATATATCTTTTCTCAGTCAACCCGCGACCATAGAAAATTGAAAAACATCCCAAACGTTGGGAACTCAAATGAGATAATATAAGCGATATAATCCGTTAAATTGCTTTATTTGTATTAATCGCGGAAACAGAAGAAAATAAAAGCTTGTCACAAAAATTTAATTATTTACACTTATTAATACCTGTATTTTCAAATGTTCCTTTTAGTGTTTAGCGAAAATAATATTTAACTTTCTCAGATTATTAACTGTGTATTCCATTTCAGTATTTGCTGACTTCTGGTCTGGATTCTTCCATCAAACTGTGGGAGTTATCAAGCAGCAGGTGTCTTATTCAGTACACTGGGGCAGGCACAGCTGGTGAGTTCAACAAGAAAATTGATTAAATTAAGTAAAAAATCTTCCGACTTCTTTAGTAAGGTCCAATATTAGCTCTCTCGCTCGGTATGATGTTTTGCACTACCTACATAAAGTAATATGTATGTAGGTATTTCCTATTGTGCACTAGAAGGCGCCCGAAACTTCGTCCGCGGAGGAGAAAAAGTCATAACCCCTCTTTTTTTCTTCAGCATAGTCGGATAAAAAGTATCCTATAACCATCTGGAGATACCCAGCTACCCGTGTACCAAAAATAGTTTAAATCCGTTTAGCCGATTTTGCGTGATGAAGCCGTAACGATACATACAAACATACAAATAATCCAAAAAATAATAAATATTATATAATATATAAATAATAGATATATTATAAGTACATCTGTGAATTATATTTCTCTTAAATTTTCTCAGTTTTCAGGCCGTGCACCCATATAACTGTTTCTGTTTAACCTAATGGCTGACTGGCAGATAATGCCTTTTGGCATTAAGTCCACCATTTGTACATTTCTCGATTGTGAGAATATAGTTTAATTTATTATTTCTTGGTAGTTTAACAACTTGCACTGGTAAAATTTTGTTTCTTTACAGGCAAGCAAGAACACCAAGCGCAGGCCATATTCAACCACACAGAAGACTACGTGATCTTCCCGGACGAGGCCACAACGTCTCTTTGCACCTGGCATTCTAGAAGCGCGTCCAGGGCACAGCTGATGTCTCTAGGACACAATGGTGCTGTCAGGTGAGTTACCACACCGAGGCCGGACGAGGCCACAATGTCCTTCTACACCTGGCATTCTAGAGGCGCGTCCAGGGCACAACTGATGTCTTTAGGACACAATGGTGCTGTCAGGTGAGTTACCACACCGAGGCCGGACGGGGCCACAACGTCCCTCTGCACCTGGCATTCTAGAAATGCGTCCAGGGAACAACTGATGTCTTTAGGACACAATGGTGCTGTCAGGTGAGTTACCACACCGAGGCCGGACGAGGCCACAACGTCCCTCTGCACCTGGCATCCTAGAAGTGCGTCCAGGGAACAACTGATGTCTTTAGGAGACAATGGTCCTGTCAGGTGAGTTACCACACCGAGGCCGGACGAGGCCACAATGTCCTTCTAAACCCGGCATTCTAGAAGCGCGTCCAGGGCACACCTGATGTCTTTAGGACACAATGGTGCTGTCAGGTGAGTTACCACAACGAGGCCAGACGAGGCCACAATGTCCTTGTACACCTGGCATTCTAGAAGCGCGTCCAGGGCACAGCTCATGTCTTTAGGACACAATAGGGCCGTCAGGTGAGTTACCACACCGACGCCGGATGAGGCCTCAACATCCTGTACCTGGCATTCTAGAAGCGCATCCCGCGTACAGCTGATATCGCTGGCACATCACGGAGTCAGGTGAGTTTCCACACCGAGGCCGGGGAACACCACAACATGAGAACTTCGAATAAGTATGGGAGCTTACTTGTAACTTGTATTACAAGTCTCTTTTTAATACATATTGTTGGAAAGTGATTTCCGCTTGTAATAGAAGTTACAAGACTTTGTGAAACGGCCCCGTTGTCGTGAGAATGTGAAGTATTAGGGATCGTCCTAATACATCGCGACTACGCGATTATCGCAAGTTCGCGCGAACTTACGATCAAACATATTGAACTCGAATAGGTGCCATAATTGACAATCGTGCGCGACTCAAATGTTTAATAATATGTTCGCGCTAATTTATTTCGCATGAACGCGCGATCAAACACATTAAACTCGGATAGGTGTCCTAATTGACATTCGCGCGATCGCGCGATGATCGCGTCGCGCCGTTGGGCAGCGGGGGTGAGCACCGGCAGGGGACAATATTTCCCGACATTTTATATTGAGCGTCTCTGACGTACATGGTTGGGGCCGACCGTTAACGTACGTGCTGATGCCAAACTGCGATGCTGACTCCGCGATCGCTCTCGCGTCTCGCGTCTTCAATTCGCGCGATGATCGCGTATTCGCATTCTATTAAGACACTTAGTTTTTTTATCGCATCGCTTACTAGCGCGATAATCGCGTGGTCGCGTTGTATTAGGACCCTTAGTTGTTCTGTCTGCAGCGTCGTAGCTCTTAGCAGACTATATTTATACTGAACCCGTTTTCCAGGCACATCGTCCACTCTGGGACGGCGCCAGCGTTCCTCACTTGCAGCGACGACTACAGAGCTCGTTTCTGGTACCGACGCAACACACACTAGACTCAGTACTAACCATCCGACATAGCCTTTTACTATACTGGGTGAATTGGGGTCATGAGGGTCACTCTGAGCAAATTGTACTATAGGGGCTGTTCATAAATTACGTCATATATTTTTAACGATTTTTGACCTCCTCCCCCCTAAAATCATCCAACCATAATAATTCGAATGACCACCCCCCCCCACCAAAGAAAATCATGTCATTTCCAAAAAATGCTTTTTAGCAAGAGTTTATAGAAACACGAATTTCATTCCTTTTATACTCATTGAAGCACTTTTTAAAACATGCGAAAGATGATGTCCTCTTGGGAATGACCTCCCCCCTCCTTCGTCATGCTACCATAATCCGATATCCAGACCCCCCCCCCCCCCCCCCCCCTCCCAAATTTGAAATGACGTAATTTATGAATAGCCCCATAGGACCAACCACGAAATTGTAAAAAATCCCGGCCAACTGCGAGTCGAACTCGCGCACCGAGGGTTCCGTACAAAATGTACGTTACAAACGGCTGGACCTATGAAAATCCAGTGTTAGCAGAGCCTTACTAAGCAAAATGTACGCGGGGTTCGATTTTATATCCGTAACTGACACAGACAGACATACAATTATACTGTTTTTAATATTTGTTGTTATAGCGGCAACAGAAATACGTCATCTGTGAAAATCTCAAACTGTCTAGCTGTCACGGTTCTTGAGATACACTCTGGTCACAGACGGAAATACAGCGGAGTCTTAGTAATAGGGTTCCGTTTTACCCTTCGGGTACAGAACCCTAAAAAATAGCTAATTATGAGTTTATTGCTAGCTAATTATCGGAAATATACGGAACAGCTGATTTTTTTCGCGATTTTGTGGTTGGTTCCATAGTGAAAAGTGATCAGTGTGACCCTCCCATCACCTAACCCGGTCATGACCCTAAAATCACCCAGTAGAAAACTGCAAAAATTTGGCAAAAAGACAGACAGACACACTTCCGCATTTATAATATTAGTATGGAAGTATGGACTAGCTTTTGCCTGCGACTTGTTTTGCGTGTAGTTAGTAATTTGGGTAGCTTATTTTTTATCCAATCTGCTTTGTACACCCTTAAGGGATGATTTCGGGTATAAAAAAATATTCTATAAGCCCCACAACTCAGACTAGCTCCATACCAAGTTTCATCTAAATTAGTTCGGCGGTTATTGCTTCTCCATACAAATTTCCACCCTTCTTTTCACCCCCTTAAAGGATGATTGAAAAAAATTCGTTGTGCCAAATGATAATTATGACCAAAAAGTTTGCTTAAATAAAACAATTTAACGGAAATGGAAAGCTGAAAAGCTTCCGAAACGCCGGGAACTCAAATGAGATAATATATTTATTTAAATCAGTAATAATCGCGGTAAAAGAGCAAAAAGTTTGTGTCAATTGAGGGTAAACCATGAGAAAGAAATACCGTCGATCATAATAATCATAATTAAATAAACTATGCATCATAAAAAAATAGATTTGTTTAAAATATTGAATGTCTTTGTAATTGCGTGCGGGAACCACGGATCTCCGTATTATAGTAAATTACTAAATATGTAATTAGATTTTAAGTTATTCCTTATAATAAAGTTATCGGTGTAATTGCTGTTTTAATTAAATTCCTTTAGTAATCTATGAAACTGATACATAATCAGGCCATAAATACGAGTGTAGTTTGCCTTCGGCTCCTTTCTTAAGAAAAACCACTTAAATAAAAATAAAAAGGGTTAGGGCCCTAAGGACTAGATTGAAAATTTCTCTTCTATCAGGAATCTTCCTCCAGGAAAAAACATTCTTCTAATGAGTCCGACAGTTACATTATCAAAAAATATTGAACACGTATTTTTACTTTTGTCAATCAAACAAAAAAAGGCAAAGATACAGCGCCTCAAAGCTGGGGAGTGGGGGCGCATGGCGGCACGCCGTGCGAAAAACATTCGTACGGCGTGCCACCATGGGGAACTAACGGGCTATAGCTTCATCATTGACAAACGATGATTTCTATCCCACTCCACCGAACTGGCTTCATATCCAATTCTTTCTCCATTCAGGTCGCCCGCCTCTGTAAATCCTTGGAATTTCTCTTAAAATCAAACAGGCCCCGAATAAGTTTGCATTCAAAAAGTCCGTGAGCAACTTCTTTGCTGGCAGAACCGAAGACTCTTAGTTTATCTGCTTAATTCTTTTCATCGCTATATATATATCTATTTTATATATATTTATTAACCTTATCTATATTTGTGTATGTATTATATATATTTTGTTATTCATGTATTTCAAGTATATAAATATGTGTTTTTGTAATTATATAAGCCTCAGCACCGCCCACAATTTTTCTGCTTTGCCCTAAGGTTGACTGGTAGAGAATGCCTTATGTCATTAAGTTCGCCTTTTGTACAATAAGTTTTCTTTTGTGCAATAAAGATTAAATAGATAAATAAAAGAAAAAATACGTGTCCAATATTTTCTGATAATGTAACCGACGGACTTATTATATTTTTAACACGCTTCATTAGGTCGACCTGTATGTAACTATGTAATGGAATCTAAGGTAACTAATTTAACCATCTTCCAAGGATCGTAGCGTCATGAATGCTGAAAATTGGCAGCTGCATGTATGTAGCTGATGACAATACAATAATATGGTACTGTCGAACTGATCTGATGATGGAGCCGGAAGATATGAACTGGAACTTCATGATGGAACATCGTATCATATTTGTGTTTGGATTTGTTAGAAAAGTCTTGTAAAGCGGGTTTTTCTAGTGTTTTTTAAACTATTAATTTATTTAACGCAGTAGTACTCTGACCAACTAAGCTATCCCAACTACTTATGTGGCTTGAAATTTTCGAACATAATCTAATTAGCCTAGTAGCGCCATCTGTATCTTTCTTATGTTTTTAAATCATCACATACATACAATTGTAAAAGTTTTAAGTATAATTAAGACAATATTGTAATAGTTAATTGGTACACGCATATTAATTGTTTTATATACTCTGACATTTAGAATTTTATTCTAGACACATCCTAGATTTTTTTTTCTTTTTTAGTGACAATCCTTATAGGATTTATCTTATTAATTATTTTAATTTTTAAAATGATGATTTTAAGTTAAATGATCTGATTAGGTTTTACTGGGTTTTCCCTAATCCTTGCAACAAATGTTGGATTCATTCGTTTCCCAGCAAAGACTTCTCTCATTGTAACTGACAATTCGAAAGTGCTTGTATCTAAGCCTACTTGAATAAAGGACATTTTGATTTGATTTGATTTGACATCTTTAGCAGTTCCCTGTAAGACTTACCTGGCTATACAGCTCCACAGATGACTCCCCCTTCAGCTGATGACCAGTCAGGTACGTATTGTGGCTGCTTGCTATGTAGTACTGGCTTAGGGGTCCCATCATCTCCTTCGACAACTCTTTGCTTTGGTCGTCTTCTGTCGATTTGCTGTGAAAAACGAACTATGTCAATGGGGCTTATTTTTAACCGACTTACAAAAAAGGAGGAGGTTCTATGTTCGACTGTTAGTATTTTTTAAATGTATGTTCACAGATTACTCCGCTAATTGTGGACCGATTTAAAAAAAAAAAAAAATATTCGAAAGAATATACTCCTGAGGTGGTCCCATTGCCACCAAGTTGAGATCTGATGATGGGATCCCAGGGAAATCGAGGGCAACATTCAAATTTTATAGGCACATATAATGTTTTTCATATATTTTCTTATTAGCTAGGGGTTTTTATTGGCTATTAAAATATGTCGATTTTGAATAGCTGTGTGCAAAATAATGGCAGTATGTATGTGCCATGGTAAGCAGTTTGTAAAACGTGGCAGATACAAAAAACTGCCCCTAAAAAGAATGTATGTACCCAAGGACTGCTTGTACTGGACATCGAATCAATTCATATAATTTCTAAATTAGTTTAAATATTCACACATTTCGAAAAGTAACGTTCCATATAAGTGTCTTAAAAATGTCTTTATTTTGTAGCCACCCACCATATAAAGTTTGCTGCGTGCAATTTGAATCAAAAGTAGGAAATACTTTTGATTCAAATTTTCATCGAATGGAAGAAGGCCTTTTAACACATTCACGACCGCGAGCCTGCTCGGCGGGCGCTCGCTCGTAGCAAGTTTTTGCTACATACGGTTTTTTACATGTTATTCGCTACGAAAATGTCGGTTGCGAAAGTGTTAACGCATTTACGACCGACATTTTCGTAGACTAAGGCTCTAAAGAAAACATGGCGTCTAAAAAACATTCTATTATTGAGACTTACAAGCAAGCGTAGAGCGTCTACGGCGTAGCCTTTCTACACAGTGCTACGGCGTAGCGTTGCTCGGTTAACTCATACACGACCAAGGTTTTCGTAGCGGTACGCGCGTAGCCGATAGCATAGGAAAATGCGTAGCGAAAACGTACTACGAGCAGAGCGCCCGCTTAGCGTAAACGTGTTAATAGGCCTTTGGGCGGCTAATTGTACATTACTTACCAAGGGCTGTAAAAGAAAGAAAGCCCGAAATCGCAGGTATTTCTGACCCGAGCCGCAGGTGAGGGTTGTAAATATGCGATAGAGGGCTTTCTTTTTTACTGCCCGTGGTGAGTACATAATTTTATGTCTTTACCCGGCCATAATGCGAGTTTTTTGTTAAAACCCACTTTTTGGCCAGGTGTGACGTAAAGGTTACTGCTGTATTCGAACCTAAATGCACTTTATTGGTTACTCATAGCACGGTTATAACTGAAATCTTAAGTCACATTTACATTTTGATTCTGCAAATCCGGCTTCACTGCTATTATTTTGCATACAACTGTATGTACCAGAGGCGTGGCGTCAGGAAAATGACAAGGGAAGCCGAAGCGTATTCAATTACTCATATTTAAACAAAAAAGGTGGTTGTAAGCCATTTCCGTATTACCGGTGATGACCTACGGAGCCGAGACGTGGTCTGTAACTATGGGTCTCTTAAGTAAGCTCAGAGTCAATCAGCGAGCTATGAAAAGGGCTATGCTCGGGATTTCTCTACGAGATCGAATCAGAAATGAAGAGATTCGAGCAAACAGGGTAAGCAAACTGAAGTGGCATGGGCAGGGCACATAGTTCGAAGAACCGATGGCCGTTGGGGCAGAAAGGTTCTTGAGTGGAGACCGCGTACTGGCAAGCGCAGCGGGGAAGGACACCCGCAAGTTGTTAACAACCTGGTTAGGGTTGCGTGGACCCGCTGGCGGTTCGCCTCTATCCGGCCCATGTGGAAATCAATTGAGGTGGCCTGTGTCCAGCTATTGTTGAAATGATGATGATGACGAGGCCTTTCCTTGGGAAACCCGGTGGGAATCTACTTATATGGATGCCACGCCACTGGTATGTACATATGTATATATTGCAAAATAGGCAGACCGTACCTTATATCACGACACAACAAAGAGGGCTTAATCGCGTATAAATATGATTTATTTAATTACCTTTCGTTGGTAATTCTTCGACGTTTCGGACGTCGCGTTACATCTTCTAGCCGCGCGAGTTTTCCGATCTACCCGCACTTGGTCTTGATTACCCATTTGAACACCAAGGTTGTCACTATACCGAAACACTACACTCACGACATCTGGCACTTTATAGGATGATCAACTGACGTAAGAGACTTCACCCTGTACTCGATTGAGGTTATTCATTTTTTATTTGATTTAGAGACTGTATAGTACATCTCTAAGAAACTTAGTTAAATATTTGTTTTGTTTTGTTTATACAGGTATATCCTAAACATTTCTGAGGATTTTAATTAACTAATTTTATCTTCTTGCATGTTATAACGCCTAGAGACCATATAAATCTCTAAGAAATTTAGATTTAATAATTATTATTTTTAATGTATTATTTATTCACTTTGACCCCTAAGAGACCCTATACATCTCAGTAGAATTCAATCAAACTATTATGTTTAATTTTATTGCATGTCGTGACGCCTAGAGACCTTATACATCTCTGAATTTTTATTAGTTTATATTAACATTGATCTGGAGAATCTGTAGATCTCCTCTGCGTATACCAATTACAAATTAGTTATAACACAATTTTAAACGTTTTAAGTATATTGATAATAGTTAATTGGTACACGCATATTAATTGTTTTATATACCTACTCTGACATTTAGAATTTATTTCAAGACACAATCCAGATTTTTTTTTCTTTTTTATTGACAACCCTTTTGGGATTTATCTTATTAATTATTTTAATATTTAGAATGATGATTTTATCAATAATATTATACTTAAGTTAAATGATCTGATTAGGTATTTTCTGGGTTTTCCCTAATCCTAGCAACAAATGTTGGATCATATTGTATGTCTCCCAGCAAAGACTTCTCTGAATGTAACTGACAATTCGAAAGTGCTGGTACCTACTTGAATAAAGAATATTTTGATTTTGCTATTTGATGCTGTTTACATTTACTAATAACTCGATTCCACGAAGATGAAAGTTTGAAACCGCCTTCCCGGTTGAAATTTCGGTATTTCTATATTTCAATTGTTTCACGTACGATTCTACTAAAGTAATTATGTTCCGTAGAGAGGATCGAACGAAAGGTAATTAAATAAAATCATATTTATACACAGTTAAGAGTCCCCGGTAAGCTCGGTTTTCCATACAAAAGTAGTCACGCTCTCATTTTAAAACGACTAGCTAGTTTGCTCTGAAACTTTGTACTTAGAATAAGTCAAGGTATATGCAGGCCTGTAATTAGTTTATGTACCTTCAGATACCATAGTAAAAAAATAAAGCGAAATTATTTTTTTCATACAAAACTTGTTTTTGATGTATTTCGTTTGTTTTATAAGCTGGAGCCATATAAAAAAATTGTATATGCAAAGTTTCGTTACAATCTAACGTGTAGTTTTTAAATGAGAACGAAACTCCTTTAGTATGGGAAGGGGGAATTCGGCCGAGCTTGCCGGGGACTTGGCCCCGTTTGTTGTGTTCTGATAATAAGTGAAAATGTTAACGTATTAACGATGCTTAGTTATAACGACGACACGTTTGGAAACGCCCTTCTAGTATAATCTAATTCATTTATTGAATACTGACCCAGCGAAGTTGTTGGCTCTCCTCTGCTCCGGCACGAACGCATAATTGTCTTTGTCCGTCAAAAACCGGACGAAGCCCTCGAACGAGAGGCAGTTCTCGGTTCGCAGCGTCGGATCCGGTTCGTGCCTCTGTAAAAAAATGTTGGATCAATAACTACTCAATTTAAACGTTTATAATAATTGAAAAATGATAACTTAACAATTTTTTTTTATCTTTATCTTTAGAAAGGCGGAAGATGATTGCGGGACAAATGCTAACGATTCATTCTGGAAAACTTGATTCGATTCTGAAACTGATCAATCTTTTAAGCGCCAAGCAGCGAAATAATACGACGAAACTCAGAACGTTGAGCAATAAAAAAAAGTGGAACTTCAAAATAAAAAGTGTATATTTGATTTTAGCGAAAAAAAAACCTCTTAACACTTGCTGCCAAGCTTTTCGTAGCGCTACGCACTTTTCTCTACATACGGGTAAACTCAATGGAATCGGCTACGCGTCTGTGAATGTGTTAAATAAATGAAATGTTGTATGTTGTCCCCAGCCTCTCCCCTCTTTCGCATTTAGTTTATATCTTTATAAGCTGTTCTTGAATTTGATTTGTATAACTCTACTTCTTTGTCACTGGTATATACATGTGTATGTGTGCGTGGCAGCTCCCACCACCCGCATACGGAATAAACCAGTGTGCTTTAGACTGGCATTTCTTTCAGTCGTGTTCCCCGTATACCCATATATATCAGTCACTATACTCTAGGCAGAGTGGTGGTGGTTGTCATGTAACACCCATGTCATTATTCTAGCTTAAATGGCAGCATGTTTGCTGTAACCGTCGATCCGTCGGTGTGGGAGGCGGTAGGATGCCACAACATCCTGGGCTCCTAGCTTGTGGGGGCTGTCGCGCGCAGGCGCTACGAACAGCTGTAGTGTACCTAGTCTAACCACTATTTTTATTTATGTAAGTATGTAGGTATGTTGGTCGATCTATGCTTGATTCTATCGGGCTTGTGATTTACTAGTGGTACCGCGTGAGGCGTCCCCGCCGGCGGAGACGTCGGCGTGCAAGTACAGTGTGCGGTTCGTTGCATCGTTAATGTAACACACTTGGTAGCTGACGGGACTCGCCACACCACTTCCGGCTAGCTCCGCCTGCTCGCGGTCATCCGGGTGCACTCATGTAACGCCAACAGCCGCCTTTATTTGGTCTGTCCATTGCATTAGCGATCTGCCTGCCTTTTCCCTCCACCTTCCTTTGCATGACGTGGCGTTCTATGGCGTCATTTCCTCGCCGATTCACGAGACCAAAGTATTTGAGGCTTCGCCTTTGCACCACACTAGGCTGAAGCTCTCTGATTCTCACTTTTTCAAGGATAGAGTTTGTATAACTAAGTAATTCCATTTCGTTGGTCAGAAGCAGTGCCGTGCACAAAATTTTTGGCCTAGGTAGGCAGTTTTTCTGTGTCTATATGAAGCCATGGTCGTTAGGAGCTTCAGGGTAGACAGTTTCTCTATACCTATATCAAGCCATGGTCGTTAGGGGCTTCAGGGTAGGCAGTTTCTCTGTACCTATATGAAGCCATGGTCGTTATGGGCTTCAGAGTAGGCAGTTTCTCTGTACCTATATAAAGCCATGGTCGTTAGGGGCTTCAGGGTAGGCAATTTCTCTGTACCTATATGGAGCCATGGTCGTTCAGGATAGGCAGTGCCTTTGTGCATATATAGACCGCACGCCACTGCTCAGAAGTTGCGATTGCTCAGAGGATCCACCTCACAGCAGTCGCTTGCAAACAGGTGGATTTACTTGGTCTCCTTGAAACGTGCTCTCTAATCCGGACGACCAGATCACAGCAGTCATTGGAAGGATGGTTCAAACTGGTTTAAGCCACCTTCGCAATTCTTGTGCATTGTGCACCGCGTCCCCACCCTAACGAAGTGGCTGTGAATGGCCTTTGTGGGCTTGCGTTCCCTCCACTGAATTTGATTACTAGTAAGGTAGCCTAGCCAGCAGAGGAGTGGCGTCAAGAAAATTACAAGAGAAGCCGAAGCGTATTCATTTACTCATATTTAAAGAAGGTGGTTATAAGCCTTTCCCTGGGCAACCCGGTGGGGATCGGTTTATATGGACGCCACGCCACTGCTAGCCAGACATATCTAGTTCAAAGTTAGGTTCTAAAGGGTCTGTTCATAAATTACGTCATCTATTTTTGACGATTTTTGCCCCCCCCCCCCCCCCCCCCTAAAATCATCTAACCATCATAATCCCTCCCCCCTACCAAATAAAATGATGTCATTTCCAAATAATGCGTTCTTAGCAACAGTTTATACAAACACGAATTTCATTCCTTTTTTACTCATTGAAGCACTTTTTAAAGAGGCGAAAGCGCATCTTGGAACACCCCTTCTTCGTCATGACTTCGTAATGACGTAATTTATGAATAGCCCCAAATCAAATAGAACGGTCTGAAGATAATAATTATACAAAAACCTGACGATGCCTTACCTGGATGATGTCTTTCAGCTGCTGCTCAGTCTTGAGCTCGCTCTGTCGCGTTTCGCAGAATTTCCCGAGGGTCGGAAGCGACAGCACACGACCACTCACGTCTGGACAGGCTCCTGATAACAAAACCAGTATATCAATCATTTACTTGTAGGTAGGTACATACATGATCATGTCATCTGAGTGAGTGAGGCCAGTGCCTTGTCACGGCAGAAAAGCAGGTTAAAATGCTTTCCAAAGATCTTGTAACAAGTAGTGACAAAATTTGAAGTCAAGCCGACTGGGCTCAGTAGCTCAATTGGCAGAGCGTGCACCCCGGCAAGGCACAAGGCACTGATTCAAATCCAGACGGAGTCTTGAATTTTTTTCATTATAAATTTTTCAATATTAGATCTTTGTAATTTAAGAATATTTGGTTGTACCTCCCTTGTTTTATCAAAAAAACGTTTCATCAAATACTTCATTTCGTCGACATATCATGTCATAGAAAGCACTTTATCTCTGAGACCGTTAATAATTTGGAATTGTTATACAACAAACCTCACTCAACCTAACGGCTTCTACATGGTGATCTTCTTTTTAAATATTAAGGTGGCAAACAATGATGTTAAGCAGTCACCGCGGCCTATGAACGCTTGTACCGCTAGGGGCATTCCGTGCGAGTTGACCAACCCTTAAAAACCTATTCATTCCCTTCTTGAAGAACTCCATATACTGTAACCTCCAGGGAAAATTGCGATTGCGGCATGGAGGTTATTCCACATTCGGAGTGTGCGCGGTAGAAAGTTCCTTTGATACCGCACGGTGCGCGATCATTTTGGTTCCAAGGTTCCTTGCCGATAGCGAGCAGTATGGACTTTTTAAAAAGTCATGAAAATTATATGGTTTCAGGGGAAAAAGTTTTCGATGAAATGAAAATTCTATGAAATAAAGCATTCTTGGAAATATTTGTCGAAAAAATGGAAGGACACCATATAATTTACTTCTATACTACTTTAAAATTCTGGATTTGTAATGAAAATCAGTTTTCTATGGAGAGAGGTCATGATTCCAGGAAAAATCTTAATAGCGCGATGCAGGATCGTCTTTTGTTTTGTATGGCCGCGCGGCGCCTTGCCAGTCTGGCGCCATCTGTCAGCGAGAATTTCTTTGTCCTCTCATCACGCCAAAACGGCTGGATGGATTTTGACTTATTTTGGTAAGGGAATAGCTGGACATCCAACGATGATTTTTTTACCTCTTTCCCAACTACGGTAAAAAAAGTTTTACGCGGACGAGGTCGCGGGCACTTTCTACTCTATACTATTATAAAGTTGTAAAAATGAAATGTCTGTACATTGAAGATATTCTCAAAAAAATGATTGTTATGGGCTATTTGGAGGTCATTAAAACGAAAAATGTTATTTTTGGATTTAATGTATGTTTTTATGTGTGTATGTATCGTTGTGGCTTCATCACGCAAAATCGGCTTAACGGATTTCAACTATTTTTGGTACACGGGTAGCTGGGTATCTCCGGATGGTTAAAGGATATTTTTTACCCGACTACGCTGAAGAAAAAATGAAGGGTTATAAGACTTTTTCTCCTCCGCGAACGAAGTTGCGGGCGCCTTCTTATCCGTGTCCTATAAAAGAGCAGTACCCAGTTACCAGGTACTAAAAAGTATGTTATACCTGGCAAGGCAGCAGCTGCCAACAGGTCGAAGGCTTTCTTCCGGGCTGCCTTATCACTGGGTGGCTCCAGATCCAGAGATCCGTTCCTCGTCAACAGACCTGTGGAAAGACAGGTGTTAGAATAGTAAATTACATAAGTACCTATTATATTAATTCCAGAAATTGCTTTTTGAGGTTTCTTCTGTTTTGAAAACTGAATTTCTCCTTATGTTCTAGTTTTCTTCAGAAGTTACTACAGTATGTTTGATCAGCGCTGGCTTTCGAGCCAGTATTGTGCTGAGGTGGGACAATTTCCGGATGAACTTACTAGTCTTACTACTATTTAATTTTAACTTACATTTATTATTTGATTATATCTGTTGCTGTAATAGGGTACATGCATGATTTTTTTTTTGTCGCTTGTTTCTTAACTAAAGCCTATTTAAAAATGTGAAGTTTAAATTCAAATTGACCAAGAAATACGCAAGACATAGGCATTTTAAACTATTAATTACACAGAGAGGTCCGATATGCACTGTTACGTCATCGTGCACTCTGGCCATATAAACTCCAAATTAAATTCTGTTTTTCTAGAAAGAAATAGAATGAAATGTTTGATTGCTAATATCTTGGTTATTTTTATAGTTATACGAAAAAATGTTTTTGTCTACTGTTTGTTACATGAATGAGCTTTTAATAAAGCACAAATTAAAATTCATGCATATTCCCTATTATGTATGATCTCAAATAAATGTATCTACTTTCTGATCTTTCTTTACTGAGTACTCTTTGTATGTCAAATTGAAGAATCAATCTGACCTAGGACCTCTACTTGTAGAACCACGGGCCAACTAACCAATTAGGTAAATACAGTGTAGCCCAACCAGGATTGACTATCAGCTGAAGAGCGCAGGAAACTGTTGGATGAGGGCTTTGTTGTTAGTGTTGTGAGTCAGAGCTAGACTCGAGTCTTAAACGTTAGAGCCATAAAGCCTCGCGATTCTTTATGGTTATCGCATTCACTGCAGGCAGGCGAGGCGCTAAGAATGCGCTAAGGCTCGGGGGCCATCAAGGCGACCTCTTGCATATCATGCAACGCACATTACCCGTACTTATGCTGTAAGAAAAAAAAGTCTCGACAACCGGAGCCTTTTACGCTCACGAGTCTTTAAGACTCGAGTCAAGCTCTTATTAACAAAACTATACTTTGACGACCGGTTTGGTCCAGCGGGAGTAACGTGAAGCTGAAGGTCCTGGGTTCAAATCCTCGCCCCGGAAGGGCCAAATATTTATGTTCATGACATTCCTGAGTCTTGGATGTTTTCTATGTGTATAAGTAAATATATCTATTAAATATATCGTCGTCTAGTACCCAGAACACAAGCATTATTGAGCTTATCATGGGACTAGTTCGATTTGTGTAAAAATTGTTCTTGTCTATTCATTATTTATTAATAGTTCTTGCAGAGATCTATTGCCCAGCAGTGAGATGTCCGACCAAGTCACACGTCTTTGGGCGGATGTGATGATAATGGACACCTTCAGCTCACCAGTTCTGAAGGCGGTTTTGCTTCGGAAGAGCTCGGGTGAGCTTCGGCTCTTCTCGGCTAGAAGCGGCGAACGCGCGCGCGGTACCGCTAGCTGCTCGAACACATCCCGAAGTTCCGAACGCATCACCAGACTGCGGGCAAGAAAACGGTTTGAATTAGACGAAAAACGACAAACGTAGTTCGAATAGTACCTGAGCATTCAACTAATGGAGATGACACGCTGAGTCATTACCGAATATTTATTTCATGCAGTTAAGTGAGGGGCGAGCAGTGCAGTCATCCAGGTGCACTTATGCAGCGGTCCACCAACTATTTGGCACATGGCATTGGATCTGCCCCGTGGCCTTTTGCCCTCCACCTTCCTTTGCATGACGAAGACGTTCTATGGAGTCACTCCGCGCCGTTTCACGAGACCAAAATATTTAAGGCTTCGCCTTTGCGTCATACTAGACGCTCTTTGATGCCCAGTTCTTCAAGGATGAAGTTTGTATAACTAAGTTATTCCATTTCATTGGCAGAAGCAGTGGCATGCACAGGAGTTTTGTCCAAGGTAGGCAGTTTTTCTGTGCGGATCCATGGTCATTCAGGGCTTCAGGGTTCAGTTTCTCAGTGCCTGCATGGAGCCATGATCTTTCAGGGTAGGCAGTGCCTGTGTGCCTATATGGATGCACGCCACTGCAGCGAGATAAACACGAACAGCATATCACGGAAATATTCCTATTTCTACCAACGTAAATAATTATAAGAAATCAACTACAACCAAAAAAATCAACTACACACTGACAATTTACCATATAAACTAACAGGACATTTAGCGATTACTTTAGCAGAGGGGTTTGTACCCGTATTGCATCTCCAATGGTTAAATCCCTTAAGGCTTCAATAGCTACTTTCGAATAGAGTATTTCAAGGTCTGAAATAACGCTTTTTTTGTGGAATGTTATAGATAGAACGACGACTTAATAATAGAAATATTGGTGAAACATGGGTGGACCCGTGACCATGGAAATCCGTAAAATTGTTTTATTTCAATGAGTAATAATCGCGGAAACAGAAGAAAATATAATGTACTTACCCGAGACACAACAATGTTAAATCATAAAAGCATATAATATTTTCTTCTGTTTCCGCGATTATTACTCATTGAAATAAAACAATTTAACGGATTATATCGCGTATATTATCTCATTTTAGTTCCCGACGTTTCGGAAGCTTTCCAGCTTTCCATGGTCACGGGAGGACTGAGAAAAGATGTATTTTCCTCTGTCAAAGTTACAATTTGTGCAAACTACCCATTTTTTGAAAAAACACAAATAATGGTGTACATACATGCCAGATGGGCCTAAGCTGTAAAGACAGTTACACATGTGCCAGAAGGGCTTAATTATTTTATTCTAATAATTTACCAAGCAGCATTTCACAAATGAGGCGTACTGAGGAGAAAAGAAACGCTGCAAAGAAAAACTCCCAGGCTACCTCATTACTAATTATAATATTTTAAAAAACTAAAATGAGATAATATACGCGATATAATCCGTTAAATTGTTTTATTTCAATGCATAAAAGCATATTTTTAGATTTTCATGTGGAAATCCTACTAGCATGTGACGTCACACGCTAGTATCTTGTATGGGGAAATTATGAACTTTGTTTCTGCAGCTATGTTAAAACTTGTTTCATAACAAAAGTTACCATACATTTTATGGGTTATTCAATGGTATTTTTAATTATTAATAATATCTTTAAAGATTCATAAACCAAGCAACAAATTTCAAAATATTTTTTTATTTGGCTTGTTTCATTCCAAATACCCTATTGAGTTAACAAGTCTCGGACATGTTTATCGGCTACTAGGTACTAACCTAGTGCTACTGAAACCCAAAATTTGTATATTCGTGTATATTTGTTGTATGTTGTTATTTTTTAATTTCCCTTATCAATGCTGACACGACGTGGACTGTTCGACTACGCATGTGTGGCTCGCTTAATCCTCACCTGAAACTCCGGAATAACGCCACGAAGTCCATGAAGTCGAGCTGTGTGTCGTAGCCTACCGATCCCGTTCGAAGATGTTTCAGGTTCTCCCAGAACCGCTCGCTCGTCTCCAGTCTCCTTAAACTGTAAATTAAATATAATGTATATATTAGGTAGTGCAATAACCGACGAAATTTCATAACCGATTACTATATCGGTTACGATGCCGGTTAATCGGTTATAACTGATTATTTCAAAACTTCTAAAGTAACATAGATATAGGAGACTAAATACGGCGAAATATGCTGCAATTGCCTCACAAATGAAATGTGAACCTTTCTCAATAACTTTTTTAATCATGCCGTCAAAAAAAATTATCATTCAACAATTATAAGTTATAACGTACTTACATTTGTATTTGAAACTATTAAAATATTTAATGTACCTATTTAATATAATTGTTTATGTACCTACTCATACTCAAGAAAAATATATATTCACTTAAGTTAACAATGATAAAAGATTATATTTAAACAATATGCAAATAAAATTATGATACATAGAGATAGAGTCGGACCATTTTATCTCTTCCAAGCAAATGAACTGTCAAATATATAAAAACTGAATATGGCAATGTTCTGTCACAGACGTCAAGTTGTGTATGTGTCTTAAGAAACAATTTATCTTTACGTGCGTGGTTTTATTTAAAAAATAAAGGTTTAACTATGGGAATACCATATAAAAGTGGCGAGCGGGAACTGCTTTTCCGCATGATCATTAACTTCGATGCTGTAAAGCAACACCAAGAAGCGATTATCGCTGAAAAGCGGCAATGTTTACATTAAGTCTTTGGCTGGTAAGATCTTAGTACTTTTGAATAACACCAATATGGTTTATGTTTAAAATAATGTTCAAGTGAAGCCATTTAGCTTTTAGCAGCCTCTTAACTGCACTGAGAATATATTTTGTGGTGTTACTGATTTATTTATTATTCCTAAGACTATTTAGTGCCCTATTTTCAGTGTTGCCATATACCAAAGCACAGATAAAACAATTAAAATTGATGGGGTAAAGATATTATAGCCAGACTATAGAGACCTAGGTCTTGCAAAAAAAATTAATAACCAATAACCGATTATATTTTTTCTATAACCGATTATGTAATTCGGGTGAAATAACCAATTATAACCGATTTCATCGGTTTCGGTTATAACCGATTTGCATTCACTAATGTATATATATAGCAACAAAGCTTTAATCGTTGGTAAGTAGAAAAACATAAATCTAAAGGCGATGAATACTTGTTTTAAGTGGGGCTCAATATTCGTCAAGTGTGTGTTTTTTACAGAGCAGTGATCAATTAGGCTGGCGGTAAGCACGTCGCATAATTTACCGACGTCTCTGTGAGCACATAGCGTGACCCACACACTCACCAGTTCCCGGATTTGGGTAGTCCATTATTTAGTGAACGGCCTAGTGTTCTGGAACCATTAACCGTGCCTACATGCTCAAATGTGCAAAAATATACTAGTACATCATATGCTTGAATCCTCTCCCTGTAAAGTGTGCCCAGGTACTCGTATTTGTCTATTGCATTAATATTGCTACGCACTATAATGTCATTGTCTAGATTGTGAATGTTTTCTCTGTTTATTTTAAAATCCGACATGTACAGTGCGACATAAAAGAGTAGAAATTAAGAGGGTTTATACCTGCTTAACTGGCAACGTCGCATATTTTTTGGTTTTTCATGATTATTTTGAGAAATGTGAATGTATGTTGAACATGTTTTCAATTCATTTATTACGTTTTCGGTAGTTAAGCAAAATTTGATGATATTGCCACAGCCAAAGCTCTAATAATGAATTTAAGTCTATATCTTGTTTTGTAAGAAAATGAAGGCAAAAGCGATAAGTACATGAATTAAACCCAACATAAATGCTAAAAATGTAGGGTATGTATTGAGCATATCTTTAAGTTTCATTCAAATAACACAAAATAATGAAGCAAAAAGAAAAAATACGCGACGTTGCCAGCTAATAATAAACGCTCGTAAATGAGGGCGCCATTTTTTACGTAACTGTCACATTTTTGACGCAAAATGCTTCAACATGGCAACAAATTAGTATGTTTTTTTTTCAGTTACATTTTATTTAATCTCTACTCTTTTATGTCGCACTGTAAAAGTGGCCGAGGCCTGCTTGCAGAAAAAGTTTTGAAACAAACACCTCAGAGGGAAGCTCATATATGACGTGACCGTAATACTCTTGATGGGAGCTGATAAGTACACACCTACTCCTGTTAGGCGATCCTCCCATGATGCAGGTTGCTGCTGCCGTTAAACTGCTGTGGCGTGGCGCTGAAGGATGATGCTGGGTCATTGCTGCTGAGTATGAACTGGAACAAATTGAATAATAAATATAGAGCATAACCTACCCGACATAATAATAAAAAACTACGTAAGTACAGCAAAATTAGAGCTATATCCTTGACATCCCTTGGTTAGGGTTAGGTGGACGGACGGAAGGACGTTATAGCAGTAACGATTAAATTTTTAAATTTGGCGTAATGCACATTAAGAGGAAAAATGTTAGAGGAAATAAGGTTAGGATCCTGACGTATTTGTTATAATACGTTGATTTAAACTAAGTAACACGATTTTAACTCATTATCACAACGTCGAAGAATTACGAAACTAAAAACTAAAGATAATTAAATAAATGATATTTATACGCGACTAAGACCCGTTCGTTGTGTTAGGATAATGATATCTGTTACCTATAGGTAAAGTCTAATAGAGAAATATCTATTAGACTGATAATTGGGAATTTTAAGTTTTCAAGAGATGTGCATGTAGTAGTTTTTCACAAATAAAAAATATTAAATGTGAAACCGGGAAACTTTATGTTCCCATTTCATGAATAAGAAATTACCTATGTCGAGGTGATCCCTGTATAACCACTTCGTCTTCACTCCTGGTGCCCGACGCGTGCGTTGACCCGTAGCTTTTTGGCGAACTGGTTTTCAGTTCTGACGTAGATTTATTTTTCTATAAAAAAAAACGATTAATTTTATTATGTGGATCTCGCCAAATATCGCAAAGTAAAGGCCGATCGAAGAAAGATGCCAGGGTGTGGAAAACGGCTGGCGCATTTGACACGCCAAATAGCATGCGGCGAAATTCGTAATGTCCAAAGAAAGGCCTACTTATCATCAGTGGGCATTGTCACTTACATTATTATTTACTCACCTTAAACTTAATGCCAGAGCTCCTAATGGAGTCTGAATGTGAATCAGTAAAGGCCCCTTTGACTGGTGTAGAATGCGATGAACTACCGCAAGTAGACTCCCTGCCACCGAACACCTAGAAACGTGAGAAAGAACAGGTCATTATCCAAACCACAAATAATGTTTTCACCTAGGGATCAAATTTCATTAGGGCTTAGCCTATCATTTTGTTAATCCCTTGCGGAATCGTGCATTTTCCGGGATGATGATAAAGGTCTTTGTCACTCTCTAGTCTCTATTATCTCTATAAGTTTAAATCACGTCAAGCAGTTATCACACAGTATATACACTTGCATTTTAATAAGAAAGTAAGTATGTTCACCCGTGTTGTCCCTCAGCAAGGCTATAATCACTTTACTCAACTCGACAAAACTGGTCTACCACCATCATCCCTATCACATCATCCCTATCGGCACCACCCCTATGTCGTCGCTGACGAGATCTCACAAAACGTGCCAATGTTTAATATTAAGTGTTGCGTTTTGTCCTTCAACCAGCCTTTTTTCTGTCCATGATGGCAACACAAGACGCATATAAATATATTTCTTAATGAGTTCTTTCAAGACTATAGACGTAACGCGACATCCCAAAGTTGAAGAACTACTAACACAAGGTAATTAATAAATCATACGATTCACGTGATTAGCCCGGAGTGATAATCGTGCAAAAGGGAAGAAGGACAGAAAAAAAACATATCTTCTAGAAGAGTCCGGTATGAATGATCACGTAGACTTACACTCGCAAAAAACTCGCAACAGTATTAGTATTTTTATAAGGCGTCATTTTCTTGTCGTATCACCAGGCTTGGTCTCGTTATTTGGTCTGGCTTAGATGATGTCGTGAACTTACCCGTATGGCGTCGCTGACAAGTGGCTCGCAGCAGCACCCATCTTCGTAATACAGCGCCGTGTATTTATTCTTCAGCCAGGCCAGACTCCGGTCCGCCAGTTTGGCCTGGCTCATGAGTGCCCTGATGACCGCATGGAGGCCTACGGCCCATACCCTGGGTGCAAGAAACAAGAGATGTAGGGAAATAGATTTATAAGCGTTTTGAGACGGTTGGATAAAACATTAATGACGCAAAGAAATAAGAGATACATTTATAAAATTGTTGTCAAATCACGGAATAGTCTTTCGTTTTAACCGACTTAATATAAGGCTTATACTTTATCTCCGTTGTACGTTTTCGTGTAGAGACAGCTACAGAGAAAAATAATCATCTTGACAAATCGCACGCTAAGATACAAATATAGTAATGTAACAGAAAATTCCAAGTATTTGGAAATCATTGAACAAAGTTTAACAAGGTTGTCTTGTTTACCTTGTGCAACTTTTTTCGTTATGTAATATTCAACGTCTTTTTAGCACCAAAAGTCAATTTCCATAATGTAGAATTAGGTTAGTAATTTTAAAGGTGCAATATATAATATATAGCTTTCTTTTAGGATATTCGAAGAAATCATTAACACAAGCAAACCTATTAACCAAGGCATCAGTCCATCTTCTTCATATACAACACAATAACTCCTTATTGCACACCTCACAAAACAGAGTTCATTAAAGAATACAATCAGGGAGAGGTAAACAACAGGTCTTATCGCTAAACATAAATCTCTTCCAGACAACCTTTGGGTAGTGCGAGAGCCATACGTGTACTCCATTCGAGACCCTTTGCAAGTGCCTACCCCATTGCCATTTCAGCTTGCAATGCAAATAATGGTTACAGGTTTCTAGCACGTGCGAGAGAACTTATCATAATAATAATAAATTCATTTTCAGATAAAATATCCATAGAAATGTTAGTTACATTGTTTAGCTTAAAACTACACTATGTTAGTAAAAAAATAATTAAATTCAATGTAACCTACTTATATATCGCTTGATAAACGCGATCATTACTCTGCATAAATATTGCACCTATACTGTATACTTTCTTACTTTATCGTAATAATTATTTAAGATTATAATATTTTCTTCTGTTTCCGCGATTATTACTCATTGAAATAAAACAATTTAACGGATTATATCGCGAATATTATCTCATTTTAGTTCCCGACGTTTCGGAAGCTTTCCAGCTCTCCATGGTCACGGGTGGACTAAAATGAGATAATATACGCGATATAATCCGTTAAATTGTTTTATTTCAATATTTAAGATTATGTCGTTTAATTTTGCATATGTATTCATAATTAATTGTACGTACTTTTTTTGCCTGGAACGCAGGATAATCCTAGTTCAGGCGCGTAATATTACTATCCATACTAATATTATAAATGCGAAAGTGTGTCCGTCTGTCTGTCTGTTACTTCTTCACGCTTAAACATGACACAGGACATAGGCTACTTTATATCCCGGAAAAATACCCTTATCCACGATAAACGAATTTAAGGCGGACGAAGTCGCGGGCAGAAGCTAGTCTAATTATAAGTATGTTTAGCCCGTAGTCATTACAACTGTAATTATTATTTTTATCATTACAAGCCTTCTGATGGTGAGCAGTAACTGCATACTTTAGGAACTCCATTACCATCAGAAGCATCTTAGTGGCCATTGAAGAATGTGAACTGGATGATTCTTCAGATCTCCGTCTAGATACTTACCTATATAAGTAAGCAGGCAGCATGAAATGCACGGTCCGGTTATCGCTCAACGTGCGTCCATACACCAGCGATATGACATGCGCGCCGTGCGCGTCGAGGCCGAAACGTCGAGCCGTGTGAGCTAGCTCGATTAGTTCACGCTGTTCTAGCAGCTTGCCGTTCAAACGCATGTCCTTCACGCACTGGAGGTCGATGAAGCTGTAAAATATAATACTATGAGTCTTACAACCTCCATATAAAATAACTCCAGGCAGTGAGCTCAGTTCCTCCCGTACACTCAAACTCTTTATTCCTCTCTCCTCTAGTGCCATGTCCAACTCCTTCACCCTACAGGCGATTCGTCACTGAAACACCCTGCCCCTCAGTATACGACAAGCTCAGAGTAAATTCTCCTTCAAGTGTAAGTTACGCAAGTATCTCTTGAAAAATCTTCAAGATTAAGAGTCTTTATACGAGTAGTACCTAGTTTAGAAGCAGGTACCCGTGTGTATGTATATATATGTATGTATTATGTTTATATGTATATATAACGTATTAAGTATAGTTTGTAAAGTATATAATTTGGGTGTCTCACCTAACTTGTAATTATTAATTTTGTACGAGTTTGAGTTCCCGCACCAATAATTTCTCTGTTTAGCCTAATGGTTGACTGGTAGAGAATGCCATTAAATCCGCCATTTGTACTTTCTTGTATTGTGCAATAAATAATAATAATATAATTACCGAACCTGATAACAAAATTTAACGAGAATCGGTTGAGAAATGCGGCCTATTAGAGGAGAACAGCCGGATATCCGGACAGACATACGACATAAATATATCAGAAACTTTGAATTCATTATCATTTTTTCGAACATTGCTTACCCTTCTTCTCCAACGATGCCAGCCTCGTTCTCATGCGCCAGGTTTGCGGTATACTTGAGGGGTATGACTTCTTCGGGGTTGTACGACAAACTGACTTCAGCTTGCTGCACGCTCTCTGACGGGGTTTCTCCTTGAACAGGGGCAATTCATACAATATCTTGTTCTACTTTAGTTTTATCCACCACATCGGACTCTATAGTACAAACGGCGTTCCTCTACTTCAAAATAGCTATAATACGCGTCATGCATGTGACCTTTTTCGTCGTAGCAGTCTGTGCTGCAATCTGTACTGCACTATGATCAAGCCCATCCCATGAAGATCTGGAGTGTCTTGTCAAAATTTACAGGAGTTGATAGAAAAGATAGGCAGATGTATCTACTCATAAAGATCAGCGGTTAAGACTGGCTCAAATATGCAGCGCAATTGTCACTTGAGAGCCACTTCACGAGCAAGTGTGTTGAAAAACGTCGTATGAAACACATATGCATCGGTCATCATAGTCAACCAACCAACGTATAACACTCGTATCATAATGTACTATTGTATTATTTCGCGAGCAAATAACTACCTCCAAGTGACGAGTAAATGCTGAGTGTTTATCTGCGGTCTAGGGCTGATCTTGTAAGTAGCTCTTAGCGACACAACATCTTATCGCACATGTTCAGACATTGTCCCGAACGTTAGATGACTCTGAGTTAAGATTTTAAATCTTACCGTGGCTCGTGTGAGGCTTGTGCTGCGTCCGGCACCACGCTAGGATAGCGCATGCGCGCTCTAGCCTTAGCTGCGCGACCGTGCCGCCCCACTCCGCCTCACCCACCACACAGGCCGTCCCGTGTTGCATGATCTGCGGATTATAGATTCTGTTTAGTCAGTAGTTATAGCCCGGCATCTCAAGTAGCATATTTAGGACGGCTAATAGGACGAAGGCGATCGGCCGTCCCAGGTATCGGTGAATTTATGTCGTCGAGTCAGATCTGCGCGACCTTTAAGCCGGCAACTGGAGGGAAAACGTACAAGATCGGGACAAGTGGCGGAAACTCGTGTCGGAGGCCAAGACTCGATTTGGGTCATTGAGCCACTGAGTAGTACTAATAGTATGAACTTGAGATGTGTTTATAGTTACACAGTAGCACTGAACAGAGTAACAGATAAGTATGTAAGAGAAAGATTGAAAGTAGCACCAATTACAGATAGGTTATGAGCTAACCGCCTTGCGTGTGGGTATGTGATGAGGAGGGATGAAGATCATGTATTTAAGTATTATAATTTATCTATAAATTATGTATATCGTCGCCTAGTACCCATAGTACAAGCTTTGCTTAGTTTGGGACTAGGTCAATTTGTGTAAGATTGTCCCTGATATTTATTATTATTTATTTATTATTGTTATGTGACGAGAAAAGCGTTAAGTATGAATGTGGAAAGTTACTGAACAGGAGGACCGAAGAGAAATGGATAGATTGTGTGCAAGCCCAACTGGACTGTTGAGAAACTGGACTAACAGCTGTAGCAATAAAAAAAAGACACTATATCGCGATAAAGCAGAGGTACTATAATCTATTAATCTAATATGGAATTCTGCAAAGTAACGGCTGAATCTATCAACTTTTGATATGTTTTCTTGGAGAATTATGCATTGAGCTTATACTTAAAACATATACGTATTTAGGATAGGCTAAGTACTAATATTGTAGTAGATAAAAGTTATTTAGAAAAAATGATGACTGTTGATTTTGTGTCGGCTTTCTTCCCAGCAGTGGTCTCCTCTTGGGAAATTATCAAAAAATCAGACTTGTAAAAGTGCCCTTGCGGCCTACTTACAAAATAAAGATCACTATTTCATACCATTCCGTGGACTAACCTGTAGAACATGTCGGTCCATGCACACCCCATGTTGTGGCTGCAGGGGAAACATAGTGACGCCGTGATCGTGGGGCAGCGGCTGCACAGGGCAGTACCCGCCCCCCTCCAACTCGTACAGAGCCTCGTTCTCGAAGGACCAGCTGCTCTGCTGGGACGGCTGCGAGAAAACCGGCTCGTCGCACGAGGCTATTGCTGCTCTGGAAGAGAACGTTGGTTATGAACAGCAGGGGCTCGTTTCAAAGCTTGTAACTTGCATTAGAAGCGGAAATTTACCACAATATGTATTAAACAAAGACTTCCACTTAATACAAACGAAACGAAACCTAACCAATTCGACTTAAAGAATTCCACTCCTTCACATAGATCAACCCTAATTTCGTCCCGATCTCGTCGAAGCCCCTCGCGGAGTTGTACCGCCCCTTGTTTCTTAGTCTCCCCTATCTCTTATCTTTTCTCTAAAGAGAGACCAGTTCATCCCGTTGGCGCGGGGAAAAGTCCCCGCTCCAAATCGGGATGAACTGGTTCAACTCATCTCCGCAGTTCTTGTGTCTTGCACACTGCGTCCCAGTCTCAACTCTATGTGGCCACGGATGGGATTCCCGTTTGTGGGTTGGCGCTCTCCCCACTGAATTCAATTACTAGGTATGGAGGCCTAGTCAGAACTACCCAGTTGAAGGTCAGGTTTAAAATAAAATCACAGACAGACGGATGGACAGCGGAGTCTTAGTAATAGGGCCCCGGGCCCCGTTTTACCTTTTGGGTATGGAACCCTAAAAAAAGTCATAGAAGCGTCCCTTCAATACCTTGGTTACATTTAGCGACTTCGGGTAAAACGCTTCTTCTATGGACCCATCCATAGAAGAAGCATTTCAGAAACTGTGGATGGGATATAAGTATGTGACTATTGTCATACTCATTATCATAATACTACAGAAAAGCTAAGCAGCCTACTATAGAAACTCTAGGATAATTTCTAGCATAATGGTTTTGATGGAGACTGGCTATATGTGTGATCCACGACAAAGTGGGCCCGATAGACCTTCAAATTCTTGTTTCACTTAGCTGGTTGGCAGTCCACAATATACGTTTTGCCAAAAATTTCCTGCCTTGCACGACTCTGTGGAATAAATTATCGCCGGCAGTATTTTCGGGCCGATGCAACCTTCAAGCCTTGAAGAAAAGAAGCGTACTCCCAGCTGAAAGGTCGGCAACGCACTTGTGATTCCTCTGGTGTTGCAGGTGTCTATGGGCGACGGTGATCGCTTACCATCAGGCGATCGGTCTGCTCGGTTGCCCCCTATAACTTAAAATAACATGTACCCACTCAACATCATCTCCGTCTCCAAAAAGGTGCATTTTTCCTCGTCAACGCCTGCTGGTGCTGATAGATGGATATAGCTATGGTCCATGACGACCTTTGTGCGGTAGAGTCCAGGTTGAGGACTAGTTCTCACCTCAGATAGTATCCAAACACAGGTGCTGATTGATGGCTATATGTTCCATAACGGTCTGCGTGTGGTAGACCTCCAGGTCGAAGACCCTTGGACCACACTGACCCTGACCTCACGTAGCCTCCAAACAGAGAAGCATTGTTCCTAGCCAACGAAAAATGATGTTGACGGATGGCTATATGTTCCAAACGGCCTGCATGCGGGAGACCTCCAGGTTGAAGATCCTCGGGGCCCACTGGTTCTCACCTCAAATAATCTCCAAACACAGGAGTATTGTTCCTCGCCAAAGCGTAGTGGTGCTGGTGGAAGCTAGCTATGTGGTCCATCACGGCCTGTGTGCGGTAAACCTTCTCCAGGTTCAGGAGACCCTCGGGCCCCACCCGTCTCCAACCTGGAGTCTGCTCGCCCTCCTCGTCAAATGAAGCTATGTACTGGAATAATCAGAAAAAAAAATCTATAACCCCAACTATTTAATTATGGCTGAATCATCCTCTGTTCTGAGCTCATGACTAAGGTCTTCTTTATGGACCGAAGTATATCAAGCAGTAAGAACTCGGCTTTTACTATGTGAGTAACCGCTAAGGTAATCAAAATTATCAGTAGGGCCCCTAAAAAGACATATGGACGAAATTAGACCGATAAAGTCATCTTAATTCATCCTTTTGGCTTCGCTGTAGTCGGGTAAACAGCTACGACTACTGCATTTTTTAATTTACGCTTTAATTGTTAATATATGTTTGGTTAGTGATGAACCCTTCGGGGGAATTATGACATTTCACTCTGTTCTATATTTGCATGTTTAATGTTGACATGTTTACTTTACGTTCTTTTATTGATACAATTTTTGTTCTATTTAATTTTCATTTTTTTATGATTATATTTACTCGTAATTTTGACTAAGTCTAAATGTCAGTATTATTTGTCAGATTCATTTTTCGTGTAACCATTTAATATAATGATATTTACTGAGACGATTATGACGAAAATAAACCACGGTAACAACGCTGAAGATTCGTCTCAAATCCGTACTCTGCTCTGTCCTAATAAAGGTTGAATTCGTATAAAATTTTCAGTTAAAAACTACATAGCTGGCAGAGATGGGCAAAATGTAATCGATTAACGATTAAGATTAACCTACTTAATCGCGATTACCGATTAAAAATGACGATAAATTAATCTTAATCGAACGAGTACTGATTAATTTAATCTGATTAAATTAATCGCAGAATAATATCCAGCGATTAAGTTTTTAATCGATTAATTAATTCGATTCATTTTCCCGCAATTAATATTAGGAATAAAAAAGATATTTTTTTCTATATCTAAGTCTCGAGTTACGTAGACGTAGGACGGCAGTATAAACACCACCTTGTGTAACTGAAACAAGTTTATGTCACACATCACACTAGAATGATTTTTTAAAGTGTAAACATGACAAGACATACATATAGCATTTTTGAAACGTGCACATTTGAGTTGAAAAACGCTCATTTGAGCGTGTTTCAATGTTTAATCGAGATTTAATCGTGAAAATTA
This sequence comes from Hedya salicella, assembly GCA_905404275.2. NCBI lineage: Eukaryota > Metazoa > Arthropoda > Insecta > Lepidoptera > Tortricidae > Hedya > Hedya salicella. The sequence goes on along the minus strand of FR990097.1, from coordinate 50,534,257 downwards.
ATCGGTTAAACGGACGATTAATTAATCGTTAATCGAAACCGCTGTCGATTAATTTAATCGCGATTTACTTTTGACGTTTATTGAAATAATACAATTTAACGGATTATATCGAACCTGCCTTGCCTGCGAAGCCTGCGAAGCTGAGGTCCTGGGTTCAAATCCCGGTAAGGGCAAATATTTGTGTGATGAGCAATAAATATTTGTTCCTGAGTCCTGGATGTTTTCTATGTATATAGGTAATATATCTATTAAATATATCGTCGTCTAGTACCCATAACACAAGCCTAATTGAGCTTATCATGGGACTAGAGCGATTTGTGTAAATTGTCCGGTAATATTTATTTATTTATTTATTTATATCGCGTATATTATCTCATGAGATAACGCGATTATATCGCGTATATCCGTTATCCGTATATCCGTGTATCCGTTAAATTGTTTTATTTCAATGAGTAATAATCGCGGAAACAGAAGAAAATACTTTGTCGTTTATTTTTTTATTGATTAATTAATTAATTGATTAAAAAATGAATTGATTAATGCCCGTCTCTGATAGCTGGTCATGGACGAGTTGTAATAAAATAAATTACTTAAATGAATATTATAGGACAATTTATTAGACAAATCGAACGTCCCATGGTAAGCTCCACTAGACTGTAAACAAGTCTAGACGACGATATTTATACTATATTTCAACAATTTTTGGTACACGGGTAGCTGGGCATCTACACCAAAAATAGTTGAAATCGGTTTAGCCGATTTGGCGTGATGAAGCCCCAACGACACACAAACATACCATAAATCCAAAAAAATATTTTTTGAATTTGTGACATCTAAATAATAGACCATTACAGAATATATTTTTTAAATCTTTAATGTACAGACATTTTATTTTTACAACTTATAATAGTATATTTATATACATAGAAAACATCCAAGATTCGGGAATAAATATTTTTCCTAATGACAATATTTGCCGTTATCTTTACCGATTTAACTTTTATTTTATTTTTTATTACTTCGCAGGCAACGGTAGGTACTCCCACTGAGCTAAACTGGTCGTCAAATGGGATAGCTATTCAAATAGTTTGAACCATGCTTCATCAACTCACAAAAGGCAACCTTAAGGCTTTCTGATATTGTGACAGTCTTCACAACTAAGTTATCAAAGGAGGGTGTGTACTGAACCGGATCTAATGAAGCTAATTAAGGCATCGATATGCGCATCTATATACTTAGAGAGCTACATTGAAAGTTTTGCGTAACTTGTAAATAAAACAACTTATTATCATAATTGTGCGTTTATTGCTTCTCAAGATATTCCCCAATACATTTTAGGCATTTATTCGTACGCTCAAACCATTTTTCGAAACATGAGGCCCAATCACTTGTTGAAGCAACAATAATACATACAAACATACAAAACCAAAAAAAAACCGGCCAAGAGAATGTCTAACAATGCTGAGTATAGGGTTCCGCAGCTCTAAATGATTTGATGCTGTCGAAATATGTGCCACACATTGATATTTGTTCTTTTTTTTCTATTTCGGTTACATATTTTTTTATTTAACTAGACACCTTGTCACGGAATCCGGAATAAACGAAAACAGGAGACCAGGGCCAGGATATTTATTGATGTAAATAAAGGAAAAGAAAAGGCACCTGAGGACAAAACAGACCTTACATACATAGTCTATTTACATTTTTAAAACAGTTAGCAATTAATTACAAAATATATATGAACTTACGTTTCCGTGCCTAGTGTTATAAATACGTATTGTCAACGACGGTTCAAAAGTATGGTTTTGGTCGTAGATTATTATTTAGAAGTTTATATTATGTATTCAAATAAATAATAGTCACTCAAAACACTCAGGTTTCAGGAATAATGCACTTATGCTCTGCTTAGGCTTGAGGATTTAAAAACATTGTTCAAGAGTGAGACTTAGAACAACATGTGATCAGGTCCGAAGTTCAGAATTGAATGAAGCTCGAGCGTGTGTTTGAGTGTGGAATTTTTTAAATAATGTTGAATTTGCTGTCAGAAGAATAATTTTAAAAAGCTGCGCATAGCCAGACAGTTTGTAAGCAACGAGTCGTAAGGCGCCTCGTTACAACTTATGATCCAAATTTCAACAATATACATCTTATAGATTTTAGTAAAATGCCTGTGACATATGGACTGACGTCTGTCAGGACGGGCGGACCGGACGGACATGACGAAAATATAAGGGTTCAGTTTTCGCCATTTTGACTACTGAACCCTAAATCGATTCAGTGATCCTCAAATAGTCCATTTCACTTATTTTATTGAAAATATTTTAAATGTACAAACATTTCATTTTTACAACTTTACAATAGTTTAGATGTACCCCGTGGCGGGCGGTCCATATAGGCAATAGGCACAAAGGCACTGCCTACCCTGAACGACCATGGCTCCATACAGGCACAGAGAAACTGCCTACCCTGAAGCCCTGAACGACCATGACTCGATATAGGCTTGAAACAGTGCTCGACCGATGGTACACGCGTAGGGTCGGTAGGGCGTAGCTATCGCTGTAGAAAGCATAGGCGCGTTCAGATTGATGCTGAACGTCAGCGCGTATGCGGTCATACAAAAGCCGCCCGACCGACCGTACGCGCGGACCATCGGTCCAGCACTGGTTCCAGCCTAAAACTGCCTACCTTGGGCAAAAGCCGTAAAGACAAATACAAAATGATTGATTGTTTGAATGTGAGTGGTTATAAAAGGTGGTACGGTTAGTATTTGATTTCATCACAATCAGCCCGAATTTGGCGTACAATAATTTGACTAACATATGTTATGTTTAAATATGCGTGTGTATATGTAGCGTGTAAAATAATTATATAGGCCTGTGCCCTTGCAGGGTGACATATGTCCCACTTACTTATTTGATAATTCCATCTGTATTTTATAATGAGATATGCTATACATGATTCTGATTCTGACACTCAATATGTTGCCTCTCAAATTGCTGTGCCCTGACAGGGTTCATGTGGAACTGTACCAAACTAAGAAATTAGTTTAAGAACTTCATACTAACATGAGTGCAATAAAAGAATTTGATTTTGATTTTTGCACGTTATCAAAAGCCCGATATCTCTTTCCTTTAATTGCAATAATATCAACATCTGCTGGGATGTGCTCATGGACGTATTGATATGATCAGGAGCGAGTACTAGCAGAAGTACAGTCACAGCAAATTTCTCGAAAGGGCCTCTACGTGTTGGATCCATGTCCCCACGCAAGCCTCTCGAAAATGAAGGCATTGCAAATGCCTATGGATATTTTATCCTGTTATTTTTATGATCTTTTTATCTCGGCTTGCGTCACGGGCTCGTACGTCCCGGATTTTCGAAAGGCTTGCGTGGGGACATGGATCCAACACGTAGAGGCCCTTTCGAGAAATTTGCTGTGACTGTACTTCTGCTAGTACTCGCTCCTGATCATATCAATAGTGGTTCCAAAGTGTTCATTAACAGAGTAGAACATTCTTCGTAAGCACCACTTAAATAATTTGGCTTGAAACCTTTACAATCCAAGGCTTTCAAGCCATTTGGCAAATGGTCAATGATAATGTTTTTGGTTGACATTAAAATAATATTTCTTTCAAAATGAGCAGAGGTAGAAACTTTTGGGTTCCTTCGAGCGCTCATTGCTAATATGCCGCATTCCCGAAATACCAGATTTTACAAAATGTTGGATTATCAATATATCACACTCTTAAGCTTACCACACTCATGAAACTAAATCGTTTTAAGAATGTCCTATACTGAAATCTTGGTATATTGGTAATGTGATAAATCAAGAACGTGGTATTTTGCAAAATCTGGTATTTCGGGAATGCGATATATTAGCAACGACCGCCTTCGAGACCATGGACGTATCGCGACGCCCGAAACGTCGAAGAATTACCAACGAAAGGTAATTCAATAATAGTAGATTGTTTGACAAGGGGCTAAAATAAGCCATTATGACACGAAGTGATTATTTGGACGAGCTCACGAAGTGAGCGGGGACAAATATGTCTGAGTGTCATAATGGCTTTTAGCCACGTGTTAAACACTGCTTTTCACTTCGACTGCGAGAAAATAAAAAAGACTTAACATTAAAATTGTATATTTCATGAAAAACTAAAAGTACAGTTTGAGCAATTTTATCAGAAAGTTTGGCCAATTTGATCAGGTTGGTTTGTTTGTTTTTAATTATTTGTAAGGAGTATGTAGTTGGCCGCAAGGTTTTTTTTTTCAGTGTCATAGAAATTTGTATGGTATTATATGGCTTTCTTTTAAACCCTAGGGGCTAAATGTACTATTTTAGTCTCGCTTCGCGAAGCTAATATGGCGTACTTTTTGAGCAGGAGAAGTGAAAAATCATATTTATACGCGATTAAGAGTCCCCGGCAAGCTCGGCCGAATTTCACCTTCCCATACAAACTGAGTTTCGTTCTCATTTTAAAACTACGTGTTGGATTGTAACGAAACTTTGCATATACAATGACATGAGATATATCTAGGCCTATAATTAGTTTATATGGGTCCAGTTTATAAAACAAATGAAATACAGCAAAAACAAGTTTTGTATGAAAAACTGAAATAGGGTACATGCATGAAATTTTTTATCGCTTTTCTTAACAAAATATGAAAATACCGTAAACACGATTTCAAAAAGTGAAATCAAAATTAAAATCGGCCGAGATATACGCATGATATAGGCAATTTAAAATGCTAATTAGACGGCAATTTGACAGAGAGGTCCGACATGTACTGTTACGTCATAGCCTACACCGGCCATATAACCTCCATATTAAATTCCGTTTTGCTAGAAAGGGATAGAATGAAATGTTTGATGGCGTATATCTTGGTTATATAGTTATATAGTTATTCGAAAAAATATGTTTGTGTACTGTTTGTTACATGAATGAGCTTTAAATAAAGCAAAAATAAAAAATCATGCATATTCCCTAATAGGGAGTTGATCTATGGTTAGGTTCCATAATATTAATAATCCTGTGCACGTACATAATCCTGTGCGCGCAACTGGACCTCGTTTCAAACTTCAGCAACATAAAAAGATCATCAAAACCCGTCTCCGCTTCCCGCGCGTATTATAACAACTTCCTAATTGTTTCATTGAGCCTTTATTCATATTAATTGACTTTCCACCCGGTCTCCTTTAGATTCGTGATTGCGAATACATTGAGTATCCAATCAACAGGAATAATCATCAAATCCAATTAACGTATTTCCAGTTAAGTATCTTCTATTATAGTCGGTTACCTGTTTCGTAATATTCCTTGAGGCGTTAAGATAAGTGTGAAGGTAATTACTTTCATACAGAATCCTTACTGCTTACTATATTGTAAACGTGAAAGTATGTATGTACGTTCCACTTAATCTTAAAAACTTCTAGACGAATTTTTATGAGACTTTTCAGTTATGTACCTTATCTATCAGAATAGGACATAGGCTATAATGTATGTCAAATTTCGTCCCTTTTAAGGATGAAAAAGGAAATGAAAATTTGTATGGACGGTAAATATTTTTTACGCTAGGAACTTGAAATCTTGGTAATATGCTTCACATTTAAATAAGTAAAATATTGGGGAAAGATATAAGGTACTTTTTATCCCGGAAAAATACCTTTTATCCACGATAAACGAATTTAAGGTGGACGAAGTCGCGGGCGACCGCTAGTGCGGTAATATTTCTCGCCCATTTTCAATGTGATTCGATTGTTTAGAAAGGAGCTGTCAATAACTTTATGTCGATACAGGTGAGGTGTAGCTGCATCTCTATCGCAGAGTTGTGCTAGACTGACTAGAAGTGTTAATTGTAAATTGGGGGGGGGGGGGGAGTGAAAATTCTTTCTTCAAGAATGTTACAGACAGACGTCTAGTCTCGAAATCATTCATCCGTGAATGATTTTAGCTTTGACTTTTGTTCTTTTGATTCTCAAAAAAAACAAAATTTAAGGAATCTTAATATTCCAAGAATTTGTGTTGTTTTGAAATGTGCCAAATTATAATTGTCGGTTGTCAATAATATCATTTATAGATTTATGGATATGCTCTTCCTTTAGAGGGGCGAGTCCACATATCCTCACAAGAAGAGACCACATAATCCTCATCTATACTTACTGGTCTGGCTCAATGACTCGAAGAGGATCTTGGCCCCTAGCATAAGAGAACGCCATTCTTCTCTGTTTTGCGCCTTTCCCCGCCATTTATTTATTTAGAGCGCACAGATCTTTTTGCACCTCGTCTTCCACTCGGTCGCCCCTGATACGCTCTCTTTACCGTCCTGTCGTCTCACATCATCTCCAGATGACCCAGCCAGCGGACTATCCTAAACTATACAACGGGCTCGTGTCCTAAAAAAATATAATTAGGCCGTCAGTTAGAATATCAGAAAATATTGGACACACATTTTTTCTTTCGTTAATTAAACAAAAAATGATGAAGATATAGTCCGTTAAAGTTCCCCGTGACGTCACACCGTGCGACCGTTTTTCGCACGGCGTGACGTCATGCGCCCTCACTCCCGAACTTTGACGCGCTTTATCTGTGTCTTTTTTTGTTTGATTGACAAAAGAAAAAATACGTGTCCAATATTTTTTGATAATGTAACCGACAGACTAATTAGAATAATATTTCTTTTACCCAGGAAACTACCCTATTACTTTGTCTTTCATAGTATTGTATACTACTAATATGCTGGGCTTACTGCAGCTTCTGCTCTTCTAGATGCTGACTCACAAAACGAAGGGAGCACGTGGCTTAGTCTCTCTCCAGTTTTATTATGCTTACCAAGATCGCAGGATCGTTCAATACGGGCAGTTCACGATGGTTGTTGTTGAAATCATTGAGGCACACTGTTGTCCAGCAGTTGAAAGTTTTTCGGCTGATCTAATTAGTTTTGTACATACCACTTGTCTGCTGGGTTCGCTGGCTCTTGGGTCCCTCTTGGCACTGTCACGTAGAGGACTCGTCGTCGTCCCCTGGTCTATCCGCTTGCCGCTTTCTCTCCTCGTCGGATCCCGTTTTAAGGAGCCCCTGCTACAACAAATACATAATATATCAGCATAAGATTCAGTCTGACGGTCTTCTGATGGTCGTAGCATGCCATCTCACTCACTCTCCTGGAATTTAAGTGAGAAGGGCAGTATGATATGCACAGGGAGCTTGGTCAAGGTAGGCAGTTGAAATGTTTTGATTACATGAGTAGGCAGTTTCTCTGTGCCTCTATGGACCCATGGCTGTTCATGGTAGGCAGTGTTTTGTGGGTATGTGGAAGGCAAACCACTGATAAGCACCATAAACATAAAACGCTTTGGACTATAGGCGAGTTCTTCGGGCAAAGCTGATAAAAACTGAACCAAAACTTGACAACAACCACTTTTCACGCTTTAATTTTTTTTTGCGGGCTTTTATGTAGTGTCGTTAATTGCGTAATAAATATTTCATTAAGCATCTGGCACTTCGTTAAAAAACAAAGACGTGAACAGTGGAAAGAATATTTCAATGAAAAGGCAAAGGAAAAAGGAATTTGGTCCCAAAGATACATCTTGAACTCTTTGGCACACCATGGATTGATTGTTCGCTGAATCGCCAAGACATTGTTATAGCATTGAGAGTTAGATTGGACACATTCCATTAAATAAGTTTGGTTATATGATTCACAAAGTACCCTCTTAATTCTGCAAAGAGTGTGATATAATAGAAGAAGCGTACCACATCTTGATGGAATGTGCGAGAAATGAGTCGTTCAGAAACGATCTGCGAAATTCTAATAATATGTTTATAGAGGTAGGCGGCTGTAACAGCGCACTGGCATCTCCTTTGTCCGACGCTGCCAGATGGAGTTTTTTTTCACATTTTCCTTAATAAAACAAAAACTGATCACAATAAAAAAAAATGTTCAAAAATATGCAGATTCCTTTCATATGATAACCAATTTGACCCAGTAGCTAGACTTTAAATTTTTACCCCCCCTCATATTCGGCGTTTTTTTAGAAAATAAAAATATATTTTAAAATATTTCCTGTGCAATTCGTGTGGGCTGACCATGTTTATAAATATTCCAAATTTCAAATAGTTAGCAAAAGTAGTTTTTGAGATATGGCGCTTTAATAGTCGGACAGACAGACAGACAGACAGAGTCGCACGATAAGGGTTCCTTTTGTACCTTTTTGGTACGGAACCCTAACAAAACTGTCACTTTTGCACGCACATACTTGTTCGAAAGTGATGGTTGATTGGAATTTGTCTATCGCGATATAAACGCGACAGTCAGATACCCACAGCGAGGCTAGTGCATCTCTCAGTGACCAGAGGTGCGCTTGACACGCGATATAACATCAGCATCACCCGTCTTTGTCGCATTGTGTTTAAAGGAAAGAGTAAGTTTTGATATGTTTTCTTGAAGAACTACGCATTGAGTTTATACTCAAAACATATAATTAGCCTTAAGTACAAATATTGTAATGGATATAAGAGTTATATCGAATAAATTACTGACTGTTGAGTTTGTTTCGGCTTTCTTCTCCTCAGTGGTCTCCTCTTGGGAAACGCCGTAGAGTCAGACTTGTAAAAGTGCCCTTGCGGCCTACTTACAGAATAAAGATCATTATTTCATTATTATTTCAGACAATTTTTGTCGCGCGACAAATGTGCTAGGAGTACCTTTGCCGGATATCATGTTTAGTAAGCTGGCAGCATGGCCTCTTTATCGAGGTGCTCGACCTCTATTCACTGTAGCTGCTAAACCTCTTGTTACCCGACGTATGGAAACCAGTCGTTTTTAGCATGATATTCATCTCACGCAAGGCCATCTTTGTACTTGCCCTGGGCCTTCGGGCACACAGGAATGGGGGCTATCCTGCACTTAAAAACGCGGGCCCTGGGGCACTCAATAACACAATTTGAGACCCCTTTGAACTGTGAAAAAAACGTCATTTTAAGATCTTTCGAGGCCCCCGTGAGGTTGGGGGCCCTGGGCACGGGCCCCGTGTGCCCTTATACTAAAGACGGAATCTCGCGACATAGATTACCTGTCTTCTTTCGTGGATTCTCGCTTGAACTCCCTCCGATGGTGTGTCGGCGTGGCGGTGAGAGACGGAGTCGCATCGAGGATCTCTCTGTAACAATATAAATAAGATTCAATCACATCTCTCGAAACGTAACATCACATTGAGATATCAGATCAGGCAAAGCATTATCTGGAAAGGGGGCGCAGGGTATTGACGGTTTGGAGCAATATGCTGGCACGCAGGTTTGCAAAGCGCACCAATGACGTCAAAGTCACACTTTTTAAAGCATTTTGCCAATCTATTTATACTTGCAGCCGGTAGGTCGGCTATACGCATGAATTGTACAATATCCTGCGCGTAAAATATAACAATGCGTTCAGAATACTGTTCGGTCTGTTGTGTCATGTTTGTGGATGCACGCACGGACGATTTTTACGCTATTATCTGTAAAAGAGCGGCATCTCCGATACACAGAATACTGAATGGCACCAACGGCCTCCTGAGGGATGGAACTGCCCGCTTACATATGCGTTTTAATGTTTAAATTTTACTAATATTATATGGGGCAAGTTCCTGAAATAAATTATTTCATACATTCATCACCTATTGCCGGCCATTACAGTTCGGATTGATGGCGACGTACGTAAACGCAATAGTATTGCTCCGCCGGTAATAGGTAGTGTTTCGAGTGATGTGACATCTCGCTGTGATGTTACGATATTAATCACCAGCGCCGGCCGGTATGATGCCGCGCGCCGTGGGAGAACGAGACAAGACATCCCTAATAGAGCCGCGATCGGTCGCGCCAGCGTTAGAGTAATATGCTTGTTTCTTCCGAGTGATGCGTGATATAACCCCGTTATCTAACGCTCAGTTTGGGGGCAAGTGATAAGGCACTTTCGATAATCTGAATCGATAAAAAAAAGTTGATTTACTCATTCAATCAATCAATCAATCAAAATCAATCAATCATTCAATAACATATCAAAAGATCTAATTCATACATTAACAGAGTTCTGCTATCGTAATTTAAATGATTATAAAATGAAATATATTTTTAAATAGTATTTATTATTGTATGTTTCATAATAAATAAATTATATGAAGCCAAACTTTGTCGACTGCTTGTAAAAATCCATTCTAAAAATGAAAATGTTTTTTCAACCTCCACAGGTGTAACTGGTAAAAACTGCAGTTATTTTTAATGCTCGATTTCGAGCTTTTGTTTACAACCCTGTTATCAATTTCCACTTCCTTATTTTCTAACAACTGATTAATATTTTTTACAAATTTAAAGCCTGCATTTTTATTTAATATGTTTGTTAATTATGCATGTATCCGATCAAATAGAATAAATAAGTTATCTCAAGAGCATTCACAAAGGAAGAATTTTATTTTGACAAATATTTTTTTATAAGTAAATATGTATCAACTAATTATGTGAAGCTACATCACTATTTTAGTTTGCCCCCAAACTGAGCGTTAGATAACGGGGTTTAAGATATGGCATCACGCGTTCGAGTAATATTACAGTTGTGATATCAGTTACATCACTTACACATGCCTTATTCAAAGATTTGTAATATTCTTGCTAGTGTATTCTCAGTACTGAGTTTTTGGCCAAGGTAGGCAGTTAAATTGAGACGTTTTGATTACTATGGTAGGCAGTATTTCCGTGGCTATATGGAACCATAGTCATTCAGGGTAGGCAGTGCCTTTGTGCCTATATGGATCTCACGCTAACTGCTTATTCTACACTTATTATTATCTACCAGGCACGTTCTCGCAGCTACATTAGCGTAGATGAAAAAAAGTCATAATCTTCTTTTTTGTTTCAGCTTCATTAAAAATCGCTGAAATCGCTGTTTAGACGTAATGTAGTCGCAAAAACATATCTATATCTAACCTATTATAATGTTGTTAAATTGAAATGTCTGTACATTGAAGATATTAAAAAAATATATTGTAGCGTACTATTTGGAGGCTATTAAATGGATTTTTTTGGGATTTTTTGTATGTCAACGTATATGTCGTTGTGGCTTCATCACGCCAAATCGGCTTAACGGATTTAAACTATTTTTGGTACATGGATAGCTGGACACCCACAGATGGTTATAGGCTACTTTTTATCCGATTACGCTGAAGAAAAAAAAGGGTTATGAAATGGTGTTTGCGGCACCTTCTATTAAATACAAATAGTTTTGATTCCGTGACTTTAAAATAGTCTGTTTGTTGAAATTATCTTCAATGTACAGACATTTTATAGATGCATTGGCTCTGTAGATTCTCAAGCTGAGATTGAGGTGAAGTCAATGGCCCTCGAAAATAATTAATTTTTAACAGCCGCCAAGAGCGTTCCAACCGAAACTCAAAGGTGTCTTCAAGTTACACAACGTACAAAACTTTTACTTATATTAAATATTTATAATATAACACCCAACCTGACCAGGTGGGGTAAGGGAAGAATAATTTATTTCGCGGGGAAAGAGAATCCATGCAATTGGCCCAAATCTATTTCAATTGACACATATGTCAGTCTTCAGTATCACATTTACAACGTCTCTTATCCCACGCGAACTTAACTCAAACAACGCTGACCAATTCTACTATAAGGAATACTCATATAATGAACATAATATATGTACGACTAGCTTCTGCCCGCGACTTCGTCCGCCTTAAATTCGTTTATCGCGGATAAGGGTATTTTCCCGGGATAAAAAGTGGCGTATGTCCTTCTCCGGGACTCATACTATCTCCATACCAAATTTCATCCAAATCGGTTCAGCGGTTTAAGCGTGAAAGAGTCAACAGACAGACAGACAGACAGATAGACATACTTTCGCATTTATAATGTTAGTATGGATTTCGGGTACAGTTGGTAACCATCATGGAAACACCTGAACTTATACTCGCCCAAAGATACAACTCAAATTAAAAGAAATGATCGCAATGTTGATAAATTGATAATGCCATTTTCTAAACTAAAACTCGTCACATGTAGCCCCCATTATATGACTATCAAGATTTATAATAAATTACCAAATTCAATTAAAAATCTCGATAACCCAGGATTGTTTCAGAAACAATTGAAATTGTTCTTAATTAATAAATGTTTCTATAATATAAACGAATATTTTAATCATGATAATGAATGAATAATGTTCAATATGTCTTGTTTAAATATGCATGTGTATCTGTAGCGTGTAAAATAATTAAAAGTGCCCTCTGAAACTGATATTGCTGTGCCCTTGCAGGGTGTCACATGTCTCTACCTACTTATATTTCCATCTGTATTTTATAATGTGATATGCAATAAATGATTATGATTATGATTATGATCATTATTTTGCGATGCTGATGTCCAAAAATGACTGGAAAGTTTCGATGAGATCCGTTCAATAGTTTTTCAAATTAAGAGGAAAATCCATACTAAATCGGTACAAACTTTCGCGTTTATAATATTACAAGGATTAACCGTTTACGAATTAATTGTTACACTGCCATGATTCTATGTTTTGTTTTATATGCAGAGAGGGCAATAGAGAGATCTCTAGAGAGACGTTACAGTTTAATTATAACATCGTTAAATGTATAGTTTTAAAGCTCTCTAGTTTTATTAAACTGGACTAGAGTGCCCACAACTTCGTTCACCAGGGAGAAAAACTCATAACCCCTCTTTTTTTCTTCAGAGTAGACAGATAAAAATTAGCTAACCATCAGTGTAACCAGCTACCAGATTAGACGATTTGGCGTGATGAAGCCACACATACAAACATACAAACACGATTCAGTGACCTCCACATAGTCCGTTACAAAAAAATATTTGAAAATAGCTTCAATCTTTTATTTAGTTTTATCTAGGTTTATGTAGTTTTAATTAGATATTAATATACCTATTGTTATTTACTGGAACTGGGTGCTAATAATATAAATCTTAACTAGTCTATTTCAATGTTACGGTTTATATACTCGTATTATTAGCTGTTTACGAACTAATTGTTACTGTGCTATGTTTCTTTATTCAATTTTAACATCATCTTCAATGTACAGATATTTCATTTTTACAACTTTATAATCCATACTTCTATACTAATTTATAAATGTGAAAGTGTGTCTGTCTGTCTATCTGTTACCTCTTTACGCTTAAACCGCTGAACCGATTTGGATGCAATTTGGTATGGAGATAATATACGCGATATAATCAGTGAAATTGTTTTATTTCAATGAGTAATAATCACAGAAACAGAATAAAATATTATGGTATGGAGATAGTTTGGGTTCCGTGGAAGGACATAGGCTACTTTTTATCCCGGAAAATACCCTTATCCGCGATAAACGAATTTAAGGCGGACGAAGTCGCGGGCAGAAGCTAGTATATTATATTTATAAGATACGGTCGGCGCGGCGTACGATCCAAAGTATGTCTATTGACAGTCCTTGATAGGCATAGATATAGAGAGAGTCTGAAATTTGGATATATTTTGACTTTAGGTTTTGTGATACGGGACCCTAAAGGGCTGGGGCATCGAGGACACCGCTAAGTGTGAGCGAGTGTATGTTTGCTTTTCATTCGCGACTAAATTGAGCAAATATTGGTGCCCAATCTCGCTCATAATGATGCTGTGGGAGGACTGCAGATATAGCGAGTTTTGTGAAGCACACGGCTATTCTTCATTTTAATGCGATATATTTATTTATTTAATCTTTATTTCACAAAAGAAATAACTTATCATGCAAAAGGCGGACTTAATGCCATATGGCATTCTTCACCAATCAACCTTGAGGCAAAGCAAATAAATTGTGGGCGTTACAGCTAACTTAGGAAGATAAATACTTAGATACACACATATTCATATAATATATACTTGTATACATAAATAAATTCAGAATAAACAAGCTAATCAGAAAAGCTAAGACTTTGCAGTTCTACATCATAGTACATCAATATCGATATATCTATACTATTATAAAATCCTAGATTTGTAATGATAATCAGTTTTTTATGGAGAGGGGTCATGATTCCAGGAAAAATCTTAACAGCGCGATGCAGGATCGTCTTTTGTTTTGTATAGCCGCGCGGCGCCTTGCCAGTCTGGCGCCATCTGTTAGCCAGAATTTCTTTGTCCTCTCATCACGCCTAAACGGCTTGACGGTTTTTAACCAATTTTGGTAGCTGGACAAAAAAAGATTTACGCGGACGAGGTCGCGGGCACCTTCTAGTAGTATTATAAAGTTGTACAAATTTAATGTCTGTACATTGAAGATATAAAAAAAACACTGTAACGGACTATTTGGAAAACACCGAATCTAAAAATATATTTTACGGTTTTTTTATATGTTTGTATGTGTCGCTGTGGCTTTATCACGCCAAATCGGCTAAACAGATTTAAACTATTTTTGGTACGCAGGTAGCCGGGCATCACCAAATGGTTATACGATTCTTCTTACTCGAGTACGCTGAAGAATAAAAGGGTTATGACTTTTCTCTTCTGCGAACGAAGTTGTGGGTGCCTTCTAGTTGTGAATATTTTCGTAGCATATTCACGACCGCAAGCCCGCTTAGCGGGCGCTCTGCTCGTAACAAGTTTTCGCTACATACAGTTTTTCCCATATTCACTACGAAAATGTCGGTTGCGAAAGTGTTAATAGTTACTACAAACCATGTTTTCCTCTAAGACGTTGTATTTATCGATAACAGCATTGTCGATTTTATTTTTATGTCACGCACTAGTCACGTGACGTTCATGTCAGAAAAATGTCTAGGTATAGAATGATATTGTATTGCGACTTCTATTCTATTCCCTTTTCCCAGATATTGTCCACATACATTACCGGTGTCACTGACACTCGTGCCGGGTGCCGCTTTACCAGTGGTCTTCAAACTGTGGCCCAGGGGGACCGTGGAAATAAACCAGCCAAGTGCGAGTTGGCGCACGTAGGGCTTCGTAGCGCCGTACGCAAATAAAACTCGAAAAAATAAAATACTCTAAAATTTTCAAGTATATGCCTGTTGTGATTCAAAAGATATTACGATTTTTATTAATAACTAGGAGACGCTCGGCGCAACTTCGTTCGCGGAGGAGAAAAAGTCATAACCCCTCTTTTTTTCTTTAGCATAGTCGGGTAAAAAGTATCCTACAACCATCTGGAGATACCCAGCTATCCGTGTTCCAAAAATTGTTGAAATCCGTTTAGCCAATTTAGTGCGATGAAGTCACAACGACACATAAAAAAATCATTTTTACAAATTTATAATAGTACTAGCTTCTGCCCGCGACTTCGTCCGCCTTAAATTCGTTTAACACGGATAAGGGTATTTTTCCGGGATAAAAAGTAGCCTATGTTTGGTATGTAAGTAAACTATCTCCATACCAAATTTCATCCAAATCGGTTCAGCGGTTTAAGCGTGAAGAGGTAACAGACACACTTTCGCATTTATAATATTAGTATGGATAGATAATTAGTACAGAGACCCGCTTTAAGAAAATAAAAAATACGAAGAGGTGTTTTTTCGTCGAAACTTCGTTCGAGGTGGATATAAAAGTCATAATCCTGTTTTTTGATTCAGCGTAGACGGGTAAAAGTATTATAAGCAAGCAAAAATAAAAGTATCTAGCATCTGTGGATTTCAAAATCGTTAACCAAAAACAGTTGAAATCTGTCCAACCGTTTAGACGTGATGATGTTTGGTACAATACAAATACACGAACGTAGATAAGTAGATACAATTAAAAACCGATTCAGTGGCCTTCAAATAGCCTGTTACAATTGTTATTATGAAAATATCTGTAATGTATATACATTGAAATAAAACAATTTAACGGATTATATCGCGTATATTATAGCTTTCCAGCTTTCCATGGTCACGGGAGGACCATGTCCATGTCCCCCCGTGACCAAGGAAAGCTGGAAAGCTTCCGAAACGTCGGGAACTAAAATGAGATAATATACGCGATATAATCCGTTAAATTGTTTTATTTCAATGAGTAATAATCGCGGAAAGAGAAGAAAATATAATGTATATACATTTAATTTTTACAACTGGTCATATATTATAGTAGCTCCGATGCATAAGCTTTCCTCTAGTCAGAGCAGTTTGATAGGTTCTACCATTTGTAAGGAAATAATATTTTAGATAAAAAATCAATACCGTTAAAAATACTAGTGTTATAATAGTTTTATTTTCCACATAAATATTCGACACTAACAAAATTAAAATATAAGGAAACCACTTTTATGAGCAGAGGATTTTTTTTTTCTATTTCGGTTATGAATTCTACAGGCATAAAAAGAGCTATTAATAGGGAAAGCGATGCCGAATAGTTATATGCTGACGGTTCTGTTTCGAGTTCATGAGTGAAGAAGTGCACTTGGAGACCATAATTTGAGTTCGATAATAGTTTTTCAGAGTCCTTTTTAGGGTCCGCACCCAAAGGGTAAAACAGGACCCTATTCTGTCTGTCTGTCACCAGGCTGTATCTCATGAACCATGATAGCTAGACACTTCAAAAGTTCACAGATGATGTATTTCTGTTGCCGCTATAACAACAAATACTAAAAACATTATAATTTTATGTCTGTCTGCTTATATCAGTAACCAACATAAAATCATCGAGCACCGCGTACATCTTGCTTTGGAGTAGGGCTCTGCTAACATAAATACGGCCATTTGTAGCGTATATTTTGTACCGAACCCTCGGTGCGCGAGTCTGAGTCGCACTTGGCCGGTTTTTCTATGTTTAAAAACCTCATAGAGTTTATATTAAATATTTAAACCAACCTACTTCAAAACATTACTTTTATTGCTCCTATTACTTAGTTGTTAGATGTAAGCATGTAATAAATATCAAAATACTTAAACGTGATAGCTGTTTAGTATTGGACGAACTCTTCTGCATTAGGGCAAATTCTTAGCTCATTCTTCTAGCGTTTAATAGTCTAAAGAATTTTCGTTCACAAAAAGGGGGTGAGGCAGTAAAGTTTGGGAAGCCTTGCGTAAAGTACCCCGACACATCGGTGGTTGAGTGCCGATCCTAGCGTTCGTTATTGGATTCTTACTTATATAGAGCTGTTACAACCATTAAGAGTAGGTATCCGAATTCGTTTAAATATCGATTTACTCCAAGTGAACTTCGTTCATCGTCCTATCACGACATTTCCAAATTATATTTTTCAACTCGTCCAGATTCCCAAATCGTTCATATTTTAAGACATCCACGGTTTAATTCGTTGCCTGACTCATTATAAATATATTGTTCATTCAGAAAGGTTGGCCAAAATTGCCGCCGAGTGAATCCTACAAGATGGATACCGGTCATAAGTCAGACCAAAAAGAAGATGGCTGGACGATCTGGACGCTTTCGGAAAAAAATTGTCAGAATCACATAAGTAATAGGGTCGTAGAAAATAGAAGGAGAGGTCACCTAAAGTGGCAAAAAAATTGTAATACGTATATTTTAGATAAATTTTAAAACTTTAAATTACACTGGAGGTATAAAACATAACTTAATATCTCATCATCTCAGTCGTAACACTCTTGGCAGAGTAGTCGTGGTCAACACGTGGTAGGTCCACTTGTGTGTGTGGCAGATATAGCTCGCCTCACGATATGTCGCCATTTCTCTCTGCTGGCAGACATTCTAGAGAACTGGTGAACGGCGCCTCCCACCAGGCCCCTATTTCATAGACGTGACAGGTGACAATTGACAACGACAATTCGACGTACATTGCTGGGTCGCCGAGTAAGTGTATGCCTGGCATCATGATGGAGAAGTAATGTATGCCGAATTGTCGTTGTCAACTGTCACCTGTCACGTTTATAAAATAGGGGCCAGGGCTTTTATTTGGTTGGTCCATCGCTCTGGAGAACGTCCGCGCGGTCTAGCTCCTTACATTGTACCTTTCACGACAAGACACTCTATTGTATTCTATCTACTTAATATCTAGCCTAGGCTAACCTATGGCCTCCCCCATGTCGCTGTCCTGCAATAGGGTGCCCATACCCATAAGGCCGGCTGTATTCCCCCGCTGTATGGCATGCCCATAAAGTCAGCTATATTCACACGCTGGATGGCGATGCTGATTCTTTGGGCGAGGAATGTGGCGGCTCTAGGGTTAGCTACCTATACTATTCTGTATTTTTTTATTAGGCCAAAGTATCGATTGTAAGAACCACCAGATTAAATGGTAGGTGCAAGTGAATAAACGATTAAAGGAATCGATATCTGGCATCTCTACAGTCAACGAGTGAGTATGTGAGCGAGTTGGGAATGTAGATGAGATATTATGAAATGGACCATTTGAGGATGTTCACGAGATATGAAGTGAACCATTTGAGAATGAGAAGCAGACAATTTATAATTTGCGAATGGCACGTGAATGAAATGAGAATGTTGTGTTGACGAGCTAGGAAGTAGACAATATGATGCTTTGTGGATTATTAGCCAACGGTAATAACCGCTTTATGCATATATTAATCAACCTCTCACCATTCGCATTTTTTTATGACTAGCGTATGTTGACCGATGCTTTCACTGGAGGCTCGTTACGTTTGAATTACGCTAATGTCCGTTGTTTAGTATAAGACAGAAAGAATCGTTTGGTGCCAATATACGTAAAAATACGTATTTTCATTACCTTAAGTGTTTAAATCATCACGTTTCGTAACAATAGCCTACAATGTAAAAACACAACTGTTATATTTTAAGACACACTGTGTTAAAAATAAAATGTTAAGAAAAAAGTAAAAACGATTTTTTATTTTCGTGAAAAATGCTTTTTTGTACAAATTTATGGAGGTCGTAATAACAACTTCGTGAACATATTAATCATACTCTCCAACCGCGTTTTTAATGAGCAGCTTATGCTTGCATTTGATGCATTACGCTATTATGCATAAAAAATAAATAAATAAATTGAAGGTGCCGCTAAATCACCCATAGTAGAAACGATAAAAACATAAACAGCACATTAAATAAAATTCAGCACTATTGTTTAATCGGCACGTCTTGTTAAAATATTAAATTATGTAAAGCAGAATAACAATTCAAGTCGTTTTTTTAAATAAAATTAATGCGTTAACACTTTCGCAACCAAGAACCCTCCTGGTAGGCACTCGTAATGTTTGCTTAGATTCTGGCTAAGCCCGCCAGGCGGGCAGTAGCTATAATCCTACATGCCACGCCAAAGATCACGCATTGCATCTTCGCCACCACAGGGCTGACACTAACAGAAAGGTTTTAATACTTCTGATTATTATGTCGTCGAAAAGCAGGTACAGTTGACTTTTAAATATACAGGCAGTGTGTTTTTACTTCACCTAATGCGATTAGAAGATAAAATTTCTTTCATTTTATTCACGTATACGACAATTACTTGACGCAGCCCTGATCGTCCGCGTAGTGCCCGACTAGCGGGCACGCGGCGGGCGGCATTGCGTTGCACGTCGTAGCCCGCCTGACGAGTTCTGTCGGTTTCTGGGGTATTCTTCAAAATGTTTTCCGGTTGCGAAAGTGTTAAAAACACTGTACACCTGTACAGTAATCAATACTTTTTTGAAGATTTTTTAAATAAAAAATAAATATTGTAATTGTTTTTGGTCAGTCTTGTGTAGGTGGTTAGAATCTCTCTATGCATATATTAATCATGCTCACACCAATCGCATTTTTTTAATGACCAGCGCATGTTTACCGTCGCGGGCGGGCGCTGGGGATCGTTACGCTTGCATTACGCTAATTATTACCGTTGTTTAGTTTTTTTTACTATTATTACGAAACCGCTCTTGGAAAAACACGTAGTCATTGCGCCTAAATATGGGCATATCCAAAACAAGTGTAGACCGTACATGTTGTCTCAGAATTATGATGTTATTTTACGATACAAAATCACCGTAAATTGTTTATGAGAAATCAAATAGTTTTGTGACGCTCATAGCATTAGCCACATACTTAAGTGACCATTGGTAGACCTTATGGACATTAACATAAGGCCTACAGATGGTTACTTAAGTGTGTTTCTGTTGGTAGAAAATGTACCGATACACTGTCATAAAATCTTCTTTAAATACATTTTTTTATTATCAAATTTTATAGTTTTTTTTTATTATTATAAAATAGATGGGTATTTGACCGCAATCTCACCTGTTGTTAAGTGACGATACGGTCAAGGATGTATCATGCCCGTATAGAAACCGCCTATTTAGTGCTATAGATTCATAGTCACTGTGTATTGTTGTTTTTTTTAATGAGATAAATAAAATAGAATGTGTTGAAAATATAATTTTCAGTAAAATAATTTCTATTTCCTTAAAACTGTTTGCTGATTCCAATATTATACAAAATAAAAAATACATTTTTTTATTACATTCAGGTATAATAATGATGTAAAAATAAAATACTACGACTAATGCAAATTAATGTTATTTCTTTTCATGAATAACATGAACAAATTATATTTAATCATGAGACAAAGTATAAATCTGGCCTTACACCAGTGGTAATAACATCTCTATATAAATATTAATCACTCTCGGACCAATTGTATTTTTCAAATGACTAGAGTAGGTATGTTGACCGCAGGTTGTTATTGTTTGCTGCTGCATTACGCTAATTACTGTCTAGCACTTTGCCGACGACACCGATGAACTATTTAATGGCTAAATATACGGTATAGGAGTTGAATTAATTAACTTCATGTATTTTCACCTCCAACTAGTCGGGGACCGCCCTACGTTGCGCTTTCCTATGCGTGGTCGCCACTCCAGGACTTTACGGCACCAACGGCTATCCGTTCTCGGGGCTACATGGCCCGAACAACTAGGTGGACAGATGACCTCGTAAGGGTCGCGGGGAGTCGGTGGACGCACCCTGTGGCAAGCTATAGGGGAAGCCTGTGTTTAGCAGTGGACGTCCGTGGCTGACAGATAAATATTTCACTTACTTATACGTACAGTTTACCGATATATATTTAAATATTAAATAATGACAAAATTTCAATCATAAAAACAACGAAAACAAAATAGGAAATAAATGAATGTATAACTTTAGTTTATTTTTTTCAGTCTCCCACTACCCTAAGGTTGTCTGGGAGAAATCGCTTTTGTTCACCTCTTATTAAATGTATTATATTCTTTTGTACTCGTTAGTGAGGTGTGCAATAAGGAGTTGTAGCATTGTATCGAGTTATTTTGTTTGCTTACATGAGCTTAAGATTTCCATGTGCGTAACTAACTCGATCCCCATACCCCAGAATGGTCAAAATAAAAATATTTGAATTTGTATAACCGTTGTTATCTACATTTATGCTATACTTTCCAGCAAAGATAATAGATAATATATCAAACTTCCAAGCTAATTATACTCTTCTTGCTATATTCTCATTATCTTAATTTTTAGTAAATCTCTCAATGGATTGTATTCGATAAGTGGATTCATTCATTCATTTCATTTAATTGAATAACAATTTACATTGTGTTTGAATGTCATCTTAACTAAAATTAGATAATTACGTACAATATTGAGATTAAAAAATATAATAATTCAGATATGTCTTACTTACAAAATTGATCATAATAATTATGCACCTGTCTCGATAATGAGCATTATAGCACTCCTTAAAACAAAAACAGAAAGAAAAATACATTTCATTCATTATTTGTGTCCTCAATGAAGTCTGTCAAGGAATAATAACATTTTTTTAGCAGAGACTTTATTGAAAATGCGACTGTTAGTGATTGGTTCACTTTATATTAAAAATTCTCTACTTTAAAGTTGAAATGATTTTCGACTAAAGGCTAGCTACGAAATAGCAGTCGGAGACACGTAGATAATATATATATATCATTTAAAAATTCTTGCAAATGAATGTTCGGTGATATGAAAATATTAATTGTTTTCTCCGAAATGTACGGCACCCATAGACCGTACTTAAGCCGGAGTTTATCTGAAAGACAAAATTCACAAAAAAGTTATACTACAGATAATTCACCGACATACGAGAAGCATACAGGATTAGCAAGCTGAAGAGGCAATTGGCTGGCCATGTTTGTTGAAGGATCGATAATGGCTGGAGTAAACAGCCTACACTCAGGATTTGGTGATTTTTCGGGTGATTTCTGTTGTCATTCATATTTACTGTGATGCCTGGCTTTTCTAATGTAATAAAAATATCATATTCGTACCAGGCGCGGTTCTTGGAATAAAAATGGGGTGTAAATGGGGTGGGGTGTAGTAATAAGTAAGAACATCCATACTAATATTATAAATGCGAAAGTGTGTCTGTCTGTCTGTTACCTCTTCACGCTTAAACCGGTGCACGGATTTGGATGAAATTTGGTATGGAGATAGTTTGAGTCCCCAGGAAGGACATAGGCTACTTTTTATCTCGGAAAAATACCCTTAGCCGCGATAAACGAATTTAAGGCGGACGAAGTCACGAATAGAAGCTAGTATTTTTAACACGCTTTTGTCGACCTGTATGTAACTAACTACTTCCAAGGTTCGTAGCGTTATGAAAATTGGCAGCTGTATGTAGTTCTGGTGACAATACAATAATATCGTACTGTCGAACTGATCTGATGATGGAGCCGGAAAATATGAACTGGAACTTCATGATGGAACATCGTATCATAGCTGTTTTTGGATTTGTTAGAAAAGTCTTGTAAAGCGTGTTTTTCTTGTGTTTTTTAAACTATTAATTTATTTATAAATTCTAATAATATTATAAACGTGAAGAATTGTGGCGATGTGTATGTTCCTCTTAATTTTAAAAACTACTGAACGGATCTCAACGAAACTTTCCAGTAATGTTGTTTAGATATCAGAATCACACATGGGATCTTAATTGCATCTCTACGAGGACGAAGTCGCGGGCAACAGCTAGTTGTCAATATTTAAGAAATTTTTCATGTGCTACACGTATGATTGCAGGGGGGAGGGACCTGACCCCCAAAATAATGAAGATCATTAAAGGCCACCAATTGATGCATTGTTTATTTGTCCGTGATTAATTTATGTAATTCAATATTCTTATAAATAAAAAGATCTATGTGATGAAAAAACCGGCCGAGAGCATGTCGGACCATATTTAGGGGTTCCGCAGATGCACACTGCAGATGAATAAAGTGTACTAGCAAAAGAGCATCTCCACGGCACTTACGTCCTTTTGTTGAGAAGCACCGTTTTTCGGACATAACTCAAAAACGTTGAATCCGATCATGATGTTGATCCGTCATGTAGATTAATAAATAATATTGGACACGTATTTTTTCTTTTTTCACATAATTGAAAAATAAAGACGTTACATCGAGTCATAATGTCGCGTGACGTCACTCTTAAGTACAATTTTTACTTAGGAGTGACGTCACGCCCCCACATTAAACTTTAATGCGATTTATCTGAGTATTTTTTTATTGTTTTCAAAAATGTCTATTGCCAGGCTCGATACATCTTCTTACCTTATACTGGGCACGCAATGTACGTGAAATTGTCATTGTCACCCGAAACTAAGGGCCTGAGAATGGTAGAAGAACAACTGTCATAGTCATAGTGTTGGTTCGAAAGAGCAGCAGCGATTTATTACACAATATCCCAGATATTGTATATTTTTTGCAGCTAATGTTATATTCGCATATTTTTCCACGCCCGCTTTTTCCCCTACGGATCTTTTCCTTATTGTTTTTGTGAGTTATCTTCATAGCGTATATCCTTTGACGTATTATCTCCTCTCTTTTTTCAATCAATCAGTTACGGTCGATTTAGAAGCAAACATTTGTTTGTTACAAGGAAAGTTACTTTAGTTTCAACAGAAAAACGAGGCTTGATAATCGATATTTTGTATATATATTATACTGTTATTTATTACTAGAAGGCGGAGAAAAAGGTCATAATCCTCTTTTTTACTTCATCGTAGTCGGGTATCCTAAAGTATCCTATAACCATCTGGAAATACCCAGCTACCCGTGTACCAAAAATAATTGAAATCCGTTTAGCCGATTTGGCGTGATGAAGCCACAACGACACATACAAACATACAAAAAATCCAAAAAAAAAAATTTTTAGTTTTATTGACCTCCAAATAGCCCGTAGCAATATTTTTTTTGAAAATATCTTCAATGTACAGACATTTCATTTTTACAACTTTATAATATAACTTACTTACTTACTACTCTGGCTCAGTGACCCGAAGAGGATCTTGGCCTCTGACACAAGAGAACGCCTTCTTCTCTGTTTTGCACCATTCCCTGCCAGTTGGGGGTATTTAGTGCGCACAGATCCTTTTGCACCTCGTCTTTCCAGCGGTATCTGGGCCGACCGACCGGACGTCTTCCACTCGGTCGCCCCTGACACGCTCTCTCTTCGGCCCGAAGTTCGTCTCCCATCCTCTCCAGGTGACCCAGCTAGCGGAGTCGTGTGGCTTTGATCTCGCCAATAATATTAGGTATAGCCACAAGGTCTTCTAACTCACTGTTTTTCCATATACTGTGAATGTTTTTTCTGTTTATTGTAAAATCAGAAATGTAAATGTGCCCTTGAGGCCTACTCGCAGAATAAAGATTTGAATTTGAATCTTGGAAAACTACTTAACATAGGGTAAGTACATACAAACATTGTAATAGGTAAGAGTTGATTTGAATAAAATGAGTTTATTTCGGCTTACTTCTCAACAGTGGTCTCTTCTTGGGAAAAGCCGTAGAGTCAGACTTGTAAAAGTGCCCTTGTGGCCTGCTTGCAGAATAAATATTGAATTTGAGTTTCATATAAGTGGCAGGGCCGTTTAGGGGAAGGCAACCGGGACTGTCCTGGGCCTCAACAAGTGAGGGGCCCCCCACATAAAATTTCAAAAAACAGAAATTGTTGTGTATTTGGAAAGTTACTAGGGGCCTTGACTCATTCGTTGCCCCAAGGGATCCAAAACCCTCAATCCGGCTACGATCTACCATATTTTCTAAAGAAAAAGAATGGCAACGACAGCAGCTCGTCCAAGGGTTATGAAATAATGATCTTTATTCTGTAAGTAGGCCGCAAGGGCACTTTTACAAGTCTGACTCTACGGCGTTTCCCAAAAGGAGACCACTGTTGAGAAGAAAGCCGAAACAAATTAACAAACAGTCATTTTTTTCGAAATAACTCTTATATCTATTGCAATATTTGTACTTAGCCTATCCTAAATATATGTGTTAAGTATAAATTCGATGCGTAGTTCTCTAAGAAAACATATCAAAACTTATAAAAGTAACAAATAATAATAATAAAAGATAAAAAAGCAAAATTTGATTTTTTATTCAAAACAATTTAAGTACGTTTGATATGCCACCTCAAAAGAACCGTGTCCCGGTAAAAGTAAATTATTTAGTTTCTGTTTTGGGCCATGCATTGTTGTCTGTTAAATAGTCTTCTAGCCTATAATATGACTTATTTAAGTACTTTTTGAGAGCTGGAAAAGGTGATTTTAAAGCATCATCTGGTAACTTATATATAGTTGCTGTGCGATAGAGTGGGTTAGAAATGGTAAGTTACCTCAACTCTCGTAGGAAGGCGCCAAAGAACGGCACGAGGCGGCACTCCGGCATGGCGAGGGCCCTCCCTAGGGCGCGCTCGTACTCCGCCGAGAGGAGTGCCGCGGAGAGGAAGTCTAGCGCGGGAAGCGGCTCGTCCGAAATGCTGGTCCAGAAGGACTTCAGCTTCGTAGATCTGGAGGAGAAAATAATCAATAAATAAATATCAGCGGACCATCTCACACAAATCGGTCTAGTCCCGAACAAAGAAAAGCCGGCAATATACACAATGTATAGAAAAGTTATAATACTTAATCATACTTTTTGAGCACAATATATATGTAATTATTTAAAAAAAAATCATAGTCACAATTGTGATATCTATAGAAATCAAAGCACAAAGAAAAATATGATTGCTCTCGCATGTGGTCACACCAGGACTCGAAACCCGTCCTAATTTTACCAATAACTTTTAGGACTTAAAAGTTATTGGTAAAATAATTAAAATTAAGATGGATGTAACTAAAGCAATTACTCCTCCTAATTTATTAGGAATGGATCGTAAAATAGCATAAGCAAATAGAAAATATCATTCAGGTTGAATATGAACTGGAGTAACTAGTGGATTAGCGGGAATAAAATTATCTGGATCTCCTAATAAATAAGGATTAATTATAGTTAATATAATAAATATAAATATTATAATTAAAAATCCTATTAAATCTTTAAATGAAAAAAATGGATGAAAGGGAATTTTATCTAAATTTCTATTAATTCCTAAAGGATTATTTGATCCTGTTTGGTGTAAAAATAATAAATGAATTATAATTATTATACATTGAAATAAAACAATTTAACGGATTATATCGCGTATATTATCTTATATTAGTTCCCGACGTTTCGGAAACTTTCCATGGTCACAAAAAATGGTCATAAAAAGAGATAATATACGCGATGTAATCCGTTATTTTTTTTTTTAATATATTTCCTAAATGATGAAATATTTCCTAATATGGAATTGCTGAAAGTAAATTAAGGTAATACATATCCTATAAAAGCTGGCCTATTAATAAAAATAAAATAAATACACCAATTATTCATGTATATTTTAAATTAAAAGATTCATAATAAATTCCTCGTCCGATATGTAAATATACACAAATAAAAAAAAAATGATGCACCATTAGCATGAGTAGATCGCGTTAGGTGTGTTTCCCTTTCACTAGCGAGCTCTGTGCCCACACACACAGTACGTAGATCGTAATCAGGAAGTACCGGGTTCGAGTCCTGGTGTGACCACGTGCGAGAGCAATCGTATTTATCTTTGCGCTTTGATCTGTATCTAGATCACGATAGATAGTAATTTGGTGTTAATTTTCCCGCATTAAAAACACAGAATCCCAATAAACTTGTGGTTCATATAAAGAGAAGCAACATAGTCACAACTTCATAAAAGAAAGGAAAATACACATTTATCATTTTCTTTATTATTTATTATTGCTTAGCATTAGCACTAATTACAGTATACTAGCTAAGATACTATATACAGTAACAGTGCAAGCCTGTAAGGGTATTGCAAAATTGATTTAAATAATTAATTAATTAGGTAGGTGTAAATTTAAAAATTCTCAATAATACACATTTAAATTACAGTTACCTAAGCTTCTCGGGTGTTATTATTAGTATACTTAGTCAAGGGCCAAGATAAATATCCACGCAATGTTCCAAAATACCTGTAAGGGTATTGCAAAATTGATTTAAATAATTAATTAATTAGGTAGGTGTTAATTTAAAAATTCTCAATAATACACATTTAAATTACAGTTACCTAAGCTTCTCGGGTGTTATTATTAGTATACTTAGTCAAGGGCCAAGATAAATATCCACGCAATGTTCCATAATACCTGTAAGGGTATTGCAAAATCAATTTAAATAATTAATTAATTAGGTAGGTGTTAATTTAAAAATTCTCAATAATACACATTTAGATTACAGTTACCTAAGCTTCTCGGGTGTTATTATTAGTATACTTAGTCAAGGGCCAAGATAAATATCCACGCAATGTTCCAAAATACCTGTAAGGATATTGCAAAATTGATTTAAATAATTAATTAATTAGGTAGGTGTTAATTTAAAAATTCTCAATAATACACATTTAAATTACAGTTACCTAAGCTTCTCGGGTGTTATTATTAGTATACTTAGTCAAGGGCCAAGATAAATATCCACGCAATGTTCCAAAATACTTGTAAGGGTATTGCAAAATTGATTTAAATAATTAATTAATTAGGTAGGTGTTAATTTAAAAATTCTCAATAATACACATTTAAATTACAGTTACCTAAGCTTCTCGGGTGTTATTATTAGTATACTTAGTCAAGGGCCAAGATAAATATCCACGCAATGTTCCAAAATACCTGTAAGGGTATTGCAAAATTGATTTAAATAATTAATTAATTAGGTAGGTGTTAATTTAAAAATTCTCAATAATACACATTTAGATTACAGTTACCTAAGCTTCTCGGGTGTTATTATTAGTATACTTAGTCAAGGGCCAAGATAAATATCCACGCAATGTTCCAAAATACGTACATAAACCTCACTGCAGTAATAATAAGACTTATATACACTTTACATTGATTTAAACTTACACGATCTTTACTCATTATCACTACGAAACGTCGAAGAATTACCAACGAAAGGTAATTAAATAAATCATATTTATACGCGATTAAGCCCTGTTTTGTTGTGTTATATACATATTTCTGAAGCTTTGTGGTGTATATATTATATTGGTGCCCTTGACTGTACTAGACGATGATTTATTTAATAAATATAAACATGGAAACATCCAAGAGTCAGGAACAAATATTTATGGTCATCACACAAATATTTGCCCCTACCGGGATTTCAGAGAGAAGGCTATATAAGGTGTTACTGGTACCCTTTTAATACACTGAACTATTTTTGGCAATCTCAAATCGCATCCTTTCCAAACACACGTCTCCTTAACCGGAAAACTTTCCGGATTTTTATAAAAGTACTTTCGGTTTCACAAATAAAAATAGGTAAAGTTCATTAAACTTTTCGGTTTCAGAGATAAGATAAGGCTGTTTATTAAAATTTACGGTTGCAGAAATAAAACTAGTTAATAATATTCATTAGAGTTTGCAGTTTCATAAATAAAATTTGGTAAGATTCATTCAAGTTTCTGCTTGCAGAAATAAAATTAGATAGGTACTGTTAATTAAAGTTTGCCCTTTAAAAAATATATTAAGTAAAATTTATTAACGTTGCAGAAATAAAATTAGGTAAGGTTCATTAAAGTTTGCAGTTTATGAAATAAAATAAGTTATAGTTTATTAAAGTTTTATATTCCAGAAATAAAATTAACTAATAATTATTCGTTGAAGTTTGCAGTTTAAGAAATAAAATCAGGTAATGTTTTTTTATAGATAGCTAGTTATTGATTTAAACTAATCGCGTTTCGGACGTCGCGTTACGTCCATGGTCTCAAATCAAGTCCAAGCGCGGAGACATCGGAAAACTAGCGTGGTTAGAAGATGTTGATACCCGCCTCTCCAGTTCCTTCGAGACTATGGACGTAACGCGACGTCCGAAACGTCGAAGAATTACCAACGAAAGGTTACTCAATAAATCATATTTATACGCGATAAAGCCCCGTTTCATGTGTTATGATAAGAGGTAAATCCCATTGAAATTTAAGCTGATAATCTTCAAACGCCTGATCCAATTCTTTTGAACATTTTTTTTTATCTTTTATCGTCGGAGGTTGAAACAGTCAATAACAAAAACAAGCATATCCAGTAACAATCGGTTTAAATTATAAAAACCGAACCGGATCGGTTGTAATCGGTTTATGAAGCAATTTCGGACCTCTCTGCGGCGATGCAATATGGTTGATAGTGATGGGACAAGAGGTTATCAACTATCGATATTGGTCGAAAAAATTGATAGATTCAGGCGTTACTTTGCGAATTCCATATTAGATTAATGGAGTTTCCTTTGCTTTACCGCGAAATAGTGTCTTGTTGAACGATGTTACAATAAATTGTGCTCACATGCGCATATTTTCATGCAGTTTCCACAAATAAATACGTATGCAAATTCAACAAATCATCACCAGCCAGCACCACATTCAACAATCGAAGATTTTTTTCTCGAGTGGACGTGGACAGTCAACATCTTCAGCATCTCCTGATGATGCCTCGTAGAGAGGCGAAACACGTGTCGAGGATTATACTGTCTGGTGATGGTTTGTTGTATTTGCATGCGTATATTTGTGGAAACTGCATGAAAATATGCGCATGTGAGCACAATTTATTGTCACACCTAACCAAGACACTATATTTCGCCGTAAAGCAAAGGAACTTTAATCCCTTAATCTTGGTGAAAAGAAGTAAAAAATCGGACTATTGCAGTACTAGCAAATATAGGTTTCACTCGCGTTACGAGAAATTAAGTATGACATCACTCGAACAAAGCGATTTGCATCTACATTCTTTGTTAGAACGGGTAAAGAGTGGTACTGTCTTCCAGCATATCTTTTCTCAGAACAATATAACTTGGATCTCTTCAAGACGAGAGTGAATAGACACTATCTAAGTAAGCATGCTCCATCGTTGGCTTCATCGGCACTTACCAATAGGTGAGATTGAAGTCAAATGCTTGCCTATCTTACATTAAAAAAAACATGTTTTAACTGTGGCTATACTTACTTATCTACATACTCGTATGTGCTAAGTTTCTTTTAATTCCGTTATATGGTTTACGCGTTCTTGCATTACACACATCCAAATTTTCAAACATTTGCACAAACATGCACATTTTAAATACTAGAAGAATTGTGTAATTGATATTTTGGACTTCGTAATTGGACACAATTCTGTCTCGTATTACAAATCTGAATCGGAAAATGAGTCTATTTATCGGTATGTAAACAAAACAATCTGATTGGATTATATCACGTAAGTTATCTCATTTGAGTTCCCCACGTTTCGGAAGCTTTACAGCGTCCATGTTCATGGGGTCGACTGGAAAAAAGTGCTTTTAAAATAATATAATTACTAACGAGGTAGTCTGGAAGTTTTCTTTGCGGCGTTCCTTTCTCATCAGTAAGCCTCATTTTCTTTCTCATCAGAAACGCTGGAAGTTTATTTTAAATAAAATAATTAAGCCCTTCTGAGTTTTATTAAGTCTTTACACATTAGGCCTATCTGGTATGTAAGTATGTACCTTTATTTGTTTGTATAAGTGGGTAGTTTATCTTCTTTTTAAAAGCCAAGCCCTCAAGCTCTGACTTTACTGACCCTACACCTTATCTTAAAAAGTATGGCTTCAACTGGCTTGAAGCCCCTAAGCCCTGATTTTACTAACCCTACACGTTGGTTTCAAAGGTATGGCTTGGCCGTTTCATACATCAGTATGTCTTTAGTATTGTGATAATATTATTAATTTATTTTAATTATTTATTTTAAATATTAATTCCTCTCTATGAAACGGATAGGCTTTACTTTTGTAATCAAGGTGTAGGGTTAGTAAAATCAGGGCATAGGGGCTTCAAGCCAGTTGAAGCCATAATTTTTAAGATAAGACTTGGCTTTTCCTGGGATCTGATAACTTTTTTACAGGGAAAATGAGCTTGAGAGTCTTGGCTTCCAATTTGACTTGAAGTGTTTTTGGTGGGATTATTTTTACCTTAATGCTTTTGGTGGGATTATGATTTCTGCAATATCTTAGCTAAAATTAAATTTATAAAATGATATACGACAGGTTTAAAGCACTTTTATGAATAAGGCAGTTTCATAAACTCTATACATACATTCAGCTTGTCTGTCGGAATGAACACGCAGTCATAAAAATGGAACACGTTTTATGTTCAACAATTTAAAATAATGTCTGTCGGGACATAAAACGTGCCGTTTAATGAGGACAATTTAAGTCGTCAAAGCCTGCAAGGTGCGTAATAAAAATAAAAATAATTATAACTAAACTATACTATACTATTCTGAAGTTGTAAAAATGAAATGTCTGTATATTGAAGATATTTACAAAAAATGATTGTTAAGGACTATTTGACGCGGTCACTGAAACGAAAAATATTTTTTTTTTATATGTGTCGTTGTGGCTTCATCACGCAAAGTCGGCTAAACACATTATGATACGGACTATTTGACGCGGTCACTGAATCGAGAAATATTTTTTTTTGGATTTTTTTGTATGTTTGTATGTTCGTATGTGTCGTTGTGGCTTCATCACACAAAATCGGCTGAACCAAACATCCAACCATTCAACCATTTTTGGTACACGGGTAGCTGGGTATCTCCAGATGGTTATAGGATACTTTTTACCCGACTACGCTGAAGGAAAAACGACGGGACAGACACACTTTCGCATTTATAATATTAGCATGGATTATAAATATTGGAAACTACTAACATAGATTATTAAGTAATCCCATTTTGTTTACTAACATCCTATGGACCACAAAGTTGTCAAAAAATAAAGATTTTATTTTTTAATTTTTCTACTTCTCCTTCTTTTTCTGAGCATATATGTGTCCACTGCTGGACATATGCCTCTTGCATGGATTTCCAATTGGTTCTTGATGCGGTGATTCTATTCCAGGTCGGCCCTCGACCATCTGGCTTGCGGTCTTCCAACCCTTCTGCCACCCGTTCGAGGTCTCCAGTGTAGCGCTCGCTGACTCCACCTGTCATCGTCTCTGCGACATATATGGCCGGCCCATTGCCACTTTAGTTGCACAACTTTATCACCGATGTCGGTGACTTTCGTGCGTTGGCGAATGTGCTCGTTGCGTATTCTATGTATTTATTATTACGGCTTAATTACACCAAAAGGGCGTAATGAATTAAGCCAACTTCAAGTCTTTTTGGTGTTTAGATCGATAAAGGATACTTTTTCCCTACTCCACTGAAGCAATAAGAAGTTTATGGCTTTTGTCACCTCCTTCAACGAAACCTTACCTTAGTAAAATTTCTACTTCTAGAATTTACCAATAGATAGAATAATAATTTGGTAGAGAATTAGGTCATATATCTTTATATCTTCTAACATTACTTGATATATCGTTTATTTTGTATACTCTATCTTCACTTATTAAAATTATCAATAAACATAATATTCAGTTGGTAAAAAGCTTAACTCGCTAACAATTCAACGGAGTTTCGTTTCGCGGGGCTCCTATTTCCACTGAGGGACTCGAGGTAACGAACGAACTGAATTCGGTTGTGATACTGTTCTATGACTAGTCTTAGGACTAGTATAAAACGGATTAAAAATACACGAAAGTATGATATATACGAAAAGTATACTTTACTAAAACGACTAAGGTGTATTATGAGCTTTGGGTTCTCATTTCTATCAACACGACGAATAAGAAACGAGTGTATCAAAACAAACGTGATGCAAAACAAAGCTTTATATTAGATAAAATTACAAAAATATATCAATATCGCGTTTACACATCGACATTAGCGAAATACCTCTTGCTAAAACCAGCAAGAAGTGAAAGCCCTAAAACAAAAACAGAAATACAATTTAAAACATGTTTTATGCGTTTAAAATCTCAAATAGTGTAAAGCATTGAAACAAAATTCGTATTATATTTTTATCGATAACATATCGTCAGCCAATTTTCAAATCAAGTTTGCTAGCAGCAGGTTTTTTTACCATTCAAAATACTTAAACAAAAATCCTAAAGAAATAAGGGCAAAAAGCCAACCTTTTCTTTATATACGCCAGTAAAAAAATAATCTTTAGGTACCTATTCATAGACTATTGGGATAGGGCGCAGTTAAAATATGAATCGGACACAGTTGGATTATGGACGATAATTTTATGAGAAAACATTAATGAAAAATTGCATACTTTTATGAATTCACAAGCCGAACGCTTAGGCCGATCGTGCCTCTCTATCGATCGTTCCCTGCTCTCGCTTGCACGCTCGGCTCAGGCGAAACGTGACAGCGGAACGTGAGAATGAGGCTGGGAACAAATTATCAGACGCGGCTGACGGCAAATATAACTAGATACACTGAATTGTGCAAAATATCGCAGGTAAGCCGTGGACGTAACCTTTTGCTGACCTGGAGCGTTCCGACATCCGACAGAAATCTGGCGCGCTGGATGTTTTTGTCAGCTGTCCGACGTCCCGTTCGACTGTGCACACTTATCAGTCGGCCTTCAGCCAGGTCCGATAATTTTTTCCCAGCTTGAGTCCATGCTTTTTGTGCCTGCAGCCGGCGTTCATCAATTTATAAGACGTTATCACGTCAAAAAATACACGGCTCTCGAAGGATAGTGGAGAGGAGGCAAACGAAGGCTACGCGGGTATAGCGAAAAACTTGTCTATAGCCTCCAGGTTTGAACCGGGCGGACGGTAAAGACCGGATGGTTTGACCCTGGTGCCGTGGGAGAGGGGCAGGTGCCTGTTGTGGGATGCGACTTGCGTGAGTACTTTTGCCGCTTCGCATCTTAGTCGTACCATGCGAGTGCAAGGAGCGGCAGCTGAGCTGGCGGTGCTACGTAAGCGGGAGAAGTACTCGGTGCTCGCTTACTATTTGTTCGTGCCGCTTGCGGTTGAAACGACTGGGTGTTGGTGCTGCGAAGCCAAAACCTTTTTTGTGGAAGAGGGGCGCCGCTTAAGGGAGACAGGTCTGGACCCACTCTCCGGGTCATTCCTAGTGCAGAGGCTGGCTGTCACCGTTCAAAGGGGTAATGCCGCTAGCGTGACCTTTGCGCCGGGAGTGACTCGGGGTGAGTAGTTTGACTAGGTTTAGTTTGTAGAGTTTAGTTTAGCTTATTTTAGAATTTTGTGGTTTGTTTTGTAATGTCTAAATAATTATGTATGTGTTTTTAGTGCAATAAATATAAAATTAAGCATTATAAAGTTGTAAAAATGAAATGTCTGTACATAAAAGTTATTTTCAAAAAAACGATTGTAACGGACTATTTGGAGGTCACGGAATGGAACATTTTTTTTGGATTTTTTTGTATGTTTGTATGTGTGGTTGCGGCTACACGGGTAGCTGGGTATCTCCAGATGGTCATAGGATACTTTTTACGTCACTATGCTAAAAAAAGAGGGATTATTACTTTTTCTCCTCCGCGAACGAAATTGCGAGCACCTTCTAGTTAATTGATATAAATCATAATTTCCCATCATAGTCCCATCCCTATTGTGAAATTGTAGTGCGCGAACTCAGCTGAAAAGGAACGATAAAAACGAAAAAAGAAATATTACAACAGTTACATTCGGCGCAAGGCTGGGGCGGCGACATATTGGATTTTTTTATTTGCAGTGGAGAAGTTTGTGATTACTCGTAGACATGCGCCAAACAATAATTCGCCAAGTAATGCCATATTATCACATCTCTCGAAAGCGCGAAGAGCAGTCACAGTGAGATGTCACATCACTTAAAACATTACGCAACGCAATACTATTGCGTGGCCGGCAATTTCTAATAGAGCAGCGATTGGTGTCACCGCACCAGAGTAATCTATAGTATAGATCTATTATAAAGTTGTAAAAATTAAATGTTTCTATGTTTGTATGTGTGCACGCTAAATCGGATTTCAACTATTTTTGGTACACGGGTAGCTGGGTATCTCAAGACGGTTATAGGATACTTTTTACTTTATTTTTTGTATGTTTGTATATGTCGTTGTGGCTTCATACCGCCAAATCGTCTAAACAGATTTCAACTGTTTTTGGTACACTTTTTATCTGACTACTCTGAAGAAAATAAGAGGGGTTATGACATTTTCTCCACCGCGAACGAAGTTTAAGTATAAAATAATGAATACCAAATATATACCAGCATTACCAAATATATATTGCATGGAAGACGGACGCTACTCAAGTTCTTGTTCCAGCTGATGCCGACGTAGCATTCGCTTGAAAACTACCTTGCTTGGTGCTTGTCTGATAGAAAGAGCTAGCGAATTCCAGAGACGGCTTCCCTGAACGGCGAGAGAATTTAACATGAAACCGATATGGTGCAAAGGCGTTGAATGTTTGAGAATTCGGGAGGAACGTAGCTTACACCCTGGACGGGGAGTTTGAATAACGAATTTGCTTTTGATATATGATGTACACTAATCGGATCTATATCGGAATCCCTAACGTCGTTTCTCTTATTGTATCGTTTGACCTAATGTATCGGTTGTCCTCACGCATTTTCCCATAGAAAATATGCAATCAGCTGATCAAGTCTACTATGGGAAGTCGATTTTTATTTATTTCTCTACATATGTTCCTTGGGGAAAGTTGTTCAGTATCATCTTTAAAATCATCTCGCTGCGGGAAAATGACCACTAAAATTTCACATTGTACCTATATTAAAATGAATAGGCAGATAGGTTAAGAATGGAAACTTGTGTAGCAGAAATCGCTTTCAGCTTTTCATTTACGCAATCCAGCTTCCACAATTTAGTAACCGCACTGTATTTTTTTCTCTGTAGTTAACTATGCATTCAGAAATATCCAATGGACATTCTCTCATGTTATTTTCCTGGTTGAATGTAGCAATGTTTTTGTGCAACTTTTATATAAAATATTTGGCTTAGGTATTTTTTTACAGTTTGCATCTACACATACTAGTTATGTATTATGTTTGACGACGCATAATGAAAGTTGTCTCGAGAGCGCTCCCATCGACCCGTTTATGTAGGGGAGAGCGGGGTTAAAAGTGCCGGGGCGGGACGGAGCAATTCGTATGATGTTTTTTTTTTTGTACCCACTAACGTATAAAGAATGTTCAACGGCCAAGTCACACAACATTAACTATAATAATAAAGAAATCGCAGTAAAGAACCTTAGACTTGGCACGACTTTGTCTAGATTTCATTACTTTTTAGAAATAAACAAGCTGCTCCATCGAGACTTGGCTAGTTTTTTACAGAATGTTTTTGGTGGGATTTTACTTCTTTTTGTAGGCCGGCCCACTAAGTTGAATATTTTTTGGTAAAGGCGGTATGTCGATCTCTAATAGTTTGGTTGGGCTCTTGTGTTTTCTAATCAGGGTCACCAGGTACTCCAGATCTTCGATTATCCTAGTTTTATAGTTTTCCCTTTATGTGGCCATTAAACCCTAACTCTGTAGCAAATTTCAGCTCTCTGAGTTTTCCCATAAACTCAGAGAGCTGAAATGTACTAGTTCTATTCTGATGATCATGAGTGAGTAAGTGAGTGAGTGAGTGAGTGTCATAAATGCGAAACCTTGCTTTCGCTTAACTTCGGAACTAAATGACCAACAGACTTTTGGATTTTAAGTATGTGAGCTTACTGGATGACGAAAATTTCTGCGTTCTGTTCTTATCTAGAGGTTCTCAAATAGGGGCCTGAAAATGCGGCGAAATGGATCCAGTAAAGGATGGTTGACGACCGGTTTGGCTCAGTGGGAGTAACGTTGCCTGCGAAGCATAGATCCTGGGTTCAAATCCCGGTATGGGCAAATATTTGTGTGATGAGCATAATTATTTGTTCCTGAGTCTTGGATGTTTTCTATGTATATAAGTTATATATCTATTAAATATATCGTCGTCTAGTACCCATAACACAAGCCTTATTGCGCTTACCATGGGACTAGTTCGATTTGTGTACAATTGTCCCGTAATATTTATTTTATTTATTTATTTATTATGGTACGGCAGTGTTTGCTTCGCGCTCGACTTGGCGGGGGCACTGCCGTGCCCCCCGATTTAGGTATTATAATAAAATTTATCTATACATTATGTATACCGTCGCCTAGTACTCATAGTACAAAATTTGCTTTAAGTTGGGACTAGGTCGCTTTGTGTAAGATTGTCCCTGATATTTATTTACTTATTTATTTATTTAATAGCCCAGTATTTAATCCATCATTTTAATCCTATAACCCAGTATATTTAGATCTCATCAATCTCCAATAGTTCTTGCATCTGGCGGGTGCTGTCTCTGTGCGCGTCTCATGATACGGGCAGGAACAGCACCCGCGCGGTGAACCTCAAATTTCATTAAATTGTCGAAAGGGTCTCTACGTGTTGGCTTCGGCTCCTCCCAAAGGTCCGGGACACCATTGTCCCGTGAGCGGATGCGACATACAATATGTCTGTACATTGGATATTTTAAAATAAAATACCCCCCAAAAGTACCCCTAATGTTTAAAATTCATTTATACACGTCCGTCTTTGGGTCAAGGACTTCCGTATGTGTACCAAATTTCAACTAAATTGGTCCAGTAGTTTCGGTGCAAAGTGACTGTGACAGACGGACGGACACACGAAGTGAGATTATAAGGGTTCCGTTTTCCCCTTTTGAGGTACGGAACCCTAAAAATATATGAAACGGACTAAATCGTTTTTTGTATGTTTTATGTGTCCTTGCGGCTTCATCACGTCAAAACGGCTAAACCTGCTGCACACACAGATGGTTATATGATACTTTTTACCCGACTACGCTGGAGCAAAAAGATGGTTATGGCTTGTTCATCCTCCGCGAACGAGATGCGGGCACCTTCTTAATTTTATAATAGAATAGACAACGATTTACATATCTATACTATACTATTATATATACAATTAAAAAGTTGTAAAAATGAAATGTCTGTACATTGAAGATATTTAAAAAATATATGATACGGACTATTTGACAGTCACTGAATCGAAAAATATTTTTTTTTGATTTTTTGTTTGTTTTTATGTTCATATGTGTCGTTGTGGCTTCATCACACAAAATCGGCTGAACCAACCATCCAACCATTCAACCATTTTTGGTAGGGGAGGACGGAGCTGCAAGTTCCCGGGGTAAGTTGTTCCGATGGCAATAACTTTGTAAAGAAAAGAGATAGCAATACGTGAGAAGTGTGCTGTTTGAGCATCAGGCGACGCGCCGAGCTGGCGGCCATCTGAGTTACTCCAGCGCCGGCGGCTGAGTGGCGGCGTGCACGGAGCTCGTAAAACACCACGTGAGTAAATTTTATCGTGTTTAAACTTTTTGGTCTATTTTTGTTAATTATGACCCGATTTACATGTAACTTTCCTATTTTGTAGTGACATTAGTAAGGTGTCTTGTAGTTCAAGTGTTTTTTGAATTAATTCTATTGAATTGGTGGTTTGGCAGTATTTGTAAAAAAATAAATTTGGGGTTGGATGTTCCCTCCCGGAGGGGCTGCTTGTTCCGCGGAACAACTTACTCCAACGAACCTTCAATGTTACCTATAATTTTTAAGATCGTTTTTTTTTAGAATGCGTACCTACAAACGAAACTCAGATAGAGGAAAAACCTCCGAAACATTAATGCGTCAAGCTGCAAATGATGTCATTAAAGAGGGAAAAAAAGTAAAAACAGTTACCAGAGAAGTGGATATTTGCCACATGATGCTTAGTCGATTTGTTCATAAATTGAAAGCCGGTAAAGATCCAACTACAGGATATAAATGCAGGACAGTATTTACTGTGGAACAGGAGAAACAGCTAGTGGACTACATTTTAAGGTGTTCCTCAATATACTTCGGCTTGCTGCCAGGAGAGGTGAACTCGCATATGAATGAGCTGTAAGATTGAATTTGAACAATATTCCCCCTTCGTGGCACAAGAATCGTGAAGCTGGTGCTGACTGGTTCACTGGATTTATAAAGAGCCAATGGGCTCTTATCAATAAGAACCCCAGAAGTGACCAGTCTTGGACGTGCATCGGCATTCAATAAACATAAAGTGAATGAATTTTTCACTAAGCTGGGTGATATTCTACTTAAACATATGTTGACTCCGTCCAGAATCTGGAACCTGCGGGCCTATGATGGTTGCGTTTATCACGCAATAAATGATATGATAACGCGCCTGTCACTCTCACACTTACATACGAGTCAGAAGTTGACGGCAGCTATGTCACTTATTTATCGCGTGACAAACGCAACCATCATAGGCCCGCTGGACGAGACTGGAGTTACAAAAGAGAAAAGAGACACATAAAAAAAAGACGGTATTGAAGCCAAAGAAGATAGTAGCTCAAAAAGGCGTTTTTTTTGTTGTTTTTAAAGTTCAGTTATAAATCTGACAGTAATTATAATACATAACATGTAATAAATCTGTCCCTGTAAGTTGATAGATCTCAATTGGTAGTTAATTTGATAAAAAGTTTATCTGAAGATTACCAGTTATGTTATTTTTTAAAAGTTAGTTATGTATCTTACAAGATTTATAACCTGATGAATGTCAAATCTGACTGAAAATTAAAAAGAAATGGTTATTTGGACGTTTTCAGGTTTTTTTGTTTTTGCACAACTGAATGCATTTGAGAGAAATTATAATATAAAACATATTATAAATCTATTTAATGATTGTTTTATTTACAAAAAAACATTTTATTCTCACATTAAATTTTTATAGATTATAAGCGGAACAATTTGCCTCAAGGGTGGAATAACTCACCCCAAAGCGGGGCTAAAAGTTCCACTCCGTAAAAGTAAAAAAAAAATCTGAAAAAAAATAACTACTGAGATATTGGCCCAAATCACTATAATATTACAAAAGCCGATAGACAACTCTTTCATATTTCCTCATATCAAAAATTCATCCTATCATTTTCATAATGAAATTCCATGTTATTGGAAAATCGGCACTTGCAGCCCCCACCTCCCCTACACGGGTGGCTGGGTATCTCCAGATGGTTATAAGATACTTTTTACCCGACTACGCTATCGAAAAAAAGAGAGGTTATGTTTTTTTTCTACTCCGCGAACGAAGTTGCGGGCGTCTTCTAGTTAAGTTATATAAACAAAATGTCTGTACATTAAAGATATTTACAAAAAATAAGTGAAATTGACTAATTTGAAGGACACTAGAGTTGAACAATTGTATCTCTTCCAAGCAAAAGAACTGTCAAATATATAAAAACTGAATATGGCAATGTTTTGTATCTGTCACAGATGTCAAGTTGTTTATGTGTCTTAAGAAACAATTTATCTTTACGTGCGTTGGTTTAAAAAAAAACGTTTTAACTATGAGATAACCTGGTCAGCGGGAACTGCTTTTCCGCATGATCATTAACTTCGATGCTGTAAAGCAACAGCAAGAAGCGATTATCGCTGAAAAGCGGCAATGTTTCCATTGCATTATGTTTTTGGCTGGTAAGATTAACCAATCTTAGTACTTCTGAATAACACCAATATGGTTTATGTTTAAAATAATGTTCAAGTGAAGCCAATTAGCTTTTAGCAGCCTCTTAAGTGCACTGAGAATATATTATGTGGTATTAGTGACTTATTTATTATTCCTAAGACTATTTAGTGCCCTATATTTAGTGTTGCCATATACCAAAGCACAGATAAAACAATTTAAATTGGTGGGGTAAAGATATTATAGCCAGACTAAATCTATCTAATAGTTTTTATTTTGTATGTGCCGGGCATTCCCAAATTTATTTATTTATTATACGAGGGAAGGATTGTTCCAGGTAGTCCTATACCTAAGTTCAAACAGTTCTCATTTTCAAAGATAAGAACGAAGCTCAGGCTTCACATCTTAAATTTGCCTTTTGTGTCAGTAACATTATTGTGAGCGCTCTGGAATCTGTGCGTAAATCGTTTCCATTCGGCTCCGCTTACAAATGGTCGCTGCGTGCCCGGTGTACGTAAGGCCCGATTTTCGACGCATTGTGATAAATAATATATTAATTTTAAATATTTTCGACTGTCTGACTTGAGGTATCTTCATTTGAATAAATATTTATTTATTCAAATGAATGAGACAAATGAGAGCTATAGTTAAGTGTAAAACTGCTGGTACTCTCATGAAGTCATCTTTTGAACACAAAAAAACTAAATCAAAATAGGTAAGGTCAGGTGGGGTAAGTGAAACATAACTAATTTCGTGGGGAAAGAGAATCCATACAATTGGCCCAACTCTATTTTAATTGACAAATATGTCAGTTTTCAGTTTCACATTTACAACGTTTCTCTTACCCCGGTGTTTCACTTACACCATCTAACCTTACACCCGTTCAACAGCTTTCAAAATATTTATTTAAAGACCGGGATTTTCGCCAAAGAGCTCGAAATGCCACAAAAATCTACATGTATAAAAATTATTTCACGAAAGAGTGTCGGGTGAAACGCTCAAATGATGGGCCGGCTAAAAACGCCGCGTTTTTCCCATCATTACGTAAAAAGAAAGTTTTCGTTGTGGCATAAATTTGGGCCATTTGGCGAATAGGTGCCAATCGCGAGCCGCAACTTTGTTTTTCATTAAAATAACATTATTTCTTTGGAAATTTGAAAATTTCGTCCCCGAAGTATTCCTTTTATTCCCAAGTAATTTAAAAGTATTTAAAGTTATAGCTCGGTTGGAATGAGACATAGAAATGGGGATGACAAATTTGATAAAGTGTCAGAAATGGCAGCTAGTATTGACTTTCAATTATAAAGTACTTTTTTTAATAAAACCATTTTAACCGATTATAACGCGTAAAAATATTATCTCATTTGAGTTCCCGACGTTTCGAAAGCTTTTCAGCTTTCCATGTTCACGAGTTTACTGAGGAAAGATAAATTTTTCTCTGTTAAAGTTATAAATCACTGTAATTTGGAATATACCTAAGGTGTAATATGCCCTCTTGATCACTGAAAATTCAGGCTTCTAGCTTCATCAGCAAATAGATTACAGGGGGTCGAAAATGGCGTGAATGGCTTTGAGAAAAGGATCGTACGGCGTGCCTTTGTTTTGCTCGACTTGGCGGGGGCACTGCCGTGCCCCCAGATTTTTCTCTGTTAAAGTTACAATTCATCTCATTTGTGAAATGCTGCTTGGTAAATTATTTAAATAAAATAATTAAGCCCTTCTGGCACATGTGTTACTGTCTTTACATATTAGGCCCATCTGGTATGTATATGTACACCTTTATTTTGTTTTTTTTTTCAAAGTGCCTAGTTTGCTCAAATTGTAACGTAGACGGAGAAAAATACATCTTTTCTCAGTAAACCCGTGAACATGGAAAGCGGAAAAGCTTCCGAAACGTCGGCAACTCAAATGAGATAATATACGCGATATAATCCGTTAAAATTGTTTTATTTACAGATGGTTATAGGCAGTGCCGTAAATAGGGCGGTGCCAGCGGTGCCCAGGCACAGGGCGCAGAGCCTGGAGGGGCGCAGAAATGACAAACGGGACTATGAAAACAAAAAATCAAGGGTGCACTTATAGAAGCTTCAACCGGGCGCTTAAAAGGCTAGTTTCGGCACTGGTTATAGGGTACTTTTTAACCGACTATGCTGAAGAATAAAAGAGAGGTATTTTTCTCTTCCGCCACAGAAGTTGCAGTCAGCTCCTAGTACGTATTATATATTTACAAGAATTTCTTGTTTAAAGTTATAGGATTATGCCTGTTGAACTCAGTAAGAGCCTGAGGTAAAGAATCGGCCCGCCTGGCACGATCTAAAATAATAATATTGATTACGTCACAAAGCTGACGTCAACTTGTGCCGCTTTTAATCCATACTAATATTATAAATGCGAAAGTGTGTCCGTCTGTCTGTCTGTTACCTCTTCACGCTTAAACCGCTGAACCGATTTGGATGAAATTTGGTATGGAGATAGTTT
Organism: Hedya salicella; assembly: GCA_905404275.2. NCBI lineage: Eukaryota > Metazoa > Arthropoda > Insecta > Lepidoptera > Tortricidae > Hedya > Hedya salicella. The sequence continues at coordinate 50,491,094 of FR990097.1, read as the reverse complement.
GAGGCCCGGGAAAGGACTTAGGCTACTTTTTATCCTGGAAAAATACCCTTATCCGCGATAAACGAATTTAAGGCGGACGAAGTCGCGGGCAGAAGCTAGATGGTAATATTATCAAAGTAATTCAACAATTTACCTAATACCTTTCGTACGAAGTGATGAAAACTGTCTTCTATTGCAATATGGTCTTAGAAATGTAACATCTAAGATTGATATTTGAGTAAATAATTGAACGAGATAAGAGGTAGTTAGAGTAATTTGAAATGGGAGCGATTGCATGATACGGTAGCGCTTAGCACAGATATCGTAAAGGACAGATATTATTACATATTAAGTAACGTAGTGGCATTAGTAATAAATATGGAGAATAGCAGACAAAAAAATATTATTTAAGATATTGTCAACAATTTGTTAGTATTTCTACGAAAATCATAATGTTTTATTAGGTACCAGAAGGCGCCCGCAAATTCGTTCGCGTAGGATTAAAAGTCACGACCCCTCTTTTTTCTTCAGTGTAGTCGGGAAAAAAGTATTCTATAACTATCTGGAGATACCCAGCTAACCATGTACCAAAAATAGTTGAAATCCGTCTAACCGATTTTGCGTGATGAAGCCACAACGACTCATACAAAAATGCAAAAAATTAAAAAAAATATTTTTTGCTTCTCCTCCAAATAGTCCATTGCAATAGTTTTTTTTCAACATCTTCAATGTATAGACATTTCATTTTTACAACTTTATAATAGTATAGATGACGGTTTTTGCAATTTTGTAAAAGTGTTTTTCTCCACTTAGTTACTATATTTTAAATACAAAAATCTAAATGAAAAAGAAAACAAGGCTCTTGTTCAAGTCTGGATAAAGTGTTTATAATTGATAGATTCAAGAGTTACTTTGCGGAATTCCATATTTGATTAATGGATTATAGTACCTTTGCTTTACCGCGAAATTGCGTCTTGGTTAGATGTGACACTAAATTCTGCTCACATGCGCATATTTTCATGCAGTTTCCACAAAAAATACGCATGCAAATTCAACAAACCACCACCGGACAGTAATCCTCGACACGTGTTTCACCTCTTTACGAGGCATCATCAGGAGATGCAGGAGATGTTGACGGTCGCGTCCACCCGAGAAGTCAAATGGTATAACAATGACGCTTTTGTTTACTTAAAATTCACGTGACTTAAGATTAATAAGATTTTGTAGCACCAGCTAGCACGGGTTCGTGCGACGGGGCAATTTATTTAAGTGAAAACACTACGCGTACAGTTTATAATAGTTTATTGCACGAAAGATGCACTATTTATAATAAACTAATGAACATTAGAGATTAATCTAACTGGATTTAGGGTCAGCAACATGCACGTAATGCCCCTGGCATTGCAAGCGTTCATAGGCTGCGGTGACTGCTTAACATAAGGCAGGCCGTACGCTTGTTTGACACCTTAGTAGTATAAAAAAAAAATCTAACTGGAATATTGTAATAACTATCTTATTAGTACAGTTGGTAGCTCGCAGGTTGCCGGACTGCGCGGGAGCGGCGTATTCGTATTCTCGGCCGTTCGCGTTCCGATTCTCAGCCGCTATTGGCTGTTGCGCTGCAGCACGAGATTCATCCAATACGCAGGCCTTATTAGTGACGGCCGGCGTTTGAATAGGCCGCGTTCTAATTTTGATTAGTAATGTAATGGGGAATCGATGAAAATTTTCAAAAATCTCCTACTCCTTCCTAATATTCATTCACATAATATTGATTACCTGTGATGACGAAATAGTGGCTATTCTATTATTGTGTAAAAAAAACCATTAATATCTGTCACAACAAAGCGCGCAAAAATATCTGACACGACTCTATTTCTATGGCCGGTTAGCACGTGTCAGATATTTTCGCCGCTTTGTTATGGCAGATATTGATAATGGTGACTGTACCTACGTATACTGGTGCAACTGAAAAATCAACATGTTACAGGAGTTCTGTTTAATTTTTTTATTGATCTAAATTTAACGTAACTTTCTTGTCTTTAAAGATGGTTTCACAACATTTTGGATTCGACAATGGAATTCCTAATTTAATAACCAATTTTTGTGATTTATCGGGTTTGACATTACAACTTTAGATTTTTTCTTATCTGTTGTTTAAGGTATCTGTAGGCGATTCATACGCTAGCCCTTAAAGGGGTAAGCGGCGTGAAATTGAATGCTAAACTACCGCCATATCTCGTAATTACCATCAAACAGTATTTAGGGGAAGATTCCATTAATTCTAAAGTATTGTCTCGGCATATGACTTGTTGTGATGTATTTACCTACAAAACAACAAGGCGCAAAAAGTTTCTGTAAATAACTTATACAAGTTGTACTTTTCTTGGAACATCCCTCAACTCACTCTACACTCTCATCGAGTCGATTATAGAGAGCGCACTGTGACATCAGGACGGACATAACATAACTGGGTAATCAAGTTTTAGACCCACATAAATCTGTCCACAACTTTTAATCTTCATTTTAAAATAACGCCTTCTAACAATGATTTCTTTTTTTAGGGTTCCGTAGCCAAAATGGCAAAAACGGAAGTCGTTTTGTCATGTCCGTCCGTATGTCTCAGGCATTTCACTCAAAAACTACTGCATGTATATTGATGAAATTTGGAGGATAGGTGTTTTGTACGAGTCGCTACTAAGTTTGATAGTTAAATAATAATAAAATATATTTCTAAGGGGAGCATTCCATATATGTAACCGAAACTGAAAAAAAAGTGCAAATATCCTAAGTACCTACATATTTCGACAGCTCTTTTAAAAACATTTTGTGGTTTTACAAACAAATTTTTGATTTAGTGATTATTTTCGGAAATAATCGCTCCGGTGTTCCCCGCCTCTATTTTCTAAACCTGATATCAAAAAAATATGAAAAAAATCAAAAAGATAAAACTTAAAAAATACTTTCAACGAAAACTATTTTCAACATGATCGGATGTACCGTTTTTGAGTCATTGCCGAAAAACTGTGCTTCTCAGCAAAAGGACGTATGTGCCGTGGAGATACGCTCTTTTGCTATAGTGCACTTTTTAATATCGTATTTTTGAATGAATGAATGAATGATTTATTCAATGTATGTGGGAGATGGGTTACATTTGCAGGTTGAGCTACATAACACAGAATCACCAGACCCTACCTTTACAGGCGTTGTACATACATGTTGGCATATACATAATTTAATTACCTAATTTACAATCTTCTATCTTAAAAAAATACAGTAAACTACACTATTTTCCTAAATTACATGTCAAAGTCTCAAATTGTCACGGTTAACATAATATTCATAATTAATAATAGTTAGCAATTATCATTAAAGAAATCATTGATACTGTAATAACATTTTTTTGCAAGCCATGTCTGAATATATGTTTAAAATGACATATATTTATTAATTTTAAATCATCAGGAATTTTAGTATAAATTGAGATACACATATTATAAGAATTTTTAGAAGTTAGTCTCAATCTTGCAGCGGGCTTGTGCAGTTTGTGTCTATATTGAGATCGGACTTCTCGTGAGCTGAGCTGCTGTATATCTGTAAATTGGTCTTTGTATTTATGAACAAATGCAGAAGTCTCCATAATGTATAGACATGGAACAGTGAGAATACAGTTATCTATGAAGTGCTGCCAACACGACTCTGATTGACTAATGCCAAATATGCCTCTAATGCAGCGTTTTTGTACAATAAAATTCTTGTATCTTTGCAATTACCCCATAGAATTACACCATACCATAGAGTAGAATTTACATACCCATTATAGGCAATTAAAGCAGCTTGTACGGAAACAGTTTGAGCTATTATACTAAGTGCATATACAAAGCTGTTTACTTTGGAACAGGTATTATCTAAATGTGTTTGCCAGCTACAGTGACAGTCAATTGTTAAACCTAGAAATTTTGTATGGTGTACTTCTTCAATAGTTTCATCATCATAATGTACATTTAAATTTTGTGGGGTAGCCCGGTCTGTATGAAATTGAATGAAATTTGTTTTTTGTAGGTTTACTTTGAAATTATTTTTTCCTAGCCATTCAATGGATTGAGCCAGTGTTCTATTGATTTCTTCATTAAATGTAGCTGGATCTCTACATGGTATAATGATAGTTGTGTCATCAGCGAACAGGAGACACTCATTTGGTAAATAATTGGGTAAATCATTTATATATAATATAAACAGCAATGGTCCCAATATACTACCTTGGGGCACGCCATGTTCATTAATAACATAAGATGACCTGTACGGTATTAGATGTTTAGTAATAGAGCAGTATTTCAAGGCGCGTTGGAGTGCAAATAATTAACACACTAAATTATATTAATATTCAATAACAATTCCAACCCCAATAATCAATAATAATAGTACAATGTCAATAATCAATAATAATTGTATAATTAAAATAATCAATAATAATAGTTAAATTAAAAAAATTACCTAATTCTACACGTGTCGAGAAAATATTCTACGCTATATAAATACAATTTTTAATAAGCCAGCTATTTAGACTAGTTTTAAACCTATTTCCCTGGAGAGTTACAATAAGGATGATAGCAACTTTTTTCCATGGTAAGTCATAACATACTACCGTTCAATAACAGAAATACTGGTGTAAAAACTACTTCATTATCATAAAAACTCCACGAGATACAAAAACCGTTAGAATCACACTTTTGGACTTTCCCAAAAAACGCTCCATACTAAACCCTACGAAAGTATGACGTCACACCTTCCTACCTTATATGGAGAAATTAAGAACTTTGGTCTGCAGCTATGTTAAAACTTACGTTTATCGAAACGGTTTCATAACAAATTTACCATTCCATGAGTTATTCAATGGTATAGTTGAATCATCGAGAGCGTGGAATTGCATATGTAGTAGTATTGTTTGTTTACAGGCATTCTTATATTTGAATTTTCTATTTTCTTGTACTATCAGCATACAAAGAGGTTGTTATATATATATATATCGAAGAACTAAAAACAAAAATAATGTCAGTGTGAAATTGTCAATATTATTTACGTTGTGCGTATATTTTTACATCTGATTTGATTGTATTCTCAATTAATTATTGTGTCCACCCGTACGACTACGAATAATTTCTATATTTTAAAAAGATATGGCTTTAAGTAATTTTGGTCCTATTGAGAGTCAAAGTAAACAAATAATTTTCAACTGTTATAAATATTTTGAAAATGAACTGACGAAAAATTTAAACTTGCCTTACACCGCTGCCCAGTTAGTTGAAAAAGCTACAGGTGTTTGTCTCTCTACTGTTTATAACATTGTGACTGAGAGCAACAGCGAGAAATTCGCAACAACAAAGAAATTCACCTCCCCGAAGAATAAAAAGTTGCGTCCTTGTCCGTCATCAGCAGTAGACGATTTTGATCAGGAAGTCATCCGGAGAACTATATACAATTTTCATCTGTCCCATAAGCAATTTCCAACCTTAAAGGGACTCGACTCTGTGTTAAAATCCGATATAGATTACAAATTTGCCATTTCCACCTTACGAAAACAAATACAAAAATTAGGATTTAAATGGAAAAAGACCGAGGACAACCGAAAAATATTAATGGAAAAACACAACATACGACTGCTAAGAATAAATTACCTTATCAAAATTGCGGTATATCGATCTCAAGATAGACCACTAGTTTATACTGATGAAACCTACATCCACACTTCACATGTGTCCGGAGAAGCTTGGACCGATGGAACAGAATTTGGTGTAAAAAAACAAATCAGTACAGGCCAGCGGTTAATAATAGTGCACGCAGGAGGAAAAGATGGTTTTATTCCCAACGCTTTGTTAATGTTGAAGGCAAACCAAAAAACGGGAGATTACCATGACCAGATGAACTTTGTCAACTACGAAAAATGGTTAAAAGAAAAATTAATACCGAACCTCAAACCGAATAGCGTACTTATCGTGGATAATGCGTCCTATCACAACAAACTTTTGAATCGTGCTCCAACGTCAAATTCTAATAAACAAGAAATGATGGATTGGTTGGACAGAACACAACATTTCGTATAACCGGTTGATGTACAAAACCAGTTTGTATGAATTAATTAAACAAAATAAAGAGCGGTTTCGCGAGTACCACATAGATGCAATTTTAAAAGAACATGGCCACTCCGTATTACGATTGCCACCGTATCACCCGACATTCAATCCGATCGAAAATATTTGGTCCATGGTAAAAGGATATGTAGCAAAAAGAAACGTTTCATTAAACATGCAAGGCATTATGAGTTTAGCAACTGAACGAATGAATACCATCACTGCTGAGGACTGGGAAAATATTTGTCACCACGTCGAAAGTGAAGAAAATAAATATCGATGTCAGGAAGGAGAAATGGATCAAATAACAGACAATTTTATTATCAATACTTGTGACAGCTCAGATGAAGAACATGATAGCGAATAAAAGAAAAAAACAGAGGACTACTACTTATTCCACTTTTTGGGTATGTCATTTTATTAAGTTAAGAGAAAATTATTCTCCTTTTGTTGCAAACGGTACAACCACTACAAATGCAATTCCATCTTCTCGATAATTTAACTATATTATTATTTATTAATATTTTCATACATTAAAAATGGACTTTCCCACCTAACTTGAAAGGCTCATAAAACGAGCTACACGTAAGGTATCCAACTCAAATTTGTTTTTTAGGATTTTTATCATAAAAACCACCGTTTCGCATCAAAATTGTATTATTATTTAAGTACAGTCATCATCCCTATTCCTTCCTTTTATCGATACTTTGTCTGTCACATCCCTAGCTAAGAGTCCTATATTATTACCTTCAAATTGTGAAGATTGCTTTGTTTTATTGTTATCCGCCTTTGTATTTGTTTTAATTAAAATAAGGTAATAACTATGTCTGCGCCTAGAAGGTACGTTCCTGGTATTCCAGTGACAATCAAGGGCCTATTATGATTGAGTTTATTGTTCAATCATACTTGACACTTTCACATTTTATTCTTACTTCTTTATAATATTATAAAAGATCGCTAGGATTATGATGTCTAAGCTGATTTAATTACATGCCTATACAGCCCACGGTCTGTTCGTTTATGTTTTAGGGCGCAGGTGATTGGCAAAGGGTTCAGGTTGAATGGGTGGACAGTGCATACATGGAGTAATCCTTAAAATAGTTTTTTTTTCACATAGATACTGGTAGTAATTGTGTATATATATCTGCGCAATATTGTTTATGTATGTTTATATTGCTTTATATGTATTCTATTGCTTCATAAGTTATGAAAATAATTGTTTTTCGCCACCGACTCAATTAAAATTGCCTTTTTAACACTCCGCTACCCAAAGGTTGTCGGGAAGAGATAGCTATTTAGCCATAAGACTGTTGATTACGTCTATTCAATTGCAACTTTCATGTTTCTGCATTTCTGTGTGTTTGAGGTTTTTTTCAACTCTATAATAGTATAGATTATAAATACTTAAATAATTAGAAGACATCCAAGACCGATGACCAAATTCTCGCACATCATACAAACATTTGCCGTGGCCGGAATTCGACCGCGGGACCGCTAGCTTCGTAGGCTGCTGTGGAAGCATCTGAGCTAAACGTGTCGACATAATTAGGTCATTGTTAGATTTAGGTTCGCGCCTTTCCGGTGGACATATATGCGAAATTAAGGTTTCCAGGGCTTAATTTTCTGATAAAACTCATATAAGAATAAATAACGTTTCCTTTTCTATAAACTTATGTAATAGCAACATAACCTAAATTCAAACAAGCTCCTAACTTTTGACTACCGGAGGGACAACTTTTATTTTTTAAATTGACAATGACCCAATTATGACTCCAATCGGTTACATGCATGAATTTTTTATCGCTCTTTTTAAAAAGAAACCAAAAAGTGAAATTATAATCGGCCAAGAAATACGGTAGCATCCGTATAGACAATATAAACTACTAATTAGACAGCGATTTGCCAGAGAAGTCCGATATGTACTGTTACGTCACATGACACTACGGCCATATAATTTTCATATTAAATTATGTTTTACTAGAAAATGATAGAATCAAATGTGTGATGGCATATATCTTGGTTATTTTCGTTCCATGAATGAGTATCAAAACAAAAGTAATAATTCATGCATATCGTCTATTAATTTCTGTTTTATATAATGTTAATAGTGCCTAATCGGGAGGAGATCCTATTTCCGTAGGTTGAGAAAAATAATGTTTATGTAATCTAAAGCGACTCTAGGCACCTTTGCTCTACGTAGAGCGAGTATTAATATCGAGCCTGCCTCTATATACAATATGTGTGTATAGATATTACAGCATATACACCTAGCGGGCACGTAAACAGAAGGCCAAGTTCGTTAATACAGTACCGTAAGGTCGGGATATTTTCATCCTACTAAGAACTGTACACGATTAATCTGGTCACGCCTGATCTGGCATATTTTTCTATCAACTGCTTGTTTAGAAACAGCACTCCTTTTTTATTAATCCATGGATGCAACACTATAAAATAGAAGTACTATCATATTCAAATGTATGATTATTTGTGAGATTTTGCTTTATATATCCCAACTAGTCTTTGGTATGTTTCTGCCTCTAAATTATTAATATGGAAGGTTCATTTATGTAAGAGTTCGAAGAGTTTTTTTTATGCTTCATTAAATTGTCTTTTGACAATAAACAATTTTTTTATGATTATCTTGTGTTTGGGGCAGTTAGAAAATATTTATTACTTTAATATATTTTGATTTTGTCTGATATTTGTGACTTATACCTACTCATACCGATCCTCATATATTTCATATTAAAATAACAGTATAATTTGCCTTAGTCAAAATTATAAGTATCTGGAACATGATCGTCATCTAAATCAATAAAATTAAAATAAGCGGTACAATGTCAAACGCAAAATAAATAAATTAATAAAACGATTTAAATTCAATTGATGAACAAAGGAACACCTCAAGGTAGTATTTTGTCACCTCTGCTATTCTTAATCTACATTAACGATGTTCCTTTAGCGACTAACCAAAAATGCATACTTTTCGCAGACGATGCAACGATAATGTTTGAATGCTCTAACAGATCCTAAAACATATGAATCAACTATAAACAACGTATTAAACAATGTGATATCGTGGCTGCAGATTAACAACCTACAAAATAAATACTCAAAAAACCAAATTTGCACAATTCTCTACTATTCAAGCTAGAAAATTAGATATCCGCGTTCGTTATAAGGACGAAAAAATTAAACAAGTACTAAGCGTTAATTTTTTGGGTCTTCATATTGACCAACATTTGTCCTGGAAAGATCATGTTAGTACATAGTGCACTAACATGATCTTGTAAAAAGCTGGAAAAATTTGTCTATGCTTTAAAAACCATAAAAAACACAAGTTCTGTTGATACCGCAATAACAGTCTATCATGCATATGTTTGTTCTCTCATCCGATACGGAATTATAGTATGGGGAAACTCCTCAGAAACCAGCAAAGTATTTAAAGCTCAAAAAAAAATGTCTAAGAGCCATCTGGGGTCAGAAAAACACAGACTCCTGTCTCCCACTCTTTATAAAACATAAGCTATTAACACTTCCTGCTATTTCTATCTACGAAATAGGGAAGTTCGTGAAGCAAAATACTTCACTATTCGAATTAAGGGACAACAGAAACAAAAGAGCTGAAACTAATCTGCCTCTTAAAATGCCTGGTCCAAAACTAAAATTGTATAGAGACAATTGTTATCATATGGCTTCATTAATTTATAACTCTATATAACTGCAAATAAGCAGCTTACCCTTGAGACAATTCTATAAAACATTCAAATTGTGGCTAACTGAACAATGTTTCTATTCAACTAAAGAATTCTTAGCAAAAAGTACATGTAGACTTATAGATATTAAGCAATTTAAAATTTATTAACTTTACAACAAATGTTATGTAATTAGAATTTAATTACTTTTATTTTATATTGTACTCTTACATATAAAATGTCTAATACCTACAAATTTGTTAAGTTAGGTACTAATTAGTGCCTACATAATATTGTATAAATTCGCACACCGGTTCCCGGTAGAATATGCTAGATAATTATTAAGCATTATTTATATACCAGGTAATGTGACCATATTCAGCGGATAAATTATTATTCATTCATTAATTCATTCATTCATTCATTCAAAATAATATCAACATTCTAAATTGTAAATGATAAAAACATCAAAGTCAAAGATGTCATCTATCACCCGAAGGGATCGTCATTTCCTTATTAATAAACTCAATAATTAAAATCACACAGTTATGTCGAAAAAATCTTTAATAGAATAACTAATAACTTTAACTTAATGGGTTTCCATACAAAAATTACTTTTAGTGCTTGAAATGGACAGTCTTGCTGGCTACCCTGAGTAGAAATCCGTCAGTTAATGTAAGTTTTTGGTCAGATGTTAGTTAGTTAGTTTCTAAAAAGCGTATAACACCTTGTTTAATTATAAGTAGAAAGTGAATGACCATTGTCAAATAATGGTGGACAAAAAATTTGAAGTATGTTGGAATGTATAACGCAAAAACTCCCATATGCTCATATATTTTAATATGATTGTAGTTTTATTTTATAGTATTATATCTATTGATTATTTAAAAAAGTGCTGGAAGAAGAATTTTAAGAAATTAACTACTTATACTACGAAATGGAAGGGTTCTTGTCCCAATTGGCCATTACACTACCGTGCCCGCAATTTGCTTCACTAGCATGTGTTATGGATCATGGATCAGCATATTTTACGAAGAATATTATAACGTCGTTGGTACACTTACGTGCCCGCTGTGTGTTCTCATAATCCATATATTAGCAGCAGTAATGATAAGTCAATTTAGTGAAAAATATGACTAGTATCATGTGATGAAGGTCAAGGTTGCGAAAAATATTATAACTTGGTTGTGGCAATTCCGTGCCCGCTATATGTTCTCTTAATACATATATTAGCAGCAGTAATCGTAAGTCAATTTAGTGAAAAATATGACTAGTACCATGTGATGAAGGTCAAGGTTCTGAAGAATATTATAACTTGGCTCGTGTACTTTCGTACCCCCTGTGTGTTCTCTTAATCCATATATTAGCAGCAGTAATGATAAGTCAATTTAGTAAAAAATAAATTAGATTACATTAGATATATTTATTTCTCTTTGAAAATTACACAATATCTTACATGTCCTAGAAAATAGAATGAATTCACAAAAAGATCGTCAGTTATATAGAATTATAAATATTATAGTAATATAAACAAAAACAAACAATAAAAACAAGGGAAAATAATATGTCATACTCGAAAAATATTCATTACAATCTAGGTACAATATGACTAGTATCATATGATAAAGGTCAAGGTTGTGAAGAATATTATAACTTGGCTCGTGTACTTCCGTGCCCTCTGTGTGTTCTCTTAAACTATATATTATCAGCAGTAATTGTTAGTCTATTTAGTGAATAATATGACTAGTATCATGTGATGAAGGTGAAGGTTGTGAAGAATATTATAACTTGGCTCGTGTACTTCCGTGCCCCCTGTGTGTTCTTTTAATCTATATATTATTAGCAGTAATCGTAAGTCAATTTAGTGAAAAATATGACTAGTATCAAGTGATAAAGGTCAAGGTTGTGAAAATATTAAGATAAAATAACATGGCTGTAGCACTTCTATGGCCATTGTGTGTTCCCTTAATGCATATATTATCGACATAAATTTATGAAGGTCGAGCGTTGGGAAGATCTCTTACGTCAGCTGATATCTTCCTATATTTTAGAAGTTTATGCGAGAAACAGGTGCAAGGTGTAGAGTAACTGGGATGAACTAAAAGATTATCTAGTCCTGTTTTGAACCGATTTTTTTTTCTACTCGTCAACATAATCTCTGAATAAGAACTCCGCAAATCACTAAAAGGCACACTTTTTACCATTGGACCATCACTATACTTTATATTACACTAGCTTCTGCCCGCGACTTCGTCCGCCTTAAATTCGTTTATCGCGGATAAGGGTATTTTCCGGGATAAAAAGTAGCCTATTTCCTTCCCCGGGACTCAAACTATCTTCATACCAAATTTCATCCAAATCGGTTCAGCGGTTTAAGCGTGAAGAGGTAACAGACAGACAGACAGACAGACAGACAGACACACTTTCGCATTTATAATATTAGTATGGATGTCACTGAACTATAACACCTATATTTTACAACCCCGCACAGAACTATAATGCATTTCAAAAAAAGAAAGCAGCTATTTTGTAATGACTTGGCTGTAGCACATCCGTGCCCGCTGTGTGTTCCGTTAATGCATATATTATCGACATAACTTTATGAAGGTCGAGCGAGGTGATGATCTGGTTTCCATGCGTTTGCATGAATTACCTCATCCTATGGGGTTTTACGAATAAACTACCTCTGCCTCAAAAATGTTACGTGACGTATACTATTATAAAGTTGTAAAAAATAAATGGCGTTACATTGAAGATGTTAAAAAACCAGCCAAGTGCGAGCCGGACTCCCGCACCGAGGGTTCCGTACAAAATATTCACTACAAACGGCTGTATCTATAAAAATCCAGTGTTAGCAGAGCCCTACCCTTAAGCAAAATGTACGCGGTGTTCGATCATGTTATATTAATTACTGAAATAGACAGATAGACATAAAATTATACTGTTTTTAGTATTTGTTGTTATAGCAGCAACAGAAATACATCATCTGTGAACATTTCAAGTGTCTAGATATCACGGTTCATGAGATACAGCTCGGTGACAGACGGACAGACGGACGGACGGAGAGCGGAGTCTTAGTCTTAGTCTTCTATAGGGTCCTGTTTTATCCTTTGGGTACAGAACCCTAAGAAGGAAGACACAAGTGGCTGATTATGTCCTTTTTTATGACATAGGAGGCAAACGAGCAGACGGATCGCCTGATGGTCAGCGATGCGATTACCGTCGCCCATGGACACTTGCATCACCAGAGGAGTCACAAGTGCGTTGCCGGCCTTTCAGGCGGGAGTACGCTCTTTTCTTAAAGGCTTGAAGGACGCATCGGTCCGGAAATACTGCAGGCGGTTTTAATTGCAGAGTTCAGTCGTGCCAGGCAGGAAATTTATAGATAAACGCACAGTTGTGGACTGCCAACCATCTAATCTCCTTTTTTAGGAGTCGGTTTAAAAGTGGCTTAGTCGCGTAACGCGTAACATCTGAAGGTGCGTCCACACTTGTATTATTTGCTCGTATCCGATCACTGTGCCGTAGCATGACTGCGTATCGCGCTGCTTGGACGCTTACTGTCGACGCGCCGATAATGCCGCACTCTTCCGATACAAGTGTGTGATACGCGTAGCAAATGGATTTCGAGTGATCGGATCGGCGCAACGTCCAAACGCGTGATCGTGACACGCGATCATGCTACGCGACGATGATCTGATACGGGCAAATGATACAAATGTGGACGCACCTTGAAACGTCGAAAAATTACCAACTCTTGGTAATGAGCCTTCCTTCTAATTTTCTTCTAAATCTTCTTCAGTTCTGCTGTTCTCTTCTGTTTTTCTTCCCTACAGTAGATATGAGTGAGTAGGGTCAGCAAGTAGTTTCCGCCGGCCTACAGACTAAGGACACAGCTGAAGGCCGAAAGAAACCCCTGCCGACCTTACTGTGTTGGTCTCCTTCACGTGGATGCTGCAGATCTTGAGGTTCTGAAGGTACTTGTTTGGTGATCACAATCGGAGGACACATCATATCCCTTTACAAGATAGATCAGCAATCTTGTGTGGATTGATGATGTTTTATATATTTATATTTATCTCAAACACTATCAGTATGTAATTGTATTGTATTTATCTATTTGTATTTTAATGTAATATGTGTGTATGTATATAAATATTTATATAAGAGACTCAAATAGTTTTGAGAAACATGACAATATAGAAATCGGCCGATAATTCTCAACGAAAGCTTCATCCCCTTTTTTATAAACAGGCACAATTCTTGTCTCTTTCCAAATATCAGGGAAGCATCTTTCGGTTAGAGAGCGGTTAAATATTAGGGCAACTAACAAACATTGGTGGTATACCATCTGGGCCAGCACCTTTCGAACTGTCAAGTTTCTTTATAGCACGCAATATCTCAGACTCAGTAAACTGCACCCTACCAATATACTTGCTGCTTATAATAGATTCATCATGTGCCACACTTTTATTGGCACATCTTGAGCTATGTACAGATGAGAAGTGTTTAGCAAATAAATTAGCAATGCCCACCCCAGTGTTCGCAGTCCCATCACTCAAGTGCATTTTAGCGGGCAGAGTTGAATTTATTTATTTGAGTCTTATTTATTTATTTATTTATTTATTCGATACACCAACAAAGTACAAGGCTTTACATTTAATTTACACTAAAAAGTAGGAGCACTTCTAGCGCGCACCTCAATAACAGATGTGCAACAGAATTTACATTTAAATTTAAGAATATAGTTTCTTAGTAAAGAAATTCATTTATGATATATAAACACAGAAAGAAATTCACTCATAATATATATAAGAATCACGAGAGCCTTGATGATAAACATCGATATTTTCGTAAAAATAAATATTTAATCTACCTTCTTAGCTATAAGTTTGCCACCTGATTTACCAATATGTCGTTTGACTCACAACTAAAGTCAGAAAAAAACAAAATAAGACTTCGTTGAAATTTCCTGTTTCAGTAGGCCAAAGACATGTGCAGCAAGCACGCCAGCGCCATTTTCTGATCATCAGCGGCCAGAGACAGCACCAGCACCACCTGATAACGGTACGGGGACAATATCCATGGTTTCGTTGGAGTTGCCGATGTTCACAATGATCAGTGGCTGGGATACAGGGCCTTCAAATGGTCACGGTTCAACGGATTACATCAAACCACCTGAGTAGGGTGCAGAAAACTTACTTGAGTCGAGTGACGATCTCCATGGCTCCGTTAAAGTTGTCGATGTTGCCAATGATCAGTGGCTGATACAAGGCCTTCAAATTCTCACGGTTCAATGGATTACATCAAACCACCTGATTATGGTACAGAAGACTTACTTTAGTCCAGCGACGATCTCCATGGCTCCGTTGAAGTTCCCGATGTTCCAGCAAGTCAGAGCCACGCGCAACACGCAGGCCAGTGCTGCCTTCCGATCCTCGGCAGCTTGGGATAGCACCAGCTCTGTCACCCACGCGGAGACCTGACAACAAAGATGCAATTGAAATAAGCAACCAAACCGTTACCAAAAGCGTTAACTGGTGGTGGCAGAACATCCTTTGATCCTGACTTTTAGAAGTGGAGGACTATTATGGATGACACTAAGGTACTTTCACTCAATAGATAACATGTTTTTTTATGACAAATAAATTTATATATTTTCAATTGATAATTCTCAGCACCGCCCACAATTTTTCTCGTTTGTCCTAAGGTTTCATGTTTTTAATATCATTTATTTCTAATTTTTTGAACAATTCAATAAAATTGAATAAAAAAAATCATTTAAACATCAAAAAGTTAACAATAACAGGTAAGAATAAGAGCATTAATAGTAGGTACATTTCCCTTAGTAAAAAAAGGTAGGTAGTCAATTTGTACAAATAAAACAATCAAGGTAAAAATAAAACATTAAAAAGACAACTAAATTAAATTAAACAAGGTTGAACGGTAGATAACCCTTATGGCATTAAGTTCGCCAATTACACGATAAGTTTTCTTTTGTGCAATAAAGATTGAATACAATAAAATAATTAAACACTTGAAATGTTAAAATCGAAATTCGCAGTCAGGCATGACGGCTGGGCGTTAAAATGCCCCATTTTTTTGGTCATTAAATGTATAAAGTTTTAATATTCTTTTTTCCTTTATTGAACCTTATCACACTATTATTGACATCGAACGGAACGAATCACAAAGTAACAATTAATTTTCTTTTGGACAAAAACAACTGTAATTTTGCGTCGCAAATGTAATAATGTGAGACTAAACTAGGATTTTTAATCAGCTGGAGGAAACTGACACGTGAACATTTCGTTGTTCAGAAAGAATTTTACAAAAGTACGAGTATAAATAAAAATACGTGTAACTGGTGATATTATGGTAACTTTTATTCATAAGAAATACTGTACTTCTGCCATAATGAAGTAATCACAGTCGATGTGTGTCCGTAAACGTCAGTTTACTTCGGCTAATTAAAATCCTACCTTAGAAGATTCTTCACGGAGGGTTCAACTTCGGTCGCGGAGGAGAAAAAAGTCAAATCCTCCTCTTTGGTTGAGCGTAGCATAACCATCCGCAACCGGGGCGAAAACCTCACGGATTGGAAGGTTGTCTCACGAGTTGGTTGTGACACGACAGCCATAAAAGAAAACTGAACGAACGAATAAGTTCATCGACCGGTGTCGAAAGATTGCGAGAACTTTAACTGGGAGGGAGATATAGCTCTCGCGATCTTTCGACACCGGTTCATAGTACATTATGGCTGCTGTGACAATCGACCCGTAACACAACCTAACGCGATTGTCTCTACCAAAAACAATGGGGTAGGTTGTGCTTGACTTTAATAACGAATTGAGTAACCACTTTCTTTAATTATAATACATTATGTCCAAGTGGTACACAAGCTTTTTGCCCGTAAACATTGCCTTAAGGTCCATTTTTTCTAATCAATATTCGTATGATTCTGAAACATTTGAAACTATATCCGTAAGGCCCCTAACAGATTATCTAAATGACATGACCCTTCCATCCCATCCTCAATTCAATAACGATGTAACTGTCTACCATTTTCTATTGAAATAAGACGTTTTGCTGCGCAAGATTCCTTTCAATTTGCATTATATTATGACCATCCTCGGATTACAGAATGGGACATGTCCGATAGGGTTAGGGTGAGTACGCAGTGGAGAGAAAAGTTCGGACAGATAGTTGATTGATAAAAATTGAATTGATATTGGTTCATTCTAGGAGGATTCATGTAATTTTACCTTCCTCTTTGGTGGTATAATTTCCGCATTTTACGTTTTTCGAACAGCGGATAATAAGATTTTTGTACGTTTTTGAAAATTATCACTAATTAGGCATCTCTTGCTTATGGCTTTGGATCTACTGTTATCGCAGTATCTATGACAAGGAAATAAGAACGATAGGACCAATTTTATAGATTCAGTAAAAAAAATGCGATTTTCCTCACTTTTATAACAAACATCACACGAGGGATGGTAACTACAGCGGTAGGTACTCTGAGTGTCTCTCTGACTCTGTAACTGTAATGCATATAGGTATTTTTGTATTACGTGGGTAAGTTAATAAATATTTATTTCTTTTCATTCATATTTCAAGTGAATAAAACCTGCCTGTAATACCAGCCTTTGTGTGTGTCATTAACTTCTCCGCCTAGGCAGTATTTTTACATGGCGCAGCCGGTTGGATACCATTAAACACGGAGGCTTTGACATGAAATATATAAGCTAGAATTGTTTTTGTTTCATAAGTAACTTAATCGAGAATTTAACTAGAAAGATATCGTGAGAATCAGACATATTTAGATGAAATTAGCGGTTACTTACGTTAAAACCAAGTACTGGTCGACATGTTTCGATCCATTATGAGGACAAAATAAATGACACTGAAAAACAAGGTAGTTTGGTGCCTTCGCCATCTGCGCCTGCATCAACTAATAGGGTTGTCAGAGCCTTGGCGGTCAGTGCGAGACGGGCAGCGGCAGTATCCACTCATCGCTCATAACCAAAGTCCTCGTATTGGACCGAAACATGTCGAGCAGTACGGCTATGACAACGTGAGTAGCCGCTAATGTAATCTAAATATGTGTGACCGAGAATGTTTCTTCAGCAGTTTGAAAATTATCAGCTTTTTCTAGATGCGTCGGTTTATTACGTTTTAACAATTACTTACAATACCTTTTGTTATTAAAATTTATGGAATAGCTGACTGAACCTGGCCGTCCGCAGTGGCTACCCTACTCATACTCAAAAGGGTTTCGTAAGACATGTGACGCTATCGTCATGAGGGCTAGATTATATTCAAGTTAGACTCGTCAAGACAGACCTGAAAAATGCCCTTGCAGACTTGTGCCCTTGCGGCACTTACAGAATAAAGATCATTATTGAATTATTTCAAAATAAGCTTTAATAGTGATCATATTATTGTAGAATATAATGAAATAGAATATAATGATTTATTTTGTGAAACATAGGTAGTTAGTTACATTGGTGATTTACATTAAATAGGAAAACTATGTTTTGTGTTCAGGCAGTTTGCATTATACACAATTAAAGTTAACACATTTTATTCCATATCGTTGTCCGTTAGGTATTCTTGAATTGAATAGATGGCAATTTTATTGTAAATAATGATTTTTAAATTATTGAAATCATGCAAATTTTGAATAGCTTTTGGTAATTAATTAAAAATTCTAATTCTTGTGTTATCGTTATACGTTCATAAAACACAGTTTTGTTTGGATACGTTGCTTATCTACTTAGAGCCTAAGTATAGAGTGCTACGTCGTAGTACTGGCTAAGTGGCTTCGTTGCTACGAGTTTGGTTTTAGCTAGTAGCATATTGTGTGTCTTATATCTCCCGCCTCTAAGAAGCTCGGCGTGCTCAACAGATCGAGACGGTATTTCACTTCAGTCCACACTGCCTACAGGGTGCAAGGTGCAGGTCCACCTACATACGAAATACTGTTCTTATCTGAGGGCTGGGACTCCCCAGTACCAGCTTCTCCCTCTAGACCGCATTCAACGGAGAGCGACTCGTATCGTCGGTTGCCAGCGCATTTCAAATCGGCTTGATTCCTTAGCACTGCGTGAAGATGTAGCCTCGCTCTGCATTTTCTATCGCTTGTATAACGGGGAAGTGCTTCTAGGAATTGTTCGGGTTGATCCCTGCCGCATCTTTCCACCATCGTCCTACGCGACAATATATCTATCACCATCACTCAGCTGGTTGGCAGTCCACAACTGTACGTTTTGCTTTCGAAACTTAGGGAACTTGAATGAGATAATATACGCGACATAATGCGTTTAAAATGTTTTACGTCACACCTGGCCATAATCTGAGATTCACCGCACGCTACGCGTATGGTAAAACTCTCATTATGGCCAGATGAAGCCGTAAAATTGTGTACTTACCACGGGCAGTAAAAAGAAAGCCCTCTATTGCTTATTTACAACTCTCGCATGTGGCTCGGGTCACAGATACATGTGATTTCGGGCTTTCTCCATTTTACATCCCTTGGTAAATAATATACTATTATTATAATGAGTGATAATTACGGAAACAGAAGAAAATATTACCTAAGTATGTTTATCGTTATTGATTTATCCTTATTTCATATAATAACGGAGTAGCGCAATCAGGTGTTTTTTTCTATATGTAAATAACACAAGGCTATGTTGGATATAATCTAACTGGTCGCATCTACTCTTCACTCCGTCATTTATAAGGTCCACTATAATTTTATTACTCTAACGGCCCTTTCTTTCGAGAGCTGACCTTTCTCTGCCAACCCTTCAGAAGACATGTTTACCTACCCCTAGCTTTAAGTGCTCCGTTCCTAAAAAAAATATCTGAGGGGATTTTCACCAACATAACACACGTGAGTGGCTACGGCAGTATAACTTTACTCTAAGGATTTACTTGATTGTTACTTGTTAACGTTCACCGAATGAATTGAATGAATTCGTAATGCACCTAAATAAGATAGACATCTTGTCCCATGCTTGAGTAATGATGCTGCTGTGTGTTTTAGACGTATTCAGGTAATACATCAATTGGGAAATACGAAGGAGTTCACTTGACAGTGTCAATGATGCCCAATTGATGTTATCCTCATGATGATGATGATGTATGAATACATCAATTGGGAAATACGTAAGCAATTCACTTGACAGTGAAAATAAATACATTAATTGGGAAATACGTAAGGAATTCACTTGACAGTACAGTGACAATGAATACATCAATTGGGAAATACGTAGGGAATTCACTTGACAGTGACAATGACAATACTAAACGTCTTACAGTTTAGTCAGCTGAAATTGGCGGTATTCGATTTTACTCTATTGTAGAGATTTTATCCTTAGGTTAAATATTGGTGACACGTAAAATGTGTCTACTCACGATTAATTAATGATTTATTATTGGTATAAAACTTAAATTATACCTTAAAAGTTTTAAGGCCAACGGGGAAAATAGCGATGCTGACTAAAATATTATTTATTATTAACCCGTCATGTCGACAAATAAAAAATAAATTGGACACCTATTATTACTAAGTTTAATTAATATAAAACTTACTTATAATAGGTGTCCAAACATTGATTTAATTTAAACGTACACGATCTTAACTCATTATCACAACAAAACAAAACCGGGCTTAATAGCGTATAAATATGATTTATTTAATTACCTTTCATTGGTAATTCTTCCACGTCCATGGCCTCGAAGAAAACTGATTCTCTCGAGTTTTCTTCGAGACCATGGACGTAACGCAATGTCCGAAACGTCGAAGAATAAAATTAAAAAAAATACGCAGCACCGTTGCTCAAGCATGGGACGAACTGTTTACCTATCTTATTTGGGTGCATTACGATTTCATTCATATCATTCGTTCAACGTTACTAAATAAGTACGAGTAACTATGCGAGAAAGTGTTATCCGTGGACTAGCGTGGTGAAATGAGTATTAAGTTAACCATCGAGTAAATCGTTAGATTAAAGTTATACTGAGTTAGCCACTCTCGTGTAAGCTGATTGTTGGTGAAATCGGCCCTTAATGTAATGTATTATCTGTTGATAATCCTTTAATAAATAAAACGATGACACTGACAACATAACACTAGTTATATCAAAACTTTTCGTACTGATTCGGTTAATGTCTCAAATTATACCAACATAAAACATACCAAATTGTCATAAAGTTTTACTGACGAATCGAAAAACATCTTAAGTGAAATAGAAAATTAAGTACTGTTCGTGTCTTTTTGTTCTGATCGCCGTGCCCACAGGACCCCCACGTGGTGTCTAGAGGGCAAAATGTCGGACTCATAAAACCAGTGTTTATAATATTAATTATTAATGGAGCATAAGTTTTTGCGTCTAAAAGCGGTTCGAGGCTTATTTTATAAGCTTATATGAACTTCCAACGTTTGTATATGTCCGGGTCAAATCTTACAAGTTATAGGACACCACAATCTGTACGTGGTCGAATGCTTAAAGCGATCCTGCGACGCTCCAAGTAAATGCGGATTGGGCATTCGATGGTGGAGTCCAATGCATCGGCCTTGGTTAGTCCGTCATACCCGCTTTAGTCCCCCGGCTTACGCGGGATGCATAAACGCATTTCGACAACGTTAAAAAAAGGACACCACAATCTAAATGAGGAAAATGTGCTTTCAGTTTTTTGATACGGTGTAGATTTTTATGCTCTGATCATTTATCAATACTGACACATAGCACCAATCTCCTTGCGGTTCCTATAGCTTGGCAACTGTGTTTGTGACACTCCTACGGTGTGTGGGCGACAGGGGGAGGAAGACAGCGAGGGCGAGTATGATAGTTTGCACGCGGCAGGGTCCGTCGTGCTCTGCCGCGCACAAACTTTATACCCGACCCCCCCCCCCCCCCCCCCCCCTCCCCTCCGTCTTCCTCAGACCATAGAAGTATCACAAACAAAGTTGCCAAGCTATAATACATTCACGACCGTGAGCCCTATCGGCGAGTGCCTTGCTCGTATCAAGTTTTCGCTATATATGGTTTCCCCATGGTATTGGCTACGAAAATATCGATTGCGAAAGTGCTAAGGTCCGTAAGGTCTCTCACAAAAAATCTCCTGGTTAGGGCGCTACACATGCTGAACTCGCTCCAAACATCAGTATCTGAGTGTGATGTGTTCGCGGCTAAGTACTTACTGTGTTTACTGTTTGGTGTATACAACAATGTTAAAATCACATTTTAGGACTTTCCCAAAAAACGCTCCATACTAAAGCCTGGGAACGTGTGACGTCACACGTAGCTACCTTGTATGGGAAATTATGAGAACTTTGTTCTGCAGCTATGTTAAAACTTGCGTTTATCGAAACGGTTTCATAACAAAAGTTACTATATTATTCAATGATATTATTAGTTTCTTTGATATTTTCAATGTACAGACATTCATTTTTACAATTTTATAATAGTATAGTAAATTAAGATGCAACGTTGTGAGCAGAAAATGTCACATCTGGCTTTAAGTGCAAACAACCTTACAAATTATAAACAACTTAGAGGTTTTATGTTACTTAAGTAATCAAATATGTCTGAGTGGGAGTGTAAAAATTAACTAAGTTAATGGGCGAGTGTAATTAAATAAAGATCGGATAGCCGAGGGATGGGAATTATATCGATATTCTTGAAGAAAAGCTGAGAAAATTGGGGGGAAGCCTAATTACCAAGCGTTGGCAACTCTGGGACGTTTCAGATGTCGCGTTGCGCGACTAATCCACCTTTAATCCGACTTCTAAAACAGGGGATTAGATGGTTGGCAGTCCACAACTGTGTGTTTTTTTTTTTTAATTTCTTGCCTCGCACGACTGAACTGTGTAATAAATAGCCGCCTGCAGTATTTCTGGACCGATGCGACCTTCAAGTTTTCAAGAAAAGACCGTACTCCCACCTGAAAGGCTGAAACGCACTTGTGACTTCTCCGGTGATGCAAGTGTCTATGCGCGACGGTGATCGCTTACCATCAGGCGACCCGTCTGCCCGTTTGCCTCCTATGTCATAAAAAAGGAGGTGGTTCTTAATTTGGTTGTATGTTTTTATGTTTGTTACCTCAGAACTGTTTCATTTAGAAACCGATTTAGATTTTATTTTTAAAGAAAGTGCATCCAATTTTGAGCCATATAATTTTAGTGAAGATCTGATGATGGGATCTATGAGGAATAGCAGGAACTCCCCTAATTTTTTAGGTTTATGAAACAAATTAAGCATTTGCATTCAAAAAATGTAAATTAGTGAAGTGGAACTGATGAAAAAGACCACAGAAGGTCACTGGAACTCTTTAACAATGAGTGATTTACGGGTTGCGACGAGATATATTTCCATTAAAATAGCTAAGATACTTTATAGTCGCAAATTGAAATGGTCCTGATGAGAATGGTACCATTGAATTGATTTTGATGATGGAGCCGGAAGGTAGGCACCGGATCTCTTTAATAAAATAATGCATCCAAGCCGTGTTTAGAATTGTCACGAGACATACTTTTAAGAACGATTAACTAAAAAGTGTGAAATAAAGAAATTATTTAACAAAACATAAAAATGACTCCAAAAACAAACACTAGTAAGCTTAAAAAAATCCGGAATAATTTAGTTTCTTCAAGTTACTTACAAGTAACCGTTTTTCTACTCAATCTATACAATAGGTATTATATAAGTGCGAACAACCTTACAAATCTGTAATAAACAACTTAGAGGTTTCATGTTTCGTAAGTAATCAAATGTGTCTGAGAGGGAATGTAAAAATTAACTAAATTAACGGGCGAATGTAATTAAATAAGGATCGGATAGCCGAGGGAGGGGAAATATATCGATTTTTGAGAAAAACTGAATAAATTTGAAGGAAGAGGTAGTTAAATCTGTAAGCACTGCCAGGACTGAAATATTTAGGGCTTTTGCCTCCATAGACCCAATTAATACAGTTAGGCTGGAAACAGTGCTGGACCGATGGTACGCGCGTACGGTCGATCGGGCGTAGCTATCGCTGCTAAAAAGCATAGGCGCGTTCAGACTGATGCTGACCGTCAGTGCGTGTGCGGCCATACAAAACACGCCAAACCGACAGTACGCGCGTACCATCGGTTGACCACTGTTTCCAGCCTTAAAGTTAAAAACAATGCTGTGCCCTTGCAGGGTAGGTAAATATTATAATGCGCGCTGTTGTAATAATGTAAAGCATAATGCGATCGTTTGAAATTAAATGTATGGAATGAAATGTTTTTTTTGTGAGAATGTAAGTTATGTATACAGATGTTCTTAGATTAAAAGTTCTAAATACACCTATTGAATATAATCATACTCATAGTCATTTATTTCATGTTAAAATAACAGTATAATTTGCCTTAGTCAAAATTATAAGTATTTGGAACATGATCGTCAACTAAAACAATAAAATTAAAATAACCGGTACAATGTAAAATAAATTAATAAAACGATTTCAAATAACATCAACATTATAAATTGTAAATAATAAAAACAGTCAAAGATATCATCTATCACCCGAAAGGATCGTCATTTACTTATTAATAAACAAAATAATTAAAATTACACAGTTATGTCAAAAAATCTTTAAAGGATTACAGTGGGGTATCCAATAAAAGGTTTCTCAATCGACGCTTGAATACGAGATCAGATGTTTCATCTCGAAGATCAGCGAGTAGGCGTTCATAGTATGTCGGACCGATGAAACGCGGGTTCTTACCTGCAAGTGCCATGCGACGCGGGACAGTTCTAAGTCTCCCTGTCGATCGAATCTGCTTACCGGAAACTTTGACGCGCGTAAACATCGGTAAGTTATTCCTAACAAACATTAGGACTTCGAACAAGTAGACTGAGTAGTGCGTCATGATTCGGTGTGTTACGAAAGGATCTTTAGAAGGATGTCTTGGTTTCACATCGGCCAGGGTTCGTAATGCACGCTTTTGCATCACAAAAACTCGATCGGCGTCAGTTGAGTTACCCCAAATAAGTGTGCCATATGTCATTATCGAATGGAAATGGGCAAAATAAACCGAATATAATATTTTTTTTGAAATAAGGGGTTTTCATTTTCGCAATGCGAAAATTACACTACTCAGTCTATTGCAGAGTTTGTCGACATGGCACTTCCAGTTAAGATTCGAGTGTAACATGAATCCAAGGAATCTAACTTCGTTTGATAGTGGCATGGGACTGTCACAGACACAAGGTGGCGAAGAAACACTTCGTCCAGAAAAAATTATGACATTTGATTTGGTGATGTTCAGTAGCAACCCAGTAGTTGAGAACCACCGTTGTAACTGCCTACAAGTGTCATGAATTTTTTCACTGAGCTGTTCGTACGTTCGCGCGCTAACTATGACCGTAGTGTCATCCGCAAACAATACGTACAGATCGGTCGTGATGCCTGACGGAAGATCATTGACATATGCTATGAACAGAGTGTTTCCAAGTGAAGATCCTTGTGGAATGCCACAATTTATAAATCCAGTGTCAGACTCGTATATTTCACCGTTAGTGGACAGTTTTACGACTTGTCTTTGATCCGACAAAAATGACATAAACAAGCGATGAGCCAAGTCCTTAACGCCATAGTAATTCAACTTGGCCAGAAGTAGTTTATGACTGATTACGTCAAACGCTTTTGAAAGGTCACACATAATACCAGCCATTTTGTATCTTTCACCTAAACCTGATACGAGGCAATCAAAATTCTTGTGAGCCGCAGTGGTAGTGGACATGTTCTGCCTATAGGCAAACTGATTTTCGACAAGTAAGTCGTTGGCTTCAAGATGTGACATTAGACTAGATGACAAGATAGACTCCACAAGTTTGGAGATGGTTGGTACTATGGTTATTGGTCTATAATTGTTGACGTCAGTCCTATCCCCCTTCCCCTTATAGACTGGACACACCCTAGTACTTTTGAGCACGTCGGGGTAACAGTTTCAAACATATTATTAATCAATACAACCAAAATGTCAGAAACAACCGGCCAGATACATATGATTATGTTTAACGATATATCATATGTATCCATGGTGTTATGTGTTTTTAACATTGATTGTATTGTTTTGTATAGGAGCTCAGGTGTTACAAGAGGGAGACAAGACGTTGGCACCTCTGAACTGTTTAGATGTTTGCGCAAGTACTGCGAGGACGATGACTCATCGCCCGGTATTACAGACTGGGAAACAGTGTTTAAAAAATGCGAATTGAAAATGTTAGGGACAGCGCTGTCTTATATTCACTTGTTTGATATTGGGTCATTTAGGCATAACGCCTGTGACTTGGTTTTCGTGCTGATCTCGTCATTCATCACCCTCCAAATCTCCCTCGCAGGGTTGCTACTTTCCTGCAGCGTATGTTGAATGTGTGTCTGTCGAGCGAGTAGTGTTGTTCTTTTGATAAGTTGGTGGTAGTACGCGATACATTCCGATATTAATTTATTTTCTGGGTACTGGCGTCTTATTTCTAGGAGATCGTTATGTTTACAAATATATTCAGACAGCTCGTCACGGATGGATGAACCATGGTATATTACTATTATTATTGTATAATTTTAACCGTTTTATTGGAAAATGCAGATTAATATAAAATGTCAGTGTATTAAATAATTTGTTGAATTTTGAATAAATGTCTAAATTGTCATTGTAAATAAAGCTAAAATCATAATTCGACATGTCAACATAAAATGAGTTAATTGATTCTTGATTAAATAACCGACGTTGAATAAAATTTTCCTTATTGTGCCGCGCATTATGATCCACAGCGAACTCGTATCTTTGAGCGCTGTGATCGCTAATTGCAGTGTCCACTGAAGATACACTTAAGGAGTCGCGGATATGGTTCGCTATGCCGCAAGTCAATGCATGACGAAGAATCCGCAGTCTCGCGAGTGGGAAATGTTACCATGTTTTTGCAGTCACAGCTGCTAAGTATATCATCAACCCGCTGTCTCATGCTATTGTCTGTGAGGTAGTCAACGTTGTGATCGCCGATTATGAGAAACCTTTTATCTTCGTCAGTTAACTTATCCAATAACAAATCCAATTTATTTAAGTAAATGTCAAATTCGCCATTCCTTGTCCTGTATAATACAATAATTATTAACACTAGATACAATTTCAATGGCCGTAATTTCATAGTGATATGGAACGCAGAGGCTGTGTAGGTCATTACGCTGTTTATATTGCAAGCCGTCTTGAACGAACAGCGCCACCCCGCCGTGGGCGTCGGCGCGCGCGCGGCAGTACCCGTTAGCAAGCGCGTAGCCACATAACCTCACGCGATCCAATTCACTTTTTCGACACCAAATTTCGCTTGATCCCAATATATCTGGTTTTTGAGTGTGACACAATAGTTGCAATAATGATGTTTTACCACATATCGATCGAACCTTTTGGTGAATAATTATAAACTGTGAAGTTACCCTGTCTTCGTTATTCCTGGCTGTGTATTGGAGTTTTTTGGCTGTACGATGTTGAATAACCGTACCCTCACACCGACGTTCCTAGCCATTGCTTGTTTATCAGCTGGCACATCTAGACGGAACGACAAATAGGTTCCTCTAGTGACTGGCGCCGAGATCCCAAGATTTATAGTAAAGTAAATTATTATTATGTTTTAAGTAGAAAATAAAGACAAATAAATTGATATAATATCTTACTAATATGTATCACGGTTTTATTTTATACAGTTGTAATATTTCAATTAAGATTGAACACACTCATAAAATATTGATACGAATTCCCATACTGATGGATTCGAGAGATTGAACTTCAACGTATGTTAAGTCGTGTCAAGTAAGCATAATTAGAGCGGAATGTAGGCGGTTGAGAATTACTCGTAGACTTATTGTCTATGGTTATAGAATTGGTTATGGATGGGTTCAGTGTTGACATATAATGGAAGCTATGAAAATATTTTGGATAATTATGTATTATGTATTATGAAAATGTTTGAGTTAAAATTTATCTTATAATAATATTAGTAATAACGATTTAATTAATTCACGTTAACGTATGAGAGAATTATAAACAATTGTGTTCCATCCAATAATTGAACATTTTCATATTTATTATGGCAACATAAACATGTATGCGGGATTTTTCTACCCACATTTGAATTATGGAACTATACGTTGGATTTGACCAATGACAAGTCTAGTTAAGTTGAGAGATATATTTTAGCCAATAAGAAGAAGGGATTTCAACTGAATTGTGCATTGAGATTGGTAACTTTTGTTATTTTAAAAAAATATATATTTAGTATGGTATTGTTACATTGATAACAAAGTAACAATATTTGGCGAGCTGTGATTGGATTGTTGGGGGATATCGATAATATTAGGAGAAATTTGTCATGGGTATGTTGGATAAACTGGAGTCGGGATTTTATGGGCTGTGATTGGTTGATCCACCAATGAGCCAATTACAGGGATGGATTTAGGGACAGGTTTACCAACATGTTACAATAATGTATGGATAATGTTAGTGTTTTATTTTGTTACAAGTAAAGCCAAATTTTTATAAGCTGTGATTGGAGGATTCGATGTTAAGCCAATTATGAGGACGGATTTAGGAGCAGGTATACCAACGTTTAACAAAAATGTATGGGGAAAATGGTGTATTATGTTGGTAGTATTGATAACAATCGCTATACAGGAATTTTGGAAAAATGTGTATGTGTGGGTGTTCGCCGAGGGGTATATAAGCCATAGTAAACCCACCATGATGCATTCAGTCACCGGACCTCAAGACAAGAAGAACTCCCAAAGAAAAGTCCAAGAGAGAAGAGAAGCAACCCTGGTAAGTCCTTAAAATTAATCACTAATTGTTGTACTGTATATTGTGGGGCCTTTTACCTTCTGACGTGGCTGCTCAGTTCTCTTGCTTAACGGTGTCAAACTAGAGAGCTTTGCTGGTTACGTTGGACCGGGAGGGAAGTGCTTAGTATGTCCTTGAGGTGACTCTCCATAGAGCTGTCTCAATGAATGGTTAGAAATTAGTTTTACTGGGGTTCAAACATAACTGTTCCGTTCTAACGGCGTTACGCTGGAGTACATTGCTGGTTATGTCGGGAGGGAAAGCTTAGATTATCGTAAAACAGTACATATATTAGCTGTCTTAATGCTTTAGTAGTTGGTGCTAGCCATAAAACATTTGTAGTAGCAATGTTTTCTGAGCTGACGGATATAGTTTAAGAAGGCTTTGTTGGCTATATAAACGTGTGATATGTTAATCCTATTTGCCTCTCCATAGCTCATACGTCGATGGATTCTGGTGATTGTTTACGCTTTTTCTTAGATGTTACATTGTCTCTATCTTGTGTTCATTTCAATTGTGTGTATCTTAGTACAACTTATGTTTATCTTTGTTTGATTTGTAATCTATAAATAATATAGGAATATTATTTTCTTGCTATCATTATACATTAATTTATAATTTATCTTACATAATTTTCAAAACCACTGACAAAGTGAACTTAATTATTTAATTATAGTAAGGTAGTTGTTAAAAAGGTGCGTCACAGTAACTGTCTATTATTTGAAATATCACAGTGCACTTCATTTTATTACCACACTTTAGTAAGCATCATATTTATATTATATCAATAAATTGAACTAATCAATATAATTGTCATTTTATCTTAGTCACAAATATTGATAATTAAAAAATATTGATAGTTGACTCTGGTTATAGTAAGGGTAATATATATGTCATTGTCAAACTTGCCTGTCAAGTTATCGTTAATTTTCTAGTCGGAATGAATAAAATAAGGATGAATTGTTTCAGACATTATATAGTAAAACCGTGGTAAATTAGGAATGTTCCATAGGATAATAATGCAATATTCTTGACTACATAGTGTTCATCTTAACCAGCTAAAAAAGTTCTGAATCATTCGATCGTTTCCAGCATTCCATGTTTTAGCTCATAATGGGGTTATTAGCACAATTAATAAAGCCAAATTAGTTCAGATTCGCTAGTCCTAGTGTTACAAAGCCTAAATAAAGTCATAGTAACTTATTTATATTTTATTTATAAAGAAAAATGGTGCAACTCTTTGATCACGAATGACTCGTAGCTCATTGACCGAATGAGTACCCTATGGACTATTAATTTACTCCTAGGTAGCGATTGATAGGCTTCGGCATACTAATTCTCTCACACTTGCTCACACAGCTTGTGATTGCGACAGGAGCGACATTTTGCTGTAGCAGTTGTAATGTTTTATTAGGGGTGAAGTATCTTTTGGTTGTGAACCATTGTCTACCATCCTTTGGAAGGGAGGCCGGGGCGACTCGTTTGGTCTTGGCAAGAGGTCGGTCGGTTCTGCAGGCTCGCTGGCGTTCTTACGAATATCCACACAATATTCGTTACGCTCGGGATCAACAATTTGACTATGACATCCAAATTCTACAGTATGATTGTATTCTTCAATTGTGACTGGTTGGAACTGTGTACTACGGAACATAAGGTCATCTTTAGGAATTGTTTGATAAGCACAAGACATGCCAACTTTTCAACACTTACCTTGCGGGATCGAGGCTGGAATACTTCACCTGTAGAAGTTTCATTTATTTTTAATGAGATATCTCATCCATAATAATTGTTTTACGGAACTTCGAGTGAAAGTTACATAAATCTTTATGCTCATGTGAGTCATTATGTGGAAAACCCACAGTCTATTTCATTTGTTCCAAGGGACTTTTAGGATTGAGAATATTTCAATGACTTGAATTTGGATTTCAACACTATACCTACTTAGATATACAGAAGTAACTAGTAGACAGGTTAATGGAGTTTCACAAATTATACTTTAAAACACTAAATGTGAAAACCTTTATAGTAAAGTAATACAGATTGAATTTGCTTTAAATAAAAAAATATAGGTAACTTGGGAGGGAGTCTAGTTAGCTTCAGGCATTTATTATACATTTATATATGGCGGACCGTAGGGGTAGTCCTTGTGTTTATGTGTTAGCCATAACGATCATACTTCGTCCTGAGCAGCTAGAAGTTCTGAGATGCTAGGTCTCCGTAGGAAAAAAAAAATCTAGTGAAAGGACTCTAGTTGATAACCGATTGTTGAAAACCAGGTAGAAGCCATTATCTTTTCAAACAAAGATAACATGTACACTAATTGTAAATGTTATCGATGTGAAGATCTGTTAGTACCCCTAGTTCAATTATATTTGAAGCCAACATATATATGTAACTTATAATAATTTATGCTAGTATGTTTCTTTGCGATAAACACACTATAAATTCCTGTTATAATGAAGCTCATTTAAAATCTTGCTAATAAGTAAATCATTCCTAAGTATTAAAGAGTTAAATTGTTATCATTTATCACACAAGCTTCCATTCATTACATAACGGTAGATAGAATTGAAATCATATATACAGTTACGTTCTAGATTAGGAATTAAGGCATTACAAAAAAGGGCGTGACGTCTTTCCATTTATTCAACAGAATAGGTAAATTCTTAGCTTTCCTTACTTTTACCGAAAAGAGCCTTGGTTACAATATACACACAACGTCGGAAAACTACCACTAGATTGATCAATCACAGCCAATATAATAAACAGAACAAAATTACAGTAAATAGCGGTTAGAATAAGATAATATATATTTCAGATATAAACTAGATCCTTATTTCTTTCTAGGTCTGGCTAATAAAAGGGGTAGTTTGTCAGGGCCTTTTGGGGTTTAGTTACTGTAGAGTTTTTAGCCAGTAATAGCTTATAGTAGTCAGTGAGAATAGATATAGGGGAAGTAGTAATGGGGGTACATAGAGGGGTAGTAGATAAGTAGAGCGGGAGCACGTTACACATCAGATGCGAACCTTGGTGCAAGTAGTGATGCTGGCGTTTTTGGTGTCGACATTTGTGACCCACCGTTGCTGTCCAGTAGCGGCTGATCCTTAAGAAAGATAATGCCCTGAGGGCCAGACTCGTTGAGTGCATCTGCTGGAATGTTCCGTATTGGTGCCGAAACAGAGTTGGTGACTACGCGCAGTATTTTTTCTACGGAGCCGTTTTGGTGCGTAAGTAGCTCTTTTTGCTCCCGTATAACATCATAGCACCGATTAATTTGTTCCTTCATATCGGCAATCTCATTTTTTAAATTTAAAATGTCGTCCACCAACCTTATAACGGCCGCTGCATTTGTTGGTGATTTCTTCGATGCTGGTGCCATTATATAGCAGGTTTAATGTATACTTTTGGTAAATAAGTCTTAAAGTGTTATTTAACACTCGTAAAATTTATAAATATTAGTATAAAATAATTAAATTATACAAAAATCTGAGGAGCGTTTTAAATTTGCTGCTAACTGCTCAGCAGCGCCCTCTGTATCTGCGTATAACATTATAAATAGTCCGTTTGACTTATTGTTTTGGAAATATCTTCAATTTATACAGTTACTATATGTTATTCGTAATTTTTATAACTGTATAATAGATTATTGATCCATGTGTAGATTAAAAAAACTCAATAATACACGGATACCGTTAAGGTTCCTTTTCGTCCTTTCTTTCCTTAGTACACAACTATTTATTATTGTACTACTTCCGCCCAATAATTAGAAGTATTGTTAAAAATTCCTTCCGTATTTTACAACCAATCATGTGAAAAACATAAAAATCGTACCCATAATTCCTGCCATAATAGCAAAACGTCTTCCTTTTTACGATCAAATAAGAAATATTGCCATCAAACGGCGTATTAGTATAAAAAACTCTTTATTTTAACACCGCACTAAAAATACCGTAAAATTACGACAGACGTTATCGACTTTTCCCATCCTTAGACGAAAATTGCCCCCCAATGACGTTATCCAGATAGCAGAGTCTCATCTCTGTAGAAGGAACAGCGCGTTTTATTCGTTATCTTATGACGATACGTTTTGGCTTACTTGGTTGCACAACGGCATACGGAGCTGGTGGTCCCGGGTTCAAATCCCAGCCAGGGCAAGAGTTCGTGGTATGAGGACGAATGTTTGTTCCTGGGTCTTGGATGTTTACTATTTATTTATGTAATAATAATAATAATAATATACTTTATCTATATATAATGTATATCGCCGCCTGGTAAGCTTTGCTTAGTTTGGGACTAGGTCGATTTGTATAAGATTGTTCTTGATATTTATTTATTTATTATGGACAGTTCTTAATAATGGCTGAGTGCTATAAAATCTTGATGTAGACAGTCGCAATCGGCCATTAACTTTTAACAAAGCATGGTGAATCAGACGTCTTGTTTATGATGATGAACAGGCTATGCGGTCGACTGATACTTGCCAGGTATGTGTCCATTGTAGCAAATTATACTCGACTACTCATAACAGTCATAACAAGCCGCCGTGCCCCAACTGGCGCCCACGATAGCAGATGTGTAATGATACGTCCGAAATATCGAGATATCAAATTATGTTTTGATTAAGATCCAAAGGCGCATGCTTCGTTTATTGTTAGAAACTAATTAATGGCTGCTTGCTCCAAATGGTTGACGTAGAAAGACGCAATCGACTTACCATCTCTAGCCGGAGTTTAATGAACTTCAATATCTGGTTTTTGAACTTAGTTACTTTGTCCACCGTCTTGCTCCATCTTCAGACCCTGGATATCATATAGGACCAGGGAGCTTGCTAAGTCAGACGAAAGATTATTATTGTGTTTATCTTGCTTACTTTAGGAGTTCATATCCTCAACATCACCGTCCACATTCGGACTCCATTATCATACCAGCTCCTTGGTACCATATTGTTGCATTGTCATCGAAGGTAAATAAATTTGAGCCAAATCGCACGTCAAAAAATAAACACTAGATGCGCAAAAATATACGGGTCATAATTATTTTTAGTATGAGTTAGCGTTATGCGTCTTTCCTGTGGACACCCGAAAGTTAAGGGCTTTAAATAATAATTTTTCTTAGTGCCCTATTAGGCGATGTACAAATTGATTAATACTCTAGATCTAGGCGATAAAAATATCAGTTATATGTACCCAAGCCCTTAACTATTACGTTGTCCACAGGAAAGACGGCTAAATTCTAGAACCAGTATGACCCATACTCAAATATATACTATATAATATATATATACCCAGCTACAATATATAAATTATCGCTGCATGTGGCGACTCTGTCAAACAGTAGGC
This sequence comes from Hedya salicella, assembly GCA_905404275.2. Classification (NCBI taxonomy): domain Eukaryota; kingdom Metazoa; phylum Arthropoda; class Insecta; order Lepidoptera; family Tortricidae; genus Hedya; species Hedya salicella. The sequence continues at coordinate 50,457,085 of FR990097.1, read as the reverse complement.
AAAATATATCGTAAGATACCTTGCTTTAAGATATTTTAATATATATCATCGCTCCGTGTGTGACGGGCTTTACACATAACAATTCACTAACAGTCACTTCACTATACTACTTATACTTATAATACTATTTACAATCCCGGTTGGTTACTAAAATGAGCTGGAGACGGCTTGGGATATCATGTTTTTCTAACGACACTTCGTTAGCTAGTTTGCGGACCGTGCAGGGCCATCTAGCGGCCAATTCAGTAACTAATCTTAAATCTATAGTTGCATCAATATTCCGGGGGTGAAATGTGGCGTGCGAGTTAACTCATGCGTTTTTAGGAGTAGAGCGACATCTATTGGCCTTTTGCAACTTTAATTCTCAACAGTAGTCAGCTGTCTGAAAATGGGTAACTCGGTGGGAATCGAGTTCTATGGACGCCACACCACTGATGCTTAAATAGATAATGCCTATTTACTCGTCTTAAACAGATCCAAGTTATATTGTTCCGGGATCCACTCTTTAGCCGTCCTAACGAGGAATGCAGAAGCAAATCGCTTAGTTCAAGCCGTTGTTATATCAACAACATAAGCACATCATTTAGCAGAACATGGTGAATGTGAGCGTCTTGAACTAAATGATGAGCCTGTGCCCTCCACTGACACGAGGCCCGGCACGCGTCCATTATACGCGACAACTCTTAACAAGGCGCCCGTGTCCAGCTTGGGCACATCGCAAGATGGGAAAAGGCATGGGTCGTTTTCAAGAAATTGTACGTAGTTAAGGGCTTAGTTGTAGTACCTAAGTGCTTAACCTGCGTACGAAAGGGACACAGAATCTGTTTCTTCCAAAAGCCTTTAAAATCTACATAAATTACCAGAATTGTATGTATCTATCTATCTGACATATGTCAAATTGTATACTAAAATTATCACTTAATTTTGATGCTGACTGTTTCTAGTAGAGGTGAATAACAAATCTATACAATAATAAAGTTGTAAAAATTTCTTCAATGTACAGACATTTCATTTTTACAACTGTATACTGATCGATTTGTGTAGAATTGTCCTGTAGTATCTATCCCATCAAAAACATAACATGTAAAAAAATTGCCAAGTCTCGCAACCTTTTCTACCACAAAAAGTTGTGAGATATAATAACCAAGTCGGTTAATTTATTCAGTAGTACCTATCCAGGGAAGGATCTACCCCACACTGTTCTCCAAACTAACAACATGTTATTGTGACGGTTAATTTATTTTAAAAAGAGTGGGGAAAGACCACTCTTTTCCCCCCCATTCCCCCTTCTTTCGGTCCTTTATTTCGCTTTTAAGTAACGTATAATTGTATTGTTTATCTGAGCTGCAAATGTAACTTTGTAATCGCATACATTTCTATAAAATTACAAATTTATTTATGCACCTCTTATATCTGGAATACCAGACTGAAATTAAAGAATGTTTAAGTTTTCTGGTGCTTTACAGAGTAAACAATAATAGGGTTCAAAACTTGAACCATGTAAATCTGCTGGAAGTACCTTAGAATTTCTATGATCAGTGAGTGAGTGAGTGACAAAATTAAGGAAATTTGACTTGCAATAAATCTTTAACTATATATTATAATTGGCTGTAATTTGGAATATACGTAAGGTGTATTGAGCCCTCTCGGTCACTGAAAATTCAGGCTTCTAGCTTTATCAGCAAATAAATTACAGGGGTCGAAAATGACGTGAATGGCTTCGAGAAAAGTATGGTACGGCGTGCCTTTGTTTTGCTCGACTTGGCGGGGGGCACTACCGTGCCCCCAGATTTATTTATTTATTTTATTTATCTAACGCAGTATGTTTTATCTGGTTTACCCTCATCTGGCATAAACTTTTTTGTCATAATCATCATTTGGTATAATACATCTTCTTCTAAACACTACATATTTTTAGATTTGTTATAAAACAAAGCCTTGAAAAAATAAAGTATATTATGCCAAATGATGATTATGACAAAAAAAATATCCCAGATGAGGGTAACCAGTTTTATTTATCTTTAGTATCTGAAGTTTCATGCCTTATGCTCAGTCCATCCGATATAAATGCTCATCAATGATTTTGAACGATTTTAGAATCTAATTTAGTATCTGCCGCGTGCTGAATTGCCTATCAGGCGCCATATTGTTTTGTCATATGAAATGGATTTGCTCAAATCTATATAATCTATCGGGAAATAATGACGATTACTCCACGCTATAAAGCTTTTAATTGCCTCTGCCATTGTCAGTGGTTGAAATCTCTGAATTCAAATTCGAAGAGACATTGCAATGTCTCTGGTCTACTAATTTAGGTGTAGTATTCGACGGTGTGAAACATTAACCATGGACTGAAAGTAGACATCTATATTATTATAAAGTTGTAAAAATGAAATGTCTGCACATTGGAGATATTTAAAAAAAAACGATGTAACGGACTATTCGGATTGGAAGTCACTGAATCGAAATTTGGATGTTTTGTATGTTTGTATGTATGGTTTATGGTTTTAGACATTTATTTCTCATAAATAATCATATTCACTTAACATGACTCTGAGCTTCTTAAAGAGGCTCATAGTTAGAGACCACGTCTCGGCTCCGTAGGTCATCACCGGTAATACACACTGGTTGATGATTAAAGGTTTAATTAATCTTAATGTGCCAGTGTTTCGGAAACTCAAATGAGAAAATATATGCGATATAATCAGTTGAAATGGTTTTGTTTAAAATATATGTAATTTCTCACATGAAATTATGGCTCTGAACTGTCGATTGTATCTGCATTGGAATCAGTTTGCTGTCATATTTCATTGATCAAACAATATAAAAGGATTCAATAAAGTGTAACTATAAACTTTAAAACAGCGGAAATGCGGAGAGCATACGTCACACTAATTTGTATTGTGTTTTTCGTTATTTATTTTTCATCTGAGATGCAGCGTTTTTTACAATCCTTACTAATTTGGTCTTTAACCTCAATCCTTTGAAGAGGAGTGGAGCGGAGCTGTGCAAAATGAATCAATCACATTGCACTTGTTTTAATAGTCCTTGATCAAACGGAAGGAGAATTTGTGTAGGTTTTATTCATAATTGTGACGCGGTAAAATGAAACTTTGATACCTAAAAAAACAGGTGTAGAAGCTACCGTGTCAGGTACCAGATCACAATAAAGCCTCCCGCATGATATGTTGCGAGCGGCGTGAATATTTTATGCGGAAACCGACGAGATGCCGTGAGCATGTGTAGATATACTTATGTACTATGCAAAACAAAGGCTGGTTACGGTTATTGAATAAATCAACACTGTTTCAGCGTTCAGCGGTATATAAGTCTGGTAAATTTACGAAATATATTGGTGTTCTTGCTTAATATATATATATATATATTATTCTACTAAGGTGGCAAACAAGCGTACGGCCTGCCTGATGTTAAACAGCCACCGCTGCCAGCTTGCAAAGCCAGGGGCATTACGTGCGTTTTGCCAAACCCTTTAAAAACGTATTCGCTCCTGTCTTGAAAAACTCCATACTGTAACTTCCAGGGAAAACCGCGGCAGGTAGGTCATTCCACATTCGGAGTGTGCGCGGTAGCAAATTTCTTTGATACCGTACGGTGCGCGACCATTTTGGTTCCAAGGTGTGTGGATGAATACCCTGCCGCGATGGCGGGCGGTGCGATGGTAGAAGGTGGCTGTAGGCATCATGTCGAACAATTCCTCGGAACACAGCCCACTATACAGGCGGTAGAAGTGGTAGCATAATACATAACTGGAAAATACTTTTCACCTCACTCGCTCGGAAAAATTCCATTCAGAGCGCCAAATCTGAGTGGAAAAGTTCGTTTTATCCGCTAGCGTAGAAAAGGCATTACAAGATCACATTTTTTTTATGTTTATTTTGTTTGTTATGGCATGAGTGTGTTTTGTACATTTAGGACATGGTTAAAATAAATGATCTTCATTTGATTTGAAATAGAGATTCCTGAGCGTATCGAGGCTTTTAAGGCACTAACGAGAAGCCAAATTATTACGCCGCCGTGCGAAACATACAACTTTTTACCTCACTACAGCGAGGAAAGTGTTAAACCGATTATTTTTTCATTTTATTGGTGATAGTGAAACTATGAAACACACACATAAAAGAAACAAACAAATAAGATACAAAAAGCCGAACTTCAAATGACATTTCGACGCTAGCGGATGAAACGATTTTTTCTTCGAGTAAGGTGAAAATAAAAATTTAAACAGAGATGTTCTCGTACATTACGTAAGGTAGATAACAACAGACGGTCTTTACGCTGTTTAATGCAATCTTCTCAGGCATGAAATCTATTGCTGCAGCTGTTCTGTAGTGCGTGTTTATTGTTGTGGTGACATAGACTAGCGCGCCGTCGCAGCTTAAGTTTATTGTAGCCACGGTTTTTTTGGGTGACGCGGGGAAGAGAGCAGAAATCGAGCGTAGGAGAGATTGATTAAATACGCCCTAAGCACACTGTGGACACTCCCTGCCGCCCGCCGGGCATTCCCTGCCACCCGCCGCCCGCCGCCCGCAAGCTCCGGCCACCCGCGCTCTTCCCGCTCACAGTTTAGTTACCTCAGCCGGTAACTGCGAGGTAACCGAGCGCGGGTGGGCGGCACTTTCAGGGAGTGTCCATACTGTATGTAGTAAGTACTCTTTATTATACTGTGCCCTAAGTGACCCCGCCGGCGGGGTAGCCACGCCACAGTACTAACTGACTATTGAGATTTGAGATCATAATACAATATCTCTCACACTTACTCAAACCACGCTACTGACAGAGATAGCATCATAACATTGATCTAGCGAGACCTGGCACAGTTCGTATTTACATACGAGTACCACGTTAAAGCGAAGCTAGATTATTAAATAGCGTTACTATTTACATTGGCTGTACCTACTTTAAAAATTACCAACGAAAAAGGTCTGATCTATTTTAAAGGTTTTCTTAGAAAGAGTCACATTTTTACTTCTCATGTATAAAAAGCGATACTTGTCTCCATCTTTATTAGGTTTTTTTTGAGACTATAGACTTGTTAAGAATGATATCGGCAGTCGATACTGTAATATTAATTTATGCCACGTCGATTTTACTTCGGTCAAATACATCGGTACCTCTAGTACAGTCTACTGCGGTTGTCTATCTCGGTAGTAGTGTACGCACCTCGTTGAAGCGGCGTATGAGCGCGCGCACGGTGCGCGTGGCCTGCTGCGCCCGCGTCGGCGGCGCGCGCCGGATGACCGGTCGCTCGGCGGCGGACCCTAAAGCGGCGTCGCCGCCTAGGTCTAGTGTCACTTGGCGCAGGTAGTCTATTGGGGGAACCTGGGAACAATACATTAATTATATCAGAATAAAGTATTATACAAGGCAAAGCAAAATATTTTTGGTTTTGGGCTGGCGCTTCGAAGATGATAATAATAATTTTCCGTCAAAAAAATATTTTACTGCCAAGCTTTTATTGCCGACTGTACTTTTCTTTGATCATCCATCAGCTCCTCACCCAGACGAGTCTAAAGAGCCAAAATTCGATAGGAGTTTATTACAGAGTTCTTATGACCACCTTCCTGCTCCATTATCAGATCAGCTGGTACCAAACTATTGCATAACCACCGAATTAGGCATATTTATGTAAGCTCAATCAGAAACCGGGGAGTAGGTCAACTTTAACTTGCAAGATTCGACCCGAACAAACATACATTGCAAGTTAAATAAAAGATTGTTATAATAAATATCTATTCATTTATTTCATCTAAAATTAAAGGTTAATAGCCACTAGTTAAAGTAGTGTATCATATGAAAGGGCTTGATCATTTTTTTATATTTTTATTGTGCTTAATTTTCAATTTATTAAGGAAAACGTGGAAAAAAAATACTATTCCCCTTTATCTCCAAAGTTTTAACAAGCGAAAATCGGATATTTTCTGAAATCTTTATATAATTTAATTTATTTATATTTTATATTTTATTTGCTCCTCATTTGTATGTGACGCCATAACTCATAGATACCAATGGCAAACTTAACTCAACCGGCAAGTTAAGTTGGAATAAGTGAAAGTTTGTACGGATCCCTCGGTGCGCGAGTCAGACCGGCACTTGACCGGTTTTTTTAACATCCGTTGAAAAAGCTCTCGTGCAAATGTAGCCTTAAGGTGCGTACATTTTTATCATTTGCCCGATCAGATCTTCGTTCCGTGGCATGATCGCGTGTCACGATCACGCGTTTGGACGTTGCGCCGATCCATGTTGATACGCGTATCACACACTTAGATCGGACAAACAAGGCTATGATCCCCGCGCCGACAGTGAGCGTCCAAGCAGCGCGATACGCAGTCATGCCACGGCACGGTGATCGGATACGAGCAAATGATACAAGTGTGGACGCACCTTTACCTGGTTTCAGATCCGCTCACCGCCCGCCCATGACTGAAACATCTCCCGGCAGCCATTTGTATAAATAAGTGATATAAGCGAGGATCCGTGTCATGCAAATCTGCGTTGGCGCGAACAGCGGACGCATTTCAAAACCCGCCGAAAAAACATTATAACTCCATTAACAAGTAATTGTTGGAACGATAAAAACCGGCTAGTTGCGAGTCGGAGTCTCGCACCAAGAGTTCTATGCCATCGTACGCAAAATGAGTATATACAAAGTGTCTTTTGAGGAATCTGCAAGATTCTAACCTCACAGTCCTGTCATTTGGAGTAAAACATATTGTATGAACCCAAGTCTTATTCAACAAAAAAAGTTTTGTTGTGAGTCGGTGGTCGTAGAGTCGAAGACAGTTAAGTCGTGAGAGGCAGGAAATTTCTTGCAAAACGCACAGTTGTGGATGCGAAATATCTAAGTAAACTGTCTGATGGTGGCTTATTGTATTTGCATGTGTATTTTTTTGTGAAAATTGTGGAAAGCGGAAATGCAAAGGAACTATAAATCCATTATCGCGTTTTTATTGCTTTTTTCAAAATTATAAAAAAAATATTCATTTAAACTTACACGATCTTCACTCATTATCACAACACAAAATTTAGTAAATGTAAGCAACATCATATAATATCTGATAAATCGCCTGACGTCGTGAGTGTAGTGTGTCGGTCTAGTGACGACCGTAGTGTTCAACTTAATAATAAACAAGCGCGGGTAGATCGAAAAACTCGCGCGGCTAGAAGACGTTGCTTTCGCCACTCCAGTTTCCTTCGAGACCATACGTAACGCGACGTCCGAAACGTCGAAGAATTACTAATAAAAGGTAGTTAAATAAATCATATTTATACGCGATTAAGCCCCGTTTTGTTGGGTTGTGATATTTATAAAAAAATACTTAGATAAATTGCATTAAAGTTTGATGTGACGCGACATTTTGACTTAATGTATCGCCTTTAGTTTTTAATTACGTAAAAAACGAAAAAATATGTCGTTTATATTAATTATTAATCTACATGACGGAGTTACTATTTATATATCGTCATCATCCCTATTATTGTAAAAAGGTATCGTGAATCCAAGAAAAATCTTAACAGCGCAATCTATGAATGAGTCAAATCGACTTTGGTAATAGAATATTGAAATCAGCGTTTTTCACAAAGAGTGTCATGTGTATGAGCACAAAAATGTATAACAAATTGCCAGTACACTTAAAGAAACTACCATCTTTAGAATTTAGGAGGAAACTCCTTAACTAGCTTATCAACAAATGTGTGTACAGTACATCTGAATTCCTAATTTCTGACTAATTATTTATAATGAGTGACCGGATAGTGCTACTTTTAATAAATTCAACTCAAAAATTAATATTTCAATTTGAATATCTTAATTACCATTATTTATCATATTATATTACACGGTGACATACATTTGCAATTTTGATTACTTATTTCTATTTAAGGCATTATTCTATTTGACATATTGTGTCCAATTGTAATTTAATTATTTAATATTTAGAATTAAGATATAAATATTGTACGCCTCTCTGAGGCAGGACATGATGATTCTGTATAATTTTTTTAAGATCTGTATAACTCATGACCATGCAATAAATATTGTTTGAATTTGAATTTGAAATAGCGCCATCTCTCTGGGCAAATATTTCGTCCCTTTTTTTCGGCCTCATCACTTCAAAACGGCCGGCACGGATATGATTTGTTTTGGTATAAGTAAACAGCTGAATATCTGAAGATGAGGATACTTTCTGCCCGACTACGATGAAGCATAAAAGACGGTTATGACTTTTTCTCCTCCGCTTCAAATTGCGGGCATCATCTAGTTTACTTTATAAGTATTATTGAGAGATTTGAGAGGGCTTAGAAAGTAAATGAGTGGGACGGGAACGTGGGCCCAATAATAAAATATATATCTAATAAAATCACAAACGAAAAGGAAAAATACGTAACAGCTATCAATGCTACCTTCTACTATCCTACTTATAAATAAATAAATAAATATTACAAGACAATTTTACTCAAATCGCTCTAGTCCCATGGTAAACTCAATAAGGCTTGTGTTATGGGTTCTAAACGACGATATATTTAATAGATATATTACTTATATACATAGAAAACATCCAAGACTCAGGAACAAATATTTATGCTCATCACACAAATATTTGCCCTTACCGGGATTTGAACCCAGGACCTCAGCTTCGCAGGCAACGTTACTCCCACGGAGCTAAACCGGTCGTCGAATTATTATACTATTATGAAGTCTTATAATTATCTATACTATTATGAAGTTGTTAAAATGAAATGTCTGTACATTGATGATATTTAAAAAAAAAATTACGGCCTATTTGGAGGTCACTAACTAAAAATTTATTTTTTTATTTTTTGTATGTTAATTGAAAAGTCATGGGTACCATTGAAGAAACTTGATTTTCCGTTTTTTTGCGTATTGAACGTTATTTTATCAACAAATAAAACCAAAGTGCGTCATATCTATACTATTATAAAGTTGTAAAAATGAAATGTCTGACCATTGAAGATATTTTCAAAAAAACTATTTAGAGGACACTGAATGAAAAAACATTTTTTTTAATTTTTTGAATGTTTGTATGTGTCGTTGTGGCTTCATCGCGCTAAATCGGCTAAACGGATTTCAATTATCTTTGGTATACGGGTAGCTGGGTATCTCCAGATGGTTATAGGATACTTTTTATTCGACTACAATGTCTTAAAAAAGAGGGTGATCGCTTTGTCTCCTTCCGCGAACGAAGTTGCGGGCGTCTTCTAGTATGTAAATATTCTTTAGAAAGGATATTAGACATTTCATCGTTTATTATCAGAGTTCGAACTTCTTTGGGAATCCCATAGGACTTCCAGCAATAAGATAAGATAACACAAATAGAGCGAGACAAAGCGATCGTACTTCCTCATAAGATTAAATTAGTTGATTCCCCAAGGCTCGGCTCTGGGGACCGCGATATTTTTCCTCGTTCAAGTTCTAAAAGGAAAAAAACCAGCCAAGTGCGAGTCTGACTCTGCACTAAGCTCCGTTCTGCCATATGAAATTAAAACGAGAAATATACTCTTTTGTTCATCATCATCATTATTTCAGCTATATGACGTCCACTGCTGGACACAGGCCTCCTCAATAGATTTCCACATGGGCCGGATAGAGGCGAGCCGCATCCAGCGAGTCCCCGCAACTCTAACTAGGTCGTCCAACCTTGCGGGTGGCCTGCCCACGCTGCGCTTGCGGGTGCGCGGTCTCTGCTCGAGAACCTTTCTGCCCCAATGGCAAATTGCCACTTCAGTTTTCTTACCCTGTTTGCTATGTCAGTGACCTTGGTTCGTCTACGAATCTCCTCATTTCTGATTCGATCTCGTACAGAGATCCCGAGCATAGCCCTTTTCATAGCTCTCTGAGTGACTCTGAGCTTTCTTAAGAGGCCCCTAGTTAGAGACCACGTCTCGGCTCCGTAGGTCATCACCGGTAATACGCACTGGTTGAAGACTTTCGTCTACAAGCACTAAGGTACTCTTTAATATTAGTGTTAGGGTCAAATCTTGTAAGTTATTGATCCATTTCTAGGTTTCCGATATACAGCCGAGCTAAAATTTGGCATACTTACATTTTTTTTATGTTATAAGGGGCAAACGAGCAGACGGATCGCCTGATGGTATCATGGTAAGCTATCACCGTCGCCGATAGATACCTGCAACACCAGAGGAGTCACAAACGCATTGCCGGCCTTTCAGGTGGGAGTAAGCTCTTTTCTCGAAGGTTTGAAGATACTTATATAAGATCGGTGACTTCGCAATAATATGATAGGTACTGGTATACATATAACTGAGCTGGCCAACTCTGCTGCCACGCGTGCAAGACCGTGTTTACAAGTAAGTTCGGCCTAGCCAGCTATGTAAGAGCCCACACTAGACGAAATCCATAATATTGATATATCGCCGTTATCGAAGGGACTATATTTATACATATACAGGGTGTAAGGAACGGTGTACCGAAAATTTAAACCCTAGTTTCAGACTACTATTTTTACCATTACACTACATTTTCATAAAAAATACATCTGAAGACTACATTTTGCAAGAAATCAGCAATATACCTTAGTGGGTGGAACCTAAGACTCCGCAGAGTATATGGCGGAATGGAGATGATAGAGTCAGTACAATCGACTACAAAAAAATGTATCCACTTTTTTAAGTGGTATGCAATAAGATTCAAAAGTGGATACATATTAACATAAAACATATTGTCCTTGACAATATTATCTTCTTTTTCCGCGATTATCATACATTTAAATAAAACAATTTAAACGGACTTATATCGCGTATATTATCTTATTTGAGTTCCCGACGTTCCGGTCGACTGAGAAAAGACACATTTTCCTGTATCACAGTCCCTGCCCGCCGTTCGTTTAAATTGTTTTATTTCAATTTTGTCCTTGAGTTTTCGGGAAAAATAATACTCGCATCTAATTCAGGTTTAAATCATAATTTCATACCATAATGGTATGAAATTATGATTTAAAATCTCGCGTGATGAACCGTAATAGTAAGCTGAACCTTACTCTTTGGGTACGGAACTCTAAAATTGTGGTTAAGAATCCAATCTTTATTTTTATGGCTGCTCAAGTTCTGGGCCAGCGTTGAAGGTTCTATTTACTATTCATGAGATATTGCCGCAGATTCCTCCTTTAGTGAAAGGTAATTAATTCACCCTAAGAGCCTATCCCCGATACTACAACGCGGCGTCTTAGAAAGGATAGCGATGGGCGTGTCGACTTGTCTGATTAGTGATTCGAATAACTCGAATCAGAGTCTAAGTGAGTTGATTCGAGTCAAGTTCCTTCGCAACTCGAATCAACTCGCGGACTTCATGAGACGCCGACCGAGAGCATGTCGGAGCATGCTCTATGTAGGGTTCTGTGAAAAAATCTGTGAATACAATATGTATTACATTTAAAAATAAAGTAATGTCGCCATTTAGAAAACCATAGACTAGAAACACCACATACATCACGATACACACTCTTCCTGTAATATTTGAGCATATCGATCGTTTCTTTTTCTCTTTCACATATAGGTATACTTAGTATGTGTATACTCGCTTTTATATAACTTGTTCCAGTAATTTTTATTTTTGTGGACATCTGTTATTGGCTTTACTTGTATTATTTTTGAATTATGTTTCATGTTTTGTATTGCTATTGATGCCTTAAATAAATAAATAAATATCCTATCTGCAATATTTAGGGTACTTTCTTTTTATATTGCATAGCCGTGGGACACCCTGTGTACCCGATGCGTTAATTTGAATTAGGAGCGGTAGCGATTGAAAAAATGAGCTATGGCTATGGATTTTGAAGGTAAGATGACGTCATTAGTACGCCTTTTTGACTAATTTGACTTTTATAAATTGTTTAAATTTATTAATGGACATGTTTTATGCATTTGTAGCCAATATGATCGCGAATCGAGATCCAATTTCCTTTAGTGCGTGTCAGAAACAGACCCAATAACATACTGCATCGACTAACTTTGCCCATTAACTCTATTGGCTTTCCAAGGAAAAATAGTTGCAAAACCCTTACAGAAATGCTATTACATTAAATCATATGGCCCATCTGTCACTAGCAGGCTCCAATTTCGATATTCGAAACCTCTCTCTCATTCGCACTTCAGTTTTATTGAACAGTGAGAAAGAGACGGAAACGTAGGCTTCCAAACGGCAGTATTGAAGTGAATTTAAATTGTAAATGTATTAGGTAAGGATCCCGCTGTGAATTTTGTCTTTTGGTATGACTTTTAATTTAAATTAAATTTACACATAAAAATCAAAAGAATACATAGACCTTAATGAAAATAACAATTGCTAGTTAAAGAGTCAATTATTAGCGGTCCGTTCTATTTTACCGAAGAAGAAATAAGAAGGTTATGTTTTTGAGTCACGAGTGTATGTATGTACATATATTTCTTTGGCATGCTCTTATTAAAGTAAGTGTCCGAAGTAACATAATCGAATCTGCAAAATGTATAGATTTGAAATTAAGGTCTTTTAGTCTACTAACTTTTACCATGGACGAAATAATTAGTTGTTGAGCGACTCCGTCAAAAATGCCATACGATTAAATAAATAAACCATGGACGAATATAATAAGTGGACTGTGAAGTGTGTGCTTATACTTTGTAAAGTTGTTATCTGCTTCATTTGGCAAATATAATATTCTTTATAATATTGTTTTTGTATATGTGCTCTACGTAACATATAGTCATCATGAAGTTTTAGGTTTATATATTTTTTCCTGCCAGATAAACTCAACTGCATTGGGGCTGGTGCGATATTACTGAAAAAAAAAATGTGACAAATAAGCTTGATAACCAAGGCTAATAAAGGCTATGTATAATTTAGGAAAGATTTTAGACACATTATGTTTAGTTTTATTTAAACCACATTATTGAAAAATTCTATAGTGGAGACAACATTCACGACCTTCGTCTTCTGCCTAATCCACTCATTGCACTTACGATCTAGTACGATAATGCCAAGCATCGCTCACTTCATAGCTCTTTATGCGATTCGGAGTTTTTCAGCGGACCATTCAGTCGTCAGTATAGTGGTTTCCATTCCGTATTCTACCACTGGAAGAATGCACTGATTATACTGTGTCCACAGGCGGATAAACGAAGGGCTGCTATAAATAGATAGATATAAAACAATTTCTTTCTTTCCAGCTTTCCATGGTCACGGGAGGACCATGTCCTCCCGTGACCATGGAAAGCTGGAAAGCTTCCGAAACGTCGGGAACTAAAATGAGATAATATACGCGATATAATCCGTTAAATTGTTTTATTTCAATGAGTAATAATCGCGGAAACAGAAGAAAATATTAGATAGATATATTTAAAAATGATAGGTACAGAATATTGCGGTAGGATCTTAAGCTATGTGATTGAATTGCGGATTGAGTTAAGTGATGCCAGAACCGACAGGTATTTGGAATGTGCTGGTGGAATTCAATTTCTGCCATGTTGCGTTTTTAACCCTCCCGGCAGGAAGGGGGGTTATAAGATTATAAAATAGATAAATTTGACGACACGTTTCGTTCAGTTGGTTGCACAATGGCCTACGAAGCTGGCGGTCCCGGGTTCAAATCAATCTAACACTCATCGACCTAGCCTCGACTGAAAAAGGTATGAGAGGATATGGGCCTATCAAGTGGCTTTTTAGCTTGATTGAAAATCTCTTAATAGATTCAATCACAACATGAACTCATTACTTAGTAAATGATTGCAGTAGTATGACTTATAATGATCAAACATTTGAACATTTTACTAAGTTGACCTTAACCAGGTCGTATTGTAACACACAAGCAAACTAAGAAAATGTTGAGTTCCACCAAAACTGATGTTTGTTTCAATCACAAATTAATTCGAACTTGATTGAACTTATAATGAACTTAATATTTTCTTCTGTTTTTTTTTATGGCATAGGGTGCAAACGAGCAGACGGGTCGCCTGATGGTAAGCGATCACCGTCGCCCATAGACACATGCATCACCAGAGGAGTCACAAGTGCGTTGCCGGCCTTTCAGGTGGGAGTACGCTCTTTTCTTGAAGGTTTGAAGATCCCATCGGGCCGAAAATACTGCATGCAGCTATTTATTTCACAGTTCAGTGTATGTACACCTTTATTTGTTTTTTCACAGTGGGTAGTTTGCACAAAATTGTAACTTTGACAGAGGAAAATATCTCTTTTCTCAGTCAACGTGACCATGGAAAGCTGAAAAGCTTCCGAAACGTCGGGAACTAAAATGAGATAATATACGCGATATAATCCGTTAAATTGTTTTATTTCAATGATTATAATGAACTTATTTGGAACAATCCACTTATTGTGCCTATCGCATACAAACATCTTTTTTGAAACAATAAATTTTTAATTAAACAGCATAAACAACTTTTGTGATATCTTTGATAATGATGCAGAAATCAAATTAAAATAGTTGCTGCAACAATTAGGTACACTTGATATGCTCTGGTGGAAACCAATTTCTTGTTTAATTCAATCAGTTTTTTTTTGTGTCGAACTAAGTAAAGTTTTGTAATATTGATCCCAGGCAACAGGCAACAACAATATCTATATGTAATATTATAAAGTAGTAACAATGGAAACTATGTACATTAAATAAATTTTCTAAAAAATAAGTGGTACAGTCATCAACATTAATATCTGGAACCAAGGGCGCTTAATATCTGACACGACTCTATTTCTAGGGTCGTGGACGTGTCAGATATTTTCGACCACTTTGTTATGGCAGATACCTATTGATGCTGGTTACTGTACTGGCTATTGAACGTCATTGACCAAGGGTTGAAAGTGACCCATTTCAACCGAGATATTTTCGGCGCTCGAACGGAGTGAGATAGTTCAAGGGTGAAATGGGTAATTTCACCCGAGTTAAACACCCTACTTTTCATTTCGACTGTGAGGAAAATAAATAAATAATAATCATCACTATCATCATCATCATCATCATCATCATCCATCATCATCATCATCATCATCATCATCACCATCACCATCATCATCGCCATCCATCACCACATTATCATCATCATCACCATTACCATTACCATCATCATCATCCATCATCATCATCACCATCATCGTCTTTATCATCATCCATCATCATCATCATCCATCATGACATTGAAAGGCGATGTGCTAGAATTTGAAGACAAAACAGTATTCCTGGGTGTTACTTTGGACTCTAAACTGCAATGGAATGCGCATATAGCCACTCTTGCAGGTAAACTAAGCTCCGCAGCCTATGCAGTGAGGCGAATCAGACAGTTAACAAACGTCGAGACGGCAAAGCTCGTGTACTTCAGTTATTTTCATAGTGTAATGTCATATGTAATTCTGTTGTGGGGCAAGGCGGCGGACATACAAACCATCTTCGTACTACAAAAACGGGCAGTACGCTCAATCTATGCACTGGGAGCTTCAGGGAAACTAATATTCTCACCGTAGCATCTCAGTACATTCTCGAGAATATTATGTATGTTCGGAAAAATCAACATGATTTCAAACACAACAGTGACATTCACCACTACAATACAAGAAATAAGAACAAGCTTGCCATGCCTGCTCATCGTCTCCGCAAGGTCGGAACTTCGTTCGTGGGGAACTGTGTACGCTTCTATAACAAAATACCTACCGATGTAGTGAATTTACCTTGCAGCAAATTTAAGGCCCACATAAAACGTCACCTACTAAACAAGGCGTATTATACTGTAAATGACTTTTTAGACGATAAAGATGTCTTTACGCCAGTAGTTTAGTCTTGTGTATGTAAAGTAAGCATTTTTTTAAGAGGTAATAATAGTTCGCATTTAATGTAACATGAGAGCACATTTGTTGTTTCTCACCGGGCAATACTATTAGTGTTTAATGCCCGGCAGTGTGAGCATGTCATGCTCGCTTAAAGGTCTTTGCTTACGGTGGCGTCGTTGATCGGGTCGCAACCTTCCCTAAAATATGGTTGAGGGAGGCGATGGCTGAGATATGCGTCATGCTCGTGAACGGGTGCCGTTTGTGGGGTCCGGTCTGTTCATGCTAGCAAGGGCCAAATTAATTGTATACCTAGTAACTGCCTACCAGTGTTTAATGAACTGATGACGTGAGAGACTTCATCCTGTACTCGATTGAAGTTATTCTTTTTTTATTTGATTTAGAGACTGTATACATCTCTAAGAGTTTTGTTTTATTTATAGAGGTATATCCTTAAACATTTCTGAGGATTTTAATTAACTAATTTTATCTTTTTGCATGTTATGACGCCTAGAGACCATATACATCTCTAAGAAATTTAGATTTAATAATAATTATGTTTAATGTATTATTCACTTTGACCCCTAAGAGACCTTAAACATCTCAGTAGAATTCAGTCAAATTATTATATTTAATTTTATCGCATGTCGTGACGTCTAGAGACCTTATACATCTCTAAAAAAAAAAAAAAATATATTTTATATTAACATTGATCTGGAGAATTTGTACATCTCCTCTGCGTGTATCAATTATAAATTAGTTATAACACAATTGTAAAAGTTTTAAGTATAATTAAGACAATATTGTAATAGTTAATTGGTACACGCATATTATTTGTTTTATATACTCTGACATTTAGAATTTTATTCTAGACACATTCTAGATTTACTAATTATTTTAATTTTTAAAATGATGATTTTATCAATAATAAGTAAGTTTTATACTTAAGTTAAATGATCTGATTAGGTTTTTCTGGGTTTCCCTAATCCTTGCAACAAATGTTGGATCATATTGTATGTTTCCCAGCAAAGACTTCTCTCATTGTAACTGACAATTCGAAAGTGCTTGTATCTAAGCCTACTTGAATAAAGGATATTTTGATTTGATTTGATTTGATTTGATTTGATCATCATCATCCATCATCACCATCATCACCATCATCACCACCATCATCGTCATCATCTTCATTATCCATCATCATCATCATCATCACCATCATCATCGTAATCGCAATCGCGATATGAAAAGCTTTTATTTTAATAATAAGACGTAACTCATTTACTTTCCACCCTAGGGATGGAAAAGCTATTTTCCACCTGGCTAAATACCCATGAAAATTAAACATTCCGAACAGGAGAGATGAATAATATTTTTTTGGATGTTTTGTATGTTATACCCGTGTGTGTTGTTGTGGTTTCATCACGCCAAAACAGCTTAACGGATTTAACTATTTTCAGTAAACGGGTAGTTGGATAACCACAGATGGTTAGAGGACACTTTTTACACGACTACGCTCAAGACAAAAAAGAATGATAATGTTTTTTTCCTCCGCTGATGAAGTTTTTCTTAATAGCTACGTATTCCTCTAAGACTTTGAACTTGACCTACTTATCGTTAACAAGATTGTCGATGTTATTTTTATGTCAAGCACTAGCCACTTGATGCTCATGCCAGAATTATCTCTATGTATATATAACTTAAAGTGCGTCTGTTACTCGATAATGAAAACCTTGACAAATTTTGAAAAACCCCCGTGACCATGGAGAGCTGGAAAGCTTCCGAAACGTCATGAACTACAATGAGATAATATACGCGATATAATCCGTTAAATTGTTTTATTTCAAATTTTGAAAAAGCTGATTCCAAATGTTAGAACCGTATTTAAAAACACTCACCACGAAGTCACGTTACATAAAAAACTAAATCAAAATGGCTACATCCCTTCAAGCTCTGCAATGCCAGACCCACATACATTGACTCACAGAAAAACTGTTTTTAGGTCGGAATTCACTCCTTCGCTGCACTTGCACACCGACGTCTCCGCCAGCGGAATCATTAGATAACAAATCCAATGGAGTCAAACATAAGCCCACTAACTCACATACATATTGACCGACATAAAAATACATTGTGTTTAGACTGGGTACACTATAGCAGTCCGTAGCGCCTGCGCGCGAACAGCCCCCCACGCCAGTGCTGTGGCTGTCGTGGCATCCAACCGCATATCACTACGACGATGGTAACAGCAGATATGCTGCCATTTAAATTCTAATAATGACATGACATGATACTCAGCCTTCTTCTGGCTATACTGCTAATATAAAACGTGCACTCTTAGTGGTTCTATAAGGTACTACGAAAGCTCTTCTGTAGAAAGAGAAACTGCGTTCAAAGCGCAGAAAAGATGTGTCAGATCTCTATGTGGCATTCACTACCTAGAATCTTGTAAGCCTTATTTTCAAAAATTACGGATATTGACTCTCCCTTGCCTGTATATCTATGAAGTGGTCATTTTTGTAAAATGTAACTTGCATCTATTTCAAAATTTTAGAAGTAATCGTAACAGAAACAAAATAGCGGCAATATCATCTAGAACGGCTTTATTACGGAAAAGCATACTTGGGATGGCTCCTAAAATGTATAATAAAGTTCCGAGAAACATAATAAATATCCCCAATATGTCTGATTTTAAAAAGGCGTTAAATCACTTTCTAGTAAACAAAGCTTATTATAGTGTTAACGAATATCTAACAGACTACAATTAATGGGATTTGTAGATTTGCATGTTACACCACATTAATGGCGATTAAAATTTGTATGCCTCGCGGCGCAGCACAGTGATACTCCTGCCTATATATTAAGACCTTATGTACTCTGTACTGTACCTAAACCTGTTTTGAACAAATAAATAATTTGAATTTGAAAAGTTAATGGTACGTAGGTAGTAAGTAAAAAAAAATGTTGCCACATTTACCAGAATATACATATATATCAGCCAGACACAAAATGCCATTATAGTTTTTAAGTCTTACTGGTAGAGGCAAGCAACTCTGGATCAGTGGCGGACTCCAGCAATATAAAGTTAATAATAGCCAAAACAGAAAACGGCCATCGCCTGTAATTGACATTTTATGCCCATGGTACTTATTATAGTTAGTTATACATCGAGCCTACACCGACCCAAACCGACTTAGCACACCAGATGCCTCTTATATACATTTTTTTCATGTTGGGCAAAAGTAAATCTAAACTTAATTTAATTTAAACAAGTGGCAATATGATCAGGGCTTAGCGCATGCTATAACCTTGTTTAGCTGCAAAGCACAGTAACGTCTTGTTACTGAAGGTACAGGATTAATTCGTTGTGAATCACAAGCGGTCCGATAGTCTAATGGTTCGGGACGCTGTTCCGGTATAACAGAGACGCTGGTTCGATTCCGGCGTAGACTGCAGTGAATCGCAATATTTTTTTCTTTCTACTTAGATCTTTGTATCAATATAGTAATTTATAAATGCTCTTATAACAAGTTTCGTAGATCTTTACTGTAATGCTGCTGGTTATATAACTCCTTATCATTATTCTTATAAATACAAAGATCTAAATAATGAAAAAAATTCAAGACTCCGACCGGATTTGCACCAGTGCCTTGTGCCTTCCCGGGGCGCACGCTCTGCCGAATGAGCCACAGAGTCCAGTCAGCTTGTCTTCAAATTTTGTCATTGTTTTTTACAAAATCTTTTGCACTTTTGCATTATTTACATCAAAGGCCGTAGGCTTGTTTGCCACAACAAGGCGACAGCTTAGAAAATAGTACATCGTTATCCTCACATTGGTAATTTTGTCCTCATATGAGGCTAAGTAAGGTTGCGGACCTTAAAGAGTAAGCTAAATCTTCTGCGGGACCAATTTAGTCCAATATCAAGCAATATGTGCCCAGATGTGCAATTTACGGACGCTACTATGGGGAACGAGCGAGGACGCCGGCCAATCAGAGGACAGGATTACTGCTTGTTACAAGCTCTTATTTAACATCATATTTATATTTCTATGAAACACAATTTTTTGTGTTTCTGTGTTTTTAATGTGGGAAGACTAACTCCACATTACTATAATAATAAAAAATACGATTGCTCTCTCACGTGGTCACACCAGGACTTGAACTCGGTACCTCTAGATTCCAACCTGTCCAAACGCCCAACTCGTCCATATTCCCAGCTTGTCCCCATTCTCATCTCGTCGGAACCGGTATTTTATACATCTTTTAAGATACACGCTATTTCTGGAATGTTATGAAACTGTATTTAGGAGAAGAGAAATTAACACAAAGCACCTGATTCAAGTTCAAGAATTTTAATAAAATACTAGAAAGTGCCCGCATACCGAGATACCTAGCTAACCGTGTCCCAATAATAGTTAAAATCCATTTAGCCGATGAAGCCACAACGACACATACGAACATACAAATACCTATACAAAGAATCCAAAATTATATATATTTATTCAGTGACCTCCAAGTTGTCCGTTACAATATTATTTTTGAAAATATCTTCATTGTACAGACATTTAAGTTTTACAACTTTATAATAGATACGAAAATCTCTTAATTATACGACAAAAAACGAATCGTTATTTCGGATATACGTATGTTAATAAGCCTATGAAAACGGACTAACTTAACCTCCTCTGGTTCGCGCCTTACACTACCGATCGATCGGAGCGAGGACGAAATTAAAAACAAAGCGAGCTCCGGTGGCCTTTTCGTTTATTTTCAGACCCTTTTTATTTTCCGGGAAACCATGGGAAAGGTAAGACAGTCATTTGGTGGATCCGTTCAAAGGATATCTTTTTATGTAGGTATGTGTTTTGTGACTTTTTATGCTTACGCTCATGGGTGGGTGTTACGACCCAAAATTTTGGCTCTCAAATGTAGATTCGATTACTTTATTTCATAATATTAAATTTTAGTAAATTTACATGAATATACATTATGATCATCAAACACAATGAAATTTACAAATTAATCAAATACAAAACGTACACCCTCTAAACATCTTGTTCCAGATTACGGAATTTTTTGGGTTCCGTACCCAAAGGGCTTACCCTTACCATTTACGGGACCCTATTACTAAGACTTCGCAGTCCGTCTGTCTGTCTGTCACCAGGTAATATTTCATGAACCGTAACTGTCTAGACATTTAAAATTTTCAGAGGATTATTTCTGTTGCCGCTATAACAACAAATACTAAAAACAGTACAATTGTATGTCTGTCTATATCAGTAACCAATATAAAATGATCGAACACCGTGTACAATTTGCTTAGAAGTAGGGATCTGGTAACACTGCCTTTTCATTCATACGGCCGTTTGTAGCGTATACTTTGTACGGAACCCTTGGCGCGCGAGTCCGACTCACTCTTGGGCGGTTTTTCTAAAAACGGATGACTTTAGTGAGTGGCAGCTGTCACTTTGATGTCTGTCCCTAGCGACGTAAAACTAGGCAACATACGTGGCAAGGTCGCGATCAGAAGCTTAATGCACTTTAGTATCACAATAAATAAGTAGTTTACATAAAAATCGATAATGTCTTCAAAACTAAGCCGGATTTAACTGAAGTTCGTGTAACATTTTTTGCTCCTAATGACCTAAGAGAAGATAAGAGAGAAGTCCTGAAAAAATTCGATACACGGACACACAGATATACAAAGACAGTTCCATATTAATATCCGTGCATGGCGTGAAGAACTTGATAAGTCGTCAGTATATAAAGCCTGAACAAAATTAAACCATAAGACTCAAATTTCTTTAAATGTATATTTATGTATATTTCGACTTATCAAGTTCTTCACGCCTTGCAAGGAATATAGCAGCTTAAAATACAGAGATAGTTTAAAACATACAGTCTTTTTCGCTTCTATTAGGACAAAAAACCATCCTTGCGAATATGTGGACTAAGAACGTGTTTTTAAAACATTTTTTCGACAGAAAATCTGCTGGGTAAGCTCTGATTACACCAAAAATAAAATGTTCTCCCTTGCAAAATAAACATGAATTTTCCGCTTCGTCCGAATTCGGTATTCGCCGGGTCGTTGCCCGTAAATAACTAGAGCTGTAAGTAAGGCATTTTGTCTGTTATGTTGTGGTGGCAAAAGTTTATGCGGTGTCCGGATCAAGAAAATTATTTTGATTTTTTTCTGGGTCTTGGATGTTTTCTATTTAATTGCTATAATTTATCTATATATTTTGTACTGTTTCATCATATAAAGAAGTAAAAGAAACAGCGGAATGTGGAAAAAGCTGGAAATTACTCCACCGAGAAGAGCCTAGCTCTTAAATATTTGATGATTATGTACTAGAAAATTCCTGCAACTTCGTTCGCGGAGGAGAAAATGTCATAAGTAGACCCCGTTATCTTGTCGCACTGATGTTGCTTCTTCGTAGGGGTTGAATGTTTTTTTATAGACTTTAGTGTACTTCTTAGATTTATATATCACTGACAATTAGTCAAAGACAATCACAAGGAACGAACGGATATAAATAGGATAAAAGAAGGAATAAAAAAAGTCTATATAAAAGTCTCGGATGTTTGTTAGTTAAGACTGTTTATCATAGTTATTCCACAATAGTAACAATATAATTCTATTGTATAAATCAATCAATCAAAATCAATCAAAATATTACTTATTCAAGTAGGCCTACTTCCAAGAATTTTCGAAATGTCAGTAACATGAGAGTGAAGTGATTGCTGGGAGACATACAATATGATCCAACATTTGCTGCAAGGATTAGGGAAAACCCAGAAAAACCTAATCAGATCATTTAACTTAAGTATAATATTATTGATAAAATCATCATTGTAAAAAATAAAATAATCAATAAGATAAATCCCAAAAGTCAATAAAAATTAATAATAATCTAGAATGTGTCTAGAATAAAATTCTAAATGTCAGAGTACATAAAACAATTAAGATTAAAATAATAATAATACCTTAGGTATTCGTTAAAATAATTATACATATACATGACGCTATAATTTACATTAATCCCACGCGGCTTTATCATTCATGTAGTCTTGATGCAATAAGCTTTAGAAAATATTTTTTGTTTCACAATATTTTTGAATTTACCAATTTCAGACCAGATCAGCTAAAATATATCATTGATCAGCTAAATTATATAATTTATCAACTAAAATATATAATTGATTAGCGACCGGCGACCCACAAGCGGGCAGCTTTCTAGCGCAATTATATTTTTTTTAATTGATCAGCTAAAAATATAATTGGTCACCAAGTGCACGGGCTTGCTGGGTAATAATGAAATTTAAAGTACAGAATTGAAATTAAAATATTTTATTACGTGTTACACGACACATATAAATATTCCAATACGTTTACCTACTTTAATAACACTACCAATGAATGAAACTGATGGGAAAATGGAGTCCCACACAGTGTGATATAATAGCACAATCAGGCTTATTAGCTATCATTCTCAAAATGATATTTGGTGTCCAATTTTAAATACAATTCATTTTACTTAGGTACTTTCTTTAAAAAAGGTGTTTTTTTTTTCTTATTGAAGCGTGGAACACCTCTAACTTGATGGAGAGATGATAACACGGAACTCCCCGGTAAATATTGGATGAACGACACTAAGAACATAGAATACGGTCATCACTAGAGGAGGTTTTCAGCTTCATTCAATTCAAGTTCTTGCAAATATAATATTTTGAATTTGTCTCTAATATATAAAGTGTTAGCACGAGGAAATGACCGCTTAAGAAAATCTGGACATACGAATTACTGTTCCAGGAGAAATCAATTAACCGAGGAATAGACTAGTAATTTCTATGAGCTGTGAAGTAGTGCACTTATTTAATTTAGACGGTAAGATTATATAATACTTAGGATTTAATTGGCTATAAGCATATAACATCCTGTTAATTTTTTCAGTGCCCTACAGGGTTTCATAGCGGTAAAATATAAAATGTATCATCTTCCAATGTACTTATGAAAAATTGAAAATTTTGAAAACCCTCCGACACAAATGAATATAACAACAAAATTTGGAGTTCCTAGCTTCAGTATTGGCTGAGATCCGGTCACTTGTTCCACTAAAAGCTGAATATCTTGGAGACGAGTGCTCTGATTTTCATCAAACAAAGCTACACTACATACTCAGGATAAAATTAAGCATGACACAAAAAAACCGCATTTGAATCGGTCCATACGTATGGGCGCTACGATGCCACAGACAGATACACAGATACACAGAGTCACAGATAAGTTAAACTTATAACACCCCTTTTGTCGGGGGTTAAAAATAGTAAATAAACTAATAACTGGTAACCTACGCTACTAATATTATTTTTTACATAAACAGAATTAGCTGTAGTGTATTAAATTGGGGAAGATATTAGTTAAAAGCAGCAAAAGAAAGTTATTAAGGCAATGTTGGGGCATATCGTAATTCCCAGTGAATGATCGGGTATCCAGTGAATGACCGAGTACACCAGTGATTGACCTTATCAAAGTCAGTGACCTACCATCTAAATACATCTCAATTGAAGTAGATACTTAGAGAAAGCCCAACCAGGAAAATAAAAAGCATCGCCATATTGCGGGAAAACTATTGGGACTAATTTATTCAACTGGAAATAGTAACTTTACAGAAGTCATTAAGAGTCTCCGGCAAGCTCGGCCGAATTTCACCTTCCCATACAAACGGAGTTTCGTTCTCATTTTAAAACTACGCGTTGGATTATAACGAAACTTTGCATATACAATGACATGAAGTACCTATATCTAGGCCTGTAATTAGTTTATACGGCTCCAGCTTATAAAACAAACGAAATACAGCAAAAACAAGCTTTGTATGAAAAACTTAAATTAGCTGTATTTTTTTACTATGGTATCTGAAGCTAGATAAACTAATTACAGGCCTGCATATACCTTACCTTATTCTAAGTATAAAAGTTTCAGCGCAAACTAGTTAGTTGATTTAAAATGAGAGCGTAACTAAATTTGTATGGAGAACCGAGCTTACCGGGGACTCTTAAAGCCATTTGTCAATTGCTGTCAAAGTGACGTGTTGATTGAGCATTGTCTATTTCTGGGATATTGTGTATTATTTATGCGTTAAAATGCCGATAACTATTAAAAGTCACTTAAGAAAAGTGATTTACAATATGACGAAGTATTTGTCGGATAGAAAGTCTGAATGATTAGACTCTTTTCCTCTAAATAACATCTCCGACCTTGTTGTCAAAACGACTGGTAGGTATTTTTTTTTTAATGTTAATGGTAGGTACATCATACTTAGTGTTGTTATAATTGATGCTAATTTAACGCTTACAGAGCCGGTATTTTATTTTCCTCGCCGGGCTTTAACTAGGTGCATATATACTTACAATTAAACTAATCTCTTTATTGTTCTTAACGTTAGGTTTCTTTACAATGAGTATATAAACGACGCAATGAAGCCACGGAGTTACGTCGCCTAAATCCTATTTTTTCTGTTTTTTGTAGTACGCAGTGCCTTGGTTTTTACTGTAATGCCGTGTAACTTTTTGAATAATAATGAAATAAGAACTAAAATACAGAAAGTAAACACAACATATAAACATATTATAAAAACCCTAGGTTGGACTAAAGCAAAGGGGGTCCCGACACTTAAGAAAATTTTTCATCAGTGTGATGTCATATTGACACTTATTTTTTATGATGTTATCGTATAGAGGACGCTGAAATAAGCAAGTTTTGTATGGGCAACTTTTCTCTAAAATTAAAAATGGCCGATATATTCGCCCTCAAAGATTTAAGTTTTTCAAGGGAGCTGGGACTTGGCAAAATTTCGATGGTTGTTGGTGTTATTATAACACTTATTTTTTATGATGCTATCGTATAAAGGACGCTAAAATAAGCATGTTTTGTATGGGAAACTTTTCTCTAAACTGGATAATTACCAAAATAAATGACGGATTATAAAATGTAAAATTTTCAATGATGTAATTGAAAACATTTTGAATGGTTTTAAGTAAAGACCCACTGCCTAAAATTGAAATTCTATAGCTTTTTGTTTAGGTCAAAAACCGAAAACTGTAGGTTAGGTTAGGTTTGTTTATGACCATAAATAGCGGAGCGAGCGAAGCGAGCGGAGCGTCAGAATGCTTGCTTACTTTATTGCAAAATGTTTGGAAGAACTGCGACAAAATGGAACATGGGTCAAAAACCGAAACCTGTAGGTTAGGTTAGGTTTGTTTATGACCTTGGATAGCGGAGCGAGCGAAGCGAGTAAACCTAACCTAGGGTGCAGCTGGCAGAAGGCAGGGCTCAAGCTATGGTGGTTAGGGCTGCACAGAGAGGAACCTCCTGACGACGCGGGCCGCGTCCAGGATTACTGCCTTCTGTATCTGACCCTTGATCCAGCCAGATGGCTAGATCAGTCAGATGGCAACAGACTTACTATTAAGAAAGGAAACAACTTGTGGTCTTATCATTAAAAAACGACTTATTTTAGCCAACTATTAGGTAGTAGAAAAGTTTGAAAAATATATTTTGAAGTTAGTCGAACAGAATTTTTCTATTGTTACCGAATGTTATTGTGTCGCGTTTGTTTCTAGACACTATTAGGTATTGTGTTATCGGTCTTATTAATGTGACTATAAATCCAAAATGGCGGCCTGCACGTGTTTTCTTCTAATACGTTGTATAACAAACCGAGCGGTTGAGAACATGCTTCTTTCGACATATACCCCGACTAATCCTTTAATACTGAGCGTAGGGTTGTCACTAACGAACCGTTGGTTTTAGAGATCCCTGCGTCAAACACGAAGCTTTCGCGGTCGGTTAGTGCAGAAAATTTTAAGACAAGATAAGATAATTTATTTCACGATAAACAGTATAAATTTGCATATGAAAAAATATATACGGATTTTTATCATTATCGTTGAAAATAGGGAATAGCGAATAAATAATATAATTAAATATCTACATAATGTCAAAAAAAGTTAAAATAATAAGTGAAACACAATAAGATACATCATTTAGGATTCAAATCGATTCACCATTTCATTTCATTATTTCATCATTATTTCATTATTTCACCCGATAAGGATCGTCATCACACAATTAAAACAAGTGATCGCCACTCAAGAACCTTTCTGCCCCAGAGGCAGAGGCCATCGGTTCTAAAAGCAATGTGCCACCCCGCTGCCACTTAAGTCTAGCAACACTATGAGCTATTTCGACGAGCTTGAGTCTTCTGCGGATCTCCTCATTTCTAATTCGATCACGCAATGAGATCAAGGAGATGGACTGAAAAGTTATCTTTTTCATCTAAGGTGGAGACTTTAGAGTATTTAACGGACAATGGAGACAATGTAAATGCCATACGCATACACTCCCGTTTACCAAATTACCGGAGATTTTGCGAGTCGGTTTATGTAAGAAATTGTCAGTTTGTGGGTGTTTTTTTTACTGAGTGCGCTTGTGATAGGAATATTTCCATAGTGTGTTTAGCTCGCCCTCTGCAAAAAATCCATGAAGAATTTGTTCGATAATGACAGCTTGTCATCTCCGTTACTTAAATTCTCTAAAGTGGAGACAGCCCTACCAATGTAGATAGCATCATGCAAGATCGCGGCAGGAAATTAAAATTTTAATGGCCAATATCGGAGGTAACGCCTGGGTCTTATCAAATATTTGGGCCCTTTATCCTTAATACGAGGATCTTCAAGAGAATTACTATTCATGAGAGCTTAATGTAGCGAATATTTAAAAGGAAGTAAGTAAAATTAATTGTATTTGAATTATTTGGACAGCTTTGATAGGCAGATGTCCTAACCACTCAAGTGCTTGTGATTTTGTAATTAATTCTATTTATATTTAAAACTGGAGGATGCCCGCAACTTCGTCAGTGGAGGAGAAAAATCATACCCGTTTTTAGGGTTCCGAACCCAAAATGGCAATAACGGAACCCTTATAGATTCGTCATGTCTGTCTGTCTGTACGTCCGTATGTCACAGGCATTTTACTCAAAAACTATAAGATGTACATTAATGAAATTTGGAGCATAGGTGTGGTGTGTAAACCGCTACTTAGTTTGATAGTTAAATAAAAGATATATACATTTCTAGGGGGGCACTCCATACATGTAACCGAAAGTGCCAAAAAATTTTTTCAGCAAATATCAATGTGTGGCACATATTTCGACAGTTCTTCTAAAAACACATTGAGCTGAGCTTTCTAAAAAAAATTTTGATTTAGTAAACAGTTTCCGAAATATTCGCTCCGAAAATAGCAAAAATTGTGTCCCCCTCTATTTTCTAAACGGTATGTTCAAAAAATTTGAAAAAATGTACAAATATAAAACTTAATAAATACTTTCAACAAAAATTGTTTTCAACATGATCGGACATACGGTTTTTAAGTTATTGCCAAAAAACTGCGATTCTCAGCAAAAGGACGTAAGTGCCGGGGAGATACGCTCTTTTGTTAGTGTTTTTTTTTCCATATCGTATTTTTTTTCATCTGTAGTGCATTTTTTGTATGAACGGCTGCGGAACCCGTCATGGGCGAGTCCGACTCGCACTTGGCCGCTTTTTTTATTCAGCGTAGTCAGGTAAAACATATTCTATAACATATTCTAGATGACACGTGGGCCGCGTGTACCAAAAATCGCTAAAATCAAATCAGCCGTTTAGACGATGCAGCCGCAATAACATATACAAACCCAAGTTAAAGTATTTTTCGATTGAATTTCAAATAATCCGTAACATTTTAAAATTGTTTTTATATAACACTAGCTGCCAGCGACTTCGTCCGCCTTAAATTTGTTTATTGCGAATAAGGGTATTTTTCCGGGATAAAAAGTAGCCTTTGTCCTTCCCCGGGACTCAAACGATCTACATACCAAATTTCATCCAAATCGGTTCAGCAGTTTAAGCGTGAAGAGGTAACATACAGACAGACAGACAGACAGAGACACTTTCGCGTTTATCATATTAGTATGGATTTTTTTAATAGATTCAATATAATTTTTCATGTTTCTCTTTATAACCTTGTAGTATATGAAAATACGAGATAATATTCATAACTAGAAGATGCCCGTAATTTCGTTTGCGGAGGAGAAGTCATAACCTCTCCTTTTTTCTTTAGCTTTGCCATCTATCTTTTGGTCTCCAAATCCAAGGTATGGCAACTGACAGTCCTTGGTTTTACATATTTTTACATCAGGATTATAGAATTATGATAATAGTTATATAATCGCGTTCAAACTTTCATTCATCTATCCCCACACTTATATAGTACCCAATGTTGTCAAATAGACTTACCGAAATTTAATAAAATCATCCAAATATAAGTTAAATTCATGTCTATTTTACCGCATTTTGGGTTTAAACATAAATGTATTTGAATGTTGCGGAAGTAATAATCAAGAGGGAGTTGTTTATTTGAAGATCAGGAAGTATCTAAGTTCGTTTCAATCAAGTAAATACTTTTGTGCTTCGTTTTGAAGATATTTAATATCCCTTCAAGTGGCAGCGCCATATTGGCAATAATGAGTCAAGAGGCACGGCCATCTTGAGCAAATTTCTGTAAAGTGGCAGGGTCCATTTACAGGAAACTTTGTTTTATTTACAACTTCATAGATATATTTAGCCGTATCTACCCGGACAGGTGGGCTTATATAGTCAACCAGTGGGTACCACAGGATGGGCGGCGATGACAGGGCAGGCCGAGACGGAGATAGCGAGACGACCTAGTAGCGTTCCTAGACGATTGGCCAGAGGCAGCCGGTAATAGGGAGTTGCAGAGATCTTTGCCCAGCAGAGAATAAACGAATTTCTAAGAACTTCTCTTTTACTATGACCTGCATTTATCTTTTTGACAAATAGCATAGTTATAGCTTAACAAGTTCTTTCGTGACACTCCCATGGTTTGCGGGCGACGGGGGGAAAGACAGCGGGGGCGAGTAAGAAGTATGCGCGGGGCAGGGCCTTCGTGCTTCGCCGCGCGCACACTTCATACCCGTTCCCGAGTCATTCCCCTCCCGTCGCTCGCAGACCATGGGATGGGAATGTCACGAAAGAACTTGTCAAGCTATAGTAATTTCAACTATGTATTACATTTGCCGCTAAATGCGACAATGTGTTACCCTAACAACGCGGAGTGCATAGTCCCTGAAGGAACGGTGTATGTATGAGGAGATTCCACTTACTTGGTAAAACAGCTGATACTCGGTATCCGTCAATCTCAGAGCCACTTCTTCTGGGAAATGCAGCAGAGCCTTCAAGGACATCAACTCCTCGTAACTGCAGTCTTCTGACGCCGAGGAACCTGGAGATGAGAGCATTGTCAGACCTTTGATGTGATACGTGGTTAAGAACGAGCACCCTATTCGTGATCAGGTTTTTAAGTATATTTTGACGACCGGTTTGGCTCAGTGGGAGTAACGTTGCCTGCGAAGCTGAAGGTCTTGGGTTCAAATCCCGGTAAGGGCAAATATTATTTGTGCGCTGAGCATAGATATTTGTTCCTGAGTCTTGGATGTTTTCTATGTATATCAGTAAATATATTTATTAAATTATATCGTCGTCTAGTAAAACAAGCCTTATTGAGCTTACCATGGGACTAGTTCGATTTGTGTAAAAATTGTCCCGTAATATATTATTTTAATGTATGTACCAGAAGGTGCCCCTAACTTGGTTCGCGGAGGAGAAAAAGTCATAACCCTCCGATTTTTCTTTTTTTTATATACTACTAAGGTGGCAAACAAGCACACGGCCTGCCTGATGTTAATGTGCCTGTCTTCAGCGTAGTCGGGTAATAAGTATCCTCTAACCATCTGTGGATAACCAGCTACCCGTGTACCAAAAATGATTGAAATCCGTTTCGCCGATTTGGCGTAATGAAGCCACATCGACACAGACAAACATACAAAAAATCCAAAAAAAATATTTTGTGACCTCCAAATAGTCCCTTACAATAGTTTTTTCATGACATTTCATTATTTATGTTTTTCTATTTTAAGGATTCTGTACCAAAAAGGTAAAAAAGGAACCCTTATGGTGTGACTTTGTCTATCTGTCTATCTCTCCGATTGTTACAGCGCTATATCTCAGGAACTACTTATGTCATCTATTTGAGACATGGAATAGTTGTAATATAAAATATGGAGCCCAAATGAATTGCAAAAAAAAAAAAAAAAAACTATATATTTGTATTTTCTATGAAAAATAACCAATATGAGCGGGGTCAAAAATTACAAGTATAGATAGGTACTAAATCAAGTAGGGTTTAGACAGGCTTGATTTGCAAATTTTCAAATGTTTTTGTTTTATTGGGTTAAATTTCGATTTAGTAAAGAAAATGTGGAAAAATGCGAAAAATCGGAAGTTTCCTTGAATTATATAATTGAATATGAATATTACAGGAAAATTATAACCATATATATTTCTGTTAGTTTTTTTTATCTTTAAAAATCATTTATGAATCACCAGGTTAGGTTAAGTTTGTCTTTCATTGGTACCCGACACCATAATATCACAGGCAAACTTAACTCAACTGCCCAGTTAAGTCGGAATAAGTGAGAATTGGTATTGGTACAGAATCCTCGGCACGCGGGACTCGCGTTTGGTTGACTTTTAGTATGATTGGGAACTGTATTTGTTTGATTTTGTAAATATACTTCTTCAAAAGCCCCTTAATCAGATTCTAAAATGTTGTAAAATCGCATCAGCATTGAAGTCAAACTTTGGGCTAAACATTCTTGAAAACCAGATTTTAATACAAGTCAAAATTACGAAGTTCGCACATATTTCTGGAAGTTTCTTTGCTCCTAGCCCAGTTTGTTCTCGTATTTTAATAGGGTGGCGTTCCGCGTTTCTAGGAGATTGAAAAGTTTATGTTATGCTTACATTTGCTGGGCAAACTACTTGGAAAACGAGCTAGCATTCACACTAGTTGAAGGGTAACTTGTTCCGCCTGGGTAACTTCGGGAATAGAATAGACAAAAGTATATATTAGTAAATAAGTATTCATACTAAACAAGGACCATTAAATTCAAAAATTAATGGTACATAAGGTCGAGAGTAACGTATCGTTACCGAAGGTAGAGGATTAATTCGCTGTGAATCACAAGCGGTCTGATGGTCTAATGGTTCAGGACGCTGTTCCGGTATAACAGAGACGCTGGTTCGATTCCGGCTTAGACTGCGGTGGATCGCAATTAATTTTTCTTTTCTACTTAGATCTTTGCATCAATATTGTATAAAAAATATGTGATGTTTTAACGTTCAAATATATATAACATTAAAAGACTATTCAAATAAGATGATTGACAGTTGCCATACTTTTGATCTGTTCCGATCGCAAGGAGTTATTCTGGAAAAAAACTAGATGGCGCTTTAAAACTAAACATTTAACGATGTTATCCATACTAATATTATAAATGCGAAAGTGTGTCTGTATGTCTGTCTGTTACCTCATCACGTTTAAACCGCTGAACCGATTTGGATGAAATTTGGTATGGAAATAGCTTGAGTCCAGGGAAAGGACATAGGCTACTTTTTATCCTGGAGAAATACCCTTATCCGCGATAAACGAATTTAAGGCGGACGAAGGCGCGGGCAGAAGCTATAATTGAATAAAGACACATAGTGTAGTAACAATGACTTCGCAATTTATTAGCTGTTCCCCGATGTGCATAGAGTTTGGCAAGCGAAACATGACATTAGAAATATGCGGCAAATTTGAAAAAATCATGACCTGGCAATACGGAATGCATAGAAACGAAGTAGGTGTTATAATTTGACAGATTTTTCAATATGTAAAATTGTTGCCATATAAAGAATTCTCTTTCAAGGTCAATATCATGTTTCTCTGGCCAAACTCTAACGCTTTTCAATTATTCAACTTTACAAACGTGCCACAGTATTAGTGCTCAGTAAATTGAAATATTTAATTATTACTAGACCGTAAATTCGTTCGCGGCGGAGAGAAAGAGAAAAGAAAAGTCATAACCCCCCCCCCCCCCCCCCCCCCCCGTTTTGTTAACGTGGAGAGGTAAAAAGTATCCTATATCCATTTGTGGATGCCCATTTACCAAAAAACAACTTTATAATAGAAAAAATAGATTATCTGTCTACGAACTAATTGTTAGTATAGGTACCTACTATGTTTCTTTGTACAATTATAACATCGTGAACTGTTTTTTTTTAAATCACTGTCATCATTTTTTTCCTGAATATCTCCTTGCAATCAAGGCACAATCCAAAATATGGCGACTGGCAGTCCTCTTGTTTTAATTGTCCTTGCTGTAGGAAATAAATTAAAGTTACCTTCATCATCTTTCTCAAAACCATGCCCCGCAGAGGCACCACTCGGGCCGGGCTTAGAACCGTCTCGCATCTCACTCACTGTATCACTAAATAAATTACAACTACACTCAAATACAAAACACCACTAAAACCACTATTGAAAACCGCGCCATCTGTTGTCAACGGCACTTATTATTGTTTTGTTGATATAAACGCCATCAGTCTGCGAGCCGCGGAACTTTTTCATGATTGCGCGCGCGATTTTCAAAAGTAACGGTCGCGAGGGTGCTGCGGCATTATTAAGGTTCACTTGGTCTTTTGTTTAATCTGAAACAAAGAAAAAATAGGTTAATTTCGGTTTGTTTTGATAGTTTTGAAAAAAAAAAGTGGTATTGTAGATTTTTTTTTAGTGTCGTCGCCGGCTTTAAGATGTGTTGGGTGGCGATTTTTATTTACTCATATATATATATATATATATATATATATATATATACAATAAAAGAGAAATCGGTATATTTTACAAAAAAATGTGGCTATATGTATTTTTTCATCCTCAATTTCAATTCATAAAAACAATTCCAATTAGAAACATTTAATGTTGTCAATGAATTTACGGTCCAAAGTTTTGATTGAAATTATTGAAACATGTTAAAGTTTACTTTTGTTTTAAATTTCGTTACGTTTCCTTCTCTCTCAAATTGTAAACGAAAACAACATATTCAGCTTATTTGACTTTGACAGCGACACAATAATGATGACAACTGGAATATGTTCGTTGTACAACTTTATTCATTAGAAGTCTGTCAGAAAAACTCAAAACTTTGTGGCATTGCCGAGGGCTTCACCCTCAGCGAGAAGCCAGTCTTCTGGCGGACGAACTCCACCACGCCATTCCTTACTTACGTTACTCGGTGTAGAAATTCGAAGACCATAATTAACCGGCTGCAGTCCCGCCACTACGTGCATTTCAGCTCATTTGTGATGCGCCTGCCGCGGCCGCTGCAGGACACCATCGCAAGTGCAGACTTCTGACCGAAGGGTGTGGTGTTTCGGCAGTTCCGAGGCAATCTGCCGAATCCTACACCAGATTAGACGACGCAACTGAGCCATGGAGTTACGTCGCCTAAATCGAACTAGTTTTAAGTTTCTCTATATGGCTCTGTTTTTTGTACTTCTCAGTGCCTTGGTTTTTACTGTAATGCTGTGTAACTTTTTGATTAATAAATAAAGAAATAAATGGGTGGATCATTATTTTCTTATTGTTATTTTATCCGGTAACTCAGGGGACAATAGTAACATAGTAACTTAGGAAAATTCTAGTAATCCAAGATATCGTATTGACGAGACCAGTCCTTGAAAAATGCACCTATATTAAAAAAAACCTTTATATCGTTAAAAATCGTAGTTAGTAAGAGTGACTCAGGTCACGAAACCATGGCAACGAAATACAGAGTTGTTTAATATTAATATCACACTTACAGGATGATGATCATTATTTCTTTATTTCAAGTTTATTGCTATTATATACTTGGAACGTGCTTCGAGCACACGACGTACTTATGCATGTAAGAAACATGTTTTTCCCAGCATACAAAGGACGGTATGGAACCCGTTGTGCGCGAGTCAGACTCGCACTTAACCGGTTCCTGTACGCACTGGTTGCCGTACGTACCGGTTTCTGTGCGTACGGCAACCGGTACGTACCTGTTTTTGTACGTAACGGCTTTTTAAGTATCGGTTTCTGTACGTCGCGGTTGCTGTACGTAGCGGTTGCTACGTATAGGTACTGGTTGCTACGTAGCGGTCGCTGTGCGTAGCGGTAGCTGGACGTAGCGGTTCCTGTACGTAGCGGTTCCTGTAGGTACCGGTTGCTGTACGTACCAGTTCTTGTACGTACGTATACGGGATCCAATTTCGTCACAATAATCTTTACCCGTCCGCATTCCAACTTTGACACGAATAACCTAGATAAGATGAGCTAGGAAAATAGGCCAAAGCTGAGTCTATTCTAGAAAACTTGTTTGTTTTATTGCTAGAACTCTGCCACGAAGTGGTCTGGAAGAGATCTTCAGTGATAACCCCGTTCGTTATTTACAGTTAATCATGTTTTAATTTTTTTTTTTTACTTTGCGTGATTAAAAAGTGTGTTCTATTTTTGTGTATCTGTGTGTGTAACCTCTAACTTTAAAACTACGTATATCTCTATAGTATTATAAAATTGAAAAAATAAAATGTCTATAAATTGAAGATATTTAAAAATATATATTGTAACGGACTATTTAGAGATCACTGAATAAAAACATCTTATTTTTTGTACGTCTGTATGTGTCCTTGTGGCTTTATCACGCTAAATCGGCTTATCGGACTAAGTATTTTTGGTACACGGGTAGCTGGGTATCTCCAGATGGTTATATGATACTTTTTATCCGACTACGCTGAAGAAAAAAAGAGGGGTTATGACTTTTTCTCCTCCGAACGAAGTTGCAGGCACTGTGTAATAAGCTTCACCACTCCCAAGGAACCGAACATGATATTCTCCACATAAGTATTTTCAGTTCGTTGTAAACAACTTTTTCAAAGTAAAAAGTCTGGACATAAATTAAGTTCTTATGACACGCTTGTTCCTTCAGTTTTGGACCCTGTAGCTATGCGGTAAAGACGGCTTTAGCTCAATCTGTTTTATAATAATGCTCCATTGTATCACATTATGAGCACACTTTGTGCTTTATTAAACGCTGAAAGGTGTGTCCGAAACTTCGTTCGCGAAAGAGAAATGAACCAAAACCCCCTTTTTTAATTCAGCGTAGCCGCGTAATAAGTATTCTATAACCGTCTGTGGATGCGCAGCTGCTGTACCAAAAATAATTGGAATCTGTTTAGCCGTTTTCAAACATACAAGAAAATCGAATAGTAGATTGTTTGACAAGGGGCTAAAATAAGCCATTACGACACGAAGTGAAAATATGTCTGGGTGTCATAATGGCTTTTAGCCACGTGTTAAACACTCTGCTTTTCATTTCGACTGCGAGAGAATAAAAATCACTTAACATTAAAAAAAAATATTTCATGAAAAGGTACAGTTTGAGCAATTCTATCAGTATGTTTGGCCAATCTGATCAGGTTGGTTTGTTTGTTTTTAATTATTCGTAAGGAGTATGCTAGCCGCAAGTTTTTTTTTCAGTGTCATAGAAATTTTTATGGGATTATATGGTTTTCTTTTAAACACTAGAGGCTAAATGTACTATTTTAGTCTCGTTTCGTGAAGCTAATATGACGTACTTTTTGAGCAGGAGAAGAGAGAATATTTTTATTGAAATGCTACTTTCAGTGTTATTTTAATTTAATTGTGTTTCAAATGTTATTTTTTTTGCATCGTTGTGAATTTTGTAATAAAAATCACAACCCTCTTTTATGTTTCAGCGTAAACGGATAAAAAGTATCATATAACCATCGGTGGATGTAAATTTGAATGTTAAGTCTTTTTTAATTTCTTGCAGTCGAAGTGAAGAGCAGAGTGTTTAACACGTGGTTAAAAACCATTATGACACTCAGACATATTTTTCCTCGCTCACTTCGTGAGCTCGTCCAAATAATCACTTCGTGTCATAATGGCTTATTTTAGCCCCTTGTCAAACAATCTACTATTGTAATTGGTTGTTGACTTCATACTATCTTGCTACTCTAGCGTCATTAGGGACTCTTTTTAATTTGTTTCACTAAATGAGTGTATCCTCCCGCCTCTTTACCTCAATACTCCATGCTTACATCTTAATTTGTCTTATATAGAATCTGACAACTGTCAAGTCAGTGTTGCCAACTTTATTTATAAGACGGTCGCCCAAAGGAGTTTTGGCTCCTCCCTAGCAAAGTATTAATCATTGAATCATTTGGCCGCGCGCCAACTCTCGGAGTAACTATTTACTTATCCGAGTGTACCGGACATCTGCTACCCCTATAAAGGTTAATGTGTTTCTTTTGTAGGAATTTCTGTTTGTGGTTAGCTTACATGGAATTTCTGTCAGGTTTGGGAACAACGAGTAAAGGATGTGATCAAAAATATATCAATAACTATATAACATTAGAGGGGACATTTTATACAAATCAAACTAGTGTAGTCCCATCATACGCTAAACAGTTTAAATAGTCAATACGTTGAAACCTTAAACGTGAGGATGTTATTCTTGTAGAGTATGAAGATACTACCTATATATATACGATGCCCATTTTAACAACGCATTCCTGAGGCCATTACGAAGAAAAAATGTTAATATGAACCAAGTCACATTCAGCAAACAAAAACTGGCCAAGTGCGAGTCGGACTCGCGAACCGAGGGTTTCGTACAAACTTTCACTTACCGTAACATTATTACCCGGTTCCCGCTGAGTTAAGTTTTCACCTGATATCTATAGCCTTCCCTTTATACACGTGGTATTCTTTTGAAATTCACGAAGACTGACCATGATTTATAAATATTCCAAACATAGCATAAGTAGTTTTTGAGATATAGCGCTCTAATAGTCGGACAGACAGATAGGCAGACAAAATCGCACAAGGGTTCCATTTTTACTTTTTTGGTACTAAATTATATATACATGATTCTATTCCATTCTATTCTATTGAAAAAACTAGTTTAGTAGATTTTTTACATAAAATTGAATAAATTTCGCTTCTTCATGAAAATTATCACTTAATAAATAACGATTATTTTTCCAAGAAAGGGTAATTTTAGTGAGTAGCAGGTGCCACTTTGTTTTTTTTTATTGCATAGGGGGAAAACGAGCAGACGGGTCGCCGGATGGTAAGCGATCACCGTCGCCCATAGACCTTGCATCACCAGAGGAGTCACAATTTTTGTCAATAGTGATTAGCGACGCGAAAAGTGGCCACATATGTGACAACGCGCTATCAAAAGAGCTTAAATGTACTTTAGTAACAACAATAAATTGTTCACATGAAAATTGCTAATAGGTAGCTATCTATAGAGTGGGCCATAATTTTTTGCAAATAGCAACACTGTATTTTTCGGACACTGTTAAAGTGAGCGGCGGGATATTGGCGGGAAACTATAGGTAACTTCGTGCAATTTTATTTGTAATAGAGCGTTTCACGGGAAAACAACGGGCTTTTTGTGTTAAACAGTTTTATAAAAAGATGATGAGATAGCCGCGATCCGTTGTTGTAAGTTCAGGGAGTTCCACGGTTTTCCTATACGATTGCAGGAGTGCCAACGACGAGACAGAGGGCATTTGCATAAAGTAATTTTTAAAAAATAAATTGCAATTATCTCTTACTAGGTTAAATAAATAAAATATAGAAAAACATGTATGGTCAATTTTTTATCCATGCTTCATAAGTGCAAACATTTTTGGCCCACCCTATATAAAACTAAGCCGGTTTTGCCTGGAGTTCATTTAACATATTTGTTCCTAATGACCTAAAAAAAAAAGTATGCGTGGTTATAGTACATTGCTTACCAAGGGCTGTAAAAAAAAGAAAGCCTGAAATCGCAGGTATTTGTGACCCGAGCTACAGGCGAGGGTTGTAAATATGCGATAGAGGGCTTTCTTTTTTACTGCCCGTGGTGAGTACACAATTTTACGTCTTTAATCGTAACAATCGTTCCCACCAAAAGTCTGTGTTGTCTCTAAAATTTATAAAAGCATAAAATACAAACAAGAGCAGTAACAACAAAACAAAATTTCCATCAACTCGAAATGAATCTGCTTCCCAAATTATCCCAAAACTGTAATAGAAATTGCAATAGC
Source organism: Hedya salicella (assembly GCA_905404275.2). Lineage (NCBI taxonomy): Eukaryota > Metazoa > Arthropoda > Insecta > Lepidoptera > Tortricidae > Hedya > Hedya salicella. The sequence continues at coordinate 50,418,196 of FR990097.1, read as the reverse complement.
ACTTCTTCTACAGAAGAGTTTCATTCCCAATTTAACTTCTGCGGTACATTCGGCCTCAGCTTCCTGACAGACCAATTTATCACGCGGACTGTACCAACTTTGTTGATAAAATGTCGTATGTGCTTATAGATCTCTTGTAATGATACCATTTTTTAAAACTGATACGGTATTGCTGGATTTTAAAAGGTTTCTATGGTGACGGTTCCACGATTTTATTGAAATTAATGGTAGTTTTAAGCGATGAAGCAAAATGAGGAGTTAGAAAGAAGGCTGTGTGCCTTTTTTAAGCCGCGACAATAAAGAACAGTGTTAAATTTGACGTGTGTATGTGTGCGTCTCTAGCATACTTTTGATATATTTCTACTCCTAATTTTTATCGTGAAATTAAGTTATTTTATTATCTTAAAAAGTACCAGGACTTCTTAAGGATGAAATGAAAGGAGAATTGATTATAAAGTTTGTAGGTCTACGTTCAGAAGTATATTGTATTAAACCCACCGATGATGTTATCAAAAAGGCTAAGGGAGTAAGAAACCTATTGTGCACGGTTTTAAGATTTCGGATTCCGAAAATACACTATTTGAAAGACATGTAATAAGTAGAAAAAAATATATATTTAAGTCGATTAAGCACGAAATATTTACATAAAGTGTCAATAAAGTTGCTCTTTCAGCCAATGATCATAAGCGTCAAAGATTTCTGACAACCTAATACTGACTAAAGCTTGGGGACATACCTCAATACTTGATTGATAATTCACTGTTATAGGCATATGTACAGTCAAACCTGTGTTGTATTACTTGCAGTTAGAAGTCACTAGTAAATCGAACATTGTTTTAGCTTATAAGATCTAAGTCGGTCGGAAATAAAGATATTTCATTGTTATTTTTATTTGTTGTGCAATAATGATTAAATAAATGCCTAAATAATTCGATAAAGGCTATGGTATCACGTTTGACAATTGTTATATTATAAATACCGCAGAAGTAACATCAACTGTGGGTCGGACCGTAATTAATCATCCAAGTTTGTTTCTGTTGTTAACAAGTATTTTATTTACTCCTTTGCCGAAACTCAGCTAATAAATAGGTTGAACCGTACCCTTTCTCCACATTTTCCTATTTAATTATGAGTCAGTCTATATTTTATTTATTTCTTCATCTTTAATTCGTGCACATGGACACATATTGTATTAGTAGAACTTACAAACGACGTAGTTAGTAGGTCAAAAACTTACATTTCATATGAAAACGTGCGATATTAATTATTTTTCACTTTTCCTGCTCAAAAAGTACGTCATATTAGCTTCGTGAAGCGAGACTAAAGTAGTACATCTATCCCTAGGGTTTAAAAGTAAGCCGTATAATCCCATACAAATTTCTATAAAACTGAAAAAAAAACTTGCGGCCAGCTACATACTACTTACGAATAATTAAAAACAAACAAACCAACCATCAATCAACCATCCAATGATCAGATTGGCCAAAAATTCTCATCGAATTGCTCTAATTTTTGAATTGCTTTTAATTTTTCATGAAATATACAATTTTAATGTTAAGTCTTTTTTATGTTCTCACAGTCGATGTGAAAAGCAGAGTGTAATACGTGGCTAAAAGCCATTATGACACTCAGACATATCATTTCGGCTTCACACTTCGTGTCATATTGGCTTATTTTAGCCCCTTGTCAAACAGTCTACTATTGTATTGCCGCATGGTCACGGGTTTCAATAAGAAATTTAAAGTGAGGTGAAAGATGATGTTGTTTAATAACAAAAAACGTCGTCAGTTTTTTTATACTTTTTCTTTTTTGTGCCTAGTTTATGGGGGTTATTCCCACCTGTTACCACCAACTTGTTAGCAGTGGTAACAGCTGGGAATTATTTTCCCATCTGTTACCTGTGGTAACTACTGAGAATAAAAATACCAACTGTTACCATTAAAATCATTGGTGCCACTGGTGTAGGTGGTAACAAACCAGTCGTCAAAACAAAATAACAGCTATAATTAAATCTCATCTCCCAATAAGGATCGCCATCTAGTCTAAAAATAAAATAATAATTACAGAATTAAATCAAATCAAAATATTTATTCTGTAAATAGGAATCAATCAGTACAGAGTAAATTAAAATAATTTTGATATATACCTATTTAAGCAAAGCAAAAATAAGATTATATATATTTCTTATTCGTTGACTGAAACCTTTTTTTTCTATTAAAAAGATGGCGATATGATTCTGAAGCGATAAAAATCTCATCTCTATATTCAATAACGATTGATAAAGTCGAAGCTGAAATCAGAACGAAGCGTGAAGAAATAATCTATTGAGCGAGATCCCAAATTCGATATATCGCGGAGGTGTACTTTTTACGGCCCACGTTAAGTAGGGATGTACCTACCTTGTTGCAAAATGTCGATATATATATCGACATTTATTAAAATAAATGAATAAAAATATCTATGAATAAAAAGCATTAGTTACTTCTAGTAGTAGACAAAAAAAACACAACGCACACACGCTTGCTTCACGAAAAAAATAGGTGTACACCTTGAAGGGGCTTTTTTATGCCGTATCGTGTTTTAGATATATTTTTTTAAAACCTCGAAGTGTCATGTTTACACGACAGTAGGGAATATGCATGAATTTTAATTTTTGCTTTATTAAAAGCTCATTCATGTAACAAACATTAGACAAAAATATTTTTTCGAATAGCTATTAAAATAACCAAGATCAAACATTTCATTCTATCTCTTTCTTGCAAAACAGAATTTAATCAATGTTATGTGTAGTTGAATAAGTAAATTATAAGTCGGTAGAATACTAAAATGTTAATGAGCGCTTTATCCACCAGCAAACTGTCCTCAGTTTGGCGGAGTATAATTTTGTATATCGTGTAAGTGCATCGTCAGTGGACACCGTAATTAGCGATCACAGCGCTCAAAGATACGAACGAGTTCGCTGTGGATCATAATGCGCGGCACAATAAGGAAAATTTTATTAAGCGTTGGTTATTTAATCAAGAATCAATTAACTCATTTTATGTTGACATATCGAATTATGATTTTAGCTTTATTTACAATGACAATTTAGACATTCATTCAAAATTCAACAAATTATTTAATACACTGTCATTTTATATTAATCTGCATTTTCCAATAAAACGGTTAAAATTATACAATAATAATAGTAATATACAATGGATGGATGACGAGCTGTCTGAATATATTTGTAAACATAACGATCTCCTAGAAATAAGACGCCAGTACCCAGAAAATAAATTAATATCGGAATGTATCGCGCATTCCCACCAGCTTATCAAAACAACAACACTACTCGCTCGATAGACACACGTTGAACATACACTGCAGGAAAGTAGCAACCCTGCGAGGGAGATTTTTAGGGTGATGAATGACGAGATCAGTACGAAAACCAAGTCATAGTCGTTATGCCTAAATGACCCAATATCCAACAAGCAATAATCAGACAGCGCTGTCCCTATCATTTTCAATTCGCATTTTTTAAACACTGTTTCCCAGTCTGTAATACCGGGCGATGAGTCATCGTCCTCGCAGTACTTGCGCAAACATCTAAACAGTTCAGAGGTGCCAACGTATTGTCTCCCTATTGTAACACCATAGCTCCTATACAAAACAATACAATCAATGTTAAAAACACGTAACACCATGGACACATATGATATATCGTTAAACATAATCATATGTATCTGGCGGGTTGTTTCTGACATTTTGGTTGTATTGATTAAAAATATGTTTGAAACTGGCATTTACCCCGACGTGCTCAAAAGTACTAGGGTGTCTCCAGTCTATAAAGGGAAAGGCGATAGGACTGACGTCAACAATTATAGACCAATAACCATAGTACCAACCATCTCCAAAATTGTGGAGTCTATCTTGACATCTAGCCTAATGTCACATCTTGAAGCCAACGACTTACTTGTCGAAAATCAGTTTGCCTATGGCTCACAAGATTTTTGATTGCCTCGCATCAGGTTTTGATGAAAGGTACAAAATGGCTGGTATTATGTGTGACCTTTCAAAAGCGTTTGACGTAATCAGTCATAAACTACTTCTGGCCAAGTTGAATTACAATGGCGTTAAGGACTTGGCTCATCGCTTGTTTATGTCATTTTTGTCGGATCGAGTACAAGTCGTAAAACTGTCCACTAACGGTGAAATATGCGAGTCTGACACTGGATTTATAAATTGTGGCATTCCACAAGGATCTTCACTTGGAAACACTCTGTTCATAGGATATGTCAATGATCTTCCGTCAGGCATCACGACCGGTCTGTACGTATTGTTTGCGGATGACACTACGGTCATAGTTAGCGCGCGAACGTACGAACAGCTCAGTGAAAAAAATCATGACACGTGTAGGCAGTTGCAACGGTGGTTCTCAACTAATGGGTTGCTACTAAACATCACCAAATCAAATTTCATGATTTTTTCTGGACGGAGTGTTTCCTTGCCACCTTGTGTCTCTGACAGTCCCATGCCACTATCAAACAAAGTTAGATTCCTTGGATTCATGTTACACACGAATCTTAACTGGAAGTGCCATGTTGACAAACTCTGCGATAGACTGAGTAGTGCAATTTTCGCATTGCGAAAATTAAAACCACTTATTTCAAAAAATTCATTAAAATCGGTTTATTTTGCCCATTTCCATTCGATAATGACATATGGCACACTTATTTGAGGTAACTCAACTGACGCCGATCGAGTTTTTGTGATGCAAAAGCGTGCTTTACGAACCCTGGCCGATGTGAAACCAAGATATCCTTGTAAAGATCTTTTCGTAAAACACCGAATCATGACGCACTACTCAGTCTACTTGTTCGAACTCCTAATGTTTGATAGGAGTAACTTACCGATGTTTACGAGCGTCGTAGTTTCCGGTAAGCAGATTCGATCGACAGGGAGACTTAGAACTCTCCCGCGTCGCATGGCACTTGCAGGTAAGAACCCGCGTGTCATCGGTCCGACATACTATGAACGCCTTCCCGCTGATCTTCGAGATGAAACATCTGGTCTCCGTTAAAGATTTTTTGACATAACTGTGTAATTTTAATTATTTTGTTTATTAATAAGTAAATGACGATCCTTTCGGGTGATAGATGATATCTTTGACTGTTTTTATTATTTACAATTTATAATGTTGATATTATTTGAAATAGTTTTATTAATTTATTTTACATTGTACCGGTTATTTTAATTTTATTGTTTTAGTTGACGATCATGTTCCAAATACTTATAATTTTGACTAAGGCAAATTATACTGTTATTTTAACATGAAATAAATGAGTATGAGTATGAATATGTATATACCACTTAAGATTCTTTATGATATATAAACTAAAAAAATATGGAGTTTATATGGCCGGAGTGCACTGTGACGTAATAGTGCACATCGGACCTCCCTGTCTAATTACTAGTTTAAAATGCCTATATTATGCGTATTTCTTGACTGATTTTAATTTCACATTTTAAAATAGTTTTTACGGTATTTTGATACTTCGATAAGCGTTAAAAAAAATCATGCATGTTCCCTATTGACTGTATAATTTTTTATATTGTATTAAGAAACTTTAAAAACAATAATGACATTGACGGCTAACTTTTTAATTTTCCTTGTTAATCTGTACAGGCCAAAATAAAAATGTGTACAGTCAATTGTTGTGAACAAATGTCACGTGCAGGATAAATAAAATATATCTAAACAATATGACATAAAAATAAACCATCCGTATATTCTGAGTCAACATAAAGCGTAGGTACTATTGAGAAAAATATAATATGAACACCTCTAGGAAATATTTTCTTCTGTTTCGCGATAATTACTCATTTAAATAAAACAATTTTAACGGATTATATTATCTTTTGAGTTCCCAACGTTTCGGAAGCTTTTCTGCTTGCACCGTTCATGGGTTGACTCAGAAAAAAAATATTTTTCTCTGTCAAAGTTACAATTTGTGCAAAACTAATGAGAAAACAAATAGAGGTGCCATGTGGGCCAAATCTGTAAAGATGTGCCAAAAGGGCTTCATTATTTTATTTTAATGTATTAAGTAGCATTCCACAAATTAGGCGTACTGAGGCAAAGAAACAATGCAAAAAAATCTCCCAGACTACCTCATTATTAATTATAATATGTTTAAAAGCAAATACTTTTTAACAGATGAGATATTTTTACACCGTTTGGAAAATAACCTCTGGGAAACTTAACGTTCCCAATAATCCAAGCCGATACATTATTTATCGATTCGCATTTTAAAATAATCCGCTACGTGCGGATCAATACGGTATTTGACAGCAGTTCAAATCAGCTTCCTTTTTCGGAATGTCAAAACACTCCGTACTATGTAGTTTGTGGAAAAATACAGACATGTGACGTCACAGTCAAACTGCTTCCCCTTTTCACTTTTGTAAATGTAAGCATATTTTATAGTGCAATAATTCATGACCGGCTTGACTCCTTGGCACTTCGTAGAGATGTAGCCTCGCTCTGCATTTTCTATCACTCGTATAACCGAGTGCTCTTCCTAACCTACCCTCAAATTACTTTTCTATGCTAGCGGGGAAAATTGATTTTCCACGCAGATTTGCCGCTATAAACAGAACTTTTCCGAGATAAAAGGTATTTCTACCTTTAAGCTCGGAAAAGTTCTGTTTTACAAATAAAAGGAAAACTTAGCGTGCCTTTGTTCGCCTATTAACGAAAACTAAACAGAATATTATAATAGTTCTAACTCCCAGGTGTGCGGATTATTTTAAGTAATTATCGGAAACAGGCTTAGAGCGGCTAAATCACAACTTCGACGACGCACATAACTAACTTTCCAACTGAGGATTAATGTTATTATATGTGTTAATTTAAGCCCTGAAATATGTTGGGTGATAATTTAAGACATGTGTTTGCAAGTTAGCTCAGTAACTCGACTTTTATTTTATTACGGTTCTAACGGTGCGTAGGAGAAAAAGTCACTACCCCTATTTTTTCAGCGTGGTCGGGTAAAAAGTATCCCATAACTATCCTTTAACAATCTGTGGATACCTAGCTACCCATTTACCAAAAATATTTGAAATCCGTTAGCTGATTTGGCGTGATGAAACCACAACACAGAGACACATACAAACATTATAAAACATCAAAACAAAATATTTTTCCATTCCGTGACCTCCGAGTAGGCCGTTACCATCTTTTTTTTTTAATATCTACAATGTACAGACATTCAATTTTTACAACTTTATAATAGTACTAGAAAGCGCCCGCAACTTTGTTCGCGGACGTGAAAAAGTCATAACGCCTCTTTTTTTGACAGTGTAGTCGGATAAAAAGAATCCTATAACCATCTGTGGATACTCTGCTACTCGTGTAGTAAAAATAGTTGAAATCCGTTAAGCCGTTTTGGCATGAGGAATATACACACCATACAAAAAAAAAATGATTTATCGACCTCCAAATAGACCGTTTTCATAATTTTTTTAAATATTTTTAATGTATAGAAATTTAATTTTTACAACTTTATAATAGTATAAACATGTTGGATGTCTCAGATGGGTTCCCCTTATCTGGCATAATCTCGATTGTCCGAATCATCATTTGGACGAATTCATATTTTGGCATAATGCAGTTTTTTCAGAAACTGTACAATTTTCAAGAGTTGTTAAGGCATTATCCAGTTGTAAACATTAGTTTAGGTTAGGTTTGTTTTATAACAATCTTGAAAAGTTTACGTGTTCAGAAAAAAATGCATTATGCCAAATTATGAATGCGGCCAAATGATGATTCAGACAAAAAAAAATATGCGTAAACAAGGGGAACCATCTCAAATATGTAAATAAATTTATCGACACCACCCCACCCCTAGTTCCAAAACGGCTTCGCTCTTGATTTACAGCATCCCTATCCTTTCACAGCGAGGCATGTGTTGTATGTATGTGTGTATGTTCCTTTAACGTGGCGTGAGTAATGTGGGCTTCACTTTGAATACTGGAGGTTTAAACGTTTTGGTTTTATCTGTACTGACGTAACTTAAATCCGCCTTCAATTATATCAAGGGTCAAATGTAAGTATCTGTATACAGGTTGCTCATGAGAAGCCCAAAGGAGATGTGTTATATAATGTGGGTAGATTATGTATCCGCGATACGAGCAGAAGGAAATAAACGACAGTCATTGCCAGATCTTTTTCATTGATGTGTTCCTCACACCTTTACATGGCGCAGTCAGTAGGATTCCCATGTAAAGATGTGAGGAGCACATCAATTAAACACCAAGATCGGGCAATGACTGTCATATATTTACTTCTGCTCGTGGCGGGTAGATCGCGGATACATAATCTACCGACATATGACACGATGAACCACGCTTTCCTGAGGTCCACGAGTAAAAAATGTTATATGAATCCAAGTCAAATTCAGCTCAAAAAAAAGTCTTCTACTATACCTGCTACCCGTGTGCCTAAAATAGTTGAAACCCGTTTAGCCCACTTGGCATGATGAAGCCACAACGATACATACAAACAATCCCAAAAAAATATTTTTCGTTTCAGTGACCTCCACATATATATTTTTTAAATTATCTTCAATATACAAACATATTTTTTTATAACGTTATAATTGTACTAGAAGGCGCCAGCAACTTAGTTCGCGGAGGATATAAAGTCATATCCCCTCTTTTTTCTTTAGCATAGTGGGGTAAAAAGTGTACTATAACCATCTGGAGATACCCAGCTATCAGAGTATTAAAAATAGTTGAAATCCTTTCAGCCCATTTAGCGTGATGAAGCGACAATGACACATACAAACATACAAAAAATAAAACTAACATATTTTTCAACAATATTTTTTTTGAAAATACCTTCAATTTACAGAAATTTCATTTTTACAACTTTATAATAGTTTAGATATAGATAGATAAATATTAACCCATTTAGTCCAGTACGGGAAGGGTATAATTAATTGCCACTCAAACTAAAATAACTCGCATTGTGTGATTTTTTTTTAATTAGTTAGGTTGTATTGAGTACTAACTAATGGGCAAAAATATAATTTTACAACGCATCGTAAGTGTAAGGTATAAAAAAAGTTTTTGTAAGCAACATAATTATCGCAACACAGAAATAGATACATAGACACACAGATACACAGACACAGAGCTACACGCTTCAAATGGATAATCAATACTGTTCCAGCGGTTTAAAATAAACTGACCTTAATGTGAATACAAATTATCTGACCCTAATGCTAAAATAAAAAAATCTCCTTTTTAGAGTTCCGTAACGAAAAGATAAAAACAGAAAGCCCATGGTGTGACTCTGTCGGGATCTCTGTCCATCTATCACGCCGCAATATTTCAGTACACGTAAGTGTATCCATTTGAAATTTAGAATAGAAAGGTGGCATCAAACGTACGTAAGTTGTTTTAAAAAAAAACATCGTTTGCTTCTTTATATTATTTTTACTTGTATAATTTTTGATATGTTTTCTTGGAGAACAACGCATTGGGTTTATACTTAAACATATCTAGGATAGGCCAAGTACGAGTATTGAAATATATAAGAGTTATTTAGAAAAGAATGACTGACTCTTGAGTGTGTTTCGGCTTTCTCCTCAACAGTGGTGTCCTCTTCGGAAATGCTGTAGAGTCAGACTTGTAAAAGTGCCTTTGTGCCCTACTTACAGAGGTAAGATCATTATTTCATTATTGGTTGTGAAAATTGTTATATCACAAATCATCTGTGCGATGATTGCTATATAAGGTAGTAAAAATGAAATTTTTGTACATTGACAATATTTTCAAAAACATATTGTAAGGGACTATTTGGAGGTCACTGAATGAGAAAAAAAAATGACGATTATTTATACCTAATAACTTTACTATTATTAACTGTTATTTTTGGTTATTAAATGTAAAAATCTAATAAAGATTTTGACAGAATTAAATAATTGTACAACCCTGGAGTATTTAAGGAAATATGACGCTATTATCTTACGTAGGTCCTGTAAAAATATCCGTGCGGAGAAATAAAATAAAAAGAAATACCGACTTGAAATTTTTGCTCGCGAGTGTAATTTTTGATCTTCAAAAAAAATTGTTTTTAATAACCTGCTTAAGTTGAAGGGTTAAGTGAATTTCTACGGAATCCTCGATGCGGTAGTCACTCGCATTTGGCCGGCCTTTAAATTGCGACCCCCAGTTCCTCTGACAGCAGCTGAATAATTGAGGAGAGCGGGGAGCGGTCGGGTGTTTGTATAATGTATGTAATGTATTTGTATGTCACGTGCATGACGATGCCATTACCTCGAATCTCACCTTTTTAGGGTTCCGTAGCCAAAATGGCAAAAACGGAACTCTTATTCGTCATATCCGCGCGTCCGTATGTCACAGGCATTTTACTCAAAAACTAGAAGATTTGTACATTGATGAAATTCGGAGTATATAATAGTTGTTTTGTGTAAGCCGCTTATTCGTTTTTTAGCAAATATCAATGTGTGTCACATATAGGTATCGAAATTATTTTAATAAAACACTGAGATTTCCCACAAAAAAATTGATTTACTGACTATTTTTGGAAATAATCGCTCCGAAAGTAGCATTAATTGTGTCTCTATTTTCTTGACCGAATGTACAATAAAATATTTAAAAAAAATACAAAGATAGAAGCTTAATTAATTCTTTCAACGAAAATTGTTTTCAACATGATCGAATATAGGTATCGTTTTTTAGAGTTTTGTTTAATACAAGCGGAAAACTCTTTCCAACAATATGTATTAAAAAGAGACCTCAACTTGTACTACAAGTTACAAGCTTTTATGAACCGGGGCCGATGTCCTTTCCAGGGTCCCGAAATATCTCCATACCTAAATAAATAAATATGTATAATCTCGTTACTGCCCGAGATACACACAATGTTTTTCATCACATTTGAGAGGAAATAAAAAACATATAAAAAACAAAATATATTTCGAATACAACAGATAAACAAATGAATCGCACTCACTAAAAGAGAGTGACAACTTTTTTCAATATAATCTTCCACAGATAATACTTAGAACTGTGTTTAGTTTTCAATCTTGACAGGCAATACTGCCAGATAGTACTGATTATCAAAATTAAATTTAATAAAACAATTGCATAAGTCTTTGAAATAACAGTAAAATATAAATATACTTAATTCTGTTAAATGTACCATATAAGTTTTATATTCAGTAAAATTGCTTTATAGTAAAGATTTAAAGATAGGCTATTGCTTGGCTGATTTGAAACCACCTTAGTCTGAAATGCCTTACGCACAGGACGTACGAGTACGTTTTATATTTTAAACCCTACTCATAACTGCCTTGGGAGTTAAGTATAAAAATCTATAACTCCCGTGGGAGATAAATCGGCTATATCCATACGCCTGCGTGTAATAGCACCCTTTACGAGCAAGTGTGATGAAAAATATATAGCTTACTAGAAGGCGCCCGCAACTTCGTTTATGGAGGGGGAAAAATCAAAACCAATAGTCGGGTTAAAAGTATCCTGTAACCATTTGCGCATGTAACAAAAAAGTTGAAATCCGTTAAGCCGGAGTGATGAAGCTGCAAAGACATAAATATTTTTATTTTATTTATTCTCCAACACTTAATTTTTAGAAAATATGTGGATTTTATTTTGACAATTGCACTCGACTAGAGTTGTTTATTGCTCACCAGTAGATGGCACGGCACGTTACGTAGCCAAAGCACCCATAGCGGTAAGTTGGGCTAATAGTGTAGTCGCTACAGATGTTGCCGCTAGATGGCGGTGTAGTCTGGTATGAAGATAGTTATTTTGTTGGATAGCAACTTCACTTGGATCTGTCAGCTGTGCGAATGACTCTTGGGCTCATTCTTCTTTCCCTGAACGTCGCCAGAGCCGCACGTGCGCGCTGACTGTATCCAACCGCCAAGATGTCAGACGAACAGAGCGAGAATTCCCACCAAAATCCCAGTGAGTTTCCAATATATCTTTATACAGATATTTAATTTTTACAACTTTATAAGAGTATAGACCTCAAATCCACAACCAAGGCAACTCTAACGACACCTCATAAGTCAAAATCTATTAAGCCATCTAGGTTGCTGATCCTGCCAAAGATGATCGATATACCCACATTAATAGCCTCGAAAAACATACCCTCTTTATGTCACAGTCGGCTAAAATTCATGATTAAGACTAACAGAATTTCGTACACAAAATTGATATCGTTTATTGCTCAGTAAAAATTTACAAAGCTAAAGGCAATCAATAAGTAAATTTGCAGTAAACGAATCCGATTGATTCCATTTTTGTCAGTACAAGTCTTTTTGGCACAAATCTTCGCTGCGATATTCCTGTAACCCAATTTGGGTGGCTCAGCTCAGCCAAGTGGATGTTACCGAAGGCTCATTTTAAATCAGGTAGTACCTCTGACTCCACTAACTTTAGACCAATATCTGTACTACCTACATTTAGTAAAATTTTTGAAAAGCTAATTCTATATCAATTGTTAAAACATTTTAATTTGAATAATTTGATGCATAGTAAGCAATTCGGTTTTACGCGGGGTCGCTCGACATCCAACGCCGGAGTTGAGCTCGTAAAACACATTTTCGATGCCTGGGAGGAATCGCGAGATGCTTTAGGCATCTTCTATGATTTATCTAAGGCCTTCGATTGCGTTAATCATGAGACACTGATCAGGAAGCTACACCACTACGGAGTTAAACGATTAGCACTAAATTTATTAGAGTCTTATTTAAATGGTAGAATACAAAGGGTTGACGTAAATGGAAAGCGTTCACCGGGGTCATTAGTCTCTATGGGTGTGCCGCAGGGATCAATATTGGGACCTTTCCTGTTCCTTATCTATATAAACGACTTGCCACACCTCGTAAAGACCCACCATGAGATAGTTTTGTTTGCAGATGATACGTCTCTAATTTTAAAAGTCGTACGAAATCAACGATCCTACAATGACGTAAACAATGCTATCTGTGAAGTAGTAAATTGGTTTAATGTAAATAATTTATTGTTCAATGAGAAAAAGACTAAATGTGTTAAGTTTGTCACGAGTAACGTAAAACACGAGCAAGCAAGCGTTATGGTTAAAGGTGAGGAACTGGAACTAGTTAATAGTACAGTCTTTCTCGGCATAACATTAGATTGTAAGCTCCAATGGGGTCCCCATATTGCTAATCTCTCGAAAAGACTGAGTTCTGCAGCTTTTGCAGTAAGTAAGATTCATCAATTAACAGACGTGATAACGGCTCGATTAGTATATTTCAGTTATTTCCACAGTATTATGTCGTATGGCATCTTACTATGGGGCAGTGCTTCCGACATTAATACTATATTTGTTCTGCAGAAGCGGGCTGTTCGTGCGATATATAAAATGAACTATAGAGACTCGCTTAGAGATAAGTTTAAGGACATTAGTATAATGACAGTGCATTGTCAATACATTTATGAGAATATTATGTATGTACATAAAAATATTACCGACTTTAAGAAGAACTGTGATATACATAATATTAATACTAGAAATAATCATAAGCTCGCAGTGCCTGCTACTAGGCTCCAAAAAATAAGTAGATCATTCATGGGTAACTGTGTGAGATTTTATAATAAACTTCCTAGCAGCATAACAGAGTTGTCTATTGGTAAATTAAAAAATATTGTGAAACGAAAGTTATTTTCTAAAGCTTATTATAGCACACAAGACTACATTAATGATGAAGCCGCGTGTGATTAATGTAAATTATAGCGTCATGTAGGTATATGAATAATTATTTTAACGAATACCTAAGGTATTATTATTATTTTAATCTTTATTGTTTTATATACTCTGACATTTACAATTTTATTCTAGACACATTCTAGATTATTTATTTTTTATTGACAATCCTTTTGGGATTTATCTTATTGATTATTTTAATTTTAAAAATGATGATTTTATCAATAATATTACACTCAAGTTAAATGATCTGATTAGGTTTTTCTGGGTTTCTCTAATCCTTGCAGCAAATGTTGGATCATATTGTATTTCTCCCAGCAAACATTCACTCTCCTGTAACTGACATTTCGAAAGTGCTTGTAACTAGGCCTACTTGAATAAAGAATATTTTGATTTGATTTGATTTGATTTGAAAAGGTACTCCTGTTAATATAGGTAAATAAAACGTGCGTTTTAACTGAACTGACAAACTAACAAGTATTTTTTAAGTTAGGCAAGTTTTTTTAGGGTTCCGTACCATAAAAGGAAAAACGGAACCCTTACTAAATCACTCGTGTGTCTCTTTGTCCGTCTGTAGCCAGTTTGCTCCGAAACTACTGGACCGATTGGCTTGAAATTGGCATACATATGTAAATGAATTTTAAACACAAGTGCCACGTTTGGGGAGTAAAATAGAACATATTTTTAAAAAGTTTTGAAAACAATACCGTGTCATATCAAAGGAAAGGGCTCATTGTAAGAATCTCATAAAATCAATATTTTTAAAGTTATTTATGAAAATACACGACAATTGACCCCCCCCCCCCCCCCTCCTCCTCATCTCCAAAGGAAATATTTTTACCCATAGTTTACAGGAAAACCTATAAGAAGTATATTGTATTTAAAGTAACATCGTTTTGAAATAGATAAAGTAAGTGGAAGTGTAATAGACAAAGTCACAGGCACTCAAAATCTACAAGATCTCTATTCTATTGTTAAAATTTGAAGAAATAGGTCTTGTATAAACCGCTACTTATTCTGATAGTTAAATAACGAAAATGATTATTTCTAGTGGGGCACACCATACATGTAACAGAAGCTGATTTTTTTTCAGCTATCATCCATGTATGGCACGTATTGGAGCCGTTTTGAAAACATTTTAAGGTTATTAAAAAGCTTTTTCTATTAAGAGTTTCGGAAATAATTGCTCCGAAAGTAGCAAGAATTGTGTTCCCTCCTGTATCTTTAAAACCGTGTGTCCAAAAATATGAAGAAAACAGAGGTAATGCTTAATAAATACTTCAAAGATCTTCAACATGGTCGGGTATACTGTTTTTGAATTATTGTCGAAGGTCATGAAGATAGGATATTTTAACAGTGCACTTTTTCACAATGCATTTCTTTGTAAGTAACGGCTTTGAAACCCTACACTGAGCATGATCCGACATGCTCTTTGCCCGTTTTACTTAGTTTGATGGTTAAATATAGATACATGTAACGGAAACTGAATAAAAAAATCTGCAAATATCAATGTGTGGCACATATTGCGACAAGTCTTTTAAAATCTTTTTGAGATTTGTCAAAAAAAAAATTGATTTAGTGGATATTTTCAGAAATAATCGCTTCGAAAGTAAATAGTGTAAATTGTGTGCCCCGCCCCTCTATTTTCTAGACGGTATGTCCAAAAAGTGTCGTGGAGATACGCTCTTCTGCTCGTGCACTATTCAAATGGTTTCTTTTTCATCTTTAGTGCATTTTTTTGTATGAACGGCTGCAGAACCCTACACTGAGCATGGTCTGACATGCTCTTTGCCAGTTTTTTCATACTAAAAATGCTAAAATTTAGACATATACGGAATTAGTGGTCATTCAAAGTGTTCAAATTACATATATGAAATCTTCAATAGCCGATGAATTACCCCTGTAATTACGTTTAGGGAGTAAACCCTAAACGTAATTACAGGGGTAATTCACTTTAGTAAATTACATAATATTTGATCCTGACTGTATAAATACATTTCTAACTTTACAAGAGAGAAATCCAAGCTCGTGAGGAAAAAATGTTATTAATAAATTAAATACGATCTTCCTTCCAAGATGAGAAATGAGGAAAACGTTACCTGAGAATTTGTGTAATTATTTACATAAATCCTCATTAGTGATACACGGCAACGACGTGCTATTCGTGAGTTTTATATTATTTAATATATATAATATAGTCAAATTTGAATTATTAATAAACATACTCTGAAAATAAAAAGGAAATGTTTCTCGCCTACTATACTAGGGATACACTAGGGTTTTGATTTTTTGTAACAAATCGGTTTTCACTGGAAATGGTCGTTGACAAAAAATTACAATTGTTTTCCCAATCAATTTGATTAAAAAAAATCCACTCTTGTACTCTTTGTGGCATTTATAATCCACTAACTTTAATATAAAGACATGCCTGTATGTATTATCTGTTGTCCGTTAAAGCACTACTGAAAGAAAATCACATGAAAGGGTCTTAAGACGCATAAAAAGATGATCCTGTTTTAATTTCGCATAACTATTTTACGCATAATTGTAATTCCG
This sequence comes from Hedya salicella, assembly GCA_905404275.2. Lineage (NCBI taxonomy): Eukaryota > Metazoa > Arthropoda > Insecta > Lepidoptera > Tortricidae > Hedya > Hedya salicella. The sequence continues at coordinate 50,401,875 of FR990097.1, read as the reverse complement.
CATAATAAGAATACGCATAATTTTAATGTGCATAATACATTATACTCATAACGATTACCTATCATTATTTAAATTGGTCTAACGTTAATTTTCATAAATATTGAAATCGCATTACCTACCAGTGTATTGTGGAAAAAGAAATTAAAATGTTTTAATTTTGATTATTATGTCTAAAATTGAAGTAACCATAATGTTTTATATACTTTTTGTTTTACAAATATCATGATAATAATCACAATTTTTGCAATTTATTAGTGGATCACTCCACTAGTGTCTGGCTCAAGGCACTGGTTCAAGTCCAGTATCGTCGAATTTTTTTTTCATTTTGTTTCTGATCTTTGTTTATAATAATGTTTTATATGTTTATTTAAAAATAAAATATTTTGATTACATATCTCTGTATAAATCCGTGTGCTATTTCGTCAGCCGACGTGAAGAAAAGCATAACCCTCTTTTTTCTTCAGCTTTGTTAAAGAAAAAGTATCCTATAACCATCTGCGGATACCCAGCTACCCGTATGCTAAAAGAAGTTGAAATCCGTTAAGCCCATTTGGCGTGATGAAGCCACAAAGACACATACAAACATAGTAAAAAATCCAATAGTAGATTATTTGACAAGGGGCTAAAATAAGCCATTATGACACGAAGTGATTATTTAGACGAGCTCACGAAGTGAGCGAGGACAAATATGTCTGAGTGTCATAATGGCTTTTAGCCACAGATTTAACATTAAAATTGTACATTTCATAAACTAAAAGTACAGTTTGAGCAATTCTATCAGAAAGTTTGGCCAATCTGATCAGGTTGATTTGTTTGATTTTAATTATTCGTAAGGAGTATGTAGCTGGCCGCAAGTTTTTTTTTCAGTGTCATAGAAATTTGTATGGGATTATATGGCTTTATTTTAAACCCTAGGGGCTAAATGTACTATTTAAGGCTCGCTTCGCGAAGCTAATATGGCGTACTTTTTGAGCAGGAGAAGTGAAAAATATTTTTTTCGTTTCAGTAACCTCCAAATAGTCCTTTACAATTGGCTTTGGTCATATTTTTACAATGTGGTCTATCTTTGCAAAACTCACAAGAAATAGGCTTTATTAATTTTATTTTTAGGCATTCTTAGTTGTGTTTACTAAGATTACGGATATTTCTCAAAATATACGTTTAACCTTTGTTCGACATTTATTCAAGTCAAGTTGGTGTCATATTGCGTTAGTGCCCATGACGAAAAAAATCGTCTTGTTTGTCTATGGAATACTGTGTCAGTGTGGCTGTCACTGATGTCACAAAATCGTCCCCTTGCATCATGCTTAAATCAGAGATCTAATTTTATTACCTATGAAGATGTACCGTACCGGTATTTCGGCGGCATTCATCTACTTGAATTTGACAGTGACATCCGAGGACAATAGGACATTGGCAATGTGTATTTATTTTTTCTAAAGAGGCAACGACTGTACTTTTATGACACCAAACCACGGATTCTTGCACTATAAGCTATTTAATTTTAAAATTCTATAAATAATTTATAACGCATTTATATCGCAAATCCTCAAAATTAGTATCTTAAATTCGTCTATTTTACTAAATAAAAATGTTTAAAAAAACATAGTTTTTTTTGTGATCAATGCCAATTAACATTTTTTATTAAAATATTTTCAATGTACAGACTTTTCATTTTTACAACTTTATAGTTCGCGGTCGAGAAAAAGTCATAACCCCTCTTTTTCCGACAGCGTAGTCGGATAAAAGTATCCTATAACCATCTGGAGATATCATAGATAGGTACCACAAATAGTTAAAATCCGTTCAGCCGATTTACCGTGATGAAGCCACAACGACACATTCAAACATTTCATTTTTACAACTTTATAATGGTATAGAATATAGATTGAGTTTCTGTTCTCAACGGTCTTAATAGCTCTGGGTAGTTTAATATCGCTGACTCTTATAAAATATCGGTCAGGCTTTAGAAGCCGGTAGCTACATTCAGGCTGATATTGAGAAAACTATCAAATATCTTGAACGATTTGTCCACAAAGGCTTCCTAATCCTGGCATTACTCACGAGTCTCGGCCAAAGGGACGGGTGGCACCCATAAATTATCAACCTCACCCGAAAACGGTTTAGCGGTCGCTACTGATTTGTGTACGTTTGTCGTAGATTTTACTAATTTGACAGTAATTCACAGTTTCTATTTCTTGTTTTCTTGCTAAATAAAGTTTAACATATACTTTTTATTAAAGTTCCGTAGCCAAGTGAGTCGAGCAGTAATTGGCTTTAACGATGTGAGTAACCGTTTTCATAATTTAAATACTTACGTAAGAAAAGGTGATCCAACCAAAAACATTTCATGTAAAATTCAGCTAAAACTAAAACAAAACAAACGTATTCTAAGCTGAATAAATCAATCCTAAAAAATCCTTAAATGTACAAATCCTCTAAAAGTTAACATAACTTTACTTAAAGGACCCCACCCTGTATTGTACCTGTCTCGAAGGTGCCCATAATGCCAGTAGCGTTTCCTCGCTGAATGGCTATGGAGAACTTTAAAATTGGCAGCCAAGACTCACAAGCGCGTAACGCTTTCGCTATAAAGCTATCAGATCCCAGGAAAAACCAAGCCCTTAAGCTCTGACTTTACTGACCCTACACCTTATCTTAAAAAGTATGGCTTCAACTGGCTTGAAGCCTCTAAGCCCTGATTTTACTAACCCTACACCTTGGTTTCAAAAGTATCCGTTTCATAGAGAGGATTTCAAATTAATAATATTATCACAATATTAAAGACATATATTGATGTATGTAATGGCCACGCCATACTTTTAAAACCAAGGTGTAGGGTAAGTACAATCAGGGCTTAGAGGCTTCAAGCCAGTTGAAGCTATAATCATCGCTCAAGGGGGTGAAAAGGGGGTGGTGGAAGTTTGTATAAGGAATCAACCATTAAAACATGGGCTAGTAGTTCTGAAAAACGCAGGTGAAGCCGCGGATAATTGCTAGCAAATATTATCGCACCGTGAACTATTAGTACGGACGTGGGCGCAAAACAATCCCGTCCAAAATCCAGATTTATGTCCGATCGGTGAAACAAAGTGGCAAGCAATATTGGTATCCTTTCGTTACCCACCTGAGAATTAATAGTTATTTTTATTTGTTATGCAAAGCTGCAAAGTTTTTATTTTGCGTGAGTGCTTGAATGGAAACCCGAGTAAACGAAGGAATCTAAAATTTATAATAATATATTTATGACCTCAACGAGGCTTTCAAGGCACGAGAAGCCAAATAATTTTGCAGCCGTGTGAAACACAGAACTTTTCACAACAGCTTTTCAAAACGTGAGATGTAATAAAGCATATAATTATTATTCTGCGATTATCTATCATTTAAATCTAGTGACAAACACATTCATAACAAAACAAATGAATAACCATATAAACAAACTTCAAATCATTTTTCCATGCTAGAGGATAAAACGTACTTTTCCACGCAGATTTGGGGTTGTAAACAAAACTTTTCCCAACTAGTGAGGTGAAAAATATTTCTTTACAATAGTAAAATTTTTGTGGTAACTTTTATTGCTGGTCTTTATTTTCTTTAAACATCCCTCGACTTCTCAACGAGATGATTCTAATAAATCTTAAGTGTCGAATGTCGGTCGGTCTCAGCGAATATTTATGTATTATAGAAATATCCTTATGAGTTACATTACAGATTGCTCCATTGCGTTACAACTATTCATAATCTATTCATGTTACATCGGTCGACGGCGTTTTTGCAGCCCAAATGTCCTCCTTCATCAAACATATGGGAGAAACCATATCCGAACGCTGGAATCGCTCCCTAAGCATCATACTGGGCTGGCTTAGAGCTAGAATTAGTGTCGCCGTAATACGCGCCCTAGCATGAGCATCCGCGGCAACGGCACCGCTTCAAGCCTGTTAGCAGGTGGCTTGGATTCGACGACGGCGCTGCGCACCCGCATATAAACTACGAGTAACTATAACATAACATTAATATAATCATAACACTGTAAATCTTGAGATTGAATAAATATCCAAAATTTCAAATGCTAATTATAGTAAATAATATTCATAATCTAGGCTGATACTAATGCATAAATCTAATGCAATCTGAACAAAAGACTTACTAACTTCTCTTTACCACTCTCATCTATTCAATAATCAGCCGCGATATTGCTGTCACAAACACATTAATATAGAGATTGTCATTCTGGATGATGATTCTAGAAAATCTGTGTAGACGGTTAAGGGTCTGCATCGTCAAGGAAAAACCACGCCCCAGCCCCCGTGCCGGCCAATGAGCGTAATTTGTAATAAGGTACGCTTTTATTGCTCGCGCGCATCAAAGAAAGAGAAAGCTAATTCACTACATCCTTTGAGTTTTTTGGCGTAAGCGCCAGATGTAAATATACAGTGAAATCGAAAATATTATTATGTTTTGTTATCATTTAAGTTAGTGAAGTAAAAGATAAAGAGAATAACGACATTTTACATATTTTAGCCGTTTATTAATCTGTCGTTTGCATAAACCAGACAAAAAACGGAAAATGAAGACGCGTTTTTGGATTTCTTTTCAATCGAGGAAATTTTAAACAAACATGTTTCCGCGTTAGGCGCTGAATAGGTTATATAGACAAAAACACATATCTGAAAACTAGCCTGTTTTTGACAAAAATCTTACTAAAAATAGCTTAAATTTTCGATCCACCCCTAGATAATCAGCTGCATTCTACGGGTGTCAAAGGGTTTAAATAAGTATATTAGGAGGCAGTGTGAGCGACCAAAACGGAAGTCTCTTTATTAAAGGCATCTCCGTCATGTATCCTGATGGGCGGGGGGGGTCTGACGGGACAGGAAACTGACAGCGGGGATATATTTATATTTCTGAAGTCAACTAGGAAAAACAATCATCTTGTACTATTTATATTAATATTTATTACTAATTAGAAGGTGCCAACTTTGTTCGTGGAGGAGAAAAAGTCATAATCACTCGTTTTTTCTTCAGTGTACAACAATCAATAACAATCTGAAGATACCCAATTACCGAAACTGGTGGACATCCGTTCAGATTTGGCTTAGTACATAAATTAGTTTTACGGGACCATTTTTACACAAATCAAACTAGTCCCATGATAAGGAGCACGAGGCTTGTGTTATTAGTACTAGACGATGATATATTTACTTATATGCATAGAAAACATCCAAGACTCAGGAACAAATATTGTATTGTATTGTATTGTAAACACTTTATTGTACATAAAAACAATAAAACAAAGAAATTAAAGTAACATATTTGTACAAAGGCGAACTTATCCCTTTAAGGGATCTCTTCCAGTTAACCTTAGAGCAAATGAAAGAGAAGAGTAAACATCAACGCAGGTAAACAAACCAACAAGTTAATATGCACAATGACATTAAAACTTAAAAGCTAAAGTAGCATACACATACACATAAACCCTAAATAATAAATAGTAATATAACCCTAAATAATAAATATTTGTCCTCGTCACACAATAATTTGCCTTTACCGGGATTTGAACCCAAGCAAGACCTTCAGCTTCGCAGGCAACGTTACTCCCGCTGAGTTAAACAGTGCGCCTACCATGAGTTCGGTACGAGCAAGTTCGAGCGTTCGATGACGGCCTATCTCTTTCGCACTATTAGCGCGTGCGAGAGAGGTGCACTGACTCTCGATACGAGATACTCGCTAGCGCCGATCGATAACTCAGCTCATGGTAGGCACACAGGTCGTCTCGTAAGTAATGGAAGCGCATAGACATAAATGCAAAGGCTAATACATACCTCATCCATTGCTTCGACAGTGAGACCACGAAATAGTCTATTTCAGTTATTTCTAGTAATTTTTCTTCAATATACAAACTTTTCAGTTTTACAGTTTTATATAGGAGATAATATTTATGATTATAATTAAGGCAGGTAGCTGATTTATGACGGGAGATTTTATGTTCGTGATTTTTATTAAAAGGATGGGGCAGTGTACGCGGAACAGAGGTCCCTTTATTAAAGGCTTTCAGTCATGTACCCTGACGGGCGGGGGTCTGACACGACAGGAAACTGACAGCGGATTATATATATTGTAACTACCCTGAAGGTCAACCGCGACAAGTTTTTGACATCTATACTATTGTAAAGTTGTAAAAATGAAATGTCTGTACATTGAAGATATTTTCGAAAAATTGATTGTCACGGACTATTTAGAGGTCACTAAAACAATAAATATTTTTTTTGGATTTTATGTATGTTTGTATGTGTCGTTGTGGCTTGATCACACAAAATCGGCTAAACAGATTTCCATAATTTTTGGTACATGGGTAGCTGGGTATCTCCAGATGGTTATAGGATACTTTTTACCCGACTAAGCTGAAGAAAAAAAGAGGGGTTATGACTTTTTCTCCTCCGCGAACGAAGTTGCTGGCATCTTCTAGTTTCTAAATAAGTTTGTATACATAATTTTGTATAGGTACCAGAGGCGTGGCGTCCGGCGAATGAGGGTTTTCTAAAATGGTAATATCAGCAGTTGGTGCCACCGTGACTTAAGCCTTCTTGTCAGTTAGACGACAAGAAGTGTCAAAATCTTGTGCTGTGATTGGTGGATGTTGACACTTCTTGTCAGTGAGACCTTACGTCATGGGGGCGTCAACTGGTGATATTTCCATTTTAGAAAACCCTCATTACAAGAGAAGCGTATTCATTTACTCATATTTAAACAAAACTGGCCTAGTGCGAGTCGGGTTCGCGCACCGAGGGTTCTGTACTAAATATATGCTACAAACGGCCGTATTTATGAAAATAAGCTAAGCAAAATGTACGCGGTGTTCGATCATTTTATATTGGTTACTAAAAAAGACAGACAGACATAAAATTATATTGTTTTTTGTATTTTTTGTTACAGCAGTAACAGAAATACATCATCTGTGAAAATTTCAACTGGTGACAGATGGACAGACAGACGGACAGCGGAGTCTTAGTAATAGGTTCCCGTTTTACCCTTTGGGTACGTAACCCTAAAAAAGGTGACAACGTGCATTTTTCTAGAAATTTCCTGCCTTGTACGACTGAACTGAGGAATAAATTGCCGCCTGCAGTATTTCCGGTCCGATGTGACCTTCAAGCCTTCAAGAAAAAAGCATACTTCCACCTGAAAGGCCGGCAACGCACTTGTGACTACTCTGGTAATGTAAGTCTCTATTGGCGACGGTGGACGGCGACTGGACATCCTCCTATGTCATAAAAAAAGTGGTTATAAGCCTTTACTTAGGCAACCGTGGGAATCGACTTATATGGACGCCACGCCACTGAGAGGTTGTACCTTAATTTCCACAAAAGCTGTTAAATTTGTTATTTTGCTCCTTTCTATCTCAAAGAGAGTTTTAGTTATTTTCAGTCTGTTAGATGTTCTCAAAATCTACTTCTTACTATGCCTTCTTTCTCTTCCAAATTCTATAACAATTCGTTAACTAAACAGTCTGTTTGGTAGTGGAATTCTTTGCCTGCAGAATTAAGATGACCTAAATCTAACTCGATCAAGTTCAAGTTCAAAGTTTTATTTGCTAGAATTATGGTACAATACAGGTGACAAATACAATATACAATGAACAACATAATTCACCATTACTATGGCATGCAAAATTTTGTACTTACATTAATAACATGACATATTTAATATTATAAACAAAGATCAGAAACAAATGAAAAAATTTTTCGACGATACTGGACTTGAACCAGTGCCTTGAGCCAGACCGGGGCAGCACGCTCTACCATCTGAGCTAATCGTCCACATGGTCGTCAGATGGTAGAGCGTGCTGCCCCGGTCTGGCTCAAGGCACTGGTTCAAGTCCAGTATCGTCGAAATTTTTTTTCTATTGTTTCTGATCTTTGTTTATAATAATAACGCTAGTGGAGTGATCCACTAATAAATTGCAAAAATTGTGATTATTATCATGATATTTGTAAAACAAAAAGTATGACATATTTAAATTAAATTAATAACAGATCATTGATGACATTACATATTTTGACTTTGTATGACCTACATTTATTCACGTAATTTCATCCTTAAAAATCCTTAAAAAGCATACCTCAAAAGAAACAGGCCCGGAATAAGTTTGCATTAGAAAAGTCCGCGTGCAACTTCTTTGCGGGCAGAACCGAAACCTCTTCATTTTTCATCGCTATATTTTTTTTTATTTATCTAAGCTATTATAAAGATGTAGAATTTAAATATCTGTACATTGAAGATATTTTCAAAAAAATATTGGTCACTAAATCGAAAATTTTTTTTTGGATTCTTTGTATGTTCATATGTGTTGTTGTGGCGTCATCACCCTAAATCGGCTAAAAGGATTTCAACTATTTTTGGTACAGGGGTAGCTGGATATCTCCAGATGGTTATAGGATACTTTTTACCCGACTGTCCTAAAGAAAAAAAGAGGGTATGACTTTTTCTCCTCCGCGAACGAAGTCGCGGGCGCCTTCTAGAATTATATATATTTGTGTATGTATTATATATACAATATTTATGTTATTCATGAATATGTCTATATATGTGTTTTTCTAGTTACACCAGCCTCAGCACCGCCCACAATTTTTCTCCTTTGCCCTAAGGTTGACTGGTAGAGAATGCCTTATGGCATTAAGTTGGTGTACGATAAGTTTTCTTTTGTGCAATAAAGATTAAATAAATAAATACCTTATTCCCCTCCCCTTTAAGAAAACAACTTAATCTAATAGAGTATCAACTGAAATTTGACATTTATATCTAATTACTATAGAAATCGAATTACCAAGCGTCGTAGCGTTAATTATGGTGATTCAGCCCACTCCGAAAATTGCCAATTTCTGGGTTAAGACAGTTTGCCTCGCGGCGGCAGATAAATGTGTATTTTGTTTGAAAGATTACTCGCGGCGCGTTGCGCATCCATCCATATTAATATTATCTGTCTGTTACCTTTTTACACTCAAACCACTTACTTTTAAATGAAATTCGGTATAAAGATAATGAGATCTTGAGATGGACATGGGATAGTATGGCTAGATACTTCCAGGTACTGATGTGCCAATTGCGGAAACTTTTTAAAATGCTTAAAAAAGGTCTTTTAAACAGGTATGTTAACACTAGACTTAAGACCTTTTTTAAGCATTTTATATACTTTCCGCAATATGGAATAGGCATGATATTTAATTTTTGCTTTATTAAAAGCTCATTCATGTTAGACAGAATAGACAAAAATATTTTTTCTAATAAATATAAAAATAACCAAGATATAAGCCATCAAAGATTTCATTCTATATCTTTCTTGTAAAACGGAATTTAATATAGAGTTTATATGGCCGGAATGCACGATGACGTAACAGTGCATATCGGACCTCTCTGTATAATTAGCAGTTTAAAATCCCTATATCATGCGTATTTCTTGGCCGATTTTAATTTTTAATTTTACATTTTGAAATAGTTTTTACGGTATTTTGATATTTAGTTGAGAAAAGCGATAAAAAATGTCATATTCTATTTGCACATCAGTACTTTCAAGTGTTAGATGAAGAAATACGTTTAAAAAAACCGGCCAAGAGCATGTTGGACCATGCTCAGTGTAGGGTTCCGCCGCAGTTTATACAAGCGCTGTTTTTTGGCTAATACAAAAACAGTATATCCTAACATTTTGAAAATAATTTTCGTAGCTTCATTTTTGTAATTTTTTTCATATTTTTTGGACATAAGGTCTAGAAAATAGAGGGGGTGAGGGGGCACAATTTATGCTACCTTCGGAGCGATTATTTGAGCAAACATCCACTAAAACAAAAAAATGTTTAGAAACTTCATAATGTTTTAAACGAAAGGTCGAAATATATCGAAATATGTCGATTTGGCTCAGTGGGAGTAACGTTGCCTGCGAAGCTGAGGTCCTGGGTTCAAATCCCAGTAAGGGCAAATATTTGTGTGATGAGCAATAATATTTGTTCCTATGTCTTGGATGTTTTCTATGTATATAAGTAATATATCTATTAAATATATCGTCGTCTAGTACCCATAACACAAGCCTTATTGAGCTTACCATGGGCCTAGTTCGATTTGTGTAAAATTGTCCCGTAATATTTATTTATATTTATTTGTTTATTTATTATTTATTTATATGTTTGCTGAATTTTTTTTCAGTTTCATTCTATGGAGTGCCTTTTAGACATATATTTTTTTATCATTTAACATTTTGTGGCAGATATTAATGCTGATGATTGTACATTGTGAAATAATCCAAATCAGCGAAAGAACTAATCAGTTTCTCACTACTTCATTAGGATTCCTCTCAATGAAACGCACTTTTAAATTATACAGGGTGTCATTACAATTATACAGGGTGTCTACACTCGGCAAATAAGTGTGAACTCTTTCAGCGCAGCATGCACGGCAATCTCGTCCCAAATAAGTATAAAGGGTGCCCCAGTTTCCGAGGGTCAGCCGCGAACCTTGAACGCCAAGTGTGCTTTTCATTACACTGGACGAAAACGCCATAAGTCCACAGGTCTCAAGCCCACATACGACCTCATAATACTGTGACATCACAACAGTACCTGAATGTTAAAAATGTCATAAGAACACCAGTTGTAAGTCAAGATATACTCTTTTTAGACTGGAACAGTTTGTCGGTAGTTTAAGGTCAGAATCGCTGAAATACTCCAAACTTTCCGTGCACATAAGTTGTTTTAACGCTAAGACGGCTAGAAATACGTAAGGTATATATGTAGCTGGGTATAAAACGGGTTGTATACCGAATTTCACGGTACATAAGGTCTTATTTCAGGAAGAAAGTTAAGGGTGGAATAAAATTAGGAACTTTTGGGTATATGCGCTTTTGTTTTGGACTTTTGGTGTGAAGTTTTGATGTTAATCAATCTTTGAACGGTTAAAGGCTTCACCTTAAAAAATTGTGATTTTAGAACGAGATATTGATATTTTATGCGGAATCTTTGATGAAGTTTGATGGGTCATACTGATTTTTAGTATGAATTAGCGTAATGCGTCTTTCCTGTGGACACCCGAAAGTTAAGGGCTTTAAATACTAATTTTGCTTAGTGCCATATAGGCGATGTACAAATTGATTAATACTCTAGATCTAAGCGATAAAAATATCAGTTATATGTACCCGAGCCTTTAACTATTGCGTTGTCAACAGGAAAGACGGCTAAATTCTAGAACAAGTATGTAGGCATTTGCCGACTTTGGTGTCATTGGCAAGAGTTTTCGATGATGTCACTGCCCTTCGATGCATGTTTGGCCTTTAACTTCAACCATATATCTCGCGACGTAGTACATCTTCAAAAATATCGCACTTTGCTTGGGCTTACGGATAAAATGGGATTCGACTTGGCTTTAGCGTCACCACTCTTCAATAATTTCACATCTCCAGGTTCTGCAGGTATCACGATTCACGATACCTCTGCCAACGTATCCCCAGGCGTCATATTTTATGATTAAAATCGCTTCCACTTGGATTTTCCACGTCTCATAATTGCTCTGACCGAGTTGTTCAATTTGCACACCGATCATGGATACTAACAATGATATAATATAACGGAGATAGTTATGTTACCTACACGATAATCCACACACTAATTATAAATGCTTTTAGACGCTTTGATTGAGTAAATAGATGCAAAATCTCATAATGCATGAAGCTTTTTTTGGTTATTTGACGCATAATCCAATATATAACAAAGTACTCTGTGCGCGAGACTGAGTTAAGGTTTGCGAATACGGGGTACATGCATGATTTTTTTTATTGCTTTTCTTAACTAAATATCAAAATACCGTAAACACTATTTTAAAATGTGAAATTAAAATTAAAATCTGCCAAGAAATACGCATAATATAGGCATTTTAAACTAGTAATTAGACAGAGAGGTCCGATATGCACTGTTAGGTACGTCACTGTTTTGCAAGAAAGAGAGAATGAAATGTTTGATGGCTTATATCTTGGTTATTTTGATAGTTATTCTATAAATTATTTTAGTCTACTGTTTGTTTTATGAATGAGCTTTTAATAAAGCAAAAATAAAAATTCATGAATATTCCATATTGGCATAGTTTTGGTGTGCCATTGCTGGAGCCCGGAAAACCTATTTACTTCTTTTTATGTTATATCATTGGTTACTTACGATTAATAATCCACTTGTCAAATTCGATCCTGGATAGCAAATAAGGCATCAATCATGGTGGGAGCAAATTCTTGATAGTGGATCACTTGAATTAAGCCAGGATACGTTTATCAAGGATTTTTTTAAACTGGTATTTTATAAGGAGATGTTTCAAAGTAACAACGATTGACAGTGTAGTCAAACAAACAGAACAAATTCAAAAGTCAAATATCGTGTTTCCAAAGACTATGAATTTAAATTTGAATACAGTAATGACATTTGACATTTTGTAATTCTTGCATACTTTATTTTTGTTTGTTTGTTTTTTTTAGGGATCCATACCCAAATGGGACTTTATTACTAAGACTCCGCTGTGCGTCTGTCCGTCTGTCACCAGGCTGTATATCATGAACTGTGTTCGTTATGTATTTTTGTTGAAGCTAAAAACATTATAATTTTATGTCTGTCTGTCTATGTTTAATATAATGATTGCTTAAGAGTAGAACTCTGCTAACACTGAATTTTCATAGATACGGCCGTTTGTAGCGTATATTTTGTATGGAACCCTCGGTGCGCGAGACTGACTCGCACTTGGCTGTTTTTTTTTTGTTTTAGGGTTAACAAATAACCATACAATTGATAACACATTAAAGTTTTGTTTTTTGACATCTATTATGGAAGTATATAATAAAATTGTACCTTAAAGATAATTTGTATTTTATTTAGTACAAGCTTCTGCCCGCGACATCGTCCGCCTTAAATTCGTTTATCGCGGATAAGGGTATTTTTCCGGGATAAAAATATATCCTTTTCCGGGGCTCAAACTATCTCCATACCATTTTTTTTCCAAATCGGTGTAAATTCCAAAGCGTGAAGAGGTAACAGACAGACAGACACACTTTCGCATTTATAATATTAGTATGGAAGTATGGATTTCTATTTAAGAATCTCCATCTGCTTATGTAACTCAATATTTATACGCAATAAATAATTAATTAATTAACAGAAATTAGACAGTACAAACCTTAAGGTGACACGGTTATAAGCACCAGCTCTTTATACAAATACATTAAATAGGTCCAAATATTACGTAAAATGCAATATACGGACCCCTAAAACACGAGGGTATAATCCAATTAGCATGGACAGAATACCTGTCAAAGGTACCCGACCAGCAATAACTTTCCTGCTTCTACAAAACGACGAACCTAACTCCTACACCCACGGCGCTTATGTCGTTTCGTACATTAGGGCAATAAGCTGTGATGGATCGTGATTCTGCGAAATTCACAATGACATCATTTGTTAAACAAAATCGTTTTACGTTTGCTTTTTCGCGATAATTTTCAATAGCTGATGGTTTATAATTGGGATGTTGACAATAAAAAAAAAATCTGTGGTATACAGGGTGTAATCGTTAAGTGTGAGCAGCCGATTATTCCGTAAATATTACAAATATCAATAAAACTTTAAACTGATATCGAAAGTACGTTACTAAGTAATGATGAAATATTTATTGTTAAACGTCACAATACAAACAAAATTTTCGAAAACTTAACAGAAAAATAAAGTGTTAAAAAGTTAAATCCGTCTCAAATAACTTTAGGCGTCTGTAAATAATAATTTCGAAGGGTTGCTTTGGAGGTCCGTCTGAGCGATAAGGAGGCTTAGAGATAAGACACCTGTCCACACCTTTTTGGGTTTCCAGGGCCCATTGTCACACCGTAGAGACAGTATTTGGTCTATAATATTATTACGTTACTAAAAAATGCCCGCAACTTCATAAAATCATAACCCTTTTTTTTTCTTCAGCGTAGTCGGGTAAAAAGTATCCTATAACCATCTGGAGATACCCGACTACCCGTGTGCCAAAAATAGTTGAAATCGGTTAAGCCGATTTTGCGTGATGAAGCCACAACGACACATGCAAACATACGAAAAAGAAAAAATCGTTTTAGTGAACTCCAAATAATCTGTAATAACCATTTTTTTTAAATATCTTCAGTATCTGTGAGATATATGGAAGATAAAGGAGCTAACGATACACATTTTCTATTTTAATTTGTTTACCATCTGACACTGGTAGTTCTGTCAGAGCTTGTTCGCTTACTTAACGCGAGATAACAAATTCAGTCGTGTCGTGTGCACAGTTCTCTGTGACGTCGCCTAAATTGCGTCCACACTTGTATCATTTGCTCGTATCCGATCACCGTCGCGTGGCATGACTGCGTATCGCGCTGCTTGGACGCTCACTGTTGGCGCGGTGATCACGCCGCGCTGATCCGATCCGAGTGTGCGATACGCGTAGCAACATGGATTTCGAGCGATCGGATCGGCACAACGTCCAAACGCATGATCGTGACACGCGATCATGCCACGCGACGAAGATCTGATCGGGCAAATGATACAAATGTGGACACACCTTAAGGTCTCACCGGAAGATCAGCGCCGGCTTTTGAGCTACCATTATTCTGAGGTGGGACCTTTAATTTAATTTTTGGTTATGCGAACGAAGAAAACTTTTTTTCTTTCTTTCTTTCTATAAAAACGGCTTGTTGACACGTCAGGCGACTAAAGGGCTGGCAGCTTCCTCGCTCAGCGTATCGGTATCGCCAAACAACGAGGAAATGCTGCCTCATGATCTTTGGCACCATGCCACGGGGGAATTTCTTTAGATATCTTTTTTTTTTAATTTTGTTATTTATATCTGCTGCTACCCAACAAACTGTATAGTACCAATAAATATCATTAAACAAGGAAGATAAATTAATTGTTTATTGTCTATATTTAACGTGAAGGAGGATTAAGCAGATGCTTTCGACTCCTATACTAAGTGTGAACATGTGCCCCAGGTGTTTGAGTTTGTCCTAATTCCGTGTCTTAATCTAACAAGGGTTAGACAATGTAACAGCAGAAAAAGAAGTGATTACAAATATGACATTAAAAATATATAATATTTTCTTCTGTTTCCGCGATTATTACTCATTGAAATAAAACAATAAAAAAATAAAACTCATTGAACTAAACTGAGATAATATACGCGATATAATCCGTTAAATTGTTTTATTAAAAATATAGTTATAATGAGACAAAGCAAAAAATAAGTATAAAAGCGAAGTTGGAACTGGGAGGGATAGCCGAGTCACTTTAATAACTATTATTTCTATGAACGATTAACTTGGCCAAATAAATAAGGTATCTATAACTCACGTGTCAATAAATTGATTTGGATACATGAATACTTTTTTTCCCGACGAAAAGCGAGGTTTTATAAGTTTGACATGTGCGTCCGTGTATCTGTGTTTGTCTGTGGCAACCAACGAACGTAACAAATTTGATTTAGTTTATTAAAGGTAACGTAACTTAACCAGCTAAGAATAGCTTAAAGAGCTTTACACAAAAATAGAGTGTTAAAAAAACGCTCGGTGTCTGTAAAGAGTAATCCAGAAGGGTTGCTTTGGATCTTGGCTGCCGATAAGGCGGCTTACAGATAAGGCACCTGCCCACACCTTTTAGAATTTTCTGGGGCCTTCACTCACACCGCAGCGTAACAATTTTTGTCCATTATCTCTAAACTGAAGTTTGAGGATTGAGTCGAAGATTGGTAAAGATCATAGCATAATATTTTCTTCTGTTTCCGCGATTATTACTCATTTAAATAAAAAAGATAATAGCAGTCAATGCGAGTATGTTTGAATGCTCGGGTAGTATCAAATGTCCTTAAAAGTAACTTGAGTTGCACATAAAGAAAAAAATATATCTGACAACTGTCATCTTATTGAAAAAAAGTAGCAACCGCATTGGTTAATGTGTCATGTTATATGATTGAATTGTATTTAAGGACAATACATAAATACATATTACGCGCCAATTTTTCACAAATCGAAGTAGCCATGGTATGCTCAGTAAGGCTTGCATTATCAGTACTAAACGACCATATTATTGTTTTTGCTAATATACATAGAAAACATAAAAAACTCAGGAACAAATATTTGTGCTCTTCACACAAATATTTGCGCTTATCGGTATTTGAACCCAGGACCGTCGTCTTTACACGCAATATCACTTCCGCTGAGCTAAACCGGTCATCAAACAACAATTTATCGTTTGTGTCCAAAAAAACATGGAATGGATGTCCATTTTCCTATAATACTTAGTGTAACGAATACACGTTCTAAACGGGTGTCAAAAAAGCGGGTGAGGTTGTATTTAGTACACAGCCTTTAGGTTAGGTTTAACTAGAAACGTCTATGCGTCTTATTCCTCGTAGGTTTATTTTGAGGGTGAATATCAAAATTAGAGAGCTGGGTGACTTGGTGACTCTACTCGAATGATTTTATAAATAACTAATGAACTTTATTCTGTAAGTAGGCTAAAAGGGCACTTTTACAAGTCTTAGTCTACGGCAGTTCCCAAGAGGAGACTGTTAAGAAGAACGCCGAAACAAACTCAACAGTACCTACTGACCGTTTTTTTCTGGTCATTTTTTTTTTTTAATAACTCTTATCTATAACTGTAAGATCAGTTGCCTATTTTAGGTTCTAAGGAACATATTGGCACTACCCAAGTAACCTACAAGTAAGGTACTTGTGCCCAAGATGGCTCGGTTCTTAAGATGGCCCACTATCAATTATTTTGTATTTTATAAATTTGAATGAGTTAAAATTGCGCGCCCATGTTCGGTTAGTACCATAGATAAAACTGCAACTTTAGATCGAAGCCAAGGAAATTTAACTAAATCACAATATGAAAGTGGGCCATCTTAATAACCGGGTCATCTTGGGCGCAAGTACTTAGTAGAAGTATAGCCGTGTTTTTTTTTTTAAATAAAAAAACCCTGTTCTCTTGGTGACTCTACCCGGCTTTTTTTAAATGTGGTTAAATAAACATTTTTAATCTTCTCTTCTATATCATGGGAAATTTTTTGTCAATTAATATTTGTACGCCAATATCGGTACCCCGTTTTGTCGTGGTGACGGTGTGAAAGCATCACTGGCATCATGATATTTCAGAGTATTTTCGGCTTTACATAAACCGAGCCGATAATGTTAAAAGATACTACAGTAACTAGATTTGAAATGCTTTTATGAGCATTAAGAATCATGTGTCAACATCGACTTTACATACGAAAACCGGCAAAGAGTATGTCGGATCATGCTCAGTGTAGGGTTCCACAGCCGTTCATACCAAAAAACGCACACCACAAATGAAAAACATGCGATATTTAAAGTGCACTAACAAAAAAGTGTATCTCCATGACACTTACGTCCTTTTGTTGAGAAGCGGCGTTTTTCGCCAATAACTCAATAACGGTATATCCGATCATGTTGAAAACAATTTTCGTTGTAAGTATTTATTAAGTTTTATCTTTGTAAATATTTTCATAATATTTTAGACATACCGTTTAGAAAATACAGCGGGGGGGATACAATTTATGCTACTTCCGAAGCGATTATTTCCGAAAATATTCACTAATTGAGTAAAATGTCTGTAACATACAGACGGACGGACGGATATGACGAAACTATAAGGGTTCCGTTTTTAGCATTTTGCCTACGGGCCCTAAAATATGTATAAAGAACCCCCGACAGGCCTCCCTTTCCCATTGGGCACTCTGGGCACGTGCCCGGGCTCCCAACCTCACAGGGTCCCAAAACATGTTACACGACGTTTTTTTACAGTCCAACGAGGTCTGTAATTTTATTATTGAGTGCCTCAAGGCCCCATATCTTTGAATGCTCGAGTCCGCTATTCATGATTGCTTGAGAGCCCTCGCATGTAAAAACTGCCTTGACGCCCAAAACAAAAAAAAAAACCGCCCAAGTGCAAGTCGCGCTCGCGCATCGAGGGTTCCGTACAAAATATACGCTACAAGCGGCCGTATCTATAATAATAACAATAATAGTAAATAATAATAATAAAATTTATTAAAAACATATTACAGCTCTAATGACTACGGGCTAAACATACTTATAATTAGATAACAATGTTACGCGCCTGAACTAGGATTATCCTGTGTTTATTTATTTATTTCAACTTTATTGCGCAAAACAAAAGTAAGTACAAATGGCGAACTTAATGCCAAAAGGCATTCTCTACCAGTCAACCATAGGGCCAAACAGAGAAGCATGAAAATGGTGCAGTGGGGAAAGACATTCAGTACTGAGAGCGTTAAGACACACAAGCAAATAATGCATACATAATTGCTTATACCTATACTATATATGGTATACAATATATATTTATTACATATAAATAATAAATACAAAATATACCAGCTACTGCATGGAAGATGGACGCTACTTGAGTTCTTGTTCCAGCAGATGCCTACGTAGCATCCGCTTGAAAACTACCTTGCTTGGGGCTTGTCTGATAGAAAGAGGGACCGAATTCCAGAGACGGCTTGCCTGAACGGCGAAAGAATTTGACATGAAACCGGTGTGGTCTGAAGGAATTGAAAGTTTGAGAATTCCGGGGGAACGTAGTTTGACACGTGGGAGAACGTGTTTCAGGCAAAAAAAGGTCAATCAATTAAGTATTAATTCATATGCAAAATTTTACAACATAATCCTTATTAATTATTAGAATAAATTAAGAAATTATACAGTGTAGGTACAATATGTATGCTAACTATGAAAATGCAGTGTTAGCAGAGCCCTACTCCTAAGCAATATGCACGCGGCGTTCAGTCAATTATATTGGTTACTGAACTGACATAGACAGACAGACATAAAACTATTCTGTTTTTAGTATTTGTTATTATAGCTGCAACAGAAATACGTCATCTGTGAAAATTTCAACTGTCTATTTTTCACGGTTCATGAGATACAGCCTGGTGACAGAAGGACATCGGAGTCTTAGTAACAGATTCCTGTTTTCCCTATGGGTACGGAACCCTAAAGCGATATAATTCAAACGGCTGGATGACCAACGTGTTTACCAAAAATGGTTGAAACCTATCCAGCCGAAGCATACAAAAAACGATTTAGTGGCCTTCAAATAGTCCGTATCACTTTCTTTTAATATCTTTAATGTATAAAAAGAAAAAGTCATAACCCCTCTTTATTTCTTTAGTATAGTCAGGTAAAAACCTCTAGAGATACCCAGCTACCCGTGTAACAAAAAAAGTTGTAATCTTTTTAGCCGATTTAGTTTGATGAAGCCACAACGACACATACAAACATACAACCATTTCATTTTTACAACTTTGTAATAGTAATAGATAATATTTTCTTCTGTTTCTGCGATTATTACTCATTGAAATAAAACAATTTAAAGGATTATATCGCGTATATTATCTCATTTTAGTTCCCGACGTTTCGGAAGCTTTCCAGCTTTCCATGGTCACGGGAGGACGTAAAATACGTAACGTAAATTGTTTTATTTCAATAGTAATAGATATTAAGTATAGTATAGCTTTAACCCTCCGCACGCCAGTCACATTTTAACTTGATGGATTAATTTTTGTATTTTTCGTTTCTACTACGTACATTTCGTTAGCCAGACGTATTTTTTCTTGATAACAAATAACATTTTCTTCAGAAATGACTGCAATGTGTTGAGGCAGCTATACTCAAAGTTTGCTCCGCGGAACCCTACGGTACTACAAAGCTGTGACGGTTCCGCGATAATATAGGTCACAATGGAAAAATGTTCTAGAAATCAATGGTTTTAGAGGAAGACAAATATTATACGATTCTCTTCTTAGGCAATTACCAGTTATACGACAAATACTAAAAATAGTATAATTTTATGCCTGTCTGTCTATGTTGAGCTCTCGGTCTGCTCAATAATCTCCTGAAAGAAGTTCAGGATGCCGATGTGTTCACTGACAGGTGGCCCATATTAATAAATCATTTTGACATTTTATTAAGTAATTATTTGACGCGATGAATTTGATGTATGTTATGTTCGTGCTTGGTTTGTCTTTTGATGTAAGTAGTTAATAATTATAATGACATGTACTATTTGTGTATTAAAAATATATTGAGAATTATGTTAAAAACAAATAAAAGGATACTGGGGGACCAGGATAGAGCCCGTCTGCGGCAACAGTATACATTATTTTATTTAATTTATAGTGCGGTGATTAGGAATTATTTTAATAATACTGAGAGGCATCCAATTGATTAGAAATTCGCAAAAACTAGTTTTTCTTTAATTTATGGCTCCGTCAAATATTTCCCATTCTAAAAAATACAAGTTTGAGAATCACTGTGCTAAGGAAATGAAATATTTTATTTGCCTCTTTAGAGGAGGTGTGAAGAAGCATAAACTTCGTAAGTAGGATAATAAAGTTGCCCATGTTATTTTATGGTAATATGTTATAATGGTAAAGGAGCAAAATACGGTATTTACAGATTTAGCATTGTAGATGTATTACTTACTAAAAGGTGAAACTTCATTCGTGGAAAAGAAAAAGTCATTAACCCTCCTTTTTCTTGAGCGTATTGGGGTAAAACGTATCCTATAACCTTTAGGGGGATGCCCAGCTACACGTAATAAAACATGTTGATTTCCGTTCAGCCGTTATGACGTGATGAATCCACAACGACACATACAAACATACAAAAAAATATTGGTCTGTAAATACATATTAAAAAAAATCCTTTCAGGACCTCCAAATAGTCCGTTTCAATATGTTTCTTTAAAATATCTTTAATTACAACTTTATAATATAGATATCTTCTGTAGTAAGCTGTTTGGAAATAATAAGGTCATTCATCATTGGCCACTACATACGTAACGGATGATTGTTGCAGCGACCGTAAAAGGTGTCATTATCTTCAGATTCCGCATCTTGTTCGGTGACTGTAGAGTCCAATACGAGCCCTGCATGCCTTTCCGCACCTGTCGCAGGTATAACGGGAGTCTGGATTTGGAGTTGGAGCAGAAATGCGGTGTCTTTTCTGCTTCGAGCGGTCCAGCCATGCTTCGTCATGCTTTGACATCCCTGTATCAAGGAATGGCGCCATTCTGGTCTCATCTCGGCAAGGTTTTGCCATCTTTTTATATTGATCCCAAAACAACTCATATCTCGTTTGCATGAGTCCTTGTATCGGAGCATGGGACGTCCAACTGGTCTTTTAGCGTCCGTGATCTGTCCGAGCATCACTTGTCGTGGTAGTCTTATAGGGTCCATTCGATGTACATGACCCAACCAACAGAGCCTTCTTTGTTTTAAGATTGCCGTGATGCTGTGGCAATTGGTTTTGGAAAGTACAATCTCGTTAGTCATTTTGTCTCTCCAGGTCACTCCCAGAATTGATCGTAGGTAGCGCGTATGGAATGAGATCAGTTTACTCGCTTGTTTGGCGTACGTTGTCCAAGTCTCTGATGCGTACAATAATGTACTGAGGACGCAAGTTTGGTACACAAGGACTTTGGTGGAGGTTGTTAGTTTAGTGTTCCTCCAAACTCGAGTATACAGTTTCCAAAAGGTCATGCTCATAGATGCACTGCCAATACGAGAATCAATTTCCCTATCGTTAGACAAAGTAGATGTTGTAGTTAAGCCAAGATAGCAGAAATGATGTACGACTTGTAAGACTGCTCCGTTCAGCATTACATCAGGGCGAATGTCGTTTCCCTGTACCATAATGCCTGTCTTTTTGGTGTTAATGCTCATGAAAAACAGTTGTCACGCATAGTTGAACTTTGACACAAACTCCTGGAGATCTTCTTCCGAGTTTGCAACAAGTGCAGCGTCATCTGCGTACAAGAGCTCTCTGGCAACTCTGTCATGTGTATATTGAATAGGTTGTCATCTTTCCTAGTATGCAGATACACTCCGACGTTGCAGTTTTGAAGGCCACCAAGAGTATCGCAGAAAAGAATATTCCGAAGAGCGTAGGCGCTAGCACGCAGCCCTGTCGGACACCACGGTTAACCTCGAATTCAGGGGATGACTCTCCGTCTCACAGCACAGTACCATGCATAGTATCGTGAAAGGCTTTAATCAGAGTGAGCATGTTTGGCGGGCACCCAAGCAAGCGACATAAGGTCATTATTTTATCTATTTTAATCTATACTATTATAAAGTTGTAAGAATGAAATCTCCGTCCATTGAAGATATTTTATATGATAAATAAGTGAAACGGACTATTTGAAGGTCAATCAATTGAAAAGTATTTTTTGTATGTTTGTGTGTGTCATTGCTGTTTCATCACGCCAAATCGGCTGAAAGGATTTCAAGTATTTTTGGTGCACGGGTAGCTGGGTATCCACAGATGACTGATGATGACGTCGTCTGGATGGGGCACAGGGCGTCAACAGAACGTCGCCATCCCGAACGGTCTTGAGCTTCGCGTTTATCTTTGCTCCAGGTTATTCCTATCGCCTTCGCTTCTGCAGTGATCGTCCGCCGCCAGGATTGCTTAGGGCGGCCACGTTTTTGCTTTCCTTAGGGATTCCAGTCTAGGGCTTGCCTCGGTACACTTGGTGTTGATTATGTTCATGAGTGGCTATGATTATTGTTTGTGTCTTAAAATAATATAATTATAGTCATTCAGTTAAATTACTAGAAAATATTGGACACGTATTTTTCTTTTCTCAATTAAACAAAAAATGATGAAGATATAGTCCGTTAAAGTTCCCCGTGACGTCACACCGTGCGACCGTTTTTCGCACGGCATGACGTCATGCGCCCCACTCCCAAACTTTGACGCGCTTTATCTTTGTCTTTTTTTGTTTGATTGACAAAAGAAAAAGTACGTGTCCAATATTTTTTGAGATATGTAACTGCCGGACTTAGATTTTTTTTACTCAGGAAACTACCCTATTGGTTTGTATTATTTCAAACTCTTATTGATTGATTTAGAGACTGTATACATCTTTAAGAGTTTTGTTTTATTTATAGAGGTATATCCTTAAACATTTCTGAGGATTTTAATTAACTAATTCTATTTTTTGCATGTTATGACGCCTAGAGACCATATACATCTCTAAGAAATTTAGATTTAATAATAATTATTTTTAATATATTATTCACTTTGACCCCTAAGAGACCTTAAACATCTCAGTAGAATTCAGTCAAATTATTATATTTAATTTTATCACATGTCGTGACGCCTAGAGACCTTATACAACTCTGAAAAAAAATATATATTAACATTGATCTGGATAATTTGTACATCTCCTCTGCGTGTATCAATTATAAATTAGTTATAACACAATTGTAAAAGTTTTACGTATAATTAAGACAATACTGTAATAGTTAATTGGTACACGCATATTACGAGGGTTGCTACTTATATATCCGGAAACAAAAAAACAAACAAACGTACACGGCTGAAAATAGTTTTATTGTTTTTCAAAGTATTCCCCTTGATGATCTATGCACTTTTGCATTCGCGTGAACCAATTTTTAAAGCACTTCTGCCACTCCGCCTGAGGTACCTCCATAACGTGTTGTTTGAATGCGTCGACAGCATCTTCAGCGGTCGAAAATCGTTGACCGCGTAATTTATTCTTTATATTTGGAAATAAATAAAAATCGTTGGGTGCCAAGTCAGGGCTGTACGGCGGATGACCCGTTAATTCCACATTTTGACCCTCCAAAAATAGAGTTGTTTCGCGTGACGTATGACAGCTGGCATTGTCATGATGAAGAATGATTCTTCGTCGCTGGTTAGTTTTACGAATTTGTTCAAATACTTCCGGTAAGCAAATGGTCGTGTACCACTCTGAATTAACCGTTCTACGGTTTTCTAGTGGCACTGTAGCTACATGGCCATTAATACCGAAGAAGCAGGCCACCATTTGTTTCAATGTACTTTTTGCACGAGTAACTTTCGTAGGGTTCGGCTCATTTTGAAACACCCATACCGTTGATTGTTGCTTCGTTTCGGGATCGTATGCATAGATCCAGGATTCGTCACCTGTATAGATGTTATAAACGGCTTTTGAGTCACCACGGTTATATTTTTTTAACATTTTATTGCACCATTCGACGCGAGCATGTTTTTGCTCATTTGTTAAGTTGTGGGGTATCCAACGCGAACAAATTTTTTTTACAGCCAAATAATTATGTAATATGCTATTAATGCTGGTCATAGAAATACCCAGAGTCGCCTCTATCTCGCGGTACGTAACATGTCGGTCGTCCATTATAAGTTTTCGCACAGCCTCGATATTTTGTTGTACAACGACCGATTTCGGGCGACCTGCCTTAACTTCGTCCGTAAGCATACTACGTCCACGATTGAACTCACTAAACCAGTGATACACAGTAGTTTTAGATGGGGCTTCATCACCAAAAGTTGAAGTTAGTTGATCTATGCACTGTTGTTGCGTTAAACCACGCCGAAAATCATAATAAATCATAGCACGAATATTTTCACGAGTGAGTTCCATTCTTGCTGCGAGATGACATTTAAAACCCGTCAAAAACAAAACACGAGCGTTAATAAGGAAGAAAAAATATACCTTATATACTTAAAAAAGTTCAAATTTTACCATGGCGGTCAAATATGCTATTTAAGAAGATTGTAATCCCGGTTTCCGGATATATAAATAGCAGCCCTCGTAATTGTTTTATATATTCTGACATTTAGAATTTTATTCTAGACACATTCTAGATTTTTTTTCTTTTTTATTGACAATTCTTATGGGATTTATCTTATTAATTATTTTAATTTTTAAAAAGATGATTTTATCAATAATAAGTAAGTATTATACTTAAGTTAAATGATCTGATTAGGTTTTTCTGGGTTTCCCTAATCCTTGCAACAAATGTTGGATCATATTGTATGTTTCCCAGCTAAGACTTCTCTGATTGTAACTGACAATTCGAAAGTCCTTGTATCTAAGCCTACTTGAATAAAGGATATTTTGATTTGATTTGATTTGATTTGACTTAAATAAATCCAAGTGAGGGGGTCTTATTTGTGACTAATTAAACGGTGACCGTGGACTCTCTCGTTTTCTTTCCGCGGGCCGAATTAGAAGTGCTCGCGGGCCGGACTTGGAGGATCGTAGTTTGGCGACCCCTGGGATAGGATTCCTTCTAAAATATATTTTACCGCATGTTTTAAAACATATTTTACCATATGTATTAAAACATATTTTACCGTATGTTTTAAAACATATTTTACCGTATGTTTTAAAACATATTTTACCGTATGTTTTAGAAGGAATCAAGAGTCCACCTTTTAGTTAATAATAAATGAGGATTCACGTCAAACACCAAGCGGCAAACTCCACTTCAACCAAATACGAGAGGATTGCTATATCTGGCATTTACCGGCCGAAACCGCCGCGAACCAGTTTGGGAAAGTTTCGGGTCGGCCGCAGAGCCTTGTATGAATATTAAATGCGGAATTAAACTATTACACGTGTGAAGTTGTGAACACAGTGCTCCGGATTTACGGTCGAGTAGGTAAATAGAAAGATTACTAGGACTAATCTCTGCTTTGAAACGCCTGTAGTCGGTACTACTTTTAATAAATTGCTAGAATTTCACTCAAAAACTTACCACGAATGCAAAAAGCATCTAAAAAATTTGATCAAAAATAAAAACTATGAGGAAATAGAGACATTGCTTTGATGAATCTAACACACTGTACTGCACACACACACACACACATACACACAAACACACACACACACGCACACGCAAAATTAGTTTTTTTTATTCTAAATTGTTGTCTTTAAGAGTTAAATAAATTAAATTGTTTAAACCTCATGTTACCTAAGGAAAAGCAGCGGTTTCCAACACAGGCATCTTTACGCTTACAGGGCGGCTTCATCCCTTAGATTAGGTTAAACGTGTTTTTAACGCAAAAAAGAATTTTGTGTTTTTTTGTATATTTATTTGTACGATACTATTACAAAGTCGTAAAAATGAAACGTCTGTACATTGAAGATAATTTTCAAAAAAAATATTGTAACGGACTATTTGGAGGTCACTGAATTTAAAAGTGTTTAATTTTT
Source organism: Hedya salicella (assembly GCA_905404275.2). NCBI lineage: Eukaryota > Metazoa > Arthropoda > Insecta > Lepidoptera > Tortricidae > Hedya > Hedya salicella. The sequence continues at coordinate 50,375,773 of FR990097.1, read as the reverse complement.
TGTGTTTGTATGTGTAGTTGCGGCTCAGGTGGTTATGGAATACTTTTTATCCGACTACGCTGAAGAAAAAAACGGGGAGGGTACCTAAAAGATTTGAAACACGCATTCCTTAGGTCAGGGGTCTTCAAACTTTTTGACTCAAAGGCCACACTGCACTTATTATAAATTCGTGCGGGCCAAAACCAAGGACGCCCTAAACGACCCGGCTGATGACATCACCAGGACCATTGAGGAATGGAACCTGGTGATAGAGTCAGTTAGGGCATCACAGACCAAAAAGGGAACCCGCAGGAGGGGAAGACCCCCTGAGGGGTTTTTTGTCCATAGGCCGGTTTACGAGAACCGCTATCAGGATCGGGACGCTCTCGCCGAGCGCGTCCCGAGGGTTATCCCAACTACCATAGACCTCATATCTCCTCACCATCTCTATCCATACATACCTACATATATATATGTATGTATATAATTCACACACCCACACACACATAATCATACTTTTTCATTTGCTGCATAATTAAACAGCTGGTCATGGGCGCTTAACGCCACAGCTTTAAAATCCTTTAAAGCTGTGGCGTTAAGCGGAATCTGGAGATCCTGCCTATCATGACCGCCAGTACAGCCCAAAAGGCTCTGGCCAAATACCAAATAATAAAAAAAAAAAAAACTTCGGCGGCTGGTCATGGGGTCATTACATTATTTAAGTAGTCTTAGTCTTCAGAGGGTACCTAGATTACGCATAAGAAACGCACTTGGTGTTGATTATGTTCATGAGTGGCTATGATTATGACCAATGACCATCAGTTTGTAAAAAAATATAAAGAAATACAAATATTATTGGTTAGTTTTATTTTGAACTCTTAAATAAATCCCAGTGAGGCGGTCTCATTTGTGACTAATCACCAAACAGCAAGGCACGTGGGCTCTCCAGATTTTAGATGGCCCAAGGGGCCCTATTTTGCTATTTTGTCTACTGGGTTAGGGTATCACATAACCATTCTCAAATTTCTAGCTATCATTGTCTAAAAATTTGAATATGTAAACGTAAAAAAAAACTTTCAATCAGACATTTAATTTTGCTGCATGCAGGGCTGGTGAATGCCAGAAGGGTTTAATTATTTTAATAAATTATAACAGAATTAAAGTTAAATGTTGTTGTACACATTAAATTTTTACATTTTTATAATAGTATAGACTTAAGCCTTTGTTGTCATATCCAGTTGAAATGTAAAATGTTGATGCCATCCGGCCACTCCCAAGGGAGAAAGTCGGGGTTCATAAACGTACCGGATAAAGCTGCTATTAAACAATAACGCTTGAATCACGTGTTGTTAGAGGACTGTCCCGCGGGAAAACTAGTGGGATAAAATGGTTTTCGCTTCTTGTTTGACAATGTAGTTAGTGACAGCAATCAGGAGTACCTACATGATTTTTACTCGACTTTGGAGGGAGGAGTGTCATGTTTTTCGTGTACCCTAGACTCTTGTAGATGGAATGTTTTCAGCTTATTCCGCTTTCACCTTTCCTTCTTTGTACAATGAAACATAAGTGTATGTATTTATGTTTATTTTTATATTATACTAGAAGGCGCCCGCAACTATGTTCGCGGATGAGAAAAAGTCATAACGCCTCTTTTTACGACAGCGTAGTCGGGTAAAAAGTATTATATACCTATATGTAGATACCCAGCTACGCGTGCCCCAAAAATAGTTGAAATCTGTTTAGCCCATTTGGCGTGATGAAGCCACAACGACACGTACAAACATACAAAAAATCCAAAACATTTATTTTTCGATTCAGTGACGTCCAAATAGTCCGTTGGAATCATTTTTTTGAAAATATCTTCAATGTACAGTCATTTCAGTTTTACAATTTATAATAGTATAGATTTTACTGCTGTTCTAGCACAAAATCCTACTTAATAACCATACACCGGTTAAGCGGGGGCAAATCTGTACTGACGTTTAATAGTGCGGGGACACATTAAACTAATTTTATTAGTTGATATCGATAAAAATGATGTACAACCGTTAGGTAATTTCAAGAATTTGAATGAAGAAGAAAACTACATACACAAAAATAAACTTTTTGCGTAATAAACTTTTTTAATATTTAATATAATTTTCATAATATACAATCAAAAGTTTCTCCACATTTTCAGCCTTTAATCTTCGTCGCCTGGGTGACAATATCCATTTTAGCCAACTAAATGACCTTTCTAGGTCAACTGTAGTAATTGGAGCAAATTCAAACAATTTATAGTATTGATGAATTTCTGCTATATGACTCAGTTCTATTTCTTTTCCGGATACCAAATCATTTAATGTTTTTAAAGTTGAAATGCCGACGTTTTTCTCTAACACTGTTTGAAGTTTTTTGTGTATAATTTTGCCCTGAGGATTCAAACGTAATCTTGATATATGTACTTTTAACTTATGGACAATATTCAAACTGGCTTCTAGACTTCAATTTTGTGTTTGTAATTTTTCAACGGTACTTGGTATGATGGATAGATTGTTGGCTATCCATTTCAAATCGTTGAGAATGTTTATATCATTCATTGCCCGTTTTGCTTTTAATATACACGTTGATTCTTTGTTATTAAATGTTCGTACGACTTGCTTGATGGCTGGTAAATATTTATGATACTAAATAGCCGCTTTCATCCATGTTCCCCATCGTATTATCGTAGGCTGTGGTGGCAAAGGAACGTTCGGTAACATTTGGTGAAATATTTTTATTCTTTTAGGTGATTTCAGAAATACCTTTTTTGTATAAGCAATTAAATTATTTACAGCAGGAAACAATAATCGCACTTGTTCAGCCACCCTATTTACTCCATGTGCCAAACATGCGACGTGTACTAAATTCGGAAAAACCTTTTTCAAATTCTTACCAGCTTTCAGCATGTAGGCTACGCCATCCGTAAGAAGCAACAAAACTTTATCATGTTTGTTGTGGTTACTTCCCCACATCGTCTCTAGGGCATTTTGAATAAGATTTGTTATACTAACATTATTTACTTTCTCTAGACAAACGCTAGATATTATGTGTGGGGTACCTATTTCATTTTCCAATAGTGCTCCAACTATTACATTCCCAATCTGACGCCCATTGGCATCTGTACTTTCATCTACACTCACATAAATTCTAGAATTTCCTGGTTTAGTCTTAATCTGTTTCATCGTCTCCTTATAAGCGATGTCTAAGGTCGTTTTTCTCAAAACTGATTCGTTGGGAATATATGTTTCTGAACCATATTTCCCAAATATGCAAACAGATATAAAATTGATGAAAATGGGATTTCCCACCTGGGTCCATGGTATGTTGCAAGCTAAAATAAATTTTAGCAAATCCAGGTTAAATACGTTTTGGTTTTTAGCGACGCTGTTATGCCTTTGGCTTCTTATATGCCTTTGTACGGAAAACTTTTTTCGTGATATATGAATTTTACATTTCTTGCAAAAGTAAGTCGTACCTTTATCATCTATATCTGAATTCTTGCGAGGCATTTTTAGCCGCCTTAAGAAACAAAAAGGTAGTTTTTATTGATCGGAATGCAAAATAATATTGTAGTACTGGATGAATTATTCAACGATTCAATGGTTGTCAAAAGTGACTCGACACAGTCAATGTCAGATATCGGTTGTTTATAGTTGCGATAAGTATAAATGAAAGAGGTTTGCACATAGTTAAACGTATTCAATCTTGGCCATTAGTTTAGTTATGATAATGATGATTAAAAATTTATTTTTATCGATGTGCATAAACTTAGTCGATTTTTAATTAATCACTAGCACTGGTACATTTTTGCGCCCGCGAAACCGGTGTCTGTTAATAACCCCTTATTACTTACAAACTATTTTGTCGCTATCTGGTTGCTTACCTGTAAAAAGAAAATATACACTGATTTATATTATTTATACACTGTAACTATAATCCATGTAATATTTTAAACAATAAAATTAAATTAATAAGAACTGCTTTGATGCTGTTTGCTTTTTTGTCTGTTTTTAATTACTTAGTTTTCGTATCGTGTGACGTCTGACCGTATCGTTTGTTTTTTTACGGCCATTTTTCTAAAAAATGATTTCTTTTTGCTGTGGATTCTGTTTCAGTAAAAATTAATGAATTAATCAATTTAAAACTTTATTGTAGTTGTTATCTGTGATTCCGGCAAAACAATCTAAGCTAATAGGTTCTATGCTAATAATGTTACTATGCCCATCATTTCAGAATTTTAAAAAATTGGCAAATCATATCTTTTGACCCTGTTTTCATATTTTCTTATGCAAGTCTTTGACATTCCTTATAACCTAAACTACCTTAATATTTTCTTCTGTTTCCGCGATTATTACTCATTGAAATAAAACAATTTAACGGATTATATCGCGTATATTATCTCATTTTAGTTCCCGACGTTTCGGAAGCTTTCCAGCTTTCCATGGTCACGGGTGGATTGAGAAAAGATGTATTTTCCTCTGTCAAAGTTACAGTCACTTAAACTACCTTATTGTAAAGTCCTATTATCTCGTTAATAAATTAATATGAGTCAAAACTTTGGGTATCACTCCGTTCGTGTCTATAAAATAAATTAACATGAGTCAAAATTATTAACAGTGGAATCTCCATAAAACACGTAATCGAACGTAATTTTTATCCTGAACCTTTTCTTTGAAATCCTGTCTGTTAGGCAGGCCCTGTTGAATTCCACAGATACGGGGGAGCTGCCATATTCATTTCCCACAGCTGAGGGGTTATGATTTATTCGCTGCTGACTATACTCTGAATGCTATTCAAAGCCTAAAGATAAAGCACCAGTTAGTGATGATCTATAGAAGCCCTCTCTACGTTTTGTTGCTTCGTGAATTATGAAACACGCGAGATACCGAAATTCCGAAAAGAAAATGTAAAAAACGACGTACGTGACGGGATAATATTAATAACGTGCGCCCTCCTAAAAGTGAGCTTAAGTTATTCAAGATATTTCATTTCTAATCGAGGACTTGGAATTAGCTTGACCAATACATTATTTTAATTAAAATCATTGGTAATTATTTAACATTGTACTACATTTATATTTGTACATTATCGCTTGGTCTTTACTTATAACAGCTCAACTGGAATCGTTTGTGTTGTTTAAGTGTTGCCATACCAATTAAGTTGTTTATGGTTTTTTATTTTTATAGATTTATAAGTAATGACAAACTAGATAAATTTATTAAAATAATAATAAAAATACAATTTATAATCTACGGGTTAGCGAAGATTTAGCTGATACCCACTCGATCATGTACTGCGGGGCCATCGCGGCGTGCCGCGTTGCTCGTGTCAAGTTCCCGGACGCTGACCGAGCACCGCGAACTGCCGGTGGTGTCCCTGCCTGGCAAGTACGGATCGAGCGGCGTATCAGCACGTTCAGGACTCTCATTGGAAAGCTAATCTGCTTCAGGGGGGGTAACAACCGCCCTCGTGTCATGCGCTACGTAGCACAGGCCTTTGCGAGGACTGATGCCAGACCCCGTGATTACATGGCCTGTGTCACAGAGCGCATCGACTTCCTGAAGCAGAAAGTCTATGCGTGGGCAAGCCGTATCCGCCACTACAGAGAACGTGTGGATCGATTCCAGCAGAATCGGCTTTTCCAGAGCGATCAAGGGAAGGTATACCGAAAGTGGGAGGGAATTGACCAACGTGTGACCGATGGACAGCCGCCGGATCCTACTACCATGAGTAATTTCTGGCGTAGTATCTGGTCGGTGCCAGTCGAGCACACCAAGGGCGAGTGGATGACTGTTGTCGAACGCGAGTGTGAGCCTATTGAAACCATGGGGGCTGTTACCATCAGCCCCGATGACGTGAGCTGTGCGGCTCGTACGACCCAGAACTGGAAAAGTCCTGGGCCGGACGGGTTGCACAACTTCTGGGTCAAGTGGTTTCGATGTTCACACGAACGACTGGCAACACAATTCCAACAAGCCCTCGAGCTTGGTTCCCTGCCATCTTTCCTAACAACTGGTGTTACCTTCCTGCTCTATAAGTCCGGTAGTAGTACCACGGAAGCGAAAAACTGTCGACCCATTACGTGCTTGCCTACGCTGTACAAGCTCCTTACATCTATTTTGACTGCAAAAATTAACACGCACATTGTTGCGAACAACGTTTTGGCCTTCTTTTTAAATGGATATAGGGTTGGATCCCGTGGTACTAAGGAGCTCCTCCTCATTGACACGACCATTTGTCAACAAGTTCGGCGGAACAGGGGGTATCTTTCGGTTCGGGGAAACCGAAGGTTTTGCCTGTGCAATTGCGGACGAAGTTATCATGACGAACAACTACCGGAGGTATATCCTGACGGACGGTACGGTCGACATCTGTCGGGCATGCCGCCGTCCCGGAGAGTCACTCAGGCATATAATTTCCGATTGTTCTCATCTTGTTAACGGCGAGTACTTGCACAGACATAACCAAGAAGCCAGGATTATTCACCAGCAACTTGCTGTTAAATACGGTCTTGTGGGGTCTGAGGTGCCGTACTATAAGTACGCACAGATGCCAGTTCTTGAAAATGGTCGTGCCACGCTTTATTGGGATCGATCTATCATCACGGACAGGACTATTGTAGCCAATAAGCCTGATATCGTGCTGGTAGATCGATCTAAGCGCCGGGCAATACTCATCGACATCACCATTCCGCATGACGAGAACCTCGTGAAGGCTGAGAAGGACAAACTCAGCAAGTATCTTGACTTGGCTCACGAGGTGTCCGCTATGTGGGATGTTGATTCGACGATTATTTTCCCGATAGTCGTTTCGGCAAACGGTCTTATAGCGAAAAGTCTCGACCAACATCTTAAGAGACTCTCGCTAGATGGCTGGATCAAGGGTCAGATACAGAAGGCAGTAATCCTGGACACGGCCCGCATTGTCTGGAGGTTCCTCTCTGTGCAGCCCTAACCACCGGTAGCTTGAGCCCTGCCCCGCTGCCGGCGGCACCCAAGGTTAGGATTTTTATAATGTGTTTATATTTTGTATCTGCTTTTTGTATTTTTCTTTTTATATTCATATTGTAAAACACCTAACTTATGACCATAATTAAATAAAGAGTATAAAAATACAATTTTAAAACTAATGTTTGATGTAAAAATGGCGTTCGTGATATCACCCACTAGGTCTAAGTATAAATTAGTTTTATGTTACAGGGCACCACCGAAAATCAGCGTCACGGCTTGCCGTGGCATAAAGCTGAGTGGTGACCCCTTTCAGCGTCGTCAATTGTTTTTTTTTTGTTATTTGTATTTGTATTTCTTGTTGCTGGCGTTGAATAAACATGTTTTCTTTCTTTCTTTTCAATATATTAATATATACTAGAAGGTGACACCAACTTCGTCTGCGGTGAAGAAAAAGTCATAAACCTTTCTTTTGTTCGGCGTAGTCGAGTAAACAGTATAGTAACATATTTATGAGGGTCCCAGCTATTTTGTGTACCAAAAATTGTTGAAATCCATCCAGCCATTTTGATATGATGAAGACATATAAATAAATAGATACAAACATTAATAAAAAAAAAAAATATGATTCGGTTCAGTGACCTTGAAATGTTAAAATTTCAATGTACAGACATTTCATTTTTAAAAAGGCAGAGCCACGCGCAAAATCGAGTGTAAACACTTTAATAAACACTTGAAGCGTATCAATAACCCAATTTGAGGATAATTTCATCCCCTTAAAAGCTACGGCGGCCGACGTAACTCAGTTTCCGCTTTCCTTATTTGGAGATTTTTAGGGTTCAGTGGTGAGTAGCGATCGGCAATTTCTGAAACATGTCATAATTTTCCTTCCTGTGGAACTTTTCCGCTGTAGAAACATTTGTAATGTTTCTGAGAGAAACGTTATACGTTCAGTTCAATTTTTAATTTTAACACATATAACCGTAAATCCGCTCGGTGGGTTCCGCTTTCAGCAAGTTTTCGCTGCACACAGTTTTTCCCATGTTATTGGCTACAAGCGTATCACTATGAAAATGTCGGTTGCGAACGTGTGAACGGATACTGTTCGCCAGAGCCATTTTGCCAGCGTCAACGTTTTAAACTAAGGTACGGTGTTATATACAACTGATGTGGCTCATACATAAAACAATGTACCAAACCAGGGGTGCTCTATTCCGTCTCTCAATGGCCGCCCACAAAACTGCTGCAAGTGCTGGAACAATCTGCCACCACCTATCAGAAGCTCTAAATCAGTAAACAGCTTCAGAGTTAAATACAAAGTCCATCTGATTTGCATGCAAAAAGCTAAGTGCACTTGAACGGCGTATCTATGTACTTATTCATCATCATCATCATCATGTCAGCCGTAGGACGTCCACTTCTGGACACAGGCCTCCTCAATTGATTTCCACATGGGCCGGATAGAGGCGACCCGCATCCAGCGAGCCCCCGCAACCCTAATCAGGTCGTCAGACCACCTTGCGGGACCTTTCTGTTCGGTTCTTCGAACTATGTGCCCTGCCCATTGCCACTTCAGTTTGCTTACCCTGTATGCTATGTCGGTGGCCTTGGTTCGTCTGTAATTATTATTATTGTTTTATTTTAGTGGCTAATGCACGTAGGTATATAGTGCCTTCTAGGTTTTTGGGATTAGTGTAGTAACTAATATAGTTGGAATGATTGTGTTCATGCTTCTTATATATTGTGATTATTTACTGATGTCTTACAGAATGGTCTCAGACCGATGCCCTGTGTAGTGGTCGTTTGTCACCAACAAGGTTTTGGCTGAAAATCAGCGTTGCGGCCTCCCGGCTGCAGCACATGCTGAGCTTAAACCTCTTTGCCGCAATTGTTTTACACCTTTTATTTTGTTTTATGTATGTGTGTATGTAAATAAATAATTTATTTCTTTCTTTCTATATATTAGTAAGGTGCCCGCAACTTCGTTCAAGGATTCCTCCTTCTTGGTAGATGGTTAACAGTGGATCGCTGGGGCATAGTGTATCATTGATTATATTACAGAGAAATAATAGATTTATAATATCTTTGTTATTCGAATTAAAAGAACGCCTGTTACGTTATCACAGTGCAAGCAAAACAAATATGTAAATCTATTATTTCTCTAAAATAAAGGTTATGATCTACTGTTCCCCACCGATCCACTACTCCCTACTCTCCCCTACACGGGTAGCGGATATCCATAGATGGCTACAGGATACGTCTTGCCCGATACGCGGAACCAAAAAGAAGGTTATGACTTTAGCAGTCTATCCATGTTTGTTTGTATTTTCGTATGTTCCACAAACTACTTAACCAATATTGATAAATGAGGTGTCAATCGATTCGTTATTACGGTCCAGGTGACATAGGAAAACTCGTAGCTCTTCTGATTAGCTTGTTTCATCTGAATTTATGCAAGTACTTATATAAGTAAATGTTACTTATATTAGATGGCACCCGCAACTTCGTGCGCGAAGGAGAAAAAGTCAAACCACTCTTGTGTACTTCAGCGTGCTCGAGTAAAAAGTATTCTAGAACCATCTGTGAATCCGCAGCTACCCGTATACCAAAAACAGTTTAAATCCGTTTAGCCTTTTTGGCGTGATGAAGCCACAACGACACATATAATGCAAAAAAATAAAAACATTTCCGTGTCCTTAAAATAGTTCGTATCACTTTTTTAAAATATCTTTAATGTACAGACTTAATTTTTTCAACTTTATAATAGTATAGATGTTTTTTTTTTTGTTTTACAAATATCATGATAATAATCACAATTTTTGCAATTTATTAGTGGATCACTCCACTAGCGTTATTATTATAAACAAAGATCAGAAACAAATGAAAAATATTTTCGACGATACTGGACTTGAACCAGTGCCTTGAGCCAGACCGGGGCAGCACGCTCTACCATCTGAGCTAATCGTCCACACCAGCAGTCGACGAATTTTGTCATCTGTTCTTGCTTATGGATCTCTGTATGGTGCATCCGACTCTTTAGCCGTTAGCGCCGCCTAGTGCAGAACTATTAAGTTACTTTCACCCCGAGCAGATACCTTTACAGGTACCATTGCTCGGCGAGAGGTGGCGCTATTATCAAGACTGTACTTTTTGTTTTACAAATATCATGATAATAATCACAATTTTTGCAATTTATTAGTGGATCACTCCACTAGCGTTATTATTATAAACAAAGATCAGAAACAAATGAAATATTTTTTGAGCTAACGGCATCCGACTCTTTAGCCGCTAGTTCTGCACTAGGCGGCGCTAACGGCTAAAGAGTCGGATGCACCATACAGAGATCCATAAGCAAGAACAGATGACAAAATTCGTCGACTGCTGGTGTGGACGATTAGCTCAGATGGTAGAGCGTGCTGCCCCGGTCTGGCTCAAGGCACTGGTTCAAGTCCAGTATCGTCGAAAAATTTTTTCATTTGTTTCTGATCTTTGTTTATAATAAGTATAGATGTTTGTAAATTAGCTGAACCACCCATCTGCTTGAATCAAGGTTGACTGGTAGAGAATGCTATGGCATCAAGACCGCCTTTTGTACGATAAGTTTTTCTCTTGTGCAATAAAGATTAAATAAATAAAATGATGCTGATGTTGTGTTGTGACGATGTACCATTTTTTTTGGCAACCGCCCGCATTAGATTTTGTACTCATGTACGCATAAATTTCTAAAACCTCGTTTCAGGGCCCAATGTGAGGGACAGATGTCACAACCTGCTATTATTAACGTGAACTCTGATTACGTTGCCCTAAAAATAAGGCGTACGCTGATCAGCGAGCAGATTTAGAAGGAAAATTGTAGGGGAAGGTGGGGAACAGTGGACACCAAGGAGAACAGTGGTTATGGGAGACCGGGTAAGGTTTTCACAGGTTGGTTGTTACACAACGGCCATAACATAAAACTGAACGAACGAATAAGTTCACTGGCATACTAAGGGCTCTATAAATGTATTGAGAGTGCAATATAACAACGCCTTTAGGTTGCTGATGGGGCTGTCGCGATACTGCAGTGCATCAGGTATGTCCGCGGAGACGCACGTTGATGGCTTGCAGGCCATACTACGTAAGCGAGTAGCCTCACTGATGTGACGCGCGCGCGGCAGCTCTAACAGCATCCTAAGCGTTGTGGCTGGCAGGTTGGCCTGTCCTATCCAGGCACACTGGATAAAACTCCATCTTGATGGAGGGGCGGCCCTGCCTCTCTCTGTCTCTCTCTCTTTCTCTTTCTAGGAGATGTTTTTAGTCTTAGTTTATTTTATTTACTACTGCTTTAACACTAGGTTTAAGTCTATTGTTACTAACACAAAATATGGAGCCACACTCTGAAATAAATGTTTTTTATTTTATTTTATTAACTGGCGTCAAAAAGACTGTGAGAGCTTCATCTGGGAGAGGATAAAGCTCTCGTGATCTTTCGACAACGGTTCATAGCCCATTACGGCCGCTGAGACAACCCACCCCTGACAACCTTTCCCGGTCTCCCCTAATCTATATTTTAAAGAAAAAATCTATTCATCGCTTAATTTGTTGAAAATATCTTCAATCAACATCTTATTTTTTTCAACCTTTATAATTTTCAACACTATAAGATTGTATATCACAATATTATTCGTCCATACTATAAAATGGCCATTTTCATAACTTATAAGCTGCCCGCGCCGGCTTCGCATAGGTGTACTTAGGTGTATCTTTGGTCTCACTCACTCGTCCACTTCTTATATGGAGTTTGTTAAACTCATTTCCAACTGTTCAGGCACACTAAGACTGTGTTTTAGTGTGCTTGAACAGTTCGAAATAATTAGGTAGGTACATCATTAGAGGTTTGATCATTAATGAACAACTTAATGTTACGCCATCACCGTTGTTACGTATTTGCCATCTCTTTCTAGAAATCATATTCATTTTAAATTCAATTTTAACAAAACCAAGTTTAAGTTCACTTTTCCATGAAAGTTTTAGATTATTTTCTGACGTACTAACGGCTTGACAATTACAAACAACAAAAAAGAATAAGCCAAAATGAAATTTAAAATTTTACATATCTATTTTAAAAACAGTCTGTGATACTTCAATATTATTATTATTTTGAAGTTTTTATATGACATTATTTAATTCGAAAAATATGTGTTTTGCCATACCTAATACAAATTTTGCATTTTACTAACACCGTAGCCTAAGTTAAAATTACTAACACATTGTATGGATCGTTGTTATCTGACAAATACATGAATTGAATTGAATTGAAACAGCTGTTCTCAAGTTATGCGCCAGCATAATTTTTTCAATAGATTTTGATTTATGTACATTAAAAAATGTAACTTTTTTTAACTCTGTATTTCTTTAAATTCAGAGGGAAGGTCCGGTCCGCGCGGCAAGGTCATAGTGCCCCGCCTCGCGCACACTTCATACCCACCCCCGCTGTCTTTCCCCCCGTCGCCCGCAGAGCATTGGAGTGTTACGAAACAACTTGTCTTGTAGAAGCTATAAATACGGCTAACATATATATCGACAAACAAATACGGTGCTCTTAATGTTTGTCTATCCCGTAACACATTAACAATACATCTAAACGAGCGTCCGGCCAGGTCCGGATGTCCGCCGGACGCGGGCACGGGGATTAAACATACTCCGCACACTGTCTGCCATTTTGGTAAGAGGTGAATACAGACAAACATTTTACCCTATAAACCGGTGAAGTACGGGACGGAATCGCGCATGAAGGAATGCTTAAAGGGATCAGTACCGGTATTTTTTAAATCTTCTAAAATACACGCTATTTCTGGTATGTATTTAGGAGAAGATAAATTAATCACATAACACCTGATAGTTCTAGAATTTTAATAAAATATACGGAAATCTCGTAAATGAACGAAAAAAATGAATCGCTATCTCGGATATTTTGTATAAAAAAAAATCCGGTTCCGATCCTTGAATCCACCGTCAAGTGCATACTAAAGGCCCTAAAGTCTATAATAAAATATCCATAGAAATAAAAAAATACTCCTAATATGAGCTGTTTTGTAAAGAAACTTAAAGCCAAACTGGCAGTAGACGCAATTAACTCCATTGATGAATTTCTAAGTAACTGAGTGCGCACTCTTAACCGGTTCGCTACCCAAAACGAATGTAATTATGTAAAATTATTGTATGTAGTTAGAAATAATTGATATGTAAAACTATAGTATATTAAAATAAATGAAATGAAACCATCGCAAAACATGTATAATAAAAAAGTTGTAAGAATGAAAATATTTGTACATTAATGATATAAAAAAATTTGTATTGAGCTATAGGGTGGGCCAAAAATTTTTGCACTTATGAAACATCGATAAAAAATTAACTATATGTGTTTTTCTATATTTTATTTATTTAACCTAGTAACAGATAATTGCATTTTTTTTTAATTACTTTATCCAGATGTCCTCTGTCTCGTTGTTGGCACTCCTGCAATCATATAGGAAAACCGTGGAAAACTCCCTGACACAAATAACTAATCGCGGCTATCTCATCATCTTTCTATAAAACTGCTTAACACAAAAAGCCCGTCGTTTTCTCGTGAAACGCTCTATTACAAATAAAATTGCACGAAGTTACCTATAGTTTCCCGCCAATATCCCGCCGCTCACTTTAACAGAGTCCGAAAAATTCAGTGTTGCTATTTGCAAAAATGTATGGCCCACCCTATATTTGGAGGTCGCTGAATCGATTTTTTTTTAATTTCTGTGCGTTTGAATGTATCGTGGTGGCTTCATCACGCCAAAACGGCTAAACGGATTTCAACTATCTTACGCAGGTGGGTAGCTGGAAATCCCCAGATGGTTATAGGATACTTATTACCCGACTACGCTGAAATAAAACAGAGGGTTATGACTTTTTTCCCTTCCGAGAACGAAGTTGCGGCACCTTTTAGTATAAATAAAACTAAACTAACAATTAATTTAATAATTTCAGCCCGTTTGTCACGCAACTTGAGACCGGAAGCGCCTCAAGCGGGATCGATTTAGAGCTCGTCGGGACCGGAAGTGCCGCCATGACGGCGCAGGCTTCCGGTTCACGGATTTATTACGTCCTCTTTAGTTTGTCGACGAAACGAGTGATAGTTTTACCAACAAAATATAACGTAAAGTGACAAATTATATGATTTACTAGAAGGAGGCCGCAACTTCTGACCATTATAATTTGGGCGTGTTCAAGACTAGAGTGAATAGGCTGTTTCTAGACGGGCATGATACATCCTTGACCGCATCGTCACTTAACAACAGGTGAGATTGCGGTCAAATGCCCATCTATTATATAATAAAAAAATAAAAACACTTCGTTCGCGGAGGGGGACATGTCGTAACCCCTCTTTTTTCTTCAGCGTATTCGGTTAAAAAGTATCCTATAACCATTTGGAGATACCCAGGTACCAGTGTACCAAAAATAGTTAAAATCCGTTTAGCTGATTTGGCGTGATGAAGCCGTAACTACACTTTTTTAATGCTTGTAAATACTGATGTGCAATTTGCGGTAATTTTCCACAATGCGTAAAAAAGGTCTTAAGTCTAGTGTTAACTTAAATGTTTATAAGATCTTTCTTAAGCATTTTTTATTATATAAAAGGTCTTTAGTCTAGTGTTAACTTACTTCTTTAAAAGACCTTTTTTAAGCATTTTTTATTATATAAAAGGTCTTAAGTCTAGTGTTAACTTAAATGTTTAAAAGACCTTTTTTAAGCATCTTAGAAAGTTTCCGAAATTTGCACATCAGTACTTGTAAACATTAAACTGAGTTTTTTATCAATATTTATATACGTATTAAGGAAATGGACAGAAACGGTCTCACAAATGACTGCTATCACTGCTTATCATGCATATGTATCATCCAACCCTAGGTACGGAATTATACACTGGGGTAATGCCGCTGATATTGATATAATGCCTACACAATAAATGATTTGATTTCATTTGATTTATAAAGGTTCAAAAGGAACCTTTATGGTGCGACTGTCTGTCTATCTGGAGTTGGACTCGCGCACCGAGGGTTCCGTACAAATGTTTACTTACCCTAACTCTATTACTCGCTACCTATTGAGTTAAGTTTGCACCTGATATCTATAGCATTGCATACAAATCAGTAGCAAACTTAACGCAACCGGGTTGCTCAAATAGGTTTTTTGCGAATAAAAACAATTGCTAGTTAGAGACATGGCTACAATTTTCAATTGGTAAACTTCGTAGATAAAGGGGGGGGGGGGGGGGGGGGATAGTGTTATTTTCAGATTTTTCTTAATAAAACAAAAACTAATCACAACACAAAAAATAAAAAAATGTGTTTTTTAAATATGCAGGTTAAGCCCTTTCACATGATACCCCATTTGACTCAGTAGCTAGACTTTTAGTTTTTAACCCCCTCATATTCGTCGTTTTTTTTAGAAAATAAAAATATATTTTTTAAATATTTCCAGTTCAATACATGTGGGCTCACCATGTTTATATTCCAAATTTCAAATAGTTAGCATTAGTAGCTTTTGAGATATGGCGCTTTAATAGTCGGACAGACAGACAGACAGGCAGAGTCACACCATAAGGGTTCCTTTTGTACTTTTTGCTACAGAACCCGAAAAACGGTTAGATAACAATAGTAAAAGGTGCGTATTCCGCTTTGAATTCTGAAGTTAATCAAACATCAATGAATTGTGTAAAACAAAAGAGATTAGGTGCCATGGTAAATTATTTTCTTCCTATTAAGAACTGACTGACGCTTATATTTAATTTTATTCTAGAAGCTCGCGGGCGTAATTAAAACAGCCCCGGATTATGAGGGGTTAGTTTAATTTAATTCAACCCTTTATATTTGGCTGAGACTTTCCGCCGAAAACCAAACTTTGCTTAAAATAAATGTTTTTCATTGCTTTGCTCAGCAATAGAGTCAAGTTACGCCCCAAGGCATTACGGCTCAATTTTCATATAATTCAAATCGGTTACCCTCATCTGGCATAATCTTTGTTGTCATAATTAAATTTGGCATGATATGGCATATCGCATTTTTTTGTGAAACTGTAGAATTTTTTGAACTTTTTAAGGCATCATCATATTAAATACATTAGTTTAGGTTTGTTTACTTATATAGATCTAAGGCAATCGAGGAATGGAGGCTTGTAAAAGGACAAAACAACTCGAAAACCTTAATTAAGGGATTCAAGCAAAAGTTGTCAAAAGAGATACTGCAACTCAAAAGACCGAAAACTTGCGCAATATCAAGAATCCTGACGGGCCACTGCAAAATAAACAAGCACCTGTTTCAAATGGGTATGAAATCAGGACGCAGTATGCAGATTCTGCCAAGAGACAGAGGAGACTGCAATGTACATCCTCTGCTTTTGTGGACCACTTATGAGGAAAAGAAGTATCTACCTAGGGCATCATGTCGTGCCCTCGGAAGAGATACTCCACTTCACTGCCCAAAGAACCTGGGAATTCCTAGACTCGACGGGCCTCAGTAGTGAACTTTAATAAAGGGCTGCCACAATAGATCAAATCTGGTCGAAGCGGCCCACAGAAGGCCCATAAATTAACAACAATAATAATAATAGGCTTGTTTTATAACAATCCTGAAAAGTTTACATGTTCAGAAAAAAAAATACATGATGCCAAATGATGATTATGACAAAAAGTGTATGCCAGATGGGGGTAAACCAATTGCAATAGCGCCGGATTCTGAAGGTTTACTTAAATGAAATTTAACACATTATAGCTTAGAGTTTTTGCCGATAGTTGAACTTTTCTTAGTACCTAAACACCTTTTTCCTCCATTTATAGGCGATACGAACATCTTAGTTACGCCCCAGGGCGTCATAGCCAAGTTTGCTTGTAATTAGATACTTCACAATTCACGTTATTAATTATATTGTAATATAGCGGTTATAACGTCACCTACTAGGCTTAACTAAGTTTTTTTAGTAACAGGGCATCACTGAATATACGCGTGATGATTTGCCGTGTCAAAATGTTGGGGAGCTCCCTTCAGCTCCATCTCTTTTATTCCTTTGATGCTGTAAACAAGTTCGTGCCTAGTATAAACATGATTTCTTTTTCGGCTTAGTTTCATTTTTAATATTTTTTTAATTTATAATAAAGAGCTTTCACGAACAGCCAGACTATTATCAAAATCAATCAATCAATCAAAATTTTCTTCATTCAAGTAGGCCTAGTTTCAAGCACTTTCGAAATGTCAGTTACATGAGAGTGAATGTTTGCTGGGAGACATACAATATGATCCAACATTTGCTGCAAGGATTAGGGAAACCCAGAAAAACCTAATCAGATCATTTAACTTAAGTATAATATTATTGTTAAAATCATCATTTTAAAAATTAAAATAATCAATAAGATAAATCCCAAAAGGATTGTCAATAAAAAAGAAAAAAATAATAACCTAGAATGTGTCTAGAATAACATTCTAAATGTCAAGAGTATATAAAGCAATTAAGATTAAAATAATAATAATACCGTAGGTATTCGTTAAAATAACTATACATATACCTACATGACGCTATAATATCATGAATTGATAAATTTGCTTGTAAATAGTGTCAGTACATAACAAATGTAGAAAATGCGAGTCGTTTTCTGAGTTACGCCCCAAGGTGTTAAAGCTAGATTTGCTTGTAATCTAAACTGCCCCGAATTATGTGATTTTTGGGATCCCTTTCTTTTACTTCAAATCTATGTAGCCGAAACTTATTGCGACCCGATTTTTTTATCGGACAACTATTTTACTAGAATATTTGTATAGTGACATTAAGCAATTATACATAAACGATACGAGTCGTAAGTTACGCCCAAGGGCATTATGGTCACAATTGTCTGTAATGAAGGATATTCTACTTGAAATTAATAAGGATATGCCGTTAGACCCTCTAGTTTACAGAAAAGTCTCTAGAAGTGAAAAATACTCAAAATTTTAGCGATTTGTGGGTTTTTTTCTCTTTATTAATATTGCGCCATTGATTTATACTAACATACCTTACGGCTCAATGAATTCTAGCTCTTAAAGTTATAAAAAAAACAAATCAAGGGAGTCTAATAGCAAGATTGAAACGATAAAACATCGACATTACTGGAAAAGCTGATCATTTGTAAACGGTTTAAAAATATTTAAAAAACTCTTGACTTCGTTATTTTCAGAAAATCTGTATTGGTTGATTCGTTGAAGACGTAGACATAATGATATACCGATACACGTCAAACTTATAACGACTTTCTTCGCCGAAGGTCAACGATGTCAACTCAAAAGCCGAATTTGGCCAAAACACGAATACCCCAACACTAACTCTCTAGAGTAAAATAAAGAATGTAACACAAACGTCAACTCCATTATACACCTTTTAGCTCCAAAGCGACGTAACTCCTTTTTACTATCTCAGATCTACGATCTTTTAAAAACAGGAGGGTACGAGGTGAAAAAACTTTAAAACAAGGTCACGCTTCACATTTAAAGCTTTTATTTAACAGAGCTTCGTCTTGTAATGAGATCTTGCTAGTTTGACCTGGTTTTTGTTCGGAGTTGCGTTAAGGCATGCGTGAAATTCTCTGTGAAAAGTTTTCTATATATTGAACGTTAATTGGCGCAGTTGGTAGGATCTTTCTGGATTAACAACCTTTAAGACGTAAGTTCTATCTACAGGGTAACATGGGAGACGTGATCAGAACCCATGTTTTGCGAAATTGTAGTTGATGCATTGAATATATTGAACTCGTCGATATACTTATATTTTAAATTCAATTAACTTACATCGTATTTTTTTGTTCGTGCTGCACTGCACAGTCTACAAAAGAGAGGTATACCGACTCGTATGCGTTTTTAAACAAAAGTGCATTTAAAGAAGCCCAACAATTAAGGACCTTCGCCTACACCCATAATTTAGTGAAAAGATAGGTATATTGCAAGTTGTGAATACGGGTTTGGGAAAAGCCATAACACTATCATTTTTGTTTCATTCTACCACCCTCTAAGGATGCCCAAGTGTACAAATGTAGTATATCTACATTTACATACTCTATTCATCCTTACTTGTTCTAAATAGTAAACAACATTATAAACCTAAGAATATGCATGTAATGCCAATACCAGCTGTTTTCGCAAGAATGAATTTAATGTATGAAATTGGCAACGTGGCACTAAAAATATTAAGAATCCCCAGCAAGCTCGGCCGAATTTCACCTTCCCATGCAAACGGAGTTTCGTTCTCATTTTGTAACTACGTGTTGGATTGTAATGAAACTTTGCATACACAATGACATGAAGTATATCTAGGCTTGTAATTAGTTTATATGGCTCTAGTTTATAAAACAAACAAAATACATCAAAAACAAGTTTTGTATGAAAAACTTAAATTGGCTGTTTTTTTACTATGGCTGTTTTTTTACATAAACTAATTACACACCTGCATATACATTAACTTATTCTAAGTACAAAGTTTCAGAGCAAACTAGCCAGTCGTTTTAAAATGAGAGCGTAACTACGTTTGTATCGAGAACCGAGCTCTTGAGGACTTTTAATTCTTTACTTACATACAATATATTTTTTTAATATCTTAAATCTACCGAATTTCCATTTTACAACATCATAAAAGTATAGATGAACAAACGGTCAGTGCCGATATTGTTTTTTTTTTATGTACGAGTATTACAATATTTTCATAACGAAAATTTCAAGTTAAACGTTCTTCAAAAAACTTTAATGGCCATTTTAAATGTCTTAATCGTTTCTGATGTAACTATTCCAAAATATACATTACAGGAAATAAGTAATTGCATTTTATTTAATAAATAGAGTATATAACATTTTCGACTACTTCTAGAACTTTTCCGTACTGAAAAATAAGTATTTTCATTTGTCCGCACACTACCATTGATAATATCATTTCATGTACTTATTCAAAAATGACATAATGCTCAATTCCATCCTAATCGCGGTTTGATACTTAGAGCACATATTTAACTACTAGCTTCTGCCCGCGACTTCGTCCGCCCTTAATTCATTTATCGCGGATAAAGGTATTTTTCCGGGATAAAAAGTAGCCTGTGTCCTTCCCCTGGACTCAAACTATCTCCATACCAAATTTCATTCCAATCGGTTCAGCGGTTTAAGCGTGAAGAAGTAACAGACAGACAGACAGACACACTTTCACATTTATAATATTAGTATGGAAGTATGGATTGGAGATGCCATATGTATACATTCCCCTCTGCCAAAGGCGGCCGGCGCGGACGCACAAATGCGTGCACTGATAATGCTTTGTAAGCGAGAGATCTCTTGGTGGCAGATAAACCGCGCGCAGTTTCGTTCACCAAACAATTGTTATTAAAGTTATAAGTTTCATTTGATGTTAAATAAATAAATGAAAAAAAAACATCTCAAATGATTAATACTCTAAGTATTGTAATAGGTAATAGATACGAGTTATTTAGAAAATATGACTGACTGTTGAGTTTGTTTCGGCGTTCATCTCAACAGTGTTCTCGTCTTCGGAAATGCCGTAGAGTCAAACTTGTTAAAGGGAACTTGCGGCCTACTTACAGAATAAAGATCATTATTTCATTGAGTTTGATAACACGTATGAGACAAAGAGACAGATAGCATAAGTTTTTATGAATGAAGTTCCGTTGGTATCCTTTTTGACGGAACCATAAAAAGCCGCGGCAAACGGATCGCATAAGCCTGTAATCCGAAATAAAAAATACAGTGCTGGAGTTTTCTATTTTTCATCCATTAGGTGGGCGTCCATGTTTATTCATTCACTAAATTCGGGAAATATTCTGTGTATAATTCAATTTGTTCCATTAATGACTGGCAGTGGCGTGCAGTCCACGTGGGCACAAAGGCACTGCCTACCCTGAGCAACCATAACTACATAGAGCCACAAAGAATCTACCTAGCCTGAAGCCCTGAACGACCATGGCTTCATATAGACACGGATGAATCTTGGCCAAAAACCCCGTGCACACCATATTAATTGAAATCAATGTTTACACTACAGCGACATCTCTAACTAACATATAGTAACTGTAAGATTCGCTCTGTTAGGGAGAACATTTAGTTTCATAGATGCTCACTAGGTGCGCTAATGGCGAAAAGCCGCTTAAAATGCAAAAAAGCAAAGATCTTGTAACAAGTAGTGACAAAATTTGAAGACAAGCCGACTGGGCTCAGTAGCTCAATTGGCAGAGCGTGCGCCCAGGCAAGGCACAAGGCACCGGCTTAAATCCGGTTGGTGTTTTTAATTTTTTTCAATATTTGGATCTTTGTATTTCAAGAATATACTTCGTAAAGAAATTCACTTTAAAAATCACAAAGATCGTGATGGTAAAACATCAAGATTTTAAAGAAGAAGAAAACTTTCATTGGGGCCACCGTAAAAATACAAATGAAATCTTCGGATCATATTACTAAGCGATAAGAAATATGATAGGGTAAACCGCGTTATTGCCCACGATCTGAGATGGCCTACTTCAATTTTGGGGTTCATAAATTAATAATGACTTTAATAAATGGTAAAAACCATATTATTTTCTGCCGTAGAAATATAATATACTATAGAAAGTGCCCGCAACTTCGATCGTGGAGGAGGAAAAAACCATTACCCTCGCTATGTTTCTGCGTAGTCGGGTAAAATGTTTCTTACAGCCATCTGTAAACGCCCCGGTACCTAAGTACCAAAAAGAGTAGAAATCCGTTTAGCCGTTTGGCATTATGAAACCACAACGACACATAAAAAAAAAAACAAAAATTAAAAAAGTTTCTTTTGATAATATCTTCACTGTATGTACAATTTGCACAAAGATTTCATTTTTACAACTTTATAATAGTACATAGATATTGAAGTGGACAGTCGCTGATCATGGGCAATAACGTAAGGTTTTCCTATTTGGTAGTTATATTTAAGAACTCTGGGTTTTTAGGGCTGGAACAGGTAAATCTGTAAAATGGAACACGGGTGGGCCACGCGGCCTCCGCTGAAGGAAACACGCAATTCGTTCCGCTCCGCACGGTGCGGCCCACACCGCTCGCTTGATCCGCTCTCGCAAAAACAAATAAACTATAGAATAATGCGTTTTTCATTAATAAATTATATCTATACTTTTATAAAGTTGTAAAAATGAAATGTCTGTACATTGAAGATATTTAAAAAATATATATTGTTAAGGACTATTTGGGGGTTACTAAAACGAAAAATATTTTTTGTGAATTTCTTGTATGTTTGTATGTGTCGTTGTGGCTTCATCACGCATAATTGGCTAAACGGATTTCAACTATTTTTGGTACACGAGTAGCTGCGCATCTACAGATGGTTATAGGATACTTTTTACCCGACTACGCTGAAGAAAAAACAAAGGGTTATGACTTTTCTCCTCCGCGAACGAAGTTGCGGGCGCCTTCTAGTTATAAATAAAACTAGTTACGTTTAGCTTAGTACTTATATAATATATACAAAAACCAGTTGTTCGTCTTTTACACATTCTTGGAACTGCTTATTTTAATGAAAATTCTTTGAAACATTTTTTTTATCGACTCATAGTGTGAAAAGTCTCTCCTGCACCTTCGTTCGCAGAGGTAACAAATTCATAACGCCTCTTCTTTTTTCAGTTTATTCGGGTAAAAAGTATCCTATAACCATCTGTGTATACCCAGCTAATTGTGTAAAAAAAATAGTTACAATCCGTTCAGCTGATTTGGTGAGATGAGGCCACAACGACACATTCAAACATACGAAAAAAACAATCTTATTCGAATCGGTTACCTCCAAATAGTCCGTTACAATCGATGTTTTTTTTAATACCTTTAATGTAGAGATATTTCATTTTGACAACTATATAACAACAGTATAGATATCAAATTTAGTGAGATAATATTAACTTACAGATCTATATGAAATTAAACTTTTCAGGATTGTTATAAAAGAAACCTAACCTAACCTAATCTAAACGATGATCTTTTAAAAAAATCCTGAAGGATTTACGGTCTCTGAAAAAAATGCTTTAAGATAAACGATACATTTGGACAAACGACATTAGAGATTCCGATGGAGACCCATATACTTACATTGATAAACTTCAGAACAACCCTACCACGGTCTTGAAAATAAATTGTAAGTATTTTGCCACACGCAAGAGTCCAAGACTGACTGACTGACTCAATTAAATTGTTGTTCACATTTTATTAACAATTGTTCATGCTATCATCGTTGTGTGGCCTTTAAACATTTTTAAATCGAAAGCCACCTGCGGCTCACTGGTGAGCCACGTGGCCTGAACGGTTCAACACATGGCCGCTCACCGGTGTCCCCCGCCGCCCCAACCTGTTTACTAACATAACCCTACCAGAGTACAATGACCTCGGCACGCACATCCGGCCGCCGGTGCCGTTTCCGGCTCAGCCGGAACCTTTACAAGTTTTAACACTACACGCGGAAACGGCAGTTTTGATAACGGTATATTTTTAGATTTAGGAGCCCTATTAATCAGTTTATAGTTTTCATAATATTTTTACCGCTCTTACTCAACAAACGCAATCTTACACTACATTAAATATTTTTTCACTTCTCCTGCTCAAAAAGTACTTAATATTAGCTTCGCGAAGCGAGACTAAAATAGTACATTTAGCCCCTAGGGTTTAAACGAAAGCCATATAATCCCTTACAAATTTCTATGACACTGAAAAAAAAACCTTGCGGCCAGCTACATACTCCTTACGAATAATTAAAAACAATCAAACCAACCTGATCAGATTGGCCAAATTTTCTGATCGAATTGCTCAAACTGTACTTTAAATTTTTCATGAAATATACAATTTTAATAATATTTTCTTCTGTTTCCGCGATTATTACTCATTGAAATAAAACAATTTAACGGATTATATCGCGTATATTATCTCATTTTAGTTCCCGACGTTTCGGAAGCTTTCCAGCTTTCCATGGTCACGGGAGGACCATGGAAAGCTGGAAAGCTCCCGCTTTACAATTTTAATGTTAATTCTTTTTATTTTCTCGCAGTCGAAGTGAAAAGCAGAGTGTTTAACACGTGGCTAAAAGCCACTATGACACTCAGACATATTCAGATTACAGGTTACTTTTTATCCGATTATGCTAAAGGAAAATGGTTATGTCTCTTTCTTCTCCGCGAACAAAGTTGGCAAAGTTCGTTTTTTAGCACTAGAAAAAGGGGTAAACAATCTTGACGTGTCCTTTTATTGAAAAACGCTTTACAAAAATATTTCCTATTACTTATGAAACCAAAATAATGTAAATTACCGTTCTTGCTATATAATTGTTACATTTATATGCTGTAAAATATTTGTCACAAGTGTTTTTTTTTAATAAACACACACGTCAAGATTTTTTACCCTTTATCTATTGCTACAAAAACGAAGTATATACTCAATTGGATCTTTAAATTTGAAATTGAACATTAAAATTTGTATACGACGCCATAGACACTGCAAACTTAAATTAACCGGCCAGTTAAGTTAAGCCGGGTACTTATTAGCAAGCTGTAACTGTAACCGCTGCATGTACTGTAACCAAAAAACATAGTGTGTACGTGGTTCTCAAACCTGCTATACACTAGGACCTTGTTACTGTATCAAGCATGGTACGGTTACAGCTCGCTAATGAGTACCCGGCTTCAGATAAGTGAAAGTTTGCACGGAGCCCTCGGTGCGCGAGTCAGTATCGCACTTTGCCGCTTTTATAATAGCTAGAGGCTATAAAAATAAAATTATCGATCATTGTTATCTAGGGCGCTAATCTGAAATGCTTTTCATTCGTATTTAGAAGTAGGGCAGCTAGTATTAACTTGGAATGATTGCTCACGGGCTATTATTTTATGTTACAAGGCTTTAAATGATCCATTTTCTAATTTGAACAGAGTCGTAAAAGTGGAGTTTGACTGTTTATTACATTACGATCACTCATTGATATACTTGTCAGATACCACATTTTAAAATTAGTTAGAATACATTTGATTTATCGTAGCTTTAGCTGAATTATGTCTTTTTCCACAGTGTAAAAAGATGCATTGGGCCGACGCCTTTGAAGTTTGCGTAAATGACAATGACATGTACCGAGCTACTAACTAATACGGACTATTCAGCTCGGGCTCGCCCCTCCCGCGTCTTACCCCTCACACCCCGCACGATTGCTCTGTCTAGACGGTTTCATCGGATGACTGTATTGATTTCTAGACTGTGCTTTTTCACTGTCACTCTTTATTTTATCAATGTTCTTCTTCTATCAATATGTATGGGTGGTTCACGTTTTTCTTTATATTACTCTGTCCCGTATTTCAGGAGACATTTAGTCACAGAATCACTCAGAAAAATAATAAAAATATTATTATAATATTTAATTAAGCTAAGGGGTCCCAATTTTTGGCAGTACATTTAGAATTAGATTTTATTTAAGGTATTTTTTTCTATTATTTTTATAATCGATATAATTTAGACAATATTTCTGTAATATGAATTATGTAATTGTTATTTATTTAAATAAATATTATACTATTTAAGCTATTAACATACATACGAGGTGGGCCCGGGAAAGACGTATTTTGGCTAGAAATAGACTTATGCAATATAGATACAAGTCAAAATGCAAAGAAAAATACGATGGCTCTCGCACGTGGTCACACCAGGACTCGAACCCGGTACCTCTCCATTACGCGTCGAGCTTGTCACCCCTTCACTAGCGAGCACTATGCCATCCGCCTCGAATTTATCCATCCGCTTTGACCCAGTACCTGTTTTTATTTTTGAAAGGTATTACCTTAGCGCCATCTATGCAAACACGTATTACAAACGTCTTGACAATTACAGCGCAATATAATAATATTTTTTAGAAATTAGTTTAATGTAATGATAAGTTGTATCGACACTGACTGAATATTCAATGTTGTATTCATAATTTTTATTTGAACTTTTGACATTTTTAAAATATCCTCTTGTTTTAATAGTGCTTGATAATACTTATAGATTATCATCTGGTCTGTCTTCAAAACACTCGCAAACATCTTAATACAATCGGCCTCATAAAAAGTAGACAAATGGCCGAAGCCTGCGTCCGGCCGGAAGCTCCCGCCGGAAGCCTAACGATGGAGCTAATTTTTATTTTATACAGCTTTTTAGTAATCGCTTTGGGAGACTTTTGTGTTTTTTACCGGAAAAATATACATTTAAATCAAGTAATCGGCAAACTGACTGTCAATTAAGCTCGAGATACCGCTGGAGCGATGAAGCCCTCAAAGACTTAACCTTCGGAGCACCTGATTGGCGTGAAGTGGCGCAGAAGAGGGAAGAGTGGCGATCTCTCATGTCAGAGGCCAAGATCCTCTTTGGGTCACCGAGCCAGCATAGTTAGTAAGTAATCGGCAAACCGACAAAAGCTATTTGAGCATTTCTTTAAAAAATTGCCACTTTTTATCTTGTGACACGTTCTCACACGGAAATCGGAAATCGGAAATCATTTATTTGCATAGATACAGTAGGTATATGGACGTTTAAGTACATAATGGTTCGTTGTATCTAGCTTGCGAGCAAGCGTGCAAATATATAGCAAACAATTAAAATGTCAAAAAATTATTTCAAAGAATACATTAATAAATTCAAATAAATATAAAATGACAAATTAAAATAATAAAAAAAAGTTAACATAATAGGCATGTCTCAATAACAAAAAACTAAATAATACTAATTCAGGTGGTCGAGATACGCCTTCACGCTGTAAAAACAACGATCCAAGAGCCAGTTTGTTAGACTGCGTGTAAAGGCGTTTGCCTCCAGCAGTTTTAGTTCCTCCGGGAGATGATTTGATTATAAATAACAATGCACATATTGACTACGTTTTTCTTATAGATCATCTTGTGGCTTCGAGGGTGATATAAAAGGTTCATTATTTTTTCCCTGGTTCGCCTTTCCCTTCGCCTCTTGTTTTAAAATATGACGTAATCTCACAAAATAACATATTTCGCTTATATATAGGCATGGCAAAGGAAGAATTTTAAGTTTTTTGAAAAGGGGCACGCAACTTTCGCTCCACCACGAACTACTAATGACCCTGACACACACTAGGGGCACGCAACTTTCGCTCCACCACGAACTACTAATGACCCTGACACACACTAGGGGCACGCAACTTTCGCTCCACCACGAACTACTAATGACCCTGACACACACTAGGGGCACGCAACTTTCGCTCCACCACGAACTACTAATGACCCTGACACACACTCTTTTATATTATTACTAGAACAGTCAACCATTAGGCTAAACAGATAAATTATTGGTGCGGGATATCGGTATCAGACTTGTACAAAATAATAATTACAAGGGCGAGACACCCAAGTTACATAGTACACAAACTATACATAATATATATAAACATGATACATACATACATAGATATATATACATACATATAGGTATCTGCTTCTAACTACTATGAAGACTCTTAATCTTGAAGATTTCCCAAGAGATGCTTGCTTACCACAGACTACCTCCCCTAGACGGAGCATGTAGTGCAAGTCGCGCTCACCACGCTTCTGTGGATTTGATCTTATATAAGATTGCGCGGCCGGCCACTCGTTTAGTAGCGTTCATGTTTACGACCTGTGCGTACGGGAATTTGAAAAAAGGAAAAAAATGAATTTCCGGCCAAAAATGGTAACTTGCTGCGTAATATGGTACGGGAAGGATAGCAGATCATCCAATTACAAAAAATATGGTATAACATTCCACAAGTAAATCAAATTCAATGTACAAAACGTAAATTAAACAGTGGCTGCGAGTCCATTTTATACTGGACATGAGGAAGTAGTGAAATATGTCCGTCCCTTTTGATCAAATGTAAAACACAATTACGCTATTCCTTTCTAACGGAATCATGTGTAGCGCTAGTGAAGTGCCACAGTTATTTTTGGTGTGCATCGAATAAAATAATACGGAAAGGGATTGTGATACAAGGAAGTATTATCAAGTTTTTATTTTAGTTTGAGAATAGTTATTTCATTGTTTATTGTTTACGCATCTGACAGCAAATAGTCCTATGTCTACAGTATATAGACAGGCAGACTGACAGGACCTGGTGATGGATTTGGGAGCAGTATGAGGGATCTCGGAGTTGGTTTGAGATAGAGTAATGTTGCTTGGGATCTTTCGAATCCTCTTGGCAAGCAGTTAGCTCTGTGTCGCAAGATGGACCTGATTATGGAGTTGGAGTAAGTCCGAGAGATCTTGGTGTTGGCTTGATGTAAAGTTATGCTGTTTAGACTTTTTGAATTCTCTAAGAGAGCATTTAGCACTAAAATTGCAAGATGGTCCTGATGATGGACTTAGAGGAAGTACATATAAGGGTTCTCGGAGTTGGTTTGAAATAGAGATGTGTTGTTTGGGCTCTTTCAAATCCTCTTGGCAAGCAGCTTTTATTTCGATTAAAAGTCATACTTTGTACAATTTTCCAGTTGTAGCATACAATTTCCATTGTCACTAATATTCAAATCGGCTGGTGCACATAAAACACTGAGAATAGTCAGGATTTGCCCCAACATTACAATACGCCTTATATTTGAAAATGACATCAAAAAGGGTTAGTATGAAATCCTCTACATATGTGCAGCCTGCTGTAATTTTTTTAATTAACTTTAATAAAAATCAATGACATTGATAATTGATGATAGATTAGATAATAGTTTTACTGATTAAGTAGGTGTCGAGTACAATACTTTGTACCGACAACCATTTTGCCTGTAATGAATATGTCTCATCACTACGAATACGAGCGTCCTTGAAACAGCCAATGGCAGCGCTCGAAGCGCATACGCCGCGTCTCGTTAATGCCCCTTAACGCGATGCGTCGGGTCTTGAACAAAATTTTAAAGATTAGCTATCTATAACATTTTTTTTTAATTTCTCCACACAATGTGTGTAAGCAACACAGATCACCCCCACTATAATGGGGGTGATCTGTGTTGCTTACACACATTGTGTGGAGAAATTAAAAAAAATGTTCTGCAGCTACGTTAAAACTTGTGTTATCGAAATGGTTTCACAACAGAGGTTACCGTACATTTTGTGTATTATTCAATGGTATTATTAGTTATTAATATTTTCATACTTTAAAATGTTCATAAAACAAGCTCAAAATTTTAAAGTAGTTCCTTATTTCGGTTGTTTTATCAGTATCTTATATTTTTTTTACAAATTTTGAGGACAGGCAACATTTTTTATATGATGTCATTTTTGAACTTAATATAGTAGATTGAAATAAAACAATTTAACGGATTATATCGCGTATATTATCTCATTTAATTTCCCGACGTTTCGCGATATAATCTGTTACGGGAAGGTGAGGTAATACGATCCCTGGAGGTCAAATGATCCCCCGCCGTAAATCAGAGACAACTAGTGCCATCTATCCAAATGCGCATGAAAAATGTTCCCCGCACCCCTGCTAGATGCCTCTCCAAGTGTCATGGCGGTGCGAGCGATTGGTGTGATTTTATTAAAAAATAATCAAAAAATGTGGTTCTGATCTAAGGTAACACTGTTTTTTGACTTTCATTATATTTTACATGTTCGTGTTTATTGAAACGTTGTTTTATTTGCGGGCATTAATAGCAGTTAACTAATATTTAAGCAATGTTCGATCACCTCACGCGGTATTTGAAGGTTATGTTTTGATCGATATTTTGGAATTTTGTATTTGGGGCGAAATGATCCCTTACTGTGTGTTTAAAATGATACCTGGAATCATTTTACCCCATTAGTATCTGGTGTTTTTACAGATCATGCCGAGAATTTATATCCGCAAAACTAATCGCCAAAATTGGCCTGAAGTTCAAATGGAAAAGGCATTGATGCCGTCAGAGATGGTATGCTTTACAAAACCGCAAGTAAGATTTTTTTCCTATTACATTTTGACATTGATAATTTTGACCTTTGATAGGGATGAGTATTATTTGTGTTTTTTTTTTATTTAGAAGAAGAGTTTCATTGTTTACCTATTGCTTGACTAGGAATGTTGTTAATTTTGTAAACCTTTTAAAAGTTTGTTGCAATGTTTAATGTTTAGTTTTGTTGATTGAGTTGTAGATAATTAAAAAAAAAAGATCTCTAATCAAACTAGAAGACTTTTGTTTAACTTGCTTAAATTGTTATGAACAATACAATATGATTCAACTAAACAGCTGAGTGTTTTATTTCACTGATATTTATTAACTTATGGTATAAAATGATCCCTGGGATTATTTACCCCTACCCCAGGGATCATTTTATATATAGGTGTGTATAAAATGATCCTTTACTAAACTTTCACAAAAACCTCGAATTCATAAAAACTACATAAATATGATAAAAAATAAGTATGCAGTTACAAAGTTAAGTAAATTCACTACCTCCAACAATAGAAATTTTGCGATTTTGCCTTCAATTTTAGCCACAATTAAGTTTTTCCCTTAAGGGGATCATTATACCTCACCTTCCCCTAAATTGTTTTATTTCAATGAGTAATAATCGCGGAAACAGGAGAAAATATTATTATAGTAGATTGTTTGATATGGGGCTAAAATATTTAAGCCATAATCACAAGTGAAGTGATTATTTGGACGAGCTCACGAAGTGAGCGAGGACAAATATGTCTGAATGTAATAATGGCTTTTAGCCACGCGTTAAACACTCTGCTTTTCACTTCGACTGCGAGAAAATAAAAAAGACTTCACATTAAAAATGTCTATTTCATGAAAAATTAAAAGTACAGTTTGAGCAATTCTATCAGAAAGTTTGGCCAATCTGATCTGGTTGGTTTGTTTGTTTTTAATTATTCGTAAGGAGTATGTAGCTGGCCCCAAGATTTTTTTCAGTGTCATAGAAATTTGTATGGGATTATATGGCTTTCTTTTAAACCCTAGGGGCTAAATTTACTATTTTAGTTTTGCATAAAAATTTTTTGAGCAAATATCAATGTGTGGCACATATTTCGACAGTTCTTCTAAAAACACTGAGGTTTCTCAAAATAATTTTTGATTTAGTGAATATTTTCCGAATTATTTGCTCCGAGAGTAGCAAAAATTGTGTCCACCTCTCTATTTTTTAAATCAATCCAAAAAATATGAAAAAACTGCAAAGAGTAAACTTAATAAATACTTTCAACAAAAATTGTTTTCAACATGATCGGATATACTGTTTTTGAGTTGTTGCCGACAAACTGCGCTCCTCAGCAAAAGGACGTAAGTGCGGTGAAGATACGCTCTTTTGTTAGTGCCCTTTTTGATATCGTATTCTTTTCATCTGCGGTGCATTTTTTGTATGAACGCCTGCAAAACACTACACTGAGCATGGTGTGACATGCTCTTGGCCTGTTTTTATTTTTATTTTATAAGCATAAGCTGTGACGTGCATTTTGAGGTTGTATAAAAAACAAACCAATCATACAGTGAATTAATTAACCTACTTAGCTTCGGCTCGGAATAAGCTTAAACAAAAGGGAACCCAGGAACAATAGGCATTCATTGGACGGATAAAGCTCTGATAGTCGAGTTTTTTTACTCCATATTGAATTCCCGGCACGATATCGATAGTGAGCTGAACCAATCAAAGTTGATAGCTATATAGCTATTTATTGTGTACCGTATTACAAAATCTCTATCGTTTTCTGAAACCGTGGATAGCGGCATTTTTACTACAGAAAGGTCTGTTTTAGGGTTTTGTACGTCAAGAGGAAAAATGGTTTCCTTATAGGATCACCTTGTTGTCCGTCCGTCTGTCTGTCTGTTTGTCTGTTAAGACCCGGCTGTCTATGATCACCTGATTAGAGACAGCCGGGTCTTAACACCTACTAACGACTAACGACTAAACTGTAAATAGGTTAATAATTTTATTAAGTTAAGGCTAAATATTATTGAAGCAGATGCATACATTTTCATATTGCTGTGAAATAAGTGGCTAGTGAGACTGATTTTTGAATTAATAAGGGTGATTTTTAGCGCTAAACCACTGTTTCATTAGTTAATTTGCAAACACAGCTCCGCATGTCTACTTTGCGGCCAATAAACTGGACAAAAAGCATAATGTTGCGTAATGCTTTTTAGCGATCAGACCGCCTGTTGTTTACTATTTCTCATACTGGTTTAGATTTAAGTGTCTCATGTTATTTTCTTTTGGTGTGCAATAAAGAGTACTTATTATTATTATTATTAATGTTGGATAGACGCAAGAGCAAAACTTCGGCTGGATCCGACCGGATTGGGCTTAATCTGGTCGGATTGAGAATTGGACCGGATTGCAAAATTGCAATCCCTAACCCCCCACGTTTACGGAACCCTAAAGAAGTCATTACTGTATCATGGGCATTCATCAAACACATAAAGAAGCCTTTTTAGTGGGGTTTAATAAATAATGCTGACCAATATATAAAAAGTCGACAGACTCCTGCAGCCGGTTGTGAGTGCAGATTAGTGCCTACTAACGCCTAATAATAGGTGGTAATCGATCTTAATTTATGCTTGGGAATCTTGGACACTGACTTCTTGATGCTGAAAGGAAAATATTCCACAAGATCCTGGGGCCATGACAGAGGGAATATGGTCATTGGAGTCTTAGGATGAACCAGGAGGTGGAGGACCTGAGGGCCTACTACGAAACCCGAAAACGAAGTTCGTGACGTGCTGTCCCTCTCGCTCTCATGTTATACTGTTCGAATTTCGGAGTAGCCCCTCTGATATCTGCGCCGAACATCATAGGGGAGATAAAATCTGCAACGCTGTCTACTCCATCGGCTCTTCGTAGATCGGGTTGTGGCCATCACAAAATTTCGTTCTTAATTTTTGATTGAATGCGGAACATTGCAAGATGATGCGCAGTTTTGTAAAAAATGCGAATTATAGCGGAAAAAACTATGAAATGTTGGGGTGAAAGACATCATTTCCCTTGGCACAGTTGTATATAGGGTACATGCATGATTTTTTTTATCACTTTTCTTAACAAAATATGAAAATACCGTAAAAACGATTTCAAAAAGTGAAATTTAAAATTAAAATCGGTAAAGAAATACGCATGATATAGGCATTTTAAACTACTAATTAGACGGTGATTTGACAGAGAGGTCCGACATGTACTGCTAGTCCACTCCGGCCATATAAACTCCATATTAAATTCCGTTTTGCTAGAAAGAGATAGAATGAAATGTTTGATGGTTTATATCTTGTTTATTTTTATACTTGTTCGAAAAAATATTTTTGTCTAATGATTGTTACATGAATGAGCTTTTAATAAAGCAAAAATAAACAATCATGCATATTCCCTATTGGCATCTGGATAGACTGTCAGCTGGTAAGGCACTAAAAAGGACCTACGTGGGACTTCCTAGTGGCCGGTCGGTCGCCTCTACGACCGCTGGAGTAACGCAGTGGAAAACGACCTGCGCGCCTTGAACGCAAAGAAATGGGACGAGATAAGATAAGGCAGCGGAGTAATTAAGTAAGATAAAGTATAGGTATTGATTTAAACTAACAAGATTTTCACTTATTACCACAACATAACAAAACTGGACTTATTAATTGGATTAAGCTTCGTATCCCCAAGATCCTTTCTACGTAACGTAGTTAGTGTAATAGAATTGTGTGAAGTAATCGAAATCAACAAACACCGAAATTTCAACCGGGATGTCAGTGTCAAGCTTTCATCTTAGTATAATCCAGTTATCAGTAAATGTAAACAACATCAAACATCACCCGATAAATCCCTGTAGTATACTTGATGCACCTTTTTTAATTCACCCTGGTGAATCAAGTTCTGAATTTTGTTTTGAGAGTATTAAGTACATTTTTAAGCAGTGTCCAGACTAGCTGCAATTTAACATTTCCCATACAATTTAGTGTGTTCGCAAACAACAACTTTCCAAGCCGATAAAGCATTCGAATTACATTACACGTTATATTACAGCTAGTCTGGACGCGGCATTAAACTTCATTTAGCTTTTTTATCTCTCCTGATCGGAAAGTTTAATTTCCATGGGTATTTAGCCGGGTGGAAAATAGCTTTTCCAACCCTAGGCTGGAAAGTAAATGAGTTCGATTGCGATGGTGATAATGATGATGATGATGATAATGATGATGGTGATGATGATGGTGATGATGATGATGATAATGATGATGGTGATGATGTTGATGAGGATAATGATGATGATGATGGTGATGGTGATGATGATTGATGATGATGATGATAGTGATGATGATGATGATGATGATGATGATGATGATGATGATGATGATGATGGATGATGATGATAATGATGATGGTGATGATGATGATGATGATGATGATGATAATGATGATGGTGATGATGTTGATGAGGATAATGGTGATGATGATGGTGATGGTGATGATGATTGATGATGATGATGATAGTGATGATGATGATGATGATGATGATGATGATGATGATGGATGATGATAATGATGATGGTGATGATGATGATTATTTTTTTATGTTCCTCATAGTCGAAATGAACGGGTGAAATTACCCATTTCACCCTCGAGCTATTGGCGCTCTCACTTCGTTCGAGCGCCAGAAATATCTCCGGTGAAATGGGTCACTTTCAACCCTTGGTTAACAATCTACTATTGTTCACCTATGGGGGCATTAAGTACCTATTCATTTAGTCAACTGAATTCACCTTTTGGGTGAACAAATTACACGGAGAGTATGGCACTGCACCAGTGGGTAATTCCGGGTCCACTAAGTTTACATAAAGTGTAGGTACTTAATTCACTTTTAGGTTATCAAATTGCACGAAAAGTAGTAAATTCACCATAGGTATTAAGTCGACTTTTCTTTTTGAGGTGAATTACAGTAGTTTATGCAACTGATACATAATAAACGGCGGCGCGTCGTACACGAGTGTAGTTTTATGAACCGAGCCGAAAGCGAGTTTCATAATAAGATCATACGAGTGATTTTAGGTCTAATTATGTATATAATAACCTCATACCTAGTTTATATACATTCATATATTAAATTATTTGCATGTGCTTTCTGTGCAACTATTGAGCCATGCATGAACCATGTTTACCAACATATCATATATCTATTTTTAGTCGTAAGGGAGTATTGTTAAATTGTCGTTATTGTAACCAATAAACATTTTCATTTTCATTGTTTTCATATCATCACATACATGAAAACCGTCGGTGGTTCGGTTCTGTACTGTAATGATATGTAGTTACAACCGCAGCGCAGTTATGAGAATGTGAACGTTTAGTATTGTAAATGTAGTCGTTTGAACACATTAAAGAGGATTTACATGGGTGTAGACAAAACCAATTGGCAAAAGGCCTTTTGGAAAAGGGACAACTGCAGCTCGGAACAATCTGACCTAAAAATATTTGCGAAAACAGGGTTTCATAGTACCCTATTTCCTCTTCCAAAACTGGACTAATTTTTTTTTTTTACATATGTTATAACGGGGACTTTGGCTATGCTTTTTCGGTTTCTGTTTTTCTTTTATATTCGTTAAATTTGTTAACTGAACGTGTGCTTATGGCGCCGGATAGTGGCATATTAGCAGTTTTAGACGGCCCCTAATTCCTAAAATAAACAAATTATTAAGAAAAATAAAACATGGCACAGGTAAGTATAGACTATATTTATTAAAAAAAAATGCTCTAAGACACTTATCCAAGGAGGAACGGGGTATTACGTTAGTATAGAGAAACGGCTACTAGTATATCCTCTTAATCGTGTATAAGTGTGGGATTGGTACTGGCTGAGTGTAAGGTGCTGGCTGTTAGACGACGAAAGTAAGTTTGAATAGAACGGAATAAGGAATGTGTTGTGTTGACGGATGACAGAGAGTGTCAGTTGATGGATGGAGTTTGTATAAGTTGTACATAATTATGTAAATTTGTATATATAAAGATATTAAGAAGATCTCTTTGCGTTTTCCCTGCCCCATTCCCACATAAATATGAATTCTACAATAGGGAACATGCATGAATTTTAATTTTTGTTTTATTAAAAGCTTATTCATGTAACAAACAGTAGACAAAAAGAATTTTCCGAATAACTTTAAATATCCCCAAGATGTAAGCCATCAAACATTTCATTCTATCTCTTTCTAGCAAAACAGAATTTAATATGGAGTTTATATGACCGTCGTAGTGGACTGTGTCGTAACAGTCTATGTCGAACCTCTCTGTCAAATCGCTGTCTAATTAGTAGTTTGAAATGCTTATATCATACGTATTTCTTGGCCGATTTTAATTTTAATTTCTCTTTTTGGAATAGTTTCTACGGTATTTTTTATATTTCGTTAAGAAAACCGATGAAAAAATTTCATGCATGTTCCATAATACCATTCGTTGGCCAATCTTCGACGTTTCGGACGTCGCGTTACGTCCATAGTCTCGAAGGAACTCCCTGATCCCGTTTTGTTGTGATAAATCGCTAGATGTCGTTAACATGTGTGTTGGTCGAGTAACATCCTTAGTGTACAAACTAATAATCAAGACCAATTGCGGGTAGCAAGGTACACATTCACGATCGCGAGCCTGCTCGACGGGCGCTGTGCTCGTCGCAATCTTTCGCTAAATACGGTTTTTCCCATGTAAATGGCTACAAGCGCAGTGAAAATGTAGGTTGAAAAGTGTTAAATAAATCATGATTAATACATTCACTGCCAGGAACCCGTCTATCGGGGGCTCTGCTTGTAGACTCGTAGCCGATAACACGCGTTTCCCCGTACGTAGAGGATAGTGCGTAGCGCTACCAAAAGCTTGAGCGTAAGGCCTGTTTTGTTGTAATGTGAGAATAATATTAGAGCGAAATCAACATCTTTAGAGAATTCCCTTAAATTTTTTTAAGGTAGGTAGTTTTAGGTTTGTAGCTCTACTCGTAGCCGATAATATGAGATATTGCGTATGTAGCGAAAACTAATTACGAGCGTAGCACCCACCTAGCGGGTTTCCGTTAGTAAAAGTGTTAATGAAGCAACACCTGTTTTTCCGGACTGGATTAAATGCGAATTTAAATGTTATGTTTGCATATTTTACTTCTTCGTGAATTTCACTTACTCAACCTGACCTTACATATTTTTCAATACCGATAGAACCTTCTACAGTTTTTGAAGTCGGTTACGGCGGCAGGCTCTATAGAAACTTCTTTACAGTTTGTGTTGTTCCTTACATCTTACAACTTAGTTCATAAGAAATTTGGTTCACTTAATATAATTTATGTACTTACCACTTTTAGGCATAATCCGAAATCTGTAACAAACAAAAGATTGATAAATATTAAATAATCGTTATACATCCGGAATATATATCTTTTCTTAATATAGCCTGAAGCGTTGGGAGCCCATGGGCCTAAGGTCTCGATCCTGAAAGATTCAAAATTGTATTCAAAGCCGAAACCGCTATATTTTTATTTAATATATTAAAGTTATTTGTTTAAAGTTTAATTACAAATATATACTTTAATAATAATGTATCAGGTTATCGTGCTGTTAGATCGATCTAAGCGCCGGGCAATACTCATCGACATCACCATTCCTCATGACGAGGATCTTGTAAGGCCGAGAAGGACAAACTCAGCAAGTACCTTGACTTGGCTCACGAGGTGACCGCCATGTGGGATGTTGATTCGTTGATTATTGTCCCGATAGTCGTTTCAGTAAACGGTTTTATAGCGAAGAGTCTCGACCTAACCTCAAGAGACTCTCGCTAGATGGCTGAATCAAGGGTCAGATGCAATAATCCTGGACACGGCGGGCATCGTCAGGAGGTTCCTCCCTGTGCAGCCCTAATCACCGGTAACTTGTCCCCTGCCGCTGCGCGTCCCTGTCCCGCTGCCGGCGGCACCCTAGGTTACGTTTTTTTATAATGTGTGTATTTTGTATTTGCTTTTTGTATTTCACTTTTTATATGCTTATTGTAAAAAACCTAGCCTAAAAATGAAGATGAATAAAGATAATAATGTATCAGGTTTATTTTAACAGCATTTTGAAATAACTATCGTCAATCACCCCAGACTTACCCAATATACATAAACAGAAATCCCACCAAGAAAGAAAAAAGCAAGCTTTGGTCATGGTTTTATACGTCTTCATTGGATTTTTCGTAATGATCCGTCCATAATTTCTTCTTGAGGTGCGTCCACACTTGTATCATTTGCTCGTATCCGATCATCGTCCCGTGGCATAACTGCGTATCGCGCTGCTTGGACGCTCACTGTTGGCATTCCATATCATTTGCGCCGCCACGTGAAGAAACGCGTCCACACTAAGCCGTAGCGTATCACCGTATCCGATCACCACGCCGATCATTTTGCATGCTGCAGTTTGGACGCTAGCCGTATCGTTTCACCGCTCCGATCATTTTGGCATTTCGCCGATCATCATTTTTCGCGTGATCGTTAGCGTTGTGTTCCGTGTAAAACTGTTGCACTCTGCGATCGCACATCGAATTGGTTGACACCCGTGCAGAACTTTGAATATTATTATCACGACAGCTGATAAGCTGCGAGCGCCGAGCACCAGCGTGGACAGCAGCGCCCATGCGTCGGCGGCACCGCGCGCGTAGCAACTAAAAATGGCAGTACTTTGGAAATTCGCCGTAACACAGCTGCGCCAGCGACTCAAGTCACGCCTCTCGGCCATCTCTTTCACGCGTAGCTGCAATGGCCGAGACAGAAGATGATCGGGTAAAAACCGACTCGAGATGGATCGCGGCGTATCATAACCGCGTAGCATGATCGCGTGTCCTGATCGCTAGTGTGGACGTCGCACCGTCGCGATCATGCCGCGCTAGTCCGATCCGAGTGTTTGATACGCGTAGCAACATGGATTTCGAGCGATCGGATCGGCGTATCGTCCAAACGCGTGATCGTGACCCGCGATCATGCCACGCGACGATGATCTGATACGGGCAAATGATACAAATGTGGACGCACCTTTGGTCTGAGTTTTCGCTTAAATATTAACACTAAGGTTAGATTTCACTATCAGACGTTTATGCTTTAATAAAATACCTAAGATTATTGTGGTATATGAATATTTCGCCCACGGAACCATTACAACAAGAGGACTGACAGTTGCCACACTTTGGATCGTGTTCCGATCGCAAGGAGATATTCTGGTAAAAGCTAGATGGCGCTTAAAAACTAAACATTTAACGATTTTATTATTGAATAAAGAAACATAGCATAGTTACAATTAGTTGCCAAACATTTAAATACTGTGTCACGCTTGAAAATTTGAATAATTGTAAACAATAATTCTTATACACAGATGGCGTTGTACGTATCGCGGCACGGCTTATTGTATGGAGATGGTCAGTCCTCTTGTTTTAATGGTCCTTGGTCCACGGTAATTTGTACAGTCAGGGAATTTATAGGTATGCCACTTTTGAACCTTAATACCATTACATACAGTCGAAAAGTGACAAACCTTTAAATTCCCTGACCGTACAAGTCCTCTCTTGAAGTGGTTTAACTAACCGATAAAGTCTTTATGAAAATATCGGCAGAATGGCGGCACGCAGGGCAGTTTGCAAGGTTATTGTAGAAAGACACACGAACGACAAACACAAACTGACATACATCTATACTATTATACAGTTGTAAAAATGAAATTTCTGAATGTTGAAGATATTAAAAAAGAATGTTTGTAATGGACTATTGGAGGTCTTTGAATCGAAAATATATGTTTTGGGTTTTGTATATATTTGTATGTGTCATTTTGACTTAATAATTTTTTGGTATGTGGGTACCTAGGTATCCACAGATAATTATAGGAGACTTTTTACCCGACACGCTGAAGAAAAAAAGAGGGGTAAAACTTTTTCTCCTCCGCGAACGAAGTTTGTTTATTCGTACATAACCAGGAAGCTTGTATATTCCTTGAGGAACATCTGAAAATGTTTAAAACTAACGCCGATGTGTTTAATTTGTGCACTAGAGGGGCACAAAACTTGTACCTTCCTATAGCCCGCCTCTCACTTATCAAAAGAAATGCTTTCCACTCGGCGATTAAAATTTATAATAAACCACCAGAATATTTAAAGCAGTGTGACATACGGAAATTTAAGTGAAAGATATATTTTTTAAATTAATAATAGTTATTACTCTGTTCAAGTATACGTGTTAAATTATATGGATTAGTTTATTATTATTATTATTAAATTCTGACACAGTGTTTGTACTTGACATTGTAATTAAATTCGACATTATTTTTATTTTGTTTAACATTAACTTTAACATTAAATTATTATATCATACTAGACATATAAGAGTTTATATTTACACGTCAGCGGCTAAATATGAGATACTATTAGGAATATTTAAGACCATTTATTGTGAACTATATTTTAAGTAAATAAAGACATTCATTCGTGCATTCATTCATTCGTATAATAAAATAGTGAGGGTAGAATATTTTTTTATTTCTTAGTTAGTTCGATTCCCAGGTAAGACAAGCGAATTTAAAAAGAACTTTGAATGCGGTTTTGTTTCTTTTTA
The DNA here is from genome assembly GCA_905404275.2 of Hedya salicella. Lineage (NCBI taxonomy): Eukaryota > Metazoa > Arthropoda > Insecta > Lepidoptera > Tortricidae > Hedya > Hedya salicella. Next base: position 50,335,231 of record FR990097.1, on the reverse strand, counting down.
TAAATAAAGTAATGTTTCCTTTAAGTAAAATTAACAAACTAAAGGATTTAAGGTAGTTTCCCTCTAGCGCTCATAGATTTTTTTCGCCCTGTATAATAGACTACAAAGATATCAATGAATTGCCACTTGCTACGTCTAAAGATCGGGAATAAATAATTTAAACAAAAAAATAATAATTTTAACTAATGTTTATTCCTCGATACGCCGCTAGCACACGAAAAGAAGTCGTAGGGGGTGGGTACGTTTAAGCCGGTCTGAATTTGCTCCCAGTAGTTAAGGGGTGTTGCCGCCACCACGTCAGTACTCCCCTGGTTCTTGGGGTCGCCGTGAAGATGTGTATGAGCTGAGGGACGTCAACTGTCGGCTGCGCCGAAGGCAACGGTCTTGGTGGCTCGAGCCGTAAGGTGGCACCCCAATATAGGGGTGTAAACACTGATTTTAATTAAGACTCGGAACGAGTACACAATGGAAAACAAAGTTAACCGTTGCTAAACTTTAAATGACGGCGACGTATGACGACGTTGAGATTCAGCGAACGTGCGCCTGCGTTGGAAGCAAAATCTGTGTCGCGGGCGGTGCGGCGGGCACTCGGTACACGCAGCGCGGGCGGGGGGGCAGCCGACCGGTTGAGCAGAAACACAGGCGATGCGAGTCCAGTACAGTTCGTCAGGGAAAATGAGTGACATTCGCATTGTACAATCAACCTATTTAAATATAAGTTAACGTATTATAATATTTTATTAAGGTTTCAGTTTATTTTTAGGTAAGTGTTATTATAAAGCATTTTAAATACGTTTTTATATCTTTAAGACTTGATTTATTAATGTTAATTTTATTATATTAAAACCTAGGTTACGTAACGCTTTTACGTTACAAAATAACGAATAAGTTTAAAGGTGCACTCAAACTGGCTGATTCAGCAATGATTTTAGTCTGTTGAAGAGTTCTTCATAATATAATAACAACACATAATATAGCATCTTGCATATTAATTTGCATGCCTGTCTCATTGTATATTTCGCTATGTGTCTATTTTTATAATATAAACAACATTATAAGTTGTAAACTTGTACTGTAAATAACTTGTTTGGATGCCAGATACTGGTAAAATGTGTGAAACATATTACATTGACGCCATTTTTGTACCACATTTTGTGAGCAAGATATTCTATTATAATATTTCAATTCTAAATTTTTTGTGTGACGTCGGCAGCCCTGTAGCGTATAAAGGAAGGCATTCATGACCCGATTCACGTTGCCATTACTCAACTGCGGCGGCACTCACAGGATGCGATAAACTAACGTACGAACATACGAGTACGTACATACTTTCGAGTGAGTACACGTAAGGGAAACGGACACACGTACTTTTTATTCCCAATTACTAACTTAATTAAATTTATCTTATTTTATAATTTTTTTTATCAATAAATTGCTCTAAAGTCTTGTTGTAAATAACGATTCAAATGTGCTTGTAGCTTGGACTACTTGAATGAAGAAAATTTTGACTTGACTTGACTATTGTCATTGAGACAAGATCGAAAAACGTACGTCTTTCAATTTCCCTTACAGTACGTATATACGATCAGCGGTTTCATTTGGCATAAACTTTCTGTCATAATTCATCATTTCGCATGCATTTTTGACTGAAACTGTAAAATTTTCAGAATCCTGTTAAATGCATAAGGGTTAGGTTAGGTTTGTTTTGTAACAATCCTAAAAAGTTCACGTGTTTAGAAAAAAATGCATTTACGCTAAATGATGAATGATGAAACGCCAAACGATTATTTTGACAAAACGCGCGTACGAAAAATTTTTAAAATCCGTTTAGCCGTTGGGGGGGGGGGGGGGGGCGGGGGGTTGGACAACGACACAAAAAAACGCAAAAATAAAAATATTATTGTATTGGTTTCAGTGACCTTAAACTAGTCTTAGTTTTTAATACTTGCCTCTTATGATGATGATAATGATGATGATTGATTGTACTCATTTTAGACATCATGTTTTAACATTTACTGTTTCAGACCTACACAATCGATATCTACTTCAATAGAAATAGTGTTACTTTTATTTTTCAAAACGTCCGGGTTCGATTCCCGAGCTGAGTTTTTTTAAATGTACGAATGCAGTTTTTCTTATAACTAAAATCGATGGTTCCTAAGAAGACATTTTCGTATGTTTTATAGTTTCAGACTTTCTCATGCTGACCGATCTAAATGTGACCCCCTGTATATCTAAATCTACCTACATACACCTACACACAGTTTGATCTGCTCTATCAGCCCTCATAAGATTATCGTCGGTATTTAAGTCACCCTGTATAAATAAAAATAAATAAATAATGAAATATTTTTTTACACAAACTGAAGTAGTCCCATGGTTATCTCAATAAGACTAGTGTTATGGGTACTAGACGACGATATATTTAATTGATAATTTTATTTATATACCTACATTGAAAACATTCAAGACTCAAGAATAAATATTTATGTTCGTCACACACTTATTTGCCCTTACTGGGATTTGAACTGAGCTACACCCGTTGTCAAAATGTCTAGAAGATAGATAAAACAATGTAGGTATATGAAAAACAAAACCAAAAAGGTATTTTGTCAGTTTAGAATAAACAACCCCTATTAAACATTAGCCGCTGGGCAAAGTCTTTCCGAGTATTATTTTGTATATACAATAATAAACCGAGAACCGGCCGTCGGTAGCACTATCTGATCGAGGCAGAATAGAATACAATACAAATACTCTATTCACTTCTCCTGCTCAAAAAGTACGTCATATTAGCGAAGTCGCGAAGCGAGACTAAAATAGTCATTTAGAGCCATATAATTCCATACAAATTTCTATGACACTGAAAAAAAAAACTTGCGGCTAGCTACATACTCCTTACGAATAATTAAAAACAAACAAACAAACCTAATCCGATTGGCCAAACTTTCTGATAGAATTGCTCAAACTGAACCTTTTCATGAAATATACAACTTAAATGTTATTTTTTTTTTCTCGCACTCGAAGTGAAAAGCAGAGTGCTTAAACACGTGGCTAAAAGTCATTATGACACTCAGTCAAATTTGTCCTAGCTCACTTCGTGTGCTCGTCTAAATAATCACTTCGTGTCATAAAGGCTAATTTTAGCTCCTTGTCAAACAATCTGCTATTATTGCACACCTTAGATAAGTATACAGAAATACAAAATATGACAGTAACATTCGAATAAGAATCAATTGACAAAATCTGAAAATGATACAAGATATATTTTAAATACATCTTTATATATTCTTTGTACATATAGTAGTAAGTTTAGAATAGTAGACGCTAACAAATATGTTAGTAATCATTATTTTTTGACAAAAGGTAAGTTTTACCTTTCCAATTATTGCAAACGACAAATAGTTTTGTCACTAGCCTATTTAATTGACATTTCTACCAAGAATTTGGTACATAATTCTGCTTCTATTGAGCAGTCCGACATTAATGTTGTTATGTGTAATAATTTAAACTAAGTGATGAGACAATGGAGAAATCCTTTTCTAGCAATATCTACCTGGTTCATCAAAATATTCAGTGTATTAGAGGGAAAGATTTGCAGATTGAATTATTTTTAAATGCCTATAATATTGATATCTTATGTATAACTCAACACTGGCTAACTTACAATGAGATAATGCCCGAATTCAATAATCACCAGGTGGGTAGTTCGTTCACCAGACTTAGTTCCATACATGGTGGGTCGTTAATTATATTAAATAGTCAATTGAAATTCAAGAAACGTAAGGACATTGTATCCTTGTCTGTTGAACGGACCATAGAATTAAATACAGTAGAATTAGAGCAATTTATTGTAGTTTGTGTGTATAGGCCGCCATTAAGTAATTTAGATGTTTTTCAAGCTATTATGGAATATGTGCTTTTTAAGATATCGCGTACTCGTAAAAAATTACTTATTTGCGGCGATTTCAAAGTAAATCTTTTGGAAGATTCAACACTAAGTATTAGATTGTTGAATCTATTCAAATCTTTTCGTTTAAGCCACGTATTTATGGAACCTACTAGGGTGACCGATACCAGCGTCACCTGTATTGATAACATTTTCACTGATATTTCTCCTTCGAAACAAAGTATAATCAGTAAATTAGAATCGGATCATTTAGGCCAATTAATGGAATTTGAGATATTAAGGGCAAATATAGTGAAAAAACAAATTACTTTTGTACCGGTAACCACAGACCGTGTGTAAAGAATGAAGCAACATTTGTTCAGGCGCTACCCGTTCTGTCTTCTGAAATGAGTCCTAATCACATGTATGATTCATTCTTTACAACTTTTATGAAACATTATAATACAATATTTACTTCCAAATCGGTTGTGGCTGGCGGTGCACCAGTATTTAGCGAATGGGCTACTGCGGACTTACACAAACGTAGACAAGCACTGTATGCCATGTATGAGGAACGGCGGTTTAATACGAGTGATGAATTTAAAGAACATGTAAAGCAATATTCGAAACAATTCAAAATTGATTGTCATATTGCCAAACGTAATTATTTATCCCAGAAAATCAAAAATAGTTCTAATATTATCAAATCCACCTGGAAAGTGATAAATGCGGAGACTGGTAGATCAAGGCACGCAATTAGTGATCTAGAATTAAAAATTGATGGCAAAATTATAGATTCTAGATTAGATGTAGCAACAGAATTTGAAAATTTCTTCACTGATATACTAGTATCCACAACAAAGTGTTTAAATTCATCACCTTCGTCTGCCGTTTTGTTGTTAAAAGAAAACGTCCCAGAATGTAGTAAGGATTTTTATTTTGAACATGTCAGTCCTTCAGATGTAGTAAAGGCATTTAAATCAATTAATGTCAAAGAAAACAATGACCTATGGGGGGTCTCAGTCCATGCTGTCGAAACCCTAATAGAAGTAATAGCGCCTGACTTGGCAGATATATTCAATAACAGTGTTGACTGCGGTGAGTTTCCTGATCTGATGAAACATAGAAAATAACTCCTTTATTTAAATCAGGCAGTACCTCTGACCCCACTAACTTTAGACCAATATCTGTACTACTTACATTCAGTAAAATTTTTGAAAAGCTAATTCTATATCAATTGTTAAAACATTTTAATTTGAATAATTTGATGCATAGTAAGCAATTCGGTTTTACGCGGGGTCGCTCGACATCCAACGCCGGAGTTGAGCTCGTAAAACACATTTTCGATGCCTGGGAGGAATCGCGAGATGCTTTAGGCATCTTCTGTGATTTATCTAAGGCCTTCGATTGCGTTAATCATGAGACACTGATCAGGAAGCTACACCACTACGGAGTTAAAGGATCAGCACTAAATTTATTAGAGTCTTATTTAAATGGTAGAATACAAAGGGTTGACGTGAATGGAAAGCGTTCACCGGGGTCATTAGTCTCTATGGGTGTGCCGAAGGGATCAAGATTGGGACCTTTCCTGTTCCTTATCTATATAAACGACTTGCCACACCTCGTAAAGACCCACCATGAGATAGTTTTGATTGCAGATGATACGTCTCTAATTCTCAAAGTCGTACGAAATCAACGATCCTACAATGACGTAAACAATGCTATCTGTGAAGTAGTAAATTGGTTTAATGTAAATAATTTATTGTTGAATGAGAAAAAGACTAAATGTGTTAAGTTTGTCACGAGTAACGTAAAACACGAGCAAGCAAGCGTTATGGTTAAAGGTGAGGAACTGGAACTAGTTAATAGTACAGTCTTTCTCGGTATAACATTAGATTCTAAGCTCCAATGGGGTCCCCATATTGCTAATCTCTCGAATAGACTGAGTTCTGCAGCTTTTGCAGTAAGTAAGATTCGTCAATTAACAGACGTGATAACGGCTCGATTAGTGTATTTCAGTTATTTCCACAGTATTATGTCGTATGGCATCTTACTATGGGGCAGTGCTTCCGACATTAATACTATATTTGTTCTGCAGAAGCGGGCTGTTCGTGCGATATATAAAATGAACTATAGAGAGTCGCTTAGAGATAAGTTTAAGGACATTAATATAATGACAGTGCATTGTCAATACATTTATGAGAATATTATGTATGTTCATAAAAATATTACCGACTTTATGAAGAACTGTGATATACATAATATCAATACTAGAAATAAGCATAAGCTCGCAGTGCCTGCTACTAGGCTCCATAAAATAAGGAGATCATTCATGGGTAACTGTGTGAGATTTTATAATAAACTTCCTAGCAGCATAACTGAGTTGTCTATTGGTAAATTCAAAAATATTGTGAAACGAAAATTATTTTCTAAAGCTTATTATAGCACACAAGGCTACATGAATGATGAAGCCGCGTGGGATTAATGTAAATTATAGCGTCATGTAGGTATATGAATAATTATTTTAACGAATACCTAAGGTATTATTATTATTTTAATCTTAATTGTTTTATGTACTCTGACATTTAGAATTTTATTCTAGACACATTCTAGATTATTTATTTTTCATTGACAATCCTTTTGGGATTTATCTTATTGATTATTATAATTTTAAAAATGATGATTTTATCAATAATATTACACTCAAGTTAAATGATCTGATTAGGTTTTTCTGGGTTTCTCTAATCCTTGCCGCAAATGTTGGATCATATTGTATATCTCCCAGCAAACATTCACTCTCATGTAACTGACATTTCGAAAGTGCTTGTAACTAGGCGTACTTGAATAAAGAATATTTTGATTTTATTTGATTTGATAAGCAGATATTAACAATAGGCGCTCTTATCGCTTAATAGCGATGTCTTCCAGACAAACTTTGGGTAGCGGAGAGTTTAAAAGACAACAATTTTAGTTGAGTAGGTGGCGCGAAACAGCTATGAAGCAAAAACAAAACGCATATAGGCACATGTAGACGCAATAAACATACATAAAGAAGATTGAGTAGATAAACATACTTATACATAATACATATAATTTATGCAAAGTAATTAAATAAATAACCATAACAGTGTCAGCCGCAAAGTTGAGAGAGTGAAGAATATTTTGGCAACAACTTTTTATAATATTAGTCTAGTATTGGGACCGAGCGCGACGACAGCGCCACGTGACAGGCGGCCTTTATAGACAATATTGTCACCGCTGTCAAACAAGAAGTTAGTAAATATTGTGAAAAATATTAATGAAATCTTTTGTTATTACTATATAACAGAATTCACAACAACACATCTTACCAGGACCATATTTTTATCTTAAAAACGATTAGAAATTGTTTACTGCAATATGCATTTGACAACTCAAGTCAGCGACAAAATGTCAATTTTAGCCGTAGCGAGCGCTGTGATCGTTTAGGCTACCCCCTCCACCCGCTTTGCACTCTGCCAATAGGGCGCAAACGAGCAGACGGATCGTCTAATAGTAAGCAATCACACGCAGCACCTTCAATATTAGAGGAGTCACAAGCGCGTTGCCGGCCTTTCAGGTGGGAGTACGCGCTGGATTTTCATAGATACGGCCGATTTTAGCGTGATTTTACCGTTGAATGTAATTCTCGGTGCGCGAGTCCGACTCGCACTTGGATGGTTTTCTAGAATACGTATCCCAATTTACCTAATGTTTGACTTATATCAATACTAGATCAGACACGGTTACCGACGCTTGTCCCTCAGTCTATAATCAAAGGCAGAGATCTGAAAAGTTTTTCCTGCCAAGTTAATTTCAGTAACAAGAAGATGTTGAACTCATGGAATTCGCAAAGTTAGGGCCGCTCCAAGATGATTATCTCTCTGCCTACCTATCTATATTTACATAGGTAGAAAGCCGAAATATTTTGTACCTACTTTTAAGAAGGGTACGATAAAAGGTAATATTTTTACCGTCGATGATAAAAGACGGGCGTTACAAGTTTGACATGATTATTTTATTTAGAAAAGGCATAGTTACAAGTCACGAACTTAGATACGGATTAAAGTAACCAATGTGTCAGATATAATTATGTATTTATAACTGAATTACAACTAAGCACAGGATTTGAGAGTGTATGTAAAGTGCAATCAAATATTTTTTAGGGTTTCGTAGCCAAAACGGCAAAACGGAAAAATTTACGAACTTCGAGTTAGATTCAATCTACATATCCAATATCTTACCGGGATATCACAGAAGCCTCTTTATAACTCGACAACTTGAATTTAAACCCCAGACTTTACCGCCACACCCTGTATACTCGCCACCCTGTATACTGTAAAATTTAGCTGCTCCAGTCTACAGTTGACGAGGCTTGAGGGGGCTAACTTGTTGGACTTGTAACTACTCTACATACATAACTTAACTGATACTTGAGGAGCCGACTCGGCGAACAGAAATTATAATAACATTGCCCGACTTAAGGATTAAATAAAATAATTTTATTACTTAACTAGAAGGTTCCCGTCAGTACGTCAGTGGGGAAGAAAAAATCATAACCCTTTCCTTACCGCGTAGTCGACTAAAAAGTATCCTATAACCATTAGCTCCAAACATAGTTACAATCCATTTAGCCGTTTAGCCGAAATGACACCATAACGACGCATCTATACTATAATAAAGTTGTAAGCATGAAATGTCAGTGTCAGTACATTGAAGATATTTTCAAAGAAATAAGTAAAACGGAATATTTAAAGCTGCGTATCAAATAGTTAAATCCGTTTAGCCGTTTTGGCGTGAAGAAGCCGCAACCACACATACAAACATACAAAAAATTAAAAATAAAATATTTTTCGCTCCTCCAAATAGTATGTATGTATGTAATCACTTTATTAAAGAAAAACATTATTTACTAAACACAGATATGTACAAAGGCGAACTTATAAGGTGCCCTGTGAGGGATCTCTTCCAGTTAACCTTTAAGCAAATGAAAGAAAAAAAAGCATACATTAAAGAAGATAGACAAACCAACTAATTAGGTACTTAATATGCACAAAAAAAACGAAGCCAAAATTTTAATTCACATAAATTATAATAAATACTTACCTATAATATATACAAATAGATATAATACGAATACTTTATATGTATTACATATATACCTATGTATAATAGTCCCTTACAAAGCCACAAAGACACATTTGTATGTTCATACCAACAATAAAAATATATTTTTTTAATTCAGTGATCTTCATAATTCATAATATAGCCCGCTTCACATATTTGAAGAAATCGGGTCGGGTATTTTACGCATATTTTTTTGTCATAATTATTTATCGCATAATCACAATAGGCATAATGATCTATAAGCATAATTTCATTAGGTCAAATCCTGTTTTCGACGAATCTATTTTCTCCGAATGGTCTTTACGCATATTTTTTTAATGCCGAAAACAACTTTTCTGGCAGCAGTTTTTTTTTATTTTTGGAGGTTGAATTTGCAGCTTACTAAAATTCGGCGATACTAAATTATGCGTATTTAGATTCGGACAAATAATGATTCAGCAAGATTGAACATTCGGCGAAATCAAATTATGCGAAACCTGTTCGGCGAAATCGGTTTTGGACATAAAAAATTATGCGAAATAGATAGCGCCCGAAACATCATCGGTGTACAAACATTTCATTTTAACAAGATTATAATACTTTTTGTTTTACAAATATCATGATAATAATCACAATTTTTGCAATTTATTAGTGGATCACTCCACTAGTGTTATTATTATAAACAAAGATCAGAAACAAATGAAAAAATTTTTCGACGATACTGGACTTGAACTCAGGTTTGGCTCAAGGCACTGGTTCAAGTCCAGTATCGTCGAAAAATTTTTTCATTTGTTTCTGATCTTTGTTTATAATAAGATTATAATAGTATCTATATTTAGAAGAATACATAAACTCGTATCTTAAACCATCTTTTAGGCGCTTAAAATAAGTTGAAGACTCACTAATAAGCTCGAATTCGGCGACAAACTTTCCCTAAATTGCCGATAATTATTTAAATTGTAAAGCAATTAAAAGTTTACTTCATAATGGTACTGAAAGAAATTAGTAGCAAATTCTAGAATATCACAATAAATTAGTGACCCGTTTGTTTTTCGGTTGAATAACAACACTAGGAAGGCAAAATTAACCATATTATTACCAGAGGTCCATAAGTTTTGAGTAAAATGCCTGTGATATACGAACGGACATGACGAAACTATAAGGGTTTCGTCTTAACCATTTTAGGTATGGAACCCTAAAAAGGGCTGTATATCTATTATCTCCTTTGCTGTCAAAACCTTCCATTATATGTCACAGTGCGTAAAAAAGGCATCGCGAGATTGATCTCAACCGTTACTTATTCCTTTCGGATCCATTTGGGCCTGAGATCTGTTTCCTTTTCCCATTTCGTAATGGAAAGAGACAATGAACGAACCCCTCGGGCTCTGTAGGCCTGGCGATGGGGCTCAGTTGAGTAACCAAATAGTCACTTCTCTGATATAATCTTTATACATACATACATACAAGCCTATTTCCCATTACGGGGTAGGCAGAGACTAACTACCTCCTTCCACTAGCTACGGTCCTGGCATACAACTACCGCTTCATCAACATTCATTAATCTGTTAATTTTATGCTGTCACAACCCTTTCGCTTTGTCTCATTCACACGCAGAATAGCAATATTTCTCGCATCCATCATCTGACATACTTCTTCTATTTTATCATTCATTCCTCCCCTCCTGCTCATCTTCATTATAATCTTTATATTTTATTTTAATCTCTGTCTGACGTTTGGAGACACTTTACACCTCCAAAAAAATTATGTGTTGACTATGGATACCTTTTATATAATGCTTCTATAACGGGGAATGTTCCGAGGAATTGTTCGGGTGATTCCAGCTGCATCTTTCCGCTTTCGTCCTACGCGACAATATTTCCATCCTCACCCCTTAGATGGTTGGCAGTCCACAACTGCGCGTTTTTCTAGAAATTTCCTGCCTCGCACGACTGAACTGTGGAATAAATTGCCGCATGCAGTATTTCCGGACCGATGCGATCTTCAAACCTTCAAGAAAAGAGCGTACTCCCACCTGAAAGCCCGGCAACGCAGTTGTGACTCCTCTGGTGATGCAAGTGTCTATGGGCGACGGTGATCGCTTACCATCAGGCGACCCGTCTGCTCGTTTGCCTCCTATGCCATAAAAAAAAAACCTAATTTATACTTAGTTTTGACTGCGGATACTCTTCATTTCCATTGATTTATTTATCTAATAACTAGAAGGCGCCCAACTTCGTCCGCGGAGGAGAAAAAGATTTTCTTCGGTGTAGTAAATAGCCTATAGCCATCTGGAGATACCCAGCTACCAGCTAGTATGTTTGTAAACATACAAAAAATTAAAATATTTTTCGCTTCAGTGACCTCCAAATAGTCCCTTACAATAGTTTTTTTATTTTGATATCTTCAAAGTAAAGGCATTTACTTTTAAAAAGTTTATAATAGTATAGACTATTGCACAAAAAACAACTAATCCATACTTGTGATATTATAAATGCGAAAGCGTGTCTGTCTGTCTGTCTGTTACCTCTTCACGCTTAAACCGCTAAACCGATTTGGATGAAATTTGGTATGGAGATAGTTTGAGTCCCGGGGAAGGACATAGGCTACTTTTAATCCCGGAAAAATATCCTCATCCGCCATAAACGAATTTAAGGCGGACGAAGTCGCGGGCAGAAGCTAGTCGTACGTAATGCTAAATAAATGACATGGACGTACAAACAATCGTCTCTCGGTCTATCTTGTGTTTTAATTTCAATTCGATGCTTACATTCCTGGCAGAACACCGGCAAATATTTACTTTCTTTGAGCCAAAGGAATAAAACGTAAAGACCGAATTCCCCAAGGTTTTACCTTCCAATATTCAGTATCTTATTCTGGAAGCAAAGTTTGTGACACATACATTTTTCGCTCGCAAAATGTTTACTAACTGAATTCCAAATTAATTAAAGATTTGTTCCTGATTCGTCATATTCCTGATTGGTCATATTCCTTATTCGACACTTTCCTAACTGGTCATATTCCTAACACGTCATATTCCTGATTCGTCACATTCCTCACTCGTCATTGTACAGTCAAATAAAATCGCGAACACGTGCGAAGTTGTTATACTTTGTGTCCATTATGTCTTGCCTCGTCACTACAAATATCAATAGATTAGTGTTAAATATGTGTTCTAAGGAAAATCCCACTATAGACAATAGGTATAGGTATAAAACTTAAGTAAAGCCCCTCTTGTATGTAGTAGTATACTAAATTGATATGGAACTTATGTCATTTTTCTAATACGGAACGTCAAGTTGCCTATACGGATACGCTATACAACAGTGTGCCTACCATGAGTTGAGTTTACGATCGGCGCTAGCGAGTTTCTCGTATCGAGCGTCAGTGCATCTCTCTCGCACGCGCTAATAGTGCGAAAGAGATAGATCGTCATGGAGCTCTCGATAGTCGCTCGTGCCGAACTCATGGTAGGCGAACAGGTGACTTACTTAAGTTTTTCACCTACACCTACACATTTTCCCGAATATCTTCAAGACTATTTGCAATATAAAAAAAATGGGTTCATTGATAATTAACTAACACAATGTGTAACGAATTATAAATACTTGGAAACACGAAATGTTTTCAATTAGCTTAAGTAAAAGTTTGTCCGGAATAGTCAGTGCGCGAGTGACTTTCGCACTAGGCTGTTTTTTCTGATATAAGCGAAAGATAGACAACGATTTCAATAAATAGTTAATTGTATTAAGTCTCTTAATTTTACTATTTTCTTTCGCAGAAACTGAACATAAAACTGAAAACTAAGTAAAGTGAAGAGAACGGTCCACTAATGCTTACTTAAAACCTTAAGTCATACTAGTTAACTTCAAAATATTGTTTTGAAATAGTGTTCCTCTTAATGAATATACCTTATTCCGTTCTAAAGTGAGCTTAAAAGTGAACGCGACGAACTAACACTTATTTTCTTTTGGAACTTAAGGAATACAAATGCTATAAAAAGTTAGGTTTTTATTCAGATCCAAATGGGTCTCGTTTCGGTTCAGCCGGTATTCAAATATAATGAAAATGTTTAAAGCAAGCTTTTTAGAGTTCCAATTTGATACGTGTCTAGAGTTATTAACGATGTTCTTTTATCCACCGACGAAAATGACGGGGATTATGAGTTTGACATGTGTATCTGTGTATGTCTTTAGCATCGTAGCTGATGAACGGATCAACCTAGTGTTTCGGTCTAATGACAACTTTAGTGTTCAATTTATTAATAAACACCAAGCGCGGGTAGATCGCTAAACTCGCGCGGCAAGAAGAAATTGATACCCTTCTCAGTTCCTTCGAGACCATGGAAGTAACGCGACGTCCGTAACGCCGAGGAATTACCAACGAAAGGCAATAATATAAATCATATTTATACGCGATTAAATTCCGTTTTGTTGTGTCATGATAAAGACGTAAGTAAGTTTAAATCTAATAAATATAATATCCATAATAATATTATAAATGCGAAAGTGTGTCTCCCTGTCTGTCTGTCTATCTGTCTGTTACCTCTTCACGCTTAAACCGCTGAACCGATTTGAATAAAATTTGTAATGAGGATAGTTTGAGTCCCGGGGAAGGACATAGGCTACTTTTTATCCCGGAAAAATAATATTTTCCGCGAGAAACGATTTTAAGGCGGACGAAATCGCGGGCAGAAGCTTGTATTAAATATAAAGGTACATTAATGGATATCAGAGGATAGTTAGGATAGGCCCACGTCCACTGCTGAAGAAAAATGAGGGGTTATGACTTTTTCTACTGCGCGAACGTAGTGGGCGCCCTTCTAGTAATGTTTTAAAATGAGTCAGCAACAATAATGAACCTTAAAATTTGTTATTAACTAACACACGCAACTCCCTAAAGACCAAAGGGGACAATAAACGAAATGAGTAAAGAGTTAGCCGATACATTTTTCAATAGGGAATATGCATGAATTTCAATTTTTGCTTTATTAAAAGCTTATTCATGTAACAAACAGTAGACAAAAAGAATTTTTCAAATAACTATAAAAATACCCAAGATGTAAGCCATCAAACATTTCATTCTATCTCTTTCTAGCAAAACAGAATTTAATATGGAGTTTATATGACCTTAGTAGACTGTGACGTAACAGTCTATGTCGGACCTCTCTGTCAAATCGCTGTCTAATTAGTAGTTTAAAATGCTTTATATCGTACGTATTTCTAGGCCGATTTTAATTTTAATTTCACTTTTTGGTATAGTTTTTACGGTATTTTGATATTTCTTTACGAAAAGCGATGAAAAAATTTCATGCATGTTCCCTATTAACTAAGTAACTATATAACTCTTGCCTATGTATTACTAATTAGGGTATTCATTGTAGTACTAACTTACTAAACCCTTTTTATAATTCACTGGAAGATGCCCGCAACTTCGTTTCGTATGCGGAGGGGAAAAAGTCATAACCCTCTTTTTTTCTTCAGCGTAGTCGAGTAAAAATAATCCTATAACCATCTGGAGATACCCGACTACCCGTGTGCCAAAAATAGTTGAAATCGACTTAGCCGATTTTACGTGATGAAGCCACAACGACACATACAAACACAAAAAGTAAATAAAAAACTGTTTTCGTTTTAGGGCACTCCAAAAAGTCCGTAACAATCTTTTTTTTTAATATGTTTATTCAATGTACAAAGTCAAAGTTATTTATTGCTGCATGTTGTAGATACAGTTGTTATAAATGGCAAAGTTTCAAATATGAACCCTGTTAGGGTATACAACATAATAAATACTAACCCTAATTTTAGGTAATTCTATGTCACTAACACATTATAGACTTTGTCTGAAATAAATTATTTTGAATTAATGGAATTGGATATTTACAATTAAACTTAAACGTACAGACATTTCATTTTGACAACTATAATGGTATAGATGAGAGAGAGAGAGCTTCGACTTCTTATTTTCCGAGTTACATCCTGAACTTTAGGGTCCATTCAAAGTAACACAACAGCACGAAAACAGCGACAAAAAATGTTGAAACAGAGGTTACGTGTGAGCAGTGGCGCTGCAGCTTCATGCAGTTGCTTTGGTGTGGTGGGACCGACCACACGGTTGCGTTTGACGTCAAAATGTGGTCCGTAGGAATAAAACGATTCATATAAACTATCACCCGACCACGTGGTTGTGGTTTGCGTGTAGTTGTGGTTGTGGTTGTCATGTAGTTATGGTGCGTGGTTGTGGTTGTCGTGTGGTTGAGCTTGTTGTGTGGTTGTGGTTTTCGTATGGTTGTGGTTGTCGTGTAGTTGTGGTTATAGTGTGGTTATGGCTAACGTGTGGTTATGGTTATCGTGTGCTTATGGTTGTCGTGTGGTTGTGGTTGTCGTGAGGTTTTGGTTGTCGTGTAGTTTTAGCTGTCGTGTGGTTGTCGTGTGGTTGACGTATGGTTGTGGTTGTAATGTAGTTATGGTTGTCATGTGATTGTGGTTGTGGTTATTGTGTGGTTGTGGTTGTCGTGTGGTTGTGGTTGTAGTGTTATTGTGGTTGTCGTGTGGTACGTCTGAATAGACCCACGGTCTTGTATCTGATGCTGCTGTTCCCTACTTTGTCTGGTTTCTTAATCCCTATCATACTTCTGTCCATCGGGGGTTGGTTCATAGGAAGTTTAATTGTTCTGTTAATTTTTAGAGCCCATGTTTCACTTCCATATACTAATACTGGTAGGATGCATATTTTTTATCTGTCCCTAAATACATTTTATTACGAACAATAAATATGCGTCACTTACTAAGCTAACTTACAAAGGGTTTAGCACATTACTATCACTAATTAGTTAAACCCTATCGTAATTCACGCAACCCTATCAAAATACGAGAAACATTACTGCATGTTGAGAGTTCACTGAACCTATAAAAGCTTAGTGCTCAGCTTATCCCCGGTAAGTAAGGAGTTATGTTGCTAGGAAGCATTCGGCGCTTAAGCCGTTTAGTATACTGGCTAAACGGCTTAAGCGCCGGCTTTAGTATACTGGCTGTTTCTTGGTACGAGAAACATCCCCGAGAACTAATCGAAACCGCTAATGGATACCTCTCTGAGCGTTCGAAGTATTTCCATCCAGCACATGTTCCCACCAAAATGCGATGCCTTACTTAGCTTTAGCTTAACAAATAGTACTTACTAGGAAATGCAACTGAATAGTCAAGAACCCTTTGTTATTTGACACACTTTATTGAATACATACTATTTAGGATTTCGCACCCAAAGGGTAAAACGAGACCCTATTACTAAGACTTTGCTGTGCTTTGTCACCAGACTTGCTAGACAGCCGAACCGTACTAGCTAGACAGTTGAAATTTTCACAGATGATGTATTTCTGTTGCCGCTATAACAACAAATACTATAAACAGAGTAATTTTATGTCTGTCTGTCTATGTTAGTTACCAATATAAAATTATCAAACTCCGCGTATATTTTGCTTAGGAGTAGGGATCTGCTAACACTGGATTGTCATGGATAAGGCCGTTTGTAGCGTATATTTAGTACGGAACACTTTTTTAATTTGAAAACATCACACATTATTTTGAATATAACAGAGACGCTGGTTCGAATCCGGCTTAGACCGCAGTAGATCGCAATTCATTTGTCTTTCTGCTTAGATTTTTGTATCAATATATTTTTGAATACATACTTCTTACGAGGGCTGTTCTGAAAGCATTTAGCTGTTGTCTCTCTGTTCATAACCCTGTGCAACACCGCTTTTGTATGTATCTGTGTGCTCTCATCAAGTTAAAACAGCTTGGCGGATAACTATCATTTTTGGTACAGGGTACCCGATGATTGTTTTAGAATAACAACGACTACGCTGAAGAAAAAACGAGACTGCAAAGGCTAGTAATGTCAAAATAACGTTGTTTAAGGCATTTTGTCAGACCTTTTACACCGCAGCCTGTGGACAAATTATACTAAAAAGGCGTTTAATGCCTTGCGCATCCAATATAATAACGGGTTCAGGATGCTGTTGGGACTGCCCCGTTTTGCAGCGCATCAGGTTTGTTTGCAGAGGCTCGTACCGATTGCTTCGGTGCGATAATACGCCAGAGAACTGCCTCCCTGATGCGCCGCCTGCATGGCAGCTCCAACAGCCTCGTGCGCCTTGCGCTAGAATCTCCTGCCTGCGCGTTTTGGAAACACTGGGACTCAGTGCACATGAGAGCAAGAGGCTCTGTGTATAATATAATATAATAATAATGTTTTAATAATATCACTACATTTAACTAACTACCATAGGATAAGCAAATGTATATTAACACTGTGGACATGGTCTGAAAATAAAATATTTGAATTTGAATTTGAAAGGTCGTTGCTAGAAACCATTGAAAAACAGACAGGGAAAGATGTTTGGACACTTGTTACGACACGACGATTACATAAAAACCATAATAGAAGGAAATATTGAGGGAAGGAGGAGGGAGGAAGACCTACGGGATGTTATATAGGCCACATCAAGGAGAACGTAGACGGCGTATCGTATCAGGACATCAAAAGGATAGCTGAAGATAGGAAAACATGGAAGCTGCTACACCGACAAGAGCCTGGCTCTTAAGTTTCTGATGATGAAGCTGAAGAAAATACTGTTTAAAATAAAAATAAAACATTTTTCAAATCGGTCTACAATTGATTTGCATTATATCCCATCATGTTGAAAACAATTCTCGTTGAAATTATTCATTAAGCTTCATCTTTGTAATTTCTTTTCATAAAATATTTTCTTCTGTTTCCGCGATTATTACTCATTGAAATAAACCCACCAATAAATAAATGAGTCCACCCGTGACCATGGAGAGCTGGAAAGCTTCCGAAACGTCGGGAACTAAAATGAGATAATATACGCGATATAATCCGTTAAATTGTTTTCTTTTCATATTTTTTTGAGATGAGGTATAGAAAATAGAGGGGGGACACAATTTATGCTCTTTAGGAGCGATTAGTTTATTTTATTATTTAATCATTAAACTAAGTAGCGGCTCACACAAAACACCTATACTCCAAATTTCATCAATGTACATTTTGTAGTTTTTGAGTAAAATGACTGTGACATACTGACGGATAAACGGACAGACGGACGGACGGACGGACGGACATGACGAAACTAAATGGATTCCGTTTTTGCCATATTGGCTACGGAACCCTTACAATATACTGTGGAACATAGAAACTCCTCTGTTTTTGTCGTTGGTAAAAAATAAAAGGTAACATCACTCACAAAGAAACATAAAATATGCTTCGTTACTGGATCTTCCGTTTCATTTGAATATTTGATTTAATAAATCAAATAATTCATTGTCTGTGCTTGGAAATAACTCGATAATATGTTTCTGTAGAAACTATTTTGCTTGAGTGATGAATACGTTTAACTGACGTCGAAAAAAGAGAAATTTCTCAAGTCATCAGTAAGATTTTTTTATGTTGTTTCTCTATACAGGGTGTGAAAAATGTATAGGCCATGGACGGAAACTATCGTAAATCCTTAAGATAGCTCATTTTACTCAAAGGAAACATTTGTTTAATTTTCCTTACATGCATAATTTAACTGCATTCATAGAATTTGTGAAAACCCTACCTGGACCGGAAATCGAACTAAGTAAAAGTGCAAATAATACTTTTTTGCTTTTTCAGTCAAGTAAGCGAAGGAATCTAAAATATGCATTCCTGAACGTAACAAGGTTTTCAAGGCACGAGAAGGCTTATAATTTTGCAGCCGTGCGAAGCAAACAAAACATTTTCATCTCACTACAGCAAAAAGAATATGAGAAGCAAAAATCCAACAAATGCAAGTTAATTTTTTTTCAATTTAAACAAATGAAAATGAAGCTTCAAATACACCCATAACATAATTTTAACTGTATATTACATATAAAAAATTATACATTTGAAGCTCGTATTGTTTTTCCACACTATCGAGGAAAATGTATTTTTCTACGCAGATTTAGCGCTATATACTGAAGTTTCGAGCAGGTGAGGTGAAAAAAATATTTTTGGCTCTTTGAAAATAAATTAACGAAATAGGTATTGATGTAATATTATTGGGTCATTTAAAATGTTGTTAATTAAACTACGGAACTCTACAACCGAGTATACACGTCATAGTATCGGTGGAAGTGTAATTGGGTTGCGACCTATTAAATATTTGATACGATCGATACGGCTGATGTATAGATAATGACCAGTATCGTTTTGACGACGTTACAGGATTTTATTTAACCAAGAATATTTTTAAGGTCGATAGGAGTCGCATTCTTGAATTGTGGCATAACATAGTTTCTTGATTTTTACGAAAATATTGATACCATCACGTTACGATCTTCGTTATTTTTAAAGTATATATATTCTTATAAACACAAAGATCTAAATACTAAAAAAAAATTAAAACTCCGGCTGGATTTGAACCTGTGGCATAAACACCTAGGTATACCGCAAATTTCATCAATATACGTCATGTAGTTTTTGAGAGAAATGCCTGTGACATACACACGACGGGCGGACGGACATGACGAAACTATATGGGTTCCGTATTTGCAATTTTGGCTACGGAACCCTATAGAAGAGCAGTTCTCTTACACTTTATGGCACCAAAATTAGTGATATATCAAAAGTGCCAAGTGCCAATTAAAGCTCAAAATACACCTCAAATTTTTTTGAGCACTTCTTCATTTTCACCCTGTACGAAAATCTAGTGTCGAATGAAAACAATACAATAAATTTTCTAAACAACAATGAAACTGATAACAAATTTAAGAGTAACAAAATTAGATTAACTTCCATCTTGTTCCCTTCCCAATACTACTTTAATCAGACAAAACGTCTTATATTAACTACGAAATGCATGTCGTTTATGCCCTTTGAAATATCAGTATTAAATTTTAACTGAGCACAAAGGAAAAGGAAGTTTATAAGCGATTTTGGCTCTACGGTTTTGTTTGTGACTCGTGGTTCGAATTTTGAATAACTTTGGGCGAATGGCGTTAAGTAGTCATTGACGGTTTTCAGAATTTTAAGTAATTTAGGGCCTTTGGACAACGCGTGTTAAACGTGCCATCGCTACGCATTTTTAGGGTTTCGTAGCCGAAATGGCAAAAACGGAACCCTTATACTTTCGTCATGTCCGTCGGTTCGTCCGTATATCACAGTTATTTTAATAAATAACTACCTACAAGATTTATATTGCAGAAATTTGGAGTATTAGCAGCGTGGTGAAATGAAATTGAAGTTAAATCGTCAGAGTAAAGTTATACTAGGGTAGCCACTCTCGAGTAAATTAAATGGTCGTTTTTGTTTCGTTTGGCCCGTAACGTAGCTAACGCTGTCTCTTACTGTCCGCGAAACTGTTAATAGTGCATTTTTATTATGCGACCTTCAAGCTTTTAAGAAATAAATATAATAATAATAATAAATATTACAGTACAATTTTACACAAAGCGAACTAGTCCCACGGACTCCACGGTAAGCTCAATAAAGCTTGTGTTATGGGTACTAGGTGACGACGGTAAATATATCTATTTACTTATATACATAGAAAACATCCAAGACCCAGGAACAAATATTTACGCTCATCACACAAATATTTGCCCTTGCCGGGATTTGAACCCAGGATCTTCAGCTTCGCAGGCAACGTTACTCCCGCTAAGCCAAACCGGTCGTCAAAAGGTGTAGAAAAGAGCGTACTCCCACCTGAAAGTCCGGCAACGCACTTGTGACTCCTCCGGTGATGCAAGTGTCTATGGGACGGTGATCGCTTACCATCAGGCGACCCGTCTGCTCGTTTGCCCCGTATGTCATATAAAAAAAATATATATTCAAATTTTCGTATAATTCTCAAAATCTAGATTTCGTGCTAGGTAACTTCTAAATAAAATCTGTGTTAGGTTACTTTCGTTATCTTTTATTTCTTAGAGGATGTTTTTTGGGGCGTATAAGTATATATACTTATAAGTTATTTACTTTCAACCACCGCGCAGTCTGCTGGTAAACCAGTAAATAAATCACCCGTTTTTAAAGTGACAAAGACAGGCTGTCCCCGCTTTGAGCGCGTGGGGGTAAACTACGAAAAGCCCGTTTAACTAAAATACAATGTGACAGCTTTATTAGTGCTCCAGGCTTTTTTACAGTGAGCTTTATCATTGCTTTGATTGAGAATGATTTGACTATATAATATGGAATTAGAATAGCGGAGATGCTTTTACTTCAATTCATCCTTACTTGTCCTAAATATTAAATAACAATATAATTTAGGCGTGTTTAAGACAAGAGAAATATGCTGTTTATACGGGCATGATACATCCTCAGCCGCACCGTCACTAACAGGTGAGATTGCGGTCAAATGCCCGTCTATCATCGTATAAAAAAAAATCTAACCTAAAAGTACACCTTTTTTTGTCTTACCTTTACCTTTACCCTTTGGCCGGGAACAGACTTGTGACTCCTCTGGTGATGCGGATGTCTATGGGTGACGGTAAACGCTGAACATCAGGCGACCCGTCTGCTCATTTGCCTTCTATGTCATAAAAAAAGGTCACCAGGCTGTATCTCATGAAACGTGATAGAGGCTGGCTAATGGATGATGAGACGACTGGAATCAACCGCGAAATTTAAAAATGTAGCTGGGGTGTGCCTGTATGAGCCAGAGTTAAATTGCTTTTGTCATTAATTATTAACTTATTAGTCAATGAGAAAAACATTCAAATGTGTTTATATCTAGCTCATACGAGTATAGGCACACAGCAGCTACATTTTTAAATTTCGCGGTTGATTCCAGTATCATCTTTCATTAGCCAGCCTCTAGTTAAATAGTTGAAATTTTCACAAATGATTCCGACACAGTATTTCTGTTGCTGTACGGAACCCTCGGTGCGGGAGTCCGACTCTCACTTGGCCGGTTTTTTTCTTATTATGAAAATTACAAAAAACACTTACCCTTTGTGTGCTATTTTTTAAGACGAAACAGCTTAAGTTGAAATTGTTCTGAAACTCGAACTTACCTGAAAAAAAAAGATTATTGTTAACAAACGGCATCGAACGATACTTAAATTACATTATACAATACACGATAATCACCCGCTCAAAGGTTAACTGGAAGAGATCCCTAATAGGGATAAGTTCGTCTTCGAACGTATGTCTTTTAAGTTGATTGCAATTGTAACTGGTTACTATGTACAATAAAATGTATGCATACATACAATACAACGTGAAAGTTAGGGAAGGACGGATAAGGTTCTCCAATGGGTTGGTTGTCACAGAACGTCCATAACGGAAAACTGAACAAAAGAATAAGTTCATCAATCGGTGTCGAAAGGTCGCGAGAGCTTGATCTAGGAGGTAAATGTTATGTCTCGCAATCTTTCGACACCGATTCATAGTCATTGCCGCTGTGACAACCGAACCGACCCGTGAGACAAAACCTTACCTAGTCTCTCATAAATTAAGATTGATTAAGTACAGATATGCACACGTGTGCTAACTCGGGGCACGAAAACTAGAGAGATGTAGATTGAGGATATAAAAAAAGTCATACGGACTATTTGAAGATTAGACAATCGAAAACATTTTTTTTTTCAATATTTTGTATGTTTGTGTGTGTGTTGCGACTTCATCGCGTCAAAACGACTAACGGATGTCAACCATTTTCGGTACACGCGTAGCTGAGCATCCACAGATGTTTATAGAATACTAATAACCCGACTATGCTGAAACAAAAACAGGATTATAGCCTTGTCTTTCGCCGCGAACGAAGTGCCGGTCTAATACTAAATAAAACCTTGTAAAAGTACTTTATATCGAATCAGATATCCAAACAATAGAATATTACTCACAAACTACTAATCGATCATACAAATTATGAGATCAAAGACTTCGCGTGCAAAATTGAAATTGAGACAGACCGACAATCGTGAAAAATGCACCTTGGCATGGCATGAAGCGATAACACGTGCAGTCGAATTTACAAAAGTTGTATTTCGATTTGTTCAAGATTCAGATTGAATTTTCTATTTTCCTGTGTAATATTTATTGGAAAAACAAATAGTATAACGTTCACCGCATCGAACAACATATCCATACTAATATTATAAATGCGAAAGTGTGTCCGTCTGTCTGTCTGTTACCTCCTCACGCTTAAACCGCTGAACCGATTTGGATGAAATTTGCTACGGAGATAGTTTGAGCCCCGGGGAAGGATATAGGCTACTTTTTATCCTGGAAAAATACCCTTAGTATTATAATAATTTGTATGCGTAGTATGAATTACTTAGATATAATAATAATTTGGTAGAAAATTGGATCGTATATTTATGAATCAACATTGAATATATCACTTATTTCGTAAACACTATACTTATTACTCTATACTTTTATAAAGATGAAAAATTAAATGTCTGTATTTTGGATATTAAGAAAAAAGTGATACGGACTATTTTAAGGTCACTGAATCAAAAATATTTTATTTTTTGTATGTGTCGTTGTGGCTTCATCACGCCAAAACGGCTAAACTGCATCCACAGACGGTTAACACTTTTTTTTCGTAGCGCTAAGCACTTTCCTCTACATACGGGGAAACGCATGGTATCGGCTACGCGTCTTCGAGCAGGGCGCCCGCTAGGCGGGTTCCTGGCAGTAAATGCGTTAATAGGATAATTTTTACTCGACTTCGCTCATGAAAAAATAAAGTTACGATTTTTCTCCTCCGCGTACGAAATTGCGGCGGGCACCATCTTGTTGTTTAACCGACTTCCGAAAAAGGAGGAGGTTATATGTTCGATGGTTTGTATTTTTTTTTATGTATGTTCACCGATTACTCCGCCAATTGTGGACCGTTTTTGAAAATTATTTTTTTATTTGAAAGGATATACTCCTGAGGTGGTCCCATTGCCACCAAGTTGGGATCTGATGATGGGATCTCAGATACCTCGAGGGCAATCCTCAAATTTTATAGGCACTTATAACGTTTTTCATATAATTTCTTAAGCTATTTAAGTATTTGCATATGGTAGTCATCATCTCATCATGCTGAGCTGATGACGGAAGGTACAACTCCTTATTAGTTAAGAGTTAGAGGATAATTCTTAAAAAAAAACATCTATTATAGGTAGATTCATTAAAACTGTAAGTCATATTCTTTTTGGTTTCAAGATTAGATGATGGAATACCAGGGAAATCGAGAGAAACCTTCAAATGTTATAGGCACTAACAATGTTTTACATATATTTTTCTAAAGTTATCAGTTGTTTTCCTCTGATTGTCATCATTTCGTGCTGAGCTGATGATGGAAGGTACAATGAACTAACCAACTTTTAGATTTCTTACTTTGAAAGACTCGAGATGCGTGCAAAGTGCCTCCTCAATCTTACCATTCTGGGTTCTATAAAATACTTTATATCACTACTAAAATCCATGACTAAAAAGCAAAAAATAAAAAATTATAAATAAAAAAAGACCCGACGTCAAAATAAACTAAAAAGCCATAATTTATCTTTTATGTACGGTACGGATACATTTGAATGACCTTTTGAAGTCGGTGCCAAACCTGAAGTAAATAAAGTTCTTAATTCAACAAAAATACGAATTACTATGACTAAATATATATGTAGGTAGATAATAACTAAAGGCTCGCCGCCGCGGTTCTTGATAGTAATAAATGAATGGTTTGGCACCGACTTCAAAAGGTGATTCAAATGTATCCGTACCGTACATAAAAGATTAATTATGGCTTTTTATTGAAATAAAACAATTTAACGGATCATATCGCGTATATTATCTCATTTCCGAAACGTCGGGAACTAAAATGAGATAATATACGCGATATAATCCGTTAAATTGTTTTATTTCAATGAGTAATAATCGCGGAAACAGAAGAAAATATTATGGCTTTTTAGTTTATTTTGAAGTCGGTTCTTTTTTTATTAATAAATTTTTATTTTACACAAATTAATGATGAATACAAAAGATGATTTGATATTAGTTGTTGTTTATGTGTAAAAACAAATCCATGATTTTTCTTCCTTTCTAATAATAAACATCAAATATTTCTATGAACAGACAATCCGTTTTCCAGCGTAATAAAAATAGATAAAGATCATTATTAAGGATAATATTTAGATCTTAGCAAGCAAAGTCGAGAGTCTCATTATAAAATTAAAAATCCTCCAAGTATTCCATTTTTAATTTCCAGCGACGTTGACTCTCCTTTCAAGTACTCTGAAGTGTCTTGGGAGTCGATGACTGGTCAATTTCATAACCTGGTATAAGGAGTTTTGGGTGTTTTACAGTAAAACATCTATACAATTATAAAGTTGAAAAAGTGAAATATCTGTACATATTGAACATATCTAGAAAAAATTGATTGTAACGGACCAATTGGAGGTCACTCTATAAATATATTTTAAGATTTTTTTGTATGTGTGTATGTGCCGTTGTGGCTATATCACGTCAAATTGTATGATCAGATTTAAATCATTTGTGGAACACTGGTGGCTGGGTATACACAGACGGTTATTAGATAATTTTTACTCTAGTACGCTGAAGTAAAAAAGGGGTTTATGATTTTTCTCACCCGCTGAAGAAGTTGTCATTTCTAGTTACAAATAAGAATGCAAATAATATTACCTACCTGTCTCTCCCTTAACACAATGCTATTGAAATCACTTTCTCAACTTTGCGGCTGACACTATTATGGTTATTTATTCGCTTTTTTGGAATATATTTATGAGATATAAGTATTTATGTATGTTTATCGAATCTACGCACTCTTAGTTATGTATGATTGTGACAGCCAACTTGTGAGACAACCTTATTCGGTCTCTAGTAAATAAAAAATATTAAGTAAAAAAAAACAATTTGCATATTATATACGCGAAGAACAATTTATATCTTTTTGTTGCATGTAAAACATAATTTATCGACGTAACTGCGTTCATGGAGGAGAAAAATCATAACCCTAAACTAAGAGTTATCTTCAGCTTAGTCCAAGTACATTACCTAGGCTATAACCATCTGTGGACGCCCAGCAACCCACGTATCAAAATTAATTCAAATCCGTTTAGCCGTTTGGGCTTGATGAAGCCACAGTGACACATACAAACATACTTTTTTCGATTCAGTTACCTTTAAATAATCCGTCCGTGTCACTTATTTTTTTGAAAATATCTTTAGTGTAAAGTCATTTAATTTTTATAATTTTATAATAGTATAGATGTCGCAGGCCTGTACTTCAGGTCTTCAGGTCCTTAATATCTAGAACAAATAGTTAATATTTATAATGACAATTAAATCATATTTATTTTCGAATTGTACAAACTATGATATTTTTTTCTTTGGACATTAATGATATTGACATAATTTTATTTTGCTATATTATATTCTTATTATTTAAAATCTAAGTTAAATCACATGTATATTGATTGTATGATATTAAGGAATAAATGGCTCTATTATTATTATTTATTATTATTATAAATGTCCCTAATTTTAATAATGATTTTACGGTGCGTCCACACTTGTATCATTTGCTCGTATCCGATCACCGTGGCGTGGCATGACTGCGTATCGCGCTGCTTGGACGCTCCCTGTCGGCGCGGCGATTACGCCGCGCGGTGATTGTCCGATCTAAGTTTGTGATACGCGTGGATACATGGATTTCGTGCGATCGGACCGGCGCAACGTCCAAACGCGTGATCGTGACACGCGATCATGCCACGGGACGAAGATCTGACCGGGCAAATGATACAAATGTGGACGCACCTTAAAATCATTATTAAAATTAACGACATTTATAATAATAATAAATAATAATAATAGAGCCATTTATTCCTTAATATCATACAATCAATATACATGCGATTTAACTTAGATTTTAAATTATAATAACCTTTACCTACGACAATGGCACAACAAAAGCATTTTACAAAATTTCATATACTCGGTTACAAATCTGGCGAGTCACAAAATATTTAAGTCTCTTATTTAGGGTTCCATAAGGGTTCCCGCGGCAGCGCTAACAGTTTTACGACCCCCAGCTCAACTGCAGAACCCTCTCAGAGTTATAGTCTTCGTAAGAACTACAAGTACTAGTTCATTTGCTTAACTTCAGATATATATGTACAGGGTGGTTGGTGATAAACTCTAAATTATATTAAAAAAAGATGAAATGTTCTCCAATTTTATCGGTATTTTTTTAATAATATATTTAAGTATTTTAATAACTTAATATACTTTAAGTTTTTGGCTACTTTGTCGACCGGTTTAGCTCAGAGGGAGTAACGTTGCCTGCGAAGCTGAAGGTCCTGGGTTTAAATCCCGGTAAGGGTAAGTATTTGAGTGATGAAATTCCATATTTGTTCTTGAGTCTTGGATGTACATATGTATGTATATATTTCTATTAAATATATCGTCGTCTAGTACTCATAACAAAGCTTTATGAGGCATAGCATGTAGTCCCGTAATATTAATTTATTGAATTTAATTAGTTATTCGTTCTTTTTACTCATATTTCAACTCTTTCGTATTATTTTGGTTAGTAATACCTACTTAAGACGGTATATCTTTTGATCTAATTGTTTCAAAAGGAAAAGAAAACATTTTTACAGTGTATAAGGCATTGATTAGCCATTTTTAACAATAAATATTCGAAAAAGAATACTTACTGAGTCAGCGATTTTACGGAATTAAATCATCCCAGATTTATTTGTTATCTAGAAGGAGATTTCGTCAGCGGAGGAGCAAAAAATATGTTTAATTTTTGAACGTCGTCGAATAAAAAGTATTTTATAATTAGCCGTTTCGGCACGATGAAGCCACAACAATACATACATACTTAACATACAAAATATCCAAAACTTATATTTTTCGATTTAGAGACCTTCAAATATTTTTGTGAAATCGTATCACTTATTTTTTTAAATTTCGTCAACTTAAAAAGTAAAGTTAAATAATTGTTAAATATACAAATAAGAAAAAGGTTTTGAGTAACTGAAAATTCCTTCTTGTGAAAATATTTTAATGAAAAACGGGGATTTTCTAGCCTAAGGCATGAGAGTGTAAACCTTTACTGATAGCTTAAAACAATATACATGAAGCTATTCATGGAAAACAAATTTTAAGATTTATAACATAACTTGTGGGCAATCTTTTTTGGCCAGTAAGGAAGCGATTTTGTGGAAAATAAAAGACCTCAGATTTACTGAGAAAAAATAATTAATTTTTACATACGTTACGTTACGTTTTATGGTCTTACGTTACGTTACGGTTTACAAAAAAAAAATAAGGTTGGTAATAGAAATATTACAGAAAAAAAAACCGTTTGGAAAACATTATTATTTAGGCTGTGTATGTTTAGATTGCTAATATGCGTTGCTCGTATATAAGCAATCCTTTAAATCTTTATACCTATAAATTCATAAAGGTATGATTGGCAAACTTAACGTATTAAAGCAAATCTATCTATATCAGTCAACCACTGGGAACGAAAAAACAAAAATTATAATTATGTGTTTTGTAATTATGTCCTATAAAATACTACTTAATATCTAGTTTATTAAGTCTTAGGAGGGGTTCTAGCAAGGATCTTAATTTATATTTTAATTAGAAATATTAATTGAAAATTGCATGAATGTGATGTAAAACTTAGAATTTATTTAATGTTAATCAATATGAAGAATTATTATGTTAGGTACCATTTTTGTATTATCTCGTGGACATCAATTTAAAAATTGCATTTATACCTACCTATTATTTTTAAAATTTAATTTTATATCATGTTAATATTTGTCAATTACCTACTGCTAGAAATAAAAGGTGTTTTAGTGTTCCGTAGCCAAAATGGCAAAAACGGAACCCTTATAGTTTCGTCATATCTGTCCGTATGTCATAGGCATTTTACTTAAAAACTAATAAATGTATATTGATGAAATTTGGAGCATAAAGGTGTCTTGTGTAGGCTACGTAGTTTGATAGTTAAACAATAAAAAATAATATTTCTAGGGGGACGTTTTTTTTTTCATCTGTAGTGCATTTTTTCATATGGACGACTGCGAAACCTTACACTGAGCATGGTCCAACATGCTCTTGGTCGGTTCTTTTAAACACTGTAGTAACATTCCCTAGAGTTTGAACTAAATCATTTCTATTTTATTTATTTATTTAAATGGTATCTACTTCTGATTCTTTGATTTTGATCATTTTGATTTTTTCTTGGTCACCTCTCGAGAACCTTTTTGCCCCAACAGTCGTTATTGATGATTGTTTCGAGTCAATGTTAATGCCCTACTTCTGTGGCAAGCCAGCTTTTCGCCACTTTCTGGCCGAGTGCTTTTTCCACACGTTTTGAACCGCGGCCAAATTATGCCGCCATCTTTGCCAAAATTACACACTTGGGACGAAAGCGGGTGTAGTTTGCAGAATACCCGTATGTATTTGCAAATCATAGGTACAGCCTCGAGCATTAATATTAACCATAACAAACTATCACGAATCTATTTCACGGGCAATTATTAGGACGTGTCAGAAATTTTCACCCGACTTCTCGTAAACCCATACGTAATATGTTAACTTTTGTTATGAAACCGTTTCGATAGTAGCAAGTTTTAACACAGCTCCAGAAAAAAAATCTTGTTTCCCCATACAAGGTTCTTACCGTGTGAGACGTCACTAAGCTAGTAGGCTTTAGTAAGCATTTTTTGGGAGAGGCCAAAAATGAGATTTTAATATTGTTGTATCACGTGGAGTTTTTATGAGATTGAATTAGTTTTTTGAGTAATATTTTTATTATTGAGAGGTCATTTTATAAAATACCACTGAAAATAGTTGTTATATAGCCTATTTCATTGACCATAAACCTATAATAGTTATCAGTAACATGTTTTAATTGTAAGGTTCATTGTACCCTATTGTTACGAGCGTGGGGTATAGGATAGAGTTAAAACACCTTGACAGTTCCACGTTAGTTTATTTGCGACTAACAGTAGCAGGGATTCACTGTTAAACTCGTCCCGGTACCGATACTAGACTTCGCACCGTTTATAGCACACACTGAGTCACTGACACTGAACACTTTCTAGTTCACTTCCACTACTTCACTTTTATCACTTCACTTTCCACTTGTTTCTCCTTCGCTTGCCACTTTAAGACTGCCGTATGCTCCATCGTCGTCGTCTTTTATACCCGTGAATTTCGCTCGTCTTTTGTCACTTTTTATCGTCATATTTTCGTTATTGTGCTGTTTTGAGTAGCGTCGTCTTTCTAGTAAATTGGTCTGTGTCGAAGGTTCTAGCATATTCGAATCCCATACATTTGTCCTTTAAACTTCTAAGGCACGGAATGTTCTTTTCTTTCTAGAAACTTTAGTCTCACTTACTAAAATCTAAACATCCGAAGAAAACTTGCAAAAAGCTCGCCCATGCTGGGATTAGAACCGCCGACTTCACGATCACTAAGCCACTTTCTTACGACGGGCCATTCGGTTCTTACTTTAGTCTGCGAAAAACTGATACACATTTACTAAACACTATTCGATGATTGATGACGCTATGGTTATTCGCAACACTATCTAACTTAAATAAATGAAAAAAAAAATGACAGTTCGGATTGGGATGTTGACATTTTTTTTTATGGTATGTTATAGAACAACTTCTCAATAATTGATACATTGGTGAAAAAACTACTTAAAATCTCATAAAAACTCAACGTGATTAAGATTTTTTTCTACTCCTATACTTTTATCTGTCATTTACATAGTCGCTAAGTCATATACAATGACACCGATAATAAGTCGGCGAAAACTCTATGCTCTATGGTCCATAAAATCACTGCTTAGCACACTTTTATAGTTCATACATTTTTCATAAAAGCACTGTTTAGTGTGCTTTTATAGTTCATACATTTTTCATAAAAGCACTGTTTACCATGATAATAACAATAACTTTTTTAAGTAAGGCGTCAGTCCTAATTTTTATAAAGTAATTACAGCGGTACCAACTTATTAAATCAATATTACACAAAATAAACTCTGTTTTACAAACTTTGTATTATTATGTTATTTACTATTCAATGTTAAAAAAGTCGGCATCAATTATGTCTTAATTAACATTTCTTATTATTTTTAGATATATTTATTTAACTAGACAGTTGGTATTACTAGCGAGTGCAAACAAATATAAAGGATAACAAAGAATAGACAAGCGGTCATTTTTGAGTTTCCACCAAAAATGTTAACTTTTTAACTTCCAAGTTTCTATTTGAAAAAGAAAAGTCAATAAAAGCTTATTTAATATTGTACTTTACCGCATAAAGTATTACTTCCATAAATAAAAAATAAAACTGTACCTACATAGCATAATTTTGTTTTATTTAAAAGTAGTCGTAGAAAAAGTATTGTATGCAACGGTGTATAACTGGTTTAAAAACGCTCGTGGCATCTTTACTTGCGATGTTCGCCAAGGCTCACATTGCAACCCACGCCACTCGCGTTTTAAGACCCTTCTTATACAACAGTTGCATAAAATACTTTTGTTCTGCAGCTATGTTAAAACTTGCGTGTATCGATACGGTTTGATAACAAAAGTGACTATTCATTTCATGCGTTATTCAATGGTATTATTAGATATTAATGTTTTCATACTTTAAAAATGGACTTTCCAACCCAACTATAAAGGCTCATAAAACAAGCTACACGTAAAGTATCGAACTAATTTTTTTTAAGATTTCTATCATAGAAACTACCATTCCGCATCAATTTATTTTTATTTAAGTACAGTCTACATCCCAATTGAGGATCGCTAGTTTACTGGCCCCATGACCCGCGTAGGCGGCCTCTTCAAAGATATAATTATTGTTTAAACAAGCCCAATACAAATATTACCCTCGTCAGTACAAAGTACCCCCCCTCCTTCCCTCTTCCTACACCTCTTCCTCCGCTGCCTAGGATACATCATGAACTGTACTAAATGTTCAAGGTACATAGAATATTTCTATTAATTAATTGTTTCTTCGAACTATTCCGAGTATGATACTCTAGTTTGTAGTGTTGTAGTCATGGCAAAATCAAGAAAATATACACAGGGTTCCCCTTGTTTACGCTTTTTTTTTTTTTCGAATCATGTATCAGGACACTGTGTGGAGTGGGACATATGGAGTCGTGTAAACCTCTATTCAAAAAGTTGCGCATATTACCGCTCCCATGCTTATATATCAAGGAAACTTGTATATTTGTTAATGAACATCTGAAAATGTTTAAAACTAACGCAGATGTGTTTAATTTGGGCACTAGAGGGGCACAAAATCTGTACCTTCCTATAGCCCGCCTCTCGCTAGTAAAAAGAAATGCTATCCACTCGGCGATTAAAATTTATAATAGACTACCAGAATATTTAAATCAGTGTGACATACGGGAATTTAAGTGGAAAATCAATAATTATTTAGTGAATAATAGTTATTACTCAATTTAAGAGTACTTGTCAGATTGTACGAATTAGATTTTTATTATTATTTTTATTTTATTCTGACACAGATTTTATACTTGACATTGTAATTTAATTCGACATTATTTTTATTTTTTTTAACATTAACTTTAATATTAAATTATTGTCTCATACTAGACATGTAAGCTTTTATATTTACACGTCGCGTCAGCGGCCAAATATGAGATACTATTAGGAATATTTAAGACCATTTATCGTGTACCATATTTGTAGTAAATAAAGACATTCATTCATTCATTCATTCATTCATGATTTGGCCGAAATTATAATTTGGCATAATGCATTTTTTTCTGAACACGTAAACTTTTCAAGATTTTATAAAACAAACCTAACCCAACCTAATGTATACAACTGGATAAAATGCTTTAAAAACTCCTGAAAATTGTACAGTTCCTGAAAAAACTGCATTATGCCAAAATATGAATTCGGCCACATCATTATTCGGACAATCGAGATTATGCCACATAAGGGGACGCTATACACAGACAACAGCTAAAAATCACATCCCAATGTTTTAACAGTAGTCAAAGTGGTGTGCACGCCATACTATTATATGATTGAGGTCTCAGTCTTGACAATTAAATAATTATTTAATTTAATTTGTAACGTACAACATGGTAATACAAAAGAGGATTAGATTATTTATTTTGAACTATTCAAAAATGAAGTTCATAATGATCTATGTATGTTATCCATTTCACATGATGACCTAAATTGTTTTTACAAAAATTTATTTGGCATAATTATAAATAATTTTAATACTCATTTCAAAATGAAAACTATTTCTGGGTCAAAAACGAAGTTTAGTGAATGGGCTACTGTCGGCATTCATAGAAGTAGAAATAGGCTTTATGAATTATATGGAGAGAAAGAGGTAAACAAGAATACTGCTTTCCTGGACTATGTCAAGAATTATTCAAAAATGTTTAAGAAGGTATGCATAGCCGCTAAGGCAAATTATATTAGTTCTAAACTCAAAATGTCTGACAATAAAGTGAAAACTGTTTGGAATATTATTAATAGAGAAACTGGTAAAACAAAAACTCGCAATAGTCAAGTCAACATTATGACAGGAAATGGTCAGAACGATGTTGCCTCGGCATTCGAGGATTATTTTTCCAACATTGCAATTAATACTACAAGATATCTTCAATCATCTGCAACAGAAGCCCATTTGTTACTTAATGTTAATTTTAACAAATGCAATGTAAGCTTTGAATTTAGTCAAGTAAATTCAATAGACGTTATTAAAACATTTAAGTCACTGAATTTAAAGAAAACAGAGGATTTATGGGGAACTTCAGTAAAAATTGTTCATCATATCATAGACTCAATTGCACCCCATCTAGCCTTGATTTATAATAATTGCATATCAGAGGGCGTGTTTCCAGATCTTATGAAACTTAGTAAAGTCATACCTCTTTTTAAATCAGGTGACTTCAGTGACTTGACTAATTTCCGTCCGATATCTATACTACCTGTATTAAGTAAAGTTTTCGAAAAGTTAATGTTGATGGATCTGCTGGGACACTTCAATAGAAATAAACTACTTAGTAGTAAACAGTTCGGTTTCACAAGGGGACGTTCCACGGCTGATGCAGCATCTGTACTCATTAAATATATTTACAACATCTGGGAGAAATCTTGTGATGCAATTGGAGTTTTTTGTGACCTTTCTAAGGCATTTGATTGCGTTGATCATGGAACACTCATTTTGAAATTAGAACATTATGGCCTGTCTATAAATGCCTTAAGCCTTATGTCTTCATATCTCAGCAATAGAACACAAACAGTTGTTGTAAATGGAACCCAATCCAGTGGAGCTGCAGTTAAGCTAGGAGTGCCACAGGGCTCTATCTTAGGGCCATTTCTATTTTTGGTTTATATAAATGACTTACCATCTATAGTAGAAAATCTTTCTGATATAGTACTATTTGCTGATGATACATCATTAATTTTCAAAGTTGACCGGGAAGCAACAGACTATTCCGAAATTAATAGTGTACTAGTTAAAGTACTTGACTGGTTTAATATTAATAATCTGGTATTGAATGCTAAGAAAACGAAATGTGTTAGATTTGCTTTACCGAATGTTAGAGCAGTGGATTCTGCTATATCGCTCAATGGTGAATGTTTAGAAATGGTGGATAGGGCATTATTCTTAGGTATAACACTGGACAAGAACTTGCAATGGAGTCCCCATTTAGCAGTACTTGCAGGTAAATTAAGTTCAGCGGCTTACGCTATTAGAAAAATTAGACAATTGAGCAATGTTGATACTGCTCGCTTAGTATATAATAGTTATTTTCATAGTATCATGTCATACGGTATTCTGGTTTAGGGCAAAGCAGCTGACATAGAGACTATATTTGTGTTACAAAAAAGAGCGATTCGTTCTACTCGTATATATAACTTGAACTCCCGTGACTCCTTAAGAGGACTTTTTAAAGACATCAACATATTAACCGTAGCGTCTCAATATATTTATGAGAATATTATTTATGTTATTAAGAACCTAGAGTCTTTTACTAGAAATTCAGATATCCACAATTTTAATACTAGAAATAAAAACAAAATCGCTATTAGAAAGTTCCGCGTTCGTAAAGTAGCCAAATCATTCGTAGGCCAATGTATACATTTTTATAATAAGCTACCAGATGATGCTTTGAAATTATCGTTTCCAGCTCTCAAAAAGTACTTAAAAGAGTCCCTAATGGCAAAGGCTTATTATAGGGTAGAGGACTATTTAACAGACAAAAATGCATGGCCCAAAACAGAAGCCAAATAATTTACTTTCTACCGGGACACGGTTCTTATAAGGTGGCATATCAAACGTATGTAAGTTGTTTTAAATAAAAATCACTATTTTGCTTTTTTTATATTCTTGATTTTTTTTTTTTACTTTTATAAGTTTTGATATGTTTCCTTGAAGAACTACGCATTGAGTTTATACTCAAAACATATATTTAGGTTAGTTAGGCTAAGCACGAATATTGTAATAGATATAAGAGTTATTTCGAAAAAATGACTGACTGTTGAGTTTGTTTCGGCTTTCTTCTCTTCAGTGGTCTTCTCTTGGGAAACGCCGTAGAGTCAGACTTGTAAAAGTGCCCTTGTGGCCTACTTACAGAATAAAGATCATTATTTCATTATTTCATTATTTATTTATTATTCAAAAAGTTACACAGCATTACAGTAAAAACCAAGGCACTGTGAAACACAAAAATACAAAAAAAAAAAACTTAAAACTAGTTTGATTTAGGCGACGTAACTCCGTGGCTCCGTTGCTTATTACTTACTAGCCTCTGCCCGCGACTTCGTCCGCCTTAAATTCGTTTATCGCGGATAAGGGTATTTTTTCGAGATAAAAGGTAGCATATGTCCTTCCCCGGGACTCAAACTATCTCCATACCAAATTTCATCCAAATCGGTTCAGCGGTTTCAGCGTGAACAGGTAACAGACAGACAGACAGACAGACACACTTTCGCATTTATAATATTAGTATGGATTGCTCTTCCGCAAATGAAGTTACGTGCACCATTCAGTCTACGCTATAATGAAGTTGTAAAATATAGCGTCTGTACACATAAAAGATATTTTCAAAGAAAAAAGTGGTTCACGGACTAATGAAAGGTCAGTGAATAGAATTTTTATTTTATGAATATTACAAGAGAATTATACACTAATCGGACTAGTCCCACGGTAAGCTCAATAAGGCTTGCGTTATGAGTACTAGGCGACGATATATTTATTAGATAAATTTACTTATATACCTACATAGAAAACATCTAAGGCTCAGGAACAAATATTTATGCTAATCACACCAATATTTGCCCATACCAGGATTTGAATCCAGGACCTTCAGCTTCACAGGCAATGTTACTCCGACTGAGTTAAACCGGTCGTCAAATTTGTTTTATTTTGGTACTAGCTTCTGCCCGCGATTTCGTCCGCGTTAAATTCGTTTATCGCGGATAGGGTTATTTTTCCAGAATAAAAAGTAGCCTATGTCTTTCCCCTGGACTCAAACTATCTCCATACCAAATTTCATTCCAATTGGTTCAGCGGTTTAAGCGTAAAGAGTTAACAGACAGACAGACACACTTTCGCTTTTATAATATGGATGTTTGTTATGCAATGCCACAAAGTTTATATTTGGCGCGAGTGGTTCAAATTTAGATTCCATAGCGTAACGAGGCTTTCTTGGCACGAAAAGGCGAATCATTTCATGCAGCCGTGCGAAAGACACAACTTTTCACCTCTCTACAGCGACGAAAATGTGAGATATAAAAAAACGATGCAATGGGGAATGGATGATTCCCCATTCATTTAAAACGAGTGATTATGAACCTACGAAACACACTCATATCAAAATAAACGAATAAACATATAAAAATATATAAATTCGAACTTCAAATTACTTTTCCACGCTAGCGCATAAAACGAACTTTTCCACGCAGTTTTGGCGCTGTAAACGGATTTTTTTCGAGCTAGTGAGATGAAATGGATTATCGTATGCCTTTTTCCTCCAAGCTGCGCTTTCTACTGAACGAATAAATTCCACATTTAATTGAAGACTTATTCCATAGCATTATGAAATCAAAAAGCGCTCGTCTCGAAAATTGGCGTAACGAGGGCAGTTAGGCAAAAGGGGGATTATGGGAGCGTCGGCAAATAAACGAGCTAACTGGTTGGGAGCGACAGCAGAACAGACCAGTTTTCTTTTCATTTTTACATTGCATACATTTAAAAAAATGACTAAAATCTGGCTTACATGATGAATGTTTTTACTGTATCAATGATTTTTTTAATTCTGACAACGAAGAAGTAAATAAATGAAGATTATAATAATAATAATTGATAAACGAAATGTATGTATTAGCCTAAATAATTATGACATCTAACTCTAATTGTAATGTAGTAATGAACTGTGAAGCCGAATTTTATATAATTGATTGAATTTGTAACCGTATGAAAAATAAGTACATTTGGGTACACCTGGAAAGGTTAGGGCTTGGTAAAACTATACTTTGTGTAATTGTTATAACATCTATACTTGACCCGACTTCTTTATACATAAAATAATACAGGGTAAAATGGGACGGCAATTAGTTATAACCGCGTAACAACTTCCGTGACACATTCTTCTTGTACATTTTTCTTTATGTATTTAAATATAGATTTTTACAGAGAGGTCTATGAAAATAAAGATTGAGCATCTAGTCTCTCAATAAACTTTTAATATTTAAACTCAAAACCTATGCCAAATTATTTATTTTATTAAGACCTCGCTAAGCAGGGCTTTTCTTTAAGAAGCGAATATTTTTTAAGAAAAGTTGATATAACTAGTTTCGTAGTAAAAATAACAAAGTTTGATGGAGTTTATCTTGGTTTTGGCGACTCGTGAAGATAAACTGAAACAGTATATTGGTACAGACGAGACGGTTGCTGTTACAACGATGGCGCATAATATACAACACGGAAAAGCAAAGAGCAACGGATTGAAGGTAATTCAGAGCTGTAAGCCCCTTAACTGTGTCACAAAATGTATGAACATTAGAGATGGGCTGACTATGGATTTTGCCGACTAACCGACTAAAAGGGTACATGCATGAATTATTGTATCGCTTTTCTTAACTAAATATCAAAATACCGAAAAACTTTTTCAAACTGTGAAATTAAAATTAAAATCGGCCAAGAAGTACGCATAATAACGGCATTTTAAACAAGTGATTAGACAGAGAGAAACGATGTGCACTGTTACGTCACAGTGCACTCCGGCCATAATAAACTCCATATTAAATTCTGTTTTGCAAGAAAGAGATAGAAAGAAATGTTTGATGGCTTATATCTTTGTTATTTTTATAGCTATTCGATTTTTTTTGTCTACTGTTTGTTACATGAATGAGCTTTTATTAAGCAAAAATAAATATTCATGCATATTCCCTATTGGCGCTGAGGTGGCCGACTAGGCGACAATGCCCATCAATGATTTCGGCTATGTTCGGGTGCAATCGGGTACGTACGTTTCAGTCCGTCAGTCTCGTCATATGCTCATGTTTTGACAACTTTGTTTTGTTAACGTTTTAACAATTTACTTGCTACACCGGCCAGCGGTATTTCTGATGATGGTAAAAAACAACAGTGAAATTATCTGATTGTTGTATTAGACAAACAAAAAACTTGAAGCAAATATTGGTAGTTTATTTTCTCTCCCGTAAGTCATAATGTGAAGAATATTCAGTATCTTTTTCCGACTAGGCGCCTACTATTCGCCAGCTAATAACTGTGACTGAATAATCGGCCTTCCCGACTAGTTAGTACATCTCTAATGAACAATAATAACAGCGCCATCTCTTAACGGACTCTTGGCAAGCAGTGACATGACTCATCATTGAAGACACCCGGGCCGGGAACATGTTAATTAACCGTCTAACTGCTCGGAATCTTTAATCTTTACGGTCGGCAAACAAGGAGCAAATTGTAAGGTGTAGCGGTTTTGCGGACGCTACGTAATTGCGTTTGCACGGTCCGCATACAAAGCGGGTACAGTCCTTGCAGCTTGGACGAAATTAAAAGTATAATTAACTTCTTGTTGGTTTAAAAGGTAAATTAGTTCTTAAGACCCTGTTAACTTTGGATTTGGTACTTGATGTTCATGTAACAATCATCAGTTACTATCGCAAGATTATTTGGCAAACGGTTTGGCTCAGCGGGAGTAACGTTGCCTGCGAAGCTGAAGGTCCTGGGTTCAAATCCCGGTAAGGGCAAATATTTGTGTGATGACCATATTGTTCCTGAGTCTTGGATGTTTTCTATGTAAATGTAAATGTATCTAATAAATATATCATCGCCTATTACCCATAACATAAGCCTTATTGAGCTTATCTTGGGACTACTTTGATTTGTGTAAAATTGTGCTGTAATATTTATTTATTTATTAAGGTCCGGTCAAGACAAGGTTGTACCATGCTCAGTGTAGGACTCCGCAGCCGTTACTATTTGTGTTTGTGTTACGATGACTTCAAATCGTTGCTTGTCTGGAAGACAGTCTGAATTCATATCATGGATATGTATCACCTGTTTTATACTACGGTTTAATCATATGGGGCGTTCAGTAGACATACATCGAATCAAAACATACCTTACGAATTCTTACTTCCTTATTTACTCGTGTTAAGGTATAATAAACTGCGCATTAAGGATATTTCAGAAAAATAGCATAGAGGTAATATCACCGACTTTTATTGTTTGTTATTTTGAGTTTATTCTGTTTATATGTGTTGTTATGGCTTCATCACGTCAAAACGGCTTAACAGATTTCAACCATTTTTAGTACACGGGTAGCTGGACATCCACTGATGGTTATAGGATACTTTTAATTCGAGTGCGCTGGAAAAAAGGGGGGTTAAGGCTTTTTGATGTGAATATTTATAATGTTAACATGAATGAACTTTTACTATTTTATATTACACTAGCTTCTGACCGCGACTTCGTCCGCCGTAAATTCGTTTATCGCGGATAAGGGTATTTTTCCGGGATAAAAAGTAGCCTATGTCCTTTTCGGGACTAAAACTATCTCCATACCAAACTTCATCCAAATCGGTTCAGCGGTTTAAGCGTGAAGAGGTAACAGATAGACAGACAGACTTTCTCATTTATAATATTAGTATGGACCAGAAGGTCCATACTAATATCCGCAACTTTGTTCGTGCAGGAGGAACATTACCTCGATTAATTATTCAGCGTAGTCGGGTAAAAAGTATCCTATAACTACCTGTGGATACCCAGCTACCTGTGTACCAAAAGTAGTTAGCTGATTCGACGCGATCAAGCCACAACGACACTTGCGAACATACAAACATACAAAAAAACCAAAAAAAAATATTTTTTGATCAAGTGACCTCCAAGTAGTCCGTTTCAATCAGCATTTAGAAAATATCTTCTATGTATAGACATTTCATTTTTACAACAATAATAGTATAGATGATATACATAGACAAAATCGAAATGACGAAACTATAAGCATTTCGATTTTACCATTTAGCTACGGAACCCTAATAAATAGATACACAGATTCATCGCGGAAAAATGTACGGTTACAGAAAAATAAACAAAATAGTAGACGTAAATACGTAATATTACTTTGTTGACAGCCCCTAATGATTCTCAAAATGTAACAAACACTGTAAATAATACCCTCAAAGTCGGAGGCATGACGCATTTAAATGTATATTGTTTCACAAATTATCCCCATTTGCGAGTCCCTCGTCAGTGATCGCATTTATTCAGGGATGCTGGTAAGGGAGATACTATACAAAGTATATCTGGCGTCAACGAGAAGCCTGACAGATTTTACTCGATACTAACAGTACGGTATAACGATATGGGGCAAATGTTACGATTTTGACAGTGTATTTATAATGCAGAAAAGTGTATATTTGGACTTAAAACTATAGAATCATGCAGACCTTATTTTAAAGTTCATAGAATACTTTCTCTTTATTTTTATATGACATAGGAGGCAAACGAGCAGACGGGTCGTCTGATGGTAAGCGATTACTGTCACCCATAGACACTTGCATCACCGGAGGAGTCACAAGTGCGTGCGTAGTCGTGTATTTCACCTTCCATGTATTTAGATTCCCATGGTTTGTGTATTTAATATTTTATTCTGTTTCCGCGATTATTACTCATTTAAATGAAACAATTTAATGAATTATATCGCGAATATTATCTCATTTGAGTTCCCGACGTTTCGGAAGCTTTTCAGTTTTCCATTGTCTCGAGTTGACTAATAAAAGATATATTTTCCAAGCAAACTACCCACTTTGAGAAAACAAATAAAGGTGTACATACTTGCCAGATGGGCCTTATCTGTAAAGACAATTACACATGTGAAGATCTGTTACAAAAATATAAGTATTGTCAAATACTTTTATGGCTATAATGACTAATGTATGACTTTTTATATAGGGTGAGTTAACAATGTTTGCACTTTTGAAACATCGATAAAAATTAACTATACATATTTTTCAATATTTTATTTATTTAATCTAGTAACAGATTATAGCAATTTGTTTTTTAAAAAGACATCATCCAGACGTCCTCCGTCGCGTTGTTGGCACTCCTGCAATCGACTACGCAAACCTTGGAAAACTCGCTGTCACATGCTACGAGGGATCGCGGCTATCTCATCATCTTTTTCTAAAACTGCTTAATACAAAAATTTCCCGTGAAACGCTGCATTATAAATAAAAAAAGAACCGACTTCAAAATAAACTAAAAAGCCATAAATAGTCTTTTATGTACGGTACGGATCACATTTGAATCACTTTTTGAAGAACCAACGGCCATCGGTTCTTCGAACTATGTGCCCTGCCCATTGCCACTTCAGTTTGCTTACCCTGATTGCTATGTCGGTGACCTTGGTTCGTCTGCGAATCTCTTCATTCCTGATTCATTCTCGTAGAGAGATCCCGAGCATAGCCCTTTCCATAGCTTGTCGAGTGACTTTAGCTTCTTTAAGAGCCCTATGGTTCGAAATCACGTCTCGGCTTCGTATGTCATCACCGTTAATACGCACTGGTTGAAGACTTTCGTCTTCAAGCCCTGAGGTATCATGGACGAGAAGACACTTCGCAGTTTCCCAAACGCTGCCCATCCGAGTTGGATCCGTCGATTTATCTCTTTCTCGAAGTTGGACCTGCCTAACTGGATTGTTAGTCCTATATAGACGTATTTTATAAATATCTCGTTGAATATTGGTTTTCAACACAAATTAACGTGGTTAACGAAGAGTAGGATGGCCCTGAAGTCCGCCCGTGTTCTCGTGTAGATTAAGTTATCATCACTCAATTGACGCAGGATGAGAGGCCGATCGATACGATAAGATAATTGTATCATCCACTTTGATTATAAAGGTATACAATATCAAATTATGTAGTCAATTAAATGATTTTCCGAAAACGTACATGTTTTTACAAGCATTTATTTAACTTGCAATGTAACTATGTTTTGGTGGAGTCTTGCAAGTTAAGAGCCGGCAAGCTCGGCCGAATTTCACCTTCCCACACGAACGGAGTTTCGTTCTCATTTTAAAACTACGTGATGGATTATAACGAAACTTTGCATATACAATGACATGAGATATATCTAGGTTTGTATTTAGTTTATATGGCTCCAGCTTAAAAAAACAAACAAAATATAGCAAAAACAAGATTTTTATGAAAAACTTAAATTTGCTTAATTTTTTTACTATAGTATCTGAAGGTACATGAACTAATTACAAGCCTGCATATACCTAAACTTATTCTAAGTACAAAGTTTCAGAGCAAACTAGCTAGTCATTTTAAAATGAGAGCGTAACTACGTTTGTATGGAGAACCTAGCTTACCGGGAACTCTTAAAGACCTACTTCCCGATTGAGCTAAAATTTGGCGTACCTATGTAAGTTTGGTGACAATGCAATAGTATGATACCATCGAGCTGATCTAATGATGGAACAAGAAGGTGCTCATAGGAACTCTCTAATAATAATCTATGCAATCCTACCGAGTTTGGGCTATTTAGAATCGTCTCGGTGAGTAGTTGATGGATGTTCTTAGAAAAGTAGAGTCAGCAATAAAATCCAGTCAAAAAATGATTTTTTTGACATAAACTTATTTAAATACTATGAACAGAAATAATTAATGTTTCAGAATTATGACATTCAGCCCCTCTAGCACATTTACCGCGCAACTCTTTGTCATGTGCCAAATATTACCACAAGTATTTGCCCTTACCGGGATTTGAACCATTAGTTTCGCAGACAGGATCCCTACTGCTCTTTGTCAAGGTCAAGAGGTGCGCCTAAGATGGCCCGGTTCATAAGATGGCCCACTATCAATTATTTTGTATTTTTAAAGTTCGAATGAGTTTAAATTTCGCGCCCCTGTTCTGTAAATAAAATTGCAGTTTTATACCTACTAAGGTACCAGAGATAAAACTGCAATTTTATATCGAAACCAAAGAAGTTGAACTAAAAAGATTAAAGTGGGCCATCTTAAGAACCTGGCCTTCTTGGGCGTAAGAACCTTATAAGTGTACTGTCTAAAAAAACCGGGTAAGTGTGAGTCAGACTCGTACAAAATATACGCTGCAATTGGCCGTAACTATGAAAATCCAGTGTTAGCAGAGCCCTACTACCAAGAAAAATATATGCGGTGTTTGATAATTTTATATTGGTTACTGACATAGACAGACAGACATAAAATTATGTTGTTATAGCGGCAACAGGGATACATCATCTGTGATAATTT
Organism: Hedya salicella; assembly: GCA_905404275.2. Taxonomy (NCBI): domain Eukaryota; kingdom Metazoa; phylum Arthropoda; class Insecta; order Lepidoptera; family Tortricidae; genus Hedya; species Hedya salicella. The sequence goes on along the minus strand of FR990097.1, from coordinate 50,291,401 downwards.
CAACTGTCTAGCTATGACGGTTCATGTGCTACAGCCTGGTGACAGACGGACAGACAGACGGACGGACACCGGTTTCTTAGTAATATGGTCTCGTTTTACCGTTTGGATACGGTACCATAGAAATATATTGCACTAGTTTCTTACGACGGTTCTTCTCAGGACAGTACCGGTGGTAAGGTAAACGACCTGATGCTTGACAGCTTAATTACAAAATTAACACTTTGTTTGTAACCTCTAGTCTCTGCTTAATTAAGATCATTGACTTAGACTTTATGAAATTATTTTTAGACAAGATATAATGAATTAAATTGGTATCAAATTATGCTAATGTATTGAATTTCTGATGATCAAATATCGTGTTTGCGACAATATAATCCTGAAAATTGGAGATCAATGACATTTTAGCATAAAGGCACCTTTTTTTGGCATCAGCGTATTCGTACGACTAGTATTCTATAATGGATTATATCATCATCATATCATCATATATTTATTTCAAGAACAATATACATTGTGTTTGAAAATATATAATATAGTTACTATACTTTTATATATATATATATAGTTACCATACTTTTCCGCGAAATAGTGTCTTGGTGCTTGGTGTCAACTGTCTAGCTATCACGGTTCATGAGATACAGTCTGGTGACAGACGGACAGACAGACAGACAGGCAAACGGACAGCGGAGTTTTAGTAATAGAGGTTCCCGTTTTACCCTTTGGTTACGGAACACCTAAAAGAGAGTCATGATTTTTTCGTTTCCGCGTACGAAGTGGCACCTTCTAGTATTATGTTTTAATGTTTATTTGGGCACTAATGATAAAGTTGTAAAAATGTTGTCTGTGTAAAAGATCCAATGGCATGAAACTAACTATATAAGCATTTTTAAAAGGCATCGTAAACGTTACGACTTACTAAACGGCACTAAAGTACTATCGAGTAATACATCAAGAAGTTTAGACCAGTCAACGACCAGTACTTATTATCCATATATTTTTAGGGTTCCGTACCTCTTAAGGAAAGGAGGATTAGTTTGTTATCCATCTGTCTGTCAAGAACCTTTTTATAAACAACATGTGGAAGTTTTAAATTAACTGTAACAAAATCAAGCTTCTAAGTGGACACAATCCAAAGATGCAGTCATTAAATAAGGTATTTCTATACAAATGCGGTACATGCATGGTTTTTTTTATCGCTTTTCTCAACCTAATATCAAAATACCGTAAAAACTATTTCAAACTGTGAAATTAAAATTAAAATCGGCCAAGAAATACGCATGATATAGGCATTTTAACTGCTAATTAGACAGAGAGGTCCGATATGCACTGTTACTTCATCGTGCACTCCGGTCATATAAACTCCATATTAAATTCCGTTTTGCAAGAAAGAGATAGAATGAAATCTTTGATGGCTTATATCTTGGTTATTTTTATAGTTATTCGAAAAAATATTTTTGAATACTGTTTGTAACATGAATCAGCTTTTAATAAAGCAAAAATAAAAATTCATGCATATTTCCTATTGCCGTTCACAGAAAACCTATAGGGTTGTCGTTGAAATTCGGCATATAATTAGCTGTTTTAGCACACAACCCATGAAATAATTGTGGACTATTTATTTATTTTTTTATGTCCGTCTGTCTATATCAGTAACCAATATAAAAACACCCCCATACCGCGTACATGCTGCTTAAGAGTAGGGCTCTGCCAACAGTGGATTTTTGTAGATACAGCCGTTTGTAGCGTATATTTTGAACGAAACCCTCAGTGCGTGAGTCTGACTCACTCGGTTTTTTTTAGTCTCCCAATCAACCATCTCTATCAAAGACATTTCACTTTCAAACTTTCAGCAGTTTCGTGAAGAAGGAAAAGTCATTATCCCCTTTATGCTTAAGCGTAGTCGGATAAAAAGTTCTTTATAACCATCTAAAAATGATCAGCTATCTGTACATCAAAAATCATTGAAATCCATTCAGCCATTTTGAATTGACGAAGCCACAAAATCACATACGTAAACATAAAAATATTTTTTGACTCAGTGACCTTGAAATAGTATAACCTAACTAGTTTTTGATCATCTACAATGCACATACAATAAATTTACTACAGCTCTATAATAGAAAGCATGGCGTCTTCAATACATTCTATAAATTGAGACTTATAATAAGCGTAGAGCGTCTACGGCGTAGCCTTTCTACACAGTGCTACGGCGTAGCGTTCCTCGGACTCATTCACGACCAAGGTTTTTGTAACGCTACGTGCGTAGCCGGTAACATGAGAAAATGCGTAAGTATTTGACAACCGGTTTAACTCAGTGGGAGTAACGTTGCCTGCGAAGCTGAGGTCCTGGGTTCAAATCCCGTTATGGGCAAATATTTGTGTGATGAGCGTAAATATTTGTTCCTGAGTCTTGGATGTCTTTTATATACATAAATAATATATCTATTAAATATATCATCGTCTAGTACTCATAACACAAACCTTATTAAGCTTACCATGGGACTAGTTCGATTTGTGTAAAATTGTCCCGTAATATTTATTTATTTATAGCGAGAAGTTACTACGAGCAGAGCGCCCGCCTAGTGGGTTCGCGGTCGTGAAAGTGTTAATAAAGCTTGCACCTCGTTTGTATGAGACGCAGTATCGTCCGTCCGTCCGGTCGTAATACGACAGTTCTATTAAAAATATTTTAAGTGTTTTGAGTTTTAATGATTAAGTGCATATTTTTGGAAATAATCGCACCGAAAGTAGCATAAATTGTGTCCCCTCTTCTACTTTCTTAGCAGTATGTCCAAAAAATATGAAAAACATTATAAAGTTAAAACTTATACTATATTGTTTTAAAAATGATCGAATATACAATTTTTGAGTTATTGCCAAAAAACTGTGCTTCTCAGCAAAAACTGCCGTAGAGATACGCCCTTTTGCCACTGCCAATTTTTATATCGTTCTTTTTTCTTCTGTAGTGCATTTTTTATTGTGACGGTTGCGGATTTTTTTTACATTTTTCTTTAATTTTAACTGGAATTTGCCCAACTTTTTATAACTCGCATTTTCGATTTAGAGTAAAGAGTTACTTTCATAGTTATAATAAGAAGGATCCCGCTACTATATCAGCGGAGGAGAAAAAAAAAACATAACCCCATTTTTGTCTTCAGTCGGATAAATAGTAACCTAAACTCGTCTGTGGAGTCTGTGGAGTTACCCCTTTACCAATAAAAGTTGAAATCTGTTTAGCCGTTTTGGCGTGATGAAGCAGCAACGACACATACAAACATACAAAAAATCCAAAACAAGTATTTTTCCATTCAATGACCTTCAAATAGTTCGTTTCACTTATTGCTTTAAAAATATCTTCAATGTACAGTCGGCGTCATATAGTAAGTAGCACTTAAAGTGGCCAAATATATTGTAACACATCCTTACTGCTATGCAACTAAAGATCTGTTTCGATATATTTGGCTACTTTCGTCGCTACGAAATATTTTGATGCTGACTGCGCACACATATCATTTCGACAACTTTAATTTTAATGAGTAATAATCGCGGAAACATAAGAAAATATTAAGGACCTCCCGTGACCATGGAAAGCTGGAAAGCTTCCGAAACGTCGGGAACTAAAATAAGACAATATACGCGATATAATCCGTTAAATTGTTTTATTTCAATGAGTAATAATCGCGGAAACAGAAGAAAATATTATAAGAAAATATTTTTTTTCTTTTTTTTTATTATGACATACGAGGCAAACGAACAGACGGATCGCCTGATGGTAAGTGATCACCGTCGGCCATAGACACTTGCATCACTTTATAATATAGTATGGATATTAGTATGAATAGCTTTAATAGATATGGCGTAACTTAAAGGACAGACTATAACCAATTTAGTCGTACCTCCATTTTATTTTATTTATAGTACACAATTATAGATCTATTCATAAAGCTTTTAAGTCTAGATTATTGTAGAATTAAACGAGGACTTAAGTCGATTTGGTTTTGAGTTGTCGTCATCTGCGCTTGTCACTTATTGCTGAGTTGTTTACGCTGAAATAAAAGGAAATCCCTCTATATTGAGGCCGGGTATTATGATTAAGCCGAGCTCCCATTGGACAGCCGCTTTAGCTCATCGGTAGTGACGCAGCCCGCAAAGTTGAAGGTCCTGAGTTATATTTGTGTGATGAGCATAAATATTTGTTCATGAGTCTGGGATGTTTTTTATGTATATAAGTAAATATATCTATTAAATATCTCGTCCATCAGATTATGATTACTATGGTAAAAATCAAAAATCCATACATTTTTCTTTACATGTTGTGAAATTTCTACATAATGCTAGTTAGGCTTAGAGCTAAAATGATTGCAGACAAATAAATGTGTGTACTTCTGGCATGATTTAAAACAATTTATGACCTTCATATAGATATTAAGAGTCTGGATAGATATTCACGGAACATTATGGCGTCAATAACCTATTTGAGTACACAAAAAAAGGAACCTCTTTGGCCCAAACGTGAAAAATACAAAATCTAAGACTAAAATCCAGAGAATTCGAAAGTAAGCCCAAAAATGGATAGCATCTGATATAAATATCCATAACGGCACTCAAAAGGAAAGGTGAAGAGTCCTTCTTTTTAATTAAATAAGAAAAAATAAACATTTTATATTTAAGATTGAATTATAAAACAATGGCTACTTTTTTCGTGAACGAGCCTTAGTATAGGGAGTTAACATCGATAAGTGAGTTTATCGATATAGGACATCCCTAGCTCCCAATATTCCGATGTCTGATTATCGGCATTGCCATTGAAAAAGTGGGCTAGTCGGAAAATAATATAGTCGGCCCATCTCTAATCAATACTCAACCAATTGTACTCTATTCATATCTAACTCACGCAATGTTGATAACAATACCATTAAACGGCCATTACTTTTTAAATGCCTGAAAATACTGAAACATCGGCAAATCTTTTTCTAAAGTCTATTAAAAAGCTTTCTAATGAGAAAGCTTGAAGAAAGCTGCGATACTGGGGCGTCACATTTTGATAAAAATGGCTACATCACGTGGTCCAAGTCAAATGTACGCTATGTACGAGTTTGTAAAAAAGAAATATCTTTACATCGAAAATTTTAAAATAGTAAGTAAAACGGTCTCATTGAAGGTAACATTTTTTTCTTTACTACGCTGTAGCAAAAATACAGTACAGTTTCTTAAAATTTGGACTTTATACGCAAATTCTAAGAAATTGGATTTTACATAACGTTCGTATATAAGTCGTCTTCACTTCACGAATTTGCGTTGCCCAAAAGGGTCCACAATTAAGTTTTACTATTATTTAACAACTAAAACTTAAGTTTACCTAATATTCTCTAAACTAACATTGAGTGTATTGAGTGTTGAAAAAAGTGAATTTGTTGCCATCTAAAAAAGTGTAAAATATTGAAAATTGTTTTTTTTTTGTAAGTTGGGACACGATGGCATTGACTCCAGAATAACATTATTTGTTTATACTGTATAGATTGAGCAGAGACACGGCTACTTATAAGTAAAACAAAATGTAATTGAGAATCACCTGTTTTTTTACGAGTCGGTTAAAAAACAAGTAACTCTTTGAACGGGACTTAATCTAGAACTTTCTTAGGTAGGTATGATTCAACATATTTGGTTCAGACGTTTGAAGAGTGGTAGCAGCAGTTTACCAGGTCCGTTGAGTGTTTTTTATTGTTCAACGGATTTTTACAGTCTTTATAAGTAATTACAAACAAGGAAAATGAGTTAAAATAATAATAAAAAAAAAATTAAAATAATATTAGGGTTTCATGTAAAAATGGCGTTCGTGAAGTCACCCACTAAGTCTAAATTAGTTTTAAGTTACAGGCCACCACCGAAAATCAGCGTCACGGCTTGCTGTGGCATAAAGCTGAGTGGTGACCCCTTTCTGCGTCGTCAATTGTTTTTTGTTATTTGTATTTTTTTTTCTTTTTTTTTACTACTAAGGTAGCAAACAAGCGTACGGCCTGCCTCATGTTAAGCAGTCACCGCAGCCTATGAGCGCTTGTAACGCCAGGGGCATTACGTGCGTGTTGCCGACCCCCTTAAGAACCTATTCAGTCTCCTCTTGAAGAACTCCATACTGTAACCTCCAGGGATAACCGCGGCAGGGAGGTCCTTCCACATTCGAAGTGTACGCGGTAGAACATTCCTTTGATACCGCACGGTGCGCGACCATTTTGGTTCCAAGATGTGTGGATGAATATCCTGCCGATGGCGAGCGGAGCGATGGTAGAAGCTTAAAGGTAAGCGTCCACAGGCCGGCATCGCACGCATCGGACGCATCGCACGCATCGGATTTTGGTATGCCTTGTATAGAAACTCATACAACAGCGTCCACTGATCCGCACCGTTAGCTGTGGACGCTGTTGTATGAGTTTTTATGCGGGCGTTTAATAAATATGTTTTTTTTCTTTCTTTTTTTTCTTTTCTTTTAATAAAGAGGCGACATAAGATTTTCTAATTTTGGTTAAGTAAGAAAACAAGTAGGGCTTTTGAGGCGGGCCGCGTCTAAGTCCACTCGTCTCATATGCTGACACCATTGAGCTGTTCTGATGATAAAGCCGGAAGGTGGTCAGGTTAGAACTGTTTAGAATCAACTCAACGAGTAGCTGACGGATGTTCAAAGAGAAGTACATTCGGCAATAAAAGCGTGTCACATAAAACTAATTTTTGACTGTAATTTTCATTTTCTAATGCAGCAGCCGCGTAGTCTGCTGTGACCTAAGTCTTCTTATAACAAGAAACGTGCCTGCATTATCCATAGCTACATTACGAGAAGGGAAAACACCACAATATGATGATGTTGTTCTACATGGGGCATAAAAATGAGGCTTAAATTCACATTATTCACATAATATGCTCCTGTTTAAAAAAACAACGTCATTCTATACTGATAAACATATTTTTAGTTGGTTTAGTTTTCAAAATAGGTGGCATTTAGGGTATTAACTTAAATAATTGATAGATTCAGGTGTTACTTTGCGAGATTTCATATTAGATAATGGATATATATATATATATATATAAAAAGGAAATTTATTTACCAACAACAAACAAACTGGTTTCGTATTACAAGATTTTGTAGCCTATAAACTAGTTTGTGAAGTAAATTGGATTGAGACTCAGCGAGACCGCTGGTTTTCAGTCTCCAACCATGACTTAATATCTACTTAATACTAAAATTTTAACTAAATAAGGTAAATGAGTTAAGTTCGCTATAATTATTTCTAAACACAAAGGTTATTGGGCATTTTTGAGCCGTTTTCCGAACTTTACGCGTACAGAGACCAAACTAGTTTTAAAACAGAGAATTTAATGTCACTTTTCTAAATATGTACTTATTTTTTATCTAGCAACCGGCAGAAAAAAGTTTTTAAACAGTATGTGTACGATGTAGTGATACTATTAATTAATGTTTTTACTTTCAGCATTGTGTGGTTCATACACAATTCTCTGTAAAAAGTCAAAAGTCTACACAGACCAATCCACCAATTACACTGGCAGAATCCACCTCGCCAAAAACGCGAAGAGTAAAAGCCACATATACAGGGTGTCCCAAGAAGTAGTGATATACTGAAGCTGAGAGGTAGAGGATCTAGAGGGCTATCTAAATCACCCCCATGTATGTTCCGCGATTTTTCGTATTTTCGGAGTTATGACGTTTTTTTAATTTTTCACCTATCGCCGAGTACGATGAGATTTTTATTTATGGTGACGTGAATTATTGCGGTAGATGCTTGATTTTTTTTGTGTGCTAAGCTGATAGATAGGCCAATTCAGTATGGTAACATTGAATATCGTTAGATCTTTGAATGGAATAAAAAAAAATTAAATGCCAAGAATGATAAAATTACCCAATATATTCACAACTTCAAGGGGCTTTAAAAAGATAAAATCACATCAAAAAAAAAATCCGTTTGGCTTTTAAAAACTTGCTCTATCTATCAGGTAGCTACCCTGAACCAATAAAAAACCAATTACAAGGTGTTTAATTACAAGAAATTTTCAAAATGGCCCCCCTGTTGCTCAATACAAGTGCGACATCGCCGAAAAAAGTTGTCTTTTAAACGTCTGAATGCACTTCTATTATTTTTAATGGCCAGGCTATAAGGCAGGCGTCACCCCGGCCGCAATGACCAATCCATCTTTCAGGGTATCTTTGATTGAAATAGTTTCTTACGTCCAAGGCAAAATGGCATGGTGCACCATCACACTGCAGTACTATGCTTCTACGTGTCTCCAAGTCCACATCTTCTAACAGCAGGGGCAGATCGTTTCGGGACAGATTCAGACGTTTAAAAGACAACTTTTTTAGGCGATGTCGCACTTGCATTGAGCAACAGGGGGACCATTTTGAAAATTTCTTGTACTTAAACACATTGTAATTGGTTTTACTTTGTATTAATCATCATGTAAAATAAAATTTTGCACTTACCACATTTAGAGTTCAATTTTTTGATTGAAGTCTTATGAAAAATAAAATGAACTTGTCAGGATAGCTACCTGATAGATAGAGCAAGTTTTTAAAAGCCAAACGGTATTTTTTTTACTGTGATTTCATCATTTTAAAGCCCCTTGAAATTGTGAACATATTGGGTAATTTTATCATTCTTGGCATTTTTTTTTATTCCATTCAAAGATCTAACGATAGTAAATGTTACCATACTGAATTTGCCTATCTATCAGCTTAGCACACAATAAAAATCAAGCATCTACCGCAATAATTCACGTCACCGTAAATAAAAATCTCATCGTACTCGGCGATAGGTGAAAAATTAAAAAAAAAGTCATAACTCCGAAAATACGAAAAATCGCGGAACATACATGGGGGTGATTTAGATAGCCCTCTAGGTCCTCTACCTCCCAGCTTCAGTATATCACTACTTCGTGGGACACCCTGTATATAAAAAATATTTAAAAAAAGTTCTGTTTCAACAGTTCTGACTTATTTCCTTGCAAAAATGCTATAATGATAAGTTTTTAGTTAAAATGCTATAGAGAAAAAGAATAAAAAGTATAAATTATTTTTATTCTTTTTCTCAATTCTCCCATGTTTTACAAGAATGAAACTCATACCACTGAGTAGCAAATACATTTACCTACATACCTAGCACTATTTCGTTTGTGTACGCCGTGGGTCATATGTCCGAACAAAATGCCCAATGACCTTTATTTCATTTAAAATAGTATTATAAATTATTACATGTATAAAACTTAAAACTATAGATAAACATATTAATGTTGGTTTGTAAAACAAACGTCAATGTTTCCCTGTAAATACGTAATCGAGGAACGCCGGGCAATATAGCTGAACAGGTTTTCGCTTCCATTTGTCTTCGTTTCAGTTATTTCAACCCCAATAAGCCCGTCGGGCAAAAAATGTTTTCGGGAAACTTGCCTCAGAAAATTGGTAAAAAACCGGCCAATAGCGAGTCGAACTAACGGTTCCGTGGCACTGTAAGCAAAGAACGCCGACGACATACTTCTTTTACGGCCCCTAATTTTTTTACAAGCTTTTACTTGTCGACAGGTTTAGCTCAGCGGGAGTAACGTTGCCTGCGAAGCTGAAGGTCCTGGGTTCAAATCACGGTAAGGGCAAATATTTGTGTGATGAGCATAAATATTTGTTCCTGACTCTTCATGTGTCCTATATATATAAGTAAATATATTCATTAAATTTATCGTCGTCTAGTACGAGTACCCATAACACAAGCCGCCTTATTGAGCTTATCATGGGACTAGTTCGATTTGTGTAAAAATTGTCCTATAATATTTATTTTTTTATTTATCTCCACACCAAAATTTATCTAAATCGGATCAGTGATACAAGCAGTGAAAAAGGTTGTTAACAAAAGATACTCTCGAATTCATAATATTAAAATAGTATGGATGTACAAAATCAGAGTAGAGCCCAAGCGTAGGAAAACAGTTATTATACCACTTATTTCATTATCTATTCTGTTATTATACGCATCCCGAGTACAGAGGCCTCCCGGGGCCAAAGTCAGAGCAACTCAGATTGCCTCATTCCATATTCAAGCAGGTAACATAGATTAGTTTTTAGAATGGAATCTGAAGCCTACTTCGTACAATGCATCAGAGTTAGAAAACTATTGTGCACGATGTTCTGGAATTTAATCGTAAGTTAATATTCGTTTGAATACAAAGATCTAAATCTTGTAAAAAATTCAAATCGAAAATCGTGATGATGTATATTATCTCTTCAGTGTAAGATTAATTAAGCTTACTTTATTATTAATTGCCAAATTTGTAAATGAAGTTATTATAATGTAATGGGATTGTATTGCATGATACATTGGCACTGTTGTGCATGATTTACCTGCCATATTTGCACGCCGTCTATTCGGCAGAATTATGATGGACCTTTAAAAATGTATGTAACACCATAACGTATGTATGATCATAATTCTAGCAAATAAATGAAATCTTATCTTATCTATCTAATTGTTTTTGACTCAGTGTTTCAACTTGGGATTTGGGACATCGAGAAACATTCATTCAGTATAGCAGTGTATTCCTAGCAGTATATTCATCATTTGAGAAATATACTGCTAGGACCTTTAAAACAAGAGAACTGACCATCTCCATACAAAAAGCCGTTCCCCGATATGTACAACGCCATCTATGTATAATAATTATTTTTCACCTTTATTCAACTTTGCAAGCGTGACACAGTTTTTAAATGTTACGATTTATTTATTATTAGCTATTTGCGAACTAATTGTTACTATACTATGTACTAGTATGTTTCTTTATTCAATCTTAACATATCTTAATGTTTGTTTTTATGGCGCCATCTAGTTTTTGCCAGAATATCTCCTTGCGATTGGAACACGATGCAAAGTATGGCAAGTGTCAGTCCTCTTGTTTTAATGGTCCTTGCTTACTGTAAGAAATTACAATAGTAATATCTGTAATTGATAGATTCAGGTGTTCAGTTTCCTTTTGCGATATTCCATATTATATTAATGGATTATAGTTCCTTTGCTATTCCACAAAATTGTGTCTTGGTTAAGGTGCGTCCACATTTGTATCATTTGCCCGTATCAGATCATCGTCGCGTGGCATGATCGCGTGTCACGATCACGCGTTTGGACGTTGCGCCGATCGGATCGCTCGAAATCCATTTTGCTACGCGTATCACACAGTTATATCGGACGAGTACCGTATGATCGGCGCGCCGACAGTAAGCGTCCAAGCAGCGCGATACGCAGTCATCCTACGGCACGGTGATCGGATACGAGCAAATGATACAAGTGTGGACGCACCTTTAGATGTGACATTAAATTGTGCTCACATGCGCATAGTTTCATGTAGTTTCCACAAAAAAAATTCGCACGCAAATACAACAAACCACCACCAGACAGTATAATCCTCGACACGTGTTCACCTATCTTCGAGGCATCATCAGGAAGGCAGGAGATGTGGACGGTCCGGCGTCCATCCGAGAAGTGAGACTCATTTCTTGAGTTCACTTGCGAAGCGAAACAATTTTTTTGTGGAAACTGCATGAAAATATGCGCATGGGCATAATTTACTTTCTCATCTGGTTAGATAGACACTATTTTGCGGAACAGCAAAGTAACTATAATCCATTAATCTAATACATAAATTTTAATATAAATGCGTCCGGTTTATTTTTAAAAACATTAAAAAGAACCATGGCCGTCAATCCTGGACTTGCCCTATGTATTTTTGTATAGGTATTTACTATCTGACGCGTTATATGTATATCCTTAAATAATCACCCAGCTATGGTTCAAAAATTGTTCAACCGTTTGAGAATTATCAGAGTAAATAAAATGTTTAGTGTCCTCCATGTTTCTCCTTTTTTTGTTTAAAAGGAAATTACTAGAACATACGATATCTGCTGTTGTTAATTGGCCATTCTACAATTTTAACGCCACAATTTTTCGCATCTTTACGTAAAAAGCATAAATTGTGCAAAAAGTGATAGTCAGATTGTTTTGTGGCCTATTAATCTAAAATACAGCATTATTAAAGTGGCATTTTCAATATATATTTTTTTGACCGTTTATAATTAAAAAGCAGGTAACACAGTGGTCATTGATGGCCGCTCTTTGGATGTGAATAAGGTATTTATCGCTGCGTTACCACCTTTTTACGGCTATAATGATCAATGTATGACTTTTCGTACATAAGAGTCCATAAATCGGTCACGGACGTTATGCGTAGCATGTTAATTTTAAAAATATTTTGTTAAATATTGGTTATTAATTTGAAAAACTAAAGTTGTTAATGAAAAGAAAATGACCCAATTGTTGTTGCATCCGTTACTCCATTAATTATAGCGTGAAACTAAATGACATTGGTATTAAGAAATATTAATTTACCTTCAATTTCACAGGTTGCCCAGCGGGCGTCAATGTTCCCTTATTTTGTATGAAAATAGCGGTATGCGCGCTAGACAAACATGTTTTCTGCTGGAATACGTTTATTTGCGAGATTCATCATAAATGTTCAAATAGACTGTTTATCTGGGATGTGTATATATTTTTAATAACAAATATTCTCGATATTTTTTGACATAATACGAATTGCTTAATTTTCTCATGCAGAAATGATTTTATAGTTCAACTAGAAGGCGCTCGCAACTTCGTTCGCGGAGGAGAAAAAGTCATAACCCCTATTTTTTTGACAGCGTAGTTGGCTAAATGGTATACTATAACAATCTGGGGATACCTAGCTACCCGTGTTTTTTTTCGCCTAGGAGATATTTCAATTGACGCGTCTACTACGCTTTGGCAAGGACAAATAAAACTTGAAATTAAAAACACAAATAACTTATCCCAGAAATCATATTGTTGAAATCTAAAATAGCAAGCGGTTTATTAAACTTATTCTTCAACTGTGCGGCGTAGGATAACGGACGGTTTCTTTGAATGAGCATGCCTTGACCGGAGCATTGTTTGTTGAATTAAATTTAATTTTATTTGGTTGTAGTTTAAACTTGTTGCAGTTTATTTCACTTAGTCATAGTAATCACTAGAAGGCTCTGCGATGTTGTGCATTATGTGAGCGTCTCTATTTTGTATCATGTTACTACCGGTGGGAACCTGTAATTGGCTTTCTGATACTTATTCTATGCCGCAAATGTATTACTTTTAGCTGTTGGTTCTCCGAATAAATAAAATAAAATAAAATAGAAATGGTTTTTGAATGACTATACCTTGTAAAAACTGGCTTATCCCAATTCCGCACCAAAGAGCTACAACGGAACCCTATTACAATCCTCCGTCTGTCCGTCCGCCTGTCCGTCAGTCTGTCTATCACGGGGCTCTAACGTTTTAATTTTTCTGCATCTACCTGGATTTTCAATCACTACATCCCGTCACACACAGAGCGTATTAGAGCAATGCTTTTTGAGATATATTTTTCATTATCTGTACTATTATAAAGTTTTAAAAATGTAATGTCTGTACATTGAAGATATTTAAAAAATGTATATTGTAACGGACCATTTGGAGGTCACTGGATCGTTTTTTTTTTAATTTTGTGTGTTTCATCACGCCAAATCGGCTAAACGGATTTTTCGGTACTCGGGTAGCTGGGTATCCTCAGATGGTAAAAGGATACTTTTTACCCGACTACGCGGAAGTAAAAATGAGGAGTAATGATTTTTTCTCTTCCGCAAACGAACTTGCTGGCACCTTTTAGTGTAAAATAGGTTCACTGCCGTTTCACCAAATTAATTTTTGGCAAATGTTTCATTTGACAAATGGTTCCCAACCCCTTGATTTTCTCTGAAACCATATTTTTTTCAGAACTTTCATAAAACAAACCTAACCTAACCTACCGTATTCTATAAAACCATAAAAAAATATGCTGAAAAAAAAAATTTGGTTTCGGAGAAAATCGAGGCTTGGGAAATGAACCACTTAAAATAAAACAATTTAACGGATGATATCGCGTATATTATCTCATTTTAGTTCCCGACTGTGGTCTTTCATACATTGGTCAAACGAAACGCAGTGTATCAACCCGGGTGAAGGAGCACATAGCAGATGTCAAGCACCGTCGGTGTAATAGGTCTGCAGTCTGCGAACATGTCATTGACAAACCAAACCACTCAATTAAGTTTGATAAACCTTCTCTCCTTGCCAAAGAAAAAATATATTTTCCCAGAATGCTACGCGAGGCTATTGAGATTAAAAAGCATCCTAATTTCAATAGTGAAGATGGATTGTCACTACAACCACCTTGGGATCCTGTAATACATCTTATCAAGGAACAAGCGGGACACAGGACTGCAAAACCTTAATTTCCGAACTGTGTAAAATATCTTATCTGTTTAAAAGTAGCTTATAGTCTGTGTTTTTTTTAATATTATGATTAGTAATGAGGTATGCTGGGAGTTTTTCTTTGCAGCGTTTCTTTTCTCCTCAGTACGCCTCATTTGTGAAATGCTGTTTGGTAAATTATTAAAATTAAATAATTAAGCCCTTCTGGCACATGTGTAACTAACTGTCTTTACAGCTTAGGCTCATCTGGCATGTATGTACACATTTATTTGTTTTTTCAAAAATGGGTAATTTGCACAAATTGTAACTTTGACGAAGAGAAATATATTTTTTCTCAGTTCACCCGTGGCCATGGAAAGCTGAAAAGCTTCCGAAACGTCGGGAACTAAAATGAAACAATATACGCGATATAATCCGTTAAATTGTTTTATTTCAATGAGTAATAATCGCGGGAAAAGAAGAAAATAAAATGAACCATTTGTCAAATGAAACATTTGCCAAAAATTAATTTGGTGTAACGGCAGGACACCGTAATAATAAAGTTTAACCGAGATTTCAGTTTCTGTTCTGTCTGTTCTCTCCCATTTTACGGGAGGTATATTATAACGTCGTCTGTGGGAGGCTTTATTTTTGTTATGTTTAGTCTAACTTAATGTCCTCATTAATATCTTAATTACCTTCAGCTACAGAGCCTATTATATCGTCTGTAATCAACAAGCCATTAACTGGCAGGGATAATCGTGCATTACACTAATAACATTGATTAAATAATGATCAAATACATTAAATCTGAAACATAACACTAGATTTTGGCCGCGACTTCACCCGCATCAATTCGGATTATAAAAAACCTTTTCTTAGTGCATCTTATTTTTTATTAAAAACTTATTGCACAACACTAAATGTTAAGTATACAAATGGCGGATTTAATGCCGTAAGGAACTGTCTATCAGTTAACCATAGGGCCAAACAGAAAATAGCAGTTGGTGCAGGATCATTAAAGTCGAGAAAAAAAAAGAAACACAAATCAATGAATTACATTACATTTATTACACATACATACATTATATTTATTTATTGGGTTACACAGCACAGTAGGTTATAGTTTGACACTAATTCACTGTGGAACTATACAAATATCATCAAATTACGGAAAACACAAAATAACAGTTAGTCATACAAAACATTGATTTAAACTAACACGATTTTCACTCATTATCTTCTTCAATCATATTTATTAAGCCCCGTTCGTTGTGTTCTGATAATTACTGAAAATCGTGTTAGTTTAAATCGAAACTTTATAATAGTATAGACAGCCCAATACGTAAACTAAGAATTGCAAAAAAATCAATATTGAGATTTATTGAAGAGATGATTACGCTTGAAAGAGAAAATGCTTGCCTTGAGCTTGCCTTATAGAGAGAGAAAGATCGTTTCATAAATGAGTTGCTTGAATAGGATTTGGACTTAAAAACTACCTAGTGATAAAAGAAAAAAGAGGGATTGATTCCTTTTTCGTCGTATTCCTGATTGGACATATTTGTTTCGGCCCATTCCTGTTTGGACGTATTCCGTTATCGGCATATTCTTGTTTCGGCACATTTAAGTAAATAAATTATACACACTATGAAAATTGTATAACTACTATATTATGTATGTGTCTTGAAAATAAAAAACAACGGGTTGCACTCCGGGATCGGGAGTGCCGGCAGAAGTGAAAACTTGAATATTAACGTTGTGCATTTATTATGTGCGTTCTCAATGACATTGTAACAGTTTTTCGATCAGGTCACGTGTCCGTCTTATGACAGATCACGTGACCGACACATTGAAATCTGTCGGCGCAGTCACGTGACCTGTCGCAAGTTTAACATTTTTTCCCCATCACAAAAAGTTACGCACCGCTAATAAAGTTTTCATCTCAAAAATACGATGCCTAGGATTAATTTCGTTTGTTGTATATAATGATTTCTCCGAAAACGGAATGTGCCGAAACAAGATTATATCCAATTAGGAATACGGTGAAAAGAATCAATCGAAAGAGAGATTTTGAGACTTCGAGCAGAGCGCAGCTTTAACACAGAATCTTATGTGCTGAAACATTTCATAATTTTCCTAAACTGCGTAACATTTCAGCTGTAGATATATGTACATTTGTAATGTTCCTAAAAGAAACTTTATGAATTTAACTTTATTTGGTCTAATGACAAGCAATGAGCTCTCTAAGCCCTCCGGACGACTTCATCATTTGCATAAACTTGACACTTTTATAACTCGTTTTATTTATAAATACATAAGTTTCATGATCATGATAAACGTATCAGAAATGTATATATAGCCTCTTTTTGTAATTGTATATGTTATCTTATCTTATTGTATACGAGTAGCATTAAGACCATGTCGGTTGCAAAAGTGTTAAATTCGAACTTCAAATTAATTTTGTACGCTAGCGAATAAAACGAACTTTTCCAAACAGATTTGACGCTGTAAACGGAAATTTTCCGAGCTAGTGAGGTGAAAAACCGTTTTTCACTTGTACTGCTCAAAAAAATCGTCATATTAGCTTCCGAAGCGAGACTGAAATAGTAAATCTGGCCCCTAGGGTTTAAATGAAAGCCATATAACCCCATACAAATTTATATAAAACTAAATAATAACTTGCAGCCAGCTACATACTATACTTACGAATAATTAAAAACAAACAAACGAACCTGATCAAATTGGCCAAAGTTTCTGATCGTATTGCAGCCCTTTACATAAAAAAGTAAAAATTGTCTATGCCCATTATTAGTTTTAAAAATATATAAGCTGTCAATTTAACTATAGACAATTGCTCAAACTGTACTTTTAATTTTTCATGCCATATACAATTTTAATGTTAAGTCTTTTTTTTATTTACTCGCTGTTGAAGTGAAAGCAGAGTGTTTAACACGTGGTTAAAAGCCATTATGACACTCAGACATATTAGTCCTCGCTCACTTTGTGAGCTTGTCCAAATAATCACTTCGTGTCATAATGGCTTATTTTAGCCCCTTGTCAAACAATCTACTATTTTTCCTTACTACCGTTATATCCCGCACCTTACATTGTCGCTTGGAGTCTCATAAACTTACACAATATTCACGCTTTCCCAAATAATAGTTTATGCAACTGATACATAATGAGAGGCCTTAAAATACGAGTGTGGTTTTATGAAACGAGCGTTAGCGAGTTTCATAATAGGATCACACGAGTGTTTTAAGGCCTAATTATGTACAGATGCATACACTACTTTATCTACACACATATTATCATAAGTACTCTAAAATGGGTTCAGAAATAGACGTAGGGAATGGACCTGCTTTGTTACTAGTGTTACCTGTAAAACATCAATAGACTATAGATATTAAAATAATGCAATAAAAAATATAATTGAACAAATACAGAAACAAATTATTTATTCACATGGAAGTCGTGCGTTTGTTCTTCAATCTAAAAAAAAATAGTACTTTTTTACTAGTACTAAATTTGGTTATCGATTTTTCTGACAATAAGTTATTTGTTGCAATCGTGGCTGCATTTACGATATCCGGCGGAGTGTTAATATAGTTCTCGGAGTCACTTCTACTGATATTTTCAACTTAAATGTAAATTACAAACAACTTTTCACAATTCTACTCTCGTAACAGCAAAAAACCAACAATCAAATGACAATATTAATGGCGGCAATTCGATCCTCCGTCAAAACGAAGGTTTTTTTTAATCATAGACAAACGAATGAAGTCCTTATTTTCATATCACTCCAGATCAAATGTCGTGCGGTTTATATTAAAAAAACATACTGAATTGACGTTTCGTATCGATAACTGTTTTAATATCAACGGATACTAGAATAGAGACCCACTTGAGTTTTGACAGCTGTTCCAAATTTAAATGTAATTAAACTATCGGTTGCCGATATTGTAAAGTAAAAATTACGATGCACCCACAGATACAGATTTCCTACTATAGTCTATTTGCTTATCGCTGCCAAACATATTGTAGAGAACTTATAATATGGATGTAGATAAATATAATTATGGACGAGACACCACATCCGACACCATGAGGAAATTAAATAAATCATATTTTATACACGATTAAGACCCGTATGTTGTAGGTGTCACATAATACTTGAATCATTTTCAGCTCAATTGAATTCCGGTAGCGGTTTGCAAATATTGAAACAAACAAATTTCATTTATAAAACACTAGCATTTAACCGCTGCTTCGCTCGAGTAACTGGGAATCATAGACGAATAAAACAAGAGGGCTGTTAATCGCCATACAAAATACCGTACCCCGATATGTACAATACGTTTATACTAATTGAAGAATATTATATTAAAAATTTTGTATGTCGTTGTGGCTTCATCACGCCAAATCGGCTTAACGGATTTCAATTATTTGTGGTACATACTACCCGTAGCTGGGTATTCACAGATGGCTATAAGATACTTTTTTACTACGTTGGAGAAAAAATGGGGGTAATGACTTTTGCTACTTCATCTTTCTAGTCATCTATAAAGATAATTATTTTGAGATAGTGGTTTTACGGTTTTTTACTATATTCATTAACAATTTTACTTTTTTGTTACAATATATTTATATTTTTTATTGATATTAGACAAATAAATTAAGTAAATATATTTTCCTTGCGCTTAAAAATATAATCGTCTTTTCCATCATCCACGTAACTTAATGTGACATATTTTTACAAATTTGTACTATATTAACTATAAGTATCATGTTATTATATTTGATTAATTTTAGATTAAGAATTTGAGGTAAATATATTTCCTAACGCACGGCTTAAAAACAAACAAAAACCGTTTTTTTCGCGCTTTCTCATCCACGAAACAATATTTCTTATTCGTACAGTTTTGTACTATATTAAAAAAATCTTCCTTATTTTTAATTATACGATAATTACACATGAAATTTAGATACGTAACACGTTAAACTTAATTCCCGGTACGACTAAAAAACATGAGGTACCGTTTTTTGTGGATTCACACAGTACTTATCTATGTAACAATACATAAAGCGAACTCTATTCAACCTTACGCTCTGTCGGAATAGTTAACTAAACCCTCAATATCTAATAGCATATCTACTACAAACCTTTTGTATTCTCCTCAATATGTAAGTGAAATAACATACCTTTGCCAATACACAACACAACACAAGTTTCGATTACCCGATAATTTTCGCGAGCGTCCGTTGGGGCGCGCGGCGCGGCATCGACTGAGAGGTCCACTGTCGCTCACTGTATATATAGGGGCTTATATACCCTTAAGGTTCAGAGGGTTGCTACAATTTTCTTGAAATAGCTTCACATATTATCGGTTTTTAGGGTTACGTACCTGTATGGCAAATAGGAGCCTGTTATTACGCCTAATCTGTCAGTTCGGCCGTCAACAAAAGACTATCTTTTCAAGTTTGTAAACGACTAAAATGTACCCGTAATTTCGTACGCGGAGGAGAAAAAGTCATAACCCCTCTTTTTGAAAAGTACTTTTTAACTTTCTGTGGATACCCAGCTACCCGTGTACCAAAAATAGTTGAAATCCGTTAAGCCGTTTTGGCGTGTTGTAGCCGCAACGATACATACAAATAGATAAAAATAAAATCTTATTCAATTTAGTGACCTCCAAATAGTCCGATAAAATATTTATCTAGAAAATATCTTCAGACATTTAATTTTTACAGCTTTATAATAGTATAGAAGTGTGCAGACTGAGGACTGTAAAAGCAGTCTGAACCCCTTTCGATAGCTTTAAGAGCAGTATAGGTGAAGTGGAGAATAAGAAGTCACAGTTTGTATCGAAATCCCGTTCCTAAACCAATACTTAGGCTTCCTATTTTAACTATGATATCTATCTGACTGAAGCTAATTCACTTGACGATTGTTTCTTGTAAGTATTTCCAATGGCTTGTAAGTAGTAGCGATACCTTAGTAGTAACGACTGAATAGTACGGGGACTATGTCTATATTTGTGTGTTCATTCGTATGTCACACATAGTGGGGTTACTGTCAATTGAATTAGCTTCGGCTTTTATACTCGAGCCGTATATTGGTTAGGGAGGGGGTAATTTTATTATTAATTTATCAATTGTTATGCAACATTTTAGATTTCCATGGAAAGTTATGAGTCTTTATGCGACGTTAGGGAATAGTTGTGAAATTTTGCGTAGTTCGTATGGAAAGTTTACATACATCCGTTTTCTATGCAATTTGTCGCCTTATGGGCTTTATACAATTGATATTTGATTAGATAAGAGTTTTATTCCTTTCACTGTTCAGTCAAAGTAATGATTTCATATCTTTCCATCGGGGTTAGATGGAAAGGTATGAAATGAAGTTATTGAACCATTTATATTTTTATTAGCTTATAAGTTATTTAGATATTTCAGGTCTTATATTAAATCTATATAATACTATAATTGTGGGGTCATCCGGTACAAGAAGTCCGGAAAGTATGTGATTTTACACGAGTCCTGAGGCGACTTGACACGAGCTGAGAGGCGAGTATCAAACAACGTTTTTTTAATACAGTTTCGAAATAATTCCAATTAAACAGTAACTGGGGTGCATGCCCCGCGTATGAAAAAAGTATAAAAGCACTAGTGCGAAAAATGCAACTTACCACATGTACAAAAAGTATCACTTTATGAGTAACTTAATTAAATACACGTTATATCACTTTATGAAGTTAAATATATTTTTAATCCAGAAGGTTGCCACGTCGTTCCCGGAGGAAAAAAAATCAAAGCCTTCTTTTTTCGCTTCACCATGGTTAGTTAGGTGAAAATATTTCATTGTCATCCTTGAATATCTTTATACCAAATATATTTGAAATCCGTCGTGATAACGTAGAAGAGAGATACGTCACGGAACCCTTATACATGAATGTAACTCGCACTTGATCGAAATTTTTGTACTAGGGCTAAAACTGTCGATTTTCCATGCCAATGGGTGTTTCGAGACCGGCAATTTTTTCGCCGTTTTGTTTGAAGTAAACAAAATGTGTACATGGTTATTTGACGACCGGTTTAGCTCAGTGGTGATGATCATGTCTGCGAAGCTGATGGCCCTGGGTTCAAATCCTAGTAAGGACAAATAGTGAGTGGGATCTATACTATTATAAAGATGTAAAAAAGCCGGCCAAGTGCAAGTCTGACTCGCGCACCGAGGGTTCCGTACAAACTTTCACTTACTCTAACTTTATTATATTACCCGGTTCCGGTTGAGTTAAGTTTGCACCTGCTATCTATAGCATTGCACACAAATGAGGTGCAAACATAACGCAGCCGGGCTATCCAAATATGTCTTTTGAAAAATACTATACTTTTTTATGATTCAATAACAAATGTATAGTTTGCAGTATGTCACTATATTATTTGGCAAATTTTATAGTTCTATGTAAACGGGAAGTACCCTATCATTTTGATTCCCTTGAGAGTGTGGAAATATACGTTTTCCGCAGCATAAATGGCCAATTTTATTTTAAAACTATGTACAAATTTGATTTTTTCGCAGCTTCAAAGCTTCATAGACCTGAGTATATGGTGTTGATTTCAACTCGATCCCTCTACGCGTTCTTGAGATGAGGTATTGACAAACAGACAGACGGACGGACAGGCGGACAGACGGACAACAAAGTGATCCTATAAGGGTTCCGTTTTTTTCGATTGAGGTACGAAATTCTAAAAAATAACGACTCAAACAAAATACACTAGAAACTACAAGAAAATACTGCATAATTTAGTTTCTTAAATTTATTTGTAAACTTTTTTGTACTCAATATACAGTTTACACAATTAATGTTATTTTGGAGTCAGAGCAGGGTAAAAAAGTACCCTATAATCATCTGTAGATGGCAGCTATCCATGAATCAAAAACCGGCCAAGTGCGAGTCGGACTTGCGCGAAATATATGCTACAAACGGGCGTATCTATGTAAATCCAGTGTTAGACAGAGCTAAACATTGCTGTCTTCGAACATGAATGCACTTTATTGTTTACGCATAGCACGATTATATTAAGTCACATTTACATACATCTTGATTCTGCAAATCCTGCTTCAGTGCTATTATTTTGCACCAAACCGTAAATGTGCTAGACATGCACCTCTATGAGTTAAATGCAGTCAAAAAATTTATCTTATCATACAAAAAACTCAACATATTTTTTTAACATGCACCCGGCCCGCTCCAAAATTCTGCTATAATAACTTTTAGTGGAATTCGGCTTGTATTCAGTAAAACCAAATGCGTCCAAAGAATGGATATGCTTTTCGAGACGTGCGTTTCAAACGGCGTTCTCGTGTGTTGTGAGATTGATTTTTTTTTTATTTAAGTGCTACGTTCTTGTCGGTGTAGCAAAAAAACACATTACTTTAATCTCATCCTTTATCTTCTTAAAGTAATTTCTTCTTGGTATTTCCCTGCCTCGCTGTACTTCAACTTTTTCTTCTATAATGTTCTTAAGGAAAAAGTCATGTATTAAAAGGTCTTCATTGATTTACTGTCAAACAAGTGTTCTTTGAAAACAACCTTTTCATGAAAAACCAACTTACAATAATTTGACAATCCTACCAACTGCGCCAGTAAAAAGCACAGCACCGTTAAACTCCCGTCTATTAGTTATTAAGACTTTAAAGGATCCAAACTCGATAGGATATCTTTTTTTTGTTACAGAGTTCCTATGACCACCTTCCTGTTCCATCATCACATCAGCTCGATGGTATAACTTTATTGTATTGTCACCAGAATTACATACCTATGCCAAATTTTAGCTCAATCGAAAACCGGAAAGTAGATCAAATTTTATTTGCAAGATTTGACCCAACAAACAGGGCATGTTATATAAAACCTTGTGAAGACCAGGACTTGATACATCAGTTCATACTTGTAAACTTCCCTTCTGTTTTCTATTAGTGTTAATAGGGTCATTTTTTCTATCTTATTCCACACTTTTTCATTTGTTTTATCCGTCCAGCTTATTTCCTCCTCCAGCAGCATTATATGCTTTTTGATAAGTGGCAAATAGTTAATTTGTAAGCTAACAAATAAATGCTTTTTGTAATTTGTACAATATTTCTATACTAAGGTTTTATCCGTAAAATTTTCATAATACACAGCAACAGATAAAACGCACAGGGCGACACCTTTATGTTTGTGGGTATGTGGTACTGGTGAGGTTGGAAATCGCATTGATGTTATTAAAACCTTCACGGTATTATGCGAGACAGGCCGGCAAGTATTTTAAAAGTAGGTGATGAATTTAAATTAAGAATAACGACTGTCGGTCTCGTTCTAATTTTGTTAATAGGAATCAGTCTTAAGTCAGCTATCTAATAGAAAATTTATACTTTTGTATAAATTTACACCTAAGCAAGTCCCTTTTTCTTAGAATAGCGAAGGAACTATTAAATCATTCTGAAAGTTCTGAAAAGGCGGATTTTTTTTGCTTTTTTGATACCTAAAAACATTCTCGATTTAGTCTCCTTTCAAACAAAAATAACTAAGCCAAAATGTTTATATCTGTTAAGACTTCTAGCGTTTCAGCTAAACATAGATGTATCATAAAGAGGTTTGTTTCATAAAGAATACACACAAAGGATGATAGAAAGTAGTTTAGCAGAGCCGGTGTATATTATTCGTGTAAGTCCTGTCTTATTACTTACTAAACGGTGCCTGTAACTTCGTCCGCGGGGGATAAAAAAGGCAGAACCCACTTTTTTCCATACCACCATCATCATTTCAACCATAGGACGTCCACTGCTGGACACAGGCCAATGGATTTCCACGTGGGCCAAATAGGCAACCCGCATCCAGCGAGTCCCCGCAACCCTAACCATGTCGTCTGTGGGTGGCCTTCACGCGGTCTCCACTCGAGAACCTTTCTGCCCCAACGGCCATCGGTTCTTCGAACTATGTGCCCTGCCCATTGTCACTTTAGTTTGCTATGTCGATGACCTTGGTTCGTCTACAAATTTCCTCATTCCATGCGAATTGTTTCGCAACTGTATTAAAAAAAAACGACGTTTGATAATCGCCTCTCGGCTCGTGTCAAGATGCCCCAGGACTCGTGTAAAATGACATACTTTCCACACTTCTAGACTGCTCGACTACTTATTATAAAGTTGTAAAAATTAAACGATTGTACATTAAGGACTATTTTTGGTGCACGCGTACGTAGCTGGGTATCCACAGATGGTTAAAAGATCCAAGTTGCGGGTGCCATCTCGTAGATAATGTAATTGTTTGTTTGTAAACACTTTAGTGTACATTTGTTTGTTAAACAATAAAACAAAGATGGAAAAGTAATAGATGTGTACAAAGGCGAACTTATCTCTTAAGGAATCTCTTCCAGTAACCTTTGAGCAAATGTGAGATAAGAATGAATATCAACGAAGATAGACAAACTAACACGTTAATAGATATTGATTGCAAAAACACAATAAAAATCTCAAGTATAGTACTATACTAAAAACTGCCTACTTTGAAGCCACAGTTTGAAGCTCTGACCGACCATGACTCCATATAGGCACAGCGAAATTGTCTACTCTGAAGCCCTGAACGACCATGACTCCATATAGGCACAGAAAAACTGCCTACTCTGAAGCCCTGAACGACCATGACTCCATATAGGCAAGGAAAAATGCCTACTCTGAAGCCCTAAATGTCCATAGCTCACACAAGACACAGAAAACCTGCCTACCTTGGCCAAAAACCCTGAACACGACACTGAGTATAGTATGGATAATATGGATTATTATGGATAAAGGTAGAATACACAAGTACACTATAGATACCGAAGTATATGTTTGTTTTAAAACGGCTTCTTGTTACTTGAGGGGAGGCGGAAAAATTGGTATTACATGCCTTGGGGATAATTACAGTAGATAACGGATTGTGAATAATAAGCCTCTTAAGAAAGTGAGTTGGTACGGTATTGGTTATATTTTAGATTAGAATTTCCTTGTTTTTAATGAATATTGATTGTAACACTACTAGTTAAACAGAAATAACCTATTGATTTTATTTTTATCCAGGGGGCACCGTCTAGACTGTAACTGCGTTCGCGGAGGAGAAAATGTCATTTTCTTCAGCGAAACTTCTCACTTATACCATGCATATTTATTGATTGATCTAATTTTAAATATTTAACATAATTTGTGTTACTTTTTTATCATGTAAATGATTAATTTCGCATAGCTCTCGCTGAAATTTGCATGCTATCCTAAGCAGAGTATGGCTGATCTCAATCTTTCAAATATACACCAATATATATAACCTGTACTCGGCAAATAAACTCATTTCATTTCATTTCATTTCGTAATTGGGAAATAAACACTCCTAAGCAGCTATGGATACCCTGTGTACCAAAAATATTTTATTTTATTTTATTTTATTATAAAATAGATGGGCATTTGACCGCAATCTCACCTGTTGTTAAGTGACGATGCGGTCAAGGATGTATCATGCCCGTCTAGAAACAGCCCATTCACTCTTGTCTTGAACACGCCCAAATTATAATGGTCGGGGAACACACTCGCAGGCAACGAGTTCCACTCCTTTGCGGTACTTGAAATTGAAATCCGTTTAGCCGATTTGGCGTGAAGACACTGCAACGACACATTAAAAATTAAAAAAAATAAAAGACGTGTGCTCTACGTCTCCAATTTTCCCTTCCGTTTTAACCCATGCACTTTTTTTATTTATTAGGCTTTAAATACATACATACTAGTTTAAACAAGCCTTCAAGAAAAGAGCGTACTCCCACCTGAAAGGCCGGCAACGCATTTGTGACTCCTCTGGTGATGCAAGTGTCTATGGGCGACGGTGATCGCTTACCATCAGGCGACCCGTCTGCTCGTTTGCCTTCTAACCATAAAAAAAATTGAATTAACGGAGTCACGCAAGTTTTCAATTACTCGTGCAATTTCAAATGCCATCTCAAGATTTTGCAGTCCACAATGCATTACCGGTAATGTGACACGGTAATGACCCATCACGGCGATTAATACCGGTTTTACGTCTCACGCGACATTACCGTGGAGTTTACGCATTCGTGCGTAAAAGCTTGCAGGTTTTACAAGTACTTCTCTGCTCGTATCCAGGCGTTTACGATAATTTATGGCTTGGAGACTTTTTTATTGGAAAACAAATATCATTAGTCGACTTTAGAAAAAAGCAGGAGCGTTTTACACAATTCAACGTCGGGAGCGTGGGGGAATAGGAGCCTACTAAGGTAAATTATTAACGATAGGTACTCATAATTTACGCAATTAATTTTTTTATTAGTTATTAACGAATCATTTAGTCATCTAAGCATTATAATCAGACTAGGGAATTTGAAAATAATAACTTCTACAGTGAAAAAACGAAAATCAAAACTATTTCATTCGCTCCCATTACCCCACCCTTCGGGAAATGGGAGCCACAAAAAGTTCGAATGACAAATAATAATAGCTGTTATATTTTGTCACACTGGATAAAGTCGCATCTATGCTTATTACAATATTAAAAGTTTTAATTTTTCGTGCTGTTTCGTTACGTATAACTCATTCATTCTTCATAATTAATGCTAATAAAATCACCTAAATAGTTTTAAAGTTTCAAAATAATTTACTATTCTAAATGATTTAAATAATATGTAGTTAAACAAATAATATCAGAGCGGGCTCGTATTTCGCCCAAAGATTAAGGTCTTGCATTAAAAAGAAATCGAAAAAATGACTGACTGTTGAATTTCTTTCGGTTTTCTTGTCAACAGTGGTCTCATCTTGGGAAACGTCATAGAGTCAGACTTGTAAAAGGCGGTTTATTTTGTTGCAGTTACTTACAACATAAAGATTACTATTTCATTATTTCAAAGGGGTCCTCAAAATAGATATATACTGGGGACTTCGTTGAATATTTTTTTTAACTAGTTTTTAAATCAAATAAGACTGCTTTTTTACCATCATGAGGAAAAGGTGTGCGTCTCTCCTGAATCACAGTCGTGGCAGCGTAAACAGCATCCTGAGCATGCTAGCCCACCGCTGGGACTCGCCGCTGCTGCAGCGCTATTTTCAACTACACGCGCCTTTATTGCCGGTGACCAGGCGTTATTAATTTAATTTAAGTTAGCATAATTATAAAATAGTAACCATAGCTCTAAATAAGTTTGTAGCCTCTTACACTAAGGATTAAAAGACCGAAATAAATGATTTGAATTTGAATAGTAACACTTTTAATTTGATAAAACTAACATCTATACTATTATAATTAATACAATTTTAAAACTAATATTAAGGTTTCATGTAAAAATGGCGTTCGTGAAATCGCCCACGAGGTCTAAGTTTAGGTAATATATAGGTAGGTACCTATAAATTAGTTTTAAGTTACAGGGCACCACCGAAAATCAGCGTCACGGCTTGCCGTGGCATAAAGCTGAGTGGTGACCCCTTTCACCGTCGTCAATTTGTATTTCTTGTTTATGCTGGCGTTCAATAGATATGTTTTCTTTCATTCTTCCATAAAGTTGTAAAAATGATTACGTTGAAGATTAATTGATTGTAGATCTTTTGCTTCTCACTTCAGTGATTCTCGGGACGCTGGAGCTTAAACATCTCCATAGAGAGGCGAAACACGTGTCGAGGATTTATACTGTCTGGTGGTGGTTTGTTGTATTTGCATGCGTACTTTTTGTGGAAACTGCATGAAAATATGCGCATGTGAACATAATTTACTGTCACTATCGGAAAAGCGAAGGAACTGGAAAAAAGAAAGGAGTAATACCTAGCGGTATTACTCCTTTCTTTTTAGTAACGCCTAATTTTATCAAATAATTAACGTTGAAGATATTTATGAAAAAATAAGTAATAGGGACTATTTCAAGATTATTATTTTTATGATTTATTTTTATTTTTGGTATGTTTGTATGTGTCGTTAAAGCATAATCACGCCGGAACGGCTAAACGGAGTTCAACTATTTTTGGTTCACGAATAGCTGAACATCCATTAATGGCTATAAAATACTTTTCATCCGACTGCACTTAAGCTAAAAAAAAAAACATGACTTTTTCCTGCTCCGCGAACGAAGTTGCAAGCACCATTTACTACTATGCATACAAATATTAAAAATGAGAAAGTGTATCTGCCTGTCTGTTACCTCTTCACGCTTCAACCGCTGAACCGATTGGAATGAAATTTGGTACGGAGTTATTTTAAGTCCAGGGGAAAAACATAGGCTACTTTTTATCCTGGAATAATACCCTTATCCACGAAAAACGAATTTAAGGGGGACATGGACGCGGGCAGAAGCTAGCACTATTTACACAGGTGTAAAAAAACATATTTAGATGTGTCGTTGTGGCTTCATCAGGCTAAATCGGCTAAACGGATTTCAACTATTTTTGGTGCACGGGTAGCTAAGTATCTCCAGATGGTTATAAGATGTTTTTTACCAGACTATGCTGACGAAAAACGAGGGGTTATGTCTTTTTCTCCTCCGCGAACGAAGTTTTCTAGTTGACTATATTTTTATCAATTTGAAGACATCTTATTAACACGTCAACAAAATCAACGAAATATAAATTGCCGTTCCTTCATTTTCCTGCTATCGTTTTACCTTACCTTCACTACATCGATAATCTCCCCAGTATTACCGGTACAAGAGACATGGTAATGGCTCCCCATGGCAATTAATACCGTTTTTATGCCGCTTCCCGGCTGGTAACGCGAGGCACATTATCGTACCGCCTTTTACGCGCAAGGGCACAAAAGGAGTACTGTAGCTCCTTAATTGACTTTATACAAGTATCTGTGGTAATGTTGTTATAAAGGAATATCTTATTATCAGACTTTTTACGGCAGAATTTCCTATTGAACTGCTCCGTTCGAAAATATTTTTGGATATCCTTGTCTGTTTGCCGAATTTTTCATTTGCTAACTGTTTCATTTCCCAACACTCGATTTTCTCCGAAAGCACAAATATTTCTCAAGTGTATTTTCTCATGGTTTTATAAAATTTAGTAGGTTCGGTTAAGTTTGTTTTATGAAAGTTCCGAACAATATAAGGTTTCAGAGAAAATCGTGAATTGGGCTGAGTACCATTATTTTTGATACACATGGTTTTATTATATACTAGCTTCTGCCTGTGACTTCGTCCGCCTTAAATTCGTTTATCGCGGATAACGGTAGCCTATGTCCTTCCCCGGGACTCAAACTATCTCTATACCAAATTTCATCTAAATCGGTTCAGCGGTTAAAGCGTGAAGAGGTAACAGACAGACAGACAGACAGACACACTTTCGCATTTATAATATTAGTATGGATTTATTTAAACTTTATTGCACCATATAAAATGATACAAATGGTGGACTTAAAGCCTCAACACATTCACTGCCAAACGCGCAGTTTTTCTTCAGTGCAGAAGCAACATTGGAGGTCATTAAATTGAAAAATATTTACTTTTTGTACGTTTGTGTGTGTCGTTGTGGCTTCATCACGGCAAAACGGCAATACGAATTTCAACTATTTTTAGTACACGCGTAGCTGGGTATCCACAAATAGTTATAAGATACTTATTATGCTATTATGCTGAAGAAATAAAGAGGGGTTATGTTATTTTTTCCTCCACAAACGAAGAAGAAAAGAAGAATACCTTCTAGTACTTCAATAAACGTTTTTCACCTCTATGTATGATTTATTTAAAAAAAAAAGTTTTTAGTATTGTTTAGAACTTCATGAAGACACTGCTAAATAAGTTCCCTTACTCCTTACAGATAACCGTGGCTAGATAACTAAGAGATAACTAGTTATCTCCGAGGATTTTATATTCTTCGCAGATAACTATTATTTTTTTAAGTTTTCTTTGAGGAAATTGTATTCCTCGTAGATAACTAGCTATCTTCAAGGAATTTAAAATCTTCGCAGATAACTATTTCTTTTTATAGTTTTCTTTGAGGAGAATGTATTCCTCGGAGATAACTAGCTATCTTCAAGGAATTTAAAATCTTCGCAAATAACTGTCTTTTCTAATAGCTATCTGTGAGGAAATTTAAATTTCCCTACTTAGCATAGTGTTTTGTAAACTGCATTTTTGTGGCATGCTGTTTATTATAGGCGGAAGAGTATATATAGAATATGAAGCATAAAGATCTCGATCTAATACGGCGGAAATAAATAATTGTATGGACCCTAAATCCGACCAAATTTAGACTTCATTTCCTAAAAAAATATTTTAGAGTTTAAATCTTATGCTTAAAATATTTTTTGACGTGTTTAAAGGAAGACAATTTTAATTTTGGTATTTTTAAGTTTAAAATAAAATTCATTTATTTGTAAATTTGGGTTTTATTTTAAACGTTTTAAAAATAGTAAGTTGTTAGTATTTTTTAATCTTTGTTTTTCTTTGTGACAATTACTTGCAGACAACTGTTAGAAAAGACAGTTATTTGCGAAGATTTTAAATTCCTTGGAGATAGCTAGTTATCTCCGAGGAAAACAATTTACTTAACGAAAACTTAAAAAAATTATAGTTATCTGCGAAGCATATAAAATCCTTGGAGGTAACCAGTTATCTACAAGGATTGGATCTTCCTCACAGAAAACGGTTAAAAAAAAAAGTTATCTGCGAAGAATATAAAATCCTCGGAGATAACTAGTTATATCCTAGGAAAAAAATCTTCACTGTTCACTAGTTATCTAGCCACGGTTATCTGTAAGGAGTAATGGAATAAGTTCCCTTTTCAAAAAAATATAAAAAAAACATATAGTCAACTCTACTACCCCTTTTTCAGCAGATTACATCTTTTTTCGGACAGGCTAAAATAAGGATATATTGCATCAGACCTAAGAGCATTTGGCCACAGAAAATGCCATATGTATACATTCCCCTCTGCCAAAGTAATCGTGAAATCACCGGTCAGCTTATACGGTAAATTGCCAGTGTGTTGGTGTTTGTTTGTTTGTAGGTGATTCATTTTAATTGTATGCGTGTGTAGAAATTGTAATATTTCCGTAGTGTGCTGTACGTGGTTACCTCGCCTCCCACTAAAATAACATGAAAGATTTTTTCAGTAATGACGCGCTCGTCGCCTACAGTAGTTAAATTTTCCAAGCCTCAGATAGGTTACATCAGTCAGGTTTAGTTACATACGTAGATTAATGGATTTTAGTTCCTTTGCTATTCCGCGAAATAGTTTCTTGGTTGGATGAGACAGTAAATTGTGCTCACATGCGCATATTTTCACGCAGTTTCCACAAAATAATACGCATGCAAATACAACAAACCATCAGACAGTATAATCCTCGTCACGTGTTTCACCTCTCTACGAGGCATCATCAGGTGACGCAGGAGATGTTAACGGTCCGGCGTCCACCCGAGAAGTGAGCGGTCCAAATTTTTTTTTTTAGAACCTGACTTTGAACTGAAAATGCCTGGCTAGACCTCTTGACAAGTAATCGGATTCAGTGGGGGAAGCGCAAACCTGCAAACGGGAATGCCATCCGCGGCCACTTTGAGTGGAGGTGAGGGTGAGACGCAGTGTGCAAGGCACAAGAGCTACGGAGGTAGGTTGAACCTGAACCGTTCAACCCCAGTTGGGACGGGGTAGAGAGAGACAAGAAAAATTTGGCGTGGGGGGGTTTCCGATACTACGCCCTGATCAACTTGACTTAAAAGTCAAGTTGACTTCATCGTCCGAAGAGTTCGCAGCTGCCATCCTCTCGATGCCATGATCTCGTCGTCCGGATCAGAGAGCACGTGTCTAGGACGCCGGGTGTAGCGGCCTCCTTCGAGGCGGCTTCTGGGGAGTGAATCCTCCGAGGGATCGGAAATAGTCGGAAGGTATTCGGCCGCCTTGGTAATTACAAAGTTCCTATAGTATGGAGCATTGTCGAAGAAGCGTCTAGACGCTTGTTTGAAAAAAACATACATGGTTGGAATTCCCATATCCTGGTGGAAACTTAGGTTGGACACATACTCTACACATGCTCTGCCATCCTACGCAAGGACCTATTCTGTATGACCTGAAGACGTGAGCAAACGCTACACTTGCATAAGTCATAACAGGAAGGATACAACCACCACCCGTGACCATGGAAAGCTGAAAAGCTTCCGAAACGTCGGGAACTAAAATGAGATAATATACGCGATATAATGCGTTAAATTTGAATTGCAATGTAATGCGTTTTATTTGAATGAGCTATAATCGCGGAAACAAAAGAAAATATTAGGACGGATACAAGTTTCTAAGTGAGATTTTACTCCGCTTCTTAGTCATTAGACTTAGCCTATTTCATGACGAAGAGCGCGCAGTCGCGAGCGCGCTTTCTGTGAAGACGGAATGTCAGTTTCATGTCAAGGGTAATGGTAACATGTCCAAAACGGTCGACACTCTATTTATACCCTGAATATAATTTCTAGAAAGAGAACAAAAAACAAGTACACGTTAAGTTGTATCTAGAACTCTTTTTAGAACGTTTTTCTTTTAAGTTGGTAAAAAACACGAGCGAAGCATTGTCATGGCAACGCTGCATATTTTGTCTTCTTACTTCATTATTTTGTGGTATTTGAATGAAACTAAAAGATATGTTCAATACATACCCTACATTTTTAGCATTTATATTGTGTTTAATTCATGTACTCATCGATTTTGCCTTAATTTTCTTACAAAACAAGATATATGGTTTGGCTTTGGTTGTGGCAATATCATGAAATTTTGCACTGTTCCAGCTTATCTACCGAAAACGTAATGAATGAATTGAAAACATGTTCGTTACATACATATTTCTCAAAATAATCAAGAAAAACCAAAAAATATGCGACGTTGCCAGTTAAGCAGGTATAAACCCTCTTAAGGCTCAAGGTTTTACAGTTATTTTCAAACTTACGAAGATGTCAATTCACGAAAACGTAAGTTAGGAGTTATGTTTGCCGAAGTTTTTGACAGCTCCACTCTTTTCTTATTGGTCAAGAATTGGGATAGTCTGTCATGTATACAGGGTGGAAATCTATGGGCACAAACCGGGGATAACGCGGAACATTTATACTAAAGTGAAGTAGCAAAATATTTTATCGACAATGAAATATATCGATGTTACTGTCAACATTTAAATGTTCTACAAAGTAAATATATTTATACAAAATCTGCTATACTGCTTCTTAAATTCTAAAAAGGTATTTTTTGAAGAGTTTATTGTATTTTTAAACCAGGTCAGTATTTCCACATTGGCACTTCTTTATTATACTATACATTCATTATCTTAAACGCTTGATATCAAGCAAGTGTGATATCGGTCCTTTTTATTGTAATCGAGAATTTTCAATGAGCACATGTATAAGCTTTTTTATCAATATCAAATCCCTAGATTGTGCCCCGAGTTATCCCAGGCTTGGGCACGACACATTTCATGGACTTTCTAAGTACTTATGTTTATTTGAAAATTTTATCTTTCATATTGATCTTACCGATTACTAGAATTAAACAGCGCGATTTTTTGCACTTTTATTTGTGTATACAAAGTATTGTAATCGAGGGTTAAGAACAGATAAAAATGCTCCTGCCATATATAATTCAAAATGCAACTTTTTTTAAAGTCGGCGAAATTGCGCAAGTTAAATGACTTCTTTGGAAGCGAAGTTAAATCCGAAACAAGCCGATGTCAATCATCCAAGAAAACTTGCCTTCGTCACAAAGTTTTCGGTTTAGGTTAATGTCGCGTCTCGCCTAAGGCTGCGGTCACACCATCAGCGGGGCGTCACAGTAACTTACTAAGTAAAGTAAAAACTTGCCTTCGGCACTATTGAAACCCATGCGTTGGTTTTCGAAGGCAGCCTGTCACAGTATGACAGCTGTCATCTTGATAGATCGTGTTTTGACGCGCTACGGAAGGATGCGCCGCGCCGAGGCATTCAGTTAAACAGTACATAGCTGACGACATCTTGTTTCGCGTCACATGATTTTTGCAAGGGTTAACGCGTTTTAGAATAAGACCTTTGTTTTCGACACAAAGTTCTCGGTTTAGTTTAGGTCGCGTCCCGCCTAAGGCTGCGGCTACACCGTCAGCAGGGCGTCACAGAAGCTTTTTACTACGTAAAATCAATACTTGCCTTCGACACAAAATGTGGCAACTTTGCCCCGCCTTGCAATTTTTATTTTACAGTTATTTGTTTTACTGGGGTAAGTATGAAGGGTCCACGCGAAGAACATATCTAGTCACTTTAGTAACACTTTGAATTATCGCGTTTTTAAAGTTTGGAACGATGTAATTAATCAACAAATGTATTTATGAACCTGTCTATAAATCAATGTAGGGTTCAATTACTTATCTTTAGATAAATAAATAGAATATCAGTTAAAACTGACGGGTTATTATTATTAATACCAAAAAACCGGACCAAACCCCTAATGAACACGGAAGAAACATGCGTTGTCACTTAACTACAGGAAATAAACATGCAAAGTCAAAAGCATAAAAGTATTTTTTATTGGAATTACAAATTTCGTGGTTCTGAATACCATGGAGTCGCTATTGTATTTATTAATAATATTTATTTAAATGTAAGTCAATCTAGGTTTGTAAGCTATAGGAAGGTAATAGAGATTTTAGTATTATAACGATGTCCAATAATTAATAAAAATATCCTTTGGAGTTAAGACTTTACTAAAAACAGCGGCCCGGGACATCGTATGCAGAACAAATCAGGGACAAATCGTTCGAAATCATAATAATGTGCTGTATCATTATTATAACCGCATTGGCACAAATCTCCTGTTAAAATATAATTTTCTTTATCTAGATCTATAACCCAAATCGGGAGAATATCATGAAAAAGTTGGGACAGTATGAATCCAGGAAGTGACAATTTAAAAATCGATTGCTTTACACTGTTCACCTATAATAAATTCATAAACATGTAGTAATAAAATAACCAAATATACCAATAACTATATTGTGACTTACGTAAAGAACAATTCGAAATAAATTCTTGAAAAAATAGGTACCTTTTCTAGAAGTGGTTTACCACTATTTTGAGCCATAAATATTAAGTCGATAAGGATAGTATTATGAAAAAAGTAAAAATTAGCTAACGACTCCATTACTTTATATACCTACTTGTATAAAATAATGCAGACTCCGATCCAAAGTCACATAAGTTGAGCTTGGAAGTAATACCTACAATTCATTCGTTCTCATTTTGTAACATGATATACTAAAAGAAAAGTTTTTCTAATGTATTGTTTTGTTTTGTGTGTCATAACATGTTTTTTCCGTGTACCTAATATACAACGCACGGTATTTCCGTGTATAGGTCTTTTTAAAAGTAAAAAAAGGCATGTTAATATAATAATACAGTTGTAACAGAAGATGTTAGTAATAGATTATTACTTGCTGTACATTTTGGCATTAAAATCTCATTTAAAAAAAAAGTGACTAGACATGTTCTTTCCGTGGACCCTTCGTATAGGGTAGTTGACCATGGTTTTTATTTAATACTGATAAATAAACCTCACACATTTATACTATTATAAAATTGTAAAAATGAAATTTTTGTACGTTATAGATATTCAAAAAAAAATTGGAGGTTCACTGAATTGTTTTTTATTTAATATTTGTATTTTTTTTATGCTATAGGGCACAAACGAGCAGACAGATCGCCTGATGGTAAGCGATCACCGTCGGCCATAGACACGTGCATCACCAGAGGAGTCACAAATGCGTTGCCGGTTGTATGTGTCGTTGTGGCTTCATCACATCAAAACCGCTAAACGGATTTCAACTATATATTTATTGAAATGTCGTTACTTTAAAATATAAAAAAAGTAATACGGACTATTTCAAGGTCACTGAATCAAATAATCTATACTAATATTATAAATGAGAAAGTGTGTCTGTCTGTTACCTCTTCACGCTGAACCGATTAGAATGAAATTGGGTATGGAGATAGTTTGAGTCCAGACGAAGGACATAGGCTACTTTTTATCCCGGAAAAACACCCTCATCCGCGATATATGAATTTAAGGGGTACGAAGTCGCGGCCAGAAGCTAGTATTTTATATTTATTGCTTGTATATTTGTACGTGTCGTTGCGACTTTGTCACATTAAAACGGCTAAACAGATTACAACTTTTTTGGATATACACTGGTCATCTACTGATGGTTATAGAATACTTTTTATACGACTAAGATGAAGAAAAAAGAGGATAATGTTTCTCCTCCGCTGACAAAGTTGATGAAAAATGCTTATCCGTATAATATGTCAGCCCTAAATAAGAGACCTAGTCTGTGGGCGGCAGGTGACAAAGGATAGAGATTTTACCCCCAACTGCCTACTTTACACCCCCTCGCTGTAGACCCACTTTGAAGTTCATAAAGCGTTATAATGATCTTGACATACTGAATACATACTTGTTATTTAGTCTTTCTTGTGATGACTGTTAGCTGAATAATCATTTCTCTAATGTAATTCTTATCCTTAATCCATACTTAATAATATAAATGCGAAAGTGTGTCTCTCTGCCTGTCTGTCTGTTACCTCTTCACGCTTAAACCGCTGAACCGATTTGGATGAAATTTCGTATGGAGATAGTTTGAGTCTCGGGGAAGGACATAGGCTACTTTTTATCCCGAAAAAATACCTTTATCCGTGATAAACGAATTTAAGGCGGACGAAGTCGCGGGCAGAAGCTAGTATATTATAAACGTGAAAGTATATATGTATGTTCCACTTAATCTCAAGAACTACTGGACGAATTTTTATGAAACTTTCCAGTCATGTACGGTCAAGGAATTTAATTTGTGTACCCTTTCGTACCGTGTTTTAGTGACATTGATACGGAATCTCTATCGGCTTACATATTGATTTTGACTGTGACGAGGCACGAAATGGTTATATAAATGAAATTCCTTGACTGTACCTACCTTATATATCAGAATAGAACATAGGCTCATGTATGTCAAATTTCATCCCTTTTAGGGACGAAAAAGGGGATGAAAATGTGTATGGACAGCAAATATTTTTTTACGCTAGGAACTTGAAATCTTGGTAATATGCTTCACATTTAAATTAGTAAAATATCAAGTTTTTGGGAAAGACATAAGCTATTTTTATTTCGGAATAACCTTTTATCCGTGATAAACGAATCTAAGGTGGGCGAAGTCGCAGACGGCCGCAAGTATTTTATATTTTATCGTTTGGTAGATATTATTAACAATACAAAGATTGTGTTTGAAATAAAATTTAAACTTAAGTCTAGGACAATAACGGTCGTACAAAAGGAATAATATCTCATTTAATTCTAATTCGTATATCTAAATATCATTAAAAATTTCATCCACACTATAAAAACACCCCCTCAACAGAAATGACCTTAGTTTAAGATTAAAAATTCGATAGCTCGTAAGGATTTTTAGTTCTGTTGGCAACCTATTAAAAAGCTTGAATGCTTGCTTTCTGGAGCAATGCTCAGCAACTTTGCCGATTTCCTTAAAGGACTTATTCATTCGGGTCATTTTATAAAAATTAGATTTTCAGATTTATTTCGTGGGTTGTGCTATAAGAGTTTCTTCATAACACATTTCAAGTTTCTAGGACAACTTAAAGTACCCTATTAAGGTTTCCATTGGCGGTAATTTGTAGCCAACACCTGTTTTTATGACTGTATCTTTGGATTGCGTTGACTTAGAAGCTTGATTTTTGTTAAAGCTTTAAGGGAATGCAGACATACCTGTTTGATGTTATTTCAACTTGATACATCCGCGTGTTCCTTAGAAAAAGGGTGTTGTTAGACAGACAGACGGTCAGTAAAGTGATACTATAAGGGTTTCGTGTTTTCCTTTTGATGTACGAAACATCAATTCAATAGCGACGATGCCACAAACACACAGACAGACACACACATCATATAACACTCCTATTTTATAAGCTTTTTATTAACTTGCAATCTAACTATGCATGTTCAGGTGGAATCTTGCAAGTAAAATTTTACTTATTTTCCGGTATACGATTGAGCTAAAATTTGGCATACTAAAGCTTACTTAACTTTTGGTATGTTCGGTGACAATGCAATACTTTGATACCGTTGAGCACATCTGATGATGGAGCAGAAAGGTTGTCATTGGAACTCTGTAATAAAATAATGCAATCCTACCGAGTTTGGACTCTTTAGAATCGTCTCTGTGAGTAGTTGATGGATATTATCACAACACAATAAACAGTGCTTAATCGCGTAAAAATATGATTTATTTAATTACCTTTCGTTGGTAATTCTTCGACGTTTCAGACGTCGCGTTACGTCCATGGTCTCGAAGGAACTTCGAAAGATAAATAAATAAAATCATATTTATACGCGATTAAGCCCCGTTATTTGTGTTGTGATAATGAGTGAAAATCGTGTTAGTTTAAATCAATGAGTAGTTGATGGATAGTCAAAGAAAAGTACAGTCAGCAATAAAGCTTCTCACAAAAATGATTTTTTTCATAGAAATTTGTTTTCAGAGTAGCATAACAAATATAGCATTAAAAAAATGTGCGTCATCGGCGAACGCAGCATTGACGAACTCGTCGCGATTATAATATGACCCCCAGTCACGTATAAACTGTTGGTTTTGATAGCTCTCGCTTTTGGCCTCATTTTTCCAAGTCATTTTGACAACCTGCTGGGCCGACTAATACATATATAAATTGATATAAACTTACACGATCTTCACTCATTATCACAAGAC
The DNA here is from genome assembly GCA_905404275.2 of Hedya salicella. Lineage (NCBI taxonomy): Eukaryota > Metazoa > Arthropoda > Insecta > Lepidoptera > Tortricidae > Hedya > Hedya salicella. The sequence continues at coordinate 50,252,319 of FR990097.1, read as the reverse complement.
AACAAAACGGTACTTAATCGCGTATAAATATGATTTATTTAATTATTTTCGTGCAATTCAGTAATAAGTAAATGTAAACAACATCAAATAACATCCGATAAATCGCCTGACGTCGTGAGTGTAGTGTGTCGGTCTAGTGACGACCGCAGTTCAACCTAACAATAAATACCAAGCGCGGGTAGATTGAAAAACTCGCGTGGCTAGAAGACGTTGATTCGCGTCTCCAGTTCCTTTGAGACCATGGACGTAACGTGACGAAAGGTAATTAAATAAATCATATTTTTACGTGATCAAGCCCCGTTTTATTGTGTTGTGATAATGGACCAATATATGGTGACCTGTGATCTAGAACATCTACCACTACTTCACGAGTCTAGTTATATTAGGGACGAAGTGAAGGCGTTCGAGTGCGAATTTTTAATACGACAAGTCGGACCATGCTCAGTGTAGGGTTCCGCAGCCGTTCATCCAAAAAAAAGAATAAAAAATACTTACAGATGAAAAACAATACGATATAAAGAGTGTTCTAACATATTCTACGGTACTTACGTTACTTTGTCGAGAAGCGCATTTTTTTGGTATTATCAAGAACGGTAAATTCGATCATCTTAAAACAATTTTCGTTGAGTCTTTATTAAGGTTTATCTTTGTATTTTCTTTTTTAATTTAAAATATATACCGTTTAAAAACTAGAGGGGGGAGACACAATTTGTGCTACTTTCGAAGCGATTATTTCTGAAAATATTCACTAAATCAAAACAAAATTAGAAACCGCAAAGGCTTTTTAAAAGAACTGTCGAAATATGTGCCACATTTAGTTGCTGAAAAAATGATTTTTCAGCTTCGGTTACATTCATGTATTTTTTTGTTATTTAACTATCAAAGTACGTAGCGGCTTATACAAGACACCTATACTCCAAATTTCATCAATATAGATCACGTAGTTTTTGCGTAAAATGCCTGCGACATACGGACGGACGGACATGACGAAACTAGAACCTAAAAATGAAACCCCAAGGCACCCCGAATTCGCAACCACCAAACTATAAACAGTCAATTTATTATTTCATTAAATCCGCATTTACAAAATTGATACTAATGCATTGGGGTTTAATTTAGTACAACATTTCAATGTTAATAATTCGATTCCATTATTACAGCAGCTTTTAGTTCAATCAACAAGGAGTTAACACTATTTTACAAACTTTTATTTAACTTGCAGTATTTGTATGTATAATATAATAATCTTTATTCCATAAGTAGGGTGCAAGGGCACTTTCACAAGTCTGACTCTGCGGCATTTCCCACTGTTGCGAAGAAAGCCGAAAAAAACTCAACAGTCAGTTATTTTTTCTAAATATCTCTTATCTATTACAATATTTGTACTTAGCCTATCCTACATATATGTTTTTAAGTATAAACTGAGTGCGTAGTTCTCCAAGAAAACATATCAAAACTTATAAACACCTGCACCTGACACTGACAGTTGACAGGACTGCTTTGTTGATCTATGGTCGATGGATGGTCGCTGTCAGCTACGTTCAGGATAATGACATCCAAAATGTTCGTGCATGCAGCTGTCCGTGGCGCCACATATGGTCCCACCGGAAGATCAGCGCTGGCTCCCGAGCCAGCATTATGCTAAGGTGGGACCATTTCCGGGCATAGTTTTAGTTTTTCTTTTGTGTAATTTGCTAATTTTATTGTCTATTATATGCTATGCGTCTGAATAAGTCTTTCTTTCTATCTATAAAAAAATATTTTAAAAAATGTGTCTTCGGGTCAAATCTAGCGACTTAAATTTGACCCAATTCCCGGCTACCGATTTAGCTAAAATATGACATACTTATGTAAGTTCGCTGACTTCACTACTAAGCTTGGGCTTTGTAGACTGGTCTTGATTCTCGATGAGTACTTGATGGACATTCAAAGAAGAGTACTGGCAGCTATAAAAACATATCACAATTTTTTTTTTGCAAAAAACTATTTTTTTTTTTTAATACAATCTTACCGATGTTCCTTTCCATGAGGACATCCCAATGTGCAATGGCTTTAAAATCATTTTTTCCTTGCAAGACTTTATACGTATCAGCAAATTCTCTAGGACCATTTGAACAAGAGGACTGTTAATCTGAAGCCTGAAGATGGATTCTGACCTTTTACATGATTTGGAATAGAAAAGAAAAATCAAAATTTCCATATTTTTTAAGTTACTCCTAGTTATTATTTAGATTAATTTAATAGTTAATCAATTCGATTATTTTACTATATTCCATGGCGTATTTGTATAAAAAAACACATTGGTTAATTACTTTAAGAGCTACGATACCACAGACTTTCACACACACACACACACACACACACATACACACACGTTAAACTCATAGCACTTCTCTTTTCACTCTTCGTTGATCAGCGTACGCCCTCGATCGGCATACGCTCCCCCTCCCCCATAACGGCGCGTAAATGCCATTTATTGGGTTACACACTTTTGCCGCGCGGAGAATTACCTCTAATTTGGTGCCACGCATCGATATATTACGTTTTAGATGCGTCAATGAAATAGTGATATTTATTCTGTAAGTAGGCCGCAAGTGCACTTTTAAAAGTTCCTCTACGGCATTTCCCAAGAGGAGACCACTGTTGAGAAGAAAGCGGAAACAAACTCAACAGTGAGTCATTTTTTCTAAATAACTCTTATATCTATTACAATATTTGTACTTAGCCTATCCTAAATATATGTTTTTAAGTATAAACTGAATGCGTAGTTCTCCACGAAAACATATCAAAATGTATAAAAGCAAAAAGAGCCGTTGGTACTTCAAATATGTCAATTAAATCGACTGCTTCCTTCTGTGGGCTGGGGCTCCCCAGTACCAGCTCCTCCCTCTTGCCCGCATACAACGGAGAGCGACTCGTATCGTCGGTTGCCAGCGTATTTCAGATCAGCTTGACTCCTTGGCACTGCGTAGAGATGTAGCCTCGCTCTGCATTTTCTATCGCTTGTATAACGGGGAGTGCTCTGAATACCGACGAAGCCACAATGACGTATACAAAAAAATCCAGAAGAATATTTTTGAATTAGTGATTTAGAAAAAGTCCGCATCACTTTTTTTTTAAATATCTTCAATGTTTTTCAAGGTTTCATCTTCACAACTTTATAATAGTATAGATTAGAGCAGTCGCCTTTAGTATAAGAGGAACTAGAAGATGAGATGCTGGGATGCCCATCCACGATCTTTAGTTATAGTTATGGATTTATGTACAAATTACCTGTATAATTATTTTATGTCATAAAAATTAGGAATGTAAACGGTTTTTTTAGTATGTAGAAAATCGAGTTATAACATAACCAAAACCGAAAGCTTTTTCATACAAATCGGTTAACTGATTGTATTCGGTTAGGGCAAATATTTGTGTGCATTTATACAGGGGTCTCGTGAGGAACCCAAATAATTTTACCAGCGTATTCCTGAGATCATTAGGACCAACAAATGTAATATGAACCCCAGGCAAATCTAGCCCAGTTTTAATGATATCATCAATTTTCATGTAAACCATTTAATGTGATTCTGATTACTAAAGTGGATTAAGCTCTTTTGATGGCCAACGTTGCCACGTATGTTTCCAAGTGTCGTGTCGCTATTAACAGACTTCAAATTGACAGCTACCACTCACTTAAGTCATCCTTTTTTGGAAAAATAATCATTAACATTTTATTAAAAGGGATAATTTACATAGAGAAGCGAAAGTTATTAAAGTTTTTGTACAAATATCAAGATAAAAAATTTTTTTTTTGTTGAATTGGACTTGGGTTCATATAACAGTTTTTGGTCCTAAAGACCTCAGGTATACGCTGGTAAAATTAATTGGGTTCTTCATGAGACACCTGTATAGTACTCATTCATACACAAGTCTTATTGAACTTACTGTGGGACTAGTTCGATTTGTGTATAATAGTCCTGTAATATGTATTTATTTCTTTTATTTTATTCCCTACGTCCAATCGCAAATGCCTTGTCTACCAACGACATTCATCTAGGGAAGCAGGCTCGTTTACTTCTTGCTATTAACTGCTTGCTTTCAACCGTTGATTGATGACTTAAGGAAACAGGGTGTGAAAAAAAACATGACCCCGAGAAACCTTAGAGAAAAATACAGGAGATGGCATACTGGGCGCATTACGCTTAGTAAAAGTACAAGGTGCCCACGCTGACGGAAGATTTTAACCACGCATTCTAAAGGTCATTAGGAGCAAAAACTGTTCTGTGAAACCCTAACTGGGTTTCATAGAATCCAGCTTAGGTTTGAAGATATTATAAATTTTCATGTAAACTATTTATTCAAATTACTAAAGTGCATTAAGCTCTTTCTATCGCGACCTTGCCACATATGCTGCCAATTTTCCCATCGCTATTGACATCATCCGTTTCCTGAGACAATGTGACCTGAAATGTCCATTTCATATAATTTTTAACAGTACTAGAAGGTGCCAGCAACTTGCGCGGAGTAGAAAAAGTCATAAGCCTCTTTTTTACTTTAGACCCGGGTACTAAAAACTGTTGAAATCCGTTTAGCATATTTGGTCTTATGAAGCCACAACGACACATACAAAAAAACTATTTATTGACCCTCAAATAGTCGGTACCACTTATTTTTTGAAAATATCTTTAATGTACAGATATTTATTTTTTACTACTTTATAATAGTAGATTACACATGAAAACTATAACAGCATATTATATCTACAATTTACTACAGTTACGGAGCTGAAACTTGGACACTGAAGAAAGCGGACCGAAATCGTGTCGCACCCTTTGAGATGTGGCGCTGGAGGAGAATGTTGGAGATTCCATGGACAGCATTTCGCACAAACGATTCCATTCTTCGCGAACTTCATGTTAAAACTCGTCTGTCCACTATGTGCTTGAGAAGAGTAATGGAATTTTTCGGCCATATTGCCAGGAAAGAAGGAAAAAATTTGGAACAACTCATGGTGACTGGAAAGGTCGATGGGAAGCGTCCAAGGGGCCGGTCACCGATGAGGTGGTCTGACCAAATCCGCTCATCATTGGACACCAAGCTACACAACGCCCTCCATGAAGCCAAGGACAGGTCTAGGTGGCGAAACACGGTTCGGAGCATAATGACCCAGCAACGGGGGAATCACGACCCTCAGTAATGAGGAAATCGACGCGAAGAGGATGATATCTACAATTAGGCACTGGTCCCACAAAGAGCGAGGAAGCGATTAGCTATCGGCGATTTTCTCGCTCAAGAAACGAACAAAAGATATAGATCCAGTGTTAGTAAAAGAGACACATAAAAATAGTTCATGGCTGGCTGTTCGCACTGTTGGCGAGACCTCTCTCATATATGCATCTCTTTTATTGACACGGATTATACATCTATTGTGCGTTTCTTGAGCGAGTTGGGCGACAAAATAGTCGATAGTTGCTCGCTTTCGCGCCGGCGGTGAGGTTCGTGCCTCACCTACTTGCTCCAGTATACTGCCCAGTTGAAACGTAGCACGAGCGATCTCGTGTAGAAATGAAATTATTGCCGTTTCACTTTTGTTATTTGCTCGAGTATTCGGTTAAAATATACATTATCTTACTTAGATGTTAAGTATATTCTTTTTGGGGTCCCGTAGCCAAATTGGCAAAAACGCAACTTCATTCGCGTAAAAGCCGCGTAATTCGCGTCTCACAGCGTAGTCGACTAAAAGTATCCTATAACCATCTGTAGATGTCCAGCTCCCCGTGTACCAAAACAAGTAGAAATCCGTTTAGCTGATTTGGCGTGATAAAGTTACAACGACACATACAAACAAAAATCCAAAAACAATATTTTTCGATTCAATGACATTCTAATTAAATAGTCCCCATCACTAATAGTTTCGAAAATATATTCAATGTACAGACATTTCATTTTTACAACTTTATTTTAGTTTATTAATTATTAAAGCTATCTTTATTAATGCGGACGACTTCGTCCGCCTTAAATTCGTTTATCGCGGATAAGGCTAATTTTCCAGGATAAAAAGTAGCCTATATCCTTCTCTGGATTCTAAATTTCTCCATACCAAATTTCATTCCATTCGGTTAAGTGGTTGAAGCGTGAAGAGGTAACAGACAGACAGACACACTTTCGCGTTTATATATTTAATTAATTATAATTAGTAATTTCATTTTTATAATAGTATAGAAGTAACATATCGTCTCATGTACTGATATAGGTACTAGCAATTGTTAAAAAAAATAACAATAAATTCGGTAGTGTTAACATATGTATTAATGGCTAAGTAACGTTTAATTTTAGTTCGCTTCCGATCGCCAACACAATAGAGCGTGTTGCAACTGTTGTGAAATAAAATTGTGCGCAAAAATACTGACCTGAATCTACAAACTGTATGACGCATTTGTTTTTGTTGTGTAGTGCTTATACTAAGTATGTCTTCTAGTGCTGTGTAAAATACATCAAAAATGAGTATTCACCGCAGTCCTCCCTCGACGCCCCAACCCCCGCCCTGCTTTAGGGAAGAGCCCGACGTGCAGCCAGCCGCTAAACGGAAGGAATATGTTCCAGAGGCGGTTACGACGGACATTCATAATTGGATGTCCGCCATCGAAATGTACCTCAATGAGATCTGTAACACACGGTAAACTAAACTCGGACCAAAAGCTACGTATTCATAACCTGTACCGAAAAGTCGCCAACGGAACTTCTTAGATGGCAGTCCACTACCAAGGCTTACGGAAAACGGCTCTACTCTCCCAAGAACAAAACCAAGCCCTCCAGGAAAGGCATGACCTGGCCGATTGCCGCCAAGACCTAAAGGATATTATTTGTAACAATTCAGCTAAACCAACCACAAATGCCCTTTCATTCGCTGATATGGTTAAAAATAGCAGTAAAAATTGTATTCGCCCTAACAATCTAAGTTCTGTAGCAATCTATCCTTATGATAAGTTGAAATCTAGCGGGGATACGAAAATATTAGTCAAAAAAATAATAAATCCGGAACTAATGAATCATCATCATCATCATATATTTATTTCAAGAACAATATACATTGTGTTTGAGGACTTAATAGGTACTTCACAAAAAACACGACAATAGAAAAACAAACAAACTCAAATGTCACATTCAATACTAACAAATATTATTATGATTATAATTTAGGTCATGTCATCAATGATCAAGTAACAAAATTCACAAAAACATTATCTGTAATACAAAATAAAATATCTGCATATAGAGCTCTACGAAAAGTCAAAAATGGGGGTGTTATCATTAGAACAGACTCCAAGGATGACATCGAAAAAGTTAAACAAACATTTCAAAAGACCTCCTCAGACCTCACCATCGACGAACCCCATAAACGGCAGCCCAGAATTGTCATAGTCGGAGTGCCGTCATCCATGCCAGAATATGATGTTTATAAATGCATTTATGAAAAAAATCTAGCCGATAAACTCCAGGACTCAACGAGGGAAAAAATCTTGTCCTCTATTAAACTCAGCTATAAATCGGGCAAGAAAGATGCCGAGACTTGTAATTATGTCCTATAAGTGCCAGCAATTATAAGAAAGGCACTAATTGTCCAAAATCGTGTGTACATCAATTGGTCCTCGTGCCCAGCGGGAGATTTTATGATCGTCACCAGGTGCTATAAATACCAGCAATATGCGCATGCCGCTAAATCCTGCAAGCAACCAGACTACACGTGCGGCCATTGCGGTGATGTAGGTCACTCGATTAAAGAGTGCGAAAAATAAACAGTTTCGCCAAAATGTGCAACCTGCAGACTCTTCAAGAAGCCATCGAACCATCAAACGGGTGACGTAGAATGTCCGGCGGAAAATAGCCGAACAGAGGTATATAAACTCAATTGACTATGGAGGCGTCTGAGAGTGCCGCTCATTGTTGTTTATTTAATCCGAAAAGCCGCAACGCACGCAAAGATGATCAATGCAATATCGACTACGACCGAGTTTCCATCTGTGCTGACGCTGACACTGCAATATCACTGCAATTAAGAATCTTCAAAATGCGATTTCAAACAATATTAGTCAATAGTAGTTAAAATGTTTAACACTCTTTATCTATCTGAATTTTATTTTATCTATTACTTTACTATGTATGTTATTAACTATGTATTTAAACGAACTCACACCGCCTGAGATACAGGATTTTCCTAGTTCAGGCACGTGAAATAGTGTAAGTTCTATGGAAACATAAGACGTTATTGTTACTGTTAGCATTAAGTTCTATTAATAAAAAAAATATTATTATTATTTATTATTAATTGCCATTGATGCTTTAAAAAAATCAGTTACGGTGATTCTGGAATACGAATATGACTGTTTAGCGGTCAGACTGCCTGCTGCTTACACCTAAGTACTTTGAATTTTTTTATGTTTGTTATATGTTTAACAATATAGTAAAAAAATCTGATTCTGTATATTGTATGTTATCGATATATTGTGTGCATTGGAAGTCGTTAAATGGGGACACACTAATGACAGATATAAATTGGTATGGAGATTCCGGGCTCTGATGATGACAGACAACACAACAAAATATAATGAATTTAATGACTTTTGCTCAATAATTGCAATTTTAAATGACAATAGTATTTGTTTGTTTGTTTTGTCCTTAAGTCACAAATCTGATCATCATACGTAAATCGGATCTCTTTGCCAAACACAACTATCAATCGCGGTATTTATTTTATGTTATACCGGGTAAAGGAGCAGACGGATCGCCTGATGGTAAGCGATCACCGTTGCCCATAACACCTGCAACACCAGGGGAGTCACAAGTGCGTTGAAAAAGGCCGGCCTTTTAGGTGGGAGTACGCCATTTTCTTGAATGTTTAAAGGTCGGATCGGTCCGGGACGCGGAACAGGTAACTTAACAATACCGGTATGAAATTTAAAGGTAGATAACCTCTATTACCCGGTTTTTTCGATACCGATTTTGGTCTCTGGTCTAAAGCCTTTAGAAAAGCTTAAGAGGGTGTTAAAATATATAAACAAAAGGGGATACGCCGTCCCCCATGCCAGTCAACTTGGCTGTCCAAATGCGGCCCCACTCGTCCGCTTTTTAGGTCAACATGGAGTGTCGTTAGAGCTGTCGCCTAACAAGACCGTTTAAGAACCCCGGTTAAACACACCGGACCAGAGCTAACGAAACATTAAAACGTACTAGGAAAAGCTAGACAACTAGAAAAATTGTTGAAAATACTCTCAAGAGCAAAATTTCGGGTTATAGATACCTTTTCACTTCTCCTGTTCAAAAAGTACGTCATATTAGCTTCGCGAAGCGAGACTAAAAGAGTACATTTAGCCCCTAGGGTTTAAAAGAAAGCCATATAATCCCATACAAATTTCTATGACACTGAGAAAAAAAACCTGCGGCCAGCTACATGAATAATGTTTAAGAAGCTTATGAATAATTAAAAACAAACAAACCAACCTGATCGAATTGGCTAACATGTCTGATCGAATTGCTCAATTCCAAACTTAAAATTTTTCATGATATATACTCGTATATACAATTTAGCAGTCGAAGTGAAAGGCAGAGTGCTTAACACGTGGCTAAAAGCATCTTCGTGAGCTCGTCCAAATAATCACTTCGTGTCATAATGGCTTATTTTAGCCCCTTGTCAAACAATCTACTATATACAGATGAAGTGCATAATATAAGGTGGGCCGAAAATTTTTGCACTTTTGAAACATCGATAAGAATTAAACTCTACATGTTTTTCAATATTTTATTTATTCAACCTAGTAACAGATAATTGCAATGTATAAAAAAAATACATCATCCATATGTCCTCCGTCTCGTCTTTGGCACTCTTGCAATCGACTCAAACCTTGTAAAACTCGCTGTTACATGCATCGAGAAATCGCGGCTATCTCATCATCTTTTTATAAAACTGTTTAACACAAAAAGCCCATGGTTTTCCCTTGAAACGCTCCATTATCAATAAAATTGCACGAAATGACCTATAGTTTCCCGCCAATATCCCACCACTAACTCTGACACTTTCCGAAAAATTCAGTGTTGCTATTTGCAAAAATTTACGGCTCAGCCCATAGATTTCCTTCGTATTTTCACGGAAAGGTACGAATGTGTCTTGCTATTTCAGTCGGTCACAGTACAAAAAGTACTGAGGTTGACTGAAGTAGCATGACAAATACGAACGTTTCCGAGAAAATACGATGGGAAACCATTATGCACTACATTTGTACCTACTTGTGTCTGATGTGTGTCGTAAAATTACCAACATGTTGAACGCGCTCTCTATAGGTTTAAACACTTTCTTCCGCTAGGGACTAAGACTCTTCTTATTCAAACACTGGTGTTACCTGTAATTGATTTGATTATGTTGTGTGATACTCAAATATCACCCAAGGTTCGTATTTGTTGAATCAAAGCATGAATGAATACCCTTAGAAAAGCAGCATTATTAAGGCCATAAATTACTTTATCGCTGCCATATAGCGTTATTATTAGATAGAATCTTCAGCTGTACTATCCGATACATTCGTGAAGCACATATTAAATCCTTCAAACCTCTATTGTGTTTAAGCACGCGATGCTCGCTCGCGCCAAGCGTTCGAGCCCACTGGGCACGTCCTTTTGATCCTTCGCTGATGGGATTATATCGCTGCTCACTGCTCCGATTTACAGCAATTAAGGCTGTTTTAGCGGCTTGGATGGTAATTTAACGTGTGTGTGATTCGATCGATGGATGGGTTCAGATGGTGATTTCCAGACGTGAAGGGGATACCGGGGATAGTTGACTATAGGTGTAGCGTCAGGAAAATTACAAGGGAAGCTGAAGCGTATTCATTTACTCATTTTTTATTGTTTAAAGAAAAAGCTGGTTATAAGCCGTTCCTTGGGCAATCCGGTGGGAATCGGCTTATTTGGACGCCACGCCACTGGTAAGAAGACTGATCAGCAATAATTCGTTAATATCATGAGTTTTTGGTCAACTAATCACGACTGAAGATTGCTCTCTGCGCTCCGCTTACTTGTGTGAAAATTGTTTTTTTTTTATTTATATCTATACTGATATAAAGGTTGAAAAAATGAAATGTTAGTACAAAGAAGATATAAAAAAGTAAAGTTTTTTATTTATTTCTTGTATGTTTGTAGGTATGTGTCGTTGTAGCTTCATCACGCCAAATCAGCTTCACGGATTTAACTGTTTTTGCTACACGGATACCTGGGCATTTCCAGATTGTTATAGGATACCTACTTTTTATCTGACTACGCTGAAGAAATGAGGGGTTATGACTTTTTCACCTGCGCGAACGAAGTTTACGCGCCTTCTAGTATATAATAAACACATTTCAAGTGGCAAACCAATTGACAAAATCTCGTTACTGCCTTTTACGGTTGTAACCTTGTTTAATCGAAAAATGTTTTATCGAATTTCATGTTGTCGACATCATTTCTTACCTAATAAAAAAATTCTAACCTAATCTAAAAATGATGTACATGATAATCTTTTCATAAAGTAATGAAAATTGTATCGTTTCAAAGAAAAAGTTTTCGATGAAATGAAAATTCTAGAAAAGGTTTGTTGATGAAATGGAAGGACACCTTTTAAGTAGTACGAATAAGTACCTACAGAACCTTCGAGGCGCGAACTCTGGTCGTACTTGGCGGTATTTTTGGGGTTACTAAGACTCCGCTTTCCGTCCGTTTGTCTGTCTGTCAGTCTGTCACCAGGCTGTATCTCATGAGCCCTGATAGCTGGACAGTTGAAATTTTCACAGATGATGTGTTTCTGTTGCCGCTATAACAACACTCTATAGCGACACGTTTGGCTCAGTGGGTTGCACAATAGCCTACGAAGCTGGCGGTCCCGGGTTCGAATCCCGGCCATGTTTGTGTGATGACCACGAATGTTAGTTACTGGGTCTTGGATGTTTTCTATTTCTTTACTTATGTAATATACTTTAGCTATAAAAATAATATATCTAGCATTTAAATATTTATTAATTACTATAAGATAGAACTTCCTTTGAGGAAGAGAAAAACTCATAACCTCTCATTTTTTCTTCAGCATAGTCGGGTAAAAAGTATCCTTTAACCATCTGCGGATACCCAGCTACCCGTGTAACAAAAATAATTGAAATCAGTGGCAGTAAAACCAGAGGACAAATACGTATCAATAAAGAAACTTACATTAAACGTCTACCACCGACAAAAATCTTGACCTGACTCAACTGACAATCGCTCACCGCCATACACGGTCCAATCGGCGAGATTCAATCGCCATGATCAAGCTAAAAGAATCGAAATTCGATTGTGCCGTCAATTATAATATAAATTATAACTGTCATGCCAATCCACCCCCACACACTGAAACGTTGCGCTTTAGAGGGGAAGGGCGTTTCAGATGAAATTAGGGAGTGATGGTAACAGCTTATACTTCATGTGATGTTGGTACATAAAAAAATGGGAGACAAGAAATAATTACAAAACTAAGGCTCAATTCGTTTATTCCTAAATTAAGTTGGATACAATTTAAATCTACGGTTTATAGGGACTGGACTCTGGAGGGTAGCCGCTTGTGACGGTTTAATGTGGCTAGCACAGTTCGGGACAAAGGTCAAAGGCTCTTTTTACCGAGGTTCAGTCTCTATACCTATGCTAAAGTTTTAACACAGTTTCTGAATAAAGTTAAACATTAAATATGTTGGACACCAATGATCTAGGCATTAAAACAATTTTTTTTTAACTTAACTTATAAATTTTGTTCTAGACCAAAGCAGGAAAAATGCCTGGTACAAAAGTAAAGAAATTTGATCGACCTCAAGTTCCGTAGGAAAATGCTTGGGAGAAGCCTGTCGTGGGTGTTTAATGTATACAGCAGCGAGTATTTTGGCTGTCAGACGGCTTCTCAAGAATTACCCGGCGCTCACATCCAGATTCTAATTTTCATTTTAGGTGGTATTCTTTGCATATAACAGAAAGGATAAGCTTAAAGCTTTCCAAATATAGTTTTGCTTACAAAAAAACCAACAGGCTGAAAGTAGAAATAACACTTCATTAGACATCAGAAGAAGCTGACTGTTACAAATATTATCAAAAAGAAAGATATCTTACCACGAGCCTCCAAGGCAACGCTTGAAGCCAGTGCGTGCTATACCCAGCCCGCGAAACTCACTGAAAGATCAGAAGAGGTTAGAACGCGGAGAATATATTGTAACTGAATCCAAATGCACTGCTCAAAACTGTTCACTAAATCTCACCAGAAATCCAGGAATACTCCTGAATGGCTTTATCTGTAATTCGCTTCCCATAAGGACCTCCAAAGGGGTCATGGACGAAATTGAGGAGCGCTTGGTCGGTGCCTTTACGGCTAAATCTCGGAATCGAAAAGCCTTTCGACGGCATCGTGGTCTCAAATCCGGAAAGAGTGAAGATTTCCAAATTCCGATCATTCACTTAGGACAAAATGGTTATCACAAATTGACCACATAATATCCCGAGAATTAAACACCACTTCCTGTGGTGGAAGACCTTAAGAAAACCCACGAAATTACTCTAACCTTCGTGTTGGTAAACAAATGACAATATAAACTTTTGAATTCAGCAACACTTTCTCTTTACTTTTTAATTTTCCTAGATAATACCAACTATGAAAACCTCAAAATCGTAAACAAATATCATAAAGTTAACTAGAAAATCACAAATTCCAAGAAAATGTATTACGTGTTAACCCTAATTTAATCACTTCCATAGATTAGGAAATGAATCGACCGCAGTTAATCCAAACGTTGAGACAGTACTGCCAACTCAACAACAAAAAGCAAAAACGGAATAAAAATTGAAATGTCACTACGTGACAACACGGTCTGTTCTATCTGATCCAATCGGTACCTTAATATAAATTCGTGCGGGCCAAGACTTTGGTTTCATGGCTGGTCATGGGGTAATACATTGGTTAATATTCTTAGTCTTCGGGGGTACCTAGATATAAGGAATGCACTTGGTGTTGATTATGTTCATGATTGGCTATGATAATGACCATTTACCGTCAGTTTGTAAAAAAATTATACAGTAAAAAATCCCAGTGAGGCGGTCTCATTTGTACTAATTATAAAACGACACCCTCGCTTTCTTTCCGCGGGCCGGATCAGAAAGGATCGTGGGAAGGACTTGGCTCGCGAGCCGTAGTTTGGGGACCCCTGCTCTAAATCAAAATCAGTCTATCCACTCAAACGCCACGATGTCACAGACACACACAAAAACACTTATAACCCCTCTGTTTTCCTCAAAGTTTAAAAAATGGGTCATCTACAAGCGCTCATTAAAAACTATCCCATTTTTCCAGGCACTTATCGGGGACGCCCTGAATAAAAACATCGATAACAACTGGGCTGTAGGATTTTTTAATAGAGCGCAAATTCATACTTAGGCGATCAAAGGACCAGCCGGTCGGTCGGACGCCACGCCTCGTCTGCTAAGTTACTTAGAACATGGCGACTGATGAGCCGAGATAGCCACACACCGGACGATCGGCCTCTTTGATCGCTCTTACAGTTGGCTAGCTTTTTGACTCAAAGGGGTCTGTATTTTTAACTTCTGGGTTAATGGGGGCTGATAAGTTGCGAGTTTCTGCATTGGTTGACAATGAGCTGTTGCATTCGGTCGAGTGGATCTGCAAACTAAAGCGTAAGAGCTTAGGGCATTTCATCACTGGAAATGACAAGCCTGTGATTGCCGTACAAATCTCGCAATAGTGGACTTTTAGTAGGAGGTCAGGTAAACACGTACAGTTAGCGTCAAATAGTCTGTAGCATTCAAAGTGACAAAAATATCGCAACACATCTTAATTCTTATGGGCATAAAGTGTGACGATATATTTGGCGCTTTGGATGCTACAGACTTTTTGACGCTGACTGTACTTTAGGAGATAGAGGGCCGTTATGTTGATGGGCAGAGTAACTCCTAATAAATCAAAGTCGAAGCGTGAGTATGGAATGATTTTATTTACAAAATTCGGTTCTATTTATACACAGCAATTATTACTTAAAACTAGGGCGCGAAGAGAGGGAAATTCAGGGAATCGAAATGAACACCTGCTTGCTCTCTGCACCTGTGCGGTGATTCGCGGAAATACACGTGGCTTTGCGATAGCGTCCTTGATACCATCAATTTATTGAAACATTTAGGTACGTCGGCTACAGTACCTACTGCACAGTAAGGAAATATTTACAATAAAAAAACGGGCAAGTGCGAGATGGACTCGTGCACTGAGGGTTCAGTAAAAATTTGTAGGTATGTAAATAGTTCGTCTATCACTGGAATTGAGGAATCATTCAGCTTTATACCTCCAGGCGTCCCTGAGAAAAAGGGTCTTGACAGACGGATAGACAGTTTAGAAGGGTTCCGTTTTCTCCTTTACTTCTACCTTCGTACCCTAACGAATGAGGTTTCTACACGAGGTTGGAGGGACTATTTGAAGGACACTGAATCGAAAAATATCCTATAACCATATTTGGATACCCAGCTACCCGTTTACCAAAAATAGTTCAAATCCGTTTAGCGGATTTAGCGTCATGAAGCCACACCGACACATATGAACTGTCTGATTTTCATAATGGCTTTCAGCCACGTGTTAAACACTTTGCTTTACACTTCGACTGCGAGAAAATAAAAAAGATTTTTTTTTTGAAAAATCAGAAATGTTTGTGACTGACTATTTGGAGGGCACAAAATCGTTTTTTTTTTTCGATTTTTTTATATGTTTGTATGTGTCGTTGTGGCTTCATCACGCCAAATTGGCTAAACGGATTTCAACAACTTTTGGTACACGGGTAGCTTGAAATCCACAGATAGTTATAAAATGCTTTTTACCCGAGTACACTGAAGAAAAAAAAGACGGGTAGTGATTTACTGTGTTGTGGAATTCTCTTCCACTCGATTTAAGGCAAGCGAAGTCATTGCCTATTTTTAAAACTAAGTTAAAGGATCATTATTTATCTCTCCCATAATTTATATTTTTAATTCTGCTTCTGTTTTTCTAATCACTTTGATGTCAACTGTATCATAGTTTTCTTTCTTACTTTGTATATATATATATATATATATTGTTGTTGTTGTTGATTTACTTAAACCCCACTAAGTACTTATTACCTTTCGAATTAAAAAGGTATTATTGAAATCGGATAACATCGGGATTTTATTTGTGAAGAATTATAGCTTTTTTTAAATCTTTTTTTTTTTTTTTTTGAAAAATCTGTTACTAAATGTAGCTTATCTCACCAGGAGCGTAATAATCACTTTATTGACACCGCATATATCAGAATCGAATAAGTAAAGCGCTACCATGTTGTTATATATGCGTATGTTACGTACATAGGTTGCTAAAATCATAACCCTTCCTTTTGTCTTTGAGGTAGTCGGGTAAAAAGGTGATTCACCTCTCTCGCCTTTCTCCCCCTCCTTTAGAGTAGACTTATTATTATATTATTATCTGTTTCCGCATACCAGAAACAAGTCAAGCCCATGTTTCTTAAAGATAATTTTAAAACCAGGAATGTACCTCCAGGCAATACGTAGTAGTTTCAGATCCCGCTTAATACAGATCTTCCTCATCCATTTCCCTTATATAAAAAAAATACCCTACTTGCTCGAAAAAGTTCCATTTATAATAACAAATCTGCGTGGAAAAGTTCGTTTTATCCGCTATCGTGGAAAAGTCATTTAAAGTTCATTTCTTTTTTTTTATATGTTTATTTGATTGTTTTTTCCTGAGTATGTATCGTAGGTTCATTATCACGAGTTTTAAATGAAAAAATAATTGGTATGTTATAATTTGATAATACTTTCTTCTGTTTCCGCGATTAATACTCATTGAAATAAAACAATTTAACGGATTATATCGCGTATATTATCTCATTTTAGTGCCCGACGTTTCCGAAGCTTTTCAGCTTTCCATGGTCACGGGTGGACTGAGAAAAGATATATTTTCCTCTGTCGAAACGTCGGGAACTAAAATAAGATAATATACGCGATATAATTCGTTAAATTGTTTTATAATTTGATAGTTTTTCTTATTATTTGAGAGTTTCACTCTTGTCGGTGCAGTTCTCTCCAGTCCGTTCAACTTAATGCCAGTTCTTTGACTTCTCGATACGACACGACGTCTACCTTTTTCTTTATCTGGTCTTAATAACTAATCCTCGGCCTTCCTCTTCCTTCCCTTCCCTCAATTCTCCCCTCCATTATCTTTTGTATTGTATTGTCGTGTCGTATCAAATGACCTATCATTTTCATGGAGTTTTTCTTACATCTCCCATTTTCGTCGCTGTAGTGAGGTGAAAAGTGCTGTGTGCACTGCTGCAAAATTATTTGGCTTCTCGTGCCTTGAAAGCCTCGTAAAGCGCAGGAATTTTAGATTTTAGAATTTTAGACCCCTTCGCTTACTTGGCTTTCAATTCAAGCAGTCGCACCAAATGTAACAGCTTTGCAGCCTTGCATAACAAATAACTATTGTAACTAAAAGGTGTAAAGAACTTTGTTTGGGGACGAAGTGGCAAGTCCAGTTGTGAAAACAATATGTTTCTTCTAGAATAGACTGAGGTAAGGCCAATGTTATGAGGGATCTGATACTATAGCCATTATTTTTCTATTTTCCTTTGGCCGCTCACAAAGGTATTCAGTGGGTATACCGTGTTCTTTGTGGCTATTTGACTTTTAGATAAATGTTAGAGGGTTACGAAGGGATTGTTGTAAGCGGTATAGGAATTTACCTACCCTTTTTTGTAGATCTATAATCAACAGATCTGATAAACTTGTAATAGTACCATTGCGGCGTACTTATAAATATATACTATTATGAAATTGTAACAATGAATGTCTGTATATTAAAGATATTTTCAAAAAGATAAGTGGAACGGACTTTTTGAAAGTCACTGATACAATACAATATATATATAAATACCTACTCAGAAATGAGGAGATTTGTAGACGAACCAAGGTCACCGACATAGCAAACAGGGTAACCAAACTGAAGTGGCAATGGGCAGGGCACATAGTTCGAAGAACCGATGGTCGTTGGGGCAGAAATGTTCTCGAGCGTAGACCGCTTACCGGCAAGCGCAGTGTGGGAAGGCCACCTGCAAGGTGATCGGACGACCTGGTTAGGGTGGAGGGGCTCGCTGGATGCGGGTCGCCTCTATCAGGCCCATGTGGGAATCTATTCAGGGGCAGTGCAGGCTGTGTCCAGCAGTGGACGTCCTATGGCTGAAATGATGATGATGATGATGATGATGATGATGATATATATACTCGTATCTATATATTTTTTGTACTAATATATATACTAGTGTAATTGTGTATTAAACTTTTCTAGTCAAAACTAGTTTTGACAAAACGTATCGGTCAAAACATTTTATTTTGTATTTGAAAGGAGTAACTAACCAAACCAAACCATAATTTTGGTCAAAGTAATTTTAATTACCATTCGTGGGCAAAAGTAATTTTGACCGATATTTTACTAAATGTTCCTAGTCATCAGTCAATTGTCAGTGTGTGGGTGTTTTTTTGTTTGTAGGTGATTTTTGTTATTGTGTACGTTTGTAGCAATAGGAACTTTTCCGTTGTGTGCTGTACGTGTTTATCTCGCCCTCTGCCAAAAAATGCATGTTTTTTTTGGTAATAACACGGTTTGTCATCTCCAGTATTTTATTCAAATTCTGTAAGGATAAGGTTTATTAGGAATGCCAGTATCTACAGTTTATGTTAAGGTCATCTATAAGTATATAAATAAATGCATATTTGGCATTAGTCAAACAGAGTCGTGTCGGCAGCACTTCATAGATAACTGCATTCTCACTGTTCCAAGTCTATACATTATGGAGACTTCTGCATTTGTTCATAAATACAAAGACCAATTTACAGACGTACAGCAGCTCAGCTCACGAGAAGTCCGCTCTCAATATAGACACAAACTGCACAAGCCCGCTGCAAGACTGAGACTAACTTCTAAAAATTCTTATAATATGTGTATCTCAATTTATAATAAAATTCTTGATGATTTAAAATTAAAAAATATATGTAATTTTAAACAAACTATTAAGACATGGCTTGCAAAAAAATGTTATTACAGTATCAATGATTTCTTTAATGATAATTGCTAACTATTATTAATTATGAATATTATGTTAACCGTGACAATTTGAGACTTGACATGTAATTTAGGAAAATAGTGTAGTTTACTGTATTTTTTTAAGATAGAAGATAGTAAATTATGTAATTAAATTATGTATATGCCAACATGTATGTACGCCTGTAAAGGTAGGGTCTGGTGATTCTGTGTTATGTAACTCAACCTGCAAATGTAACCCATCTCCCACTTACATCGAATAAATCATTCATTCATTCATTCAATGAAAAAATCCAAAATTGTGTTGAAAAATACTTGCATTTATTTCAATATTGTTTATACTTACACATTATCATTATATACAACTTAAATTAGTATGATACTGCAAATTATATTTATAACCACTCACTGTGTACAAAATTACCGTTTGTGACACAGTCCGACCAATAGGGAACTTGCATAAAGAAAAAAAAATGCATTACGTATCTATACAGATTCCAAAACACCACAGTTTCACAATACAATATAAATCAACAATAGAAGTATTTTTTTTTTTTTATGTAATAAGTGGCAAGCGGGTAGATGAGCCACCTGATGGAAAGTGGTTATCGTCGCCCATGGACATGTGCAACACCGGAGGAATCGCCCATACATTTCCAACCTTTGAGAGCCCTGTTAACTCGCTTCTTGATGAATCCCATGTTATAGCGCTCTGGAAACACCTCAAGTGGAAGGTCATTCCACAACTTGCAAGTGCGTGGTAAAAATCAGCGTGATGCCCATTTCTTATTGGGATACCAAGCATCCAGATAGTGGGGATGTACTTTGTTTCTGAGGCGGGAGGTGCGATGATAGAAACATGACGTTGGCAGCATCTAAAAAAATCTGCAGTACAATCCCTATTGTACAAACGGTCGAACAAACACAGAGAGCCAACATCTCTCCGGAAGCTAAGTGGTTCCAGGTCGTCTGACATTTCGGGATCGTTGACAATAAGAACTGCCTGGCGATGTTTCATAAAGATATTGCATTCATAATACATCTTTTTTTGAAACATTCTATAGCAAATTAAACGCTACACACTCACAATTTTTTTTTTTTCACTTGAATGAAAAAAAAGTACAACTACTATGTATTTAAACGTAGTTTTTCACGACCAAAAATGAAACACTTGTTTTTACAGTACAGCTTTACTGTCCGCTAATAATGACGTCATACCTTATGCCCATTTTGTATGGGGTGTTTTGACGCTCGGCAGATTTTGCCTGACTTTTACCGTCATTTATGACGTTTCTAATGCTTATCTATTGGTCCTTTATATACATATTCGCCTTATGAGAAACTGATGCATTGTCATTTTTTAAAAATTGTACGCAAGTTCCCAATTGGTGTCTGTATAGTCGGCGGTGGCATCAATGCTATCAACGTGCACTGGGTTTATTAAAGATATGGTGTAGAGTTCGTAAGAACTTATTCGAATTCTTTTTTCGATTAGATACTGTCGGAAAACCGTGGAAGTAAATAGAACAGATAATACTCGGCTAATATTGTGTCAAGCTTCATTGTTATTTTCGTCTAAAAGAGGATTTCACCAAAGGAATATTTTATGATGTGCACTTCCAAAAACCTAGAAAACGAGGTTTCCGATAATCTCTTTGAGTGATGTCTACCATGGTGATGTACAAAACTGTTGTGTGTGTGTGTGTGTCTGTGCGTGAGTTTGTATGTTTGTGTATGTCTACGACTCTGTGTGGTACCAATTACAACTGTCTCTGTATATTTGTAATATGCCTCTACACTACATGCCCTCGTCCACTTTGGATTTCAGAAGGACATCTGGAACAGAACATCATAAGTGTCGTATGTAGGTTTCATGAACAAACATTTCAGAAACAACCGATATCACCGTCTTATTATTCTGAAAAAATGCGTTTGTTTTTCAAGCTGCACCTCAAAAAAGAAAACGAGACCCATGATGACATTTTTAAGTGATGTTTGCTATCTTGGATTTCTAAATAGATATTGTGTGTGTGCATGGGTGTGTATTTGTGTATCTACGTGCACTCGGTGTAGTATCGCTGGCCAGCGCACGCGCCGCAGCCGGTGGCGAGCGCGAGGCTCGGGACCAGAACCACCGTCTCTGTATATTTGTAGTGGAGCTGGACGCCACTGAGACGCGAGTAAATCTTGACTGTCTCACCAAGTCGAGTTACTCTGGAACGGAAGACATGTTTATTAAACATTGAGAACAGAACAGTGTAAAAGGCTTCTATTTTTAATTTTGAATTAGAAAACTAGTTGTCTCTTACGGCCTGGCCCCTATTTCATAATCGTGACAAATGTCAGGGATCTCCGTGAACATACAATTGTCGTTGTCACCTGACAATTGTCACGATTGTGAAATAGGGTCCTGGCCACATCGACAAGCGGTCAGCGCGGTTTAGACGCAGCAGTTAGCCTTTTTATCTACAAAATTGAATAGAAAACATCCAAGACTCAGGAACAAACATTCTTGCTCATCACACAAACACTTGCCCTGGCCAGGACTCGAACCTGACAATGGGGACTGAAGGTTAGCTACCCTAAACAGGCGTCTTGCCTTCGAAGGCCTTCGACATTATTAACCCACGGCTCTTTCTTGCTACTATCATCTACTCAGAACAACTGCCGGATTATTTAGTACCTTTTCGCGAACTTACTTGAAGTCATAGAAGGGCTCCTGTGGCGGGTATCGACAGTCCCCCCCGCACGGGGTCTCACCGTTGATGGTGACGTTCACTTCCCCCCCTCCGCCGGTGACCGTCACGTAGTTACCACCCGTGTACAGACGGTAGCTGTCGATGGCGTTGCGACGTTGGCGGAATATGGCAAACCTGTTTTTGTTAAAATTTTGATTTAATGTGTTCTGCTTAAAATCTAAGAGAAAGTAGTAGCTGAAAGTATAAAGTGTCAAAAATGGCCTGAACTGCTTTTCGCAATCTTGACACTGAGATCACTGACATCACTTTAACAGATTGAATGACCCAAATTACGTATCTATATCTACCTAAAAGAACAGACTCCTATAAGAGTCTATAGTTTTATCATTCTCATTTTTATAAATTGATGCTAAGGTAGAAGCGCCTAAAAAATAATAATATCATAATTATTAATTTATTTCTTTCATTTCGTTGACAACCCTATTACGAGGTTCAGATTAATAACGACCTTTTGTACAAGCAGTAGAACTCTATATATTATAGTATACCCGCGTGCAGTTTACTATTTATACATATGTACATATGCGTATAAAAAAGATAGCTTCTGTGAACATCAAAAGAGAGCGCCTTCAGTACTTGTAAAGTTGCTTATTCTGTGTGTACGTAGAGAAGTGAAGCTTGTTTCTAGAACAAGAATGAGAGTTTAAATAGTTACAGTTAAATAAATTTCATTCCAAGATGAGGTTTAGAAGTGCTTGTATTTACAAAGTATTACATAGCTGAAAAATTTCAACAAAAAACCAAATTATTAGCCAATTTTAAACCTCAATCTGACTAGACCAGATCAAGCTTATTAATTAATTATTCCAGAAATATATTTAAAGACTATATTTGTTTTTCAGAAACTGACCAGCGATTTACTAGACCTACCCGATAATTTGCTACGAAGTTGAAGATAAAGCTCGCTGGTTTAGCAATAGTAAATCTTGCCTCCCACAATACATTCACTTTACCTGGGAGCGCTGGTGCAGTCAGCCAGCACTAGAATCTCATAACAAGCAGCTGAGGGTAGGGGGTCCTTCCCACCCGACAGCGTCCCAACGATAGACTCCTCTAGATGGCATTCACCTAAAACCAAAATAATCATGTGAATGCCTTTTTATCTGCGAGATTGAATCGACTGAACTGTGGAATAAATTGCCGCCTGCAATATTTCCGGACATCAGTCTGGTACCTTCAAACCTTCAAGAAAAGAGCGTACTCCCATCTGAAAGGCCGGCAACGCACTTGTAACTCCTCTGGTGATGCAAGTGTCTATGGGCGACGCTGATCGCTTACCATCAAGTGACCCGTCTGCTCGTTTACCTCCTATATCATAAAAAAAAATCTGGAATAAAAATATCCGTAGAAGAATCAGAGTAAGCGACATGGCTCAAATGAGGAAGATGCATTATTTTTTCAATGTTAGGCCTTTCGGCTTCTTAAGACTACCTTTGAAAAAATCCACAGCGGTGCAGTGCCCATTCTCACCATAAATCAATTGAAGTCCATGTTGTCAGATTTTAAGGGCGATGCTCTTCGCCCGCAAAGCAAATTATCGATTTTCTGTACTCACGGTAGATTCCTAGCTTCTTCATCAGCTGCATGTTGCTCCAGCTATCCATGAGCCACGCGAAGCTCTCAGACTGGAACTGCATATCTGCTCCATGGTCAATTTTGACGGACGCCATTCCGTTCTGCTCCTGTAAATTAAAGAGTTGCCAGTATTTGGACGCGACTGTTTAATGAAAATGAGACAATGTCATTGGATAAAATAAATAAATAACACAGGGACAATCTTACACAAATCGACCTCGTCCCAAACTAAGCAAAGTTTGTACTATGGGAACTAGGCGATAAACATAATATATAGATAAATTATAATACTTAAATACATAGAAAACATCCAAGACCCAGGAACCAACATTCGTGCTCATCACACAAACACTTGCCCTGACCGGGATTCAAACACGGGCCCGCCAGCTTCGTAGGCCGCTGTGCAACCCACTGAGCCGAACGTGTCGGCAAATTTGCGTTTGACCTTGATGGAAAGTGAAGAAAGGTAAAGCACATATCATTAAAGATACCAGGTTTGTTGCACAAAAGCTTGTAATTTGTATTACAAGTGGAAGTCACTTTTTAATGCATATTGTTGGAGAGAGATTTCCGCTTGTAATACTGAAACTCCGTCTATCCTTTCTGAAAATCATCTCGGTTGTAATAATTAAGGTCAATTTTCTTTTGAACTCTGTGTTTCGAAGAGATACAGACGCTCATAAAGAATTTTAATTAGAAGTAGTGCTAATCAGAAGGGAGGGAAATTTGAAGCAGGTGAGAATGGAAATATTGGAAGCCATCGTAGTGTATACTAGTTATGTGCAAGTGATATTAAGAGCGAAGAAAGGATAATCATGCCCCAAAAGAACTGAAATAAAAGAATGCGTGGTTGCAAGCTTAGCGAAAATATTTCGCCGTAAGCTTCTCTTACTGTGACAACTGCGCTCAGATTCAGCGGCTGGCGGTCAAAGCTGCGCAAGAGTTGCCCGAAGGATGTTTCTGATCCAAAGCCAGGCTCAGACGTGGCACTTAACTTGGGCAGCTGCAAAATAAAAAATCGTGGGTTACTAGTAAATACTAGTATTTTCCCGCACCTGGGTTCGCGAGAGACTCTTTTTAGAATTCCGTAACCAAAACGGGAAAAACGGAACCCTTATAGATTCGTCATGTCTGTCTGTCTGTCTGTCCGTCCGTATGTCACAAGCATTTTACTCAAAAACTATAAGATGTATATTGATGAAATTTGAAGCATAGGTGTCTTGTGTAAGCCGCTACTTAGTTTGATAGTTAAATAAAATATATATTTATATATATATTTCTAGGCGGGGGCACTCCATACATGTAATTGAAAATTCAAAAAAAAATGTTCAGCAAATATCTACGTGTGCATATTTCGACAGTTCTTCTAAAGGTTCTTTTAAAGTTCTTCACTATAAGGTTTCTAGGAAAAAATTCTGATTTAGTGAATATTAACCGAAATATTCGCTCCGAACTTAGCAAAAATTGTGTATTCCCCCCTCTGTATTCTAAGCGGTATGTTCAAAAAAATATGAAAAAAATTACAAATATAAAAATTAATAAATACTTTCAACGAAAATTATTTTCAACATGATCGGACGTACCGTTTTTAAGTTATTGCCAAAAAACTGCGCTTCTCAGCAAAAGAACGTAAGTGCCGGGGAGATATGTTCTTTTGTTAGCGTTTTTCTTTTCATATCGTATTTTTTTTCATCTGTAGTGCATTGTTTTTAAATAAAAAAAGTGTAAGTATAGTATCCAGTTTTGTTTTGAATATCAACTTTTTGGGTTTAACTTACTCCTGAGTGTGTGTTCTTTCACACCTATGTAATAGATGAAAAAAATGTGCCCTATCGTCCATTCCGGAGTGTCACATATTTGTATATATGTTTATTTGTATGCTCAACAGCACCACAAAATGGTACAAAAATGATGTCACAGTTATTCTTACCTATGTTGGACAAATAAACATTTTTGACTTTTATTATATCCATGAAAGTGATATACCAGTGGCCCGTTTTATAAACGCTTGTAACTTATATTACAAGCGGAAATCTCTTTCCGACAGTATGTAATAAAAAGAGACTTCCGCTTGTTATACGAGTTACAAGCTTTTGAGAAACGGCCCCCTGGCGTAATATGATGACACACATCAATTCATCAGCTGTCAAGTCTTTTCATATTTTTTCAACAATTTTTACAACTTTATGCATAGTGTACCTTTATTTTGTTTTTGCATTTGCGAACAATGCGACATGCTAATTCATGTTGCCAGTTTATAACCTAGAATTAAAGATACCCACCTTATTACCCGTCACCATAACTTTCAAATATCTGTTCATTCTCCCATCCTCTTCGACGGGCGCGCCGACGTAGTTGATCCGAAGGTCACCGCCAGAATCAGCAGGACAGGTCGAGGTCAGGTCGCCGCTGTTAAAGGTCACGGTCACATGACCTTCGTAGGCGGCTGGGGTCGTAGTCAGGTCCTGATCGGGGGCATAGTGGGAGATGTCTTGTTGGTGGACGCAGACCTAAGACACGAAAAACATTTCCTTCTGTGAATTACATTGCCTGCTATTTTAAATCAAATGTTTATTTCAGTATCAGACTATTACGTTCTGAAATTACGTTATAAAACACACACTTAGCAGGTAACAAATTCAAAACACAATCAAGCGATTATTCAATGTTCATTATAATACTTGCTTTCCAATATTTCATCTCGGGGTCCTCGGAGTATGGCTGCTGGCCCAACACCAGCATATCCACCGAAAAGTTACTGCCAGCATTCTCCAATTGTGTATACCCACTGATATTCAGGTATAGTTCACCGTCCGGCTTGTCTTCTCTGCAAGACGCACTTTTGTTTTAATACAAATCTTAAATACTAGGGCAAATAAAGTCGCAAACCTCATGGTAAACAGACTTTACAATAAGCTATAATTTTATTAAATGTCACACAATTAAGCATATTAAAATTCTATTTAACCGTCTATAATATTTTTTTGAATGGTAGATTGGGGAATATTAGTTTTAGAATATGCATTTTGGTCTGTTTAATGCGCCACATACGATTCAAACTGGCACTAGTAGGCAATACGAACTCCGCCAAAAAAGAGAAGAAGCATGATTAAAACTGCGTCAAATAAAAATCAAAAGAAAGGGAACTCGACTCTTGATACTTCAGTATTCATATTTATTTTGGAGAATCAACAGCTTTACATACCTGAAATAAAATTAAGATAGAAATAGAAAAACCAATTACAGGAACTTACGGATAGAAGCAGTATAACTAAACTTAACCTAAGTGCATCACTCAACACAACAGCCCATGTTAAGATATTATTAAACTAATAAGGCAACACAGAAGAATATAGTAGTCATTTATCCGTTAACTATTCCGAGGTCGATACCAGCTTTTCTTCAATTTCAAATGTTTATCAAATGCTTTAAAAGTCACCTGTAAGTCAGCGCATGTAGAAGTTTGACCTTCAAGCTGTCATCAAAGTCAACCTGGAGTTGTTCCAGCTGTAACGTCAGCTCCAGAACAGAAGCGCCGTCCCGCAGCAGTCGGCGCGGTGGTAATAATACACCGCAGGAGCCGGTGGAGGGGGCGGTTAGGAGAAGCAATCCGTTGAGAAGAATAAGGGATGGCTGCAGCGTTGTTAGAAATCTGCAAATATACACATAGCTTGATCGTCGAATTCAAATCCACTGACGCAAGAAGGAAGTGGTGTGTGGTGTTTTTCGTGCAGAACCAGTAGCTCGATTTTAAAGCCTATTACAATTGAGAGACTAATCTATTGAATTTTAAATACACTCCACAACAATTCTATTCTTATCTGGAACAAATCGATTTCTTAAGCTAGTATTGATATTCAGTACAGGTCGTTTCACAACAGCTGGCGTGGAATTTGTATGCAACAAGTACTTATTTCATAACGACCTGTACCTAGTCTCAGTTATATCGATTTTACGAACAAATTTTTTTGGTCGTTTCATGTCATATGATGT
Source organism: Hedya salicella (assembly GCA_905404275.2). Taxonomy (NCBI): domain Eukaryota; kingdom Metazoa; phylum Arthropoda; class Insecta; order Lepidoptera; family Tortricidae; genus Hedya; species Hedya salicella. The sequence continues at coordinate 50,224,845 of FR990097.1, read as the reverse complement.
GTAGTAGTATATTTTAGATAAATTGATAAACTAATGAGATAAGCGTTGTCTTCTATTTTCCGTCACCAAGTTTTCACTTTTAAATAAATAAAACATAACTTACTCGTAACTGTTGGTCTTGGTCGTAAATAGCCTCTCCATGACCTCTGTTCCAGTCAACGGACGCTCACAATCGAAGAACACGCCAGTATCGTCCACCTCAAAATTTAAAAAGAAGATAATTTTAGGACATTTTACGACTCATTGTCCATCGTCAATAAAAACTCTACAGCAGTTAATATGTTTCATTTTATGAGTTTCTAAGACTATTTATCTGTACCTTACATAACACCTCGATTTGTTTTACTCGTCCTGTGGACTGTAAGGCTGAGTAATAGTACATGTTATTGTTCGTAATAACTATGAGGCAATTTTTGCTTACACGGACCTGGGATTTCATTGACGAAATCATTGGGCATCCTAGAAGGCGAATGTATGAATCAAATTGTTAATTCTATAATCAAAGTACGAGTACCTTATTTTTCCCGTCATTGTTTGTAACAGTGTAAGCATCTCTTCCATTCTTCGAGGTCGTAATGAGTTGGAGTCGCGAGTGCATAGCTACGCCGCCATATTGCCCGCCGGAGTTCGGCCATTTGAATCTGCATACAAGAGTTTAAATATGAATTAACATGCATAGATTATCGAAGAAAGAGCAAGAGATAACTCACTGGAAGGACGTGACAGGCGAGATAGTGACGCCATAAGGCAGAAATAAAAGCAACGGAAGACAGGAGCTGGCTTTATTAATTAAGCTTGCTGTTATCCTTTGATCCTTAGATATAGACAGAGAGTGAATACTAACTGGAACGGCTCAGTGACTAACGAGATAGTAACACCATAGGGATTAAGTAGATGCAACTGGATAAAAAAGCCAGCAAAAGCTTGCGTTGTCCTTTGATGCTTACTTATATCTATATATATGAGAAGACTTAGAATTAGAGCCAAATGAGAGATAAGACTTAGATGAGAAGACTTACAGTTAGAGAGAAATGAGAGGGAAGATTTACTGGAAGGACTTGATGATTTGCGAGATGGTGACACCATAGGAAAACCGTAGACGCGACAGTGTCTTCTATCGCATGTACGCAGTCGCAGTATATAGCCAGCTGTTTCAAGCTACGTGTTGTTTCTTTACTCTGAGACATAAGTAGAGAGAAAAGGACTCGGTAACTGGTGAGATGATGACGCCATAAGAAGAAAAAGATGCGAGAGAAGACAGGAGCCAGCTATGTTAATCATGCTAGCTGTTGTTCCTTTATCCTTAGACATAGGGAGAAAGAAGATTATCTGGATCCTTCTTTCTCTTGGCAACAAGTAGATGCAATAGAAGACAGGAATCGGCTGTTCTAATTAAGCTTGCTGTTATTTCTTGCTCCTTAAATACAGGTAGAGAAAAGACTCACTGGAAGGACTTGGTGACTGGCGATATGGTGACGTCACAGCGAATAGGCAGATGCGCCACCAGGGACCTCTGCAGCAAGGCTTCGTGCTGTGAAGACAGGAGCGGACCATCTGTTCTGATCGCGCTGACTGTGGTTGCTTGATATCTGTACAAGAAACATGTTTAATAGTTCGTGAGAATAATTTAATATGCAATAAAAGAAGTGTTTTTAGCTACAGGAAATATATCAGGTGAACATACATATATATTTATACCTTCCGATTCATAATTAAATTCCAAAATCTGACGTTTACGAACTCACATTAGTTGTGATTACTCCCTTTTTCTTGAATTGTAGGTATTTTCAACAATAAAACTTATAATATTTTCTTCTGTTTCCGCGATTATTACTCATTGAAATAAAACAATTTAACCATGGAGAGCTGGAAAGCTTCCGAAACGTCGGGAACTAAAATGAGATAATATACGCGATATAATCCGTTAAATTGTTTTATTTCAATAAAACTTATCTTAATTTCACTGGCTACATGAAGTCTAATAGGGATATTGATAACTTTTTTCTGTAGTATTATATAAAGAGCTTTTAATACTGGTACCGCTTCAATCGCATAAAAGCTTCCCGAGACACAACAATGTTAAAATCACATTGGACTTACCCAAAAACGCTCAATACTAAAGCCTAGGAACGAGTGACGAGTCACACGTTCAAGGTAGGAACGAATGTGGGGAAATAAAAAACTTTGTATCGCAGCTATGTTAAAACTAGCGTTTATCGAAACGGTTTCATAACAGTTATCATTCATTGTATGGGTTATTCAAAGGTATTATTAGATAATAATGTTTTCATATTTTTAAAATAGACTTTCTCACCCAACTTTAAAGGATCATGAAGCAAAGGTATCAAACTCGGTTTTTCTGTAGGCTTTCTTTCATAAAAGTACCATTTCGCATTGATATTTTAATTTTATTTTAGTACAGTCAACATCACAATTCATATCTTTTTTCGTGTATTAGATTCGAAAGTACAAGCAACTCTAAGGTAGAACCCAAATTCCGAAAAATTGGCTACGAGCATGTCAGACCATGCTCAGTGTAGCGTTTCGTAGCCGCTACTACATACAAATGCACTACAGATGATAAAAGTTGATGTGAAAAAGTGCACTAGCAAAAGACTGTATTTTCGTAGTTTTTGGGTAAAATGCCTGTGACATACGGACGGACGGACATGACGAAACTATAATGGCGTTTTTGGCATTTTGGCTACGGAACCCCAAAAAAGGTCCTTAAACGCTCTTTTGGTAAACCTCCATTCATCTTACCTATCTGAAAAAGTTTTCAAAGTAGGTAACAACTTAACAGTAAATGCTCGCCATTTCTTTGATTTGCCTTTACGTTGATTCGGTAGAAAATGCTTTACAGCCTGTAGAATAAGTTTTATTTTGATAAAAACTAAATAAATCACTGTACCTGATATGTAAATCATTTCTCCACGTCAGGTCCTGGGAAGATGGAGCTGTTAAGTTGCCTCTTAATGACGTGAAAGACATTATAGTAGACTGCAACCGGATTGGAGTGCCTGCAAAATTATACTAATATCACTAACTGTAGGTTGTTTAGGGGCTATCCGTAGTTTGGGATGTTGATTATGAACTCCAATATTTATATGAAGTTATTTTAATTATAACTGCAACACCATGCTGAGTCGGAGCCTTTTCCTTAACGCACACATTGCTGGACCCATTGCAGACAATTTACCAAATTAACCTAAAAAAAATTAAATGAATTTTATGCAAATGATGTCCTGTCTGTGTGTGCTTTGTATGGAATAAATGTATTTTTCTTTCTTTCTTTTACTTACTACTTACATTACTGTCAGAGAATTATACTCCATTGGCAACTGGATGTCAATATGAAGTATAGATTTTCTTATTGAGCAACTACGAGTATATGTGTAACGAGATTATTACTTCTTTTTTAACAACTGCTTATGAAACTTCGTTGCCAAAACGGCCGGAGTGGAAACTACCCTATTGTTGTTGCAATGTTGTATCAGAAATACTTGCCTAGTTCCGTGGGTATGCTGACGTCCATCTGGAACGGGTAGTATACCATCTGCTGGTTGATGTGGCTGCCGAACCTTAGGAAGTCTTCTATGGATTTGGTCACTGCGATAAAAATAACAGCTGGGTCATTTTCTAGAGCTAAATGGAACTTCATAATGAAATAATGATATTTATTCTGTAAGTTGGCTGCAAGGGCACTTTTACAAGTTTGAATCTACCGGAATTCCCCAAGAGGAGACCACTGTTTAGAAGAACGCCGAAACAAACTCAACATTCAGTCATTAATATTCTCTTCTGTTTCCGCGAGTCAGTAATGTTCATAAGAAAATATTATTCATACCCCTTTTTGCGGTGACCCTCATCTGGCATAAACTTTTTTTTCATAATCATCATTTGGCATTGTTAATCATTTGGCATAATGCATTTTTTAAGGCATCATCCTGTTAAATGCATTAGGTTAGGTTAGTTTTGTTTTATAACAATCCTGAAAAGTGTGTGTGTTCAGAAAAAAATGCATTATGCCAAATGATGAATTATGCCAAATGATGATTATGGCAAAAATGGTTATGCCAGGTGAGGTTAATCCCCTTTTTTAATCAGGCCGGGGTCACCGCTTTAGGGTTATCTATCTATGTAAAGTGGTATATCTTTAAATGATAAAATATTTTATGTTGTTATAAATAAATTTCAGGACTGACCATCAACGGTCTCTTCTTTTGTCGTTGAAGTCAACAACCAAGGTATATACCTACATCATAATATTGAAGTTGGATTTAATTTCACATTTACGATTTCGATGGGATTGTTGTTTCATTTTTTACAAAATCACTTGAAATTTGCATCACATCCTTTGCTATTTTCTAAATGATAATGGTTTCTTCTAGCAGATAATCAAAAATTGCATTTCTATCTCATTAAGTTTCAAAAATAATCTTACCTCGAAAATTATAATGACCCTGCAGGTAAAAATATTCCTTTCAGTATCCTTAACTATATTCATGAATGAAAACACTAGAGTAATTATCTTCATGAGTACTTGTTAGTTGCGGATATAAAGGTGTTCAGAAAGATTCTAGGACCTACAATAAGAGAAGATGGAAGCTGGAGGATCCGCAAGAACACGGAGATCGCGGAACTAGTGGCCGAACCTAACATCATTGGCGAAACAAAAGCACATCGTCTTCGCTGCATTGGCCACGTCGAGAAAATGGGGGACAATCGAAAAGTTAAGAGAGCATAATTGGGTCGACCGGTGAGGCGACGTCCTATTGGTCGCCCCAAGTATCGTTGGAAGGATATGGTGGAGGCGGATCTGCGTGAGCTGGGAGTTAGCGATAGCTGGCAGGAATTGACGCAGGTCGAGCAAGATGGCGTTCATGGCTTTTGTGTTGGAGGCAGGGCTTGAAACCTGGTTAATTTTCCGTACCGTTTAGAGCCACACTCTGAGAGCCTGACCCATAATAAAGGTTACGCTCGCAAGAACATCGCTCTAACCGGTTAATATCTCGGAGCGCAAAACAGAGAGCTAAATCCATTTACCGGTTCCTCCGTGCGAGCGGAGTCTAGAGTGCTCGCTTAGACAAGATTGATTTGCTTGTTATGGTATTTATTAGATTAAAATTTTCATAATAGTTGACTGTCGTTGCGCCACTATCGGTGTGACAGCGGCCATTGATCCCGTATCCGAACATAGAGTAACCGGTTAGAGAGCTTCGAATTAAAGTTCCGAAATCAATTCATCTGAATCAAGGACCATTAAAACAAGAGGACTGACCATCTCCATACAAAAAGCCGTTCCCCGATATGTACAACGCCATCTATGTAACTATAAGAATTATTTTTTACAATTATTCAACTTTGCAAGCGTGACACCGTATTTAAATGTTACGATTTATTTATTATTAGCTATTTGCGAAGTAATTGTTACTATACTATGTTTTTTTATTCAATTTTAGCATCGTTAAATTAAATGTTAGTTTTAAAGCGCCATTTAGTTTTTGCCAGAATATCTCCTTGCGATCGGAACACGAATAACACGATCCAAAGTATGGCAACTCTTAGTCCTCTTGTTTTAATGGTCCTTGGTGCAAATTTAACCTATATAATTAACCAGTATAACCTAAATAAATACCGGTTTATATGTAACCGGTTACACATAAACGGCCCTGGTTGGACACCAAAACTTTGGGTTGTTGCACCAAAGTAGTAAGTTAGTTAGTACTTACAATCTTCCCCGTTCCAGGAATCGAACCTCGACTGGTTGACGTGGGTCGCGTACACGGTTTTATCGTGGATCTTCACGACAATGTCAATGTGAACCTGTAAAAAATAGGTTAGGACAATATATTTATTTATTTATTTATTTAATCTTTATTGCACAAAAGAAAAACTTATCGTACAAAAGGCGGACTTAATGCCATATGGCATTCTCTACCAGTCAACCTTGAGGCAAAGCAGATAAATTGTGGGCGGTGCAACTAATTTACAGACATAATTTAAGAAGATAAATACTTAGATACGTACATATTCATATAATATATACCTATATATATAAATTAAGACGAGACAAGCTAATCAGAGAAGCTAAGAGTTTGCAGTTCTGCTAACTAAAAGTTCGCGCAAAGGTTTTTTGAAAGCGCACTTGTTTGGGGCTTTCTTAATCTTGAGAGGAAGTCGGTTCCAAAGGCGGGCCACTTGAATAGTATAGGAGTTGGACATAAAACCTGATCGGTGACGAGGGATAGAATGATATAGATTGCCGGAAGAGCGAAATTGACGGTCACGAGTGACACCGAAATAGTGAAAAAAATTTTTGAGGTACTCGGGTGATTTAAGGTCATTGAGAATGGTGAAAAGGAAGCAGAGCATTCGAATTTCGCGTCTTTGACGGATAGGAAACCAGCCAAGCTGGGAGCAGTAAGCAGACACATGATCATACTTACGAAGACACTACAATATACAAGGAAATCAAGTCCAAAAACTTTCCTATCATAGGTATCAGATTTTTTGAATCCATTCTTATTATAAACTAAAAGGTGAGCACCTGAAGTCACGGAGGAGAAAAGTCATCATTGTCCAACCTCATTGTTTTTCTTCAGCGTAGTCGTATAAAAAGTATCCTAGTAAGCGTACAAATCTCAGTAATAAGAGCGACTTCCATGAGACTGAGAGGCATAACAATACATATAAAAGCTTTTGGATGTGAAGAAGGTGTTGGAATTTTTTAAAGAGACCGGCTCACCGACATACCTACAATTTTTTTGTTCTAATACGCTGAAGTATATGACAATCCAGACACCACATCATCACTATCACAATATGAAACCGTTCGATTGATATAAAAAAATCTAGACAACCACCTGTGCATACCCTTATAAAGGCAGCTTATAAATACCCTTTGTAGAGAAGCGTCTTGTCTATAGATTCTGGTTCTTCTTTTGCAGTGGTTTCCTAGAAAATATCTCGGAAGTTTTTTTTGCCACCAAGACTAAGATGTTTATTACGTTATTCAAAATTCTTGCTCACTCAGAATTTAATATTCTGTAGCTTCTATAGGGCCATTTATTATATTCGCATATCTTCTTTATGCTTATAAGAATAAAGCTGTAAATAGTACAGAAGAGATGCAAATCTACTACTTAGGCAGATTCCCCGTACAAACGTCCAACCTTATTTTCACTCCTTGAGGGATTATTTCCGGGTCAAAAACTATCTATAGTGACCACCCGTGACCATGGGAAGCTGAAAAGCTTCTGAAACGTCGGGAACTAAAATGAGATAATATACGCGATATAATCCGTTAAATTGTTTTATTTCAACTATCTATGACGGTATGACCCTCGTGCCTTGGCGTCGCGGACTGCCCCTCATTTGTGACGCCACGTGCGTGGACACCCTCGCACTGTCCCATTTGGGGGCAACTTCGTTGAGAGCAGGTGGGGCGGCTGCGGCGGCTGAGGCTTCCAAGCGCCGCAAATATATAGGCCTCACTGACAGGCATATATTTGTGGCGTTTGCGGTACAGACCCTCGGCCCGTGGAGCTCAGACGCCCACCAACTTGTGCGCGCTCTGAGCAAAAAGCTTAAAAGCGCCACCGGGGACCATAGGGCTGGCTCGTTCCTCACTCAAAGGATAGACATATCTATCCAGAGAGGGAACGCAGCCAGCCTTATGGGTACCCTTCCCTCGGGTCACGACCTGGGGGACTAGTTTTAGTTTTAATTTATTTATTGTTATTTATTTTAGTCTCATTTTAAGTTAAATAAACTATCTATAGTACTAATAACTATAGCAAAAAAGAGGGTTATAACTTTTTCTTCCTCCGCGAAAAAAGTTGCGTGCAAGCATGCACTTAGCATTTAAATGATAATAAAATACAGAGGGCGCTGCTGGTGCTAACTAGATTAAGTTCAAAAATTTCAGGTCACGTAGGTAAAGATGAAATAGCTCAGTTGGTCAAAGCATAGAAGAAAACGCACGTTCTAATACTGCTTGCAGTTTAGAAGGTCACACTGTTATTTTCCTTTACAATTATTTATTTTTACAGTCATTATATTTTTAGAACTTTATAATAGTTAAGACGTTGAATTACCTTCTCTGGCTGAGTCGCAGGCACCTTGAAAGATCTCAGCACCTCCACCAATTTCTCAATCTTCAATTCCTTCTCGTTGATCATGTGAATCTTCTTGAACATATTGGTCGTCACCCCCTCCGCTATTACATACACCTGTATAAAAAATACTGATGATTTACGGAACTGAAATGGTAGCTCACGATAGGGCTTATATTCTTTCTTTTTTATAGGAGACAAACGAGCAGACGGGTCGCCTGTTGGTAAGCGATACTGTCGCCCATAGACACTTGCATCATCAGAGGAGTCACAAGTGCGTTGCCGGCCTTCAGGTGGGGGTACGCTCTTTTCTTGAAGGTTTGAAGGTACTGCAGGCGGCCATTTATAGCCTTTTCTTCCTATAGACCAGGGACCCGTTTCTCGAAATCTTGTAACTTGCAAGCGGAAGTCTCTTTCTAAGAATTAAAAATAGTATGAATTAAAAAGAGACTTCCGTTTGTAATACAAGTTAAAAGCGTTTATAAACTGGGCCCCAGAAGGTCAAAGTCACTCAGAGAGCAATGAATAGGAGCTATGCTCGGTGTTTAGAGTATTTAACCACTAGAGATGCCATACGAATATATTCCCCTCTGCCAAAGTAATCGCGAAATCTCCGGTTAGTTTATACGGTTAATTGCAAGTGTATTAGTGTTTTTTTTTATTCGTAGATGATTTCTTTTAATTGTGTGCGTGTGTAGAAATAGGAATATTTCCGTAGTGTGCTGTACGTGTTTACCTCACCCCCCGCTAAAATGCATGAAGAAATTGTTCGGTAATAATACGGCTTGTCATCTCCATGTTAAATGGTCTAGGGTATATATAGTGAGCTCTGACCAAGAAAAAAAGATATACATAACGTTACAAACAATCTAGTGAAACTGTTTTTAGGGTTCCGTACCAAAAAGGTAAAAAAGGAACCGTTATGGTGCGACTCTGTCTGTCTGTCCGACTATTAGAGCGCCATATCTCAAAAACGACTTATGCTATTTATTTGAAATTTGGAATATTTATAAACATGGTTAGCCCACATATATTGCAAAGGAAATATTACAAAATATATCTTTATTTTCAAAAAAAACGGCCAGTATGAGGAGGGGCAAAAATTTAAAGTCTAGTAACTAGTTTAAATCGCGTATCAGGAAAGGGCTTGATCTGTACTATTTTGATCATTTTTTTTTATTGTGCTTATATTTCGTTTTATTGAGAGAAATGAGGAAAAAATAACATCCCCCCTTTATCTCCAAAGTTTACCAAACCAAAAAACTGAAATTTTCTGAAATTATGTAATTTAATATGAATATTACACGAAAATTATAACCATATATCTATCTGTCTTACTTTTTTTTATCACCAAAAAATCATTTTTGAATAACCCGGTTTGTTTAAGTTTGCCCCTCATTTGTATGTGACGCCATAGATACCAGAGGCAAACTTAACTCAAGCGGCAATTTAAATCGGAATAAGTGAATGTTTGTGCTGAACCCTCGGTGCGCGAGTCAGACTCGCACATGACCGGTTTTTTTGGCATGGTTTTGACAAATCAGACAACTTCACACACATGATTTATTTGTATTTGTATCGCGTGAAGTTGGCTTTGGCATGGTTTTTTGTGTAATACTTAAATCATTAATTACACGTGAGTAAACTCATTTTACGTTTCACCAATAATTAACCTAAAGATAAAATGTCTAAAGTAGAGAATAATCTTACACCGCCAATTTTGGCTGAGTAAACTGTTAGATGTAGATTAGTATTGTTATTGTCACTGTCAAGTGAATTCATGGGTGCATTACGATTTCATTCAATTCATTCGTTCAACGTTACTTAGTAACTATGCGAGAGATTGTTATCCGTAGGCTAGCGTGGTGAAATGGAAATGAAGTTAACCATTGAGTAAATCGTTAGATTTAGTTTATACTGGGTTAGCCACTCTCGTGTAAATTGATTGTTGGTGAAATCGGCCCTAGAAGGTGCCCACAACTTTGTTCGTGGGAGAGAAAAAGTCGTAACCCTCTTTTTTTACTTCTACATAGTCGGGTAAAAAGTATCCTACAACCATCTGTGGATGCCAAGCTCTCGTGTACCAGAAATTGTTGAAACCGTTTTGACGCGATGAAGCCACACACACATATATATTTTTTTCTTCTATGTTTGTATGTGTCGTTGTGGCTTCATCACGCACAATCGGCTTAACGGATTTCAACTATTTTTGGTACACGGGTAACCTGAGTATTAAATAATAGTTATAGCATACTTTTTACCCCACTACAATGAGGAAAAAAAGTGGGGTCGCGACGTTTTCTCGTCCCAAAGTTGAGAGAATAAAATAAGGGTTGTGTTCGTAACAGGTTTATTGTATGGCTATTGGCAGTCCTCTTATTTTATTCGTCCATGGTGGATCAAAGAAACTCACCGCTATGTGATGCGGCCTCCGTCCACCAGTTGATAGTTTGACAGCCGCAAACGCCGGCAACGCGTTAGTAGACTCGCCAACACTTAGGAACTGAATAAAAATGAAATAATATAAGGTTATAATTTATTTCAAAATAAAAAAATAGGTACGGGGTCAAAGAAGATAGATAAATTCGATGCGAACGTCACAGTGCTCGCTAGTGAAAGGGTAACACACTTGACGCGTAATCAGGAAGTACCGGGTTCGAGTCCTGGTGTGACGACGTGCGAGAGCAATCGAATTTATCTTTGCGCTTTGATTTGTATCTATATCACAATTTTTTTATGAAAGTAGACCTGATTAAATAATGGAAAATATATTAATGAATGTTTTAAATATAATAATGTAAAATTTGTTTTAATTAATGAAATGATGATATAATAATGTTTGTGATATATTTATAATATTAATAATTTAACTTGAGAATGGTGACATGTTTAGATATAAGTATATATTAATTAAATATTGCACGTCTCCATGAGGCCGGATATGGAAGATACTAATGAAAGTATTTTTGTAAGACCACTGGACACACATACCAAGCTATAAAATATTTGAATTTGAAAAAAAAACGCCAAATCGGCTTAACGGATTTCAACTTTTCTCCTCCGCGGATGAAGTTGCGGGCGTCTTGCAGTTAGATAATATAAAATATATTGGACACGTATATTTCTCTTTTCAAAAGTAATAATAAAAGTTTAGGAGCTCGTGACGGAGGTACATTTTGAATCTAGGAGTGACGTCACGCGACATTTTGACTCAATGTAATACCTTTTTATTTTTTGGTTACGTAAGAAAAAGAAAAATATGTCACCAAAATATGTTTTATTACTCATCATCCCTACTCAGCAAAAAAAAAACAGAAATCTAGGTTTCGCATTTTTGTTCATACACATTTAATGATTTTCGCTTCTCTACGAAAATAATCCCTTTTACTAAAATGATTACGATATTTTTTTTCAAAAAGGATGACTTTAATGAGTGGTATCTATCACTTTGATGTGTGTCAATAGCGACGCGAAACTTTGCAACATACGTGGCAACATCGTGATCAAAAGATCTTATTGCGCTTTAGCTATCTTAATAAATAGTTTACATGAATATTGATAATATCTTCAAAACTCAGCCGCATTTGACTAGAGTTTTTGCTCTTAATACCCCAAGGAATGCGTGATAGACAAGTTTCCGATTCTTCGTGCGCACCTCGTATATATACGGGTCGAATCAATAAGCTCCTGCTTTGAAGTCTGTTTAAAAAAAATCCTCTGAATCAGTAAATAATAACAAGTATTATATGTAATATGAAAACATCTAATTGCAAAACATGGCTATACTACTACTACTGGTATATACATATCCGTGAAAAGACTGTACTGCTTAGCTAAAATTCCATTTTAAGTTAAAAAATATATACTAACAAAGAAAAGTCGTGTGCGCCATAAGAACCTATCTGACTTATACCTTTTTGGCATACATCAGAAATTTTCTGCGAGAGTACAAAGTCTAGGTAAGGATAGGGAAAAGCAATATAATTTGAATCGCAGTGACAAGTGAAATATCGCTGTGACTTTGTTACCTCTGTTAATCATGCCGAATATTTCTATACTAGTTAGTTAAGAAAATATCTGTAAATTGGAAGATTTTTTTGTTGATATTATTTTCTTCTACTTTTTAATCATAATTAGTGTTAGAAGGAAGAATTGAAACGGGCTATTTGGAGGTCACTGTCACTAAATCAAAAATATTTGTTTCTATGTATGTATTTGTTTATTGAAATAAAACAATTTAACGGATTATACGAGTATCGCGTATATTATCTCATTTTAGTTCCCGACGTTTCGGAAGCTTTCCAGCTTTCCATGGTCACGCGTGTCCACCCGCACGCGATATAATCCGTTAAATTGTTTTATTTCAATGAGTAATAATCGCGGAAACAGAAGAAAATATTATGTATTTGGTTTTTTTGTCTTTGCGTCCACATCACATTAAAATGATGTATAGATTTTAACCATATTAAGTACAATGCACGAGTGCCTGGGCATCCACAGATAGTTATAGAATACTTTTTAACCAACTCTTCTAAAGGAAAAAAGAAGATTAAGTACGGAGAATGTTTCGCCGCTGCTAACGAAGTTGCTTGCACCTTCTAGTAGGTACTACTTATAATGTTCAGATACTCTACATATTATGATAATACCATGATAGGTATTTTTCATACAAAGTGATTTGATTTGACACTTTGTATCTATGTAATTGAACTGCGAGTAGAAGACAGCCTTTGGTAATATTATATCATCCACGCGTACGTCGCTTGCAAGACCTCGATTTAAAACGCCTAAACAGAAAGACCCGCCCTAAGCCTTCCTATACCTACACTTATAATGACAAAAGGTGCGTCCACATTTGTATCATTTGCCCGTATCAGATCACCGTTGCGTAGCATGATCGCGTGTCACGATCACGCGTTTGGACGTTGCACCGATCCGATCACTCGAAATCCATTTGCTACGCGTATCACACACTTGTATCGGAAGAGTGCGGCATTATCGGCGCGCCGACAGTAAGCGTCCAAGCAGCGCGATACGCAGTCATGCTACGGCACGGTGATCGGATACGAGCAAATGATGCAAGTGTGGACGCACCTAAAGGGGAGTTGCATTGTGCGCCATGCAACAGAACTTTTAAAACCGAATTCGGTTTTGCAAGCCACATTCGTGCACATAACCGACGCTCGTGAATGTCATGATGCCAGGTTTCGCCATTGACGAATAGGTCAAAGAGGACGATATATATATATGTAATTATCTATGTAATTATACAAATATCACAAAACAAAATATGACTAAGACCGGAGGAACGACCTACGTGATTACTTTTTTGGAACGTTGTTCCTTCGTGACAAGTAACAGCGATACTTTTAGAAAGCCGATCACTGTGATCATGTTTTGACCATACTATCACCCACCTTTATGAGGAAGAATAAAAAAGAGGAGGAATTCACGATTGCTCGGATTGTTGTAACGATTTGCAAAACAAGAAATGTGCCTATTTCTGTATTAAATTGCTCCGACGCTTACCGCTCGCCCGAGTTTCTAGAGTACCGTGAAAAGTTGCGAAAAGCCACTTAATATTGTTGCAAAACGAGATGTTGGTATTTCGCTTTGAAAGTTGGCAGTAATCTATATTATAATAATATATAAAGTTGTAAAAATAAAATATCTGTACATTGAATATATTTAAAAAAAATTATTGTTATGGACTATTTGGAGGTCACTAAAATGAAAAATATATTTTTTGGATTTTATTTATGTTTGTATGTGTCGTTGTGGCTTCATCACGCAAAATCGGCTAAACAGATTTCGACTATTTTTGGTACACGGGTAGCTGGGTATCTCCAGATAGTTATAGGATACTTTTTACCCGACTACGCTGAAGAAAAAACGAGGGGTTATGGCTTTTTCTCCTCCGCGAACGAAGTTGCGGGCATCTTCTAGATATGTAATAAATAAGGAAGTGCATAATGTTGCATACGTAATAAACACACATCGATATCTCATTGCACTTAGGTGTACTTCGTACACTGATCTCCAGCGGGCCTATGATGGTCGCGTTTATCACGCGATAAATGATATGATAACGCGCCTGTCACTCTCGCACTCACATACGTGTCAGAAGGTGACGGCAGCTATGTCACTTATTTATCGCGTGACAAACGCAACCATCATAGCCCACACGGCTCGAACATGTGCGGATAACGTCAAACGACACATAGGTGATTTCAAATAGTCGTTTCGTAAACAATTGCCACTTATCAACCTCATTAATTAAACGATATCGCCACTTGAAATGATCATTACATCACGTATTTAGTTGTTGTATTTTTACAAATATATGTACGATTTATTAGAGAAATAATATAGACATATATATAATACACTAAAATAGTTGTATTTGAATTTATGATTATATATAATACATCTACTTTTATTATAAATTATCGTAGGTACCTTAATGTACTTAACATGTTTTAAAAATGTCCTCCCGTGACCATGGAAAGCTGGGAAGCTTCCAAAACGTCGAGAACTAAAATGAGATAATAGACGCGATATAATCCGTTAAATTGTTTTATTTCAATGTTTTAAAAAATTTATTTTACTTACCAGATCATTCTGTGTGCAAAATTACGTCATTTTTACCTCATCCGCACTAAATGTTCGAGCCCTGCTAATCTCTATTATTACACTGAGTAGGATATCCCAATACATTTGACAGGTAATTTTGTGTACGAATTTGAAGCGCCCCCACGGTCAGTGAGTGTCCCATTGTACTAATTTTGACGTTAACTATTCAAAGGAGGTAATTTCGATAACTTCGATGTCGATATTCAAATAAATAGTTTTCTTTTGAGATATGTTAAATATTATGTATATTCATTTTATTTTATATTACTTGGCTTAAATAAATAAATAATTAACACATTTATATAGAGTGTTATTTAAAATGCAGTATTCTTTTTCGATACGGACCTATTTAAATCACGCTTGAGACAAGCGATATTGTCAGTTAGATGTCGCATTTTATAGTACTCGTATTAACCTGTTATTATGAACTTCAGAATATTAATTCTAGTCACCCACACCCGCAGACACAAGTTTGGATCTAAAACGAACGATTAAAATAAAAAAAAAACCCGTACCTGACCGGTTATCTAGAATCGAACCTGGTTCTGGATTGCCTGTCCAATGTCTCGACCACTTGACCAGCAGATTAGTGGTTTTATAATTTAAAGTTGTGTTTGTTCATAAAGGTACCTGTAATGCGGCAGCGACCTCATCGTCTTTCGTGCTGACAATGTAGTTGTTGGTGGCCCAGTAGGTCGAGTCAGGATTCGTCACTTGGCTCGCGACGAACGGCACGTAGTATGACCTGATAAAAAAAGTTGTAGGCAGTGAGTTGTCAGTTGAGTTGAGAAATATCAAACTCCAATATTGTCGACCATCCGGAACCACTTAGCTTCCGTAGAGATGCTCTATTTGTTCTACCGTTTGTAGAATGGGAAATATCCTAAATAACTTTTTTGAGTTACTGCCACCATCATGTTTCTATCATCACACCTCCCGCCTTAGAAACAAAGTACATCTCCACTATCTGGATGCTCGTCATCCCAAAAATAAACGGGCATCACGCTCATTTTGACTACGAACTTGCAAGTTGTGGAATAAGCTTTCCCCTGAGGTGTTTCCAAAACGCTTATACATGGGATTCTTCAAGAAGCGAGTTAAAAGGGTAGTCAAAGGATGTGCGATTCCTCTGGGCCCCCCCCCCCCCCGTCAATCCGCGTGCTCATCATCCAAACCTTTCGTTGTCGCCACGCCCCTTGTCTCTCTTACCGCAGCAGGTGGCGCGCGATGACTCATTTATTTAAACGGTCGATCTATAGCTTTGTATGTACAAGTTGTGCAGTTGTGTATGTATAGTTGTATAGTTGTGTGTGTACTTACTTCAACTGATTATTACACGAGTGCCTGGTGTATTTGTGTATGTATATGTGTGTGTTGTAATTAAAATGAAATAAGTACTCACGCTGCTTTATACTCGTTGTAGAGCTTACATTTCTCGAGACTCTTCACTGTAGTATACCAGAACCTCTTCAACTGATTATTCCCTGAGTACTTTATGTAGTTGTGTACGTATATGAAGTCGCTGGCGCGTATATCGGAACGAAGCAGGGCGTGCAACGCCGCGATTCGCAGTTGTATGTGTTCCGTGTCATCCATTATTATTGGCAGGGATAGTTGTAATACCTTAATTAAGAAATTAGTGATTAGCAACGTTATTCCAACAAGCATATTTGTGAGGGGTGCAATAAAGAGTATTTTTATGGTATTGTACAATCAATACAATACAAATACTTAGTTTTATTATTTATTAGAAATAATTTGTGAAATTTTCGACTTCATTCGTAACATAAATAATTGGGATTTTCTATAACAGTATACTTCATTGAAAAAATATTCCAAGAAAGAGGATTAGTGTCTAAAATATAAAGTTGAGAAATTATTAATTTTTGGTTTATCCCAGTTGATATGGTGCTTCCAAGTTGAAATAGATGAATATTTCATAAAATTCCAACGGATATAAAAAATCTTCTATTAACATAATTTAAGAAAAAAAATTAAGAAGAAACTATATTTAAGGCTATGTGAATTGTGCGTGTACTCCATAAATGAGCTTCTAATTATGAAATCTAGTAATGTTCACCACTTGATTTTCAGTTTTTAGCACGTCTCATCTATAAAGAATAAAAATAGATACTTACAGAATAGTCATTCATATTTCTATTGTATCCATAAGCGGGCGGTGGTCTGGAGCTGCCATCAGCCAAAGCCGCCCAAAGCCGTTCGTGCCTGTTGTTCTTCTTGGCCACGTACACGGTCCTCGTGTATGAGTCAGCGGAGTAGCCCAGGTTGCACAGCCCTTGCAGCCACACCATGCGGTCGATGTATTGTGGACAATCTGGGGATTGAGTATTATCATTAGCCTCAGCACCGCCCGCAATTTTTCTGCTTTGCCCTAAGGTTGACTGGTAGAGAATGCCTTATGGCATTAAGTTCGCCTTTTGTACAATAAGTTTTCTTTTGTGCAATATAGATTATTTCATCATTATCATTTATTTCAAATAATTGCATCCATAAAATGGTTAGTAAAAAATAAATAAAATTATTATTGATTTGTGGGCCTCCTGTATGCCGCCTCGACCAGATTTGATCTATTGTCACAGCCCTTTATTAGAGTTCACTACTGAGGCCCGTTGAGTCTAGGAATTCCC
The DNA here is from genome assembly GCA_905404275.2 of Hedya salicella. Lineage (NCBI taxonomy): Eukaryota > Metazoa > Arthropoda > Insecta > Lepidoptera > Tortricidae > Hedya > Hedya salicella. The sequence goes on along the minus strand of FR990097.1, from coordinate 50,207,447 downwards.
AAATTCTTTGGGCAGTGAAATATTGTATGTCTTCCGGAGGCACGACATGTTGCCCTAAGTAGATACTTCTTTTCCTCATGAGTGGTCCATAGATGCAGAGGATATGCATTCCAGTCTCTGTCTCTTGGCAGAATCTGCATACTGCGTCCTGTTTCATACCCATTTGAAACAGGTGCTTGTTTAGTTTGCAGTGACCTGTCAGGATTCTTGTTATTGCGCAGGTTTTTGGTCTTTTGAGCTGTAGTATCTCTTTCGACAACTTTTGCTTAAATTGAACGGGATTGAGTAAGCGGTGAAGTTTTATACGCGGTCGAATGTTTAAAGCGATCCCGCGGCGCTCCAAGTAAATTCGGAGTTGGTGGTTGGTTGGAGGTTATGACGACCGGTTTGGCTCAGCGGGAGTAACGTTGCCTGCGAAGCTGAAGGTCCTGGGTTCAAATCCCGGTAAGAGCAAATATTTGTGTGATGAACATAAATATTTGTTCCTGAGTCTTGGATGTTGTCTATGTATATAAGTAAATATATCTATTAAATATATCGTCGTCTAGTACCCATAACACAAGCCTTGTTGAGCTTACCATGGGACTAGTTCGATTTGTGTAAAAAATAACCTGTAATATTTATTATTACTTATTATTTTAGGCGGCAGTCCAACGCATCAGCCTCAGTTAGTCCGTCATACCCGCTTTGGTCCCTCGGCTTATGCGGGATGTGAAGGGCTGTGAAGTTTAATGTGCTAGTAAAAAATTGCGGGTTTGGATAGGATACTTTTCATCCATCAAATATTTTTGCGGGAGCACTTTGTATAATAAACATTATTATTATAAACATTTTTTAGCTGACCTAATGTATTGTACATATATATATATCGTGTAAACATGATGTATCCGTGAACGTTGGACCTGGCTCCACGACTATCACGAGCGTCGGTCACGTTCCCTAACGTGGCTTTCAAAGCTGAATTTGGTTTTGAAGATTATGATCATGATATTTATGAGACACGGTGTCACATCTTTTATGAGATGTAGAAAATACGTGTAATTAACTCGTGGAGGCTAGTTGTATGCTAGGTAATGAATATCCGCGTCCCGCTTGCTCAGAGGATCGAAGTGAATAGTTGCAATGCATCCGAAACGTCGAGAATTCAAATGAGATAATATACGCGATATAATCCGTTTAACCCTTTAACGCCCAAGATATTTTTTATTTATTTTCTTTTGCTTTAGGCAGGAAATTAGTTAATAGGGTTATTGTAAGCCAACGAAAAATAAAATAAAAAATAACGTATTTAAACTTTTTGAGAAAATGTATGTTGAGAATGCTTATAGTTGAATCATCGAGAGCGTGGAATTGCATATGTAGTAGTATTGTTTGTTTACAGGCATTCTATATTTGAATTTTCTATTTTCTTGTACTATCAGCATACAAAGAGGTTGTTATATATATATATATATATATCGAAGAACTAAAAACAAAAATAATGTCAGTGTGAAATTGACAATATTATTTACGTTGTGCGTATATTTTTACATCTGATTTGATTGTATTCTTAATTAATTATTGTGTCCGCCCGTACGACTACGAATAATTTCTATATTTTAAAAAAATATGGCTGTAAGTAATTTTGGTCCTATTGAGAGTCATAGTAAGCAAATAATTTTCAACTGTTATAAATATTTTGAAAATGAACTGACGAAAAATTTAAACTTGCCTTACACCGCTGCCCAGTTAGTTGAAAAAATATTTGTCACCACGTCGAAAGTGAAGAAAATAAATATCGATGTCAGGAAGGAGAAATGGATCAAATAACAGACATTTTTATTATCAATACTTGTGACAGCTCAGATGAAGAACATGATGGCGAATAAAAGAAAAAAACAGAGGACTACTACTTATTCCACTTCTTGGGTATGTCATTTTATTAAGTTAAGAGATAATTATTCTCCTTTTGTTGCAAACGGTACAACCACTACAAATGCAATTCCATCTTCTCGATAATTCAACTATAACATTGTCCAACATTGAACATCCTTCCCCTGTAAACTCATGTTGAGTATTCTCAACATTGCGCATTATGTGGAGGTTGCAATAGATAACAAAATTATGTTTTAATTTTTTTTTTAATTTAATTATGTTTTTAGAAAAATTTATTTATTGAGCGATATGAAACGACTAAAACCAACTTTGCTTTTAATCAAGGCACAGACTGAATTTACATTCTGAGTATTGCTTGTTTGTGGTGCCTTTACTGCAATGTTTATATCTTCAGTAGGACCTGATGAACACAGAGAAGTGTCCTATATATTATTAAACTGCAATAGGAGATCCCGTGACAGCTGTTTTTTTAGCACATATTGCGTTGTCCGTGTCCAAAAGTTCAATTCTGTTCTTTTGCATTAGCTCCATTGCTATTTGGAACTAAGACTTTTTCAACCGCATTTTCTTTTAATGTCCGTTCTGCTATTCTCCTTTCTATAATATCAAAGCGTTGTTGACATATACATCCAAAAGCTGTGAAAATATCCTGATCAGTAACTTTTTATGTACCATGGTTTTGTTTGAAGTTTTCCCTGTAGGTACAAGGCCAAGGGGTGAAGGGGCATTACACACTGACTTTAGCTTTAGTCTTTTTGCAATATCACCATATGCATTATATTGGGTTAGAATCTGCAAATGAGCTAGCCAAGGTGATAACCTTATTTTCATGCCATTTGACCACGGCTAGTTTATTATTTTTGCAGGCTAGGTGTTTGCTTGTACCCCTATCCTTCCTTGACAATTCCTTCTCCAAGAGGAATTTGTCCTGACATCCCCTAAGTCGGATGTTTATTATTTTCCCAAGACTGACACTGAGCATCAAAAAAACTTTCGCCCCAAGACTCAAACTGTCTTCGTAGTGTAAATGAACAGAATCTAAACGTATTTTCGCCAGCATATGGAAGGAAGTCATGAACGAGGCCAGATATAGCCAAATAATTACGATACACACAAATAATTTGAATCCCCATTTCTTTGGCTTTTTGGGATATTGGCATCTGCTACCCGCTCTCGTTCCTTATCACCATTCATACGACACCGTCATTTCATCTATGCTAAATCGCCTTTCTTCTTTAATTTTCAAAACATTTTGTCCAATTTTTTCCACGATTTAAAGCATTTAGTAGTAGCGATCATCATAGGGGTTGATATTATACATGTAGATGCCGCTGATAGTATGGATGAAACATCAAGTGTAGAACAAAATTAAATATTTTAAATGAAGGGTATATTTTCCGTATTTATATGCCAAAAGTTGAGTTTTCACCTCATATTTCTTGTTTTTTTACTAACATGTTGCCTGGATAATGGTGGTTTATTTACTACATGAGTTTTTTTGTCTGCTTGTTTAAGGATAAAATAAAATGTTATCGTATCAGCTAAATTATGGCATTAATGCCGCCGAAATACGCAGAATTTTCCAGCAGCACTTGTAGTTCTGACGAAGTAATTTTAATTTAAATAAAATAATAACACTGAACCTATCCGATACAAGCCCTGAACCGCGTTCTCTAGTAAGGCTAAAATTATTAGACAGTTCAGATGAAAATACGGCATCGTCTTAACTGCTCCTTTTATCGTTTATATAACCTTAACTTCGCAATGTTGAAAATACTCAACAGTTCAAACAGAGTGTACATTGTTCACAGATGGACAGTGTTGAGAATGCTTAACATGCAGTGAGATTGATAGGTCTCTCAAAGTTTCGCAATGTTGAGCATACTCAACACGCATATTTGGAACCAAATAACGTCCTAGTATTACACCCATCTTGGTAGAAATATACAAAAACACAAAATACACACCCTTAAAAATTAGTTATAATAGTAATTCAATCGATAATGTGAAAATAAATAATTATAAAGAATTATTTTTTACCTTGCGACTCACAGTCGTTGGGTGTTTCGGTATAATTTTACCCCAAACTGTTGAAATACGTGCGCTTGGGCAAAGAAGCTAGTTGGTAAATATGCGTTAGGAAATAAGGAAATATTTTATAACTCTATGTTGTGAATATAAATGAAAACAACTTGGCAGGATTTTTTTATTTTGGGTGTTGAGTATACTTAACATTGCGAGAAAAAGGGTTAAACCGTTTTATTAAAATGAGTGATAATTGTGGAAACAGAAGAGAACATTATGAATCTAGTAAAGTTACTAAAACTGAAACCTTAATCTTAAATTGAACTACCAAAAATCAAAACTATCAAGGAATGCTGAATCTGCCTTGAAGGCAGAATCACATTAAAAATCCAATCCAAAAAAAATCCATATCCATACTAATATTATAAATGCGAAAGTGTGTCTGTCTGTCTGTCTGTCTGTCTGTCTGTTACCTCTTCACGCTTAAACCGCTGAACCGATTTGGATGAAATTTGGTATTTTGAGTCCTGGGGAAGGACATAGGCTACTTTTTATCCCGGAAAAATACCGTTCTCGGCGATAACCGAATTTAAGGCGGACGAAGTCGCGGGCAGAAGCTAGTACAATAATAAAGGAAAAAACAAATACAAAAAATGAAAAACTCACCACTATACATTCTAAAGTACTTCACAGCGATATTATCAAATAGATCCTGTTTTTCTTGTTCCAGCGCTCGTCGCGTCTTGTGAGCAAGCGTAGCAAAACTCAAGATGGCCGCGTGTCTGATCTCCCTGGAGAAGTCTAGACCGAGCTTGGTGAACACTTCCAGGTCTTCCAGCAGGCTTTGGGAGTATTTAGCCACATTGAAAGGCAGTTTTCTGATGAGGGAGAGAATGGTTGCGTCTTCGATTTTCTCCTGTAAAAAAGACAACAATGTGAGCAAAGATCCTGATCCAATGTACTACTTTCGGCCAATTAAATCCAATACGAATTGGTAGAACTTTTGAGATTACGTTTAAGGCAAATCAATGACCTAACTTACTAAATAGTCTAGCATTAACGAATACTGCCACTCTGTCAAGTTTCTTCAGGGCGAAGAAAAAATATACAATGATACTAATGATAATTGAAGAATTGTGCTTTCCAACTGTTTTTCTTGCATTGAACAACAGTAGAAACGTGTCATAATGTGAAGAGTGGGAGATCGGGCTGCTAGAAATAACAAAATTGAAAACACTAGCATTAAGATTCATGGTACATTGAATGGAGAGATACTGAAAAAGTAGATATTTACGATGAGGGTGGAATATTACATCCACGGACTTGAATATTACATGCTCAATTGTTTTATTTCACAGCTTTAAGAGACCGTAGATCTGAGTATACAGTCTTAATTTCAAGTCGATACGTCCTCGCGTTCCCGAGATAAAAGGTCTTGATAGACAGACAGACGGACAGACGGACGGACAACAAAGTGATCCTATAAGGGTTTCTTTTTTTTTAATTTTGAGGTTGGAACCCTAAAAAGGATTGGTTCGAAGAACAGTGACTTATAAAATACGTTATTAGAGTATGCTCCTCACATACCTTCTGCTCAATGACGAGGTACTTGACGAACAGCGCGCACGCGTGGGTTCGGACATGGGGCAGCACCTCCAGGAAGATGTTCCTCGAGGTCTCCACATCGTAGCTGGTGCCCAGCACCATATAGTCGAACAGCTTGCTCAGTGACGCGTACTCCAGTTGCGTCATCGTGCTGAAATATGTGAATGTCGATGCATACAAGAGTCATAATTTTTACAAGCTTATGTATGTATGTATGATGTATGTGTGAGATTGTTTGGGTGGAATCTTGCAAGTTAATTTTGACCTACTTCCCCTATTTCAATTGAGCTAAAATTTGGCATACTTATGTAAGTTTGGTAACAATGCAATAATATGATACCATCGAGCTGATCTGATGATGGAGCAGGAAGGTGGTCATAGGAAATCTGTAATAAAATAACTCAACCCTACCGAGTTTGGGTTCTTTAGAATCATCTCGGTGAGTAGAGTAGTTGATGGATGTTGAAAGAAAAGTACAGTCGGCAATAAAAGCTTGGAAGACTTTAAACTTATTTGGAAGAATACTTACTCTACAAAATTGGGCGGTTAATTTGTTTTGTAGCGTAGGCTGTTTGAAAAACTGATTGTCTTTTTTAATTTGAACACAAAATTAGTTCTTTGTGTGGAGAAATGGCCTCGTTAAAGAAAATCTTGCATATCTATGGTCTCTCGAGTATCTACATACCTACGTGTAATTTTTTGTTCAATTCAATCAAGTTCGAAATTGTATATATCTATCTCCACAAAAAAGTATGAGTAAATACTTTCGTAAGTGCAGTAAGAAGCATAGCGCGGTTGTGATGAATGCATTGTAGGGTGTCGCAGTTCTAACCTAACCTAAGCTAGTTTCCTGGCAGCCACTCATTTTTGTTTATTTTGTGTTTCTTCGGATTTTTTTTTTATGCTGGGAAATGAGAGCGTATCGATGAAGCACCGCTTCGCGGGGCTTCTGTTTCTGCTCTTAGAGACGCAAGGTACCTAACACACCTAACCAGGCCAAAGAATGTTTGTTTTTTGTCATCATTATCAGATGTTCGTTTTTGTATAGAGTCTGGCTAGTGAAAAATTAGACTGGAATCAACCACGAAATTTAAAAATGTAGCTTCGGTGTGCCTGTATCAGCTAGGTTAAACAATTCATTGCTTTTGTCAATAATAGGAAATATGCATGAATTTTATTGTTTGCTTTGTTAAAAGCTCATTATTATAACAAACAGTGGACAAAAAATGTTTTTGAAGTACTATAAAAATAACCAAGATATAAGCCATCAAACATTTCATTCTATCTCTTTCTAGCAAAACAGAATTTAATATGGAGTTTATATGGCCAGAGTGCACGATGACATAACAGTGCATATCGGACCTCTCTGTCTAAGTAGTAGCTTAAAACACTTATATCTTGCGTATTTCTTGGTAGATTTAAATTTAAATTTCTTTTTTTGAAGTAATATTTACGGTATTTTGATATTTAGTTAAGTTTCTTTGAAAAAAAAATTCATGGATGTAAATAGGTGTTAAAACAGTAATATTCTAAATAAAAATACAAGGACGAAATATTACTTGAAATTATATTGAATGATACATTTTTCTGCGAAACGGAATAAAATGTCTGTCTGCGAAACAAGGATACACCAAACATAATTCCACTATTTGATAAATATGTTAATTTAAAAAAAAATCATTGAATTGTGTTTCTGTAAAATATGTTTCATTCAAGTAAATAGCCGTTGAAACAATAATATTCGAAATTAAAATATAACGACCCAATATTATATGAAACATTTTCTGGAAAACGAAATTCTATGAAATTTCTGTCTGGGGAAACAAGAGAACACCATTTATTTCCATATAAATTATCGCCAGACCACGTGGTTGTCGTTGTCGCATGGCTTATTACAAATTGGGATCTATATCGGAATCCCTAACGTCATTTGTCCTAATGTATCGTTTGTCCTAATGTATCATTTGCCATAACGCATTTTTTCAGAGTCCGTAAACTTTTCAGGATTGTTATAAAACAAACCTAACCTAACCTAACCTAATCTATACGACGATCTTTTGAAAAATCCTGAAAAAATTACGGTTTCTGAAAAAATGCGTTATGGCAAATGATACATTTGGCAAACGATACATTAGGACAAAAGATATTAGGGATTCCGAATGAGACCCTACAAATTGATTATACATCATATTCAGACACTTTGGATGTTACGCACTATTTTGATTGAACGTATTTTTTTTAAATAAAGAACCATTGTCGCTCAAACTCTAACGAAAATTAACGTTAATGCGGCAAGGTTTTAGACTCTATAAGCAAAATATTCTGTTAAGTACCTTAAGGTTAAATTTTCCGTTACCTAAAGAAGCCTTGTAAAATCGTCTATACTACTACACAAGTGCTCAGTATTTAGGTTGCTGAAATGAATAAACTAAAGGAATTTCCAATTTAGGTCGAGACCTTTCAAGAAATTGGAACACTAAAATGTTCAGTGTTTTCTTGAACAAGGCTAGAAGTCGTAGAGAATTGTTAAAAATAGTATTCATTAAATTGTGAATAATAGAGATTTTAAAAGAACTTTGTGTACAAAATTATATTCATTTTTATTTTGAAACTAGAAGACGCCCAACTTCATCCGTACGGAAAATATGAAATTCATAACCCTCTTTTTTATATTGCATAGTCAGATAAAAATAATCTTATAACCATCCAGCTATCATCATCATCATCATAGAATTATGTCCACTGCTGGACAAAGGCGCCGTCCTTATCCAACGGTGTCCGGCGATATTCACCAGATCATCAGACAATCTTGTTAGGGGCCTTTCCTCACTGCGTCATCCTGTACGCGGTCACCAATCGACTCGAGACCTTTCTACCCCAGCGGCCATCGGTTCTACGAGCAATGTGCCCCGCCCATTACCACTTAAGTTTAGCAACTCATTGAGCTGTGTCGACGACCTTTAGTTCTTCTGCAGATCTCCTCGTTTCTGATTCGATCACGCAAGAAGACTCCGAGTATAGTTCGCTCCATCTCCCATACACCCAGTTATGCCTTTATAAAAAACCGGCCAAGTGCGAGTCAGACTCGCACACCAAGGGTTCCATACAAAATATACGCTACAAACGGCCTAAATACAGTGTTAGCAGAGCCATACTCCTAAGCAAGATGTAGGCGGTGTTCGATCATTTTATATTGGTTACTGCTGACATAGGTAGACAGACATAAAACTATAGTGTTTTTTTATTTATTGTTATAGCGGCAACAGAAATATATCATCCGTGAAAATTTCAACTGTCTAGCTATCACGGTTCATGAGATACAGCCTGGTGACAGACGGACAGACGAACAGCGGAGTCTTTGTAATAGGGTCCCGTTTTACCCTTTAGGTACGGAACCCTAAAAACTGTGGAAATCCGTACAGCTGTTTTGATGTGACTAGGCTAAAATAGCACAGAGGTACATACTGTGGAGATATAACCTTCACGGTCGTATGCGAGACAGATCGGCAGGTATTAAAAAGTAGGTGATGTATTTAAATTAAGAAAAACGTCACAGTCTCGTTCTATTTTTGTTAATAGTAATTAGTTTTAAGTCAGCTATCGAATAGAAAAGATATCCAAATCCCCTATATCTATACTATTATAAAGTTGTTGAAATGAAATGTCTGTACATTGAAGATAATTTCAAAAAAAATATTGTAACGGAGTTTTTGAAGTTCACTAAAACGAAAAATATTTTTTTTGGATTTTTTTGTATGTTTATAAGTGTCGTTGTGGCTTCATCACGCAAAATCGGCTAAACCGATTTCAACAATTTCTGGCACACGGGTAGCCGGGTACCTCCAGATGGTTATAAGATACAAAAGAGGGTTATGACTTTTTCCCCTCCGCGTATGAAGTTACGGGCATCTGCTAGTATGTAATAACCACTTACTTTAGAAGATCGATGAAATCCAGGCTGTGTATCAACGTCGCGTTCCTCACTATGTTATTAGCATCGATACCCTTTCTTGCAATTTTCAGAAGTATCTGCAGGGAAAATGAACATAAATAAACTAACAGAGATACACGAAACAAAATCTATACTTATACAAGTAACCGGTACCTAATACCCCCGACATCTGTAGAAGAAAATTGATAATTCTGAAACGGCTGAACCAATTTTCATGAACCATCGCTCTCGATGAATTCGCCTTTCAAGTTTTCAACGCAACAACCATGCCACTGACAGATACACACTAACACAGGCACACACGTCAAACTTATAACATCCTTTTATTCATCGGGGGTTGAAAACAAAATCGCCCACAGACACTTGCATCATCAGAGGAGTCTAAAGTGCATTGCCGGCCTTTCAGGTGGGAGTACGCTCTTTTCTTGAAGGCTTAAACGTCGCATAGGTCCGAAAATACTGCAGGCCGCAATTTATTCCACAGTTCAGTCGTGCAAGGCAGGAAATTTCTAGAAAAACGCACAGTTGTGGACTGCCAACCATCTAAGTGTTGAGGGTGACTTGCTGATAAACGCAGTGGCACAGAACCACTCATGGTAGCGTTCTTTGGAGGAGGCTTTGGTGGCAGGATTTAAGGAAGAACAGTACCTCATAAGCCCTCCTAGTGAGGTCGTGTTGCGTCCTGTTGCTGATGCCGTTGGAGGGATCGCTGAATCCTTGGGACACGTACTGCAGGCTGCTCTGCGTCACATTCAATTTATCTATCTGCTGACGTTTCTCTTTTGAGACGAAGTTCAATGACAATCTGAAAGAAGATAAAGGAAATAATACCTACCGAGAGTAACAAAGTAATAGTGAACTGTCAAACAAAATACGCGGCTTTAACACAATTCCCTCTTAGGGTATATTCACAGGGAGCACATCCACACCAAAACGCAGCGGCAAAAAGTGGTAAAGCAGTTGTTACGTGTAAATAGTTGCGCTGCAGCTTCTTGTAAGTTGCTTTGATCTGGTCGGACTACAGATGTGCAAATTGCGAAAAATTTCCAAAATGCTTAAAAAAGTCTTAAGTCTAGTGTTAACTTACGTGTTTATAAGATCTTTTTTAAGCATTTTTTATTATATAAAAGGTATTAGGTCTAGTGTTAACTTACCTGTTTAAAAGACCTTTTTTAAGCATATTGGAAATTTTCCGCAATTTGCACATCAGTAGGTCGGACTGACCACACGGTTTCGTTTGATTGCGAAATTTGGTCCATGTAAAAAAAACGATTTACTTTCGTACAAATTATCGCCCGACCACGTGGCTTTGTCGTTGTTTTGTGGTTGAGGTACGTCTAAATAGACCCTTAGCCACTTCCATACTTTACTATCTAACATTAATCTTTTTGACGCTACGTCAAGTACATCATTGGATTGAAGTCAACACCATGGAATTAATAAGTCCTGTAAGGTCTAGAAATATAGTAGCAGGCCATATGTGGAAATGATTATTAAAACCAGAGTTTGACAAAAATATTGCAAACATAAAAAAAAATTGCTATCGTGATGCCAATCTACTTTCAAAACAAAACAGATACATTTTATCCACGCCACAATTCGACAAATTTATCTCATCAACAAGCTTCCGCTGGGAGACGAAATGCAATTTGCTTTTCCGCAGTTTTGTCTTTAGTCCTTACTTAATAAATTTGCGTTTTTTTTTTTTTTTTTTTAAACCTTATCTTCAATCAAAACTTACGTAAATCCATTCCTAAGAGCCATTCTTTTTGTATCTAGATGTACTTTTTTCTAGTGACCTGAATTTATTAACTAGAGAGAGATTTTAGCTAAGTGTTCAGAATGGGGAATGGATGAAAATTTTCAAAAACCTTTAAATATTGTTTATAGGTAGGAATAAACATATATGCCTGCCTTATACGCTACGGCAAGAGCAGCATTGATATTTTTAACCGACTTCAAAAAAGGGAGGGGTTCTCAATTCGGTTGTATTTTTTTTAAATATTTTTTGTATGTTTGTTACCTCAGAACTCCGTCATTTACACGACGATTTGGAAAATTTTTTTTTTGTTCTTGATTAAGTCTATCCAAATTGGTCCCATAAAATTTTGGTGAAGATCTGATGCCGGGATCCATGAGGAATCGAAGGCATTCATTGAATATTGTGAGAACATCTATGGCGATTTCGGTATTTATTACAGTAGCATTTACATTTGAAAATCACCATTTGGTGAAGAGAAACCGATGATGAAGACACAAGCCATCAGTTACCACAGAGGGCTCTACCAGTGTTATTTAATACGCGGATCGCAAGTCGATTTAGAAAATTATTTTTTTGGTTAAGAGTAGGAATCTCCAAGTTCATCCCATAAAATTTTGGTGAAGATCTGATGATGAGATCGATGAGGATAGAAAGAATTTTCAAATATTATGGGCACATCTATGGCGATTTTGGTGTTTATTAAAGTAGAACAAGCATTTACACTGGAAAATCATCATTTGGTGAAGAAAAACTGATAATGAAATAATGAAATAATGATCTTTATTCTGTAAGTAGGCCACAAGAGCACTTTTACAAGTCTGACTCTACGGCGTTTCCCAAGAGGAGACCACTGAAGAGAAGAAAGCCGAAACAAACTCAACAGTCAGTCATTTTTTCGAAATAACTCTTATATCTATTACAATATTCGTGCTTAGCCTAACTAACCTAAATATATGTTTTGAGTATAAACTCAATGCGTAGTTCTTCAAGGAAACATATCAAAACTTATAAAAGTAAAAAAAAAAAAACTAGAATATAAAAAAGTAAAATAGTGATTTTTATTTAAAACAACTTACATACGTTTGATATGCCACCTTATAAGAACCGTGTCCCGGTAAAAGTAAATTATTTGGTTTCTGTTTTGGGCATGCATTTTTGTCTGTTAAATAGTCCTCTACCCTATAATAAGCCTTTGCCATTAGGGACTCTTTTAAGTACTTCTTGAGAGCTGGAAACGATAATTTCAAAGCATCATCTGGTAGCTTATTATAAAAATGTATACATTGGCCTACGAATGATTTGGCTACTTTACGAACGCGGAACTTTCTAATAGCGATTTTGTTTTTATTTCTAGTATTAAAATTGTGGATATCTGAATTCATAGTAAAAGTCTCTAGGTTCTTAATAACATAAATAATATTCTCATAAATATATTGCGACGCTACGGTTAATATGTTGATGTCTTTAAAAAGTTCTCTTAAGGAGTCAGGGAGTTCATGTTATATATAGAACGAATCGCTCTTTTTTGTAACACAAATATAGTCTGTATGTCAGCTGCTTTGCCCCAAACCAGAATACCGTATGACATGATACTATGAAAATAACTATGATATACTAAGCGAGCAGTATCAACATTGCTCAATTGTCTAATTTTTCTAATAGCGTAAGCCGCTGAACTTAATTTACCTGCAAGTACTGCTAAATGGGGACTCCATTGCAAGTTCTTGTCCAGTGTTATACCTAAGAATAATGCCCTATCCACCATTTCTAAACATTCACCATTGAGCGATATAGCAGAATCCACTGCTCTAACATTCAGTAAAGCAAATCTAACACATTTCGTTTTCTTAGCATTCAATACCAGATTATTAATATTAAACCAGTCAAGTACTTTAACTAGTACACTATTAATTTCGGAATAGTCTGTTGCTTTCCGGTCAACTTTGAAAATTAATGATGTATCATCAGCAAATAGTACTATATCAGAAAGATTTTCTGCTATAGATGGTAAGTCATTTATATAAACTAAAAATAGAAATGGCCCTAAGATAGAGCCCTGTGGCACTCCTAGCTTAACTGCAGCTCCACTGGATTGGGTTCCATTTACAACAACTGTTTGTGTTCTATTGCTGAGATATGAAGACATAAGGCTTAAGGCATTTATAGACAAGCCATAATGTTCTAATTTCAAAATGAGTGTTCCATGATCAACGCAATCAAATGCCTTAGAAAGGTCACAAAAAACTCCAATTGCATTACAAGAGTGTCCCAGCAGATCCATCAACATTAACTTTTCGAAAACTTTACTTAATACAGGTAGTATAGATATCGGACGGAAATTAGTCAAGTCACTCAAGTCACCTGATTTAAAAAGAGGTATGACTTTACTAAGTTTCATAAGATCTGGAAACACGCCCTCTGATATGCAATTATTATAAATCAAGGCTAGATAGGGTGCAATTGCTCTGTTTTCTTTAAATTCAGTGACTTAAATGTTTTAATAACGTCTATTGAATTTACTTGACTAAATTCAAAGCTAACATTGCATTTGTTAAAATTAACATTAACTAACAAATGGGCTTCGGTCGCAGATGATTGAAGATATCTTGTAGTATTAATTGCAATGTTGGAAAAATAATCCTCGAATACCGAGGCAACATCGTTCTGACCATTTCCTGTCATAATGTTGACTTGACTATTGCGAGTTTTTGTTTTACCAGTTTCTCTATTAATAATATTCCAAACAGTTTTCACTTTATTGTCAGACATTTTGAGTTTAGAACTAATATAATTTGCCTTAGCGGCTATACACACCTTTTTAAACATTTTTGAATAATTCTTGACATAGTCCAGGAAAGCAGTATTCTTGTTTACCTCTTTCTCTCCATATAATTCATAAAGCCTATTTCTACTTCTATGAATGCCGACAGTAGCCCATTCACTAAACTTCGTTTTTGACCCAGAAATAGTTTTCATTTTGAAATGAGTATTAAAATTATTTATAATTATGCCAAATATTTTTTTGTAAAAACAATTTAGGTCATCATGTGAAATGGATAACATACATAGATCATTATGAACTTCATTTTTGAATAGTTCTAAACGATAACTAGTTATGGGTCTGTATGTTATAGTTTGTGGTATTTCTTGGAAAGTGTTTGGGAAAGATGCTCTCTGACCTATATGATCTGAACTAAAGGACTTAAATATTGCCTTATCCAAGCATTTACAATCACAAAAAATATTATCTAGACAGGTTTCACTACTAATTCCCACGCGGATTGGCTCAAAAAACAAATTGACCAAGTTAAAAGATTTAAACAAACTTAACAACTTCACAGTGTTACTATTCGATTCAAGTAAATTGTCTCCACATACTATAACATGTTTTTTGCCTTTACAAGCTATTTTTAAGACATTTTCCATAGTGCATTCAAATGTATGGAAATCAGCAGAAGGTGGTCTGTAAATACATATAATTAAATAGGTCTCTAATTCTACACAAGCAATCTCTATAATCCGTTCTTTTGATAATCTAACAATATCTTCTCGCTCTTTGGATTTCATGGAACTTTTAACAATTATAAGAGAACCCCCATGAATGGCTAATTTCTAGCAAAGAAACTTAATAAACTTAAAGTTAATAAAATCAAAAAGTAATTGTTCCTGTTTAAGCCTTTGTTCAGTAATACACATAACTTCAATATTATTATTATCTAAAAATAAACCTATTTCTAATTCCTTGCTGGAAAAACTCTGAATATTCTGGTGAATAATGTTAATATTCAAAGGTGTTTCCGCTGTCTTACAATTTAGTTTAAATGTGGCATGGATCTATTACCACTATGGGCATACTGGGGACTAGCTAATGTGGTATTATATTTATTCGGTTCTATGTTAAATGCTAAAAGCTCTGCTATTGTCAAAATATATTTCTTTGGCAAGATATTTCTTTCTGACATTAGCGGGAAGCGCTTGACAAATTTATTTAAGTCAAAGAAATGTGTCTTTTTATTAAAACATATGGCGTTGTACATCATTAAATTTAGGTGTGCTATTCTATTGTTATAGTAATATGGGATATTCTGAGAATATGGTAGTGCACACAGTATGATTTTACCTATGCCAGATTTTTCAATATCATTTATTGTTGACTTCAATTTGTCTACACAAGACTTATTTACATTATACCTCTAAGTATTTCCTACCATAATCACTAAGGTAGTTCTGTTATCATAACTTCCTTTTGTAAGTAAATCACACAATTGACTCATATTTATGTTTGGATAACAGAAGTTTGTTATATTTTGATCCAGTTTTTTACCTAATATGGAACCCATTCCTGAACCAATCTGGTCAGAGTATACAATTGTTTTATTTATACAACTTGGCGACTGCATCTGCACAGGAGGAGTAGACTTTGATGATGAAGACACAAGCCACCAGTCACTAATTAGGGCTCAACCAATGTTATTTAATTCACTAATCGCAATATAATTATTTATCATATTTTACTTAGAGGCAGAAATTGGTTAAGATCAGGGTAGCAAAGAGGAGAACCAGAGAACTCCTCAACGGTTAACGGCCCTGATTCTGAAATAGCAACGTTCAGCTGAAGGTCGTGAGCAATTGACATTAGAATGCAATATGGCTGTAAGTGCCGTATAAAAGTCGTAGAAGTCATAAAAGTCGTGTATTATGTGTGGCTTCGATAGTCAGAAGGCAGATTTCGTAGTCTTGTTATTTCCCTTAACGATCTCTCATCATGTGGTCGATTTAATAATTTGTTTGAGTCCAAATCTAACAACGCTATGCCTTCCAAAGATTTGACACGGCTTAGTGCAACATATATTTGCCCTTTAGCGAAATTCTTTTTATCAGGGTCTATCACAGCTTTCTCGAGGGTGGTACCTTGTAGCTTATGAACAGTATCAGCCCAACTTAATATTAAAGGTAACATACGAGGCTCCACATCTCCGTATCCCCTTGTCACTTGAAACGTTCGTACATGATGGAGGTATGGGTATGCAACCGTCACTATCTTTTAACCTAAGACCAACAGTTTCATCGTCAAATTTTTACGTACGTGTTTCTACGTACACAGCTTCCGGGAGCTCCCCGTCTTCCAGCTGATCTCGTCTTAGGGCCGGCCATTTCTTTTATATGCCCGTAGCTCCATTCACTAGTCCATGAGAGTCGGAAATATTGCGTCTCAACATCACTCGAGATTCTACGCCAATTTGAGTTGCGAGATAATTCTTTACATATTATGGGTCAGTTGAGACTGTTAGTGGTATTCTTTTTAACCAGCAAGCTAATGGACTTAACTATTTTGACCTAGCCAATTCTTGTAATTTGGATTTTGTTTACAATACTTATCTTATTTGTTTATTTATTTACAATAGGGTCTCTTCAATCGTCCCATTTTGGGCTCTAAAAATACTTTACATCACTAAAATCCATCACTAAAAAGCAAAAAATAATAATTTAAAAATAAAAAAAGAACCGACTTCAAAATAAACTAAATAGCTAAAAATTATCTTTTATGTACAGAACGGATCACATGTGAATCACCTTTTGAAGACGGTGCCAAACCTGAAGTAAAGTCCTTTATCCAACAAAAATACGAATTACTATAACTAAATTTAGGTAATAACTAAAGGCTCGCCACCGCGGTTCTTGCGTGTCGTTTGTGTCAATAATAAGAATAATAATAATTTATTTTCGACCAACTGGGATCATGGTGTTAGTTAGGACATTATTTGTACTTATATATTATTGTTAGTAAAACATTTTACCTAATCTAACTTAATCTAATATACGACCGTTTATGTAGCGCCACGTACATGAAGCTGGCAACAATGGTTCATGTACGGACAGTCTAGCCTGCTCGCGACCATGCTCAGGATGCTGTTGGCACTATCACGAACTCTGCGCACCAGGGATGCGCATCGTTTACGCATAGTGCTGTAAAAACAGTCTACTCGAGCCTCCGAAAACATCCCCGACGCACTGCAGAAACGAGGCCCCATCAGCATCCTGAACGCGTTATTGTATTGCACACGCAGAGCGTTGTACTGTTTCTGCGTATAACTCACCCACAGGCTGCTCGTATAGAAGTTTGTACATAAGGTCAATCCACCCTGCCTCACTCCACACTCCTATCCGTATGGTTCCGAGCACGAGTCTGCCCATCTCACGACATTGACCTGGTTGTGGTACCAGAATTGAAATATCCTGTTTATTCCAAGTTAATAGTAATAAATGAATGGTTTGGCACCGAATTCAAAAGGTGATTCAAATGTGATCCGTACTGTACATAAAAGATCATTTTTGGCTTTTTAGTTTATCTTGAAGTCGGTTCTTTTTTATTTTAATTTTTTTTCGATTAAAATCGCTGTAAATGTACCGTATACCGTATAAGGCAGGTGTATAGGCCCACCAACACCTTTTCATCTTTCTATTTTTTTCTAAGCCAGAGAAAAATCCGTAACTTTTTTCTGACAATAAGGAGGCTTAGTCCTACCTATAAACAAAATTTCAAGATTTTTGAAAATGTTCATCCATTCCCAATTAATAGCAAAGTATTGCAGATTATGATATTAGTGTTTTTTTTTATGTAATCAAAATTCGTTAGTTTATATCCCGGTACTATTTTGTAAAGTGTAATGAATATGGTATAATCTAGTAGATATCGCTCTGCGTTCTATGATGGAAAAATAGGTCTTTGCCATAGGTCCTGTGCTACGAATATAATATAGCCGTTATGTCTTAAATGTTAATAGTAAACATTCTGAAAATGTAATTATTTTAACTGCATTGTATCTTTTTTTTACTTACTCCGAGGTCACGGCCAGAATGTGCTCCTGCACCTTGTACTCCGAAGTTCCTCTCATCTCTAAACTGTCGAGACCAGAGTCGTTGAATTCGTACACTCTCTCTGCCGTAGCGATGGCATCTGGCTGAAATTACAGAATGTCTAAACTGATGTTGGCAGTAAAAACCTGGAGTGGCGATGAAGTGTAGGAAAGCGCAGCGTGGATCCCGGGGGTGGGTGAGGGTCGCGGGGAGTCCGTGAATATGATCTGCGCAGGATCGCACCCTACACGAGCTACAAAGGAGGGCTATGTTCAGCAATAGACGTCCATGGCCGATAGATAAAATGAACATTTTATGGTGTACAGGTTTGGGTTTGGACATGTTCCTTTACATAATGTTTGCATTCATTTCACTTTTTGAATTACCTAATTATATATTTAAAAAGAAGTAGTAATTTTGTTGTAAAACCCGAGCCTCACCTACGAAGCTAATGTGGATAGTGGAATTAGTACTAGAACATATCCTGTAGCACACCCATATGACTTGTATCCCGATAGAATCAATAATAGGACGACATACCAGGACATATCACATATCAACTGACAGACTCAAATCAAAATAGTGTCATAGACTCTATCGCTTCTCCGTGCGCATGTGTGCGGCAGTCCCCACACGCTAGGTGCCGAGGACGCAGACATGCTGCCTTCCAAGTCCAAATGGTACTTACCCACCCATAAGACTGATACATAAATAGGAGCTCCACGAGCGCTCAGCTGATGCCACCAGGAGTTGCGAGTTGGTGTACTAGCTGGTTCTGGATGTGGACCGCTGTATAGAGGCACTCACCACGCCGACGAGGTCGTCGTACTCGGCGTTCCCGACCACGTTGGCAAAGCTCCACGAGCGCTCGGCTGACGCGGCCAGGAGTTGCGAGTTGGTGTACTTATTGGTTTTAGCTCTGGATCGCTACAGACAGACACTCACCACGCCGACGAGGTCATCGTACTCGGCGTTCCCGACCACGTTGACGGAGCTTCACGAGCAATTGGCTGACGCGGCCAGTTCTAGCCGTGGATCGCTACATAGGGAAGCTCACTACACCGTTGAAGTCGTCATACTCGGCGTTCCCGACCACGTTAACCGAGCTTCACGAGCACTCGGGCCGAAACTGCGAGTTGGTGTACTAGCTGGTTCTAACTGTGGACTGCTACAGAGAGTACTCACCACGCCGACGAGGTCGTCGTACTCTGCGTTCCCAACCACGTTAACCGAGCTCCATGAGCGCTCGGCTGACGCGGCCAGGAGTTGCGAGTTGGTGTACTTGCGGATGGTCCGGCCCTGGTTGATATATACGGCTACGCAAGTCTCGTATAGGCACGGCTGCAATTGAAAACAATTCGTTTTAGTCATACCTAATTATACAATGTGGCCTAATATAAAAAACCGGCCAAGTGCGAGTTGGACTCTCGCACCGAGGGTTTCGTACAAAATATACACTACAAATGGCCGTATCTATTAAAATACAGTGTTAGCAGATCCCTACTTCTAAGCAAAATGTACCCAGTGTTCGATCATTTTATATTGGTTACTGACATAGACAGACAGACATAAAATTCTACTGTTTTTAGTATTTGTTGTTATAGCGGCAACAGAAATATTTCATTGAAATAAAACAATTTAACGGATTATATCGCGTATATTATCTCATTTTAGTTCCCGACGTTTCGGAAGCTTTCCAGCTTTCCATGGTCACGGGAGTACATTTAAATTGTTTTTTTTTCAATGAGTAATAATCGCGGAAACAGAAGAAAATATTAGAAATATTTCAGTTGTGAAAATTTCAACTCTCTAGCTATCACGGTTCATGAGATACAGCCTGGTGACAGATGGACAGACAGACAGACAGACGGACAGAGGAGTCTCAGTAACAGGGTTCCGCCGTCAGGGTAGTTTCCTGTATAAAAAAATATTATTCTGACAATTCCGTCAGTAAGATTATCAAAAAATATTGGACACGTATTTTTTCTTTTGTCAATGAAACAAAAAAATACAAAGAAAAACACGTCAAAGTTTGGGATTGTGGGCGCGTGACGCTCGTGCGAAAAACAGTCGCGCGGTGTGACGCCACGGGGAACTTTAACGGGCTATTAACTTCATCATTTTTTGTTTAATTTACTGACAAAAGAAAAAATACGTGTCCAATATTTTCTAATAATCCAAGTGACGGACTCAATGATATAAAATTAAAAGAGGTAGATATAGGTTACGTACTCGATAATTCACGTGTAAACATAGCCAAGCTGACGCACACATAAATCTGACAATATTGCAATAACACACTAATCGTAAATGCTTTGAGACGCTTTTATTGAGTAATTAGTGCAAAATCTCGTTAAGAATGACGGCATTTTTGTTTTTTATAATTTATAATCCAATATATAACAAAGTACTCTGTGCGCAAGACTGAGTCAAGGTTTGCCAATTGGCGTAGTTTTGGTGTGCCATTTTCGGGTCCCGTATAACTATAACCTATCTACCTCTTTTTATGTTATATCATTGGACGGACTAATTATATTTTTTTAGAACATAAGTCTATTAATCATCATATGATTCAACCACATGTTAAATAAAGGCCAAGCCTCGGCCGCGGCCTTCACAGCTATGATTACATTCTAAAACTTTCGTCCGTCTGCCGACCGTTCTTCAACCCTTTATGATGTCATAATTAATGGAAGGACAAGAACCCTACTCATTTTTCAAAGGCGGTGAAAACAAAAGCTTTTCCACCCTTAGTTGTTAAACGACGAAGCTGACATTTTGATTCAAGGTCATTTTTCAGCTGGTTTAATTAAAAAGATACGCTTAGCTGGTACCAATAATCTTTTAGGGTTCCGTTAAGTCAAAGTCAAGCTACTAGGCCAAGGAGGGTATCATATGAAAGGGCTTCATCTGCATATTATTGAACAATTTTTTAATGTTTTTAATGATAACATTTTGTTTTATTCAGGAAAATGTGAAAAAAACACCATTCCCCCCTCCCTCGTATACTCCGAAGTTTACCAAACGAACATTTTGAATTTTTCAGCATTAGTATAAACATAAATATTACACAAAAATGTCTCTAATCTATTATTTTTATTTCCAAAAGACCTATTTGAACAATCCGGTTGCGTCAAGTTTGCACCTCATTTGTATGAAATGCTATAGATATTAGGTGCAAACTTATAACTCAACCGGAACAGGGTTATAATGTTAGGGCAAGTGAAAGTTTCTACGGAACCCTCGGTGCGCGAGTCCAATTCGTGCTTGGCCGGTTTTTTATTTAGTATACTACTGGTACCGAAGCAAACCAATCGTTCGTTCGGCCCGTACCGATAGGTTACGTAGTCGGAGTTGGTAACTCCTCGGACTGGATAAGATTTAAAAGAAGCCGATAAGGAATCGGATCCGCTTATGGATTCGAATCATTTAAATCTTTAACGCCGGATTTACTCATTTACCCCTTTAGACAAAACAATTAATAAAAATCTTTGTATGTAGTGGCTAGGATCCCGTAGACTATCACACTGATATATAGGCAGATGTATAGATAAACAGATACACACGTCAAACTTATAGATAAAATCACTTTTTTTACTATGGTTAGAAAATTGGAGTAGTTTTTTTTTGGACAATTTTGTATGAGCCCGGCGCATGACTGGTCGTTCTGGGGATCCTTGGGACTCCCAAGAACCAAGGATCAAGGTAGGAGGAAGGAGGACAAGAGTGTCCAGCTGTGGGAGTGTTTGAGCTGATGATAATGATGATGATGAATATTTCTTACCTCTTTGTAAGACTCGTTGCTAAGCTGAAAGTTGAGGGCTAGAGCCCGCTTCATGTTGTGAGACCACACTGGTTCTGGGCCGACGAATATGCTGCTAATGACACCATTGTACTGAAAGAAATACAAACAGATTTATTTCTCTAGCCCGCTCTGACTCTGTGTGTGTTTCATGACTCGGATAGGAACCGCATCCACGCGGTGAAATAAAATGACATGAAACGAAATTAAATGCCTTGAAATGAAATGAAATGACGTGAAATGAAATGAAATGACGTGAAATTAAATTAAATGACGTGAAATGAATTGAAATATCATGAAAAGAAATAAAGACATTAAATTAAAAGAAATATAATGAAATGAAATGAATTTTATTTAAAATATTAACATAAGATATTGCTAAATTTAATTGTCAGAATCAGCACATCTCGCCAATTATTTAGGCATGCAATATTAAAACTAGTTGGTCGTTTCATTTATTTAATTATATACTAGCTTCTGCTCGCGACTTCGTCTGTCTTAAATTGGGGTATTTTTCCGGGATGAAAAGTAGCCTATGTCCTTCCCTGGGACTCAAACTATCTCCATACCAAATTTCATCCAATTCGTGTTAGCGGTTTAAGCGTGAAGAGGTAACAGAGAGACAGACAGTCAGACAGACATACAGACTGACTGACAGACACGCACGGGGTCACAAAAATATCACAAATTATCACGATGGGGAGGGGAGGTCCGAGAAAATATCACGTATAATTTATTTACACAGCAGTAAAGTCCAAAATAACGGAATTACTCAATAACTAACTTAATTCATACTTAGTCCCGAACATACACGTAATCTTCAATGGGGGGAGGGAGTAGCGTTATAATCATTAAATATCACCCAGGGGGAGGGGGGAGGGGGGGTTAAAAGTAGGCCAAATATGATCACATAATTTCTGGACCAGTAAGCCGTGCAGTAAGCAGCCAAGCTATAGTATAAGTGTCGGGTATAGTAAGTGTCCGAAGTTGAAGGTCACAACAGCAAATGAATAAAATACAAACAAATATGAAAAACACGGCATTTGAACAAGCACTTTTAGTTTAAGTGGTCTTTCTAGGTGAAATAAATAATATATTTACTAGATATTCAACTTCCCAGGGTTGTCCAAGATGTCGTGCGGCCTCTTGCGACTGGTACGAGGAGTAACCCTGATGCTTGCTATACACTGATGTCTGAAAAAAAACGTTATTCATCCCATGTGACATCTGTCTTATTAAAAAGGCAATTACAAGGTAAACTTAGTATATCTTCCATAATATTTGTTTTATATTAGTCGCTAGGTAACATAGAGGATACCAGACTTGACTACTTACATTAGAAAGTGATAAAAATGAAATGTTTATATATAGACGATATAAAAAAAAGTAATATCGACTATTTGAAGGTGAATCGAAAACTTTTTTGTACTTTTGTGGATTCATTACCTATGCCAAAACAGCTAAATGGATTTCAACTATTTTTAGTACACGCGGGTAGATTAGCATCAACGGATGGGTGTAGCGTACTCTTTACTCGACTAAACTAGAAAAAAAGAGGGCTATGACTTTTTCTCTTCCACTGACGGACTTGCTCAAGGTGCCCCTTCCAGTGCTATTTATTACCTTCAAATGACTTACTTTCTTCTCTAGGCTCCAAGGCAAAAGCAGCAGGGACTCATAGTTATATAAAAAAACAGGGACAATCTTACACAAATCGACCTAGTCCCAAACTAAAAATAGCTTGTACTATGGGTACGAGGCGACGATATCCATAGTATTTAGATAAATTATAAGACTTAAATACATAGAAAACATCCAAGACCCAGGAACCAACATTCGTGCTCATCACACAAAAACTTGCCTGTTGATTCGAAGCCGGGACCGCCAGCTTCGTAGGCCGTTGTGTAATCCACTGAGCCAAAAGTGTCGTCAAGAAGAATACGTACCTTCAAGTGATCTAGCTTGTACCGGACCCTGGTATAGTTATCGTAGACAGCGTCCAGCAGCCGCGCTTCCAGAGTCCAGAAGGAGCTCTCCTGGGGTGCCAAACTGTCGTGCAACCCAGTGCAACGTGTCTTCAAAGAAGAATACGTACCCTCAAGTGATCTAGCTTGTACCAGACCCTAGTGTAATTATCGTAGACAGCGACTAGCAGACGCGCCTCTAGAGTGCAGAAGGAGCTCTCCTGGGGTGCCAAACAGTCGTGCAACCCAGTGCAACGTGTCTTCAAAGAAGAATACGTACCTGCAAGTGATCTAGCTTGTACCGGACCCTAGTGTAGTTATCGTAGACAGCGACTAGCATACGCGCCTCTAGAGTCCAAAAGGAGCTTTCTTGGGGTGCCCAACTGTCGTGCAACCCAATGCAACGTGTCGTCAAAGAAGAATACGTACCTTCAATTGCTCTAGCTTGTACCGGACCCTGGTGTAGTTATCGTAGGCAGCGTCCAGCAGACGCGCCTCTACAGTCCTGAAGGAGCTCTCCTGGGGTGCCAAACTGTCGTGCAACCCAGTGCAACGTATTGTCAAAAAAGAATACGTACCTTCAAGTGATCTAGCTTGTAACGGACCCTGGTGTAGTTATCGTAGACAGCGTCCAGCAGCCGCGCTTCCAGAGTCCAGAAGGAGCTCTCCTGGGGTGCCAAACAGTCGTGCAACCCAGTGCAACGTGTCTTCAAAGAAGAATACGTACCTGCAAGTGATCTAGCTTGTACCGGACCCTGGTGTAGTTATCGTAGACAGCGTCCAGCAGACGCGCCTCTACAGTCCAGAAGGAGCTCTCCTGGGGTGCCAAACTGTCGTGCAACCCAGTGCAACGTATTGTCAAAAAAGAATACGTACCTTCAAGTGATCTAGCTTGTAACGGACCCTGGTGTAGTTATCGTAGACAGCGTCCAGCAGCCGCGCTTCCAGAGTCCAGAAGGAGCTCTCCTGGGGTGCCAAACTGTCGTGCAACCCAGTGCAACGTGACGTCAAAGAAGAAATGTACCCTCAAGTGATCTAGCTTGTACCGGACCCTAGTGTAATTATCGTAGACAGCGACTAGCAGACGCGCCTCTAGAGTCCAGAAGGAGCTCTCTTGGGGTGCCAAACTGTCGTGCAACCCAGTGCAACGTGTCGTCAAAGAAGAATACGTACCTTCAAGTGATATAGCTTGTACCGGACCCTGGTATAGTTATCGTAGAAAGCGTCCAGCAGCCGCGCTTCCAGAGTCCTGAAGGAGCTCTCCTGGGGTGCCAAACAGTCGTGCAACCCAGTGCAACGTGTCTTCAAAGAAGAATACGTACCCTCAAGTGATCTAGCTTGTACCAGACCCTAGTGTAATTATCGTAGACAGCGACTAGCAGACGCGCCTCTAGAGTCCAGAAGGAGCTATCCTGGGGTACCCAACTGTCGTGCAACCCAATTCAACGTGTCGTCAAAGAAGAATACGTACCTGCAAGTGATCTAGCTTGTACCGGACCCTGGTGTAGTTATCGTAGGCAGCGTCCAGCAGACGCGCCTCTACAGTCCTGAAGGAGCTCTCCTGGGGTGCCAAACTGTCGTGCAACCCAGTGCAACGTATTGTCAAAAAAGAATACGTACCTTCAAGTGATCTAGCTTGTAACGGACCCTGGTGTAGTTATCGTAGACAGCGTCCAGCAGCCGCGCCTCTAGAGTGCAGAAGGAGCTCTCCTGGGGTGTCAAACTGTCGTGAAACCCAGTGCAACGTATCGTCAAAGAAGAATACGTACCTTCAAGTGATATAGCTTGTACTGGAACCTGGTATAGTTATCGTAGAAAGCGTCCAGCAGCCGCGCTTTTAGAGTCCAGAAGGAGCTCTCCTGGGGTGCCAAACTGTCGTGCAACCCACTGCAACGTGTCGTCAAAGAAGAATACGTACCTTCAAGTGATATATCTTGTACCGGACCCTGGTATAGTTATCGTAGAAAGCGTCCAGCAGCCGCGCTTCCAGAGTCCAGAAGGAGCTCTCCTGGGGTGCCAAACAGTCGTGCAACCCAGTGCAACGTGTCTTCAAAGAAGAATACGTACCTGCAAGTGATCTAGCTTGTACCGGACCCTAGTGTAGTTATCGTAGACAGCGACTAGCAGACGCGCCTCTAGAGTCCAGAAGGAGCTCTCCTGGGGTACCCAACTGTCGTGCAACCCAATTCAACGTGTCGTCAAAGAAGAATACGTACCTTCAAGTGATCTAGCTTGTACCGGACCCTGGTGTAGTTATCGTAGACAGCGACCAACAGACGCGCTTCCAGAGTCCAGAAGGAGCTCTCCTGGGGTGACAACGGGCCCGTGGATACGTTGGTCTTTAGGTCGTACTGGTACTGCTGGTCTTCTGCTGGAAACAGCTGGCGGAGTGATGCAGTGGCTGAAGATATAGCTGGAAAAATGATTTAAGGTCAACCGAATTCAATATGCATTTTTTTAAATATGAAACCTATTGAAAATTACGCACTAGAAACGTTAAAATGGAGAATCAAAGTGAGGCATAACAGCTGGGTGTAGAAATCCCCTATACAAATCGAGAGTATCGTGTGACCTCTCACGAAAGACAACACAGGCCATTAAAAAGTGTATTTAAGTTTATAGTTGCCATAAAATTTTTCTTTCATTAAACCCTAAAGAATCACAAGGTAACGTTTAATTTTCTTTTAGTTAAGAAAAAACCGGCCAAGAGCATGTCGGACCATGCTCGGTGTAGAGTTTCGTAGCCGTTACTGGAAAGAGACGCACTATGGATGAAAACAATACGACGTGAAAAAGTGCACCAGCAAAAGAGCGTATCTTCATTGCACCTACGTCCTTTTGCTGAGAAGCGCAGTTTTTCGCCAATAACTCTAAAACGGTACATCCGATCATGTTCAAAATAATTTTCGTTGAAAGAATTTATTATGCTTTATCTTTGTATTTTTTTTTGGCCTTACATAAGGTTTGGAAAATAGAGAGGCCCCGGGTCACAATTATTTCGCAGAAATTATATTTCCGAATGTTTTTTAGAAACGTCAAAATGTTTTTAAAAGAATGTCTCTGAATGTCAGTCTAAATTTGTTTCAAACAAATTTGTTGCTGAATGTATTGCCCTGCTCCCCTCTATAAATATTTGTTGTGTTATTTAACTATAAAACTAAGTAACGGCTTACACGAGAAACCTATACTCCATATTTCATCAATATACATCGTGTAGATTTTGAGTAAAATGTTTGTGACAGACCGATCGACATGACGAAACTCTAAGGGTTCCTTTTTTGCCATTTTGGACCCTAAAAAAGAAGCAGTTTTGATATGCCTTTCTACAATATTATTAAGTTGTAATAAGAAAGAGTTTATTATCTAACAATGTCCGATAATTAGTAATAATGTAACTCTACAAAGTAATAATATAACATGTTATCCCGCAACTACCCGCTAACCAGAAATTGTTACAGAATGTGCGAGTGATTGACAACCCATTATTTAAAGTTTGCCAATCAGGCCGCATTACCCTGGGTGTGATAACAATGGCTAACAAATTTGTCGAGTGATAGATCATTCAAATTACTAAACAAACTTGTCAAAAACTTAAAACCCTGATTTATACGAAAATCTTGATGTTTTACCATCACGATCTTCGTGATTTTTAAAGTGAATCCCTTCACTAAGAAACTATAATTCTTATTTATAAAAAACTTCAAGACTACGACTGGATTTGAACTAGTGCCTTCTGCCATGCCGGGAAGCACGCTCTGTTCATTGAGCTACAGAGTCCAGTAAGCTTGTCTTCAAATTTTGACAATATTTGTTACAAGATTTTTTGCATTTTAACCGGCTTTTCTACCGTCAGCGCCACCTGGTGAGCATTTATGAAACTTAATGTTCACCCTAACAGAGCTCACGTTACCGTTACCAAATGTTAGCTAGAGATGTCGCTGTAGTGTAAACATTTGCACTGGTTGAAATCCAGTCGGAGTCTTGAAATTGTTTAATTATTTGTATCTTTGTATTGATAAGAACTTAAAACCCCTTAGAATAAAATAATAATTCAATAATGATCTTCTGTGAGTAGGCAGCAATGGCACTTTTAAAATTCTGAATCTATCGGGATTATCCTAGAGGAGACCACTTTTGAGGAGAAAGCCGAAACATATTCAACAGTCAGTATTCAATCAAAATCTTTTTATTACAATAATAGTTCCTAGCCTATCTTTAATATTTCTATACTATTATAAAGTTGTAAAAATGAAATGTCTGTACGTTAGACATTTTCAAAAAAATATTGTAATAATCTATTTCGAGGTCACTTAATCGAAAAATATATATTTTTTGGGTTTTTTGTATGTTCGTCGTTGCGGCTTCATCATGCAAAATCGGCTTAACGGATGTCAACTATTTATCCGAAGTTCGAAAATCCGGATTTTTTGCCAATTTTGCGATCCGTTTCTAAATCCGGATTTTCCAACCGAAATCCGAATTTTCGGATTACGTTGTCAAAGTATTGAAAATGCAATTGTTGCATATTTTAACAAGTATTCATTGATTAAATTGTTTTAGATAAATATTGCGATTGAACGCACCTATTACGGCTATTAGTGTTATTACCATCGTCATAGAAATAATTTAGACTGATAACGCCGAACAAAAGTCGTTTAAAAATGTATTCCACTTTTACGCCTCTAACCATATTTTTTTCAAGTATCCAGTTAAATAAATAATAATAAATAAATAAATATTATGGGACGTTATAACACAAATTGACTAAGTAAGCTCAGTACACAGTAAGCTCAATAAGGCTTGAATTGTGGGTACTTAGACAACGATATATATAATATTCATATTTATAAATACTTAAAACATAGAAAACACCCATGACTCAGGAACAAATATCCATGCTCATCACACGAATAAATGCCCTTACCAGGATTTGAACCCGCGACCATCGGCTTCATAGGTAGGGTCACTAAGTGTTACTACCCATACCGACTAGGCCAACACCTGAAGCTCCGGATTTAGCGACTGGCGGATATTGAGATGACTGTTTATGAAAACTGGGGTAAAATGGGCCCAATTTTGTCTTTCGTTTATGGGCAGTTGTCAGCAATCCCACCTACAAGTGTTTAGCCGGAGAGACCGCCTTAGAACTCGTTTAAACGACTCGACACTAGACTCGTTGGTGTTTTTAAGTTATCCCTTTTTTGAAGAAACTTATTTATTCTTGAATAAAAACTGTTAATAAAAATATGGTCTACCATAATATGGCCGTTTTTTTCTTCTTTTCATAGTAGTAAAAAACGCTCAAAAATCCGGATTTTATCCGAAGTTCGGATTTCGGCCGAGCTATTATCCGAAAATCCGGATTTCTCAAAGGAGGGCCGGATTTGCAATCTCTAACGGGTAGCTGTGTATCTTCAAATGGTTATAGGATGTTTTTTACCCAACTCTGCTGAAGAAAAAGCAGAGATTATGACTTTTTCCTCTTCGCGAACGAAGTTGTAGGTACCTTCTAGTTTTAAGTATAAAGAAGATATGATTATGTTTTAATTACTGTATCTTTTAATTGCCTTGAGTCTGAAATTTGTTTTTTTCTCAGCTTTAAGGGAAGGGGACTGCAGACTTGAAAGAAATAATTTCAGCTTGATAACTCCACGCGTTTCTGAGAAAAACGGTCTTGACAGAACGACAACAAAGTGGTCCTATTGTAATACATCATTTTTGATACATCTCAATCAAAGAAATACTTTATTATCTAACTATGTCTGGTTATTAGTAATAATGATTAGCTCGGCAAAGTCATATTACCCCTCAAATGTCCGCTAACAAGAACTCATTACAGGATGGTTAAGTGATCGACGCAGCTCATCAAACTTTGGCAATCAGGGCGCATTTAGCCGGGGCGAGGCAACAGCGGCTTAGAAATCTGTAGAGTGATAGATCGCTTTCTAAAAGTAAGACCAATCATAGTCTCAAACTGTAACAGTTTATTTATATCAAAGTTTAATTGTTCCAAAAAGCACACACAAACCATACCAGACCATAAGTTGTGTAAAGTGTGGCTTTTGAATGAATACTGACTATTGAATATGTTTCGGCTTTCTCCTCAAAAGTGGTCTCCTCTTGGATAATCCCGATAGATTCAGACTTGTAAAAGTGCCATTGCGGCCTACTCACAGAAGATCATTATTTAATTATTATTTTATTGGGTGGTATTCTGTAGTCAAACAAATTATGCGACACTTACAGTTAAATGTTATTCTGAAAATACGCATAAAACATTTATGAACACTTCTTTTAACTTACTAAAGCTCTTGGTGATTTAAATATAACCAAGAACTAAATTATAGTAGGCAATTTGATGATACAGAATGTGACGTCATAAACCTTTTTTTTCTTTGGAACTTCATACAATACATATCTTAAGCGTTTTGACGACTCATAAAAAGGACATGATTGGGTCTGTCAGTCAAGGACCCTATCATTTGCAAGTTACAGCAATTTTTTTTTCCAACATTCATGTCATCGACTGAGATAACAATCATGAGGTTTTGTTATTAAAAATTATACTTAAAAAGTATTAATTGTACAACAAATTAAATAATTAACCGATAGAAGAAAGCCTTCAATAATTCTTTTTTTTATATAGTTAATGGTAAAAAAGTAATTACGTATTTCGTATTCTACTGTTACATTTAAGGCGTACCATCACAACTGTTGTATAGGTTCAGTGTACTTTAATATTGATGCATTTTGTACTCTTTTTATTTATTCATTTATTTCTAGAAAACAACATACATGTACTTACACGTATTCGAGGATCTAACAAACTGAGTAGCATTCTAGACAGCAACAATTACAAATTAGAACATTTACATATGTCAATTTCGTTTGATCCAAATCCACCTATTACTTAAGTATAGTACTTAAGTAAAATAACGGGTACACGTATACAGAATATGCATTACTTACCTAAACATAATACAAAACTTCTAAAATACATGTTGAGATTTCTCAGCAACCTGAAAAAAACAATGTTTATCAGCATCACTAAGTAATAATCATATGCCTATTCCAATTGAAATCATTTATTCTGGACACCAGTGGCCCATAGATAAGTAGATAAAAACATAAATTACAAACACTAGCACGTTAAATTCATGAAATTAGTGTGCATTTACCGACGGACACGGTGAAAGCCTAAGGGTGCGTTATGGATATCAGAGCCATTCATCATATTTTTCTTAAACTGAGAGAATGTTTGTTTGCAGGCCGCTAAGGATTGCCGGAAGGGATTAGGATGCCACAGACATGCACACAGATACAAAAAGAACCATTAAAACAAAAGGACAAACAATTACATTACTTCGGATCGTGCCCCAATCGCAAGGAGATATTCAGACAAAAACTAGATGGCGCTTTAAAACTAAACATTTAACGATGTTATAATTGTGCAAGAAACGTAGTACAGTAACAATTAGTTTGTAAACAGCCAATAATAAATAAATTGTAACATTTAAATACTGTATAATGCTTGTAAAGGTGAACATTTTAAAATGATACAGTTTATTCATAGATGGCGTTGTACATATCGGGGAACGGCTTTTTACATGGAGATTGTCAGTTCTAATGGTCCTTGAATACACAGAAAAACAGATAGGTACCTACGCACGTCAAACTTTTTTCACCCCTCTTTTTTGATCGGGGTTTAAAAATATTGTAGTCTGTCACTCCCACAACTATAATGAATCTAACAATACTTCACATTATCAAAACAGATCAAGCCGCAGACAATGACTGCAGAATGCGTCAATAAATATACATACATACACACACTGGTAAAACACATTCCCTTTAACACAGTCGGCTAAAAACATGGTACTTACTTTTGACTACACTAATGGGTGGAAACTTAACAATATTATTAAATATTAATACTTGGAACTGGACACAAACGCGCGGGCGGCCGGAGTGAGCGTCCGACTGAGCCACGGCGAAGTGATGTAACTGCGAAATTTATTTTTTGTAAAAAAAAACAACATAAACAAATGATACAGTCAATACACGAATGGCCTTTAAATATGCACTATATGTTTTTAGTTCATATATTCCCATTAATATTATATTTTCATTGTCAACTCATAGCTTGTCTGAATAGGTAATTATAAATTATAACCGAATAAATGAACCTTTATTTTTTTACTGACGCAAGGGCACGTTTACAAATTAAAGTCTACCGTCACATCTGTATTTATATAAATAAGTATGTATTATCATTATTCGCTTGTCATTATCTCATTTACTTGGGGTCGGCGCAGCATGTTATTTTCTTCCATAACTCTCTATCACCCGTCATCTCGTCACTCACATCCTTCCTGTTCATGTCATCTCTCACGCAACCATCCACCTTTTCCTCGGCCTACCCCTCCTGTTACATCCCTCCACATGCATATCTAATACCGTTCTTGACACATGACTCTCATCCCTCGGCATAACAAATAAGTATATATTATATAAATATTTATGTATCTAAGTATATCTATGTGAATTATGCCTGTAAGTTAGTTGTTGCACGACCCACAATTATCTGTTTTGCCCTAAGGTTGACTGGTATAAAATGCCCTATGGAATCGAGCCCGCCTCTTGTTTAATAAGTCTATTATTTATGCAAAAAACTTTAAATAAATAGAAAGATTAACATTACTACTGATCACAAAGCATACAGAAACTGAGTACACTTCATGAAGGCATTGACTGTATTCTTTTTTCTCATAGATAAATGATAGTAAACATTGTAAACCACTAAAGATAAAAAATCCACCTATCACATCTCAAGATTAAAAAAATTTCTTGTCATTGACTTACGCTTTTTTTAGTTTATTTTTCCAAAATGGTGTACATAATTTCATGCAACTTAAATTAACTCGCCAAACTGCTAAGACAGTTTGTTGGCGAGATCGCGCTCATATTCATTATTTTTAGCTATATGCACCTAACACAAACAAACATTTGTAATAAGGATATATTTGGAAAGTCTGTCCTAGGGCTTCGTTGCGTGCAA
Source organism: Hedya salicella (assembly GCA_905404275.2). NCBI lineage: Eukaryota > Metazoa > Arthropoda > Insecta > Lepidoptera > Tortricidae > Hedya > Hedya salicella. The sequence goes on along the minus strand of FR990097.1, from coordinate 50,174,546 downwards.
AAAGAACTCGAGTAGCGTCCTTCTTCCATGCAGTTGCTAGTATAAGTAATTATGTGTGTTTATTTTGCTTGTGTCCTTACCGTTCTGATTATTGATTGATTTTTCCCACTGCACCAATTTTATGCATCTCTGTTTGGTCCTATGGTTGACTGGTAGATAATGCTATTTGGCATTAATTCCTTCATTTGTACTTACTTTTGTTCTGTCCAATAAAGTTTAATTAAATAAGTAATTAAAAAAGAAAAATTACGATTATGGTCTTACAACACTTGCGCACCGCGCCGTTATCGAAGAGCGTCGATAACACTTGACCTACGAACTATTAAATTAGACTGATTAACTCGCCAGTGTGCGAGGACCCTCCGAGATATCGTCGCGAGTCACGATTGCCGAGCGGCGAGGGGTTGCTAGAGTTGGTGTATTTACAAACATTCTCAAATCATATTGGCAATTAGAAGATACCCGCAACTTCGTTCGAGGAAGAGAAACAGTCATAACCTTCTTTTTTGCATCAGTATAATCGACTAAAAAGTATCCATATATAGGAAATGCCCAGAAACCCATTCCAAAAATAATTGAAATCCGTTTAGCTGATTTGCCGTGATGAAGCCACAACGACACGTACAAACAGAGGAACATACAAAAAAAAAGTTTTTTTTTTTATATCTTCAATGTACAGACATTTCATTTTTAGAACTGTACTAGAACTAGAAGGCGGCCGCAACTTCGTTCGCGGAGGAGAAAGTCATAACCCTTCATTTTTTCTTCAGCGTAGTCGGGTAAAAGTATCCTATAACCATCTGGAGATACCCAGCTACCCGTGTACCAAAAATAGTTTAAATCCGTTTAGCCGATTTTGCGTGATGAAGCCACAACGACACAAACAAACATACATAAAATCCAAAAAAAAAAATTTTCGTTTAAATGACCTCCAAATAGTCCATAACAATCATTTTTTTAATATCCATATTCATATTCATATTCATTTATTCAATGTATTTGTGTGTACAAAGGTCTTAAATTTCTAAGTAGTTCCAACACAAACCCTGTAACGGCACTGCACTACGTATACTTAACTAATATTAGATTTTATTATAAATTTCGAATTATTATGATCATCATGCATTAAAAATAACATTATTGGAACGAAGAAATAAATAAATTATGAAATCAGTAAAAATACATCATTAGATTATTTAAATTAATTAAAATGGGGGAGAGAGAGGCAGACATTTATTTGTGCTTAATTGTAGGTACCTAATAGAAGTATTTAATTATTCTAAATATTCGTTTACAGTGTAGTATGCTTGTTCCGCAAGAAATGTTTTTAAAGATTTGAGAAATTTGTTTTTATTGGGCTCGTTTTTTATGTGGTTAGGTAGTTTACGAGTATTAAATATTTTTATTGACATAGGATGAGGTCCGTTTTTATGTATTTTTAATTTTGAAGTCGTTTGAAGTAGATTATTTTTTGAGCGAGATTCGAAGCGACGGGGCCTATCTCCAAGTCTAGAATAGAATTCAGGGTATGTTTTTACAAATTTACAAGATTCTAAAATGTAGATGCAGGGTACGGTTAGTATTCCAAGATTTCTAAAGTGTGGTCTACAGCTGTCGGTTTGTTTAATGTTTGCTAGTATGCGTATGCATTTTTTCTGTAAGACGAATACATCTTGCACGTTTGTACTATTGCCATACAAAATTATACCGTAACTAAGCCACGCATGTGCGTAGGCATAATAGGCCGTCAATGCAGTTTGTAAGTTGGTGGTTTTTTTAAGCTGTCTTAGGGCATAAACAAATTGGCTAAGTTTTGATTTAATTTTTTGTATGTGTTGCTTCCAGTTTATATGAGAGTCAATTGTCATGCCGAGCAGCGAGAACATATGGACGCATTCTAGTTTATTGGTTTCGAAAGAAAAATTTATGTTTAATTCCGCTTTTTGATGAGGTCTGAAATGCATAATTTTGGTTTTGGTCTGCATAATTTTGGTTTTGGAGAAATTTATTTCTAAATTGTGGTCTTTCATCCAGTCTACAATGGTGGTTACGATTTGGTGTAGTTTTTCATTTAGGTTTGTATTATTCTTAATTGATAATAACAAAGAAAAATCATCCGCAAACATTACACACGATTCGTTTAATGATTTTGGGAGGTCGTTTACGTATATAATAAACAGCAGGCATCCAATCACACTTCCCTGTGGGATTGAGTCCGACACAGGATGGACATCCGACCTGACAGTACCTATTTCTCTCAAGTCTTCATTCGCGTACTCGATATCGACGTATTGTTTTCGGTTATTTAAGTAAGACTGGAACCATTTGTGTGCTATACCGCGTACTCCAATACCGTATAATTTATCGAGTAGGATGCTAAATTTCACTTTTTCATATGCCTTTGTCATGTCAAACAAAACTCCAATTGCATACTCTTTTCTATCCAAAACATTTAAGATATCATTGATATATTTATATGCTACTAATGTCGTTGACATTTTCTTACGAAAACCGTTTTGCGAGTCGGAAAAAAATTTGTACTTTTCGCAAAAAGAGTACAATCGTTTACACATTGCCTTCTCGAATATCTTAGATATCGCGGGCAGCAATGCAATCGGGCGGTAATTATTGGGGTCAGTTTTTTCATTTTTCTTATGTATGGGTTTTATAACCGCTTGTTTTAGCATATCGGGAAATATATCTTCGGAGAAAGACTGATTTATAATATAGGTTAACGGGGGGGTTAATTCTTCTGCGCAGGCTTTAATAAGTGTTGCTGGTAGTTCGTCAAGTCCATAACTCGTTTTGTTCTTTAGGCTGGGGATTAGATTATAAACCTCGCGCGGTTCCACGGGACTCAGGAACATAGTGTTCTCGGTAGGCTGTAACACGGGCCTGCCGCGCGGCGCAGCACTCGCGTCCGACGTCACCGGCGACCGCCCGGCAATTGCAAACAAATCATTAAATGCGTTAGCTACTAGCTATATCTTCTATATACAGACATTTGCGCAATAATATCTGACACAACAAAGCGCGCAATAATATCTGCCACAACAAAGCGTGCAATAATATCTGACACGACTCTATTTCAAGGGCCATTAAGAAGTGTCAGATATTTTCACCGGCTTTGTTATGGCAGATATTGATGCAGATGACTGTAGGTACCTATAGTATAGGGTGAGTATAGCATAGTATGGTCTATTGTACTATAGCCCAGCAACTTCATTCGTGATACTCGAATGTTCTGCGGCCGACCGGGGGGTACAAAATTTAAACTTAGATCAAAAGTTTAGGTTAGGTGTGTCAATAATAGTACATTACTGAAATTAGGAATTGCCAGTCAAATAGTTATAGACAATGTATGGTAACGGATAGGGATTTGATGCTGGCAATCCCTTTTCACGCCAAGGTATGTATAGTGCTTTTCTCAAGCACGCTATGAAAAATAAATCAACAATTAACATAGAATATCGAATCATATGTTTTTTTTCCTATAAAGATGATTTTATAATACATATACTTGCAAATTTGTTCATTCTTTTCGGCTCTCATAGCTAATTGAAACAAAAGAAGGCCTTTGCAGGCCTTGAATTTTTGTATGAAATTTCCTTTTTTACCTCTCGTCTCTCCGCACCCGAAACGTAAGACTTCGAGGCCTATTATAAGGAACCACTGTCAATATTTCATTGCATGTTTGAGAAAAGTACTATTAATATGTTTACTACTTCAAAATCAAATTGTAGTTTTATTTCAAGTGTTATCAATAACATAATCGAAACGTTTAGTCTGCTTTCGTAATTTTGGTTTCGTGATTGGCTACGAAACAGGAATTATTTTTCACTGCTTCGTAATTAATTATCAATTGTGATGTGAAAAATAATTCCTGTTTAGTAGCCAATTCACTACGAACGCAAAAAAATAAATCTTATTTCGTAGTTAATTAGGAAACTTGATTATTGATTCTTATTTGATAATTAACTACGAAACAGCGAAGAATAATTATTCTATAGTAGCCAATTTCGAAACTGCAATTATGAAAACGGACTAAAGGAATCGAAAAACAGTGACCTTGACCTTGTTCTGTGCTCTGACTTTCTGTACGAACTTGCATGGCCATGAGGCTACTTTTTTTGCAGCTGACTGTACTTAATTGAATGATCGTGGCCTTGACGAGTCAGCTCCAGAGACTTATTGTCCAATGTCCAGCGTAAGTAGACCTCTGCACAGTATGACTCAAGTTTTATTTATTCGTACTTGTCCTAAATAGTAAACAACAACATTAAGGTAAGTACCTAAAAATATACATTTAATTTACCAGCTGTTTTAGTTTGCAAGGAAATAAATGTAATGTATAAAATTGGCACTTAAAAAAATATTATTTGCTGTTACTTTATTATCTAGAAAATTGCAGTTACAGACAAATAAAAACCGGCCAAGTGCGTCTTGGACTCGCGCACCGAGGGTTCCGTACAAACTGTACGCTACGAATGGCCGTATCTATGAAATCCAGTGTAAGCAGAGCTCTACTCCTAGGCAAAATGCACGCGGTGGTAGATCATTTTATATTGGTTATTGATATAGACAGACAGATATTAAAATTATACTGTTTTTAATATTTGTTGTAATAGCGGCAAACACGGTTCATAAGATACAGCCTGGTGCTAGACAGACAGATGGACAGCGAAGTCTTAGTAATAGGGCCCCGTTTTCCCTTTAGGTACAGAACCCTAAAAAGGTGTAGGTACTTTTAGGTTAGAATGCTGTTTACTATTTAGGACAAGTAAGTAGGTATACCTTAATAACCTATAGAGGTATAATTGGCTCACAGCATCTTCATACAGTTATGTTTAATTTCCCCCAAAACCTTAGATGGGACTACACCTAGAAGATTGTCTAAAATAAATCGCTTTCTAATGACAAGCCCGGTTCTGTTACCTCCGTGTTCCTATTACCTAAGCAGGTCACAATTGTTTTTTTTTCAGATAATAACATCATTAGCGAACCAGCAATTTTATAGAAAACATACAATATCACCCGCATACTAAAGTTTGTGGCGCTCATGTTTGTTTTAGAAGTATATAAATACAGAATATTAGTGTCGACGTGAACAGTTCAAAATGTGCGCACGAGTGGTGATTGGTGTTATTTATGTATTAGTCGTCATACAAAATGGTAAGTATTATCTTTATTGTTTTCAACATTCCATATCCAAAAGGTGTCAACGACAGCCAGTCACTAAAGATCCTGTGGTCTGTGATCCTGAGTCGGACTCGCGCACTGAGGGTTCCATACAAAATAAACGCTACTAACGGAATCGACTTGTGGACTATATATTGAATTCGTTGGTTACTATCAGGAGATCAATAAAAACACATATTTCAGTGTATAAATTAAAAGGCAACTAAGCCAACTCAGCTTGCTGGAACTCTGGTATATGTTGCTGCCTCGGTGTGTAAATGCGAATTAAATATGGCGGCCGGAGGGTCATACTTGAGTATGGCGCGCCGGTCCACACTTAGTGAGATGTGCGGCTGAGTTAGTTTAGAGGTCGGAAGAATATATTTTATTATTTTCTCACATACATATCCCCACTCTCTTACATATCACTGGGAGTGGGGCAATAATCAATTAATGTAATTTTAACTTATTACTAACACATAATACAACAATAAAAAGGTAAGTAAATGAATCAATTAAAACAATAAAATAAAAACAAGAGCTACTTCGCTATATTTAACAATTTTATAGTTATTTCCGACAGCTACGTTCTTGGGTCTTGGATGTTTTCTATGTGTTTAGGTATTATAATTCATCAATATATTGCTACCTTTTGCCCGCGACTTCAAATTCAAATATTTATTGCATATCACATTTTACATTAAAGATGGAACAGTAGGTATAGGAACATGTGACACCCTGCAAGGGCACAGCAATTAGAGAGGGCTACTATCTAAACATTACTAAATATTACAATTACTTTAGGTGCGTTATATGCATTATTGTTTTCATTAAATGTTTATAAATTTGCATTCTTGCCTATCATTTCATCACGGACTTCGTCCGCCTTAAAGTCGTTTATCGCGGATAAGGGCATTTTACTGAGATAAAAAGTTAGCCTATGTTCTTCCCCGGGACTCAATCTATCTCCATACCAAAATTCATCGAAATCGGTTCAGCGGTTTAAGCGTGAAGAGGTGACAGACAGACAGACAGACAGATAAACAGACAGACACACTTTCGCATTTATAATATTAGTATGGATTTATTTATTTAGAGTATTTTTAGTACTTGATTAAAAAATAACGTAAACAGAAAATTTGTTTTGTGTTTCTATTTTATATTATTTTAATATTACTTAAGCAAACCGATTGGGACCGCTAGAAATACCTTTAGTACAGTCAACAGCAAATTATCTGTAGGTACGACCTACCATCTACATCAGTTTAATAATTAATTACTTTTCCTAACGGCGTACTAAATGTAAAATCAATACGTACAAACATCATCAAAGGATATGTCCAATATCCTTCAATAAAACTATCATAATAATTAAAATGGATGTTGCAAAGGACAATCGGAGGTAACTTAATTCATCAGTTGATCAAAGGTGCCTCAGAACCGGTTTGGATCAAAGAGCACATTCTTAGTACGCCAGGTACCGATCTCTTTGGAAGCAGCTTCTGAGAATGGAGAGGTAGTGGGGTTCATTGGATGATAGCCGGCTGCCTTCCTACTTGGGAGGTATTTGGACGAGCTCACAAAGTGAGAAGAGAGAGGAGAGTCATAATGACTTTTAGCCACGTGTTAAACACTCTGTTTTTCACTCCGACTGCAAGAAAATAAAAAAAGACTTAACATTGTGTAATTCATGACAAATTAAAAAGTACAGTTTGAGCAATTCGATTAGATATTTCAGCCGATCTGATCAGGTTGTTTTGTTTGTTTTTAATTATTCGTAAGTAGTATGTAGCTGGCCGCAATTTTTTTCAGTTTCATAGAAATTTGTGTGGGATTATAAGAATTTCTTTTAAACCCTAGGGGCTAGATGTACTATTTTAGTCTCGCTTCACGAAGCTAATGTGACATATTTTTTGAGCAGAAGAAGTGAAAAAATCCTTATAATTATTAAACCTGCTCACTAAATTTCACGAGAATTGGTCGAGAATGTAACCTTTAGAAGAGAACAGCCTGCCGGACATTCGAAAGCATGTTTTCTCAAGCTGAAACTGAGACGTGTGCTCTGCTCGGTCGATTAAACTTATGGCTTTGGGAGCTGTATGGGTATGGTAAGGGCGAAGCCACGACTTTGAGCAGCGGCGGCAGAGCGGCAGCGGTTTTTAGGGTTCCGTAGCCATAGTGGCAAAAACGGAACCCTTATAATTTCGTCATGTCCATCCGTCCGTCTGTATGTCACAGGCATTTTACTCAAAAACTATAAGCTACATATTGATAAAATATAGACAGTTCTTCTACAAACACTATGAGGTTTGTAAAAAAAAATGATTTAGTGAATATTTTCGGAAATAACCGCTCGGAAACTAGCATTAATTGTGTCCCCCCTCTATTTTCTAAACGGTATGTCCAGAAAATATGAAAAAAATTACAAAATAGAGCTTAATAAATACTTCCAACGAAAATTGTTTTCAACATGATCGGACATACCGTTTTTAAGTTATTTTCAATAAACTGCGCTTCTCAGCAAAAGGACGTAAGTGCCGGGGAGATACGCTCTTTTGTTAGTGTTTTTTTTTTCTATCGTATTTTTTAATATAGTTTTGTATAAACGGCTGCGGAACCCTACACTGAGCATGGTCCGACATGGTCTTGGCCGGTTTTTCTATTTCATTGCGTGTGTACCCAACTAACAACAGTGCGTTGCGCGTCTCGACCGCGCAATGAACAGATTTAACGCTTTCCGTGCCGCAATTCGTGCAATGGGGTGGCTGGGCTTGCAAAACTTTCAAACCCCATATCTCTGCCATTTTGAAAAAAAAAAAGAAAGTTGGAATCGACAAAATAATTTTAAACTAATCGAGCCTGCTCACAAAATTTCAGGACAATCGGTTGAGACTTACGACCTGTAGAGAAGAACATACGGATCAGGCTGCGGACACTTTCACTGACAAATATTACAACACAAAGTTTTTTTTTTCATTGAGGACGTATATCATGTCTTGATGGAATGCGTACGGAGGGGTCTCATCGTGCAACCTTCAGCACTGGAGACTGTAATGCTGGGTTGGCCAACCCAGAATCAGAGCGAGCCAAATTGTTTTATAAGTTTTATAAAATGTGCATTCAGTAAATTGTAATTACTTTAGATAACGTATGGAGCGGCATGATCGTTCAACGACCAAGCTCCTTAAAATTAAGACTTAAAAAAAAGTTTTTTTTTTACTTTACAATAAGTGTACATTTATACAATAGGCACTTAACATTTTAGTTTAGAGTATTTACCCAAATACAGGCAAACACAACATGCTTTATAAAGAAATAAATCGCTTACGTTAACATCTGACATTTGGTACACTTAAGAGTCCCCGCTTGGTTCTCCATACAAACGTAGTTACGCTCTCATTTTAAAACTACTGGCTAGTTGGCTTTGAAACTTTGTACTTAAAATAAGTTAAGATATATCTAGGCCTGTAATTAGTTTATGTAGCTTCAGATACCACAGTAAGAATTTTACATACAAAACTTGTTTTTGCTGTATTTAGTTTGTTTATAAACTGCAGCAATGTTAACTAATTACAGGCCTAGATATACCTCATATCATTGTCTATGAAAAGTTTCGTTACAATCCAACACGTAGTTTTAAAATGAGAACGAAACTCCGTTTGTATGGGAAGGTGAAAATCGGCCGAGCTTACCGGGGACTTTTAAGAAGATGGTAGCAACAAAAAAATGATTCCATAATGTTAACATACTTAAATTATTTGACTTTACTAAATAACTAAAATGTACATCAAATTACTAGGTAGAGGTAGAAAACTAGATGTAGATATCAAGGGATTAAATGATGATGAGTTCGATCGTAAAGGTTTAAATCTTTTTTTTTATACTACTAAGGTGGCAAACAAGCGTACGGCCTGCCTGATGTTAAGCAGTCACCGCAGCCTATGAGCGCTTGCAACGCCAGGGGCATTACGAGCGTGTTGCCAACCTTTTAAGAACTTATTCACTCCCCTCTTGAAGAGCCCCGTATTGTAACTTCCAGGGAAAACCGCGGCAGGGAGGTCATTCCACATACGGAGTGTGCGCGGTATAAAATTCCTTACGTACGGAAAAATTCCGTACGGTGCGTGACCATTTTGGTTCCAAGGTGTGTGGATGAATATCCCGCCGATGGCGACCGGTGCGATGGTAGAAGGTGGCTGTAGGCATCATTTCGAACAATTCCTCGGAACACAGCCCATTATACAGGCGGTAGAACAAACATAAAGAGGTGAAGTCTCTCCTTAGACTTAAAGGTTCAATACCGTTTGTGAGCATGGGATCGTCAATAATTCGTACAGCGCGGTTTTGAACCGAGTCAAGAGGGCCAAATCAATGCGACTTATTAAATTACAAGCAGGGTTTGAACCTACTAATTCCTCTTTAACTTACGTGGACTGATATTTTTCGAACAAAATCTAGTTAACACTAGTAGCGGAATCTGTATCTCATTTATTTTTAAATGCTAAGTGCATAAGCTATACTCCAAGACAATCATACTCCAATTTCGTCTCTGTCCTATTGCTTCTCCAGAAAGTGTTAGGACGCCGAGAGAGATGGCGCTGTTCTTCAATGAAGAAACTAAATCAATACAATGGGGAATGGATGAAAATTTTCAAAAATCTTGATATTTTTTTTATAGGTAGGAATAAGCCTCCTTATCGTCAGAAAAAAATTACAGATTTTTCTGTAGCTTAGAAAAAAATAAAAAGATGAAAAGGTGTTGGTGGGCCTATATGCCCGCCTTATACGGTACGGCAAGAATAAATAAATAAATAAATATTACGGGACAATTGTACACAAATCGAACTAGTCCCATGGTAAGCTCAATAAGGCTTGTGTTATGGGTACTAGACGACGATATATTTAATAGATAAAGTACTTATATACATAGAAAACATCCAAGACTCCGGAACAAATATTTATGCTCATCACACAAATATTTGCCCTTACCGGGATTTGAACCCAGGACCTCAGCTTCGCAGGCAACGTTACTCCCACTGAGCCAAACCGGTCGTCAAAAAGAATAAGAGTACATTTACAGCCATTTTAATCGAAAATATCAATGCTGCTCTTGCCGTACCGTATAAGGCAGGCATAGGCATATAGGCCCACCAACACCTTTTCATCTTTTTATTTTTTTCCAAGCCTCAGAAAAATCTGTATTTTTTTTGACAATAAGGAGGCTTATTCCTGCCTATAAGCAAAATTTCAAGATTTTTGAAAATTTTCATCCATTCCCCATTATTGTTTTTTTTTATAGATTGGGATATACTACAATTTTTATTCAAATAAATATATTACTACTAAATTGTAAGCAGGATTAGAGCCTGCGAACTCTTCTTTAACGCAGAAGTGCTCTGACCAACTGAGCTATTGCAACTTTACGTACGTGGCCTTAAATTTTTCGAACACAATCTAGTTAGAAGTAGTAGCGCCTTCTGTATATTATTTATCTTTAAATGCTAAGCGCATTAGCCATACTCCAAGACATGCGTATCATGCTTCGTCTCTGGCCTATTTCTTCTCCAGAAAGTATTAGGACAGCGAGAGAGATGGCGCTGTTGTTCCATGAAGAAACTAAATCAATCCAATTATTGATTTTTCTTTATAGATTGGGAAATTTCACAATTTTTATTCATTTAAATATTATAACATAGAATTCGATCGTGAAGGAAAAAACATGCGACCTACTAAATTGTAAGCAGGATTAAAACATGCGATCTGTTTAACGCAAAAGTGCTCTGACCAACTGAGCTATCGCAACTTTACGTACATGGCCTGAATTTTTTCGAACACTATCTAGTTAGCACTACTAGTTAGCCCTATGTATATTATTTATTTTTACATGCTAAGCGCATTAGCCACACTCCAAGACAACGTATCATCGATAACGCAATAACAGATTATTTTGGTTAAATGAAAATTATAGTTAAATCAAAGTATAATTATAATTAAAATCAAGGGTAAAAATATATACACAGCACAAAATCTCTAAAAATTACATTATTAATAAGACCATAAGATTTCGAAACATCTACAAGTGCATAAATATGTATGGCTTATTTTATATTCAATACAACAAAAAACATACATAAAAATAAAATAGAAAATAAGACTTATGAAAGATATAAACCTATTTATTTACTAGCGGCCGCCCGCGACTTCGTCCGTCTTAGATTCGTTTATCGCGGATAAAAGGTATTTTTTATATAAAAAGTAGCTTAATGTCTTTCTCCAAAACTCGATATTTTACTAATTTAAATGTGAAGCATATTACCAAGATTTCAAGTTCGTAGCGTAAAAAAATATTTACTGTCCATACAAATTTTCATCCCCTTTTTTGTCCCTAAAAGAGATGAAATTTGACATACGTTATAGCCTATGTCGTATTCTGATATATAAGGTACCTACATAACTGGAAAGTTTCATAAAAATTCGTCCAGTAGTTTTTGAGATTAATTGGAATGTGAAAACATACTTTAACTTTTATAATATAGTAAGGATTGGGACCTAAACTATATTTACAAATGTCCCCTAAATCGCTGCCAGTCCCTAAAAGGCTGGCCGCGTAGTCGCGTTGGATGGAGATTAAATGAACGTTGCAAAGGAGAAATTGAGGAAGGTAAATTAGTCAATCAGTTGATCAAAGATGCTTTGGAATCAGACGGGGTGGAACAAGACACAAGTTTCAACTTCAGTGGCCAAAGACAAAATTATAAACAGTTTTTAAGAAACTGTCGCGAATTATTTTAGATTCCTCCTCGAAGGTGAGACCTATAGTTTGAGATTTCCATGTTGGTAACATTGTAGAGAATTTGGCGGGAGAGAAGTAAACTTGAGATTCTGATTTGACAGTATGGAGAAATGAGCTGAGAGAGAGCTTTATTTATAACCGTATTCAGTATTATTTATTACAAAACAAATCTAACCTTACCTAATGAATTTTAAATAAAAATTAAATTGCCATCAGAAAGTTCCGCGTTCGTATAGCCAAAACATTCGTAGGCCAATAAATAAATAAATAATAAAATTTATTAAAAACATATTACAGCTGTAATGACTACGGGCTAAACATACTTATAATTAGATAACAATGTTTCGCGCCTGAACTAAGATTATCCTGTGATCAGGCAAAAAAAAGGTCAAACAATTAATTATTAATTCATATGCAAAGTTGTACAACATAATCCTTATTAATTATTAGAATAAATTAAGAAATTATACAGTATAGGTACAATATCTATGCGTGCTTAAATTAAAAAAGTATATAAACCAAAAACTAAAACCTATGGAATAAAATGTATAAAATTAAAAAATCACTTTAATACAGTTAATAACTTCTCTGTATCATCGTAAGACATGTTTTGTAGGGCGACATTAAGTGTTTTCTTACAGATCAGGTAAGTAAGCGGGAACAAGTCAAACCTCGCATTAAGTCTGTTGTATAGTAATGGGCCTAAAAATAGAAAAAATCTTGAGGAGAATGGATGTCTACTATACATAATAGGGCAAATAGTATCTTTACGTCTCTTGTTAGTATAATCAGAGTTGTAAGGAAGTTTGGTATGCTGTTTTAGGATTGTGTTCAATATAAATAGTTGGCGAACTGTCAGAATTTCACACGATTTATATAAAAGGTTTGTGGGGAAAAAGAAAAGGACGGAAAGTAGAGACCTTGAGAATTGCTCTTTGAGCTCTTTCTAGGTTCAGCATTGTCGTTTTGGCTGTGCCACCCCAGGTAGTTATGCAGTAACTTATCACCGATTGACATAGTGCAAAGTACACTATTTTGATTAACTGAGAATCCGCGACTAAAAGTCGTTTTTTGAAAATAAATATTAATTTACGGACTCTGCTGCATAAAGCTTCTATATGGTATCTAAAAGAGAGAGACTCGTCGATTAAAATTCCTAGGTATTTTAACTTGTTCTTCATAGCTGTACATGGACATTGACATTGATCATCTGAGGGATTCTTGCAGTTGTGTGCATACAGCGGGAGGTCAGTCGCAGACGAATTTGATTTTCGCATGAAAAATTTTATGAGATGTGTTTTCTCTGAATTCAATATTAGCAAATGATGCTGAAGCCAGTTGTTAACCTCATTAAAACCTCGTTGCGCGTCAACATAAACTTCATCTGATGATTTTGCAGAAAAAAAGTAGGGCAGTGTCGTCAGCGTATGAAATAATTTTACAATTATTGATTTTCAGATTACAGAGGTCATTTATATAAATTAAAAATAGGGTAGGACCGATAATTCTCCCCTGGGGGATCCCGTAAGGGACGTTTGCCAGGTCAGAATTAATAATATTATCTATTTTTGTGCATTGCGAGCGTCCATCTAGATAATGTGCAAAAAGTTTAAGCTGCGTACCTCTTATACCTAATGCTTCGAGCTTGTGCAGTAGGATGCGAGTGGAAACGGTGTCAAAAGCTTTAGCAAGGTCCAGGAAAATTCCTATGGTCTGATTGCCCTTATCCAGTTCCTGTACTAAGTGATTAGTCAAAACATAAACAGCATTGGCAGTTGATAACTTTGGTCTAAAACCGAACTGACCTACTGATAGTAAGGATTGATTCTCTAAATATCGGACTAGTCTGTCATTAATAATTTTTTCCAATATCTTAGATGTTGATGGTAATATCGAAATAGGTCTGTAGTTTGATACTTGGTCTTTTTTGCCGGATTTGAAAACGGGAACTACGACGGCTTTTTTGAGACATTTAGGGAAGATACCCTCAGAGAGGCATTTTTGAAAAATAAACGTGAGAGGTGGAACTAATATCTGTCTAAATTGCTTCAGTATTATATTTGATATACCATCCCAACCAACTGCAGAATCATATTTTAGGCTCATAATAATCCGTTCTACCTCTTCCTCATTAGTATTTAACAACACAAAAGATTTAGATGTATGTATGTGGGATAAGATATTGCTGTGCGGAGGAGGTATTGGCAAGTTTCTCTGGATATTTTCCGCTAGATTTTTCCCTATGTTTACGAAAAATTCATTTGTATATTCGCTGATGTTATCGGTGACGATCATTGTTGTAACAAACCTGAACAAGATTCCCGGGGTTTGGTAGTGTAACTTTTTTGATACACTTCCAGATTTGTTTACTATTTGAACCGGCCATTTCTAGTTCATTTTTTTCGTTGTTAGACTTAACTTTTTTAAGTAAATCGTTGCAAAAATTGCTATACCGTTGTACGATGATTGTAATATTAAATTTTGTGGGGTTGATTTAGCTTTTAAATGCAGTTTATCCCTGTGTCTCATACAGCGAATAAGTCCCGGCGTAATCCAAGGTTTAATATTATAATGTTTACTACTTGCTCGGACGTTTTCGGTGTTGCGCAAAATTGCATGTATTGATTTTTATAATAATTTGCCAACTGATGCTTTAAAATTACCTTTCCCAGCTCTTAAAAAGTACTTTAAAAGTTTCTAATGGCAAAAGCAAATTATAGGGCAAAGAACTATTTACTAGTAATAGTGCATGGGCCAAATCAAAAACCAAATAACAGTTTACTTCACCGGGACACGGTTCTTGTAAAAAGCTCCATCCAACGTATACGCAAGTTTTAAAAAGTCATATTTTTTAGGGTTTTGTACCAAAAACGTACAAAAGGAATCCTTATGGTGCGACTCTGTCTGTCTGTCTGTTTGTCGGTCTGTCCGACTATTACAGCGCCATATCTTAAAAACTACTTACGCTAACTATTTGAAATTTGGAACATTTATAAACATGGTCAGCCCACATGTATTGCACAGGAAATATTTAAAAATATATTTTTATTTTCTTAATAAAACGAATATGAGAGGGGGGGGGGGGGGGGTAAAAATTAATATGATACCCCATTTGACCCAGTAGCTAGACTGGGTCAAATGGGGTATCATATGAAAGGGCTTGACCTGCACATCATGGAGCAATTTTTTTTATTTTTTTTTACCGAACCCTCGTTGCGTGAGTCCGACTCGCACTTGGCCGGCCATTTCTTCTATTATGTTTATACTTTTATAAATTTTGATACGTTTTCTTGCAGAACTATGCATTATGTTTAATACTTAAAAAGAAATACCTGTTTAAGATACGCTGAGTACTAACATTGTGATAAATAAGAGTTATTTACAAAAAATTACTGACTGTTGGGTTTGTTTCGGCTTTTTTATCAACACTGGTCTCCTCTTAGGAAATGCCGTAGAGTCAGACTTGTATAAGTGCCCTTGCGGACAGAATAAAGATCATTATTTCAGGATCTCATTACTATTTCTACATCTACAGAATGAACCTGTCAAAAATCCAGAAAAAAATAAAACATTTAGTTTCTAAGATTCTGAGTTCACATACCGTATATTATCGGAAAAAATATAAAACGCACACCTCTGAGAGACTTTATGTTACCAATTTTACAGTTTCAAAACACAATACAATTTATGATAAATGATTTTATGGCTTGAAAATCATTTCAATGATTATTGATCATAAAGTAGGGTTGCCATAAATATGGGGAAGACGACCGGGACAATTGAAGTTACGACAAGGGAGGCTTGGTGATAGGGTTCTATTGGTATTGTTTGGATATGGGACCCTAACAAGGAACTCTCATTAGTAAAAAAGAACAAGATTCCCACGACTAGAGAACCTCCTCCTTTTTTGGCAGTCGGTTAAAATAGGCATTTAGGCAACATAAAACTATATCTACCTTACATAGTTATAAAAGACAATAGTCAAAGTTGCTGATTAAAAATGCACTGTCTCATACTCTCCACTGTTCCCACGCCCAAGTGAGGTATTTATTTTTTGGAGGAAAATGCATCGAACCCCACTTGGGGTTTATTTCACCACTAGTCCTGGAGGGCAGATACGGCCGATCAGTTCTATATAATGTATGATTTGATACTGGGGCAATTTCTTTAATGGCTGGGACACCGGGATTCCACGTTGCAAACCGGGACATGTCCCGGCGTACCGGGACGTATGGCAACCCTATCATAAAGGGATCCGATAGTTGTTTCATATCCAGACGAAGGATTGGTACTCTTTGTGTACAGAACCCTAAAAACCAAGTTAAAGGCAATATCTAATAAAAGCAAAGGGCAAAGTTTCTCCTGCCCTAAGTAACCTTCGTCGCTGCCCGTACCTACTTCCTTTGATTGAAACAGTCAATTTCCGGGAAGGCTTGACGTCCCGATTATCTACTGAAGTTTGGAGGTGCCAAGACCGGCTGCCACACAAATATTTGCCAAACCCTGGTAGTCCATCACCAACAACAAGGACCATTAAAACAAGAGGACTGACTATCTCCATACAAAAAGCAATTCCCCGATATGTACGACGCCATCTATGTATAAGAATTATTTTTTACAGTC
The DNA here is from genome assembly GCA_905404275.2 of Hedya salicella. NCBI lineage: Eukaryota > Metazoa > Arthropoda > Insecta > Lepidoptera > Tortricidae > Hedya > Hedya salicella. The sequence goes on along the minus strand of FR990097.1, from coordinate 50,157,952 downwards.
ATTCAACTTTGCAAGCGTGCAATATTTAAATGTTACAATGTATTTATTATTAGCTATGTGCGAACTAATTGTTACTATACTAAGTTTATTTATTAAATTATAACACCGTTAAATGTTTAGTTTTAAAGCGCCATCTAGTTTTTGCCAGAATATCGCCTTGCAATCGGAACACAAACCAAAGTAGTATCCTATGGCAACTGTCAGTCCTCTTGTTTGAATGGTCCTTGATTGACCAACAATAAAAATATGAGATTAGACCATGATTGGACTCAATAGGTAAATGAAATTCTTTCAATCCAGTTAGGGTCAATTTCACCAACTTTGTATAAGTCTTATTCCAATAATAAACTCGTGAGTAAACTTATTTTACGTTTCAAAAATATTTAACGTAAGGATTTAATCTCTATACTTGAGTAAAATCTTACACCGCCAATTTCGGCTGAGTAAACAGTTAGTCGTAGATTGTTATTTTCATTGTCTGTGTCAAGTCAATTCCATACCTATTTCCTATTTGATGTATTACCCGAACAAATCAAAAAAATATGCGGCACCATTTGCTCAAGCATGGGACAAACTGTATATTTTACTTGGGTGCATTACGATTGCATTTCATTCGCTCAACGTTACAGAGTAACTATGAGAGTAAGTTATCCCTAGACTAGCGTGGTGAGACGAAATTGAAGTTGACCATCGAGTAAATCGTTAGCTAGAAGTTATACTGGGGTAGGCACTCTCGTATAAATTATAATACCTATTTTTTTACGAAAATCTTGATGTTTTAAGTGAAGTGAATTTCTTCACTAAGAATCTATATTCCTGAAGTACAAGGATCCAAATAATGAAAAAATTTCAAGGCTCCGACCGGATTTGAACCAGTGCCTTGTGCCTTGCGGGGGCGCACGCTCTGCTTATTGAGCTACAGAGCCCTGTCAGCTTGGGTTACCATTTTGTCACTACTTGTGAAAAGATCCTTCAATTTTTTGCATGATCCAAAGAATGGCAATTGCTCTTGTTTTAATGGTCCTTTATAATACAATTGTAAATGAGTAAATACGTGCAGATTAAATATTTGATTTTGATATTTTTATGAAAAACAAAATTTGTGTTTCTGTGTTTTTAATGTAGGAAAACTAACACCACGTTACTATCTACTGTGTCTTAGATACAAGTCAAAGCGCAAAGAAAAATACGATTGTTCTCGCACGTTGTCACACCAGGACTCGAACCCGGTACCTCTCGATTACGCGTCGAGCGTGTCAACCCCTCCACCAGCGAGCACTGTGCCGATCGCCTCGAATTTATCCATTCGCTTTGACCCATGTACCTATTTTATTTTTTGAAAGGTATTTGATTTTGATTTTGACCATTTGTGTATGCAACCCTCTTAACCTCAGTTTAAGGCAGCCGCCTTAGCCAATTACTTTCTAAGGACGGCTAGTAAAATTTAATTTACGTAATAAGTTAAGATACTTCTAACGACATTAATAAGAAATGGTTTTTCAGCATTGGGGGAGCCACCAGGAACATCCAGGCAAAAACGGTGAGTATATTTAGTTAATTAATCTATATTGGACGGTACAAGAAAGTACAAATAGCTGACTTAATGCTATACAAGTTTTCTCTCCCAATCAGCCATTAGGCTCAACAGAGAAATTATTGGGGCGGGATATCGATATCAAACTTTACAAACTAAATTGTATATACTTTACAAACTATAAATGATACATATATACATAAATATATAAACATACATACAGGTAACTCCTGTTAAACTCTTATGAACACTTTTAATCTTGAAGATTTTACAAGAGATGCTTGCGCAACTTACACTTGAAGTAAAATTGAGTCTGAGCTTGTCGTATACTGAGGGGAAGGGCGTCCCAGAGACTAATTACCTGTACGCTGCAGGAGTTGGACATAATGCCAAAGGGAGTTTAGACATTAATTAATAAATCAAGAGGACTATCAATTGCTATACTTTGGATCGTGCGCAGACTGCAAAAGGAAACCCGGAATTAAAACTATGAGGCTAACTGAACTTAGAACAGAGTACAGTAACAATTAGGTCGTAAAGAGCATAAATTCACGTTATTTCAATAAGATAACAAGGATCTCATTCTTTTTTAGTTTACTTTAAATCCTAAAAAAGAATGTGTAAGAATTTATATACTAATTACGAGTATATTATTAGTATTTAGCTGTAATTTTAGAATGTTCCCACGTTTCTTTCTTTTTGTGAAGCTTAAGAATGTTTAATAGTTTTAAGTGTTAGCTTAGTACTCCCCAACAGCTCCCTGTTTGTATATCACACTTATTTTAGCAATTAGTTTCTACTATTAAAATTATTCCAGTTGCATCGTGATACAGAAACAGTCCGGCGCCCACGGCGAGAGCGCTGAGAGCGAAGATGAAGACTACCGCCGTCCACAACCGAAGGACCCCGTCCCTGACAGACTGCGCCAGTCACTTGACAGGAACCGTGACACTGAAGTGAGTATCGTCATTACAACCATAATCATCAACACTAGCATCATCGTCATCATAATCATCAACATCATCATTGTAGTTGTCATTACCACCATCGTTATCATTATCATCATCACCATCTTCATTGTTACCAGTGTGGGACAATTTGTTATTGTTGTTACTCTACCTGGAGACTTACGTAGTTTCAAAGAGTTACTCCCGAGACGTTTGCCATGGATACATGGTAAGGAGATACAGAATTTTTTTTTGACCCATCATCAATCATGACATATCTTCGTCTAGATCCGACACCAACCGCTGCCCAAGCAGCTGATGCCTGACATATTGACACAAAACAGGAGCCATGACGCTGAATTGAGTATATGTGTCATCATAACCATCATTCGACCTCAGCGCAAGGACCCCGCGCCTGATAGACTGCAGGAAGCAGGCGCAGAAAGCATATATTAGTATCATCACTGTCGTTATCATCATTATCATCATAACATCCATCATCGTCATCAACAACATCATCACCATCTACCGGCGCAAGGAACCTCGCTTGACAGACTGCGCCAGCCACTTGACAGGAACCATAGCACTGAAGTGATACGGTTCTTGCTTGTGTCAGCACAAATTATAAAAAAATGCACGTATACCCAAAGAGTGACCTTTACCGATATTTATACTATTGCAACGTTTAAATAAGAAACATTTGTGCATAATTATAAACAAAGATCAGAAACAAATGAAAAAATCTTTCGACGATACGGGACTTGAACCAGTGCCTTGAGCCAGACCGGGGCAGCACTAATAAATTGCAAAAATTGTGATTATTATCATGATATTTGTAAAACAAAAAGTATTTTTGCATAATGTTTTTTTTTTTTTTTTTCTATGTCACTCACAAAATATTTTTTTTTATCTCAGTCATTACGCCAAAACTACTTGACGAATTTCAGCCAGTTTTAATTCCCAAATAGCTGATCATCCGAGGCTGTCTTTTTTTTATTCCACTACGCTTATGCAAGAGGGTTGGCCATTTTTTTCTGCGTGAACCAAGTTGGGCGCCTTCTGGTTATAAAAATCGTATAACTAGATTGTGATAAGTGTTAGCCAAGTAGAAAAAAATCATAGCCCTTTTTTTTCTTCAGTGTAGTCGGGTCAAAGTATTCTATAACAATCTGTGGTTGACCAGCTACCAGTATCCAAAAATAGGTGCATACCGTTCAGCCGTTTTGACGTGATAAAGTTTAGTCGCAACGATTTTTCGATTTAGTGACTTATTAATTTTACTTCGTTCACGGAGAAGGAAAAGTCATTAACACCTTTTTTTCATCAGCGTAGACGGGTAAAAAGTATCCTATAACCATCTGGAGATACCCAGCTACCCGTGTAATAGTTGAAATCCGATTTGCGTGATGAAGCCACAACGACACATACAAACATACAAAAAAAAATATTTCGATTCAGTGACCTGAAAATAGTCCGTTTCAATCATTTTTTGTAAATATCTTTAATGTACAGACATTTCATTTTTACAACTTTATAATAGTACAAGCTGTGCCCGCGGCTCCGCCCGCGTGGAATTCGGTCTGCGTCAGTAAGCGGCTAATTTACTCCTCTCCCCTGGAGGCGAAACTTGAAGTAGGTCCAGATAAATATTATACAATTACCACTAAATAAAGTTTTATTTAGTGGTAATTGTATAATCCGCTCCAAAATTTTTGACGTGATTTAAAAGACATAGAGTATATACTTAGTAGGTGTATATCGGACGATACAGTACCACTTTTTAACTGACTTCGAAAAAAGGAGGAGGTTCTATGTTCGACAGTTTGTATTTTTTTTTATGTATGATCACCGATTACACCGCCTATTGTGGACCGATTTTAAAAAATATTTTTTTATTTGAAAGGATATACTGTTGCCACCAAGTTGGGATCTGATGATGGGATCCCAAGGAAATCGAGGGCAGTCCTCAAATTTTATAGGCACTATTAACGTTTTTCATATATTTTCTTAAGCTATTTAAGTATTTGCATATGGTAGTTATCATCTCATCATGCTGATCTCATGACGGAAGGTACAACTCCTTAATGGTTAAGAGTTAGAGGATAATTCATTGAAAAATCATCTATTTTAGGTAGGTACGTTAAGACTGTTAGTCATATTCTTCATAGTGTGTCCCTGAGGTAGTCTCCTTATCACCAAATCAGGATATGATGATGGAATACCAGGGAAATCGAGAGAAACCCTCAAATATTATAGGCACTAACAATGTTTTGTATATATTTTTCTAAAGCTATTCAGTTGTTTTCGTCTGGTTGTCGTCATGGGTCATGGATGGGTGGTGGTTTTATTAATGTTTATTTGTTTCATAAGTATTCCTTGTGTATGTTGTATACAATTGTATCTTGGTTTCACAGTGCTTTGGTCTAACTGTAATACTGTGGAATGTCAAACAAACTGAGCTGATGATGGAAGCTACAAATGAATATGAACCAACCAACTTTTACATTTCTTACTTCCAAAGACTCGAGATGCGTGCAAAGTGCCTCCTCAATCTTCCAATTGTGGGCTCTAAAAAATACTTTATATCACTACTAAAATCCATCACTAAAAAGTAAAAAATAAAAAAAGAACCGACTTCAATATAAACTAAAAAGCCATAAATAATATTTTGTGTACGGTACGGATACATTAGAATCACCTTTTGAAGTCGGTGCCAAACCATGGCACCGACTTCAAAAGGTGATTCAAATGTGTTCCGCGGTTGATTCAAATTGCCTAACGAAATTTTGACACTTGGTATCCGAATCAACTGTCATAGTCCATACAAAATCTTGACACTTGATTCCGATTGCGAGCGTCAAACGCGTTAGGCAATACGGGGGCCGTACCGTACATAAAATATTATTTATGGCTTTTTAGTTTATTTTGAAGTCGGTTCTTTTTAATTTTTTTTGTATTTCTACGTTCTTGACTGTACCTTTCCAAATCAAGTCCATAGCAAATATCAACCAATCGGCCCTCCAGTCAAATCAGTCTAAGCATGAAAAGGTAAGAAATATACACATAAGAATCCATACTTCCTAACAAACTTTCGAATTTAGGTCTAATATTATTTAGAAGTAAAATTAGAGGAAAGGTGAACATAGATATCAAAATCGTGAGGCCATTTTATTTACAGTTACGTTTATGCATGCACAGCTAAATATGTACATATAATTAATTATATCTACAGTTACATTCTCCAAAAGTAGATATGTAAAGTATATTTACATAACATTGATATTTTACAATATTTTTTTGTACACCACTTTGTGAGTCTTCCCGACGGGCATCAGCACCAACAGCACCGTACAGCTGGTGAAGCGCGAGCACGCCACGTAGCGAGCTGCTGCCCGTGCGAGAAGCAGCCCGCGCGCAGGTCCACGCCGACGGCGCGCAGCGTCTGCCCCTGCGACTTGTTGATGGTCATGGCGAAGCAGACGCTCACGGGGAACTGTAGGCGCTTGAAGCGGAACGGGAAGTTGCTCGGCTTGAGGGGGGTGCGGTGGATGAACACGGCTTCTCCGTCGCCGCACCCCATCAGGATTTGCGCCTCGATGAGGTTTCGCTGCAGCTACACTACTTTTAGCCGGGTTCCGTTGCATAACTTTGGAGGTGACAAATTCCGAAGTAGCATGATCAGAACTCCAACTTTCAGGGTTAATATGTGTGCTGGGAGTCCTGAAGCGCTAATTGAGTTTAGGAACTTCATCGGGCATGTTGTGACGTTACCTTCATCCAAGATTGTGTTAATGGAATTATGTACTGCCTGTTCACCTTTTTCGCCGCATTAAATGCCGCTGCCTGTTCAATTTTCGGCTCTCTTACAAACCCAAGAGTTGTCACGTCGCGTCACCTGGCTCAGGTCTTCGTATACGCTCCGAATGTGGTATTCAACGGATGGAACGATCCTGCATAACGTCTCTGGTAATCGAACCAGGCCGTTGGTTTCCTCCAGAATTCCTTCTCCAAACTGAAGCAGTACCTAGGCGAATTGTTGCACATGTGAGCCCTCTCCTTGTTGATACCACCGAGCCACTTATCTCATATTATGTTGTATTATTAAATCAATTATGCAATTAAATTTGTTGATATCCGTATCATCTAAACTTAGAGTTAATTTGGCAAAATGGTATTAATTTTAGCGCCACCTGTTAGTTTTGCAAGATACTTGATACTCGTAGGCTCCTAGCACATGTTTGAGAAAAGTTTGCACCTCCTTCCTAAGTAGCGCGATAACATTCAACTTAACTCAATCAAATGTAGTAGCTACCCCCCCCCCCCCCCCCCTTTTAAGGGTTGAATTTTTATAGCCTATAACCTGGCCGGGGACTTTCTCGACAGATTAGTAAAGTTTGCATCAAAATCTGTTCAGCCGTTTTCACGTGATGCGCGTACAAATAAACAGACAAACAGATAAACAGACAAACACACAAAAATTCTAAAAACTGTTGGAACGTGTTCTGTTATCGATTTTAAGTATCCCCGGCCAACTTTTTTTCGAATATTTCCCATGTACAGACTTTCGACCCTCTTCAGCTTTATTATATGTATAGATAAATATAGATGTAGTGTAGGTACAGTGAAACCAATAATAGTAGTAATCGGCAATCTTCGTGTTTGTATGAAACATTCATATTTTAGGTAAAATAAGTTTCTGACAAAAATTTCATTTTTGTGTCAAGCTTCTATTGCCGACTGAACTTTTCTTTCAACACCAGTCAATTACTCATTGAGGCGTATCTAAAGAGCAAACTCGGCAGGATTGCGTCATTTTCCTGCTCAATCATCAGATCAGCTCGATGGTCTTCTCACCAAACTTACATAAGTGTCAAAAATTTTACCTGCATTATGCTGAGCTGGGCCCAATGTCAGGGCATAGTTTCAGTTGTTTTTTTTTTGGAATTTGTATGTGTGTTTATATTTTTTTATCTATGCGTCTGAATAAATTTATTTTCTTTCTTTCTTTAGCTGAATCAGAAATCGAGAAATAGGTCAATTTTAACTTGCAAGGTTTGATCTGTTCTGATTCAAACATACAAATATTATATTTACATTACAAAAACTTGTAAAATGCATCAGAAACTGATTTTTGTCGTTATAAAATATTTCTTAGAAACGGAAAATATATTCAAAATTCTGATTAGTTTATACATATATGTACCTAACTAACCAGAATGTTGTCAAATCAGTCAATTCTTTATTTTGTAAGTTATATAGTTTTTTTATATAGTTTTATATATATAGTTTTTTTTTTCACAATAGGAATATATACTTATTTTCCACTGCTGCGTCAAATGATTGTTATTTTGTAGATCTACATACATCAATCGTTCTTATTGATACTAAGTTTTTTCAAAAAAATGTCACTGAAAACACAAGGATTTTCTCATTATAGTTGAATGATTAATAATATCCATCGTACTGTACAATAAAATAGTATTTGTACCAACATGTTTCAGTCATAAAATCAGTAATTATTGTTTTTTTTTCTATTGTTTAAAAGTTTTTTTCTTAATATATCAATGCTAAGACGAGTGCGCGGCAACAGCAACGAGCTACTCAGGGCGTTGGCCGAAAGACTCGACTGCCCAATTATAAAGTTTTGGGTAGAGGTTGCTATTGGGAGAGCTAAGTAGCCGCGATACCTACTCTTCGCACTCTCAATAGCTACTTATTTTATACTTATTTTTTACTTATTTTTATTTTAAATGCTTATGTCTACTAACCTAGTAAATAAGATTTCGATAACTAACACAAATATGGATCTCTGTGGTCTGAAATAAACGATTTTTTTTTTTTTTTTTTTTTTTTTTTGTGTCAGGGACTATCTTACACAAGTCGGCCTAGTCCAAACTAAGCAAAGCTTCTACTATGCGTACTAGGCGACGATATACATACTATATTGATAAATTATAATTCTTGTTGTATTAATATTTGGCTGCACGCGCGGGTAAGACCCTCAGTACCTAGTGCACGAGTGTGTTTCGTGTTTAGGCTGTTAAGAGGGTAAACTAGCCGTTCCTCTATACAAACGTAATCCCCGTTTATTCCCTGGATAATTGTCTTAGAGCATTTTTTTATACATATAATCTATACTTACCTGTGCCATGCCTCTATGTTTTATTTTACTTAATAATTTGTTAATTTTAAGATTTTGGGGACCATCCGGCGCCATAAGCACACGTTCAGTAAACAAATTTAATGAATATAAAAGAAAAACAGAAAACATAGAAGTTTTAGCCGAAGCCCTCGTTATAATATATGTGAAAGAAAAACTAAAATTAGTCTAGTTTTGGAAGAGGAAATAGGGTACTACAAAACCCTGTTTTCGCCAATTTTTTGTAGGTCAGATCGGCCCGAGTTTCAGTTGTCCCTTTTGCACTGTAATACGGGGGATTTGAGGCGATGCGATAGCAATAGTTTTTAAAAGTACCTAATTTCCAAAAGGCCTTTTGCTAGTATATCCTCTTAATACTTTACTGTAAAAATATGTTTCGTAAGCAACACCTGAGTCCTTTAACGACCGACCCCCATTAGTATTCAGTAACAAAACTCAACAATAAAACATTTGCACGTAAACGATACGCAACTTATTAGCTTGTTTCACTATAACACGCAAACTTCTGTTATCTATGGGGGTGATACGGCAAACCCTTTTGCTCGACACGGGAATGTTATGAGGATTATAATTTGAGTAAGTGATGTTAGGAATTAGGAATTTACTCAAAAGTAGAGAAGCTGCCTCCTTAAAATAGGTACTACCTACTTATTGTTTATACTGTTGTAAAGTTGTAAAAATTAAACGTTTGTACATTGAAGATATTTTCAAAAGATAAAATTGTAACAGACTATTTGTAAATCGCTAAATCGAAAAATATATTTTTTGGATTATTCTTATGTGTTGGGGTTTCATCAAGAATCGGCTGAACGGATTTCAACTATTTTTGGTACACGGGTAGCTGTTTACCTAACTGCAATGTAGAAAAAGAGGACTTCACTTTATAATACTGTAGATTAGTATGAAATGCAGTTGTAACTATTTATACAATCTAATAAGCGTCGCGAGGTTGAGTTTAGTTCGATCGATGTCGTCAATACTTCTCTTTCTATGGTGATAATTTCTAGCGGCCGTCCGCAACTTCGTCCGTCTTAGATTCGTTTATCGCGGATAAAAGGTATTTTTCCGGGATAAAAAGTAGCTCCTTCCCCATAACTCGAATATCTCTACCAAATTTCATCTATATCAGTTGAGCAGTTTAAGCGTGAAGAGGTAACAGACAGATAAACGGACACACTTTTGCATTTATAATATTTTACTAATTTAAATGTGAAGCATGTTACCAAGATTTCAAGTTCCTAGCGTAGAAAAATATTTACTGTCCATACAAACTTTCTTCCCCTTTTTTGTCCCTAAAAGGGATGAAATTTGACATACATTATAGCCTATGTCCTATTCTGATATATAAGGTACCTAACTGGAAAGTTTCGCAAAAATTCGTCCAGTACTTTTTGAGATTAAGTGGAACGTACATTTTTGAGATTAAGTGGAACGTACATACATACTTTCACGTTTATAATATAGTTAGGATAACACAACAATGACGATTGAACTGAGCGGTCAAAACACTCACAGATTTGCCCTAATATCAACAAAGTTTACATTGCGTAAATTCACACACTAAAATCCGTGTTGCATAATCCCTCCGTTTACTAATTAGGACTGACTGGCAATTTTAACAACAGCTTAACCAACAGTATTATACTACTACACTGCGACCCTTTATTTACGAGGCCAAAACCGGGAAACCCTTCTAGTCACGTGCACATTAAAGGGTGCTTAATGCTTTGACCTACTTAAGGGAGTTTGGGGTGACAGTTTGGGGTTAAACGCAGTGAGAAAGGATTGGTTCAATTAGAAACAGAGAAAATATAATCTCTTCGGTATTATAGAGGGGGTACCCACCCCTTGGCTAGCCTAGCCACCCCGGCTATGTAAGAGTTGGACTCGCGCACCGAGAGTTCCGTACAATATATATATTATTATGTAAGATAGGCAAGCATTTTTAGGGAACACTGTATTGTGAAGCCTATCTTAAACTCTGGTGGGAAGGTTGCCGACACTGGGGCTGTGAATGACAGAAAGGTGATGACAACGGCCCGTGAAGTGGTAAATGCCATTAAGTCAATATCAGGAGGCAAATCACCAGGTCATGATGGCCTCAGTGTCGAGCATCTGCGCTATGCTGGTCAACATATAACGAGAGTGTTGGCGATGTTCTTTTCACTCTGTGTTGCTCATGCTTATCTACCCCCAGACTTAATTAAAACGATAGTTGTACCAGTTGTTAAAAATAAAACCGGGGACTTATCAGATAAGTGCAACTATAGACCAATATCACTTGCGATTATTGTTGCAAAAGTGCTCGACAGTGTACTTAACGCTCAGTTAAACAAAGTACTCTTGCTGCAAGATAACCAGTTTGGGTTTAGACCGGGACTTTCGACTGAAAGTGCAATTCTGAGCCTTAAGCACACTGTCGCGTACTATGTGTCTAGAGACACGCCGGTATATGCATGCTACCTAGACCTCGTCCATTAAATACAAAAGCGACACAAGACAAAAATGTACTTTTTCACATGAGAGCACTTTTAAGATTTTACATTGGATTTTTGTTATTTAAATTTTATTTAGTAAATTAACATTATAAGTAATTTATATCAAATTGTGCCTATTTTAACCCTCTTTTGATGTGTTTGGTCATTTTAAAGTAAATGTTGTCGTACAAGGTTCTATCACCGTAAACGTCCGTTTTGCATTAAAAAAATACACAAACACCGGTATTTTTTTTTTAAACAAAGGCCACATAGACAAACAGTATTGCATTTATGGAATAAAAAAGATACAAAAATCATGTCTCAGACATAGAAATACTATTTTTAACATGAACAAACTAAACATAACTTCTTCCTTTACATTTTCTTCTTGTTAGAACATAATATGTATACGAAATAGTCTCTACGAAAACTATAAATCTTAATAAAAATTACAAATCAACCAGTGGGATCCTTATTTTTTTTACTTTTATGATCACAAATAACATGTATTTTAAATACATAATAACAAAATCACATAATAGCCCACGTTTTAGGCAGAAATAAACAAAAAAATTAATCCTTTTATGATAACAAAAAATCTCAGCACAATCATTTGAATGAAATAAAATATATTTCTATAAAAAGTAAACTGGAACATTTGTGCTATAAGTCACACGTAAAATTGAGATCAACAATTGTCTTACAATGTTAATCTTATCTAGTTACATTTGTATATCTTAATTACCTACATAATATATTTAGCTTCTTGTGCATGTTTATGACTGATTGACTGTCAGTATCGATAGGCTTATCAGAGACAGGCTCGAACAAAACATTGGTTTTCGGTGAATGTGACGGACTGCGGTCATTTGTTTTTTTCGCATCTTGGCATACTGCAAACCATAGCATCCAGGCCTTGGTGACTATTGTTTTATTTCTTATTATATATTATTATTTCTATCAGAATCTGAATCTGTTGCATATTGGTAATCAGGATCCTTTGCACTATCATCTGAAGAATAATCTCTTTTCGAACTTTCTGAACTACTGGAGCTCGTGGATGCACTGCTGTCGCTATCTGACTCATCATCACTTTCTGGAACTACAATATTTGGTCTTATTGCTTGGCGGTTGTTTTTCAGAAAAGTTTCACCACTCTCCTCAAGTAATGACATATCAAAAGCAGGTTCACTGTCTGGTATAGAGTTGGTGTCAGAAGAATTTAACTGTTCATCTAGTCCTTTGCTTAGGATAGGTCTAGTATGATTTGTATTTGTATTTTTTTTGCTCTGCTGTTCATCCTGTTTTAAATAAAAAATAAAAGTTAATTAGGTGCGTCCATACAAACTAACTTAGGTACTTTTACATGAAGCCAATTAATGCCTGATGAAATTAAAGCTAGTAAGTATTTTTTTTATTTACGTAATTAAAACACTATAAAAACGTATTGAAATAAAACAATTTAACGGATTATATCGCGTATATTATCTCATTTTAGTTCCCGACGTTTCGGAAGCTTTCCAGCTTTCCATGGTCACGGGAGGACTGAGAAAAGATGTATTTTCCTCTGTCAAAGTTACAATTTGTGCAAACTACCCATTTTTTGAAAAAACACAAATAAAGGTGTACATACATGCCAGATGGGCCTAAGCTGTAAAGACAGTTACACATGTGCCAGAAGGGCTTAATTATTTTATTCTAATAATTTACCTAGCAGCATTTCACAAATGAGGCGTACTGAGGAGAAAAGAAACGCTGCAAAGAAAAACTCCCAGGCTACCTCATTACTAATTATAATATTTAAAAAACAGAGACTATTCAACTACTTTTCCGCGATTTTTCGTATTTTCGGAGTTATGACCTTTTTTTTTAATTTTTCACCTATCGCCGAGTACGATGAGATTTTTATTTATGGTGACGTGAATTATTGCGGTAGATGCTTGTTTTTTTTTTGTGCTAAGCCGATTGATAGGCCAATTCAGTATGGTAGCATTTACTATCGTTAGATCTTTGAATGGAATAAAAAAAAATTAAATGCCAAGAATGATAAAATTACCCAATATGTTCACAACTTCAAGGGGCTTTAAAAAGATAAAATCACATAAAAAAAATACCGTTTGGCTTTTAAAAACTTGCTCTATCTATCAGGTAGCTACCCTGAAAATTTCATTTTATTATTCATAAGGCTTCAATCAAAAAATTTAAATTTAAATGTGGTAAGTGCAAAATTTTAATTTACATGATGATTAATACAAACAAAGTAAAACCAATTACAAGGTGTTTAATTACAAGAAATTTTCAAAATGGCCCCGCTGTTGCTCAATGCAAGTGCGACATCGCCGGAAAAAGTTGTCTTTTAAACGTCTGAATGCACTTCTATTATTTTTAATGGTTTCTTCTGCTACTCTCACTTTCCGGGTTAACTCGTCCAAATTGCGGCATTCTCTTGAATAGACGAGGTCTTTGTAGTATCCCCATACAAAAAAATCAATGGGGTTTGGGTCGGGGGACCTTGGACCGTCAGCTAATCGGGCCCTTTCAGCTGCCAGACCGCTTGGGCGGCAATCACTTTTGAAATTTTCTACGCGTCGATCTGCCCCTGCTGTTAGAAAATGTGGACTTGGAGACACGCAGAAGCATAGTACTGCAGTGTGATGGTGCACCATGCCATTTTGCCTTGGACGTAAGAAACTATTTCAATCAAAGATACCCTGAAAGATGGATTAGTCGTTGCGGCCGGGGTGACGCCTACCTTATAGCCTGGCCTCCACGGTCCCCCGACCTAAACCCCATTGATTTTTTTGTATGGGGATACTACAAAGACCTCGTCTACTCAAGAGAATGCCGCAATTCGGACGAGTTAACCCGGAAATTGAGAGTAGCAGAAGAAACCATAAAAAATAATAGAAGTGCATTCAGACGTTTAAACTTTTTCCGGCGATGTCGCACTTGCATTGAGCAACAGCGGGGCCATTTTGAAAATTTCTTGTAATTAAACACCTTGTAATTGGTTTTACTTTGTTTGTATTAATCATCATGTAAATTAAAATTTTGCACTTACCACATTTAGATTTCAAATTTTTTGATTGAAGCCTTATGAATAATAAAATGAAATTTTCAGGGTAGCTACCTGATAGATAGAGCAAGTTTTTAAAAGCCAAACGGTAATTTTTTTTATATGATTTTATCTTTTTAAAGCCCCTTGAAGTTGTGAATATATTGGGTAATTTTATCATTCTTGGCATTTAATTTTTTTTTATTCCATTCAAAGATCTAACGATAGTAAATGTTACCATACTGAATTGGCCTATCAATCAGCTTAGCACACAAAAAAAATCAAGCATCTACCGCAATAATTCACGTCACCATAAATAAAAATCTCATCGTACTCGGCGATAGGTGAAAAATTAAAAAAAAAGGTCATAACTCCGAAAATACGAAAAATCGCGGAACATACATGGGGGTGATTTAGATAGCCCTCTAGGTCCTCTACCTCCCAGCTTCAGTATATCACTACTTCTTGGGACACCCTGTATATGTGTATATTATTACATACACAAATACTTGTTAAAATATACATGCATCTATTCTACTATAAAGTTCTAAAATTGAAGATATTTTCAAAAAAAATATTGTTATGGACTGTTTGGAGGTCACTGAATCCAAAAATATTTACTTTTTATTTTTGGTATGTTTGTATGGTGTCGTTGTGGCTTCATCACGTCAAAACGGCTGAACAGATTTCAACATTTTTTTGTACACGGGTAGCTGGACATCCCCAGATGGTTAAAAGATACTCTTTACTCGCATACGCTGAATAAAATATGAGAGTTTGAATTTTTTCTCTTCCGAACGAAGTAGCGGATGCCTTCTAGTAAATAATAAAATAAGCAGTCGCGTGCGGTCCATATAGGCACAAAGGCAGTGCCTATCCTGAACGACCATAGCTCCATACAGGCACAGAGAAACTGCCTATCCTTATGCCTTGAACGACCGTTGTTTCATATATACGTTTGGCAAAACTGCCAACCGTCGCGTCACCAAAACCCCTGTGCATGCTACTGAATTTATCATTTGTGTAAGATTGTCACAAATAAAAAATAAAAGAACCCGTGCAAATCATCATGGAAACAATCACTCTTGTAAATTGACAGTGATAGAGAGGATTATATTTATATGTAAAATCACGTAAAGGCTTTCTACTGTAAGTTTGTAACAAAAAAAAGGTCAATCCATCAAACTTAACACACTTTCGCATTTAGATCATGGACTAGAGTGTGAGAAGTGATATAGGCCATTGAGAAGGACAGGGTACTTCTATACTCATTCAAAGTTGTAAAAATTTAACATGAAGATATTTAAAAAAAGTTAGGTCACTAAATCGAAAAAAAAAACGTTTTTTTTTTTTTCGTTGTTTGTGTCGTTCTTGCTTCATCACACTAAAACGGCTTAACGGATTTCAACAATTTTTGGTAAAGAGGGTAGCTGGGCATCAAAGGCGTCCGCCTCCATATTCAATGTGCACACATTTAATTTTTACAAAATTTTATAGTAATAAATTATGTCTTTACTTGCAGGAAATTCCACCGGAACTGCAGAAATTTAAGAAACGCTTCGACAGTCTTCGTCAGAAGAAACCGAACAGATATACTAACCAAAAAGGATAACCTCTAAGTGATGCAGATAAAGGGTGAAATTTAAGTTACTTATCAAATCTTTTACACTCGTGTATCGTAGGTTACATAAAAATAAATCGTATATAATATAACCAATTTTAATGTTTAACTCATTTTCGTTACTGACAAACGTATATTTTTTTATAACTTAACTTTAAGCTAAACCATGCATACGGTTTGCCAATAAATAGGTCTTCCACTTTTGAACCTTATTAAACACAAAATAAAATTGAAAAGTGGTAAATCAATTTCTTAACCGACTATTATATTACCTTAAATCCGTATTTTTTGCTGATCCTTTAGGTTAGTTACCTAAGTTGTATGGATAAATAAAATACTTGATCATTATATTAACATGCGTCGTTTTATTATAAAATCTCACAGTCATACGCTAGACAAACAACAAATAAAACAGTATAAAATTTACATTAACTTTTAGAAACAATACAGTGTTTTGTTAAAAAATCTTTTAACTGTTGTAAAATTTATAATAATACTGACTTGACACATTTTTGGCATTATAAGTTGGCACACAGTTATCATTTGGCAACAAGATGACTTATTCGATAATTTTGGTATAAAACTCGCACCTAAAACTGTATGGAATCTTTTTTTTCTCAATATTTTTATTACGATGTAATCAATATATTTATTTTTTATACTTTTTTTCTCTTTTCTTTGAAGTGGATCTATTATAAAAGTTGCATTTTGATTAGTAATATAATATTATATTTCTGAGTGATATTTTATTTATTTTGACAAGTAAATGTCTAATTTCTCAGTGTCTTATATTTTTGTGGGATGCCAAACAAATATAAATATTAATTTCGTGCACGTATATATACAAGTTGAACAACTTTTATTTACTTTAAACATTAAATTTGAAAGGTAATTGTTGAGTGCTGTTGTTTTTTTTATTTATTAACAAAATTCTATGTATCATAAGAACAACATACGTTAAATAACATAAATAGGTGTTCTCCGAAACTTTGTCTTCAACAGTGCATATCAAAAACGTTAATAACATCAAAAACGTTATAAGAAAGAACGAAACATGAAAACCACTTCTTATGTCTAAAAACAATTAGTCCGAAACTGTGCTACCACGTCTCAGATGGCACCCTGTGTATTTATCGGCTAACAGTTTGAGTTATTTCATTTAGAGGTTAATAATCTCAAACTTTGTTTACTATTTTAAGGGGTTACAAACGACTTCATACATAAATGTATTTCATACACGTAATTTTAGTACTGTTTCAATATTCTGTGAGTAACTTTTGAAAGCTCGTATACCACTTACTGATGAAGCGTCACAAATGCTTTTCGCTTCATAAAATGTTGCGCTTAACGCTTCAGGATGAGTGGTGCATTACAACACGCCCCGCTTCATCTATTTCAGAGGTTTTCAAACTTTGTCAGAAAAAGTCACTCACTTTTTTTTTTATTGACAATCGATCCTGTTTTTTGTAAGGATCAAATGTGTATATGGGACAGATTACAGAGTGCTCTAAAAGTCAGATGTGATACGGTTGGCTGTCCTATTAAGTTTACGTGTTCATGGGGTGGACAAGAAAAAAAAAATTCCCTGTAAACGTTACAATTAGTGCAAACTATACAAATCGATCAAAAAAAAATCTATAACTGTAAAATAAAAACGTCAAAAATTTTGCGTTAATTTCAAGTTTTATTATAAAACTAAGTAAGGATTTAAAAAATCTAAACGACTTTAAAATATAAAAGTTTTATATTTTAATGTCGTTTAGTTTTTTAAATCTTTATTCGATGATGCGTTGATGTCAATAAAAGTAAAAGGTACTATGTACAAATGTGCGGTAAGACCTGTTTTGATATATGGCTCTGAGAGCTGCCATATTAGAAATCGTGACCAAAATTTAACTTAAATGAGAACTCCGTAGAACTTTAAAAGTTGCAAAAATACAAGAAAATTGGCTGGCTGGTGGACACATAATGCGCAGTGAAGATTACATGACTAGAAAAGTGTTATCCATAAATGAGAGAAAGAGGACGAACACACCCCCCAACAACCTACATGAGAACCATCGCTACTCGACACAGATCAATCAATCGCTAACTGACACAGAATCGCCAAGAACGGTTGAAGCGTATCAGGAGAGATGACATCATATAGGGAAAACGCAAAGAAAATGAATTGATTTCATGACGTATTGATATAATTTATGATTTTATGATTATGATTATGTTGGGGGGTCGGCAACCCGCGGCTCGCGAGCCACTTGCGTTTGTTTTGGATGCGGAGCTGCGGCTCTATAGATTAGTTTTTTTTTTATCAATAACTACTATTTTTATTGTGGGCAAGAAAATTAGTAGTGGGTTTTGAAAAACTTTGAAATTTTGTTATTTGTAATTTTTGACTCTTCCGACTCAAAAGGTTGCCCACCCCTGCTCTAGACTTAATTCGCGGCCAAGCATTTCTCTACGCACTGTCCTCTGGGGAAACGCTTTGTACCGGCTACGCGCCTACGAGCAGAGCCTCGATCCAGCCAGTGAATGTTTTAAGCCATCTTAAAAGTACTGAGTGAAAATAAATTTCTTTTGGGCAATTTTTGTGTTTAATGCTCTTAGAATACAATTAAGGCGCATGATAGAACAAGTTTTGGAACCCAGTAAGTACTAAAGTAACCGAAATAGCTCGCAGGATTGGATGGGCGGGCCGTGTAGGCCGGAGAACGGATGGCCGTCGGGGCAGTAAAGCCCTGGGGTGGCGACCACGCATAGGAAAGCGCAGTGGCGGATGATCTGTGGATGCGGTCTGCGCAGGATCACACAATGTGCTTAGCTATAAGGGAGGTTAGGTCTATATTCAGACGTCCGTGGCTAATAGATAGCTAGATAGAACCCACTGAGAATTCTAGCCGACTAGTCGCCTACATAGACAGATCACTAATTTCAACACTCTACTAAATTATACATATGCAAAAGTTTGTGAATATATCTCTCAGTTTCAAAACAGCTGACATCGCTTTTTGGAGAAGATTCCAAAATGACGGGCATCGTTTGGCAAAAATGGCAGGAATATATATTTAATTTGTAGTAATGTCGTGATTTGATTTAACAAAATACAATTTTACTGATGGTATTTGAGCTTTCAAACGTTGCTACCCTATATTGGCCTCCAGATTCTACTTATATTCTTCAAAGGAGATTTCAACTAATGAGTGAAAAGCAAGTTTACCGTGTTAATCCCAATCATACATACTTTTCTTCAAAATGTTTTAAACATTGTAGTTACACAGATTATCAAAATATGTGTAATAATATATACAAAATATTTTAGGCTTTATTAATATTATTTTGAAGTTTTGAAGCCGTTCTTATCAAAAAGAAATCATATGGTTACATTATTCATTTCAATCGAGTTCAAACAATATTTTTCTTGTTATTTTCGAGTTTTTTCTTTATTTCTCAAGAAAAATGAAATATAATTGTTCTGGGATTTATTTAACCAATTTTTCTGAAATTCTGAGCGTTTTTATTTTACCTCATGTAATTTGTTATATCAAATGTGATAAATATCTATATATTCAATTCTAGCGATTTTAACACATAAAAAACACACTTATAGTATAAGCTTCCTTTCCAATGGACTTATGAAATATATGTACAGAAACTTGTTAATGTAACATTTTTGTTTTGGTACTCAAATTTAACTTGTTATTTTGCATATTGACTGTACAAATAGTAAAATTTTTACAACGCATTCCTAAGGTCATTTAGTAGGAGTAAAAAATGTTATATGAAGCTAAATCAAATACAGAAAAAAAATAGTTTTGTCGAAAAAATAGTCTATATATTATGTATATCGTCGGCTAGTACCCATAGTACAAGCTTTGCTTAGTTTGGGACTAGGTCGATTTGTGTATGATTGTCCCTGATATTTATTTATTTTTGTACAAATAAATTGAATATCGCTTTCCTATGAAAATTATCCCCTTTATATAATGGTAGCGATATTTTATCCAATAAATGATGATTGTAGTGATTGGTAGCTGTCACTTTGATGTGTCAATAGCGACGCGAAACTTGGCATCATCGGTAACAACGTCGTGATCAGAAGAGCTTAATGCACTTTAGACATCACAATAAATAGTTTACATGAAAATTGATTGATTAATATCTTCAAAAATAAGTTACAATCAAAATGTCGTTTTAGTGATTAGCTTTTATCACCGACTGTACTTTTCTTTGAACATCCGTCAACTACTCGCCGAGACGATCCTAAAGAGTCCAAACTCGGTAGGATTGCATTATTTTATTACAGAGTTCCTATCACCACCTACCTGCTCCATCATCAGATCAGCTCGATGGTATCATACTATTGTATTGTCACCGAACTTAATGAAAATAAAATTTTACTTGCAAGATTCCATATATTGAAGTTACATAAAAGCTTGTAAATAAGGTGAATTTGAGTGTGGTTAATTTTTTTGCTCCTAATGACCTTAAGGAAGGTGTGGTTAACATCTTTCAGATTCCTCACGGACACCATGTATACAAATATAATTTTCGCCTCTGACGTTAGCCACTAAGTAGTACCACAGTAATTATGTATAGTTGTTTAAGGCTAACTTCAGAGACACAATCTTATGAAGCACAAACGGCACAATATTGTATAAATTTAAGTCCACTGTCAACAAGCTCATACTTACACCACATAAATATTATATTATACCATATACTTACAGTATACATCAAACACGTAATATACAAAACATTTATAAATATTTACATAAGAACACATGTTGTTGTATATTTCGTTTATATAACATAATTAATTAGTCTAAGACCGGCTAGGTATTCACTAAAGGAAAAAAAATATTAATATTACCGAGGAGCAGAAAACTCATAGCAAAATCCAACTGTCAAAAGGGATTGAATATTTTTTATCGACTATCGACAAGTAGCAATATCTATGTGTACTGGGTGGGCATGAGGTCATGCTGTTTTTAAATTTATTTAGAAGCCAAACAACCCTCTTATTGGCATTCCACCAAAAAGTACATGAATTTTGCTATTTATTATAAAGGTATTTTTAATTCCTTTTAAATGGACTTCCATATACATACATTCAT
The DNA here is from genome assembly GCA_905404275.2 of Hedya salicella. Taxonomy (NCBI): domain Eukaryota; kingdom Metazoa; phylum Arthropoda; class Insecta; order Lepidoptera; family Tortricidae; genus Hedya; species Hedya salicella. Next base: position 50,137,047 of record FR990097.1, on the reverse strand, counting down.
ATTATTAAAAATGAATGATTCGTAATTGGTTCGTTTTTCGCTATGGATTCGAGTTATCAGTCTTTCCCCTTCAAGTAAACTTATTTGCAAAGCTCTTAAGCCATCTATTTCTTGGACATGCAATATAAGCATCTTGTTACTTAGTGAAAGAGTTTACATTTTAAAAGCCGTATTAACCATTTAAACAGATCTATCGAAACGCATGGATACTCGGAAAACTTGATAGGAAAAAATATTCAATCCTTTGACGGATAAATTTAGCTTTGAGATATCCGCCCCTCGACTATAACGGATTCACAATTGAGATCCTAAGTACCTAAAAATAAAAGTAAGATGTGTGTTGCATTTGGTCTTATGTTAATTAAAAACTAAACGTTTGATTCTAGTTTCACCTACATATTTGCAACCTATTTGTTCAAAGTAAGACGTTTATAATCGCCAATCTTGACTGATGATTTTATTAACACAAACAATTAATATTTTGCATAAGGCAGCTAACTGTTTTTTACAAAATTAAAGATATTCGAAAATATTTATAAGAAACAATTGGTAAAGCATTTTATTTGGACAAAGCTTAGCATAGTATGTAAACTAACTAATAAATCCTACGTAGGTACGGGGGAAATAATTTCAGTGATAATGCCGTTCAAATTCTCCGAATAATATTTTTTTACTACCAATGGGTAAGAGTCAAGAGTAATGATTTTTAATATCATTTGTATTATTCGAGAACGAAAAACAATGAAATTTCAGCGTCGATAGCAATAATTGAAACTAAGAAAATGAATGTTTACTGTCGATGGCCATTATTGAAGAGGTGAGAACAATTAATTTTCAGTAATTCACACAAAAACATGGGAGAGTAAACTTATATTGTATACTTAATATTGTAACATTTCGATGTATAGTAACGTAACCTTCCCGAGTTGTATACATTTTAAACAAATATAAAAGCCGCTAACAACCAACTTCAGTGCCAATAAGATTTCATCATCATTGTAGTACCACGTCAACTGAGGTCCTTAATTACTAACTATTGAAACTATAATCTCGTGAAAATGGCTAGTTTCCAGTTAAATAAACAATTTGCGGTACAAAATTATTATTCACTCAAAAAAAATGTTTTAGACATCGGCACGGTGGCTTAGTGAGTGAACATGACAGTTTTATAGATCCATACAAAGGTCCATCTGTCAGGTCCTCCCAGTTTAACATCTATCGTGGGCGAAACCAGAGTTAAGTAACAGATCTTATTAAAAAAAATATCTTTCGTCAATCAAAATATTTATCGTCATATTGACATTCGAATACATAAGGGAAACAAGACTTATACGCCACCTATTTTACTTTAAATCACACAAACTTACAGACTATTATTAACAATATAGGCAGTAAGAATTTCACTTAGTTGTTCACGCATATTGCGAAGTAAAGTAAGTATACCTTAGTCTCTCGATTTTTGGAATTCATTACCTGAAAGAAAAATTACTAACCTCGAAGGCAACAGTGAAAACGAATCTATTGTTGTAAATACTCAATAGTAGCTTCACAAACATTGGAGAACAATAAGTTTTCAATAGATCACGACCCAAAAATGAGTTTTCTTAAAATTAAAAATGTTTCTTCTCTTTCTGATTGCATGACATTTATACTATATTGAATGAGAACACTTTATAATACTGTAGATTTAGAATTCGCCCGTTCCTCCTGAGGTGTAATTCACAATAGCCAGAATATCTATCCATGTTTATTGAATACTAAAATATTCTTGTAAATAAATCAAGTACATGACAACAATAGGAACCAGTATGGTGGTAACAATTTTATTTTTGTACCTACTAACCTAGCTCTTAATTTAGAAGTTTGTTTGAAATAAATCATTTGAATTTGAATAAATACACCAAAAACTACAAACAAAATTCTAACAAAAAAATAAAAAATTGGGCATGACACTGTGCGATCTGCCATGCTATTGCGCGACATTATACGTATAGAGCAACAGAATTAATACAGCAGACAGTTTTCGAATTTCATGTTCTTTTGCTATGGGTCTTTGCATTTTTACTTTTTACTGGCTTTTCGCCGTCAGCGCCAATAATGAGAATTTATGGAACTAAGTTCAAGACAAACTTGAAGTTGCCATGTTTTAGCTAAAGGTGTCGCTGTTAATCACTATAAACATTGGCATATGAATATCATGATGTCTTTATGTTGACAATAACCTACATAACAATGTATGGCTATGGATAGATATTATTGACTACTGGGATATAGCGACATTACCCTATCAAGTCTCTTCTTTAAGGATGGTTATTCTAAAGTTATGCTACCCCTACGCAACGATCTGGACGTGTTTCTTCGGTCCCTCCCTCGGCACCTTCAACACGTATGACGTCGTTCGTCTTAGCGAGCCCACTGAATCTGAAAATAATGTAAAGGTAAGTATAAATTTATGAATGAAGGATATAACATACAAAAAAATATACACGTAGACTTGAAAACGTCATCTCTTTTCTTTCATCGTTTAAAAAAGGGCTCTTCATGTTTATCGGTTCTTAAAACGCCACAAACGACTTCGCAGTTTCATCATAAAATTGCGAGTGTTTTGTCATAATTGTGATTGGTTGCGCGGTTATAGTTGAAAAGAGTTCGAGTTTCGAAAATTTACTGTGAGCAAGGAAAGAAAAGGAGAAAAATGTATACTAGTCTGCACGAAGGTCTGGTTGCTTGTGAAGAAATCGTGGTAATGAAGGTGGGTGGGTTTGTCGCACGGGCCTTTGATCCTTGGGTTCGTATAGGTGGGAGGTGGGTTCTGACTTTCCGCACCTTCGATGTTACACGGAAACACGGCCTTTGGCCTCGCGACGGCGACGCTCGACTGCAGCTTCATGGCGATCTAAAGTTGTATAGGATGCAGTAAGTGTAAGGTGGGCTGCCTGCGGGCCTTTGGCCCTTTGTGTCCCGTAGATAGAACTGCGTTTGGACTTTGGCCTAGTGATAGGTGACGGTCGCTCTCAGGTCTCGGGCCAACTTTGGGCTCGGTGGATACCGACAGTACTGCACTACGCTGTAGATGTAGCATCGTCCGAACACAGTATACACATCTGTGTACTCACTGTAGTGGTCGGGGCGCGGGCGGCGGCGTGCGGGGGACGCGGGCGCGGACGAGGGCCCGCGCGCGCTGCGCTACGACCAGCGGAGCTCCTTTAGCTCCACCACGCTGTTGGACGCGTCTTGGGCCTGGAAAATACATTACTCGTATTTGGTACTAAACTTGGAAGTTGAACAACAGAATCTATACTACCGTAATAGTATCATAATGAGACAGAGGCGAAGTGTGATACGCATGTCTAAGTCTGGCTAATGCGCTTAACATTTAAAAATAAGAAAGATGCATAGGGCGCTACAGCTAACTAGATTGTAGACGTAAAATTGCGATAGCTCAGTTGGTCACTTCTGAAAGAAGAGGTCGCAGGTTTAAATCCTGCTTGCAATTTAGTAGGTCGCATTGTTTTTTTCCTTTTCAATCGAACTCTTTTGTATAATATTAAGTATAGTGGCAAGTTAAGAAGCTCAATTAGCATCTCCCTCGTAGGTCGCAAGTTTCCCTTGTTACTCGTACATTAGCAGCAATGATGAAGGAAAAAATATTCTTCGCACAAAAAAAGCCATTGTAGTGATTTTCTCAAATATAACTGGTAATGTATAAAGAACGAATGTTTCTTAGTACATTACCCGGTTTTGTGCGAAGAGTATTATTACCTTGTCTTTTGCTGGTAATGCAAGTAGAGTACGAGTAACAAGGGGCGAGTTCGACACACCTGTACCATCTCTACAACAGGGTTTGAAGGCTTACTCTTATCTGTAGGGCGCAGTCAGCCCACCGTTTTATCACAACCCAATTACTGAAGATGACGTGACCGCTATTGTCGCCCCATTTGTCCTCTTCAAGTTCTCTTTTATGACATTTGGACTACGAAATGCTGACTAAACCTTTCAACGTTACATCGACAAAGTCCAGGGCCTTGACCCTTCTTCTGCCTTAAACCTTAAGAATATGCGTGGATGACATCCTTGGCAGCAAACGATGCTCAACACCGGAAGCACTTCAGAACACTAAACGAGCATTTACAGGATTGTAGGGTAGTTATTAATCCTTCAATGCTGTAGCGACAGGCATCACCCGTCACTTTCTAGTATATGTGTGCGAGATTTGTGCAGGGTGTGAAGGCTCACTTCGTATCTGGAGGGTGCGGGCACGTGTGTGGCTGGCGAGCAACGTGAACACCCCGGCCGCAGCACCGTCCGAGAAGAGGAGCCACCGCGCATTGCCGTCCGCAACTCCTGCGCAAGCGACAGTATCAGGATCGTGTTTAAAGTCCTATTTACACTTTAATTTGTGTTTTTTCTTTGCTGCGTTGGCATGGTTACATCTCCTGAGTCAATCTTTAAAACTACGATATTAAACGATATATAGGCTTACAAATATATATTTTTAGCTAATATAGGTTCATTTTTCCAGGATGGAATTCGTCAGTATGTTAATAGCCTAGATTATTAGCTATTTTCTAAGTATTTCTGTCACTATTGTCCCCTGAGTAATGGGACGGAATAACAATACGAAACAGTTCATCAGGCGACTTGCGCGAACCCATTTTTACCGCGAACGGAAATTTAGTTTAAATGGTTTAAATAGAGACATCAACACGAAAAATTCCATACTTTCTAATAGTAACGAACCTGTCCCATTTCGCTGCATAGCGACTGTCGTCCATGGGACGCGTTCTTCTTGGTGTGCCAGCAGAACTCCAAGATGGCTACCATTATGGCCAGCGCCAGCCCACACAGCAGCGTCACGAACACACCACCTGGAATTGGAAAGAAAGTTTAGATACTGAGAAAAAAAATAACAGGCAAGAGCAGGAGTTAATTAAAAAGGCAGGATTCAAAAACGCAGCTTTAATGGCTTTCCGAGCCAACACTGATACTTTTAAGGAACTACCGAAAATAGACTTGAAACTTTGATTTTTCCTAACAGTCTTCGCCGCCTCATTTTATACCATTGTAAAGAATGGTGAGAGTGAGTTGTTCGGAAAAACTCTATGTAGGTACATACCAGTCAGCCTGTCCTCAAAATGTAAAATGCAAAGATCTTGTCTACTTGTGACAAAATGACAAGCTGAGTGGGCTCGGTAGAGCGTGCGCCCCGGCAAGGCACAAGGCACTGGTTTAAATCCAGTCGGAGTCTCGAAATCTTTTCATTATTTAGATCTTTGTATTTTAAGAATACTAAATTATAGATTTATATGGTATATTACATGACTTACCAATATTCTGCACGCCAAGTGGATTCGCCTTGCTGTCTTTCCCGTCTCTATTGCACACGTCTCCGGTGTTTTTCCACCACTTGTCATACAGGATCTGTATGACGCCCTTCTCCTGTAGTTCCAAGATGGCGAGGGAGATGCGGTCGCGCCATGGGCTACCTTTCCATGTCGCAATGCCGTAACCCTGGAATGGCATTACAAAATCTCAGTAAAGTCTGTATGGGGTAGCAAAGACTACTCGTATAACTATTTTTAAAAAAGACAGAATTAACTCAAAATCTTGGGTTTTATACATGAAAACGCACTGTGTGTCCCTATATTTTGAGGACAGACCACATATTAAGCCTTAAATGTTTTAAACTAGAGACAAAAGTGCCCTAATCACATGTAAATTCCAATGCCCTAAGAAAACACGTTTTCATGGATTATATTCTCTGCTCTGTTTTTAAGTTTAATGGTTTCTGTCCATTAGGACAATTTTGCCAGCGTCTACGTTTCGAAGCCCAGGCATGGTTTTATATTGAATATAATAAAATAATGAGTTGTTCCACACTGATTCATAGCGCCCGTCCAAGATGGACGACTATAATCGTTATATTATCTAAATCATAAGTTTTATATATAACATTTTGTTGCACTAAACAAAAGTATACTTTACAAATGTCACAAATGGTAGACTGGCATTAGCCAAATGGCACTGCCTAAGATCTGAAGAGCTGACACTTACACACCAATCTACTACGCAAAACAACCATAAATTAATGACACACACACACTGTGTCATTAATTTATGGTCGTCTTCAGAAATTTTGTAATCGCGTTGCAGAGCCACCAGTGCCGTGGCGTCCATATAAGTCGATTCCCACTGGGTTGCCAAAGGAAAAGCTTATAACCACCTTGTTCTTTAAATATGAGTAAATGAATGTGCTTCGGCTTCCCTTGTAATTTTCCTAAAGCCACGCCTCTGATAGCTACTTCATTCAAATTGCTCAATAAACGTACCTTCGAATCTAGAAGCCCTCCGATCTGCGTGAGATTACAGTCCCTCTGAACCCTATGATCCAGCATGGTTGACTCCATGAGAAAGGCATAGTTTCCCTGGAGTACTCTCCTCACACCCTCTTCGTACGAGGATACCAGTGCTGGAGGCGACGTGGTGGACATGTGCTGCCACATCTTTTGGTATATGTCGATGTTGGAATCCTGAAAAAAATAGAGTTTTAGATTTAATATTGCTAAACTGTGAACTAACTAAATACAAGTAGTACTTTAATATCTGTCGAAAGTATTGTGTCACATATCGAAGACCAATATTGTCCATGTTTGCAAAGTCACTTAGAGCAATCTCTATTAACGGCTGTGAAACAAACATAAAAGAACGAAGCATCTTCTTTTTTCAAATTAACGCGCCGTAACATTCGAACATTCGATTTTTTGTTAAGTTTTCTGCCAGTAATACTATTTATAAGCGAGGTCAGATATTTTTGGGACCACCCTTATACAAGTTGGCCTAAAATATGTTGACAAAGGGTTTTAAAAAAATATTTACCTGTTTTGTTACTTTTAAAAATTTACATAAAAAAAATCAACTGTAATCTTTTGAACTAAAACAATCTAGTTGGCAGGTAAAAGCTTATTAAAATTATCAACGATGTACCGCAGCTGTTCCAAGGTTATTTTTGTCCACTCTGAGGCAAGAGTAGCTTTCAGGTCGTCTATAGTTTTGAATTTTGTAACACAGGTCCTTGTTTCTAAGATTGATCACAAACTATAAATAATTCATTGCATTTAGACACTGTTGAATTGGCAACTTTGACCATGATCAACTATCCAGAGGTTATTACGGACTATCCGGGCCTAACTTCTATAACAGTAGAAGGACCAACTTGAATGCATGACCATGAGTTAGGTGCTTAAGCTGATAAATAACTCTCCATTGATCGTTCCATACTGAACACTGGTCTGGTCTGTCTTGATGACAGACCGCTTATTTTACGAGTGCTAGAAAATAATCTTTAGATCACATCTTACCCTGAAAAATGTCATAGTGGATCCTCCATTAAGAGTCCCATATTGAACACTGGTTTGAGCTGCTAAGTCCGCCGCACTTTGAATCGGCAGCACTGTTCGCTCGACCGTCAGGAAAGCTGCCAAGTTGGCCGTGTATGAGGAGAGGATTATCAGCGTGAAGAACCACCAGATGCCTCCCACTATTCGGGTCGAAGTAGCCTGAAAATTATACAAGTTGACGCTGTAAGAAGGTTCTGCTCGTGTAATCAAGGAAATGAATTTAAATGACTTAAAGGTCACGCAATTTCCACAGAGATTGAAGGCTGTCATTTTGCATGACAGGTTTCTCGATCCACTCCTACTTAGGGATTGAAATAAGCTGATACATAAATTTAACAAAATAAAAGAGACTGGAGGAGGAATTAGGTAAAAAGGCAACAAAAATGTTTCTGTGGCGTTTAATATAGATATTTATTTACCTTTGGATTCAGTCCAGAGCCTTGTCTCAGAAAGGTGCCGGTGATGAACCACAAAGAATTGCAGACACTGAACTGGTTCGTCAGCAACTTGGTCTCGTGGCCGCAGACGTGTGTGCTTGAAGACCTGGAATCCATAGAATATGTATGTTCGTATCTATATGTACTTGTTCTATGCAAACGCTAGCAGCTTTCTAGGTCCAAGGTTTTGGGACAAGTCTTAATAAATTAGCTAGAATGCCTCATTTGAATACAAAGTAATGGATAAGGGTGGAAGTCTCTTATGTCTACTAATGGTGTACAAGACTTGGAAGCTGTCGTTCTTACACTTGGGCTGAGATAAACACTTCTTCTTTTCGTCAAAATTATAGCTACTTCCAGTATAAACTAGAGCGTTTGTGCTGTATTGATCACAGTTACATGAAAACATAAAATTAAATGCATTTAAACGCAATACACGCACGCGCGCCTTATAAAAACACAAAATATCCCAATCAATTCTTAAGATTAGTCCAAGCCAGCAAAAATGGCTCTAGTAGACAGACTCTCCACCAACAAAAAGGTACGAAAAACAATTATTTAGATTATCAGTTGACAGTATACACACCACTCATACGGCGAGAATCGCGCCATGACGAACAGCGTGAAAGATACCAGGATATAAGCAGCCAGCACGTACAGCCAGATCTCAATAGCTAGGGGATTTAGAAAGCTGAAGAGACGCGTTGGTTGGGATGTTGGAACCTGCGAAAAGAAAAAATATCAGATATAAGTATAACACTTCATCCCACATTGCACACTTTCATTCCTTCTCATTTTTAACCCCTGATTAAGAAATATTTGTGTCTGAGTATCTATATGTCTGTCCGTGAAATCGTAGCTTTTGAACTGTTATACCTATTTTGATTTAGTTTTATGTTTAAAAGGCAATTTGTTAGAGTGTTTTAGCCATGATTCAAAAAGATACCTATTAGATTCCGTTCAAGCAAAGGAAGATGTTTTTTTCTAGAAGTGTCTGGGATTTAACTTTAGATGGTAAAATGAACTTATTTGAATTCGACCGGACACTTTCTTGCAGCAAACTATTCTTCCCAAACTGCCTCAATTCCCAAATGTTTCATTTCCAAGACTCGCGCTTTTCTCCGAAACCGAAGAAAATCCAGATATATTTTAAGCCATTATGTAGAGCCCAATAGGTTAGGTTAGGTTTGTTTTATAGAAATTCTGAAAATTTTACTATTTTCGAAAAAACCTAAGTTTGGGTAATGAAATATTTGGGAAGTGAAACAGTTTGGGAAACGTAATTTGCCAAACATTAGTAAACCGAATTCAACGCACCTTGAACAGTATGCCGATGCCCAGGTTCATGAAAGGTTTCGTGAAGTCTATGACCGCCTCCCTCGCGTAATTTATCGTCATGGATGCCACGGCAATGTCCGCTTTCTGCAACAAAAGTAAAGATTGAGACAGAATAAAACTTCAAAATAGTAGATTGTTTGACAAGGGGCTAAACTGAGCCATTATGACACGAAGTGATTATTTGGACGACCTCACGAAGTGAGCGAGGACAAATATGTCTGAGTCTCTGCTTTTCACTTCGACTGCGAGAAAATGAAAAAAACTTAACATTAAAAATTGTATATTTCATGAAAAATTAAAAGTACAGTTTAAGCAAATCGATCAGAAATTTTGGCTAATCTGATCAGGTTGGTTTGTTTGTTTTTAATTATTCGTAAGTAGTATGTAGCTGGCCGCAAGTTTTTTTTTCAGTTTCATAGAAATTTGTATGGGGTTATATGGCTTTCTTTTAAACCCTAGGGGCTTGTTTTATTATTTTAGTCTCGCTTCGCGAAGCTAATGTGACGTGCTTTTTGAGCAGGAGAAGTTAAAAAGTTATTCAACAGCAATGTACTTAATATAGCGTTGACACTTCAGTAATCTGTTCTTACTTGTTATGTACAGTAAAGGAAATTGAAACGCGTACCTTTGTCACTCTTGTCACAATGACAATAAAGACTATAAAGGTACGTCTTTCAGTTTTCCTTATGCACATTAATCAAATGGCCCAAACCCAACTATCCTAGAAAACGACACTAATGACAACTTCTAAACAATTTTAAGAGCGAAGTTATCGACCAACTTCGCTCCACCAAGAATCCAGGAAGAATTTTATTAATGAAAGGTACACCGTCGAAAACCTCAAAAACGACACCCATGCTGGCTTAGCAAAAGGAATATTCGCTATCTTCGGTCCAAAATAAACGTTGGTCAAATCAATCAATCTTTACTACTAATATAATCACACCATTCTTTTAATAAATGATGCAAAACAGCTACCATCTTTGGAACCTTCATGCTAAAAATCTAAAAACTACACCAATAAATTAATAAATTAAATTAAACGAGTCGTTTATGTCAGACCTGATACCATCTTTAATAAGTTAGCCACACGGCAATACTTAATAACTATTTTAGTACAGTAACAATATACAATTAAAGCTACTTATACCTAACTCAGAACTCGATTGCGTCACAGCAAAGCACCTAGTTACAGGGATAAACAGAACTTTTGCTCTACTTGGTCCTGCCAGCAACTACTTCTACTCGATAATTAGTTATCGGGCAGTCGAGACGCCCTTCGAACGTCTTCAGGAGGCTGTTGCTTCTGCCCTCTACTTTTCTCAGCAGCGAGGCAATTCTTTTTCGCCTGATGGCAAAAAAGTCATCTACATCTACAAACATACCGGATGCACTGCACTGATGAATCTAAAAGCTGTTATGGTCTTACCCGGTCCATCAACTCGCGCACGATGCCGTTCCATTGGCCAGTATCCGGGTCCCGGGCTCCGTACATATTGTCTGGCACCAAGCGCAGCCGGTACGCAAAGCCTGCTTTCGCCGCTACGCGCGCCAACAAGTCGATGCAAAAGCCTTCAAAGCGAGCGTTGCCTTGAAGATTCCAACCCTCTTTTACCATTACGTAAGGTTTCTCCTGGAATTTCAATTGTAGTTTCCATTTCACTTGATCAAGTAAAAACAGAATATGAAAAAATGGCAGATCGTATAACACACTACGATCCTTATTGAGTCGGTTGGACACTGGAGTTTGGTTTTGCCAAAACTTTTTTGGTCACTCAGATGATGTACACAGCTAGGGAATAAAAAGAAGAGATAATCTTTCCACCTATCTAATCTGAACACTGAGAGAAACGGGTATGTCTCTTCGTTTCCCCCACCAAACTCATCACCTGCGAGCCTATGATGGTCGCGTTTATCACGCGATAAATGATATGACAACGCGCCTGTCACTCTCGCACTCACATACCTGTCAGAAGGTGACGGCAGCTATGTCACTTATTTATCCCGTGACAAACGCAACCATCATAGGCCCACTTGTGTTTACATATCTACAGAAAGACTATTGTTAACATGTCATTAGACGGAGAATCTTGGTTATACGGTGCAAGACCCATGAAAGTGAATCTAGCTTCGTAATAAGCACAAAATTTAGTGTTTACATACCTCAACAGTGACTATAGTAAGTGTCACATTAGGCGGTGGATCTCGCTTATATGCCGCAGGGTCGGTGATGGTCAGCCCAGCACCTGGACTCCAGTGTCCAGACACTACAGTGCCCCCCTTCTCTCCCCCCACTAGCCGCATCAGCTGCAGAGTAAAGTTTGTTCGGACGCCATTCTTGAATTGTATAGGTCCTGTCAGACCGTGGGCGTGGATCTGGAAGATAAAGTTCAGATTTTTTCAATTGAAATAATTGGCACTTTCACAGACTTTTTGGCAACGAAGGCCCTAAAAAAAATTGCAGTAAGGTATATATTCCAATGCTCGACACTCTAATTCCAATAATGGACAATCTGTTGGTTTCCTCCTTAAAATTAATGTCTGTTTTTGGCATTAAGCATCCAGGTAATAGGAAAGTCCTCCTTTTGTAAGGCAGGCGTGAAGTGCGATGATAGAACGGTGACACGAAATCAAATATTTCTTTAGGACTTTCCTCATTGCACAAACGATAAAACAGATAGAAAGAGTTGAGCTCTCCAAAGGCCAACGGTAGATCGGCAACGAGGCCTAAAACCTAAACTTCCCGGCCTTACCGCCTCGCATCTGAACCTTATACTCTAAGAGGGTGATTTTTAGCGTTTTAAACGCCTTCTTGCCATCTGCAATGCACGGATTCCCTGTCTAGGACTCTTTTGGATAAAATATATGTTCTTAGACTATGCTCCTACATCAAGAAAAATGAGTTACCTTATTGATATTTTCCATGACCGCCTTGCCATGGCTCCAGGGAGTCTCCTCATCACAGGATGCGTTGGTAGGGTTCACCTCCTTCGTGGCGGCTAGGGCCAGCGCCAGTACTTGGACGGCATCATACAGAAGAGCTGGTTCAGTCTGGAACAATTATTTATCTTACGTTAGTAGATTGAAAGACTCATCACAAGTGTAGAAAAATTCCCACTCCTGTATAAATGTCTCCTCAAGAATTTCCACAATGATCTAAGCGGTTTATTGCCATTTTGATCAGAGTGAGTAAATGAGTGAATCCACCTTGTTAGCGGCTTTCTTACCCGCCGTCTTACAACTGGTTGCCAGACTTAAAAGAATACTGCACTGGAATAAGGTGGACATTTTTTTTTTTTTCGGGTTAAATCTCTCCTAAAGAAGTTACTATTTCGATCAAAGGTTTTCAACCGGTGCCGAATGAAATCCTAAAGTCGGCTAATTTGATTTTAAAGTCACTAGTAACTTTTTTGACCTACATATATATGAGCGTTAGTATGCTGTTACACACAGATTGGAACTTCTCCACGACTAGAAATGTGTTCTTGTCCCCGTTGGTGTCGCCAGTTTGTCGCCAACCACTCATGTTAACTATTCACCTCCAGTCAGTATGCAGGGGCCGATAGGGTAGAACTTCACTAGCAGCGTGTCCTTGATCTTCCCTAATGATCCCTCCTTAATGTGGTCAGTATGCTGGTGCCGATGGGGTGGAACTTCTCCATGACTAGCAGTGTTTCCTAGACCTTGTCCGAGTCACAGGGACAGTAGTTGACCTCATCTCACCTTAATGTGCCCTCCAGTCAGTATACTAGCTCCGATGGGATGGAACTTCTCCATGACTAGCAACGCGTCCTTGACCTTATCCGAATCACGGTCAACTAGCCGCCAGCCGCTCATATTGACGCGGTTGTAATAGAAGTCTTCAAGATCGAAGAGTTCCATATCCTGAAGATACCAACGATAAAAGTTAGTTGCGGTTTGAATTAAATAACTAATACTATTTTAAAGTAAATATCAATATGATCATAAGATACGCGACATTGTTGACCAATCTACCAAAACTAGAAATAACTAAAATCTTCTCATATTTAGTAGATATTTACATGTAGTACTTACAAATGAAGTAAAAATGTAGTGATAATTTTCGTTGTTCATTTGTAACTGGAGAATCTGTGGAAGAAAAATATATCTAATTAAGTACATACATTTATATATTGGATAATGTGAGCATGCAGGAGCAGGACCACAAATCATGGAAGACATTGGAGGAAGTCTGATTCCGCAAGATTAACCACTTAAATATGATGATGAAGTTATGACGAGACTTAGGTACTCAGTTTATAAGCTAATTTAGTCGAATGTAAACTATTGTAGACCTATTCAAACTACACTGAACTCAAGATAAGAAGTTAATTATGACGCAACCATGAAGTTTTTCATTATTGAAAATCTTGACAGTAGCTAGACAATGGCATTTTTATTCGTTGCGGGTACAAAATAGTGAGTGGAAGAAGTATGTCGATTAATATTTCAAATAGTTTATGCTCAACAAATGTTGTGTTATGCTATTTTATTGCTAGAAGAACGTCATGGCAAATTCTTCCATTACTTTTGATAAGCCCATCAATGAGGTAAGGGACGTTATGATTTTATCAATAATAAGTAAGTATTATACTTAAGTTAAATGATCTGATTAGGTTTTTCTGGGTTTCTCTAATCCTTGCAACAAATGTTGGATCATATTGTATGTTTCCCAGCAAAGACTTCTCTCATTGTAACTGACAATTCGAAAGTGCTTGTATCTAAGCCTACTTGAATAAAGGATATTTTGATTTGATTTGATTTGATTGTCAGGTACATAGTAGTACGCTTGGTTGTCACTAGAAATTCTTAAAGAAGAGCTCACTCAAATTCATCACAAATTTTTAGGTTGAGTAAGAGGTTAAGCGTGGAAGTATGGGGGTGGAGATACACGATGTTCTCAAAGTTTATTGGTGTTTCACGATTCAGCATCCCTGTTGACTGCTCTTGCTGTACATCAGGGCCGTCAATGAGATGCGTAATGCTCTGCGTCTTCAACTTACTGGTGCGAGAAGCGCACGTAGTACATGTCGCTCTAGGGAAGAAAATCTTTTCCAAAGATTCCGAACTAAGATAGCAAGAAAAGGCCGTTGCTACTCTACAAAAACTTAGGAAAGACAGTGAAATAGAGCGAGGACTATGCCAGTTCTTATTCAATCAAGAGACAATAGAAAGTAGAAGACTAATTTGTCAGATATAACACTTTTGACTGCCTATACGTGTCCAAATTTCAGGGTAGAGCGAAGCGGGTAGAGTAAGGGCGAGTGGGAAGAATGGAAGAATGAATATGGATACACCTATTGGTATTTTGGTATGTCACCCTGGTGTTCAGAGCGATCCCCATCACGTTCTACATTAAGGCCACTGAGCGTGACAACGACATAAATGGAGAACTTACGGCCCTCGCTAGTTGGCGCAGCCTCCTCGGATCGGTATCGACAATGACGTGCGTGACGCCCTGCGCCTTCAGCTGCGCAAGCGCGCGCCGGTACTCGTGCGAGGCGCGCACGCAGTACATGTCGCGTCCGTCCTTCGCTATGTTTGCTATGTTCAGTTCACCTGGAAGAAGAAATTGATTATGCTCAGTGGGACAAAAGGAATTTGAAAAAAACGTCATTTTTTGTATTTTTTTGTTTATCAGAATGTTCGGACCTCATACAAGAAAAAGTGTCCTGAAATATTGCATGTAAAGCATTTTTCTACTAGGTCACGTTTATAGAAATAATAAATTCTTCATACCAAAATGTGACGATACGGAATGGAACATCTGTAAACGATTTATTATCATGAAATGACCGACCCCCCTATTGCCTAACGCGATTGACACTCGGAATCAGAATCAAGTGTCATGATTTTGTATGGGCTATGACAGTTGTTTCGGATACCGATTGTCAAAATTTCGTTAGGCAATAACCCCCCGGGTCTGTGCCAACCATATCCATAGTCTTCCTGAATAGGTGTAATCACCGATTCTGGTCCAGTCGAGGCCTTGAGGTCCGAGAACATTTAGTCAATCAGCTAAACATGTATCAACATGTAAAGACCAGGTCTGTGCCTACCGAATCCATAGTCTTCACAGATCACGCCCATTTTGGTACAGCTTAGGAAGGCCATTAAGGTCCAAGATCGCTTTGCCCATCAGCTGCCTGAACATGTATCAACATGAAATGACCAGGTATGTGCCTATCATATCATTAGTCCTCGTAGATTATGCCCATTCTGATCCAATTGAGGAGAGTTCCAAGAATGCTTTACCCATCAGCTGGCCAAACACGTGCCAACATGAAATGTCCAGGTCTGTGCCTACCGTATCCATAGTCTTCATAGATCACGCCCATTCTGGTCCAGTTCAGGTACGCTGTGAGGTCCGAAAACGCTTTGTCCATCAGCTGCCTGGATGGGTAGAGTTTCACTGTGAAGGAGTTCGACTCGTTGTGTTCTGAAAGGACGATACAAAAACATAATTTTGCGCTAAGCATTTTAAAAGAGATACAGAGGTTGCTAGTAGCACAAGCTATCACATTCTAAGTCTGATAGCTTAACGGTAAGAGTCATATACTTATTAACAGAGGGGCGGTATGAATTAACAGATTATAACTGCTATGAGAAGAAGAGACCTACATTCAAGATTGGATCACCATTGTGGCGTAGCTTCTGTTATCTGTCAATTCTGTCTTTTTTTTCTAAGTCGGTTGCATAAATACAACTTCCGATCAACGCTCATCCGACTTCGGGCCTCAGGCATAACACTCGAATCACCAGAAGAGAGATCTCACTATTGCCCTCTCTTCCTACACCTTAAGTCACCATGGTGATAAGCACTTGCCTTGGTTGACGATGTCCGCAGAAGCCGACAGATGGAGTGCGTTGAGCGAGTTACAGAGCGCACCCAGCGTTGCACTCAAAGTTGGACCCCCGCTGCTGAACAGCGCCACAGCACCAGACTTAATCTCAAGGCAGGCTGAAATAAGAGAAAAGGAACTTATGAAAAATCCATCCACATCCATACTGAAAAAATGAAAATGCAACAGTTTGTGCAGCATGGATGCTTTATCTCGAAACCTTTCCATACTCGTTCGGGAGTCAGCTAGGGTTCGATATTAGGTCCGTTACTTTTCGGAATCATGATCAATGATCTTGCGTCGGTTCTTAGGTCGTCCTGGTGTTTACTTTATGTCGATGGCCTGAAACTGATTTATGGTACGCAGCAGCTTTCTGACTGTGAATCACTCCAGGTGGACACCGACAGGGTGTACCAGTGGGCTTGCTGTAACAGACTTTCGTTCAATGTTTTGAAATGTGCTGTCATAACCTTTAGTAGGGCCTCAAGTCCACTACACTACAATTATGTACTGGGCTCGGAATCAATAGTCCGCGTCAACCCCATTAAAGATTTAGGCGTCATCCTTGACGCCCACCAAACCTTCCATATATCTATCTGTCTTGCTTTTTTTTAATCACCAAAAATCATTTTTGAATAACCCGGTTTGGTTAAGTTTGCCCCTCATTTGTATGTGGCGCCATAGATACTAAAGGCAAACTTAACTCAAGCGGCAAGTTAAGTCGGAATAAGTGAAAGTTTGTACGGATCCCTCGGTGCGCGAGTCAGACTCGCACTTGACCGGTTTTTTATGCGTGCAATTTTTTTTATCAGACTTCTGTGTTTTACAACAGCAAATACATAAATAAATATATAAAAATAACACAGGGAAAATCAGACAAATCCCAAACTAAGCAAAGTTTTTACTCGTACAGTACATGTTTGACGATCCTTATTGGGAGATGAGACTTAAGTATAACTGTTATGATTTTTTGCATATTTGATATTATTAATATTCTCATTTTATTATTATTATACTTGTGTTGAAGATCATGATTTAAATACGTGTAACTTTGACATTAAGCAAATTCATAGCGTTATTTTATAATGAAATAAATAAATCGATTCTAATCTAATCTATGGAGTGCCCTCCCCAAAATATATATTTATATTATTTAACTACTAAACTAAGTAGCCTTTTATACAAGACACCTATACACCAAATCTTATTAATATATATTTCGTAGTTTTTGAGGCTAATACCTGTGACCTAAGAGCGTTTAACTATAATTGAGATGACAAAAGTGTATTTTTGTAAATTTTCCTTAATAAAACAAAAACTATCACAATATTTTTTTTTTATAAAATGTGTAGATCGAGCCCTTTCATTTGATATACTACTTGACCCAGTAGCTACACTTTTAATTTTTACCTCTCGATTTCCTTCCAGTCAAGGCCAGTTGATGCAATCTCCTTGTTCACTGTGCGCCTCCAGGCGGTGCGGGGGCAGCCTGGTTTTCTTTTCCCAGAAGTTTGCCACGTGAGACTTTGTTTGGACAGATGACTATCGGGTCTTCGCAACACATGTCCAACCCAGCGCCATTTCCTCAAAAATATTTCCTTGTCGACAGGATGTTGGTCAGTCTGCTCCCACAACCTAATGTTTGAGATGGTCCGTGGCTAGTAGATTCTAAGGATTCGTCGCAGACATTTATTTACAAACACCTGGAGTCTGCTGGTAATATAATTTTTGACGGGCCATGTCTCACAACCATGCAGGAGGACTGATTTGACGTTGGAGTTAAAAACCCTTATTTTTGTGCGGCGAGTGATGACTGTGAACGTCCACACGGGCTTCAGCGGCGCATATAGAGCACGAGCTTTATTGATGAGCGCTTCAACATCGGCTTGGGCTCCCCCTAGCGGGTCAACCGCGCTCCCTAGGTACGTGAACCTCCTCACTTGCTCGACCGGATCGTTGTTGACGATGATAGGCTCATGTCTTTAGTCTTAACGCCATTGATACGCAGGCCCTCCTTAGCAGCAGCAGCGGCAAGGTCGTTAGTTTTGGACAGCATGTAGTCACGCGATGTGGCGAGTAGGCACAGGTCGTCTGCAAAGTCTATGTCTTCCAGGGTTTTGCCATTAACCCATGGTATACCCCTTCTCTCTTGACTAGTCACTCTGCATATCACGTTATTCAAAACAATCAAAAGAATTAGGAACAGTAACGGCGACAGTAAACAGCCTTGCTTGATCCCAGCAGTGACAAGTATTGGATCTGACAGCTGGCCCTTGTGCAATACTCGGCAAGAGGACCCCTCATAAAGGCATTTAATTAACTCTATAACCTTGACTTGTATTCCCCTTTGCTGCAGAATTCGCCATATGCTTCTCCATTTGACCCTGTCGAACGCCTTCTCAAAGTCCACGAACAGAGCATAAAGTTCGCTTTGCATTTCGTTGCATTGTTCCAGTATCATCCGCAAGACATTAATCTGGTCCGTACATAAACGCCCTGCTCGGAATCCGCTCTACTCGTCCGTGAGCCTGCAGTCAACAGCAGTCGTCATTCTCCTAAGTAGCACCTTGCACAGCACTTTGGAGCAGACAGGCAACAAGTTAATCCCTCGCCAGTTTGAGCACTGGGACAGGTCTCCTTTTTTAGGTAGCTTGACTATAATCCCTTCCTTCCAGCTATCAGGCACTCGGCCCGTTTCCCAGATGGCTATCATTAAGGGAAGCAGTATATGGGCCATGGTGTTCGGGTTTGCCTTCAACGCTTCAACCGGGATACCATCGTTGCCGTCGTTTTTTTAGAAAATAAAAATATATTTGTAAATATTTCCATTACAGTCAATGTGGGCTGACCATGTTTATAGATATTCTAAATTTCAAATAGATAGCGTAAGTAGTTTTTGAGATATGGCGGTCTAACAGTCGGACAAATTGACAGGCAGACAGACAGAGTTGCACCATAAGGGTTCCTTTTGTACCTTTTTGGTACGGAACCCTAAAAACACCCACACACTGGCAATATACCGTATAAATTAACCGGAGATTTCGCGATTACTTTGACAGAGGGGAATATATTCGTATCGCATCCCCAGAGGCTAAACGCTCTAAGCCTGTGACATACGGACGGACGGACCGACATGACGAAACTATAAGAGTTATATTTTTGCCATTTTGGCTACGGTACCCTAAAAAGAAGCGAAGCGGACTACAATGCTTTATAATTAACGTTAGTGGTTTTAATTCCAGAACCGTTAAACAATGACACTTAACTTTTCTAAATCCCCGACTCAGCGCGGCCTACAATGCCCCGAGAACGCAACATGTCAAGCACCCTCAAATTTACCGCTTCCGGCCGCCATATTGCTTCCCCGCCACTCCACATCCGGTCTGTTTTTACGTTGGCTAGATTTTTAGTTTTTGCGCTGGTGAAATATGAGCGTGCGAAGTTTGTTCTTTTTGTAACAAAAAGGGGTTTAGTATTGTGGGCAGTTTACCGCAATGTAAATGCAATCTCTCCGCAACTGGCCTAAATCCGTAGTTAATTAAGATTCATCTACATTGATTTATAGTGACGACCTTAGTATTCAACCTAATAATCAACACCATGCGCGGGTAGATCGAAGACTCGCGTGGCTAGAACATGTTGATAATCGCCTCTCCAGTTTCTTCGAGACTATGGACGTAACGCGACGTCCGAAACATCGAAGGATTACCAACGAAAGATAATTAAATATATCATATTTTTAAGCGATTAAGCCCCGTTTCGTTGTATTATGATAATGATTCATCTGCATTATTATAATGTTACAAAAATAAAATATCTGTACCTATATTGAAGATACTTTTAAAAAATAAGTGAATCGGACTATTTAAAGGCCTCTTTATCGAAAATATTTTTTTTTTAAATTTGTGTATGTTTGTATGTGTTGTTGTGAATGAAGCCTCATCACGCCTAAACGGCTGTAGCTTGTAGCTGGTAGCTTGGGCATTCACAAATCGTTTTTACGCGACTATGCTGAAATAAAAAACAGGGTTATGACTTTTTCTCCTCCGCGAAGGAAGTTACAGACACATCTTCTTCTTCTTTACTTAAATAAAAGATATTCTCAGACATTCTTGGATGATGAGACCCATAAAAATCTGTCCACTACTTTTAAACTTCATTATTAAATAACGATTTTTCTATGCTTAAATTTATGGTTACCAGCACCTCCTCCATATGTCAGAGCTATGCAGCTCCAAGAAAATAACATGGGATCGAATAGAGCCGTTTATTAGTTGGCGATCACTTAAGGGGCTGCATTGAAAATTTAAAGCTACTTTTAGTGAGATTTTTGTCAAATCTAGTATATGAAACAGGCTTTTTCAGATACGTGGTTTTTTACTGTATAACCTATTGAAAGATTAATGCGGAAACATGTTAGTTGAAAATTTCCTGGATAGAAAAGTTATCCGAAAACGCGTTTTCATTTTCCGTTTTTGATCTAGTTTTTACAAACGACACATTAATAAACGTCTAAATTATGCAAAAATATCATTCTTCTTTATCTTTTACGTGATTAACTTGACGATGCAGGCCATTAAACGTAATTAATGGAAAAAGTCATTTAAAACCCGATTTCTTGGTAACTCCACAGACATTTTCGGTAGGTAACGTCAGAGACATCAAAAGTGTGCGTGTAAACGTTAATTCACCCTCTTACCTGTAACATAACTATTCGAATTTGTAAATGTTTGTTTGTACGTTTCGTGTAATTTTGGTAGTAATAACCATTTTTAATAGTCCTCCCGCGAAGATTACGTAAATAGGCAACCTATTTCGACCTCTGGCCATAATGGAACCACGGACAAACATTTTCTTCCCATAAAAAGTCGTAGACGTTTTCGCCGACAAAGATAATCGTTATACGTTTTCATTACACTTACTCGTAAGTACTTTTTTACACATAACGTATCGCTTATACGCCCCAATTCATAAATAAATTACGGCTGCGGGAGTTATGATCAATCACATTTAGGACCTATACACCGTGTTATTTAAACGCGCTATCGACGCGCCTTTGTATCGATATAAACATGTTTTTTTTAGAACCTGACTCCGAACTGGATAGGTTTGCTCCTTTGTTGATCCTGTTCACGTAACTTTCTCCTGAACTGCCCGGCCGGTACATACTGTATAGGCGCGTATACCAGCGTGGAGTATACTTCGCTCCTTTGTTGATCCTGTACTGTATACGTACCTTTCTTATAGCTCCTGATTAAGTCCCCGGCCGGTATATACTTTATCAGCGCGTACACCAATGTGGAGTGGGAAGCATACTTCGCTCCTTTGTTGAGCCTGTTCACGTACCTTTCTTGTAGCTCCTGAACGAGTCCCCGGCCGGTATATACTGTATCGGCGCGTACACCAATGTGGAGTCGGGGAGTATACTTCGCTCCTTGTTGATCCTGTACACCGCGTACTTAAACGCCAGCTCAGTGCTGCCCCCACGCGCGTCTTCCGTGAAGATTGCACCTGAAAGAAAAATATCAATTATTGTTTTGTAGCGATTTCATTTTATTTATCTATACTATTATAAAGATGTAATGTTTGAACATTGAAACATTTTCATAAAAATGATTGTGACGGACTATTTGGAGGTTTGGATTTTTTTTATTTCTTGTCGTTGTGGCTTCATTACGCCAAATCGGCTAAACGGATTTCAACTATTTTTGTTTCACAGTGTAGCTGGGTATCCACAGATAGTTATAGGATACTTTTTACCCGACTACGCTGAAGAAAAAAAGAGGGGTTATGACTTTATCTCCTTCGCGAGCGAAGTTAATTTGATGGACAAACTACTTGATTAGTATTGTTATAAAAAATACCATAGACGTTTATATATGATATTACTTGAAGATATTGAGCAGAATATAATTTATAAAATGATCTAGGTACATGAATCTCAATCGAGAATGTTAAAGTTCTTAGAGTCGATTTCACCATAGTAGTCTTATTCCAATCATAAATCATTAATTACTCGTGAGGAAACTCATTTTACGTTTCACCATTAATTAACCTAAAGAAAAATCTATCACCGCCAATTTCGACTGGATAAAATGTTAGACATAAATTAGTACTGTCATTGTCACTGTCAAGTGTGTACTACACTTACTTCACAATTGATGTATTAACCAAAGAAATTAAAAAAATACGCTTTGAAAAAAACCATTTAACGGATTATATCGCATATATTATCTCATTTTAGTTCTCGACGTTTTGGAAGCTTTCCAGCTTTCCATGGTCACGGGTGGACTATATAATCCATTAAATTGTTTTATTTCAATGAGTAATAATCGCGGAAACAGAAGAAAATATTAAAATACGCTTTGCCAAGCATGGGACAAACTGTCTATGTTACTTGGGTGCATGACGATTTAATTCAATTCATTCGTTCAACGTTACTAAGTAACTATGCAAGAGAGTGTTATCGGTAGACTAGCGTGGTGCAATGCAATTGAATTAAACCATCGAGTAAACCATTAGAGTAACGTTATACTGGGGTAGCCACTCTCGTCTAAATTAAATGTTGGTGAAATCGGCCTTTAGAAGGCGCCCGCAACTTCGTTCGCGGAGGAGAAAAAGTCTTAACCCCTCTTTTTTTCTTTAGCATAGTCGGGTAAAAAGTATCGTATAACCATCTGGAGATACCCCAGCTACCCGTGTACCAAAAATAGTTGAAATTCGTTTAGTCGATTTAGCGTGATGAAGCCACAACGACACATAAAAACATACAAACATTTCATTTTTACAACTTTATAATAGTATAGATGTACAAACGTAGCTGGGACACTTAGCGCATTATTTTTTTTTTGATTGTTCCTTATCTCTTTGTCAGTCTATGTAGACTGTTTTAGAGGTGTGTAATGGAGGAACTTAAGGTTTTGCCTTAGGTTAGGTCTTTTTGGCAAACCAGGATTAGTGCTATCCTATCCTATCTTTTTTGCTGATGTAGTGTCCGAACCGTAGTTGGTGGTTGATAAGGTCTTGAGGCCTTTTAAATCCTCTTAGGGATGGTCTGTATGGAGTAGTGGCCTTAGCGCATTTAACCACTGAAGATGCCATACGAATACATTCCCCTCTGCCAAAGTAATCGCGAAATCTCCGAATAGTTTATAAGGTAAACTGCCAGTGTGTGGGTGTTTTTTATTTGTAGGTGATTTATTTTCATTGTGCGCGTATGTAGAAATAGAAATATTTCCGTAGTGTGCTATATGTGTTTATCTCACCCCTCGCTAAAAAATGCATGAAAAATTTATTCGGTAATGACACTGCTTTTCATTTCCATTAGTTAAAGCTCTACGCGGGGTCATGTCATTTGAAATGTTAATCACGGTCATTTATTTCATTGCTATGTTGATGTAAAAGGATGCGTTATAGGGATATTAATGTTAGGTAGATGGGTCATAATCAAATTTTGCGCAGGTAACTTTGACCTAGCCTAAATAAGTAATTTTCCACACAAATTACAAAAAACAAGAACACAAGAAAATTATAAGCCACTGTTGTTTGTTGTTATTTGTATATATTAATTGATCATTTACAGTCAGCAATAAATCATAGGTAACCTATGAAATTTTTGCAATAATGCATGGTACCAGAGTTGTATCTTCATACAAAAAGTAACAGGAGTGGTCTGCGCTAAACTTCATAACAACCCAGCTACAAGCTACAATCGTTAATGGTGACGCGCAAGAATAATCGATAGAAATTTCAACCAACAAAAGTCAAATAATTAAAGTGAAGTGATGAGCAGTGACGTGAAATTAAGTGAATTGAAGCAAAGTAGAGTGAAATTAAGTAGAGGCCAAGGTTCTCTTCGGGTCGCTGAGTCAGGGTATATAATAAGTGGTAAATAAGAGTGAAGTTAAGTGCAGTGAAGTGAAGCGCATTTTTTTTGTTATAGTGGGCAAACGAGGGAATGGATAGCCTGATGGTAAGCGATCACCTATGTCAATGGGTGACAGACAAATGCGAATAGAGGAGTCACAAGTGCGTTGCCAGCCTTTCAGGTGGGAGTACGCAAATAAAGTGAAGTGAAGAGTAGTGTAGTGGGCACATCAATGATCAATGTACTTAGGTTAGAACAGTCGTAATAAAACACTCGACATACTGAGACAGGCCGGCGCGTCGCGTCGGGTGCAAGCCGCGGCGCCATACGCGTCAGCATTTTCTAGCGTCCGTGTGCATGGGACTGACTAATGTTGACCTCGGGTGCGAAAATGTGCGAGACACACAATACAAAATTATTCTTGACTGTAGACAGCTCCATGACCCCGTTGTATGATGGTAGCGAAGCTACGACCGAGCGATTAATTGAAGGTTTAGAGATGATGGATAGTTTGTTAAAGGACGCAAATAACAAGAAATTGTTGATTTCGTTTACATTAAAGACTAGATTGAACAAAAATGCTAAAATTAAATTAAACCAGAAATATGACACAGTGACAGAGTTAATCTCTGACATAAAAAATATTTACTCCCCAAAAAATCCAATTCCTTGTTATTGCAATTGAACAACATTACGCAAAACAATTTAACGATTTCGCAATATGGTGATAAAATAGAAGAATTGTTTACAAATCTCACAATTACGCAGGCGGATAACAATCCACTGGCTTGCGAAATTCTGAGACCAATAAATGAAAATTTGGCAATTAAAAAATTCGCAGACGGTCTACGTAACAGGTGGCTAAGGACTATAATAGCAGCCAGAAACCACAAGGAGCTAAAGGAAGGTGTTCAAGCGGCCCAGGACGAGGACAGCAGCCAGCCCACGCCCATGGTGATGAATATGAGAGGCAATAGAACAGATATAGAGGTAACAAGTACCAGCAAAATAGAGGGCAGCCATCACGAAGCTATTCATTTAGGAGCCGCGGTTCACGAGGAAATCGCGGGCATCGACAAAATGTCTACACGGCTACGGCAGCAGAAGAAAACCAAGTGATGATCAGCCCAATCTGTCAGAATTTTTTCGTCCATAACGAGATCCATAAAGTTTTAACATGCGATGGTTTAGACTACGTGATATTTAAAATACAAGGACAGGATATATGCTTTCTTATTGATACCGGAGCTACGCTTTCGCTAATCCATATTGATAAAATTCCAAATAACGTCACATTACATGACAACAATACAATTATTGCAGGAGTAGGAGGTGAGATCACTTGTAATAACATAGCTTACTTAACGCTAGAGACTTGTAACGAGATATCATTAATGATAATAATAATAAGTACTCTTTATTGCACACCAAAAGAAAATAACATCAGACACTTAAATCTAAACCAGTATGAGAAATGGTAAACAACAGGCGGTCTTATCGCTAAAAAGCGATCTCTTCCAGACAACCTTAAGGTAGTAGAGATGGCGCAAAGTAAACAACCAATGAGTAAGTAAGTGGTAAGTATCATTCACACACAAGTTCCACGTACTGCATGAAATGCCATGCCATGCAGACGGCATAATCAGGTTGAATTTCATGAGAACTTATGGCGCTCTTATTGACTTGCAGTCTAATTTGCTAACGCTACATTCTAACAACCAAGCTTGTGTTATGCCAATTCTTAGAAGTGGCGATAATACTACACATTTGTCTCTACCAACTAGAAGCGAGTCTTTGCATTTAATAACAATAAATACATCTTTAGGTACGACAGGAAATGAATATGTAGTAAGCGCAAAAGAATTACGCGAGAATGTATTTTGGCAGGTAGTATAGGCAAAATTAAAAATAATAGAATTCCAGTTAAAATATTAAATACGAGCGATCAAGACATTCAATTGGCTGTTTTCACACCAGAATTAACTTCGATTAAGGATTATGACGTTTCATACTTTTGTAAACACGAGAACGGGGTGGCCAGAATCACGCGTTTATTAGAAACATTGAAGCTAAAACATTTAAATCCAACTGAGAGGAAACTTATCGGATCTATTTGTGTAAAGTACGCGGATGTCTTTTACTTGGACGGTGACAAATTAGGAACTACGAACATATTAAGTCAAGGTATCAATGTAAAACCAAACACGAAACCGGTATACGTAAAACCTTACCGTTTACCAGCAACCATGAAACCGGAAATAAGTAGACAAATTAAAAATATGTTGGAAGAGGATATTATAGAACCCACCAACAGCGATTGGAATAGTCCGATATTATTGGTTCCAAAAAAATCTGACAATAACACGAAAAAATGGGAATTGGTCATAGATTATCGCAAAGTAAATAATGTAATTCAAGACGATAAATTTCCCCTCCCTAACATTGTTGAGATTTTAGACTCATTATCCGGAGCAATATATTTCCGTCATTTAGATTTACAGCAATCATACTACCAAACAGCTCTAGACGAAGACAGTAGAAACATCACTTCTTTTTCGACAAGTCAAGGTCAATTTCGCATGAAAAGGCTTCCTATGGGTTTAAAACTCAGTGCAAGCGCTTTCTCACGAGTAATGTCAATAGCCATGTCGGGATTATCATATGAAAAATGTTTTGTGTACATGGATGACCTTGTAGTATTCGGTAGAAATATAGATCAACATAACAGGAATTTATCTGACGTGTTGCAACGATTACGAAAAATTAATTTGAAAGTCAATCCACAGAAGTGTGAATTTCTGAAAACACAACTTTTATATTTAGGTCATATAGTATCAGCCCAGGGAGTTTTGCCCGACCCTGAAAAAACTAGAGTGTTAAAGGACTATCCAGTACCTACAACTACAGACGAAGTTAGACGTTTCGTCGCCTTTTGTAATTATTACAGAAAATTTATACCCCAATTCGCCGAAATTACCTTGCCACTGAACAGATTATGTCAGAAAAATGTTACTTTCAATTGGACGGCTGAATGTAAACAAGCCTTTATGTCTTTGAATGAGAAATTAATGTCCCCGCCAATTCTTCAGTACCCTGATTTTTCGGATAACAACGAATTCATCCTCCAAACTGACGCTTCCGGGAAGGCCTTGGGTTCAGTATTATGTAACAAAGATATGAGACCGATAGCATACGCCGGTAGAACCCTAAATAAAGCAGAAATTAACTATCCGACTATTCACAAAGAGTTATTAGCCGTGACGTGGAGTATAAAGCATTTTAGGCCATATTTGTTCGGAAAAAGTTTCACTATTATGACTGACCATAAACCATTATTATATCTATTCAGTATGAAAGATCCATCCAGTCGTTTAATTAAATTCTGATTACAGCTCGAAGAATACGACTACAAAGTTGTTTACATAAGAGGAAAAGATAACGCGGTCGCCGACGCGTTGAGTAGGGTGACCATCACTTCGAACGAATTAAAAAATATAGAGGGAAATGTTTTAGTAATGACTAGGGCACAAAGTAAGAAAGCGGTCCAACAAAGTAAGGATTTAGGGAATACTACGAGTCTTAATATACCCATTGATTCGGGGCTTGATCAACCTCAAATTTCGGAGATATTAAGAAAACCGAGTAATTCCGTTGAGTTAGATTTCATCTCAAGGAATGATTTAGACAAGTTACGAACGAATAAAGAAGTTACTACGGAATATGAATGTTTTTCGTACATAAAAGAAAAGTCAATTATATACATAAACCTTAGCTATATGTCGCACTATACGCGAGCCGATTTTGCAAATAAGTTGAGCGTTTTTTGTAGAAAAATAAATGTGGAAGAAGTATGTATAATAAAAACAATAAATAACGCGTTATTACTAAAGAATTTAAATGAAGAAATAATGAGTAATAAAAAGTGGTCCGGACCACGCATTAACATTCTTAGTAACGTAAAAATTATAATTGACGAGAAAGAGAAAACTATTATATTAAATGATTTCCACTTATTACCAACGTGTGGACACGCTGGTGAACGCCGAATGACAAACAATATCAAGAGACGGTACTATTGGCCCAAGCTAGAACAAGACGTTAGGAATTTCATTAGGAAATGTAGTAAATGTCAGTATATGAAGCATTCACGAGAAAATAAGGAGCCGATGCAAGTTACTACAACAGCCACAACGTCTTTAGAAAAAATATTCCTGGACGTAGTAGGGCCACTGGAAACGGATGTAGACGGATTTACCTACATTCTGACTATACAATGCGAACTAAGTAAGTATATCGAAGCATACCCATTACGCAACAAGGACACAGTCAGTGTGGCGCGAGCTTTAGTTAATAACTTCATACTAAGGTACGGTATACCCAAAATCATTGCCACCGACAGAGGGACAGAGTTCACGTTGTCGACATTTAAGGAGGTATGTAAGTTGCTAAAAATAGAAAAATTGCAATCGAGGGCTTACTATCATCAGTCTCTCGGTTCTATTGAGAATATGCATAAGCACCTTGGTGCATTTTAAGAATTTATTGTGACGAACACGCAGACACATGGAGCCACTGGCTACCATTCTGGTATTTCGCTTACAATACCACTATACATAGTTCTACTAAATATTCGCCATTTGAGCTCGTTTTTGGAGAAGAATGCCGAATACCTTGTAATTTAAGCGATACTTTGGATCCATTGTATAATCCTAATAATTACATGTTAGAATTAAGGCATAGGTTACAGCTAGCTCATAAGGAAGCCCGAGAGCATTTGTTAAAAAGTAAGTTAGCGAATAAGAACTTGTATGTCAAAAATGTTCTTCCATTTGTTTATAAGAAGGACGATTTAGTTTTGATAAAAAATGAAACTGGGAAAAAATTGAGCAAATTGTATAACGGCCCATTTAAAGTAGTGGAAGATCGTGGACCGAATGTAATATTAATTAATAAGGGAAAAAATGAAACAATTCATAAAAACCGTGTAAAATTGTTTATTGAATAATTAAGTATAAAAAATGTTTTCTAATTATATTTCGTTTTTTTCTTATTAGCCCCGGTGGTGTAGTGGGCACATCAATGATCAATGTACTTAGGTTAGAACAGTCGTAATAAAACACTCGACATACTGAGACGTGTTCTTTCTTTGAACCTAACACACACCTCTCCACAGTAGTGAACATGAAAAAAAGTGAAATGAAATCAAGTGAATTAAAGATGAGTGATGTGAAGTGAAATAAAGTGAAGTGAACTGAAGTGAAGAGAAGTAAAGTGAATAAAAATAAATAAATGCAGGTGTACCTATCTTAACGACGGGCGACACGGCTACGACGGCGTGCACGACCACTAGCCAGCGACACCACGCCCACATAGCGACACATCACCATCGGCTCCCGGGTGACACACTATCTGGAACAAAACAAAAGGTTACTAAAAAAACTTTATATTCCCTTCAGTTTCCACAATTGTCACTCATTTCAATAAAATAACTTCAACGGATTATATGCGTATATTATCTCATTTGAGTTCGTGACGTTTCGGAAACGTCGCAGCTGCCGTGTTCACGGTGTTGACTAAGAAAAGAGATATTTTTCTCCGTCAACGTTAGAATTTGTGCAAACTACCCACTTTGAGAGAACATATAACGGTGTACATACATGCCAGATGCGTTAAGAAACATGTGCCAGAAGAGCTTAATTATTTTATTAAAAAAAATAAAATACCGGCAGCGTTTCACAAAATAAGGCTTACTGAAGAGAAAGAAACACTGCAAAGAAAACTCCCAGACTCCCTCGTTAATAATTATATTATTACTTTTATGAAAGCAAATACTCTACTGAACTACTTTTGAACAGCACAGAACTAAATTATCGAACGAGAGAAATATGTTGTCTCTTAATGGCTTTGTTTGGCAATGATGACAGAGGCAGCGGTTGGAAATAAAAAGCGAAAGCCCAGTGGCATGCCGTGGGAGAGACCTATATAAACCAGTAGTGGAAGGAGATGCGCTGACGATGATGAATGCCACAAGGGCGAATGATCCAGGGGGATCTTGGGAGACATGATATGACTCCCCCCAGCGCCGTAGGATGGGTTTAAAACAACGATCGCTAGAAGCTACAAAGTTTTAGTAAATAGCTAGAACTAAAGAATAAAACTCTCTACACTGGATTAAAATATTATACCGCCAATTTCGGCCGAGTAAACTGATGTTAGACGTAAACTTGGGTGCATTGCGACTTCCTTCAATTCATTCGTTCAACATTACCGAGTAACTATGCGAGAGTGAGTTATCCGTAGACTAGCATGATGAAACGAAATTTAAGTTAACCATCGAGTAAATTGTTAGAGTAAATTTATACTGGGGTAGCCAGTTAGCCATATAATTTATCGTATAAATTAAATGTTGGTGAAATGGCCCATGAAAAGGCAAGATCTTGCTGTCCACAATATCAATTTACCAGTTCTGGCAAATTGCTTTACTTACGACGTGACAAGTCCGGATGCCCGCCGTAAACTCGGCCACGTCATAAGATATACAAACAGACGGTAGACGGAATTTTTGCCAAATGTCACGATTCTAGGCCGACGGGAAACGGAAGTAAGCTATACGATATAACGAGTGTCTTTTTAGGCATTGTATTCTAATAAAACAATATAAACAGATCGCGTAAAGTCTCATTTGAGTTCCCGACATTTCGGGAGCTTTACAGCTCATAACATTAACAAGAAAAGGTTGGTTATTCCGGGCGCGTTTTAATGAATTCGATGCCTCTTTTCAGTTATTTATTTTCATTAATTGGGTCGTGTTCGAAGTCTGCTATCCGAAAAATCTGCATCTGAAACGACGTCATAAAAGCTACATCCATAGACACATTTTTACGATGAATAGTGAAGATAAATGTGTTTTTTTTTTATAATTCCTGTTCGAATCCCGGCAGGGCAAGTGTTTGTGTGATGAGCACGAATGTTTGTTCCTGGGTCTTGGATGTTTTCTATGTATTTAAGTATTATAATTTATCCATATATTATGTATATCGTCGCCTAGTACCCATAGTAAAAGCTTTGCTTAGTTTGGGACTAGGTCGATTTGTGTAATATTGTTGTCACGCATAGCTATAAGTATTATCCATATCATTAAGATTATTTTATCGTTCAAAGTGTAAAATATAATACTTACGTGTCTTAGAAAATCATTATCATTCGCATAGGTATATAGTAAGGTATTATACGTATGATTATCGCTAGAACAGGATTGAATCACCTCCTAACTCAAACCTGCGTATTGTCTGGCGCACGACGTAAACATTATGAGCCAGTAACTCTCTCACGCCAGCATATATTTATAACCTTGTATATCTACCTACTCACACGATATGCAACGGCACGCGTAAGAGAGAGACAGCTCATCTCCACTGAAAATAGGTCTCAGTAGTAAACAAACCCTAAGCAGACTAAATAAAAGATAATCATAACAAAGTACCCAGATCTCCTAGATATAGGTTTATGACGACCGGTTTGGCTCAGTGGGAGTAACGTTGCCTGCGAAGCTGAGGTCCTGGGTTCAAATCCCGGTAAGGGCAAATATTTGTGTGATGAGCATAAATATTTGTTCCTGAGTCTTGGATGTTTTCTATGTATATAAGTAATATATCTATTAAATATATCGTCGTCTAGTACCCATAACACAAGCCTTATTGAGCTTACCATGGGACTAGTTCGATTTGTGTAAAATTGTCCCGTAATATTTATTTATTTATTTATTTATTTATTTATTTATAAGTACATATATATATATATATATATATATATATATATATATATATATATAAAAAATACAATAAATGATTAAATAAAAATACCTTGAGTGACCTTTATTAATTTTCCTGCCTACAAGAGATCTAGGGAATTAATTTATGTAAATGTCATTATTATTTATTTATTTTACAATGATATAATTATGTACATCATACACATTTTATTTCTATGCCATAATCATTGCAAATATTATTAACATTTTCTATTCTCAAATTCATTTATACTATAGCAAGTGAGTTCCTTAAATGTTTATTGATTTCGATATTGTAAAAAGGAATTCTATATTGTATTCATAACAAATTCTGACAAGTATTTTTGAAACTTGTGAGACATATTATTGTCCCCATAATATGTAGAATAGCAAACCTATGTTTCACCAATGGCGTCTTCCCTGCGGCACTCAAACGTGCTCTAGTCACTCCGGTGCACAAGAGTGGAGAGAATAACGAGATCAATAATTACAGGCCAATTTCTGTATTAACATCTATCTCCAAAGTAATAGAAAAACTTATAAACCTTCGGCTTATTAATTATCTCAATAAATTCAAAATTCTTTCTGACTCACAATACCGCTTCCGACAAGGAAAAAGTACTGAGGATGCTGTTCTGGCTCTTACTACTTTAATCACCCGACAAGTTGACAATGGACAAAAATGTATGGCTATATTTCTGGATCTGAAAAAGGCTTTCGACACCGTGTCTTTCTCCATTCTTGTGCGCAAGCTGGATGCCATGGGCATTAGAGGCAGGCCCCTTCAACTCTTTAATAACTACCTCAGTGATCGCCATCAAATTGTTAAAATTGAAAATCATCTCAGTGCGGAAAAAGAAATTACATACGGCGTCCCCCAAGGAAGCGTCCTCGGGCCTAGCCTGTTTCTAGCCTATATAAACGATTTGACGGATCTTGCTATTGATGGCGGGAAAATTTTCTCTTATGCGGATGATACCGTAATAGTATTTAATGACAGTACCTGGGAATCCGTGTTTGCGAAGGCTATGCGAGGCCTGCAATTGGTATCTTCATGGTTAAAAGAAAATCTTCTCACACTAAATCTAGCCAAGACTAATTATATTTGTTTTACAAAAAATAAAAGTACCCAACCAACTGATACACTTAAACTGAAATTGCATATCTGTAATCTACAGAATTCACAAAACTGCAATTGTAAACAGATTGAGAAGGTCGCTACCACAAAATACCTAGGGGTTATTCTTGATGAACGGCTCTTCTGGCATGCCCACATTGAACACATCAGTAATAGAATAAAGAAACTGATATGGATATTTAAGATCTTAAAACACGTTACATCTAAAGCTTTACTTAAACAGTTGTATATCACGTTGGCTCAGTCCATTATGACCTATTGTATAGTAATATGGGGTGGTGCAAACAAGTCCAATTTCATTGATGTAGAAAGAGGTCAAAGGTATTTGCTCAAAGTCATGTATTCAAAACCATACAGATATCCCACTAGTGAGTTATATAAAGAGTGTGAATTACAGACAATGAGAAAACTATTTGTTTTCAACGCACTCCTGAAGCTACACAAAACCCTAGCTTTCAAACCGCAAACTACAACACGAAGAAGGAAAGTCAATGTTGTTGTGATACCCCCTTCTAAATCAGTTTTTGCAGAAAGGCAATTTGTAACTCAATCTGCGCACCTATACAATTACATAAATAAAATACTTACCATATACCCGCTACAGTTGTTTAACTGTAAAAAAGTCATTTCGGAATGGATCAAGACACTAAACTACGAAGAAACAGAAGCACTACTGTACCACAAAGCTTAACCTGACCACAAAGACACGAATACTCAAACACACGCACACGCGTATTTACATATACATATATATAAATTTATGAACATCTTGGTACATGTTTTAGTTTTAAGATAATTAGTTAACATAGTTACAAACAGTTTTAATTGTAAATTAAATATTATTTTCGGTTACGTATTAAAATCTTATTGGAAGAGCGGAATCTCCTGCCACAAGTATCTGTAATACTTGCTAGGAGATTCCAACCATGACTACTTATGTAACATATCATAGTAACCAAATAAAAAATTTCATTTTCATTTTCAGTATTTTAGTGCGACAGATTTGTTGTATAATTAATTATTAATTCAAATGAATAAAATTATACTAAAATAATACAATTAAGAGTACCTATACTATATACAAGTATCAGTAAATGACTAAGTATGTATTACAATAAATATTTTACATTACAGACAAAATAAAAGAAAATAAAAAGTATATATAAACCTTAAACTAAACTTATAAGATGAAAAAGATTATAGAAAGAATACACCATCTAAAAGGTCCGCCTACGGCATCGTCCCCAGTATGCTGGCAGCGTTACCTCTTTGTATTGCTAGAGAGATTCTCTGGCAGAGGTAAGCGCCAGCCCTGGGGTCTCCCGATGCGTCAATGAGTTGTTTCGACAAGGCCTTAACGAACATACACATGTCAGCTGACCATGGGCCCAATGTCTCGAGTGCAAGCGCCGCAAACTCGTAGTTGTTTAATAAGGTCGAATATTTGCGGCGCTTGATCATTTGGGCCTGGTCAGCTGCAGCGCCGGCCTTTGAGCGGGTCGCCTGGATGTGGGACTGCGCGAAAGTGTCGACACACGTCGCGTCCCACACGAGCACCCTGCCAAGCTTCCATGGCACCAGCGTTGCTCCGACGGGGCGCTTGCCATCGTCTCTCGCCATACCGAAGGGTTCAAGTACCGCAGGCACAGAGGCGGTGGCAAGCGAACGGCGAATTAAATCGTTAATGGTGCCGTGGCGGTATAAGCGGCCGGCGCTCCTTGTGCAGGAAAGGCCATGTCGACCCAAACGATCGACGTTCTTGCCGCAGGTGCACGTATGGGACACACATTTCAGATCCAAGACGCAAGCATATCGCTATTCTTAAGCAACTTGGGTCCAAAACCATGCCTATCTGCTTTGAAGGCAGTGCACGCAACCAATGACCCGACTTGGGCGTGGATACGGCCAGGAAGCGAGCCCGATCTGAATCGTCCGAACTGGTCTGAAAGAGTTCAACATGGGTTGCCTTAAGACATGGGGAGTCTCAGGCTCTTTGTATATGTTTTGTGGTTGGGGTATTCTGTCCGGGGCAAGCGCGGCACCACGCTTCTCTGGCCTACCTAAGATACACTACCTCGTCGTCTACAAACCTAGATTGGTTTAGAATTAAATTGACAAGAGATAATGAACCATTGGAGGAGGATATAAACGCTGGTAGTGCCACGCTACTCATGGAGCGAATCCCCAGACCTGATGGGAAGAACCGCTTGGGTCCAAGACCTTGCATCAAAATTTACATTTGCAACTTTAGACAGAGTTGATTGAATTGAATTATCGATGTGATATACATAATATTAATACTAGAAATAAGCATAAGCTCGCAGTGCCTGCTACTAGGCTCCATAAAATAAGGAGATCATTCATGGGTAACTGTGTGAGATTTTATAATAAACTTCCTAGCAGCATAACTGAGTTGTCTATTGGTAAATTCAAAAATATTGTGAAACGAAAATTATTTTCTAAAGCTTATTATAGCACACAAGACTACATGAATGATGAAGCCGCGTGGGATTAATGTAAATTATAGCGTCATGTAGGTATATGAATAATTATTTTAACGAATACCTAAGGTATTATTATTATTTTAATCTTAATTGTTTTATATACTCTGACATTTAGAATTTTATTCTAGACACATTCTAGATTATTTATTTTTTATTGACAATCCTTTTGGGATTTATCTTATTGATTATTTTAATTTTAAAAATGATGATTTTATCAATAATTTTACACTTAAGTTAAATGATCTGATTAGGTTTTTCTGGGTTTCCCTAATCCTTGCAGCAAATGTTGGATCATATTGTATTTCTCCCAGCAAACATTCACTCTCATGTAACTGACATTTCGAAAGTGCTTGTAACTAGGCCTACTTGAATAAAGAATATTTTGATTTGATTTGATTTGATGGATGATAATATGGTCGGAAACTTCCAAATCGGGCAGCTGCGGAGAAGATATAAGAATTTAGGGGTGAATAAGCCGAAACGGATAATGAATAGAGCCATGTGTGGATTAATTTTAAAAAGAAGATCGGATGTGTCGTTAAAAAGATTAAGTTTACATTTAAAAACGGGGTGGATAGCATCGTCAGAAATTGTGTAAATTAATTTATGTAAAATACTAGGAGATGCTATTTGCTACTGCACACAACAATCTCATTTAGGACGCTATTGCGCATGCGCCGAATGAGCGCTAGTATAAATATAGGCCCACGGCCTAAGGCCAGTCAGTCTCTTTACAACACCAAGTGCAGCAGTAGCAAAAAGCAGCAAATAGTCATGAAGAATTTATAAGTGCATTTTTTAATTCAATCTCCATACAGTCCACAAATAGCTTAAAGTTATTTCGAGTGACCAGTCGAAGAAAGTAGGAAGGCCACTCGTCTTAATTGTCCCTGATATTTATTTATTTATTTATTAAAGAAACGTCGAAATATCATAATGAGCCTAAAAAGGGAAATCAAGGAAAATAAATATTTTTTTAAACCTTTTATTTAATTTGCAACATTCGTAGGCTTAAATTTTTTTTAAGATATTGCTTCGTATAACTACAGTATTTTTTTATTATTTAAAAGAAAATTTCAATTAAGGAAAAAGTGTATACCAACTATACAGTTAATGACACTTTGTGACAACCTAAATACGAAAATGGTCGTACACTCCACACTCATTGTTGTACTTCTGATATAAGTGACGCAAGACGTATCGTTAGATTTTTATAGGTGGGTTGTGGCACCCAGCCGATATGCCTGACTTTTAATATCGTTTTTTAATGGGTGTCATATATACACAATTTATGTAATTTTGGGATCGATTATTTCTGAAAATATTTCCAAAAAAAAAGTAATTATACTTCAAAATGTCTTTAAAAGAACTGTCGAAATGTGAGCCACACATTGATAATTGGTGAAGGAGAAAAAAGTTTTAGTTACACGTGTGGAGCGCATCCCCTAGTTTTTTTTTTGTTATTTAATTATCAAAGTAAGTAGCAGCTTATACAAGACAACTGTAGGTACAGTAACATTGCATCAATATACATCTTATAGTTTTTGAGTGACATAGGGACTGACGGACGGAACGAACGTGACGAAACTATAAGCGTTCCATCTTTGGCATTTTGGCTACGGAACCCTAAAAACTCGAAATTACTACTAAAATTGATTTTTTACGAAAATCTTGATGTTTTACCACCACGGTATTCGTGATTTTTAAAGTGAATGTCATCACTAAGAATCTATAATCTTGAAATACAAAGATCCAAATAATGAAAAATTTTTTAGACTCCGACCGGATTTGAACCAGTGCCTTGTGCCTTGCCGGTGCGCACGCTCTGCCAATTGAGCTACAGAGTCTTCAAATTTTGTCACTACTTGTTACAAGATCTTTGTATTTTGTGTTTTTATTTTGTGATCTTTGTACTTTGTGTTTTTCGCCGTCAGCGCACCTGGTGAACATCTATGAAACTAAATGTTCACCCTAACAGAGCGAACTTTACAGTTGCCACATGCTAGCTAGAGATGTCGCTCTAGTGTAAACATTGATTTTTTACGAAAATCTTGATGTTTTACCACCACGATATTCGTGATTTTTAAAGTGAATTTCACCACTAAGAATCTATAATCTTGAAATACATTTATTATTTGGATCTTTGTATTTCAAGATTATTGCTACTAAAATTGTTAATATATCTCGGAATCGGAAGATACTAAAAATCGCGGTGCATACATGGGGGTCAAACCGATAGCTTTTGACCTGCTCTATCAGCTCTTCTAGGTTTATGTTCGGTCTTTGGAACAACCTGCAAACATCTGCGGGCCTATGATGATCGCGTTTATCACGCGATAAATGATATGATAACGCGCCTGTCACTCTCGCACTCACTTACGTGTCAGAAGGTGACGGCAGCTATGTCACTTATTTATCGCGTGACAAACACAACCATCATAGGCACGTTGTAGTAAAACTAGCCTAGGTATTACCTATCCACACGTGACTAATTAGCCATGTTAAGCCTGTCTAGACCGAAACAGTAAACTAGAATAGCTATTAACATAATTGTATTCGATCTGCACAGCCTACACGTCGCTCTAGTTAAATGTTTAAGTCATTGAACGCCTGCCAAGTCGGCTAAGCCGGGGTATAACTTCATTTAAATGTTAATGTAATCACTATTGCACCACACTTAGATAAGATCACACTGCACCTTTTGCACTTATACGCGTGCTACATATGGTGAATGCACCCCGAATGAATGCTTCTATACTTCATCGTTCCATACCTAATAAACTATTATGAGACTGAAATTTTACTATGTTACAACTAACTATTACATCTAAAATATAAAATACTTGCACATAAAATTGCTTCTTTGCACGCTCACACACTCATTCACAAACACATACACATCTGCACACACAAATGCAAATGCACGTTAAAATAAATTACAAAATTTACTTAGGATCAAGTTTCTAGTTTTTTTAGTTTAATATATAAAAAAATGTTAACTTTAACCTATCATGAGAACTATAATATGTCATACTTACTAGGAGATCCCAAACCTTTCAGATTGTAACCACAATGATTGTGACCAATTTTTTTTTTCATTTTTCATACCTTTCAGAGTTACCACAGACATACATTCAAATACACAGTTACAGCCCCACAAATAAAGACGCCGAACTTATTATTACCACTTTCCGGTTCCGTACCAAAAAGGTAAAAAAGGAACCCTTATTGTGCGACTCTGTCTGTCTGTCTGCCTGTCCGACTATTAAAACGCCATATCCAAACTACTTATGCTATCTTTTTGAAATTTGGAATATTTATAAACATGGTTAGCCCACATGTATTGCAAAGGTAACATTTTAAAATATATTTTTATAAAAAAAAAAACAAAGAATGTGGGGAGGGGACATTTTTGAACATTTTTTTATTACGGTTCATTTTGTTTTATTAAAGAAAATGTGCAAACTTAACTCAACCAAAACCGGGTCATAATGTTAGGATAGTTTGTAAGGAACCCTCGGTGTGTGAGTCCGACTCGCACTTGGCCGGTTTTTTTCGATAGGAGCTAAACTACTACTACATATACGGTTTCCATACAAACCCGTTATTTCATTTTACGCTGTCAAAATTTCAAAACTAACAAATAGTTTCACCAACCGCTTTTGAAAACGTTTACCCGTACATCCTGATATTATACTGGTATTTAACTTTTTAGTACAATGTTATAGTGCAATATGAACTTTTTAAATATCAACATACAACTCAAATGATCAAACACCGGAATATTGTATATGACCTTTTTCGTCCTGAATTTTTTGGGGTTTTACACTAAAGCAAACTTTTAGTTAAAAGTTGTTTGAAAAAACGAACAAACTTTATGGTAAATGGTTTTGGCGGCAGAGCAACTGCTGAATTATTTTGCATTTTTTTTATTTAGTTTCACTATCCCAGATGGCCCGGGTGTGTGATGGGTACCTACGATGTTTTGGGATCGGGTGTTTTGGGAATCGGATACGAAACCGTACGTATTTTTTGGGGTTAACACATTCTAGGAAACGGTTTATTTAGGAGATGGTAGTGACGGGAATTTTCGGGATTAGGTGTTTTTGGGAAATAAAATCATACCAAAACGTATATTTTGGGGAAAAGTACATTGTGGAAAAGATACATATCGGGAAACGGATTATTTAGGAAACGTTAGGGATGGGTACGGATGTTTTAGGAAATGGACAGAACGATGCGAAAGGCCTTCAACTCCATTCGCGGAGGAGAAAAAAGTCAGTAAATGGTATCCTATAGTTCACATCGAATGTCCAGCAATTCTTTGTGTTCTCATCACGTCAAAACGGCTGAATAGATTTCAACCATTTTTGGTAGAAGGATATTTTTTATCCGATTACGGAGAAGCAAAAAGCAGGGTTATGAATTTTCTCCTCCACGAACGAAGTTGCTAATAGAATTATTTTGTTATGTTATAGCAGGCATACAAGCAGACGGATCGTCTGATGGTAAGCGATCACCGTCGCCCATAGACACCTGTAATACAGAGGAGTCACAAATGCGTCACCGGCCTTTCAGGTGGAAGTACGCTCTTTTCTTGAAGGTTCCAACTTTCATCAATAAGTTTTCTGTACACAGGACTGTTTTTTTTTAGTGAACTCAATTAGGCACTAAACCTGAAAGCCGTTACCGTTAAGCTTTAAACGCACATTAAACAGTTAAGGGCGGAGTGGACGGGCTACCAAAACTTACACATATTAAGTTGTAAAGTTGGTAACTATTGGTAACCCTTTCACAATCGGAAAAACTTTCAAGTAGGTATAGTTTTCAGTTTTAAGGAGAGGCAATGCACTTACCTGGATAACAATGACATTAAACCTAAACAAAAGTATAATCTGCTTTTGTTCTCGAAATTGCAAGCCAATATGCATGAAATTTTTTATCGCTTTTTTTAACAAAATACAAAATACCGTAAAAACTATTTCAAAATGTGAAATTAAAATTAAAATCGGCCAAGAAATACGCATAATATAGGCATTTTAAACTAGTAATTAGACAGAGAGGTCCGATGTGCACTGTTACGTCACAATGCACTCCGGCCATATAAACTCCATATTAAATTCTGTTTTGCAAGAAAGAGATAGAATGATATGTTTGATGGCTTATATCTTGGTTATTTTTATAGCTATTCGATAAAATATTTTTGCCTACTGTTTGTTACATGATTGAGCTTTTAATAAAGCAAAAAATAAAATTCATGAATATTCCATATTACTGAAATATAAATGTTAGAAGTGCATTGAAATTTTTTGAGCATTTGAATGTGCAGTAAGGGAAGTTGTAACACGTAGCTGTTTCACTCTTGTGGAAATATAAGTATGTAAGTAAGTATGAAATAATAAGTACTATAGGTGTTTCAGTTGCGCTTACTGTACATTGCATTTATCAATCCTATTTGATAATGGGTTAAATTTAAATGGACTTAAAGAAAAATAGCATTCTAGAAATTGAGTATTTAAAACAAGTTATGAATGCTGTTATTCAATTGGCGCATTCAGTGGCACGCACAGGGTTTTTGAAATGAAATGAAATGAAATTATTTATTTGTTATTTGCTTTAGATATGGTACATACAAAAGATGGTCAGAAACACGTATAGCCCTTAACATATCTAACCAGTAACACTGGCGTGCAAAAATACACAATTAAATTATTTCAACATGTCAAACATTATTTTGACATTAAATTTTCAATTAAATTATAATAAATATACACACTACCAAATTAAAACAATTTACATAAAATGGATAATGAATTACACTAATAAATACAAGTCAATAATCAATAATTTAAATAATCCTTAACTGAATAAAATGTCTGCTCTCTTAACCAATTGTACAATTTATTTTTAAATCGATGTAATTTGAGATCCTTGAGATCGTTTGGTAATTTATTAAATATCCGTATGGCCATTGGAAAACAGTTTCTACGATATAGATCAGTTTTTGCTTTAGGATACTGTAACCTCTGTGGATATCTCGAATTAAAGTTACTTACTTGGCCTTTTGTGCTAAAATAGTGTGCATGAGTTTTAACAAAAACACAGATTTCAAAGAAATAAAGAGATGGTACAGTTAATAAATTCAGTTTTGGGAACAATGGCTTACAGGACGTTATGGGACTAACGTCACGTATACCACGTATGCACTGTTTTTGACCTATAAATATTCTATTTATATCGATCGAGTTTCCCCAGAGAAATATACCATATCTTAACACTGATCCCACGTAGGCATGATAAGCTTTAAGCGCGGTTTGTCGATTGGCTATTTTAGCCAGCCTCCAAAAAGCAGATGCAAATCAATTTATTTTGCTACTTAAATTCTCAACATGTTTTTCCAGGAGGACCTATTATCTAACGTTATACCTAAATTTTTTATATCATTTGATTCTTTTATAATTTGGTTTTCATAACTCACTAGAATTTTTTCTTTGCTTTCATGTCTGTTATAGAATTGAATATAGGTTGTTTTTTGGAGATTTACTGCCAGGTTATTATCTTTAAGCCATTTTATTATGTCCCTAACTAGTGGAGTGATCCACTAATAAATTGCAAAAATTGTGATTATTATCATGATATTTGTAAAACAAAAAGTATGACCCTAACTGTTTTATTTATATCATCATTAAAACTTTCTTTATCTGCACACTTTATTACGACAGAAATATCGTCAGCATAAAGAGTACAGTGGTGGCGTGTTACCAACGGTAAATCATTTATGTATATCAGGAATAGTAAAAGGCCTAAAATACTACCCTGAGGGACGCCCATGTTATTAGGTTTTGGGTCAGATTGGCAATTGAAAGCGCCACCGTTTGAGTCGATACTCATCAGCTGAACCTGCTGATATCTATTGCTCAAATAGCTCTCAATCCATTTTTTTTACACTCCTCTTAAGCCATATACTTCACATTTATGTAGTAAGATTTGATGTGAA
Organism: Hedya salicella; assembly: GCA_905404275.2. Taxonomy (NCBI): domain Eukaryota; kingdom Metazoa; phylum Arthropoda; class Insecta; order Lepidoptera; family Tortricidae; genus Hedya; species Hedya salicella. Next base: position 50,094,717 of record FR990097.1, on the reverse strand, counting down.
AGAAACAAAAGGTAGTCAGACAAAGGTAGTCAGTTATTCTGTGCCTATATGGAGCCATGGTCGTTCAGGGCTTCAGGGTAGGCAGTTTCTCTGTGCCTATATGGAGCCATGGTTTAACTCATGCGCGACCTTAATTTTATCGATAATATTTTTCGACATGTTGCAACATGTGTCAGGATTAATTTCTTATATTGAGGTCAGTATAGTAAGGATTATAAGTATGGTATCGCCACTTCTTCTTAATCAAATCGTATCTTGCTCTAACCAAAAACGTAGTTAGGACTCTATATGACGCTCAAATGTACTTATTTCGGAGACCTTTTTTCGGAGTTGGATTTCAGACACGAGTAATTATAAAAAAGCCAAAGGAATTACATCATCTGTGAAAATTTCAACTGTTTAGCTATCACGGTTCATGATATACAGTCTGGTGACAGATGGACAGACAGACAGACGGATGAACAGCGAAGTGTTAGTAATAGGGTCCCGTTTCACCCTTTGGGTACGGAATCCTAAAAACTACATAACGTCAGCCAACCTACACACCATATGTGCATTGTCTGACGTGGATTGGCAAGAACGTGAATAAAATCCTATTGGTTTATGATAAATTAAACCAAAACTCTTTATTAAAAGTAGCAAATTACTTTGTGAACACGCTTTTATTAGGTCGACCTGTATGTAACTATGTAATGGAATCTAAGTTAACTCATATAACCATCTTCCAAGGATCGTAGCGTCATAAAAATTGGCAGCTGTATGTACTTCTAATGACAATACAATAATATGGTACTGTCGAACTGATCTGATGATGGAGCCGGAACATATGAACTGGAACTTCATGATGGAACATCGTATTATTGCTGTGTTTGGATTTGTTAGGAAAGTCTTGTAAAGCGTGTTTTTCTAGTGTTTTTTTAAACTGTTAATGTATTTTAAAATTAAAATACACTCGTTAATGTAGCTGTCTCTCAGTAGAAAAAGAGACGACGCTTCAGAAAACAAAGCACGTTCAAGTGGGAAGATGGTGTCAGAATGCGCGAAATTCGAAATTCAAGATTTAAAAAGAGAACTATTTTAACAGTTTAGATTCGCTGACGTCATCAGCGCCTCTTACTGAGCACGGTCCCGCCTGCACTCCATCAAATATTATTACAATATCCATGAATATATCACGCTACTATCCATATCAATTTCAGAAATAAATACCGCCAGCATCATTAAATGTCGGCCATTTTAAAATACGCATTTGCTATCATTCGATAAGGGCGTAAGTGCCATGATTTTCATACTAACATACGATTTTACCGAGCTAGCATGATCTGTATACAGGTAACAATGAAACAGGATTTACGGTTATATTGTACTTAGAATTAATTATCCTGAAAGTGATTAGAACGGATTATTGTGCTTAGTTCATTATATCACAACAGAATGGAGCTTAATCGCGTGTATAAATATGATCTACTTCGAATTTCCTGCCGCTGCCTCTCGTTTACTGTTAATTCCTTAGGAATCGTGAAATTTTCCGGGATAAATAGTCTCCTATGTCACTCTGCAGTCTTTATTCTAACTAAATGCATCACGTCAATCACGAACAAAGCAACAAAAAATCGCATTTAAAGGTGCGTCCACACTTGTATCATTTGCTCGTATCCGATCACCGTGTCGTGGCATGACTGCGTATCGTGCTGCTTGGACGCTCACTGTCGCCGCGCCGATCATGACGCACTCTTCCGATATAAGTGTGTGATACGCGTAGCAAGTAGATTTCGAGCGATCGGATCGGCGCAACGTCTAAACGCGTGATCGTGACACGCGATCATGCCACGCGACGATGATCTGATACGGGCAAATGATACAAATGTGGACGCACCTTAAAAGGAGGTTTTTAGGGTTCCATACCAAAAAGGTACAAAAGGAAACCTTATGGTGCGACTCTGTCTGTCTGCCTGTCTGTCTGTCTGTCTGTATATCCGACTATTAGAGCGCCATATCTCAAAAAGTACTTATGCTATCTATTTGAAATTTGGAATATTTATAAACATGGTCAGCCCACGTGTATTGCGAAGAAAACATTATAAAACGTATTGGGGGGGGGCAAAAATTAAAAGTCTAGTCACTAGGTCAAGTATGGTATCATATGAAGGGCTTGATCTGTACATTTTCTACAAATTTTGTAATTTTCTGGAATTTTATATGAATATGACACGAAAATTATAACTTTAAATCTATCTGTCTTGCTTTTCTTTTAATCACCAAAAATCATTTATGAATAACCCGATTTGGTTACGTTTTCCCCTCATTTGTATGTGACGCCATAGATACCAGAGGCAAACTAAAGTCAAGCGGCAAGTTAAGTCGGAATAAGTGAAAGTTTGTACGGAACCCTCGGTGCGCGAGTCAGACTCGCACTTGACCGGTTTCTTTTTCTATGTCAGAGGGGGCAAACGAGCAGACGGATGGCCTGATGGTAAGACATCACAGTCGCCTATAGATACCTGCAATACCAAAGGAGTCACAAGTGTGTTGCCTCCTTTCCTTAACCCAACTTTAGTCCAAAATTTACTCACATGGTCCAAATTAAATAGGCGTTTACTCGCCTAGATGCAGGTAGGTATATTATTATCAATGTTTTGTTTTGTTTTGACGACACTTTTAGCTCAGTGGGTTGCACAGCCGCCTACGAGGCTAGCGGTCCCGGGTTGAAATCCCGGCTAGGGCAAGTGTTTGTATGATGAGCACGGATGTTTGTCCCTTGGTCTTGGATGTTTTCTATGTATTCAAGTATTATACATACATACATATATACATACATACATACATTCATACAATCACGCCTTTTTCCCATTACGGGGTAGGCAGAGACTACGTCCTTCCACTTGCTACGGTCCTGGCATACAACTGCCGCTTCATCAACATTCATTAATCTCTTCATTTTGTGCTGTCACAACCCTTTCGCTTTGTCTCATTCACACACAGAATATCAATATTTCTCACATCCATCATCTGACATACTTCATCTATTTTATCATTCATTCCTCCCCTTACATTTGACATAGCAAAGCGGCTCTCAATAGCCCACTCTTCGCTCTCGCTGGGACCGAGACGTGATGGGTTGCTAACCACATAGCCGCCATTTGCGTTCCCATGAGCAACTAGCAGCAGAACCCCGCAGGTAAGGGTTTAGCCTTATTCTGAGGTCACCAGTCCCAGGGCAATTCGGCATGCTAACGACTAGACTCGCCTCTAGCCACGCATCCATCTGCACGGCATACCTTGAATTGGCGGAATACGAGGAAGGATAACAGGGTAAAGAAAGGAACTGTATGAATATAGTCAGGAGAAAGGGTTAAAGGATACTACTGTCCCGAAAGACTATGTATGAGCCAGTAGCAGCTCGGGGAGCCGGGGCGCATACCCGTATACCATAACGAAAATACCCGAAAGGCAACTTCGTATGAGTAATCCCCGACTGATTCAGTCAGTTGTATATCGTCGCCTAGTACGCATAGTACAAGCTTTGCTTAGTTCGGGACTAAGTCGATTTGTGTAAGATTGTCCCTGATAAAAAAAAATGTGCTCATTCATTCAAGACACTTTTTTATGATTGTAGAGTATGATTTGTTAGAAATCTTTAATAAGGGCCATTTATTTACTTATTTATTTTTGTCAGGACCATAATACCACAGATTATATAATATTAATAATACCCATGTTTTTATACTATCAGAAAAAGGGTAAACAATCTTGATTTGTATTTTTATTGAAAAACACTTTCGGACAATAAGTCTCAGCAAATATGTAACAATTATAATACCAACGATGGTAATTAACATTATTTTGGTTTCATAAGTAATAATTGCAATTTTTTTAAGCGTTTTCTAATAAAAAGACGAGAGATTGAAGTCAAATGCCTGCCTCTCTTACATAAAACATATATATTGCTTTCATGCCATAACGGGGCAACAGATTGACGTGATTTTTTGCATATAGTTAAAATAGACGCTAAAGATTGACATAGGCTACATTTTATCCCGCAAAAATGTGCGGGTTCTGGGGAATAAACAGGCACGAGTTAATGTCCCCATTTTTAATACCTACGTACCTAGGTATGTGTGATTTCATGAATGTTCCAAGCCTGGCGGCGTTCCACTAATGAGCTCGATCGATTAATCTTAATGACACCGAGCTGTTGGACGAATGAGTGAACGAAATGAATGCACGAATGAGTTTTATTCAGGCACTAAAGAGGAAACGCGAACTTTAATAGAGACCTAGAAGGTGTCCGCAATTTTCTTCGCAGAGGAGAAATAGTACATAACTGCAGAGGTTGGGAAAATAGGGACTGCCAGCCAAGTAGGTACGGACGGAAAGATAGGGATACGAGGCTGGAAATCCTTTTTCAGGCCAAGGTATGTATAGTGAAATAAAATGAATATGAAATAAAACACCGGCTAAGAGCATGTCGCACTGTGCTCAATGTAGGGTTCCGCAGCCGCTCATACGAAAAAATGCACTGTAATGAAAAAAAACCCGGTCAAAGCATGTCGGACCATGCTCAGTGTAGGGTTCCGCAGCTTTTCATACCAAAAAATGCACTACAGATGAAAAAATACCATGTGAAAAAGTGCACTAGCAAAAGAGCGTTTCTCCAGGGCACTTACACCCTTTTGTGGAGAAGCGAGTAAACCGTTTTTAAGTTATTTCTGAAAAGCGGAGAAATAACTTAAAAACGGTTTACCCGATGTGTTAAAAATATTTTTGATTGATTTTTTTTAGTTAAAAGCCTGACTAATTATATAATCTACTTAAATAAGAAATTAAAAAGTAAATAAACATTCACAAACTAATCATAATCATAACTTCTATTGCACCATGGTAACAAGTTCTTACAAGATATATGGTATCGCATGGACCCTGAAAAAATACCATGTGAAAAAGTGCACTAGCAAAAGAGCGTATCTCCAGGGCACTTACACCCTTTTGTGGAGAAGCGAGTAAACCGTTTTTAAGTTATTTCTGAAAAGCGGAGAAATAACTTAAAAACGGTTTACCCGATGTGTTAAAAATATTATTGATTGATTTTTTTTAGTGAAAAACCTGACTAATTATATAATCTACTTAAATAAGAAATTAAAAAGTAAATACACATTCACAAACTAATCATAATCATAACTTCTATTGCACCATGGTAACAAGTTCTTACAAGATATATGGTATCGCATGGACACCAATTGCCTTAAAACTAAGATTAAAACTAATTTTACACATAGAATAAAAATTAAGCACAGCCACAGTTGAACTTAAAGTTACTTATAATAACAAAATCATAATAACGATGTGCCATAGATAGTCAAAAGAAGAAATAAAAGCCGCTAAAACAAAGGACAATCGCTTTGTTGGCCATGGCCACATTGGCCTTGGCATTTGGATTTTATGAAATTCCTTTATAGTCCTCTAATTTGAAATTAGAACGATTCTTCCACAAAGACGTACTTAACATTCTATTATAACGAAGATAGGAACGACATTCCCTTGTATGTTTGAGAAAAAATATTATATTGACTCTATAGTCCCTATAGAAGAACAAAATTAAAATGTCGACGAAGTGAATCTAAACGCAGATTATGGTTGCTGTATTCAAATGGTATAGATAGATTAAAACCCGATACAGACTGATGCTCGCGACGACGCTCTCACTATTCCCTTTGTATACTAGGCGCATATCTGAATAATTTTTTGCAGCTAGACACAATGCGAACTGCCGATATTTTGATGAATTCCCGTTTCATTCAGAAAATCAGCTTTTTTACAAAAACGAGCTTCGAAAACTGCGTTATGGTTTTTTACACGTTTTTAGCTTGCAAAATTTGTAACACAATTTCTCTGATTTAGTTAAATAACCAACAGAGTATATAGAAATTGTGTTTAAGTGATGTATAAGTTTGATTTTTGACAATCGTCTATAGAGTTACAAACTGTTTCAGCTTTTAGTAGCGCGCGGCTACTAGAAACCACAAACTAACGTGACACATAATGATGTATGATTAAGTATTTATTTCATTTATGATAATTAATTAGGTAATTAAGATCATAAATTATTTCAAATAATAAATAATGTTTGTAGAGATTGTAACAAAAATAGCAGTTATAGACAGCAGTTCCACTGTTTAACTTAATTATTACAATACAATACAAAAAATATTTATTTCACACCAACAACAGAAACAGTACAATAGAGCCTTAACATAAAATACGGTAGACAATAGGCGGTCTTATCGCTAAAGAGCGATACTTATTTTGTTTTTTTTTTATTTGGAGCTGTTATACACATTTAGACCTAGTACAGACCTTGATAGTTTACAGTACACTAGAGGGTACTAGAGTATAGGTAAGTTATCCTTTACCTTTGTCTTAAATAGTAAACAACATGGTATCCTGAAAGTACACCGTTTTTGTCTTAAACTCCCATTTTCTCTTAAATAAAGTAACAGGAATTAATATTTTTAGTGCCATATTGCCATTTTCATATATTGTACTAGATTGTTTGACAGGGGGCTAAAGCCATTATGACACGAAGTGATGAATATGTCTGAGTGTCATAACGGCTTTTAGCCACATGGTAAACACTCTGCTTTTCACTTCGACTACGACAAAATAAAAAAGGCATAACATTAAAATTGTATATTTTATGAAAAACTAAAAGTAAAGTTTGATCAATTCTATCAGAAAGTTTGGCCAATCTGATCAGGTAGGTAAGTTTGTTTTTCAGTGTCATAGAAATTTGTATGGGATTATATGGATTTCTTTTAAACCCTAGGGGCTAAATTTACTATTTTAGTCTCGCTTCGCGAATCTAATATGACGTACTTTTTCAGTAGGAGAAGTGAAAAAAATATTTCCTTGAGAGAAAACAGCGGGTATTGGCATTAAATAGGTACATATTTTTCGGTTAGAATGTTCTTTACTATTTAGGACAAGCAAGGATAAATAGCCTATAAAAGTGAAGCGCATATTTTTATAGAGATTGTCATACAAATGGCAGTTGTATTGCGGTCGATCTGTTTAAGCCATTTCAGTTTGTCCGGTATTCCATGACACAGACTGAAATTCAATACAGGCCGGTGCCTTTGTCGCTCTCACTATTCCCTTTGTGTTTTCGGCGCATATCTGAATAAATTCCTCAAGATACACAATGTGGACAGTCAATACTTTGATGAGTTTTCCCGTGTCATTTGTTTTTAGGGTACCGTACCTCACAAGGAAAAACGAACTCTTATACAAAAAAATACGAAGGAGTTAAACAAGTGAAGTACTTCATTTGAATCATTCATTCACAAACTACCCATGTCTATTTCATTTCCAGTAACGCGGGAACACAGCAACACAAGCATAAAACATTTTAGCAATGTGCCAAATAGAAAATTGTGCTTGCACCGCTTAATAATGCCCGCACACGATTGTAATACAATTAAGGAGATTTAGTGAGCAATATCTCTGTAAGTGCGCATTGTGTGGCCGCCATAACTGGGCTGTGGGACACATGGTCATTAGGGATGACGACTAAATTTTGATTGAAAAATATTGTACACGTATTTTTTTCTTTAATTACGTAATAAAAAAATTACGGAGACACATTGAGTCAAAACGTCGAGAGACGTCACCGTATGGTACAGATTATACCAAGTAGTGGCGTCACGAGCCCCCACTCCTAAACTGTGATGCGATTTACGATTATACGATTTATGCAAAATATACTCACATACATATCGACGGTGGAAAGGAGATGGATAAGCGACAGCTTGGTGGTGTTTAGTAATATACCTAATTAATTCATTTTCGACGACCGATATGGCTCAGTGGGAGCAACGTTGCCTGCAAAGCTGAGGTCCTGGGTTCAAATCCTGGTAAGGGCAAATATTTGTGTGATGAGCATAAATATTGGTTCCTGAGTCTTGGATGTTTTCTATGTATATTAGTAATATATCTATTAAATATATCGTCGTCTAGTACCCATAACACAAGCCTTATTGAGCTTACCATGAGGCTAGTTCGATTTGTGTAAAATTGTCACGTAATATTTATTAAAATTGTCCCGTAATATTTATTTTATAAGGTCTATAATTATATGTCTCGAAAATGTCACTTATCCCACTTCTCCTTTCCTCGTGGAAATCACGTGAAAACGGCTGAACAGATTTTGATGCAAACTTTACTAATCTGTCGAGAAAATCCCCGGCCAGGTTATAGGCTATAAAAATTCAACCCTTAAAAGAGGGGGTAGCCACTAAATTTGATTGACTTAAGTTTGAACCTGAATCTTATCGCGCTACTTAGGAAGGAGGTGCACATTTTTCTCAAACATGTGCTACAAGCCCACGAGTAACGAGTACCTTGCTAAACTAACAGGTGGCGCTAAAATTAATACCTTTTTGCCAAATCCGTACTAATATTATAAATACGAAAGTGTGTCTGTCTGTCTGTACCCGCTTCACGCTTAAACCGCTGAACCAATTTGGATGAAATTTGGTAAGGAGATAGTTTAAGTCCTGGGAAAGGACATAAGCTACTTTTTATCCTGGAAAAATACCCTTATTTGCAATAAACGAAATTACTTACTTACTTAAATTTAAGGCGGACGATGTCGCGGGCAGAAGCTAGTAATAAATAAATTAACTGTAAAAATGCAAGACACTTGCCCAGCCGGCAATTCGAACCCGGGACCGCAGCTTTGTATATTCATACATTCAGAAATCATAACTCTTCTGACGCATTTTGGTAAACAATGAGTAAATTCTGAAGCGCAAGTAATGCGCAACAATATTGCCCGCACACTATTGTAATACAATTAAGGAGATTTAGTTAGCAATGTCTCTGTAAGTGCGCGTTGTGTGGCCGCCATAACTGGGATGTGGGACACACGGTCCATTGCAGGGCAGGGTTTGCAGTAATTCCAATCACCATTCTGAAGATTCCCGAAGTTTTGTGATCTCAATAATTGGACTGCACTGATTTATATTATATATTGACTTGTTGATTTGTGTCTCTTCTCTTTGTTTTTTTTTTGTAATCTCGACATTAATGATCCTGCACTAACTACTAGTTTCTGTTTGGCCCTATGGTTGACTGGTAGAGAATGCCTTAAGTCGTTAAGTCCGCAATTTGTACCAATTTGTATTATCCAGTAAAGACTAAATAAATAAATAAAATAAATATTTATCATAGTGAAAAAATGCGTATAATCCGAATAGCAAATAAAATAATTGTGAAAACTGTCGCAACAACGAGAAAAATAAGTCATCCCATTTTAGGCGGAGTCACACCGGGTGCGTGTGCGTGACGTTCGCGTTCCGTCCGCGTTGTAAAGTATGAATCCTCATAAGAGATGACACACCGCTTGCGTAACGAGTGCGTACAAAGCGGTGTGTCGTCGCGTATGAGGATTTGTACTTTACAACACGCACGCCACGCGCACGTCACGCACACGCTTCCGATGTGGCTAGGCCTATCTGGGTTTAAGAGTCCCCGGTAAGCTCGGTTCTCCATACAAACGTAGTTACAACTGGCTAGTTTGCTCTAAAACTTTGAACTTAGAATAAGTTAAGGTATACGCAGGTCTGTGATTAGTTTATGTAGCTTCAGATACCATGGTAAAAAAAATACAGCGAAATTAAGTTTTTTATACAAAACGTATTTTTGCTGTATTTCGTTTGTTTTATAAACTGGAGCCATATAAACTAATTACAGGCCTAGATATACCTCATGTCTTTGTATATGCAAAGTTTCGTTACAATACGCAGTTTTAAAATGAGAACGAAACTCCGTTTGTATGGGAAGGTGAAATTCGGCCGAGCTTGCTGCGGGCTCTTAAGATAGAAATGCAGTCGTGCGTGCAGCTCTCCGTGTCGGCACGCAATGTCTCACCGGAAGGCTAGCGTTGGCTTTCGAGCTAGCATTGTGCTTAGTTGGGACCATTTTGCAACATACCTTAGGAGTTACTCCGAAATCCGATATTTGAAGTTCGTATCGTTACACCCTCTCGCTCTCATGTTTAACTGTATTTGAGTGAGTGAGATGGGGCCATACGAACTTCAAACATCAGATTTCGGAGTAGTCCCTCTTATCATAGTTAGGGGAGACCAGGTACGTTTGTCTCATGGATTAGTTGTCACACGACGGCCATAACAACAGAAAACTGAACTAACGAATAAGTTAATTGGCCGATGTCGAAATATCGCGAGAGCTTCATCTACGAGGGAGATATAGCTGTCGCGATCTTTCGACACCGGTTAATAGTCCTCTATGGCGCTGTGACAACCGACCCGTGAGACAACTTTACCTGGTCTCCCCTATTTACCTTTTTTTTTCATTTGTATGCTTCCAATTTAATGTTTCAATCTTATCTTATCCTTGTAATAATATAAATAAGAAAGTTAAACAATAACTATGCGATAAAAATTCCCGCACACGATTGTAATACAATTAAGGAGATTTAGTGAGCAATATCTCTGTAAGTGCGTGTTGTGTGGCCGCAATAACTGGGCTGTGGGACACACGGCTCGTTAATATGGCAAGCAGCAGGGTAGAGTTTGGAGCACCGGGAAATTCCCGGTGATTCTGAAAACTCCCGGAGTTTTGTGATCACAATAATTGGACTGTAGTTCACAAATTCAAATTATCTGGTGTACAATAGAGCAGGTACTTGTTGTAATGGAATGATTTTTTTTAACCCATTTGAACCCAGGTCCTTCAGCTTCACAGGCAACGTTACTTCCACTGAGTTAAACCGGTCGCCAACTTGTAATGTGAATGACCATATATATATATATATAAACATATTAGTATTTATGCGAGGATAACAACAACAACAACAACAATTCTTTATTGCACACCAACAACAGAAACAGTACAATAGAGCCTTAACATAAAATAGGTATACAATAGGCGGTCTTAGGAGAACAATAGGGGGATAGTAGGTTAAATTGCGATCCTATACAGAAACGAACATGTATGTATAACACAAAACTTACATGGGTACTAAAAATAAATCTTCCAAACGAGCATTATTTCACCTGGTTATGTTTGTTAGTTATCTTGCATCCCTCAGAACAGAAATAGAAGCTCTGCGAAGCGGGTCTTCGTCGACACGCTCACATCCCTCAGCATAAAAAAAACATTCCAAACAAACATAAAATAATCTGAAACGGACGGTGTCAGGAAAGTAGGTAAGGTTAGAACTGCCAACAGATACATAAGAGTTTTTTTAATCATTTTGAAACGTAAAACCCCGAAAAACGAAATTAGGACTTAAAAATGTTTTGCTAAGAGGAGAATGACGAAAAAAGCGCCGTGAAACGCTGAATATTGACCCAGTTAATATCAACGTTTGATTCAATATAACTTTTAATGAAATTTAATTTAAAATGTTACTAAACGTAATATAAAATAAAATATTGCAAATATAATTTTCTCGAAAAGCATATTATGAGTAAGTAATGCTATTATGAGTAGGTAAATATTTTCGGAATAGTGATTGTTATAAGTAACGATAGCATAAGAATAAATACATGAAAAGAAATGAAGACCAATTATGAAGAGTGTTGATTATAATCACAAAGCGGTATGACAAGAAAGATTGGAACGAAAATCTATATGTGGACCAATATGGACCGTTTAAGATGCGTGACCGTATTTTGAAAGCGGTGTGGTAATTCCTTAATTTAATTACACTTCGTTAGTTATTAATGTGGTCATTTTCCTTTTTACCTTCATTGAATTGCTCCCCCCTATAATTATCTTAATTACGGTACATATTACACGGTTCATTTGACAGACGTAATCACCCGTTAACGCCGACTGAATTTGGTGAAATTGTGCCTAAATATCACTCGCACAGAATTGTCATGGAATTGAGGATATTTAGTGAGCAATGTGGCGGTATTAAGCAATGGAACAACTGAAGGGACACACGGTCTTATTTTATATCAAGCAATGACTTACTACACTTAATATTAAACATACTCGCACGTAATTGTAATACAATCGGGGATATTTAGTGAGCAATATGGCGGTAATAACCAAGGGGACAACTGACGGGACAGACGGTCTTATTGTATGTCAAGCAATAACTTATACACTTAACAGTAAAAATACTCGCGAGTACCTAATTGTATACAGCTATGTTTGCGTTTATTGGAACGCTTTTAACAAAATTTTATGATTATTCAATGGTATTTATTATCAGTTTTTAATATTTTCATCTTTAAGAAACTTTAAAGGCTCTTAAAACAAGCTATATATAACGAGAGGGAACGGAAAGCGGTGTCTGTTGAGCAAATATGATTGCCCGCAGGTTTGCTCGGTGTTCCAATGAAGTAAAAATTACATTATTCCGAGCTTATTGTTCTACATTTTACACGAGCAGCCTGTGAATCAATTACACTCAAAAATCATACAGCACTCTTCGCGTCCAGTACAACAACGCGTTCAGGTCACTGCTGTGGCTGCCCCCCTTCTCCAGCGCTTCGGGCATGTTTGCTGAAGCGCATGTGGATTGCTTTTTGACCACCATGCGCAAGAGATGCGCGTCGATGGCGCGGCGGGCGCGGGACAGTCGCAACAGCGTCCTGGAGGTCGCGGCAGTCAGGCTGGATGTCCCATTTATGAAACACTGGATGTCGCTACACGCCTGGTGCGTTCATTTGCGCAAAAATTGAAAATTTATGTGTACTAACAAAAACAAAATGGATGACATTAGCTGAATAAACGAAATTATTATTATTATAAGGTTGTTCGCCATCCTTTCCGCCTGTGAGTCGCACGCGCACATATTTCACCAGTCAGCAGTCAGCACATTACCACGCGCGGTCGGGAGTCATATCTAGCACACGCTAATGGGGTTGTAACGTATATTTGTACACTATATCTGTGTACTTAGATAAGGGTGCATATTTTGTGGGCGCTTTGCGTCTACGTGCAACTTCATCCTTGGAGCTCATAAGTTTCTGTCAAAACTATCATTTCTACTTAGAGCATTTAACCACCGGAACTGCCATACAAATACATTCCCTTGTGCCAAGATAGGTTTGTTTACACGGTAAATTGTCAGTGTGTGGGTGTTTTTTGGTTTGTAGGTGATTTCTTTTAATTGTGTGCGTATGCTCTAAGCACGAGGCACTGGTAGTACTGGTACAACAATCAGACCAATCAGGTTAAATGGGCTAATGCTCTGTCTAGCGAATACAGGCTGAAATCTGGGGTTAGACAGGGATGGATCACGTCTCCAAAACTATTTAACCTATACGTTAATGGGTTGATAGAGGGGCTTAGCAGCATGCATGCGGGTTGCTACGTGGGGAGCACTTGTATTAACAACGTCAGCTATGCCGATGATATGGTGCTGCTCGGCCCTTCTGTTGGGGCCATCGTACAACTGCTGGCTACTTGTGTACAACCCCACTAAAAGTGACGTCATGGTTTTTACGTCGGGGAAAATGAAACCCTACTATGTACCACCAATTTGGCTAAGCGGTAGTCAGCTGTCGGTCGTAAACAAGGTTAAGTACCTGGGACATATTATAACGAGTGATCTGAAAGATGATATGGATATTGAGAGGGACCGCAGGGCCTTAAAGGTTCGTAGTAGGGCATTCACACAGGGATACCGTGATCACGAAATCCCGAGATCACGGGCCGATTTTACGATATTACAATACCGGTATTTCAAAGGACCAATATCGAAATATCGGGAACCCGCGGAATTCAATTTTATAAATTGATTTCTAAAAAAACTATATGCGACAATAATTTTATCACGATCTACATATCTATTTTATCGTTGTTTAACAGTTTAGATCGCGTGATTTCAGTAAGTATGTAAAATAACACGTGGCAGTTGAACCCGACGGGCATAAGACAAAGCTCGGGATTTTCCGTTAGGAAATCGGTTCGCCGCAAGTAAACGATTTGTTAGTCATCTAGGACCTGGACTGCTCCATATCGTTATCTATTGTTTTTACATTGAGAGTATTCGGACAAAAATGTATGATGCATTATTTGTTAAATAGCCACGGTCACCGAAAGTAGTCGAAATTGTACGTTCCTACGCAAGTTGGTCGGTGTTGGTGATTTTTGTTCGTCAGACTGATGTGACATATGTGTCTATTTGTGAATATGTGTGTGTACATGACAACGGAGAAAAATGTATGTAATAGACACCTAATTTATATGTATGCATACTAGCTTAAGTAGCTTATCCATCTAATAAAATTTGCAGTCGATTATTAGTGAATTGTTTTTGTTCAATTCATGTTGTACATGTATGTAAACCTGTTTATAGGTAGCCGTCGGTCTAAGTAAGATTTATTGACAATCTCCTTCTGTCTAATACAAATGTACGATTATTTTGATTTTTTTTTCTTTTGTTGAATTTTGAAAATGCCCATTTTATTTTAAATAAAAACTGATTTACCACGAAAATGTTTTTTTTAATACATTTCTTAATCCCGGTATTAATCCCGGGATCCCGGGATTGAAAATGGTCTGATATTGCATGCCCTAGTTCGTAGTAATATGCTTGCTCGCAGGTTTGCTCGATGTTCATATTAAGTAAAAAAATAAAAAAAGAACCGACTTCAAAATAAACTAAAAAGCCATAAATAATCTTTTATGTACGGTACGGATCATTTGAATCACCTTTTGAAGTCGGTGCCAAACCCTACATTTATTACTCTTAAGAACCGCGGCGCGAGCCTTTAGTTATTATCTACCTACATATATTTAGTCATAGTAATTCGTATTTTTGTTGAATAAAGAACTTTATTTACTTCACCTTCGTTTGGCACCGACTTCAAAAGGTGATTCAAATGTGATCCGTACCGTACATAAAAGATTATTTATGGTTTTTAGTTTATTTTGAAGTCGGTTCTTTTTTTATTAATAAAAAAATATTTTCTTGGTTTTTAGTGATGGATTTTAGTAGTGATATAACATATATTTTAGAGCCAAGAATGAGAAGATTGAGGAGGCACTTTACACGCATCTCGAGTCTTTGCAAGTAAGAAATGTAAAAGTTGGTTAGTTCATTGTGCCTTCCATCATCAGCTCAGCATGAAATGATGACAACCAGAGGAAAAGAACTGATAACATTTGAAAAATATATACAAAACATTGTTAGTGCCTATAATAGTTGAGGGTTTCTCTCGATTTCCCTGGTATTCCATTATCGGATCCTGACTTGCTGATAAGGAGACTACTTCAGGGACATACTAAAAAGAATATGACTAACAGTCTTAACATATCTACCTATAATAGATGATTTTTTTAAGAATTATCCTCTAACTCTTAACTATTAAGGAGTTGTACCTTCCGTCATCAGCTCAGCATGATGAGATGATGACTACCATATGCAAATACTTAAATAGGTTAAGAAAATATATGAAAAACGTTATAAGTGCCTATAAAATTTGAGGATTGTCCTCGTTTCCCTGGGATCCCATCATCAGATCCCAACTTGGTGGCAATGGAACCACCTTGGGAGTATATCCTTTCAAATAAAAAAAAAAAAAATTAAAATCGGTCCACAATTAGTGGAGTAATCTGTGAACACACATAAAAAAAAAAATACAAACTATCGAACATATAATCTCCTCCTTTTTTGGAACTCGGTTAAAAATAACGCTTTTTAAAGCTTACACGCAATCTTTTTACTCGAGCAGCCTGTGGGTTAGGTACCTATACAAAGCGAGCCTATAGCGCCCTGCGCGTCCAATACAATAATGCGTTTAGAATGCTGTTGGGGCTGCCGAGGAGGTGTAGTGCCTCGGGCATGTTTTCCGAAGCCCGTGTAGACGGGTTCCAGGCAATAATACGCAAAAAGATAGTCTCACTAGTAAGCAGAGTGAGAGCAAGCGCCAACAGCATTCGACAGGCAATAGCGTGTAGATTCGATTGTCCGATTTTATCGTTCTTTGTTGGACAGATCAAGGGCGTTGCCGAATAAATCATTTAAAAAACAAAATTGTTAGTTAAGTGTTACTAATTTAGTATTAAGTCAATTGTTACTAACATGCTATGGATCATCCGGTCTGAAATAAAGTTTTTTTTTTTATATAAGCATTTTTATGGCTATACTTTTTGGGAGACGAAACAATGACTCCATAGAGCGTCTTGTCGTGAAAGGTAGAATGAAAAGAACTGGACCGCGCGGGAGACCTTCTATGCGATGGACCGACTAAATAAGACCCATGGTGGGAAGCTCCGTAGACCAGTGCTCTAGAATGTCTGCCAGCCTGTCTAGAAAGGGAGATCCTATAATAGTGTCCAATTATCCTAGAAACTTGAAATTTGGTATGAAGGAAGCTCTTATAGCACAACCTATGAATTAAATCGGAAAATCTCGATTTTAATTGTCGGTCTGTCTATGTCAGTAACCAATATAAAATTACCCCTCACAGCGTACAATTTGCTTAGAAGTAGCGCTCTGCTAACACAGGATTTTCATAGATATACGGCCGTTTTTACTGTATATTTTGTACGGAACCCTCGGTCCAACTCGCACTTGGCCGGTTTTTATCGGTTCACCTGTTACTTGTCTCGTTATCAACCTACTGTCAACCCAACCGTTACAAGAGGGCACGTAACAATGACTATCGGTAAAGCCTCACACAGACCCCCGGCGGTCCAAATAATACAGGTATACGCCCCAGGGGATTCAAATACATTGTTCAAACCACGGGATATATATATCTTCGGATATGTGCACGAATGTTAGAGTCCCCGGCAAACTCGGTTCTCCATACAAACGTAGGTACGCTCTCATTTTAAAACAACTGACTAATTTGCTCTAAAACTTTGTACTTAGAGTAAGTTAATTAAGGTATATCCAGGTCTGTATTTAGTTTATGTAGCTTCAGATACCAAAGTGAAAAAAAAATACAGCGAATTTAAGTTTTGCATACTGCTGTCTTTCGTTTGTTTTATAAACTGGAGCCTGTCATTGTATATGCAAAGTTACGTTAGAATCTAACGCGTAGTTTTAAAATGAGAACGAAACTCCGTTTTCATGGGAAAGTGAAATTCGGCCGAGCTTGCTGGGGAATCTTAAAAAGTGTTGCGAGTCGGGTCGATGATAAATTGTGTAGATTTTTTTCTATTTAAACTTTATTGCACAAAACAAAAGTAAGTACAAATGGCGATTATGTACACAGTATGGGGTTCTACAAGGGGGGAGTGAATAGGTTCTTAAAGGGTCGGTAACACGCACGTAATGCCTCTGGCGTTGCAAGCGTTCATTGGCTGCGGTGACTGCTTAACATCAGGCAGGCCGTACGCTTGTTTGCCACCTTATTAGTATAAAAAAACTGTATATACATACATAGTGCCGGCGAGGAATGGGAAAGATTTTAACTACGCATTCCTGAGGCCATCAGGAGTTGAAAAAATTATATGTAAGTATTTTATAGTTAGTGAAAGTATAATTTTGGAAAGAATCAACAAATTTTCACAAAACTCGCTGAGCTATATATAGTTTTCAATAACATTTCCTCAACTTATAAGCGTTTTCATCCCAAACACGTGGTCCCAAAAACGTCAAGTGTACAAATATTGCAAAAGTTATTAACCAAAGTGTATTGACACCTGGTGTCAATGATAGCTTTATCGTGCGACAAGTCAAAGTAAAACGGTTGAGTTTGAAGCTAAAACCTTTAGTGAATAAGGGGTGAGTCCCTTAGGAATGACTTGTCCCTATTAATAAAGTAGAACGCCTAGAGAAGAAAGTATCCAGCTGTAAAGACGACTTTTATAGAAGGTCGATAAAATGCTCAAGAAACGCTTTAAAAAGACTTTTCATATCTATACAATTATAAAGTTGTAAAAATGAAATGTCTGTACATTGAAGATATTTTCAAATGAAAAATAAGTACGGACTATTTGAAGGTCACTGATTCAATTTTTTTTTTTAAGTGATCTTCGAAGAGGACTTCGTAAATATGACCACGTTTCATTCTTTCGCCGTCAGCTCAATTGGCTTCCCATACGTGGTCGCAGGTCTCTTAGAATCCTTTGTTTTCTATTCTCTAGCCTGTTCGAGCCTTCTGCTCCAGGATACCTGAAAAGCAAATTCGTTTTTCAAACTCCCCGTCCAGGCTGTGAACTACGTTCCTCCCAAATTTTCAAACTTACAATTTCTTCGCACCATACCGGATTCATGTCAAATTCTTTCGCCGTTCAGGCAAGCCGTCTCTGGAATTCGCTCCCTCTTTCTATCAGACAAGCCCCAAGCAAGGTAGTTTTCAAGCGGATGCTACGTAGGCATCTGCTGGAACAAGAACTCAAGTAGCGTCCATCTTCCATGCAGTAGAGCTGGTATATATTGTGTATTTATTATTTACTAGGTTCTGCCCGCGACTTCGTCCGCCTTAAATTCGTTTATCGCGAATAAGGCTATTTGTCCGGGATAAAAAGTAGCCTATGTCCTTCCCCGGTACTCAAACTATCTCCATGCCAAATTTCATCCAAATCAGTTCAGCGGTTTAAACGTGAAGAGGTAACAGACAGACAGACAGACACACTTTCGCATTTATAATATTAGTATGGATATGTAATATATATATATATTGTATATCATATATGGTATGGGTATGAGTAATAATGTATGCATTATTTGCTTGTGTATCCTAACGCTCTCAGTACTGAATGTTTTTCCCCACTGCACCATTTTCATGCATCTCTGTTTGGCCCTATGGTTGACTGGTAGAGAATGCCTTTTGGCATTAAGTTCGCCATTTGTACTTACTTTTGTTTTCTGCAATAAAGTTTAAATAAATAAAATTAAATAAGAGGAGGACGGGAGAAGAATTAGCCGAATAGGTGCAGACGTTCTGAAGTGATGCTCGAACATACATTTTTTCAATTGATTTTAAGGGCCTGCGTCGTTATTCGTAAACCACGCCCCAAACGCTGAGCGGACCAATGAGCGCAATTTTTAATGAGGGGCGCATTTATTGCTCGTGCGTATCAAAGAAAGGGAAAGCTAATACACTACATGCTTTGGGTTTTTTGGCGTAAGCGCCAGATGTAAAAGTACAATGAAATTAAAGATATTATTATGTTTTGTTAACATTTAAGTTAATCACGTAAAAGATAAAGGGAGGAATGTAATTTTTACGTAATTTAGCCGTTTATTAATCTGTCTTTTGTACAAACTAGACCATAAACGGAACATGAAGACGCGTTTTCGGATAACTTTATATCGAGCAAATTTATAACGCGTTAATCACTGAATAGGTTATATTTATATAGTCAAAAAACACATATCTTAAAACCAGCCTGTTTCATCTATACATATAATAAAGCTGAAGAGGATCGAAGGTCTGTACATGGAAGATATTCGAACAAAAATTGGCTGGGGATACTTAAAATCGATAACAGAACACGTTCCAACAGTTTTTAGAATTTTAGTCTGTTTATTTGTACGCACATCACGTGAAAACGGCTGAACAGATTTTTATGTAAACTTTACTGTCAGATTATAGGCTATAAAAATTTAACTTTCAAAAGGGGGGGTAGCCACTACATTTGATTGAGTTAAGTTTGCACCTGAATCTTATCGCGCTACTTAGGAAGGAGGTGCAAACTTCTCTCAAACATGTGTTACGAGCCCACGAGTATCGAGTAACTTGCTAAACTAACAGGTGGCGCTAAAATTAATACCTTTTTGCCAAATCCATACTCATATTATAAATGCGAAAGTGTGTCTGTCTGTCTGTCTGTTACCTCTTCACGCTTAAACCGTTGAACCGATTTTGATCAAAATTTGGTATGGAGATAGTTTGAGTCCCGGCTTTGAGGCTACTTTTCATCCCGGAAAAATACCTTTTATCCGCGATAAACGAATCTAAGGCGGACAAAGTCGCGGGCGGCTGCTAGTATACTATATTTGACAAAAATCTTACAAAAAATAGCTTACATTTTTGAGCCATCCCCTTAATATGTAGAAGACTAGAAGGTACCCACAACTTCGTCAATAGAAAAGTCTCCCAAACTCCCCGTTTTTTCTTCAGTGTACATAGTCAGGTAAAAAGTATCCTTTTACCATCTTTGGATACCCAGCTACCCGCATACAAAAAATTTTTGAAATATGTTCAGCCGATTTGGCGTGATGAAGCCACAACGACATATAAACACACAATTTTTAAAAATCATAACATGTTTCGATCAGTGAACTCTAAACAGTCCATTACAATAGTTTTTTGGCTTTGTCACACCAAATCGGCTGAATGGATTTCAACTATTTTTTTGGCGCACAGGTAGATGGCTTATAGGATACTTTTTACTAGACTACGCTGACGAAAAATAGGGGTAGGTATATGAGATTTTCTCCTCCGAGAACAAAGTTTGCTATATGTAAGTATATTTTACACAATGTATTTAGTTGTTTTCAATCTAGAGCCATGCAGAGTTGACGCTGAATTGTATAATTTTGACATTTTCTTATGATTTGCTAGTAGTAAAAATGCGACTCGTATAGTATGCTATATATGTATATTGGAAAATATAGTATGTGAATGTCATGCCCTCACCAGACAGAGAATAAACGAATTTGGTGTTGAGTACCCAAGGCCAAAGGAATTCCAGACGCTACCATTGTCATCTATATCTATCACCCGGTTTATGGAGATGATAGAACAACCCATTGGGTAAGTACACAAAAAATCCCACTGAGTCGAAGTGTATCCGTAAGGACCCCTAGTAGTAAGATAAGATAAGATGTTATCTATATATTTGTAATCTACTCTTAAAGCCCTTTCATTCGATATCCATCATGAGATGTTTTTTCATTGTACCGCCGTCTTTGTGAAGTCACAGTTTGTTTTGTACCCCCCTCTTTTCTAGGAAGCGTTTATCGGTGAAAAGAATACCAGGATATCACATTGTTCTGACCTACTAATTATACCGAAATCGCTAGACTGCAAAACTGACCTACTAAGGTCAAATTCCGGTAAGGGTAAATATTTGTATGATAAGTAGGTAGAAAAACTACTGAAAATTTTGAATATATCAAAATTAAATCAGCAAAGACAATGAACATGAAGAGATGCATGTGTGTATGCTCTATTCATTCTTACTTGTCCTATATAGTAAACAACATTCTAACCTAAAAATATGAATTTAATGCCAATACCCGCTTTTTTTCGCAAGAAAAAAAATTTAATGTATGAAATTGGCAACGTGGCACTAAGAATATTAATTCCTGTTACTATATTTACGAGAAAATGGGAGTTTAAGACAAAAAGAAAGGCTAATTGCGAGTCGGACTCGCGCACCGAGGCTTCCGTACAAATGTTCACTTACCCTAACTTTACTACCCGGTACCGGTTGAGTTAAGTTTGCACCGAATATCTATTGCGAATGGCATTGGATACAAATGAGGTGCAAACTTAACGCAACCGGGTTGATCAAATTTTCAAAAATTAAAAAAAAAATTGCTAGTTTCTATTATATTTTTGCTTTTAGTAGGTATGTACCTATAGGGAATGCTTTACATTTGTTCAAAAGTTACTTGTGTGACAGACAACAAGCCGTACTTATTGAAACCTACAATAGTCAAAACAAAACTATTGAGCACATACAGTCGTGCTTTGAAAAGGTCGTACTGGGCTTGCCACAGGGGAGTGTCCTTGGACCTCTTCTGTTCCTCATCTACTTAAACGAACTTCCTTCGTAAATTCGTGAACCATGCGTGATATTTGCTGATGATGCCACTGTATTATTTTCCAGCGACAAACAATATTTTAATATAGAAAATGACATTAACTATGCTCTAAGCAAAATTATGCAGTGGCTTCAAAGACTAAATCTTAAAGTAAACTTAAGTAAAACTAAGCTTATACAATTCAGAAACTACAAAACTGATCCTTTATCGCTTACTATATCACAAGCAGGTACTTCCATAGAGGAGGTCACTAGCGCTAACTTTCTTGGGATCAAAATAGATTGTCATTTAAACTGGAAGTCTCACATTGAACATTTAAACAAGAAGCTCTCTAGTAGTTGTTATGCTCTTTCAATTCTGTCGGGAGCATGTTCTGAAACTGTGGTAAGAAATGCTTATTATGGAAGCGTGTACCCACTACTTACTTACGGTGTGATCTACTGGGGCAATTCTGTCGAAGTATACAAGATTTTTAGATTACAAAAGAAATGTTTAAGGGCTGTATACCGGATGCGCATGGAAGACTCGCTCCGTGACGTCTTTCGAGATAAACGTTTTCTAACGTTAACTGGCATTTACATTTTAGAGCTGTGTTTATTCGTCAAAAATCAATCAATGTATTTTACAACAAAGTCTTCACTAAAGAATAATACAAGAAGGCAATATAAATATAATTTAAATCTACCTAAAGTTAAAAACTCTATTTATAAAAAGAGTACTTTTATAATGGCGATTTGTATATTTAACCATCTCCCTGCCGACTTAAAAGCTCTCGAAGGGATAACTTTCAAATGCAGGCTAAAGAAATGGCTGATCGAAAAGGCTTTCTATGATCTTAATGAATATTATAGTAGCTAAACACAATTTCAAAACTGTAAAAATAGAGAGAACTAGAAAAAATAGTATATAAATAATATATTGTACACCCGGAATGGGTAGCTGTTGAAACCAGAATGTAATAATTTTCCAACCCATGTATTGACACAGTTAAACAATAAAGTATTATATTCTATTATATTCTATTCTATATTATAAGTTTATAAAACGGTCTTTTCTAAACGTAAAAAAATAGTTAAGTAATTGCCATTTTGATAAACCTTCAATTTCTGACATTCATCATTGGCTTTGTAACTATCTAATCCGTTAAAGTGACAAAAATAATACTAATTTAACTTAAAAAAACAATTCTGATGGGTCCCCCTGTGTCGGAGCTGCCCGAGGAATCGTTCCCAGAACGCTGGCCGCATTCCCTCGCTGGATGGCCAGGCTGCGGCGTTGAGCGAAGTAAGACCCAGCTCTAATATCGCCAGAAACGCCGATGAGCTTATCCGACACTTCTTTGACTAATTTTTTGGTGTCGGATGACCATGGCCCAAAGTTTTCGACCGCAAGTGCCGCAAATTCGTAATTGCTTTTAAAAAAGCATATTTGCGGCACTTGGGGGGAATGGTGTTTCCTTTCACAGTCTCCTTAATAAAACAAAATCTAATCACAACAAAAATATTTAAATAAATGCTCGTAAATGTTCAGGTCAAGCCCTGTCATATCTATTTTACTCAGTAGCTAGACTTTTAATTTTTGCCCCCCCTCATATTCCTCGTCTTTTTACAAAATAAAAATATATTTTTAAATATTTCCTGTGCAATATACGTGGGCTGACCATGTTTATAAATATTCCACATTTCAAATAGATAGCGTAAATAGTTTTTGAAATATGGCGCTCTAATAGTCGGACAGACAGACAGACAGAGTCGCAACATAAGGTTTCCTCTTGTACCTTTTTGGTGACAGGCGTGAGTATATCAATGTGTATGTACAATAAATTGATAGTTTAAAAAACACTAGAAAACCACGCTTTACAAGACTTTTCTAACGAATCCAAACACAGCTATGATACGATGTTCCATCATGAAGTTGCGGTTCATATCTTCCGGCTCCATCATCAGATCAGTTCGACAGTACCATATTATTGTATTGTCATCAGAACTACATACAGCTGCCAATTTTCATTACTGCGATCCTTGGAAGATGGTTAAATTAGTTACCTTAGATTCCATTACATAGTTAGTTACATACAGGTCAACCTAATAAAAGCGTGTTAATAAGCAAAAGTACAGTCAGGGAATTTAAAGGTATGTCACTTTTGAACCTTAATACTATTACATACAGTCGAAAAGTGACAAACCTTTAAATTCCCTGACCGTACATAAAAAATAATTCTGTTTACATTTCGGACGTGAGAAAGGTTGCGGTCGACAACCTCATCGACTGGAGTTACGTTGCCTTTTTGATCGGGTTATAAAGCACTCGCCCCTGTACACCAGGTATTCAAATGCCCCAAATGGGTTTCGTGGTTCCACTATCGGACTGATTCTATTAACTGATAAGGCTCCTGGCTTTCAAATCGAACCTAGAAAGTTGAGGATTGATATGCATGCAGGGTGATCAATCCAAATGGGTCAGTAAGGAGAACTCCGATGCTAAGAGAGATAGCGAAATCTGTTCTGAGGAACCATGGCGTCGATTTTAAATTTAATATTAATGTAATTCAATTTTTTCTTAATCTCTAGAGAGAATTAACCTTTCCATCCAGGAAAATAGCTACATTTAGTTAAATAAAATAAGTATCTTAATTTTGAGTTTTACTTTCAATTATTTCAACAAGACTCCATTAAAAATGCGTTCCTTGTGATTTCCATACTATTATAAAGTTGTAAAAATGAAATGTCTGTACATTGAAGATATTTAAAAAAAAATGATTGTTACGGACTATAGAGGTCACTAAAGGCAAAATATTTTTTTTGGATTTTATGTATGTTTGTTTGTGTCGTTGTGGCTTCATCACGCAAAATCAGCTACACATACACAGATTTCCACAATTTTTGGTACACGGGTAGCTGACTATCTCCAGATGGTTATAGGATATTTTTTACCCGACTACGCTGAAGAAAAAATGAGGGGTTATGACTTTTTCTCTTATAATGAGGGGTTATGACTGTCTGTCTATCTGTTACCTCTTCACGCTTAAACCGCTGAACCGATTTGCATGAAATTTGGTTTGGGGATATTTTTAGTCCTTGGGAAGGACATAAGCTACTTTTTATCCCGGAAAAATACCCTTATCCGCGATAAACGAATTTAAGGCGGACGAAGTCGCGGGCAAAAGCTAGTACTATTATAAAGTTGTAAAAATGAAATGTCTGTATATTGGAGATATTTTCAAAAAAATGATTGTTATTGACTATTTGGAGGTCATTCAAACGAAAAGTATGCAAAATCTGCTAAGCGGATTTCAACTATTTTTGGTACACGGGTAGCTGGGTATCTCCAAATGGTTATAGGATACTTTTTACCCGACTACGCTGAAGAAAAAACGACGGATTATGACTTTTTCTCCTCCGCGAACGAAGTTGCGGGCGCCCTCTAGTATTAAAAAAATATATATATATATTTATATATATATATATATATATTATTTGCATCATCAACAATAACAACGAAACAACTTGCAGCATTTATAACATTATTTACAGAGATTTTGACCGGGTCCAATTCCCGGTTATGTATGAGTTAAAAATGCTGCAATATTGAATGCCATTATTATTAAATCTAAAATCGACGCCATGGTTCTTAAGAACAGATTTTGCTATCTCTTATAGTTTCTGACTTCTCCATACTGACCCATTTGGATTGATCACCCATACTCAACCTCAGTCACAATTAATGTTTGTAAATAAAAGTGTTGTTGAAAAGCATATAATCTATACAATTGTATTATTATTTTTATAAAAAAAAAAGATTGTAACGGACTATATTGCCCATTCTACTAGTATCATTAAAAGTCGCCCATCGCTATTATAAGCGGTAATCGCCACATCGAACAGCAGTCGAAGTCGAAAGTCGAACGGTCGACTGTAGTGATTAGTGCACTACTATATTGTTATTCGAATGGTAAAATAAATAGTAACTAGTTATTCGATTATTAAAAACATTCAAAGTCGCCCATCGCTACCCTACCTACACTGAGCATAGTCCGACATGCACTTGGCCGTGTTTTTTCTTTCTTCACAACGCGTTTTCCCAGTTATACAAAAACATGAGTCTCTTTCAAAAGAAGCTGACTCACTGTTTTTCTGTCCTCAGCTAATCAAAGTCAATCGATAGCCCTCTATTGTTTCCCAATTAGCTCTCTCCTTCAATCGACCCCTTTGTTCGTTCATTATTCGGAGCATTTCATAATACCATTCCGCTATTGTAACCGAGAAGGTTGGTTTTCTTTATATAGATATACAGGGTGAATTAGGAGACGTAATCAGAAGTCATGTTTTTGGACACGGTATTTTTTTTCGGTAATTCATTTGCAAGCAGCAGTAGTTAAACGAAACAAACCCATTTTTTTCCTTTACGCACACAACTTTGTCAAAGTAATTGCGAAATCACCGGTCAGTTAATACGGTAAATTATCAGCGTGTCAGTCCTTTTTTGTTGGTAAGTGATCTTTTAGGTGTGGGATTGCAGAAATAAAAATATTTCCGTAGTGTGCTATACGTATTTAGTTTACCTACCCCGCTAAAAATGCATGAAATAATTGTTCGCTAATGACTGGGCTTGTTAAATGCTCCAGTAGGTTGTTAAAATGCTCTAAGTGTTCGCCTCATAAAATTACTAATTCTGTAAATCATAGTTACCATAATATCTTTAGACAGTTGACCTCTTCGGTTTCATATTAAAAATAAATCATTTTATGACACTTTTGGGTGATTCTTGAAAGGCCAACGTTTGACCGTCCAGACGTAAAAAGTACCCGTAGAAGTAACATATTTGACCTTACTATTTTTTTTACATTAAATTACGTGCTCATCTAACTGGGACACGGCGTTTTTTTGTTCAAAGTAATTAGAATTAACCGCAATAAAATATTAAACACCTAAAATCTCATTACCGTGCCGTGTCCCTTCGCCATTTTGCCATCAAACTTCCCCAAAACGACCAACTTATGGAATCAAATCACGTATAGTTTTGAGTTAAATCGTTAGTATATAAGTTATTGATTGGATAGAAAAAATATGGTTGTTGTGTATATCGTAGTTTTGTTTTTAATGTATCTAAGAGGTTTTTCCCGAGCTAAGTTATCATTCACGTAGAGCATCCCTAAACAACGTATTGAGCGCACCCTATAACATATTCCAACACCCCTGCCCCTCACCCCGAACAAGCGTCAGTAAGGCTTCGAACGCCGTGGGGAGAGGTTGCAGCTTGTCGCTGGAGCGAGGAGCTATGAAGGTAAATATATCATTTGCGTCGCTTTGGTTCACTGTAATTCTCATTGTTGTGTATTTGAATATAAAATGTATTCCCTACAATTGGCATGACAGTGTTTAGTGTAATTAAAACTACGTAAATGACGGCAAGTGCTTGTTTAACAGTTATTCCTATATTAATACCAGTTTCGGGAAAATCGACAAAAAACATGCTTTTTCTCATTCACGTCATCTCATTCACGTGGAGTCTTCAGCACGAAAATGATAATTTTCTTATATTTTCTTGAAGAAAACAGTAATTTTCCTTTGATTATCAGTGTATGTCATTAATTAATATATTTATAATTTATTTTATACCATCATTCGCAAGACTTAAATATACATTTTAGGCTAAATTGTAATTTAATATATTTAATTGATAGCAGCAGACTGAATTTACGTTTCTTATGAATTTAAAGTACTTTGTTTTTTATTAATAAAACGTTTATCTCAACACAACTATTTTTTATCATTTACCTTGTCGCTTTTAGCATTCCCCGGATTTTTATCGAATATTCATCAAATTATGTCGGCACGTGAATGAGAAAAAATGGCATGCAAATGATAAAAATACCTTTTGCATGCCACTTTTTCTCATTCACGTGTCAGCTAAACTTCAAAGTCCTGTATCTTCGTATCAAAATGACCGATATTGATGCCTATTCGATAAATATGCTTGTAATTAAGTAGTTATTGATAATTTTATATAACAAAATTAAAATTTATTACAATAAAAAATTAAACGAGAGTGAGATGAATAATCGAATTCTCAAGAATCACCCTTTTACGAAACAATTATGACAGTGACTGATTTATATTGTCACTATAAATTAAGTTTCATTTGAAACCCGAAGAGTCAACATTCTAAAGAAAGGGTAACCATGAATTACGGAAACCTAGTAAGTAGGTAGTTGTTTTAAGACGAAAGTTAACAAAAAAATGCCTTTGTTTCGTTTAAGTACTGCTATTTGGAAATTACTATCAAGTACCGAGTCTAAAAAAGTCTGTCAAACATTGGAATTTTAACCGCATATAAAGATGAATGATGAACAGGGTGAAATTGGAGATGTAATTATGCAGAAACCATTTTTTCAACATTTTAACTAGTTAAAAAGTATTTAAACCATACATTTAGTTCTAGCGTAGTAGGATAAAACATATTCCATAATCATCATGTGGTGTTCAGCTTTACTTGTTAAAAAAAATGGTTACAGTAGAAAGACATAGGTACATACAAACAAATGCAAAATAAATAAAAAATCGATTCTATGCCATTATAAAGTTGTAAAAATTAAATATTTTCAGAAAAATAACTGTCTCCTCCGCTATCGAAGTTGCGAAGAAAGTTTTTACTTGTTATCACTGAATCGAAACTTTTCGCGTTTGGTATGGATGCATGCCTTTACGGGTTTCTTACGTCTATACAGTTTGTGGGCTTTCTACTTTTTAGAGTTTAACAAAAATAGGACACAAACCTGTCACGCTTCCGTGTCACGTTCTGGTGTGTTCAAACATTCACAAGTACTAATCCCATCTCGGATTCATCCTAAAGTTCAACTAATCCAGAAGTTGCTAATTTATTCCCACTCGGGGTCCGCCCAGACGGTTTCAATTTGAAATTAGGACGTTCCGAATTTTGCTCATTTAATTAATTTTATTAAATCCCACTAATAACATGAATGTAAATTAGGGTTTATCCCAAATATTAGAATCACTAAACGGTGCCGGCAACTTCGTCAGTGGAAGAGAAAAAAAATAATAACTCTCTTTTTTTCTTCAGTATAGCCAAGGAAAAGTATCCTATAACCATCTGTGGATACCTAGCTACCCGTTTACTAAAAATAATTGAAATGCTTTAAGCCGTTTTGGCGTGATGAAGCCACAACGGCACATACAAACATCTATCCATACTAATATTATAAATGCGAAAGTGTGTCTGTCTGTCTGTCTGTCTGTCAGTTACCTCTTCACGCTTAAACCGCTGAACCGATTTGCATGAAATTTGGTATGGGGATATTTTTAGTCCTTGGAAAGGACATAAGCTACTTTTTACCCCGGAAAAATACCCATATCCGCTATAAACGAATTTAAGGAAGACGGAGTCGCGGGCAAAAGCTAGTACTAATATAAAGTTGTAAAAATGAAATGTCTGTACATTGGAGATATAATCAAAAAAATGTTTGTTATGGACTATTTGGAGGTCATTAAAACGAAAAGTATGTAAAATCTGCTTCACGGATTTCAACTATGTTTGGTACACGGGTATCTGGGTATCTCCAGATGGTTATAGGATATTTTATATCCGACTACGCTGAAGAACAAATTAGGGGTTATGACTTTTTCTCCTCCGCGAACGAAGTCGCGGGCGCCTGCTAGTACAAATATAACATAAGAATATAACATCTCTCTCAATCTGGCACATGTGTAACTGTCTTTACAGCTTAGGCCCATCTGGCATGTATGTACACCTTTATTTGTGTTTTTTCAAAAAATGGGTAGTTTGCACAAATTGTAACTTTGACAGAGGAAAATACATCTTTTCTCAGTCCTCCCGTGACCATGGAAAGCTGGAAAGCTTCCGAAACGTCGGGAACTAAAATGAGATAATATACGCGATATAATCCGTTAAATTGTTTTATTTCAATAAGTAATAATCGCGGAAACAGAAGAAAATATTAAGAATATAACATTTATTTCAGTGACCTTCAAATAGGCCCTTGTTTTTTGAAAATATTTTGCGTGCCAAGCCACAACGACACATACAAACATTTTCATTTTTTTTTCATTTTTACAACTTTATAATAGTATACATGTACATACATTTCATTTTGACAACTTTCTAACTACTCATAGTACTCATGGTACTAGTCATATATCAAATGCACCATTGATGTTCTCGATTAAAATGGCTGTATATGTACTGTTATTCTTTCCGTACCGTATAAGGCAGGTGTATAGGCCCACCAACACCTATTCATCTTTTTATTTTTTTCTAAGCCACACGAAAATCTTTTTTTTTTCTGACAATAAGGAGGCTTATTCCTACCTACAAACAAAATTTCAAGATTTTTGAAAAGTTTCATCCATTCCCCATTTACTGGAAAGTCGACGCTACTCTAAACAGCAGAATAACGAAAATATGACGATAAAAAGTGACAAAAGACGAGCGAAATTAACGGGTATAAAAGACTGCGAAGGTGGAGCAGCGGCAGTTTTAAAGTGGCAAGTGAAGAGAAGTGGAAAGAAGAGGAAGTTAAAAGTGAAGTAGTGGAAGTGAATTAGAAAGTGTTCAGTGTCAGTGGCTCAGTGTGAGCTAGATACACGGTGCGAAGTCTAGTATCGGTACCGGGACGCGTTTAACAGTGAATCCCTGCTACTGTAAGTCGTAAATAAACTAACGTGGAACTGTCAAGGTGTTTAACTCTATCCTGTACCCCACGCTCGTAACAATAAAATTGCATAGTCACCGAACGTACATAAGTATGCCAAATTTTAGGTCGATTGGAAACCGGGAAGTGGGTCAAATTTAACTTGCAAGATTTCGCCCGAACAAACATTATTACATTGCAAGTTAAAAGCTTGTGTTAACAATAAATTTAAATAAATCCACAATAAAACACTAAAAAGTGTAAAATTAACAACAACAACAACAACAATTCTTTATTGCACACCAACAATAGAAGCAATACAATAGAGCCTTAACATAAAATAAGTAAACAATAGGCGGTCTTATCGCTAAAGAGCGATCTCTTCCAGACGACCTTTGGGTAACGGAAATGACATAAAATAGCTAGAAATGAGTAGGTGGTGAGATAAGATTACATATAATACAAAAATAAATAAAAACAAACATACATATACATATACTAAACATACATACTACTATAAATATATATATATAATTAACTGCCTAATTCGGTTCTATCAATTTACTTTCTACTCAATCTATAAAGTTAATCTTATTTTGGCGTCGGTGCCGATTAAAGTTGTATATGTATTGTATAGATGTAGTAGAAAAACGGTTACTTGTAAGTAAATTGAAGAAACTGAATTATGCAGTTAGTTATTTTTTCCTTTATAGTGTTTTTTTGTGGTCGGTTTTATTTTTTTGTTAAAAAGTTAATTTATATGAAACGTTTTAGTTAATCACCAGGACCATTTCAATTTGCGGCTATGAAGAATCTTAGCTATTCTAATCGGGATGTATCTCGTCGACCCCCGTAAATTACTTATCGTGAAGGAGTTTCATTCAGTGACCTTCTGTGCTCTTCTCATCAGTTCCTTCACCAATTTACACTTTCTGAATGCAAATTCTTATTAAGTTTCTTATAACACCAAAATCACCATATGTATGCCTACAATACTTGAGACGTTCCCTTAATTCCTCATGGATCCAATCATCCGATCTACACTAAAATTAAATGGGATCAATCTGGATGCACCTCCTTTCAACAAAAATAATAAATAAATCGGTTTTTAAATGACGGAGGTGTGAGGTCCCATGATCCCGGGATTGTCCATACAAGAAATCCCGGGATTGGAAGCTCTAGTCTGAGGTAACAAATATAAAAACAAAAAAAATACAACTTCTCCTTTTTTCGGAGTCGGTTAAAAACAAGACAAAAAGCTATTCTGAGTTACGTGCCAGGGTGTTTAAAAATTCAAGGGCACAAATCTCATCTCGCATTCATCTCAAAGTTCAGACTAATCCAATAAAGAAGTTGCTAATCTATTCCCACTCGGGGTCCACCCAGACGGTTTCAATTTGAAATTAGGACGTTTTGCGTTTTGAGTTCACGGTGTCTCGTCTCGGTTCTTATCTTGATACATCTATACTATTATAAAGTTGTAAAAATGAAATGTTTGTACATTGAAGATATTTTCAAAAAATTGATTGTTGCGGACTATTTGGAGGTCACTAAAACGAAAAATATTTTTTTTGGATTTTATGTATGTTTGTATGTGTCGTTGTGGCTTCATCACGCTAAATCGGCTAAACGGATTTCAACTATTTTCGTACACGGGTAGCTGGGTAT
Source organism: Hedya salicella (assembly GCA_905404275.2). Taxonomy (NCBI): domain Eukaryota; kingdom Metazoa; phylum Arthropoda; class Insecta; order Lepidoptera; family Tortricidae; genus Hedya; species Hedya salicella. The sequence goes on along the minus strand of FR990097.1, from coordinate 50,062,663 downwards.
CTCCAGATGGTTATAGGATACTTTTTATCCGACTACGCTGAAGTAAAAAAGATGGTTATGATTTTTCCTCCTCCGCGAACGACCTTGGAATCTTCTAGTAGGTAATATTTAAAACTAGAAGGGGCCCGCAACTTCATTCGCCGACGAAAAAAAGTTATAACCCATCTTTTTCCTTTAGCTTAGTGGAGTAAAACAGTATCTTATAACCATCTGTGGATACCCAGGTACCTATACCCAGTTGACCCAGGGCACTAAATTTCATAATACGCCCCTGGACCGAGTTCAGGATTACTTACAGCCTTCCGTTCTAAGTTCTAACCCTTGATTTAGCCATCTAGCGAGAGTCTCTTGAGATTTTGGTCGAGACTCTTTGCTATAAGACCGTTCACCGAAACGACTATCGGTGCAAGGATCCTCGAATCAACATCCCACATGGCGGTCACCTGGTGAGCTACGTCATGGTACATTACATACATGCTGAGTTCGTCCTTCTCGGCCTTCACGAGTTTCTCGTCATGAGGGATGGTGAGGTAATGTCGGCGAGCTTTGCTCGGCACTCAGTTCAATCTACCAGCACGATATCAGGCTTATTGGTTACAATAGTCCTGTCTGTGATGATAGATCGATCGCATTAGAGCGTGGCACAACCATTTTCGAGAACTAATTATTATTGAAACGTATTATTAACTATCATTATTAACAGAATACCTTATACAATATTGATACAAAGATCTAAGTAGAAAATAAAAATTAATTGCGATCCACTGCTATTTAAGCCGGAATCGAACCAGCGTCTCTGTTATACCGGAACAGCCTCCTGAACCATTAGACCATCAGACCGCTTGTGATTCACAACGAATTAATCCTCTATCTTCGGTAACGATACGTTGCTCACGACTGTATGTACCATTAATTTTTGAAAGGTTTAGTACCTTATAGCACCACTCTAAGAAGATGTGCTTTCGGAACATTTCTTCAAGACCTGCTATTTCAGTAATGTTAAGCTTACGAGAGAGATAGCGCTGTGATCAGTTTAATGTTTGTTTATATTTTTTAAATTATCAATTTATATAAAATTATAAATGTATCAATATTGTCTAGAAAATAAGTGATGTTTTCACGTTAAAAAAATATAAACAATCAGAATACCTTATACCAAGATACCGACGGAATCGATTATTGAACCACAAACACAAAACCCGTCTTGCAATATCATAGTTTTAATGGCTGCGATAAATGGTCCATAATCCAAAAGTGGAGCCATCTGCTGTAAGATTTAAGTTTAAGAGAACGATTATCGACATTGTGCTTCGTACGTGTTATAAGGTAAAAGTACCAATGGTTGACATCCTTATTCCACTACTAGAAGATACCCACTCAGAACTTCGTTCGTGGGTGAGAACAATTCATAACCCCTCTTTTGTCATCAGCTATTAAAAAGTATCACATAACCATCTGTGGAGAGTGGAGTTCAGCTACCCGTGTACCAAAAAATTTTGAAATCCGTCAAGCCGATTTGGCGTGATGAAACCACAACGACAGATACAAACATATAAAAATAAATTTTGATCGAAAATAGGGTTAAGATCGTTTCGTCTGAGATTCATTTGGTCTAAATTGCAAATAGTCTGATATCCAAATAGTTTAAATTAAAAATAGTTTAAATCACAAAAAGTCTGGGTTTAGGTAAGAAAATGATTCTCGGACTGCCTGTTCCATATGGTAAGGAAATAAGTTTATATATATTATATACATATATTATCATGAACACATAAACTTAATTTCTTGATACTATATGGGCCATACTGACCGTTGGACTTATTTACGGTACTCTATGAAACGGCCAAGCCATACTGTTTAAACCAAGGAGGTAGGGTCAGTAAAGTCAGAGCTTGAGGGCTTGACTTTTCCTGGGATCTGATAACTTTTTTACAGCGAAAGCGTTATGAGCATGTGAGTTTTAGCCGCCAATTTTACATGAAATGTTATTGGTGGGATCTTATTTCTTTTTGTAAGGTGCCCTAGTTTTAAAATATTTTTTGGGCTGTAACGTTTCTTGGGCGTCAGCTACTCCTTTTTTCATCGTCCACTACCTTTGCCTCTTTTGCCCCTATTATGGAAAACCTATACAAACTTCCATCCCCTTATTTATTTTAAAGGCTGAGGGGTGATTTACTAATAATCCTAAAATACCTATTCTATTATTTATAACAAGGAGTCCCTATATACATTTCATCAAAATTTACGATAGTCTCATACATACTTCCATCCCCTAGTTTAAGGGGTTGGGGGTAATAGTTCCAAGTTTTAGAATAATTTTGTTATTTGTGTACTAATACTAGCTTACATACCAAATTTCAGCTTTCTAGCTCATCGGGAAGTACCCCAGAAGTTTTGATACGTGAGTGTATAAGTGACTGAGTGGCAAAATCGGCGTATTTTAGGCACCAATAAAACCTAAAGTATAAAAGCTAGATCAATTAAATTTAGTGCATTTTATATGTTCCCTAACTGCGTCTTAACCATTGAAATAAACCATGCGTCTTAACCTGTGAATTTGGGCGATCTGGCGTTTACTAGGACGAAGCTATGAGGGTTTAAAAATGAGACGAAACGGTTCGAGAAAAGGTCGCAGGTATCTTTTTGTTCGTCTTGTCAATCAAAATTTACAAAAAAACATATATATTTTTAGAATAAAAGAGGCCCTTCATTTCAGATGCCACATGTCGGATGCCATTTTGAAAAATACCATTATTTCCAACTCTTTTTACAGCAATACTTTCTACAGCTATTTGGGCAAGCAAGTTTTATAACTGTGCCTTTCAAATTGAGTTTCTCTGAGTGATAGAATCAGAAAGGATTGCTCACAGCTTGCAGGATTGTATGGTTGAAATGGCAATGTGCGGGTCATGTAGGCGGTCATATTTCAATTCATATTACTGGAAATGGATTTCCGTTTGTTATAAGCTATAACACGCTTTGAAACGGGCCCCTTATGGATACACCAGTTGCGTTTTAGAGGAACTACATATCGATTTGCTAGTAGTTACTATTAAGACAAGTTGCGGATTAGATCAGTTGTGTTTTGGACGAAATACTAGATAAACGAACTGATTAGCCGATTTGATAGTATTTTACGGCTGCTATTTCGACCAGAAAGAATACTACGCATAGACCAACGATGCATTCGTGTCGTAATGGGCCTCTTAAGGGTTAAGGATCAAACTACACAAGGCCTCTCAGATGTTGCGCAAAATAAGAATTTAACATCAAATTTCTAACAATCCTCCTTTTTAGGGTTCCGTAGCCGAAATGGCAAAAATTGAACCCTTATGGTTTTGTCATCTCCGTCCGTATGTCACAGGCATTTTACTCAAACACTACAAGATATATATTGATGTTTGGTTGGACTATAGGTGTCTGGAATAAGCCGGTACTTAGCTGGGTAGTTAAATGACAATAAAATATATATTTCTAGTGGGGGCACTCAATACATGTAGCCGAAACTGAAAAAAAAATCAACAAATATCAATGTGTGGCACATATTTCGACGGTTCCTTTAAAAATATTAAGAGGTTTCTCTAAAAAAATAATTCTTTAAGAGAAAACTTAATAAACACTTCCAACGAAAATTGTTTTCAACATTATCGGATACTTATACTGTTTTTGAGTTATTGCCGAAAAACTGCGCTTTTCAGCAAAAGGACGTAACTGCCGTGGAGATACGCTTTTTTGCTAATGCCCTTTTTTTACATATTCACATCGTATTTTTTTCATCAGGTTTTTTTTATATGAATGGCTGCGGAACCCTACACTGAGCATGGTCTGACATGCCCTCGGCCGGTTTTTTGTTGATTTACCGATAACTTTTTCAGCACTTCGCTTGATAGGAGACATTTTCACTGTGACGAGTCAATCTTGTAAACGATGTACTCTAAGTATCCTTTCACTGCAATCTTTTCAACAACAACAAGCCGGGAGTAACAATAGAGAGCGGGCCCATTGTTGCCGTTTTTGTCTCCTGACGACGCTTGCATAATTCACAGGGAAAAGTATGCCTTTTCACCACTAGGGACTAAACCTAGACTACACGGGGCCTCTCCTTTTAGGTAATTTCAGATGTTGCACAGAATATTCTGATATAAAGGCCATAGTCAGGTTTCCATAGTAAGTCGGCCCTAAATGGGCTCGGGTTTTTTGTGTGAGTACCCTTTATAGTGAAGAATATTTTTGCCGGGTATGAATATTCTACTTGTTATACTCGTAGTTTTACGAGTATGTATGTATGTAATATGTTTGTTCGGGTGGAATCTTGCAAGTTAAATTTGACCTACTTCCCGGATTCTAATTGAGCTAAAATTTGGCATACTTATGTAAGTTTGGTGACAATGCAATGATATGATACCATTGAGCTGATCTGATGATGGAGCAGGAAGGTGGTCATAGGAACTTTGTAATAAAATAACTCAATCCTACCGAGTTTGGGCTCCTTAGAATTGTCTCGGTGAGTAGTTGATGGATTTTTAAAGAAAAGTACAGTCGGCAATAAAAGCTTGTCACACTAATGAAATTTTTGACAGAAACTTATTTTTGTTTGTTTTTCAGGATGTATTCAACAGGGACGGCCTTTATCTGGTATGCCACTTGTGTGGATACCCTAGCACCGTCCCACCTGGGCACGACGTCGTCAAAGGCTGGTGGAGCGGCTGTCGCTGTTGTATTATTAAAACGGCGCAAATACGTAACTCTCAACGACATTTAAGTATTTGCGCCGTTTGCCGTGAATACCTTGGGGCCGGGGGGACCGGAAGCAAGTAGACTGCTTAAAAAACTCAGCTACTTGCTTCTCCGGTCTCCAGGCTCGTTCCTCGCTCAGCGATGCCTTGCTCAGCAACGAACAACTCCTTATTGCACAGCACACAAAACAGAATATAGACAACAATACATTCAAGGAGAGGTAAACAACAGGCGGTCGTATCGCTAAACAACGATCTCTTCCAGACAACCTTTGGGTATAGGGAGACGTTGAGAAAAAGAAACTGTACAGTCAGCTACAACGAGATGTATCCACTTTTGGACCTTATTACAATGCTACAAGGTGAAAAATTGAATACATCTTTTTGTAATCGACTGCACCTACATAAAATAGAATTTAAAAAAACTCGTATTTTATCGCAGTCCGCAATATGCAATTGCATACAATTATTATGGATTAAAAGCACTTATGTGCGATAATTAATAAACTCATATAAGACTATATGGAACTCCATTATTGCTCGGCATTTCATTAACCTCAATCATGTTTAAAGCCCCTCATTATGCAACAGTTGCGAATTACAGAGACTGATTGGATTAAGGCGTATAATGCTTTGAGTAAGCAATGTTGCTGTTTTGTAATTTTACGTCCGTAACTTGTGTATCTGTGTGTTGGTTTGTCTTTGTATCTATACCTCGGTCTGTGGCATCGAGCTCTTGAACACAGTATTTGCGTAACTTAGGTGTGTATTTCAAAGCCATTCATATCTCATCGTATTTTTTTGGGGCCATCCATATTAAGTCACGGTGATAGGGGAAGGGCGGGGGGAGGTCACGCCAGACGTGTTATGCCGTGTTAAAGAGATAGGAAAAAGCGTGACAAGGAGTCCAAAAAGTCTGAATTTTGCCTGCGTGATATGGGGCAGGGACTATTACAGAAACAAAAGGTTGTATGTATGATTATGTGTATACAGGGTGGAAACGCACGACGATCCTTTCCGCAAAATTGTTTAGATTTAGTACTGCATTTCCTCTAAAGAAACTAGGCTCATATTCGTAAGCGTTTTGATGTTATAGGCAGTTAACTTTTAATGCAAAATACTGCATATGACAACCCTCATTAGATTCAGTTGTAAATAAAGTAGTTATTGTTTGTTTGAAATTGTTCCCATTGCATACCTACCCACTTCTTTATCACAAGGTAAATATTTTTGTGAACATAAGGTGTCACATTACACTTACATGTAGGTAGATAGTACGGAGTAATAGTAGGGTTGTCATTAAGTAGAACGTTAATTAATTTTAATATTTTTACTAATTGTTCGTGACAAAAATCTAAACATTACGAATCGATTCTCCATCACTTAAACTAACCCCCCGTTGCGAGAAGGATCGTCGTGTCTTTCCACCCTGAATATCACAGTCAAAGACTGTTTCTCGTTCACAACTACTTTTGAGAACAGTCATAAGTGATTTGACTACAGGCCTATAGTCAAAAGGACTTTTGACTGCTTTTCCTAGTCAAAACTAGTTTTGACCAAACGTATCGTATACTAACCTAACCTAACCTAACCTAACCTAACCTAACCTTTTTTTTTTTTTTTTTTTTTTTTTTTTTTTTTTTTTTTTTTTTTTTTTTTTTTTTTACGAGGGGAAATGCGTTACGCATCCCGTCCTTAAGGTGGTAGTAAAGGACGGGTATGTGGGACTCCTGGTCTCCAGTCTACCCACTAAAACCCCTCGGTGCGACCTCGCTCCGCCTGGAGTGGGGCTAGGGGAACGCTTGGCGCTTACCCCGGCACCCACATGGCGTGCTGCCCGTCCGGGCCCAGCTCTGCAGGCTTTTAGCCTACCCCCTCACCATGAGGCGACGTCACCTAGAGCCGCCTTTTCACCTCGGGACGATGCTCGTCGGGCAGCCAATCTCCCAATCAGCTGCCCGAGGTCCCGGTTAGGGCGGTATAAGGCGGTCGTAGGCGGCCCGCCTTCGCCCTGGTCTTCTTCGGCGGATAGGTGGCGCGAGGGGGTCGTCCTCTCGCTCTCTCTCCGCCGCCTCCTTCTGGGACATGACGGCGTTGGAAAATGCAACGACCGCCTCCCATGCGGCCCTGCTGCGTGCCATCGCGCCAGCTATGGCCGGCAGCGACAGATCCGCCCCGATGGCCGCGATAAGCTCGCGTCGCGGTGCGTCCCACGTGGGGCACACGGCGCGGGTGTGCTGCGCCGTGTCTTCGTCTCCACCCGTACAGTGTTTGCACACCGTGGTCTCCTCGCGGCGGGCCACCTGACACAGGTATCTGCCGAAGCATCCGTGCCCTGTCAGTGCCTGTGTTAGGTGGAACGTCATTTCGCCATAGTCACGGCCTAGCCAGTCCCTGAGGACTGGCCGTACGGCGCCCACCACCTCCCGGCTTGCGCTTGGGGCCTGCAGTCGTTCGTCCCACTTCCGGAGGAGGTCCTCCCTGGCTTCGTCCCTCCAGAGCTTGATCTCCTCCGGATGTGGCCGATTGCCCTCCGCTCGCTCTGCTGCTACCCGCCAGTAGACCGCCGCAAGGACCCCGGCTTCGAGGTCCCACGGCGGGCTACCGGCCAGTAGGGTTGCCGCCTCAAAGGAGACCGTCCTGAACGCTCGTATCGCCCTAGTGGCTATGACCCGTTGGGGTCTGCGCAACAGGGCCACGTTGCGAGCGTTCAGGGCCTCTGCCCAGATGGGAGCCCCGTACATGGCCATAGAGCGCACAACCCCCTGGTACAGGCGGCGGCATGCACTACCCGGCCCCCCGATGTTCGGGAGCAGCCCCCCAAGTGCTCCGGCTGCAGCCACCAGCTTTGGCGCCTTGCGGGCAAAGTGCTCCGTAAACCTCCATCGGCCATCAAGGACAATACCTAGGTATCGCAGCGTCGACTCAATGGCGATGGAGGTCCCACCCACAATGATGGCTAGACCAGGAGGCGGCGCGTTTCGAGGCCCATGGAAGAAGAGGGCCTCGGACTTGCTTAGGGCCACCTCGAGCCCCAGGGCCCTAATGCGGCTCACAACGTGAGCAACCCCCGCTGTGCCCAGAAGGATGGCTTGTCGATGGGTGCTCCCGCTCGCGGTGACGAGAGTGTCGTCGGCGTAACAAAGTACGTTGACGCCCCGCAGGTTGGTACCGCGGAGCACCCAGTCGTATCCGATGTTCCACAGGAGTGGTCCGAGGACAGACCCCTGTGGAACACCGCATGTGACCCTCCTGTTCGACCACCCATTGTGTGTCGGATACCCAATGGCCCGATCCCGGAAGTAATCCTCCACTAAGATTTGCAGGTACCGGGGCACACCGTGGTACTGCAGCGCTGCATTGACTGTCTCGAAGGGCAGGGTGTTAAAGGCATTCGCTATGTCTAGCGACACTGCCAACATCACTCCGCCCTGCGAGACAGCCTCCTCGGCGAGGACCCTCAACCGCGCAATAGCGTCTATAGTTGACCTCTCCCGCCGGAAGCCGTACTGGCAGTCGTGCAGGTCGGGTCCTACCTCCTCGAGGTGCTTGACGAGCCGGGCAGCGATCACCCGCTCGAAGAGCTTGCCCATCTCGTCAAGCAAGACGATGGGTCGATAGGCCGACGGCGACTCCGCTGGACGCCCGTCCTTTTGAAGAAGGACGAGCTTACCCGTCTTCCAGCTTCGCGGGAACTGACCTCGGTCAAGGCATGCGCTGAAGAGGGTCCTCACCCTCTCCTCCAGCTCCTCCGCCGCAAGCGCGAGCACCAAGACACGTCCGGGCACACCGTCTGGTCCAGGGGCGCCGTTTTTCATCTTCATCCTTAAGATTGCGGCCCCGAGCTCCGCCTCCGTTACAGGCGGTGCGTCGCTCTCATATCGCGGTGAGTTCCCGCCCATCGCCGGTGGATGCCATGTTCCCCTTTCGGGGAACAGGACGGAGAGAATCCGCTCTAGGAGGAGGGGCTCGAGAGTACTGGTCAGCGGGGGGGCCCAAGGCCGGAGTTTTGCCCTTACAGTCTTGTAAGGGCGCCCCCATGGGTGAAGGTCCAGCATCTCCAGCCACTCCTTCCACGCTGCCTCCTTCGCCCGTGCTATTTCCGCCTGTAGCTGGTGGCATTTGGCGCGGTAGTCAGCGTATAGCGCCTCCTCCCTGGCTGGGTCTCGCACCCTTCTCCGCCTGCTCCTGGTGTACTGGCGGCGCGCCTTCGTGCACTCGTTCCGTGAGACGCGGATCTCCTCGCGCCACCAGTACACGCGACGACGAGGCGGGGTCGGCCTTGCTCGGGGCATTGCGGCATCGCAAATCCGGTGCAGGGCAGCCGTCTGATGGTCGGCCTCTGTGTCGACGTCGTCTATGGACCCAGCCCTGACCTGCCAGGTCTCGACAAGGGCTGCCTCGTGGGCCATCTCCCTGTCATATTGGGCCAGGCGCCAGCGCGGCCCTTCCCCTATGACTGGGGGTCGGCTCGTACTCCTCGGAGTGTGAGGGGGCGTGGAGACCTCGAATCGGATGTACCGATGGTCCGAGAGCGTCTCCACGTCCGTCCTCACCTTCCAGCCTGTAACACGTCGTGCGAGAGCGGGGCTGGCCATTGTTATATCGACAATTGACCCTCCCCGCTGTCGCACGCACGTGTCTGTTGATCCCCTGTTGAGGATCAGCAGCCCCACTTCCACCGCCCATTCCTCCAAAGCCTGCCCCCGCGCGTCTGTCGCTGGAGATCCCCACGCTATGGACTTAGCGTTGAAGTCTCCAGCGACGAGCAGCTGCCCAGGGCGATTTCCGCCGAACAGGGAACCCACCTCGTCAAGAAAGGACTCGAACTCGGCGAGGCTCCTGTTCGGCGAGAAATACGTCCCGACCACCATCGTGTCCCCCAGGTATGTCGACACAAAACCGCGGCCTTTGGTGACATTAAGGTGCGGCGCGGATCCCGCTTGCGGCTGTGTGACCACTGCCACTAGCCCGTCCCTATCCCCAACCCAGTTATCCCTGGAGGGGACGGAGTACGGCTCGGCCACAACTGCGACCTGTATCAACCACTCCGCCATGCTCTGGAGCAAGAGGTCTTGCGCTCTGGCAGAGTGGTTGATATTCGCCTGTAAATATCGGGAGGTCATGTCTAATCAGTGGCCGTCTGATCCTGCTCAGCCCTGGGCTCGGGCCTTTGTGGCCCGCTAGACTCTGAAGGGGTTTTTGCTCGGTTGGCAGCAGTTTTCTTACGTTTGGGTGGGTTGCAAGAGATGCTTCCCACCCTGTGGCCCGCGGGGACGCCCGCCTCCGCGCACAGCACGCAGTGTACGGCGGCGTTACAGTCGCGGGCGGTGTGGCCCGACCCACTGCACCGGTAGCACATGAGGCTGCGGTCCACCTCGGACTTGCACGCAGCTCGTACATGCCCCGCTTCCATGCATCGGAAGCATCTCATGGGCCGGGAATCGAGCAGCTTGACCTGCGCCGACACCCATCCCACGCGGAGACGTCCGGCCTGAGTCACCTTTTTCGCTGCCGCGATAGGGCACCGCAGCCACACAGTGCCCAGTCCTGATGGGCCGATCGTGACTTCTCCGGCCTTGATGTCGTCTTCCGCGCAGCCGCCTTCTCTTGCAACCGCCGCGACCACCTCCGGAGATAGAACGGAATCGTCGAGGCCCGAGATGCGCATCTCCGCACATTTAGTGGGCCTCGAGATCCGGACTACGGCTGGGTCCATCACCTCCCTGAGTTTGGTAGCGAGGGCGTCGGCCTTTTCGCCACTTTCACCGCCGGGAATCTCGAATATGCGGGCATTCGTGGCAGTCCTTCGGATCCGAACGCCCGAGATCCCTAGCGAGTCGAGGTCCACCCGCTTTTTGGCCTCGCCGATGATGGCCGCGTACCTATCTCTATCGCTAGTAGTGTCCGTCATTGACTCCAGTAGCGTAAACACCACTGCTGATGACCGAGGTAGGCGCAGCCTCCGGGCCTTCTTTTTTGGGGCTGCCTGGTTTGTAGGGCCAGCCTCCTTCTTCTTCTTCTTGGATTTGCCCTTCACCACGGTCCAGGGCTCGCTTGGCGTAGCAGGCGCGGGAGCAGGCGCAGTTGTTGCGCGGCCTGATTCTCCTGGGGCAGGGATTTTCCTGGGGGAATCTCCTTTTCTGCCTTGCTTCTTCCCTCGCTTTACGGCACCCGAGTAGGACGCTCTTTGAGAAGCGATGGGAAGGGCGTGGTCTCTTGAAGGAGCGCTTGCGAGGGCAGGGCCAGATCCTAGCTCTGTCCCCCCACTTTCACTTCGGGTAGCCCGGGGAGGCCGCACCCTCTTCTCCGGGAGGAGTCTGTCGCTGATTTCAGCCATGCGGGCGTCCAAATACGTCCCGACCTGGGCCATGACTACACGACAGATCTCCTCGGTTATAGGGATAGAAGCGGTGCCTTTGGCGCGACCGTCTATACGTCCCCTGGGGGAGGGCAGCGCAGGGGGCTGCACCTCCTCGTTGCGTCCGGGTGGTGAGGATGCAGGTCTACCCTGCTTCCGCATCCCCTCCAGTTGATGCTTGATATCGGCCATCTCCTTGCGTAGGCTGGCCATTTCTTTTCTCAGCCGGTCATTGTCGGCTTGCAGCCGCGCCGTTTCCTCGGAAACGGTGCGTTTGCTGAGTACAGCAAACGCATCCGATATGGCGGACGCGGCGTCTTTTAGGCACCGGATGTACCCGCCCTTCAAGTTTTTTGAGGTGGCCGCCACTTTTTGAATGACAGCCACACTGTCTGCCACCTGCTCCCCAAGTTCTTTTGTGGCCTCGAGATGCGGCCCAGGCGGAGAGGGAGTGCGCTTAGAGAACCCTTGTCGGGTTCTGATGTGCATCTCCTCTAGCTCTCTCTCCGCCTCGAGGCGGATCTCCTCATGCAAGGCGCGATTGTACGCCTCCTTTGCCTTGGCCAGGCCCACATATTTCCCCGTGGTAGGGGGCCGGCCTCTTCCTCTTCCTTTTGAGGTCTGCGACGAGCCCTCACTTGCGGTGGACGGACAGGACTCGTTCCCGCTAGATCCCGACTGGGAGCTGGAGTGGCGCGGCCTCTTACGGCTGTTCCGCCACATCCGACCGCTCGTTGTTGGGCAATCCATATCAGGTGGACCCAGCTCCTTTTCTGTGTTGGTCGGGCAGGCTTCTACTCTTTCTGCCTCGTGCTCAACTGCCTCCTCCGCATCCGATTGAAGCCTTGGGGAGTTCGGTGATTTACACCCTCCCGCTGCGCCTACGGGCTTAAAAGGTGTCTGCGTCCTTGGGCGAGCCTTTCCTTTCCCTTTTTGTCCAAATTTTGGCGGTGGCAGGTCCGTACTCTGGCGACTTGGGGAGGTCGCTGGTGATGAGTAGGAGGACCGCACAGTATACATACTGTCGTCCGTATCCTAAATTAAATTTTATACTAAGCTGAAACCGTTCTCAGGGTGTAGCGAAGGTAACGCCGAACTGTTTATAGAAAACCCGGAGTCTCTCCGACTATTAGTTGAGGAGAAATCAGCTCCCAAAGTCGACATTTGACAGTTCGGCGGCCATTTTGGATTTCTTCAAATCCCCATAACTCTGAAGCCTGTGGACCTAGCGACCAGCGGTTTTCACAGTTGTGATAAAGGGTGTGTCCTCAACCCTATCCCCAGGTTTCATGTGATTTGGAGGTGCCAAGAATCTGCATCCTTGAAGCGGCATCAGTGAAAAGAGTGAGTCCAACTTTTGCTATAGAATCCAAACCCGGGTTTTCTGCGACAATTAGGAGCCGAGTTATCACCTGTCAAACTTTGGATTTGACAGTTAAACCGCCATTTTGTAAAATTTCAAACGCCTATTTCTCGCAAACCGAAGGTCGCAGAGAGCCAGGAAAACCACCGGCTATATCGGCGGACCGTGGCCTATCTGGTGGAAGGACTTTCAGGTAGCTTTCAGGATCTTCAGGAGTCAAAATTTTCAAAAAATTTTTAGTCCTGAAAATAGCCCAACTAGATAGAGCTCGTCAAGCCCAGTACAGAGAGCCCAGGCACGTGCTTTTGGGACCAGCGGTTCCGACGCTATAGACTTTACCGGATCCTTGTAGCCATACCGTTTCCAATACCGGAAATTTTGATCTGCTGTGGCTCCGTCACCCTGTGGGCTAGTGAACCCGTGTTTGGTATCGCTGGAAAGGGCTTGAGGAGAGCTTTCTGCTGGGTACAAAATTTTGACTCTAGGTAGAGCTAAGTAAAATTTTGAGGTATTATTTTTGACCCCTGGTATTAAGCCTTAGTACCTGGTACCAAGACGCACTGTTTTGACAGAAACAGAGACCGAAGTCCTCGACTCTACTTATTATATTATATTGTAAGTTTTTCCTGAATGTTTTATTATCTTTATTCTTTTTGAAAATTATCTGGATTTTGTGTTTTATTGTTTTACTTACCCCCTGTAACCTTAGTGGCAGATAAACTGTGTGTGAAAAAGTCCTAGACTATTTATACAACTTATACAAACCTAACACAGATAACGTTGCCACTATTTCCTTGACTATTGCAAAATTAAATATTTTGTGCATTAGCAGCCTGAAATTACTAGCATAGTGGACAGAGTCAGAGACTCTAATATTGTATTATTTTTAAGTGAACTCTAATCGAGACGATTCAGTGTTTTCTGCAACTGTGCCTAAATTTACAACTTATACAACATCGGGTGCCGTTGTGCTGACATTGTCTCCCATAAATCTCTTCCTTCAGAATGTTTGCAATCAGGACCCCCAATAAAGCTACGACAGGTGATAACTCACCTCCTAACACCTCAGACCAGAACGTTAGACGCAGCATAGGAGAATGGGAAGCCGCGAGCAAGAGCACTACTCCGGGTATGACAAAGACACAGGCAGGCCCCGCGGAATACAAACCAACTACGTCGAAAGACAAAAAGGCAGTGACCGTGCACAAAGTCTCGAGTCCGGTGACCAGACAATACGCCAACAGAACTGCTGAAGCGCGAGCCTGCCTAAACAAGGCCAAGCTCCATCTGGGTAACTCCCGTAATATAAAAACAGAGATAAAAACTGAAGTGAATGGAGCCCTGGATCGGCTTTATCAGCTGGTTAAAGAAACAGAAGCCGAAATAAAGAAAGAAAAGTCGACAGGGAAAAAGGAGGGACCCGAGAAAGCGGTGCGAGAAATTACCACTTCGGACACCACCTTCACTATAAACCCCGAGGCAAACATAGTCGTAGCCAAAATCGAGGAGCACACAAAACTACTGTTAGAGAGCAACAGGAGAATAGAGGAACTGAAAGATGTTATGGAAAGGCAAAAAGAAACCCTGGAGAAGGTGACAACAACAACTTACGCGAGTGTAACCGCACCCCAACACGAAAAATCACAACGTGGGAGGAACACATTGCACTCCGTCGTAGTCACCTCTAAAAATGAGACAGAAACCGGGGAAGAAGTACTGGATAGGGTGAGGAAAGCGGTCGATGCCAAAGAAGGGTGGATCAAAGTGGAAAAAGTAAGAAAAGCAAAAGGCAGGAAAGTAATAATGGGATTTCAGACTACGGGGGAACGGGATAAATTTAAAGAAAGAATTGGAAACAAGGGAGTTGACCTCACCATCGAGGAAGTGAAAAATAAAGATCCGCTCCTGATACTGAAGAGTGTACTCGCAGTAAACACAGACGACGACGTCCTCAAAGCACTCAAAAACCAGAACAGAAGCATTTTCAACGACCTCGATGGTGAGACAAATAGAGTAGAGATAAAATACAGGAGGAAGGCAAGGAACCCCCATACCTGCCACGTCGTGGTTAGTGTCTCGCCTACAATCTGGCAAAGAGCTATTGAAGCTGGGAGCGTGCACATAGACCTCCAGCGCATAAGAGTAGAGGATCAAACACCGCTGCTCCAGTGCACCCGCTGCTTGGGCTATGGGCATGGAAAGCGGTTTTGTACTGAGACAGTGGACATATGTAGTCACTGCGGCGGCGCCCACATGAGGACGGAATGTGCCGACTGGCTCGCAGCAGTGCCACCCAAATGCCGAAACTGCTCAAAAGCGAACATGGAGAACACCGAGCATAACGCGTTCAGCCAAACTTGTCCAGTACGGCGAAAGTGGGATGACCTGGCCCGATCAACTGTCGCCTACTGCTAAGGGCATCCCAGGTGAAAAAGAACCCTACCGGGTAGTGCAAGCAAACCTCCAAAAGAAAAGATTAGCAACCGACGAACTCCTTCTAGAAGCGGAAAAGCAAAAAATTGCTGTAGCGCTTATACAGGAACCATATGTTGGCGGGGCAAAAGAAATGAGGAGTCACAGGGGCGTACGAATCTTCCAGAATCCTGATGCGAAAGAGGGCACTGTCAAAGCTGCCATCGCAGTCTTTAATGACGACCTTGACGTCATACTGTATCCAAAACTTACCACAAATAACTTTGTCGTGGTGGGGATTCGCACTAAAATCTGGGAGATCACGCTTGTCTCCTTTTATTTCGAGCCAGATCAGCCCATAGAGCCCCACTTGGAACATCTGCAAAAAATAGAGAAGGAAAAAATTACAAAGAGCTGGATTATTGGAGGTGACGCAAATGCAAAGAGCACATGGTGGGGAAGTCCAGAAGAAGACCACAGGGGCACCAGCATGACGGGGGCCCTGGACGAACTGGAACTCCACACACTCAATACAGGGAAAATTCCAACCTTCGACACCGTAAGGGGAGGTAAGCGTTTCAGCAGCTACGTAGACATAACAGCATGTTCAACCGACATACTGGACCTAGTAGATGACTGGAGAGTCGACGAGGGTCTCACGAGCTCGGACCACAACGGCATTCACTTCAATATTTATCTTAAGAAATCTCCTGGCATAATTATACAAAGAACCACCAGAATTTACAATACTAAAAAAGCAAATTGGACTGAATTTCGTGAGAAATTAAGCCAATTGATGCTGGAAGCCAACTTACAGAAAATAAATATAAGCTTAATAACTACAATTGAACAAATAGAAACAGTTACTAGCAACTTAACAAAAATAATAACAGAAGCATGTGATCTGAGTATCCCGAAAAAGAAAAACCAGGAAAAACTTACTTTGCCGTGGTGGTCCGAAGAACTCGCCAAAATGAAGGGAAATGTTGCTACCAAGAAACGTAGAATAAGAAACGCTGCTCCAGTTCGAAAGGAAAAGGTTGTTGAAGATTACCTGAAATCAAAAGAAGAGTATGAGATGAAAGCGACCAGGGCCCAAGTAGAAAGTTGGAAGGAGTTTTGCAGGAAACAGGACAAAGAAGGAATGTGGGAAGGCATATATAGAGTGATAGGCAGAACGAAGAAAAGGGAAGAGGACTTGCCACTGGAAAGGGATGGAGAACCACTGAGTACAACGGACTCCGTCAAGTTGTTGGCGGAGACCTTCTACCCGGAGGATCACTCCACCGATGACAACGAACACCATCGCCAAATAAGACTAAAGGCCGACAGCGTGAATGCTGGCGAGCAAGATGACCTGTGTGAGCCACCATTTACGATGGAGGAACTCAGATGGGCTAGCGACTCTTTTAACCCAAAGAAAGCTCCAGGGGCGGATGGACTCACGGCTGACATATGCCGGCAAGCTATTGAAACCGATCCTGACACCTTCTTAGAGCTCCTGAACAAATGCCTAGCGCACCAATACTTCCCAAAGTCTTGGAAGGAGGCAACAGTCATAGTACTGAGAAAGCCTGGAAAAGCAGAATATACCACCCCAAAATCATACCGGCCAATCGGACTCCTCCCAATGCTTGGAAAGATTTACGAAAAAATACTGGTCGCCCGCTTGAAATACCACTTGATCCCTAGAACCAGTACCTTGCAATTTGGATTCATGCCACAGAGGAGCACCGAAGACTCCCTCTACACCCTAATGCAGTACATCCGCAACAGACTAAGTGAAAAGAAAATAATAACACTAATATCATTGGATATAGAGGGAGCCTTCGACAGCGCCTGGTGGCCAGCCATACGAGTCCGCCTTGCAGAAGAGGAGTGTCCAATCGGTTTAAGAAAGGTTATCGACAGCTACCTTAAAAACAGAAGGGTGAAAGTAAGATACGCGGGTGAGGAGTTCACCACGGACACAAGCAAAGGATGCGTTCAGGGCTCAATTGGCGGACCGATACTCTGGAATCTCCTGCTAGACCCACTCCTGAAAAGCCTTGAAGCAAAGGGAGTATACTGTCAGGCATTCGCAGACGACGTTGTACTAGCTTTCGAAGGCGAGACGGCACTGGACATCGAAAGACGCGCAAATGTCGCTCTCGCACACGTTCAAGAATGGGGAGTTCAAAATAAACTAAAGTTTGCTGCGCATAAAACTAACGCAATGATTATCACTAGGAAGTTAAAATATGACACCCCTCGCTTGAACATGGGTGGAACCGATATTGCAATGTCCGGAGAAATAAAGATGCTAGGACTTACCATAGATAACAAACTTACCTTCAATACGCACGTCTCGAATGTCTGCAGGAAAGCCATAGCCATTCACAAACAGTTAACGAGAGCGGCCAAGGCGAGCTGGGGTCTCCATCCAGAGATAATTCGGACGATATATGTAGCAACTGTGGAACCCATAATCCTCTACGCCGCCAGCGCATGGGCACCGGCGGCTAAAAAGCTGGGTGTTATAAAACAGCTAGGAGTTGTGCAACGCAGTATTGCACAAAGGCTCTGCAAAGCCTATCGCACCGTGTCATTAAACTCGGCACTGGTGCTGGCGGGCGTGCTCCCTCTAGACCTCCGAATCTGCGAGGCGGCTTCACTTTACGAGGCCAGAAAGGGAATACTCCGGCCCGCACTTGGAGACAGGTTGGTTGAACAGATGGCATCGGCAACAGAGGCTCCTCATCCTTCGAAGCGTGGCGACATCGAAATAGTCAAACTGGTAGACCAAGAGCAAGTCGACACACACAGTGACTATGAAGTCCGCATTTTCACCGACGGTAGCAAGATTGAGGGCAGGGTCGGAGCAGCACTCTCTATTTGGAATAGAGACACTGAGACTAAAGCACTCAAACTTGCCCTGTCAAACTACTGCACGGTCTACCAGGCGGAGCTCCTCGCGTTGTGCAGAGCGACAAGGGAAATCAGAAAGCTGAAAGCCAATTCGTATGGAATTTACAGTGACTCTATGGCCGCTTTGCAAACCATCAAAAATCACGAGTGCCTGCATCCCCTGGCAGTTGAGACCCGAGATAATTTAAAATCTATATCTCTCCAAGGCAAAATTGTCCGTTTGCATTGGATCAAGGCTCACGCAGGGTTAGCGGGCAACGAGAGAGCAGACGAACTAGCGAAAGAGGCAGCTGTAAATTCCAAACGAAAGCCTGATTACGACCTCTGTCCGGTCTCATGCGTCAAGCGGAACCTAAGAATGGTAACGCTTGATGAATGGAACCGGCGATACGTTGATGGCGAAACAGCGTCTGGCACAAAACTGTTCTTTCCGGATGCGGTGGCGGCGCACAAGATTATCAGAAAGCTACAAATAACGAACCTCAAAACGCAAGTAATGACTGGACATGGAGGGTTTTCGGAGTATCTGAACCGTTTCAGATGCAAAGAAAGCTCCTCCTGCATCTGTGACCCTGCTAAAGAGGAAACTATTCCTCACCTCTTGATTGAGTGCCCAGTCCACGACAGGGAAAGGTTTGAGATTGAGCAATCATTAAACATTCGGCTCTCAATAGAGAATGTGGGGGAGATAATGGCAAGTACCGACCGCGAAAAGTTCCTTAACTACTGTGTAAAAATTGCGGCACAAGTTGTAGAAAGAAACAAATCTAGGTAATAATGCTATGTTTTCATAATATAATAAATATATTAATGTTAAGCATAAATTAAATTAGACATAAGAAGAAAAAAATGTATAACAGTAGTGTAGGCACGTTAATGTAATAGTTCTTAAGCTAGATAATATAACCGATTATTTCCAAATACCATTGTAAAACCAGAAAATCCCAAAAATAAATTTGTCCTGTCTTGTGTTAACTGAATTCCCCCCAAGTAGAAATAGAAGTAAATATATAAAGCATAGGAGGGAGTCCCACCCTCATAAGAAAGAATGGTGAAGAATGAAAGAAAGATACTGTATGAAGCATGAAAGTACGAGAGGCAAAATTGCGAGAACTGGAATGAAAGATGAAATGTAGACATAGGCTCCGATCATGTTGGAGGTACAATTAGAGAAAAAAAAAAAAAAAAAAAAAAAAAAAAAAAAAAAAAAACCTAACCTAACCTAACCTAACCTAACCTAACCTAACCTGACCTCACCATATTTTTGTTAAAAAGTAATTTTTATTACAATTCTTGCGTAAAAGTAATCTTGACCGATATTTTACTGAATATTTCTAGTCAGTAATGATTTTAACTACCCAGTGTTGTACAAAAGTAATTTTGACCGACATTTTCCAGTCAAAATTTATAATCAAAATTTTCTAGTTAGAATCGAACTACTTTAAAATTTAGGTTTGCATACGCCGTCATTATGCCTATTGACGACTTTCATTTCAACCCTTAGTATTGGCGTGCTTGCTCAGCGCGTCTTGCGTGATATTATGATTATGTGTTATAATTATCATAATGTGTCATTAAGTGTATTGTTTTGTGAACGTGTAGCTCTTTTGTCTCTGTGGGGCTTTTAAATATTATTCCATTTGCGAGAAGAGTAAGATCGTGAAATGCGACGTTGCGAGCTCGCTGCGCACTAAGAGCCTTAAGTTCTGTTTTCAGTACCAATTCCAGACTGCCTAGACGTGAAAACAGTAGCTTTCAGCTCCAAAAGTAAACGAATTTAGCCGAAAGCGTCCTAAAGTAGTGGAAAATTCGCCAAGGGACGAAAACAACCTCGTTACCCCTGATTACTTGAAACGGTAAACAAGACATTGTTATGCAAGGGAGAAAATATGAACTTTATTCCCTATAAGAAAGAATGGGCTTATTATTATTAAAGCGTGGCGGTTGCGTCGTTTTGTGAATAATAAGGATCTTTTAGGGTGTTGCGTCGAAAAGTCAAAATATGTATTAAAACTGGTCAAGAGCGAGTCAAAGACGCGAATGAATGGTTCGGTACGTAAAAACGTCGAACAAACATGTTTATCTTTTTCTTTTATTTATACTACTTATTATTTCTATAGGTAAGGTTGTAAAATTAAAAAGTCTACCTATTGAACTTATAAAAAAATTTGAAATTATCTATTTGAAAGTCACTTAATGCACTATATATTTTTAGGGTTCCGTAGCAAAGGGCTAAGACCCTTATAGTTTCTTCATGACCGTCCGTCCGTCTGTCGCAGGCATTTTCGTCAAAAAGTACAAGATGGATATTAATGAAATTTTGAGTATAGATGTCTTGTATAAGCCGCTACTTAGTTTGATAGTTAAATAATAATAAAAAATATTTATAAGGAGGGGCACTCCATATGTAACCGAAACTGAAACTGTTATTGCCAAAAAACTGCGCTTCTCAGCAAAAGGACGTAACTGCAGTGGAGAAACATTCTTTGGCTAGTGCACTTTCTAACGTATTTTTTTATCTGTAGTGCATTTTTTTGTATAAACGGCTGCGGAACCCTACACTGAGCAGTCGGATATGCTCTTAGCCGGTTCTATTCGTTTCAAATTGGGAGATATGAGGGTTGAGAGGCTAGAGACTTAGAGAGATAAATAGTATACATTATTATTGACCGAGCGAGCGAAGTGTTTCCGTTTCCGGTTAGGTGAAAATGCTTTCGTACGTCTGTCTGTCCGGCTGTTCTTCTCTAAAAGTCGTATTTCTCAACCTATTTTCGTTAAATTTTTTAAGCCGATTCAATAATTATATAGATTGTTTGTCGACTCAATTCTTGCTTTTTTTTCAAAATGGCGGGGATATCAGTTTTATGTCAACTGCATCAGTTTTCTTTCATCTTTTGTATATATTTATGTGCATGTATGTATGTTTGATTTTATTTATTTGTATATGATTTATAATCTTATCACACCACCGAATCATTCCTAGCTATTCTGTGTCACTGATCGCTCTGTGACGGTAAGACTACCTATTGTCTACTGTATTTAATGTTAAGGGTCGATTGTACAGTTTGTGTCGTTGGTGTGCTATAAAGATTTTTTTCTACTCTATGAATAAGAACTCCGCAAATCATTCTAAAAATGCATACGTTTTAGATTGGGCCATCACTCTATACTCTATGATATATAGGGTGGGCGATAATTTTTTGCAAATAGCAACACTGAATTTTTCGGACGCTGTTAAAGTGAGCGGCGGGATATTGGCGGGAAACTATAGGTAACTTCGTGCAATTTTATTTGTAATAGAGCGTATCACGGGAAAACAACGGGCTTTTTGTGTTAAGCAGTTTTATAGAAAGATGATGAGATAGCCGCGATCCGTTGTTTGTGTCAGGGAGTTTTCCACAGTTTTCCTATACGATTGCAGGAGTGCCAACGACGAGACAGAGGACATTTGCATAAAGTAATTTTTAAAAAAATATTTTGCAATTATCTGTTACTAGGTTATAGTAGTTTATGCAACTGCTACGTCAGCGAGTTTCATAATAGGATCACACGAGTGTTTTAAGGCCTAATTATGTACAGATGCATACACTACTTTATCTGCACACATATCATAAGTACTCTAAGATGGGTTCAGAAATAGCCGTAGGGAAATGACCTGCATTGTTACTAGTGCTACCTGTAAAATATCAATAGGCCATAGACACTAAAATAATGCAATAAAAAATAAACTTGAACAAATACAGAAGGAAACAAATTATTTATTCACATAAATTCATGCGTTTGTTCATTCTCCAATCTAAAAAATCTTTATACTTTTTTACTAGTACTAAATTTGGCTATCGATTTTTCTGACAACAAGTTATTTGTTGCAATCGTGGCTGCATTTACAATATCCGGCGGAGTGTTCATATAGCTCACGGAGTCACTTCTACTCATATTTTCAACTTAAATGTAAATTAAAAACAACTTTTCACAATTCTACTTTCGTAACAGCAAAAAATCAACAAGTAAATGAAAAATATTTTTTTTAAATCATTGACAAACGAATGAAGTCCTTATTCTCATATCACTTGAGATCAGATGTCGTGCGCTTTATATAAAAAACATACTGAATTGACGTTTCATATCGATAACTGTTTTAATGTATGAAATATTTAAATAACAAGGTAAATAAACTACGTATTACTACATATCGATTTATTTTCTTCATTTTGGCGTATTGAACACTAATTAAAATGACATCGAAGCCAATTTGTGCAAAATGCGACAAGAAAATACGAACTAAACATTACCTTGTATGCTCACATTGCAATAATGCATTCGACTTAGCATGTACGAATAGCGAGTACCTTTATAATTTAATGAGTAAAGAGCGCAAAGATGCTTGGACCTGTCGAAAATGCCAGCAGATTAAACGGCAACGAACAAAAAAAACAAGTACACCTATTTCCTCGAAACAGATCATTGCTAGTCCGTCAACCAGTAAGCAAAACACCAGTCAAAGGGCAAGGGTCGAGGGGGCTAGCTCACAAGCGATTTCTTCACCCAAGGAACAGCGGCAAATACAAGAGGCAGGGAAGAGTAACTGTACAACCGAGGGAGCGTCGTTAGCGGTTTCCTCGCCCCAGAGACGGCAACATCTTCAAGGGTCGCGGGAAGATAGTGCAATGGAGGTTATTTCATTGACGAATGCGTCGTTCCAGGAGCAGCGAGAATTACATATGTCAACAAATAATGTTACTGTGCGGAGATATAACGTACCTGTATATAACTCCTTCGATTCTTTATCCACCGAGGTGAGCGACAGTAGTTCTAATATTCATGATACGCTTAACAGAAGCTGCCCTGATCTCAGTAAAAACTTTAAAGGTGAACTAGTATCACTTAAGGGAAAAATCAGAGTACTTCAAGACAAACTGGTTTCCTCTGATATCCTTACCACGAGTTTACTTTTAGAAAATGAGGAGTTAAAGAAGCAAATAGTTCATCTAAGTTTCCAAATTGAGCAACTAAAAACTATATGTTCATCCACGAACAAAACAAGTAAGCAGTCGAAAAGTCTTAATCTAAATAAATCTGGTTCCGTGCCCGCCACAGAAGCAAACATTAACATAGGTAAAGAAGTTAAAGAAATAAATAATGAAAACCACATGGACCAACACAACATCAGCACATCAGAAAATGTTAAAAATAATGCACCAGAAGTGGTAACGGATGTCACATGTGACGCAGTGGAAAAACCAGGTGTTGAAACCTACAATAATATTTATATTCTAGGAGGGAAGCTACGCACGGGATTAGCTTCTGGTTTACTTCGTTCTAGGGAGAAATCCACTTATGGTAAATATAAAGTTAGCTCGGTCATCAAACCCTGTGCGCGGAGTGAAGACATACTAAAATCAAAAGACACTTTAAATGCTACCACGGATGATGTAATTATTGTTAACATAGGTGATTACGACTCTAACCCTGTAAAACTAATGGCAGAACTCTGTTTCTTCATAAAATCGCATTCGAAACCATTTATTATTGTAGTAGGAGTTAAGAATAGTTTGTGCCTAAATGAAAAAAAACTAAATGATACCTTAAAGTTATATTGTAACAACTTTAATAACTGTGAATTTCTGACCTTAGATGACTTAGAATGCTCGGATGTTAAATTTATGAGTATATTTTGCTCAAAAATTAACTTTCTCATAGATTCTAAGTACTATAACAATAAATACTTAGTTCATAAGCACAAAAAGCGAGGATGTAAAAATGAATGTAACTCGCAATTAACACATTTACAGAAGTCGGACGTTCAGTATATGGGTAATGGCAATAGTAATGTCAATTCTACAGGTGTTTGCATTCAAAAACGTATTACGGACTTTTTTCCTAAGCAGAACATAGCCGAAAATATTCGACCGCTAAATGCCAAGCATTGTTTTCGCAACTAGTGATAAGTTTAATGGTTTGTCCCATCAGAACAGTGTTTGCGTACTTCACCAAAACATTGCAGGCATCTTAAACAAGCAAGATATGTTATATGCAGTTATAAAAGAATTGGAAGAAGGTTTCCATAGCATTGACATTATATGTCTTAGCGAGACATTCATACTAGCGGGTGATGAACGAAACGTCTCATTAGACAATTATGTACTAGGTTCTCACTGGTCCAGGCCAAAAGTAAAAAGAGGAGGTGTGTGTATTTTAGTTAAAAAAAGTATACATTTTGCTAAATTGGAAATCACAAAAGATTTTTCAATGCTAAACGTCTTTGAATGTTGTGGCGTTTCATTTCCAGGCAGTAATTTAATCGTTATTTGCATATACACGACCCCCAATTCTGATAAGCTACTATTCTTGAAGAAACTTGAATCTTTATTGTTCAGACTTACAAATAAAACCAATAAGAAAATTGTAGTGGCTGGTGATCTCAATATCGATATACTTGAAAATACCAAATATTCCAAACTGTTAAAAAGTATTTGCAAAACATTCGATACAAAACTTCATATATCCGAGCCAACTCGAAAAAAGGCTTGCATTGATCAGTTTATCAGTAATATTAAATCTGCGACCGGTACAGTCCATAAACTAGGACTCTCAGATCATGACACGGGGCAAATTTTAAAATTTAAAAAGAAAATTGAAAAAGCTCCTAGGTCGTGGTTTGAAAGAAAAAGAGATTTTGGTACTCCGAATTTAAGTAAGTTCCGTGAATGTATGGAATCTCTTACATTTAACGATGTGCTGTGCGAAACAAACAGTGAATTAGCATTTAACGAATTTCAAGATATTGTTACACTATTATACAACTTAAATTTTCCTCTTATAACTGTAAAAAAAACGTAATATAAATAAATGTAAAACGTTGTGATTATCTAAAAGCCTGAAAAAAAGTTGTATTGTTAAAAGAAGATTATATTTTCAATATCAATATGCCACAAAGAATAAACCACATTTTAAGTATGTGTATAAAAAGTACTCGAAAACTCTTAAGAAGTGTATTAATGAAGCGAAACGCAAAAGTAACATAAATTACGTTTATAATGCTAAGAACAAATGCAGAGCAGTTTGGCAAATAATACAAACACAATCAGGAGAAAGCTGCCCAACAGACTTTACTAAGAAAATAAATACAAATAATATTGTACTTACAAAGCCATGCGACATAGCAAACGCTTTTAACAATTATTTCATAGATACCACTAACAAACAAACAGATAACCTCACAACATTGAATCAGATTCCAAATCAATCGTCTAGTATATTTATAAAACCAACAGATGAAAGAGAAGTGTTAAATATTATCAAAGGTTTGAAAAATACTGGTTCGGTAGGGTACGATGACCTTTCAACAAAAATATTTAAATTATGTGCTCCAGTGTTTGCGAAAGTTCTTGCCCACTTAATTAATCTGTCTTTCACAGATGGAATTTTTCCTGAAAGACTTAAGAAGTCTATTGTCAAACCCTTATACAAAAAGGGCGATTCTAATGAAATGGGTAATTATAGACCCATTACTTTAGTTCCAATAATTTCAAAAATTTACGAAAAAGTCATGTTTTCCAGACTAGACCACTATCTAAATCAACACAATATTATAAAACAAGAGCAAAATGGTTTTCAAAAAAATAAGTCAACTTCTCTTGCTGTTTTCAAACTGATAAAAACTGTAACGGATAGTGTTAACAAAGGCGAATTAGTAGTAGTCTTATTTTTAGATATGACTAAAGCTTTTGACTTTGTACATCATGGCAGGTTAATAAATAAACTAAACAAATATGGTATACGAGGAATAGCAGAACAATGGCTGAGTAGTTATTTAAGTAAACGCTCTCAATACACAGAAATAACTCAACTGCAAGCGAACAATCACAAAAAAGCTTTTCAATCAGATATGAGGCTAAATTGTTATGGGGTGCCGCAAGGAAGTGTGTTGGGCCCTCTTCTATTCCTTGCGTACATTAATGATTTACCGGATAACATAAAACATGAATGCATCTTATTTGCCGACGATACGTCAATTATCATAAGAGGTAAAGATAGAGAAGTTTTAAAATATGAAATTAACCTAACTTTAAATTCAGTTATAAACTGGCTCAAAGAAAATAATCTGCAAGTTAATATACTAAAAACGCAGTTTATGCGTTTTCATACTCAGCGGGCTTCACCCATTGGTTTTAACATTTCATATGAGAATGAATTAATTACAGAAGTCAAACACACTAATTTTCTTGGAATAATCATAGATAGCCACTGTTCTTGGAGTTCGCATAAAGACAAAGTTTGTAATAAAATAAGTAGTTTTATATTTGCACTTCGGCGTTTAAGACAAGTAGCATCGGAGGCTACTAGTTTAACAGCATACCATGGCTATGTGGCATCGGTGCTTCAATATGGATTGTTGCTCTGGGGGAACTCGGTGCATGTAAATAAGGTATTCATTCTACAAAAAAAATGCGTAAGATCTATTTGTGGTGCGTATATAACGGAATCATGTAAGCCACTTTTTAAAAGATTAAAATTGCTTACCTTGCCGTGCCTATATATTAAGCAGTTAGCAATATTTGTAAAACAATATCCAGATTTGTTTAAAAAAATAACTGATGTAAGTAGCAGAACACAAAGAAAATGTAATGATGGTAAATTATTCCTTCCTAAACTGAAATTGCAAATTTATAAGAGAAATGCCTATATTATGGCTATCAGAGTATTTAACAAGTTGCCCAGAGACCTGTGTAATCTGCCTCTGAATAGATTCAAGACAAATCTACATACATGGTTGTTGGACCGACCCTTTTACTCTATTAATGATTTCTTTAGTTATTAAGTATGCTTGCAAGTATTCTTGTTTGCAAAATATTCGCACGCCAGAAATGGCGTAATATGCTTGTTCTAATTTTAATTTAAGAAGACCCCTGTAACCATATTACTGCGAATAAATGATTTGATTTTTGATTTTGATTTTGATTTGAATATCTTTGGATACTAGAATAGAGATCTACTTAAGTTTTGACAGCTGTTCCAAATTTAAACTCATAACGTTACAAAAATCGCAAAAATCTATACTGAAATACACATTACAGTACAGATTTTACCTACTACCACAGACAAGAAAGTTCTCATAGTAAAATTGGTTGTAGTAATGCTGGTCATTTCCAACGGTTTCTGAACGCATTTTAGAGCACTAATGATATATGGGTAGATAAAATAAATAAAATATAGAAAAACATGTATAGTTAATTTTTTATCGATGTTTCATAAGTGCAAACATTTTTGGCCCACCTTATATAATGTCCTATATAACTATCTGTGGAAGCTAACCGTGTCGCAAAAACCCAAAATCTGTTTAGCCGATGAAACCACAACGACACATAGGAACACAAAAAATCCAAAAAAGGTTGGATTTAGTGACTTCCAAATAGTCCGTTACAATATTTTTTTGAAAATATTTTCAATTTACATATTTTATTTTTACAACTTTAAAATAGAATGGATGTCACTAAACTATAATACCTATATTATGTATAAATATAATGAAATTAAAAAAAAAACGCAATATTTTTGCAATATTTTTAGCTATTCACTGTTGTTTATGGATTACTCGTAGAAAAAGTATTGTATACAATAGTTACATAATTAGCTTTTTAAGTCTCGTACCTTAATTAACTGAACGCGGTACTCGACTGAAGCATACATTTTATAACGATTGCATGAAGTACTGAAACAATGATCCTTATTCTGTAAGTAGGCCGCAAGGGCACTTTTACAAGTCTGACTCTACGGCGTTTCCCAAGAGGAGACCACTGAGGAGAAGAAAGCCGAAGCAAACTTAATAGTCAGTAAAATTTTCTAAATATCCCTTATATCTATTACAATCTTTGTACTTAGCCTATACTAAATATATGTTTTGAGTATAAACTCAATGCGTAGTTCTTCAAGAAAACATATTAAAACTTATATATAAAATATTAATATTAAAACTTATATATAAAATATTAAGAATATAAAAAGCTAAATATGTTTTTTTTTATATTTTTGAAAGCGCTCTCTCCTCGAAGTCTTCCATGAAAATATTGGCGACGACAGGAGACACCGGAGACCCCATTGCCACACCATCAACTTGCCCGTAGAATTCACCATTCCATAGCATATAGCCAGATGTAAGGCAGTGTTGCAATAACTCAGCATATTCTATTGCCATCTGTTGTTCACCCAATCTTCTTTTCACAATTTCGATACATTCTTGAACTGGTAGGCATGTGAAGAGAGACTGGACATCAAAACTGACCATAACTTCATCATCAGTTGGTCTCAAATTCTTAATCTCACTGACAAAATGGTATGAGTCCCTTGTGTATGCTTCCGTCTTCCCTCGCAGTAAAGAAAGCACACCTGCTAAGCGGCAGCAGCAGTCTGTCTCCTGTCGTCGCCGATATTTTCATGGAAGACTTCGAGGAGAGAGCGCTTTCATTGGCACCTGTCAAGCCGAGGATCTTTAAAAGATACGTAGATGATACCTTTACTATTTTACCTAGATCTAGTGTTTCAGCTTTCTTAGACCATCTGAACTCCATGCATAGTAAAATTAAATTCACTATGGAGTTGGAAAATCAAAATTCACTTGCATTCTTAGATGTGCTAGTAATTAGAGGTCCTAAAAATGACATAGGTCATACTGTATATAGGAAACCTACGCATACAGATAGGTATTTGAATGGCAAATCTCACCACCATCCCTGTCAACTTGCTACAGTGGGTAAATCTTTGTTTCAGAGAGCCAGGGGTATCTGCGACAATCAACATCTGACTGCTGAGTTACAGAATGTCAAACGTGCGCTTCGAGCCAACGAGCTCCAGATACCACGTTCCAAGCAGAATCCCAGTATGAAGAAACCAACAGTGGAGCGTAAACCTGCCGTATTACCATATGTGAAAGGGGTCACAGACAAGAGCGGAAACATCTTGAAGCGTGCTTCTATAAAAACATATTTCAAGCCGTTGAAGAAGGTGTCTCAATACCTTAGACCCGTGAAGAGTAGCACCCCTTTGCAGAGTGCAGGCATTTATAAGCTAGACTGCGAGTGTGGTCTTTCATACATTGGTCAAACGAAACGCAGTGTATCAACCCGGGTGAAGGAGCACATAGCATATGTCAAGCACCGTCGGTGTAATAGGTTTGCAGTCTGTGAACATGTCATTGACAAACCAAACCACTCAATTAAGTTTGATAAACTTTCTATCCTTGCCAAAGAAAAAAGATATTTTCATAGAATGGTACGCGAGGCTATTGAGATTAAAAAGCATCCTAATTTCAATAGAGAAGATGGATTGTCACTACCACCAGCTTGGGATCCTGTAATACACCTCATCAAGGAACAAGCGAAACACAGGACTGCAAAACCTTAATTTCCGAACGGTGTAAAATATCTTATCTGTTTAAAAGTAGTTTAATAGTCTCTGTTTTTTTTAATATTATAATTAGTAATGAGGTAGCCTGGGAGTTTTTCTTTGCAGCGTTTTTTTTCTCCTCAGTACGCTTCATTTGTGAAATGCTGCTTGGTAAATTATTAGAATAAAATAATTAAGCCCTTCTGGCACATGTGTACTCGTAACTGTCTTTACAGCTTAGGCCCATCTGGCATGTATGTACACCTTTATTTGTGTTTTTTCAAAAAAATGGGTAGTTTGCACAAATTGTAACTTTGACAGAGAAAAATACATCTTTTCTCAGTCCTTCCGTGACCATGGAAAGCTGGAAAGCTTCCGAAACGTCGGGAACTAAAATGAGATAATATACGCGATATAATCCGTTAAATTGTTTTATTTCAATGTTTTTTTTATTTAAAACAACTTTCATACTTTTGATATGCCACCTTATAAGAAGTCCCGGTAAACGGAAATTATTTGGTTTCTGTTTTGGGCCATGCATTTTTGTCTGTTAAATAGTCCTCGACCCTATAATATGGCTTTGCCATTAGAGACTCTTTGAAGTACTTTTTGAGAGCTGGAAAAGGTAATTTTAAAGCATCAACTGGTAACTTATTATAAAAATGTATACATTGGCGTAAGAACGATTTGGCTACTTTACGAACGCGGAACTTTTAATGGCAATTTAGTTTTTACTTCTAGTATTAAAATTGTGGATAATACAAGTTGTATTGTATTGTATGAGGGTTGTAACAGACACTAGTTAACATTATGCGGTAAACCATGTCAGCGGCCACCGATCCGTGGTTCCGTGAACGTCACTGTAACCCGACACGGCACTTGCGGGGCTTCTAAACGAAACGGAAGCGGGCACCGAAATGTTTTAGATTAACACGTAAACGGGGGCAGGCGGCCAGTTAACTAATAATTTAAATGGTCTACGCTATTACTAACTAACAAGCTATATCCCATAAAAATAACATTAAGGTCAGGTGGGGTAAGGGAACAGTAGATTGTTACCAAGGGTTGAAAGTAACCCATATCAAGTGAGATATTTCTGGCGCTCGAACGAAGTGAGAGCGCCAATAGTTCGAGGGTGAAATGGGTAATTTCACCCGAGTTAAACACTCTACTTTTCATTTCGACTGTGAGGAAAATAAAATACTGCACACAGATTTTCTAAAATAGACCAGCTGAAAAATTATTTTAATATCAATCAAAATAGATCGTAATGAACACGTCATTTTATGTATAGCTGAGTTTAGATATATGAAAAGCTTTTATTTTCATAATATGACGTAACTCAATTATATTCGACTCGTGGCTAATGGCAACAATAAAAAACAATACTTTCCACCCTAGGGATGTAAAAGCTATTTTCCATCCGGCTATCTACCCATGAAAATTAAACTTTCCAAACAGGAGAGATGAAAACATAATTTATTTCGTAGGGAAAGAGAAACAATCCTATTGGCCCAACTCTACATCCATTGACACATATTTCAGTTTTCAGTGTCACATATACGTACGTTTCTCTTACCCCGGTGTTTCCCTTACCGCACCTGCCCCCGTATTGCCTAACGCGTTTGACGCTCGCAATCAGAATCAAGTGTCATGATTTTGTATGCGCTATGACAGTTGATTCCGATACCAAGTGCCAAAAATTTTGTTAGGCAATAACCCCTCTGATCTTACATGTAAAAAGTGTGTCTCGCAACCTCTTCTACCGCAAAAAATGTGTAATATAAAACCAAGTCGGTTAATTTATTCAGTACCTACTTATCGAAGGGAGGATCTATCCATCAACTTTGTCATAATTATGTTGTGACCTACTTCGTTTGCGGAGGTGAAAAGTCATTACCCCTGTTTTTTTCTTCAGCGTAGTCGGGTTAAAAGTATCCTATAATCATCTGTGGATACCTAGATACCCGTGTACCAAAAATAGTTGAAATCTGTTAAACCGATTTGGCGTGATGAAGCCTCAACGACACATACAAACATACAAAAGAAAACGATTGTTGACCTTCCAATTACTCCGTTAAAATATTTTCTTTGAAAATATCTTCAATATACAGAATTTCACTTTTACAACTTTATAATAGTATAGATTAGTCAACTAATAACATTTTATAGTGACCGTTTTAGTGACCCACAATGACGGTATCAATATAACACATCTTTATCTAATATTTTCTTCTGTTTCCGCGATTATTAGTCATTGAAATAAAACAACTTAACGGATTATATCGCGTATATTATTACCTTCTATCCTTGCCACAGAAAAAATATATTTTCATAGAATGCTACGCGAGGCTATTGAGATTAAAAAGCATCCTAATTTCTATAAAGAAGATGGATTGTCAGTACCACCAGCTTGGGATCCTGTAATAAATTTCATCAAGAAACAAGCGAGACACAGGACTGCAAAAACTTAATTTCCGAACGGTGTAAAATATCTTATCTGTTTAAAAGTAGTTTAATAGTCTCTGTTTTTTTAAATATTATAATTAGTAATGAGGTAGCCTGGGAGTTTTTCTTTGCAGCGTTTCTTTTCTCCTCAGTACGCCTCATTTGTGAAATGCTGCTTGGTAAATTATTAGAATAAAATAATTAAGCCCTTCTGGCACATGTGTAAATGTCTTTACAGCTTAGGCCCATCTGGCATGTATGTACACCTTTATTTGTTTTTTTCAAAAATGGGTAGTTTGCACCAATTGTAACTTTGACAGAGGAAAATACATCTTTTCTCAGTCCACCCGTGACCATGGAAAGCTGGAAAGCTTCAAAAACGTCGGGAACTAAAATGAGATAATATACGCACGCGATATAATCCGTTAAATTGTTTTACATCTTTATCTTTTTAATAATTATTTTTATGATATAGGGGGCAAACGAGCAGAAGGCTCACCTGGATGGTAAGCGACCACTGTTGCCCATAGACACCTGCTATACTTTTATTAGTCACAAGTGCGTTGCCGGCCTTTCAGGTGTGAGTACCCACTTTGAGCTTTGGCCTAATGTGTAAAGACAGTTACACATGTGGCTTTATTTTAAAAAACTACCAGCGTTTCACGCAACGAGACTTACTGAACAGAAAAAAACGCTGCAAAGAAAATTCCCAGACTACTTCATTTTATATTATACTAGTGGCCGCCCGCGACTTCGTCCGCCTTAAATTCTTTTATCGCGGATAAGGGTATTTTTCCGGGATAAAAAGTAGCCTATGTCCTTCCCCGGGACTCAAACTATCTGCATACCAAATTTCATCGAAATCGGTTCAGCGGTTTTAGCGTGAAGAGGTAACAGACAGACAGACACACTTTCGCATTTATAATATTACTAGCTTCTGCCCGCTAAATTCGTTTATCGCGGATGAGGGTATTTTTCTGGGATAAAAAGTAGCCTATGTCCTTCCGCGGGACTCAAACTATCTCCATACCAAATTTCATCCAAATCGGTTCAGCGGTTTAAGCGTGAAGAGGTAACAGACAGACAGACAGACAGATAGATAGACAGACAGACAGACAGACACACTTTCGCATTTATTATATTAGTCTGGATAGTATGGATTGTTTTAAAAACAAAGACTCTAGGTAAACTACTTTTGACCACATAACAGCTGGTGGTAGCGACAACCCATTTTTCCTATTAGGTTTTTTTTTTTTATTGAGTTCGTTCTCTAACATACCACATAAAAAACTTGTCCAATTGTCAACATCCCAATTAGTATGTATTATTTATTTTCTAGTTCTAGTTTATAATAGGTTAGGGGCTATTCATAAATTACGTCATTTCAAATTTGGGGGGGGTCTGGACTTCGGATCATGGTAGCATGACGAAGGAGGGGTGGGGGTCATTCCCAAGATGACATCATCCTTCGCATCTTTAAAAAGTGCTTCAATGAGAAAAATGAGAAAAAAGGAATGAAATTCGTGTTTGTAAAAACGCATTATTTGGAAATGACATCATTTTATTTAGCAGTGGGGGGGGGTCATTTGAATTATGATGGTTGGATGATTGTAGGGGGGTTAAAAATCGTCAAAAATAGATGACGTAATTAATGAACAGCCCCTTAAATTTTAGGGGGTCAATGACAATGGCGATGGTAACGTCTCCTGTGTCACTCTTTAAAACTACGAGTTTAAACGATATAAAAGCAACAATAAGATATAGGTTCATTTTAACGAGCCCGTCTTGTCAGTATGTCAATAGCCTAGATCAGTGGTCGGGAAACTGCGGCTCTCGGGATGTGTTGCTGCTTCTCTATGGATTAGTTTTTTTCATCAAAAGTAGGTATTATTTATGGTTGGCAAGATTTTTTTGTGGCTCTTTAAAAACTTTAACATTTTTGTTAATTGTAATTAGGGTTTCGTACCAAAAATGGTAAAAAAGTAACCCTTATCGAGCGACTTCGTCTGTCTGCCTGTCTGTCTGTCCGACTATTAGAGCGCCATATCTCGAAAAGTACTTATGCTATGTATTTGAAAATTGGAATATTTATAAACATGGTCAGCACTACATTTATTGACTGTTTATCTCATTATTCGTACACTCATATATATTTTTGAGGTGGGCAATAAACATTATTTATATTATATTGTAACTCTAGTATTTGTTTGTACGACAACGTAATAATAAGTTATAGTGACATTAATTAACTAAGCAAGACCGACACTAACCAGAGTCCTTACTTAAAGCCATCTAAACAACAGTACTTACCATCAAAACCCCATTTTACTCTAATCACAGCACGATTCACAAAAAACACCCGTAATATCTATTCAGCACATCACTAGCCACTTTAATAGTGCATTTTTAAACGTTTTTAGTAAAGATTCGGACGATTTTAGGTCAAAATCGTGTCTGCCTTTGACAAGCGGTGTTCGGCTACGGATTGCTACTGATTATTTCATACGAATCTATGTATAGTTATGTAAAATAATACCATGATAACTAAAACATTCAATCTCATACCGTATTTTTCTAACAATAGAGTAGTAACTCCTATAAAAATGTCCTCGTTCCGCTATAGGATTCCGAAGCCATCATAACGTAAAATTTTCAAACGTCACTCTATGTAAATAAAGTTCCTTTTTGCTTTTGCTTTGCGGGGTGGCTTTTCTTCTCCCCAACCCCTGATATTTGCTTAGGGTTGGGAATACACACGGTTTTCCATTAACGTCAGATTGTTTTTTTAACTTTCGTTATTAACACTAAGGTTAACTGGAAGTGATCCCTGATCTCTGGATAAGTGTGTATCTAATATTCTCTTTAAGTAAGTGCGTAGATATTTTTTTTACATTTATTTCAGTAATTTAACTTATATTGTTAAATTGTATTAAGTGTATGTACCTATGTTTAATGTTTATGTATAGCCCTGTGTTAATTAATAAAATCATATCATAGCTTAGTTACGTATGTCTCTGTCTATTTGAGCTTTCAAAAAGGAATAAAACACCAACTCGTGAATTTTTTTGCTAGTTGTTTTGACATTTAAGTTATTTAAAGAATATTTTAACAGCCTAATAAAATTAGATAACAGATTTTAGAGCCAACGTGAAACATATCAGAACGTTGTAATAGCCTACTCAAATTTTAAATTTAGGTAAGTAATGAAGTATTTCAGTCTGATTTTAACAAATAATTTAGTTATAATATTTTGAAATAAATAATAATAGTAGTCAACATTTTAATGTACATATAGATGGGTTTTATTTTTCTTCATAAAGGCCATGAGCTGTTCAGACTCTTGTTATCACAGTAAAAAATTGGTTTAAGTCTCTTTTTTATTATTTATTTACGGGTTATCTGTCTGTCTTGCTTTACTGAATGAAGAGGGATAGTCAATATTTGTCACGCATTTGAGCTATAAGTACATTTTTCATTCATCCATTAGAAACGTCATTTAATGCCGTATTAAATAACGTTATTAATATCGTACTTATTTTAACTAAACGTTAACCAAAGCCCATCCCTACGAAATGTTGCCATACGCAAAATTCCGAATTACTGCAACGTCACTTCTATTTATACATATGTTTTTTACTAATTAGGGGTAATACTTAAGGGTTGAAATACAATTCGTACTAATTTGACGAGGGTCCGGCCTGGTGTTTGTGAATCAAAGAAAACATCATTTTAAGTGAAGAGCGTGATTTCGCAATAATTAGAGCGCTTTATTGGATGTTCAAAGGTTTTTAGAATGGGAGTTCCTTACCCTTTTTAATGGGTGGGAACGAGTATGTAGACAGACTACAAACATCGAATGTAGAGTGTTATAAATAACATGTCGTCAGAAAACGCGTAATTAATAAAATAAGCACTTGTCCCGACTGCGGCTGCTATAGTACACATAGGCTCCAGCCGTGCTGCTAATGTGCTATCACGGCAGAAAACAACAGCCATATTTTAACAGATTAGGGTTCCATTGTCCAAATATAACATGGTGTAGTCACAATATATTTCTTTGAATGAAGTTATATTAAATGCACACTGGGGCATAATTTGGGATATGGTAAATATGTACCTAGAAAACATAAGGGTGTTACCACACCAATTCTAAGTCTGTTGGCTTTCCTTCTCCGGAATATATGCCGATCACAAAAGCAGGTAGCTAGGGCATTTCATAAATATAACACAAAATCGCCCATATGTCCTCACTCTCAAATTCGTCATCATTATTACTGGCTTGACAAGGAAGAACTTTATTGCTACAGCCATATTGTGGTACAAAACAAATATTTTGTGCAGAACCACATGCTACATTTACTGGACCCGCTTGACCAGTATGAAACCTTTTATGAAATACTAGTGATATATTTGATACTGAAAAGCTAGTATAAATCTAAGTAGTCCTTTAATTATTATTTTTAGTGCTTTTATGTCACGCTTTAGTCTCGTAACAGTAACACAAACTCAATTATAGAAGATATTATGCTATTTAAAATTTAAGTTATTTAGTAACTGTACCAGATAACTTATGGTACTATTTGATACTATAAAAGAGTTTTAATGACTTTTACAGAACTCTAGCCCCATAGCGGTGTTGAGGGAGCTTTTAAGAAGCTAAAACGTTACGTAATGGGCGTGTAAAGTCCTTTTATAGTACAGATTGATTCTGTAATAGTGTTTTCGGTACTGCTAATACTAGTACTATAAAAGTTATTTTGACGCATTATTAGTGCAAAATAGGTACATAAGAGTATCAGTAAAGTCGTCTATAGTATTATATTGTACTATATTTGCTTTTTGCATATCTATTACAGTGCAACTCTTTGAAGATTCTATTGTATAGTACTTTAAGCATTCTAAGAGCTAAATTATAAAACTTAAATGCTCTTTAACATAACGCTCTGTTAAAAACCTTTATAGTACAAGCAGTCAAAATGGTTACCAATATAGGCCTACTATGTCACTGTTTGGTGATATAGTGCCTTAGTTATAGAACTTTTTGTTACTTGGGAAGTTACTAAAAACATATGAGTATTTATACTTGAAATAAATTACTCTATTCTATTCTATTGCGATATGAATTATTTTTATAAATTCATAAATTTCATGACTATCACACCTTTATGAGGTCATGTAGTCACGACGCCCACGACTATACTATCATAAAAGTGTAAAAGTTAAATGTCTGTACATTGAATTTTTTTAAACTGGAGCCATATAAACTATTTACAGACCTAGATATACCTCATGTTATTATACATGCAAACTTTCGTTACAATCGAACACGTAGTTTTAAAATGAGAACGAAACTCCGTTTGTATGGGAAGGTGAAATTCAGCCGAGCTTGTTTGGGGACTCTTATGCCGGTAGCACATTTCCGCCAAAAAACGACGAAACGCCATACAGAGCGCACGAAACTAAAGCGGAACTTCCTTAGGTTTGACGTTGCGCGGCGGAAGTGTGCTACCGGCATTAAAGTCTCTCGAGTTACTCGTTTTCACCGTGTATAACGATTATATCGTTGACTTTAAAAATTAGTGACTAATACCCCAAGGATCAAAGTAACCCCCCCTGTTGATGGTAACGTTGTTCCACAAGGCAGTAATGTTCAAACCCCGACAAGAAAAGAGGGGTGTTTTATGTTTAACGAGTGTAATGTATCTGTGTGTTTGTCTATCTTGTAACCATGCTCCTGTCGGACGTTGTAACTCCTAAAGATTTAGATGTACTTCTGAACTAGAGTTCTAGGGTTCCGTAGCCATAACTGGTTAGAAAAAAAATATATTAAAAAGGTAACGTTTAATAAATACTTTCAATGAAAATCATTTTCAACACGATCAGATGCGCAGATTACAAATCTTTACTCTAGCGATTATGTGCTTATATTTTTGGTTTTCTAATAATTATATCACAAATTACATTTTACATTATTATAATATTTATGTTTAATTACCAAAAGACGCTTGAAAATAAGGATTATTAATTATTACATAAATTTATAAACACAAAAAACCTAACTATTAATAAATATAAATTAACCTAAAATTGAAAAATATTTAAAAAATTGTGCCCCCGTGGCATGGTCCCGAAGATGCTGGCAGCATTTCCTCGCTGTATTGCAATGCTGATACGTTGTGCGAGAAAGCTGCCAGCCTTTCGGTCATTAGTAGTCTCGGTCAACCTTTTGCCAAGATCTTTAACTAGATTCAGAGCCTTGGGACCCCATGGACCTTAGGGTCGACCCCGAAAGAAGTGAAATTATATTCGGAGCCAAGATCTTTATATTTATATAATTTATTTTTTCGGCCGCGTGTCCCCGCTCTATCAGTAATATCGGACCATAATAATTAAACTTATAATTATATGGCCTGATATTACACTTCTCTTTCTCGTGTATATACGAGTAGTAACTATTAGATTAAAACATTAAGTCCGCGGTCTAACGACAGTACTTTTTTCCTAGCACCAACAAAAAAAATGTAGGTACACTTATGCCACAAACTAAGACTTTTATCATTTAAGCTTCAAAGTTCCATATAATATGATATAATATAGTAAAATGCGTATACCTACTTTGCAATAGTGCATTCTATATTGGGATATGCCCTTGATTGCTATTCACTATTGACTTACATTTAAATCGTACTTTGATGAATTAGAAGCATTGCAAATAAGATTCTTAAAATTACTTGTAAACAAAAAACCAAAAATAATTGCAATGGAGACTATTCCAAATTAATTAAAATTTGTAGAATATTCCCGGTTAGTGTAAAACATAAATACCTTTTAGCAGGTAATAACCATAGCAACCAGCAGCATAACCCAATATTAATAGAGCACAAGCATGGCACTCGATCGGTGTCCGCGGGCACATTCGAAGTAGGTACATAGTATCACGCGTTAAGAACTACTGCAAAGATAGAACATTAAGCAAAAGACTTCCGTACTTCCAAAATAGTCTGCCCCAGAACATCCGTTATGAGCCAAGCAAGCCCGAATTGAAAAAAACCTTGAAAAAATTATTGCTGCAGGCGCTTGAGTGAAAGTTAGCATCAAATATATTTGTATATCTTATAATGCAGAGATATTAATATAGTATATAAGTAATAAATATAGTATAGTATTATTAGTATAAAGACTCGAGGTTGCAGCCAAACTGTACAATACTGTTTTGCAGGGAACTGTCTTAGAAATAATAATTATGTATCTACTTTGTTTAACTCATCTTTTAAAGGTATATATTTAAGAAAATATGCTAATTCCATTTCTCCTTCCACCGTCGATATGTATCTACAGGGTATCCCAAGAAGTAGTGATATACTGAAGCTGGGAGGTAGAGGACCTAGAGGGCTATCTAAATCACCCCCATGTATTTTCCGCGTATTTTCGGAGTTATGACTTTTTTTTTTTACCTATCGCCGAGTATGATGCGATTTTTATTTATGGTGACGTGAATTATTGCGGTAGATGCTTGATTTTTTTTGTGTGCTAAGCTGATAGATAGGCCAATTCAGTATGGTAACATTTACTATCGTTAGATCTTTGACGGGAATTTAAAAAAAAATTAAATGCCAAGAATGATAAAATTACCCAATATGTTCACAACTTCAAGGGGCTTTAAAAAGATAAAATCACATTAAAAAATTTACCATTTGGCTTTTAAAAACTTGCTCTATCTATCAGGTAGCTACCCTGAAAATTTCATTTTATTATTCATAAGGCTTCAATCAAAAATTTGAAATCTAAATGTGGTAAGTGCAAAATTTTTATTTACATGATGATTCATACAAACAAAGTAAAACCACAAGGTTTAATTACAAGAAATTTTCAAAATGGCCCCCCTGTTGCTCAATGCAAGTGCGACATCGCCGAAAAAAGTTGTTTTTTAAACGTCTGAATGCACTTCTATTATTTTTAATGGTTTCTTCTGCTACTCTCAATTTCCGGGTTAACTCGTCCAAATTGCGGCATTCTCTTGAGTAGACGAGGCCTTTGTAGTATCCCCATACAAAAAAATCAATGGGGTTTAGGTCGGGGGACCGTGGAAGCCAGGCTATAAGGCAGGCGTACCCCGGCCGCAACGACCAATCCATCTTTCAGGGTATCTTTGATCGAAATAGTTTCTTACGTCCAAGGCAAAATGGCATGGTGCACTATCACACTGCAGTACTATGCTTCTGCGTGTCTCCAAGTCCACATCTTCTAAAAGCAGGGGCAGATCGACCCGTAGAAAATTTAAAAAGTGATTTTTAATGTGTGTTATAGATATTATCAGACAAGTGTTAAGAAATCCCTTTTTTAAAAACGAAAAATGTTTCGATTCTCTGTTTCTGGAGTTTGTGAGGTTATGTTGTCAATGTCAACTTTGACGTTTTTTAGTGTTGCCAGGGCTTTTCACGAGTACTAAGCTACGTTTCGTTTCTCAAAAAGTTACTTTATTGCTGCAAAAGTCACATTTTGCATTTAATAAAAATAGAATCCGATGCAATAATTATTTGTTATATTATATGACAAATAATTATTGCAAGTGAAAAGCCCTGGCAACACTAAAAAACGTCAAAAGTGACATTGACAACATAACCTCACAAACTCCAGAAACAGAGAATCGAAACATTTTTCGTTTTTATAAAAGGGATTTCTTAACACTTGTCTGATAATATCTATAACACACATTAAAGAGAGTATTTCAACGTGTTTTCCACGGTGTGACAATGAATATAGCTCGGACAATATGCACGATTCGCAACAAAAATGTCGGCAACGCAGTCTTCAGAAAATTCCATATCTCCGCTTCAAATTACGACTCCACACAAGCGTCACAACCTAAAGTACAAGAAGAGAAGTACGACTTCGAAGACTTGAAGGTTTTAGAGCGAGTGGAGCATAGAAAAGCGGCAATTCCGCCGTTTATGAAAAACGTATTCGTATCAATTTTTGAGAGGGAGCTACTCGCTTATCCTGAAGTTTTGAACAAGGATGAGTCTGAGGAATTAGACAGAAGAGTCTCCCGGTTAGAAGCTGTCTTTAGTGAGCCAGGAAAAACGCGGGAAGAACGTGTGGAGGCTTTAAAACAAAATCAATTGTTTGCAGCACCCGTTGGTCTAACTCTTGGCGGCTTGGCAATGAATTTTACAGAAAGTATAAGGTATGTACTCGGGTAACATAAGGTATTCGTTTTCCTGCACCACAATTCTATACAGTTGGTACTTATACCTTTGGGTTGGTAGTAAGTCTATAGTAAAAAGATTATGTAATTTAAATGGTCTGGCTCATGTCTTTTTTTTATAAAATTGAAAACAGAACTGATAATGTTTACAATTCAAAGCAAAAAAACAAAAGGAGGCTTTGTTTACCAAAATTATATGGGACCAACTTGGAGATACCTTCTTTCAAACAACTAAAAATATTTTTGCAATCATATCAATCATCAACTAGTCTCCGGGTAATTAGTGAAAATACATTAAAAAAAAATCAGTCGAATTGAGAACCTCCTCCTTTTTTGAAGTTGGTTAGTAAATTTCTGTCAAAAATTACATTTTTGTGACGAGCTTTTAGTGCCAACTGTACTTTTCTTTGAACATCTGTCAACGATTTGTCAAGATGATTCTGAAGAGCCTAAATTGGCTAGTGTTGTTGATTTTATTACAGACTAGCTTCTGCCCGCGACTTCGTCCGCCTTAAATTCGTTTATCGCAGATGAGGGCATTTTTCCGGAATAAAAAGTAGCCTATGTCCTTCCCCGGGACTCAAACTATCTCCATACCAAATTTCATCCAAATCGGTTCTGAGGTTTAAGCGTGAAGAGGTAACAGACGGACAGACCAACAGACAGACACACTTTCGTATTTATAATATTAGTATGGATAGGCGCACTTTTACTATGAGTTGTGTATTGATATTAATTTTTAGGTACTTAGAAACAATATCATCAGACCTCCAACTCAGCCAACG
This sequence comes from Hedya salicella, assembly GCA_905404275.2. NCBI lineage: Eukaryota > Metazoa > Arthropoda > Insecta > Lepidoptera > Tortricidae > Hedya > Hedya salicella. Next base: position 50,021,061 of record FR990097.1, on the reverse strand, counting down.
GCTCAGCGACCACTGGGTAGCACTGGAGGCCCTAAAGGCTGGTCTACGGGAAGATCAGTTCCGGCAGATCCTGGATGACCTGATTGGTGGAGAGCATACCGTGTCATTATGTGTGAAGGAGAGGCTGGCGGAGAGGATATCACAAGCTGATTTTAGAACCACGGCGGAGATGGATGGACAAGGTAATTAATTGACTTAATCCCACCTTTTACAAGGCTTTAAATGAAACTATAAGCCTGACCAGAAATATATGACCATGGGCCATGTTGCGGAATTTCATCTTAACTAATTTCTTACACTGGCAATAATTTTAATGATAAGTTGTCAGTGTCACTGTGGCGGTTTATTCAAATAAGAGTGAAGTGTTATATTAAATGATAAATGACTAAAAATGCCCAAAACAATTCACAGTCAAGAGCAGAACATTATTAATAATGTATATAATCAATTGCTGAAAGAAAACGTACAGTAAATGAAACTATTTCGCTAGAAAACATTTCAAAATGAACATCTGAGCTGACAGGTAGACAACTCAAGATGTCATTATAACTGTTGCCATATAAATCAGAATAATAGCACCCTCTCAACAATGGTCATATATTTCTGGTTTACCTTTAAATTTGACCTACTTCCCGGTTTCCACTTCAGCTAAAATTTGGCATAGAAATAGAAATAATTTATTCATCAATTCGTTACAAAGTTATAATTACACTGACTTAAATATACAATGCAACAGAATGATACGTCAAATCAGAATTGGGCATTTACAACATATTGCAATTATATATTCTAATGGATAATAACATTAAATTCAATCATGCTGAGCTTATACTATTATTATACATTTATTTATTTTGTATCATATTGTGGTATTTTACATTTTCTTATTTCTATTCAATATTGGATGTCATATATTCATCAATATTATAAATTGTATTGTTCAACAGTATTTGTTTTACTTGGGACTGAAAACTTGTAATGCTGTCTATGTCTTTTATACGCTTTGGCAATTTTTCATAGAGTTTAGGCCCCATCACCCGAGGATCTTTGTTGCACATAACTAATCTTTTACGTACATTAATAAGGCGTTGCGCGTTTCGCGTGACGAATTTACGAACGTTATCACCACGTTTAAAGGTACTTAAACTACGCTTAACATACATGAATGTGTCATGTATATACAAAGAGCATACAGTTAGTATTTTATTAGATTTAAATAACGCTCGACAAGATTTTCTCACCGACACTCCTGTTATTTATTTATTTATTTATTTATCTTTATTTCGTGTAACCATGGACACATATTGTATTAGTAGAACTTACAAACTAAAGAGTTAGTAGGTCAAAAACTTACATTTAAAACAAGACAACACTGACTGGGGAGTGCAATCCCTCACAGTGTAACATGTAGGGACAGTCAAACCTGTCCGCTATCATTCGTAGAATGCTGTTGGGACTGCGACGCACACGGCGCACCAGGGATGCGGCGCGCGCACGCATGGTTGTATAAAAACAATCCACACGCGCTTCCGCGAACATCCCTGATGCGCTACAGAAACGAAGCAGTCCCATCAACACCCGGAACGCATTATTATACTGGACCCGTAGTGTTATAATTCTGAGAGCCCGCTTCTGGAGTATTAGGAATCGTTCGCAATCCGTTGAGTTGCCCCATAGGATAACACGGTAGGAGATAATGGAATGTATGTAGGCGTAGTACACTTGAAGAAGGGTACCTCGCGACACCTGTTTGCTTCGTTCACGTAGTGCATATATCGACGTTGCTAACTTATTGCAAACATGTTTAATGTGTGGTTTCCACGATAGTGTACTGTCAAGTTGGAAGCCTAAAAACCTTACCAGCTTTGCGACTTGGATATCATCACAAAAAGATAGTCGTGGATAGTTTACAGTACGGCCACTGAACAGAACACATTTCGTTTTCTCCGTATTTAGCTTAAGTCCGTTTGAGTCGAACCAATTTTTAAGCTGTGCGATAACTGTATTTCATTTAAATTGAAGTTCATCGTACGTTTTTCCTGCCACAATAACACTGGTATCATCGGCGAATAATATTAATTGACCTTCGGTTATCGCCTAAGGCAAGTCATTAATGAAAATTAAAAATAAGACATTTCTCAGCGCTGATCCTTGGGGCACACCGACCGTGGTTTGCGCCGCCAATGACCTGATATTTCCATTCGGGCTTTGTACTTCTACGATTTGTGATCTATTATCTAGGAATGATGATAGCAGAGTGTGGGCTTTGTCTTTAATTCCCAGTCTAAAGAGCTTGTTTTTGAGAAGATTGTGATTTACTGAGTCGAAGGCTTTCGACAAGTCACAGAGTAGTCCAGCGACTTTTAACCCCGCGTACATTGACGCCACAATGGCATTGACCAACCGCAAGGAGGCTGAGGTTGCATAATTATGTAAGTTCGGTGACAATGCAATAGTAAGAAAGAGCGAGCTGATCTGATGATGGAGCAGGAGTGGTCATAGGAACTCTGTAATTAAACAATTAAATCCTACCGAGTTTGGGCTCTTTAGAATCGTCTCGGTGAGTAGTTGATGGATGTTTAAAGAAAAGTACAGTCGGCAATAAAAACTTGTCACAAAAATGAGACTTTTGATAGAAACTTATTCCAATTGAACTACGAGATGACGTGAAGATTTCCATCCTTAATGTCATGTAATCTATCTTAGGACTGATCTGGTTTGGAATTCCCTTCCTATGTATGTTTTCCATAGACCTAGAACCCTGATTGTTTAAGGCTACAGTGAATTAGTCGTTTTGGAAAGCCTTGGGGGAGGCCTTTGTCCAGCAGTGGACGTCCTTCGGCTGATATAATGATGACGAATTGAATAGGCATCTTCTGGATAATAGTAAAAATGTATACAGCAGTAGACTCGACTTTTTACTTTAGTCTAGATACAGATTAGTTATAAAATTAAAAAAAAAAACATGACATTGACAGCCAATTTTTAAATTTTTCTTACTTATTCTGTATAAACCAAGGTCTATGTATGCAGTCGAAGCAACTGCACAAATGTCGTAACAAGGTTTATAAAAAAAAAAAGTAAAAAACAACACAAGTTAAAAATAAACTATATATGATTTTTTTTATACAACTAAGGTGGCAAACAAGCGTACGGCCTGCCTGATATTTAAGCAGTCAGCGTAGTGTACGCTTGCAACGCCAGGCGCATTACGTGCGCGTTGCCGACCCTCTAAAAACCTTTTCACTGCCCTCTTGAAGAACCCCATACTGTAACCTCCAGGAAAAACCGCAATGTATATTCTGAGTCCAAATAACGTGCACTATCGAGAAAAACAAAACAATATTAACACCTATGGGAAACTTAATACAATACAATACTCTTTATTGCACACCAAAAGAAAATAACATCAGATACTTAAATCTAAAACAGTATGAGAAATGCTAAACAACAGGCGGTCTTATCGCTAAGAAGCGATCTCTTCCAGACAACCTTAATGTAGTAGAGATGGCGCATAGTAAGCAACCAATGAGTAAGTAAGTGGTGCACAAGAAGATGAGACAAATCATAAATAAAACCCAGAAAGAAAAAAAAGATCTTAATGTTCCCAATAGGCATGATGACTAAAGTTTTAATAATAAGTCTGTCTTGTAGATTAATTTTAGTAGATTGTTTGACAAGAGGCTAAAATAAGCCATTATGACACGAAGTGACTATTTGGACGAGCTCACGAATTAGCGAGGACAAATATGTCTGAGTGTCATAATGGCTTTTAAACACGAGTTACACACTGCTTTTCACTTCGACTGCGAGAAAATAAAAAAGACTTAACATTTCAATTGTATATTTCTTGAAAAACTAAATGTACAGTTTGAGCAATTCTATCAGAAAGTTAGACCTGTTTGGTTTGTTTGTTTTTAATTATTCGTAAGGAAGTTTTTTTTTTCAGTGTCATAGAAATTTGTATGGGATTATATGGCTTTCTTTTAAACCCTCGAGGCTAAATGTACTACTTGAGTCGCGCTTCGCAAAGCTAATATGACGTAATTTTTGAGCAGGAGAAGTGAAAACAATATTGGATACGTATTTTTTCTTTTTATACATAATCATTAAGTAAAGGCGATACATTGAGTCAAAATGTCGCGTGACGTCACTCCTAAGTACAAATTTAACTTAGGAGTGAGGTCACGAGCCCCCACTCCTAAAACTTTAATGCGATTTGTCTGAGTATTTTTTTATTATTTTGAAAAAGCAAAAAATACCGGTCTAATTAGAATTTTCATTTTCATAAACAGTCATCATGCCTATTGAATTTAAATATTGTTTATACGCTGTTATTCTCCCGGACTAAGGGTCAAAATGTCGCGTGACGTCACTCCTAAGTACAAATTTAACTTAGGAGTGAGGTATAAGTATTTTTTTATTATTTTGAAAAAGCAAAAAATACCGGTCCAATATTTTTGTATTATCTAACTGGCGGACTAATTAGAATTTTCATTTTCATAAACAGTCATTATGCCTATTGAATTTAAATATTGTTTACACGCTGTTATTTTCCCGGACTAAGGGCACAGCTAGTTTGGGGTGTGGAAATTAATGTTGTTTTGTATTTGATATTGTTACACCGAAACCACGAAAGAGATAACCATTATCACTTGAACTTGACACAGCACAACAGAGAGCACAATACCATAATCTATTATACCAGCCTAGATGTCGATCAGCTATTTATAAAACAAAACGCTTATAATACGTTCATAATTGTATATAATAGCTTACCGCAAAATATTAGAAATATGAAGGCTACTGACTTTAGGAAAAATCTAAATGATTACCTGTTGGAAAATTGTTTTTATAGTATCAAGGAATTTATAGATTATAAGAATCAGCATGAATCTTGTTAGGAATAAGGTAGAAATTGCATGTACTTGTTGTAAGCTACCATAATATTTGCATATCGTTTAATTACGATTGAATACTGTACCTATCATAAACAACAATAACACTCTGTAACTAGAAATAAGTATTCTGCAAATAAACAAATTCTTCTTCTTCTTGAGGAAGAGGAATAAAATGTATTAAATTTTAATTTTATTTTATGTGAATGTGTAAATTGAATATATATTAATAATGTAAAATTATAACACAATAGGTAATCATTGTGAAAGAAATTGGAATGATAAGTACACGATATTACTATTATAACCAAATTTATTTTTATTTTGAATTGAATAATCTATAAAATAATGTTGACATAATGTACCAAATGAAATAGTATGGAATTATACCTATTAAATTGATTGATTGATACATATCTATGGGATATTATGTAATGAAATTCAAATTGTATTTATGTAAATGTACAATTTTTTCCCGATGTACCCTTTCCTGCTATACACCCATTACTAATTTCATTGCTGTGCCCTGACAGGGTTCATGTTATGGACTTAATATTTTAATGTAACACCTTCTGTACTACATGATGATGCAATAAATAATTATTATTATTATTAAACTACTAGTTACATTCACAAATCTACACATTGTCAGGTCAGGTCCACACCATATGGCCATAAACGTTTATAATAAAATTCCAGTAGACATAAGAAACATTCTCAGTCTCTGCCTACCCCGTAATGGGAAAAAGGCTTGATTGTATGTATGTTATTTTTTTTTTATTACAGAAAAGTTTTTACAAACTCCAAGAATTTGTTGAATATAAAAATAAATAAGTAGTATGTAAATGTATTCATATTAAGCAAGAAATTTAATTAATAACTTATTCTTGTAAAATTAATTGCAGTGCCCGTACAGGGTTTATGTTGGAGCTTGTAATACCAAATAACATCCGTAAATACGACATACTGCGATAAATGATATGACTATGACTGAAAATATTCTGAAAAACATAATTTTGCTGATGCTTATTAACTTGATTTTTTAGAAGTGTGGCGGATCACCGGCGAGAAGGTATGCAGCGCCACATCAGGCTACTACCTGGTGCTTGCGAGTTCTGAGGCAGGCAGGCTAAAAGCCTTCCTGGTACACCCTGGGGCTTTGGGCGTGTCCGCTTCGGGAGACTTCGTCACGTTCCAGAGAACACCAGGTAAGACTGTCCAGCTTTACTTCTTAGTGCTGTTCTGATGCAGGTAGGACGCGCATTCTTCAGACATCCTGGGTCTATTCTAGAGGAGACTTTGTCACCTATCACCTTCCAGACGATTAAAATGTGGCGAGAAGCCAGTCTTCTGGCGGACGAACTCCACCACGTCATCAGCCACAGCGGAGTGATGTAAGCGCGACACGTAGAGCGCCTTACTCGGTGTAGCAACCCGAAGACCAGAACCAACCGGCTCGGCAATGAAACAAAGAGTTTTACGAGGAGCCCTGCGCGCCTTGCTCTTCCTTTCCACCAGTATTTATCCCTCCTTATCCACATCAGTGCGGGAGGACTTTTCCTTATCAGGAACCCGTACTTCACTGTCCTGAGAAGGCAAGGAGGCCCGTTTAGCTGCGACAGGCTGACCGGCAACGTCAGCATAAGCACGCTGACGTGACTCCGAAACAGGCGGCCGCATGCGCGGGGGGCGCGCAGGCGGTGAAGCGGCGGGCGCGGCACCTTTTATAGTGTCAGCAACACGCGATAGGTTTCGTTATATACGGTATGGTACGAATTATATACGGTAGGTTTCATCTCATTCCTAAGAAATCAGGAGTGAGGAGCTATATTTTCGACTGAGTCGTCACTTACCAACCAGGAGATGCGGGGGTAAATTGCTGGTCTATTCTGAAAAAAAAACTAGTCTTCGTAGCTATAAAGTACGCTACAGGAGAGAAAGTATTTTGACCTGTTCTGGCTACTTTGTGCTGGGGAGTTCTGAAGCAGGCAGATTACGGGCGATCCATACACAAGGATCGTAATCTGCCTTGATCCTTTGAAGTCCCAGCTACAGAAGACTTTACGTTCCAGAAATCACCAGACAAGGCATATACTACTAGTACACCAGAATTACAATAAACATTAAGTTTTGTAGAGTAGTAAAACCTCAACATAAATCCACCATCATACTTATTAACAGATTATATTATGAACGATTAGTTACATAGGTTTGTATTGTCACTACAATCGTATTAGCTAAAGCATTTGACTGCGTGCAACAAACAATTAGTAAAGAAATATGGAAGATATCTTCATACAGTTTTATTATGTGACGTACAAATAGCCACCTATGATTATGTAACTGATGCTATTATGCTTTGGTAGTAGTTTTATTAAATTGGTATTATATATCAGCCGTTCCCCAAGGTTCTGCCCTAAGCCCGATACTATTCCTCCTGCGATTAAATGTCTTATTTTATAATAGTTACACTGCTCTCAGTGTTCTACTAGCAAATGCATTCAAACTGTCCCTGACGAAGGAAGGAAGGAAAAGAAGAGTACCTAAACTTAACATTGCAATCGAACGTGGTTATGTCAGGGTTGTCAATTCAATAGTTTATAGTCAAGGGTCTTCAAACTTTTTGACTCAAGCTCCACAACACTTAAAAGACCGCCTATTGTCTACCCTATTTTATGTTAAGGCTCTATTGTATTGTTTCTGTTGTTGGTGTGCAATAAAGAATTGTTGTATTGTATTGTATTTTATAAATTCGTGCGGGCCAAGAGTTTGGTTTCATGGCTGGTCATCGGGTAATACATTAGTTAAGTAGTCTTAGTCTTCAGAGGGTAATGTAAAGGTGGTTCGTGTATCCCTTTATATACCGTTATACCTTTTTCATAGACTGGCCGTTATTTAAATAATAGATAGTCCTTATTTAAATGACCGATTCGAATAAGGAATATCTTCTGTCTCTGTTTTTGTAATGTCAGAATGTATTTGAATTTAATACTGTTTTGGAGCTGAACGAATAAACACGTAAACTCTCTCTACCATCTTTATTTTCGAATATATCCCACAAGTTGGTGGTGCTGGGTAAGGCCGAAGACCGCTAAATATAACTACTGTATGTATGTATGTAAACACTTTATTGTACATAGTAACCAGTTACAAAATCAATAAACTTATAAGATATAAGTACAAAGGCGAACTTATCCCTATTAGGGATCTCTTCCAGTTAACCTTTGAGCAAGTAAGTGAAGATATAAAGAAGATAGACAAACTAACACCATGTACAAATTATATGTATATGAATAAAAAATATAAATAAATAGATATATATCTACATAATATATAAGAAAATAAAATATAACAATAATATTTAATAAATATAAATAATATTCAACCATTTTACAAATCACTGGAAAGCCACAACTTATTCAATTTACTCTTGAGTGATGCCACAGACTGCGACTGTCTGAAAGATAACGGCAGCTCGTTCCACAACTTAACCGCGTGTACCGTGAAAGACCTGGAATATGTATACTACTGTCCCTACCTGACAGTACCTAGATAACGCATAAGGAACGCACTTGGTGTTGATTATGATCATGAGTGTAATAATGATAAAAATTATTTATTCAGACAACGAGATCCATATTTTGTTAGTATTTTCATGTAACTATGTTAGTATTCGTAGTTAGCTAGGGACATTGTGTTCTTAATTAAGTTTTGCATCATAATGCCTATAGCCTCTCAGGCTGTGATTATGACCAATTACCGCAAGTTTGTAAAAAAATACAGTATAAAGAATATTATTGGTTTCTTAAATTTTAAAGCCTTAAAGAAATCCCAGTCAGATCTCCCGCTTACTTTCCGCTGGCCGGATTAGGGCTCGTGGGCCGTAGTTTGGCGACCCCTGGTTTATACTAAAGCGATTGTTGTCGACAGCCACGCCCCTGGACAAAGTGACCGAGGTGGCTCTAGCACAGATCCTGGGTGCTTCCCGAATGCACACGGCGACTCTGTGCCGCTGCACCTTGCAGCGGGCCATGCTAGCTGCTACCGACTACATCAGAGACCGCACTTTTAATGGTATGTTACGTTACTAAAACTTCGATTTAAACTAACACGATTTTCACTCATTAATCGCTTATAGCTTAACGGCCCGGCCACGACATCGAGCGGCGGCGGCAGCAGCAGCGGTTTTGCTAATTCATTGCGTGCGATTCCAACTAACTACAGTTCGTTGCGCGTCTCGACCGCGCAATGAACAGATAAAACGCTTGCCGCGCCGCAATTTGCGCAATGTCGTGGCCGGGCCGTAACAGAGTCTGTTCGTGAGGTGTGGGAGCGGTATGGGAGGGGTGAGAAGTGACGTGAGATGACGTGTCCTAACTGTCTCGCTGGACAAGCCTGACGACCGACTGAAGTTACGTTTGACGTTAAGTAAACACACCCCTCCCGTACCGCTCCCAAACCTCAGGAACAGACTCCAATATGCGTTAGGCCTATAATTGGCAATTCCTCGACGTTACGGTCTTCGCGAAGTAACTCCTTCCTTCGAGACTATAGGCGTATCGCGTATTCATATGATAGTAGATTGTTTGACAAGGGGCTAAAATAAGCCATCATGACACGAAGTGATTATTTGGACGAGCTCACGAAGTGAGCGAGGACAAATATGTCTGAGTGTCATAAAGGCTTTTGGCCACGTGTTTAACACTCTGCTTTTCACTTCGACTGCGAGAAAATAAAAAAGACTTAACATTAAAATTGTATATTTCATAAAAAACTAAAAGTACAGTTTGAGAAATTCTATCAGAAAGTTTGGCCAATCTGATCAGATTGGTTTGTTTGATTTTAATTATTCGTAAGGAGTATGTGGCTGGCCGCAAGTTTTTTTTTCAGTGTCATAGAAATTTGTATGGGATTATATGGCTTTCTTTTAAACCCTAGGGGCTAAATGTACTATTTTAGTCTCGCTTCGCGAAGCTAATATGACGTGCTTTTTGAGCAGGAGAAGTGAAAATCATATTTATACGCGATTAATCTCAGGTTGATGTGTTTTGATAGTTTACTAAAATTTGTTTGTACCTCTTTCCCTAGCTCTCCTATCTTCTTCAGCTGCCTGGCTTCACTTCTGTTACTGTTATCTAAGTTTGCACGCTCTTCCTCCTTGCGCTGTCATATTATTTCTCTCGTCTCAATCTGTCTCTCCTTCATTTATTATTCTCTTTCTGTTTACTTCTATCGTAATGTGTTTTCCTTTTATATCAGTTTTGTACTTTTATCTTGACTTTCAATCTTAATCTGTCGTTGTCTTACCCGTTTTGACTGTTTTGTATGTCCCACCTAGTCTCTTTTTTTTTTATTCTAACTCCTTTTATCTCTTGTCTTCCTGTAAGCAGCGACTGGGTTATATGATTTTGAAGTGTAGAATCTTGTTTCTATGGTTACAGGCAAACCGCTATCGGAGCTGCCAACCCTCCGAGCGACTATAGGGTCCACTCTACTGGACATTTACGCGGCGGAGAGCGCGGAGTACTTCACGGCCGGCCTTTTGGATGGGTACCTCGATCCTGACGCAGAGATGGAAATGGCCATGTGCAGGTACGGACACTATTGAAAAAAAATGTTTGAGAGTGAGTACCGTGCCTGCGAAGGTGAAGGTCCTAATCCAAGGACTTAGAAAGCTAATATTTGTGTGATGAGGTAAATATTTGATCCTGAGTCTTGGATGTTTTCTATGTATATAAGTAAATATATTCATTAGGCACTGGTCCCAGCAAGGACGAGAAATTGCTGCAAGGATTAGGGAAACCCAGAAAAACCTAATCAGATCATTTAACTTAAGTATAATTGTTAGCGCAACATAAGGGTGCTCATACAACTGCACACTACCGGTTCTACGGTGACGTCACGGATACGTCACCCCCCGCCGCTCCGAGTACTTCAGACTGCACCACACAGCCGTAGCGGCAACACATTGTATATATATATTTAACTATTTACTACCTATCTAACCACTTGTAAATAAGTAATAAATTAAGATTTTGTATATCCTGAAGTTCCTTCATTGACGATCCTACGGTTCCTGGTCAGAAGATAACTTATTTGAGGAGTACACCGAACAATAATATTATTGATAAAATCATCATTTTAAAAATTAAAATAATCAATTAGATAAAACCCAAAAGGATTGTCAATAAGAAATAAATAATCTAGAATAAAATTCTAAATGTTAGAGTATATAAAACAATTAAGATTAAAATAATAATAATACCTTATGTATTCGTTAAAATAATTATTCATATACCTACATGACGCTTTAATTTACATTAATCCCACGCGGCTTCATCATTCATGTAGTCTTGTGTGCTATAATAAGCTTTAGCAAATAATTTTCGTTTCACAATATTTTTGAATTTACCAATAGACAACTCACTTATGCTGCTAGGAAGTTTATTATAAAATCTCACACAGTTACCCATGAATGATCTCCTTATTTTATGGAGCCTAGTAGCAGGCACTGCGAGCTTATGCTTATTTCTAGTATTAATAGTATGTATATCACAGTTCTTCTTGAAGTGGGTAATATTTTTATGTACATACATAATATTCTCATAAATCTATTGACAATGCACTGTCATTATATTAATGTCCTTAAACTTATTTCTAAGCGAGTCTCTATGGTTCATTTTATATATCGCACGAACGGCCCGCTTCTGCAGAACAAATATAGTATTATTGTCGGAAGCACTGCCCCATAGTAAGATGCCATACGACATAATACTGTGGAAATAACTGAAATACACTAATCGAGCCGTTATCACGTCTGTTAATTGACGAATCTTACTTACTGCAAAAGCTGCAGAACTATTCGAGAGATTAGCAATATGGGGACCCCATTGGAGCTTAGAATCTAATGTTATACCGAGAAAGACTGTACTATTAACTAGTTCCAGTTCCTCACCTATAACCATAACGCTTGCTTGCTCGTGTTTTACGTTACTCGTGACAAACTTAACACATTTAGTCTTTTTCTCATTCAACAATAAATTATTTACATTAAACCAATTTACTACTTCACGGATAGCATTGTTTACGTCATTGTAAGATCGTTGATTTCGTAGGACTTTGAAAATTAGAGACGTATCATCTGCGAACAAAACTATCTCATGGTGGGTCTTTACGAGGTGTGGCAAGTCGTTTATATAGATAAGGAACCGGAAAGGTCCCAATATTGATCCCTGCGGCACACCCATAGAGACTAATGACGCCGGTGAACGCTTTCCATTCACGTCAACACTTTGTATTCTACCATTTAAATAAGACTCTAATAAATTTAGTGCTGATCCTTTAACTCCGTAGTGGTGTAGCTTCCTGATCAGTGTCTCATGATTAACGCAATCGAAGGCCTTAGATAAATCACAGAAGATGCCTAAAGCATCTCGCGATTCCTCCCAGGCATCGAAAATGTATTTTACGAGCGGTTGGATGTCGAGCGACCCCGCGTAAAACCGAATTGCTTACTATGCATCAAATTATTCAAATTAAAATGTTTTAACAATTGATATAGAATTAGCTTTTCAAAAATTTTACTAAATGTAGGTAGTACAGATATTGGTCTAAAGTTAGTGGGGTCAGAGGTACGAGATTTAAAAAAAGGAGTTATTTTGCTATGTTTCATCAGATCAGGAAACTCACCGCAGTCAACACTGTTATTGAATATATCTGCCAAGTCAGGCGCTATGACTTCTATTAGGGTTTTGACAGCATGGACTGAGACCCCCCATAGGTCATTGGTTTTTTTGACATTAATTGATTTAAATGCCTTTACTACATCTGAAGGACTGACATGTTCAAAATAAAAGTCCTTACTACATTCTGGGACGTTTTCTTTTAACAACAAAACGGCAGACGAAGGTGATGAATTTAAACACTTTGTTGTGGATACTGGTATATCGGTGAAGAAATTTTCAAATTCTGTTGCTACATCTAAACTAGAATCTATAATTTTGCCATCAACTTTTAATTGTAGATCACTAATTGCGTGCCTTGATCTACCAGTCTCCGCATTAATCAGTTTCCAGGTGGTTTTGATAATATTAGAACTATTTTTGATTTTCTGGGATAAATAATTACGTTTGGCAATATGACAATCAATTTTGAATTGTTTCGAATATTGCTTTACATGTTCTTTAAATTCATCACTCGTATTAAACCGCCGTTCCTCATACATGGCATACAGTGCTTGTCTACGTTTGTGTAAGTCCCCAGTAGCCCATTCGCTAAATACTGGTGCACCGCCAGCCACAACCGATTTGGAAGTAAATATTGTATCATAATGTTTCATAAAAGTTGTAAAGAATGAATCATATATGTGATTAGGACTCATTTCAGAAGACAGAACGGGTAGCGCCTGAAACAAATGTTGCTTCATTCTTTCCACACGGTCTGTGGTTACCGGTACAAAAGTAATTTGTTCTTTCAGTATATTTTCCCTTAATATCTCAAATTCCATTAATTGGCCTAAATGATCTGATTCTAATTTACTTATTATACTTGTTTAGAAGGAGAAATATCAGTGAAAATGTTATCAATACTGGTGGCGCTGGTATCGGTCACCCTAGTAGGTTCCATAAATACGTGGCTTAAACGATAAGATTTGAATAGATTCAACAATCTAATACTTAGTGTTGAATCTTCCAAAAGATTTACATTGAAATCGCCGCAAATAAGTAATTTTTTACGAGTACGCGATATCTTAAAAAGCACATATTCCATAATAGTTTGAAAAACATCGAAATTACTTAATTTAATAGTGTATTATCCATTTAATTTTGTTTCAGAAACTTCATCGCGTCTCACGGCCTCACAAGAAGCCTGGAACTCCTCGCCATCCCTCCGCTGGAGAACCAGAATGAATTCAGTCGCTACTTCGAAGACATGAGGCTGCTCACGATGAGGGGCGAGAACCAGGACGGCGTAAACATGTTCATTGGTGAGTGCTTTTTAAGTTGTCAATCATCTATACATTGTTCATGCATTCACTCAGTCATTCATTCATCCCATTCACTCACTTATCCCTTATTTTATTCCATTCCGTAATTTATCCATTCGTTAATTCGATTCAGTCACGTATCCATTCGTACATTCCATTCACTAATTGATCCATTCGTACTTTCCATTCACTAATTAATCCATTCGTTTCACGCACTTATCCAATTGTTCATTCCATTCACTCACTTATCCTATTGTTCATTCAATTCACTCACTTCTTCATTCGATCATTCCATTCACTTTCTTATACATTCGTTCATTCTTCACGCAACCATTCGTTCATTCCTTTCACTTATCCATTCGTTCATTCCATGCATTAATCTAATGTATCCATTCGTTCTTTCCATTCACTTACTTATCCATCGTGCATTCCATTCAATCACTTATCCATTCGTTCATTCCATTCACTCACTTATACATTCGTTCAGTCGCTTCAGGTGTTACATTGCGAAATTTCATATTAGATTAATGGATTATAGTTCCTTTGCCCCGCGAAATAGTGTCTTGGTTAAATGTGACAGTAAATTGTGCTCACATGCGCATATTTTTTATGCAGTTTCCACAAAAAAAATTGCATGCAAATACAACAAACCACCACCAGACAGTATAATCCTCGACACGTGTTTCGCCTCTCTGCGAGGAATCATCAGGAGATGTTGACGGTCCGGCGTCCACCCGAGAAGTGAATTGTCCAAAACGGTCGGCCCTATTTATACCCTGCATATGATAAGAATGCGTATTTTTTTGTGGAAACTGCACGACATTGTATGTTAAAGTTGCGTTTATGCATAATAAAAGTTACTATACATTTCATGGGTTATTCAATGGTATTATTATTAGTTATTAATATTTTCATACTTTCTTCGACATTAATTCATCAATTTGCATTCACTGGTTCGTGAAATACGAAATGGACTCTGTTGAACAACAATAGGGAAAATTTATGAATTTTTATTTTTGCTTTATTAAAAGCTCATTCATGTAACAAACAGTAGACAAAAAAAATCGAATAGCTATTAAAATAACCAAGATATAAGCCATCAAACATTTAATTCCATCTCTTTCTAGCAAAACAGAATTTAATATGGAGTTTATATGGCCGGAGTGCGCTGTGACGTAACAGTGCACGTCGGACCTCTCTGTCGAATTAGTAGTTTAAAATGCCTATATCTTGCGTATTTCTTGGCCGATTTAAATTTTAATTTCACATGTTGAAATCGTGTTTACGGTATTTTGATATTTAGTTAAGAAAAGCGATAAAAAAAATTCATGCATACACCTATTTTAACATTAATTATACATTGCGCTCATGCGCAAGAAAGTTGGGGTCTGATAAACCGAGTGAGATCCAGCCCCAACAGTCTCCTGCAGGTAGCGGCAGGCAGGCAGGACAGCGCCGTACTAGGTGGGTTCAACGAGCTGCATGCCACCAGTGCGCGTGCATTTCGGTGAACCAGCTGGCTATGCTAGTTATTATACATACATACATACAATTAAGCCTTTTACCCAACGGGGTAGGCAGAGACTACCTCCTTCCACTTGCTACGGTCCTGGCATACAACTGCCGCTTCATCGACATTCATTAATCTGTTCATGCATGCTCGCCGGTTTAGAGTACTTTTTACTTGGCCTTTTTTCATAATGTCTTCAATCCGATCGCGAAACATTCGTCTAGACCTTCCTCTTCCAACATTTCCACTTACATTCGCCTTGTAGATTTTTCCAGTCAATCTTCTTTCATGCATCCTCTACATGCCCAAACCACCTTAGCATCACTTTCTCGATTCGAGTTATTACATCTTCTGTCACACCACAACGTTCCCATACGTGATAAGGGAACGTTGTGTCTATTCCTGATCCTGTCATCCAATTTCACACCAATCATGCCTCTCAATGCCCTCATTTCTACTGCATTTATTCTACTTTCTTGCTTCTTCTGCCACACCCAACTTTCACTTTCGTACATAAGTTATTATAGTAACATTATAAATTATTGGTAACTACTCACATAGATTATTAAGTATTCCCATTTCGTTTACTAACATCCTATGGACCATTAAGTTGTCTTGTAATAAAGACATTTTATTTTATTTATTTATTAACATTATTTTTAGCCCTAAACGGCATCCACCACGCTGGCAAAGTGATGGCAGAGGAAATAAAGCAAATCAGGAACCCGCTGTTCCATCCCAGCTTCATCGTGAAGAAGGTCTTCGCTAACAGACATCAGGTAACATCATCATACATTTGTCGACATATTTACAATTAAAAACCGAATTGTTTCCAGAGCAGCTGCCGATTCGTCATTCCGCCGTCGTTTGCCCCTAGTTTGGGACTAGGTCGATTTGTGTAAGATTGTCCCTGTGTAATTACTTACGTCTTTATAACATATCTCTACTAGTCAACCTCATTATAAGACAAACTAATATCAGAAATATTTTCAGGAGAAAGACGACCCGAAACTGAATCTATACCTGGCTGAGCACTTACACCCCTCGCTCCGGCCCGTGGCGGAACAATTAGAGTACTGCGTGCTGCGCATGCGCTTCGCCTGTGAAACCATAATGGCGCGCCACGGAAAGAAAGTGGGGGAGGCCTATACGTGAGTATGAACACATTGACTATAGTTACATAAGTAGATAGGCCTTTGGGACCAATCCGGAAAGAAGATGGGAGTTACTGGCGTGGGAAGAACAGGGAACTGGAAGACCTAGTGGAGATGCTGACAAATTGGCGAAGTCAAGGAAATACGACACCAAAGTAGGAGAGGCCTATTCGTGACTACAATAACACTAACATAAGCACATCGACTTTACTGGTACAGCCAACACTCTACACCATATGATGGTTTTCGAAAGGAAATGAAAAAATCAATCAAATTATTATATTTAATTTTATAGCATGTTGTGACGCCTAGAGACCTTATACATCTCTGAGGAAATTATTAGTTTATATTTTATAGCTTCTGCCCGCGACTTCGTCCGCCTTTAATGCGTTTATCGCGGATAAGGGTATTTTTCCGGGACAAAAAATAGCCTATGTCCTACCCCAGGACTCAAACTATCTCCATACCAAATTTTATCCAAATCGGTTCAGCTGTTTAAGCGTGAAGAGGTAACAGGCAGACAGACAGACACACTTTCGCATTTATAATATTAGTATGGATATTAACATTGATCTGAAGAATCTGTACAACACAATTGTTAAAGTTTTAAGTATAATTAAGACAATATTATAATAGTTAAGATTTTTTTGGAAAAATGACTGACTGTTGAGTTTGTTTC
Organism: Hedya salicella; assembly: GCA_905404275.2. Taxonomy (NCBI): domain Eukaryota; kingdom Metazoa; phylum Arthropoda; class Insecta; order Lepidoptera; family Tortricidae; genus Hedya; species Hedya salicella. The sequence goes on along the minus strand of FR990097.1, from coordinate 50,003,834 downwards.
GGCTTTCTTTTCAACAGTAGTCTCCTCTTGGGAAATGCCGTAGAGTCAGACTTGTAAAAGTGCCCTTGTGGCCTACTTACAGAATAAGCTATTTGAATTTGAATGCACGTGTTGTTTAAAAAAATATATGAAATCGATTTATCCAGAATCCAGTCATCAGATCATGTCTTGATGATAATGTGACAAACTAGAAAGCATGCTCTTTCAAACAAAAAGATAATTTTAGAAACCCGTTTAATAATCTCCAAGGAATCAGTGAACTGACTATGGGCCTCTTAAGGAAGCTCAGAGTCACTCAGCGAGCTATAGAAAGGGCTATGCTCGGGATCTCTCTACGAGAACGAATCCGAAATGAGAAGATTCGTTGACGAACCAAGGTCACCGACATAGCAAACAGGGTAAGCATACTGAAGTGGCAACGGGCAGGGCATTTAGTTCGAAGAACCGATGGCCGTTGGGGCAGAAAGGTTCTCGAATAGATACCGTGTACTGGCAATCGCAGCGTGGGATGGCCACCCGCAAGGTGGTCGGACGACCTGGATAGGGTTGCGGGGACTTGCTGGATGCGGGTCGCCTCTATCGGGCCGATGTGGAAATCTATTAAGGAGGCCTAGGTCTAGCAGTGGATGTCCTATGGCTGAAATGATGATGATGATGAATCGATGAACATACATAAAAAAATATTTACATTGGAAAAGGCCGGCAACGCACTTGTGACTCCTCTGGTGTTACAGGTGTCTATGGGCGACGGTGATCGCTTACCATCCTCAGTGGGTTGTACAACGGCCTACGAAGCTGGCGATCCCGGGTTCGAATCCCGGCCAGGGCAAGTGTTTGTGTGATGATCACGAATGTTTGTTCTTGGGTCTTGGATGTTTTCTATGTATTTTATGTATAACATCGCCAAGTACCCATAGTACAAGCTTTGCTTAGTTTGGGACTAGCTCGATTTGTGTAAGATTGTGCCTGTGTTTATTTATTATTATATATCTACCAGAGAACTGATTGTCGGGACAAAAAAACCGGCTAAGTGCGAGTCGGACTCGCGCACCGAGGTTTCCGTACAAAATATACGCTACAAACGGCTGTATCTATGGAAATCCAGTGTTAGCAGAGCCCTACTAAGCAAAATGTATGCGATGTTCGATCATTTTATATTGGTTACTAACATAGACAGACGGACATAAAATTATTCTGTACTTAGCATTTTTTGTTTTCTGTGATCTGTGAAAATTTCAACTGCCTAGACGTCACAGTTCATGAGATATAGCCTGGTGACAGACGGACGGACAACGGAGTCTTAGTAATAGGGTTCCGTTTTACCCATTGGGTACGAAACCCTATAAACAGAAAAACAACTGCAAGATTTAGTTTTTTTTTCAATGTGTTTCTACTCAATTTATACAGTATACGCATTTGTACTTGATATGTTTCTTAAATACCAATATCGCCATTATGTAGGTATGCCTACAATATTTGAGGAGTTCCTTCAATTCCTCATAAAACCCATATTCAAATCTTCAATAAAATTATATGGAATGGGACCAAACTGGATGCACTTATTTCTAACAAAAAAATAATTAAGAGAAGAGAAGGTCTAACGGATAGGGCACTGTTCCGGTTTAACAGAGACGCTGGTTCGATTCCGGCTTATACTGCAGTGGATCGCAATTAATTTTTATATAAAAATATTGTATTGTATCAAAAAATATGTGATGTTACCAAATTAAAAATATAAACAAAAAAAAATTCTAAATCGGTTTATAAATGACGGATTCGTGAGGTAACAAACATGAAAAAAATACAACCGAATTATTATTTGGGAGTCGGTTAAAAATAATAATCATCAAGGTGGCATTATTTATTATTGTGTTTTTTTTATAATGTAATAATAATTTAATTTCAATTAAAATGATGCATTATTGTGAACCAAGGACATACAAGAAGACCGACAATCGCCATACAAAAAGCCGTTCCCCGATATGTACAATGCCATCTATGTATAAGAATTATTATTTGCAATTATTCAACTTTGCAAGCGTGAAACAGTGTTTACATGTTAAGATTTATTTAATAAATAAATAAATAAATATTACGGGACAATTTACACAAATCGCTCTAGTCCCATGGTAAGCTCAATAAGGCTTGTGTTATGGGTACTAGACGACGATATATTTAATAAATATATTACTTATATACATAGAAAAACATCCAAGACTCAGGAACAAATATTTATTGCTCATCACACAAATATTTGCCCTTACCGGGATTTGAACCCAGGACCTCAGCTTCGCAGGCAACGTTACTCCCACTGAGCCAAACCGGTCGTCAAATTTATTAATGTAATTGGATGTTTTCTATGTATTTAAGTATTATAATTTATCTATACATTGTGTGTATCGTCGCCTAGTACCCACAGTACAAGCTTTGCTTAGTTTGGGACTAGGTCGATTTGTGTAAGATTGTCCCTGATATTTATTATTATTATTTATTAATAGAAAGTGCCCGCAACTTCGTTCGCGGAGGTGGAAAAAGCCATGACACTATTTTTTACTTCAGCGTAGTTGGGTAAAAAGTTTACAAACAAAAGGTTGAAATCCGTTTAGCCGTTTCGACGTGATGAAGTCACAACGACAGATACAAAAAAAAGTATCAGAATATTTTTTCTTATGTTTCCGCGTTTATTACTCATTGAAATAAAACAATTTAACGGATTATATCGCGTATATTAACTAGCTTTCCATGGTCACGGGTGGGCAGTCCACCCGTGACCATGGAAAGCTGGAAAGCTTCCGAAACGTCGGAAACTAAAATGAGATAATATACGCGATATAATCCGTTAAATTGTTTTATTTCAAAACATATTTTTTGATTTAGTGACCGTCAAATAGTCCGCATCACTTTTTTTTTAAATATCTTCAATGTACAGACATTTCGTTTTATAACCGACTTCCAAGAAAAGGAGGAGCTTCTCAATTCGACGGAATGTTTTCTTTTTGTTTTTTTATGGATGTTCACCGATTACTCAAAGACTATTTGACCGATTTCAATTTTTTTTTTTGGTTTTATAGAAGGTACTTTCTAGTTGATCCCATTTAATTTTGATGAAGATATGATGATGGAATCCATGAGGAATTGAAGGAACTCCTCAAATATTGTAGGCATACATATAGCGATTTTGGTATTATAAGAACCATAATAAGCATTTGCATTCAGAAAGTGTAAATTGGTGAAGTGGAACTGATGCAGAAGACCACAGAATGCCATCGGAACTCCTCAATGATAAATGATTTACGGGTGGCGACAAAATATCTTGATTAATTTAGCTAAGCAACTTCATAGTCACAAATTTAAATGTTCCTGATGAGAATGGTACCATCGAATTGATTCGATGATGGAGCCGGAAGGTAGGCACCAGATCCATGTAATAAAATAATGTATCCTAGCCGTGTTTGGGCTTGTTCGAATCGTCACGAGATACACTATTAAGCAACGATTAACTAAAAAGTGTAAAATAAATAAACTTTTTATCAAAAAAATAAAACGGTCTCCAAAAAAACTAAAAAGTAAAAAAATACCGGCATAATTCAGTTTCTTCAAATTATATACAAGTAACCGTTTGTATACTCAATCTATACAGTATATACAATTCATGTTATTTTGGAGTCGGTGCCATCGTGTCACAACTTACTAAAATCGTCAATTTTCAATATTTTACACATTCTTTATATGGCACCGACGCCAAAATAAGATTAATTGTATATACTGTATAGATTGAGTATACAAACGGTTACTTGTAAGTAATTTGAAGAAACTGAATTATGGCGTTATTTCTTTACTTTTTAGTTTTCTTGGAGTCGGTTTTATTTTTTAAATTAAAAGTTTACACAAATTTATAATAGTATAGATTACCTGTTTACGATCTAATTGTTACTGTACTTTTCTTGGTTCAAAAGTTTGTGTCCTAAAAAAATATAATTAGTCCGTCAGTTAGATTATCTAATTTTTTTTCCCCAGAAAAACTACCCTATTATAACATCCTTAAATGTTTAGTTATAATATAACGCGCCGTCTAGTTTTTGCCTGTGTGCCTACCATGGGTTGAGTTTACGATCGGCGCTAGCGAGTATCTCGTATCGAGAGTCAGTGCACCTCTCTCGCACGCGCTAATAGTGCGAAAGAGATAGAACGTCATCGAGCGCTCGATACACGCTCGTGCTGAACTCATGGTAGGCGTACAGAATATTTCCTTACGATCGGGGCACGATCGAAAGTATGGCAATTGACAGTCCTCTTGTCTATGGTATATATTGTGAACAAAACTTTAATAGGTAAGAAATAACCCCGAAAAGTAATTGACATGCTTCAGTATATTACCGAAAACACAGAATACGACGATTTGACGATCTGCAATGAAAAAATACGCAATTTATATCAGTATAATTAACTTATCATATTATTCTTATAAATAGATTTAAACAACTTTGTTCGCGAAAGAAAAAAAGTCATAACCCTCTTTTTTACTTCAGCATAGGTAGTCGGGTAAAAAGTATCCTATAATCACCTGGGGATGACCAGCTACCCGTGTACAGTCAGCAGCAGAGAAACGTGACCCCTCTGCCATATAATGTTAGTATGGCAGGGGGGTTACTTTTCTCTGCAGCTGACTGTACCAAAAGTAGTTGAAATCCGTTTTGGCGTGATGAAGCCGCAACGACACATACATACATATAAAAAAATCTAAAGAGGTATATTTTTCGATTCAGTGACCTATAAATACTCGTAGTACGTATCACTTATTTTTCTGAAAATATCTTCAATGTACACACATTTCATTTCTACAACTATCTTCGTAAAAGAGAAAAATGTCATAAACCTCTTTTTTACTTCAGCATAGTCGGTTAAAAAGTATCCTATAACCATCTGTGGATGCCCAGCTACCCGTGTACCAAAAATAGTTGAAATTTAGCCAATTTTTCGTGATGAGGTCGCAATGACACATACAAACACCCAAAAAAATATTTGTCGTTTTAGTAACCTCCAAAATAGTCCTTTAGAATCAGTTTTTTTAATTGACATTGACATTTAATTTCCACAACTTTATTACAAGAAAATGTTGATTGACCCTTTTATCGTTTAAAAGCTACTATGTCACAGACACAGTACACACACACAGGACATATACACTCATAAAACGAATAATTATAACATCCATTTTTGCGTTTGTCTGCCTTAGAGAAAACAAAAGGAGGAATACATTACCGCAACATAAGACTCATATGACAGTTCGATGATCCCAAGACCCTTTATCACCACGGGTTGCTAAAATAAAAAAGTTTTTATAAAAAAAAAAACAAAAAAACATTTTCGTTACAACCTTTTATTGCCGACTGTACTTTTCTTTGAACATCCATCAACTACTCACCGAGAGGATTCTAAAGAGCCCAAACTCGGTAGGATTGAGTTATTTTATTACAGAGTTCCTATGACCACCTTCCTGCTCCATCAGATCAACTCGATGGCAGCATACTATTGTACTGTCACTGGACTTAAATAAGTATGCCAAATTTTATCTCAAACGTAAACCGGGAAGTAGGTCCTTAACTTGCAAGATACCACCCGAACAAACATGTAAGTACATTGCCAGTTACATAAAAACTTGTAAAAAATCTATCATTCTTGTAAAAGTGTAAATGTGACATATGCATTTTTAGTATATGTGTGCAAATTTCGGAAAGTTTTCATTTTAGGGAATTCATTTATTTATTTAATTATACAAAACATTTGTGCCTTAATATTAAATTTGATTTGATTGTCCATTCACACTATCGTGCTCGCAGGCATCTCTCGTTCAGCCACTCTCTTACATTCTGACATGAAATACTCTGAAGAGAAGCTTGAGTAATTACCAATTTTTTTATAGTTTTTCCGCTTTTCATATACTTTTAAAGTGGACATTATTCACTATACTTCCTATAGTATCACCAGTACAAAGACCAAAAAAAATTGAAAAATCCGACATACTATCATGTTTTTTCAAATGTGTTTGACTTTTGTATTAATTAGACGTAATCGGCCTTTTATAACTTTTTTCTGGCCTTTTAATTAGGAAATATACATTTTAAAGTACTTTCTTAAACAGAGTAAAATACCCTATTAAGCTTAGTGGCTGACCTGGGCTTCCACCATAGCGATAGTGATCATCTTGCGCACGCGCACCGAAGACTTTCCGCGACAGTTGTACCAGCCAGAGTGGAACATAGCCATCGGCAGGCGCTGCGCCTATCAAATAACAAGAAATAATACAAAACAAAATATACAATCCTTTTTTCAATGCTATCGGTCGATCCGATATCTTCTATATACAGGGTGTAATCTTTAATGTATGAAAATGTATACAGGGTGTAATCGTTAAGTGTGACCGGGCGATTATTCCGTAACTATTACAGATATCAAAAAACTTTAAACTGATATCGACAGTTACCTAAGGAGTAAAATAACACCAATAACTTTCTTAAAAATCAAACGAAAAGTATCCAAAATGTTGACATTAAACACTCCCATACATTTAATCTCATACTAAATATATGGTTGTGTTTAATGTCTTGTTAAATTTTGGACACTTCTCGTTTGTTTTAAAAAAAAATATTGATATCATATTACAATGAGTAACATACCTACTTTCGATATTAGTTTAAAATAAAATAAAAATTATATCTGTAATAGTTACGGAATAATTGCCTTTACGATTGACTTAACGATTACACCCTGTATATGATACCTATTGAAAATTAAACACTAGAAACGTTATTGAGATTCAAAGTCAGGCATAACAGCTGGGCGTTTAAATGTACGGAGGAGTGAGAAGTGTACGCCTATTTATGTACTTATTTTGGCCGGCGTTTTTTTTAAAGTATAGTTGCCCTACATATTTCCTTAATTAAATCACAAGGTAACGCTTAATTTTTTTTAACAAAAGAATACTGTGATTTCGCGTCACGATATCAAAAAAAAACTTTTGAATAGGTAACTGATACATTCATGCGTTACATTTCATATTAGATTAATGGATTATAGTTCGTTTGCTATTCCACGAAATAATGTCTTGGTTAGATGTGGCAATAAATTGTGCTCACATGAACACATAAACTTGTCACATCTAACCAGAGTAATTATAATCCATTAATCTAAATAACTCACCTCGAACGTGATGTCTCCCGCGCTCCATATGAACAGACCAGAGCTGACCAGTACTCCGGTGCCCATGAGAACTATAGGTGCAAGTTCTACCAAGGACCGCTCAGCTTGCTGGAATCATTGCCGATCGGTTGTCCAGTAGGCGAACGTAATTAATAGGATTTGACGACACGTTTGGATCAGTGGGTTGCACAACGGCCTATGAAGCTGGTGGTCCCGGGTTCGAATCCCGGCCAGGGCAAGTGTTTGTGTGATGAGCACGAATGTTTGTTCTTGGGTCTTGGATATTTTCTATGTATTGAAGTATTATAATTTATCTATATCATTATGTATATCGTGAAGAACCCATAAAACAAGCTATGCTTAGTTTGGGACTAGGTCGATTTGTGTAAGATTGTCCCTAATATTTAGTTAAGTTTAGTTTTAGGATTTTGAATACAACGGTTGCAACTCAGAAATTGAAACTGTCCAATAGCGGCAATCTTTTTACTTACCTGTACTTCACTATAAAGTTGTAAAAATGAAGTTATTTTAAGAAAAATGGTTGTAACGAACTATTTGGAAGTCACTCAACCGAAAATTATGTTTTTTGGATTTTTTGGATACTTGTATGTGTCGTTGTGGTTTCGTCGCACCAAATTGGCCAAACGGATTTCAACAATTTTTGGGTATCTCCAGATGGTTATAGGATACTTTTTATCCGACTACGCTGAAGAAAAAAGAGGGGTTATGACTTTTTCTCCTCCGCGAACGAAGTTGCGGGCGCCTTCTAGTAGGTACATAATATATATGTCGCGAACGGGAACGATGATTTGTTCTAGGCAATTGAATGTTTTTTTCTAGACAAATCATAAAATGGATTCGCCATTTTAACATCGTGCGTGATTTGGTCATATCCCTTAGAGATTTGTTTAAATCTCTGCTTTGGCCATTTCCCTGCGACATATACATAAATTATAATCAGACACCGGTTTCGCGGGGGCAAATATGTACCAGTGCTAGTGATTAATTAAAAATCGACTAAGTTTATCGACATCGATAAAAATAAATTTTTAATCATCATTATCATAACTAAACTAATGGCTAAGTTTGAATCCGTTTAACTATGTGCAAACCTCTTTCATTTATACTTATCGCAACTATAAACAACCGATATCTGACATTGACTGTGTCGAGTCACTTTTGACAACCATTGAATCGTTGAATAATTCATCCAGTACTACAATATTATTTTGCATTCCGATCAATTAAAACTACCTTTTTGTTTCTTAAGGCAGCTAAAAATGCCTCGCAAGAAAAAAGATCATTCATCTTCATGGAAACCTGACCATTCAGATATAGATGATAAAGGTACGACTTACTTTTACAAGAAATGTAAAATTCATATATCACGAAAAAAGTTTTCCGTACAAAGGCATATAAGAAGCCAAAGGCATAACAGCGTCGCTAAAAACCAAAACGTATTTAACCTGGATTTGCTAAAATTTATTTTAGTTTGCAACATATCATGGACCCAGGTGGGAAATCCCATTTTCATCAATTTTATATCTGATTGCATATTTGGGAAATACGGTTCAGAAACATATATTCCCAACGAATCAGTTTTGAGAAAAGCGACCTTAGACATCGCTTATAAGGAGACGATGAAACAGATTAAGACTAAACCAGGAAATTCTAGAATTTATGTGAGTGTAGACGAAAGTACAGATGCCAATGGGCGTCAGATTGGGAATGTAATAGTTGGAGCACTATTAGAAAATGAAATAGGTACCCCACATATAATATGTAGCGTTTGTCTAGAGAAAATAAATAATGTTAGTATAACAAATCTTATTCAAAATGCCCTAGAGACGATGTGGGGAAGTAACCACAACAAACATGATAAAGTTTTGTTGCTTCTTACGGATGGCGTAGCCTACATGCTGAAAGCTGGTAAGAATTTGAAAAAGGTTTTTCCGAATTTAGTACACGTCACATGTTTGGCACATGGAGTAAATAGGGTGGCTGAACAAGTGCGATTATTGTTTCCTGCTGTAAATAATTTAATTGCTTATACAAAAAAGGTATGTCTGAAATCACCTAAAACAATAAAAATATTTCACCAAATGTTACCGAACGTTCCTTTGCCACCACAGCCGACGATAATACGATGGGGAACATGGATGAAAGCGGCTTTTTACTATCATAAATATTTACCAGCCATCAAGCAAGTCGTACGAACATTTAATAACAAAGAATCAACGTGTATATTAAAAGCAAAACGCGCAATGAATGATATAAACATTCTCAACGATTTAAAATGGATAGCCAACAATCTATCTATCATACCAAGTACCATTGAAAAATAACAAACACAAAATTTAAGTCTAGAAGCCAGTTTGAATATTGTCCATAAGTTAAAAGTACATATATCAAGATTACGTTTGAATCCTCAGGGCAAAATTATTCACGAAAAACTTCAAACAGTGTTAGAGAAAAACGTCGGCATTTCAACTTTAAAAACATTAAATGATTTGGTATCCGGAAAAGAAATAGAACTGAGTCATATAGCAGAAATTCATCAATACTATAAATTGTTTGAATTTGCTCCAATTACTACAGTTGACCTAGAAAGGTCATTTAGTTGGCTAAAATGGATATTGTCGCCCAGGCGACGAAGATTAAAGGCTGAAAATGTGGAGAAAATTTTGATTGTATATTATGAAAATTATATTAAATATTACAAAAGTTTATTACGCAAAAAGTTTATTTTTGTGTATGTAGTTTTCTTCATTTAAATTCTTGAAATTACCCAAGGGTTGTACATCATTTTTATCGATATCAACTAATAAAATTAGTTTAATGTGTCCTCGCACTATTAAACGTCAGTACAGATTTGCCCCCGCCAAACCGGTGTATGATTATAATACTTAAATACAAGGGAAACAGACATAAACTCAGAAACAAACATTCGTGCTCATCACACAAACACTTGCCCTAGGCGGGATTCGGACCCGGGACCGCCAGCTTCGTAAACCGTCGTACAACCCACTGAGTCAAACGTGTCATCGTATCGTTTGATCATAATGATCAATTTAAGTCGTACTACTGCAATCATGTGTTAAGTAATGAGTTTATTCATGTTGTGATTGAATCTATTATGAGATTTCTAATCAAATTAAAAAGTCACTTGATAGGCTCATATTCTCTCATATTTTTTTTAGTGTACAATATCTACTCGGTATTAGTGGTTTAAGCGATGCATTCATACACGGGGATATTTAATTGTGCTATGCAGTTTGGCTGATAATCAGATATGTTCTTTTCTTGAAAAATAATTATAGAAAATTAAAAAAAATAAAAGCCCCCGACTTGTTCCACTAAAGGCTGAATATCTTGGAGACGAGTGCTCCGATTTTTATCAAACAAAATTAAGAACACTCGGGATAAAATTATCTATGACACAAAAAAAACCGCACTCAAATCGGTCAATCCGTATGGGCGCTACGATGCCACAGGCAGATAGGTATCCAGAGTCACAGACACATTAAGCTTATAACACCCCCCTTTTTTGTCGGGTTAAAAAAGTAGAGCACTGCTCGTAATGTCGAAGCAGGATGTAAGCACTCTTTTGTTGGTGTACTTTTCACATCGTATTTTGTTTTGTAGTAAAGGCTGCGGAACCCTACTCTGAGCATGGTCTGATATGCTCTTGACCGGTTTTTTTTTAAGTTATAGGGGGCAAACGAGCAGCCGGATCGCCTGATGGTAAGCGATCACCGTCGCCCATAAACACCTGCAGCACCAGAGCAGTCACAAGTGCGTTGCCGGCTTCCTTCTAATTATGCTATCTATTCAATATTCTACCTTCTATCAAGAACCTACCATCATCTGGATCATGAGGAGGAGCATCACGCAGACAATGATTAGGATCTGACTACTGTAGGCCACGATACACGTCGTCTGCAACTGGGTCACGCATCTGTAAACATTATATTAACCTAACATCATTATTGTCATCGTCAAAATAATCTTCATCATCAACAACATCGCCTTTATTATCATCTTCGTCTTAATCATTATTATCAACATCTTCGTATTCAAAATCATAGTAAATGAAATCCTCATCGTAATATCATCATCATAATATTCATGATCATAATCATTATCAACAACATCTTCGTCTTCATAATCATCGTCGATGGAATCTACATCATAATTTTTGTAATCAACATCATCATCATATTCTTTATAATCATCGTCAATAACATCATCATTTTCTTTATAATTGTCATCATAAACATCATCATCAACACCATTATCCTTTTTGAGGCACTGTTGGCTCTAGTCCTCTCCAATTTTACGCCACTTAACAATATCCGCCGGCTAGTAAAGCGTCACTCCATCAGTTCCGCTCATTGTCCAATTTTATTTTGGATCAATATCAAATATTTTTTCCGGTTATATGTATGTATTTTTGTATATATGTTTATTTGTATTTTATATATATATTTATTAGTATCTAGTATCTTTGTATGTATCTGAATTGTTCCTTTCTCTTTTTTTCTATTTCTCTTTCTAGCTTTGATTTAAGATTTGTCTCATCTTCGTTTGCACCACTTACTTACTGACTGGTTGTTTACTTTGCTTAGCGATAAGACCGCCTGTTGTTTACCATTTGTCATACTTTTTTAGATTTAAGTGTCTGATGTTATTTTCTTTTGGTGTGCGATAAAGAGTATTGTGTTAAATTGGTTATTCAGTCCTAGTTATTCTTTGTTCTTGCTTACCTTAACGTAATACAGTGCATTTTGATCCCATCCCTCACTGCATCCTCGTATTTCATTTCCATCTCTTCAATTCTACCTTCACCATCAAAAATACCATTAAGACTTAAGAAGTATTCATAGATGTTCGCAAACTGGTGCCCAAGAGAGATGGAAACTGCAATGATGATGCTGTAGATACTCATGACGTGGGTCACCAAGAGCAACCAGATTAAGTAGATGAAGATTCGAGCGAAGCCAGCGAAGTGGCTACGGTCTTCTAGGTTTGGCCAGATCGGGATTACTGTTGTGAATGTCGCATCTGAAAACCAGAAGAAATTCAATGTTGTTTGCACTTTCAGTGAGTTTGATTCCCGGTTCAGGTAATATTTTTACAAAATCAGTGAATTCAGTTATTCTTGTAAGGAAAATTTAATTCAGTGTTTCCTTTAACACTTTCGCGGGCAAGCTTTTTGTAGCGCTACGCGCTTTTCTCTACATACGGGGAAACGCATAATAGCGGCTACGTGTCTGAACAGAGCGCTCGCTAGGCGGGTAGGTAGTGAATATGTTAAGAGTCCCCGGCAAGCTCCGCCGAATTTCACCTTCCCATAAAAACGAAGTTTCGTATTCATTTTAAAACTTACGGCCTGTAATTAGTTTATATGGCTCCAGTTTATAAAACAAACCAAATACAGCAAAAACAAGTTTGTATGAAAAACTTCAATTCTCTTTATTTTCTTTACTATGGTATCTGAGGCTACATGAACTAATTACAGGCCTGCATATACCTTAACTTATTTTAAGTACTAAGTTTCAGAGCAAACTAGCTAGTCGTTTTAAAATGAAAGCGTTACTATGTTTGTATGGAGAACCGAGCTTGCCGGGGACTCTAACATTCGTGCACATATCCGAAGAGTCCCCGGTCTCTTGAGGAAAATGAGCATTATTGAGCATTTAAGTACTTTTTATTTATTTTTTATACGAATCCAACACGTGATACATAAAACAGAAACAAAAAGACATATCTGCACCTCTAGCACAACTGTGGTATGCGAGTCTTTGTCGCGCGACAAAGATAGTCTGTCTCTTCTCTTTCAATACAATGCGAGAGGGACGGGTGATGCTATGTCGTGCGACAAGCGTAGTCGCGGAGAGTTGTGCTAGACCGGCAGGGCTTGTTTTGCCACTGGACAACCATGTACGCCGGCACATAACACCAATCGGATCTCCTACGGGATCCCTAATATTGTATGTCCTAATGTAGCGTTTGTTGTTTAAAACATCATCGTATAGGTTAGGTTAGGTTTGTTTTATAACAATCCTGAAAAGTTTATAGTTTCGTGAAAAAATGCGTTGTGACAGTATCGTTTGTCAAAACGCATTTTTTCACGAAACTATACAATAAGGATTAGGAAAAACGATACATTAGGTCACATGACGTTAGGGATTCCGATATATATCGTTATTAGATCTTATTAGATAACCGCAACTTCGTTCGCGGAGAAGAAAAAGTAACCCCTCTTTTTTTCTTCAACTTAGTCGGGTAAAAAGTATCCTATAACCATCTGGAAATACCCAGCTACCTGTGTACCGATTATTTTGTCACTACTCCACAACCACATTTAAAAAAACATTGATTTTTAATGTGGTTGTGTATCGAATATTAAAATTTACCATGGTGTACTTTCTACCATAAATCAGCAAAGTGTACCAAGTTCTGTATTCAATCGATGTTTTTCAATGTATCTTTATTTCAAAATTTGAAGTAAATTGCTTAAATACATCCTGAAAAACAATAAATAAAAAAAATAAAACTTGTTTTAAACAAATATACATGTTTGTAAGGGATAAATTAAATGAACATAACACATACTTAAGTAGTATCGGGATAACATAGTAAATCACATGCGAATTTTGTAAATTCAGTCAGAGAGGAGTTAAATAGGGTTATCTAATGTTTGACCGACATTCATATGCAATAATATTCATTTGCCCGAATATAATTTGCTCGAGCTTAAGTTGCCCGAATGTTTCGTTTACTAGAAAAGTCATTTGACAGACTTGTATTCTAGAACATCAAATCTTGTATTCAACGAAAATCATAAATTTTATTGTGTATTATTTTTAAATACCTACCTATATCTTAATTGTCTTCCTCTGCCTGTCCACTGTCCAATAATTTAAGTTGTGAAAGCTGTTCAACGCCTGTTATTGAGGTACAGGTTAGATGTGATCCCTGTTTTTAATTATAATTTATAAATAAATAAATAAAATAAATAAATATTATGGGACAATTTTACACAAATCGAACTAGTCCCATGGTAAGCTCAATAAGGCTTGTGTTATGGGTACTAGACGACGATATATTTAATAGATATATTACTTATATACATAGAAAACATCCAAGACTCAGGAACAAATATTTATGCTCATCACACAAATATTTGCCCTTATTGGGATTTGAACCCAGGACCTCAGCTTCGCAGGCAACGTTACTCCCACTGAGCCAAACCGGTCGTCAAAACAATTTATACAATGTATAACCTTGTACTTTGTTTGCATATCGAATGAAATAAATAAATAAAGAACAGACGTATTGTTTTACATATTATTAAGTGCAATAGTATTATTTCATAGAATATTTAAACGCCATACTAAATGCCGTTTCTTTCCGAATCCATCTTGGCTATGCATTTCGTTATATTAATTGAATGGCCCTGACTAGTGGCGCATTAGTGAGCATTAAGGATGGCGTGACGTTATGCGCCCGCGCTCCCAAACTTTGACGTGCTTTATCTTTGTCCATGGACTAGGTAACCCCTAGACCCCGCATACAAAGGCGCCCCCGTAAGCCAAGCTTAAGCTCAAAAAGCACCAAGCAGCCGCCACGGCCCCAAACATTCTCTTAGTATCGGGCCACTTCGCAGTCGACGTGACTTGCTCGCTCGCCTTACCTAGCCAATCACGGTGCAGTTGCTGCCCCCCGCACCCCGCCATTTTAGCGAGATGAGATACTAAATAAAATTGTGTGAAGCGGGGTCTATACGGTTAAGTGGTCTGTGTCTTTGTCTTTTGTTAGGTTTTTTTATGACATATGAGGCAAACGAGCAGACGAGTCGTCTGATGGTAACCGATCACCGTCGCCCATAGACACTTGCATCACCGGATGAGTCACAAGTGCGTTGCCGGCCTTTCAGGTGGGAGTACAGGTTTGGGTAGTTTCCTTCCAGGCCCATTGATTTTTCCACCATGTATAAATACTTACTCGATGTCAAAGCATGAACAGCTCCTTCAACACCATAAGCCGCCATTGGGCAACACCCCACAAACATAAGCCCCATCAAATACTGATACGTCTTTTTTATCATCATCCGTTCCACCTCTTCATCATTGAACATCCCCTTAAGAGTGACAGTTAACGTGAACAGAAGCTCTCTGATCCCTTCTTTGTGATACAAAGTACAGCCATACATGCCGTACACAAGAAAACTGGATAAACTTTTCATTAGCACATCAGTGTTTTGTTTCTCCGTCAAATTATCTTGGGTATATCGAGAGCCAAACCCGGTAACCACAAAAGTAATTATTATAATTTCTAGAAATTTCGAATAGTTGATAATTCTCAACAAAACTCTGGGAAGTTTGATGTCCTCGTACCAGAAATTGTTTGCGGTGAGTATGTAAACGATTTTGGTGATTTTTCTGAAGTGGTTGACGGTAGCGCTGGCAGTTACGGGAGCCATAATGAACTTGTGAGCATAGCTCGTGAAATTTGACAACGCAATGAGGCTTGGGCATTGAAATATGGAGTTAATTACAAATAGAAAAGCCAATTGTGGATTGAAATTGGATAATTACTGATAGTAAGCTGTGAGCGTCGCATGTGTTCGTTATTATTTGCAATTCAGCAACAATTATCGTAACAAGAAGGAAATAATGTAATAATGAGTTAGGGTGTGCTATCGGCAATGAACTTCCAGCTTCCAGCACTGACATTAATTTATTTCAAACAAGGACCATTAGAACAAGAGAACTGACCATCTCCATAAAAAAAGCCGTTCCCCGATATCTACAACGCCATCTATGCATAAGAATTATTTTTAACAAATATTCATCATCGCAAGCGTGACACAGTATTTAATTTTTACAATTTATTTATTATTAGGTTCTGGTGAACTAATTGTTACTAGTTATACATGTTTCTTGATTCAATTATAACATCGTTAAATGTTTAGTTTTAAAGCGCCATCTAGTTTTTGCCAGAATATCTCCTTGCGATCGGAACACGATCCAAAGTATGGCAACTCTCAGTCCTCTTGTTTTAATGTTCGTTGATTACAAAAAAATATTATAACAGTTTTTGATTGTAAAGGAAAAAAATCAATGCGACCTAACTACTAAATTGCAAGCAGGATTTGAATCTGCTGACTGCGACCTCTTCTTTTACGCACAAATGCTCTGACCAACGGATCTATCGCAACTTTACGTATGTGGCTTGAAATTTTCGAACACAATCTAGTTACCTAGTAGCGCCCTCTGTATCTTCTTTATTTTTAAATGCTAAGCGCATTAGCCATAATCCAAGACATGCGAATATATTACCACTAGACTGGCTGCTGTCAACTAATGTTTTTGTACGTATTTGACTATCGCCATTTTGGCGCTGTAGGCACAGGTAGGCAGATACGAGTGTCTATAGCGCCAAAGTAGACATCTGTAACTAATGTATCAATCGTTTATCTATACTATTATAAAGTTGTAAAAATGAAATGTCTGTACATTAAAGGTATTTTCAAAAAATTGATTGTTACCGAGTATTTGGAGGTCACTAAAACGAAAAATATTTTTTTGGATTTTATGTATGTTTGTATGTGTCGTTGTGGCTTCATCACGCTAAATCGGCTTAACGGATTTCAACTATTTTTGGTACACGGGTAGCTGGGTATCTCCAGATGGTTGTAGGATACTTTTTATCCGACTACGCTGAAGAAAAAATTAAGGGTTTTGACTTTTTCTCCTCCGCGAACGAAGTTGCGGGCGCCTTCTAGTTTTCTATACAAGTAGGTTATATTATAAAGTTGTAAAAATGAAATGTCTTTACATTGGAGATATTTTCAAACAAATAATTGTAACGGACTATTTGGAGGACACTGCATAGAATTTTTTTTTTCGGATTTTTGTATGTTCGTATGTGTTGTTGTGGCTTCATCACGCAAAATCGGCTAAACGGATTTCAACTATTTTTGGTACACGGGTAGCTGAATATCTCCAGATGGTTATAGGATATTTTTTACCCGACTAAACTAAAGAAAAAAAGAGGGGTTATGACTGTTTCTCTTCCGCGAACGAAGTTAAGGTGTCCACCTTCTAGTTTTCTATAAAAGTAGTACTATTAAGATATTTAAAAAAAAATATTGTGACGGACTATTTGGAGGTCACTGCATAGATTTTTTTTATTTTTTTGTGTGGTCTTGTGTCTGTGGCTTCATCACGCTAAATCGGCTAAACCGATTTCAACTATTTTACGTGCATGGGTAGCTGAGTATTCACAGATGGTTATAGGATACTTTTTATATGACTACGGTGAAGAAAAAGGGGTTATGATCTTTTGTCCTTCGCGAACGAAGTAGCTGGCATCTGCTAGTCTATACTATTATAAAGTTGTAAAAATTAAATGTCTGTAAGTACATTGAACATATTTTAAAAAAAAAAATTGTTACGGACTATTTACAGGTCACTAAAACGAAAAATGATTTTTTTGGATTTTATGTATGTTTGTATGTGTCGTTGTGGCTTCATCACGCAAAATCGGCTAAACAGATTTCCACAATTTTTGGTACACGGGTAGCTGGGTATCTCCAGATGATTATAGGATAGTTTTTACCCGGCTACGCTGAAGAAGAAAACGACGGGTTATGACTTTTTCTCCGCGAACGAAGTTGCGGGCGCCTTCTAGTTACATATAAGTTTGTCTCTATGGGTGGAGGTGACTATACATACTATTCTAAACTCATTATCACAACATAAAAACTAAAGTTATCTATCTTAAAACAATAACAACAACAGTTGATTTCAAAATAGCGGAAATATAGGGGTTGAAAAACTCGGGAGGTCTACAGCTCACAGATTCACTAATAGGCTTGTGTCCTAAAGAAATATAATCAGTCCGCCAGTTGAGATTATCAGAAAATATTGGACACGTATTGTTTCTTTTTTGAATAAAATAAAAAATTATAAAGATCACACCGTGCCACCGATTTACGCACGGCGTGACATCTACGGCGCCCCCACTCCCAAACTTTGACGCGCTTTATCTTTGTCTTTTTTTGTTTGATTGACAATATTTTTTGATAATTTATCTGACGGACTGATAAGAATATTTTTTTCAACCCATGAAACTACCCTATTTATTTTGACTACATAAAGTACTCAAATACACAACGAAATATCCATCTCGTAATTTGCACCACACCAACTGCCATTAATATTAATTGGAGTATTAAAAACCAACAATCGATTGCACGCCGACGGATGATCGTTCGGCATTGCAATATGGTTATTAAGTTATTACCATTTCACTGCGTTTGGTGGAATACGTAATTGCGACACATTTGTCATTTATTCACTATCTCTTTAATTAAGCACTTAAAACGCCGAATCGATCGACTGTGAAAATTCCTACTTTCATCATTACGAAGTACTTAAAAAAGTCTCTAATGGCAAAGGCATATCGCTGGCCCAATATACTTTTGACGAATTGAAGTTTGAACATTGTCATAATGACGTATAGTACAATTTTAATTAGCCTAAAATGTAACATAGAACCGTGTAATCTAAGAAGCTCGGCGTGCTCAACAGATCGAGACAGTATTTTACTCCGGCCCACCTCCTGCAGCTTTACAAGGCACAGGTCCGCCCGCACATGGAATACTGTTCTCATCTGTGGGCTGGGGCTCCACAGTACCAGCTTCTCCCTCTAGACCGCATTCAACGGAGAGCGACTCGTATCGTCGGTTGCCAGCGTATTTCAGATCGGCTTGACTCCTTGGCACTGCGTAGAGATGTAGCCTCGCTCTGCATTTTTTATCGCTTGTATAACGGAGAGTGTTCCGAGGAATTGTTCGGGTTGATCCCAGCTGCATCTTTCCGCCATCGTCCTACGCGACAATATTTCCATCCTCACCACATAGATGGTTGGCAGTCCACAACTGTGCGTTTTTCTAGAAATTTCCTGCCTCGCACGACTGAACTGTGGAATAAATTGCCGCATGCAGTATTTCCGGACCGATGCGATCTTCAAACCTTCAAGAAAAGAGCGTACTCCCACCTGAAAGGCCGGCAACGCACTTGTGACTCCTCTGGTGATGCAAGTGTCTATGGGCGACGGTGATCGCTTACCATCAGGCGACCCGTCTGCTCGTTTGCCCCTCTATGTCATAAAAAAAAATATATTGTGCCAGCCATATTATAAGTTAGAAGACTATTTAACAGACAAAAATGCATTGCCCAAAACAGAAACCAAATAATTTACTTTTCGCGAAATACGGTTCTTATAAGATGGCATATCAAACGCAAGTACGTAAGTTGTTTTAAAAAATCATATTTCGCTTTTCTCTTTTATTATATTTTTACTTTTATAAGTTTTGATAATAAAACATAATATACATATATTTAGGGTAGGCTTAGTACAAATATTGTATTAGATAAGAGAATATAAAATTAGTTAATCGTTACTTAAAAGAGTATTTTGTGACGATTCCAACAAGCCCAAACACAGGTTGGATATATTATTTTATTATGGAGATCCGGTGCCTACCTTCCGGCTCCACCATCAAATCAGCTCAGTGGTACAATTCTCATGAGGACCATTTCAATTTGCGACTATGAAGAAGCTTAGCTATTTTAATCGAGATGTATCTCGTCGCCAACCGTAAATTACTTATAGTTGAGGAGTTCCAGTAACCTTCTGTGGTCTTCTTCATCAGTTTCACTTCACCAATGTACACTTTCTGAATGCAAATGCTTACTATGTTTCTTATAATACAATTTTTTTTTATATTTTATTTTAAGTTCTATTTATAGTTTCGTCATGTCCGTCCGTCCGTATGTCACAGGCATTTTACGCAGAAACTACTGAATGTGGTAGTTAAATAACAAAAATAAATATTTCTAGAGGGGGCACCCCATACATGTAACAGAAACAATTTTTTTTTAGGAATCATCCACGTCTTTTGACATTTCTTTTAAAAACACTTTGAGGTTACTAAAAACCTTTTTCGATTTAGTGAATATTTCGGAAATAATCGCCGCGAAAGTAACATAAATTAATGTCCCCCCCCCTCCCCTACCTCTATCTTCTAAACCGTATGTTCAAAAAAATACAAAGATACCGCTTAATAAATACTTTAAACGCAAATTATTTTCAACATGAACGGATCTATAGTTTTTGACTTATTGCCGAAAAACAGAGTTTCTCAGCAAAAGGACGTTCAACAAAGACTAATCACAACACAACAAAATGGGGCTTAATCGCGTATAAATTTGACGACATGTTTGGCTCAGTGTACAACCCACTGAGCCAAACGGCCTACGAAGCTGGCGGTCCCGGGTTCGAATCCCGGCCAGGGCGAATGTTTGTGTGATGAGCACGAATGTTTGTTCCTGGGTCTTGGATGTTTTCTAAGTATTTAAATATTATATTGTATATATTATGTATATCGTCGCCTGGTGCCCATAGTACAAGCTTTGCTTAGTTTGGGGCTAGGTCGATTTGTGTAAGATTGTCCCTGATATTTATTTATTTTATTTTATTTAAATATCATTTATTTAATTACCTTTCGTTGGTAATTCTTTCGAGACCATGGACGTAACGCGACGTCCGAAACGTCGATGAATTACCAATAAAAGGTATAATATTTTCTTCTGTTTCCGCGATTATTACTCATTGAAATAAAACAATTTAACGGATTATATCGCGTATATTATCTCATTTTAGTTCCCGACGTTTCGGAAGCTTTCCAGCTTTCCATGGTCACGGGAGGACTGAGAAAAGATGTTTTTCCTCTGTCAAAGTTACAATTTGTGCAAACTACCCATTTTTTTTTTTTTTTTTTTTTTTTTTTTTTTTTTTTTTTTTTTTTTTTTTTTTTTTTGAAAAAACACAAACGAAACGTCGGGAACTAAAATGAGATAATATACGCGATATAATCCGTTAAATTGTTTTATTTCAATCAATAAAAGGTAGTTAAATAAATCATATTTATACGCGATTAAGCCCCGTTTTGGTGGGTTGTGATAATGCGTGAAGATCGTGTAAGTTTAAATAAATGTTCGACAAAGAACACAAAGATACGCTGGTTTCCTGGTGCACTTTTTCACATCGTATATTTTTCATCTGTGGCATGTTCCGACATGCTCTTGTTTTTTTTTCTTATTAATATTTCACTTTTTTTTTGTTGCAGTGAACTGAACAGATTGTCTGAAGCTGGGTCGGAAATACTCGTCATGACTGCCGTCCTAGCCAGGGCTTCAAGGTATGTATTACTAAACTGATCTGAAAATATACGCTATAAATGGCCGTATCTATGCAATCCAGTGTTAGCAGAGCCCTACTCCTAGGCAAAATGTACGCGATGCGCGATAATTTTTTATTGGTTACTGATATAGACAGACATAACATTATACTGTTTTTAGTATTTGTTGTTATAGCGGCAACAGAAATAAATACATCATCTGTGAAAATTTCAACTGTCTAGCTACCACGGTTCATGAGATACAGCCCGGTGACAGACAGACGGATAGCGGAGTCTCAGTAATAGGGTCCCGTTTTATCCTTTGGGTACGGAACACTAAAAAGTACTAAAAACAGCGCCATCTCTTTGTTCCTGTTGATACTGTTCTAATATATATAGTAGGTCCAGGGATCAAAGGGAATGGGGAAACTCATGGCATACAGCATAGTGCTGCTAGTCGAATAGTCGAGACGTTGGACCGGTAATGAAATGAAATTATGTATTAATAATAAAACGGTTATAAGTCACAAATATTATCGTCGTGTTATACCTACATGTCATATTATAATTAGGATATACTAATTTACTGTATATTAAATTTAAATCTTGTACAGAGGGTTCGTTTCCTGATGTGACCACATGTGAGCTTGATGTATTATATAACAATCACACAATCAGGAGATGCAGGAGATGTTGACGGTCCTGCGTTCACCCGAGAAGTGAAAAAGTTTGAAAATTAAAAATTATTTCTTTGCAACTATAGTTTTTTACAAGAATCTGTCGAATCCTCCTTTTAAGTTTGACACTTGTGTTAGGAGTTAGGAGGTACCTATTCGCTCCTTCGTACAAACCATGACAAGGAGGTATAATACAGAATTTGATTAACCCCTATAAACTACACATCGAGGCCTCGTGGCATTTAGGTAGCATTTGACGTTTCTGTCCCAGCGAGAGCGAAGAGTGGGCTATGGAGAGCCGCTTTGCAACGTTAAATGTAAGGGGAGGAATGAATGATAAAATAGATGGAGGATGTCAGATGATGGATGCGAGAAATAGAGAGATTAATGAATGTTGATGAAGTGGCAGTTGTATGCCAGGACCGTAGCAAGTGGAAGGAGGTAGTCTCTGCCTACCTCGTAATGGGAAAAAGGCGTGATTTTATTTATGTATGTATGTGTGTTGACGTTTCTGACAGAATAGTGATGTAACCGTATTTTTACGGGTACGAGTGAGGTACAAGTCGAGAAAAGAACACCAATTACAAAATTGTTTTTTTAACTATTTAGTATATGACATTTGTGATACACAATTAACATTTGTTCTAAATTGTATGAAGTTATTCTACGTCTTCTCTCTGTGAAAATCTACTTGGTGTGCGAAAATGATCTTTCAACTTCGACGGAAGTGATCGGTAAGAAAAGCATTCTTCTGTAATGTTGTAGTCAAACTGTCATGTTATCACCTTGTAGCAGGAGATTTAGATGTTTTTTTTCTGTTTACCTCCATTATTTGAAACAAAATCTAACGCGACATGTCTTTTGATAATTAATGAATTAATGACAATGACATACATAAAATTGACAATTGATGTTTTATAAATAGTGATCAAACCTGCTTCTTCACATGTCTCATCACTATTGCTACCTTAATGCCACGAGGCCTCGCTGTATACCTATAACACACTTATACTCTCTGGTACAACATCAACACACTTATAGTCTTTGGTATTCCTCCAGAGCCTACTGTATCGGAGTCCGCAACGCGGAGCTCGAGATGAAACTCGCCGCCTGCTTCGTCGAGCAGTCCAGGGACCGGGTCCGAAAACTGATCAAGGAGGTTGATGATGGAGAATTCCTCAATTTGGACCATTTCCGGCTGCAGTTCGGGAAGAGGGTCCTCGACACCAAGTCCGTGGTGGTCGAGAAAGCTACTACTAGAGTGTTTTGGTAGAATTAAACGTTATTGTTAAATAGTTCCTGTTTCTGATTGATTCTCCTACTGACATAATATTTTCTTCTGTTCCCCCTATAAAGAGTCCCCGCTAAGCGCGGTTCTCCATACAAACGTAATAACGCTCTCATTTTAAAACGGCTAGCTAGTTTGCTCTGAAACTTAGTGTGGCGACCACTGCACACAAAACCTCAATCCTTAAACGCATTAACCTCCCTCGCTGAAGTCGGTTAAAATCGAACTTGCGCGCAACGTTGTACGCACAGCGAGCGACCGGGTGTACATGCCCCGGACGGCTTGCGCCTGCGACGGAACGCGGGCGGCAGTCAGATCTCGATTGTGACGGCGAAGCCACGCCTGTTGTGCTAACCATCTAGTGCTTACCGCTTACGCTCTGCTTTAGGCTAATAGACTATATAAGTATATTACTTTCCTGTGACTCTTCTCTCTTCCTTGTGCCTGTGACTTTCGTTCGTGTGTGCGCGTATGTGCTTTCGTTTGAATAATAATCAGTGTGTATATATATATTATCTTCTTTGTGGGACCCTAATTAAAGGTGTTATTTCATACTCGGACTTCTTAGTACTATCACCGTTAGGGTACCTATATTGGTGACCCCTAGTTTGGACAATAAACGCAGTAAATATGACAGACAACGAAGCGCCGACGCCCGGTTTCAATGCAACGGTACCTTAAGCGGGTCCGTCGAACGCGGCTGGGAACAGCGAACACATGAAGGATGTGTGTAAAGTTGGTGTTCGTGTGCCGCCATTTTGGCCAGAGGAACCCGAGTTATGGTTCGCGCAGATGGAAGGACAATTTTTGATTTCCGGAATAACGGCGGATGCTACGAAGTTTTACTACGTAATTAGCCAGCTCGAACATCAATATATAGTGGAAGTGAAGGATATTATTAATTCACCGCCAGCGCAAAATAAGTATCTGAAGCTTAAGACGGAACTTATTTCAAGGCTATCCGCTTCACTAGAAAAGAAGCATCGAGAACTATTGATGCACGAAGAATTAGGTGACAGAAAGCCGTCGCAGTACTGGAGACGTTTAAAAACGTTGGCCGGCGGGTACGTCAAGGACGAATTTTTAAAAACTGTTTGGTCATCGCGTCTACCTCCTAATTTGCAAACAGTCATAGCGTCACAGCATAGTTTAAGTGTCGAAATGTTAGCAGATTTAGCAGATAAAGTGTACGACATTGCACCTACTGTAACACAAGTTTCGGCAGTTGGCGGTCAGTCCAGTCACAGTCACAGTAAGTCGAATCAACGAAGTGCAAGTAGCGGCAACTATTTGATGAGTGATTTAGCGTTTCAAATGTCAGAACTACGCAAGGAAGTGGCGTCATTAAAGGCACAATTTAATGCGCAATCACATAATCCACGTAGTCGCTCGCGCTTTAATTCGCAAAATAGAAACCGATCACATTCGACAAACCGACGACGTTCGTCATCGAGACCGCGGAATAATTCCTACTGTTTTTATCACAACAGGTTCGGATCAAAAGCAAACAGATGCACGACACCTTGCAGCTACGAGTCGGAAAACTCCAACGGCAGCCGGAAGTAGCGGCTAACGACTGCCAGACCATACCGGGCCGCCTATTTGTCGTAGATCGAACATCAAAAAAGCATTTCTTGATCGACACGGGATCTGATTTATGCGTGTACCCCCGCTCTGCAGTTAAGGAGCAGCGCACGAAATCCAGTTATCAGCTTTTCGCCGCTAACGGTACAGTCATCCCGACCTACGGCTCGGTGCAACTTCTGCTGGACCTGGGACTGAGGCGCGCATGCAAGTGGAAATTTGTAGTAGCTGACGTGTCTAAACCAATAATAGGTGTCGATTTCCTGTCTTTTTATAATTTATTGGTAGATTGCAGGAACCACCGCCTAATAGACAGCCTGACAACGCTCTCCATCAACGTGCCAGTCCAGAAGCCTGTGGAAGCGATCACGTCTATCAAGGCAGTGGCGGGAGAGTCCGAGTACCACCAGATCCTGAGAGAGTACCCAGAAATCACGCGCCCCGCCGGAACATATAAGGTACCTAAACATAATACGGTTCATCATATACGTACCACATCTGGACCACCTGTCACCAGCCGCCCTCGACGTCTTCCACCAGATCGCCTAAAAATAGCACAAAAGGAGTTCGACGATATGCTGGCGAACGGAACAGTACGCAGGTCAGAGAGCTCATGGTCTTCTCCGCTTCATCTCGCACCAAAGAAAGACGACGGCTGGAGACCCTGCGGAGATTACCGAGCCTTGAATGCTCGCACGATCCCTGACAACTACCCTATAAGGCATATCCAGGATTTTGCGCACCAGTTGAGTGGAAGTGCAGTATTTTCCAAGCTTGATCTCGTCAAAGCATATAACCAGATTCCAGTATTCGTTGACGACATTCCCAAAACAGCGATCACAACGCCATTTGGAATGTTCGAGTTTGTTTACATGAATTTTGGCTTGCGGAATGCAGCGCAGTCGTTCCAGCGCTTCATCGACGAAGTCTTGGCAGACCTTCCCTTTTGCTATGGTTACTTGGATGACTTGTTAGTTTTTTCCGCAAACGAGCACCAGCACAAAGAGCATCTCCGTCAGCTGTTTCAAAGGCTGTCAGAATACGGCATGCTCATCAATACAGCAAAATGTGAGTTCGGTGTGTCCTCAATCACCTTCCTAGGTCATGAGGTGTGCGCCAAGGGTATACAACCGCTAGCGAATAAAGTCCAGGCCATACAAGAGTACCCTACACCTAAGACTGTAAAAGAGTTGCGTAGGTTCCTAGGAATGTACAATTTTTATCGCCGCTTCGTTCCTGGTGCTTCATCAATCCAAGCCCCTCTCAACATCGTCCTATCGGGGAACAAAAAGAGAGGTTCAGAAGCCATTACCATGACCAGCGAGATGTTAGAGGCATTTAATGCTTGCAAGTCAAGTCTGTCGAAAGCAGCAATGTTAGCTCACCCGAGTCAACACGCAGAGTTAGCGTTACAAACTGACGCATCAGACATGGCTATCGGAGCAGTTCTTCAACAGCGAGTACGTGACGGCTGGGAGCCCCTCGCGTTCTTTTCAAGACGGCTGAAGCCAGCTCAAAAGAACTACAGCCCATATGATCGCGAGCTACTCGCCATATACGACGCCATAAGGCATTTTCGGCATATGCTCGAGGCGAGGCCGTTCGTCATATATACTGATCACAAGCCCTTGACATTTGCCTTCTCATCACGTCGTGACAATTGCTCCCCAAGGCAGTTCCGGTATCTGGATCTGATATCACAGTTCAGCACAGATATTCGGTTCGTGGCTGGAAAGGAAAACGTAGTCGCAGATGCTCTCTCGAGGATCGAAGAAGTTTCAGTACCTTTAAACTACAAGGCCCTTGCACATTCCCAAGATTTAGATCCTGAGCTGCAAGACCTACTTTGTAAAGGTACAGCGCTGAAATTACAGCGAGTAAAGACGCCAGACGCAAACGCAGAAGTGTATTGTGACGTATCGGCTACTAATCCTCGACCATATATAACACCTGTATTTCGGAAAGCAGTTTTCAATGCAATGCATAACCTGAGCCATCCCGGCGCAAAGACTACAGCGAGGCTAGTATCGCAGAGATTTGTTTGGCCAGGAGTACAACGAGATAGCCGAAGATGGGCACGAGAATGCACTGATTGCCAAAGAAACAAAGTAACCCGTCATACCAACTCCCCACTAACTCCCTTTCCTACCCCCAGCAACCGATTTTCCCATGTCCACATGGACATCGTAGGGCCCTTACCAAGTTCTTATGGTTTCAGATATTGCCTCACGCTCGTCGACCGCTTCTCACGGTGGCCTGAGGCGTATCCCATCGCTGACATCACTGCTGAGACCTGTGCCCGCGCATTTATGTTGGGCTGGGTCGCACGCTTCGGTTGCCCGGCTAAGGTCACGACAGACAGGGGGCGACAGTTCGAGTGCGAGCTGTTCCGGAGCATCACACGCATCCTGGGCACAGAGCACCGCCCTACAACTGCATACCACCCTGCCTGCAACGGCATGGTGGAACGACTGCACCGTCAGCTGAAAGCGGCAATCATGTGCCACACAAACATTCATTGGGTTGAAGTACTTCCACTGGTCCTGCTAGGCATCCGCTGTTCTTGGAAGGAGGACATTAAAGGGTCGCCAGCAGAATTACTATATGGAGAACCCTTACGCCTGCCAGGTGAATTCTTCGCGCCGTCCAAAACTGATACCTTAGACGTCACAAACTTCGCAGCACGTCTACGGCAACACATCGCGAACCTCACTCCTGAACCAGTAAGTTGGCACGCGCAAAAGACGTTCTACGTACCCAAAAGCCTATCCACAGCTGAGTACGTCTTCCTACGTCAGGATGCCGCCAGAAGATCGTTAGAATCGCCATACATGGGTCCATACAAGGTATTGGAACGAGGAACTAAGACCCTGAAGCTCGACATACAAGGAAGACACTCCACAGTATCAGTCGATAGAGTAAAGCCAGCCTATATGACAAAAGAAAACACCACGAGTGGTAGTACGGTGAAGGAGAACCCAGCTTCAATATCTGAAAGAAGAACGCGCAGCGGCCGACGAGTTCAATTTCCGGACTACTATCGACCGTAGCAAGCAACGGTCTCGGCGGGGGAGTAGTGTGGCGACCACTGCACACAAAACCTCAATCCTTAAACGCATTAACCTCCCTCGCTGAAGTCGGTTAAAATCGAACTTGCGCGCAACGTTGTACGCACAGCGAGCGACCGGGTGTACATGCCCCGGACGGCTTGCGCCTGCGACGGAACGCGGGCGGCAGTCAGATCTCGATTGTGACGGCGAAGCCACGCCTGTTGTGCTAACCATCTAGTGCTTACCGCTTACGCTCTGCTTTAGGCTAATAGACTATATAAGTATATTACTTTCCTGTGACTCTTCTCTCTTCCTTGTGCCTGTGACTTTCGTTCGTGTGTGCGCGTATGTGCTTTCGTTTGAATAATAATCAGTGTGTATATATATATTATCTTCTTTGTGGGACCCTAATTAAAGGTGTTATTTCATACTTGGACTTCTTAGTACTATCACCGTTAGGGTACCTATATTAGTACTCAGAATAACTTAAGATAAATGAAGGCCTGTAAATAGTTTATGTAGCTTCGGATACCATAGTAAAATAAAATAGAATTTAAGATTTTCATACAAAATTAGTTTGTACTGTATTTGGTTTGTTTTATAAACTGGAGCCATGTTAACTAATTACAGGCCTAGATATATCCCATGTTATTGTATATGCAACGTTTCGTTACAATCCAACTCGTAGTTTTAAAATAAGAACGAAACTGTGTTTGTATGGGAAGGTGAAATTCGGCCGAGCTTGCCGGGGCCTTTTCAGCTTTCCGTGTTCACGGGTTGACTGAAAAAAGATATATTTTCTCTGTCAAAGGTACAATTTGCGGAAACTACCCACTTTGAGAAAACAAGTAAAGGTGTACATATATGCCAGATGGCTTATCTGTAAAGACAGTTACACATGTGCCAGAAGGCGTAATTATTTTATTTTAAAAATTTACCAGCATTTCACAAAGTGGGGAGAAAAGAAACGCTGCAAAAAAACTCCCAGGCTACCTCATTACTAATAATATTATTAAAAAAAAATAACAACTAAACTACTTTTGAACAGTAACATATTTTTGCACCTTTCGGAAATTAAGGTTTTGCAGTCTTGCTTGTTCCTTGATGAATTAACAGAATCCCAAGATGGTGGTTGCGACAACCCATCTTCTCTATTGAAATTAGGATACTTTTTAATCTCAATAGCCTCGCGTAGCATTCTGGGAAAATATATTTTCTCTTTGGGGAGGATAGAAGGATTATCAAACTTAATTGAATGATTTGTTTAGTCAATGACATGTTCGCAGACTGCAGACCTATTACACCGACGGTGCTTGACATCTGCTATGTGCTCCTTCACCCGCGTTGATACACTGCGTGTCGTTTAATCAATGTATTAAAGACCACACTCGCAGTCCAGCTTGTAAATACCTGCACTCTGCAATGGGATGCTACTCTTCACGGAAGAAAGTGTCTCAATACCTAAGACCCGTTGCAAAGGAGTTAGGTGCCTTTTGTAAATAAATAAAACCCATTTTCATCATATATTTTAATTTTCAATTGTGGATGATTTCCAAATAAGTAATGTATATAAATATTTTGATTATTTATATCCAGTAATCGACTTAAAAACAGGTGTTTATAACCTTTTCGCATTATAATTGAAAAACTATTTGTTTTAGTGTTCTATCTCAAGGCAATCATCGTATTTTTTACTGCCGTTTGCTTCTGCGTAGGTTAAACATTTTTTTTGTACAATACGCATGTTGTAGAACGCAATTTAATGAATGAATGTAGATTTATTACGTGTTTTGAAATCCAGGTTACAATTTGCAGATCCTTTGGCATAAAACAGGCACACTCCTACCGCAGGAATTGCTTAAATTCTAAATCAAAATAAAATAATAATTACAAAGTATTGTTAAATTAATTAACAGATTCAACATGTCAACAAAATTAAGAGTTAAAAATAGGTAATTAATTACAATTTTTAAACATTAAGTAATTTAAGCATTTTGTAGAAAGTGTATAGTAATACCAACTTTAAGACGTTACCTGTACATGCGTTGCTTGTATAAGCAACGACGTCATACAAGGTGCCTCGTGAGGAATCCGCAAGATTTTAACTACACACTCCTGAGGTCATTTGCAGTAAAAAAAATGTCTGAACCCAAGTAAAATTCAACAAAAACAATAATAACAACTTCTTTCGTTGATGAAATTTGAATAACTTTTGCTTCTCTATGAGAATTATCCTTTTTAATAATTTGGTAACGATTATTTTTCCAAAAAGGATGATTTTAGTGAGTGGTAGCTGTCACTTTGATGCCTCTCAATAGCGACACGACACTTAGAAACATACATGTCAACGTCGCGATCAAAAGAGCTTAATGCACTTCAGTAATCACAATAAATAGTTTACATAAAAATTGACAATATCTTCAAAACTAATATAGATTTGCCTGGGGTTCATGTAAATTTTTTTGGTCCTAATGACCTCAGGTTTACGCTGGTAAAATTAATCGGTTCTTCACGAGCACGTTGTGTATGGCACACGACCTCGGGTTAACTTAAGAGATTATCAAAATTTGCATGTATTATACTTGATTTTTTCTTATAACCGTTTTTTGACAGTCGTCATTTACGCCTTCGCGCCATTGCTATTGTACAAATTTAATTATTTTATTTTTTTTAAGAAAAATTCAAGTATAGTTAAACAATCTGTATTTGCTTGCATGGGCTACAAAACTGAGTCAATAAACACGCAGAACGAGCATGTACTTGTGATATTCATTTCTATTTTTCAGTTATTATCACAACACAAAACGGGGCTTAATCGCGTATTATGTTTTTTTGTTTACTTCTGCTCAAAAAGTCCGTCATATTAGCTTCGCGAAGCGAGACTAAAATAGTTCTACAGGGTTTAAAAGAAAGCCATATAAGCCCATACAAATTTCTATGAAACTGCTACTGCTACTTACGACTAATTAAAAACAAACAAACCAACCTGATCAGATTGGCCAAAATTTCTGACCGTATTGCCCTTTACATAAAAAAGTAAAAATTGTCTATGGCCATTCTTAGTTTAAAAAAAAATAAAGCGCCAGACGTACAAAATTTTCTGTGAGTATTTGCGCGTGGTGATATAATTATTATTCTAATTAATTATTTTTTTTATTTTCTCAAGTCGAAGTGAAAAGCAAAGAATTTAACACAAAAGCCATTATGATATGACACTCAGTTCGTGTCATAATGGCTTATTTTCGCCCTTTGTTAAACATCATCATCATCATTTCAGCCGTACGACGTCCACTGCTGGACACAGGCTTCCTCAATAGATTTCAACATGGGCCGGATAGAGGCGTCCCGCATCCAGCGAGCCTTGTCAAACTATCAACTATTTTATGTCATGAGTGGCAAATGAGCAGACCAACCACCAGATGGAGAGTAGTCATCGTCGCCCATGGATATGTGAAACGCTGGAGAAATCGCCCTTACTTTGCCAACTTTTGAGTGCCCTGTTAACTCGCTTCTTGAAGAATCCCATGTTATAGCGCTCTGCAAACACCTCAGTGGGAAGCTCATTCCACAACTTGCAAGTACGTGGTAAAAATGAGCGTGATGCCCGTTTATTTTTGGGATGCCAAGCATCCAGATAGTAGGTACTATGTTTCTGAGGCGGAAGGTTTTTTTTAATTACTTTTCATTGGTAATTCTTCGACGTTTTGGACGTCACAGTACTTCCATAGTTTCGAAGGCACTGATAATGAGTGAAAATCGTGTAAGTTTAAATCAATATTTTTCAGTTGCACAGCTAACGTGTTAAGTTTATTATTTATTAATAAAAATGACTCCCGTATCTGATGTGTAAAGATTCTTCATCTTTACGGCCTGTATTCGGTTTTGGGATACACGCTGATGTATGATACCCCTTCCTTATCGGTCACTGGTTTGAAGCTGTCTCCGATGGTCACTCGGCCCTTCTTGTCACGCTTCCTCAGTCTGTGAACAACAATTTACAATACAACTTTAGCTGACGTTACCTCAATACATAAATAAATTGATGCTGTCAAGGATGCGATAACAAGGCCACGTGGCGGGGTCGGAACCCGTGGCGAAGGGTCTGGCGTGCATCCTCATTTTGAGGAGGATGATGTGGTTGGTGCGGAGCCGTGTAAGCAGAGGCTCGCGATGGCTGGTGCGGGCCTAGCGAGCGGTGATTACTGGGGCCGTCGAAATCGAACGTACTCTCGCAGTGAAAAGGCAGGGCAGGCGACCTGGCGGAGAAGTGGGGGCGGGGGCAGCGCCCCCAAACGCATCGAGTTTGCGCACCTTAGTTTGAGGGCAGGTGCAAACCAGTTTTGTAAGAATTATCGTAATACGTATAGCAAAGATAGCGAGACTTATCGGGCGGCGATGTCGCCTGATATCAAAGGCGTTGGACTACTGTACTTGTATATTCGCACTCAAGAATATAGTGTACAGAACACACTATATTCTTGAGTTTTACCTAGCAACACCATCAGCAATCTTCTTCTCCAGGTCCTTCTCGAACGCCTTCTTCGGCTTCTGCACTGTCTCGAGACCCTGCACCTTATTCTTCTCTTTGCGTTTGTAGTAGAACACCTCCCAGGCGAGCGTGATCATGGCTAGGCCCAGACCAAAGAGGGTCGCTATGAAGACGCCACCTGAAACGGATTATTTCATAAGATACTATTATTTATTATTATTTATTTAAGAGCCTAGAGTGTCGCACTGCTGGGCAAAGGCCTCCCTCTCATTCTTCCACGTGTCCTGGGTCCACGTGTTCTGGTGTCTTGGGCAATTTGTTCTGGAAAGAGTAAATCTCGTCCCGCCATCTTCGTCGAGGCCTACCGCGACGCCGGACTCCATTTTGTGGGAGCCACTCGGTGGCTACTTTAGCCCACAAGTCACCCGGCATGCGACCGGCATGTCCGGCCCAGATATAAGATACTATACTATATGAAATTTATACTTGTATACTATTAGAAGGCAACTTTGTCAGCAAAGGAGAAAAAAAGCGACCAAGTGCGAGTCGGACTCGCCCATGAAGGGTTCCGCAGCCGTATATACTTAAAAATGCACTACAGATGAAAAAAAATACGATATGAAAAAAAACACTAACAAAAGAGCGTATCTCCCTGGCACTTACGTCCTTTTGCTGGGAAGCGCAGTTTTTTGGCAATAACTTAAAGAAGGTATGTCCGATCATGTTGAAAATAACTTTCGTTGGAAGTATTTAAAGCTTTATATTTGTAAATTATTTCACATTTTTTAACATACCGTTTAGAAAATAGAGGGGGAGGGGACACAATCTTTGCTACTTTCGGAGCGAATATTTCGGAAAATGTTGACTAAATCAAAAAAAATGTTTAGAGACCTCAAAGTGTTTTTAGAAGAACTGTCGAAATATGTGCCTCACATTGTTATTTGCTGAATTTTATTTTTTCAGTTTCGGTTATGTATGGAGTAGTCTTGTAAAAAGTATTCTATAACCATCCGTGGATACCCGTGTTACAAAAATAGTTGAAATTCGTTTAGCCGTTTTCGCGTGATAACACCACAACGACACACAAACGTACAAAAAATAAAATATTATTCGATTCTATGACTTGACAATGATACAATGACACTTTTGTTGAGAAGTGCCGCTTTTTGTCAAATAAACGGTATATCCGATCACGTTGAAAATAGGTTCCATTTTTGCTATTTTGGCTACGGAACCCTAAAAATCTGTTCAGCAGTTTGTAGATAATCAACTGTTTTCTATGGGTATCGGGGTTTTTCATCTTTTTAACGATTACTTGTCGTCAAGCCTCGTATATAACTGGCACATACCTAAACTCTCCAATGTGATTCCCTCGGATTCATCTGCATCAGGACACTGTTGTCTCGCTGTCTCATTCCAATATCTGAAACCAACAAACAATATAAGTGTTCCGAATATCGGGTATACATCTTTAGGATACTTTAGCTTCAGGCTCATTTAAAGCGTTTTGCCGTTCCTTCTGCAGATTAAGCAGAGCCTTGGATAACTCTTGCAGTCTGCCCTTGTGTATTTTTTTTTCTTTCTGCCCCAAAGGACCACTTCGACTTAACACAAAAACAATGTACTTGGGGGCCAGTTGTTCCAGGAAACTTTCCTTTTTCAGATCCAGCAGAGCCCTGCACAGCTTCTGCAGGACTGCTTGAGTATTATCTCTCTTACTTAACACAAAAACAATGTACTTGGGGCCAGCTGCAGGAAACGTTCCTTCGAGATGAATTATGTCGAACATATTTCATTAAACATGGCATTCTAACAATACACAGTCTCTATATTTTTGAGGTTTGCTTTTTCGTACGTAAACACAAACACTTATTTCAAGAAGTTCACGGGCTGTACGACAACAATATATGTATAAACTATACAAGCCTCGTGCTCGTCTCAAAATTGTATCGCTATAAGAAAGAATTGCTATATTATGTGTATTGACATTTTTAATAAATTACGTGACATTTTTAAAACAATGACTGATCAAAAATTTAAACTAAATGTAAAATCATGGCTTTTGGACAAGTGTTTTTATAGTTTAAAAGAGTACATGGAATCGAATTAACAAAATTGCGACATTGCTAATATTCTTGTATGATTAAAAAAATATTGAAATTTATAAACATATTAATATTCTTTTTAATTTAAGTTTCTGCAATATATTGTATTGTATAAATTTTAGCGTGTACTCCTGTCAAGGTAGGGTTCAGAATGACAATTTTTATGTGCTACTTTATCTGCAAATGTAATATTATGTAACTGAATTCCATACGCAATAAATTCATTCATTCATTCATTCAATTAATTCATTAATTCTGCAGACCCAGCAGAGCCATGTATAACTTTTGCAGCCTGGACACTTTGTAGACGATATCCCACGAAACGATATGTCTTTCGTCACGTTTCGACACCCTTTCTGTCCCAAAGGGCCACTCCCTATTGTACAGTAACGAACCCCTTTGCCACTCAAAACTGGCAACTCTGAGCTACAACAAAAAAACAACATACTTTGCGCCAAGCTGTTCTAGCAGCTATTCCTTCTGGAAATCCAGCGGAGCACTGGACAACTCCTGTAGCCTGCGACTTTACTGTACAGCAACAATTTATCCCTCTCAAACTTGAGACTGGCAACTCTGAGCTACAACACAAAAACAACATACTTGGCAGCCACCTATTCTAGCAGCCCCTCCTTCTGCAGATCCAGCAGAGCTCTGGAAATCCTCGTAGCCTGGAACCCTACTGTACAGCAATGTACCCTCTGCCACTTAAGACTGACAACTCTGAGCTACAACACAAAAACATACTGGGCAGTCAGCTGTTCTAGCAGCCGCTCTTTCTGCAGATCCAGTAAAGCTCTGGATAACTCCTGCAGCCTGGAACCCTACTGTGCAGCAATGTACCCCTCTACCACTTGAGATTGGCAACACTGAGCTAGTTGTAGCGTGTTGTTGTGTTGACAAAAACAACATACTTAGCAGCCAGTTGTTCCAGTAGCCACTCCTTCTAGAGATCCACCAGAGCTCTGGACAGCTTTTCCACTTGCCTTGATCTCAGCCACTTTAAATGGCCATCCTGAGCTACAACACGAAAGCAACGCACTTGGCAGCCAGCTGTTCTAGAAGCCGTTCCTTCTGCAGATCCAGTAGAGCCCTGGACAACTCTTCCTGTAGCCTGGAGCCCTGCTGCACTGCTATAGCGTACGGCTGCTCGGCGAAGACCTCGCCCACTTCAGTGAGGTTGCAGTTCAGGGTCACCTCGTACCTGATAACAGCCAAGAAATGTAAGGATCAGATCAGGAAGCTTGGCTAGTATCTGCAATGCTGGTTTCTGTCACACCTTGAGGAACCTTGAACAAATTCACCATATTAAAAAAAAAATGACAGTTTTTATAATCACGATCTGAATTAGTCCTTGCAAATATCGCCATGGTCCAAGGTCGTTCGGCTTCTTTAAATGGTGATAAACCTACTTTATAAGCAGTTCATGTCAAGACAAATCTTTATAGAGGAACTTTTTGTACAAGGACGATTGCATAAATAATACAAGTCAACGCAACATAGTGTAAGCCTCAAAAACTTACTTGATTTCTGCTGAATCATGTATGAAAGCAAAATCAGCATCAGTATGTTCGTCTACCTGTCGGAACCCGGTTCTGGCGTCTGGCACTGGCACTGTTGAAAAATAACGTATCTTCAATTATAAATTATTTTACTAACTAGTTTATCTACTCTAGAGTTAACCCTAGAGGTGACTGACGTATAAATAGCGACCAGTGGCGAGCGTTCCATATAGACACTAAGGCACTGCCTACCCTGAATCACTATGGCTCCATATATTCTCGGAAAAACTGCCTACTCTGAAGCCCTGAACAACCATGGCTCCATATAGACACAGAAAAACTGTCAACCTTGGCCAAACCCCGTACACGCCACTGATAGCGACATATAAAAGCAAAAATTTACTATTTGTCGTTTAAACTGATCTAACTCTTGTAGTAACTCTTTGGCTGAGTGCCATCTGGGTTGCCATCCGTCCGGGTTTCCGCGGATTTGTCCCCTCCCCACTCCCGTTCGGGTTTTCCCCTCATTTGTCCTAGTTTGGAGGTCGTCCCGGCTGATTTTTAAAATGTGTCCGGGTAAAACCAGGACACTTTTTGTATCACGGAAACCTTATTCACTGAATAACATCTATCATGTCCGGGGAAAATTCAATTTACTCCAAATATATAATAGGTTTTGGTCCGGATTCGGATATAATTAGTTTAAGAACTTCATACTAACATGAGTGCAATAAAAGATTTTGATTTTGATTTTAATCATGATGGCAGCCCTAGCTGAGGGGAATGCATCCGTATACTCGCAAATATCTCGTAAGTGCAAAGGGTTTAAGTCAAGCAAGATTATTCCGTATTAGAACTCATGCGAGTGCAAACTCTTTAAATATATTCCTTCTTTAATTTTAATTATGTCACTAGTCAATCAGCAATATCTGAATAAAGGATAACATTTCACATATTTGCTTGTTTAATTAATTAATATAGCTTCACAACAGTGATTTACGCGATATAAAACATAATCCCATACATGTTTGGTCCTTCGAACCGGATTGTCTGAACTGTTTTTATTTACAGACAAAGAAGAGACTTACTAGAGGCATTGATGGCGAGTAGTATGTGTCCATATTGCTCCCTGATCGGATAGTCCCAGACGCGGTACTGCGACTGGTCAGAAGTGGCGTTCAATGTTATCTCCTTCCACACCCTGAAAATACATCGAGGAAGTTGGTATTTTATGCCGTAGGATGCCCTCAAAATCTCCGAGAACGATTAATATTTTTGTTTACCGAAGTCCGTTAAGCGTCTCGTTCTATCTCGTCTTACATACAATATCAATACAAAAAATTTTTCATCTGTTACTGAAGGACAAACTCACTTTCTCATCTATATTAAATATTTTTAAGTTGTGGAATTAATTTCTGTTTGAACATTGAAGACATTTTCAAAAAAATAAGTGACAGTCACTAAATCGATATAAAGTTTTTTTTGTATGTATAAAATTGGTCAGTAAAGTATCATAATATTTTCTTCTGTTTCCGCGATGTAATCCGTTAAATTGTTTTATTTCAATCAGTAAGGTATCAGTTAAACAGTTCGTCTATTTATAGGCCTAACGCATAACTGAGTCTGTTCCTGAGGATAGCTATGGGAGGGGTACGGGAGGGATGACAAGTGTCGTATATGTGTGTAGTCCGTAGACAGTTAGGACACGTCATGTCACGTCACTTGTCACCCCTCCCGTACCGCTCCCATACGTCACGAACAGACTCAGTTAAGACGACGAATTGGAAATTTTGGTGTCAGAGATCTTAACATTTCTCAGCCATTTCAAAACATATGAAAGTTATATTTCATAACATGGTTCTTCATTTCATTTACTTTATTTTGTTAGTTGCAGAAACACGATTCTTTAACTTTTATAACAGAGAAAACAATATCAAAGAAACCTCTTTTAAAACAGAGATTCTCATTTTCAGGCTAACCAGACCAATTTAAGCCTCAAAATTTTCTTAGTACATTAGTCTAACTACGCATTTTCGTTTGTTAGTTGGATTTTTTAAAATTATTTGTAGTTTTTAATTGAAACGATAAAAGCCGTTTTGTTGTTTACGACCTTATGGTATAAGCTAGCGCTGGCGCGTATTTGTATGCCATCAGTCCCCCCCTCAGTCCGCTACGGACCAATCAGAGAACGGGATGTTTTTCAATTGATAGTTTAGCGATGCGTCGCCTTAAGTGTTAGACCGTTCGCCGTACCTGTACAGGGTGTCTTCAGCAAATTTCATGTTGATAAAGTACTGATGGATAGTGGAACCCTCTACCACTGTGTAGTTGATTCTGGACTGCCTCGCCAGCTGCTCCAAAGAAGATACCGGCGTCTACCAACAAAGCATAACGTCGGCTAAATTCGCAAACCTCGTAACTCCATCGGATCAAATTTTACAGGAGGCACAAAAAAGTAAACTTTAACAATATGACGGTCGGTTATTGCGAGGTTTTCTAATTTCTCTTTTGAAATTTAAACGGTTTTTTCCTAGCATTTAAGAGTTTCGCTAATATATGCGTTCAGAATTTAACTATACGACCATAAATACTTTTGCAAGAGAGAGAGAGATTTTTTTATTTGCATTAACATGAATATGCATAGTACGAGTATTATAAAGATGTTAGGTACAATAGAATAGAACAGTCATGTTTTGCCTTTCGGCTTACAAATTGTAACTTAAATTATAAAGTTTATAAATATTTTGATTACAATACATATCAGATTTAATAGCCATGTCATTTAAGAATTCATTCACATTATAATAGCATTTCTCCTTCAATAATTTAATTAATCCTTGCTTAAACCTACTCATACTAGCATCCCTTATTGTCTTCGGAATCTTATTATAAATTTTGGGTGCCATACCAAATATGCTTTTTCTTAGGAGTGCAGTTTTTGTGAATTTACTCATGATCCTGCTGTTGTCACGTGGTCTTAATGTTGTATTGATACTTGTATTTCGTTCAAATACATTCGGGTTACCCTTGACAAGAATGGCTCCCAAGACAGCGCCTTGGGAGCCTCCCAGCGCTCAAGTATCTGTATCCTCTCGACGGTGAGGAAGGCCGTCAGGTTCGCGGTGAACGTGGCCAGCATCAGCACCACCAAGAGCCAGTAAGCAGCCACCAACGTGTGCCCAGACAGCGCCTCGGGAGTTCCCCTTCCCGAGTCGGAAGCCTCCCAGCGCTTAAGTACCTGCATCCTCTCGACGGTGAGGAAGGCCGCCAGGTTGGAACTGAACGTGGCCATCATCAGCACTATGAAGAGCCAGTAAGCAGCCACCAACGTGCGACCAGACAGAGCTTTGGGAGCCTCCCAGCGCTCAAGTACCTGCATCCTTTCTACAGTGAGGAAAGCCACCAGGTTGGTGGTGAACGTGGCAAGCATCAGCACCACGAATAGCCAGTAAGCGGTCCCCAACGTGCGCCCAGATAGAGCTTTGGAAGCCTCCCAGCGCTCAAGTACCTGCATCCTCTCGACGGTGAGGAAGGCCGCCAGGTTGGCAGTGAACGTGGCAAGCATCAGCACCACGAATAGCCAGTAAGCAGCTACCAACGTGCGCCCAGACAGCGCCTTCGGAGCCTCACCGCCTCCTTGCGGTGTAAAGGAAGTCAGCGCGAACCAAAAACTCTCCTTCAGGGTGAATTCTCTGTGAAACAAAATTAAAGACTTAAATCTCAAAAAGCTAATTCAAATATAATTTGTGTTATAATTTCCGAGGTCATTGTCATTCTCATGTACAGTGGCGTGCGGTCCATATAGGCACAAACGCACTGCCTACCCTGAACGACCATGGCTCCATACAGGCACAGAGAAACTGCCTACCCTGAAGCCCTGAACGACCATGGCTCTGTGGGGACATAATTTTATAGTTTGATATTAAGTTTTATTTGTATACACATTTTTAGTTTTATATTACTTTGCATGAAATATATACAAATATATAATAAATAAACGGCCGCGGTTTCGCGGTGTCGCGCGCGCAGCAGTCCGGGATGCGTCATAGCATTCGGGACTCTTCGCTTAACATCGGCAAAGTCCGTCAACGATCGCGCGCGATCGGAAATCTACGTTAGTCTGCATTTAATCGTTCTCGACGTCGGACGCTGCGCTCGCGCCGTCCGAGCTAACGGTACCAAATTACGCGACCAACTTTTCGGTTTGCGCAGAGCGCCGTTATATATTAATGTTAATATTTGCTATCTCTATGTGCTTTCTATCTTCTGTACTTTCGTTGACTTTCTTCTGAACTTACAGTGCTGTGCTACAATCTGTTTTCTTCCGTTCTTTTGGCTGTGACTCTTGTGTGATCATTTCTTTTCTTGTGTTAGTGACAATAGAGTAATTAATGTGGAACTAGCTAGTTTTATTTAGACTCCAAAAGGCTAGTAACCCACAGCTCCATACAGGTACAGAGAAACTGCCTACCCTGAAGCCCTGAACGACCATGGTGCCATATAGGCACAGAAATCCCTGTGCACGGCACTGCACGTAGGACTACAACTTTATATAAACAAAATAAAAAAATCCTGTGAAGTCACACTCTTCCTTCCTAGTTCTCTTTCTGATTGAAAAACCTATCATTCCCCCCCCCCCCCCCCCCCCTCCATTTTAAATTAAGTCTCGCCTCTACCATCGGCAATATACCTTACTTAGCAGCTTCCATTGTCACCATGCTTATCTTATCAAAGGACAGAATGATGATGAATGCCATTCTACTTGAATAGATCCTGGTTTTCCAGAAGTTTTGGGCTTAGAGAGTGCAAGAAGAGACAGAGAGCAAGGAGACCTCTAAGAGGAGATATTTCACGACCGTTTTGGCTCAGCGGGAGTAACGTTGCCTGCGAAGCTGAAGGTCCTGGGTTCAAATCCCGGTAAGGGCAAATATTTGTGTGATGAGCATAAATATGTGTTCCTGAACCTTGAATGTTTTCTATGTATATAAGTAAATATATTTATTAAATATATCGTCGTCTAGTACCCATAACACAAGCCTTATTGAGCTTACCATGGGACTAGTGCGATTTGTGTAAAATTGTCGTGTATTATTTATTTATTTATGTATCTCACTTACCGACAAGGATAGGGGTATGCCTGAGGGTTATTCCTGGCCGAATATGGTGAGTATTTGTCCAACAACCAGATCATGAAGCCAGTGAGCACCAAAGCAGCCACGATGCTAAGCCACACCTCTGTTCGAAGAACTGTCATGAACTTGAATAGAGAAGTCTTACGTGTTGGTTTGCGGATTACTGGAACAAAGTTTACTAAATCAGTATTTCCCTCAAATTAACTAATATGGCAAAGACAATGTTTTTTTCTCTTTATATGAACCACAATTTGAATGGGGCTCTGTGTTTTTAGTGCGGGAAAATTAACACCAAATTATTATCTATTGTGATATAGATACAAATCAAAGCGCAAAGAAAAATACGATTGCTTTCGCACGTGGTCACACCAGGACTCGAACCCGGTACTTCCTGATTACGCTTCAGGTGTGTTACCCTTTCACTAGCGAGCACTGTGACGTACGCATCAAATTTATCTATTCATCCATCCGCCATCTCTTCGTCCTATTTGACACTGCTCTAAAGGAAGGACTATCGGAATGTGAATACGTGTTCTCGTAGATGGCGCAGCAGGGGTCAAAGCGGATAGATAAATTCGATGCGTACTTCACAGTGCTCGCTAGTGTAGTAGTGAAAGGGTAACACACCTGAGAGCGTGCTGCCCCGGTCTGGCTCAAGGCACTGGTTCAAGTCCAGTATCGTCGAAAATTTTTTTCATTTGTTTCTGATCTTTGTTTATAATAATAACGCTAGTGGAGTGATCCACTAATAAATTGCAAAAATTGTGATTATTATCATGATATTTGTAAAACAAAAAGTATTACCTGTCTCTCCCTTAACACTTTGCTATTGAAATCACTTTCTCAACTTTGCGGCTGACACTGTTGTGGTTATTTATTTATTTACTTTGCATATGTTATATTTATTATGTATAAGTATTTATGTATGTTTATTTACGCAATCTTATGTGTGTATGTTTATTGCGTATACATGTGTCTATATGAGTTTTTGTTTTGTTTTGCTTCATAACTGTTTCTTGCCACCCACTCAACTAAAATTGTTCTTTTAAACACTCCGCTACCCAAAGCTTGTCTGGAAGAGATCGCTATTTAGCGATAAGACCGCCTGTTGTTTACCTCTGCTCTGAAGAGTATTTGTATTGTATTTGTATTGTATTGGCGAAGTAATCGGTGAACATACATTAAAAAAAAATACAAACTATCGAACATATAACCTCCTCCTTTTTTGGAAGTCGGTTAAAAAGACAATGTTATTTTGTGCCACGCACTGGGATGTTCCTATTTAGCTTTGACAGTGTATACTTTACCAATAAGTATTCCGCTCTGTTCAAAGTAAGGAGCCACGAAGTCGATAACTTCTTCTCTTTCTGCCGTCATGGTCAAAGCTGATACGGCCATGTCAGTTTCCTAAAAACATAATGTTCATTCAAATCGTCATACAACTAAATATCTGTATTGCTGAAGAAGTTTTTTTGTGACAAGTTTATATTGCCAGCTTAGAGTACTGGAGACTACTGGGTTAGGTTTGAAGGGTGTGCGCCACTGCCTGCAAGGTAGAAAATGAGATTTCAGGGCTAGATTCGGTATATATCTATTGGAGAAACTATGGATTACTGGAGAAACTATGGATTATTCGAGGTAACAGTAGTGAACAACATTTGGTAATAAAGTATACGTATATTTCTTTCTTTCTTTCAAATTTTGGGTTGCCGTGTACCGAGCCGAAAATTGTCGTGTTTTGTAACAAAATCTTCGATTATTGCCGTGTCAAGTAAATACGCCTAAAAAAATGCGTAAAAAGACACAGCAGATGTCGATGACGATACAACAAGGACTAAAATTTTAAGATTAATTACTTCAAGTTAAATTGTTTTATTTCAATGAGTAATAATCGCGGAAACAGAAGAAAATATTAATTACTTTAAGTTCAAAAAATTGTAACGAAGTTACCAATGAGTTAAGACTTTAAATTGAAACTAGAAAATAATTACGCGGCAGCACTACGTCGCGAAATGTGATTAGACGTTGGCTTAAAGGTCTATTTAGCAGGCCATAAAATTCCTTAAAAAAAAAGTGATTAGAGGAGATACTAGAGAGCCTGTCCGAAAGGACGAAAGGAAAAAAAAAAGGAGATACTCGAGGTTCGTATCGTGCCGTCCCTCTAGTTCTTGTGTTCAATTGCATTAGATTTTAGTGAGTAGGCACTATACGATTCTCGTACTCTTCAACTTTAGATTTATTAAAAATAATTATTATTTTTCCCACCAAGATCACGTTTACCTTGTAGACTATAAATTTGTCATAACAGGAGTGACGTCACTAGACGCTGATTGGTTTATTAATATACGTTCCGTTTCATGTTACTTTAATAAAAAAAGATTCTAAAAATCTACATTAACTAAAATAAAAACGTTAGAGTGGCATTTGTTTTACTTTTTTTTTAGATTTAAATCAAAAATTATCTATGAATATTATAAATGCATCTTCTCCATTCTAGGGTCATTGACGAATTCATTGGTCTAAAAGTAAACATGTATTAGAGTAGTTAGTTTTTTTGTTTTTTTGCTGATCCAAAAACACAGAAATGCACGAACAAAACGTTGACAATTGGTGACTCTATGCATTTTGTAATCTGTCCAATAGGATACGAGAGTAAATGTTTTGTTTTTGTAACTTTGTTTTTTTTTACGAGTTGTGAATATGTGAAACGGCGAACGGTCTGTGGCGATAGCTCGCTTACGGCGGCACCGGAATTGCCGTATATTCTGATACGGTAATGGAACTCCTATCGCCGTATACCATGTTTTTGATCCGACGACACCTGAATTGCCGTATATTACGGTAATTGCCGTATCAGGAACAACGCTGGAGCAAGAGCCGCGCGTTATATTATAATGCGGGGTGCGTGTGAGACGCCATACTCACACCAGCAAACCTTGCTGGTGTGCGTCCGCGAGAGATCCGCTCGGGTAAGATGCGTTTTGGTGGCGGCATTGGATTACGGTTTGCTATAAATAAGCTGCATTTTTCTTTGAACATTCGTCAACATCGAGATGATATTTATAGCTTGACAAGTTCTTTCGTGACACTCCCATGGTCTGCGGGCGACGGGGGGAAAGACAGCGGCGGCGAGTAGGAAGTGTGCGCGCGGCAAGGTCATCGACCATGGAAGTGTCACGAATGAACTTGTCAAGCTATTATAATAAGGCCAAATTCGATCAGATTGCGTTATTTTATTACAAAGTTCTTATAACCGCCTTTCGGCTCCATTAATTCAGCTCGATGGT
Source organism: Hedya salicella (assembly GCA_905404275.2). Taxonomy (NCBI): domain Eukaryota; kingdom Metazoa; phylum Arthropoda; class Insecta; order Lepidoptera; family Tortricidae; genus Hedya; species Hedya salicella. Next base: position 49,959,266 of record FR990097.1, on the reverse strand, counting down.
ATTATAATATTGCACTGTTATACTGAACTTATTAGTATTCCGAATAACATTCCGAAACCTGGAGGTGACTCAAATTTGGCTTGCAATTTTTGACCCGAACAAACATATATACATTGCAACTTAAAGAAGAAAATAATATATGTACTCTGAATCTCGAAATTAGAAGCTCATAACGGCCATCCCTCTTGCTCTTATGTTAAACTGGAATTGAGTGAGCGAAATGGCGCGATACGGCAATATTCGGCATAATTTTCGGCAATATCTCAAAAACGGTACATTCGATCATGTTTATAATGTTTTTTGTTTAAAGCATTTATTAAGTTCTATTTTTGTTTTTTTTTTCATATTTTGTGAACATACAGTTTAGAAGATAGAGGGTGGGGGACACAGTTTATGCAACTTTCTGAGCGATTACTTCCGAAAATATTCACTAAATCTTTTTTTTATTCATTCTCAAAGTTGTTTTAAAAGAACTGTGTTGATAAACCTAAAAAGCATATTCCAAAAAAAAAGTTCGATGGAATACCCACTGCCCTCATGAGGTCCCCTACTACGCCATCCCAGCTTCCGTTTGGCAGCCTTCGCCCGAACGACCCCACTTTTGGCGTTATTATCTCGTAGTCAAAATCCATTGACTGGAATATAAAGTATTTCGAATTATTATAGTATAACATCTTTCTGGAAGCGAAACACGGACAATGACGAAGCGTGATAGGGAACGGTTGGAAGCATTCGAAATGTGGTGTTGGGGACGAATGGAAAGAATAAGCTGGACGCAAAAGATAACGAATGAGGAAGTGCTTAAAAGAGTACAAGAGAAAAGGTCGTTGTTAGAAACCATTGAAAACAGAAAAGGAAAGATGTTTGGACACTTGCTATGACATGACGATTACATAAAAACATTATAGAAGGAAAGATTGAGGGAAGGAGGAAGAGAGGAAGACCTAGGAGATTTTATAGACCAAGTAAAGGAGAAAGTAGACGGCGTGTCGTATCAGGACATCAAAACGAAACCTGAAGATAGAAAAATATGGAAGTTTTTCCATCGACAAGCGCCTGGCTCTCATGTTTCTGATGATGATGAACATCTTTATAATAACTACAATATTATCATCGTTATCGTTGTCACGACCTCAGCTGAATATTAGTAGTAGGGAAGTACTTAAAACTGTATAGGTAGCTTCTCCTTTCTTGCTTCAGACAGCTTCTGTATGAGAAGGCCTTAGGTATAGTCCAATATAGTATCCTTCTATTTCATCGAAAACTTTCCCCTGAAACCGTGCAATTTGCATAATTTTTGAAAAGATCATGGTGCAGAAGCGTTTAGGAGGTTATGTTGGATTAATTTAATAATATAAGCCCAGATTATTAACGGTTTCAGAGAAAAATGCTTTCTATGAAATGATATGTGAAATGAAGTGCAGTAATTATTTGATGAAATTTCCTTTCCATATTAGTCTCTCATTTTTATGCGATGACATAGATAACAGATGTTTATACCGGGCTGTAAATTGCTTCTTTTTAACGTTAATTTGGTTGAGGTTTACCTTTGTATACAGGGGGTCCCACGGCCATGCCACATGGAGGGAAAGTACCTTAAATATTGTAGATAGAACATTTTACTGAAAGAACACATTATTTTAATTTCAAAAACAATTTTAACTGCATTCATAGATTTTTGAATAATTACACGTTTGAACCGGGAATCGAACCCGCTACACGAAAAAAAATTACCCTGTAGCTTTATCATACCAATCGAAAGGGTTAATCAGAAGGATTATTTTTTGCTAAATAACATAGCGTCGGAAATAAAAGGAAGACCATGAATTTTAACATTTGATGTGGAATTTCGTTCAGATTAATGAAGAGCTACTAACATTGCCGTAAGGACATACAACTGAAATTATCATAAGTACCTATTACTAATCAATGTACCCACTTGAGAAATATGCATCATTTTTCTATTATAATTTAAGTGCATGATAAGATAAAATGATAAAGAGATACGTAATTAGCAGGTTGTATGCAACAAATCGAGCCGTATCCTGAGCCGAAAGACGCGTAAATTATTTTGTTCATCGCAATGCGGCTGGCTGACTATAAAGAAATAATTCAAATGTATTCCATTTCCAAACTTTTATTCTTTTGTTTCTGTGATTTTCATTGTGGAATTTTTGCATTGTATTGGAAATTTTTCATATAACCATGGCGTTTCTAAATAATTTTGACTTAATGGAAGCATACTTTTTGAATCACAAAAATATAACATTAGCCTTACAATGGCACCGCGAAAGATATCCTGATAGAAATACGCCATCTCGATTTATTATGAAACGGTTGGTGAATAACCTGCTAAATTTGGGACGTTTCGATCATCGCGTACCACAACCGCGGCACCAAATGATGAACAATGACCATGAACTCGACATTTTGATTTACTTTGAGGCAAATCCTAAAAGTTCAGTGAGGGAAGGTGAAGAAGTAATGGGAATTTCGAAAAGCAAAATACACCGTGTACTGAAAAAATATAAATTAAAAAGTTACATTGAAGGGCGATTAGTGCAAAAATTACTGTCGGGTGATGATGAAAGACGAAGTATTTTCTGCAATGAAATGGAGAGGTTCATCCGAGAGGATCAGTATTTTCTAAATAATATTATCTGGTCAGACGAGACAAACTTTAGCAAAAATGGTATGTACAACCGACACAATAATCGCATTTGGTCCAGGGAGAATCCCTTACGTATCCGTGAGACTAATAATCAAGTGCGTTTTTCGTTCAACTGTTGGTGTGGGATTGTAAAACTTGAGATTTTAAGAAATGTGATGAATAATCTTCCGGTTGCAGAACGACAAAACCTTATTTTTCAGCAAGATGGGGCTCCGGCTCATAACAGTAACAGAACAAAAGACTATCTCAATGAACACTTTCGTTCCTGGATCGGGACAAAGGGACAAACAAAATGGCCGCCAAGATCTTCAGATCTAACCCCGTTAGATTTTTTTTTTATGGGGTTATGTAAAAAAAATAGTTTACAAGAACACGTATGAAAGTGTCAACGAGCTACAAACAGAACTTAGGCGTATTATTCTAAATATCCACCACAGCAAGATCAAAAAGGCGACAGGGAGTGAAATCATCAAAAGAGTGGAACTTTGTATTCAACAGGAGGGGAGATATTTTGAGCATTTGATAAATTGATTAATTTTGTATTAAAAAAGTTAAAATTCATGGTCTTCCTTTTATTTCTGACGCTATGTTATTTAGCAAAAAATATTCTGATGAACCCTTTCGATCGGTATGATAAAGCTACAGGTGATTTTTTTTTCGTGTAGCGGGTTCGATTCCCAGTTCAAACGTGTAATTATTCAAAAATCTATGAATGCAGTTAAAATTGTTTTTGAAATTAAAATAATGTCTTCTTTCAGTAAAATGTTCTATCTACAATATTTAAGGTACTTTCCCTCCATGTGGCATGGCCGTGGGACGCCCTGTATAGTTCAAGTCGCATTTAGCCGGCGTTTTTACGTCAACTAACTTCAGAATCTTTCTTACCTCATGCAGCTTCCCCTTACCTCAGACAGCTTCTGTATAAGGTCAATACAGTAACCTTCGTATAACGGTTGTCCATCTTCGTTAAACATTGGTTCTCCCGTACTTGAGTCTAGCTTGGGCATAGTCCACGGAACTGCCTAAAATATATATCTTTAAGAGTACCTTAATTAAATCTATATCTTTAGATTTATACAATTTTTAACTCTTCAATTAAAGTGGCTCCAGCCTTCGAATCGGATTTCGGGGAGAAAGCCACAAAAAAAGGGGGGTTATTGCCTAACGAAATTTTGACAATTGGTATCCGAATCAACTGTCATAGCCCATACAAAATCATGACACTTAATTCTGATTCCGAGCGTCAAACGCGTTAGGCAATTGAGGGCAGGTCACGAAGCCGAAAAATTATCAGTGGGTAATCTAGACTCTGTCCAGGGGGTCGTCATGATCCATATGACCGTGACCCTAGGATCAGCCTCAGAAGCGGCATATTGGCTGAATGTATGTTTTAATGGAAGCTACTTAAACATATCTATAAAACCTATTCAAAGTTCATTTACGTTCAAGTGAAAAGGCATGACGACGGGGAATGAAAATCAAAATTTCTGAATGCCGATGCACGCCTTTATTGGTACATAAACAGGTTTTGAGTCTCTGTGTTTGTATTTTTACTGATATTGTTTATGTACTGTTGGTGTGCCTTATAAATAAATAAATTCTAATTAGTCCGTCAGTTAGATTATAAAAATATATTGGACACGTATTTTTTGCTCTTGTAATAAAAAAATAATCTGAGATAAATCGCATTAAAATTCAGGAGTAGGGGCTTGTGACGTCACTTCTAGGTAAAAGGAGTGACGTCACGCGATATTTTGACTCAATATATCGCCTTCATTTGTTGCTTACGTAAAAAATACGTCTTCAATATTTTTTATTAATCGACATGACGGGCTAATTATTAAAATTTAGTAATTATCCCTATTAACTACATTGTATAATTCAAGGCATAGATGAACAACATTACTGAATTTCAAGACTTACAGGCGCAGTGCCAATCCTGAAGAACTGCCGCAGTGGTTCCAATGTCATCCCTGGCAGCAGCTTGAACTCCTCGTCAGCAGACCAGCTGGCCACGTTCTGTAGCCCCGTGTCCGGCTTCAGGGTGGATAGGACGAAGCGAGAGCGGAGGAATATTCCAGATCTAAAGAAAGGCATAGAAATCCTGAGCAGTGATGTATCTTCAGCTATTTTTAGTGTTGCTGAAAGCTGATGAGAGCTAAAAAATGTTTTTTTTCCCTTCACATATTTTTGTGTCCCACTATTAAGCACAGGGACAGCAATGTGACTACAAAAACGATTAAAAAACGAAAAGGTTCAGTATCCCAATAAAACAGACTTTTGTTGGAAGCCCCGGAATCCTCAGACTGGCTCTGGTGCCCCTCAGCTCCACCAGGTTATCACAGTCCGCCCTGGTTGTGAACGAGTGATCTTTCAGCTTGGAGGACGTATCTTTCAGGAGTTGAAGCGGAGTTGAGAGGATCAGCTGCTTTGGCTGGTTGAACATAGGTTATTAAAATTACTCGTTTACCTACCTTCCAGCATCCAAGTTGTTCAACCTGGTGAGTCGTGCGAGTGAATCATTTTCCAGCTTGGAGTTGGAGCATAGCCGAGAGGATCAACTGCTTTCTCTGGTTAATCAAGGTCGGTTGGAATTACCTCTCAGCATCCCAATAGAACAGACTTTCGTTAGAAGCTCCGGAATCCTCAGCTAGTTGTCTGTATACTTTCGCCCGGGTGCCGTTCAGCTCCGCCATCACGGTATCACAGTCCACCCTAGCTGTGAACGAGTCGTCTTCCAGCTTGGAGTATGTCTCAGCCAGGAGTTGAAATAGAGCCGAGAGGATTGGCTGCTTTCTCTGTTTGTAAGATTTTAATTAGAGTTTGGGTTAGATATGACATGAAACAGGACGCAGTATGCAGATTCTGCCAAAAGACAAAGGAGACTGCAAGGCATATCCTCTGCTCCTGTGGACCACTCATGAGGAAAAGAAGTATCTACCTAGGGCAACATATCGTGCCCCCGGAAGAGATACAACATTTCACTGCCCAAAGAATTTAGGAATTCCTAGACTCAACGGGCCTCAGTAGTGAACTCTAATAAAGGGCTGTCACAATAGATCAAATCTGGTCGAGGCGGCCCACAAATCAACAATAATAAATAATAAATAGATATGACATTAAAATCGTAATCAACAGAAAATTAATAACTTATATTTAGTTGAAGATCTAGATTGAATCTTAGTGCTAGTCTCCAAGCCTTTCAAAATAGTACTTACAAATGTGACGCTCTTTGAACTACTTAACTTTGTTGTCGGCAAGATTTTCACTAGTGACACTTATATATTGTTCTCGATTCATACGTGTACTATTTCAAGTTCAAATACTAGTAGAATAAATAATAAATTCAAGTTTTTGCGGTACAACTAAACATATCTGGACTGAATCAGCAGAGAGCGTGACACATTGCGCGTAAAATGATTACCATACGTTAGAATTTTTTTTTAATGACGACCAAATACCCTAGGAAGGGCTTTAACAAATTAGACTGATATATTCCAGTCAAGATCTCAGGAAACTTATGAATGAGAGTTGATGTTGTTTTCTATATCCTTAGTGCTGGCCTAGCAGTGCACGTCTTTTAATAATGATATTGATAATTATAAACAATACCTCAAAATCCTGATTGCAAGTGCACCCATCCTTCTGTCCTATGATTTTGCAGCACTCCGCAGAGTCCACATGAAGCACCATAGTTGGTAACGTGGGTTGTAGCTCTTGACCTTCGGAGTAGTCAGTTAGCACTAGATTCCAGCGATAGTCACGGCGTACCAGCTTCTCTTTAACGGCCTGGGGTATGAAACATTGAAGGGTGAAGGCAATATTGTAATTAAATTAGCGGTACTCATGCCGTAAAAGCCGAATCTGCTCGAAATATTTCGTCCCATTCCAGAAAGCGAGAAGACCAGCGTCCGGGTGCAATTCTGTCTCACCAAAGTTCTTAAAATGGACCGAAACAAGTCTAGCGTTATTTAATCTACATAACGTGACAAAAGGCATCAGCTCGGCACTTGTTCACCGTGCGCCTGAGGGGCTGAGGGGCTACCCCGAAAGTCCCGAAACCTGATAAACGAAGTTCGTAACTTGTTGTCCCTCTCGCTCTTATGTTGTGCTGTATTTGAGTGAGCGGGATGGCACCATACAAACTTCGTTTTTCGGATATCGGAGTAGCCCCTCTGTAGTCGCGTGTGCCGCTCTCGTATTATCCTACTTAGCCAGGAAAAACGTTGTCTTCTTTCATAACACTATTTTTATACTTTGCAACAGACTTAAAGGCCATTGATTGAATCTAACTAAACTACGTCTGAGTCTCGCAATACTTTTCTGTCTAAGCCCCTGCCTGCAAACTGGTCGGTTGACGCAGATCAGATACCAACTAATGAAAAGTGGTTACAGAGTCAATAACTGCTGCTAACAAACTATCTCTCGAGCCAAATAGGACTTGCTCTGGGTGGCTAGGTACTTCATTTTTCATTTCTCAGTGACCTAATAAAGCTTAAGTTTCGATTTACTTGAAATCTTTATTAAATCCTGAACATAGCGAAGAGCTAATTATTCCAAAGAAGGAAGGATAGATATATGGATGGTTAGATGGATGGATGAATAAATGAAGGGATGGATTGAGGTATGGATGGATGAATGGCTGGATGGATGTCGGGTTGGATTCACAGACGGACGGATGGATAGACTAATGGACGGATTTATGGATGGAAATATAGACGGGTAAACGGATGGATGGATGAATAGTTGAAACAACTGAAACACGTCACCCGCTTATAAGTATCAGCAACGAAAGCGGTGCCCCCTACGACGGCGTAGAAGCTCGGCTCGGGGCGCATGGTTTTCAGCGCGCGCGCAGAGTCCCGCGTCAGCCCCGCATGCGCCCACACACGGATGTTGGACTCGCCCAGCAACTCATACAGGGTGCGATCCACGTCTGAAACAAGTTTGTCTTTGGCGGCTAATGGTCTATCGATTTATCCCGTGGAGCGTTGTATCAAAAAAAATAATTCATGAAAATTCAATCATAATGAATGTGTAAAGTAGGTTCTAAATTCAAAAATCGTTAGAAACACACGTATGGTTTAAACAGGTAAGACTAGCAGTATAATAATCAGGATAATTTCATGGTTTCGGTCAGCTGCGAATGCAATCCTTATTGAATTTGTGTCCATAATTAATTAATAGATATACCATCTCGTAAATAACATATAATTAAAACCCCACTGTTATGATAATTGAGGTTTTTATCCTTCCTTTGTAAATTCCTATATATGTGTTAGGTGCGCAATACCGGGTGTTAGTATTTACTGAATGCGATAGTGGCGCCTCAAAATTCACTCGCTCGCTAGCACGTGGTGTCTCGCAGCTAGCTCCAACATCAAAAAAGCCTCCTGTATTATTTATTCTGTGATTAAGAACCTCCACAGCAACGCGGCGTCGGAGGCGTTCCTGGATTCCAGATACTCGCCCACAGCACTCAGCAGCTGTTGCGACCCCAGCAGCGTCCTCACGAGGGATACGCCGGTGCCAGAGGCCAGCTGAGTCCCAGGGAGACCAAGAGATGCCCACAAACTTACAGACTAAGCTACCGAAGATCATTGCCAGTTCAAAAAACAAAAGTTGTCCCTCCGGTGGTCAAAAGTTAAGAGCTTGTAGAAATCTAGGTTATGTTGCTATTACATCGGATTATAGAAGAGGAAACGTTATATATTCTCGTATAAGTTTTATCAGAAATTTAAGCCACTGGAATCCTTAATTTCGCATATGTCCACCAGAAAGACGCGAACCTAAATCTGGCAACCCAAGTAGCAATCAAATGTCTTTTGCTGTTGGCTTAAACCATTATGTCCCTGAAGATATCTTGAAGATATGCCCCAAGACAGAGATAAGACAAAGTGGGCACAGTATTTAAGACAAAATCAAGAAAGAGTTAATACTACTGTTTAGACAAACTTAAACCCTACTTAAGAATGGGGGTTTAACCGATTTCTAAACTTCGATTTATAGATATCTTGAAGGTTGTCTTAAGTCCAAGAAATAAACTTAAAGATATCTACAATACTTACTTTAAACTATCATCAACACTGAGTTCCACAAATTCGATAATCTTAATAAAGACAATTTTAAAACTTTTTTTTACTTATGGAATTATATTTTAGAAAATATGGCGAACTCTTTTACTAACAAGAGAATTGATTGAAAGTTTATCAAAATGGCGATTACTTAACTATTTTTTACGTTTAGTAAAGACCGTTTTATGTCCCTATAGGCATTTAAAACTACAACGCATGATTGTTTATCGTGTAAAATTGATCGAAAGTACTATAAAACAGACGGGCTTACAAAATACTGGAAAAAGAGCAATAAAAATTTGGAATATTATGTTGCTAAATGAAAAATTTGCTTACAAACAGCGCAGAATACTACTTTTCTGTAAATGTTAGAGATATAAATACAATTATTATTGTTATAACAAAAATCGAACTTCAATATACTTTTTTTTTTTAATTAACGTCTGTTTTTTTATTTTTTTTTATTTATTTAAAGTGTAAAATGGCGTTAAGTATTACTATTCTTAACGAAGTATGACTTTAGACGACACTCATTTTGTAAGGTTACTTTAGATAAAGTCTAGACAAATTACATTTGGAGTAGTACCGGTTTAGAGAAATCAAATCAAACCAAACTCAAGCATGTTGGCTGGACGTCTGGATTGCCCTATGTTGTTGCACTGGGTGGGCATTTGTACAGGGAAGTTAAAATAAGTTAGATTTAGTTTACTAACACCTAGTTTTGTAAGTTATTGCCATTGGATTTGCTACTAACACCATATGGATCTCACATCTGAAATAAATGATTTTTATTTTTATTTTAAATATTCTATAAAATCCCGTTAGGTATTAAGTAGAACTACACGTTTAGTATAAGTTAAGTAATTATACTTAACTTATACTAAACGCCGAATTAGTGTAGTTCTACTTAATACCTAACGGGATTTTATAGAATCTTTAGTTTGATTTAGTGAATGCAAATTGCCGTCCAATTTATGGTAATGCTTATGCAAGAAAAACCATAACCTTATATAATATGTAATATTCATTCAGTATATCCTGTGTTTAAAACGAAGTCTCACTCGTCGCACTGCTAACGTTTGACGCACTTGGTCGCTCACAATTTGACGATATTTATTATATTTCGGTAGCCATTAATTGGCTATAGTTTGTTGAAAAACGTCCCGTTAAAGCTATTTTCCCTAAAACTTGATTACATTTAGTAAAAAATGAATACAATGGTCTTCAGTGAGGCAATTCAAAGACCTTGGTGTTACAATCATCTTAAGTTTATCTACAAAATCAGTTTTTACTTTGCGATTCTAAACTGATACTTGAAATATACCATTGAGTCTTAAGTGAGCCTTTAAATAATATGAGTTGAGTAAATAACGCATTTTTAGACTTAATTGTAGACAAACTTAATACTAAATAGTTTTTAAAATACTTAACTAGGTTTTAGGTATTCTTAACTTGCTAAAGTAGCGGTAGCCTAAAACTATTTCATTTTTAAGATTAAATTTACTTAACGGAGTCTTTTTGAATTTAGCTAATTCTTATTTTAGATGAAGTTTTGAAATGTAAGATTTAATCACTATTTTTGTTTGCTACTTGGGAATGACCCATTTGCAGAAGCTTTTGTCCGCGACCGGAAAAAACTCTTCTTTAGTTTACCTACGCCTCGAAAGGAACATCCGTTGAAACGTTTTTTACTCCTTAGGTGCCATTTACGAGTACCGTATAGTTCTGCGATTGATTATCGAGCACCAAAAGGACACAAAACGCAAAAACAAGTGCATAGTTGCTCTCTCCACAATCATAATCCGTCAACAATCCAATAACCGCTTTAAAAATGCAATCATCATCAAATTAAAGTGTCATGTAAAATTTGTTATGATGTGTTATCCTGAATAAAGATTTATTCTATTCTATTCTAAAAAATGTATAACCGCTCTCGCTCTCCATCAACAGCGCGGCGTCGGTGGCGTTCCTGGACTCCAGATACTCGTCCACAGCCCTCAGCAGCTGCTGGGACCCCAGCAGCGTCCGCACGAGGGGCACGCCGGCGTCCGAGGCCAGCTGTTCTGCGGAGTCCCACGGTGACCAGGAGAGGTCCACGATGGTAGATACCCCGTTTGACAGCGCTGAGCACACTGGAATTAAGTCACTTTGTTTTTCTTATAGTCACTCCTCCTGTTTTGGATACTGCTTAATAAAATCACTAGTTTAGTAGAAAACATCAAATACATATAAACTAGGGGGTAACTTTAGGTGCCGGTTACGTCATAACGCAAATATACACACAGTTTTTACCATTTCTAACAGACTCTCAAGAAAGGAGGTGGTTCTCAATGGGAATGGGTGAAAATTTTCAAAAATCTTGAAATTTTGTTTATAGATAGGAATAAGCCTCCTTGTTCTAAGAAAAAAATTACAGATTTTTCTGTGGCATAGAAAAAAATAAAAAGATGAAAAGGTATAAAAAACTGCCTTATACAGTATGGCAAATGCAGCATTCATCTTTCGATTAAAATGGCTGTAAATATACTGTTATTCTTGCCGTACCGTATAAGCCCACCAACTCCTTTTCATCTTTTTATTTTTTTCTAAGCCACAGAAAAATCTCAAATATTTTTCCGACAATAAGGAGGCTTATTACTACCTATAAAAAAATTTTCAAGATTTTTGAATATTTTCATTCATTTCCCATTCGGTTATAAGGTTAGATGGGGTAAGGGAAACACCGGGGTAAGAGAAACGTTCTAAATGTGATACTGAAAACTGACATATTTGTCAATTAAAATAGAGTTGGGACAATTGTATGGATTCTCTTTCCCCACGAAATTAGTTATGTTTCACTTACCCCACCTGACCTTTTTTAGGGTTCCGTAGCCAAAATGGCAAAAACGGAACCCTTATAGATTCGTCATGTCTGTCTGTCTGTCTGTCTCTCTGTCCGTCCGTATGTCACAGGCATTTTACTCAAAAACTATAAGATGAAATTTGGAGCATAGGTGTCGTGTTTTAACCGCTACTTAGTTTGATAGTTAAATAAAAGATATATATATTTCTAGGGGGGGCACTCCATACATACACCGAAACAGAATTTTTTTTTTCAGCACATATCAATGTGTGGCGCATATTTCGACAGTTCTTCTAAAAACACTTTGAGGTTTCTAGCAAATTTTTTTGATTTATTGAACATGTTCCGAAATTTTCGCTCCGAAAGTAGCAAAAATAGTCCCCCCCCCCCCCCCCCCCCCCCCTCTATTTTCTAAACGAGTTGTTCAAAAAATGTGAAAAAATGTACAAATATAAAACTTAATAAATACTTCCAATGAAAATTGTTTTCAACATGATCGGACATACCCTTTTTAAGTTATTACCAAAAAACAGCGCTTCTCAGCAAAAGGACGTAAGTGCCTGGGAGATACGCTCTTTTGTTAGGTGCATTTTTTGCATAAACGGCTGCGGAACCCTTCATGGGCGAGTCCGACTCGCAATTGGCCGCTTTTTTATATATTACCTCTCAACTCCGTCATTTATAAACCGATTTAAATTGTTTTTTGTTTCAAATGAGGTGAGACTGTTCCCACATCATTATATAATTTTAGTGAAGATTTGATGATGGGATCTATAAGGAATTGAAGAAACTCCTCAAATATTGTAAGCATACATATGGCGATTTTGGTATTTTAAGAAACATAAATATCTGGGACAATCTTACACAAATCGATCTAGTCCCTAACTAAGCAAAGCTTGTACTATAAGTACTAGGCGACGATATACATAATATATAGATAAATTATTATGCTTAAATATATAGTAAACATCCAAGACCCAGGAACAAACATTCGCGCTCATCACGCAAGCACTTGCCCTGGCCGGGATTCGAACCCGGGACCGCCAGCTTCGTAGGCTGTTGTACGTGTCGTCAAAACATATTAAGCATTTGCATTCAGAAAGTGTAAGTTGGTGAAGTGGAACTGATACTTTGAATGAGCCTGATTGACTTACACTGCCTGTAGCTATCATCCTCGTTCTCCCTGTCCAACTGAACGATAGCCTCGCTCAGCCTTACGTCCGGCTGAGCCTCTTCGGCAAACTTGAGCGCTCGCCCGATGAGCTGAGGCAAATCCTGCTCATGTGACTCCGTTATGAATACTGAAACAGTACAGAGGGGCTACTCCGAGATTCGAAAAACGGAAGTTCGTATGGCGCCATCCCGCTCTCTCAAATGCAGAATAACATTAGAGCGAGAGGATTAGGACGTTACGAACTTCGTTTTTCTGGTCTTGGAGTAGCCCCTCAGTGGTTACACCATCAGTACTCTGAAGTCTCTGAACAAGCAACCGACATGCTGAAGAATTGAGATGAGCCAAAAAAATGCCCTTTTTAGGGTTCCGTAGCCAAAATGGCAAAAACGGAACCCTTATAGTTTCGTCATGTCCGTCCGTCCGTATGTCACAGGCATTTTACTCAAAAACTACTGCATGTATAATGATGAAATTTGGAGGATAGGTGTCTTGTGTAAGCCGCTACTTAGTTTGATAGTTAAATAATAATAAAATATATTTCTAGGGGGGGCACTCCATACAACTAACCGAAATTGAAAAAAATTTTTTTTTTTAGTTATTATCAATGTGTGGCATTTATTTCGACAGTTCTTTTAAAAATACTTTCAGGTTTCTAGTAAAAAAAAATTATTTAGTGAATATTTTCGGAAATAATCGCTCCGAAAGGTCCATAAATTGTGTCCCGCTCTCTATTTTCTAAACCATAAGTCCAAAAAATATGAACAAAAATACCAATATAAAGCCTTAGAAATACTTTCAACGAAAATGATTTTTAACATGATCGGATATGCCATTTTTGAATTATTGCCAAAAAACTCCGCTTCTCAGCTAAAGGACGTAAGTGCCGTGGATATACGTTTTTACTAATTTTATGCGTTTTAATTTAGACGCGTTTAATTTTTTTACTGCCTATGAGATATTTCAAGTGACGTCACTGCTGACTGACGTCTGTACTAAGGTTTGGGGAAGGACAAATAAAAGTCACAATTAAAAACACGAATAACTTATCACAGAAACCATATTTTTAAAATCTGATAATTGCAAGCGGTTTACTTAAAGCATGAAACCATTATTCCTCGAAATGGTTTTTTACTGACCATACCTTGTAAAAAATTGGCTCATCCCAATTGAAAATATCCTACTGTTTGGAGTCAGTTAAAAACCAAATCCATACTTCCATACTATAATATTATAAATGCGAAAGTATGTCTGTCTGTCTGTGTGTTACCTCTTCACGCTTAAACCGCTGAACCGATTTGGATGAAATTTGGTATGGAGATAGTTTGAGTCCCGGGGAAGGACATAGGCTACTTTTTATCCCGGAAAAATACATTTTCCGCGATAAACGAATTTAAGGCGAACGAATCGTGGGCAGAAGCTATTTGGAAATACATATTATATTACAGCCTCCTACAAGGTTAAGGGCCGATTTCACTAACAATCAATTTACGCGAGAGTGGCTAACCCAGTATAAACTAAATCTAACGATTTACTCAAAGGTTAACTTCATTTCTATTTCACCACGCTAGTCTACGGATAACAATCTCTCGCATAGTTACTAAGTAACGTTGAACGAATGAATTGAATGAAATCGTAATGCACCCAAGAAAGATAGACAATTTGTTCCATGCTTGAGCAATGGTGCCGCGCATTTTTTAAATTTATTCGAGTAATACATCAATTGTGAAGTAAGTATTGAGTTCACTTGACAGTGACAATGACAATACTAATCTGCATCTAACAGTTTACTCAGCCGAAATTGGCGGTGTAAGATTATTCTCTAGTTTAGACATTTTATCTTTAGGTTAATTATTGGTGAAACGTAAAATGAGTTTACTCACGTGTAATTAATGATTTATTATTGGAATAAGGCTTATACTACGTCGGTGAAATTGACCCTTAATCAAATCAAATCAAATCAAAATATTCTTTATTCAAGTAGGCCCAGAAAGTGCTTGTACTTTCGAAATGTCAGACATGAGAGTGAATGTTTGCTGGGAGAAATAAAATATGACAACATTTGCTGCAAGGATTAGGGAAACCCAGAAAAACCTAATCAGATCATTTAACTAAGTGTAATATTATTGATAAAATCATCATTTTTAAAATCAAAATAATCAATAAGATAAATCCCAAAAGGATTGTCAATAAAAAATAAATAATCTAGAATGTGTCTAGAATAAAATTGTAAATGTCAGAGTATATAAAACAATTAAGATTAAAATAATAATAATACTTTAGGTATTCGTTAAAATAATTATTCATATACCTACATGACGCTATAATTTACATTAATCCCACGCGGCTTCATCATTCATGTAGTTTTGTGTGCTATAATAAGCTTTAGAAAATAATTTTCGTTTCACAATATTTTTGAATTTACCAATAGACAACTTACTTATGCTGCTAGGAAGTTTATTATAAAACCTCACACAGTTACCCATGAATGATCTCCTTATTTTATGGAGCCTAGTAGCAGGCACTGCGAGCTTATGCTTATTTCTAGTATTAATAGTATGTATATCACAGTTCTTCTTGAAGTGGGTAATATTTTTATGTACATACATAATATTCTCATAAATGTATTGACAATGCACTGTCATTATATTAATGTCCTTAAACTTATCTCTAAGCGAGTCTCTATGGTTCATTTTATATATCGCACGAGCAGCCCGCTACTGCAGAACAAATATAGTATTAATGTCGGAAGCACTGCCCCATAGTACGATGCCATACGACATAATACTGTGGAAATAACTGAAATATACTAATCGAGCCGTCATCACGTCTGTTAATTGACGAATCTTACTTACTGCAAAAGCTGCAGAACTCAGTCTATTCGAGAGATTAGCAATATGGAGACCCCATTGGAGCTTAGAATTGAATGTTATACCGAAGTCAAAGTCAAAAGTCAAAGTCAAAAATGTTTATTTGTCCAACATAGGTAAGAATAGCTGTTACATCATTTTTGTACCACTATGTGGTGCCGATGGGCATACAAATAAAACCACATGTTTAATGTACATGCACATGCAACACTGATTATTCAAACAATTGAACTCAATACATAAACAAGAAAAAAACAAAAAAACGTAATAAATGGATATAAGTAATTCATTAGGTATGTCAATTTCATTATCAATTATTGGTATTAGTCAAAAATTCTCTTATCGAATAATAGGCTAGCTATACCGAGAAAGACTGTACTATTAACTAGTTCCAGTTCCTCACCTTTAACCATAACGCTTGCTTGCTCGTGTTTTACGTTACTCGTGACAAACTTAAGACATTTAGTCTTTTTCTCATTCAACAATAAATTATTTACATTAAACCAATTTACTACTTCACAGATAGCATTGTTTACGTCATTGTGGATCGTTGATTTCGTACGACTTTAAAAATTAGAGACGTATCATCTGCAAACAAAACTATCTCATGGTGGGTCTTTACGAGGTGTGGCAAGTCGTTTATATATATAAGGAACAGGAAAGGTCCCAATATTGATCCCTGCGGCACACCCATAGAGACTAATGACCCCGGTGAACGCTTTCTATTCACGTCAACCCTTTGTATTCTACCATTTAAATAAGACTCTAATAAATTTAGTGCTGATCCTTTAACTCTGTAGTGGTGTAGCTTCCTGATCAGTATCTCATGATTAAAGCAATCGAAGGCCTTAGATAAATCACAGAAGATACCTAAAGCATCTCGCGATTCCTCCCAGGCATCGAAAATGTGATTTACGAGCTCAACTCAGGAGCTGGATGTCGAGCGACCCCGCGTAAAACCGAATTGCTTACTGTGCATCAAATTATTCAAATTAAATTGTTTTAACAATTGATATAGAATTAGCTTTTCAAAAATTTTACTTAATGTAGGTAGTACAGATATTGGTCTAAAGTTAGTGGGGTCAAAGGTACTACCTGATTTAAATAAAGGAGTTATTTTGCTATGTTTCATCAGATCAGGAAACTCACCGCAGTCAACACTGTTATTGAATATATCTGCCAAGTCAGGCGCTATTACTTCTATTAGGGATTTGACAGCATGCACTGAGACCCCCCAAAGGTCATTAGTTTTTTTAATTTTTTGGGGACTTAACTCCGTCAGTGGAGGAGAAATATCATAACCCTCTTTTTTCTTCAGCATAGTCGGGTTAAAAGTATCCTATACCCATCCTTCATATACTTACCGAATCGTAAACTCAATTCCGAAGCCACGCAGCCCAAATTCAGAACAAAAATCGCCAAAAGCAAACAGCACAAATCCATTTTTAATAGCGACAAGAACCACAAGAATTGCAGGTTCGTACTTTATTTAGTAAAATCGCTGAAATATATTCCTGTAGCAAATAAGGTATGAACAGAGTGATTAAAACATAAAATATTATTCGTAATTTTTCGAACATTATTCTCGTTTACGAAGCCATGATTAAATCTGGCATGAAAGAGTTTAAAAATAAAAACTGCGCTGGCTGAATCGAATTAAGAAAACAACTATAATTTCTGAACGAAGCTGAAATGTCAGTTGAACTTGAAATCGCGCATTAAAATGGAAGATGCCGGTATAATTTTCGTGATGTAATCAGTTATTGAGCCTTGAATAATTTAGCAAGTGGAAGACAAAATAATGGTTAAACAATACCTTGTAAGGTTGCTATTGAAAGTGATTTACTGTTTACCTTAGGACAGACGTGTTCAAAAGTTTTAGAAGTAATTTCCCTTAACCCTTTGAACGCCAAGAACACAAAGGTGTAGTGTGCTGTCATAGTCATGCCTACCACGCCAGCAACGCCTACAGGTGTCGTAAATCTGTTAAGGATGGATTACACTTATCCTAATTAGGATGCTAACGACAAAGAAGTAGCTATAAGTTGAAGTGAGACCCTTAACTCCCCTCCCCCATTTAGGCTGCTAAATTCAGCAAAGTATAATAAGCCCTTTAGCCTGTCCGAAAGGGAGAAAAGGAAAAAAAGGTGTCGTAATTTGTCGCAACTAACGGTGCTTGGCGTGTGGCTGACAACGTCATCCAAATATAAAAGCGTTCAAAGGGCGTCAACGTCATCCAAATATGCGCCGTTCTATAAAAACCGAACCACCCACCTTTCAGATTTTAGGAATTTTATGTAATTTTTACTCAGAATCACGAACTTTATCAAAGTTTATAGAGTACCTAGTGTATGACTACGCAAGCAAAAAGGATAAATGTCGGCGGCGTCATTCATGGTCACGAAAACTCGTTATCGTTACACCTTTAGGGATCCTAGGCGTTTAAAGGGTTTAATAAAACAATTTAAACGGATTTCAACGCATATAATTCCGAGTATCACATTTGAGTTCCCGAAGTTGCAAAGTTCTAAAGTTGCAAAAATACAACACAAAATGCAGGAGAATCGGCTGCGCTGGTATGGGCAGATAATTCGCCGCAGTAAAAATCACATTACTAGAAAAGTGTTAGCCATGAATGAGGGAAAGAGAGCGCGAGGACGCCCGCCAACAATCTGGATAAGAACCATCGCAAATGACATGACGACGCTAGGTGTAACACCTGAATTGACACAGAATCGCCAAGAATGGCGAAAGAGTATCAGAAAGGCTGACCCAATATAGGGAGAAAGCAAGGAAATGGATTGATTGATTTGAGTTCCCGAAGTTACGAAAGCTTTCCATCCAGCTTCAAAGCTGCATCCACACTTGTATCATTTGCTCGTATCCGATCACTGTGGCGTGGCATGACTGCGTATCGTGCTGCTTGGACGCTCACTGTCGGCGCGGCGATCACGTAGTAAGTGTGTGATACGCGTAGCAACATGGATTTCGAGCAATCGGATCGGCGCAACGTCCAAACGCGTGATCGTGACACGCGATCATGCCACGGGACGAAGATCTGATCGGGCAAATGATACAAATGTGGACTCACCTTTAAGCTTCCGAAACTGTAATGCGTTTAAATTATTTTATTTAAATGTGTAATAACCGCGAAAACCAAAGAAACGACCGGTTTAGCTCAGCGGGAGTAACGCTGCCTGCGAAGCTGACGGTCCTGGGTTCAAATCCCGAAAAGGATATTTGTGTGATAAGCATAAATATTTGTTCCTGAGACATGGATGATTTCTTTGAAACAATGAAATAACGATCTTTATTGTGTAAGTAGGCCGCAAGGGCACTTTTACAAGTCTGACTCTACGGCGTTTCCCAAGACGAGACCATTGAGAAGAAGAAAGCCGAAAGAAACTCAACAGTCAGTAATTTTTTCGAAATAACTCTTGTATTATCTATTACAATATTTGTACTTGGCGTATCCTAAATATATGTTTTGAGTATAAACTCAATGCGTAGTTCTTCAAGAAAACATATCAACACTTATAAAAGTAAAAAAAAAAATAGAATATAAAAAGCAAAATAATGTTTTTTTATTTAAAACAAATTACATACGTTTGATATGCCACCTTATCCCGTGAACCGTGTCCCGCTAAAAGTAAATTATTTGATTTCTGTTTTGGGCCATGCATTTTTGTCTGTTAAATAGTCCTCTAACCTATAATATGCCTTTGCCATTAGGGACTCTTTTAAGTAATTTTTGAGAGCTGGAAACGGTAGTTTTAAAGCATCATCTGGTAGCTTATTATAAAAATGTATACATTGGCCTACGAATGATTTGGCTACTTTACGAACGCGGAACTTTCTAATAGCGATTTTGTTTTTATTTCTTGTATTACACTTCTTTCCCTCGATGTCCATAAGTCGAGTGGGCCCGATGGAATTCCCCCTATTGTATTGAAGACGTGCGCTCCAGAGTTGGCACCGGTTTTAACGCGTCTTTTTCGGCTCTCTTACTCTTCTGGCGTAGTCCCGATCTCATGGAAGTCAGCTTTGGTGCACCCTAAAAAAAGGTGATCGCTCAAACCCATCCGACTACAGGCCGATAGCTATAACCTCCCTGTTCTCGAAGATAATGGAGTCCATTATCAACAGCCAGCTCCTTCGGTACCTAGAGGACCACCAACTGCTTAGTGACCAACAATATGGTTTCCGTAGAGGTCGCTCAGCTGGTGACCTTCTAGTTTACCTGACACATCGTTGGGCACAGGCGATCGAGACTAAGGGCGAAGCATTGGCGGTTAGCTTGGACATAGCGAAGGCTTTTGATCGGGTTTGGGACAAAGCACTTCTTTCGAAGCTTCCATCTTATGGGCTCCCCGAGAAATTATGCGAATGGGTCAGTAGCTTTCTAGCAGACAGATGCATAAAGGTCGTAGTTGATGGTGCGTGCTCTGTGAATCCATGTCTGCGAATGCTGGTGTCCCTCAAGGCTGTGTGTTATCGCCCACGCTGTTCCTTCTGCATATCAACGATATGCTGCAAATTTGTGGCATTCACTGTTATGCGGATGATAGCACGGGTGATACCACCTACACTGGCCGCTGGAATTGTTCGGGTTGATCCCAGCTGCATCTTTCCGCCATCGTCCTACGCGACAATATTTCCATCCTCACCACATAGATGGTTGGCAGTCCACAACTGTGCGTATTTCTAGAAATTTCCTGCCTCGCACGACTGAACTGTGGAATAAATTGCCGCATGCAGTATTTCCGGACCGATGCGATCTTCAAACCTTCAAGAAAAGAGCGTACTCCCACCTGAAAGGCCGGCAACGCACTTGTGACTCCTCTGGTGATGCAAGTGTCTATGAGCGACGGTGATCGCTTACCATCAGGCGACCCGTCTGCTCGTATGCCCCCCATGCCATAAAAAAAAATTGTGGATATCTGAATTCTTAGTAAAAGACTCTAGGTTCTTAATAACATGAATAATATTCTCATAAATATATTGGGACGCTACGGTTAGTATGTTGATGTCTTTAAAAAGTTATTTTAGGGAGTCACGGGAATTCAGGTTATATATAGAACGAATCGCTCTTTTTTGTAACACCAATGTAGTCTGTATGTCTGCTGCTTTGCCCCAAATCAGAATACTGTATAACATGATACTATGAAAATAACTATGATATACTAAGCGAGCAGTATCAACATTGGTCAATTGTCTAATTTTTCTAATAGCGTAAGCTGCTGAACTTAATTTACCTGCAAATACTGCTAAATGGGGACTCCATTGCAAGTTCTTGTCCAATGTTATACCTAAGAATAATGCCCTAGCCACCATTTCTAAACATTCGCCATTGAGCGATATAGTTTGTGTGTAAGATATATGTATATCTATTAAGTATATCGTTGTGTAGCGCTCATAAAGACAAGCATTATTGAGCTTACCGAAATGAAATGGTCCCGTAATAGACATTTATCTGTTTATAGGGAATATTATACAATACCCCTTTTTTAAGTCGTGTGTTAATAACTATACTTTTCGAGTGTTTTAATATCTCGTATAAGCTCTTTGCCCTCGAACGTACCCTTCAATATTTAACTAAGGAGCTTGACGGAACCGCCTTTAAGGGTTTAACGTAACCATGAGTGTGGGAACCGACAGCTGCCCGCTGCACGCGACCACCCTTAAGTATACAGGGTGGCATATTTAAATGGATCAGTTAACAATAACAATTTATTCATTCGTAACTCTAACATAATGATTATCTGCTGTCTTGACTTCTATACTATTATAAAGTTGTAAAAATGAAATATTCGTATGTTTTTATGTGTCGTTGTGGCTTCATCACGCTAAATTGGTTCAACTATTTTTGGTACACGGGTAGCTGGGTATCCCCAGATGGTTATAGGATACTTATTACCCGACTATGCTAAAGAAAAAAAGAGGCGTTATGACTTTTTCTCTTCCGCGAACGAAGCAGCGGGCGCCTTCAAGTATTTAATAAAATAAATATTAGGGGTCAATTTTACACACATCTGACTAGAACTAGTCCCATGGTAAGCTCAATAAGGCTTGTGTTATGAGTACTAGATGACGATAAATTTATTAAATACTAGAAGGTTCGTTCACGAAAGAGAAAAAAGTCTCAACCCTCTTTTTAGGGTTCCGTACCAAAAAGGTACAAAATATTAATGTATTGTTAGTACATTGGTATATTTTTCCCATGCTCGTCATTATTATTGAGACACCTATGAAAGTATAAAATGATATTTTTTTTTGTTGTAAATTTCGCGGAAATGGACATTCATGCCGAGTGTTTGTTTCTTAGTTCCCCACCAGATGGCGTCGACATCATTTTACACTCTCCGTTGTTGATAGAATAACTAAATAATAATCACATTTTTGTATCTTTTACTCAAGATAATTAAACATTTAACTTAATTGATATTTATCTAATATTTTTGTTGAAATCCACGTCTTACTATCAATTGATTATAGATGGACGAGCGCTCAGAAACATGCACTACTCGGTACTTTTAGTTTGTTTCTGAACGAACCTACAAATGGTATTGATCGTATTTGCTACCGAAATTCACATAAATAGAATCTAACCAAAGTATTGTATTGTATGAAATGTGCAGCTATTGTAATGGCGCCACCTGTCTATTTCATACAAATACTGTCAACTTGTTGATTCGTTTCTCTTTACCTATAGGAGTTCTGTCTCTTAAAACGTAGTGATTATACTGTCTTTGGTATTTGCTATTGATGGGACTTGTAAAAAAAAATATCACATTTTTCACATTCCTTTTTCTATTTCGTGTTAAATTAAAAATTTAATATTTTACTACTAAATGTTTACATTAAGTGGTGAATTCGGTCTCTCTTCGTTCGTTCTAGAGAAAAGTCTTTAAATGAAACTTATATGTTTTACTACGAGCAATTTTTAAGTGAACTTTGTGCGAATTAATATATGATGAATATTGAGACGGAAAAGGGTGTATGTGTGAAGAACGAACCAAGTTGCGTAAATCAGGACGTAGGGAGTGTCGTTGACCATCCAGAATGTATTGAAAATGTAGACACACAGGCAAAGCCTTGTGTCATAGAGTCAATTTATGTTAAGGTAATCATTTCAAACGTAAACCATAAGTATTCATATTATAAAGTTGTAAAAATGTAATATCTGTACATTGAAGATGTTTAAAAAAAACTAGAAAGCACCCGCAACTTTGTTTGTAGAGAAGGACAAGTCATTTACCCTCTGATTGATTTGATTTGATTTGATTTTATCTTCAGCATATTTGGATAAAATATATCCTTTATCCATCTGTGGATGACCAGCTACCCTTGCACTAAAAATAGTTGAAATCCATTTAGCCTTTATACTATAGAAAAATGATATGTACTATTTGAAGGTCACCAAAAGGAATTTTTTCTTAGGATTTTTTGTGTTTGAATGTTGTTGTGACTTCATCACGCCAAAAGGGCTAATCGGATTTTAACTGTTTAGCCGTTGTGGTATGACGAGGCTACAACAACACATACAGACATACAAAAGATTGAAATATTTTCTATTCAGTAACATCCAAATAGTCCGTTACAGTATTTTTTATGGAAATATCTTCTATTTACGGACATTTCATTTATACAACTTTATTATTATAATAGTATATCCTCCTGAGTCCTCGTGTCCTACTAAAAGGACAAAATAAAATGGACTTTTGAAGTCTCATAAAATTCAAAAAGGTTCGAAATTCAAAAATGCATACATCACTTTTGGCATCAGGAGGATAATAATATTGACTTAAGCTATTGGTCTATATTCTGGATGGGGGTCACCTCTATCAGGCCCATGTTGAAATCTATTGAGTTATTTCGAAAAAATGACTGACTGTTGAGTTTGTTTCGGCTTTCTTCTCCTCAGTGGTCTTCGAGTCAGACTCGTAAAAGTGCCCTTGCACTTGGCCTACTTACAGAATAAAGATCATTATTTCATTTCATTATTGAGGAGGCCTGTCTCCAGCAGTGGATGTCCTATGGCTGAAATGATGATGATGATGATGATGGGTTTATATACTCTTTTCAAGGCTGTAATGAGATGTTCTTTGATATTGAATTTTAGACAATTGTTCCACAACCAAGAAACATTAGCTTTCAATTATCTTCTTACTCAAGAAACATACAATATGCATATATCCTATTTCAATAAACAGATCCATATATGAACATGTATGCTGCCAACGACACAACTTTTGTGATCAAAAACCGCTTAGTCCCTATTTTATGTTTGAGTGCCAGTGACACAAGGTTTGTGTTCAAAAACAAAAAAACACTTAAGACAGTCTAATGGCAAAGGTATATTACACGGTAGAGGACTATGTGACAGACAAAAATGCATGGCCTAAAACAGAAACCAAATAATTCACTTTTACCGGGACATGGTTCTTTTTAGATGGCATATCAAAAAACTTATTTGGCTTTTTGTCTTCTATTATATTTTTACTGTTATTAGTTGAGATATGATTTCTTCGAGGACTATGCATTGAGTTTATACTTAAAAACATATATTCCGGATAGGCTAAGCACACAGATTTTAAGAGGTATTTAGAAAAAAAATCTTCGCAACTGTGGTCTCCCCTTGGGAAATGCCATAGTCAGACTTGTACAAGTGCCCTTGCGACCTACTTACAGAATAAAGATCATTATTATTTCATTTCATATCTTACTCATATGCCGGTAACGTGATTGTATGAAATGTTGCAAAAAATTATCCTTATACAATGCTGTTGAGATGCAACCATGTCATTTTTTGATACACTTTGGAAATTCTCAACATTTGACTTATTTTAACACTGGGAAATGTAAATTGGGGGTCATCACAAATCAACGTGTGTCAATATTTTTTTTTATTTCATATTTACTATTGTTGACACAACACACAATGCTTGTGATCAATAATTCTTACTCCTATATAATTTTTGGATTGTCGCATGCATCCCACGAGGTATATTATACCTAATTTCACTTTAATAATGTTCACAAAATATAATTAACATTAGCTATAACAACAAATTCAATTATATCTTTAGAAATAATGATGAATTGACATAATATTAATATTAGCTATCTATAACACTAAAATTGACTAATTTCAATTTGTATACCATACGTGAAATATACGATCAAAATATTTAATATCTTTTAGTATATGTAACACATAATATAATGTTCTCAATATATAAATATAGGAACTGATGCTAGGAAAGTAGGTTAGGATAGAACTGCGACCCTTACACAAAATGAACTGTTGCTAGAATTACATTCATAATATAAGGCACGTTCGACTTGGATTAGGTTAGGTACGACGATGAGCGAAGCGAGGAGGCGAGTTAGCTTGTACTGCGACCCTAAAAAGCGACCGAAGCGAGTGAGCCGCGGAGGTCTATAGCGAGTGGTCGACAAATCCTACTCATAATCATACTGCATGCATAACATTATGCTTGCAACTTCAATTCTCCTTTTGCACTTTTGAATAATTCACATTTATAAGCGTTAATGGTGAAATTTATGGATACACAAGGGTACATTACAGCAAGTAAATATCAAACAATAATTATTGTTGCAGGTCAATTATGTAGCCAGAATTAGATGCCAACTGAGTCATTTAATAAATGTACTTCTATATCCCTACCTACATCATCATTAAAAAAACCTATAGACATTGTTTCCTACATAACTCAGGGCTATTAAAATTGTTGTAGGCGCTTATACCGCCCGCATAACATTATGCTTTTTGATGTTAGATTAATTGAATCCATACTTCCATACTATACTAATATTATAATTGCGAAAGTGTGTCTGTCTGTCTGTTACCTCTTCACGCTTAAACCGCTGAACCGATTTGGATGAAATTTGGTATGGAGATAGTTTGAGTCCCGGGAAAAGACACAGGCTACTTTTTATCCCGGAAAAATAACCTCATCCGTGATAAACGATTTTAAGGCGGAAGAAGTCGCGGGCAGAAGCTAGTAATATTATAAATGCGAAAGTGCGTTTGTCTATCTGTCTGTCTGTTACCTCTTCACGCTTAAACCGCTGAACCGATTTGGATGAAATTGTTTATGGACATAGTTTGAGTCCCGGGGAAGGACATAGGCTACTTTTTATCCCAGAAAAAGACCCTTATCCGCGATAAACGAATTTAAGGCGGACGAAGTCGCGGGCAAAAGCTAGTAATATATATTTTAAATCTTAGATGTTATAAATATTGACGCTATCACCGTTATATGTATTGGTGTTATAACTAATGAACGTTATACTCTACGGCATTATATATTTTAAAATAATAGGTATCTATCATTAAATATATCCAATGAATACTTATTATACTAAACAAGCTTATACAAAGTAAGCGTATGTATTATGAGTGTTATATGATAAGTTCTTATATCTCGTATTACTTACCCGAAACAGTTGTCAATGAAATGAACATTCTGCGATATAAAGTAGTCTAGGAAGCGATTGGCCATGAAATGGATTGATACCAATTTCTAAGCCTTGATGTTCTATTGTTTATGGTAGGAAGAACGCGGCTGGGGTCTGAGTGAGATAGCCGCTGAAGCTGGCTTGTACCCTCAGCACAAAATCAAGGAGGAGCTCGTCATTGGGCCTGAAAAGCTTTATCGCCCAGATTTGGCGTTGTCGACCAATGGTAAGTTTTCTTATACTTTTTTATAATTGTAACTAGGGCAAAAGGAAATTGTCGAGGGTAGTTATTAAGCATGAATATGACGGGTCAGTATATTTTTTATTTGTACCTTTATTATCCAATGTTTCAACACAGTTTCAATACAATAAAGATACATATAAGATATCGCATTAGACCCGTCATATTTATGTTTAATAAATATATAATGATTGTAAAGTGTTTTCTTGTCCAGAAATGGTTAGAGCTAAAGGGCCGGCTATTTTCATAAGGCCATAACCTCTAGCCGCCCAAATGTCTAGAACAAGGTATTCCCCCAAATGAATTTAAAATTTTCTTGGAGCAAAACAGAGCTGCATTTGTTTCGTTTTGTTTGATGTTCAAAACTGATAAATTTAACCCGATTCAAAGTCGACTAACAATTTTTTTTTGCATGCTGCGCGGCAGGTTCGTGTATTTAAATATCACGTTGGGTCTCAATCGTCTATTTTATTATCTTTAGTCGCAGTGTTCCTCGTTTGGTTTTTTTATTTATTATTTAATTATCGTCGTGATCGTTCAAAATTATAGTTCGCCAATATTTTTAGTTTAGGTATTTCTATGACACTTCCCCCTGTATTCATAAAACTTAACAAGCTTATTTTAAATAAATGTGGTTGGTCCCTTCTCACAAACGCAAGTAAGGAATTTTAACGGTATCTTAGTTAAAATATGAGCCTTTATGAAAGAGACTACTTATCACTTCATTAGTAATAGTAAAGTAAATTAACTTACAAGCTACATGTTCTATTTTGTATAATCTTTATTAGTCATAAAGATAATATTTTAATGAGTTTGATAGCCTTTAAGGCATGAAACTCTCCTCCTACCAGAATCCTACTACAAAACGCATTTACAAAAAATGTTACAGAATTTTAGTGCAAACATCAAATGAAGCGTCAAATAAAATACAGTCCCAAACAAACATCGATCGCGGCGAAATGCGTCTATAGCTTGACAAGTTTTTTCGTGACACACCGTGTGCGCGCGGCGCAGCACGATGTCCCTGCCGCGCGCACACTCCTTACTCGCCCCCGCTGTCTTTCCCCCCGTCGCCCGCAAACCATGGGAGTGTCACAAAAGAACTTGTCAAGCTATCGGGTATAATATTACACGGAAATTGAAATGCTACAAATTAATTAAACCAATGTAAAAAGCCACGCGATAAATTGCTTCAAGTGAAACATTCCATTGAGATTTTATTCTGCGGAGGACATTCTATTGAAAATTTAGTCTGCGGAGGTAAAGGACGATCAGGTGAAATGCTACAGTAAATTTTTGCTTTTGAGGTAAAACTATGCTACAAATAATAACCTCATCTCCCAGTAAGGTCGTCATCTAGTTTAAAACTTGGTGTATTGCATGTGTTAATGTTAATGCGTGGAAACGTTTTATATCCCTTCAACGACCGGTTTAGCTCAGTGGGCGTAACGTTGCCTGCGAAGCTGAGGTCCTGGGTTCAAATCCCGGTAAGGGCAAATATTTGTGTGATGAGCATAAATATTTGTTCCTGAGTGTTAGATGTTTTCTATGTATATAAGTAATATATCTATTAAATATATCGTCGTCTCGTACCCATAACACAAGCCTTATTGAGCTTACCAAGCCTTATGGGACTAGTTCGATTTGTGTAAAAATTGTCTTGTAATATGCGAAATAGACCAATCAGATTGCATCGCTGTTGGAACTGATTCTAGCGAATTTGAATCTGCGAAATGTGATAGGGTGCTCCGATGTAGTGGAAACGCACCCTAATATTGAATTCTTGAGCAGAGCGAAATAAAACAAAACCAATTCAGTTAGCCGTAGTCTTTTTTTTATATAAATGGATTATAGTTCCATTTTTTTTCTAGATTACTAGATTATAGTCACCAAGTTTCGGGTGGGCGCCGGACCGTCAACATCTCCTGCATCTCCTGATGATGCCTCGTAGATAGGCGAAATATGTGTCGAGGATTATACTGTCTGGTGGTGGTTTCTTGGAATTGCATGCGTATTTTTTTGTGGAAACTGCATGAAAATATGCGCATGTGAGCACAATTTGTAGTCACATCCAACCAAGGCACTATCTCGCGGTAAAGCGAAGGAACTATAATCCATTAATATAATATGGAATTTCGCGAAGTAACGCGTGCATCTATCAATTATTATTTTTTAAACTCAAACATAGACAATACAACTTTTGGTAGGAATGACCATTAAAGCGAGAAGACTGTCAATTGCCATACTTTCTGCATGGAGCAAAACCTAGATGGCGCTTTAAAACAAAACTTTGAACGATGTTATAATTGAAGAAAGAAACATCCCACCAAAAACATTCTGTAAAAAACTAGCCAAGTCTCGATGGAGCTGCTTGTTTATCTCTAAAAAGTAATGAAATCTAGACAAAGTCGTGCCAAGTCTAAGGTTCTTTACATTTTTTTATTATCATAGTTAATGTTGTGTGACTTGGCCGTTGAAGGGTTCACAAGGGTACAAAACCAGATGCTCCATGACACCATTGCACCAATCGTTGACGGTCGGACGTCGGACGGTGTCATGGAGCACCTGGTTTTGTACCCTTGTGAACCCTTCAACAGCCAAGTCACACAACATTAACTATGATAATAAAAAAATGTAAAGAACCTTAGACTTGGCACGACTTTGTCTAGATTTCATTACTTTTTAGAGATAAACAAGCAGCTCCATTGAGTAACAATTTGTTCGTAAACTTGCGATAAATATGCAAAGTTGAATAATCGGAAATAAAAATTGCGATACGTAGATAGCGTTGTAAATATCAGGAAACGGCTTTTTGTATGGTGATTGTCAGTCCTCTTGTTTAAATGATCCTTGTTTCGTATTAAATAATTATTTTGACTTGATGTAATAAAATTGTTTGGTTGTATTTACTGTATATAGAGTTACATAGATGACACATCTCTTGACTATAGCGTATAACGTTTTATTTGTTCCAGTGACGTCATATGGAGCTGATGAGACACACACAGGAAATGCGTCTCCGAGCGATGCGAATATTCATACACAGGAATGCTTCTCTAGCACAAATCTGGATCTCACTTCTGACATGTCAGGCATTAAAACTAACAGTAACACCAACATGCCTAGTTTAGACATGAACAGTAAACATGACTTACCGTCTAGTTTTAATTCCGGAACTATGGAAATATTCAATGAAGTCATTGAATTCAGCAATGAGAAAGAAACATACGTATGCGACATATGTAATAAAAGTTTCACAGAAAAAATATATCTTGTCGAACATATTGAATGCCACAGCAAAAACCCTTACAGCTGTGATATATGTGGCAAAAAATTTACTTGCAAAGCATACGTTGCCGTGCACAAACGTGTTCACACAGGAGAGAAGCCGTATCATTGTCCAATATGCCACAAAAAGTTTGCGTCTAAAACTGTACTCACTAAACATCACCGCATTCATAATATAGACATGCCGTTCGCCTGCGAATTATGCGACAGGAGATTTAAAGAAAGGGCGTATTTAATTACTCACTCATACGTACATAAAGGAGAGAAATCTTATTCGTGCAAATTGTGTAAAATGAGATTCGCTTATAGATACAAATTGGTTAATCACGAACGAGTTCACACAGGGGAGAAACCGCATCGTTGCGGGACGTGCGAAAAGCGATTCTCAAAGAAATACCAACTGGCCACGCATGAGAAAATATTTCACATGGGAGAGAAGCGCTTTTCATGTGAAATATGCGAGAAGGATTTCATGTCGAATGCTGATCTGATCAGACACAAAAAAAGTCACACGGGAGATAAACCGTACTATTGTGACACGTGTACAAAAAGGTTTAGACAAAAAGCGCACTTAGCATCACACAAACTCATACACACAGGACAAAAACCCTACTCGTGTAGCCTTTGCAAAAAACAATTTGCTAGTTCGGGCTCTCTGAGCGCACACAAACGAATCCACACAGGAGAGAAAAATTACGAATGCAAAATATGTGGGAGATTATTTAGACAAAATTCCCAATTGACTCATCATAGTAAGTCGCATACCACTGAGAAATACTTCTCCTGTGAGATATGTAACAAAGATTTTTTCGCAAATTCACAGCTGAAGAGGCATGAGGCAACTATCACGCATAAAGAGAAAATCGCTGAATCTATGAAACCACGACACATAAAAATAAAAATTAAGTTACCTAAGAAATAAGCTGAAAAAGACGGTATACCGATAAAATTTAATAAACGAACTGTCTCTTCTGTTTCCGCAATAATCGTTCATTGAAATAAAACAATTTAAACGGATTTTCTCAAACATGCAATGAAATATTTGTTTATTTATTTAATCTTTATTGCACAAAAGAAAACTTATTGTACAAAAGGCGAACATAATGACATAAGGCATTCTCTACCAGTCAACCTTAGGGCAAAGCAGAAAATTTGTGGGCGGTGCTGAGGCTTGTGTACCTAATTACAAAAACACATTTATATACTTTAAATACATGAATAACATAAATAAATATAATACATATAAAATTAATAAATAAATATATATATATATATCGATGAAACGAATTAAGCAGATAAACTAAGAGTCTTCGGTTCTGCCACCAAAGAAGTTACTCGCGGACTTTTTGAATGCAAACCTATTCGGGGCCTGTTTGATTTTAAGAGTATATATAATATTGATGTTATGTTCCTTATAATAATAGGCTGCGAAGTATGACGTTTCCGGTGCGGCTAGGACAAGAGGTCGTTAATGGAATTTCATACGGCCGGCAAAGTCCTCTTTTTTACTTTCCATTCCACATAAATTTGTGGCAGAGGCATCATGACATTCTGCCACTATGCGTATTTATATATACAATTTTGCTGTTTTTGTTGTTTATTTCAATGCATGTTTAAAAGAAGCACTAAACATACCTCGGTGGGAAATAATCATAATCATTTATTGCATATCACATTATAAAATACAGATGGAAATATAAGTAGGTAGAGACAAATGTGACACCCTGCAAGGGCACAGCCATATCAGTTTCAGAGGGCAAATATGGGGTTGCCCGCCTCAGCCCTAGCCTCTCGTCTATATGTCTTCGGCCGGCAACCCCTTTCGTCCCGGCCTCTGTAGTACGATTCGTTTTTTTCGTTCAATTACGAGATTTTTCGTATATTTTATTAAAATTATAGAACTTGAATCAAGTGTTTTGTGATAAATCTCTCTTCTGCTAAATACAGTTTTAAAACATTCCAGAAATAGCGTGTATTATAGAAGCTTTTAAAAAATACCGGTTCCGATTCCTGCTTTCATCTGTCTCCTATATGGGATTGCGCTCCTTACCTTTTTATACTTCATGCTGTAAAGCTTAAACGTTGTCAACTAAAATGAGGGAATGCGCTATAAAATCCGTTTAAAATTGTTTATTTTAATAAACTAACTTTATTATGTATGTTTATGATATGCAATCTTTTGCAAGAAAACATGTAAGATAAAAATTATATTCATTGTTGTTAGTTTCTAAAAGTCGTACATACGTAGTTTTCTTGATAGGATTAGATGGTACTGGAAATTTCTGCTCCTATTAGTTTTTCAGAAATATGGAAATAAGAATTTGCATATAACACAAGCAACCACAGCGTACCCCTAAAATATCTAAATAATATAAGTTTCCGTCAAAAATTTCATTTTTGTGACAAGCTTTTATCGCTGACTGTACTTTTTCTTGAACATCCATCCACACCGAGACGATTCTACATACATACATACATACCATCACGCCTTTTTCCCATTACGGGGTAGGCAGAGACTACCTCCTTCCACTTGCTACGGTCCTGGCATACAACTGCCGCTTCATCAACATTCATTAATCTTTTCATTTTGTGCTGTCACAACCCTTTCGCTTTGTCTCATTCACACACAGAATATCAATATTTCTGAGACGATTCTAAAGAGCCCAACCTCTGCAGGATTGCATTATTTTATTACAATGTCCCTATGACCACCTTCCTGCTCCATCATCAGATCAGCTCGATGGTATCTTACTATTGCATTGTCACCGAACTCACATAAGTATTCAAAATTTTAGCTCAATCTGAAACCGGGAAGCGGATCAAATTTAACTTGCAAGATTTGATTACAGACCGACAGACAACAAGCAAATAAAAGCTTGTAATAAATACCTCGCTTTAGGAGTGTGAGACAATGCATAATAATAAATTTCCACGTATTGTCTTTTATAACTATGTACGGTAGATATAGTTTAATGTTTCCTATTTTACTAATGAGAGTTCCTTTATAGGGTTTCGTACTCAAACAATACCAACGGAACCCTATTACTAAGCTTCCCTTCTCGTACTTTGCTTCAATTGTCCCGGTCGTCTTCCTCATACTACTACTTATGGCAACCCTTAACTAAATAAAAAAACATTACAGGTCGTGTATTATGCACTTTCTTAATAGGGCTTAATTGGGAAGAGCCAATTTTTTACATGTTATGGTCATTCAAAAACCATGTGTCTGCATCTGTCGGTCTGTACTCAAATCTTGCAAGTTAATTTTGATCCATTCCCGGTTTCAGATTGAGCTAAAATTGGCCATACTTATGTAAGTTCGGTGACAATGCAATAGTATGATACCATCGATCTGATCTGATGATGGAGCAGGAAGGTGGTCATAGGAACTCTGTAATAAAATAATGCAATCCTACCGAGTTTGGACTCTTTAGAATCGTCTCGATGAGTAGTTGATGGATGTTCAAAGAAAAGTACAATCGGCGATAAAAGCTTGTCACAAATTGAAATTTTGGATAGAAACTTATTTTTCGACTAATGTGTGGAGGAAAATGCATAATGCATCGAAGCAAGTGGGTTTATTTCACCACTGCATCAATTCTGATCAATACCCCACACTATCTCGCACACAGAACAGCACTACGTAATCAATGATTTGATACAGGGGCAATTTCTGTAATCGCCGGAACACGGAGACACCATGCTGCAAACAGGGACATGTCCCGGCGTACCGGGACGTATGGCAACATTGGCAATCCTAATTTAGTTAGTAGGTAGATACGCAGAAACACAGATAACACGTGAAACTTATGACACTCTTTTATAACAACCGGTCGAGGGTTGAAGACAGATAGGTCTCGAAATTTCCAGTTCAGGACTGAGAAAATCTGAATTCTATTTTGGCCGTCAATTAGATAATAAAAAAATTTGGACACGTAATTTTTGCTGCGTAAATTAATAAAAAAGACTAATAAATCGCGTTAAGTATGTACTAAACTAGGCGTGACGTCACGCGAAATTTTGACTGAGTGTATCGCCACTATAATGTATCGTTTGGGTCAGTGAGTTACACAACGGCCGGCCTACGAAGCTGGCGGTCCAGGCTCGATTACCGGCCAAGGCAAGTGTTTGTATGATGAACACGAACAATTGTCCTGGGTCTTGGGTGTTTTATATATTAAGTATATCGTCGCCTAGGACTAATGTTGTTAAACGACTAGTTTTGAAGACTTTCAAACCTTAAAGACTCACAAATCTTGAAGGTTCAAGCTTTCAAGAAGCGTTGAAGGTTTAAGCTCAAAAACGGGCTTCATAGACAGCTCAAGCTTTAAAAACTCGGGCCTATTGAAAGCTCAAGCCCCCGAACCTCGAAGACCTGAGTCAAGCGTTAAGAGCTCAAACAATGAGCATTCTAGACACATAAAATTGATCTGCAGTCGAATAAAAAATCTTTAACTTTACGTTTAGAGGTATTGTTTATCCACTCTAATTGATATTTTACATACAAAAATTGCATAACGTCCGAATTTTTGTTTTACCCTAGATATTTCACAAAAAATTATGTAATATTTTTTACTTCTAATGACCTCGGGATTACGCTCTTAAAATATCTCGGGTTATTCACGGACATCCTGTATAATTATCAAATATGGCATCGATTCATCTAATTTTTTTAAAGCTTTTAAGACTTTTTAATGCTCCAAACCTTTTAGACTTAAACCTCAAAAGCTTAGGAGGCTTTAAAGTTTGAGGTCTAAAGACTCGAGGTTTCTGTGATCGTAAGCAGCAATGCAAACTTATTAATTTGAGGCTTATACACTCGCGGCTTTAAGGTTCGAGGTTTCTAGACTCAGCAGTCGCGACACGAGTCTTGTAGTTTACGCCTCGAAGCTTAAATTCACAACACTACCTAGGACCCATAGTACAAGCTTTGCTTAGTTTGGGACTAGGCCGATTTGTGTAAGATTGTCCCTGTGTTACTTTTATTATTTATTTTTGAATATTAAATAAAATACGTCTCCAATATTTTTATCAATCTACACGACGGACTTACAATTAAATTTTAATCTTCACCTTATCGTTGTTTAAATGTCTCTCTTTTCAGATTTCAAAAGTACAAGTGCACGGTTGCTTTTACAAAAATAATCTTCTTTCAATTTTATATATGTGTGACTACTAGTAGTAAGTACTATATTGGTGTTTTCAGCATATCAGTAAGGATTTATTCATACGGACCACAGCCATAATGCAGTGGCAAAAAGTGGTCAAATGACTGACGTTTTATTTAAATCAGTGGTTACGTGTGAATAGTTCCGCTGCAGCTTCTTGCAGTTGCTTCGATGTGGTCGGACCGACCACGCGGATACTTTTGACGTCGAAATGTGGTCCGTGTGGATAAAACGATTTATGTTCATATAAATTATCGCTCGACAACGTGCATGTCATTTTGTGAACATTTCTAAAAAAGTACGTGCATACATTTGTATGGCCACATTAACTTTCACAAAAGCCGTTTTCATTCCTATATTGTTACCAAGTTTTTTAATGCTAAACAATACATGGCTTTAGAAACTCGAAGAGGGAGAATGGTAGGGCATTTGACACGACACGACGAGCTGATACAAAAGATAATAGAAGGAAAAGGTGAGGGAAGGAGAGGAAGAGGAAGGCCAAGAATCAGTAATATAGACCAGATAAAGGGAACGGTAGGCGTCGTGACGTACCAAGAAGTTAAAGAACTTGCACTGAGAAGACAAGACTGGAAGGAACTGCACCGATAGACCAGATAAAGGGAACGGTAGGCGTCGTGACGTACCAAGAAGTTAAAGAACTTGCACTGAGAAGACAGGACTGGGAGGAACTTGCACCGATAGACCAGATAAAGGGAACGGTAGACGTCATGACGTACCAAGAACTTGCACTGAGAAGACAAGACTGGAAGGAACTGCACCGATAGACCAGATAAAGGGAACGGTAGGGGTCGTGACGTACCAAGAAGTTAAAGAACTTGCACTGAGAAGACAGGAATGGGAGGAACTGCACCGACAAGAGTCAAACTCTTAAATAATTAATGAATGAAGACAAATATTTTATTTATTTATTTAATCTTTATTGCACAAAAGAAAACTTATTGTACAAAAGGCGAACTTATTGCCATAAGGCATTCTCTACCAGTCAACCTTAGGGCAAAGCAGAAAAATTGTGGGCGGTGCTGAGGCTTGTGTAATTACAAAAACACATATTTATATACTTTAAATACATGAATAACAAAATATATATATATATATATATATATATATATGTAAATATATAACGATGAAACGAATTACGCAGATAAACTAAGAGTCTTCGGTTCAGCCAGCAAAGAAGTTGCTCACGGACTTTTTGAATGCAAACTTATTCGGGGCCTGTTTGATTTTTAGAGGAAGACCGTTCCAGAAGCTTATTATATATAGATTATTATCGTTATTGATTATTTTTCATAATTAAGATTCTATAGATTTGCTCAATTATGAAAATGAATCAACAAAACAATACCATACAATAACTCTTTATTGCACACCTAACAAAACAGAGTACAGGAAGCAATACATTCAAGGAGCTGTAAACAACAGGCGGTCTTATCGCTAAACAGCGATCTCTTCCAGGCAACCTTTGGGTAGTGGGAGACTGAGAAAAAAAAACTGTACGTATAAGTAGGCAAAACATCAAACAATAATCATTAAAATATTGGTAATAATATGACACAAATAATCTTTTTTAGAAATGAATTTATTTCCTTCAGTGATGTTTGTAACGTAAAAAAAAAACGAAAGTTTTGTCCATATCAATCTAATTTCACAATAAAATGGTGTTATAAGGCTACATTTGCACGAGAGTTTAAAAAACGTCGCGTTAACACCCGGCGTTTGAGTTCTGTACGGTCAGTTCGATTTAACGTCGAAAATCCAACAACGCTCGATAATTCAAATTCAATATCGATATCGATAAAAATTCGATAAAAACTCGTCGCGATTTAGAATAGAATAAAGCTTTATTCAGGATAACACATCATAACAAATTCAACATGACAAAACAGACAACACAATGTAAACGAGAGATGTGAACCTAAAATGGTCTCCACTCAGCAATGCCGTCGGCTTGGTTTGGCATACCACTGCCAACGGCGCTGGTTTTCTGTGGAGCCAGCGGGTCGGCTGAGCAGAATAGCATACTGTGCGACTTGTTAATCGGAGCTCAAGTGAAAATGTATATCTTATATGTATATGTATACATATATATGGAGTTAATTTTATAAGTATAAGATAAAGGTAAATAGTATTACAGACGATTACTCATAATTACAACTTCGGTAGGCGGCTGATCTGTGACGGTACGGTGTGTCTTTTAATTTGGTGTAAAGTTATTGTGGTTGAAGGATTAAGGTCATAGTGCATTGAAGAGAGTGTTATTGGCTCTCCTTGATCCTAAATAGTGTTTTGAGGAAGGTTTTAACAAATATAAACTATTAGGTACTTTGTTTTATTTTAAGGTAACAGTACATTGAGTGTCCGTAAAATATTTATTAAGTTTTAGTTTGATGCAACCAATTGAATTACACTCCTTTTAAAACCGCGTTTTTTTTTAAACCGCTTTCGTGTAAATAAATGCATGGGTATCAATGCGTGTCCTTTAAACGTTTTTTTAACGTC
Source organism: Hedya salicella (assembly GCA_905404275.2). Classification (NCBI taxonomy): domain Eukaryota; kingdom Metazoa; phylum Arthropoda; class Insecta; order Lepidoptera; family Tortricidae; genus Hedya; species Hedya salicella. The sequence continues at coordinate 49,921,933 of FR990097.1, read as the reverse complement.
CGTTGAAAGAGCGCTCGTGTCAATGTAGCCTAATTATGCCGTAAAATTAAGCCTGAATATATCAATTATTCGTGTATTCATTCTATTACTTTATGTATGTGTAAAAAAAAACTTCTCCTGTATAAATAAAACCTTGTATTGATTCAGTTTCTTCATTAAATAAAGCATGTCTGTAAGCACATAATACAGTTTTATTTTGCTACAATTCTCACACCGCTGATAAGGTAAGGATCGTCCATTAATTACGTGAGGTGTTTTTGGCGATTTTCCGACCTCATGGTGAGATTTCGTGAGATTTAGCTCAACTCTTCCTATCCCCCAATCTCACGTGAATTTATTAAAAATGTGTGACTTTGTGTTACCAGTGTTAACGCTTTGTAAAAAAACATAGTTTGTTTCATATTTTTATTTAAAGTTTGAAAACCACGATTACTGTGTAAGATTCAGCCATTTTTTAGTGACGAAATTACTATGAAATGTGACTTCGAAATGAGAAAGTATTTAAAACAGTTATCGGATAAATTGTATATCTGATGGTAAGTCCCTATTTAATTGTAATTTTTGCAACAAAAACTTTTTTATGTATGTAGCAATGGTAGGTATCGACTAAAAGTGGAGAAAAATAATCTTGTACATTCATATATTTTGTTAAATTTCGTATCGGCTGAAGATAACTTTGTCCATTTTCCTAATTTATCGCCTTTCCTACTACGAGAGTGTTGTCGATAGCAACATACAAATGTCAAAATGTCACCTTCCTAACTCGTCCACATTTTCATTTGGTCCGGACCTTAACTAATACACATTCCTATACAATCCTGTGAAGTAAACAGCCAGAAATCTGACGACTTATGCATCGGAAATTCGGATGCTTTTATACCTAAACTTCGGCCTCAGTACCTACACCGCGTAATGTTCACTAGAAAGGAGGCGGACTCTATTTAATTTTACTAACAAAATTCCCGGGATTTACCGGCATACTAGAAATTAATATAGTGCCTATGACGACACAGGAATGCAGACGAGTTGAGACAATGGCTGTTACAGTAATGTGGATAAATTATGAATTTGACGACTTATTCATTAGGACGAGTTGGCACGTTGGACGATATTGGCAATGAGCATTGACAAAATGACTTGTCGAGCACGCGTATTATAGGTTTAATGAATTTTAAGACAGCAAAAACTAAATTAATAATTTCAATATAGTTTATTCACGTATAAATATTTAAACCACTTTTAGCATGTAGCGGATTAGTGATTCTTGAAATGTTTATTTTTCGGATGGTTTAAACATATTTTTTCTCACAAATAAAGGCAGTTTCGTAGTAGCACGAGACGTCTCCGAATCCACCGAACTCGTACATGACTCCACATCCCTGGTTCCCGCCCAGGTTGTCTGGCTCTCCCATGTTCCAATTCTCGTAGCCCGCCTCAGCCAAGGTATCGCCTGCTCAAAACAATTTTGAATTACCAGAAGGTGCCTTTTTCGCGGAGAAATAAAGTAAATATCACTCTGTTTTATTTAGCATAGTATAATTATATCCTGTAACCATCCTCAAATGTTTTTCTATCCTTGTACCAAATATGTTGAAATCTATCCAGGAATATTGACATGATCTGAACGTGAAGACAGACATTAATAGTAGATTGTTTGACAAGGGGCTAAAATAAGCCATTAGGACACGAAGTGATTAATTTGGACGAGCTCACGAAGTGAGCGAGGACAAATATGTCCGAGTGTCATAATGGCTTTTAGCCACGTGTTAAACACTCTGCTTTTCACACAGTTTGAGCAATTCTATCAGAGAGTTTGGCCAATCTGCTTAGGTTGGTTTGTTTGTTTTTAATTATTCGTGAGGAGTATGCAGCTGGCCGCAAGTTTTTTTTTCAGTGTCATAGAAATTTGTATGGGATTATATGGCTTTCTTTTAAACCCTAGGGGCTAAATGTACTGTTTTAGTCTCGCTTCGCGAAGCTAATATGACGTACTTTTCGAGCAGGAGAAGTGAAAAGTGTATTTAGGCGGGGGCTGTAGGGGAGAAGTGGCATGAAAATGCCAGTTTACTAAATGAAGGAGAAAAGTCAGTTCCAATGCAATAAATAATGAGATTCGGCTTCTAAGTGGCTATTTATTTATTTGAGTACCTATGAATTATCAAATGGAAAGACATGAAAATCAGTATAAAAATTAGAGATATGACAATTTTAAAAACATTGTCTTTTGGCTCTTTCATAACTGATTGGTGTTCAAAAGAGCCACCTAAAGTTATGAAAGAGTACTTTAGTTTAAAGTGTAAATTATGCAGCTTAACAATTTTTATATAACCCTCTCTGTCAAAAAAATGGCCCACTCATTATTCCTTCCACCTAATTGTATACAAAAAGTACTAAGAGAATTATACTGCTAAGTCGGAGTCACTTGATAGTTTTGCGTGCAGTTTACACATTGGACGATTGGGAATGAGCAACGGCGCTTAGACGACTGGTTTTGCGTGCAGTTTACATTTTTTATTTAGCTGACTTATCGTGCTTCAAAACGGTATACAGAGTATACTTATAAATATACAATATAATTTGCCAGCAGACAAGCGTTAAAAAATCCCTAATCCATTGTTTATACAAAATTATTTCATTTTGTGCGGAACAGTAAATATTGTTTTTTTTTATCGCTGCATAAAGAAAATTGGAAATTTAAAAAGAATATCTGCTGAGCCGATTTGAGGCTCAGTATATTACCTAAAGAAATGTTACCAGCATTCAAAAGAGCCCATTTGGCTCCGATTGGACTGCTTGATTTTGAAAGTAACGTTTTTATACAATTGTATAGAAAAACTAATGAGTGGGCCAATTTTTTTGCCGGTGAGTGTATATTATATTAAACCCAATGGCATTTTTAAGTCTTTTCTAAAATTTGCTTTAAATTTACCAATGTTTTATTCGAGTCTAAGATTTTATGCAGAGTATTTGTAACTTTACTTATAATTTAATAAAAATCTTGCAAAATAAACAAATAAAATAAATTACATCTCCTATAATAAAAAAAATCCTTCATGCATTGACTTTCTCAAGCTCTTTCAAGGCCTTTTCACATATGGCTTTTTCTATATAAATATAAACTTCAAAATAACAACAGTATCAATACTTTTGCGTTTTAGTTTAACGTAACTATAATGCCAAATACATGCAATAACCAATAGGGTATAAACATGTTTAAATACTAATAGGGTATAAACATGTTTAAATACCAATAGGGTATAAACATGTTTAAATACCAATAGGGTATAAAATGTTTAAATACCAATAGGGTATAAATATGTTTAAATACCAATAGGGTATAAACATGTTTAAATACCAATAGGGTATAAACATGTTTAAATACCAATAGGGTATAAACATGTTTAAATACCAATAGGGTATAAACATGTTTAAATACCAATAGGGTATAAACATGTTTAAATACCAATAGGGTATAAACATGTTTAAATACCAATAGGGTATAAACATGTTTAAATACCAATAGGGTATAAACATGTTTAAATACCAATAGGGTATAAACATGTTTAAATACCAATAGGGTATAAACATGTTTAAATACCAATAGGGTATAAACATGTTTAAATACCAATAGGGTATAAACATGTTTAAATACCAATAGGGTATAAACATGGTTTTTTTATCGTTCCTCTTAACAAAATATTAAAACCCCGTAAAAATGATTTCAAAAAGTGGAATAAAAATTAATATCGTCCAAGAAATACGTATGATATAGGCATTTTAAACTACAAATTACTAATATTTTCTTCTGTTTCCGCGATTATTACTCATTGAAATAAAACAATTTAACGGATTATATTATTAAACGTCGGGAACTAAAATGAGATAATATACGCGATATAATCCGTTAAATTGTTTTATTTCAATTACTAATTAGACATCGTTGACAGAGAGGTCCGACATGTACTGTTACGTCATAGTCCACGCCGGCCATATAAACGCCATATTAAATACTTTTGCTAGAAAGAGATAAAATGAAATCTTTGATGGCTTATATCATTGTTATTATTATGGTTATTCAAAAAATATATCCGTGTACGTGTCATGTGAATGAGCTTTTGATAAAGCAAAAAAAAAATGCATATTCCCTATTCTTCAATCCTATGTTTTATATAATACAATGCTAAAAATAACAAAAGAAATGAAGCAAAATATCTACTTTTTGGTTCCCTGAACTTTGACTCGATCAACTGGCATCCGTTTGTTTTCGGTGAACAAACAAACAGACGGTTCATACCATTTCTCCCCTACAGGTTCCGGGCTTAAGGCTGTCCCAAACGGTTGACCCAAGTTCAAAATCAGGTTCTTACAAAAAAAACCAGCCCGTTTGTCGCCCCGCGTCTATTACCACGCGCGGTCTTGAGTTATACTTACGGCATATAATAAGCACATGCTCAACTCACCCTCAGACCAAGAAAAAAAGATAGACATGACATTACGAACAATTTAGTGAGGCCACAAAAAAACCATGCCAAAGCCAACTTCACGCAATACAAATACAAACAAACCATGTGCCGATCACTCGCGCACGCGTCTGCGCCTGCACTCCCCCGTTCCGCGCGCGACTGTTCTCATCAACTCCCTACTCCTGGCACAATCTGAATTTGTTTGCGAACGGGATAGGTAGGCTGATGAACGAATGGAAGTGAGTACTACAAAGAGAGCAAGATAGTAGCAGCTGTAAGTTAATTAGTTTTAATTACCTCTGAATCAATATAACGATTTGGTTTTTCTTACTGTTATGTTACATTATTTGTGATTCGTTTAATAAAGAAATAAACAAATGTGTGTGAAGTTGTCTGATTTGTCAAAACCATGCCAAAAAAACGGCTTCACTAAATTGTTTGTAATGTCACGTTTATCTTTTTTTCTTGGTCTGAGAACTCACCATTAACAGTCAGCCATCCATCCAACGCATAACGCCGAAACCCTAAGTGAACACGGTCAAAACCTTTAGGGAAAAGTTTTTTAAATAAGTTCGCTTCTTCGTAACTGTTGATAATTGCAAGGGTGGCACCCTCGTTGAAACATGTGGTGTAAGCGCTGAACGATGGTTTTGGAACTATGTGGACCTTGTAGCAGGACCCTGTGTCGTATAGAGTGTAACCTGCGGACGAGAAGGCAATATATACAGTGGCGTAGCTAGGCGTAGGCGAAGCGGGTCCTCGCACTTAATGGGGCCTCGCGCGGAGCCGCCTTGTGGATGATGAACATTTTCTTAAAACAAAAAGGGCCTGGAGGATAATGAAATAATGATCTTTATCCTGTAAGTAGGCCGTAAGGGCAGTTTTACAAGTCTGATTCTACGGCGTTTCCCAAGAGGAGACCACTGAGGAAAAGAAAGCCGAAACAAAATCAACCTCCCACAAAGTTTAGGTTAATAGGCACTACCTACCTGTTCCCACCTCTGATTACAATCATTCTTAATTACATCCTCCCACAAAGTTTAGGTTAATAGGCACTACCTACCTGTTCCCACCTCTGATTATAATCACTCTTAATTACATCCCCTCGCAAAATTTAGGTTAATAGGCACTACCTACCTGTTCCCACCTCTGATCATAATCACTCTTAATTACATCCTCCCACAAAGTTTAGGTTAATAGGCACTACCTACCTATTCCCACCTCTGATTACAATCACTCTTAATTACATCCTCTCGCAAATTTTAGGTTAATAGGCACGACCTACCTATTCCCACCTCTGATTACAATCACTCTTAATTACATCCTCCCGCAAAGTTTAGGTTAATAGGCACTAACTACCTGTTCCCACCTCTGATTACAATCATTCTTAATTACATCCTCCCACAAAGTTTAGGTTAATAGGCACTACCTACCCGTTCCCACCTCTGATTATACGATTTCTGACGACCGATTTGGCTCAGCGATTGGGAGTAACGTTGCCTGCGAAGCATCAAAGACTCAGGAACAAATATGTATGCTCATCACACACATACATGCCCTTACCGGAATTTGATCCCAGGACCTCAGCTTCGTAGGCAACGTTACTCCTACTGAGCCAAACCGGTCGTGTATTACGACCGGTATCTCCGATGGACCTATTGTATGTCCACTTTTAGGCTGTCAACGTATTTTTAAATATTCCTGCGTGATCAACGTATTTTTAAATTTTCTGCATTATACTTTGATAATTAATTCGAGAGCAAGATTTTACGTCAACGGGCGCACATCGTTAGTCTAGTTTTGGAGATATGGCGCTGTAATAGCGGACACACATACAGACGGCGCTGTAGACAGACAGAGTCACACCCACACCGTATGGAAGTGAAACTTGGGTATGGCAGATAAAACATGAAAGTAAACTGAATGTGGTAGAAATGAGTGCACTAAGAAGTACGTGTGGATTGCGGTTGTGCGATAGGATAAAGGACAGTGTGCTAAGAGAAAGGTATGGAATAGAAGAGGATGTAGGGACAAATATTGAGAAAGGCATGCTTCATGGTTTGGGCATGTCGAGAGGTTGGGAAAAGGTACACTGACAAAGATAATTTATTACTCGAAGGTATCTCAACAAAATTGCACTGATAAAATTACTGATGAACCGACCAAGAGCATGTCGGACCATGCTCAGTGTAGTGTTCCGCAGCCGTTCATATAAAAAATGCACTACAGATGATAAAGTGCACTAGCAAAAGAGCGTATCTCCACGGCACTTACGTCCTTTAGCTGAGAAGCGCAGTTTTTTGGTAATAACTCGAAAACAGCTTTACCGATTTCATTCAATATAGTTTTTATTGATAGTCAGAAGGCCTCATTTTCATGAATTTTTCCATAATTTTTTGACCCATGGTTGAAAAGTTAGAGGGGGGGGGGTCGCTATTTTTGGATGAGTTATATGTAATTCTACATAGTCGTTTTGAAATGAGAGCGTAACCACGTTGGTATGGAGAACCGAGCTTACCGTGGACTCTTAAAACTAAACATTTAACGATGTTATCTATCTATACATCTATCTATCTATCTATATCTATACATATCATAAAGCTGAAGAGGGGTCCAAAGTCTGTACATGGAAGATATACGAAATAAATTTGGCCGGGGATACTTAAAATCGATAACAGAACACGTTCCAACAGTTTTTAGAATTTTTGTCTGTTTGTCTGTTTATTTGCACGCGCATCACGTGAAAACGGCTGAACAGATTTTGATGCAAACTTTACCAATCGGTAGAAAAATCCCCGGGCAGGCGATAAAGACTATAAAAATTTAACCATTAAAAGGGGGGGTAGCCACTACATTTGATTGAGTTAAGTTAAGTTAAGCACCTGAATCTTATCGCGCTACTTAGGAAGGAGGTGCAAACTTCTCTCAAACATGTGTTACGAGCCCACGAGTATCGAGTACCTTGCTAAACTAACAGGTGGCGCTAAAATTAAAACCTTTTTGCCAAATCCATATTCATATCATAAATGCGAAAGTGAGTCTGTCTGTCTGTCTGTTACCTCTTCACGCTTAAACCGTTGAACCGATAATAATGAAATTTGGTATGGAGATAGTTTGAGTCCCGGGTTTGAGGCTAATTTTTATCCCGGAAAAATACCCTTATCCGCGATAAACAAATTTAAGGCGGACGAAGACGCGGGCAGAAGCTAGTAATTGAATAAAGAAACATAGTATAGTAACAATTAGTTCGCAAATAGCTAATAATAAATAAATCGTAACATTTAATTACTGTGTCACGCTTGCAAAGTTGAATAATTGAAAAAAACAATTCTTATACATAGATGGCGTTGTAGGTACATATCGGGGAACGGCTTTTTGTATGGTCAGTACTCTTGTTTTTGGTATATGACATGTACAGTGTGCCTTGCACAGCAATTTTTGGGAAAGGTGGGCTGTGTCGGTCAGGGTAGGCAGTGCCTTGTATGTATATATGTATGTATGGATGTGTGTAAGCATATACATATATGTGTCGCAGGGAAATAGCTAAAAATGAGATTTGAACAAATCTCTAAGGGATATGACTAAATCACGCAGGATATTAAAATGGCGAATCAATTTTATCATTTGCCTAGAAAAAATCAGTAATTTAATCAAATCCCTAAAAGAGTTTAGTGAAATGACGAAATCAGCCCAAAGAGGCAACTCGTTTTATCATTTCACCAGATTTTTAGTGATTTGATAAAATTCCTGAAACACGCCAGTGAGTTGACGAAACGAACTCGCAAAGTCAACTCGTTTTATCATTTCACTAGACACGTTCAGTAATATGACAGATGTTTTCTAGGTAAATGATAACGTATATTCGCCATTTTAACATCCTGCGTGATGTGGTCATATCCCTTAGAGATTTGTTCAAATATCTGTTTTGGCCATTTTGCTGGGAGATATGTACTATATGGACGATATGTACGTCTGTATGTGTGTAAGCATGTATGTACTATTTACCATCGTCGATACACTTCTTTGGAGCTTTAGTAGAAGTGGTTGTCGTAGTAGTAATACTAGTCGTGCTTATGTCGGTCCATTCTGCCTCGATGGAAGATATCTGTGTATCTGTAAGAACACGTATAATATCTATACTATTATAAAGATGTAAAATGAAATGTCTATACATTGAAGATATTTTCAAAAATAAATATTGTAAAGAACTTTTTGGAGGTCACTGAATCGAAAATAATTTATTTTTTGTGAATTGTATGTGTCGTGGCGTCATCACGCTTAAACGCTTAACGGATTTCAAATATTTTTGGCCATGTACCAGGGCATTCCCAAATGGTTATATGATACTTTTTACTCGAATACCCTAAAGAAAACAAGAGGGTCACGATTTTTATTTCCTCCGCTGACGAAGTAACGTGCATCTTCGAGTACTTAATTCATTATAAAACATTTATTCATTTATTCAACATTACAAGCCATGTTTATCACAGGAGATGTTAATTATAGGTAGTAGATACATGACACCCTGTTAGGGCGTATAAAGAGCCACCTAAAGTTATGAAAGAGTTCTTTAGTTTAAAGTGTAAATTATGCAGCTTAACAATTGTTATATAACCCTCTCTGTCAAAAAAATGGCCCACTCATTATTCCTTCCACCTAATTGTATACAAAAAGTACTAAGAGAATTATACTGCTAAGTCGGAGTCACTTGATAGTTTTGCGTGCAGTTTACACATTGGACGATTGGGAATGAGCAACGGCGCTTAGACGACTGGTTTTGCGTGCAGTTTACATTTTTTATTTAGCTGACTTATCGTGCTTCAAAACGGTATACAGAGTATACTTATAAATATACAATATAATTAATAATCTTAGGTACTAAACACTTATCTTACTCAATATCTACACTACATCAACGTATGTCAAAAGGATTTCATTCAAATTAAATTAACTACTACAATGTATGTCAAAATGACGTCATTCAAATTAATTTAATACATGACAAAAACGATATCATTTAGCTTAAATTTCCTACTACAATGCATGCTAGAGACGATGCCATTTAAATTAAAATAATAATTACAATGTGCGTCAATATGATGTCATTTAAACTAAAATAAGTAATAATACTAATACTAATGTCAAAACAATTTCATTTACATTAAAATAATTGCCACATTCAACTCACAAGAATAAAACTTCGTGCACATCACACAAACACTTGCCCAGACCGGGATTCGAACCCGAGACCGCCAGCTTCGTAGGCCGTTGGGCAATCAACTGAGACACACGTGTCATCGTGTCGGTGTATAGAATATGTTTAAGGTATATACATACTCTATACACCGTTGGCAAGAGGAACCCGACAATTTTTAACCCTCTACAAAAAAGAGGGAATGTTATATTAATGTTTCCCTGAGTGTCTGTCTGCGACGTCGTAGCTCTGGAACGAATGGAGTGATTTTGATTTATTGGATACATTGATTTATTTATTTCATGATAAAATAACAATATAAATTTGTTGAATATCAAAGTTACACATATTTAAATGATAATCTTCAACTTAATTAAAATAATAATAAAATGAAAATAATAAATAATACCAGTTATAATTAAATTTCATCTCGAAATAAGGACCACGCCATCTAGTTTAAAAATATAAATAGAACAGAACCCTTATCTTAATTATATTATAAACGTCAAAGTTTGTGCCGAATGTATGTACGTTCCTCTTAATCTTAATAACTACTGAACGATAAAAAAGCATAATACTTATTCAATATAATAATGAAATTATATGATGGAAAAGTGCAAAATATTATGAAGTGTACCCAGGTAAGATTAATTTTAATAACAACATACTTACTTCATAATTTTAATTAACATATTTCTAATGACCTAAGGAACACGTTGTTAAAATCTTTCAGATTCCATGTTTGTTTGTTTGTAAACACTTTATTGTACATAAAAACAATAAAACAAAAACGGTAAAGTAGTAAATTTGTACAAAGGTGAACTTATCCCTTTCAGGGATCTCTTACAGTTAACCTTAGAGCAAATGAGAGAGAAGAACAAACATCAACGCGGATAAACAAACCAACAAGTTAATATGCACAATGACATTAAAACTATTAAAAGGCAAAGTAGCATACACACACACATAAACCTTAAATAGTAATATAATAGCATATATATATTATCTAAATAAATAAATATACCTGTGTAAATAAATAAATAAAATAATAAATAAATATTACACAACAATTTTACACTAATCGAACTAATCCCATGGCAAGTTCAACAAGCCCAAGCCTTGGGTACAAGAACACGATTATGGGTACAAGAAGACGATATATTTAATAGATATATTTGTTATATACATAGAAAACAACCAAGACTCAGGAACAAATATTGATGCTCATCACACAGATATTTGCCCTTACCGGGATTTGAACCCAGGACCTTCAGCTTGGCAAGCAACGTTACTCCCGGTGAGCTAAACCGATCGTAAATATACATTTATATGCATATAATAAATATAAGTACACAAACGGATAAATATATATCAATACTTGTATATATAGTTTTAATGGAAAATTTAAACGTATATAATAAAACATAGTCTTCCGGGACAGTAGTATCCTTTAACCCTTTCTCCTGTCTAAATTCATACAATTCCTTTCTTTACCCTTTTATCCTTCCTCCTATTCTGCCAATCCAAGGTATGCCGTGCCGGTGGATGTGTGGCTAGAGGCGAGTCTAGTCGTTTAGCGTGCCGAATTGCCCTGGGACTGGTGACACCAGAATAATGCTAAACTCTTACCTGGTATGCGGGGCTCTGCTGGGTTCGAATATTTTATCCCTAGCAGCTCGTGGGAACGCAATGAGTTTAAATAATTTCAAAAAACATAATAATGAAATAATAATGAAATAATGAAATAATGATCTTTATTCTGTAAGTAGGCCACAAGGGCACTTTTACAAGTCTGACTCTACGGCGTTTCCCAAGAGGAGACCACTGAAGAGAAGAAAGCCGAAATAAACTCAACAGTCAGTCATTTTTTCGAAATAACTCTTATATCTATTACAATCTTCGTACTTATATGTTTTGAGTATAAACTCAATGCGTTCTTCAAGGAAACATATCAAAACTTATAAAAGTAAAAAAAAAAAAATCTAGAATATAAAAAAGCTAAATAGTGATTTTTATTTAAAACAACTTACATACGTTTGATATGCCACCTTATAAGAACCGTGTCCCGGTAAAACTAAATTATTTGGTTTCTGTTTTGGGCCATGCATTTTTGTCTGTTAAATAGTCCTCTACCCTATAATAAGCCTTTGCCATTAGGGACTCTTTTAAGTACTTTAATAATATATAATGGCGGCGATGTGGATCGCAACCCATCACGTCTCGGTCCCAGCGAAAGCGAAGAGTGGGCTATGGAGAGCCGCTTTGCTTCGTTAAATATAAGGGGAGGAATGCATGATAAAATAGATAAAGTATATCAGATGGTGGATGCGAGAAATAGAGAGATTAATGAATGTTGGTGAAGCGGCAGTTGTATGCCAGGACCGTAGCAAGTGGAAGGAGGTAGTCTATGCCTACCTACCCCGTAATAGGGAAAAGGCGTGATTTTATGTACGTATGTATGTATAATAAAACAATGTGATGCTGCATTCAAGATTATTTCCTCAGCACAAGGACCAGCGGATTTTACCTTCAGTTGAAGTAAACGTATTATGATGGATGCCAGGCTTCCTCTCGCAAATGAACGAAAGAGTATTGTTGCATTCGAAGGTACCGAATGATCGATCTTGATATATTACTGCGCACACCGTCTCACCACTAGTCGGTCCCTCTTCATTGAAAAATTCTGAGAAAATAAAGTTTATGGATGTAGAAGTAATTCCATCTTTACGAGCTGTAAAGGTATCTGCTCGGGGTGAAAATAACTTTACAGTTCTGCACTAGGCGACGCTAAACGGCAAAAGAGTCGGACCTTATTCGATTTAAGAGATGGACCTTAATCGTGAACCGGTCCAGTCACCGTTCTTCTCGCATTCATGAACGTCGAGCAATTTAAAATAAAACCATGAGCCCCTTTCACAAGAGCTTGTAACTTGTATTACAAACGGAAATCTCGTTCCAATAATACGTATTAAAAAGAGACTTCCATTTGAATAACATCACAATTGTTATTTGGAAAACTATAAATTGCAATGGTGCGCCAAGTCGTCACGTACCTCTATCAAGAACAGTCGCCCAGCTGGCCTTTTCTCTAAAGTGTCCTACGAAAGCAGGGTAAGCATTTGCAAGCCCCAGCCTTCCAAAGGCCTCCTCTTCCTCAAACATGTCCAGTACAACAAGATGGCCTCTCTCGTTATTGCAGGTAGCCCGAGCGTCGTACCACGTCGCTTTCTCTAAACGCAACCTATAGCAAGACTGCGTATTTTCATTGAATGTGTATCCTGAAAAATATACAAACAAGTGTTAAAGAATTGGAGACTGCAGTAAATCATATTCTATGTTTGTTATTTATTTATTGTAGGAGAACCAACAGCTAATACAGTACAAATAGAAACTTAGATAGAAGTATAGAGCCAATTACAGGAAATCACGAATAGATATTGCACAAGAAACAGTTAAGTGGCAACGCGACGCGCATAACGACGCGCACACAAGTCAAGTATATATATAAACTATGACATACCAGACAAAGAACAGGACAGACAACCTCAATACCTAATACCCAAAAACAATATAACACAAACATGGTAATGAGAATCGCTAATTTGCCTTTTTACACCAAGGCCTTGGGTAAAGTCAGGAAGCACTGCTCCGATCATTGGAATCAGTTTTTCGATTAACGATCCTAAGAAAGTGGAATCTGGTACCAGGACTATTCAACCCGAAACCTTACAGTCTCCTTGGATAAACCACTATTACAAGGCAAAATCTAGTAATAGCGACGAGACTACGCTCTGAACACGTCCCTACTATTTTTTGTTTTTTTTTAATGGGAAAATCTATTACTCCGAACCGTATTGATTGCGGGGTCATTGAGTACGTATATCATGTCTTGATGGAATGCGTACGGAAGGGGTCTCATCGTGCAACCTTCAGCACTGGAGACTGTAATGCGGGGTTGGCCAACCCAGAATCAGGGCAAGCCAAATAGTTTTATAAGTTTTATAAAATGTGCGTTCAGTAAATTGCAATTACACTTTAGAGAACATATGGAGCGGCATGGTCGTTCAACGACCAAGCTCCTTAAAATTAAGATTTTAAAAAAAACGCTCATTCTAAAACGCACTAATTAAATTTCGCCTCACAGAAGGAATTACACAATTAAATATATTAATATCAAGCTATCTCGTCACATTGTTCAAATTTCGACTTGCACGGTTAAGGAATCTGTTCCGTCTGTATTATTTGGATAATGTAGCCTCAGATGGATAGGAGGGTAGTGCCTTTTAGGCCGAGAAGGAGCAAATGACAGTTCATGTAGCGTTCAGGACAGTCAATGCCGCCTTTTGTGATATTAAGCAAGAAAATAATATCAGCTATTTCACGACGCTTATATGGATCAGATGATGATTCTTACCAGTATTAAGGTAATTTGATGCTACCCGTGTAGCTGGGTATCTCCAGATGGTTTTAGGATAGTTTTTACCCGACTACGCTGGAGAAAAACAGAGGGGTTATGACTTTTTCTCCTCCGCGAACTAAGTTACAGGCATGTTCTAGTAGGTATATAAAGTAGAACCTACCGTCGTCCCAGCCGCATCTGTGTATAGCTTCGGTGGAAGTGGCCAGCTCTTCACTCTCTGTACTTGGTGATGCTGACGTAGGTGCTGGTGTGTCAACTTCATCTGTAAATGTAAGACGATCAAAATCCTGATAGGACTTTCAGCCAATGGTCTTATAGGGATGAGATTCCTGCAGGAAGGCATATACAATTGTGAGCCGCATAGGTACAGCCTATTCGCTCCAACACCTACGGATTATTATCTATCCTTCTTCCTTACTATATTATAAACGTGAAAGTATGTATGTACGTTCCACTTAATCTCAAAATTTACTACACGATTTTCTATGAAACTTTCCAGTTATGTACCTTGTATATCAGAATAGGACATAGGCTATAATGTATGTTAAATTTCATCCCTTTCAGGGACGAAAAAGGGGTTGAAACTTTGTAAGCTATAAATTGCATCTCTACGCGGACGAAGTCGCGGGCAACAGCTAGTACTATTATAAAGTTGTAAAAATTTAATGTTTGTTTGTGTCGTTGTGGCTTGATGACGCTAAATCGGCTTAACGGATTTCGACTATTTTTGGTACACGGGTAGCTGGGTATCTCCAGATGGTTATAGGATACTTTTTACCCGACTATGCTAAAGAAAAAATGAAAGCGATGGAAGTTGCGGGCGCCTTCTAGTTCAAATTAAAATTCAAATATTTATTGTCATATTGTGAGTTAGTTATAAAGGTCTCATTGCCTTGACTTTATCGTACAAAGGCGAACTTAATGCCATGGCGCAATCTCTATCAGTCAATTTAGGGCAAAGCAGAAAGATTGTAGGTGGTGCTTAGTTATATAATAACTAGAAAATACGTGTGAAGAAATACAGTTAAATACATGAATGATATAAATGTGAAAGTGTGTCTGTCTGTCTGTCTGTCTGTCTGTTACCTCTTCACGCTTAAACCGCAGAACTGATTGGAATGAAATTTGGTATGGAGATAGTTTGAGTCTAGGGAAAGGACATAGGCTACTTTTTATCTCCGAAAAATAGCCTTATCTGCGATAAAAGAATTTAAGGCGGACGAAGTCGCGGACTTAAGCTAGTATATTATGTACAAATACAAAATTATTTATTTCATTAAAACACTTAATTACACAACACAAGGGATGGGGTCTCCCATTAAGCATGATATATATAGTGGACAATGAGAAGGCCTTTGATTCTGTCGAGACATGGGCAGTACTGCAGTCGCTCCAGCGATGCCGGATTGACTGTCGGTATATATCGAGGTGCTGAGGAGTGTGTACAACAACGCCAGTATGTCGGTCCGAGTACAAGACCAGATTACGGAAGCGATCCCGTTGCAGAGAGGTGTGAGACAAGGAGATGTAATATCTCCGAAGCTCTTCACGAACGCAATGGAAGACGCCTTCAAGCTCTTGGAATGGCAAGGATTCGGCATCAGCATTAATGGCGAGTACATCACGCACCTTCGGTTTGCTGACGATATCGTGGTCATGACAGAGACGCTGGAGAATCTCGGTATGATGCTCGAAGATCTCAGTAGAGTACCCCAACAGGTGGGCCTTAAGATGAACATGGACAAGACGAAGATCATGTCGAATGTCCATGTAGTGCCCACCACAGTATTGGTTAGTAACTCGGTCCTCGAAGATGTCGCGAATACCATGACAAACAATCCAGTTAGGCAGGTCCAACTTCGAGAAAGAGATCAATCGACGGATCCAACTCGGATGGGCAGCGTTTGGGAAACTGCGAAGTGTCTTCTCGTACAGGATACTTCAGTGCTTGAAGACGAAAGTCTTCAACCAGTGCGTATTACCGGTGATGACCTACGGAGCCGAGACGTGGTCTCTGACTATGGGCTTCTTAAGAAAGCTCAGAGTCACTCAGCGAGCTATGGAAAGGGCTATGCTCGGGATCTCTGTACGAGATCGAATCAGAAATGAGGAGATTCGTAGATAACCAAGGTCACCGACATAGCAAACAGGGTAAGCAAACTGAAGTTGCAATGGGCAGGGCACAAGTTCGAAGAACCGATGTCTGGTGGTGCAGAAAGGTTCTCGAGTGGAGACCACTTACCGGCAAGCGCAGCGTAATTCAATAAGTAATCATTATTATTAGTCATACGTTTGTAAAGTTTGCATGTCCATGTTGGCGAGATGTGCTGATCCTAACAAAGTTGTTCCATCATATTGTTAACCATGTCCCAAGCAAATAAATTTCATTTCATTTTTCCATTTCGGGTTGCCCGCTTCTGGAACGACTTCTTCTCAAAATTAAACAGGCCCCGAATACGTTTGCATTCAAAAAGTCTGTGTGCACTTTGATGGCAGAACCGAAGACTTTCAGTCGGTCTGCTTAATACGATTCATCGTAAGTTGCAGATAGGTAGATTGAAGTTTATGTTTTATGTAAAGCCCGAGATTTATTGATAGTTTCCTTTTATTATTGTTGATTGATTTTAAAATTTACGTGTACTTATCTAATTATCAATAACAACATGCTAATTTTCACGGGTATACTACATAAATACGAAAAATGTAATTCCGATATTCAGAATCACGAATTTTATTATTCCAATTCTTATAATTCCGAATGGATCAAAATCTCGAATATGTCAATTCCGATATATCATAAATTTTTATTATTCATTAATTTTAAATATTCATTTATAAATCCTAAATTTTAAAATGTCGAACGTTTACTTTTCCAATTTTCAAAATTCCGAATTTCAATACACCGAATAATAAGAAGTCCGACTGAATAATAATCCGAAATATCAAAAGTGCGAATTCTTTATACTAAAATGCCGAATATCATTACACCAACCAATAATAAATCCGACTAAACAAAAGTCTGAAACATCAGAATAACCTAACCTACAGTTTTCGGTTTTTGGCCCATGTTCCATTTTGTCAGTTGTGTACATGCAAACGAGCATTTTGACGCTCCGCTCGCGTCGTTGAAACACGAATGTCAAAATTCCGATTATTAAAAATCACGAACTTTATATTTCCGAATGTCAAAATTCCGAATTAGCAATGACATTTCGGATAATTAAAATTCGGATTATTATTTATCGGGGCAAAAACACATCGGGCTTTTGATTCTTCGGGGTTATAAGCATCAGAATATTAAACATTCGGATTTTAGATATTCGGTAAAGTAAATTTCGTGCTTTTCAATAATCGATATTTTAATACAAAACAATATAAAATTCGGAATTTCAACAATCGGAATAAGCTAATTCGGAATAAAATATTTCGGATTATTTGGGTGTTCCCAATTTTCACACCCAACAATAACACAATTACACAACACACACACACCCTATACTTTTCCCAAACATACCTACCTCCATCCCCGTCTCTCTTTTCCCCCTCCAGATATCTCTGAAGGTCATATCCCCACTAGTTTTCCCCTTCGACTTACCTCTTATGGTCAGATCCGCCACTAGTTGCGCTCTACATAAATTTAGCTTATATAAAACTTCCTTCCCACTTACCGACCGTTCGTCCCACGCTCCACGCTACTTACAGTTAAACTTCAAAGTGTCTTACTTGTCTGCGACCTGCCGAAACCCTGCTGCACCATCTACAGTCCACTGCATGGACCCATTACGGCCCCGTCCGTAACACTAACCATGAGCAGTCGAAGTAATGTCTTCGCGGTTGGCCTTTCTCTCACAAATGAAGGGAGTAGGGACGTTACACCCAAAGCTGCCTATTCCATGACTTCCATCTGGGTACATGACTGCACAACTCGTCTTACTATCAGTCCAGTTTTCGTCGTCTTCCAAATATTGATCTGATCAAGAAAATAAGGCTTTGATTAGCTGCAAACTTAATATAGAGCATTAAACTACGGGAGATGCCATGCGAACATATTCTCATCTGCCAAAGTATAATAACACAAATCACTATAAACAATAATGTCATTATCAGGCCCCTATTTCACAATCGTGACCAATGTCGGGTGACAGCGAGAATATCACGTACATTGCGTGCCCAGTATAAAGTAAGGAGATGTATCGAGCTTGCGGGGATCGCCGTGAACATAAAATTGTCGTTGTCACCTGACAATTGTCACAATTGTGAAAAAGGGGCGATCTTCATCCGGTTAGGTACTGAAACCATCTTAATGGCTTGTCGAGAATGGAATTTCTTTTTATGTTACAGGGGGCAAACGAGCTGATGCATAGCCTGATGGTAAGCGATCGCCGTCGCCCATAGACACCTGCAACACCGGAGGAGTCACAATTGCGTTGCCGGCCTTTCAGGTTGGAGTACGCTCCTTTCTTGAAGGCTTGAAGGTCGCATCGGTCCGGAAATACTGCAGACGATAATTTATTCCACAGTTCAGTAATTACTCTACTACAAATCCTTATCACATACCTTTACCAAGAACAGTCACCCAGTGCACATTATATTTAAAGATATGCCCTATGAAAGCAGGGTATGCGTTGTAAAGGACCAGTGGCCCGAAGACGTCCGCCTCGGCGGTGCTCTCGATGACAGCCAGGTGCCCGCCCTCGGCTGCGCACGCGGCGCGCGCGGCGTACCACGTCTCTTTGGAGGAGTGGAACTTGTAGCAGGAATGGGTGACTTCATTGAATGTGTATGCTGTAAAGATATGAATTCTTAGCGCCTGATTATTGATTACGTGAGACAATTTCTGACCTCCCTCCTCCTAAGTAAGAAAAAGTTAAATTGACGAACCTCAGATTTCAAGATCAGTATCTACCAAAAATGCAAAAAAGTGGTAAAAATATAAAAAACTGGCCAAGTGTGAGTCCGACTCGCGCACCGAGGGTTCCGTACAAACTTTCACTTAACCTAAAATTATTATATTACCCGGTTCCGGTTGAGTTAAGTTTGCACCTGATATCTATAGCATAGCATACAAATGAGGTGCAAACTTAACGCAACCGGGCTGTCCAAATATGTCTTTTGAAAAATACATATTTGGACCCAGCCCATTTTTTATGATTTAATTAAGATTTACTTACAAATGTATAGTTTTCAGATTTTTATATGTATTTGTAGTATGTCACGATATTACTTGCCAAATTTCATAGTTCTATGCCAACGGAAAGTACCGAAATATACGTTTTTGCGGCATAAATGGCCGTATCTTATTATTACGTTAATGTGGAAGTTTGATTTTTTTCACAACTTCAAGGGACCGTAGACCCGAGTATATGGTGTTAACGTTCACGTGTTCCCGAGATACAGAGTCTTGACAGACAGATGGACAACAAAGTGATCCTATAAAGTTCCGTTTTTTTTCGATGGAGGTACGGAACCCTAAAAACACGTTGGTTCATGTTCTTAAATGGTGTTACTCATATAAATATTCGTTTTGAAATTATAGCGACGATTAATACTAGCTTATCTTTGTGATCATAATTATTGTAAATATTATTATTATCAGTTATCACTTATCAGTTTATTTATTGCTTTCATAGCTACATTGGAAGATGGTATATTTTATATTTTGCTACTATGAAACCCTGAAAGGGCACTGCAACATTTAACATAATGTTATATGCTTAATAGCAACGTAAATACTAAATATTATATAATCTTACTACCTAAATTAAAAAGTGTACAACTTCACAGCCTATACATAGAAATTACTTACTCTTTGTGTAAGAACAATCAAGTCCTCAACCCCCAATTATCTTAATAAATAAATGAATAGCCCCTTCAACAGATTATGACCACAGATTTCGGCAATGGCGTGCGGTCGATATAGGCACCAACGCACTACATGAACCGCACGTAAATTATGTAAAAATATCATACTTCCCTTTATCTTTTACGTCACTAACTTAAATGTTAACAAAACATAATAATATATTCGATTACATTGTACTTTAACATCTGGCGGTTACGCCAAAAAACCCCAAGCAAGTAGTGTATTAGCTTTCTCTTTTTTTGATGCGCACGAGCAATAAATGCGTCCCTTATTACAAATTACGCTCATTGGCCGGCACGGCGTTTGGGGCGTGGTTTTTTCTTGACGATGCAGGCCCTTAAAGTCTATAGCGTTACTCGTTTGCGATGTATAAAGTGGAACCTACCGTCATCCGCGCCGCACTTGCCTTCAGCTTTGGTAGAAGTGGCTGGTTTGGACCCTTCTCCACTTGGTGACTCGGGTACTGGCGTGCCATCTGTATATTCATATTCATATTCGTTTGTATGTATTGATCATAAATTGTCAGTTTTACAGATCCACGTTCATAATTATATATAAGTATAGTGCAGTGTTACAAAATAATATCATGTCAGAGTAGAAATAATAATTCATAAATAAAAGCAATAATTATCAAAATGTCAATACATTATCATTATCATCATTGAGTGCGTCATTCAGTTAAATCATTAAATTATTCATTCAAGAATTCCGTCCCGTAATAGTAGACTCTTTGTCCCAGCAGTGACTTGAGTTTCAATTCAAAACCTAGATTTTTTTACAATCCTTAATTTCACCCAAGACCTGCAGACTGCTAGCTGTTTTTTTTAAGTCGGTGCCTTTGGAGTTCTCAGTCGTGCTCTCTCTTGTGCTGAAACCTATTAAGGTGCGTCCACACTTGTATCATTTGCTCGTATCCGATCACCGTGCCGTGGCATGACTGCGTATCGCGCTGCTTGGACGCTCACTGTCGGCGCGCCGATCATGCCGCACTCTTCCGATATAAGTGTATGATACGCGTAGCAAATGGATTTCGAGCGATGGGATTGGCGCAATTGGACGTTGCGCCAATCCGATCGCGTGATCGTGACACGTGATCATGCCACGCGACGATGAGCTGATACGGGCAAATGATACAAATGTGGACGCACCTTTACTCGTCCACTTTTTTTTGGGAAAAATATCTAAGTTGTAAATAGGAGACCTAAGAAATTTAAAAATCATCACACATTTAAATAAAACAATTAAAACGGATTATATCTCATACTAGAAAGTGTCCGTAACTTCGTGGAAGGAAAAAAATATATAACCCTCTTTTTTTAGAGAGTCGGATAAATAGTTTCCTATATATAACCATCTGTGGCTGCCCTGCTATCCGTCGACCAAAAATACTCGAAATCCGTTTAGTCGTTTTGGCGTAATGAAGCCTTAAAGACATATACAAAAACCCAAAAAATATATTTTTCCATTCGGTGACCTTTAAATGTTTTTCTTTTCTCCTCCTCTGACGAAGTATTGGGCACCTTCTAGTATGCAAGGACCATTAAAACAAGAGGACTGACACTTGCCATGCTTTGCATCGTGTTCCGATCGCAAGGAGATATTCTGGTAAAAACTAGATGGCGCCATAAAAATAAACATTTAAATATGTTGTAATTGAATAAAGAAACATAGTATAGTAACAATTAGTTCGCAAATAGCTAATCCTTATCCTTACTATATTATAAATGTGAAAGTATGTATGTACGTTCCATTTAATCTCAAAAACTACTGGACGAATTTTTATGAAACTTTCCAGCTATGTACCTTATATATCAGAATAGAACATAGGCTATAATGTATGTCAAATTTCATCCCTTTTAGGGACGAAAAACGGGGTGAAAATTTGTATGGAGAGTAAATATTTTTTTTACGCTAGAAACTTAAAATCTTGGTAACATACTTCACATAATATTTTCTTCTGTTTCCGCGATTATTACTCATTGAAATAAAACAATTTAACGGATTATATCGCGTACGGTCACGGGAGGCAGTCCTCCCGTGACCATGGAAAGCTGGAAAGCTTCCGAAACGTCGGGAACTAAAATGAGATAATATACGCGATATAATCCGTTAAATTGTTTTATTTCAATGAACATACTTCACATTTAAATTAGTAAAATATCGAGTTTTGGGGAAAGATAGGTAAGTTTTAAGTAAGTTGTTTTATTTGCTCTTTTTATCCCGGAAAAATACCTTTCATCCGCGATAAACGAATCTAAGGCGGACGAAGTCGCGGGCGGCCGCTGGTAATAAATAAATCGTAACATTTAATAACTGTGTCACGCTTGTAAAGTTGAATAATTGTAAAATATAATTCTTACAAATAGATGGCGTTGTACATATCGGGGAATGGCTTTTTATATGGAGATGGTCAACCCCTCGTTTTAATGGTCCTTGCAGCATGTAATAAAAATAATTATGATTTTTATATCTATTTAAATAAATGATAGATCTGGATGTTTATGGAGGTTTTCCATTAGACGTGTATGATTTAAGGGGAGGGGGGCATGATCCCCGCAACCCTTCCCCCTCTTCGGATCCACACTGAACATAACTAATAATAATAAGTACCTAAATATCACGGACAATCTTACAAATATCAACCTAGTCCCAGACTAAGCAAAGCTTGTACTACAAGTTCTATGCAGTATACCTACATAATATAAAGATAAATCTATACTATCATAAAGTTGTAAAAATTAAATGTCTGTACATTGAAGATATTTTCAAAAAAAATATTGTTACGAGGTTACGAGGTCACTAAAACGAAAACCCTTTATTTTTTGTATGTTTGTATGTGTCGTTGTGGCTTCATCACGCAAAATTAGCTAAACAGTTTTCCACAATTTTTGGTACACGGGTAGCTAGGTATCGCCAAATGGTTATAGGATACTTTTTACCCAATTACGCTGAAGAAAAAACGACGGGTTATGACTTTGTCTCCTCCACGAACGAAGTTGCGGGTATCTTCTAGATATAAATATTATAATACTTAAATACATAGTAAAGATCCAAAACCCAGGAACAAACAGTCGAGCTCATCCCACAAACATTTGCCCTCACCGGGATTTGAACCCTAGTCTGAGAGTTTTTTTTTGCAGCGTTTCCTTTCAACTCAGTATGCCTCATTTGCGAAATGCTACTTGGTAAATTATTAAAATATAATAGTTAAGCCCTTCTGGCACATGTGTAACTGTCTTTACAGATTAAGCCCATCTGGCATGTATGTACACCTTTATTTGTTTTTTCAAAGTGGGTAGTTTGCACAAATTGTAACTTTGATAGAGGAAAATATATCTTTTCTCAGTCAACCCGTGACCATGGAAAACTGAAAAGCTTAAGAAACGTCGGGAACTCAAATGAGATAATATACGCGATATAATCCGTTAAGTTGTTTTATTTAAATGAGTAATAATTGCGGAAACAGAAGAAAATATCATACATAATTTACCAATAAAAATTTACATTGTACAATTTATTATTACATTTGATTGCCTACATACATGTTGATGGAAATCTCTGAAACAGTTATTTCTTCCAAGGAAACAGGCACGTTACATTTTGAGCAAGACCACTGTGTTGTCCCTTGGCGACTAGGTAATTTGAATCTTTTTTTTTTAATCAGTGAGTTTTTAACAATATATGGGTTTTCTTTTTACCAACACAGGCTTATTCATTAAAGTCGGAGATCGAATTCGACATCAAAGTTGTAAACAAATGGGTTGCCACCAAAAAAAATTTAACGCAAGCGGTGGGTAATAAAATCTTTGAAATACTCATAAAAAGCTACCATATTCAGAGTTAAATATAGTCTGGCTATAATATCTTTACCCCACCAATTTTAATTGTTTTATCTGTGCTTTGGTATATGGCAACACTGAATATAGGGCACTAAATAGTCTTAGGAATAATAAATAAGTCACTAACACCACATAATATATTCTAAGTGCACTTAAGAGGCTGCTAAAAGCTAAATGGCTTCAATTGAACATTATTTTAACAAAAACCATATTGGTGTTATTCAAAAGTACTAAGATTGGTTAATCTTACCAGCTAAAGACTTAATGCAATGTAAACATCGGCGCTCTTTTCAGCGATAATCGCTACTTGCTGTTGCATCGAAGTTAATGATTATGCGGAAAAGCAGTTCTCGCTGAACACTTTTATATGGTTTTCCCATAATTAAACCTTTATTTTTTTTAAAACCAACGCCCGAAAGATAAATTGTTTCTTAAGACACATAAACAACTTGACGTCTGTCAGTGACAACATGCAGAAAAGAGAGCGTTCAAGTATTACGTAACGAATTTGGGAGGAGGGCGGAAAGGGGTCTTGTAAAACGTTAGGATGTCTTACAGGGGCGGGAGGGGGTGTCCTTTCAACCATTTTAAAATGTTTTTTCTCAAAATTTCAAATTGAATGACCACTACATTTCTTTAACTTGGTGATTACGTAACGTTTTACTGGGTGGGGAGGGGTTGGGGTCAAAAATTGCGTTACGTAATACTTGAACGCTCCCAAAGACACACTTTAGACCATAAGGCTTAAAATCGATTAATTTCATAGCTAGCCGCCATTTTAGTTTATCCGTCAGTCCATCACACGACATTCGTTATTCGTTGTCTGAACTTTGTCGAATGAATGTGCTTCTCGTTATTTGTAGTTTGTTATTGTTGCATTCAAACAAACATTTGGTCAATAAAGTTCAGATATAAAAATAAGATGAAAAGATGATCCCTGGCACGTTACATTTGACGTTGACAGTTGAATGTTTACATTTTTGATCTCGAATTAGATCCCCGACTTTAGATTAGTCCATGCCACTGATATAATATAACTAACCGTCAATCGAGGTAGCCGTGTCAACGAGGCTAGACTTCCTCTCACAAATGAAGGGAGCAGTGTCGTTGCACGTCAAGGTGCCGACACCTCCATGACTTCCATCCGGGTACATGACTGCATATCTTGTCTCACTGCTACTCCAGTCTTCATCGTATTTTAAATAATGATCTGTTTGAGAAAGTAAAGTTTGCTTACCGTTTCCATAAATGGGTCATTCTCTTTTTATTAAGAGTCCCCGGTAAGCTCGGTTCTCCATACAAACGTAGTTACGCTCTAATTTTAAAACGACTAGCTTGTTTGCTCTGAAACGTTGTACTTAGAATAAGTTAAGGTATATGCGGGCCTGTAATTAGTTTATGTAGCTTCAGATGACATAGTAAAATAAATACAGTGAATTTAAGTTTTTCATACAAAACTTGTTCTTGCTGTATTTCGTTTGTTTTATAAACTAGAGCCATATAAACTAATTACAAGCCTAGATATACCTCATGCCATTGTGTATGTAAAGTTTCATTACAATCCATCACGTAGTTTCAAAATGACAACGAAACTTAATTTGTATCGGAAGATGAAATATGGCCGAACTTGCTGGGGACTCTACGAATTTAGTTTTTCAAATAAATAACCAATATTCATGAAAATCTTTATAAAATTAACATGCTAGGCATAAGTTCTCTAAGGA
Source organism: Hedya salicella (assembly GCA_905404275.2). Lineage (NCBI taxonomy): Eukaryota > Metazoa > Arthropoda > Insecta > Lepidoptera > Tortricidae > Hedya > Hedya salicella. The sequence goes on along the minus strand of FR990097.1, from coordinate 49,896,430 downwards.
CTCTTATATACGAATAGTGATAATTGATCATTATAGCCGTAAAAAGGTAACGCAGCGGTAAATACCTTATTTTCATAATAAAGTGGGGACATCGATGACCACTGCGTTACCTGATTTATAATTATGAACGGTGACCAAATGTAAATGACAGTTTAACAATACTATATTTTAGATTAGGCCAAAAAAACAATCTATCACTTTTTGTACAATATGCTTCTTACGTAAAGATGCGAAAAAAATGTGGTGGTAAAGTATTATAATGGCCCAATTATTCAATGTTCTAATATAATTTTAAAGTACATATATAATATAATATTAAATAAAACATATAATAGTCGTAATACAACCGTTTTTGAATAGGTAATTCTTTATAAAATAAAACCCATTAGGTTAAATTTGTTTCACAATAACCCTGTAAAATTAACATCTTCAGCAGAATTAAAGAAAATTAGTACACACATTAATACTTTGTGACATTCAGTTTTATGGCAGTCGACACAGACTCTGGAAATCGGTTATGGGTACAAGTGACAAGTATCCGACCAACAGCACTATGGGAAGTGTCAGTAGGACTTCTAAATACCGGAAATTTCATAAAATCGGTATAAATAATGGAACTTTCTTCGCCAATCCCGGAATCCCGGGATTTAAACCAGTGGTATTAAACAGAATAGGTATTATCGTTATTCGAAAGCGAACGTCGGTTGTCTATTGGCATAGACAACCGACGGATGAGAATACACGCTCAGATTCTACATTAGTCAGTACAACTGACAGAAAAAAGTCGTAAGTTACAGTCAGAAATATACTTTTCTCAAACATGCAATGAAATATTGATGTTAAATGTTCCTTATAATAGGTTGCGAAGTATGACGTTTCAGGTACGGCTAGGACATGAGGCCGTTAATGGAATTTCATACAAATCATGCAGGTTTAGGCAAAGTCCTCTTTTTTAATTTCCATTCCCCATAAATTTGTTGCACAGGCATCATGAAATTCTGCCACTATGCGTATTAAAAAATAAAACTTTGATTTTTTTTGACGTTTATTTCATTTCATGTTTAACAAAAGCACTATATATACCTCGGCGGGAAATATGGGGTTGCCCGCCTCAGACCTATCCGGCCTCAATTCGGCCGGCAACCCCTTTCGTCCTGGCCTCTGTAGTAATGTACTATTACGGCTACCTCAACTGCTGTCGTAGTAGACACACATGTCAACTCGTGAAATAGAATCAAGATCTCCGTCTTTCTGTCTCGCAACGGCGCTCAAGTTTTTGGGTGCGCGAATTCTATTAATTTCATTTCCGGCTCAGATGCAATACTTTCAAATGTGTTTTCTTCATTACCCGAGCGTGTATTGTAAATAATATGTTGTTTCGTTGCTACTTCTGGTAACAGGTAGTCCTGATAACAGGAGTGCCGCTTTTTTCTAGAAGATATCGTGCAACATAACATGCCAAGCACTATGAACCATCTGGCTGCTTCGTGTTCGATGCGCTAGATCAGTTGATACCGCAATCAGTCACTATATAGATGGAGAGAGAGAGAGATACAAAAACTAGGCGCGAGCGCAAATAATAAGTGTCGTAGAAAAATAGTGAAGCTGTGTATCGTTATTTTGATTGCTAAATTAAGTTTGTATCGCATACATCACTGGTTCTTAATAATACCGGGATCCCGGGATTTTTCTTCTAATACCGGTATTAAAAAAAACGATCGCAAAAAGTCGGTATCCCGGGATTGATCAGTCTTCTTCGTGTCGTCGAGGACGGAGAAGAGGTAGAGATATAACATATATAACACAACACAACGTGTCTTTGAAGTCTAAATGGTTCCAGACCTAATATACAAAATGTCCGTGAAGCCTGTAAGCGTAAATAATAATTATTTATGTCAGCAAATACCTTCACCGAGAACAGTTTCCGAATGTTTATGTATCCTGACATGCCCTATGAAAGCAGGGAAGCTATTGGTGATGACCAGTTCCCCGAAGACGTCCGCCTCGGCGGTGCTCTCGATGACAGCCAGGTGCCCGCCCTCGGCTGCGCACGCGGCGCGCGCGGCGTGCCACGTCTCTTTGGAGGAGTGGAACTTGTAGCAGGACTGGGTGGCTTCGTAGAATGTGTATCCTGGAAACATGTCTTTATTTATTTAAACTTTTTGCACAATATGATATGGTACAAATGGCAAACTTAATGCCTTAAGGCATCATGTACTAGTCAACCATAGGACCAAACATAAATACTTATACAATACAATAGTGAATATCAAAAAACAGTAAAAAATATTTCAAACAGTGGAATTAAAATTAAAAGCAACCAAGAAATACGCGTGATATAGGCATTTTATGTTCAAAGATTATTTATTTTCTCAAATGAATAACAATTCACTTATATGAGAAAACTGAAATAACTTACAATCATGTATACAGTGAGCGGAATATGAAAAGTTATTGTCGCATCATTCAAAAATACACCAACAAATAGTAACATTAGTAACAATAGTTCTTAACACTAAACAAAAAGTGGGTAGAAATTATCTTTTATCGTCAACTAAGAAACAAAGATATTAAGCACATTGTGTCGTCTTACTTCAAGTACGCTCGCGATATTAGTTTAAAATTTAATTTAGTGCGTAGAGTGACTAACAAGCGCTGTTGCCGCGTTGAAGCCCCGCTCCCCTCAAATCATAACACAGTTTATTTAGTCGTAATGATCTTCTGCGACTGATAAATATTTTGTAGCAAAGGTATGTTTTTTTAAATGTTGTGAGTTTTGGAATTGCCGATTCAACTACAAGTAATAAGGCATATATTTATTTAAACTATTGCTATGGGTTTTCTTTTTATTTATTTTCATTACTATATTTCATGTGGAATCAATTATACAATTCGGACCCTAAAAAAAATTGAGGCGGGAACGTGAATTTCATTTTGTCAAAGATTGTCTGCTGTGTTATTTTTACGAAAATAAGTTACATAAACATGTGTCAAATTTCCTCGCATATTTGGAGAAAAGCAGTGCATACATGCCTCGGCAGGAATGTCATTTCGTGGATTCGTATCTATTGAAGGACTCGGCTACGCCTCGTCCTTCAAAACCGTACTCATCCACGAAATGACTTTTCCCGGCCTCTGCAGTAATACACTATTATTCCTATGGCCTGATATTTTGTGTGTATATAATCATGTAGTTATAGACCTATACCTACATATTATGACATCATCATTAAAAAGTATTTATTTTGATAACAATTTTGATAACGAAAAAGTGAAAGAAATCTTAGCAACATTAAACAAAATGACACAATTAATAAAAGCAAAAAAACGCAATATGCGTACTTCGTAGGTTTTGAACTCAAGACCAGAAATGCGCTAGGACACTTCAAGTTCATAAACGCGTATATTATCACTGTGATTAATGGATTATTAGTTCTTTCGAGACCATGGACGTAACGCGACGTCCGAAACGTCGAAGAATTACCAACGAAAGGTATTTAAATAAATCATATTTATACGCGATTAAGCCCCGTTTTGTTGTGTTGTGATAATGAGTGAAGAACGTGTAAGTTTAAATCAATGTTCCAATATGGAATTCCCTAAAGTAACGCCTGAATCTATCAATTATTATCACTGATATCACGTTGAAAGAAAACGGGTTAGGACTTTTTTATCCTTCGCGGATGAAGTGCCCTCCTTGTAGTCTGTATAAAGTGGAACCTACCGTCGTCTGCGCCGCAGTTGTGTACAGCTTCCGTGGAGATGGCCGGCTCGGTGCCCTCTGAATCTGTAACTGTTAGCTGTCATTGTCATATAAAGGTCGATTTCACCAATTTAGTATAAGTCTTATTTCAATAATAAATCATTAATTAATCGGGAGTAAACTCATTTTACTTTATAATATTTACCTTAAAGACAAAATCTTACACCGCCGATTTCGGCTGAGTAGGTAAACTGTTAGTAGATTAGTACAGAATTGCCCTGGGACTGGTGACCCCAGGATAAGGCTGAACCCTTACCTGGTATGCGGGGCTCTGCTGGATTCGAATATTTTATCCCTAGCTGCTCGTGGGAACACAAATGGCGGCGATGTGGTTCGCAACCCATCACGTCTCGGTCCCAGCGAAAGCGATGAGTGGGCTATGGAGAGCCGCTTTGCTACGTTAAATGTAAGGGGAGGAATGAATGATAAAATAGATGAAGTATGATGATGGATGCGAGAAATATTGATATTCTGTGCGTGAATGAGACAAAGCAAAAGGGTTGTGACAGCACAAAATGAAGACTTGTACTCCAGGACCGCAGCAAGTGGAAGGAGATAGTCTCTGCCTACCCCGTAATGGGAAAAAGCCGTGATTGTATGTATGTAAATATCGGGGAACGATTTTTTGTACGGCGATCAACAGTCCTCTTTTTTTAATGGTCCCTGGGGTGTAGCAATTTAACATACCGTCGTCGCCGTTTGTCGTTTTGCTTGTGATTCGATCTTGAGTCAAAGTCATCTCTGGTATTGGTGACTCAGATGTTGTGCCATCTGAAACTATAAGACAAAAAAAGTTTAGGGGCTCCCATACGGGAATGACCTTCGATCCGGAGCTCTTCACTGTTCTGTGTTGTACTTGCACCTATATGTCTCATCGTGTTGACAACCACCGTTGTTACCAATATACTGTTTCAGTTTATCTTCACGAGTCACCGAAACCAAGATAAACACCATCAAAATGTGCTGTTTTTTTTTTTAGTTTCGGTTACATGTATGGAGTTTTATTTAATTTTATTATTTAACTATGAAACGATATCCTGGCTTCAAACCATTCAGCTAAAGACTTCAAGACTTTCTGGAAAAATACAAATAAGCACAATGTCAGGCCGGGAGTCCCTGGTGAACGTCGGTGGTGTAAGTGACAAGAGGAGTATCGCTAACAGTTTTAGGCAATTATTTACTGTATCCGCTTCACACATATCCTCCGAGGGCAAGATAAGCGATACTGAGACCATCGCGGGAGAGAAAACCATAACTTTTTCTGCGAAACAAATTAATACTATAATTAAAAACATGCAGAGGGGAAAATCTCCGAGGCACGATGGTCTCAGTATCGAGCATCTAAAATATGCGGGGTCCCACTTGCCTAGACTGTTAGGGATGTTCTTTACGCTTTGCTTACGACATGCTTACCTCCCTGAACCGCTTATGAAAACCGTGGTGGTACCGCTTCTTAAAAATAAGATGGGAGACATGTCAGATTTTGCTAATTATAGGCCCATCTCGCTTGCTACTGTAATCGCTAAAGTACTTGATGGTCTGCTTAATGACCATCTCCGTTGCCACATAAAACTCCAAGACGCGCAGTTCGGTTTTAGAGCAGGATTGTCTACAGAGAGTGCAATATTATGTCTTAAGCAAACTATCAGGTACTACAAGGATAGGAGCACGCCAATATATGCGTGTTTCCTTGATTTGTCGAAGGCGTTCGACCAGGTGGCCTATAATCTGCTGTGGGATAAGCTGAGTAAAACAACGGTACCCGCTGAATGTACTTCTCTGCTGAAATTTTGGTACTCCAATCAGACCAATCAGGTGAAGTGGGCGGGAGAGTGGTCTGATGAATACAGGCTTGAGTGCGGTGTAAGGCAGGGAGGATTGACGTCTCCTGTCCTCTTTAATTTGTATGTCAATGGGTTGATTGAGGAGCTTAGCAGCCTACATGTCGGATGCCATATAGACGGGGTATGTGTCTATAACATAAGTTATGCTAACGATATGGTGCTGCTGGGCCCCTCAATCAACTCCATTAGGCGACTGATTGCGATTTGTGAGAGTTACGCCGATCGACACGGTCTTAGGTACAACGCCAGTAAGAGTGAGATGGTCGTGTTCAAGGCCCGTAAATATAATCCACAAAATGTACCTGAGATAGTGTTGAGCGGCGTGGCTCTCAAAGTTGTTAATAAATTTAAATATCTAGGTCATATAGTCACGGATAACCTTGACGATGACCTTGATATGGAACGAGAAAGAAGGGCCCTGGCAGTGCGGGGCAACATGCTCATTCGTAGATTTGCACGGTGTACAAGAGATGTTAAGCTGACACTATTTAGGGCGTTTTGCACATCCTTCTACTCGTGCAGTCTATGGGTGAAGCATACGAAGCGCGTTTATAATACGTTGCGTGTCCAGTACAATAACATTTTCAGGATGCTGTTTAAGCTTCCTCGCCACTGTAGTGCATCCGGTATGTTTGCGGAGGCCCGGACAGATGGTTTTCACGCTATCCGTCGCAAAAGGGTCGCCTCGATGCTAAGACGCGTGAGGAATAGCAGTAACGGCATCCTGAGCATGTTGGCTGGACGTCTGGATTGCCCTATGTTGTTGCACTGGGTGGGCATTTGTACAGGGAAGTTAAAATAAGTTAGATTTAGTTTACTAACACCTAGTTTTGTAAGTTATTGCCATTGGATTTGCTACTAACACCATATGGATCTCGCATCTGAAATAAATGATTTTTATTTTATTTTATTTTTATTTTTTATTAAACTAAGTAGCGGCTCACACGAGACACATATACTCCAAATTTCATCAATGTACATTTTGTAGCTTTTGAGTAAAATGCCTGTGACATACCGACGGACGGACAGACGGACGGGCAGATGGACGGACGGACGGACATGACGAAACTACAAGAGTTTCGGTTTTGCCATTTTGGCTACGGAACCCTAAAAAGAAGGGTTATGACTTATTCTCCTCCTCGAACGAACTTTTATATTTGTTTTATTTTTTTTAATTTTTTATTTATTATTAATTGTGGGTACATATCACTTACAGACTATTTTATCCAACACATGATACATACTATACTATTATGTCAAATATAAAATGTCAAGAAATAAACAATAAATTACATTATTAACACACGTAACCTCTACTTACTTCATTAAATTATACACAACACAAATGATTTACGACCATCTTTGTGAACTCAGTCAGGTTACAACTAAACAAATCTATTTTGTCAGATATTTGGTTCAGTATTTTTATGCCTCTGGTAAGAGGCGCATTAGCCAGAAGGTTGGTGCGAGCGAGGGGCACGGCTAGCAGGCGCGCGCTGCGTGCTCCGCGCCTCATGCGACTACGAGGCCCCACCAGCCCGAGCGACCCCAGCACATCGGGGTTATGTATGGTTCCTCTCAGTATCTCAACTATGTACGTGGCTAAGGCTAGATTTCTCCGGACCTCTAACTTGTTGTAGCCGACCATTCCGAGAACAAAAAGTGTCGGATACATAAGCGGATAGTATGGATACACGCCATATATGTACTTTAAAGTACAGGTATCTGCAGAACTTATTTTGGATCCGCTCTACCATCGCGATGTATTTTTCCTCGTGCGGGTTCCAAATATTTGCTCCACTTTCCAGCCTGCTTCTTACTAGCGCATTATACTGGGACCTTACCGCAGCGGTGCTATAAAACGACTTTGTTTGGCGCAATATGAAACCTAAGTTTCTAAAGGCTTTTCTACAGGTGTCTATAATGTGCTTTCGGAATGACAGGTCAGATGCGATGTTCAGCCCCAGATCACGCACAGCCCTCACCCGCGGCGCCCGCTGTCCGCCCACGTGGTAGTCGTGTTGCAATGGGGAAAGTGCTCTACTCAAGACATGACACTGCATTTTGACAGGTTGAATAATAGCTTGTTTTCATTACTCCACTGTACTACCCTGTCAATGTCATTTTGCAATTCATTGCAGTTGTTTGCATCCTTAATCTTTAAAAGCAGCTTCAAGTCATCCGCAAATAAGAGGCAGATTGCATTTTCTACTACTGATGGGAGATCGTTAACCATCAGAGTGAATTCTAAAGGTCCCAAGTTGCTACCCTGACCTACTCCTGATAGAGCCTTCATACTCAACATAGTGCTTTCTGCCTCTTAGATAGTGGGCAAAAAAGTTTAGTAGACTCGGTGTGAATCCAGCAGCGGCTAACTTCATCAAAAGTACATCATTGTCGACGGTATCAAACGCCTTTTTAAAATCAAAGTACACAACATCGACTTGCCCACCCAGATGTTCCAGCTCTGGTGCCGTGTAGTTCATGAAGCACAACAGATTACTTTCAGTGCTGCGGCCGGGCTTAAAGCCGTGCTGCGCTTCACTTAATCTCGCGCTCACTTGGGGATATATAGCTGCGTGCAACACTGATTCAAAGACCTTGGCAAACGTCGAAAGAACTGCCACTGGCCTGAATCCACTTACATCTGTTCCGCCTCCTCCCTTGGGAACGGGCGTCACCCGCGTCGTTTTCCAGCACTCAGTAAAATACCTTTATCTAGACATAAGTTAAATATATGTAAAAGTGGATCTTCTAGCGCGGCACTACAATCTTTGGCAATATACGGTGGAATGCCGTCCGGGCCTGCAGAACGCTTCGGCTTGAAGCGCTTGAGAGCAGCGCGCACGTCTCACAGTGGAAGCTGCGCTACGTGCACGCCGCAGCCGCCGCCCCCGCGTCTAGGCGAGGCTCGATGTCACTGTACACAGAGTGAAAGTATTTCGCTAGTTCTCGAGCGCAGTCCTCTCGTTTCAACACTTGACCTTCCTTCGAAACCTCGCCCGTTTGTCGACTGGACCTCTTTCAAATTCAAATTCAAATTCAAAATTCTTTATTGCGTTAGAAGTACATTTTTATGGTATCTAAGGGATGGGGCCGCCCAGTAAGCAATATTTGCCTGTGTTGGGAGACACCGCTCTTCCTTACGTAAAATAAGGTACTTAGCTAATTACGTTAAAGTACATATACATTCTAGATATTATGATATTTACGAGTATTAAAACTACTAACATAAACTAACAACAAGGTTCAGCTAAATAAAATAACATTTGATTATGCTTGAGATGTTGGTACTGTTGGTACAAATCTAACATTTACGTGAATGTGTTTGTGTGTATTCGTGAATTGCGGGGTACTTATCTATACTCTACACAGTGTGTATATATTTTCATAACAGTAGACTCTCTGTTTCACTGTATGTTCGATTTTTTAGCCAAATAGTTAGCGCCTTTTTACATTCGTGGTAAGATTCTGAGTAAATATCTAATTGTTTATTAATTTTATTATATAGGTGCACTGATTTCGCATTGAACTGCTTCCTGGCAAATTTAGTTCTACTTATGATTGGTTCTGCTACGTTAACTATAGTCCTTTTACTTTTATGATTATTATTGTAAGGCAAGGTCTTGTGTTTTTTTAGAATACATTGCAACATGTATAGTTTTCTTACTGAAAGAAGATCACTAATTCGGTATAGTTCTTCGGTTGGGAATCTTATGTTTTTAAAATACATGACTTTGATTAATGCACGCTGTGCTCGTTCGAGGTCAATGAAGCGACTCTTGGCTGCACCCCCCCAAGCACATATACAGTACATCAGAATAGATTGGCCTAACGATATGTATATTTCATTAAGGAGGTTACGGGACTTAGATTGTTTCTGGATTGTGCTCGGTACAACGTGTCTAAGCGACCTGAAGATCCAGATTAGTTTTCTGACTCTCCCAATGACTTGATCAATATGAGGGTACCAGTTTAAGTGCTGATCTAGGAGGACTCCCAGATATTTGGTTTGGGTAACCTTTTCTATGGTCGGGCAACTACAGGTATCGGTGATAGATTGATGACAGAAGTGGATTTTAAGAGAAAAATCAGAAAACGGTTGTGTGCTAGCTGTAATACTGAAGCACATGTAGTTAGTTTTACTTGTGTTTAGTGTCAAATAGTTTGCTTTTAGCCATTTCGATATCTGTGCCATACCCAATTCAGTACTGTATTTAACCTGATCCCAAGTCTTTCCTGTGAACACAACGGCAGTATCGTCAGCGTACGAAAATAGGTTTGCGTTTGGGATGGCCATATCACAGAGGTCATTAATATACAGCAAAAATAGAGATGGTCCCAGAACACTCCCCTGGGGAACGCCGTAAGAGACGTTTTCATCCCCACTGACAATTTCGCCGAGTTTAACCCTTTGTTTCCTATCAGTAAGGTAACTCTTGAAGAGAGAGAGTGGTATGCCCCTAATCCCATATTTTTCCAGTTTCTGTACAAGAATAGGAATAGAGACGGTGTCAAAAGCTTTTTTCAGGTCTAAAAAGACTGCTAAGCACTTATTACCCTTGTCGAGATTTCCTGTGACTAGCGAAGTAAGAGCGGATACTGCGTCTTCTGTAGATTTTTTCTGTCTAAATCCGAATTGTGCAGTAGACAAAAGGTTAAATTTATTTAAGTAACTTAAGAGTCTAGTGTTTATAAGTTTTTCCATAATCTTCGATATTGCAGGCAGTACTGAAATGGGCCTATAGTTGCTGACATCGTCTCTATTCCCATTCTTGTACACAGGAGTGATAAGAGATTGTTTTAATGAATTTGGAAATATTCCCAGGCCAAAACTAGTGTTTATCAGGTGCGTTATTATTGGGACTACTTCTTTGGATGTATATTTTAGGAAACTTGTTGAGACATTATCCCACCCCGGTGCGCTACTAGACTTTAGGTTTGACAGAGTGAGATAAACTTCGTCTTCACTAGCGGGTAATAAAACGAAAGAGCCTGGCAGCGCTGGAAGATTGCTGAGGTTTAGGTCATAATGAGAGTTGGGGAGAATTTGATTGGCAAGTTCTTTTCCTATATTGGCAAAGTATTTATTTATGTAGTCAGCAGATTCAGCAGGTGTATTTTTAATATTGTATAGCTCTTGATTAATATTATTCGATTTGCTAGTATATGTTATGGCTTTTATATTCTTCCAAAGTAATTTACTGTTATTAATTGATTTTACTATAAGGTCTCTCTCATATCTCCTTTTAAGTTTTTTTAGCAGATTGTTACAAAAATTTCTATAGCGAATATATGTTATTTTTACTATTATATTGTCGGGATTATTACGCACATTTAATTGTAGCTTGTTTCTATTACGTATACATCGCAATATTCCGGGAGTGACCCAAGGCTTAATAATACGCTTCTTGCTAGGTATCACAGTGACTTTGGTGTTTTCTTGTATAGATTCACTGAGAAGAAGTATCAGACGATTAGTTATTGTCTCAGGATCATGACAGAATAGTAATTCGGATAGATTTTTACTTTGTAGGTATTTTAGGGCATCTTCGAAGTTCAATGCTACTTTGTTTTTATTTGTATTGTGCATGTCTTTTGTTTTTGAAATAGATAGGAAAGTTGTAAAATGGTCGGTTGTAGTAGTCTTAATAATAGCTATAGTGGGTGAAAATTTTATCTTATTTATTTTTATAATAAAGTGGTCTAAACAGTTATTTTCTCTTGTGGGTTTTGTGTGACCAGCTAAAAGTCCAAATGTTGCTAACATGTTCAAATAATTTGTTCTGTTCTTGTATTCATGCAAAGGCTCTAGGAGTTTAGGTTTTATGTTTATGTTGATATCGCCAGCGATTATTATGTTATTACTCGTAGACAAGTTCATGGTGTCTATATGAGTTTTCAAAGAATCTATGAAGGTTTCGGCATTAGTAGATGAGGGGGATCGATAGATGCATAAGACTGTGTTGTTGAGTATCTCTAGTTGGAGGCAAGATGCTTGAGTTACGTTTATTTCTTTTACTTTATGTTTTAGAAAGTTTTTTACGTATAAGACTACTCCGTCATTTTGGTTCAGCTGACGCAGAGTGAAATAACAATCATAATTTTCGATTTGAGGCAGCGGTTTGTTTAAATTTAATCTACACTCTGTAAGGGCAATAATGTCCGGTTTGAAATTTAATTTACTAAGCGTGAGCATAAAGTTATCAAAATTGCAATAAATACTTCTTATATTTTGTGAAATTATCGTTAGATCATTGTTTTTAATGTAAACTTGCTTTATTAAATCCTCTGCAGAGTCACAGTCAATGATACGCGCTATTTCGATACCGTCTACTTCCTTAATTGCACGCAGTGTATCACACATTTTTATTATGTAAAAGTAAGCACTTCAGTATTAGCAAAATGTTATATATTATATGTAATTGTTTAAAAATAGAGTAGAGCAGAGAACAGAGAGATTTGTTATTTTTTTGTATTATAGAGCTTTTTGAGTTTGTGTGTAGTTTTAGTTTATGCATGTGTAAGTGTGAAATATAGTTTATATTGTATTCGTTTGTGAGGGTGGACCAGAGAACAGTATCATAACATACAAACATCATATCATTTTGCACGTTAATATACCAACTTAAACTTAGATTACTAATTATTCGATTACTTAGGATTAGGACATATTTGAGAACGGTCAGTCATTCCTGTAATAGGCGTTGCACTTGTTCTTCAGAATTGATTTGAATAATTGATGATTCATCCGTTTTGCGTATGTATACCTTGCCATATGACGTCCAACAGTACTTGTAGTCTTTAGATTTTTTAAGGTCACGTGCCAAGAAATGCAAACGGGAACCCTTGGACGTAAGGTGCTCTGAGAGGTATATCGGGGTATCCTGGTTAGAAGTGAAGCCCAGGTGTTCAGCGCATAGTTTAGAAGTGTTTGTGGTGTTAAAAGTCTTTGCTGCTTTAAGCAGATCTAATTTTAGCAGAGCAGAGTTAGTCTCGACAATGATTGTCGAGGTCTGCTGATTGGGTTTCTTCGTACTTACTCTATAGATATCTTTTATATCAGATCTAGTTATATTACACTCTAGTTTTCCGGATAAGCAGTTAACCATCGCTAGAAGATCTCGTTTTGTTTCATTTTTCCTTTTAGGTACGTTTTTTATCTCGATGTTTGACTTGCGGGACCCAATTTGCATCTCTTCCACTTTATTTTCTAAGAAGATGATGTAGTCGTTGTCATCTTTCAATTGTTTCTCAATCTCTCCAAATCTTTTTGCAAATTCCTCATTTTGTTTCGTTAGTTCTGATACAGAGGCCTCAATACTTTCGTTTGTACGTTTTATTTCCTTCATGGTAGCTTTAATTTCCCGAAGTTCAGATGTTTGACTGTTTGTAAAGAAGGTGATGAGCTTCCGCATTTCAAGTCTGAAATCGTCAAGCTGCCCGCTTGCAACGAAAGCTGGCTCATCTCGGTGCTCTCGGTTTTTAATTTGACGTTGGGTGACGTAATCTGGAGACGACTCGCTTGCGTCTTCATGCAATTCGCATACTGACATGTTTGTTTCCTCCATTGTTACAATTTTAAAACAGTAGCAGTACCAGGATATCAGTAAATAGAGGAGTAACTAAAATAGTACGAGGGGTCTACTTGGCTGGTCGACAATCGATTACTGCATGTATCCGTCCAGATAAGGTTGACCTCTGGCGGCGTTGCTTGCAAAAATATAGCTGTCCTTGTTTTTCACGTGCAATGTGCCGTAGCGTTGTTAAGTTATGAGTTGTATTAATTGAATGGGGCGCTTACTTGCAATGCAGCCGCCAAGCTTCACTTTGGTTCTTCAGTCCTAGTACTCGCTGTGATTTTATTTACAATATTTAATATTCATTTTTGAAATTTTCAATAATAGAAATTACGTATAAACACGTCTGCACTGTACAGAAGTCCGGGGGAAGAGGAACCTCTTTGATTTGACAAAACCCCAAAAAGACTTAGGGTCTTGTACGAATTGCTCTTGTAACCGCTGTTGATATGCTTTGAACGAACTACTAATTTCTCTCTTTACTTAGATCTAAAGTGTGAAAACATTTTGTAGTCATTTTCAGACCCGCTAATTTTATATGATTTGTGCCACTTTACTTTTTCCTTTATGTTCCGTATTGTATCCTTTGTGTACCATTCCGGATAACAATATTTATTACCGATGTCGAGTTTCCTTACTTTGACAGGAGTGCAACCTTGAATAATGTCATTAACCCTGTTATAAAAATGTTGAACGGCCTCGTTGACATCACTTATGTCATAGAGAGCTGACCAATCTACTAGAGCAATTTCGGAATACAATTTAAAAAAATGACACTACCGAAAATTCCATTGCGGGTACCGTAGGGGCTGGCCGACCTCCGATGGCTCGGGTTCGGAGCGCGGCCGCCGCGCGCCCGAGTACTTCACGCACACCTGGAGCGGCGGGTGATGCTCGTCCAACGGGACAATAGGATCGTTCGCTCCACCCACTAACACCTCCCCTTCTTCCGCGGATGTTAGCACCAAGTCCAACAGTCGGTCATTAGCATTAGTAACTAGGTTTCGCTGACTGAGTCCACAAAAAGTTATAAAAAAAAAAAATTATTTTGGACATTTAGTGAGGCTCAACACAAGTTAAGGTCACCCAATATTAATACATTCTCGTATTTAGATGAAAATAATTCTAAAACATGAAATTATTGCAAATTATCATTTTCACTACTTTTAGGGGGGATATATACGACACAGCAAAGAAAAGAATAATTATTTCTCACTGTCACTACCGCCGAGACGAGCTCGTATTCTGCAGAGTCTATATTGTGACCGGGCAGCGTCACTGGCTCCAGACTGAGGCCGGGCCGCGGCGCCGCGATCAGCATGGCTCCGCCGTGCTTTCGCCCATCAGCTCGGTCGCAGCGAATTACTATGAATCCTTTAGGCACTAATTCACCATCGCAAATACTCTCATTCGTACCTGATTCCGTAATTGCAAATAGGTCAGACGCAGCTGTTGAAATATTATGAGAGAAAGTGATTAATTTTGTCCGCAGACCACGAACATTCTGGTAGTATAATTCAACTGTTCTACTTTTAGGTCCTTTCCGGTTGCATTGATACGTGTTGACTTTCGGGTCGATTATTACTCTTAGAGTTTGAGGTACGAAAAAACTGCCTCCAGGGCTTTACCGCGATGTCCTTCGCCCAATTCCTAGGGTCCATTACCCTTTCAGCATGCTGCGACGGGACCGTCAATTTAAATGACGCATAGTTTCCCCTAGCTTTTAGGGTTTCAACCATGCAGACGTCCTCACTACAAACAACTTTAAGATGCTCACGAACCATCTACCAGTTTTGAGATAGTAAATACGTATGTAGCTTCCTACTATACTACCTCTCTGACGCTTCCAGTTGCGTTGCTCCCGGCAGCGCCGTACCCAGCTTGACGCCTAAAGATTTTGGTAGAGATTTCTGCGGATTCTTTGTACATTTTACCCAGCCCTCATCAGCAAGCTCAGAGCTAACGGTCTCATCAATTGTTTGGGAATCTGTTCTCGTTGCGTCATGCTCGCCGATGAATGTTTGCACCTCTTCAACTTGCAACTTTTAGTATATACATATAGTAGGGTGGCCATCCGTCCAGGTTTTCCCGAATTTGTCCTAGTTTGGAGGCTGTCCGGGGGCGTGCGGGCTTTTAAAATGGACTCTTTTTGTATCAGAAAAAACCTAATTAAACTATACAAAACCTAACATGTCCGGCCAAAATGCGATTTCCTCCAAATATTCAGGGTTTTTGAAGTTTTTGTCCGGGTTCGGCTATTACCAAGATGACAGCCCTAAGTATATGTATAAAGTGGAACCTACCGTCGTCTGCGCCGAATTTCTGTACAGCTTCCGTGGAGATGGCCGGCTCGGCGCACTCTGTACTTGGTGATGGTGATGCTGATGTAGATGCTGGTGTGTTATCTGTAACTGTTAGCTGTCATTGTCATATAAAGGTCGATATTACCAATTTAGTATAAGTCTTATTCCAATAATAAATCATTAATTACTTGCGAGTAAACTCATTCAACGTTAAAATATTTACCCTAAAGACAAAATCTTATACAGCCGATTTCGACTGAGGGTAGATTTCACGAACGTAGTATAAGTCTTATTCCAATAAATCATTATCGCTCGCTTTTTAGCGATAAGACCGCCTGTTGTTTACCATTTCTCATACTGGTTTAGATTTAAGTGTCTGCTGTTATTTTCTTTTGGTGTGCACTAAAGAGTACTTATTATTATTATTATCATTAATTACTCGTGAGTAAACTCGTTTTACGTTTCACCAATAACTAACCTAAAGGATCAAATCTCTAAACTAGAGAAAAAATTTACACCGCCGATTT
The DNA here is from genome assembly GCA_905404275.2 of Hedya salicella. Lineage (NCBI taxonomy): Eukaryota > Metazoa > Arthropoda > Insecta > Lepidoptera > Tortricidae > Hedya > Hedya salicella. The sequence goes on along the minus strand of FR990097.1, from coordinate 49,880,413 downwards.
CGGCTCAGTAAACTGTTAGGCGAATTCCATATTTACTTCACAATTGATTTATAATATATAGATTGAGATATTAAAATAAATACGGACTAATTGGAGGTCGGAAATTGTAATATATATTTATTGTATTTCTGTATGTTTCGCGTGGCTTCATCACGCCGAAACGGCTAAACAGATTTCAATTATTTTTTGCACTACAGTGGACTACGCTGGGGAAAAAAGAGGGTTATGATATTTTCTCCTCCGCTGACGCAATTGACTTCTAGTAATAAATCATAATTAAGAACGACTTTCTGTACGGCGATCAACAGTCCTCTTTTTTTAATGGTCCCTGGGGTGTAGCAATTGAACATACCGTCGTCGTCGTTCGTCGTTTTGCTTGTGATTTGATCTTGAGTCAAAGTCATCTCTGGGATTGGTGACTCAGATAGTGTGCCATCTGAAACTATAAGACAAAAATTTAAGAGGCGCGAATGGCCTTCGATCCGTAGCTCTACACTTTTCTGTGTTGTATATGGCTCATCATGTTGACAACCACCGTGTTACGAATATACTGTTTCAGTTTATCTTCACGAGTCACCGAAACAGAAAAAAAAAACGCCATCAAAATTTGTTATTTATACGACAAAAAAAAAAGATTTTGCTACTTTCCCTAAAAACTGTAGAGCCTATTTAAAAACCAGTAGATAATTTCAAAGTGAACATCATTACTCACTTATTGGTTTTAGTCCCATGTCTAAGCATCGCTTGACGAGGGAGCCTATACCAATTTAAATAAGATAGAAAAACTTTACGATATTTTTTTTCTCTTGATTTATTAAGTATTATAACAATCCAGTTGACATAAATAAAGGCCAAATACCAAGCTACAATATATATATTTTTACGTGGTTTGCACTAAGTGGAATAATTTTATATCACTTTAAAAATAGTGAAATTTACCGTAATTTTCTGGGTAGCCCCTTAACTGTAAAACATTATTTGCATATTTAAATTATATCGGCGGTTACTCACGTCGTCAAAACCGAGTACTGGTGGGCATGTTTCGGTCTATTACGAGGATTATAGTCATGAGCAAGGAATGGACACCGACGCTGCCCGCCTCGTACTACGCTCTAAGGGCCCGGCCACGAAAATGCGCGATCAGCGGCGCGGCAATCGATTTCCTTAGGTATACCGTGTGATGCCACCTGACTGATGTGTGGTAAGCGTCTCGCCTGCGTGATTGTTTTACTCTTAAAAAATCGCACTACTGCAGTGTGTATATTTTTTGGTGGCCATTACTTATCAGACGTGGACGCTCACTAAGGAGGCTGTGCGTAAAATCCGAGTGACACAGAGAGCCATGGGGCGCGCCATGCTGGGCATCACACTTCAAGACCGAGTGAGGAATGGCGAGGTCCGATGTCGCACCAAGCAAGACGTCGGATACGTCATTACCAAACTGAAATGGAGCTGGGTGGGACATGTAGCCAGGCAGGGTGATGGCAGGTGGGCCAAAATGTTAACGAAATGGTGGCCGCTTTCAGACGAAAGGAGCTGGCGTCTGTTGGCTCGTTGAATGGACGACATCCGGAAGATTTTGGGTCACTTCTGGATGTGATTGGCTCAGAACCGGGATTAGTGGCGTGCTCGAAGTGTGGCCTATGCTTAGCAGTGGGTGATAAAAGGCTGATATGATGATGATTACTTATTACCTCTTTATAATTGTGGTCTAGTTCAATGATTGTAAAAGCGTCAAAAAAGTGGTCACAAAATGCTGAGTGGCGACCACTTTCAGTGCTTTCTATCGTATGCATGCATCTATTGCATGTTTCCTTTTTTAGGGTTCCGTACATCAAAAGGAAAACACGGAATCTTATAGGATCACTTTGTTGTCCATCCGTCTGTCCGTATGTCTCTCTGTCTGTCAAGACCCTTTATTTCGAGAACGCATGGAGGTATTTAGTTGAAATTAAAACTATATACTCAAATCTACGGTCCTTTGAAGCTGTCAAAAAAGTAAACTTCTAAGTTTAAGTAAAAAAAAGATACGGCCGTTTATGCCCCAAAAAACGTATATTTCGACACTTTTTGAAATTAATAGGGTACTTCCAGTTGTTCTAGAAACTTGAAATTTGGTATGAAGGAAGCTCTTATAGCACAATCAACAAAATAAATCTGTTTTTTTTATGTCTATTTTGCTTAGGATGTCTGTCTGTCTATATCAGTAACCAATATAAAATGATCGAGCACCACATTTTGCTAAGGAGTAGGGATCTGCTAACACAGGATTTTCATAAATACGGCCATTTGTAGCGTATATTTTGTACGGAACCCTCGGTGCGCGAGTGGGTCTCGCACTTGGCCGGTTTTAATATAACATGCAACTTACCGTCGTCCGCATTGCCACCCTTGCTTTTAGCTTCAGACGTAGTTGTGCCATTTGCAACTATAAAACAGAAATGTGCTTGTAAGATATTTTTTCTGCGCTATTTGTTTACGAAGGGCTTCAAATATGTAGATACGTTTTGTGCAACATGCAACAATAGGTACTGTAATGTATAACTAACTATAGGTATTAACACGTTGTCTGCCCACAATACTTCACCAAAAGTATTTTGTTGATCCCACGCCCCATACAAATTTAGTGATCCCATCGGTGATGCTCACAGCATTGCCCTATTCCTGACGTGCCATAAGCATCACCAATAAGATCAAAAGCTATTTATTTGAGGACTTTAAATTTCAATAAAATCATTTTATATCTGAATAGCAGCTATTTCATTCAAGAATAGTATGACGTTAAAAACAAAGTCCTCGAAAAACTTGGCACTTACACTTACATGTTGGTTTAAAGTGATGATGATGTAATAAACACACAAAAAAATTCGCAATAGTTAAGTTTTTGTAAATAACTATTCAGTGTCCTCTACAAAATGGCATTTACAGTTTAACTCTGAATGCTATTTGAATGCCTTTTGTTGGAAGCGCAGTTTTTGGGCAATAACTCAAAACGAACACAATTTATGCTACTTTCGATCGACAATATTCACTTATAAAAAGTTTTTTAAGAACCTTAATATTTTCTTGAGTTAGCTGTTTTTTTTCGGTCCCAGTAATTTTAAAGCATCTTCTGTTAACTTAATAATAATCAGTCACTTTATTTCGGATCATACAATCCATAGCATATTAGTACAAGCTTACGACTAGGTTAGTAGATACATGATTTTTAACTACTTATATTATAAACTGGGCTACACCTTTGATTTGTCCCACCCGAAATATGAGGATATGACAATCAAATCTGCCCGCAATCTCAGCAAGCCTCTCACCCGACTCAACAATGAGGCGATCTTTCTCCTAATAATAGCTTCAAACGTGTCTATGTGTGCCTTCGCGAACCTTACCTATTTATTCTATACTATTATAAAGTTGTAAAAATGAAATGTCTGTACGTTAAAGATATTTTTAAAAAAAATATTGTTACCGTCTATTTGGAGGTCACTTAAACGAAAAGATTTTTTTTGGATTTTATGTATGTTTGTATGAGTCGTTGTGGCTTCATCACGCAAAATCGGCTAAACGGATTTCAACTATTTTTGCTACACGGGTAGCTGGGTATCTCCAGATGGTTATAGGATACTTTTTATCCGACTACGCTGAAGAAAAAATAAAGAGTTACGACTTTTTCTCCCCCGCGAACGAAGTTGCGGGCGCCCTCTAGTGTATATAAGAAAACCTTACCTATCTTTGACGTCGAGGTGCTTGGTGTGTTTGGAGCTTTCGTGGTAACTGCATAGTACTGTGGATGGAACCGATGTCTCTTCGCTGGGTTGCCATCTGTAACCAATCTTATCGCATGTGAACGGTGGACTGATAAAAAATCGCGTGAGGGTCGTAAGGACTAGATTGCAGAATGGCTAAGTAAGCAAAAAGTTTAATTTGCATGAGATCTTAGTTGTAAAACGCCCAAGCGAGGGAAATTATGTCATAATATTAAAATGACTAGGTATAAAATTGGAATTATTTGTGACGTTTTGTTTGCAAAACCGCTGAAAAGCAAAATATCGTAATAGCAAATTGACTAAGTAGCAGAACGTATGATAGTACAATGATTAAACCAAATATTTATAAAGTCTTACTAGTTGAAAAATGTCAAATCCATACTAATAATATTATAAATGCGAAAGTGTGTCTGTCTGTCTGCCTATCTGTCTGTCTGTCTGTTACCTCTTCACGCTTAAACCGCTGAACCGATTTGGATGAAATTTGGTATGGAGATAGTTTGAGTCCCGGGGAAGGACATAGGCTAATTTTTATCCCAGACAACTACCCTTATCCGCGATAAACGAATTTAAGGCGGACGAAGTCGCGGGCAGAAGCTAGTACTTAATAAAAAAGTGGCTTATGACTTCCTTCTACTCCGCTGACGAAGTTACGGGAATTTTCTAGTCTATCCTTATCATTATACTTATCTTTAATTCCTTACTTCCTGATCCTTACTAAATTATAAACTTGAAAGTATGTATGTACGTTCCACTTAATCTCAAAAACGACTGGACGAATTTTTATGAAACTTTCAGTTATGTACCTTATATATCAGAATAGGGCATAGGCTATAATGTATATCAAATTTCATCCCTTTTAGGGAAGAAAAAGGGGATGAAAATTAAGTATGGACAGTAAATATTTTTTAGAACTTGAAATCTTGGTAATATGCTTCACATTTAAATAAGTAAAATATCGAGTTTTGGGGAAAGACATAAGCTACTTTTTATCCCGGAAAAATACCTAAGGCGGACGATAGTACTGTTATAAAGTTGTATAAATGAAATGTCTGTACATTGAAGATATTACAAAAATGTTTTTAACAGACTATTTTTGTTTTTTAGATTTTTATAATGTGTCGTGCCCTCAAACGGATTTTAACTATTTTTGGTACACGGGTATCTGGACATCCACTAATACTTTTATGAATAATTTTTATTCGACTACATTGCAGAAAAAAAGAGGGTTATGTTTCTAGTTAAGAGAAAAAAAGTTATTTTCTTATAAAATACATGAGTGTAAGTATGAAATCGTATAGTACAATACTTTTAATTTTTATTTTAGTTATTTTTATTTTTTCGCCTATAATTATTAAGCAATTTTACATAATAATGCTCACCTGTCGATGCGACATAAACAATTAGAAAGAACACACAAAAAATAAGGATTTTTCCACCCATCACTATGCTGGGTCCCGTGATAACTGTTGTGTGATCCGCCGATTGTAGCGTTGCGGATCCAAGTTGGGTTTTATCTCACATATTATGATAAGGTATATACATTTTAGGGTTCCCCTTGTTGACGCATTTTTTTGTCATAATTCTATATCGCATAATCACAATAGGCATAATAATCTATAAGCATAATTTCATTACGCCGAATCCTGTTTTCGCCGAGTCTATTTTCGCAGCATGGTCTTTACATAGCTTTTTAATGCCGAAAACCTACTTTTCTGGCTGCAGTCAACTTCTGTTCGGGATTGCAATTCTAACCTAACCTAACCTAACCTACAATACAATACAACAATTCTTTATTGCACACCAACAACAGAAACAGTACAATAGAGCCCTAACATAAAATACGGTAGAGGTAGTTTTTTATTGTTAGAGGTTGAATTTGCAGCTAACTAAAATTCGGCGAAACTAAATTATGCGTATTTAGATTCGGACAAATAATGATTCGGCAAGATGAACGTTCGGCGAAATCAAATTATGCGAAACCTGTTCGGCGAAATCAGTTTCGGACGTAAAAAAATTATGTGAAATAGATAGCACCCAAATGCTAGATTTTAGGGTTCCACGCCTTTTCACTCTTAAAATGAGACGTTTTTGTTAAATAAAAGACATGTTAGCTCACGAGCGAGTGATTCAAATGATCTATATCATTTTCTTCCGCTCCTTGAAGATTCAAGCCGCTCAGTATTTCATCAATCTCAGTATTATCCAGGACCATGAAAACAAGAGGACTGACAGTTGCCATACTTTGGATCTTATAAACACTAGTACAAAATTTTAATCGTAAATACTTACGTTGGTCAGTCAAAAACACAAATTGTCGTCTAGCACGTGCGTCTCGCGCGACAGCGAGTGGCCCACTGGTGAGGAGGTTGAGACACACGTTCAAGGCACACTCGTGTATACCCACAATTGTATATTTCGATATAGTTGCAGAATTATAGGCGATAGTACTTTTGACCCGTGGTACTATTGACCTCGGTCTACCCTACATTATGATACGAGTGTGGTACGTTGCTAATTACACCCTTGCCGTGTATAAAGCCGAGAGTGTAATGACAAATGCACACGAGTTTCATTTCATACGACGTTCTTCAACACACTTGCGAGAAAAGAAGCAAAAAATAATCGTACATTACTTAAAATTTCGTCTAGGTTAATATACCTGGGTAAGCAATGCTCGATTCCGTAAGTTTTACATTAATCCCTCATCAGGTACCTCAAATCTACGTACCTACATAATTATTAAATTTTAAACTAGCGGCCGCCCGCGACTTCGTCCGCGTAGTATTTAGGAAAAACCATATATATCATATGAGGAAAACTTTTTCTGTCAGTTGTCCGATGCTGTGAATGTTTTAAAAAATACTCAGTAGATATTCAGCGACCAACGGATTTAGAGTGAGAAAGTGGGGATATTAAACATTATTCCATAAGAAGGCAACACTGGCACTTTTAATTTAAACGCCTGCTAGACTATGAGAAGAAGGGACAGGCGAAGTTCCCGACACTGGCCAAAATAAAATGTTCTAGAAGGTCCTTCGGCGTTTCAAAAGGATAGTATTTTAAGGCAAAGCAAAAAAAATGTTGTCTGTAAAGTCGGTTTACAAACAATAATTTTACGTGCTACCGTCATAAGAAAACCGACGTCATAATTTTACTACGACACCAATTTGTTGACGCTCCCGCACTCCCTCTCTCTCCCTCCGTCTTTCCCCCTCTTTCTCTCTCTCCCTCCCTCCCTCCCTTTCTTTCTCTTCATCTTTCCGTCCCTCACTCCCTCTCTCCCTCCCTCTCTTCCTCTCTCTGTCTCTCCCTCCCCCTCTCTCTCTCTCTCTTTCATTCCCTCTCTCTCTCGATCTCCACCCCCCTCCCTCTCTCTTCCTCACGCTCCCTCCTCCCCATGACCACGTACTATAAAAAAAATAAACGTTCCAAATTTCATGCTTATATCTTTAGCGGTCAGTAACGCAAGAGTTTTATATGTATAGATAATTCTTCGGAACAATAATTTCAGAGTTAACATAAAGTGATGATTATCCATTTAGGGCGGCTTGCACCATGGCGCTAAATAGTATTTAAATCCTATTTAAATACAAAATTACGTTTAACGCCTTGCACCACGTTAAATAGATCGCTAAACATGTTTAGGGAGCTGTCAAAATTAAACGCCCCTCAAAGGCTATTTAATTCGGCTAAATACATTTAGCGCCATATTTAAAATTAATTTGACGTTTACTTTGACAGATTATGTTTGTAACATTTGGCGCCGATTGTTTGGTGCAACTATTAATTAATAATGGTTATTTCGAGTTTTTATTCTGACGATGAGGAGGAAATAATATAGTTCATAAATAGACCAGGAAATTAATACAAGCTCCAGTTTATTTGAGACGCTCAATGACAAATAAATCATAAGAAGGTTCCAACTACGAAAACATTCCTTACAAAAACTCTAATAATAACACGAACACACACAGCACCGCACTCGGCAGTACGAATTATATATATACTTTAGTTGGTTGTTAAATTTAGCGGCAATACTTTGATATGTTTGTTTTTAATTTGATTTTACAATAGTTTTACAATGACAACCAACAAATAAAATGTTGAAATGCGCGCGCACGTCACTTTGTGTCAAAATTAAAGGGCCCGTTCCTATTTACGCATACTCATCGCGTGGAAATGATTAATTTTGGTTAAAAAGATGGCGTATTCCGCCATTTACGTACCACGAAACGTAGGAAACACATATTCCGTTAGAGATGTATCTAGAGGCGCACTTGAGAAGGATTCTTTGAAATTCGAGCTATACGCGGACGAAGTCGCGGGCAAAAGCTAGTAGTGATATAAAATAAGGATATATAATACACTATCCATGAAATATTTAATTAATTAATAAAAATTCTATAAATATATTAAGATATAATATAATATAACATATAGAATTGATAATCCATATCCATACTAATATCATAAATGCGAAAGTGTGTCTGTCTGCCTGTGTGTCTGTCTGTTACCTCTTCACGCTTAAACCGCTGAACCGATTTGGATGAAATTTGGTATGGAGATAGTTTGAGTCCTGGGGAAGGACATAGGCTACTTTTTATCCCGGAAAAATACCCTTATCCGCGATAAACAAATTTAAGGCGGACGAAGTCGCGGGCAGAAGCTAGTAAGTAATATATAAAATATGTATAAAAATAATGATAAATGTACTTATTAATAGAAAATGTATTTATAACGTTACGTAGGTTAATTTTAATTTTTATGCATGTGTTTATGCTACAGGATGGTTAAATAATTTAAAAAAAACCGGCCAAGTGTGAGTCGGACTCGCGCCCCGAGGGTTCCGTACAAGTTTTTACTTACCCTAACTTTATTACCCGGTACCGGTTGAGTTAAGTTTGCACCTGATATCTATAGCATTGCATACAAATCAATATCAAATGATGCTCAAATGGGGTTTTTTTAGTTAGTTAGAGACATGGCCATAATTTTCGTGTAATTTTTATGTTTATTAATACAAATTGCGAAAATTTCAAAATTCTCGATTGGTAAACTTCGGAGATAAAGGGGGGAATGCCCCCCCCCCCCCCCTCATATTCATCGTTTTTTTAAAATAAAAATATATTTTTACATATTTCCTGTGCAATACATGTGGGCTGACCATGTTTATAAATATTCCAAATTTCAAATAGTTAGCATAAGTAGTTCTTAGGATATGGCGCTTTAGTAGTCGGACAGACAGACAGACAGACAGACAGACAGATCGACAGAGTCGCGCCATTAGGGTTCCTTTTGTACCTTTTCGGTACGGAATGAAATCCGTTTAGCCGATTTAGTGTGATGAACAAGGCCGTCTTTATACACGCGGTGGCCTTCGAGCACTCAAAAATGGTGGGGGGGGGGGACGGGGGAGCTGGGGCCCCCAATAATAAAATTACAGACCTCGTTGGACTGTAAAAATTAAAACGTCATTTAAGTTCTTTCGGGGCCCCCGTGAGGTCGGGGCGATGAGGCTAAGGCTAATTGGCCAATCAGCCAAACAATAATAATATAATAAACTCAATAATTATATAAATTTAAAACAAACAAAATGTTATTTTGTTTAGAAAGCTTTATAATTTATTGAAATTATAATTAATTCTTTGTTTTTTTTTATAAATACCACAAAATTTATTAAAATAACCTATGATGTTTCTTGTTCCTAAACACTATTTGCTGACGATTACAAAAAAACTGTAATGAAAAGGCACTAGTACGATTATGTAATGTAAAAAACACGCGTGTGTAATGGAATGGATTACAGCCATAAAAACGATATAAAAAGAGCCACTTTATGAGCAAGTGTGTTGAAAAATAGTTTTATTTAAATGAGTAATAATCGCGGGAACAGAAGAAAAGACTAAAATAGTTTAGTCAAGGTCGCTGCGCCCAAAGTTCTGCTTCCGCCACACCCCGATTGGGTTATCTAAAATAGCAAAGGAAGCACATCCTGTTAATAACGCACGTGTCATGTGATTAGGGTTACCTACTTTTTTTCTATCAAAATATAGAATTTTCGAAGCCGTTACCTCTAAAAATATAGTAGACGGCAAAAAAAATTACCTATATGTACCTATTTTATTTATTAAATAAATATTTTTTGCTGCTCTGCGCCTTAATAATTATGTTTCTTATGAAATGAAATGAATATGAAATGAAATGAAATGAATGACGTGAATATTTATTGTGTGACAGATTTAGGTTAACAATCTAAACTCCATTGATTTTTTTGTATGGGAATACTACAAAGACCTCGTCTACTCAAGAGAATGCCGCAATTTGGACGAGTTAACCCGGAAATTGAGAGTAGCAGAAGAAACCATTAAAAATAATAGAAGTGCAGTCAGACGTTTAAAAGACAACTTTTTTCGGCGATGTTGCACTTGTATTGAGCAACAGGGGGGCCATTTTGAAAATTTCTTGTAATTAAACACCTTGTAATTGGTTTTACTTTGTTTGTATTAATCATCATGTAAATTAAAATTTTGCACTTACCACATTTAGATTTCAATGTTTTGATTGAAGCCTTATGAATAATAAAATGAAATTTTCAGGGTAGCTACCTGATAGATAGAGCAAGTTTTTAAAAGCCAAACGGTATTTTTTTTTAATGTGATTTTATCTTTTTAAAGCCCCTTGAAGTTGTGAACATATTGGGTAATTTTATCATTCTTGGCATTTTTTTTTTTTAATTCCATTCAAAGATCTAACGATAGTAAATGTTACCATACTGAATTGGCCTATCTATCAGCTTAGCACACAAAAAAAATCAAGTATCTACCGCAATAATTAACGTCACCATAAATAAAAATCTCATCGTACTCGGCGATAGGTGAAGAATTAAAAAAAAGTCATAACTCCGAAAATACGAAAAATCGCGGAACATACATGGGGGTGATTTAGATAGCCCTCTAGGTCCTCTACGTCCCAGCTTCAGTATATCACTACTTCTTGGGACACCCTGTATAATATAGTATCCTACTATATTTGGGGATCAAATACTATATCTATACTTTAATAAAGTTGTATAAATGAAATGTTTGTATGTTTGTGTGGCTCGTTGTGGCTTCATCACGTTAAATCGTCCAAACGGATCTCAACTATTTTTGGTAGACGGGTAGCTGGGTATCTCCAGATGGTTATAGGATACTTTCTACCCAACTATGCTAAAGAAAAAATAAAGGGTTAAGACTTTTTTTCCTCCGCGAACGCACCTTCTAGTTCCTTGGGGGGTGATTTAGATAGCCCTCTAGGTCCTCTACCTCCCAGCTTCAGTATATCACTACTTCTTGGGACACCCTGTATAGTAGGATTGGCAACCCTACATGCGATTGTCTATCGTGATATATGATTTCGACTGAAGGAGATTGAATCCATGGTCATGCAAACATAGTCTATCGTGTAAAACATAAAAATCTCTAAGGGCCGATACAGACGGACAGCATTTGAACTGCAACCCAGCTGCAAAATGGCAGTTCAAGTGCAGTTCTGCTGCGCTTGGTGTAACTGCATCCAACTGCACACCGACTGTGCAGTCCGCTTACATTTGCCGTGCAGTCCTGTCAACCGCACACCGACTGCAAGCTGGCTGCACGGGCGTAATGCAGTCGTATTGCAGTTGAAGCAACTGCAATACGACTGCAATAGAACGGCTCATAATTGTAATTCCAAATGCATGGAAAGGATTTAACTGTACTTATAAATGCATCTGTATCAAAGGTACTTTTCTCCGTAAGATCCTCATCTTCACTAGTCATTTTTACCAAAAAAAGTCACGTGCGTTTTGTGAGGGGGCTCGTGTATAGCCACCTTTTTCATATCCTGGCCGTTTATAGATTCGAATGACCAATTTGAATAAAGAAAGTCTTCTGATTTTGTAATGTCATAATGTTAAAATATTCATTACTGATTTGGCTCTCAAAGAATGCGTAAATAGTTACTATTGTTTTACTACCAACTGCTACACTCCCACAAGTTGGTGGAGGAAACGTGGACTTCACGTTTGAAGAACGTGAAGATTAATCGCCCGTACCACGGGAGAATTAAGCACGGAAGTGTGCCAGCGAGAAAGTTATCTGGTGATGTTTTTAAGTGTATTTCTAGATTAAATATCACCTCACCTCATTCATACGTAGCGCGTTGCCAAAGAACTGCCAATAATCAATAATTCTACGCGCTGGATATAATTATCCAAGGCTTGAAATATTTTGCGGCAGCGAATATCCAGACTAAAGCGGCACTGAAAGCGGCTATACATACATTTTCAGAATACTTTCAAACCAAACAGCCGCCATCTGTTAATATTAACTTCACAGAACCGGCACCTCCAGCGGTACTGTGCCAGCACTTCGCACCATCAGTGGCGTCACCGTTATTGACAACGCCAAGCACCTCGACAGCACCACCTTTGGCATATAACACTCCCATTCCAGCACAGATGCCAGTACCAGTTGCAGCGGCCGTTTCCAGCGATCAGGCGGTCAACACGAATGTCACGCCTACGAACAACGCTTACACTAGTTACAATTTCAGACCCCGCCCGCAAAATTACAATTATCGGAGCCAGTACCAATCATATGCCGCAAGAGGTTCTCCACATACAAGAGGGACGCCGAGGACCCTCTACCAAAATGACCGGCAGCAGTCCCCAAACACGTTTCACCGCCGCGGAACCGGAGCACCGCGTCGTTGAACAAACTACGCTCCAGCTTTCCATGGTCACGGGAGGACTGACAGTCAGTCCTCCCGTGACCATGGAAAGCTGGAAAGATTCCGAAACGTCGGGAACTAAAATGAGATAATATACGCGATATAATCCGTTAAATTGTTTTATTTCAATGAGTAATAATCGCGGAATCAGAAGAAAATATTATAAACTACGCTCCAACCAACAAGGCAATATTAATCCTCTTTTTAATTCAATTAGTATAGAGTTGTATAATAATAATTATAAAGCTTTAATCGACACCGAAGCCAGCGTGTCCTGTATAAGTCTGCCAATATTAAAGGACTTGAATGTAAATAATGTAAATAGTGATAGAATATTGTTACGGATAATTGGTAGAAAAAATATACACACAGTAGGGTCAGTAAAATTAAATATAGTCACTAAAAATGCAGTTTTTCAGCATGTTTTCAATATAATTGACGTGAACCTTGACCAGATCATCATAGGGTATGACTTTCTTGAACACCATAATGCCACAATTAATTTCCAGGAAAGAACATTATTACTGAAAGGTAAATTTGTAACACAATTAATCAGTCAGAAAAATGGAAAATCAGTTGAAAATGTAAAGACAAACGCGGAAGTCAAGAAAAATGTGTCACGGGAAAAATTTCAACCAGATATCAAAGGTGAAGAAATATATTTCTTAGAAGAAAACTTGCAAAGCATTCAGATCGGAGAAGGGTTGAATGAAAAGCAAGCGGAACAACTACGAACATTATTAATTAAATATGAAGATAGATTTGCCTACTCTCCGTCAACGTTAGGATCATACAATGGATATCAAATAGATATTGAAACAACTGATGAGATACCAGTACACAAACCGCCATACAGGATGTCGGCGAAACAAAAGCAAGTAATAGAAGAACAGGTACAAGAAATGTTGAAAAATGGCGTGATAAAACGGTCGCAAAGCCCATACGCATCACCAGTCGTGATAGTGGAGAAATCAGACGCCAAACCGATATTTTGTATAGATTTCAGGAGTCTAAATAAGAAAATCAAACCAGATGCTTATCCAATACCACGTATTGAAGAGCTGCTGACATGTTTAGAAGGTGCCCGTTACTTTGCCGAATTGGATTTGAACTCAGGCTTTTGGCAACTGAGCCTAGGAAAAGGAAAAGAAAAAACGGCATTTATATGTCAGTCGGGTCTGTACTCGTTCAAAAAACTACCAATGGGTCTCGTGACAAGCATGGCCCACTTTCAGAGGGCTATGGACACAGTTTTGGTGGAGCTCAAGTATAAAAATGTCTTAGTGTATGTCGACAATATAATAGTTTATGCGAAAACATATAAAGAATTTGTGACAGCCCTAGAACGAGTTCTCAGAAAATTCCAGAAAGCGAATCTACCTCTCAAACCTACTAAATGCAAGATTGGCTTCACGAAACTGACAGTATTGGGACACACTGTATCAGCCCAGGGAATTGGCCCTGATATTGACAAAATTAAGGCCATGCAAGAAGCGAAACCAACGTCTAATGTAAAAGAGTTGCGATCAACGTTGGGATTATTCTCATATTACAGGAAATTAATAGAGACCCCTCTAATGCCTTGCACAAGTAACATTACCGTTGACAGAATTAACAAAAAAAGGACAAAAATTTGTATGAGAATAGATAGCCGGGGTTTAGCAAGAGGCAGCATTGCAGTTGTAATGCAGTTATATTGGAGTCGTTCCAACTGCAATGTAACTGGATTCCGACCGTGCAGGCAGCTTGCAGTCGGTGTGTGGTTGACAGGACTGCACGGAAAATGCAAGCGGACTGCACAGTCAGTTTGTAGTTTGGATGCAGTTACACCAACTGCAGCAGAACTGCACTTGAACTGCCATTTTGCAGCTGAGTTGCAGTTCAAATGCTGTCCGTCTGTATCGGCCCTAAAATATTGACAGTCGGCGACTGCAATCAAAATTGTGCATGAGAGGGAATACGCTGGATACATACGCTTTCTTGCCACCCAAACGATAGCAGTCTGCGGCCGCAATGTGACCAGCGACGTCATGACATTGTAAGTGATTCAAGTTTTTTCATCACACTTTTCCAGGCTTTGGACTAGTAACAAGTTTAATTACATTTTTAGACTTACCTAAGTACTGATCACTTGCACGAGTTGCACGGCATTTAAGACTTTTTAGGTGCGACGAAAATAATCCAGTATTTGTTCCTGCAGTTCCCAACCTGCATAGTTGGCTCCACTACGGATGCGGGCGCCTGAACGAACCATGATCGCGAAGTCTCTGTATAGCAGCAAAAATTGTTCTGTTGACACAGCTACTCCAAACCAAACACTTCTCGGTAACGTCGCACAGCTAAATTTACGATATCATCACATAGCGAGGTGTGATGCTAACGTAAATTTAGCAGATTCGAACCATTTCGCAATACTGAATAGGTATTAGAATATCGGTATGCCATTGCAATTAAATTTACGCACGCGTTTGTGCATACGGCAGATAGCAGGGAAACCGGAAACAAAGAGACACATGTGCTTCAATGCGCGCGAGCAAACACTGTCAATTTTTAGGGTTCCGTAGCCAAGTTGGCAAAAACGGAACCCTTATAGATTCGTCATGTCTGTCTGTCTGTCTGTCTGTTTGCTGTCTGTCTGTCCGTCCATATGTCACAGGCATTTTACTTTAAAACTATAAACTGTACATTAATAAAATTTTGAGCATAGGTGTCGCGTGTAAACCGCTCCTTAGTTTGATAGTAAAATAAAAGATATATATATATATATATATATATATATATATATATATATATATATATATATATATATATATATTTCTAGTGGGGCACTCAATACATGTAACCGAAACTGAAAAAAAAAAAATCAGCAAATATTAATGTGTGGCACTTATTTCGACAGTTCTTCTAAAAACACTGAGGTTTCTAAAAAAAAATTTGATTTAGTGAACATTTTCCGAAATATTCGCTCCGAAAGTAGCATTAATTGTTTCCCCCCCCCCCTCTATTTTCCAAACGGTATGTTCAAAACATATGAAAAAAATTACAGTTATAAAGCTTAATAAATATTTCCAACGAAAATTGTTTTCAACAAGATCGGAAATACCGTTTTTAAGTTATTGCTAAAAAACTGCGCTTCTCAGCAAAAGGACGTAGGTGCCGGGGACATACGCTCTTTTGTTTGTGTTTTTTTTCATGCCGTATTTTTTTTCATCTGTTGTACATTTTTTTGTATAAACGGCTGCGGAACCCTTCATGGGCGAGTCCGACTCGCACTTGGCCGCTTTTTTTCACTTCATGTTCATGGGCGCTGGTCGGCAAACTCCTCCCCTTTTCCCCATATTTGTGTTTTTCTATCTTTTGCGTGATAATCAGTTCGAAAAGGATAACACTAATTGCTACGCAGCGCGCCAAAATATTTTCTGTACTGGATTTGTTTATTGGACATGTTTTCATAAGTGCTAAGTAGATCTCGCTCGATTCTCGCGTATTATTAAATTTTAGACACGGCAATTAATAAATATGTTTTTTTTTACAAAAGAAAACGACAATAAAAAGTTGCGGAATCGGTTTCAGGGTTTGTGTACTTGTAAAATAAGGACACATTGTATGTATATATATATATATAGTCGTATATATGTATGTTTAATCTTTAATTTATTTTTGTATAAACCCAATAACGATTTATTACAAAAGCGCTTTCAACACTGCAATACGAGTTTTTAACGCGCTACCTAATTCCATAAAAATGTTAGAGGGACATCCTTTTAAGACGAAGTTAAGGAACTGGTTAATTGAAAATGTGTTTTATAATTTAAATGATTTTTTTATCAGTGTAACTGTTAATTGATGTATTTTAGGTTTAAGAATAAACATTGTATGCTCGAAATGAGCGGCTGTTGATACTTCTGTCATCAAACTAACAAATTCCATCTATTGTACACAGTTTACAATAAATAAATACTTTACTTTACTTTACTCTGTCCTGTATGTATTCTTATGTGCATTATTAGGTCGCTTTTTTGTGAAAATTGCTTGTTACATATTCCACATATGTAAGGTTTCCTCCCTGTATGTATTCTTATGTGCTTTTTCATGTTGCTTTTATCTGTAAATTGCTTGTTACATATTTCACAGCTGTAAGGTTTCTGTCCTGTATGTATTCTAATGTGTTTTATCAGGTTGCATTTATATCTAAATTGCTTGTCACATATTTCACAGCTGTAAGGTCTCTGTCCTGTATGTATTCTTATGTGCATTATCAGGTGATTATTTCGTGCAAATTGCTTGTTACATATTTCACAGATGTAAGGTTTCTCTCCTGTATGTATTCTTATGTGACTTTTCAGGTTGCGTTTTTGTGTAAATTGCTTGTTACATATATCACAGCTGTAAGGGATTCCTGTATGTATTCTTATGTGCTTTATCAGGTCGCCTTTCCGTGTGAATTGCTTGTTACATATTTCACACCTGCAGGAGTTCTGCCCCGTATGAATGGCGACGTGTCTGGTGAAAACAGATTTTGTTTTAAATTCCCTTCTACATATTCCGCAGTAGTAAGCTATGTGTACCAAGTGAGTACGTCTATGGTGAGCGTAGAAATTCTTACGAGAATATTGTTTTGAACAAACTTCGCAACAGTAAGGTGTCTCCGTCGCGTCTTTCTGTATGTGTTTTATTCTACTGTACTT
Source organism: Hedya salicella (assembly GCA_905404275.2). Lineage (NCBI taxonomy): Eukaryota > Metazoa > Arthropoda > Insecta > Lepidoptera > Tortricidae > Hedya > Hedya salicella. The sequence goes on along the minus strand of FR990097.1, from coordinate 49,863,207 downwards.
CTGTGTGGACTGTTTTCCGCAAGTGTCGCATGAGTACGCTTCTTCCTCGGCGCGAACCTTAAAGCTGTCACGATGCAAGTCCTTCATGTGCGTCGCGAGACTCGATTCGTGGTCAAATGTCACGTGACATATGTGGCACGCGTGCGGCGCCTTATCGCCGCGGAGGCGCTCGAGCCTCACGGAACAAGTCATCGCGAGCTGTTCCCTGGCGCGGGCAGGCACAGACCGCGCCGAGAGAACCACCGCGCCGTCCAGCCCGGGACATGCGACTAAAACAAAGAAATTATACGTTGTAAAATTACTGGTTATGAGACGAATAGTTAACACTATTGTCGGAGCAGGAATTTACTAAATTTTTACGCAAAGCAAGCTGAATAGCCGCGTCCACACAGGGCGTGCAGCCTCGCAAGGAAATCAGCGTATGCCGCGTGCGGTAGCCGTCGGTCAGATGATATGCACATCCAATGCCGCGCCCGCAAGCCCGAGCAAACTTGTTCGTTAGTTTGACAGATTAAAGAATATGGCGCCACACACACTCATCTGTTGAGTTCCTGCTAGATTTAAAAAAAGTAGAAGACTAATAGATAATATACTATGTGTACCCGGTTATTAGAAAAGCTAGAACGGTATGGAATCCGGGGCAATGCCTTAGATTTATTAAACTCATACTTAAGTAATAGAATGCAACTCACTGAAATAAAAAGATTATGTACAAAGACAAAAGAAGAAATTGCCTACTTTTCTAAGTTGAGACCTTTGATACGCGGTGTCCCACAGGGAAGCATTTTGGGTCCGTTGCTCTTCTTAATTTACATTAATGATCTACCAACACACGTACAACATCCAATGCTACTATTTGCGGATGATAGTAGCGTTCTTTTTCGATCAGAAAAACTAGACTATCATTAACTGACTGAAAACAAATAAACTAAAGATAAATGACATTGACAAGACAAAAATAATGCAATTTCACCAATCTAAATCAATTTCAATAAATCTTGACATAAAATATAATGACCAAAATGTTGAACACACAAATGTAACAAAAATTTTAGGTATTGACATAGACAACCATATGAACTGGAAAGCACATACTTTAGCATTACGTAAACGAATTAATAGTTTTGTATTTCAATTCTTCCAAAGAATAAATAGACTTTCCAATCGGAAAACTGCGTTACTAGCGTATCATGGCTATATATGATCAATTCTTCGTTATGGCATAATTTTTTGGGGCAACTCCACAAATAAAAAAATAGTCTTTGGTGCACAGAAAAATAGTATTCGAACCACCTGTGGCCTAAAAAAACTGATACCTGTCGACCACATTTCAAAGAACTTGGAATTATGACATTGACTGGTCTCTACATTTACGAAGAGTGTCAGTTTTCGTTAATGCAAACCCTAATTTTTTTCCATTAATGTCGATAAATTCTAGAAACAGACGGTTCAAATACAAAATTAACACTGTCCCTGGCAAAACTGCGCTGTTTCGTAGAAGCGCATTCTAGGCATGGCCTCGAAAATATAGAATTATTTGCCAGAAGGACTTAAGGAGCTTCATTTAAATGTGTTCAAAAGAAAATTAAAGGATAACCTCATTAGCAAATGTTATTATCAGAGCCCGGAAAATCCATAGCAAAACAAAAGACTGTCGCAATCAAACTAGTGTTAGAAACATTTTTTTATCGATATCGATAGTTGTGTAATATGAGAAAAAACGGCCCACTAAATGAAAAAAAAATATACAAAATTTCACATAGGTTTGTATAATTATACAGATACAGATGCAACTTCTTCCTCGAAATCCACGTCAGTACACACAGCAGCACATGACACCTGGGTTTGTTATAGTGATAATCATTATTTTTTCAACATTCTCTGGGAGAAGACTGATTCGTTTATAATAACGATTATCTACTCCTATCACTATAACAAACCCAATAAGATGTCATGTGCTGATGTGTGTACTGACGTGGATTATAATTTTCCACTTAATTTTCACATGCCTAACGGCCGAATATATTAAGGATCAATTTCTGCACTGTAACATCGTATGTACCATATGTTCTGGTGAAGAAATGATTGATTGATTGATTGTAGTAAGTAAAATTTATTAACATGTTTTTCACTTTAATAAGTTAATAATACCTAGCACTAATGTCAACGAGACTGCGTTTTGCATCCGTGTCACTCCATTTTGTTTTAAATTTATCACAACATAATTTTGACTGAGGCACCTTTGAGCGCGGACACAAACTGTCAGCGCCCGGCTCGGCCGCGGCCCCGCTCGGGCGACACAGACCGAGCCGCTGCTCGCTCCGAATGGACGCGACTTAAATATCTGCAAAACTAGTGATTGTTTCCCAAAAGAGATCAACAAATAGATAGAGTTACAGTCGCATGTATAGTACTGAGTTAGTTACTAAAATATTAGTAAGCATGGATTTAGTTTTACAGCATTATCTTAAAATGTACACTTTAAAGTTTCATATTTATTTTTTAAGGATATTGTAGTAAGTTGAAACGAGACATTGAGGGCGGCTAACTTGAATCCTTTCCGACATATTTCAATTGGTCCGGATTATAAAGATCGCCATACAAGACGCAGCTCGGTACTCACGCAGCATAAACTCCTCCTGCGCCCCGTCAGTGTTGGCCATCTCCACTGGGGGCTCCTCGTCTGCAGCAACAACACAACTATTAAACTGTTGAACAACACTTAACACTGTCAAACTGTAGAAATAGACATATGTGTATAATTATTGAGCTTTGCGTGACGAAGGAGGCACTGACCTAACGAGTTATCACTCGTCCCACCCACGTCAACTTCCTCTGACTTAACATCACGTTCTCCACCTAAATAACAAAAAAAAAGTGAATTTTAATATTATTACGTTATCAATTAATGTTGCTACGTATGTTACCTCTTTATCTATATACAATACATACAAGAAGTAGTCCTGACTGATTCATCAGCGCAGAGCTGAAAGAAGGGTTTTTTTGAAATTATCTTTTAAGGACATCTGAAACTTCGTAAATGGAATCTTAATTAAATGGTAAAAAAAGTAATTTCATCATTATTTTGGTTCATTCCCTAAAAGGGTTACATTGGGGCCGAAAATTAGTATAGGGTTGGGAACGTGTAAATTTTAACGTTATCGGAGGAATTTAAAGATAAAGTAAGGGAGACTTCGCGAATCAACTACTTATGAAGTTCTAAGATCTAAGAAAAATAATTTTACCTTTCTTCGAAACTCATCCCTCGGGGGGATTGAATAGGGGTTGAAAGTTGGTATGCGAAAATTGCGATTTTTGGAGATGGCACCTGAACGAATGCACTCTGAATAAAAGACAAAAAGAGGTTTCAATGTTTTTGGGGTTCTTAAGCCAAAGGCTACCAACGGGACCCAGTCACTAAGCCTCCACCGGTCTGCCTGTAGGTCCATTTGTCTGTCACAGGGCACTAACTCTTGAGCGGTAATCATTCATAATTCATTCATTCCATTGTAATCATGTCATCATTATCTATATATATACTATTATAAAGTTGTAAAATGAAATTTCTATACATGGAATATATTAAAAAAAAATGTAACGTACTATTTGAGGACAACGAATCATTTTTTTTTTTAACGTTTGTATTTGTCGTTGCGGCTTTATCACGCTCACGCCAAATCGGCTAAATGGATTTCAACTATTTTAGTACATAGGTAGCTGGGTATCCACAGATAGTTATAGGATATTTTTTATCCGACTACGCTGAAGAAAACAAAGAGAGGATATGACTTTCTCTCCCCCACGATCGAAGTTGCAGGCACCTTCTAGTTATATAATAAGGTCTTCGTTTTGATTCAGTGCCCTCCAAATTGTCGTTACAATTTTTTTAAATATCTGCAAGGTACTATCAACAGCATAGTTGCATGGACATGGCAAAGACGATAATCGCTTGGCTGTCTTAAGATGCTGAGAGCACGTAGCTCTCAGCATTGCATGATGGTTACAAAAAAATAAACTAGATGGCGTTGTTATCAAAACGAACAAAGAATTTAATGCTTTGTATGTTGATATGTAAGTCTCACAAGAACTAAAATTGTTCTGTAATAGAATAATCTACTACATGGATGAAATATAATTACTATTAAAAAAAAGCTTCCACTAAAATAAAAATGGCACCTGCATTTATATTTTGGAACACGCTTATTTTTAACCGACTTCCAGAAAAAGGAGGAGGTTCTCAATTCGACGGAATGTTTTTTTTTAAGTAAGGTTGTTTTAATATTTATCTTTAAAGCGTATTGTTACTATCGTAACAGAACAGAGTCTGCAACAGGAACTCATTGCAAATATACCGCCATTTACACTTTGTTTCTTCATGAAACTACGAGGTTTTTAAACATACTTAACATCATCCACACTTCAATAACATATGCGATGACATGAATATATCGGCGCTATAATTTAATAAAAATAATATAATAAGCAAGGTGGAACTTTAGAATACCCTCCTTTGGAAAACACTCTACTTTGGAAGCAAATTTCCGTAAAAAGTTGCGTTGCTAGTTGTTTGAAAGTCATCAAGAATGAAAATCTATTATAATATATAATATGAAGCGATAGTCAATTGATACATAGACTAGGCTGAAACAAAATAATTATTGTTTGTGCCTGGATCTTTACCTGAATATTGACTATGAATACCTACACTTATAGCAATCGAAATACTGATTCAATACTAATATGGTTATTAAATTATATAGATATTACAAGAAAATTTACAATTGACTGTGTGTATTCATAAAAGGTAAGGTAAAAGAAAAATAGTCACAAGTTCTCTTATAATGACACTCCTCAAAAGTAGGGTTTTCTATTTTTTTATTACAACCAATTAATAACTATCTATACTTACAACTAGAAATAATACAAGTTTGAAATGAAAAAAAATAACTTTATTTCTTACACAATTTTTATTTTACATAAATAACACAATTTATTGGTATATAATTTAAGTAAAATCTCTTCTTAAGATTTTGTTGAGGGTATAGCTTAAGTATTCATTTCCAAAATTGGAAAGAGGATTGAAGCTTCCCTTCAACAAAACAGTATTATAAGCGAATACACTTAATTACAAATCTGGGACTGGTGATCATTGTAGGCGAAAGCACTCTAACATTTACCTTTTACTGTTTTACTAACTTATCATTTCTTAACAATTCAAAGACTGAGTGATAAAAAAAATTGTTAGTGTTATTGTTACTGTCACAAAATATATGCAATAAAAAAACAATACGTGATTGAGTCCCGTTTTGTAGTATAAACATGTAGTTATTTACTATCATAGTATAGAAAAATATAAAAATAAAATATACTTAACGCAATTACGCCCTGTTTAACTACTAATAAACACCAGTGTAACCGGATCTCCACTTACTTCTGTCCTTAATTGGTATAGCCACAGGTTTTCAATGGGATTTAAATCTGGTGATCTAGCAGGCGACGAAATGATATTTATGTTATAACGCCGGCGAAAACAGTCACTCACACTTTGGGAACGATGTATAAGACAATTATCCTGCACAAATGAAATTATGGGTAATTTTTCCTCCGGATGAACATTTCGAATCATGGTCTCCTCCAGCACATGCAGATAATCAGCAATTAGCCCTACTGGGCACTCTGGGGAGTTCTCCCGGGTCAGCCCCGCTCATCCAAATCCACATATTCACTGTAATGCGACCAGATTGCACATTGGGCACTACGTTATCGTTATTATAACGCGTATTATTTCGACGCCACAAGTTTAAACGTCCGTGTTGACTATTTATTATTGTTGATTTGTGGGCCTTCTGTATGCCGCTTCGACCAGATTTGATCTATTGTGGCAGCCCTTTATTAGAGTTCACTACTGAAGCCCGTTGAGTCTAGGAATTGCCAAATTCTTTGGGCAGTGAAATTTTGTATCTCTTCCGGGGGCACGACATGTTGCCCTAGGTGGATACTTCTTTTCGTCATTAGTGGTCCACAGAAGCAGAGGATGTGCATTGCAGTCTCCTCTGCCTCTTGGCAGAATCTGCATACTGCGTCCTGTTTCATACCCATTTGAAACAGTGTTGACTAGATTGAAACGTTTGTTCGTCAGTTAAAATGACATTACTTCAATCGGCAATTAAGTATTCTCGAGCAAACTTTAGTCTCGCTTCTTTGAGCTGTGGAGTCAGCAAGGGTTTGACTGCATGCTTGCGAGGATGTAAGCCCTCACTGTGTGGAGAACACGGCGAACGGTGTCCACGCCTATGTTAAATAAACGGGTGTAATGGGTTGTTGGTGGAAAACCATTTTCTTCATATTCCTGGACCATGCTTTGACGCCGCTGTGCGCTTATAAGTCGAGGTCTACCGGTCCTTTGGCGGTGCAGATCCTATATGATCCTTCCTCTGTGAATTTTCGCACCCATAACACAACTGTTTTCCTCTGTAACAATTTTCAGAAATGTATAATCATTATTAAATTAGCATACAGATATAACTGATATAAAAAATCTAGAAAGAAATGTAAACAATAATACTTACGCTTACACCGGTTTCTGTGTCAATTTCTGTCAAATTTTTGCCTTGACTATGCAAAGTAATTATTTGTAACATTGTGGCTAAGTCAATATTGCAACGAGAACCCATTATTACAAAATAAAAGAACTAAATACATACTAAAACTCAATCAAAGATACAATCAAACGGACGGCAGCCGCAAGGGAACGAACGAACAGTTTCTTTGTATAAAAACTATTACGATATATTCATAATCTTAAGTACCCTCTAAGTATGTTAAGTTGCCTTTTATATAATTGTTGCACTATTCAACATGTGACTTAATTATAAATATTTATTTGTTTAAATAAAAATGTTTTGTTTAAGCAGTTGTTAATTAATTTCAGTAAAAAATAAAATTAAAAAACTATTAACACTAAACGCATGCCTTGCAAACGTAGGTGATTAGTGATTACAAATACGATTATAAATTTCTTCCACGTCGAATATGGCTTGATGGCTAAGGGGTTTAATGAGTTGATCTATACGACGAATGTTCCGGGTTCAAATCCTCTCGAACGCGGTATAGGAAAAAAGCGTTTTTGTATTTTGTGTTTGTATTAGCAAAATCATCGATAACGGTGAATCTGAGTAATATTTAATTGAAGGAGCATTCAAAAATACTGGATTCTGAAAATACGTTCCATAATCTAAATTGAATATTTGAGTGACTTGCCGTGTATGTTTGGCAATCGTAAGTTCAACCGAGATATTTTTTTAATATTTTGATGTTATCAACGCCATCTAGTAAGAGCTTATGAAACCAATGTAGTTACCAGATAGATGGCGTCTCGTTTCGCTGCAATGCAAACTTTCTGACAAATGTCCATGCAATTTTGCTGTCCAGTGTACAGACGTTTACTTTTACACCTTTATAATAGTATAGATTGCAAATCAATGCTACTAAATAATTAATAAGTTCTCTACATATTATTAGTAAGTACTATCCCACCAAAAAAAATCTGTAAAAAACTAGCCAAGTCTCGATGGAGCTGCTTGTTTATCTCTAAAAAGTAATGAAATCTAGACAAAGTCGTGCCAAGTCTAAGGTTCTTAACTGCGATTTTTTTATTATTATAGTTAATGTTGTGTGACTTGGCCGTTGAAGGGTACACAAGGGTACAAAACCAGGTGCTCACGACACCATTGCACCAATCGTTGACGGTCGGACGGTGTCATGGCTCACCAAGTTAAATATTTTTTGTAAAGGCGGTATGTCGATCTCTAATAGTTTGGTTGGGCTCTTGTGTTTTCTAATCAGGGTCACCAGGTACTCCAGATCTTCAATTATCCTAGTTTTATAGTTTTCCCTTTATGTGGCCATAAAACCTTAACTCTGTACCAAATTTCAGCTCTCTGAGTTTATGGGAAGTACTAGTTCTATTCTGATGATCATGAGTGAGTGAGTATCTTATTGCGAAATTTTGCTTTCGCTTACCTTCGGAACTAAATGACCTACAGACTTGAAATTTTGGATTTAAAGTATGTGATAATAGCTTACTGGATGACGAAAATTTCTGCGTTCTGGTCTTATCCAGAGGTTCTCTAATAGGGGCCTGAAAATGCGGCGAAATGGTTCCAGTAAAGGATGGTACGGCAGTGTTTGCTTCGCGCTCGACTTGGCGGGGGCACTGCCGTGCCCCCTTATACTTAATTGAAGACTAATACAAACACTTGAATTAAGTATTATATTTTTTATGTTAAGCAAGTAGCTCCAGGACATTGTATAATTGCAAGTCTTAAATTTTAATAGATTCATTCATTATAACATGTTGCGTGTGTGAATGATTTACCATTTAAAAATTCGTCAATTGAAAGAAAGAAAGAATGGTTTATTTGCTGGAATACTTAAGTCTAGGTACAAGGTCTTATTGTAATATATAAGTTCAGTATTCTGTCGAATGATATCGACATGCAAAATAAATGTAAAAAAAATGAATGAATGCATGCATTATTAACATTATAGAAATATTTAACACACAATAATACTTAATTTGTGATACAATAGATGAGGCTACTACGTTCCTCTATTGTGCCTGTTATGGTCAATGAATTCATTAACACTATAGAAACAATGTTCTGAGAGCCATTTGGTAATAGAGTTCTTAAAAGCATTACCCGCATTGAGTAATAACATTTATCGTGAAGTATATTCTTTAATTTATTCTTAAAATATTATCAGTCTCAAGTTTCAGAAAGAAAGAGAGAAAGATAATTTATTTCGCAGCGATATAAATGAAATACACGACAGGAAAAAAAATAGCTTTGTGCGACTTGTGCGAAAAAGGAGTCCAATCAGCATAATGTCAAACCAAAAAGCGATGTGACGCTGGTGTTACGTGGATCCAAAAATTTGCGAAACAGTACTGCAAGTTATGGTCAAACTTAACAAAATAATCATAACAAGTAGAATTTACACAGTACGTACTCTGCTTAGTTGCTCTTATAATAATAACAAATTCAGATAGAAACAAACTAATAATACTAACCTACGGTTGATTCTGATCGACCCTTGGACACAATAACCCAAATGCTATGTTGGATGGATTTGTTGGTTTTTAAATACAAAGGGGGTGGAATGTTGTTCCAACATTTCGCGGCAGAAGAACTACAACTGCCACGGAAAGACGCTTCTGTGTTGAGGACAGATCAGACGTGGGGCGCGTCTGGCTTGGAGAATCGAAGCTAGTGGCAAAGGTATTATACCGAAAAGGAGCGTGGCAAGATGCATAGTTCGACGGCCTTCCATCTTAGAAGCTTACTGGCTTGCTATTTTCACATATTCCGGTATTTTATTATTGCACAATTTAAGGCACAATGCAAATTTCAATGTTCAAGATAAATAAAAATTGGCAATAGTTTGACAATAAGTCACAATTAACGAAACAAGTCATAGTCATGGTGCTCTACGAGGGCTGTCCCGCAAGTTATTAGCTGTTTTCACTATATTCATGCGACATATGTTTTACTGATACCATTATGCGGGTAATTTCATATGTTTAAGGGTAAAATTGTTTATGAAAGACGCTTGATTTTTAAAGTACGACGTGTCAACAGCCCTATCAAAAATGAACGCCCCCCCATATTGCCTAACGCGTTTGGCGTCCGCAATCAGAATCAAGTGTCATGATTTTGTATGGGCTATGAATGTTGATTCGGATATCAAGTGTCAAAATTTCGTTAGGCAATAACCCCCCCATCTAAGAGTTTAAATGGTATATATATATATATATATATATATATTAGATTTAGTTATTTACTTCTATAAGCCGCTACTTAGCTTGATACTTTTAACAAAAATGGCACTTACTCAGAAGGTTCCTTTAATAAAATGGTGTCATTAAATAAAATAAAAAAGCTACAAGTATAAAGCTTAATAAGTATTTTAACGAAAACTGTTTCTAACATGATCAGGTATAGTTACCGTTTTTCAGTTTTTGCCGAAAAAACACGCTTCTCAACAAAAGGACGTAAGTGCCGTGGAGATACACTCTTTTGCTAGTGCACTTATTCATAATGTATATTTTTTTTCATCTGTAGTGCATTTTTTCGTATTAACGGCTGCGGAACCCTACACTGAGCATGGTCCGACATGCTCTTGGCCGGTTTTTATGATATATTTGTTCGACTACATAGGTACCTTGGTATGACAATTGAGAATTTAGTGTATTTTGGGATTAGGTTGGTTTGAGAATCAGTTATTATGAGAATCTTGTGTTTTGATGCTATCACGTACATAACATTTAGAGTATTTTGAGAGTGGTTCATTTTGTGAATTAGTTTTTATGAGATTCATTCCATTTGAAACTGAGTCGTTTCGAGCAAAGTGTACTTCGAGAATAGCTCTTTTTGGTTGTAAGTCGATTCTGAATTCATTCGTTTTGAGAATAGGTCTTTTAGATATTAGGTCGTTTTAAGTACTGGGGTATTTTGACTTTAGTATCGAATGCACCGGAAGGATAAAAAAATATAACATGAATAGAGTGAGCAGCTAAAAGCCTGGTCACCCGGCGAGTATCGATGGTGAAAGTGACCATAAAAACATAGCCGACGTCTTTATGAATCATTTTCGCGTACAGTCTCTGCTGGGGCCGACGGGAACCACGCCCGATGCTCGGACCGTAGGCGCATATGCGATTAAGTCTATCTCAAAAGGCAAATCCCCGGGTCACGACGGTCTGAGCATCGAGCTCCTCCAACATGCTGGCATGCATGGTCACATATCTAGAGTCTTAGCTATGTTTTATAACTTGTGTGTGAGTCACTCTTATTTACCCCCAGATATGCTAAAAACCATAGTAGTACCGGTTTAACTTCTAAAAGTAACTACAGGGCCATTTCTCTTGCCACTATTATTGCTAAAGTATTTGACGGTATGCTGAATTCACAGTTAGACAAGTACCTGAAACTGCACGAGAACCAGTTTGGTTTTCGACCTCACTTGTCCACAGAGAGTGCAATACTGTCTTTTAAGCATACCGTCAGATACTATACTGACCGGGAGACCCCGGTATATGCATGTTTCCTGGATCTCTCCAAGGCCTTTGATCTGGTGTCTTACGAAGTACTGTGGAAAAAGCTTGAGTCCATAAATTTGCCGGTTGAAATAATTAGCATCCTCAAGTACTGGTACGGACATCAGATCAACAGTGTCAGGTGGGCGGGAGCAATGTCGAAAGAGTATGGGTTGGAATGCGGGGTGAGGCAGGGGGGTCTAACGTCCCCCGCACTTTTCAACCTATACATTAATGGCTTGATCGAGGCGCTCAGCAGTCAGCATGTTGGTTGTCAGATTGACGGAGTATGCCTAAACAATCTTAGTTATGCAGATGATATGGTGCTGCTGAGCGCGTCGGTCTGTGGCCTAAGAAGGCTAATTGGAATATGTGAAGAGTACGCCGTGAGTCACGGGTTAAAATACAATGTGACGAAAAGTCAATGCATGGTTTTTGAGGCCGGCAGTAACAGACCCTCTGACGTACCTCCCGTACTGCTCTATGGAGCTCCACTTAAGAGAGTGTATGAATTTAAATATATAGGACATGTCGTTACTGCTGACCTCAAAGATGACAAAGACATGGAGCGTGAGCGGAGGGCGTTGTGCGTGAGGGCGAACATGTTGGCGCGCAGGTTCGCGCGGTGCTCCGAAGGGGTGAAGCTGACGCTTTTCAAAGCGTACTGCACATCGCTATATACGTGCGGCTTGTGGGCCAACTACACGCAGAAAGCGTACAACGCGCTTCGCGTCAAGTATAATAACGCGTTTAGGGCGGTGATGGGGCTGCCTCGCTACTGCAGTGCCTCGGGCATGTTCGCTGAGGCGCGCACGGCCTGCTTGCACAGCACCATGCGCATGCGCGCCGCGTCCCTGGTGCAGTGGGTGCGAGCCAGCGCCAACACCGTCCTTGCGATGATAGCGGACCGCGTAGACTGTCCGTACATCATGCACTGCTGCGACAGGCACGTACGAACAGGCGTAGGTTAATTATTATTATTATTTTTATTTATTTAAGATATTCTAATTGTATAATTGTTTTTATGTGTAATGTTTAAATGTTATAATGTAATTACGTATGAGCCATCGACGCTTGAAATAAATGATTTTTTTTAACAAAAAAAAAAGCTTTTTTTGTCTACTGGCCGCACCACCGTTACAGCGAAAAGGCCTCAACTGCCAACCAAACCGGAGCGCGTCGCCCGCCGCCATCTTCCCTTCCGGGATCGCCCTGGCCGCGCTCGCACGCAATCCGTGCATTTTTTGATTTACATTAATTTATCAACCTGTCATACAGTCCGCATTTTATTCACTATTAGATGGCTCCCTAACAATGATCCTTTAGCAAACCAAAACTAGTTCACCATGTATACAAGACGTGACTCTGTACTCACATATCAAGTCCTCACTTGCCTCATCCTTGGCGGCCATCTCTACTGGAGGCTCGTCATCTGATGAAAAAATACTACTTTTAAATCATGAAACTATTTTTTACTAACCTACTTAGCCATTCAGATAACAAATAGTAGAAGAACCATATTTTATGATAATTTTAAAACCCACACCACAACATTCAACAATTTTCTACTCAGTTTAAGTTGACACTGACCTAATCGGTTACCGTCTGCCCCGTTATCGTCAGCTACCTCAGCCTTGACATCTGGTTGTTCATCTGTAGAAAAAAAAAGTAAGTATCATAATACTACTTAATTGGAACAAGCTACCAGAGGATGTAATCTCGGCACCTAATGTCAATACCTTTAAAAACAAATTGGATAAGCATACCACTGAACAAAGAATTTAGACTCTAGATAAATTGGATATAGGCATCATTAGTTGCTGCAACTGCCTGCCTGATAATAAATAATAATAATAATAATCAGGCCGCAGGGCAGCTTGTGGCGAGCTGTTGGGAAGTGACGACCCCACGGACCCGAGATCTCCAGAGAGTCGGTCAGGGTCCTCGCCTCCAGTGTGTCTTCATCGGCCGGAGTGGATACCCAAGAGGACCCGTAGGACTCTCAGCTCTGGCTTGCCTTCGTTGGCTGTCCAGAGAGGAGCGCTAGAGCTATATGCTCCAGGGGTGGAAGTGTTAAAGGGCATAACGCCGCGAGTAACCTCGGAGAAAGCGCAGCACACCTCTCGACACACCTGAGCCCTCGCGTCCGTGTTGCTTCCGGCTGTCTTCTTTGACGTCAATTACGGGGGCCCATCAAGTGAGTGGCGAGTCACCACCCGCCTGAGATAACGATCGATTTGGTGGTTATGGCAGGTGACATATTTCTATTGCAATAGACAAAAAAGAAGTCCATCCGAACTACAATTTCATAAACCGACATCTCTTTCCTTAAAATGCAATAGTTCCAACATCTGCTGGGACCTGCTCATGGACGTATTCTCTTATTGATATGATCAGGAGCGAGTCCCAGCAGAAGTACAGCCACAGCAAACTTCTCGAGAGGGCCTCTACGTGTTGGATCCATATCCCCACGCAACCTCTCAATAATCCGGGACATACGAGCCCGTGACTCAATGTGACATACAAACTAATAATAATAATGCTCATGGACGTATTCTCTCATTGATATGGTCATGAGCGGGTCCCAGCACGAGTATAGTCAGAGCAAACTTCTAGAAAGGGCCTCTATGTGTTCGATCCATATTCCCACGCAAGCCTCCCAAAAATCCGGGACGTATGACCCCGTGACTAGCGGTGAGATACAAAAATAGATAATAATAAAAATAATTATTATTATTATGAGGATAAATTCTCCATTCAGGTTGCCCACATCTGGAACGGTCTTCCTCTTAAAATCAAACAGGCCCCAAATAATTTTGCATTCAAAAAGCCGTGAGCAACTTCTTTGCTGGAAGAAACGAAGACTCTTAGTTTATCTGCTTAATTCGTTTCATCGCTATATATATGTACATATATATACTATATTTATTATATATATTTTGTTATTCATGTATTTAAAGTATATAAATATTTCTTTTTGTAATTACACAAGCCTCAGCACCGCCTACAATTTTTCTGCTTTGCCCTAAGGTTGACTGGTAGAGAATGCCTTATGGCATTAAGTTCGCCTTTTGTACAATAAGTTGTCTTTTGTGCCAAAAAGATTAAATAAATAAAATAAAATAAACATCACTTAGCTCTTCAACTCCTGTACTTTATAATTCAAAAATATTATACACTAATATTCTTCAAATATAAATAAATATTTAAATAAAACAATTTAAACCGATTATATTGTATATAAGTTGTCTTTTGTGCCAAAAAGATTAAATAAATAAAATAAAATAAACATCACTTAGCTCTTCAACTCCTGTACTTTATAATTCAAAAATATTATACACTAATATTCTTCAAATATAAATAAATATTTAAATAAAACAATTTAAACCGATTATATTGTGTATATTATCTCAGCTTTGCAGCATCCATGTCCATGGGGTTGACTGAGAAAAGTAACCACTATGTTGTTGTGCAAACTACCACTTTGACAAAACAAATAGATATGTACATACATGCCAGATAGGCCTAATGTGTAAAGATAGTTACACATGTGCTAGAAGGGCTTAATTATGTTATTGTAAAATAAACTATGTGCGTCTCTCAAAATGAGGACTACTGAAGAGAAAGAAACGCTGCAAAGAAAACTCCCAGACTACCTCCTTAATAATTATATTACTTTAAAAACAAAGCCTACTCTACTAAACTACTTTTCAAAAGAAGAAGGTAAGCACAATTATGTGTTATATACAAAAATATAAGACCCTGATATACTTCATGCATATTTAAACATGTTAAAGAATGAACATAAAACATTATTACATAAAATTATTGAAAAATGTTGCAATATTTTAATAGATTAGGATAGATTATTTATTCCTCAATTTAAATTACATTATAAGTTGAGTTAAATGTCAAGGTTCACGAATTTAAAGTTGAGATCCTCAAACACACAATATACAAGTAAAATTAAATTAAATTTCGAATACACACAGTAAGAGTAATGTGTTATGATGCCTTGTGATTTAAAAATATTTGTGTAGTGTCTAGGGCCCATTTTTGCATGAGCAATACTCTATTGGCATCCAAAATAACTTTTAAACTACATTACTGTCCTTACCATTATGCCTCAGTCCCTTGTCATTAATTAAAATGTAAAATTAAGTTACTGTACAACATTTAGGTATAATTTCCATTGAAATGGAAAACAATATAATTATAGTTTCTTAGACCATTTATGCTTCTAAATTTGTAATAGTCATCATATATTTGACTAGGGACTGACAAAAGTTAGCCAAAATTCATGGAACCACCTATATGGCCTTCTTACCTAGAATTCGAAGAGCTTGCTGCAGCCGCTCCCGCAGCGCCTTCTGGCTGCGTTGCACTTGCAGCTTGAAGTTGCTCGCGTCTCGCAGGCGAACCACACACTCCTCACACATACCACATTTGTCAGTACCAACATTGAGCTGTAAATTAACAACAGCAAAATATCATCCTGTTAATTTTCTTTATATATTCATCGTAAATATCCCCACGAGTGCCACCTCCTCCTAATTGTACTGCAACTCTGCAACACATTGTCGTACAGTGTTTAACCAACTGATTGTTTATTTATTATTAATCTGTTGTCTACCGCTGACGCAAATATGCGTCGAAAAAACCGGCTTTTCATTTTTTGCCTGGGAGACTATTAAGATTTAAGTTAAACATTATTGCAAGAAACGATGTAGTCTTAAATGCTTTGTTCGGAGTTGAACGATGGTATTTGAAAATAGCAGAGATATGTTATTTACCTGAATATCGAAGCATTCTTTGAGCATGTCTGAATATATCTCTACTTTGTCTAGATGAGCGTGCGGTGTGTTCAAACATATCACTTGCGGCCTTAGCAAACAGCACTGACATGATGAGAGCGCATCCTGTGCATCATTAGCAACGTCATTAATCATTGTGGAAATAACTATTTACTAAAACAAAATGTATTGCAATTTAAAAACAATCTAAATTACAACAGTTTGACACGTGATGTGAATTGACAGTGACAGCAATGTATTTTGATATGTTCGGATACTTCTAATGATGCGACAAATAGGTGATGTCGAATTATAGTCGACGAGTTTGTACTACTAAAGGTACATAAAAACTTTAGGAGTACTCAGCGAAGGTGTAGTACCATGAACTCCTAACTAATATTTTAACAATTTTTTTTTTATGTTGGTAAGCTTTAAATTTAATAGCTTTAATTATTTATTATAAATCTAAAAATCGGAAAAAAATTAGCAGTTTAGGTACTACGCCTCCTATGGCGGGGTGGACGACCGCCCCGCCTGTGTAGCTGTGTACTCTTAAAGTTCTTCTATCTTCCAATTTTAGCAAAACACACTTGTTGATTATTTAAGCAGTGGACTGTATTTTATTTAATTTTTTGGGGTTTTAAATTTACGAAAACGAAACGATAATATATACGCAGGAAGTACGCGTGTGCTTATACAACGAATAGGCCTTGGTTAGTCAAAAGGACATACCTTGCTCAGAGCTGTGCCGAAGCGGCAGCCTTTCAGGTGTACAGGACCTCAGGACCACGCCGAGCTGCCAGACTTACCTTTGTAGCCTAAGGTTACCTGCCACCCGAATACACGGAGCCGCCGCAGTATCCCCTTGACTTCTCAAGGCACTAAATAAAATTATTCAACACGAAAATTGCGCAACAGTACTTCCCGCGCGATCACTTGGAGGGACGTTCAACCAACTTTTTTTAAATTCGAGAAAGCAACTATCATAGGCGAAAATGTTGCCAGACAAAAATTAATATTATTACACGAAGACGGAACAACACTCATCGACGATAATTCTGCATCGCATTCTTATCGCGTTATTCAAAGGTATCCGAACACATAAATTTGCTGTCACTATCAGCTAAAATCACAAGCATCAAGTGTCAAACTGATGTAATTATGATTTATTGATTGATTGTGTTTGTTTCGTTTCGGGTCGTCCATCTTTGGACGGGCTCTTAAACCACAGAGTACTTTGTTATATATTGAAATACTTGTCTTAAACTTTAACGCTGGCAAAACTGTCCTAATGGACAAAAGCCATTAAACTTAAAAACTGAACTGAGTGTGTTTCGGGATTCTTGTCGTCCATCTACCTTGGACGGGCGAGATGAATCGGTGTGGATCAACTCATTATTTTATTTAATATAAAACCGTACTTGTGTATGTACTGGCTTTTAAACCTTGACGCTGACAAAATTATCCTAATAGGCAGAAGCCATTTAACTTGGAAACTGAACTGAACTGATGTCTTTCAATAGTAATACATTTTGTTTTTTAATTAAGTAAATATTTTTTTCTACAATGATTGATGAAGTTGCTAATGACGCACGGGATGCGCTCTCATCATGTCCGTGCTGCTTGATAAGGCCGCAACAAATATGTTTGAACACACCGCACGCCCATCTAGACACAGTAGAGATATATTCAGACATGCTCAAAGAATGCTTCGATATTCAGGTAAATAACCTATCTCTGCTCATTGTTCAACTCCGAACAAAACATATAAGACTAGACAAGTTTCTTGCAATAACGGTTGACATAGTCAACATTTCTACATTGTTAAGAGTCCTCGGCAAGCTCGACCGTATTTCACCTTTCCAGACAAACGGAGTTTTGTTCTCATTCTAAAACTATGTGTTGGATTGTAACAAATTATGTATATCTAGGCCTGTAATTAGTTTATATTAATATTTTCTTCTGTTTCCGCGATTATTACTCATTGAAATAAAACTACTGTACTGTCCTCCCGTGACCATGGAAAGCTGGAAAGCTTCCGAAACGTCGGGAACTAAAATGAGATAATATACGCGATATAATCCGTTAAATTGTTTTATTTCAATTAGTTTATATTACTACAGTTTATAAAACAAACAAAACACAGCAAAAACAATGTATTTTTTTGCCGTGGTATCTGAGGCTACACTAATTACAGGCCTGCATATACCTTAACTTATTGTAAGTACAAAGTTTCAGAGCAAACTAGCTAGTAGTTTTAAAATGAGAGTGTAACTAAGTTTGTATGGAGAACCGAGCTTACCGGGGACTCTTAATAATAAATAAACAATCAGTTGGTTAAACATTGTGCGATAATGTGCACTAATATTGATGTTGCTCTACAATTAGGAGGAGGTTACTAGTAGGGATACTTACAACACAATATAAAAAAAAATGTTGGAATTTATAACTAACAGGATCATATTTTGCTCTTGTTAATTTACAGCTCAATGTTGGTACTGACAAATGTGGTATCTGTGAGGAGTGTGTGGGCCGCCTGCAAGATGCCAACAACTTCAAGCTGCAAGTGCAGCGCAGCCAGAAGGAGCTGCGGGAGCGGCTGCAGCGAGCTCTTCAAATTCTAGGTAAGAAGGCCACATAGGTAGTTCCATGAATTTTGGCTAACTTTTGTCAGTCCCTAGTCAAATATATATGTTATGCTCCATTAGAAATGTAGCAGCATAAATGGTCCTAATAAACTGTAATGATATTGTTTTTGACGACCGGTTTGGCTCAGTGGGAGTAACGTTGCCTGCGGAGCTGAGGTCCTGTGTTCAAATCCCGGTAAGGGCAAATATTTGTGTGATGAGGACAAATATTTGTTCCTGAGTCTTGGATGTTTTCTATGTATATAAGTAATATATCTATTAAATATACGTCGTCTAGTACCCATATCACAAGCCTTATTAAGCTTACCATGGGGCTAGTTCGATATGTGTAAAATTGTCCCATAAAAAATATTTATTATTTATTTATTTATTTGTTTTTTGCAATGACGTAACATAAAAAGAGGTAGATAGGTTATACACACATAAATTATACTTAAATGATGTATATAACTTAATTTTTAAAGGTTGGCATAAGATTAAGGACAGTAATTTAGTTTGAAATTAAACATTTTTCAATAATTTTATGTGATAATGTTTTATGTTCATTTTGTCATCTTATACTTATAACTTATAACACACCATTGTGCTTACCATGAAGATCATTATTTCATGAGTTTGATCTGTGTAAAAACTGTTCTGTAATATTTATCATTCTTAGCCACTGCTAGGGAAAGACCTCCCCCTTCTTCTTCCAATGTTCTCTGTTCTGGGTGGTTTCTAGCTATTTTTTAAGAAAGGAGTCTAGTTCAACCCTCCACCGCCGATGAGGTCTGCTGGGTCTCCATTTAGAGCCGCGTGGGATTAATGTAAATTATAGCGTCATGTAGGTATATGAATAATTATTTTAACGAATACCTAAGGTATTATTATTATTTTAATCTTAATTGTTTTATATACTCTGACATTTAGAATTTTATTCTAGACACATTCTAGATTATTTATTTTTTATTGACAATGCTTTTGGTATTTATCTTATTGATTATTTTAATTTTAAAAATGATGATTTTATCAATAATATTACACTTAAGTTAAATGATCTGATTAGGTTTTTCTGGGTTTCCCTAATCCTTGCAGCAAATGTTGGATCATATTGTATTTCTCCCAGCAAACATTCACTCTCATGTAACTGACATTTCGAAAGTGCTTGTAACTAGGCCTACTTGAATAAAGAATATTTTGATTTGATTTGATTTGAGCTATCGGGTCTCCACTCTGTGGCAATCTTGGCCTATGGTGCGGCAAACGTGATCAACCCTATTCCCTCTTTAACCTGGCCACCTTCCGTGCTACGTCGATTATTTGAGTTTGGGAGCGTAGCGTGGTATTCCCGACAGGATCCCTTAATTTTACACCTAAGAAGAAGAAGAAGATAGCTCGCTGGCAAACCCCGAGTTTAGACTTCTGAGCTTCAGTAATATTTATTTATAATATTCTCTTCTGTTTCCGCAATTATCCTTTATAGCCTGCGAACATGTCTTTGACAAACCAAACCATTCAATTAAGTTTGATAATCCTTCTATCCTTGCGAAAGAGAAAAGATATTTTCCCAAAATTGCGATGCATGGCTATTGATATTAAAAAAACATCCAAATTTCAATAGAGAAGATGGCTTGTCGTTAACACCATCTTGAGATCCTGTAATTCATCTCATCAAGGAACAAGCAAGACACCTGTGTCTGACTGCAAAACCTTAATTCTCGAATGTTGTAAAAAATATCTTATCCGTTTAAAAGTATTTTAGTAGAGTAATCTTTGATTTTAAAATAATATAATTATTAACAATGTAGTCCGGGAGTTTTCTATGTGGTGTTTCTTTCTCTTCAGTAACCCTCGATTTAAGAAACGCTTGTATGGTGCTATTTTACAATAAAAAAATTAAGCATGTGCAACTGTCTGCACAAGGGAAGCTGCAAAGCTTCCGAAAAGTCGGGAACTCAAATCAGATAATTTACGCGATATAATCCTTTTTATTTGTTTTCTTTTAATATTCATTTATATTTGAAGAATATTAATTTTAATATTATTGAATTATAAGTACAGGAGTTGAAGAGCAAATTGACGTTTATCTTCATAATTTAGTAGTAATATGATACTTACTTTTTTTTTACAGATGCGCTGAAGTCTGAGGTAGCTGACAATGATAGGGCAGGCGATAACCAGTTAGGTCAGTGTCAACTTAAACTGTGATTGATGTACGGTAACGTGTGTTCAATTGTGTTCAAAATCATTTTTCTGGCAACATTATGGATTTTTGTGGTATTATTATGGTAATTTGTTTTACGCACTTGCTACTGTGGTGCCACCAATAGGGTATTTGGCAACTTTCTTCTGTGGTATGGTATAGAACAATGTCTTTAATATAAGTATTGGTGAAACAACTACTTCAATCTGATAAAAACTCCCCGAAATAAAAAAACTTTAAAAGCACATTTTTGGACTTTTTTAAAAAACGCTTCATACTAAAGCCTAATACATTTTGATGATGTCACACTGTCATACCTTGTATGGGGAAATTAAGAACTTTTTTCTGCAGCTATGTTAAAGCTTGTATTTATTAAAACGGTTTCATAACAAAAGTTAGCTTGTGGGGTATTCAATGGTATTATTCGTTTTTAATATTTTTCACGGGTTCCCCTTATCTGGCATAATCACGATTGTCCGAATTATCGTTTGGCCGAATTCATAATTTGGCATAATGCATTTTTTTCAGTAACTGTAGAATTTTCAGGACTTTTAAGGGCATTATCCAGTTGAATACATTAGGTTAGGTTTGTTTTTTAAAAATCTTGAAAAGTTTACGTGTTCAGAAAAAAATGCATTATGCCAAATTATGAATTCGGCCAAATGATGATTCGGACAAAAATAATTATGCGTAAACAAGGGGAACCATTTTTCACACTTTAAAAATAGACTTTCTCACCCAACGTTAAATGCTCATAAAACAAGCTACACGTAAAGTATCGAATTTAAAATTTTCATTTAGTTCTTTATTTTGCTTGTTTAATCAGAGCATTAAAAATATTTTTTACAAATTTCGACATTAGTCAACCACCCTATTTATAATGCCTTTTGTCTGACACTTTGTATATATACAGGTTGTTCTCCTTACCTCTATACTCCATGACAGGATCAGCACTAATTGACGTTTATCCTAATAGATTAGCAGTATTATAAGCAGGCATCGGATGATCGGATAGATATTTACCTAAACTTTGGCGGCGGCGTCTAAGTTGAGCGGTATGGAGACGGACTCAATTTAATTTTCCTAATAAAGTTCTTAATGTTTTATGAAAAGCACTTTTTGTTTTATTATTCTCTTATGTTACATATACCTTGAAATTAAATCAATTCACACCGCGGTTACAACAAATACAGTACGATTAGTTTACCACGGATATATGCTTTTATTCCATATATGCAAAACAACTTACGAGCTTACCAAAATAGTCATAAATAGCCAGAAATTAAACATGTTTGTGTATTTTAACCTCCTCGTGTCGTTTTATACAATCCCGGAATCCCAGAACTTATAAAAATAATTTAATTAAGAAGCCGACTCCATATTTGCCCAACTTTTGCCGTGTTTTTGGCAACTTTAGGTAACTATGTATCCGATTATCTGATGGCTGATCATAAGCAAGTATTGTTTTTTTTCTACATTATGCAACCAGCTGTCATGACAATGGTAGCTGCCAATGTCGGGGCAGACGGTAACCAATTAGGTCAGTGTCAACAGTACGAGGTGTATCAAAACAAATTTGTAAAAGAAAGTAGACTAGGCTCACATACCTATATGTTCTACGCAACTGTTCGACGCACAGCTCTAGATTTATTTTTCGGTTTTCCAAATGCATTATTATTAGATAATACAAAAATATTGGACACGTATTTTTTTGTTTTTACATAATAATAAAAAAATACTCAGATAAATCGCGTTTAAGTTTAGGAGTGGGGGCTCGTGACGTCACTCTTAAGTAAAATTTGTACTTAAGAGTGACGTCATGCGACATTTTGACTCAATGTGTCGCCTTTATTTTTCGAGTAAGTAAAAAAAGAAAAAATACGTGCCCAATATTTTTCTTAATCTACAAGATGGACTTATTTTTAAAATTTAGTCATCTTCCCTATTATACTGGTACTAAATCGTAAAATAGAACACATCAAAACAAAACAAACGCAATCAGTTGACGGAATGAATTCAAAAAAATTATCGCTATGGATAGATGGAAGCGAGCTGGCAGCAGCGTAAGCGCACGCCGCGCCGCCGTGGCATAGCGCGAGCACTCAACGTTGCTTTCACTGCTAAAGCGCCTACGCTTTTACACTGATCAAATATTTAGTACGTTGACTTCGTAGAAATGTGGTAGAAAAGTTGATTTTGGGTCTAAACTGTATTACATAATTTTTTTCGAAGTTTTTTCCTAACAGTTAGTAGACCAAGGTTTTTAAAGTACATGTGCAAAATTTGGTAATGTAGAATTGCTCACAGGCGGAAAAAAGATGAAGAAGATTTTTAAAAATCTGCTTCTTAAAAATAGTTTGTAGGCCTAGTTACATCAGATAGGAACAAATTTACTCTATCAACTCATAATTAAGTATATATGTGTCCTGAATAGTTACTTTTCAGATCTCTACATGCTACATACAATATCCAAAAAATTGCACAAAAACACCTCGATTTCAGTGATTTGCCCACCCCTTCGCCTTAATGCAGCAACGCACCATTTTTGGGTGGAAGAGTGATGATTCTAGCCATAATCGGTATTAAAAGCAAGATTCGGAAGATGAATTACTTGTAGCGTAGGTGTTGTTTTGTTTATCATGATTGTGAAATTTAAAAAAGAAATTGGATTGATGACAAGTTAAATAAAACAATGATTGATGAAAATGTTACGGTGAAAGTAGTTTCCTTGTGAGAGTTGTGTTAAAGTGTGCACAAATGTTGATTGCCCAGCACTATAGCACACCTGTGATTACTCATGTGCAAATTGCGGAACCTTTCCAAAATGCTTAAAAAAGGTCTTAAGTCTAGTGTTAACTTACATGTTTATAAGACCTTTTTTAAGCATTTTTTAGTATATAAAAGGTCTTAAGTCTAGTGCTAACTTACCCGTTTAAAAGACCAGTTTTAATAATTTTGGAAAGTTTCCGCAATTTGCAAATCAGTGGCTGTGATACGCGACTCTTCGTCGTGCGATAAAGATTTGTGTCTCTTTCCTTTCAATAGAATACGAGAAAGATGGTGATACTGTTAGCAGATGGCGAGGGGACACGCAGTGGAAGGATGTGGTGTGATAGAGTGAAAAACACGTACTCCCTTTGATCCAACGTGTATTTCTCAGAATCCACAATGAATAAAGTTCGTCAGGCACTATGATAAACTTATTTATAATTAATATATTGAGAACTACGTTTAGTACGTCTAGCTTCAGATCTGGTCTTGGAAGGAAGGGAAATGACAGATATAATTGCCAGAGACAAAATATAAATGTAAAGGCGCCCATGTAGGACTATACTAAATAAGGTGTGCCATAGAATATCTAACACTTCCCCTCTAGTGCACACTATTATTTACAAATAGTACAGTAGTTCACAAACGACATTCCTAGGCACCCCAAGATGCATCTGGGATTGTTTCTGGACGACACGGGTCTCTATGAGACCCATTGCAAGCCTGCTGTAGAAAGCAATCAATGGCCTTGGTAAATGGTTCTCTTGGTGGCGTATTGAAGTCAATCATGAAAAGAGCGCGGCTATCTTCTATCCTACTAGTAAGCACATTACGAGAACGTTAGGGCCCGATAGGCTTTTTAACCGCTCCATCCCCTGGGTGGTCGAAGTTAACGCGGCCGCGCGCTCTTCATGAATAGGCTTAGGCTGATGACTAACATGCAGCGTAAAATGTCACTTAGAAATAAGTTGGCACTATACAAACTTGTATCTGTCCCGTTATAACTTATGCAAGTGTAGCTTTTGCTCACGTGCCTAAGTCCAGGCTAAAGCCTCTTCAGGTCATACAGAATAGGTTCTTGCGTAG
The DNA here is from genome assembly GCA_905404275.2 of Hedya salicella. NCBI lineage: Eukaryota > Metazoa > Arthropoda > Insecta > Lepidoptera > Tortricidae > Hedya > Hedya salicella. The sequence goes on along the minus strand of FR990097.1, from coordinate 49,838,631 downwards.
GATGGCAGATACCCCATGGTATGTGTCCAACCTAAGTCCACACTAGGACGTGGAAATTCTAACCATCTATTGTTCTTTCAAACGTCTGGACGATTCTTCGACAATGCTCCCATAACAGGAACCCCCTAATTAGGAAGGCAGCCGACTACCTTCCGACTATTCCCCATCCCTCGGAGGATCCACTTCCCAGAAGCCATCTCGAAAAAGGCCGGTATACCCGGCGTCCTAGACACGTTCTCTCTAATCCGGACGATGAAATCTAAGAGTCAACCCCGTAGTCGCTCAGCCCGTAGTATCGCAATCTCTCCCACGCCCACTTTCTCTTGTCTCTCTCTACCCCGTCCAAAGTGGGGTTGAACGGTTCCGGTCCTACCTGCGCAGTTCTTATGCCTTGCGCACTGCGTCTCACACCAACTCTAACCGGCCGCGGATGCCACGTTTGTGGGTTTGCGCTCACCCTACTAAATTCAATTACTGGTCAGGAGGTCTAAACAGACCTTTCTAGTTCAAAATCAGGTACTAAACAAAATGTGTCGTGTATTATACTATCTGGTAGTGGTTTGTTGTATTTGCATGCGTATTTTTTTGTGGAAACTGCACGAAAGTATGCGCATGTGAGCACAATTTACTGTCACATCTAACCGAAACATTATTTCGCAGAAAAGCAAAGGAATCAATTAATTGCATTTAGAATTTCTCAAAGCAATGCCTGAATCTATCAATTATTATTAACTTATTAAAATGAAAAACATGTCTATAAATTATACTTGCTACAAACCATACCAACATTTTCGATAAGTCGTCTACTTTTTTAAAAATCTAGCAACAAGTTAACAGCTAAGTGCGTGTGGTGCCATATTGCTTTATCTGTCAAACTAACGAACAAGTTTGCTCAGACTTGCCGCGTGTGGCATTCGGTGTGTGAATTATCATCCGACCAAGGCTACCGCACGCAGCATACGCCTATTTCCTCGTGAGGCTGCTCGCTCTGTCTGGACTCGGCTTTTTACATATTAATGCGTATAATTATTTGTTTTAGTTCCATGACCCGGGCTGGACGGCGCGGGGGCTCTCCCGGCGCGGTCTGTGCCCGCCCGCGCTCGGGAACAGCTCGCGATGACTTGTTCCGTGAGGCTCGAGCGCCTCCGCGGTGACAAGGCACAGCACGCGTGCCTGTTATGTCACGCAACATTTGACCACGAATCGAGTCTCGCAACGCACATAAAAGAAGTACATCGTGACAGCTTTGAGATTCGCGTCGAGAAAGTAGCGTACATATGCGACACTTGCGGGAAGCGGTACACACGGAAGATCAGTTTAATAAAACACATACAAAAATATGCGACGAAGACGCCTTATTGTTGCGAAGTTTGTTCAAAACAATATTCTTGTAAGAATCTCTTCGTTCAACATAGACGTACTCACTTGGCGGATAGAGCTTACTACCGCGGAATATGTAGAAGGGAATTTAAAACAAAATCTCTTTTAACCCGTCACAATGCCATTCATACGGGGCAGAAACCCTGCAACTGTGAAATATGTTACAAGCAATTCACACAGAAAGACAGTCGGAGAACGCACATAATACATACAGGGCAGAAACCTTACAGTTGTAAAATATGTAACAAGCAATTTATACAAAGAAGCCACCTGAAAGAGCATATGAACATACATACAGGGCAGAAACCTTACAGCTGTGATATATGTAACAAGCAATTTACATATAAATGCAACCTGATAATTCACATAAAAATACATACAAGAGAGAAACCTTACACCTGTAAAATATGTAACAAGCAATTTATACAAAAAGGCGGCCTGAAAAGGCATATAATAATACATACAGGACTGAGACCTTACAGGTGTGAAATGTGTAACAAGACATTTACTCAAAAAGGCAACCTCAACGAGCACATAAAAATACATACAGGACAAAAATACATCTGTGACATATGTAACAAACAATTTGCACATAAACCCAACCTGAAAAGGCACATGTCAGTACATCAGAGACCTTACAGTTGTGAAATATGTCACAAGCAATTTACACAAAAAAACACTCTGAAAGAGCATATAAAATTGCATGCAGGACAGAAAAATTACAGCTGTGAAATATGTAACAAGCAATATATACATAAACGCAATCTGAAAACTCACATAAGAGTACATTCAGGAGAGAAACCTTACACCTGTGCAATCTGCAATAAGCAATTTACACTAAAAGCCGTACTTATAAATCACATGAGAATACATACAGGACAGAAACCTTACAGCTGTGAAATATGTAACAAGCAATTTACACAAATAGGGGCCATGAAAAGGCACATAATAATACATACAGGACGGAGACCTTTCAAGTGTGAAATATGTAACAAGCAATTTACACATAAAGACAACCTGTTAAGGCACATCATAATACATACAGGACAAAAGAAATACTACTGTGAAATATGTAACACGCATTTTACAAATAAAGGCAACCTGAAAAGGCACGTAAGAATACATACAGGACAAAAGAAATACTACTGTGAAATATGTAACACGCATTTTACAAATAAAGGCAACCTGAAAAGGCACATAAGAATACATACAGGACAGAGACCTTACAGGTGTGAAATTTGTAAGAAGCAATTTACACAAAAAAGCAACCTGAAAGAGCACATAAGAATACATACAGGACACAAACCTTTCTGCTGTGAAATATGTTATAAACGATTCGCCCAGAAAAGCCACGTAACTCAACATATCAGAATACACACAGGGCTGACACAGCCACAAACTTAGAGCCGAGATATACATAATCCGCAATCCACGTGACACCCGTCCCGCCGCCGACCGTACCCACTGCCGGCGATCAACTATTCATGTTTTGCGAAGTTCAAATCCTTGGTCACATTGGACTTGAGTTTTAATAAACTTAAATTCGGCCTAATTAAGTGTAGAAAATAAATTTGTAAACGTTTTTTACGCATCACCATTGACTACGTCAGTGACACGGAGGTTTGCAAAGCTAAACCGCCTGCGACCTTAGCGTACTAGGAACTTGGCGGGGTACCCTGGTATATATATAGTGAATGATTGCTGCGACGTATTTGTAGAACCGTTAAAATATATATTTAATCTAGCATTTATAAATTAAAAAAATCCCATCAGTGTAAAAAACTACCAAAGTATTATCAGAGTAAAACGAGTAAGCTCACTGCACACAAAGGTACATCACGTGGCTTATATGTGTGCGTGCCGGGACGAACGCGCTCGTGCTCACGCGTGTGTGTTAAAATAAGATGGCATTAAGGAGGCATTAGGCTGGCTGCGCTAGCTAGTGCCGCCGCCATCGCTGCCGCGGTACGGTGCGTTTTTTTCGTTCGCTCGTTCACCCACCAAGGCTTCGCGCCGTAAATGCGTTTGTGTACTACGATTTTTTTATAGTTGTAAATAAATAACTAATTTAAAGTGTATAGTATTAGATTTTATAAAGCTTATGAAAAAATCACATAAATTGTAAAGTTGGTTCTTTAAATTTTAACCAAATGAAAGAAAAATAAATCTTCCTTCCTTGTCCATGCTTCTGTAAATCTATTTGCTAAAGCTATTTATTAGAATGAGGATCTATTTTCGTTTGACAACGAACCTTTCGAACCTCTCGTAATCGACGAAAGTATTTTTCTGTGAGCAATTTGTAAGTTATTGTATTTTAATTATACGTGACGTGTACAAAAGATTTTATTTTATTTTACACCTACCGCTTGATTATCCTTCACATGAGTTATATTTGGTTGAAGAAAATGTTGGCTCCTTGTTTATTCGTAGTAAATCTGCCACCGCTGCCGGCACGCTTGGGGCCTGTGGGGCACTCTGCTCCGCCCACGACTCCCGCTACCGGTGATATAGTGCGTCGCATGCGATGGTCTCAAGCCAACAACGATAATGTCATGCGCGCATACTATGGGGCTACAGAGGGGGAACCCACCTGTCAGCGTACCGGGACAGGATGCTCCTTCTGTTCCAGACCCTCGAACCGGCCATCGCCGTATCTGCGCAGCGACTATCGGGTCAAGTGCGCGCCATCCAAGGGCGTAAGTTGCTGGACGACGCGACGCTTGATCAACTGCGCCTGGAAGTAGTGGCTGCTCGCGCGTCCTCCACGTCGTCTCTGAATCCACCCGCTACGTCGCCGGTTCCGGCGCCAGCACTCGACCTGGTGCCGGGGGTGCCGCGGGTCGATCCCGACTCTGACGAGGAGCACTGCGCGAGTAGCGTAAGTACCCAGGCCAATGAGCAATTGAGGAGGACTCTGGAAGAGGCGATTGGGCGGTATCGATTCGCACCTGACTAGGCAGCGATTACCACGCTTGCCTACGAATAGACGTAACTTAGCGCTAGTGGGAGCCCTGAACGCTTTGCTAGACCCGTATCTGCGGGCTAGCGAAGATCTAGCTGATACCCACTCGATCATGTGTCATGGAATTCATGGGTGATTGAAACATCTAGGACGTTTTATTTACACAAACAAATAAAGCTATACCTAAGACATAGTATATGTATAGATTTAAGTTAATTTTGTACCTAATAACAATGTTTGCTACACCCGACAAGGGTCCTTGTAACTAAACTTAAGTCCGTAACTTGGTTGCAATAAATATCTTATCTTATCATGTACTGCGGGGCCATCGCGGCGTGCCGCGTTGCTCGTGTCAAGATCCCAGACGCTGACCGAGCACCGCGGACTACCGGTAGTGTCCCGTCTGGCAAGTACGGATCGAGCGGCGTATTAGCACATTCAGGAGTTTCAGGACTCTCATTGCAAAGCTAATATCTGCTTCGGGGGGGGATAACAACCGCCCTCGTGTCATTCGCTACGTAGCACAGGCCTTTGCGGGGGCATGGCCTGTGTCACGGAGCGCATCGACGTCCTGAAGCAGAAAATTTATGCGTGGGCAAGCCGTATCCACCGCTACAGAGAACGTGCGGATCGATTCCAGCAGAATCGCCTCTTCCAGAGCGATCAAAGGAAGGTATACCGAAAGTGGGAGGGAACCGACCAACGTGTGACCGACGGGCAGCTGCCGGATCCTACTGCCATGAGTAATTTCTGGCGTAGTATCTGGTCGGTGCCAGTCGAGCACACCGAGGGCGAGTGGATGACTGTTGTCAAACGTTGAGTGTGAGCCCATCGAAACCATGGGGGCTGTTACTATGAGCCCCGATGACGTGAGCTGTACGGCACGTACGACCCAGAACTGGAAAAGTCCTGGCCGGACGGGTTGCACAACTTCTGGGTCAAGTGGTTTCGATGTTCACACGAACGATTGGCAACACAATTCCAGCAAGCCCTCGAGCTTGGTTCCCTGCCATCTTTCCTAACAACTGGTGTTACCTTCCTGCTCTATAAGTCCGGTAGTACCACGGAAGCGAAAAACTATCGACCCATCACGTGCTTGCCTACGCTGTACAAGCTCCTTACATCTATTTTGAGAGCAAAAATTAACACGCACATTGTTGCGAACAACGTTTTGGCCTTCTCTCAAGATGAATGTAGGGTTGGGTCCCGTGGTACTAAGGAGCTCCTCCTCATTGACACGACCACTTGTCAATAAGTTCGGCGGAACAGGGTGTCTCTTCCGGCCGCTTGGATTGACTACAAGAAGGCCTATAATTCGGTGCCTCATTCATGCCTTGAGAGGATCTTGGAGCTGTATAAAGTCGATACAGTTTTAAAATCCTTTATAAGCTCGCGTATGAGGCAGTGGACCACAGTCCTTTGTCAACCAGGCGGCCGGGATGGCCCCCCTGATCCGCAGGACTTTAAGATAGGTATTTTCCAGGGCGACAGTTTGAGTCCATTGTGGTTCTGCCTGGCCCTGAATCCACTCAGCACTCTGCTGAAGCATTCAGGACTAGGTTGCCGGCTTCGCAGAGGGGGTGTGATCATTTCACATCTGCTCTACATGGACGATCTCAAGCTGTTTGCACCGAAACGACCAGAACTGATGGAGCTACTCAAAGTCACAGAAACTTTCAGTAGCGCCATCAGGATGGATTTTGGTGTAGAAAAGTGTTCGGTCATGCAAGTACAGCGGGGGAAAGTCGTAAATTCAACGAATTTACAGCTTTCGGAGACAATGTCTCTCCAAAAGCCAATATGCCTGATATCGTGCTGAAAGATCGATCTAAGCCTCATCAACTAATAATTTTACATTTCTTACTAATTATTCTAGCCTCATTAACTAACAGTTTCAGTTTTTTTTTTAAATACCTACTTAACTACTATAACTTAATTACTAAGCATTCTAACCTAATTAACAATTAACAAAATAATTAATTATTCTAACTTGACTCATCATCATCACCACCACTATCAACAGAAGAATCTTCTGTTGAATAGTCGTGACTCTGACTACGAGTGAAATCTTCATTGTTTACATTATTAATCCTAATGCTAGGGGAAATTAATAAATCTTATACTTCCGAAGAATGACTTCCTGGTTTTTTTTTGCGAGGCTGCCTTTCTTAAGCCGTTAATCACAGGGTCAGATGTTATCAATAACATATTAAGCAAAATTCTGCCCAACAATATTGCCGGTTCCATCACGGATAGCAACGAATGAAAATACAAATAAAAAATTCATCTGTATGATCACAGTTCGTATGTGCTATGACCTGAACTCCCGTATCAACCCGACTTACTGATGAGTGTGAATGAAGAACAAGGCGCAGATTACTGAAAACATCTTCTTGAACTGAAACCAAACGTTCGGCAGTTTTAATCTAAGAGTAAGGCCATATGGAACATTGTGAATGAGAACACAGGAAAAAATAAAATGCTAGATAAAGGTACGATCAAACTACAGATTGATAATGAAGTGACTAATGATCCTGTAAGAATAAGCAACACTTTTAATGACTATTTTATTAAAACGGGCCAGGGCATTGAAATCAATGCGGAACATAGTGGTCAACATATGAAACTTTTGCAAAATAATCACATTAATAATGAAAAATCTATGTTTATGGCTCCTACTGATAACATAGAAGTAGTAAACATTGTCAGGTCTCTAAAAACCACTAATTCCTGTGGTCCAGACGACATAAGTACTATTGTAATTAAGTATAACATTGAAGTTCTATGTCAACCGCTGTGCGATATTTTCAACGCATGCATATGTGAGGGGATTTTCCCTGTTCAATTTAAAACCGCAAAAGTAGTTCCTTTACATTCCAGAACAGATATAAATAATTACCGGCCTATTTCGCTGCTGACAGTTCTATCAAAGGTTTTTGAAAAGGCAATTGCAACCCGAATGATTAATCATTTAGAAAGAAATAATTATTATTGTTCTCAGCAATTTGGTTTTAGAAAAAATCGGAATGCTGTAACAGCTATTACTGAATTAGTACGGCAAGTTCTGACCAATCTTAATATAAATCTGAAATGTGCTGGGATTTTCTGTGACCTTAGTAAGGCGTTTGACTGTGTGAAACATAAAATATTACTGGATAAGTTGCAATATTATGGATAGAGTTCAATTTGTCCAAATATCTGACGTAGATAGGTCGGGATGTATTCAATTTGTTAATTCTGCTAAAATAGCGATTGACTGTGGGATCCCCCAAGGATCAATATTGGGACCTCTGCTATTTATTATTTTCATTAATGACTTGCAATATAATATATCATATGGAACAGTTTACCTTTATGCGGACGACACGAGTATTTTACTTGAAAATGAAAATATTGTAGCACTTAAGGCCCAAATTAGCCAGACTTGGGCGGACTTGACACATTGGTTTGAATGTAATGGTCTTAAGATTAACATGGATAAAACACTTTATGTCCCTTTTCTAAAACATACTAATAGTATGACGTACGACTTGCCGCTACCCATAACAAAGGCCGCTAATGTCAATTTTTTGGGTGTAGAACTAGACTCCCAGTTGCGTTGGTCAGACCATATAAGCCTACTAAAGAAAAAATTGGCCAGCGCCTGTTACGCTTTGAAAACTTTGTCAAAAATATTGGATATTTCAGTGCTGAAGACAGTTTATTTTGCTCATTTTGAAAGTGTTATAATATGTTGAAGTTTGGGGTAATAGTGTGTATGTATACAGTGTTCTCCTGTTACAAAAAAAACCTATCAGGTATATCGGAAAAGCAAAACCACTCGAACATTGCCGTCCACTTTTTGTGAAGCATGGTATACTGACTGTGATATCACTTTACATTTACTTAATATGCATTTTTACCTATAAAAACAAGTCCAGTTTTGCAAATAATAGTAACAATAGACCACGCAGATTATGCAGAGACAATTTTGACATTATGTTACCAGTCAAAAAATTATGTACATTTTAAACGTAGTGTTCAATATAATGGTATACAAATTTATAACTATCTAAATGAGGACATAAGACAATGTAATAATATTAGTGAATTTTCCAGATAATTAAAATCCTTCTTGATTATACGACCATTTTATAATTTAAATGAATATTTCGATAAATTGTATGATTAGAGTATTAGTATTATTTTGTAAACTAGAATAAGATTTTGCATGCCTAATTATGGCGAAACATGCCGTCATGTAACTTAATCATACTGACATGTACGTTGGTACTACCACCTGTGTATGTTTGGCAAATAAATGATTTGATTTGATTTGATATCTAAAACTGCATGAATCTGCTCATCCGAAAATTCCTCCTTCGGCCTACCGGGCCTTTTGGTGGTTTCCGTTGACACAGATGGAGACGAGGGCTCAACTAACACTGAACATAAAATATCCGGACCACGGAACCATTCCGACGGCTTATTCAAAAATTGGTTCTTTCTCTTTGCAGCTTGATTCCACTTATCTTCAATTTTCGCCGAAAGTTATGAAAGCTTCACCTTCAGATCCCTCAAAGAATCTCATGTCTCGACATGATAAACTGAAGCAGACTCTTGTTCCTGGTTGGTTTTGAAGATAGGTGCCATTCTTTGAAAAAATCCGTTTTCGATACGGCAAACTCAATAACTGACAAAAAATAATACCAAAGTTACGACATGTAGTCATACTTTTCTAAAAGTATATATATTCAGGTATTACATATCAAAAAAGAGTGATGACATCTACTGACATGTTAATTTCGGACTCTCAAAGTTAAAACTAGGGTCTAAAAAGTTGGATTCTTATGAACAAAGTACATTTTAAATAGGAATTCTCAAGTCTACAAGAATAATAATAATGACAATAAATACTTCCAACCGTCTAGTTCCAATAACATTTTATAAAAAAGTCACTTCTATTTCAAGACACGCACAATAAGTTGTTAAGTTGAACGCAATTTTTCAAATGATTGCATGAAAATTTTGCTTAGTCTTATATACTCACCCTAATTAGTCCTCATTAGGAAATTGTAGTAACTATAAATACCTGTAATTATAAATGACCACGTGTGCTTTACATGTTGTGCTACGAATTGTAAAGAAATTCTAAACGCACTTTTGTCCAGCTAGCATGTTCTACTCGAATCACTGTGCCATGGTGCGGCAAACGTGATCAACCCAATTCCCTCTTTAACTACCACCGTGCTACCTTCCGTGCTACGTCGATTATTTGAGTTTGGGAGCGTAGCGTGGTGTTCCCCGACAGGATCCCTTAATTTTACACCTAAGAAGAAGAAGAAGACAGCTCACTGCAAACCCCGAGTTTAGACTTCTGAGCTTCAGTAATATTTATTTATAATATTCTCTTCTGTTTCCGCAATTATCCTTTATAGCCTGCGAACATGTCTTTGACAAACCAAACCATTCAATTAAGTTTGATAATCCTTCTATCCTTGCGAAAGAGAAAAGATATTTTCCCAAAATTGCGATGCATGGCTATTGATATTAAAAAAACATCCAAATTTCAATAGAGAAGATGGCTTGTCGTTAACACCATCTTGAGATCCTGTAATTCATCTCATCAAGGAACAAGCAAGACACCTGTGTCTGACTGCAAAACCTTAATTCTCGAATGTTGTAAAAAATATCTTATCCGTTTAAAAGTATTTTAGTAGAGTAATCTTTGATTTTAAAATAATATAATTATTAACAATGTAGTCCGGGAGTTTTCTATGTGGTGTTTCTTTCTCTTCAGTAACCCTCGATTTAAGAAACGCTTGTATGGTGCTATTTTACAATAAAAAAATTAAGCATGTGCAACTGTCTGCACAAGGGAAGCTGCAAAGCTTCCGAAAAGTCGGGAACTCAAATCAGATAATTTACGCGATATAATCCTTTTTATTTGTTTTCTTTTAATATTCATTTATATTTGAAGAATATTAATTTTAATATTATTGAATTATAAGTACAGGAGTTGAAGAGCAAATTGACGTTTATCTTCATAATTTAGTAGTAATATGATACTTACTTTTTTTTTACAGATGCGCTGAAGTCTGAGGTAGCTGACAATGATAGGGCAGGCGATAACCAGTTAGGTCAGTGTCAACTTAAACTGTGATTGATGTACGGTAACGTGTGTTCAATTGTGTTCAAAATCATTTTTCTGGCAACATTATGGATTTTTGTGGTATTATTATGGTAATTTGTTTTACGCACTTGCTACTGTGGTGCCACCAATAGGGTATTTGGCAACTTTCTTCTGTGGTATGGTATAGAACAATGTCTTTAATATAAGTATTGGTGAAACAACTACTTCAATCTGATAAAAACTCCCCGAAATAAAAAAACTTTAAAAGCACATTTTTGGACTTTTTTAAAAAACGCTTCATACTAAAGCCTAATACATTTTGATGATGTCACACTGTCATACCTTGTATGGGGAAATTAAGAACTTTTTTCTGCAGCTATGTTAAAGCTTGTATTTATTAAAACGGTTTCATAACAAAAGTTAGCTTGTGGGGTATTCAATGGTATTATTCGTTTTTAATATTTTTCACGGGTTCCCCTTATCTGGCATAATCACGATTGTCCGAATTATCGTTTGGCCGAATTCATAATTTGGCATAATGCATTTTTTTCAGTAACTGTAGAATTTTCAGGACTTTTAAGGGCATTATCCAGTTGAATACATTAGGTTAGGTTTGTTTTTTAAAAATCTTGAAAAGTTTACGTGTTCAGAAAAAAATGCATTATGCCAAATTATGAATTCGGCCAAATGATGATTCGGACAAAAATAATTATGCGTAAACAAGGGGAACCATTTTTCACACTTTAAAAATAGACTTTCTCACCCAACGTTAAATGCTCATAAAACAAGCTACACGTAAAGTATCGAATTTAAAATTTTCATTTAGTTCTTTATTTTGCTTGTTTAATCAGAGCATTAAAAATATTTTTTACAAATTTCGACATTAGTCAACCACCCTATTTATAATGCCTTTTGTCTGACACTTTGTATATATACAGGTTGTTCTCCTTACCTCTATACTCCATGACAGGATCAGCACTAATTGACGTTTATCCTAATAGATTAGCAGTATTATAAGCAGGCATCGGATGATCGGATAGATATTTACCTAAACTTTGGCGGCGGCGTCTAAGTTGAGCGGTATGGAGACGGACTCAATTTAATTTTCCTAATAAAGTTCTTAATGTTTTATGAAAAGCACTTTTTGTTTTATTATTCTCTTATGTTACATATACCTTGAAATTAAATCAATTCACACCGCGGTTACAACAAATACAGTACGATTAGTTTACCACGGATATATGCTTTTATTCCATATATGCAAAACAACTTACGAGCTTACCAAAATAGTCATAAATAGCCAGAAATTAAACATGTTTGTGTATTTTAACCTCCTCGTGTCGTTTTATACAATCCCGGAATCCCAGAACTTATAAAAATAATTTAATTAAGAAGCCGACTCCATATTTGCCCAACTTTTGCCGTGTTTTTGGCAACTTTAGGTAACTATGTATCCGATTATCTGATGGCTGATCATAAGCAAGTATTGTTTTTTTTCTACATTATGCAACCAGCTGTCATGACAATGGTAGCTGCCAATGTCGGGGCAGACGGTAACCAATTAGGTCAGTGTCAACAGTACGAGGTGTATCAAAACAAATTTGTAAAAGAAAGTAGACTAGGCTCACATACCTATATGTTCTACGCAACTGTTCGACGCACAGCTCTAGATTTATTTTTCGGTTTTCCAAATGCATTATTATTAGATAATACAAAAATATAGGACACGTATTTTTTTGTTTTTACATAATAATAAAAAAATACTCAGATAAATCGCGTTTAAGTTTAGGAGTGGGGGCTCGTGACGTCACTCTTAAGTAAAATTTGTACTTAAGAGTGACGTCATGCGACATTTTGACTCAATGTGTCGCCTTTATTTTTCGAGTAAGTAAAAAAGAAAAAATACGTGCCCAATATTTTTCTTAATCTACAAGATGGACTTATTTTTAAAATTTAGTCATCTTCCCTATTATACTGGTACTAAATCGTAAAATAGAACACATCAAAACAAAACAAACGCAATCAGTTGACGGAATGAATTCAAAAAAATTATCGCTATGGATAGATGGAAGCGAGCTGGCAGCAGCGTAAGCGCACGCCGCGCCGCCGTGGCATAGCGCGAGCACTCAACGTTGCTTTCACTGCTAAAGCGCCTACGCTTTTACACTGATCAAATATTTAGTACGTTGACTTCGTAGAAATGTGGTAGAAAAGTTGATTTTGGGTCTAAACTGTATTACATAATTTTTTTCGAAGTTTTTTCCTAACAGTTAGTAGACCAAGGTTTTTAAAGTACATGTGCAAAATTTGGTAATGTAGAATTGCTCACAGGCGGAAAAAAGATGAAGAAGATTTTTAAAAATCTGCTTCTTAAAAATAGTTTGTAGGCCTAGTTACATCAGATAGGAACAAATTTACTCTATCAACTCATAATTAAGTATATATGTGTCCTGAATAGTTACTTTTCAGATCTCTACATGCTACATACAATATCCAAAAAATTGCACAAAAACACCTCGATTTCAGTGATTTGCCCACCCCTTCGCCTTAATGCAGCAACGCACCATTTTTGGGTGGAAGAGTGATGATTCTAGCCATAATCGGTATTAAAAGCAAGATTCGGAAGATGAATTACTTGTAGCGTAGGTGTTGTTTTGTTTATCATGATTGTGAAATTTAAAAAAGAAATTGGATTGATGACAAGTTAAATAAAACAATGATTGATGAAAATGTTACGGTGAAAGTAGTTTCCTTGTGAGAGTTGTGTTAAAGTGTGCACAAATGTTGATTGCCCAGCACTATAGCACACCTGTGATTACTCATGTGCAAATTGCGGAACCTTTCCAAAATGCTTAAAAAAGGTCTTAAGTCTAGTGTTAACTTACATGTTTATAAGACCTTTTTTAAGCATTTTTTAGTATATAAAAGGTCTTAAGTCTAGTGCTAACTTACCCGTTTAAAAGACCAGTTTTAATAATTTTGGAAAGTTTCCGCAATTTGCAAATCAGTGGCTGTGATACGCGACTCTTCGTCGTGCGATAAAGATTTGTGTCTCTTTCCTTTCAATAGAATACGAGAAAGATGGTGATACTGTTAGCAGATGGCGAGGGGACACGCAGTGGAAGGATGTGGTGTGATAGAGTGAAAAACACGTACTCCCTTTGATCCAACGTGTATTTCTCAGAATCCACAATGAATAAAGTTCGTCAGGCACTATGATAAACTTATTTATAATTAATATATTGAGAACTACGTTTAGTACGTCTAGCTTCAGATCTGGTCTTGGAAGGAAGGGAAATGACAGATATAATTGCCAGAGACAAAATATAAATGTAAAGGCGCCCATGTAGGACTATACTAAATAAGGTGTGCCATAGAATATCTAACACTTCCCCTCTAGTGCACACTATTATTTACAAATAGTACAGTAGTTCACAAACGACATTCCTAGGCACCCCAAGATGCATCTGGGATTGTTTCTGGACGACACGGGTCTCTATGAGACCCATTGCAAGCCTGCTGTAGAAAGCAATCAATGGCCTTGGTAAATGGTTCTCTTGGTGGCGTATTGAAGTCAATCATGAAAAGAGCGCGGCTATCTTCTATCCTACTAGTAAGCACATTACGAGAACGTTAGGGCCCGATAGGCTTTTTAACCGCTCCATCCCCTGGGTGGTCGAAGTTAACGCGGCCGCGCGCTCTTCATGAATAGGCTTAGGCTGATGACTAACATGCAGCGTAAAATGTCACTTAGAAATAAGTTGGCACTATACAAACTTGTATCTGTCCCGTTATAACTTATGCAAGTGTAGCTTTTGCTCACGTGCCTAAGTCCAGGCTAAAGCCTCTTCAGGTCATACAGAATAGGTTCTTGCGTAGGATGGCAGATACCCCATGGTATGTGTCCAACCTAAGTCCACACTAGGACGTGGAAATTCTAACCATCTATTGTTCTTTCAAACGTCTGGACGATTCTTCGACAATGCTCCCATAACAGGAACCCCCTAATTAGGAAGGCAGCCGACTACCTTCCGACTATTCCCCATCCCTCGGAGGATCCACTTCCCAGAAGCCATCTCGAAAAAGGCCGGTATACCCGGCGTCCTAGACACGTTCTCTCTAATCCGGACGATGAAATCTAAGAGTCAACCCCGTAGTCGCTCAGCCCGTAGTATCGCAATCTCTCCCACGCCCACTTTCTCTTGTCTCTCTCTACCCCGTCCAAAGTGGGGTTGAACGGTTCCGGTCCTACCTGCGCAGTTCTTATGCCTTGCGCACTGCGTCTCACACCAACTCTAACCGGCCGCGGATGCCACGTTTGTGGGTTTGCGCTCACCCTACTAAATTCAATTACTGGTCAGGAGGTCTAAACAGACCTTTCTAGTTCAAAATCAGGTACTAAACAAAATGTGTCGTGTATTATACTATCTGGTAGTGGTTTGTTGTATTTGCATGCGTATTTTTTTGTGGAAACTGCACGAAAGTATGCGCATGTGAGCACAATTTACTGTCACATCTAACCGAAACATTATTTCGCAGAAAAGCAAAGGAATCAATTAATTGCATTTAGAATTTCTCAAAGCAATGCCTGAATCTATCAATTATTATTAACTTATTAAAATGAAAAACATGTCTATAAATTATACTTGCTACAAACCATACCAACATTTTCGATAAGTCGTCTACTTTTTTAAAAATCTAGCAACAAGTTAACAGCTAAGTGCGTGTGGTGCCATATTGCTTTATCTGTCAAACTAACGAACAAGTTTGCTCAGACTTGCCGCGTGTGGCATTCGGTGTGTGAATTATCATCCGACCAAGGCTACCGCACGCAGCATACGCCTATTTCCTCGTGAGGCTGCTCGCTCTGTCTGGACTCGGCTTTTTACATATTAATGCGTATAATTATTTGTTTTAGTTCCATGACCCGGGCTGGACGGCGCGGGGGCTCTCCCGGCGCGGTCTGTGCCCGCCCGCGCTCGGGAACAGCTCGCGATGACTTGTTCCGTGAGGCTCGAGCGCCTCCGCGGTGACAAGGCACAGCACGCGTGCCTGTTATGTCACGCAACATTTGACCACGAATCGAGTCTCGCAACGCACATAAAAGAAGTACATCGTGACAGCTTTGAGATTCGCGTCGAGAAAGTAGCGTACATATGCGACACTTGCGGGAAGCGGTACACACGGAAGATCAGTTTAATAAAACACATACAAAAATATGCGACGAAGACGCCTTATTGTTGCGAAGTTTGTTCAAAACAATATTCTTGTAAGAATCTCTTCGTTCAACATAGACGTACTCACTTGGCGGATAGAGCTTACTACCGCGGAATATGTAGAAGGGAATTTAAAACAAAATCTCTTTTAACCCGTCACAATGCCATTCATACGGGGCAGAAACCCTGCAACTGTGAAATATGTTACAAGCAATTCACACAGAAAGACAGTCGGAGAACGCACATAATACATACAGGGCAGAAACCTTACAGTTGTAAAATATGTAACAAGCAATTTATACAAAGAAGCCACCTGAAAGAGCATATGAACATACATACAGGGCAGAAACCTTACAGCTGTGATATATGTAACAAGCAATTTACATATAAATGCAACCTGATAATTCACATAAAAATACATACAAGAGAGAAACCTTACACCTGTAAAATATGTAACAAGCAATTTATACAAAAAGGCGGCCTGAAAAGGCATATAATAATACATACAGGACTGAGACCTTACAGGTGTGAAATGTGTAACAAGACATTTACTCAAAAAGGCAACCTCAACGAGCACATAAAAATACATACAGGACAAAAATACATCTGTGACATATGTAACAAACAATTTGCACATAAACCCAACCTGAAAAGGCACATGTCAGTACATCAGAGACCTTACAGTTGTGAAATATGTCACAAGCAATTTACACAAAAAAACACTCTGAAAGAGCATATAAAATTGCATGCAGGACAGAAAAATTACAGCTGTGAAATATGTAACAAGCAATATATACATAAACGCAATCTGAAAACTCACATAAGAGTACATTCAGGAGAGAAACCTTACACCTGTGCAATCTGCAATAAGCAATTTACACTAAAAGCCGTACTTATAAATCACATGAGAATACATACAGGACAGAAACCTTACAGCTGTGAAATATGTAACAAGCAATTTACACAAATAGGGGCCATGAAAAGGCACATAATAATACATACAGGACGGAGACCTTTCAAGTGTGAAATATGTAACAAGCAATTTACACATAAAGACAACCTGTTAAGGCACATCATAATACATACAGGACAAAAGAAATACTACTGTGAAATATGTAACACGCATTTTACAAATAAAGGCAACCTGAAAAGGCACGTAAGAATACATACAGGACAAAAGAAATACTACTGTGAAATATGTAACACGCATTTTACAAATAAAGGCAACCTGAAAAGGCACATAAGAATACATACAGGACAGAGACCTTACAGGTGTGAAATTTGTAAGAAGCAATTTACACAAAAAAGCAACCTGAAAGAGCACATAAGAATACATACAGGACACAAACCTTTCTGCTGTGAAATATGTTATAAACGATTCGCCCAGAAAAGCCACGTAACTCAACATATCAGAATACACACAGGGCTGACACAGACACAAACTTAGAGCCGAGATATACATAATCCGCAATCCACGTGACACCCGTCCCGCCGCCGACCGTACCCACTGCCGGCGATCAACTATTCATGTTTTGCGAAGTTCAAATCCTTGGTCACATTGGACTTGAGTTTTAATAAACTTAAATTCGGCCTAATTAAGTGTAGAAAATAAATTTGTAAACGTTTTTTACGCATCACCATTGACTACGTCAGTGACACGGAGGTTTGCAAAGCTAAACCGCCTGCGACCTTAGCGTACTAGGAACTTGGCGGGGTACCCTGGTATATATATAGTGAATGATTGCTGCGACGTATTTGTAGAACCGTTAAAATATATATTTAATCTAGCATTTATAAATTAAAAAAATCCCATCAGTGTAAAAAACTACCAAAGTATTATCAGAGTAAAACGAGTAAGCTCACTGCACACAAAGGTACATCACGTGGCTTATATGTGTGCGTGCCGGGACGAACGCGCTCGTGCTCACGCGTGTGTGTTAAAATAAGATGGCATTAAGGAGGCATTAGGCTGGCTGCGCTAGCTAGTGCCGCCGCCATCGCTGCCGCGGTACGGTGCGTTTTTTTCGTTCGCTCGTTCACCCACCAAGGCTTCGCGCCGTAAATGCGTTTGTGTACTACGATTTTTTTATAGTTGTAAATAAATAACTAATTTAAAGTGTATAGTATTAGATTTTATAAAGCTTATGAAAAAATCACATAAATTGTAAAGTTGGTTCTTTAAATTTTAACCAAATGAAAGAAAAATAAATCTTCCTTCCTTGTCCATGCTTCTGTAAATCTATTTGCTAAAGCTATTTATTAGAATGAGGATCTATTTTCGTTTGACAACGAACCTTTCGAACCTCTCGTAATCGACGAAAGTATTTTTCTGTGAGCAATTTGTAAGTTATTGTATTTTAATTATACGTGACGTGTACAAAAGATTTTATTTTATTTTACACCTACCGCTTGATTATCCTTCACATGAGTTATATTTGGTTGAAGAAAATGTTGGCTCCTTGTTTATTCGTAGTAAATCTGCCACCGCTGCCGGCACGCTTGGGGCCTGTGGGGCACTCTGCTCCGCCCACGACTCCCGCTACCGGTGATATAGTGCGTCGCATGCGATGGTCTCAAGCCAACAACGATAATGTCATGCGCGCATACTATGGGGCTACAGAGGGGGAACCCACCTGTCAGCGTACCGGGACAGGATGCTCCTTCTGTTCCAGACCCTCGAACCGGCCATCGCCGTATCTGCGCAGCGACTATCGGGTCAAGTGCGCGCCATCCAAGGGCGTAAGTTGCTGGACGACGCGACGCTTGATCAACTGCGCCTGGAAGTAGTGGCTGCTCGCGCGTCCTCCACGTCGTCTCTGAATCCACCCGCTACGTCGCCGGTTCCGGCGCCAGCACTCGACCTGGTGCCGGGGGTGCCGCGGGTCGATCCCGACTCTGACGAGGAGCACTGCGCGAGTAGCGTAAGTACCCAGGCCAATGAGCAATTGAGGAGGACTCTGGAAGAGGCGATTGGGCGGTATCGATTCGCACCTGACTAGGCAGCGATTACCACGCTTGCCTACGAATAGACGTAACTTAGCGCTAGTGGGAGCCCTGAACGCTTTGCTAGACCCGTATCTGCGGGCTAGCGAAGATCTAGCTGATACCCACTCGATCATGTGTCATGGAATTCATGGGTGATTGAAACATCTAGGACGTTTTATTTACACAAACAAATAAAGCTATACCTAAGACATAGTATATGTATAGATTTAAGTTAATTTTGTACCTAATAACAATGTTTGCTACACCCGACAAGGGTCCTTGTAACTAAACTTAAGTCCGTAACTTGGTTGCAATAAATATCTTATCTTATCATGTACTGCGGGGCCATCGCGGCGTGCCGCGTTGCTCGTGTCAAGATCCCAGACGCTGACCGAGCACCGCGGACTACCGGTAGTGTCCCGTCTGGCAAGTACGGATCGAGCGGCGTATTAGCACATTCAGGAGTTTCAGGACTCTCATTGCAAAGCTAATATCTGCTTCGGGGGGGGATAACAACCGCCCTCGTGTCATTCGCTACGTAGCACAGGCCTTTGCGGGGGCATGGCCTGTGTCACGGAGCGCATCGACGTCCTGAAGCAGAAAATTTATGCGTGGGCAAGCCGTATCCACCGCTACAGAGAACGTGCGGATCGATTCCAGCAGAATCGCCTCTTCCAGAGCGATCAAAGGAAGGTATACCGAAAGTGGGAGGGAACCGACCAACGTGTGACCGACGGGCAGCTGCCGGATCCTACTGCCATGAGTAATTTCTGGCGTAGTATCTGGTCGGTGCCAGTCGAGCACACCGAGGGCGAGTGGATGACTGTTGTCAAACGTTGAGTGTGAGCCCATCGAAACCATGGGGGCTGTTACTATGAGCCCCGATGACGTGAGCTGTACGGCACGTACGACCCAGAACTGGAAAAGTCCTGGCCGGACGGGTTGCACAACTTCTGGGTCAAGTGGTTTCGATGTTCACACGAACGATTGGCAACACAATTCCAGCAAGCCCTCGAGCTTGGTTCCCTGCCATCTTTCCTAACAACTGGTGTTACCTTCCTGCTCTATAAGTCCGGTAGTACCACGGAAGCGAAAAACTATCGACCCATCACGTGCTTGCCTACGCTGTACAAGCTCCTTACATCTATTTTGAGAGCAAAAATTAACACGCACATTGTTGCGAACAACGTTTTGGCCTTCTCTCAAGATGAATGTAGGGTTGGGTCCCGTGGTACTAAGGAGCTCCTCCTCATTGACACGACCACTTGTCAATAAGTTCGGCGGAACAGGGTGTCTCTTCCGGCCGCTTGGATTGACTACAAGAAGGCCTATAATTCGGTGCCTCATTCATGCCTTGAGAGGATCTTGGAGCTGTATAAAGTCGATACAGTTTTAAAATCCTTTATAAGCTCGCGTATGAGGCAGTGGACCACAGTCCTTTGTCAACCAGGCGGCCGGGATGGCCCCCCTGATCCGCAGGACTTTAAGATAGGTATTTTCCAGGGCGACAGTTTGAGTCCATTGTGGTTCTGCCTGGCCCTGAATCCACTCAGCACTCTGCTGAAGCATTCAGGACTAGGTTGCCGGCTTCGCAGAGGGGGTGTGATCATTTCACATCTGCTCTACATGGACGATCTCAAGCTGTTTGCACCGAAACGACCAGAACTGATGGAGCTACTCAAAGTCACAGAAACTTTCAGTAGCGCCATCAGGATGGATTTTGGTGTAGAAAAGTGTTCGGTCATGCAAGTACAGCGGGGGAAAGTCGTAAATTCAACGAATTTACAGCTTTCGGAGACAATGTCTCTCCAAAAGCCAATATGCCTGATATCGTGCTGAAAGATCGATCTAAGCCTCATCAACTAATAATTTTACATTTCTTACTAATTATTCTAGCCTCATTAACTAACAGTTTCAGTTTTTTTTTTAAATACCTACTTAACTACTATAACTTAATTACTAAGCATTCTGACCTAATTAACAATTAACAAAATAATTAATTATTCTAACTTGACTCATCATCATCACCACCACTATCAACAGAAGAATCTTCTGTTGAATAGTCGTGACTCTGACTACGAGTGAAATCTTCATTGTTTACATTATTAATCCTAATGCTAGGGGAAATTAATAAATCTTATACTTCCGAAGAATGACTTCCTGGTTTTTTTTTGCGAGGCTGCCTTTCTTAAGCCGTTAATCACAGGGTCAGATGTTATCAATAACATATTAAGCAAAATTCTGCCCAACAATATTGCCGGTTCCATCACGTAATTGGATAGCAACGAATGAAAATACAAATAAAAATTCATCTGTATGATCACAGTTCGTATGTGCTATGACCTGAACTCCCGTATCAACCCGACTTACTGATGAGTGTGAATGAAGAACAAGGCGCAGATTACTGAAAACATCTTCTTGAACTGAAACCAAACGTTCGGCAGTTTTAATCTAAGAGTAAGGCCATATGGAACATTGTGAATGAGAACACAGGAAAAAATAAAATGCTAGATAAAGGTACGATCAAACTACAGATTGATAATGAAGTGACTAATGATCCTGTAAGAATAAGCAACACTTTTAATGACTATTTTATTAAAACGGGCCAGGGCATTGAAATCAATGCGGAACATAGTGGTCAACATATGAAACTTTTGCAAAATAATCACATTAATAATGAAAAATCTATGTTTATGGCTCCTACTGATAACGTAGAAGTAGTAAACATTGTCAGGTCTCTAAAAACCACTAATTCCTGTGGTCCAGACGACATAAGTACTATTGTAATTAAGTATAACATTGAAGTTCTATGTCAACCGCTGTGCGATATTTTCAACGCATGCATATGTGAGGGGATTTTCCCTGTTCAATTTAAAACCGCAAAAGTAGTTCCTTTACATAAAAACATTCCAGAACAGATATAAATAATTACCGGCCTATTTCGCTGCTGACAGTTCTATCAAAGGTTTTTGAAAAGGCAATTGCAACCCGAATGATTAATCATTTAGAAAGAAATAATTATTATTGTTCTCAGCAATTTGGTTTTAGAAAAAATCGGAATGCTGTAACAGCTATTACTGAATTAGTACGGCAAGTTCTGACCAATCTTAATATAAATCTGAAATGTGCTGGGATTTTCTGTGACCTTAGTAAGGCGTTTGACTGTGTGAAACATAAAATATTACTGGATAAGTTGCAATATTATGGATAGAGTTCAATTTGTCCAAATATCTGACGTAGATAGGTCGGGATGTATTCAATTTGTTAATTCTGCTAAAATAGCGATTGACTGTGGGATCCCCCAAGGATCAATATTGGGACCTCTGCTATTTATTATTTTCATTAATGACTTGCAATATAATATATCATATGAAACAGTTTACCTTTATGCGGACGACACGAGTATTTTACTTGAAAATGAAAATATTGTAGCACTTAAGGCCCAAATTAGCCAGACTTGGGCGGACTTGACACATTGGTTTGAATGTAATGGTCTTAAGATTAACATGGATAAAACACTTTATGTCCCTTTTCTAAAACATACTAATAGTATGACGTACGACTTGCCGCTACCCATAACAAAGGCCGCTAATGTCAATTTTTTGGGTGTAGAACTAGACTCCCAGTTGCGTTGGTCAGACCATATAAGCCTACTAAAGAAAAAATTGGCCAGCGCCTGTTACGCTTTGAAAACTTTGTCAAAAATATTGGATATTTCAGTGCTGAAGACAGTTTATTTTGCTCATTTTGAAAGTGTTATAATATGTTGAAGTTTGGGGTAATAGTGTGTATGTATACAGTGTTCTCCTGTTACAAAAAAAAACCTATCAGGTATATCGGAAAAGCAAAACCACTCGAACATTGCCGTCCACTTTTTGTGAAGCATGGTATACTGACTGTGATATCACTTTACATTTACTTAATATGCATTTTTATCTATAAAAACAAGTCTAGTTTTGCAAATAATAGTAACAATAGACCACGCAGATTATGCAGAGACAATTTTGACATTATGTTACCAGTCAAAAAATTATGTACATTTTAAACGTAGTGTTCAATATAATGGTATACAAATTTATAACTATCTAAATGAGGACATAAGACAATGTAATAATATTAGTGAATTTTCCAGATAATTAAAATCCTTCTTGATTATTCGACCATTTTATAATTTAAATGAATATTTCGATAAATTGTATGATTAGAGTATTAGTATTATTTTGTAAACTAGAATAAGATTTTGCATGCCTAATTATGGCGAAACATGCCGTCATGTAACTTAATCATACTGACATGTACGTTGGTACTACCACCTGTGTATGTTTGGCAAATAAATGATTTGATTTGATATCTAAAACTGCATGAATCTGCTCATCCGAAAATTCCTCCTTCGGCCTACCGGGCCTTTTGGTGGTTTCCGTTGACACAGATGGAGACGAGGGCTCAACTAACACTGAACATAAAATATCCGGACCACGGAACCATTCCGACGGCTTATTCAAAAATTGGTTCTTTCTCTTTGCAGCTTGATTCCACTTATCTTCAATTTTCGCCGAAAGTTATGAAAGCTTCACCTTCAGATCCCTCAAAGAATCTCATGTCTCGACATGATAAACTGAAGCAGACTCTTGTTCCTGGTTGGTTTCGAAGATAGGTGCCATTCTTTGAAAAAATCCGTTTTCGATACGGCAAACTCAATAACTGACAAAAAATAATACCAAAGTTACGACATGTAGTCATACTTTTCTAAAAGTATATATATTCAGGTATTACATATCAAAAAAGAGTGATGACATCTACTGACATGTTAATTTCGGACTCTCAAAGTTAAAACTCTCTAAAAAGTTGGATTCTTATGAACAAAGTACATTTTAAATAGGAATTCTCAAGTCTACAAGAATAATAATAATGACAATAAATACTTCCAACCGTCTAGTTCCAATAACATTTTATAAAAAAGTCACTTCTATTTCAAGACACGCACAATAAGTTGTTAAGTTGAACGCAATTTTTCAAATGATTGCATGAAAATTTTGCTTAGTCTTATATACTCACCCTAATTAGTCCTCATTAGGAAATTGTAGTAACTATAAATACCTGTAATTATAAATGACCACGTGTGCTTTACATGTTGTGCTACGAATTGTAAAGAAATTCTAAACGCACTTTTGTCCAGCTAGCATGTTCTACTCGAATCACTGTGCCATGGTGCGGCAAACGTGATCAACCCAATTCCCTCTTTAACTACCACCGTGCTACCTTCCGTGCTACGTCGATTATTTGAGTTTGGGAGCGTAGCGTGGTGTTCCCCGACAGGATCCCTTAATTTTACACCTAAGAAGAAGAAGAAGACAGCTCACTGCAAACCCCGAGTTTAGACTTCTGAGCTTCAGTAATATTTATTTATAATATTCTCTTCTGTTTCCGCAATTATCCTTCATAGTCTGCGAACATGTCATTGACAAACCAAACCATTCAATTAAGTTTGATAATCCTTCTATCCTTGCCAGAAGAAAAGATATTTTCCCAAAATTGCGATGCATGGCTATTGATATTAAAAAAAACATCCAAATTTCAATAGAGAAGATGGCTTGTCGTTAACACCATCTTGAGATCCTGCAATTCATCTCATCAAGGAACAAGCAAGACACAGGACTGCAAAAACCTTAATTCTCGAATGTTGTAAAAAATATCTTATCTGTTGAAAAGTATTTTAGTAGAGCAATCTTTGATTTTAAAATAATATAATTATTAACAAGGTAGTCTGGGAGTTTTCTATGTGGTGTTTCTTTCTCTTCAGTAAACCTCGTTTTGTGAAACGCTTCTATTACACTATTTTACAATAAAAAAATTAAGCCCTTGCCTTCTGGCACATGTGCAACTGTCTGCACAAGGGAAGCTGCAAAGCTTCCGAAAAGTCGGGAACTCAAATGAGATAATATACGCGATATAATCCTGTTTATTTGTTTTCTTTAAATATTCATTTATGTTAGAAGATTATTAATTTTAATATTTTTGAATTATAAGTACAGGAGTTGAAGAGCAAATTGACGTTTATCTTCATAATTTAGTAGTATTATGATACGTACTTTTTAGGGTTCCGTAGCCAAAATGGCAAAAACGGAACCCTTTTAGATTCGTCATGTCTGTCTGTCTGTCCGTCCGTATGTCACAGGCATTTTACTCAAAAACTATAAGATGTACATTGATGAAATTTGGACCATAGGTGTATTGTGTAAACCGCTACTTAGTTAAATAAAAAAAATATATATTTCTAGGGGGGGCACTCCATACATGTAACCAAAACTGAATAAAAATCATCAAATATCAAGGTGTAGCACATATTTCGACAGTACTTTTAAAAATACTTTGATAATATTTTCTAAAATATTCGCTACGAAAGTAGCAAAAATTGTGTCCCCCCCCCCCCCCCCCCGTCTATTTTCTAAACGGTATGTTCAAAAAATATGAAAAAATGTACAAATATATAGCTTAATAAATACTTTCAACGAAAATTGTTTTCAATATGATGGGATATACCGTTTTGAAGTTATTGCCAAAAAACTGCGCTTCTCAGCAAAAGGACGTAAGTGCCAGGGAGATACGCTCTTTTGTTAGTGTTTTTTTTCATATCGTATTTTTTTTTCATCTGTAGTGCAAGTTTTCTATAAACGGCTGCGGAACCCTTCATGGGCGAGTCCGACTCGCACTTGGCCGCTTTTTATCCAATTCTATAGATATCACGTGCAAACTTAACTCAACCAATCAAAGTTTGTACGGAACCCTCGGTGCGCGAGTCGGACTCGCGCTTGGCCGATTTTTTTTTACAGATGCGCTGAAGTCTGAGATAGCTGACAATGATGGGGCAGGCGATAACCAGTTAGGTCATTGTCAACTTAAACCGTGATTGATGTTCGTAAGTGTTCAAGTGTGTTCAAAATATTTTTTCTGGCGACATTATGGATTTTTGTGGCATTATTATGGTAATTTGTTTTACGAACTTGCTACTGTGGTGCCACCAATAGGGTATTTGGCAACTTTCTTCTGTGGTATGGTATAGAAAAATGTCTTTAATATAAGTATTGGTGAAAAAACTACTTCATAAGCCAACACTTCAATTCAAAGTGTTGGCTTATGAATATATCAGTTTAGTTGGAAGTGCCATAGAGTATCCGACATTGAAAAGTATGCTATTAAAGTTTACTCTATGAAGTTCTTATTGAGGGATTAAAGTCGACGAGTAGAAAAAAAATATTTGTCTACTGTTTGTTACATGAATGAGCTTTTAATAAAACACAAATAAATAGAGAAGAATATTTCCAGATTCTGAGTAACCTATCAGGTTATGCGTAGTGAAACGAGGGCTTGATAGTGAAAACACTTCGTCCTTTCAATTCAACTGTGTATTTTTCTAGTATAGCACGGCACGTCGCACGAATAGACGACTTAAGAGTCCCCAGTAAGCTCGGCCGAATTTCACCTTCCCATACAAACGGAGTTTCGTTCTTATTTTAAAACTAACTGTTGGATTGTAACGAAACTTTGCATACACAATGATATGAGGTATATCTAAGCCTGAAACTAGTTTTTATATGGCTGCAGTTTATAAAACAAACGAAATACAGCAAAAACAAGTTTGGTATGGAAAAACTTAAATTCGCTATTTTTTTTACTATGGTATCTGAAGCTACATAAACTAATTACAGGCCTGCATATACATAAACTTATTCTAAGTACAAAGTTTCAGAGCAAACTAGCTAGTCGTTTGTAAATGAGAGCGTAATTACGTTTGTATATGGAGAACCGAGCTTACTGGGGACTCTTAAGGCAATTTAAGAAGACATTGTTTGACTTCCTGGTTCAGAAAGCGTGTTACTCAGTACAAGATTTTTAAATAATTGATAGATTCAGGCGTTACTTCGCGGAGTTCTATAATCCATTGATCAACATTTTTTAAATGATATAATTCGTTATTAGTGAATAAGTAATGAACTACCTCAATAATAATTGTTTAATAATGTTGTGTTATAATAACTCTATAGATATAAACTCGCTGCATGCCCTTATTGAACTGAATTAATTAATATTCTCTGAATGAAATAATATAATGTAATTTAATTTTAAGTAATTTAATTTAGTTTAATGAAATATTTTTAACCTACATATTGTTACATTTGGATGCCATATCATGGCGAAGCATAGCGATCATACTATCAACGTAACACCTGTGTACACTTATGTCTTAAAAATAAATAAATGGTTGATTGATTGAATAAATAAAGTTCGTCAACAGTATAGCCTTAGAACTGACGGTTGAGATGACTTTTGTAGTGTAATTTACCAATTGTGTTGTAATTAATATATCTTTAAAACTGATGTTGGCAAAAGTCTTGAACTGCCATTTCTCTTTATATAAATAAATAAGTATAGCCTTAGGATAACTTAATACGAATTAAATTTTAAGCTACACACTGATGTCTGAGTGAGATGAGTTTTAGATGTGAAAGAGTACAGAGAGGCTACTTCGAAATCCGAGAAACGAAGTTCGTATGGCGCCATCCCGCTCACTCAAATACAGCATAACATGAGAGCGAGAGGGAGAGCACGTTACGAACTTCGATTTTTGAGTTTCGGAGTAACCCCTCAGACATTACAAGGCTTGTCAGTGTCAAAAAGTTATAAGGATGTCCATATATTACAAGCATGTTAAATAAGGTGGGATATTATACAAAATAGGTACAGTACATAGCGGCCCCCCTTTTTTAATATCTATCGTATCAATCAATCAAATCAAATCAATCATAATATCCTTTATTCAAGTAGGCTTAGATACAAGCACTTTCGAATTGTCAGTTACAATGAGAGAAGTCTTTGCTGGGAAACATACAATATGATCCAACATTTGTTGCAAGGATTAGGGAAACCCAGAAAAACCTAATCAAATCATTTAACTTAAGTATAATACTTACTTATTATTGATAAATTTTAAAAATTAAAATAATTAGTAAATCTAGAATGTGTCTAGAATAAAATTCTAAATGTCAGAGTATATAAAACAATTAATATGCGTGTACCAATTAACTATTACAATATTGTCTTAATTATACTTTAAACTTTTACAATTGTGTTTTAACTAATTTATAATTGATACACGCGGAGGAAATGTACAAATTCTCCAGATCAATGTTAATATAAAATATAAACTATTTTTTTTTTCAGCGATGTATAAGGACTCTAGGCGTCACGACATGCGATAAAATTAAATATAATAATTTGACTGAATTCTACTGAGATGTTTAAGGTCTCTTAGGGGTCAAAGTGAATAATACATTAAACATAATTATTATTAAATCTAAATTTCTTAGAGATGTATATGGTCTCTAGGCGTCATAACATGCAAAAAGATAAAATTTGTTAATTAAAATCCTCAGAAATGTTTAAGGATATACCTCTATAAATAAAACAAAACTCTAAGAGATGTATACAGTCTCTAAATCAAATAAAAAATGAATAACTGTAATCGAGTACAGGATGAAGTCTCTCACGTCATCGGTTCATTAAACACTAGTAGGCAGTTACTAGGTATACAATTAATTTGGCCCTTGCTTGCATGAACAGACCGGACCCCACAAACGGCACCCGTTCACGAGCATGACGCATATCTCAGCCATCGCCTCCCTCAACCATATTTTAGGGAAGGTTGCGACCCGATCAACGACGCCACCGTAAGCAAAGACCTTTAAGCGAGCATGACATGCTCATACTGCCGGGCATTAAACACTAATAGTATTGCCCGGTGAGAAACAACAAATGTGCTCTCATGTTACATTAAATGCGAACTATTATTACCTCTTAAAATAATACTTACTTTACATACACAAGACTAAACTACTGGCTTAAAGACATCTTTATCGTCTAAAAAGTCATTTACAGTATAATACGCCTTGTTTAGTAGGTGACGTTTTATGTGGGACTTAAATTTGCTGCAAGGTAAATTCACTACATCGGTAGGTATTTTGTTATAGAAGCGTACACAGTTCCCCACGAACGAAGTTCCGACCTAGCGGAGACGATGAGCAGGCATGGAAAGCTTGTTCTTATTTCTTGTATTGTAGTGGTGAATGTCACTGTTGTGTTTGAAATCATGTTGATTTTTCCGAACATACATAATATTCTCGAGAATGTACTGAGATGCAACGGTGAGAATATTGGTTTCCCTGAATTTTTCTCTCAGTGATGCACGAGCTCCCAGTGCATAGATTGAGCGTACTGCCCGTTTTTGTAGTACGAAGATGGTTTGTATGTCCCCCGCCTTGCCCCCACAACAGAATTACATATGACATTACACTATGAAAATAACTGAAGTACACGAGCTTTGCCGTCTCGACGTTTGTTAACTGTCTTATTCGCCTCACTGCATAGGCTGCGGAGCTTAGTTTACCTGCAAGAGTGGCTGTATGCGCATTCCATTGCAGTTTAGTCCAAAGTAACACCCAGGAATACTGTTTTGTCTTCAAATTCTAGCACATCGCCTTTCAATGTCACCTTGGCACAATCTACTTGTTTCACATTCGGTAATGTGAATTTGATGCACTTGGTTTTCTTGGCATTTAAAAGTAAGTTATTTGCAGTAAACCAATGTACAATAGTAGACAGCGCATCGTTTATAGTAACGAAGTTATTCTCTCTTCTTTTCACTTTAAAAAAAAGAGAAGTATCATCTGCGAATAACACGATATCATGTTTATCTTGCACAAGGTTTGGTAGATCATTGATATACACTAGAAACAGAAAGGGGCCTAGAATTGAGCCCTGGGGTACCCCCATAGCAACAGATGACCCAGTTGATTGCATCCCGTTGATGACTACGCGTTGCGTTCTGTCTGAAAGATATGATGAGACGAGGTCAAGTGCACCGTTCTTTATTCCGT
The DNA here is from genome assembly GCA_905404275.2 of Hedya salicella. Taxonomy (NCBI): domain Eukaryota; kingdom Metazoa; phylum Arthropoda; class Insecta; order Lepidoptera; family Tortricidae; genus Hedya; species Hedya salicella. The sequence continues at coordinate 49,809,045 of FR990097.1, read as the reverse complement.
AGTGTTCCAACTTACGCATTAAATTATTATGATCAACGCAATCAAATGCCTTTGATAGGTCACAAAAAATCCCAATAGCATCATGAGCGTTTTCCCAGGCATCAAAGATGTGTTTAACTAGCACTACCCCAGCATCAGCAGTGGAGCGACCTTTGGTAAATCCAAATTGACTGCTATGAAGTAGGTTATATCCATTAAAATGAGATGTAAGTTGATTAAGAATAAGTTTCTCAAAAACCTTACTCAATGCGGGTAGTATCGATATTGGTCTATAATTTGTGGGGTCTGTTTTCGTTCCTGATTTAAATAAAGGAATGATCTTGCTGTGCTTCATCAAATTAGGAAATACTCCAGTGTCAATACATTTGTTGAATATATCAGCCAAATATGGTGCAATCGCCTCTATTATTGAATGTAACACTTTAACGGAAAGGCCCCACAGGTCTTCAGTCTTCTTCAAATTTAACGATCTAAAGGTTTTGATATGTTAGAGGGCGTGGATCGGAGTGCTGCGTGTATGCTTCTGCATAGGAAAGGTCTAGTTGAGAATTGATGATGGTTGAAATTAAACGGCCAACATTGTTCTACATACCGTGTGTATTATTTCGTTAAGAAACAAATTTCGGATGTCCTTAGAGATCACACAATTATTATTTATATTAGAGTAAAACTTAGGAGCGAACCTGATGCGTGTCATCGCCATTACAGCCAGAAAAGGAAGGGTTGTTGCCAGACAATTTAACCATAAACTATCGTTTTAGAAGCATACATGAAAGTATACCATATTTAAAAACTTTCAACACTTCCCCTTATGCTTATAATAACGTTACAGACATAGCATTTACATGCACAAGAGAAACATATTACAATAGCATTCATATAACAGTTACATGCATATTGAATATGTATACAGTATATATATATATAGAGTTATTGGAACCAAATTATATTACATCAATGTTACATAATTTCACAAACTTTTTATGCTTAACAGAACCTAAAGCTTTTGTACACATCTATATGTTTGGTTCGTTTGTGACAATATTCCTTCACTTGTAACAATCTTTGGGCACTTTGGTTATCATTATACAAATATACAGTTAAATTTTCAATCAAAAGCTCTGACATAAAGTTCTTAATGAAACATATGTCTTTATATACATCGGACATTGCTAAAAATTCTGCCTCACACGAAGAAAGTGCTATACAGCGCTGTTTCCTAGATTGCCAATGTATGGTATCATTGCCTAATTTAATAATAAAACCTGTATAAGATTTCCGATCTAATTGGTCGTTAGCCCAATCGGCATCGGCAAACGCATTTATAATACAATTTTCATTTTTTGTGAATAACAAACCATGATTAATTGTTCCTGCTAGATACCGAAGTATACGTTTAGCTGCCAACCAATGTGTTTGATCAAAGCCATTATTAAATTGACATAATTGGCTGCAGGCAAAAGCAATTTCGGGTCTTGTGCATACACATAAATACATTAAAGATCCCATTAATTGCCTATAGTTAAAAGTATCATCATCTAAACATTGTTCAGGTCTGTCAAACTTGCTATTTGGCAACATTGGTGTGCACACGGCCTTACAATTTTGCATTCCAAACTTAGTGAGTAATTTCCTAATATACTCGGACTGGTCTAACTTTAAAGTCCCTTTAGATCTGTCACGTGTGACATTAATACCTAAACAGCTTTTCAGAGTGCCCAAATTCTTTACACAGAAATTCTTTTCCAAAATATCCAATAACTCTTTATAGCTGTTACTACCCTTACTACAAAACACGTAGAAGTCGTCTACATACAGAGCGATTATTATAAAATCATTATGTGACTTCTTGACATAGACACAAGGTTCACTTTTTGTTTGATGGAAACCATTATATGAAAGCAATTCGTGAACTTTACTATTCCAGATTCTGCTGGATTGCTTTAAACCATAAATTCCCTTCAACAATAGGCAAACCTTGCTCTTATCACCGTTATCAAAACCAGGCGGTTGCTCCATATAGATAGTTTCTTTTAGGTCCCCATTTAGAAAGGCAGTGGCGACATCTATGTGTTCAATATTTAAATCTAATTTATTAGCAATAGAGAACAATATTCTCATACTAGAGTGCCGCACTACTGGGCTAAAAGTTTCTACATAATCCTTTCCAAAAACCTGAGTAAAACCCCTGGCAACTAGGCGAGCCTTGTGTCTGTCAAAATTACCAGATGCATCGTGTTTAGTTTTATAAACACACTTATTTTTTACGACATTAACGCCTGTTGGGCGATCTACAATTTTCCATACCTGGTTAGATAGTAATGAATTATATTTCTCCTGCATGGCTGCCTGCCAATGGTCACTGTCAGGACCAGACATAGCTTCTTCAAACGACTGGGGCTCAGATAGTGACATACTATTAGCTATGAGCGAGTAGTCCATCTCATACTCTTCATATCTGGACGGCAACTTAGAGCGCGTACTACGCACCGGGCGCGAATGGTCGAGTACGGGCGGCAGGTGGTCATTCACACCTTTCCCTCCAGCTGACGCCTCGCACGAAGACGCTGCACGCTCAAGGCGCGCGTCCCGCACCGGCGATTCAGCAGAGACCTCGGTCTCGCTGTCCGTGCAGTATTCGGTGGCATCAGTACTCTGATTTTCTTCTTATCAGATATCCAAACGTTTTCCTTGTGTAATCGTCCGTGTACGTCACTAGGTACTTCGCGCCACCCCAGCTGTCTTCCTGCATCGGCCCACACACGTCCGAGTGCACCAGTTCCAACGGTTTGCTGGCACGCCACGCCGTGCCCTTGGGAAACGGTTGAGCACTCAACTTCCCCTCCAGGCAAGGCACGCAATCCTTTGGATCCGAATTATTCCTGTCAATAGCTACATCACCCACTCCATAACATTGCAACTTGTCGTTATTGGCTATAGATATGCTATCATTACAGTCTTTAAAGATTGACATAATGCTTCTATCATTGCACATGTGAGCCGAACATCCAGAATCCAAAAAAACAATTATTGTTCTTTGCCATAAAAGCTGAAGCAATAAAAGTCTGACTATTAGAACTTGAGTCCTTTTTCTTATCACCCTTCAACTTAAAGCATTTAGATTTTAAATGCCCAGGCTTCCTGCAATAATGGCAAATCACCTTATCACTCACTTTATCACACTTTTTAAATTTTGACACAAATGCAGAAGCACCCTCGGAGTCATTAGACTTCTTCCTGAATTCTTCTTGTATCAATCTAGCCCGAACCAGTTCACTTGATAAACTGTTCGACATGCAAGCTGTTTCCAAATTAGATACCAGAGCGTCGTATTCACTGGGAAGACCACTAAGCAGCAATTCAGCAATCTCGGCATCTTCTATTATTTTTCCTATATCTGCCAACTGCTGAACCAGCGTCATGAGTTCTTCAATATATTCACTCATGGTATTGAAGTGGGTGAATTCTACCTTGTGTAGTTTCCGAAGTAGCAGGCCACGACGAAACAAACCCTTGTCCTCGAAGACATTCAATAACTTATCCCAAGCATCTTTAGAAGTCCTTGAGTCTCTAACATACTGATAGCAGTTAGATTTCATGGCGAGACATATCCTGGCTAAAGCGCGTTGATCGCGCGCGATGTCGACACTCGTTCCATCCACGCATGTTCAAAGACCTTCCAAGGTCAGAACCATTTTCATGACAAATTTCCATGAATTGTAGTTGGCCGTTCCTTCTAATTTATCAATTGCCAAGTTTAAACCGGAAACAGAACCGGATGAAGCAGCGCTAGGAACAAGAACTTCAGGAGCAGGCGCAACGTGGCCACCACCGGCGTGAGCTTCGCCATTTGCCATTTTTGAGGTTAGGTTTGTACTCGAAGTTAAATATATTCCAACAGACCAACGAAAGACCTTCCTATGTTTTTATTTCAATAAGCACTGGGCGCATAGCCTGTTAGAGGGCGTGGATCGGAGTGCTGCGTGTATGCTTCTGCATAGGAAAGGTCTAGTTGAGAATTGATGATGGTTGAAATTAAACGGCCAACATTGTTCTACATACCGTGTGTATTATTTCGTTAAGAAACAAACTTCGGATGTCCTTAGAGATCACACAATTATTATTTATATTAGAGTAAAACTTAGGAGCGAACCTGATGCGTGTCATCGCCATTACAGCCAGAAAAGGAAGGGTCGTTGCCAGATAATTTAACCATAAACTATCGTTTTAGAACCATACATGAAAGTATACCATATTTAAAAACTTTCAACATGATAATAGTATTTGGAGTAACATAAGTAAATTTGAAGCAGTCTTTACATTCTGGTACATACATTTTTAATATTGATTCAGCAATATCTGGCGATGAATTTAAAGATTTTGTTGCCTCTACAGGTATATTAGAGAAGAACCGCTCAAACTGATGCGCAACTTCAATGTCCGCATTTACTGTTTCATCGTTGATTTTTAGGCTAAAATGAGGATTTTTAACTTTAGTTTTCCCAGTTTCGTCATTTATGACCTTCCAGACGGCCTTCGCCTTGTCACTAGAATTAATAATTTTTTAGACAAATATTCCGATTTAGCAGCGGCGCACAATTGTTTGAAGGACTTGGAAAAATTCTTCACGCATTCTAGAAATTCCGGTCTCTTATCGATTGACCTTTGATCATATAGATCGTAAAGACGAAGTCTTTTTTCATGAATATCAGGCGTAGCCCAGTCGCTAAATGTAGTTTTAACCTTGCCTTGTACTTTCTTCAGATTGAGACAAGAATCAAATTCTTTTTTTATGCAAATTAAATAAGACCGAGCACATGCCGTCGGCATCCTTTTCAGTAAAAGAAAGATAACACAGTATCTCCTGAATTTTCCGTTTAAATAAATCTAAGCGATACTCAGAAATAGGTCTGCACATAGTGTCTTGTGGTTTCACTTCATTTTTTCTACTGAAACTGAAGGATGCATGTTGTCCACAGTGGTCAGAGCTTAGTTTATTTATGATAGATTAGATTTATGATAGATCAATCAAAATATCCTTTATTCAAGTAGGCCTAGATACAAGCACTTTCGAATTGTCAGTTACAATGAGAGAAGTCTTTGCTGGGAGACATACAATATGATCCAACATTTGTTGCAAGGATGATGAGGCAAAGATGAATGATTGAGGGGAAAACCCAGAAAAACCTAATCAGATCATTTAACCATATTTAACTTAAGTATAAAGTATAACATTATTGATACAATCATCAATTTAAAAATTAAAATAATTAATAAGATAAATCCAAAAAGGATTGTCAATAAATAATAATAATAATCACAATTATTTACGAGTGGCGCTAGTGGACACGTGAAAGGGCACTTAACCCTTTGAGCGCCATAGACGGCAAATCACGTCAACGAAAAATTGTCCTTCGGACGCCACGGCGTCACTAGCTGCTATACGGTATCATACAATTGGTTTATTGGATGACGTGTGGCGCAAGGTTTCCCGTCAACAAGCCAGGCGCTCAAAAGGTTAATGTCATAAATGCATTTTACAATAATTATCGTAACAACAACACGGTACTCTTAACTGTCTATACTTAGAGTTTTTCTACAGTGATAATTATACATGTAAATACTAAAATAATAAAAAACTACACTCGTAACGTGATGGAAAGGAACAGCCCTCTTGCTTTAATGGTCCTTGGTCGTTACAAAAAACATGTCCGTTGCCGCGTAATTGTTTTCTAGTTTCAAGTGGTAGTCTTTAAATCTAGCTCATTTATAACTTCGTTACAAGTTTTTGAACTTAAAGTAATTAATGTTGGTCCTTGTTATATTGACATCTTCTATTTAATTTTACTCGTATTTATTGGAAACGGCAATAATTAAAGATTTTGTTCCAAAAACGGCAATGTACGGCTCGGTACGCGGCATCTCACATTTTGACAGGAACAACACTGTTGATGCTGTCACTGTTTGGTCACTGTCAAATCACATTAGTGTCAACAAGTGTCAAACTGTGGCGTTCGTGTGCTGTGTGTGGTCTCAAGAGTTTTAATCGTAATATATTTTGTTTGTTATTTAAATAATGTTTTCCACAATGATTGATGAAGTCGCTAATGACGCACTGGATGCGATCTCATCATGTCCGTGCTGCTTGATAAGGCCGCAAGTAATATGTTTTAACACACCGCACGCCCATCTAGACAAAGTAGAGATATATTCAGACATGCTCAAGGAATGCTTCGATATTCAGGTAAATAACATTTCTCTGCTATTTTACAATACCATCTTTCAACGCTAAACAAAAAATCAAGACTAGACAAGTTTCTTGTAATAATGTTTAAGTTAAATGTAACTAATCAATAATAAATAAATAATCTGTTAGTTTGCATTGTGCCACAATTAGAGGAGGTGAAGCTCGTAAGGTAGGATTGCCATAAGTATGGTGAACGACGTCATTACAATGGAAGTAAAAGTTAGTATTTTTCTGTCTAAATTTCATTTTTGTAACAAGCTTTATTTTTGACTGTACTGTACAGTTCCTATTAGTACTTTCTAGCTCCATGATTGGATCAGCTTCGGGGAGTGAGTCAAATTTAACATGCAAGCTTTGTTTAAATAGTTTGTTTTATAATGCGCACTTGAGGGGGCGAAATTGCGGGCACGTCAGATGATAAGGTTCACAAATAAATCAATCAAGTTACGAGTTGTCAGAATAAGGTATTTAAACTTAGTATTTGTAATATTCAATTAGCAAAGTGAGTTCATTTGCTAAGTGACCACTTTAATAGGCTTATCCCTTTAAAGAGTCTTTATGCATTATGTAGATAATTTAAGATTGATACATGTTATATAAGGGGTATGTTACAAATACTCAGAATTACTATATACTATACTAATAAATTAAGATGTTTTTTATAAACCTTACAAAATGATGTGCCCGCAAAAAGTGCAAAATGGTTGCTGGAGTGGGACATATGGTCATAATTACAGATGAACCTAATATAAAGCTTGTTAAAATAGGTATCCTTTATATTTAAATGTGCTTAAAGGTGTCAGAAACTAATAAGCATAAAATATACTTTCTTGTGAATTCGTAGATTTTTTTTGTACACATGTGAATAAAACAGAGTTTAATTGTTACAAGATCATGGTCCGAAATACGTATACATACATGTCTATTATTTATCTAGTTCTGGTCCCTGCCGATAATCTATGATTTGGAAACTGGGACAATCTCCTTAATAGCCGGGACATGGGGACACTACGCTTCAAACTGGGACATGTCCCGGCGCACCATGATGTAGCATACACAATCCGTTTTTTAACTATCAGGATGATATTTTGCTCTTGTTAATTTACAGCTCGATGTTGGTACTGACAAATGTGGTATCTGTGTGGAGTGTGTGGACCGCCTGCGAGACGCAAGCAACTTCAAGCTGCAAGTGCAGCGCAGCCAGAAGAAGCTGCGGGAGCGGCTGCAGCGAGCACTACAAATTCTAGGTAAGAAGTCCAAATAGGTGACTCCATGTAGTTCAGGAAACTTTCGGCAGTCCCTATTCAAGTATATGTTGATTCTATTAGAAATGTAGCAGCATAAACGGTTTCTATGTAAATTATACTTAAAGGTTGTTCATTTTTTTAATTTCCCATTTTAATTGATGACTAGGGCAAGGGACTGATGTATAATAGTAAGGACAGTAATTTAGTTTGAAATTTATTAAAATATTGTAACATTTTACAATAATTTTATGTAATCATGTTTTGTGTTCATTTTGTAATTTATTTATTTATTTATTTGGGGCATCAACAGCAATACAAAACATGAAACATAATTCATTGAAATAAAATAATTTAACGGATTATATCGCGTATATTATCTCATTTTACTTCCCGACGTTTCGGAAGCTTTCCAGCTTTCCATGGTCACGGGAGGACCATGTCCACGTGTGTGTCGGGAACTAAAATGAGATAATATACGCGATATAATCCGTTAAATTGTTTTATTTCAATGAGTAATAATCGCGGAAACAGAAGAAAATATTATGAAACATAATTAAAAAAACACTACAATAAAAGCCAATAACAGATGTCCACAAGTACAATTTAAAGGCACAAGTTACATAATAGGGAGTATAAGTACACTATGAGAGAACAAAAATACATGTGTATGTGTGTGTTGTTTAAACAATATTGTGTATGTGTGTGTTATGTGTGTGTGTATGTGTGTGTGTGGTGTATGTGCGGAAAAGGAACATTTACTCAGAACTGAACTAGTTTAGGAAGTAAGTAGAGACCGAATATGTTTCTTCTAACTTAATTTGGTGCAGTCAAACAAATCAATACAGTTAAATTGTTTATTATATTGCCTTAAGACCCGAATTAATGGGGAGTTTTGGGCATATTTAGAAAAATTGTTTCAATAAAATAGGTATAGGAGTCAAGGCCGATAGATAAATCGATGCGTACGTCACAGTGCTCCCTAGTGAAAGAGAAACACACCTGACGCGTAATCAGTAAGTACCGGGTTCGAGTCGAGGTGTGACCAGGTGTGAGAGCAATCGTATTTTTCTTTGCGCTTTGATTTGTATCTATATCACAATACATAGTAATGTGGTGTTAATTTTCCCGCATTAAAAACGCAGAATCCCAATAAACTTGTGGTTCATATAAAGAGAAGCAATGTTTATATATCTATGAAATGTATTGTGTCTAATACTCATAACACAAGCCTCATTGTGCTTTCCACAAAGATCATTATTTCACTTGTTTAATTTGTGTAAAAATTGTCCCGTAATATTTATTTATGTTTCTTATATTTTTGTTTTATAAAGTACAGGAGTTGAAGAGCTAATTGACGTTTATCGTAAAAATTTAGTTGTTTAATTATTATGATACATACTTTTTTATACAGAAGAACATCCAGCTGTCAAGTCTGAGGTAGCTGACAATGATGGGGCAGACGACAACCTGTTAGGTCAGTGTCAACTTAAACTGTGATGTAAATATTTAATTGTGTACAAAATGATTTTCCTAGCACCATTGTGGATTTTTTTGGTATTATTATGATAATTTACGCACTTGCTACTGTGGTGCCACCAATTTAATGCCTTTTTACGGACACTTTGGATATATAGAGATTATTCTCCTCTATACACCATGACAAGATCAGCACTAATTGAGGTTTATCCTAATAAATTAGTAGTATTATAAGCAAGTATTGTTTTTTTTCTACAGATGAACAACTAGCTGTCAAGTCTGAGGTAGCTGACAATGATGGGGCAGACGACAACCTGTTAGGTCAGTGTCAACTTAAACTGTGATGTAAATATTTAATTGTGTACAAAATGATTTTCCTAGCACCATTGTGGATTTTTTTGGTATTATTATGATAATTTACGCACTTGCTACTGTGGTGCCACCAATTTAATGCCTTTTTACGGACACTTTGGATATATAGAGATTATTCTCCTCTATACACCATGACAAGATCAGCACTAATTGAGGTTTATCCTAATAAATTAGTAGTATTATAAGCAAGTATTGTTTTTTTTCTACAGATGAACAACTAGCTGTCAAGTCTGAGGTAGCTGACGATGACCGGGCAGACGGTAACCTATTAGGTCAGTGTCAACTTAAACTGAGCAGAAACATTGTTGAATGATGTGGTGTGGGTTGGAAGATTATCATAATCATACCCCGGGGTTTTCGGGGCACGAACGATCTGCTAAAGAGTTGAGATCAATAGATAGGTTAATCTGACAAAACATCATATTATGCCTAATAAATAATTACCTCACTGCGAATTGTAAACTATATTAGTATTTTAGGTTTAGTACCAAGCCTTATTACCTTTTATTGTTTTGCATACTTCTGTACCTCACCATATAAGTCAAAACCCAATTATGGACCTATGCAAAAAGTGAATAAATATATAGTCTTTAATTTATTTATGTTATGAGATAATAACGAAAAAACTTTAATTAATTACCTGCAGTAATTTTAGTACTTCATATGATTTTGGAAATGAATTATTAATATCTTTTCTATATTTGGAACAGTTAAGAAGTGGCGTCTTGCTGTAAATATCAATTTTAACCCACTGAATGATCTTCATACGTCGTCAGTTGTAATAGGTGCATATTTGAATTTCTTGAATAAATCAATTGTTGCACGATGTGTTTACAAAGAAGTGGATTAAATACGTATTCAATTACGATTAAACTACTCAAATAGCGATTAAGTTATTTTGAGTGGCAATTTAATCTTGAAGAATTTAATCTTTTCAAACTTAATTTGATTAATATTGAACAGATTTCATATTTTATAAAATTTAATATTTTTTGTGTTTTAAATATGATGTATTTATTTATGGAAAGCGTTGGCAGAGCATTAGAATAAATGGCAAACTGTAAAGCCATTCACGCTTTGCCGATGACATTGTTTTGATGACAGTGAGCCACCTAGAGCTTCGATTCATGCTCCAAACCTTCGACCAGCAAAATGGAGAATGCGGATTACAAATCAATCCCGATAAAACCAGCTTGATGACAAATGGTGAACCCAAAGCCGTCGCTATACAGTCGAAAACTATCACCTTCGCCGAACATTATTTATACCTTGGCCAAAACATATCCTTCAAAAGACATTAAATTGGATGAAATTGAAAAACGCATAAAGAAAACATGGAGCGCCTACTGGTCATTGAAACACACAGTTAAAATTAGATATTAATCTTAAAAGAAAGCGATGGATTCAGTCGTCACCCCGACTCATATTTACGGATGCCAGACCTGGGCCATAACAAACGAACTAATACGTAAAGTGAAGGTATTCCAAAGAACCGCAGAACGCAGCATGCTTCGCATCAAATTAGAAGTCAAAATAAAGAGCGCCGATATCCGTAAAAATACCAAAATTATTGATGCCGCCGTACTAATCTGCCGACTGAAGTTAAAACGGGCCGGGCACACCGCGCGAACAAAAGACGGCCGCTGGAGCGTACAAATGCTACAATGGTACCCGCGCAATGGTCAGAGAGCACGCGGCGCCCACCACGCCGCTGGCGCGACGACATTGCAGCCGTAGCTGGCATCACTTGGACGAGACTTGCAGCGGATAGAAATAAATGGCAAATGATGGAGAAGGCCTATGTCCAGAAATGGACAACCCAATAAATACATGATAAATATAATAAAATACAATTAATTTTAATAAAGTAATGAATCGATTAATAATAATGAATGAAATAATATTTTAAATTGAAGTTTAATATTTATATTATTATTGTAAATTTGACAAATTATATGTGGTGTAATTACTACGAATACTCAACAGTGAAATAATGCATGTTTTAGTAAACTAGGGTAATATTTATTGTATTATATGGCTATATTGTTATATTATTATAATTATTTATTTTCTAATAGATTATTTATTCATTAGGTAGAAATCTGCTAGTGTGCACTCTGTTTTTTAACTCGACACGTATTCTTTGGCTAATGTCAATCATTCGTGCTCCGAAAACCAAGGGGTATGATCATAATATATGCTATTTCTACAATTTACTACCTGAATGGCTAGGTAGGATAGTTATTATTGCTTCATGGTCTAAAAGTAGTATTTTTTCATCAGATGACGAGCCTCCAGTAGAGATGGCCGCCAAGGATGAGGCAAGTGAGGACTTGATATGTGAGTACTGAACTATGTCTAGTATATAAATATGATGAACTAGTTTTGGTTTGCATATATTACGTTTACGAGGGCTGTTCAAAAAGTTTTTAGCTGCTGTCACTCTATTCGTGTAATATATTTTATGAGCCGGGATAAAATCGTTAGTGAACACCAAGTATACGGTTTGGCAACCAAATCCTCAACAAGTGTATCAGTAAAACATATGTCGTATGAATATAGTGAGAGCAGCTTTCGGAACAGCCCTCGTATAGTAGAGCACCATGATACTGTCCCTAATAAATCATGTAACTATCTATCTGTGGATCTCTGTTGGGTAACAAACATTAGCCGTGGCTATATCAGGCTTTAGCGGCTCGGTCTGTGAACGTGCCGCCCCGCGACAAGCACACGCGTCGCAGGCCGAGCCGGGCGCTGACAGTTTGTGTCGCGACGCCTCGCCCGAGCCGGGCCCTGACAGTTTGTGTCGCGTCGCCTCGCCCGAGCCGGGCACTGACAGTTTGTGTCGCGTCGCCTCGCTCGAGCCGGGCGCTGACGGTTTGTGTCGCGTCGCCTCGCCCGAGCCGGGCCCTGACAGTTTGTGTCGCGTCGCCTCGCCCGAGCCGGGCACTGACAGTTTGTGTCGCGTCGCCTCGCTCGAGCCGGGCGCTGACGGTTTGTGTCGCGTCGCCTCGCCCGAGCCGGGCCCTGACAGTTTGTGTCGCGTCGCCTCGCTCGAGCCGGGCGCTGACGGTTTGTGTCGCGTCGCCTCGCCCGAGCCGGGCGCTAACAGTTTGTGTCGCGTCGCCTCGCCCGAGCCGGGCCCTGACAGTTTGTGTCGCGTCGCCTCGCCCGAGCCGGGCCCTGACAGTTTGTGTCGCGTCGCCTCGCCCGAGCCGGGCGCTGACAGTTTGTGTCGCGTCGCCTCGCCCGAGCCGGGCGCTGACAGTTTGTGTCGCGTCGCCTCGCCCGAGCCGGGCGCTAACAGTTTGTGTCGCGTCGCCTCGCCCGAGCCGGGCCCTGACAGTTTGTGTCGCGTCGCCTCGCCCGAGCCGGGCGCTGACAGTTTGTGTCGCGTCGCCTCGCCCGAGCCGGGCCCTGACAGTTTGTGTCGCGTCGCCTCGCCCGAGCCGGGCCCTGACAGTTTGTGTCGCGTCGCCTCGCCCGAGCCGGGCGCTGACAGTTTGTGTCGCGTCGCCTCGCCCGAGCCAGGCGCTGACAGTTTGTGTCGCGTCGCCTCGCTCGAGCCAGGCGCTGACGGTTTGTGTCGCGTCGCCTCGCTCGAGCCGGGCGCTGACGGTTTGTGTCGCGTCGCCTCGCTCGAGCCAGGCGCTGACAGTTTGTGTCGCGTCGCCTCGCTCGAGCCGGGCGCTGACGGTTTGTGTCGCGTCGCCTCGCTCGAGCCGGGCGCTGGCGGTTTGTGTCGCGTCGCCTCGCTCGAGCCGGGCGCTGACAGTTTGTGTCGCGTCGCCTCGCTCGAGCCAGGCGCTGACGGTTTGTGTCGCGTCGCCTCGCTCGAGCCGGGCGCTGACGGTTTGTGTCGCGTCGCCTCGCTCGAGCCAGGCGCTGACAGTTTGTGTCGCGTCGCCTCGCTCGAGCCAGGCGCTGACAGTTTGTGTCGCGTCGCCTCGCTCGAGCCAGGCGCTGACGGTTTGTGTCGCGTCGCCTCGCTCGAGCCGGGCGCTGACGGTTTGTGTCGCGTCGCCTCGCTCGAGCCAGGCGCTGACAGTTTGTGTCGCGTCGCCTCGCTCGAGCCAGGCGCTGACAGTTTGTGTCGCGTCGCCTCGCTCGAGCCAGGCGCTGACGGTTTGTGTCGCGTCGCCTCGCTCGAGCCGGGCGCTGACGGTTTGTGTCGCGTCGCCTCGCTCGAGCCGGGCGCTGACAGTTTGTGTCGCATCGCCTCGCTCGAGCCAGGCGCTGACGGTTTGTGTCGCGTCGCCTCGCTCGAGCCGGGCGCTGACGGTTTGTGTCGCGTCGCCTCGCTCGAGCCAGGCGCTGACGGTTTGTGTCGCGTCGCCTCGCTCGAGCCGGGCGCTGACGGTTTGTGTCGCGTCGCCTCGCTCGAGCCAGGCGCTGACGGTTTGTGTCGCGTCGCCTCGCTCGAGCCAGGCGCTGACAGTTTGTGTCGCGTCGCCTCGCTCGAGCCAGGCGCTGACAGTTTGTGTCGCGTCGCCTCGCTCGAGCCAGGCGCTGACGGTTTGTGTCGCGTCGCCTCGCTCGAGCCGGGCGCTGACAGTTTGTGTCGCATCGCCTCGCTCGAGCCAGGCGCTGACGGTTTGTGTCGCGTCGCCTCGCTCGAGCCGGGCGCTGACGGTTTGTGTCGCGTCGCCTCGCTCGAGCCAGGCGCTGACGGTTTGTGTCGCGTCGCCTCGCTCGAGCCAGGCGCTGACAGTTTGTGTCGCGTCGCCTCGCTCGAGCCAGGCGCTGACAGTTTGTGTCGCGTCGCCTCGCTCGAGCCAGGCGCTGACGGTTTGTGTCGCGTCGCCTCGCTCGAGCCGGGCGCTGACGGTTTGTGTCGCGTCGCCTCGCTCGAGCCGGGCGCTGACAGTTTGTGTCGCATCGCCTCGCTCGAGCCAGGCGCTGACGGTTTGTGTCGCGTCGCCTCGCTCGAGCCGGGCGCTGACGGTTTGTGTCGCGTCGCCTCGCTCGAGCCGGGCGCTGACGGTTTGTGTCGCGTCGCCTCGCTCGAGCCAGGCGCTGACGGTTTGTGTCGCGTCGCCTCGCTCGAGCCAGGCGCTGACAGTTTGTGTCGCGTCGCCTCGCTCGAGCCAGGCGCTGACAGTTTGTGTCGCGTCGCCTCGCTCGAGCCAGGCGCTGACGGTTTGTGTCGCGTCGCCTCGCTCGAGCCGGGCGCTGACAGTTTGTGTCGCATCGCCTCGCTCGAGCCAGGCGCTGACGGTTTGTGTCGCGTCGCCTCGCTCGAGCCGGGCGCTGACGGTTTGTGTCGCGTCGCCTCGCTCGAGCCAGGCGCTGACGGTTTGTGTCGCGTCGCCTCGCTCGAGCCAGGCGCTGACAGTTTGTGTCGCGTCGCCTCGCTCGAGCCAGGCGCTGACAGTTTGTGTCGCGTCGCCTCGCTCGAGCCAGGCGCTGACGGTTTGTGTCGCGTCGCCTCGCTCGAGCCGGGCGCTGACGGTTTGTGTCGCGTCGCCTCGCTCGAGCCGGGCGCTGACAGTTTGTGTCGCATCGCCTCGCTCGAGCCAGGCGCTGACGGTTTGTGTCGCGTCGCCTCGCTCGAGCCGGGCGCTGACGGTTTGTGTCGCGTCGCCTCGCTCGAGCCAGGCGCTGACGGTTTGTGTCGCGTCGCCTCGCTCGAGCCGGGCGCTGACGGTTTGTGTCGCGTCGCCTCGCTCGAGCCAGGCGCTGACGGTTTGTGTCGCGTCGCCTCGCTCGAGCCGGGCGCTGACGGTTTGTGTCGCGTCGCCTCGCTCGAGCCAGGCGCTGACAGTTTGTGTCGCGTCGCCTCGCCCGAGCCGGCCCGCGGCCGAGCCGGGCGCTGACAGTTTGTGTCGCGTCGCCTCGCTCGAGCCAGGCGCTGACGGTTTGTGTCGCGTCGCCTCGCTCGAGCCGGGCGCTGACGGTTTGTGTCGCGTCGCCTCGCTCGAGCCAGGCGCTGACAGTTTGTGTCGCGTCGCCTCGCTCGAGCCAGGCGCTGACAGTTTGTGTCGCGTCGCCTCGCTCGAGCCAGGCGCTGACGGTTTGTGTCGCGTCGCCTCGCTCGAGCCGGGCGCTGACGGTTTGTGTCGCGTCGCCTCGCTCGAGCCAGGCGCTGACAGTTTGTGTCGCGTCACCTCGCTCGAGCCAGGCGCTGACAGTTTGTGTCGCGTCGCCTCGCTCGAGCCAGGCGCTGACGGTTTGTGTCGCGTCGCCTCGCTCGAGCCGGGCGCTGACGGTTTGTGTCGCGTCGCCTCGCTCGAGCCGGGCGCTGACAGTTTGTGTCGCATCGCCTCGCTCGAGCCAGGCGCTGACGGTTTGTGTCGCGTCGCCTCGCTCGAGCCGGGCGCTGACGGTTTGTGTCGCGTCGCCTCGCTCGAGCCAGGCGCTGACGGTTTGTGTCGCGTCGCCTCGCTCGAGCCGGGCGCTGACGGTTTGTGTCGCGTCGCCTCGCTCGAGCCAGGCGCTGACGGTTTGTGTCGCGTCGCCTCGCTCGAGCCAGGCGCTGACAGTTTGTGTCGCGTCGCCTCGCTCGAGCCAGGCGCTGACAGTTTGTGTCGCGTCGCCTCGCTCGAGCCAGGCGCTGACGGTTTGTGTCGCGTCGCCTCGCTCGAGCCGGGCGCTGACAGTTTGTGTCGCATCGCCTCGCTCGAGCCAGGCGCTGACGGTTTGTGTCGCGTCGCCTCGCTCGAGCCGGGCGCTGACGGTTTGTGTCGCGTCGCCTCGCTCGAGCCAGGCGCTGACGGTTTGTGTCGCGTCGCCTCGCTCGAGCCGGGCGCTGACGGTTTGTGTCGCGTCGCCTCGCTCGAGCCAGGCGCTGACGGTTTGTGTCGCGTCGCCTCGCTCGAGCCAGGCGCTGACAGTTTGTGTCGCGTCGCCTCGCTCGAGCCAGGCGCTGACAGTTTGTGTCGCGTCGCCTCGCTCGAGCCAGGCGCTGACGGTTTGTGTCGCGTCGCCTCGCTCGAGCCGGGCGCTGACGGTTTGTGTCGCGTCGCCTCGCTCGAGCCGGGCGCTGACAGTTTGTGTCGCATCGCCTCGCTCGAGCCAGGCGCTGACGGTTTGTGTCGCGTCGCCTCGCTCGAGCCGGGCGCTGACGGTTTGTGTCGCGTCGCCTCGCTCGAGCCAGGCGCTGACGGTTTGTGTCGCGTCGCCTCGCTCGAGCCGGGCGCTGACGGTTTGTGTCGCGTCGCCTCGCTCGAGCCAGGCGCTGACAGTTTGTGTCGCGTCGCCTCGCCCGAGCCGGCCCGCGGCCGAGCCGGGCGCTGACAGTTTGTGTCCGCGCTCAAAGGTGCCTCAGTCAAATTTATGACAGATAAAACAAAATAGAGTCACACGGATGCAAAACGGATTCTAATTGACATTAGTGCTGGGTATTGTTATAAATATGTATTTATATAAATGAAAAACATGTCAATAAATTATACTTCGTACGAACAATACTGATATTTTCGATTAGTCTTCTACTTTTTTTAAAATCTAGCAGCAAGTCAACAGCTTAGTGCGTGTGGCGCCATATTATTTTATCTGTCAAACTAACGAGCTAGTTCGCCCGGGCTTGCCTCGCGCGGCATTCGATTTGAGAGGTATCTTCCGACCGAGGCTACCGCACGCGGCACATGCCGATTTCCTCGCGAGGCTGCACGTCCTGTGTGGACGAATCTATTCAGCTTCTTCTGGTTTAAAATTTAGTACATTATGCTCCCACAATAGTGTTAACTATTCGTGTCATAACCAGTAATATTATAGCTGTATAATTTCTTTATTTTAGTCGCATGGCCCGGTCTGGACGGCGCGGGGGCTCTCTCGGCGCGGTCTGTGTCCGCCCGCGCCCGGGAACAGCTCGCGATGACTTGTTCCGTGAGACTCGAGCGCCTCCCTGGCGATAAGGCGCCGCACGCGTGCCACATATGTCACGCGATCTTTGACCACGAATCGAGTCTCGCGACGCACATGAAGGAAGTGCATCATGACAGCTTTGCGTTTCACGCCGAAAAAGAAGCGTACATATGCGATTCATGCGGGAAATGCTACACACGGAAGTTCAGTTTAATAAAGCACGTACAGAAACACGCGACGAAGAAACCCTGCAGCTATGAAATATGTGCCAAGCAATTCACACGGAAAGACATCCTGATAAACCACATCAGAATACATACAGAACAGAAACCTTACAGCTGCGAAATATGTAACAAGAAATTTACACGGAAAGGCACCCTGATAAGCCACATAAGAATTCATACAGGAGAGAAACCTTACAGCTGTGAAATATGTTACAAGCAATTTACACGGAAAGGCACTCTGATAAACCACATAACAGTTCATACAGGAGAGAGACTTTACAGCTGCGAAATATGTAACAAGCAATTTACACGGAAAGGCACCCTGATAAACCACATAAGAATTCATACAGGACAGAAACCTTACAGCTGTGACATATGTAACAAGCAATTTACACATAAATCCAACCTCAAAAGGCACATAGGAATACATACAGGACAGAAAACTTACACCTGTGAAATATGTAACAAGCAATTTATACGCAAAGGCGCCCTGATAAACCACATGAGAATGCATACGAGACCGAATCCTTACAGCTGTGAAATATGTAACAAGCAATTTACACGGAAAAGCACCTTGATAAAACACATAAGAATACATACAGGAGTGAAACCTTACAGCTGTGAAATATGTAACAAGCAATTTAGATATAAAGACGCCCTGAAAAGGCACATGAATATACACACAGGACAGAAACCTTACAGGTGTGAAATATGTAACAAGCAATTTGCAGAAAAAGGCAACCTAAAACAGCACATAAGAATACATACAAAACAGAAAAAAAAAACAAGTTTGAAATATGTAACAAGAAATTAATTAATTTATTTATTTGATCTTTATTGCACCATAGATTAAGGAATATATAAGATATGTCCATCCCCTAGAACAAACTGCGACCGGCAAAATCATTGATAAGTCCAGGTGGCGTTATGCGAGAAAAACATGCATAAGTCTAGATGGCGTAAAAGTCAATTAAGATGCATAACACTTATTGCTAAATATCAAGACCACTAGTGACATCTACGTGTTTTCGTATAAACTAATTAAGAGGCTTGTTCATCAATATGTACGGATTACAATTATTTTGCATAGATGTCGTTTTACGAAACACTTTAAAAGAATCATATTTTCTTCATAAATTATATGTTTTTATAAACTAGCTATTAACGAAATATCGGATGATAATTGTTGATATATATTATTTTATACTAGATACACAGACCTGCGAATAAAAACGGTCCGATTTGACATTGGCAGCTTTATGAAATGATGAAACCGACGGTAATATAATAATTCCTAGTTCTCATCGGCATCAATGTAATTATTTCGTACTAAATATAACTTACGTTCGTAAGCCTTAAGCTTAAGTGTCAAATTGGCATAAACTGCTTATAACACCCAGAAAATTGTTGCCTACGGGCTACTAGCGTAATGTCTCTTACCTTAAGTGTCAAATTGGCATAAACTACTTATAACACCCAGAAAATTGCTGTCTATGGGCTACTTGCTAGTGTTCCTAACTTATGTTGAGTTGTAGATGTACCGAAGTTGTACCAGTTACATATGCTGAATATTGAGTTCCGTATCATCATCAAATTTGAAAAAAGTCATCACTTGTCAATACGGAATGCTTAGTTAGTAACGAAAAGTGATAGGCATGGAGTATAGGGGTAAGGAGAAGAATCTCTTTACATAATATCCACAGCAAAGTGTCCGTCAAAAGCAATGTCAAAAGTTGTTAAATTGGTGGTGCCACTGTAGAAAGTGCGTAAAATAAATTACCACAATAATGCAAACATATAAAAATTAATACACAACCAAAAATCCACAACGAAGCAAGTAAAATCATTTTGAACACTTGAATATATCACTATATCAGAAGAAGAACGAAGGATTGAGTAGCATTTCAATAAAAATGTTTTGTAATTGGTTATTAACTTCAGCATACTATCTTGCTAGGTAGCATAAATTGTGTCCGCTTCCCTCTATTTTCTAAACCTTTTGTCCAAAAAATATGAAAAAATTATTAAGATAGCTTAATAAATACTTTCAATACAATCATTTTCAACATGATCGGATATACTGTTTTTGAGTTATTGCCTAAAAATGGCGCTGCTCAACAAAAATAGACAAAAGTAGACAAGCACTGTATGCCATGTATGAGGAACGGCGGTTTAATACGAGTGATGAATTTAAAGAACATGTAAAGCAATATTCGAAACAATTCAACATTGATTGTCATATTGCCAAACGTAATTATTTATCCCAGAAAATCAAAAATAGTTCTAATATTATCAAAACCACCTGGAAAGTCATTAATGCGGAGACTGGTAGATCGAGGCACGCAATTAGTGATCTAGGATTAAAAATTGATGGCAAAATTATAGATTCTAGTTTAGATGTAGCAACAGAATTTGAAAATTTCTTCACCGATATACCAGTATCCACAACAAAGTGTTTAAATTCATCACCTTTGTCTGCCGTTTTGTTGTTAAAAAAAAAGGTCCCAGATCGTAGTAAGGACTTTTATTTTGAACATGTCAGTCCTTCAGATGTAGTAAAGGCATTTAAATCAATTAATGTCAAAAAAACCAATGACCTATGGGGGGTCTCAGTCAATGCTGTCAAACCCCTAATAGAAGTCATAGCGCCTGACTCGGCAGATATATTCCTCTGACCCCACTAACTTTAGACCAATATCTGTACTACCTACATTTAGTAAAATTTTTGAAAAGCTAATTTTATATCAATTGTTAAAACATTTTAATTTGAATAATTTGATGCATAGTAAGCAATTCGGTTTTACGCGGGGTCGCTCGACATCCAACGCCGGAGTTGAGCTCGTAAAACACATTTTCGATGCCTGAGAGGAATCGCGAGATGCTTTAGGTATCTTCTGTGATTTATCAGTTATTTCCACAGTATTATGTCGTATGGCATCTTACTATAGGGCAGTGCTTCCGACATTAATACTATATTTGTTCTGCAGAAACGGGCTGTTCGTGCGATATATAAAATGAACTATAGAGACTCGCTTAGAGATAAGTTTAAGGACATTAATATAATGACAGTGCATTGTCAATACATTTATGAGAATATTATGTATGTACATAAAAATATTACCGACTTTAAAAAGAACTGTGATATACATAATATTAATACTAGAAATAAGCATAAGCTCGCAGTGCCTGCTACTAGGCTCCATAAAATAAGGAGATCATTCATGGGTAACTGTGTGAGATTTTATAATAAAGTTCCAAGCAGCATAACTGAGTTGACTATTGGTAAATTCAAAAATATTGTGAAACGAAAATTATTTTCTAAAGCTTATTATAGCACACAAGACTACATGAATGATGAAACCGCGTGGGATTAATGTAAATTATACCCAAGTGCCACACAAGCTGTATTAGAGCTTATACAGCCCTTATAACGCTCAAACTGGCTGTATAATCGCTGTATAAACTCCTATACAGCTTGTGTGCTACCTGGGTAGTGTCATGTAGGTATATGAATAATTATTTTAACGAATACCTAAGGTATTATTATTATTTTAATCTTAATTTTTTTATATACTCTGACATTTAGAATTTTATTCTAGACACATTCTAGATTATTTATTTTTTATCGACAATCCTTTTGGGATTTATCTTATTGATTATTTTAATTTTAAAAATGATGATTTTATCTATAATATTATACTTAAGTTAAATGATCTGATTAGGTTTTTCTGGGTTTCCCTAATCCTTGCAGCAAATGTTGGATCATATTGTATGTCTCCCAGCAAACATTCACTCTCATGTAACTGACATTTCGAAAGTGCTTGTAACTAGGCCTACTTGAATAAAGAATATTTTGATTGATTGATTGATACGTAAGTGCCGTGGAGAATCGCTCTTTTGCTAGTGCAATTTTTCATATCGTATTTTTTCGTCTGTGATGCATTTTTCGTATGTACGGCTGCAGAACCCTACACTGAGCATGGTCCGACATGCTCTTGGCCGGTTTTAAATAAGTAAAATTGTTGCCATATCAAGAATTCTTTTTCAAGGTCAATATCTTGGTTCGCTGGCCAAACTCCACTATGCCGGCGCATGTAAAGGTGCGTCCAGACTTGTATCATTTGCTCGTATGCGATCACCGCGCCGTGGCATGACTGCGTATCGCGCTGCTTGGACGCTCACTGACGGCCCGCCGATCATGCCGCACTCTTCCGATATAAGTATGTGATATGCGTAGCATATGGATTTCGAGCGATCGGATCGGCGCAACGTCCAAACGCGTGATCTCTGGATACGGGCAAATGATACAAATGTGGACGCACCTTAAGGCGACTCGCGCTATGTGTATTTGATCTTTTATAATAATTAAGACCGCATTGCCGGCCACTCGTTTAGACTTCAGTAGGGACCTAACCTGAGGGGCTACTCCGAAACCCGAAAAACGAAGTTCGTATAGCGCCATCCCCCTCACGCAAATACAGCTTAACATGAGAGCGAAAGGGACGGCACGTTACGAACTTCGAATTAAGAGTTTCGAAGTAACGCCTCTGTGCGTGCGTAAAGTTCAAGGTATTGTTTTTTAATGCTGGTCCTAAAATGGTATGTTGCTGCATAAAATGGCGTGGGAAGGATGAAGGATAGCAGATCTTCTGACTTTAAAATATAGGGCATAATATTATTAATATTCCTAAGGTAAATCTAATTCATTTTATGAAATGTTAATTAAAATATGTCTACACTCCTACTCTGAAACCCAAAAATGAAGTTCGTATGGCGTCATCCCGCTCACTCAAATACAGCATGATATGAGAGCGAGAGGGACAACTTCGTTTTTCTGATTTCGGAGTAGCCCCTCTGGCTACTAGGATGTAAATTTAGAGTAAGTAGTTATTTTGTACAATTAGGTATTTAGTTTGTAGTTACAACAAGTTCCTGATATTAAAATACATATAAAAAATGAAATAATTAAATGCCATGTCTATGATTGTAATCGGGACGTCTTAAACAGACAAAACTTAAACAGTCTTATGTCTATAGATAGGTACACAATCAAACCGACAAGACCTGATGATGGATTTGCAGACAGTATGATGGATTTCGGAATATGTTTGAGATATAAAGGTATGTTGTTTGAACCATTTGCATCCTCTTGGCGAGCAGTTAGCACCAGTGTCGCAAGATATACCTGATGATGGGCTGGAGTAAATATAGAGCTCTCGGTCTACGACGGGTTTCGTATATACGCTTCGTGTATCCGGGTATATGTAGTCCGAACACGGGTTTCTAACCCGTTCGGAACGGATAATTAAGGTCCGAGTATTTTAGATCCGTTCCCGTGTGTTCGGGTCGGTTACACGGATCGGCGGGTTCAAATACACGGATCATTACCCGTCCGTGGGTAAAGCTATTATTACAGCACTAGTTATTCTTCTTGTTTATTTCATTATACATATGTGGCTGTTTTATTGTCACAAAAAACTGGATGCCCAATTTTTAGGGTTCCGTAACCAAAATGGCTAAAACGGTCGTTGGTCCGTCCGGCCGTATGTTATAGGCATTGTACTTAAAAAGTACATGATGATTGGTGATGAAATTGGAGTATAGTGTTTTGCTTAAGCCGCTACTCAGTTTGAGAGGATATATAACAAAGGGGTTGGGGGGGGGGGGGGCACTTTATACATGTAACCGAAACTGAACTTTTTTTTTTTAAGCGAATATTAATGTGTGGCGCAAACTTCGACAGTTCTTTTAAAAAGACTGAGGATTCTAAATCTTTTGTTTCATTTAGTGAATATTTTCGAAAATAATCGCCCCGTAAGTAGCATAAATTTTGTCCTCACCCTCGATTTTCTAAACGGTCTGTCCGAAAAATATGAAGAAAAATCACTTAAATAAAGCATTAAAAATATTTTCAACAAAAAATTATGTTCATCATTAGAGACCACGTCTCGGTTTTTTTTTGTATTTTTTTCAATAGATCATTATTGAAAAAATCTAGTTTAAAATTTTTCGTAGTTATGTTTATTCTTTTAAGATAAAATATTAAAAAAAAAAAACAATTTTAAATTTATGAACTCGATGGCATAAACATGTGTTTCAGACGCTAAAACATAGAGTATAATTTCAAAAATAATAATACATATAACTTTTATTATTGCTAGCTAATTGAACAAATTTATGTTAAGATTGTGAGCTGCCGTAGGTCATCGCCATACGCACTGGTTCAAGATTTTCGTCTGACGTATCCTGGACGAGAAGACACTTCGCAGTTTCCCAAACGCTGCCCATCCGAGTTGGATCCCTCGATAGATCTCTTTCTCAAAGTTGGACGTACCTAACTGGATTGTTTGTCCTAGATAGACGTATTCGTTAACAACTTCGAGGCAAGGCAAGGTGGTCGGACGACCTGATTAGGGTTGCGGGGACTCGCTGGATGCGGGTCGCTTCTATCAGGCCCATGTGTAATTCTCTTGAGGAGGCCTGTGTCCAGCAGTAGACGTCCAACGGCTGAAATGATGATGATGATTGATTTTTGATGTTTTTTTTTTCCGTTTCGACTACATATATGGAACCCCATAGAAATATTCATGGCTCATATATGACACCTATAACTCCATCAATATATTTCATCAATATACATTATGTAGATTTTGAGTAAAATGCCTGTGACATATGGACGGATGGACGGACGGACAAGACGAAACTATAAGAGTTCCGTTTTTGCCATTTTGGCTACAATGGCTACGAAACCCTAAAAATTTTAACCGCATATTGTCTTTGGTTTCCACGGCCATGACTACTTGAATCCTTGAAATATTTAAAATATAGAGTTACAAAAACATTGAGATACAAAAATAAATAATATATGACATACAATTCTAATACTTTTATTTAAATAAATTAAATACTCAAACAATCTCGAAATCATCCAAAACGTACGATATTGATAATAACAATAGCTCGTAGGTTGTGCCGTCAGCGTCGGTAAGAGACGCGTGTAATTAAGATCCGTTGCTGCGTGTAGTCGTGTAGTACGTGTTGGCGGGTAAACGATCCGCCGGGTTCGTTCCGTTCGGGTTCTTAAACTCGGCGGTATTAAGAACACGGGCGTCCGTGCGGGCGTGTAACGCGGATATCGCGAGCCCTAAATATGACGGATCGCAGAGTTGGTTTGAAATAGAGTTAGGTATATTGTATGGGCTTAATAATAATCTGGAGCTTAATCATGAATGACACAATAATTGCAGATAATATTATTACTGATTTTTTTATTTTTTTTATTGAGGTAAACAAACAGTCATCACAAAATAGTTATTTATATCTATTAACTACACTATTTAGGTATATGTGTAACCAACACCGTTCACCACTTAATTAATTTTGATTCAGTAGATATCGAGTACAATACTTTGCTTCGGCAATCATTTGCTATACGAGTTCAGTTGCCCGCAATGAATGCCCCATCACTACAAATTTGAGCGTCCTTGAAACAGCTAATAGATCCGCACACGCCGCACCTCAGCCAGTCCTGCAGCTTAACGCGTTGCGTCGTGTCCCGAACAAAACCTAACTCTAATCGCAACACTACCTCACCGGGCGATATTGCCGTAGTCTTTAGTGGCTCATTTTTCCGACTGATGATTGATCCGTCCGAGTCATCGTCACGTGAAAATATGACTGTTTTACACATTTCTAATTTAGTGACTGACGACAAGGTCGCTGTAATACTTTGAAGCGAGATGCGCTACACTCCTCTCTTACCCTGTCGTCAGTAACTAAATTAGGAAGGTGTAATAAGTGCTTAGGTTGACGTTACGGACTTCAATACGAAAATTGAGATGTATTTTGTAAAAGGGACCACTTGTGAGATGTAGAGATATTGATAGTTCCTATAATTCATCATCATCATCATCATGTCAGCCGTAGGACGTCCACTGCTGGACACAGGCCTCCTCAATTGATTTCCACATGGGCCGGATAGAGGCGACCCGCATCCAGCGAGCCCCCGCAACCCTAATCAGGTCGTCAGACCACCTTGCGGGTGGCCAACCCACGCTGCGCTTGCCGGTACGTGGTCTCCACTCTAGAGCCTTTCTGCCCCAACGGCCGTCGGTTCTTCGAACTATGTGCCCTGCCCATTGCCACTTCAGTTTGCTTACCCTGTATGCTATGTCGGTGGCCTTGGTTCGTCTACGGATCTCCTCATTCCGGATTCGATCTCGTAGAGAAATACCGAGCATAGCCCTTTCCATAGCTCGCTGAGTAACTCTGAGCTTCCTTAAGAGGCTCATAGTCAGAGACCACGTCTCGGCTCCGTAGGTCATCACCGGTAATACGCACTGGTTGAAGACTTTCGTCTTCAAGCACTGAGGTATGCTGGACGAGAAGACACTTCGCAGTTTCCCAAACGCTGCCCATCCGAGTTGGATCCGTTGATTGATCTCTTTCTCGAAGTTGGACCTGCCTAACTGGATTGTTTGTCCTAGATAGACATATTCGTCAACAACTTCGAGAACCGAGTTACCAACCAATACTGGGGTGGGCGCTACATGGACATTCGACATGATCTTCGTCTTGTCCATGTTCATCTTAAGACCCACCTGTTGGGATACTCTGTTGAGATCTTCGAGCATCGTACCGAGATCCTCCAGCGTCTCTGCCATGACCACGATATCGTCGGCGAACCGAAGGTGCGTGATATACTCGCCATTAATGCTGATGCCGAATCCTTGCCATTCCAAGAGCTTGAAGGCGTCTTCCATTGCGTTGGTGAAGAGCTTCGGAGATATTACATCTCCTTGTCTCACACCTCTCTGCAACGGGATCGCCTCCGTAATCTGGTCTTGTACTCGGATCGACATACTGGCGTTGTTGTACACATTCCTCAGCACCTCGACATACCGACAGTCAATCCGGCATCGCTGGAGCGACTGCAGTACTGCCCATGTCTCGACAGAATCAAAGGCCTTCTCATAGTCCACAAACGCTAAGCAAAGTGGCAGATTATACTCCTCGGTTTTCTGTATAACCTGCCGCAGCGTGTGTATGTGGTCTATGGTACTGAAGCCTTTTCGAAACCCGGCTTGTTCGGGAGGCTGGAATTCATCAAACCTGCTTGAGAGACGATTCGTGATGACCCTGGAAAACAACTTGTAGACATGGCTAAGAAGCGAGATGGGTCTATAATTCTTGAGCAGCGTTTTATCACCTTTCTTGAAAAATAGCACCACCACACTCCCGTTCCATGCCTCCGGCGTGATGCCCTCAAGCAATACGGTATTGAAGAGCTTCTGAAGGACCTTAAGTACCGGTGTTCCACCCGCTTTCAAAAGCTCTGAAGTGATTCCGTCATCACCCGGCGCCTTGTTGTTTTTGAGCTATTTAAGGGCCATTCTAATCTCGTACAGGCTGATGTCCGGGAGTTCCTATAATTACTCTATTCATAAAAAAAATAATCAGAGGGGTTACTCCGAATCTAGAAATTCGAACGTGCTATCCCTCTCGCTCTCATTTTAAACTGTATTTGAGTGAGCGAGATGGCGCCATACGAACTTCGAATTACAGAGTAGCCCCTCAGATCTATAGGTGAAACCATTATTTATTGTCCTTTTTAGGGTTCCGTACCAAAAAGGTACAAAAGGAACACTTATGGTGCGACTCTGTCTGTCTGTCTGTTTGTCTGTCCGACTATTAAAGCGCCATATCTCAAAAACTACTTATGCTAACTATTTGAAATTTAGACTATTTATAAACATGGTCAGCCCACATGTATTGCACAGGAAATATTTAAAAATTATATTTTTATTTTCTAAAGAAACGACGAATATGAGGGGGGTAAAAATTACAAGTCTAACTGCTGGGTCAATGGGGTATCATATGAAAGGGCTTGACCTGCACATTTCTGAACATTTTTTTATTGTGATTTGTTTTTGTTTTATTAAGGAAAATACGAAAAAAACACCCCCCTTTATCTCCGAAGTTTACGAATCGAAAATTTTGAATTTTTTTTCAATTTGTATTAATAAACATGAATACTGCACGAAAATTATAGCTATCTCTCGAACTAGCTAACTTCTTTTTTAATTTGCAAAAAACCTATTTAAACAACACGGTTGCATTAAGTTTGCACCTGATTTGTATGCAATGCTATAGATATCAGGTGCAAACTTAACTCAACCGGTACCGGGTAATAAAGTTTGGGCAAGTAAAAATTTGTACGAAACCCTCGGTGCGCGAGTCCGACTCGCACTTGGCCGGTTTTATTTAACATCTGAATCATTTATAAATTATAAAGTACTAGTTGAAAAAAAAATGCAATTAATGTTTATGGTCGTGAAAAAAGTATTTCTACCCCTACAGTGGCTTGCTCAGAGATTTTGGCCAAGGTAGGTAGTTTTTGTGTGTACCTAATGGCGCCATGGTCGTTTAGGGCTTCAGGGTAGGCAGTTTCTCTGTGCCTGTATGGAGCCATGGTTGTTCAGGGTAGGCAGTTTCTCTGTGCCTGTATGGAGCCATGGTTGTTCAGGGTAGGCAGTTTCTCTGTGCCTGTATGGAGCCATGGTTGTTCAGGGTAGGCAGTTTCTCTGTGCCTGTATGGAGCCATGGTTGTTCAGGGTAGGCAGTTTCTCTGTGCCTGTATGGAGCCATGGTTGTTCAGGGTAGGCAGTTTCTCTGTGCCTGTATGGAGCCATGGTTGTTCAGGGTAGGCAGTTTCTCTGTGCCTGTATGGAGGCATGGTTGTTCAGGGTAGGCAGTTTCTCTGTGCCTGTATGGAGCCATGGTTGTTCAGGGTAGGCAGTGCCTTTGTGCCTATATGGACCCCACGCAGCTGTAGGTACCTCTACTGCGCATTTACGGAGTGAGTTATATTAAAAGTTCAATTGTCATAATGCTACTTTACAGGAGAGGAAATAAAATATTTTCTTAATTTTTTTTATTATTTTATTGATCTACTTATTTTATGTGTATGAGGAAAGTACTAAGATATTTGGAATCTTTAACCTGCGTTAGCACTTGTAGCAATAATCTGGGAGCACGGCAGTGCCCCCGCAAAGTCAAGCAAAAAAAAAGCGGCACGGCCGTACCATCCTTTTCTCGAAACAGTTCAGGCCATTTTCGACCCCCATATAACTTCGTTGTGGATAAAACTAGAACCCTGAATTTTCAGGAAACAAGCAGGCGTTGTAAAAACATGGTATATTTCAAATTTCATTCAATTTGAAGCAGTAAATTAAGGATTGTTTGTCACTCACTCACTGACCGATCATAAAAAGTCTAAGGCACTTCTAGCAGACATAGAAGCTTGAAATTTAGAATACAATTAGTGTTAAGTGTATGAATCAACAAAAAACCTAAATATTTTGAAACTTGGTTCCAGTTTTCTAGATACTCCAACTGCATAAATAAATTTGTAATCCCATATAGGATTACAAAGTTACGTTTGCAGTGAATGAATCAGTGTACCTGTATAATATAAATAATATAACGTATAATATAAATCACCATCACCATCATTATCACTATCATCATCATCGTTATCGTCATCGTCATCGTCACCATCATCGTCATCATCATCATCATCATCACCATCATCATCATCATCATCATCATCATCATCATGCATATCTATACTGCTTCGTTATAAAGGTAGAACTATACCGGTTGAAATATAAAGGCACGCTACCGGTATAAAATTACGATATCGCTTTTTTTTTATAGCGTGTGTGTGTGTGTATTTTTATACCTTTATTATAACGGTAGTCAACCCGTAAACCCGTATTATTTCGGTACCGAAAAAAATCGAAGGTAACTTTCACGATGTACTCACGTCGGCGCGCGCGGCGTTGAAGCCGACAAAGATATTGCGCGGGGGACCCGAGTGCGGGGAACCAGCGCCGCGCGGTTCGGCGAGCGAGCGGCACAAAACAAACGAGTCGAGTCTCGCTCGCTACGTAGGTGTTAGGTGTAGGTACCCACGTGTCCGCTTCGCGTTTTCAATTTATTTTAACTCTCGGTGAATTGAATGAATGTTTATGAAGAGCGCTGGTGATATCATAACTGGTATAAACTGTACCTAGGCTAGGCGTGACGTTAGTTATTTATTGTTTTATTACATTTAGGTTCATCCTGCTTCTTTCTCAACGATGAATTAAATGATTGTCATACTATAACCACAAACGTTCTTCGTGCCTAAACCAGTAACGGATAATTAATGGACAATGCGCACCATTATTTCTAACATTCAAGAGAATGTGCACAATAGCATAAAAAAGAAAACCATGCAGCGGAAACGCAAGAAAAAACATCAAATCTCAATACCTGCCTAGTTTTCTTTACAAAAAGTAATGATATCCCACCAAAAGCATAAATGTAAAAAAGGAGAGCCAAGTTCAATACAAAAATTATGCTTGGCTGTGGGCTTCGCCGCAAAAAGAATGGAGATCTAAATGAGTGCCAAGTTCTATGCAAAATTCAAATGTGTATTTATGGGAACAAAATTTGACATGTACATTTGACTTGGCCAGTTTTTATTACATCAGTCATTTTATAAAGTTATTCACCATAATAAAAACTGGCCAAGTCAAATGTAACCTACTTTAAGACATTTTTAAATAACAGCAATTGTTATAGGTATCCAATAAAGCAAAGAAATAGTGTTTAATACTTGTTCATACTGTTATTTTGTTCCTCTAAATACATATTTGAATTTTGCATAGAACTTGGCCCTCATTTAGATCTCCATTTTTTTGCGGCGAAGCCCACAGCCAAGCATAATTTTTTTATTGAACTTGGCTGTCCTTTTTACATTTATGTTCTTGTTGATATATGTATAGTTGATAAAAACAACAACATTAATTTTGTACCTGAAGAATTCAATCCACCTAATAACCCGCAGTGCCGCCCAATCGAGCTTAAGGAAGACGCTGCTAAAAACATGTACGATTTCCGCAGGAAGTGAAATGCAGCAGCCAGAAAAACAAAGAAGTGCGGTAAAAGCTGTTGTCTGTGGAAGGGGTTTGGAAGAAACTGTATCATGATGACAGGAAGTATAGTGGCGAAAAAAAATGAAATATAATGCATGTGATTATTATTATCGTAGTAAAAAAACGCAGCTTGCTATATTGCTTCGATGTATTCATTATAAATTTACAGCTTTTTCTTTTAGTGCATTCTTTAAAATTAAATACAGTTAATTAAACTTGCATTTTATGTATTGACCTCTTTTATTTTGTGAACATATCAAGATATATATGCCTATAAAATAATTATATACCTAAAAATGGTGCTAATTATGATGCTTTATTTTTATTTCACATAAACAATTATAAATAAAACCTGTTTTTTTCTGAAATATAAAAAAAAACGTACATACAAATTAAGTATATAAAGTCTGACCAGCGAGTGGTGATAATAGGTTCTTTCTATGCATTCCGTATTACCAGCTCATGATTTTGCAAATTTACCGCATTTTTTGTGTATCACGATTCACTTGACATACTCTAGTACTAGCGTTTGCCCGCGGCTTCGCCCGCGTTACTAGAATTTGAGTGCCCTATGTTTGAATCCATGAATCAGTATAAAGAAGGACAGAATTCATTGTATTGATACAAACAAGTGGGTATGTTTGCGAATGAAATAAATAAAAGTTATACATAAGCGCTATTGGCATTTATCTGTGAATGTCATTATCTCGCTTTTAAAACCCTAACTTGTAATAAATTACAATATAGAGATCAATGACAAAACTGTGAATTGTGAATCATCGATAATAGTCGATGAAGATTGCACAACACTATTGCCCAATATATGTATAGTTAGAAATGTATACCAAAAACGGTGACATTCAGCAGTTCTCGACCTAGTAGAGTGACAATGTTTTTCTCTTTTTATCTAATGTGTTAATCTCGAGGATACAAGAGACGACAATAGCTATGCAGGTTCTGCCTAAATACAGTCCATCTATGCTATTTCTTTATCTTTGCAGCAACCAAAATTTTGACAGGAACAACCTGCTGTCATTTGTCAATGTCAAATCACATCACAATTGTCAAACTGTGGCATTCGTGCCACAGACCTATTAAACGAATGGACTGGTTTTACCTGCAAAATTCGCGTGTATACCTAATGTCCTTGGGACAGATAAAATGGCTGCCATTTCGAGGGAATTCGTAAACATGAAAATATCGATATCGATATATTTGTTAGTTCAAAAAGCATGTATTTTTGTATTGAACATGAATTTTAACGCCAATTAGCGTCTAACCTGACGTTATAAACATTATAATGTATTTTTAAATGTTTTAATCCTAACATAATAATTCAGGACTCAATTATAATATAATTCACAGAAATCAATTAAAATATAATACTTATATAACCAAACCCTGAAACCATCACGTTCCTTTTTTATACCTTCAGAGCCATTTTGTCGCATATGAAAACTAATACACTAAACGTTAAAATGTTACTTTTGACGCTGTAGCGTACGAAAATATCAACATTAAACTCAAGGGAAGGGAAAATCTCAAGGGAAGAAAGAAAGCGTCAGTAAACTGCAAAGATTATGAGCATAGCTGTATCCAGTTTCCTTTCAGTGTTCTGCAGATAAATTAAACTAAAGGAATTAATAAGTCACGAACATAATAAGAAAGCTTTTATTACACATAATAATTATGCTAATTAATAATTATCCCAACACTATCCTCACATACACATTGCTACCCCGGAAAGAGTTGAAATGGGCTCGAACCCACGAGTATGGGGCGTGACCAAAAAAAAATGGATGATATTTGGTAGGTACTCATAATATTTACTTGTTGTTGACTTGTCATCGGAGAAGGAATAGTTCCCGTTTCAGACAAAGCAGCAGTGTTGCTTGTTCTGAATGGCTGAACAGATAACAACTTACTATTATTGATTGAAATATCACATAGCGAGTGAATATCAAGCGGCCATTTTATGTAGAACACCCTTGCATATCTTATTCACACAAGTAGAGGCATTCAGACATATTTTAATATATATAAACATATATATCATTAATTATGAAGATATGAATGAAAAGAAACAAAGTAATAAAATAGGAATTCGATCAATCGCTTTTTATCGATAATAGCACATCGCTATTTACAATTGTCATTTAGTATTAAACGCAAATGTTATTTTAATACTAGAAAGATAGGTTCACAGTTTGAAAATGATGGTTGTACTTTTAATCATTATAAATACAAAGCAAAACATTAATATTCTATCCAAAATATAACATTTTAATATACTATTTCCTTAAAAAATAAAACTAACCTGTACAGTTTTATTTGAGGCTGATTTCGGCCGCTTCGAGCGCCGCACTGCTTAATTGAACAGTTGGGCATGTTGTGGTCGCATCACATATTGTCCACACAACATAAAAACACTTCAAACGATAGTCTAAATTAACTAAAAACAATAAAAAACGTATTATTTCACCATACTTGACACTTCATGTACCGCCGAAACATGCTATGGTATCTCAAAAGGTATTTCAGTTATATACATTCTCATCTATGACGACAACCTGTTAGGTCAGTGTCAACTTAAACTGTGATGTAAATATTCAACTGTGTACAAAATGATTTTTCTAGCACCATTGTGGATTTTTTTGGTATTATTATGATAATTTACGCACTTGCTACTGTGGTGCCACCAATTTAATGCCTTTTGACGGACACTTTGGATATATAGAGATTGTTCTTCTTACCTCTATACACCATGACAAGATCAGCACTAATTGAGGTTTATCCTAATAAATGAGTAGTATTATAAGCAAGTATGGCTTTCTTTCTACAGATGAACAACTAGCTGTCAAGTCTGAGGTAGCTGACGATGACCGGACAGACGGTAACCTATTAGGTCAGTGTCAACGTAAACTGAGCAGAAACATTGTTGAATGATGTGGTGTGGGTTGGAAGATTATCATAATATAAGGTACTTCTACAATTTGTTACCTGAATAGCTAGGTAGGTTAGTTAAAATTGCTTCATTGTCTAAAAGTAGTATTTTTTCATCAGATGACGAGTTTCCAGTAGAGATGGCCGCCAAGGATGAGGCAAGTGAGGACTTGATATGTGAGTACAGAGCTACGTCTTGTATATATGATGATCTCGTTTTGGTTTGCATATATTACGTTTACGAGGGCTGTTCAAAAAGTTTTTAGCTGCTGTCACTCTATTCATGTTATATATTTTATGAGCCGGGATAAAATCGTTAGTGAACACCAAGTATACGGTTTTGACAATCAAATCCTTAACAACTGTATCAGTAAAACATATGTCGCATAACTATATTGAGAGAAGCTTTCGGAACAGCCCTCGTAGAGCACCATGACTAATGACTTGTTTCGTTACATATTGTCAAACTATTAACTATTTTTATTTCTCGTTAACATTGAGATTTGCTTTGTGCCTTAAAGTAGAATAATAAAATACGTGAAAATAGAGTCTGAATATACCCTATTTTAAGAATAAACTAAACAATATGCTTCACGATAAATGTAACTACTCAATTGACGGATTTCTTAAATGATAAATCATTCACACACGCAACATATTATATTGAATGAATTTACTATAATTTAATACGTGCACTTATAGGCCTACATTTAATTAAACCCCGCAACCACCATCGCAGTCCTACAAGCTGCCACCGCTCAAAAACCTCACATTCAACCTTAAGGGTTTGAGAGTGGTATACTGGAACGCTCAATCACTGACCGGCAAACTCGGCCTGCTCCGTAACTTGCTCAAGGAGCAGTAGATCGATATCATGCTGGTCAGTGAAACACATCTCAGAGAGAGCGTTCCAATTAAAGTCAGCGGCTGCATCGTCTATCGGCGGTACGAAATCTCCCCAGACGGCGTTGCATACAGAGGCCTGGCCACAATGGTGAAGAGGAGAGTCATCCACCAACAAGTCCCAAACAAGACCTACATGTCCATCTACGCGATGGGCATCGAGCTGCATATCTCGGGCCACGAGCTCCACCTCTTCACCAGCAACAACAACCATCTGATAAAGCCGCAGAAAGGCCAACAGTTCCAGTCGTCAGACTAGAACCGCGGCCTCCCCTGCAGCCTTGCCACACACAGGCGATACAGAAGATCCACCCGTCGTAGCGGGTGGAGATGATTCCGCTAAAAAGGGCACTGCCCTGAAATGTCTTCTACCACATCACATCAGTCGATGTGGCGAGGACAACCGGATCGGATCGACCGAAAATCAGTTTACTTTGGAACGCCAAAGCGATAATATCGGAGAGAAGCGACTGCGACTGGAGAGTTCAAGTGTGGAATAAGTGAAAAGTGTTTCAATTGTGTTTTAAGAGTGTTAACGTAAAAGAGAAGGCGCCCGCAACTTCGTTCGCGGGGAAAAAAGTCATAATCCCTCTTTTTTCTTTAGCATAGTCGGATAAAAAGTATCTTATAACCATCTGGAGATACCCAGCTAACTGTGTACCAAAAATTTACGAAATCCGTTTAGCCGATTTAGCGTGTGATGCCACAAAGACACATAAACATACAAACATTACATTTTTATAACTTTATAATAATATAGTGAAAACAAAATGAAGTCACACGGATGCCAAACGGATTCTAGTTGACATTAGTGCTCGGTATTGTTCTTATATAAATGAAAGACATGTCAAAAAATTATACTTGCTACAATCAATACTGATATTTTCGATTAGTCTTCTACTTTTTTTTAATCTAGCATCAAGTCAACGGTTGAGTGCGTGTGGCGCCATATTATTTTATCTGTCTAACTAACGAATTAGTTTGCCCGGGATTGCCTCGCGCGGCATTCGGTTTGAGAAATATCTTCCGACCGAGGCTACCGCATGCGGCATACGCCGATTTCCCCGCGAGGCTGCACGCCCTGTGTGGACGATACTATTCAGCTTGCTCTGCTTAAAATGTTAGTAAATTCCTGCTCCGACAATAGTGTTTACTATTCGTCTCATAACCAGTAATAATATAGCGTATAATTTATTTGTTTTAGTCGCATGGCCCGGTCTGGACGTCGCGGGGGCTCTCTCGTCGCGGTCTGTGCCCGCCCGCGCTCGGGAACAGCTCGCGATGACTCCCCGGCGATAAGGCGCCGCACGCGTGCCACATATGTCACGCGATATTTGACCACGAATCGAGTCTCGCGACGCACATGAAGGAAGTGCATCATGACAGCTTTGCGGTTCGCGACGAAAAAGAAGCGTACATATGCGATTCATGCGGGGAATGCTACACACGGAAGTTCAGTTTAATAAAACACATACAGAGACACGCGATGAAGAAACCCTGCAGCAAGCAATTCACACGGAAAGACATCCTGAGAAGGCACATAATAACACATACAGGACAGAGACCTTACAGCTGTGAAATATGTAACAAGCCATTTACACAAAAACGCAACCTGAAAATTCACATAAGAATACACACAGGACAGAAACCTTACAGCTGTGAAATATGTAACAAGCAATTTACACAAAAAGGTACCCTGATAAACCACATAAGAACGCATACAGGGCAGAGACCTTACAGCTGTGAAATATGTAACAAGCAATTTACACGGAAAGGAGTCTTGATGAACCACTTAAGAATACATACAGGACAGAAACCTTACAGCTGTGAAATATGTAACAAGCAATTTAAACGGAAAGGCGTCTTGATAAACCACTCAAGAATACACACAGGACAGAAACCTTGCAGCTATGAAATATGTAACAAGCAATTTACACAAAAAGGTACCCTGATAAACCACATAAGAACGCATACAGGGCAGAGACCTTACAGCTGTGAAATATGTAACAAGCAATTTACACGGAAAGGAGTCTTGATGAACCACTTAAGAATACATACAGGACAGAAACCTTACAGCTGTGAAATATGTAACAAGCAATTTAAACGGAAAGGCGTCTTGATAAACCACTCAAGAATACACACAGGACAGAAACCTTGCATCTGTGAAATATGTAACAAGCAATTTACACAAAAAGGTACCCTGATAAACCACATAAGAACGCATACAGGACAGAGACCTTACAGCTGTGAAATATGTAACAAGCGATTTACACATAAAAGAAACCTGACAAATCACATTACAATACATACAGGACAGAAACTTTACAGCTGTGAAATATGTAACAAGCAATTTATACATAAAAAGTACCTGAAATCGCACATGAGAATGCATTCAGGGCAGAAACCTTACAGCTGTGAAATATGTAACAAGCAATTTACTCAAAAAGGCGCCCTGATAAACCACATAAGCATACATACAGGACAGAAACCTTACAGCTGTGTAATACGTAACAAGCAATTTACACAAAAAATCGGCCTGATAAACCACATAAGAATACATACAGGAGAGAGACCTTTCAGGTGCGAAATATGTAACAAGCAGTTTACACGGACAACTTGCCTGAAAAAGCACATGCAGCTGTGTACAAAATAATAGCAGTATGTATGTATGTACCATGGTAAATAGTTTTTAAAACAAGGCAGATGCAAAAAAATGTTCGTACTTTTTTACTAAATCTATTTGTTATATTAAATATTGGTTGGGGTTGCTGAGGTTTTCAATATTTATAATTACACCTTGTATCTATATGTAGGTATAATATATATAGCGACTAGCTTCTGCCCGCGACTTCGTCCGCCTTAAATTCGTTTATCGCGGATAAGGGTATTTTTCCGGGATAAAAAGTAGCCTCAAAACCGGGCCTCAAACTATCTCCATACCCAATTTCATCAAAATCGGTTCAACGGTTTAAACGTGACGAGGTAACAGACAGACAGACAGACACACTTTCGCATTTATATGAGTATGGATTTGGCAAAAAGTATTAATTTTAGCGCCACCTGTTAGATTAGCAAGGTACTCGATACTCGTGGGCTCGTAACACATGTTTGAGAGAAGTTTGCACCTCCTTCCTAAGTAGCGCGATAAGATTCAGGTGCAAACTTAACTCAATCAAATGTAGTGGCTATCCCCTCTTTTAAGGGTTGAATTTTTATAGCCTATAACCTGGCCGGGGATTTTTTCGACCGATTAGTAAAGTTTGCATCAAAATCTATTCAGCCATTTTCATGTGATGCGCGTACAAATAAACAGATAAACAGACAAAAACTCTAGAAATTGTTGGACCGTGTTTTGTTATTAATTCTAAGTATCCCCAGCCAAATTTTTTTCGAATATCTTCCATACAGACTTTCGACCCTCTTCAGCTTTATTATATGTATAGATGAAACGTATTAAGCAGATAAACAAAGAGTCTTCAGTTTTGCCAGCAAAGAAGTTGCACACGGACTTTTTGGATGCAGGCTTATTCGGGGCCTCTTTGATTTTGACAGGAAGACCGTTCCAGAGGCGGGCAACCTAAATGGAGAAATAATTGGATATGAAGCCTGGTGGGTATTCATGTGTGCGTGCATGTATTGTTTACCCTATACAATAAATCAGTGTCCAAATAGCTACGTTGCGTTTCACTTGGGTCCATTCGATGTACTAATTGACCGCGATGTCTAGAAGTTTCGGACTAATTTCCGGATTCAAATTCAAATTATTTAATTAGCATAACATACACAGGTGTTACAATAGTCATGTCAACGATATAAGGATGTTATGAATGCATGTTGCGCCAATCTGGCATGCAAAATTATTAAGCTAATTTAACTCTTAAGTATTAGAATACATCATAATTACATAACAAATAAATCAGTACATTTAAAAAATAATAATAATAATAATACTATTCTATAATCCAATTCCCTTATAATTTCGCAGAACAATCATTATTTACATATTATTTTTTTATTTATTATTTTTAAGTTAGTCATACATTTTTTCAAAATATTCCCTTAACGTATAAAATGGTCTTGTCAATAAGTACGACTTCAATTTCTTTGTGAATTCATTTATATTATTGCATTCTTTAATGTCATTGCTAAGAAAATTAAAAATTGTTATTCCGTTATACTCAACACTTCTTTTAAACTGTACATAATTATTACATCTAGGCAAAACAATATCCGTATTATTTCGTAAGGCCCGTGATTTGTCTTTGCCCTTACACGGATAATTGGACTTGTTTTTATAAATAAGTATACTTACTGCATAAATATAAAGTGAAATAACCGTCAATATCTCATATTTTACAAACAGTGGTCTACAGTGGTCGAGAGGGTTGGCTCTGGCGACGCATCTTATTTGTTTTTTTTTTTGTAGTACTAGAATTGGCTGTATGTGGACACTATTTCCCCAAATCTCTAGACCATATCTCAAGATACTCTCAAAATGTCCAAAGTACACTACTTTGAGGGATGTTGAGTCTAGCTAGCATTTTGGACAGATTTCTTAAAGCATAGCAGGCACTGGCTAGTCTTTTTCTTATGGCTTCAATGTGGTTTGACCAACGCAATTGATTGTCTATTTCAATACCTAGGAATTTAGTTTTTTCTACTTTCGCAATGGGAAGAGATATCTTATATGGTATGCTATTGGTATGTCTGCAAAATGTTACGTAATTGGTTTTATCGATATTCATTTTAAGTCCATTACCTTGAAACCAGTGCATAAGTTCTACCCATGTTTGATTTACTTGTGACTTAAATGCTGTGATGTCATTTTTTTGAATAATAACACTAGTATCGTCGGCATAGAGATATGTCGTAGCATGAGACACATTCTTTGGAAGATCGTTAATGTAGATATTAAAAAGCAATGGTCCTAAAACGGAACCTTGTGGCACACCGCAATTGATTGATTCATCCTCTGAGTTTATGATTTCAACGTATCCTGAATCACCTATACTTGTTATTTCCGTATACTGTGTTCTATTTGTCAGGTATAACGTTAGTAGATTCAAAACAGGGCCTCTTATACCATAATACTGCAATTTGTCGAGAAGCATCGAATGATTAACGCAGTCAAAAGCTTTACTAAGATCGCAAAAAAATCCAGCACACTTGTGATTTTGATTGAGAATTCTCATTACTTCCATTACTAAATCGGTGACCGCTGTTATGGCATTACGCTGTTTTCTGAAACCAAACTGCTGGATACAGAAATAGTTGTTATTGTGGAAATGATATATTATTCGCGTAGCAATGGCTTTTTCGAAGATTTTTGATATAACTGATAAAAGAGATTCAACCACGAAACACAAGATTGGGAGGCGTATAAAAATCGTTAAATCAGTGGTTCATAGCCAATTTCATAAATGAAACATCGGACAAAGCGGAGGTGAAACGTCGCGCCATCTTGTTAAGCGCACTCGCCGAGTCAACCTATCGGCTAACAAGGAATTTGGCGTTATCGTCGCAACTAGAAGATAAGAGTTACGGCTGTAGTGAAGTCCTTGCAGCGTAATTACCACGGCGGCTCCGAACGAAAAGTTTTCGTTAACGATGAACAAATACTATAAAAAAAAAATATTAACAAAAACAAGTTTTTTTGGAAGAGAAGAAAATTTTTACAGAAACTAGGAAGTGTATTATACCTTATTATAGATAACGATACACAGACCGTTATAAAGAAGCATGTCAATCAAATTATTATGTTTAGAGGCGAACCAAAGGGCAACACAGTCAGTACGATGCCAGTGGCAAACTCCTATTCACGTGTTCACGAAACGCAGCCGACGCAGGATTGCACGATATCCTACCGGTGGTCAGTCCTGGTCAGTTTACGTCACACTCGTCTTGTCAGTGAAGTGCCTGGACTCCCTCATTAACCGGAACTGTCAGGAAGCAATCGTCCAGTATCGCAGTATAGAGGAGTAGGGAGGAGAGTTTTGCACTCGCGTCAGATGTCGGAAGTTATGAGCAGGCCAAGAGCGCGGCTAGCCCCACTGAATACGGTACTGACCTACCACAATCCAAGAACAGACCATCTCGGCTAGCTAGGCAGAACATAGACTTGAAGAAATATTTGTAGGGTTAAGTTTGAATCCAGCATAAAACCGAGGAACTTGCACTCACTGGCCGCTGGTAATGTGCGGGTGTTCAGTGCCGATATCATTTCTCCGGAGGGACCCCTCAACGTAATCGCAAGGCAAGTAGCAAACGTAATCAAAGATATGGTTAGAGGGAAGTCGCCGGGGCACAATGGTCTCAGCATTGAACGTCTGCAGAACGCCGGTGCGCATTTATCAAGTGTTCTTGCGATGTTTTATACCCTACGTATAAAAGATTCTTACCTAACCTACGAACTCATGCGCACCATTGTTGTTTCGGTATTGAAAAATAAAAGTGGAGATGCAACCCAGATTTTGAATGCCAATATCCTTGGCAACTATTATAGCCAAGGTATTGGACAGTGTGTTGGATGGTCACTGGGATCAGCACTTCCGTCTTAATGATGCGCAGTTTGGATGTGGGCTGTCCACGGAGTGAAAGGAGAGAGTGGTATCGTGTGCCTCTTAATATGAAACACAAATGTGTGTTTCTGTGTTTTTAATGTGGGAGAATTACCACCATATTATTATCTATTGTGATAAAGATACAGGTCAAAGTGCAAAGAAAAATACGTATTTTATTTTTCTTTGCGGCCTGACTTGTATCTATGTCACAATAGCATGGATTTAGTTTAGTTATTAAGTCCATGCACAATAGATATCGTGTGCCTTAAACACACTGTCTAATACTATACAAAAGGGAGAACACCGGTTTTTGCCTGTTACCTAGATCTATCGAAGGCTTTCGACCTTGTGGCCTATGATGTCCTTTGAGACAAAATACGTAATAAGACGACCTTACACAATGAATTAACATCATTTACGAGATATTGGTATAATCACTAGAAAAGCAATGTTAGGTGGGCAGGGTACTTATCGGATGAGTATGGGTTTGAATGCGGGGCGAGGCAGGGGGGGCTTACCTCACTACGACTCTTTAATCTTTATGTCAATGGGTTAATCGAGAGGTTCAACAGTACCAAAGCCGGATACCATATCTATGGCGTTTGTATAAAACTATAAACAATATCAGTTATGCTGACGACAAGGTGCTGCTGAGCCCTTCGATTGAGCCCTCAAGCGCGTTCTGGCAATTTGTGAGTTATGCGGAGACCCAAAACGGCAACAAAAGTGAGAGTTTTTAAGTCAGGAAGCAAAACATACCCCCTGCCATCCATCACTGTCAGTCGTTCTTTTGAAGCAAAGCCAGTTCAAATATTTGGGTCGCTTGGTTACTGATAAATTGAGCGAGAACGTGGACATTGAGCGGGAGCGAAGGTCGTTGGCCGCCCGATGCAATATGTTGGACCGCCGATTTGCGCGATGCACAGAAGTAAAGATCACTCTGTTTAAAACCTACTGTGTATCATTGTATTCGTGCAGCCTGTGTGTCAATTATACGCAGAAAGCGTACAAAAATCTTCGCGTCTAGTACAATAACGCGTTCCGGGTGCTGATGGGGCTGTGGCGCTGGTGTAGTTTGTCCGGCATGTTATTGCGGCCGTCATGAAGAAGAGATCGCCTCAATACTGACCCGTCCATGCATGTTGTCAAGCGATGATGATGCTGAATGTTATTTACTATATTTATTTATTATATTTTATAATTACTAGGTATTGTAAGTGCTAACATTGGCTCTTAAGTTACTGCATTTAGTAACACACATGTATGGATTCAGTCTGAAATAAGGATATATTCTCATCATTCATTTCCATTCTCAAGCTAGGTCTTATAGTATGACGACTAAGCCACTTAGTGTTTAGCAGTAACACAATAGTTCACTGCGACATAGAAACCCATATTGCTTGTAATGGCGTTAACCAAATGTATATGAACCAAGGTTTATTAGAAATACAGGTTCTTATACTCGAAACTACATTGTCTTACTTATCTCCTGCAGCTACACCGTTACCCTGCACTATTTTAATATTACATGGCGAAGGAGAATCTCTGAAGGAAAAAAACGCAGTCAGAACAAGCAGTGAAGAAACCACAATAAACTTGAAGCACCACAAGGAAACAACGAAGAATCCCTCAAGAAAACCAGCATACGCAGTTAGATTCGCAACTCAAAACAGCAGAACAATAAATAAATAAATATTACGGGACAATTTTACACAATCGAACTAGTCCCATGGTAAGCTCAATAAGGCTTGTGTTATGGACGGCGTGAACGGCAACCGGCCACCCAGTTGGAGACGCCGCTGGCCAGGGCACACTGGATGGCCAGGGAAACGGGCCCTGGGACGTGTACGTGCCACTCTACTTCTTGGTACACAAAATTATTTTGCGGCTCCCCGAATAGAACCACCCCTCTGTTGGACAAAAGCATTGTCTATTGCATCCAAAGACATTCAATATTAACTAACTATAGACAGGACATCGCGAACCAAAGCATAATCCATGACTTGTTACCTGGAGGTAACAAGTCGCTTAGTCTAATATGACACGTCGCTCTGACATGACGCATTTAAATTACAACAAACCATTAGAAATAAAAATAATTTAACGGGAAATATGCCTAGTTGTGTCTTGAAATCCTGTAAGTCACGTTAGGGCAAAAGCACTGGACGTGACTTCAGCTTATTTTCGTGCGTATTATGTATATTTATTTAATAATTTGAATACAACAAAAGACTTAGTTCCCGTCACTGTACTAGAACGAACTATTCCCATTTCATTTCTGCTCTTAGTACATTTAGTACAATATCTTTAATAGCTCCGATTGACCGACCCACCAAGCGCCAACTGAACCAAACTAAACTGAACGGAACGGTGAAGTCGGTGAACGATTCATATACCGTACTAGTACACAAAACGGCTCCTTTTGAGTGAGACTGCGACAGCAAAAGAAACGGACGTAGCCGTTGAAGCTAAACTATCAGTACGCAAGCGAGACGACACGATTATAACCCTGCCGTCTTTTAAACAAACGGAATTTGTTACGTTAGATGCCGTTTGCCTTAGTTTTAACTTCTCTTGGCACTTTAACTTAGCGTATACAACTAAGCTAATAAGTTCATATAGAAATGACGAATTATAATTCTCAAATTAAAATAATACGACATCCGCCAATCGTCCACATTTTAAGTACTTTTGACACTGATCACTCAAAAACGCTTTACGTTAGCCGGTCCGGATGCTAACGGGAGCTAAGTACTAACCATGCATAGATTATATTACGTACTAGTTGTACTAAATGTACTAAAAGACCAAACTAGTACATTTGCAAGAATGTATTAGTTGGGAGCGATCCGTTCAGTGAACGAGCACGCACAAATCTATTTACTATTTTCAATACTTGTAAAAAAAGTAAAAGCGTTTCGTTATACTACTACATTGTATTAATTCCAACTTCACTTATTATTGTTTCAAAATATATAATTACTTTGCAAGTTTATGGATAACATGTTTAAATAATTATATTGTATTTTTTATTAATTACTTATTATTTATTAAGAAACGAATACTAAAAACAAATATGTTGATGTCTTATCTGTCACTGTCAAAATAAAGAACGCAACCCGTCGTCGCCGTTGCCTTGCCGTCTATAGATACGAAACGGCGCCCCGCCCGCCATTATTTTATTATTCAAGGACTCGGTTCACAATGCCGGTCTGTTATTTCTACTATTTTTCCGATAAGAATTGTGCCATTTCATCTTAAATCTGGCACATAATTACAAACTGTACACTTTTTCAAATAGTGCGATATCCAAGATTAATTGAACAGGTAAATATTTTCTCTAACCTCTGCAACTAGACGGTGATAAAATTTTGTATGCATGCACAAATGTTTTAAATTTTATTATCTTATCTCATTATGCATTTTACCCATTTAATGTAGCTTATAGGAAGTAATTTTTGATAAACGTGTATGTGAGTCCTTTATTCTTATGACTAATAATTGATTTTACATTTTATTAATAGGTTGCATCGAAAATGTTTTCTTATAAGTTTTGACTTGAAATTTAAAGTAATTTCCATTGCTAGTACAATAATAAACTAAGGAGTGGCTTGACTTATAAATTCATGGTTTTCACATACAAATAACCTCTTTTGAAGATACATTCCTGTTAAAACTACTTTGTATTGTGTAAACTTGTTGAATTTTAATGCAATTGATTAGATATATGTAGTTACTTAAATAGAAAACAGATGTACTATGTTTCACTTTTTATTTACCCAAGTCAAAGAAATCCGTTAAACTCTATACTTATAACTGCATTCTACCATTA
This sequence comes from Hedya salicella, assembly GCA_905404275.2. NCBI lineage: Eukaryota > Metazoa > Arthropoda > Insecta > Lepidoptera > Tortricidae > Hedya > Hedya salicella. Next base: position 49,764,452 of record FR990097.1, on the reverse strand, counting down.
AACTTTATACATACATAGAGTCACGCCGCCTCTGTATTTCTTTTCGCATGTGTATTACACGGACACTCTTTCTTAAATGTTTCTACTAGCATTCTCTAGGTTATGCTTTACAAGTAGACATAAATTTTTCATTTTAGTCTTCAACACACTAGTGTGTTGAAGCGTCAGGCGAATATAGTTTTTATTGGTTGTAGGTCATAAAGTTCTAGATATAATGATAAAGAGCTCAAGAGTGTTCTGCAATAAGTATTTAATGAAAACTTTGTTAAATAAGAATTTGGTTAAAGCTAAAGATATTGATGCTTCGAAGTTAGGGTGTTACTATAGCATCAATGATGTATTTTTGGCTCTAGGGTATCATATCACATATACATAGAGTCACACCTCTTTCGCGTAGGGGTAGGGAGAGACTATTTCTATCCACTTGCTATGAGGTTTGCATACTTCTTTTGTTTCATTAAATTCCTCATACATGCTTGTTGGTTTGGCATACTCCTCACCTCTCCCTTCTTTAACCTGGAGACCTACAAGCAGTAAAGTAATCTGACAGGACCCAGAGTGTGCCATAAAACATAAAAAAAAATCTTTAAAAATAAAATAGTCATTGCAGAATGAGTTTTGATATTATATTTGGAGGTTTTGAACCATGAAATTTGGTCTGCCGAAGCCGGTTTAGTGGTACGAAATTTAGATGATGTCATTTGCCGACTGTGCTGGTCTAACTTCCTCTATTTGGTCTAGTAATGTCCTCCTAGGTCTTCCTCTTCCAACATTTCCGATCCCACTCGCTTCATATTCACTTTTCGTTAATCTTCTTTCATTCATCCATTCAACATGACCAAACCATCTCAACATGCCTCACCATATCTTCTTTCACACCACAACATTCCCTATTTGCACTATTCCTAATTCTATTACTCAGTTTTACCCCTGATAGACTTCTCAGTTCTAATTTCTCCCACATTGATTATACATTTGCGCTTCTTTTGCCATACCCTACTCTCACTGCCTTACATAAGTGTCAGTACAAACCCTCCCATTTACACTTCCAGACGTGCCTTCTCTCAATATCACTATCACACTTCCGTCTCTAGTAAACTTTGATCCCAGATAGACAAAACCTTTCACTTGTTCAACTTTCTTACCATCAAGACGTCACATCTTGTCATGCATTCATCTTTCTTGAACACGATCACTTTTGTCTTGCCAACATTAAACTTTCAGTCCCTGGTTTCTAATGCTGCATACATAACAGTTACCTTAGTTAGTTCTTAGCGATAAGGCCACCTCTTGTTTATCATTTCTATTCTGTTTTAGATTTAAGTCTCATGTTATCTACTCTTGGTGTGCAATAAAGAGTATTGTATTAACATCTGCAACTCCTCAGCTAATTACAAAAAGAAACTTTAAATTTTCAGAGCAGAAGCAGAAATGAAGCCATTATACAAATACTACTTGAGCCTGCTTCTGGCCTTGGCTATCTATCTCATTGGCTCAAAATTCATCTTTGACAAGGTCTATGCTACAAGTCAAATAGTCATTGATGAGTTATTCCACATCCCGCAAGGTATTGCTTACTGTGAACGGAACTTCACGCACTGGGACCCGAAGATCACAACACTACCAGGCCTGTATTTGGTGTCCACTGCATTCCTGGGAACATACTTGCCATGTAATACGTACCACTTGCGTTTAATCAATTTAGTGGCTTCTTGTGTGAATCTGCTGTTGTTTTCGTCGATTTTGAAATTTGTTTATGGTAGTAACACTGACAGTCAGTTTAAGATAGTGTTGCAAGCCTTTAATTTGGCAATCTTACCACCTCTGTATTTCTTTTCTCATGTGTATTATACGGATACTCTTTCTTTAACATTTCTACTAGCGTTTTCTAGGTTATGCTTTACAAGTAGACATAAATTTTTCATTTTAGTCTTTGGTCTGGCCAGTGTGTTGATGCGTCAGACGAATATAGTTTTTATTGCTATGGTTGTAGGTCACAAAGTTTTAGATATAATGATAAAGAGCTCAAGAGTGTTCGGCAATAAGTATTTAACGAAAACTTTGTTAAATAAGAATTCTGTTATAGCTAAAGATATTGATGCTTCGAAGTTGCGGCGTTACTATAACATCAATGATGTGTTTTTGGCTCTAGGCTATCATATAACGACATGTTTCGGAACGTTTTTCAAGTTCCTAACTAAACAAGACTGGCTTATAATTCTTACGCATAGTGTAACACTGGTATCGTTTGTGGCTTTTGTTTACAAAAACGGTTCTATAGTAGTAGGCGACAAAAACGCCCATGAAGCAAGCTTACATTTACCCCAAATGCTGTATTTCCTTCTATTTTATGGGGTCTTTGGATTACCCTATGTGGTGGCCAAGGTACCATCAACATTACGTCTTATGGCACGAAATAAAACCAAGATTGTAATATTTGGGATCCTTTTCGGTGTGATAATACATTTCAATACAGTAACCCATCCGTATTTGCTTGCTGATAACAGACATTACACATTTTACATTTGGAACAGATGGTTCGGGAAATATGATTTTGCTAAATATGCAACGATACCCGCTTACATTTTTCTTCTCTTCAGTTTATATGACAATTTGAAAGATCAGAATTGCATTTCTTTCTTGTTACCATATACAATTTGCTTATTTTTAGTGTTAGTATTACAGAAGATGATAGAAGTAAGATATTTTTTGGTTCCGTACATAGTTCTAAGGTTGAGATTTGTTCGGCCCTCCTACAAAATAGTTTTATTTGAATTTTTAATGTATTTGATTATTAATGTAGTTACATTTAATTTGTTCTTTACTAAGGTGATTATTTGGAAAGATTTTGATTATGCCCAGAGAATTATATGGTAAACATAAATGTTATTATTACTGAAAATATATAATTTATTTGTGAATTTTCAACACAATATGACTGATATCCTAATTTATATAGATAACATAGCAAATGACATCTGTACAGTCAAGGCCATAGATAAATTAAATAGACACAAATAGTTTCAAAAATATATACACACCAACTACTGTCATAGTAATAAGGTTTGGATATATGTTTATAAGCTCTTGTGGTGTTTACTGATCTGTGGCCTTAACTGTACCTACTGGCGGCCTAAGTCCTGAGCCGTACGGCGTAGACGCCCATCGTGCGTAATCCACGAACTTTTTTAAACGCTGCATTGTTTTTCGAAAATATCTCGCTCTCACTCGCACACGGTGACGCGTGGCTTTTACTGAGATAAAAAGAGAGAGCTTTCTGTACTTGTACTATATAATTTGTTTTAAATGACTTCTCCCTGATGCATTGTGCTTATGTCAGTGTTCCAAAGAATGTAAACTATGTTCACATTGATCACAATCATCACAATGGATATAGAGCGTCTTCGCACTTATTCATTAAGAGTCCCCGGCAAGCTCGGTCGAATTTCACCTTCACATATAAACGGAGTTTCGTTCTCATTTTACAACTACGTGTTGGATTGTAACGAAACTTTGCATATACAATGACATGAGGTATATGTAGGCATGTAATTAGTTTATATGGCTCCAGTTTATAAAACAAACGAAATGCAGCAATAACAAGTTTTGTATGAAAAACTTAAATTCGCTGTATTTTTTTTACTATGGTATCTGAGGCTACATAAACTAATTACAGGCCTGGATATACCTTAACTTATTCTAAGTACAAAGTTTTAGAGTAAACTAGCTAGTCGTTTTAAATGAGAGCGTAACTACGTTTGTATGGAGAACCGAGCTTGCCGGGGACTCTTAACAGTCCATAATAGTTCGCATAGTGATCAATTGTCCTAAAAATCATTTGTCATAATTATTTTTACTTGGAAGCGCTTATCAGAGTTTTGAAAAAAATCTGTATTAGCCATTTAGATACCTATTATTTACACTTCAAGATTAAAAAAAAATTACAACTATCCCTCGGCCCAGGTACCGCTAAGAAGACATTGTTGGAGGCGCTCTGCGTCAACTTCATGTGTCAGAAAGCTGTACATTATCGGGATAGGTGGCCAGCTCTCATTCAGCAGCCAAGACCCTGTTTGGATCGCTGTGCCAAAATAGTTTAGTAATGAAAATAGGGTACAATTCGGATAAACATTACTTTAAAACTTTATATCTTATAGCATTCGATATAGATCCTTACAAAACATACCTTACCTAACCTTACGGGTTTATGACTTGAAAAATTTAAAAAGAAAAATAACATTTCTGAATTATGACAAATGAATTTTATATCAAACTTTATATTACGTGTGCCTTTATGCTAAGTGTGAAGCTCTTACGTAATTGCAAGTCACTGCGGCCTTACGGTGGTATATGCTTATAGCGGTATTAAGCTTAAAATATAGAATTTGTGATATTTATGCTAATTGGATGTTAATATTGATAATTCATTTGGTATGCAATGTATGATTGTAATAAAAATATGGTTGAATTTGTATATTGTGTTTTTATGTACCTCTATCTCCTTTTTAGGATTCCGTACGAAAAATGGTAAAAAAGGAACCCTTATGGTGCGACTTTGTCTATCTGTCTGTCTGTCCGACTATTAGAGCGCCATATCTCAAAAACTACTTATGCTATCTATTTGGAATATTTATAAACATGGTCAGCCCACATGTTTTGCAAAGGAAACATATTAAAATATATTTTTATGTAAAAAAAAAACGACGTATATGAGGGGGGGGCAAAATTCTAAGTGGGTCGAGTAGGGTATCATATGAAAGGGTTTCATCTGTACATTTTTGAACAATTTTTTATAGTGAGTAGATTTTGTTTTATTAAGGAAAATATGAAAAAAAAACACCATTCCCCCCTTTATTTCCGAACTTTACCAAGCGTAAAATCTGGAATTATGTAATTTAATATGAATATTACACGAAAATTATAACTATATATTTATCCTCTTGCTTTTTTTTTAATCACCAAAAATCAGTTTTGAATAACCCGGTTTGATTAAGTTTGCCCCTCATTTGTATGTGACGCCATAGATACCAGAAGTAAACTTAACTCAAGCGGCAAGTTAAGTCGGAACAAGTGAAAGTTTGTATGGAACCCTCGGTACGCGAGTCAGACTCGCACTTGACCGGTTTTTTATTTAATGACTGTATCTTTGGATTGCGTTGACTTAGAACCTTGATTTTTTTTACAGCTTCAAGGGACCGCATACATAAGTATTTGAAATTAATTTCAACTTGATACCTCCACGCGTTCCTGAGAAAAATATTGACAGACAGACATGTTCCATCATTTACTTTTAAGGTTCGGAACCCTAAAAAATGATGTTGAGAGCGATTTGCGATCTGATAACGAAGCTGGCGGTCCCGGGTTCGAATCCCGGCCAGGGTAAGTGTTTGTGTGATGAGCACGAATGTTTGTTCCTGGGTCTTGGATGTTTTCTATGTATTTAAGTATTATCAATTTGTGTAAGATTGTCCCTCTTTTTTTTTCTCGACGAAGCATGAGCAAAATATCTTAAGGTAAATCTAGTAATTATAAATGTTAAATGAAACCATTAGATCATTGCTTTCGTTTATTCCAAGTAGTTACATCTTTGAATTGCTTCTCCCGACTAAATAAACATTTATAACCCGGCATCTTCATTCGTGACACTCCCATAGTCTGCGGGGGACGGGGGGAAAGACAGCGAGGGCCGGTATGAAGATACAGGGTGCAAAATATTAATTTGACAAATAAAATATATCGATAAACTCGTACATGTGTACATTAAATAAAATACGTAACTTTTTGAATACATTAACTTAATATTTTTTATACATATACATTATTGTTAACATAACATTATCACATTGATGAATAGGAATGTTTACTGACTATATGTATGACTCAATGTACTTAGGATTAAAACCTATTTGTTCTAAAAATACAGTATCACTGTTTTTTTTATATAAAGATATGTTCATTTCAAATTGTAGCCCAAATAGATGGTGGCACTCAATGGTTATTTTCAATACCATTGTTATATTAAACATTGATTTAAACTGACACGATTTTCACTCATTATCACAACACAACAAACGGGGCTCAATCGCGTATAAATATGATTTATTTAATTACCTTTCGCTGGTAATTCTTCGACGTTTTGGACGTCGCGTTACGTCCATGGTCTCGAAGGAACTGGAAAGGCGAGTATCAACATCTTCTAGCCGCGCGAGTTTTCCGATCTACCCTTCGTCTTGATTATTCATTTGAACAAAGTTGTCATAATACCGACACACTACACTCACGACATCTGGCAATTTATCCGATGAATTACCAACGAAAGGTTATTAAATAAATCTATTTATACGCGATTAAGCCCCGTTTGGGCTCATCCTGAAATCACGCGGTTTTTTGGGCCACATTTAGACCCCCCTCCTCCCTCTTGGTGATTTTGGGTGAGGTTCTAGGCGAATTCACTACTTCAATGATATTGTATTTACTTGACCTTGACATAAATGCATTAGGCACTTGTCCCACCGCCGGCGATAAACGATGAGCTATCCGCGATTTTCTCGCCCAAGAAACGAACAATAGATAATCGCTCCCGTGTAAGAAAAAGAAATAGATCGCAGGCAGTGTGAACAGCCAGCGATGAACTATAAATATATCTCTCTCTTTCATTTACGGGACCGATTATCTTTTGTAGGTTTCTTGGGCGAGAAAAATTAGACTCGTACATAGGTACAGTAAAAAATCACCTTGTGATCAGTCTTGAGGTTTTCGTAAGCCCCCCCCCCCCCCCCCCACTACGGAGCATCGCGTGATTTCTGGATGAGCCCTTTATTGTGTTGTGTTATTGTTATATAATCGGCAACAAATACTCTGCCACAAGTAAAGTGCCAAATATATTGCAGCACATCTTTATTCCTATCATCATAGCCATAGGAGACGTCCACTGCTGGACACAGGGCTCCTCAATAGACTTCAACATGGGCCGGATAGAGGCGTCCCGCATCCAGCGAGTCCCCGCAACCCTAACCAGGTCGTCCGACCACCTTGCGAGTGGCCTTCCACGCTGCGCTTGCCGGCACGCGGTCTCCACTCGAGAACCTTCCCGAATCGATGCCCGTTGGGTCGAACTATGTGCCCCGCCCATTGCCACTTCAGTTTGGTATGTCAGTGACCTTGGTTCGTCTACGAATTTCCTCGTTTCCGATTCGATAGCCCTTAGTCAGAGACTACGTATCGGCTCCGTAGGTCAACACCGCACCGGTAATACGCACTGGCTTTCGAGCACTGAGGTATCCTGGACGAGAAGACACTACGCAGTATCCCTAACGGCCCGTCCACGACATCGAGCGACGGCGGCAGCGGTTTTTCTAATTCATTGCGTGTCATCCCAAGTAACCACAGTTCGTTGCGGGTCTCGACCGCGCAATGAACAGATAAAACGCTTCCCGCGCCGTAATTCGCACAATGTCGCGGCCGGGTCGTAACGCTGCCCATAGGCTATATATAAAAAATATATACAGACTATTTGACCCAGTAACTGATGCTAGTAATGCGTCTAATAATTAGGCATTGTACAAACATAAAAAATAACCTCAAACTGCTTTGAAAAACAATGATAATGACAAAACAGACATACATATACAACTACTGACTACATGTAGGTACTTATCACAAATAAAATAATAACTTATAGTATTTGAATTGAATTAACAGTGTTAAATTTAGCTTCCATATAATTTTAAGACATAAATAAAAATTTTAACAATAAATTGAAAAATGTAACTAACTTGATTTTGACTAAATCACTGCCTATATAGATCCGATATAAAAAAAAAAACAATTATTTAAATAGTGGTCAGCGTAAGACCAAGCGTTTCGTTAGAAATTTTATCACACAATATAAATGTACACTTAAAATAAATATATTTTGTACATTATATAATACCTGGACAGGAACTTGGGTGTTAAATATAATTACAAATAACAATAATATTTGCTTTCTGTACATATTTTAGACAAAGTTCTTATGAAAGTTAAAAATATTAAAAGAACATTTTTATCGGATATCATTCCGATTTGAGATCACAAGAGCCTCATATTATGTAGTAAAAATTTTACAAATTAAGAATCCGATAAGGCTTTAAACCAATCATGTAGAACTTAACACAATACAACAATTCTTTATTGCACACCAACACTAAACTATATTTTTGGCTTTAAACTATATATTTTCTATTGATATTAATAGGTTATCGAACTATGTATAGGTTACACATAATTTTCTTTATTTGCGATAATCTTTACTATACATTTTATAAAATTTTAATAGTAAGTATAATGTTTACAATTCATACAGCCAAAAAATAGTATTATATAAAATATTATATTATGTGAAATGTTACATTATGTCAACAAACATTATATTACACGTCGAGCGCCGACATAAAATACGAAAACTGTTTTTCAAAGTCAATATAATTATATATTAACACATATATACAAACATTTCATAGTAAAGTTAAAATAATGTTAAGCTTTGGATTTTTATATATCTATACTAATATAAAGTAGTAAATGAAATGTCTGTACATTGAAGATATTAAAAAAAACTATTGTAAGGGACTATTTAGATGTGACTGTTTTTTTGTATCTTTGTGTGTGTTGTTACGGCTTCATCACGGAAAATCGGCTAAACGGATTTAAACTATTATTAGTACAGTTAAGGGCAAAGATAAATATCCACACAAAGCTCCAAAATATGTATACATGAACCTTACTGTATACATATTGGTGCCCTTGACTGTACACGGGTGGGTATCTCCAAATGGTTATAGGATACTTTAAACCCGACTACGCAAAAAAAAATGATGTAGGGTTCCTTGATAATGAATTAACAAAATGGGTGTCGATTTAATATAGCTTGGGCGTTTAAAATTTTGACAATTCTTATATATATATGGCCTTGTAAATATCGGGAATGGCTTTTTGTATGAGGTTGACAGTCCTCCCGTTTTAACGGTCCTTAGTGGTAACTAATTAATAATAATTACAGTCTAAAAACTAATAGTTGACGTCTCACTGGGCAATGTTGCCAACACGATAGGAACTAACTGACAGGGAGCGTTGTGGTCGAATGTTCGTGATCCCATGATGCCCTATTAACGGCCTTAGTGGGCACGCCCCTCCATCTAAGGTATTACCTCGCCTGCCCTAAACCGTTTGGGGTGAGGTATTGCGTAAAGTTACTTGACTGACAGACCGAATCAGCAGAGCACCTTTTTAGAACTTTCAAAACGCTAAAGTATGAACATTTTACGAAAAATTGTTTTTTACGGCATTTGTTGTTTTTAACATTTATTGGCCCTAATTGTAATTATGATTAAATGGCCTTTTTATTAAGAAATAAAAAGGCCATTTAATCAATGGATAAGAATGTCTATTAATATAGGTTTTATTTATTTGTACGCCACAGATAAACTCTGGTTTTTAAATCAAGGCCAAAATCTGTCAGTTCTCATCTTAATTATTTAAACAAATAAACATTATTTCATAAAAACATAAATGAGAAATCGTGCAACCAGTAATATTAGGGTAAATTTTATTGATAATAATACTGACACTTCAAGCAGTATGCAGTGATCACAGCAAGAGTGCGCCCGTTGACGTAAAATTTTGGTCTTTTATTAAAAATCAGAGTATACGGTTTCTACCGTATACATAGTCGGACATAATAAATGTACCACACAATATTACTAAATAATGTGATTTTAAACCTATGGTTCACAATTAAAATATTTTCATTTTGACTGTATGCATGGCACAATTTATATTAACAACCAGAAAGTACCCGATCGGTTCATCTATGGTTGAAGTCCAAAAAGGTATTAAACAATACAAACCCGACGAATGTAAAATTGTAAAATAAAAACTTTCTATACAGTTCGCTGACCTCTATACTGCTGCTGTCAGCTTATTTTTGTACGTTTTTGATTATCGCCATTTTGGCGCTGTAGGCACTGGTAGGCACTTGCAGAAGATGACTTCTACAATTTTTGTTTGCATGGAATAAATAAAGCGACTTTAAGCCATTTAAATAGGCCAGTATCCAAAAAGAAGATTCTACTATTATTAGATTTTCGTAATTATTGGTTAATTTAAGCCAAAGTAACATAAAATAACATGAATATACATAATATTTACATATTTCAATAGAAAATTACTCATTTGAATATCGAAATCGAAATTATCGATATTACCTCCTCGGAATAGTTAACGTCAAAATTAGTTCAATGGGACACTCACTGATCGCGGGGGGCGCTTCAAATTCGTACACAAAATTAGCTGTCAAATCCAACTATCCAACAATAGAGATCACTGATACAGTTGTATGGTTAAGTGTTCGTCGCGCAACAAAAACTTTCCATAGAGAAATTACCATATCGATACCTTTAGATTAAAAGGGCGTATCCACAATTGATTTGTGTGGCGTTTGCACCCTTTGTATCTAAAGGTATATGAGTTAACATATCTAACTTTTTGAACTCCATTCATTATACATTATCAAAATCTTAATTTTATAACAATATCCATTTTTTCAAGGGGTCCACACAAAGCGCGTTTTAAGAACGCGCGTCGGCAGCGCGTTCTAAATTCCATAGAGCAGCGTACTGACGTGTGTGTCGCTCTTTGTATAGATAAAAGCGCGCATCAACGGCGCGTTTTAAAAACGCAGTGTGCATAAGCCCTACCTCTCATCGCCAGGGTTCGGAAATTTCGATGATTTTGAGTCGGCGCCGATGTTGACTAGGGTAACTATTTGACAGTAGAAAAAAATGAAAAAATGATATAAGATCCCGATAAAACAAGCAAAATAAAAAACTACGATAAAATTTTGAGTTCGATACCATACGTGTAGCTTGTTTTATGAGTCCTTATAGGTGGGTGGTAAAGCCCATTTTTAAAGTATGAAAATTTAATGACTAATAATACCAATCAATAAACCATTAAATGTTTTGTCATTTTTGTTAAAAAACCGTTTCTATAAACGCAAGTTTAACATAGCTGCATAGGTGTAATAAGTGTTCTCATTGATGTCGCTAAGGTTATACTATAATACCTTTCAATAATAAAATAGGTACATGGGTCAAAGTAGATGGATAAATTCGAGGCGATTGGCAGTTCTCGCTGGTGGAGGGGTTGACACGCTCGAAGCGTAATCGAGAGGTACCGGGTTCGAGTCCTGGTGTGACCACGTGTGAGAGCAATCGTATTTTTCTTTGCGCTTTGACTTGTATCTATGTCACAATAGATAGTAATGTGGTGTTCGTTTTCCCACATTAAAAACACATAAACATAAAAAATTGTGTTTCATAGAAATAAATAGGCAAATATAAACATAATATTTTCTTCTGTTTCCGCGATTATTACTCATTGAAATAAAACAATTTAACGGATTATATTGCGTATATTATCTCATTTGAGTTCCCGACGTTTCGGAAGCTTTTTAGCATTCCATGAGTTGACTGAGAAAACGAAACGTCGGGAACTCAAATGAGATAATATACGCGATATAATCCGTTAAATTGTTTTATTTCAAAAATATAACAGTTTTATAGAACTCGTGCTGATCATTGATCTTAAATGATTAAATGTCAAAGTTTAGCTACATAATGTTACTTTGAGTCCATAGGTGACGATGTCCACTTTCCATCAGGTGGCTTGTCTGTCCGTTTGCCACTTATTACACAAAAAAACCAGCCAAGTGCGAGTCAGTCTCGCGCACCGAGGGTTCCGTACAAAATATACGATAAAAACGGCCATATCTAGAAAAATCCAGTAATAGTAGAGCCCTACTCCTAAGCAACATGTATGCAGTGTGGAGCCCTTTTATATTGGTTACTGACATAGACCGACAAATATAAAAAAATAAGATTTTCAGATTTATTTTGTGGGTTGTGCTAAAAATGCTACTTTCATACCAAATTTCAAGTATTTAGGACAACTGGAAGTTCCCTATAGGTTTTCTATGGACGGCAATTTGTATAGAAACACACTTTTTTAAGAGTCCCCGGCAAGCTCGGTCGAATTTTACCTTCCCATACAAACGGATTTTCGTTCTCATTTTAAAACTACGTGTTGGATTGTAATGAAACTTTGCATATATAATGACATGAGGTATATCTAGGCCTGTAATTAGTTTATATGGCTCCCGTTTATAAAACAAACGAAATAAAGCAAAAACAAGTTTTGTATGAAAAACTTGAATTAGCTTTAATTTTTTACTGTGGTATCTGAAACTACATAAACTAATTACAGGCCTGCATATACCTTAACTTATTCTTAGTACAAAGTTTCAGAGCAAACTAGCAAGTCGTTTTAAAATGAGAGCGTAACTACGTTTTTTATGGAGATTCGAGCCGACCCGGGACTCTTAATGACTGTAGCTTTAGATTGCGTTGACTTAGAATCTAGATTTTTTTACATCTTCAATGGACCGTAGACATTATTATTTGATAATATTTTCTTCTGTTTCCGCGATTATTACTCATTTAAATAAAACAATTTAATAGATTATCTGAGTATCATTTGACTTCCCGACGTTTCGGATTTTTTTCAGATTTCCATGGTCACGGGTTGACTGAGAAAAGATATTTCCTCTGTCAAAGTTACAATTATTATTTGATGTTAATTTCAACTTGATATCTCCACGCATTCCTGAGAAAAAGGGTCCCGTTTTTTTCCCTTTTGAAGTAAAAACCCTAAAAACATCGAACTCTCCGAACCCTGGGCATCTTACCTGGGCAGTTACAAAATACTTCAACACAGCTATATCCACTTATCCACTTTCTTTAACAGCGGCGTGCTTTCCTCTCTCTCTTTGCTGGGACTGTCGGTGCCATTCACATACTGCGCTAGTTCGCTGTTGGACACGATGTAGGGAATCCCGGCCAAGTCTGATGACAGAGGGTTGTAATATTGCCGGTAGCAGAATAGAGCAGTTGTGAAACCAAGGGTGGATCCGACTAGGATGTCTGGAAAAAATGGATTTCTATTATAATATTGTCAAAGTTAAAGTATACATACAACTTCGTCCGCGGAGGAGAAATAGTCATAACCCCTCTGTTTTTCGGCAGCGTAGTCGGGTAAAAAGTATCCTGTAACCATCAAGAGTTACCCAGCTACTCGTGTACCAAATATAATTGAAATCCGTTAAGCCGATTTGGCGTGATGAAGCCACAACGACACATACGAACATAAAAAAATATATATATATATTTTTTTCGATTTAGTGCCCTCCAAATGTAACTGTTTTTGGGAAGAGGTCCCATTTTGTCGATATGGAGTTATGAGTAGTTCCTAATACTACAGATCATACGCTATCTTTTGGTGAAAGATATATGTCTCTAGGTGCTATAGTTATTTTTTTTTAATTCTTCAAATTTGTAAAAGTGAATAAGCGTCAATTGAGAAAACGTTGGTTAAAGTTTGGGAGGGAAAAAACACACTTGTACTTTGAAGTTACGGAGTGGTTAGTATCAAATGAATTGGCATACTTTAAGGATTTCAAATTAGTCAAAATCATGTATGTAACCTTAGTAGTTTGAATGTTACGGAGGCTTGAACATAAAAATTGTATGAAATTCTTAAATTCGCAGTATTTTTTTTTACTATGGTATCTGAAGCTACATAAAGTATTTACAGGCCTGCATATACCTTAACTTATTCTAAGTACAAAGTTTCAGAGCAAACTAGCTAGTCGTTTGTAAAAGAGAGCGTAACTACGTTTGTATGGAGAACCGAGCTTACCAGGGACTCTTAAGCTCTTTCAATCAGGACGTTACCACGTATGTTGACAAAGTTTTACGTCGCTGTTGATAGACATCAAAGTGACAGCAGCCACGCGAGCGCGAGCGGCGCGGCGCACACGACGAGGCGCTCTAACCTGACCCTCGCTCACCTTCCCAGTGGTGGTGGTAGTCGCAGCTGCGGCTCAGCGCCACGCCGGCGGCGAGCGCGAGCGGCGCGGCGCACACGACGAGGCGCTCTAACCTGACCCTCGCTCACCTTCCCAGTGGTGGTGGTAGTCGCAGCTGCGGCTCAGCGCCACGCCGGCGGCGAGCGCGAGCGGCGCGGCGCACACGACGAGGCGCTCTAACCTGACCCTCGCTCACCTTCCCAGTGGTGGTGGTAGTCGCAGCTGCGGCTCAGCGCCACGCCGGCGGCGAGCGCGAGCGGCGCGGCGCACACGACGAGGCGCTCTAACCTGACCCTCGCTCACCTTCCCAGTGGTGGTGGTAGTCGCAGCTGCGGCTCAGCGCCACGCCGGCGGCGAGCGCGAGCGGCGCGGCGCACACGACGAGGCGCTCTAACCTGACCCTCGCTCACCTTCCCAGTGGTGGTGGTAGTCGCAGCTGCGGCTCAGCGCCACGCCGGCGGCGAGCGCGAGCGGCGCGGCGCACACGACGAGGCGCTCTAACCTGACCCTCGCTCACCTTCCCAGTGGTGGTGGTAGTCGCAGCTGCGGCTCAGCGCCACGCCGGCGGCGAGCGCGAGCGGCGCGGCGCACACGACGAGGCGCTCTAACCTGACCCTCGCTCACCTTCCCAGTGGTGGTGGTAGTCGCAGCTGCGGCTCAGCGCCACGCCGGCGGCGAGCGCGAGCGGCGCGGCGCACACGACGAGGCGCTCTAACCTGACCCTCGCTCACCTTCCCAGTGGTGGTGGTAGTCGCAGCTGCGGCTCAGCGCCACGCCGGCGGCGAGCGCGAGCGGCGCGGCGCACACGACGAGGCGCTCTAACCTGACCCTCGCTCACCTTCCCAGTGGTGGTGGTAGTCGCAGCTGCGGCTCAGCGCCACGCCGGCGGCGAGCGCGAGCGGCGCGGCGCACACGACGAGGCGCTCTAACCTGACCCTCGCTCACCTTCCCAGTGGTGGTGGTAGTCGCAGCTGCGGCTCAGCGCCACGCCGGCGGCGAGCGCGAGCGGCGCGGCGCACACGACGAGGCGCTCTAACCTGACCCTCGCTCACCTTCCCAGTGGTGGTGGTAGTCGCAGCTGCGGCTCAGCGCCACGCCGGCGGCGAGCGCGAGCGGCGCGGCGCACACGACGAGGCGCTCTAACCTGACCCTCGCTCACCTTCCCAGTGGTGGTGGTAGTCGCAGCTGCGGCTCAGCGCCACGCCGGCGGCGAGCGCGAGCGGCGCGGCGCACACGACGAGGCGCTCTAACCTGACCCTCGCTCACCTTCCCAGTGGTGGTGGTAGTCGCAGCTGCGGCTCAGCGCCACGCCGGCGGCGAGCGCGAGCGGCGCGGCGCACACGACGAGGCGCTCTAACCTGACCCTCGCTCACCTTCCCAGTGGTGGTGGTAGTCGCAGCTGCGGCTCAGCGCCACGCCGGCGGCGAGCGCGAGCGGCGCGGCGCACACGACGAGGCGCTCTAACCTGACCCTCGCTCACCTTCCCAGTGGTGGTGGTAGTCGCAGCTGCGGCTCAGCGCCACGCCGGCGGCGAGCGCGAGCGGCGCGGCGCACACGACGAGGCGCTCTAACCTGACCCTCGCTCACCTTCCCAGTGGTGGTGGTAGTCGCAGCTGCGGCTCAGCGCCACGCCGGCGGCGAGCGCGAGCGGCGCGGCGCACACGACGAGGCGCTCTAACCTGACCCTCGCTCACCTTCCCAGTGGTGGTGGTAGTCGCAGCTGCGGCTCAGCGCCACGCCGGCGGCGAGCGCGAGCGGCGCGGCGCACACGACGAGGCGCTCTAACCTGACCCTCGCTCACCTTCCCAGTGGTGGTGGTAGTCGCAGCTGCGGCTCAGCGCCACGCCGGCGGCGAGCGCGAGCGGCGCGGCGCACACGACGAGGCGCTCTAACCTGACCCTCGCTCACCTTCCCAGTGGTGGTGGTAGTCGCAGCTGCGGCTCAGCGCCACGCCGGCGGCGAGCGCGAGCGGCGCGGCGCACACGACGAGGCGCTCTAACCTGACCCTCGCTCACCTTCCCAGTGGTGGTGGTAGTCGCAGCTGCGGCTCAGCGCCACGCCGGCGGCGAGCGCGAGCGGCGCGGCGCACACGACGAGGCGCTCTAACCTGACCCTCGCTCACCTTCCCAGTGGTGGTGGTAGTCGCAGCTGCGGCTCAGCGCCACGCCGGCGGCGAGCGCGAGCGGCGCGGCGCACACGACGAGGCGCGCGCCCCCCCCGCGCCGCCGCGCCAGCACGCGCAGGCGCCCCGCCAGCCACAGGCTGCCCGCGCCCAGCGAGCAGAACGACACTGAAAACACCATGTGGGTCAATCAACTTTTTTTGTACCGCGTTGTCACGGTTACGAACCCTGAGTCGCTCTTTAAAACTACGTTTTTTAAATGATATCAAAGTAACAAAATAATAGTTTTTATATAAAAAAGCGCGAAAAGTATATCATTTTGCAGTAGTCCTCGTGTCTTGACACGAAGCAAGGCATAGTAACTACTCCATTCCAGTCCATGATTTCGTTAGGGTCACTAATGTTTCAGGGCCATGGTCTCGATTGTGGCTCTCATGGGTATTACATCCGCAACAGTAAATATAAGACTACTCACAGCTACTATGCCCGTGAGGGAAGATTCCGTCCATGATCTCGTCAGAGTCACTAATGTTGCGGGCCATGGTCCGAGATCGTGGCCTGAATGGGTATCACAGCCACAACGGTAAATATTAGACTATTCACAGCTGCTATGCCCGCTGAGGATGGATTGCCATCCATGATCTCGTCAGAGTCACTAATGTTACGGGACTATGGTCTGAATCGTGGCCTGGGTGGGTATCACATCCAAAACGGTAAATATTGGACATGTCTCACTCACAGCTACTATGTCCGCTGGGGAACGATTTCCGGCCGTCCATGATTTCGTCAGGGTCGCCGGTACACTGAAGGTCCATGGTCTCTATGCCATCTGGGAAACAGCGGTAGAAGTAGTCCGGTCGTGGCCTCCCTGAGAAAAGATATTTTTTTATTTAATAGATAATAATATAATCACAAGTTTTAAGCCTTCTACGAGGGCTGCTATTTATATATCCGGAAACCGGGATTACAATCTTCTTAAATAGCATATTTGACCGCCATGGTAAAATTTGAACTTTTTTAAGTATATAAGGTATATTTTTTCTTCCTTATTAACGCTCGTGTTTTGTTTTTGACGGGTTTTAAATGTCATCTCGCAGCAAGAATGGAACTCACTCGTGAAAATATTCGTGCTATGATTTATTATGATTTTCGGCGTGGTTTAACGCAACAACAGTGCATAGATCAACTAACTTCAACTTTTGGTGATGAAGCCCCATCTAAAACTACTGTGTATCACTGGTTTAGTGAGTTCAATCGTGGACGTAGTATGCTTACGGACGAAGTTAAGGCAGGTCGCCCGAAATCGGTCGTTGTACAACAAAATATCGAGGCTGTGCGAAAACTTATAATGGACGACCGACATGTTACGTACGGCGAGATAGAGGCGACTCTGGGTATTTCTATGACCAGCATTAATAGCATATTACATAATTATTTGGCTGTAAAAAAACATTTGTTCGCGTTGGATACCCCACAACTTAACAAATGAGCAAAAACATGCTCGCGTCGAATGGTGCAATAAAATGTTAAAAAAATATAACCGTGGTGACTCAAAAGCCGTTTATAACATCTATACAGGTGACGAATCCTGGATCTATGCATACGATCCCGAAACGAAGCAACAATCAACGGTATGGGTGTTTCAAAATGAGCCGAACCCTACGAAAGTTACTCGTGCAAAAAGTACATTGAAACAAATGGTGGCCTGCTTCTTCGGTATTAATGGCCATGTAGCTACAGTGCCACTAGAAAACCGTAGAACGGTTAATTCAGAGTGGTACACGACCATTTGCTTACCGGAAGTATTTGAACAAATTCGTAAAACTAACCAGCGACGAAGAATCATTCTTCATCATGACAATGCCAGCTGTCATACGTCACGCGAAACAACTCTATTTTTGGAGGGTCAAAATGTGGAATTAACGGGTCATCCGCCGTACAGCCCTGACTTGGCACCCAACGATTTTTATTTATTTCCAAATATAAAGAATAAATTACGCGGTCAACGATTTTCGACCGCTGAAGATGCTGTCGACGCATTCAAACAACACGTTATGGAGGTACCTCAGGCGGAGTGGCAGAAGTGCTTTAAAAATTGGTTCACGCGAATGCAAAAGTGCATAGATCATCAAGGGGAATACTTTGAAAAACAATAAAACTATTTTCAGCCGTGTACGTTTGTTTGTTTTTTTGTTTCCGGATATATAAGTAGCAACCCTCGTAATATAATAATATTTTCAACAAAGATCAAAAACAAAGTTCGCAACAGCTGCATAATTTAATTTATAGTTTGTTTTTGTATGTTGTCGCGATGTTCGACAATTATGGACCGATTTATTATCGTTGTTGAAAAGGACATATCCAACTGCCTTTTTATGAAATATCAAATAACTAGGATGGTATGAAATTTCAGACAAATACACACTATGATGGTAAGAGTAATGTCGCACGGTCAAATTGCTTCATTTTATTTGGTTTTGCTAATATTAAAATATTCACGAAAACGTTTCGCAAAAGTAAAACAATAACCTGATTTATAAAATATTTATACTGAATAGTATAAACCATAAATAACCATACACCATAAATAAGAGTTATATTTATGTAATTTTAAAAATCGTCTATGTAATGTAGGTTTAATCTTGAAAGTCATTTATTTTTTTATTTAGGAACAGTAACAAATTAGAAACTAGAAGTTCACACTTTCACACATTATTAACACAATATACATACATACTTATATAATATAATAACCAAATACTGTAGTCTGAGTGACCTTGGAATGATGTTCTTTTGTTTTTAACATGTCTGACGTGTTGGTTGTATGTGTAAAACTCAGGTGTACAATTAAATAAAATATAGTGGTACAATCTATAGTCTATTTCAAATTTACGAATTCGTATTGACTTCGGCATACTACCCTATTATTACTAGTTAATAGATTTTAAGTAAGGCTTGTATTTCAACTTACCTGCTATTAATTTTATCATATTCGTTGTGACCCCATTCATGCCCAAAGCTAATGACCAGGCCAGGAGGAACTGAAACAAAACACGGTTTCCTTAAAAAATATCATACGCATCCAATATATTGTTTTTTAATAGAAATATTATAATTCGGTATTTCAATCAAATATGTTTACCTAAAAAAGTCAATTAATTACAGTGAGTAAGATAAAATAAACTGAATTTTAAGTACCCTTAAAGTTTGCTTTAACACACTGACAGACCGACATGTTAACTTGAATAAAAACACTATGGACCACAGCATGTGCCCCGGCACATAAGACTCCCAACATGGGTCCAGCAAGTACTTGCCAAGCTTACCTCGAGAGCATCATTGCAATCGTTGCACACAGCCCAGGCAATTAGCGACAGCACACACGGCACTGCAAGTACAATGGACCAGAGCATATGCCCTGGAACGTAGGACTCATGGCGCGGGTACTTCAGTGAGGACTCCAGATCTGCTGGTTGGATCACGCGGAAGAAAGGCGACATGGTCTCCATGTAGCTGCAGGACAAGGCAGTTTTATACATTTAATTATCATATTTGACGACCGGTTTACCTCAGTGGGAGTAA
The DNA here is from genome assembly GCA_905404275.2 of Hedya salicella. Lineage (NCBI taxonomy): Eukaryota > Metazoa > Arthropoda > Insecta > Lepidoptera > Tortricidae > Hedya > Hedya salicella. Next base: position 49,744,785 of record FR990097.1, on the reverse strand, counting down.
CATTGCCTGCGAAGCTGAAGGTCCCGGGTTCAAATCCCGATAAGGGATTTGTGTGATGAGCATAAATAATTGTTCCTGAGTCTTGGATGTTTTCTATGTATATAAGTAAATATATCTATGAAACACTAGAAGACGCCGGCAACTTCGTTCGCGGAGGAGAGAAAGTCAAAACTTCTCTTTTTTTCTTTAGCAAAAGTATCCTATAATCATCTGGAGATACCCAGCTACCCATGTACCTACCAAAAATATTTTAAATCCGTTTAGCCGATTTAGCGTGATGAATACACAACAACACATACAAACATTTCATTGTTACAACTTTATAATAGTATAGATATCGTCATCTAGTACTCATAACACAAGCAGACATAGGAGACTGCAATGCATATCCTCTGCTTCTGTGGACCACTCATGAGCATAAGAAGTATCTACCTAGGGCAATTCCTAGACTCAAGGCCTCAGTAGTGAACTCTAATAAAGGGCTGCCACAATAGATCAATTCTGGTCGAGGCGGCATACAGAAGGCCCACAAATAAACAATGATAGTAATAAATAACACAAGCCTTACTGAGCTAACTATGGAACTAGTTTGATTTTTACAAAAAGTGTGCTAATATTTATTATCTATGTTGCGTACTCTCACAGGACAATGGTGTTCATGGAGCTTAGGGAGGCGTGGTGGAGCCGAAGCCAAAGCATAGAGCTCTTTTGTACAATATATTGAAATACAAGTAAGTATGCTAATGACTTGGAGAAGGTAGCTGGCGTCCGCTGGATGCGAGCGGGGTAGGACTAGTCATAGTGGCGTTCTTTGGGAGAGGCCTATGTCCCTCGTTGGAGTGTTTTGACTGGTGATGATGATGAAGTTGTAGGTATAGATACTCTGACTTACTTATGCATTTTTCAATTTTGGTGCAACCCAGATTTTTTTTTCATAACTATTTGTGTAATAGGTCATTAAATAAAGGTTTTGAAATGAATATAATTTAGAGTGATCACTCTCATATGTAAATACTGTTATTTGTACCGAAAATTTGACTGAGTGATTTATGTCATAAAAATCAAAGGAATGTGGTCGTTTTTTTAATCGTTTATACATCTATAGCAGTAGAACTATATATCTGAAAACCACTCAAAATTATTTGTTTAGGAGAAAATAAATATTTTATTTTTTGACTTATTAGTGTTTCTCTACGGAAAAACCTATTTTTTTTATATTTTGTATGTTACATGTCCTAGTTGTGTGTAAACTATATAAAAAATTAAGTCAAAATAGCTCAAGGGAGGATATTGTTCCCTTCTCCAGCGCCAACTTTTACAAACACTTTGCGTCCATCAAGCTAATTAGGCTGTAGGTAGAGTGTGCCGAAAAAAAGCATTAACAATATATACACAATTCAATAAATAATAATTCTGATGAAATCGGATAAAAAATTGGGTTTAGCATTTTATTATCTTTACCAATAAGATATAATTACAATATCATGAAGTAGAAGGTAAACAAAGTAATTATCAATGGAAAACCATTTGCGTTTGTTAGAACGAATAAAGCGGCATTGAAATTATCTTTGATTATTAAATAATTTGCAACATGAATTAGCTTTTAAATGCTTTGCTTTAAGCGTGATAATGGAATAAAAAGCGTTGTCTTCATGACTATCTAACCTTGATGGATTAACGATTCAATAAAATCTTATTGTTAGGGTAATATTGCTGACGAGTACAGGTCATTTATACAAGAAATAAATCATGATATTTATCACTGTTTATAATAGAAATATGGGTTCAAAAAAAAGTTTAAAGCTTATTGTACTTGTTAAAATTGTATGTTCCTAGTTTTGTGTCTTATTTCATTTATAAAAATATGTCTAGATACATAGGATGATGATAGCTAAGTAACATATGGACAGTACTTACCAAAAAGCTGATAATAATGCTATACGGACACTGATTTCTACAAATAAATTAAAACTCGCTGAACGTATTAGGGGCATCTTTTGTAATATAATTTATGTGTGGTTTAAAATTTGATTTCGTAAATAATTTGCGAAATCAGAAATATTTTGACCGAATATTGACGTTCGCGATCCGTTTGAAAACCAACACTAAGCTAATTGAAACGTCATTTCATTAACGTCAACGTGTGCCATTGTCTCCTGAAGTTTGGTTTCAGAACGATCTTTTGCGTTTCGATACTCGCAGATTTGATAAGATACCTGTCAAGGTGACGTCAGTGTCAGTGCCATCTGGCGTGCGCTTATGAAGCAATATACGAGGCGTTCTCAACTCAATGTCTTGCTCCTTGCACCGCGAAAATCAATGTTAGCGTTATGGTAATATAGGGTAAATCGTCAACAACTGATCAAATTATTTAATTACTGACCATAATTTCTATCAGTGTTTAATACGCGATTTCTAAAAACTCCAGGGGTACTTACTTATAACAACAATTAGTTAAATTATTAAATAAAAAGTCTAATTTTAAATCATATCAACAAGCAGGTACTTCCATAGAGGAGGTCACTAGCGCTAACTTTCTTGGGATCAAAATAGATTGTCATTTAAACTGGAAGTCTCACATTGAACATTTAAACAAGAAGCTCTCTAGTAGTTTTTATGCTCTTTCAATTCTGTCGAGAGCATGTTCTGAAACGGTGGTAAGAAATGCTTATTATGGAAGCGTGTACCCACTACTTACTTACGGTGTGATCTACTGGGGCAGTTCTGTCGATATGTACAAGATTTTTAGATTACAGAAAAAATGTTTAAGGGCTGTATACCGGATGCGCACGGAAGACTCGCTCCATGACGTCTTTCGAGAGAAACGTTTTCTAACGTTAACCGGCATTTACATTTTAGAGCTGTGTTTATTCGTCAAAAATCAATCAATGTATTTTACAACAAAGTCGTCACTAAAGAATAATACAAGAACGCATTAAAAATATAATTTAAATCTATGTAAAGTTAAAAACTCTATCTATAAAAAGAGTACTTTTATAATGGCGATTTGTATATTTAACCATCTCCCGGCCAACTTAAAAGCTTTGGAAGGGATAACTTTCAAATGCAGGCTAAAGAAATGGCTGATCGAAAAGGCTTTCTATGATCTTAATGAATATTAGCTAAACACAATGTCAAAACTGTAAAAATCTAAATTAAAATTGTCTGTTTGGATGTAAGATAAATAATATATTGTACACCCGGAATGGCTAGCTTTTGAAATCAGAATGAAATAATCTTCCAACCCATGTATTGACACAGTTAAACAATAAAGTATTCTATTCTATTCTATTCTATCATTAATTTACACTCTATAAGTACATGTATCATATTCTGCGATTTGCAATAGGGAATTCACTTGCCCTACATACTTTTTATTAGTTCCAAGTTGGAAAAATGAAGTAAATAAAAACAAGTTGTTTAATTTATATAAATGGTTTTATTTCTCTTAAACTATAAATTAGGAATACAGAATTTAACTACACATAACGTATGCATATTATTTTATCATAAAGAGGCACTAATATATATATTAATTATGATTTTATGTATATCTAGAATCTTATTTCATTGTAACTTATTTGCTTGAATGAAGAAAAAGCAATAGAAATGATCTTAAATTCATAATTAACGAAAACCATTTTGAACTACACAATTATCCTAAACTAAAAAAAATATAATGAAGCCAATCATTTAAATAAGCATAATAAAAATTTTGTGATCGAAAGAGTATTAATTTGTTTCAAACAGATCTTCGTTATTTTTATAAAACAAGTTTGTAATAACAAAAACAAATGTAAATATCATAAATATTAAGTACAACACCCAAAAATGGAACACTTCTTTGCTTCAAATGCATTAAAGAACTTGGAATAGGTTTTTCCAAGTAAAGACATACCGACCAGACCACAGTGTTTGTTAAGAGACTTTACTTGTCATCTGGCCATTCTTATAAAAACTGTACCCCCATTTAGTTTGATATTTTAATGATTTTTTCTACCCAGAATTACAAGTTATTTTGATTCTCATAAAAAAAAAACTAAAATTTTGTGCCACAGTGATCCTGAGTAGAAATTAAAAACAAAAACAAATTGGAGAGGTACGGTTTTTTAGAAATTTTTGATGGAACACTCCGTAAATAAAATTAAACAAAAAAACAAATAAATACACAATAAAAACATTGTGATCCATGTAAAATAAAAATATATTGAAATGCTTTGAGAGTTCTGTGATTCTTATATTCGGTGATGTTTAAACAATGGTCTTTTTTATGTACAAGTATATTAACACTATAGCAAAAATAAACAGGTGTTTATGCAAGGATATCAGAAGGAGATATTGTACTAAATTTACATTTTACTTTTTTGTTATTCTGAATAAACTCAATGAGAAAGAAACTCAACAGAATATTAAGAGTCCCCGGTAAGCGGTTCTCCATACAAACGTAGTTACGCTCTCATGTTAAAACGACTTGCTAGTTTGCTGAAACTTTGTACTTAGAATAAGTTAAGGTATATGCAGGCCTGTTATTAGTTTATGTAGCTTCAGATACCATAGCAAAAATACAGCAAATTTAAGTTTTTCATACAAAACTTGTTTTTGCTGTATTTCGTTTGTTTTATAAACTAGAGCCATATAATCTAATTACAGACCTAGGTATACCTCATGTCATTGTATATGGAAAGTTTCGTTACAATCCAACACGTAGTTTTAAATTGAGAACGAAACTCCGTATGTATAGGATGGTGAAATTCAGCCGAGCTTGCCGGGGACTCTTAAGTATCATCCATCAATTTATGCTTAACTATTGGTTGGGTTACTGATTTTTTTTTAACTGATTCTAGGGACGGATTCTACAACTTGCATATTTCATACGCAATTAAAATATATAAAAAAAACAGCTGTCAAGAAAAATAGCAAATGAGTTCTTCGAAACAATAAAGTATAACATTAATAAACAAAATAAAATAAACATTATCTATAACAAATGCCTTCATGAGATGCCAATCTCATGCTCAAATGGTAAAACGTAATAACTTCAAAATATAATTTCTAACAGTGGCTTTTACACTAAAATATGTTTTCATCGCACATAAGTAAACCTTAAGTGTAAAAAAAAAGTGTTGTCAGCAATATTAATAAAAACAAACTATAAAAATAAAGTGGAAAAGTGCCACATTCAAAATACGTGTCAAAATTGTTGCAAAAATATAAATCAAAGTATGTATGAATTTACTATTAATGAGGGTTTTTTAAAATCGTAATGTCACCAGTTGGCGCCACCGTGACGAAAGGCCTAATTACGTAAGGTCACATAAAAATGCAATAACCCAATGGTTAATGCAATACGACTACCACGAGACGGAATGCCTTCTAAACATACTCTGATAAGTAAAAGTTTATTCTTCTATATATTATGTATGTATATTGTATCTGTATGTTTCTTTTATATACCTTTATACACAAATAATATAATATTAATATTTAAATAATACTAATAATAATAACTTATATAGTTGTACCTAGTATTTTACCCTACTATACATCTGAATCCACCTTAACGGTAACTACGCGTATATGTATGTATTCTGGTTGGCTTTAAGATTTAATTTAACTCTGTGCGAACGCTTGTAGCAAATCACGCTTGATACCCTACTGGGTCCTGTAACACAGGGAATCCTAGCTCAGGACCCAGTCATGTATCATTTATGTCTTGTTTTTGTTTAATAAAGTTTTTAATTTTTCAATTGACAAGAAGTGACAACATCTTGTTATGTGATTCGTGGATGTTGACACTTCTTGTCAGTTAGACCTTACGTCATGGTGGCGCCATCTAGTGATATTCCCATTTTAGATAACCCTCATTCCTATTCTGAGGAACTTACCTAGTTACTCCATGTTTGACATTTAAAATCGTATCGTGCCGTCCCTTTCGCAATCATGATAAACTGTATTTTAGAGAGCGGGACGGCGCTATACGAACTTCGCCTTTCGGAATCCTTTTACGGAGTCATAAATAAGTCTCTATATTGGGTTAAAAACTTTCATTTTCCACATCAGCGTAGTCACTTCTGAAAATATACAGGGTGTCTCTAAAACCAACGCCAAAATGAAGAGGGGTGACAGAATAGCCCATAAGCTACCATATAAAGTAAATTTCACCTTAATAAGTTCATGGTTTTCGAGATATTGGCACTTTAAAAGAACGAAACATTACAAATTCGTTTTTAAAAGTGCCAATATATCATAAACCATAATTTTTTTATCAAGGTAAATTTACTTAATATGGTAGCTTATGAGCTGTTCTATCACCCTCTTCATTTTGGCGTTAGTTTTAGGGACACCCTGTATATACGAGTACGTTATGAACATTGCTCCCCACCTACAAAGTTCAAAAGTGTAGGTAGGTATGATCACTTCATAACGTGGCCGACCATTTCATGAAATGGCAGTAATTCGTTATACATTAAGAGCGGTAGCCCGCCGAAAAGTCGCCGTAGCCCCGCTTCGCCGGTCTCCTATTTCCGCTCTGAGGGCTGTAACGGACGAACCTACCTCGGTGAAAGGCGGTGTTTTTGTTACTAAGGAACTACGATCCATCGCCAAGTCAACGGAGCGGAGAGGAGTACATGTCGAAGCCACATCACCTGTACTCAAGACAATGCCAATGAGTGACTGCCTACTATATTCTTGGTGTATAACTTCTATATCACATACGATGTACGGTCAAGGAATTTAATTAGTGTACCCTTTCGTACCTTGTCATAGGGACATTGATATAGAATCTCTATCGGCTTTCATATTGATTTTGACTGTGACAAGGTACGAAATGGTATATAAATTAAATTCCTTGACTGTACTATTCAGAAACGAGGCTATGACGACACTAAAAATGGCTTCGACCGAAATTTTACAACAGCCAAAATGCTAACTACAAGCTTTTATCGCCAACTGTACTTTTCTTTGAACATCCATCAACGACTCACCGAGAAGATTCTAAAGAGTCCAAACTCGGTAGGATTGCATTATTTTATTACAGAGTTCCTATGATCAGCTTCCTGCTCCATCAGATCAGCTCGATGGTATCATACTATTGCATTGTCAGCGAACTTTTACATAAGTATGCAAAATTGTAGCTCAATCGGAAACCGGGAAGTAGGTCAAATTTAACCAAACATATATATGTAGTTCGTTAAATAATAGGTTGTAAAAAATATAACCCTTTTCTCTACAGCGTAGACGGATAAAACACATCCAATAACTATCTGCGGAAGTTAAGCTACCTGTGTACCAAACGTGGTATAAATCTATTTTGACGTCTAAAGCCGCAACGATACATACCAACATATAAAAAAATCCAAAAAAAAAAAACAAGTCAGTGACCTTAAAATAGTCCGTTTCACTTATTTTTCTAAAATATCTTCAATCTACAGACATTTCAATTTTAAAATTAATAATAGTATACAATACATAGATAAGACCAAGTGCTAGAGTTTGGCAAGCGAAACATGATACTCAAAAAATGCGGTATATTTGACAAAATCATGACCTGGCAATACGGAATGCATAGAAACGAAGTAGGTTTTATAATTTGACAGCTTTTTAAATATTTGAAATTGTTGCCATATAAAGAATTCTCTTTCAAGGTCAATATCATGTTTCTCTGGCCAAACTCTATGTGAATGTAGATCGACCGACCATTTAACCAAGTCGTCTGCGGTAAGAGAATCGCTGAGGGCGACAAGAGTTGGAATACTACATTTCGATCCTAGTGCGGAAAGTATGTCATTACTTCACGAGTACCGAGGTATCTTCTTCGAGCCGCAGGCGAGTGGCAAGACTCGGGACGAGTGAAAAATGACATTTCCGCACGTGTTACGAACGACGTTCTTTAATACAGTTGCGAAAAATTAAAAAATAACAAGTAATGATAATATTTTTTTCTGTTTCCGCGATTATTACTCATTGAAATAAAACAATTTAACGGATTATATCGCGTATATTATCTCATTGTCCACCCGTGACCATGGAAAGCTGGAAAGCTTCCGAAACGTCGGGAACTAAAATGAGATAATATACGCGATATAATCCGTTAAATTGTTTTAATTCAATGAACAAGTAAGGATTTCTAAAGTTAAAACGTGCTTGTATTAAGAAAAAAAAGGCTCTTCTTTGACAGGCGTTTCGGCAGGCATACCGTTCCAATCAGACAACTTATTAAGAAAGGTTTTACAATATTAAATAAAACAAATCAAAATGATCAAATATGAATATAAACGTGTTATAATTATGAAAAAACTTTGCGCACGCTAAACAACTACGTAAAGTAGCACTTTTTGAGCAACTGTATTAAAAAAGTATTTTTTTTTACCTTTTGACCGCCAAATAGCGAAGTAATACTGCGAAAGCCACACCACCAGACGACACGCAAGAAAATAAAAATAAAAAACCTTTAAAAATATAATAGTAATTGCAGAACGAGGTATTGATTTTATATTCGCAATGTATGAACTATGATCTTTCAAAGATGTGATTTACCGACTGTGGCGGTCAAAAGGTTAATGTTATAGGGGGGGCAAACGAGCAGACGGATCGCCTGATGGTAAGCGATCACCGTCGCCCATAAAATAATAAATATCAGGGACAATCTTACACAAATCGACCTAGTCCCAAACTAAGCAAAGCTTGTACTATGGGTACTTGGCGACGATATACATAATATATAGATAAACTATAATACTTATATACATAGAAAACATCCAAGACCCAGTAACAAACATTCGTGCTCATCACACAAACACTTGCCCTGGCCGGGATTCGAACCCGGGACCGCCAGCTTCGTAGGCCGTTGTGCAACCCACTGAGCCAGACGTAATCGTAAATACTTAGTTTGGCTTAGACACCTGCAACACCGGAGTCACAAGTCGCGCGCGTCGTCTGCTTCCGCCCGCACCAGACCCTTTCCCCACCATACCCCCGCTCTTACCGGTGGCGACGCCTCAGTTAAACGGTTGGCCTATAACTGTGATTCTCGACGCTATATTGTTAAAGATAATAGCCCATAGAGTGTGTTCTAGCATTTTTGTAGTAATCAAAGTACTCGGCTGGTGAGTTGGCGTGTTTTTTCACCACTTCGTCTAGCTGCATTTGGTCGCCCCAGTCGGCCTGAAAAAATACGGTTTTTAGAAAATCGTATCTAAGTCTTTAATTCTAAGGCTTCCTTCGGCGTAGTCGGGGAAAAATATCCTATAACTACTAGTTATTTTTTAATATTTATTATTAACACAAAATATACACAGCGATTTTATATTTAAAAAACTGCCCCTCTCCCCTAGAAATATTTATAACTACCAAACTAAGTATCGGCTTATACGTAGTACAAGGCCACATTAGGCGTTTTACGCGCGTATAGAAAAGGGAAACACTATATGCTAAGGTGAGAAAACGAACGCACTTCTCATCTTAGTGTATAATGTTATCGTTTTCTAAACGCGAGTAAAACGCCTCGTGTGGACCTGCACTTATAAGAGACCTAGGTATACTCCAAATTTCATCAATATACATCTAGTTGTTTTTGAGTAAAATACCTGTGACATACGGACATGACGAAACTATAAGGGGATACGGAACCCTAAAAAGGGGTCCGGAGTCAGCATTTAAGGGGCTACCATACGCGAATGACCTTCGATCCGCAACTTTTCTGTGTTGTACATGTAACTGGCTCACTTTGGAGGAGTTCTTGTGTAGAGGAGTTCTTGCAGAATAATTAACAAAAACATAAATTCTTAATCTCGTTAAAAAAAATAGTAATAATAAAACTAGGAAGACATACTAACACTAAATCAAAAATAATTCAAAGGTTAACTGGAAGAGATCCCTAATAGGGATAAGTTCGCCTTTGTACTTATATCTTTTAAGTTTATTGCTTTTGTAACTGGTTACTATGTACAATAAAGTGTTTACATACATACATACATACATAATTAAACCTTTATGTTACTAACACTCTACTTTGTAAACCTATAGATTCTATAAGAAATACAGGCTTTTTTATTATTTATTTATTTATTTATGTCTCATCGTGTTGACAACCACCGTTGTTACCAATATACTGTTTCAGTTTATCTTCACGAGTCACCGAAACCAAGATAAACACCATCAAAATTTGTTATTTTTACGACAAAACACCAGTTTTTGCCACTTTTCTTAAGTACTATAGAACCTTTTGAAAAACCAGTTGACAATTTTAAAGTGAACATCATTACTCATTTATTGGTTTTAGTGCCATGTCTAAGCGTCGCTTGACGAGGGAGCCTATACCAATTTAAGATAGAAAAAGGACTTTACGACTCTTTTTTTCTCTTGAATTATTGAATATTATAACATTCCAGTTGACATAAATAAAGGCCAAATACCAAGCTACGATATATATATATTTTACGCGATTTGCAGCAAGAGGAATAATTATAAACAAAGATCAGAAAGAAATGCAGAACTGTGAAGTTACTTTCACCCCGAGCAGAGAAGATACCTTTACAGCTACCATGGCTCGGCGAGAGGTGGCGCTATTATCAAGACTGTACTTTTTGTGTTACAAATATCATGATAATAATCACAATTTTTGCAATTTATAAATGTTATATCACTTTAAAAACAGTAAAATTTATCAAATTTTCCGGGTAGCCCCTTAATTTGCATATATATATTGCATAACACTCACAAAGTTGGGGAACAGCGATCGTTTCTCGTCGAACTTTCGCTCGTTGATACACCGCAGCAGATACAGGCGCTCCACCCACGGCCAGATCATATAGTCCAGCATGCCCGGCCGGTCTCCGCCGAAGTAGTTCGTACCTGGAACCATGAGAGCTTCGTTCATGGGGGAGGAAAGTCATAACCTCTCTTTTGCTTCAGTATAGTCGGCAACGACTGTTCTGTCGGAAAATCTTTGGGCCTCGTCTCGTAAAAAACCGGCCTAGTGCAAGTCGGACTGGCGCACCGAGGGTTCCGTAGAAAATATACGCTACAAACGGCCGTAGCTAAAAATTCAGTGTTAGCAGAGCCCTACTCCTAAGCAAAATGTACGCGGTGTTCGATCATTTTATATTGGTTTATAGACAGACAGACATAAAATTATATTGTTTTTAGTATATGTTGTTATAGCGGCAACATAAATACATCATCTGTGAAAATTTCAACTGTCTAGCGAAATTAAAATAGGCCAAGAAATACGCATGATATAGGCATTTTAAACTACTAATTAGACAGCGATTTGACAGAGAGGTCCTACATATACTTTTACGTCATAGTACACTACGGCCATATAAACTCCATATTAATTTCTGTTTCACTAGAAAGAGATGGAATCAAATATTTGATGTCTTATATCTTGGTTATTTTTATAGTCATTAGAAAACATATTTTTCTCTACTGTTTGTTTAGGTACATGAATGAGATACGGCATTTTGTATGGAACCCTCGGTGCGCGAGTCCGACTCGCACTTGGCCGGTTTTTTCACCAATATTTTTATTATTGAGAAGTCGTTCTATATATAACGACTTCTCAAATGCTTTACATCGTATTTTCTTAGAATCGTTCGTATTTATCATGCTATTTCAGTCAACCTCAGTACTTTTTGTACTGTGACCGACTGAAATAGCAAGACACGTTCGTACGTTTCCGTGAAAATACGATGGAAAACATTTATGCACTACATAAAAAAGTTGTTAAATAGCCTTTTATTACAAGGGCATACTGCATACCTCTAGAAGTTAGCTCCTTTTCGAAAATGTCCAATGTTTGTACAATCTGTTCACTGCCGAAGGCGAAATTCGTGTCAAAGCATTCTAGACTGCCTTTGATAAGCTGAAATTGAAATAAAATCAATGTTATTTTATTCTTGAAATACAAAGATCCAAATTATGAAAAATTTTGACACCGACCGGATTTGAACGAGTGCCTTGCCGGGGCGCACGCTCTGCCTTGACTTACAGAGCCCAGCCAGATTATCTTCAAATTGTGTCACTACTTGTGACAAGATCTTTGCATTTTTGGATTTTAACCGGCTTTTCGCCGTCAGCGCACCTGGTGTGCATCTATGAAACTAAATCTAACAGAGTGAACTTTATTGACAGTTGCCACATGTTAGCTAGAGATGTCGCTGTATTGTAAACATTGTTTTTTTGTGAAAATCTCGATGTTTTACCACCACGAAGGTCGTCATAGTTATACATCAAGATTTTCGTAAAAAAGCATTGTTATTTTACTTTGTTGATAAGTCTGTCAACTATTTTTATAAACAGTTGACAGATTATCCAAGGTTTTACCCGCTTTTCCGGAAATAAAGTATTCATCCTTAATCAATGATTTATCAAACACTGGTTACAAAAATGATTTTACACGTCAACGTAAGGTAATCAAGTTCAGGCGGTCCTAGCCAAAGCGCGACCATTTTCATAAATTGTCTATACTTATGAGATTTTATAATGGACGATTGGGTGGGGGGTACCTTGCCCCCCTCCCGTGGACACCCACTGATTGTCATAGCTTCTATTGAAAGTAAGATAAGCTCTCTGGAATGACTTATTAGTGAATTTTGGCCTCCGACACGAGATCACGCCATTTTTCTCGATTCTGGGCTACATATTGCCAGTTGTTACTTTGGAGTTCACACAGACCCGCCTCTACCATCCCGCTCCAGCGATACCTGAGTCATCCGACAGGGTGTCTACCTTTTAGGCTTTCTTTACGTTTCGATCCTCGTCCATTCTCAGAAGGTGGCCAGGCCAACGGAGTCTGTGAGCTTTGTTTCTTAAATGATCTTAGGCTCCGCCACCAGCTCTACTTCAGCATTCTTGAGGACTCTCCAGCTTCCATCTGGTCTCCGGCCGGCCCTAGGATCTGTCGGAGAATCTTTCGGCAACTAAGAGCAAGTTCTCCTCATTATAAAATTCAATGAATGGTACTGACCTCATTAAACCTCTCGATTAGCAGCCTATCCTGCGCCTTCACGTAGGGATCCCGAGAATGCAGCTGACCCCGTCCATATTTTTCGTCCAGGTAGTCACAGATCACAACACTCTCGAAGAGGAACTTGTCTCCTTGGTCCGTTGGGATTTCAAGCACCGGAATTTTTACTAAAAAAAATACACCGGAATTTATTGCACACCAACAACAGAAACAGTACAATAGGCCTTAACATAAAATACGGTAGACAATATATAGGCGGTATTATCGCTAAAGAGACAACTCTTCCACTCTTCCAGACAATCTTTGGGTAGCGGAAATGCCACAGAATGGCTAGGAATGAGTAGGTGAGATAAGATTATAAATAATACAAAAATAAATAAAAACAAACATACATATATACAAAACAAGAAAGAAAACTATGATACATTTGACATGGAACTGATTAGAAAACCAGCAGCAAAATTAAAAATATAAATTATGGGAATGATAAATAATGATCTATTAACTTAGTTACATGTTTTTGTTTCTTATGAGATTGAAGTAAAAAGTATGCCACAGAAAAAAGTTGTTAAATAACCTATTCTGTGGTATATTATAGATCTCTCAATAATAAAAATATTGATGAAAAAACGACCTTGATCTCATAAAATCTCCCCGAGACATAACAATGTTAAAATGGCATTTTTGAACTTTCCTAAAAAACGCTTCATACTAAAGCCTAGCTTTGTGACGTCAAATGGTTACTACCTTATATGTGGAAATTAAGAACTTTGTTCTGCAGCTATGTTAAAACTTGCGTTTATCAAAACAGCTTCGTAAAAAAAATTACCATATTTTTTATGGATTACTATTCATTGGTATTATTGGAAGTAATATGTTGATTCGTTGGTTTGCAAGGTGTACGAATGACGTAAAAGTTACCCTCTTCAAGGCTTACTGTCAGTCATTTTACACCTGCAGCCTGTGGATCAACTATACTAAAAAAGCTTACAGCGCCCTACGCGTCCAGTATAATAACGCGTTCCGGATGTTGTTGGGGCTGCCGCGCCACTGCAGCGCGTCGGGAATGTTCGCCGACGCGCGCACCAATGGCTTCCACGCCATCATGCGCATGCGCGCAGCATCGCTGCTCCGGCGCGTGCGCGGCAGCGCCAACAGCCTCGTAGCCACAGTCGCAGGTAGGGTAGATGGCCCATTCTTGCAAGGATGGAATGCCTTGCATTTGTCACGTAGGATAAGTTAGTCAAATTTCTGTTTTTTATTTTAGTAAAAATAGTTATAAGGATAATAATAGTTATTGTTACTAACAAGATATGGATGAATTTCCGAAATAAATGATTATTATTATGTCGCACCCGCTCACGGGACAATGGTGTCCCGGACCTTTGGGAGGCGTGCGCGGAGCCGAAGCCAACGCGTAGAGGCCCTTTCGACAATTTAATGAAATGTAAGGTGTACACCGCGCGGGTGCTGTTCCTGCCCGTATCATGGGATGAGATCTAAATATTCTGGGTTATGGGATTGAAATGATGGACTAAATACTGGGCTATTGCTTGAGACAATCGGACGTCTACCAGGAAAAAGTGTCCCATGGCTAAAGGCACTGGTAGACGATGACTTGCCCACCGCTAGATGGGCCCCCGTAAATAGCGACACATATAGTGGCCTGAGGGCAACATCGGTGCGGAGGGCTAAGGACGGAGAGGTGTCACTGGACTTTCTACCGAAGCCAACTCGCCACTTACGTTCCACGTCCACCCTCGAGCATCAGCTCTAGCGACTCCACTCTGACCGGCCGGTTAAGGCAAGCCAGAGGTGGGGGTCCTGACCCAACACCTTCCGTCAGGGTCCCCCAGGAGCACTCAGGTACGTGGGGTCGCTACTCCCCAACAGCTCGCCACAAGCTGCCCTGCGTTGACTGATTGCCCTGGTGAACCAGCGGGCGGTGGGGTCGTCACATCCCTACGCCTTTATTATTATTATTATTAGTTATTAATATTTTCATATTTTAAAAATGGACTTTCCCACCCAACTTTAAGGCCTCATAAAAGATGCTACATGTAAAATGTCGAACCCAAAATTTTAACGTAGTTCCTTATTTTGCTTTTTTATCAGGATCTTATATATTTTATACAAATTTAGAGATCAGAAAACATTCCTATTGACAGACGGGTGAGGACTTTTGGCAAGTAGTTAAGGCATTTCATTTGCATAATTTTAATTAATTCCGCGGTGACACGAAAGTTGGCATATAAGGGATAATTTTCGTGTCACAATGGAATAAATTAAAATTAGGCAAAATTACCAAAAATTTGGTTCTCAACCAGACGACAGAAGCGATACCACGTACTCACATCTAGGGTTAGCTTTCTTGAACCATTCCGGCAGCCTCAACGGGTCCAATTTATACACTTCAAATTTGGTCCTCTTAGCTTCTAGGATGAGCAGAACCCTGTGTCCATAGGGGTTCATGTCAACGTGGTAGAGACGCAGCTTATCGCCAAGTGGTGGGGGTGTCGTTGGACCTGGAAACGAAAATTAGAACGAAAATCGTTAAAAATAGATGACGATAATTTATGAACAGGCTCTATTTACAACGCCATATATGTATTAGAATTATTTTTTACAATTAAGTTACTTGCCCCCAAGATGAGCCGGTTCTTAAGATCCACTATCAATTATTTTGTATTTATTAAAGTTACAATGAGTTTAAATTTCGCTCCCATGTTCGGTTAGTACCATAGATAAAAAAACTGCAACTTTATATCGAAGCCAAGGAAGTTGAACTAAAGCACAAGATGAAAGCGGGCTATCTTAAGAACCGATCTTGGGCTCAAGTACCTTATTCAACTTTGCAAGCGTGGTACAGTTATTAAATGTTGCGATTGATTTATTATTAGCTATTTACGAACTAATTGTTACTATACTATGTTTCTTTATTCAATTATAACATAGTTAAATGTTTATTTTTAAAGTGCCATCTAGTTTTTGCCAGAATCTCCTTGCGATCGGAACACGATGCAAAGTATGACAACTGTCAGTCCCCTTGTTTTTATGGTCCTTGCTATGAAATTAGATATTCGGAATTCGTATCACGTTATCTCACTCACTCAAATACAGTTTCATGTGAGACCGAGATGGATATATGGCAAGTTACGAACTACGAATTTCGAGATTCGAATTAACCCCTCAGCAATATGATTGTTATAATAACACTCATATTTATGAACCGCAGTTAGTAGTCTGAAATAAATTGCACAGGGCTTTTACGAGTTCGTTTTATACCTAATACCTATATTTTTGCAGTTTAAGTAGATATCAAATTTAATAAAAATTATGTCAGAATTAAAGAACTGTACAACCCTGCACTATTTTAGGAAATACGGTATTTACCGCCCCAAAATTTTTGCTCTCTTGTGCAGATACCATCGAAGTCAGAGCGGTTGAAACGCTTGAAAAAATACCCAAATAGTTGGTGTGGTACGACATGACATAGACAACGTCTTAAGGCAAACACAGCCTCGACGAAATTAAAACCACTTTTTTTTAAGTTTGATAAAAACGGAAACCCGCGAATTGCAGACAAAAATATGCCCAAAATGTAAAGCCCTACTTTCTATTTATCCGTTGCTTCAAATTGTCCTGGCAACTCCTTATACGAGTATATGAAAGTAAGGAAGCCATTGCATTCCCGTAAACAGACTTTAATCGGTCATAATTTTTATAAATCGCGTCAAACCAAACGAAGATGTTGTAATCACGCCGATTGCTAAATGGGTCGAGAACTCGAAATACATTCGAGTGTCATAAATTTCGTAATACAGTGCAGTGCTTACACAGGCGGATAAATCTCTATTACTGTAGTACTGAAAACAGCTGGAATATATTGCCCGGATGACCTGAACAAATGTATTTTTTTCTAATTTGAATTTAGTTTGGTAGCACAACCAGTATGGAGGAGAGAATTGGTGTCTCCGAAGGAGCAAGACACCGATGAAGTGGACTTTGAGTTAACCAGGATAAAATTATAACTACTAAGGCGAGAATTAAATGGTGCAGTTAATGTTATTGAAAGTTATGTTGGTGTTGTAAGGGGGGGACTGCAAATACTTAAAATTGTCTCGTGTAAAATGTTTACAATACGAATATGTTATTAACCTTCAAAAAGTATTCTGTTCGAATCTATTTTTAATAAAATGATTTGACTTTGAATTGAAACCTAAGTTTTTCAAACTTAATGTAAGTACTACATTTTACACAACGATAAAAAAATATCCTGAAAAGTTTTTGGTTAAAAAAAAAACGTGTTGAGAAATGTAAGTTTGGGCAATTTTTTTTTCATCTCTCCTGCACGGAAGTTTAATATTCATGGGTAGATAGCCCAGTGGAAAATCGCTTTTTCATCCCTAGGGTGGAAAGTATTTTTTTACTGTTACGAAAAGCCACTTAGTCGAAAATAATTGAGTTACGTCATATTATGAAAATAGAAGCTTTCATATATCTATACTCAGCTATGTATATACTTACCTCACGCAATGAAAAGTAGATTGTTTAACAAAGGCGAAATTGTCCATTTCACCCTCGAATTATTAGCGCCAGAATTATCTCGGGTGAAATGGGTCACTTTCAACAGTTTCAACCCGTGATTAACAATGTACTATTGATTTATTTTATTTTATTGAGATACGATCCAGAGCAGAAAGTAACAGCTATTTTATTATTATTTTAACTAGTTACCTATGCAAAAAGGAGGATACCGTCTGAAGCACAAGCATTACTATGTAAAAACGTTGATCAATTTATTACCTTGTACTGGCCTTCAAACATAAACACAATAACTAATTTGAATATTGTATATTAAATTAAGGGAGTGCAACGAACATTTAAGCTAATGCTGTGTGAGATTTTTGTCAAATCTAGTATATGAAACAGGCTACTAGCTTCTGCCCGCGACTTCGTTCGGCTTAAATTCGTTTATCGTGGATAAGGGTATTTTTTCCAGGATAAAAAATAGCCTATGTCCTTCCCCGGGACTCTAACTATCTCCATACCACACTTCATCCAAATCGGTTCAGCGGTTTAAGCGTGAAGAGGTAACAGACAGACACACTTTCGCATTTATAATATTAGTATGGATTCACCGCCTAACGCGGAAACATGTTTGTTTAAAATGTAATCGATAGAAAAGAAAACCGAAAACGCGTCTTAAGAGAAGATGAACGCAAACTCTGACCAGAGTTTGCGTTCTTTAGAATCTGTTAACGGATGTCCATAGACAAGTAGTCATGTCATGACTGTAACTTATTTATTTATTACTATGATGATTTAATCAGGTTCCCTAACTTTGATACATTAAAAAAAAATCCTAAACATCAAAACAAACCAAATTATAATGAAAAAAAAAGCATTGAGAGTCCCCGTCAAGCTCGGCCGAATTTCACCTTCCCATAAATATACAAAAACAGAGTTGCGTTCTCATTTTAAAACTACGTATTGGATTGTAACGAAACTTTACATGAACAATATTAGTTAATATGGCTCCAGTTTATAAAACAAACGAATTTCATACAAGTTTTGTATGAAAAACTTTAATTCGCTTTATTTTTTTTACTATGGTATCTGAAGCTACATAAACTAATTACAGAGTAAACTAGTTAGTCGTTTTAAAATGAGAGCGTAACTACGTTTGTATGGAGAACCGAGCTTACCGGGGACTCTTTAAATTGATTTATAAACGGCAAAAATAATTCTACAGTCCGATCTGGTCTTAGTATAATTCTCTGAGTCACCGCATAAATATCAGTGAACTTGAGGCCTCAAACATAACTGTATATGATGACGTAAGCCTAAGTATTATTTTCCTAACAAGGTCCGCTCAAGATTACTTAAGATGTGACATAACGTATCCACGAAAAGTATTTTTTTTTGTATACGATTGCGTATTTAAACATCTATAACTATTATAGACTTGTAAAAATGAAAAAATAAATAAATATAAAAAATAAATATTGTGTATGTCTGTACAATGAGGATATTTTTATTTATTGTAACTGACTATTTGGAAGCCACTAAATCGTACAAAATATTTTTCACTTCTCCTGCTCAAAAAGTAGGTCATATTAGCTTCGCGAAGCGAGACTAAAATAGTACATTTAGCCCCTAGGGTTTAAAAGAAAGCCATATAATTCCATACAAATTTCTATGAAACCGAAAAAAAAACTTGCGGCCAGCTACATACTACTTACGAATAATTAAAAACAAACAAACCAACCTCATCAGATTGGCCAAAATTTCTGATCGTATTGCAGCCCTTCACATTAAAAAGTAAAAATTATCTATGGCCATTATTAGTTTAAAAAAAATATATAAGCTGTCAATTTAACTATAAAGAATTGCTCAAACTGTACTTTTTATTTTTCATGAAATATACAATTTTAGTGTTAAGTCTTTTTATTTTCTCGCAGTCGAAGTGAAAAGCAGAGTGTTTAACACGTGGCTAAAAGCCATTATGATACTCAGACATATTTGTCCTCGCTCACTTCGTGAGCTCGTCCAAATAATCACTTCGTGTCACAGTGGCTTATTTTAGCCCCTTGTCAAACAATCTACTATTTTGGACTTCATCACGGCAAAACGGATTTTAACTATTTTTGGTACACTAGCTGGTAGCTAGGCATCCAGATAGTAGTACATAGTACCTAAGTTATACGATAGTTTTTATCCGACTAAGCTGAAGAAAAAAAAGAAGAAAGCTGGAAAGCTTCCGAAACGTCGGGAACTAAAATGAGATAATATACGCGATATAATCCGTTAAATTGTTTTATTTCAAAAAAAAGAACGTTATTATTTGTCGTCCTCGTCCGCGAACGAAGTTGCGGGCGCGTTCTAGTTGATACTATATATATATAAACACAAACATACATATTATCTTACAATACAATTTCAAAGTATTTACCACAGAACTATATCATAATATCTTAATATTGTTCTGTGGTATTTACTCTTAAAAGTGTAGAGGTAATGAGTTTTTATTTTCCAGCGAACGATGAACTCAGTAATTTATATTCTGTACCTATCCAGGTCAGGTTTATCCGCTAGGGAATCCAATAATTTATTAGTTATTTGCATTTTTAATAGTAGTATATATGTGGAGAGGTACCTACTTGAAAGTAACTAATTATATTCCCGCGACTTCGTCAGCGGAGGTCAAAAAAAAACATAACCCCTCTTTTATTTTTCAGCGTAAAATAGTAACATATTATAACATAGATAACCAAAATTATTAGAAATTTATTTAGCCATTTGGCATCCAAGCCGCGCAACAAAAAGAAAATCGATCCAGTGACCTTCAAATAGTCGGTATCACTTTTTTTATACTTTTAATGTACAGACATTTAATTTTTTATCAAATAATATAGTGGAGGTGGCATGTCCATTTCCATTGATCGAAGGTCCTTAAATAAAGATAAAAAAGTATAGATGGACATGGTACCTATCTATACGTACCTATTAAAAAAAACGAACAGTATAAAATTATTACATAACTCAACCAACATTTTTCAAGCATACTTATTTATCTTTTGAATCAAGAGGTTTGCGCTAGAAACGAAATTTAACGAATGCTCTGCACTGAGGCAAGATAAACAAACCAAATACGTTTTGGGTCAAGGAGTTACGATACATCGTTTACGTCACTTCTACATTGTGCCTTTTTATCGATGCACTAATCGCCATAAGTATCTACTTAAACAGGTTTTAAGCGTGTTTTTTTCATTAATTAGGTATATCGACAGCAATAATTGAGTCACTCGGTAAAATTGAGTACCTAATTAAGGTTTGAATAATGTACCTACTTTTTACGAGTTTAAAAACATTTATTTTCGTGTTTAGAGTTCGTAAAAAAAAGTAAAAATTAAAAAGTAACGTTTAAACGTGTAAAATAAAATGGTTGATTTAATTACGTTAGTTAGAAAACGAGCTTGCCTATAAAATACTTGATTTAATAGGACTCCAATTTTGACCTTATCATTGAAGATGATATAGTGCCTGTGATAATCATAATTTGATTGACAATGCATCAACGAAACGTCACGGAGGGAGACGTCATGTGTAGAACAGCTGTTTTATATTTCACTCATTCTCATATTTGTCATTTCAAAAATGCATCATAATTAAGTATGCAGTAAGTTGCTGTAATCATATAAATAAATTAAGATATATGCGAAAAGAATAATGGATAAGTGAGTTCAATTTTAAAATTTTACATATTATTATGTACCTACTGATTTCAATTGAAGTTTAAAGTAGGTAGTTATTAAATGATATCTAATTTAAACAACTGTCATTCGTTTAAAGCCTACTACTTATTGCGTAAAGATATATGCCTCATGCGAATTTAAAACATTTTAAGTTATCTAAATGTAAAACAAAAGCAAATATTAGGTTAATCAGTAACCAACATTTCCTGCTTAATGTTTGTTTAAATTGATTAAAGACATTTAATTACCATGACAACCGGTAATCACCTAAACAAACAAGAAAATAAATGGCAATTACTTATAGTTTTCACATTAAAATCGACTAAATAAATAAGAATATCGCTCACCGGCATGCCTGTGTTGGAAGTACGACATTTTTAAACACTAGATGAGTAAAAATAACTATTTACAGTAAATAGGTGCTTGGTCTACCGAATTTCACGTAAAAATGGTACGTCAGTACGTCACTTTTAAAATTAAGCTAATGATATGACATCATGGTTGACCCGATTTTGTTTTATGCTACCAAATTGGATACGTCAAAACATACGCTTGGATTCAGTAGTCGAAAGGTTACTTTAAATTTTGTCCGATTGCTCGCAGAGAAGGCCGCTTGTGATTAATGTTTAAATTGCATTTTGATATTCTAATATCAGTATAATTTTGTACTTCAGTATACTATATATTTTCTTATTATACGTAAATTTATTATTTCATAACGACTCGATAAACTAAGAAGAATACTTTGACGAGTTGATTTATTTTTAAATAAAAGGTTTTTTTTTAATAGTTAACTTGAATGAGTTTTTTAATATGAATGTAAATATTCTTGATTTTAATGAAAAATGCGAATAAAAACATTCTCTACAACTCATTTCATTTTATTGCAATATTGAAACGCCAATGTAGAATTGCCAACTTTTTTGGTATCCACTAGTTTGGTATTATTTTATCGCTAAGAAAAGAAAGCTTTTGAGTATATAAATGTTCTAAATTATATCCATGTCACGAAGACATAAGCTTTACATTTTTACTGTATAAATCTTAAAGCTTGAGTTAAAAATTTGTGTGCAAAATTATATCAAAGTTTGATTCCTAAAATTATGTTCTGATGCAGTTAGTAGATTTGCTAAAATTATATATCAACACCACGCTTGTCCACTTGACGTGACAGCAAATTATTGAATTTTTCTTTTGAAGAAATCAAAATAAACTTAGAAACAAGAGTTATAAGTTATTCACCGTGATTTAAGCGAAGTGAACAGCCGATTTACCATAAATATTGCTAAGTGCCGACAAAGGAACATATCAATTTGAGTTTTTGACCTTGTAAGTGAGTAATTAAAGACAAAAAACGTGTAAGTTTTTTCATGTTGCACTTAACGTGGTTGTTTTTTCGTGTCATACGATATTACCAATTTTGGTAACTGGTATTATGGGTTTATTAATTTAATATATTTCGTTATAACAAGCTTGGAGTGCGTGAAATGTTGCCGTGAAATAAAGTGAACTCTAACAAACAAAGTTAGATTATTAAGGAGTTCTGTTATATGTTTAATATAAGTTATATAAAAGTATTAAAGATATGCCAATTGTTAATAATCGTTCTAATATATCTTCAGTAAGTAAAAGTCATATTACCTAATATTTTTGGTCATGGAGGTGATTATAACAAATTAAAGCAG
The DNA here is from genome assembly GCA_905404275.2 of Hedya salicella. Classification (NCBI taxonomy): domain Eukaryota; kingdom Metazoa; phylum Arthropoda; class Insecta; order Lepidoptera; family Tortricidae; genus Hedya; species Hedya salicella. The sequence continues at coordinate 49,721,872 of FR990097.1, read as the reverse complement.
AAAAAATAAAATTATAATCTCACAACAGTGTAAAATGTAGTTTTATCAAAATATGCAGAACAATTTCAAGCTTTTATAGCATCATGGACTATATGGGTGGACTACTTGATTATTGCCGAGCCTGGACAAAAAGTTTAAATCCCCAAATATTTGGGGTAGGTCATGTTTTACCCGGTTTAAGTTAGATTTTACCCGGACACTTTTAAAAACCTCTCCGGTCGGCCCCTGGATGCCCTCCATAGTGTGAAAAATCTGGAGAAACCCAGACAGATGGTAACCCTAGTCAAAGTGCGCTAAGTCTATTTTTTTAATTGATAGACTATATCCGTGCATGGTGAAGAACTTGATAAGTCGAAATATACATTTATAGAAATTTGCACTTAGGACATGAGTCTTATGGTTTATTTTGTTCAGACTCTATTGACGACTTATGAATTTCTTCACTGCCATGCACGGATATAATGAGGGGCTCTTCAAACATTTGTTATAAGTCAGATAAATATGCAATATGATACAACAGTAAAGATCGCAAAAAACTATTGCGTGAGGGTGGTACACAACCAGCCGTTATGGAAATTGTTGGGGAGGCCTTTGTCTAGCAGTGGACGTCCTTGGAACATTTCTTTATTTCACACTATGAGAAACAGTTCAGTTGAGCTTTAATATAATTTATGGTAGATAATAGGCGGTCTTAAGGCTAAGGAGCGATCACTTCCAGACATCTTTGGGGACGAAAAATGCCAAAGAAGATAACACGAATAAAAATATAATGAACATATTCCAAAGGCCTCCTATAGCTCCCCTCATTCTCCAATTGGGAATTTTCCTGTAGATGTCACTCTTAAAGTTAAATGTTATTTCTGAAAATATTAATGAACACATATTTTTAAGCTTTTGGCAATTTTAAAATGATCAATAACTAAAAATAGGGTCTCCTTTCGGAAACTGAAAATTTTTCAGGATTTATAAAAGATCGTCGTATAGATTAGGTTAGGCTAGGTTAGGTCTGTTCTATAACAATCCTGAAAAGTTTACGGTTTCTGAAAAAAATGCGTTATGGCAAATGATACATTAGGACAAACAATACATTAGGAAAAATGACGTTAGGGATTCCGATATAGATCCCTAAAAATAAGGAGGCAATTTGACCGTACCAATCATAATTCTATTATGACATCTTGAACCTTTTTTCCTTTCACACTTCATACTTTCTGACGGTTTGGACAGTTCACAAAAAGGAAGTGATTTGATCTGTCAGTCAATTACCCTATTGTGTATCATTCTCGTCTACGTAACACCAGCTACCTTCCTCTCATCTTCAAATCTAAGATGTTGCCTCAGTTTCGTCCTTTTATTTCGTCTTTGAGGAGCGGAAACGCAATCATAAATCTAAAAATAAATTATCAGCTTTACTTAACAAAGAAAATCAATCATAACCATTTGTCTGCTAAGCAGCGAAGTAATAGACATAACCAAGCTGTCACAGCAAGAAAATAAAAAATCTTTAAAAATTAAATAGTGATTGCAGTATGAGGTATTGATATTATATTCAGACTGTGTGCGTCTGTGGTATGGACGATTAGCTCAGATGGTACAGTGTGCTGCCCCGGTCTGGCTCAATGCACTGGTTCAAGTCCAGTATCGTCGAATTTTTTTTTCATTTGTTTCTGATCTTTGTTTATAATTATATTCAGAGTTTTTGGACCATGAAATATGCCGACCCTGGCGTCTAGGGTTACCAACTTTTTTTCTACCAAATATAGTATTTTCGAAACTGTTATGTTTATAAAAATTTACTTCTTCTTTGTCGGTTACACTCTTAGCAGAGTGGTTGTGGTCTTCATTTCAGGTGTTGGTGGCAAGCCTCACAACACGCCGCCATTCCTCTCTGATGGTCGCCTTCCCCGTGCATTCGTGTAGTGATGATGAGCCATTTACTGCAGCTTTTATTTGATCAGTCCATGTCATAGGCGATCTTCCTCGTGGCCTGGTACCCTCAACCTTTCCGTGGACCACAAGTCGCTCAATAGCCACCTCCCCCCGGCGGCATACGTGGCCAAAGAAGGTGAGGTTATGGGACTGTACCAAAGATGACAAACGCTGCTTGGTGCCGAGTTCTCGAAGTATAGACACGTTGGTACGGAATTCGGTCCATGATACTCCAAGCATTATCCTCCAGCACCACATTTCTAAGGCGTCTATCTTCTTCCTCTCGACTTCCGGCAGGGTCCACGTTTCGGCAGCGTACAAAAAATTAGGGAATATAAGTGCCCGAACTAGCCGGATTTTTGTGGCTTTGTATATGTTGCGATTCCGCCATCTTTTCCTCAACTTGTCCATTGCAGACCTAGAAATTGCCATATGCCTCTTCACTTCGTCAAAACATCCACCATTGTTCGTGATTAAGGCTCCCAGATAAATGTATGATTGGACCACATCACAATTGGCAATTTGTGTAATTTCTGGAAAATTGTTATTCATGCGGTAATCATCATTTTTGTCTTAAAAATATAGTAGATGGCAAAATAAGTGAAAAAAATATAGCATAGTAGGTATGTGGTTGAAATATTTACTTTATTTTTAATTGAATATTTTTTGCTACTCTGCCTTAATAATTCTTTTTGAAAAAGTATTAACAGTGATAGGTGAATGAAAGAAAAGTGTAAGGCTAGTCCACTCTACGCAAAATATAGTAGTTTCGCCTACTATATATATTTAAAAAAAAAAATAGTATTTGATCCCCTAATATAGTAGGATACTATATTATATAGTAGGGTTGGCAACCCTACTGGCGTCAGTGGTACGAATTTTCAATCAATCAAATCAATGACGTGATTTGCCGACTATGGTGGTCAATAGTTTAAGTTCATGATCACGTCTGTAAGATTGTTCAATAAAGGTTAAATATATAATAAACTGTATATGAGTAAAACATTGTATTGGTTCATATTCTTAATGTAGCAAAACTTTCAATATTAAATCTGACAGCTGTATACTCATTTGTTTTGGGACAACATTTGTTGACTTCCCGAGATGCAGGTTCACATATCAAAGGTAACTCACTATGGATGCCTACACTATGGATGCCTGAGATAAGCGTTTTATAAAATGAATTGAACTGTTTATTTAGTTTAAGATACAAGTTACACTGAAATTATAAGAACAATAGCCTTTATTTAACAATAAACTTATTTACAACACATAGAATTCGCTTATTAATTAAAACTTTTATTGTCTTGCGTTTCCGCAAAGGCCTCCCTTAGTGCTGAAATTGCTTACTGTTTAATAAATGTTTTCATTAAAAAATATATATATATTTTAATTGTTTATTTCACAGCAAGTTCCCATGTAATTCAGAAAAACTGAACTTCTAATCTTAAATGTTAAAGATTTTTAAAGTTAAGGAGTTTTGAAAATTGCACTATTCATATTTATTTGTATATTGACAGTGGAAAGGAGAAATGGGATAAGCAACACCTTAGTGGCGTTTAGTGATATGCCCATTCAACTCGTTTTATAGGGTGTATAATTCAATGTCTCTCCACCAACATTAATTTATGTTTGTTTGTATATATTTTTTATATTTTGCCCTTCCTAAAAATGTTTATCTAACAATTTATCAATTGTTTTCAGGTGAGAACATTGACAATGGAAGTAGGACTCGCTGTGGAGGAGATTGTTGTCAAACCGGAGGTCATCCTCATATCAGATGAAGAGGAAACTGACGAGCCAAAAAAGTGAGCTTTGTTGTTAAGATTTCTTTTGTTTATAAGGTTAACGCGATTTTTGACCCCCCCCCCCATCATCCAAGCATCATAATATTCATAATACGATTGCCCCCCCCTCCCGTACCATATAAAATAAAATCATTTCCAAAAAATGCTCTCTTAGCAACAGTTTATAGAAACACGAAATTTATGGTTATTTTTATAGTTATTCGGAAATTTATTTTTGCCTACTCTTTGTTACATTAATGACTTTTTAATGAAACAAAAATAAAAATCCATGCATATTCCCTATTGTTTCAATGAGTAGTTGACGGAAAAAAAATTGTCAGAAAAGTAAAATTTTTGACTGAAACGAAGGCAGCAAGGGGATTCTTCATAAATTACGTCATTTCAAATTTAGCATGACAAAGGAGGGGAGGGGGTCATTCCCAAGATAACATCATCTTTCGCATCTTAAAAAGTGCTTCAATGAGTAAAAAAGGAATGAAATTCGTGTTTGTATAAACTGTTGTGTTGCCAAAAACGCATTATTTGGGAATGACATCATTTTATTTGGTAGGGGGGAGAGTCATTCGAATTATGATGGTTGGATGATTCGGGGCGTCAAAAATCATTAAAAATAAATGACGTAATTTATGAACAGCCCCAAGTACGAAACGTCGGGAACTGAAATGAGATAATATATGCGATATAATGCGTTTAAATGGTTTTATTTACATAACTTTGCTAAATTTTAACTGTCTGAAACTGGGAAATGGGTCAAATTTAATTTGCAAGATTTGACCCAAATCTATGTATAAACACAGCATTAAATAAAAGCTTGTAAAATAAGCTCATTTGTACTTACCTCTATTCTGTCGTTTGTTGTTTTTATTCTGTAACGGATTATATACAGATAAATAATAGATGTTACAATTTAATATATCAACATACTCAAATTATTATTATTGCATACTTATCTGAGCTGGCTTAGTCGTTGCCAGTGCCGGGAGTGGCGGCTGAGCTGGCAGCGGTACGTAAGCGGGAGAAGTACTCGGTGCTCGCTAACTATTTGTTTGTGCCGCTTGCGGTCGAAACGACTGGGTGTTGGTGTTCCGAAGCCTAAACCTTTTTTGTGGAAGTGGGGCGCCGTTTAAGGGAGAGAGGTCTGGACCCACGCTCCGGGTCATTCTTGGTGCAGAGGCTAGCTGTCGCCGTTCAAAGGGGTAATGCCGCTAGCGTGATGGGCACCTTTGCGCCGGGAGTGACTCGAATGGGTTATTTGACTAGGTTTAGTTTGTAGAGTTTAGTTTTAGCTTATTTCAGTATTTTGTGGTTTGTTTTGTAATGTCCAAATAATTATGTATGTGCTTAACTTTGTAATACTTCTCTCGCTTCCTTAACCTGATAAATATATAATAGGGAATATGCATGAATTTTTATTTTTGCTTTATTAAAAAAGCTCATCCATGTAACAATCAGTGGACAAAAATATTTTATCGAATAGCTGTAAAAATAACCAAGATATAAGCCATCAAACATTTCATTCTATCTCTTTCTTGCAAAACAGAATTTAATATGGAGTTTATATGGCCGGAGTGCACTGTGACGTAACTGTGCATATCGGACCTCTCTGTCTAATTACTAGTTTAAAATGCCTATATTATGCGTATTTCGTGGCCGATTTTAATTTTAATCTTACATTTTGAAATAGTTTTCACGGTATTTTGATATTTAGTTACGAAAAGCGATAAAACAATTTCATGCATGTACCCACAGCTTGCACATTGAATGAGGTCTGATATTTAGAATGAATAGTTCCCGGCACTTAAATTTGAACACGTAACTTCGGTAATTGTATTTACGTGATCAAATTATAGGTTGAGAATTATACCTCAGTGGCAAAAAAATCAAACAAACATTATTTGTTAAAAGATTTATTTTTCAATTTCTTTTTAAATTTATCGTAAGCTTTCTTCTGTATTGTGTCTGTCCCCTTTAATATTTTGTTGGTTGTGTTGCACCAATTCATAATTGTAGATCGGACAGTCAGAGCAATGAAATGACTGAGAATAGTTTTGTGCTCGGCGCAGTCAAATAAACAAAATGAATTCTTGGACATAATGTTTGCTAGTTCTGCGGGATACGCGATAATTTTGCAAGATCATCACGATTTAAACACTTCAACCACTAAGTATTTTCTCAGAGCACAGGAAATGGTGTAAAAGAGCGTCCTTTCGCAAAGTTCTACAAACACAGCACTCTTAAAACATTTTGCAAAAAGCAAGACAGGATAAACACAAGGACATCACTCGATAACACATTACTGTGACAGTGTCAGAATGAATTTCGACAAATAATATATAGATGACAAGACGAGTGTATTGACAAAGCAACAGCTAGTCACAGCAGAGAAAAACGTCAGTCAACATTAAAAACAACATGGCGCTAACGTACGCGTTTTGTTATACGAAGATTACCAGTTGGGCATGTACCCTATTTGCATGCCAAAACGGCTACTGCCTATACCTGATGATAACTCCATTTTATTTACGTATTCTAGCAAATAAACATTTCTTTCTTTCTTTTTCTTTCAGAAAACGCCGCCGGCGCGTAGTGAAAAAATCTCCCCATCCCTGCGAAGACTGTGACAAAATCTTCCAAACCGGTTACGAGTTGAAGAAACACAAGCGCACACACACAGGCGAGCGGCCGTATATGTGCACAACTTGTGGCAAGACTTACACACAGCTTGGGCATTTGAGTATCCATGCTCTTACACATCAAGGTAAAGATAATTTAATTGACAACAAAACTCGCTAGCTATAGGCCGATGGTTTTAGAACCTTTTCGTATTTTTAGTAAAAGAAAGTGTGAGAAACGGAGGAGAAAAGTCATAATCCCTCTTTTTTTCTTTAGCATAGTCGGGTAAAAAGTATCCTATAACCATCTGGAGATACTCAGCTACCCATGTACCAAAAATAGTTGAAATCCTTTTAGCCGATTTAACGTGATGAAGCCACAGTGACACATACAAACATTTCATTTTTACAATTTCATAATAGTATAGATATGTAACCGAAATTGAAAAATATAATGTGTGGCATATATTCGACGGCTTTTTAAAAATCATTTTGATGTTTCTAAAAATTTTTTTGGAGTTAGTGAATATTTCCGGAAATAATCGCTCCGAAAGTAGCGTAAATTGCGTCCCCCTCCTCTATTTTCTAAACTGTGTGTCCAAAAAATATGAATAAAATTACAAAGGTAAAGCTTAATAAATACTTTCAACGAAAATTATTTATTAAGCTGTACCTTTCTAATTTTATAGGATATACAGTTTTTGAGTTATTAGTGTCCCAAAGCCAACATGGCAAAAACGGAATCCTTATAGTTCCGTCATATACGTCCGTCCGTATGTCATAGGCATTTTGCTCAAAAATTACTAGATGTATTGATGAAATTTGTGGTATAAGTGTCTTGTATAAGCAGCTACTTAGTTTGTAAATATTTATAAGGAGAACACTCCACACGTAACGTACAGTACGATTACTTTGAGTTTACCACTGACATATGCTTTTATTCGATTGGATATTCGACTTTAGCACTAATTCAAAAGAGTTTCTATTACAAACGACATTTAGACAGTGTGTAAGTAATATAAACTCTTTTACATTAGTGTTAAAATCGAATATCCAATGGAATAAAAGCATATGTCTGTGGTAAACTCAAAGTAATCGTACTGTAACATAAGTGTTCCGATTTTAATATTTATCAAAAGATGCATTTATCCCATAGATGCAGTTGTCCCAGTTGGGTAACTGCAATATAGATTTTTTCATCACACTTGCTCGTAAATGGTCGAATTACATGCTAGAAAGGCTGTAAAGTTTTTTAATCGAAATTAAAGTTTTTTTTTCTCGCAAATGTGATGAAAAACGTCATACGTGACTCGGGCCGTAAAAGAGAAATTACAAACTCGTATCATTAAAGCCGTCAGCCTTCGGCTTCGGGCTTCAATCACACTCGTTCGTAATTTCTCTTTTACGGCCCTTGATACGTAATGTACTATTAAAATGCCCTATATTGTTTTTAAGGTATAAAGAACTTCAACTGCGTAGAGTGCGGCGCGTCGTTCTACCGCAAAGCGGATTTGGACCGGCACGAGAAGATTCACACGGGCGACAAACCGCACGAATGCGAAATCTGCTCCAAGAGCTTCGTGCAGAAGAACAACCTGGTCATGCATCTGAAGATGCATTCAGGGGAGAAACCTCATGAATGTCAGGTGAGTTTTTTTTTTTTATGAATAGGAGGCAAACAAGCAGACGGGTCGCCTGATGGTAAGCGATCACCGTCGCCCATAGACACTTGCATCACCGGAGGAGTCGCAAGTGAGTGCTGAAAAGCTTCGTGCAGAAGAACAACCTGGTCATGCATATGAAGATGCATTCAGGGGAGAAACCTCATGAGTGTCGGTGAGTGCTGAAAAGCATCGTTAAAAAAAATTGATTTGGTGACCTCCTAATAGGCCGTTGCCATCATTTTAGGGTTCCGTAGCTTTTCGGTTACATGTACGGAGTGCCCCCCCCTAGAAATATTTTTTTTTTATTATTTAACTATCAAACTAAGGAGCGTCTTACGCAAGACATCTATACTCCAAATTTACATTTTGTTGTTATTGAGTAAAAGGCCTGTGACATACGGACGGACGGACATGACGAAACCATAAGGGGTCCGGTTTTGCCATTTTGGCTACGGAAACCTAAAACGGGATGAAACAAAAATGGGTTTCAGGAAATACTGTGAGTAACAAACGTATTTTGCAGTCTAGATTTTTATTGCATGTTTTTGGTCGAAAAAGAAATAAAATAAGTAAAGATTGACTGTACGGTATTGTAGTTTCAAATTTTTTATTTAAGCTTATGCAGTTAATTATTACTATTTATTATTCAAAAAGTTACACAGCATTACAGTAAAAAACCCTACAGCCCAGCATTACAGTAAAAACACTGTGAACTACAAAATAACACAAACATATAGACAAACTTAAAACTAGTTCTATTTACGCGACGTAAATCCGTGACTCCGTTGCGTCGTCTGATCTGGTGTAGGATTCTGCAGATTGCCCCTGAACTGCCGAAACACTACACCCTTCGGCCAGAAGTATGCACCGAGGGTTTTCTAAAATGGAAATATCACGAGTTGAAGCCACCATGACGTAAGGTCTAACTGATAAGAAGTGTCAACCACCAATCACAGCACAAGATTTTGACACCTCTTGTCAATAGGGTACATGCACGATTTTTTTTTATCGCTTTTCTCAACTAAATATCACAATACCGTAAAAACTATTTCAAAATGTGAAATTAAAATCGGCCGAGAAATACGCATGATATAGGCATTTTAAACTACTAATAATTACACAGTGAGGTCCGATATGCACTGTTAGGTCATAAAGCACTGCGGCCATATAAACTCCATATTGAATTTCGTTTCGCAAGAAAGATAGAATGAAATCTTTGATAGCTTATATCTTGGTTATTTTTATAGTTATTCCCAAGGACAAGCCCCAAAGCAAAAATAAAAATTATTGCATATTCCCTATTAGACCTTACGTCACGGTAGCGTCAACTGGTGATATTACCGTTTTAGAAAACCCTCCTTGCGATGGTGTCCTGCAGCGGCCGCGGCACCACAAACGAGCTGAAGTTAATCTATTAACCTTTCTCTTCAGGTGTGTAAAAAGAGGTTTCTCACTCGTAGCAAGCTGGTACTGCACTCCAAAAGGCACGAAAAAGACAAGAAGATAAAGAAAGAATTCCTTGAACACATGATGGTGTAAATATGCTAAGAAATATATAGTATTAAGGTAATTATTAAGTTACTGGAAGATCGCCGCACCGCACACTTAATAATTTAATTTGATAAACATCTTTGACGACACGTTTGGCTCAGTGGGTTGCACAACGGCCTACGAAGCTGGCGGTTCCGAGTTCGAATCCCGGCCAGGGCAAATGTTTATGAGCACGAATTCTTTGTTCCTGGGTCTTGGATGCTTTCTATGTATTAAAGTATTATAATTTATCTATATATTACCCATAGTACAAGCGTTTTTACCCTGGAAACTACCCTATTTGAAAGTATAGGTTTAGTTTTTAACTAAGACCTTATTAGAAGTTTTTGATGGGAAGCAAATCTGAAGATGTAGGGATTTGTATATTTGTATTTTTTTAATGGTTTAATTTAATGTTCCCCCTTTTAGTGTGGCCAGCGTAAGTTGCCGAAGGGTTTAATTATTATTTTTTATATGGCAACAATTTTACGTATCAAAAAAACTGTCACATTATAATACCTAGCATGTTTCGATGCATTCCTTATTGCTAGCTGTTGATTTTTCAAATTTGCCGCTATTTTCCATTTGGCCAGACTCTATGTATTTTATCTGTTTGTTAATTATACACCTTACCATACTCCCACTGAATTGCATGTACAGATGTATTGCATAATTGTTTTTCATCGTATTTTTACGGAAACGTACGAACATCTTGCTATTTCAGTCGGTCAAAGTACAAAAAATACTGAGGTTGATTGAAGTAGCATGACAAATACGAACGTTTCCAAGAAAATACCATGGAAAACAATTATGTAATACATCCGTAACGTTTAAATTGTCTTATTAAGCGTGTGGATAAAGTGGCACCTTTTCTCTGTCAAAAATATACGAGTTCATATCTTTGAATGTCACGTAAAGTCTTGGATGAAAACAAAAGAGGGAAAGGTACGAAATGACTATAGAAAGCATAAGGTCAACCAGGGAAAGGTCAACTGGGCAATTGGGACGCAGATTTTTTTTCTCTGTAGTATGTTATCGAATACTGATGTGCAAATTGCGGAAACTTTCCAAAATGCTTAAAAAAGGTCTCAAGTCTAGTGTTAACTTACATGTTTATAAGACCTTTTTAAGCATTTTTTAGTATATAAAAGGTCTTAAGTCTAGTGTTAACTTACATGTTTATAAGATCTTTTTAAAGCATTTTTTTAGTATATAAAAGGTCTTAAGTCTAGTGTTAACGTACATATTTATAAGACCTTTTTTAAGCATTTTTTTGTATATAAAAGGTCTTAAGTCTAGTGTTAACCTACCTGTTTAAAAGACCTTTTTTGAGCATTTGGAAATTTCCGCAATTTGCACATCCATACTATATACACTATACTAATATTATAAATGCGAAAGTGTGTCCGTCTGTCTGTCTGTCTGTATGTTACCTATTCACGCTTAAACCGCTGAACCGATTTGGATGAAATCTGGTATGGAGATAGTTCGAGTCCCGAAGAAGAACATAGGCTACTTTTTATCCCGGAAAAATACCCTTATCTGCGATAAACCAATTTAAGGCGGACGAAGTCGCGGGCAGAAGCTAGTCAGTAATATCGAACGACCTCTCAGTAATAGAAACATTGGTGAAAAAACTCCTTCAATCACATTAAAAGTCACTGAGATGCAACAATGTTAAAATCCCATTTTTGGATAAACAAAAAAAAAAAATAACCACATTTTCAAAATTTTGATTATTATAAATATTGGAGATGTATTTTTTCTTTCTTTACGTAATCAAAAGATAAAGGCGATACTTTGAGTCAAAATGGCGCGTGACGTCATTCCTAAGTAAGTGACGTCACGAGCCCCCTACTTCTGAACTTTAACGCGATAGAAACAAAAAATACGCGGCCAATATTTTTTGACGTGATAACGTCTTATAAATCGATGAACGCCGGCTGCACGTACAAAAACGCATGACTCATTGTCACGTTCCGCTGTCACTTGTCGCGTGCAAGCGAGATCGCAGAACAAGCGATAGAGAGGCACGATCGTCCTAAGCGTTCGGCTTCTATTCTACGTTATTACGAAAAAATTATAGTCCGTAAACCGACTTTATCATATAACTGACGAAGTATTTACAATTTCGATTTTCAAACTCCGTCATCATTTCCTAAAGTTCCTCATTCAGCATATTTCAGGCTTCAAGGAATGTGAACTCTGTATTTCTTAAAATCGTAATTTCTCAAAATTATGTAGAATATTCGGTCTCCGTCTAAAACTACGTAGGTATTTGTACATTTTTACCTGCGCCGTTTCTTAGATTAAAACCTGTCATTTTAGTTTAAAAAAGTGAGAATGTTGTATTTTTTAATAAGCAAAATTATGAAATGATTTTATGTGTAACACGCCGGCTGAACACTCTCGACGAGAAAAAACAAGGTCCCGTCCCTTTTGAACCTTGTAAGTAAGGAAAGGACTACCTGCATGTCTCGTCCGGTCTCAGAAAAGTGTACAGCCGGCAATAAACATTATAATTGAAGACAACACGATTGTTATAGCTACAATGAATAACGTAGGGGTCTCATTCGGAATCCCTAACGTCATTTGTCCTAATGTATCGTTTGTCCTAATGTATCATTTGCCATAACGCATTTTTTTCAGAAAACTGTTCAGAATTTTTTAAAGATCGTCGTATAGATTAGGTTAGGTTAGGTTAGGTTTGTTGTATAACAATCCTGAAACGTTTACGGTTTCTGAAAAAAAATGCGTTATGGCAAATGATACATTAGGACAAACGATACATTAGGACAAATGACGTTAGGGATTCCGATATAGATCCATAACGTAGATATAATGCTGTCGAAACACTGTAGTTAACTGTCGACTAAGGTTAACTTACTAAGAAAATGTTCAAATACAACGAGAATCCATTTAGTGTTCTTGTCATGACTAATGACCATTGGTAAAAAAATTACCTTACAATAAAAAAGGAAAAATTGGCTAGCTATACCTCTAACAGGATTTTCGCGGCAAAATATAAGACTGACACAATCGAACTAGTGTTAGAAGCATTTTTATCGATATCGATTGTTGTGAAAAATAATAATGATCCACTAAATGAAAAAACATTGAAAAACTGATGCAGACAGATGAAATTTCGTCTTCAACGTCCACGTCAGTGCACACAGCACTAACACTGTGCTTCTAACACTAGTTAGATTGCACCATTCTTATTTTTTGACGAGAAAATTCCGACCTCAGCTTATCCTTCGGATTCAAAATGACAACTAAGATCATTTGGGCTTAATAATTTGCGGTTTGCAAAATTTCGTTGATCTCTTCTTTTTAAATAGAGCAAAAAGACACAATTGGGATTAGAAATTTTTTGCAAGGTATGGTCATTCAAAAACCATTTCGAGGTATAGGTTTAATAAACCGCTTGCACTTATCAGATTTCAAAAATATGATTTCTGACTTTCATGACATTTTGACTTTTATTTGTCCTTACCAAACCCTGGTGTTTACCAGGGTTACCAAATATGTATTTGTTTTGTATATTTCAGAAAGCCTGTTGAATAAGTTAAGTTTAACATTTCACTACCACGGTTTTCGTAGCACGCGTAAACGATAACAAAGAAAATGCGTATTTAGAGAAACTTGCTACGAGGAGAGCGCCCGCCTACCGGGTTTCTGGTAGTTGAAGTGTTAAGTAAAATAGAAATAAGCTAGTATTAAAAACGGCAATGCATTTTAATAACAACAAATGCATGTTGCAAATACACAGGTATTTTAAGTTTTTAGCGGGAATTTACTACACGCTTCCGTGCAAAAAAGAGATAGATAGCGACATCTTCCTAAAGGAAGATGTCGCTATCTATCTCTTTTCACCTTCTATCCCTACGAGAACATAACTAAAAACAACTTTTATTTGGTTATGTTCTCGTTCTTGTAGTAATAGGAGTTAAAAATTGTTAGATGTCGACATCTTCCATACATTATATACACATGCATATAAGTTTTATTTTGTTATGTTCTCGTAGGGATAGGAGTTAAAAATAGATAGATGTCGATATCTTCCATACCGTATATACATATGTATATAAGTTTTATTTAGTTATGTTCTTGTAGGGATAGAGGTTAAAAATAGATATCGACATCTTCCTCTACTAGGTTTTGGGCTACCTGAGCTTGTTTGGTTTTAACCGGTTATCCCATACTAAAAATCCGGTTTTTACATTCGGTTTTGATTGTGTATATGCATTTTAAATATATAATATGTGATATTTGTGAAAGTCTCAATCAATGTCGTTAATTTATCCTTGCAATGTACTTAAAAATAGAAATGTTATTTTATTTCATTAATTGTGTACCACTTCACGTTTTAAATGGAATTGTGTAGCTCCTAATGAAGTCATCCTGCGCCGCTGACTTAGCCGAAGGGTCTGTTCAGACGTACCACAACCACAGGTCAACCACAACCACACCACAACGACGACCACGTGGTCAGGTGATAAATTACATGAAAATAAATAGTTTCATTATAAACTAGAAGACACCACTTCTAAGAAAGAACTTCGAAGGAATTTCGTTCGCAGAGGTGAAAAAGTCATAACCCCTTTTTTATTCGGCTTAGTCGGGGAAAAGTATCCTATAACCATCTGGAGATACCCAGCTACCCGTGTACCAAAAATAGTTGAAATCCGTTTAGCCGATTTAGCGTAATGAAGCCGAAACGACACATACGGACATATAAAAAAATCCAAAAAATATATTTTTATTTTCAGTGACCTACAAATATTTCGGTTCGATATATTTTTTTAAATGTCTTCAATGTACAGACATTTCATTTTTACAAGTTTATAGATATATTATAGATAGTGCGAAAGGGATGGTAGAATACGAATTTCGAGATTCACAGGAACGCCTCTGAGCCCAGAAGTTAACTCGAAATAAACATGAACTGTAAACGGTATGAATGATTTCATTGGGATGTGTCAAAAATTATCTTAAAAAATTCAAACCCTTATAATTTGGTTGTATGGAATTATGTTTAATGTTGTTTATTACAAACATAGTTTTAATTACATTTTTCGTTTTTATTTTAGCAGCCTTTCTGTAGGTTTATGTACAGTCAATCAAGGCAAAAAAGTAACCTCATCACATCAGACTGAAGTAGGTAGGATCTCAGCGTCCAATTACAATTACGTAAATTACTTTAATGTAATTTACGATAATTTAAATAACGATAACGATGATGTAGATAAGTAGATAACATTAAGTAGCATAAGTTACGATAATCATACAATTATTAAAGTTTTAGGTAGTCTCTTTTTATTTTTTAAATTTTAGTGTCCAATATTTGATTCTTTCAAATAAAAGGCAGTTTCTGACGAGTTTCTGACTGTACCTATTAATTTTTTTGTTTTCGCGATGTTAGTTTAGTGCAGACACTGCCTACGCAGCTAACGATGTGGGTGTTTACTCATACTTAGATACATCATTAGCGATTACAATGGCATAGTTTGTAACATTAAATTTGTAGAGTTTAAAAAAATAGTGAACATTATGAAGACGTTAGTTCAATTATGTAAATTAGAGAACTTAAATTACGATTAATTTAATTTAAAATCACGGCAACATAAATTACGATTATGTAAATTAAATTACTGTCAATTACGATAACGTAAATTACAATCGGCTGTAGTACAGTCGCGCATACTGCAGTACTTTGGCCATGTCTCTAGGCGGGATAACAACTCCATAGAGCGGCTGGTTGTGCAGGGAAAAGTGGATGGAACCAGATCGCGTGGCAGGTCCCCTATGCGTTGGACTGATCAAATAAAATCAGCAGTAGGAAACTGCGTATCTGACTGCGCCAGACAATCTGTCAACAGGGAGAGATGGCGGGAGATCGTGCGGAGAGCTGTGTCCGCCTCTACCACCGATATGGACGCCTCAACGTGACCACGACCGCTCTGCTAAAAGCGAAATAACAGAGAAGAAGAAATTACAATAGGTAGCGTAAATGGGTCAATCAACTTTTTTAGCTTTGGGCTTAAAACCACAAAATTTCATAATACCTTATTCATCAAAAAACCCCCAATTTTCTAATTACCATGAGCTCATAATATCTAAATGTCAAATTGTCTCTTTCTTAAAATGAACGAAATTCATTATGACTTTGACCTAAAACGTCATATTCTCTAAATACCTAAAGATTGAAATGCACAATTCCATCAAATTCCGAATGGCAGTTTGATAATAAATACAGAATATGTTGTTTTGCCATGAGTGCTTTGACATTTAGACATTATGAGACTAAGCTATTTTAAAATTCGGCCGTATTAAGATTCCGGTGTTTTAAGAAAAAAAAATGAGGCATTCTGCAATTTAGGTATTTTGAGACCAAGAAGTTTTGAGGTCTGGGAAAATTTAAAAAGAGGTAAATTGCGATTTAGTAGTTATAAGTCCAAAGCCTTTTTTATACCTCGTTGCTATGGTACGTCCATACAAGGTAGGTATTCTGAGTGACTCGATAAAACTATGATTTTAAGTGATATAAAGGAAACAAATATATTTATTTGTTTAGTATTTTACGGCAACTGTCTTAAGGACGGATTACACTTATCCTAATTAGAATGCTAACGACAGGGAAGCAGCAATACGTAGGAGTGAGACGCTTCAACCTCTCCTCCCTCATCCCATCCAATCCTCTCCCATTTAGGATGCTAAATTCAGCAAAGTGTAATACGCGCTTTAGAATCGGAGTTAGTTCCTTACTAGAGGTCCTTTTGATGAAAGTAAGCCTATGGAAGCTGCGCGCGCCATCTAGCGTGGCTGTTTTCTTAAGTCAGTGCATAATGTCTGCCTTTGCCGCCCAAAAACTATTGCTTTCATGAGGACTTTCGTTACTTACTTTCTTTTACTGTCTCTGTATGTGTGGTTACGGTGTGTGACACGCTTATAAGACCTAGGCATAGCCGAAGCCCGGCACTGGTGCTGTCAGCGCGGTGGCGTGGATTCTACATCAGAGTTCCAAAGGTGAGTGAACTATTCTGTTCTTTGGATGGTCCTTCTCTCTAACTTTTCTATAATTCTATACATTAGTTATTTTTAGCTGATATACTATGTCCACTTTTCAAGAGCCCATCTCGTCAGAATGTTAAACACGTAGATTATAAAGTCTCTCTGTCACTATTGTATCCTTAGTTACGGGACAGAATAACAGCAAGAAAAAGTTTATTCACCCATATTATTAAAAAAAATGTATAAAATAGTAGATTTTTTGACAAGGGGCTAAAATAAGCCATTATGACACAAATATGTCTGAGTGTCATAATAGCTTTTAGTCACGTGTTAATCACTCTGCTTTTCACTTCGACTGCGAGAAAAAAAAAGATTTAACATTAAAATTGTATATTTCATGAAAAATTAAAAAGTACAGTTTGAGCAATTCGATCAGAAATTTTGGCCAATCTGATCAGGTTGGTTTGTCGCAAGTTTTTTTCAGTGTCGTAGAAATTTGTATGGGATTATATGGCTTTCTTTTAAACCCTAGGGGCTAAGTCTACTATTTTAGTCTCGCTTCGCGAAGCTAATATGACGTACTTTTTGAGCAGGAGACTTGAAATCATGATTTTTTTGACAGAAATTCATTTTAATTATGACGAACGAAATTAGTTTTATTAAAAGCTAATATTTGCGACTATGCTTTAAGCTGATCTATATTTATTTAGTCGGCCACAGCACGTCCTGAAGCCAGGGTACGTAGGGCGCTACGTTAGTGTACACGCCGGGCACGCCTTCGCCACAGCGAAGCCCAAACGACACGATACCGCGCACCACGAACGAGCAGTTGATGTCGCGCGCGAACGTCATCAGAGGGCCGCCGCTATCGCCCTGAAAAAGAAATTAGGACGTTGACTGTATTAAAAAAAAAAGATGTGAAATTACAATTTCTGTGATAGAAATCCTAAATAAAAAACCGGCTAAGTGCGAATCGGATTCGCACACCGAGGGTTCCGTGCAAAATATACGCTACAAACGTACTTTGAGTAATAATTAAATTTAAACAAACTTTAATGTCTGTTACATGTAGGTATTTCATTTAAAGATACTTCTTATATTAACTGATACATAGAAATCTTAAATAAATAAAAAACCGACCAAGTGCGAGTCGGACGTGCGCACCGAGCGTTCCGTGCAAAATATACGCTTCAAACGTCCTTTGAGTAATAATGAAATTTGAACAATCTTCAATGTCTGTTGCATGTAGTTAATTTAAAGATATTTCTTATATTAACTACTATATATATAGAAATCCTAAAAAAGAAATACCGGTCAAATGCGAGTCGGACTCGCGCACCGAGGGTTCCGTACAAAATATACGCTACAAACGTCCTTTGAGTAATAATAATATAATATTTCTTATATTAACTACTATATATATATATATATATATAAATTCTAAATAAATAAAAAACCGGCCAAGTGCGAGTCGGACTCGCGCACCGAGGGTTCCGTGCAAAATATACCTACGCTACAAACGTCCTTTGAGTTATAATGAAATTTAAACAAACTTCAATGTCTGTTACACGTAGTTAATTTAAAGATATTTTTTAAATGTTAATTTTATATTTTATACGAAAAAACCGATTTCGGTTAAGTCATTTTGTTTGAAAGGTGACTTGATCGTATTTTCTTAGATTCAAGATAATCTTTTCACCGCTCAGAAGAGAATCATCATTTGTCTAGACGTGAAGCGGGTATTTCATCACTTCTAGCTATAGGGAATCCAAAACATTTTGAGTATGCGAATTGTTGCTGCGAAAAAAGTTGAAACTTCATAGTCTTTTTCCGTTAAGAACCCAAAAAAATAACTTAAACTTACTTGGCAAGAGTCTTCCTTGCCTCCCGCGGCGCACAGCATCGTTTTCTTGTCGAAGATGTCCGTAGAGTTGGCGAAGTATGGCTTACAGTAAGATTCGTAGTCGTACTCCGGCACCGTCACCTGAAAATATACGTTTTTTTATACTACTGAAGTTGCAAACAAGCGTACTGCCTGCCTGATGTCAAGCAGTCACTGTGGCTTATAGACGCTTGCAACGCCAGGGACATTACGTCGGTAATAACATTTTCACTCCTCTCTTGAAGAATATTAAGTAACCGCGTATTTTTGACAGACATATCTGATAACCTACGGGATCGTCTTAATACAACGCGATTACGGGATTATCGAAATTTCGCACGAATTTTACTTGCGCGAACTTGCGATCATGAATGTAGCTGTAGGTCCACATTTGTATCATTTGCCCGATCAGATCTTCGTCCCGTGGCATGATCGCGTGTCACGATCACGCGTTTGGACGTTGCGCCGATCCGATCGCTCGAAATCCATGTTGCTACGCGGATCACACACTTAGATCGGACAAGCGCGGCGTGAACGCCGCGCCGACAGTGAGTGTCCAACCACCAAGGTGATCGGATACGAGCAAATAATACAAGTGTGCACCTTATGGTGCACCCGAATGGCGCCCGTCAATTCTGTATCAGCTCAGCTGTTTTAAATTTGAAATTAATGCTAATTAGATAATGTAGTGAAAAATGCAGCGAAAACAGTGTTTGAGTGCAATATTAGTTCGTTGGAGTGCACTCACAACCCTCGGACACGTGCTTGGAGCTGTCAATGGACGGGTGTTTCAACTTGGATAAAACCGGGAGAGTATTTTGTTCAATTATATACTACTAGCTTCTGCCCGCGACTTCGTCCGCCTTAAATTCGTTTATCGCGGATAAGGGTATTTTTCCGGGATAAAAAGCCTATGTCCTTCCCCGGGACTCAAACTATTTCCATACCAAATCTCATCCAAATCGGATTAGTCGTTTAAGCGTGAAGAGGTAACAGACAGACAGACACACTTTCGCATTTATAATGGGTGCGCCAAAGTTCATATAAAATTGCAAATTAGATTATTGGAACTTCGAAAATGTATCTCATACAATTTTTCAACCTAATGATCATTGTACATATGTATTTTTAGTTAATAGTCATTGGAACTCCGAATGTATTATAATCATAATGTTATTTAACATAAATAACTTTGTAACAACAATTTATGAATCCATACTAGTCTGTCGGTGTCTGTCTGTCTGTCTGTCTGTTACCTCTTCACGCTTAAACCGCTGAACCGATTTGGATGAAATTTGGTATGTAGATATTTTGAGTCCCGGGGAAGGACATAGGCTACTTTTTATCCCGGAAAGATTCCCCTATCCGCGATAAACGAATTTAAGGCGGACGAAGTCGCGGGCAGAAGCTAGTATGTAATATTTCAATATCACGTTCTCATGGAATAAAATTTGATGTAGGTAATATATATTTCGAAATATATTGCTGCTTAGTTATAATCTATTCATATATAATTTTCCAAGATCACATTTTCAAGCAATAAACTGTACTATCATACATTTTTCAAAATGCTTCTTCTTTGATTTCATTTATAGCAGCGTGTACAAGCAAAAAAAAAATAATTAAAAAACTTATAACAAATCTAGATATTGGAGCTCCCAGAGCCAGCAGAACCTAAGGTTAGGGTTGTGTTTTTTATAACCCTAAAAACGACACTGGTCAAAATGAGTCAAAAACCGAAAACTGAATCTCGAAAATCGAATGATCAGCCGACTAAATAGACATGGTAAATTGAAAATTGACGATACAAACTAACCTTTACCTGTAGCACGTCCGGTTCATGATTATGTTCTGTTTTGGATACATGCAGTAATTTATGAATGTTTTTTCCTTCCTAGAACGTAGTACTTATTATTGACTTGCACATGTATTTCTTATTGTTTGTAAATATGTTCGCACATCCAGTACTGTATGTTATTCGAAACTCGGTTTTTAAATACATAAACCCACCAAAGTTTAGTTAAAGCCCTCCACGGCTGGTTTAACACGTTTAGGAATAACAAATAATGCGAATCGTGTCGTGACGTTTTATCGGCCTACCGCGTTAAGATGGGGTAGAAATAAAGTATACCTTCTAATTTCAATTATAATCTCTGTATGCCTTCCGAAACACGTTGAGAATAAATACTATAATTTCATGATTTAATTATTAATTAAGTAATTCATGGCAATAACATTATAGGTACAGATAACTTCTAAATAATAACATTATGTGTACAAAAAGTCGAAATATTTATTATTATAGACAATAAAGGTCGAAATTATAAGCAAAAATTTTCGAAGAAATGATAAGTATAGTCACAAATCGTTATTTGTATTAAAATTTGAAGATCAATTTTATATGAGCCAATAGAAGAAAATATTTAATCCATACTAATATTATATATTAGTATGGATTAAATATTTTCTTCTGTTTCCGCGATTATTACTCATTGAAATAAAACAATTTAACGGATTATATCGCGTATATTATCTCATTTTAGTTCCCTTAATTACTAATAATTCCAATATATTTACTATACCTAAACACCATTCATTCATTTATTTATAGCTGCTCTGTTCGTCAGTTTTGGTTCGTCTTCAGCGAAGATACGAAGAAATGATGAGTAGGAGAGATGCTTAATATAATAAGTGTACCTTGAGTATTAGGTACTTCGGACTCGCTGCTCTGCTTGTCGGTCCTCGTCCAGCCAGCCAGGGTCTTCAGCAAAGATACCAAGAAATGCTCAGTAGGGAAGAGATGCTTAATATAATAAGTGTACCTTGAGCTTTAGGTACTTCGGACTCGCTGCTCTGCTGTCGGTCCTGGTCCAGCCAGCCAGGGTCTTCAGCAAAGATACCAAGAAATGCTCAGTAGGGAAGAGATGCTTAATATAATTAAGCATACCTTAAGCATTACTTCGGACTCGCTGCTCAGCATGTCGGTCTGGCCTTACGCGCTATTATGTAACCTTCGGTAAAGATACGAAGAAATGCTCAATACATAGTAAAGGATTGTCTGATTTAAGCTCACCTTCAGCAGTACTTCAGACTCGCCCTTTTGTTCCCCGGTCTTGCCCCAACCGGCCAAGATGCGGTCTTTAGTTATGGGTATTGCAGGAGAAGGAAGGCACGCGGGTCGGATGAACTCTGAGAACTCAACTCTGAAACCAATTTTAATTCTTATTACAAGCTTTTATTAACTCGCAATGTATGTAAAAAAATATAACAAATAAATAAAATAAAATAATTATTGAAATGAAAAATTACAGTGATTATTACTGCTATAAACTAAATCATACATATGGACAACAGTAGCATATGCCTGAACTAGGATTCCCTGTGTTTCAGGCAATGTAGGGCTAACGTAATTTATCTTAAAATAGTCACATGCAAATTATAACATGTCCCATTCTTGTGTTTTCATTCCATTGACCGTTTTACAAGTTAGCTTGTATATCTAGGTACCTATCTACACCTATTATTCCGTTATATTACACTGATTCATTCACTGCAAATGTGACTTTGTAATCCTATATATGCGATAACAAATTTATTCAGTTGGTGTGTCTAGACAACTGGACACAAATTTCAAAATATTTAGGTTTTTTGTTGATTTATACACTAAACACTAAATCCAAATTTCAATCTTCTATATCTGCTAGAAGTGCCTAAGACTTTTTATGATCGGTCAGTCAGTGAGTGAGTGACAAAATTAAGAAACTTTGACTAGTCATAATTCTTAAATTACCGCTTCTAATTCAATAAGTTTTGAAATATACCATGTATTTACAATGCCTGCTTAGTTCCTGAAAATTCAGGCTTCTAGTTTTATCCACAACGAAGTTATAGGGGGTTCGAAAATGGCCTGAACTGCTTCGAGTAAAGGATGGTACGGCCGTGGCGCTGTTTTTTACTCGACTTGGCGGGGGTACTGCCGTGCCCCTAGATGACGTGAACATGTATATTTTATTAATAAAACTCTGATTCTGATATCAACAGTTTACTCACCTCCTGTCAAGCTCAAGCAGCGCAATATCGTTATTTTTTTCATTCTTCACGTATAGTTTGTGGGGTATGAACCTTATGATGTTATACAGGAGACCATCCCGGGCTTCTGATTTGTTGGTGGCACCTAGAAGAGCGTATCGGAGAAGGCCACTAAGAGAAAAACAAATACAACAATAAAATTATAGTTAATTTAACAACATATCAGAGGATAAAATAATACACTACACAACCACATTTATAAATTTTGTATAGCTATAGCTTGAAAGTGACATTCCCATTGTTTGCGGGCGAATACAGCGGCGAGGGTTATGAAGAGCCATAACCCTCGCTGCTGTCTTCTTACTCGACCCCGTTGTCTTTCTCCCCGTCGCCCACAGACCATGGGAGGGTCACAAAAGAACTTGTCAATCTCTATGTCAGTCACAGCGTAGAAAATCTTTTCTTGTGCGCTCTGTGGCCGTCAAAAATATCCGCCTAGTGACGCTACGAGTATTTAGAGCAGGGGTCGCCAAACTACGTCCCGCGGGCAGAGTCCAGCCCTTCTAATTCAGCCCGCGGAAATAAAGCGGGAGAGCCTATGAGACAGCCTAACTAACAAACCAATAATCTACTTTCCACATGAATATAAACAAGACCAAGTGTGTTCCTTATGCGTTATCTACGTACCCCCTGAAGACTTAGACTACTTAACGAATTTATACTAAGTGCAGTGTGGCACTTCAGTCAAAAAAGTTTAAAGACCCCTGATCTAGAGGATTTGCCAGATCAGTCTGCCTTTCGGATAGGTGAATGATTAACGCAAATAAATATGTATTTATTACAATGTCTGTAGTGGTCTTTAGACACTGTTCATTAATAAAAGATACCTTAGTATTTTGGTCGTTTATGGGGTATAAATTGTAACAAAGCTTTCTCTCTAAACATCTACATCTACATGGTTAATTATATCTGAAGAATGAAGCTACGAAATATAATATATGATCAAACGAACTTCGAAGAATATTATAGGAGTAAGCTTCATTCGAAGCTATAAGTTCCCTCCCACCCTAAGTACCCCGTTAAGAAAGTGTTGACTAAGTAAATATGGTGAGTAAATCTCCAAAAATTATGAGCTATGACGGAAAGCCGAAGTACCCACGTAGAGCAAGTGTAAATATAGGGAAAAGCTGTTTGAGCCAAAGTCTTTAGTACTACTTTAAACATGCGAAGATATGCCTGGTAGATAAAAGGTGCTTTCATCATATGCCCCTGAATATGTCCAAAAGCGGTTATAACTATACTATTGTAAAGTTGTAAACAACATGGAGGGAGTGGCGTCCGACTTCCGAGGAGCAGACACGTTAATGTAATGGGATGAAGATAATTGAGACTTACTAGTCCCTGTGGGACAGCACATGGCCCGCAGTCAGAATAAATCGGTCGCTAACCAACGATCCCCCGCCCACCCAGACCACAGGCCCCACTCCAGGGTTGACTGTGTTTCGGCAGCCTAACAGCGCCTGAAAACGAATATGCCTTTATATGAAACACACATTATTCGCAATATCGATGGGCAACTTTGAATGATTTTAGAAATCGAATAACTAGTGACTATTTATTTTACCATTCGAATAACAAAATAGTAGTGTACTAAACTCTGATTTTTAATTCAAGACCAAGATGTGACCGTTCTTATCTTGATTATTTATACAAAAAAAAGTAATTTCATGAAAACACGAATGATGCAACCAGTAACAAGTTTTATTGATAAAAATACTGACACTTAAACCAGTATGCAGTACAGAGAAAGTGCGCCCGTTGACGTAAAACATTGGTCTTGAATAAAAAATCTGAGTATAATCACTACAGTCTAATGCATGTTCGACTTTCGACTTCGACTGCTGTTCGATGTGGCGTTTACCACTAAGTAGCGATGGGTGACTTTGAATGATACTAGTAGAATTATTCGATTTTTAAGTTGTCTAACTGGTGGCGCTGGCCATGGCGTAGCGTGTGACTTCGACTTCGACTCAAGTTGTTTCGGGCGAGATCGACATTCTTCGGCCGACCACGGCGTCACCCGTTGAGCTGTCACTCTCTTTAAGTTGTCTGAGTTTCCACTTCATTCGAATGAGTCTCGACTATTCGAATAATTCGAATGAACTTAAAAGTCGAATAATTGTAATGAATTGAACTTAAAAGTCGAATGATTCGCATAAATATTTGTACCCGAGTCTTGGATGTTTTCTATCTATTATCAAATTAGAACTTCTCTATCTCTTTTAGTTTTTTTTTAAATCTATTCAAAGTTGGACATTAGGTATTTTTTTACATCTTTCACCAACTTTAAAGGGCTGCAGTTTTTTTTTCACAATAATCTAAACCAAATATCAGTTTTAGCACAACAAAACAACACTCAAGATAAGAATAATAATCTTACGCCCGCATTTTGATAAGTTATTTGACTGTAAGTGATGCATTTCGGCATTTTTATGAAAATTAAAAAAAAAATAATTCTAAACCATGGGGCCTAGGCCAGATTTATAGGGCTAAGTAAGAAGTATATGGCCCCACCTCTTCACTGTTTTTTTTGTCCAACCCTCTGCCAAACACCCTGTATATTGTCGTCTAGTACCCATAACACAAGCCTTATTGAGCTTACCATGGGACTAGTGCGATTTGTGTAAAGTTATCCCGTAATATTTACTTATTATTTATTATTATTATTATTCAACTAGAATCATTCTGTCGCCTATCGCTAGTGTCAGTATTGGTTTAGTGTCTGTGTCAGTGTATATTTTCACAGTGTCACTATTACTGTTAGTTTAATGTCTGTGTCAGTGTATATTTTCACAGTGTCTCTATTACTGTTAGTTTAGTGTCTATGTCAGATTTTCGCAGTGTCTCTATTACTGTTAGGTGTCTCTATTACTGTTAGTTTAGTGTCTGTGTCAGTGTATATTTTCACAGTGTCTCTATTACTGTTAGTTTAGTGTCTGTGCCAGTGTATATTTTTGCAGTGTCTCTATTACTGTTAGTTTAGTGTCTATGTCAGATTTTCGCAGTGTCTCTATTACTGTTAGGTGTCTCTATTACTGTTAGTTTAGTGTCTGTGTCAGTGTATATTTTCACAGTGTCTCTATTACTGTTAGTTTAGTGTCTGTGCCAGTGTATATTTTTGCAGTGTCTCTATTACTGTTAGTTTTGTGTATGTCAGTGTATATTTTCGCAGTGTCTCTATTACTGTTAGTTTAGTGTCTGTGTCAGTGTATATTTTCACAGTGCCTCTATTACTGTTAGTTTAGGGTCGGTATCTCACCATGTGCGGGAACTCCCTGCGCTCGGCCGGCGTGCCGCTGGTGATGCGGTCCTCGAAGGACTCGTAGCCGCACGTGTCCTCGCGTGTGTACGTGTCAGGGTTGGCATCCGTGGACACGCAGGCGTTCACGTAACGCTGGTACTCGAGGCACTCTGTGAACGTTTAAAGTTTATAAAAAGGTCGGAAGAAGACCCAGGCTTTGGGTCCCCTTGCGATTAAGGCATGATGACAGACGAGAACCGGGTGCACAAGGATGAAATAAATCAAACGAACTGTACACAGTAACAGTTATAATAATTAATCACGTTATTCACAATCTAATTAACATTAACACAAATTTCAAAGAGGCAACGATTCGTCAGAGTTAAGCGTGTGCACCGGTCGACGGTTGAACGATTTCTGTCGTTCGTCAAGAAGCCGGCCCTGACGTTCCGCGAACACGTGGACCGCCCCACCTGCCGCACCTCAATGGTAGGAGCAGTGGGTGCGTGTTGTGCCTCTTGATCTTGATAGTCAAATCAACTCCTTTTTATTATTTTCGCCGACAGATATATACATATATATCAGGGACAAATCGCTCTAGTCCCAAACTGAGCAAAGCTCACATGAGGGTGTCACATGTCTCACTACTTATTTATAATTCCATCTCATCTTCATTTTATAATGTGATATGCAATAAATGATGATACTGATTCTGATATACATAATATATAGATAAATCATATTTTTTAAATACATAGAAGACATCCAAGACCCACGAACAAAGATTCGTGCTCATAACCCAACACAAACCGCCAGCTCCGTACCAGTAGCTCCCTGTGCAACCAAACGTTGACTAGATTTGTATCTTATGGTCGCAACAAAGAATTCATACTATAGGCCAATAGTTCAACTCAGACATCTAACGCGGTAAGAGGTGCAAGGAGTTGGAAGGAGAGCGTGTGGTAGGTTGCCTTCCGCCCACTGCTGCTTATTACAAAACTTCATAGTAAGGGTAAGCAAGATGAGGGTAGGAGTGCATCTTAATTGTAAGCGCAATGTCTGTCCCGTTTCCAACTGTGAGCTGGAGAGGCGAGCAGCGGGCAAAAGGCGTCCTGATGAGGGGTCATCTTCCATCCCCTATGTCACTACGCTCCATGTGTTTCTCTAACTGCTGTCTCTCAGTTGGTCGGCTGATATTAAAACCTCAAGGGAAGGGCAAGGAAGTGGGGGTATGTGGTGCATCTCACTTTTAAATGAGAGGCTGTCCTGTCTCTAGGAGCTGGAGAGGCGGGCAGCGGGCGACCGGTGTCCTGATGAGGGGTCACCTTCCATCCCCATGTCACTACGCTCCATGTGTTTCTCTAACTGCTGTCTCTCAGTCGGTCGGCTTATATCAAAACCTCAAGGGAAGGGCAAGAAAGTGCATATGTGGTGCATCTCACTTCTAAATGAGAGGCTGTCCTGTCTCTAGGAGCTAGGGCGACCGGTGTCCTGATGAGGGGTCACCTTCCAACCACTTTGTCACTACGCTCCACGTCTCTTTCTAACTGTTGTCTTTCAGTCAAATGGTCAGCCAATAGCAAAAAGTCATAGGAAGGGTAAGGAATGGGGTATGAGGTACATTTCACTTCTAATTGCGATGTCCATCCTGCCTTGTGCTGGGAGCTGGAGAGGCGGGCAGCGGGCGAAAAACCTACTGAGGGGTCACCCTGCAACCTCTTTGTCAACCCGCCCGGTGGCTCTTGCTTACAAGGTCTCAGTCAAATGTTTAATGGTCGGCGTATACCAAAACTTAACAGAAAGGGACAAGAAATAGAGACGCAACAGCCAGGGCTGTCAACACCGCTGTCTATTGGGTATCCCTTATTTGAGGAACCTCAAAAAGTAAAAGAAGGTATGAGGTTTACTTACTTCTAAATGCAATGTCAGTCCTGTCTCCCGCTGGGAGCTGGAGGGGCGGGCACGCGGCAGGCTCAGCGGGTGGTGGGGCTTCTGGCACGTTCTGGCAGCACAGGATTGGCAGGCTGCCGTCGTATCTGCATGTCTAGCAATTAGGGTAAGCACTGTCACATAGAGAAAAAGAGAGAAGAAAGAAAGTGATCTCTCTGTGACACCTTGAAAACTAACGGCGGGTGCGTAACGATGCCTATATTTTTTTTTGAAATAATATTAGTCGCAATAACGCTCATTTGATATAACTATTAAATCACATAACAACATTTAATATATTGACATATGATATAATTATCTTTTTTTACAATGATCATTTGATTGAATAACATTTAGTATAACATGCATTAAGTATACGAGTAATGCATATTTCTAATAATGAACATATGATATAACATACTTATTACATATTAACATAGAATATAATTATTTTTTATATAATGATCATTTGATTGAATAACATTTAGTATAACATACATTTAGTATAATGCATATTTCTAATAATGAACATATGATATAATATACTTTTAATATAATTTAATTTAAACGAATATTTTCGAAGATATTACAGATTTAAAATGCAGGGATATAGCGGGTGCAGTGGTACCAGCCAAGGGGCCGGCGGCGCGTGGCCATAAATAGCGCTTCTAAGGCCGTGCTTCGCCCTATAGCACTTTATGATTAGCAGCGATCGCACGCGTTTATGGCAGTTACCTATTTAGTATCAGCATTGCACCTGTGCGAAGCCGGGGCGGGCCGCTAGTATGATATAAAAGCTTGTCGTAAGGTTTACCTACCTATATATATATATTATTTTCTTTTACTATTACAGGAATACAATAGTACGTACACAATACGGGAATTTCAGCTTATCTATTTCACCTTAAGGTAGGTCCGACTTGGGATAGGTTAGGTACGACGACGAGCGAAGCGAGGAGGAGTTTTAGGTTGAACTGCGACCCTAACGAGCGCGCGAAGCGAGCGAGCCGCGGAGGTCTATATTGAGTCTTGCCTTTTGTACATACATTATTTTTATACCTTTTAATACATTATACCACTGATGCTTATAGCATATATTCATTATACTTGGTAAGCGTTATACCATATCACCGTTATAATAAATAATCGTTATACCATATGATCGTTATAATGAATAAGCGTTATACCATATGATAGTTATAATAAATAAGCGTTATACCATATGATGGTTATAATAAATAAGCGTTATACCATATGATCGCTACAATAAATAATCGTTATACCATATGATCGTTATAATGTATAAGCGTTATACCATATGATAGTTATAATAAATAAGCGTTATACCATGTGATGGTTATAATAAATAAGCGTTATATCAAATGATTAATATAATAAATAAAAAGCCATATTTTTTAATTATATCAAACGTTTATTATATGTAATAAGTGATTATATCCTTTAAAATTTTATCAAATGTTGTTACACTGAATGGAAATATATTTTTTTATGGAAACTGCATGAAAATATGCGCATGTGAGCACAATTTATTGTCACATCTAACAAAGACACTAGTTCGTGGAACAGCAAAGGAACTATAATCCATTGATCTAGTATGGAATTCCGCAAAGTAACGCCTGAATCTATCAATTATTTAATATATTATTTATTTTTATAGCGAACATTACTCACCCGTGTTAACCTGGACACCAAGCGAGGCCAAATAGCCCGACCACCTACGATAGTGTACATTTATGTCGATAGTGTGCTCGCATGTCTGTTGTGTTCGTAAAATTGTATCAATAAGATAGGCTTCGCTAGTCATATGTGAGTTCACCGACGACAAGATTGCAGTTGACAATAGACTTCATGGCCGAACCTGGCCGTGAAGTAATTGATTGAGCAGTAGAGCAATACACGACTCTCCTGGGGAGTGTTGTGTTTGAAGATGGATACAGAAACAGTGCCGTTTATGTGAAAGATGTAAAAAAATTTTGCTAACTATTTTGCAACGATGTCTGAACTCTACTCTGTCTTTTTCCACACACTTGCTCGTACAGTGGCTCTTATCACACCATTTTTAGGGCTGTTATCCTCTCCATTAAACACGCGTGTTTTTTAGGTGTGGAGCAACTAATTATTTTCAATTCAACCTTGACGTCCTGTCAAAATTGTCCCAATACTTAGTTATACTAGATAAGAGGTGCTGAAATGACAACCCAGTAGAATCTGTCAATATTGAAAGTATTGAAACTAGCAAAGAAGAAAGAAAAACATACATGAAGCCTCGTTTCTCACCATATCCTGAGAGCGTAGTACCCCATTGTTGGCTCCTCCGAAGTAGGTCCTGAAGGCCCCGATGTTGTACGAGATATCCTTTAAAGGACAACACACGATACGAGTCGAGCCCTGCCATCTGCACATCTGTGGATGAATAGAGTAAATAAGTAAACGCAATTGACTATTTTTTCTAACTATTTTTGATCCACAGGTAGCTGTGCACAGATAACTCTAGAATACATTTTATCCCGACTCGCCGAGGTAAAAAAGAGGGTTATGACTTGTTACTCCACTGCCAACGAAGTTGCCGTCTTCTAGTTCTCACAAAAAAGGTTATGGGGATGTCTGAACCAGTAGGGATCTCTTTAGATGCACCAAGGTAGATTGTTGAACAGGTCAAGGTCGTCGGTCAGAACACGATCGATAATAATGATGATGATATATCTACATGTTGATGATATACTTACATGTTGAAGTTAATGGTGATTATAATTACGATGGATACGGTGATGACGATGATTGAGTGATGGTGAAGATGATGATGATGATGATAAAGGTGGAAGTGTTAATGGCGATGATTATAATGATGATTGCGATGATGGTGTTGATGGTGTTAATGTCGATAATGAGTATATTAATTCCGATAATTAAAATACTATTACTAGTATTCATTTATCTATTTAATCTTTATTGCACATAAGAAAATCGTATCGTACAAAAGGTGAACTTAATGCCATATATCTACCAGTCAATCTAGAGGCAAAGAAGATAAATTAATTTACAGAGATAGTTAATAAAGATAAATATTTACATACATACATGTTTCTATCATACTATGTTGATAGTTATGATAACGACGACAATGGTGCAGATGTTGATAATGATGATGCTGGTGACGATGATGCCGGTGATGATGATGATGGTGTTTTACATTCCGCAGGCTTCTTCTCGTCCATAGATGACGATAATGACGACGATGGTGTGGATGTTGATAATGATGATGATGCTGGTGATGATGATGATGATGGTGTTTTACATTCCGCAGTCTTCTTCTCGTCTATAGATGACGATAATGACGACGACGATGGTGTGGATGTTGATAATGATGATGCTGGTGATGATGATGATGATGACATTTTACATACCGCAGGCTTCTTCTCGTCTATAGATGACGATAGTGACGACGACGATGGTGTGGATGTTGATAATGATGATGCTGGTGACCATGATGCCAGTGATGATGATGATGGTGTTTTACATTCCGCAGGCTTCTTCTCGTCTATAGATGACGATTATGGACGACGATGGTGTGGATGTTGATAATGATGATGCTGGTGATGATGATGATGATGACGTTTTACATACCGCAGGCTTCTTCTCGTCTATAGATGACGATAATGACGACGACGATGGTGTGGATGTTGATAATGATGATGCTGGTGATGATGATGATGATGACATTTTACATACCGCAGGCTTCTTCTCGTCTATAGATGACGATAGTGACGACGACGATGGTGTGGATGTTGATAATGATGATGCTGGTGATGATGATGATGACGTTTTACATACCGCAGGCTTCTTCTCGTCTATAGATGACGATAATGACGACGACGATGGTGTGGATGTTGATAATGATGATGCTGGTGATGATGATGATGATGACATTTTACATACCGCAGGCTTCTTCTCGTCTATAGATGACGATAGTGACGACGACGATGGTGTGGATGTTGATAATGATGATGCTGGTGATGATGATGATGACGTTTTACATACCGCAGGCTTCTTCTCGTCTATAGATGACGATAATGACGACGACGATGGTGTGGTTGTTATTCATGATGATGCTGGTGATGATGATGATGATGTTTTACATACCGCAGGCTTCTTCTCGTCTATAGTGAGTAGTTTGACCGCGTAGTCACAATCGTCGAGGACCTTGCAGACGCCAGCGACATTGTTAGCCATGCATGGGTCACCTGATGAAAAACAACGGACTTACAAGCTGAATTACAAATCAAAATCAGTTCTCTACCGTTTGCCCGAATTTCATATGAAATAATTTCTTATGCCCGATTTTCACTTGCCATAATTTTCTATTCTACAAGTATTCATATGCCATAGTAATCATTTGATATATTTTCATTTGCCATAATTTTATATTCCATAAATAATTATATGCCATAGTAATCATTTGCCATATTTTCATTTGCCATTATTTTATATTCCATAAAGATTCATATGCCATAATAATCATTTGCCATATTTTACATTGCCATAATTTTATATTCTACAACAAGTATGATTATGGCACTGAAAGTTATGGTATGTGATATTATAGCCAATGAAAATGACCATTATGGCAATTGAATATTATGACTGTCAAAAATTATGGTATGTAATATTATAGCCATTGATCATTATGTCAAATGAATATTATGACACTCACAAATTATGGTATGTGATATTATAGCCATTGACCATTATGGCAAATGAATATGATGGCACTCGAAAGTTATGGTATGTGATATTATGGCAAATGAAGGTTATATAGCCAGTGACCATTATGGCAAATGAAATTATGGGACATGAAGGTATCCCATCTAAATCAAATATCTATACTATTATAAAGTAAAAAAAGTAAATGAAATGTCTGTACATTGAAGGTATTTTCAAAAAATTTATTGTTACGGACTATTTGGAGGTCATTAAAACGAAAAATATATTTTTTAGATCTTTTGTATGTTTGTATGTGTCGTTGTGGCTTCATCACGCAAAATCGGCTTAACGGATTTCAACTATTTTTGGTACACGGGTAGCTGGGTATCTCCAGGTGGTTATAGGATACATTTACCCGACTACGCTGAAGACTTAAAGAGGGGTTATGACTTTTTCTCCTCCGCGAACGAAGTTGCGGGCATCTTCTAGTAAATAAACAAGAAGTGTTGATAAATTGCCAAAAAGGACGTTTGTGCAATTGCTAATGCATAAAGAGCAGCTGTAGGCCCATATTTCAACCGAAATGAATGAATCTTAAACTGAACATGGTTCAACATGGTCTTGGCCGGTTTTAGACGAATTTTTTTTTTTTTTAAATTTAAGCCAGAGTTACATTTTATATTTTGTATGGTTGCTTGCCAAACCTATTTTTTTGTGAAAAATTTTAATTGGTTCAAGAGATATTTTAATTCAAATCATTACGCAAAAAACGCCTAAGAGACACGTGTTTTGTTTTTTGTACGGCAAACATTAATTGTTTTTCATGTTTATTTTAATTGTATTATTTCCTTTGACAAACACCTTAGTAAAAGGATTTTGAACTATTTTGGGTACGGGGCCTGAAAAAACATGAATATTCTAAGTAAACGATCTTTATATTTTATATAAACGAGTCAAGTTAGTTCAATAATATGACTCTGTCGCTCGACGCTCGACATGTATTTCTTTTCAATATCTAATACCAATACATTACATTTGTCATGCATAAGCATATTACCAACTAACATAATTTTAAGAGCAAAATATGATCTCATTTTTATTCCCTGTCAGAAACGTTTTCCTCATGATAATAGGTTATTAGACTTTTTTTATAGTCTGTTATAAAACAACGTCTTAATAATACAAATATTGGTGAAAAAACTATTTTAAGAGCAAAATATGATCTCATTTTTATTCCCTGTCAGGAACGATTTCCTCATGATAATAGGTTATTTGACTTTTTTTTATAGTCTATTATAAAACGTCTTAATAATAGAAATATTGGTGAAAAAACTACTCCAATATCTTCAAAACTCCCCGAAATACAACGACGTTAAATGCACATTTTTGGACTTTCCCAAAAACGCTTCATACTAAAGCCTACAAGTATGTGACGTCACACGCTAGTCTTGTATAGTGAAAATAAGAACTTAATTTTGCAGCTATGTTAAAACTTGCGTTTATCGAAACGGTTGTTTAACAAAAATTATATATACTTTTTGTTTTACAAATATCATGATAATAATCACAATTTTTGCAATTTATTAGTGGATCACTCCACTAGCGTTATTATTATAAACAAAGATCAGAAAAGAAATGAAAAAATTTTTCGACGATACTGGACTTGAACCAGTGCCTTGAGCCAGACCGGGGCAGCACGCTCTACCATCTGAGCTAATCGTCCACAAATCGTCGTTTGTGAACGATTAGCTCAGATGGTAGAGCGTGCTGCCCCGGTCTGGCTCAAGGTACTGGTTCAAGTCCAGTATCGTCGAAAAATTTTTTCATTTGTTTCTGATCTTTGTTTATAATAAAAATTATATATTTTATGGGTTATTGAATGGTATTATTATTTATTATCCGTATCAGGTGCAAACCGCGGGTTACGTACCTACAAACTTTCACTTACCCTAACATTATTATAATACCCGGTTCCGGTTGAGTTAAGTTTACAGTTCATATCTATAGCATTGCATACAAATGAGGTGCAAACTTAACGCAAACGAGTTGTTAAAATAGGTTTTTTAAAAATTAAGAATCTTAAATAGCTACTTAGGTACATGATTATAATTTTCATGTAATATTTATGTTTATTTATACAAATTGTGAAAAATCAACATTTTCGTTCGGTAAACTTCGGAGATAAAGGGTGGTTTCACATTTTCCTTAATGAAACAAAATCTAAAACCAATACAAAAAATGTTTAAAAATGTGCAGATCAAGCCCTTTTATATAATATATACACTATTTCACCTAGTAGTTAGACTTTTTGCTCCCCCTCATATTCGTAATTTTTTTAGAAAATAAAAATATATTTTTCCCTTTGCAATACATGCGGGCTGTGGCATGTTATAAGTATTCCAAATTTCAAATAGATATCATAAGTAGTTTTTGAGATATGGCGCTTAATAGTCGGACAGACAGATAGACAGAGTCGCATAATGTGGGTTCCTTTTTTACTATTTTTGATACGGAACCCTAAAAACGCTGACAAAAACTGGTTTCTTGTATGAGGACAGACTTTAAGCACATTTTATTTTTTGTATAGTACCTATATTAAATTATTAGTATTTTGGTTACTTTTTATTACAAACAAAGATCAGAAACAAATGAAAAAAAATTTCGACGATACTGGACTTGAACCAGTGCCTTGAGCCAGACCAAAAAGTACATTTTGGTTACTTTTTTGTTGATGTAAGAACATATAATCGATATTACAGCTATTGAAATATTTTTTTTATTGTACCTACTTAAATATTTGTTTCAATATTATACAATTAAGCATATTTTGTAAAAAAATCAAGGCAATACGGCAAGGATGTAAGATAGGAGATACAGTAATGAAGTCCGCTTTGAAACACTTTAAGGAAATGTTTTGATCGGTCCGTTTAGGATTTTGTTGAAAAAATGACCTGTATAAATTGTAATTCTATAATTTACAACTGAGTATACAATTACGCACATTTAATAAACAAATTAATTACTTTTAGAGAAGCATCATGCACAAACAAGGTTTAGATATTGTACGCAAACAGGAAAAAACAGAAAAAAACCTATTTTTACCTTCATTTAAGCTTGTCACGCATTTTAAACACGAAATGAACACAACGCACTTGAAAAACACTTCCATTTTTCGATATTTTTGTTATAAAATGTGTTTTTTTGTACAATTTTTAATGCGAGGTTGGTAAATACGACCGCCGGTCAAACGGGTTTCGTCTCAACTGGTATTATGGTATAGGTATTCTTTTGCATAGGTCATCAGACATGGTCATTAACTTACGATAGTGATGTGCAAAACAGAATACCAAACAATAGTGACGTAGACGTTAGTAATCTATCCTATCCTCTTCTACTCCTATCTATATTATAAACGTGAAAGTATGAATGTACGTTCCACTTCATCTCAAAAACTACTGGACGAATTTTTATGAAACTTTCCAGTTATGTACCTTATATATCAGAATAGGACATAGCCTATAATGTATGTCAAATTTCATCCATTTTAGGGATGAAATTGGGGATGAAAATTTGTATAGACGGTTAATATTTTTTACGCTAGGAACTTGAAATCTTGGTTTCAAGTTCACATTTAAATTAGTAAAATATCGAGTTTTGTGGAAAGACAGAAGGTACTTTTATCCCGGAAAATACCCTTTATCCGCGATAAACGAATCTAAGGCGGACGAAGTCGCGGGCGGCCGCTAGTCTATACTATTATAAAGATGTAAAAATAAAACGTCTGTACATTGAAGATATTTTCAAAAAAATTATTGTTATGGGCTATTTGGAGGTCATTAAAACGAATTTTTTTTTTTGGATTTTATCTATTGTATGTGT
The DNA here is from genome assembly GCA_905404275.2 of Hedya salicella. Taxonomy (NCBI): domain Eukaryota; kingdom Metazoa; phylum Arthropoda; class Insecta; order Lepidoptera; family Tortricidae; genus Hedya; species Hedya salicella. The sequence goes on along the minus strand of FR990097.1, from coordinate 49,685,573 downwards.
CGTTGTGGCTTCATCACGCCAAATCGGCTAAACGGATTTCAACTATTTTTGGTACACGGGTAGCTGGGTATCTCCAGATGGTTATAGGATACTTTTTACCCGACTATGCTAAAGAAAAAAAAGAGGGGTTATGACTTTTTCTCCTCCGCGAACGAAGTTTCGGGCACCTTCTATCTAGTATTTAATATACATATATATTTACTTACTACAAGGCGCACGCGCTTCGTTCCGGCAGGAAAAAAACACATAATCACTCTTTTTTCTTCAGCTTAGTCGTCTTAATACTGTTTAGCCGATTTTGCGTGATGAAGCCACAACGACACATACAAACATACAAAAAAATCCAAAAAATATATTTTTCGTTTTAGTGACCTCCAAATAGTCCGTAACAATATTTTTTTTGAAAATATCTTCAACGTACACACATTTCATTTTGACAACTTTATAATAGTATAGATATCCTCGTCTAGTACCCATAACACAAACCTCAGTGAGCTTCGATTTGTTTAAAATCGTGTCGTAATATTTTTATTGATTTATTTATTAAGAGGGTTTATACCTGCTTAACTGGCAACGTCGCATATTTTTTGGTTTTTCTTGATTATTTTGAAAAATATGAATGTAACTTGAACATGTTTTCAATTCATTCATTAAGTTTTCGGTAGATAAGCTGGCACAGTGCAAAATTTCATGATATTGCCACAACCAAAGCTCTAAAAATTAATTTAAGTCTATATCTTGTTTTGTAAGAAAATTAAGGCAAAATCGATGAGTACATGAATTAAACACAATATAAATGCTAAAAATGTAGGGTATGTATTGAACATATGTCTAAGTTTCATTCAAATACCACAAAATAATGAAGTAAGAAGACAAAATATGCGACGTTGTTAGCTAAGCGGGTATAAACGCTCTTAACTTGTCTAACTTTTTGAAGTGTGGCAAATGGGTGGCCATTTATGTATCACAATAAGACTTTCAGTGTCCTCTTAAATGGTACCAGTTAGGAACAAAACTAACATTCTATTCTCTCACTATTTGTACATGATTTCCATCTCACTATCAAAGTATCATATTACAGCACTGTCGAGTACAAAAGTGGTTTCGATCGTGAGTACTGTGGATAGACAAAGTGATATTTAAATTGCACTTGCATGTATTTAGAATATAAAGTTTAAAACGTGGGAGCTTTTAGTAGTGATACAATCAATGCTTGAGTTGAAACAAATGAAAGTTTAAGCTTTGATTAAAAAGTTCAAACTGTCTCATTTATAAATAAAATTAATATTTGGGGATAATTTAACACAAATCGAACCAGTCCTATGGTAAGTTCACTAAGTAAGTCTTGTGTTATGTTTTGAGCCCAACGATATATTTAATACATATAAAATTCAAATTTCAAAACTTTATTCTTCATGTTGGACACTTTTACACGTCTGATTTTACAATAAACAGAAAATCATCCGTAATCTAGATAATGTTATTATAGTTCATAGCAATAGTAATGCAACAGACAAATACCTGGGCGCACTTTACAGTGAAATGTATATCGTCTCCAGGTCTATTAGAATGTAACTTAACCTATACAGATGTGTCTCTATAGGCGTCAAAAAAGTAAAACAAAAACCGGCCAAGTGCTGGTTGGACTCGCGCACCGAGTGACCCATACAAAATATACTCTACAAACGGCCGTATCTATGAAAGTCCAGTGTTAGCAGAGTCCTACTGCTAAGCAAAATGTACGTGGTGTTCGATCATTTTATGTTGGTTACTGACATTGACAGACAGACATAAAATTATACTGTTTTAAGTATTTGTTGTTTTAGCGGCGACAGAAATACGTCATCTGTGAAAATTTCAACGGTCTAGCTATCACGGTTCATGAGATACATACAACCTGGTGAGATACGGACGGACAGACGGACGGACAGCGGAGTCTTAGTAATAGGGTCCCGTTTTACCCTTTGGGTACGGAACCCTAAAATAATATTAACAATAAATAACAATTATAGTTAAGTAGGTGGCGAGAAACAGCTATGAGGTACAAAAAAATGCATATATGTACGAAATTATACCTCGATAGACACATGTAGAAGCAAAAAATATACACAAATAAGATTGATGATGATTGATTACTTATACATGATACATATAATATGTGAAAAGTAAGTAAAAAAATAACCATAACATTGTCAGCCGCAAAGGTGAGAGAGTGATTTCAATAGCAGTGTATTAAGGGAGAGACGTATAATATTTTTAAGGTGTGACTTAAATGTTGCTAGGGATTGGGCACGCTTTTAGTCATTGCGTAGATAGTACCACAGTAGAATTGCCAGGAATGTGAAAGAACTAATGTTTAATTTGGAGGATGAAGAAGGGGCAGTAAGAAGCAAATTTTGAGCGAATCTTACAGAACGCAAATAACTGAAACGCTCTTTAAAGTAGCGGGGAGTTGCGGGATTGAAAAGTATAGGTACTATACAGAGAAGACAGAAATACTTTTTTATTTATTTTTATAAGCAAGAAGGTAAGTAAATCCGTGGGTCGGATTTATCGCCAGTGCCGCCCTGGGGCGCCATGAAAAATAGAATTTTTAATATGGACAATAAAAATGCCACCTAATCCTTATATTTTGCCGCCTTTCATAATCTGCCGCCCTGGGCACTAACCCCTTACTGCCCCTGGTGCAAATCCTGGGCTGGGAAAGAAGCTAGGTAGATATAAGACTTACTATACAACCTGTGTTGAACTGTTGTATTCGGACTCATTAAACAAAACGTGTTTGCATAAAACATAAAAAACAATGGCAGAATATATATATTTATATTTTAAATTATAAGTTTAAAGATATTTACAAGAGTTTTAGTTATCAGAGGCAATCAATACCTATTACGGTGAATAATTTTCTTTTTTAGAGTTCCGTAGCCAAAATGGCAAAAAAAGAACCTTATAGTAAGATTTTCCAATTGGCGTAATTTTGGTGTGTCATTTTCCGAGACCGTATAACCTGTCTACCTCTTTTTATGTTACACCATTGTAATTAATGCGGAAAGTTGGTTCTAAATTCAAAAATCGTTAGACGCACACGTGTGCGCCTAGCGCGCTTTACGGGTTAAAAAAACGGATTTCAATTGTTTTTGGTATTTAAATATGCACACATGGTTTAAGGGTAACTTTTACTCGAGTATGTCAATGTTTGTAGTGTATACCACTCCTTTCTCCTCTGCAAACAAATTATATACGAGTATAACACGCGATACAGTTACCACAAAAATAGATTGGCATCTTCAATCCATGTCACGTGTCCGAAAATTGAATTAATATTTTTATAGGAGAAGTTTTAAATCATTATAATTTATTGATAGCATGGCGCTAGGGTGGGCAAATCTTGCGTTTTTTGCGGTCAGTCTGTAATTTCTATAATTTTTCTTTAATTTTACGACAGAAAACTTAAAATATATAAATTAACTAGAAGGTCTGCAACTACGTTCGCGGATGGGAAAAAGTCATCACGCTTATTTTTTCTTTCTGCGTAGTCGGGTAAAAAGTATTCTTTAACCATTTGTGGATACCCAGCTACCCGTGTACCGAAAAAAGTTGAAATCTGTTTAGCCGTTTTGGCGTGTGAAGTCACGACACATACAAACATACAAAAAAAAAAACAAAAAAGTTAATATTCAAGCGATTTTTAAACGCGCAGTCGCGGCGCGTTTCAGGAACGCGACTTGTCAGAGCGTTACAGGATCGCGAGTTGTTCAACGGTTGTGTTGACATCCATCAGTTTCTGTGTATTTTTGGTACACCAATGTTCCCAGAGATGGCGCTGTTAGTTTCGTAAATTTCCCATATTAACTTCTGCATCGCGCTGTTAAGATTTTTCCTGACTTAATGACCCCAGCGCTATATGTATGTTTGGTTCGGGGTGCATTAATCAGTGTGTGACTGTATTAAAGTATATGTTGTATTCAGCATACAGTGTATCATTTCTTGGGACCTAGAGGATTCGGCGACTGCTCCGGTAACATAGGCTCTTCTTCGCCTTAACACCCTGGATAGCAATCCGCTACAGTGTCGGTGCTCGTCGACCCGAAGTAGACAGAGCGTTTTTTTGTTCCATAGAGTAGAATGCTCACTCGCGTGCGTATCGATACAAACGCGCGTTTATAAAACCGGCCAAGTGCGAGTCGGACTCGCGCACCGAGGGTCCGTACAAACATTCACTTACCCTAACATTATTATATTACCCGGTTCCGGTTGAGTTAAGTTTGCACCTGGTATCTATAGCATTGCATACAAATGAGGTGCAAAATTATCGCAACTGGGTTGTTCAAATAGGTTTTAGGAAAATTAAAAAAATTAGCTAGTTAGAGACATGGTTATAATTTTCGTGTAATATTTATGTTACACAATAAAAAAATGGTTTAAAATGCGCAGACTTAAGTCCTTTCATAAGATATACTATTTGACCTAGTAGCTAGACTTTTAATTTTTGCATAACCTTAAACCAAAACAACTATAGAAGAAAATAAACACCTGAATATTACCTTTACTAAAACTAGCTCTGTTATTATAAACAAAGATCAGAAATAATGAAAAAAAAAATTCGACGATACTGGACTTAAACCAGTGCCTTGAGCCAGACCGGGGCAGTACGCTCTACCATCTGAGCTAATCGTCCATACCAGTAGTTGACGAATTTTGTCATCTGTTCTTGCTTATGGATCTCTGTATGGTGCATCCGACTCTTTAGCCGTTAGCGCCACCTAGTGCAGAACTATGAAGTTACTTTCTATATGAAGTTAGTTTTTTTTATTTGTTTCTGATCTTTGTTTATAATAATAACGCTAGTGGAGTGATCCACTAATAAATTGCAAAAATTGTGATTATTATCATGATATTTGTAAAAACAAAGGTATAGCTCTGTTATTTTACGCGGACCTAGGTTAAGTTTAGTCTTTTAAATGTCATAATTTCAATAACCTATTCATTTTAATAAATTGTTATAATAAAAGGCATGATGACTGGGAATGAAAATCAAAATTCAAAATAGTCCGTCAGTTAGTGTACATAAAAACATTGGACACGTATTTTTTTCTTTTTCAAAATAATAAAAAAATACTCAGATAAATCGCATTAAAGTTCAGGAGTGGGGGCTCGTGACGTTACTCCTAGATCAAATGTGTACCTAGGAGTGATGTCATGCGACATTTTGACTCAATCTATCGTCTATATTTTTTGATTACGTAAAAAAAAAATACGTCTTCAATTTATTTTCTAATCTACAAGACTAATTATTAAAATTTAGTCATCATCCTTATCAGTGAGAATTAAAATGTAAAGAAATAAAAACATGGACTCATTGGAAGCGGTTAGTAGGATATTACCAAGTGAATTACACAGACAATACAAAAATCGTGTCAATTGGCACTCTAGCAAATATCAAAGCATCTATTGTATTATATTATCTGTACCACAGAATCCCATTACAGGGTCAACCTACGCAACGCAAACAAGGTAAACTTTTGCCATATAAAAGGGGTAGTGTAGGATACTGAAGCATTCCTCGATCAGCTGTGCTTCGACCGCCATATTGAACCATAGATAATATTTAAAAATGTTCAAAATCACCGCGATAGTCTCTTTGATGCTTATCGGTAAGTTTTTGAATAATAATCACCTATAAATTTTAATGACCTATGTAGTTTTCAGTCAAGTTTTTAATGTTTTTACTTTAAATTTAATGTTATTGATACTCTTAGCTCTTTGAGGATTTTTTTTAGTTATTGTTTAATTGAATTACATAAATACCTGACGAGTCTGCTTATTTTTCATTATTTTGTTTTATTTTGAATGGATTTTATATTTACATATTACTAATAATGCTACATTAATAAAAGCGGGAACTAAAAGGCTGTCATGTGGCTTGTAAAAAAAAAGTGTACTAAGTACTAGTCCTTAGATACCGTAAGCGTGTTATTGGGAACAGTATTCAACTATTGCAATATTATAACCAGAGATCGGACAGGTCATCGCAAAACAATCGCAACATGCCAATAGAACAACATTAATAGAGTCGTATTATGTACAGTATTATTTAATTATATTTTTTAATTACATTTAAAGAAAGAAAGAAAACATATTTATTCAACGCCAGCAACAAGAAATACAAATACAAATAACAAAAAAAAAGAATTGACGACGCTGAAAGGGGTCACCACTCAGCTTTATGCCACGGCAAGCCGTGACGCTGATTTACAACGGTAGGTAACCCAAAATTCACCATATGACTGTGAAGGTATTTCCATTCAAAGTTTTTTTTAATGCTGATGGTTGTATTGAACATGCAACCATCAACTCCTGCATTTTCTGAAACAAACCTATAATTTTATCTAGTTATTTGTGTTAATTAATTTTTACTATTTTCATCATTAAGAAAACACATAAGCGATAAAAACTATTACACATACGAGTTTAATTTAACTTGTTTGTTAATATTATCTTTCTTTAACATTTTAATTCGAATGTCACATGCTGTACACGGTATTTCTTTGTGATCTTCATTATAAGAGAGCTCGGGATAGTTTTTAATCCACGTATTAATAGTTTTTATTTTTATCATATTTAAATTATTTTGAAATCACCATAAGAAAATAATTTGACTAATGTAAATTGTCACAAAACTGTTTCAGGAACGCCACTTTGACAAAACCGTGACAGATAGAACCTAACCTATGCAACTAAAAAAAATCAAATGTTAAATTACGATAAAATCCGCTTTAGATAATCGTAATCTTAAGTATCGACTCTATAGAGTCTTGTTCTATTTCCATACCTGTTTTTGCGATGACCTGTCCGATATCTGATTATAACAGTATTTTTTTTTTATTTTGCTAATTTTTTTGTGAATCTTAATTCAAGCCCCTTGTTGCAAAGAGCATGTTGAAGATTTTTCTTTAAATTTGGGGTATTTTTTTAGATATTTCCCGAAATCGTAAACACGCGATATAATTTAAAAAATACAGGAATTACTAAGAATTTAAATTGATTTCTTCTAATGAGGTTTTTTTGTTAGCCACGTGGTCTCACGCTGACTCTAAGCGGTACAAAAAGGAGGCCACATCTTCCTCAGGTCAGACCTTTAGAAGCATGCCCGTAGAGTAGAGCAGTTTTTTTAAATATATCTTTTTTATTTTGAAAGTGACAATCAGAACGGGTTGACAACAAAAAAAACGTATAAAATTATGCTTTTTAATTTGACTTTAATGTTATCAGAGTAGATATTATAAAATTATCATTTTAATTCAGAGGATAATATTTAAAGTTGCACCATAATCATAATATAACTACCCGACTTACATCCATTAGCAAATATAGATGTAATATTTAGCATGCAAATGTAATAAGTAGTAGTACCTTTTTTTCATCGTTTCGAACCGACTCGATCGGATAATTTATTTCATCATTGGATTTTTATATGAACAATCACTTTAATAAATAATAAATATCAAGGATTACATAAATCGACCTAGTCCCAAACAAAGCAAAGCTTGTACTAGATACTAGGTGATAATATAGGTACATAATATATAGATAAATTATAATACTTAAATCTCGTGTTCATCACACAAACACATGCCCTGACCGGGATTCGAACCCGGGACCGCCAGCTTCTTAGGCCGTTGTGCAACCCACTGAGCCAAATTTAATTTAATACATTATTTCATAGAACACAAAACACAATACACTAGTGGCTTTTTGCGCTGTACACCTTGCGAGTCTTTCAACCCTCATATCCCCACCATTTTGAAAAAAAAACCAAAAACTGATTCGACAAAATAATATATTTATAGCTTGACTAACAGTCCTGTACCTAGCCTTAGGTATGCGAGCGGCGAGACGGGGGGGGCAGAGCAGCCGCTGATTCGTCATTCCGCCGTCGTCTGCCCCCCCTGTCTCGCCGCTCACATACCTAAGGCACGATACAGCGGTATTGGTCATACACCATAGTTATCGAATCCGCTCACAAAATTTCACGAGAATCGGTTGATAAATGCGACCTGAAGGAGAAAACTGCCGGATATCCGGTGATACGAAAGAATTTTTGCCCAAGCTGAAACGGTGACGCTTCGCTTGCTTTTCTCGCTCAACCAATAAGGGACAATGAACAATGTCATTTTATAATATTTTAAAACCGAAAGCTTAAACTTTACTAGCGGTTTTAACACCTACCATCGTAACATAGTACAATTTATAATATATAATATACTATATATGCCCTCAATTTCGTCAGCGGAGGAGAAAAAAATCATGTCCCTCATTTTTTCTTTTGCGTAGTCGAGTAAAAAGTATCCCATAACCATCTCGGAATGCCCAGCTACCCGTGTTCCAAGAATAGTTGAAATCCGTTCAGCCGATTTGGCGTGATGAAACCACAGCGACACATAAAAACATACAAGATATTTTCTTTTTAATTTGGTAAGAATCCAAATAAGGTCCTTTACAATATAGATTTTTTTAAATATATTAAATGTACCAGACATTTTATTGTTACAACTTTAGTATAGTACAGATGTGAAAATTCGTACGTATGGCGCAAACAAGACTGCTAAGCCCTCACTCCGCTTAATATTCAATATAGCTATACCCTTAAACCCCACCATTATCCATACAGGCAGCACGGTATGGGGCACCTTCTCATGCGACAGCTGTGGTAACGAGTGCGTCAAAGCATGCGGCACAAAGCACTTCAGGGCGTGTTGCTTCAACTACCTCAGAAAGAAGCGTGGGCCGGAGCATATTAAGGTAGGCAACGTATATATTCAGGCCCCTATTTCATAAACGTGACAGATGACAGTTGATAACGACAATTCGACGTACATTGCTGGGTCGCCCAGTAAAAGTGTATGCCTGGCATCTGTCACGTTTATGAAATAGGGGCCGGGTCCTATACTTCGGCAGACTCCCTCTAGTTAGCAAGGCAGCCGAGTACCTCACACCATAGCTTGCTACTGCTTGTTAAAACGTCGGTTTACAGGGCGTGTTGGGAAGGCGTTCTCTGATCCAGATGAAGGGATTACAGAAGCCATGGAAAGGATGGCTACAAGAAACTCATCGGGGGCAACCAGTCTATAACTAAATAGCACAGTACAGTATGGGGCACAGTTCCATCAAAGTTTGCGGCACGAAGCATTTCAGGGCGTGATGTTCCAACTCATTTAGAAAGGAGTTGGGACTAGCCAGAGCATATTAAGGTTAGCAACACAGTCTGGAGCACTCTCTCTTGCGAAAGCTGCAGCAACGAGTGCGTCAAAGCGTGATCACGAAGCACTTCAAGGCGTTTTTCTTCAAGTACCTCAGGAAGAAGCGTGGTCCAGAGCTTATCAAGGTAGACACTGTAAGAAGCATATTCTGGTCTTATAGTTAGGAAGACTCCCGCTAGGCAGCAAGTACGAGTGACAAAGTAAACATCGAATCCATATCAGTCCTTTTATTATTTTCACCTCTGAGCTACATGCCCTCACATTTGGTGGAGGTACGGGGTAGATAGCGAACTCCAGTTTGGACTTCTTGCCGAAGTCGACAGAGAGCCGCTCCAGTACTTTCCGATTATTCTCGATCCTCGATCCGCACCACCGAAGCCGCTTGTTCCAGGGCGTCTGAGGAACGCCCTCACTGATCCGGATGAAGAGATTACAGCAGCCATCGAAGGGATGGCTACAGGGAACTAAACGAACGAGGTCGGCGGGGGCGACCAGTCCATAACCAAATAGCACAGCACAGTATGGGGCACCTTGTGGGATAGATGCATCGAAGCAGCCCGAAACACTTCAGGGCGTGATGTTTCAACTCGGAATGAGTGGGGGCCCGAGCATATTAAGGATGACTACACAGTCTGGAGCACACTCTTGGGCAGCAACTAGTGCGTCAAAGCGTACTTCACACTTCAAGGCGTGCTGCTTCAAGTACGTCAGGAAGAAGAGTGGTCCGGGGCATATCAAGGTTAGGCTCAGTATGGAACACATTATGGTACTATATTTAGGAAGACTCTCTCTAGGCATCAGAGTACTTTCCGATTATTCTCAATCCACTATCCACACTACCGAAGCCACTTGTTAAAAGGTCGGTTTACCGGGCGTGTTAGGAACGCGCTCTCTGATCCGGATAAAGAGATTACAGAAGCCATGGAAAAGATGGCTACAAGACACTCGTCGATGGCAACCAGTCTATAACTAAATAGCACAGTACAGTATGGGGTACCTCGTGCGACAGTTACATCAAAGACTGCGGCACGAAGCACTTCAGAGCGTGATGTTCCAACTCATTTAGGAAGGAGTCGGGACCAGAGCATATTTATTAAGGTTGGTAACATAGTCTCGAACACCCCCTCGTGTGTCAGCTGCGGCACCGAGTGCGCAAAGCGTGTTGCACTAAGCACTTCAAGGCGTGCTGCTTTAAGCACCTCAGGAAGAAGCGTGGTCCAGAGCATAGCAAGGTAGGCACTGTGAGGAGCATATTCTGGTCTATAGTTTGGAAGACGCCTTCTAATTAGCCAGGCTGCCGTGTACCTTCCGATTATAAAAACCATTCTGACATCCAGATTGTATTAGACTTCGTCTCACAAAGGCTTATTGGAACTCCTTGTAAAACAATTGAATATTACTAAAATATAAAAAAAAAATATTTTTACTGAAAATATTTAGACTTGCATGTTTTTCCTAAAAACATTTAATATTAAAAAAATTATAAAATTTAAATTTTCGGTAGATATTTTTTTGTAAAAATAATCTTTTTTTTCTAGTTCTGGTCCCCAAGCGCAATGGAGGTCAAAGTGGAATCTCCGTACAAGACCAAACTCCCCGTCATAGCCTTCGAGACTGTCCCAGAGTTCTTCGCTGACCTGCCAAAGGACTTCGAACCAAACCCATTCGAAGACACCCTCGAGAATAAATTGAATATTTTCGAGGTTTAAGCTGATATGGAGTAGGCTGCAATACTGTACTGTCCAATGATAAAAATGTATGACTTTCGTATTTTTTTAACTATTTGGACGGTAGTACTATCCCTATCAATTTGTTATGAGTAAAGTTTCTGTCAAATGCGCTACGTTATGGAGTTTTACAAAAAAAATAAGTTTCCAAAATTTTATCATTCTTTTCCATGGCACAACGCCTTGACAAAATTTTAAAAGAAAATAAAAAATAACTGTTATCACTGGCAACATCGCATATTTATTGATTATTTTGAGAAATATGAATGTAACTTGAACATTTCAATACATGCATTACGTTTTCGATAATTAAGCTGCCATGATGCCAAATAATTTCATGATATCACCAAAGCTAAAGCTTTAAAAATTAATGTCAATATCTTGTTTAAAAAAATTAAGGCTAACAAATGCATGAATTAAACGCAATATAAATGCTAAAAATTTTGGGTATGTTTTGACAATACCTTTAAGTTAAATTCTAATACCACAAAACAATGAAGCAAAACGAAAAATATGTGACGGTGCCAACTAAGTAGGTATAAACGCTATTATAGGTTTAACATTTTTTTTTCTAAAAAAATTTTGTCTTGAAAGAAAATGCCATCGAAAAGAAAGTAAAAAATTTGGAAACTTGATTTTTGTAAAACCCTACAGTGTACAAATACATACAATGTCAACATTATGAGATTCTTATAAAAATGTAATGTAGGTAATTAAATTACTTCGTCGAATTCTTTTTTGTGACGTTTAAAAAGGTGTGATAAATACACTAGCTTCCAAAGTGGCGCTAAAATTGAAAATGGGATTTAATTCGCAAATATAACCAATGGTTCATGGTTTTGACGGAAACTTTCTTAGCTTGTGAGAAATTATAGATTTGTATAAAATGTATTAAGGCTGGCTACTTTAGTTCCTAGAATTCATGGTAATGAATAATTGTATTGTATAGTTATCTAGATACAAAATTGACGTGGACTTTACATTTTTATGTCTATTTTGGCTGGAAAATGGGCATAAAAACTATTTTATTATTTTTTGTTTTGACCAAAGCATATTTTTATAATTGTTATAAACTTAAATCAGTACTTAGTTGTATTTGCTCGATGTAAAGCAATTATTATTCAGATGAATCTTCATATTATTATATTTTTATTTTGTTTAAAATTTTATGAATAAAAGTCGGCGTCGAGAAGAATTCTTTTATTTCTTCATTATAAATTCGAACATTTATATATTTCTTAACTTATGACTAGTATTTTGGACAAATATAGCTCTCGTTATATATATATGAAAAATAATGTCACCAAGATGTTTCCATACTACATTACATTAAACAATGATTGTGATAATGACAAGTGAAAATAATTAATGAAAATAATCAGTTCCTTAACTTCTTGCTGGAAATCTGAATCAAAGCTATATTTTACTTAAATTAAATAATTTAATGTCACCTCCTAGGTCCTAATAAATTTACTTACAAATTACTTACAAAACATTAACATTAAAAAAACAACGTCAAATCAACGCTTACAACGAAAAATACAAAACTTATAGTTTTTAGAAAACGTCGGCCATAGCCAAAACGGATTGAATTTTTTATTATCCTAGCCAAGACGCTACGGCACTGGACGAACCATTCAGCCAAAGTCGTTTATATAATATCATATCATTTTAAGAGATGGTTACTGGAAATAACCTAAAATATATACTTACTTATCTCATTGTGTTATTTTTTTAATGCATATAAGTTGAATCAGAGTTACAGGATAATCGGTTAAAAAAACACCAAGAAAACAGTCTATTTTTCATGAAAATATTAAAACATTATTTAACATATTTCATTACTCAAAAAAATCTTGTAAGCATTTTATAAATCGATAAGTAATTTACTTACACGAAAGATTATAAAACAAGTTATATCATTTAGCGATAAATCTAATATTAGAATCAATAAAAACTATACAGCATATTAAGCTATTCACAAAATCTGGATTTCCCAAAATTTCAACAAAACTCCCTATTTCCCATCAATTTCAATTTTTTTCCCCGAAAATTTCCAGTAACCGTCTCCAAGCGTCCTTCTTACTGGTTAAATTCCTTCTGCTTCCTCCTGGCGATCTCCGCGCTGGCTTCCTGGATGGCTTCCCAAAGTTTGGCTTCGGAGACGATTTGGCGCGACAGCTCGTCAATACCGTTTTCCGATTCCAGAATTGGCAGGGTGTCATCGTCCACAAACTATGAAAGATATTTTAATACATTAGATCAGGGGTCTTCAAACTTTTTGACTCAAGAGCCACACTGCACTTAATATAAATTCGTGCGGGCCAAGACTTTCATTGGCTCGTCATAGGGTAATACATTAGTTAAGTAGTCTTAGTCTTCAGGGGTACCTAGGCGTCTAGATAACGCATAAGGAATTAACGCACTTGGTGTTGATTATGTTCATGAGTGGCTATGTGATTATGACCAATTACCATCAGTTTGTAAAAAAATTATGCAGTAAAAAAATAATTATTGGTCTGTTATTTCGGACTTTTAAATAAATCTCAGTGAGGCGGTTTCATTTGTGACTAATTACAAAACGGCACGGCACGGACTGTGGGCTCTCCCACTTTCTTTCCGCGGGCCGGATTAGAAGGGCTCGCGGGCCGGACTTGGCCCACGGGCCGTAGTTTGGCGACTCCTGCATTAGATTATTAGATAAGAGGTTAAATTTCATGTAGCTGGGTCATTCTCTTTTCATTTTCAAATATTTTTTAATAGCCAATGTTCAAGAAAAGATCTATAAAATTAACATACCAGGCATAAGTTTCGATTTATAGACTCTTATATACGAAAAGTCATACATTAATCATTATAGCCGTAAAAAGGAGGTAACGCAGCGGTAAATACCTTATTTTAATACTAAAGTGGGACATCGATCACCACTGTGTTACCTGCTTTATAATTATAAACGGTGACCAAAAAAAAATTAAAATTCATTGAAAATGACAGCTTAACAATGCTATATTTAAAATTAATATGCCACAAAACAATTTGACTATCACTGTTTGCACTTTTATAGGTGATTTCTTTTAACTGTGTGCGTTTGGAGAAATAGATATATTTCCGTAGTGTGCTGTACGTGTTTACCTCAACTCCCGCTAAAAATACTAGAAAAATTTGTTCGGTAATGATGCTTGTCATCTCTATTAGTTAAATGCAATTTCCAGTATAAATATGATTACTTCAGCGATGTCTTCCACACGAACTAAATTCGACGCGGTGGGTCGCAACGATATTTCAACCGATAGACGGCGTTATGGTGGCGACCCTTAACAATGCCCATAGATTAATTTAAGATTTTTCATAGAATCATAACCTTCTAATCTAACTTAGAATCAATGGCCTGATCTAACTGAGACCCAAGTTTCGTCTTAATCCGTTTGACGTTGTATGCAGTCATTGCGTAGCAAACATCTTCACATCCAAACCCACACATCTTCACAAACTTTCGGATTAATTAACTTAGCGGGATAGGTCATTACCTGTCTTTGCCTCATCATTTCCTGAACCGGCATCCCAGGGGCGCCCTGCGACCTCTTGCGCCCGCACCCTGAAAACATCAAGCGTTAAACTAGGTCATTCTCTCAAGTAGTTTCCGGGAAAATATCTAGATGGCGCTAGTGTCTCGAATCATAAATAAACTACCAATAATTTATCACTCGCCAACTACTGGCACGTTGTCTATAGCTAGATTCAGTAGATATTTAGTTCATTAATTCCGTGATTATATCGTTATCGTATCCCTAGTATGTAAATCTGCGGTTTGTGGACAAAAAATCTACATTGTGAAATAAAATTGATGCCACAATTAACAAATGCGTCTTGTGACACGACCTACTCGCAAATAAAACAAATACGCCCAAAGTGTGGTTACCGCACGCACTTCAATGATGCAGTACGACACCCATCGCCGCTTGAAAACTGGTTTATTTTCCGTACCGGTTAGAGCCACACTTTGAGAGCCTCACCCATAATAAAGGTTACACTCGCAATAAACCGCTCTGATTAACCGGTTAATATATCGGAGCCGCCTCGGCGCGCAAAGAGGGAACGAAACCACTAACCGGTTAGAAAGCGCTCCCCCAGTGCATAACGTTCCCAAATCAATACGGTCGAACGTAACCAAAATAATTAACCGGATTAACCTAAATAAATACCGGTTTATTTGTAACCGGTTACAAGCCCTGCCGATCGCCCGTGAAAGGTACTATCGCCGAAAATTCGGTGCTTCGCATTATCTATTCTGTGGCTTCGGATAGCCTACCCTAATAATCGTTATTCGGCAAAATCACTATTTGTGGCTTCTCTACTATAGAAGTCTGATTTGGACAACAAAAATATTGTACCAGCAGCCGTAATGCTGCACGCACACTATTTAGTTTTTCGAATAATAATAATAATAATAATAGTAGTTATCTAGTTAATATGTGTCGCTATTTACGGGGGCCCATCTAGTGGTGGGCAAGTCATCGTCTACCAGTGCCTTTAGCCATGGGACACTCTCCTGGTAGATGTCCGATTGTCTCAAGCAATAGCCCAGTATTTATAGTCCATCATTTCAATCCCATAACCCAGCATATTTAGATCTCATCACTCTCCAATAGTTCTTGCATCTAGCGAGTGCTGTCTCTGTGGGCGTCCCATGATAAGGGCAGGAACAGCACCCGCGCGGTGTACACTTTACATTTCATTACATTGTCGAAAGGGCCTATACGCGTTGCCTTCGGCTCCGCGCACGCCTCCCAAAGGTCTGGGACACCATTGTCCTGTGAGTGGGTGTGACATAGAGGTAATAATAATAGTTATACCAGTAAAGGCATTGCAGAACGGTCTCTTCTTTGGCGTCATCACCACTTCCTCCGACAGCCGAGGGTCGAAGCCCCTTGGGATCTGGAAGTAGAAGAAATTTCTTTGAAACACAGGTACACTAGTCATATAATTGGGTACACTGTATTTATAATTAACAATAAAGGGCCTAAAGTTAACCCTTGCAGTACACCTCAACTAACATCTAGGTACATTGTTCGGTTTATACACGTTTCAGTTCCGTTCTTACACCTTTGAATTCTAAAATACACTTTCTGTACCAATGATACGCCTTGAATAACTTAAATGACAACATCCTAATGTTATGTTCTACTGTATCAAAGGCAGCACTGAGGTCCAATAATAAATTTTGCTACTTCCTTTTATTTCATTAATCAATGATAACTTAGTGTGACGTTTATTATAATTATGAAACTGTTAAAAATACCTTAGACAAGAACGTAAAATAATTAAGTCTTAGGGCTATAGTACACTCCAAGGTATTTTACTGTCTAACAGTTCGATTTCTCACAAACTAGTATAAATTTCATATGGGACCGTAAAAAATCGGAACTAAAAATCCTTGTAGTGCACAATCGCCCTTAGATGAAAAATGCCTATTCATTCTCGATTGATCTGAATAGGCTTATGTCCTAAAAAATATATATATATATCCGTCAGTTACATTATCAAAAAATATTGGACACGTATTTTTTCTTTTGTCAATTAGACAAAAAATGATGAAGATAGCCCGTTAAAGTTCCCCGTGACGTCACGACGGGCGACCGTTTTTCGCGCGGCGTGTCGTCATGCGCCCACACTCCCAAACTTTGACGCGCTTTATCATTGTAATTTTTTGTTTGATTGACAAAAGAAAAAATACGTGTCCAATATTTTTTTATGATGTAACTGACGGACAAATTAGAATATATTTTTTTACCCAGGAAACTACCCTGTTGCAATGTTGTTGTTTTCTTATCCATAACTGTATGATGTAGGTACTAATCGAATTTGAACTGGTTTAAACAGAACCATAAACCTCGAATAGTATTTAGTAGTCAGTGGGAAACTTTCAGCCGCTACTCTTAATTAGTGTTGTAACGGATGTGGTTTTATCGGAACCGAAAGCGGAACCAGATGTTTTCAATTTAGTTTATCGGAACCAGAAACGGAATCGGAACCGAAAACGGAACCGGAACCAGAATCGGAGCCTGAGCAATAAGGTGTCGAGATGTTAAGGGCCGGAAATTCCAAATATTAATCATTTCTATCATCAAGTAAAGCCATTAATTCTGATTCAACCTTTTCGTTTATCGCATCGTTGATTTTATTTTGTTTTGTATCATGGATCCATATGTGTAGATATGCCATACAAGTAGTTGAAATGAACGGCCGCGTTAAGCATCAACATCCGTTTTAACTTTCGTTTCAAAAGTAACGGAACCAGAACCGAAACGGATGTGTAAAACAAAACGGATGTTCCGACTTAACGGAAACGGAACCGGAGCTCCGTAACATCCCTGCTCTTAATTATGGAGGTTGTACAGTCAGCTGCAGAGAAAAGTAACCCCCCTGCCATACTAACATTATATGGCAGAGGGGTCACGTTTCTCTGCTGCTCACCGTACTATCAAGACCTTGATTGTATGTTTAGTTTTTAGCTCTTAAAGTTTTTATTTAGTTGGCCGAGTGAGCGTAGCGAGCGCAGCGTCTTTGTTTAGTTTGGGCAAAAATGCTTTTGTATGTCCGGATGTCCGGCTGTTCTAATCAACAGGTCGCATGTCTCAACCGATCCTTGTGATTTTTTTAAGCAGGTTTGATAATTATATGGCATTTTTTGTCAATTTCGTTTTCGGACTTTTTCCAAAATTGCGAAGATATGGGGTTGAAAGACTCGTTTTTAATTGATCTATTTCAAGATGTACTATGCATATATGTACATATAACTACATAGTGTTTGGATGGATATATTATTTAATACTTAATTTAACTACTGAAGAAGAGGAAGGATCATTGTTTGTGAGTTACCTACGCTATATACTACAATGTACTTCCCTAGCAGTGACTATATCTATCGGCATGCGGTCCATATAGGCATACATGCACTACCCTGAACGACCATGGTTCCAAGGCATAGAAATTGCTTACCCTGAAGCCCTGAACGTCCATGGCACCTTTTATGCACAGATAAACTGCTTACCTTGGCCAAAAACCCACGCCACTGACTACCCAGGTATAGTTCATTTCAAATACAATGGCCCTTTCCACTTGAGACGGTCGTTAAGCGTGAACAGGATTAGTTAGTATAGGATTAGTGATAACAAAAGATACCCCGCACTTAACTTCACTGTCGGTAATACTGCCACGTACCACTTTGAAGAGCTGAGATCGTAAAGCAATTAGTAAACATTAGATAAACATTATGGTTCTCATTGTGCAGTCTCAAGTGGAAAGGGCCATGGTATTTGAAATGAACTATAGAGGTAACAGAAATGCGAATGCTACCATGGGCAGGAGTCACACTCAAAGACAAGGTTCGCAATCAGTACGCCAGGGGAAGCTTTTTGATTTGTTTTTTGACAAACTGAGCGAGTCCAGGCTGAGATGGTACGGTGTCGGTGACGTAAAGCGTAGAACCGAGAATCATGTCGTGAGGAAGTGCCTTTCTATAGCTACTATTAAGACCACCTGGCTGACGAATGTCCAGAGGGACATGAAGGAACTGGGTCTGAAGGAAGAGGACACACAGCGACGGACCACGTGGCGTCGCATGACTGGAAAAGCCGACCCCGTGTAGCAGGAAAAGGCGAGGCCAAAGAAAAAGAAGACTGACTACCCAGGTAGCACACAAGCTGTATAAGACCTTATACGACCATTATACAGCCCGTTTCAGCATTATAAGGGCTGTAATATAAACACTTAAACAGCTTCTGTGTTACTTGGGTATATCACTTACACTGGCAGAGTAGCAAATGTCGATGAGCAGCAACGCGAGAACTGGCAGAATTAGCGCTGGGCGAGTCATGTTGAATTGTTGATAGTAGCTGATGATCTCTGTAAACTAAAAATATTTGAATTAATAAATGGGAAACCTACACGACAGAAAGCTCAGAGTTGCTCATAGTGCAATGAAACCATCTATACTTGGAATTTCCCTGTGTGATTGAATATATCCGCAGGAGAATCATGGCCATCAACATCGCTCAGAGAGTTGCTAATCTTAAGAGTCCCCGGCAAGCTCGGTTCTCCATACAAACGTAGTTACGGTCTCATTTTAAAACGACTGGCTAGTTTGCTCTGAAACTTTGTACTTAGAATAAGTTAAGGTATATCCAGGTTTGTAATTGGTTTATGTAGCTTCAGATACCGTAGTAAAAAAAATACAGTTAATTTAAGTTTAATATTTTCTTCTGTTTCCGCGATTATTACTCATTGAAATAAAACAATTTAACGGATTATATCGCGTATATTATCTCATTTTAGTTCCCGACGTTTCGGAAGCTTTCCAGCTTTCCATGGTCACGGGAGGACTCCTGAGTCCTAATAAATAATATAATTTAAGTTTTTCACTCAAAATTTGTTTTCGCTGTATTTCATTTGTTTTATAAACTGGAGCCATATAAACTAATTACACACCTAGACATACCTCATGTTATTGTATATGCAAAGTTTTGTTACAATCCAACACGTAGTTTTAAAATGAGAACGAAACTCCGTTTGTACGGGAAGGTGGAATTCGGTCGAGCTTGCCGGAATTCTTAAGTTAATTGTAAATTAGTGTAAGATTTGCATGCCATACTTTGGCGGAACATGTATTTTTTTAAATAAAAGTATGTAATGTATGTTTTAGCAGAGAAATAAATTTGAAAGTGGACGGGGCACATTGCTTCTGTAGAACACAATAGACATTGGGGCGGAAAATATCTAAGGTAGGCGTGAAGAATTATAAAGGTAGTCTGGTGATTTTTTGTCCAAGATTGAAGAAACTGTTGGATATGGGTAACACACGTCTGGTCGTTATCCTATATTACATTATCCAGCATTGTTAGCAGCTGATATAATTTAATATCAGGGACATACATTGACTTAGTTATAAGTAAGGTTCCGTAAAACCTCCCAATAAAAATCTAGGCACCTAAGTATGGTCCAGAAAGAAATGACCATATAAAAAACATTATTAAGGATTTGTATTCTTCAGAATTATGAAGAGATTTATGTTCTTATGAAATCATTATCATTACAAATATAATAATAACTTAGGCGGATAAAGTTCGATTTAATTACTAATGTCGATACTTGGATTCAGATTAGATAGTTTTACGATTAAAAATAGGAAACTCGTTCCAGTTAAAGTGCGTGGTAAATTGAATAACATGCAGTTACCGATCTAAACCTAACGTTTACAAAATAAAAGATCATCTGTTTCGCCATAATGCTTTTTAAGCATACATTCTAGGCCAAGATTAACGAATTTGAATTGAGGGCTAGAAGGGGCCAGAACTCTTTAATTTCGATTGAAGCTATCTATAACAGAAATTTTGCATAAGTATGAGTAGGTACGACTAAAAACGTTTATGCCGGTAGCACAGCTCCGCCGCGAAACCGTGAAACGCCATACAGAGCGCGCGAAACTAAAGCGGAACTTCCTTGGGTTCGACGTTTCGCGGGGGAGGTGTGCTACCGGCATAAAGGGGCATCCACATTTGTATCATTTCATCATTTGCCCGATCAGATCTTCGTCCCGTGGCATGATCGCGTGTCACGATCACGCTTTTGGACGGTGCGCCGATCCGATCGCACGAAATCCATGTTGCTTCGCGTATCACACACGTAGATCGGACGAGCGTGGCGTGATCGCCGCGCCGACAGTGAGCGTCCAAGCAGCGCGATACCCAGTCATGCCACACCACGGTGATCGGATACAAGCAAATGATACAAGTGTGGACGCACCTCAAGGTGCAGACAATTGTCAAGAAGGTCGGAATCGGAAAGCTATCGGAAATCAGGGAATATTTGCAAGTAAATCGTTTCGAGGCGTACTAATTTCGAAAGAAAATTGTACCTTCTTACTTATACCATACTTTTCAGTAAAATGTTACAGAAAACACAAAGATTCTCTCAATATCGTTAAATTATTAATATTATGTTTCGTAGCTACTAGATCAAATAAGGTATCATGTGAAAGGGAAAAATTACATTTAGTTTTCTTAAGGAAAATGTGAACAACACCTTTATATCTGAAATTTACCAGACGAAAATTTTGAAATTTTCACAGTTTGTATAAATAAATTACACGCAAATTATAACAATGTCTCAAACTAGCTATTTTATTTTTTTATTGTATTAAAACCCTTTTGAACAACTTGGTTGAGTTAAGATTGCACCTCACTTGTATGAAATGCTATGGATATCAGGTGCAAACTTAACTCAACCGGAACCGGTTAATAATGTTAGGGTAAGTGGAAGTTTGTACGGAATCCTCGGAGCACGAGTCTGACTCGTACTTGACCGATTTTTTCAATTATTCAACTTTAAGTGTCCCCGGCAAGCTCGGCCGAATTTCACCTTTCCATACAAACGGAGTTTCGTTCTCATTCTAAAACTAAGTGTTGGATTGTAAGGAAACTTTGCATATACAATGACATGAGGTATATCTAGGCCTGTAATTAGTTTATATGGTTCCAGTTTATAAAACAAACACAAGCAAAATCAAGTTTAGTATGAAATACTTAAATTCGCTGTATTTTTTTACTAAGGTATCTGAAGCTACATAAACTAATTTCAGGTCTGCATATACCTTAACTTATTCTAAGTACAAAGTTTCAGAGCAAAGTAGCTAGTCGTTTAAAAATGAGAGCGTAACTACGTTTGTATGGAGAACCGAGCTTACTGGGGACTCTTAACTATTCGGCTGCACGTAGGAAAAGCCCTCGCCAGCGTGTTTCGTGAAAGGATCTTCTTACTCGCAAGACAACACTGAGAAGTCTATTTATCAATTCAAAATAACTTTCAACTTCTGCCGGGGGTCGCTAATTGACTCACAAAAGTTAACGGCTAGTTAAAGTAAAGTAAAGTAAGTTAACAAATAGAGAAGGTTAATTGTTTGACTGTTTGTTAAAGTTAATTTGTCCACTTGGGAACAATGTTATGTTTGGACAACGTCGTATTTTAGAAGGGAATACGTGTATCTTATCATCTTTTGGCACGGAGGGTGGAAGGAAGACAACTTAATGCTTGGGGGGATGTTTTCATTTCGTTTACAGTTTGTGTTTTAATCATTTAAGCAAATTATACAGGTTGTTACTGAAATCCATTATAATTAAGAGGAGAATTTGTTCTTAAAATACAGTGACAGAGTGTGAGCATCATTTCTCCAAATCTTTATTCCGCAAAATGTTCGATTCTCATATAATGATAAACAAAATATTCTTACTTGCCGGCTAACCTGCGAGAAATAGTATTGTAGGTCCAAAAATCTAAAGAAAGCCTTAGAAATCAAAAAGACTTACGGCGGTAAAAGACGATTGCGATTCGAAGAAGCTGATAATATTGTGTTGCGCCCCTCATCAACTTGTCAATAACGTATAGAAATAAAAATGAAATCGGCCATTTTTGCTTTACTGTTGAAGGCAAGAAGCTTGAGAGTAACAAAGAACATTGTCTGGTAATGATAATTGTGTATTTATAAAAACATCTATACTATTATAAAGCTGTAAAAATGAAATGTCTGTACATTAACATATTACAAGAAATGATTGTAACGGACTATTTGGTCATTAAATCATTTAAAGGTGTACGTACATGCCAGGTTCAGATTATATTCTTTACAAATTAAGTCCATTTGGCATGTATACTTGTTAATATTTTCTTCTGTTTCCGCGATTATTACTCATTGAAATAAAACAATTTAACGGATTTCGCGTATATTATCTCATTTTCCGTGACCATGGAAAGCTGGAAAGCTTCCGAAACGTCGGGAACTAAAATGAGATAATATACGCGATATAATCCGTTAAATTGTTTTATTTCAATGTACACTTGTTGTTTTCTCAAAGTGGGTAGTTTGCACAAATTGTAACTTTGACAGAAAAAAATATATCTTTTCTCAGTAAACCCGTGTACATGGAAAGCTGACAAGCTTCCAAAACGTCGGGAACTCAAATGAGATAATATACGCGATATAATCCGTTAAAATTGTTTTATTTATCTATAGACCGAAGTAAAAATGTATACAGTCGATTGTTGTAAACAAAATTAACATCAAGGTTTAAAAGATATGTATTTGTGTTTGTTTAAATGATACTGTGGCGTAATAGATAATTTGTTATACAAGGGTGTAAAGTTGTACTTTACCCGCGAGTGTGGAATTGAAACAAGAGCAAGCGAAAGCATTCTATAGTTGCTCGCTTCGCTCGTGGTTCTGAAATAGAATCCTGAGCGTAGTGAGATACGAGAAGTAAAATACAACACACGGGAAGTAAAATACAACTGCATCCGTGTGTAAATCAAAACTTTTCACCTCACTATAGCGAGGAAAGTGCAACATTCAAAAATAGCTAAAAAAAAAGTAAATTTTTGTAGACAATGTTGACATTTCTGTCGATGCGTTTTGTAATTGCATCGACTCAACTTATGCGTTCAGAATTATATTCAACACCATCATAAAAAAACAAATGTTGCTTATGGAATTTTAAGGTTTATGACTTAAAATCATTAGAGTTGTGAAAAATCATTAGAATTGAAGCTAAATACCAATTTTTATGAAATTCTTAAAGCACTTATTTAATGATAATTAATATCGAACGAAGCATTATTATGAGCGTTTAACGTTTTATTATCTGTAAAGCTTACTTAAACACGCTCCAAGGTCAAATTACTTTCCCCACTAGTGGATGAAATGCGTTTTTACCCACTTGTCTTAAAGGATAAAAGACGGATTTCAGAGCTAGTGAGGGGAAAAATATACAATGCACACCTGAGAAAATTAATGTTTCCCAATTAAAATTTTGTCATCATTCGTAATTATCCGAGGAGAGTCGCAGGCAAAATCTAGTCTATCACGTTTTGACTTCCTACGCAGTTATTCTAGTTATCTAAACCATATCTATTACTGAGCAGTATAATACAATAATAAGCCGTAACAGGGAACATACAATAAACACACCCCAATGAGTGAATTCGGTTACGACTGTCATACACTTTACGACGTGTAGTATGACGCGTCAATTGTACTAATGATATTTTGGTAAGTCCCCCACTAAAGAACCTGTCGCACCTATTCGGCAGTGCTTAATTTATTTTTACCTGACTACGCCAAAAGGTCAGGGATATGATAATGATTTTAGCAGTACCTACGGTTAAAAAGTATCAGCTACCCGTGTAGCAAAATGAGTTGAGATCTGTTTAGCCGATTTGGCGTGATGAAGCCACAACGACACATACCTATACAAGACACCTATACTCCAAATTTAAAAAGTATACCTTCATCTTGTAGTTTTTGAATAAAATGCCTGTGACATGCGGACGGACGGACATGACGAAACTATAAGGGTTCCGTTTTTGCCTCTTTGGCTAAGGAAACCTAAAAACCAATAAAATATACGACGTTGCCAGTTAAGCAGGTATAAACCCTCTGTAGCTATTTTTATTTAGTGTTTAGTTATTGAAGTAATATATATTCATGTCGACTACGGAAGCTTTGATACAGAGCGGCCCGACCGGTTTTAAGAATTTTGAAATTTCCATATTTCTGGCCCAATCTAAAATGTTGTTTAAGGTAACAGTAACAAAATCTTTCTGATAAACCGCCAAAGACGCACCTTAGAGATAAAGAAAGTAAGCAATGCAAATTTCCGGAGTAGGCAGTTGTGTAAATCCTTCCTTTTTTGAATTATTTGTGTAGAAACGTTAATATTTTGGTACGGAACGGATGGTACGAGTACCTACAATTTGTAGACTTGATTTTCTTTATAATTATTGTCTTTAGGAAGAGCTTCAAAACCTTTCAGGGAACATTCCTTAGGGAAATGTTTGATGCTTACATTGTGTGTACATACTCGTACCTACCCGTTAATATTTAGCAATGGCACAGTTGAAAAAGTATTGCAAATCATCCGTAGGCCAATGTATACATTTTTATAATAAGTTACCAGATGATGCTTTCAAATTACCTTTTCCAGCTCTAAAAAAGTACTTTAAAAAGTCTCTAATGGCAAAGGCATATTATAGGGTAGAGGACGCATGGCCCAAAACAGAAACCAGATATTTACTTTTACCGGGACAGGGTTCTGATTAGGTGGCATATCAAATGTACTTAAGTTGTTTTAAATAAAAAATCATATTTTGCTTTTTTATCTTCTATTATTGTTTTACTTTTATAAGTTAATGATATGTTTTCTTGGAGAACTACGCAATGAGTTTATACTTAAAACATATATATATTTAGGATAGGCTAAGTAGAAATACTTAGTGTAATAGATATAAGAGTTATTTCGAAAAAATGACTGACTGTTGAGTTTTGTTTCGGCTTTCTTCTCAACAGTGGTCTCCTCTTTGGAAATTCCGTAGTCAGACTTGTAAAAGCGCCCTTGCACCTACTTAAAGAATAAAGATCATTATTTCATTGTTTTTTTGAAAAATATCAGTTCCATTCCCAGTTTTTTTTAATCTAAATTTATATACCTAGGTACTGAATATTGAATCAACACGTTCTTAAATGATCCTTATACTCATTTTGTTTTTGTGTCCCTGATATTTATTAAATGTTACCTAAGTTCAAAAGATATTCTTATTGAAAATAATAAGCGAAACAACATCAAAAAACGCGTTTCTTGCATTGGGACGCCTTTAGTTTTAATATAATTTTTATTATTTGTTATAATAACGGCTACAGTAAAGGCATCCGCAGCGTAGAGTGGGAGTCCAGCGCGGGGCGTACGCTCCAGGTGGCTTTTCCTGTATATTCATAGAATCGGAGCGGGAGTACATTTCTCGATATATAGTGCATAATTCCATGTGCCTATTAAGGTTCAGGAGTTACAGCCATGTGACAGACAGAGGAGGCTTAGTAAATAATAGGGTCCCGTTAGCACTTCGGGTACGGAACCCTAAAATACCGCCAAGTGCGAGTTGGACTCGCGCATCGAGGGAGCCGTACAAATTGGTAGGAATGTAAACAGTTCGTCTATCACGGGAGTAATGTCAAATAGGCTACTTGACTGACAGATCAAATCAGTTCCTTTTATGAACTGTCAAAACGGTCAGAAAATGTTTATGACGTCATAATTCTATACGGTCAAATTGCCTCCTTATTTTTAATTTTTGATCATTTTAAATCAATCAATCAATCAAAATATTCTTCATTCAAGTAGGCCTAGTTACAAGCACTTTCGAAATGTCAGTTACATGTGAGTGAATGTTTGCTGGGAGACATACAATATGATCCAACATTTGCTGCAAGGATTAGGGAAAACCCACAGAAACCTAATCAGATCATTTGACTTAAGAATAATATTATTGATAAAAATCATCATTTTAAAAATTAAAATAATCAATAAGATAAATCCCAAAAGGATTATCAATAAAAAAGAAAAAAATAATAATCTAGAATGTGTCTAGAATAAAATTCTAAATGTCAGAGTATATAAAACAATTAAGATTAAAATAATAATAATACCTTAGGTATTCGTTTAAATAAATTATTCATATACCTACATGACGCTATAATTTACATTAATCTACGCGGCTTTATCATTCATGTAGTCTTGTGTGCTTTAGAAAATAATTTTCGTTTCACAATATTTTTGAATTTACCAATAGACAACTCACTTATGCTGCTAGGAAGTTTATTATACAATCTCACACAGTTACCCATGAATGATCTCCTTATTTTATGGAGCCTAGTAGCAGGCACTGCGAGCTTATGCTTATTTCTAGTATTAAAATTATGTATATCACAGTTCTTCTTAAAGTCGGTAATATTTTAATGTACATACATAATATTCTCATAAATGTATTGACAATGCACTGTCATTATATTAATGTCCTTAAACTTATCTCTAAGCGAGTCTCTATGGTTTATTTTATATATCGCACGAACAGCCCGTAAAATCGCCAAAAGCTTAAAAATAAGTATTCATGTAGGTAAGTATGCTTTCTACGTATTTTCAGAAATAAAATTTACGTTCAAGCGTGACATCATTTATGTTGACTACAGGATACGTATACGTCTATTACAGGATAGTGTAGAATTTGTAAGTGTGTAAATAGTTCGTCTATTACAGTAATAGTGTCAATTTTCACCCTCACTACTGGTTGGCAGTCCACAACTGTGCGTTTTTCTAGAAATTTCCTGCCTCGCACGACTGAACTGTGGAATAAATTGCCGCCTGCAGTATTTCCGGACCGACACGCCTTCAAGAGAAGAGCGTACTCCAAATTTTCACGGATGATGTAATTCTGTTGCCGCTATATCAACAAATACTAAAAACAGTACAATTTTATGTGAGTCTGCTTATGTCAGTAACCAATATAAATTGACTGAACACCGCGTACCTCTTGCTTAGGAGTAGGGCTCTGCTAACACTGGATTTTCATAGATACGGCCGTTTGTATCGTATGTATTGTACGGAACCCTCGTTGCGCGAGTCTGATTCGCACTTGGCAGGTTTCTTCCTTTTGAGGTACGGAACTCTAAAAATGGAAGACCTCAGCAAACAACGCCGCGGGCTAGCATTAATATTTTACGACGTAGTCTGTCGCTACATTTGGCAATGTTATTGTACCCCACTCTTCAAATTGCACGTTAAATCCTTGGTAATGAAAAACCAACATGGAGACATTGTAGAGACATACGTTTTAATGCCGTGAAACGGTCTGAGATGTAGTTATGTGGTTATTCATATTGTACGATGGTTATCATTATCATATCTAGAAAAATATACAGAAGGGTTTAAGTATACGAATACGTTTATTTGTGAAACATAGGTACAGAGTTGCGGGTCTATGATGGTTGCGTTTGTCACGCGATAAATAAGTGACAAAGCTGCCGTCACCGAGAGTAGAGTCAGTGCGAGAATGACAGGCGCGTTATCATATCATTTATCGCGTGATAAACGCGACCGTCATAGGCCCGTTGGTGTTGGTATAATGCGGTAAAGCTCTCTATGTTTTGTCGGTAGGCATATAAATGTTTGGTTTTTGTGACATGTGATGTGACATTTGGTGACATGCATAAAGAAAATAACTAAAATTAAAATATCGTCTGCTGGAAATATCAGTCAATCTTAGAATGAAACAATATAAACTTAAAATAATAATAATAATAAAATACCTATAAACAATCCATACTATTCATACTAATATTATAAATGCGAAAGTGTGTCTGTCTGTCTGTCTGTCTGTCTGTCTATCTGTTACCTCTTCACGCTTAAACCGATTTGGATGAAATTTGGTATGGAGATAGTTTGAGTCCCGGGGAAGGACATAGGCTATCTTTTATCCCGATAAAATACCCTTATCCGCGATAAACGAATTTAAGGCGGACGAAGTCGCGGGCAGAAGCTAGTTAATCATAAATCTATGTCATTCATAAACTGCTGAATGCTGTAGTAACGTCACTACATACATACTCACTGGCTGGAAGTTTATTGTATATTGTATATTAATCACCGTTGACATGTAAAAAGTATGTAATACATGTTATAGGGCCGTCAATCACTTATACTTTAGATCGTGCGACTATAAGGAATATTCAGTATTAAAACTATAATTCCTTATTATAGCACTAGAAGGCAGCCGTAACTCCTCCGCGAAGGAGTAAGAGTCATAACCCCTCTTTTTTTTTATTCATTGTAGTTGGGTAAAAAGTATCCTATAACCACCTGGATATACCCAGCTACCCGTGTACCAAAAATAGTTGAAATCCGTTTAGCCGATTTGGCGCGGTGAAGCCGCAACGACACATACAAACATACAAAAAACCTAAAATAGTAGATTGTTTGACAAGGGGCTAAAAGAAGCCATTATGACACGAAGTGATTATTTGGACGAGCTCACGAAGTGAGCGAGGACAAATATGTCTGAGTGTCATAATGACTTTTAGCCACGAGTTAATCACACTGCTTTTTACTTCCACTGCGAGAATATAAAAAAAGACAACATTAAAATTGTATATTTCATGAAAAACTAAAAGTACAGTTTGAGCAATTCTATCAGAAAATTTGGCCAATCTGATCAGGTTGGTTTGTTTGTATTTAATTATTCGTAAGGAGTATGTAGCTGGCCGCAAGTTTTTGTTTTCAGTGGCATAGAAATTTGTATGGGATTATATGGCTTTCTTTTAAACCCTAGGGGCTAAATGTACTATTTTAGTCTCGCTTCGCGAAGCTAATATGACGTACTTTTTGAGCAGGAGAAGATAAAATAATATTTTTCGCTTCAGTGACCTCCAAATAGTCCGTTACAAGAATAGGGTAGTTTCATGGGCAAAAAATATATTAGTCTAATTCGTCCATCAGTTCTATTATAAAAAAAATATTGGACACGTATTTTTCCTTTTGTCAATCAAATTCAAATATCAAAAGACAAAGATAAAGCGCGTTAAAGTTTGGGAGTGGGGGCGCATGACGTCACGGGAAACTTTAACGGGCTATATTTTCATAATTTTTTGTTTAATTGACAAAAGAAAAAATACGTGTCCAATATTTTCTGATAATCTAACTGTCAGACTAATTATATTTTTTAGGACACACGCCTATTTTTTGAGAATATCCTCAATATACAGACATGTCATTTTTACAACTTTATAATATTGAAATAAAACAATTTAACGGATTATATCGCGTATATTATCTCATTTTAGATCCCGACGTTTCGGAAGCTTTCCAGCTTTCTATGGTCACGGGTGGACTGAGGAAAGATGTATTTTCCTCTGTCAAAGTTACAATTTCTGCAAAGTACCCATTTTTGAAAATAAAAAAATAAATAAAGGTGTACATACATGCCAGATGGGCCTAAGCTGTAAAGACAGTTACACATGTGCCAGAAGGGCTTAATTATTTTATTCTAATAATTTACCAAGCAAATACATCTTTTCTCAGTCCACCCGTGACCATGGAAAGCTGGATAGCTTCCGAAACGTCGGGAAGTAAAATGAGATAATATACGCGATGTAATCCGTTAAATTGTTTTATTTCAATGAGTAATAATCGCGGAAACAGAAGAAAGCTTTATAATAGTATAGATGTTTGCGAAACCATTAAATCACTCCTACCTGCCTATTGATTCGTCGTTGTTACATTATTAAAAATAACTTCTCCATTATAACTTAAAGTAAGAAAGTCGGTATAAGTAGTTATTAGTAATCCGAAAGGTTTCGGAAATATCGCAAGTCATAAATATTCTATTACTACCTTTGGTTCTGAACGTCTTACATTATACGCACAAGGGTCCTTAGAGGGAAGTGCATAATTCGGACTCATATTGTATGCCGTTTTATGTTGAGGTATAAACGTTGATGGGACTGAAACACACGAAGATGTTACTTTAGCTGAAGCGTTTCATTCAGATAAATGTATCTATACATGGTGGGAACGAGAAACCCAACGAGTTTCACCATCGGACTCGCGCACCGAAGGTTCCGTACAAAATATACCTACGCTACAGATGGCCGTATCTATGAAAATCCAGTGTTAGCAGAGCATCGCAGTTAGCAGAGCATAGCAGCATAGCATAGAAGCACTTAAGCAAAATTTACGCGGTGCTCGATCATTTTATATTGGTTGCTGATATAGACAGACTTATAATTATACTATTTTTAGTATTTGTTGTTATAGCGGCAACAAAATTACATAATCTGTGAAAATTTCAACTGTCTAGCTATCACGGTTCATGAGATACAGCCTGGTGACAGACAGATAGACGGACAGCGAAGTCTTAGTAATAGGGTACCGTTTTATCTTTTGGTTACGGAACCCTAAAAAATGGTTTAAAACATTTCTGAGGTGTGCAATTGGCTTCATGCACGAGTTCAGCTCCACCTAGCGTCCACAGTTTTGTTGGCTCTGACGTTTTGACATTTAATCGCGACGTTGTGACAAAATATTATTTATTATAATCCAAAATTATCTATTAATTTATTTCCAAAATTACTGTGATACCTTAATTTGGGTGGAGAAAGGGTTGTGAAATCAATTTTCGTCATTCAAATCAAATGGGGTAAGTAAAATTGATTCAAAAAGTGTGTTTTATTTTGAATATGTCAGGGTTTGTTTACTTAATGTTTAGTTGTAGTTTTACTGTAAAATAAGAAGCTAAAGGTACTTTAATGGTTTCATTCAATAATAATAAACATGTATAATTGTTCCTGCATCGCTAGTGATAAATTAAATATCGTTTTCAGATCAAAATGAGTATTATTTAAGGGACTGGGTTTATTCAAATTAGGTAACCAAGTCTAAACAGATTACTTTTAGATATGACAGATAACAGCGCCAACATTAGTTTTACTTTTGGCCACTATGAGCGCTGAGATCGATTATATTACACCACCTAGTACTTCGTACCCAGCGAATAAAGAGTATCTATTTGTATTCATTCAGAGTACATGGATAGACTCCACATGTTTCAAGCTTTCTGCGAGTTCTCTTACATCTATTTGAGTGTACAACTTCGAAGGAAAGCTACTTCCTAAGTTACTTCACACTCTTTTAGACACGGTAATGACTTAAAAGACCCGAACACGTTTAATAGGGACTAAGTATAAGCTGCCCGCAAACTTCGTCCGCGGAGAAAAAAAATCATAACCCTCTTTTTAGGGTTTCGTAGCCAAAATGGCAAAAACGGAACCCTTATAGTTTTTTTATGTCCGTCCGTTCGTCCGTCCGCCCGTATGTCACAGGTATTTTACTCAAAAAGTATAACATGTATATTAATGAAATTTGGAACATAGGTGTCTTGTGTAAGCCGCTACTTAGTTTGATAGTTAAACAAAAAATATATATATTTCTAGGGGGGGCACTCCATACAACGGAAACTGAAATTCTTTTTTCATATCAATGTGTGGCACATCATTCCACAGATCTTCTAAAAGCACCTTGAGGATTAGGAAAAAAAAAAATATTTAGTGAATATTTTCGGAAATTTTCGCTCAGAAAGTAGCAAAAATTGTGTCCCGCACCTCTATTTTCTAAACGATATGCTCAAAAAATTTAAAAAAAAATTACTAATATAAAGCTTAATAAATATTTCCAACAAAAATTGTTTTCAACATGATAGGACATACCCTTTTTAAGTTACTGCCAAAAAACTGCGCTTCTCAGCAAAAAGACGTAAGTGCCGGGGAGATACGCTCTTTTGTTAGTGTTTTTTTTCATATCGTATTTTTATCATCTGTAGTGCATTTTTTTGTATAAACGGCTGCGGAACCCTTCATTGATCACGGTCCGACATGCTCTTGGCCGGTTTATTCTTAAGCGTAGTCAGGTAAAAAGTATCCTCTAACCATCTGGGGATACCCAGCTACCCGTGTACCAAAAATAGTTGAAATCCGTTTAGCCGATTTGGCGTTATAAAAGCGCAACGACACATACAAAAATCCAAAGAAATATATTTTCATTCAGTGACTTTCAAATAGTCCGTTAAAATCATTTTTTTGATACTAATAATACCATTGCATAAGCTTATATACCTGCATTAATTTCCCCATACAAGGTAGGAAGGTGTGACGCTCTAATATTCGAACAGACAGACAGAGTCTCACCATAAGGGTTCCTGTTTTGTCTTCTTGGCACGGATCCCTAAAAAGAGCTTAACTGTTGTAATATTGTTTAGTTTCCTTATTAAAATAGCAGAAATATATCCAGGGGCGGTCGGGGTAGCTGGCAGCGGATACAAGTGTCATGACTAAAATGTGAGTTCTTTTGAAATTTCATAAAGGGCTGACATTTCGGTGTATGTTTAAATAAGCACTTAAATATATCTATTAAATAAATCGTCATCTAGTACGCGTAACACAAGCCTTATTG
This sequence comes from Hedya salicella, assembly GCA_905404275.2. Taxonomy (NCBI): domain Eukaryota; kingdom Metazoa; phylum Arthropoda; class Insecta; order Lepidoptera; family Tortricidae; genus Hedya; species Hedya salicella. The sequence goes on along the minus strand of FR990097.1, from coordinate 49,652,711 downwards.
AGCTTACCATGGGACGAGTTCGATTGAATCGAGCTAGGCATACTTATCCTTAATCCTTACTATATTAGAAACGTGAAAGTATGTATGTACGTTCCACTTAATCTCAAAAACTACTGGTCGATTTTATAAAACTTTCCAGTTATGTACCTTATATATCAGAATAGGACATAGGCTATAAAGTATGTCAAATTCCATCCCTTTTAGGGAAGAAAAAGGGGAAAAAAATTATGGACAGTAAACATTTTTTTACGCTAGGAACTTGAAATCTTGGTAATATGCTTTACATTTAGATTAGAAAAATATTATAAATGCGAAAGTGTGTCCGTCTATCTGTCTATTACCTGTTCACTCTTAAACTGCTCAACTGATATGGATGAAATTTGGTAGAAATATTCGAGTTTTGGGGAAAGTCATAAGCTACTTTTTATCCCGGAAAATTACCTTTTATCCGCGATAAAAGAATCTAAGGCGGACGAAGTCGCGGGCGGCTGCTAGTATAGACATAAATATCGGTTTGTGTTGTCGATTGTCGTTGACGAAACGTTGGTATGTTGGGAACTCTAATGAGATAATATACGAGATATAATCCGTTTATATTGTTTTCTGTTAATGAGTGAAACGTTGTTGAACACCCAGAGAGTTATGAGAACAACGAAGATAGAGTCTCTAACTAGACAAAATACCCGCAGGAAGGACTGGACCCGACGTTTCGACAACACGAACTTCGTTCGCGGAGGAGACGAAGTGATAATCCCCCTTTTTTTCGTCAGCATAGTCGGGTAACAAGTATCCCTTAACCATACCAACCCAGCTACCCGTGTACCGAAAATAGTATTTAAAAAAAGTTTTTTTGTATCTATACTATTATAAAGTTGTAAAAATAAAATGTTTGTATGTGTCGTTGTGGCTTCATCACGCCTAATCGGCTGAACAGTTTTCTTCAATTTTTGGTACGGGTATTTTTACCGACTACACGGAAGAAAAAAGTGAGATTATGACTTTTTAACCGCGAACAAAGTTGCGAGCATCTTCTAGTCTGTATATACCTAATGCGAGTACACGTGTGCCTAAACTATTTTAATAACGACATTTTACTATATATTTCGCAACTTCAAAAGCCTACAAAAGCTTAGAAAGTTTAGGAAGGATTACTATTGCAAGCCCCGGGTAGGACCAGTAACCTTAACGGATGGGTACAGTGAGCTGCAAAACGATATACCCGTACTCCGTTCAAAAATATATTCGCTAGACCCGTCAATAGAGTTAGAGAAAATCGTGTATATCTTTTTGCACCCGGCTGTATCTAATTTTTTTTAAATTGTTTTTAATGTTGCGATGACGATCTCTATCGGGTGATTTGATTTGAATTCTAGTTGATATGTTCTCATAGTTTTTTCTTATTATTTTATCTTGTTTTGACATTATGTACATTGTTTACTTTCAATATTCCTTATATTTTGACAATCATGATATAAATTTGTATAATTTCGACATAAGAAAATGTGTATTATAATTTTTATCGTGAAATAAAATTATCTTATGTACTTAGTCTTATTTCAATTTATATAATTATTATTTTATCTTGTTTTGACATTATGTACATTGTTTACTTTCAATATTCCTTATATTTTGACAATCATGATATAAATTTGTATAATTTCGACATAAGAAAATGTGTATTATAATTTTTAACGTGAAATAAAATTATCTTATGTACTTAGTCTTATTTCAATCTATATATTATCCCACCAAAAACATTTCGTCCACTCTCATCTTTGCCTTAACACTGTAATATCAGATCAGATCAATGTGTAGGTACCAGATAAGTACCATATATATGTATTTTATGTGAATTTTTCAACCAAGTTTATAATTGCATTTTGGTAGGTATATAAAAAAATTATATAATATAAAAAGTCAGTGTAGTTATTATAGAAGAAGTAATTGTGTATTCGAGAAATACGTACAATATATTTAGATTTTAAATATTATCAATCATAAAACCACGGAATGCAAGTAGGTATTTATCTGGAAAATGACATATTTTGTTTTTCATTTCTTACGTTATTTATTACGCAATTTTCCTTTATTTTTAAATGATTTATGTTGTGGATCTATTTAGGAATTCTCAGGAAGAACGATCTAAGTAGTAAAATTTCTTAATATTTTTATTCGTCTTGGCGGGTGGACTACTATACCCCCCAGATTTTTTTCTGTTCTTTGCATGTAATTTCTAGTCTTCCATTCCAAATTTCAGCTTTATAGGGCAACGGGAAGTATTTCAGTTTTACTAGTTCCGTACCGAGACCGGAACCCTCTTTTTAGGGGTAGGAGGGTGAAAATTACAGATTTCTTGATTTTCCCTATAATTTATATACGTGAGTGTGCCAGTGACGAAATTGGCGTATTTTAGGTATCAGTAAAACCTAAAGTATGAATGCTAGAAGAAAATGAAATTTAGTGCATTTCATATGTTCCCCGACAACATCTTAACCTGTGAATTTGGGCTCTCAGGTGTTAACTGGGACGAAGCTATGAGGGTTTGAAAATGAGACGAAACGGTTGGGGAAAAGGTAGATAATGCCCCGCTTCTTTTTTTTCGTCTTGGCGGATTCTTCCCCTAGGCCACTAAGAATTTTGATCGTAACGTGAAAATATATTATAACTTGACAAGTTCTCTCGTGACACTCCCATGTTCTACGGGCAACGGGGGGAAAGACAGCGGGAGCGAGTAAGATGTGTGCGCGCGGCAGGGACATCGTGTTCCGCGGCGGCTATAGCTGAGCTTTAGTAATATTAGTTTTACAAAGTCTCTAGCTAAAGAAGCTTTTTCGTATAGGCTAATATTCGATTAATTAAATACTGATTTGTTTTATTTGTTTTAATTGAGATAAAAATAATATTTTCTTGTTTCCGCGATGATTAATAATTTAAATAAAACAATTTAACGCATTATTTCGCGTATATTATCTCATTTGAGTTCCCGACGTTTCGGAAGCTTTTCAGCTTTCCACGATCACAGGTTGACTGAGAAAAGATATATTTTGAGATTAAAAAGCATCCTAATTTCAATAGGGAAGATGGGTTGTTGCTACCACCAGCTCCGCGCGCTCCGTTAAGTTTTTTTATTTAAATGAGATAAATTAGTTTAATTTAACCATAAAAACTGAACACAAATTATCCGCTCAAAAGTGGCCCCTATTTGTTTTGAGTAGTATTTAAATACTGGTCAAGAGCATAATATAATAATTACAGAATCCTTCGCCACCTTTCCGAACCTTCGAGGTCCGTACAAGCGATTTAACAAACACAGCTCTACGCAAGGACTTCACATTGAGGTCTTCTTTATCCGTATTTCCCATTAAACTTTCTTTTGTGTATCTTTTCTTTGCTTTTTGTGAAGCCAAATAGATCAGACGTTTAAGTTTAAGCGTCCAACAATTCAAATTTAGACGGCAGATCAGTTTTCCGGTTTTGGTTTTTGCGGATAAAATGTAACCTAAAACACCTTCACTTATACGGAGTGGAAAAAATTGTGAATTATAAATTACAAAATTTGTATTTAAAAAAACCGGCTAATGACGATGCTCAGTGTAGGGTTCCGCAGCCGTTAATTCAAAAAATGCACTGCAGATGGAAAAAATACTTGTTATAAAAATATGATATGAAAAATTTCACTATCAAAAGAGTTGATTACATTGTGATATAGATACAAGTCAAAATGCAAAGAAAATTACGATTGCTCTCGCATGAGGTCACACCAGGACTCGAACCCGGTACCTCTCGATTATTCCCTCCACCAGCGAGCACTGTGCCAATCGCCTCGAATCCATCCGCTTTGAGCCATGTAAATATTTTATTTTTTTGAAAGGTGAGAACCAACGCGTTGATTTCAGCAAAATACTCTGTTTCCCAATTGAAAGCACAAATCAGTGACGTGAAACGTACTAAATTCTAATTAATTAATTCCTACGTCTGTTTATTTATTATTACTAAAGCCTCATTATAATTTAAAACAATAAACCTCTGTTTTATCGCTGTCTTTATTTAAACCTTCAAAGTCTAAAGCGATATTTTGTATTCAACTAGAAGGTCAGCGGAAGAGAAAAATGTCATAACCGTCTTTTTTACTTCAGCGGAGTTGGGTAAGAAATATGTGGATGCCCAGCTACCCGTGTACCAAAAATACTAAGTAATAAAAATATATAAAAATAATAAATAGTAGAAGATAACCGCAACTTAGTCCACGAAGGAGAAAAAGTCATAACCCGTCGTTTTTTCTTCAGCGAAGTCGGGTAAAAAGTATCCTATAACCATCTGGAGATACCCAGCTACCCGTGTACCAAAAATAGTTGAAATCCGTTCAGCCGATTTTGCGTGATGAAGCCACAACGACACATACAAACATACATTAAATAAAAAAAAATCGTTTTAATGACCTCCAAATACTCTATAAAAGTCATTTTTTTTTTTATATCTTCAATGTATAGACATTTCATTTTTACAATTTTATAATAGTATAGATAATTCATTAAGTAGTTTTGGCGTGATGGACCCACAACGACACAGCCACATACAAAACATCCACAAATATTTTTTTTCGATTCAGTAACCTTCATATAGTCCGTCCACTTTTTTTAAAAATATCTTCAATGTACAGATATTTCAACTTTTTACTAGTTTATAATAGTATAGACGTTTCAACGCGTTTAATAATGTTACAAACAACGAGAGTATAAAGTGTTATACAGGGTGTCCAACATGAAGGAAACGTAACGCAGTGGAACCAGTAATGTTCAAAATTGTAAGTAATTAAAAGTGAAAATTAAGAAAAAGGAGACAATTTATGCAGTGTAAAGTATGCTTATTCGTAAAAAGTAATTTCCACCATCTTAAATTCCAAAATGGACGCCATTTCCGAAATCTGCACCCCCAAAATGTAGAAAAAGACGCCCATGATGACTTTTTCATTAAAAGGTACGTTCGCCATCTTGAATTCAAAATTGGACGCCATTTTCGAAATTAATGCTCCCCTCATCATGAAAGTATCTATTATTTTTCAAAGACCTCCAAAAGACTTATCCAATTTTCAGTCATTTTCTCAAAAAAGATATAGTTTTTGGTATACTTTTTGTTCCCTTGTCATGACGAATGTTTATTGAGGGATATTATAATGTATTACTTTACCGTTAAGCTTGAAAAGTGAACAAAATATGTATAAAAAAAAGAAATCCAAAAAATCCTTAAACTGTCCATTACTAGAGCCATTACGTTACCTTAAATATGGTATACAGAGTGATCAATCCAAATGGGTCAGTAGGGAGAAGTCAGAAACTATGAGAGATAGCGAAATCTGTTATTAGAAACCCTGTGGCATTCAATTTTCTTTTTAACTCTATAGATAATTAATCTTTGAATCAAGGAAAATGGCTACATTTTGAACATTTACTTAAATAAAATAATTTAGTTTTATTATTAATTTTTGAGTTTTTCTTTCAATTGTTTAAACAAGATACCATTAAAAATGTGTTTCTATTGACGTGCGATTTGAATAACAAAGAAAAAACTTGCAGAATTTATAAGAAAAAATATAAAGATTCTGACCAGGTTCGATTCCCGGTTATGTATGAGTTAAAAAAATTACATTATTATTAAATCTAAAATCGACGCCATGGTTCCTAAGAACAGATTTCGCTATCTCTCCTAGTTTCTGACTTCACCATACTGGCCCATTTTGACCCATTTGGATTAATCACCCTGTATAGGAAATTTTGCTGGACATCCACGTTATTTTATTTCTCATTTCTTTAATTCAAATAGATGCTCAAATGCGTTGCTTTAATATACGAGTGTAAAACGCATATATTTTACGCATGACAGAACTCTTTTTCACAGTGGAAAAGTTGGTTTCATATCTCAGAAGCTGCGGAAACTATTTTAATAATTCGTTCTCTTTATAAGATAATGGACTTATGGGCAAAGTTAACATTTTCTTGAAGAATAAGTGATCTCCAGTAGTTAATAATACTTAGAATCCAGGCCTGGGGATCATCTATACTATTATAAACTTGTAAACATGAAATGTTTGTGTTTGTATGTGTCGTTGTGGCTTCATCACGCTAAATCGGCTGAACGGATTTCAACTATTTTTGGTACACGGGTAGCTGGGTATCTCCAGGTGGTTATAGGATACTTTTTAACCGACTATGCTAAAGAGAATAAGAGGGGTTATGACTTTTTCTCCTCCGCGAACGAAGTTGCGGGCGCCTTCTAGTTAAAAATATAAAATCAAAAAGTTGTAGACGATGACTGAACAATCAATTTTATTCAGCACGAGACAATAGTCGGGTAAAAAGTATCCTATAACTATCTGGAGATACCCAGCTATCCGTGTACCATTTTTTTTTTAAATCCATTGAGCAGATTTGGCGTGATGAAGCCACAATGACACATACTAACACACAAAAAATAAAAAATAAGTTTTTTTTTAAATCAGTAAATACCTAGTCATTAACAATGTTTTTTTGAAAATGTCTTCTATGTACAGACATTTCATTTTTACAACTTTATAATAGTTTAGAGTAAAGAAAAGTGAATTTGTACGATTTTGAAATTTAACTCACATATCGGTTAAGTTTTGACCGATATGTAAGTAAGGAGACAATGATGAAATGTGTAATTGTAAATTTTGTCTGAGAAACTGACGGTCAAGAGATCGAATAAATATTTATTCGTGAATCTTGTCGATGTTTCCTAGGGATTTATTTATATTTATCTATTAAATACAATTTAGTTTGACGACACGTTGGGCTCAGTTAGTGGGTTGCATAACGGCCTACGAAGCTGGCGGTCCCGGGTTCGAATCTCGGCCAGGGCAAGTGTTGTGTGAGCATGAATATTTGGTCCTGGGTCTTCGATGATTTCTGTGTATGTAAGTATTATAATCCATATCCATACTAATATTATAAATGCGAAAGTGTGTCTGTCTGTCTGTCTGTTACCTCTTCACGCTTAAACCGCTGAACCGATTTGGATGAAATTTGGTATGGAGATAGTTTGAGTGCCGGGGAAGGACATAGGCTACTTTTTATCCCGGAAAAAAACCCTTATCCACGAGAAACAAATTTAAGGCGGTCGAAGTCGCGGGCAGAAGCTAGTCTATCTATATATTATGTACATCATCGCCTGGTTGGTACCCATAGTACAAGCTATTATGTAGTTTGGAACTAGGACGATTTGTGTAAGATTGTCCCTGATATTTATTTATTATTATTTATAGTAATCGTTGGATAAATTTAATACATGCTTTATTGAGCTTACCCATGGGACTAATTCGATTTATGTAAAAAAAAATAGTTTACGATGACTTCTAATAACGAAACTCGTCCAAAGTAAATTAAGTAATAAAAAATAATTCATTCTTTTAACCAACCGGCAGGTATAATTCAATTGCAATTTTTATTGTTAGAAAATGAAATGATATATTCTCTCATTAAATAGTTTCTTTTAAAGAAAAAGTGACGTCAAAATCATGAAAAGTATTGAAACAGTTTTAGCTCGAAAAATCAGAGCTGCGAATATATATGTTGATATATGCATGTATTTTTGGCGTATGCTAATAAAAGCTATCTCGAATAAAAGTTATATATTACTCGTATTACAGTGGTATTAAAAAGAATATATAACTATAAAATTTAAAAATAAATTTGAATTTAATTTAAATTTAAATTTCTTTTGGTAAGATTGTTGTTATTTTTCAATTATAAAAAAAAAATGACGATTTAATATGTCGAAGCTGTGTCACACTTTAACAACCTACAATATAAGCACTGAAATAATTATAAAAAATATATTACGTATGCATTTTAAACTTTGGAACACCGTTTAACTTTCCAAATTTATCTTAAATACCATAAACCCACGCTAACAACAAGACAAAATTTGAACACCAGTTACTTTGCATAAAACAAAAGTCCTAGGTTTAAAGTGTCATATAAATTTCGTACGATATAAGACCTAAATTACACACAACCAATATCACACCCTTGTCTTCACGTCTGGAAAATTAAAAAAAATCCTGCCACTAACAAAGGTTACAGCAAAGCGAACACTTACCCGTATTGAGACCGAATGCAGCTCCAAGCTAAGACCCCCGTTATATAGGGCCGAGCACTGCGAAAGGAAGAGAGCCGCCATCTTAGAATTTGCCTGCGTCACAGAAATGCGTAGGAATATTGGCGAAATTATATTTTATTGTTTATTGGTGAACTAGTAAATATCGCTCTTGGGAAAAGCACTTTATTATAATATCAGTTTTATGAATTTGAAACGGTATTGTTTTTTATCATCAAAATCGATTTTAATATGGTCAGACTGCATATTTTAATTTTATTGTTGGTAGATTTCATATTAAAGACGACCGGTTTGGCTCAGTGGGAGTAACGTTGCCTGCGAAGCTGAGGTCCTGGGTTCAATTCCCGGTAAGGGCAAATATTTGTGTGATGAGCATAAATATTTGTTCCTGAGTCTTGGATATTTTCTATGTATATAAGTAATATATCTATTAAATATATCGTCGTCTAGTACCCATAACACTAGCCTTATTGAGCTAGTTCGATTTGTGTAAAATTGTCCCGTAATATTTATTTATTTATTATTTATTTATTTATTTAAAATAGATTGAAAAGAAAAAAGAAACTTAGTTGCTGTTTTATATAAATGTAGGCACGAGAACCCCGTTATATAGGGCCAAGCACTGCGAAAGGTAGAGAGCCGCCATTTTAGAATTCGCCTGCGTCACAGAAATGAGTAGAAATATATTTTAATAGTATAATAAGCTCGTAATTCGTAATAATACTTAAGAGAACAACACTTAATAAAAATTTCGCTGTATATTAATGGTAAACACATCACTCAAAACGTAATATTTTAGTAAAAAGATCGAACCAATAATTATAATTTACGAAATACAATGTTTTAATGTTTATTCGTTCTGAATGGTACATTTGAGAATAATACTTAATAAAATTTCAACTGTATTCATTTCAATGGTAAAAACATTACTCAAAATGTAATGTTTAATGTAAATAGATTGCATGTTTCTCGTTGCATAGGGCCACAGCCCTATGCAACGTATCAGTATCTCAGTATCTCAGTCCACAGACTGAGAAAGGAAGAGAGTCACCATTTTAGAATTTACCTGCGTTACAATAGTAGTTTTGTACCTAGTGTTTATTGGTAGTAAGTGGTGATTTGGGAATAGAACTTAATTCAATCTCCAGATAAACTATTTTGAATGTATCATTTAATCTCGTTTTTTTGCAGAATTGGCTTAAAGTTTAGCATGTAAACGTACATTTGATAAGAATTCAATAATAATGTAAGTTATCTCGACTCATAGGACACCATTGTGACGTCTCCGCTTCTGGGAATAAATAACACAACACAAATCGAACTAGTCCCATGGTAAGCTCAATAAGGCTTGTGTTATGGGTACTAGACGACGATATAATACGGTTTGATATAAATATAACTCACTAATTTGCTCATTGTACCTTCTTTTAATTACCTATTATCTTTCTATACATACAAGGCACATTGATTCCATAGAATGCTGCCGTTCTCTTGACTTCACAGTGGTGTTCACTGCTCATTATGCGTTATTGTAATGTATATATGTATACTATTATAAAGTTGTAAATTTTATACGTCTGTACATTGAAGATATTAAAAAATGTATATTGTAATGGACTATTTGGAGGTAATTGAATCGATTTTTTTTTAATGTTTGTATGTGCCGTTGTGGCTTCATGACGCCAAATCGGCTAAACGAATTTCAACTATTTTTGGTACACGTGTTTACCCGACTACGCTGAAGAAAAACAAAGGGGTTATGATTTTTTCTCCTCCGCGAATAACGTTGCGGACACCTTCTAGCTATGTATATTTCTAAACGTAATCATTTTGACTCCACAGACGCCGCTTTGCTCTCGCCACTTCCCACCGGCGCCCCGCGGCGAACCGCGAATGCTTCTTGACATAACACACTGTAGTGCTCATTATGCGTTATTGTAATTAACTATATTTTTTTATGGCACGGAGTAAGCGATTGCACTGATGGTGTATTATAGCGGGCAAACGAGCAAACTGATCGCCTGATGGTAAGCGATCACCGTCGGTCGCCCATTGACACCTGCAATACCAGAAGAGTCACAAAGTGCGTTGCCGGCCTATTAGGTGGGAGTACGCTTTTCTTGAAGATTTGAAAGTCGCAACGGTCCGGAAATACAGCCGGCGACAATAGGGATGTTGACAACTTTTTGTGGTATGTTATAGAACGACCTTTTTATTATAGAAATACTGGTGAAAAAACTACTTCTAAGTCATAAAAACTCCACAAGATACAACAACGTTAGAATCACACTTTTGGACTTTCCTATAAAATGCTTCATACTGAACCCTAGGACGGTGTGACGTCACACCGTCCTAGCTTTGTATGGGGAAATAAAGTGCTTCGTTCTGCAGCTATGTTAAAACTTGCGTTTATCGAAACGGTTTCATAACAAAAGTTACCACACATTTCATGGGTAATTCAATGGTATTGTTATATATTAATATTTCCATACTCTAAAAATGGACTATCCCACTTAACTTTAAAGGCTCATAAAACAAGCTACACGTAAGGTATTGAACTCAATAATTTTTTTTACGATTTGCAACATAAAAACTATCATTTCGCATCAAAATTACATTATTATTTAAGTGCAGTCAACATCCCTATTTATTCCACAATTCAGTCGTGCGAGGCAGAATTTTTCTAGCACAACGCACAGTTGTAGACTGCCAACCATCTAAGTGGTGGGGGTGAAAATATTGTCGTGTAGGACACTGGCGGAAAGGGATTACCCTCTTCTGGCATAAACTTTTTTGTCATAATCATCATTTCACATAATGCATTATTTTCTAAACATGTAAACTTCTCAGGATTGTAATAAAACAAACCTAATGCATTCAACAGGATGATACCTGAAATGGTCGTGAAAATTCGATAGTTTCAGAAAAAAATGCATTATGCCAAATGGGTAACCTGGCAGAAAGATGCGGGATCAATCAAAACAATGTTAATGGAAAAGTGTTACTATAATATCGAAGATTATTTAAATGATGTTGACATAACCCAAATTTAATTAACTTTATTTGAATTGGACATTATTTGTTATCATAAAAGTCGCATATTATTTTGAAAAATTCTGCTGTATTTATTAAAATGTGTTGTCTTATTTAGTGTAGTTTGTCGTTAAATGTGTTATTCTTAATTATTAGCTGTGTGTTAATGTAAACCAAATTTTATACGCCAACTTATTAGAAACTAATAAAAAAATATAAATAAAAAAAGAACCGACTTCAAAATAAACTAAAAAGCCAAAAATAATCGTTTATGTATGTACGGTACGGATCACATTTTAATCACCTCTTGAAGTCGGTGCCAAACCATCTATTTATTACTTCAAATATGTAGATAAATAATAGCCTTTAGTTATTATTTATCTACATATTTAGTCATAGTAATTCGTATTTTTGTTGAATTAAGAACTTTCTTTACTTCAGGTTTGGCACCGACTTCAAATGGTGATTCAAGTGTGATCCGTACCTACCGTACATAAAAGATAATTTTTGGCTTTTTAGTTTATTTTGAAGTCGGTTCTTTTTTTATTTATAAATTTTTATTTTTTGCTTTTTAGTGATGGATTTTAGTACTGATATAAAGTATTTTGTAGAGACCAGAATGGGAAGATTGAGGAGGCACTTTGCACGCATCTCGAGTCTTTGGAAGTAAGAAATGTAAAAGTTGGTTAGTTCATTGTACCTTCCATCATCAGCTCAGCATGAAATGATGACAACCAGAGGAAAACAACTGATAACTGTAGAAAAATATATACAAAACATTGTTAGTGCCTATAATATTTGAGAGTTTCTCTCGATTTCCCTGGTATTCCATCATCTAATCCTGACTAGGTGATAAGGAGACTACTTCAAGGTCACACTAAAAAGAATATGACTAACAGTTTTAACGTATCTACCTATAATAGATGATTTTTTTTAAGAATTATCCTCTAACTCTTAACTATTAAGAAGTTGTACCTTCCGTCATCAGTTCAGCATGATGATATGATGACTACCATATGCAAATACTAAAATAGCTTAACGTTATAAGTGCCTATAAAATTTGAGGATTGCCCTCGATTTCCCTGGGATCCCATCATCAGATCCCAACTTGGTGGCAATGGGACCACTTCAGGAGTATATCCTTTCAAATAAAAAAATAATTTTTAAAATCGGTTCACAATTGGCGGAGTAATCGGTGAACATAAATAAAAAAAAATACAAACTATCGAACATATAACCTCCTCCTTTTTTGGAAGTCGGTAAAAAATGTAATATGTCACCTAGAAATTTACCTATGATGACCAAATAAAATTTTGATTGATTGATAACAATGCCTCGGAGCACTCCCCGTTACGAAATAATTAAATCGACCGTGTAAAAATGTCAAGGAATATTTCGTTATTGTAAATAACAAGTGATATTTTACATACGGATCAAAGTCAAACTCGATTCTCGTCAAATGTAGTGTAAAATTAGAACCAAACTATGAACAATTGCTTGAAAAATGATGTAAATCACGTTTAAGGATAGGAACTGGCTCATATAAACATTGTTATCTATATACTATGATAAAATTATTAAAATAAAAATGTCTGTACATTGAGAATATTTTCAAAAAACTGATTGTAACGGACTATTTGGAGGTCATAAATTGTTTTTTTTCCGCATTTTTTGTATGTTTGTATGTGTCGTTGTGGCTTCATCGCGTCAAATAGGCTAAAGAGATTTTTACTATTTTTGGCACACGGGTCGCTGGGATAACAGATGGTTATAGGATACTTTTTATAGACCGCGCTGTCGAAAAAAGAGGGGTTATGACTTTTTCTCCTCCGTGAACAAAGATGCGGGCGCTTTCTAGTATTGCATTATTTTCGTATAAATAGGTAATGATTTTTTTTCAGGGTATAATCCAGTAAAAGTTGCTAATAGCTATCCTTCTTAGGTACTCCTTTATAAAACAAACTAGAAACAACAGGACGAGAAAAGTCATAACCCCTCTTTTTAGTCCGACTCACAGTTGACAGTTTTAAGGGTTCCGTAGTTAAAATGACAAAAACGGAATCCTTATAGTTTCATCATGTCCGTCCGTCCGTATGTCACGTGTGCTTTTTACTCGAATACCAAGAGATAAATATTGAGGAAATTTAGAGTGCAGGTGTTGAAGTATGCCGTTACGGGGGGGGAGTATAGCTTCATACAAGTAACCGAAACTGATTTATTTTTTAGCAAATATCAATGTGTGGCAGTTATTACGACATTTCTTTCAAAATCATTAGGTTTCTCAAAAAAAAAGGATATAATCGCTTCGAAAGTAGCATGAATTGTGTCCAATGGAGTGCCCCCCTAGAAATATATTTTTTGTCATTTAACTATCATACTAAGTAGCGGCTTACACAAGACACCTATACTCCAAATTTCATCAATAATGTAATACATCATGTAGTTTTTAAGTAAAATGCCTGTGACATACGGACGGATAGACATGGCAAAACTATGGTTTCGTTTTTGCCATTTTGGCTACGGAACACTAAAAAGTATTGGGAAAAAATAATGCTCACCTTTGAGCAACTTAATCAACCCAATTATAACATCTCTTCGTTAAACCTGAATAAAGATTTGTAATAAAGATTCCATGGATCTTTAAACTCAGTAATTGCTGGTTCGGTTTGTTTGTCCTCGGCTAATTTTACGAGCGAGAGTTTAAAAGTTGAACTTCACAGATTACTGTGGTCAGCAACTTGGAGTACTAACAAAGCGGAGTGGTTATACCTAACATTGATTTAAACTTACACGATCTTCACTCATTATCATAGCACAAAAAAACGGGGCGTAATCGCGTATAAATATGTTTTTTTTTATAACCTTTCGTTGGTAATTGTTCGAAGGAACTCACTTCCTTCGAGACTATGGACGTAACGCGACGTCCGAAACGTCGAAGAATAACCAACGATAGGTAATTGTAATTAAATAAATCATATTTATACGCGATTAAGCCCCGATTGTTATGTTGTGATAACGGCTATACCTAGTTAATGTTAAACTTTAATTCAATTCAATAGACGACCGGTTTAGCTCAGTGGGAGTAACGTTGCCTGCGAAGCTGATGGTCCTGGGTTCAAATCCCGGTAAGGGCAAATATTGTGATGATCATATTATTTGAGATTTGATGTTTTCTGTGTTTATAAGTAATTTAGCTTCTGCCCGCGACTTCGTCAGCCTTAAATTCGTTTATCGCGGGTAAGTGTATTTTTCCGGGATAGAAAGTAGCCTATGTCCTTCCTCGGGACTCAGACTATCTCCATACCAAATTTCATCCAAATCGGTTCAGCGTTTTAAGCGTGAAGAGGTAACAGACAGACAGACAGACAGACAGACACACTTTCGCATTTATAATATTAGTCTGGATTTATCTGTTAAACATATCGTCATCTAGTACTTATAACACAAGACTAGTTTGATTTGTGTAAAAATTGTCCTGTAAAATTTATTTAATTAATTTATTTTATTCATGCTTTATGTATCTTAATTCATACTTCAATCTTTAACAAATTTAAGACCATGGAAATTCTAATTAATTAATTAATTAGAGTACCTTTGCTTTTCCACGAAATATTGTCTTGGTTAGATGTGACAATAAATTGTGCTCACATGCGCTTATTTTCATCCAATTTCCAAAAAAAAGATACGCATGCAAATACAACAAACATACACCAGTACGCCTACCATGAGTTCGGCACGATCGAGTATCGAGCGCTCGATGTCGGTCTATCTCTTTCGCACTTTTAGCGCGTGCGAGAGAGGTGGACTGACTCTCGATACGAGAAACTCGCTATCGCCGATCGTAAACTCAGCTCATGGTAGGTACACAGATGGTATAATCTTCGACACCTGTTTCGCCTCCACACGATATTCAAAATAAAAATCAAATAATCATTATTATTAATATTACTATGATATTCATAATCCGTTGAAAATGCCTGGAAGAGCTACTGAAAGAGTTCATGAAGGGAAACCTTCCACTGTCACTGAAGCGGAAACTCATCGACATGTGTATTTTGCCTGTCCTAACCTACGGTGCCCAAACATGGTCGCTTACTAAGAGCAAAAAGCCCAAGTTGAAGGTTTGCCAACGGGCCATGGAGCGCAGCATTCTAGGGGTGAAAAGGACGGACCGCGTCCGAAACACCATGCTGCGCTCCAAAACACGCATAGCTGACGTAGGTAGCAAGACAGCCAGGCTTAAGTGGGATTGGGCAGGCCACGTATGCCGTATGCATCCGGAAAGATGGGCCAGCATAACCACTAAGTGGGTGCCTAAAGATGGACGACGCAGACGGGGCAGGCCCAAACGGAGATGGCGGGATGACCTCTAGACGCATTTCTCAACAACTGCGGGACCTGTGGAGCTCCGAGGGAGAGGCCTTTGCCCAACAGTGGGACACAAATACAGGCTATTAAAAAAAAACATAATCCATTAAATCTATGTCACTAAAAAATGATTAATTATGTATAAATTATTTAAACGTAAATTGTAGTTAAAATGATATTAAAATATCCCAACAAAAAACCGACCAAGTGCGAGTTATACTGTTTATTGTTATAGCGGCAACAGAAATACATCATCCGTGAACATTTCAACTGTCTAACTATCACGGTTACTGAGATACAGCCTGGTGACAGACAGACGGACAGCGAAGTCTTAGTAATGGGTCCCGTTTTACCCTTTGGGCACGGAAGCCTAAAAAAACCCATTTATGTATATATAGATATTTTATTTACACACGTATATATATGTATATGTATATATTAAGATGATATATATGCAATTATATTACAATTATTTTTTAGTGTAGGTATGTGTATGCTACTTTAGCTTTTAATAGTTTTAATGTTATTGTGCTCATTAGCTTGTTGGTTTGTCTATCTGCGTTGATGTTTATTCTTCTCTCTCGTTTGCTCTAAGGTTAAGTGGAAGAGATCCCTTAGAGCGATAAGTACACCTTTGTACAATTGTATTACTTCACTTTATTTGTTTTATAGTTTTTATGTACAATAAAGTGTTTGCAGACAAACAAAAACCAATTAAATGATTATTGAACACTTTTCAAGCATACTTACTCCGTGAGCAATGAACGCAAGTTGGTACTTCACAAGTCGACTTTTATACCAAGTTTCAGAAACGATTATAGCTGCGTCGAAAGTTTAGTGTACATTAGGATTTACTGCCGTTTTTCTGCTACGCAAACACCTTTGTAACAAAAATAACTTATATTGACATAGATACAGTGTGCAAAATAAAAGCGGCATGTATGTGCCTGTAAGTAGTTTCTAAATTAAGGTAGACGGAAAAAATTGCCCCTTACAACTATAGAAAATTAAATATTTTAAATAATCCCCAACACAAATGAACATAAAAACAAAATTTGGAGTTCCTAGCTTCAATATTGGCTGAGATCCGGTCACTTGGTCCACTAAGAGCTGAATATCTTGGAGACGAGTTCTCCGATTTTCATCAATCAAAGCTAAGAACGTATGGGCGCTACGATGCCACAGACAAATACACAGAGTCACAGAGTCACAGACACGTTAAACTTATAACACCCCTCTTTTTTGTCGGGGGTTAAAAATAATCTATGTTCCTACATAAGAACTGCTTGTACAGTTGCCGGAAAACTTCTTGAGCATAACCTTGACTGTTGCAGTAACCGATTTATGCATAAATGTACATGCGCAGATCTGCCATTTTTGTTCAAGAACTTTGCCGGTATCTGTACTAGCATCCGAATCAATTCATATTTGGGTGAATTTTCAAAACGACTTTTTTGGATGTCCCACACAGCATAGTTTTTTTTTGCGAAAAAAACTATGCTAAGTACCAAAATAAAAAAAAGGTTGTATTCTTTGTATTATTTATGATGAGACAGAGCCTTTAATTAACAATAATAAGCTACAAATCCCCGAAAAAAAAAATTAAAGTCCGTAAATTCACGATTAGCATAGCTGTGAGGTATGTCACACGTGAAGTTTAGCTCAGTCAATTGCATAAAACTTTGTCTGTGATAGTTGTAATTAATTTCTGTAAAAAAACATTTAAAAGGGCTCTTCCGAGCCTTTATTATAATCCAGAAAAATATGCAAAAAAAATCATAATTTAAAAATACTGAGATCGGAATGTGTTTGTCCCACGCGCGAGCATCTTTTCATGAGTCGCAAATACCTGCTGGTTACGATTGGTTGAGCTATGTAACGCCATTTTTAAGTTACTACGTCGAAGACATGCTAGTTCGCGTTCGAGTACCGAGCGAAGCGGACACGTAATTTGTGTTGTGATTTTTTTAAATAGGTTAGTTTGTGACATGATGTTTTTGGTCAGCCTTTAAGGTAATTTGTGTGGCTAGTAAATATTGCATGTTCAACTACTTTATCGGTATGTCCAATTAAGTGTTTTATAGTTTAGAACACCGAGAATCAATAGTCCTATTGTCATTTACTTAAAGCTTATACTTTAGACAAAATAAAAAAAATGCACTTTTGCTGTTATTTGTGTGGCGTAATTTGTGTGCCACGTTAGTCCACACAAATTACATTTTTTGTTTTATGTGGATATTATGAGCATTTTATATGCCTAAGGGTCAATTTCACCGACGTAGTATAAGCCTTATTCCAATAATAAATCATTAATTACACGCGAGTAAACTCATTTTACGTTTTGCCAATAATTCACCTAAAGATAAAATGTCTAAACTAGAGAATAATCTTACACCGCCAATTTCGGCTGAGTAAACTGTTAGATGTAGATTAGTATTGTCATTTTCACTGTCAAGTGAATTCAATACTTACTTCACTATTGATGTATTACTCGAATAAATTAAAAAAATACGCAGCACCATTGCCTAAGCATGGGACAAATTGTCTATCTTTCTTGGGTGCATTACGATTTCATTCAATTCATTCGCTCAACGTTCCTTAGTAACTATGCGAGAGATTGTTATTCGTAGAGCGTGGTGAAATGGAAATGAAGTTAACCATTGAGTAAATCGTTAGATTTAGTTTATACTGGGTTAGCCACTCTCGTGTAAATTGATTGTTGGTGAAATCGGCCCTAATAACACCAGTCAAGTGCGAGTCTGAGTCACGCACCGAATTTCACTAATTCCGACTTAAAGCGCCAGTTTGCCGCTGGTATCTATGGCGTCACATACAAATGAGGGGCAAACTTAAACCAAACCGGATAATTAAAAAAATATTATTAATCAAACACAATAATATATATATTGTTCGAAAATGTGCAGATAAGTGCAGATCAAGGCCTTTCATATGATACCCTACTTGACCTAACGGCTAGACTTAGTTTTATAAAAAATGGCCGCTTGGATACTCATATTGGTCGTTTCTTAGAAAATAAAAATATATTTTGTAACGTTTCCTTTGAAATACATGTGGGCTGATCATGTTTATAAATATTCTGAATTTCAAATAGATAGCATAACTTATTAAAATTAAAAATGTTATTTGGGTGGCAACAATGTCATTTGTGTGGTATGATTTTTTTGGCAGCAAATTGTAGCTAAACTATTCGTCGAAAGAGAGTGCCTCTTTCTGCATTTTGTTCATCATTCCAATATCTACCGTAATCCTTTATCAAAATTATAAAAAAAAAAACGCGCCACGAAAATTATCAAAAAGGCATGGTGTTCATAAATTTACCCATTTCTAAATTTGTATAAAAATTCAGTACTTTAGAAAAGTACTTTCTTATAAATAACAGTGTCTTAAAAATGTATTTATGTGGAGTTTGAGTCAAAAATGTTGGATATACTGTGTCAAATTCGAACGAGGAAAAGCAAATGCAACTCTAGGACCGGTTTAGCTCAGCGGGAGTAATGTGGCTTGCGAAGTTCCTGGGTTCAAATCCCGCTAAGGGCAAATATTTGTGTGATAAACATAAATATTTGTTTCTGAGTCTTGCTTGTTTTCTATGTATATAAGTAAATATACGTATCTATTAAATATATCGTCGTCTAGTACTCATAACACAAGCCTTATTGAGCTTACTATGGGACTAGTATGATTTGTGTAAAAATTGTCCCGTAATATTTACTTATTTATAGAAAAGAAAACTGTATTCTCATACAAAGTTCATTGAATAGGAGAAGGTATTTCACTCCCACCTTTATCTTTTAAACCATCTGCACAAAAATGTGAAATAATTACACAGGCAACGCTTATAAAATCCACTTTTTTTTTGTTTCAAGGAAACAGCCATTTTCAACTGTCTTTTTTACCTCCGATAAAAAAGAGGGGTGTTATAAGTTTAACGTGTCTGTGACTCTGTGTACCTGTGTATCCGTCTGTGGCATCGTAGCGCCCATACGGATGGACCGATTTGAGTGCGGTTTTTTTTGTGTCATAGATAATTTTATCCCGAGTGTTCTTAGCTTTGTTTGATGAAAATCGGAGCACTCGTCTTCGAGATATTCAGCTTTTAGTGGAACAAGTGACCGGATCTCAGACAATATTGAAGCTAGGAACTCCAAATTTTGTTGTTATGTTCATTTGTGTTGGGGGATTTTTAATTTATTTTATTTAGTAGTTATACTAAAATATATTGAATGTGCAGAAGAAATATCATTACCCAATTTTATAATTATGACAGAGTAGATGACATAGTGTATAAAGATTATATATGTTTCGGATAATATGGATTAGGATTAGGCTCTTTATTTGTTAGTAGTTTGCCATGTGAAAATAGGTTATTTCCCTTTGTCTTACGTTCCTTCAAATGAAACCAGCGAGCTGAATATTTCAATTAAGTTTTTCTATAGCTGGCGTGCGGCGGTGGCATGTCGAGTCATTTTACAATAAAAGTATATACAGTCAACTGCGGGGACAAACATACATTGTTGTACAGTCAACTACAAAAATATTTATCCAATGAAAAAATGCTTTTGTGAAAATTATCGAACAAATCATGAATACGTACAGTTTATTTTTCTCATCGTCTCCCACTACCCAAAGGTTGTCTGTAAGAGATCGCTGTTTAGCGATAAAGTCGCCTGTTGTTTAGCTCTCCTTGAATGTATTTTACTGTACTCTGTTTTGTTAGGTGTGCAATAACGAGTTATTGTATTGTAAAAACGACCGTATTCTATGAAAATCCAGTGTTAGCAGAGAGCCCTACTCCTAAGCAAAATGCACGCGGTGAAGGATCATTTTATATTGGTTACTTACATAGATAGACAGATATAAAAAAAATAGATTTTCAGTTTTTATAGAAAATGA
Source organism: Hedya salicella (assembly GCA_905404275.2). NCBI lineage: Eukaryota > Metazoa > Arthropoda > Insecta > Lepidoptera > Tortricidae > Hedya > Hedya salicella. The sequence continues at coordinate 49,632,263 of FR990097.1, read as the reverse complement.
ATTATTTTAAACAAAATTTTATCATACTTACGCATAATCACAGACTTTTGATAGTTGTGACGATGTTATTTTTACATTGTACCTAACATATAATCGTTAGGTCAGATTTTAACATATTTATTTCTTACCAGTATCAATTCCTTATTTGATTTAGCACTCTCTTTTTAAATATTCCTGATCAAATCAAAGGCGCATCAAAATTTACAAAGAAACCATACTATAGTTTCACGGTAAAAAAACATTCGCAAGAATTTCGTGCTTATTTCAATGCTTAACGTGAAGTTTTAATCATTTACCAAACAGATGTCATCCAAAATTAAAATGGCAGATCACATTAAAAATCCCAACTTGTTGCCTCACCACTCAAAGGAACTTTGACGTTTGCGTTTATTCATTCGGTCAATGAGTGAATGAATCGTATATAGCTCATCATATCTTTCACCTATAGTTGTAATTGCCACTTAAGATACTTGTGAGATCTCTTGTGGATTCAATTTAGAACCAAAAATAGGCTGCAATTTTTCTCCTTTTAGTTCTATATTGGTTGCTTAAGGGTTCTTGCCACCTATATAGAACTTAGAAATGGCTGTATATTTCACTTAACTATCTAAATAGATGTGATATACGAGCTATTTAATCTAAGTCGTGCTACTTGGGCTGTTACTTCTTTATATGATTAAACATTTATTTTTTCTTTTATTTGCTCCATATATGTAGAATTACCTGGAAATTACTCCACCGACTAGAGCCTAGCTCTTAAATATATGATGACGAACTAAGCGCTTTAGTCAAAAACACTTTTGACTGTTTTTATTAGTCAAAAGTAGTTTTAATGGCCAACAGTGACATATAAATGGCTTTATAGTGAAAATAAGAAATATATTTCCACTCTTTCTTCTATTACACAACTAGCAATAGCGATGAAAAAATGTTTCTAACACTAGTTATATAAGATGTCCACTTTCATACATATTGTAGCAACAATATTATGCGATATCGGTGGTTCCATGTCAAAACTAGGTAAGACATAAAAACTTGTAAAAATTTGCGTTCGCGAACTTATTTTTATTATCCACAAAATGATTCTTCTTTACAGAAACCCGAAACTTCAATTTGTGGGGCTTATTAGGGTGTTCAGTTTTCTTGTTTGTTTTAGATAATTTCTAAGCTTTCAGATGATGCTGCCCAACATAAAAAACCGGACAACTGCGACTCGGACTCGCACACCGAGGGTTCCGTACAAAATATACGCTACAAACGGCCGTATCTATGAAAATCCAGTGTTAGCAGCGCACTATTCCTCAGCAAAATGTACGCTGTGTTCGTTCATTTATATTTGTTACTGATACTAACAGACAGACTTAAACTTATTCTGTATTTGTTGTTATAGTGGCAACAGAAATACATCATCTGTGACAATTTCAACTTTCTATCACAGTTCATGAAATACAGCGTGGTATGACAGACGGTCAGACAGATAGACGGACGGACAGCGGAGTTTTAGTAATAGGGTCCCGTTTTAGGGTACGGAACCCTAATAAAATAAGTCAGCCAAGTACGAGCTGGACTCACGCGCCGAGGGTTCTTTACCACGACAAGCTTTTGCTTATGAAATAGGCAAGCAATTGACTTTATCTTACATGTCGGTAAGTTATTTATTCCTAGAAGGTGCGTAACTTCATTCGTGGAGGAGAAAAAGTCATAACCCCTCTTTTTTATTCAGTTTAGTCGGGTAAAAAGTATTCTTTAATCAACCATCATGGATACCCAGCTACCCGTGTACCAAAAACAATTGAAATTCGTTTAGCCGTTTTGGCGTGACGAAGCCAAAACGACACGTACAAACATACAAAAATAATCGATTAAGTGACCAAATAATGTGAATGAAAATTATTAAGAGCATTTTATATATAGAAAATATGTTGTTATAAACTGGCTGGTTATTAAAATGGTGAACGTAATCAATTTTGCGGTTAGTGTGCTAGACGCCTTCAGATTGCCATTTTCTAGGAGAGATGTATTGTATATAAATTCCGGCCCTAAGAGCTAATCTGTATAATATATATTATACATTTGTAAAAATGAAATGTTTCTACATTGAAGATATACAAAAAAAATTGTAACGGACTATCTTGAGGTCACTGTAAAATATTTAATTTTTTGTAAATTTGTGGCTATGTGGCTTCATCACGCTAAATCGGCTAAACTGATTTCAAGTATATTTGGTACAAAAGCAGCTGGGTATCCACAGATAGTTATAGGATACTTTTTACTCGACTATGCTGAAGAAAAAAGAGGGGTTATGATTTTATCTCCTCCGCGAACGAAGTTAGAAGGGGCCCTTCTAGTTAATTAATAAATATCAGGGACAATCTTACACAAATCGACTAAACTAAGCAAAGCTTGTACTATGGGTATCAGGCGACGATGTACCCGTACATGCATAGATGAATATCACACTGCAATAAATATATATGTGTAACCAAGGACTACTAGGAACAAACATTTGTGCTTATCATACAAACACTTGCTGGTCACAAGATTCGAACCCGGGACCATACTTATTTATCGTCACAGTATAGTAACGCTTATGCCCATCTCCATGAGTAATGCCATAATTTCCATTCCATTAAATCCATTGAAAATAAAAATCAATGTATATATTTAAAAACAGGCCAAGAGCATGTCGGACCGTGCTCAGTGTACGGTTCCGCAGCCATTCATACAAAAAATGCACTACAGATGAACAAAATGCGATATGAAAAAGTGTACTAGTAAAAGAGCGTATCTCCACGGCACTTACGTCCTTTAGTTGAGAAGCGCAGTTTTTTCGCAATAACTCAAAAGTGGCCCGATTTTATTCAGTATAGTTTTTATTTAAAGTACTTATAAGGCCTTAGTTTCATGAATTTTTCCACATTTTTTGACCCGTGGTTGAAAAGTTAGAGGGGGACGCTATTTTTTGGATGTCCGGAGCGAATATTTACAAAACTGCTGACTTTAAAAAAAAATGTTTGGTGAACCCTATTATTTTTAATAGACCTATTCAACGACACCCCACACACTAGTGTTGGAACGAAAAAATAAATTCACCCCCTACCTATACTCATACCAAATTTCAGCTTTTTAGTACTTATGATCACGGAGCTAAGCCGTGGACGGACAGACCGACGGACATGGCGAAACTATAAGGGTTCCTAGTTGACTACGGAACCCTAAAAACCAAGTGAAGATGTTTTAATTTTCGATACCGACAAATATTATATACAAACCTTGAATCAGTGACGTGCGGTCTATACAGGTACAAGGGCACTGCCAACCAGTGGCGTGGCGTCCACGTAAGCCGATTCCCACCGGGTTGCTCAAGGAAGGGCATATAACCGCTTTTTTGATATGAATACGCTTCGGCTTCCATTGTAATTTTCCTGACGCCACGCCTCTTCTGCCTACCCTGAACAATCATGGCTCCATACAGGAACAGAGAAACTGCCTAGTGCCTACCGTTGAACCCTGAACGACCATATCGTCTTGACAAAATTATGAAATGGAAAAAAAAGGATAAAAAAATAACAACTCTCTTATATTCTTTAATCTAATAAAAAATTACAAAAAATATGTTCAATGACACGGCACCGAGCAGGTGGAATAAATATAATACAGTATTTCAGTATTTCACATTACAAAACCAGAATATTTCTTATTACAATTCATTTATTGAGAATTTTAAATCAAGAGAATTTCAAGTTGACAAGCTTTTATTTAACTTGCAATGTTATAACTTCTGGCAGTTATAGTTTTGCACATAAACTACGGAGTGTCTCGGGCCTGGATAAGCTAACTAGCTAACTAAGTGAACACGATGTTCTCGATCCACGGCTCGTAGTGGATCAACTTTGTTTAGATCACGATAGACTAGGCCCGGCAAGTCGACCTTCTGGAAGCTATAGTTTTGCACCTAAACTACGGAGTGTCTCGGGCCTGGATAAGCTAAGTAACTAACTAAGTGAACACGATTTTCTCGATCCACGGCTCATAGTGGATCAACTTTGTGTAGATCACGATAGACTAGGCCCGGCAAGTCGACCTTCTGGAAGCCTATAGTTTTGCACCTAAACTACGGAGTGTCTCGGGCCTGGATACCCTAACTATTTAACTAAGCGAAGACGATGCTTTCGATCCAGGGCCGGTAGTGGATCAAATTTGTGTACACCACGATAGACTTGGCCCGGCAAGTCGACCTTCTGGTAGCTATCGGTGGCGTGCGGTCCAACAGGCACAAAGGCACTTCCTACCCTAAACGACCATGGCTCCATATAGCCAGAGAAAAACTGCTTAGCCCGAAGCCCTGAACGACCATGGCTACATATAGGCAGAGAAAAACTGCCTACCCTGAAGCCCTGAACGACCATGGCTCTATATAGGCACAGAAAACTGCCTACTTTGGCCATAAACCCTGTGGACGCCACTAGTAGCTATATTTGCACCTAAACTACGGAGTGTCTCGTGCCGTGGATAAACTAACTAATTAAATAACTAAGCGAAGACGATGCTCTCGATCCATGGCACGTAATGGGCTACCTTGGTGTAGATGCCAGGGTCCGCGACGGTGCCGCATGCCTTGCCGAATGACGTCACGCCTATGACGGTGTACATGCAGTGTAACTTGTGGTTCTGGATAGTGAGGGGGCCTCCGCTGTCACCCTGAGAACAAATCATACCATGAAAATATAGGTGCACTATAATATTGCGATTATATATATAATTTTGTATGTTCGAACATATTTTTTTTCCGAAAACCACTCTCTAAATTTTTTTCTTCGAGATATTATACAAACTTTTACGTTTTTAAATATTTTGTGTCTTGAAAATAAGTTCATGACATTTTATTGCATTTAACTGCTAAGAGTACTACTAAAACTGGAACTGGTAATGACATATAATTTTATTAGGTAGGAAGCGTTTGCTAAGGGAATTGAACTGTTATTATTTCAAGCGCTGCTTTAAAGCCGGTGGTTGTAGTGGCTGGGGCGGAGGGGCTGCACTTTCTGAACTTATCCATAACTCACCTAGCAGAAGTCACTGGCCAGAGTGTAGTCCCTCTGTAGCAGACCTGCGTAGTGGAGTCGAAACTTCTGCGTCTGTACCGATTGAGGCGGAGGGGCTGCCTTTGTTATTCATAGCTCACCTGGCATACAGTGGCGTGGCGTCAAACACTATCATGAGACAAGCCGGAGCTTATTTGGCTCATTTTTTCTTCAAACACTGTAGTCAGCTGTCTGAAAATGGGTAACTCGGTGGGAATCGAGTTCTATTGACGCCACGCCACTGCTGGCACAGTGTCCCTAGCCTGGGTGTAATCCCCCCGTAGCAAATTTGGGAGGTGGCGTCGAACCCGCTGCGGATGTAGTGGCTGGGGCAAAGGGGCCACTTCCGATCTTGTACATAACTCACCTGGCTGGCACGTGTCCCAGGCCTGAGTATGGGTAACTATATGCTAGACTTGCGTGGTGGAGTCGAAGCCTCTGCGGATGCAGCGATTGGGGCGGAGGGGCTGCCCTTCCCAAAGTTGTTGATAGCTCACCTGGCACGTGTCCCTGGCCTGGGTGTAATCCCCGTAGCAGATCTGGGTGGTGGCGTCGAACCCACTGCGTATGTAGCGGCTGGGGCGGAACTTGGCGCTGCACTCTTCCTCCTTGAACTTGTTCAGCGTCACCTGTGGCATATACGTCATCAATGGCCTTTCAGTCTGTTACAGACTACATAAACAGTGCCTTGAAAGAAGATAACGCTTTTTTGTGGCTACATACTTACATACTAGAGCGAAACACGCAGTGGCGTAGCTAACGGAGGGCTAGACGGGGCCGTGCCCTGGGGCCCCCAAACTCAGGGGCCCTCTGACCCTGATCAGGAACGTAGCATCGAAAGGCTCCAATATTTTGGGGAGCCTTGGTCCCTGACTAACAGGACCTCGTACTGACATGGGGCTCCAATCTTTTATGTTGCCCTGGGGGGCCCCATTGGGGGCTATTCATTCATTACGTCATTTTAAGGGGTCTGGACATCGGATGATGGTAATGGTAGCATAACGAAGGAGGAGGAGAGGGGGGTCATTCCCAAGATGACATCATCTTTCGCATCTTTAAACAGTGCTTCAATGAGTAAAAAAAGGAATGAAACTCGTGTTTCTATAAACTAGTGCTAAAAACGCATTTCTTGGAAATGACATCATTTTATTTGGTAGAGGGGGGTTATTTCGAATTATGATCTAAGAAGAAAAGCTGCGGGGTGAACGACCTAGCTAATATTTTGAGCACGCTTGATTGCGAATGCTACTATAGTTGAATATTTCTCACAACCGTTTTTTGACAGCCGTCATGCCAGTACATTTACGTCTTCGCGCCATCGCGATTGTACTGGGATGACGGCTGTCAAAAAAGGTTGTTAGAAAGATTCAACTATAATTCTGTCACTGATGGTTGAAAATGAAGATAATATTAATAGAAACCTTCTGAAGGAAATCAGCGTTGCCTCCCATCCAGGCAGTGGCGCCCCAGCCTGTCGCCACAGCTTTGGACTCGTCATCACCGAACACGTTCAGACAGGCTGGCACCGTCGTGAAGTCCAGCTTGATCCTGGCAACAATTCTTCATCGTTAGTTGAAATACCTACATTGCTACTTATCTGCTAGCTAACTTAAAGCATTTAACTTATAGCGATGACAAGCCGTGTTATTAAGGTGATATCAGACGGTTCACTTTTCTTTCATTTTGCATCTTTCACTCAAAGTGACACGTCTGAACGAAAACTGAAACAAAAATTCCGAATGAATTCATTAGTGAACCGATCCAACACCGTGGATGAATTCATTCGGGTGAACATTCATTTAAGTGAACCGTCTGATATCACCTTTACCGAACAATTTTTTCATACATTTTTAGCGGGGCGTAAGTTGAACACATATACCTATTTCTACACACGCTCACAAGTAAAATAAATTACCTATTAACAAAAAACACCCACATACAATTTATCGTATAAACACCGGATATTTTTTCAAATTATTTTGGCACGGGGAAATGTATTCATATAGCATTTCCATTATAGTGTGACCCAACACCGATGTACCGCACCTCAGGCATGCGATCGACGCAAGGGGGGGGAGACACAGACTATAGTTAAATGCTCTAAGTGGATTGAATAAGTCGACTACAGCACAGATCGCGTGTTCCTGACTATCGGGCAAGAATTTATTTACAGATCAATCTATAGAGACAAGCTTGACTTTTCATTGATTTAAACTTACACGATTGTCACTCATTATCACAACAACAAAACGGGGCTTAATCGCGTATAAATATGATTTATTTAATGACATTTCGTACCGACGTTTCGGACGTCGCGTTCGCGGCGAGACCATGGATAAATCATATTTATACGCGATTAAGCCCCATTTTGATGTGTTGTGATAATAAGCTTGACATTTGATGGCTCCAGAATCGCGAACTTCGGGATATTAGGTTCTATATTTTGGCGATTAAGTTAGTTGGTTTTTTGTTCGAGCTTAGCTTATAAACTAGAATTGAGACTCACGGTTCCGCTGTTTCCAACAATGCGATGTCGTGGTACTTGGAAGGCGCCTTGTACTGCGGATGTTTGATGATCCGTCGAATACGATGCACCTGAGAAGCGGCTACGTTGTCTGTCCTCTTCAGGGAGCCAGTGATGGCGTAGGCCACAGGACCCCTGAAACACAAGTGCCAGTAATTTATGAGTGACTATTTCTATGGTTGTGAGTAACAATATCGGACGAGATGCATCCGCCAGATAGAGACTGAAGGAATTTGGTATTTGGTACCCAAAGCCAAAGGAATTCCAGACGCTACTATTGGTTTCTATCATCCGGCTTATGGAGATGGTAGAACATACCATTGAGTGGCAAGAAGGGGTAATTACACAAAAGGTCCCACTGGGTCAAAATGTATCCGTAAGAACCTCCATATTTATGTAACCATCCGCCATCTCCGTCTGGGCCTGCCCCGTCTGCGTCGTCTATCATTAGGCACCCACTTAGTGGCTATGCTAGCCCATCTTTCTGAATGCATACAGCATACTGCCTATATATTTAGTTATTATATTATATATTTAGTTACTAGCTTCTGCCCGCGACTTCGTCCGCCTTAAATTCGTTTATCGCGGATAAGTTTATTTTTCCAGGATACAAAGTAGCCTATGTCCTTTCCCTGGACTCAAACTATCTCCATACCATATTTCATTCCAATCAGTTCAGCGGTTTAAGCGTGAAGAGGTAACAGACAGACAGACAGACAGACAGACACACTTTCACATTTATAATATTAGTATGGATTATATTATCTAGATCGTTACTATTAAATTTAGCTAAATCAACTAGTATTTAGTAGAGTAATGACACAAAGTGAGTCTAGGCTTGCGAGACTTGTTTACGCTATGGTTTGCGATGCAAGCAAATCTATTCAGAAAACTAACAATGCTTCTACTGAAAAGTAGTTGCTTTGCAAGTATAATGGTGTTACTGTTACTAGGGTTACTCGAGTTTATCCCGGATTCCACTACTCAGTCGCAGTTACAGTTTTCTACAGGACGTATAATATATTTACAGTTCTCTAGAGGACGTGAAATGCTTCACTGTAAGAATGAAGTAGTCACTGAGCAGAAACCGACAGCATGGCCATTGGTCTGTGCTGTTCCACTACCCGTAGCCTAATATCACCTGAAATGGTCCATCAAAGGAACTCTAAAGGTACTACCTACTCATAGTTCTTTAAAGGACGTACAATGTTCCGCCTTCAGGATTTCTCTAAGCAGAGTTCCACTATGGTCCCACCACACTGCCTCTTGGTTATGCCATTGCACTCCTCATAGCCTAGCAGCACCGAAAATATCCTAAAATGATCCGTCGCAAGTACTCACAGTTCTCTAGAGGATGTGCAATATCCGGCCGTCAGGATGAAACGGTCTCGTCTCGAAGCAGAATCTCACAATAGTCCCACCGCACTGCCACTGGGCTGTGCGGTTTGACTCCCCGTAGCCAGCAGCACCGAAAATATCCTAAAATGATCCATCGTAGGTACTCACAGTTCTCTAGAGGACGTGCAATGTCCGGCCGTCAGGATGAAGCGTTCGCTAAGCAGAGTTCCGCCACACTGCCACTGGGCTGTACCGTTCGACTCCCCGTACCCTAACAGCACCTGAAAATAACCAAACCATAATCAAGATGACGGGGTACGAAAATCAAAATTAATGATACATCGCGTTAAAGTTTATGAGTGGGGGCTCGTGACGTCATAACTAAGAGCAAACTGTAAGGAGTGACGTCATGCGACATTTTGAATCAATTTATCGCCTTTAGTTTTTGATATTTTTTATTAATCTACATGACGGACTCATTATTGAAATTAACTCATAATCCCCATTCTGTATCACAATAAGTTTCTGTCAAAAATATAGTTTTTGTGAAAGCCTTTATTGCCGATTTCATCAAATGCTCATTTCTTAAGAGCTTAAGAGCCATAACTCGGTAGGATTGCGTTATTTTATTACGGAGACCCTATGGCCACATTCCAGCTCCATCATCATGTCAGCTCAATGTTATCATTATATTGTATTGTCACTAAACTTAACTAATTATACCAAATTTTACCTCTATCGGAAACCGGGAAGAGGATCAAATATGACTTGCAAGATTAGATTCGGACAACCATACCAATCTACGTATTGTGAAGTTGTTAATCCTTCACAATTAATACGAGACAGTCGGGCCGTATGTAAAAGTAGTATAATTATATTCAAATTGAATTATGAACGACAGCTGTCTCGTACCGGCTTTATGTCATTAGGCCTTAGTCTTAAGACAGACGTTGAATAGAAAGTATCAAACCCGTACCAGCTACTTTTTATTTTATCCCACCAACAGCTACACCCCACAGTATGTACTAAATATATATAAACATTGCGATATAACATAAAAAAAAACCTGTTATAAAATGCTAGGTTTTTTCTAGGAATGTGCAAATTGCAAAACATTGCAGTTGGTCATAGCACTTCTGCGTTAAATAAGAGGTCGCACGTTCAAATACTGATTGCAATTAGTAGCTCGCATTGATTTTTTACAATCGAATTCTGTGTTATAATATTTATTTGGATAAAAGTTGTGGTCTTGTTAAGGTAATTCCACATTTATAAAAAAAAAAAACAATAATTGTATTGATTCTGTTCCTTCATTGAAGAACAGCGCCATCTCTCTTTCTGTCCTAATACTTGTTGGAGAAGTAATGGAGCAGAGAGGTAGCGTGATACGCATGTCTTGGAGCAAGGCCCTTAGCATTTAAAACTAAATAAAATACACAGGGCGCTACTTGTGCTAACCAGATTGTGTTCGAAAATTTCAAGCCACGTACGTAAAGTTGCGATAGTTTAGTTGGTCAGAGTCCGCTTTTAAGAAGGGGCCACAGGTTGAGTTTTTTCCTTTACAATCGAACTCTGTGTAATAAATAATAATATTTAGTGTAGAACAGTTCCAAATATTTGGAAAATTTTGTAAAACTATTCAACTTTCATTAGAATTTACAAACGTTTTTAATTAAGAAAATGTCAGCTTAGGGTTACCATATGCGGGAACTCGTTTCGCTTCGCATTGGTGCCGCCGACGATGAGCTCCTCGAGGTTGTGGCCGCAACGGTTGACGCGGCCCTGGCTCCCGGATAGCGCTGTCTGCTCGCAAGGATAGACCAGCTCCTGTTGGTACTTGATGCATTCTAGAACATACGAAGGCATGGATCAGGGATCTATATCGGAATCCCTAACGTCATTCGTCCTAATGTATCGTTTGTCCTAATGTAATCATTTGCCATAACGCATTATTTTCAGAACCCGCAAACTTTTCAGGATTGTTATAAAACAAACCTAACCTAATCTATAGGACGATCTTTTAAAAAAATCTGAAAAAATACGGTTTCTAAAAAAAATGCGTTTTGGCAAATGATACATTTGGCAAACGATACATTAGGACAAACGAAATTAAGGTGCGTCCACACTTGTATCATTTGCTCGTATCGTATCCGATCACCGTGGCGTGGCATGACTGCGTATCGCGCTGCTTGGACGCTCACTGTCGGCGTGGCGATCACGCCGCGCTTGTCCGATCTGAGTGAGTGATATGCGTAGCAACATGGATTTCTAGCCATCGGATCGGCGCAACACCCAAACGCGTGATCGTGACACGCGATCATGCCACGCGACGAAGATCTGATCGGGAAAATGATACAAATGTGGACACACCTTTAGGGATTCCGAAGGAGACCCATGGATCAGGTTAGGGTAAGTATAGTTACTATAAAATGCAAGGATTCGATCTCTCTCTCAGGCTCTGGTGCCCGCTGAACAGACTGAGAACAGGACTTTTTTCCTACACAAATGGGGCTGGAAAGAGTCTCCTCTTTGCGAATGCGTTGAGGAAGAGTAGACCGCTGAACACATCATCCAACGCTGCTGCTTCATTCCTACGATGGACCCGCTGAAGACCTGGATGATGTATCATTTGCCACAATTTAACACAACCGCGTGGCTTAACAATCTTAAAGTCATTCCTTGATTGCCTTAAGCTTTACTTTAGCGAAGTAGGTAATAAAATAACACGGAATGGTGACTGAGTCCTCATTTGTACATTATGTGTGTCTATCTTTAGGTATGTATGTAGTTAGTAATAGTAAGCATCACGTTGCACAAGAATTGTATTGTCAGAACGCGACGCCAACAAACTGTTTTACAGTTTGGCGTACTGTAAATATAGTGTTAAATATGTGCGAATATTATAAATAAATTAAAATATATATATATGAAATACGATTAAATAAATAAAATGCAAGGTTATATGAAATAGAAATTATAAAGTTGTAAAATATTAATCTATACTATTATAGAGTTGTAAAAATTAAATGTGTACATTGAAGATATTTAAAAAAAAAACGATTGTTACGGACTATTTGGAGGTCACTAAAACAATTTTTTTGTATGTTTGTATGTGTCGTTGTGGCTTCATCGCGCAAAATTTTTTGGTACACGGGTAGCTGGGTATCTCCAGATGGTTATAGGATACTTTTTACCCGACTACGCTGAATATAAAACGAGGGGTTATGACTTTTTCTCCTCTGCTAACGAAGTTGCGGGCATCTTCTCGTAAGAATGAAATAATTTATTCATCAATTCGTTACAAAGTTATAATTACACTCTGAGTTAAATATAAACTGCAACAGAATGATACGTCAAATCAGAATTGAGCATTTAAAACATACTGCAATTTGGTATTCTAATGGATAATATAACATTAAATTCAATCATTTTTAGCTTACCAGGAGTTTACCAGGAGTAAAACAATCTATTATTATTTATTTATTCGTATGGCTTGTAAATAGACAGTCGTTCATATATTTTTATAAACTAGAAGGTGCCCGCGACCTCGTCCACGTGAAACTTTTTTTACCGTAGTTGCGAAAAAACCATCTTTGGATGTCCAGCTATTCCCGTACCAAAATTGGTTAAAATCCGTCCTGCCATTTTGCCGTGATGAGAGGACAAATAATTCTGGCTAACAGATGGCGCCAGACTGGCAAGGCGCCGCGCGGCTATACAAAACAAAAGACGATCCTGCATCGCGCTATTAAGATTTTTCCTGAAATCATGACCCCTCTCCATAGAAAACTGATTATCATTACAAATCTAGAATTTAATAATAGTATAGATTAACATTAAGTGCAATGGATTGCGTCATTTTCCAGGATGAATAATTCTGCAGGCTTCCCGTTGTATTTGAAGAGTGGGCACTTGGGCAGTCCTAGATGATTATGCTTGACGTCTTGTACCGCAGCTCCATTCACAGGTTGGCAAAGATCTGCAGCTTTGTGTAGGTAGTCTCTGGACTGTCCGCTGCCAGTTCTGAGCCTGTTTAGCTGGTACCATTGCCTTAGAGGTACAGACAAGCCAGGTGGTTTTTTCGTGGGGTTTTTATTCAAATTATATGATCGGCAGGCTTAATACAAGTTTTAATACAATACAATGCAATAGCTTTTAAATACACACCTCATAAAACAGAGTGCAAAAGAATAAAACATTCCAGGAGAGGGAAACAACAGACGGTCTTATACTAAACAGCGGTCTGCGGGAGACAGCGCGGGTGGGTAATTAAGGGGATTCATCGAAAATGTATGCTATTTTATAGCGCATGTTTTGTTAAATCTAGAATATATAAAATCGGCTAGTTTTCAGATATGTGTTTCTTGACTATATAACCTATTCAGTGATTAACGCGGAAACATGTTTAAATGAAAATGTCCTCGATAGAAAAGTTATCCGAAAACGCGTCTTCATTTCCCGTTTTTTGTCTAGTTTGTTGAAACGACAGATTAATAAACGGCTAAATTATGTTAAAATGTCATTTTTCGCTTTATCTTTTAAGTGATTAACTTAAATGTTAACAAAACATACTAATATCTTCGATTTCATGGTACTTTTACATCTGGCGCTTACGCCAAAAAATCCCAAGCACGTGTTAATCTCTTTCTTTGATGCGCGCGAGCAATAAATGCGTCCCTTATTACAAATCACGCTTGTTGGCTGGCTCCGCGTTTGGGGCGTGATTTACAAATTACGAAGTAGGCCCTTAAGTGTGCGGCTGAGCACGATGATTTGCCGCGCGCACACTTCTTACCCACCCGCGATATCTTTCCCCCCGTCGCCCGCAGACAATGAGAGTGTCACAAACGGAGTTGCCGGGCTATAGCGTAAAGGTGAGCGAATTCTCTCTTCATTGCGTGGTCTAGGCGCTCACTGCACAGCTGTTATTACCATAAAACGCAATGTATTAGGAATTCGCTTGCCGCGCCGCTGCTCATGCGTTAGCTTTTATTTCCTTGGAGACTGTTATCTAGGCTAGTTTTTAATAAGGTATCGCAGATAATTTATCTTTTAGCGTGTTAGAGCGTACCGAGAAATACTTTTTCGGGTTCCATACCAAAAAGGTAAAAAAGGAGCCCTTATGGTGTGACTCTGTCTGTCTGTCTGTCCGACTATTGGAGTGTCATATCTAAAAACTACTTATGAATGAATGAAAACTTTATTTCAGGCCAGAGACCCATATACTCGTAATTGTTATTAACATTGTTACTTATGCTATCTATAAGGCCCTTACTGTCCCAGGCCTTCCGGCCCGTCTTCTCCGTGGTGCGGTCCTTCTCTAGCGCCGCGCAACCGTCTAATATGGGCGTGTTAGGGCTGTAGTCATACACGGGCGGCATAAACTCCGTCGTTGACGTCCTGTATAAAACAGACCAACCGTCATACAGGGCTAAAACTTTGTAATAGTACATTACTGCAGAAGCCGGGAAAGAAGTGCTTGCCGGTATAGACCAGATAGTTATACGACGTCGGCAAGCACTTTTCACGGCCAGCGGCATGTTTAGTGCTTTTCTCAAACATATGCAAAGTTTTTGGAATTTTCCCTTCAATCCCTGCATAGTGTTTTTTTTTCACGTAAGTCGTCCGTATTTCGCGTGTGTCTGTAGTGTTCGAGTAGACCCTATTATGGCCGCTATACACCTTCAGAATAAGAATCTTATTTCTATAATAAAAAAATAAATTCAGACGATTTTAAATATTGTCTATGGTCTCTGGTGAATTACGTACCTATAGACAATATTTTAAATTTATTCATCAATATATGAACCATAAGATTTCTGTTCTTAATAGCAGTTCGTGTGCAATAGGCATTAACGCGGATATTTTTGGTCCGATAATCATTGAGCCACTGGAAAAAATTCAAAAATGTAATTCAGCTGTTTAGCCTGTTCATGACACATACACATAGGCCTTGTTTACATTAAAATTAAAAAAAAAAGTTCCCGGCCTAGGCCTTCAATTTTGTATGAAATTCCTTTACAGTTTTCTCAGGTTGTTCCGCCCGAAACGGGATATTTTGAAGCCTGTTTTAACGCACGTAATGACGACATTTCATTGCATGTTTGAGAAAATTGTATTTGCCGTTCCTCGGACCAACTAAATTAAAATTCAAAACTGGCAAGCAGGCCATAAGGGCACTTTTATTTTGTACTAGCCCGCATCTGGGTTCGCGAAGAGGAAAAAGGCATAACCTCTCTTTTTTTCTTCAGCGTAGTCGACTAAAAAGTATTCTATAACCATATGGAGATACCCAGCTACCCGTGTACCAAAAATAGTAGAAATCCGTTTAGCCGTTTTTGCGTGATGAAGCCACAAGGACACATACAAACAATCAAAAAAATACATTTTTCGCTTCAGTGACCTCCGGCTAGTCCCTTACAAAAGTTTTTTTTTAATATCTTCTATGTACAGACAGACATTAAATTTTTACAACTTTAGAATAGTATAGATGTCTGATTTTACAATAAACAGGAAACCATTCACAATCTAGATAATTACATTATAGTTCATAGGCCATAGAAATATTAAAGCAACAGTATACTTACACACTTGACAGGGACATAAATAATAAAATAATGATTTTTCCTTTCACTAGCTCGGAAAGCCGTATTTTATCCTTTAAGACAAGTGGGTAAAAACGCATTTTATCCACTGGTGGGGAAAGTACAGTTTGACCTTTGAGCGTTTTTAAGTAGCTTTTGACAGATAACAAAACGTAAAACGCTCATAATAATGGTTCGTTCGATATTAATTATCACAAAAAAAATGCTTTAAGAATATAATAAAAATTGGTAATTTAGCTTCATTTCATCAAATTCCATTTGAAAAATTTGTTTTTTTTTAAATAATAATGTTGAATATAATTCTGAACGCATAAGTTGAGTCGATGCAATTACAAAACGCATCGTCAGAAATGTCAACATTGTCAACAAAATTTTACTTAAAAACTTTTCTATCGATGATGATTCTAAATTAACCTGATGATGATTATAATGTGTACAAATAAAGACTTATTTTTCATGAGCTGTTTTTTTGCATGTTGCACTTTCGTCGCATAGTGAAGTGAAAAGTTTTGTGTTACACACGGGTGCACAGTTGTATTTTACTTCTCGTGTGTTAAAACACTCGCTACGCTCAGGATTCCATTTTAGATTCCACACTGGCGGGTAACATACAACTTTGCACCCTTGTATAATAAATAACTATTAATCTGTAAGTAGGCCGCAAGGGCACTTTTACAAGTCTGACTCTACGGCATTTCGCAAGAGGAGACCACTGAGGAGAAGAAAGCCGAAACAAACTCAACAGGCAGTACTTTTTTCTAAATAAATCTTATCTATTACAATATTTGTACTTAGCCTATAATAAATATATGTTTCAAGTATAATCTCAATCCGTACTTCTCCAAGAAAACATATCAAAACTTTCATCTATGTACATTTTGTAGTTTTTTTGAGTTAATGCCTGTGACGGACATGACGAAACTATAAGGTTTCCGTATTTGCCATTTTGGCTACGGAACCCTAAAAAGGAAGTTTGTCAAGTAGCTTACCCGGGGCGAGGCGTGGTGGCTACAGGTCTTACAGAAGTGGTGGCAGTAGGGGTCTCCACGCAACAGATCACCACGTCGATGCCTTGGAAACCACATCTCTGAAACATGATTTAAATGAAAATTATGACGAGAATGACTGCTCTACTATTCCATATTTTTAGGGTTCTGTGCCAAAAACGTAAGAAAGGAACCCTTGTGTCAAAAATTTAGAATAGTTAAAAAAACATAAGCGTAGCTAGCAACATGTATTCGAACAACATTTATTCGTTTTTTTTATATATATATTAAAAGTGTAAATTAGGGTAATTCAAGGGTAAATTAGGGTAGCTAATTAACAGGCTTAATTAGGACATTCACTCAATCATTTCTAAATAAAGAATATTCACTTTTGGTCTATATGGATCTATGAAAATTTTAAAAAATACATGACATTGACATAGGGCTGCCATTTTGATTATAGCCGAACCCGGACAAAAACTTTAAAAACCCTGAATATTTGAGGAAATCGCCTTTTTTCTCCGGACATGTTAGATTTTATTCAGTTCAATAAGGTTTTTCCTGCCTAAAAGAGCCCGGGTTTTACCCGGACACATTTTAAAAACCGCCTCCAAACTAGGACAAATCCGGGGCAACCCGGACGGATGGCAAGCCTACATTGGCAGCTAACTTTTTAACACATTCGTTGCCAGTGACACAACGATCGTTATCAGAAAAATCTTACTCCTATGCCGGTTACACGCTTGCGTGATTTTATGTTGAGTGCCAGTGACACAAGGTTTGTGATCAAAATTTCATTTCGGCCGGCATCGTGTAAGGGCTTAGTGGATCGTTGTCGGCGCCGAACTGTAGGGGTCGGTTAACGTTCACTGTCCCCGTACAAAACCATCTGACATTGTCATAAGTCCAAACGCGCATCGGTATGGAGAAGTAAATACACAGTGGAGGCATGGACTCCTAACAAGCAATAGGAGTATACACGATTTTTTGTTTTATTAAAACCTGATTTATATAGCAAACAGTAGAGAAAAATATTTTTTCGAATAAATATAAAACTAACTAAGATATAAGCCATCAAACATTTCATTATATCTCTTTCTAGCAAAACAGAATTTAGTCAGTGGTCAAAGTCAAAGTCAAATATTTTTATTGTAGACTGTGGATACAAGAATAAAACGTAATATATTTATGATACGGCCAGCAAAATCAGCCAGACTTGGCATACAATAAATTCATTTTTATAATACAATGCACTTCCTAACAATGTCACCAAAAAAATATAATTATAATAAATCTGTGGTAAAATAGTATTTGATATATTAATAAATTGTGTATTTATGTTAAATTAAATAAATTGCAATTACTTATTTATGTCAAACATTCCTTAAATATGTACTAAGTGGTCATTAACGCTATAATATGTCTTTTTAATCCAAATACCATGTATACACGGTGATTTTTTAGTCGCAGGCCATAATAAAAGTCCCCAAAGTAAGTGAAAAACAATTAAATAGGTGTTTTTTCTTTTAATATTTCCTTTAGTACTTTTTTTTTCGATTTCAATCATCACTAAGTTATCTTAACTTTATGGTCACCTACGTACGCACTAATTGCAATCGACTTGCCATCCATGAACCCTGTTGCAACGAGATAATCAGTCGTGTCGTTCCCATTTTGTTTACCACTACGCGGTTTGGTTGAAACTACCCTCGTTTATAAAACTAATATATACCTACCTACTATCTACTACTAGCAGGCTTGTTTAAACCCGCTCTAGACCTTTCGATCCTATCCGATCCGATCCTAATTATCGGATGAAATCGGATAATGTATTCTGGAACGTGGAACAGATCCCAATTTTCAGGGCCTGTAGCGCAATACACTATCCGATTTTATCCGAAAATTAGGATCAGATCGGATAGGATCGCAAGAGAAGATAGGTGACCCCGTTTCGTAGGAAATACTTCAAAAAAAAGAATTGAAAAAAGAATGTTTTTTTTCGAAAACAGTCTCCTTAAAAGTGTTACCTAGTGCCTGAAAGTAATATGGCCACAGTGACTAAAAAATCACCGTGTATAATTTAGACTTGAACTCTAATGTTTTAAGATCCTCAGGCAGACGATTAAATATGGAGTTTGTATGGCCGGAGTGTACTATGACGTAACCGTACTTGTCGAACCTCTCTATCATATCGCTATCTAATTAGTAGTTAAAAATGCCTATATCATGCGTATTTCTCGCCGGATTATAATTTTAATTTCACTTTTTGACATCGTTTTTACGGTATTTTGATATTTCGTTCAGAAAAGCGAGAAAATTATTTCATGCTCGTACCCTATTGGATTTCTCGGCGGATTTTAATTTTAATTTCATTTTTGAAATCGTTTTTACGGTATGTCGATATTTTGATAAAAAAATTGATAGAATAATTTCATGCATGTGGCCTATTGCGTGACCCTCGACCGATTAGGGGTAGCCGGACTGGAAACGTGTTAAACTTGACATATCGTGGAAGAGACATAGAATCAAACAACATTGGTAGCACTTACATGGAGCTTCCACCACTGGCTCTTAGGGTTGTTGGTGATAGACTGGCAGCTAGACAGGGGTGTGCATACGCCTTGGACTCCATCCTGGATGCAGCTTTCACCAGGAGCTACAAGCAAACAAATAGATGGAACCCTATCGCATAAAACCGTCCATAAGAAACCGGCCAAGTGCGCGGGCAATATACGCTACAAATGGCCGTATCTATGAAAATCCAGCCATAAATACAGCCTGGTGACAGTCAGACGAACGGACAATCGGAACTTATAGCCCCGCTCTCCACTACCATATTTTCCAACAAAATTTCACTAAAAACACAAGGATTTTCTCATAGTCATGGATTTATTAATATTATGCATCGTATATTACAATAAAGTGCATATTTATAACAACACAACTTGGTAAGAAAATCAAAATTTATATTATAAAAAATGTATTTCTTAATTATTCCAATGTTGTATAAATATTCGGCTGCGCGCGCGGGAAATACCCTATATACTATATATTTACTAAGAGTCGCTGGCAAGCTCGGCCGAATTTCACCTTCCCATACAAACGGAGTTTCGTTCTCACATTAAAACTACGTGTTAGATTGTAACGAAACTTTGCATATACAATGACTTGAGGTATATCTAGGCTTGTAATTAGTTTATATGGCTCCAGTTTATAAAACAAAAAAAAATACAGTAAAAACAAGTTTTGTATGAAAAACTTAAATTCACTGGTTTTTTTTTTACTATGGTACTGAAGCTACATAAACTAATTACAGACCTGGATGTACCTTAACTTATTCTAAGTACAAAGTATCAGAGAAAACTAGCTAGTCGTTTTACAATGAGAGCGTAATTACGTTTGTATGGAGAACTGAGCTTGCCGGGGACTCTTAAGTGATCATTGGTAGACCTTATTGGCCATTGACAAAGGCATGGTTACTTTAGTGTATTGCTGTGTGTACCATCAAGTACCATGTGAATGATTATTTGGAAGTTTTAAGAGAGTTTATACCTGCTTAACTGTCAACGTTGCACATTTTTTCGTTTCTCTTCGTTTTCGTTTCGTTTTGTTTTCTTTTTCTGTTATTTTGTGGTTTTGGAATGAAACTTAAAGGTATGTTCAATACACTGCATCTTTAGCATTTATATTGCGTTTAATTTAACTAAGTAGTCATTAATTTTACATTTATTTTCTTACAAAACAAGATATAGAAATGAATTCAGTTTTAGAGCTTCAGTTGTTATTTTTTATAAACATAATGAGTGAAACGGGCAGACGAGCCACCTCATGGAAAGTAGTCATCGTCGCCAATGAATATGTGTAACACCAGAGGAGTCGCCCATACTTTATCAACCTTTGAATGCCCTGTGAACTCGCTTCTTGGGGCAATAACATAAAATTTTGCATTGTGCCAGCTTCACTACCGAAAACGTAATGAATGTATTGAAAACATTTGTGCAAGTTACATTCATATTTCTCAAAATAATTAAGAAAAGCCCAAAATGATGCCAAGTTGCCAGGTTATAAAACCGTTACCGATTTCCGTAGAAAATGTTGTCTTTTAGAAATCTTATCAAAATTATGCTGTTTGTAAAAAAAATATTACGAGCAGAGGAGTTAAACTGCTCAGATAAATACCTGCTTATGTTTTCCGTATAAATAACATTCGCAAACGCGTTCGACACGTTTTTAGTTTTCCGTACCAAAAACGTACAAAAGGAAACCTTATTTTGCGTTAAAACTTACTCTATAATTTTGTTGTTTTAGGTAGGGGAGACCGAGGTGAATTGTAACAGAGGAGAGTTGTAACATCGTCGATTTTTGGAACCTATTAAGAGTCCCCGGTAAGTTCGGTTCTCCATACAAACGTAGGTAGGTACGCTCTCATTTTAAAACGACTAGCTATAGTTGAGTCTCAAATTTTGTACTTAGAATAAGTTAAGGTGTGTATATACATACAGGCCTGTAACTCGTTTATGTAGCTTCAGATACAATATTAAAATAAAATACAGCGAATTTAAGTTTTTCATCCAAAACTTGTTTTTGCTGTATTTCGTTTGTTTTATAAACTGTAGTCATATAATCTAATTACAGGCCTACATATACCTCATGTCATTGTATATGCAAAGTTTCGTTACTATCCAACTCGTAGTTTTAAAATGAGAACGAATGGGAAACTGAAATTCGGCCGAGCTTGCCGTGGACTCTTAAGCAAGGTTCGGATATTTAGTGAGATATTTAAAGTATACAACTAAAGTTTCCAAAAACCCGGCAAAAGTTGGGCAAATATGAAGTCAGCTTCTTAATTAAGTTATTTTAAAAATATAAGTTCCGGGATTGCATAAAGCGATTCCGGGATTGCATAAAACAACACGAGGCGGTAAAAAAACCAAAATGTTTATTTTATGGCTATTTATGACCATTTTGGTAAGCACGTAAGTACGCTTTTATGCAAATGTAGGTAATGTAATAATGTATGTAAGTATGTAGCTATAGTAATAATAAGTTTATTTATATACTTAAACATGCATTTTGGAGGTCTGTTACTAAATTTAGAAATCGCGAGAAGTTTATTAGGAAAATTAAACTGTCTCCATAGCGTTCAACATAGACGCCACCGCCAAACTTTATATAAATATCTCACCGACTATCCGAACTCCGCTATTAACTGTTAGCTCGCAACAGTGCGCGTTTGTTAGCTCTAAACTTAACTAACAAACGCGCGCCGTTGCGAGTTCTTTGTCAGTTAATAGATTACAAAAAAACGACTGTCACAACTCTCCTCTGTCACAATTCACCTCGGTCTCCCCTATTTAAAAGAAGGTAAACAAAAAACCACTTGACCGGTATTGTTTCGCCAATCAAGCTAATCTTTTGTACTTACTGGTTACTAATGTGCAAATTACGTAATTTTTTCAAAATGCTTGAAAAGGTCTTTCAAACAAGTTTTAAACACTAGACTTAAGACTTTTTATATACAAAAAAAATGCTTAAAAAAGGTCTTATAAACATGCAAGTTAAGGGGATGCTTCGAAAATTTAAGCTATTTTTTTAGCGCATTTCTTGTCAAATCTAGTTTATAAAACAGGCTGGTTTTCAGATATGTGTTTTTTGACTATATAACTTATTCAGTGATTAACGCGGAAACATTTCCTCGATAGAATAGTTATCCGAAAACGCGTCTTCATTTTCCGTTTTGTGTCTAGTTTGTACAAACGACAAATTAATAAACGGCTAAATTATGTAAAAATGACATTCTTCCCTTTATCTTTTAAGTGATTAACTTAAATGTTAACAAAACATAATAATATTTTCGATTTCATGGTACTTTTACATCTGGCGCTAACGCCAAAAAACCCCAAGCATGTAGTGTACTAGCTTTCTCTTTCTTTGATGCGCGCGCGCGAGCAATAAATGCGTCCCTTATTACAAATCACGCTTATTGGCTGGCTCCGCGTTTGTTTTGTCTAGTGTTAACACTAGACTTAAGACCTTTTCTAAACAAAAAAATGGTTAAAAAGAGGTTTTATAAACATGTAAGTTAACTAGACTTAAGACCTTTTTTAAGCATTTTGGAAAGTTTAGTTTTAGTACAATGCCACTGGCTGAATAATCCGTGTAACGTGTTTTTTTAGGGTTCCGTAGCCAAAGTAGCATAAACGGAACCCTTATAGTTTCTTCATGTCTGTCCGGCCGTCCGTATGTCACAGGCATTTTACTCAAAAACTACGAGATGTCTATTGATGAAATTTGGAATATAGGTGTCTTGTATAAGCCGCTGCTTAGTTTGATATATATTTCTAGGGGGCGCCATACATGTAATCGAAACTTAATAAAAATAAATTAATAGTTTAAAAAAACACTAGAAAAACACGCTTTTAAAGACTTTTCTAAAAAATCCAAACACAGCTATGATATGATACTTTCCATCATGAAGTTCCACAGTACCATATTATTGTATTGTCATCAGAACTACATACAGCTGCCAATTTTCTTGACGCTACGATCCTTGGAAGATGATTAAATTGGTTACCTTAGATTCCATTACGTAGTTAGTTATATACAGGTCGACAAGCGTGTTAAAAAATCAGCAAATATCAATGTGTTGCACATATTTCGACCTTTTGCTAGTGCATTTTGCTAAATCGTATTGTTTCTTCTAAGTAGTGTTTTCTTTTGGAAGAACGGCTGCGGAACTCTATATTGAGCATGGTCCGAAATGCTCTTGACCGGTTTTGTTTACCATTTTTTAAGTACCTAAAAGAACAGGCTTATACAAACTGATTTAAAATCACTCTGTGTAGTTTTACATTGTTTGATATAGAACGAAAAACGTTACCTTGAGACGTCACTTCATACGCAAAACACAACACTATAACACTCAATAGTTTTTCAATCATGTTTATAGAACACTTTAGTTTCTTGCTAATAATAATAATAATTTATTTTCGACCAACTGGGATCATGGTGTTAGTTAGGACATTATTTGTACTTATATATTATTGTTAGTAAAACATTTTACCTAATCTAACTTAATCTAATATACGACCGTTTATGTAGCGCCACGTACATGAAGCTGGCAACAATGGTTCATGTACGGACAGTCTAGCCTGCTCGCGACCATGCTCAGGATGCTGTTGGCACTATCACGAACTCTGCGCACCAGGGATGCACATCCTTTACGCATAGTGCTGTAAAAACAGTCTACTCGAGCCTCCGAAAACATCCCCGACGCACTGCAGAAACGAGGCCCCATCAGCATCCTGAACGCGTTATTGTATTGCACACGCAGAGCGTTGTACTGTTTCTGCGTATAACTCACCCACAGGCTGCTCGTATAGAAGTTTGTACAATAGGCTTTAAAAAGAGTGACCTTTACTTCCTTAGAACAGCGAGCAAACCTGCGGGCTATCATATTAGCTCGAACAGACAACGCTCTGCGCTCACGTTCGATATCGGCATCGTCTTTTAAGCCAGATGTTACCAAGTGCCCTAAGTATTTCAATTGGTCCACTATTCGGAGTGGTACACCATTAAATTTTATTGGGGGTACATCCAGTGGGCACTTATGATTGCTTAAACTATATGACTATCATTTTCCATCAGTCATCACTTGTTACGTTATCACAGAAACATCTATCCTTACTATATTATACTATTATAAAGTTGTAAAAATGAATTGTCTGTACATTGAAGATATTTTAAAAAAAAATTTTTTGGATTTTTTGTATCTTTGTTGTGCTAAACGGATTTCAACTATTTATGGTACACGAAAAATAGTTGAAATCCGTTTATCCCATTTGGCGTGATAAAGTCGACGACACATAC
This sequence comes from Hedya salicella, assembly GCA_905404275.2. Taxonomy (NCBI): domain Eukaryota; kingdom Metazoa; phylum Arthropoda; class Insecta; order Lepidoptera; family Tortricidae; genus Hedya; species Hedya salicella. Next base: position 49,607,857 of record FR990097.1, on the reverse strand, counting down.
AAGCATACAAAAATCCAAAAAGAATAATTTTAGATTTAGTGACCTCCAAATAGTTAACTTAGGTTTATTTAGTTTATAAGTAGTTTTTTTTTTACGTTTGCTGAAGGTAGGCGGAAGGTGCAGGGCTCAAATCCCGGCACGGGCAAATTTTTGTGTGATGAGCATTAATATTTGTTCGTGAGTCTTTGATGTTTTCTATGTATATAAGTAAATATATCTACTAAATATAACGTCGTCGAGTTATGCTTTTCGTGTCGAATATATAAATCAACAAGCTGTTGCCCGCGACTTCGTCCGCGTAGAGATGCAATTTATAGCTTACAAAGTTTCACCCCCTTTTTGTTTCTAAAAGGGATGAAATTTGACATAAATTATAGCCTATTCTCATTTAAAAAGGACATAACTGGAAAGTTTCATGAAAATTCGTCCAGTAGTTTTTGAGATTAAGTGGAACGTACATACATACTTTCACGTTTATAATATAGTAAGGATACTGCATTATTTATTTATATACATAGAAAACATCCAAGACCCAGGAACATACTTATGCTCATCACACAATTTGCTTTTACCGGGATTTGAACCCAGGGCCAGGGGCCAGATTAAGTTTATAATTGCCATACTACCTTCAGTATCTTAATGCACTCAATCACTTTGATAACTGGCTACTCTGTTGCTGATGTAGGATTAAAAACATACAAACCCACTTTCTCATTGATTGGTATCGAACGATTGAGATAGTATATTCGTACTTATGTACCAAATGGTGGAAAGATTTGGCCCAAGAAAATAAGTATAAAGTCGCATTAAAACCAGTTAATAAAAATAAAAAAGATGATTCGATTCCTGTCTCAAGCTATATCTTGCGTATAATTCATTAAAAAATATATAAAACCCTATCGTCACCGTATCATTCAATTACTTCCAACTATTTTTGTGCAAAAAACTGAGTATTAAACACAATAAAAACAAAGATGGAGGTCACAGTGAGTCACTTGCTTATTGTAGACGCGCGCGACGGCTCTGCGCAAGAGTCGATTCCGAACTGTCATGGCGCGGGGTATCTCATTAGAGGTACCTACCTAATTATAATGATCTTGATGAGATAACCTCTTTGTCGTGATTTCTGCGAATAATATTAGCGTGGATAGTTCAATTAACGAAGACGGCCATTTTAAATATGTGTCATAGATTTTTTTGCATGAGTTAACGTTATGTATCTTTCCGGTGGGAATCTCAAAGTTCTCTTGAGGTGCGCCCACCCTTGTATCATATGCTCGTATCCGATCACCGTGGCGTGGCATGACTGCGTATCTCGCTGCTTACTGTCGGCGCGGTGATCACGCCCCGCTTGTCCGATCTAAGTGTGTGATACGCGTAGCAACATGGATTTCGAGCGATCGGATCGGTGCAAAGTCCAAACGCGTGATCGTGACTCGCGACTATGCCACGGGACGAAGATCTGATCGGGCAAATGATACAAATGTGGACGCACCTTAAAACTCTAGTTTTTCTTGCACGGACCTATATAGATGTACAAATTATCTACTCCTGTTTTTTATCATTAGCCTATATGAGTATCACACTCTTGGGCCTACATATACGATAAAAAAAATACTAGAAGGTGCGCGCAATGGATGTTGATTGTACTCAAATAATTATAACATTGTTGTGAAATGGTAATTTTTATGATGAAAATCCAAAAAAAAACTTTGAGTTACCTTACGTGTATCTTGTTTTATGAGCCTTTAAAAATAGGTGGGGAAGTCCATTTTTAAAGTATGAAAATATTAATAAATAATAATACCATTGAATAACCCATGAAATGTATGGAAACTTTTGTTATGAAACCGTTTCTATAAACGCAAGTTTTAACATAGCTGCAGAACAAAGTTCGTAATTTCCCCACATAAGGTAGAAAGTTGTGTCGTCACGCCTTCCTAATCTCTGATTTTGAATTCAAGACCAAAATCTAACGTCAACGGGCGCACATTCGCTGTGATTACTGCATATTGGTTTTAGTATAGGTACTTCTATCAATAAAACTTACCTTAATACAGTACCGTTATAAAAAGGTACTCTGTGCAGTACCGTAAATAGGGCGGTGCCAGCGGTGCCCAGGCACAGGGCGCTGAACCTGAAGGTGCGAAGAAATTACCAGGACCACAAACAGAATGTTTTTCACGGACGCATTTATAGAAGCCTGCACAGGGCGCATAAAAGGCTGGTTACGGCACTGCCTTAATATTACTCGTTGCACGATTTCTCATTCATGTTTATATAAATAATGTTTATTTGTTAACTGACTTCCAAAAAAGGAAGAGGTTATATGTTCGATAGTTTGTATTTTTTTTATGTATGTTCACCGATTACTCCGCCAATTGTGGACCGATTTTAAAAATTCTTTTTTTATTTTTTAAATAATCAAGACGTGCAGTGTCAGATTTTGGTATTGAAGTTTAGGGTTTAGTATGGAGCGTTTTTGGGAAAGTCGAAAAATGTGATTCTAACCTTGTTGTATGTTGTGGAGATTTTATGATATTGAAGTAGTTTTTAAACAGTATTTCTAGGTTGCCAATTATTTATTCATTATTTAGAAATGATAATGTCACAATGAACGAAAGGTCATGTTTTTCCGTTTATTGGTAAAAAAACCCCTTTAGGTGCGTCCACATTTGTATCATTTGCCCGTATCAGATCATCGTCGCGTGGCATGATCGCGTGTCACGATCACGCGTTTGGACGTTGCGCCGATCGGATCGCTCGAAATTCATTTTGCTACGCGTATCACACAGTTATATCGGCCAAGCAGCGTCCAAGCAGCGCGATACGCAGTCATGCCACGGCACGGTGATCGGATACGAGCAAATGATACAAGTGTGGACGCTCCTTTTTATGAATGAATACCTTGAAAAGTTTTAGCCTTTTCTGATATCTAAGCTATATTTCTGCAGAATTTTAAGCAAATCTGTTATGTAGTTTTTGCGTAGCAGCGTAACGTACATTCTCACAAACATCGCGACTTCCTCCACCTTAAATTCGTTTACCGCGGTTAAGGGTATTTTTCCGGGATTAAAAGTAGCCTATGTCCTTCCCCTGGACTCAAACTATCTCCATACCAAATTTCAGTTCAATCAGTTCAGCGGTTTAAGCGTGAAGAGGTAACAGACAGACGGACAGACAGACACATTTTCACATTCATAATATTAGTATGGATAAGACTAGAAATTAGGGTCACTGACCCTAATACTTGGAATTTGTAACTTTGTTATGAATAACTACGAGTAGAAGGTGCCCACCTTCTACTCGTACTTCGTTCGCGGATGGGAAAAAGTCATAACCCCTATATTTTTCGTCGGCGTAGTTGAGTAAAAGTATTTTTACAACTATCTGTGGATACCTAGCTACTCATATGCCAAAAATAGTTCATTGTTAAAAATAATGTAATTTTACATGCAATAAGAACACATAAACCTGTAAAATTCCTGAAAAAGCAAGGATTTTTACGAAAAATTATGCAATTACATACATACATACATACAATCACGCCTTTTTCCCATTACGGGGTAGGCAGAGACTACCTCCTTCCACTTGCTACGGTCCTGGCATACAACTGCCGCTTCATCAACATTAAATTAATCTTTTCATTTTGTGCTGTCACAACCCATTCGCTTTGTCTCATTCACACACAGAATATCAACAACATAACAGCGTGTGGCGTTGTTGTGGATGGGCAGCGATATAAATGTTATGTGTAGTTGAAAAAGTAAATTATAAGTCGGTAGAATACTAAAATATTAATGAGCGCTTTATCCGCCATCAAACTGTCCTCAGTTTGGCGGAGTATAATTTTGTATATACCACTTAAGATTATTTATGATAAATAAACTAAAAAAAAAAAAAAAAAAAAATATTTCTCGCATCCATCATCTGACATACTTCATCTATTTTATCATTCATTCCACCCCTTACATTTAACGTAGTAAAGCGGCTCTCCATAGCCCAGTCTTCGCTCTCGCTGGGACCGAGACGTGATGGGTTGCGAACCACATCGCCGCCAATTGCGTTCCCACAAGTAGCTAGGGATAAAATATTCGAACCAAGCAGAGCCCCGCATACCAGGTAAGGGTTTAGCTTCATTCTGGGGTCACCAGTCCCAGGGCAATTCGGCACGCTAACGACTAGACTCGCCTCTAGCCACGCATCTATCGGTACGGCATACCTTGGATTGGCGGAATAGGAGGAAGGATAACAGGGTAAAGAAAGGAATCGTACGAATTTAGACAGGAGAAAGGGTTAAAGGATGCTACTGTCCCGGAAGACTATGTATGAGCCAGTAGCTACTCCGGGAGCCGGGGCGCATACCCGTATACCATAACAAAAATGCCGGAAAGGCAACTTCGTACAAGTAATCCCTGACTGAAATTCTACATGATTTTTGTGAATATACTTTTTTAATTTAAACTTATTGAAAATTATGTGATATTCCGTAATGTTTTGTAAATTTCCTTGCTTTTTCAGAAATTTTACGGGTTTATTTGTTTTTTTTGCATCTAAAATTACATAATTTTTAACAGTGTTGAAATCCGTTTAGCCGAAATGGCGTTAAGAAGTCACAAACAAAAAAAATAGTTACAGTGATCTTCAAATAGCTCTTAACGAGTATTTTGTGAGAATATTTTCAATGTACAGACATTTCATTTTTACTAGCTGTTGCCCGCGACTTCGTCCGCGTAGAGATGCAATTTATAGCTTACAAAGTTTCACCCCTTTTTTCGTCCCTAAAAGGGATGAAATTTGACATTAATATATAGCCCATGTCATATTCTGATATATAGGGTACATAACTGGAAAAATTCATAACAAATCGTCTAGTAGTTTTTGAGATTAAGTGGAACGTACAAACATATTGTCATGTTTATAATATTATTACCGAAAGAACGAAGAGAGAGAGACGGCGTGATCACCTGTCCTGCTTGCCGCGCTACGTCAGAGAGCTACGTCACCGAGCGCCGTGGTGGTGGAGAGGTCAGCAGTTCAGTCGGACGAGCTTCACTTTGGCGGCGGCTTACCTAGGGATAGGACTCTCACTTGGCTCCGTTCATTCCGTAGTTAGGTTATAGGTAGTGTGGTATTTTGTACTTAGGGCACGTTAGGCGCGACGTGTTATTTCTGTATAAATTTATTTTTGAATAAAAACGTTGATTGTAGATTGCATTTCTTTATTTTACCTTCTGGTCCATAAGAATATAGTAAAGATAAGTAAGTAAGTATGCGATAAAATAACGACTCACTCTTGGTTGTATATTTTTCCTTATTCAAAATGCAAGTAATTACCTGTTTCTTGGTGATCACATTTATTTAGTAAGCGAAGTGAGTCGTTGTACAGTTAGAAGATGCTAAAAAACCGGTCAAGTGCGTGGCGAACTTGCACACCGAGATTTTTATTTCCATTCGCTATAATTTTACCTAAAACACCGAAATAAACACGTTTCTTGCAACCAATGACGTTTAATCGCCTTTGCATGTAACTATAAAGATAATACGCGCTTACCGGAATTTGAACCCATGGCCATCAATTTCGCAGGCAGGGTGCTACCGTTGAGCTAATTAAACCTACAATAAATTTATACGATTCCAACAGACACGCACAGATATACAGATACGCCTGAAACTTATAAAAACCTTGCTGTTTCGTCAGGGCTTAAAAAAAGAAAAACCCATGTCATGAGAACCGTTTTAGGGTTCCGTACCACAAAAGGAAAAGACAGAGCCCTTATAGGATCACTTTGTAGTCCGTATGTCTGCCTGTCAAGCAAGACCCTGTTTCACAGGAACGCGTGGAGGTAATCAAGTTGAAATTAACACCGAATACTTGATCGCGGTCCCTTGAAGCTTTAAAAAAATCAAGCTTTAAAGTCAATGCAATCCACGTGTTTCCATACACCCGGTGACCGGTTTAGCTCAGTGGGAGTAACGTTGCCTGCGAAGCTGAAGGTCCTCGATTCAAATCCAGGTAACTGCAAATATTTGTGTGATGAGCATAAATATTTGTTCCTGAGTCTTGGATTTTTCTATGGATAAAAGTACATTTATCTATCAAATATATTTATTTATTTATATATTATTTACAGCGCTGTGCACGTTTTGTGATGGGGAAAAACTGTTAATCTCGCGACAGGCCACGTGACCGACAGATTGAAAAACTGTTCCAATATAAATTGTGTTGTTTTTTTTAATATAAATTGTCATGTTTGTGTATATTAGCGCAATAAATGAATATTGTATTTTACCACATAAACGATAGTACTTTTATACTGATAAGTGATAATTAAAGCAATTGGTGCAAAATTATTCCCTAACCATTCCAAATATTAAAAATGCACAACCTTAATATTCAAGTTTTCAATCCTGGGATGAGAAGGGATGCACTCCCGGAGTGCATCCCTTGCTGTTTTTTTGATTTTACTTATAAAAATTGCCGTCCGTGGAAAACCTATAGGGTACTTCCTGTTGTCCTAGACACTGAAACTTGGTATAAATGCAGTTCAATAGCACACAACCCACGAAATAAATCTGAAAATCTAAATTCTTTATGTCTGTTTGTGTATGTCAATAACCAATATAAAATGACCCCAGGCCCCTATTTCACAATCGTGACAATTGTCAGGTGACAACGACAGATTTTTGTTCACGGAGCTCCCCGCAAGCTCGATACATCTCCTTACGTTATACTGGGCACGCAATGTACGTGAAATTGTCACTGTCACCCGACAGATGTCATGATTGTGAAATAGGGGCCAGATCGCGTACATTTTGCCTAGGAGCAGGGCTCTGCTAACACTGTATTTCATTGATATAGCCGTATTTTTAGCATATTTTTGTACGGAATCCTCGTTGCGCGAGTCCGACTCGCACTTGATTAGTGCGAGTCCTTACGATGTATTCTTAAATGCGTCGCCCGTCGCATAAATTGTCTGTTATATCGTGTAGTTATTTTGTCCGTTTTCCTCAAACGTTTTAATGACCTCCGGATCTTATCTCTCCAATCGACAGTTAACTGCCCATTAAGTATAGTCAGCAACAGATTTAGACACACGGCAGTGTGTCAGCCAAGTCCGTAAAGCAAAAAGGGTTTTGAAGGTCTGTTGAAAAAACTAATATTATAAGTAAATTCGAATACTTGTTTGACTAGATCTTTGCCAATGACATATTAGACTAAATTGTACTCAAATTCAAATATTAAAGTAGGTGGGTAAAAACTTGCTATGTCATTGTATTAAGAAGCAATTAATATAACAAATCGTTTTGTTGACTGTACACAAGTAAAAATTTAAATTTGATGCGAAACGGTAGGATTTATGATAGAAACCCAAAAAAAATATGTTTGAGCTCGATACTTTAAGTGTAGCTTGTTTTATGAGTATCATAAGTTGGGTGGGAAATTCCATCTTTAAAGTATGAAAATATGAATGCCTAATAAAATCATTTTGTATGTATGGTTTTGTTATGAAACCGTTTCGATAAACGGCAGTTTTAATTTGACATAGCTGCAAAACAAAGTTCTTAATTTCCCCATACATAAGGTACTAACCGTGTGACGCCCCTAAGCTACTCGTAGTAGGCTTTAGTATGGAGCGTTTTTCGGGAAAGTCAAAGAATGTGATTTTAACATTGTTGTATCGCGGGAAGTTTTTATGAGATAAAGTGGTTCTTTCAACGGGTTTTCTATTATTGAAAGGTCCTTCTATAACATACCATAGAAAAATGTTGTCAACATCTATATTTAAGAACGTTATGCATGTCGGGAGCTATAAATTCGACGATTTAAGGAGCGTAGAAAGAACTTGGTTTCCAGTTAGATCTCACTTATTTTATTAGCGAAACTGTTTTAATGAACTTGGCATCCTTTAACATTTATAATCTCAGAATCCATAATAATTCCATAATATATATAGGTAGGTTATTGCCTTTACTGTATGGACTATGTAAAGGTGCGTCCACATTTGTATCATTTGCCCGATCAGATCTTCGTCCCGTGGTATGATCGCGTGTCACGATCACGCCTTTGGACGTTGCGCCGATTCGATCGCTCGAAATCCATGTTGTTTCGCGTATCACACACTTAGATCGGACGAGCGTGGCGTGATCGCCGCGCCGACAGTGAGCGTCCAAGCAGCGCGATACGCAGTCATGCCACGGCACGGTGATCGGATACGAGCAAATGATACAAGTGTGGACGCACCTACAAGAAATAATTTTTCAAGTTCTCGCTCATGTCCTTGGCACTGCGTAGAGATGTAGCCTCGCTCTGCATTTTCCATCACTTGTACTGTATTTATAACGGGGAGTGCTCCGAGGAATTGTTCGGATTGATCCGTGCCGCATCTTTCTGCCATCGTCCTACTCAACAATATTTCCATCCCCACCACTTAGATGGATGGTAGTCCACGACTGTGCGTTTTGCTACAAATTTCCTACCTCGCACGACTGAACTGTGGAATAAATAGTCGCCGGCAGTATTGCTGGACCTATGCGACCTTCAGGCCTTCAAGAAAAGAGCGTACTCCCACCTGAAAGGCCGGCAACGCACTTGACTCCTCTGGTGTTGCAGGTGTCTATTATGGGCGACGGTGATCGCTTACCATCAGGCGATCCGTCTGATCGTTTACACCCTATAAAACATAAAAAACCGGTCAATTGCGAGTCTGACTCGCGCACCGAGGGTTCCGTACAAACTTTCACTTATTCCGACTTAAGTTGCCGCTTGAGTTAAGTTTGCCTCTGGTACCGTGAATTGGGGTTACTTTGATCAACGGGGTAACATTGATCACTAATTTTTAATCCATAAGAAATCTGTTTGTAAACGCGTTTATTAGATCTTATTGTTAAGGATGGCAACATCGTTAAAAATCATTTTGGACGCGTTCAGAAATACACTCCTTCTAGTTTAAAAATTAATGATCAATGTTACCCCGTTGATCAAAGTAACCCCAATTCACGGTATCTATGGCGTCACATATAAATGAGGGGCAAATTTAATCAAACTGGAAATTCAAAAATGATTTTTGGTGATTAAAAAAAGTAAAACAGATAGATCTATGGTTATAATTTTCGCGTAATACTCATATTAAATTACATAATTCCAGAAAAATCTAGATTTTTCGCTTGGTAAACTTCGGAGATAAAGGGGGGAGAATGGTTTTTTTTTCACATTTTCCTTAATAAAACAAAATCTAGTCACATTAAAAAAAAATTGCCCAAACATATACAGATCAAGCCCTTTCATACTTGACATAGGAGCTTGACTTTGAATTTTTGCCCCCTCCTCATATATATGTCGTTTTTTTAGAAAATTAAAATATATTTTAAAATGTTTCCTTTGCAATACATGTGAGCTCACCATGTTTACGAGTATCAACATTCCAAATTTCGAATGCATAACATTAGTTTTTGGGATATGGCGCTTTAATAGTCGGACAGACAGACAGACAGAGTCGCACCATAAGGGTTCCTTTTTTACCATTTTTGGTACGGAATCATAAAAACGCTATTCTTCCGAGTTTAGGCTCTTTAGAATTTTCACAGTAAGTAGATGATGGAGGTTCAAAGACAAGTACAGTCGGAAAGAAACGCTTGTCACAATGGCGCTCGAATAATGATCCAGATATAATCATCATCATATCAGCCCAAGGACGTCCACCTCAGGACAAAGGCCTCTCCCAAGGATCTCCACAACGACCGGTCGCGCGCCGCCCTCATTCAACGGTTCCCACGGTCTTCACCAAATCATCGGTCCATCTTGTTGGGGGACTTCCCACGCTGCGTCGTCCTGTACGCCGTCGCCACTCGAGAACCTTTCTGTGTGCCGCGCCCACAGGTACAGTTAGATATAATATTCACCAAATATTAACATAGTTTGCGTTTTATCCCTGAAAACTCACAGTTCCCGAAAGCTTCTGTGCCACGCAAAGCCGCAGGAAATCTAATAACTAATAACATAATGACTTAAGTCTAACCGAAGTTTAGAAAGCCTGTATTTCCATAATCGTATAGAAAGCGATTTCGATAATGCCAACAAGCTTCGTGCATTAGTTAGCAGTCTTGGTAATGGTGGCGCCATCTTTGGGACGGTTTAAGTATTATATTATTGAGCGCTAATGGGAGTTATGGGAGTAAACACTTAGCGTAAAAACTAAGCGCGTGTATGTGGAAAACGATTAATACTAATTATCCTGTGGGTCTTTTAACCCTTTCAATGCCTACCACGTCAGCGAACTCCTTAAAGTGTCGTAAATCGTCGCAATAATAATTGATTGGCGTGTGACTGACAATCCTCCAAATATGAAAGCGTTCAGAGAGGGTCGCGGATATATTAATTTGGACTGTACATTGAAGATTAAAAATAGAAACTCCGTTTGCATGGGAAGGTTGAATTCGGCCAAACTTGCCGGGGACTCTTAAGATTATAGAATCTTAGTGAAGAAATTCACTTTAAAAGTCACGCACGAAGATCGTGATGGTGATACATCAAGATTTTCGTAAAAAATCAATAAAACAACTGTTTAAATTTTTGATCGTATACATTTGTAACAGTGTCTCCGTCCGTTTTCTATGACCTGGGTCAACAAAACGTAATCGTAATTCGTGCACACCTCGTTCCCTTTGCTCATGTTTAATATATTTAAAAAATCAACTTTATTTCTGAACAAATTCTTCTTCTGTGCAATAAGCAAGCCGTTTACGAAGATCTCTTGCAGTGCCACTGGAGGTTCTAAACTTGGCTGGAGTTGTGTGTTTTTCGGTTCTAGGGCGGGAAAATGGCATTTCTGCTCGAAGACTGCATTTCCACCTCGTTTATGTAATCTGTAAACAAATAAGTTTCTGTCAAAAAATATTTGTGTGACAAGCTTTAATAGGCTTGTGTCCTAAAAAAATATAAATAGTCTGTCAGTAAGATTATCAGAAAATATTGGACACGTATTTTTTCAACAAAAAATGATGGAGATATAGCCCTATAAAGTTCCCCGTGACGTCACGCCGTGCGACCATTTTTCATACGCCCCCATTCACAAACTTTGACGCGCTTTATCTTTGTATTTTATTGTTTGATTGAGAAAAGAAAAAATACGTGTCCAATATTTCTTTTTTATCTAACTGGCGGACTAATAAGAATAATATATATTTTTTTACTACCCTATTGGGATGTTGATTTTATACACAAAAATAAAATTTGGATGCGAAATGGTAGTTTAAATAAAATGTGTAGCTCGTTTTATGAGCCTTTAAAGTTTGGTGGGGAAGTCCATTTTTAAAGTATGAAAATATTAATGTCTAATAATACCTACCTTTCATTGGGTTGTTCAATACAAGCCATGAAATGTATATAATCTTTAGTTTAGGTTGTCTGGAAGAGATCGCTCTTTAGCGATAAGACCGCCTATTGTTTACCTATTTTATGTTAAGGCTCTATTGTACTGTTTCTGTTGTTGGTGTACAATAAAGAATTGTTGTTGTTGTTGTTGTTAATGAACTGTTTCGATAAACGCAAGTTAACATAGCTGCAGAACAAAGTTCTTAATTTCCCCGTAGAAATGAGGAACGTGTGACGTCACACGTTCGTACGCTTTAGTATGGAGCGTTTTTGGTAAAGTCCAAAAATGTGATTTCAACATTGGTGTATTTCGGCGAGTTTTTATGAGTTGAAAAGTATACTAAAACCATCTGTGGATACCCAGCTACCCGCGTACTAAAAATACTTGAAATCTGTTTAGCCGATTTGGCGTGATGAAGCCACAGCGACGCGACACACACATGCATTAAAAAAATTGATTGAGTGACTTCCAAATAGTCCGTTACAATCATGATTTTGAAAATAACTTCAATGTGCAGACATGTCATTTTTAAAACTTTATAATAGTATAGATATACTTAAACATATAAATACCTACACATATTATATTGTGTGCCTCTAGAATGGCGACTCAAAGAGATAGCGCCACCGTCCGCGGCGGTTCTAAATATAACAATTAATGTATGAAAAGTGGCTGACAAGTAGCGCCATCTAACTAGTTGGGCAGGCGTTTTAAAGGTAGACATATTTTTCACACTGTAGCATACTATTTAACTAGGTACATCCTCTGTGGAGAGATGTCGCTTAAAAAGTTTCATGATGTAATAATAGATGGCGCTTTTACGGTGGATGGCCAATGGCGTAAGTTTCGTCTATTGACAACATGGACGAATAAACAAGAGGACTGTCAATAGCTATACTTTGAACCGGATGAATTCAGACAAAAAGTAGATGACACTTTAAAACTAAGCATTAACGATGTTATAATTGAACAAAGAAGCGTACTACAGTAATAATTAGTTCGTAAAAAGCGAATGTATAATTATAAAGTTGTAAAAATTAAATGTCTTTACATGAAGATATTAAAAAGAACTTGAATGTGCCCGCAACTTCGTTCGCGGAGGAGAAAAAGTCATAACATAACCCCTCTTTTTTCCTTTAGCGTAGTCTCCTATTTAACCATCTGTGGCACAAAGCACAAAGACTTTTACAAAAGCCTGTGATAGGCATCCACGGTCCTGCCGAGACCCAGACAGATTGCTAACTCACGGCCCTTCCAGATCAGCGAAGCAAGAAAAGTTGTTTTACTATGTGTGTAAAAGTATATATATAACAAAATTCCAGGTGAATTTAAATCTATGAATAAAAATACATTTAAAAATAAATTGCATCAATGGTTGAATAATAATATGATTTATAGTATAAACGAATTCTTTGACATGAAGTAGATTAAAATTGTCATATAATAATAATAATTACTTTAATTACCGTTAAAAGTATGATTATTATGTTAATTATTCGTATTTTTAAATTTATTGTAAGAAATATTGTGCTGCATGTAAGTAGGTACCTCCTTGTTCTTAGCCTCTGTTTTAATTTAATTTGCATACCGTCCACGGTTAAACATGTAAACCTACCAATAATAGAATAAGACCTATGTATACCATAATGGTAATGTTTATCGCACGTAAATGATTATCTTATTCAGATCAGATGAGATTTGACGCGATGAAGCCACAACAACACAAACCTATATACAAAAAATCCAAAAAAATTTTTTTTCCGTATCAGTGACCAAATAGTTCGTCACAATCATTATTTTGAAAATATCTGCAATGTACAGACATTTCATTTTTACTTTTTACAACATACATCCTCGGCCGCATTCATTTAACAACAGGGATATTCTTTAAATCTCTGCAACAGGTGAGATTACGGTCAAATGCCCGTCCATCAACGTATATAAAAAAAAGATAACTTTATTAACCCTTTATATCGCAAAATGAAAACAAAACCGACAATTCAAGTCTCGGTGCCGTTCAATAGACTCAAAAATTCTGATAACGTAAAAAATACAAAAAAATGGTCAAAAATTATGTATATTCGGATATACAGTATGAAATAAAGGGTTTGTATGTCTGTATGTCAAAAGAGGTTTGAAAAAAATTTGGAAGGCGAGTAGCTGAGCATCCACATCCACAGATGGTTATAGAGTACTTTTTACTAAAAAAGAGGGTTATGACTTTTTCTCTTCCGCGAACGATGTTGTGTAGGAATTCCTTTAACCGTTTTGGCGTGATAGAGCCACAACAACACATACAAAAGGGTTCCGTATACAATATACGCTACAAATGGCTGTATCTATGAATCAAAAATCCAGTATTAGCAGAGCCCTACTCCTAAGCAAAATGTACGCGAAAAAATATTTTTTCAGATTTATTTTGTTAGTTATGCTATAAGAAATTCGTTTATACCAATTTTCAAGTTTATAGAACAACTGGAAGTATCCTATCAATTTCAAAAACTGTTGAAATATACGTTTTTTGCGGCATAAACGGCCGTATCTTTTTTTACGCAAACTTAGTAGTTTGATGTTTTCAGAGCTTTAAGGGGCCGTAGAATTGAGTTTATAGTTTTAATTTCAACTCGATACGTCCACGCGTTACCGAGATAAAGGGTCTTGACAGACAGACAGACAGACGGACAGACGGACGGACAACAAAGTTATCCTATAAGGGTTCCGTTTTGTTCCTTTTGAGGTACGGAACCCTAAAAATGAATTCAGTGACCTTCAATTAGTCGGTATCACTTTTTTTAAATATCTTTAATGTAGTATTTTTAATACATAAAAACCGAAAGGATGGTCGGACCTTGACACGTTGACCTGGGCATCGAACCTGCACACCCAGCCGTCCAAGTCGGTGTACCAGTCCTGCAGGCCCGTCGACGTCACGGTACCTGCAATCAAAATTTTGGAATATGTGAAACTAGCATTTGGCTGCATCAACTTTCAGAACCGCACAATTTTGTCGACAACTTTCAAACTTCTTTGTAAAATAACGCCTTTAACAAATGGGTTCACATTGTTAATTATAGGCATCACATTTGCGATTTGCGATCGAGTTGAAAGCACGGCGAGTGAACAGCGTATTCGCAGCGAGCGCGCAACGGATTCGCTGCGCTTAGCTAGCTGACGTAACAGTAGCGTAGCGTAATGTTTAATTTAAACGGTAGCATGTCTGCTTTAACCGTCATCGTTGTGCTAGGCGGTAGGGCGCCGCAGCGTCCTCGGCACCTAGAGGTGCGTCCACATTTGTATCATTTGCCCGTATCAGATCATCGTCGCGTGGCATGATCGCGTGTCACAATCACGCGTTTGGACGTTGCGCCGATCGGATCGCTCGAAATCCATTTTGCTACGCGTATCACACAGTTATATCAGAAGAGTACGGCATGATGGGCGCGCAGACAGTAAGCGTCCAAGCAGCGCGATACGCAGTCATACCACGGCATGGTGATCGGATACGAGCAAATGATACAAGTGTGGACGCACCTTAGCGTGTGGGTGCTGCCGCGCGCGGGCGCACGGAGCAGCTGTAGTGTGCCTAGTTTACACTACGTGTTAAGTAAGTACATACAGTCAGTCAGTTAGTGAGTTACGGTCGTCCTATGCTTGATTCTAACTTGTTTAACTATTGTGCGCGCGGTGGGCGACCCCGCCGGCGGGGACGTCGGTATGCAAGTGCAGTGTGGGGTCTGTTCAGTCGTTTCAATCGGTTGCGCTCATGTCACGCACGGCGTTTGTCGTCACGGTCGAGGTAGTAGTCAGCTGTTCGGGGGTGTGGAGAGTCGCTGTCGGTGACGTAACAGTGCGACATAAAAGAGTAGAAATTAAATGAGGGCACCACTTTCTACGGAACTGTGACATTTTTGACACAAAATGCTTAAACATGGCAATAATTTAGTATGGAATTTTTTTAGTTCCATTTTATTGAATTTCTACTCTTTTAAGTCGCACTGTATGTGGGTGTACAGTCCTATACGTAAATGTAAAAAAAATGGGGACAATCTTACACAAATCGACCTAGTCCCAAACTAAGCAAAGCTTGTACTGTGGGTACTAGGCGAAGATATAGGTACAGTAGGAATTTAATTTATATACCATTTCGTACCTTGTCACAGTCAAAATCAATATGAAAGCCGATAGAGATTCTTTATTAATGTCACTATGACAAGGTACGAAAGGGTACACAAATTAAATTCCTTGACCGTACACAATATACACCGTGACCGTTAATAACCCGAAAGATTTAAACTACATATTTTTGACGACTGTGCGAGTAAATAATGTTATATCAACATGGGTCTAATTATGTGTCTTAATTAAATTACCATTTCAGTACGAATTAAAGCTTATTAATTGCCCGCTTCTTTGTGAATAAGCTTTTAGGTGGGAATCTCAAGTTGAAGAACAGAGAGCGAGCATGACACTTCACGAATCGCTCCGAAATCATACGATGAAAGGCGAATGGCGTGACTTGTATTCCATGAATGACAAGAAGTGTCAAGTTATGTCTAGCACGATGTTTGTGTTGAAATTATTTTTATTTATTGGCACCACAAAATACCACAATAACTTATGTATCCAAACTTTATTAGGTGCTACGACATTAAAGTGCTCTTACATTATTATTGAAACTTTGTGTCTTAGGTATCTTTTTTTTGACTAAGTATCAACCATAAATTGTTAGGCATGATAATATTCGAAGGAATTCATACTACTTATTTTTTTACATCATACTTACCTCTTACATTACCTCATACAGGTAAGGGACTTTGTTGTAACAGCGATCATGCTAACCTGTACCTACAGTAAAATAAACAACAACATGAAACAGTTACGCATTTTTACTACGAGTAATTTAATGAATTAGATTTTCAAAATGTGTACCGCCGTTTTCAGGACAAATATTCAATCTTGAACGGTTTTCATGATTCAAGTTAACATAAGTGTTCTTGATTTCTTCTGAAACCGTTTGAAATCTTATTAACAACTCTTCTCTGGAGTTCACAGGTGTTGAGTAAACCTTATCTTTCAGAGTTCCCCATAGAACGAAATCTAGCGGAGTTAAATCCGGTGACCGGGCAGGCCATGCTAAAACTTCGCTCCCACGGCCGATCCATCTCTCGGGGTATTGTTGGTTCAGCCAATTACGAACATCCACGCCGAAGTGGGCCGGGCATCCGTCGTGCTGGAACCACATAGTTCGTCGGGTTTCCAAATCGACATCTTCTAGCAGGTCGTTTAATTCATTATTTAGAAATAATAAATAGTTGTGAGTATTCAGTCTATTTGGAAATATGACGGGACCTATTATTTTATTCCCAATAATGCCAGCCCACAAGTTTACGGAAAATTTGTGCTAGGATGAATTTTCCCTTTTCGCATGGGGATTTTCTTCTAACCACATATGCTGATTATGGGAATTAAAAACTCCCTCTCTCGTGAACAACGATTCATCTGGCCATCATATCTTATTTACAAATCCAGGATCTTCCACTAATTTCTGATTCATCCTTTGGCAAAAGGCAACTCTAGCTAGCCCGTCATTGTTAATTAATCCGTGTACTTTCCTGTAGTGAAAAGGATGCAGGCCGTACCTTTTCCATAGCCTTAATACGAGCTTATAGTTAACATTGACCATTCTTGCTACAGCTCTTGATGACAAAGTTGGGTCTTCTGTTATGATGTTCATTATTCTGTTCTCTGCTTGTTCATCTAGATTTATAGCCCTATCTCTGTGAACTTTTCCAAGCCCTTTTTCGCGAAACTGTCGATGGACATCCGCAAAAGTCGAATGGTGAGGTATACGACGGTTTGAGTATCGTCTTCGGTATTCGGCTACTGCCTGGAGCGAGTTCCCATTACAAAATCCGTACACAAAGTGGATATCTGCTAAATGAGCCGAAGGATAATGCGGCATAGCGAATATTATTTATTACAGTCAATAAAAAGTTCAATGTTAATTTATCTTGCGTGACAATTCGTTATCATTTGTAATGTGTCATTTTAGTGATAATCAATTTCAAACTAGCCAGTTATAAGAAGAACCACTCTCGCGACTTAGAACAGAACAAACCTAATTATCTCTATTCTCAGTGATAACAAAAAAGCTACTTGAGATTGAAGTGTGTAAGATAAGATATTATAATTATTCGGATTAATACACTACACTGTATTTTAGTTGCATGTTATATCCTTTTATCTCGTGATGAAAATATTTTCGGTAGTAAAAACTTTTTGTAGATAAATACCAAACTTCTTAATGAAACTAGCTAACAACCATACAGTTAGTGTAAAAGAGTGGCTACGTCATGCTCACGCCCTTAAGGTGTGTTACACTGGAGATTTTTTAACTTCTGATTTGTTGTAAATAATTAATATCTCCTTAATTATGAGTTTTTGGACTATATGTTACATAACTTTATATACTCTAATTAGGCTCTAGTATCGTTAGCTTAAATCTTTCGGGTTATTAACGGTCACGGTGTATAGATAAATTATAATACTTAAATACATAGAAAATATCCAAGACCCAGAAACCCTGGCCGGGATTCGAACCCGGAACCGCTAGCTTCGTAGGCCAACCCACTGAGCCAAAAGTGTCGTCGACGTGGCAAACTTGCGGCGAAATCGTTACACGCTCGCCGCGAACTCGCTGCGAACTCGCCTCACACTCAACTAGCCCGTAAATCGCCAGTGTGGTAACGCCCTTATGGTGTACGTTAAAACCGTGAATCTCCCGTCTGTCAGGGTGATTATTCGAGCGTTTTAACCGCCTCATTAGTCTGTTCGCAATATGAACCAATTCATAAAACCAACCAACCTAATTTTGGTAATAATTGTAAAAAGCCGCGACTTCTACAATACAACCGAAAATGGCGCCACAGCTCATATGGAATTCGTCTATATTGGGGGCAGACTAATGAGACGGTTAAAACACTCAAATAATCACCCGTCAAACCTCATAAACAGCAAAATATTATTTTAATAGCCCGATTTCTTGGTAACTCCGGAGATATTTTCAGTAACGCCAGAGAGGTCAAAAGTGTTAGTCCAAAAGTTGATTGACCCATTTACTTCTCCTGCGTTACCGACATTTCCGCTTTTAACTCCTTACAGGAATGATTTCAGGCATATAAAACTACCCTACGAATTTTAAGACCCCCAGGAAGGCCCTATGGGATCTCAAAATTATTCGCTAAGCGTTAAGGGCCTGCATTGTCAAGGAAAAACCACGCCCCAAACACGGTGCCGGCCAATAAGCGTAATTTGTAATAAGGGACGCATTTATTGCTCGCGCGCATCTAAGAAAGAAAAGGCTAATACACTATACTGTATGTATGTAAAAGTACAATGAAATCGAAGATATTATTATGTTTTGTTAACATTTAAGTTAGTGACGTAAAAGATAAAGGGAAAAATGTAATTTTTACATAATTTAGCCGTTTATAATCCTGTCGTTTGTACAAACTACACAAAAAACGGAAAAAGAAGACGCGTTTTCGGATTATTTTTCTATCGAGGAAATTTTAAGCAAACATGTTTCCGTGTTAGGCGCTGAATAGGTTATATAATCCAAAAACATATCTGAAAACCAGCCTGTTTCATATACTACATTTGACAAAAATCTCACTAAAAATAGCTTAAATATTTGATGCGTCCCCTTAAAAGGTAACAGACAGGCAAAGTTACTTTCGCATTTTTAGGGATCCGTAGCGAAAATGGCAAAAACGGAACCCTTATAGTTTCGTCATGTCCGTCCGTCCGTATGTCACAGGCATTTTACTCAAAAACTTCAAGATGTATATTGATGAAATTTAGAGTATAGGTGTTTTGTATAAGCCGCTACTAAGTTAAAAATTCAATAACAAAAAAATATATTTCTACGGTAGGCACTCCATACATGTAACCGAAACACTATTCCCCATTTGTAAAACAAAACTGCCTATCTAAACTTTGACCTTATGAATCTTATTACCTACAATTATATAATATTATGAATGATTGCGTAGTAAACAAACACATCATTATCTGCAGCAAGAACAAAGGAACAACGAAGGTATCAGTTTATTATTGTTTTTATCTTTGTTGGTTTAAACAAATCAACCATTCGTACAAACAGTAGGGATGTTGACAATACTGAAATAAATATGAAGTTTTGATGCGAAATGGTAGATTCTATGATGTTTGGGTGAATCAACTTTTAGACCCACACTTTTCTCTCGCGTTACTAAAAATGTCTCTAAAGTTACCAAGAAATCGGGTTTCAAATATGATATTTTCCTTGAAATAAAACAATTTAACGGATTATATCGCGTATATTATCTCATTTTAGTTCCCGACGTTTCGGAAGCTTTCCAGCTTTCCATGGTCACGGGAGGATAATATACGCGATATAATCCGTTAAATTGTTTTATTTCAATGAGTAATAATCGCGGAAACAGAAAAAATATTATGATATTTTCCTGTTTATTAGGTTTTATAACAGACAGGGTCATTCAACATTTTAACGTACCTACACCATAAATTAAAAAAAGCGGTCAAGTCCTAGTCGGACTCGGCCATGAAGGGTTCCGCAGCCGTTTATACAAAAAAATGCACTACAGATGAAAAAAAAACACTAACAAAAGAGCGTATCTCCCCGGCACTTACGTCCTTTTGCTGAGAAGCACAATTTTTTGGCAATACATTTTTGGCAAAAAGAGTCATTAAGTTGTGGGCTCAACAATTTTCGCAACCACTAACGCACATAGTAAATTTGTCTATGGCAGAAGGTCGCTTTCCTGACTGCCTAAAATACACAATTATTAAACCTCTATTTAAAAAAGGGGACAAGTCATGTATGAACATATACCAATTTTGAAATAAAACAATTTAACGGATTATATCGCGTATATTATCTCATTTTAGTTCCCGACGTTTCGGAAGCTTTCCAGCTTTCCATGGTCACGGGAGGACTGAGAAAAGATGTATTTTCCTCTGTCAAAGTTACAATTTTGTGCAAACTACCCATTTTTTGAAAAAACACAAATAAAGGTGTACATACATGCCAGATGGGCCTAAGCTGTAAAGACAGTTACACATGTGCCAGAAGGGCTTAATTATTTTATTCTAATAATTTACCAAGCAGCATTTCACAAATGAGGCGTACTGAGGAGAAAAGAAACGCTGCAAAGAAAAACTCCCAGGCTACCTCATTACTAATTATAATATTTAAATTGTAACTTTGACAGAGGAAAATACATCTTTTCTCAGTCCTCCCGTGACCATGGAAAGCTGGAAAGCTTCCGAAACGTCGGGAACTAAAATGAGATAATATACGCGATATAATCCGTTAAATTGTTTTATTTCAATGAGTAATAATCGCGGAAACAGAAGAAAATATTATATACCAATTTTGTCAAAGATTTTTGAAAAAGCACTGTATAGAAGATTTATTTCGTTCTTTACCTCTAACAATATTCTGAACAGTAATCAGTTTGGTTTTTGAAAAGGTAGCGCAACCACCTTAGCGTGTTTTAATCTGGTCTAAATTATAACAGACTCTATTAACGACTAAAATCCTGTGGCTGCCATTTTCTTAGAACTAAGTAAGGCTTTTGAGTCTGTAGACCATTCAATATTGTTAAATAAATTGGAAAGATACGGAATCAGAGGAAATGCTTATGATAGGATTCGTAGTTACCTGTCTGGCCGACGACAATGTACTGAAATAAGTAACATTATAAATGGTAAATTGAAAGTGGCTAGATCAGCATACAAATGTAACAACCGTGGAGTACCACAGGGTAGTTTACTCGGCCCGTTGCTGTTCTTATTACATGTAAATGATCTCCCGAGCAATGTAAACCACAACTGCATAATGTTTGCCGATGATACTACATTAGTAATTAAATCCAATAATATCGATGTTTATAATGATGAAATTAATGATGCGTTCTCAAAAGTAATGGGCTGATTGAATGGTAATAAATAAAATATTAATGTAAATAAAACCCATTTGGTGCAATTTCGATCCAACAAAGGTCGTACTTGTAAATTAAATATTCAACATGAAAATGTAAGTAAAAGAAGTAGAAAGGACAAAATTTTTAGGAATTTATATAGATCAATTTTGTAGTTGGAAGGCACACATTTCTGAAATTTGTACTAAACTCCATAAATTTGTATTCGCACTAAGAAGATTAACCTGTATCAGCTCTAGAGAGGTAGCACTTACAGCATATCATGGGTATGTTTCTTCTATGCTGAATTACGGACAAATGATATGGGGTGATTCAGTAGATGTCAATAATGAATTTTTGGCACAAAAAAAGTGTATAAGAGCTGTGTGTGACAGCCACTACCTGGCCCATTGTAAACCTCCATTCCAAGCTACGGGGGTCTTACCCTTACCATGCATGTATATTAAACAGATCGCATTATTTGTTAAACGACATCCTGATTATTTTATTAAACACAATCAAGTTTACACTAGGTCAACTAGATATAAGGAAAAATTATACTTGCCTCGATCCAAAACGCATGTTTTTATCAATAATTCGTATTGTATGGCAATTAAAATTTTCAATAATTTACCAACGAATGTAAAGGAATGCTCCCAATATCAATTTTGCAAGGTCATAACAAGTTGGCTTCTTGAAAAATGTTATTACTCCATCCAGGACTTTCTAAATGAACGACATAATAATAATATTGAATAAAATACATTTCTGATCTTTAACATATAAGCACTATCGTAGTAATTTTAATAATAAATTGACATGTAAAATAGCACCGTGCCTATACTGATTTAAGTTACCTAGCTTAATATATTTGTAAATAACTTAAAAACAATTAATTGTATTGCATGTCTATTTTAGGTAGAACATAGAACTTCCTGTGTGATATGAACAACTATGGTACACTGTTCTTGCTATAAAAATATCTCTCTATCTCTCTCTCTCTAACTTAAAAACGGTATGTCTGATCATGTTGAAAACAATTTTCGTTGGAAGTGTTTATTATGCTTTATATTTGTAAGTTTTTTCATATTTTTTGAACATACCGTTTAAAAAAATAGAGGGGGGACACAATTTATGCTACTTTCGGAGCGATTATTTTCGAAAATATTGTTACTTCAGTCAGGAAAGAAACGCTTGTCACAATGGCGCTCGAATAATGATTCAGATATAATCATCATCATATCAGCCCAAGGACGTCCACCTCAGGACAAAGGCCTCTCCCAAGGATCTCCACAACGACCGGTCGCGCGCCGCCCTCATTCAACGGTTCCCACGGTCTTCACCAAATCATCGGTCCATCTTGTTGGGGGACTCCCCACACTGCGTCGTCCTGTACGCCGTCGCCACTCGAGAACCTTTCTGTGTGCCGCGCCCACAGGTACAGTTAGATATAATATTCACCAAATATTAACATAGTTTGCGTTTTATCCCTGAAAACTCACAGTTCCCGAAAGCTTCTGTGCCACGCAAAGCCGCAGGAAATCTAATAACTAATAACATAATGACTTAAGTCTAACCGAAGTTTAGAAAGCCTGTATTTCCATAATCGTATAGAAAGCGATTTCGATAATGCCAACAAGCTTCGTGCATTAGTTAGCAGTCTTGGTAATGGTGGCGCCATCTTTGGGACGGTTTAAGTATTATATTATTGAGCGCTAATGGGAGTTATGGGAGTAAACACTTAGCGTAAAAACTAAGCGCGTGTATGTGGAAAACGATTAATACTAATTATCCTGTGGGTCTTTTAACCCTTTCAATGCCTACTACGTCAGCGAACTCCTTAAAGTGTCGTAAATCGTCGCAATAATAATTGATTGGCGTGTGACTGACAATCCTCCAAATATGAAAGCGTTCAGAGAGGTTCGTGGATATATTCATTTGGACTGTACATTGAAGATTAAAAAAAAGAAACTCCGTTTGTATGGGAAGGTTGAATTCGGCCAAACTTGCCGGGGACTCTTAAGATTATAGAATCTTAGTGAAGAAATTCACTTTAAAAGTCACGCACGAAGATCGTGATGGTGATACATCAAGATTTTCGTAAAAAATCAATAAAACAACTGAAATAAAACAATTTCACGGATTATATCGCGTTTTAGTTCCCGACGTTTCGGAAGCTTTCCAGCTTTCCATGGTCACGGGAGCGATATAATCCGTTAAATTGTTTTATTTCAATGAGTAATAATCGCGGAAACAGAAGAAAATATTAATAAAACAACTGTTTAAATTTTTGATCGTATACATTTGTAACAGTGTCTCCGTCCGTTTTCTATGACCTGGGTCAACAAAACGTAATCGTAATTCGTGCACACCTCGTTCCCTTTGCTCATGTTTAATATATTTAAAAAATCAACTTTATTTCTGAACAAATTCTTCTTCTGTGCAATAAGCAAGCCGTTTACGAAGATCTCTTGCAGTGCCACTGGAGGTTCTAAACTTGGCTGGAGTTGTGTGTTTTTCGGTTCTAGGGCGGGAAAATGGCATTTCTGCTCGAAGACTGCATTTCCACCTCGTTTATGTAATCTGTAAACAAATAAGTTTCTGTCAAAAAATATTTGTGTGACAAGCTTTAATAGGCTTGTGTCCTAAAAAAATATAAATAGTCTGTCAGTAAGATTATCAGAAAATAGTGGACACGTATTTTTTCAACAAAAAATGATGAAGATATAGCCCTATAAAGTTCCCCGTGACGTCACGCCGTGCGACCATTTTTCATACGCCCCCATTCACAAACTTTGACGCGCTTTATCTTTGTATTTTATTGTTTGATTGAGAAAAGAAAAAATACGTGTCCAATATTTCTTTTTTATCTAACTGGCGGACTAATAAGAATAATATATATTTTTTTACTACCCTATTGGGATGTTGACTTTATACACAAAAATAAAATTTGGATCCGAAATGGTAGTTTCAATAAAATGTGTAGCTCGTTTTATGAGCCTTTAAAGTTTGGTGGGGAAGTCCATTTTTAAAGTATGAAAATATTAATGTCTAATAATACCTACCTTTCATTGGGTTGTTCAATACAAGCCATGAAATGTATAGAATCTTTAGTTTAGGTTGTCTGGAAGAGATCGCTCTTTAGCGATAAGACCGCCTATTGTTTACCTATTTTATGTTAAGGCTCTATTGTACTGTTTCTGTTGTTGGTGTACAATAAAGAATTGTTGTTGTTGTTGTTGTTAATGAACTGTTTCGATAAACGCAAGTTAACATAGCTGCAGAACAAAGTTCTTAATTTCCCCGTAGAAATGAGGAACGTGTGACGTCACACGTTCGTACGCTTTAGTATGGAGCGTTTTTGGTAAAGTCCAAAAATGTGATTTCAACATTGGTGTATTTCGGCGAGTTTTTATGAGTTGAAAAGTATACTAAAACCATCTGTGGATACCCAGCTACCCGCGTACTAAAAATACTTGAAATCTGTTTAGCCGATTTGGCGTGATGAAGCCAAAGCGACGCGACACACACATGCATAAAAAAAATTGATTGAGTGACTTCCAAATAGTCCGTTACAATCATGATTTTGAAAATAACTTCAATGTGCAGACATGTCATTTTTACAACTTTATAATAGTATAGCTATACTTAAACATATAAATACCTACACATATTATATTGTGTGCCTCTAGAATGGCGACTCAAAGGGATAGCGCCACCGTCCGCGGCGGTTCTAAATATAACAATTAATGTATGAAAAGTGGCTGACAAGTAGCGCCATCTAACTAGTTGGGCAGGCGTTTTAAAGGTAGACATATTTTTCACACTGTAGCATACTATTTAACTAGGTACATCCTCTGTGGAGAGATGTGGCTTAAAAAGTTTCATGATGTAATAATAGATGGCGCTCTTACGGTGGATAGCGTAAGTTTCGTCTATTGACAACATGAACGAATAAACAAGAGGACTGTCAATAGCTATACTTTGAACCGGATGAATTCAGACAAAAAGTAGATGACACTTTAAAACTAAGCATTAACGATGTTATAATTGAACAAAGAAGCGTACTACAGTAATAATTAGTTCGTAAAAAGCGAATGTATAATTATAAAGTTGTAAAAATTAAATGTCTTTACATGAAGATATTAAAAAGAACTTGAATGTGCCCGCAACTTCGTTCGCGGAGGAGAAAAAGTCATAACATAACCCCTCTTTTTTCCTTTAGCGTAGTCTCCTATTTAACCATCTGTGGCACAAAGCACAAAGACTTTTACAAAAGCCTGTGATAGGCATCCACGGTCCTGCCGAGACCCAGACAGATTGCTAACTCACGGCCCTTCCAGATCAGCGAAGCAAGAAAAGTTGTTTTACTATGTGTGTAAAAGTATATATATAACAAAATTCCAGGTGAATTTAAATCTATGAATAAAAATACATTTAAAAATAAATTGCATCAATGGTTGAATAATAATATGATTTATAGTATAAACGAATTCTTTGACATGAAGTAGATTAAAATTGTCATATAATAATAATAATTACTTTAATTACCGGTAAAAGTATGATTATTATGTTAATTATTCGTATTTTTAAATTTATTGTAAGAAATATTGTGCTGCATGTAAGTAGGTACCTCCTTGTTCTTAGCCTCTGTTTTAATTTAATTTGCATACCGTCCACGGTTAAACATGTAAACCTACCAATAATAGAATAAGACCTATGTATACCATAATGGTAATGTTTATCGCACGTAAATGATTATCTTATTCAGATCAGATCAGATTTGACGCGATGAAGCCACAACAACACAAACCTATATACAAAAAATCCAAAAAAATTTTTTTTCCGTATCAGTGACCAAATAGTTCGTCACAATCATTATTTTGAAAATATCTGCAATGTACAGACATTTCATTTTTACTTTTTACAACATACATCCTCGGCCGCATTCATTTAACAACAGGGATATTCTTTAAATCTCTGCAACAGGTGAGATTACGGTCAAATGCCCGTCCATCAACGTATATAAAAAAAAGATAACTTTATTAACCCTTTATATCGCAAAATGAAAACAAAACCGACAATTCAAGTCTCGGTGCCGTTCAATAGACTCAAAAATTCTGATAACGTAAAAAATACAAAAAAATGGTCAAAAATTATGTATATTCGGATATACAGTATGAAATAAAGGGTTTGTATGTCTGTATGTCAAAAGAGGTTTGAAAAAAATTTGGAAGGCGAGTAGCTGAGCATCCACATCCACAGATGGTTATAGAGTACTTTTTACTAAAAAAGAGGGTTATGACTTTTTCTCTTCCGCGAACGATGTTGTGTAGGAATTCCTTTAACCGTTTTGGCGTGATAGAGCCACAACAACACATACAAAAGGGTTCCGTATACAATATACGCTACAAATGGCTGTATCTATGAATCAAAAATCCAGTATTAGCAGAGCCCTACTCCTAAGCAAAATGTACGCGAAAAAATATTTTTTCAGATTTATTTTGTTAGTTATGCTATAAGAAATTCGTTTATACCAATTTTCAAGTTTATAGAACAACTGGAAGTATCCTATCAATTTCAAAAACTGTTGAAATATACGTTTTTTGCGGCATAAACGGCCGTATCTTTTTTTACGCAAACTTAGTAGTTTGATGTTTTCAGAGCTTTAAGGGGCCGTAGAATTGAGTTTATAGTTTTAATTTCAACTCGATACGTCCACGCGTTACCGAGATAAAGGGTCTTGACAGACAGACAGACAGACGGACAGACGGACGGACAACAAAGTTATCCTATAAGGGTTCCGTTTTGTTCCTTTTGAGGTACGGAACCCTAAAAATGAATTCAGTGACCTTCAATTAGTCGGTATCACTTTTTTTAAATATCTTTAATGTAGTATTTTTAATACATAAAAACCGAAAGGATGGTCGGACCTTGACACGTTGACCTGGGCATCGAACCTGCACACCCAGCCGTCCAAGTCGGTGTACCAGTCCTGCAGGCCCGTCGACGTCACGGTACCTGCAATCAAAATTTTGGAATATGTGAAACTAGCATTTGGCTGCATCAACTTTCAGAACCGCACAATTTTGTCGACAACTTTCAAACTTCTTTGTAAAATAACGCCTTTAACAAATGGGTTCACATTGTTAATTATAGGCATCACATTTGCGATTTGCGATCGAGTTGAAAGCACGGCGAGTGAACAGCGTATTCGCAGCGAGCGCGCAACGGATTCGCTGCGCTTAGCTAGCTGACGTAACAGTAGCGTAGCGTAATGTTTAATTTAAACGGTAGCATGTCTGCTTTAACCGTCATCGTTGTGCTAGGCGGTAGGGCGCCGCAGCGTCCTCGGCACCTAGAGGTGCGTCCACATTTGTATCATTTGCCCGTATCAGATCATCGTCGCGTGGCATGATCGCGTGTCACAATCACGCGTTTGGACGTTGCGCCGATCGGATCGCTCGAAATCCATTTTGCTACGCGTATCACACAGTTATATCAGAAGAGTACGGCATGATCGGCGCGCAGACAGTAAGCGTCCAAGCAGCGCGATACGCAGTCATACCACGGCATGGTGATCGGATACGAGCAAATGATACAAGTGTGGACGCACCTTAGCGTGTGGGTGCTGCCGCGCGCGGGCGCACGGAGCAGCTGTAGTGTGCCTAGTTTACACTACGTGTTAAGTAAGTACATACAGTCAGTCAGTTAGTGAGTTACGGTCGTCCTATGCTTGATTCTAACTTGTTTAACTATTGTGCGCGCGGTGGGCGACCCCGCCGGCGGGGACGTCGGTATGCAAGTGCAGTGTGGGGTCTGTTCAGTCGTTTCAATCGGTTGCGCTCATGTCACGCACGGCGTTTGTCGTCACGGTCGAGGTAGTAGTCAGCTGTTCGGGGGTGTGGAGAGTCGCTGTCGGTGACGTAACAGTGCGACATAAAAGAGTAGAAATTAAATGAGGGCACCACTTTCTACGGAACTGTGACATTTTTGACACAAAATGCTTAAACATGGCAATAATTTAGTATGGAATTTTTTTAGTTCCATTTTATTGAATTTCTACTCTTTTAAGTCGCACTGTATGTGGGTGTACAGTCCTATACGTAAATGTAAAAAAAATGGGGACAATCTTACACAAATCGACCTAGTCCCAAACTAAGCAAAGCTTGTACTGTGGGTACTAGGCGAAGATATAGGTACAGTAGGAATTTAATTTATATACCATTTCGTACCTTGTCACAGTCAAAATCAATATGAAAGCCGATAGAGATTCTTTATTAATGTCACTATGACAAGGTACGAAAGGGTACACAAATTAAATTCCTTGACCGTACACAATATACACCGTGACCGTTAATAACCCGAAAGATTTAAACTACATATTTTTGACGACTGTGCGAGTAAATAATGTTATATCAACATGGGTCTAATTATGTGTCTTAATTAAATTACCATTTCAGTACGAATTAAAGCTTATTAATTGCCCGCTTCTTTGTGAATAAGCTTTTAGGTGGGAATCTCAAGTTGAAGAACAGAGAGCGAGCATGACACTTCACGAATCGCTCCGAAATCATACGATGAAAGGCGAATGGCGTGACTTGTATTCCATGAATGACAAGAAGTGTCAAGTTATGTCTAGCACGATGTTTGTGTTGAAATTATTTTTATTTATTGGCACCACAAAATACCACAATAACTTATGTATCCAAACTTTATTAGGTGCTACGACATTAAAGTGCTCTTACATTATTATTGAAACTTTGTGTCTTAGGTATCTTTTTTTTGACTAAGTATCAACCATAAATTGTTAGGCATGATAATATTCGAAGGAATTCATACTACTTATTTTTTTACATCATACTTACCTCTTACATTACCTCATACAGGTAAGGGACTTTGTTGTAACAGCGATCATGCTAACCTGTACCTACAGTAAAATAAACAACAACATGAAACAGTTACGCATTTTTACTACGAGTAATTTAATGAATTAGATTTTCAAAATGTGTACCGCCGTTTTCAGGACAAATATTCAATCTTGAACGGTTTTCATGATTCAAGTTAACATAAGTGTTCTTGATTTCTTCTGAAACCGTTTGAAATCTTATTAACAACTCTTCTCTGGAGTTCACAGGTGTTGAGTAAACCTTATCTTTCAGAGTTCCCCATAGAACGAAATCTAGCGGAGTTAAATCCGGTGACCGGGCAGGCCATGCTAAAACTTCGCTCCCACGGCCGATCCATCTCTCGGGGTATTGTTGGTTCAGCCAATTACGAACATCCACGCCGAAGTGGGCCGGGCATCCGTCGTGCTGGAACCACATAGTTCGTCGGGTTTCCAAATCGACATCTTCTAGCAGGTCGTTTAATTCATTATTTAGAAATAATAAATAGTTGTGAGTATTCAGTCTATTTGGAAATATGACGGGACCTATTATTTTATTCCCAATAATGCCAGCCCACAAGTTTACGGAAAATTTGTGCTAGGATGAATTTTCCCTTTTCGCATGGGGATTTTCTTCTAACCACATATGCTGATTATGGGAATTAAAAACTCCCTCTCTCGTGAACAACGATTCATCTGGCCATCATATCTTATTTACAAATCCAGGATCTTCCACTAATTTCTGATTCATCCTTTGGCAAAAGGCAACTCTAGCTAGCCCGTCATTGTTAATTAATCCGTGTACTTTCCTGTAGTGAAAAGGATGCAGGCCGTACCTTTTCCATAGCCTTAATACGAGCTTATAGTTAACATTGACCATTCTTGCTACAGCTCTTGATGACAAAGTTGGGTCTTCTGTTATGATGTTCATTATTCTGTTCTCTGCTTGTTCATCTAGATTTATAGCCCTATCTCTGTGAACTTTTCCAAGCCCTTTTTCGCGAAACTGTCGATGGACATCCGCAAAAGTCGAATGGTGAGGTATACGACGGTTTGAGTATCGTCTTCGGTATTCGGCTACTGCCTGGAGCGAGTTCCCATTACAAAATCCGTACACAAAGTGGATATCTGCTAAATGAGCCGAAGGATAATGCGGCATAGCGAATATTATTTATTACAGTCAATAAAAAGTTCAATGTTAATTTATCTTGCGTGACAATTCGTTATCATTTGTAATGTGTCATTTTAGTGATAATCAATTTCAAACTAGCCAGTTATAAGAAGAACCACTCTCGCGACTTAGAACAGAACAAACCTAATTATCTCTATTCTCAGTGATAACAAAAAAGCTACTTGAGATTGAAGTGTGTAAGATAAGATATTATAATTATTCGGATTAATACACTACACTGTATTTTAGTTGCATGTTATATCCTTTTATCTCGTGATGAAAATATTTTCGGTAGTAAAAACTTTTTGTAGATAAATACCAAACTTCTTAATGAAACTAGCTAACAACCATACAGTTAGTGTAAAAGAGTGGCTACGTCATGCTCACGCCCTTAAGGTGTGTTACACTGGAGATTTTTTAACTTCTGATTTGTTGTAAATAATTAATATCTCCTTAATTATGAGTTTTTGGACTATATGTTACATAACTTTATATACTCTAATTAGGCTCTAGTATCGTTAGCTTAAATCTTTCGGGTTATTAACGGTCACGGTGTATAGATAAATTATAATACTTAAATACATAGAAAATATCCAAGACCCAGAAACCCTGGCCGGGATTCGAACCCGGAACCGCTAGCTTCGTAGGCCAACCCACTGAGCCAAAAGTGTCGTCGACGTGGCAAACTTGCGGCGAAATCGTTACACGCTCGCCGCGAACTCGCTGCGAACTCGCCTCACACTCAACTAGCCCGTAAATCGCCAGTGTGGTAACGCCCTTATGGTGTACGTTAAAACCGTGAATCTCCCGTCTGTCAGGGTGATTATTCGAGCGTTTTAACCGCCTCATTAGTCTGTTCGCAATATGAACCAATTCATAAAACCAACCAACCTAATTTTGGTAATAATTGTAAAAAGCCGCGACTTCTACAATACAACCGAAAATGGCGCCACAGCTCATATGGAATTCGTCTATATTGGGGGCAGACTAATGAGACGGTTAAAACACTCAAATAATCACCCGTCAAACCTCATAAACAGCAAAATATTATTTTAATAGCCCGATTTCTTGGTAACTCCGGAGATATTTTCAGTAACGCCAGAGAGGTCAAAAGTGTTAGTCCAAAAGTTGATTGACCCATTTACTTCTCCTGCGTTACCGACATTTCCGCTTTTAACTCCTTACAGGAATGATTTCAGGCATATAAAACTACCCTACGAATTTTAAGACCCCCAGGAAGGCCCTATGGGATCTCAAAATTATTCGCTAAGCGTTAAGGGCCTGCATTGTCAAGGAAAAACCACGCCCCAAACACGGTGCCGGCCAATAAGCGTAATTTGTAATAAGGGACGCATTTATTGCTCGCGCGCATCTAAGAAAGAAAAGGCTAATACACTATACTGTATGTATGTAAAAGTACAATGAAATCGAAGATATTATTATGTTTTGTTAACATTTAAGTTAGTGACGTAAAAGATAAAGGGAAACATGTAATTTTTACATAATTTAGCCGTTTATAATCCTGTCGTTTGTACAAACTACACAAAAAACGGAAAAAGAAGACGCGTTTTCGGATTATTTTTCAATCGAGGAAATTTTAAGCAAACATGTTTCCGTGTTAGGCGCTGAATAGGTTATATAATCCAAAAACATATCTGAAAACCAGCCTGTTTCATATACTACATTTGACAAAAATCTCACTAAAAATAGCTTAAATATTTGATGCGTCCCCTTAAAAGGTAACAGACAGGCAAAGTTACTTTCGCATTTTTAGGGATCCGTAGCGAAAATGGCAAAAACGGAACCCTTATAGTTTCGTCATGTCCGTCCGTCCGTATGTCACAGGCATTTTACTCAAAAACTTCAAGATGTATATTGATGAAATTTAGAGTATAGGTGTTTTGTATAAGCCGCTACTAAGTTAAAAATTCAATAACAAAAAAATATATTTCTACGGTAGGCACTCCATACATGTAACCGAAACACTATTCCCCATTTGTAAAACAAAACTGCCTATCTAAACTTTGACCTTATGAATCTTATTACCTACAATTATATAATATTATGAATGATTGCGTAGTAAACAAACACATCATTATCTGCAGCAAGAACAAAGGAACAACGAAGGTATCAGTTTATTATTGTTTTTATCTTTGTTGGTTTAAACAAATCAACCATTCGTACAAACAGTAGGGATGTTGACAATACTGAAATAAATATGAAGTTTTGATGCGAAATGGTAGATTCTATGATGTTTGGGTGAATCAACTTTTAGACCCACACTTTTCTCTCGCGTTACTAAAAATGTCTCTAAAGTTACCAAGAAATCGGGTTTCAAATATGATATTTTCCTTGAAATAAAACAATTTAACGGATTATATCGCGTATATTATCTCATTTTAGTTCCCGACGTTTCGGAAGCTTTCCAGCTTTCCATGGTCACGGGAGGATAATATACGCGATATAATCCGTTAAATTGTTTTATTTCAATGAGTAATAATCGCGGAAACAGAAAAAATATTATGATATTTTCCTGTTTATTAGGTTTTATAACAGACAGGGTCATTCAACATTTTAACGTACCTACACCATAAATTAAAAAAAGCGGTCAAGTCCTAGTCGGACTCGGCCATGAAGGGTTCCGCAGCCGTTTATACAAAAAAATGCACTACAGATGAAAAAAAAACACTAACAAAAGAGCGTATCTCCCCGGCACTTACGTCCTTTTGCTGAGAAGCACAATTTTTTGGCAATACATTTTTGGCAAAAAGAGTCATTAAGTTGTGGGCTCAACAATTTTCGCAACCACTAACGCACATAGTAAATTTGTCTATGGCAGAAGGTCGCTTTCCTGACTGCCTAAAATACACAATTATTAAACCTCTATTTAAAAAAGGGGACAAGTCATGTATGAACATATACCAATTTTGAAATAAAACAATTTAACGGATTATATCGCGTATATTATCTCATTTTAGTTCCCGACGTTTCGGAAGCTTTCCAGCTTTCCATGGTCACGGGAGGACTGAGAAAAGATGTATTTTCCTCTGTCAAAGTTACAATTTTGTGCAAACTACCCATTTTTTGAAAAAACACAAATAAAGGTGTACATACATGCCAGATGGGCCTAAGCTGTAAAGACAGTTACACATGTGCCAGAAGGGCTTAATTATTTTATTCTAATAATTTACCAAGCAGCATTTCACAAATGAGGCGTACTGAGGAGAAAAGAAACGCTGCAAAGAAAAACTCCCAGGCTACCTCATTACTAATTATAATATTTAAATTGTAACTTTGACAGAGGAAAATACATCTTTTCTCAGTCCTCCCGTGACCATGGAAAGCTGGAAAGCTTCCGAAACGTCGGGAACTAAAATGAGATAATATACGCGATATAATCCGTTAAATTGTTTTATTTCAATGAGTAATAATCGCGGAAACAGAAGAAAATATTATATACCAATTTTGTCAAAGATTTTTGAAAAAGCACTGTATAGAAGATTTATTTCGTTCTTTACCTCTAACAATATTCTGAACAGTAATCAGTTTGGTTTTTGAAAAGGTAGCGCAACCACCTTAGCGTGTTTTAATCTGGTCTAAATTATAACAGACTCTATTAACGACTAAAATCCTGTGGCTGCCATTTTCTTAGAACTAAGTAAGGCTTTTGAGTCTGTAGACCATTCAATATTGTTAAATAAATTGGAAAGATACGGAATCAGAGGAAATGCTTATGATAGGATTCGTAGTTACCTGTCTGGCCGACGACAATGTACTGAAATAAGTAACATTATAAATGGTAAATTGAAAGTGGCTAGATCAGCATACAAATGTAACAACCGTGGAGTACCACAGGGTAGTTTACTCGGCCCGTTGCTGTTCTTATTACATGTAAATGATCTCCCGAGCAATGTAAACCACAACTGCATAATGTTTGCCGATGATACTACATTAGTAATTAAATCCAATAATATCGATGTTTATAATGATGAAATTAATGATGCGTTCTCAAAAGTAATGGGCTGATTGAATGGTAATAAATAAAATATTAATGTAAATAAAACCCATTTGGTGCAATTTCGATCCAACAAAGGTCGTACTTGTAAATTAAATATTCAACATGAAAATGTAAGTAAAAGAAGTAGAAAGGACAAAATTTTTAGGAATTTATATAGATCAATTTTGTAGTTGGAAGGCACACATTTCTGAAATTTGTACTAAACTCCATAAATTTGTATTCGCACTAAGAAGATTAACCTGTATCAGCTCTAGAGAGGTAGCACTTACAGCATATCATGGGTATGTTTCTTCTATGCTGAATTACGGACAAATGATATGGGGTGATTCAGTAGATGTCAATAATGAATTTTTGGCACAAAAAAAGTGTATAAGAGCTGTGTGTGACAGCCACTACCTGGCCCATTGTAAACCTCCATTCCAAGCTACGGG
Source organism: Hedya salicella (assembly GCA_905404275.2). Taxonomy (NCBI): domain Eukaryota; kingdom Metazoa; phylum Arthropoda; class Insecta; order Lepidoptera; family Tortricidae; genus Hedya; species Hedya salicella. Next base: position 49,572,988 of record FR990097.1, on the reverse strand, counting down.
GGTCTTACCCTTACCATGCATGTATATTAAACAGATCGCATTATTTGTTAAACGACATCCTGATTATTTTATTAAACACAATCAAGTTTACACTAGGTCAACTAGATATAAGGAAAAATTATACTTGCCTCGATCCAAAACGCATGTTTTTATCAATAATTCGTATTGTATGGCAATTAAAATTTTCAATAATTTACCAACGAATGTAAAGGAATGCTCCCAATATCAATTTTGCAAGGTCATAACAAGTTGGCTTCTTGAAAAATGTTATTACTCCATCCAGGACTTTCTAAATGAACGACATAATAATAATATTGAATAAAATACATTTCTGATCTTTAACATATAAGCACTATCGTAGTAATTTTAATAATAAATTGACATGTAAAATAGCACCGTGCCTATACTGATTTAAGTTACCTAGCTTAATATATTTGTAAATAACTTAAAAACAATTAATTGTATTGCATGTCTATTTTAGGTAGAACATAGAACTTCCTGTGTGATATGAACAACTATGGTACACTGTTCTTGCTATAAAAATATCTCTCTATCTCTCTCTCTCTAACTTAAAAACGGTATGTCTGATCATGTTGAAAACAATTTTCGTTGGAAGTGTTTATTATGCTTTATATTTGTAAGTTTTTTCATATTTTTTGAACATACCGTTTAAAAAAATAGAGGGGGGACACAATTTATGCTACTTTCGGAGCGATTATTTTCGAAAATATTGTTACTTCAGTCAGGAAAGAAACGCTTGTCACAATGGCGCTCGAATAATGATTCAGATATAATCATCATCATATCAGCCCAAGGACGTCCACCTCAGGACAAAGGCCTCTCCCAAGGATCTCCACAACGACCGGTCGCGCGCCGCCCTCATTCAACGGTTCCCACGGTCTTCACCAAATCATCGGTCCATCTTGTTGGGGGACTCCCCACACTGCGTCGTCCTGTACGCCGTCGCCACTCGAGAACCTTTCTGTGTGCCGCGCCCACAGGTACAGTTAGATATAATATTCACCAAATATTAACATAGTTTGCGTTTTATCCCTGAAAACTCACAGTTCCCGAAAGCTTCTGTGCCACGCAAAGCCGCAGGAAATCTAATAACTAATAACATAATGACTTAAGTCTAACCGAAGTTTAGAAAGCCTGTATTTCCATAATCGTATAGAAAGCGATTTCGATAATGCCAACAAGCTTCGTGCATTAGTTAGCAGTCTTGGTAATGGTGGCGCCATCTTTGGGACGGTTTAAGTATTATATTATTGAGCGCTAATGGGAGTTATGGGAGTAAACACTTAGCGTAAAAACTAAGCGCGTGTATGTGGAAAACGATTAATACTAATTATCCTGTGGGTCTTTTAACCCTTTCAATGCCTACTACGTCAGCGAACTCCTTAAAGTGTCGTAAATCGTCGCAATAATAATTGATTGGCGTGTGACTGACAATCCTCCAAATATGAAAGCGTTCAGAGAGGTTCGTGGATATATTCATTTGGACTGTACATTGAAGATTAAAAAAAAGAAACTCCGTTTGTATGGGAAGGTTGAATTCGGCCAAACTTGCCGGGGACTCTTAAGATTATAGAATCTTAGTGAAGAAATTCACTTTAAAAGTCACGCACGAAGATCGTGATGGTGATACATCAAGATTTTCGTAAAAAATCAATAAAACAACTGAAATAAAACAATTTCACGGATTATATCGCGTTTTAGTTCCCGACGTTTCGGAAGCTTTCCAGCTTTCCATGGTCACGGGAGCGATATAATCCGTTAAATTGTTTTATTTCAATGAGTAATAATCGCGGAAACAGAAGAAAATATTAATAAAACAACTGTTTAAATTTTTGATCGTATACATTTGTAACAGTGTCTCCGTCCGTTTTCTATGACCTGGGTCAACAAAACGTAATCGTAATTCGTGCACACCTCGTTCCCTTTGCTCATGTTTAATATATTTAAAAAATCAACTTTATTTCTGAACAAATTCTTCTTCTGTGCAATAAGCAAGCCGTTTACGAAGATCTCTTGCAGTGCCACTGGAGGTTCTAAACTTGGCTGGAGTTGTGTGTTTTTCGGTTCTAGGGCGGGAAAATGGCATTTCTGCTCGAAGACTGCATTTCCACCTCGTTTATGTAATCTGTAAACAAATAAGTTTCTGTCAAAAAATATTTGTGTGACAAGCTTTAATAGGCTTGTGTCCTAAAAAAATATAAATAGTCTGTCAGTAAGATTATCAGAAAATAGTGGACACGTATTTTTTCAACAAAAAATGATGAAGATATAGCCCTATAAAGTTCCCCGTGACGTCACGCCGTGCGACCATTTTTCATACGCCCCCATTCACAAACTTTGACGCGCTTTATCTTTGTATTTTATTGTTTGATTGAGAAAAGAAAAAATACGTGTCCAATATTTCTTTTTTATCTAACTGGCGGACTAATAAGAATAATATATATTTTTTTACTACCCTATTGGGATGTTGACTTTATACACAAAAATAAAATTTGGATCCGAAATGGTAGTTTCAATAAAATGTGTAGCTCGTTTTATGAGCCTTTAAAGTTTGGTGGGGAAGTCCATTTTTAAAGTATGAAAATATTAATGTCTAATAATACCTACCTTTCATTGGGTTGTTCAATACAAGCCATGAAATGTATAGAATCTTTAGTTTAGGTTGTCTGGAAGAGATCGCTCTTTAGCGATAAGACCGCCTATTGTTTACCTATTTTATGTTAAGGCTCTATTGTACTGTTTCTGTTGTTGGTGTACAATAAAGAATTGTTGTTGTTGTTGTTGTTAATGAACTGTTTCGATAAACGCAAGTTAACATAGCTGCAGAACAAAGTTCTTAATTTCCCCGTAGAAATGAGGAACGTGTGACGTCACACGTTCGTACGCTTTAGTATGGAGCGTTTTTGGTAAAGTCCAAAAATGTGATTTCAACATTGGTGTATTTCGGCGAGTTTTTATGAGTTGAAAAGTATACTAAAACCATCTGTGGATACCCAGCTACCCGCGTACTAAAAATACTTGAAATCTGTTTAGCCGATTTGGCGTGATGAAGCCAAAGCGACGCGACACACACATGCATAAAAAAAATTGATTGAGTGACTTCCAAATAGTCCGTTACAATCATGATTTTGAAAATAACTTCAATGTGCAGACATGTCATTTTTACAACTTTATAATAGTATAGCTATACTTAAACATATAAATACCTACACATATTATATTGTGTGCCTCTAGAATGGCGACTCAAAGGGATAGCGCCACCGTCCGCGGCGGTTCTAAATATAACAATTAATGTATGAAAAGTGGCTGACAAGTAGCGCCATCTAACTAGTTGGGCAGGCGTTTTAAAGGTAGACATATTTTTCACACTGTAGCATACTATTTAACTAGGTACATCCTCTGTGGAGAGATGTGGCTTAAAAAGTTTCATGATGTAATAATAGATGGCGCTCTTACGGTGGATAGCGTAAGTTTCGTCTATTGACAACATGAACGAATAAACAAGAGGACTGTCAATAGCTATACTTTGAACCGGATGAATTCAGACAAAAAGTAGATGACACTTTAAAACTAAGCATTAACGATGTTATAATTGAACAAAGAAGCGTACTACAGTAATAATTAGTTCGTAAAAAGCGAATGTATAATTATAAAGTTGTAAAAATTAAATGTCTTTACATGAAGATATTAAAAAGAACTTGAATGTGCCCGCAACTTCGTTCGCGGAGGAGAAAAAGTCATAACATAACCCCTCTTTTTTCCTTTAGCGTAGTCTCCTATTTAACCATCTGTGGCACAAAGCACAAAGACTTTTACAAAAGCCTGTGATAGGCATCCACGGTCCTGCCGAGACCCAGACAGATTGCTAACTCACGGCCCTTCCAGATCAGCGAAGCACAAGAAAAGTTGTTTTACTATCTGTGTAAAAGTATATATATAACAAAATTCCAGGTGAATTTAAATCTATGAATAAAAATACATTTAAAAATAAATTGCATCAATGGTTGAATAATAATATGATTTATAGTATAAACGAATTCTTTGACATGAAGTAGATTAAAATTGTCATATAATAATAATAATTACTTTAATTACCGTTAAAAGTATGATTATTATGTTAATTATTCGTATTTTTAAATTTATTGTAAGAAATATTGTGCTGCATGTAAGTAGGTACCTCCTTGTTCTTAGCCTCTGTTTTAATTTAATTTGCATACCGTCCACGGTTAAACATGTAAACCTACCAATAATAGAATAAGACCTATGTATACCATAATGGTAATGTTTATCGCACGTAAATGATTATCTTATTCAGATCAGATCAGATTTGACGCGATGAAGCCACAACAACACAAACCTATATACAAAAAATCCAAAAAAATTTTTTTTCCGTATCAGTGACCAAATAGTTCGTCACAATCATTATTTTGAAAATATCTGCAATGTACAGACATTTCATTTTTACTTTTTACAACATACATCCTCGGCCGCATTCATTTAACAACAGGGATATTCTTTAAATCTCTGCAACAGGTGAGATTACGGTCAAATGCCCGTCCATCAACGTATATAAAAAAAAGATAACTTTATTAACCCTTTATATCGCAAAATGAAAACAAAACCGACAATTCAAGTCTCGGTGCCGTTCAATAGACTCAAAAATTCTGATAACGTAAAAAATACAAAAAAATGGTCAAAAATTATGTATATTCGGATATACAGTATGAAATAAAGGGTTTGTATGTCTGTATGTCAAAAGAGGTTTGAAAAAAATTTGGAAGGCGAGTAGCATCCACATCCACAGATGGTTATAGAGTACTTTTTACTAAAAAAGAGGGTTATGACTTTTTCTCTTCCGCGAACGATGTTGTGTAGGAATTCCTTTAGCCGTTTTGGCGTGATAGAGCCACAACAACACATACAAAAGGGTTCCGTATAAAATATACGCTACAAATGGCTGTATCTATGAATCAAAAATCCAGTATTAGCAGAGCCCTACTCCTAAGCAAAATGTACGCGAAAAAATATTTTTTCAGATTTATTTTGTTAGTTCTGCTATAAGAAATTCGTTTATACCATATTTCAAGTTTCTAGAACAACTGGAAGTATCCTATCAATTTCAAAAACTGTTGAAATATACGTTTTTTGCGGCATAAACGGCCGTATCTTTTTTTACGCAAACTTAGTAGTTTGATGTTTTCAGAGCTTTAAGGGGCCGTAGAATTGAGTTTATAGTTTTAATTTCAACTCGATACGTCCACGCGTTACCGAGATAAAGGGTCTTGACAGACAGACAGACAGACGGACAGACGGACGGACAACAAAGTTATCCTATAAGGGTTCCGTTTTGTTCCTTTTGAGGTACGGAACCCTAAAAATGAATTCAGTGACCTTCAATTAGTCGGTATCACTTTTTTTAAATATCTTTAATGTAGTATTTTTAATACATAAAAACCGAAAGGATGGTCGGACCTTGACACGTTGACCTGGGCATCGAACCTGCACACCCAGCCGTCCAAGTCGGTGTACCAGTCCTGCAGGCCCGTCGACGTCACGGTACCTGCAATCAAAATTTTGGAATATGTGAAACTAGCATTTGGCTGCATCAACTTTCAGAACCGCACAATTTTGTCGACAACTTTCAAACTTCTTTGTAAAATAACGCCTTTAACAAATGGGTTCACATTGTTAATTATAGGCATCACATTTGCGATTTGCGATCGAGTTGAAAGCACGGCGAGTGAACAGCGTATTCGCAGCGAGCGCGCAACGGATTCGCTGCGCTTAGCTAGCTGACGTAACAGTAGCGTAGCGTAATGTTTAATTTAAACGGTAGCATGTCTGCTTTAACCGTCATCGTTGTGCTAGGCGGTAGGGCGCCGCAGCGTCCTCGGCACCTAGAGGTGCGTCCACATTTGTATCATTTGCCCGTATCAGATCATCGTCGCGTGGCATGATCGCGTGTCACAATCACGCGTTTGGACGTTGCGCCGATCGGATCGCTCGAAATCCATTTTGCTACGCGTATCACACAGTTATATCAGAAGAGTACGGCATGATCGGCGCGCAGACAGTAAGCGTCCAAGCAGCGCGATACGCAGTCATACCACGGCATGGTGATCGGATACGAGCAAATGATACAAGTGTGGACGCACCTTAGCGTGTGGGTGCTGCCGCGCGCGGGCGCACGGAGCAGCTGTAGTGTGCCTAGTTTACACTACGTGTTAAGTAAGTACATACAGTCAGTCAGTTAGTGAGTTACGGTCGTCCTATGCTTGATTCTAACTTGTTTAACTATTGTGCGCGCGGTGGGCGACCCCGCCGGCGGGGACGTCGGTATGCAAGTGCAGTGTGGGGTCTGTTCAGTCGTTTCAATCGGTTGCGCTCATGTCACGCACGGCGTTTGTCGTCACGGTCGAGGTAGTAGTCAGCTGTTCGGGGGTGTGGAGAGTCGCTGTCGGTGACGTAACAGTGCGACATAAAAGAGTAGAAATTAAATGAGGGCACCACTTTCTACGGAACTGTGACATTTTTGACACAAAATGCTTAAACATGGCAATAATTTAGTATGGAATTTTTTTAGTTCCATTTTATTGAATTTCTACTCTTTTAAGTCGCACTGTATGTGGGTGTACAGTCCTATACGTAAATGTAAAAAAAATGGGGACAATCTTACACAAATCGACCTAGTCCCAAACTAAGCAAAGCTTGTACTGTGGGTACTAGGCGAAGATATAGGTACAGTAGGAATTTAATTTATATACCATTTCGTACCTTGTCACAGTCAAAATCAATATGAAAGCCGATAGAGATTCTTTATTAATGTCACTATGACAAGGTACGAAAGGGTACACAAATTAAATTCCTTGACCGTACACAATATACACCGTGACCGTTAATAACCCGAAAGATTTAAACTACATATTTTTGACGACTGTGCGAGTAAATAATGTTATATCAACATGGGTCTAATTATGTGTCTTAATTAAATTACCATTTCAGTACGAATTAAAGCTTATTAATTGCCCGCTTCTTTGTGAATAAGCTTTTAGGTGGGAATCTCAAGTTGAAGAACAGAGAGCGAGCATGACACTTCACGAATCGCTCCGAAATCATACGATGAAAGGCGAATGGCGTGACTTGTATTCCATGAATGACAAGAAGTGTCAAGTTATGTCTAGCACGATGTTTGTGTTGAAATTATTTTTATTTATTGGCACCACAAAATACCACAATAACTTATGTATCCAAACTTTATTAGGTGCTACGACATTAAAGTGCTCTTACATTATTATTGAAACTTTGTGTCTTAGGTATCTTTTTTTTGACTAAGTATCAACCATAAATTGTTAGGCATGATAATATTCGAAGGAATTCATACTACTTATTTTTTTACATCATACTTACCTCTTACATTACCTCATACAGGAAAGGGACTTTGTTGTAACAGCGATCATGCTAACCTGTACCTACAGTAAAATAAACAACAACATGAAACAGTTACGCATTTTTACTACGAGTAATTTAATGAATTAGATTTTCAAAATGTGTACCGCCGTTTTCAGGACAAATATTCAATCTTGAACGGTTTTCATGATTCAAGTTAACATAAGTGTTCTTGATTTCTTCTGAAACCGTTTGAAATCTTATTAACAACTCTTCTCTGGAGTTCACAGGTGTTGAGTAAACCTTATCTTTCAGAGTTCCCCATAGAACGAAATCTAGCGGAGTTAAATCCGGTGACCGGGCAGGCCATGCTAAAACTTCGCTCCCACGGCCGATCCATCTCTCGGGGTATTGTTGGTTCAGCCAATTACGAACATCCACGCCGAAGTGGGCCGGGCATCCGTCGTGCTGGAACCACATAGTTCGTCGGGTTTCCAAATCGACATCTTCTAGCAGGTCGTTTAATTCATTATTTAGAAATAATAAATAGTTGTGAGTATTCAGTCTATTTGGAAATATGACGGGACCTATTATTTTATTCCCAATAATGCCAGCCCACAAGTTTACGGAAAATTTGTGCTAGGATGAATTTTCCCTTTTCGCATGGGGATTTTCTTCTAACCACATATGCTGATTATGGGAATTAAAAACTCCCTCTCTCGTGAACAACGATTCATCTGGCCATCATATCTTATTTACAAATCCAGGATCTTCCACTAATTTCTGATTCATCCTTTGGCAAAAGGCAACTCTAGCTAGCCCGTCATTGTTAATTAATCCGTGTACTTTCCTGTAGTGAAAAGGATGCAGGCCGTACCTTTTCCATAGCCTTAATACGAGCTTATAGTTAACATTGACCATTCTTGCTACAGCTCTTGATGACAAAGTTGGGTCTTCTGTTATGATGTTCATTATTCTGTTCTCTGCTTGTTCATCTAGATTTATAGCCCTATCTCTGTGAACTTTTCCAAGCCCTTTTTCGCGAAACTGTCGATGGACATCCGCAAAAGTCGAATGGTGAGGTATACGACGGTTTGAGTATCGTCTTCGGTATTCGGCTACTGCCTGGAGCGAGTTCCCATTACAAAATCCGTACACAAAGTGGATATCTGCTAAATGAGCCGAAGGATAATGCGGCATAGCGAATATTATTTATTACAGTCAATAAAAAGTTCAATGTTAATTTATCTTGCGTGACAATTCGTTATCATTTGTAATGTGTCATTTTAGTGATAATCAATTTCAAACTAGCCAGTTATAAGAAGAACCACTCTCGCGACTTAGAACAGAACAAACCTAATTATCTCTATTCTCAGTGATAACAAAAAAGCTACTTGAGATTGAAGTGTGTAAGATAAGATATTATAATTATTCGGATTAATACACTACACTGTATTTTAGTTGCATGTTATATCCTTTTATCTCGTGATGAAAATATTTTCGGTAGTAAAAACTTTTTGTAGATAAATACCAAACTTCTTAATGAAACTAGCTAACAACCATACAGTTAGTGTAAAAGAGTGGCTACGTCATGCTCACGCCCTTAAGGTGTGTTACACTGGAGATTTTTTAACTTCTGATTTGTTGTAAATAATTAATATCTCCTTAATTATGAGTTTTTGGACTATATGTTACATAACTTTATATACTCTAATTAGGCTCTAGTATCGTTAGCTTAAATCTTTCGGGTTATTAACGGTCACGGTGTATAGATAAATTATAATACTTAAATACATAGAAAATATCCAAGACCCAGAAACCCTGGCCGGGATTCGAACCCGGAACCGCTAGCTTCGTAGGCCAACCCACTGAGCCAAAAGTGTCGTCGACGTGGCAAACTTGCGGCGAAATCGTTACACGCTCGCCGCGAACTCGCTGCGAACTCGCCTCACACTCAACTAGCCCGTAAATCGCCAGTGTGGTAACGCCCTTATGGTGTACGTTAAAACCGTGAATCTCCCGTCTGTCAGGGTGATTATTCGAGCGTTTTAACCACCTCATTAGTCTGTTCGCAATATGAACCAATTCATAAAACCAACCAACCTAATTTTGGTAATAATTGTAAAAAGCCGCGACTTCTACAATACAACCGAAAATGGCGCCACAGCTCATATGGAATTCGTCTATATTGGGGGCAGACTAATGAGACGGTTAAAACACTCAAATAATCACCCGTCAAACCTCATAAACAGCAAAATATTATTTTAATAGCCCGATTTCTTGGTAACTCCGGAGATATTTTCAGTAACGCCAGAGAGGTCAAAAGTGTTAGTCCAAAAGTTGATTGACCCATTTACTTCTCCTGCGTTACCGACATTTCCGCTTTTAACTCCTTACAGGAATGATTTCAGGCATATAAAACTACCCTACGAATTTTAAGACCCCCAGGAAGGCCCTATGGGATCTCAAAATTATTCGCTAAGCGTTAAGGGCCTGCATTGTCAAGGAAAAACCACGCCCCAAACACGGTGCCGGCCAATAAGCGCAATTTGTAATAAGGGACGCATTTATTGCTCGCGCGCATCTAAGAAAGAAAAGGCTAATACACTATACTGTATGTATGTAAAAGTACAATGAAATCGAAGATATTATTATGTTTTGTTAACATTTAAGTTAGTGACGTAAAAGATAAAGGGAAAAATGTAATTTTTACATAATTTAGCCGTTTATAATCCTGTCGTTTGTACAAACTACACAAAAAACGGAAAAAGAAGACGCGTTTTCGGATTATTTTTCTATCGAGGAAATTTTAAGCAAACATGTTTCCGTGTTAGGCGCTGAATAGGTTATATAATCCAAAAACATATCTGAAAACCAGCCTGTTTCATATACTAGATTTGACAAAAATCTCACTAAAAATAGCTTAAATATTTGATGCGTCCCCTTAAAAGGTAACAGACAGGCAAAGTTACTTTCGCATTTTTAGGGATCCGTAGCGAAAATGGCAAAAACGGAACCCTTATAGTTTCGTCATGTCCGTCCGTCCGTATGTCACAGGCATTTTACTCAAAAACTTCAAGATGTATATTGATGAAATTTAGAGTATAGGTGTTTTGTATAAGCCGCTACTAAGTTAAAAATTCAATAACAAAAAAATATATTTCTACGGTAGGCACTCCATACATGTAACCGAAACACTATTCCCCATTTGTAAAACAAAACTGCCTATCTAAACTTTGACCTTATGAATCTTATTACCTACAATTATATAATATTATGAATGATTGCGTAGTAAACAAACACATCATTATCTGCAGCAAGAACAAAGGAACAACGAAGGTATCAGTTTATTATTGTTTTTATCTTTGTTGGTTTAAACAAATCAACCATTCGTACAAACAGTAGGGATGTTGACAATACTGAAATAAATATGAAGTTTTGATGCGAAATGGTAGATTCTATGATGTTTGGGTGAATCAACTTTTAGACCCACACTTTTCTCTCGCGTTACTAAAAATGTCTCTAAAGTTACCAAGAAATCGGGTTTCAAATATGATATTTTCCTTGAAATAAAACAATTTAACGGATTATATCGCGTATATTATCTCATTTTAGTTCCCGACGTTTCGGAAGCTTTCCAGCTTTCCATGGTCACGGGAGGATAATATACGCGATATAATCCGTTAAATTGTTTTATTTCAATGAGTAATAATCGCGGAAACAGAAAAAATATTATGATATTTTCCTGTTTATTAGGTTTTATAACAGACAGGGTCATTCAACATTTTAACGTACCTACACCATAAATTAAAAAAAGCGGTCAAGTCCTAGTCGGACTCGGCCATGAAGGGTTCCGCAGCCGTTTATACAAAAAAATGCACTACAGATGAAAAAAAAACACTAACAAAAGAGCGTATCTCCCCGGCACTTACGTCCTTTTGCTGAGAAGCACAATTTTTTGGCAATACATTTTTGGCAAAAAGAGTCATTAAGTTGTGGGCTCAACAATTTTCAATTGTAACTTTGACAGAGGAAAATACATCTTTTCTCAGTCCTCCCGTGACCATGGAAAGCTGGAAAGCTTCCGAAACGTCGGGAACTAAAATGAGATAATATACGCGATATAATCCGTTAAATTGTTTTATTTCAATGAGTAATAATCGCGGAAACAGAAGAAAATATTATATACCAATTTTGTCAAAGATTTTTGAAAAAGCACTGTATAGAAGATTTATTTCGTTCTTTACCTCTAACAATATTCTGAACAGTAATCAGTTTGGTTTTTGAAAAGGTAGCGCAACCACCTTAGCGTGTTTTAATCTGGTCTAAATTATAACAGACTCTATTAACGACTAAAATCCTGTGGCTGCCATTTTCTTAGAACTAAGTAAGGCTTTTGAGTCTGTAGACCATTCAATATTGTTAAATAAATTGGAAAGATACGGAATCAGAGGAAATGCTTATGATAGGATTCGTAGTTACCTGTCTGGCCGACGACAATGTACTGAAATAAGTAACATTATAAATGGTAAATTGAAAGTGGCTAGATCAGCATACAAATGTAACAACCGTGGAGTACCACAGGGTAGTTTACTCGGCCCGTTGCTGTTCTTATTACATGTAAATGATCTCCCGAGCAATGTAAACCACAACTGCATAATGTTTGCCGATGATACTACATTAGTAATTAAATCCAATAATATCGATGTTTATAATGATGAAATTAATGATGAGTTCTCAAAAGTAATGGGCTGATTGAATGGTAATAAATAAAATATTAATGTAAATAAAACCCATTTGGTGCAATTTCGATCCAACAAAGGTCGTACTTGTAAATTAAATATTCAACATGAAAATGTAAGTAAAAGAAGTAGAAAGGACAAAATTTTTAGGAATTTATATAAATCAATTTTGTAGTTGGAAGGCACACATTTCTGAAATTTGTACTAAACTCCATAAATTTGTATTCGCACTAAGAAGATTAACCTGTATCAGCTCTAGAGAGGTAGCACTTACAGCATATCATGGGTATGTTTCTTCTATGCTGAATTACGGACAAATGATATGGGGTGATTCAGTAGATGTCAATAATGAATTTTTGGCACAAAAAAAGTGTATAAGAGCTGTGTGTGACAGCCACTACCTGGCCCATTGTAAACCTCCATTCCAAGCTACGGGGGTCTTACCCTTACCATTCATGTATATTAAACAGATCGCATTATTTGTTAAACGACATCCTGATTATTTTATTAAACACAATCAAGTTTACACTAGGTCAACTAGATATAAGGAAAAATTATACTTGCCTCGATCCAAAACGCATGTTTTTATCAATAATTCGTATTGTATGGCAATTAAAATTTTCAATAATTTACCGACGAATGTAAAGGAATGCTCCCAATATCAATTTTGCAAGGTCATAACAAGTTGGCTTCTTGAAAAATGTTATTACTCCATCCAGGACTTTCTAAATGAACGACATAATAATAATATTGAATAAAATACATTTCTGATCTTTAACATATAAGCACTATCGTAGTAATTTTAATAATAAATTGACATGTAAAATAGCACCGTGCCTATACTGATTTAAGTTACCTAGCTTAATATATTTGTAAATAACTTAAAAACAATTAATTGTATTGCATGCCTATTTTAGGTAGAACATAGAACTTCCTGTGTGATATGAACAACTATGGTACACTGTTCTTGCTATAAAAATATCTCTCTATCTCTCTCTCTCTAACTTAAAAACGGTATGTCTGATCATGTTGAAAACAATTTTCGTTGGAAGTGTTTATTATGCTTTATATTTGTAAGTTTTTTCATATTTTTTGAACATACCGTTTAAAAAAATAGAGGGGGGACACAATTTATGCTACTTTCGGAGCGATTATTTTCGAAAATATTGTTACTTTAACAAGAACTATCGGAATATGTGCCGTGCCACACATTAATATTTGTTGAAAAAATATATATATTCAGTTTCGGTTACATGGATGGAGTATGGAGTGCCCTCCCTAGATTTTTTTATTATTTAACTATGAAACGAAGTACCGCCATACACAACACACCTATACTCCAAATTTCAATTTATATACATCTTGTAGCGTTTGAATAAAATGCCTGTGTCATAAGGACGGACGGACGGACATGACAAAAGTATGAGGGTTCCATATTGACATTTTCGCTACGTAACCCTAAATAAACAGTGACATTGACTCATATAGGAACCTACTGCCGACATTGCATTGCAATGCAAAGTTGTGGACCTTGCACTGCGTTAAAAACCCGTTTGCAAGGAAATAAATACTCGTTTATATATGTATATGGATACACTACGTTCCTTTCGTTTCAAATTGAAATTAATAAGTATTTTTCAAAAAGGGCAAAATTATAATTATAACACTCATCTTTTTTTCAGTTAAAACAACCTACCAAGACCATGCTTAGCCATAACTACAAAAAATATGCACTAAATCTGTAGTGCATAATATAATAATCTGTTATCCATATGGAAACAATACGATGTGAAAATGTACACCTATAAAAGAGCGTATCTCCACGGCACTTACGTCCTATTGTTGTGAAGCGTAGTTTTTCGGCAATAACTCAAAAATGGGATATCCGATCAAGTTGAAAATAATCCTCTTTGAAAGTATTTATTAAGTTATGTAGGTATGTATTTTTTTTAACATTAGGTTTAGAAAATAGAGGGGGGAAGGGTCACAATTTATGCAACTTTCGTAAGAATTATAAATATCCAAATATATATAATAAGACATTAAAATATTTTTACAAGAACTGTTGAAATATGTGCCTCACGTTGATGTTTGCTGAAAAAAAATCATCTTTTGGTGCATGTAGTATCCTCTACTTTATTTTATCGGAAAATAAACTGGTTAAGAAGTTAAAAATGTCTTCAATCGGATTTTTGTTAATGTTTATTTTTTACTTTTTTTTAAGCTTTATTGTTTTTTTAGACCAAGATATTACCAAATAAATTAATGTTTTAATTTAAACTTATTATGTACAAGAGCAGTTGATAACAATATTAATCGCATAATACCTTCTTTAAAAACGATTACGTCTTTGACTGTGAAAAAAAAACGAAGAAATCGCGTAAAAAGTTGTACAAAATGATACAGCCATTTCCTGCTATCATGCCTATGTAGAGTCAGTACGCTATAGGCTTATAATGTGGGGCAATAGTACTAAGACAAACCGAGCATTTATTGCGCAAAAAAAAAGCATTAGAGCAATATTTGGAATGCGGCCTACCGAATCTTGTAGACCACTATTCAAAGAGCTTGGCTTGTTATCACTTCCAGCCCTTTATATTTATGAACTATGCATGTTTGTCCACCAACATAAACTTGTGACAGTTTTCCACGTTCTTGCCGACACGCTGATAGATTGTTGCCTGATGACCGTTCTAGATCAGCAAAACACAAGAAGAGCTGCCTGACTATGTGTATCAAAATATATAACAAAATACCTTGTGAATTCAAATGTATGAATATTAAAATATTTAAAAAACAATTATATAAATGGATTAATAGCAATAATTATTATAGTATTGATGAATTCTTTGACATGATATAAAAGTATTTTAGTATTATTATGGTTATTAAATAATATAAGTAGCATAGTAAGTGATAATAAAGTTAAAATTAATATTGAAATACAATTAAACTGCTAGCCGATTAAGATTATGTTGCGAACTATATTATTTTGCCTACCAATTAAATATGGTTAAACATGTAAACCTACCAACACTTTATTTAGATCTAAGTGAATGTAACTCATGGTAATGTTTATTGCAAATAAATGATGATTATGATGATTAAAAAAGTAGGAAACTTTTTGTACGGAACCTATTTTGAAGGCAGTTAAAATTATGCAGGTTTTATGATATACTCCTCTTTTTGAAGTATTTTGATTTAAGTAGGTATATTATCGAAATACTACTCAATGTGATGCACGTCATTAGAAGGTCAATACCGCCATGTTTTTTTACTGCAGATCCTGACAGTGCGTCATTTCACATTTTAAGAGCAAGCAAAAACACATACTTAGGTACTTTACTATTTATTTATACTCATACTAGCTTCCGCCCGGGACTTTGTCCGACTTAAATTCGTTTATCGCGGATAAGTGTATTTTTCTGCGATGAAAAGTAGCCTCAAACCCGGGACTCAAACTATCTCCATACCAAATTTCATCAAAATCGGTTCAACGGTTTAAGCGTGAAGAGGTAACAGACAGACATACATACACACTTTCGCATTTATAATATGAGTATGGATTTGGCAAAAAGGTATTAATTTTAGCGCCACCTGTTAGTATACCAAGGTACTCGATACTCGTGGGCTCGTAACACATGTTTCAGAGAAGTTTGCACCTCCTTCCTAAGTAGCGCGATAAGATTCAGGTGCAAAGTTAACTTAATCAAATGTAGTGGCTACCCCCGCTTTTAAAGGTGGAATTTTTATAGCCTATAACCTGGCCGTGGACTTTTTCGACCGATCAGTAAAATTTGCATCAAAATCTGTTCAGCCGTTTTCACGTGATGCGCGTACAAATAAACAGATAAACAAACATTCTTAAAACTGTTGGAACGTGTTCTGTTATCAATTTTAAGTATCCCCGGCCAATTTTTTTTCGAATATCTTCCATGTACAGACTTTCGACTCTCTTCAGCTTTATTATATGTATATACATAGATGTATAGAAGATAGATAGGTACTCTTTGCTTGCAACTTTTTTTGCGGAGAAGAAGTCAAAAATAAATAATCCATACTAATATTATAAATGCGAAAGTGTGTCTGTCTGTCTGTCTGTTACCTCTTCACGCTTGAACCGCTAAACCGATTTGGATGAAATTTGGTATGGAGATAGTTTGAATCCCGGGGACGGACATAGGCTACTTTTAATCCCGAAAAAATACCCTTATCCGCGATAAACGAATTTAAGACGGACGAAGTCGCGGGCACAAGCTAGTATTCATATATAAGTATCCACGCTCTCTAGTAGTACAGATGTATAATGTAATAATATTTTGTTATTGTATTATGTCGCAAAAGTTCGCATTTACCTTGCTGTCTCAATTCGCTTACGGAGGGTCAAAGGGATAGGTAGGTAGAGACAGCAAGATAGGTAAAGACCGGCCAAGAGCATGTAGGACCATGCTCAAAGTAGGGTTCCGCAGTCGTTTATTCAAAAAAATACACTACAGATGAAAAAATAAACGAAATGACACTAGCAAAATGAGCGTGTGGCCACGGCACTTAGGTCTTTTTGCTGAAAATTGTTTATTGGCAATATCTCAAAAACGGTATATTCGGTCATGTTGAAAACAATTTTCTTTGAAAGTATTTATGAAACTTTATCTTTGTAATATGTATTTTTCATATTTTTTGCACATAACGTTTAAAAAATAGAGGGGCGAGAGAATTTATGCAATTTTCGGAACCGAAGTCTTTTTAAAGGAATTGTCGATATGTGCCACAAATTGATATTTACTAAATTTATTTAAGTATGAAACTAAGTAGCGGCTTATACTAACGTAACGTTTTTCAGTACCCCCACCCACCCTCCTAGTAAAACGTTACGTAACCACCAAATGACCATTTTACATTCCAATTGAAATTTTGAGAAAAAAAAATGCCAGAGAGAATCTCTGTACGCGACCGTTCTGAAGCGTTAGAAAAAAAACAATGTTACGTAACGCGTAGTTCAAATCCCTCCCGCCCCTGTCAAGACTCCCCCCTCCCCCAGATTGGTTACGTAATACTTGAACGCTCCCTTTTGACTACGGAACCCTAAAACGAAGTTTTCCGACAAAATACAATGGCAAAACATGATTCACTACATCTGTACTTACCTACAATCACCACTAATCGTAAACAAACATAAATCCGGTATTAAGGAAGTATAAGTCAGTAACAGGTTTGATAACATGTCGGTGTGCCTGGAGGCACGGTAGTAACCCACCAACACGAGTCAAAACAAAACAATATAATCATCTGTACATGTGCATAAATATTTCTTCACTTCTACTAAAAAAGTACGTCATATTACCTTCACGAAGCGAGACTAAAATTATACATTTAGCCCCTAGGGCTTAAAAGAAGCCATATAATCCCTTACAAATGTCTATGACACTGAAAAAAATAATAATTGGCCAGCTACATACTCCTTACGAATAATTAATAACAAACAAACCAACCTGATCAGATTGGCCAAACTTTCTGATAGAATTGCTCAAATTGTACTTTTACTTTATCATGAAATATACAATTTTAATGTATATTTTATGAAATATACAGTTTTTTTTATTTTCTCGCAGTCGAAGTGAAAATCAGAGTGTTTAACACGTGGCTAAAAGCCATTATGACACTGAGACATATTTGTTCCCGCTCACTTCGTGAGTACGTCCTAATAATCACTTCGTGTCATAATCGCTTATTTTAGCCCCTTGTCAAACAATCTACTATTTCTCCTCGGTATAGTCCATTTTTTAATTCGATAGTCTAATTTGACAGTTGACAGGCTTGTGAATAGCTAAACTATATTGATGCATATTTACTTGAAATACATTTAACTAGTTACTATGTCCTTCCCTGGGACTTAAACTATCTCCATTTCAAATTTCATCCAAATCGGTTCAGCGGTTTAAGCGTGAAGAGGTAACAGACAGACAGACAGACAGACACACTTTCGCATTTATAAATTACGAGTGTGTTTCGTAGGTTGCCAAAACGGCTGAATGTAATTAAACTGTTTTTGATACACAGGTAGCTGGGCATCTATAGATGCAAAACACATGGTTATAGGATACTTCTTACCCAACTACTAAAGTAAAAGGGTTATGACTTTTCTCTCTTTCGCGAACGAATTTGCAGGCACCTTCTGGTTTTTAAATGAATATCTTCAATGTTCTCCAATATTTCAATTTTACAACTTTATTTATAACAGATAGTTCATGTTTCTTTTTCAGTGTTAAGAAGTTACTTTAATTTTATTTTTTATATTATTTACTAGCTTCTGCCCGCAACTTTGTCCGCCTTGAATTCGTTTATCGCGGCTAATGGTATTTTTCCGAGATAAAAAGTAGCCTATGTCCTTCCCCGGGAGTCAAACTATCTCAATACCAAATTTCATCCAAATCGGTCCAGCGGTTTAAGCGTGAAGAGGTAACAGACAGACAAACAGACAGATACACTTTCACATTTATAATATTAGTATGGATATGGATTTTAAGGTACCTACCTAGTTGTTCAGATTTGATCTTAAGCTTGTTGAAACTGACACATTTGTATCACCAATTAAAATTGAAAAGTAAGTAAATAATAATAATAAATACATATTAGGGACAATCTATAGGTACCAATTTTGTAACCTATCAAATTTAAAAAACTTACCGCCGCGTACATCCATGACCGAACACAACTTCAATTCAATAACCAAAACAGAATGACAATATTGAATATTTAATAATAATTAATATTGTTATGACAACAACACTACCACGGCTTCGTGTTTCTCTAGATATAAACAAACTGAGAGAACGATAGCGAGAGTTCAACGATTAAGCGGTAGTGACGTAGCGATATCGATAATCGATAAAAAATAAACAAAGAGATTTATAACTTTCTAGAAGGCAATAGTGCTGCGTAAAAATTCTAACGATTGGCGGAGTAATCGCGTAACACAGAGAAAAACAACCGGCCAAATATGAAAATCCAGTGTAAGCAGAGCCCAACTCTTAAGCAAAATGTATGCGGTGTGGGATCATTTTACGCGGCACATTCTATGGAAACACTTTTTTTAATGACTGTATCTTTGGATTCCGTTGACTTAGAAGCTTGATTTTTTTACAGCTACAAAGCTCTACGTGGTTTTGAGAAAAAAGGTTTGACAGACAGACGGACGGACAGAGTGACGGAGTATAAAGTGATCCTATAAGAGTTCCGTTCTTTCTAAACTTATGGCTTTAGGGCCGATTTCACCTACATTAATTTTCACGAGAGTGGCTACCCCGGTATAACTTTACTCTAACGATTTACTCGATGGTTAACTTTAATTTCGTTTCATCACGCTAGTCTACTGATAACTTACTCTCGCATAGTTACTCGGTAATGTTGAACGAATTAATTGAAGGAAATCGTAACGTAATGCACCTAAGTAAGATAGACAGTTTGTTCCATGAGTGATGAATAGCGCTGCGTATTTTTTAAAGTTGTTCGGCTTAATACATGAATTGGGTAAAAAGTATGTAATTGACTTGACAGTGACAATGACAATACTAATCTACGACTAACAGTTTGCTCAGCTGAAATCGGCGGTGTAAGATTTGACTGTAGAGATTTAATCCTTAGGAAAAATATTGGTGAAACGAAAATAAGTTTATTATACCGGGTGGAGAGGCACGACGATCCTTTCCGCAACGGGGGGTTAGTTTAAGAGACGGAGAATCGATTCGTAATGTTTAGATTTTTGTTACGAACAATTAGTAAAAATATTAAAATTATTTAATGTTCTCCTTAGTGACAACCCTACTATTACTACGTCTATCTACCTACATGTAAGTGTACACACACAATTGTAATATCGACTGGGTAATATTATGGGTAGAAATGTTGTTTTGATAAAGGTCACTGACCCTTGTGTTATTGTTAAATGTTATTGAACATAATGAGGGTTGTCACTTGCAGTATTTTGGATTAAAAGTTAACTGCCTATCACTTCAAACCGCTTACGAATATGAGCCTAGTTTCTTTAGAGGAAATACAGTACTAAATCTAAACAATCCACATTTTGCGGAAAGTGCCATTACGCCCGTTATGTAATGAGGAATAAATTACACTACGTAGGTGAAATTAAGGGTTCAAGTTCCTTATGTGGGGCAAAGGGCGTTGCCACGCTGCCAATGTGTTCATTGAATTTATGTCCTGATTGTCTTCATCACGGAAGCCACTGCCGCCAAGATTGCTTGAGCTCGTTTTTCTCCTCTGCGAAAGAATTTGCGGGCATTTTCTAGTAGAAAAATAAATTGTCACTTATCGATAGCATGGGCCCTGGGCAGCCCTATCCGCTCGTAACAGCTGTATTCTGCCGGTTGCGTGCGATTCGCGACTCGCGCGCCGCTGGACCTTGCGCAAGCGCACAACTTACTGCAGCACGGTCACTTGCCTCTGCCCATGGATCCTTTTACTATGCCTCTGCTGTCTGTCCGTCACAAGGTTATAACTTTTAGATGGTAGTAAAAAGATGCTTGTAAATTTCACAGAATGTGTATTACTGTGGCCGCTGGCTAATAACTAAATGTAATCAATAAGATTATAATAATACTAGAACATGTCTGCAACTTCGTTCGCGAAAAAGAAAAAAGTCATCCCTCTCTTTTTTACTTCGACATAGTCGGTTGTATAACCAATTGTGGTTGCCCAAGTCGGTTTCAATTTTTTTTTTTTATATCTTCAATGTACAGATATTCGATTCTTGTAACTTTATAATAGTATAGATACGAGTACAAGTGGCAAACAAGCATGCACAAGATATATCGGAAAGGAGAACTTTTCTATGTAGGTATATGGGATTTGTTGTTAAGTGTTCTGGCTGTTCACTTCTGTGCTTTGCTAGAGTTACGAAATGCAATATAGCGGTGAATTCCATTAGGTGCCTAATCACCGCGTTTAGGGCATATATATGTGTAATTTTTGGGTTTATACGCTTATATAATTATTTAACAATTGGGCTATACACTAAAATAATTAAGTAACAATTGAGTTTATACTCGAAAATAATTAAGTATCAATTGGGTTTATACTCGAAAATAACTGTTAAATAATTGGGTTTATACTCAGAAATAATTTGGAACAATTGACTTTATACATTTATTAGCGACTAGCGTTACCCGCGACTTCGACCGCGTTCCAGGGAATGAGTTGGCCTATATGTTTTAATCCATAACCTGATATATTTATGTGCCATGTTTCATTTAAATCTTCGTTTGACGTCTTCCGCATTATTGAATAACAAACATTAAAATATCTTCACAAACTTTTTCATTCGTAATATTAGTAGGATTGGGATAATAGATTAAAATAATTAAGCTACACTAGGTTTTATACATGAGTACCCACAGTGTACCTTACTAGTGGGTGCTCATCTATATATATTGAAGTAATTGATTTTATTATGCTGGAAAATAATTATGTAATAATATAGAAAAATAATAATGTAACAAAAAATGTATCTTTTGATTTAATTTTAGATATGAAATTTTTTAGTCTGGGTTCATATACATGAATATATATTTTGTTTTACTGTCACGTGTCGTTTATATACCTAGTTAAAATATTTAAAAATGTTGTAAGTCCACCTAACAAGGTCATTTGCAACACGATACGCTTTTAAAAAGCTATAAAGCGATTTATCGTAAGTTAATAATAATAATAAATAAAGAAATAAATAAAGAAATATTCCTGGGAAAGTCCCATGGTAAGCTCAATAAGGCTTGTGTTATGGGTAGGTACTAGACGACGATATATTTACTTATATAGTATAAGTAGAAAGCATCCAAGACTCAGGAACAAATATTTATTGTTCGTCACACAAATATTTGCCCTTATCGAGATTTGAACCCAGGACCTCAGCTTCGCAGGTAACGTTACTCCACTGAGCTAAACCGGTCGTTGTCTTATACGTAAGTTGACGGTCTTAAAGTAGGTTATAATCAACATACCGGTTTTGTTTACAAACCTCGTTACGTCATAGATCAGGTTTAGAGCGATACGAATGACATACAAACGAAATAACTAACAAACTGACTCGTTAAGCTGGCGGCATGATTTATGCATACTGAAAAAAATTGGCTATCTGTAAAGTCGGATTACGGAAGATAATTTTGCGTGATAACGTCATAAGAAAACAAATGAAAAATTGCTTACTTTTATTAATTCACAAGCCGAACGCTTAGGCCGATCGTGCCTCTCTCGTTTGTTCCGCGCTCTCGCTTGCACGCT
Organism: Hedya salicella; assembly: GCA_905404275.2. Lineage (NCBI taxonomy): Eukaryota > Metazoa > Arthropoda > Insecta > Lepidoptera > Tortricidae > Hedya > Hedya salicella. The sequence goes on along the minus strand of FR990097.1, from coordinate 49,550,549 downwards.
CGGCTCAGACAGAACGTGACAGCGGAACGTGATAATGAGTCATGCTTTTTTCTACTCGTCGACGTTAATCCCTCAATAAGAACTTCATGGACTAAACTTTAATAGCATACTTTTCAATGTCGGATACTCTATGGCACTTCCAACTGAACTGATATATTCATAAGCCAACACTTTATTTCATAAGCCAACACTTTGAATGCACTATAATGATTTCAAAAATAGAACTTTGGTTGCGAAAGAAAAAAAATCTTTGTTTAAGGAGACTCGTTTTAAAGCAAATATATAAAAAAAAATCTCTCCTTTTAAGACAGTAAAATTTCATGGGTTTTTCCATCCACAGAGTCGAAGATAATTGAGGTACTGGCAATAGTGATGATGATGATGATGATGATGGTGATGCTGATGGTGGTGGTGATGGTGATGGTGATGTTGATGGTGATGGTGATGGTGATGTTGATGGTGATGGTGATGGTGCTGGTGACGGTGATGGTGATGGTGATGGTGATGGTGATGCTGATGGTGATGGTGATGGTGATGGTGATGGTGATGGTGATGTTGATGGTGATGGTGATGGTGATGTTGATGGTGATGGTGATGGTGCTGGTGATGGTGATGGTGATGGTGATGGTGATGGTGATGTTGATGGTGATGGTGATGGTGCTGGTGATGGTGATGATGATGATGATGATGATGGTGATGCTGATGGTGACGGTGATGGTGATGGTGATGGTGATGTTGATGGTGATGGTGACGGTGATGGTGATGGTGATGGTGATGTTGATGGTGATGGTGATGGTGATGTTGATGGTGATGGTGATGGTGCTGGTGATGGTGATGGTGATGGTGATGGTGATGATGATGATGATGATGATGATGATGATGATGATGATGATGATGATGATGATGATGATGATGATGATGATGATGATGATGATGATGATGATGATGATGATGATGATGGTGATGATGATGATGATACCTACTTGTAGAAAAAATATTGTATACAATAGTTATATAATTAGCTTTTTAAGTCTCGTACCTTACTTGGGCTAAACGCGGTACTCGACTGAAAAAGCATACATTATATAACGATTGCATAAAATACTATTTCGTGCGAGTAGCGGGCGTTCATCAATTTATAAGACTTTATCACGTCAAAAAAACTGATTGAATCAAAGAAGAAACTTATTACCACCAGAGCATATCAAGTGCGATGGTCGCAGCAATAATTTTAATTTGATTACTGCATCATTATCATATATCAAATATATCACAAAACTTGTACCTATATTGCTGTCAAGTTTAAATTTATTGTTTCCAATAAGATGTTTAGATGCATACGTGCAATAAATGGATTGCGCTACATGCTGTGGACAGTGTGTTTTTATTTTTCTGTGCAATTCGAGTGCTTTTATATGTCATTAGTGGAAAGAACTGCATGTTACGTCGTACGTATTGAATAATGTAGAATATGTATTGTGAGGTAAGTGTCATGATGTTTTTGTTTATAAAGAGTTGCTTGGCAGGGCTACCGGGTGCAGTGTGAGAAATTATTCTCTACGCTCGCTTTTGAAGAATAAATACTCGCTGGTGTTCAGCTGCCGTACTCCAGAGTTCGAGTCCGTAACACATTACCGAGTGGAATAGCGAAAAGTAACTCGACCTAAGTTGCTGGTCGGGCAGCACGCGTGCCAGTCTACTCAGAGCAAAACATGCACCTGACAGCTTTCCGCAGACGAAATCGATATGAGCATCCCATTTTAATGCTGCATCCAAGGTCATTCCTAGGAATTTGGTAGTGCTTACTTGAGGTAGTGCTTCCCCGTCTATAATCATTTCTAGTGGAGCTGGAGGTCGGCCTCCGAGGTTGATATGCATCACCTGTGTTTTGTGCAAATTTAAAACTAAGCCATTAGCGAGAAACCAGTTTTGTAGATTAGATATTTCAGAGGCGATCAGGTTCTCTAGTGCAGGGATAGTATGCGCTGTGTTTATATCGCAAGCATCGTCGGCAAAATTGTACGCATCGCCATTTACTCTTTCGGGTAAGTCGTTTACTTGAATTAGGAAACACAGATTTGCACGGGAGACTCCCTGAGGTACTTCTATGTCAATCATACACGTGATTCTGATTCCGAGCGTCAAACGCGTTAGGCAATAGAGGGGATGGTTAAGATCAACTGAGTACAATGTTCTTCAAATGTTTGATTATTTTGAGTCGTACAGTCAACAGCAAAAGTAGATGATAATTTTTTAGTTTAGTAGACCACTGGGATACGTTAATATAGTGAAAATGACAAGGAACTAACAATTTTTGCTGCCATTAAACTATCTACTGCATGTGTTAAGTACCTATTGACTTTGTTCATATTGTGATTGAATCAATTAACAAATTCATCAAGCTGAAAAACTACTTGAAAGGCTCTAATTTTTTTCGGTGCAAGTGTAGCCTTCTCGATCTTGAAGTGTCGATGTCGTCACTCGTCGCGTGACAAAGTATCCACCCGCCTTTCTCGTACGGTATTACAGGAAAGAGACAGATACATGGGTACCTGGATATCCGCAGATGGTTACAGGTTACTTTTCACCCGACTACACCGAAGTGAAAGACAGATTATGTCTTTTTTTCCACAAAATTGCGCGCCTGCTTGGTCTTTGTAAATTGTAACTCGATGCCTCAACCCGTTGCAGAATAAAACGCCACAGACAGACAGAAGAATGGTGTGCGGTATAAAGTTTGCGCGCGGCAGCAGGGTCCGTCGTGCTCCGCCGCTGCCGTCACCCGTCACCCTCAGAACATGGGACTGTCACGAACGAAGCTAAGCTATACCAAGGACCATTGAAACAAGAGGACTGACAATCATCATTCAAAAAGCCCTTCCATTTAGAGCTCCATCTATGTATAGGAATTATTCAACTTTTCAATCGTGAAACAGTCAAATGTTACGATTTATTCATTATCAGCTGTTAACGAAACAATTGTTAAGTACTGTACTGTTTCTCTTTTTAATTATAACATCGTTATCTAAATGTTTAGTTCCAAAGCGCCATCTAATTTTTGCCTGAATATCTTCTTGCGGTCGGGGCACGATCCAAAGGATGGCCCCTTGGTAATTACTAACTATTGTATATGCGGCTGACACTGTTATTGTTAAGTATTTACGTACTTACTTTGCATATATTATATTTATTATGTACCTATTTAGCGTTTGTGTATGTTCAGTTTATCTACGCAATCTTATTTGTGTAACAATAATAAATAAATATTACGGGACAATTCTACACAAATCGCTCTAGTCCCATGGTAAGCTCAATAAGGCTTGTGTTATGGGTACTAGACGACGATATATTTAATATATATATTACTTATATACATAGAAAACATCCAAGACTCAGGAACAAATATTTTTGCTCATCACACAAATATTCGCCATTGGCTTCTTAGGCAACGTTACTCCCACTGAGCCAAACCGGTGTATGTTTATTGCGTGTACTAAAATAAAATAAAACTAAAATTGATGTCTTTTAAATACCCCGCTACCTTAAGGTTGTCTGAAGGAGATCGCTATTTAGCGATAAAACCGCCTGTTGTTTACCTCTGCTTATTCGAATGTCATGTTCTGGAATTTCTGTGTATGTAAGGCGTGCAATAAAGAGTAAGCATTTGTATTGTATGACAGAATGACAGAGCGCCGGCCTTCTGTCACTTTTTATTAGTAGCAGCGTATATTTGATGCCTATGACAGATACATGACGTTAAGATACATACAGCATGATCAAGTCTAGGTTTTGAATTTATTTTTAGTACCATAATAATATTTTCAACACACTTGCTCGTAAAGCGGCTCTTATTACACCGTATTTATGACTGTAATCCAGTCCATTACACTGTCATAATGGCTTTTAGCTACGTGTTAAGCACTCTGCTTTTTACTTCGACTGCGAGAAAATAAAAAAATACTTAACATTAATAATAATTATATCACCATGCGCAAATACTCAGAGAAAATTTTGTACATTTGGCGCTTTATATATTTTTTTAAAACTAATAATGGGCATAGAAAAGAAATACTTTTGTCTGTAAAAGGGCTAGATGGCACACCTAGCCCCTAGGGTTTAAAAGACAGCCATATAATCCCATACAAATTTCAATGAAAATGAAAAAAAAAAACTTGCGGCCAGCTACATACTACTTACGAATAATTGAAAACAAACAAACCAACCTGATCCGGTTGGCAAAAATTACTGATCGTATTGCAACCCTTTACATACAAAAGTAAAAATAGATGTACTATTTTTGAGCAGAAAAAATATTACTAACTTACATGTCATCCGTATATTGTATCTACGTAGTCATATTTATTTAGCGGAGTTCGGTCTGTTTTTAATTTCTTCTGGAACGGCATCCTTCGCATTGGAACAATATTCTATTTGTTAATTTTTAATTATAGACTTCGGAGAAGAATTAACTGACTTGTAATCTATACTATTATAAAGCTGTAAAAATTGAATGTCTCTTTGAAGATATTTTCAAAAAAAAGATTGTAGCGGACTATTTGGAGGACCCTGAATCCATGTGTCGTTGTAGCTTCATCACGCCAAGACGGCTAAACGGATTTCAAATATTTTTAGTACACGGGTAGTTCGGTATCCAAAGATTGTTTATAAGATACTTTTTACCCGACTACGCTAAAGAAAAAAAGATAGGTTGTGATTTTTTCTCCTCCGCGTACGAAGTCGTGATACCTTCTAGTAGATAATATTATTTTACACAATAAAATGTTTTATTTCTAACGCGCAGATTATTTTTAATATTTCACGATCGCGTTATTATCAAACGTTGATTCATTTTAACTGTCACTAGCTTCTGCCCGCGACTTCGTCCGCCTTAAATTCGTTTATCGCGGATAAGAGTATTTTTCGGGGATAAAAAGTAGCCTATGTCCTTCCCCAGGACTCAAACTATCTCCATACCTAATTTCATGCAAATCGGATCAGCGGTTTAAGCGTGAAGAGGTAACGGACAGACAGACAGACACACTTTCGCATTTATAATATTAGTATGGAAGTATGGATTAGGTATTTCAAAGCATCCTGTGTGTGTATTTATGAAATTATGAAGAAACTGGCATGAAGAGTTACGCTACCTGTAATTATTCCTCTTTTTGACATTTTTATTCATTGTATTGTATGGTAATTCTCACTGTGCTTCAGTTTATATTTTAATAATAAACATTATCTATATTATTATAATATTGTAAAAACGAAATGTTTGTAAATTGAAGATAAAAAAAAACATACTTAAGTAATTATTTGGAAGTCACTGAACCTAGGGACCTTTTAGGGTTCCGTAGCCAAAATGGCAAAAACGGGACCCTTATAGTTCCGTCATGTCCGTATGTCACAGGCATTTTACTTAAAAACTAGGACTGCATCAACCGGCATATATGTCAAGCCACTCCGACGCCTGCCCCTATTTCACAATCGTGACAATTGTCAGGTGACAACGTCAATTTTATGCTCACGGCGATCCCCGCAAACTCGATAAATCTCCTTACTTTATGCCTAGGCACGCAATGTACATGAAATTGTCGCTGTCACACGACATTTGTCACGATCGAGCTTCACACTTACATATACCTACGCCTGTCTGTATTCCAGTGGGATAGACTGAGACTACCGAATGTCAAACGGTTCATAGACAATTTTTTTTTTCATTTTTAAAGTTTTTTAAAGGAGATGTATCGAGCTTGGGGGGTTCGCCGTGAACATAAAATTGTCGTTGTCACAACAATTGTCACTATTGTGAAATATGGGCCGGTTTACCCATCGTTTAGGGCTACGGCCTCTGTGTCTCTTTCCTTCAACTTTGCCTGTCACCTTGCTTTTCCAAATTGTCGGCATCTCGGCGAGCCACATGACCAAAATACTGAAGAATCCGGTGCAGACGGCATATAAAAAAAAAGTTCGACTGTTTAGTTCAGGATTGTGTGCTAAGTGCTAGGATGAGTTATTTCCTAATGTAAGACAAATTAGCTTAGTTCCTCATACAATATTTAAATTATTTTCCCAATAAGGGTTCTCATAATGATACTTTTGGTTTTAAACCATTGAGTCTTCTATAGTTTTAGGGAAACTATTTCTGATAAGAGGCAACTGGCTTGACCAAGCCCTGCGTCCATATAGTAGTTGATGCTTTTTGGTATTAGTAAGACTGCAGCCAAAAAACTCGGAATCCTCTCCAAGGTTAGGCGGTATTTCACTCCAGGACAGCTTTTAATGCTTTACCAAGCACAAGTCCGGTCATGTATGGAGTACTGCTGTCACCTTTGGGATGGATCAGCTAAATACCAACTGGCCACTTTGGACTCGATTGACAAACGAGCTAGGCGGCTTATTGGCGACCCTACTCTAACTGACACTAAGCTGCAGAGCCTTGAGCATCGACGTAGGGTCGCTCGTCTGTCGGTCTTTTACAGGTTATATTTCGGTGAGTGTGCGGGGGAATTACATGATTTAATTCCACCAGCCCCTTTCCATCATCGGGACACACGACGCGTGCGTTCGTTCCATCCGCACGTGGTCAATATTCCGCGAATCCGCACGAAGCGCTATGGTGCAACTTTTATCATGCGTACCGCAAAGGAGTGGAACTCGTTGCCTGCGAGTGTGTTCCCCGACCATTATAATTTGGGCGTGTTCAAGACAAGAGTGAATAGGCTGTTTCTAGACGGGCATGATACATCCTTGACCGCATCGTCACTTAACAACAGGTGAGATTGCGGTCAAATGCCCATCTATTTATAATAAAAAAAAAAAAATATATATATATAAAAAAATTCCCACGTACTCATGAGAGGCGCTGTTCAGTTTGTGTTCGAGGTCAAGCTCTTGCAGTATGGACATTTCATGGAAGGGAATACTCGCTAGACTTCGTCGGCAGAGTTACGTGACTCATCATTCAGGGACCGATCCAGAAGGAGAAGGAGGATACGTAAATGATAAATGTATGTATGTCTGTGATTTTGCGGTGATCACATCACGGCTAGAAGGATTTATGTATGTATGTCTGTGACTGCGGCCGTCACATCAAAACAACTAGATGGATTTAATGTATTTTTGATACACGGATAGCTCCACCGATTGTTATATACGGTGATCAATCCAAATGGGTCAATCCAAATGGGGTGAGAGATAGCGAAATCTGTTCTTAGGAACCATGGCGTCGATTTTAAATTAAATAATAATGGCATTCAATTATTTTTAACTCTAGAGAGAATTAATATTTGCATCCAGGAAAATGGCTACATTTCGAACATTTACTTAAATAAAATAATTATCTTATTTTTGAGATTTTCTTTCAATTGTTTAAACAAGATGCCATTAAAAATGTGTTCCTTGTAACTCATGGTTCGCACCATCAACAAAAACAACGAAAAAACTTGCAGAATTTATAACATTGCTTACAGATTTTGACCAGGGTCGATTCCCGGTTATGTATGAGTAAAAAACAATGCCACTATTTTTAAATCTAAAATCGACGCCATGGTTCCTAAGAACAGATTTCGTTATCTCGCATAGTTCCTGACTTCTCCATACTGACCCATTTGGATTGATCATTCTGTATATAGGATACTTTTTATAAGAATACGCTCGAACTAAAAAGAGTCTTATAACTTTTTCGCCTCAGCGAACGAAGTTGCGAGCGGTATCTAGTATAGATACATAAAAAAAATATTTTATTTAGAGACAATACTTTATGGGTGTGTGTTATGACAATCCTAATTATCCGCTTAAACAATTTTACTATTACTATTTATTATAAAGTTAGCTGTGTCCTTGATAACTCCTGATAAGAAAGAAGATAAATAAATATATCTTTGGAATAGACTTATCAGTGTGAAGTCCAAATACATGTGTTTAAAATGTCCTGTTTTAAAATCGGTTTAATATTTATAATACTGTTTTAGCATAGCATAAATATAATCTGAAAGTGATTAATGAAAACATACCTCATAACACAAAATGATTTAAGGAAAGATATTAACTGAAACATAGTGAGTTTCCTCATAATTTAACATAAAATTGATGGTGTTCGTTATGTTATGATCGCAAAATGCACAAAAAAGTGATGAAAGAGTGGTTTTTGGACGTTCCATGGGGAAGATTGGCAAGTAAGTTTTGAATTTCTATGCTATTATAAAGTAGTAAAAATGAAATGAGGTACGTACTGAACAGAACGAGATTTTATTAAAAATGTAAAATATTTTTTATATTTATTTTTTTCTTTAAAGTAGACACAGTTTCTGTTACAAAATAGTTTTTATAGTAAAGAAGGACCATTAAAACAAGAGAACTGCCACTTACCATCAGACCTAAGACCTAGTAAACGAATTATATACCTCATGTCATTGTATATGCAATGTTTCGTTACAATCTAACACGTACTAGTTTTAAAATGAGAATCTAACTTTGTTTGTATGGGAAGGTGAAATTCGGCCGAGCTTGCCGAAGAAATACCTATTTGTTTTTGTTATCTAAGTAACTATCAAACTAAATAGTGGCTTACTACAAGACATCATACTCCAAATTTCATCAATATACACACTTCTTGTAGTTTTTGAGTAAGATGCCTGTGATATACGGAAGGACGGACGAAACTGCAAGGGTTCCGTTTTTGCTATTTTGACTCCGAAAGACTAAAAGTAACAGTCTCGTAAAAACCCAGTCTCTCAGTCTTGGACGAGTTTGAACTTAATAATAGTAATAAGATTGTGGATTCTTCCAGTGGTGTCATGGGGCGAGCCTGCACACCATCCAGTCCTGCTGATACATGGGTATATGGACTCTGCTGCCACGTTCATCCCTTTAGTCGCCGCCATGCCCGACGATTACTACTACGTCAGCTTTGATCTACCTGGTACGATATCGTGTTTTTACATTCTCGCCATAGTCCAAATCAGTCTTTTATTCTCATAAAATATACTATAATAGGTGATAAAGTAACAATCCCAGTACTATAAACATATTTTCACCTCACTAGCTAAAAGTTCCGTTTACAGCGTCAAATCTGTGTGAAAAAGTTCGTTTTATCCGCTAGCGTGGAAAAGTCATTTGAAGTTGGAATTTATATTTTTTATATGTTTATTTGCTTGTTATATTATGAGTGTGTTTCGTAGGTTCATTAATCACTAGTTTGAAACTAAAAAATAATCTTTGGTATAATTTTATAGTTTTTTCTACATCTCACATTTTTCTTGCTGTAGTGAGGTGAAAAGTTGTGTTTGGGACGGCTGCAAAATTATTTAACTTCTCGTGCCTTGAAGCCTCGTTAAGCTCGGGTTTCGATTCAAGCACTCGCGCCAAATAACAACTTTGCAATAAATAAATAAATAAATAGTGACAATAGCATGCAAAGTAATATTAAAACTAGACTATAAAGTTAAACCTTAAAAAAATTAAAAATGTAATGTGTCGGGGGGCACAAAAAATAAACTCTAAAAACTAACAAATAATATTTTAAACCTATTATAATTATTATCGTCACATATATTATGTAAATTCAAACATTTTTTTTTATTTTCCAAGCGTCGTCGCGTCGGGGGACCGCTAAAGTTTATAATTTTTCAGAGTAAATTCTTTTGTTGCAATCAGGACTACACCGGTTTTTTTTTAGTTAGCGGTACCCCGACGCGACGACGCTTGGAAAAAAAAATTGAAGTTACATAATATATGTGACGATAATAATTATAATAAGATTAAAATATTATTTGTTAGTTTTTAGTTTATTTTTTGTGTCGGGGGGTTTTCAAAATATTTAATTTTACTTTTATTTTGTCCTTTTTAAAGAAGGTTTAAATATTAGGAAGGTATTTATAGTGATTAATAACTTAGTTAGGTACTAGGTATTCGATTCGACTACGACAATGAGAAAAGTTTTACGCGGACGAAGTTGTGGTTTTCTTATTTTTTCGCCATACTAATTTGAACGTTACATAATGGAAATTGAGTTGAATATACTAATGAGTTTAAAAATTGACGCGTCGCGTCGCTTCGACTCTGCCGCAGTGTTAATTGAGCCTAAATTGATCCCATTTAATTACCCAACTTCGAAATCTAAACCTTACCCGATCATGTCATATTTAAAGTCATGGTTACCTTACCATGTTCTTTCAATATCGTTGAAGTAATACGGTACCAAATTTCGAATGGTTAGGACATATGGAAGGTAGTCAGATCCCCTCATAAACTATTTAAGAGCTGATGATCTTCAAACGGTTGATCAGGTCATGGTTACCTTAGCATATACTTTCAATATCATTGAAGTAACACGTTACCAAATTTTGAATCGATAGGACATATGGAAGGTAGTCAAATCTCCTCATCAACTATTAAAGCTGATGATCTTCAAACGGTAAAACAGATTTTGATGAAACATGACTAAGAACACTCGGGATAAAATTATCTATGACACAAAAACTAAACGAAAGTCGGTTCATTCGTTTGGGAGCTAGGATATCACAGACACAAGTAGCTGGTCATCATGAGACCCTCATTTATTTAATCAGTCAGACAGCAAATGCTGCTAAACTTGAACATAACAACAAAATTTGGAGTTCCTAGCTTCAATATTGGCTGAGATCCGGTCACTTGTTCCACTAAATCTTGGAGACGAGTGCTCCGATTTTCATCAAACAAAGCTAAGAACACTCGGGATAAAATTATCTATGACACAAAAAAAAACCGAAACTCAAATCGGTCCATCCGTATGGCCGCTACGATGCCACAGACAGATACACAGAGTCACAGACACGTTAAACTTATAATACCCTTCTTTTTTTGTCGGGGGTTAATTAAGGTTTCGTATTGAAGAGGTCATTGGTTGAATAATACATTTGTTCTTTAAGCCATCAACAAAGTCTTCTTTTGGGAGATGAACATTTCGATTGGGCTAAAATTGGCATACTTATGTCAGTTCGGTGGCAGTGCAATAGTTTGATACCATCGAGCTGATTTGATGATGGAGCAGCAAGGTGGTCATAGGAACTCTGTAATAAAATTATACAATTCCTACCGAGTTTGGGCTCCTTAGAATCGTCTTGGTGAGTAGTTGACGGATGTTCAAAGAAAAGTACAATCAGCAATAAAAACTTGTCACTAAAATGAAATTTTTAACGGAAACTTATTTTGATGGATATTTTTAATCATCATTATTAACATTATCGTCATCACTATCACACTCATCGTCATCATTGTGATTAATTTTATCAAAATCATCGTCATAATCATTATTAACATGATCGTCACCACCACTAAAATTATCATCAATGTCAATAACCTTATGATCCTCATCATTATTAGCATTGTCATCATCATGATTAATTTTATAATCATCATCATCATCATCATCATCATCATCATTATTAACATTATAGTCACCACCACCAACATTATCATCAATGTCAATAACTTTAAAAAATATTTTTTCGATGTACTAACCTTCAAATAGTCTGTATCACTTTTTATATCTTCAATGTACAGACATTTCGTTTTCACAGCTTTATAATAGTAGAGATGCCACAGGTAATGGGCGGTCTGACCCCATGCCGGGCCCACCGATCTCCTACCTGCATTTCGTGGAGGCTGTGAGGCAGCTCGTAGAGCAAATGCAGTGGGACAATTTCCACTGCGTAGCGCACTCCATGGGATACCTAGTTGGTAAGTAGGGTGTCCAAATAGTCAAACTCATTAATCACTATAACTACCTAGAGATCTGGCTTGAACGTCAGGTGGCACAATTCTGCTATTGATAGTAGCTATAACGAAAATATTCACAACTATAGCTTGACAAGTTCTTTCGTGAGACTCCTATGGTTTGCGGGCGAGGGGAAGGGGGGGGGGGGGGGGGGGGTTGTCTTTCCCCCCGTTGCCCGCAGACCATGGGAGTGTCACGAAAGAACTTGTTAAGCTAAAACGATGTCAGACTCGAAATATTATTCAATGTAGTCCAAATATTCCGTTACAATCATTTATATTGTAACGACGCGCATTACGACTCGTTGCTTACAAATTGTCTGGCTATGCGCAGCTTTCTAAAACTATTATTCTGACAGCAGATTCAAAATTATTGAAAATTCCACATCCGAATAAGTACACACTCGAGATTCATTCAATTCTGAACTTCGGACCTGATCAGATATTGGTCTAAATCTCTCCCTCATGAACCATGTTTTAAAATCCTCAAGCCTAAGCATAATTCCTTTATTTCTGAATCCTGATTCTAGTGTTTTCAGTGACTTTTATATGAATACATAATATAAGACAATTTAACGGATTATATCGCGTATATTATTATCTCATTTTAGTTCCCGACGTTTCGGAAGCTTTCCAGCTTTCCATGGTCACGGGAGGACTGAGAAAAGATGTATTTTCCTCTGTCAAAGTTACAATTTGTGCAAACTACCCATTTTTTGAAAAAACACAAATAAAGGTGTACATACATGCCAGATGGGCCTAAGCTGTAAAGACAGTTACACATGTGCCAGAAGGGCTTAATTATTTTATTCTAATAATTTACCAAGCAGCATTTCACAAATGAGGCGTACTGAGGAGAAAAGAAACGCTGCAAAGAAAAACTCCCAGGCTACCTCATTACTAATTATAATATTTAAAAACAGAGACTATTAAACTACTTTTAAACAGATAAGATATTTTACACCGTTCGGAAATTAAGGTTTTGCAGTCCTGTGTCTTGCTTGTTCCTTGATGAGATGTATTACAGGATCCCAAGCTGGTGGCAGTGACAATCCATCTTCTCTATTGAAATTAGGATGCTTTTTAATCTCAATAGCCTCGCGTAGCATCCTGGGAAAATATCTTTTTTCTTTGGCAAGGATAGAAGGTTTATCAAACTTAATTGAGTGGTTTGGTTTGTCAATGACATGTTCACAAACTGCAGACCTATTACACCGACGGTGCTTGACATCTGCTATGTGCTCCTTCACCCGGGTTGATACACTGCGTTTCGTTTGACCAATGTATGAAAGACCACACTCGCAGTCCAGCTTATAAATGCCTGCACTCTGCAAAGGGGTGCTACTCTTCACGGGTCTAAGGTATTGAGACACCTTCTTCAACGGCTTGAAATATGTTTTTATAGAAGCACGCTTCAAGATGTTTCCGATCTTGTCTGTGACCCCTTTCACATATGGTAATACGGCAGGTTTACGCTCGACTGTTGGTTTCTTCATACTGGGATTCTGCTTGGAACGTGGTATCTGGCTGCTTGGTAAATTATTAGAATAAAATAATTAAGCCCTTCTGGCACATGTGTAACTGTCTTTACAGCTTAGGCCCATCTGGCATGTATGTACACCTTTATTTGTGTTTTTTCAAAAAATGGGTAGTTTGCACAAATTGTAACTTTGACAGAGGAAAATACATCTTTTCTCAGTCCTCCCGTGACCATGGAAAGCTGGAAAGCTTCCGAAACGTCGGGAACTAAAATGAGATAATATACGCGATATAATCCGTTAAATTGTTTTATTTCAATGAGTAATAATCGCGGAAACAGAAGAAAATATTACATAATATAAGCTTTAATTTGAATCTAAAACAATACAGTTGATCCGTCGCTGACAACATTTATAATACTAGGCACGGAAACGTACCTTTCTTTTCCTTCATTAATTACCACAATAAATATCCTGTCTCTGGTCTCGTGCTCGTTTATTCCAGCTCCCGTGACAATTTTGAAAATATCTTGAATGTACATACTTTGCATTTGTATAATTTTATAATAGACTAGATGTTGACAATTTCTAGGTGCGTTCTACAACGGGGCATTTCCCGGACGCATCCGGCGTATGGTGGTGTTGGCCGGCCTTCTCGGCATCGGGCTCCATGCACTCTCGGACCTCCACAAGGAGTGGTTCGAGATCTCCCACGACAGCTATTACCGCCGCTACTTCCCGTGAGTCTTCATCATCATTACCAGCATCGTCATCTTCATCGTCATCACCATCGCCATCATCATCATCATCGTCGTTATCGTCTTCTCACGTCAAGTACCAAAACTAGACGCTGAAATGATGATATTAATAAGTTACGGGTGTTCAATTGTTATAAAAACTTTTAGCAGTATTTCACTGAACTACTCCCAAAACTCATAACGTGACAAGTAAAAACAAAATACATAATTTACTTGATCATAATTACTAAGAGGATAAACTAGTGGCCGTTCCTCCATACAAACGTAATCCCCCGTTTCCTCCCTGTATAATTGTCTTAGAGCATTTTTTTTATAAATATAATCTATACTTACCTGTGCCATGCCCCTATGTTTTATTTTTCTTAATAATTTGTTTATTTTAAGAATTAGAGGCCCTCTAAAGCTGCAAAAAATGCCACCAGCCGGCGCCATAAGCACACGTTCAGTAAACAAATTTAACGAATATAAAATAAAAACAGAAAACATAGAAGCATAGCCGAAACCCTCGTTATAATATATGTGAAAGAAAAACTGAGATTAGTCCAGTTTTGGAGGAGGAAATAGGGGACTACGAAACACGCCATTTTTTTGTAGGTCAGATCGTTCCGAGCTGCAGTTGTCCCTTTGTAATTGTAATACGGGGGATTTGAGGCGATGCGATACAAAAGTTTTTAAAAATACCTAATTTCCAAAAGGCCCTTTGCTAGTATATCCTCTTAAATAGCAGAATAGTCAATAATCATAAGAGCATTATCTATAATGATCTATAGAAGTAAATTTTTATAGCTCACAGTCAGTATAATATAATATAATATAAGTAACTAGAAGGTGACAACAACTTCGTTCACGGAGGAGAAAAAGTCATAACCCGTCAGCTTTTCGACAGCGTAGTCGGGTAAAATAAAAAGTATCCTACCATCTGTAAATATAGCCATAATAAAACCGGCCAAGTGCGAGTCGGACTCGCGCACCGAGGGTTCCGTACAAATTTTTACTTACCCGAACTTTATCACCCGGCACCGGTTGAGTTACGTTTGCACCCGATATCTATAGCATTGCATACAAATCAGGTGCAAACTTAACGCAATCGGGTTGTTCAAATAGGTTTATTGCAAATAAAAAAAATTAGCTAGTTAGAGACATGGCTATAATTTTCGTGTAATATTTATGTTTATTAATACAATTTGTGAGAATTTCAAAATGTTCGATTGGTAAACTTCGGAGATAAAGGAGGGAGGGGATGGTGTTTTTTTTACATTTTCCTTAATAAAACAAAAAGTAATCACAATAAAAAAAATAAAAAAATTGTTCGAAAATGTGCAGGTATATACACATATACATATTAGTATATACATATAGATACCCTTTCATATGATACCCCATTTGACCCAGCAGCCAAACTTTTAATTTTTACCCCCCCTCATATTCGTCGTTTTTTTAGAAAATGAAAATATATTTTTAAATATTTCCTGTGCAATACATGTGGGCTGACCATCTTTATGAATGTTCCAAATTTCAAATAGTTAGCATATGTAGTTTTTGGAGATTTGGCGCTTTAATAGTCGGACAGACAGACAGACGGACAGACAGACAGACAGAGTCGCACCATAAGGGTTCTTTTTGTACCTTTTTGGTACGGAACCCTAAAAATTAAATGTCTAAATAATGAAGATATAAAAAAAAGATTGTAACGGAACGGATAGAAAAATATTTTTTTGGATTATTTGTGTGTTTGTATGTGTAGTTGTGGCTATATCACGCCAAATCGGCTATACAGGTTTCAAGTATTTCTTAGTACACGGATAGCTGGGTTATCCATAAATGGTTATAAGATACAGTTTACCCGTCTACGCTAGAAAAAAAGAGGGGTTATGACTTTTCCCCTCGCGAACGAAGTTGCGGGCAATGTCTTAACATGCGCGGGCGGGCCGCATCCCTGGTGCGCCGAGTGCGGGACAGTCCCAATACCATTCTGAGAATGATAGCTGATGATAATCCTGCGGGGTTATTGCCTAACGAAATTTTGACACTTGGTATCGGAATTAACTGTCATAGCCCATACAAAATCATGACACTTGATTCCGATTGCGTGCGACAAACGCGTTAGGTAATACGGGGGCCGATTGTGCTATTATGTCGAGTACCGCTAACCGACAGCGACAGCGAACGGGGAGCGGCCGCCGCGCGACACTTCACCGCGCGCCTCGCCTTGCACAAGCACGACCTCACATTGTATTACGCGCCGCGATCCGCGATCATTGTATTTAATATATGTGTTTACAGTCCACTACGTTTTTCTTATAGTCTAGATATCCCTCTACTTAGACTCAGGGCACTAGACGCAACAGACACGTATTTTTTGCTTTTTCAAAATAATAAAAAAAAACACTTTATCTGAGTGTATCGCATTAAAGTTTAGGAGTGGGGGCTCGTCACATCACTCCTACCTCGGTAAAAATTGTACCTAGGAGTGACGTCACGCGACATTTTGACTCAATGCATCGCCTTATGATTACGTAAAAAAAGAAAAAATACGTGTCCAATATTTTTATTAATCTACATGACGGTGTAGTTATTAAAACAGGCTTGTGTTCCAAAAAATATAATTAGTAAGTCAGTTACTTAGTTCAGTATCAGAAAATAATGGACAGATATTTTTTCTTTTGTCAATTAAACAAAAAATCATCAAGATATAGCCCGTTAAAGTTCCCCGTGACGTCACGCCGTGCGACCGTCTTTGGCAGGGCGTGACCTCATGCGCCGCCACTCCCAAACATTGAAGCGCTTTATCCTGTCTTCTTTTCTTAAATCGACAAAAGAAAAAATACGTGTCCAATATTTTTTTATAATCTGACTCTAAGGACTAATTAGATCTATTTTTTTACCCAAGAAACTACTTAGTCATCATCCCTAATGCGTTGCCACTTCTAATCTAAGAGCAAATCTAATTTTTTTTAGGCCTGCACCTCCAATGCATTATACATATGAGGATGCGGTAACCACTCTAGCGAAGGCTAGAGGCGTGAGTGAGGAGCTGGGAGCTATGCTGGCGAGTCGGTGCATGGAACCTACGAGCGACGGGAGGGTTAGGTATAAGCCTAGGCCCTCCACATAATTATGATATTCAGTGTGGAACTGCCTTAACTGCAGAAACTTGGACATCTATAATATTATAAAGTTATTAAAATGAAATGTCTGTACGTTGATGATATTTTCAAAAAAATGATTGTTATGTACTATTTGGAGGTCACTAAATCGAAAAACATTTATTTTTTATTTTTTGTATGTGTTGTTGTGGCTTCATCACGCCAAATCGGCTAAACTGATTTCAACTATTTTTGGTACACGGGTAGCTGGGTATCTCCCGATGGTTAAAGGCTAATTTTTATCCGACTACGCTGTCGTAGAAAAGAGGGGTTATGAGTTATGAGTTTGTCTCTTACCGCGAACGAAGTTGCAGGCATCTTCTATAACACATATTATACTGTAGCCTGCGGTCCCCTATAAACAGTGCCCGTGAAGAATGGGAAAAATTTTAAGGGCCTGCATCGTCAAGAAAAAACCACGCCCCAAATGCCGTGCCGGCCCATGAGCGTAATTTGTAATAAGAATCATCAAAGAAAGAGAAAGCTAATACACATATAATGTCCTCCTTCATCAAACACATGGGAGAAACCATATCCGAACGCTGGAATCGCTTCCTAAGCACCATACTGGGCTGGCTTAGAGCTAGAATTAGTGTCGCCGTAATACGCACTAGCATGTGCATCCGCGGCAACGGCACCGCTTCAAGCCTGTTAAGGTGCGTCCACACTTGTATCATTTGCTCGTATCCGATCACCGTGCCGTGGCATGACTGCGTATCGCGCTGCTTGGACGCTCACTGTCAGCGCGCCGATCATGCCGCACTTTTCCGATATAAGTGTGTGATACGCGTAGCAAATGGATTTCGAGTAATCGGATCGGCGCAACGTCCAAACGCGTGATCGTGACACGCGATCATGCCACGCGACGATGATCTGATACGGGCAAATGATACAAATGTGGACGCACCTTTAGCGGGTGGCTTGGATTCGACGACGGCGCTGCGCACCCGCATATAAACTACGAGTAACTATAACATAACATTAATATAATCATAACATAAATAAATTTGAGATTGAATAAATGTCATATTTTAAGTTTTAACATAAAAAAGAAAGCTAATACACTAAATGCTTGGAGTTTGTTGGCGTAAGCGCCAGATGTAAAAGTACAATGAAATGGAATATTATTATGTTTTGTTAACATTTAAGTTAGTGACGTAAAAGATAAAGGGGAGAATGACATTTTTACATAATTTATCAGTTTACGAGTATTAATGTGTCGTTTGTACAAACTAGACAAAAACAGGAAGATGAAGAAGCGTTTTCGGATAACTCTTCTATCGAGGAAATTTTAAACAAACATGTTTCCGCGTTAGGCGGTGAATCCATACTAATATTATAAATGCGAAAGTGTGTCTGTCTGTCTGTCTGTTACCTCTTCACGCTTGGACCGATTTGAATGAAATTTGGTATGGAGATAGTTTGAGTCCCGGGGAAGGACATAGGCTACTTTTTATCCCGGAAAAATACCCTTATCCGCGATAAACGAATTCAAGGCGGACGTAGTCGCGGGCAGAAGCTTGTAGGTTATATATAGTCAAAAAAACACGGTTTTATATATATACGTAGTTGAATTTTGTATCTAAATAGAAAGTAGATCCATAAGTATAGGACTTAAGGATAGGCAGCCTAACGAATATTTATATTTTTGTTCTATTCCAGGTTTACATGGGACGTGAAAGCGAAAAAACTCTTAGCATTGCAAATTTCCGAAGAAATTCTCTGCAACGTTCTCTCTCTGCCTACACCTACGCTCTGCCTTGTGCCTACTGAAGACAAGAATCCCGTCCCGTTCCCCGAGTACACTGCCGCCATCTTGCCGAAGCTGACGAACAAGTTTGTGCTGATCGACGTGCCGGGTGGACACAACATGCACGTGTCAGACCCTGAGAGCGCAGTGCCGCATATTGTGAGGTTTTTCAATGAGGATTGTGTTAGGTCTAAGTTGTGATTAAATAAAACAAGCATATCTTCAGATTGTCTTTTTAATATTATTTATTGAAGTCGATTAAAAAAGCCTTTTTAATAGCTTACCATTGATCTGTTTTGGTATAAGCTTGACCTTCCGCTTGTATCGCGCCTAAGGTGCGTCCACATTTGTATCATTTGCCCAATCAGAACTTCGTCGCGTGGCATGATTGCGTGTCACGATCACGCGTTTGGACGTTGCGCCGATCCGATCGCTCGAAATCCATGTTGCCACGCGTATCGCACACTCGGATCGGACAAGCGCGGCGTGATCGCCGCTCCGACAGTGAACGTCCAAGCAGCGCGATAAGCAGTCATGCCACGCGACGGTGATCGGATACGAGCAAATGATACAAGTGTGGAGGCGCAGTTCAAGGCGCAGTACAGCGGTATTGGTCACACTATAAAAGCGTATTGAAAAAGTGGGTGTTTTGGAAATGTGGACGAGTTCGGAAGTATGCCCATTAAAGAAAGTTGACGAGACAGGAAACTGAATGAAATGGAATTGATGAACTAGGAAGTTGTCAAAATTGGAATGTAGACGAAGTAAACCTATATCAATCTGTGAAAGTGTTAATCATTAGCCTATACCAACGCATTAAACATTCGATTTCCTTTACGTTTCCTATATAAATAACTATAGTTATAAACAAAATGTGATAAGAGTCCGTTTCATTTTTACAACTAGAGACTCGGAATTCGTACGAATCCCGAAGTGTACATTCTCATATTCTCATATTATATTATAATATGAGAATGTACACTTCGCATATTTTAATAATTTATTTACGTAAATTAATATTATAAGACAGAGTTCGATTGTAAAGGAAAAATCAATGCAACATACTAAATAGCAAGTAGGGTTTGAACCGGCAACTTCTTCGTTAACGGAAAAGTGCTGTGATCAACTGAGTTATCGCAACTTTACGAACACAATCTAGTTAGCAGTAGTAGCGCCCTCTGTGTCTTTTGTTCATAAAAATAATTATATTGGTTCAGTTTCTTCATTGAAGAATAGCGTTATCTCTCTCGCTGTACTTATACTTTGCTGGATAAGCAATGGGACAGAAGGTGCGTCCACACTTGTATCATTTGCTCGTATCCGATCTCCGTGGCGTGGCATGAATCCGTATCGCGTCGCGTTGCTTGGACGCTCACTGTCGGCGCGGCCGCCCACTTGTTCGATCTAAGTGTGTGTGTGATACGCGTAGCAACATCGATTTCGAGCGATCGGATCGGCGTAACGTCCAAACGCGTGATCGTGACACGCGATTATGCCACGGGACGTAGATCTGATCGGGCAAATGATACAAATGAGGACGCACCTTAGCGTGATACATATGCCTTAAATGAAAACTTTATTTATTTAATGACAAGCACATGCAAGTTAACAGTTACACACCAAAACACTTACAAATCATTAATAATAAAGCAAAATTCCATATAGGTATAGCATAACAACCTAAATATTAAATACTTTTCAGAATTGGTGTAAGTTTAGTAGGTCGCATTGATTTTTTCCTTTACAATCTATCTCTGTGTTATAATATTAATTTGAACTGTAGTATAATTTCCAAATTTATAAATAAAAACAATAGTTATATTGATTAAATTTTATCATTTATTAAATATTCTTATTTCTGAGTATTTTACAATAAGCGCTATGCCTCGGCAGGAAGACACTAAACTCACATACTCAGGGCCGATTACACCAACAATCAATTTACACGAGAGTAGCTAACCCAGTATAAACTAAATCTAACGATTTACTCAATGGTTAACTTCAATCAATTTCACCGACGTAGTATAAGCCTTATTCCAATAATAAATCATTAATTACACGTGAGTAAACTCATTTTACGTTTCGCCAATAATTCACCTAAATATAAAATGTCTAAACTAGAGAATATTTTTACACCGCCAATTTCGGCTGAGTAAACTGTTAGATGTAGATTATTATTGTCATTGTGACTGTCAAGTGAATTAAATACTTACTTCAAACGTGTTGGAATGAAAATGAAGATAACCATCAAGTAAATCGCTACATTAAACTTCAAATTCAAATTCAAATATTTATTGCATATCACATTTTACATTAAAAATGGAACAGTAGGTATAGGAACATGTGATACCCTGCAAGGGCACAGCAACTTATACTGGGTTAGCCACTCTCGTGTAAATTGATTGTTGGTGCATGAAATCGGCCCTAAGAAAGCGCTAACTATAAGACCCTACATCGATCCTTGTCATGAAATCCTTGACTTCTCAACTTTCAAAGGAAGTATAGCACGTTATAGGTATTATTGAACTGTTTTTGTTTCTCCTTTGGAAAACTCGTAGGTGCCTACCTCAATTTGCTCCAATAGAAAACCACAGTACCTGGCAATGCCCATGGTCTGCGGGAGACGGGGGGAAAGAGACAGCGGGGGCGGGTATAAAAGTGCGCGCGTTGGAGCACGATGACCCTGCCTCTGTCAGGAGTGGTTCCACCCAGATGTTAGAGAGTATATTAATATAGTTCAGTTTTTTAGCATTACAAAAAGGGTAAAAAATCTTGACGTGTTTGTTTATTGAAAAACACTTTCAAAAAATAAGTCCATAATTATATAGCAAAGATGGTAATTTACATTATTTTAGTTTCATAAGTAATATTACTTTTTTTTTAAAGCGTTTCTCAATAAAAAGACACGTCCCTTATTCGCCCTTTTTCTAATATGCTAAGAAAACGAAGTAAATTTTGAAATTAAGTATTCTTCAATTGTGTATATTTCCGAGGCAGTATTTGTGTCAGATATATAATTACAACGATGGTGGATCCCCCTTTTGTTCCGACGATAATAGTGTATATCTAGCTGGCTATTCCGAGTTTATCGTTGATCCACTTGCTAAAATGCCACACGTTGACGTAAGTAGCCACGGAGTCGTCTTGTTTAGATATCGCCAGCCCGTGCACGATGTACACAGGACTCGTCACGTACTGAAATAAATACATAACAAGATTAAGGGCCTTTCAAGAAATGCCTATTCGTAAACCACGCCCCAAAAGCCGAGCGGGCCAATGAGTGTAATTTGTAATAAGGGACGGAGTTGCTGATCTCAAAATAGCGACAAAATTCCCATTTTTAAATTTAGTATTTTATGGAGAGGTCCCTTTTCGCTAATTTACTGTCATTTCCAACGGCCTCCGTACAAACCTGCTTCTTGCAGAAGAGACCGGCACCTGCTGCGGGCAGTTCCTAGGCTTCGCCACATCAACGAGTTCAACAACGCTTCAATCTTCTACGTGCATGCTATGCAGCAGTATTCAAGGTCTCCTTTCCTCTCCTTACTTTGAAGCATAAGCAGCTATAAGTCTGGACGTTCATGTACCTGCTCCTTACAGAAGAGCCCGGCGCCCTTCTCAGGCGGGTAGTCACTAGGGGGGGCCACAGCGCAAGTCAGCGAGTCCGGCGGTGCTTCCCTCTTCTCCGTACATGATGTACGCAGCGGGATCACTGTGTTCAGCTGAAACATTTTTTTTGATAAATATTCCCTTTCATTGACTAGTGATATATTAATAGATGACTGACAATAAGGTTTGAAACATGAGCGAGAAACTACTCATGGCAAAGAGGTTAGTCTTCTCCTTAAAACAAGCTGTACGAAATAATTCAATATCAAAAATGAAATCTTTAGGAACGTAAGTAAGTAATATCTTTAGAATTACGATCATTTGCTAAGTAGCACATTTTGCAACCACATGGAAAAGGCAAAATGGGACCATACCAGAGGTCAGAGGAGAGATTGTTTCTGTCAAGATGGAACACTTTCAAGCAAGATATTCACGTGAGAACCGTAGGTAAATAAATGGGTAATGCAACAGAATTTCCTCTTTTTTAGACAGGTTAGAAAGCAGTAAGCAGCAGTCTCCGTGGCACCACATATGGTCTCACCGGAAGATCAGTGCTGGCTCCCGAGCCAGCATTATGCTGAGGTGGGACCATTTCAGGGTAATAATTTGTTTATTTTTTTGTGTATGCGTCTGAATAAATTTATTTTCTTTCTTTCCTCTTCATTCTTTTAGTATACTTACACGGATGTCTTTGTCTGAGGTGGTGAGGCAGGGCGCCGCATGTGAGGGGGGCGCGAGCGGCAAGCAGGCGGGGGAGGCCCACAAAGGCGTGCTCTCCAGCCCGCGGAGAGTCAGGATCGCTATGTTGTTCGTGTCTTGCCCTACAAAACACAATAATTTGTAAGATGGGATACCTTTTTTTTCCTAAGTATCCTCTAAACTTTTAACAGAACGCGAATGTGGCTCTGATCATATTATAAGGAAATCAAGAGCCGCTGGTTATTTTAAGGTATTCCTTTATATTTTACTTTTTTATCAATAAAATAAACAATGGCCTCTTGCACTAGGTATTTGTGGTATAGTTTCTCGAATACAAATAAATAAGCGCTTTTTTGTCTCTAATTAGCTGACTTGAAGCCAACCTTCAGTAGTTACATGCGCAAAAGAAGTGTTTTTCAACGCGGGCTCTATACAAATATATAGGGGATTAGGGGAGATATTTTTATACATTCCCCAGAAGAGACCAAACTTTTCACTGCCTACAGAATCTAGATATTTGTGGACTCAACTGGCCTCAGCAGTGAATTCTAACAAAAAGCAAAACACTCTATATCAACACTGAACGAGGCGGCATATAAAAGCTCCAAAACAACCAATAATATCTGTCAATAGCCAAGTATTCAGTCCACCATTTCAGTCCCATCCCAAGTAGCACACAAGCTGTATAAGGGCTTATACAGCTATTATACAGTCAAATTGAGCGTAATAAGAGCTGTATCAGCTCTAATACAGCTTGTGGTGTTACTTGGGATATTCCAGTATATATTTCGATTCCATCAATCTACAATAGTCTTTGCATCAAACGGGTGCTGGTTCTGTGTGCATCCCGTGACGTGAGCAGGGGATGCTCCGCTGGTGTAGACCTCTATGGGTTCCGGCTCCGCGCATGCCTCCCAAAAATACAGAACACCGTTTTCCCGTGAGTGGGTGTGACATATAATAATCCTCCTCCTCCTCCTCGCGTCGTATTCCTCAGTAATGAGGGTCGTGACCTCCCTTCTGTATCACTTTCTCTCGAACGATCTGTTTCTGTCCCTGGTGGTGTGGAGGGCATTGTGAACTGTAGAGTCATAATAATACCTGCTGAAAAACTGGGATGCGTGATGACTTCTCTAACAGTGGCGCGCTGGCCGCCTCTCACGAAGGCCACCTCCAGACCGGCGGCCGAGAGACCCTGCACGCAGGAGGCCAGGGTCACCAGGGCTGGGCTCAGCCGGTCCTCATTGACGTATGTGGCGGCGCAGAGTGGGTTGGCGGAGTTTTTTCTGCAAAATAGGTAGGTCCTTATAAAATTTGCTAAGATATTCTGCGTAAATATTCACCTGACGAAATAAAGGACCGGAGTTTCTCTTGAGTTCACATGGACAACTTAGATAATATTGTGCACTTTATGTGAACGACCGAATGGCCTAACTATTGTGTCGATGGTCAAAATCCTCTTAGCTCGTTGTGCCACTGTCGATATATGTAGTAAGTAACAAAATGCCTAATCCATTAAAAAAAACCCTACCACAAAATCAAAGTGTTTTAGTTTAAGGTCAGGTGGGGTAAAATAAACACCGGGGTAAGAGAAACGTTGCAAATATGATACTGAAAACGGGCATACGTGCCAATGGAAATAGAGTTGGGCCAATGGCATGGATTCTCTTTCCCCAGGAAATAAATTATGTCCCACCTGACCTATGCTTTTTCTTGGCACACTTTAGATTCTAAATTTAGCATGTGAATGTAACGTGCCAAATTTGGAACCAATACCAAAATCTGCGTTAGTTAAGTATCACTGAGAAACTTCCCGTTATTATCGCTTTAGTTACGCCGACTGTGCAGCCGGGGTTGGGATTTTTGGGGCTTGAGGCCGGCAGTTTACCCTACGATGGTAATGAAAAAAGTAAGTACGTACCCACTTACTTATACCCTTACACCTAGTAGGCCCTCCGGGAATTCTCCCTGAAGCATCAATCGCCGTTTGGGGACTTTGCCATCGGGGGTGCTCCTTTCTAGGACTACGATAATGATGGCGATTGTGATGACGATGACGAATACTGTGATGATCATGATAATGACTATTTTACAAATTGTTGCGACGATGATGACAACGACAATGATCATGATGTTGATAATGATGGTGATGATGACGATGGTAATCATTGTGATGATAAGGAACGGCGCGAGAAGCCAACCGCTGTTTGCTGGGTTTGCATCTTGATTGACTTTTTATAATGTCATTTTTGAGAGCAGGCGGGGCGATTGCGGCAGCCGAGGCATGTAAGCACCGCAAATATATAGGCCTCACTGACCGACATACATGTGTGGCGTTTGCTGTCAAAACCTTTGGCTCGTGGAGTTCAGATGCCCACCAACTCTTCGGCACAATAACAAAAAAAATGTAACCGGTGACCTTAAGGCTGGCTCGTTCCTCGCTCAAAGGATTGGGATATCTATCCAGAGAGATAACGCAGCCAGTCCTAAGGGAACTCTACCCAGAGGCACCGACTTAGGTGATTTAGTATAAGGTTTAGTTTTAGTCTATATTCATATTATAATTGTATTACAAACACTATTTAACTACAACACTAAGTAACACAAAATCATCGGCGGTTGATAAGCTAGATCCCAAAGTCAAAACATTTTCAAGGGCATTCCACAAGGATCTATTTTAGGGCATCTACTATTCATTATATATATATATATATAAACGATTTGTTACACGAAAATCCCAAATAATTAAATTGTCATGTTGTACAGTATGCTGACCATACATCACTTTTAACGTCACATAGCAAAATAGAAGGCACAGTTCTTAACGTCACATCTGACCTGAACTTGTTAAAAAATTGGTTTGCAGCTAAGAAGTTAAAGTTAAACGCAAGCAAGACACAAATCATGCATTACGGTCTTAAACCGCGGATAGAAGATTTAGAATTAGAATATGACGGATACCATTTAATAGACACGAGTGAGACTAAATTCTTGGGCATAACAATCGATAGTTCACTGAAATGGGATAGGCACATGGACAACTTATGTAAAAACTTTCGAAGTCTGCCTTCCCTGTAAGAAAGATAAACGAATAGTGTGGCGTGCAGGCCCGTAAGACAGTCTACTATGCATATTTTCACTCCTTAATGTCGTATGGGATATTAATATGGGGACACGCAGCTACGCTATTCAGAGTGTTCACATTGTAAAAAAGAGCTCTGAGAAATATTATCAACCTACCTGCGCGAGGGAATTGCCGAGATACATTTAGAAAATCTGGCATAATGACGCTCCATTCATTATTCGTGTACAAAAACTTAATATACGCACGTAAAAATCCAAGTGGGAAATTAAGGATTTGTGATACTCACTGTTATCCCACCCGAAACAGAAATAAGCTCTGCCTTCCGAAAGTTCGTTTAGCCAAAACCACAAAAATCTTTATCCATCTATGCCTTAAAATGTATAATTGCCTACCAGACAGTGTTTCCTCCTGGAATGATATCAAGTTTAAATTATATATTAAAAGAAAATAATGTATAATATTAGTGATTATTATAATATTGACTTCATGCCAAAAAATAATAATTGGATTTAACAAATAGTATAATTATAGCCAGCTAAATTAAATATTAAGTACCACCACTGTAATAAAAACCTAGCCTTAAGACATATTCTAGCACATATTGAATTTCAATGGAATAAATGACTTTGACTTTGATACGCCCGCGGCCTTACATCATAATATAGTATAGTAATGTAGTAGTAGTTCGTAGTAGCAATTTAACGCTCGATACTAGAAAAACGGTAGTATTATGTAACTGTAAGTTAAATGATATTGATGATAATAATTATGATGAAGATAATAACCATGATGATGATGGTAGTTATGATGATGGCGTTGATGGTCAGGAAGTAAAGGCTTACTTGTAAACCCAAGCTCTCCACGGGAATTCTCCTTGAAGCACGGCGCGAGGAGCCGACCGTCGTTTTCGAGGTTTGCCGTCTGGATTGCTCTTTCCACATGATTCACTCGATCTGGAATGAATTGGCAGGCTTATAAAGGTATAGAATAACAGATCGTCTTTAAAAATTGAGAAATTCACCTCACGACTTTTAGCTTGGTTTTTATATACTTTTACTTTTTCATATATTTCATATTCGCTGAAGAGTACACTTATGAAGAAACTTTTTCACTTCACTAGATTGGAAAATCTCCGTTCACAGCGTCAAATCTGCGTGGAAAAGTTCGTTTTACCCGCGAACGCGGAAAAGTAATTTGCAGTTACAATTTATATTTTTATATATGTTTTGTTACGAGTGTGTTTCGTAAGTTTATTATCACTAGTTTCAAATGAAAAAAATATCGGTGTGTAACAAAATTGCTAGAAATGAGCATGCTTATTTAGAGCATGCTAAAAAATCAACCGACGTTTGATTTTTGAGCATGCTACCTGAGTGGCGGTTAGAAGGGGGCGTGTTCCGAGCGCGTCTGAACAGCAAGCTTATGAGCATGCTTATTTAGAGCATGCTAAAAAATCAACCGACGTTTGATTTTTGAGCATGCTACCTGAGTGGCGGTTAGAAGGGGGCGTGTTCCGAGCGCGTCTGAACAGCAAGCTTATGAGCATGCTTTTTTTTGAGCACGTCTGTCTTACACTGATATAGGTGAATCTAACTTCTGCCACGGTGACTTGAGGAGTTATACCAACCTGTAGTTAACAAGGTCCCGCTGATTCACACAACAAATTGGAGTCGCGGAACATGACGCGTCTTTAATTCTGTAAGTAACAAGAAGGTATGTTTCATTGATGCTTTCTGAAATCGAAGAATAGTCAAAATTATGGCACAGAATAAGTGATAGTACCTACAAGGCATAGTCTTCGTATGACGACTTTTGGTTAAGTTAAGGGGATGCATCGAAAATTTAAGCTATTTTGTAGCGCATTTTTTGTCAAATCTAGTATATAAATCAGGCTGGTTTTTAGATATGTGTTTCTTGACTATATCACCTATTCATGATTAACGCGGAAACATGTTTAATGAAAATTTCCTCGATAGAAAAGTTATCCGAAAACGCGTCTTCATTTCCCGTTTTTTGTCTAGTTTGTACAAACGACAGATTAATAAACGGCTAAATTATGTTAAAATGTCATTCTTCCCTTTATCTTTTAAGTGATTAACTTAAATGTTAACACAACATAATAATATCTTCGATTTCATGGTACTTTTACATCCGGCGCTTACGCCACAAAACCCCAAGCATGTAGTGTATTAGCTTTCTCTGTCTTTGATGCGCACGAGCAATAAATGCGTCCCTTATTATAAATCACGCTTATTGGCTGGCTCCGCGTTCGGGGCGTGATTTACAAATGACGAAGTAGCCAATTAAGTGCGACTCGTATCGTCGAGTCCTAGCGCATTTCAGATCAACTTGACCTTGGCACTGCGAGATGTAGCCTCGCTCTGCATTTTCTATAGCTTGTATTAACGGGGATGCTCCGATAAATTGGAATGTTGGCAATTTTTTCCATGGTATGTAACAACTTCAATAAAATAAAAACTCACCATTATACAACAATCTTAAAATCTCATTTTTAGATTGACAAAAAATAAGGTAAGGTTGGTTCTCCGTACAAACGTAGTTACGCTCTCATTTTAAAACGACTAGCTAGTTTGCTCTGTAACATTGTACTTAGAATAAGTTAAGGTATATGCAGGCCTGTAATTAGTTTATGTAGCTTCAGATACCATAGTAAAAAAATACAGCGAATTTAAATGTTTCATACAAAACTTGTTTTTGCTGTATTTCGTTTGTTTTATAAACTGGACCCATATGAACTGATTACAGGCAGATATGCCTCATGTCATTGTATATGCGAAGTTTCGTTACAATCCAACACGCAGTTTTAATTGAGAATGAAACTCCTTTTGTATGGGAAGGTGAAATTCAGCCGAGCTTGCCGGAGACTCTTAATTAAGTCCTTCCGTGAAGTATAGGTCAATAGGCACTGCCTATTCCGTAGTCCAGAGGGTGGTACCACTAGATATCTATCTGATAACTAGCTGGAACCGCTACGGGTACGCGACCCCGGACTGCTCTAGCTGCTAGTGTCACACACCCTCCCCTCCCTGTACTACGTGGCACTAGTATCCCTAACCCCAGATCCGTACATCCATCTCCCCTATAATCCTTTCCACCTATCCTTCTTCTCAGCCAAGAATTCCCAAGGTGGGTTGATGTCAGGCAGGCGGCCGTACGTAAAATAAACAATGCCAAATCCTTTAAAAAACATGAGTTTGAGAATGTTGAGATGGATGTGTGGAGTGACGAGGAAAGATCGGATTTGATATGATAAAAGGGGAAGTTTGAAAGTAGCACACGTGACGGACCAAAGGAGGAGCAGTAGGTGAGCGTGGTATGGGCATCTAATGAAAAGAGATGAACGTCACATTGGTAAAATAATGTTAGGGATGAATGTCAAAGGATTAAGAGCGATCGGTATGTAAACAAAGCGATGGATTGATTGTGTGAGAGAGAACATGAGAAATAAAGGAGTGAGCGCTGAAGTGACGAGTAATAGATATGAATGGAAGAAGAAAACATGTTGTGCCGACCCTGCATAAGTGGGATAAGGGCAGGGAGATGATGATGATGATGATGAGGCACTGCCTATTTCGACCTACTGTAGCTCCAAATAGTACTTACTGTAGCTCCAAATGCCCCCCTTTGAACCTGTTGCCTTGCACGAGGGTGTGGTTGCAGAAGTAACATTCGTAGCAACCCCGACCCTTACCCTTCAGGTCGTTACACCCGGACAGTGCCACCTCAGTTTCATCTTCACTATCTGAAACAGTTGAAACCGGGACACGGTTCTTATCAGGTGGCATATCAAACGTACTTAAGTTGTTTTAAATCGTATTTTGTTTCTTTTTTTCTTCGATTTTTTTATCTTCTATTATTATTATTATTTTACTTTTATAAGTTTTGATATGTTTTCTTGGAGAACTACGCTTTGAGCTTATACTTAACACATATATTTAGGATAGGAAAAAAATACTGTCTGTTGATTTTGTTTCGGCTTTCTTCTCAACAGTGGTCTCCTCTTGGGAAACACCGTAGAGTCAGACTTGTAAAAGTGCCCTTGTGGCCTACTTACAGAATAAAGATCATTATTTGATTACTTCATTAAAGCAAGTAAAAATGTATAGCTGAAAGTACTGAAACGATAAAAAACCGGTCAAGTGCGAGTCGGACTTGCGCACCGACACCGAGGGTTCCGTACAAAATATACGCTACAAACGGCCGTATCTATGTAAATCCAGTGTTGGCAGAGCTCTACTCCTAAGCTAAATGTACGCGGTGTTCGGTCATTTTATATTGGTTACTAACATATACAGACAGACAGAAAATTGTTGTGTTTTTAGTATTTGTTGCTATAGCGGCAACAGGAATACATCATATGTGAAAATTTCAACTGTCTAACTATCACGGTGTATGAGATACAGCCTGGTGACAGACGGACAGACAGACAGACAGACGGACGGATGTACCGTAGAGTCTTAGTAATAGGGTCCCGTTTTACCCTTTTGGTGCGAAAACTAAAAACCGGCCAGGATGCTCTTCTCACTCACCCGCGCTGTCTTTCATGGGAGTGTCACGAAGGAACTTGTCAAGCTACAGCCGATAATGATCCCACGAACCTGATATTCCGAAGATCTGGTTAATGATATCGTCCAACGATGGTTCCGTGACAGAGATCACGCACTGCGCCACGGCCAACAATACCAGTACCCTGAAAAATATGGAATCCACATGACAATTTAACATAACACACGGTTCTTATAAACTGGCATATCCAACGTATAAACCGGCTCTTCTCAGGTGAATTTTTCGCTTCGAGCCATGATCTTTCAAACAAGGCCATTGTTTCTATAATCGCATAGCTGCTAGCTACCGAGTTAGCACGTGCCACTACAACATTCATATTGAAAAACGAACGGTATCAGCATAGTATTAAGGTTCAAATTTAAAGCCACTGATATTCTAGATATTACGTTTTGGCACTACTACTACACTACCAAAACGTAATATCTAGAATATCAGTGACATTAAATTTGAACCTTAATACTATGACGATACCGCTTGTTTTTCAATATGAATGTTATAGTGGCACGTGCTAGCTCGGTAGCTACTTGAGTTGTTTTAAATAAAAAATCATATTTTGATTGTTTATCTTCTATTATTATTATTTTTTTACTTTTATCTTCTGATAAGCTTTTTTTAGGATAGGCTAAGTACAAATATTGTAATACATATAAGAGTTATTTCGAAAAAATGACTGACTGTTGAGTTTGTTTCGGCTTTCTTCTCTTCAGTGGTCTCCTCTTGGGAAACGCCATAGAGTCAGACTTGTAAAAGTGCCCTTGTGGCCTACTTACAGAATAAAGATCATTATTTCAGTATTTCACAAATAAATAAATAACAGGACCATTCTTACACAAATCGACCTAGCCCCAAACTAAACAAAGCTTGTATGTACTGTAGTTATTGGGCGACGATATACATAATATATAGATAAATTTTAATACTTAAATACATAGCTGATTTTGTATGAAAATTGTGGTTTGTTTAGTGGACAACGATGTTTTCTGCTAGCATTAGGTACGTTCTTTGCAATATACATCATATTGTATGTTCAAATAGACTGTTTATCTGTCTATAAGAACTTATAATAGACTAGCTTCTGCCCGCGACTTCGTCCGCCTTAAATTCGGTTATCGCGGATGAGAGTATTTTTCCGCGATAAAAGTAGCCTATGTCCTTCCCCGGGACTCAAACTATCTCCATACCAAATTTCATCCAAATCGGTTCAGCGGTTTAAGCGTGAAGAGGTAACAGACAGACAGACAGACAGGCAGACAGACAGACACACTTTCGCATTTATAATATTAGTATGAATTTACACATGTTATGGTACCTAACTTTAAAATTTAACATTAGAATCTGACACTATTGATGACCGTAGATATTTCCAAATTTTGTAATCTTAACTTCATTTTATTTTATTTATTATGTATTGTATTAATAACATCATTCAATTTAATTTGTATTAACCTTAGGCTAATTGCAAATTAGTTTAAAATTTGCAAGCCATACTGTGGCGGAACATGCATGAATGTAATTTTATTCTATAAAAAAATGTAATGTCAATCGTCAAGCAAATAAATAAATTTTGTTTTTTTTTGAACTATATAATAACGAAAAAAACTAAGGGACAAGAAAAAGTTTATTGACCCATCTGCCTATTTCAATTTATGTTCTTATTTATGCACCTACCAAGTAGTAGGTACGAACAAATTCTTACAGTTCCGTAGGCACAATGGCAAAAACGGAATTACGAATATTAATTAAATGTGGAGTATGGGTGCCTTGTGTACGTTAGTTTGATAGTTAAATAAAAATAATAAATTCTAGGGCGGGCACGCCATACATGTAACCGAAAGAGAAAAAAATGTTTCCAACAGATATCAATGTGTATAATATCTCGACAGTTCTTTAAAAAAATAATTGTGCTTAGGTGAATATTTTCATAAATAATCGCTCCGAAAGTAGCATGCATTGTGTCCCCCCCTCTATTTTCTAAACGGTTTGTCTAAAAAATATGGGAAAAATCACAAAGATAAATAAATCATAATAAATACTTTCAAAGAAAATAGTTTTCAATATGATCGAATATACCGTTTTAAAGTTTTTGCAAAAAAAACTGTGCTTCCCAGCAAAAGGACGTAAGTGCCGTGGAGATATGCTCTTTTGCTAATGCACTTTTGATTAGATATCACAGCAAACAACAAGCACATATCTAACGTATTCACAGACGAATGACGAACAAAATTACGTGGCATATATAAATAGTTTTATACTGTTATTTCCTTAAGATTATACATACATACAAGCAATAATGACCTTATGTAAGTTTACAAATCAAGTTCTTAGTTTAAAGTGAGGTTATGTTTTGCGATTCAAGTTATTAAAGTGAAAAATAAAATACCTGATCATTTCTTTCACTAAAACGATACAACATGGAATTAAAAACACGAAATTAGTCCTCTCTTGACCGTCTTCAAATGATTTCTCATTTAATAGAAGCAAAATACAATTTTATCACTTATGTTTTTCCCTGTACATAACAAATGTGTGTACCTTCATTGGTAAACTTGTTCTGCTATCATATTGCTATAATAATAAGGTTGGATTTGGTCTGAAAAAAACGTTTTCAATGTAATATACCTGTTTGGTGACGTAGTTCTGGTTTGAGACCTGTTTATTATGATAACTCGGTGCCAATTCCAACTTAAATGCAGGTTATTAGAATACAAATCGCAAATGGCCCTTGTGTAGACTTGTTATTGTTTGTGTTTGACATAATTTGTGATTCGCACAGGTCGTACACTTTGGATTTAACCGACTACGAAAAGGTAAGTTGTGTTTGTGTATAAACACTTTATTGTACATAATCAAAGTAATCAATTTTGAAATTGAACACTTCTATACAATTAATATGCGATTAAATGTATGTGAGTATTAATGTCAAAATTTTGGATACTTTTCGTTTGATTTTTAAAAAGTTATTATTGATGTCATCTAATTAGGTAACGTACTTTCAATATCAGTTTTTTTTATATCTGTTATAGTTGCGGTATAATCGCCTGGTCACACTTAATGATTACACCCTTTATCAGTTTTGAGTAAGTGACAGACAGCATTAACCGGTGTATGCCCTCTGGAAGCGTAAAATAATACACATTTTTTGTTACATAACTAGCTAACTTACTAAAAATTCATTCCTTATAGAGATGAAAACTTTTTTGCAAATAGGTCTAGCAGGATACGGAAGGAGAAAGGATTGGCCTCTGTAAAGAATATGACGTAATCTACTATAATAATAATCATAACTAAGATATTTAGATACTCTACTAAGATACTAAGATATTTTTTACTATCACTACTAAGATATTTTAAGCTGCTGGATCTCCATGTAAATAAATAAATAAAATGTCAATCGTAAAAAAAATCTATTGCTTTACATAATATTGAACTATAATTTAGAATAAAGGTTCATCAACAATAGGCATGATGACTGGAAATGAAAATGAAAATTCTAATTAGGCCATCAGCTATCTATCTAGATAAAAAAAAATACTCAGATAAATCGCATTAAATTTTAGGAGCTCATGACGTCACTCCTAAATAAAATTTGTCACGCGGAATTTTCAGTCATTTAAAGTCAAAGTCATTTATTTGCGTTGAACGGGTTACATGGAGATCTTACCCTTACTCCTTACAGATAACCGTGGCTAGATAACTAGTAGAAAAGACAGTTATTTGCGAAGATTTTAAATTCCTTGGAGATAGCTAGTTATCTCCGAGGAATACATTTTCCTCAAAGAAAACTATAAAAAGAAATAGTTATCTACGAAGATTTTAAATTCCTTGGAGATAGCAAGTTATCTCCGTGGAATACAATGTCCTCAAAGAAAGCCTAAAAAAATTATAGTTATCTGCGAAGAATATAAAATCCTTGGAGGTAACCAGTTATCTACAAGGATTGGGTTTTCCTCACAGAAAACTGTTAAAAAAAAGTTATCTGCGAAGAATATAAAATCCTCGGAGATAACTAGTTATCTCCTAGGAAAAAACATGTTCACAGTTCACTAGTTATCTAGCCACGGTTATCTGTAAGGAGTAAGGGAGATCTTATACATAATTGATTTTATCCCCATTTAGCCATTTCTGGCGTACAAATATTAATCCATATATAATTTTCATTCGTACAATTATGTTTAAATAATGTAGCCATTTTATAATAAATAAATTACACAAAAAATATCAATTGATAGATTGATGTAAGTACCAATTGCGTTGTGTGCTGCTTTCAAAAAAATCGTTTAACGAGTGGTAACATTCGCTGAGCAGCCACAATTTAAGTTTGGTATAAAATACATTTCCATTCAAGTTTGTTATCGATTTAGGTACAGTATTATAAATTTTGCTTAACATATAGTAGGAGTTTCTTTTAAATAGACTCTTGATTTTGACTTATTTTGTATTGCCTTTATTTTTAGATTATGTAAAAAAATAAAGAATACGTGTCAAATATTTTTTTTTTCTACTCGTCGAATTTAATCCCTCAATAAGAACTTCATAGAGTAAACTTTAATAGCATACTTTTCAATGTCGGATACTCTATGGCACTTCCAACTGAACTGAAATATTCATAAGCCAACACTTTATTTCATAAGCCAACACTTTGAATTGAAGTGTTGGCTTATGAATATGTCGAATGAATGAGTCGAAGATAATTGAGGTACGATGATGGTGATGATGATGGTGATGATGGTGATGATGATGGTGATGGTGATGGTGATGGTGATGGTGATGGTGATGGTGATGGTGATGATGATACCTACTCGTAGAAAAAGTATTGTATACAATAGTTATATAATTAGCTTTTTAAGTCTCGTACCTTACTTAGGCCACTCAGCAAGCTTCGTGGCCTAAACACGGTACTCGTCTGAAAAAGCATACATTATATAACGATTGCATAAAATACTATTATGAATCTATATGACAGACTAATTATTACAATTTAGCCATCCTCTCTATTGTACACCAATACAACAATACATTTTCATGCTTTTCTTTGAAGAATAGTGTAACAATTTTTTAAAGGTAAACATCCCATGCAACGTTGTGGTAAAGATTGAAACTAAGGAATTAGAAGTATTTACATCACGATACAAGTGTGCCAAGTTGATCTTCAACATCAAACGTGAGACAGTGTGATACGTTTAACTGGATACAATTTCTTCTGAGATTATTTACTTTAGTAGACATCAGCTTAATTACGTAAACAGTCTGTTGTCGGTACGTTTGACATATCAAATCAAATCATTTTATTTCCAAGAACATGGTAAATTTGGTTGGTACCAAGTGTCTTAGTGCGACATATTCGTCCAGTAATTGGCGTAGAAATGTTATATTATATTATATATTGCTAACAAAACATGTCTAAATGATATTAAATTAAAATTAAATGTACATATTGTCAATTAACATGTCAATCACTAACACTAACTTTTTTTTAATGAGCATAGGCCCATTATTGTTAATTATTATATACTAAAGCACTGGAACGAATTATTTATATATATAATCGGACATATCTATCGCGGAGGGCACATGGCGATAACCTACTGATAGTACCAATACACACAAAGAGTCAGGTATTGGCAAAGTCAATCAAACCTAAAGGTTGGCTTTTTATTTACTTAAAAAGAAAAGGGTAAAGCCCGGATAGTCGCCCCGGGGGTACAGTTGCCTCGATTGCAATTATTCTAGTTTCGCGAATGAAACACATGCTATTTTATTTATGTATTTAAGTATCGAGAGACTGTAACTACAATTATGTTGACCGTGTTTCAAGTCTCTGTGCGATTGCATGGGACGGCTAGATGCGATCTAAGTTTTTTAGGGGTAAATGTCGACTTACTCGACGAGGCGTCTATCCTAAACGTAATCTACATGGATTAGGCAACTATCCCTTATATGGGATAGTTGTTCCAAAATTTGAGGTCCGCAAAAATCGCCAAGACTCCGGAAATATCAAAGACAATGTTTATTTCTTTCATTAATTTGAAGATAATAAACCAAATTACCTACCCGTTTTACTAAAAAAGAATCTTGCTTTTCGTACCAAGAAATATAAATTAATTTCAAACAGTGAGGCAACTATTCGAGTTTTACATGTTAAACAGTGTACCGTTATAACTAGGATTATCAACTGTTTCCTATCAAATTTTGTATTTAAGAAGCTGTTAGTTACCCCTAAAAATATAGTAAATGGCAAAAATAAATAAAAAGATAGTAAGGATGTGGTTAAAATATTTAGATCAATTTTTTAATGAATATTTTTTGCTGCTTTGCGCCTAAATAATTAAATTTTTATTTTTGAGAAAGTATTGACAGTGACAGGTGAATGAAGGAGAAAAGTTTTAGTCTATTTTACGCGAAATATAGTAGTTTCGCCTAGGTACTATATTTTTTTAGAAATATAGTATTTTTATCTCTTAATATAGTAGAATACTATTTTATACTAGAGTTGGCAACTATAGTTATAACCTGCAACTCCACAAGTCAATTACAACCTCGCCTGCCCCTAAGAACTGGCGAAGCTGCTGTCAGACATCAAGATTGCGTTCTTGGCGTTGCCTGTGTAGCACAGTTAACAATAATATTGTACTTAATCGAAAATGCTGTGCGCTTGCCACCGCCTCTGTGCCTACTATATTGGAACCCGTGGGTATGGCTAGAGACGATGGCAAGCGTCCGGACGAAGCTACATTGGTGCCGTGGAAACTGGGCAGAGCCTTGGTGTGGGACACAACTTGCGTCGATACGTTCGCTGCGTCCCACATTCGGCCAACTCGACTACAAGCCGGCGCAGCGGCCGACCAGGCTTAAATTCTCAAGCGCCGCAATACTCGTCCTTGTCAAAAGACTACGAGTTTGCGACGCTTGCGGTTGAAAGCTTGGGACCCTGGTCGGCCGTCATGAAGGCATTCATGATGGCTCTGTAGCCACTCGGTTTGGTCCGCATCTCGGGGGACGCCAGAGCTGGCGCGTACCTCTCACAGAGAATCGCTCTTGCGATCCAGAGAGGTAACGCCGCCAGCGTAACGGGGTCCATGCCGCTGGCCGACCTGCTAAACGGGATTTTAATTTTATAAAAAAATGTGTGTTAGGTTTGGAATTAATTACTTTGTTAATATTGTTACTTTATCTCATGATAAATAAATAAATAATCATGAGGTTAATTACAATCATTTTCAATCGAAGATATAACTAATACAATTTGTGTTTTATCAATAAACAATTGAATTTACTGTATAAGTTTGACGTGAATACGTAAGTTGGTTTACCATAATATTATATCGGCACATAAAATGTTATGACTCTATGGTAAAACACACTGTAGGTATGATAATATGACGGAAATAACTAATGCAAATAAATAATTAGAAGGGTATTTGTCCTCTACAATAAATACTGAGAAAGGGATACTTGGAAAATTAAAACAGTTATTCATCGTTAGATACGAGTATATATTTCCCTCTAGAGAGGGATTAAAAAATTCAACCCTATGGAAAAAATTGTCTCTCATGGGAAATTACAGGAATGCGTTTACAAAATTCGCATCCAAAAAGGGGGATGAAAATATCCTCTTCATTTCTAGGTGACATAGTAATATTTTCATCCCTCATACTCGAAAAGGAGGCATAAGTATAATAAAATTTTGTTTATATATATATATTCATAATGTAACATATTAATATTATTAATAATATGGGATGTGACGACCCTACTGCCCCCTGGTTCACCGGCGTAATCAGTCAACGCAGGGCAGCTTGTGGCGTGCTTTTGGGAAGTAGTGACCCCACGCACCTGAGTGCTCCTGGGGGACCCTGACGGTGGGTGTTGAGTCAGGACCACTCTCTGACTTGCCTTAACAGGCCTGTCGGAATTGCGAGCTGCGGCTCGAGGGTGGAGGTGGAACGTAAGTGGCGAGTTGGCTTCGGTTAGAAAGTCCAGTGACATCTCTCCACCCTTAGCCCTCCGCAACGATGTTGCCCTCAGGCCACTATATGTGTCGCTATATACGGGGGCCCATCTAGCGGGGGGCAAGTCATCGTCTACCAGTGCCTTTAACCATGAGACACTTTTTCCTGGTCCGATTGTCTCAAGCAATAGCCCAGTATTTTGTCCATCATTTCAATCCCAGCATATTTTGATCTCATCAATCTAGTTCTGTGCTGTCTCTGTGCGCGTCCTATGATACGGGCAGGAACAGCACCCGCGCGGTGTACCCCTTACATTTAATTAAATTCTCGAAACTACCTATACGCGTTGGCTTCGTCTCCGCGGACGCCTCTCAAAGGTCCGGGACACCATTATCCAGTGAAAGGGTGCGAATAGATAAGAATAAGGGTCAGATACAGAAGTCAGTAACACTAACACGTCGCGCATCGTCAGAAAGTTCCTCTCCACAGACCTAACCACCAATAGCTGTAGGTTGGTATTTCTATAAATATAGTTCTATGTTGTATGTGCAGTTTTGTATTCTATTTTTTATATACTCATCGTAAAAAACTTCAGCTAAGATTGTAAATGGATAAGCAGTTTTTTTTCCATACTACTAAGGTGGCAAACAAGCGTACGGCCTGCCTGATTTTAAGCAGTCACCGCAGCTTATGAGCGCTTGTAACGCCAGGGGCATAACGTGCGTGTTGCTGACCCTTTAATAACCTATTCACTCCCCTCTCGAAGAACCCTATACTTACTGTAAGCTCCAGGGAAAACCGCGGCAGGGAGGTCATTTCTCATTCCGTACTAACATAGCTAACTTAACCTACCGAGTTAAAAATTTCCGGATTAATTTTGTAAGGTATCTCCAGCTATTGAACGGCTTTACTACCTAAGTTTCTAGCACAGTGTACAAGCGCCTTAATGATTAGTTCAGGCAACGTGGCACATATATAAACCTTATAGACTAATATTCATATTAATTAAAAAGATTAAAAGAAAATAAACTTCTAGGTCATATTTTTTACAGCCATGTGTGATGTGCTAAATCTTGGCGAGACTGATATACATTGACATCATTCTAAACGCGTTGAAGTCCTGCTTGTAATTTAAAGCGGCAATGTATCTGTTCGTCTCGATCGCAACGATATGTGTTACTGATATGGTACCTATAGTATAATGATCTATATTGATCTGATCACTAGTCGTCCTGCGCGCACAGCGTTCGCCTGCGCCGCTTTGGATCTTAAACCATGATCGTAATATCTTTTTTATTTGTTTGTTTGTGTTTCAAACATGGTGTGTCTCAAGGTACGTGTTGTTCAGTATGTGTGACTCTGTTTGATTTACAATCCTAGGTTTGCTTAGTATTTCTACATTATCTTAGTATTTATATATCATGTAACTAAATGGCATATATATATACATATATATATATATATATATATTATGATTTATATCTTTACTTATTTGAGAAAAGCTTGTGTCTGAAACCAGCGTCGGAAGAAGGCAGTAAGTAAATGGTAGCTTCTTATATAGTTACTTACATAGTTACTGCATTTTTGGTGAAAGAGAAATGAGATGCGACATAGGTTCCGTGGTCAAAATAGCAAACGGAACCCTTATAGTTTCGCAATGTCGGTCCGGCCATCCGAATGTCACCGGCATTATACTCAAAACTACAAGAGGTATATTGATGAAATTTGGAGTATAGGAGTATTGTATGAGCCGCTATTTAGTTTGGTAATTAAATAACAAAAATAAATATCTCCACAGGGGCACTCCATACATGTAACAGAAGCTCAATAATTAGTTTTCAGCCAATATCAACGTGTGGCTCTTAAAACACTTTAAGGTTTGAATTTTTTTATTAACTGAATATTTTCGAAAGAAAAGTATCGTAATAAGAATAATTTATGTCCAAATAATATAAGAAAAAAGAGAAATTCAAATTAATTTAAATTACAAAGGTAACGCTTAATAAATACTTTCAACGAAAATTGTTTTCAACATGATCGGATATACCGTTTTGGAGTTATCGCCGAAAAACTGCGCTTCTCAACGAAAAGACGTAAGTGCGAAGAAGATACGCTCTTTTGCTGATACACACTTTTTCACATCGTATTTTGTCTACTGCTCTTGCTACATGCTCTTGGGCGTGATATGGTCACGATAAAAGTAGGGCAAATGTAATTGAGCTATCAAATATCACTCTAACGGATTTAGTCTTTCTTTTCAAACAATAATAAAATTCAAAGTCCCTTACGCATTATACGTGAACATATTGTAGTTTGATATTTATCAACTCTATAAGTCGAAATCGTAAAAAAACTAAATCCGGCCAAGAGTAGTAGAGTAGGGTTTGACAGCCGTTCATTCGAAAAAATACACACTACAGATGATAAAAATGCACTATGAAAAAGTTCACTAGCAAAAGAGTGTATCTCCACAGCACTTACTTCCATGAGAAGCCCCGTTTTTCGGCAATGACTTAAAAACGGTATATTCGATCATGTTGAAAATATTTTTCGATGAAAGTTATTAAGCTTAATCTTTGTAATTTTTTCATATTTTTTGGACTTTTTATGCTACTTTTGGAATGGTTATTTCCGAAAATATATCCGCTAAATCATTTTTTTTAGAGACTTCCAAATGATTTTCAAGGACCTGTCGCATTATGTGGTACATATAGATATTTGCTACGGATTATTTTGGGAGATCGAATCAGAAATGATGAGATTCGTAGACGAACCAAGGTCACCGACATAGCGAACAGGGTAAGCAAACTGAAGTGGCAATGGGCAGGGCACATAGTTCAAGGTCCTCAAGTGGAGACACGGTCTCCACTCGAGGACCTTTCTCGCGCAGCGTAGGAAGGCCACCCGCAAGGTGGTCGGACGATCTGGTTAGGGTTGCGGGGACTCGCTGGATGCGCCTCTATCCGGCCCATGTGGAAATCAATTGAGGAGGCCTGTGTCAGCAGTGGACGTCCTATGGCTGAAATGATGATGATGATGATTTTGGCTATGGGACCCTAAAGGAAAAGCCACACCGGATGCGTGCGCATGTGCGTGGCGTGCGTGTTATATCGTATGAAATGTCATAGTAGATGGCACACCGCTTGCGTGACGTGCACGTACGCAGCGTTATGTCATCTCTTATGGCTATTCGTACTTTACAATGCGCACGCCACGCGCACGTCTACGTGCACGCCACGCACACGCAACCGGTGTGGCTTGGCCTTAAAAACCCAACGATGATTTCAGGCATTGGGGAGAGTTGCAACCAGGACGGGGCTACAGGGGTCTGCGTGACCTTGGGCCGTTGTCCCTCCGTGCTGGCTGACCCCAAGAAACGGTGGACCACAAAGGTACAAACTAGACATGCAACTTCTAGTTAGATAAATCTCCCAATGCTGGACACATACCCATTAGTTGGCACATTCGTGCTTAATTCATAGACATGGTAAGAGGTTTCAGTTTTTGTAGTTAGGGTTATTAGTTATTGACACCCATGTTGACACATTGGAATTAGGGTGTCAATATTGGAATTAGTGTGTTCATTATTGGAATTAGGGTGTCAATATTGGAATTTGTGTGTTAATTATTGGAATTACGGTGTCAATATTGGAATTAAGGCGTCATTATTGGAATTAGTGTGTTAAATATTGGAATTAGGGTGTCGATATTGGAATTAAGGCGTCATTATTGGAATTAGTGTGTTAAATATTGGAATTAGGGTGTCAATATTGGAATTAGTGTGTTAATTATTGGAATTACGGTGTCAATATAGGAATTAAGGCGTCATTATTGAAATTAGGGTATTAATTAAGGGAATTAGGGTGTCAATATTAAAATTAAGGCGTCATTATTGGAATTAGTGTGTTAATTATTGGAATTAGGGTCTCAAAATTAGAATTAAGGTGCCATTATTGGGATTAGTGTGTTAATTATTGAAATTAGGGTGTCAAAATTGGAATCACGATATCAATATTGGAATCAGGATCGATTTCAAGATTCGAACCCGGGACCGCCAGCTTAGCAGGCCGTTTAAATTATATCCATTTAAGATTTCGAACTATCATCCGTAAAATCATAAAAACTAACCATAACAATTATTTTTCAACGTTTCGATACGACCACGAAAACAACCAATAAACACAAAAAAATATAATATAATAATCTGCAAACGAGTTACATTACAACTTTAAAAGCGTCAGTAACAAACTGGTTTAGAATCAAAAGGTAGCTCACAAGAAAAAACGATTTGCATGCCAAATTAGTTTTTTAGGATTCCAAGCTCCGTCGTTAACAAATAATCCAGGAACTGATAAAAGAAAACCTCGTGACTACTTGAAAAATGCTGATAATTTTCAGGCATTACTGATTTTCTTGAAACACTCTCGAAGCCTTATAGGTAATGGTAGAAGTATAGGTGGGCTGGTTTTCCGCAACGTCTTATGGTGCGCCTTTTTGCGTGATGGGTTAGTAGCAGTACTCTTGTCAACCACAACTCAACCAGGAAGCCTAGCAGACCCTTGATGTTGCCGACGAGTTCTGGGAGTGACCTCGGAGAGGTATTGTGATTCAAGATTCAAGATTCCAAGATTTATTTGCCACGAATACAGTTACACAGTTGTTGCATGTAATTAAAAAGTACCCTGTATTCAACATACAAACAGGCATGCAAATGTTTAGGATAATTAAAACTAATGAGTACAAACAATTAATTATAGATAAATAAAATATAGAATGCCAATAATA
The DNA here is from genome assembly GCA_905404275.2 of Hedya salicella. NCBI lineage: Eukaryota > Metazoa > Arthropoda > Insecta > Lepidoptera > Tortricidae > Hedya > Hedya salicella. The sequence continues at coordinate 49,506,949 of FR990097.1, read as the reverse complement.
TAATTCTACCTAATTGTACATGACTCGAGAAAAACAATTATACCGTAGAAACAACCGTCGAGCAGCCAGCTATTTAAATTACTTTTAAAACTATTTCCTATATAGCATAGTATGGCAGCGAGGTCTTTGTAGCAGACGCCTATCCTTCAATCTCGTCTGGCTTCTCGTGTGCCCGGCACTTTGGCCACCCCTGGGCATTTAAGAATGACGTAGGCGGCTGTCTCTTCTGCCTCCATGCAGCAGTGCCGTGCGGTCCATATAGCCACAAAGGTACTGCCTACCCTGAACGATCATGGCTACATACAGGCACAGAAAAACTGCCTACCTTAGCCAAAAACGGTGTACACTCTGCTAACGGACCAATATATTTTGACCTGTGATCTGGAACATGTACCACTACTTCACTTGTCTAGTTTTATTACTTTTATTATGGACGAACTGAAAGCAGTCGTATATGTAATTTTTCACTTCTCCTGCTCAAAAAGTCCGTCGTGTAGGCTTCGCGAAGCGAGACTAAAATAGTACATCTAGGGTTTAAAAGAAAGCCATATAATCCCATACAAATTTATATGAATCTGAAAAAAAAACTTGCGGCCAGCTACATACTACTTACGAATAATTAAAAACAAACAAACCAACCTGATCAGATTGGCCAAAATTTCTAATCGTATTGCAGCCCTTTACATAAAAAAGTAAAAACTGTCTATGCCCATTATTAGTTTAAAAAATGTATATAAAGCTCCAAATGTACAAAATTTTCTGTGAGTATTTATAATTACTATTAATGTTAAGTTTTTTTTATTTTATCGCAGTCGAAATGAAAAGCAGAGTGTTTAACATATTGCTAAAAGCCATTATGACACTCAGACATATTTGTCCTCGCTCATTTCGTGAGCTTGTCCAAATCACTTCGTGTCATAATGGCTTATTTTAGCCCCTTGTCAAACAATCTACTAAAAAATTACACCCTTGGAATACGTTATAGAAATGGCAAAACTGATTTTCTTCAATCATCAAAACACTCTCGATAAAGTTAAATGTCAACAAGAAAACTAAGACTTAAATCGTTTAAATCAGTGGTTCTTAACCTGTGGTCCGCGGACCACTGGTGGTCCCTGGAGGCATTCCAAGTGGTCCGTGAAGCTATCATAAAAAATAAGTAACGTGACGTGATGAGTCGAGTCGACACCACTCGAACCGCGCGCGGTACGAGTCCGAAGGCGATACGCGGTGAACGAGTGCGGGGAGGGGGTCGGCGTGGCTAGCAATTTTAAGTTTTTGTGAAATAATAAATAAAAAAGTGCTAGTCGTAAAATTATGCGTATTTTTATATAGATAGATCAAATAACCCTTTATTTATTAACATTTAGGTACCTTATATTACCAATAAACTAACTGGGTGGTCCTTGGCAAGACATAAATTTGGGAAAGTGGTCCCTCATGACTAAAAGGTTAAGAACCACTGGTTTAAATGGATGGAAGTTTCTTTCTTTTGCTTTTTCGCGATATAACATCTTAGTTAGATGTGACAATAAATTGTGCTCATCATCATTCGCTTGTCCTTATCTAATTTTCTTGGGGTCGGCGCAGCATAAATAAATAAATTGTGCTCACATGCGCATATTTTCATGCAGTTTCCAAAACAAAAAAGTCAGATTTTTTTTCTAAATAACTCTTATCTATTACTTACAATATTTTGTGCTTAGCCTAAGTATACTAAATATATGCTTTAAGAGTCAGCCTCAAGCTCGGTTCTCCATACAAACGTAATTACGCTCTAATTTTAAAAGTACTAGCTAGTTTGCTCTGAAACTTTGTACTTAGAATAAGTTAAGGTATATGCAGGCCTGTAATTAGTTTATGTAGCTTCAGATACCATAGTAAAGAAAAGCGAATTTAAGTTTTTCATACAAAACTTGTTTTTGCCCTATTTTCTTTGTTTTATAAACTGGAGCCATATTTACTAATCACAGGCCTATATATACCTCATGTCATTGTATATGCAAAGTTTCGTTACAATCCAACAAGTAGTTTTATAATGAGAGCGAAACTCCGTCAAGTTCCTCTTAAGTACTATAAACTCAATGTGTAGTTAATTCTCCAAGAAAACATATTAAAACTTATATAAGTAAAAATATAATAGAAGACAAAAAAGCAAAATATATATATTTTTTAGGGTTCCGTAGCCAAAATGGCAAAAACGTTTTGTCTCTCTGTCTGTCTGTCCGTCCGTATGTCACAAGCATTTTACCCAAAAACTATAAGATGTACATTGATGAAATTTGGAGCATAGGTGTCGTATATAAACCGCTACTTAGTTTGATAGTTAAATAAAAAATATATATATTTGTAGGGCGGGGGGCACTCCATACATGTAACAAAAACTGAAAAATAATAATTCAGCAAATATCAATGTGTGACAAAAAACATTTTGGGGTTCCTAAAAAAAATGTTTGAATTACTAAATATTTTCCGAAATATTCGTTCCGAAAGTAGCAAAAATTGTGTCCCCCCCCCTCTATTTTCTAAACGGTGTGTTCAAAACATATGAAAAAATTTACATACATAAAGCTTGATAAATACTTCCAACGAAAATTGTTTTCAATATGATCGGACATACCGTTTTTAAGATATTCCCAAAAAACTACGCATCTCAGCAAAAGAACGTAAGTGCCGGGGAGATACGCTCTTTTGGTAGTGTTTTTTTATCATATCGTATTTTTTTCATATTTAGTGGATTTTTTGTATAAACGGCTGCGGAACCCTTCATGGGCGAGTCCAACTCGCACTTGGCCGCTTTTTTTTATAACGGCTTACGTAAGTAACGTTGATATTGTCACATCTAAAGCTCGGGTTTCCTAGGATAGCGGTGCCGTCACATAGCGGTCGTCTCCATACTTCGTACTAGTGCGAAGTATGGAGACGGCCGCTATGTGACGGCACCGCTATCCTAGGAAACCAGAGCTTAACCAAGATTTCGCGGAGAAGCGAAGGAACTATTAATCGGAATTCCCTATTAGATTAATGGATTATTAATTTAATCCTGAATGTATTGATTGTTTAAAATTGTTTTTTTACAGCGCTGCGGGTTCTCCGGCAACGAGCCCATCATCTGTTGCACGGATAAAGAGCTGGAGGATCGGTTCGTCGCCACGCCCTCTCCCAGACGGTAATCTATCCATAGTAATATTATAAATGCGAAAGTGTGTCTGTCTGTCTGTGGGTCTCATTCGGAATCCCTAATATCTTTTGTCCTAATGTATCGTTTGTCCTAATGTATCATTTGCCATAACGCATTTTTTTCAGAAACCGTAATTTTTTCAGGATTTTTTAAAAGATCGTCGTATAGATTAGGTTAGGTTAGGTTAGGTTTGTTTTATAAAAATCCTGAAAAGTCTACGGTTTCTGAAAAAAATGCGTTACGGCAAATGATACATTAGGACAAACGATACATTAGGACAAATGACGTTAGGGATTCCGATATAGATCCCTGTCTGTCTGTCTAAAATCAAAATGATTGTACAGCTCGGGTTTCCTAGGATAGCGGTGCCGTCACATAGCGGCCGTCTCCATACTTCGCACTAGTACGAAGTATGGAGACGGCCGCTATATGACGGCACCGCTATCCTAGGAAACCAGAGCTTTACGGACTATTTGGAGTTCTCTAAAACGAAAAATATTTTTTTTGGATTTTATGTATGTTTGATTGTGTCGTTGTGGCTTCATCACGCAAAATCGGCTTAACCGATTTCAACTATTTTTGGCACACGGGTAGCCGAGTATCTCCAGATGGTTATAGGATACTTATTACCCGACTACGCTGAACAAAAAAAGAGGGTTATGACTTTTCCCCTCCGCGTACGAAGTTGCGAGCGCCTTCTAGTAATCTAGTAATTACAATAAAGCTGAAGAGGGTCAAAAGTCTGTACATGGAAGATTTTCGAAAAAAAAATGGCCGGGATACTTAAAATCGATAACAGAACACGTTCCAACAGTTTTTAGAATTTTTGTCTGTTTATCTGTTTGTCTGTTTATTTGGACCTACGCGCATCACGTGAAAACGACTGAACAGAATTTGATGCAAACTTTACTAATCTGTCGAAAAAATCCCCGGCCAGGTTATAGGCTATAAAAATTACACCCTTAAAATGGGGGGCCACTACATTTGATTGAGTTAAGTTTGCACCTGAATCTTATCGCGCTACTTAGGACGGAGGTGCAAACTTTTATCAAACATGTGCTACGAGCCTACGAGTATCGAGTACCTTTCTAAAGTAACAAATCAAATCAAATCAAAATTATTTATTTGCATAAACAAAGGTTTCAATTGATGTTATATCATAAGACAATCCCATTACTTGTTCATACCATAAGATGGCGTGCAAAAATTTAGCGATGATTAAAATAATTTATAACAATAATTTACAAACATTGACAGGTGGCGCTAAAATAATACCTTTTGCCAAATCCATACTAATATTATAAATGCGAAAGTGTGTCTGTCTGTCTGTCTGTCTGTTACCTCTTCACGCTTAAACCGCGGTATGGAGATAGTTTGAGTTTCGGGGAAGGACATAGGCTACTTTTTATCCCGGAAAAATACTCTTATCCGCGATAAACGAATTTAAGGCGGACGAAGTCGCGGGCAGAAGCTAGTATTACAATAAAGCTGGATTATATTAGCCCTAGGAATTGTACTTAGCACATTGGCTTCTCATCTATTTCTTTAGATGGGCAATAGGCTATTTAACAATTTTTTTATGGTATGTTATAGAACGACGTCTTAATAATAGAAATATCGGTGAAAAAACTACTCCAATATCATAAAATCTCCCCGGGATAACACAACAATATTTATAAAAAAATACTCTAGCTAGTTATAAGTTAACAAAATAAAATCAGACTCGAATTGAAAACTATTTATTGAAATAAAACAATTTAACGGATTATATCGCGTTTACTATCTCATTTTAGTTCCGGACGTTTCGGAAGCTTTCCAGCTTTCCATGGTCACGTTGGTAAATTATTAGAATAAAATAATTAAGCCCTTCTGGCACATGTGTAACTGTCTTTACAGCTTAGGCCCATCTGGCATGTATGTACACCTTTATTTGTGTTTTTTTCAAATATGGGTAGTTTGCACAAATTGTAACTTAGACAGAGGAAAATACATCTTTTCTCAGTCCTCCCGTGACCATGGAAAGCTGGAAAGCTTCCGAAACGTCGGGAACTAAAATGAGATAATATACGCGATATAATCCGTTAAATAGTTTTATTTCAATGAGTAATAATCGCGGAAACAGAAGAAAATATTATGAAAACTATTTATTTAGATTGGAAATTACCCACGCTAATTGCATGGCAAGCGTCATCTATTGTCATTTTAATGTAGGAACTAGACTGCGACATCTAGTGGAGGCACTATGGAAACAAAAGTGTATGCAGGTATTGTATACTTAGGACGGCACGCATTTCTTGTATGAACCTGTGTATCTGTACTAATATAGTATTATATGTATAATCTGTGCCGAGATACAACGACGTTAAAAGCACATCTTTGGACTATCCCAAAACACGCTTCATACCAAAGCCTACGATCATGTGACGTCACACGCTTGTATCTTGTATAGGAAAATTAAGAACTTTCTTCTGCAGCTATATTAAATCTTGCGCTTATCGAAACGGTTTTATAACAAAAAATACAAAACATTTTATGCGTTATAGAATGTATTATTATTTATTATTAATGTATCATACTTTAAAAATGGAGTTTCCCATCCAACTTTAAAGACTCATAAATGAAGCTACACGTATGGTATCGAACTCAAAATTTTAACGTAGTTTTGAGTTAGCTTGTTTAATCAGGATCTTATATTTTTTTACATTTTTCTACTGCCAAATAGCCTATTGGAAACATAAAGGTGCGTCCACATTTGTATCATTTGCCCGTATCAGCTCATCGTCGCGTGGCATGATCGCGTGTCACGATCACGCGTTTGGACGTTGCGCCGATCCGATCGCTCGAAATCCAATTGCTACGCGTATCACACACTTATATCGGAAGAGTGCGGCATGATCGGCGCGCCGACAGTGAGCGTCCAAGCAGCGCGATACGCAGTCATGCCACGGCACGGTGATCGGATACGAGCAAATGATACAAGTGTGGACGCCCCTTTAAGTTTCGTAGCGGTGAGCATTTTGTATAGTCATGCACAGCATGTGTCACAAAAAAGAAAAGAGTGATAACCATCTTAAGCTCACCGAGATACATATCACTTATGGTCTGTGATATCACTCTTTTAGTTCACTAGTTCAGTTTAGATTACTAATACTTTTATCACTCATTCACTCACTAAGCCGTTCGCGGGTTTGAATATTGAATCCAGACCTTTAAAAAGTTATGAAAAAAAACGATATAATAACGATATATTTCGATTGTGTTTAAAATCTCGTTCAAATAAAATCAATATTCGTTTATAACGTTATATCATATCATATCACAACGGAATGAAAACCCAACATTATAAAATAGCGTTATAAATGTTTAAGTAACGTTATGAACTACGCGCTGTTGCCGCTCCGTATGCACTTCTTTGGTTTGGCACACGGCGCGCCGGCGGCCGGCGCTGGATTAATGTATTGCGCAACGTTGCCAGCACCTTTTGCTTGGACGCCTTCTACCTACCGTACGTAAAGGTGAAAAACGATTAAGGAGTGTTATTCAATTTAGTGTTGTGTTGTTTGTCATATAATCAAAAGATGAGTGTAAGAAAGAGAAGGTTTATAACGTTATTATATCCTAAGTATCGATATAGATGTATAGGTGTTAGTTTAATTACGCTACGGATACGGCGTCAGTAACGTTTTTTATTACGTTATTTGTGTAATTATAACGATATAAAAGATAGCGTTACATGAAAATAACGTTTATTAAAGGTCTGATTGAATCACCTGCCGGCATGACATTTCACTCTATCCGGGTGTGTGAGTGCTTGGGTGAACTACTGAACTGCATGAATCTGTACTGGACTAGAGAGTGAAATAGTGAAATAACTGATATACTTCATTTGCATCATTCATTCGCGAATTATAAGTACACAACATTGATTTAAATTTACACGATCTTCACTCATTATCACAACTCAACAAAACGGGGCTTAATCGCGTATAAAATGATTTACTTCATTACCTTTCATTAGTAATTCTTCAACGTTTCGAATGAAAGGTAATTAAATAAATCATATTTATACGCGATTAAGCCCCGTTTTGTTGGGTTGTGATTATATAACTACACAAGTCTAATTTTATATATTTTCCCGATTCTTATAATAAGTAACACTGCATTCAAACTTTTGAAGTATAAAAATTGCTTGCGTACGAATTGAACCGATCAAATTAAAAAAAAAACACTCTGTCTTTTTATGAAACCAATAAAGGATTAAACAATAAAAAAAATACTTCGTTACTTAACACTTTCGTAACCTAGAACCCGCCTGGTCGTAACTCGTAATATTTGTTCAGATGCCGACTAAGCCCGCCAGGCGGGCAGTAGGTCGCTATAAACCTGCCACAGAGCTTGGCGGGCTCACATTGCATCTTCGCCACAACAGGGCTGACACTAACATAAAGGTTTTAACATAATTAACGACTGAGAGCCCGCTGGGCGGGTGCTTTGCTCGTAGCAATTTTTCGCTACATATACGGTTTTTCCCGTGTTATGGCTACGAACGCAGCGTTACGAAAATGTGGGTTGGGAAAGTGTTAACGTACTTCTAATTATTATGTGGTCGAAAAGTAGGTACAGTTGATTTTAGGGTTCCGTACCCTTATGGTGCGACTCTGTCTGTCCGATTATTAGAGCGCCATATCTCAAAAACTACTTTCTTTGTCTATTTGAAATTTGGAATATTTATAAACATGATCAGCCCACATGCATTGCATCTAAAAAACGTCGAATATGAGGGGGGGGGGGGGCGGGGCAGAAAAGAGCTTAACCTGCACATTCTTGAACATTTTTTTTACTTTTTTTATTGACATTATATTTAGTTTTATTAAGGAAAATGTGAACAAACACACAATTCCCAATGTTTACCGAACCGTAATTTTGAATTTTTCACAAATTGTATAAATAAACATTTTAATAACTGTATAAATTTATTGCAGCGAATGGTAAAAATGAAAATTAACATTAGATACAAATTATTAAAATAACTAACAACTAATTCAACTAGGATTATTAAAAATTACTTAAAAAATTTGGTCCCTTCAGTAGGGTACCCATGACACAGGCAGCATTCCCGCGCTGTATGGCTATTGAAAGCCTTTGTGCGAGAAAGCTGCCTGCGCGTGGGTCCCCTGTTGCCTCCCTCAGACGCTTACTCAATTCCTTGTGGAGCCCGCGTGCACCCTGACCCCACGGGCCGAGTGTCTCGACGCCAAAGCCATAATAAACTGAAATATTAAACGAAAATTATAGCCATGTCTCTAGCTATTTTTTTTTATTTGCAAAAAAACCCATGTGAACTACCCGGTTGCGTTAAGTTTGCACCTCATTTGTATGCAATGCTATAGATACAAGGTGCAAACTTAACTCAACCGGTACCGGGTAATAAAGTAAGGGTAAGTGAAAATTTGTACGGAACCCTCGGTGCGCGAGTCCGACTCGTACTTGGCCGGTTTTATTTAAAAATACAGGCAGTGTGTTCTTAGTTCACCTAAGCGATAAAAGGTGCGTCCACACTTGTATCATTTGCTCGTATCCGATCATCGTCCCGTGGCATGACTGCGTATCGCGCTGCTTGGACGCTCACTGTCGGCGTTCCGTATCATTTGCGCCGCTGCGTCAAGAAACGCGTCCACACTAAGCCGTAGCGTATCACCGTATCCGATCACCGCGCCGATTGGACGCTAGCCGTATCGTTTCACCGCTCCGATCATTTTGGCATTTCGCCGATCATCATTTTTCGCGTAATCGTTCTTCTGTAGTAGCGTTGTGTTCCGTGTAAAACTGTTGCACTCTGCGATCACACATCAAATTGGTTAACACCCGTGCAGAAACTTGAAGATCATTATCACGACAGCTCATAAGTCTCGAGCGCCGAGGACCAGCGTGGACAGCAGCGCCCATGCGTCGGCGGCACCGCGCGCGTAGCAACTAAAAATGGCAGTACTTTGGAAATTCGCCGTAACACACCTGCGCCAGCGACTCAAGCCACGCCTCTCGGCCATCTCTTTCACGCGTAGCTGCAATGGACGAGACAGAAGATGATCGGGTTAAAACCGACTCGAGATGGATCGCGGCGTACGAGTATCATAACCGCGTAGCATGATCGCGTGTCATGATCGCTAGTGTGGACGTCGCACCGTCGCGATCATGCCGCGCTCGTCCGATCGGAGTATTTGATACGTGTAGCAATATGTATTTCGAGCGATCTGATCGGCGCAACGTCCAAACGCGTGATCGTGACACGCGATCATGCCACGCGACGATGATCTGATACGGGCAAATGATACAAATGTGGACGCACCTAAAGAGTAAACATTGTGAACACACAGCGTGAATGTTTGTTTCAAATTTGAAGAAAATTATGTATACGTGAGCCATAAATTTTTGCAAATAGCAACACTGAATTTTTCCGAAACTGTCCAAGTTAGCGGCGGGATAATGGCGGGAAACTATAGGTCACTTCATGCAATTTTATTTATAATGGATCGTTCCACGGGAAAACAACAGACTTTTTGTGTTGAACAGTTTTATAAAAAGATGATGAGATAGCCGCGATCCTCGCTGTAATGTGTGAGGGAGTTTTCTAAAATTAAGGTTTGCCTATACGATTGCAGGAGTGCCAACGACGAGACGGGGGACATCTGAATAAAGTAATTTTCATAAAATAAATTGCAATTATCTGTTACTAGGTTAAATAAATAAAATATAGAAAAACATATATCGTTAAATTTTTATTGATGTTTCAAAAGTGCAAAATTTTTTGGCCCACCCTATACAAAATCTTTGCTGCCGGCAAGAGTATCTTTTGATTGCGTTGACCTAAGTTTGATTTTTTTACAGCTTTAAGGGACTGCATACTTGAGTATGTGATATTAATTTTAGCTTGATACCTTACCTTGACAGACGGACAACAAAGTGATCATATATGGGTTCCGTTTACAAGCTTTTATTTAGCTTAGCTTGCAATGTATGTATGGTATGTGACTATGTTCGGGTGGAATCTTGCATAGATAGCATCAAGCTGATCTGAAGATGGAGCAGGAAGGTGGTCATAGGAACTCTGTAATAAAATAATGCAATCCTACCGAGTTTGGGCTCTTTAGAATCGTCTCGGTGAGTAGTTGATGGACGTTAAAAGAAAAGTACAGTCGGCAATAAAATACTGTCACAAAAATGAAGTTACTTATTCCTTTTCGGGCACGGAACTTCAAAAGACATACATTTTCAAAAATCTAAATAAAGTGGGTGCTTCGCAGTTTTGAAAAGTCCAAGATTTGTATTGTTTTCTGTTCTAGCTCCACCACCACGGAGTATATTCCAACCATAGCCAACTACGAGGAGCTGTTCCCCCAGGACAGCAACATCGGGAAATGTGCCCCGATCCCAGCGAAGGATACCACGCAGAAGACTGGGAGGAAGGCCTTTGACAGTACGTAGCATTCAGTCATAAATCATCACCATCTTTCTCCTTGTGCCCATTTTTTGCCGTAGGTCTATCTAATCTATGTAGATACCTATAATAATATAATTAATGTAAATGTTATAATATATAGAATGTGGCTGTACTTTAATAATAAATAAATAAATAAATCTATTTAGGGTCGTTTTTACCAACGTATTATAAGTCTTATTCCAATAGTAAATCATTAATTATACGCAAGTAAAGTCATGTTACGTCTCACCAATATTCAACCTAAAGGTGCGTCCACACTTGTATCATTTGCCCGATCAGATCTTCGTCCCGTGGCGTGATCGCGTGTCACGATATCCACGTTATACGGCCGATATTGGCTGAGCTGTCTCTAAGTAACTATGCGAGAGGGTGTGTTATCCGTCGACTAGCGTGCTGAAATGAAAATCGTTAGATTAATACTCGTGTAAATTTAATGTTGGTGAAAGCAGCCCTTAAAGACACCCCCCCCCCACTCTCACGCTGTTTCCTATCTCTTAACACGGCCTAACTAAGGCTAACTACCATACAAGGAAAAGCGACACACACATATATTACAGTGCCTCGGCGCGTATACGCAATAAAACTACATATAAACTGCTGTGAAAGCAGAAAATATAAAATAAAAATATTTAAATAGTTGTCATCGTTTAGAAAGTAACATTCGAAATGTAAGGGGAACTCGCACTTCCAAATAGTTAACTGTCATGTCAAAAACAAGTGAAAAAAGGATTTCTAATAGTAGTGTTATCATGATCATGTGCCACAAAGGTTGATATTTTGATAATTTTCTTAAGATCTCTTAAAACTCGTATGCCGCTTATAACTGCATACATTTGCTCCGTAAACTTATTTTTTTTATTTTTGTCTTCTATTTGCGGCTGTTTCAAGCTATTTGTTGTGATCGCCACCTCCTGCAGTACACGGTCAAATCCTTTTGTTGCAAAGAACTTCAGCACATTTTTTATTCCGAGAGGCTCTATCTCTTCTGCGCACAGTTAATGTTCTCCAGAGGTCATTAGGACAATTTTTTTTTTATATTTAAATACAACAAAAAATATATAGTTCTTAAATCTTGTTGATATTTGTACGTAAAACTTGAATAACTGGCTTCTCTATGAGAACTATCCCTTTTAATAAAAAGGTAATGATTTTTTTTTCCAAAAAAGGATGTCTTTTTGAGCGGTAGCTGTCAATTTGAAGTCTGTCAATAGCGACACGACAACGTGTACGTGGCAACGTCGCGATCTGCCGTTTTCTAAACTTAACTCCGAGCAGTATCAAAACATAAACAACCTAGTCCTAAAAAAGGACCTGACTGCGGCAAAACTGACTTTGGCACAAGCTTCAAGTTGCCATTTTTTTTAAATAGTTTAAATAATAAAAACTTCGTGATTAAAAGAGCTTAATCCACTTCAGTAATCACAATAAATAGTTTACATGAAATATGATGATATCTTTAAAACTAAGCTAGATTTGCCTGGGGTTCATGTAAAATTTTTTGATCCTAAAGACCTCAGGTATACGTAATTATTTGTGTTCCTCAAGAGACACCTCATAAGTACAGAAAAACTTCCTACCTCGTCCAAAAACTCTATGAGCGCCACTGGGCGCTTCCTCCGCTATAGCGCAGAGCCTGCACAACCTTTTGTCACTTTTCAGCACCCTTACAAGAATGCGAAGATTGTGCTTATACAGCGTTAAGACCTCCGAAGATATACTTTTGTTGTAGGCGTACCGGAAACTTACCATCAGCTCCAATGATTACAGAATGCATAGAGTACCAGGAGCAACTAGTCTACCCTTGCGAGCGAGGAGTTGACTTCACGGGCAAGTTCAGCAGAAGCAACTATTGTCTGCACAACGCTGATGACCTCATCGTAGGTGGCCAGGATGCGAAGAGAGACGAGTTTCCGCACATGGTAAGAAGGAACCGAATATGATTGCTGGTATTCTAGGATTTCAGGATCATCATCATTTTCCTGTCCTTATCCCATGTATTTGGGGCGGACGTTTTAATGATGAATTATGCCAAATGATGATTATGATAAAAAAGTTTATGCCAGATGAGGGAGGGTAACCGGTTCAAAAAAATGAGTTGACTTAAAAATTCTGTCAAGGCTCTGATTAATTAAAAATCCAGGATTAGCAGCCCTCGTCATCATTTTCATTTTAGCCATAGGACGTCAATCTGTCCGCTGGATCCGAGTCAATCAAGACCATGGAGGCATTCATTGAAGAGGCCTATGTCCAGAAGTGGACATCTTGGGCTATTGTAACCTGTCACCATCAACTTGTTACCCCTTTTATGTGTTAACTAGGAAAAAACCTTGTAGTTACCGCGAACACCCATGGCATCAATTTCTTTAGTGGTAACAGCTGGGAATTTTATTCCCAGGATTTACCACCTTACTAGAGGTATTTTCCCCATGAGGTGCTTACGTTCGATATTTTGCCTTAAACGGCAGGACCGAGTATCAAACACCGAAGTATTGAGATGTAGCAATCTTGGAGGTGTAGAGTTCTGTGTCTTAAAAGGCCAGCTGAGATGGTGCGGACATCTCGTACGCATGGATGATACAAGATTACCAAAGGCTGTCTTCTGCTCGCAGATGAAAGATAGAAAGCGATATATAGTCCTCCTCATCGATTTCGATGACGGCTACCCTACGCAAATATTATGGACTTCTTTTAATGTGGGCTCTGATATGGCTGGCTAGGCCGAACTTATTTTTAAAAACTCTCTTGCACGCGTGGCAGTAGTGTTGGCCAGCAGGGTTGTATATGTACGTGTAGGAGGGCTTAGGTCTTTCTTTACGTAATTGGCGTTTTACGTCTAACATTGCGAGACGCTCTTCCTCGAAATATTTAATGCTTATAGGACCATAACATGGGCCATGCATATAACGCCAGGATGATCTTTTTACAGCAAGCTCCTCCCAACGCGTGGGGTCTATCGCACAGTCGTCGTTTGAGCACGCCCTTAAAGCGCAAGCGCTGACCACCATGCTTCCGCTTACCTTCTGCCAACTCAGAGCAGAGTACAACTTTAGGCAAGCGGCGGTCATTCATGCGAAGGACATGCCCACTCCATCTGAGCTGCCGTTGCAATAAAAGAGCTTCCATGCCATACATTCTAGAACGACGTAGGACCTCAGAATTAGGAACGCGGCCTTGCCACTTATAGAAACACCATCAAACTGCGATATAGAGACGTCTTCAAACGCCGTTTTACCGCATGCAACATGACACGTGAAGATTGGGAAGAGCTTGCACAATAGAGAGAAGTTTGACGCAGCTCTGTTCATGAGGCCGTCACTGATCTTGAGACCTCGATGCGAAACGCCTAAACAGAAAGACCTGCCCTAAGCCTTCCTATACCTACTCGTACACATATTGTGTAAGTATAAATGAAAAAGGCGACTTGCATTGTGCGCCATGCAACAGAACTTTCAAGGCCAAATTCGGTTTAGCAAGCCACATTCGTGCACATGACTGACGCTCTTGATGGTGATGATGCCAGGTTAATCCATTGACGGATACGTCAAGGAGGACGATATATGATACCACAACAGATGGGATTAATATGTTTTGTGGTGATGATGATGATGATAAGTAGTAGTTAGGTATTTCTTACCATGTGTGAACTCGTATCCTGGTCCTAGTCGTTCGGTCATCGATATCGATAAAATACTACTATTTTACAATTTAAATGTAGTAATTTAATTTTTTTACTGAGATTAAAACGAAACTATAGTAAAATTATTCTTATAAATACAATGGTCTAATAATAAATAAAATTTCAAGTCTACGACTGAATATAACCAGTGCCTTGTGCCTTGCCTGAGCGCACGTTCTGCCAAAAGAGCTAAAAAGATTCCAGTCAGCTTGACTTTGAATTTTGTCACTATTAGTTACAAGATCTTTGCATTTTTCATTTTTAACCGGCTTTTCTGCAGTCAGCGCTATGGTAAGCATTTATGTCACTAAATTTTCATAACAGAGCGTACTTTACAGTTGCCACATGTTGGCTACAGATGTCGCTGTTTTGTAAACATCGGTTTTATATGAAAATCATGATGTTGTACTGTACCATCACGATCTTCATGATTTTTGAAGTGAATTTCTTTACTAAGATAGTACCTATATTCTTATAAATTCAAAGAGCTAATTAATCAAAAAACTGCAAGAATCTAAATGGATTTGAACCGGTGCCATTAACGGCTGAAAAGCCAGTTAAAAATGCAAAATGCAAGCTGTTGTAACAAATAGTAACAAGATTTGAAGACAAGCTGACAGGACTCTGTAGCTCAGTTGGCACAGCGTGCGCCCCGGCTAGGCACATGGCACTGGTTCAAATCCAGTCGCAGTCTTGGAATTTTTTCATTATTTAGATCTTTGTATTATATAGATATATGGTAGGTATCTTAGTGAAGAAATTCACGTTTAAAATCAGAAAGACCGTGATGGTAAAACATCACGATTTTCATATAATCAAATTAAAGCGGTTTCTTTTAGGATATTTTGGAACGTTACTTAAGCGACTTGTATCATCGGTTGCCAACGCATTTCAGATCGGCTTAACTCCTTTTCACTGCGTAGAGATGTAGCCTCGCTCTCCATTTTCTATCGCTTGTATAACGGGGAGTGATCCGAGGAATTGTGTAGAGTGATCCCTGCTGCATCTTTCCGCCATCGTCTTACGACAATATTTACATCCTCACCACTCAGTTCACAGTCCTCAGTGCGTTTTGCAAGGAATTTCCTACTTCGCGCCACTGAACTGTGGAATAAATGGTCGCCAGCAGTATTTCCGGACCAATGCGACCTTCAAGCCTTCAAGCATATAACGTACTCCCACCTGATGGTCGGCAACGCACTTGTGTGTGACTCCTCTAGTGTTGCAAGAGTCTGCGACGCTGATCGCTTACCATCAGGCGAACCGTCTACTCGTTTGCCCTCTATAATATAAAAAAGCCTTCAAGAGCGTATTCGTACCTGAAAGGCCGGCAACACACTTATGACTCCTCTGGTGTTACAGGTGCCTATGGGCGACGGTGATCGCTTAAATTTATTGTGATTGTCATTTTTCAAAATTCGATTTGTTTTGTTTGTACTTTTTTGAAATATCTTAAGTACATATATTTATTAGTTTCCAGTTGCTTACAATTATTGGGAGGCTTGCTCAAATAAATATGACAGGTGAAAGATTTTATATTTTTGATTCTTAAGACTGTACAGATGTATGAGTACCCTTCTATGTACATTTATTTTTGAAGCCTTGGGAATGCTCTTATATTTATTAACTGGTCTGCAGCAAAACCACACGATACTATTGTACCTATTCTTTAAGTGAATTGGGCGGTTCCCCTTATTTACGCATATAAGCATAATTTCATTACGCCGAATCCTGTTTTCCCCAAATCTATTTTTGCCGAATGGTCTTTACGCATAACTTTGTAATGCCGATAACCTACTTTTCTGACAGCAGTCGTCTTCTGTTCGGGATTGCAGTTCTAACCTAACCTACTTTACTGGCAGCAGTTCTCTATTGTTAGAGGTTGAATTTGCAGCTAACTAAAATTCGGCGATACTAAATTATGCGAATTTAGATTCGAACAAATAATGATTCGGTGAGATGAACATTCGGCGACATCAAATTATGCGAAACCTGTTCGGTGAAATCATTTTCAGACATGAAAAGATATGCGAAATAGATAGCACCCCAACTGGATACAATTAAACATAGATACTGCACAGGCTTTGCT
Organism: Hedya salicella; assembly: GCA_905404275.2. Taxonomy (NCBI): domain Eukaryota; kingdom Metazoa; phylum Arthropoda; class Insecta; order Lepidoptera; family Tortricidae; genus Hedya; species Hedya salicella. The sequence goes on along the minus strand of FR990097.1, from coordinate 49,490,505 downwards.
CGGCTTCGGCGACGGGTCAACGTCTGGATCGACGCTATGCGGCGGTACTATTATTAGCGAGAACTTCATACTCACAGCGGGACACTGCACTTATGCACCTAAGATGTAAGTATTGTTAATCTAGGAACACTTATAATGTGGGTCTCTTCAAGACAAGACTCCAGATTGATCCCTGCCGCATCTATACACCATCGTCCTACGCGAAATATCTCCATCCTCACCGCTTAGATAGTTGGCAGTCCACAACTGTGCGTTTTGCTACAAATTTCCTGCCTCCCACGACTGAACTGGGGAATAAATTGTCGCCGGCAGTACTTCCGGACTGATGCGACCTTCAAGCCTTCAAGTCAAGCAAAGAGCGTACTCCCACCCAAAAGGCCGGCAACGCACTTGTGCATGACTCCTCCAGTGTTGCAAGTGTCTGCGACGGTGATCGCTTACCATCAGGTGAACCACTCTCTTGCTCTCTACAATAAAAAAGAGTAAATAGGCAGTTGTTGAACGAGCGAGCGACATCTTCGACCACGAGTCACGTATCATCAGGTTGAGGCGGGTCAAGCGCTGATCAGTTTATACCCACGATAATTCTTTTACACGCCTATTTCCGATTTTATTTGACAGTAGCCGATTCCTATCTAAGTGCTCACGGACTGTAGTTATCTTTTAATGTACTGTTTGTAGTGGACCAGTGACAACGGTGAAGGTGGGTCTTCTCCGGCTGTCGGAAAACGCGCCGGCCCATCGCGTGCACAGGATCAAGAGGGTCATCAAGCATCCACAGTACAAGGCGCCATCCAAATACCATGACATCGCGCTTCTCGAAACGGAGACCCCGTAAGTAAATATTAAGAGCCCTATCACAAAACACGCTCGCGGCGCGGTAGGTACTGAGACGGCTTTTCCCGCACGTGCAACCTAATATTTATGCAACTTTTGAATAATTATAAATATTTAAATTTTTATTCGATACTCATGCTCATTCTTTTTACTACTGATGTGCAAATTGCGGAAACTTTCCAAAATGCTTAAAAAAAGTTCTTAAGTCTAGCTTAGACTATTAACTTACATATCTAAAATACTTTTTTTCACCTACATCAGTACTTTTTACAGCCCAACGAGAACCCTATTCCTTGACTCCCCTACCCGTGGCCCCACATTCTTGAGTGCTCGAGGGTCTTACATTCTTGAGTGCACGAGGGCCCCACTTTCTTGAGTGCTCGAGGGCTTTACATTCTTGAGTGCACGAGGTCCCCACATTCTTGAGTGCTCGAGGGCTTTACATTCTTGAGTGCACGAGGGCCCCACATTCTTGAGTGCTCGAGGGCCCCACATTTTTGAGTGCCCAGGGGCCCCACATTCATGATGGCCGGAGCCCCGTAATGTATTAAGACGACCTTACTCATGTAGCAAAAAAAGAGTACTGATCTGGATGAAAAAAGAAAACATTCAGTACTACCCACTACATTGCAAGCGAGATTTGAGGATATTAATTCTGTGTTCTGCTTCAATAGAATATTTCGAGTAAGTACCTTATCAGTCTCGCAGAGATGAGAAAATGCTACATAGTCTTCTTTCTGTCATATTGAAATCGGTCTCGTGGTAGTAAAGTCATATTTAAATTGGCGTTATCAATTAGAACCAGTTTTTTCTAGTACACTGGTTTCGGTCACTGGGTCGAATTATTTTCCAGATAAATACTTTTCACCAGGATCAACCTGGATCGATCGGCAGTACCCGCCTGCCTCGACATCGGCGACATCGTCGACGACTCTCGCGCAACCGCCACCGGCTGGGGCCACAACAAGTCCTATGGACAGGCCCAGGATGTGCTGCAAAAGGCAAGTTCTTTACTCTTGCTGAATCTAGTAGGAAAGGAGTGCTGGAAATGGCAGGGTTGGCATTGGCTCTTGATCAATCTTGTATAAATATATATATTTACATATACGTGCAAACCTTGTCTAGACAATAGGGTTGTGTCCTAAAAAATAATAATTTGTCCGACTTTTTTGCTTTTTCAGAATCCATACTAATATTTTGTGAATGCGAAAGTGTGTTTGTCTGTCTGTCTGTTACCTCTTCACGCTTAAACCACTGAACCGATTTGGATAAAATTTGGTATGAATATAGTTTGAGTCCCGGGGAAGGACATAGGCTACTTTTTATCCCGGAAAAATACCCTTTTCCACGATAAACGAATTTAAGGCGGACGAAGTCGCGGGCAGAAGCTAGTAATAAATAATACACAGATAAATCGCTATAAAGTTCAAGAGTGGGGGCTCGTGATGTCACTCCTTAGTGAAATTTATACCTGGGAGTGACTTCACAAAATTCAATTCAATATTTATTCGTACATACACTTAATAATAGAAAAAAATATATAACAACAACAACAACAATTCTTTATTGCACACCAACAACAGAAACAGTACAATAGAGCCTTAACATAAAATAGGTAAACGATAGACGGTCTTATCGCTAAAGAGCGATCTCTTCCAGACAACCTTTGGGTAACGGAAATGACATAAAATAGCTAGAAATCAGTAGGCCCCACCTACACAGATAAGATTAGATATAATACAAAAAGAAAACTTTGACTTTGATGATGGAACAGCTAGAAGAAAGTTGTGAGCGGACCTTGGTGATAGAAGATAACTACAACGTTCTTTGAGATAGCGGGGAGTCGCAGGATGAAAGAGTGTATTATAGAGAAGAGAAAGAATGTGACTGTTACGACGAAGACGGATAGGGAGCCACTTGAGTTGTGAACGGAAACTAGACACATGATCATACTTGCGTAACCCAAATATAAACCTAATATACATGTTTTGAATTCGCTCAAGTTTGTTAAGTTGCTCCTCTGAAAGATCTATAGATCTATAGATAGGCAGCATCAGCGTAGTCAAAAATGGGAAGGAGTAGTGTTTGAGCAAGCGCAATTTTAGTGGCGATAGGAAGAAAATTACGAAGCCTTCTCAGTGAACCCACTGCGGCGAACACCCTCCTGCTAACCTCATTCAGCTGCGGCACCCAGGAAAGAGTGCGATCCAAGATTATACCTAAATTCTTTACAGTGAGAAAAGGAATTTGAACACCATTAAATACAATTCTTGAATTTCCATTCTTTTTTTAAATATATATTTATATAATTAAAAATTATTTTGATTGATAATTGGTAAGTAATTAGTAAAACATTTTTTTTTAATCTTGTGCAAATATTTCTTCAATACTGTAGAAGTACCCCCTCAACAAATATGTTTTCAATCGTGTACTGAACGCGTCACAGTTTGTAATAATTTTTAGGTTCGTGGGAAGCTTATAAAAAATTTGTACTGCCTGGTACCTAGTACAGTCCTGCTCTATCTTCTGCTTAGGGCAGAAACTTGGCTACAAATTTTTGGTGCGCGTAAGAAAGCGCAACTTTTGTTCCTCACTAGACTCATATTGTGATATGTTTTTCACAAACGCAGTGAGTAGGACGAGCACATACAAGCTAGGAACTGTTAAAATACTTAATTTTTTTAAATGTTCTCTACAGGAAGCCCACTGAGGGAGACGCAAAATGGATCGCATCGCTCTTTTTTGTACAACTAGAGCTTTATTTATATTATACATGTAGCTATTTCCCCAGAACATAATGCTGTACCGCAATTTGTTTTCAACTAGTGCGTAGTAGACTGTCTTGAGCTGTTCCACTGTCAATTCATCCCTAAGGCTTCTCAGAGCGTAACAGGCTGAGTGAATGGAATTTTGAATGGAGTCTAGCTCTTGTTTCCAGTTTAGTGCTGAATCAATACGCACCCCAAGAAATTTTACGCAATCGACCTATTTTAGCTCCATTCATAATTAAAATTAAATTAGTTTAAAGTATCAGTCTTTTTGGAGTTGTTCTTTAATAACATAATCTGTGTTTTTTTAGTATTCAGTTTCAAATTATTAATGTCAAACCAATATTGAAATGCCGTAAGCGCAGATTTTATCTTCTCTACAAGCTCAGATATACTGTTTGCAGAAACGGTTGCGCTAGTTTCATCAGCAAATAATGTTAAATGGCATTCGGGTACGATGTTACAGATGTAATTACATAGGTCATTAATAAATACGATAAACAAGATAGGCCCCAAAATGGAGCCCTGTGGCACCCCTCTTTTAACAGTAACAAGTTTGGATTGAGTGGAGATCTCCATATTTTTATCTCAACGAATTGTTTTCGGTTACTAAGATAATTTTGCAAGAGCTGATATGTATCACCCCTAAAACCATAAAAAATGAAGTTTTTTCAAGAGTATATCATGGTCTACGTGTCAAAGGCAGAAAGGCAGAGCTAAGGTCGAGAAATAGGCCAGCAACTCTTTTTTTGTCGTGGATTTGTGACACAACATCATCAATTAGTGAATATATCGCATTTATGGTTCCTATATTTTTTTGAAAGCCAAATTGCTTTGAGTTGATGATGGAATGTTCATTCAAGTGACGTGAGAAGACGAAATTTAATGAGCTTTTCAAAAAATTTTGACAAAACCGGTAGCAGTGATATTGGCCGGTAGTTTTTTGGGTCTGTTTGTACTCCTTTCTTATAAACAGGCAAAATTCTAGCTACTTTTAACTGGTCAGGAAAAATGCCAGACTTGTAAAATTTATTAAAAAAAGTCAGCAAGTGGCCCCGGGAGTATATCTAGGCATCTTTTAACTACAGTGATGGGCATTTCATCGTGTCCACATGATTTTTTATTTTCCATAGACTGGATAATTCTTGATACTTCATAAGATGATTCCACAATATATCTTTGTAACCATTTTGAGTCCACTGTTTAAGACAATTATCTACAGAAGACAAAATACCCGTGCTCATAATAGTACTATGATCAAACTGTGCTGCAAATATGTTCGCGATTTCTAGGGGGTCTGATACTTTTTTGCAGTATGGCTTAAGAACTATATTTTCCTGTTTACGACACTGAAATTTACCTCGGTGTTTGTTTACCACTTCCCAGATTGCCCTTGATGATTTTTCAGCTTTACAAATTTCGATTTGCACTGCTAACTTTGTAGCATACCTGATTACTTTTCTGTAAATATTTAAATACTTTGCTCGATATTCTAAAAAAAATAAAAAATACGTTTCCAATATATTTTATTACTCTAAATGACGGACTAATTATTAAAATTTAGTTATCATTCCTATTCCCCAACGGACTGTCGTGACTTTGTTCAGAATAACAAGGAGGTTGATTAAAAGAAGAGGATAAACCTCTGGGAAATTAACGTTGGCTCACAGTTCTCTTGTGCCCAAAACAAAGCTAGAAAAAGAGTCTTAACTAAATATAACGATATTTCAGGTGACCCTGCAAAAGTTCACCGCACAAGAGTGCACGGTCAGTTTCCAAGGAGTCCGGCACCTAAACTATAGCTACGATGAACGCACGCAGATCTGCTACGGAGACCACGAGGAGAAGAAGGATACTTGCCAGGTTAGCCTTTGAAATGGGGGCTGTTGACAGATGACAGACAGACACTTGGTGATCACGAGGGTTCCCTTTGTAATCACAATAAACATAATGATCTATAAGCATAATTTCATTACGCCGAATCCTGTTTTCGCCGAATGGTCTTTACGCACAACTTTTTAATGCCGAAAACCTACTTTTCTGTGTGCTCATTAAAGAGTGATTTCCTGAAACAATGGTTTAGGATAGTGACAATTACAATGAGCATCAAAGGTTTAAAGATAATGCAAAATGGCAAGTAGCAGACAGGAGAGAGAAGAAAAAATTATTGCACCCACCCTCGCACTGTGCTCCACTTTCATTCATATTCCCCCAAAACTGCATCTTTGCTTTGGCAATGGTAACAAATTAAATTCTACAGAAAAAATATGAAAGTCTTCGATTAGTTTTACTTCATTTGTTTTTTTTTCAGGGTGACAGCGGCGGTCCTCTACAAATACACAACAGCAAAATCCACTGCATGTACACCATCATCGGTGTGACGTCATTCGGCAAGTACTGCGGCCAGATCGGTCGGCCCGGCATGTACACCAGGGTCTCCACCTACACCAGCTGGATCGAGAGCATCGTCTGGCCTTAGCTAAATAAACTCTTAATCAGCAATAAAATCAGAGTTAAAATTAAAAAGACAATGTTCAATTAATACCCTAAACCATTTTATTCCACCTGGACGGGCCTGACCCCCCCCCCCCCCCCCCCCCCCTCTCTTACCGCAGTCGACGAATCAGTGAAATGGCTTAGTAATAGGCTTGTAAGAATCGCGGTTCATCATCAGTCTCTTCACAGTAATAAATAAGAGCTATTGACGTTTGTACCCTCTACCACCTACCCGTACAAGTATATGAGCTTTAGACGTATGCTCATTACAAAATTTATTTTGTGCAATCTATTACTAGTTCTACTATGCCTATGCTGTTCCTCAAATAGTTTGTATTTCACATATTAAGTGCCATATATATCACGTGTTGTGATACTATAACTCATTTTTATTCCTATATGTGTAAACATATATGTGATAATATATTTGACCTAAATGTGTAAAGATATATTGCAATTTGCGATATGTTGGGAAACGTCATGATTTGGCATAATTCATAATGTGGCATAATGCATTTTTTTAACTGTAGAATTTTCAGAACTTTTTAAGCCATCATCATGTTAAATGCATTAGGTTAGGTAAGGTTTGTTTTATAAGAATCGTGAAAGGTTTACTTGTTACGAAAAAAATGTATAATGCCAAATTATTAATTATGCCAAATGATTATGACAAAAATGTTTATGCCAGATAAGGGGAAAACCGTTTGGAAGTTTATATATGTTACAGACTGTTTGATGATGACTATACTTAAAACCTACACAATAAAACATCGAAATTCTTTGACTTTATTCAATTTATTTATTTACGTAACTTACGTCTAGACTTATTGAGAAGAATATCACAGTTATTTAATTCCTACAAGAGCAGTCACAAACAAATATGCTCGCGCCCTCCACAGGCACAGTCACCATTCCCCGCTCCCCTCTCCCCACACTCATCGTTAGCAATTTCGTTTGTTCATTCCACGATGTCGTTACTTTTGACACTGTCCCGTTTGTCACTGCTGTTCCTTTTATTTCTACTGACGCCAACGTCTCCTGTCTATTTGATATCCCTTTACTTATCGATGTCATTTGTGATTGTGAAATCCGATCCCCAGTTGTCACGTTTTGAAGCTCTTTGTTAAGACTTTGTAAGCTTAGACTCGGTTTTGTTATCAACTTTGAGTCATTTGGCATAGTCGATTCTAAGCCCCCGGTGTTCCTTTCTGATGTCTTTTTTGTCTCATTTTTGCCTTGCATTGTTTCTGTCTTATTCTTGCCAATGCTAAATTTATCTTTCTTGTTTTGCTCTAGTACTTCGGTGTTACTGGTAACGTTCTCATTTGGAGATCCCGGAGTAGCGTTCTACAAGCAATGAATAAATATTAAACACGAATAAAGAAATTGTTATCATTGTAGTTCCTGGTAACACAAGCAAAACATTACATAAGAAATCAGCAACAAATTAAGGTTACTTAGAACTTAGGTCTATTTTGAGAATTATTACGCCTAATACATTCACTTTTATCTCTGTACTCGGTTCTTCATAGAAAATTTATTAATTATACGTGCCAAGCAATCTTGTTACCACAAACTAGAACCAGATCCATCTCAGCCAGTACAGTCATTCAGTACCTATAGCAGCTGGTACCCGCCACTTGACACCTTTTGAAATTTCGAGGAACCAAGGGTAAATCATCACATAAGCAGTTTCGATGCAATATTTCGCTCGCATTCTACTTAGATTCGTTTTTTGACACGGGCTGATCTGTCCAGGGGTGAGGTAAGGACATAGGTCAAGCTAATTAAATTTAATCTAAATGAAAATTTTACGAAGGGTGTAAGTGCCGTGTACCAGAACAATAAAAAAAATAAACCCTTTGCAGAAACTGTAAAAAAAACAGTTATCTGCAAGGAAAATAAAATGCCCGGAGATAGCTAGTTAGCTACAAGAAAAAAAATCTTCACAGATTAGCAGTTTTCTAGCCAGGGTTATCTCTACGGAACAAGGGGCTTAGAAGATCCGTAGTTAGAAGAAAAGAATAGGGATATGAGGAGTAAAGTCAAGTAAGTTAAGGTTTTGGGATGGGGGTTGACAAATCACTCGGCAGCTGTCATTATCATTGACTAGATAGATCAAATGACTACATTCCATCAGGTGGCTCGTCTGCCCGTTTGCCACTCATTACATAAAAAAAAAACAACATTGATTCAGACCTGTGGTAACTGTACAGGTGCACCACTAGTTCCATTGCTATACAACGCCTCGCAGCCCTCAGCAATGTCAGGAACGTGGTCCATAAGGAACGTTCTGTGCGCGCGCACGTGCGTGAAGCTCGCGATTGCGTACGCGTTGCATTCGTTGCCGGCGCCGTCTCGAGGGGCGGTGGACGCAATACCGCGGATGTAGGGGATGGTGTCTACGTAGAATATCAGGCCACCACCGCTGTCGCCGCGGCAGAGAGCTCGGCCTGGAAGTAATAATGGTAAGATATGGAAGCTTTGTTCCGCATGACTTTCATGGACACATTTATCGAAACGCCTGTAGATTTTAATTGGATGTGCGTATCGTACCTTCCTTTCGCTCTCGTGTTAAATTCATATTTCGAACTTCAGAGTACCTAGCCGCTCGAAAGCTTTCAAAATATGTAGGTGCTTACCAGTACTCTGGTCTCCTGCGCAGATCTTGTCACTAGTGATGTATTTAAGGAAGCTGGGCTCAGCTGACTTGATGCAGCGATCGATGTCCACGTACGGAAGCTTGAGGAAGTTAAGAAGCTGCGACGGTTGACCGTTGGGTTGGGTTAGGCCCCAGCCTGCTATCTAGAAAACATGGCGATAATTTTATATTTAAAATTAGAGGAATTTTCTGTATGGCCAGCTATTGCATGAAGTTTAACCCCTCGTATCGTATGCTTAGACGCGTATCCGTGCCAGTCCATGAACTACAAGCACGCGTACGTTCCCAAACGAATACGCTAAAAGCCTCTATTGACGTAAAGATCCCTCACCGAGGTGTCGAATTCTGCAACGGCTGCCGCATATGAGGGGTTAGTATTATCTAAAAATGTATAGCTTCGAATTACATGTTAAAAAAACCGAATGCGGGAAGGCGCTTAAAAAAGATGGAAGGAAACATTATATGGAATGATGTAAAAGAAGAAACGCAGAGGACCGTAAAATTTCGAAGATCTAATATTGATGTCGAGATAATAAAATGCAACATGCGATTAATATTTCAGTTGCTGCTACATGAAACACAATATCATCAATCCATCCTGTAGTTGTAAAGAGCAGATAATAAAGTATGTCACATAGATGTAATATCTGATAGAGAAGACCGGGCAAGATTGTCTCACGACCATAACAGAAAATTGAATAAACGAATGCGTCCAGAGTCAGGTCTTAAGGAAGTTAAGAGTCACACAGCGAGCTATGGAAAAAGCTAAACTCGGGATCTCTCTACGCGATCGAATCAGAAATTAGGAGATTCGTAGACGAACCAAGGTCCCTGACATAGCAAACAGGGTAAGCAAACTGAAGTGGAAATGCGCAGGGCACAAAGATCGAAGAACCGATGGCCATTGGCAGTCGAGTGGAGACCGCGTATCGGCAAGCGCAGCGTGAGTTGGCGACCCGCAAGGTGATCGGACGAGCTGCTGAGGGTTGTGGAGGCTCGCAGGATGCGGGTCGCCTCTATACGGCCCATGTGGAAGTCTATTGAGGAGGCCTGTATCCAGTAGTGGACATCCTATGGCTGAAATGATGATGAGTCTGACGACATCATACAAACTTCAAATTGTGTACTTCTGAGTAGCCTTTCTGATATTCTTGGCATACGTCATCATTCATTGAACTTAAGAGCTACTTTCTTGTCGGTGGAGTAACCGCCCCTGCTCTGTCTGTCTTCGGCCACAGACTTGACTTCTTGGTACGACCTGACGCTCAATTTCCCTTTTATTTGTGCAAAGTAGCCGCCTAGGCTTTTCTCTTTCTCTTTTCCCCTGAACCTTTCCCTCAATGATGTTTTTCTACAACCCGTCATGTCATGTCAAGTGCCCTTTAAGTTTAATCTTTTCTTTTTCTGTTATACTTAAGTAGTGTCTATGGGCGACGGTGATCGCTTACCATCAGGCGACCCGTTTCCTCGTTTGCCTATGTCATAAAAAAAAAAAAGTAAAACTTACTGTTCCCAAATTAAATTGCAACAGCTGCCTCCGTTCTAAATCCAAGTCGAAGCTCACGCAGACAGGCTTCACTCCTGGAGCGTACTCGAAAGGGCTGGTCATCATCATGACGGCGATGTCATCCTGGAAGCTTGTTCGACCTCCTTGGAAACGGGACGGGATTTTGATGTCCTTCACCTGAAAATTACAAAAATTACGAATTTTTTAAGGAGCTTGAGAAATAATATACGCATAGGTAATAATATATATATGGTTACATTTTTAACAATGGCTGTCCAATGAGACCCATGAAGTTGATCTATAGCCCAGCAACTTCGTACGTGACACTCCCATGCTCTGCGGGCGACGGGGAGAAAAATAGCGGGGGCGGGTAAGAAGTCGCTGTCTCCCCCTCTTAGATCAAGAAAGATAATAATTCGAAAAAGGAGAAAGTTTTTTTACTGAAAAAACTATCGTCTCAGTCGGACATGTTTAGATTACAATAGTGGTAACTCACGTCAAAGAGAATAGACCAGTATCTCTGCTCACGTCGAAAAAGCTGAGAAAGTTCGAAAAGAGTAGCGACCGGATTCGCTCGTATCTTATGACTAAGGTCCTCGAAATGGACCGAAACGTGACGAGTGCTTGTACGACATGAGTAACCGACATCATTGGTGCCCCGCTGCTTGCAACATATCAAAGCATCGAACGCTGCGGATGTGAGTTCACAGCTGTCGAAGGGAACCCAGGCATTGCACCCTGACGTCATCGCTCCGTAAGCAGTGCATCTCTGCAGGCGACTCATCAATAACTTACATCGGAACGCTGCTCGTGTGAGTCCACAGTTGTCTCCCAAGGTCGCAGCAAACCCAGGGCGTTGCACCCTGACATCGTCGCTCCACAAGCAGTGCATCTCTGCAGGCAACGCATCAATAACTTACTTAGGAACGCTACGCACGTAACTCCACAACAGTCTCCCAAAGGCAACGTATCAATAACTTAAACCAGAACGCTGCCCATGTGAGTCCACAGTTGTCTCCCAAGGTCGCAGCAAATCCAGGGCGTTGCACCCCGACATCGTCACTCCATAAGCAATGTATCTCCACGGGCATGAATAACTTACACCAGAACGCTGCCCATGTGAGTCCACAGTTGTCTCCCAAGGTCGCAGCAAATCCAGGGCGTTGCACCCCGACATCGTCACTCCATAAGCAGTGTATCTCAGCGGGCATCAATAACTTACGACAAAACGCTGCCCATGTGAGTCCACAGCTGTCTCCCAAGGTCACAGCAAATCCAGGGCGTTGCACCCCGACATCGTCCAATCGTCCCACCATAAGCATTGTATGTCAGCGGGCATCAATAACTTACACCAGAACGCTGCCCATGTGAGTCCACAGCTGTTTCTCAAGGACGCAGCAAACCCAGGGTGTTGCACTCCGACATCGTCACTGCATAAGCAGTGTATCTCAGCGGGCATGAATAACGTACACCAGAACGCTGCCCATGTGAGTCCACAGCTGTCTCCCAAGGTCGCAGGGCGTTGCACCCTGATGTCTTTGCTTCACAAGCAGTGCATCTCAGCAGGCAACATACCAATTACTTACATCAGAGCTCTGCGCATGTGAGTCCACTGCCAACTCCCAAGGTCGCAGCAGCTTGCCAGCTGCCACCGCAAACAGCGCAGGCCGCAGCAAACCGACATCATCTCTCCAGAAACAATGAGCAGCTGCAAAAGAAAATAACACGTGCAAACCCTAACGAAGGAGGACGAACAATCATACGGGATCGCTTTTATTAACTACTATTATGTCCTTAAGCCTAACTGTTTCAATTGCCAACTCATGCATTATTAAGTTCTATTCTTATTCTTATCTTTCCTTTCCAAGCGAATATAGACCTAAAATTAAACGCAACCCGTTATTCATAAACAACAGTGGGTGGGGTGGGTAAGGAGGGCTTCCTTTTGTAAGCTCTGGATTTAGGTACACAGTACGTACAACAGCTAAGTTTTTTATTAGCGATCTGGTACTTACCGGATAAAACCACATTAGCCTTGACCAGCGACCCGCCGCATATCTGCATGTATGGAGTAAAAGTCTTCGAGTACACTCCGACATGCCACTGGAATGATGGGGCGTGGATTTCTCCCAATCTTGGGACTGGCAGCGACATTGACCCTGGCCCAGCAGCAGGGGAAGGGTACCCGAAGCCGGCTTGGTATTCAGGGTAATTGGAAGGTGGCTGTAAAGTATTGCCATTATTGATTGTAGGATTAATCCAGATCTGATTTGATGGGTAATTGGTACCAGGAATATGGTATCCAGTTCCTTCTTGCTTGCCAGGCGTATTAGGATATGGTAGATAAATATTGTCGTCTTTGATTAAGGGATTGATCCAATTCTGATTTGGTGGTTCGTAAAATGGATTTGGATGGCCAGGCTGATTTGATGAGTTATTGTTACCACGAGTATAATATCAAAGGGTATTAGGAGGTGGTCGATAAATGTTGCCATTTTTTATTGACGGATTTATCCAGTTCTGATTAGGTGGTACGTATAATGGATGCCCAGGTCGATATGATGGGTGACCAGGATAATATTTAGTTCCCTCTTGCTTTTTCATTATATTAGGAGGTGGCTGATAAGTATTTCTGATATCGAATGAAGAATTTATCCAGTTCTGATTTGGTGGTACGTAATATTGCCGATCAGATTGATAATATAATGGGTAGTAGTCATCGGGATAGTATCCAATTTCGTATTGGTTTCCAGATGTATTCGAATTAAGAATATTAGTTTTGGCGTCATATGCTCTGGTGTAAATCGAGTTCTGATTTGATGGTACATTAGATGGCTGATGTGATGTGTAAGTGTTACCAGGAGGATGGTATCCAGGACTAATTGATAGTGTCTGATAAGTATTATCATTATTGGCTTTAGTATCGCTCTGACTTGGTGGCATGTCTGATATTCGACCAGGCTGTTGTAATTGGTCCACGTAACCAAAAGAATTGTAGCCATCTTCCTGGTATCCAGGATTATTGAGCCTATAAGCATTGCCGTCATAGAGAGAGGGGTTGATCCAAGTCTGGTTTGGTGACACAGAAGACGGTTGAGGCTGCGATAGAAACTGGTAGCCAGGGGTTTGATATCCATTTACATCTCCAGGTTTAGTGGTTCCGTAAGTACCGTTAGCTTTAGTATTACTCCAGTCTAAACTTGTTTTAGGCGGCTGGTGTGATTGATATAGATCACCAATATTACCAGGACTATTGTAACTATTACTTACTTCATCTCCAGGGTTGTTGGAACGATCAATGCTACCATTGCTTTGTGGTATGTCCGATGTTTGACCAGGCTGTTGTGGTTGGTCAGGGTAAACAGTAGAATGGTAGCCACCATCTTGGTATCCAAGATTATTGAACCTATAAGCATTGCCATCATAGACAGAAGGGTTGATCCAGATCTGAATTGAAGGTGCATAAGACGGAGGTTGCGACGGGAACTGGTAGCCAGTTTGATAGCCGTTAACATGTGTGTTAGTGGATCCGTAAATATCGTTAGGTTTAGTATTAGTCCAGTCTATACTTGTTGTATGTAGCTGGTGTGATGGATATTGGTTACCACTGTCACCAGGACTATTGTAGCTGTTGCCTACTTCACGTCCAGGGTTGTTGGGACCATCTATGGTAGCACTATAGCCTGGGAAAATATGAGAGTCATAAAAACTTCTGTAAGGTTCTTCTGAGGCTGCTGTTATGCTCCAATTCTGGCTTGGTGGTGTATAAAACTGATCAGTCCGATAGGCACTCTCTCCTTGTCCAGGTTGTATAGTTTCATTAGTAATGCCATTATAAGCTGCAGGTTCACTCCAGGTCCGATTTAGGGGTATATGCCACGGTAAGGTTACTGGTAATTGGCTGGTGATTGCGGTTGCAGGTGATGGCAGTTCTGCTTGATGCGACAGTGCAGCTGAAACTGAAACAACAAATTTTAAAGTCAAAGTCAAAATGTTGTTTATTCAAATAGGTCTAGCTACAAGCACTATTGAATCGTTATAAAACAAGATTTTAGAGCAATTATACGATGAAAATTTAATAAAATAAAAATATATAAAAAATTTAGTAAGCATTATAAAAATGAAACAATCCCAAAAAGGGTCTTCAAGAATATACAAAAGAATTTGTTTCTTTTTAGGCTTCCGAATCAAAGGGGTGCAAACTAAACTTTATTACTGAGCCTTCGCCGTCTGTTCATCCGTCTATCACAGGGCTCTAAGTATTAAACCGTACTAAAGCGAATCTCCGTGCGTTTTGACCGCACGTGTCATGCTGTCCCATTATACTTAAAAATCTCCATTTTATAGATATTGTAATTCACAGTGATTTAGTTTTTACTATTAGCTGTGTAATTATTTGTAAATAAATAACTAAAATAAATAAATAAATAAATAATTATATATCATCATCATCATTGGCCTCTTACATCTATGAAAGATGATTTAAGCAGCGTCCAATAAAGTGCGGCACTTTCGAACGTGACTCGAAAGGCCGATTCGAGAGCGACAGCCTCGGCCGCATATTTGACATATAAATGTTGCACCTGTCGGTGCAGGGGGAAGAGTTGCGCGCTGGTGTCTCAGGTCACGCTTACGAGAAATTATATTTCAGAATATCATTGCTTTTAATGATATTTGCTGAGACGACGATGACTCACAAAGCCCTCACAAGTTCGCCTTTATACATATGCGTGTTTTGTAATGAATACCTATTTTTTTATTAGTTTATGTTAATGAAGTGATTACATACATACATACATAAATGCAATGACGAAAAATAAACGCCATAGGAACGCTGAAGTTTGGCCCATCACTGTAGCCGCTACAATAACAAATACATCAATAACACAGGGACAAGCTTACATATATAGACCTAGTCCCAAACTAAGCACAATATAAATTAAATCCATACTAATCCATACTAATATTATAAATTCGAGTGTGTCTGTCCGTCTGTCTGTCTGTTAGGTACCTCTTCACACTAAAACCCCTGAACCAATGTGGATGAAATTTCGTATGGAGATAGTTTGAGTCCCGGCGAAGGACATAAGCTACTTTTATCCTGAAATAAACCCTAATCTGCGATGAACGAATTTAAGGCGGACGAAGTCACGGGCAGAAGCTAGTTATTGATAATTTAAAGAAAGTCCCCATACAAGAAACGTGCTTTTTTGTTTTTCTTCGTGTAGAGTGGCACGGAACATGGAACCCTTCATGCGTGAGTTTGGCTCACACTTGGCTATTTTTATTTATCTGTGGTAAAAGTCCCAATGTTCCCACAATTCCAATATTGGCTCCGTAACAATGTTGATTTAGTGGACATTTTCGGAAATAATCACTCCTAAAGTAGCATAAATTGTCTATTGTCTAAACCATGTCCAAAAAATATTCCTATAACCATATGTGGATACCCAGCTACCCGAATACCAAAATGCGTGTTAGTCATGAGATTTATGAATGAATAAAAATAAAAAATATAACAAAGCTTTCTTTTGTCCGGAAAAGAATAGCGCGCTATTCTCTCCCCAAAACCCGACCGTCGGTAGTTTTATTTGCAAATCAGGAATTTTGTCAGGTATTTCAAAATTTGTATGTGGGAACCCTACTCAGATGAGATTGAAGCACAGACGAGGTCACAATAAAACGGATACGAGCTTCGGCCTAGCTTCGGCAGATGTTTTTCCTTAAACATGGTTATTGACCTTCAGACACCGTCTTTGAAAAAACGTTTTTTTTATTTATTTGTTGTCGTTTTGGTGTGTTAATTGGTATTATAACTAACATTAACTATAAGGCCGTGAGCAAGATATACATGGTAATTATTAACTTCAGTTTAGGTTTATATAGTTAGTTTTATTTTGTTTCTGTTTAGTTTTACTGTGAAAATTGTATTTCTTCCTAAAAAATCATTTTCTATTTTTTTAATTAAGTGTTAAACACTACTTTTATTTACAAATTATACTATTCCTTGCAATCCCCAACTTTGTTAGTAATTTCCGCGATCTTATCATAGAAATAACAATATCCAAAAAATAATAATTAAACAAAAACACAAAACCCGACTGCTTAAAAAATCTAAAAAGAAAAAAACAAGTCCAGTACCTACCCTTGTTAAGTTATAATGTTAATGTTTCATGATTCATGATCGATACTCACATAAAACAAATAATAAGTTCTAATGTGGAACATAGCGATTTTAAACAGTCAGGAAAATTTAGTGAGAACGGGTCGCAAACCAACTATAAATCGTTATAGTTCCTAACTGGTCATTCAAAATTAAAAATGATCAAAGAATCCTAATAATGATTTTCAAATCCCTATTCAATAATACTCCTCTTGACATAGTACGTCGATTTTCATTTTTTTCTTTTTCACAATATGGCGTCTCATTATCGCCATTTTGAGTTTTCATCATTTTCATATCTTTAGTAACATTTGCCCAATTAAGACGAATCGATTGACGTAAGAATCATCAAAATCGGTCCACGCGTTTGGTCTCTATAGTGCCAGATAGGAACAAACATACATACAGACATAAATACATAGACTGGTAAACACATGACCCTCCTTTGCGTCGCGCAGTCGGGTAAAAATGAAGATTTTTGCAATATCTCGCTACGTTAACGACTTTTATTCATGAATTTTTAAGAGTTCGATTATAAATTTCCTTATAACCATAGTTTTTAACTGTTACTTTTGCAGATTAGATGTCAAATGTAATAAAGATTATGACAGAATTAAAAAACCGTACAATCCTGCTTAGGACATATGAGGGTATTTTACCGATCGATTTTTTTCTCTCGAGTGTACATATATAACAATCCTAATTCGTTGTAGGTTAAAAGTTAACTCACCACACAACAGTAGAAGAAACATCACGGAATTAACGTAATAAATACGAGTATATGTGTGAACGTTACGAGTGTACAAGATAACTAAATTTATCCAATAATACTCGACCACAAAACTGGTTATTGTAATGAGACATGGGATGGGGATTTTCGTGCGTACGAGTCATTATCTGCGAAGATATAAGGCTAAGGGCATTTCAACCATTTGGGCGCATGCTTGTTTGTTACCTGTTTATCCTAATTTTACTTGTCTGTCCTAACCAGGTTAGGTTAGAAGTAAGTTAAGTTAGGTTTAGAAGCGTTTGATCGGCCGTTACGGTATGCGATTCCAAATAATGTAGTCTTATTTTTAGAAACTTATTTGGAAGTGGATAGGTCTAGAGCTATCCGATCGTTGCACCGATCCGATCGATCGAAATCCATGTTGCTACGCGTATCACACACTTAGATCGGACATGCGCGGCGTTATTGCCGCGCCGACGGTGAGCGTCCAAGCAGCGCGATATGCTGTCATACCACTCCACGGTGATCGGATACGAGCAAATGATACAAGTGTGGACGCACCTTAGTGTATACAGGGTTTACATTTTCGTACCTCATTTTGGTATTTTATGAAAATCGGCACGTTTAGCCCCGCTCTCTTCTACCCTGGTTTTATTTTCCATTTATGGCAATTTGTATGGAAACACCTTTTTTAATGACTGTATGTATGGATTGCGTTGACTTAAAAGCTTGTTTTTTTTACAGCTTCAAGGAAAAAAGTATCAGATTCCAGTCCGTTTCATAGAGAGGAATTCAAATTAATAATATTATTACAATATTGAAGACGTACATACTGATGTCTGAAACGGCCAAGCCATACTTTTGAAACCAAGGTGTAGGGTTAGTAAAATCAGGGCTTAGGCGCTTCAGGCCAGTTGAAGCCATACTTTTTAAGATGAGGCGTAGTGTCATTAAGTCAGAGCTTGAGGGCTTGGCTTTTCCTGGGATCGGATTTTTTTTTACAGAAAAAGCGTTGTGAGTTATGAGCTTGTGAGTCTTTGCTGCCAAATTTACATGAATTTTTTTTGGTGAGATCTCACTTCTTTTTGTAAGGTGTTATTTTTTTGGGCTTTTGCGTTTATTTAGGAATTCTCAGGAAGAACGATTTAAGTAATAAAATTTCTTTATATTATTTTTTTTCATCTTGGAGGGGGCACTACCTTGCCCCCAGATGCGCGGTAACGGGCCGCTTAAGCTGGCCCCTCTGCAAAGGCTCATTAAAAAATATATATAATAAGCGGGCTTCATATAAACTTGTGGACATGCAGTACGAATCTTAGTATTTTAGCATAGATTCGAAACAATAACATAGATTCGAAACAATAACCCATTTAATTTTAATTTTGCTATTTTTGCCGGGCGTTCAGCAAAAATTTTCTTTCTGATTTATTGCTTACTAGCTTCTGCCCGCGACTTCATCCGCCTTAAATTCGTTTATCGCGGATAAAGGTATTTTTCCGGGATAAGAAGTATGTCCTTCCCCGGGACTCAAACTATCTCCATACCAAATTTCATCCAAATCGGTTCAGCGGTTTAAGCGTGAAGAGGTAACACACGGACAGACAGACACACTTTCGCATTTATAATATTAGTATCGATTTAGTTAATATCGTTGGATTGGAAATAAGGTAAAGCGAGTGGGTAGTTTCGGATATTAGGAGGAGAGGGGTTGTCAATTTTCAAATTAGTTTGGCAGTGTAAAGGGACATATTAATTCTAGTTATTACAAAGTCAGCGATTGACAGTTTCTCTTTGTTATAATGATCCTTGAACACTTGCTAGTCCATGGCTTTATGAGGATTTCGTACATCAAAAGGAAATACGGAATCCTTATAGGATCACTTTGTTGTGAGGTCTATTTGTCAGTCTGGCCGTCTGTTTGTCGGTCTGTATGGCAACACCCTTAGTCTCAGAAGCGCGTTGAGGCATCAGGTTGAAATCACATCAAATACATTACCTGCGGTTCCTTGAAGCTATACAAAAAATGAAGCTTCTAAGTCAACTCAATCCAAAGATACAGTCAATAAAAAAGATGTTTCCATTAGGGTTACCAGATCGAAAGACCCTCTTATCTGAAGAAAAAATCAATTTGTCGGGATTTTTGGACTATGGTCCGTAGTAACAAAACTAAAATCAAATTAAAGTAAGTACGTATACATAAATAAATACTAGGAAAGAAAATTTATTTTGTAATTTCTAAATAATTATATAATAAGTTAGTGTGATTGAGGTTACACGCAAATACCGCTAAACTATTAAAAATCAATGGATAATTCCAAAGAAATGGTTTTTTCCTGACCTATACTATCATTTTATCAATAATGAACTAAATTTAATAAAGTAATTATTTTTTTAGGTGTCCTGCCGTTTGACCAAGAGTTATTTGGCAAAATTACACTTGACAAACAACGTTTAGCAAAAAAATGTTTCGCCAAGTGATCATTTTACTACTAGTCATTTTACAAATGACTCACTTTTCCAAATGATCGACAGTTAAATTTACATTTTATAAATAATTATTAGACAAAATTAACATTTAGCAATTGAGTTATACGGCAGAACTACTATTGGTCTAAAAACCTTTGGTAAAATGTATTATTCGACAATTGTTTTAATTAATGTTATCATTTATTAATAAATGTAATAATAAATATGATATGGGTCAAATTAATACACACTATTTGGAACATTATTATTTTTTAAGTTATTTGCTAACAATGTTCATGTGTAATTAGACTAATCATGAAAAAAACTTAGGTCGTAGGTTAGGTTAGGTTTGAATTATGACCACCAATAGCGGAGCGAGCGAAGCAAGCAGAGCGTCATAACGCATGATTGTTTGCTTTCTATCTAATCTTGCAACTTACCTGTAAATAATCTGCCCCAAATGAAAGTTGCAACCATGCAAAATTATTGCCATGAAAAAAGAAGTACTTTTTATGAAATAACATTTTGTTAAATGACATTTGGACAAATGCTTAATTTGCGAAACATATTATTTGGTAAAAATACAAAAGGCCAATTGATGTTTTATTATTAAACACATTTACCAAGTGCAGTGTTTGCTAATTGATCTTTTGCTGAGTGAGTTTTTGTAAGATGATACTTTTGTCAAATGTCTCGTTTGCCAAGTGATCATTTGGTGAAACGTTTATTTATTTATTTAAACTTTATTGCACAATACAAGAAAGTACAAATGGCGGACTTAATGCCATTAAGGCATTCTCTACCAGTCAACCATTAGGCTAAACAGAGAAATTATTGGTGCGGGAACGTTGTTTGTCAAATGGCCATTTGTCAATATTTTTTTGGTAAACCATTTTTTAGCCTGCCACATGCAATTTTGTGTTATTTTTCACAGATTTCGATTTTTCGTCCTTTTTCAATATTTAAACTAGACTTGAATTCATTCAATTTTCCTAAAATTGAGTCTAATCACTAATCAACTCTGCTTTTATTAAAACCATGCGTTGGATTGGAGTTGTTTTTTCGGGAGATTTTTTACTTTGTCGGGAGTCGGGAACACATACAAAAATTCGGGAGAATCCCGCCAAATCCCGACCATCTCGCGAGTCTCGTGACCCTAGTTTCCATACATATTGCCGTAATCCATACTAATATTATAAATGCGAAAGTGTGTCCGTTTGTCAGTCTGTTACCTCTTCACGCTTAAACCGCTGAACCGATTTAGATGAAATTTGGTATGGAGATAGTTTGAGTCCCGGGGAAGGACAAAGGCTACTTTTTATCCCGGAAAAATACCCTTATTCGCGATAAACGAATTTTAAGGCGGACGAATCGCGGGCAGAAGCTAGTGGGAAATAAAACCAGGGTACAGGACAGCGCAGCGGGGCTAAACGTGCCGATTTTCATAAAATACCAAAATGAGGTATGAAAATAGTGTATATATTGTGTCACTTAACGACAACAACAACAACACAGCAATTCTTTATTGCACACCAACAACAGAAACAAGACAATAGCGCCTTAACATAAAATACGGTAGACAATAGGCGGTCTTATCGCTAAAGAGCGATCTCTTCAAGACAACCTTAAGTGCATATACCGAAAACATCCTACACCTACACATATAAAGGTGCGTCCACATTTGTATCATTTGCTCGTATCCGATCATCGTGCCGTGGCATGACTGCGTATCGTGCTGCTTGGACGCTCACTGTCGGCGCGCCAATCGTGCCGCACTCTTCCGATATAAGTGTATGATACGCGTATCAAATGGATTTCGAGCGATCGGATCGGCGCAACGTCCAAACGCGTGATCGTGACATCTGATCTGATACAGGCAAATGATACAAATGTGGACGCACCTTAACGCTGCTGGACAACTTTCTGGGCATCTTCAAGGCGATGTTTGGCTTTGCAAGACATATTCGAGCCTTTCATAAACCGGATAAGAATAACTGACTGAGTCGCTGTCGCCGAACACGGCGAGGATGACTATTATTATTATTATTAAGTGTATATTTAAAGAATAATTATTCACGTTTCGTTAAACAGTTTTTTTACCAAATAAAATTTTATGAGATCAATCGGAACGGAACTAGTGACCCCGCTATGGGGCTGGTTGTTCTATCGCTTTAAAAAAATTCTCTGTTCACACACGCTAAAAGATTGTTTGTTTTCGTCAAAATATGTGATTATTTATTGTGTACTATCAACAGTTAACAAAAAAATTAAGGCAATATTATATTATTCCGTGGAGTCAGTAGTTCCGTCGATTTAGATTTTTTTCTTTAACTAGTATTCTGCCATAATGGAAGGAGGATAGTGTGATAACATTTCGCGACAAACATCACACGCATCGCTCCGTTTTTAACACGCTTTTATTAGGTCGACCTGTATGTAACTATGTAATGGAATCTAAGGTAACTAATTTAACCATCTTCCAAGGATCGTAGCGTCATGAAAATTGGCAGCTGTAAGTAGTTCTGATGACAATATAATAATATGGTACTTTCGAACTGATCTGATGATGGAGCCGGAAGGTATGAATTGGAACTTCATGATGGAACGTCGTATCATAGCTGTGGTTGGATTTGTAAGAAAAGTCTTGGAAAGCTTGTTTTTCTAGAGTATTTTAAACTATTAATTTATTTAGTTGCTGCCTATTCTCATCAGAACAACTTACCCCCAGCACTTTTAACCCCGCTCTCCCCTACTTCCTGTTGTCCTAGAAACTTGGAATATGTTATGAAGATAGCTTTTATAGCACAACGCACGTATAAATCTGAAAATCTTAATTTTTTGTCGGTGTACGTCAGTAACCAATATAAGATGACTCGACAACGCTTACTTTTTTTTTAAGGTGCGTCCACACTTGTATCATTTGCTCGTATCCGATTACCATGGCATGGCATGACTGCGTATCGCGCTGCTTGCACGCTCACTGTCGGCGCGGCGATCACGCCGCGCTTGTCCGATCTAAGTGTGGAATAGCAACATGGATTTCGAGCGATCGGATCGGCGCAACGTCAAACGCGTGATCGTGACACGCGATCATGCCACGGGACGAAGATCTTATCGGGCAAATGATACAAATGTGGACGCACCTTCAGGACATGCGATATTTTCTACAGAACCCTCGATGCGCGAGTCTGGCTCGCACTTGGCCAGTTTATTTATATAATTATCATAGATCCTGCTAAACCAGTTTTCGGTCTGTGTAATTCACTAAGTCTATAGGTGATTCCAATCCTTACCCTGTCAGACTGTTCGTATAAGTGGAGTCGTGCCGATAATTGCTATAAAATATAAATACGTCATTATTAAAAGCAATAATATTGAAATGTTCTTTCTACTGTCGATGTTGTATGGTAAGTTTTGTTTTAATTTTGCAGAATTAATATTTAATAGTCAGGTTTTGGTAGAAGTGTTGTTAAACGAAACCCTTATAGTTTCGTCGTCTCCGTATGTCACAGGTATTTTACTCAAAAACTACAAGATGTATATTGATGATTTGTATAAGCCGCAACTTAGTTTAGTAGTTAAATGACATAAAATAATATTTCTAGACCAGGCACTCCACTCCATACATGTAAGAAGCTGAAAACGATTTTCTTAGCAAACAACAACTAGTGACACATATTTCGTCAGTTTTTCTAAAAACACTTCAAGGTTTCTAAAAAATGAAAAATGTACAGGCATTTCATTTTACAACTTAAGGCGAAGAGATGGGGAAATGACCTTGCTCGTTCTGCCCGAACGTAATACTTCGAGCGCGCGCGCCATCTAGTACATATTCGATGCTCTCTCTCGACTCGTCGTATCGCGCATTGACTAGTTGTGAACTATCGACTCCTTTTGCAGTATGGTGGCGCTTGTTTTGAGGCTACTTTATTCCAGTTTATTTTTGGACCTTGCTGCTTGCTGAAATTATGTCTTTTGTCAATAGAAAGATTTTTGCTTGTGCTTATTTTAAATTATGGATTCGGAAGGATGTAAAGAGCTTCCGGACTGTCAACCATTTTCCAGATTCTGATGGACCCTGGGGGTTTCTACTGGTATTCAGGATTGGATGATCATTGGTGCATGGTGGTGATGGTGATGATGGTGATGGTGGTAATGGTGATGATTGGGATGGTGGTGATGATGGATGCTTGTGTTGTGATGGTGATGATGGTGACGGTGGTGGATGGTAGTGGATGATGGTGGTGTTGGTGACGGCTGATGATGATGATGGTGGTGGTGGCGTTGATGGTGATGATGATGATAGTGGTGTTGATGATGGTGGTGATGGTGATGATGGTGACAGTGGTGGATGGTAGTGGATGATGGTGGTGGTGGTGGTGGTGGTGGTGGTAGTGATGGTGGTGATGGTGATGATAGTGATGATGATGATGATGATGATGATGATGATGATGATGATGATGGTGTTGATGGTGATAATGGTGGCGATGGTGATGGTACCACCATCATCACCGCCACCACCATCACCACCACCACCATCCCCACCACCACCATCATCCACTACCATCGACCACCATCACCACCATCAGAACCACCACCATCATCACCATCAACACCACCACTATCATACCATCACCATCACTACCATCATCACCACCATCACCACCACCACCACGATCACCACCATCATCACCATCAACACCACCACTATCATACGACCACCACTACCATGCCACCACCATCACTACCATCATCACCACCATCACCACCACCACCACCATCACCACCATCAACACCACCACTACCACCACTACCACCACCATCACCACCATCATCACCACCATCACTATCATTACCACCACCGCCACCGTTCTTGTTCCCCAGTTTTAGGGACTCAAGAATCTCCAAGTAATTACGTCGCACGGAGCGACTCACGCCGCACAAAACATCAAGATAAAATGCCTAATAACACAAACAATAACATACAAAACAACATAACAAATCCCCGAAATAAACAACGCCTCAAAGACTACCGGTTCGTAATAATAATAAACACAGAGTACCTCGATATAAAGGCGTGACGACGGGGTGTGGAAATTAGAATTCTATTTAGTCCGTTAGTTAGATAATACAAAAATATTGGACACGTATTTTTCGTTTTTACATAATTATAAAAAAATACTCAGATAAATCGCGTTTAACTTTAAGAGTGGGGGCTCGTGACATCACTCCTAAGTAAAATGTGTACTTAAGTGTGACTACACGCGACATTTTGACTCAATGTATCGCCTTTATTTTTCGGGTTCGTAAAAAAAAGAAAAAAAGTCTCCAATATGTTTCCTAATCTACAAGACGGACTAATTTTCAAAATTTAGTCATCATCCCTATTATACTGGTACTAAATCGTAGAATTGAACGCATCAAAACAAAACAAACGCAATCAGTTGACGGAATGAATTCAAAAACATTATCGCTACGCTATGGATAGATGGAAGCGAGCTGGCAACGGCGTAAGCGCACGCCGCGCCGCCGTGGCGTAGCGCGAGCACGCAACGTCGCTTTCACTGCTAAAGCGCCTACGATTTACACTGATCAAATATTTAGTACGTTGACTTCGTAGAAATGTCGTAGGCGAAAGTTGATTTTGGGTTTAAACTCCGTATTACACAAATTAGACTAAGTTTCTTCCTATCAGTTAGTAGACCAAGGTTTTTAAAGTACATGTGCAAAATTTGGTAATGTAGAATTGCTCACAGGCGGAAAAAAAGATGTTGAATATTTTTAAAAACCTGCTTCTTAAAATTAGTTTCTAGGCCTAGTTACATCAGATAAGAACGAACTTACCCTATCAACTCATAATTAAGTATACATATATGTGTCCTGAATAGTTACTTTTCACATCTCTATATGCTACATATAATATCAAAAAAATTGCACAAAAACAGATCGATTTCAGTGATTTGACCACCCCTTCACCTTAATATAGTTTAGATTTCTTCTCAAAATCCATGATTGTTTTTTTTTTACAAGCTTTTAATCATTTCCCAAACAGATGTCATCCAAAATTAAAACGGCCGATCACATTAAAAAACCCAACTTGTTGCCTCACCACTCAAAGGAACTTTGACGTTTGCGTTTATTCATTCGGTCAATGAGTGAATGAATCGTTTATAGCTCATATCTTTCGCCTATAGTTGTAATTGCCACTTAAGGTACTTGTGACATCTCTTGTGGATTCAATTTAGGCTGCTATTTTTCTCCTTTTAGTTCTCCAGGACTCCATTTTGTAAACATGTCGGAACAATAAAGATTTTACAGTGTTTATTTTCACTTATTTGTTCTCTATTTGGAACTATTAGGTCTGAAAATCACTTATTAGTATCTTGCGAGTGGCAAAGCAGTGAATGCTATTACTAATACCAACTAATACTAATTATTTGCTTTTTTGTATTAATTTGTGATGAGTTTAATGTCTGGAACTTTATATCAACAGAAACAAATGTACAAAACAAATCTGTATAAATAGAGTTACACACGACGAATCATATTTTGACAGAGGCAATAGGAACATAAAATATTAAATGTCCTAATTTTGGTACTGTTAGTGGTTTTAAATAAGTGAAAATAACTGCTTTTTTAGTGTTTCAAGAATCTCCTATTGAGACTTAATTATGCGTTGGAGTGGCAATAAGGTACTTCTAGGCCTTAAAAGTTGCTATATTTTTAGGTTCGAAAAGGGCCGTAAAATTATCTCTTTAGCCACTATTGGTGATATACTGCTCCATTATACTAGTTATTTGGAATTAAAAGTTCCAAATAAGGGTATGTTCCCACTTAATTGTAAAAGTGGCTTATAAATGACTTTAGGGCCTTATATAGCACTATTGCTTCTTATTCAGTGACAATTAAATCCTGCATGCAACTTTAAGTAGCAAAATCGTATAACTCATATACAATTTTGAGTTGTGTTTAAAGCTATAAGTTTTATCAAACACTGTTAAACCACTCATTTAGAACATAAAGCTATAAGATAAGCTGCAAAATTCACTAATGTGCTGCTTGGGCGATTTTCATAAAATACCAAAATGAGGTATGAAAATGTAAATCCTGTATACACTGAGGTGCGTCCACACTTGTATCATTTGCTCGTATCCGATCACCGTGCATGGCGTGGCATGACGGCGTATCGCGCTGCTTGGACGTTCACTATTCTATATTATATATAAGGTACAAAACTGGAAAGTTTCATAAAAAATCGTCCAGTAGTTTTTGAGATTAAGCCGAACGTACATACATACTTTCACGTATATAAAATAGTAAGGATTTTAAGGACACTCGTAGGATGTATAATTTCTATCTAATGCTAATTTTAAATTTTACCAATAAATTTTAAGACTTCCTGGTACCTATTGAGAGATTTTATTTTCATGATCTTTTCTTTCTGGGCCATAGTTGGATGCCTGGACTATAGTTTTTGGACTTGGTAGGTTAGGTTAGGTAGGTAGGTTGAATGGTTCTTACAAACACTAATAAAGTAAATATCACCCTTATTCCAAAGGGGTGACCTCGTAAGGGTCCCGGGGAGTCGCTGGATACGGTCTGCGCAGGATTACGCCCTGTACGGGAGGCCAATGTTCAGTAGTGGACGTCCGTGGCTGATAGATAGATTACGTAATATATAAAAATCTGATGCCTTTTTTTGAAGTCAGTAAAAATCATTTGAAAGGAAAATTGTATGTTGAAGGTTAAATTTAATCCAATTAAGAGTGACTTCATCCACGCCTTTAGATGCATTTATAGGTTTTTTATATATAATACTCGTACCTACAACAATTTTATGACAGTCAATCAGATTTTTTAGAGTTATTACGTAACTTCATGCTGGCAGTCAAAATGCATAAAAAAACAATTTTAACGTGTATAATATTATTCTTCTTTTATTAGCAATAATACTGATTTGTAATCATCTTTTATATCTTAGATTTAGTAAATTAAAATTTAATTATTTAATGTGGTTATAAGTATTTGTACGCTAATCTGACAAAACATATAAATCACAAGCTGATTTTAACACCTGCTTATACGCACCTATGTTTAAACACATAAATGCTCCCTCTTCAAACTAAGCAAAGCTTATAGGCGACGATATACGTACTTATAGATATTCTCGTAATACTTAAATACATAGAAAACATCCATAACCACGAAACAATCGTTCGTGCTGATCGCAAAACACTTGTCCTGTCCGGGATTCGAACCCGGGCTAGCCAGCTTCGTAGGCTATGGTGCAACCAACCTAGTCAAAAGTGTCCTCTCAACATTTGGTAACATTATTTAGCGCTTAGAATTTTTTTTCAGCACTTGTGACTTGAATATACCCTAATATGTTATACGTTGTAGTTTCAGAGGCCCTGAGCTACCCCAACCCCGGTTATTTTCATCCTCCACCACAGCCACCTATACCAAGTCAAAACTGGAATCCCGCCGCCTATACTGGAAACAATGGGTATGGTCAAGGTCACCAAGGTCACCAAGTATCCAATGGTTATCATTCCAACTACCAATCACCATATCAATTTGCTCTGTCTTACTTGTCACCAAGTCATCTTGACTCTGACGATGGTACAACCTATAGTAATGAAACTAATCACTTTCAACATCAAGAAGACGATAAGATCCATTAAAAATACCCATCGCAGTCCGGTTTTGATAAATTTGAGCCAAACGATGATGAAAATAAATCGAGTCAATCAAAAAATGGTCAAGATGATCATGAACCGAGTCGATTCGATCACGGTTAAGATGATACTCATCATTATTGTCAATTTACTAATACTTATGATCCAAGACGACCGGTCTAGCTCCGTGGGAGTAACTTTGCCTGCGAAGCTGAGGTTCTGGGTTCAAATCCCGGTAAGGGCAAATATTTGTGTGATGAGTATAAATATTTGTTCCTGAGTCTTGGATGTTTTTTCTATATAGAAGTAGTATATCTATGAAATATATCTTCGTGTAGTACCCATAACACAAGCCTTATTGAGCTTACCATGGGACTAGTTCGATTTGTTTAAAATTGTCCTGTAATATTTAATTTATTTTTTCATTCATAAAAAAAAAGTCAATCAGATACCGATAATAACACTCAAGAAACAAGCAAAGCAGGAAACGATTCAGACAATATTAATGATATAAGTCAATCGGGAAACGATTCAGACAACACTCATGATTTTAGTCAATCGACTTATGTCCAAAATAATGCTTATAATTCAAGTCCGTTAGAAAATGGCGAAAATAGTAGGTGTTGATTTTTATTCATTTTTAGTGGAAATGGAGATAGTAATAATTCGAGTCAAGTGAAAAATTATCAATATAATACTCATGACCCGAGTCAAGCGGGGAATGGCCAAGGTAATAGTTATGAAGTTGTTCAAATGTGGAACTATAAAGATACAAAAGATGAGCTCAGACAAGAAGACGCATCTAATGGTGAGTTTTGTTAATTTCTAGCAAGATTGAATCTCTAAATTTTATCTACTAACTAGTATACGATTATATTACATAAATAAGATGAAATAAGGATGAATATAGATATGGCAAAATAAGAAAACAAAATAAATTCATTACTAAAAAAGTACAAACATATTTTACAGAAAGTGTGTCCATTATAAAAATAAGTTTAATTATTATTCGTGTTTTTTTACTGTTAAGTGTCTCCGGTAAGCTCGGTTCTCCATACTAACGTAGTTACGCTCTCATTTTAAAACGACGAGCTAGTTTGTTCTGAAATAAGTTAAGGTATATGCAGGCCTGTAATTAGTTTATGTAGCTTCAGATACCATAGTAAAAAAAATACAGCGAATTTAAGTTTTTCATACAAAACCTTTTTTTGTTGTATTTAAACACACAAACTTGTACAAAGTTTGGTTACAATCCAAGGTTTTAAAATGAGAACGAAACTCCGTTTGTATGGGAAGGTGAAATTCGACCGAGCTTGCCGGGGACTCTTAATTGCAAATCCTTCTTTTCATATAGCTATACTAAAATATTTCCCACAGCCGTTTTTTGATAGCCGTCATCCCTGTGCATTTACGCCTTTGCATCATCGCGATTGTACAGGGAAGACGGCTGTTAAAAAACGGTTGTTAGAAAAAATCAACTTAGGTATAACTATTCCATCAAGTCAGGATTTCATCAGTTACAGAAAACAAAACAGAATAGTTTTTATGCTATGTAAGACCCAGTACGTTAGGTAAGATTTATTTTATAAAAGTTCTTAAAAGTGTATGGTTTCAGTTTCAGTTAGAGCCATATTTATACCAGAACTAAACATGAAGAAGAAGGCAAGGGAAATTATGTTATACGCAAAATACGCCAAGGACTCCAAAATTTTCAGTCTCTCAGAATATACTCAATGTATTTCGACCTCGCTAATAATTTATTTATTTATTTTTCAAAAAGTTACACAGCATTACAGTAAAAACCAAGGCACTGTGAACTACAATAAAACAAAATACAAAAAAAAAACCTTAAAACTAGTTTGATTTAGGCGACATAACTCCGTGGCTCCGTTGCGTCGTCTGATCTGGTGTAGGATTTGGCAGAATGCCCCGGAACTGCCTAAATACTACACCCTTCGGCCAGAAGTCTGCACTTGCGATAGTGTCCTGCAACGGACGCGGCACGCGCACCACAAACGAGCTGAAGTGCACGTAGTGGTATAATCAATTGATAACTTAAGGTGCGTCCACATTTGTATCATTTGCCCGATCAGATCTTCGTCCCGTGGCATGATCGCGTTTCATGATCACGCGTTTGGACGTTGCGCCGATCCGATCGCTCGAAATCCATGTTGATACGCGTATCACACACTTAGATCGGAGAAGCGCGGCGTAATCGCCGCGCTGACAGTAAGCGTCCAAGCAGCGCGATACGCAGTGATGCCACGCCACGGTGATCGGATACGAGCAAATGATACAAGTGTGGACGCACCTTTATCTGTGTTGCTAGAATAAGTTACTTGACTGACAGATCAAGCCTCCCTAACGCCTAACGCGTTTGACGCTCGGAATCAGAATCAAGTGTCATGATTTTGTATTTGTTATGACAGTTGATTCGGATACCAATTGTCAAAATTTCGTTAGGCAATAAACCCCCGGGTCCTTTTTATGAACTGTCAACACGTACACTCAAATAATATGAACATCAAGTTTTAAAGAATAATAACGATGACGTCAGAATGCTATATGGTCCTGCCTCCTTATTTTTAGTTTTTGTTCATTTAAAAATCACTTGAAGTGTATAAATAGGTGTTTATAGATGTTGACAGCAGGAAAGCCACTTAGAGATCTATAAGACAAGAACTCTTCGATATCCTCAGATGACATGCCAACATCCCCAACCCGACTCCACTACCGGTTCAACTGCAGGATAAGCCTGGCATGGGATCAGAACCAGTCCCGACCCTCGGCAAGCTGAACGCACCATCCTTTCAGTGGCACGTTGGAGTCTACACCAAGACTTTTACTCCATACGTGCAGATATGCGGCGGGTCGCTGGTCAAGGCTGATGTGGTGATATCAGGTATGGACTCCGGACCTTGGGCGAGCTCTATGCCCCATCCTTCCAGTGAAATTTCGGGTTCTTTTTAGAACTGGGTAGATGGGGTCGAGCTGCGCAAGGCACAAGGACTGCAGAGGCATTTTTATTTAATAGCGTTAAAATTTGAGTCAAGTTCTGTTTTCTGGTAAACATAAATGTAATAGTAAGACTTTTAAGTAGGTATACAAGGTTTCCTCATAACGAAACTGTTCAGATCTATTTAAATCATAAATCCAGATCGTCATCTTTTTCTCAATCTCTAATATTTCATGCACGATTTCCCCTGGCCCTTATTTTATAAACGTGACATGTGACAATTGACAACGACAATTCGACGTCCATTGCTGTGTCGCCGAGTATGTGTATGCCTGGCATCATGATGGAGAAGTAATGTAAGCCGAATTGTCGTTGTCAACTGTCATCTGTCACGTTTATGAAATAGGGGCCCAATCGCGCACAGACCCAGGTGCAAAATAAAAGGTTGAACCTCCTCCCCCCCCCACCGGTTGGGTCGAAATTTGCCGGACAGGGGCCACGGGCCTCGATGAGCTTGGGAGCCTTAGTGCTGTGCACCGCTTCAACCTTCGGTAGCTACGCCACTGGATGACTCAAGATTTTTTGTTCCAGCTGCTCACTGTTTCTGGAATGACATTGACGGGATGCTTCGAGCGGCACTGTTCGCGGTGGCGAGCGGCAAGCTGCTACGACCTTGGAAAAATTCGAGAGACTCTTATGCACAGTATTCCGATGTAAGTATTCTGACTAATGTTTGTCGTTCAGACAACATTTATAAAAAAATAATAATAATAATAATATTGATTCAGTTTCTTCATTGACGAACAGCGCCATCTCTCCGGCAATCCTAATACTTGCTGGATAAGCAATGGGACAGAGACGAAGCGTGATACGCATGTCTTGGAGTATGGCTAATGCGCTTAGAGTTAAAAAACAAGTTACAAACAGAGGGCGCTCATAGTACTAACTAGATTGTTTTTGAAAATTCCAAGCCACGTGCGTAAAGTTGCGATAGCTAAAGGTGCGTCCACACTTGTATCATTTGCTCGTATCCGATCACCGTGCCGTGGCATGACTGCGTATCGCGCTGTTTGGACGCTCACTATCGGCGTGCCTTGCTTGTCCGATCTTAGTGTGTGATACGCGTAGCAACATGGATTTCGAGCGATCGGATCGGCTCAACGTCCTAACGCGCGATCGTGACACGCGATCATGCCACGGGAGGAAGATCTGATCAGGCAAATGATACAAATGTAGACGCACCTTAAGTTGTTCAGAGCAGTTCTGCGTTAAAAAAGAGGTTGCAGGTTCAAATTCTGCTTGTAATTTAGTTGGTTGTATTGTTTTTTTCCTTTAAGGGCCAATTTTCATTTTGTTGATGAAAACCTCCATTGAGTTACAAAAAAGTAGGTACCTATGTGGATTTCGTAACTTAATGGAAGTTTTCATACAACTTTTGTAAGTCAGATCGGAAACTTATGTTTTTCGTATACAGAATGATGGACTCTATGTAAGTACCAATTTTCACCCAAATCGGACGAAATAAAAAAAAAACGTCAACTAAATATAAATTAACCCTTACAATCAAACTCTGTGTTACAATATTAATTTTAATATATCAATATTCAGGTAAAAGACATCAAGATGGAGGTATCCGTTTCAATGGCAGCAGAACCAGCTTCCAGGATGACATTGCCGTCGTGATGATGACGAGCTCTTTCAAGTACGCTCCGGGGGTGAAGCCTGCCTGTGTCAGCTTCGACTTGGAGCTGGATCGGCAGCAGCTGAAGACCGGGAGTAAGGGAACGGTAGGTTGTTTGCTAACGCCTGATTTCACCACACTCTCTTAGCTGGTAATAGTCGATTTACGGGCTACGCCTGTCAATCAATCAATCAATCAAATAATGCTTTATCAAAGTAGGCCTAGGTACAAGCACTTTCGAATTGTCAGGTACAGTACATTAGAGAAGTGTTTACTGGGAGACATACAATATGATCCAACATTTGTTGCAAGGATTAGGGAAAACCCAGAAAAACATAATCAGATCATTAAAGTTAAGTATAATATTATTTATAAAATCATCATTTCAAATAATAAATAAATAAATATTACGGGACAATTTTACACAAATCGCTCTAGTCACGTGGTAAGTTCAATAAGGCTTGTGTTATGAGTACTAGACGACAATATATTTATTTATAGATATATTACTTATATACATAGATAACATCCAAGACTCAGGTACAAATATTTATGCTCATCGCACATATATTTGCCCTTACCGGGATTTGAACCCAGGACCTCAGCTTCGCAGATAACGTTACTCCCACTGAGCCAAACCGGTCGTCAAATGGTCGATATTGACTGTACTCCTCACATAAAAATAAAATTTTGATGCGAAATGATAGTTTCTATATCGTTCGTGTACAGTGCGACCTAAAAGAGTAGAAATTAAATAAAATGGAACTAAAAAAAAACATACTAAATTGTTGCCATGTTTAAGGATTTTGCGTCAAAAATGTGACAGTTATGTAGAAAGTGGTGCCCTCATTTAATGTCTACTCTTTATGTCGCACTGTAGCATATTTGACGACGCAACAACTTATACCCAGCCAAGACATACCCCTTTTAACTATTAACCCTGACGATGACGACTGACTCTGACGAACTCGCCGACAGAATCAGACACACCTGACAGCCTTACACGACCTGACGACCCAAGCCCTGGATATCCGCGCCTTTAAAAGGGCAAAGCGCAGGCATGTCAGGAGACCTCGACACCTACTGACTGACCCGGATGATGTCATCACGGCCACCATTAAACAATGGTACCCTGATGACTCATCCGACACTGACGACATCTACAGAGATGAACCATATCGCTGACTTTTGTATGGAACGTGACGCCAGACGACAGGAACGACGCTTGCGTAACCAGGCACGACGACGTAACCAACCGCACACTTTACTTGCACGCCGACGTCTCGGCCAGCGGGGACGCCCACCGCGGAAACAACAGTTTAACCACAAGACCGTAGAGAAAAGCATAGGCCGACAAACAACCGACACACAGACTGACGCAACAACAAAATAGTGTGAAGACTAGGAACACTATTGCTGCTCGTAGCGCCCGCGCGCGGCCCCACACGCTAGGTGCCGAGGATGTCGTGGCATCCTGCCGCCTAGCACAAATGACGACGGTAACAGCAGACATGCTGCCGTACAAATTAAATTACATGACATGACATGACACTGTAGCATGTTTTATGAGCCTTTAAAATTTGGTGAGGCTATTCATTTTTAAAGTATGAAAATATTAATAACTAAAAATACCATTTAATAACCTATGAAAAGTATGGTAACTTGTTATGAGACCGTTTCGATAAACGCAAGTTTTAACATAGCTGCAGAACAAAGTTTTTAATTTCCCCATACAAGGTACATACAAGGCCGTGTGACGTCACAGGTTTCTAGGCTTTTGGATTTAACGTTTCTTGGGAAAATAAAAAGTGTGATTTTAACTTCGTTATGTGCTATGTGTATTTCGCACGGCTGCAAAATTATTTCGTTTTTCGTGCCTTGAAAGCGTCGTTATGCTCAGCAATATTTTTTTGCACCACTCGCTCCGCTTTTGGTTTAATTTTAGATTCCCTCACTTACTACCAAATAACAACTATGCAGCCTTGCATAACAAATAACTATTTCCTCTGAGCATTCACTTTTTAGGTCGGGTAGATGTTCAAAGTACTCATGTGTCTTAAGTCTAGTGTAAACTTACATATTTATAAGACCTTTTTAATTTTTTTTCAGTCTATAACAGATCTTAAGTTTTAAATTACATGTTTATAAGACCTTTGCATTTTTGAAGTGAAAACTTCTTTAGCGGCGCTTTGCACTTTTTGTGATGGGAAAAAAAAGTTAAATTCGCGACAGGTCACGTGACCGACAGATTGAAAATTCGTAAGACGGACACGTGACCTGATCGAAAAACTGTTACAATGCCATTGAAGCCAGTAGGATTCTAATAGTTCTGAATTGTTACATCTTTAATGTAATATAAATTGTCATGTTTGTGTACGATAGCGCAATAAATGAATATTGTATTTTACCGCATAAATGATAGTACTTTTATACTGATAATTAAAACAATTCGTGCAAAATTATACCCTAACCATTCCAAAATATCAAAAATGCACCACGTTAATATTCAAGTTTTCACTTCTGCCGGCACTCCCGGAGTGCAACCCGTTGTTTTTCGTCTATAACAGGTCTTAAGTCTAGTGTTTAAGAGACCTTTTTTAAGCATTTTGGAAAGTTTTCGCAATTTGCACATCAGTTCAAAGTACGTCGGCCCTATAACTCGCGGGTTTTTAACGTGCAGCGCGGTGTGGCGCGGCACTGACCAGAACTGTAGGTACCGTGCTGCGCAGACACTTATTAGTTACTAGCTTTTGGCCACGACTTTGCCCGCCTTAAATTCGTTTATCGCGAATAAGGGCATTTTTCCGGGATAAAAAGTTGCCTATGTCCTTCCCCGGGACTCAAACTATCTCCATACCAACTTTCATCCAAATCGGTTCAGTGGTTTAAGCGAGAAGAGGTAACAGACAGACAGACAGACACACTTTCGCATTTATAATATTAGTATGGATATGGATTATACTTATATTATTTATACTATTATTTATTCTGTGACTTAACCGTCACTTCCACTGACTTGTGCAGTGCATACATATCCAGTTCAGTATTCAGAACAGTCTTCAGATACTTTAAATCCAGTCTTGGTCCTTAAACTGTACAAGATTATTTTTCTTCTCTTCTAGATAATGGGCTGGGGCCTAAGCCGGCCCAATGGACCACCGTCACAGCGCCTCAACTTCGTCAGGCTACCGTACGTAATTATCGAAGAGTGCGTCTGTTTAGCTGATCCCAGCTTCCTCAAGTACATCACTAGTGATAAGATTTGTGCTGGGGACCAGAGGTCTGGTAAGCACCAAATTTTTTCACCTAGTTTCTATGTCAGACTCAGTGGCCATCAAAGATGACTGATTCTGCTTTTTCAAAAATAATTATAAGTAATAAATATTAAGGACAATCTTACACAAATCGACCTAGTCCCAAACTAAGCAAGACTTATACTATGGGTACTAGGTGACGATACATAATATATAGATAAATTATAATACTTAAATACATACAAAATGTCCAAGACCCAGGAACACACATTCGTGCTCATCACACAGACACTTGCCGTGGCCGTGATTTTTTTTAATGACAGGAGGCAAACGAGCAGACGGGTCACCTGATGGTAAGCGATCACCGTCGCCCTACACTTGCATCACCATAGGAGTCATTAGTGCGTTGCCGGTCTTTCAGGTGGGAGTACGCTCTTTTCTTGAAGGCTTGAAGGTCGCATTGGTCCGGAAATACTGCAGACGACAATTTATTCCACAGTTCAGGACTTCAGGATTCGAACCCGGGACCGCTAGCTTCGTAGGCCGTTGCGCAACCCACGGACCCAAACGTGTCAGCAAATCAGGTTTATCTACTGATTGCAATGATCAGATCAGATATTTTATTTTGACTACCATCCCTGTATTTCAATGTAAACTTTCAAGAAAGTTTATGAAAGGTTAGTACTTGTGATGCCTTCAATATGCAGTGTGCAGTTGCACTGTATAAAATTAATAATGGGTATTGTAATATTGTCATCGTATCTAATATAAGACACTAATGAAAATAATAAATTCGCCTAATTGTGGTGTCTAAGGCACTATATAAGATGTCCAACATTTGTTCATGGGGTGCATGCGGAACCGCGCCCACAGAGAGGCGCTGATGACGTCAGCGTCATATGGGTTTAGATTACCAAACCCGTATGATATGGGGGCTTTTATGCACGTTCTTGCCAATCCAACAATGCACTTGTAGTATAAAGTATAAAGCTTAGCAGATTCTGATTTTTTACGAAAATCTTGATGTTTTACCAACACTATCTTCGTGATTTTTAAAGTGAATTTCATCACTAAGAATCTATATTCTTGAAATACAAAGATCCAAATAATGAAATAATTTCAAAACTCCGACCGGATTTGAACCAGTGCCTTGTGCCTTGCCGGGGCGCACGCTCTGCCAATTGAGCTACCGAGCCCAGTCTTTAAATTTTGTTACTACTTTTTACAAGATCTTTGTATTTTTAACCGGCTTATCGCCGTCAGCGCACCTGGTGAACATCTATGAAACTAAATGTTCACCCTAACAGAGCGAACTAAAGTTTTTAATCAGTGCGTCCTACCCGTCACGACCTACGGAGCTGACACCTGGACACTCACGGTAGGGCTGGTCCACCAGTTCAAAGTCGCTCAGCGAGCTATGGAAAGAGCTATGCTCGGAGTCTCTCTGAAGGACAGGATTCGTAACGAATACATCCGACAGAGAACCAAAGTTATCGACATAGCTCAAAGAATTAGTAAGGTGAAGTGGCAGTGGGCCGGCCGTATCTCGCGAAGAACCGACAACCGCTGAGGTAAACGTGTTCTTGAGTGGAGACCGCGACTCGGCAAACGTAGTGTAGGACGCCCCCCGGCCAGGTGGGATGACGATCTGCGAAAGACTGCGGGCAGATGCTGGATGCGTCAAGCTGATGACAGGGCGCTATGACGCTCATTAGGGGAGGCCTATGTCCAGCAGTGGACTAATATAGGCTGATGATGATGATGAACAGAGCGAACTTTACAGTTGCCACATGATAGCTAGAGATGTCGCTGAAGTGTCAACATTGATTTTTTACGAAAATCTTGATGTTTTACCACCACAATCTTCGTGATTTTTAAAGTGAATTTCATCACTAAGAATCTATATTCTTGAAATACAAAGACCCAAATAATTAAAAATTTCAAGACCCTGACCGGATTTGAACCAGTGCCTTACTTATGCCTTGTGACTGGGCTCTGTAGCTCAATTGGCAGAGCGTGCGCCCCGGCAAGGCACAAGGCACTGGTTCAAATCCGGTCGGAGTCTTGAAATTTTTTCATTATTTGGATCTTTGTATTTCAAGAATAAGCAGATTCTGTCAAGATAAATGGTTTAAACCATAAGTAAAAATCATACTTTTCTGCAGGCCGAGCCCTTTGCCGGGGCGACAGTGGCGGTGGACTGGTGTACTACGCGGACACCGTCCCCTACCTGCGCGGCGTCGCGTCGACGGCCCAACGCGACGATAACGAGTGCAACGTGTACGCGATCTCGAGCTTCACGCATGTGCTTGCGCATAGGACGTTTCTAGTCGACCACGTACCTGATATTGCCGAGGGCTGTGAGGCGTTGTATAATAATGGAACTAGAATTAAAGACACATCGGCTGCAGCGCTGCTGGTGGGTACCGTCAAGTTGAGACGTAATAGCCAGCTTTTGATAAGGAAAACGGTGCCCAGTTGGGTATTTGATTAACAGACTAAACCAACTCCTTTCTATGAAAAGTCAAAACGCTCAGAGAGTACGAATTTTCAAAGAAAAAAGTTTTATGACGCATAATGTCATATTGTTTATTACCCTTTATTTCGCAAAACGAAAAGAAAACCACAATACAAGCCTCGGTGCCGTTATATAGAGTTAAAAAAATTTATTAAATATAAAAAAAAACAAAAAATGGGGAAAAATTATGTATATTCGGATATACAGTATGAAGTCAAATCAAATCAAATCAAATCAAAATATCCTTTATTCAAGTAGGCTTAGATACAAGCACTTTCGAATTGTCAGTTACAATGAGAGAAGTCTTTGCTGGGAAACATACAATATGATCCAACATTTGTTGCAAGGATTAGGGAAACCCAGAAAAACCTAATCAGATCATTTAACTTAAGTATAATACTTACTTATTATTGATAAAATCATCATTTTAAAAATTAAAATAATTAGTAAATCTAGAATGTGTCTAGAATAAAATTCTAAATGTCAGAGTATATAAAACAATTAATATGCGTGTACCAATTAACTATTACAATATTGTCTTAATTATACTTAAAACTTTTACAATTGTGTTATAACTAATTTATAATTGATACACGCAGAGGAGATGTACAATTTCTCCAGATCAATGTTAATATAAAATATAAACTATTTTTTTTTTTCAGAGATGTATAAGGTCTCTAGGCGTCACGACATGCGATAAAATTAAATATAATAATCTGACTGAATTCTACTGAGATGTTTAAGGTCTCTTAGGGGTCAAAGTGAATAATACATTAAACATAATTATTATTAAATCTAAATTTCTTAGAGATGTATATGGTCTCTAGGCGTCATAACATGCAAAAAGATAAAATTTGTTAATTAAAATCCTCAGAAATGTTTAAGGATATACCTCTATAAATAAAACAAAACTCTTAGAGATGTATACACTCTAAATCAAATAAAAAATGAATAACTTCAATCGAGTACAGGATGAAGTCTCTCACGTCATCAGTTCATTAAACACTGGTAGGCAGTTACTAGGTATACAATTAATTTGGCCCTTGCTAGCATAAACAGACCGGACCCCACAAACGGCACCCGTTCACGAGCATGACGCATATCTCAGCCATCGCCTCCCTCAACCATATTTTAGGGAAGGTTGCGACCCGATCAACGACGCCACCGTAAGCAAAGACCTTTAAGCGAGCATGACATGCTCACACTGCCGGGCATTAAACACTAATAGTATTGCCTGGTGAGAAACAACAAATGTGCTCTCATGTTACATTAAATGCGAACTATTATTACCTCTTAAAATAATGCTTAATTTACATACACAAGACTAAACTACTGGCTTAAAGACATCTTTATCGTCTAAAAAGTCATTTACAGTATAATACGCCTTGTTTAGTAGGTGACGTTTTATGTGGGACTTAAATTTGCTGCAAGGTAAATTCACTACATCGGTAGGTATTTTGTTATAGAAGCGTACACAGTTCCCCACGAACGAAGTTCCGACCTTGCGGAGACGATGAGCAGGCATGGCAAGCTTGTTCTTATTTCTTGTATTGTAGTGGTGAATGTCACTGTTGTGTTTGAAATCATGTTGATTTTTCCGAACATACATAATATTCTCGAGATTGTACTGAGATGCTACGGTGAGAATATTGGTTTCCCTGAATTTTTCTCTCAGTGATGCACGAGCTCCCAGTGCATAGATTGAGCGTACTGCCCGTTTTTGTAGTACGAAGATGGTTTGTATGTTCGCCGCCTTGCCCCACAACAGAATTACATATGACATTACACTATGAAAATAACTGAAGTACACGAGCTTTGCCGTCTCGACGTTTGTTAACTTTCTGATTCGCCTCACTGCATAGGCTGCGGAGCTTAGTTTACCTGCAAGAGTGGCTATATGCGCATTCCATTGCAGTTTAGAGTCCAAAGTAACACCCAGGAATACTGTTTTGTCTTCAAATTCTAGCACATCGCCTTTCAATGTCACCTTAGCACAATCTACTTGTTTCACATTCGGTAATGTGAATTTGATGCACTTGGTTTTCTTGGCATTTAAAAGTAAGTTATTTGCAGTAAACCAATGTACAATAGTAGACAGCGCATCGTTTATAGTATCGAAGTTATTCTCTCTTCTTTTCACTTTAAAAAGAAGAGAAGTATCATCTGCGAATAACACGATATCATGTTTATCTTGCACAAGGTTTGGTAGATCATTGATATACACTAGAAACAGAAAGGGGCCTAGAATTGAGCCCTGGGGTACCCCCATAGCAACAGATGACCCAGTTGATTGCATCCCGTTGATGACTACGCGTTGCGTTCTGTCTGATAGGTATGATGAGACGAGGTCAAGTGCACCGTTCTTTATTCCGTAGTGTTCCAACTTACGCATTAAATTATTATGGTCACAAAAAATCCCAATAGCATCTTGAGCGTTTTCCCAGGCATCAAAGATGTGTTTAACTAGCACTACCCCAGCATCAGCAGTGGAGCGACCTTTTGTAAATCCAAATTGACTGCTATGAAGTAGGTTATATCCATTAAAATGAGATGTAAGTTGATTAAGAATAAGTTTCTCAAAAACTTTACTCAATGCGGGTAGTATTGATATTGGTCTATAATTTGTGGGGTCTGTTTTCGTTCCTGATTTAAATAAAGAAATGATCTTGCTGTGCTTCATCAAATTAGGAAATACTCCAGTGTCAATACATTTGTTGAATATATCAGCCAAATATGGTGAAATCGCCTCTATTATTGAATGTAACACTTTAACGGAAAGGCCCCACAGGTCATCAGTCTTCTTCAAATTTAACGATCTAAAGGTTTTGATAATAGTATTTGGAGTAACATACGTAAATTTGAAGAAGTCTTTACATTCTGGTACATAGGTACATTTAAAAGTAGAGAAAAGAAGTAAAGGGTTATCAAATTAATATAGTCAAATATCTTGCAAGATTTGACTACAAATCCTTGCACAGGTGAAAATAAATAAAAGCTTGTAATAACTTATTTATACTTTTAATCACTTTATATAAATAGTAAATGTGAAAGGTAGGGTCGATGGTACTGGTACAAACATGGTTTATGAAAATTTAATTAATGTTTTGCAGACTGATACTTCTCAACAATCAATACAAGAAAACGTAACAAGCAGTACTCATGATTTACAGAAACAGAATGAGAATGAAGATTTAAATATCGGCAAAGAAGAGAAAAGGCTAGGCTACCAAAAGGAAAAAGAACAGACATCAGAACAGGGATGCTTGGAATCGAAGGTTACAAGTGGAGAGTCTATGACAACCAAACCGAATGACAAGCAGGATTCGATGATAATGAATGTAACAAATGAGGAAGCAAATCCTAAAGTAACAAGTTCACTGAATCCATGCACACAAAGTGGATGGCAAGAGAAAGTGACGACGATAGAGACAAATGAAGCAGCTGCGGAAAATATGACATCTGGAGAGAAATAAAGCAGCAAGAAACTTCGCAAACTTCTAATTTTAATAATATTTCCTTCTGTTTCCGCGATTATTACTCATTGAAATAAAATAATTTAACGGATTATATCGCGTATATTATCTCATGTTAGTTCCCGACGTTTCGAAAGCTTTTCAGCTTTCCATGGTCACAAGTGGACTGAGAAAAGATATATTTTCCTCTGTCAAAATTACAATTTGTGCCAAGCTTCCGAATCGTCTGGAACTAAAATGAGATAATATACGCGATATAATCCGTTAAATTGTTTTCTAATTTTAATGTTAGTGAATGAGTATAATATATATCAATTTGATTTTGATTTTGATATTAATTTACGTATAAAATATATTAAAAAAGGAAAAAATAGAGAGATTTTTAAATGATTTTTTTATTTAACACCTTACGTTGAGGAATCATTAGTTTTTGCGTTAAGTGTTTAAGTTTACCAACTATTTTCCTGGTGTATCCTTGGTGATTCTTGAAAGGCCAATTTTTGACAGTCCAGACGTAAAAAGTACCCGTAGAAGTAACATATTTGACCTTACTTTTTTAACTTAAATTACGAGCACATCTAACTAGGACACGGTGTTTATTTGTTTAAAGTAAGTAGAATTAACCGCAATAAAATATCAAACACCTAAAATCTCATTAGCGTGCAGTGTCCCTTCGCCATTTTGTCAACAAATTTCCCCAAAACGACCAACTTATGGAATCAAATCGCGTATAGTTTTGAGTAAAATCATTAGTTTATAAGTTATTGATATGAAAGAAAAAATATGGTTGTTGTGTATATCGTAGTTTTGTTTTTAATCTATACATACATTAAAAACAAAACGAGAGGTTTGTCCCGAGCTAAGTTATCATCCACGTGGAGCATCCCTAAACAACGTATTGAGCCTACCCTATAACATATTCCGACGCCCCCGCCCCTCACCCCGAACAAGCGTTAGTAAGGCTTCGAACGCCATCGGGAGAGGTTGCAGCTCGTCGCTGGAGTGAGGAGCTATGTAGGTAAATATATCATTTGCGTGGCTTTGGTTCACTGTAATTCTCATTGTTGTGTATTTGAATATAAAATGTATTCCCTAATTTTGGCATGACAGTGTTTAGTGAAAATAAAACTACGTAAATGGCGGCAGGTGCTTGTTTAACAGTTATTCCCATGTTAATACCAATTTCGGCATAATCGACAGAAAACATACTTTTTCTCATTCACGTGGAGTTTTTAGCACTCAATTTTCTTGAAGAAAAAAGGAATTTTCCTTTGATTATCAATGTATGTCATGAATTAATATATTTATAAATTTATACCATCATTCGCAAGACTTAAATATACTTTTTGGGCTAAATTGTAATTTAATATATTTAATTGTTACCAGCAGATTGAATTTACGTTTCTTACGAATTTTAAGTACTTTGTTTTTTATTAATAAAACGTTTATCTCAACACAACCAAGTTTTATCATTTACCTTGTCGCTTTTAGCAGTCCCCGGATTTTTATCGAATATTCATCAATTTAACATACTCGTCGGCATATGAATGAGAAAAAATGGCATGCGAATGATAAAAATATCATTTGCATGCCACTTTTTCTCATTCACGTGTCAGCTAAACTTCAAAGTCCTGTATCTTCGTATCAAAATGACCGAAATTGATGCCCATTAAATATGCTTGTAATTAAGTAGTTTTTCATAATTTTATTTATCAAGATTACAATTTTTTTCAATAAAAAATGACACGTGAATGTAATGAATAATCGAATTCTCAAGAATCACCCCCTTATTACCAACGTTTAGCTATTGATTTCAATTTTAATTTAATCCGATCTAAGATACTTACTATCCTGGCTCAGTGAGCTAAAAATGATCTTGACCTTAGATAAAACATATAACGCCATTCTTCAATTTTACGTTATTTACGGTATTTTGTGGTACGCGGCTCTTTGTCGCGCGACAAAGATTGTCGTTCTCTTTCCTTTCAATACAATGCGAGAGACAGGTGATGCTTCGTCGCGCGACAAGCGTAGTCGCGGAGAATTGTGCTAGACCGGCTGGGCTTTTCTAGGGCGATACATTTTATCTGGGTTTCATAAATTCTGGGCGGTCTTCCGACCGTTTGCCACGACGGTCACCGTACCTGGGTACGTAGGACGACCGAGTGTAAAACCTTATTCCATTGCATCTTTCGGCTGCACTAGTCAATGGTAACCCATGTG
Organism: Hedya salicella; assembly: GCA_905404275.2. Classification (NCBI taxonomy): domain Eukaryota; kingdom Metazoa; phylum Arthropoda; class Insecta; order Lepidoptera; family Tortricidae; genus Hedya; species Hedya salicella. The sequence goes on along the minus strand of FR990097.1, from coordinate 49,446,093 downwards.
CATTCGCGACTCGTGCAACTCCTGGTATGCTAAATAAGATAAGAATGTTAGACAGAAATGTTCTTAGAAATTTATAGGAACGTTAATGAGCAGGTGAGTTTTTCGTCTCTGAGCATTTTATAAGTTTCTCGTAAAATTTCTCACTTGGATGTGTTTCTAAATAAATGAGATTGCTGTAACAAAGCATGTCTTATCTTGACTATTAACTTTTGGTATATTAGATTTCAAAAACATCACAGGTGCAAGCTGAATTTCAGGCGTATTGAGCAAACAGACATCTATGTATGAAAGTAAGTGCCAGAAGATGGCTTAAAAATGTGTGCAGGATCCTAAATAGACGAGGACGAAAAGTTAATAACTTCACTGAAATCAAAACAAACCAATTTGGGTTGTTTAAATGTTATTGAACCAAATTCCTCAGTTTGTACACGAACAATCACAAACAAACACACTCGCGCCATCCACAGGCACGATCACCACGCCCGGGTCCCCTTTCCCCACAGTTATCGTCACTCTCGTCGTCTGCTGGTTCATCGATGTCACTACTGTCGCTACCATCTCCTTCCACCAAACCACACAAGAAAAAACTTATCGTACAAAAGGCGGACTTAATGCCATAGGGCATTCTCTACCAGTCAACCTTGAGGCAAAGCAGATAAATTGTGGGCGGTGCAACTAATCTACAGACATAATTTAGGAAGATAAATACTTAGATACATACATATTCATATAATATCAGCCATACAATCAGCCGAAGTTTTGCAGTAGAACCAGGCTGCGTGTGAAAGCCTTACATAAAAACGTTATAGAAGCCATCGTAATTACTGACTGTGTTCGAGATGAATCTGTGTATATATGTACTCCGGATACTACTTATGCCTTCGGAATACCCATTTGAATTTAAAAGGTCCCTCTTAAGGTCTGTTTTACGATCCATAAGTCTCAGGGTCAGTCACGGAAAACCGCAGGAATAGATCTTAGGGGGACTGCTTTCGTATGGCCAGTTTTACGTGGCTTGCTCGAGAGTAAGATCTCCACGCAGCTTGGTCGGATCTGTTAATGTTGTATATAAAGAAGTACTGCAAAAACTACCTAATGTTCAATATTATCAGTAGTTAAATCTCAATTGTCCAATCACATCTTTTTTTTTATTACAGGTATATAAAAAAGTAACGTGACAAAACTATTGACAGACAATGCATAGCCTAAACTGTGGACGGTAGGAATACGAGAGTTGAAACACATATTCCGTTAGAGATTTATTACGCACTAAAGAAAGATTGTTTGAAATTCGAGCTATACGCGGACGAAGTCGCGGGCAAAAGGTAGTATATCTATATATCTATTAAATATATAGTCATCTAGTACTCATAACACAAGCCTTATTGAGCTTACCTCGGGGCTATTTCGATTTGTGTAAAGTTGTCTCTTAATATTAATTTCAAAGTATTAATAGTAGTTGAGCGTTTACTGGTGTCCATCTCTCGCTCGCACCTGACGATATATTTCTCTCCAAAGAAACACAAAGATTGCCGAGTGCATTACTATTCGGGTTTCACTGAAACCATATTGTAACGCATGGGCAGAAAACCTGTTGGTATATAACAGGATGAATCTATGTATAAAACGACCCGGCCACGACATAGCGCCTATTGCGGCGCGGGAAGCGTTTTATCTGTTCATTGCGCGGTCGAGACGCGCAGCGCTGTGGTTCGTTGAGATTACACGCAATGAATAATAGGGTATTTGACACCTTCTTTTCCGTGGTATGTTATTGAAAAAGGTATTTCTAATATAAATATTGGTGAAAAAACTACATCAATCTGATAAAAACTCTCCGAGATATAAACATGCATTGTGACGTCACACTGTAATATTTACCTTGTATTGTATTGTATTGTATTTATATATTTGACGACCGGTTTGGCTCAGTGGGAGTAACGTTGCCTGCGAAGCTGAGGTCCTGGGTTCAAATCTCGGTAAGGGCAAATATTTGTGTGATGAGCATAATTATTTGTTCCTGAGTCTTGGATGTTTTCTATGTATATAAGTAATATATCTATTAAATATATCGTCGCCTAGTACCCATAATACAAGCCTTATTGCGCTTACCATGGGACTAGTTCGATTTGTGTAATATTGTCCCATAATATTTATTTATTTATTTATTTATTTATTATAAACACTTTATTGTACATAAAAACAATAAAACAAAGAAAGTAAAGTAACACATTTGTACAAAGGCGAACTTATCCCTTTAAGGGATCGCTTCCAGTTAACCTTAGAGCAAATGAGAACCTTGTATGGGGAAATTAAGAAATTTGTTCTGCAGCTATGTCAAAACTTGCGTTTTTGAAAACGGTTTCATAACAAAAGATACCTTAAATTTTATGGGTTATTCAATGGTATTATTAGTTTTTAATATTTTCATGCTTTAAAAATGGACTTTCCCACCAAACTTTAAATGCTCATAAAATGACACGTAAGGTATAAAACTCAAAATTTTATTTAAGTTTCTTATTTTACTTGCTTTATCAGGATCTTATATAATTATTATTATTATTATTTTTATTAGTCAACAAACCTATTAGAAAAACCGCTGCCGCCGCCGCTGCCGCCGCCGCCGCCGCTCGAAGTCTTACGGCCTGGCCACGACATTGAGCGAATTGCGGCGCGGCAAGCGTTTTATCTGTTCATTGCGCGGACGAGACACGCAACGCACTGTGGCTAGTTGGGATTGGGATCACACGCAATGAATTAGAAAACCGTTGCCGCTGCCGTCGCCGCTCGATGTCGTGGCCAGGCCGGTAGGCGGGTCGTAAAACGTCACGTAAACGTAACTGGTTGTAGTATAAAAAAAAACAACTTTTTTCTATTGAAATAAAACAATTTAACGGATTATATCGCGTATATTATCTCATTTTAGTTCCCGACGTTTCGGAAGCTTTCCAGCTTTCCATGGTCACGGGAGGACAGAGAAAAGATGTATTTTCCTCTGTCAAAGTTACAATTTGTGCAAACTACCCATTTTTTTTTTGAAAAAACACAAATAAAGGTGTACATACATGCCAGATGGGCCTAAGCTGTAAAGACAGTTACACATGTGCCAGAAGGGCTTAATTATTTTATTCTAATAATTTACCAAGCAGCATTTCACAAATGAGGCGTACTGAGGAGAAAAGAAACGCTGCAAAGAAAAACTCCCAGGCTACCTCATTACTAATTATAATATTTAAAAACAGAGACTATTAAACTACTTTTAAACAGATAAGATATTTTACACCGTTCGGAAATTAAGGTTTTGCAGTCCTGTGTCTTGCTTGTTCCTTGATGAGATGTATTACAGGATCCCAAGCTGGTGGTAGTGACAATCCATCTTCTCTATTGAAATTAGGATGCTTTTTAATCTCAATAGCCTCGCGTAGCATCCTGGGAAAATATCTTTTTTCTTTGGCAAGGATAGAAGGTTTATCAAACTTAATTGAGTGGTTTGGTTTGTCAATGACATGTTCACAAACTGCAGACCTATTACACCGACGGTGCTTGACATCTGCTATGTGCTCCTTCACCCGGGTTGATACACTGCGTTTCGTTTGACCAATGTATGAAAGACCACACTCGCAGTCCAGCTTATAAATGCCTGCACTCTGCAAAGGGGTGCTACTCTTCACGGGTCTAAGGTATTGAGACACCTTCTTCAACGGCTTGAAATATGTTTTTATAGAAGCACGCTTCAAGATGTTTCCGATCTTGTCTGTGACCCCTTTCACATATGGTAATACGGCAGGTTTACGCTCGACTGTTGGTTTCTTCATACTGGGATTCTGCTTGGAACGTGGTATCTGGAGCTCGTTGGCTCGAAGTGCACGTTTGACATTCTGTAACTCAGCAGTCAGATGTTGATTGTCGCAGATACCCCTGGCTCTCTGAAACAAAGATGTACCCACTGTAGCAAGTTGACAGGGATGGTGGTGAGATTTGCCATTCAAATACCTATCTGTATGCGTAGGTTTACTATATACAGTATGACCTATGTCATTTTTAGGACCTCTAATTACTAGCACATCTAAGAATGCAAGTGAATTTTGATTTTCCAACTCCATAGTGAATTTAATTTTACTATGCATGGAGTTCAGATGGTCTAAGAAAGCTGAAACACTAGATCTAGGTAAAATAGTAAAGGTATCATCTACATATCTTTTAAAGATCCTCGGCTTGACAGGTGCCAATGAAAGCGCTCTCTCCTCGAAGTCTTCCATGAAAATATCGGCGACGACAGGAGACACCGGAGACCCCATTGCCACACCATCAACTTGCCCGTAGAATTCACCATTCCATAGCATATAGCCAGATGTAAGGCAGTGTTGTAATAACTCAGCATATTCTATTGCCATCTGTTGTTCACCCAATCTTCTTTTCACAATTTCGATACATTCTTGAACTGGTAGGCATGTGAAGAGAGACTGGACATCAAAACTGACCATAATTTCATCATCAGTTAGTCTCAAATCCTTAATCTCACTGACAAAATGGTATGAGTCCCTTGTGTATGCTTCCGTCTTCCCTCGCAGTAAAGAAAGTACACCTGCTAAGTGCCGAGCTAATCGATAGGTAGGAGCATCGATTTGACTCACTATAGGGCGTAACGGAGCACCAGGTTTATGTATCTTTGGTAACCCGTACAACTTTGGTGGCACCGGGCAAGAAGGCACTAAACTTTTCACATCCAGATTAAGATTTTCAGAGTGCTTACTTATCAGCTCGGCTGTCGTTTTTACTACTTTCGCCGTTTGATCTCGCTTAACAAGCTTGTATGTTGTAGCGTCTGACAAAAGTACTTCCACTTTCTGGTTGTAATCACTAGTATCCATAACAACCGTCGCATTTCCCTTGTCAGCTCGAAGAATGGTGATATCTGGGTCCTCACGCAAGCTCTTCAAAGCGTTGAATTCAGTTCTGGGTAAGTTAACTTTAGGAGACTTCGCTCGTCTTAAAATTGAAGACACATCCTGGCGTACGGCCTCCAAATCCTCCTTACGCATATGATTTTGGACCAAACAATCTTCCACACCGACTATAATCTGTCTGTGTATAATCTATAAAAGCTAACTTTTTTCTATACCGCGTCGCCATGTTTACGTCTTCTGATTCACTCTTTCTTTCACTTCATTCGTTCAACGTTACCGAGTAACTATGCGAGAGTAACTTATCCGTAGACTAGCGTAGAGAAAAGAAATTGAAGTTAACTATTGAGTAAATCGTTACAGTAAAGACATACTGGGGTAGCCGCTCTCGTGTAAATTAAATGTTGGTGAAATCGACCCTAAGCCAGTTAAGTCAATCAAGACTCGCGCACCGAGGGTTCCGTACAAAATATACGCTAATATGAATTTGAATGCGTATTTTTTTATTTAAACTGCATGAAAATTTGCGCACGTGAGCACAATTTATTCACATCTAACCAAGACACTAATTTGCGGAAGAGCAAAGGAACTATATTCCATTAATCTTAAATAATTATGCCAAGTTCTTATTCTATAGGAAACCGGGAAGTGGGTCGAATTGTGCTTGCAAGATTTGTTTATTCGTATATAGGTATACTCCACTTCAAATACGAAGGCCCATTGGACTTAAAACTTAACAATAGGACTTATAATGTTTGGTTTTTGTGTGCAAATTACTTTACTATCTGAGCTCTTAAAATTGGCACGCGTCGGTGCAATCTGCATGCAACTAAAGCGTGAGGTCTGGGCTGTGGCGGCAGGTATCTTTTGTTATCTTACCAATCACTAATCCTATTGTTAACGTCTAATGACCGTCTCAAGTGGAATCGATCCTTCGTATTTGAAATGTTGTATAGTTACTGATATATTAACACGTAAACCTAATCTAATATAGAGCTTTGTATTTTATTTTATTTTATTTATTAGGCACACTAAACAGACAACATTCATTTCTGTATGACATTAGCAAGATACAGGGATTCTGACAAAAATGTTATCCAAAACAAGTATGCACAGCATGATTGAAAAGAGCTCTCAAAAATATCCTAAATCGAATGCCCACTTCATACATCATCTCATCGGTTAAGCTAAAGCTTTACCATGCAATGTCGAATGAACTGAGCATTATAATGAGCAAGCATTGTTATTGACAGTTAAGAGATCTGAACGGGACCGCGAAATTATTTCTACAATCTGCCTTCTGAATACCAAAAATCGGGGGTCAAAAATATCCACATTCTTATGTTTGGATACAAGTTCATTGTACTGACGACACATTCTCACGATGGGATTGTAATAAGAGGTATCGTTTTTACAATTATAAACCTGGAGAGCAAAAACCTTTGGAGCACGCGATCTGAATCGTGATCTTTGTATCTGATAAAAAGAAGAGATCGAATTAGATCTTTTCAGCTGCACACTGAACGAATTCGCAAAGGCACCATTGTACATTTTGTGTTATATCCCACTTATTTAATGTTGTTGAAATGTCTGTATGTGTAATGTATATGTGTACCTAATTTACTTAGGTTAGGTAGTGTTAACCTAGCTATAGGAGATACCACACTGTCGTATTTAGTTAATATCAAACTATTTACCAAGAAAAACATTTTATCGAGTGGCAGTTTCTAAGCTTTCAATTCATACCATACCATTCATTTCATATCATAGACAAAATGCATACCCTCCTATGAAATCATAACACCGCGTTCACAATAATAATGCGGTTAATTTGTAAACCTAACCTATAGTTTTCGGTTTTTGACCCATTTTGACGCTACGCTCGCTCCGTTTACATGGTCACAATACAAACCTAACCTAACCTACAGTTTTCGGTTTTTGACCCATTTTGACTCTCCGCTCGCTTCGAAGATGGCTTAAAATTATGTACAGGGTCCTAAACAGACATAGACGAAAGGTGAACAACTTCACTGAAATCAAAACGACCGAATTTGGGTTGTTTATGTAATTTGACTAAATTCCTCAGTTTCTACAGAAACAATCACAAGCAAACATATTCGCGCCATTCACAGGCACGGTCACCATGCCACGCTCCCCTTTCCCTACAGTTATCGTCACCAGCTTCGTCTGCTGGCTCATTGATGTCACTACTGTCGCTAACATCTCCTCCCCAAATCCTCCTCCAAGGCTTCTGAATGTGCTCTGATTCTGAAATGGTATCCCTTGAGTTGTTTTGTCTCTCGCCACATTCATTTGCTTCTTATCGGCACTTTGTACATTCAGGGTCTGCCTTGTCATTGGATTAAACACTGGCTTTCTGCGTGTCTTATCCAATTCTAACACTCCAATTTTCTGTTCCAATGTCCCACTTATATTCATATTTATATTAATTTGGTCTTCAGCATTTTGTACGCTCTGCCTTGATGTCGGTGTCCTATTCAATTCTGTCCTTCCACTCTTCTGTTCTAACGCTTGTTCGTTTTTTTCTTGGTCTAGCATCATTCTTCTGTTCTCAATCCTGTCATGACTGAAAATCTTATCTATATCACTCGGTTTCATTATATCAGTACTTGTTTCATCTTGTGCGGATCCCTGAGTATCACTCTGAAAAAAAAAATTACATTTTATTAATCAGAATTTAATTGACGTTTGTACGAAACGGGCTAATTGAAATTGAATTAATACATCTTTTATGCAAAATTTAAATTGTGAGCGGGCCAAGCTTCAGGAGATGGTAGACAGGTTTACTGAGTGTAGCGCTGAGTATGAGCATGCCCTGAAGGAGATCAACACACTGGAGAGAGCGCTGCATGATGTCAACGAGCAGATTCTTGAGCTGCAGGAGGCCAAGCATGAGAGTGCAGCGGTTCATGCTCATATCTTATTCGAAGAACTAGTCGGACCGGTCCCACAGTTGGTTACCGCTCCAATTGATAACCCTGTAATTGTTGTAGACTATAATACTTCCACCACAACAAAGTTAGTAAATTGCAGTGGTAAAAAACTAAAAAAATATGTCAAACTTAACAAGTGTATACAGAGAGTAAAAAAGTTGTCAAAACAAAACAGGTTGTTTCTAAGGAAATGGAGATCTTGCAGTCAAAATGTAAATCTAGTGGATAAGTTACATATGTATTCTGTACAGTTACAAAATAGTAGGTTAAAATATGAAACTGACACACAGACATTAAAGTTAAAAATTCAAAGCTTAGAGGATTCAATTAAATCATTAGACACAATTAATGAGAGCTCAAAAAAAGTTATTCATGAATACTCACTAGCCATGGATGATTTAATATCACAAATAAATTATAACTCAGAACGGTTTGAGTCCCTGACAAATAATCACTCCTGTTTATGTAAGCAGGCAAGTGGTAATTTGTCGACTAGTGTACTAGAACCATCCTCTCTGTGTGCCAGTTTGCCAGAAAAATCCAGTGAAAGTTCCTTCCACACCGCACCAAGCACACCTAAACCTAAGGTTATCATGTACTGTGATGAGATGGGAAGTGGTATGGGCCCACTGTTAAACTCATACTTAAAGGGACATAGTGTAAGTAGCAATTGTTTGCCTTATAGTAGCCTTGACAATATTTCAAACCAAATTCTAAAAGACAGTAATATTAATTCCAAGATAAGACTGCTTATTCTTTTGGGAAACAGGGGTAAAGTGAACAAGAATGATTTGATTAAATTTTATGAAACTTTGAACACAATTATAGTTCAGGAAATTATTATGTTCACTTTTCCCTATTGTAAACAATTGACAAAATCTGAAAATGATACAAGATATATTTTAAATACATCTTTATATAATCTTTGTACATATAGAAGTAAGTTTAGAATAGTAGACGCTAACAAATATGTTAGTAATCATTATTTTTTGACAAAAGGTAAGTTTTACCTTTCCAATTATTGCAAACGACAAATAGTTTTGTCACTAGCCTATTTAATTGACATTTCTACCAAGAATTTGGTACATAACTCTGCTTCTATTGAGCAGTCCGACATTAATGTTGTTATGTGTAATAATTTAAACTAAGTGATGAGACAATGGAGAAATCCTTTTCTGGCAATGAAAAGTATATCCACCTGGTTCATCAAAATATTCAGTGTATTAGAGGGAAAGACTTGCAGATTGAATTATTTTTATTTACCTTTAATATTGATATCTTATGTATAACTGAACACTGGCTAACTTGCAATGAGATAATGCCCCAATTTAATAATCACCAGGTGGGTAGTTCGTTCACCAGACTTAGTTCCATACATGGTGGGTCGTTAATTATATTAAATAGTCAATTGAAATTTAAGGACCGTAAGGACATTGTATCCTTGTCTGTTGAACGGACCATAGAATTAAGTGCAGTAGAATTAGAGCAATTTATTGTAGTTTGTGTGTATAGGCCACCATTAAGTAATTTCGATGTTTTTCAAACTATTATGGAATATGTGCTTTTTAAGATATCGCGTACTCGTAAAAAAATACTTATTTGCGGCGATTTCAATGTAAATCTTTTGGAAGATTCAACACTAAGTATTAGATTGTTGAATCTATTCAAATCTTTTCGTTTAAGCCACGTATTTATGGAACGTACTAGGGTGACCGATACCAGCGCCACCTGTATTGATAACATTTTCACTGATATTTCTCCTTGTAAACAAAGTATAATCAGTAAATTAGAATCGGATCATTTAGGCCAATTAATGGAATTTGAGATATTAAGGGAAAATATAGTGAAAAAACAAATCACTTTTGTACCGGTAACCACAGACCGTGTGTAAAGAATGAAGCAACATTTGTTTCAGGCGCTACCCGTTCTGTCTTCTGAAATGAGTCCTAATCACATGTATGATTCAATCTTTACAACTTTTATGAAACATTATAATACAATATTTACTTCCAAATCGGTTGTGGCTGGCGGTGCACCAGTATTTAGCGAATGGGCTACTGTGGACTTACACAAACGTAGACAAGCACTGTATGCCATGTATGAGGAACGGCGGTTTAATACGAGTGATGAATTCAAAGAACATGTAAAGCAATATTCGAAACAATTCAAAATTGATTGTCATATTGCCAAACGTAATTATTTATCCCAGAAAATCAAAAATAGTTCTAATATTATCAAAACCACCTGGAAAGTGATTAATGCGGAGACTGGTAGATCAAGGCACGCAATTAGTGATCTGGAATTAAAAATTGATGGCAAAATTATAGATTCTAGTTTAGATGAAGCAACAGAATTTGAAAATGTCTTCACCGATATACCAGTATCCACAACAAAGTGTTTAAATTCATCACCTTCGTCTGCCGTTTTGTTGTTAAAAGAAAACGTACCAGAATGTAGTAAGGACTTTTATTTTGAACATGTCAGTCCTTCAGATGTAGTAAAGGCATTTAAATCAATTAATGTCAAAAAAACCAATGACCTATGGGGGGTCTCAGTCCATGCTGTCAAATCCCTAATAGAAGTAATAGCGCCTGACTTGGCAGATATATTCAATAACAGTGTTGACTGAGGTGAGTTTCCTGATCTGATGAAACATAGCAAAATAACTCCTTTATTTAAATCAGGTAGTACCTCTGACCCCACTAACTTTAGACCAATATCTGTACTACCTACATTTAGTAAAATTTTTGAAAAGCTAATTCTATATCAATTGTTAAAACATTTTAATTTGAATAATTTGATGCATAGTAAGCAATTCGGTTTTACGCGGGGTCGCTCGACATCCAACGCCGGAGTTGAGCTCGTAAAACACATTTTCGATGCCTGGGAGGAATCGCGAGATGCTTTAGGCATCTTCTGTGATTTATCTAAGGCCTTCGATTGCGTTAATCATGAGACACTGATCAGGAAGCTACACCACTACGGAGTTAAAGGATCAGCACTAAATTTATTAGAGTCTTATTTAAATGGTAGAATACAAAGGGTTGACGTGAATGGAAAGCGTTCACCGGGGTCATTAGTCTCTATGGGTATGCCGCAGGGATCAATATTGGGACCTTTCCTGTTCCTTATCTATATAAACGACTTGCCACACCTCGTAAAGACCCACCATGAGATAGTTTTGTTTGCAGATGATACGTCTCTAATTTTCAAAGTCGTACGAAATCAACGATCCTACAATGACGTAAACAATGCTATCTGTAAAGTAGTAAATTGGTTTAATGTAAATAATTTATTGTTGAATGAGAAATAGACTAAATGTGTTAAGTTTGTCACGAGTAACGTAAAACACGAGCAAGCAAGCGTTATGGTTATAGGTGAGGAACTGGAACTAGTTAATAGTACAGTCTTTCTCGGTATAACATTAGATTCTAAGCTCCAATGGGGTCCCCATATTGCTAATCTCTCTAATAGACTGAGTTCTGCAGCTTTTGCAGTAAGTAAGATTCGTCAATTAACAGACGTGATAACGGCTCGATTAGTATATTTTCACAGTATTATGTCGTATGGCATCTTACTATGGGGCAGTGCTTCCGACATTAATACTATATTTGTTCTGCAGAAGCGGGCTGTTCGTGCGATATATAAAATGAACTATAGAGAGTCGCTTAGAGATAAGTTTAAGGACATTAATATAATGACAGTACATTGTCAATACATTTATCAGAATATTATGTATGTACATAAAAATATTACCGACTTTAAGAAGAACTGTGATATACTTAATATTAATACTAGAAATAAGCATAAGCTCGCAGTGCCTGCTACTAGGCTCCATAAAATAAGGAGATCATTCATGGGTAACTGTGTGAGATTTTATAATAAACTTCCTAGCAGCATAACTGAGTTGTCTATTGGTAAATTCAAAAATATTGTGAAACGAAAATTATTTTCTAAAGCTTATTATAGCACACAAAAGTACATGAATGATGAAGCCGCGTGGGATTAATGTAAATTATAGCGTCATGTAGGTATATGAATAATTATTTTAACGAATACCTAAGGTATTATTATTATTTTGATCTTAATTGTTTTATATACTCTGATATTTAGAATTTTATTCTAGACACATTCTAGATTATTTATTAATCCTTAAAGTGCTGGGACACCTGGACCGGGAGGCGAGGATCTGGGAGAAGGTGCCTGAGGACTGCAACAAGGTTGTGGAGATCAGAATAGCTTCCACGCACTCCGACTGGCGGGGACGGGGACTCATGAGGATCCTCTGCGAGGAGACAGAACGTGTCGCCCGAGCCATCGGCGCCGGCGCCCTGCGCATGGACACGACGTCAGCATTCTCCGCGGCGGCCGCCGAGCGGCTGCACTTCCGCAGCGTTTACGCAGTGCTATACGCTGACTTGCCCTACGCGCCGCAGCCTCAAGCACCCCATCTTGAGACTAAAGTCTACATCAAGGTTTTGTAAAGATAACTTTTGGAGACATGCCGCTACAGCAACAGCACACACGAGGTTACTTAACATTGTCATAGCGTTAACCGGTAGAGAAATGCAAGAATAGATATGCACATAATATGCAACATACTGGCATGAAGAAGAAAGAAGTCCGGTGACTTGGTTAAATTTTTAGGTTAGGTTTACATTAGTTGTAGTCTCTACAGAGAGCAGACTACTTGGCTTTTGTCATAAATAATGTTTTGATGCCTGGAGCGCAACAAGAGAAAAATATCGAAAGTATAATGAGCTAGCTCAGACTCCTTTCCAATACTAGTTAACATTTCTGATACAGAATGATTCCTCAGACGTTAACAGATTTGTTTTTTTAAGTCCTATCCTGCTTAATGACGAAAAATGAAGCGATGAAATATGTATTTCCTTGTTATTGCATCATAACTTATGGTCATCCTAATTTTTTTACGCATTTGACACATGAACTAAGTCACTACGAACTAAGTAGGGTGACCAAACGAAATGAGTAAGACTGGGAATACTTTTATCTGTTAAAAGTAATGTTAAATGTCATTTAATTCCCATTAGAAATATTCTAAATCAGCATACAAAAGTGCATCGAAAAATAATATTTCTGTTCACGTCTTAGAAATCGCCCTGTATAAGAAATGTCTTTACATGTGAACCCTTGGCAATTATAGCAGAGTAATAAAACAATAAGCTTGTATTGATTATTTATGTTTTATGAATATAAAATCTAAATAAAAAAAGAAACAAACATTTTCAATATATTGTGACTAATAATTATAGAAGACAAGAGGCAGAAACAGCTAAGTTTAGTCCGAGTAAGGCTTCAAACAGACGGCGGCAATAATTAAATGGTATGACATGTTAATTCCATTGGCTAGTCAATTTAATATTTATACTTCAAAACAGGTTGCTCATATTTAAATTTCATATACTATGTAGCAAGAAAATGTGTATGAACAGCAGCTAGCGTCATTCCAATAAATGACACCCTGTATGTCATCTCTATTGCTGCGAATTAAGGTTGAAGGTGCCACCTAGTGGGACAGTGTCGAGCACTGGAGTATTTATTCTTACATGCCCCATACGATTCCTCCAAATTTTAGATCTGTGATTTGTTTTGTTTTCAAAAGAAACCGTTATATTATTTTATAATACGTAGGTTTTGTAGAAATGCACAAATGTCCTAAAACTTCCTACATTTAATATCTCATTCGTGGTTCTAAATATTTTGTGTAGATACTCGTACATTGTGATTCATAAACATTTTGGCTGTTCATTGTGATTATGTTCTAGTGACTATCAATGCTTTCAAAAAAATATGTTTATCCTTTTCGTATTAGTGATAACTTAGTAGTTCCTCTTAGTAAGTAAGTGAGCATAGCTAGAAATAAGACTTTTGGAACCGATATTACGGCACTAAACCTTGTGATTAGTCGATGTCGTCCCTAGACGTAAAATTGTCACGATCTTATTTAAAAAAAAATCTTTACAATTACCTATTCAAATCGTTTTCAATATTCTGCTAATGTTGTATTCTTTTAAAGTGACATCAGGGCTTGTGCACCTGCTTGTTGGGGCATGTCCACATGGGAGTATTTATCTCACAATTGACACCATGTTGGTATACTACTACTGCTATATATTAAAGTTGACGGTGCCAACTTTTGGAATGGTATCAAATACTGAGACATTTAGCTTACCTGATAAAATGTTTATATCTTACCGATACACGTATTTCTAGCTACGCTTGATGTAATATCCAAGCAAAGTGTCTATTAATTTAAGAGTTTTAATTTTAAACGGTAATTTGATTGCATGATATGGGAGACGAGAATAAAGTTCAGTAACATAACGGTGTATATCAATTGTGTCAATTACATTATGGAATCAATTTAATCTCAAAATTATTAAATATCAATAAATGATTATTTATTTTTTATTGACAATCCTTTTGGGATTTATCTTATTGATTATTTTAATTTTAAAAATGATGATTTTATCAATAATATTACACTTAAGTTAAATGATCTGATTAGGTTTTTCTGGGTTTCCCTAATCCTTGCAGCAAATGTTGGATCATATTGTATTTCTCCCAGCAAACATTCACTCTCATATAACTGACATTTCGAAGGTGCTTGTAACTAGGCCTACTTGAATAAAGAATATGTTGATTTGATTTGACTTGATTTAGGCAAGCATTTAATTACAATCCCACCCGATGTAAAGTGACGACGGAGCCTGGGATGAATCTTGCCTATAGTCTGTCTAGCGAAAGATGAGACTGGAATCAACTGCGAAATTTACATATGTATCATTAGCCAGTTTCTATAAAATGTCTATTTATAGTTTACCGCGTTTTTTAAGCGCGCTGTCGATGCGTGTTCCAAAAATGCTCCGCGATGATGCGTTTAAAAATAGCGGTAAGCATAGGCTCTTAAACGGTAGACCTATTATTGTATGAGCGTTAATCGCCTCACTTTTGTGAACCAGTTGCGTGCGGCCCATATATAGGCACAAAGTTACTGCGTACCCTGAACGACTATGGCTCCATACAGGCACAGAAAAACTACCTACCCTGAAGCCCTGAACGACCATGGCTCCATACGGGCACAGAAAAACTACCTACCCTGAAGCCCTGAACGACCATGGCTCCATGCAGGCACAGAAAAACTACCTACCCTGAAGCCCTGAACGACCATGGCTCCATACAGGCACAGAATAACTACCTACCCTGAAGCCCTGAACGACCATGGCTCCATACAGGCACAGAAAAACTACCTACCCTGAAGCCCTGAACGACCATGGCTCCATACAGGCACAGAAAAACTACCTACCCTGAAGCCCTGAACGACCATGGCTCCATACAGGCACAGAATAACTACCTACCCTGAAGCCCTGAACGACCATGGCTCCATACAGGCACAGAAAAACTACCTACCCTGAAGCCCCGAACGACCATGGCTCTATACAGGCACAGAAAAACTACCTACATTGGCCAGAATTCTGTGCACGCCACCGTCGTGAACATATGTTTGTCGAGAAGTCTGTAAATTATTGTACCATTTCAAGCAATTTGGTGAAGATCGTGCACTGCTAATAAATTGTTTGAAAGGGTTCTATTAATTAAATACGGCGTTTTCGAAAAAAAATCCGACTCCTCTCCCACCTTTGTCAGATTCCATGAGATTTTGCTCAACCCCTTCTCCTCCAAATCTCACGTGAGATTTGTCAAAATGTGTTGGCTTCATACTACTAAAACATAATTTCTCTCATCCTCCGCCATATATCTCGCTTTCCTAATACTTGCTGGAGAAGCAGTGTGATAGAAGCCAAGCGTGATCCGCATGTGTTTGAGTATGGCTAACTGCGCTTAGCATTTAAAAATAAGAAATGTATAGAGGGCGCTATTAGTGCTTCTTAGATTGTGTGGCGATAGCTCAGTTGGTCAGACCACTTCTGCGTTAAAGAAGAGGTAGCAAGTTCAAATCCTGCTTGCAATTTAGTGGAGCGCATTGTTTTTTTCCTTTACAATCGAACTCAGTGTTATAATATTAATTCGAACATTATTTGCCTTTTTTTTTTGCAAAACCACGTTAATATTTTCATGTAAGATTTTGCCATATTTTAGTCAGGAAACATATTTTTACTTAGGCGCTATTCATAAATTACGTCATTTGAAATTCGGTGGGAGGGGGTCTAGACATCGAATAAAATTCGTGTTTCTATAAACTGTTGATAAAAACGCACTTTTTACATCATTTTATATGGGGGGGGGGGGAGGGGTCAAAAATAGATCACGTAATTTCTCAACTAATTTTTTGCAACTTTTTACGATAAGATTACATGAGATCTATTGACGACCCCCCCCCCCCCCCCCCTCGAATTATTTTACCATGTAGAATAATGATTCTTATCGCGCAATACCAATGGCATGAATCCATACCTGCGTAGATATACTAGTGTCATCTTGATATAACACTTCGCAGCCCTCAGCGATGTCAGGCACGTGATCGAGGAGGAACGTCCTGTGCGCAAGCACATGCGTGAAGCTCGCGATCGCGTACGCGTTGCACTCGTTAGCGTCGCGTTGCGCCGTCGACGCGACGCCGCGCAGGTAGGGGACGGTGTCCGTGTAGTACACCAAGCCACCGCCACTGTCGCCGCGGCAAAGAGCCCGACCTGCAAAAAGCATAATAATTATTTTAAGCAGAATATACCCGCAACTTCATCCACAAATTGTCCCAAAGGTGGTATTCGGTGGTGCTTAGTTTCCAAAAGAATTTCATCGCTTTGTTAAGATTTTGCATGGAATCATGACCACATGGCACGGAAAGTATCATCGTATTATCACCATACGCTTTCATATCTTTATTGGATGATGTATCCTTGTATAGCATTTTTGTACTGGCTTTAGAGTCCAATACGGGAGCGACTATTGCGTCCGCAAGATTGGCGTTTCAACCACTTTCATTTCGGTGTCTCCCCTCCCAATACAAGATATAATTTTAATTATGACAAAAGTGGTGACTGATGAGTTTTTTTTTAAACAATCATACGGCCTGCCTGATGTTCCGCAGTCACCGCAGCCTATAAACGCTTGCAACGCCATCACGTGCCTGTTGCCGACCTTTTAAAAACCTATTCACTCCTCTCTTGATAAACTCCATTCTGTAACCTCCAGAGACCTCCGCGGCAGGGAGATCATTCCACTTTCGGAGTGTGCGCGGTAGAAAACTCCTTTGATACCGCACGGTGTGCGACCATTTTGGTTTCAAGGTGTGTGGATGAATACCATGCTGATGGCGAAAGGCGCGGTGGTAGAAAGTGACTGTAGGAATCATCTCGAACAATTCTTCGGAACACAGCTCATTATAAAAGCGGTAAAACACACATAAGGAGGCAAAGTCTCTCGTTAGACTTAAATGTTCAATACCGTTTGTGAGCATGGGATAATTAATCATTCGTACAACGCGTCTTTGAACCAAGTCAAGAGGGCCAAACTGATATCCAGGTGCCCCAGTCCAAAGGTGACTACAATACTCCATATGGTAAGATTAAGTTTAGAGTGATAACTAGACCGACGACTCTAGAGTAGCTAGTGACAATAGGTAGTGACGACCCTGGAATCAGTAATGTGGGTACTTAAGTACACTATGCTCAGCTGTCCTCGATGTGAATCGCAATCTTTAAGGTTACAGAAGCAGTAGGTGCTTACCAGTCTTCTGATCGCCTGCGCAGATCTTGTCACCAGTGATGTACTTGACGAAGCTGGTCTCAGCCATTCGGATGCAGTCATCGATGTCTACGTATGGTAGCTTTAAGAAGTTGAGACGCTGGGACGGCAGACCATTGGGTTGGGTCAGGCCCCAGCCTGCTATCTAGAAAATCATGATTGGTTGATCCATTACAAGAACATTATGTTCTGAATTTCTGCAATGTTACACTAAGATTTATATTTATTTTTATCAAAGCAGAAACGTCTGCTAGTGAAATCTAAATTTGAACAATGGTGAATTAAAACGTTGAAAAATTGGGAAGCGATCTGTTGTTGTAATGGTTCAAGACGCTATTCCGTTATAACAGAGAAGTTGCGGGCCTATGATGGTCGCGTTTATCACGCGATAAATGATATGATAACGCGTCTATCACTCTCGCACTCACATACGTGTCAGAAGGTGACAGCAGCTATGTCATTTATTTATCGCGTGACAAACACAACCATCATAGGCCCGCTGGTTCGTTTCCGGCTTAGACTACAGTAGATCTTTGTATTAATGTAGTAATTTAAAAGATTGTGTAATGATTTCACATAAAAAATATATAAACAAAAAAGATATATTTCATAAATATGGGACGACGTGCTTCAGTCGTTACTATCGATTCTCAATAAAATTTCAGCGTTTTCCACATTAAAAAGTTACTATAAAGAGAGTTGCAGCATCCTCCTTTTGGTAATTGTACGACTAGCATGAAAAATGACATAATTTCGTCGAGGAACTGATGGTTGCTTAGTCAACAGTCCTTTAGTAGCGATCACCAGAGGACACGCCTTGAGAAGGTATAGAAATTGATGGATGCAGGCAATGTAATTTAATTATCCGTTATGAGGAAACCATGTCCCTGTCATGAACGTACCGTCCCCATACTCCCACTTTTCAGCTGCCTCCGCTCCAGCTCCAAGTCGAAGCTAACGCAGACAGGCTTCACCCCCGGAGCGTACTCGAAAGGGCTCGTTAACATCACGACGGCGATGTCTTCCTGGAAGCTTGTCCTACCGCCTCGAAAGCGAGACGGGATTTTTACATCTTTTACCTGAAAATTAGATGATTATAGTGTAATACCAAGTATTGGCTCCGTGCACGAGTTCAGCTCCACCTAGCATCCACAAATTTGTTGGCTCTGACGTTTTGACATTTAATCGCGACGTTGTGACAAAATATTATTATAATCCAAAATTATCTATTAATTTATTTCCAAAATTACTGTGATACCTTGATTTTGGTGGAAAAAGGGTTGTGAAATCAATTTTTGGCATTTAAATCAAATTGAGTAAATAAAATGGATTCAAAAAGTGTTTTTTATTTTGAATATGTCAGAGTTTGTTTACTTAATTTTTAGTTGTACTTTTACTGGTGTGTTTTAATGGTTTTATTCAATAATAATAAACATGTATAATTGTTTCTGTATGGCTAGTGAAAAATTAAATATCGTTTTCAGTTCGAAACGAGTATTATTTTATGAACCGGATTTATTCAAATTAGGTAACCAAGTCTAAACAGATTACTTTGAAATATTACAGATAACAGCGCCAACATTAGTTTTACTTTTAGCCACTATGAGCGCTGCGATCGATTATGTTACCCCCACCTACTACTTCGCACCCAGCGAGTAGAGGGGAGTAGAAGTATAGGGAAAGACCATGGATAAGCGACATGAAACAAATAAAATAGAAATAAAAGTGAAGGTTGACGTCATGTCGTATAGGGAGTTAGAGATGTCAATTAGGTGGCCCTGGATGAGGCGAGATGAAAACAGCTTCACGCTTCATTAGCTACACCGACAAGAGTTTGACTCTTAAATTTATGGTGATAGTATAATATCATCTATTAGTTCTACTAACCATCGACGTACAAGACTGAAAGATACTTAAATCATTGCCAAAAAAAAGTGGACGTGGACTGGACATGTAAGTCTTAGGACTGACAGAAGAGGGAGCTGGAAGGTGTCGAAATGCTGACCTAGGCAGAGACGCAGAACAAGGGGCTGACAGCCAGCGAGATGGGCTGATGATTAGCTACAGTCGTAGAAAGAATTGGCCACAAAGACAATGTCAAAGGGTGGCATATGAGACCTTTACTCAAAAGTGGTCGATGTATGTATAAGAAGTCATCATCTATCACGTGTATGTATTTTTGAGTTCATTATTATTTAAATAATTTATAAAAGTCATATGACAAGGCTAGTATTGGATACTCAATTCATATGAATGCGGAGCGTTCTAAAAGAAGAGTTAGTAAGGAAATAGTTCTGTGAGAGATAATGTGGCTGAGAAGGAAACGGCTGGGAAGGAGATAACGATTGACAGACAAGTGTAAAATAATATGAAAGGCTTAGCTGACCCCAAGTAAAGGGATGAGGTTAATTATGATATTTGTGATAAGTACTTACATCAGAGCGTTGCGCAAAAGTCTCCCTTGGTATCTCCCAAGGCCGCAGCAACTTGCCGGCTGCCACCGCGAATAGCGCCGGGCGCAGCAATCCCACATTGTCATTCCAGAAGCAATGCGCCGCTGTAGGGTAAAACATTTTGTTTTGGGAAAACATTAAGTTATAATATTAAGTATGCATAAAGCCGAACATTGGTGCCCTTGAGGCCTATATCCAGAATGAAGTATTAAATTTTGAGATCTTCGGAGCTGTTGGGCTCTTTGCAAAGTTCGTGGTCTTTGACCAATTTACTCTCTCTCTCTCGCTATAAGTCAGGTTAAACTACCTACTGAATCACGACAACAACTGATCTGACTAGGTTTACCGAACATTTCATAGTATTATCAGGGTCAGCAGAACAAAATCTCTTACCTTTCTGATGTAACTATCTGTCACGTGAAACGCAAATGACACACCAGATCAAGCACCGCAAAAAGACATGGATTGGCATCTTGAATAGACGTGTCAAATATCATGAAACATCATTTCACAGGTCCTCTTCCCATGATGAATCCGATTTAAAGATAGGTATGTCAACTCAACATGCTTTAAATCGGATTCAACAAGGGAAGTGGAACCGCAGTAGCTCTAAACACACCTGGAGGTGTTCTTTGGCATCAAAGGTGAAGACAGTCGATCTGACCCGGTTCGAAGTGAAGTGAGCAGCCCAAGAAAAAACGCAACGGCCGCAGGGTATTGCGGACGACCTCTAGTAAAAGTCACTTACTTACCGGATAAAACCACATCAGCTTTCACAAGCGAGCCACCGCAGATCTGCATATACGGAGTGAAGGTTTTAGTGTATATCCCCACGTGGTACTGCAAGGACGGTGCGAAGAACTCGCGCAGCGTTGGAACCGGTTCCGACATGGTTGCTGGACCTGACTCGGGAGGCGGTGGACGAGTAGACGGCGGTGGCGTCCGCCGCGTAGTCGCAGGCGGTAGATAATACGATGGCGGGCGAGTACGCGGCGGTGTCGGCCGAGAAGTAGTGACAGATGGTAAATAAGCAGGAAAAGGTTTTGACGGATAAGTAAATGGTGGGACAGGCGTAATTGGGTACGCATGTGCTGATTCCCGATTTGTCGTTGTCGTCATTGGACGGGACGTCGAAACTGGTTCCAACATGTTTCCAGGTATCATCATGGACGTATTTTGATCTTTTGAGCCTGGCAGTGTGATTGGCTTCCAGGTAGTTCCTGGAATCGTTTTGTTAGAAGTGTTAGAGCCATCTAGACCATTCCCTATTTTAGTTGTATCAAAAGTATTTTTTAAACCGTCCTTTTGACTTTGATCACCAATATTATCTTGACTATTGGACGCTTGATTTGGTTCATAGGTACTATTCTCACTCTTCAATAGACTCATTTCACAAGTAGTATTCCGATCATTCCCAACTTGATTCCGATTATAATTATCTTGAACATTCCTTGATTGACTCAGTTTATAAGCAGTATTTTGACCTTTAACAGATTGACTCTGTTTATAAGTATCATCTTGAACATTTACCGTTTGATTCGGGTCATATTTAGTGCCGTTTGACTTAGACCAGGCGAAGCCATGATGCCATGGAGTAAAGTTCTTGGTTTTGGAATTGGCTGATTGGTATCCATGGTCAGTAGACCCATAAGCATTTCGGTTATAGGTCGGTGAGTTGTTCCAATTTTGACTTGGTACAGAATGCTGAGCTGATGCGTGATAATCAGGATAATGGAAGCATAATGCCCCTGAAACGATAACGTATTAGCGTTGAAAATGACAGTGGTCATATCTTGAGTTTTTAGGGTTCCGTACCCAAAAGGTAAAACGGGACCCTATTATGTCTAGTACCCATAACACAAGCCTTATTGAGCTTCCATGGTAAGCTAAGTAAGACTAGTTCGATTTTGTGTAAAATTGTCCCGTAATATTTATTTATTATTTATTTATTTATTACTAACACTCCGCTGCCAGTCCGTCTGTCTGTCCGTCTGTCACCAGGAACCGTGATGAACATAGACAGTTGAAATTTTGACAGATGATGTATTTCTGTTGCCGCTATAACAACAAATACTAAAAAGAGTATAATTTTGTGTCTGTCTATCTATGTCAATAACCAATATAAAATGATCGAGCACCGCGGGAAATGGCAAGAACGGAGTCCGTCGGTATGTCACAGGCATTTTACAAGATATACCTACATTAATGAAATTCATATTTTGATAGTTAAATAACAAAAAAAAATTTAGGCACGCCATACAAGAAACTGTTTTTTTTTTGCAAACATCAACGTGAGGCATATTTTTCGAAAGTTCCTTAATAAACGTTTCGAGGTTTCTTTTTTTTTAAATTAAAGTAGCATAAATTGTGTCCCTCTCTATTTTCTAAACCGTATCTCCAATTTATAAAATAAATTACAAAAATATAGTTTAATAAATACTTTCGGCGAAAATTATTTTTAACATGATCGAATATACTGTTTTTGAGTAATTGTCGAAACACTGCGTTCTCAGCAACAGGACGTAAGTGCCCCGAAGATATACGCTGGTTCACTTTTTAGTTTTTTTTATCTGTAGACCATTTATTTGTAGTAACGGCCACGGAAACTTAAACTGAGCATGGTCTGACATCCTCGTAGCCGGTTTTTAATTGTACGCGACCTTCAACTTAGGTAATTACTCTTTAAATGTAGCCATCTTCTAAATTCTTCAGCGGAGGAAAAAAAACATAACCCTCTTATTTTCTTCTGCGTAATTGCGTAAAATGTACCGTATAATCATCTATGGGTGAGCTACCCGTGTCTAAAAATAGTTGAAATCCATTTAGCGGTCATGATTCTAAGAAGAATCTTCACTGTGCGATCTAGAAATGTCATAAAAACCGGCTGAGTCGAGTCGGACCCACGCACCGGGTGTTCCGTATAAAATATACGCTACAAACGGGCTTATATATGAAAATCCAGTGTTAGCAGAGCCCTACTCCTAGGCTAAATGTACGCGGTGCTCGATCATTTTATATTGGCTATTGACATAGACAGACATAAAATTTTCATAAAATTAAGGTTCAGCGGTTTAAGCGTGAAGAGGTAACAGACAGACAGACAGGGTCCCCTGGAGTTTACTGCATTAGGTTCACCCGTAACTATGTCAGTAACTACCTGTAAATAATAGCTAGGTAGTATTAAGATATTAGCTAGGTAGATTTAGGTTTTGCTTATGTTTTTTAATTCGAGTAAAGACTCACTTTTAGTTTCGTTTTTTACACTTTATGTTTATGTTATTTACGTGTTTAGATATAAGATTTTATTGATTGTTACCTTTATTGTGCCTTTTGTTGATTTGTGTAATATTTCGTGTACTTATTTAATAAAAGATGCTCATTTCACACATAACAATAACACTGCAATACACACATATCCTATACTCTTCACACACATCTTCCATCCTTGTCTCTCGTTCCCCCCTTCCCCTTCCCCTTAAACTATATCAGATTTGCCTGCCCTGTGGGCGAAAATCCCACTAGTTCCGCCCCACATAAATTCACCTTATACCAATCCTTTCCCTAGTAAAGTCAGTCACCTGCCACTTGCCACCATTCGTCCCACGCTCCACACTACACACCGCATCGCTGCTGAAACCTGAAAAATAGTCTTCTTATTTCTTCTTGTGACCTGCCGAAACCCTGCTGCACCATCTACAGTCCACTGCATGGACCCTTTACGGACCCGTCCGTAACAGTGGTCCTCCGAATAGCCGGATATTGGAAGAATCAGCGATCAAGAAAGAAACAAGTACGTGCGAGTCGTAACCAAAGGCGTAGCTTTGCCAGGTTATTGGCTCGTTAAATCTGCAGCTCCGGCCACCTTGCGGTGTTAAACGGCTGTCAAGAAAGCGCTGTGTTAAGCTTGGTTTGCGCCGGTACGGAAAGGATAGCAAAGGGGGCCACAAGTTGGTCAAGAATCTGGCACGGTCGTTCCTACCGTGTCATCAGCATCCCTGCGCTACCGATCCCTCTACCGGGGGCCTTCCTTCCCTCCTTATCCCTACGTTCCTATTCCTGGTCGGCATCACCACGGTAGTAGCCCGTCCAGGCAGATAGTGGCTAGGAAAAAGTAGGGAGTGATATTTAGGGAGTGTTACTTAGGGAGTGTTAATTTGGATAATTGTATAGCTAGGGACCCTCGTGCGCGACAATGTCAGAACCTCCACAAACTCGTTCCAAGGTTAAGCCTAGAATCGAGCAGACGCCTGAGTCCGGTGGGACCACGTCTGGAGAGACGAACACGTGGAGTAAAGGCACCGGCATAACAGAGCAGAGTAGTGGCAGCGAACGTAGGGCAGCGCCGAATCAAATAGAAATCGAAAAAGGCGCGAACGTTAACGACGAAAATAGGAGTGCATCGGGCACTGTTGTTAATGCGGTACCGGCTAGTAATATGTCAATTTTGATGGCAGAGTTAGAGGCGCATAACGCCGAATTGATTAGGGCTCAGGCGGCCGCCGCCGCGGCGAAAAGTAGGCTAGAGATCGCCAGAATGAGTGATCTGGCGAACTCTAGTGACGCGGCGGGACTGCCCCGGGTTGAGGGGTCCTTACATATCGAGCGATGGCTCACAGAGCAGCGTCAGCACAGGCCAGCTACCGCGATAGAGCATAGAAACGACATCCCAGATTTCGAGCACCCTCCTAGACCGTGTCCGCGCACGGACGCCGCCGGCGGCGGCGGCGGCGGCACGGATATGCAATCGTTAGCCAACGCTATCGTTCAGGCGGTGAACTCAAGCAATAGGTCGAAGCCGCCTAAATTCATCCACGAGCTCCCACATTTTGACGGGACGGTGACGGAATGGATGGCATTTAAGGCGGTTTTCAGCGACACAGAGAGTATGTTTTCCGGCATACAAAATGTAGCCCGTTTACGTAAGGCGATTCGCGGAGCGGCCCGTGAAACGGTTAGAACTTTACTATATACGACATCCGAGCCGTACGAAATTATGGACACGTTAGAGAGGCGGTACGGTCGACCCGATTTGATTATATTAACGGAAGTAGAAAATATAAAAAGAATGCCGCGCCTGACCGACGACGGTCGAAATATAGTCACATTCGCGAATAGGGTCGCAAATACCGTAGCCGCGATTAAAACGCTTAACCAAGAGCAGTATTTGTACGCGCCGGAATTAGTAAACAGAATCGTAGAGAAACTTAACGTCATATTAAAATATAGGTGGTTCGAGTTTAAAGCGACGCACGGAGGAGCGCCTGATCTCATTTTGTTGACGCGTTTTTTGAACACGGTAGGAGATCAGTGCGGGTCCATGTTTACTTACGAGAACGTAAGGGAAGAGCGTCGCCTTAAGCACAAACCAAGAGTAAACGCGGCACGTCATAGATCGAACTCCGAAAGCTCTTATAGCGCAGAATCAGAAGAAGATTTCGAACCAGCGTATAGTGCCACGGTGGCAAGTTTAAAAAAAACGCCAAATAACACGGTCAACAAACACGCAAAAAAGCCATCGAAAAGCCGACCAAAAGCGCCGTCCCCCCCACCACCGGTGGAGTCCGCCGTTAAAAAAGAACAAAAATGCGCAATATGCGAGGGGGGACATACCCCTCCAGATTGCGCAGATTTTTTCAAGCTGAATATCGAGGACAGGTGGGAAAAGGCGAAGCGTTTTAGGTTGTGTTTTCGATGTCTGACGAACGACCATAGGCGATTTTTTAAATGCAAGTATGTACCTTGCGGCGCGGGCGGCTGTGAAGCGTCTCACCATAGATTGTTGCATAACGAAAAAAAGGCTAGTGAAAACAATAATGAGCGTTCCACACCCGCGCGCGGCAAGGTCGGTTCGGTTAATCACGTGCATCAGCCTAATACCTACCTTAAGATAATACCAGTAGAGGTAACGGGGCCTCTAGGCGCTATTCTGACGCACGCCCTGCTGGACGAGGGGTCGTCCATAACTTTGATAGAAAGGGCAACAGCGGACAGAATAGTGCCTGGCGATCAACCCCGAAGCCTTTTATCGATAGAAGGGGTAGGGGGCAATAAATTAGACGACCACGAGTCATGCGTTGTTAAGTTCTCAGTACGGGGTACGTGCAGTAGAAATTTGAATTCGATAGCCGCGCACACGATTAGCGAGTTGCACCTGGCTGCGCAACAGGTGGATAGAGATTTAGTCAGGCGGTGTAAGCACCTCGACGACATAGAGGACGAATTGTGTTACGATAACGCGAAACCGACTATCTTAATAGGTCAGGATAACTGGCATTTGATTTCGTCACGCCAGTTAAAGATAGGCGGTAAGCACGAACCCGTCGCGTCGCTTACACAATTAGGGTGGGTCTTGCATGGAAAAGACTCGCTATCGCGCGGAACCATTGCCTACGTCAATCACGTGCGACCCATGTCGAAACAAAATGAAGAAGAGACCGTAAAAATGATGAGAGATTTTTTTAGCATAGAAAGCCTGGGTATAGAAGCGAAAATGCCTAAGGCGGACCCCGAGCAGCGTGCTTTAAAAATTCTTAACGACACGTGTAGGCGGATTGACGGCGGAAATAGGTTCGAGGCCGGTCTTCTATGGCGATCCGAAAGCGAGGAGATGCCTGACAACAGAGCCCAGGCCCTGAGTAGGCTGTATAACTTGGAGAGAAAACTAGATCGCGACGAAGAGCAAAAAACAGAGTATAATAGGCAGGTCAACAACTTGATAGAAGCCGGTTACGCGGAACGGGCCGATGCCCCGCCCGCATCTTCAAGGACGTGGTACCTGCCGCATTTTGCAGTTATACACCCTCAGAAGGGCAAGGTCAGGCTAGTTTTTGACGCTGCGGCCAAGTCTGGAAATAAAAGCTTAAATGACGCATTGTTAGCGGGTCCGGACCTGCTTCAGTCATTGTTCGGAGTGTTAGTCAGATTTAGAGAAGGTAGGATCGCGGTCGTCGCCGACATAAAGGAGATGTTTCTCCAGGTTAAAATCATCGACGCGGACCGTGATAGTCTGCGATTCTTATGGAGGGGCGAGGACCGTGCGGGACCACCAATCGAATATAGAATGACGTCGCTCATATTCGGAGCGGCTTCATCTCCTTGCACGGCCATTTATGTAAAAAATAAGAACGCAGACGATCACGCAAGCGAACAACCCGAAGTCGCGAGGGCAACCGTTCGTAACTTTTACATGGATGACTATCTGGGCGCGTTTAGTGACGAGGGGGAGGCCAAAAGCGTCATAAACGCGATGCACAAGGTGCACATGGCGGCCTCTTTCGAGTTGCGCGGATGGGCATCCAACAACCCAGCGGTTATAGATGACGTAACGGATAAGCGAGCTAGCGAACAAACGACGTTAGGGAAAAGCGACTCTGAAAGAACATTAGGTATGATATGGAACCACAAGCGCGATACTCTCGGTTTCAATGTTAATCTCAGAAACATCCCGTGCGATGTCGCGAAAGGCGGGGCTATCCCCACCAAACGTCACGTGACCAGCGCGGTCATGTCAGTTTTCGACCCGTTAGGCCTAGTTTCGCCGGTTACGATGGTAGGTAAGGCTCTCATTCAGGACGTATGGCGTAGTGGAGTACAATGGGACGAGCCCATAACAAACGAGCACCATCAGACCTGGCTAGCTTTCGTAAAAAACATAGAAATGCTGAAAGAGATAGAAATAGCACGTTACGTCCCCGCGCCTTCGGGTAAAAAAGAGATGCACATTTTCTGTGACGCTA
The DNA here is from genome assembly GCA_905404275.2 of Hedya salicella. Lineage (NCBI taxonomy): Eukaryota > Metazoa > Arthropoda > Insecta > Lepidoptera > Tortricidae > Hedya > Hedya salicella. The sequence continues at coordinate 49,418,317 of FR990097.1, read as the reverse complement.
GTGAAAAAGTGTACTCAACAGCGATATATTTCGTTAACACCGATGTCAACGGGGTAAAATCGTCGCGGCTTGTCGCAGGGAAGGCAAAGGTCGCCCCCCTGAAACCCATATCCGTGCCCCGCCTGGAGCTGCAGGCCGCGGTATTAGGCAGTAGGTTAGCCGAAACGATCAAGCGCGAATCCGATTATAAAATAGATAAATGCTACTATTGGTCAGATAGTAAAACGGTCCTAGCCTGGATAAAATCGGATCCCCGCTCGTTCAAATCGTTCGTAGCTCACAGACTAGCCGAAATAGAGAGTCTTACCGCGCCCGTAGACTGGCAATGGGTGCCATCGGCCCTGAATGTCGCCGACGACGCGACAAAGGGCGTCCCCTTGAACTTCGATGCGAATCATAGATGGTTTTTCGGGCCAGATTTTATTAGAGGCGACCCCGAGACATGGCCCAAGGAGAAGTCAGTCTCGGTGCCGCAGTCCCCCACAGGGGAGGAACGAACGATTAAGCCCGTCTTACACGCGACAAGTAAACTCACAGCCGATAGTTACTTACCGTCGATCGATAGATTCTCAAACTACAATAGGCTCTTGCGTTCCGCTGCCACCGTTCTGCTCTCTGCTGAGGTATTCAAAGCCAAGCTACTCAAAAAGACAACAGACACAACCATGAGAACCGACCACATCCAGATGGCCGAGTTACTCCTTATAAGAAGGAGTCAGCAAGCGTCGTTTCAAGAAGAGATCACATGCAAAGAGGCTGGGCAGCCGATGCCGAAGAACTCGCCGTTAAAGAAGATAGCCGTAGACATACGGAAAGGCGTACTCTATTTGAACAGCAGAATAACGCAAGATCGTTTGAGAAGATTACCAGTCCTACATGCTAAAGAACAACTGACGAGACTGATCGTGCTGCATACTCACAGTACCCTCGGTCATGGCAATAGAGAAACAGTGCTGAACGAGCTGCAACAGCGCTACTTCATCATAGGGCTGCGTAGTTGCCTGAGATACATCTGCAATAAATGCCAGTGGTGTCGCACCTATAGGGGGTTACCCAATAAAATTCCCTTGGGCGATTTACCTTCAGAGAGGCTTATGAATAATCAACCGCCCTTCACAGCCACAGCGGTCGATTATTTCGGTCCAATGCAGATAACAGTAGGCCGACGTCATGAGAAAAGGTGGGGCGCACTCTACACGTGCCTCACCACGAGAGCCATACATCTGGAGGTAGCCACATCTCTCTCGGCTTCCTCTATGATATTAACACTCAGACGATTAATGGCACGACGCGGCACACCTACTGTTCTTTATAGCGACAATGCGACCTGCTTCAAGGGATCAGAAAGAGAGATAGGAGAGGCACTGCTAGCCAACGAAAACGAAATGACTACGTACACAAACAGTAAAACCATTACCTGGAAGAAAATACCTCCTGGAGCCCCGAGTATGGGAGGAGCGTGGGAACGAATGGTACGTTCAGTCAAATCGGCCCTTTACACCGTGTTGAAAGAAAAGTATCCAACAGAAGAGGTACTTCACACACTCATGCTAGAAGCAGAACACCTCGTCAACTCCCGACCACTGACACCAGTGAACCCAGACCTGGAAAAAGAATCCCTGACCCCCAACCACTTCCTTATAGGGCGGTCATGTGGCATGTCACCGTTTGGGAGTTTCAGAGACGTAAAACCTAACATGAACAATTGGAAAGCAGCACAAGCCATGGCCGATGAGTTCTGGAACAGATGGATTCGAGAATACAGACCTCAGCTACAAGTTCGACGAGGTAATGTGTCCAACGAACAAACGATCAAAATCGGCGACATCGTACTGATCGTAGACCAGACTATGCCCAGAGGCACATGGCCAAGAGGGCAAGTAACTTCTGTTTTTCCAGGCCCAGACGGCAGAGTTAGAGTAACAGAAGTTAGAACAGCCTCCGGGCTGATGCGCCGTCCAGCCTCTCGCCTCATCGTGATAGACAGCGTTTAATTATAAGTGCTCGCGCACGAGGGGGAGAATTGTAAATAATAGCTAGGTAGTATTAAGATATTAGCTAGGTAGATTTAGGTTTTGCTTATGTTTTTTAATTCGAGTAAAGACTCACTTTTAGTTTCGTTTTTTACACTTTATGTTTATGTTATTTACGTGTTTAGATATAAGATTTTATTGATTGTTACCTTTATTGTGCCTTTTGTTGATTTGTGTAATATTTCGTGTACTTATTTAATAAAAGATGCTCATTTCACACATAACAATAACACTGCAATACACACATATCCTATACTCTTCACACACATCTTCCATCCTTGTCTCTCGTTCCCCCCTTCCCCTTCCCCTTAAACTATATCAGATTTGCCTGCCCTGTGGGCGAAAATCCCACTAGTTCCGCCCCACATAAATTCACCTTATACCAATCCTTTCCCTAGTAAAGTCAGTCACCTGCCACTTGCCACCATTCGTCCCACGCTCCACACTACACACCGCATCGCTGCTGAAACCTGAAAAATAGTCTTCTTATTTCTTCTTGTGACCTGCCGAAACCCTGCTGCACCATCTACAGTCCACTGCATGGACCCTTTACGGACCCGTCCGTAACACTACCTTTATACGAGTAAACAAATCTTGATATACTGAAATAATGATCTTTATTCTGTAAGTAGGCCGCAAGGGCAATTTTACAAGTCTGACTACGGCATTTCCCAAGAAGAGACCACTGTTGAGAAGAAAGCCGTAGAGTCAGACTTGTAAAATTGCCCTTGCTGCCTACTTACAGAATAAAGATCATTATTTCAGTATATCAAGATTTGTTTACTCGTATAAAGGTAGTTACTGACATAGTTACGGGTGAACCTAATGCAGTAAACTCCAGGGGGGAGGGTGGGGAGCAGTAAACTCCCGGGGGAAAAGTGAAGGCTTAAAATAAATAATAAATAAATATTACGGCTTTCTTCTCAACAGTGGTCTCTTCTTGGGAAATGCCGTAGAGTCAGACTTGTAAAATTGCCCTTGCTGCCTTCTTACAGAATAAAGATCATTATTTCAGTATATCAAGATTTGTTTACTCGTATAAAGGTAGTTACTGACATTGTTACGGGTGAACCTAATGCAGTAAACTCCAGGGGGAAAAGTGAAGGCTTAAAATAAATAATAAATAAATATTACGGGACAATTTTACACAAATCTAAATAGTTCTTTGGTAAGCTCAATAAGGCTTCTGTTACGATATATTTAATAGATATAATTAGGAACTTAAATACATAGAAAACATCCAAGACTCGGGAACAAACATTCATGCTCATCACACAAATATTTGCCCTTACCGGGATTTGAACCCAGGGCCATCAGCTTCGCATGCAACGTTACTCCCACTGAGCCAAACCGGTCGTCAAACCTATATTTTAGAGAAATAAGAGATATACATATCCACTGCTCCCCACCCTCCCCTAATAGAGAACAACTTCAACAAAAAAGAAATACAAACACATTTATCCCGAAAAATTACTCTACAGGTAAACCACAGGCAGCCTTATCGCGCGAAAAAAAGCGAAGTCTTCCACACTACTTTTATAACATCTATAACAAAATATAAACCAACTTACCGCACAAGAGGAGGAAATACATCTAGATATTTATTTAAATTTAATATCTTGATATCACAATTATCACACACGGAACCGGCGGCGTCTGACACTCTATGGAAACTACAGTAAAACCAAAGAGGACCGGTTTGGATCAGCAGGAGTAACGTTGCCTGCGAAGCTGAAGGTCCTGGATTCAAATCCCGATAAAAGCAAGTATTTGTGTGATGAGCATGAATTTGTTTCCCAGTCTTGGATGTTTTCTATGTATAATAATATATTTAAGTAAATATATCTATTAAATATATCGACGTCTAGTACTCATAACACAAGCCTTATTGATTACCGGGATCCCGCGGGACTAAGAGCTGTCAGTCCCTCTCATTCGTCTTCTGTGTTACAGAGCAAATATTAGTTTATCACGGTCCGTAAAATCTATCTGTGGTATGTCATAGAAGGATGTATTTATAATAGAAATATTGGTGAAAAAACTACTTCGAACTGATAAAAACTCTCCGAGATATAACATGTTAGAAGCACATATTGGCTTTCCCAAAAAACACTTCATACTAAAGCCTAATTCATTGTGACGTCACACTGTAATACTTTGTATGGTGAAATTAAGAACTTTGTTCTGCCGCTATGTTAAAACTTGCGTTTATCAAAACGGTTTCATGACAAAAGTTACCTTACGTTTTATGGGTTATTCAATGGTATTATTAGTGTTTAATATTTTCATACTTTAAAATTGGACTTTCCGTGGACTTTCCCAACCAACTTTAAATGCTCATAAAACGAGGTACACGTAAGGTATCAAACTCAACATTTTATTTTAGTTCCTTCGCTTGCTTTATCAGGATTGAAGATATTTTTTATAAATTTTGATATTATCAAATTCAAATTGTTCATTCTGTAAGTATTATTTTGGCCGTAAGAATTATTTTGATAAAATGACTGACTGTTGAGTTTGTTTCGGCTTTCTTCTCAACAGTGGTCTCTTCTTGGGAAATGCCGTAGTCAGACTTGTAAAATTGCCCTTGCTGCCTACTTACAGAATAAAGATCATTATTTCAGTATATCAAGATTTGTTTACTCGTATAAAGGTAGTTACTGACATAGTTACGGGTGAACCTAACGGGTGATATAAAGCTTGCACCTAATTAAAATATCACTTATTCCCTTATTATAAGCTTTATGGAAGTTGGCAAAACATTCAGAGCATACGCTGGGGCAGGATGAAGGGGCAAACTAAACATTTAAGCATTTAAGCTTTTATTTAACTTGCAATGTAACTTTGTTTGTTCGGGTGGAATCTTGCAAGTTCAATTTGACCTACTTCCCGGTCTTCAAATGAGCTAAAATTTATCATACCTATGTAAGTTTAGTGACAATGCAATAGTATGATACCATCGAGCTGATCTGATGATGGAGCAGGAAGGTGGTCATAGGGACTCTGTAATAAAATAACTTAATCCTACCGAGCTTGGGCTCTTTAGAATCGTCTCAGTGAGCAGTTGATGGATATTCAAAGAAAAGTACAGTCGGCGATAAAAACTTGTCACTACAATTAAATTTTTGACAGAAACTTATTTCACCTTGTCTCGCGTCTCCTAGCAGTGGATGCACTCTGACTATTCTCGATGAGTACGAATGTTTGTTCTACTTGGATGTTTACTACAATCCATATCCATTCTAATATTATAAATGCGAAAGTGTGTCTGTCTGTCTGTCTATTACCTCTTCACGCTTAAACCGCTGATCCGATTTGGATGAAATTTGGAATGGAGATAGTTTGAGTCCCAAGGAAGGACATAGGCTACTTTTTATGGTACCTTATCCGTCATTAATGAATTTAAGGAGGGCGAAGTCGCGGGTAGAAGCTAGTTCATCTATATATTGTACTAGCTTCTGCCCGCGACTTCGTCCGCATTAAATTCGTTTATCGCGGATAAGGGTTTTTTCCGGCATAAAAAGTAGCCTATGCCTTCCCTGGGACTCAAACTATCTCCATACCAAACTTCATCCAAATGGGTTCAGCGAAAGAAGCGTGAAGAGGTAACAAACAGACAGACACACTTTCGCATTTATAATATTAGTATGGATATCGTCGCCTGGGATTCACAGTAGAAGGTTTGCTTAGTTCGGGATTAGGTCGATTTGTGTATGAGTCCCTGGTATTAATTAATTAATTCGTTGTTTTCATGGTCTACCGGCGGTCACGTTCCAAATTGCTGTTGGGTGTAATTCTGAGACTTATGTCATTGGCCGCTCTTTTTGTCAAGACCCATACCTAAAATCCAAGGTCCGACATAATTGAAAAAGCTCTACGAGACTACAAGTCTACCGCTTAATTGAGTCTGTTCAATGTATAGCGAGACAATTAGAATACGAGTACGTCAAGGCACGTCACTTTCTCACCCCTCCCGTACCGCTCCCATACCTCAGGAACAGACTTAGTTAAGCGTTAGACTTGTAGTTCAAAACTGGAAAATTCCGCAAAAAGCGCGTGGGCACTCACCACAGCAGGCCACGAGTGCGGCGGGCAGCCTAATAGGCTTCAGCTTTTTATAATTTGGGCGTATTCAAGAAAAGAGTGAATAGCTTGTTTCTAGATGGGCATGAGACATCTTCGGCCGCATCGTCACTTAACAACAGGTGAGATTGCGGTTATTTGCCCGTCTATCGTCAATAAAAAAAAAGCTGAAAATGGCCTTTAAAAACAAACTGAACCGTGTACGACTTGAAAAATGTTACTACTCTATCATGGAATTCATGGGTGATTGAAATATTTAGGACGCTTTATTTACACAAAACAAAACTATACCTAAGACGTACATGTATAGATTTAAGTTAAATTTGTACCAAATAAAAAAAAACACTACAACCGACAGTCCTTTTAACTAGACTTAAGTCTGTAGCTTGATTGCTACTATCTTATCTTAGCTTATGTATAACGCGGAAAATGCTAACTACTAGCAAAGTGTGCAAAGAATCAAATGTAAATAAATGAATAACACAAGGATAAGCTTACACAAATCGACCTAGTCCCAAACTAAGCAGAGCTTGTACTATGGGTACTAGGCGACGATATACATAATGTATAGATAAATTATAATACATACATAGAAAATATCCAAGACCCAGGAACAAACTATGTGCTCATCACACAAACATTTGCCTTGACTGGGATTCGAACCCGGGACCGCCAGCTTTGTACGCTTTGCAACCCACTGAGCCAAACCTATCGTACACAAAATGTACGTGGCATAAAATGTATGTACATCATTCATCACAAATATACAGTACGCAGAATATACTTACGGTAAATATTTTTTTCGTTTACAATGTTACTGCACTCTTCTTTTAGTACGGAATCCGACTCGCACTTGACTGATTTTATACATTTAGCTTTTTATACATAAAATAAGTGATTGATTTCGTGACCGGATTTATTTATTACAGGCACACTTTTCCTAAACATAACCTTATATTAAATTAATACACAAACATAAAGTGACGTTAGGTGATTGATAGATTGATATAATTAACGCTTATTGCTTAATTATTACTGACTACAAAATACATTTGTAATAAGAATCATGGCTCTTCCTAATAAAATGGATCTTAATTTTTATTTAAAAATGCAATTTTGTTTTTAAGTATTGCTATAGCCAGAAAACCAGTTCTAAGCAGTTTCAAGGCGAAGTCATGAACTTTAGAAGCACAAACTATAGGTACGTTTGCCAACAACAATTCAGTTTGGTTGATCCTTCAGTGAATCATCAGATAAATTCGTGACGGTATTTTTGTAACAATGAAGAAATCAAAACAATAATTAGAATTATTAGTTATATTTAATTATAATCCATACTATTATAATAGCATTTTATGGAATCGTTCTATATTGTATGCTTTTTCAGTCGAGTACCGCGTTTAAGCCATGAAGCTTGCTGAGTGGCCTAATTAAAGTACAGCTAATTATAAAACTATTGCATAAAATGCTTTTTCTACAAGTAACCCATAAACATAACTAATAAATAAATAAAACATAGCTAAAGCCGTTAATGTAAATGAAACATAGCTACAAACCCACTCCTAATACCATTTCCAATGCAAATAACATCAGTAGCAGTACGTATAATATTCATTAACAATATAAAACGCGTCTGCAATGAGTTTCGCTTTCATTTGCTATACAAATGACCAGTAACGACGAGCTTACTTAATCTTTTGATTGCTACAGTCAGCAAATCACGTCATCGTAAATTCGTAGGCCAAGGTATAAGCAGTTATTCTGTGCCCAGTAAGCTCGATTCTCCATACAAACGTAGTTACGCTCTCATTTTAAACCGACTTGATAGTTTGCTCTGAAACTTTGTACGTAGAATAAGTTAAGGTATATGCAGGCCTGTAATTAGTTTATGTAGCTTCAGATACCATAGTAAAAAAAATACGGCGAATATAAGTTTTTCATACAAAACTTATTTTTGCTGTATTTCGTTTGTTTTATAAACTGGAGCCATAAAAACTAATTACAGGCCTAGATATACCTCATGTTATCGTATATGCAAAGTTTTGCTACAATCCAACATGTAGTTTTAAAATGAGAACGATACTCCGTTTGTATGGGAAGGAGAAATTCGGCCGAGCTTGCCGGGGACTCTTAAGACTTCAGGGTAGGCAGTTTCTCCGTGCCTGTATGAAGCCATGGTCGTTCGGGGTAGGCATGCCTTTGTACCTATGCCTACATCCGCAAGCCACTATGGACATGCTCACAACCTTAAATGAGGAATGTAAATATCGTAAGCGAGTCCGTCCCCGACTCTCACTTGTCTGATTTTTGGGTAGCCGTGACAAAAAATCTTTTTTGAAGCCTGAATCCGCGCTTGCACCCTATGTTTTATACCAATCAAGCTTTTTTTTAAATAAAACCATTTAACGGATTATATCGCGTATATTATCTCATTTGAGTTCGTCGGGAAAACGTCGGGAACAGTTAAATTGTTTTATTTCAATGAGCAATAATCGCGGAAACAGAAGAAAATGTTAAGTTTTTTTTATTTATTTACATGGAGAACCAACCGCTTGGATCAATTCTACTAGATCAGGGCCCAAAGTTAAGTATCATTTACGTTTTGTTTTTGTTCAATAAAGTTTTTAATATTTTTATGTTCTAGTAAAAAAATACTATTGGCAAGTTTATTTTTCACCGACAGCAAAACACAAGATTGTTAAGTAATACTAATGCCGTTTATAATAATTGTTATGATGATAGTTGCGTAGTTTAATAGATTAAAATTTGGTATTTAATAAAGGTCATCGCTATAATTGCTTGACTAACTTTTTCGCCGATTTTGATGTCAAGGGCACTGATAGGTAAAAACATTTTTTGATAGGGACTGGACGAGTAAGACACATGAAGATAATTATTGGATTACGGTAATCCGATTACCTTATTTGCAAGTTCCGCGTTTATAAATATCCAAATCATTCGCAGGTAAAATATATTATTTTTTATTATAAGTTACCAGATAATGTTTTAAATTCAACAATTCCAGCTCTCAATTAATACTTGGAACTGTCTGTATTGTTAAAAGCATCAGGGTAAAGAACTGTTTAACAGACAAAAATGCATGGCCCAAATCAGTAACCAAAGAAGTCATATGAACTTATGTAAGTCATTATAAAACATCATATTTTACTTTTTTAGAAGCAAACAGAGTGATAAATTACAATAATATTTTTCATCTCCCCTGCTCGAAAAGTTTAATTTTCGTGGGTAGAGGTTTTATTCAAATTGTTTATTCTGTAAGTAGGCCACAAGAGCACTTTCACAAGTCTGACTCTACGGCGTTTCCCAAAAGGAGACCACTGTTCAGAAGAAAGCCGAAACAAAATATACTTAATCTCTTAACTCAATATTGTCTTAGTTATACTTAAAACTTTTACAATTTGGTTATAACTAATTTATAATTAGTACACGCCGAGGAGATGTACAGATTCTCCAGACCAATGTTAATATAAAATAAAAAAACTAATAATTTTCTCAGAGATGTTTAAGGTCTCGAAGCATCACGACGTGCAATAAAATTAAATATAATAATTTGATTGAATTCCACTGAGATGTACTGAGGTCTCTTAGGGGTCAAAATGAATAAAACATTAAAAATAATTATTATTCAATCTGAAATTCTTAGAGATGTAGGTCTATGGTCTCTAGGCGTCATAACATCCAATAAGATAAAATTAATTAATTTAAATCCTCGTAAATGTTTAAGGATATCCATACTAATATTATAAATGCGAAAGTATGTCTGTCTGCCTGTCTGTCTGTTACCTCTTTACGCTTAAACCGCTGAACCGATTTAGATGAAATTTGGTATGGAGATATTTTGAGTCCCAAGGAAGGTCATAGGCAACTTTATAACCCGGAAAAATACCCTTATTCGCAATAAACGAACTTAAGGCGGACGAAGTCGCGGGCAGAAGCTAGTTCCTCTATAAACATAACAAAACAAATATTTAAACTAAGTTTCTTAGAGATGTATACAGTCTCTAAGAACCTAATTTAAATAAAAAATGAATACCTTCAATTGTGAACAGTTTCATAAGTAGATACCCGGGTGGAAAATTGTTTTTTCTAAAACATTTTATTTATTGATACGATTAGCCAATGAGTCGAAGATAAATGAGTTACGTCATATCATGAAAATTAAAAATATTTATTTGCTTACTTTGATATATTACATAATGGTCATGGTTGGAATGATTAAAATAAAAGTTTTTCATATATATAAACTCAGCTATACACTAAACGACGCCGGGTTTATTACGGCAATAGGTAATTAGCATTGCCTAACGAAATTTTGACACTTGGTATCCGAATCAACTGTCATAGCCCATACAAAATCATGACACTTGATTCTGTTTGCGAGCGTCAAATTCGTTAGGCAATAGGGGGGCTGGCTATATTAAAATAATGTTTCAAATGGTTCTTACTTTTTAAATGAAAAGTAGAGTAGTGTCGAGTGAAATTACCCATTAGTACACCCTCGACCTATTGTCGCTTTCATTTCGTTCGAGCGCCAGATTAGAAGTGTGTCAGGTGAAATAGGCCACATTCAACGCTATGCTTCTCCGCGAACGAAGTTGTGACCACCTTCTATTTATAATTTTAATAGGATTTTACCTATAGAATGTAATTCGCGCAATACGCACCTTCTCTTCGGGACGGCACTAAATGTCAGCAACTGGCAACCACTTTAACATGATCGTAATCATAATAATCATATGTCATTATGATTGATTATAAAATTGTGCATCATTATTGCATTATATTGTATTAGTAAAAAACTTAAGTACCTCTTGTATGAACTAGTAACATGCCCATATCCCTAATGTCGTTTGTCATGTTAGGTTTTTTTTTATAACAATCCTGAAAAGTTTACAGTTTCATAAAAAATGCGTTAGGACAAACGATACATTAAGACAAAGGACGTTATCGATTCCGATATAAATCCGTACCTATACATATGCGTAGACTGCTGGACTGTATTGGACTACTTCTTTCTTGATTTAAAATGAAATACTTAGTATTTCTTCATTGAAAATAGATTTGCTAATTAGCCATATTCATCTAATATAGCCGCAAGAGAGTAGTGTAAAAGACTGGCCTAGCGATCAAAATGGTCGCTTAATATTCTAACGTACTAGGGCCTCAATTAGCGGCTTATTGGTTGATGCGGCGAATTAATCAAATGCAACAAAAGATATTCTTTATTCGTCATCAGTGTTACAATAGAATGATATACACAGTTATATTGATTGCTTACACTATAAAATGATAAGATAACATGTATTTTATAAAACAGGGTAAATAAAAGATATATGACACAGATAGGCGAAATAAAATAATTGACAATTTAAATAGCGACGTAATTTATATAATTAATCATTTCCTAATCCTAGTTATTTCTAACATAGACAATTTGACGTTCTATATTAGAAAAAAAAAGGTGTCAGACACATTATTACCCAGCAACGAAGGAATAATATTTAGCTCTGGTGCCCGCAAGGATGTCAGCGAAGGCGAAAAAAATCATAACTTTTATTTTTAGCGTAGTCGAGTAAAAAGTATCCTATACCCATCTGGGAATGCCCAGGTACCCCCGTGTACTAAAAATAGTTGAAATCTGTTTAGCCGTTTTGGCGTGATGAAGCCACAACGACACATACAAACATACAAGAAACCCAAACAAATATATTTTATATTCAGTGACCTTCGAATAGTCCGCACCACTTTTTTTTATATGTTCAATGTACAGACGTTTCATTTTTACAACTTAATAATAGTATAGATTCAATTTTCCAGAGCTATAAAGTATTGATCGGCAACACGCACGTAATGCCCCTGGTGTTGCAAACGTCCATACAACATCAGGCTGCTTATAACATCAGGCAGGCAGCATGCTTGTATCCAGCCATATCAGAGCCTACAATAGATGAAGTCCAAAATTCCTTATATGAAACACAATTTTTTGTGTTTCTGTGTTTTTGATGTGGGTAAATTAACACCAGGCATTACTATCTATTGTGATATTCATAGATACAAGTCAAACGTGTTACATTTGTGATCACGTGCGAGAGCAATCACATTTTTCTTTACGCTCTGACTTGAAATAATGAAATAATGATCTTTATTCTGTAAGTAGGCCGCAAGGGCACTTTTACAAGTCTGACTCTACGGCGTTTCCCAAGAGGAGACCACTGAGGAGAAGAAAGCCGAAACAAACTCAACAGTGAGTCATTTTTTCTAAATAACTCTTATATCTATTACAATCTTCGTACTTATATGTTTTGAGTATAAACTTAATGCGTAGTTCTCCAAGAAAACATATCAAAACTTATAAAACGAACGGTGTAAAATATCTTATCTGTTTAAAAGTAGTTTAATAGTCTCTGTTTTTTTAAATGTTATAATTACTAATGAGGTAGCCTGGGAGTTTTTCTTTGCAGCGTTTCTTTTCTCCTCAGTACGCCTCATTTGTGAAATGCTGCTTGGTAAATTATTAGAATAAAATAATTAAGCCCTTCTGGCACATGTGTAACTGTCTTTACAGCTTAGGCCCATCTGGCATGTATGTACACCTTTATTTGTGTTTTTTCAAAAAATGGGTAGTTTGCACAAATTGTAACTTTGACAGAGGATAATACATCTTTTCTCAGTCCTCCCGTGACCATGGAAAGCTGGAAAGCTTCCGAAACGTCGGGAACTAAAATGAGATAATAAACGCGATATAATCCGTTAAATTGTTTTATTTCAAAACTTATAAAAGTAAAAAAATCATAGAATATAAGAAAGCAAAATATGATTATATATTTAAAACAACTTACATACGTTTGATATGCCACCTTATAAGAACCGTGTCCCGGCAAAAGTAAATTATTTTGTTTCTGTTTTGGGCCATGTATTATTGTCTCTTAAAAATAGTCCTCTACCCTATAATATGCCTTTGCCATTAGAGACTCTTTTAAGTTTCAGAGCTGGAAAAGGTAATTTTAAAGCATCATCTGCTAACCTATTATAAAAATGTATACATTGGCCTACAAATGATTTGGTTACTTTACGAACGCGGAACTTTCTAATAACAATTTTGTTTTAATTTCTAGTATTAAAATTGTGGATATCTGAATGTTTAGTAAAAGAGTCTAGGTTCTTAATAACATAAATAATATTGTCATAAATATATTGGGACGCCACGGTTAATAAGTTGATGTCTTTAAAAAGTTCTCTTAACATAACAACTTACATATATATAACAATAGAAGTCCATAATGTTTGTTTAAGATCGGTCGCCGTCAACGAAATCGATGAATGTGACTACAAACAAACAAAAAGGAACGGATATTATATTGTTATCAATCAATGCCGCTATATCTAGTTGTTTGTGACGAAATCATGTCATGACAACTGATTTATTTATTTATTTGGGGCATCAACAGCAATACAAAGCATGAAACATAATTCAAAAAACACTACAGCCAAAGCCAATAACAGATGTCCACAAGAGTACAATTTAGTGGCACAAGTTACATAAAAGCGAGTATAAGGACACTATGAGAGAAAAAAAAAACATGTAACATTCTCAAATATTAGAAGAAGGGTGCCCGTGCATGTGTTTGTTATGTGTGTGTGTGTGTGGTGTATGATGCCACTATTAAAAGTGAAACATGCCATTTCTATGACGTCACAACTCCTACGGCTTTCCCATAGGTCATTTACCGGTTTGCTGTTGGTGCAGCCCGTGTTGGTGGATGAATTAATTTCAATATACTCGTATAAACTTCGCAGACGACTTTTAATCTCTGTTTTAAAGATATCACAGTTCGTCATCAATGATGACTCATTATCTCAAGTAAAGTTGACGACCGGTTTAGCTCAGTGGGAGTAACGTTGCTTGCGAAGCTGAAGGTCCTGTACAAACCCTATTCTATGTATAAACGAGTAAGTAAAAAAAAAGCAGCATTTTAATGAAATTTGTGTAAGCACGTTCTGTAGGACCTATATTAATTGCCATTAATATATACCCGTACGAAATGAACAGACTATAAGTAAATATATCTATTAAATATATCGTTGTCTAGTACCTACTCATAACACCAGCCTTATTGAGCTTACCATGGGACTACTTCAATTTGTGTACAAATTGTCCCGTAATATTTATAAATCATAAAAAATGAGAATAGCTAAATGGCACAGGTTCTTGGTGCTTGGGGTTAATAAAAAAAAATCTCATAATTTTATTATATCAGACAGCAAGGCATATTTATGCTTACCATCTTTTATATCCAATGTTCAGCTGCTAGATATTGACTGGCACTCCACTGCCTTGTATTCATAGGGAAAAAATTCAATTTCAAATCGCGGAATTAAAATCATTCCTAATTACCCAAATACATCTTACATGGCCGCATGGTAGTAACGCATCCGAATTAACATAAGCAATTTGACGTTCCATATTTTTGCTGTATAGTACAGTCTAGGGCCTGTTATTGCTGAACTTAGAATGAAAGAAAATATATTTATTCAACGCCAGCATAAACAAGAAATACAAATAACAAAAACAATTGACGACGCCGAAAGGGGTCACCACTCAACTTTATGCCGTGCACCGTGACGCTGATTTTCGTTGGTGCCCTGTAACTTAAAACTAATTTATACCTACCTCTAGAATAGTCCAGGCGTTGAAGTACGTTCCTCCCGAATTCTCAAACAATCAACAAAGGACAATTCCTTCGCACCATAAACGGTATGGTGCGAAGGAATTGTCCTTCGCACCATACCGGTTTCATGTCAAATTCTTTCGCCGCTCAGGCAAGCCATCTCTGGAATTCGTCCCCTCTTTCTATCCGACATGCCCCAAGCAAGGTAGTTTTCAAGCGGATGCTACGTAGGCAGATGCCTACGTAACATTCATGGTAAAAACCTCAATTTCAAAACGCATCATTACACAAATGCATAACCTTAATAGGCATAATGACTGGGTATGAAAATCAAAATTCTAATAAGTCCGTCAGCTAGAGAATAAAAAAATATTAGACACGTATTTTTTGTTTATTAATAATAATAAAAAAATACTCAAATAAATCGCATTAAAGTTTCGGAGGCTCAGGCTTGAAATATCTGTTTTCCTAAAATGTACAATTCTCAAAAAGTCTACGTACTCATAATGTTTGCATTCCTATTTTATCAGCTTTATCGAAATGTCTTCAACTTAAAATGTGTGCAGTCTTAGAAGGTCTTCTATTCATAATGTTTACATTTCTATAATTTCAGTATGTGCCGAACATCAGCATTACCATAATGTTCACTTTTTTAAATAGGCTGTCGTCTTATTTTATTATGTTTGTTTTCCCATATTGTCTGCTTTATTTTCAAATCAATGTTCTAAATGTAAAAGGCTTAATTGCTTGCTTACTTAGGTACGTTCGTAACCAGTTTCGTATAAGAACAAAATATTTTTCGTTCTCAACCGGTTTCGCACCCGAACGAAGGGATTTTCGTAGTTTAGTTGCTTAACCGATGTAGATAAAATTTGAAGACCGCGATTGGAGACATTTTGGAAATAAGACTTCTCTGGAATGCCAACGTTATAAGAAGGCGGATATTTTGAGGGTGCAGACATTTCGACAATAAGCACTTTCTGAAAAGCGCACATTATACAAAAACTGTTATTCTTGGAGACGGGCAATTTTCAATAGCTGACATTTTGAGAAGCTGACATTATGCAAAAGACGCGCTGACATTTTGAAAAGCAGGCATTTTGCGAAAAATACATTTTAGGAAAACGGATATTTTAGGCCTGAGCCGTTTGGGAGTGAGGCTCATAAAATTTGTACTTATAAGCGACGTCACGCGACATTTTGAGTCAAAGTCACCTTTATTTTTATGTAAAAAAAAGAAAAAAGACGTGTCCAATATTTTTTATTCATCAACATGACGGACCAATTATTAAAATTTAGTTATCATCTATATTAAGGGATTCAAGCAAAAGTTGTCGAAGGAGATACTACAGCTCAAAAGACCAAAAACTTGCGCAATAACTAGAATCCTGACGGGTCACTGCAAACTAAACATGCACCTGTTTCAAATGGGTATGAAACAGGACGCAGTAAGCAGATTCTGCCAAGAGACAGTGGAGACTGCAATGCATATTCTCTGCTCCTGTGGAAAAGACTCATGAGGAAAAGAAGTATCTACCTAGGGCAACATGTCGTGCCCCCGGAAGAGATACAACATTTCACTGGCCAAAGAATCTGGGAATTCCTGGACTCAACAGGCCTCAGTAGTGAACTAATAAAGAGCTGCCACAATAGATCAAAATCTGGTCGAAGCGGCATACAAAAGGCCCACAAATCAACAACAGAATACCCAAATGCATCTTCAATGGAAGTAACGCATCCGAATTAACATTAACATTAACAATTTGACGTTCCATATAATTTTTCTTTCTTTCTATCTTATGTCATCTTTAGGGTTCCGTACCAAAAAGGTACAAGGGGACCCTTATGGTGCGACTCTGTCTGTCTGTCTGTCTGTCTGTCTGTCTGTCTGTCTGTCTGTCCGACTATTTAAGCGCCATATCTCAAAAACTACATATGCTAACTATTTGAAATTTGCAATATTTATAAACATGGTCAGCCCGCATGTATTGCACAGAAAATATTTACAAATATATTTTTATTTTCTAAATAAACGACGAATATGACGGGGGGTAACAATTAAAATTCTAGCTAATGGATCAAATGGGGTATCATATGAAAGGCTTGCACATTTATGACCAATTTTTTATTTTTTTTTATCGTGATTTGTTTTTGTTTTATTAAGGAAAATGTGAAAAAAAACACCATTCCGCCCTTTATCTCCAAGTTTACCAATCGAAAATTTTGAAATTTTCACAATTTGTATTGATTAACATAAATATTACACGAAAATTATAGCCATGTCTCTAACTAGCTAATTTTTTTTTTTTTTTGCAAAAAACCTATTTGAACAACCCGGTTGCGCTAAGTTTGCACCTGATTTGTATGCAATGCTATAGATATCAGATGCAAACTTAACTCAACCGGTACCGGGTAATAAAGTTAGGGTAAGTAAAAATTTACACGGAACCCTCGGCGCGCGAGTCCGACTCGCACTTGGCCGGTTTTTAAATTCTAATATGGAAGGTCACATTGCCTACATAGATACGCTACTAATACTACATACAACAGGTGACTTAGTTAAGTTTTTCACGTATATATAATTTTTATATATTATTTATGAGTAATAATGTAAATATAAATAAATATATAATAGTATGTAGATGTAAGTCATTATGTTTGTTTGTGCATCATAAAAAAACTAAAGGTGCATTAAAATCAGTAACTCGGGTTTCTTACTAGGGAAGAAACCCGAGTTCGAATCGCTCTTGACTGATTATACAGAGCGTTATATTCTTTAAGTATAATTATAATATGTTTATCATAGTCTGTGTTCGAAGAAGGCCAACCAGTGCGGACACCGCATCGCGCATGCGCGGTCTAGTGGTCATCAATTTTAAAAAATATTATATGCAACTAATATTATACGGAAAAGTGTAAATAGTTTTGAAATGTTAAGGATAGTTTTTGCTTTAGTTATTTTAGGTGAGTTTAATTTATTAATGTTTATTATTGGTCTAATATTGCACTTATAATTTATTTTGTATTAAAAATTAATATTGTATAACAAATAAATATTTGTTAAGGTAACTAAATTAAATAAAACGCTATTATCAAAGTACGCACGCGTAAGTTTTAATTAAGACAAAACAAATGAAACAAAAAAATTGTTTGTCGAATAAATTTCACCATAATATAGCGTAAAAGTACAATAACAATTTTATTCTAAGATTTCTAAGGAGTTAATCCTGTATGTATAACATAGCAAAACATCAATCATCAATTCATCATAAATACGGAAATGATATTATATACATTTATAAATTATAAATCGCAGCGTAATGATTACCCACCTATCGCACACCTATAGGTGCGTCCACATTTGTATCATTTGCCCGTATCAGATCATCGTCGCGTGGCATGATCGCGTGTCACGATCACGCGTTTGGACGTTGCGCCGATCGGATCCCTCGAAATCCATTTTGCTACGCGTATCACACAGTTATATCGGACGAGTACCGTATGAACGGCGCGCCGACAGTA
This sequence comes from Hedya salicella, assembly GCA_905404275.2. Lineage (NCBI taxonomy): Eukaryota > Metazoa > Arthropoda > Insecta > Lepidoptera > Tortricidae > Hedya > Hedya salicella. Next base: position 49,399,989 of record FR990097.1, on the reverse strand, counting down.
AGCGTCCAAGCAGCGCGATACGCAGTCATGCTACGGCACGGTGATCGGATACGAGCAAATGATACAAGTGTGGACGTACCTTATAGGTGCGTCCACAATTGTATCATTTGCTCGACTTATATTTAAAAATTAAAATAATTAATAAGATAAATCCCAAAAGCATTGTCAATAAAAAAGAAAAAAAAATATCTAGAATAAAATTCTAAATGTCATGGTATATAATAGTAGATTGTTTGACAAGGGGCTAAAATAAGCCATTATGACACAAAGTGATTATTTGGACGAGCTCACGAAGTGAGTATTTTAATAATTTACCAAGCAACATTTCACAAATAAGGGGTACTGAGGGGAAAAGAAATGGAATGGAAAGCTGAAAAGCTTCCGAAACGTCGGGAACTCAAATGAGATAATATACGCGATATAATCCGTTAAATTGTTTCATTTGGTAAATAATTAAATAATGTTATACACATATTTAATGGTAGATTGTTTGACAAGGTGCTAAAATAAGCCATTATGACACGAAGTGATTATTTGGACGAGCTCACGAAGTGAGCGAGGACAAATATGTCTCAGTGTCATAATGGCTTTTAGCCCCGTGTTAAATACTCTGCCTTTCACTTCGACTGCGAGAAAATAAAAAAGTTTGACCAATTTGCTCAGGTTGGTTTGTTTGTTTTTAATTATTCGTGAGGAGTATGTAACTGGCCGAAGTTTATTTTTTCAGTGCCATAGAAATTTGTATGGGATTATATGGCTTTCTTTTAAACCCTAGGGGCTAACTGTGCTATTTTAGTCTCGCTTCGCGAAGCTACTATGACGTACTTTTTGAGCAGGAAAAGTGAAAAATGTTTTTTTTCGGATATGTCTTTGTGACTAGGAGGTTTGTACAGAAGGCACATAAGATGTGGTCTTGGCCTTCTCTCTATAACTTCACTCCGTAACTTAAAGTATTCCTTGGAAGTATTTATGAAGCTGTAAATTTTTTCATATTTTTTGAACATACCGTTTAGAAAATAGAGGGGAGGGGAACACAATTTTTGCTACTATCGTAGCGAATATTTCCGAAAATATTCATTAAATCAAAAAGTTTCCTTATCGACCTAAAAGTGTTTTTTGAAAGAACTGTCGAAATATGTACCACACATTGATTCTGATTTTTTTTTTTTACTTTCGGTTACATGTATGGAGTGCCCCCCCTAGAAATATATATATAATTTTATTTAATTATCAAACTAAGTAGCAACTTACACAAGAGACCTATGCTCCAAATTTCATCAATATTCATCTTATAGTTTTTGAGTAGAAAATGCCTGTGACATACGGACTTACGGACGGACAGACAGACAGACATGACGAATCCATAAGGGTTCCGTTTTTTGTCATTTGGCTACGGAACCATAAAGACCGGCCAAGTGCGAGTCGGACTCGCGCACCGAGGGTTAGGGAGGGTACAAAATGGACGCTACAAATGGCCGGATCTATGAAAATCCAGTGTTAGCAGAGTCCTACTCCTGCGCAAAATGTACGCTGTGCCCGATCATTTTATGTAGTTACTGATATCGACAAACAGACATAAAATTATATTATTTTTAGAATTTGTTGTTATAGCGACAGCAGAAATACTTCATCTCTCAAAATTTCAACTATCTAAGCTATCACGGTTCATGAGATACAGCCTGATAATAACAGACAGACATACAAACTTTGACGGATGCCGCACTGCGGGCCATCAATGACGGCTTGGACGATGCCACGGTGTCCATACAAGTGATATCCCAATACTAGATATACAGACTTTAAATAATTCACAGATTCAGGTATTACTTTACGGAATTCCATATTAGGTGAATCGATTATAGTTCCTTCTCTTTTTCACGAAGTAGTGTCTTGGTTAGATGTGAAAATTAATTAAACAAGAAAGAAAGAAAGAAATCATATTTATTCAACGCCAGCATAATACAAGAAATACAAATAACAAAAACAATTGACGACGATGAAAGTCGTCACCGCTCTGCTTTATACCACGGCAAGCCGTGACGCTAATTTTCGGTGGTAAAACTAATTTATAAACAAATAACATATGACAATAAATTAGACACGTGTCGAGGATTACACTGACTGGTGGTGGTTTGTTGTATTTGCATGGCTACTCATATTTTTTGGTGGAAACTGCATCAAAATATGCGCATGTGAGCACAATTTATTGTCACGTTGTGAAAGTGTTAATCCTTCACGATGAATACGAGACAGTCAGGCCGTATGTAAAAGTAGTATGTATTTAAATTAAGGCCCTGCATCGGCAAGGAAAAACCACGCCTCGGCCCCCGTGCTGGCCAATGAGTGTAATTTGTAATAAGGGACGCATTTATTGCTCGCGCGCGTCAAAGAAAGAGAAAGCTAATACACTACATGCTTGGAGTTTTTTGGCGTAAGCGCCAGATGTAAAAATACAATGAAATCGAAGATATTATTATGTTTTGTTGACATTTAAGTTAGTGAAGTAAAAGATAAAGGGAAGAATGTCATTTTTACATAATGTAGCCGTTTATTAATCTGTCGTTTGTACAAACTAGACAAAAAACGGAAAATGAAGACGCGTTTTCGGATAACTTATATTATAATCGAGAAAATTTTAAACAAATATGTTTCCGCGTTAGGCACTGAATAGTTTATATAGTCAAAAAACACATCTGAAAACCAGCCGGTTTCATAACCTTTGACAAAAAAATCACAAAAAAATAGCTTAAATTTTCGATGCACCCTTTTAACTTTAGGTCAGTACGAGTAGAACCTTAGTCGTAAGACAGACGTTGAATACAAAAGCGTATATTGGTGCCGGTGTGACTGTAAAAATCATTCGACCACATCTGTATGTCTTTTTTAGAAGTCTTCTTGGACCAGAGGACTCTCAGTGTTTCTTCGAGTCTCGGACAAGTCATAATGTCAGGTGTCACTTACTCAGCCTTGACCACCAGACTTCGTAAATCCGTGTCGTTTTCTTCATAAGTCACTTGTTCCAAATTAAATATGCGTTAATATTAGCTTCCATCTACCATTTGAGAAAATGACGATATTGAAACAAGTAATCGGTAAAAAAAGCAATGATGAATCTAAAAAAAAAATCTTTCAAACGGCTGGATGATTTTTTTTAAAACCATATCTAAAAATTCTCCCGACATTGTGTCTTTTCAACCAGGGTTCGGTGCCGGTATTTTTTTCATACAAAATATCCGAAATAACGATTAGTTTTTTTCGTTCAATTACGTGAGTCCGTGTCTATATTAAGATTCTAGAACTTGAATCAGGTGTTTTGTGACAAATATCTCTTTTCCTAAATACAGATTTTAAATTCCAGAAATAGCGTGTTTTGTAGAAGATAAAAAATACTGGTTCCGATCCCTGTTTCAAACACAAAAAACCGGAACAACAGCACAAACGGCCGTATCTATGATATGAAAATCCAGTTTTAGCGGAGCTCTACTTGTAGGCAAAATGTACGCGGTGTGGGGTAATTTTATATTGGTTACTAACATAGACAGACATTAATTTAAACTTACACGATCTTCACTCATTATCACAACGCAACAAAACGGGGAGTAATCGCGTATAAATTTTGGACAGACGAAGCGCACCATTGCCTAAAGAGTCAAGGAACATATTATGGCTGTTAAGAACCGCCAGATGAATAAATCCGCTACTGCCGAACATTAATTAGAAGCGGGACCAAACCACTTAATTAAGCTTCATAATACCAAAATAATTTCCACGGAACGTAATTACTATAGTTGAATCGTACGTGAAGCAATTGAAATCAAGAAACACAGAAATTTCAAACGGTAAGTCGGTTTCAAAGTTTCATCTTCGTGGAATCCAGTAATTAGTAAATGTAAACAACATCAAATAACATCCGATAAATCGCCTGACGTCGTGAGTGTAATGCGTCGGTTTAGTGACGACCGTAGTAATCAACCTTATTTTACATCTTCAAGGGACCGCAGACATATGTATTTGATGTTCATTTTAACTTGATACCTCCACGCGTTCTTGAGAAAAAGGGTCTTGACAGACAGACAAACAGACGGACGGATTTACGACGGTAGTGACAGACGGACAACAAAGGGTCCCGGTTTTTTCCTTTTGACTAATGAAAATCGGTCTATCCGTTCAAGAGCTACGCTTCTATAAACAGACACACAAATTCTTATATACACCACACACACGCCAAATTGGCTAATCGGATTTCAACTTTTGGTACACAGGGAGCTGGGTATCCTCAGATGGTTATAGGATACTTGATACCCGACTATGTTGAGGAAAAATTGGGGGTAATGATTTTTTCCCCTCCGCCAACGAAGTTGCGGGCCCCATTTAGTATAATATAATCAAGTTTATTGTATAAGATTTTTTTTTAATATTATCTTTATCTTTTTCTAGAAGCCAACTTTGTCAGTGGAGTAAAAAGAGTGGTAACCTCTTTATCTTAAAGTATCATATAATAGTGCGACTTAGCTCAAAAATTTGCTTCAATTTAGAAAATGATAAACTATTCTGCCATTTTTAGGGTTCCGTACCAAAAAGGTACAAAAGGAACTCTTATGGTGCGACTCTGTCTGTCTGTCTGTCTGTCCGTCTGTCTGTCTGTCCGACTATTAAAGCGCCCTATCTCAAAACTACTTATGCTAACTATTTAAAATTTGGAATATTTATAAACATGGCCCTCCACCCCACATCAACGCAGAGGAAATATTTAAAAATATTTTTGGGGGGGAATTAAAAATCTAGCTAATGTGTCAAATGGGGTATCATAACAAAGGGCTTGACCTGCACATTTACAAACAATTTTTTAATTTTTTTTATTGTGATTAGTTTTTGTTTTATTAAGGAAAATGTAAAAAAAAACACCATTCCCCCTCCTTTATTTCCGAAGTTTACCAATCGAAAATTTTAAAATATTCACAAATTGTATGAATAAACATAAATATGACACGAAAATTATAGCCATGTCTCTAACTAGTAACTTCTTTTTTAATTTGCAAAAACCTATTTAAACAACTCGGTTGCGTTAAGTTTGCACCTGATTTTTATGCAATGCTATAGATATCAGGTGCAAACTTAACTCAACCGGTACCGGGTAATAAAGTTAGGGAAAGTAAAAATTTGTACGGAACCCTCGGTGCGCGAGTCCGACTCGCACTTGGCCGGTTATTTTAATTTTTAAAGATGCTAGTCTTACAAATAACTAAAAATAGTACTTTTCCTGACGCGTTGCAAGTAAAAAAAAATCGTTTTAATCTGTTTCGTTAAATATGAAAATAAGAGCAACATTACATATTGACTAGGCAGACTTTGCTCCTCCTTACTATATGTTCATGGAGCCAAGTTAGGTCAAATCTGCTCATTAAATGATAATCATAGCACCGAAACGAATTCCGGTCCAAAAAGAAACAGTGGTGTGACCATTTGTCGTCACATATTTCAGGCGTGTTCTTAATTTTCTTGACTAATAAACATAAATCAAATAACAAGCCCGTAAATATGTTTTCGGGATTGGAGCATACTTATCCTAGGGGGAGCAAATAGGACCAGTTTACGGTACAAAATGTACTAACAACAAGTATAAACGGTTTTTATCGCTGTAGGTACACATCTTTATTCACGACTGTACCTAATTTGTTTATAATTATAATCATATGCCGCGTAAATCAATTTAAATTCAAATTATAATATAATCGTCATGAATTGACTGTTCGATGGTCTACGAAATAAATTTTACCGGTGACGACTGTTTTTTTATGTGTGTCTTTACTTCCTCATTACATCAAAACGACCAGACGGTTTTCAACCATTTTTGGTACAAGAATAGCTGAACATCCGACATTGGATATAGGATACTTTTTACCCGACTACGCTGGGATAAAAAAGAGGATTTTGACTTTTTGCTCATCCGAAAACGAATTGCGGGCACCTTGTTTGTTTCTAATCATAATCGTGTACCGCGATAAACAATTTAAATTATAATCAGCTGTAGCTGTGCATATAGCACCATATAAATTTTGCCGGCGAAGAAATACATAAATACAAAAATTTCTTATTAAAATTGATACAAACAGTAGATGGTGCTGCCATGTCCGTCGACAAACTTAAATTTGTCAATAAACGTGATTCCCGCGATAAACTTAGAACCAAAAGGTGGCAAGACTAGTAAGATATGGAAAATTCATGTCTTTGCTACTTTATTCTTTTGATGAACGTAAATGCCAAGGTGGACGGCAATTATCTAACACTTGAATAAAATATTAATAATGGAACTCGTGACATATAACAATAAATAATAATATGTTATTGTTAGAATATTTTGTGATATACTGGAATTTCATCGCTACTTCACACGCAACCCGCAAGTGTAAAATAATTAAGATTGATTCACTAAACGCTCAAATAAGATATTTGGGTGAGGCCCAAAAAGTAAGACTCACGTAATTTTTTTTTTTGTTATTTATTTAAATTAAGTAAACACACAAAATATTTACTAGTACGCGTTACAGAAACCTGTTAGAGGTTTATACGTGACGCGAATGTTTCGCACCGCTCACAACATTTTATATAATACATACTCGGATCGGTAACTACAAGTATTATAATAATAGAGAACATGCATGAACTTTAATTTTAATGATAGTTTATGTTGTGAAACGAACAATTGACCATATTTATTTATTATTAAAGTACATCCACATTGTTAATTTTGTTCGTATGTGTTATTACGGCTTCATGACGCAAAATCTGCTAAACGGATTTCAACTATTTTTGGTACACGGGTAAATTGGTATAGATCTCCAGAAGGTTATAGGATACTTTTTACCCGACTACGCTGAATAAAGAAGAGGGGTTATGACTTTTACTCCTCCGCGAACGAAGTTGCGGGCGCCTTCTAGTTAATTATATTATTATTATTATAGGTATCTAAAGCCTGACAACAGTTTATTTGACCCTCGCCGTTTTGCGGATTTTCAATGGTACTAATTTCTTTTACTGGCAACAAGTAATACTCTTTGACAACGAACGTTGGATGTCATCCAATGTCAGCGATGTTAACAAACAGAAAGTATCTACGAATATATTCAAATATAAACGGTTTAATTAAAAAAAATGCCAAAAAATATTTCCAAAGATGCGAAAAAATATTGCAGTAATTTTACATCTTAGATACACAACAATAAAGGAGTATATAACACTCATTAAAAATTAATAATTATAAATTCTCAAAGAAAAATTAAGCACACAAGAAAGATAAGAAATAAATACAAATAGATAATAATAAAAAAATTTTTTTTCGTACAAGGGAACATTTCACTTTAATCGTATGTGTATATGGTAAACTACGGCTAACGATGGTCCTTTGACGAGAATATTTAGATACGATTGGTATTTAACGCTGCTCCATATATCATTATTACCCTGAGGGCTAAATCGTTTTACTATCATAAATAATATATAAAATATATATAAAAATTACCATTTTACCATTTCAGTACCGCTCTGCAAAACTCTAATTAAATGTTTATTGAATATGTTAAGCAATTTTTTTTGTTTACTTCACCGTGTTCATGTTATGTATGGTACAAGTTGTATGGACTTATTATATAAAATGTACGATGAATATGGATTTATTATATAAAAGTTAGGAGCCATTATGGTACAAAGTGTAGGTATATTTGTTTCAAAACCAATACATTTTGACCATAATTATAATCATTGTTAAAAAAACAGGGTAACCACCGCAATTTTTCGGAGGAGCCATTATGAGTACTGAATTATGAGACGTCCGTTGCAAGCATTTTTCTACAAACTTCATCATAAAACTCCAAAAAGTTGATGACTTGAAGTGTTCTCAAATAAGTACGGTATCATGATATTAGTATTTTTAATTTGTTCCAGGCGCATTCGAATATCAAACATGTTGCGGAGATACAGCACAAACAGACGACTGGAGAAGAAAAGGCTTTTATCGACCACGACGAAACTATCCCAGTCAGAGTCAGAATACCAACTCGTTTCAGTCAAGCCACAGTCATAATTTCCAAAGTCAGACTGCCTTTAGTCCAAAACTCGACCAAAGTTCTATAAGAACAACTTATAGCCAGAATTTGGAAAGGCAGAATCCGTTTGGAATAAATTATAATCAGAATTCTCAGACCCAGAGTGTCTTCGGCAGTAACAGTCAGCCTCAAAACTCATTTGGATCTGGAAGTCAGAATATTAAAACTTTAGAATCATCAAGAACAAGTTTTGTTCAAAGTCAGATTCAAACTTCATTCGGAACAAGTTATCAAAACTCTCAAAATCAGAATACTTTGTCATTTACCAAACCTCCAGATTCTCGGAGTCATGAATTTGGAAGTAACATTCCAAATTCGTTCAAACCAAGAGAAGCCCAGACGGCAGCGAGCCCAAATTATTTCGGCTCAAGAGGCAGCCAGAATTATTTTTCATCCAGCTTTAGTCAGAATCAATTAGGAAATAACAATGGTCAGAATTCGTTTGTGTCAAGCTTCAGTCAGCCGCAGAATACACAAAAACAGAACTTATTTGGAAGCAGCTACAACCACAAGACCCAAAATTCAGTTGGAAACTTTGGTCAGAATGGTCAGACTCAAAGTTCTTTTGGCTTCCAAAGTCAGAATGCATTCCCATTACATAATGCTTCATCTAGCCGTTTTATCTCCAACTTTGGATCAAACTCTGCATTTTCCAAAAACGAGTATTACAAAGCTCCAGAGTATCTGCCGCCAACACGCTTCATGGGTCCGGAATATTTACCACCAGAGAAACCAAGGACATCTACTTTCCCCCCATATGTGCCTTCTAAAACTACAACTACTACAAAACCCTATATAACAACAACAACCAAACGACCTTTCTTTACAATAACCACTACACGAAGGCCATTTTATACCACAACTACATCAAAACGACCATTCTATACCACAACTACAACAAGAAGACCATTCTATACCACAACTTCAACAACTACTAGACGGCCAGTCTTTACTACGACCACAACCAAACGACCATTCTTTACGACAACAACCACTAAGCGACCATTATTTACTACAACGACCACTAAACGATCGTTCTTTACCACAACGACCAGTAAACGACCATTCTACACTACAACTACAACTAAACCACCCCCAAGACGTTTCTTACCAGCAATGGCTTCACCAGTCCCACCAGAGCCCGAATATAATGATACAAACCCTGATGTGATGAAAAAGCGTCCCGGCAATGTTGCTCCAGCCATGGCAATGAGAGTACCACCAGAACCGGAGGATGACGATGGTGATACAATCGATGACTTTAATGTGCCGCCGTCCCCTGCTCCGGCAATGGCTACGCCCGTACCGCCTGAAGAGGATGATCCAACAACTACTACTACCACAACTACTACGCCTCCAACAACTACTTCAACCACACCAACAACCATGACTACTACTTCTTCCACTACTACCTCAACAACCACTACTACTCCTTCCACGACTATTTCAACTACTACAACTACTACTCCTTCTACAACTACATCAACTGTGACTCCTTCTACAACTGCATCAACTACTACTCCTTCTACTACTACATCAACTACTACTCCTTCTACAACTATATCAACTACTACTCCTTCTACAACTATATCAACTACTACTCTTTCTACAACTACATCAACTACTACTCCTTCTACAACTATATCAACTACTACTACAACTACTTCGATGTCAACTCCAACGACTACTTCAACAACTACCACTAGTCCTTCTACAACAACGTCAACAACCTTGATTACTCCCTCTACAACTACTTCGACGACTACTCCTTCTACAACTACTTCAACAACTATCACTAGTCCTTCTACAACAATCTCAACAACCACGACCACTCCTTCTACAACTACATCAACTACCACTCCTTCTGTAACTCTTTCAACGACAACTTCAACCACTACCACAGACCCTTATCGTAATTTAATAGTAGACGAATTTCCTACAACGACACCAAAAACTAAAATCACTACTAGGACCATGACAACAACGGTAATTCCAACTACCAAATCCTACAGAGCCCCTGAATACTTACCACCTACAGAAGGCACCTCTTTACCATCAGTACCACCTAAACCAGCTATAGCCATGGTAGTTCCTCCAGAGCCTGAATGTGATCCACTCGACCCAAGCACTTATCCAGAGATAGATCATCGGAGCTTATCTGAAGGACATAACCCATGTGAACCAGCACCAACCACAACCACCACAACTATTAAACCTCCGTTTAGAGGACCATTATATCTACCGCCAGAACCCAAAACTAGAGTTGGAAGATCGTCTAACAACACATTAAAGCTGGCAGATTTGACGGGAACCCCTCGACCCGTGTGGTATGCTGGTATATACAAGAAAACCACGAATCCATACCTGCCGATATGTGGAGGGTCGATCATTCGTGAGGATGTGGTCATATCAGGTCTGTGTCTATCTTATAATTTCTTTACAAACTGGACTTAACTTAGGTCATGCTCAGACCATTTTCACATCACTATTTTTCACCCCAGATAACTATAACATCATCTTTAATCCTATTGTTAATATCTTATTATACATTAAAAGTGTCCTAAACTTATTTCCAGCCGCCCACTGCTTCTGGGATGATTCCGTCGGCAAGCAACCCGCGGAGCTGTTTGCGGTGTCAGCCCGTAAGCTTTACAAGCCTTGGAAGGACTCTATGGACAAAAGAGCGCAGAAATCTGACGTGAATATACATTCTACAGACTAACTAATACTAATAGCTCAGCGGCTCTAAGCAAGTGTGCGCCATTTGCCCGGGTCAAACCGCCAGTTAACGTCTTCAAAGATGCGATTACGCTCCGCTGCAAAAGATCTTTCGCCTGGTGATGAGGATGATATATATTTCATTTCCATAATTATAATCTTAAGTTCGTATATTTCTTAGGCTCTCATAACAAGAGACAGATAAACATAAAACCTACAAAAAATAAAGAGCAGCAGAAACTAGCTCTCAACCCCAAGTAAGTACAGTAAACGCAAATAACACTCCAGGGTTAGCTTTTGCTTATATCAACATTAGGTATATTGGGGTTGAGTATAATTACGAGTATATCATGTTCTTAATTAATTCCCTCGTATCCTTTACAACTCAAGACAGAAGAAAAATTTGTAGTATTTGCCGGATCCTTAATAAATATTACTTTTTTCAGGTATTGGATATTAAAATTCCTCCCCGCTTCCTCGGTGCCAAGACGAGTTTCCAGGAGGACCTGGCTATCCTGAAGCTGGCGACCCCGTTCACGTACAACCAAGGGCTTCGGCCGATCTGTGTCGATTTTGACGACGATTTTGACCGCCAGCAGATGAAAGCCGGACACCTGGGCACAGTAAGAACAACTAGCAGACTTAGTGTTGTGTTTGATGCGCCGTTCTCTTCGCTTAAAATTAAATTGGACAACCAAAGAATACATTTGCAATTAACATTATGTTAGGTACAATTTGTCTTAGTGCTATGTGTGTATGTGTAGGTGTGCTTGTACACTTTGTTGGTGTGACTGAGATACAGAATTCTTCGTCTTTATCAGGCACACGTACCTAATTGTTGTTTCTATACAAACTTTGCGCACACAGCGCCGCGCGACAAAACGATTTGAAGTATCTATGTAATAATGAAAATAACAAGTAATATCGTTAGTAATATTTTCTTCTGTTTCCGCGATTATTACTCATTGAAATAAAACAATTTAACGGATTATATCGCGTATATTATCTCATTTTAGTTCCCGACGTTTCAGAAGCTTTCCAGCTTTCCATGGTCACGGGTGGACTGAGAAAAGATGTATTTTCCTCTGTCCACCCGTTTCTGGAAACATCTTTTCTCGGTCGTATAGTTAATATCGTTAGTGTTTTAATGAAAAATCGTCTGTAAAATGTGTAGCCTATGTCACTTCCTCAAGCAAAAAGATTCCAAGATACTTAAGTTAACATTTTAAATCCTTCAAGCTAACTATAGAGCGTGCCTAAAAGTAGATATATATACACGCACTCTCATCCAGGATGATTTTGCTAATGTTATAATATAAGGCAATATAGTTTAAATTGTATGTGTAAAGTACGAGTAATTGTCTTGTTATATTGTCGTGCACTGCAATATTTACGCAACATTAGGTGAAATTCAATGTGCTACATTTAATAATTCAGTGATAAACCCAGCACTTTTCGAAGGCTCAAAAATATTCGGGAATAGTTCAAAGGAAGAATACGATCGCTATTCCTGGGCAGCCGTTGATAAAGTATTAATACAAATTGCTACGATGAACAAACTGTGATAGGAGAACTAGGAGAAGAGGGTGATTCTTGAGAATTCGATTATTCTTCTCATTCACGTGTCATTTTTTATTCTAATAAATTTTGATCTTGTTATATAAAATTATGAAAAACTACTTAAGTACAAGCATATTTATCGAATAGGCATCAGTTTCGGTCATTTTGATACGAAGATACAGGACTTTGAAGTTTAGCTGACACGTGAATGAGTAAAAGTGGCATGTAAATGATATTTTTATCATTCGCATGCCATTTTTTCTCATTCACGTGCCGACTTAAATTGATGAATATTTGATAAAAATCCGGGGAATGCTAAAAGCGACAAGGTAAATGATAAAACTTAGTTGTGTTGAGATAAACGTTTTATTAATAAAAAACAAAGCACTTAAAATTCGTAAGAAACGTAAATTCAGTCCGAATTCTTACTGGTAACAATTAAATATATTAAATTACAATTTAGTCCAAAATTTATTTATTAATTAATCACATACACTGCTAATCATAGGAAAATTACTTTTTTCTTCAAGAAAATACACGAAAATTATCATTTGCGTGCTGAAAACTCCACGTGAATGAGATCACGTGAATGAGAAAAAGTATGTTTTTGTCGATTATGCCGGAATTAATATAGGAATATCTGTTAAACAAGCACCTGCCGTCTTTTACGTAGTTTTATTTTCACTAAACGATGTCATGCTAATTAAAGGGAATACATTTTATATTCAAATACACGACATTGAGAATTAACAGTGAACCAAAGCCACGAAAATGATATATTTACCTTTATAGCTCCTCGCTCCAGCGATGACCTGCAACCTCTCCCCACGGCGTTCGAAGCCTTACTGACGCTCGTTCGGGGTGAGGAGCGTGGGCGTTGGAATATGTTATAGGGTGGACTCAATACGTTGTTTAGGGATGCTCCACGTGAATGATAACTTAGCTCGGGACAAACCTCTCCCATACATTACAAACAAAACTATGATATATACAAAAACTATATTTTTTCTTTCAAATCAATAACTTATATACGAACGATTTAACTCAAAACTAAACGCGATTTGATTCCATAAGTTGGTCGTTTTGGGGAAGTTTGTTGACAAAATGGCGAAGGGTCACTGCACGCTAATGACATTTTAGGTGTTTAATATTTTATTGCTGTAAATTGTACTTACTTTAAACAAAAAAAAAACACCGTGTCCCAGTTAGATGAGCTTATAATTTAATGTAAAAAAAATAGTAAGGTACCGGAAGAAGTAAAAAGTACCCGAAGAAGTAATATCAAATATATTACTTCTTCGGGTACTTTTTACGTCTGGACGGTCAAAAATTAGCCTTTCAAGAATCACCAAAGAGTGTGTATCTGTTGTATTTGCGATAGTGTATGTCGTATCTCCTAATCTGTACTCTTTTCAATAATAATACATTTTCGTTCTCAGATTGCAGGATGGGGTTATACCGACGCCAAGGGCACTCCAACGCAGCGTCTTCTTTGGCTGGAGCTGCCGTATGTGGAGATAGAGAAGTGCATACTTGACTCAGAAGACTCCTTCTTGAAGTACATCACGTGCGACAAAGTGTGCGCCGGCGAGAACGATACTGGTGAGAGCGGTATTATATACATTGTTCAGGATATCTCCGGTAAGTAGAGCTGGTAGACAGAGATAGAAGAGTACCTGCTATTTCGAAATCTCTTGTCTCGAGTACAAGAGGACAAGGTGGACACCATACAAATACAAATACATTTATTGAACCAACATAATATACAGAGAGTTCCGGCTAAATTCTATAATACACAATTAAATTCAGATTTTTATATATCCTGCACTAGGGCTTCCCCTGTGTTTCAGGCAAAAGGAAAGCCTAATATTACATTATTTTATATAAAATAAATATTCATCTATATTATAATAGAACGTATATGGTAACTTAAATACTAAAATTTACACAAAACTAATAATTAAAAAAAAATCTAAAATAAACATTTATTTCACGACAGTGAGTAAATTCTCTGTATTTTCGTAGGTCATATTTTGTAGTGAATCACGTAACGTATTCTTGCATTGAGCGTAGCTAAGTGGATATAGGTCTAATTTCGCATTTAATCTATTGTAAATAAGCGGTCCTAGAAATATGAAAAATCTTGAAGAGAATGCGCGTTTTGTTTGCATGTTATAAGAGCAAACAATATCTTTACGCCTTTATTTTTATATTCGAGCTGTAAGGAGTTGCGCGATGCTGTCTTAAAACTGTGCCGAAAATAAATAATGAATGATGCGCGACCGGTGGTTTTGGTGTGGATCTGTTAACTTGCATATGTTTGACATTACATAAATAAATTGGTTGGCTGATATAGTGTTTTAACACTATATCAGCTGTGGCAAGACATGAAACGCAAAAAACGATACTAAGGAGAGCATTGAATAGAGAAGAGAGCAGAGGAAGACATTCGTCACCACTTACGATGCTTACCCATTGGAGCGGAGCTGTGAGGAAGGGACTAATCAAATTAATTGTGCATATTAACTTGTTGGTTTGTCTATCTGCGTTGATGTTTATTCTTCTCTCTCATGTGCTCTAAGGTTAACAGTAAGAGATCCCTTATAGAGATAAGTTCGCCTTTGTACAAATGTGTTACTTAACTTCCTTTGAAATAAAACAATTTAACGGATTATATCGCGTTTATTATTGCCTTGGCCGTTTCGCCACCGTCACATGGGTGTAAAGTGGTAAATTCCACTGTTCATTACTTTCTGATATGCAGTAATTTCTTACACGAAACGGCCAAACCTCATATTTTGACTAAGGTGTAGACTTTGTGAAGTTAGGGCTTGTAGACTTAGAAGCTTAGCTCTACGTGACATCTGATAATTCTTGGCAATATTTTACATGAAAATGTTTTTGGTGGAATGACAGTTTTATAGATTTGGATTTTTGCCATTAATCAAATGCCACCATGACCAGTTATCTGCCACTTCCACTGAATTCCTGTTACCTATATAAGCTTCTATTGTTAAATAAAAAAAAAGTAATTAAAATTCATTTATTTCAAGCGTCGGTGGCTCATACAAACATTGCATATAAAATTTAAACATTACACATAAAAACAATTATACATTTAAATTTAACAGTTACAATTAGAATATCTTATATAAATAAAAATAAGAATAATAATTAATCTACGCTTGATCGTACATGCCTGTCACAGCAGTGCATGATGTACGGACAGTCTACGCGGTCCGCTATCATCGCAAGGACGGTGTTGGCGCTGGCTCGCACCCGCTGCACCAGGGCCGCGGCGCGCATGCGCATGGTGGTGTGGAAGCAGGCCGTGCGTGCCTCAGCGAACATGCCCGAGGCACTGCAGTAGCGAGGCAGCCCCATCACCGCCCTAAACGCGTTATTATACTTGACGCGAAGCGCGTTGTACGCTTTCTGCGTGTAGTTGGCCCACAAGCCGCACGTATATAACGATGTGCAGTACGCTTTGAAAAGCGTCAGCTTCACCCCTTCGGAGCACCGCGCGAACCTGCGCGCCAACATGTTCGCCCTCACGCACAACGCCCTCCGCTCACGCTCCATGTCTTTGTCATCTTTGAGGTCAGCAATAACGACATGTCCTATATATTTAAATTCATACACTCTCTCAAGTGGAGCTCCATAGAGCAGTACGGGAGGCACGTTAGACGGTCTGTTGCTGCCGGCCTCAAAAACCATGCATTGACTTTTCGTCACATTGTATGTTAAGAGGGAGGTTATAATATTATAGTTTTTTTTTTTTTTTTTTTATTTATTTATTTATTTTTTTTACACAAATCGAACTAGTCCCATGGTAAGCTCAATAAGGCTTGTGTTATGGGTACTAGACGACGATATATTTAATAGATATATTACTTATATACATAGAAAACATCCAAGACTCAGGAACAAATATTTATGCTCATCACACAAATATTTGCCCTTACCGGGATTTGAACCCAGGACCTCAGCTTCGCAGGCAACGTTACTCCCACTGAGCCAAACCGGTCGTCAAAATAGTATATAGTATAGCAGTATCATCATGCATCATCCGATGCCTGCGTGCCTATGATGGTTGCGTTTGTCACGCGATAAATAAGTGACATAGCTGCCGTCACCTTCTGACACGTAAGTGAGTGCGAGAGTGACAGGCGTGCTACCACATCATTAATCGCGTGATAAACGCGACCATCATAGGCCCGCTGGAAGTAAAAAAGGCACCAACCTTTTTTTATTTTCAAACATGGGATGTTGGATGTGATAGGTCTGCTCATTTTGAACTTGTTGCTTCCAGGTAAAGCCCTCTGCAGAGGCGACAGTGGCGGCGGGCTGGCGTTTTGGCAGGGCGTGCCCGGACACGCCACGCCCTACCTGCGCGGCATCGCGTCCACAGCACCGTCGCGCACCAACGCCGAGTGCAACGTTTACGCGTACGCCAGCTTCACGCACGTGCGCGCGCACCGCACGTTTCTGCGCGACCACGTGCCCGACATCGAGAACTGCCGGTTTTGGGAGTAAATGTGCTTGTTTTGAGCTGTGTACATTTATAATTTCCTCTTCAAACAGAAACCTAAATTAAATAAAATTTTAAATTATTGATTAGGGTTAATTGGAAAATCACGTAAAAGTCAAGTGAACATTCAAAAACTGCATACTTATGTGATTTTCACGTTTATCGCACGATGAATATGATAAAACATGCGTCAGTTTTGACATTACGGGACTGCGATAGTATCAAATGCTATACTGCCGTTCTACTTTTTAGAAGTAAGTAACTTGTATGGAGCTCCCTACAAGTTAGTCCATATTTGCAGTTACAATCGAAAGTTGTCATTCAACAGTCATGTAACGAAAAAAACAAAATAAAGGCTGTGATTTCTGTGAGTCTGAGATATGGGTGTAAGGGGAATTGCCTATGGGCCTAATCGTAAGGGTGTATAAATGAGACTTGTCATTTCTACTTTCCAAGTATGATGGTATTAGCTGTTGCCCGTGACTTCATCCGCGGAGAGATACAATTTATAGCCTATGTGTTATTCTAATGTCTAAACAACATTACTGGAAAGTTTCGTTGAGATCCAGTTCAGTAGTTTTGTGAATTCCGATCTCAACGAATGAAATTAAAATTAAAATAGGTCCACTAAAATAGAAAAATGCCTAATAAGAAGGCACTGCATACAATAACTAATTAAACAGCGATTAAACAGAGAGATCCGACGTACAGTTAAGTCGATGACACTAAGGCTATATAAGCGTAAGGCCATAATAGCTTGTGTGTGTGATTTATTAAACAATAAACTTCATGTTAAATTATGTTTTGCTAGAAAGGTATAGAATCAAATGTTTTATGGCTTATGACATTTTATGACCTGCGGGACTATGATGGTCGCGTTTATCACGTGATAAATGATATGATAACGCGTCTGTCACTCTCGCACTCACATACTTGTTAGAAGGTGACGGCAGCTATGTCACTTATTTATCGCGTGACAAATCCAACCATCATAGGGCCGCTGGCTATTTTTATTGTTATTTAAATAAAAACTACAGTATTATATAATATTTTCTTCTGTTTCCGCGATTATTACTCATTGAAATAAAACAATTTAATGGATTATATCGCGTATATTATCTCATTTTAGTTCCCGACGTTTCGGAAGCTTTCCAGCTTTCCATGGTCACGGGAGGACTGACAAAAGATGTATTTTCCTCTATCAAAGTTACAATTTGTGCAAACTACCCATTTTTTTGAAAAAACACAAATTAAGGTGTACATACATGCCAGATGGGCCTAAGCTGTAAAGACAGTTACACATGTGCCAGAAGGGCTTAATTATTTTATTCTAATAATTTACCAAGCAGCATTTCACAAATGAGGCGTACTGAGGAGAAAAGAATAATAGTCTCTGTTTTTTAAATATTATAATTAGTAATGAGGTAGCCTGGGAGTTTTTCTTTGCAGCGTTTCTTTTCTCCTACGCGATATAATCCGTTAAATTGTTTTATTTCTACAGTATTATATTTACGTCAATGAGCTTTTATGAAAGCAAAACATCATGCATATTTGCCATTAAAGTTATTATGGTTCCTATATGTCCCACGTCATGTAGGTACTCGTATATATCGTAAGCCTAATGCACTTTACAAAACATCGTCTTAACTTTTGCACCAGTGATACCTCTCCTTGATCCTACAACACGCCCTGGTCCGCCTACAGCAATTCCTGCATCTCCTGCCCCTGAATCTACAGTACTTCCTGCAGCCTGTATCCCCAACTCCTGGTTTACTGGAACTGATCGGCGGTGCACATTCCTTCTCAATATCTGGTACATTGTCCTTCAGGAAGGACCGGTGGGCGTAGATATGTGTGAAGGCAGCGAGGGTGTAGGCGTTGCAGAGATTGTCGTTGTTGGCGGCTGTGGAGGCGATTCCCCGGAGGTAGGGGGTCTCGGAGTTTGAGAAGAACACCAGGCCTCCACCGCTGTCCCCGCGGCAGAGAGCTTTGCCTGGAATTCGTCAGTTATTGGTTTTGAATCTATTAAAGAACGCACAACACGACTTCACCAATATCCTAATTAAATTTTGATGACACGTTTGGGTCAGTTAGTTGCACAACGGCCTACGAAGCTGGCGGTCCCGGGTTCGAATCCCGGCTAGGGCAGGTGTTTGTGTGATGAGCACGAATGTTTGTTCCTGGGTCTTGAATGTTTTCAATGTATGCATTTAAGTATTATAATTTATCTATATATTATGTATATCGTCTCCTGGTACCCATAGCACAAGCTTTGCTTAGTTTGGGACTAGGTCGATTTGTGTAAGATTGTCCTTGATATTTATTTATTTTAAATAGTTAGCGGCGGAAACGTATGCAGCACTGTGCGCCTGAAGCGCGAGTGGAAAGCCCGCCGTAAAGTTATTTTATTATTTAAAATTATTTAAAGAATGCACAACACGCCTTCACCAATATCCAAATTAAATAGTTAGTGACGGAAACGTAAGCAACACTGTGCGCCTAGAGCGCCAGTGGAAAGCTGGCTGTATAAGCTTAAATGACTCCGTTTGGGAAGGAAAAAACACTAAAGAACATATTTGTGGCTCTAGTGAAAAACGGTGCAAGTCGAAAATGGCAACTTTACAGGAGAGCCAATAAACTGATGGAGAAAACATTAGAGCTTACTGTACGGTAACGGTTAGAATTACTAAATACATTTAAATGCAATTTTGATATAAAAAATACTCTCTTTCATACTGTATTATTAATATTTGTATAAAATACTCGGATTAAAAAAAATGACTTGTATCCATTATAAATAATGCTTTTAGTAGATACAACTAAAGTAATGCCTCCTTTCACGCAAAGTTAAGAAAAGTGAAAAAAGGTATGTATTTTTTTGGATTTAAAATAATTCTTTCTCTGGCTCTCCTTTTATAAACTTATTTAATTTATTTAATTATAGAAATATCGACTTGTACCTTTTTTTCACAGGATGTCAGTCAAGGGTAACAGGGTGTAAAAATAGTTATACAGATGATTTTTAAAGTTGTATCCAAATATTATGAAAACAGATAAAATAATAACGCTGTTTTTTTTTAGGTTTTATACTCAAAATATTAAAAAAAAAAACTACTTCTTCTAGTAGTCTAATAGAAATAACAAAACAGCTGTCTTCAAAAATCGTATCGCCTCAAAACCTTCTTTAGTTATTATTAAAAACATAACTACGCCTAATCCTTGTAATGTTCAATGGGCTCTTAAGCATGATAATCTTTAACTGCCTCATTAAAAGGCAAATATTCATAAATAGATCTCGCGTTATAGTTAATTATGCAGCGGCAGTAGAAACATATTGTCTCTTTTTCAGTGTACATTGGCAATGGGGCGTCGTAACATCTAGAGATGTTTTCAGTCTCAAAAACATTGTTTAGCATTCTAAGAAGGTTAACGGTGTTCCACTGGTCGCTTTCGCTGGTGTAGACATTGAGGAAAATCTCCTCACGTGTATAATATGCCATTTTCAGAAATATTAAATTTATTTCCGTGTTCGTCAATCTTCTTCTGCACAAACGGCCCCTTTAATAGACTTGCAAATTTTACAAATACAAACATATCCATTTGAATTACAGTAAAATAGTGCCGCTTTCCATACATACATACTAATTTATACCAGGCTCTGGGGTGGTTGATGACCATGTCCTTTTCAATTAATACATGATCTACATCACACTCTATGGGACTACGTCCAGGTACTAAAATGTGTATAAGTTATGGTACGCAGGTTAGGATGGTTGCGTACCGCGAGTAAATACATGACCACCATGTTAAAGTTTTTGTTTTAGCCGTAACATGAATGCGGGTAAAATATTAAGTGTTTCACACCATTAGGGACATGGTACCTAATTGTCAATTATATACAAATAACGCAATTTCACTTCCCCTCTTCCAGCAATTGCTTCATGTCACATAAAGTATTATAATTTTTTGGTGGTGCAATTCCTTATAGTCAAGCTAAAGGTCCATAGTTGGCGTTTATAAAATACAACACCTGATTTTAAGTATAGCGTCGACAAAATAAGTCAAACGCAGCCACTAACGTATCGGAACTTTTGATAGATATTTTTTTTCTCTAAAAAGTCTTTCGTATATAGATGCTGCTTCTTTTATATGAGCTGCTTTAACCCTTCTTTTTAAGACTCAAGGTAGATACGGTTTTTTAAAGGAAAGATTCTGACTTTTAAATACCCAGCTGTATACATAATAGTTTCGTAGACAGGGTTTTCTGTTAATTCATGATAAGGATTGTACATATACTAAAAGTTAATTTAGTTTTTTTAATACTTTTGAAACACTAAAGATCACACCAACGTACGGCCAACACTGGTCATAAGTATATTAATAATCTGTTGATATATCATAATTACGACATAATGTCGTTGTGTGGCACGCATAAGAAAGCGCAGCGTGGCACGGCCCTCCACTAGGTGGACAGATGACCTCGTAAGGATCGCGGAGAGTCAGTGGATGCGGTCTGCGCAGGATCGCACCCTGTGGCAAGCTATAGAGGAGGCCTATGTTCAGCAGTGGACGCCCGTGGCTGATAGATAGATAGATAGTGGCATGACTTGCTAAAAAACCCATGTCATACCACTACATATTATGTAGATACCTAAACTCGAAAATCATTACATTCCCACTTGCGCAATCAGGAAAATATAAACAATAGGTTACCTAATAAACTAACTACAAATTACGTATTTAGGATTTCTTTGTCAAAAATACTCATGACTTTGAAATTTGAATTAAGCATCTTACACAAGTATAAGAAACTGGTTAAAAATAACATACATAAGAAAACACTAAAAATAATAATAATCAAATTAACAGTCATTCAAATAAAACGTTCGTTTAAGTAAGCGCTTCTCAAACTAATTCATTCAACACGTTATTCGTCAATCAGAATGACGAATTTTTGAATTTAGTCTATTTCACGTCATTCAGAATGACGCGCTCAAGAATAAATTTTATTTGAAATTTTTTGAATGAGTCTAACGTTTGGCCGTTTATTCTTATTCTTATTCAAACTAATATTTGCCCAACTCTGGTCTAGACGGCTTCGTCGGATGACTGTATTGATTTCTAGACTGTGACATAACCATCCTTAGATAAGTTACCAGTTAAGTTAGTGGAAATAACTTCAAAAGTTAGCAAGGTCTAATTAAAACATTTTCATCCGACGACAACGGCAAGGATTCTAGATTTAGAAGCTGCTCTTATTAGGCTGTTTACAATTTCCACCCTTTATAAGCGTCTTAATTGACAAAGACATGAGAACTTACCAGTCTGCGTTCCAGCACATATCTTGTCGCTAGTGATGTACTTATAGAAGGACTGGTCGGAGGCTGCGAAGCATTCCGCTACGTCAACATAAGGCAGCCGCAGATAGTTAAGGCGCTGGGAGGGTAATCCGTTTTCTTCTGTGAGGCCCCATCCGCAGACCTACAGATCATGTAATGATAAAGAACAGGCGTCGGCAAATCGCGCATACGGCTCTTAGAAGCTAAGCGTTCACAGGCCGGCATCGCTCGCATCGGACGCATCGCACGTATCGGATTTTGGTATGCCTTGTATAGAAACTCATACCTCAGCGTCCACAGCCAACGGTGCGTATCAGTGGACGCCGTTGTATGAGTTTCTATACAAGGCATATGCTTGCAGCATTTCACAAATGAGGATGTGAAAGGGGTCACAGACAAGTTCGGAAACATCTTGAAGCGTGCTTCTATAAAAACATATTTCAAGCCGTTGAAGAAGGTGTCTCAATACCTTAGACCCGTGAAGAGTAGCACCCCCCAGAGTGCAGGCATTTATAAGCTGCACTGCGAGTGTGGTCTTTCATACATTGGTCAAACGAAACGCACTGTATCAACCCGGGTGAAGGATCACATAGCAGATGTCAAGCACCGTCGGTGTAATAGGTCTGCAGTCTGTGAACATGTCATTGACAAACCAAACCACTCAATTAAGTTTGATAAACCTTCTATTCTTGCCAAAGAATGCTACGCGAGGCTATTGAGATTAAAAAGCATCCTAATTTCAATAGAGAAGATGGATAGTCACTACCACCAGCTTGGGATCCTATAATACATCTCATCAAGGAACAAGCGAGACACAGGACTGCAAAACCTTAATTTCCGAACGGTGTAAAATATCTTATCCGTTTAAAAAGTAGTTTAATAGTCTCTGTTTTTAAAATATTATTTTTAGTAATGAGGTAGGGGGGTAGGAGGTGGGAGTTTTTCTTTGCAGCGTTTCTTTTCTCCTCAGTACGCCTCATTTGTGAAATGCTGCTTGGTAAATTATTAAAATAAAATGATTAAGCCCTTCTGGCACATGTGTCACTGTCTTTATAGCTTAGGCCCATCTGGCATGTATGTACAACTTTATTTGTTTTTTCAAAAATTGGTAGTTTGCACAAATTGTAACTTTGACAGAGGAAAATACATCTTTTCTCAGTCCACCCGTGACCATGGAAAGCTGAAAAGCGTCCGAAACTTCGAAAACTAAAATGAGATAATATACGCGATTAAATTGTTTTATTTCAAAGTGGATCTTCCTCTCTTCTTTACGAAAACCACACGTAATGTGAGCCACAATGCCAAAGGCTTAAGCAAAATAACATAATAACCAAGAGAGAGACTAGTTATATTCTCTAAGGTGTTTTTTGAATGTTATAGGGAATTGAAAAGTTTTGCAATATCCAAGTAATATTAAATCGACACCCATTTGACACTCAAAATGTTGTTAATTTTTTTTTGTTTCATCTAGTTTTGAAGATATTCGGGAAGATGCGTATGAAGCATACGATTATCTAAGTGACGTCATTAGATGGATATCACAGTGTAACAGAGCACAAGAAGAACAGCAGTATAATTTCTACATTAAATCCGCTTTAGTTTGCTTCTGTATGATTTTCTGCACTGTGACTGTCACACATACGGTCTACTTGTTACGCTCTTGTAGAATGAAGAACTTTTGAAATTGTTTTTTTTATATGAAATCGGGATATTTTTTTAGGGTTCCGTACCAAAAATGGTACAAAAGGAACCCTTATGGTGCGACTCTGTCTGTCTATCTGTCTGTCTGTCTGTCCGACTATTAGAGCGCCATATCTCAAAAACTACTTACTTTATTTATTTGAAACTAGCTTCTGCCCGCGACTTCGTCCGCCTTAAATTCGTTTATCGCGGATAAGGGTATTTTTCCGGGATAAAAAGTAGCCTATGTCCTTCCCCGGGACACAAACTATCTCCATATCAAATTTGATCCCAATCGGTTCAGCGGTTTAAGCGTGAAGAGGTAACAGACAGACAGACAGACACACTTTCGCATTTATAATATTAAAAAGTATGGATTTGAAATATTTATAATTATAAACATGGTCAGCCCACATGTATTGCGCAGAAAAAATATTTTTTTTTTAATAAAAATCGACGAATATGAGATGGGCAAACGTTAAGTCTTACTACTGGGTCAAATAGGGTATCATATGAAAGGGCTGTACATTCAGAAACATTTTTTTTTATATTTTTTATTGTGATTATATTTTGTTTTATTAAGGAAAAGGTGAAAAAAAACCACCATTCCCCCCTTTACCTCCGAAGTTTACTGAACGAAAATTTTGAATTTTTCACAATTTGTATACATAACTGTCTCTATCTAACATTTTTTTTTGATTTGCAAAAAACCTATTTGAACAATCCGGTTGCGTTAAGTTTGCACCTCATTTGTATGCAATGCCATAGATATCAGGTGCAAACTTAACTCAACCGGTACCAAGTGAAAATTTGTACAGAACCCTCGGTGCGCGAATCCTACTCGCACTTAGCCGGTTTATTTAAATGTGGTTTTATATCACCTTTATTTCACCGATAAAAAGCCTGGTTAAACGTTGTCAATTACTACGTCGTACTGCTAGCTTTATTTTAAATCTTTTATCATCATTAATCAGCCTATTGCAATCCAATGCTTTTTTGGAACTTGTCTTGGAACATGCCATTTGGCCTAATCGTGGGCCTACCTCATCCGCCCCTAGCAAACATTACTATTGCTGTTATGTTATGATTATGACGTCAGTCTTAGAATTGGAGTACATTTTAAAACCGCCTCCTTAGCTTCATACAATTCATGGCATGAAAAATATCTTGAATATATAAATGAAAAATATCATTAAATAAGTAATAGAAGTGTTACCATCAACATTACTCCTTAATTATTTATTTATATAGAGATTCACAATCAACACTTACCAAGCATGCTGATTAACTTAATATACATATTTATACCAAAAAACATTAAGCTGTTATTGTGATATTTAGGCCTAACAGTTTCCCAGTAGCCAATGATCCAGGCCATAAGCCTGGACTCGGAGCTAGAAAATATATCTAGATCGGTGTCTCTAAGTAAGACGTCGTTGAGTAACGTTAGCCCATGATGGAGTGGAGAGTGAGAGTGGCTCCACGTACGCGATGCTGGAACCACGAACAGCGGGCGCCGCCGGGGGCGGAGGACGATGGTGGGATCCGGGGATACCCATGAAGAAATTCTTGACAAGAGGAATGGATTAGGGCCAAGTGAAGTAAATATAAGACAGGCAATATTTGAGGGAAAAATAAGACGGTGTTGTAAACATTCAAAAACTATGTGATATTTATAAGATAATAAATAAGTAAAATATATTTCGTGTAATTTTTTCCCTATACTGGATCAACATCATGCACTCACTTAAAGAACACCCATAACCTAGAAATAATGGACTGTCTTATCTTTAAAATAGTGTTTCATATTGTTACAAGCGTGGGGTATAGGATAGAGTTAAAACAACTTGACAGTTACACTGTTAGTTTATTTGCGACTTACAGTAGCAGGGATTCACTGTTAAACGCGTCCCGGTACCGATACTAGACTTCGCACCGTGTATAGCACACACTGAGTCACTGACACTGAACACTTTCTAGCTCACTTCTACTATTTCACTTTATCACTTCACTTTTAACTTCCTCTACTTTCCACTTGTTTCTCCTTCGCTTGCCACTTTAAGACTGTCGTGTGCTCCACCGTCATCGTCTTTTATACCCGTGAATTTCGCTCGTCTTTTGTCACTTTTTACCGTCATATTTTCGTTATTCTGCTGTTTTGAGTAGCGTCGTCTTTCTAGTAAAGTTGGTCTGTGTCGAAGGTTCTAGCATATTCGAATCCCATTCATTTGTCCTTTAAACTTCTATGGCACGGAATGTTATTTTCTTCAAACTTTCTAGAAACTTTAGTCTCACTTACTAAAATCTAAACATCCGAAAAAAACTCGCAAAAAGCTCGCTCATGCTGAGATAAGAACCGCCGAACTCACGATCACTAAGCCACTGTCTTACGACAGGGCCATTCGGTTCTTAATTCAGTCTGCGAAAAATTGATACACATTTATTAAACACTACTCGATGATTGATGACGCTATGGTATTCGCAACAATATTTACCCCAAAGTAGTAACAAAAAATGAGACAAATAGGTATTTTGTAGTGAATTATAGTAACATTATTTAAATTCACAGTAAAATTGATGGAAGTGTGTGAAAGATAGTTCATCATAGTATAATGCTATAAGTTCAAAACATTTTAACCTCATTTTTATAATCTTTTAAACCTGAAAGTTATTATTTTTGTTCTATATTAACCCCACTTGACCCTATGGGCTTATCCTTGTAATAACTGAAGTACGTTACAATATAAGTATTTTTACGGATTTCCAAGGAGGAATAATCAACCATTAAGTGGTATAAAACTAGTCTCACCGTTCCAAGGTTGCCTGGCTGTAGCTGTTCTCTATCCAAATCCTCGCCAAAGTGAACGCACACAGACTGCACGCCCGTGGCGTATGTGAAAGGGGTGCTCAGGCGCAGTATGGCGATGTCATCCTGGAAGCTAGTGGTGCTGCCTCGGAAACGCACAGGGATAATTATCTCAGATACCTGTAAATTTACAATTTCTATGAAGGGAATAGCAAATTAAAGAAGCAATTCTAGAAAATGCTAGAAGGCGCCCGCAACTTCGTTCGCGGAGGAGAAAAAGTCATAACCCCTCTTTTTTTCTTCAGCGGAGTCGGGTAAAAAGTATCCTATACCCAAGCAGCACATTAGTGAATTTTGCAGATTATCTTATAGCTTTATGTTCTAAATGAGTGGTATAACAGTGTTTGATAAAACTTATAGCTTTAAACACAACTCAAAATTGTATATGAGTACATCCTGTCACTTCTAGTTGCTTAGGAACGTTTTTTGTTTCTACTTTATTACTTATGGTTGGGCAAAGTCGATTTTGCTACTTAAAGTTGCATACACGATTTAATTGTCACTGAATAAGAAGCAATAGAGCTATATAAGGCCCTAAAGTAACTTATAAGCAACTTTTACAAATAAGTGGGAACATACCCTTATTTGGAACTTTTAATTCCAAATGACTAGTATAATGGAGCAGTATATCACCAATAGTGGCTAAAGAGATAATTTTACGGCCCTTTTGGAACCTAAAAATATTACAACTTTTAAGGCCTAGAAGTACCTTATTGCCACTCGAACGCATAATTAAGTCTCAATAGCAGGTTCTTGAAACCAAAAGCAGTTATTTTTACTTATTCCAAACCACTAACAGTACCAAAATTAGGAGATTTAATATTTTATGTTCCTATTGCCTCTGTCAAAATATTATTCGTCGTAAGTCACTCTATTGATACAATTTGTTTTGTACATTTGTTTTTTGTTGATATAAAGTTCCAGACATTAAACTGAGAACATTATATGGAAAAAAGAATATAATATACGAGGGAGCTCAATTGTATAATAAACTACCTAAAGATGTCAAAGATGCCAAATCAATGATAGTCTTCAAAAGAGCACTAAAACAACACTTATTAAATAATAAATATAGGTAGGCCGTTCGCTTGTTCAAAACAAAAAACAAATAAAAACTACATCTTTTGAGGCTTTTCTAATAGTTAGGTAAACTTTTAATATATACACACGTTACATATATAGCCCAATTTACTTATGCAGATCGGTTTAGAAAAAACAACAGCTGTTAAACATACTTTGCTAGTTAAACTACGAATATATGTATGTACCCTATACTTAACAAGCGGTTACTCGGGGAGTTCGGTCTAACTGGCCTTTACGCACAGTACTACATTGTTGCATCGCGCTTGTTATTACCAAGCGCCTGTGTATTTTAAGTCGTCAATAGTTTTTGCATGCTACCCTCTCCTAATTAGATCTAAGCAAAATTATTGTTTTCTCAGTAAGTGATTTATGTAAATCTTTTGAGAAATAAATGTCTTAAACCATAAACTCATCACAAATTAATACAAGAGCAAATAATTAGTATTAGTTGGTATTAGTAATAGCATTCACTGCTTTGCCACTCGCAAGATACAAATAAGTGATTTTCAGACCTAATAGTTGCAAATAGAGAACAAATAAGTGAAAATATACACTGTAGATCTTTCTTGTTCCGCCATGTTTACAAAATGGAGTCCTTGAAAATGAATTATTTTAAACAACATTTTATCACACTTACGCATAATCACAGACTTTTGATAGTTGTGACTATGTTTTTTTAACATTGTACGTAACATACAATCGTTAGGTCAGGTTTTTAACATATTTATTTCATACCAGTATCAATTCCTTATTTGATTTAGCACTCTCTTTTTAAATATTCCTAATCAAATCAAAGGCGCATCAAAATTTACAAAGAAACCATACTATAGTTTCACGGAAAAAAACATTCTGAAGAATTTCGTGCTTATTTCAATGATTAACGTGAGGTTTTAATCATTTACCAAACAGATGTCATCCAAAATTAAAACGGCAGATCACATTAAAAACCCCAACTTGTTGCCGCACCACTCAAAGGAACTTTGACGTTTGCGTTTATTCATTCGGTCAATGAGTGAATGAATCGTTTATAGCTCATATCTTTCACCTATAGTTGTAATTGCCACTTAAGGTACTTGTAAGATCTCTTGTGGATTCAATTTAGAACCAAAAATAAGCTGCAATTTTTTTCCTTTTAGTTCTATATTGGTTGCTTAAGGGTTCTTTCCACCTATATAGAACTTAGTAATGGCTGTATATTTCACTTAAGTATCTAAATAGATGTGATATACGAGCTACTTAACCTAAGTTGTGTTAATTGGGTAACCATCTGGAGATACCCAGCTACCCGTGTACCAAAAACAGTTGAAATCCGTTAAGCCGATATACAAAAATACAAACATATATAAAATCCAAAAAAAAATATTTTTCATTTTAGTAACCCCCAAATACTCCATAACAATCATTTTTTTGAAAATATCTTCAATGTACAGACATTTCATTTTTACAACGTTATAATAGTATAGATATCCAGATCGGTATCACTAAGTAAAGGTGCGTCCACATTTGTATCATTTGCCCGATCAGATCTTCGTTGCGTGGCATGATCGCGTGTCACGATCACGCGCTTGGACGTTGCGCCGATCCGATCGCTCGAAATCCATGTTGCTACGCGTATCACACACTTAGATCGGACAAGCCCGATCGATCGATCGGATAACCCGGTGTAAGAAAGAGTGCACTGGTGAGAGACAAGCACATGTGAGAGAGGAATAGCGCTCATTTTGTGGGCGGAGTTGCCGGCCCCTATGCGAAGGGTATAACGAAGGAGATGATGATGCGAAATTGCGTGCCAACACGTGTGATCTTTTCGTCGCTGCAGTAACATTGATATTTTCCAACTCACGTCAGAGTGTTGCGCGTAGATGTCGTTCAGGTCGTTCCACGGACGGTACAGCTTACCACCTGCAACTGCGAACAAGGACGCTGGCTGCTGACCGGAGACACTGTCCCAGAAGCAATGGGCAGCTGAAACAATTTATTATAACTTCAAGCCGAAGAATATCATCATTTGGCATAATTCATCATTTGACATAATGCATTTTATTCTGAATAAGGCATCGTCCTGTTAAATGCATTAGGTTAGGTTTGTTTTAAAACAATCCTGAAACGTTTACATGTTCTGAAAAAAAAAAATGCCAAATGATGAATTATGCCAAATACTGATTATGACAAAAAACTTTATACCAGATGAGAGTAATCCTACAGTTTTAATTATAACCTACTAAATATATACTTTTACACTAATCTATACTCACCTGATATAACAACGTCCCGTTTTACCAGTGACCCTCCACAGATCTGCATGTACGGCGACCAGTTCTTGCTGTACATCCCAACATGCCACTGAAACACCGGTGCACTTCCATTATTCAGACTTGGCACCGGCTCAGATCCTATAGCTTGAACAGTTATATTATCCACAAAATCAGATGCTCCAATTTCCCTTTGAACATTTCCTACATGCCACTTAACTTTATTGTCAGACATAAAACCATCCAAGTCATTGGTATGTGACTTTTCCAAAGCTCCCAATATGTGAATAACTTCTGTTCCTTCCTTTTCTCCTGCTATTCCTTTCCCTTGTTCTGTATTAATACTTTTATCGTTTACAGTTGTGATTGTGTCTAAATTCTTAACTTGTTCCTTTTTATCGTGTACTCGTGAATCAAACTTATTTGTTTTATCATCTTCTGTCGTGTCTGCTGTGGTAGTGTTCATAACCCCAAATTTATCTTTTTTAATGTCTCTTGTAATATCTGAATCGAATCTGTCTGTTTTATCGTCTTTTATTGTGTCTGAATCTTCTAATTTGTCTATTCTATCGTTTCCGGAGACTGTAGCAAACTCAGCGGTCTGAAATGTCTTTTCTACATTGTACTTTGTCGACGGAATATTTACTAGTACAGATGGCTTGGCCATCAAGATAGGACTAACGTCACTGGATGCCAGTTCTCCAAGTCCTAAGTTGAAGGTAGATTGAGGTTGTGCTGCAATTGAACTGAAACATTTGATGATCAATTATATTTTTTTAATACTCCTAACATCTGGTTTTATGTAAAAAAAGCAAGAAAGTAGGCCAATTGCGGTCTGTTTCTTTCTGTTAAGTACACTGCAAAAGAGACGAGTGATGTTGTCTCGTGGAACAAACAAATACGCGCCCTGTTTTGCTAGTCCGGCTAAAATACCTTCTAATATCAGTGTGCCCTTGAACTCCTGTTGTTTTTGCATTTTTATTGCTTGTTTTGGTGGGTCGAGCAGTGGGACCATCCCAAACCTGGGGCCAATTACCATGAGGCCATAGAGGCCTGCCATGGTCAGATATATGGAATTCGGGGTAGTAACCCTCAGGCTTGCAGTAGGCCTCGACGATGAGTGCTGGAACAAAGGAAAATCGAAAATAAACAAGTAAGAGCGGAATTTTTTAATCATTTCGATTGTCTAGAAAGCAAGTAGACGAAATTTTAACCAAAGTGGAAAACAGTCACACACAACGTCATTTGGTGAATATGTTTATGAATTACCTACTGATTCACTGTACCTATTAAACATTTCAAAATAATATAAAACTTTGTTTTGAGACTGGCTGTGTTGAGAAACTTTTAAAGCCATTGAATGTCTATCGAATCGAGCTATCTAAAGATATAGCAAAAGGGAGTAATGTACCTACATACCTACTTATATTTATTGGCATGTTTGTAATTTTTAGGGTTCCGCCAAAAGGTAAAACGGAGCGCTTAGGTTCGACTCTATCTGCCTGTCTATCCGACTGTTAGAGCGCTATATATCAGGCATTATGCTATCCATTTGAAATATGGAATAATTATAAACATGGCTGGTCCAAGTGGCAAAACATGGCAGAGAAAACAAATACGAGGGGGGTCAAAAATTCAAATCCTAGCAGCTAGGTCAATTGAAGGTTTTCATGTGAAAGTTTTTTTCATAATTATAAGTGGCACGGACTATTTGGATGTCATTACTGAATAGAAAAATATTTTTTTGGATTTTTTGTATGCGTTGTTGTGGCTTCATCACGCCAAAACGGCTAAAGCCATAGAGTCAGGCTTGTAAAGGTGCCCTTGCGGTCTACTTACATAATGAAGATCATTACTGCATTATTATTATTCGAAACAACTTACACAGTGAACTGTTCTGGAAATGTTCACCCACTTAACATAAATAAGTGCAGTTTAATATAACAAATCAAAGTTTATACTTACCAAATATCACAAAGTATAACCATTTTGCATTCATGTTTTGAAAACAATCACTTATATAGTACCTATATGGCTACTAGTTACTAATCGTTATGAATAAGTTCATATAATATAATAACGATAATGTGTAAAGTACAATAGAGAACTCTAAAACACAACTTTGGCGCAAGCAAAATGCATTGCGCTGCACTCAGTCTCAGGAGGCTAGGTAATGTTATTGACCGTATAATAAGATTAAGTATTTTTAGCCCTCGGTGGAAAGAGAGGAATACTTATTTTCACCTTACTCGCTCGGAAACTCTCCTTTTATACATATATCTGCGGGGAAAATTCATTTTATCCGCTAGCGTGGAAAAGTCATTTGCGATAAGAATTTATATTATTTTATATGTTTATTTGTTTGTTTTGTTACTAGTTTTAAATGAAAAGTTAATCGTTTGTAATAATTTTCTTACATCTCCCATTTTCCTCGCTGTAGGGAGGTGAAAAGTTGTGTGTTTCGCACGGCTGCAAAAATATTTGGCTTTTCGTGCCTTAAAAGCCTCGTTACGCTCAGGAATTTCTGCTTACTCGGCTTTCAATATATGCACTCGCGCCAAATAACAACTGTGCAGCCTTGCATAACAAATAGTGCTTCAAACATAGATTCCTGAGTGTAGCGAGGCTTGCAAGGCAAGAGAAGGAGAATGGATTTTTCTACCCAGATTTGGCGCTAAGGAGGGAACTGTTCCGAGCTAGTGAGGTGAAAAATCAAATGGTGTAACCGAGGTGGTTATTACCTAACGAAATTTTGACACTTGGTATCCGAATCAACTGTCATAGCCCAAAAAAAATAATGACACTTGATTCTGATTCCGAGCGTCAAACACGTCAGGAAATAGGGGGAGCAGGCAGGTTGTAACTGACTCCACGAAACAAGGTTGGCCTAGTGCGGCGGTCATAGGAAAAACTGTAATGTAACGTTTTTTTTATGGAATATAACATATTATGATATTTAAAAAGAAAATGTTAAGTTACAATTTACAACTAAGTGTAATTAATTTTCTTGATAAAATGTGATAATGATGGCACCAGTAGAATATAATTTAGTGAATTCCATCAGAATGTCGGGTATGTGAAGAATTTTTGGTATGTCAATATTTTATAACTCGTCTTTTGTATTGGTAGTGAATTCTTGGACTTTATATATGTTTTTAAGGTAGCTGTCTTAGCCGTCACGTACCCGACAAAGTAGACATTCTGGTGGAATGCACCTTTATCACTGTTTGCTTGCTCAATGGATATAATAACTACCATTTCCACCATGACAAACTGCAAATGTTTATTCAACAGAAATAGTTGACACGTGACCAGAGGGGTAACTCATATCTCGCACAGCGGATCAGCATTGCCATACAACGTGGCAATGCTGCCAGCCTTCTGGGCACGTTGCCAATCGACGGCGATCTGGGGCAATTTTTTTATTTATAAGTAATTTTACGTCTAGTTTTTAATTTCTCATTTGAGTTTATTTTTAACTTTAGTTTTATTTTAAGGTAGTTTAATCGTTCATTATGTACCTAATGATTAATGTAATGTGAAATAATAAAGAACAAGAAGGTTCATACAATTCAAAATTTTACTTACAATTTACAAATTGTGAATTGTAAGTTTTATTGCATAGGGCCAAATCAATCAAGTCCGCAGCGCACAAAGCGACCATCATAGATTTTTTGCGCTCGTTGTTAATATACCACATTCCGGAAATACCAGATTTTGCAAAATACCACATTCTTGATTTATCACATGACCAATATACCAAATTTTCAGTATAGGACATTCTTAAAACGATTTAGTTCCGTGAGTACCTTTCAATTTTATAACCTGGAGTAACGGGAATGTGGTAAGTTAAAGGTGCGTCCACACTTGTATCATTTGCTCGTATCCGATCACCTTGGCGTGGCATGACTGCGTATCGCGCTGCTTGGACTCTTACTGTCGGCGCGGCAATTACGCCGTGCTTGTCCGATCTAAGTGTGTGATACGCGTATCAACATGAATTTCGAGCGATCGGATCGGCGCAACGTCCAAACGCGTAATCGTGACACGCGATCATGCCACGGGACGAAGATCTGATCGGGTAAATGATACAAATGTGGATGCACCTTAAGAGTGTGGTATATTGATAATCCGATATTTTGCAAACTCTGGTATTTCGGGAATGCGGTATATTAGCAACGAGCGATATGTTGCACTTTCAGCTTTCGAACTAACTTTCAGATGTTTTTTTTAAATTTGGTATTCTTCACAAACAATAGGCTCAATATTGGCATTAAAAAAAAAATCCTCATGCCTCTAAAGGTGCGTCCACATTTGTATCATTTGCCCGTATCAGATCATCGTCGCGTAGCATGATCGTGTGTCACGATCACGCGTTTGGACGTTGCGCCGATCCGATCACTCGAAATCCATTTGCTACGCGTATCACACACTTGTATCGGAAGAGTGCGGCATTATCGGCGCGCCGACAGTAAGCGTCCAAGCAGCGCGATACGCAGTCATGCTACGGTACGCTGATCGGATACAAGCAAATGATACAAGTGTGGACGCACCTTTAGAGCATTTAATGTAAATGAAAAGCCATGACATTACATTAGCGAACAAATTTTTCATGCATTTTTAGCGGAGGTGAGGTAAACAGCACACTACGCAATCATTCCTTTTTTTACAAACGTGTGTTTTGTACAACAATTAAATTAACACCTACAAACAAAATAACACCCACGTACTGTATTTTTTTTTATTGAGATGGGTTGGTCTTGGACTGTCTAGACCACAATTTGACTACATTTAATTTTTGCCTTGAACTTTAAATGTCTTCTACATAATAGGTCGAGCACTCAAATTTACTATAACACAAATTGACTAGTCCTGAAAAAGCCTACAACACATTTGTCTACTTTAGTATTTTGTTTTTGATTGTACAGGCGAGGGGAAAAATAAAAATACTGAACGATATCAAATAATTTATGTATTATGTTAACTCATACACAATATATGTGCAGCAAATGAAAAAAAAGGCAATTTGAAAGTTAAATAACTTAAAAGGACCTACCATGACCACTACTTCAGCTATTTCTTCGCATAGATGAGTACTTAAATAGTTGAATAATTGCATTCAAGAATGGCTTAAATGCTAAATTAAAAGCATATATAGAATATCCAGAACTCCACATACAACATTGTACAAGAATAGGTGACATTAGTCAGCGAATATTTCAAATAATTGCAAACCAGTTCTGAGTGCGTGTACGCATCACGCGTCGCTAGATCTCATTAAGTTTTCCCGCGGATTATGTGGCAATAGTATACTTATGCTTCGGGCAGGGCTCGAAAGCCGACTAGGAGTGGATACCATGAACCGGAAGGGGCAGCGTGGGAAGCGTTCTACGAGCAATAGGGCTGACAATATTTTTATTTGTGGTATGTTATAGAGTGGTTATAGAAACTTTCAATAATAGAAATATTTAAAAACTACTTCAACCTCACAAATCAAATCAAATCAAATGTATTTATTTCGGACAAACAATGTATCCATAGAGTGCTAGTAAACAAGCGAAATATTAATTTATTGTTAGTATTTACAATTTATTTAATGTTTTGTTTTGTATCTGCAATTTATAATATATACGAGCATTACCTATACATACGCCAGTAAAGCTCGGTATCTATATTATAAATTGCGCCACACTTTTAATTTGCCCGGTCCATTGCTTTAGGATCGGACAATCAAACCTGACAGCATTTCAAATGACGACGACGACGACGACGATGATGATAAATAAATATAAATAATAATAAATAAATATTACGGGACAATTTTACACAAATCGAACTAGTCCCATGGTAAGCTCAATAAGGCTTGTGTTATGGGTACTAGACGACGATATATTTAATAGATATATAACTTATATACATAGAAAACATCCAAGACTCAGGAACAAATATTTATGCTCATCACACAAATGTTTGCCCTTACCGGGATTTGAATCCAGGACCTCAGCTTCGCAAGCAACGTTACACACTGGAACCCGCCCATATATTGCAGTGCTTAAAACTCAACTTTGCAATTGTGGGTATTTTAACGAAACGAAATTAAACAAAACAACAGAGGTAAAAGACTTAGGAGTAAAGTTCACATCGGACCTAAGATTTCGGGATCATATTGTTAATATTAGTAAAAAAGCCTTCAGAATGTTAGGATTTGTGCTTCGTCGTTCCTATGATTTTACAAATATTGGAGCGATTATCGCCTTATACAATGCGTTGGTACGAAGTGGTCTGGAATGCAACGCTGCTATATGGCCTCCACATGAAACGAAATATCGGTTAATGTTGGAGCGTATCCAAAATAAATTGGTCAGATTTTTGTATTTGAGAAGGTATGGGGTGTATCCTTTCTACCCTCTAATGTACCCAACTTTATTTATTTTGGGTATGGTTGGATACAACGAGCTGCGAGTGCGCAGAGAGTTAGGTATAGTGACATCCATATTTAATTTAACTAGGGGTAAAATCTTTAACGGTCAGGTTTTGAGTTGTGTGAGTCTGTGTGTACCTGATAGGTACGTGTGGCGCCGCCGCCAGCCACGGCTGCTGGTCGAGCCGTGCGGGCGCACCAACCTGCTCGGTGCGGCCCCGCTGACGCGCGCAATACGCACCCTAAACCTAATAGCAGAAGATTTGGATTTGTTTTCGTGTTCTCTGAATGGATTCACAAAGTCAGCTTTATTCATAGTTAGTTATAAACTCAGTACTTAGTATAGATAAATAGATTTAAAGGTTAATAATGTAAAATTATATAAATAGTTACGCTATTGTCTTAGGTATAAGTCCTGTAAAAATTGCTGTAAGTGTGGACAAATAAATAAATAAATAAATTTTGTATTAAAATTAAAATATATGCATAGACAGGGAAATAGTGCACCTCATTGCAGAGAAATACCTTCTTTATCAGTTGTCTTTACGTAATTGCATTAAGTCAAAAGTCGAGGATTGTATATGTCTCGTCAGTGGTAGTGAGTATTAATGAACAAAATACAGTTATTTTCTTCTGTTTCCGCGATTATTACTCATTGAAATAAAACAATTTAACGGATTATATCGCGTATATTATCTCATTTTAGTTCCCGACGTTTCGGAAGCTTTCCGGCTTTCCATGGTCACGGGAGGACTGAGAAAAGATGTATTTTCCTCTGTCAAAGTTACAATTTGTGCAAACTACCCATTATTTGAAAAAACACAAATAAAGGTGTACATACATGCCAGATGGGCCTAAGCTGTAAAGACAGTTACACATGTGCCAGAAGGGCTTAATTATTTTATTCTAATAATTTACCAAGCAGCATTTCACAAATGAGGCGTACTGAGGAGAAAAGAAACGCTGAAAAGAAAAACTCCCAGGCCTCATTACTAATCATAATATTTAAAAAACATTACTAATTATAATATTTAAAATGAGATAATATACGCGATATAATCCGTTAAATTGTTTTATTTCAATGAGTAATAATCGCGGAAACAGAAGAAAATATTATGACTATTATTATTTTTAAGTTATACATACAAATTATTAAGACTTCAGATTCTACACTTTATCATTAAAGAAATCTTCTATATTATAGTAGCATTTGTCTACTAAATCTACTAAATGTTTTCTAACAAATTTACTGGACTCCAAAATGTACATGGATGTGACAGTCAATATTTTGTATTTTATGAAATGGGGTCTACATGATTCCATTTGATCTATGTTTGCCAAGATCATAATGCACTTTTTTTGTAAGATAAATATTCTCCTCAGTACGCCTCATTTGTGAAATGCTGCTTGGTAAATTATTAGAATAAAATAATTAAGCCCTTCTGGCACATGTGTAACTGTCTTTACAGCTTAGGCCCATCTGGCATGTATGTATGTACACCTTTATTTGTGTTTTTTCAAAAAATGGGTAGTTTGCACAAATTGTAACTTTGACAGAGGAAAATACATCTTTTCTCAGTCCTCCGGTGACCATGGAAAGCTGGAAAGCTTCCGAAACGTCGGGAACTAAAATGAGATAATATACGCGATATAATCCGTTAAATTGTTTTATTTCAAAAAATACAGTTATTTTAAGTAATTGTAGTTGGTATAACACAAAAACCGCAATGTCTTTTCTTGAGCAAGGTATGCAGATTACATTTTACGTACTTTATATTCTATAAACACTTTTGTGTTACTGATATTCCGACAAATAGTAACTTGTATTGTAATTTTATAAAAAAGATCTTATTTCCGATAGTGGACAACATCATTTGATCATTTTAGTTCATGTATCTAAAAAAGTGGTCGTTATTAGGATTCTTTATTCAAAAGTAAAAGATGTTTTCCATTTTTCAAAAACGGACCCATTTTTTTGATCTGACTATTTGATCAGGCATTTTTGTTTTAGGGAAAACTTTACTTTTGCTCACTAAAACAATGTTTTAGAACGTAACATTTTGGCTTATGGTTATTTCTATACATTTTGATTATTTCAGATGAAAAAAGCAATACAATTTTAATTCGACGCCGAGAATTGTGCTACACGATATTTAAAATAAACTTTTAAACAAAAAAATATAACCGACTCCAAAAAAACTAAAAAGTAAAAAATAACGCCATAATTCAGTTTCTTCAAATTACTTACAAGTAACCGTTTGTATACTCAATCTATACAGTATATACAATTAATCTTATTTTGGCGTCGGTGCCACATAAAGAATGTGTAAAATATTGAAAATTGACGATTTTAGTAAGTTGTGACACGATGGCACCGACTCCAAAATAACATTAATTGTATATACTGTATAGATTGAGTATACAAACGCCTACTTGTAAGTAATTTGAAGAAACTGAATTATGGCGTTATTTTTTACTTTTTAGTTTTTTTGGAGTCGGTTTTATTTTTTTGTTTAAAAGTTTATTTATTTTACACTTTTTAGTTAATCGTTACTTAAAAGTGTATCTCGTGACGATTCGAACAAGCCCAAACACGGCTAGGATACATTATTTTATTACATAGATCTGGTGCCTACCTTCCGGCTCCATCATCAAATCAATTCGATGGTACCATTCTCATCAGGAACATTTAAATTTGGGACTATGAAATTGCTTACTAAATTAATAAAGATATTTTGTCGTCACCCGTAAATCATTTATCATTGAGGAGTTCCGATGGTATTCTGTGGTCTTCTGCATCAGTTCCACTTCACCAATTTACACTTTCTGAATTCAAATGCTTATTATGTTTCTTATAATACCAAAATCGCTATATATATAAAATAAAAATAAAAATAAATAAATAAATAAATATTACGGGACAATTTTACACAAATCGAACTAGCCCCATGGTAAGCTCAATAAGGCTTGTGTTATGGGTACTAGACGACGATATATTTAATAGATATATTACTTATATACATAGAAAACATCCAAGACTCAGGAACAAATATTTATTGCTCATCACACAAATATTTGCCCTTACCAGGATTTGAACCCAGGACCTCAGCTTCGCAGGCAACGTTACTCCCACTGAGCCAAACCGGTCGTCAAATATGCCTACAATATTTGAGGAGTTCCTTCAATTCCTCGTGGATTCCATCATCAGATCTTCGCCAAAATTAAATGGGACCAACTAGAAAGTACCTTCTATAAAACCAAAAAATTT
The DNA here is from genome assembly GCA_905404275.2 of Hedya salicella. Lineage (NCBI taxonomy): Eukaryota > Metazoa > Arthropoda > Insecta > Lepidoptera > Tortricidae > Hedya > Hedya salicella. The sequence goes on along the minus strand of FR990097.1, from coordinate 49,360,169 downwards.
TTTTTTAATTCGGTCAAATAGTCTTTGAGTAATCGGTGAACATCCAAAAAAATAAAAATAAAAATTGAAAAAAAAAACATTCCGTCGAATTGAGAACCTCCTCCTTTTTTTGGAAGTCGGTTAAAAAGTAAATACAAAACAATGAAAAACAAATTTGAAGACCTTTATACATTTTAAAATGTTTAAAACCAACTGTCGTGGTCATCTAAAACTCAAAATTATCGAAGAGGCACGTAATTTTAAGACTCAATTTAATTGATAAACAAGATGAATACGTATAAATTCAAAACATACTGTCTACAGACAGCAGAGTTAATATGTATCACTGTACCCGTGGTGTCCCATGACTACTACTGATCACAAAATCCTTTGTCATGGAGATGCAATAATATCTGAGTACCTGATCCCAATAGGCAATTTAAGTGAAGAGGCCCATGCCAGAAGCGAGGAATAAGGATTTTAAGAAACTATCGGGAGAGATTTAGTTGTAAAACATTAAAAATCGACAACATGACAGATGTTTTTAATAGACTCTTGGTTTCTTCTGATCCCATCATCACCTGCACACGACTTCTGCCAATTATTAATCCAAAAATATTTCACCCGGGAGCTGTCGACATGTTTATCGATGAATATGTAACATCATCATACGAATATTTAATTTTTTAATAAATAATAATTATCATAAACACTTCTTGACATTACGAATGAAGAATAGTATTTTTTTTTGCTTAATATTACTTATTTTAGTTTTGAGCACTGCAATGTATGGGCGGGTTCCAGTGTGCTTTACTCCCACTGAGCCAAACCGGTCGTCTTGATTGTTTTTATTCATTTTAGACATCATGCTTCATTGTAACATTCCGTGCAACCGTACACGTTAGCGGAGGCCCACCCACGTTTCTAAAGTAGAAATATTATTTAAAAATATTAGACACAAAAAATGTTTCGTAATCAGCATAATGATACTGGACGGGGTGTTAGTTAAGTTAGGTAATTAAAAAAAAAGGCCTTCTTGTTGCTATCTGTATAGACAATTTGACGTTTTATATTACAAAAATGACAAAAGTTCCATATCGTCGGCTTAAGTCGCAAACCTCGTAACTCCTTTTTTTTTCAAAATAATGTTTTGACAGTTAAAGTCTGAACGCATATAATGGCAAAACTCTTAAATGCTAGGAAAAATTCGTTTAAGTTCAAACACCGAAATAGAAAATCTCGCAATACTCGACCGCCATATTGTTAAAGTTAAGTTTTTTGTGCCTCCTGTAAAATTTGATCCGATGGAGCTACAAGGTTTGCAAATTAAGCCAACGATATCAATCAATGCAAGAAGAGCGCTTTTTAAGTTGTTTATCTCCCGAGCTAAAGGTTTTGGTCAACCTATCAAGTCTTCCAACCCTACCTCGGTAGCGGTGGTAAATACACAGGTCCTGGAAACGGTTAGTTGTTGGTTTTGGCGTGGTTGACAAACAAGGGTCCACGAAATTGCGCTGATCTATGACGGGGACGTCGTTTGAGTCAAAGGAATGTTCAGGTGATGTCACTGGCATAGTTGTGGTTGGTGATGGCGAACATTTTGATGCTGGTTGGGGAGGTAAGTAATCTGGTGCCTTAAAATGATTCATATCATGAGTAATATTCCTAGTGTTTAAACCAGGTGAGTCTGCAGCTCTATAAGTATCGATAGGAGTTATCGACGTAGGTGATGGAGACATTTCTTCTGGTTCTGCTGGTACAGGCATGGCCATTGCTGGGGCAGGTTCAGAGGAAGTCGCATTAACTGGCATCTTTCTGGTAGGGTCTTTGGGAGGTAAATATTGGGGCCCTCTATAATGCATAGGCGTGGTCGTCTGCATCCGTGGTGTTTTAGTTATTTCTTCTAGTAGATGTCGGTTGTTGACAGGATTCATCATCTGTACTGTCCTGTTTATAGACATTGACGTGGTAGTGGAAGTTGTAGATGGTAGAATGATCATGGTGGTGGTTGATGGTAGTGACGGTTGCATAGGAGTGGTGTCTTCTGGTTCAGGTGGTACAAGCATGGCCATTGCCGGGTCAAGAGCAAATGAAGTAGAATTAACATCTGGCATTTTTCTTGTAGGATCTTTTGGAGGTAAGTATTCAGGCGCTTGAAAGGCTGTGGCTGCCGTAGTTTTAATTTTCATTGTTGTTGTAGAGACAGGTTCTTCTTCTAATAGATGACGATTGTCGTTAGTAGTAGTCATCGTCTGTGGTGTTCTATTTGTAGACATTGGCGTTGTGATGGATGTAGTTGATGGTGATGTAGTTACTGTGGTGTTCGATGGTAGGGGTTCCGGAGTAGTATCTTCTTCAGGTTCTGGTGGTACAGGCATAGCCATGGCCGGGGCAACATCGGATGAACTCGTGTTAAAAGCTGGCATTTTTCTTGTAGGATCTTTGGGAGGTAAGTATTCAGGTGCTTTAAAAGGTTTGGACGTGGTCATCGGTGTTGTATCCATTGGTAATGTAGAAGAAATTTCTTCATCTATTCCCTTGCGATTATATTCTGTCGTCTTTGTGGCCATTACTATTGTAGTATTTGGTGTCGTTAGTGACGTCGTATTTATTTTAGTAGTTAAAGACGATGTGGTGGTTACAGGTGACATGGTAGTCGGAATAGGTTCATCTGGTTCCGGTGGCACAGGCATAGCCATCGCCGGTCCAACGGCACCTCTTGGTGTAGTAATGTCTTCATCATCAGGAACGTCTCCACGTTCTATAGGACGGCTTGTTGTGGTAGTTTTAACTGTTGTCTTATTTTTTACTACGTCCTCTTCAGTGGTAGGCTCTTCAGGCCTATTCGTTTTAGTTGGTGTCTTAGGGATGATAGTTGAAGGTTTTGTGACTGGTATGTAGAAAGGTCCACTGGTAGAAGCGCAGGTAAGACAAAACGGACGTTTTGTAGTTTTAGGTCTTTGGGTTTCGATCGGAATGTAGTATGGCTTTTTATTTATACTCGTAATCAGAGTATTCGTAGCACGAGTAGTAGATATTGCAGAACTGTAGAAAGGGCGCTTAGTTATTGTATCTATTGTATAAAATCGTCTAGATGTTGTATTTATATTGAAAGGAAGTTTTGTGGTATTAAAAGTAGTAATAGATGGTCGTCCATTATTGCAACATGGTTGAGTATTTTTAGAAGGTAAGAGAGATGTTTTGTTATCTTTTGGTGGCAAATACTCCTGCCCTTCCATAGTTTTTGTAGTTTTATCTACAGGTGGTAGATAGTCAGGTGCTTTAAAAGGATTCTGACTTTTGATATTCACTCTTTTGGAACCAGGTTTGCGGATAAATATCATGTTAGATGTAGCGTTACAACTTGATTCAAATACGTTCTGACTTCCATGAAAATTGGGTGAAGTCACGCCTAAGCTTTTTAATAGGCTTTGACCGTGTTTCTGACCATATCCGCTTCTAAACGGAGGTATGTATTGACCATTCTGACTGTATCTCGATCTGAATGAAAGCAGACTCTTGGGTTTCCGATTAGAACTTGTTTCAGGTAAAGTATGACTGTTATTTTCATTCGGAACGTTCTGGTTAAAATTAATTCCAAAATAATCCCAACTGACTCTCTTTCCGAAACTCTGACTTTCAACACCTAGAAGGTCGTATATTTCAAATGAATTCTGACTGACACTTTTCAATGTATTCAAACTCTTTTGCGAATTTCCAGCACTTGCAATAGATTCAACTTTGTTATTGTTTTTCAATGGCTTACTTTGACGCTTCTTATTGGTTAATGAATATGACTTTTGAATATTCTGCTCAGTAGAGCTGTCTATGTAATTTAGATTTTCCGAATTTTCATTCTGACCATTGCGTCTTCTCAATGGTATTGGTATCTGGTTATCAAAATTCTGACTTTTGTTCGCTTCTAAAGGGTAATCAAAATAGATTCTGACTCTTGGTTTGAGCCTTGACCCAAATACTGGATGATCCAAGCTGTTGTGATTCTGACTGTTTCCCATTTTATCCGAGTTTTCATTTTGACTCTGACTAGAATAATTTCGTCGCAGTCGATATACCTGCTGTCTCCATTCATCTTTTCGAGTTAGATTTCCATAACAGTATTTGTGCACGTCTGAAACAATGAAATATATTAGGTAGGTATAGTATTTAGTTTTAGTAGGTCAAATTTTACAATATACAATACAATAAAATAATTCTGTATAGCATACCAACAGAGATACAGTACAAGTGAGTTCTTGAAATACAAAGATCCAAATAATTAAAAAAATTCAAGACTCCGACCGGATTCGAACCAGTGCCTTATGCCTTGCCAGGGCACACTCTCGCACTCTCTCGCTCGCGGTAAGCCACAAGGCACTGGTTCAAATCCGGTCTGAGCCTTGAATTTGTTTCATTATTTGGATCTTTGTATTTCAAGGATATAGATTCTTAGTGAAGAAATTCACTTTAAAAATCTCGAAGATCGTGATAGTACAACCTCAAAATTTTCGTAAATAGGCGGTCTTATAGCTAAAGAGCGATCACTTCCAGACAACCTTTGGGTAGCGGAAATAACAAAAAAATGCCAGGTATAAATATGGCGTGAGATAAGAATGTAAATAAAAATGTATATTACACAAATCGAGGTCTAGTCCCAAACCAAACAAAGTTTGTAGTTTGGGTACTAGGAGACGATATCTATACAATTATAAAGTTGTAAAAATGAAATGTTTGTACATATGTTTGTATGTGTCGTTGTGGCTTGATCACGCTTAATCGGCTTAACGGATTTCAACTATTTTTGGTACACGGGTAGCTGGGTATCTCCAGATGGTTATAGGATACTTTTTACCCGACTATGCTAAAGAAAAATAGAGGTGTTATGACTTCCTCCTCCGCGAACGAAGTTGCCGGCGCCTTGTAGTACTTAATACATAGATATACTAGCAAGTTGGACTCGCGCACCGAAACTCGGGTTCCGTACAAACTTTCTCTTAAACTTAAACTAACTGGCCGGTTAAGTTAAGTTTGCACCTTGTATGGTATCTATAGCGTTGCATACAAATGAGGTGTAAACTTAGTGCAACTGGATTGTTCAAAATTGATTTTAGAAATTGAAATAAAACAATTTAACGGATTATATCGCGTATATTATCTCATTTTAGTTCCCGACGTTTCGGAAGCTTTTTCAAAAATGGGTACTTTGCACAAATTGTAACTTTGACAGAGAAAAATATATCTTTTCTCAGTCCACCCGTGACCATGGAAAGCTGAAAACAGAAGAAAATATTATGATTTTTGAAAATTAAAAAAAATGTATATTTTAATCTGTTTTTATTATTTGTTGTTATAGCGGCAACAGAAATACATCATCTCTGAAAATTTCAACTGCCTAAATATCACGGTTAATGAGATACAGCCTGGTGACAAACAGACAGGCAGCGGAGTCTTAGTAATAGGGTCCCGTATTACCCTTTGCGAGCAAGAAGGACATATATGGAGCAAATAAAAGAAAAAATAAATGTTTCGTCAAATAAAGAAGTAAAAGAAAAAACGGAATGTAGAATAAGCTGGAAATTACTCCACCGACAAGAACCTAGCTCTTAAATATGTGATGATGATGATTACCACTTTGCGTACGGAACCCTAAAAATTATAAATAGACATTTTGTATAGTTTAGTTTTAGCAGTGTTATGATAACGGAACCCTAAAAACAGGATCGATCATCATCTAGATCGATGTGGCATTGAGTACTTCTACTTGTAGATAGTACCTATTTCAGAACCTCTTAAACCTATATCAGAACCTCTAAAATGATCATACATGACCAAAAGAGAAAAAGGAAACAAATGAACAAAAAAATGTAGTAGGTAGTATTCGTCCATTGAATGACACTATAGGTACCAGAGGCGTGACTTCAGGAAAATTACAAGGGAAGCCGAAGCGTATTCATTCACTCACATTTAAGGGCCTGCATCGTCAAGAAAAAACCACGCCCAAAACGCCGAGCGTGCCAATAAGCGGTATTTATAATAAGGGACGCATTTATTGCTCGCGCGCATCAAAGAAAGAGAAAGCTAATACACTACATTCTTGGGGTTTTTTGGCGTAAGCGCCAGATGCAAAAGTACAATGAAATCGAAGATATTATTATGTTTTGTTAACATTTAAGTTAGTGACGTAAGAGATAAAGGGAAGAATGAAATTTGTACATAATTAAGCCGCTTATTAATCGTTTGTATAAACTAGACACAAAACGGAAAATGAAGACGCGTTTTCGGATTTCTTTTCTATCGAGGAAATTTTAAGCAAACTGTTTCCGCGGTAGGTGCTGAATAGGTTATATAGTCAAAAACTACATATCCGAAAACCAGCCTGTTTCAAATACTAGATTTGACATAAATCTCACTAAAAAATAGCTTAAATTTTCGATACACCCCCTTAAAGGAAAAGATGGCCTTTCCTTGAGCAACCCGACTTATATGGACGTTACGCCACCGATAGGTACCAAACCGATCAATCATAAAACATGTTGCAACACCACAAATATAATGATGTGACTCTTTCCCACGACATGACCTATGCACCTGACCCCTGTCTCGCCGGCTGCGCACACGGCCGCGTGCCGCACGCAGACCTCTACGCCTCTTTTCGAGATGCCCAAATTTATATGCCAGAAAAGAAAAGGCATTTTTAGTGTTTAGGGTTTAGTACCAAAAAGGTAAAAAAAAAGACTGTGTATCTCTTGTCCATCTGTCGCAGCCCTATATTTCAGGGACCAATTATGCTATCTAGGTAATCTAAATTTGGAATAGTTGTAAGTTGTATAGGTTATTTATCCTTACTTGTCCTAAATAGTAAACTACATTATAACCTAAAAGTACATCTTTTTTGTCTTAAACTCCCATTTTCTCGTGAATAAAGTAACAGGTATTAATTTTTTAGTCCCACATTGCCAATTTCATACATTTAATTTATTTCCTTGCGAGAAAACGGCTGGTATTGACCTTAAATGCATATTTTTAGGTTAGAATGTTATTTAATATTTAGGTATTGCAAGTAAAAAATATATATAAAAATAGTAGATTGTTTGACAAGGGGCTAAAATAAAAATATGTCTGAGTGTCATAATGGCTTTTAGCCACGTGATAAACACTCAGCTTTTCACTTCGACTGCGAGAAAATAAAAAAGACTTAACATTAAAATTGTATATTTCATGAAAAACTAAAAGTACAGTTTGAGCAATTCTATCAGAAAGTTTGGCCAATCTGATCAGCTTGGTTTGTTTGTTTTTAATTATTTGTAAGGAGTACCTATGTAGCTGGCTGCAAGTTTTTTTTTCAGTGTCATAGGAATTTGTATGAGATTATATGGCTTTCTTTTAAACCCTAGGGGCTAAATGTACTATTTTAGTCTCGCTTCGCGAAGCTACTATGATGTACTTTTTGAGCAGGAGAAGTAAAAAATATGTTTTATTGAAAATGATAGTAGGTAATCAGAAAAACTAAGGATTGAGTAGGTTTTGATAAAAATGTAATAAATTAGATTAGTTGTTGACTTCATACTACCTTGCTACTAGCTGTTGCCCGCGACTTCGTCCGCGTAGAGATGTATTTTATAGCCTATATGTGTTAACGACCGGTTTGGCTCAGCGGGAGTAACGTTGCCTGCGACGCTGGAGGTCCTGGGTTCAAACCCCGGTAAGGGCAATATGTGTGTGATGAGCATAAATATTTGTTCCTGAGTCTTGGATGTTTTCTATGTATATACTTAAGTAAATATATCTATTAAATATATCGTCTTCTAGTACCCATAACACAAGCCTTATTGAGCTTACCGTGGGACTAGTTCGATTTGTGTAAAATTGTTCCATAATATTTATTTTTAATTTTCACTATGTCTTATTCTGATGTATAAACAACATTACTGGAAAGTTTCGTTAAGACCCGATCAGTCACTTAGGTTAAGAGAAAGTTTGTACGTAACCCTCGGTGCGCGAGTCAGTATCGCACTTGGCTGGTTTTTTAAAATACTCACCTAAAACAACCAAAACACACAAAATAACCTTTATCATTATATTTTTATGACACAATTACGTTTCTCACTTGTATATAAAAACAATATTGTTTTATCCAGAACTTCCAATCACAGTTTTTTCAATATTTTTTTTTAATTAAAGTTCTTTAACACTAACTAATTATCTCATCATGACCGTTCGCGCTTGCGTAGTGCGAATACAATACTAAGCTTCCTTAGAGATGACTTATGCGGATGACAAGTAACATAATTATCTAGGTATTAATTCCCATAGATTGTCTTTGTTTACCCTTTTACGGCGCGCGGCTTCGGGGACTGTGGTTTTCTCGTGGACTGGTCATAGCCGTAAGATGCATATGAGTTCAGTATAAAAAAAACTGGCCGAATACGAGTCGGATTCACGCACCGAGGGTTCCGTACAAACTTTCACTTACTCTAACATTATTATATAACCCGGTTCTGGTTGAATTAAGTTTGCACCTGATATCTTGTACTATAACTTATTCTGTGCTGATATATATAGCATTGCATACAAATGAGGTGCAAAGTTAACGCAACCGGGCTGTCCAAGTATGTAATTAAAAAAAAAATAAGATTATATTTTTTATGATTTAATTACAAATGTCTAGTTTTCAGATTTTTGTCTATATGTATTTGTAGTATGTCACGATATTATTAGCTGAATTTCATAGTTCTATAGCAACGGGAAGTACCCTATCACTTTCCCCTTGAGAGTGTCGAAATATACGTTTTTTGCGGCATATCAGCTTTGCGGCATGGCAGAACATGAAATAATAAATTTCCTGTGAATTTTATAATAGCAATGTTGTGAATTAACAATTGGCTAATAAGAAAAACCTAGGCTTATGCGTTTTGCAATGTATGCGTTTATAAAGTACTAGCTTCTGCCCGCGACTTCGTCCGCCTTAAATTCGTTTATCGCGGATAAAGGTATTTTTCCGGGATAAAAAGTAGCCTATGTCCTTCCCCGGGACTCAAACTATCTCCATACCAAATTTCATCCAAATCGGTTCAGCGGTTTAGGCGTGAAGAGGTAACAGACAGACAGACAGACAGACACACTTTCGCATTTATAATATTAGTATGGATGGTTACATTGTTTAATGAGTAACCAAGTTATAACCATTACAAATTATGCCTAAATCATTTTATGCGCATCAAATTTATGCCCATTACACAGTATGTTCTTAAACATTATGATTAAAAACGTTTTGCGCATAAATGTATGACTATATACAATTATGCGTAATGATGAGTGAGATGATTCCACGTGTGCCTATCAAAAATATGTCTTAAACTTTATGCAACCCGAGCCCTACCCGTGCCCGCAACTTCGTTCGCGAAAGAGAAAAACTGAGAAAAGTGATATCAGACGGTTCACTTTTCTTCATTTTCTTGTTTCATTCTTCATCTTTCACTCAACACGTGTGAACGAAAAGTGAAACAAAAATATTTGTTCAGTAACGAATTCATTCTGATGAACATTATTCAAATTCAAAGTGTTTATTTGCATAAATTGCGGTACATATATATTGGTGGAAATAAAAATGATAGAAGGACAACACAAGAGACTTTAATTCAAGCGAACCGTCTGGTATTACCTTAATCCTCTTTTTTTACTTCAGCGTAGTCGGGTAAAAAGTCTCTTATAACCATCTGTGAATGCCACGTGAATGCCCAGCTACCAAAAATAGTTCAAATCTGTTTGACCGTTTTCGCGTGATGAAACCACAAGAACACAAACAAAGAATTTAAAAAAAAAATGTCTATTCATCACTGAATTCTTCAAATAGTCCGTTTCACTTATTTTTTAGACAATAATATCTTCTAATTTAATTGATATATCGTTATATATATATAAAAAAAAAGAAATGGCAGTTCGAGACTTTTGCCAGCATCAGTTTTAAAGATATATTAATAACAACACAATTGGTAAATTACATTACAAAAGTCCTAGTTTCATGATTTTTTCCGACCTTATACATCTTTACAATTGGGTACTTGAATGACAGATCAAATCAGTTCCTTTTTTTATTAACTGTCAAAACGGTCAGAAAGTATGAAGTTTGAAAGGAAAAAAGGTTTATGACGTCATAATTGTATACGGTCAAATTGCCTCCTTGTTTTTAGTTTTTGATCATTTTAAAATCGTCAAAAGCTTAAAAATAAGTATTAATGCATATTTTCTACGTATTTTTAGAAATAAAATTTGAAGCGTGACATCATTTATTTTGACTACAGGAAATTATTGAAATAAAACAATTTAACGGATTATATCGCGTATATTATCTCATTTTAGTTTAGGGAACTAAAATGAGATAATATACGCGATATAATCCGTTAAATTGTTTTATTACAGGAAATTACCCAATATTATAGATATGTCAGAAGAAGGGTTATGCTTTGCGAACTTCGCTAACACACTGTCGTCTACGAAGATATGAATGAACATATATTTACAAACAGGCCTGGTTCTGGTTAATCGTGACATTATTCCGATCTCGCTCTTACGACTTTAATTCTGCATTTTTTATCTCATTCTCACGTTATGGTTTCCTGAAATAGTGCGGTACGACGGTTACGAGTAAAAATATCGATAAATAAAATTAGCAAATATCTTATATTTCAATTACGTTGAAGACATCATAGATAACATTTTAACAGTTTAATATGGTAATAAAAATCTGAATTTATTATAAATATTATGCGGCAAATATGTATATGTTAGCGATAAGATTATATAGGAGTAGTTTATATATTTAATATACACACCAGTCGATTATTTCGGAGACCCTCTATGACATGAACGTCGAGTAACTTGCTAATCTTCCTAAGTAGACCGGATCCCATAATTCGATGAATGAATGAATGAATGAATGATTTATTTACATAAAATATGGTACAGTAGATGTTATATATAGATATTTCACATATTATGCCGATGGTGCGACGTGTAAATATGCACGACAGTCAATATTACAATTACACAAACTATAAACATATGAAATAAAACAATTTAACGGATTATATCGCGTATATTATCTCATTTTAGTCCTCCCGTGACCATGGAAAGCTGGAAAGCTTCCGAAACGTCGGGAACTAAAATGAGATAATATACGCGATATAATCCGTTAAATTGTTTTATTTGAATGAGTAATAATCGCGGAAACAGAAGAAAATATTATATAAACATATGATTAATAAAAAAAACTATCTAAAGCAATCTGCAATTATAATGTCAAATTAAATGCTACATATAATAATAAATGATAATTAGTCAGTCAGTATTACAGTTGATTATTACCATGTCAATAAACTATAAAATATATCATGTCCAATTTAAAAATTAAGCAACCAGCTAACATTCCATATATCAAATTAAATACTACAATTTTAACAGTAAATTACTATGTCTTGCTTATTTGTTAGATTCTAATGTAAGGTACTCTTTCACGGAATAAAAACAATTGTCCATTAAATAATTATTAAGTTTTGTCTTAAGACTAAAGAGATTACATGATTTAATATGGTCGGGTAGCTTGTTATAAATTAATATTGCTGAATAATACACTTTTTTTTATATGTCGATAAGGACGCCTTTGGGACATGCAGATTATGTGCGCTCCTCGTACGTGCATTAAACATCTTTAATTTTGTTTTAAAAATGTCTCAATGAAATCAAATAGATGTTAAAAATTTAAATAAAACTATTAATCACGACTTATATTATTCATTTCTTCAATTATTTGACGACCGTTGTTTGGCTCAGCGGGAGTAAACGTTGCCTGCGAAGCTGAAGGTCCTGGGTTCAAATCCTGGTAAGGGCAAATATTTGTGTGATGAGCATAAATATTTGTTCCTGAGTCTTGGATGTTTCCTATCTTATAAGTGAATATATCTCTTAAATATATCATCGCCTAGTACCCATAACACAAGCTTTATTGAGTTTACCATGAGACTAGTTTGATTTGTGTAAAATTGTCCTGTAATATTTATTTGAATTTGACTTTATTTAATTATTATAATAACAAGAAATAATAATAACAAATTATCTCGCGTATATTATCTCGTTTTAGTTCCCGACGTTTCGTTTTCGTTTTAAAGGTTTCTTCAATATTAGTAGCTTTACAAAAATTTTAATAAATGTTTTTGGGTTGTTTGATAATAATTCATTAACAACTAGCCCCATTTTTAAAAATAAAAAATTACACATAGACAATCTTACTCTTATACAAATCGATCTAGTCCCGTCAAAATAAGCAAAGCTTGTACCATGGGTACTAGGCGACGATATACATAATATATCGATAACTTAATCCGAACTCACACCGCCAGCTTTGTAGGCCGTTGTGTAACCCACTGAGCCAACCGTGTCGGCGATCAAGAACTGAATAGAAAATAAAACCATGTAATTATCGAACCGGTTCACAAAATTTCGAGAATCGGTTCAGTCAAAACGGCGGTCGATTTAATATTATGTGGAAATTTGAAATATTGTGAATTAAAATTAAATCAAAGACCACTTAAAAATGAGACGAGTTAGAAAAGTGCCATGTTTGGAAAAAGATTAGTTTAAGAAAATTACTAGCTCATCCGGAGGGGCATCGACTCATCTAATCTGTCTATTCTATTAAAAAGTAGTAAAAATAAAATGTCTATACATTGAAGGTATTTCCAAAAATATAAGTGAATTTGAAGATCATTAAATCGAGCAATATATTTTTTCGATCTTTTGTATGTTTGTAATTGTCGTTGTGGTTTCATCACGCCAAAACGGATAAACAGCTTTTCAACTAAACTTCGATTATTAATTCAAGACCAAAATCTGACAGTTCTCGTCTTGATTATTTCATCAAATAAACATTATTTCATAAAAAATATGAATGAGAAATCGTGTAACCAGTAATATTAGGATAGATAAAAATACTAACACTTAAACCAGTATGCAGTGATCACAGTGAAAGTGCGCCCGTTGACTTAAAATTTTGGTCTTAAATTAAAAATCTGAGAATAGTTTTGGTACACGCGAGTAGTTGGAGTTGGGCTGCATATGGTTAAAGAACTAGTTTACCCGACTACGCTGAAGTAAAAAGAGGGTTATGGCTTTTTTCTCCTCCGCGAAAGAAGTTGCAGGCACCCTTTTTTTTGTTTCTTTATCTCTTCCGGTCTATAAAGATCCTTTTAGAGGTGTGAAGTGGAGATCGTTTTAGAGGTGTGAAGTGGTTGCGAGCACCTTCTAGTACTATATATTATCGATACTCGACAATCACTAATGTTTTTGGAGTTCCCAGCTTGTTTGACTGGCTGGCGTCGGGGCGTAGTTTTTTCCACTAACATCCACAAGCTCATCGTACAATACAAGATTTGAAGTGAATTAAAAATCTAACATATTACACTTTTAATCAGTGATAGTATAGTTTTTTTATTAACGTGAAGTGAATTTAAAAGAGTGACCATAGATTATTTTCGTCTGTGATATACATATTTTAATGGTTTTAACATAAGTGATTTTTAAGAATAAACATGGGTGAAAAATGGATTTATTTTGTGATGTTAGGTAAATATACGGAGAATATTATTTTAAGTTAGTTTAAGGGATGTGTGATGATATATTTGGCAGTTATATTTTTAAATTTTAATTACAGACTACTTATATTATGATGACGATACTTTTCCAATAAAAACCTCTAAAGGGTCTGTTATTCAGCGATATATATACCTACTTTTTTTGTTGTTAAATTATTGCAAGTAAATATTTTTGAAGGACACTCTTCCATAGAAGTTCTACAAGGAAGAACATTCGAGCTTTTCTCAAAAAAACTGTAAATAAAAACTGTAAAAAAAAGTATAAACTGTTGATATACATCAACTTTTTTCAGAATGTTGACTTCTTGGGTTTATCTTACTTTCGAACGCAATACACGAAAAATATCCCAAATCTATTTTGGAATATCACATTTTTGTATGAATGGAATGATTTTCGTATGGCCATATACTTTTTTGGAAAAAGGTTTCGCAGTTTAAGTTTTTAGTACAGACAGACACACAGTTATTTCCGCATTTTCGATACCATAATTGGGGAATGGAATAATTGCACAAAAAACTTTATCGTACAAAAGGCGGGCTTAGTGTCATAAGGTTCTCTTTCAGTTAACCTTACGGCAATGCAGAAAAATTGTAAGCAACTTCACCCGCGGAGGGGAAAAAGTCATAATCCTCCTCCTTCGCCCTTTTACTTCAGCTTAGCGTAGTAGGATAAAAATTATTTTATAATCTTAGGTAGATGTTCAAGTATCCATGTCCCAAAAATGGTGGAAATCCATCCAGCCGTTTTGATGTTACGCAGCTGCAAAGACACATACAAACATACAAAGAATATATATTTATGTTTTTTTTTTATTTTATACATTTTCAATTTACAGAGATTTCAGTTTTACGTTTTTATAACAGTATTATTACGTGATTAATCCGTTTTGTTGTGAGGGTACCTCTCTTTTCAAGCATAAACTAAAGATCACATAAAAACATTAAATAAAAATAAAATGCAACCAAGTCAACCTTAACTATCCAGTTATTTGCGGATAATAACAGTATTACCTTTTCCTTCAGTTCTCAAAACTGAACCTACTTCACCCAAACTTAAGGAAATCTTTTCAATTGATACTAAGTGAGTTTAAGTTCTTTTGATACTCGTAAGCATCTTTAGATGTATTCTAGCAAATATCAAGGCAAAATTCCCTACCAGGTTGAAAAACCGGTGTGATTGTAGGTATAATATGACTCATACATGCGTTTACCTATTTTTACTTGCAAAAGCTGGCTTCGATCATTTTCTTTTCCTCATTCAATGGATGGGGAATTTGATAGGATTTATTGGTGAATATTCAATGATTATTACGTAGGTATAACGTTTTCGCTCTGACCACCACAAGACTTACCCAATTTCTGAAATGCAATTCATCTTACCTTGCCATATTATAAGCAAAAAGTATTTATATGTAATATATATATATATTGTATACCATATATAGTATAGGTTTAAGCAATTATGTATGCATTATTTGCTTGTGTATCCTAACGCTCTCAGTACTGAATGTTTTTCCCCACTGCACCATTTTCATGCTTCTCTGTTTAGCCCTATGGTTGACTGGTAGATAATGCCTTTCGGTACTAAGTTCGCCATTTGTACTTACTTTTGTTTTGTGCAATAAAGTTTAAATAAATAAATAAATAAATAAAGAGCGGCTGACGGATACATTTTACATGACATGAGTGTCAAATCTTCAAGAAAAAAGCGTAGGTACACCAACCTGAAAGGCCGGCTACGCGGGTGCGTCTCACGAGATATAACAAACACTATTATTATAGCATTTCATATTAATAACGTTCACAATATATAATTAACGTTAGCTATAACAACCAAATCAATACTTTTATATTCAATTCGATAACATAAACAGCGACGCTTGGAAAAGCCCCTAACAAGGTGAAACAATGATCTGGTGAAGATCGCAGGAAACCGTTAGATTAGGGCGGCGCCTTGGGCAAGGCCTTTGTCCAGCAGTGGACGTCATTGGACTGACATGATGATGGTGACGACATACAGACAGAGACAGACGAACAGAGTCGCACCATAAAAATGAAGAAAACCAGGTATGACAAGTCCCGTGACAGCTCAACTACTAAATGGGGTAATGGGATAATTACCCATAATCGTGAATTAGATTTTGAGAATATCATATTTTGCGTATATAATGTGTGTAGTTTTGACGACCGGTTTGGCTCAGTGGGAGTAACGTTGCCTGCGAAGCTGAGGTCCTGGGTTCAAATCCCGGTAAGGGCAAATATTTGTGTGATGAGCAATAAATATTTGTTCCTGAGTCTTGGATGTTTTCTATGTATGTAAGTAATATATCTATTAAATATATCGTCGTCTATTACCCATAACACAAGCCTTATTGAGCTTACCATGGGGCTCGTTCGATTTGTGTAATGGGGCTAGTTTTCCTGTAATATTTATTTATTTATTTATTTATTTTATTATTTATAATGTTTTGCGAATATCATGTTTTGCGAATATGATATTTTGCGAATATCATGTTTTGCGAATATGATATTTTGCGAATATCATGTTTTGCGAATATGAGGTTTTGCGAACATGATATTTTGCGAATAAGATGTTTTGCGAATATGATGTTTTGCTAATATGATGTTTTGCGAATTTGATGTTCCGCGACGGATTGTTCTTTTGTTTTAGACCTCTTCATCCTCACCTATTGCAAGCCTGGTGGATTCTACCACGACTTCTACAAACCTGACCATGGCAGGCCTCCGTGGGGCCCCGGCGACTGGTCCCACGGTTGGGATAGCCACGGCTTGGACCACCACTGGCATGGGCCTCCGACACAGAGAGCCAGAACTAAGAGTACCACTGCTAAAACCACGGGGGTTCAGAGGCGTGCTGATACTAGAAGGTATGCCTGTAATAATAAACAATATCCATACTAAAATAGTGATAAAAAATTATATCTTGACGTATGGCTGTGAGGCTTGGACACTAACACTGAAAGAAGAGAATAAGCTCTTGGTTGCAGAAAGGAAAATCTTCCGAAAGATTCTGGAACCAACCTGGGTGGGACAACGATAGATAGGTGAGGAAGAATACTGAGGTAGAGGACCTCGTGGGTGGGTGAGCCAAACATTGCTGGGGAGGCGAAAGCAGTTAAGCTACGCTGGCTAGAGCTATTTGGAGAGAATAAGAGAGGATCGGGCTGTGAGGCGAATCAACAAATGCTCGAATAGTCCAATATCCCACTCTCTCACTACCAAACTCATGATTCAGAAAACCCATAACCCATGTTTTTGTGTTTCAGCCCAACCCCAACACTTGCGCAACCTACAATCAGCAACATCGAGTTAAGACTTGGAGAACTGACATCGAGTGATACTTCTGCACCGACCTTCAAGCCGTTAGCACCAAATGAGACACCATCTTCACCAAAAGACACTGGTCTGACATTTCAGATCGCCGAGTTTGTTACTGGCCCTGAAGACGATAAAACAGACGCGGCTCTGGACACTAAACGAGACAATGAAAAGGACCAGTCGGAAGATTCCAGTAGTACAGAAGATGATAAAAAGGATTCTGATGATGTGGTTATTATTCCAGCTGTACAAGATGAAACTGCAGACTCAGAAGCAGTCACTGACGCATCAGGAGCTATGGGTACCGAAGTATTGGAAAATTCGATGGCTTATGAACAGAAAGTGAATAAATGGCATGTGGGGATATATGAAAGGACAAAGTCAAAGGAGTTTTCACATAAGGTGTACATATATACGTATAAATGCGGAGGATCGTTGATCAAAACAAATTTGGTTATTTCGGGTACGTATGTTGTTTTGTCATGTTTATATAGTGTGAATAATGACATTTCTGATCGGGATCTTGAGCTGCCTACTAAACTAGGTGCTCAGTAACAACAAAATATATACTTAATCCTAGTTTTGCTTTGCCACAGCTGCTTAACTCTAAGATGCATATCATATCATGCGTTTTATTTCTGACACGACTTAATTAGTAATCTACGTCAACTTGACATTTTGAGAGAAGGTTAACAAGTTCTCAAATTGATATGAATTTCTACTTGAGTCATTTTAGTATATCGTGTTTCATACTCGTCTAAGGATTAAAAATTATTATATATCGATACTTTTGAAATCTGTCCAGCTAATCTGATGTGATGTGGCTCTGGCTACCACACATGCATACACTCTACCCATATACCAAAAAAACTCGATGTTAAGAACTGTCGCATATGAAACTTCTCGTGCAAAAAAATAAATTCGATTCCATTCAAATCTATGCCACAAACTCCCGTCTGATGTCCGATAGGACAGGTTTCAAATTTATTTATACGAAGTACAAGTAAAAATAAGTGAAATGACGCTGCGGGAAATAGCGATATGCAAGCATCCCTCCTCTAAAAAAATTATGGCTAAAAGAAGTACGTAAGGCTTTCCTCAGCAATAGGACACTTCAACAGTATAATAAAAAAATCACTATCAGTTTTCCAGATTTATGATGCAACATGTCTACATAATGAATACAAAAGCATACCACATTTCAGCGGGCCACTGCTTCTGGTCACCAGAGTGGCAGGTGCTACCAATCACCGAGTTCGTATTGGCCGCTGGAAAGCTGTACCCTCAGTGGGACGACCCAAGGGACACGAACTTCCAGTACTCTAATGTGAGTATATCATACAACGTTCCAGCTATTCCTCCTGGTAATGTCTAGTGACAGCTGCCATCAAACCCGTCCTTAGCTGCAGCTCAGACTGTACCCTTAGCGGGAAGCCTTAAGAGACAAGGATTGTAACGAAACTTGGCACATACACAATGACATGAGGTATATCTAGGTCTGTAATTCGTTTATATGGCTCCAGTTTATAAAAAAAACGAAATACAGCAAAAACAAGTTTTGTATGAAAAACTTAAATTCGTTATTTTTTTTTACCATGGTATCTGAAGTTACATAAACTAATTACAGGCCTGCATATACTTTAGCTTATTCTAATCACAAAGTTTCAGAGAAAACTAGCTAGTCGTTTTAAAATGAGAGCGGAACTACGTTTGCATGGAGAACCGAGCTTACCGGGGACTCTTAAGACATATCCAACAGTTTTTTCCTCCACATTCTCAGTCCGTGTATGATTCAAGTATTGATGAAGTTCCTCGTGGAAAAATTTCGTATATTTCCCAAAATAGAAATTTCATAAAATTCTAGTGAGATTTCTCATAATTAGCGAAAACTTTTCTAACTTTTTCGACACATTCCGCAACTTGCACATTTGTAGATTCCAGTATAAGTATACATTTCATCATGGTCATCATCATCATCATCATCATCATCATTTCAGCCATAGGACGTCCACTGCTGGACAAAGGCCTCCTCAATAGAATTCCACATGGGTCGGACAGAGGTGACCCACATTCAGCGAGTCCCGTCAACCCTAACCAGGTCTTGCTGGTGGCCTTCCCACGCTGCGCTAGCCCGACGCAGTCTCCACTGGAGAACCTTTCTACCCCAACGGCCATCGGTTCTTCGAACTATGTGCCCTACTTATTGCCCCTTCAGTTTGCTTACCCTATTTGCTATGTCGGTGACCTTGGATCGTATACATTTCAGATTAGAAAAATTACACTCACTCCAATACACGAGCCATGTTTAGAGCCGGACCTGGCCTTCTTGACTGTAAAGGCCTTCGATTTCGACAGCTTCGTGAAGCCTGTCTGCATCAACTTTGACGAGGAACTGGAGAACCAGCAGCTCAGGGAAGGGAGTATTGGGACGGTAAGTGAACATTTTTGAGTGGGCAGATAAAATAACCACGTGGTTTGTAGAATGCCGTACTAGCAGCAGTTTAACGCAGCGTATACGCTATGACGTATTTGTATGCATCACGTTCTCTGCATGTAGTCAGCTGCGTAAACGCAACGTCAACGTTTTTATGCTTAAAACTTAAAACACATAAGTCACATTTGCGTTTACATTGCGGCAGCGGTCAGCGTAGTTTGAGCAGCAGCGGTCGATATCGAAACATCGAAAGCTTGTTGAGGTGGAATCTTGCCAGTTAAATTTGGAGACAATGCGATAGTGTGATACCATCGAGCTGATCTGATGGAGCAGGAAGGTGGTCATAGGAACTCTGCAATGAAATAATGCAATCCTACCGAGTTTGGGCTCCGTAGAATCGTCTCGGTGAGTAGTTGATGGATGTTCAAAGAAAAGTACAGTCGGCGATAAAAGCTTGTCACAAAATGTAATTTTTGACAGAAACTTATTATTTTTCCACTGTGTTGCAGATAGCAACGTCAGCTGTATTAGAAAATGGTGTCTGCAAACCCTCCGAGCAGCTCAACTGGCTGTCTCTCCCATACATCGACGTAAAGACGTGCAGTGACAACGAGATCGTGTTTACGAGACTGTCGAAGAGGATTTGCGCTGGGGAGGTCAACAGTAAGTTTTTGAGTCTCTACCATCATTAGTCAAGGTGAAGTTCACTGCTGGATTTACGCCGTCTACGAAGAGCACCACATTTAGGGTTACCAGATGCAAATTTCAAAACTCCTGACAAAATTCCTCATTTTCGGGCAAAATTCCTGACACGAGCTTGAAGCGCTCGTGGCGTATTGTTATTACGTTGATGGTCGCGGCGGGGCGGCGGAGGAGGGGAGGGGGGGCTATTGGCCCGAGCAGTGCGTATCGCGCTCGCGTAAGTGTGGTTTGTACGGGTGCCCCTTGAAATAATTTCATTTCATCGAAAACGATTCATAGAATATTAAGTATAAATATTATCTCTTGGAGTGTTATGGCTTCATCGACTATTCATTACATATTATAACAATTATACAGCAATGATATAAGGAATTTTAAATACTTAAAATTACATTTAATAGATTATTTTAAAGACAGAACATCAAATTATTTATATTATTTCATCGACATATTATTATACAACTAATTCATTGCATACTTAATTACATATTTGAAGAAAAAAATAAAAAATAAAACAAACTCAAGCAAGTTTAGACAACTTATGTTTGAAGGCTTGTATTCTTCTGAAAAATAAAATAAATATAATTATTATTGCTATATTAGGTTAAGCTGATTCGCTCCCTGAACAGTAAGGTTTGGTTAGGTTAGAACTGCGTCCCTAAAAAAAATAATTCGCTCCCAGAACAGTAGGTTACGTATTCTACTTTAAGGTAGATCAGACTTCAGTTAGGTTAGGTACGATGACGAGCGAAGCGAGGAGGAGTGTTAAGGTTGACCCTAATGAGCAAGCGAAGCGAGCCGCCCAGGTCCGACTTGCTTACGATACGACTCTATGGCGGGTCCTATTTTGCTATTGAATAAGTAAGTATTGAAATACTTTTCGGCATTAATCTAGTTATAAGGCAGGTCCGACTTGGCTTAGGTTAGGTACGACGATGAGCGAAGCGAGGAAGAGTGTTAGGTTGAACTGCGACCCTAACGAGCGAGCGAAACGCCAGAACCAACTTCCGCGTAATAACTAGAACTGCGTCCCTAACAAAAATAATTCTTTACTAGAAAATTAAGTTCAAAAAAGGTACTTAGTTGATTTACTACAATGTAAAATTTAAAACAAAATAATAAAATATCAAATAATAAAATATGAAGTAAAAGATCTGCGAAATAAAGTATATAGTAAATAATATTTCTACACATTAAAAATCGGTGTTATAAAAATACACCATTCAATTGTTCGATGTTATGAATATTCGATCAAATGAAAAAATGCGTATCGTTGACTTTGAACTGAAATTCGATTAAGGATTTGTCTGTGTAAACCGGTTTGTAGGCTACAATGGTGCGCATGTTCTGCCGTCCGCGTCCGTTAAAATATTCTTACGATGGCGTCTAGTAGCAAACGCCCGAGACCGTTAAATGCCGAAAGTTCCTGAACTTTTCCCTTATTTCGACCACATTCCTGAAATATGTCTAAAACTCCTGATATGTCAGGAAAAATTCTGACACCTGGACTGGACACCACATTGACCCTTTGCCGCTTAAATCCAGTGGGCTCCTGCAACTTTCAGCAGATACAGTGGCGTAAGATTTTTGGCCAAGGTAGGCAGTTTTTATGTGCCTATATGGAGCCATGGTTGTTCAAGGCTTCAAGGTAGGCAGTTTCTCTGAGCCTGTTGAGAGCTATGGTCGTTCAGGGTAGGCAGTGTCTTTGTGCCCGGACCGCACGCCACTGCAGATAATTAGTCCCATTTGAGACGACCCACGCTGTATCTTCCCGTACGAGATTACCATTTAAGAACTGGCCTGCACCGTCATCTATCAGTTCTACGGACAATATTGCTACTTAAGTTAAGCTATTCTTCGTCTTAAGGAGGTTACCTGCTACGGTTCCATAAGGTTCCATATCTCATAACAAAAGAAAAATAACTGTCGCTCATAATTACCTATTGTATGGCCTCACTACTCGTAATAATAAGTCATAAATAAGTTTATGATAAAGTAATATTTTGAAATTAATACTTTTAGGTCACCGACATAGCAAACAGGGTAGCAAACTGAAGTGGCAAAGGGCAGGGCATATAGTTTGAAAATCCGATGGCCATTGGGGCAGAAAGGTTCTCGAGTGGAGACCGCGTACCGGCAAGCGCAGCGTGGCAAGGCCCGCAAGGTGGTCGGAAGACCTGGTTTGGGTTGCAGGGACTCGCTGGATGCTGGTCGCCTATCCGGCCCGTGTGGAAGTTTATTGAGGAGGTCTGTCTCCAGCAGTGCACGTCCTATGGCTATAATGATGATGATATTTTGACATGAAAAAGATATATCTTCTTTTCAGACACGACTCAGTGCAAAACAGACAGCGGAAACGGGCTAGTGTTCTACCAAAACGAAATCCCGTACCTTCGCGGCGTTGCGTCTTTCATCGCCACAGATCGTCTCTGCTTCAAATTCAACACCCGCAGCTTTACAAATTTACTCGCTGTGAAGAGCAAAGCGGAAGAAGAAATCAAAGAAATGTTTGATAATTTAATCTTAGAGGAATGCGAAAGCTTATATATTCAAAACAAGACTGATAGCATTGATAACCAAACAGTGTCTCAAGGTAATGAGGCTGGTAATGAAACGAGTTGGTTCGAAACACAAGGTATAGGGGCTCAGCCAGTTCCGAGTTTGGAAGGTGCCAGTGCGCCGGCGTTCCAGTGGCATGTTGGTGTATATAGCAAGAGCTGGTCGCCGTTTATGCAGATCTGTGGCGGGTCGCTGGTCAAACGGGACTTTGTCATCTCAGGTAGGTAGGAGTGACTGCTTAAGAGTCCCCGATAAGCTCGGTTCTCCATACAAACGTAGTTACGACGACGCTTTCATTTTAAAACGACTAGCTAGTTTGCTTCGAAACTGTGCTTAGAATAAGTTAAGGTATATGCAGGCCTGTAATTACTTTATGTAGCTTCAGATACCATAGTAAAAAAGATACCGCGAATTTAAGAATTTCATACAAAACTTGTTTTTGGTGTATTTTGTTTGTTTTATAAACTGGAGCCATATAAACTGATTATAAGCCTAGATATATCTTATTTCATTGTATATGCAAAGTTTCGTTACAATCCAACACGTGGTTTTAAAATGAGAACGAAACTCCGTTTGTATGGGACGGTGAAATTCGGCCGAGCTTGCCGGGCTCTTAGCATCAGGTAGGCCGCACGCTTTTTTGTCACCTTAGTAGTATAAAAAACCGGCCAAGTACGAGACTCGCGCACCAAGGGTTCCGTACAAAATATACGCTTCCGGCTTAGACTGCAGTGAATTGCAAATCTTTTTTTTTCTGATATTTTTATCAATGTTGTAAATTAAAAATATTGTGTGAGGTCTTCACATTTAAAAATATGAACAAAAACACAAAATATACGCTACAAACGGCCGTATCTATAAAATCCAGTGTTATCAGATCCCTACTCCTAAGCAAAATATACGTGGTGTTCGATCATTTTATATTGGTTACTGATATAGACAGACACACGTAAAATTATATTGTTTTTAGTATTTGTTGTTATAGCGGCAAGAGAAATAGATCATCTGTGAAAATTTCAACAGTCTAGCTATCATGTTTCATGAGCCTGGTGACGCGGCCAGACAGACCGACGGACGGACAGCGGAGTCTTAGTAATGGAGCCCTGTTTTAAAAAGGAAGGGGAACAGATAACTTCTCCCTCACCAATACGGATACCTTTCCAAACCGAAAATAATGCGCAGTGTGAGGCGGGCAGCGTCAGTGTCCACTCATCGCTCATGACTAAGATCGTCGTAATGGACCGAATCATGTCGAGCATACTTTGCTTTTAAGTCGTATGTAATCGCTAATGTATTTTAAATAGGCTAAGCCATTAACTACTGTATTGTCTTCAGGGAAGACACTTATAGGTTTTGTTAAATCTGTCTGACCCCTATGTACAAGTGTGCGCGGGTTCCAACACGTTATCCCCTCGCGCACACTTCTTACTCACCCCCGCTATCTTTCCCCCCGTCGCCCGCAGACCATGGGAGTGTCACAAAAGAACTAGTTAGGAGTCCCCGGTAAGCTCGGTTCTCCATACAAACGTAGTTACGCTCTCATTTTAAAACGAGTGGCTAGTTCGCTCTGAAACTTTGTACTTAGAATAAGTTAAGGTATATGCAGGCCTGTAATTAGTTTATGTAGCTTCAGATACCATAGTAAAAAAATACAGCGAATTTCAGTTTTTCATACAAAACTTGTTTTTGCTGTATTTCGATACTTAATAAATGGGAGCCATAAAAAATTACTGGCCTAGACATACTTCATGTCATTGTGTGACGGTGTGCGCGAGGGCACACTAGTACATAAGTTAATTCGGCTAGCTCAAGGTTCCTATCGTGGGAATTAAGGGAAACGGCAGAGTTATCAATACAAATACATTTATTAAATACTAAAGATAACGCTGTTAAGTATAGGAAATCAGGCATGGGCCTGATGCTTTGAAATCGTGTGTCGATTGGGCGGTTTAATTCTTAAGGACAGAAGGTCCTGTAAAGCGGTACGGATGCGTGATATAACGGGGATACTCAACGCCGACTTCCCGGGGTCCAGGCCGCCAGACACGTTTAGAGTTTCCCTAAAACGGTAAGTCCCTTTCTCCTTCAACGCCGACGTCCCGGGGTCCAGGCCGCCAGCCGCGTCAAGAGAGAACGGTCTTTGTATCGCGCCCGGATTCCTTCCGGCTTTAACGCCGACGTCCCGGGGTCCAGGCCGCCAGTCGTGTTAAACCTTCCACCATACCTATTGGAGAGCACTTTCAGAGTATAGATCCGACTGCCCGGGGTCCAGGCCGCCAGCCGATCCATACGCTGCGAGCACGCGCCAACAAGTGCTTTTTTTTTTTTTATTTTTTATTTGTTCCATATCTCAGTTTGGTGCCTGATAGCCAGAGGGACTACCGGGACTTTGAGTAAACCAAATGAATAGCAAAATATAGACTATATTATGAAGGTGAAAAAAGTTAAATGGTTTTGAGTGGTTTTAAAACTGGCTTTAACGTTTATGAAGAGCAAATTAAAGGAGATGATGATGCTATATGGGAGGTGGGGGACGAGAAAAGCCAGCTTGCTCCTTCTCGCGTTTTGAAGGAAACAAGTGATTTTATGTCAGTGGTCCTCTGCTCGTACCTACCGTAAAGCCCTGAGATAGCAACCCAACGTACCTACGTTGGGTTGCCATCTCAGGGTTTTGCCCTTTTTGGCTGATGCATCTCCGTCCGCAACGGCGGACGGGTCTTCTTGATAAGCCTATTGGCTGGGTTCTGGGTAGGTCGCGGGGTGGGTCGCGGTCTCTGTCTGAGTAGACGGGGACTCGGCCTCTTCCGCGGCCTTGTTACGTGACGGTGTTGTCACGGCGGGCGTCGGTGCGAGCTGTGGTGCCTGCTCCGATGCCGGTTGTAGTGTGGCTTCTGGTGCTGCTGACTTGGGTTGGCCTGTCTGCAGCGTTGTGGATACTGTTGGCCTATCTGCGGCATGGTGGATTCCTGCATGGTGGGCGTGCAGGGGACTCGATTGGTGGGATGAGCTCTCTCGGAAGAGCTCTGCTGCTCTTCTCCGGCGGGCGGGCGTGGAGTGGAGCAATCCCAACCAGTGACGGGATGAATGATTTTATCTCGGTCGCGGCCGCTTATATAGCCTCGCCCTACACGTTACGAGCCGCGGTTGTGTGAGTCGCGCGGGGCTGTGCGCGTGGCCGCGCCGTCGCGTGAGTTCAGCCTGCTGGTGCCGGTTAGGCCATAACGTCATAGTCACAATTGTATTATGCAAAGTTTCATTACAATCCAACACCTAGTTTAAAAATAAATAAAAGAACCTGAAGTAAATAAAGTTCTTTATTCAACAAATATACGAATAAAGACTAAATATATATGGAGGTAGATAATAACTAAAGGCTCGCCGCCGCGGTTCTTAATAGTAATAAATGAATGATTTTAGCACCGACTTCAAAAGGTGATTCAAATGTGATCCGTACCGTACATAAAAGATTATTTTTGGCTTTTTAGTTTATTTTGAAGTCGGTTCTTTTATTTATTTTTAAACTAGGTGAAACATAATAAGCATTTGCATTCAGAAAGTGTAAATTGGTGAAGTGGAACTGATGCAGAAGACTACAGAATGCCATCGGAACTCCTCAACGATAAATGATTTACGGGTGGCGACAAAATATCTTGATTAATTTAGCTAAGCAACTTCATAGTCACAAATTTAAATGTTCCTGATGAGAATGGTACCATCGAATTGATTTGATGATGGAGCCGAAGGGTAGGCACCAGATCTATGTAATAAAATAATGTATCCTAGCCGTGTTTGGACTTGTTCGAATCGTCACGAGACACACTTTTAAGTAACGATTAACTAAAAAGTGTAAAATAAATAAACTTTTAAACAAAAAAATAAAACCGACTCCAAAAAAACTAAAAAGTGAAAAATAACGCCATAATTCAGTGTCTTCAAATTACTTACAAGTAACCGTTTGTATACTCAATCTATTCAGTATATACAATTAATGTTATTTTGGAGTCGGTGCCATCGTGTCACAACTTACTAAAATCGTCAATTTTCAATATTTTACATATTTGAAATCGGTCAAATAGTCTTTGAGTAATCGGTGAATATCCATAAAAAAAAAAAAACATTCCGTCGAATTGAGAACCTCCTCCTTTTTTTGGAAGTCGGTTAATGATAATGATGAAATGTTTCAGCTGCCCATTGCTTCTGGGATAGTTCCACCGGACTGCAGCCAATATCAATGTTCGCGGTGGCGGCAGGCAAACTGTACCGCCCGTGGAACGACCAGCAAGATGTCTACTCACAACAATCTGACGTGAGTTCTATTATCATCGTCACAGCTGAGCGCCAACTATTACTAAAAATTGCCATTTTCAAGGGGCTCCGGGATTGCTGGTACTGCACCACCCGTATTTTTTTTATACTAGGAAAGCTTATTTCCCCAGCGATCCTTGGTTATACGACAATGCGTCCAGCTGGATAACATGTATATTCACGATACCCGGCCTTCTGATTCTTTCTTTTTTTTCTTCCTTTTACCTCCTTATTTCTACTTGTTTTCTTTTCTTTTTTAATTTTATTCCATAGGTTTTACTTTTTGGTTTATATATACTTTTTTACTCTTTTAAGTACGCATAGACATTGTACCTAAACTGTATACTTTCTTAATTTACTCTAATAATTAAGAAGGATTATGTCGAAATTTTTGCATATGTATTAATAATTAATTGTATGTCCTTTTTTGCCTGAAACACAGTATAATCCTAGTTCAGGCGCGTAACATTGTTATCTAATTATAAGTATGTTTAGCCCATAGTCATAACAGCTGTAATATGTTTTTAATAAAATTTTCTTTCTTCTGTCTTCTTTCTTCCTTCATTCATTATTTTTTTCGTCTTTCTTTTTATTTCTTTCTTCTGCGTCTTCCAATTCGTGGTTTACACTAGATAAGCTTTTTGCCCCAGCGACTGTTGGTTCTAAATTCTACGAGCACTGGTTTAGTAGGTAACCTATTAATAAAGATTCCTAAATTTTCAGGTAGCGGAGATAATCATCCCCGTTCGATTCCGTGGCAGTGCAACCAGCTTCCAGGATGACATCGCCATACTGCGCTTGAGCATCCCTTTCACCTACGCCCCGGGCGTACAGTCCGTGTGCGTCGACTTTGGCATGGCGTTCGACAGGGAACAACTGCAGCCAGGGAACCTTGGGACGGTGAGACTAACCTACTTATTAGATTATTTACCTATTATATAAGACGCTGTGAGGGGAGACGTCCTTCATCGAAACTCAATCTGTGTGCGTCGACTTTGGAATGGACTTCGACGCAGAGCAGCTGCAGCCAGAGGGAACTTTGAAACGATGACTTAGTCTTATATCAGCAGGAGCAAGGAAACACTTTCCCCTAAGTTGGACCCTACCTAATAGTGTCGGCAGACTGGTGTGCGTCAACTTTGGCATGGAATTCAACTGAGAACAGCTACAGACTGGAAAGCTTGGAACGGGCTCTAGTTCCCGAGAGGAAGCGTGAGATAGTACCCCTCACCTGACACCATCAAGTGTTTAGGAAAAGCATAATTAAACGACGCGTGTGACAACTCAGACAAAACTGATTTATTTGACAGCACCCTTCCCTCGCATGCATTAGCTAATCGTCTACCTACATATACAACAGGTGAGACGAGCCTCATAACAGACAGCAGGTGCTCGGAGACACTTTATTTAAAATACACAGATTGGCAGACTTTGGGCGTCTACTTTAGCAGTTGACGAGCTTAGGAACAGTTGCAGGCTTGCAATAAAAAAAAGGAAACAAAAGTCGAACATTAGAAATCGCGACCAAGCATAGGGAAATGTAGTTCGTAATAACTATATGTCACGCATAAGTAGATCACCTGCCAAATGAACATAGAATGTTAAGAGCTTTGGATGGAAATAAGTCCAGGACTAGCCCAGGTGACACATCAATGTCATATAGGTATTGTAAGATGAAAACCCGAACAGTCCTCGCCCGCTGTTTGCTTGCCTTCAAACTCCTTTCTCACTTTACCTTGCGCCTCTCTCTTACTCTATTACTCGTAAACTGTCAACCTCGTCTCGTTCTCCATGACATCTCCGTCAACGACGAACTTAACTCCACGACCATCACGAGCGCCGGCCATGTGCCCGAACATGGCTTGCAAAACCGAATTTAGTAATGAAGGTTCTGTTGCAGGGCGCACAATGCAACCCAACCCGGGCATTGTAGATATAGGTATAGAAAGATGATAGAGGTCTGCTATAGCCTGGCTGATGAAGGTACTTGTTTATGCCTACAGGTAGCCGGCTGGGGCCTCACAGAGGCGAACGGTGTTCCCTCCCAGCGCCTCAACTACCTCATGCTGCCTTATGTTGATCTGGAGGAATGCTTTGCCTCCTCCGACCCATCCTTCTACAAGTACATCACCAGCGATAAGATTTGCGCAGGAACGCAGACTGGTAAATATTTTTTTCTCAAACATACAATGAAATGTCGTCTTTACGTGCGTTAAAACAGGCTTCAAAGTATCAAGTTTCGGGCGGCACAACTTCAGAGAACTGTAAAGGAATTTCATACAAAATTGAAGGCCTAGGCCGGGAAGTAATTTTTTTTAAATTTTAATGTAACATGGCGGCTGTGTTCATGAACAGGCTAAACAGCTGAATTACATTTTTTATTTTATTTTTCTAGTGGCTGAATGGTGACCAAAAATATCCGCGTTAATGCCTATTACACACAAACTGATATTAAGAATTCAAATCTGTATGGATCATATGTTGATGAATAAATTTAAAATATTGTCTATGCGTAAGTCACCAGAGACCATAGACAATATTTGAAATCCTCTGCATTTATTTTATTTATTATAGAAATTAAGATTCTTATTATCAGGTTGTGTATAACGGCTCTAATAGGGTCTATTGGAACACTACACACGCGAAATACCGTCCATCTGGAAAAAAAAGAACATTATGGTGGGATTGGAGGGAAAATTGAAAAAACTTTTGTCGTGTAGTTTTTTGAGTGGTGTATTTTTTAATTTCATTGCATATGTTTGAGAAAAGCACTATACATGCCTCTGGCCGTGAAAAGTGCTTGCCGGCTTCGTATCACTATCCGGCCTCCATACGGTCGGCCGTCTATACCTACTCACCCGGCAAGCCCTTCTTTCCCGGCGTCTGCAGCAATGTACTATTACTCGTATATTATACCTACTAGCATTTTGCACATGTCTTTCTCCGCGCTGAGTTAGCCTATGTTCAAAATGTTCACATTTTTATTATTGACTTCCAATACTAAAAGTTCTACTCCCTTTTCACTACCTTAAGAGGTGATTTTCGTGATAAATTCTATCCTATATCTAACTCTTAACATCGCGAAGTATTAGCTTCTTGAGATATACAACACCATCTCTCGGAAAATATGTGTCGGAATGTTATTCATTGTATCCTCTTCATACTCGAACTACTGGAAGAGCTCAATCAAGTTTTGGAACAGGACTAGTTGGACATCCAAGGATGGTTGTGGATACTTTTAACTTTGATGACCGGTTTAGCCAGCGGCCTTGCTGCCTGCGAAGCAAGGCAAAGGCGAATATTTGTGTGATGAGCATATATATCTACTAGCTTCTGCCCGCGACTTCGTCCGCCTGAAATTCGTGTATCGCTCATAAGGGTATTTTTCCGGGATAAAAAGTAGCCTATGTCCTTCCCGGGGACTCAAACTATCTCCATACTAAATTTCATCCAAATCGGTTCAACGGTTTAAGCGTGAAGAGGTAACAGACAGACAGACACACTTTCGCATTTATAATAAAACAAGCTTCTGCCCGCGACTTCGTCTGCCTTAAATTCATTTATCGCGGATAAGGGTATTTTTCCGGGATAAAAAGTAGCCTATGTCCTTCCCCGGGACTCAAACTATCTCCATACCAAATGTCATCCAAATCGGTTCAGCGGTTTAAGCGTGAAGAGGTAACAGACAGACAGACAGACAGACAGACAAACACACTTTCGCATTTATAATATTAGTATGGATTATCTAATGTTAGTATGGATTCCTGAGTTTTGAATGTTTCTTATGTATTAAGTCTTAGAGCGTTTAACAACTGGAGATGCCGGAGAAATACATTCCGCTCTGCCAAAGTAATCGCGAAATCTCAGGTTAGTTTATACTGTAAGTCAATGTGTGGGTGTTTTTGGTTTGTAGGTGATTTCGTTTAATTGTGTGCGTTTGTAGAAATAGCAATATTTCCTTAGTGTGCTGTACGTGTTTACCTCACTCCCCGCTAAAAATGCATTTACAATTTCGGTAGACACAGTTTTCTTCTGTTTCCGCGATTATTACTCATTGAAATAAAACAATTTCACGGATTATATCGCGTATATTATCTCATTTTAGTTCCCGACGTTTCGGAAGCTTTCCAGCTTTCCATGGTCACGGGAGGACACCATCCAGCTTTCCATGGTCCTCCCGTGACCATGGAAAGCTGGAAAGCTTCCGAAACGTCGGGAACTAAAATGAGATAATATACGCGATATAATCCGTTAAATTGTTTTATTTCAAAAAGACACAGTTTGTCATCTAGGTTAGTTAAACGCTCTGAGATATAAGTACATATCTTTTAAATGTATCGTTGTCTAGTTCTCATACCACGAGCCTTATTGAGCTTACCGTGGTACTAGTTCGATTCGTGTAAAATTGCCGCCTAATATTTGCTTATTTATTGACCTGAATACGCTACAGCACAAAAGAGGGTTACAGTCTTTTCCACCTCCACAAAAGAAGTTGCGGGGTCTAGTACTTAAAAAGCAAAGCTGAAGGTCCTGGGTTCAAATCCCGGTAAGGGCTAATATTTGTGTGATGAGCATAAATATTTGTTCTTGAGTCTTGGATGTTTTCTATGTATATAAGTAATTTATCTATTAAATATATCGCCGTCTAGTACTCATATCACAAGACTTATTCAGCTTACCGTGGGACTAGTTCGATTCGTGTAAATTTGCCGACTACGCTAAAGCAAGAAAGAGGGTGGTCTTTTCCACCTCCACAAACGAAGTTGCAGGCACCTTCTGGTACTTAACGTACCGATAACTTGTTCCAGGCAAAGCCCTCTGCCGAGGCGACAGCGGTGGAGGCCTAGTGCTCTTCTCCAACTCAGCAACCCCCTACCTTCGAGGAATCGCCTCCACAGCCGCCAACAACGACAATCTCTGCAACGCCTACACCCTCGCTGCCTTCACACATATCTACGCCCACCGGTCCTTCCTGAGGGATACCATACCGGATATCGAACAGGAATGTGCACCGAACAACGCCAGGCCAGGAGACACAGATAAAGACGCTAATGTTAGAGATGAGATTAAGAATGGACCTGGTAAAGCGAACGGAGACGCAAATAAGAATAGACCTGGTACAGACAGGCATGTTGTAGGGAATGTTGGAGGTACGGGGAACGCTGGGGGTTTAGTAGAGACGGGAGAGAATAGTGCAAAAGACACGACGCCGTGGAGTTCGAATGTGCCGTACAATCATTTCGTGTGTAATTGTAACTGTAAGACTTAGATGAAATAAATGAAAATTTCAATGGCCTGTCTTTTGTTTCTATACTAGCTGCCCGCAACTTTGTAGATTAGGCTCATTAAAGTCGCTTTCTCGAAATATAGGTACATTTGTTTAGAAGGATCACTTTCTCGGAAAGGGTACTTCCCAATTGGTACACTTTCTCATCATCATCATCATCATCATCATCAACCTGTTGCAGTCCACTGCTGGACATAGGTCTCTCCAAGGGTGCGCCACTGAGCACGATCCTCCAGCCGCCACCAGCCACCCTGCTAATTTTATCGCTCCACCTTGCCTGAGGACGTCTTACGCTTCTTTTGCCAAGACGCGGTCTCCACTCGAGAACACGTCTACTCCAACGGTTGTCAGTTCTTCGGCAAATATGACCAGCCCACTGCCATTTCAGTTTGCTAATTTTTTGGGCTATGTCTGTCACTTTGGTTCTGTGACGGATCATCTCATTTCTGATACGATCCTTCAGAGAGACGCCGAGCATTGCCCTCTCCATAGCTCGCTGAGCAACTTTGAGTTTGTGAACCAGTCGTACCGTCAGTGTCCACGTCTCGGCACCATACGTCATGACTGGTAGGACGCACTGGTTGAAGACTTTAGTCTTCAGGCTTTGTGGTATGGGTGACGTGAAAATTCGACGAAGCTTTCGGAATGCTGCCCAGCCCAGCTGAATTCTCCTATTCACCTCCTTCTCAAAGTTGTTTTTACCCACATGTAGGGTCTATCCAAGGTAAATATACTCCTGAACAACTTCGAGAGGATTTGCGTTGATTGCAATCGGTTCCGGGATAATATGTTCGTTGAACATGATCTTGGTTTTATCAAAGTTCATCCGGAGACCGAAGCGTTGAGAGAACTCACCTAGTCTGCTCAGCATCTCTTGTAGTTCCTGCAGCGGTTTGGCCATTATGACGATGTCGTCTGCAAATCGTAAGTGTGAGATGTGTTCGCCGTTGACATTTATGCCGCGTTCTGTCCAATCCAGCATCTTAAACACATCCTTCAATGCATTGGTGAAAAGCTTTGGCGATATGACATCCTCTTGCCGGACACCTCTACGTAGGTGGATGGGTCTAGTTTGCTGGTTCTGTACTTGAACCGTCATAGTTGCAGCTTCATAGAGACATCTCAGCACTTGAATATATCGCCAGTCAATCTGGCATGGCTGCAGAGACTCCAAAACAGACCAGCGGGCCTATGATGGTTGCGTTTGTCACGCGATAAATAAGTGACATAGCTGCCGTCACCTTCGGACACGTATGTGAGTGCGAGAGTGACAGGCGCGTTATCATATCATTTATCGCGTGATAAACGCGACCATCATAGGCCTATGCTGGTCTCGACAGTGCACTTTCTCAGACAGAGCATATTCTCAGATGGTAAATTATCTCAGAAGGTGCACTTTTTAGAATTTTTCTTTCTCGAATGGAGCACTTTCTCAGATGGTCCACTTTTCCAAAAGAGCCGTTTTAAATTCGTCATCTTAATTAGAAAACGCGGTAGCCATCTAGATTTTTCTAAGATGTTTTGCACTCCATACATGTGATAACCGAGGAATGTCATTTTATGGACATAGCTGTTTGGGATCGTATATACCTAACAACCCTCTTTTTAGGGTTGTTGTAAATGGTAAAAAAGGAACCCTGTCTGTCTGTCTGTCTGTCCGACTATTAGAGTGCCATATCTCAAAAACTACTTATGACACTTCATACGTTAAAAACATACATAAAAATACTATTATTGTACAAACACATTTCAAGGACAATATATTAATTATGTAAGTATATGACAAAATTCTCATTAGAAATGGAAAACATATACAGATTATCGTATTAAGGTCCTAATCTATCCAATTTTGTTGTACATCCATATAAAGTTACACTTCAGAAATATAATTTCCGCTTCTGACGCATGTATTATCCGAATCAAGCGCCTTCCTTGATTCGGATAATACAGGGGTCAAAATTCAAATTTTCACTATTTAAAGGGTCACACTAAAACATTTTCGTTTCAGTATTACAGTATGAGAAAAAACTTTTTTAACTTTTTTTTTTTTAATTGCTCTATGTCTATTACTGTTAGGTGTAGGTACAGAGCTGAAACTCAGCAGAATTGTGTATTGTATATGGGTCTAATTATAATAAAAAACCCCAAAAAAATATTGTAATCGTCGCGTGGCATGATCGCAGGTCACGATCACGCGTTTGGACGTTGCGCCGATCGGATCGCTCGAAATCCATTTTGCTACGCGTATCACACAGTTATATCGGACGAGTACGGCATAATCGGCGCGCCGACAGTAAGCGTCCAAGCAGCGCGATTCGCAGTCATGCCACGGCACGGTGATCGCATACTTGCAAATGATACAAGTGTGGACGCACCTCAAAAAGCCGCAACCGGCTCGCGTGCCGAAGGTTGCCGAACCCAGGGAAAACACTATTACTGCAAGTTCAAGGCCGACCAGTCAAACGATTATCAGAGCCAGCCGAGCGACTGTGGCCGGCCCGGCGGATTTCCCCACATCGTTTTCACTATCAATATTATCAAATATTATCAAGTTTATGTGTGATAAATCAGTGATAAAAATAGTGATCTGTGCGCTCGCTCAATAGCTCTAAAAATAACATATTTGAATTGACACTGTATAGTCGGCTGCAAATAAATATACACGATTATGTAAATCGTTAAAAAACATCTTCGCTAGACTCTATTACCCATCATTAGAGTTGAGAGAAGATACCTACTTTTGAACGGACTATGTGTATATCTTTATGCAGCTGGCTGTTCTTACACTAAATAAGGTTTATGTTTTGGAAGAAGGAAAGTTGCAGAACTAGCATGTACAGATATATGTACCTACTAGAAGGTTTAAGGCAACTCCGTCAGCAAAGGAGGAAAAAATTATAACTCTCCTTTATTCTTGAGCTTAGTCGGATATATATATATATATATTGTTTGTTCCTGTTTAGTCTCTTCCATACTATAAATTTGTAAAAATAAAATGTTTGTATGCGTCGTTGTGGCTTCATCACGCTAAATCGGCTTAACGAATGCCAACTATTTTCGGTCCATATGGGTAGCTGGGTATCTCCAGATGGTTATAAAAAAACGTGTTTATAAAAAAATGGAGAAAAAGTTATGACTTTTTCTCCATCACGAATGAAGTAGCGGGCGCCTTCTACATATAGTTCATAATAGTATAAATGAACAATTAACAGGGCGTTGCCCTTTCCTGAAACTTGTTCTTTCTGACTAGCTCGTATTGTCTAGAATATTTATAGATAAGACAAGCCGATAGCAATACATAGCTGTAAATAACAGATAAACCTGCGTGCGTACTAGTGTTCGCTGTTCATTCACTATCCAGTTTTTTGTCAGTGCGGTTCTCTTAAAGCCCTTACTTAAATCTTACGCCTGCGAGTTACATCTTCCACAGTGTTCATTCTGTTTTAAATACTGAATCATGATCACAATCGCCTTCGCAATTGGCCTCCTGACCGCACTATATTTCTATCTCACTCGAACCTTTGATTATTGGGAGAAACGAGGAGTAAAACACGATAAACCATGGCCTCTCTTCGGGAACAACTTGAGAAACTACCTCCTACAAGCCAGCCCCATGGTTATGGCTGCAGAGACTTACAACAAATACAAGAGTGAGAAGTTAGTTGGCTATTTTCGAGGTTCCAGCCCTGAGCTTATCATTAGAGACCCGGCTATTGCCAAGCGTGTGTTATCAACTGATTTCAATTGTTTCCATCGACGAGGCATCTTGCCGCCGTCGCCGAATAAGGAACTGTTAAACCAGAACCAGTTTGTGGCAGATGATGATTTGTGGAAATTGCTTCGAGTGCGAATGACTCAAGTCTTCTCAAGCGGCACTCTTAAAGCCATGTTCCCCCTTATATTAGAGCGAACAGAGCGTCTTCAACATCGACTGCACAGTTTAGTTGATGCAGAGCCGATCGACGCGAGAGATCTCATGGGACGTTACACCACTGACGTCATCGGGACAGTTGGCTTTGGAGTCGTGTCTGACTCACTCACTAACGACGACGACCCAATGCGTCAGCTAGCCCTGAAGCTGTTCTCAGCCAACTTCTCTAGAGTCCTAAGAATCGCACTGAAGAGTCTCCTGCCAATGCTGTTCGGGAATTTAAAAGTTGCCGGAGACGAGGAACAAGATATCATTGGAATAGTGCAGACTATTATGCAGCAGAGGAATTGGGAGCCAAGTGGCAGACACGACTTTATAGACTTGCTGTTGGAGTGTAAGAAAAAGGGGGCCATGACTGGTGACTCGATAGTGGAGACGAACGATGATGGAACTCCGAAAAAGGTGTCTATAGAAATGGATTTATCGATAATGGCCGCCCAGAGTTTCGTGTTTTTTATAGCTGGGTTTGAGACTTCATCTGCTGCTACCAGCTATACTCTCCACCAGCTAGCTCATAATCCAGCAGTACAGGAAAAGGTGCAAGCTGAAATTGATAGAGTGCTGTTTAATCACGACAATGTTCTGAGTTACGAGTCGATTTCAGAGATGACGTATCTGAAGTGGTGTTTGAGCGAAGCGCTGAGGATTTTCCCGTCGGTAGGATTCTTGCAACGTCAGAGTGTCTACCCTTACACATTTCCGGAAACCACGGTAAGCATTTCTAAGCTACTCTCTCTTGTTATCTTGACTTGTAAACAGTCTGCGTGTGTGTGTTTTTGGCTGCGATAGTATTAGATACGATTAAAATATATTCCAGGTGGTGCTCGGTGCCCACTGTCCATCTCTCTCAGAATTGGAGACTGTACTTCCGATAAATATAACTAAGAATTTAGCATACGGTACCAACTTACAAATTGGCCGCAAAACTGCCAAATTCAGTTCAAAATGCCTGAGA
The DNA here is from genome assembly GCA_905404275.2 of Hedya salicella. Classification (NCBI taxonomy): domain Eukaryota; kingdom Metazoa; phylum Arthropoda; class Insecta; order Lepidoptera; family Tortricidae; genus Hedya; species Hedya salicella. The sequence goes on along the minus strand of FR990097.1, from coordinate 49,323,035 downwards.
ATATCGTGAAGTAATTTGTTTATTTTACTTAAAAACCGCTCTTAAATGGTTTGTTGATTCTTATCTATTAATTCCTCTCGTAGACATATTTCGTATATCGGTAACAATAAAAAGTACCTAATGGTATGGTACTTTTGTGTATTTCAGGTAACCATTGATGCTGGCGTGACGGTCATCATCCCGTTGATAGCGTATCAGAATGACCCCAGCATTTTCCCGCATCCCGAGCAGTTCCGCCCGGAGCGGTTCGACCCGGCTGTAATGTCCGCTGACCAAAAGTCAGCATATCTGCCGTTCGGAGGCGGACCTAGGGCCTGTATCGGTAAGTTCATCGTTATCATTATCGTCCCAGGTCCATAAGGTTCCAAGGGTCCCAATAATAGGTCGTACGCTGCCATCACATCAATCTGCCATTATCATAATTCAACAAAACGGGGCTTAATCGCGTATAAATATGTTGTATTTAATTTCCTTTTTAAAGGTAATTAAATAAGGGTGCCTTGTCGGCGAAAAATGTTTCGACAAATTTCACTTCCCAACCAACTTTTACGCAGAAGTTTCATTTGGCAAACCAACCGTTGGCATAACTTTACTTCACTCTTTTCTTATTTGGCAACTTTTTTAAATCGCAAAATTTTACTTCAACAAAATTTTATGTGGCAAATTATTATGAAGCAAATGATTTACTTAGGCAAATAACAAATCGTCAGATGTCATTTGGGCAAATAGAAACTTTGCAGAATTATTTCATACTACTGCTTGTGTTTACCATTACACTACCAACCTTTAGATAGCTTATTTAGATAGTAGTAAATTAAACACTCATAAAAAAAAATTGTACAAATAATGTTATTTATTTAAAGAAACAAGTTTTTAGTTATCACATTGTTGAAAATATATATACAGGTTCTATATTTTCAAGTTAGTTGCTATACACATCGACTTGGCTTACGAATCCTAACATTACCTATTTCACCTTAAGGCAGTTCCGACATGGCTTAGGTTAGATACGACGACGAGCGAAGCGAGGAGGAGTGTTAAGTTGAACTGCGACCCTAACGAGCGAGCGAAGCGAGCGAGCCACGCAGGTCTATATCGAGTGAAAAAAAATCCTATCATTACCTTCATCCACTCGTAGTCTACTTATATACAATAAATGATTGATTGCACACATTAACTATCAACGATTGCACGAGAATTAAATGCCATTTTGAGCAACGGAGTATCTGAAACGAAAGTAATACCCTCATAATTTAGCTATTACGAAGCATCAGCTTGCCCACATCTATACTATTATAAAATTAAAGTAAAAAATAAATGTTTGTAAGTTTGTATGTGTCGTTGTGGCCTCATCACGCCAAAACGGCTAAACGGGTTTCAACGATTATTGGTAAACGGGTAGGTAGGTACCTCCAGATGGTTATAGGATACTTTTTACCCGACTACGCTGAAGAATAATAATAAGAAAAAAAATCATAACCCAAAGAGGGTTATGATTTTTTCTAAAAAAACATCAAAAAAAAAAGTATTCTCCGCGGATGAAGTTTGCGGGCCCCTTCTAGTAATGAAATACAATCATACTGTAGTTAGAACCCTGCACCTTAACGAACTAGGTTAGATCTTATAATGCCATTCAATATGTTGCTAAAAGTATGGTGTGCCAATTTGACGAATACATAAAATAAATAGCATCTTAAACAAATCTCAAGCATAATTTGCCTAATAATAATTTATCAAATCATTAATTGGGTAAAGATATCAGTGCAAAACGTTGAGTTGGGAAATAAAACTTCGCCCAAATAAAAATATGGGATAAATAGTTTGGGAGTTAAAAATTTCCTAAATAATTTTCGCCGAAACATTAGTAAACCTTAAATAAGTTCCACCATAAGGGTTCCCTTTTTACCATTTTTGGAACCCTGAAAACCAGATGCGTTTAGTCGCATGTAAGGACGATTGAACGAATCATGAACGCTTGTGAAATTAAAATTATGACATGAAACATATATAGGAAGTTTACCACGAAGGCACATTCACGAAAATGAAATGAAGTTTCTAACGAATTGTGTCCGATGTTGCAGGCGAGCGTCTTGGTCTCATGCAGTCACTGGCCGGCCTCGCAGCAGTACTGGCGCAATTCTCCGTGGCCCCCGCGCCGGGGGCCCCCCGCGACCCCGTGCTCGACCCCGCCTCGGCCTTCGTGCAGCTCATCAAGGGAGGCCTACCGCTTATCTTCAGGGAGAGGAATGGGGGGCCTGTTAGATAATTACTTGGAATGAACTTAAATCTCTTAGCGGAAATCGTTTTTTTTACTCCCTGAAAGTATTAAGCCTCTGCATTTAGCCGCGGCTTCGCCCGCGTTACGGGGATTTTAACAGCCTATAAACACTTTCATGACTGCAAGCCTGCTAGGCGGGCGCACTGCACTAAGTTCTCGCTACATATGGTTTTTCCCATGTTATGGGCTACAAGTGTAGCGCTACAAAAATGTCAGTTGCGAAAGTGTTAAATGCTTTTTTTCTTATATATCTTATCCGGTTCCCCTTGTTTACGAATACGTATTTTTTTTGTTATAATTCTATATCGCATAATCACAATAGGCATAATGATCTATAAGCATAATTTCATTACGCCGAATCCTGTTTTCGCCGAATCTATTTTCACCATGGTCTTTACGCATAACTTTTTCATGCCGAAAACTTTTCTGGCAACAGTCATCTTCTGTTCGGGATTGCAGTTCTAACCTAACCTACTTTACTGGCAGCAGTTTTTCAGGGTTCCGTAGTCAAAATGGCAAAAACGGAACCCTTATAGATTCGTCATGTCTGTCTGTCTGTCTGTCTGTCCGTCCGTATGTCACAGGCATTTTCCTCAAAATCTATAAGATGTACATTCATGAAATTTGGAGCATAGGTGTCGTGTGTAAACCGCTACTTAGTTTGATAGTTAAATAAAAGATATATATATTTCTAGGGGGGGCACTCCATATATTTATTTATTTATTTATTATTTACATATGTTTACATGACTTAACAGAATCATCCAAAGCGCCATGAAACTTAAACTTAGAAAATTACATGAATACAAATTTTCACACGAAGTATTATATACAAATTACTTTACACACACTCTTACATTACACTTGTAGGCCTAGCATCCATCATTTCGCAGAATCTGAGGCATTCACTTCTCACAGCCGTCCATCGCCACGCAAACAGATCACACTCCGGTGCGGATGCCAGGAGGGCATTCATCAGAGCGAGAGCACGAAGGAGCGGAGAGTTCTTGTGCGCCGCGGTGCGCGCCACTGGCACCGCCAACAGATCGCGTCGGCGCGGTCTGAGGGCTATCCTGGGGACGTCTGGTACGTGCAGACGCACAAGTTGCGTCACCAGATCCGGACAGTCCGAGTCACCACGCAGGGTCCGACACGCGAACGTCAGCAAGCCTAGGTTACGTCTCACCTCCAAAGAGTTGTAACCTAAGGTCCCAAGGAGATACTTAGTTGGGTAGAGAAACGGGTAGTACCCGTACATTTTCTTAAATAAAAACCTTAGAAATGCCTTTCGATTTTTTTCTAGAAGCAAAGCGTAAGTCGATTCATGAGGATGCCAAATGATGGACGCTGTCTCAAGCTTGCTTCTTACTAAGGCATTATAGATGACCTTGATGGCAACGGGATCGTTAAAGTGACGAAGGATACGGATAACGAAGCCCAGTCGATGAAAAACCGAGTCGATGTCCCTTTGCAGCGACTCACAGTCACTAATCTGCTCCACTCCATACACTAACTTCAGGTCATCTGCATATAACAGACACTGAGCCGACTGAAGAACTGACTTGAGGTCGTTTACCATGATCCCAAACAAGAAAGGCCCTAATATGGAGCCCTGACTTACACCAGACCGGGTATGATATGGGGCCGAGAGAAAGCATCCATGTTGGACGTACTGCTGTCGATCACGTAGGTAACTAGCGAAGAATGACAACAATGCGGGAGAGAAACCAAACCGATCCAGTTTCGCCAGTAGCACATCGCACATTGGTTCAAGGGCGGAATAAAGTCCGAAAATTACAAATCAACTAAAGTTATTTATTTGACTTAAATCTAACAGTAGAATACTTTTACAACCCTATACTGAAAGAATTTTAATTTTGGTGTATTATTTATTTGTAAATAAATAATACAAAACACATGATGCTGAACACTAACAAATTTTCCGTCAAAAAAGTTGTTTCTTTCTGGTAATATATTTCTAAAACCGGCGCTAAAGTATACAAAATGCTATTTTTATTTGATAAACCATATAATAAGGTATTTAAATGTTTTATAATATCAGTAATTTCGGCTATAGGTTTGGGTATGGCTTGGATTAAAACAACATGGTCGTTATTTTGGCAATTTTTAATATTCAATTGGGTATTACTTTCCAGCCTCACCTAGCCTTTCACCAAAAAATAGCACAAATGATACCTTAATTATCCAAAATAATGACCTAATTGATTCCAGCTGCCGGTGCCTGCAATCTTTTGAATAATGACCATTTAACTAAACAGCGTATTTGGAGGTAGGAAAAATAATGACATAGATAAACACATTTATGAGGGTAGTTAATTAACAAATGGCTTGATTTGGATATAAAATGCGTACATTATTGTCTTTTCCTTCATTTACTATTATCAACTCGAGGAAGTTATACTGTTATTATTTATAGTCATGGCAAGTTTCAGCATTTCGTATGCAGATTTAGTCGAAATTGCTATTTCAAGTGACCGGGAAGTGCATACGAGGGCTGCTATTTATATATCCGGAAACCGGGATTACAATCTTCTTAAATAGCATATTTGACCGCCATGGTAAAATTTGAACTTTTTTAAGTATATAAGGTATATTTTTTCTTCCTTATTAACGCTCGTGTTTTGTTTTTGACGGGTTTTAAATGTCATCTCGCAGCAAGAATGGAACTCACTCGTGAAAATATTCGTGCTATGATTTATTATGATTTTCGGCGTGGTTTAACGCAACAACAGTGCATAGATCAACTAACTTCAACTTTTGGTGATGAAGCCCCATCTAAAACTACTGTGTATCACTGGTTTAGTGAGTTCAATCGTGGACGTAGTATGCTTACGGACGAAGTTAAGGCAGGTCGCCCGAAATCGGTCGTTGTACAACAAAATATCGAGGCTGTGCGAAAACTTATAATGGACGACCGACATGTTACGTACCGCGAGATAGAGGCGACTCTGGGTATTTCTATGACCAGCATTAATAGCATATTACATAATTATTTGGCTGTAAAAAAATTTGTTCGCGTTGGATACCCCACAACTTAACAAATGAGCAAAAACATGCTCGCGTCGAATGGTGCAATAAAATGTTAAAAAAATATAACCGTGGTGACTCAAAAGCCGTTTATAACATCTATACAGGTGACGAATCCTGGATCTATGCATACGATCCCGAAACGAAGCAACAATCAACGGTATGGGTGTTTCAAAATGAGCCGAACCCTACGAAAGTTACTCGTGCAAAAAGTACATTGAAACAAATGGTGGCCTGCTTCTTCGGTATTAATGGCCATGTAGCTACAGTGCCACTAGAAAACCGTAGAACGGTTAATTCAGAGTGGTACACGACCATTTGCTTACCGGAAGTATTTGAACAAATTCGTAAAACTAACCAGCGACGAAGAATCATTCTTCATCATGACAATGCCAGCTGTCATACGTCACGCGAAACAACTCTATTTTTGGAGGGTCAAAATGTGGAATTAACGGGTCATCCGCCGTACAGCCCTGACTTGGCACCCAACGATTTTTATTTATTTCCAAATATAAAGAATAAATTACGCGGTCAACGATTTTCGACCGCTGAAGATGCTGTCGACGCATTCAAACAACACGTTATGGAGGTACCTCAGGCGGAGTGGCAGAAGTGCTTTAAAAATTGGTTCACGCGAATGCAAAAGTGCATAGATCATCAAGGGGAATACTTTGAAAAACAATAAAACTATTTTCAGCCGTGTACGTTTGTTTGTTTTTTTGTTTCCGGATATATAAGTAGCAACCCTCGTAAGTGTATTGAAAACCTGAAAATTAAAAATCCAAATCTTTCAGAAGCAATACTAGACCAAATCTGTATTGAGTTGACTAAACACTTTTTACCTACTTTCACGAAAAAGTGGAAAGCTGCATCAAGGACGCGAAAATATTTTTTTGAAAAAAACAAGGATTGGCTGAGTGGTATGTTTTCAATACATACGGTGCCTTCAGTTTCGAATGCTGATGCTGCCGTAGACGCCGAACCAGGACCTTCAAAACGACTTCGAAATGGTCATCCAAAAAAACCTTTTGAAGAGTGTTGTAGCCGTACAAAACGAAAAAAAGTGAGAAGTTTATGTGAGAACTATCCCGAAGAGGCGATTTTGTCTGCTGCCGATAAAATTCGAGAAAACCCCGTAAAATATCCTGCCTTCAGTCCAGAAAAGGCTTTGGCTTTGATGTTAGATGCGGCTCTAACAAAACATCAGTATGAAGTGCTTAGAAACGCGACGAAAGAAATAGGTTGCGACATTTTTCCTAACTATCATAGAGTTCTTGACTCAAAAAAACAGTGCTGCCCTAAATTTGAACATATAGATGTAACCGAATATTATGCCTGTGTTAGCTTGCAACCATTACTGGACCACACTGTAACCAGGATTTTACAAACAAAAACAGCAGATGAACTTTCAAGCATGAATGGAGATATGACTCTTATTTCCAAATGGGGCTGTGATGGTTCATCTGGTCATAATGAATACAAGCAGAAATTTAAAGAAGAAGACGTCACAGATGCGAACATGTTCTTGACTTCTTTAGTCCCTCTTCGCCTTGCCCATAACAAAGATGACGATACATCTGTGTATTGGCAAAATGAAAGCCCATCTTCTACGAGATTTTGTAGACCGGTACAGTTTCAATTTAGTAAAGAAACAACTGAATTGACCTATAACGAAAGGTCAAGAATGGAATCTGAAATATCCAATTTACATGAGACTTCTGTCTGCATTAGTGGCAAAACCTTTAAAATAAAGCATGAGTTGTTATTCACGATGATCGATGGCAAGATAGCACAAACGGTTACCGATACACAGTCTAATGCTGTTTGCTTTATATGCAAGGCAAGGCCTACAGAAATGAACTTATTAGATCTCGTGCGAAACAAAGTAGAGAATCCTGATGCATTGAAAGTGGGCTTATCGCCGTTACATGCCCGAATTAAATTTATGGAATGTATTTTACACATCGCCTATAGAAAGTCTTTTTGTAAATGGAGTACAAACGCAAACACACGGCCACAGAAAGAAGCAGAGAAAAAGAGAATACAAAAAGAGCTGTTTGACAGATTGGGTTTAAAAGTTGACTTCGTGAAACAAGGTATGGGGTCATCTAATGATGGCAATACTTCCAGGAGATTTTTTAGTAGCCCAAGTGTAGTTGCGGAGGTTACCGGTGTAGATGAAGAATTAATTCGCCGGTTTTCAGTCATCTTACATGCAATTAATTCGGGTGCCACAATAGATGCTGAAAAATTCGGAGATTACTGCAATAAAACAGCAAAAATATATGTTCGCTTATACAAGTGGTATTACATGCCAAACACTGTTCATAAAATACTGATGCATGGAAGTAGAATAATATCAGCTGCTGCTCTGCCAATTGGAATGCTAAGTGAAGAAGCCCAAGAAGCTCGGAATAAGGATTATCGTCGGTACAGATTGTACCATTCCAGGAAATGCTCACGGGAATCTGCGAATGAAGACATCATAAACATGCTATTGACATCTTCAGACCCTTTTATTAATAGCTTAAGGGCTAAATATAACTATAAAAGAACAGAAAGAGAGCATGAAGAAATAAAGGATTTATTATAATTAAGTAAATGTGTTTTTTATATATTTTTTTATTTTCTTGAAGTATATAAGTACCATTATTTAATGTAATTTTATATTATACATCTACTTTGATAATCCTATAAGAGGTATTTAATTTATTTAATAATTATTTTGTATTTGATGGTACATTTTAGATGATTTTAATACAAACTATACACATTTTTTAATGTTTGTTATATTTATTTTATTTATTTTATGTATTTATATTGATAAAATCACATTTCATAACTTTTAAAATGCCCGCCTGTCATAAAAACAATTAATTCCGCGCTCCCATACAACCCGAACCACTGTGCATCGTTATCCACGCGATCGAAAGCCTTTCCGAAATCGAAATAAAGAACATCGACTTGGATGCCTCTATCCAGGTGCTCAGATATGCTATCAGCCAAGATTAATAAATTGGTGTCAACAGAGCGGCACCGTCTAAATCCATGTTGCGCGTCACATAAAAATGGTTTTACCTGTGAGCATAGAGTTTGGTGGAGTATGGACTCAAAGAGCTTAGCCAGAGTGGAAAGGACAGCAATGGGCCTGTAGTTTTCCACGATAGTCACTTCATTTCCCTTTGGGATAGGTCTCACCCTCGAGACTTTCCAGCGGAGAGGGTATGATCCAGCACTAAGCGCCAAGTTATAGATATAGTGTAAAGGAACTTTTAGAAACTCCACAAATCCCTTTACTACATACGCTGGCAGGTTGTCGGGCCCAACAGCGCTGTTGGATTTCAGACGCTTTATCCCAGATACAACCTCTTCCATTGATATTGCAGCTATATGAATGTAGTTGGCATTGCGTTTTAAATCCTCTATTCCTTGTATGTTAGGATCGAGAAGCATAGATACGTGTAACCAAAACTGAAAAAAAAAAAATTCAGCAAATATCAATGTGTGGCACATATTTCAACAGTTCTTCTAAAAACACTTGGAGGTTTCTAAAAAATTGATTTAGTGAACATTTTCCGAAATATTCTCTCCGAAAGTAGCATAAATTGTGTAAAATTTGGCGATACTAAATTATGCGTATTTAGATTCGGACAAATAATGATTCGGCGAGATGAACATTCGGCGAAATCAAATTATGCGAAACCTGTTCGGCGAAATCAGTTTCAAACATAAAAAATATGCGAAATAGATAACACCCATCTTATCCATCCCTATTTCACGCGCGGATCCACTCCTCAAAAAAAGTTGTGATCACGGCCACCCAAAGATCGGCCATGTGCGATTCGGAGACGGACTTATCCACGATATACACCAGGTGGCCAAAATATAGTTAACGAGCGGTTATGGGGCAATCAGTCGATAGATCCTTTAGAAGTCACTAACTTTAACATCTATACCTACTATTATACAGGGTGTTTAGTCCATCGTTGGCCAAATTTATATGGTGGATAGGTGGGGTTGTTTCCTAGCTCAACACAGCCTCAAATTTTTTTGGTCCTACATGTATTTTTTTGTTTATTTGTTGGATTTGAAAACAAAAATCGGTATCGACTTTTAAAATTCAATTTATAAAAAAGTAAACGGTAAAGACATGCAATGTCTATTGCATCGTAATGTGTAGCGTTGCACAGTTTTATTAAAGTCAAAATTACTGACAGTTCAGTTCAGTTTATTTATTGCTTTCATGGGTACATTTACCGCTATGAAACCCTGTACTTAAGGCACTGCATCATTATCGAACTTACAGCTAGGTTAATTTAATTATATGAACTTACTTACTAATTTTAAATGACATGTTTTTTTCAATGGATGGACCAAACACCTGTATAGTAAAAATGAAATTACTGTAGGTACATTGAAGATATTTCCAAAAAATTGATTATAACGGATTATTTGGAGGTCGTCGAAAAATAATGATTATTTTAATTTTTGGTATGTTTGTATGTGTTGTGGCTTCATCAAACAAAATCGGCTAAACGGATTTCAACTATTTTTGGTACACGGATAGCTGAGTATCTCCAGATGGTTATAGCATACTTTTTAAGCAATTACGCTGAACTAAAAAAGAGGGGTTATGGCTTTTTTTCCTTCCGCGAACGAAGATAAAATAATCGCTAAGCGAGATAATTAAAACATCATTTATATTTTTAAATTCACTATATTTTTCATTAAAATAACAGACAAAAGGAACGTATTTTAAACCCCTAGATACATATCATATCATGCCTTTTATTTTACAACTTTTTATTTAACTTCCAATGTATGTATGTATGTATGTAATATGTTAGTTTGGGTGGAATCTTGCAAGTTAAATTTGACCTACTTCCCGGATTCCAATTGAGCTAAAATTTGGCATACTTATGTAAGTTTGGTGACAATGCAATAATATGATACCTTCAAACTGATCTGATAATGGAGCAGGAAGGTGGTCATAGGAACTCTGTAATAAAATAACTCAATCCTACCGGCCTTGGGCTCTTTAGAATCGTCTCGGTGAGTAGTTGATAGATGTTCAAAGAAACGTACAGTCGGCAATAAAAGCTTGTCACAAAAATGAAAATTTTGACAGAAACTTATTTGAAATCACTGAATTAGAAATCCACGCCTATTTGATACTTTGCGACGAGCTTGACAAAGCCTCGAATTGACGTTAACACATTTACTGCCAGAAACCCGCCTAGCGGGCACTCTGCTCCTGCCATAAGTTTCCCGTATGTAGAAGAAAGTGCAGAGCGCTACGAAAATCTTGGCAGCGAAAGTGTTAATTTGTACTTGTGTCATTTCAGAAGTATCATTTTGATTATTTCTGCATCTAAGGCGAAGGCTAGACGAACAGTATAATACTGCGATCCATCAATATGGTAAGAACTGATGGATTTCATTCCAATCACGCATTACACACGTTTAGATACCTATTTGTTACCTGGTTACTTACTTTATCAATTAATGACCATTGTACGAACGTACCCCGTGTACGAAGGATCCCAATTTTCCCCTATAAGCACTAATCTATACTATTATAAAGTTGTAACAATTAAATGTCTGTACATTTAAGATATTTTCAAAAAAATGATTGTTAAGGACTTTTTGGAGTTCGGTGAAATGAAAACTATTTTATTTTTTATTTCTTGTATGTTTGTATGTGTCGTTGTGGATTCATCCGTACATACATGATTTTTTTTATTATTTTTCTTAAAAAAATGTCAGAATACCGTAAAAACGATTTCAAAATTAGAAATTAAAATTAAAATCGGCCAAGAAATAGGCATTTTAAACTACTAATTAGACAGCGATTTGACAGAGAGGTCCAGCCATATAAAAACACTTTTGCTAGAAAGAGATAGAATGAAATGTTTGATGGCTTATATCTTGGTTGTTTTAATAATTATTCGAAAAAATATTTTAGTCTACTGTTTATTAAATGCGAAAAGTAAAAATAAAAATTCATGCATATTCCCTATTGACCATATTCACATGACATAACATTTTTCTTTACAAATAAAGGAACCCACACCTATAAACCGAACCTAACAATATTTTTGTTTCGTTCGTATGATTAATAAAAGTTTGGGGATCAACGGTCCATATCGTTGGGGGCCTTCCACGCTGCGTCCTCCTGTACGTGGCCTCTACTAAAGAACCCCAGCGGCTACCAGTTCTACGAGCAATGTGCCCCGCCCATTGCCACGATGTTGAATGAGAGCGGCGCACTTCCGGTCGATGTGGAGGTCCTTGGGGGAGACCTCTGTCTAGGGGACGTCTTGGCGATAATATAATGATAATGATGATGATGATAAGTCCCACCCTTTTCAAATTGATCAACTATCTACAACAGTAGCCTCCCAATCCTTTAACTTTAACACCAAATCATGTGTACTGCTATGAATTTTTAAAGCAGCTTTAGATGAATAATGCTTGCCACAGACACACTCAAACCGACCCTTGGTTGTCATGTGGGCATCTTCATGCCTCCGTAGCTCAGACTTCATGAAGAACTGAGCCGGGCAAACCGAACACTTATAATTCTTCTCGTTCTCATGCTTCTTTCGCACATGAGCTAAATAATATGGCCTCCAGTCGAATATTTTACCACAAATCTCACAAGTTATCCGCTTCACTTTTTCACTATGACACTGTAACACATGTTGATGTCGCTGATAAGCACCGATGAACTTCTCCCGACAGTACAAACACCGAATGTTCTGTTCGTGCTTATGTACTAGTTCTATATGCTTCTTCCTATATTTTTCTAGACTGAACACTTTTCCACACTCCTCGCACTCATACCGTCCATTCTCATGTATGTGCAGATGTTTCTTCAGTCGAGCCGATGACAGAAATGTGTCACCACACTCCGAGCACATGTAGTTGCTGTAGTGGGCGTTCATATGGGAGTCTAAATGGTGATAGCTCGGAAAACTTTCCTTGCACAGCGCACAGCGGAGCTCGGACTTTAAGATGTATGGAATGACTCTGGTATAGGTTTCATCGAAGTCAATATTGTGCTGCTGTTTGAGATGTTTAAACATGTCGTTCCAAGACACTAGTATTGTGCAGCAAACTGTGCAGTGAAGGTTCTCTATATCCACTTTGAGAACCTCATTCAGCCATCCTGGTCGTAAGATTTGTTCCACCTTTTTCGTTCTTTCACCTGGAAAGAAAAACAATCTAAGTTGGTAATATTTCTAGAATGAGTGCAAGTAACTAAGAACCGGGGGTCGTCGAAAAGAGGACCATCTGTAGAAGAGTATGCGGCATGGTAACATTAACACTGTAGCACTGTAAGCATTTCGTACAGAGTCAATGTCTGGGCGCTGTGTCCTCGTATGCGTCTGTAGTTAGTCGGAGTCCTCCAATAGAGGATTGTCTGTAGAACAGTACGCGCAGTGACAATATTAGACACTATAGTGTAAAATGCCATTTACAGTCAGCAAAAATCTAGTAGAAGTCTGTAAAATCCAAAGCACCATAATGTCACAAATCTTAAGCATTAAGTCCGCCTTTTGTATGGTAAGTTTTTCTTTTGTGCAATAAAGATTAAGAAAATAAATTAATCTTCATGCCTATAAGATAAAGATATGTTGCGATATTTTTGGTATTTTGAATGCTACAGACTATTTGATTCTGACTGTACGAGATCAATATTGCCTGTATGCTGTGTCTCCGTATTCGTCCGTAGTTCGTCCAGATCCTCGAAATGAGACCCATTCGTAGAACAGTACACGCAATAGTAATGCGCTGTCTGGGTCTTGTACCAAATGACATGTATTGGTTAAATTTTACTTGCATGCTATGTCGTTGTGTGCGTCCATAGTTCGTCCAGATCCTCGAACAGAGGACCGTTCGAAGAGCAGTATGCGCGGTGGTAAAGTGCAGTTCGGGTCTTGTATAGAGTCTAATTGCAATGTACTATATGAGGTCTAGTTTTACCTGCTTGCTGTATCCTCGTGAGCATCCGCAGTTTGTCTGGGTCTTCGAACAGAGGACCTTCCGTAGAGCAGTATGCGCGGTGGTAATGTGCAGTTCGGGTCTTGTATAAAGTCTTATTGCTCTGTACTATATAGAGCTCAATTTTACCTGCTTGCTGTGTCCTCGGGTGCGTCCATAGTTCATCTGGGTCCTCGAGCAGAGGACCATGTATTATAGAACAGTATACGCAATGGTAATGCACTGTCTGGGTCTTGTACTGTGTATAAAATGACTTATATTGGTTTAATTTTACTTGCATGCTGCGTCCCCGTGTTCATCCGCAGTTCGTCTGGGTCCTGCCATCCATAGAACAGTACGCGCAAAGTTAATGCGCTGTCCGGGATTTAAATATAGTTTAATTTCTCCGCACTATACGAAGTCTATTTACCGGCATGCTGTGTCCTCGTGTGCGTCCGCAGTTCGTCGGGGTCCTCGAACAGAGGACCGTCTGTGGAACAGTACGCGCAGTGGTAATGCGCCGTCCGAGTTTTGTACGGGATCGCGTTGGTATACGTCAGGAGAGTCTTGATCTCTTTCACCATGGCGTCATTCTTGTCCTTGTGGCATGGTTCTGAAAAAATATTAAGTTTCATTTGAATCATAATTTAAATCACTCAGCAGTGCCGTAAATAGGGCGGTGCCCGCGGTGCCCAGGCACAGGGCGTGGACCCTGGAGGGGTGCAGAAATTACCAGACCACAAACAGAACATTTTTCAAGGGCGCACTTATAGAAGTTTGCACCAGGCGATTAAAAAGCTAGTTACGGCACTGTCACTCGGAGAGCAACGGAGGATGCTCGGGGTTTCTTTACGAGGTCGAATCAGAAGTGAAGAGATCCGTAGACCAGCCGTCGTCGATCCAATGTCCTGGTGAACGTCGCTGGAATCCCCTAGATGCGGGCAGCGCAGGACCTCCTCTGGTGATGCAAGTGTCTATGGGCGACGGTGATCGCTTACCATCAGGCGACCCGTCTGCTCGTTTGCCACCTATATCTTAAAAAAAGGACCGATGATGGAGGCATTCTTTGGAGGAGTTCTATGTCCAGTAGTGGACGGCTTTGTTCTTTTGGCTGATGATGATATTAATTTAAAATAATATTCCTAAACAGGTTCACTATTAGTACATATTCTATAACAATTTCAAGACACACCTCCTTCCTACTGAGTATCCTAGCAGCCACGTTTTAGGCCTCCCTCGGCCTCCAGGCTCTGCTCCAGTCAGTAGTTCTGACACAATACTAACTACCCCTCTTGTCGCTCTGTATCATAGCAGCCACGTTTTACTACACGTACCGCGGTCTCCGAGAGGCATGAGGCCTCCCTCGGAGTCCACGTTCTACTTCAATACTCACAACCCCACTTTTAACCGAGTATTTTTACGACCAGTCTTACTTATAAGGCCTGTCTCGACCTCAACGCTAAGCTTCAGTACTCACCACTCCGCTTTTCGCTGAATATCTAGAGACAAGACTTCCGCGGCATGGTGTAGTGCTCAGAGGCCTCCACTACGGACATGACCCCACTCTTGACGCTTCAACGCGTGGTCGTAGTGGCATTACTCACCACCTCGCTCTCCACTCAGTACCCTAGTCACGTCGAAGGCCTCTCTCGGCCTCTACGCTCTACTTCAATACTCACCACCCCACTTTTGGCTGAGTATCTTAGTGGCCAGCCTTCCATGGCACGTTGTAGTACTCGGAGGCCTCCACTACGGTCATGGCCCCGATCTTGACGCTTCAGCGTCATTACTTACTGGCATAACTCACCACCTCGCTCTCGCTCAGTATCCTAGCTGTCACGTCGAAGGCCTCTCCCGGCCTCCATGCTCTACTTCAATACGCACCACCCTGCTTTTAGCTGAGTATCTAAGCGGCCACAGTCTTCCGCGGCGCGGTGTACTGCTCGGAGGCCTCCACTGCGGTCATGGCCCCGATCTTGACGCTTCAGCGTCATTACTTACTGGCATAACTCACCACCTCGCTCTCGCTTAGTATCCTAGCTGCCACGTCGTAGGCCTCTCTCGGCCTCCACACTCTACTTCAATACTCACCACCCCGCTTATGGCTGAGTAGTTTAGCGGCCACAGTCTTCCGTGGCACGTTGTAGTGCTCGGAGGCCTCCCCTGCGCTCATCGTCCCGTTCTTGACGGCCTCAAGGCACTGTTGCAGCTCATCGTTAGAGTAGTTCTTATAAGTTCGTAGCCTCTCGTTCTTTTTCTTCTTTTTCGGCCACTTTCTTTTAACTGGGACTTGGGGATAGGTTTCCGGATCTGGAATGTTATTTTTTCATATCAGCCAAGATTTTTTTTTAATCGACTCCGAAACAAAACTGCAACCATTTAAAATTACCTACTGCTACCTTCGGCTTTCTACTGACAATACAAAATATTCACTTCGGATAAACAATAAGGTCAACAAAAAAAACCGGCCTAGTGCGAGTCGGACTCGCGCACCGAGAGTTCCGTACAAACTTTCTCTTAACCTAAGTGGTATCTATAGTGTTGCATATAAATGAGGTGCAAACTTAAAGCAAACGGCTAGTTCAAAACTGATTTATGAAAATTAAATAAATATATATTTTTTTAGTATTTGTTGTTATAGCGGCAACATAAATACATCATCTATAAAAATTTCAACTGCTAGCTATCACGGTTCATGAGATACAGCCTGGTGACAGACTGACAGATGGACAGCGGAGTCTTAGTAATAGGGTCCCGTTTTACTCTTTGGGTACGGAACCCTAAAAACGAGTTTGGAATTACATTTTTCAAAGTTGATATCGGTGACCTTTCTCGAGAGTATGAGGGTAAATATCGGGGAACGGCTTTATATAAATAAATAAAATAAATAAATAAATATTAGGGACAATCTTACACAAATCGACCTAGTCCCAAACTAGCAAAGCTTGTACTGTGGGTACTAGGCGACGATATAGATAATAAATAGATAAACTATACATAAACAACATCCAAGACCCAGGAACAAACATCCTCACACAAACACTTGCCCTGGCTGGGATTCGAACCCGGGACCGCCAGTTTCGTAGGCCGTTGTGCAACCCACTGAGCCAAATGTGTTGGCAATGTTCGGTGATTGTTAGTCCTCTTGTTTCTACGGTCCTTGGTAAATACTAATAGGGATTTCAACAACTCTTTTCCGTGGTATGCTATACAACGACCTTTCAATAATAGAAATATTGGTGAAAAAACTACTTCAATGTCATAAAACCCCCAAGAGATAAAACAACTTTAGAATCAAACTTTTGGACTTTCCCAATAAATGCTCCATAATAAACCCTAGGAAGCTGTCACACCTTCCTACCTTGTATGGGGAAATTAAGAACTTTGTTCTGCAGCTATGTTAAAACTTGCGTTTATCGAAACGGTTTCATATTAAAAGTTACCATACATATCATGGGTTATTCAATGGTATTGTTATTTTTTAATATTATCACACCTTGGAATTGACTTTCCCACCTAACTTTAAAGGCTCATAAAACAAGCTACACGTAAGGTATCATCTAACTACATTTTTTTTAGGATTTGCAACATAAACTACCATTTTACCATTGACTACCGGTTTGGCTCAGTGGAAGTAACGTTGCCTGTGAAGCTGAGGTCCTGGGTTCAAATTCCGGTAAGGGCAAATACTTATGTGATGAGCATAAATGTTTGTTCCTGAGTGTTGGATGTTTTCTATGTATATAAGTAATATACCTATTAAATATATTGTCATCTAGTACCCATGACACAAGCCTTATTGAGCTTACCATGGGGCTAGTTTCATTTGTATAAAATTGTCCGTAATATTTATTTATTTATTTTGCATCAAAATTTAATTATCACTTGAGTACAGTCAACATCCCCATTGTAGTAAACTTACCATCAACCAACTCTTCATTCCCCTCTACAAACTCTTGATTCTCCTCTACCAACTCTTGATTCTCCTCTTCCGCCTCCAAGTATTCAACTTGCTCATATTCATCATCGGCTTTAGGTGCAGTGGAGTAAGTTTCTTCCTTCACAATCAGAGTCCATGAGCACTCGCCAGACGATGTATCTGTAACACACACCCAACTTAACAGCAGAGTCGGAAATCTTGTAGCACTTTAATCATGATCAGTGATCGGAACTATTGTATTGGTGCAAAACTTTAACAAAAGGTCCTAGGTATAATTTGTACCAAGAAGTGGTGTCTTGCTACATTTTGACTCAATATATTGCCTTTATTTTTTATTAATATCTAAAAAAATATAAAATAGTCTCCAATATTATTCCCTACATGACAGACTAATTATTAAAATTTTATCATCATCCCTATTCTGGGGGCTCTGTATCAGCATGATATTTAAATGTAAATGTTAAAGAATTACAAAAAATGGGTACCCCTTGTTTTGCGAACAAACTTTTCATCAAATACATATTGACAATGTTTCACCAAAATTTTTGGTTCATTGTTACCTTGAAGCTGGGCTGGTGTAGCGTCAGCTGTCTCATCAGGCAGCTCAGAATATATAGATGCCAGCTGGTCCTGACTCAATAGGACCTGCTGCCAGAAGCTGTACGCATCTGAAGCTCGCTTCACACAATCATCGCATATCTGCTCCAAGTGTATGTTGGCCGGTTTCTGCCACTGTAAATACAAACAAAATAAAAAAAATAAACCCTAACCTAGGTCATACTCAAAAGTGTAACTCATTATTGGCAAATAAATAACAATTTATGAATATTTATTTTCTATATCTGCCTCTAGCCCTCTGACGGGAATCAAACTACATATGATCAAATGAAGCTGTATAGATGGCAATTTATGTATTACATAAATTATTGTTATCATCCTAACAATATAACCCTACTTTCAGAGAATCGGTATATAGAACACTTTAGGATATAAAGGAATCGTCAATAATCACTTCTAACTTTTTCAAAACATTGGTATCGTTAAAATATTGCAAGCATTGGGGAGAATAAATGTACAGCCTCACATGTAACGAAAAGCATTTGTTGAGCATTTCTCCGTAGTTTTGTAACACCCCAGACTCATTGTTTTCACTCCATAAACTCTTGAAACAACCATCTTGAAGACAACACTTGCACAAACCGAAAAGTTTGTCTTCATCGGCTTCATCCATATCCATTATGACCAAAATTCAAATTTCTGTGACCAAATAATCTCAAATACGAAGAATTCGAACAAACGAAATGTCAGACGCCATTTTCCGCATTTTTCTTAAACCACAGACTGCCAATGACTTCTGAAAACCAAACGAAATCGACCGAATAAACTAAGTCTACAATCAAAAAATCATCTCCACCAACGCAATAACAAAACGCTATTGGTTATTGACATTTTAGCGTGTGAAGCTTTCGGCGATTAATGTAGCGTTTTTATCACATAAAATATGTTTATAATACTTAAAAGCAAAGTTACTTTAAAATAATGTACGAGTACAGTATGAGTGACAATTTTAGAATTATTAGTTGCCTCTGAATAGTGTTTAAGTGAGAAAAAACAGTGAAAACTCAAAGATGAGTGTCCAAAAGAGTAACGGGCCTATCATAGACCCTGCTCTGTGTAGATGTTGCAGAGCTATAAAGAAATGTAGGATTCTAACAGCAGAATATAAGTGGATGGGGAAGAAGGAAGTTTACGCCGACATGGTCATGGATTGCTATGGTATACTGGTAAGGATATTGCTTGCTTAACTTTACAATATACGTAAATCTACGTTGTACAAAAGTCAACGTAAAGACTATTATCTACGTAAAAACAGTAAAGATCCTTCCGCTTCTTTCTTATAGTCTCCTTTACGCTGCATACCTATCACCTGGTGTGGAGACGTTTAATAGTTTTTACATATTTTTATTTAACTAATCTATTATAAATTAGTATAATATTTTAGTCTTGCAAATCCATTTTCATCAACTTCCCACGGTTAGTCAACTAACTTGAGATTTAGTACACATTTAAACAAATCTGGTGATGATAAGTACAGCCTAAAAATGCATGTGTTATAGACAGAGCCCGTTATCAAGCAGGCAGTTTTGTGACTAGTGGTGTGCAATGTCAACAAAAAACTTTTATACCAATTTTTTTTATGACTATATCCAAAAAAGCTTTTCGAGGTCTGCGCAGAGAGGGTAATCGAATTTATGATGTAACACGGTGCACACTCATTATTCATATTAATCT
Source organism: Hedya salicella (assembly GCA_905404275.2). Taxonomy (NCBI): domain Eukaryota; kingdom Metazoa; phylum Arthropoda; class Insecta; order Lepidoptera; family Tortricidae; genus Hedya; species Hedya salicella. Next base: position 49,303,491 of record FR990097.1, on the reverse strand, counting down.
TATCAGTATGAGGAAAAGATGTAAGGAGGTGAATGAGCAATCAAAAGGTTAGATATGGATTCTCTAAACCTGCATAAACTGGTTGTAAAGAGTTTGTTTAGTCTTATTGCAATAAGTGTCACCAAAGTGATTCTGTTTGATTTTATACTTTAGTGACACCATCAAGAAACAACAACCTGTGAGAACTGTAAGAAATTTGATGCTGAAAATTGAAGAAATTTATATTTCGGGTCATGGATATCATAATTATGGAAAACTACAAACTGAGTGTGCCAAATTTCATAGTTCACTGTACACTTTGCGATGTTTCTATTGAATTTAAAATGTATAACATCAATAAGCAGCTAATTTCTAGACGTCATGAGGAAAAGCAAACTGCTTGTACTTCACATTTGGATTTTTTCATAAAGACACACCATGTTTGGATAAAGGTGATAACATTTTTTGTTCAAACTGCAACCAATTTATCTATGCGAAGAAATACAATGTAATACAGAATTTTGAATCTTACAAACATCAAAATATAGAAGATCCACAAGAGAATTTCAGCAAAGACTTATTGGAATTTTGGATTAGCTGTAACATTCGGACTCAACTAGAAAACCCAAAATTTGAAGCATTTATTGAAAATTGCTAGAAAAATATGTATGGTATATTTGAAAATGTAATTAAATAAAAAAGATGTGGTTCAAGGTTCTTGAACTTTGTACTCTATTTACACCGCTGATTTACTTAAAACAACGAATTTAGGTCCAGCTCATATGTACGCAGACGATACACAGGTTATCATACGTGCTAATTCTAATGACGCAGACATATCAGATGCTGTGACCAAACTAAATAAAGATTTGGAATCAATTAGGATATGGTCGGAAAATCATGGCCTTCAATTAAACCCACAAAAATTGCACTTACGTTGTTTTAGGTATGAAACACCAAGTTAATGCCAAACACCAAGTTAATGCCGTACACCATAGTAACCCATCCATTTTTATTAATAAGGAACCGGAGGATAGAAGAGTCCTTAGTCGTACGGAACCTAGGAGTCCTTTTCGATTGGAAGGCTTAAATTTGAGGAGCATGTTAAGTCCAAAACATCTAAGTGTTATGGAGCTCTTACAACTTTGTACAAAATGCGACCCTTTTTAAACAAGTCAGTTAGAAATAAAACAATTTAACGGATTATATCGCGTATATTATCTCATTTTAGTTCCCGACGTTTCGGAAGCTTTCCAGCTTTCCATGGTCACGGGAGGACTGAGAAAAGATGTATTTTCCTCTGTCAAAGTTACAATTTGTGCAAACTACCCATTTTTTGAAAAAACACAAATAAAGGTGTACATACATGCCAGATGGGCCTAAGCTGTAAAGACAGTTACACATGTGCCAGAAGGGCTTAATTATTTTATTCTAATAATTTACCAAGCAGCATTTCACAAATGAGGCGTACTGAGGAGAAAAGAAACGCTGCAAAGAAAAACTCCCAGGCTACCTCATTACTAATTATAATATTTAAAAACAGAGACTATTAAACTACTTTTAAACAGATAAGATATTTTACACCGTTCGGAAATTAAGGTTTTGCAGTCCTGTGTCTCGCTTGTTCCTTGATGAGATGTATTACAGGATCCCAAGCTGGTGGTAGTGACAATCCATCTTCTCTATTGAAATTAGGATGCTTTTTAATCTCAATAGCCTCGCGTAGCATCCTGGGAAAATATCTTTTTTCTTTGGCAAGGATAGAAGGTTTATCAAACTTAATTGAGTGGTTTGGTTTGTCAATGACATGTTCACAAACTGCAGACCTATTACACCGACGGTGCTTGACATCTGCTATGTGCTCCTTCACCCGGGTTGATACACTGCGTTTCGTTTGACCAATGTATGAAGGACCACACTCGCAGTCCAGCTTATAAATGCCTGCACTCTGCAAAGGGGTGCTACTCTTCACGGGTCTAAGGTATTGAGACACCTTCTTCAATGGCTTGAAATATGTTTTTATAGAAGCACGCTTCAAGATGTTTCCGATCTTGTCTGTGACCCCTTTCACATATGGTAATACGGCAGGTTTACGCTCGACTGTTGGTTTCTTCATACTGGGATTCTGCTTGGAACGTGGTATCTGGAGCTCGTTGGCTCGAAGCGCACGTTTGACATTCTGTAACTCAGCAGTCAGATGTTGATTGTCGCAGATACCCCTGGCTCTCTGAAACAAAGATTTACCCACTGTAGCAAGTTGACAGGGATGGTGGTGAGATTTGCCATTCAAATACCTATCTGTATGCGTAGGTTTCCTATATACAGTATGACCTATGTCATTTTTAGGACCTCTAATTACTAGCATATCTAAGAATGCAAGTGAATTTTGATTTTCCAACTCCATAGTGAATTTAATTTTACTATGCATGGAGTTCAGATGGTCTATGAAAGCTGAAACACTAGATCTAGGTAAAATAGTAAAGGTATCATCTACGTATCTTTTAAAGATCCTCGGCTTGACAGGTGCCAATGAAAGCGCTCTCTCCTCGAAGTCTTCCATGAAAATATCGGCGACGACAGGAGACACCGGAGACCCCATTGCCACACCATCAACTTGCCCGTAGAATTCACCATTCCATAGCATATAGCCAGATGTAAGGCAGTGTTGTAATAACTCAGCATATTCTATTGCCATCTGTTGTTCACCCAATCTAAACGAACGGTGTAAAATATCTTATCTGTTTAAAAGTAGTTTAATAGTCTCTGTTTTTAAATATTATAATTAGTAATGAGGTAAAACAATTTAACGGATTATATCGCGTATATTATCTCATTTTAGTTCCCGACGTTTCGTTTATTTCAATGAGTAATAATCGCGGAAACAGAAGAAAATATTAGTAATGATGTAGCCTGGGAGTTTTTCTTTGCAGCGTTTCTTTTCTCCTCAGTACGCCTCATTTGTGAAATGCTGCTTGGTAAATTATTAGAATAAAATAATTAAGCCCTTCTGGCACATGTGTAACTGTCTTTACAGCTTAGGCCCATCTGGCATGTATGTACACCTTTATTTGTGTTTTTTCAAAAAATGGGTAGTTTGCACAAATTGTAACTTTGACAGAGGAAAATACATCTTTTCTCAGTCCTCCCGTGACCATGGAAAGCTGGAAAGCTTCCGAAATGTCGGGAACTAAAATGAGATAATATACGCGATATAATCCGTTAAATTGTTTTATTTCAATGAGTAATAATCGCGGAAACAGAAGAAAATATTAAGTCAGTTAGAGTAAAACTAATGGAAACTTTAGTGCTATACAATTTGGACTACTGCGATATAGTTTATGGCCCATGTATGTTTAAAAAAACAGAAAGAAAAGTACATTGTATATATATTATTTGCTGCTCTCACACTTTTAATGAAATATATATTTGTAATTGGTACCATTATGTGGGTCATTTCAATATTTAAGGGTTCTCACTTATATTCATGCAATCAAACAAATTTATATAGTTTGCAGGGTATAAAGTATTGTTTAGTTGTGAATCGGTCATTGCATAGAGCTGTTGAAACGTCATACTTGAAATGCAATTAAATAAAACCAAGCATCTTCAATCGACAATTTCGCCCCAACACATATGTATTGAAATTACTGCCCTCATACTTTCACATTTATAAAATTTTTGTGCATTTTATTCCAGCTATCACATGTTGACGACAATGAGAAGGACTCTGGAGTGTGTGCAACATGCGTGGTCCGGCTTCGGGAAGCCCTCGCCTTCAGACACCAGGTTCTGCAGTGTGAGGAGCTGTTCCTGCAGGCTAAGCTTGATCCCCCTGAAGAGGAAAAGGATATCAACTATGGTGAGTATATGATAATAAAAAATAAATATTACGGGACATTTTTACACAAATCGAACTAGTCCCATGGTAAGCTTAATAAGGCTTGTGTTATGGGTACTAGACGACATGATGAGTGCAGTGTCATGGCTGATTGTCTTTCTCTTTGGCTTAACCTTTTGACCGCCTAAGTACGCAAATGACGTCATCGAAAAATCGTGCCACTGACGCCGACGTCAAATGTGCTTTAGAGTAAGGAAAAGTATTCCTTAAAAGTAAGAAAACTCAAACACAATCGAAGAGTTTGTATACTACATTGACAAAAATCGATTGAATACGGAACTTGGCCACACATTTTGCTGATCTGTGGTAGGAAGTACCGCATGAAAAGTCACACTCACTACTTCACAACCACATAAAAAAATGTTTCATTTCTTTATTTGCTCTTTTTAGGGTTCCAAACCAAAAAGGTAAAAAAGGAACCCTTATGGTTTGACTCTGGCTGTCTGTCTGTCCAACTATTAGAGAGCCGTATCTCAAAACTACTTATGCTATCTATTGTGTTATGTTAAAATGTTACATTCTATAAATTATTAATTATTATTTCTTGCAATTTAATTCACATTGACATTTTGTTTTATTTTACTAAGTATTTAATTTGTACATAATATTAATTTGCATGTTGACTTTTATGTCGCCTGAATACTGGTACTGGAATAATAATAATCTTAAGATCGAATTGTAACGTATTCCAGCAAATAAACACTTCTATTTCTATTTGAAATTTGAAATATTTATAAAAATGTGCAGCCCACATGTATTGCAAAAGGAACATTATAAATAAGATACATTTTTATTTTAAAAGAAAATTAAAAGTCTAGTCACTAGGTCAAGTAGGGTATCGTATGAAAGGGCTTGATCTGTACATATGTTTACCAAGCGAAAAATCTGGAATATTTTGAAATTATGTGATTTAATATGAATATTACACGAAAATTATACTATTAGACAGACAGAAGACGAAAGTAAGAGAGGTTACTCTCTTACTTTCTTCTTCTGTCTGTCTTACTTTTTTTTAATCGCCTAAAATCATTTTTGCATCACATACAAATGAGGTGCAAACTTAACCTGGTTAGGTTAAGTTTGCACCTCATTTGTATGTGATGCCATAGATACCAGAGGCAAACATAAGACAAGCGGCAAGTTAAGTCGGAATAAGTGAAAGTTTGTACCCCTCGATGCGCGAGTCAGACTCGCACTTGACCGGTTTTTATTTTTTGTCTATATAATAATTAGAATTAGTCTTTTGGGTGTTGATTGATGCAAATCGCTTGCACGCATCCTGAAAAACGTACAGCACACTATCCAATTTTCACGCAAAATTGTTAATTTTTGTAGAAAACAAACTGAAGAAAATGGAGCTGGAACTTAAGACTGAGCCCAAAGACTACAGCAGCGACCACAACTCGATCGACGACCGCGACGACCCGTGTGCCGACTACAGCGAAGACGATGCTGAAGGTATGGTATGATTAACCGGCTAAAGGCCTGGCCACGACATCGAGCGGCGGCGGCAGCGGCAGCGGTTTCTGTAATTCATTGCGTGTCATCCCAACTAACCACAGTGCGTTGCGCGTCTCGACCGCGCAATGAACAGATAAAACGCGTCTCGCGCCGCAATTCGCGCGATGTCGTGGCCGGGTCGTAAGGGCTAAAAGGACTCATCCAGAAATCACGCGACCTTTTATGGGTCGCATGTTTTTCGTACAGAAATGTGTTATGCAAACGAACCTCAAAATACCCCCCTGCCTCCAACGTGATCAGTCGTGAGGTTTTCGTAAGCCCCCCCCCCCCCATGTACCCGACTACGTGAAAACAAAATAGAGGGTAATGACTTTGTCATCGACAAACAAATTAATCTAGTGTAATTACTAAATATCAGGTAATCTATTACAGACAACAAACCCCTAATGCCATTACTGCCAGAAGAGAAGAAGCCAGAAGTACCTCTCCCGCTCAAAGATGAAGAAGTGAAAAGTGAAGACTCGGAGGACTACATCGATGGCAGCTCCAGCGACTCCGATGAACCAATCAAGAAGAAGGCCAAGCGGAAGGCTAAGGGCAAAGCTAACGGAGCCAAGAAGAAACCGGCCAAGAGTCCTAAGAAGCAGAAAGCAGGTAAAGAATATTCATTTACTATAAGGGTACATCCAGAAATCACGCAAGGCTTAGATGGTTTTTGCTTTGCATAATACATTTATGTACGAAAAAACCTAAAAAAACCCAAGGTCAACTAAATACAATATCGTGGGAAGGTCGCCTAGAACCTCACCAAAAATCACCACAGGTGAGGGGGGGGGTCTAAATGTGACCCAAAAACTCGTGTGTATTTTTTTACTCTACCTGCGAAACCGAGAACAACCATACCTATACAATACAATAACTCTTTATGCACACCACCCACACATAGAGTACACAAAACAGGTAAACAACAGGCGGTCTTATCGCTCAACAGCGATCTCTTCCAGACCTTTGGCTAGTGGGAGATGTCGATGTCGAGAAAAGAAACTGTATGTATACCTTACAAGTAAGAGTAGTTTTCAGAGGTACGTTTGCATAGCGCATATATGTACGAAAATCGAAAATAAACCCGAGGTCAACTAAATGTATGTATGTATGTATGTAAACACTTTTTTGTACATAGTAACCAGTAACAAAAGCAATAAACTTAAAAGATATGAGTACACAGGCGAACTTATCCCTATTAGGGATCTCTTCCAGTTAACCTTTGAGCAAGTGAGTGAAGATATAAGGAAGATAGACAAACTAACACCATGTACAAATTATATGTATATGAATAAAAAATATAAATAAATAAATAAATAGATGTATATCTACATAATATATAACAAAATATAATATAACAATAATAATTAATAAATATAATAATTAATTAAGGTTAAAGATTTAAATTTATATACATATATATATAAATATAATATATATAGGTATATATGTAATATATATATATAAAGTATTCGTATTATATCTATTTGTATATATTATAGGTAAGTATTTATTATTTTTTAATTTATAAGAATAAAATTTTGGCTTCGTTTTATTTTTGTGCATATTAAGTACCTAATTAGTTGGTTTGTCTATCTTCTTTAATGCATACTTTTTTTTCTTTCATTTGCTTAAAGGTTAACTGGAAGAGATCCCTCACAGGGATAAGTTTGCCTTTGTACATATTTGTGATTGTAAATACATTTTTTTTTGTATTAATATATGTGCAATAAAGTGATAATATACATACATACATAAATATAAATAATATTCAACCATTTTACAAATCACTGGAAAGCCAAAACTTATTCAATTTACTCTTGAGTGATGCCACAGACTGCGTCTGTCTGAAATATAACGGCAGCTCGTTCCACAACTTAACCGCGTCGTGAAAGACCTGGAATATGTTCGCGTCTTGTTAGATGGTATAGCAAGTGTCAGGTTGGTGCTTGACCGCAAGCTAAATACAATGTGATTTATTTAAAATTTAACTAGTCAAAGAAATATATATGAGGTTACTTGGGGGAGGGAGGTGGGGGTATCTAAATGTGGCCCAAAAAACCTCTTGTGATTTCTGGATGAACCCTAAGCTAGGTGATTAAATAAAGTTTATTCTCCCATAATATTGAAAATTTGGGCTCGTTTTACGCAGGATTCTAAAAGGATAAATATCGTCTCCAAATTTCCATTATATTATAGATTTTGTCACAATTACACGCGATAAGTATTTATGTCGATAAGTATGGTATGTACGGCCCATGTGGAAGTCTGTTGAGGAGTCCTGTGTCCAGCAGTGGGACGTTCTATGGCTGAAATGATGGAGTATGTATTTAGTCATAAGTAACAAAACTGACAAGGGACAATTTTCGTTCCTAAGTCTAATGAGCACAATTTTAATTTTTTATCGCCACCTGTTCAAAGTTTTGTTTATTTCGTTTCTCGTGAAATTTAAGTCGCACTTTGGGTTTGGACCTGAGGGGCTGCTCCGAAACCCGAAAAACGAAGTTCGTGTGGCGCCATCCCGCTCACTCAAATACAGCTTAACATGAGAGCGTGAGGGACGGCACGTTACGAACTTCGAATATCGAGTTTCGGAGTAACGCCTCTGGTCAGTTCATTCAAAATTTATTTCTACACTACGTAGTCGTTTTTTATTGAAGTATCTAAAATATGAGGACGCCAAAATACTACTTTTGGGTTATTTCCACCTGTTATGTTACCACCATCTTGTTGCCACTGGTAACAGCTGGAATTTATTTTCCCTTCTGTTACCGGGTGGTAACTACTGGGAATAAAATTCCCAACTGTTACCACTAAAGTAACAGGGTAGTTTCCTGGGTCAAAAAAATATTATTCTAATAAGTCCGCCAGTTAGATTATCAAAAAATATTGGACACGTATTTTTTCTTTTGTCAATCAAACAAAAAAAGATAGAGCGCGTTAAAGTTTGGGAGTGGGTGCGCATGACGTCATGCCGTGCGAGAAATGGTCGCACGGCGTGACTTCATGGGGAACTTTTACAGGGTAGATATTCATCATTTTTTTGTTTAATTGACAAAAGAAAAAATACGTGTCCAATGTTTTCTAATATTCCAAGTGACGGACTAATTATATTTTTTTAGGACAAGCCTATTGGTGCCATTGGTGTTGGTGGTAACAGTTAGGAATTTTATTCCCAGTAGTTTCCACTGGTAACAGATGGGAAAGAAATTCCCAGTGGTAACAAGTTGGTGGTAACAGGTGGGAATAAGCATTATTTATCCTACGATTTAAACGAAAGCTTCCGGGCATATTCCAAAATGTGGTGATCAGTGCTTACCAAATGGATTACAAGTTCATCAAGTGAGAGCACAAGAATTACTTTTGTTTTGCACAGAATCTGACACAGAGGCAGCATTCACGGAGGAAATAAAAATCGAATTCTCAGAAGAATCGATAGAAGAGAGCCAAGAGCATCTAGAAGTTAGAGAAGATTACGAAGCTGGAGACGAATTTAACGAGCTACCGGTGGAGTTTCCGGAAGAAGAATTCGCAGAGGATCCAGGGGCAGAAAATAAGAGGAAAAGGCAATGGGTTCGCGATAGAAGCAGCGGTATATCGGAATATCAGAAGTTGTACGAAAAGTTGGAGACGAATGAGAATTTTCATTTCAAATATTTGAACATGTCGAAAGAGTCATACAACGAGTTACTGCTGATGGTGGAAGAGTTGATAGCCAAAGAGGATACTATTATGAGGAAGTCTGTGTCTACGCGGGAAAGGCTTATGGTGTGCTTAAGGTATGTAAATTACTACTAATGTTTTAAGTATAGTGGGTTATGGAGAGCCGCTTTGCTACGTTAAATGTAAGGGGAGGAATGAATGATAAAATAGATGAAGTATGTCAGATGATGGATTATCTGTGTGTGAATGAGACAAAGCGAAAACGTTTTGTGACAGCACAAAATGAAGAGATTAATGAATGTTGATGAAGCGGCAGTTGTACGCCAGGACCGTAGCAAGTCGAAGGAGGTAGGCTCTGCCTACCCCGTAATGGGAAAAAGGCGTGATTGTATTTATGTATGTATAATTAGACAATAAAACACAATACAATACAATACAACAATTCTTTATTGCACACCAACAACAGAAACAGTACAATAGAGCCTTAACATAAAATACGGTAGACAATAGGCGGTCTTATCGCTAAAGAGCGATCTCTTCCAGACAACCTTTAGGTAGCGGAAATGACAATATTGTAATAGTTAAGATATATTTTGAAACAATTACTGACTGTTGAGTTTGTTTCGCCTTTCTTCTCCTCAGTGGTCTCCTCTTGGGAAATGCCGTAGGGTCAGACTTGTAAAAGTGCCCTTGTGGCCTACTTACAGAATAAACTATTTGAATGAATTACTAAAAGGTAAAACTTCGCGTAGGAGAATAAGTCATTATCCCTCTTTTTTTCTTTATCATGGTCCAGTAAATAGTGTCCTATAACCATCTGAGGATACCCAGCTACCCGTGTACCAAAAATAGTTGAAATCAGTTTAGCCGATTTGGCGTGATGAAGCCGCAACGACACAAACATCACTATTATAAACTTTTAAAATGACATTAAAGATATTTTTTTAAAATTGATTGTTAACGACTATTTGGAGGTCACTGAAACGAAAAATATTTTTTTTTGGATTTTATGTATGTTTGTATGTGTCGTGGCTTCATCACGCAAAATCGGCTAAACGGATTTCGACTATTTTTGGTACACGGGTAGCTGAGGATACTTTTTATCCGACTACGCTGAAGAAAAAATGAAGATTTATGACTTTTCTCCTCCGAGAACGAAGTTGCGAGCGCCTTCCAGTACAAAATAAAAAAGTGATTTAGTGACCTCCAAATACTTCGTGTCAATTACTTTTTTAAAATATTATCTTCAAATCTTGTGCTAAAAATTATCCAAAAATCTCTAAAACTCAAACTTGAGTCTAAAATAGAATAAAGAATGGGTTGCAAAAGAGAAAAAAATCGACGAAGCCAGAACAGTTTCTAACGGATATGTAGTGTTTAAAAGAGTGAAAACAATCTTAAAATGATGCTGTTTTAAAAATGTAGCACCAATTCCGAAAACATTAAGTTTTAGTAACTTGATAAAACTATCATAGGTAGAACTAATCCAACGGTTCCGAGTCCGGGGTAATATATTAGCAGAAAATTATATTTATTTCATTAAATTCAAAAATACTATGCACTGAAATTTTGCTGAGGGTCAAAAATTTGGGCCATCATTAGCCATTGTTAACCAAACAAACGCGATGAAACTGAAATCCATACTTAATATTATAAATGCGAAAGTGTGTCTGTCTGTCTGTCTTTTACCTCTACGCTTAAACCGCTGAACAGATTTAGATGAAATTTGGTATGGTATGGAGATAGTTTGAGTCCCGGGGAAGGACATAGGCTACTTTTTATCCCGGAAAAATACCCTTATCCGCGATAAACGAATTTTAGGCGGACGAAGTCGCGGGCAGAAGCTAGTAATAAATAATAATAATAAATATTAGGGTCAATCTTACACAACTCGACCTTCTAGTCCCAAAATAAGCAAAGCATGTACTTTGGGTACTAGGTGACGATATACATAATATATAGATAAATTATAATACTTAAATACATAGAAAACATCCAAGACCCAGGAACAAACATTCGTGGTCATCACACAAACACTTGCCCTGGCCGGGATTCGAACCTGAGACCGCCAGCTTCGTAGGCAGTTGTGCAACCCACTGAGCCAAACGTGTCGTCAGTGTTCCGTTGTGCCACGAAATTATTTATTCAATACTATAATATAATAGTATGGTTAATTGTTCGTCGCACAACGGAAAAGTTCACATAAAATTTTATTTCGTGAGTTAGCGTGGCCAACTTTATGAACCGCCCATTTAAGACAAAAACAAGATATTTAATAACTTCTTTTTATTTTCAGATATTACAGAACTGGGCGTTCATACCAATCGCTAGCGGATGCATTCCAAGTGGGAGTTACGACAGTTTCGCAGATCGTCAAAGAAGTATCCAGGGCCCTGTGGGCGGTTCTGCAACCATCATACATGCCCGCCCCAAGAGAAGACACTTGGAGACAGGCTGAAATCGGCTTCAGAAAGGCTTGGAGCTTCCCAAATTGTGTGGGAAGTGTAGGAGGGAAGCATATCATAGCGAAACACAATCCCAACCAAGATGTATACCCAAAAGTTTCTGACTTACCGTGCCATAAAAGATTGATCACAATCACCCTTTTTGCAGTCACAGATCCTTTCAATAAAATCGTAGCTCTCGACATTGGGAACTACGCCATGGAAGGCGAGGCGAACGTAATAGATATTTCCAAGTTCTACAAAAGGTATATGACCAGAGATTTTCTACCACCAAAACCGCTCCCAGGTGAAACTAACCCAGTATCCCATGTTCTCATCGGCGATGAATCCTTCTCTTGCAAACCGAATTTATTGAGACCTTTTCCAGTACCACCAAACAGCAGCAAGGAGAGTGACCAGACGAAAAGAAAGTTCAACTTTTTTCTAGAAAGAGCTTGTACAGTTAACGAGACGTTTGATATGCTGATGAAGAGTTGGATGGCTTTAGACCGGCCCATGGAATGCCATGCCGAAGCAGCAGTAGCCATCGTCAAAGCTATATGTTGCTTGCATAACTATGTCTTAGCTAAGCATGGAAAGAGTACTCCGTCTCCGGACCTGGAACGTAAACCTTTGAGGAGCAATCGGAAAGGTTTAAAATGCCTCAAATCCTTCAAACCGAACCGCCATAGACCAAGTAATACAGCTTTAGCTGTTCGTAACCAATTCGCTGCTTATTTCAAACAGATGGATCCAATTGATTTGGCTGAATCATGTGCGGCTATGGTTGCATCTTCTCAAGATTCAACCGAGACAGTTAGTCTAGTTGAACTCGATGACCAATGTGAATCCATGGGTGGTCCAATGCAATTGGTGGATGATTCGGTTGAATCATGCGCGGGTAAGGTTGCAAAGGCCCAAGATCCAAATAAATCCGTTGATCTGGTTGAAGCCGATGGCCAGTGTAAATCAATTGGTAGTCCAATGCAATCAGTGGATGATTCGGTGGAATCATGTGAGAGTATCGTTGCAACAGCTCAAGATCCGATTGAGTCGGTTGAAGCCGATAAATAGTGTGTATCAATTGTTGGTCCAATGCAATCAGTGGATGATTTGATTGAATCATGTGCGGATAACGTTGCAAAGGCTCAAGATCTAAATGAGTCCGTTGATCTGGTTGAAGTGGATGACCAGTGTAAATCAATTGGTGGTCCAATGCAATCAGTGGATGATTTGGTTCAATCATTGCATCGGCTCTAGATCCAATTGAAGCTGATGACTGGTGTGAATGGATTTGTGATTTGGTGAAGTTACAGGAGGAATCAGTTCAATCATGTGACAGTACATTAGCATTAGATCATGATCCATTGATTTAAACCTACACGATTTTCACTAATTATCACAACAAGACAAAAATGGGACGTCACTATGGTAACGCGACGACCGAAACGTCGGAAGACGAAGAAATCAGAAATCATTTATTTGCATAGACACAGTATATGGATGTTTAATTACATTATGGCTCGTGTATCTAGCTTGCGAGAAAGCGAGCAAATATATAGTAATCAATTAAAAGGTCAAAAAAGTAATTAAAAAAATACAAGTAAATATAAAATGTCCAGGGATCGGAAACTCGCGAGCTATACCTACAACTACCAAAATTCCGGAAAAAGCTAAGCAAGTATGGAGTCGGCTTAACGTAATAAACGTAACCTAGAGCGAAAGATGCCGATATCAAGCAATTGCGGTCTTGCCGTCCTTTTTTACCTGCTAAACATGAAACAATGACGGAAATACAAATATACCACGTGTGCCTCGGTAGGTTGATTACCTGTTCATTTTTGCATAATAGGTATGTACATTTTGTTTTGATTTACTGTTCTAAGGAAGATTTTTACTAAAAGTAACAATACAACGTTATTGAAATAAAACAATTTAACGGATTATATCGCGTATATTATCTCATTTTAGTTCCCGACGTTTCGGAAGCTTTCCAGCTTTCCATGGTCACCCGTGACCATGGAAAGCTGGAAAGCTTATTTCAATGAGTAATAATCGCGGAAACAGAAGAAAATATTAAATACAACGTTAGTTTGATGTCAACTAATACTGTACTGTCAGTTAAATGAAAAACACATGAATTACATAAAATTTTGATCATAGGAACAACTAAAATAGTCTATTTAAATACTTTAATACATTTGTATGGCTTTTATTCTAATTTTCGGTATTTCGGGAAATCCCGGGAAATTTATTAGTAAAATTAAATTGAGTCCGCCTCTATACTATTCAACATGGACGCGGCGTAGGTACTGAGCCCGAAGTTTAGGTATAATAGCCCCCGAGTTTCCGATCCCTGAAAATGTCAAATTAAAATAATAGAAAAAGTTAACATAATAGGCATGTCCCAATAACTAAGGCTAGACATACCATAAAAACTATGATCTATTGATATTCATTGATCGTCTAGTCTAGTATGTATTGACTATGAAATTTAGATTTTTGAATTCGGTAATGGCAGTTATAGCTTGACAAGCCATAGTGATAATGAAATGAAATAACGATCTTTATTCTGTAAGTATACCGCAATAAATATTGTCATCCGTCAACATACTAGAATACACGATCAGTAAATACTGTGATGTGATATGTCATTCTCCATATCTCCTCCATACACGACTAGAGTTGACGAAAACGTAACAGTATTGACGTGATAAACATAGTTCGGAATAGGTAGTGCCTATTTACCTTAACTTCGTGGGAGGACTTAATTTAGAGTGGTTATAACCACCAAAAATAATAATTGATTTTTATTGAATGCGGGTTTTCCCGGAACCGGCCAAGAGCATGTCGGACCATGCTCAATGTAGGGTTTCGCAGCCGTTTATACAAAAAAGTGCACTACAGATGAAAAAAATACGATATTAAAAAAAAACAAACACAAACAAAAGAGCGTATCTCCCCGACACTTACGTCCTTTTGCTGGGAAGCACAGTTTTTTCGCAATAACTTAAAAACGGTATATCCGATCATGTTGAAAACAATTTTCTTTGGAAGCATTTATTAAGCTTTAAATTTGTAAATATTTTCATATTTTTTGAACTTACCGTTTAGAAAATAGAGGGGACACAATTTTTGCTACTTTCGGAACGAAAATTTTCGAAAATATTCACTAAATCTAAACATTTTTTAGGAACCTCAAAGTGTTTTTAAAAGATCTGTCGAGTGATTACGCCACACATTGATATTTGCTGGAAAAAAAAATCAGTTTCGGCTACATGTATGGAGTGCCCCCCCTAGAAATATATATATATTTTATTTAACTATCAAACTAAGTAGCGGCTTACAAAAGACACGTTCTAAATTTTATCAATATACATCTTATAGTTTTTGAGTAAAATGCCTGTGACATACGGACGGACGGACGGACGGACATGACAAAACTATAAGGGTTCCGTTTTTGCTATTTTGCTACGGAACCCTAAAAAATGTAATTAAGCCGTCAGTTAGATTATCAGAAAATATTGGACACGTTTTTTTTCTTTTGTCAATTACACGAAAAAATATGAAGATATAGCCCGGTCACACGGCGTGAAAACGGCGTGACGTCACGCGCCCCCACTCCCGAAGTTTGAAGCGCTTTATCTTCGTCTTTTTTTGTTTGATTGACAAAAGAAAAAAATACGTGATTAATATTTTTTGATAATCCGACTAATTAGATTTTTTTTTTATTCAAGAGACTACCCTATTATTACTGACAAATCACTCTCAATGTCAGATTATGAATGAATAGCAGAAAATTCTAATACGTTGACAAACCAAATGTGGATATACAACAGATCAGTCGGGCACTGACCCCGAGAGTGAATTTATATCAAGTATTATAAAGTAATCCCGCACTCAATAAAAAGACTTCATTACTTTTGGTAATTATAACCAGGGATCGGATATTCGGTAAGATATTTACCTAAAGTTTGGGGGCGGCGTCTATGTTGAACGGTATGGCGACGGCCTCTATTTAATTTTCTTAATAAAGTTCCCGGGATTTCTAAATTTAGTAACAAGACCTTCAAAACGCATGTTTAATTGTAGAAATAAACTTATTACTACAGATACATACTTACATAGATTATTACATTACCTATATTTGCATAACAACGTTCATACGTACTAACCAAAGTAGTCATAAACAGCCATAAACTAAACAATTCAGTGTATATTCACCTCCTCGTGTCGTGTTATGCAATACCGGAATCGCGGAGCTCATATTATTAGAATAATGTAATTAAGAAGCCGACTCCATATTTGCCCAACTTTTGCCGGGTTTTGGGCAACTTTTGGTAAATATCTCACCGAATATCCGAACACTGGTTATAACCACTCTTAAAGAAAAAAGTACTGGATACTTGCATTCTACCATCACTAACTTACGCCTGTCAAACTTAGAAGTTCACGCGACGAGTCTAAAACAAAGTAAGAACCTGCCAGCGTAGCATAGAGAGAAGCATTTTAAAGTTAAGGAAAATGAACAAAGTACGTCATACCACTATACGTCAAAAAACAAAGGTAACCGATGCTTTGTCCTACTCTCAAGGTTTAAGGGGTTTACAGCTTTTCCGTGTTGTATATGTGTCATCATATGGACAGCGACCGTCTTACCCATATACTGTTTCAGTTTATCTTCAAGAGTCACCGAAACCAAGATAAATGCCATCAAACTTTGTTATTTTTACGACGAAAAACCAGTTTTTGCCACGTTTCTCAAAAAAATACACGCTTTTTAAAGAAAATGCTAGCGTAGCAAGTTAGGTCTTTTCATAATGCAGAATTAGGCATACGTTTTGAGTCTACCAAAGGTTTATTGAGAGGCTAGATACGCAAGCTTTATTTTTATAGACCTTTCTGTAAAAATCCATAATTAATTACATAGAAATATATTCTAATTTTCGAATGCAAGAAAGTGTTAAATAGAAACTGAACTATCATACAAACCATATTTCGAAAGTTAGTATGGCCATTCCAGGGACTACATACAGAACAGAAACCATTAAAAATCGTACATTTAAGCTTGGAGCCCCTTAAAGTGGAGATGGGCAGGTCACGTAGCTAGAATGGCAGATAATCGCTTGACACTTCGATTGATATCATGAGAGAGACCTAGAGGCTCCAGAAAGCGTGGAAGACCTCTAACGAGATGGACAGACGACATCAAGCAACTCGCCGGCAAATATTTGATGAACAACGCTAAGAGCCGAGCACACTGATCGTCACTTGAGGAGGCCTTCACCTACACTCAAGAGGGGTTCTTGCATAAATAATATATTCGAATTTGTATCTTATTACTTTACTAGTGGCCGCCCGCGACTTCGTCCGCCTTAGATTCGTTTATCGCGGATAAAAGGTATTTTTCCAAGTAGCTTATGTCTTTCCCCAAAATTCGAATATCACTACCAAATTTCATCTATATCAGTTGAGCAGTTTAAGCGTGAAGAGGTAACAGACAGATTAGATGGACACACTTTCGCATTTATAATATTTTACTAATTTTAATGTGAAGCATATTACCAAGATTTCAAGTTCCTAGCGTAAAAAAATATTTACTGTCCATGCAAATTTGCATCCCCTTTTTCGTCCCTAAAAGGGATGAAATTTGCCATGTATAATAGCCTAAGTCCTATTCTGATATATAAGGCACATAACGGGAAAGTTTCATAAAAATTCGTCCAGTAGTTTTTGAGATTAAGTACATACCTACTTTCACGTTTATAATAGGAATATTAACAAAGATTACCGATGTTTTTTAATCGATATTTGTTTTTTAAACAACGATCAAACCTTCTTCATCGCAGATATAAATGTAGGTTGAAATCTAATAGATATTAATTCATAGGTTATTTATCGTATCTGAAAAGGCAATTGAAAAACGTGTCTTATCACTAGTAATTAATACCTTAATGCCGCGAACCGCTGATGTTTAGATATTATATTGACATTAAATTTAGTTTTCTTTAATAATATTAATTGCAAAATCAAACTTTGTTATAACTGTGTATTCCTAATTCGTAAGAAATAAAAGACCTTTTTATTTTATTTATTTATTTAACCACTCTTAAGTACATCCTCCCGCGAAGTGTAGGTAAATAGAGGCACTACCTTTCCCGACCTCTGGCTGATATCCAATGTTCCTATATATTTATATGGGATTACAAATTTATTTATGCAGTTGGTGTATCTAGAGAACTGGACCCAAATTTCAAAATATTTAGGTTTTTTGTTGATTTATACACTAAACACTAATTGTATTCTAAATTTCAAGCTTCTATGTCTACTAGAAGTGCCTTGGACTTTTTATGATCGGTCAGTCAGTGAGTGAGTGACAAAATTAAGAATCTTTGACTAGGTAGCTTAAATTACTGCTTCAAATTGAATGAAATTTGAAATATACTGAAATATACTTGAAATATGGTTTTACAATGCTGTTTTATCCACAACGAAGTTATAGGGGGGTCGAAAATGGCCTGAACTGCTTCTAGAAAAGGATGGTACGGCCGTGCCGCTTTTTTTTGCTCGACTTGGCGGAGACACCGCCGTGTCCCCAGATACACAAATCGAACTAGTCCCACGACTTGTATTATGGGTACTAGACGACGATATATTTAATAGATACATTTACTTCTATACATCAAAAACGTTCAAGAGTCAGGAACACATATTTATGCTCATCACACAAATATTCGCCCTTACCGGGATTTGAACCCAGGACCTTCAGCTTCACAGGCAACGTAACTCCCACTGAGCTAAACCAGCTGAGCTATTAAATCTAATGGTTCTTTTCTGCATATCGCGTCAAGCCATTCATTATTTCGGCGCAACAACGCCGCAGATGATCCGTACTTCGTTATAATGATGCCATGAATCTATTGAACCGTGACAGGGTTCCGTAGGCTTCGTTAGCAATTGCCAAATATGTACATGATAAACATTGAGAACCAAACGTGCTTGGAACCAACATCTATACTATTACAAAATTGTAAAAATGAAATTTTGAATAAAATTGTCCAACAGTTTGTATCGTTTTGATGGATCACTACTGTACGTGTGTCCTCCGCCGAATAATTACCAACGCAAGGTAAATAAACGTGTGTCCTCCGCCGAATAATTACCAACGCAAGGTAAATAAACGTGTGACCTCCGCCGAATAATTACCAACGCAAGGTAAATAAATCATGTTTATACGCGATCAAGCCCCGTTTTTGTTGTGTTGCGATACTGTCATTATTCAATAAGTATGTTGACTGCACTGAAATGAAAATAAAATTTTGATTTTGAATGGTACTTTCTATGATAGAAATCCTGAAAAGCTATTTTGACTTCGATACCTTATGTGTATGTTTGTTTTATGATTATGAGACTAAAGTTATTTGGGAAAGTCCATTTTTAAAGTAGAGGAGAGCGGGGTTGAAAGTGCCGGGGTATGTTGTTCCGATGAGAATAGGAACGCTACTAAGAAAACGGAGCAATTCGTATGATGTTTGTCGCGAAACGATGGAACAACCAGCCCCATAGCGGGGTTACTTGTTCCGTTCCGATCGACCTCATAAAAAATGTTTTGGTACAAAAACTGTTGAACGATGCTCAAAACAATATCACTTTACAGAAACGTCAATAATAATTCTTTAAATATGTGCATAAGCCACACAATATATAGAAAGAAAGATATAGGTACACTATTTTCATAGCTCAATTTGGTATTTTATGAAAATCGGTACGTTTAGCCCCGCTCTCCTCTATGAAAATATTAATCTATACTATTATAAAGTTCTAAAAATTGAATGTGTACATTGAAGATATTTTCAAAAAAATATATTGTTACGGTCTATTTGCAGGTCACTAAAACGTAATTTTTTTATTTTATATATCTGTATGTGTCGTGGCTTCTTCACGCAAAATCAGCTGAACGGATTTCAACAATTATTGGTACACGGGTAGCTGGGTATCTCCAGATGGTTATAGGATACTTTTTACCCGAATACGCCGAAGAAAAAACGAGGGGTTATGAGTTTTCTCCTCCGCGAACGAAGTTACGGACGAAACATCTTCTAGTAACTAATAACACCATTAACTTTTGGTATCAAACCGTTTCTTTAAACGCAAGTTTTAACAAAGCTGCAGAACAAAGTTCTTAATGTCACCATACAAGGCAGGAGCGTGTGACGTCATACGTTCTTGGGCTTGAGTATGGAGCGTTTGTTGGGAAAGTCCAAAAGTGTGATTTTAACACTGTTGTATCTCTGGGAGTTTTTATGATATTTGAAGTAGTTATTTCACCAATATTTCTATTATAAAGAGGTCGATATTATATCTCGATCAATATATGTCAATACGGGCCATGACTATATCTTTGTTTCTGTAATGAATCAGCTGCAAACATGAATACGAATCGCTTAACACTTTCGCAACCGACATTTTCGTAGTGCTACGCTCGTAGTCATGTACCTATGACATGGGAAAAACTGTATGTAACGAAAACTTGCTACGAGCAGAATGCCCGCCTAGCGGGCTCGCGTACGTGAATGTGTTAATGGTAAGTAGTTGCCGTAAACAATTGATATATGGAACATCCGGAAAGGTGTATGTGTGCAATTAAAAAAGAATGCCTCGGCACTTGTAGCAACTAACAATCTCATACTTTCTGCCTCACACACACGCGGGTCACATGCTTTTTCCCTTAATAATAAGCGCCTTAATAATAGTTTTATTTTTGTAAGATTCTGACAATATCTAGGTTTTGACGAACGGTTTGGCTCTGTGGGAGTAACGTTGTCTGCGAAGCTGAGGTCCTGGGTTCAAATCCCGGTAAGGGCAAATATTTGTTCTTGAGTCTTGGATGTTTTCTATGTATATCAGTAATATATCTATTAAATATATCGTCGTCTAGTACCCATAACACAAGCCTTATTGAGCTTACCATGGGACTAGTTCGATTTGTGTAAAATTGTCCCGTAATATTTATTTATTTTATTTAATACCAGCGAAGTGGCTTGCCAGCAAGGATCGGACCGCTATTTTTTTCATACAAAATATCCGAAATTACGATTCGTTTTTTCGTTCAATTACGAAATTTTCGTGTATTTTATTAAAATTCTAGAACTTGAATCAGATGTTTTGTGATTAATTTATCTTCTCCTAAATACAAATTTAAAACATTCCAGAACGAAGATTTAAAAAATACCGGTTCATCTCTGCTTGCCAGTTCATTATGCTGCGGCAGTGTATTTTCTCTGCCACGACACATGTTTTCTTTTTCCATTGCTGTTTTAGTTTTATGTCTCGTTTATAGTTTTATACTTATTTTCACTGTTCATTGTGTAACCATGTATGTCGTGGATATGAATAAAGTGTTTATCTAACTATCTATCTTTATATGAGTTGATAAATATCAAACTCAATCCATGTAAATTTGTGAAGGAATTTGAATTTTATCAAGTTCACTCTCCCCGTACAAAACGATCTGACCATGTCATGTCCAACTGTCTCATTTAGTATGGCGGCGTGACCCCACAGTGGGAACATGGACTTCTGAAAAAAAGCTTCATGGCCCCACATTAAGGTGCGTCCACACTTGTATCATTTGCTCGTATCCGATCACCGTGGCGTGGCATGACTGCGTATCGCGCTGCTTGGACGCTCACTGTCGGCGATCACGCCGCGCTTGTCTGATAGTGTGTGATACGCGTAGCAACATGGATTTCTAGCGATCGGATCGGCGCAACGTCCCAACGCGTGATATTGACACGCGATCATGCCACGCGACGAAGATTTGATCGGGCAAATTATACAAATGTGGACGCACCTTTAGGGGCGCCCTGTCAGAGAACGTGTTATTAAATTAAACTACGTTGAAATAAAACAATTTAACGGATTATATCGCGTATATTATATCATTTTAGTTCCCAACGTTTCGGAAGCTTTCCAGCTTTCCATGGTCACGGGTGGAGAAAAGATGTATTTTCCTCTGTCAAAGTTTCAATTATAAACTCCGTTGCTAATTTGCGTGGACATTTGGACACTGGAGTGGACTGGACTGGGAGTTTCATACTATCTACTGAGTGGACGCCTCGAGATGGCTACCGAAGAAGAGATGGCGGGATGACCTGTACGCATTTAAGGACGAGTGGCAGGAACATACTCCACCGGGACGAGTGGCGAAAAAGAGGGGAGGCCTTTGCCCAGCAGTGGGACATACACACAGGCTAATAAAAAATAAAAAACCTCATATTTCCTTTCAGAAGAAGGAAATTGTCGGTCTAATATGAAATTAGCGTTGGTATGTACAGTCGGCATAAGATATAAAGCAGCAAACATGGTGCTCTTAGTCGTGACTATTGTCAAGGCGTTAGAGTGCATGTTCAGATATTTTTGACCACCCATATGTACAGTTGGCGACTGTACTTGTAGCTCAAAAGATTCTGTGAACAAAAAAACATGAAAAAAATGTTTCATTTAAAAAAAAAACTATATTATTTTCGGAAATGTAAGTATGCGTTAATATCACGAACTGAAGACATGAAGTTTCTTGTTTATGTGTCCCTATATTACTTCTTGGCTTAGATCAAAAAATAATATATGAATAACTATTATTGTATGCTGCTCTAACTTTTAAATTTGCTTACTAACATTAAACTGACAAAGGAAAAATTACATACAGCCAACCACCACTAGACTAAAGTCTGGCAAACTAAAGATGTAATGAAATTAATTGCTTTTGTCATTAATTATTCAGTTATTAGTTAATGAGAAAAGCATTGAAATTTGTTTATATCTAGCTCATACAGGCACATTGCAGCTACATTTTTAAATTTCGCGGTTGATTCCAGTCTCACCTTTCATTTGCCAGACTCTATGTAAGCATACATGAGACATAAAATCAAAATATAAAATACAAAATCTATGGTACAATAGAACCAACTGAATCATGATCCACTTTGCTGATAATTCGTTTAAAACTGCCAATCTTGTAAGGTCTATCGGAAAATGTCATTGTCTAATAAAATGATAACAAGTTTGTTACCAAGGAAATCTATCTTCAGTGGTTTATGTGGGTCAGGATTCAGCTGGTTCGATAGTACTATATTTATGTGCGGTTAAACATGGTTCAAATGGCATGTATGAAAAATAAAAAATGGCGGCAAATATATAATTTTTACATTATTTTTTCCTAATAAACTATGATTTACTTGATTATCTAGTAGTTATTTTAATTTTAATATTTCCTCACATTGTTTGAGAAAAGCACTATACAATCTTCACCCGGAACAGGGATTGCAGGACTCGATTTATCCGACTGCCCCAAACTCATCCAGCAATCCCTTTTTTACAGCCTCTGCAGTAATGTATTATTATTATTATTACAGGTACATCCGTAGCCAAGAAAGCGCCGAAGGCAATAAAAAAGCCACCAGTAGAGAAGAAAAATACTTACGATAGAGATTTAGACTGCATGTCAGAGGAGAATCTCCTTACCATCATAGAGTTCTCCTACGTCTGCCCCTTTAAGAACAGGAGAAACAACTATTATTGCTTTTACTGCAAGGACTATTACGCGAAACCCGAAGACCTGAGGGCACATACAGTGTCCCATGACACTAAACCGTTCCAGCTCCTCATGGGTTACAAGAAAATGCCGAAAATAGACATAACGCGAATCGACTGCCGCCTCTGCACCACCAAAATTGAAGACTTAAATACATTCAAACAGCATATAGACCAGATACACGGAAAGAAGATATATTTCGAAGCCCCGGACAAGATGCTTCTCTACCGTTTGACTTGGAACGACTTAGTGTGTGTTATGTGCAGTGATGTGTTCGAGGATTTCAACGCGTTAAACACGCATATGGTAGAACATTTCAGTAACTTCACATGTGACATGTGCGGAATGTGTTTCCTTGAAAAACCAAGACTAGACGCTCATTTGAAGCGTCATAAAGACGATGAGCGTCACACTTGCGAAGTATGCGGTAAGGTGTTCAAATCTAATCACTATAAGGATATGCATGTTGATATTGTGCATAAAAAGAAAGCTATAATTCGCTGTCCGCGCTGTGATGAGTGTTTCATGTCTTACGCTTTGAAAAACAAGCATCTGACCGAAGCCCACGGACAGAAACGTACATATCCTTGTAACTTGTGCGATAAGATTTACAATAGGCAGAAAACGCTCACAGAGCACCAGCGGAGGAACCATCAAAAAGTCCTGAAACATCAGTGCGAGTACTGCGATCAACGATTCTATCTGCCTTCTCGGTTGAAAGAGCATATGGCGACCCATACCGGGGAAAGGAACTTCAGATGTGAATACTGTGATAAGAGTTATCCGCGATTGAAATCGTTGCAGTATCACATAAGGACGCATACGAACGATCGCCGATTCAGATGTCATATATGCGGGCAGGCGTTCATACAGAATGCTAGCTTGAAGTCACATATAAAAAGCCATCATCCTGAGTGCGATATTGAGCAATGCTATTTTTAAATGTTAGGACAGTAGGTAGTGTGCCGTTGAGATTATTCTTGAGCTCGTGTCCATTAAAATACGCATGAGACTGGCAAGATCTCGATAGATCTCGATAATACTGATTATTTGCATTTTTGTATTGTGAACTTCTTACACGATTGAGCCCGTCACAGACGGAGGTATAATTTAATCAAGGCCAATAATATGTATTAATATACCGAAAATATGTGTTATACCAACGTATCTTAAGATATACTTTTCTGTACTAGTTGACAAGAGCCCACACACGCAGCTATTATATAATATATATACTATTATAAAGTGTTTGTACATTAACGATATTTTCAAAAAAATGAATGTAACGGATTTGGAGGTCACTGAAACGAAAAATATATATATTTTTTTTAATTGTATGTTTTAGCTTCATCAAGCCACATTGGCTAAACGGATTTCAACTATTCTTGTCACACAAGTAGCTGGGTATCTACAGATGGTTATAGGATACTTTTTATCGAACTACGCTGACGAAAAAACAGAGTTTATGACTTTTCTCCTCCGCGAACGAAGGACACTTTCTAGTTCCGTCTGTGACGAACTTAATTTGATTAGATCAGTATTCAAAATGAAAGTACTTTTTTTTTAAGTAGTGGCGAAATGTGTAAATAACTTTGTATTGTGAGATTATTTTATTATTTAAAAAATTTATCCCTCCCTCTGATATTTTAATGTATGCAAATTAATAATACACATAAGTTAGTGTGATTCATTCCAAACAAATTCAAATCGGGGAGTATTTTTTCTTCTCTTGATGTAACTGTTCATTTCTGAAAAAAAGTGTACAACAATTAATGGATCCTTAATTGTGTCTTATTTTGTTACCAATATTTTTGATGATTATTGTTTTATGATTGACGTTTTGTTGATTCATTTTGATTATAAAGAAAATGTATGCTTGATGCTATCTTAATAGGGCCTATGCATGTGTTTTTATTTTTGGTTTACAAGTATTAAAAGCTCATTCATGTAACAAACAGTAGAGGAACATATTTTTCCAAATAACTATAAAAATAACCATCAAACATTTTATTCTATCTCATTCTAGCAAAACAGAATTTAATATGGAGTTTATATGACCGGAGTGCACCATGACTCTCTAGTCTAATTAGTAGTTTAAAATTTTTATATCATGCGTATTTCTTGTATGTGTCGTATGTGGCTTCTTCACATCAAAACGGCTAAACGGATTTCAAATATTTTTTAAAATAATCAGTCGTTTTTGCAGTGGTGTACCAATAAAATTATTTAACTCTATATTACAAAATTTAGTTTCTATCATTATAGGGAAATAATAGCTTTACTTTACGTTTTTATACGTATTATAAATTATAGTGTATTATTTAATTTTAAATTAAGATTAAGATGTCCGAAAAATTATAATTATTAATATTTATTTTCAAACCCAGTACAATATTCCGTGCATGGCGTGAAGAACTTGATAAGTCGAAATATACATTTAAAGAAACTTGAACTTAGGACATGAGTCTTATTTGGATCAGACTTTACTGACGACTTATCGAGATCTCCACGCCATGCACGGATATATCGGTAAAAGTTTCGGTTATTCCCGGAGGCGCTACTCCGAAATCCGAAAAACGAAGTTCGTATGGTGCCATCCCGCTCACTCAAATACAGCTTAACATGAGAGCGAGAGGGACGGCACGTTACGAACATCGAATTTCAAGTTTCGGAGTAACCCTTCTGGAAGCACACAAGCTGTATAAAGAGCTTATTCTGCCATTATTAGTTTTTAATAATTTTTATTATTAGTTTTTAAAAGTTTTTAAGTACCTTTGAATCAATGTAATGATTTGGTTTTTCTTACTGTTATGTTACATTATTTGTGATTCGTTTAATTAATAAATAAATTATACAGACAGTTTGAGCGTTATAAGGGCTGAATAAGCTCTAATACAGCTTGTGTGCTATAGTAAAAATTCTTTTTCTAGAACGAATCCACTTAGCTTTGTACCCGATGAACAATACTCATTATCTGCATTGTTAACTGTGGCCACAACTGCCACTTCCAAATGTAAGGCGTTGTAAGTGCCAATGACTTTTACACTAAATTAGTTTTTAAATCAAGGGAAAGAAGGTTCATTCTTTAACAAAAAGAACACAGATGTTGGGCACTTCATCGTCATCCTAAGCATCTATACGAATTTCGCTGCTCCTTCACTTACGAAGTGACCAACATCCGTGTTCTTTTTGTTTAAGAGTAAACCTTATTTCGTTAGAATTAAAGACTGATTTAGTGTAAAAGTCATTGGCACTTACAACGCCTTACATTTCGAAGTGGCAGTTGTGGCCACAGTTAACAATGCAGATAATGAGTATTGTTCATCGGGTACAAAGCTAAGTGGATACCCTCTAGATTTTTTTTTTACTATAAGTGGGTTTTTATTTAACCCTTTACATGTGACCGACTACATATTCTCATATCGCGGATATCATTGACGGCAGTAGCGTAGAGTATTTTACCACTTGAGATGACATACCGTGTCAATACCGAACATATTTTACATTCTTTTTTTGCGAGGGGCGAGGTAAACACGTACAGCACACTACGGAAATATTCCTATTTCTCCAAACGCACACAATGAAAAACAATCACCTACAAACGAAACAACACCCACACACTGACAATTTACGCTCGTTGCTAATATGGGTACCTCACTCCCGAAATACCAAATTTTGCAAAATACCACATTCTTGATTTATCACATTACCAATTAATGTACCAAATTGTCAGTAGAAGACATTCTTAAAACGATTTAGTTCCATGAGTACCTTTCAATTTTATAACCTGGTCAACCTGGTGTAACGGGAATGTAGTAAGCTAAGAGTGTGATATATTGAATTTCGGGAATGCGTATATTAGCAACGAGTGACAAGTTCAGTACTATACATATAAACCGTAATTTTTGCTGGTACTTTACATTGTGGAATGTATCCATATCGTCACTACTTTAAAAAAATCGTATCTAAATGTACTCAAACGAAAAATATACTAACTTTATACGACGCTAGTATGCACTTACTGCCTTTTTCTTTAAGTCTGTTTCAGATACAAGCTCTTTTCAATGTAGTGACGATGTGGCATCTCCATTGGTGATAAATGCTCTGTGGGCAGTAGATGACTTATTAAGATGTAAAAGCTAAAAAAATCATTATGATTTTACTACATAATACATTACAGAAATCACAAATCATGTTCTGCAAAATGAAATCACAATTTGAATGGGAATATTTTATGCTATTTTAGATAATTATGTATGTTATCCGGCATATTCTCAGGATTTAACGATAAGTCATATTTATTTATTTTTTGTCTAATTATAACCACTAAGAGCTGTTTTACGACTTCACCCGCTCTGACTTCCATAGTCATATTATTGTAGAAATCCATTACTTTAGCAAGATTAGAAGGCCGTATTATACATATCAATTTTATATTGTACTCAAAAGAGTTTGTACTTTCGAACCTAATACACAAAAATATGCGAGATATTAAGTCAAACCCAAAAAGTCAATTTTCTAAAAAGGTTCATGATTTTTTTTGAAGCCCCAAAATGTATATAATTTTTAATATGGAGGGAGCCAACTCACTTAACAAACACGTGAGAACGGTTCATGACATGAGCATATGATGTAAGGAGGGTGTAACTACCTTGGAAGTTAATGTATTTTGAAATTTCAACGGATTATCTGTCTACGACCTTTTAAGAAGATTGTAATAGTATTT
Organism: Hedya salicella; assembly: GCA_905404275.2. NCBI lineage: Eukaryota > Metazoa > Arthropoda > Insecta > Lepidoptera > Tortricidae > Hedya > Hedya salicella. The sequence continues at coordinate 49,275,685 of FR990097.1, read as the reverse complement.
TATGCAATCGTTATATAATGTATGTTTTTTCAGTCGAGTACCGCGTTTAGGCCACCGTGCTTGCTGAGTATACAATATATTGTATACAATACTTTTTCTACGAGTAGGTATCATCATCATCATCATCATTATCATCATTATCATTATCATCATCATCATCATCATCATCATCATCATCACCATCATCATTATCACATTCATCATCACCACCATCGTACTCAATTATATTCGACTCTGTGGCTATTAATCGTAACAATAAAATACTTCCCACCCTAGAGATGGAAAAGCTAACATTTTTCTTTCTTAAAAGGAGAGATGTTTTTTTTATATATTTGCATTAAAACGAGTCTCCTTAAACAAAAAAAAAATCTCGCAACAAAAGTTCTATTTTTGAAATCATTATAGTGTATTCAAAGTGTTGGCTTATGAAATAGTGTTGGCTTATGAATATTTCAGTTCAGTTGGAAGTGCCATAGAGTATCCGACATTGAAAAGTATGCTATTAAAGTTTAGTCTATGAAGTTCTTATTGAGGGATTAAAGTCGACGAGTAGAAAAATGCTTTAAAAGACAAAAAAACTTTATACGATTTGTTTGTACAGCTTTAATGGGGGCCAAGACGGTACGAAAATGCACTTTTGGTCATTTTTAAATCTACTGACCAAATAATAGGGTGACTTAATCGGGGGAATTCAATGTAAATCTTTTTTTTTCGAGTCTTCATGCAGCAAAGATGCAAGTAAGAAGCTTGTTAAATACAATGCCATTTTTGCGGCCGCTAAGTAGATTGCCTCACTTCATAATAAAAATTATATAATTTTGGTAACCTTGAAAAAGGGGTTTACTTTTAAATACAATGCCCTTTGTGCGGCCGCTAAGTGGAATGGCTCACTTCATTAAAATTATATTATTTTGGTAACCTTGAACAAGGAGTTGACTTTTATCAAATATCCCATAATTTTAAGCTAATCGCGGGTTTTTAATCAGTTCAGTCACATCGGTTGAAATCGTTAACACAGTCGCAGAAATTCCCAAAAGCTTCAATCGTGAAAATACTCTGTCATGTCTTGCTGTGACCTAAATGTCCTGGAATTTAGGGTTATGCACATCGCGTTATTGAACGCGAATATGCTGCTCTGTGTAATGAATATGCTGCTCTGTTGACGCGCGTTCGTAAAACGCGGAGTGCACAGCCCTTAAAGTTCTATTCTTATCACAAGTCAAATATAATACGCTTGTTTTACGCCTATACTTTATTTAATGCAATAATCACAATTTTTACTTATGTAATATAATAATGCTAACTTATATTTATATTAGGATATACGTACATTGATCTGAGTATTATACAAAATAGTTTTAAGCTGGATAAGTGTACATTGTAAAGTTTTGTAATAAAATATTTTTCCGGCGATGTTGTGTTTATATACTACAAGTAATCGGTGTAATGATAAACCAGACGCATCAAGAAAACAGCAGCATTCGAAATTAGTATGACGCCGTTCCAGTCAGTCAAACACACTAAAACACGCGACCAAGTGGGATGGCACGATACGAACTTCGTTTTTCGAACTTCGAAGTAACCTCTGATCGTATTTAAACGGCTGAAGCTACATTTTTAAACCATAGCTAAGCGCCTTTCACTAGGCCGGCTTTGTACTTGCGGAAGCCCTGGGTCACACAGGAATGCGGGCCTCCAGCACTCAAAAATGTGGGCCCTGGGGCACTCAATAACACAATTTAAGACCTCTTTGGACTGTGAAAAAACGTTGTTTAAGATGTTTCGTGGCTCCCGTAAGGTTGGGGGCACCGGCATGGGCCCCGTGTGCTCTCATAGTAAAGTCGAACTGGCCTTTCAAGTATTAAAAAAAACTCAAAAACGGTTCATCCGTTTGGAAGCTTCGATGCCAAAGACATGACACAGATACATCCCCTGTTTTCGGAGGAGATTAAAATATCACTCTACATGTGCTCTGTCGACTCACCAGCCCAAATATACGAAACGGCATATAGAAAACTTTAACTTTGCATAAATACTTTTTATGCAATAAGTGTAGGCTAAAAGTAGCCATCCAGAATTTACCACGGGAGCGAAGCCACATTTGGGCCTTTGAATAATAATTTTGACAATTTGTATATTCATACGACCTACCTATTGCATCGTTGCTGGTGTTGCGGGGACATCAGTCGGTTTTTTTTAGTGCAGTTTTTGCGGAAATAACTGAGTGCCATAGAAAATACGCTTGTAATTGGAAAAGTATTACAACACAAAATATACCTACTCTAAACTAAATATTAATCTTTTTTTTAATGCCATTTATGAGTAAGATCTCGATTAGGCTAAAGTTTAATCGACCGATTAAAATGTTTGAAGAACCTCCTTGGTGCCGTTTTCAGAGCAAAAACGGAACGCCAATAAATAAGTTCAAGTAGACATTTTACCGTTTGCAAAGATTTTATTAATTAAATAATACCGAGTTAAAAGTATAATCATATCTAAAGCAATGATATCGAATTTGGAATAAAGTTATGTAAAAATGCTATGCGAGAATACATGCATATTTATATTGTAAAATTTTTTACTAAGTGGTTCTACTCGAACTTGTCACATCTAATGTCAAAATGCTAATATTCACGAGAGCAAAAATTTTCGGATTAGATTTTTAATATTGTATATTTATAAGTGTTTAACGCTATGGCTGTGGCCGTGGCGTCGCTGGGTAAAACCAAAGGCCCTATAGTAGACCCTGCGCTATGCCGATGCTGCCGTTCCATAAAGAAATGTCGACTTTTGAGCAGCGAATATGAATGGTTGGGCAAGAAGGAAGTGTACTCCGATATGTTAATAAATTGCTTTGGTTTACTTGTAAGTTTGTGTTATTTATTAAACGTTTTTAGAATCTTCTATGTGAAAAGCTTTATATAGTTAGTAATTGGCATTTACTAATTTTTAAAGCAGATGATTTGTACGTTCCATAATTTTATGAAGGATATTAAGTCATAAGTAAACAATTAATTATACTGTCACTATTGTCTTATTTTTAGGCACTACAAAAACTGTTATAATTGAAAATATACTTCACTATTGTATATCCGTTAATGCTTGATAGTCCTCCTAATATTATAAATGAGAGAGTTTTGTCGATTAATATGCTGATAGTATACACAGCAACTCATCATCCTAATACTAGCCCTAATGCATAATTTTTTGTCTAGTCAGAGCAGTTTTTTAGGAAGTAATTTTATTTATTTATTTGTATGGCACAATTAAAAAGTAGATACAGGCAATCATAAATCTAACTCCAGAGAATTCATCCCCTTGAGAGTTTCGTCTTTTAAAAAATGGATCAGGTCCTCTGGAGGGAGGCAAGGTTGGAACAATTCAATACTATCTAATGCTAGTGTTATAATAGTTTCATTTGCTCAAAAAAATTTAAAATAAAAATATAGGGATACCTCTTTTATGAGCAGAAGAAATTATATATATTTTTTGTAACATTTTTGGTTACATATTCAACAGGCTTAAAAAGGGCCATTGCTATGGAAAGTGACACGGCATAGCTATATGCTGACAGTTCCAGCCCATGAGCCAAGAAGTACAGTTGGAGACCACAATTTGACTTGGACGACAATTTTTTTAAAGCCTTTTTTTCTACAAAAATTTCTATTAAACAATGAAAATAAACTACATTGCTCATTACTTATTTTGTTCCTATTAGTTAGTCATTTGATCTAAGCATAGCATACTTATGTAAGTTAGGTGACAATACAATATTATGACAGACATAGGAAAAATATTTATCTTACAAAAAAAGTGCATTATGATCTTGGCAAACATAGATCAAATGGAATCATGTAGACCCCATTTCATAAAATACAAAATATTGACTGTCACATCCATGTACATTTTGGAGTCCAGTAAATTTGTTAGAAAACATATAGATTTAGTAAACAAATGCTACTATAATATAGAAGATTTCTTTAATGATAAAGTGTAGAATCTGAAGTCTTAATAATTTGTATGTATAACTTAAAAATAATAATAGTCATAATATTATTATTATTTTATTTTCTTCTGTTTCCGCGATTATTACTCATTGAAAGAAAACAATTTAACGTATTATATCGCGTATATTATCTCATTTTAAATATTATAATTAGTAATGTTTTTTAAATATTATAATTAGTAATGAGGTAGCCTGGGAGTTTTTCTTTTCAGCGTTTCTTTTCTCCTCAGTACGCCTCATTTGTGAAATGCTGCTTGGTAAATTATTAGAATAAAATAATTAAGCCCTTCTGGCACATGTGTAACTGTCTTTACAGCTTAGGCCCATCTGGCATGTATGTAAAATACAAAATATTGACTGTCACATCCATGTACATTTTGGAGTCCAGTAAATTTGTTAGAAAACATATAGATTTAGTAAACAAATGCTACTATAATATAGAAGATTTCTTTAATGATAAAGTGTAGAATCTGAAGTCTTAATAATTTGTATGTATAACTTAAAAATAATAATAGTCATAATATTATTATTATTTTATTTTCTTCTGTTTCCGCGATTATTACTCATTGAAAGAAAACAATTTAACGGATTATATCGCGTATATTATCTCATTTTAAATATTATAATTAGTAATGTTTTTTAAATATTATAATTAGTAATGAGGTAGCCTGGGAGTTTTTCTTTTCAGCGTTTCTTTTCTCCTCAGTACGCCTCATTTGTGAAATGCTGCTTGGTAAATTATTAGAATAAAATAATTAAGCCCTTCTGGCACATGTGTAACTGTCTTTACAGCTTAGGCCCATCTGGCATGTATGTACACCTTTATTTGTGTTTTTTCAAAAAATGGGTAGTTTGCACAAATTGTAACTTTGACTGAGGAAAATACATCTTTTCTCAGTCCTCCCGTGACCATGGAAAGCTGGAAAGCTTCCGAAACGTCGGGAACTAAAATGAGATAATATACGCGATATAATCCGTTAAATTGTTTTATTTCAATGAATAATAATAGTCATTAAGCTGTAGATGCCCTCTCATATTGCTGCACCCTCTGCTGGGTATCACATGCAAAACTGCCATAATGGTACCTACCTTTAAGCTATGTGATATGCAATAAACGATATTATTATTATTATGACACCATCAACTGATCTGATGATGGAGCAAGCAGGTGGTCATAGGAACACTGTAATAATCATACAATCCTACAGAGTTTGGGCTCTTAGAATCGTCTCAGTGAGTAGTTGATAGATGTTAAAGCTTGTCTCAAAAATTTGATTCTGATAGTAATTTCTGTGATTTATGATAATAAGCTATAGACAAAAACTGTTATTTAAAATTTGTGTATTGTTGCTGTTCATGTGATACTCTCAAAGAACATCTTAGAAGCTTTAGTATAAAATTTCCAGCTATCACATTTGGATGGGGAGCCAAAAGATAGCGGAGTCTGTGCCACATGTGTGGTGCGTCTCCGGGAAGCTGTGGCGTTTCGACAGCAAGTACTGCAGAGCGAAGAGGCCTTTCTTAACACTAAACTAGATAATAAGGATGGTGAGTACATGCTATGCTGGCCCACCTCGATGGGGAGCCAATAGACAACGGAGTCTGTGCCACATGCTTGATGCGTCTCGGAGAAGCTGTCGCGTTCAGGCAGCAAGTACCGCAGAGCGAAGAGGCCTTTCGTAACGCTAAGCTGGATAATAAGTATGGTGAGTACATGCTATGCTGGCCGACCTCGACGGGAGCCAAAAGACAACGGAGCCTGTGGCACATGTGTGGTGCGTCTTTGAGAAGCTGTGGCGTTCCGGCAGCAAGTGCTGCAGACCGAAGACGCCTTTCTTAATACTAAGCGAGATAATAATGATGGTGCGTTATGTTATGCTTATGCTGCTTGCTATTTAAACTCCATTTTATAATATTAATTTCAAAAACGAAATCAACCCATTTATTGTAAATAATTAAATAATAAATTCACTTTTTGCATAGGAACATAATTGGTTTTTGACTTATATATGGTAAGGTACAGAAGTATGCAAAACAATGAAAGGGAAGGTGGCTCAGCTTATGTTAAGGCCAACAGCCCACAAGGACAATTGGTGACCGCTGTTATTCTGCCACCCCCGTGACTTAATAACTAAATACATTTTGGATGACTATCATGTGCAATGCAATTGTTTTTGTAGACATGTTCTTAAAATCAGATTTCACTATAACATTTTTATTGTCCTGTTTCAGAAGTAATGATAGAATTGGACACAAAGGTGAAGATAGAACCGGTGGCTCCCGACTCTGACACGTCGGTGGGGGATCGTGACGATGATCATGATTATGGTAGGTATCTTCTATCTTCTTCTTCTATCTATCTATCTTCTATACATATAACAAAGCTGAAGAGGGTCTAAAGTCTGTACATGGAAGATATTCGAAAAAAAATTGGCCGGGGATACTTAAAATCGATAACAGAACACGTTCCAACAGTTTTAGGGATTTTTGTCTGTTTGTCTGTTTATTTGTACACGCATCACGTGAAAACGGCTGAAAAGATTTTGATGTAAACTTTACTAATCGGTCGAAAAAATCCCCGGCCAGGTAGGCTATAAAAATTCAACCCTTAAAAGGGGGGGTGGCCTACATTTGCTTGAGTTAAGTTTGCACCTGAATCTTATCGCGCTACTTAGGAAGGAGGTGCAAACTTCTCTGAAACATGTGTTACGAGCCCACGAGTATCGAGTACCTTGCTATACTAACAGGTGGCGCTAAAATTAATACCTTATTGCCAAATTTATACTCATATTATAAATTCGAAAGTGTGTCTGTCTGGCTGTCTGTCTATCTGTCTGTCTGTCTGTCTGTCTGTCTGTTACCTCTTCACGCTTAAACCGTTCAACCGATTTTGATGAAATTTGGTATGGAGATGGTTGAGTCCCGGGTTTAAGGCTACTTTTTATCCCGGAAAAATATCCTCATCCGCGATTAATGAATTTAAGCCGGACGAAGTCGCGGGTAGAAGCTAGTAATTATAGGCTGCTGACGTATGCAAATTACGTCAAAATAAAATCGAACGATATACTTTTTTTTCTCTTTTTATTTAAGGAGCTTTTTCGCTATTGCGAATATGCCGCCCCATAGGACAAGTACGTAAATATACATTTCAAGTCTTAACCTAAGTGTAAATATATATAGTTATCTGTCTTCAAGAATATACTGAATATGGACATGACTACAATTGATTTCAGAGTTTAGAATTTTATTGTTGAACTAAATAATCGTATTTTTTTCTGTATTAGATATTTTCAGGCAATTTTTGTTATAAAACGAAATAGATATAAACACTTTATAGTCTCAAGAGGTGACAATAGGGTACATGCATGAATTTTTTTATCGCTTTTCTTAACTAAATATCAAAATACTGTAAAGACTATTTCAAAATGTGAAATTAAAATTAAAATCGGCTAAGAAATACTTGTAATATAGGCATTTTAAACTACTAATTAGACAGAGAGGTCCGATATGCACTGTTACGTCACAGTCTACGACGGTCATATAAACTCCATATTAAATTCTGTTTTGCAAGAAAGAGATAGAATGAAATGTTTGATGGCTTATATCTTGGTTATTTTTATAGTTATTCGAAAAAATATTTTTGTCTACTGTTTGTTATATGAATGAGCTTTTAATAAAGCAAAAATAAAAATGCATGCTATTCCCTATTAAGTAGAGAGGATCATTATGAGTTTTATCTCCTCTGCTAACGAAGTTGTTTAATTTATTCTCGACTAGCTTCTGCCCGCGACTTCGTCCGCCTTAAATTCGTTTATCGCGGATAAGGGTATTTTTCCGGGATAAAAAGTAGCCTATGTCCTTCCCCGGGACTCAAACTATTTCCATACCAAATTTCATCCAAATCGGTTCAGCGGTTTAAGCGTGAAGAGGTAACAGACAGACAGACAGACAGACAAACACACTTTCGCATTTATAATATTAGTATGGATTTTTTTTTAATTTTTTTATTTTTTTTTATTATAAATAGATGGGCATTTGACCGCAATCTCACCTGTTGTTAAGTGACGATGCGGTCAAGGATGTATCATGCCCGTCTAGAAACAGCCTATTCACTCTTGTTTTGAACACGCCCAAATTATAATGGTCGGGGAACACACTCGCAGGCAACGAGTTCCACTCCTTTGCGGTACGCATGATAAAAGTTGCACCATAGCGCTTCGTGCGGATTCGCGGAATATTGACCACGTGCGGATGGAACGAACGCACGCGTCGTGTGTCCCGATGATAGAAAGGGGCTGGTGGAATTAAATCATGTAATTCCCCCGCACACTCACCGAAATGTAACCTGTAAAAGACCGACAGACGAGCGACCCTACGTCGATGCTCAAGGCTCTGCAGCTTAGTGTCAGTTAGAGTAGGGTCGCCAATAAGCCGCCTAGCTCGTTTGTCAATCGAGTCCAAAGTGGCCAGTGGATGTGCCCTAGTGATTACATATAACTTTATAATGTTCTGTTTGAATAGAACCGGAATGCAAAGTAGAGGTGGAGCTGAAGCCAGAGCCGAAGGAGAGGCCGCGAAGGAAGGGCCGCACGCGGGGAATGAAGAAGGAACTATTGGACCGCGCGCTGGACCTGCAGGACAAGCTGGACCAGATGCTGGACCAGCCACGTGAGTACCGACTGCGCTAGAGCCGAAGGAGAGGCGACGTAGGATCGAGGGGCTATTGGACCGCTGCAGGACAAGCTGGACCTAGCCACGTGAGTACCGACTGCTAGAGCCGAAGGAGAGGCCTCGAAGGAAGGATTGTCTGCGGAAAACGAAGAGGGAGCTGTTGGACCGCGCGCTGGACCTACAGGACAGGCTAGACTAAATGCTGGACCAGCCACGTGAGTACCACTGTGCTAGAGCCGAAGGAGAGACCGCGAAGGAAGGGCCGTCTGCGGGGATCGAAGAGAGACTTGTTCCACCGCGCGCCGGACCTACAGAACAGGCTAGACCAAATGCTGGACCAGCCACGTGAATACCGACTGTGCCAGAGCCGAAGGAGATGCGACGGATGATCGAACAGCTTCCATGCGAGGCGTTTAAGAGTTGCGATGCCGCAGACACAGATTTACAAATGCTTAGGTTACACTTATAACACCTTTGCTATTGTTTCGCGGGTTAAATATAATGCCAGAATTGGCCACGAATGGTTTTGTAAAAAGAGAAAAAATACGACACAAGAAAATAAATAAAATAATGTATTCTTTATAATGAAATATAACAGATGCACACTTACAGGGTTATATTTAACCCCACCCAAAAAATATATATTTGTGGTGATTTGTATTTACGTTTTTTGGCCGCATTTAATATCTAATTTTTAAATTCTAAACCCCTAGACGTCTGAAAGTGGAATGAGCTTTTAGTGCATGTGACCATTTGAAGACCTTGGGGACTGCTTGATTGAAAGGCAGTTCAGGTGGTTATGGTAATGGTAATAATTTTTATTTAAATATCTGCTTCTTATATAGTAAAACTAGGTTAACATTTTTATAATTTGCGTTGGTAGTTGCGAACCTAGTGTTCTCAACTACCGCGATACTAAACACATAAAATTAGAAATAGATAAAATTAGATTTAATTACAATAAGGGAAACCTACATGTAGGTAGTTGGGAACGCCGAGTTTCTCAACTACCTCAGTACGCTACGCGTCCCGCGGCGCGCGTGCATATAAGGCGTGCTGCAGTCCGCGCTCGTTCTTTCTGCTGCCGGCCGCCGTCGAGTGAACATCGCCTCGTGCTCCGTGCTTCGTGCCACATACTTCGCACCTGCAACGCTGACTCCTCACCGAGGCAGAGCACAACGTCAATCCTGTCTGTTTCTACTTGATTCAGACGTCAATCACGCTACAGTCTGTTTCTATGTGATTCGGACGTCAATCAACTACATGATCATGCCAACGTTTCTCTGAATGTTACAGTATGGGGTTCTTCGGGCAGGGAGTGGATAGGTTATTAAAGGGTTGGGAACACGCTCGTAATGCCCCTGGCGTTGCAAGCGTTCATAGGCTGCGGTGACTGCTTAACAACAAGCAGGCCGTACGCTTGTTTGCCACCTTAGTTGTAAAAAAAGTGTTCTCTGTTATTAAAAGAAAAAAAGTGTATTTTTCTGTTATTACCAAATAAACAACAATTATTTTCAAAATTTAAATAACTAGGACGCCAAATATACTTTCGATAACCACCAAATAGATAGAATCAGGAATGAGGAGATCCGTAGACGAACCAAGGTCACTGACATAGGGCAATGGGCACAGCACATAGCTAGAAGAACCGATGGCCGTTGGGGTAGAAAGGTTCTCGAGTGGAGACCGCGTACCGGCAAGCGCAGAGTGGGAGGCCACCCGCAAGGTGGTCCGACGACCTGGTTAGGGTTGCGGGGGCTCGCTGGATGCGGGTTGCCTCTATCCGGCCCATGTGGAAATTTATTGAGGAGGCCTGTGTCCAGCAGTGGACGTCCTATGGCTGAAATGATGATGATGATGATGAACCACCAAAGGGTTAACCGGATTCCTTGGGTGGTTGTAGAGTTTGAGCGCCCAGACTGACGTGTAGTCGACTTGGACAGGCGTCCTAGCCGTTGTTCTTGTCTAGGCTCCAGGTCTATAGCCTCGCGGGGTATAGAAGCTTAGAAAGCGTATATTTAACGGACTAAAGTCGGAGATCGAATTAGAGATAAAATGTAAACAAACAACTGTCAACGTCAAAGTAACGTGACAGGGGTAAATCATATTTTTAACTTATTTTTTTAATAATTGACCAAATGTTTGTTTAACACTTTCGCAACCAAGAACCCGCCTGGTAGGCACTCGTAATGTTTGCTCAGATGCCGGCTAAGCCCGCCAGGCGGGCAGTAGCTATAAACCTACACGCCACGCCAAAGAACTCGCCTGGCGGGCACACATGGCATCTTCGGCACCACAGGGCTGACACTAACAGACAGGTTTTAATACTTCTGATTATTATGTGGTCGAAAAGTAGGTACAGTTGATTTTAAATATACAGGCAGTGTGTTTTTACGTCACCTAATGCGATTAAAAAATAAAAATATTTAATTTTATTCACGTATACGACAGTTACTTGGCACAGCCCTGAGCAACCGCCTAGTGCCCGCCTAGCGAGCACGCGGCGTGCGGCGATGCGTTGCTCGTCTTAGCCCGCCTGGCGAGTTAAGTCGGTTTCTGGGGTATTGTTCAAAATTTTGCCCGGTTGCGAAAGTGTTAAATGCAACAATAAAAAACTACAAACAACGAGAAGCATATTCGTTCGACAAACAGTCAGCACGTATTTTTGCACTACAAAAGGTGGTGCAGAAAATGTTTTAATTTGTATTGCTTAAGTATAGGCTAGTCATGAAAAATGTAAGTTTTCCACCTTGTGGGGTCACAGCGTTAGCCGCCATCTTGAATTGAAGAGGCCAAATTTGGTTCTTTTTTACATACTGCTTCAACAGTTGACTTTATGACTAAAATGTCTATGTGAAGTATAAAGACAATAAAATTATATCCAATAAAGACAATACTAGAAGGTTTCGAATAATCAGGTTGACACTGCAATTAAATAAATAAATATTACGGGACAATTTTACACAAATCGAACTAGTCCCATGGTAAGCTCAATAAGGCTTGTGTTATGGGTACTAGATGACGATATATCGATACTGTTATACAGTTGTAAAAATGAAATGTCTGTACATTGAAGATATTTTCAAAATATTGATTGTTACTGACTATTTAGCGGTTACTAAAACGAAACATATTTTTTTGAATTGTATGTGTGTTTGTATGTGTCGTTGTGGTAAGCTGGGTATTTCCAAATGGTTATAGGATACTTTTTAACCGACTGTACTAAAAAAAAAAAAGAGGGCTTGTGACTTTTTCTCCTCCGCGATCGAAGTTGCCGTTGTCGAGTAAAAAGCATCCTATAACCGCCTGGAGATACTAGTTGAAATCTGTTTAGCCGATTTGGCGTGATGAAGCCACAACGACACATACAAACGTACAAAAAATAAAATATTTTTCGTTTTAGAGACCTCGAAATAGTCCGTAACAATCATTTTTTTTGAAAATATCTTCAATGTACAGACATTTCATTTTTACAATTTTATAATAATATAGATGTCCATTTCCTATTTTCCAGCATCTCCACCGCCGAAGAAGCCGAAGCCGAAACAGAAGAAGGACATCGATCATGACCACATGGTGTTCAGCAACACGCTCACCATCGTGCTTCACTCCTACGTATGCCCGTTCCACAATCGGATCAGCAATTATTACTGTTACTACTGCAAGGTACAAATAAATACATGACTCGTGCTCGAAAAGTAGCTTAGCGTTTCAAGTTAGGGCTAACATCGTTTTAGCCCCTAGGGCGAAAGCCATTTTGACACTTTAATTGAGCTTGGATTCATAATGGTTAACTCAGTTATAGCAATTCGTAAAGCATTTACTGTGCAAGCAGAGTTAAACAACAGATGGTCAAGGTACTGAGGTTATTAACTGAAGGCGGATACGTGTTCAGCAAGACTCTCGCCATCGTGCTTCACTCCTTTGTCTGCCCGTTTCATAATCAGCAACCATTACCGTTACTACTGCAAGGTACAATATCATGGCTCGTGCTCGAAAAGTAGCATAGCGTTTAAGTTAGGGCTAACATCGTTTTAGCCCCTAGGGCTAAGAGCCATTTTGACACTTCAGTTGAACTTCGATTCATAATGGTTAGCTCAGTTATACCAACCCGTATAACAATTTGTGCAAGCAGAGTTAAACAACTAAAAGTCCCCTACATACAGGTATTCTATAACCATCTGGAGATACACAGCTACCCGTGTACCAAAAATAGTTGATATTCGTTTAGCCGATTTAGCGTGATGAAGCCACAACGACACATACAAACATTTCATTTTTGCAATTTTATAATAGTGTAGATGTATTTGAGAATTGTTCTTCCATTTTCCACTGAGATTTTTTTATTGGAAAAGTCTATTTACTCAGTAAAAGAATTCATAGATATTATTAGATAGCCATTTAACTATATGTTAAATCATCCAAAAGACCGTCATTATTTGTATTTTTCTTTTATATGTTAGTTATAAGAATTACATATTATTACATTTTTTATTTTCATTGTTTGACATTATTATTTGATTGCACTCTGACATTGATTGGTACCTACATGCTGATATTATTATTACACTTTTTGTTTTACAAATATCATGATAATAATCACAATTTTTGCAATTTATTAGTGGATCACTCCACTAGCGTTATTATTATAAACAAAGATCAGAAACAAATGAAAAAATTTTTCGACGATACTGGACTCGAACCAGTGCCTTGAGCCTGACCGGGGCAGCACGCTCTACCATCTGAGCTAATCGTCCACACCAGCAGTCGACGAATTTTGTCATCTGTTCTTGCTTATGGATCTCTGTATGGTGCATCCGACTCTTTAGCCGTTAGCGCCGCCTAGTGCAGAACTATGAGGTTACTTTCACCCCGAGCAGATACCTTTACGCTAGTGGAGTGATCCACTAATAAATTGCAAAAATTGTGATTATTATCATGATATTTGTAAAACAAAAAGTACAGTCTTGATAATAGCGCCACCTCTCGCCAAGCAATGGTACCTGTAAAGGTATCTGCTCGGGGTGAAAGTAACCTCATAGTTCTGCACTAGGCGGCGCTAACGGCTAAAGAGTCGGATGCACCATACAGAGATCCATAAGCAAGAACAGATGACAAAATTCGTCGACTGCTGGTGTGGACGATTAGCTCAGATGGTAGAGCGTGCTGCCCCGGTCAGGCTCAAGGCACTGGTTCGAGTCCAGTATCGTCGAAAAATTTTTTCATTTGTTTCTGATCTTTGTTTATAATGATATTATTATTGTTTATTTTATTTGATTTTTGAATGTACGAGTATACTGTTGTGTACTATATACTAGTGTTGTTCTTCCTAAGTTTCTCTTTTATATATATAATTTGGCGATCGCTTTATGATAATGAATGTAAACTGAGATGCTTTTGTATAAAATTTACATGAACATTGTAATGATGAGATCAATAAACTAAACTAAACTAAACATTTACCAGGACCAGTTCACTAACCCCAATGAGCTCCGTGAACATACCCTGACCCACGAGCCAGCCACGTTCGAGAGTATGACTGAAAACAAGAAGATCCCCAAGATCGACATCACTAGGTAGGTATATCCAATAGCGGGTATTTTCCTTGGATCTAAACATTCAGCGTCAACATCTCCCAGGGGCGATTCTGATGACTTCTAAACTTGAAGAAGAATTACTCCGAAAAACTTATTAACCCACATACATTTCGTTAAGAAACTGCCTATTTTTTCGATACATAATAATAGGGCACGCATTGTAACAATTGATAGATTCCAGGCGTTACTTTGCGGAATTCCATATTAGATTAATGGATTATAGTACCTTTTCTGTTCCGCTAAATAGTCTCTTGGTTAGATGTGACAACAAATTGTGCTCACTTGCGCATATTTTCATGCAGTTTCCACAAATCGAACTTGATTTTACGGTTGGACGCCGGACTGCGTCTCCTGATGATGCCTCGTAGAGGCAACACGTGTCGAGGATTATACTGTATGGTGATGTTTTGTTGTATTTTCATGCGCATTTTTTTGTGGAAACTGCATGAAAATATGCCCATGTGAGCACAACTTATTGTCACTTCTAACCAAGACACTATTTCACGGAAACGCAAAGGTACTATAATCCATTAACCATTGAAATAATAGATTAATGTATGTATCTACCGTACATATATCACGTCATGCCAGTTCGCTAACTCAATATTACAGGGTTCTATGTTACATTTTGAGGCCAGTTAAAATTAGACTATATGTCCCTATGACAATGTTCAAAGTTCAATTCTCTAAGAGTGAAACATAGAACCCTGTAATATTGGGCCAGCGAGTTGTCTAACCTAGATCGATTGTGGACGTTGCTGTTCGGACGCACTTTAGAAAAAATATTACACCTATTTAATAAATCTGTTTAACAAAATTACTTTCCCATATTATTTGTATAATCGGAAACTGTGACTGGATAAATTATTCGCTCGTTTAAAAATTACAAGCTCTGTAAACAGCTAAAACGTCTGCCCGTTCCATAATTGGGTCAGCAACTATTACTCGTACTGTTGCTACTGGTACAGTACGACTCGTGCTCGAAAAGTAACTTAGCGTTTCAAGTTAGGGCTAACACCGTTTTAGCCCCTAGGGCTAAGAGCCATTATTACACTATTATTGAACTTCACGTCATAATGGTTTAAAAATCAAAATCATTTTGATTTTTTGATTTGATTTTGACACTATTATTGAACTTCACGTCATAATGGTTAGGTCAGTTATCAGTTATAGCCCCTCATAAAACAATTACTGCGCCAGCAGAGACAAACTACAGGTGGCCTGTTGGAATGTACAAAATCTTACACATACTTAGACATTTTGATATGATTGTAATTTTATTTTGTAGTAGGTATTATATCTATGGATAATGAACATTATTTATGAATCATGAATTACACATCTTTACATATTTGTAATTTTCAAATTAATACTTGATGTTTTATCTTTGCCGGTTTGTAATTTTCAAATTAATACTCGATATTTTATTAACTGTTGTATAAAAATGAAGTTTCGTGATAACGACATGCTTCAATGCAATGCTTCAAATAAATGTATGCTTTAAAAGTCAACCATTAGTAAACATCCTTAACATGGTAACATAGTGGAAAATACCACATCTTTATACTTTACTTTACAGTAGTCTACAGTTATTAGATATTTATCAAAACTATTGTAAATAATAGCCTAATTATGTATCTTTCTTAATTACTATTCCACAAAACGCAGCTATAATCAGATTTTCTTAGAATATACATTTCAGTCGGAGACGCCGAAAAATTATGTACAAAGTAGAATGACACTGTCAAGTCTAGCCCGCAATAAAAATAAAACATATTTTGAACCAAAATTTCACCAAAGGGCAACCTAAAGTTTAAATATTAAACTTTCAGGATAGACTGCCGACTTTGCCCGGAGAAGATCACGAGCTTGGAAGACTTCAAACAGCATATAACCAGTGTACATAACAAAGTGATATACCCTGTAGATAACGAATTTTTAAAGTTCAAACTAACATTAGACAACATTAAGTGTACAGAGTGTAACAGCAGTTTCCCTTACTTCGACAGTTTGAAGAAACACATGATCGAACACTTCGGTACATATATTTGTGATCAGTGCGGTGCATGCTTCTTAGAGCAGAATTCTCTACGGACTCACATCAAAACTCACAGCAAAGTGGAAGCCAATTTTCCTTGTGAGATCTGCGGGAAGAATTTGAAGTCAAAGTACAGTCGATACTTACATGTGGCAACGGTGCATGAGAAGAAACCAACGGTGAACTGCTACAAATGTGAAGCTAGCTTCCTGTCGTATGCTTTGAGGAATCGACATCTCATAGAAGTCCACGGGGATAAGAGAACTTTCCCATGCAAACTTTGTGATAAAGTCTACAACCGGAGGAAAACTTTGATGGAGCATAACCGAAGAAATCATTTAAAAGTGTATCGGCACCAATGTGATTTGTGCGAGCAGAGATTCTATCTGCCTTCGAGATTAAAAGAGCATATGGCTACTCATACCGGTGAGAGGAACTTTCGGTGTGAGTTCTGTGATAAGTGCTATCCGAGGCTTCAGTCGCTGCAAGAACATGTCCGGTCCCACACTAATGAGAGGAGGTACAAGTGTGATATTTGTAATGCTGCGTTCACACAGAATGGCAGTCTAAAGAATCATATGAAGAGTCATCACCAGGGTTTTGACATTGCAAACTACGCGTGATAGACTGAATCGCTTATTACTTTGCATACATGGGCGTTTTAAAAAGTAAACCCGTGTGGGTCAACTTTTTCTTTATGTTATTCTGTCCGGTAACTCAGGAGTCACAATAGTGACAGAGTTACTTAGACATACTGATGACCCCAGAATAAGGCTAAACCCTTACCTGGTATGCGGGGCTCTGCTGGGTTCGAATATTTTATCCCTAGCTGCTCGTGAGAACGCAAATGGCGGCGATGTGGTTCGCAACCCATCACGTCTCGGTCCCAGCGAGAGCGAAGAGTGGGCTATGGAGAACCGCTTTGCTACGTTGAATGTAAGGGGAGGAATTAATGATAAAATAGATGAAGTATGTCAAATGATGGATGCGAGAAATATTGATATTCTGTGTGTGAATGAGACAAAGCGTAAGGGTCGTGACAGCACAAAATTAAGAGATTAATGAATGTTGATGAAGCGGCAGTTGTATGCCAGGACCGTAGCAAGTGGAAGGAGGTAGTCTCTGCCTACCCCGTAATGGAAAAAAGGCGTGATTGTATGTATGTATGATGAGATGGGTTTTTAAAAAATTAATCTATAATGGCAACAAAAACTATTTTGTTTTAACTTATTTTATATTTATTAACTTAACTACATATTTAAAATCGTAGTTACCCTTATGGGCGCCCAGCGTGACTATGGGAAACCGTGCGCCACACGCCAACCAATAAGCCAAGAGAGTAGTTTCCTGGGTTAAAAAAATATTGTAATTAGTCCGTCAGATTTATCGTCAAAATTATAAAAAACGTGTTCGTGTCTTCGTCTAATGCCCGGACTGTCGGCCGCCCGGACGGCGCGAGGTGGGAGCGGGGGCGGAGACGGCGATGACGTCACAGCGCTGTTTCCGCCCCCGCGGTCGCCGCGCTGCCGGCGGGTGGCGGCCGGCGCGGACGGTGCGAGGTGGGAGCGGGGGCGGCGACGGCGATGACGTCACAGCGCTGTCTCCGCCCCCGCGGTCGCCGCGCTGCCGGCGGGTGGCGGCCGGCGCGGACGGTGCGAGGTGGGAGCGGGGGCGGCGACGGCGATGACGTCACAGCGCTGTCTCCGCCCCCGCGGTCGCCGCGCTGCCGGCGGGTGGCGGCCGGCGCGGACGGTGCGAGGTGGGAGCGGGGGCGGCGACGGCGATGACGTCACAGCGCTGTCTCCGCCCCCGCGGTCGCCGCGCTGCCGGCGGGTGGCGGCCGGCGCGGACGGTGCGAGGTGGGAGCGGGGGCGGCGACGGCGATGACGTCACAGCGCTGTCTCCGCCCCCGCGGTCGCCGCGCTGCCGGCGGGTGGCGGCCGGCGCGGACGGTGCGAGGTGGGAGCGGGGGCGGCGACGGCGATGACGTCACAGCGCTGTCTCCGCCCCCGCGGTCGCCGCGCTGCCGGCGGGTGGCGGCCGGCGCGGACGGTGCGAGGTGGGAGCGGGGGCGGCGACGGCGATGACGTCACAGCGCTGTCTCCGCCCCCGCGGTCGCCGCGCTGCCGGCGGGTGGCGGCCGGCGCGGACGGTGCGAGGTGGGAGCGGGGGCGGCGACGGCGATGACGTCACAGCGCTGTCTCCGCCCCCGCGGTCGCCGCGCTGCCGGCGGGTGGCGGCCGGCGCGGACGGTGCGAGGTGGGAGCGGGGGCGGCGACGGCGATGACGTCACAGCGCTGTCTCCGCCCCCGCGGTCGCCGCGCTGCCGGCGGGTGGCGGCCGGCGCGGACGGTGCGAGGTGGGAGCGGGGGCGGCGACGGCGATGACGTCACAGCGCTGTCTCCGCCCCCGCGGTCGCCGCGCTGCCGGCGGGTGGCGGCCGGCGCGGACGGTGCGAGGTGGGAGCGGGGGCGGCGACGGCGATGACGTCACAGCGCTGTCTCCGCCCCCGCGGTCGCCGCGCTGCCGGCGGGTGGCGGCCGGCGCGGACGGTGCGAGGTGGGAGCGGGGGCGGCGACGGCGATGACGTCACAGCGCTGTCTCCGCCCCCGCGGTTGCCGCGCTGCCGGCGGGTGGCGGCCGGCGCGGACGCACAAACGCGTGCACTGATAACGCTTTGTAAGCGAGAGATCTCTTGGTGGCAGATAAACCGCGCGTGGCTTTCGTTCACCAAACAATTATTATAGTTATAAGTTTCTTTTAATCCATACTAATATTATAAATGTGAAAGTGTGTCTGTCTGTCTGTCTGTCTGTCTGTCTGTCTGTCTGTCTGTCTGTCTATCTGTGTGTCTGTCTGTTACCTCTTCACGCTTAAACCGCTGAACCCATTGGAATGAAATTTGGTATGCAGATAGTTTGAGTCCAGGGAAAGGACATATGTTACTTTTTATCCCGGAAAAATACCCTCATCCGCGATAAACAAATTTAAGGCGGACGAAGTCGCGGGCAGAAGCTAGTGTTAAATAAATGAAAAAAAAAGTCTTATTATCAAAAAATATTAGACACGTATTTTTTCTTTTGTCAATCAAACAAAAAAGACAAAGATAAAGCGCGTCAAAGTTTGGGAGTGGGGGCGCGTGACGTCGCGACGTCCCAAAAACGGTCGCACGGCGTGACGTCACGGGGAACTTTAACGGGCTGTATCTTCATCATTTTTTGTTTTTTTGCCAAAAGAAAAAATATGTGTCCAATATTTTCTGATGATGTAACTGGCGGACTAATTTTTAGGATGCAAGCCTATTGTATGATATCGTATAGCGGAAAATGACGCCGTGGCGTCTGGGGCACAATTTTCCGTTGACGGGATTTCCCGTCATTGGCGCTCAAAGGGTTTTAGAGTGACTCAGGAGACTTACCATGGCAGCGAGGTACAAAAAAAGTAGATTGCCAAAAATGTTCGTATTTGTCTTGCTGTCTCAATGGGGAATGGATAAAAATTTTCAAAAATCTTGAAATTTTCTTTATAGGTAGGGATAAGCCTCCTTATTATCGGAAAAAAATTACAGATTTTTCTGTGGCTTAGAAAAAAAATGAAAAGATGAAAAGATATTGGTGGGCCTATATGCCCGCCTTATACGACGGTATACGTTACATTTAGGTACAGCCATTTTAATCGAAAATATTCTCTCTTGCCTTACCGTATAAGGCGGGCATATAGGCCCACCAATACCTTTTCATTTTTTTTCTAAGCCACAGAAAAATCTGTAATTTTTTTTCCGACAATAAGGAGGCTTATTTCTACCTAGAAACAAAATTTCAAGATTTTTGAAAATGTTCATCCATTCCACATTAGCGGGGAGTATGTTGAGAGAGCAAGATAAATACAAACTTTCCGACATAATTATATTGCAAAAAAATATTTACTACATGATGACTGAAATCAAAATTCTAATTAGTCCAGATAATATTGGACACGTATTTATTGCTTTTTCAAAATAATAAAAAAATACTCAGATAAATCGCATTAAAGATTAGGAGTAGGGCTCGTGATGTCACTCCTAAGTAAAATTTTCACTTAGGAGTGACGTCACGCGACATTTTGACCTTTATTTTTCGATTATGTAAAAAGAGAAAAAAATACGTGTCTAATATATTTTATTAATCTACATGACGGGCTAATTATTATAATTCAGTCATCATTCAGTCATGCCTATTATCGTTGGTCATACATTAGTTGTATTGAAAATGACGTAACAACCAAAATGTTTTATCTAAAAGGCAACTAGAATTCTAGATAATGTGTATAATATATTTAAAAATGTATGATTTTGTATTTATTGTATAGTATAAAATGTAATTAAATTATATGATTTTATTTGGCAGTTTTCATTCATCGGTGTTAAATGTAAAGGAACCGGCCAAGAGCATGTTTGACTATGCTCAGTTTAGCGTTCCGCAGCCGTTTTTACAAAAAAAAAGTGTGAAAAAGTGCACTAGTGAAAGAGCTTATCTCTGCGGTACTTAAGTCCTCTTGCTGGGAAACGCAGTTTTTCGGCCGATTATGATATAATCATTTTCGTCGAAATTATTTTTTACAAATATAATTTTACACAAATAGAACTAGTCCCATGGTAAGCTCAATAAGGCTTGTGTTATGGGTACTAGACGACGATATATTTAATAGATATATTACTTATATACATAGAAAACATCCAAGACTTACGAACAAAATATTTATGCTCATCACACAAATATTTGCCCTTACCGGGACTTGAACCCAAGTCCTCAGCTTCGCAGGCAACGTTACTACCGCTGAGCTAAACCGGTCGTATTAAGCTTTACCTTTGTAATCCATACTTAATATTATAAATGTGAAAGTGTGTCCGTCTGTCTGTTACCTCTTCACGCTTAAACCGCTGAACCGATTAGGATGAAATTCGATATGGAGATAGTTTGAGTCCCGGGGAAGGAAACAGGCTACTTTTTATCCCGGAACAATACCCTTATCCGCGATAAACGAATTTAAGGCGGACGAAGTCGCGGGCAGAAGCTAGTTATTTCATATTTTTCTGGACATAAGGTTCAGATAATATAGTGCGCACGCTTAATTTATGCTACTTTCAGAACGATTATTTCCGAAAATATTCCCAAAAAAAAAATAGAAACCTCAAAATATTTTTAAAAATAATTGTCGAAATATGTGCTACACCTTTCATCATTTTCAGTTTCGGTTACAAGCATGGAGTGCCTTACATGAAAATGTATAATATCTTCAAAACTAAGCCAGATTTGACTGGGGTAAATTTTTTGCTCCTAATGACATAAAGAATGCGTGGTTTAAATCTTTCGAGTTTCTCGCAGGTACTTTGTATTTCGAGATCCATAGAATATTAGTAACAAACTTAAAAGATTCGTTGTTAATGAATAGATAAATTAGATAGCTTTAATTTCCGAACGGTGTAAAATATCTTATCTGTTTACAAAGTAGTTTAATAGTCTCTGTTTTTTAAATATTATAATTAGTAATGAGGTAGCCTGGGAGTTTTTCTTTGCAGCGTTTCTTTTCTCCTCAGTACGCCCCATTTGTGAAATGCAGCTTGGTAAATTATTAGAATAAAATAATTAATCCCTTCTGGCACATGTGTAACTGTCTTTACAGCTTAGGCATGTATGTACACCTTTATTTGTTTTTTCAAAAATGGGTAGTTAACACAAATTGTAACTTTGACAGAGGAAAATACATCTTTTCTCAGTCCACCCGTGACCATGGAAAGCTGGAAAGCTTCCGAAACGTCGGGAACTAAAATGAGATAATATACGCGATATAATCCGTTAAATTGTTTTATTTCAATAGATAGCTTTATTTATTTCATGATAAAATAACAGTATAAATTTGCTTAATGTCAATGATACAAGTATTTAAATCATAATCGTCATGACTTATGTAAGTACAATAATAATAAAATGAGAATAATAACAACGGCAAATATGCGAAAAATTAATAACAGGTACAAAAATATACAAAATAAAATTAATAAGATGAGCACAAAACAACAGACATTTGCCTCCCCATACAGAAAACGATTGATCAAACTAATTTTCTGTTTTAAACACAATTAATTGGCCTGTAATTGGCTTTCTGATACTTATTCTATGCCGCAAATGTATTACTTTTAGCTGATGGTTCTCCGAATAAATAAAATAAAATAAAATAAATAAACATACCAAATCCTGATTGGTGGTCTTCATAGAGCATATAGGCATGAAGGGGGAGGTGTCAAAACAAAAAAGTTTTTTTTTTAAATTTCTAATCACTTTTTTTGAGGGTTATTAACTATTTGGGGAGGTGTAACCCACCGGGGGATGTACCACCCACATAATCTCTACCACCAAATACTCCAACTCAATATCCAGGTGCTGACTGGTACTCTTCATAAAACATATAGGCGGCAATGAAAGGGGCGCTGTCGCCACCAAAAAGTTTTTTTTAGGGGGCGCTATCGCCCCCAAGAAGTTTTTTTTTCTAACTATATTTTTTGAAGGTTATTAACTATTCGGGGAGGTGTAACACACCGGGGGATGTACCACCCACATAATCCCTACTTTCTCAAATTCTCCATCTCAATATTCTGGTGCTGCTTCTTAACATGATTCCTCAAACTAACGTTCTGCGTAAAAGTAGCATCACAGACCCCACACCTATATTTATTCTCACTGTGACTCTTCATATGCAACCGCAACGCCCTAAGTCTCGGGTACGACTTGCCACAATACTCACAACGGAAATTCCTTTCCCCCGTATGAGTTGTCATATGCTCCTTCAACTGGCAAGGTAAGTAGAACATTCTGTCACAAATATCACACTTGTGTTTGGATATCTTCAGATGAGCCCGGCGATTATGCTCCCTCCAAGATTTTCTGTTGTCGTAAGATCGCTCGCAATGTTCACAAGCGAATTCCCTCTTCTCACCATGAACCTCTATTCTGTGTCGACATCTTAAAGCGTAAGAGAAGAATACTGCATCGCACTTCCCACATTGATATGTCGGCTCTTTCTTGTGAGTCGTCGCTACATGTAGATATCGACCGTTTTTCGACTTGAAATCCTTCCCGCACTCCTTACAAGGATAGTTTACTTCAGGCTTCTTTTGGTGTATCTTTTGATGCTCCGTCAACCGTCGCTCTTCAAAGAAATGCGCGCCGCAAACATCACATATACAGCTCCCATAATGCACCGCCATATGGTTCCGAAGCGCGTGGAAGTACCCAAAAGTGCTGCTACAAACTATACACGACAAATGACTTAGCGTCAATCTGAACTGCAGGACTTCATTTTGGATCTTTGGAAACAAAAACTTGCCATGAACTTGAGTTATGTGTGCTTTGAAAACGTCCAAATCCTCAATCTTCTCCTCGCATAATCTACAGTCAATTCTTAAGACGTCTATTTGAGGAATTTTTCGATTTACCCTAACCAAGTCCTTGTATTTGGTGGGGTCGTGGGACGAGGTGTGGTCTCGGAGTTCTTTGGGGTCGGTGAAGACTTCTCGGCAGTACACGCAGTGGTAGTCGCTGAAGGAGGTCTCGAAAGGACACACGAAGGAGTTCTCGACTATGGTCGCGCAATTGTAGAACTGCTTGTCGTCCTTGTCCATGCATTTGAGACGGGGTTTCTCTTGAGGTTGTTGTTCTGTAATTAAATTATTTTGTTAATAAATATGCATACTTGCAGTTCTGACCTACGCTACGGTGCGCAGACTTGGTCTCTGACAGAAGCTCAGGAGTCTAAACTAGAAATGTGTAAGTGATAAGTGAATGCAACTGATATCACAAACGTAATATATATCACGCATCACTCGGACAAACAAGCATCACACCGAACATCACTCGATAGAATCTTACTCTTGCGCTGGCGCGGCTACCAATCTATTAGAAATGTTTTATCTCGCTCTCACTCAGCGCACGGTAACGTGACGGCCAGCGTCGGTGATCGATATCGTAAGATCTTTTACCACAAGATTACCTATTGCCGGCCACGCAATATTATCGCGATTGCGTACAGCGTACTTAAGAGTCCCCAGTAAGCTCGGTTCTCCATACAAACGTAGTTACGCTCTCATTTTCAAACGACTAGGTAGTTTGCTCTGAAACTTTGTATTTAGAATAAGTTAAGGTATATGCAGGCCTGTAATTAGTTTATGTAGCTTCAGATACCATAGTAAAAAAAATACAGCGAATTTAAGTTTTTCATACAAAACTTGTTTTTGCTGTATTTCGTTTGTTTTATAAACTGCAGGCATATAAACTAGATATACCTCATGTCATTGTATATGCAAATTTTCGTTACAATCCAACACGTAGTTTTAAAATAAGAACGAAACTTCGTTTGTATAGGAAGGTGAAATTCGGCCGAGCTTACTGCGGACTCTTAGTGAATGTGAACTATAGTGACCGGCCACAGATAATGTTTCCAGTCATGTGATATTACGTTTAGAGAGATGTGGCATCACTTTGCGAAATACTGTTTGGCGCATGTCTAGTCTAAACTCGGAGTTTGGTAAAGGCCCATGGATCGCAGTATATTAGGTGTAAAACTAATAGATCGAATCCGGAACACCACACTACGCTCCAAGAACCAAATCATCGATGTAGCTCGGAAATCGGCCAAGTTGAAGTGGGACTGGGCTGGTCATATTTGCCGCATGCCGAACGAGTTGTGGGCCAAGATAACCACAGAGTGGAAACCCAAAACCTCGAAACGGAGACGCGGCAGATCTTGCCGGTGATGGCGGGACGACTTAGACCCCTTTTTGGAAGACTGGCCAGAGGTAGCTTTGATCAAGGATCAGTGGAACAAGTAGGCCAAATTTTAACTCAATGGGAAATCGGGTAGAGGGTCAAATTTAACTTGCAAAATTTGACCCACGGTTAGTTAAATAAAAGCTTGTAAAAAATCCCCTATGACATGCAGATCACGAACTATCATATTTGTAAAGCTTGGAGATGGGCGTGATCATATTAAATCACTATACATTGCAGGTTCAGAGCGAAACATACTCAAATGCGTCAGTGAGGGCAGCTACCAGAACCCTAATATTTTGCGGGGTCTGTCTCCTCCCTCTTTACATTTGTGTGGCTTGACTCCGCCCCCTTGCCATCTGATAATGAACAAGACACAGCAGAATGTACCTCCTCTGACATGCTTTAGTAGCCGCAGCTTCTGACTAAGCGCGCGGATACCCCATACCGCGTCTCTATCCGTCTTGACTAAACATTTACGGTTACGGAGTCTGACTCCGCCTCCTTTCACAGCCAGACTGCCCCCGTCTCGCTGATACTGAATAAGATAATGCGTGAACATGTGACATACCTCCGTCCTGCTCCAACAAACGTAATTTCTGTCCAAGCGCGCGGAACCTCCTCAGTGCATCTCTATCCGTCTTCACTTTAAAGACTTTTCGTCGCTTACGTTTCCGTTTCTCTGACTCCTCCTTTTTCACGCTGGCATCTGATACTGAAACAATACGGTAATGGCACAGAATAAATAATAGAACGTTTTGAACAACAATTGTTTTATCGCTTTTCTTAACAAAATATACCGTAAAAACAACTTCAAAAAGTGAAATTATAAATAATATCGGCCAAGAAATAAGCATGATAAGGGCATTTTAAATTAATAATTAGACAGCGGTTTGCCAGAAAGTTCCGACATGTACTGTTACGTCATAGTACACTACGGCCATATGAACTCCATATAAAATTCTGTTTTGGTAGAAAGAGATAGAATGAAATGTTTGATGGCTTATATCTTGGTTATTTTTATAGTTATTCGAAAAAATATTTTTGTCTACTGTTTGTTATATGAATGAGCTTTTAATAAAGCAAAAATAAAAATGCATGAAATGAAAAACAGGCATCATGACATACTGCCACTATGCATATTAAAAAATAAAACTTGGATTTTTTGTTGTTTATTTCATTGCATGTTTGAAAAAAGCACTATACATACATACCTCGGCGGGAAATATGGGGTTGCCCGCCTCAGATGTACTATAATTTGTTTGTAAGAACTCACAATTGTCATCAATGTGGTCCGCATCCATGTCGTCGTCCATGTGTGTCTCAGCTGCCTCCATGTGTGTGTCACAAGTTGCTTCTGTGCCCTCTTTCTTCACTTCAGTATCCAGCTCGATTTCCACTTTACAGTCTGAAAACAAAAGCCTTAATATAAATGAAAAGTTTTTCACAAAAATATATTTTTTGTGACAAGCTTTTATTGCCGACTGTACTTTTCTATACTACTCATCGAGACGATTGTACAGAGCCCTAGCTTGGTAGGATTGCGTTATTTTATTACAGGGTTCCTATGACCACCTTCCGGCTCTATCAGGTTAAAAAAACACATGTTTGTAAATTGCACTGGCTAAAAAAAGAGTACCGATATTTTCGTTTAGTCTTCTACTTTTAGAAAACTTGCGGCGCCATGAAGCTACAGTTACACATGCTGATTACTAGCACGAAAGCATGCCACTATTGAGCAATTGCTACTTAGTAGTATGTGTGTCGAAACATTGCTAATAATGAGCATGCTCATTTTGAGTTTGCTCAAAGATCAACTGTCGTGCGATTTTTGGGCATGCTACCTGCAGCGCGGGTGGAGGGGGGTGTGCTTTTAGCGCGTGTGAACAGGTTTGCCTATCGAGCATGCTAGTATCGGTCACTCGTATACTCCATACGGATAGCTGTTAGATTGTCCATGGCTTTGTTTGAAGTGACAGAGAGTGAGAGAGCATGCTATAAAATGGCCTGTGTATTGGAGTGTTTGCTTTGAGTATGCTTATTCAGGAGCATACTTAAAACTAGCATGCCTATTGCTAGCAAATGTAAACTGCTCATAAGCATGCTCATATTGAGCATACTCAATAGCATGCTTTTTAGCATGCTATTTTAGAGCATGTGTAACAACATTGCTAGTAACAAACATGCTTATTTATTTAGAGCGTACTAAAAAATCAATTGACGTTTGATTTTTGAGCATGCTACCTAAGGCGCGGGAAGAAGGGGCGTTCTGAACAGTCCGTACGTTTGCTTTGAGCATGCTTATTTATGAGTATGCTTAAAACAAGCATGCTTATTGCTGGCAAATGTGAACAGTTGCACAGCATGCTAATTTTAAGTAATACTTATGAGCATGCTTTTTTTTAGCATGTCAGTCCGTACCTTGCTATATTGTTTTATCTGTCAAACTGGCCGGACTTGCCGCGCGCGACATTCGGTGTCCGAAATAAATAAATATCAGGGACAATCTTACACAAATCAACCTAGCTCCAAATAGGCGACGATATATATAATATATAGATAAATTATAATACTTAAATACAAAGAAAACATCCAAGACCCAGGAACAAACATTTGTGCTCATCACAAACACTTGCCCTCGCCGGGATTCGAACCCGGGACCGCCAGCTTCGTAGGCCGTTGTACAACCCACTGAGCCAAATGTGTCATCAAAATGCTAGGTAATCGTACAATTTAATAATTTAATTTCATAGATATTAAAATTGATGTTATTAATGTATGATATAATGTATTTGAGAATAATTTGCATGACTTGTTAAAGTCTAAATGTGTATGATCTATAAGAAACTATGTAACATCACTTTGGTACCACATTTATGGCAAATAAATATATTTCTATTTCATGTCTGTCTAGGTCCAGCACCTGTGGCCTTGAGGTGGCTGCATTTACGCAAACATCAAAGGCGTCGGCCTACTGTATGTTATTTACACTGTCTGTTTTTGGGCTGTCAGTAATATCACGTTTGTAATATACTGATATTGCTGAGAGAAGTATCACTTACATATCTATGTGCAAAATATCATCCGACCGAGGCCTGCCGCGCGCGGTTGACGCCAATATCCTCGCGAGGCTGCTCCCTGTGTGGACGCTATTGTAGTAAAATATGATGCACTGTGTTTACCATCAGGTTGATGCACGTGGATGGAGGCCTGCAGCAGATTCTCCTCGCAGCGGAGCACCTGTCCCCGGAAGGTGCAGGCGTCCCGGAGTCTCAACACGCATGTGGCGCAGATTAGACGCTCCATCTCGACCGTGCCATCCAGATGTGACAGCTGGAACATTATTTATTTATTAGAGATGGGCCGACTATACAGGGTGATTGGTTATTGAGTACATTCCTTTTAAGGGGTTATAGTACAACTCATTTGCAACAAAAAAGGTCATGTAGTACCCTGTCCTAAATTATTAGTTTCCAAGATATTTACAATTTTAGTAGAAATTTTGGGGTTTCTTCCTTATGACCGTGTTACAGATAGTGGTTAAGTTTAAGTGAAATTCCTTTTTTTTCAAACAGTGAGGAACTAAAACAAATTAAAAATTTAAAAATTTCAGTTTAAGGTTTACATGTTTGTTAGCAGATATTTTATCTTTAATAAAAAAATATAAGTAAACAGGAATTGCACACTTGTTTCAAAATTTCATATTGTGTACAACATAAACCATAGAAAGTGCAAAATAAAACATTTATTAGGATGGTATTTTAATGGCCATAAAATGTTTTGATTCTTGATTGTAAAACATTTTTACATATGATCACAAATATCTTACTTCTATTTTCTTTAGTGAGGTATACATTAAAGACTATAGTATATTTTATAATCGAATAGTCCAATAGTTCTTATTCACTTAGGATAATTCCATGAAAAAAATGGATATGGGCAGTTACAACAAGTTTAAAGGATAAATAATTATTATAACGAGTAGTGGATTATTCTATAACCCTTATATTTCATTAAAATTAACCAAAAACAGCAAAATAAAAACGTTTTCATTGATTTGTAAACGTACCATCAATCCAAAACAGTCCATAAACATATCAGAATACACTTCTTTCTGACCCTGGAATTCGTATTCTACGTTCAATAGACGGCATTTCTTGATGGATCCACAGCAACGGCAGAGGCCTGGGTCTATCACGGGTCCTTTACGATTAACAGCACTCATTTTTAAGACATTTAAGACGAATAATAAGAAAAAATCTCATTCAGTATTCAGTGGCTATTCAGTCAACTTCGCCTTTTGACATTTGTAATGTTTTCTTTAGTAATTCGTTTAGAAAATAGGTGAGTAGTGTTTTGGGTATGTAATTTTGTTTTATAAAGTAATTAATGTTAGTTGTATTCCAGGAAGCACTGTTTTTCTTTAAAAAAATATTTGAATAAAATTAAAACTATTCAATGTTTCAAAATGGACACTGTAAAGAATTTTGCATCTCCAACAGGAATATACCATATCTCTCATAGCGCCATCTGTTGTTGAGTAGACTCAGAACCTTGACGTATACTCCTACAATGCATTATATACAAACACAACGCAAGTAATGTAATGTAACAACAAAACGCAAGCTTCAAGCAAATGCCAAAAACACTATTCTTCCAGCCCAAAAACAAAAACCACTTAAATTAAATGTTTTATTGGTTAAATATGGATATGATTTCTTAATAATGAGCGTTGATAAAGGCAAAGGGCCGATCTTCGACCCGGGAGTGTGTCGCTGCTGTGGCTCGATGAAGCGCTGTCGCCTATTGAATGTGGAATATCAGTGCATGGGGCAGAAAGAAGTATACTCTGACATGATCATGGACTGCTTCGGGTTGTTGGTAAGTGTTTATTCTGTTTTTGTTATGAATAAGATTCTGATAATTCCATAGGTGCCTAACAATTTCTGGATGTTCTTCAACATTGATTTGTTGAGTTTGGGTTTATTTTTTGGTTTGTTGTGATCTTGACGTAACCATGCGGGCTAAGACAGACTTTGTTAATCTGTAACATTTAAAAATATTTACATTAACTATTATAAAATTGAAAAAATGAAATGTCTGAAGTTTGAAGACATTTTGAAAAAATCAGTGAAACAGCCTATTTGAAGGTAACTGAATCAAATTTTATTTGTATGTTTGTATGTGTCTTCGTGGCTAGATCAATCAATAAATTAATCAAATAATGCTTTATTCAAGTAGGCCTAGTTACAAGCACTTTTGAATTGTCAGGTACAGTACATTAGAGAAGTGTTTAATGGGAGAGATACAATATGATCCAACATTTGTTGCAAGGATTAGGGAAAACCCAGAGAAACCTAATCAGATCATTAAACTTAAGTATAATATTATTGATAAAAATCATCATTTTAAAATATAAAATAATTATTAAGATAAATCCCAAATAATTGTCAATAAAAAAGAAAAAAAATCTAGAATGTGTCTAGAATAAAATTCTAAATGTCCGAGTATATAAAACAATTAAGATCACATCAAAATGTCTAAAGGCATTTCAACGACTTTTGGAACATGGGTAGCTTCCACTTCCTTTGTTCTAAGACGTTGTGTTCCATAGAACAAATGGGAACTACTCAGAATTTTCAAGTGTTCCCCTCTAAAATATCTTGCCGAGTCCTCGGGCTTCACAGTGCACACTATGAGAATGGTCCTAGAATAGTGCTTCAACCTTTACATGAGGCAACCACCATAATGGACACATCTTTTGAAATGTTTCAAAATGTAAGTCCGAGTTAATGTAGCAGCAACACTTGTTAAGGCACTAGTCCCACCACCGGCGAGAAAGCAAGCAACTATCAACTATTTTCTTGCCCTACTCGCTCAAGAAACGCACAATAGATCTAGACTCCATGTCAATAAAAGAGATACATGAGAGAGTTCTCGCCAGCAGTGAACTATTAATTTAAGTGTCTCTTACAAACAGGATCTATATTTTTTGTTCGTTTCTTGGGCGAGAAAATCGCCGATAGCTAGTCGCTTTCTCGCCGGCGGTGGGACCAGTGCCTAAGAGGCAACCCCTAACTAAGTGGTCACAACTCCAGTTTAAAAAAACGCTATCCTAGTCTATAACACTGATCTAAGTTCCGCTTGCAGCTGTCTCACTTAGACGACAAGCCATCGGCACGGCTGGTGTGCGCGACGTGCGTAGCGCGCCTGCGCGAAGCGGCCGCCTTCCGAGCTCAAGTTTTACGATGTGAAGCAGCCTTTCTCCAGCTGCGGATGTGTGAGACAGAAGCTGCAGGTACACATGTCTCTGTCACTCTTGTATTGGTGCAGTTCTTCGGTTAAATCTATTCAGTGTTGCTATATGTATTTGTATGTATGTACGATTATGTATGTACTATTGTTACCCGTTCCGCGTAGAGATGCAATTTAAAGCCTATATGTGTTATTCTGATGTCTAATCAACATTTCGTTGACATTTGTTCAGTAGTTTTTAATATTAAGAGGAACTATTAGGACTAAACATTTATAATTCTTCATCAACTAAATTTACCTTTTTGGAAAGTAGGCATTTTCTAATCCATACTCATAAATAACTAGAAGGCGCCTTCGTTCGCGGAGGAGAAAAAACCATAACCCCCTTTTTTTCTACAGCGTAGTCGGGTAAAAAGTATCCTATAACTATCTGGAGATACTCAGCTGCCCATGTACCAATAACCACCTCCTTTTTACCTTAGTCCCGTACAATTGTTTTTTTTAGATATCTTCAATGTACAGACATTTCATTTTTAGGGTTCCATAGCCAAAATGGCAAAAACGGAACCCTTATAGTTTCGTCATGTCCGTCCGTCCGTATGTCACAGGCATGTTACTCAAAAACTACTGGATGTATATTGATGAAATTTGATAAATAGGTGTCTTGTACAAGCCATTAGTTTGATAGTTAAATAATAATAAAATATATTTCTAGGGGGGCACTACATACATATAACCGAAACTGGAAATGTTTTTTTTTCAGTAAATATCAATGTGTGGCTCATATTTCGACAGTTATTTTAACACACCAAAAGAAAATAACATCAGACACGTAAATCTAAACCAGTATGAGAAATGACTGAGGTTTCTAAATAATTTTTTTGTTGTAGTGAATATTTTCGGAAATAATCGCTCCGAAAGTTGCGTAAATTGCGCCCCCCCCACCCCTCTTTTTTTTTTACGGTATGTCCAAAAAATAAGAAAAAAATGACAAAGATAAAGCTTAATAAATACTTTCAACGAAAATTATTATTGTAGATGTTCGTAGGGGGAATATCGGTAACGTGTCTCTATCAGGCGACTCAGGACTCTGGAGTCCAGTTAGTTCTGTTCCGTGCCTTGGGCATGCTAAAATAAAAAATATGATAACTTCCAGATCGGCAAGCGCGTCTAGACGCATCCGCCATGTTGGAAGTGGAGATCAAACCTGAGCCGCCGGACTGCGCCTCGCCCGCATCCTGCGGCGATCTCGGCGACCCCCCCGACGATCTCGGCGACCCCCCCGACGATTCTGACGACCACCGAGAGCCCATCGACCCAGCTGACCTTGGAGAACTGCCTCAAAAATGTGAGTGGAATTGTTTCATAGCTGGTACAAGAGAACAAATACTATATTGCGTTGAGGATGTAGTGTTGAATCCAGAGCGAAACGAGGGATCCATATAGAATAGAAGTATAATGAGGGTGTTCCGTTTTCGCGTTAAGAATATTAATTTTATTTTGGCAACATTTCGCCAATGGCAGTTACTTTCTCGAATTTACGATAATGAGACATTATCGTAAATTTAAAACTCCCATAAATTCAAAAATGAAAACGAAACGGGCTCTCGCCGACGGCCTCGCACTTAATGGGGCCTCGCGCGAAGCCCCCTTGTGGATGATGAACATTCTGTTGAAAGAAAAAGGGCGTCGCTGATGCAACTGAGCCCACGTCTAGATTAGTCCGGGCTACGCCACTGGTAACTATGTCAATAACTATGTAAACAAAACTTGCAAGTTCAATTTGACCCCTTTCCTGGTTTCCAATTGAGCTAATATTTAGCATACTTATGTAAATAAAGCAAAAATATACTGGCTTCTGCCCGCGACTTCGTCCGCCTTAAATTCGTTTATCGCATATTAGGCTATTTTTCCGGGATAAAAAGTAGCCTATGTCCTTCCCCGGGACTCAAAATATCTCCATATCAAATTTCATCCAAATTGGTTCTGCGGTTTAAGCGTGAAGAGGTAACAGACAGACAGACACACTTTGGCATTTATAATATTAGTATGGATGACACCATCCAGCTGATTTGATGATAGGCAGTGGAAAGTGGTCCGAAGAACTCTGTAATAGAATTACGCAATCCTACCGAGCTTGGAGTCTTTAAAATCGTCTCGGTGAGTAGTTAAAAGATGTTTAATGAAAGGAGGGTGAAAATAAAAAAATTAACATATTTTATTTTCGTCATAATATTGATTTTTAGGCTCATCGTTCAAATATTCGAACCTCATATAAGAAAAAAAGTCTCCAAAAGGGTCAAGCAGGCTAAGCGAAATAAGTGCCCCCAACGACAGATTTGGTCATTCTTTCAGGTGGTGAACTGGCAAGTCCCAAAGACACCCTATGCTTAATATCAGTCCTCGATCTTCTTTTGTTTTCGAGTTATTCAGGATAATGTAAAATAATCAGCGTCTCATTGAAAGTGGCATATTTTGTAAACTGTTCAAGTTACAATAACCCAACAAAATTATATTTGACAATAATAAAATAGAATACAAAATGCATATTTTTAACCTACATCATATCCTTATACTTCATTATGTAAAACAACATTTTATTTTTCTTCAGATTTTTTTTTACATCTCGCGGAGGTACACCTCCAGAAAAAATATGCATGGATAGCCACTAGTACCCGTTACATACACATATAAAAATATTTCCGCAAAACTTCGTGCATCATGTCAAAACAAAAACGTTTCGAATAAGTAGTTACGAGCATATGTAAATGAAGTACTAGTGCAGGCTGTAGATCAGGTAGTGTGTAGGTATATAACCTTTTCTAATAAACCTCTTTTAAAATGCAACAGCGATGACATGTCAGTCAACTTTGGTAACATTTGACACATATTCTAGCTACAAGTGTTTTAATTGCATTTTGTGTTAGAAAATGGATAACACTTAGTGTAAGTCTTGTGAAAAAACATTAAAAAATATTGATGGGAAGAAAAAATGCATAAAAACTGGACAAGAAGCGGATTTATACACAAATAAGTTAATTTATATCAATGATTATACTTAATGCTTTATAAATAGGTTTATTAGAAAAGGTTATATACCTACATACTAACTTATCTACACCCTGCTCTAGTACTCGAGGTATTTTTTATGTACACTTTTTTTGATTTTAATCCAGGTACAGTCGGAAATAAATCTGGTCAAAAAATGCTTTATTTTATACATAAACAAAGTTTGTTAATAAAAGTAATAATACCCCGCAGCTGAACGCGTCAAATGCGAGTCTCCAACAGACTCGGACGATATACCGCTGAAGCGGCGGAAAAAACGCCGAACGCCCAACGGCCGTCCACCGCCCGCCGTCCAACCGCCCACGCCTGGTGAGTGTGATAGCCATACCTCGCAACGGAGGTAGCAAAATCGTAGCATATGACAGTTTTATGTTAGGGTTGGCGATTACGAGGAATCATTTACTTACTTTATGCTACGTATGATTTATAAGTACAATTTAATGATAACCTCACTGACCCTCTTTAGATATAACCTTGTTTAATTTCATTTTTTGATTGATCAAAGAAAATAGATCAATATGTCAATTTCATCAATGTTAAATGTGTTTTAATGTGTGGTCACTGTGATCAGAGTATAATAAAAAAATGGCTGCACAAATCCTAGTACAAAAAAGTAGACTGATAAAAAAATTAATCTGTTAAAGTCATATTTCATGTCACAAGGAAACTGATATTCAAATAAATCCCACGTAAAGTCAAAATAATTATTTAAAGAAGATGGTGCCTTTCATTGTTTATATTTATGGACAAGGACGTAATCATACAGGAATATTGTTTGTCGAGGTAAATGAGATATTTTAGATAATAAATTTGATGATTTAAATACCATTGTGCTTTTATTAGTTCCTAGTACATAGTGATAACCCTGACGTACATCTGCTACAGATTTGCTAGTTCGATTGCGGGGTATGGTGATAGCATAAGCAGACAGTAACGTATGAAGAAGCCCCTCTAGGCATCCGAGCACTCCCTTGACATATAAGTAACCCTCCCCTTCTTAAGGTGCGTCCACATTTGTATCATTTGCCCGATCAGATCTTCGTCCCGTGGCATGATCGCGTGTCACGATCACGCGTTTGGACGTTGTGCCGATCCGATCGCTTGAAATCCATGTTGCGCGATCGCCGCGCCGACAGTGAGCGTCCAAGTAGCGCGATACGCAGTCATGCCACGCCACGGTGATCCGATACGAGCAAATTATACAAGTGTGGACGTATCTTTAAAGAATTCAGGCGGAAGAGGGGATAAGGGGCAAAGAACTGCCTGAGAGTTTCTGGGTACTTCCGTGATAAATCTTTTTACGAAAATATTAATGTATTTCCATCACGATCTTCGTGATTTTTAAAGTGAATTTCTTCACTAAGAAACTACAATAGGGTATTTGACAGTAGAAAAAAAAATGTTAAAATTATATAAAGGTGCGTCCACACTTGTATCATTTGCTCGTATCCGATCACCGTGCCGTAGCATGACTGCGTATCGCGCTGCTTGGACGCTCACTGTCGGCGCGCCGATAATGCCGCACTCTTCCGATACAAGTGTGTGATACGCGTAGCAAATGGATTTCGAGTGATCGGATCGGCGCAACGTCCAAACGCATGATCGTGACACGCGATCATGCTACGCGACGATGATCTGATACGGGCAAATGATACAAATGTGGACGCACCTTAAGATCCCGATAAAACAATCAAAATAAAAAACTACGTTGTTAATTTTGAGTTCGATATCTTACGTGTAGCTTGTTTTGTGAGTCTTTAAAGTTGGGTCGGAAAGTCCATTTTTAAAGTATGAAAATAATAATAACTAATAATACCATTCAATAACCCATAAAATGTAATGTTTGTTATAAAACCGTTTCGATAAACGCAAGTTTCAACATAGCTGCAGGACAAAGTTCTTATTTTCCCTATACAAGATACGAGCGTGTGACGTCACATGCTTGTAGGCTTTAGTATGAAGCGTTTTTTGGGTAACTCCAAAAATGTGTATCTAACGTCGTTGCATCTCGGAAAGTTTTTATGATATTGGAGTAGTTATATCAGCAATACTTCTATTATTAAGACGTCGATTTATAACATACCATTTTTTTTTTTATCAAATATATTTAACGACCGGTTTGGCAGTGGGAGTAACGTTGCCTGCGAAGCTGAGGTCCTGGGTTCAAATCCCGGTAAGGGCAAATATTTGTGTGATGAGCATAAATATTTGTTCCTGAGTCTTGGATGTTTTCTATGTATATAAGTAATATATCTATTAAATATATCGTCGGCTAGTACCCATAACACAAGCCTTATTGAGCTTACCATGGGGCTAGTTCGATTTGTGTAAAATTGTGCCGTAATATTTATTATTATTTGTTTATTTTAAATAGCCTATTGTTCCTGTATTAGCTGTTGGTTCTCCTACAATAAATATATATTTTTATAAATAAATATAAAGGATGTTAATAGTGAAAAAAATTCAAGACGATTGGATTTGAACCCGTGCCTTGCCGGAGCGCACGCTCCGCCAATTGAGCTACAGAGCCCTTGTAATTTTTATGGTTAACCAGAATTTAATTTAGTCTGAGCTTAAGCTATGCTCGGTTTTATATGGATGCCAGGAGACGTTCGTTCGTAAGTTAAGAGCTACCCTGGTAAGCCGTTGGGTCTCCCGAGACGACACATTGCCCACCGTTTCCTTTACTTAATTTACATAAGTTAATCTTGGTCTTCCTCTACGCATTCTTCCATTAACTTAGCCTTCTAGAATGTTCACAAAGAAAGCATCAGGTAGTATCATTTAAGATGATATACCAAGAGACAGTCAGGAAAAATTGACATCACAGTCGGTGATGCTTAAAGCTATGCTGGAAGAAAGCTAAGACTACAAGATAACATGAAAAGGCGACTGGATTAAAAGTACGTTCCCACGTCTTTACCATTTATGCCCTGAAACTGTCAATTATTGGAATAACATTAATAGAGGCAGATGAAAGAAGAAAGAAGCGCGATAATAACATACACTTTTCTTTGTAGGTCTCACGGAAGACCAAGAACGGAGAATGAGCGCGGAAGACGAGGCAGAGCTTAAGAAACATCGCGCTAACATAAAGATCCTTCTAGAATTTTCTAACGCAACCCCCATACGGTGCTTCAGCGGTATTGGATACAAATGCTGCTACTGCACGGATATATATCCGAATCCTAACGATCTAAAGACGCATACATTGATGAAACATGATGTGATAACTCGAAGAGTCTTAATGCAAAGGAACCTTTTGTTTGCGTTTCTCGTGAAACTAGATATAACCGGATTGAAATGTGAAATTTGCAATTTAGTGATAGACAAAATTGAGGAACTGATGGAGCATTTGAAAGTAACACACGAAAAGAAATTGCATACTGACGTGAAGAGTCATTTGCTACCGTTTAAATTTGACGATGGTTTGAAGTGTGTTATTTGCGCCAAAGTCTTTACAAAGTTCAGAAGTTTGCAGGAGCATATGAATGTCCATTTCAGGAATTATATTTGCGATTCTTGCGAGACTGGTTACCCAACGAAGCGAATGTTAGTTCAGCATTGTAATATGCACAAAACAGGAGTATTCAACTGTCAACATTGTCCGAAAAGCTTCAATACGGACCAGAAGAAGAAACTTCACGAAAGATTTGTCCACATATACGCGAACTCGAAATTTTTGAATAAATGCGGCGTCTGTCAGGAAAGATTCAAATGTTACAGAGCGAAAGAGCAGCATATGAGGGATATTCATGGGGTATCTAGTGCAGTTAAGTGCCAAGCTTGCGAGAAGACTTTCAAAAATCAAAGGCTTTTGACTATCCACGTCCAACGTGATCATTTGATGCTGCGTCCTCATAAATGTGACTCGTGTGATATGTCGTTTTTTGAAAAGCAAGAGTTGAAGAATCATTCGGTGAAGCATACAGGGTTGAGGGAGTTTAGATGTGAAGTGTGCTTGAAGGCTTATGGGAGGAGGAAGACTCTGAGGGAGCATATGAGGATACATGAGGAGAGGAGGTTCAAGTGCGGGGTATGCGGGGCGGGGTTCGTGCAGCGGTGCAGCTGGCGGGGGCACATGCGGTCCAAGCACAATGATCAATGCGATTAGAGTAAGTTACATGTTTTTACTGTGGCGCAATGTTGTCATGCGCTGCATATAGTGAACAGAGGCCGGAAATCTCGTGGCACTTTTGAGCTGTCATAGGTATTTCTCAATTATCGACTTCCGATATTAATATTATATCGATCCATTATATACAGTTGTGTGCAAAATAATAGCAGTGTCAAGTTTGCAGAATCAAGATGTAAATGTTACAACAACAACAACAACAACAACAATTCTTTATTGCACACCAACAATAGAAGCAATACAATAGAGCCTTAACATAAAATAGGTAAACAATAGGCGGTCTTATCGCTAAAGAGCGATCTCTTCCAGACAACCTTTGGGTAACGGAAATGACATAAAATAGCTAGAAATGAGTAGGTGGTGAGATAAGATTACATATAATACAAAAATAAATAAAAACAAACAAACATATACATATACTAAACATACATACTACTATAAATATAAATATATATATATATATATATATATATATATATATATACAAAGTAAGAAAGAAAACTATGATACAGTTGACATCAAAGTGATTAGAAAAACAGAAGCAGAATTAAAAATATAAATTATGGGAGAGATAAATAATGATCCTTTAACTTAGTTTTAAAAATAGGCAATGACTTCGCTTGCCTTAAATCGAGTGGAAGAGAATTCCACAACACAGTAGCCCGGAATGTAAAAGAATTTGTATAAAACTTTGACTTTGATGATGGAATAGCTAGAAGACAGTTTTGAGCGGACCTTGCTGATAGAAGATAACTAAAACGTTCTTTGAGATAGCGGGGAGTCGCACGATGAAAGAGTGTATTATAGAGAAGAGAAAGAATGTGAGTGTTACGACGAAGACGGATAGGAAGCCACTTGAGTTGTGAACGGAAACTTGACACATGATCATACTTGCGTAACCCAAATACTGTTATGATGTTACTTAAGATTTTAGTTATAATCGTGGTATGAGTTAACAATAAAGTGCATTCAGGTTCGAAGACAGCAATTTAATATCCTTTTACCGCCCAAAGGGCTATTAAAAGGCCTTCTCCTATACAATGAACTTTAGTCATTTTCTATCAGAACAGAGTTGCATTAGCTTTTAGTCGTTCGAGTTTAATACAAAGGCAGTACAACCGAATTTCCTACACTTGATTCAAGTTCCACTGCCAAATTTATTTATATGGTGGGTGGATCGAAAATAAAGACACTTTTAAGACACTGTTATTTATATGGAATGTACTTTTCGAAATTTGTGATTTTTTATACTAATTTAAAAATATGAATTGATTCAGTGGCCATTACAAACAGTTCTTGTGTACATAGATTCTATTTAGGAGCAGTTTTTGCATTGCATTTTTTTTTAATTTTCTTGCTATGGTACATACATACTGCTATTATTTTGCACACAGCTGTAGCGCAACATATTAAGAATCTATCACAACACAACAAAACGGGGTTTAATCGCGTATAAATATGATTTATTTATTTACCTTTCCTTGGTAATTCTTCGACGTTTCTGACATCGCGTTACGTCCATGGTCTCGAATGAAACTGTTTCTTGTCTTATTTATATGCGATTAAGCCCCGTTTCGTTGTATTGTGATAATAGGTGAAGATCGTGAAAGTTTAAATCAATATTAAAGAAGATTGAAAGTAGATGTATATAAACATAGCTTGAACTCACAAAACTTCTCCATTGTTCCAGCTCTCCCGATGTCCAAAGTCCAACAGCTGATGCGCGAACGCGACCCCTCCTACATGATAGACTCCAACGTCGTCACGGTAGTCGAGAACTCCTTCATCTGCCCCTTCAAATGTCGCCACAACCACCTCCTCTGTTACTACTGCGGAGCAAACTTCTCTGACCCCACCCTCCTCCGCCACCACACGATATCCGAACACCATCCAAAGAAATTCAAAGTGATTGAGCATAAGAAGATGATCAAAATGGACTTAACAAGGATCGATTGTCGTCTCTGCCCGGAGAAGATTGACGATTTAGAAGAATTCAAACGACATATAACGACGGTTCACAATAAGAAGTACTATTTCAATACTAAAGACTTGATTTTGCCGTTTCGTTTGACGTTGAACGATCAGCTGTGTGCTTTGTGCGATGAGACTTTTCCGTATTTCCACGCGTTGAATAAACATATGAACAAGCATTTTAGTAATTACGTGTGTGAGACTTGCGGGTTAGGGTTCGTGGACAAGGGCAGGTTCGTGATGCATCAGCAGAGGCATGAAGAAGGTGATTTTCCTTGTGAGACGTGCGGGAAGATCTTCAAGGCGCAGTACAATAGGTAAACTTACAACATCTTTTAGTGAATATTGTTTAATTTTTTTCAAGATTCTGCCCGCAAACTCGTTGGCGTAGGAGCAAAGTCAAAGCCCGTCTTTTTAGAGGTCCGTAGCCAAATTGCAAAAAACGGAACCCTTATGGATTAGTCGTATCTGTCTGTCCGTCCGTATGTCACAGCCACTTTTTTCCGAAACTATACGAACTATACTATTGAAACTTGGTAAGTAGGTGTATTCACACAAAAATAGAAAAAAAACTTTGGGAGTTCCCCATACTTAGAACTGAAACTCAAAATTTTTTGTTCATCAAACCCATACGTGTGGTGTATCTAAGAATAGATCTTTAAAAATGATATTGAGATTTCTATAGAGGAACCTTTGGCGTGCGAGTCCGACTCGCACTTGGCCGCTTATTTTGTTTGTCGGATAAAAGTATCCTTTAACCACCTGGAGATAACCAGCTATCTGTGTACCAAAAATTGTTGAAATCCATTTAGCCGATTTGGCGTGTTGAGGCCACAACGTACACGGGTAGCTGGTCATCCACGGATGGTTATAAGATACTTTTTACTCGACTACGCTTAAGTAAAAAATAGGGTTATGATTTTTTTCTCGTGTAGTTTATGTTAAGGTGTAGTGAATAATGTTTGGCCATCTTATTTTGTCGCAGAAATTCCTATTTATCTTGCTGTCTCAACCTACATGCCGTACCTTCCGTAAGTTAATTGAGACAGCAAGATAAATAACTTCCGACATAATATGATGGAAAAATATTTTTCTTTAACATGCAATGAAATATTTATGTCATGTTCTTTATAATAGGCTGCGAAGTGTGACGTTTCAGGTGCGGCTAGGACAAGAGGTCGTTAATGGAATTTCGTACACATCATGCAGGCCTAGGCCGGCAAAGTCCTCTTTTTTAATTTCCATTCCACATAAATTTGTGGCACAGGCATCATGATATTCTGCCACTATGCGTATAAAAAAAAATGTTCTTTTTTTTGTTGTTTATTTCATTTCATGTTTGAAAAAAGCACTGTACATATACCTCGGCGGGAAATATGGGGTTGCCCGCCTCAGACCTATCCGTTAGTAAACCTTTCAAAAATTAATGGTACATAAAGTCGTGATTAATCGTTACCGAAGGTAGAGGATTAATTCGTTGTAAATCACAAGCGGTCTGGTGGCTAATGGTTCAGGACTCTGTTCCGGTATAACAGAGACGCTGGTTCGATTCCGGCTTAGACTGCAGTGGATCGCAAATAATTATTCTTCTCTACTTAGATCTTTGTATCAATATTGTATAAAAAATATGTGATGTTTTCACATTAAAAAATATAAACAAACATTAAAGTGATTTCAGCGCCATCTCTCTCGGAAGCTTGACACTACTGAAATGGCAATTTAGTATTGTGTTAAAATGTCTATTACCAAACAGGGACCTGCACATAGACCGGGTCCACAACAAACGCGGCCGCGTCTTCTGCCCCAAGTGTGACGTCAAGCTGATGTCGTACACGCAGAAACTGAAGCACTTGGTGGAAGTCCACGGAGACACGCCTCTCAGCTTCTCCTGCAATATGTGCGAGAAGGTGTTCGGTACGCGGCGCACGCTCACCATACACAGACGGAAGGACCATCTGAAGGACTACAGGTGTGTACTGATGTCCTACACTAGCTGTCACTTGGTAGGTCCACGGAGACACGCTTGCTTCTGCAACATGTGAGAGGTGTGAGGTACAGACGGAAGGACTTCAGGTGTGTACTGATGTCCTACACTAGCTAGCGCTTGGTAGGTCCACGGAGACACGCTTGCTTCTGCAACATGTGAGAGGTGTGAGGTACAGACGGAAGGACTACAGGTGTGTACTGATGTCCTACACTAGCTAGCGCTTGGTAGGTCCACGGAGACACGCTTGCTTCTGCAACATGTGAGAGGTGTGAGGTACAGACGGAAGGACTTCAGGTGTGTACTGATGTCCTACACTAGCTAGCGCTTGGTAGGTCCACGGAGACACGCTTGCTTCTGCAACATGTGAGAGGTGTGAGGTACAGACGGAAGGACTTCAGGTGTGTACTGATGTCCTACACTAGCTAGCGCTTGGTAGGTCCACGGAGACACGCTTGCTTCTGCAACATGTGAGAGGTGTGAGGTACAGACGGAAGGACTTCAGGTGTGTACTGATGTCCTACACTAGCTAGCGCTTGGTAGGTCCACGGAGACACGCTTGCTTCTGCAACATGTGTGAGGTGTGAGGTACAGACGGAAGGACTACAGGTGTGTACTGATGTCCTACACTAGCTAGCGCTTGGTAGGTCCACGGAGACACGCTTGCTTCTGCAACATGTGTGAGGTGTGAGGTACAGACGGAAGGACTACAGGTGTGTACTGATGTCCTACACTAGCTAGCGCTTGGTAGGTCCACGGAGACACGCTTGCTTCTGCAACATGTGAGAGGTGTGAGGTACAGACGGAAGGACTACAGGTGTGTACTGATGTCCTACACTAGCTAGCGCTTGGTAGGTCCACGGAGACACGCTTGCTTCGATGGACTACGGGGTGTGTCGTATATAGGGGTTATAACGTTTGTAGAAATTTTCGTTTGTCATAATCGTATTTTCCAACGAAACCGTTAACATTTCAGGATTGTCACAAAATAAATTTAAGCTAATGGGTTCTAAAAGATGACTTTAAAAAAATCTGGAAATTTTAGGTATGAAAGATTACTAATTGGAACTTGTTTTTACAGATACGAGTGTCAATTCTGCGGGCAGAAGTTCTTCACACGCTTCGCTCTCAACAACCACATGCCGACGCACACACGCGAACGTAACTTCAAATGCAAGGTGCGTTTATAAATAAGCTACACTTAAATATTTCCGCTCTAATGCGCTTTTGCGTGATCAAGCCACAACGACACATACAAACATAGAGAAAATTAAAAAAAAATATTTTTCGCTTCAGTGACCTCC
The DNA here is from genome assembly GCA_905404275.2 of Hedya salicella. NCBI lineage: Eukaryota > Metazoa > Arthropoda > Insecta > Lepidoptera > Tortricidae > Hedya > Hedya salicella. Next base: position 49,231,854 of record FR990097.1, on the reverse strand, counting down.
ATGACAGTCCATTACAATATTTTGTTTTAAATGTCTTGAATGTACAGACATTTCATTTTTACACCTTTATAATAGTATACATATACTATTATAATATAAAGTTGTAAAAATTTAATGTGTGAATTGAAGATATTTTCAATAAAAATATTGTTACGGACTACTTGGAAATCACTGAATCGAAAAATATTTTTATTTTTTGTATGTGTCGTTGTGGCTTCATCACGTCAAATCGGCTAAAAAGTTTTCAACTATTTTTGGTACACGAGTGCTGGTCATCCACAGATGGTTATAGGATACTTTTTATCCAACTACGCTGTCGAAAAGAAGGGGTTATGATTTTTCTCCTCCGTGAATGAAGTTGCGGGCGCCTTCTATTTAGGCCATATGACTTTACATTGGCCCCCCGATATAGGAAGATTAAGGGTTTTGCGCTCTTATTAATATCCATTCTATCTCTTTGTTCAAGGTTTGCGAGAAGACGTACCCGCGACTCAAGACGCTGAAGGACCACATGCGTATACACACGAACGACAGGCGGTACCGCTGCCACGTGTGCGGGCAGGCCTTCATACAGAACTGCAGTCTGAAGGGGCATATGAAGAGCCAGCATTCCGAGTATGGGTAGTGAGGTACCCGGCTCGCCAAACCTTATAAACACTCAAGAATCACATATTTATTGCTAGGTATATTTATAAAGCATACTAGAAGGTGATACTTCGTTCGCGGAGGAGGAGTCATAACCCCTCTTTTTTTCTTCAGTGTAATCGGATAAAAACTAGTCTATAACCAACTGTGGATGTCTAGCTACCCGTGTACCAAAAATAGTTGAAATTTGTTCAGCCGTTTTGACGTGATTAAGCTAAAATAACACATACAAAAAATGACAACGTTATAATAGTATAGAAGTATATGAAGCGCCTGAGATACTCGCCTCACCTACAAAAACGCTTAAGACAAACATTTAACCATACGCTGCGGGCAGGAGTTCCTACAGAGCTAAAGTTTGAAAGGGAACCTGAAGAGCCAGCATTCCGAGTATGGGTATTGAAGTACCCGGCTCGCCAAACCTTTACAAACACTCAAGAATCACATATTTATTGTTAGGAATATTTATAAAGTATATGGAGAGCCGAGACTTCGAGAATCCAGTAACCAGCTAGCCTCACCTACAAAAACGCTTATTAAGACACTGAGACAAAATCGTTTAAGTATACATCGCGACCATGCGTTTATACAGAACTAAAGTATGAAGGGGATCCTGAAAAGCGGGCATTGCGAGTATGGGTAGTGAGGTACCCAGCCTACCTACTCTACAAAAATAAGAATTACTCAAGGATAACATCATGATTTTGTAAGCAGGCGTTTGTACAGAACTGCAGTCTGAAGAGGCACCTGAAGACAGCATTCCGAGTATGGGTACTGAGGTACCCAGCGTATCTAACCTACAAAAATAAGAATTACTTAAGGATAACATCACGATTTTGTAAGCAGGCGTTTGTACAGAACTGCAGTCTGAAGAGGCACCTGAAGACAGCATTCCGAGTATGGGTACTGAGGTACCCAGCGTATCTAACCTACAAAAATAAGAATTACTTAAGGATAACATCACGATTTTGCAAGCAGGCGTTTTTACAGAACTACAGTCTGAAGGGACTCATGAAGAGTCTGCATTTCGAGTATGGGTAGTGAGGTACCCGGCTCGTCAAACCTTTAGAAACACTCAAGAATCAAAGAGTTGCCAAATTCCATCAAATTTGATAAGGTAAATATCCCAGTCGACACTCTCCCGTTAGCCACTTTCAATCTTAATTCGATGCAATAGATGTGATAATACAGGGTGTTAGACTCTGGTAAAATGTCATTTAGCTTCAATTTGATTAGCAAATTTTTGACATCGCATACGAAGGGTTATGTTGTCACGCATTGAGATATTTTCTTATCTGATGTCAACAAAACTTCTTCCAAAAAAACTTCCAACCAACATTTTTACGCAATGATCGTTATTAAGTTTTCACTCTGTATGAAAAATTAATAATTGTAAATATTTGAAATAATTTTCAACTTGTATATAGTAGTGTTAAGGTTTTAATCGTCATGGTCCTTATGACGGATTCTTTTATAATATCGGGAAGGAGAAATGGGATAAGCGAAATTTTGGAGACATTGAATTATACCCCTTATAAAATTAGTTAATTAGGTATATTACTAAACGCCACCAAGCTGTCGCTTATCAAATTTTTCCTTTCCACCGTCGATACAAAATCGATGTCGTGGCCGACCTAATTACGTCACGCAAAATTTTGACTTTCTGGACCTCGCCTTTCCTATCTTTAACCTTTTCAACGCTTAACAAATAAAAGAGACTCATACGCCACGACATCATTAAGTTTCATGCTAACATGACCCGTATGTCCAAGGGCGTCGGTCTAAATGCCTTGACGCATATTGTCGGCTAAAGTCGCAAACCTCGTAACTCCATTTTTTTTTTTCAAAATGTTCTTTTGGCACTTTTAGATAGTTGATGTCTGAACCAGGGCTTGTATGTAACCCGGTTAATTTTCCGTACCGGTTAGAGCCTCACTCTGAAAGCCTAACCCACAATAGAGGTTTATGCTCGCAAGAACATCGCTCTAACCGGTTAATATCTCGCAGCGCAAAAAAGAGAGCGAAATCCATTTACCGGGTAGATAGCGGTTCCTCCGTGTGAGCGGCGTCTAGGGTGAATAACCGCTCGCTTAGACAGGATTGGTTTGCTTGCTATGGAATTAGATTCAATTTTTCATGTAGTTGACTGTCGTTGCGGCACTATCGGCGCGACAGCGGTCATTGATCCCGTATCCAAACGCGGATTAACCGGTCAGAGAGCGCTTCGAAATAAAGATCCCAAATCAATTCGTCCGAACGTAACCTAAATGATTAACCCGTATGTCCTAAATAAATACCGGTATATTTGTAACCGGTTACAAGCCCTGGTCTGATCGCATATAATGGCAAAACTCTACAATGCTAGGACAAAACCGGTTAAGTTTAAAAATCGAAATAGCAATAACCGACCGCCATATTGTTAGTTTAGTTTTTTGTGCCTCCTGTAAAAGGTCCGATGGAGTTACGAGGTTTGCAAATTTAGCCGACGATGTCGGTCGACGGTCGTTGCCGTTCAACCTCCGGTGAGGTTACCTATGCGTCATTGGCGTCCAAAAGGTTAACACGTGCTGCCACGTCTGGGAGCGACCTAATATGTGGGTTGTAAATGGCCTCGATCACTTGTTTTTGATCATCATGTACATACTCATTTTTTTTGTTTTATAATAAAATTCATTTATTATATTAAATTTCTAATACCTACGACTATTACAAAGTTGTAAAAATGAAATATCTGTACATAATTAATTAGTTATTATATATTATAAAAAGTTGAAAATAAAAATAAAACTAAACTAAATCTAAAAAGGGCCCCCGAGGCATCATACCAAAGATGCTGGCAGCATTACCTCGCTGTATGGCTAAGCTTATACGCTGGGCGAGGAAGCTGCCAGCTCTTTGGTCACCTGTGGTGTCGACGAGCCGTTTCGCCAATTCCTTAAAAAGGACGCGGGCGCCTGGACCCCACAGGCCCAGGGTCTCGACACCGAATGCCACGAAATGATAATGGGAGCCGAGACCCCGGTATTTGATTTTTTTACGGGCTTCAGCCACCTCCGCCGCCGCACCAGCCCTTGTCGAAGTGCGTGGCAGATGTGACGGTGCTAGGGTGTCGACACATGTTGCGTCCCACATCATCACGCGACCCATCTGCCACGGGACCAGGGTCATCCCGTCCGGTCTCTTGCCATCGTCTCTCGAGACGCCGTTTGGTTCGAGGATTGCTGGCGTGTTAACGGTGGCAAGAGCTCGCCTCCTACTCATAATTGTATTAAATACTTATTTATAAAACGAATTGTTTTATTTAGCGCTTTCTGAGTAAAGTTTCAGTGTCTTAAGATGAAGTCATGCCGCAACTACAAGTTTTGATCCGAATCTATCATCAACAGGCATCGGATAGATATTTACCTAACCCTTGGTGGCGGCGTCATGTTGAACGGTATAGAGACGGACTCAATTTAATTTACCTAATAAACTTCAAAATGTTTTATGAAAAATGTTTGTTTTATTATTCTCTTATGTTACATATACCTTGAAATTAAATCGATTCAGACCGCGGTTACAAACTTAAATTTCACTTTTTGGAATAGTTTTTACGGTATTTTGATATTTTGCTAAGAAAAGCAATGAAAAAATTTCACGCATGTTCCCTATTTAGAGGGCAAAATTGTATGACAGGTAGAATCCCTGATGATGATATCGATAAACCCAATAGGGAATATTATCGCTTTTTTATTTTTATTATCGCTTTTCTTAATAAAATATCAAAATACCTTAAAAACTATTTCAAAAACTGAAATTAAAATCTGCCAAGAAATACGCATGATATAGGCATTTCAACATGGACTTAATAACTAGAACTGGACTGAGCACTGCGACAATAAAGTGTGTCCGACAGAGAAAGCAAACCAGAGAATTGCATCTCGTTTTAATTAGGGTGACCAAGAACATCTATGGTTATTAGGATTATTTTGAAATATGTCTGTGTAAATTCATATTCAGTAAGACATAATCGAAATTGGTAAATTAAATAAAAATATTTAAGTTTTTTAATATTATATTCTTTATTTATTTTACATCTTAAGCTGTTTTTTTTTTTACAAAATGAATATAAAAAGTAAAATACAAAAAGCAAATACAGAAGGGTGCACAGAGAGGAACCTAACGATGCGGACCGTGTCCAGGATTACTGCCTTCTGTACATGACCCTTGATCCAGCCATCTAGCAAGTCTCTTAAAGGTGCGTCCACATTTGTATCATTTGCCCGTATCAGATCATCGTCGCGTGGAATGATCGCGTGTAACGATCACGCGTTTGGACGTTGCGCCGATCAGATCGCTCGAAATCCATGTTGCTACGCGTATCAAACACTCGGATCGGACGAGCGCGGCATGAACGCGACGGTGCGACGTCCACACTGGCGATCATGACACGCGATCATGCTACGCGGTTATGATACGCCGCGATCCATCTCGAGTCGGTTTTTGCCCGATCATCTTCTGTCTCGTCCATTGCAACTACGCGTGAAAGAGATGGCCGAGAGGCGTGGCTTGTGTCCCTGGGGCAGGTGTGTTACGGCGAATTTCCAAGTACTGTCATTTTTAGTTACTACGCGCGCGGTGCCGCCGACGCTTGGGCGCTGCTGTCCACGCTGGTGCTCGGCGCTCGCGGCTTATCAGCTGTCGTGATAATGATCTTCAAGTTTCTGCACGGGTGTTAACCAATTTGATGTGCGATCGCAGAGTGCAACAGTTTTACACATAACACAACGCTACTACAGAAGAACGATCACGAGAAAAATGATGATCGGTGAAATGCCAAAATGATCGGAGCGGTGAAACGATACGGCTAGCGTCCAAACTGCAGCATGCAAAATGATCGGCGCGGTGATCGGATACGGTGGTACGCTACGGCTTAGTGTGGACGCGTTTTTTGACGCGGCGGCGCAAATGATACGGAATGCCGACAGCGAGCGTCCAAGCAGCGCGATACGCAGTCATGCCACGGAACGATGATCGGATACGAGCAAATGATACAAGTGTGGACGCACCTTAAGATGTAGGTTACAATAACGGCACGCACGGCAATTTATTTTTATTTATATAGATAAATAATAGATATTACGCGCTTAATACACCTGCAGAACACTGTTCAGCTGACAAAAGGACAAGTTAAAATAAACGTACTGTTACGAGCGTGGGGTATAGGATAGAGTTAAAACACCTTTTCAGTTCCACGTTAGTTTATTCACGACTTACAGTAGCAGGGATTCACTGTTAAACGCGTCCCGGTACCGATATTAGACTTCGCACCGTGTATAGCACACACACTCAGTCACTGACACTGAACACTTTCTAGTTTACTTCCACTACTTCACTTTTATCACTTCACGACGATTGATGACGTTATGGTCTTTGAAATAAAACAATTTAACGGATTATATCGCGTATATTATCTCATTTTATCTCCCGACGTTTCGGAAGCTTTTCAGCTTTCCACGGGGTCACGGGTGGACTTCCGAAACGTTGGGAACTAAAATGAGATAATATACGCGATATAATCCGTTAATTTGTTTTATTTCAATGAGTAATAATCGCGGAAACAGAAGAAAATATTAAAATTACTATTTATGATTTTTGCGAAACCGGCCTAAATCGTAGCCACCGTAATAAGTTTGATATATGGTCTTGTTGTTGTTTTATCGTAAAATAAAACCAATTGTTCGTTACCTGTGAAATGATATTCTGTAATTCGTGAAGCTTTCGCTTTTACATCCCTTCACACTACATATTTTTACCATATTTAGCGTATTTCAAGCACATTGATGCCATAAGACAATAATATTTATTTATATAGAGAAAAATGGCAGTTCGAGACTTTTGCCAGCATCAGTTTTAAAGATATATTAATAACAACACAATTAGTAAATTACACTACAAAAGTCCGACAATAATATTGTCTCCATTGACTGCCATTGACACACTATGTCAACGTTGTGGATACCAGTTAATATTTAAAATTACTACTATGTTTAATGCAATATCGTGTTTAATCAGTAAACAGTATTCAGCGGGGTAATGCTGCCAGCCTGCTGGGCACCCTACCGCTCGGCTCTGACCTGGAGCCCGTGCATTATTTATAGTTATTTTTCTGTTTTTTGATTAGTATTAATTATTTAGTTTAATCTAGGCTCTTCCTGTATCTTACATGTTATAATTGTAATCAGTAAACAATGTTGATATCTTAAACATTTACAAATTAGGTAAAAGGTAACTTATTCCTAATATAAATGTAGTCCTAGTAGTATAAGTAGGTGTCCACTATACTTTAAATTATTTAATACCAGAACGTACACTTTTTTACATTGGCAACTTGTGCGAGTGAGACACCGCCCTCGGGTTTGATGCTCTCGCTCGGACCGCATTCTCTACTCTCTTACTTGCTTGGTGATATGTTTCAATTTTGATTGGCTTAGAAAAGTCAGTACTCAATCCAGTGTAGTTATTAAATCCATGCATTTTAAACAGTGATTTGACAGAGGTCTGGCATGTACTTTTACGTCATAGTACACTCCGGCCATATAAACTCCATATTAAATTCTGTTTTGCTAGAAAGAGATAGAATGAAATGTTTGATGGCTTACATATTGGTTATTTTTATAGTTATTAGAAGAAAATATATTTTTATACGGTTTGTTAAATGAATGAGCTTTTAATAATGCAAAAATAAAAATTCATGCATATTCCCTATTAACGAAGTAAAAATATACACACTTAAACAATGCTGGGGGCGATCGCTAGTAAATGGAAAAAGCATCGATAATTGGGTTTATCGATATAGGATCTATCAAGTTAATTGGTTCGGCCTCTTAAATATTATCAGCTTTTTTATGTGGCCTGGCTTTTTCTTATCTATTCACCAATTAGACATGCAGTGAATCATGTTTTGCCTTCTTCTTTATCTTGGTATATTTAGCTTACGAAGGGAGGGTACGGGGGTAGGTTGAGACAGCAAGATAAATACGAACTTTACCGACAAAATATGAACGCCAAATACCTATTATTCCCTACATCTGCATTTGTACGTTGTTATAGAAACAGGGTTAGAAAAATAACGTAACCTATTTATAAATAGCAAACTTATTTTATTTCACCACAAATTCCATTCATACATCTTCTAAGGACTAAAATAAATAATTATCTGTTACAAAATAATTTACAAATAAAATACTTCGAGCTAGCACTAAAATACTGGTAAAGATTCTTTGTAAAAGTACAACTTAATTTAATATTTGTAATGTACAATATATTATTTACACAATGGATTTATTTTTCATAGCCTTAACTATTTTTATGTCATCGACGTATATACACGTCTGGGATATAAACGACGCTAGTCAATGATTATTCCACGACAATACGATTCGAACTAAACAGAGTCCAAACTCATCAGAGCTGTTTTTATATTTATACACATAATATAATTATACACATTGTACACGGCTGTGACGTATATATTCGTCCATGACGAATATACACGATCATGACGGTTTTTGTTATCTTGACGGGTATATATGGCCACGACGGATATACACGTACTATCCAAGATTTGATGCTATCTTTTGACGTGGTTCCTTAAATGGATGTTCTGCGAATACACATGCCCACGACGCACAGTGGGAGATCGGCGGAAAAAATTGCTAGGTTCCTGAAATGATTGTTGAACGTTTTATTTTTAAAATAGACCCCTTAACTAAGTACATCTCAAAGTATTAAACCATTTCATTACTTATAATAAGTGTAAACAGCTATCCAATTGGACGTAGTGGCGCGTTTGGAATTTTGTCTCAATTTCGTGGTTACTTTGGAAACTATTTATTACTATATGGTATAATACCTTGACAAAATTAGTTTATTTTACTAATATTTCATACTATATCCTTTTGAAAACATACGTTGATTTGAAATAACTCCACCAGTTGCTAAATTATATTACTCTATAGTTTAAGTTAGTTTTTTTTAAAGAAGAGTTTATAACTGTCTTGCGAGCCGCTGCGAGCCGGTGATTTATATGTCAAAATATTCTCTAAGGCCTTGACAATTACTCACAAGCATAATTATCTGCAAGTCAAATCAAATCAAATCAAATCAAATCAAAATATCCTTTATTCAAGTAGGCTTAGATACAAGCACTTTCGAATTGTCAGTTACAATGAGAGAAGTCTTTGAGACCCTGCTAATGATGGACATATTCTAATTATAAGCAATAAGCCTAATAATTCCCAATAAAATGAGAGTATGCGTGAACATTCTTAATGAGGGTAATTTACGAGGGCTGCTATTTATATATCCGGAAACCGGGATTACAATCTTCTTAAATAGCATATTTGACCGCCATGGTAAAATTTGAACTTTTTTAAGTATATAAGGTATATTTTTTCTTCCTTATTAACGCTCGTGTTTTGTTTTTGACGGGTTTTAAATGTCATCTCGCAGCAAGAATGGAACTCACTCGTGAAAATATTCGTGCTATGATTTATTATGATTTTCGGCGTGGTTTAACGCAACAACAGTGCATAGATCAACTAACTTCATCTTTTGGTGATGAAGCCCCATCTAAAACTACTGTGTATCACTGGTTTAGTGAGTTCAATCGTGGACGTAGTATGCTTACGGACGAAGTTAAGGCAGGTCGCCCGAAATCGGTCGTTGTACAACAAAATATCGAGGCTGTGCGAAAACTTATAATGGACGACCGACATGTTACGTACCGCGAGATAGAGGCGACTCTGGGTATTTCTATGACCAGCATTAATAGCATATTACATAATTATTTGGCTGTAAAAAAAATTTGTTCGCGTTGGATACCCCACAACTTAACAAATGAGCAAAAACATGCTCGCGTCGAATGGTGCAATAAAATGTTAAAAAAATATAACCGTGGTGACTCAAAAGCCGTTTATAACATCTATACAGGTGACGAATCCTGGATCTATGCATACGATCCCGAAACGAAGCAACAATCAACGGTATGGGTGTTTCAAAATGAGCCGAACCCTACGAAAGTTACTCGTGCAAAAAGTACATTGAAACAAATGGTGGCCTGCTTCTTCGGTATTAATGGCCATGTAGCTACAGTGCCACTAGAAAACCGTAGAACGGTTAATTCAGAGTGGTACACGACCATTTGCTTACCGGAAGTATTTGAACAAATTCGTAAAACTAACCAGCGACGAAGAATCATTCTTCATCATGACAATGCCAGCTGTCATACGTCACGCGAAACAACTCTATTTTTGGAGGGTCAAAATGTGGAATTAACGGGTCATCCGCCGTACAGCCCTGACTTGGCACCCAACGATTTTTATTTATTTCCAAATATAAAGAATAAATTACGCGGTCAACGATTTTCGACCGCTGAAGATGCTGTCGACGCATTCAAACAACACGTTATGGAGGTACCTCAGGCGGAGTGGCAGAAGTGCTTTAAAAATTGGTTCACGCGAATGCAAAAGTGCATAGATCATCAAGGGGAATACTTTGAAAAACAATAAAACTATTTTCAGCCGTGTACGTTTGTTTGTTTTTTTGTTTCCGGATATACGAGGGCTGCTATTTATATATCCGGAAACCGGGATTACAATCTTCTTAAATAGCATATTTGACCGCCATGGTAAAATTTGAACTTTTTTAAGTATATAAGGTATATTTTTTCTTCCTTATTAACGCTCGTGTTTTGTTTTTGACGGGTTTTAAATGTCATCTCGCAGCAAGAATGGAACTCACTCGTGAAAATATTCGTGCTATGATTTATTATGATTTTCGGCGTGGTTTAACGCAACAACAGTGCATAGATCAACTAACTTCAACTTTTGGTGATGAAGCCCCATCTAAAACTACTGTGTATCACTGGTTTAGTGAGTTCAATCGTGGACGTAGTATGCTTACGGACGAAGTTAAGGCAGGTCGCCCGAAATCGGTCGTTGTACAACAAAATATCGAGGCTGTGCGAAAACTTATAATGGACGACCGACATGTTACGTACCGCGAGATAGAGGCGACTCTGGGTATTTCTATGACCAGCATTAATAGCATATTACATAATTATTTGGCTGTAAAAAAAATTTGTTCGCGTTGGATACCCCACAACTTAACAAATGAGCAAAAACATGCTCGCGTCGAATGGTGCAATAAAATGTTAAAAAAATATAACCGTGGTGACTCAAAAGCCGTTTATAACATCTATACAGGTGACGAATCCTGGATCTATGCATACGATCCCGAAACGAAGCAACAATCAACGGTATGGGTGTTTCAAAATGAGCCGAACCCTACGAAAGTTACTCGTGCAAAAAGTACATTGAAACAAATGGTGGCCTGCTTCTTCGGTATTAATGGCCATGTAGCTACAGTGCCACTAGAAAACCGTAGAACGGTTAATTCAGAGTGGTACACGACCATTTGCTTACCGGAAGTATTTGAACAAATTCGTAAAACTAACCAGCGACGAAGAATCATTCTTCATCATGACAATGCCAGCTGTCATACGTCACGCGAAACAACTCTATTTTTGGAGGGTCAAAATGTGGAATTAACGGGTCATCCGCCGTACAGCCCTGACTTGGCACCCAACGATTTTTATTTATTTCCAAATATAAAGAATAAATTACGCGGTCAACGATTTTCGACCGCTGAAGATGCTGTCGACGCATTCAAACAACACGTTATGGAGGTACCTCAGGCGGAGTGGCAGAAGTGCTTTAAAAATTGGTTCACGCGAATGCAAAAGTGCATAGATCATCAAGGGGAATACTTTGAAAAACAATAAAACTATTTTCAGCCGTGTACGTTTGTTTGTTTTTTTGTTTCCGGATATATAAGTAGCAACCCTCGTATAAGTAGCAACCCTCGTACTAATTTATCATCAGTAAGTATAAAAGAAGGTGACATGATGGTTATAAACTCATTTACAACTGTCATTTAAAGAGAGTAGTACTGATATCGACCATGTCTACTTTCAGTATTTCTTACAAGGAATTAGTTGAAATTTTGCTATTGAACAATCGAGAAGTGCATAAGTGCCTTGAAAATTTAAAAACCAAGTATCCAAACCTTGTTGAGGATGATTTAGATAAAGTTTATCGTAAACTTAGCCAAACTTTCATACCGCAGTTTTCAAGAAAGTGGAAGCAAGCGGGAAGAAGTAAATCTCTGTTTCTCACGCAAAATGAAGAATGGTTAAAGCTAGTGTTTGCTTTGCCGGTATCTGCAGCAGTGTTGAGCCCAGAAAAGGAACAAGAGTGTGAGCCTGGACCTTCGAAGCGATCGAGAGCGGGACGTCCAGGAAAGTCTCTTGAAGAATGCTGTGACCGAGCCAAGCGCTACAAGGTGAAGTCTTTTTGTGATAGCTACGACGAACAGATGATTGTACAAGCTGCTAGTCATCTGGAGGGAGAGAAATCAAAACCAAAGTTCTCGGCACTGCAAGCTTTGGCGTTATTGATGGACACGTCTTTATCGAAAAGTCAATATGAACATATAAGAAAGGCGACAAATGAGTTGGGGTATGATATATTTCCTTGCTATGACATTGTTTCAAAAGCCAAGAAAACGTGCATAGCTGAAGATATAGATTGCACTGAATCTTACGCCTGTGTGGGGCTACAAAGTTTACTGGATCACACTGCAGAACGAATTTTTATGACAAAATCTAAAGAAGAGTTGGCAAAAATGGAGGATTCCTGTACTTTAGTTTCAAAATGGGGATGTGATGGCTCTTCCGGTCACAGTACATACAAACAAGCATTTGAAGAAGAACATATTTCAGATGAAAATTTGTTTTTGACATCGTTGGTGCCATTAAGTCTTATTGACTCTGAAAACGATACCAATATACATTGGTACAATACGAGTCCATCTTCTACAAGACTTTGCCGGCCCGTCCAATTTCAATTTATAAAGGAGATCGTCAAGTTATACAAAACAAGATATCAAGAATGGAGTCACAGATCTTAAATCTAACTGAATCTATTGTAAATTTAGATGGGAGAACTTACAAAATAAAACACACTTTATTATTAATGATTGACGGTAAAGTGGCTCAAACAACCACCGATACGGCTTCAAATGCTGTTTGCTTCATCTGCAAAGCAAAACCGACCGAGATGAATGACTTAGATCGTGTACGTACCAAAATAGTAGACCAAGATGCTTTGAAAGTTGGCTTGTCGCCCCTTCATGCAAGAAGTAAATTCATGGACTGTATTCTACATATAGCATATAATAAATCGTTCCAAATGTGGCGTGTAAACAAGAATACATCGCATTTACGCGACGAAGAAAAGAAAAGGATACAAGGGCTGTTTTCAAAAATTGGTCTGAAAGTAGATTGTGCCAACATGGATCTGGAAATACCAACGATGGAAACATGGCTCGGCGATTTTTCGCAGACGCTGAAAACACCTCGGAAATTACTGGGGTTGATTTCAATCTGATTCATCGATTTTCCATCATCTTGCAAGTCATCAACTCCGGAGCCAGTGTCGATGCGGCCAAGTTTGGTGAATACTGTGAGGATACAGCCGCACATTATTTGAGCTTATACAGTTGGTATTATATGCCAAATACTGTCCATAAAGTGCTGATTCACGGCAGTAAAATTATATCAAGTGCAATGCTGCCAATTGGAATGTTGACTGAAGCGCGAAATAAGGATTATCGAAGATACAGACTGCACCATGCCAGAAAATGCTCTCGAGAGAGTACTAATGAAGATGTTATGAACATGTTAATGACGTCATCCGATCCCTTGCTGTATAGTTTAAGAAAAGAGACCAAAAAAACACATTTGCCCTTAGATGAGGATGCAAAAAAACTGCTTAGCGTTTAGATAAAAACTAGATGGATTAAAATTATATTTTATATTATTTTATGTTTTATTTTATTTTTTTATATATTATACATATTATATTATTTATACGAGTAATATTTAAGCAATACTTCTGCATCTTTTCTCGTTTAAAGTTATAATTCCTTAGAAAAATCGTGCCTATATTGCCATAATACCATAATGCGTTATGTATATGCATATTACACTAATGATATATGGCATATATGACGCAGACTTATCAATAAATACCACAAAAGTGATAATCATTAACAATAAAAAGTTTTACGTAATTTTTTCCGCGCGCTCATACACAGTCCCCCACTGTGCGACGGTTATTAACGGCATGACGGTTGTATACATCACGACGCATACACCCGAGGCAGATAACGTCCGTGACGGCTATATATGTCCATGAGGGATATATCCGTCAATGACAGATAAATACGCCTGTGACTGAGATACAGGTCCATCACACATATAATTTCAAGTTTGGAAGAGATTACTTCTTAGCAGTGGCGTGCACAGGGTTTATGCCAAGTTAGGCAGTTTCATCTGCGTCGGATATACAATTCCAAGACAGATAAAGACGTCCGAAACGCAAATATGAGAAGAGTTAATCATGGAACTCGTCCATATCTAAGCTTTGATGCTGTCTTTTGACGTGGTTCCTCAAATTGACGTTTTGGGTGAAGGCGGCACTGCACAGCGCGCAGCGGAACTTCTTCTCCGCCCCGTGACTCTGCATGTGCACTTTGAGCCCCCTCAGCCGAGGGTAACTCTTCCCACAGTACTCGCAGCGGTAGTTCCTCTCCCCAGTGTGCGTCGCCATATGCTCCTTTAGACGAGACGGCAGATAAAACCGCTTGTCACACAAATCGCACTGATGCTTAAAGATTTTCAAATGAGATCTCCTGTTATGCTCCCGTAGCGACTTCCTACTGTCGTATGCCCTGTCGCAATGCTCGCAAGGAAACATTCTCTCTTCACCATGAACCTCAATCATATGCCGATATCTTAAAGTATATGAAAAGAGCACAGCATCGCATTTAACACACTGATACGCCGGCTCCTTCTTATGTGTTCTAGCCTCATGCAGATACCTGCTATGTTTAGATTTGAAGTTCTTACCACAATCTTTACACGGGAAATTCTCATCAACTCTCTGATGGGTCTTTTGATGTAGAATCAACATCCGCTCTTCGAAGTAATGCGCTCCGCAGACATCGCAGATACAAGTGCCGAAATGCTCGGCCATGTGTTTTCGCAAAGCGTGGAAAAAACCGAAAGAACTGTTGCATTCTAAGCAAGTTAAGTTAGTTAAAGTTAATCGGTACACCAAAAAATCACTGGAGTTTGGGTAGTAACTTTTCCCATGCACTGTGTTGATATGTTCTTTGAAATTATCGAGATTATCTATTTTGACTGGGCAGAGGCGACAGTCTATGCGATGTACGTCGATTTGGGGTAGTTTTTTGACAGCTGTCACTATGTCTTTGTAGGCGGTCGGGTCGTGGGATAAAGTGTGCTCGCGTAGTTTATCCGGGTCGGTGAAAACCTGGAAAAGATAATGTTAAGTGGGTAAATTACAATTGAACTACAGAGTTATTAGCTACGTCACATAATTGTGAAAGAAATAGATAGGTCGTTCATAAATTATTCGACAATGTTCTCTGAGTTTTTTCGCTTGGACGTATAATTTTGGAGTAATATGGCTCTAAATAATGCGTCCTAATCGAGCTTAACTCTCGTCCCCCAGTGCCCGTGCGATGGTCCTCGATGGTTATCGGCGTTAATCTACTCTTGACTATCTGATAAATAACTTTTCTCCAACTTGCTCGGAAATGTTCCCATTAATGCAGTAAAAACACACCGCGAAGTCCATCGTTATATCAAATCAAATCAAAATATTCTTTATTCAAGTAGGCCTAGTTACAAGCACTTTCGAAATGTCAGTTACATGAGAGTGAATGTTTGCTGGGAGAAATTCAATATGATCCAACATTTGCTGCAAGGATTAGGGAAACCCAGAAAAACCTAATCAGATCATTTAACTTAAATGTAATAATTTGATAAAATCATCATTTTTAAAATTAAAATAATCAATAAGATAAATCCCAAAAGGAATGTCAATAAAAAATAAATAATCTAGAATGTGTCTAGAATAAAATTCTAAATGTCAGAGTATATAAAACAATTAAGATTAAAATAATAATAATACCTTAGGTATTCGTTAAAATACTTATACATATACCTACTATAATTTACATTAATCCCACGCGGCTTCATCATTCATGTAGTCTTGTGTGCTATAATAAGCTTTAGAAAATAATTTTCGTTTCACAATATTTTTGAATTTACCAATAGACAACTCAGTTATGCTGCTAGGAAGTTTATTATAAAATCTCACACACTTACCCATGAATGATCTCCTTATTTTATGGAGCCTAGTAGCAGGCACTGCCAGCTTATGCTTATTTCTAGTATTAATATTATGTATATCACAGTTCTTCTTAAAATCGGTAATATTTTTATGTACATACATAATATTCTCATAAATGTATTGACAATGCACTGTCATTATATTAATGTCCTTAAACTTATCTCTAAGCGAGTCTCTATAGTTCATTTTATATATCGCACGAACAGCCCGCTTCTGCAGAACAAATATAGTATTAATGTCGGAAGCACTGCCCCATAGTAAGATGCCATACGACATAATACTGTGGAAATAACTGAAATACACTAATCGAGCCGTTATCACGTCTGTTAATTGACGAATCTTACTTACTGCAAAAGCTGCAGATCTCAGTCTATTCGAGAGATTAGCAATATGGGGACCCCATTGGAGCTTAGAATCTAATGTTATACCGAGAAAGACTGTACTATTAACTAGTTCCAGTTCCTCACCTATAACCATAACGCTTGCTTGCTCGTGTTTTACGTTACTCGTGACAAACGTAACACATTTAGTCTTTTTCTCATTCAACAATAAATTATTTACATTAAACCAATTTACTACTTCACAGATAGCATTGTTTACGTCATTGTACGATCGTTGATTTCGTATGACTTTGAAAATTAGAGACGTATCATCTGCAAACAAAACTATCTCATGGTGGGTCTTTACGAGGTGTGGCAAGTCGTTTATATATATAAGGAACAGGAAAGGTCCCAATATTGATCCCTGCGGCACACCCATAGAGAATGACCCCGGTGAACGCTTTCCATTCACGTCAACCCTTTGTATTCTACCATTTAAATAAGACTCTAATAAATTTAGTGCTGATCCTTTAACTCCGTAGTGGTGTAGCTTCCTGATCAGTGTCTCATGATTAACGCAATCGAAGGCCTTAGATAAATCACAGAAGATGCCTAAAGCATCTCGCGATTCCTCCCAGGCATCGAAAATGTGTTTTACGAGCTCAACTCCGGCGTTGGATGTCGAGCGACCCCGCGTAAAACCGAATTGCTTATTATGCATCAAATTATTCAAATTAAAATGTTTTAACAATTGATATAGAATTAGCTTTTCAAAAATTTTACTAAATGTAGGTAGTACAGATATTGGTCTTAAGTTAGTGGGGTCAGAGGTACTACCTGATTTAAATAAAGGAGTTATTTTGCTATGTTTCATCAGATCAGGATACTCACCGCAGTCAACACTGTTATTGAATATATCTGCCAAGTCAGGCGCTATTACTTCTATTAGGGATTTGACAGCATGGACTGAGACCCCCCATAGGTCATTGGTTTTTTTGACATTAATTGATTTAAATGCCTTTACTACATCTGAAGGACTGACATGTTCAAAATAAAAGTCCTTACTACATTCTGGGACGTTTTCTTTTAACTACAAAACGGCAGACGAAGGTGATGAATTTAAACACTTTGTTGTGGATACTGGTATATCGGTGAAGAAATTTTCAAATTCTGTTGCTACATCTAAACTAGAATCTATAATTTTGCCATCAATTTTTAATTCTAGATCACTAATTGCGTGCCTTGATCTACCAGTTTCCGCATTAATCACTTTCCAGGTGGTTTTGATAATATTAGAACTATTTTTGATTTTCTGGGATAAATAATTACGTTTGGCAATATGACAATCAATTTTGAATTGTTTCGAATATTGCTTTACATGTTCTTTAAGTTCATCACTCGTATTAAACCGCCGTTCCTCATACATGGCATACAGTGCTTGTCTACGTTTGTGTAAGTCCGCAGTAGCCCATTCGCTAAATACTGGTGCACCGCCAGCTATAACCGATTTGGAAGTAAATATTGTATTATAATGTTTCATAAAAGTTGTAAAGAATGAATCATACATGTGATTAGGACTAATTTCAGAAGACAGAACGGGTAGCGCCTGAAACAAATGTTGCTTCATTCTTTCCACACGGTCTGTGGTTACCGGAACAAAAGTAATTTGTTTTTTCACTATATTTTCCCTTAATATCTCAAATTCCATTAATTGGCCTAAATGATCTGATTCTAATTTACTGATTATACTTTGTTTAGAAGGAGAAATATCAGTGAAAATGTTATCAATACAGGTGGCGCTGGTATCGGTCACCCTAGTAGGTTCCATAAATACGTGGCTTAAACGAAAAGATTTGAATAGATTCAATAATCTAATACTTAGTGTTGAATCTTCCAAAAGATTTACATTGAAATCGCCGCAAATAAGTATTTTTTTACGAGTACGCGATATCTTAAAAAGCACATATTCCATAATAGTTTGAAAAACATCGAAATTACTTAATGGCGGCCTATACACACAAACTACAATAAATTGCTCTAATTCTACTGCACTTAATTCTATGGTCCGTTCAACAGACAAGGATACAATGTCCTTACGTTCCTTAAATTTCAATTGACTATTTAATATAATTAACGACCCATCATGTATGGAACTAAGTCTGGTGAACGAACTACCCACCTGGTGATTATTGAATTGGGGCATTATCTCATTGCAAGTTAGCCAGTGTTCAGTTATACATAAGATATCAATATTATAGGTATTTAAAAATAATTCAATCTGCAAGTCTTTCCCTCTAATACACTGAATATTTTGATGAACCAGGTGGATATACTTTTCATTGCCAGAAAAGGATTTCTCCATTGTCTCATCACTTAGTTTAAATTATTACACATAACAACATTAATGTCGGACTGCTCAATAGAAGCAGTTATAAGCATATATAATAATATATATATATATATATAAGCATATATACGTTGATACGATAATCAATTTAAAAAAAAGTGGCATTACTTCCCGGACAGGCCCGGGAAGTGTACATTAGTGTGCAAGTTCCACCATACAGCCAATAGTAACGTACAAAAACCGAGATTTAAAAAAACTTGAATTGTTTTCTGCGTTTAGTTACTGCATGGTTAATGCCAATAATAATAGAAAAAAAAACAATAATAATTGTGTCCAAATCATAATACAGTTTATTTAGTCTTAATGATCTTCAGGAAATGATAAATATTTTGTAGCCAAGGTATGTTTTTTTTAATGTTGTGCGTTTAGGAATTGCCGATTCAACTAAAAATAATAATGTATATATTTATTTTAACTATTGCTATGAGTTTTCTTTTTATTTATTTTCTTTACTATATTTCATTTGGAACCAAATATACAATTCGGACCCAAAATATTTTAACTTTAATATCCTATACATGCCTCGGCAGGAATGTCATTTCGTGGATTCGTATTTATTGAAGAACGAGGCGTAGCCGAAACCGTACTTATCCACGAAATGACTTTTCCCGGCCTCAGCAGTAATATACTATTGCCAAAACTCAACTCCAGATCTTAAAGTGCATGGCAAATATATCAAGTCAAAAAGCACCCCAAGTTTTGGCGGTTTTATAAAATCTAAAACACTTTTTCTCTGAAACTATTATAGACAGTAAAAATGTATATAACCAAATTTGTAGTAAATGTACCTACTGATTGAAACAGAAGAAAATAATATGTACCTACTGATGTTTATTTTTGTAAATACAACTGTGCCAGTATTTTTAAACCGTTTCGAGATAATAGCAAATAACTGAAAGAAAGTGACATTTCAACCAAAATCCTGACGTCAGCACAGCCCCCACACCCGAGGAATTTTAGGAGGGTTATCAGAACACATCAAGGAAGCCCTCTACCAATTTTGAAAATTATACGAATTATTTTACTTGATGTTGTTTTCTTAGGCTATTAGAAATGACAACGTTTAAATAAAATAAGTTAATATTAAGGCATTAGACGTCAGTGTGTTTAATGTCTATCTATTTCGGCAGTAGACGTCACTAACAGTCAGTAAATGTGTCAAACAAAACTAACTCAGTCAGGAGGGGCTGTCATGAAGGTGTCGAAGAAGCAGACGTTGTAGATCTCCACACCACATTCATTGTTCATCTTACAGTCCACGTTGAAGATACAGATATAGTTAGATAGAGGGAGCAATAAAGAGATGTGGGAATGTTATGATAGCGTCTGTTTTCCCGTCGGCATGTGACGTCAGTGAATGGGTTCAGTGGTTCGCTTGTCGGCATATAATGTCAGTAATCCATACTATCCATACTAATATTATAAATGCAAAAGTGTGCCTGTCTGTCGGTCTGTTACCTCTTCACGCTGAAACCGCTGAACGGATTTGGATGAAATATGGTATGGAGATCGTTTGAGTCCCAGGGAAGGACATAGGCTACTTTTTATCCCGGAAAAATACCCTTATGCGCGTTAAACGAATTTAAGGTGGACGAAGTCGCGGGCAGAAGCTAGTTAAAAATAAATAATCGCCTGTCGGCAGTAGTCGCTGATGAAGTCTTTGAATGACATGCTGAAGATACAAACGTATGAGGTCTCGACGAGTCACGCAGTCTCGATACGTCTCATAGTACGTAATGTTTGGTAACGGCATATGACGTCAGTAAATTTGTTAGAAGTTAACTCACCTGTCGGTAGTAGACGTCAGTGTTAGTTGTTCGCCTGTCGGTTTATAAATACAGCAAATGTGTCCGCCACTATCCAGTCGGCGTATGACGTCAGTGAATAAATAAGTTACTTACCTGTCGGCAGTAGACGCAAAAGTAGTCGCTGAAGGAGGTGTCGAACGGACAGACATACGAGGTCTCCACAAGAGTCACGCAGTCTCTGTACGCCTTGTAGTCTGTGTCGACCACTCGTTTAGGTTTCTCCATAGGAGGCTGGATATCTGAAATCAAAAAGTGTTTTACTCAACTTAGTTCTAAAGGTAGAGAGAGTTATGTTTCGGAGTGTATGTAAGTTTGTATGTGTATTTCTTAATTCTTAGGTACATTGCAGCTTGAACATTTTGATGGATTTTAACTTTAACACATCAGTTGTGATTAAATTTGTCTTGGTTGTAGGGGTTACATCTATACTATTTAAAGTTTTAAAAATGAAAAGTCTGTACATTAAAGATATTTACATAACAAAATCTCGCGCTTCGATTTGCTCTCCTCGAGACATCAATTTACTAATTTCAGCTTACACTGTGATAACAATTCAAGTATATTACCGAAATTCTCCAGTTCTTTCAGCTTGACACTGGTCTTCTTCATCTTCTCCAAAATCTCGCGCTTTGCTTTGCTCTCATTGCGACGGCGTTTTACATCTGATTTCAGCTTACCGTATGACAGCAACAATTCAACTATACTTACCGAGATTCTCCAGTTCCTTCAGCTTATCAAATGGTCTTCTTCATCATCTCCAAAATCTCGCGCTTCGCTTTGCTCCCCTTGCGTCGTTTTACATCTGATTTCAGCTTACAGTATGACAACAATTTAACTATATTTACCGAGATTCTCCAGTTCCTTCAGCTTGTCACTGGTCTTCTTCATCTTCTCCAAAATCTCGCGCTTCGCTTTGCTCTTCACGCGGCTTCGCTTCACGCCTGACTTCAGTTTCTTCTCCTTCTTCAATGGCTTCTTCGGCTTCTCCACTATGACGTCAATGTCTGAAATAATATGAATTATGAATACTCCTACGTCACATAAGCATGTATTACAAAATTCCACAAAAGTTAACCTTATTTAGGAAAAAGATTCCAAATTAAAGCGTTAATATGGTAAAAAGCGGTAGACGGTGCTACTAAAGACGGTGCTAAAATATGGTAATGATCTATCTAAATGGTTTTCAACAAACATAAGTGCTACACTTGCCGCTTTTAACTTAATAAATAGCTTAATCTGAAGTATTTATCAATACTACGTTAAAAGAAACAAACTGTTGTAGTGTTTTATGACATCTCAAAGGCCTTCGACTTTGTGTCACACAAGCTACTTACTCAAAAACTATGATTTAGGTATAAGGGGCCCAGCTATAGAATGGATTAAATCGTATTTGGATAACAGACAACAGTGTGTTGAGTTCAGGCACTCCAACTTAACAATTTCCTATCGCAGGTCATCGTACGTGGTAATAGCCAAGGTGTACCACAAGGAAGGGTACTAGGACTGTGCTTTATACTATATAAGGACATTAATTACACAATTAATTGTGTAATTAATCTAGTAATAGAATGGCTTGAATTAGACAATTTCTCAGTTGATCTTAATAAAACATGATTTATTCATATTTGTCATGTGGGAAATAAAATTATAATAAATAAGTAAATATCAGGGACAATCTTGCACAAATCGACCTAGTCCCAAATTATGACATTGCATGTTAGCTACAATAGGAATGATGACTAAATTTTAATAATTAGTCCGTATTGTAGATTAGTAAAAAAATATTGGACACGTAATTTTTTTTTTTACGTAATCAAAAAAGAAAGGAGATACAATGATTCATAATGTTGCGTAACGTCAGTTCTACGTACAAATTTTACCTCGGAGTGACGTCACGAGCCCCCACTCCTAAACTTTAATGCGATTTATCTGAGTATTTTATTTTATTATTTAAACAAACCAAAAAATACGTGTCCAATATGTTTGTATTATCTAACTGACATATTAATTAGAATTTTGATTTTTATACCCGGCAATCATGCGTATAATACACAAATTCATGAAGTAAATGCTGCGAAGTTTTAATAACTATTAATAAGAATTGTAATTATAAAAATCAAGTAGATTAAGCCTGTAATAAGATCAAGGGATTCACATACGTTTTGCGACGTCTTCGCAATATCTCTACTTGAAATACTGTTCTCATGGCCTATCATGGGTATGTTGTGTCGGTTTTGAGATAATGCCTTCTTGTATGGGGTAGTTCTACAGATGTAAATGGAGCATTAAAGCACAAAAACATGTCTACACGCAAAATGTGGTGTAACACAAGAATCATGAAAACTGCTATTTGTGAAACATGGAGTTTTAACACTGCCATGAGTGTATATTTTGGAAGCAGCTATTTTTGTAAAGAATCACCCTGAATTGTTTAAGAAAGATCATGTAAAAAAGTTCCCGTGATAAAGGGTCTTGACAAACAGATGGACAGACGGACGGACAACAAAGTGATACTATAAGGGTTTCCGTTTTATTCCTTTTGAGGTACGGACGGAACCCTCAAAACGAACTCACCCTCATCATCGTGTGCATCGTCCACATAATCAGGGTCCATGATGTCATCATCCTGAACGAGCTCTTCCATTCGATCCTCTAGTTTGACCTCGGGTTCTTCCTCCTTCACCTCTGACGGTACTGGAACAAATAATATTACAGGTAAAAAAAAAGCTTTATACAATTTTCATTTCTCTCGGACGCATTCAAGATGTGAAACTTCGTACCTGCGTCCAAAATATTACAATTCAGATATTTCAAGACCAGGGTGCATCCATCCATCCATCATAGGCTTGATCGATGCTTACTATGAATTGTGCTTAACCGTTTGAGCACCCAGCGTGTTGGCGGGAAACCGTGCGCCACACACCGAACAATAACTAACTAGTTCATATTTTCTTCTGTTTCCGCGATTATTACTCACTAGCTTCTGCCCGCGACTTCGTCCGTCTTAAATTCGTTTATCGCGGATAAGGGTATTTTTCCGGGATAAAAAGTAGCCTATGTCCTTCCCCGAGACTCAAACTATCTCCATACTAAATTTCATCCAAATCGGTTCAGCGGTTTAAGCGTGAAGAGGTAACAGACAGACAGACACACTTTCGCATTTATAATATTAGTATGGATTTAAATAAAGCAATTTAATGGATTATATCGCGTATATTATCTAATTTGAGTGCCCGACGTTTCGGAAGCTTTTCAGCTTGCCATGTTCCTCGTACGACAGAGGATTTATTTAAATGAATAAACTAGTTGTATGATAGCGGCAAATGACATGGTGGAGTCTGAGGCACAATTTTTCGTTGACGTGATTTGCCGTCTTTGGCGCTCAAATGGTTAATAGCCATCAAATTTTGACAAAAAAATACATACAATTGTCTCCATGCACGTGTATGCTAGCCTGCAGCAGTGTCTCCTCGCATCGCAGCACCTGCCCACGGAATGCGCTAGCATCCCTCAACCGAAGCACGCAAGTAGCGCAGATGAGACGCTCAAGGTCTGAGCCGTCCAGGTGCGAGAGCTGGAAAGCAAGTTTTATTTATTTGAACTTTACTGCAGAAAACTAAATTAGGTACAAATGGTAGAATTAATATATCGCCTCTCCTATAGCTTGCCACCGCTCGTAACCGCCAATGGACCCAGTTGGGGGTTACTACGTTTTTGCATTTAGCCGTCAATATGAAGTCTAATGCTTCAGATTGAGACCGCACTTTTTGTGTTTTTTTTAAAATTCTGGTTTGTAACACCAAGGTCATAGTTTTAGAATAGAAAACTAAAGATAAATATAGGTGAAACATTTCTCATGCTATGCGGTATGAATATCAGGTCTGAAGTACTAACATTAATTTGTACTTGTATAAGATTGCGGGGACTCACAAGGTTAAGAGCAACTGTCTCATATATAAGAGTTGGATCTGCAGAATGTATAGTTTTCAAATTTAGTCCTTTTTGTGTCAAGACTTTAACGAAACAATGTGAAAGTACGAGTAGTATTACTCAAGTAAGTTTTTTAACTTTTAACACTTTCAGATCAAGGGTACCTCTAGGTAGGTGCTCTGCTTGTCGCTACGCGCGGAGGTTTACGGAAATCAAGATAGTGAAAGTGTTAACTGATTACTCTGGTTGGATACATACTATGCTAAGTATTACACTTTAAAAAGTGGCAATAAAAATTTACGTAGTTTCAAAAACAAAGAAACAAAAATTTTATTCAACGTTTACTATTATTATTGATGAAAACAGTTTTATTTTTAATTTACTATTGTAAAAAATTATAGTCGACGATTTTACAAGCACCTACTGGGGAATCTCGCAAAACCTCTTGATGAACATGGTTGAAGCTGAAGAGTTATAGTTAAATAACAAGAGAAAGCAATGAATAACTTACCATTAGACCAAAACTATCCACGAACATATCCGAATATACTTCTTTCTTCCCCTGCCATTCGTATTCGTAGTTCAAAAGGCGGCATTTCTTTAGAGCGCCGCAACAGCGGCACAAGCCTGGGTCGAACACTGGACCTTTACGAGTCGTTGCAGTCATATTTGTATAAATTTAAGCTAGTTCAAGTTAATTTCCCGATTTAAGAGAGATTTCAGAGATTTTCTTTTCAGTTGTATTGACGTTTACACCTGTTTTGCTTGTTGGCGTTTTGTTCATGCATTATCGCGTATATCGTAAGATTTGAAAATTTTAATTACTTTATAAATTGTAGATTACTAACAATTTGCGAATAAATAAACAGTAAGTGAAGGAGTTACTTATTTGTTGTGATTTATTATCAATAATATGCACATATAAAAAAATGGGAATCAAAATCTAAACACAAATCTTATGCTACTCAACAATAGATGACGCTGAAAACAAAATTGACTATCGAGTCGATTCTTGTGCGGACCTGCAAGTTTTTGTTCAATTTAATAAACTTATAAAAAAGCCATTATTGATCGATTACTTATTTGACTTTATTTGTAGAAAGAGTATTCCTTTAACTTCTTAAATTATTTGTTCAAAAAAAAATACGCACACGTTTTTTAATAAAAAGTTTATTTATCTGCTGCCTGTCTATCCGGAGTCTGGATTGAAAAGAAGTAGCTGGCAACATACAATCCTGAAGGACGCGGCGGTGTGATGGCGTCGGTTCTCGCCTCCGGTGTAGCAAAATTAAAATTAAATAGATGAGAATTGTAATATAGCGTTGCCATTAAGTTAGTTATGTACGTGATAGTGTAGTAATAATATTTTCTGTGAAAATATTTGTAACAATGGAGGGCAAAAGTTCGGATTGGGTGCGAGGTCCCAGCGGCCCTACGGTTTGCCGTTGTTGTTTTGCCGAGGGCTGTTATAAGGACATTTCTACCGAATACTTCTGGATGGGGAAGAGAGAAGTTTACGCCGAAATGCTCACGGAAGCGTTTGACCTCACTGTAAGTATATAACATCCTATTAGGTTTTCATGAATCCTACTGCATTATGGCGTCCATTTTCTTCAAGCTAAGTTTTTTTTATGTTATACGACTGAATTAAGAAGCTAAGTTTGTGCTTAGCGGAGTTGCGCTGTAGATGTCTTTATCTTTTGGGTGGCTTGTAAAAATATTGATTATCTTGCTTTGTGTATACAACATTTAGTAGGTATATACAAGGTCTTCGTCTTCCGATCGAAGATGATACGATGCGCCACATAGGTAGTCGTTACTACATTATGCCTTTAGTTTTATCCCAAATCCCAATGTAGTGTATTGGGATAATTTTGAATCATTCTGAATGCAATTTTTTTTTACCTTAAATGAGATACAAACGGCTCTGTAATGCCTCTTAGGTATCTAATATCTGAGCAGTCAACAGCTATAAGATAGTGTTTTTTATGAAATACGAGTGATTTTTCCATATTAACCCAATGTAGTTTTAATATTTGAGATCTATGTGAATAGGTTTGTAGGACTGGTTGGTAGGATTGTTAGTAGTTTGTATTTAAGTCATATAAGTTCCAACACATTTTTTGCTGGGAAGCTTAAATTAAACTAATTGAATCTTAATTATATTTGGTTCATGCTGATTCTAGAATTTAGCCGTCTTTCCTGTGGACAACGCAATAGTTAAGGGCTTGGGTACATATAACTGATATTTTTATTGCTTAGATCTAGAGTATTAATCAATTTGTACATTGCCTAATAGGGCACTAAGTAAAATTAGTATTTAAAGCCCTTAACTTTCGGGGGTCCACAGGAAAGACGCATAACGCTAACTCATACTAAAAATAAGTATGACCCATTTGTGTTAGAGATACTCATATGATTATCTCTTTACTAGTCTTGAATAGTGAGGATTAAGTTAGGACTAATTCTGTAGCAACCATGTTCTTTTGCTTACAAGTTATTTAGTCAGTTGTAGAGTGTAATGAAATCTTGAAGGTTACATTTTGTTTTGACATTTAATATGCATTAGTTGTACAGTTTCATTGTTTTGGTTCAATATTAATATGTGGTAATACCCGTCAATATGAACAACTTTACCTATGGGGAGATATTGCAGAAATGAAAAAAAATCTGCCATTCCCTATATTCTGGTTGAGTAAGAAATGGCAGATATTTTAAATATTTCTGTAATGTTCCCCCATAGGAGAAGTTGTTCATATTTGATGTGTAAACTAAATCTGGTAACTATGTATGTACACCTTTTTTTGTTTTCTGAAAGTGGGTAGTTTGCAAATTGTAACTTGTGAACACAGATGCTGTAAAGCTTCCCAAATGTCGGAATGCATATGAAATAATAATTTACGCAATATAATCTGTTTAAATTGTTTTATTTAATGTAAACCTGTTAAAATTAAAGAAAAAAAACAAGGTGTATAAACAGATTTGATTGATAGTTGTATTTATAAATACTCTGGTAAATTTATTGTACTAACATTTTAATTTGGAATAGAAGGGAACTCCATTTCTACTTCACGCAGAGATAGAAGCTAATAAATCAAACTTCAATTCTTTGGTCAAATCACCAATGCTTTGGTCAAAATTTTGCATAAAACCTGTATAAATTTTTTAACATGGTATTTTGTTACCCTAGCACTGATGTAGAAATGACTTGTCTGTGTTCAGTAAACTTATTCTGTACTGATCGGTGACCAGATACAGTCAGCATCACATAATCTGTAGCACTAGTGTGAAATATATCTCATCTTTTTGTAGGTACAGTCAAGGAATTTAATTTCAAACCCATCTCAGGTTGAATATTGTACAGCAAACTGTCACCTTAAGAGCTAGCTAAAGCACAATGTTGCTTTGACATGTCCCATATGTTGTTTTATGTTAGTAGGCAACAGATTAACTATGTTGACATGAGGCATGTTTCAAAATCTTGTGTCATTTCCAACAAGCCCAAACACAGCTAGGATACATTATTTTATTATAATCTCATCAGGAACATTCAAGTTTATGACTGAAGTACACTTTAACTAACTTAATCAAGATATCTTATTGCCACCCGTAAATCATTGATCATTGAGGACTTCGAATGACATTCTGAGGTCTTCTTCATCAGTTTATATGTTCTGAATTTTAAT
This sequence comes from Hedya salicella, assembly GCA_905404275.2. NCBI lineage: Eukaryota > Metazoa > Arthropoda > Insecta > Lepidoptera > Tortricidae > Hedya > Hedya salicella. The sequence goes on along the minus strand of FR990097.1, from coordinate 49,203,732 downwards.
GCTTGTTTCTTAATATACCAAAACTATATAGAGCCTATAACATTTGAGGACTTATTTGGATTCATCATCAGGCTGTCACCAAAATTGTATAGCACCAACTTAAAGATATCTACTTTCAAACAGAAAAAGATTTCTTGATTTCAGTCAAACCTTTTTTTTTGAAGTCCGTTAAAAATATATTGCATGAAGACAGAGTAGCTAAAAACTTTCGGAATAGACCTCGTATTTGACGCAGGGTGTATACAATACAATACAACAATTCTAACAAAATAAATGAATTAATTTCATTTAAATTGGATTGTTTATTGTTTTTACATTCTGATCTACAATACAAAAACCGGCCAAGAGCATGTCTGATCATGCTCAGTATAGGGTTCCGCAGTTGTTCATACAAATGAAGGCACTACTGTAGGAAAAGAGCGTATCTCCAAGGTACTTACGTCCTTTTGCTGAGAAGCACAGTTTTTCGGCAATAACTTAAAAACGGTATATCGGATCATGTTGAAAACGATTTTCGTTGAAAGTATTTATTAAGTTTAATCTTTGTGACTGTTTTTTATATTTTTTAGCCATCGGGTTTAGAAAATAAAGGGGGGGGGGGGGGGGACATAATTATGCTACTTTCGGAACGATTATTTCCGAAAATATTCTTTAAATCAAAAATCAGCTCTGTCTGTCTGTCCACTGTTACAGCCATCTCAGGAGTATGCTATTCTTTTGATTTTATTTTGGAAATAATTTATTTTAAAAAACGCAACATATGTTTTGTTTATTGTGGATATTAATAAATATAAAATACATTATTCCAGAGTTCCATATTTATTTGCGTATTATAAAATTTAAATTAACAAAAATACCGAGAGGCGAAGCAGACTGATTTAGTTGTGAGTTGAGTGATGTCAGTGGAAGTCCCTTTAAACTTTCTGGCTGATTTGGTCCCAGTAAAAAAGTGTTGATTTAAGTCATTGATTATTTTTAAATCATATGAAAGTGTCCTGCACTTTCATTTGTTACTTTACCTATCTATGAAATTTCAACATTTGTCTGTACCCTACCCACATTTTAGTTTTTTTGTTAGAAGGTTATAATTTAATTCTCCTTTGCCAGATCGCGTTTGCCCAGACGACAGGTCCGAACAGCAACAGCCGACTCATCTGTGAGCCCTGCATATCGCGGCTGCGTGACGCTTCGGAGTTCAAACGGCAGGTCCAGGAGTGCGAGAAGATGTTCATGCAATACCTCGACCCGGGAAGGATCACAGTAGAAAGCATAGTGGAGAGTAAGTCTTGTCTCTCTGTTATTTCTATACTATTATAAACTTGTAAACATTAAATGTCTACATGAAAGATGCTTTTGGAATGGCAATCAAAATATTTAATAAGATCCCAAAAGTATTCCAAGACCTAAATAATATTAATCAATTTAAAAATAAACTAAAAACATATTTATTACAAAATGCTTACTACTCCATTACCGAATTTCTTAGTGAAAAATAAAGTTAAACCAAGCTCATTATGTCTTTAAATTATTAAATCATTCAATTAAAAGTTATTTATTAGCTTAATTTAAATTATTTATGTATTGATTCAATATTTGTAATTCTCAATGACAATTAATTTTAATGATAATCTAGGTAGCTATACTTTTTTATTTGCATTTTACATACCTATTTTATTATTTAAATTTTTGACATTAATTTTAGTTATAAGATATTGCTTTGCCCAACAGGGCTCATGTTTTGAACAATAATTAAATTTAAGATCTTTAATGTACAACATGAACTGCAACTAATAAATTGAATTGAATTGATATAAAAAAAAAAAAATTAACGACTATTCGAAGATGAACACTGAATCGAAATATTTTTGGTTTTTTCTGTATGTTTGTATGTCTCATTGTAATTAGAATTAGGGCTTTTTCATGAATAAAACCCAGAAAATCCACTTAATTTGTTTTATTCAAAGTAATAAGTGACTGCACAGCAAGAACACATATCATAGAGAGAGAGAGAGACAGTGCTGCCATCTGTACACTAATTTTTTTTATCATAAGAACAAAACATATTTTATACTTAAATATTACAGCTTATTCAATACTAGTGGCCGCCCGCGACTTCGTCCGCCTTAGATTCGTTTATCGCGGATAAAAGGTATTTTTCCGGGATAAAAAGTAGCTTATGTCTCTCCCCAAACTCGATATTTTACTAATTTAAATGTGAAGCATATTACCAAGATTTGAAGCTCCTAGCGTAAAAAAATATTTACTGTCCATACAAATTTTCATCCCCTTTTTCGTCCCTAAAAGGGATAAAATTTGACATACATTATAGCCTATGTCCTATTCTGATATATAAGGTACATGACTGGAAAGTTCATAAAAATTCGTCCAGTAGTTTTTGAGATTATGTGGAAGGTACATACATACTTTCACGTTTATAATATAGTAAGGATTTCTTCTCTTAGAAAAACCAGAGATTGAGTGGGCAATGGCTTTGTTAATATATCAGCATGCTGATTCTTACTTGCGACATAGCATACATTTACAACAACATAGCGATTTTAAGTCGGGACCCATAAGAAAACTAGATGGACGCAAATCTTCCCAAAAATGGGTCACTGATTAAAATTGCTATGTTCCACATTAGAATTTATTATTTGTTTTATGTGAGTATGGATCATGAATCATAAAACATTTCCATTATAACTTAACAAGGGTAGGTACTGGACTTGTTTTTTTCTTTTTAGCTTTTTAAGCAGTCGGGTTTTTTGTTTTTAAAATTATTATTTTTATTTTATACTTTTTAGTTTAAATTATAAGTCAGTAAATTTCGCAATCTTTATCGTGGGGGTTATTGAGAAGCTTGCACAGATTTATTACAATGAAATAAAAATTTAGTGAGAACGGGTTGCTAACCAACTTTAAAACATTGAAATAAAACAACTTTAAATCGTTATAGTTCCTAACTGGTCATTTAAAATTATAAATGATCAAAGAGACCTAATAATGATTTTCAAATCGCTATCCAATGATACCCCACTCGACATAGTACGTCGATTTTAATTTTTTTCTTTTTCACAATATGGCGTCTCATTATCGCCATTTTGAGTTTTCATCATTTTCATGTCTTTAGTGACATTTGCCCAATTAAGACGAATCGATTGACGTAAGAATCATCAAAATCGGTCCGCGCGTTTAGTCTCTAGAGTGCCAAATAGGAACAAACGTACATACATACATAGACTGATAAACACATTACCCTCCTTTGCGTTGCGCAGTCGGGTAAAAAATATATATTTCTAGAAAGGGCACTCCATAAATGTAACCGTAATTGAAAAAAAAAAAAAAAACAGCAAATATCAATGTGTGGCACTTTCGACTGTTCTTCTAAAAACACAATTTTTGATTTACTGAATATTTTCGGAAATATTCGCTCCGAAAGTAGTGAAAATTGTGCCCCCCCCCCCCCTCTATTTTCAAAAAATATGAAAAAATTTAAATTTACAAACAAAGCTTAATAAATACTTCCAACGAAAATTGTTTTCAACATTTTCAAGTTATTGGCAAAAAACTGCGCTTCTCAGCAAAAGGACGTAAGTGTCGGGGAGATACGCTCTTTTGTTAATGTTTTTTTTTTTTTTTCATCTGTAGTGCATTTTTTTGTATAAACGGCTGCGGAACCCTACATTGAGCATGGTCCGACATGCTCTTGGCCGGTTTTTTTTAAATATATCTTCAATGTACAGACATTTCTTTTCTACAACTATAATAATTTCACCTATGAAATTGACCTGTAATATTTGTTCAGGTACCCCCGAACCGTTGGAGAAAGAGGTGAAGCTGGAACGTGTGAAGCTAGAAAAGGGTCATAGCGACGATGACTTTGACGACCGGGGCGGCTTCGATGACATGGACGACGACGACGACCGTGAGTTCTTATTCATTAGAATTTAACATGTTAGGGTGCGGCTTAGAAACATCATTTTTCCATTCTCACTTAGATGGTCGGCAGTGCACAACATATTTGATATACCGAAACTCTGATTTTTAATTCAAGATGAAAATCTGACAGTTCGAATAAACAATATGAATGAGAAATCGTGCAACCAGTAATATTAGGGTAAGTTTTATTGATAAAAATACTAACACTTACTACGTATGCAGTAATAGGGTACATGCATGAATTTTTTTTAATCGCTTTTCTTAACTGAATATCAAAATACCGTAAAAACGATTTCAAAATGTGAAAATGAAATTTAAATCGGCCAAAAATTACGAAAGATATAGGCATTTTAAACTACTAATTAGACAGAGAGGTCCGACGTGCACTCCGGCCATATAAACTCCATATTGAATTCAGTTTTGCTAGAAAGAAATAGAATGAAATGTTTGATGGCTTATATCTTGGTTATTTTTATAGTTATTCGAAAAAATATTTTTGTCTACTGTTTGTTACATGATTGAGCTTTAAATAAAGCAAAAATGTAACTTCATGCATATTCCCTAACACAGCGAAAGTGCGCCCGTTGACGTAAAATTTTGATCTTCAATTAAAAATCAGAGTATAGATAATTGACGACACGTTTTGCTGAGTGGGTTGTACGGCGGCCTACGAAGCTGGCGGTCCCGGGTTCGAATCCCGGCCACGGCAAGTGTGTGTGTGTGATGAGCACGAATGTTTGTTTCTGGGTCTTGGATTTATGTATTTAAGTATTATAATTTATCTATATCGTCGCCTAGTTCCCATAGTACAAGCTTTGCTTAGTTTGGGACTAGTTCGATTTGTGTAAGATTGTCCCTGATATTTATTTATTATATGTATTTAAAAAAAGTGGTTGTCTCTAAAGTCGGATTACGGACGATAATTTTACGTGATAACGTCATAAGAAAACATTGATGAAAAATTGCATACTTTTATGAATTCACAAACCGAACGCTTAGGCCGATCATGTCTCTCTCGTTTGTACCGCGCTCTCGCTTGCACGCGGAACGTGATACTTTTTCGTTCGTGCAGCCGGCGTATAAGACGACGTTATCACGTCAAAAACCCTGCACTTGTTCTCTCAGAATATGGACTTTATAGTTTTACTTCAAAGGCAGTATAGATTTCACAACTAAAAAAATCAGAAAAGTTTTTATGAAATATCAAATTGCCAGTTTTGTGACACTCATACAAAATGTACTGAAACAGCGTCACATAACGGTGCGTTTTGTTAGAAAATTTCTGCCTCGCACGACTGAACTGTGGAATAAATTATCGCCTGTAGTATTTCCGGACCAATGCGACCTTCAAGAAAAGAGCGTACTCCCACCTGAGAGGCCGGCAACGCACTTGTGACTCCTTTGGTGTTGCATGTGTCTAAAGGTTGGGGTCCTACGTCCCGCCAGGCGACAGGCCGCGCCAGGCGTTCCTCCGTACCTGTCGTGGCCCCTACTGAGCATTTGACCGCAGGCCTCATCGGATGCATCGGTTTCCATGGCCTGTCGGTCTGTTCTGGCGCGGTCTGGCCTGTGAGAAAGCAGGCCTTAAGGGCGACGGTGATCTCTTACCATCAGACGATCCGGTGCTCGTTTGCCCCCTATAACAATGTCACAGATATTACATAAATGAATTACGTAACGGATGCTTCACGTGTAAAGCAAGAGGGCATCTCCGGCTTCTCCAATAAAAAACTACAAAAGGGACAGTGATGGGCTGTTCGCCTTCATACTAGTTTTTTTGTTACAAAGGTCTAACAGAAAACAACGCTGCGTTAAAATTGACAATGTCTCATTTTCTGACCAATCCTTTTTATTATGCAGTTCGAAAGAGGGTATTTTTTCAAGTTATGCGTAATTTTTATTTTCCTCGAAAGCCTCCACTTCGAAGCAAAAAATCAAGTTTTAGAGTTACTCAATCTAAAAAAGCGTAACCGCCATAATGACGTCATTTAGTGGATGATGTGTTGCCAACGAAGAAAAATGTTATGTTTATGAAAAGACTGCCATACACGCAAACGATTTTAATAACTATATCATATCGGTAAACCTACTCAGATCTGATTTCGTAAATTTAGTGAACTAATGCTTGTAAAATAGAGCCTAATTAGCAAACCAAATTCTAATAATTTGCTTAAATACACCAAACCGGCATCTGACATGTGTGTCAGCCGTAATATTACCTAGAGTACATGTACTTATCTATGGAATTGAATGTTGACGTTTAGTGATAGTTCAAATATTTGTTTACAAATTTGAGAAATTTCGGTGAATATGTCTTCCGCAAAAACTATATATTATTATGTAAAAACGTTTAAAATTACGGCTGTACGGTACGTGTGCTGGAACAGTTATTTGCACTTCCTCTAGAAAATAAAACTGAATGGTGTCTTGCGGGCGGATAGGAGTGTGTGATGCGTTATGCTCAAAGCTACTACTGTTACTGTTAGCTTTAAAATAGACGATTTATCTTACTAAATATATGTTTTATTCATCTCGCTGCGGGAAAACAACCACTAAAATTTCACAGTGTTTAGTAATTTATTTTAGATATATTAGAGAGATATTCTATTTATTAAAATTTTATTGCACAATACAAAATAGTACAAAACGGTAATCCTTTACAATTTGTTTTACACGCGATGCTCTGGAGTCATACGGCGTTGCACAAAACATATGTTGGAGACTCAGCGTACCTCCACGTACCCCACTGCATTATCGACTTAAGTGTTGCGTTGTGATCATGATACTTTTGACACCTCTTAACTTAAGGCGGCCACGTAATACTTATCACAGCTTTGAGTATATTCCATTCATGAGCGTCTCTACTCGTGGCAAGTTTGTGCTATCAGCTTGAGTGAGTCAGTCGGAATTCTTCATTTCTCAAATCCGTGGAAAAGTCGACTCTAAAGGGTTAGAACCAATATCCGTGGAAAAGCCGAGTCGTAAAAAAGATGCGAATCAGTGTCCGTGGAAAAGCAGTCGCAATAGAACAACCGTAAACGGCAAAATAGTGCACGAACCAAATTTGAGCAAGACAAAGCAATGACATACCTATTTGGATTTAACTGTCAAACATGACTTAATGACAACCGGAAAAGAGATTTTTAAATCTGTGGAAGGCACAGACCTTCCATCCTCTAAATGTCGTCATCTTCCGGTTTAGCACTTTCAGCATTTTTTTTCGAAAAATAGCAGAAAAAAAGTTCTTAAAATATATTTTTTGGATTGTATATGCATTTTTCTATACATTGGATATCAATTTAGGGCTATAGCCAAATATTAAATCTTGTCAATTATCAAATAAGAGACATTCTGAAAAAAGGGGAAGTGAAAAGTGCCGGCGAGCATGCATGAACAGATAAATGAATGTTGATGAAGCGGCAGGTGTGTGCCAGGACCGTAGAAAGTGGAAGGAGGTAGTTTCTGCCTACCCCATTGGGAAAAAGGTGTCATTGTATGTATGTATGTATTATCGAAAGCGACCTTCGTAGTCTATTGTCATAGATAACCGACGGATGTGAATGCACGCTTAGATTCTACATTGATTGGTACAACTGACAGAACTTAGTCATATGCTGCAGTCCGAAATATATTTTACGGCCACCCCAGCTGCTCGAATTCAAATAGTTTATTCTGTAAGTAGGCCACATGGGCACTTTTACAAGTCTGACTCTACAGCATTGCCCAAGATTAGACCACAGTTGAGAAGAAAGCCGAAACACTTAACTATTACGATATTAGTACTTACAGTGTAAGTACTAATATTGTAAGTCTTACACTATCTTAAACTAAGTAGTAATTAGCCTATCTTAGCTTGCTTTCGTAGATACACATCTCAACACGTGCAATTAGGGTTACCATATCTCAGGATTTGTCCTGAGATTTCAGGATTTTTGGACTCTTCTCTTGCAAATCTCAGGAAATCTCAGGATTTTTTGAATTTTCAATAAAATACAGTACATTTTAAAAATCTTTTTAATAAAAACTTAAACAAACTAAAAATAATCTTCTTAAAAGAGAAAATTCTCCAACTGCAACAAAATCTCAGGATTATTCAATAGAAATCGGGCCTTTTCTCCGGGCTTTTAATTTTTCATCTGGTAACCCTATGCAATAGAATCAAGATCTCTGACCCGAAACTTTGCTCAAGTTTTTGGGTGTGCGACTTCTATTGATTTCATTTTCGAGTTCAGACTCAATAGTTTCAATTGTGTTTTCTTCATTACCTGAGCGTGTATTGTCAATAAAATGCTGTATTGTTGTTACTTCCGGTAGTTGTAGTCCTGATAACAGGAGTGCCGATTTTTCTTGAGGATATCTTGCAACATACGCATCATCATATCGCAGGGGTTCGAGCACCTCTACGCAGAATGTGTGTGCAATATAATAAAAGCCTGGTCTCGGTTGATATATTTTGTAACAAGCGTGCCAGTTTCAGGCGCAAAGTAAACCTTCTTCTGTAGTATACTCATGTTACTTCTAAACTATTTATTTGTTATTATATACGTTCTCAAGAATTGTACTCTTGTGCTCTTAATGTACAATGTGCTAATTATCCTGAATTAAAAATTGTATCGGCCTAACCTTCAGCTATACAGCGTGGTTTTATATACAGTTTATATAGTTCCATAATGTATTGATCCAGTGTTGTTTATGGCAATGCCACCTTACTCACTTGCACAAAATCTCGGTGGGATCTGTGTTAGGATATAGGCTATACCTAATTTAAGAATTCTTTTCATGTGTTACTGTTCTGTCTATGTCTGTTTTTTTCCCCAATAAAGAAAATAAATAAAATAAAACATAACATGCCAAGCACTTTGAACCGACTGGCTACTTCGTGTTCAACGTTGTAGCTCGGTCTACCGCATTCACTTACTACATAGAGAGAGAGAGAGAGAGACAAAAAATAGGCGCGAGCGCAAATAATTGGCGGTATGGCTCAGCGGGAGTAACGTTGCCTGCGAAGCTGGAGGTCCTTGGAAGCTGTACTCTGAAGTCGGTAACCCATGTATGAATAGCGCTTAAATATGGAGAAGGAGAACTCAAAACGTGGTATAGTTTGGTTTTTATCCGAGTTGCGTTTTCCCTTTCAAAACATAAAACTTAACTGGTTTCACAGTCACCATTTCATGACGACCGGTTTGGCTCAGTGGGAGTAACGTTGCCTGCGAAGCTGAGGTCCTGGGTTCAAATCCCGGTAAGGGCAAATATTTGTGTGATGAGCATAAATATTTGTTTCTGAGTCTTGGATGTTTTCTATGTATATAAGTAATATATCTATTAAATATATCGTCGCCTAGTACCCATAACACAAGCCTTATTGAGCTTACCATGGGACTAGAGTGATTTGTGTAAAATTGTCCCGTAATATTTATTATTATTTATTTATTTATTCATGAGGCACAGTGCCTCATAAAATACTTGAAGAGAATAAGCTTGATCGTGACCGTTTAAGGGTCTGCATCGTCAAGTATTGCCTATTCGTAAAACACGCCCCAAACGCCAAGCCGGCCAATGAGCGGAATATGTAATAAGGGGCGCATTTATTGCTCACGCGCATCAAATAAAGAGGAAGCTAATACACTACATGCTTGGGGTTTTTTGGCGTAAGCACCAGATGCATACAATGAAATAAATATATTATTATGTTTTATTAACATTTTAAGTCGGTGACGTAAAAGATAAAGGGAAGAATGTCATTTTTACATAAATTAGCCGTTTATTAATCTGTCGTTTGTACAAACTAGACAAAAAACGGAAAATGATGATGCGTTTTCGGATTTCTTTTTCTATAGGTAGAGAAAATTTTAACCAAACATGTTTCAGCGTTCGGCGCATATAGTCAAAAAACACATATCTGAAAACCAACCTGTTTCATATACTACATTTGACAAAAATGTCGCAAAAAAAATAGCTTTATTTTTCCGATGCACTCCCTTAATGTCATACTATGGGGAAGTTTCGAAAAAAGGCTGCACATTGCTTCGCAACTGTGAACCTGTTTTTTTTCCATTTTCACGAGAATCTAAAACAAGTCTTCATGGGATCGCTTTTATGATAAATGATAATAACTTAATATTGTCGCATTTACATGAAAGTCAAGAGATTAAAATAATACTATTACTGTTTTTATTTGTTTTTAAATCTGTCATTTCGGAAATTTATTAGCCCACCCTCTTACCTTCCCTCCTGTTTTTACCGGGGGTTATAGGCTTTGGATCATTAGACTCACTTTCTCGAAATGTGCACTTCATCTAAACTTGCACTTTAGAATAATCACTTTCTCAGGTGGTATTATAGTTGCTGAAAAAAGGGTACATGCTTATGGGCGATTTGAAATAGAGTATATTTCGGGAAAGAGCGTTTTGAGAAAAAATGCATTTCGGGAAAGTTCACACATTGGAAAAGCGTAACTAAATTTTGGAAAACTTCGATTACTGGGAAAGGGCACATTTTGAGAAAATCCTTTACCCCTTGTATGTGATGTCATAAATGTGGTATTTAAATTGAAACCATATGAAATATTACAATAGAGTTTTTAAAACTGGTCAGGATCTTTATTATACACAGACGAGGGGTTTAGGAAAGCGTGCGTTTTGGGAATACATTTTGGGGACAGTTTGGGGACCGCGCACTTGTGACTCCTCTGGTGATGCAAGTGTCTATGGGCGACGGTGACTGTACCATCAAGCGATCCGTCTGCTCGTTTAACTCCTATGTCATAAAAAAAAACAGTGCTAATTTCGGGGAAGTGTGCTTGCCAATCTTACCGGTTTTCTTGTGTATTCTAACCACGTTCTTTTTTTTCTAGTCGACGACCAGCCTCTAACAAAGCTTGCCAGCAAAGTGCCTAAAAAGGAGTCTGTCGACCTCCTCGACCTTCTGGACAACGCCAAAGTGGCGGAGAAGAGGAAGTCCACCAGTAAAGCTAAGGCCGGTCCCGCAAAAAAAGCTAAAACGAAGAAGGAGACCCCCAAAGCCACCGCCAGCAAAGCCAAGCCTGAGAAGAAGAAAAAAGGTAGGCATCGATTTTTTTTCCATTGCGTCGGGGAATTGAGTTGACGAGGATATTATGTAACACTAGCAGGTCCCAAGTCATTAGCCCTATTTCTTTATTCCTCATAGTCTTGTAAAAAGCATCCTATAACCATCTGTGGATACACAGCTACAGTAGTACCACGAATATAAGTTTCATCGGCAATCTTCGGCCACGCCGACGAGTGCTAACAAGTACAGAATGAAACCGAACGTGTGACCATTTCAATAAAGACCTTGTTGCACTATACGTACGGTACATATGCAATGACAGGTGAATTCGTGCTCTCGCAGCGCCAGACAAAGTGGCGGGCGCAAAATTTTGGACAATGTGCGTTGAAGATTTTACCCGCGCAAACGCGCTGCCGTATAATTGGTTAATCTGTTTTCAAAAATTGCTTTCTGCGCAGGTACATCTTTATAACTTATATATTTGTGGTACTACTGTACCCATGTACCAAAAATATTTGAACTCCGTTTATCCTATTTGGCGTGATGAAGCCACAACGACACACATACAAAAATACAAAAAAAGATTCAGTTACCTTCAAATAGTCCGTATCACTTTTTTTCTGTATATCTTCAACTAGAGGGTGCCCGCAACTTCTTTCGCGGAGGAGAAAAAGACAACCCCTCTTTTTTTCGACAGCGTAGTCGGTATAAAGTATCCTATCTATGGATACCCAGCTACCCGTGTACCGATAATACATAAACTCCGTTTAGCCGATTTACTATAGCGGCAACAGAAAAACATCATCTGTGAAAATTTTAACTGCCTGTCATGGTTCATGACATAGAGCCTGGGGACAGACGGACAGACAGACAAACAGAGAGATGGACAGTGTAGTCTTTGTAATAGAGCCCCGTTTTACCCTTTGGGAACGGAACCCTAAAAAGGCATACTCGGCACACATGTCTCTTTATCACCTAAACATAAAACATACTATATTTACTTTTAAATATTTGTAATTTATTTTACTTCGTTCGCGAAAGATAAAAAGTCATAACCCGTCTTTTTTTCTTCAGTGTAGTCAGGTAAAAAGTATCCTATAACCGTCTGGAGATACCCAGCTACCCGTGTACAAAAATAGTTGAAATCTGTTAAGCCGATTTGGCGTGATGAAGCCACAACAACACATACGAACATACAAAAATCCAAAAAAAAAAATCGAGTCAGTGTCCTCCAAATAGTCCGTTACAATAGGTTTTTTTGAAAATATATTCAATGTACAGAGCACAGAGTTTTTAATCACTACGTTTTAAGAGTCGGCACTTTCAAAGAAGGCCCGAATCGAATTATGAGCGTACTTTGTGCTAACCCAACCAATACTTGCCAATACTACCAACACAAAAAATGCAAGCTATAGGGCTTGACACTTTCAGTATCTGCTGTACTATACCAGTAATAAGTTTTGAGTATTACGAGTGAGTATTAATAAAAATAATTAATTAATAATTTCCACAACATTATCAACAACATGAATTGACAAGGAATGCAACTTATAACAAATCAAACATATTGTACAAACACATGTTGATGAAGCGGCAGTTGTATGCCAGGACCGTAGCAATTGGAAGGAAGATTAGTCTCTGCCTACCCCGTAATGGGAAAAAGGCGTGATTGTATGTATGTATGTACAAACACATACATTACTTTGCGGCACTTCTCAGTTGAGCTACCTTGGAAGCATTCGCAGGAATTTCCCCCGTTTTTTATAATATCTGAATTTTGTACTTTGCTCTGTCTTCTAATATAAAAAATTGCAATGAGCCAATATAATTGTCTTGTCATATCTTCTTGATTTTTGCATTTCCACCAGTTTACGTTTATATTCAACCGCATAAAGAGTTCAAAACTTTGGCCAACAATTTCTTCATGTAATATCTGAAATAAGAGGATTATCGATAAGCCGATAAGCATATCGCACACCATTCGTGTTTTAGGTTACCGGTTTTTTTCACAAGAGTAACTTTAGTCACAGAATGTTTGTACAATTCATAATTAAATCTCCTTTGAATGAATTAAATTAGTAACTGTTCAAGACTCGAAGTGAAGAATGATTGAAAATATCACATTAGCTTACCAACTTAGCTGTCCGGTTCAAGTGGAAATCTGGCCAAAAATACGTCAGAAGTTGATCGTCTCACACGCCTCACACCACAAACTTCACATTATCTCAAAGATTTGCCCCCCATTCACATAAAATCTAAAGTTATTTTATTTAAAACACATTAAACACAACAAATTCGGCCCACCGCATCCACGAGAAACAATCTGACGCACATCAGACGTTTAACCAATCATACCAACATAATAAAAAATATGATACGTCTATGTTTGAAAGCAATTATGGTATTTGCTACCAAAATGCATCAGCAGTCATTTTAATTCCGTAATATTATTTCTGTACCGCAACCTTGGTACAAAGTACGTACATAATTTATCATACTATGAGGTGTCGATGGGCTGGTACAGACATTTCATTTTTACAACTTTATAATAGAATAGATGTTCATGTCAACTCCATTTACCGATGTTAAATTGACAGATTTTTTACTAGAATAAAGCAAAATGCATTTAGTGGGAAGGAATGATTAGTTGATTGATAAGGTCACACAGTATTATTCAATAATTTATAAATATGTGTGTTTAAAAAGGAGAATAATGCTTTTCATTTAACAAAGACATATTGTATTGTATTTCGACAAAACTTTTACACCAATAATATAATAATACTGCTATTACAAGACTCAATTAATCTTTAAATTTTAGTTAAAAGTCTGTCAACACATTTTAAAAAGTAGTAAATGCATGATTATAATATGGATATGTCTCATTTAAAGAGGCTGGCTTTTGATAATTCTCAAATGGTTGAAGTAAACGATACATAGACTGCATAATGCATAAACATAACCCTTTCCTTAGCCGTAGTTGGTTAAAAAAATCAACAAAACCACGACGTAAATTTCGTATTACACATCAATATTGGCGTCTCAATCCGTGTATATTCGCCCTTCCGTACAAACCTGTATGGGAGACGAATTTACTTTAATACAGGTCTAACGCTTAATTGAGTCTGTTCCTGAGGTATGGGAGCGGTACGGGAGGGGTGACAAGTTAAGTGACATGACGTGTCCCTGTCTCGCTAATAGACTCAGTTATACGTTAGTCCTATAAAATTTGGTAAGTCAATTTGAAGTATACTTCTTGTTTACTCAAATTCCGTTCCTAATTTACGCGCTTAGGTGAATTTGATATGCCTCACTCGACACATATTTTACAAAATCTACAACTTCTTACATTTGAGAGTTATTTAAAGCGGAAACCACAATACCAGGGCTATCTAGTTGTAATGTTTTTGTATTTTGTCGTGTTTTCTCCTTTAGGTATTTAGGTCTTTAGGTCATCATGCAATTGAACGAGTCATCTTAAATAACTGATATTTACTTTGCTAAAACAATCAGCATAGAAGTTAAAGTACATAATATAACCATATATTTTAATAGCAGTTATACAGAATCATTTAAATGAATAATGCTTTTGCAGTCGTTTTTGCTCCCGAGTTCATATGCGCACAATTCGAATTTAAAAAAATGTTTCATTATACTCCGTTTTTTTAGTATTAGATACTAATTGTGATATGGATATTAAGTAAACGAAGAAGCAGGGGCTTCAACAGCTCCGGGCTGGTCTAGGGCCGGCTGGCAGTTGATACATTTATTTATTTATTATTTATTTATTAAAAAACAAGTTACATAACATTACAGTGTATACACCAATGCGTCATGAACCGAACGATGTTTATTTAGACGGCAAAACGGCGTGGCCCCGTTGTGTCGACATCTCGGGTATACTTGTAAACGTACCTCCATAAAACGAAATAGGTAACGTGATCAACAACTATAAACTTCAACAAAAAAAAATAACTGGAAGATGCCCGCAACTTCGTTCGCGGAGGAGAAAAAGTCATAACCCTTCGTTTTTTCTTTAGCTTAGTCGGGTCAAATGTATCCTAAAACCATATGTGGATACACCCAGCTACACTTGTACTAAAAATTGTTGAAATCCGTTTAGCCGATTTGATTTGATGAAGCCACAACGATACACAAAAATGCAACAAATTATTTTATATTCAGTGACCTCCAAATATTCCATTACAGTATATATTTTTTAAATATCTTCAATGTGCAGACATTGCATTTTTAAACCGTTATAATAGTATAGATATCATTGAATGTCATGATTAGTTCTGTGGGGTTCTTTTTAATCATAAAAAACGGAGTTTAGTGCACCTCTGCGTCTTTAAAGGAATATGTGTTTCTAATTTCTTCAACTCGAATAGTATCCCTATATTTTTTAAATATCTTCAATGTACAGATATTACAGTTTTACAACTTTATAATAGTATAAATATTAAAAACTCTTTAAGAATTTAAATAATGAGGTTATAAGATGAAACGACTGAGTTCCCGGCCGATCTTGGGTTCGATCCCCAGTGAACCAAATTATTTGCATTGGACAAGCCACCGCTACTTCGAGTTCTCATCGACAGGTAAGTGGCATATCTGACTTTACTGAAAATAAGTTAATCTTTATTATTTGACTATGAAAATACGTAACCATTTTGGTACCAATCAGAAGTTATTTGTAAGCTGTTTGTTTTTCGAAACATTATAATGATTTATTTATTTTCAGTGAAGTAGTGTTGTGTACATATTCAGCTCTGATAATGAAAAAACGAGTTTCTAAGAAAACTTCAATACTATATAAGAGACTTATCCATATTATATAATATAAAATAGGTGAACTAAGCCTATTTCTTGGTTAAAATGTATGAACGAGTTTCCATACACACATACAATCTTAAATCTTTTCAAAAATACCGAACTTATCAACAACTTACACCGTTCATATAATTTATTCCAAGTTTCTGACAAATCTCTGAATAATTCCTGTAACATTGCCTATTTTGAAAGTTAAAAGTAAGTACACTGGTTGTACATAGTTACGGAACAATTTTGGGATTATGTTGTATTATAGTAACTTAGACATTTGCATCGGATTTCGAACGTTTGCGACTTAAACCCAAAACTTGACTTAAACTCATGCCTTTTTGAGGCTTCACTTTACCTCCGTGTGCTTACCCACAATGACTACGATTTATATTTTCGATCGATTTGATATTGCGTGAAATACGCCTGTAAGGAGTCTTAGTAATCAAGCGTCCAGCCACCTAAAGGCAGCAGTCAATGGGATGTTTTCTTTTTTAGACAAGACATACGATCCGGCGCGATGTAACGCTGAAACCATCCTATCGTACTCCACTGCGTACCCGTTTCGCATCACAGACAAGAGCATACTGTGCGTATACTGCCTAGAAGTCCACGACGACCCCAATATCTTCCGCAAACACATGGAAGACGAGCACAGTAACTTCACTCTCAAAGTCGCTTTCCACAACCTGCCGAGCCTAGAGTTTGTAAAAGCAGACATCACCGACCTTAAATGCAGAATATGCTCCCAAAAACACCAAAGCCTAGAAGCTATCGCTGAACATTTACAAACGCAGCATAACCAAAAAATAGACGCGAACGGGAAACTGGGAGTCATGCCCTATGTTCTACATAAAGACGTTCATAATTGCGCCGTATGCGAAAAGAATTTCCCATCGCTGTTCCATCTGAACAGGCACACGGTATCGCACTTCCTAAGCTACGTTTGTCACGTGTGCGGGAAGAGTTACGTGGCTACGACCGGCTTGCTTCGCCACGTGAGATCTAAACATCAGCAATACGAAGTGAACTGCAAGAGGTGTCGGAAAGTGTTCCCTAATATGGAAGCGAAAGAGAAACACAGGCGGACCGAGAAGTCTTGCATGCCGTACGTGTGTCAGAAGTGCAATGAACGATTCTTAGATTGGAAGTCGAGGAAACGACATATGGAGACTGCCCATGGTCAAACGAAAAAGTCCCTTAGGTGTGCGGATTGTAATATAAGTTTCAACACTGAAAACTCTTATTATGAACATTTTAAGTTACAGCATTCTGGAGAGTGCTCTTCTTGCAAGCACTGCGGTTTGAAATTTTTGTTCACATCTCGATTAAAACGGCATCTAGCTAAGCATAACTTGTAGGGGATAATTGTAAAATTGAACTATTTGTTATCAGTGGTAGAGATCGAGACAAGCGTAAACTTGACCTATTAATTTAAAGACTATAACTTCGTTCTAACAATAAATACCCCAGGAAAATATTCCTTCTTTATCAATTCTCTTCTAAGTTCAGTCTAAATCTTTACGGTGTTAATAATTCCGCGAACACAAGTCCAACACTACAGAAAACATTTTCTTTTCTAGTGGACACACAAATCGATCCCGTGAGGAGGAACGCCGCGGCGGTTATTAAGTATACGAGCGCTTACCCGTTTCGCGTGAACGACAAGTCTATACTTTGCGTGTACTGCGGGGACTTGTTCGACGACCCCGCCCAGTTCCGCCTTCACATGGACAGCGAACACGCGAAATTTAACCACCGCATGCCGTTCCAGAACCTTCCCAAATCCGAATACGTTAAAGTCGATATCACTAACCTTAAATGCAGAATTTGCACCGCAACCTTTCCAAAATTAGAACTAATTTTTAAACACATGAGCGAAGAGCACTTTAAAACTGTATACCCTAAATCTCCGCTGGGCGTAATGCCGTTCCTTTTGGACAGCAGCGACTGGATTTGCGTTGTCTGTCAAGAGAATCTACCGTCATTATTACATTTAAATCGTCATACTATCACTCATTTTAGAAGTTACGTGTGCGAGATATGCGGGAAGTCTTACGTAGCGACCACGGGGCTTCTACAGCATATTAGAAAGCATCACGAAAACGCGTACAAGGCGCACTGTAGGCGATGCGGCATGGTTTTCTCCTCGATGGATGCAAAAGCAGTCCACCAAAGAACTGAGAAAAAATGCATGCAGCATTGTTGCTCTCTCTGCCCCGACAGGTTCCCCACTTGGGAACTTAAACAGCATCATTTGGTCGAACACCACGGCGTGGTAAAAAAGGCGTATCAATGTTCAGATTGTAACGTCACCTGCTCCAGCAGGAGGGTGTTCTATGACCACTACAAATTGTGCCATTCTAGAGCTTGTATCGCGTGCGTACATTGCGGATTGAAATTCTCAACGTCCTCGCGTTTGAAAAGGCATTTAGGGAGGAAACATTCTCTGTGACTTTCTAAATAATATCTTAGGCAGAAAAGTCTTAAGGGTACATTTACACGTCAAGTATTGCTTAAAATGGGCAATCAACAGAAATATTGAGATATAGAGCACGTCAGAACTGAAATCTTCTCTTTTCTAGACTTAAACGGATGGAGGAGCGTGGAGAAGGCAGCCAGGCGGAACGCAAGAATTATACTGAACTACTCCACGGCATACCCTGTCAAATGCCACATGGCCAACGTCGAGTGTTACATCTGTCATTTATATTTCGACGATCCAGCAATGTTTCGGATCCACATGGACAAGAAGCACACTCTTATAGACAGATCCAAAATTATTGCCCCGTACAAACTAGGCAGTACGCGCGTGGACATCACAAACTTGCGTTGCAAGAGTTGCAGGACAAATTTCGACAACATAGAAACCCTGGTCAAGCATTTGAACGTGTGTCATCAGTTGAACATAGACGAGACCAATCCTTACGGGCTAGTGCCGTTAAAACTGGTAAAAGACCATTACAAGTGTCTCGTTTGCTCGAAAGTGTTTATCAGTATCAAGCAACTGTCGATGCACACCGGCACACACTTTTACAAATACATTTGCGACTTTTGCGGCAACAAATATGAAACACCCGGTGGTATTGACACGCACATTCGTTCTGTTCACCAACAGTCCGCCAGAGGGTACCTTTGTAAACTCTGCAACACCTCTTTCCCGACTGCGGAAGAGAAGGCAGTGCATTTAAAAACCACCAAGGAATGCGCCGGCTCCATGTGCCCAATTTGTAACGAACGCTTTTTTACATGGCAACAGAGAGAAGACCACTTGGTCGATGTGCACGGACATGAAAAGAAAGAGTTTCGCTGTAAAGAATGCGATCAAGTATTCAAGTTTCGTTATTATCTGGTGCGTCACTTCAAAGTCGCTCATACCAATGAAAATAAATGTACATTTTGCGACAAGCAATTCGCTTTTACAACGCAACTGCGCGACCATATAACCAAGCATACAGGGGAAAAACCTTATAAGTGTGATTATTGCGATTTGAGGTTCAGATCCAAGAAAGGGTGGAATCGGCACTTGGCCACACACGACGATGCTAAGAAAGCCGCTTGTCCGGTGTGTAACAAATTGTTCGCCAGGCGTTACAGAATTAAAAGCCACGTCGAAAAACATCACCCAGAGTATACATACGAGTAATACTGCCTAAACTCGAGGGATGCAGGTCCGCGGACCCTGGTCAGTGGCGTAACTACAACTACCGAAGGTGCACGGCACCCGGGCCCACAATATTTTAAGTGCTCTTGGCCCCCGACTAACAGTACCTCGAACTGACATGGAGCTCTAATCTTTTCTTTGGCACTGGGCCTTTGGTTACCTAGCTACGCCACTGGTATGTACTAAATAAATCATGAAAATGCGTCAATGGCGAAACCTGGCATCATGACCTTCACGAGCGTCGGTCATGTGCACGAATGTGGCTTGTAAAACCGAATTTGGGTTTGAAAATTTTGTTGCGTGGCGCACAATACAACTCCCCTTTGTCGTTATACGTGTAGGTATACGAAGGCTTGGGGCGGGTCTTTCTGTTGAGGCGTTTTGCATCAAGGTCTTGATAATAACACCTGTATGAAGGTGACTAGCTTTATTTATAAGTCATGAAACGTAAAACGATAATATTTCTTCGACGCCATCTTGAAAATCTATATTTAGACCATATTATTGTCTTAAAATTGGAGATGTCTATTATTTATTAAGATTGGAGATATTTTTCTACAGTTCCAAATAGTGGCGTTATGCTATCAAAATATAGGCTAGGGAAGATATGAAGCTTGAGTCGAGTGTGTGGAATCAACATTTACTCGTCGTATTGTTTTACCAAATAGTTTTTGGTATTTATTTATTATTATGTACGCTTATGTTGAAACGGTTGGTTGATGCATTTTATTTTAACATAATTGAGGTATATATAATAATGAATATATTGTAAATCAGTAGTTATAAATATCCACTGTATGTCAATAATAGATGTAGTAACATTTATTAAAGAATTATGATTGAAGTATGAAATAATAAAAGTGTCATAAAAATTATAGTTTTATTCAGTCACAAACCCGGAAACCTTATTTCCGATTGTTTGAAACAAAATGTTTAAGAACTGAAAATAGAGCAATAATTCACATTTAGTCTTAAGAAAGGGCTAAAGATACTATGGTTTTCTACTATTAACACGTTGGCTGTCCACCATACTTCACCTAAATTGTTGCTCCCACGCCCCATACAAATTTAGTGATCCCACCGGTGATGCTCACAGCATTGCCCTGTTCTGCGGTGCCATGAGCAATGAGCATCACGCACGGGTGTCACAACACATTAACGTAATAATAGGATGATTCTCTACATCCTTATTTGAGAGCTTTTTTTTATGAGCAGAGTTTGACTCTGCTCATAAAAGAAAAAAACAAAATAAACACCCTGAAAAATTTACTTTTGATCCCAGCGGTGATGCTCATGACAGCCAACGTGTTAATTACCAGTTTTGCCATATGTGTTCGATTAGGAACCAGGAATGGAAAAATCTAGACATTGTTAATAATTACATGGTGGATCTCAGTTTGGGATCTAAGTTTATCTCGAACTGTGTAGGCGCAAAGAGAGGGTACAAATCGAATGCTCCACTCTGATTTCAAAAATGATTCCACCTGAAAATGTATCAGTCTATTTTAATAATTTAACAAAAAAGAGATCAGAGGACCGAAGTTTTTACAGCAAGCTCTTAATGCACGAGAAAATATTCTATTAATATTTTCTTCTGTTTCCGCGATTATTACTCATTGAAATAAAACAATTTAACGGATTATATCGCGTATATTATCTCATTTTAGTTCCCGACGTTTCGGAAGCTTTCCAGCTTTCCATGGTCACGGGAGGTCATGGTCGGGAACTAAAATGAGATAATATACGCGATATAATCCGTTAAATTGTTTTATTTCAATAAATATTCTATTAATTAAATGATGACTTCTCTGTGCTCAATAATATGAGCTATTTGTGATTTACCTGTAAACAGGGACACCAGAGATTGTCTGTTCAGAACGAAATAACTCTATTTCTAAACAGAACGAAGAATGGATTGAAATATTGTTCATTCCGTTCAACGCTTTCTTCTAATTCAACCATCGTTATTTTTAAAACGAACTGTTAATTTAATTCAATTTAATTGCAATAAACAAGTATTCAACTGTGATTTTTAATCATCAAAGAACAATGTCTCATACGACTAAATAGTATTAATAAAACGACAAAATCGGCTTCATTAGTCACAGTCACAAGTTCGCGAAACGTTTAGAAAAAAAGGACAAACAACCATTTTGATAATTTTAGTCACCTTCGTAATACAATTTCGGATTGTTTTTCTTAAAACTGAACAGGTTTTTTTGATTAACAAAAACAAGAAAGTTCACCAACACATAGAAACTTAAAACTTCTCTTTTCTAGAATTAGACGGAGAGAAGAGCGTGGAAGTCGCCAAGCAGAATGCAAGCATTATATTGAAACATTCCACGGCGTACCCCTTCAAATACCGAATGGGTACCCTGCAGTGTGGCTTCTGTGTCGATATTTTCAAAGATCCCGCAGAATTAAGGACTCATATGAACTCCGAACATTGTAACATTTATATTGCGCCCAACAACCTCGGACGTACGAGAGTGGATATCACAGACTTGAGTTGCAAGAGTTGTACAGACAAGTTTGCCAGTATAGAGACCCTAATCGCCCATTTGAATTCAAGACACCAGTTGGGTATAAACGTTGACTATCATCACGGGTTAGTTCCTATGAAGCTAGAAAACAACCGTCACCAGTGTCTCATTTGCTCCAAACTGTTTACGGGTATCAAACCGCTTTGTAGACACGCAGGAACGCATTTTTCTAAATACATATGCGACGTTTGTGGAAAGAAATTCGAAACGTTACAAGGTCTCCACTTGCACGTTCAATACGGGCATTCAGCCAAAGTAATCTGTAGGCATTGTAAGAAATCGTTCCCTACAGTGGCAGACAGAAACCTACACATAAAGACGACTAAAGCGTGCCAACCCAGCAAGTGTCACTTATGCGGTGAGCGTTTCCTGCATTGGAACCAAAGAGAAGAACATTTGGTTACCGTCCACAAGAAAGCGAAGATAAAGTTTTCTTGCACGCAATGCGACAAAGTTTTCCACCAGCGGACGTTATTGTACGCCCACTTTAAAACCACCCATACCAGTGAAAACAAGTGCCCCTGTTGCTCTAAGCAATTTCCAACAATACCTATGCTGAAAGGACATATTGCCAGAGATCACACGGGCGAACGAGAGTTTTGTTGCAGCATATGTGATATGAAATTTATAGAAATACAATCGTTGAAACGCCATTTGATTACGCACGATGACAGCAAAAAGTCCGCTTGTCCTATTTGTAATAAGCTGTTTGCCAGGCGTTACAGATTTAAGGCTCATATGGGCAAATACCATCCTGAGCATAAAGATACCACCTAACTGTCAATCACTTATACCAAAGCATTATTAGTATTGACCTGAAGACCTGATCTCCCTCAGTGACGAAGCCATTGAATGGCCAAAGGATCTTACATTGGATCTATGATATTCTTCTTCATTTACTCTAATTATTGTGTAATGCCATACAATAATTATAATGTTTCATTAAATAATAAAACATTATTAGCTTATTTTTGCTATAGAGTCTGTACGTAAATGCAGTGTCGGTGTCTATTGTGTAAAACACTATGAACTTTGTGCGACGACTGAGCTAAGTTATTAAATTATGAAGTTCATAAAACATAAATCGTTTACTTGTTTCAAATCAATTAGTCATACATCCGAAACAACTGTTATGTTTTCGAAAAGACGTAAGGACTTACCGTATTGATATAAAATAAACACTCTGCAGATAAACCAAATAAGCGATAGATCAATGATGAAAATACACTCATATGATGTCACCACTTCGTATCTTATTAGGAGCCAACTGAGTTCTCTTATTTTTAGGTGTCGGACTATGGAACAACCTGGAAGTCAAGCAAAACGCGTCTATCATACTGGGGCATTCCTCTGCGTATCCCTTTCAGCAGACTGCTAACGTACTGCGCTGTTGTTATTGTTTAGACGTTTACGAAGACCCTCAAGAGTTTAGGGAGCATGTAAATTCGCAACATGCAGATATAGACAAGTCAGATGTTAGACACTGCGATTCGGATACTTTGCTTCGTGTAGATATAACAGGCTTGCATTGCAAGGTTTGTTCCGCTGAATTCACCAATCTAGAGAAATTGGCGGTACATCTCCTTGAACATGACCTCAAAGTTGTTACATATGTGAAAAGATCTTCCCAAACTTTTACCAAGTACCCCGACATACGGGAAAACACTTTGCCAATTTCATTTGCGAGTTATGTGGATGCACATTTGAGACTACTGAGGGACTTTACTATTATGAAAAATTCAGTCATTTATCGTCCAAATACACGTGTAGAATTTGCATGAAGTCTTTTGCAACTAGGGATGAAAAGAGAGAGCACATCAAAAGTAACGCTGCATGTATGCCGTCGAGATGTTACATTTGTAAAGAAAGTTTCCCGTGTTGGGAACGCAAAGAACAACATCTAACGGAAACGCATGGCAAGCCGAAGAAAGATTTTCCTTTTACGGAGTGCTGCGTGATCTTTGAACTTTTTTTATTTGCATTTTAAATCTGCACACACGGATGACTACAAATATCAATATAGTGACAGGAGATTCGGCACTCGATCTACACTGAATGAACATTTATCCATGCATCTGGGGAGCAAAAACCTTCAGTGTCGCATTTGCGAAAAACTTATATATACGTATTGAAAAAGCATATGAAACTCCACGGTGGGAGTATTTACCCTTGCGCGGATTGTAACTTTTCGTTCCCAACGCAAACCGGACTTAGACGACATAACTGCAAAACTCGTCAACGCAGATGCGTGTTATATTCTAACTCAATCGCAATTTATTAAAATATGTTCGTAATTAACGTTAACAAACAAATTAATACAAGTTTACCGATAACGTTTACATTTATGAAACGCGAGTTATCAGACCTATTTCAGTATACATTTGAGCGATCTAGGAATTGGTGAACAACTGGACTCTTCTCTTTTCTAGACTATCTGGGATGGAGTCGGGATGCCGCCAAGCAGAACGCCCAAATGATATTGAAACACTCGACGGCGTATCCGTTCCTGCAAATCTCTTCATTGTTGCGGTGCTGTTTTTGCCGTGACACTTTCGACGACCCCGCTCTGTTCAGAGTGCACATGGATGCCGTTCACCCGAACGTCGATAGGTCCACATGCCATAGGGGAAATCTGGATACCCAAACAAGAGTAGATATAACCAACCTCCGCTGTAAAAAATGCATCAAGACGTTTGCTTCCATAGAAGCTCTCGCGAAACATTTACACGACGAACACGAACTGAATATAGAATTGAGTCAAAGTTTGGCTCTTGTGCCGTTGAGATTAGAAAAAGATCGTTTCGAGTGTGTTGTTTGTGCTCAAAAGTTCACCAGCACGATGCAACTGTCCAGGCATACGGGAATGCACTATTTTAGGAATATATGCGACATTTGCGGGAAAAGGTTCGAAAGTCGACGGGGAATCGACAATCATGTTAAAGTACGACATACAACTCGAACGTTTTACTGCAGAGGTTGCAAGAATTCCTATCCAACACTAGAAGCCAAAAAAGAACATATGCGCACGAATAAATCTTGTTTACCCTTTCGGTGCACTATTTGTAAGGAACGCTTTCCATTTTGGGAACGGAGAGAGGATCATTTAGTTGAAGTGCACGGTAAAGAAAAGAAAATATTTCGATGTACAGAATGCGAAAAGACATTTGAACGTCGTACGTTATTATACTTTCATTTTAAGGCTGCGCATACGGAGGACCACAAATGTCAGTTCTGCGAATTGACGTTTTCAACTAAGCGCGATTTGCGCGAGCACACACATCAGCATACAGGGGAGCGTCCTCTAAAATGCCATGTCTGTGATAAATCCTTCGCTCGCGACAAAGCGTTAAGGCAACATCTGATCATTCACGATGACAGCAAGAAGAAAGTGTGCTCAGTCTGCAGTAGACTCTTCACTGATCTTAAGAAACTAAAAATGCATGTTCAGAAACACCATCCCGAGATTTTTTCGCACGAGTTTGGCCAGAAACGTCAATGATCTTAATTTTGTATACATCAAATTCGTCTAAGACTGGCCCAAGGTTTCATTTACTTAACATTTTTCGGGAATTAAATGAGTATTTTTCATTGTTCTAGTTGCTTAAAACATTGGTAATGACTATCATAAACAGCAAGATATGCGATTGTTTATCCGTTCAGATTTTCCGACCATTCGATAGCCTGCGGCCTCTGTTGTTTCTACTTTGATAACGTGTTTGAATTTAGACCAGTAGCTGTATCCATACACGGCATCCCGATGACGTACGCCATTCTAAAACTAAGAATGACCGAGGGACTTTCTTTTGTTCTAGAAAATGAACAAGCCGCAGCGAGACAGAACGGCCAGGTAGTCGTCAGGTACACTACAGCATATCCGTTCAAGATCCCAGAAAACGATATGGTTTGCGTGTATTGTTGTGATACATTTGAGGAACCATCCCAATTTAGGGCCCACATGCAAGATGAACACAAATCTTTTAAAGTGCACATCGCATTCCTACATTGCTTTGAAGGCTACATAAAAGTCGATGTTACCGACTTGAGATGTCGTATTTGTGGAGAACTATTACCAAACCTAGAATTGGCTGCAAGACATTTGAAAACTACCCACAACGAAACATCAATAGATTTTAACTATGAAGTTGGTTTACAACCATTCAAACTGGTCGATAACATCAATTGGTCGTGTGCTGTTTGCACTGCGAAAGCGTTTTCTTTACGTCAGTTGAGTAGACACACTCAATCACACTTCTCCAAAATGATTTGTCAATTTTGCGATAAATCGTACCCTACGCCGTCCTCCCTTCGACAACACAAAAGATTCGTACACTTCGGTCATCAGAGGATATGCCGAAAATGTAGGCAGACTTTCGATACAGTGGAAGAAAAAAACGAGCACTTGAGGCAATTCAAAATGTGTCGGCAGTACTGTTGCTTGGTTTGCGGTGATCGCTTTAAACTGCTAAAAGAAAAACATGCACACATGACTGAAAAACATGGAGCCCCAGAGAAAATGTTTTCCTGTCCGCAATGCAAGGAAACGTTCGCGACGAAAAACAAACTGGCTGACCACTTTAGAATAACTCACACTCAAGAAAAATTCATATGTTCGTATTGTGGAAAAAACTACAAATATAAAAATAGTCTCGACCGCCACATACTCGTGCACACTAAAGAAAAGTCATTTATTTGCGGTTATTGCTCAAAAACCTTTCACAGGAAATCGAACTTAGTGCAGCATATGTGGATACATAGCGATTATAAGCGGTTTGAATGTGTGCCCTGTAATAAAAAGTTCAATCAGAGGGTTAGTTGGAGAACGCATATGAAGTCCCATCATCCGGAACAAACTTCTCAACCTAAATCATAAAAGCCAAATTTAAATTATTTATTAAGATAATGCGTTTGATATTGCGAAACAGAACCCCGAAAATATACTGATGCAGTTCGCCTACTTTATGCCATAAAATTGTGCTGACTTCAGCAATTATCTAGACAACTTTGCCTCTGAATTACTCTTGAAATAAATGCTTTGGCCCCGGCTTTATTTCTTTCAAATAATCTCGATAAATTATGTATTTAATTTAATCACTAAATCATGGAGGTCACGTACTATTCTAATGATTTTTCTAAATATATATATTCGTTAACCGTTAACTGAATATTTAAGTTAAATAGGCACCAGAACAATCGAATGACCAAGGGCATTTCTTTTTGTTCTAGAAAATGATGCCTATCTCAACGCGAAACGGAACGCCGAGATTATCGTGAAATATTCGACAGCGTACCCATTCAGACTTCCCGAGAGTGCCATGGTTTGTGTATACTGCTGTGAGAGTTTCGATGACCCCACTCTGTACAGAAAACATATGGGCGATGATCACGAAACGTTCAAAGTCCGCATGGCTTTCGTTCACTGCAGCGAAGGTTATATCAAAGCCGATTGCACGGAACTTCGTTGTCGTATCTGTGCTGAACGCTTCGATACTTTAGAAGAGGTTGCTAGTCATTTACACATTAAACACGACATGAAGTTAAATCTAAACTTTGAACTAGGCATGCAGCCTTTTAAACTCGAGAAGGACAAACTTCTATGCGCGATATGTAGCACCAAATTCCCATGCATTCGCCAACTTAGCCGACACACGCAATCCCATTTCTTGAAATACACTTGTGACACTTGCGGTAAATCATATGCGACAATAACAACTTTAAAAAACCATATTAGATTCTCTCACGCCGGCAACGTGCGCATATGTAGGAAATGTAGAATGACATTCTCTACACTAGAAGCGAAACGGGAACACTTGAGGCATTCAGCTAAATGCTGGTCCCATTTGTGCATGTATTGCGGTGAAAGATTCATGACATGGACGCTGAAACAAAGCCATTTAAATCAAGTTCACGAAGCACCTAAAAGGTCCCACCCCTGCCCTGAATGTGGCGAAGTATTCGCTGAAAGGAAAAAATACCGCGTCCATTTCAAAATATCCCACACTGACGATAACTTCACGTGCTCTTGTTGTGGTTTAAAATTCGACACGAAACGTAGCCTAGAAGAGCACAGAGTAGTGCATACAAAGGAGAAGTTATTCCCTTGCACTGTATGCTCTAAATCGTTTCCTAGGAAAAAGAATCTGGCTCAGCATATGTGGATCCATAGCGAGTACAAGAGATTCGAGTGCGCCCCTTGCAATAAGCAGTTCAACCAGAGAGTCAGTTGGCGGACCCATATGAAGTCCTATCACCCCGACTTGGTTGATTACGAAGGAAAAACTAATGTCAATGGGGAAAGGGTTAAAGTAAGGGCCATGTCGTTGCTAACCGACTTCAAAAGCACGTGATGATGTCCAATAAATACTGCTAAATTATTTTATGGGAGATACGTTACAGTTACTCACGTTTGATGTGAACGTGACTGTGTCGTTATTATATTGTATTTTACCATTGAATTACCAACATTAATTATTTTTGTTAACCATAATTTTATGTTTACGCAAAAGTTATAAGTTGATTTTATTGGAATGATCTCCAAATATTGATGATAAAAAGGACTATGATTTTTTTAAATATTGTTATATATTTCCATTACGTCACAAATACATTTAGTGAAATTATTAATCGTTGATTAGTTTTATAAAGGTTTCAAAGAAACATTACCGATGAAATGACTAGGGTTGGTCTGAAATCTTAACATATTATTAGTTAAATGTGTATGTTCAGTTATCCACTTCCTTAGTTACTTCACAGCAGTTCAGAAATAGATAATATTTTAAGGATGTATATAAACAGTTATACTTAGTATAATATTATTTTAATAGACATAAGAAATTGGAGAACAATGAAAATTATATTTTTTGTTTGGAATAAATATTATCATACCATGATATTGTTTTTAAATATATATCAGTCTCCTAAACCACCCGCAGTACAGAGTTCGCCGTCAATAAAAGTTAATTTAAAGCTACTTCTCCTTGTGGTTTGACCTCATAAAAACAAAATGAATACTTAACCAAGCGCTAAGTACCGCGATATCCGATATAAAGCTTAAATATATCGAACGCATAACTATACAATCAATCAACTTTATTAAAAACATATAGATAGCACGCCCGGACACATAAAAAGCCAGATCAATGACAGAGAGCATTTCTTTTGTTTTAGACAAAAAATCGGTCTCCAATGCTACCATCGAGAGACGAAACGCCGAGATTATAGTCGAATACGCGACCGCGTTCCCCTTCCGGCTCCCTGAGAAGCTTTTGGTGTGCGTGTATTGCTGCGAGAAGTTCGAGGATCCCTTGCTCTTCAGAAAGCATATGGATGACGAACACCAACAGTTCAAAGTCGCGATGGCCTTTGTTCACGTATCCGATGGCGATCTAAAAGTCGACTGCACCGATCTGCGGTGCAGGACGTGCTCTGAACGATTCCCTAAACTGGACGATATAGCTGATCATTTACACAAAATCCACGATTACCCGTTAAATCTCAATTACTATTTAGGGTTACAACCTTTCACGCTATTAAAGGACGTCTTACTTTGCGCAGTATGCGGAATCAAGTTCCCTTGTTTACGCACGTTGAGTAAGCACACTCAAACGCACTTCGTCAAATTTACTTGCGAAATATGCGGCAAATCCTATTCTACGACCACGTCTCTAAACTCTCACCGCAAGTTCTGTAATAAAGGAAACGGTCCGGTCTGCAGAAAGTGTCTCAAGGTCTTCCCGAACTTAGAAGCTAGGAGGGAACATTACGAGAAGGAGAAACTTTGTCGCCAACACACCTGTAACCATTGCGGAGAAAGATTCCATACTTGGAATTTAAAGCAACAGCATATGTTAGATGTGCATGGGAATAAGAAAAAGGAGCATCGTTGTCCCGAGTGCAAGGTCATGTTTTCCTCTCGACCCGCATTCGCTCTTCACTTTAAAATAAGTCACACTAACGATTACGTTCAATGTACTTATTGCGATAGAAAATTTGATACTGAATACAATTTAAAGAGACATATCGTTGGACACACAGGAGAAAAATCATTTGAATGTCCCGTATGCTCTAAAACATTTCCGAGGAACAATAACTTGAAACAGCACATGTGGATACATAAGCCTGTGAAAAGGTTTGAATGTAAATTATGCAACAAGCAATTTACTCAAAAGATTAGTTGGAAGACTCACATGAGATCTCACCATCCCGGCCTTTATGATTTTACTTGTACTCAAGTCGAGATGAAAAAATGTTGAGAACAGAAGTAACACCGTTTGAAAAATATATAATAGTACACAAATATAAGTGTTCCTATTTATTGTCAGTTGGGAGAGGCTTTAGTTGATTAGGTCTATTTTTGTGTCTAGAAATTACCTGTTTTTTTTAATATCCGATTTACTGGGTGATGCGTAATACTTTTCTTTGATAAAACAATCTAGGCACTAAGTGCCTACTTAGTCCAATATTTTAAATGAAACGGGTGTTTTTATATAAAAAGGTGAACTCTAACAATATAATTGTTATTATTTTAATAATATATTTGTTTAATTCAGCTCTTCCCGACCCTACATAATTTATTTCCCAAAATTCAAAGTTTTGCTGATAAGTTTGGAAACTTAAATTTGTTTAGACACCATCATCGAAGAATAACCATTATCTGCATATCAAAGGTAGCTTCCAGTCAAAGGGCGTTTTCTTTCTTTTTCTAGAAACTGGAGAAATCAGTCGATTCAGAATGGCGAAACGAAATGCAGAAGTTATCTTGCAATACTCGACTGTGTATCCATTCAGGCTGCGCTCCAAGTCGATGTTTTGCGTGTACTGCGACGATGAGTTCGAGGACCCGGTGGAGTTCCGGACGCATGCGCACTCGTGTCAGCGCTCCTTCACCTTCGCCACGTCCCTCGCATACAGTCTCCGCAACCAGGAGTACATTAAAGTCGAATGCTCCAATATGGGATGCCGCAAATGCGATATTCCCTTCAAGTCACTCGAAGAAACGGCAAAGCATATCTATGAGAACCATGAAAATACTAAACTTAACTTAGAGTATGATCTCGGCTTGCAACCTTATAAACTCGACCAAGATAAATGGTGTTGCTTCATATGCAGCAAGAAATTCCCTTCTCTTACTAAATTGGGCAGGCATACGCCCACACATTATAGAAAGTGTACCTGTGAGATTTGTGGGCGTGCTTATCTCACTAAAGAGGCTTTAAAGTACCATGTGAGATGTAGCCATACCGAAAATTACGCTTGTCGGAAGTGCTGGCAAGAATTCGCAACGCTCGACGAAAAGAAGCAACATATTAGAAATTCGAAACCTTGTTGGTCTTTCTGCTGCATATATTGTGGAGAAAGATTCCTGTCGTGGGAAAACAAGCAGAAACATTTAACTGAAGCCCACGATCGCCCTAAAAAGGACTACATCTGTCCTGATTGTGGCAAAGCTTTCAGTTCCCGAAAATTGTTCTATACCCATTACAAGATAACACACACGGATGAAACTTTCCCTTGTTCCTGTTGTGGTTTAAAGTTTGGGAGCAAAAGGACATTAGAAGATCATAGAATCGGCCACACAGGAGAAAAACACTTTAAGTGCTCCGTCTGTTTCAAGGCGTTTTCTAGAGACAAAAGTCTGAAACAGCATATGTGGATCCATAGCGAAACAAAAAGATTCAGCTGCCTAGTTTGCGATAAAAATTTTGCCCAAAAAATCAGTCTCAAAGGGCACATGAAATCGCATCATCCTGACTATGTCATTACCTACGAATGATTTGTATTATGTTATTTGACACGTGAGAATTTACTTTTCAATAAACGAGTTACGCTAAATGTATTGTTTAAATTTCAGTAGTCTTCCCGTATCGATAAAATAGTTGTCCATACTTAGTTAGTGATCAGGAGTGACACTGACCAATTTCTTTTTGTTTTTAGGATACACGTTGGAAATACGCGGACGTAGTGACAGTGAGAGGGAACAAAAACCGAAAATAGTTCTCGTTTACCAGACGCCTCAGCGGCGTAACGCCGAACTGATACTCAGATTCTCAACCGCCTACCCCTTTAAAACGAGATTTGCACAAATACTTTGCGCCTATTGCCTCGACGAATTCGACCCTCTTTCTAACCTACGCTATCATATGCAATCAGAACATCTTAATTCAGACTTTAAGAACGTTTTCTATAGAACAAATGATAATTTAATAAAGGTAGACATATCTAATCTAAAATGTAAAATCTGCGATCAAAATATGAATGATATAGACACTCTAATGACCCATTTGTCTTCGGTACATGAAAAGCCAGTTAAATTCAACGCCCGTTTTGGGGTTCTACCGTATAAAGAGAACGCAAATGGCGAATGGCCGTGTGTGTATTGTCATAAAATATATTCATCATTTACACAGTTTAATCGTCACATTGGAACTCATTTTATGAACTTTAGTTGTGATAAGTGCGGCACTACTTTTATATCGGATCACGCCTTACGCGACCATCATCGCCAGGTGAAATGCTGTCGTACAGCTTACAAAGCTCGTAACGGTAGGGTTATGAGATCCAGACGAAATGCCGAATTGATTCTACAATGGTCTACTGCTTGTCCATTTAGAACATGGAAAAGTAATTTCAGCTGTGTGTTTTGTCGCGTACAAACAAGCGATCCGAGCGGTCTTAGGAGCCACGTGGCAACACATCACGCCAATTATCACGTCCAAGACGCATTTTACAGAAAACTTGGAAAGGAGTTTCTACAAATCGATATCACTGATCTACATTGCAAACTCTGCTTTATGCCCATCGAATCATTCGATACTCTAACAAATCATTTAAAGAATGACCACCAGCAACCTATTACGGATGGTCAGCTTGGCGTTATACCATTCAGACTTAATGACGGATCGATTTGGAAGTGTACTATCTGCCCGAATCAGTTTCAAGACTTTGTATCGTTGAAAAAACATACGGCAGAGCATTTGCAGAATTATGTTTGTGATACTTGCGGAGAGGGCTTTATCACCGAATCTGCGATGATAGCTCACACCAAAATACCGCACGAGAATAAGTATAACTGCAGTCGTTGCGTGGCCACGTTCTCTTCTCTCGACGAGAGGAACCATCACGTTAAAACTCAACACACGAATACACCTTACATGTGCAACTACTGCAAAGATAAACCTCGTTTCTCGAATTGGGAATTACGTAAGAAACATCTCATGGAAGTTCATAACTACACCTCGGGCGCAGAGAAATATGAGTGCGTCACTTGTCAGAAAACATTCAAAACGCGATCCGGAAAGTATAACCACATGGCAAGAACACATCGTATGAAGAAGGACAGCGAATTAAATTACCCTTGTCCAAGTTGCCCTAAAGCGTTTACCACTAAATTATTTTTGGATAAACATATGGCGAAAAAACATTTCAGTATTTAAATGTATAACTTTTTTAGTCACAATTGGACTGAAATCTGACTTAATCTTATGGAGTTGTCTTTTGTGTAGCCTCAACACTTGTCATGGCATGGCTCAAAATTTCCTTTCGAACTTAGATACGTTTATATCCACGAATTGTGTAATGATGACGTTCTTTTCTTTTTTTAGGGCCCAGTAAGGAAATAGCGGGACATACTGAGACAGAACGTAAAACGAAAAAGAGACTGTTTGAAAGATCTGTTAACCAGAACCCGCAACGACAAAACGCTGTACTGATACTTAAGTACTCTACAGCCTTCCCCTTTAAGACTCGATTTAATAGAATTGTCTGTTCGTACTGCCATGACGAGTTTGAACCGATGACGGCGTTGAGGTGTCACATCAAAACCGACCATATTAGTGCTGATTACAACAGCGCCTTTTACAAGGTGGTAGACGACTTAAAAATCGACATAACCGAATTCAAATGTAACCTATGTTCCCAAGAAATGCTGAGCATTGAAGTGTTCATGAACCACTTGTCTCGTGATCACGGGAAAACCGTCAACTTCGACGTGCCATTCGGGGTGTTGCCTTATAAACAGGGGCCGTCTGGCCTGTGGATGTGTCTAGACTGTGACAAAACATATTCAGAATTTTCACAAATCAACGGCCATTTGCGCAGTCACGTAAAGATATTCACTTGCGATAAATGTGGAGCGACTTTCCTCTCTGAGCACGGCTTGCGGCAACACGAGCGCAACTTCAAATGTTACAAAGCCACGTATAAACCCCGATTCGGGAAGGCGCTAAAGCATCGTAGCAACACTGAAATTATATTGCAGTGTTCAACAGCGCGTCCCTTCAGGACTTGGGGCCAGAACTTCAACTGCGTATATTGCCGCGTGCAGTCCAACGATCCGAACGGTCTAAGAATGCACATGGCAGCAAGACACGCTAATACCAATATCCAGCATGTTTTCAGTCGAAAACTAAGGAAGGAG
Organism: Hedya salicella; assembly: GCA_905404275.2. NCBI lineage: Eukaryota > Metazoa > Arthropoda > Insecta > Lepidoptera > Tortricidae > Hedya > Hedya salicella. The sequence continues at coordinate 49,169,321 of FR990097.1, read as the reverse complement.
TTTCTTAAAGTTGATATAACTGATCTGCAATGCAAGCTCTGTTATTTACGAATAGACTCTTTGGATGATCTTATCACGCACCTTAAAAATGATCACAAGCAGCCGATCAACGCCGACGTGCAACCAGGCGTGTTGCCCTTCAAACTAAACGATGGATCCCTCTGGAAGTGCGCCATATGCACCTGTCAATTCTCAGATTTCATCTCTTTAAAGAAACACACCGCTGAGCACTACCAAAACTTCGTCTGTGATACCTGCGGGGAAGGTTTTATCACAGAATCAGCGCTGATAGCCCACACGAAGATCCCACATGACAATAAATACAGCTGCAGCCGATGCGTGGCGACATTCTCAACTTTAGAAGAAAGGAACATTCACATCAAAACTCAACATACAACGCTCCCGTACATGTGTTCACATTGTAAGGAGAAACCCCGCTTTGCAACGTGGGAATTGCGCAAGCGCCATCTCATGGAATTCCATAACTACAAGCCGGGCGCTGAAATGTACGAGTGTACTACCTGTCATATGACTTTCAAGACAAGGTCTCAAAAGTACCACCACAATGTAAAAGCACATAGGACTAAGAAAGAAACGGAATATGGCTATCCGTGCGGCAGTTGTTCTAGAGCCTTCGCTACTAAGTTGTCTTTGGATAAACATATCGCTAAGAAACATTTTCACGTCTGATGCTTGTAATAAAGCAACCACAAAATGGTAATTATTTTACTCTGAGGAAGGCATTGACCAAGGACCATTAAAACAAGAAGACTGACACTTGCCATACTTTGGATCGTGTTCCGATCGCAAGGTGATATTCTGGCAAAAACTACATGGCGCTTTAAAACTAAACATTTAACGATGTTATAATGAAATAAAGAAACATAATATAGTAACAATTAGTTCGCAAATAGCTAATAATAAATAAATCGTAACATTTAAATACTGTGTCACGCTTGCAAAGTTGAATAAATTGTAAGAAATAATTCTTATACATAGATGGCGTTATACATATCGGGGAGCGGCTTTTTGTATGGAGATGTTCAGTCCTCTCGTTTTAATGGTCCTTGGATTTGACTAAAAAAATAAGTATTTATAGAAAAAGGCGTTACTATCAACGAATGTATGGAGAGTGGCCAACGATAGCAACGCTATTTGTTGATACTATTATACTTATTGGATTTTAGAATGTATGCGATGAATTTTAGGAACCTTAATATATTGAGGAACTTTTAATATCTCATATTTGGCAGTATAATGGTAATAATTATGGCAAAGATAAATGACAAATTAGTAAATTTTAATTACACTCAGTCGGAAGCGTTATTACTCGAGTTTTTATGACTGATCTCGATAATGATTTGTTTAGATACTTAAATATATACATATAAGAAAGTGCTTTGTGATTTTTTTCTTAGATAATAATAACTTATTTATCCGCAAACTAAGGTACATACTTAATATGTAAGGTTTATTAAAATAGTGCTTTAGTTTATTATACGTACAATATCGTGTAAGATAAGTATTATATCAACTGACATCACTATACCAGTATTTCGATGTTGAATTAAAACATAAAAGGATTATTTTTCTAATGTACGCGCAAAAAGATATTAACAATGTTTCCTAATGAACAGTGGCGTAAGATATTATTGAAATTGTAAAACGAATGAAGTAAATAGTTGATTGTATATTATATATGAGATTAATAAACTTTTACAGTAATTGTAAATACTACTATTAAAAAATGAAAATCGCCTTTGATTTTTATTCAAAACTGTCACAAGATAAATGGCCCAAAATATACAAACCCAAATCCTTAAGGAAATTACGATTAAACTCTAGAAGCAAACTCAAGAAATGACAAGATTTTTCTATTTTTAGGACGCAGCCAAACCGAACATGACACTGTGATAAAGGTAGAGCCTAGCGATATACAAATAGAAAATTTGCTTAGAGAAAAACCAAGATACCAGCGGAGCGCTCGGGCAGAGGCCAGGTTCGCCACGAAGAGAAATGCTACGGCCATACTCGAGTGCTGGTCCGTCAACCCCTTCAGGTGGAAGCGCAACCAGTTCAAATGCGCCTACTGCGAAGCCAGTTTCACAGACTGCGCGCTGCTGCGGCTTCACATAGGGACTTGCTCCTCCCAACACAGCGTCAAAGACATCTATAGCAAGTTCAAAGAGATGTCCCTCATCAACATCGACGTGACGGAGGCTGTATGCCGTCTCTGCGCACTACCGTACAGCGACGTTAAACAGATGCGAGAGCACGTCATCGAACACGGCTACGATTTCGAAATAAACCAACCTGACGGCGTCCTCCCGTTCTTCCTCAATAAAGAATCGTGGAGATGCCTGATCTGTCAAGAAAAATTCAACAACTTCCTAAAACTTTATGAGCATATGAACATACATTACCAACATTACATTTGTCCAACGTGTGGGAAGGGATACATGACGGCTCCAAGACTGAGGAAGCATTCAGAAGTTCACATCACTGGGACGTTTCCTTGCAACGAATGCCCCAAGATATTCAGAATGCGCGCAGCTAGAGACTATCACAAGGCACACGCTCATGCGAAAGCACCCAGATACGAATGCCCTCAATGTAACATGCGCTTCGACGGATACTACGACAGAATGAATCACCTCAATGAAGCCCATAGTGAAAAAGAAGTCTTATACAGCTGTCCGCACTGTGAACTTTCTTTTAAAACCTCAGGAAAGCGAGCATTACACGTCCGATCAGTGCATTTCCCGCCGCAACGTGACTTCAGATGTTCGAGCTGTGAATGGAGTTTCAAAACTGCTTACGAACTTAGACGGCATAAAGTGAAACATTCCGGTGAAAGAAATTTTCACTGTGACGTGTGTGATAAATCGTTTCCGAGGAATAGGGCGTTGAGAACACATTTGAAAACGCACGACGATTTGGCCTGTAAATGGTGCGGAGCGTTGTTCAAACAGCGGGTGCAATTAGTAACACACATGAGAGAAATTCATTCGGATGTGCGTGAACTTGTTAACTTAGGTTCTGATAAAATTTAGGTATAAAATTACTCAATAAAAGCTTGAAAGAACCTTACCAACGGACATCTTGAAAGCTAAATCTGATCAAAAAAAATACGTTACATACCATGACAATTGCATGTGGGGCAAGGGATTCAAAGTTATACTTAGTAACGCCTTGTTTTGTTTTTAGGTTCCGCTAGTGCGGACGCGGAGGCAAAAGTAGGAGTTAGACGTGTTAGACAGTTAAAGGAGAATGTAAGCGCTCGCCAGATGCGTCGGCGCCGCCGCGCCAACAACGAGTTGCCGGAAGAATCCGAGAAACGTATTTCTAAAACTATGATGCGAAGGAACGCTATGATGCTTTTACAATGTTCTACCGCGTGGGCCTTCCGCTGGTTCCACAGCGCTTTTTACTGCTCTTACTGTGATGCTAAGTTTGTAGATACCGGCCCGTTGCGTGAACATGTCGAAAAAACCCATTTAGCCGACCCACCTACACATAAAATATTTTCAAAGTTAACTGAAAATAATATGGTTAAGATAGATATAGGGAAATTAAGCTGTAGACTATGCAACCATCCTTTAACAGATATAGACGACTTGAAAGATCATCTAGTGTCGCAACACCAGAAAACTATTAACTTGGACTATAGTGACGGAGTTCTACCTTTTAAGTTAGATCAAAACGGATTCTTTTGCCAAAAATGCTTCTCTCATTTTGTCAGCTTCTCTAAACTGAACGAACACATAAATATTCATTATAAAAACTACATTTGTGACTCGTGCGGTAAAGGTTTCGTGTCTAAATCTAGATTTCGGACTCACGTTCAGTCGCATGAGACGGGTTGCTTCCCTTGTGGTGACTGCAACGAGGTGCTAGAAACAAGAGCCGCTAGAATGTGCCACAGGTTGCGGGTGCACAAAAAAGGTGTAAGGTATACGTGTCCTCGTTGTCCCGAAGTGTTCACAACTTATTACGCCAGGGCGAAGCACTTGGTGGACGACCACGCTCAGCAACAGAGAGATTACGACTGCACAATCTGTGGCAAATCATTCGAAACTAGCTGCAAGAGAGCAGCTCATTCCCGTGCTGCCCACAAACCTGCCGAAAGAAAATACGAGTGCCCCCAATGTCACTGGACTTTTTATACTTGTACAAAACTTAGACGCCACATTTTGACCCACGCAATCGATTATAACCAACCAGAAACTAAAAAATAACGAGACAATCTGCGAATTCAATAAGTCTCTTTCTATTTTTAGGAACGGGTGTCGCCGGAACTGCGAGCGACTCCATTAAAATTAATTGGAGACGGAAACGAAGAGTCGTGGAAGATAAAGCTAATGCGGCTCTTATTCTAGAACATTCTAATGCCGTTGTGTTTAGGTGGCAGCGCGGGAAATTCATGTGCGCATATTGCCCGGCTATGTGCGCTAGCGTTAATGAATTACGCACTCACTCTGAAACGCATGATAACAAATTGGACGTTTTCGAGAATCCTGAAGTGCGCAATTCATTTCCACTGCGAATAGATATAACTGATCTCATTTGCAACTTATGTAAGGAAAATGTTAACTCGCTGAATGATCTCAAAAGCCATTTGTGCCAATCACATTCCAAAGCGTTCAATTCGGATTACAATGACGGAGTCATCCCTTTTGTTCTGACTGGGAAAGAATATAGATGTGTCCATTGTAATGTGCTTTTCGAAGGTTTTATGAGTTTGTTTATTCATATGAATAAGCATTATCAGAGCTATATTTGTCATACATGCGGTAAAGGTTATTCCGGCAAGCACAAATTACGAGCGCATCAAATGTGTCACGAATCTGGGCAGTTTGCGTGCCCCAAATGTGATGCAATGTTTCCAAATCGACTTGCAAAAAATCGACATATATCTGCTGCTCACGGACCAAAGGAGAGATACCGATGTCCTATTTGCGACGACCATTTTGATTCCTATCATTCTAGATTAAAGCATTTAGATAAAAAGCATGGGCAAAAAGTTGAATATCGTTGTAGCTTTTGCCCCTCTGTATTCTCAAGCGGTAATCTACGATATTCTCATATCAAAGTTGTCCATAAGCGGAAAAATAATTAAACATTATTCCTTCTTGCATTCAAATCAATTAAATAGAAGTAGGTATTACTTACTCCTTAATATGCCGTGAGCTGGGTTATCGGTATACAACAATATTTTAGTCTGGAGAAGTGACCACTTGTACTCGTTACCTTAATACTGAAAATGGACCATCTTAAAAAAATCTTAATTTATTGTTTTCATCGTATCTTTATTTTAATTATTACTAGTCATTCCATTAAAATCCCATCATAGTAACGTCTGCGCTGGTGTTTGATAGTGAATTTTCTTTTGTTTTTAGGGTCCATCGACCTCAATCTTAAATGGAAACCGAAGCGCAAGTATAACGATCACAGAGACAATGCGGCTATTATAATAGAGTGTTCCAACGTCTGCCCGTTCAGGTGGAAACGGGGGGCATTCACCTGCGCCTTCTGTCCCATTTCATTCGGGGATTTCAGCGGCGTCAGAGACCACGCACTCGAACACCCTAACCGGGTCGAGGCGATGCGTCTGGCCCGCCCCTTAGACAACGTCAAAGTAGAGATCAGCGGCCTCCGCTGCGAACTCTGCTTGGAACTCATTAAAGACGTTGAAACACTAAAGGAACACTTACTTGAAATCCACAATAAGCCTATTAGCAAAGACCACGCTATCGGTGTCACTCCTTTCCTTATAAAAGGAAAGGACTTCGTTTGCACACATTGTAAAGAACAGTTTGAGCTGTTTTCCAAATTAAATACCCATATGAATCAACATTATCCAAATAACATATGCTTCCAATGTGGCAAAGCGTTTGCCGCCGCCCACAGGCTTAAGGCTCACTTAGTTATACACGAAGCTTCGAATAGTCTCCAATATAAATGTTCTAAATGCGACGACGTGTTCACGACACGGGCTTTGAGGAACAGTCACATGGCGTTAGCACACGGTCCCGAGTACCGCTATAGATGTCCGTATTGTAACGACTCGTTCTTAAGATATGCAGATAGGGCTAAACATCTCAAGGTTGCGCACGATAGGAAAGTAGAGTATCCTTGTCATCTGTGCAATGCTGTCTTCTCAATGTGCAATCAAAGAACTAAGCATATACAACAAGTTCACATACGGCATAAGCAGTTTTTCTGCGCGCTGTGTCCATACCAATTTGTCACGGCGGCACAACTTAGGAATCACATGGTGAAACATATAGGGGAGAGAAAGTACCAATGTCAGGTCTGCAAGAAATCATACGCGAGAACGAAGACGCTAAGGGAACATATGCGTATACATAATAATGATAAGCGGTTCGTTTGCGAGTTTTGTAACAACGCATACGTGCAGAAATGTAGTCTTCAGAGTCATATGAGGACGCACCATCCTAACGCTGAGCCGCTAAAGAAACTCAGATTGCCTAATGTATATTAAAATTGTATAATTTATATCATAAATCAATAAATTTTATGTAAATTACTCCAAGTCTTTATGTTACCTTCTCTCCGGAGTCCCATTCAGACTGAAAATTGCCGTAGGTACTTAAATAATACAGGAAAAAAATAACTGTTTATCTGAATAAATCTTCATCTTAAGTCCAAGCTCCTAGAGATCTTCACGGATTTAACAATTACATTTTCATATAACTGATGCTTTGCCAATATTATTGGTTTAGTTATTTACTATTGACAATTTTCTCATGTAAACAATGGTAGTCTCTCCAACCATTTCTTTGGTAGTAAAAGAGTTGATTAATAAACCGTTGAAGGAGGAGCCTTGATTGGATGTTTTTCTATTTTTAGGACAGAAAGGTGAAGAGGTCGTTCAGGTCAAACAAGAATTTGCTGACACAGAGGATATTAACGCTGCGTCCGCAGCCGCCAAACGAGAGGAGGGTGAACGCAGGCGGACCAACTTTAGAAATAATATATCTACTATCATAGACACGACCACAGTATACCCCTTTAAATATAGAAGAGGGATGTACCTCTGCTACTACTGCAAACATACATTCCTGGAACCCGAAAAGCTCCGACAACACAACCGTCACTACCATTCCGAGTCTAAAGTATTGCCTAAACCCAGAAAATATGAACCGGTCAAAATGGATTTCGCGACAGCTTTATGCAAACTTTGCTTCACTGAAATCCGCGACTACGCCATGATGAAAACTCATCTGATTGAACACGGTAAAGAGATAGACACGACTTACGGTGACAGTGTTCTTCCCTACAAATTAAGTAAAGATGAACACGTCTGTCAGGTATGCGGGAAGATATACGAGATGTTTTTAAGCCTACATAAACATATGAACGATCATTACGAGCATTATATTTGCGAGAAATGCGGGAAAAGGTTCGCGACATCCCAGCGAATGCTTAACCACACCCGCACGCACGAGCGCGGCGTGTTTCCGTGTAAACAGTGCGATCAGACCTTCCCGTCGTACGCACCTCTGTACACTCACGTCGCAAAAGTACACAGATCCAATAAGAGATACAAATGCCCCATATGTAACGAGAAATTCGTCTCTTACAAACAGAGGCTAAAGCATCTGCATACAGTTCACGAGCAGAAAACGCCCGTTTTCCCTTGTCCTTCTTGTGACCGTGTCTTTGATTTGTGCAGCAAAAGAACTGCTCATATCAGGTTTCAACACCTCCAAGAACGGAATCACGTGTGCAGCGTCTGTGGTATGAAGTTCTTTAGTAATTACGAACTTCAAGAGCACACTATCAAACATGGCGGCGAGCGGATCTACCAGTGTGATGTTTGCAAGAAGGCTTACGCGAGAATAAAAACGCTGCGGGAACACATGCGGATCCATAATAATGACAGGCGGTACACATGTCCCGTGTGTGGGCAGAGTTTTATACAGAACTGTAGCATGAAGCAGCATATTAGGGTGCATCACCCTACGCAAATGAAAGATGTATTTTAATCGTGACTAAAGAATATTAAATAGTATTTACTTCCAAAATCACCTATTTATTTGTTTCCTATCATTACAAGCCAATTGATGACCATTTTATCTATTCAAATCAAATCAAATCAAATCAAAATATTCTTTATTCAAGTAGGCCTAGTTACAAGCACTTTCGAAATGTCAGTTACATGAGAGTGAATGTTTGCTGGGAGAAATACAATATGATCCAACATTTGCTGCAAGGATTAGGGAAACCCAGAAAAACCTAATCAGATCATTTAACTTAAGTGTACAATTATTGATAAAATCATCATTTTTAAAATTAAAATAATCAATAAGATAAATCCCAAAAGGATTGTCAATAAAAAATAAATAATCTAGAATGTGTCTAGAATAAAATTCTAAATGTCAGAGTATATAAAACAATTAAGATTAAAATAATAATAATACCTTAGGTATTCGTTAAAATAATTATTCATATACCTACATGACGCTATAATTTACATTAATCCCACGCGGCTTCATCATTCATGTAGTCTTGTGTGCTATAATAAGCTTAGAAAATAATTTTCGTTTCACAATATTTTTGAATTTACCAATAGACAACTCAGTTATGCTGCTAGGAAGTTTATTATAAAATCTCACACAGTTACCCATGAATGATCTCCTTATTTTATGGAGCCTAGTAGCAGGCACTGCCAGCTTATGCTTATTTCTAGTATTAATATTATGTATATCACAGTTCTTCTTAAAGTCGGTAATATTTTTATGTACATACATAATATTCTCATAAATGTATTGACAATGCACTGTCATTATATTAATGTCCTTAAACTTATCTCTAAGCGACTCTCTATAGTTCATTTTATATATCGCACGAACAGCCCGCTTCTGCAGAACAAATATAGTATTAATGTCGGAAGCACTGCCCCATAGTAAGATGCCATACGACATAATACTGTGGAAATAACTGAAATACACTAATCGAGCCGTTATCACGTCTGTTAATTGACGAATCTTACTTACTGCAAAAGCTGCAGAACTCAGTCTATTCGAGAGATTAGCAATATGGGGACCCCATTGGAGCTTAGAATCTAATGTTATACCGAGAAAGACTGTACTATTAACTAGTTCCAGTTCCTCACCTTTAACCATAACGCTTGCTTGCTCGTGTTTTACGTTACTCGTGACAAACTTAACACATTTAGTCTTTTTCTCATTCAACAATAAATTATTTATATTAAACCAATTTACTACTTCACAGATAGCATTGTTTACGTCATTGTAGGATCGTTGATTTCGTACGACTTTGAAAATTAGAGACGTATCATCTGCAAACAAAACTATCTCATGGTGGGTCTTTACGAGGTGTGGCAAGTCGTTTATATAGATAAGGAACAGGAAAGGTCCCAATATTGATCCCTGCGGCACACCCATAGAGACTAATGACCCCGGTGAACGCTTTCCATTCACGTCAACCCTTTGTATTCTACCATTTAAATAAGACTGTAATAAATTTAGTGCTAATCCTTTAACTCCGTAGTGGTGTAGCTTCCTGATCAGTGTCTCATGATTAACGCAATCGAAGGCCTTAGATAAATCACAGAAGATGCCTAAAGCATCTCGCGATTCCTCCCAGGCATCGAAAATGTGTTTTACGAGCTCAACTCCGGCTTTGGATGTCGAGCGACCCCGCGTAAAACCGAATTGCTTACTATGCATCAAATTATTCAAATTAAAATGTTTTAACAATTGATATAGAATTAGCTTTTCAAAAATTTTACTGAATGTAGGTAGTACAGATATTGGTCTAAAGTTAGTGGGGTCAGAGGTACTACCTGATTTAAATAAAGGAGTTATTTTGCTATGTTTCATCAGATCAGGAAACTCACCGCAGTCAACACTGTTATTGAATATATCTGCCAAGTCAGGCGCTATTACTTCTATTAGGGATTTGACAGCATGGACTGAGACCCCCCATAGGTCATTGGTTTTTTTGACATTAATTGATTTAAATGCCTTTACTACATCTGAAGGACTGACATGTTCAAAATAGAAGTCCTTACTACATTCTGGTACGTTTTCTTTTAACAACAAAACGGCAGACGAAGGTGATGAATTTAAACACTTTGTTGTGGATACTGGTATATCGGTGAAGAAATTTTCAAATTCTGTTGCTACATCTAAACTAGAATCTATAATTTTGCCATCAATTTTTAATTGTAGATCACTAATTGCGTGCCTTGATCTACCAGTCTCCACATTAATCACTTTCCAGGTGGTTTTGATAATATTAGAACTATTTTTGATTTTCTGGGATAAATAATTACGTTTGGCAATATGACAATCAGTTTTGAATTGTTTTGAATATTGCTTTACATGTTCTTTAAATTCATCACTCATATTAAACCGCCGTTCCTCATACATGGCATACAGTGCTTGTCTACGTTTGTGTAAGTCCGCAGTAGCCCATTCGCTAAATACTGGTGCACCGCCAGCCACAACCGATTTGGAAGTAAATATTGTATTATAATGTTTCATAAAAGTTGTAAAGAATGAATCATACATGTGATTAGGACTCATTTCAGAAGACAGAACGGGTAGCGCCTGAAACAAAAGTTGCTTCATTCTTTCCACACGGTCTGTGGTTACCGGTACAAAAGTAATTTGTTTTTTCACTATATTTTCCCTTAATATCTCAAATTCCATTAATTGGCCTAAATGATCTGATTCTAATTTACTGATTATACTTTGTTTAGAAGGAGATTCAAATCGTGAATGACAATCACTAGAAAAAGTTCCTATCGACATAAAGTTTCAAGTGGTTTTTTTAACAAGGGACAATCACAGAGTACTTAATCACTACGTTTGGGGACAATCTTACACAAATCGTCCTACACTACGTCTCACCTAGTTTTAAACTAAGCAAAGCTTGTACTATGGGTACTAGGCGACGATATACATAATATATAGATAAATTATAATACTTAAATACATAGAAAACATCCAAAACCCAGGAGCAAGCGTTCGTGCCCATCACACATACACTTGCCACGGCCGGGATATTTATAAAGCATTCGTATGAATCTTGTATCTTGCCGCAATAAAATGAAAACTGGTGCTTTGAATACGAATTTCGAAAATCGTTGCTACATTTATTATTGCGGCGGTTTTTTAGGAATGTTTTATTGATATAGTAAAGTGTTCCACCAAAAAACCAGACTGCTATTATTACGTTAAGTAGATTTTTTTCTATTTTTAGGCGAGAACAGTGAAGAGGCCATTCAGGCCAAAAAGGATTTGTCCGCAGTGGAAGATACTAAGGATTCCCAATGGCGCACCAACTTGAGGAATAATGTTTCTACTATCGTAGCCATGACTACAGTTTATCCTTTCAAGTATTTACCTAACCAGCGCGGGGCATATTTACTCTGCTATTATTGCACAGATGGATTTTTCGAGCCAGAGAAACTGAAAAATCACAACCGCGAGCGTCATTCTGACGTAAAAGTAATACCTAGACCTAAAGGTTACCGACCTATTAAAATGGATTTCTGGGATGCATCATGTAAAATTTGTGACATTAAAATTCATGATTACGCTATGTTAAAAAGCCATTTGGCCGAACACGGTAAAAACATCGACACGACGCGTGGAGACAGTATCCTTCCCTACAACCTTGGCTCGGACCAACACCTCTGCCAGGTATGCGGGGAGTTATTCGAGTCATTTGTCTGCTTACTCAGACACATGCACGTACATTCTGATCGCCATATGTGTAATAAATGTGAGAAAAGGTTTAACTCCTACCCCCAGCTGATGACTCACATCCGCACAAAAGAATGTAGCGCAATATCCCGCGAAAAAGATTCGGATGATGCAGAAGATACTACCACAGCCATGACTGATGATGATCCGGATGAACAAAGACGGGTCAACTTAAGAAGTAATATTTTAACTATCATAACAATAACTACGGCCTACCCCTTCAAGTACAAAAGAGGGGCATATCTCTGCTACTACTGTGATAACACGTTCTTAGATCCGGGCCTGCTTCGACAGCATAATCTAGCTCACCATTCTGAACTAAAATTATTTCCTAGACCTAAAAGTTACGAACCCGTGAAGATGGATTTCACGGAAGCTTCTTGCAAGCTTTGCTTAGCTCAAATTCACGACTATGCTACGTTGAAAACTCATTTATCCAAACACAACAAAGTAATAGACACCACACATGGTGAAAGCGTCCTTCCTTATTCTTTGACCACAGATAAGCACATTTGCCAAATATGTAAACAGTCATACGAGACATTTTTGAGTCTACACAGGCACATCAATGAGCATTACGACCATTATATCTGCGATAAATGTGGGAAAAAATTTAAAACATTTCGCCAAATGACTATACATCGCCGTACTCATGAACGCGGAGGATTCACTTGTAAGAAATGCGATCAGACCTTCACTTTATACTCGTCTCTGCATACTCATACGGCCAAAGTACATAGGAAGAACGAGGCATACAAATGTCCGGTTTGTGACGAAAAATTCTCCTGTTATAGGCACAGATTGCAACACATGGCCAAAGTACACGACCAGAAAAGGCCGGAATATCCTTGTCCCTCGTGCGATAAGGTTTTCGATCTTTGTAGCAAGAGGACCACGCATATAAAATCTCAACACTTGAAAGAAAGAAACCATGAATGCGGCTTATGTGGAATGAAATTCTTTACTAAATGCGCCTTGAAAAACCATTTAGTTAAGCATGGCGGGGAAAGGAAATACCAGTGCGACATTTGCAAGAAGATGTATGCCAGGATAAAGACATTAAGAGAACATATGCGTATTCATAACGATGACAGACGGTTCGCTTGTCCCGTATGCGCGCTGACGTTTATACAGAAGTGCAGTATGAAACATCATATAAGAGTACATCATCCAATGCATTTTAAAGAAGAACTTGAATCCTGACATTACACAGATTTTACTTAATAAATTCCAAAGCGCTGTAATTTCGGATTCTCTCAAAATTGGTCCTTTGGGTTTAGATTTTCAGCATCCACTGACACCATTTCTTAATAATTATTGTAAAAAGTATTACATTATCTTCGTTACGAGTAAATGCTATCATCCAGCCAATGAACGAGAATTACGAAACAATCAATCAATTAGATAAATATTGAAATTACTGAATCGTCACAATGGCTCTTGACAGATTTAGAATTACACTGTATCTTAAAGATTGTTATCGCATTTAATAAAAAACCATGAACTATATATAGCAGTTTTTGTTGATTCTAAATCTTCAAACCCAATCTATAGCAATACACTGTTGAAGACAAAGCCTTGACTTGGAATGGAATATATAGTTGAGATTTATGTTTTCTGTTTTTAGGATGGAGAAGTGAAGAAGCCATTCAGGCTGGTAAGGCATTGAGCGAAGCTGAAAGATGGCGTACCAGCCTAAGAAATAACATTTCTGCTATCATATCCATAACCACGGTTTACCCGTTCAAGTATAAAAGAGGGAATTTTCTCTGTTTCTTCTGCAAAGATACATTTCCAGAGGCAGAGAAGCTTCGTCAACACAATCGTATCCATCATTCTGAAGTGATGGAAATGCCTAAACCTAAAAAATACGACCCGACCAAAATTGATCTTGTAGACGCTACATGTAAGATATGCTTGGCTGAAATTAACGATTATGACACACTAAAAACCCATTTGACTGAGCATGGTAAAAAGCTGGATATGGCCCAGGGCGAAACTGTGCTTCCTTTCCGCTTACTCGACAGCAAACATGTTTGTCAGTTTTGCGGGAAGACTTACGACAACATTATTAGTTTATTCAAGCACATCAACGGACACTCTAATCATCACATTTGCGACAAATGTGGGAATAGATTTACAAGTTTTTTCCAGAAGGCTAACCATATACTTATGAAAAAATGCGGAACATCTCCCAAAATGGATCCCGGTGAGACGGGTAACAGTATCGCAGAGCAAGCACCGAAGGTCAAAGCGAACGATGACCGAAACAAGAAAGAACGAAGACTCCTTATTGTGAGAAACAATGTCGCTACTATCATAGCGACGACCACAGTGTGCCCCTTTCGGTTCGTTAAAGGAGTATATATGTGTTACTACTGTAAAGAAACATTTACAAAGCCGATAATGCTCCGACAGCACAACCGCGATCAGCACTCTGAAATAAAATTATTGCCTAAATGTTACGATCCTCCTAAAATGGACTTCGTAGCTGCTTCCTGCAAAATTTGCGCGGCAGATATTCAAGACTATCTCACATTGAAAGTTCATTTGGTCGAACATGGGAAAAAGTTAGACATGACATACGGTGAATGCTTAATTCCTTTCAAGTTGAACAGCTCATCTGAGCATGTTTGTCAGATATGTAAAAAGAAGTATGGGACTTTCGTTAATTTATACAGGCACATCAACGAACATTTTGACCGCTATATATGTGACAAGTGTGGGAAAAAATTTATAACATCCCGACAGATGATCAAACACGTCCTTATACACGAAAAAGGTGTTTATCCCTGCAAACAATGTGACCAAAAATTCACGACGCTTACACATCTGACTTCTCACGTTGCCAAGCTTCATAGAACCAAATCGCGCAACAAATGCCCCATCTGCAACGAGAGATTCTCCTTTTACGGCCAGAGACTGAAACATCTTCAAACCGCTCATAATCAGGAAACACCCAATTTTCCTTGTTAATTTTGCGACAAGGTATTCAATTCCAGCAGCAAAATGTCTAGGCACATAAAGACTCAGCACTTACAGGAGAAAAATCACGAGTATTTGTGGGATGACATTTTATTGTAAACGCCGGGTCCAAGAGCATTTAGTTGCTCACGGCGGTGAGAAGAAATTCCAGTGTAACGTATGCAAGAAAGAATTCGCGAGGATACAAACTTTGAGAGAACACATGCGCATTCACAAGGATGACAGGCAGTTCTTCTGCTCGGCGTGCGGGGAAGCCTTTGTGCAAAAATGCAATATGGAGTATCATATTAAAATGCACCATCCTACGCTTTTGAAAAATAAAACCGAATCGCATTCAGATGATAAATGAATGGCCAAATTATGTTTATCGAACTCTTTAATTTCTCAAATGCTACATTTCTCCATCTATGTATTTTACTGGAACCAATTTTAAAAAGCAAACTTATTGTGTTCCATTCCACACAATAAAGAAAAAAAAACAGCATTATTTTTCTGTTTCGGAGAGAAATGAGAGTTGTGAAATATAGTTTAGCAAACTAAAGAATCCCAAAGAATGTAAATAATTTTAAATTAAATACTTATTGTATGTGATACGCACTGAGATAAAGTTTCTTTTAATACTAGTATTGTCTCGAAGCTGGAAGCTAAAACAGGGCAGCATAATTTCCGTTTGTTGATGACTCGCATGTCCCGTAGATGGCCACAATATATTCATAAACTCAAAGGTTTGAGAACATATTTGAACAAACTATTGATGCTTATAACCATTTCTAGACCGAAGTACGAGCTCAGCTAAGAATTAATTGGCTGTACACAAGAATTACAAACAGATATTAATGCTGAAGTTTACCATGGAATGTGTCATAATGCTACTTATAATTTATCATTATTAACCATAAGCTAAGCTTATAAGCTAATAAAAAGATCTGTACGTAATTAAATAGGATATAAATGCATCGTGTTTCTGAAGCTATACTGTGTCTTAACAGACTGACGCTGTGATCGAAATGCATGCAATGAACCAACCCAATATCTGGAAGTCATGGACATTTTTCTCATTTCTAGGTGATGAGAGCTCACCCACCGACAGTGAAAAACAGGTTGCCGACTTGAAAACTGGCGGATTTAACAGAAATGAAGACCAATTTAAGAAAACAAATAACGATATAGGTGACTTGAAAGCTAGGAAAAAGAACGCCACGATACTACTGGAATTTACAAAAATATGCCCGTTTAGGTGGATGAAGAATTTGTATTTATGCTTTTATTGTGATAATCAATTTAACGACCCTGCGTGGCTTAGAACACATAATGAGAATGAACACTGCATTAGAACCAATGCACAAATCAAATGTGCTCTGTCTAAATTGAAGAAGTATGAACTTCCTAAAGTAGACGTCACTAACACTGAATGTGCTATATGCGATGAAGTCCAGGCTGATTTACATGATTTGAAACAGCATCTCTTAGAAGAACATAACAAAAACCTTGACCCAAAATCTAATGATGGTATACTTCCGTTCAAAGTCACCAAGGACGAGTTCAAATGCGCGATTTGCAGTGAAACATTTGCAGAGTTTAAAAGTTTAAACCAACATATGAACGTGCACTATCAGAATTTTATTTGTGAGCAGTGCGGAACGGGGTTTATTACCCCGGAGCGTTTGAGAACGCACGCATTTTCACATGAGACTGGTTCTTTTCCTTGCGACGCTTGTGAAAAAGTTTTTCGATCCTCAAATGCCAAGAACGAACATTACGCTCTCGTTCACATGCGTGTTAAGAGACACCGGTGTCCCCATTGTCCCGAGACATTTAGAAATTACTTCCAAAGAAACAAACACGTGTCGTCTGTCCACGGTCTCAAACTAAAAGAATTCAAGTGCAATTTGTGTCCTAAAGTGTTCACATTAAGTGGGAAATTAGGTGTTCATGTTAGGACAGTCCATTTAAAACTCAAGAGGCATTCGTGTGAAGTATGCGAATGGAAGTTTTACTCTAAATCTGAGTTAAAGGAGCACATGATCCGTCACGGTGGTGAACGGAAGCATCAGTGCTCAATATGTAAAAAAGCTTACGCAAGGAAATATACTTTAAGAGAACATATGCGAATCCATGAAGATGATAGAAGATTTGTGTGCGCGACTTGTGGGGAAGCGTTTGTACAGAACTGTAGTTTAAAACATCACGTAAAAGTTCACCATCCTGTCAAATATGAATTTATGTCATGATTTTGTGAAGATTTATATATTTTTTGTCTGGATTATTAATAGTTTGCTTTTAAATGACTTCTGCATTATTCCTAGTCGCATTTATTATAAAAATAAAGGATAACAAACTGAATTCTCTTTATTTCTTATTTAAGCCGACCTCAAATAATTCTTATAACTGGCTAAATCTGGGATATGGGTATAACAATGCACCTGAGTATATAACTGAACACAGAATATCTAATATGCATGAATGTGATTACGTCGTGATACAAGTACGAATTTTCTGTTTTCTAGGATCCGACTCACCAAAATTACCGGAAATTCAGAAGCAGAAAAGGATCATGCCCTTGTTCCAAGTGCAATACGACCGCAGCTTATGTAGACCGCTGGGCACGATATCGGACTTCGATAAAATTCTAAAAAACAAGTCACTTGTACAAATCTCTCATTACCTTCCGACTACTTCGAAGGGTTTTACCCCGTCCCGTAGTCCATCTCCTGTTTGGAATGGTGACCAGACCACGCCTTCTCCGGTCGTCATGGACCTAGATCCGCCCGTTGAAGTATTCGTACCGCCAAAAACCAAAAAACGACCAGATATTAGGCAGAACGCATTAACAGTCTTCGAAAACTCGACAGTGTATCCCTTCATTTACGGCAATAATAAATTCAAATGTTTCGTTTGTTCTCAACCATTCCTGGAAACTGTTGACTTGAGCCGCCACATGCAAGAGAACCACGGGTTTGGGGCTTTGAAAAGATTGGTTAATAATCGTCGAGAAAATGTTCTCAAAGTAGATGTTACCGATATGGTGTGCAAGATCTGTTCCATACGGCCGAAAGATTTGCTGGAACTGAAATATCATTTAAAAGAAGCACATCAGCAACCGGTGGACCCTGAATTGAAAGATAACATGATACCGTTCAAACTAGACGGGCGAGAGGGCTCCTATAAATGTGTTATGTGTGACGAGGAATTCATAAAAGTACGTATCCTGGTTATACACATGAGCGTACACTTCAATAACTACAGTTGTGAAATATGTGGTTCTGGTTTCATGACTCTACGTTTGCTAAAGAAACATCTTGAAGTACATGAAAACGGAAACTTTCCTTGTGATCGTTGCAACAAAGTTTTCACAACACCTCATAAACGATCTCTTCACATCCGTGGTGTACATTTGAAGCAGTACCCACGGAGATGTCCAATGTGCCCGGAAAGATTCAATTCCAACTACAGACGAACTATCCATCTTCAAGACGTGCACAACCAATCGACGCGTGTGCATAAATGTGAGACTTGCGGACGAGCGTTCAACTTAAAATACCATTTGATATGCCACACTCGCTCCGTCCATCTACAGGAGAGAAACCAACAATGCGACGTGTGTCATCAAAGGTTCTGCAACAAGGAAACACTGAAACGACACATGGTTATACATACTGGCGAAAAGAATTACAAGTGTGAAGTGTGTGGCATGGCATTTTTGAGAAGGAAGAATCTGAAAGATCATCTTAGATTACACGAAAGTGTGCTTCAAGTATAAAATTAAAGACTGCTGGTTTATTTATGTTGGACATTAACTGATCTGTATTTTATTTAAATTATTACTCTTTATTTTATAAGACACGCACAGTAATTTGAATATATATACCTAATTTAGGTTATTTTAATAAATAGTTTATTACAAAAAAAACTTTTTTTTCTCTTCTAGGGATCATCCAAGCGAGCCAGTCGTCTATCATTCTGAAAGATGATGACGGCCAAGACATAAAACTTACCGTCCTAAGAACTCCCATCAATCTGGACGATTTAGAATGCGTACACTATAATGACAAAAGGAAAAATAAGATAAAGAAACCGAAGAAATCTCTCCCACGTGCAATTAAACGAAATGAATTATTCAATGAAGGGGAAATGGTGAATTTGACTGTACTGAAAGATCCAATATCCCTTGCTGATATCCAGTGGAACGACAACAGTGAAGGCAAAGATACCTCGGTCACATTCAACGTGAAGACTATACAAAGCGCCTATTTTTATAAGACTCCGCGTAAAAAGAATATCTCTCTAGAATGTGAAACCTGGAAGAAAAATGCTTTAACTATATTCGAAAACTCATACGTTTACCCTTTTGTACATGCGAGTAACAAATACAAGTGCTTCATTTGTTCCCGAACATTTTTAGATGCAAATTTTTTGAAAGATCACACATTTAACGACCATAATATACAAGAATTGAAGCTCGAATTGAATAATAGAGTTCGTGATAAAAACATTAAAGTAGATGTCAGTTGTTTACAATGTAGACTTTGTTCGGAAATGCTGCCAAAATTAAATGCCCTAAAATTACATTTAAAACATCATGGAAAGAATATCGATACTGAGATCAATGATAATATAATACCATTCAAGTTAGGAGGAAAAAATTTCGACTGTCAGATATGTGGTGAACAATATTTAAAATTAAGACTGCTTATAATTCACATGAGTAAACACTTCAACAACTACAGTTGCGACATCTGTGGTTCCGTGTTCATCTCACTGAATCTTCTGAAACGCCATTTACAGACACATGAGCAAGGCAATTTCCCTTGCGACAAATGTGACAAAGTATTCAGTAACGCCGCTAAGAGAACTATACACATTAGAGGGGTGCATACAAAACAGTTCCCGAGAAGATGTCCAATATGTCCACAAAGATTTAACTCGAACTATCAAAGAACAAAACATTTGCGCATCGTCCATAATCAGAGCACTGGCTTATTCAGGTGTGAGACATGTGGAAGGGAGTACGATTTGAAATATCACCTGTTACTGCATATACGATCAGTGCATTTACAAGAGCGAAATCATGAGTGCGGAGTATGTAACGCTAGATTCTTCTCTAAATATTGCCTGTCAAGGCATATGGTCATCCACTCGGGGGAGAAGAACTTTAAATGCGGTATATGTAGCAAAGCGTATGCAAGGATGAAGAATTTGAGAGAGCATATGAGGTCTCATGCTCCTGGAGATACTTGTGCTGTCTGCGGCGTGAACTACTGCGACAGTGAGGCGCTTCTAGCTCACATTAATAGCTCTCACGGCGCCACTTAATAAATTAGTAAAGTATTATTTAAAAATTTAACAGATTGAGTACTCCTTTTGACTGTAAAGCTAATTTACCTCGGGGTACACCTGAATTATATAAGGCCTCAAGCAATTTTCAATTATTGGTACGTTTTATCAAATTAGCGGTCTAGTATGTCATAGATAAGACATAGTTTTTAGTTAGTGAGCACATCTCAGTTTAATGAAAACACGTCGTTATTAGAACTTTAGATTGATTTTCGGCAATAATCTATGATCTACATATAAACAAATATTTTAATAGGAAGGTAATAAACTTTTACTAACGAATGACTTTACTATCCCAATTATTCTACATCCTTTTAATAGTGTAATTAAATCGGAATTCAGGTTGGTACAATTTTGCACGCAAATTGCCGTTTCTGTATCCGATCAACAGGTTTAAAAGGCAAAATTTTCTTCCCCAGGATTACCGGCAAGACAACGACCAGGCCCCAGGACGAGTATTTGGCAAATGACCATATCAGAACGGCAGAACGCCGCCACATTTTTAGAGTTCACTACTATCAAGCCCTTCTTTTACCAGCAAGCTAATTTCAAATGCTTCTACTGTAACGAAGTCTTTCCTGAGATCCACTCCGTCTTACAACACACTGCATTCCACGTGACGCCCGAAAGGTGTTGCCTACTCAAACAGTATTTACGAAAAGGAAAAAGGGTTATAAAGGTCGATATATCAGCTCTCAAATGCAAGCTATGTGAGCAAAAATACTCGGACTTGGACGATATAAGAAAACATTTGATTGCGGCACACAAAAAGGAATTTAATACAGCAGGCAACGGCCTTATGGCCTATGATCTAAGCACAAATAACGGCTTACTTTCCTGTCACAAGTGCTCTAAAACGTTCAATTCTTTCTTCCTACTCAACAGGCATATGAATGTCCATTTCAGTGTCGTCTGCGAAACTTGCGGCCTGGGTTTCATGTCTCACCAACGCCTAATAAACCATAGGATAGTCCATCAAAACGGTGTACACAAGTGCGATAAATGTCAAGAAGTATTCACAACTAAATTAAAATTAAGATATCACTTATTTAAAAAACACGAGGTCACGAATTCGAAGAAGATAAAACCACTAAAATGCCCTCATTGCTTAGAAAGGTTCGCTGAGCATTATCGTAAAATGACGCATCTTAAGGAAGCGCATGGTATCACGTTCACCTTTGAATGCCAGGTTTGCAAGGCTGTATTCCCAACAAGACGAGCTTTAACTGAACACACAACCAAACTGCATACGCAAAGGATTCAATGCAAGATATGCGGGAAATGCTTTGGTACTCGATCGTTACTGAAGATGCATATGAGAGGTCATACGGGCGAGAGGAATTTCTTCTGTTCAATATGCCAAAAAGCTTACATGCACGAGAGGACGCTACGGCAGCACATGAGGGTTCACGGACCTGTGTGGAAGTTTACGTGCTCAGAGTGTGGCAGCGGCTTTCACAACAGAAACGATTATAATAAACATATGAAACAGTGGCATCCTCAGTGGCAATTTAAGACTATTGTTAAAAATTTTGGAAATGAACTCATTAACTGAATATGATCCAAAGCGGAACTCTAGGAACAATCTATTCTGTTACATAGCAGTTAAATTTTAGTTAATTTGTTTGGGTTAAGTTTCAAAGAATCATAAAGTGTGTGTAATGGAGTTTGAAAGGAACATAATTTATAGACCTTAACATCGGTATTTGAAAGGCGTTTTTTATCTGTGAACTTTGGGTTTCTTTTTCTTTAAACTGCTAGTATGCGTGTCATATTTTTATGTAATGTAGGTACTTTTAAGTAACTTCAAGTGCTAATCTTAATTTTACGTTGAGTAAAATCATGTTTATAGATGCCATTCGTACATTAGAGTGTGTCGAAAGGAGGTACAGAAATCCCTATTCATTAAAAAATATTTCGGCACCAATATTAGCAATTTAATGTTAGATCTTAAATAAGACAAATGAGCTTTAATAATTATCATTAAGTTAGCAATTATCAAAATAAGATTACCAAATCATGTAAATTATCATATCGTATTAATTGTAATATTAATATCGTAAATAAGTCCTTCCCTTTGTAATAATTTAATTTCTTAAGCGCCCATAAATGCAGTTTATAATGATGTACAAAAAAACAAACCAAACTTCATTTAATCAGCTTGCAGAATTCAACGTTATATTAAAAACTGGAGAAAATGAGTGAAGACGAAATTTTGTTACGTCATTGTATCTCGTTCCTAGTGGAGTATTGGAGTGTATTTGCATGTTGTGATGATTTTGAACCAGAAGATTGGCGGAGGAATTCAAAATTGACTTTGTTCCCTCAGGATTGGACCCAGCAATTCGGCAAGGAGCCATCACCAGTATATGGGAGATGACAGTTTCGGAGAGACAGAACGCAGCCATCTTCCTTGAACACACTACGGTCCGCCCCTTCGTCTACTGTCGCTACTTTTTCAAATGCTTCTTCTGCCACGAACACTACTCTGAAATCAACACGCTGCTCCAACACACCGTTACCCACGAACTACCAAAAACAGAGAAAATTCTAAAAGAGCTATTGCCAAAGGGAAAACGAACGGTCAAAGTCGATATATCTGCTCTAAAATGCAGAATCTGCAACGAAAACTTCAGCGATTTAGACAAAATCCGCGAGCATTTAACTGAAACACATCATAAAGAGTTTACAAAATCAGGCAACGGCTTAGTTGCTTACAACCTAACCGTGACAAACGGTCAGTTTTCATGTCACATCTGCAGCAAAATATTCCAAACGTTTATACTCCTAAATAGGCATATGAACGTGCATTTTAGTAATGCTATTTGTGAAACGTGTGGAGTCGGTTTCATGACGCACCAACGCCTGATGCAACACAAGGAGATACATTTGCCAGGAGGCTACCCGTGCGACAAATGCAAAAAGGTCTACACAACGAGTTCCAACTTGAGATATCATATTGAAAAGGCACACGAGGGCTCGACCAGGATGCGAATGCTGCGCTGCCCGCATTGTCCTGAGAGATTTTTCGAGCATTTCCGGAAACTGAGACATTTGAAGGAAGCCCATGGGATCACGTTTACATTCGAATGCGAGATATGTAAATCCACGTTCCCCAGTCGTCGCGCTTTGACAATGCACACAAATAAGTGTCATACTCAGAAAACTCAATGCGAAATATGCAAAAAGAGTTTTAGCTGCCGTACGACGTTGAAGAAGCATATGGTATCCCATACGGGAGAACGGAATTTTATATGTAATTTGTGTCAGAAAGCCTATAGGCACCAGAAGAGCTTAAAACAGCACATGAGAACACATCTACAAGGGGAAGATTATAATAAATTCACGTGCTCTGAATGCGGTAGCGGGTTTCCGAACAGAAACGACTTTAATAAACACGTAAAGGAATGGCATCCGCGGTGTTTCTTCAATTTCACTGTCACCTAAAGATTCATTTGCGTATTAATAATGAGTGCTTGAATGCATTTATGTGGGCCTGAAATGAGATTCTTGTATTTTTGTATACGAAATCTATGTCACTAACTACCTCTCTTGAAATAGTCGAAATGCAATTAAATAGTGTTACCTAACATGTTCACTTAGGCAATTATTTGCATGATCTCTTATTGTAAAGTCAATAAACCTAAGTTTCTAATTTTCTCAACGCCTTTTTATTTTGTCTTTATCCTAGAACACCTTCTCAGATAAAAACCTACTGGAATTAGTCTAGTATCAGTAAAGACTGGCTATATAATAGGTAACTATGTAATTCTAAATACGTAATAAATACTATAATAAGTATTTTTTTATTAACATCATTAAAACCACATTTTTCTTTCACAGACGATAGACCAAGCATTAAAACAAGCGTGTGGCAAATGACGCTGCCGGAAAGGAAAAACGCGGCGACTTTCATTCAATACACCACAGTCAGGCCATTCATATTCATGGGAACGTGTTTCAAATGCTTCTACTGCACCGAATACTTCTCCAAACTCCCATCCTTGCTCGAACACACTGGCAACCACAAAATCCCAGAAGAAACCTTGCTTTTAGAGAAATATGTCCACAAAGAAAAGAGAGTGCTCCAAGTCGACATATCGGACTTACAGTGTCGTTTATGCAATTCTAAATACTCCGATTTACAAACGATTAAAGAACATCTACAAGATCAACACGAAAAGCTATTCTTTCCCGCAAGCAACGGTATGACAGAGTACAACATGGAATTAAAGAACGGTGCTTTCATTTGTCACATTTGCGACAGCGACTTCCACACATTCTCACTCCTCAATTCGCATATGAATTGCCACGTCGGTAAAGTTGTCTGTGAGACTTGCGGAGCTGGTTTCTTGAACAAGTATTTCCTCTTAAAACACAAAGAAACTCATCTAGATAACAAATTTAGATGTAAGGATTGCGATTCTGTCTTCGTAAAGAAAAGCCAACTGAAATATCACACGAATATAGTTCACAAAGGACAAGCCAGGGTGAAACCTAAAAAATGTCCGCAATGCGACGAAACCTTCAAAGAACATTACAGCAAAGTGATCCATCTTAAAGAAGTGCACGGTGTCTCGCAGACGTTTGAATGCCATATTTGCAAAGCGAAGTTCACATCTCGTTGGGCGATCACACAACACACGACCCGATATCACACAGAGAAATACAAATGCGAAATTTGTTCCAAATGCTTCAGCATAGAATCCAAATTGAAGCAGCATATGCGTGGTCACACAGGAGAGCGGAACTTCATATGTCCGATATGCAAGAACGCTTACATGCACAAGATGACGCTGCGCAAGCACATGCGCAGCCACAGCTCCGTGTTCAAGTTCGTGTGCGCAGAGTGCGGCTCTGGCTTCCACAACAAAAACGACTTAGTGAAACACACGAAGCAATGGCACGCTCCCACTTCTGAACTCATTCCTCGATGAAGTTTAAATTCAAAGTGATCTAGCATAAATTCTTACCCTCTGAAGACTCAGAGACAATAAAATAGCGAGATATTCAATAATTAATTAAATGACAGTGACTTAAAAATATTGCACGCAAATCCATGCATGCAATTGTGCCAAATGTTTTTACTTATGCATAGGTATTTTTATGCTACGATGTAGATTGTAGGCATAGTAACATAAAATGATCGAAAATAATTTGTGATGGGAATTAATAAATAGTATAATAATTATGCCCAGTCTTTTAGATTTAAATACTAGTTATACGATTCCCGAGAATTGTTATATATAGTATACTATGTATAGGTACCAGCAGTGATACACTGATGAACACAAAATGGCAGAAGAGCAAGTTTTGGTACTCTCTCAGCTCATAATAACCAAAAGGTATAGGTATAGATCTTTATATAATTTGGCTAAACTAAAAAAAAATGCATATCACACCTGCATGCTGTCTGTGATTTAAGATCCGCTCTTTATTCACGCGTAGAAATGGTAGAGCGTTGTGTCTTTTGATTACTATCGATTTGCTTCCTTGTTAGCTTACATAATCATAATCAATTAAACCCCCATCTTTTCTTTCGCAGGAGATTCAGGCTTAGAAACAAGTATCTGGCAAATGACAGTGCCGGAGCGAAAAAACGCAGCCTCCTTCATAATGTACACGACGGTCCGTCCTTTCATATTCATGGGATCAAGTTTCAAATGCTTTTACTGCATGGAGTATCATTCGGAACTACCAAATCTCCTGGAGCACACGTCAGCACACGAAATAAATGAGAATTTGAAGGTTATACTAGAGAAGTATGTTCATAAAGGAAAGAGGACGCTTCAAGTAGACATATCGAAGTTGACATGTCGGCTTTGCGGACGAAGATTCAGTAATCTCGGCAGTATAAGAGAACATTTGAAGGAGGAACATAAGAAAGAGTTCTTTTCCGCGTCCAACGGAATGACGGAGTACAATATGGAACTCAAAAATGGAGTGTTTTCGTGCCACATTTGTGGCAGCGACTTCCACTCGTTCCCTCTTCTGAACTCGCATATGAACTGCCATGTTGGGAAGGTTGTTTGCGAGAGCTGCGGTGCCGGCTTCCTAAACCAGCACTTCCTTATGAAACATAAAGAAACCCACTTCAATATAAAATTCAACTGCAAACATTGTGAGTCAGTGTTCTCGAAAAAAAGTCAATTGAAGTACCACACGGAAATTATTCACAAAGGGAAAGCTAGAGTGAAGCCAAAGAAATGTCCACAGTGCGACCAGACTTTCAAAGAGCATTACAGCAAAATGATACATTTGAAAGATGTCCACGGAATCGCAAAGACATTCCCCTGCCATTTGTGTAAAGCGACGTTCACGACACGTCGAGCTATAACACAACACACGACCAGATTTCATACCGAAAAATTTAAATGTGATGTATGTTCGAAATGCTTCAGCATAGAATCCAAATTGAAGCAGCATATGCGAGGTCATACGGGCGAGCGGAACTTCATATGTCCGATATGCAAGAACGCGTACATGCACAAGATGACGCTGCGCAAGCACATGCGCAGCCACAGCTCCGTGTTCAAGTTCGTTTGCGCAGAGTGCGGCTCTGGCTTCCACAACAAAAACGACTTTATTAAACACACGAAGCAATGGCACGATGGCTATGGAGAAATGATAACATGAACTTAAAACTAGTAAAAAAATCGATAACTTCTTAACAGCTGCTCTTGGCACCACTGGAAGAGTTAACACCCCGCTGTGGCTGGAGGCTAGTTCTAGCTTCGGTTACACACGGCAAAACTTTTAGCAGCGATATAAACGGGCGCTGCACGGGGGGAAGACAGCGGGGGTGGGTATGAAGTGTGCGCGCGGCGGAGCGCAATAGCCCCCCCCTCTCTCTCCGCAGGTCATATCCGCCCCCCCTGTTATGGAGTATATAAAAAGATTACCTCCTTGGTAATCTCATAGAGAAACAGAAGAACAAGTGTCCAGAAAAAAGCAGTAAATAATAGTTCCAAATCCGTCCAGAATGGCGCTAGAGTAGCAAGATTGCATGAAGCCAACAATCCGTCTTTCTTGTTCTGATGTAAATATTCAATGGTGTTCAAATTATTATGGTAGTTTATTTTACAGTCGCGCCACCAATTTAAGGCCTTTTGACGGACATAGGATTTATAGAGTGAGTTTTCTACACTCCATACCCGGTGTCTTGCCTCAACGTCTTCTAGCCGCGCGAGTTTTTCGATCTACCCGCGCTTAATGTTTATTATTAGGTTGAACACTACGGTCGTCACTAGACCGACACACTAGACCGACACACTAGACCGACACACTACACTCACGACGTCAGGCGATTTATCAGATGTTATATGATGTTGCTTACATTTACTAATTACTGGATTCCACGAAGATGAAAGCTTGAAACCAGCTTCCCGGTTGAAATTTCGGTGTTTCTTGATTTCAATTGCTTCACGCACGATTCTACAATAGTAATCACGTTCCGTAGAAAGGATCTTGGGATTATGAAGCTAATTCCAGTGGTTTGGTCCCGCTTCTAATAAATGTTCGGCAATAGCGGACTTATTCACCTGGCGGTTCTTAACAGCTGCGATATGTTCCTTGACTCTTTCCTTCGAGACCATGGACGTAACGGGACGTCCGAAACGTCAAAGAATTACCAACGAAAGGTAGTTAAATAAATCATATTTATACGCGATTAAGCCCCGTTTTGTTGTGTTGTGATAATCAAACTAAAAGTACGGTAAGGGAAATTGAAACACGTTACTTTTTCGCTCCTTCACTATGACAATTACAGACTAAAAAGGTACGTGTTTCAGTTTACCTTACTGCACAAGAGATGAAAGTATTATTTTTGACTAAACGCATCGCAGTGTCCTTGCAATAATTCGTTTAACTTATTTTTATTTTATTTTTTCCAAAATATTTTCACTACAGACATCTCATTTTTCAAAACTTCATAATAGTATAGTACATCTTTGTTTATGCCGTTTATGTTTAGAAAGTTGATCTCAAATTTTGACTGTGATATTGACCATACTTGTCTGAGGATTCATTGAGGAATGGTATAATGATCAAAACACTAGGAAAAACTAAATTACGCTCACTCGTGGTCCTCGACACTGGTCCAGGAATAGAACCTTGTACCTTTAGATTAAAGAAGAAAAAGAAAGGTTTATTCGACAACACGTTTGGCTCAGTTGGTAGCACAACGGCTCCCGAAGCTGACGGCCCCAGGTTCGAATCCCGGGCAGGGCAAGTAATTGTGTGATGAGCAATCTATTCCTGGGTCTTGGACGTTTTCTATTTATCTAAGTATTATATATTTATCTATAAGTATGTATACCTTGTTTGTATGCCTTGGTTTTTACTGAAATGCTGTGTAACTTTTTGAGTAATAAATAAATAAATACCACCTTTGGTCTCACCGAAAGATCAAGGTGGGATCATTTCCGGGAATAATTTATTTGTGGGATATTTTTTTTTTGTTTCTGTTACTGTGCATAGGTACAGTCTTCGAATAAATGTATTTTCTTTCTTTATATCGGCGCCTGGTACCCATAGTACAAGATTTGCTTAGTTTGGGACTAGGTTGATTTGTGTAAGATTGACCTTAATATTTATTTATATTATTAATACAATTTAGATGCCCAATCGCCTTTTTTAATACCGGCACTACACATTGGTGCAAGTAGAGACAAAGGGAAAATTGAGATACATTGCCGTTTTTAATAAATACGAGAAGAATTGTAACACTTTCAAAATAACGTCACAATATGCCATATATATAACATACAATAAGTACAATTAAATTGATTGTTTACTAAGTTTGTCAAAAAAATTAAACCTTGAGAGCTTAAGTGTCGAAAAATTTGTCCGATGTTATCCCAAAATATACGATGAGAGGTTTTTTTTCCAAATTAACTAGCTAGTGACGATAGGACGGGTATCTCGGCGTCGACCCGCACCAATGTGAAGTCCTAACATAAGTCAAGGCAGTATTCCCGTATCTAGTCAATTGTCATAAATGTACTTAGGTTTATTAAACGGTTAGGTACTTCTAAGCACATGCCAAACTCTATAATAATACAATATGTTGATCTCATGACATGTATATTGAATTGATAAAAAAATTATTGAAAATAGTTTATTTTGTAAATAAATTGTAAAATTACTTATATTTATTTTTATTTCTAACCTTTGTCAAATACAATAATTTGATAAAAACTAAACGAATGCAGAAAATAATAGTCCGGTACTTCAGGTATAGTCTTTGTATCTTGATCTCTCAAAGAGCCACGTTATACATATTCTCATTATGAGCACAGATTATGAGCGCCACAAGAGATGACATACGAACCCATTTCGCTCTGCCTAATGTCATAGTGTAGGTACCATGGATTTAATAACTAAACTGGATTGAGTACTGGCTTTTATTAGCCAATCAAAATTGAAACATATTACTGAACAAGACAGTTTACAGTGCTGTGATGGTAAGAGACTAAAGAAAAAATAACAATGTTGTATTAAAGAGTTTCAAGAATACTGGACGTAATTACGTGCTTATACTAAGTAGGACTACATTTATATTAGCAATAAGTTACCTTCTACCTAATTTGTAAATGTTGAATATATCAACATTATTTACTGATTAAAATAGTTAAGTTATTAGGTCCATGAGGTACACCGTATGGTTTTTTCGATTTCCATTAATTTTAGGTAACCGCCAATACGAATCACTTTTCTTATGAAGTGACATTTCGGAAACTACAACAAAATGTGCTTGAGTTGAGTTACCATAACGTCCTTAAAACATAGTATAAAATGGTAGACTATTCGTTTGTGAAATGTCTCTCTTTAAGTACGAAAACTTACCTGTTAAAATTAAAGGAAAAAAAAAACAGTGTAAGGTTTTGCTTGTATTTTTTTTATATTGTGTGCGTTTGAAGATATATTAATATCTCAGCAGTGGCTTTGTATGGGTTTACCTCGCCTTCCACTGAAAGTGCTTGAAAAAAAGTTCAGTATTGAATGATAGGTACGGCTTGCGTGTCGCCAGGGCCCTTGAGTTATAATCATAAGTTACGTTTCGTTTCTCGAGTAGTAGTTCAAATTTCATATCAGAGGGGCTACTCTGAACCACGAATTTAAACGCTCGTATGCTAACGTCCCGCTTACTCAAACATGGGTTAAAATGTGAGTGAGAGAGACGGACCTATAAGAAACTTCGAATATCGAAGAGGCACAGATTAAACAACACATTTTCTGGATGCGTTTGTAGATAATATGCATTACAAGATTAAAGTTATTTAAAAACATTGGGAGTTTGAAAAGTTACGAAATCTCCTCAAAATCAAAAGTGCTGTTTTCTGTTTTGGCTGTTAACTTTACATTGCCGGAAAACGCCGCCAATCCAGTTGCTTATTACCTCTACCAGATACTACTAACCTAAAAATTATAATGGCATTCTGCGTCTGTTTGATATAAGTATGTATATCCATATCCATACTAATCTATACTATCCATACTATACTTAATATTATAAATGTGAAAGTGTGTCTGTCTGTCTGTCTGTTACCTCTTCACGCTTAAACCGCTGAACCGATTTGGATGAAATTTGGTATGGAGATAGTTTGAGTCCCGGGGAAGGACATTGGCTACTTTTTATCCCGGAAAAATACCCTTATCCGCGATAAACGAATTTGAGGCGGACGAAGTCGCGGGAAGAAGCTAGTATACATATATATTCTGGTAAATGTGTTTCTTTGTCGCAATATTTTTTTTTTATTTAATTTGAAAGTTACGAAAAACGTAACAAATGTAACCATCTGGTAAGGCTGTTCCCACCTCCTGTGGCTTAATGTTCTAAGCCAGTGTTTTTTAACCCGTGGGCCTGTTGAAGGGGTCACGGTTACATTTATTCGAACTCAAGATAAATTTGTATCATTTTAAAACAATTTAATTTGAATACGCGCAGAAAAGGGCCGGGGCGGAACTCGCAAAATACTTTCCATTAAAAGCGTTACGAAAAAGTTTGAATGGCACTGCTCTATGGTAGTTTTGGATTTCAATTAGTTTTCTTGTGTTTTCCTTTGTCTGCCCTGCGGGCGTTTCCCTTCCCTTCCATTCTCTTCATCAGGAGCTCCTGAGGTATCGGCCTGGACCCGAAGTCGTCCACGCTCGGACCGGGTTTAAGGCTTTTCCTGTGGTTGGTCTTTGTATGGATTGACACCGAAGGCAACAGCTGATTACGTTGGTTGTAGAAGTGGTAGTCCCTGGAAATGAATATTTAATATATAAGGATTACAATATTAAATAAAACTACAACTGAAATTATATACTAAACAAATATAAATCAATTAATATGTTAATAATCATAATTATATGTTACTAGCTTCTGCCCGCGACTTCGCTTCGTCCGCCTTAAATTCGTTTATCGCGGATAAGGATATTTTTCCGTGATAAAAAGTAGCCTATGTCCTTCGGCGGGACTCAAAGTATCTCCATACCAAATTTCATTCCAATCGGTTAAGCGGTTTAAGAGTGAAGAGTTAACAGACAGACAGACAGACACACTTTCACATTTATAATATTAGTATGGATGCAACGACTTGTAGTCCAAAACATGTCAATACCGTGGAAGGCCTCATGGTCTGAGCTAGCACATGAGAAGTTTTCAGTTATTTCTGTTATACCTTTTCTATACTACATACTCCAAATATTCATTTTACACGACGCTATAGCTTGACATGTTCTTTTGTGACACTCCCATGGTCTGCGGGTGACGGGGGAAAAGGCAGCGGGGGCGAGTAAGAAGTGTGTGCGCTGCAGTGTCATGGTCCTCCGCCGCGCGCACACTTAATACCCGCCCCCGCTGTCGTTCCCCCCGTCGCCCGCAGACCATAGGAGTCTCACAAAAGAACTTGTCAAGATATAATAAAACGATTTGGACATAAGCTTCCCTCTCTTGGGGTTGGACTTTAGAAGCTTTTGTCTAACCTGCCGTGTACTTGTACTGTGGGACTGTGGGTCAATTCTTGCAAGTGGAATTTGAACCACACCCCGACTTCCGATTGAGAAAAAAATTGGCACACTTATAATGCCATCGAGCAATCCTACAGAGCTTGGGCTCTTTAGAATCGTCTCGAATTCTCGATGAGTTGACGGTTGTTCTAAGAAAAGTACAGTCGGCAATAAAAGCTTGTCACAAAAATATCATTTTTGACAAACTTAACGTTGGGGAGATTTGCTGTACAAACCGTATGTCAAGGAACTGAAAGGGCGCAAAGACACGCTCGTCGATGTTCTTCTTATATTCCCTCCACCGACACTTCAGCAGCTCGTTGTTCTGGAGCGAGTAGTGCGTCTTGAGCGTGTTCTCAAACAATCCTTGTTGAAAAATCGGTAGTGTGCGGTAGTTTCGACCGATTTTATCCGCTAGCTCTGCGAGACATAACAGTAACATTTAAACTGTAGTTCGAGTGAGAGCCTAGAGTGTCCCACTGCTGGGCAAAGGCCTCGCTCTCCTTCTTCCACGTATCCCGGTCTTGAGCAATCTCCCACCAGTTGTTCTGGAAAGAGTCAAGCTCGTTCCGCCATCTTCGTCTAGGCCTACCGCGAAGCCAGGCTCTATTTTGTGGGACCTACTCGGTGGCTACTTTAGCCCACAAGTCGTCCGGCATGCGACCGACATGTCCAGCCCAGTCCCAATTCAGCCACCACACAAATTGTCTAATAAAGAACTTAAATGTCATGAATTGACGACACGTTTGGCTCAGTGGGTTTACAACGGCCTACTAAACTGGCGGTCCCGGGTTCGAATCCCGGCCAGGGCAAGTGTTTGTGTGATGAGAACGAATGTTTGTTCTTGCGTCTTGGGTGTTTTCTATGTATTTAAGTATTATTATTTGTCTATATCTTAATATATATATCGTCGCCTAGTACCCATAGTACAAGCTTTGCTTAGTTTGGGACTAGGTCGATTTGTGTAAGATTGTCCCTGATATTTATTTATTTATTATTTATGATTATTAACGTGTTACGAATTTTTTGCAGTTCTATTGCCGTTTTTGCAACTGCTGCAAATCTGCATTGTACTTATTGTATCCGCGCAGCTGGCATGCATGCAAGCATTGCAAGCGGACGGCACAGTCGGATGCTAACTGCACATAAACTGTATCCAAACTGAATTATTGCAGTTCCAATGCAGTCTATCTGTGCAAACCCTAAGTAAGCCCGAAATTACCTTGGTCAACTATCATTTCAGGTTTTTCGCGTTTTATATCTTTACATGAAGAATATGTTTCAGATTTTGCTGCCATAATTACTCAATCAAGAATAAATTACAATTGAACGGACTTTGTATTTAATGTAACAATGTTGTAATTCTAATTAATATAACATAAAAATCCCGTTTAGTCTCCAAATGTCATTTTTAATAGTAACTAACTTCAAATTTGCCGCTTTTGACAGCTATTGACACATTTTTTTTTCAATATCGGTATCCTTTTCACTTGTGCACGCTTCCGAGCAAAAAAGCCGTTATGTTGTTGGCATTTTCTTACTTATACCGTGTGAAGAGTATAGGCCGCATCCTGCATGGGTATAGGTTAGTGTTTCACCCAAAGAGATTTAACATAATACTTATAGAGAGGACATTGGTCTGGTTCTCATACAAAGTTAGTTAATATTCAATGTCTTTGGTTTCACGCAGTGTCGAAGAAATTACAAATTCAATTTAATTTATAGACCAAACTAGAGGATGCCTGGAACTTCGTTCGCGGAGTAAGAAATTGTCATTACCCTCTTTTTTTCTTCAGCATAGTCGGGTAAAAAGTATCCTATAACCACCTGTGGATGCCCAGCTACGTGTACCCAAAATTTTTGAAATCTGTTTAGCCGTTTTGGCGTGATGAAGCCGCAACAACACATTAACAAGTATATTTGTTTTTTTTTAATTGTATACATAGATTTTCGTTCACGAAGGTGGTTACAAACTAGCTGATAAAATTGTAACACAAACAGCTTCCTTGGGAAAAAAATGGGAAAGAACGAACGTCATTTGTCAAATTTAAATGTCAGTGTCACGACTCAGATCGACGCAGCGTTGTTCCTGATACGGCAATTGCCGTAATATACGGCAATTCAGGTATAGTCGGATCAAAAACACGGTATACGGCAGGAGTTCCATTACCGTATCAGAATATACGGCAATTCCGGCGCCGCCATAGTGCTGCCGCGTAATTATTTTCTAGTTTATATCAGGAGTCTTGAAGTCTTAACTCATTGGTAACTTCGTTACAAGTTTTTGAACTTAAAGTAATTAATCTTAAAATCTTAGTCCTTGTAGTATCGACATCGACACCGGAGGGGCTACTCCGAAACCCGAAGTTCGTAACGTGCTGTCCCTCTCGCTCTCATGTCATGCTGTATTTGAGTGAGCGGGATGGCGCCATACGAACTTCGTTTTTTTGAATTTCGGAGTAGCCCCTCTGCTGTTTATTTTTACGCATTTTTTTAAGCGTATTTACTTGATACGGCAATAATCGAAAATTTTGTTACAAAGCACGGCAATTTACGGTTCGGTACACGGCAACCCAAAATTTGACAGGAACAACACTGGATCGACGATATGATCGTAGACCGTACGTACTACGTACTAGTACGTAGTGTAAAAAATGTCGTCCATCAGAAAAGTAGTGTAATATTAATATAATATATGGCCCATCTTGGACGGGGGCGACATGAATCGGTGTGAATGTATGTCAATTATCTTTAATGACCGTACTTTGACTTTTAAACCTTGACGCTGGCAAAATTGTCTTAATGGACAGAAACCATTAAACTTAAAAATGAACTGAACTGACCATAGTGTAGTGTTTGTTTATTTATATTTTCTTAGCTCGCGACTATAACCTGCAATGTCACTTAGTTAAGGTTTTATTTATTTATGGCCAATGTTTTAATCCTAAAAAAGGATTAGTTATTTTGTCGTATTTTCAATATATATTTTTTTATAAATGTAATGGAGACTATAAATACATGCTGTTGTTGCCTTTTACGAGAATCCAGCAAAGATTTAAATACGCCCTACGTCGGCTACAATCGTTTCGGCATAACAGAGATATTCTCGGATATGCTTGAAGAATGCTTCCAAATACATGTAAGTAAACTGTACTGTAGTCTCAGATTGTAGTATTGTGAATAGAAATTAGCCTACACATTAGGGTGTACCGATTTTGACAATTACTTCTTATTCTTAAATGTTACATCATTTTGTTCTAGCTCAATCACTCTTTCACTGACTGAAGATTCAAAGTAATGTGCCAGTGGGCCGAACTAAACATAAGAGACAAGGAGAGTCAAATAATATATGTTATAATTTGTTTATTATAAAACATTGTTTTATCTAATATGATTACTATGAAGAACAATTTCCATATATTTTATAACCAATATGATTACAAAACTCAGTGTATAGTTAGGTACTTGCTGTCACACTCCCACTCAAATCATTGCAAATGAATCGGAAAATACAAAAAAGCCAATCAATCTGATTGACTGAATGTGTATTCACTCGTGAAGTTTATAATATAGAGATAAGCTAAATGAGTGATACATATCTCAGTGAACATAAGATATGAATCAATCTGTTCAATTCTCTTATATGATTTGCATATCTCTACAAAGCGGGTCCCTTGGTAAACTTGGAGAACTGCGCATTGAGTTTATACTTAAAAACATATATTTAAGATAGGCTAAGTACAAGCATTGTAATAGATAAGAGTTTATTAGAAAAAAATACTAAATGTTGAGTTTATTTCGGCTTTCTTCTCAACAGTTTTCTCCTTTTGAGAAATGCCATAGAGTCAGACTTGTAGAAGTGCTCTTGCGGGCTACTTAAAGAATAAAGATCATTATTTCCACTTCGTGTTTGGGGGGAAGAGGAAGGAGATAGTACTTCAGCCGAAGACCAAAATATAAGGAATCTCAACACCAAAATATAAGTATAATATCACAGCACCCCTACACTGGTTGTTATGGTGTGTCATAGCCTATCCAATTCTAAGAAATTTTATATGTTATTTAAATCCTTACCATTCTTGAGAGACAGTTGAAAATCACCACGAAAGAGGTTATAATTATGGCAGTTGTAATTGTTTTTCAACATATAAGAGTAATTTAAAACAATTATTGCAAAAAAAAAAATCTAAATAATAGTCTTTATTTCCGAGCAAAAAATAGATCACACTTATGTTTTTTAACCATTCTCATAGATAATTCTTAATTACACATTACAAAAAATTCAACATATGAACTATATATAAATTGCATATGCATGGGATATTTTCAAACACTTTCCATCAGGTGGCGCGTCTGCCCAAATAAAACAAACAGCTAGGTCAAAAAAAGTTTGCCCTTCTATTTAGACCACCTTGTATTTACAGGTAATAGGCAACAATGATGAGTGTGGGATCTGTGACGTGTGCGTGGGCCGGCTACGAGACGCGAGCGACTTCAAGCTGCAGGTGCAGCGCAGCCAGGCAGAGCTGCGGGCGCGGCTCGAGATAGCACTGCAGGTCAATGGTAACTGTACCCGACCCAGTATACAGACGATGACTACTATGAGATGTATCCACTTTTTCGGGGTCCGTACCGAAAGGGTAAAACAGGACCCTATTACCAAGACTCCGCTGTCCGTCTGTCACCAGGCTGTATCTCATGAACCATGATAGTTAGACAGTTGAAATTTTCACAGATGATGTATTTATGTTGTCGCTATAACAACAAATACTAAAAAAACATTCCGTCGAATTGAGAACCTCCTTTTTTTGGAAGTCGGTTAAAAACAGAATTAAGCAAACATTTAATGGGGGCTCCCATACAACAAACATGATTTTTTGCCTAATATTTTCTTCTGTTTCCGCGATTATTACTCATTGAAATAAAACAATTTAACGGATTATATCGCGTATATTATCTCATTTTGTATTTTATGTTGCTAACTAAATCAGGCGGTATGAAGACCTCAGGACGGGACTCGCACGAGCTCGAAGTTCATTGAATTTCCTTAAAGAATGCCGTGATGAAGATCTCATTCCTACATGCGTGAAAATAGCACCGAAGAAGGACATTTTCGGTAGTGAACGCATTCTCCGCCAAGCTAGTGTAAAGTTACTGTGCAAACTTATCCACAATACCCGTTATTCAGCTCACAAATTTGAACAACAGATTAAAGAAAAGAGTGACGAATTGCAGTTGATATTGACAGATGATGACTTCAAAAGTATTGTTGAACAAGGCGACAGACGTTACGCATCAAAATTTAAAAGCTGTACACGTAAGAAAAATGCTAAGTTTGACAAGTTGAAATCAAAACGCACTAGGAATGAAACGCTCCGTGGAGGTAATCAAACGTCAACGTCAAATGCCGTTGCACCTGTAGTGAATATTAGCTCAAAGGAACTCTCGCAATCCCAAACCTCGCTTCTTAAAAAAGGGCTTAATTATGTTGTTACTCCACGGAATATCCCTTTTGAACAGATTATAGTCGGTGTGGAAGATTGTTTGGTCCAAAATCATATGCGTAAGGAGGATTTGGAGGCCGTACGCCAGGATGTGTCTTCAATTTTAAGACGAGCGAAGTCTCCTAAAGTTAACTTACCCAGAACTGAATTCAACGCTTTGAAGAGCTTGCGTGAGGACCCAGATATCACCATTCTTCGAGCTGACAAGGGAAATGCGACGGTTGTTATGGATACTAGTGATTACAACCAGAAAGTGGAAGTACTTTTGTCAGACGCTACAACATACAAGCTTGTTAAGCGAGATCCAACGGCGAAAGTAGTAAAAACGACAGCCGAGCTGATAAGTAAGCACTCTGAAAATCTTAATCTGGATGTGAAAAGTTTAGTGCCTTCTTGCCCGGTGCCACCAAAGTTGTACGGGTTACCAAAGATACATAAACCTGGTGCTCCGTTACGCCCTATAGTGAGTCAAATCGATGCTCCTACCTATCGATTAGCTCGGCACTTAGCAGGTGTACTTTCTTTACTGCGAGGGAAGACGGAAGCATACACAAGGGACTCATACCATTTTGTCAGTGAGATTAAGGATTTGAGACTAACTGATGATGAAGTTATGGTCAGTTTTGATGTCCAGTCTCTCTTCACATGCCTACCAGTTCAAGAATGTATCGAAATTGTGAAAAGAAGATTGGGTGAACAACAGATGGCAATAGAATATGCTGAGTTATTACAACACTGCCTTACATCTGGCTATATGCTATGGAATGGTGAATTCTACGGGCAAGTTGATGGTGTGGCAATGGGGTCTCCGGTGTCTCCTGTCGTCGCCGATATTTTCATGGAAGACTTCGAGGAGAGAGCGCTTTCATTGGCACCTGTCAAGCCGAGGATCTTTAAAAGATACGTAGATGATACCTTTACTATTTTACCTAGATCTAGTGTTTCAGCTTTCTTAGACCATCTGAACTCCATGCATAGTAAAATTAAATTCACTATGGAGTTGGAAAATCAAAATTCACTTGCATTCTTAGATGTGCTAGTAATTAGAGGTCCTAAAAATGACATAGGTCATACTGTATATAGGAAACCTACGCATACAGATAGGTATTTGAATGGCAAATCTCACCACCATCCCTGTCAACTTGCTACAGTGGGTAAATCTTTGTTTCAGAGAGCCAGGGGTATCTGCGACAATCAACATCTGACTGCTGAGTTACAGAATGTCAAACGTGCGCTTCGAGCCAACGAGCTCCAGATACCACGTTCCAAGCAGAATCCCAGTATGAAGAAACCAACAGTCGAGCGTAAACCTGCCGTATTACCATATGTGAAAGGGGTCACAGACAAGATCGGAAACATCTTGAAGCGTGCTTCTATAAAAACATATTTCAAGCCGTTGAAGAAGGTGTCTCAATACCTTAGACCCGTGAAGAGTAGCACCCCTTTGCAGAGTGCAGGCATTTATAAGCTGGACTGCGAGTGTGGTCTTTCATACATTGGTCAAACGAAACGCAGTGTATCAACCCGGGTGAAGGAGCACATAGCAGATGTCAAGCACCGTCGGTGTAATAGGTCTGCAGTTTGTGAACATGTCATTGACAAACCAAACCACTCAATTAAGTTTGATAAACCTTCTATCCTTGCCAAAGAAAAAAGATATTTTCCCAGGATGCTACGCGAGGCTATTGAGATTAAAAAGCATCCTAATTTCAATAGAGAAGATGGATTGTCACTACCACCAGCTTGGGATCCTGTAATACATCTCATCAAGGAACAAGCAAGACACAGGACTGCAAAACCTTAATTTCCGAACGGTGTAAAATATCTTATCTGTTTAAAAGTAGTTTAATAGTCTCTGTTTTTTAAATATTATAATTAGTAATGAGGTAGCCTGGGAGTTTTTCTTTGCAGCGTTTCTTTTCTCCTCAGTACGCCTCATTTGTGAAATGCTGCTTGGTAAATTATTAGAATAAAATAATTAAGCCCTTCTGGCACATGTGTAACTGTCTTTACAGCTTAGGCCCATCTGGCATGTATGTACACCTTTATTTGTGTTTTTTCAAAAAAATGG
Source organism: Hedya salicella (assembly GCA_905404275.2). Lineage (NCBI taxonomy): Eukaryota > Metazoa > Arthropoda > Insecta > Lepidoptera > Tortricidae > Hedya > Hedya salicella. The sequence goes on along the minus strand of FR990097.1, from coordinate 49,129,668 downwards.
GTAGTTTGCACAAATTGTAACTTTGACAGAGGAAAATACATCTTTTCTCAGTCCTCCCGTGACCATGGAAAGCTGGAAAGCTTCCGAAACGTCGGGAACTAAAATGAGATAATATACGCGATATAATCCGTTAAATTGTTTTATTTCAATGATTTTTTGCCATTTTTGGTGGTCACCAGGCTCTATCTTATGAACCGTGATAGCTAGACAGTTGAAATTTTCACAGATGATGTATTTCTGTTGCCGCTATAACAACAAATACTAAAAACAGTATAATTTTATGTTGACATGTCAGTAACCAATATAAAATGATCGAAACCGCATACATTTTGCTTAGGAGTACAGCTTAGCAGAGCTCAATTACATGGAGTATAGAGCTAAGGAGAACAAACTCATATAGGAAAACAGATGAAAAAGTGTCCAGCGGAAAGCAATATAATAGTTCCAAATCTGTCCAGAGTGGCGCCAGTGTGGTACGTGCGTGTAAAATGGATGTAGCTATCGCTTCTCAGTTCCGGTCATGTCATCAACTAATTTCCAAACATTTTGACGTGATAACGTCTTATAAATCGATGAAGGCTGCACGCACGAAAAATCATGACTCATTGTCACGTTCCGCCTGAGCCGAGCGTGCGAGTCCGATCAAGCGATAGGGAGGCACGATCGGCCTAAGCGTTACGTTTGTGAATTCATAAAAGTATGCAATTTTTCATCAATGTTTTCTTATGACGTTATCACGTAAAATTATCGGCCGTAATCCGACTTTACAGACAACCAGTTTTTTAGCTTTTTTTCTTCTGTTATATTTTTACTTTTATACGTTTTGATATGTTTTCTTGGAGAACTAAGCATAGAGTTTATACTTCAAGACATATATTTAGGATAGAGCAAGTACTATTGTAAAAGATAAGAGTTATTTAGAAAAAAATACTGACTGTTGATTTTGTTTCGGCTTTCTTCTCAAGAGTGGTCTCTTGGGAAATGCCGTAGGGTCACACTTGTAAAAGTGCCCTTACGGCCTACTTATAGAATAAAGATCATTTTTTAATTATTTCATTGTTGTTGTATTTTAGATGAAAAGCCGGTAATCAATAAAGTGACACACAATGAAGCCGGCCAGAGAGAAGACTTCGTGTTGGGTAAGTAGCGCACGATTTCATTTAAATAATCAAAATCCTATTGAATAATATTATACGAATTTCTATGAAACACAACTTTTTGTGTTTCTGTGTTTTTAATGTCTGAAAACTAACATAGATGGCGTTAAGGTTATAATACCTTTCAAAAAAATAAAATAGGTACGTTGGTCAAAGCGGATGGATAAATTCGAGGTGATTGGCACAGTGCTCACTGGTGGAGGGGTTGATACGCTCGACGCGTAATCGAGAGGTACCGGGTTCGAGTCCTGGTGTGACCACGTGCGAGAGCAATCGTATTTTTCTTTGTATTTATCTTCGTATTTATCTATGTCCCAATAATATTATACAAGTAAACTACATACACGATGCCCGCGACGAGTGGGAAACCAAGTCGAATTCAGCAAAAAAAAACATCTAGTTTAGTCTAGTTTTGTACATAAAAAATTGAATAAATTTCGCTTCTCTATGAAAATTATATCCTTTAATCAAGGACCATTAAAACAAGTGGACTGTCTGTTGCCATACTTTGGATCGTGTTCTGATCGCAAGGAGATATTCTGGCAAAAACTAGATGGCGCTTAAAAACTAAACATTTAACGATGTTATAATGAAATAAAGAAACATAATATAGTAACAATTAGTTCGCAAATAGCTAATAATAAATAAATCGTAACATTTAAATACTGTGTCACGCTTGCAAAGTTGAATAATTGTAAAAAATAATACTTAGACATAGATGGCGATTTAGCAGAACTTACGTAGCTATTTAATTATTGCGATGCTTCTATGAAATACAAATTTTAGTGTTTCTGTGTTTTTGATGTGGGAAAACCAACATAACATTACTATCTATTGTGACATAGATACAAGTCAAAGCGCAAAGAAAAATACGATTGAGAGCAGTGTGCTCGCTGGTGGAGGGGTTGACACGCTCGACGCGTAATCGAGGGGTACCGGGTTCGAGTCCTGGTGTGACCACCTGCGAGAGCAATCGTATTTTTCTTTGCGCTTTGACTTGTATCTATGTCACAATATTGCGATTCTTGCTAAATTAAATTTATGGTTCAGGTAAACATGTTCGGATCAAGATGGAGATGGAAGAAGGCGGGGCAGAAGACGAGATGCTAGGTGAGTAAAGTACGAATGTTAATAGTAAAAACTTTGTTAGTCAACAAGTCGTCATTCTTTTGCCCTTATCACATTTATTTGAGATTATGAGAGAAAACTGCTTGGGCTATGGAGAGTGGGCTTTGCTACGTTAAGTGTAAGGGGAGGAATGAATGATAAAATAGATGAAGTATGTCAGATGATGGATGCGAGAAATATTGATATTCTGTGTGTGAATGAGACAAAGCGAAAGGGTTGTGATTGTGACAGCACAATATGATGAGATTAATGAATGTTGATGAAGCGGCAGTTCTATACAAGGACCGTAGCAAATGGAAGGAGGTAGTCTCTGACTACCCCGTAATGGGAAAAAGGCTTGATTGTAAATATGTATGTATGTATGAGAGAAAAATATTGTTTCACCTCACTAGTTTGGAAAAGTTCCGTTTAGAGTTCCAAATCTGCGGCGAAATTTCATTTTTAACCGACTTCCAAAAAAAGGAGGAGGTTCTCAATTCGACAGAATGTATTTTATTTTTTTTAGGGATGTTCACCGATTACTCGAAGACTATTTAACCGATTTCAATTTTTTTTTTTGTTTTATAGAAGGTACTTTCAAGTTGGTCCCATTTAATTTTGGTGATGATCTAATGATGGAATCCATGAGGAATTTAAGGAACTCCTCAAATATTGTAGGCATACATATAGCGATTTTGGTATTATAATAAACATAATAAGCATTTGCATTCAGAAAGTGTAAATTGGTGAAGTGGAACTGATGCAGAAGACCACAGAATGCCATCGGAACTCCTCAATGATAAATGATTTACGGATGGCGACAAAATATCTTGATTAATTTAGCTAAGCAACTTCATAGTCACATATTTAAATGTTCCTGATGAGAATGGTACCATCGAATTGATTTGACGATGGAGCCGGAAGGTAGGCAACAGATCTATGTAATAAAATAATGTATCCTAGCCGTGTTTGGGCTTGTTCGAATCGTCACGAGATACACTTTTAAGTAACGATTAACTAAAAAGTGTAAAATAAATAAACTTTTAAACAAAAAAATAAAACCGACTCCAAAAAAAACTAAAAAGTAAAAAATAACGCATCGTGTCACAACTTATTAAAATCGTCAATTTTCAATATTTTACATATTATTTATATGGCACCGACGTCAAAATAAGATTTATTGTATATACTGTATAGATTGAGTTTACAAACTGTTACTTGTAAGTAATTTGAAGAAACTGAATTATGGCGTTATTTTTTACTATTTTTCGAGTCTGTTTTATTTTTTTGTTTAAAAGTTTATTTATTATCCGCTAGCGTGGAAAAGTAATTTGATGTACGAATTTATATTTTTTATATGTTAATTTGTTTGTTTTTATTATAAACAAAGATCAGAAACAAATGAAATTTTTTTTCGACGATACTGGACTTGAACCAGTGCCTTGAGCCAGACCGGGGCAGCACGCTCTACCATCTGAGCTAATCGTCCACACCAGTAGTCGACGAATTTTGTCATCTGTTCTTGCTTATGGATCTCTGTATGGTGCATCCGACTCTTTAGCCGTTGTTTGTTTTTGTTATGAATGTTAAATGAAAAAAAAAAACCGGCCAAGTGCGAGTCCGACTCGCGCACCGCGGGTTCCGTACAAACTCTCACTTACCCTAACATTATTATATTACCCAGTTCTGGTCGAGTTAAGTTTGCACCTGATATCTATTTCATTGCATACAAATGAGGTGCAAACTTAACGCAACCGGGCTGTCCAAATACGTCTTTTGAAGAAGACTACTTTTATGATTTAATTCCAACAAATTAAAAAATTACACATACTTACTTCCCAGGTGAAGAGCGGCCAGTGAAGTTTGAGGTGATCGAGGAAGATAGAAAAACCGTCATACTCCGTAAGTAGTACTAACTTTCATAGTACAAGGTTTTATCATTTTGAGCGCCAAGCAGCCAAGTTATTTGACGTGAACCAGACGCTACAGCAATAATATAAAATGAACTTTCAAAAATAAAATAGTGCTTGCAGAACGAGATATTTATATTATATTCGGAGTCTTTAAACAATTCATATTCATTTATTTATTGCATACGCTGACGCTGGCGTCGGTGTGGTGGCACGAATTTTCGATTACGTGATTCGCCGACAGCGGCGCTCAAAAGGTTTAACACAAACTTGGTTCCATCCAGCACAGCTAACCTATTCCTGGATTATCTGTACATGCTACTTATGATTTAAACAGAGGTCTGATTCTTAGCGTATTAGGTACTAGCTTCTGCCCGCGGCTTCGTCCGCCTTAAATTCGTTTATCGCGGATAAGGGTATTTTTCCGGGATAAAAGTAGCCTATGTCCTTCCCCGGGACTCAAACTATCTCCATACCAAATTTCATCCAAATCGGTTCAGCGGTTTAAGCGTGAAGAGGTAACAGACAGACACACTTTCGCATTTATAATATTAGTATGGATTCGCAATAACGTGGACACGACTACAACCGTTTAATAAATTGATTTCTTATCTGAAATTAGATTTTCATTCCTAGAGACAGTAACTATTTAGTAAAAAATGTAATTCAAAGTAGATTAATAGAAGTTTTATTAATTGCTATGCGTTTAAAATAAATACTTAAAATTACCAGTTGTCATAGAAACATTTGTACAAATAAATGGTAAAGTTTTATTGCTATAATATTGTACTTTCGTTTATATTATTATTAATGTGAACATGACATCTCGTGCCTAGTGCGTAATTCTATTCACTAGTCTTACCACAATTCCGATAGAATCAGGAATAGGACGACATACCACATATAGCGGAAGAGATGAAGCGCTATGATATAAATAATATGCGACGGTGGAATATATATTAGACTAGCTTCTGCCCGCGACTTCGGCCGCCTTAAATTCGTTTATCGCGGATAAGCGTATTTTTCCGGGATAAAAAGTAGCCTATGTCCTTCCCCGGGACTCAAACTATCTCCATACCAAATTTCATCCAAATCGGTTCAGCGGTTTAAGCGTGAAGAGGTAACAGACAGACAGACAGACACACTTTCGCATTTATAATATTAGTATGGATTTAGATTTACTCCGAATAAAGAAAGTACAATAGTCAATAACAATACTAAGATGTAGCGGTCGCGAGATGAGAAATTCGTCTGTGCAACAGCCGTGTTTGCAGAGTTGATATGACAAGGCTATCGCTAGTGATGCGCGCTGCTCGTAGTGCGGCGCCATATGACCTGACCCCCTAGGAGTATCAAAGTCCTGCCTAGAATCGAGAAGTAAATGTTACTAAGTACTAGTCAAACGAAATAAGGTTTTACACTTAAACAAAAAGAACACGTCGTCGTCGTCATCCTAAGCATCGATATGAACTTCACTGCTCTTTCACTTACGAAGTGACCAACATCTGTGTTCTTTTTGTTTAAGAGTAAACCTTATTTCGTTTGATTTAAAGACTAATTTAGTGTAAAAGTCATTTGCACTTACAACGCCTTACATTTCGGAGTGGCAGTTGCGGCCACAGTTAACAATGCAGATAATGAGGCAGATAATTCTTCATTGGGTACCTAAGTGGATTCGCTCTAGAAAAATATTTATTACTATAATAGCAGACATGCTACCGTTCAAGTCCAAATACTACCTATAAAATCACCCCCACTTTAGGTGTACGAGAGGTACCCGAAAAAAAGTTTTTTATTAATTTTTATTATACCGTTTTGTAGTTCCTAGTTGACTACGGAACCCTAAAAAACAGACAACTTTATTCATGGTAAAGTGAGCGAAACCGCGATTAAATGCAAGTAGGTTACAAATTAAGATAAAATAAACATTATCTTAATTTGTAACCTTAGGATAACTTTAATGTAACTATGATTGTTTGGATTCTTTATTAAAAAAAATAATGAAATAATGATCTTTATTCTGTAAGTAGGCCACAAGGGCACTTTTACAAGTCTGACTCTACGGCGTTTCCCAAGAGGAGACCACTGAAGAGAAGAAAGCCGAAACAAACTCAACAGTCAGTCATATTTTCGAAATAACTCTTATATCTATTACAATATTTGTACTTAGCCTATCCTAAATATATGTTTTGAGTATAAACTCAATGCGTAGTTCTTCAAGGAAACATATCAAAACTTATAAAATTAAAAACAATAGAAGAATATAAAAAAGCAAAATAGTGATTTTTATTTAAAACAACTTACATACGTTTGATATGCCACCTTATCAGAACCGTGTCCCGGTAGAAGTAAATTATTTGGTTTCAGTTTTGGGCGATGCATTTTTGTCTGTTAAATAGTCCTCTACCCTATAATAAGCCTTTGCCATTAGGGACTCTTTTAAGTACTTTATTATAATATAATAATAATCTACAGTATTGCAAAGCAAGAGGTAATGGTTGTGATACCTACCTCGCTATGTTCTGTTAACTTTAAAGTTAAATTCGATGTTAATATTTATTTCTTTCTTCTTTTCCTTGTGTTCCTAATTTTTGTTTGCAAATTTAAAATTCTAAAATGTTATTATTATATTATTATTATTAACTTTTTTAATCTCACTGCATAAATATGTTTAAAAAGCGTTATGTACACCGTTATTGTTCTGTATATCAGATGTAGATACCTATGATAATATAATTAATGGGAATGTTATAATATATACAATGAGGCTGTACTTTAATAATAAATAGATAAAATAATACGTACTTCCGTATACGGCAGTCGTAACTAAAAGGCACTCTCTAAGTTTAAATGGTTTTTGCTTCAGATGAAGAGATCAGAGTCAAGCCGGAGGTGTCGGTAAACTGGACGAGTGACGAAATCTGCGTGTCAAGTAAGTACTTACTTACCAGTGTGGCGTGGTGTGGCATACGGATCTATATCGGAATCTGCGTGTCAAGTACTTACTTACCAGTGTGGCGTGGTGTGGCATACGGATCTATATCGGAATCTGCGTGTCAAGTAAGTACTTACTTACCAGTGTGGCGTGGTGTGGCATACGGATCTATATCGGAATCTGCGTGTCAAGTACTTACTTACCAGTGTGGCGTGGTGTGGCATACGGATCTATATCGGAATCTGCGTGTCAAGTAAGTGCTTACTTACCAGTGTGGCGTGGTGTGGCATACGGATCTATATCGGAATCTGCGTGTCAAGTACTTACTTACCAGTGTGGCGTGGTGTGGCATACGGATCTATATCGGAATCTGCGTGTCAAGTAAGTACTTACTTACCAGTGTGGCGTGGTGTGGCATACGGATCTATATCGGAATCTGCGTGTCAAGTAAGTACTTACTTACCAGTGTGGCGTGGTGTGGCATACGGATCTATATCGGAATCTGCGTGTCAAGTAAGTACTTACTTACCAGTGTGGCGTGGTGTGGCATACGGATCTATATCGGAATCTGCGTGTCAAGTAAGTACTTACTTACCAGTATGGCGTGGTGTGGCATACGGATCTATATCGGAATCTGCGGGTCAAGTACGTACTTACTTACCAGTGTGGCGTGGTGTGGCATACGGATCTATATCGGAATCCCTAACGTCATTGGTCCTAATGTATCGTCTGTCCTAATGTATCATTTGCCATAACGCATTATTTTCAGAAACCGTAAACTTTTCCGGATTGTTATTAAACAAACTTAACCTAACCTAATCTATACGACGATCTTATAAAAAAATCTGAAACTTTTACGGTTTCTGAAAAAAATGCGTTATGGCAAATGATACATTTCGCAAACGATACATTAGGACAAACGGCATTAGGGATTTCGAAGGAGACCCCGTGGCATACATATACAGGGGCGGATCGTGAATTTGTGCAAGACTGCTTAGTAAGTAGGCCCCGCTTAGTTTATTCAAGGACCATTACGTTTATTGAACTACTTGATGGTTTTTTATTTAAAGTTTTTTTTTATTTGCAATATCGTCTATTGTTTTCAATGGGGGCTGGAGGCCCTTTGTATCTATGGGGTCCTGGGCTACAGTCCAAGTAGCCATGAAGTAGATCCGGCCCTGTACATATAAGCCGACTGTGTTGCCCAAGGAAGGGCTTGTAACCACCTTCTTCTTGAAATAAATGAATACGCTTCTGCTTCCCTTGTAATTTTCCTGACGCCACCCACTGCGATTATATTTTCGGAATTCGGAAGCTTTAAAGCGTTGATAGGGAACATCTTGAAACAAGATCTTGAGAAGAGGTATTGAGACACCATCTTCAAGCCGTTGAAGGTGTCACTTTTGTGGATACGTTTTTGTCTAAATGCTACATTTTAAGGGGACTAGGATTTCAAACAATTTCGCACAATTTTGGGATGTGGTAAATGTGTCAACGGAAGTGAGGCAGTTGAAAGACTCAAATAGTGACCTGTGTATACTTTATGGCCACTGCTATCAGACTTTTCTTTATTTTGTTCTAGCACCTTGGCCCGACGCAGCAGCCGCGGAGACTCACTTGGCGCGTTCTGTGTCTGCCCGCGTCAGGGATCAGCTCGCGACGACTAGTTCCGTAAGCGCTGAACACACACACTTAGAAAAAATTGACGATGACTCTGGTCTCGCGACGCATACGAGGGAAAAGCATGATGCCTTTGAGAGCGCCAGAAAAACGTACACATGCAAAATTTGTGGAGAACAATTTTCACTGAAGCCAAGTTTTACGCAGCACATCAAAGATCACAGAGGACAGAAAACATACAAGTGTGAAATATGTGGCAAGCAATTCACAAACAGAGGAGGGTTGAATAAGCACACCAGAATACATGCAGGTGAGAAACCTTACGGGTGTGACGTATGTAACAAGCAATTTATACAGAATTCAGACCTGAAGGAACACACAAAAATACACACAGGTGAAAAACCTTACAGCTGTGAAACATGCAACAAACAATTTACGCGGAAATACAGCCTTAATGTGCACGTTAGAAGGCATACAGGACAGAAACCTTACTCCTGTGAATTATGTGACAAACAATTCGTACAGAAATGTCATCTGACGCGGCACGTTAGAACTCATGCAAGACAGAAACCTTATAGCCGTGAAATATTGCAATACACACAAAAAGTAGACACAGGACAGAAAACTTACAGCTGCGAAACATGTAACAAGCAATTTACACGAAAAGACAACTTGAATATGCACATCAGGATACATACAGGACTGAAACCTTATAACTGTACAATATGTAACAAGCAATTTACACAGCAAGGTAACTTGAAGAATCATATCAGAATACACACAGGACAGAAATGTTTCATATGTGAAATATGTAACAAGCAATTCACACAGAAACATAAGCTGAAGCTACACATCAGAATACATACAAGACAGAAACCTTAGAATTGTGAAATATTAACTAGCAATGAACAACGAAATGCAACCTGAATGTGTATATAAGAATATACTCAGGAGAGCAACCTTAAAGGTGTACAATATGTAACCCGCAATTTCAACACAAGGTACCTATCCCGCCGCCGACTGTTGCCACTGCTGGCGATCTAATGAGATGCGAATATTTCGTATCTCATTGATATAGGATCTAAATCTATTGCACGTTTCATGAGCGAGGAAACAGTTGGCAGCTGTAAAAAATATAATTTAAAATTTATTTATTTTATTATTAGGAATTGTACTATAATGATGTAAAATAAAACGTACCTCTTTAAACGGGAGATTTTCATTTCATTAAGTCTTGCTCTGGCACTTAGCAAAGTTAAGCAATTAAGGTAAGAAAAGTGTTATAGCCTTCAAGAAAATAGCGTACTCCCACCTGAAAGGCCGGCAACACACTTGTGACTCCTCTGGTGATGCAAGTGTCTATGGGCGACGGTGATCGCTTACCATCAGGCGATTCGTCCGCTCGTTTGTCTCCTGTCATAAAAAAATATATATATGTATATACGTTGATATGGGTGCGGTACGGGAGGGGTGACAAGTGACGTTATGTGTATAGCGGGACAGGACACGTCATTTCACGACACTTGTTACCCCTCCCGTACCGCTCCTTTACCTCAGGAACAGACTCAGTTAAGCGTTAGACCTGCGATTATAAGTTTTTTTAGTCCAATTTTGCTCTAGCAGTCTAGCATATTGCAGTTTTACTAGTACAAAACTATGAAATATGGAGTATAGAACTAAGAAGAATAATCTGTATATATCCAAAGTGTCCGTTAAAAGGCGTTCAATTGGCGGCAACACTATAGCAAGTGCGTAAATAAATTGAAATAATAATTCCAAAAATAATCCAACGAGGCAAGAAAAAATATTTGTAACAATTGAATATTTATTAAGAAGAGCGAAGGATAGAGTAAAGGGAATTTTCATTTTGTCGCATATGGTCCCGTTCGCATTTCGTCCCGTTCGCAATTCGTTCAGTCGTGAAAACTCGGCACATACGACTACTTCCGAATGGTGCCGATGAGTCCATGAATTATTGTATTATTAAGTGACGTGCTTGTAACAAATAAATTGAGCACTTTATTCATCAATGTCAAATGTCAAACCACCAGTATGAAGTATATCACACTGAGATGTTAAAACCACCACGCTACAATCATATAAAGAATTCGTGAAATAACCAAAGATCAAACTAGTTACCGAGGATATTTTAGTCATAGATACACTACAAAATATTTTATGTTGCTAACATGACTATTAAAAAGGACTTAATACTAACTTAAATAAATCCTGTGGTATTAACCATTCTATATCGATAAATGGTCTCGCAATGCGACCGTCCCCTACGTTGTCTGGTTGGGTCCTGAGTGTGAATGAAGTTGTAAGACGAATACGAACATTTCCGAGAAAATACGATGGGAAATGATTATTCGCTACATCTGTGATTGGTCATTAACTTCAGAGTATCTTGCTACTCTAGCGCCATTCTGGACGGATTTGGAACTATTATTTACTGCTTTCCGCTCGACACTTCTTTATCTGTTTTCCTACATCAGTTTCTCTATGATATTTTTTGATATCGCTGGCTCAATATTACACGGTTCTATGTTTCACTTTTAACGAATTAAAGTTTGAACATTGTCATAGTGACATATAGTCTAATTTTAACTACCCCGAAAATGTAACATAAAACCCTGTAATATTGGGCCAGTGATATGATATGAAATGAGTGATTCTTTTTTCATTAAGAACTTAAGTTTTTCTAATAAATAACCAATATTCAAGAAAAGATTTATAAAATTGACAAGCTAAGCTTAAGTTCCGTAACCGATTTATGGACTGTTATATACGAAAAGTCATACATTGATCATATAGCCGTAAAAAGGTGGTAACGCAGCGGTAATTACCTTAGTTTCATACTAAAGTGGGGACTTCTTTGACAACTGCTTTATAATTATAAACGGTGACAAAAAAATCTGTCCGTCACTTGTTGCCAATCTGACTGTCACTTGTTGCACAACATGCTTTTTACGTAAACATGCGAAAAAGGGTTATTCCCACGTGTTACCACCAATTTGTCGCCAGTGGTAACAGCTGGGATTGTTTTTCCCCATGTTTTACGCTGCAAATACATATATACCGGTCTGTTATGCCTATATACTTACGGAGTCTGCCTGCCTGCTCTCAGCGAAGTGGTACCTAGATAGGCCGGTGTAAGGGTGTCCACGCAGTGGCGTCCCAGGTGAGAGGCATGTGAAATGTCTATACATTGAAGATATTTCCTAAAAAATAAACAATACGGACTATTTGGAGGTCACTGAGTCGAAAAATATATTATTTTTATATGTTTTGCCTAATCACCCTAAAATAGCTTAACGGATTTCAACTATTTATGGTACACGGGTAACTGGGTATTCACTGATGGTTATAGATATTTTTTATCAGACTACGCTGAATACCAGTGATATTTTTTTCCCTCCGCGGACGAAGTCCTTCTTAGTGTTACTATAAAGTTGTAAAAATGAAATTTCTGCACAATGAAGATATAATCACAACAATACTTTATTTCATAATTTGCATACCTTTAGAAAAAATACCATAGTAACTTAATACAAAGTGCGGTAAACAAGCAGTCTTATCGCTAAAGTTTAATGTCTAGTAGGTATAAGTATTGTTTTGTTTACGAAAATCTTGATGTTTTACCACCACGATCTTCGTGATTTTTAAAGTGAATTTCATCACTAAGAATCTATATTCTTGAAATACAAAGATCCAAATAATGAAAAAAATTAAATGACTGGGCTCTGTAGCCCAATTGGCAGAGCGTGCGCTTCGGCAAGGCACAAGGCACTGGTTCAAATCCGGTCGGAGTCTTGATATTTTTTCATTATTCGGATCTTTGTATTTCAAGAATAAGGTATAAGTATCTTAGAAATTAAAAATATTCATCTATACTATGTTTTATTGAATAACAAGTATTAACTTTATGAGCGTCAAGCAGTAAGTGACCCAGACGCCACAGCAATAAAATTAAATGAACCTTCAAAAATAAAATAGTCATTTCAGAACGAGACATTGATATTATATTCGGAGTTTTTGAATCATAAAATTTGGTCGGGACATGCCGTCACTGGCACGAATTGTCGATAACGTGATTGGCCGTCTTTGGGGCTATTCATAAATTACGTCATTTGAAATTGGGGTGGTGGGGGGGGGGGGGGGGGGGTATAATAGAATTAACTGAGATGACAAGTGATAGGAAAGTATTTATTTATTTAATCTTTTTTGCCTTAAGAAAACTTATTGTACAAAAGGCGAACTTAATGCCATAAGGCATTCTCTACCAGTCAACCTTAGGGCAAAGCAGAAAAATTGTAGGCGGTGCTGAGGCTTGTGTAATTACAAAAACACATATTTATATACTTTAAATACATGAATAACAAAATTTATATAATAAATACACAAATATATATAAGGTTAATAAATATATCATATATATATATATATATTTCATCGCTATATATATATATAGCGATGAAACGAATTAAGCAGATAAACTAAGAATCTTCGGTTCTGCCAGCAAAGAAGTTGCTCACGGACTTTTTGAATGCAAACTTATTCGGGGCCTGTTTGATTTTAATAGAAATAAAGTATGGGTATATATAAACTTGAGTAAAGCCCCTCTTGTATGTAATAGCGTTCAAAATTGATATGGAAGTTATGTCATTTTCCTAATATGGAACACAAATTGCCTATTCGTATACGCTACTACTACATACAACAGGTGACTTACTTAGGTTTTTCACCTATACGTGACTATCATTCTAATACTTCTTGATATTACGAAGGACCATTAAAACAAGAGGACTGACAGTTGCCATACTTTGGATCGTGTTCCAATCGCAAGGAGATATTCTGGCAAAAACTAAACTCTGATTTTTAATTCAAGACCAAAATCTAACAGTTCTCATCTTGATTCTTTAAACAAATAAACATTATTATAAACAAAGATCAGAAACAAATGAAATTTTTTTTCGACGATACTGGGCTGGAACCAGTGTCTTGAGCCAGACCGGGGCAGCACGCTCTACCATCTGAGCTAATCGTCCATACCAGTAGTAAACATTATTTATTTTCATAAAAACATGAATGAGAAATCGTGCAACCAGTAATATTAGGGTAAGTTTTATTGATAAAAACACTGATACTTCGCCCAGTATGCAGTGATCATTGCGAAAGTGCGCCCGTTGACGTAAAATTTTGGTCTTGAATTAAAAATCAGAGTATATATGGCGCTTGTAAGTGACGGGTGAAAGAAAACGCGTAAATTAGCGTTTTATACAAAGAAAACGATGGTGCGAGCCAGCTAACAACGCGGCGAATAGATCTATTAAAAAGCACCCAATGACGGTGAATTAAAATATATCTACATAAATCTGGCTTATGCTACCCACCAACGTTTTTATAACTTTATTTAACCACTAGTAAAATAAATGGCTTTACAGGTAGGTACAAAGTAATGAAAACATTAATATTTTATTTTATTAACCTATTATACATTAAATTATTTGCGTCGCCTACAGCGCTTTAAAACTAAACATTTAACGATGTTACAATTGAATACAGAAACATAGTATAGTAACAATAGGGTACACGCATGTTTTTTTTTATCGCTTTTAGTAACTAAATATCAAAATACCGTCAAAACTATTTCAAAATATGAAATTAAAATTTAAGTCGGCCAAGACGTACGCAAGATATAGGCATTTTAAACTGCTAATTAGACAGAGAGGTCCGATATGCACTGTTACGTCATGGTGCACTCCGGCCATATAAACTCCATATTAAATTCTGTTTTGCTAGAAAGCGATAGAATGAAATTTTTGATGGCCTATAATCTTGGTTATTTTTATAGTTATTCGAAAAAATATTTTTGTCTACTGTTTGTTACATATGCATATTCCCTATTAGTTCGCAAATAGCTAATAATAAATAAAACGTAACATTTAAATACTGTGTCACGCTTGCAAAGTTGAATAATTGTACAAAATAATTCGTATACATAGTTTTAATGGTCCTTGATATTACTCCTGTTTTTACAGGTAATGACGATGAATTACAGGGAATGATCGTTCACGGCAAAATTGCGATTAGCTCGCGGCGGGCCACAAAAGGCTTTTTGCCCATCTCTGCGGATTTAAATGCAAATATCACATTCCCAAAATAAATTAAATTGTGTTCATCCAGACAATTTTTTCAGTGTATTAGATATCAATATTAATTAAAGTAAAATTGATATTAAAGAGAATCAGTGTTAAACTGGTGTTCAATATTTTTTGATTTTTTCAAGCGCCTTACGCTCGTCCTCCCCGCCCCCTCCGTCGCCTGCAGACCCAAGCAGCACGTTAGTGAATTTTGCAGTTTATCTTATAGCTTTATGTTCTAAATGAGTGGTATAACAGTGTTTGATAAAACTTATAGCTTTAAACACAACTCAAAATTGTATATGAGTTCATCCTGTCACTTCTAGTTGCTTAGGAACGTTTTTTGTTTCTACTTTATTACTTATGGTTGGGCAAAGTCGATTTTGCTACTTAAAGTTGTATGCAGGATTTAATTGTCACTGAATAAGAAGCAATCGTGCTATACGAGGCCCTAAAGTCACTTATAAGCAACTTTTACAAATAAGTGGGAATATACATACCCTTATTTGGAACTTTTAATTCCAAATGACTAGTATAATGGAGCAGTATATCACCAATAGTGGCTAAAGAGATAATTTTACGGCCCTTTTGGAACCTAAAAATATAGCAACTTTTAAGGCCTAGAAGTACCTTATTGCCACTCCAACGCATAATTAAGTCTCAATAGGAGGTTATTGAAACCACAAGCAGTTATTTTCACTTATTTCAAACCACTAAAAGTACCAAAATTAGGACATTTAATATTTTATGTTCCTATTGCCTCTGTCAAAATATTATTCGTCGTGCGTCACTCTATTGATACAAATTTGTTTTGTACCTACATTTGTTTCTGTTGATATAAAGTTCCAGACATTAAACTCATCACAAATAAATACAAAAGAGCAAATAATTAGTATTAGTTGGTATTAGTAATAGCATTCACTGCTTTGCCACTCCCAAGATACAAATAAGTCATTTTCAGACCTAATAGTTCCAAATAGAGAACAAATAAGTGAAAATAAACACTGTAAGATCTTTCTTGTTCCGACATGATTACAAAATGGAGTCCTTGGAAATGAATTATTTTAAACAACATTTTATCACACTTACGCATAATCACAGACTTTTGATAGTTGTGACGATGTTATTTTAACATTGTACCTAACATATAATCGTTAGGTCAGGTTTTTAGCATATTTATTTCTTACCAGTATCAATTCCTTATTTGATTTAGCACTCTCTTTTTAAATATTCCTGATCAAACCAAAGGCGCATCAAAATTTATAAAGAAACCATACTATAGTTTCACGCTAAAAAAACATTCGCAAGAATTTCGTGCTTATTTCAATGTTTAACGTGAAGTTTTAATCATTTACCAAACAGATGTCATCCAAAATTAAAATGGCAGATCACATTAAAAACCCCAACTTGTTGCCGCACCACTCAAAGGAACTTTGACGTTTGCGTTTATTCATTCGGTCAATGAGTGAATGAATCGTTTATAGCTCATATCTTTCACCTATAGTTGTAATTGCCACTTAAGGTACTTGTGAGATCTCTTGTGGATTCAATTTAGAACCAAAAATAGGCTGCAATTTTTCTCCTTTTAGTTCCATATTGGTTGCTTAAGGGTTCTTTCCACCTATATAGAACTTACTAATGGCTGTATATTTCACTTAAGTATCTAAATAGATGTGATATACGAGCTATGTAACCTAAGTTGTGCTACTTGGGGACCATAGAAATGTCACGAAAGATAGCTGCCAACTGTTTCCTCGTTCAAGAAACGCGCAATAGATTTAGATCCTGTGTCAACGAGATACGCAAATTAATAGTTGATGGCCGCCAGTGGGAACAGTCGGCCGTGGGACAGGTGCCTTAGGTTCACTCCCATAAGTACTCTGATGTCCATTTTCAGGTGATCTTTCTGTGTAAATTGCTTGGTACATGTCATAACGATAAATGAAAAGTTACATTCAGGTCGTTCTTCCGTACAAAGTACTTGTTACATATGTGACAGCTGTAAGGTTTCTTCTTGATATATTCTGATGTGCTTTTTTAGGTTGCCTTTCGCCTAAATTGCTCAGCTGTGAGGTGTTGCTTCAAGCTACAAATATGTCCGAATTGCTTGTTACATATTTCACAGCTGTAAAGTTTCTGTCATGTATGTAATTTGATGTGTTTTGTGAGGTTCCCTTTCTCTGTGAAATGCTTGTTACATATTTTACAGCTGTAAGGTTTCTGTCCTGTATGTATTCTGAGGTGCTGCTTCAGGTTGCAATTATGTCTGAACTGCTTGTTACATATTTCACAGCTGTAAGGTTTCTGTCCTGTATGTATTTTGAGATGCAGCTTCAGGCTGCAATTATATCCGAATTGCCTGTTACATATTTGACAGCTGTACGGTTTCTGTCCTGTATGTATTTTGATATGTTTCGTCAAATTGCCTTTCTCTACGAATTGCTTGTTACATATTTCACAGCTGTAAGGTTTATGCCCTGCATGTATTTTGTAATGCTCCTTTAGGTGTTCTTTCCGATTAAATTGCTTGTTACATAATTCACAACTGTGAGATTTCTGTCCTGTGTGTATTCTGACGTGTATCCTCAAGTTGCCTTTCTTTGTGAATTTCTTGTTACATATATCGCAGCTGTAAGGTTTCTGTCCTGTATGTATTCTGATGTGCATTTTCAGGCTGCCTTTCTGTGTGAATTGCTTTTTACATATTTCACAGCTATAAGGTTTCTGCCCTGTATGTGTTCTTATGTGTTTTATCAGGTCGGATTCTTTAGTGAATTGTTTAGTACATATTTCACAGTTATGAAGATTTTGTCCTGTATGTAATCTAGTGTGCTCCTTTAAGCCACCTTTTTCTATAAACTGTTTGTGACATATGTCACAACTGTAAGGTTTCCGTTCTGTATGTATTCTGATGTGCCTAGTCAAGTCTCCACTTTTTGTGAATTGCTTGTGACATATGTCACAACTATAAGGTTTCTCACCTGTATGTATTCTAATGTGACCCGTCAGGTGACCTTTCTCTGTGAATTGCTTGTTACATATTTCACAGCTGTAAGGTTTCTGTCCGGTATGTATTCTTACGTGTTTTACCAGGTCAGATTCTTTAGTGAATTGTTTGGTACATATTTCACAGTTATGAAGGTTCTTTCCTGTATGTAATCTACTATGAGCCTTTAAGCCACCTTCTTCTATAAACTGTCTGTGACATATGTCACAACTGTAAGGTTTCCGTCTTGTATGTATTTTGTTGTGCCTATTTAAGTCTCCTCTTTTTGGGAATTGCTTGTGACATATGTCACAACTGTAAGGTTTCTCACCTGTATGTATTCTGATGTGACCCGTCAGGTGCTCTTTCTCCATGAATTGCTTGTTACATATGTCACAACCGTATGGTTTCTGTCCGGTATGTATTCGGATGTGCCTGTTCAAGTTTACTCTTCGCAAGAAATGCTTGTTACATAATTCACAGCTATAAGGTTTCTCATCTGTATGTATCCTGATGTGACTCGTTAGGAAGTCTTTCTCTGTGAATTGCTTGTTACATTTGTCACAACTGTAAGGTTTCTGTTCTGTATGTATTCTGTTGTGCCTATTCAAGTCTACTCTTCTTGAGAATTGCTTGTTACAGAATTCACAGCTATAAGGTTTCTCTCCTGTATGTATTCTGGTGTGTCTCGTCAGGTGTCCTTTCTCTGTGAATTGCTTGTGACATATGTCACAGCCGTAAGGTTTTTCACCTGTATGTATTCTGATGTGACTCGTCAAGTGGCCTTTTTCGGTGAATTGTTTGTTACATATTTCACAACTATAAGGTTTCTCACCTGTATGTATTCTGATGTGACTCGTCAGATGGCCTTTTTCAGTGAATTGCTTATGACATATGTCACAAGTGTAAGGTTTCTCGCCTGTATGTATTCTGATGTGACTCGTGAGGTGGCTTTTCTCATTGAACTGCTTGTGACATATGTCACAACTGTAAGGTTGTACATTGGTTGCGCAAGCTTTTTCTGCTTTGTGAGTTCGATCATGATCCTTTAATAAACGAGCGCCCCACTGCCCGCGGCAGCTCGTGCCTGCTCCCACCGTCACTGGAACATAGAATGGACATCATCGATTGCTGACCACTTCAGGGATTGCCAATGTACCAGAAAACATCTAAAGATATATTTAAGGTAGGCTAAGTAGTAAATAATTATTTAGAGAACATCACTGACTGTTGAGTTCCTTTTCTCTTGGTGTGGTTTTGGTTTACGCATATTTTTTTGTCATAATTTTATATCGCGGAATCACAATAGGCATAATGATCTATAAGCATAATTTCATTACGCCGAATTCTGTTTTCGCCGAATCTATTTTCGCCGAATGGTCTTTACGCATAACATTTTTAATGCCGAAAACCTACTTTTCTGTCATCAACCTAACCTAACCTAACATACTTTACTGGCAGCAGTTTTTTATCGTTAGAGGTTGAATTTGCAGCTAACTAAAATTCGGCGATACTAAATTATACGTACTTTTTTGTTTTACAAATATCATGATAATAATCACAATTTTTGCAATTTATTAGTGGATCACTCCACTAGTGTTATTATTATAAACAAAGATCAGAAACAAATGAAAAAAATTTTCGACGATACTGGACTTGAACCAGTGCCTTGAGCCAGACCGGGGCAGCACGCTCAGGGGGGGTCCGAATTTTTTCATTTGTTTCTGATCTTTGTTTATAATAAATTATACGTATTTAGATTCGGAGAAATAATGATTCGGCGAGATGAACATTCGGCGAAATCAAATTATGCGAAACCTGTTCGGCGAAATTACTTTCGGACATAAAAAAATATGCGAAATAGATAGCACCCGATGGAGCCACAACAACTCATACAAACATACAAAAAATAAATTAAAATATTTTTCGATTCAGTGACCTCCAAGTAGTCCGTTACAGCACCTTCTAGTAATATTATAGACAGTTACTTATAATTACAAAGCAGGTAGGCGGTTGATCTGTGACGGTGGATTTTAAATTACCTATTATTTTATTTTATTTCAAGGCAGTAAAAACAGCAACACACTTAACACATTCACGACCGCCAGCCCGGTCGCCAGGCGCTCTGCTCGTAGCAAGTTTTCGCTACATACGGTTTTTCCCATGTACCAATGGTCAGTTAAGTGTGTGGTTGATGGTACATCGATTCAGTATTTTTCTTGTATTTTGGTACTTTCCTTGTACACGGTGTACAACTGTCTTTTATTTTTGTAAAAGTACACATCTATACTATCATAAAGTTGTAAAAATGAAATGTCTGTACATTGAAGATATTTTAAAAAATATATATTGTTATGGACTATTTGGGGGTCACAAAAATGAAAAAAAGTTTTTTGGATTTTATGTATGTTTGTATGTGTCGTTGTAGCTTCATCGCGCAAAATCGGCTAAACAGATTTCCATAATTTTTGGTACACGGGTAGCTGGGTATCTCCAGATGGTTATACGATACTTTTTACCCGACTACGCTGAAGAACAAACGACGGGTTATGACTTTTTCCCTCCTCGATCGAAGTTGCGGGCATTTTCTAGTGATAAAATAAAAAATAAACTCACCATTCACAGGGACTCCATGCCCGCTCCCGCCTCGCTCTGCGCCCCGGCACGGGCTGGTGATGGGCGGCGCCTTATGATCCCTCAGCACGGGCTGTCTGCTGACGTCTGAAACACACATCATTAACTGAATATATATAATCTAATGTGTAGAAAATGGCGAGTCTGAGTTCCATGACTTTTGGACTCTGTAACGCCATACCACCTAAATTACTAAATATTACTATACCAACTACATATTAGTTGAATTGTGTAATATCTTCAATGCTAACCTAACAAAAGATAAATCGACTCCAAAAATAAAACATTAAAAACTAATAAAATAACTGCATAATTCAGTTTTGAGTTCCGTAGTCACCCTTATAGTTTTGCCATGTCCGTCTGTCCGTCCGCAGCTTAGCTCCGTGATCATTAGTACTAGAAAGCTGAAATTTGGTATGAGTATGTGTATGTATCACGACGACAAAACGGTAAAATAAAAACTAAAAAAAAAAAAACGGGTACCACTCGTACACCTAAAGTGGGAGTGAATTTGTTTTTTCGTTCCAAAACTAGTGTGTGGGTTGTCGTTGAATAAGTTTTTAAAAAAATAATAGGTATTTCTAAATATTATTTTTTGATAGTCAGCAGTTTTGTAAATATTCGCTCTAGAAAACCAAAAAATAGCGCCCCCCTCCCCCTCTAACATTTCAAACACGGGTGAAAAAATTATGGAAAAATTCATAAAAATGAGGCCTTATAAGTACTTTCAATGAAAACTATTTTGAATAAAATCGGTCGAGCCGTTTTTGAGCTATCGCAAAATTTCATGATTTTCGTTAAAATGACGTAAGTGCCGCGCGGTGTCCTGAGACTTCAAACGTTACACATATTAGTTAAGTGCCATACTGCTTTAAAATATTCCGCTCAATCTAGCGCGTATAATCGATAACTTCCAGAAGGCAATAAGTAATTACAGTTTCTTTGGCGTTTACGACATTTTTATAGAGCTTAAAATCTTTCTCGTAAGTTTTAGGGTTCCGTAGCCAAAATGGCAAAAACAGAACCCTTATAGATTCGTCATGTCTGTCTGTCCGTCCGTATGTCACAGGCATTTTACTCATAAACTATAAGATGTACATTGATGAAATTTGGAGCATAGGTGTCGTGTGTGAACCGCTACTTAGTTTGATAGTTAAATAAAAAAAATATATATTTCTGGGGAGGGGGCACTCGATACATATAACCGAAACTGAAAAA
Organism: Hedya salicella; assembly: GCA_905404275.2. Taxonomy (NCBI): domain Eukaryota; kingdom Metazoa; phylum Arthropoda; class Insecta; order Lepidoptera; family Tortricidae; genus Hedya; species Hedya salicella. The sequence continues at coordinate 49,107,958 of FR990097.1, read as the reverse complement.
AAATAATTCAGCAAATATTTTTGTGGCACATATTTCGACAGTTCTTCTAAAAACACTTTGAGGTTCCTAAAAATTTTTTTCATTTAGTGAATATTTTCCGAAATATTCGCTACGAAAGTAGCAAAAATTGTGTCCCCCACTCTATTTTCTAAACGGTAAGTTCAAAAAATATGAAAAAATGTACAAATTAAAGCTTAATAATTACTTTCAACGAAAATTGTTTTCAACATGATCGGACATACTGTTTTTAAGTTATTACCAAAAAACTGCGCTTATCAGCAAAAGGACGCAAGTGCTGGGAAGATACGCTCTTTTGTGAGTGTATTTTTTGTCATATCGTATTTTTTCATCTGTAGTGCATTTTTTTGTATAAACGGCTGCGGAACCTTTCATGGGCGAGTCCGACTCGCACTTGGCCGCTTTTTTATTTCACGAAACTAGATAGGTCGTTATCGATTTATATATACCTACCTAATATCATATCATCGTACCGTCCACCGTACGCGACGATGCTCACGTACCCTACCTATAAAACCGAACTCGCCTAGGAGTTAAAACCTACCGAAATACCTACCTACAGATAATCTAGTAGGTAACGGGTTAGTAGTTGTTGGAATGTTATCTAACCGTGCCTATAGAAAAATAAAATTATAACACCTAGAGATCATAGATTCTAATAAAATAAGAAATAACACTGCGTTCAAAATAAAACCGCTGTTTTAAGCCCGTCTATTGTGAAGGATGGGCAACTACGGAACCCTACACTGAGCGTGACACGACATGCTCTTGGCCGGTTTTTCAATTTACTTCCAAGTAACCGTTTTTCTACACAATCTTTACAGTAATAATAATAATAATCGTTTATTTGTTCAACATAGGTAGGTGCTAAAATACATTAGGGTCTTAAATATTAAATACAGTATCACTATGTTGGGCCCTCGGGCATACAAAAATTATGTATAATTTCGGGTGAGCCGTGTGGTACACAGCTCCACTAACTACATGGTGTCTGTTAAGAAATCTGTCACTTTATAATAGGCTTTACTAACAAGAAATTTGAACAATGCTTTTTTAAAATCAGCTGTGCTTTCTATATTAATAATTTCTTTTGGAACCTGTACATTGTAGGAGCTGTACCAAGTACACTTTTACGACACAGAGCGGTTTTACAGGACATTGCGACTAATTTATTCCTTAGACGTGTACTATTAAAGGTCTGGAACAAATGCAAGTTACGTTTTACAAACAATATGACTTCGTTAATGTACAGGCAAGGTAGAGTTAAAATTCCTAATTTTATAAAGTTTGATTTACAAGAATCACGATGGTGTAGACCACACAAAGATCGGATGCACCTTTTTAGCGCTTTGAATGCAATTTCTCTATCAACTGAGTTTGCCCAGAATATAACTCCATACCTCAAAGTTGACGTTACATATGCTTGATAGGCATTTAAAACTACATTTTCGTTAACAACTTTTCTTAATTGAAATAATGCGAAGGAGAATTGATTTAACTTTTTACATACTATGTCGATTTGGTTTGTCCACGATAGCTTATTATCAACACTTATCCCTAAAAATTTTGTAATGTCAGTTTGTTCAATTTTCCGGCCCTTATAATTTATATTTAAATTTGTAATATTATTAACTCTTTGTTGAAATGTCATTATTTTAGTTGTGTCCAAATTTACTTTCAAATTATTATTAGTAAGCCAATCTATAATATTTCCTAGAGTTTTGCATATGTCAGTTTCGAAAGTGTTCAAGTCTTTGCCGGTGAATATTATTGTACTGTCATCTGCAAAGAGAACCATGGGAGACTCGGTTACTCTCGGTAAATCGTTTATATATATAATGAACAATAATGGACCTAAAACACTCCCCTGTGGGACACCACACCGAATGTGTCGCAATTTCGATGAACAGACAAGTTCGATTTTAGTTTCACTATTTAATCTATTGATTTGAGTTACTTGCCTTCGATCACTTAAATAAGATTTGATCAGGTTATGTATGTACAGTATATATAATCAATCTTATTTTGACTTTAATCACCTCAAAACAGCTAAACGGATTTCAACTAATTCTGGTACACGGGTAGCTGGGAATTTCACAGATGGTTATAGGATACTTTTTATCAGACAACGCTGAATAAAAAAATGTGTCATATTTTTTCCCCTCCGAGGACGAACGCCTTCTAGAGTTATTATAAAGTTGTAAAAATGAAATTTCTGCACATTGAACATATTTTCAGAAAAAGAAAATACAATAATATACGACAATTCTTTATTTCATAATTAGCATATCTAGAGAAACAGTACCACAGTACCTTGATACAAATTGCGGTAAACAAGCAGTCTTATCGCTAAAGTTTAATAACTAGTAGGTATAAGTATCTTAGAAATTAAAAATATTCATCTATACTATTATAAACTTGTAAAAATTAAATATCTGACATTTTCACACTCAAGATCATTTCTGATTCGATCTCGTAGAGATTCCGAGCAAAGCCCTTTCTATAGCTCGCTGAGTGACTCTGAGGTTCCTTAACAGGCCATAGTCAGAGAACACGTCTCGGCTCCGTAGGTCATCACCGGTAACACGCACTGGTTGAAGACTTTCGTCTTCAAACATTGAGGTATCCTGGACGAGAAGACACTTTGCAGTTTCCCAAACGCTGACCATCCGAGTTGGATCCGTCGATTGATCTCTTTAGATGACTTGGCGTGATGAAGCCGCAACGACACATACAAACATACAAAATCCCAAAAAATATATATTTCCATTCATTCCGTAACAATCATTTTATTGAAAATATCTTATATGCACAGACATTTCATTTTTACCACTTTATAATAGTATAGATTTAGAAAAGTGTTAGAAAACGGAATCGCCTAACTGCTAGACAATCATCAACCCCTCGAAAAAGCAGGTTTCTTCTCCAGCTTTTCCACTACAGATCACCTGCACACGTAAACCAAATAATATAGCATTCCAACGAGTTTAATAAACCACTATCTTGCATTTGTAGATTACCGCAAAGCGTTTGACAGTGTCAAGCATTCTGATGTATTTTCATCAATGCGTCAACAGGAAAGCGACAATACCTATGTTGAACTCGTTAGAACTATATACCGACGCAGTACAGCAAGCATCAAACTACATGCTCTAGGCTCTAATTTTCGGTTTAGTCCCACCTGTTACCACCAACTTGTTACCAGTGGTAACAGCTAGGACAATTAAAATAGTACAAATAATACTACTACTACTACCTATTACATATGTGCGTAAATATTGCCTATATACAATACTATGATGTGACGAAATTATTGATATAAAAAAAAATTGTATATAGAATCGATAAAATAATTAGCTCAGTGCGATATCTTACTCCTAATTATCGATAATGCTTTAAGCAACTGTTGCAGGAAAATACATGTTGCGCCGACCCTAAATGAATGTGATAAGGGCAGGAGAATGATAATGGTACGTGACTATCATTCTTATACTTCTTGATACTACCAAGGACCATTAAAACAAGGTGACTGTCAGTTGCCATACTTTAGATCGTGTTCCGATCGCAAGGAGATATTCTGGCAAAAACTAGATGGCGCTTTAAAACTAAACATTCAACGATGTTATAATTGAATAAAGAAACGTAGTATAGTAAAGCCGGGTCCGCTGCGACATGTTTTTGTGTTTTTCCAACACCTAACATGTTATTCTAACACTCAAACATGTTTGCCGCGACGGATGGAAAACATCCCGGCGTTCGCCTGCGGAGGGGGGTGCAGCGTTCATTTCGTGTTTGACCGTCGTTGGTACTGTGTCGGGTGTTATTAATAGTTCTTGGTATATGTTAAAAGAGCGCTGCTGCAAGTTAGGCTTGATACGAAATCCATTTTTTTCGACTTAGGACTGAATCTACCACTGTCGGAATTAATTTTGACTTTTGTGCGTGAACAATGTTTTGGCTCTAAAAAACGTTGCAACAGACGGAAAGATCAGCTAACATATAGTATGTATTTTGAGGTGTCGCTCCCAGCTGCAATTAAGACCGAATGGCTTGTCACATATTTCACTGCTATAAGGATTCTGTTACATATGTGTATTTTGTGAGGTTCCCTTTCTCTGCGAATTGCTTGTTACATATTTCACAAGTGTAAGGTTTTTGTCCAGTATGTATTCTCAGGTGCTGCTTCAGGTTGCGATTCTGTCTGAACTGCTTGTTAGATATTTCACAGCTATAAGGTTTCTGTCCTGTATGTATTCTGTTGTGTCGCTTCAAGCTGCAGTTATGTCCGAATTGCTTGTTAAATATTTCACAGCTGTAAGGTTTCTGTCATATATGTAATTTGATGTGTTTTTTGAGGCTTCCTTTCTCTGTGAATTGCTTGTTACATATATCACAGCTGTAAGGTTTCTCCCCTGTATGTATTCTGAGGTGCTGCTTCAGGTTGCAATTATGTCTGAACGGCTTGTTACATATTTCACAGCTGTAAGGTTTCTGTCCTGTATGTATTTTGAGATGCTGCTTCAGGGTGTAATTATATCCAAACTGCCTCTTACATATTTGACAGCTGTAAGGTTTCTGTCCTGAATGTATTTTGATGTGTCTCGTCAAGTTGGCTTTCTCTGCGAATTGCTTTTTACATATTTCACAGCTGTAAGGTTTATGTCCTGCATGTATTTTGTAGTGCTCCTTTAGGTGTTCTTTCCGATTAAATTGCTTGTTACATAATTCACAACTGTGAGATTTCTGTCCTGTGTGTTTTCTGACGTGTACCGTCAAATAGCCTTTCTTTGTGAATTTCTTGTTACATATGTCACAGCTGTAAGGTTTCTGTCCTGTATGTACTCTGATGTGCAGTTTCAGGTGGCCTTTCTGCGTGAATTGCTTTTTACATATTTCACAGCCATAAGGTTTCTGGCCTGTATGTGTTCTTATGTGTTTTGTCAGGTGGGATTCTTTAGTGAATTGTTTAGTACATATTTCACAGTTATGAAGATTTTGTCCTGTATGTAATCTAGTGTGCTCCTTTAAGCTACTTTCTCGTATAAACTGTTTGTGACATATGTCACAACTGTAAGGTTTCCGTTTTGTATGTATTCTGATGTGCCTAGACAAGTCTTCACTTTTTGTGAACTGCTTGTGACATAAGTCACAAGTATAAGGTTTCTCACCTGTATGTATTCTGATGTGACACGTCAGGTGACCTTTCTCTCTGAATTGCTTGTGACATATTTCACAGCTGTAAGGTTTCTCTCCTGTATGTATTCTTACGTGTTTTATCAGGTCACATTCTCTAGCGAACTGTTTGGTACATATTTCACAGTTATGAAGATTCTTTCCTGTATGTAATCTAATATGAGCCTTTAAGCTACCTTCTGCTACAAACTGTCTGTGACATATGTCACAACTGTAAGGTGTCCGTACTGTATGTATTTTGTTGTGCCTATTTAAGTCTCCTCTTTTTGTGAATTGCTTGTGACATATGTCACAACTGTATTGTTTCTGTCCATAATGTATTCTGATGTGACCCGTCAGGTGTTCCTTCTCTGTGAATTGCTTGTTACATATGTCACAACTATAAGGTTTATATGTATGTATTCTGATGTGCCTATTTAAGTTTAATTTTCGCATGAATTGCTTGTTACATATGTCACAACTGTATTGTTTCTGTCCAGTATGTATTCTGATGTGCCTCTTTAAGTTTAATCTTCGCATGAATTGCTTGTTACATAATTCACAGCTATAAGGTTTCTCACTTGTATGTATCCTGATGTGACCCGTCAGGTGCTCCTTCTCTGTGAATTGCTTGTTACATTTGTCACAACTGTAAGGTTTCTGTCCTGTATGTATTTTAATGTGTCTATTCAAGTCTACTCTTCTTGAGAATTGCTTGTTACATAATTCACAGCTATAAGGTTTCTCACCTGTATGTACTCTGGAGTGTCTCGTCAGGTGTCCTTTCTCTGTGAATTGCTTGTGACATATGTCACAGCCGTAAGGTTTCTCGCCTGTATGTATTCTGATGTGACTCGTCAGGTGGCCTTTTTCAGTGAATTGCATCTGACATATGTCACAACTGTAAGGTTCCTCGCCTGTATGTATTCTGATGTGACTCGTCAGGTGGCTTTTCTCATTGAACTGCTTGTTACATATGTCACAACTGTAAGGTTTCACATCGGTTGCGCAAGCTTTTTCTGCTTTGTGAGATCGTTCATGGCCCTCTAATAAACGAACGCCCTGCTGCCCGCGGCGACTCGCGCCTTCTCCCACCGTCACTGGAACATAGAATGCACCACCATCGATTGCTGATCACTTCAGGGATTGCCGATCAACAAGAAAACATCTCAAGATATATTTAAGGTAGGCTAAGCACTGATATTGGAAGAGTAAAGAATTATTTAGAGAACATCACTTATTGTGGAGTTCCTTTCCTCTTGGGAAATGGCGGTAAACTCAAACAGATTATAATAGAATAGAATAAAGCTTTTGTAACTAGAAGACTTTGTTCGCGGAAGAGAAAAAAGTCATAACTCTCTCTGTTTTTCGACGTCGTAGTCGGGTAAAAAGTATCCTGAAACCTCCATCCGTAATATTTATTTATCTGTGGATACCCAGCTACCAGTGTACCAAAAGTATTTGAAATCTGTTTAGCCGATTTGGCGTGATGGAGCCATAACAACACGTACAAACATACAAAAAATAAAATAAAATATTTTTCGATTTAGTGACCTCCAAATATCATATGTATTTATTCATAATAATTAATTATTACATTACATATAATTAAAACATTATATGGAGCCAAGAAAATGTAAAAATAAATTTGTACAGCAATAATAATAGATAATAATTGTATAGTAGTAAATTACACTATCGCTTAACATTAAAAAATTCGTCAAAATTATAAAATGTGTGATTGAGAAGCCATGTTTTGTTTTTTTTCTTAAAGGACTACAGTGAGGAAGCCGATTCATAGTCGGAATAATTCGTTACGGCACCTTCTTGTAATATTATAGACGGCTTATTATAATAGGGAGGTTGACATTTTTTTTCTGTGGTAGAAATCTCAATAATATAAACATTGGTGAAAAAACTGCTTCAATATCATAAAAACACTACAAGATACAATAACGTTATAGTCACACTCTTGGACTTTCCTAAAAACGCTCCATATTATATACTAAGGACGGTGTGGCGTCACGTATGTGGAAATTAAAAACTTTGTTCTGCAGCTGTGTTAAAACTTGCGTTTATCAGAACGGTTTTGTAACAAAAGTTACCATAAATTTCATGGGTTATTCAATGGTATTAGTATTTATTTATATTTTCATATTTTAAAAATGGACTTTCCCACCTAACTTTAAAGGCTTTAAAGACACACCCAAGAAAAATATTGAATCAATGTACTACCTTGAAATAAAATAATGGGTAATTTAAAATCCAGAGTCACAGATCAGCCGCCTACCTGCGTTGTAATAGGGATGTTGACTGTACAAAAATAATGAAATTTTGATGCGAAATGGTAGTTTTTATGACGCAAATCCTAAAAAAGAAATTTGAGTTCGATACCTTACGTGTAGCTTGTTTTATGGGGTGTGTAATGATCGGTATAACAACTTTTGATATATTTCCACTGGATATAACAACATTTGATATAATTTCATAGAATATAATCACTTAAAGGGCATAATAAACTTATGATATAACAACTAAATTGATAAATTCATGGTGCATAATGTTCAATGGGTATAAAGATTTTTGGTATAACGCTTACCAAGTATAATGAATATATGCTATAAGCATAAGTGGTATAATATATTAAAAGATATAAAAAATAATATCCTCGTCGTCGTACCTAACCTAACCCAAGTCGGACCTGCCTTAAGGTGAAATTGGCAATGGTTGGTTTATTTTTCACTGGATATAGATCTACGCGGCTTGTTCGCTCGTTAGTGTCGCAGTTCAACCTAACGCTCCTCCTCGCTTCGCTCGTCGTCGTACCTAACCTAACCCAAGTCGGACCTACCTTAAGGTGAAATAGATAAGCTGAAATTCCTGTATTGTGTACGTACTAATGTATTCCTGCAATAGTAAAAATTATCGATTAATTATTTCCAGTTTATATCAGTGCTACATTATACCCACTGAGCGTTGTAGCGAACATTGTTATATCACAAATACGTTATACCATGTAACAATTAGATTAATAGTTGTTATATTACTAGTTCATTATACCTGATGATAGTTAGATCATATCAGAATATACCAAATATTGTTATACCAAAAGTGCATTATATCCCTTAATCGTTATATTGACCAATAATATACAAAAAGTTGTTATAGCGACCGTTACGCACTCATTTTTCTTGTATTTTGGTACTTTCCTTGTACACGGTGCACAGCTTTGTGTTTTATTTTGTAAAAGCACACATCTATACAATTATAAAGTGCTTGGTAAATTATTAGAATAAAATAATTAAGCCCTTCTGGCACATGTGTAACTGTCTTTACAGCTTAGGCCCATCTGGCATGTATGTACACCTTTATTTGTGTTTTTTCAAAAAATGGGTAGTTTGCACAAATTGTAACTTTGACAGAGGAAAATACATCTTTTCTCAGTCCTCCCGTGACCATGGAAAGCTGGAAAGCTTCCGAAACGTCGGGAACTAAAATGAGATAATATACGCGATATAATCCGTTAAACTGTTTTATTTCAATTATAAAGTTGTAAAAATGAAATGTCTGTACATTCAATATATTTTCAAGAAAAAACTATTGTCAGAGACTATTTGGAGGACACCGTGTATGTTTTTATGTTCGTATGTGTCGCTGTGGCTTCATCGCGCCAAATCGGCTCAATAGATTTCAACTATTTTTGGTACTCGGGTAGCCGGGTATCTCCAGATGGTTATAGGAGACTTTTTAGCCGACTATACATACATATACATACATACATACCCTCACGTCTTTTTTCCATTACGGGGTAGGCAGAGACTACCTCCTTTCACTTGCTACGGTCCTGGCATACAACTGCCGCTTCATCAACATTCATTAATGTCTACATTTTGTGGTGTCACAACCCTTTCGCTTTGTCTCATTCACACACAGAATATCAATATTTCTCGGATCTATCATCTGACATACTTCATATATTTTATCATTCACTCCTCCCCTTACATTTAACGTAGCAAAGCCCACTCTCCATAGCCCACTCTTCGCTCTCGCTGGGACAGAGACGTGATGGATTGCGAACTACATCGCCGCCATTTGCGTTCCCACGAGCAGCTACGGATAAAATATTCGAACCCAGCAGAGCCGCAAACCAGGTAAGGGTTTAGCCTTATTCTGAGGTCACCAGTCCCAGGGCAATTCGGCACGCTAACGACTAGACTCGCCTCTAGCCACGCATCCATCGGCCATAGCCGACTATGCTCAAGAAAAAAACAAGGATTATGACTTTTTCTCCTCCGCGAACAAAGTTGCGGGCGCGATCTACTGATAAAATAACAAACAAACTCACCATCCACAGGGACTCCATACCCGCTCTCGCCTCGCTCTGCGCCCCGGCCTGAACTGCTGCTGGGCGGCGCCTCGTGGTCCTTAAGCACAGGCTGTCTACTGACATCTGAAAATCACACTTACATTAGAACACACATCATTAACTGAATATAAATAATCTAACTAGCTTCTGCCCGCGACTTCGTCCGCCTTAACTTCGTTTATCGCGAATAAGGGTATTTTACCGGGATAAAATGAATAGTTTAAAAAACACTACAAAAATACGCTTTAAAAGACTTTTCTAACAAATCCAAACACAGCTATGATACGATGTTCCATCATGAAGTTCCACTTCATATCTTCAGGCTCCATCATCAGATCAGTTCGACAGTACCATATAATTGTATTGTCATCATAACTACATACAGCTGCCAATTTTCATGACGGTACAATCCTTGGAAGATGGTTAAATTAATTACCTTACATTCCATTACATAGTCAGTTACATACAGGTCGACCTAATAAAAGCGTGTTAAAAAGTAGCCTATGTCCTTCCCCTGGACTCAAGTTACCTCCATACCAAATTTCATTCCAATCGGTTCAGCGGTTTAAGCGTGAAGAGGTAACAGACAAACAGACAGACAGACACACTTTCACATTTATAATATTAGTATAGATATAAGTATGGATATGAAGAAAATGGCGAGTCTGAGGTCATGACCATGACTTTTAGACTCTGTAACGACATACAACCTAAATTACTAAATATTACTATACCAACTACATTTTAGTTGAATTGTGTAATATCTTCGATGCTAACCTAACGAAAAATAAAATCGACTACGAAAAGAAAACACTAAAAACCAATAAAATAACTGCATAATTTATTTCCAAGTAACCGTTTTTCTGCACAATCTATACAGTATATATAATTAATCTTATTTTGGTGTCGGTGCCTTCTAAAGAATGTGTAAAATGTTGAAAATTGACGATTTTTTAGGTTTTATTTTTGGAATCAGGTTAACTTGTGTGTGTTTTGTTAAAAAGTTAATTAATTTCACACTTTTCAGTTAATCGTTACTTAAAAGTACAGCCCTTGACGATTCAAACAAGCCCAAACGTGGCTAGGATATATTATTTTATTAAAGAGATCCGGTGCCTAACTTCCAGTTCCATCACCAATCAATTTGATGGTACCATTCTCATCAGGACCATTTCAAATTGCGACTATGAAATAGCTTAGCTATTTTAGTCGCCACCCGTAAATCACTTATCGTTGAGGAGTTCCAGTGACCTTCTGTGGTCTTCTTAATCAGTTCCACTACACCGTTTTACACTTTCTGAATGCAAATGCTTATTATGTTTCTGAAAATACCAAAATAACCATATGTATGCCTACAATATTTGAAGAGTTCCTTTAACTCCTCATGGATCCCATCATCAGATCTTCATTAAAATTAAATGGGACCACTTTGGATGCACTGCCTTTCAAACAAAAAAAGAATTTTCTGATTCGGTTTATAAATGACAAAGTTCTGAGGGAATATAAAAAAAAGCGGCCAAGTGCGAGTTCGACTCGCCGATGAAGGGTTCCGCAGCCATTTATACAAAAAAGAAAAAAATACGATATGAAAAAAAAACTAACAAGAGAGCGAATCTCCCTGGCACTTACGTCCTTTTGCTGAGAAGCGCAGTTTTTTGGCAATAACTTAAAAACATGTCCGATCATGTTGAAAACAATTTTCGTTGGAAGTTTTTATTAAGCTTTATATTTGTTTCACATTTTTTGAACATACCTTTTAGAAAATAGAGGGGGGGGGACACAATGTTTGCTACTTTCGGAGCAAATATTTCGGAAAATGTTTACTAAATCAAAAAATTGTTGAAGAAACCACAAAGTGTTTTTAAAAGAACTGTCGAAATATGTGCCACACATTGATATTTGCTGAATTTTTTTTTCAGTTTCGGTTACATGTATGGATGGAGTGCTCGCCCTAGAAATATACATATCTTTTATTTAACTATCAAACTAAGTAGCGGTTTACACACGACACCAATGCTCCAAATTTCATCAATGTACATCTTATAGTTTTTGAGTAAAATGCCTGTGACATACGGACGGACAGACAGACAGACAGACAGACATGACGAATCTATAAGGGTTCCGTTTTTGCCATTTTGGCTACGGAACCCTAAAAACACAACCAAATTGAGAACCCCTTTTTTGGGAGGCGGTTAAAAAGGGTACCTACACCTACCTTTTAGAGGTCAGGGCAACTTACCGCGTAGCGTCAAGGCTGTGTCGGGAGGTTCCAGGTCCTCTGGCTCCAGCACAAGCTCCTCCTTCACCACATGGCCAGCATATAGTTCAACTTGCGCGGCCGCTTCGCTCACACCATGAAGGCCCGTACCACCTTCCCACTTCGTCTCATTTTCCGTGTATTCTAGTTCCTTCTTAACTTGCACTGCGGAACAAAAGATTGACATTGCTCAGACGACACTTTTGGCTCAATGGGTTGCACAACGGCCTACGAAGCTGGCGGTCCCAGGTTAGAATCCCGGCCAGGGCAAGTATTTGTGTGATGAGCACGAATGTTTGTTCCTGGGTTTTGGATGTTTTATATGTATTTAAGTATTATAATTTATCTATTGGCTCTGTGGCTATCGTCCGCAACTTTGTTGGCTCTGACGTTTTGACATTTAATCGCGACATTGTGATTAAATATTATTATAATGCAAAATTATCTATTAATTTATTTCCAAAATTATTGTGATACCTTGATTTGGGTTGAGAAAGGGTTGTGAAAACATTTTTGGTCATTCAAATCAAATGAGGTAAGGGAGCATTCAAGTATTACGTAACGCATTTTTTGGAGATTTGCGACCCTCCCTACCCCCTATGTAACGCGCCGTAACATTTTTCGCCCCCTCCCCTTAGTAAAACGTTACGTAACCACCAAGTTGAAATATTACAACATTTGAAATATTGAGAAAAAGTTAAAATATGCGTGAGCCCCTCTCCCCCCTGTAATGCATCGTAACGTTTTACAACACTCTCCCCTCCCCCCAAATTCGTTACGTAATACTTGAACGCTCCCTAAGTAAAATTTATTAAAAAAGTGTGTTTTATTTTGAATATGTCAGGGTTTGTCTACTTAATTTTTAGTTGTAGTTTTACTGTAAAACAAGAAGCTAAAGCTATTTTAATGGTTTCATTAAATAATAATAAACATATACAATTGTTCCTGTATCACTAGTGATAAATTAAATATCGTTTTCAGATCGAAATGAGTATTATTTTACGGACCGGGTTTATTCAAATTAGGTAACCAAGTATAAAGAGATTACTTTCTTATTACTTTCAGACTTGGGGGAGGCCCAAACTTGTATGAATTTATATGTAGATAACCAAGCGGCTATAAGATTGATATGCAATCTGGTATTACATCAAAGATCTAAGCATATTATTTTTATTATTATTATTATTTATTATCAGGCAGGCAGTTGCAGCAACTGATGATGCCTATATCCAATTTATCTAGAGTCTAAATTCTCTGTTCAGTGGTATGCTTGTCCAATTTGTTTTTGAAGGTATTGACATTAGGTGCCGAGATTACATCCTCTGGTAGCTTGTTCCATGCGCTCACAACCCTGTTGCCCGGAAAGTGTTTGTATAGGTCATATCGATATAAAGTACAAGTTTATACGCGAGAAGGTAGAGCAAGGCATGGTTAACGTCCAGTATGTACCGAGTGCAAATCAATTAGTCGATTTCATGACAAAACCTTTGCCTTTGCCAAAATTCAATCTTATTAGAAATCAAGTCATGTATTATTTATTTTTTTTACATTTGTTTAGCTGCAGAGTACAAAGCTTTAATGTGAAGAATGTACTTACGTTGTTTTGTTTTAGGTAGACTATTTAATGCTTAGAGCTAATGCAAAATTAGGGGGAGTGTTAGATAGTTATTTTGCATTAAGACTCCTTGCTATTTTTGTTTAAAAAGCTATGTTTAGGCAGATGTCAGTTTTAGAATTACCAGTTACGTTTTATATAATAAATTACGTTTATTACACAGAATTCTTGCATTGCTATTGATATTTCTGCTGATAATCTATCAAAAGGGCCCGGCAAATATTTGCTGCCCAGAGCCTCGCAATAAGTAAGGCCGCTGCACATCTGTTTTTGTAATTAGTAACTAGTTTTTGCAAGACATTCATTATTTCAAGTAATTGACAGCGTCGGTGACCAATTGTCCTTGCGGTTCTTGGCACTGACATAAGCTGAGCCAGCTTCCCTTTCATTGTTTTGCATACTTCTGTACCTCACCATATATAAGTCAAAACTCAATATGTAGGTACCTATGCAAAGTGAATAAATGTCTTTTATTATTATTTAATTGCCTACCCATTCTTTCACTAAGCATTCACTTCAATTTCTGCACCTTTTACTTTTAACCCACATAAAATACAATGTACATATACCAATAGAGCACTCCAAGGCCCCGAGATACAGACCCAGCCTAGGTTGAGATACAGGCCCAGCCTAGTTCGAGATACAGGCCCAGCCTATTTCGTCCACAATCCCACTTCGACAACATTCGTAGCTTAACTAACACGCGTAAAGTAAAATCAGAACTAAATAAAAATAAAATGAACGTAAAACAAAATAAAATACAATTTTCATTATTTCATATATTTGGTGGTGACCTACATGGTTGTTTGAATGAGAATGTAGACGAAATGGGAATGTGGACGAAATAGGAATATGGATGAAATGGGAATGTTGACGAAGTAGGAATGTTGACAAAATAGGAAGTGGATGAATTGGGAATTGATTGTAGACTGGGATTGCTGACGAAGTAGGAATGTAAACGAAATGGGAATGTGGACGAAATGAACCTAAACGCAATGGATATGAAAAAATGTGTATCCGCAACATCTCTATTCTGAAGACATAGGCGCAACAAGCGAACCTTTGCGCTAGTACTGTATAATTACGATTGCCATCTGTCCGGGTTTCCCCAGATTTGTCCTAGTTTGGAGGCTATATGGGGACTGTTCGGCGAGCTTTATAAATGTGTAAAACCAGGTCACATTGTGTATCAGGAAAAACCTTATATATATTCAAGGTTTTGGAGGTTTTTGTACGGGTTCCGCTATAATCCAGATGGCAGCCCTACATGGACGCAACAGGCGAACTCTTCCTTATGCAAATACTGTAAATTAATAGTATACTAACATCATAGACATGATGACTGGTTATGAAAATCAAAATTGTAATTAGTCCGCCAGTTAGATAATACAAAAATATTGGACACACATTTTTTGGTTTTTCAAAATTAAAAAGAAATACTCAGATAAATCTTATCAAAGTTTAGGAGTAGGGGCTTGTGACGTCACTCCTAAGTAAAATTTGTACTTAGGACTGACTTTATTTTTTGATTAGGTTAAAAATATGTGTCCAATATTTTTTATTAATCTACAAGACGGACAAATTATTAAAATATAGTCATCATCCAAATTGTAGCATAGCCATTACTCACCTTGTTCAATAGATATACATTCAGGCTCTATCTTCACTTCTATTAAGTTCAAGGACACGCTGCTGCAACCACTTCCCTCCATCCCTTATGGCGGCAGCGTCGCGGGCAAGCTGACGCTCTTTAAATAAACGGAGCACCATATAACGATAATATATTCAGTCTTAACCAATAGGGTACATGCATTAATTTTTTTTATCGCTTTTCTTAACTAAATATCAAAATACCGTAAAAACGATTTCAAAATGTGAAATTAAGATCGGCCAAGAAATACGCAAGATATAGGCATTTTAAACTACTAATTAGACAGAGAGGTCCGACGTGTACTGTAACGTCATAGTGCACTCCGGCCATATAAACTCCATATTAAGTTCTGTTTTGCTAGAAAGAGAATGTTTGATGGCTTATATCTTGGTTATTTTTAGTTATTCGAATTTTTTTTTTATCTACTGTTTGTTACATGAATGAGCTTTTAATAAAGCAAAAATTATAATTCATGCATATTCCCTATTATCAAATAACATCGTGCCATACATACCATATAACAGTTTTGAGTTGAAATATTCATAAATGAGTAGGTACTTCAAACGGTGAACGAAAACTCAGAAGCGATGTCCATGTCAGCATAATATTCATACAAAATGAGACTATAAACACAACACTATTCACAAGTGACATTCAAATAACCACGCGATAATAAATTAATTTATAAAACGATAAACAAAGGCGGTGTAAGAATAACCTTCGTACAGACTCAGACATTATAGTATTACCATCAGATCAGTTTTTAATGGCTACTATCCATCAGAATAATGTTTTTAGCGTCAAAGTAATAAGCCGAGCTATGGATTTATATTAAAACCATGAGTAGATCAACACCGATTTAGATTCCGATCGACCGTGCAAGATGGACGACAAACAGAATATAAAATAACACATGATTACATTGTAAAACTTCATACTAATAATTTTAAAAACGTTTTGTATCACGATACCAAGAATGATGCACCAACATAATAAAAACCTAATGTTGCCATGCCATTACAAATAGTTTGTCCGAAACTACTGCTGCGAAAAATCTATAATAGTGATATCCAAAACCGTTAATAATGGATATAGTGTTATGGCCGTTCGTTCATATGCAACATATTATTATGATAAATACTGCATAATAATGACAAATTAATAAATAAATAAAGATGTTGAGCAACAATTCAAATGAAACTAACGTTTTTCATCTGTGTTTACTGTCATATCTGTCATGTTGAAAAATCATCAGTGTTGCCAACAATATGTTTGTCTATTATGTTGGCTATATACCTGATTGCTAATATTTTTTTTTATGTATGAGAGTTTCCAACCACTAATAGACGACACGACGATTAATGTTGTTATGATTATGCATGCAACTGTCACTGACACATACTTTGACAGCTATCTGGGGGCATCGCAATGCCCCCGCCAAGTCAAGCAAAAAAAAGCTATTTATTTTTTATTTGTCTATTCCATGTATAGAGATGTTGACTGAATATAAAAATAAAATTTAGATGCTAAATGGTAGTTTCTGTGATAGAAATACTAAAATAATTGAGTTCAGTACCTTACGTGTAGCTTGTTTTATGAGCGATTAGCCGATTAAAGTTGGGTGAGAAAGTCAATTTTTAAGGTATATAATTATTAATACCATTGAATAACCCATGAAATGAATAATGTATAACAGAACTAACTTTTGTTATGAAACCGTTTCCATCAATGCAAGTTTTTACATAGCTGCAGAGCAAAGTTCTTAATTTCCCCATACAAGGTAGAAACATTATCAATTGATAACCATCGAGGTTGGAACTAACTATCGAATGTTCTTAGCCCTAGCCCTATCTTTGACGGACAATAATAATGGCAGTACATATTTTTCATTATGTTGGCACTATAGCAATAACTTTCATACTAAAAATAAAGAATGTATGAAGTTCCGTCTCGTCTCTTAAAACGTCACGTCGTATAATTTAGTATCTCTTATTAGTCTATGGTATAATCAAAGAGTATATTGAATAATAGGAAATAGGTATAATTATGGGACGGGTGACATGTATCGGTGTTGATTAACTTATTGTTTTAATATAAAACCGCACCTTGGTTTTAAAACCTTGACGCTGGCAAAACTGAGTAAAGAAGCCAAAAAAGATAACATTTATACCGGTTTAACTTAACTGGACACTCGTTGAAGTAGCCTAAAATAGTAAAGTTTGTGATGTTTACCAAGTTTTTTTTTTTAAATACTTCTGTATAATAATATAAAAGATAAAAAGCATATTATTTCAAAATGAACCAGGGCGTAGGGAAAGACTTTGGTTGGAAGCCGTCATCAAATATCTGCAGATGTTGCCTCTCGGAAGGCTGTAACAAAGATATATCATCTGTCTATTACTTCTCCGGCGAAAAAGAAGTTTACGAAGACATTTTGAAAGAAACCCTGGACATTCAAGTATGAAACCTACTTTTAGATACCTTCTTTTTTCATGTTCTATTAAGTTATCTAGTTTTAGATGTATTACTTTTTTTTTCAGTAGTATATAATATTTGTTATATAATAAAATTTGTTATATAATAAAATATTATATTTACTACCTTAAATTCTATAAACAGTATAATTTTATGCCTGTCTGTCTATATCAGTAACTAATATAAAATGACCGAACACTGCATACATTTTGCTTACGAGTAGGGCTCTGCTAACACTGGATTTTATAGACATAGCGATTTTTTACTTCTATTCTGTGGGCGAGTCTAACTCACACTTGGTTAGTTTTTAATTCAATACAATTACATTTTTGAGCATAACTCACAAAAGAGTTAGCTAAAAGAAAATTAGTAAATAGAGATTAACAAGAGGTTTTTTTTTTGAGTTCTGTGTCTCAGTTTGGTCGCAAGTGACCACTATCGAGTTGTGAATTGGCAAAGGTGGATAATTAACAAGTGGTTTTATTTATTGACAGGGTGCATGACTTCCAGACAACCTTTGGGGAGCTCAATTTGTTTAGGCAAATATTATTTTGTAACTCCAACAAACATTTGACTTACTCTTAACAGATTCGTTACGAGCAAGGTGTCAGCAGTAGACTGATCTGTGAAGACTGCATTGTTCGGCTCCGGGATGCTCGAACCTTCAAGCTAAATATACTGCAGAGTGAGGCCTCTCTCAGACAATACTATGACGCATTGCAACATAATGATGGTAAATACATAGTTATAAATGAATGTGTACCATTGTCGCAATTGCCATTTAGCACAGCGGGAGTAATGTTGCCTGCGAAGCTGAAGGTGCTGGGTTAAAATCCCGCCAAAGGCAAATATTTGTGATCATCATCATCATCATTTCAGCCATAGGATGTCCACTGCTGGACACTGGCCTCCTCAATAGATTTCCACATCCGCATCCTATTCATCATCCAGACATCCAAAGTCCCGGCAACCCTAACCAGGTCGTCCGACCACCTTGCGGGTGGCCTTCCCACGCTGCGCTAGCTGGTACGTGGTCTCCACTCTAGAACCTTTCTGCCCCATGGCCATCGGTTGTTCGAACTATGTGCCCTGCCCATGGCCGCTTCAGTTTGCTTACCCTGTTTGCGATGTCGGGACCTTGGTTTGTCTATGACTCTCCTCATTTCTGATTCGATCTCATAGCATAAATATTTGCTCATGAGTCTTGGATGTCGTTTATGTATATCTATACTATTATAAAGTTGTACAAATTAAATATCTGTATATTGAAGATATTTTCAAAAAAACTATTGTAACGGACTATTTGGAGGTCACAGAACCAAAAAAGATTTTTATTGGATTTTTTGTATGTTTGTATGTGTCGTTGCGGCTTCATCACACCAAATCAGCTAAACATATTTCAACTATTTTTGGCACACGGGTAGCTGGATATCCACGGATGGTCACAAGATACTTTTTACCCGACTATGCTGAAGCAAAAAAGATGGTTATGACTTTCTCCTCCTTCACGAACTAAGTTGCGAGCACCTTCTAGTAAGTAAATATATCTATTAAATATATTGTTGTCTAGAACCCATAACACAAGCCTTATTGAGCTTACCATGGGACTAGTTCGATTTGTGTAAAAATTGACCCGTGATATTTTATTTTATCATAATAATCTGTTCCTGGAGCAATTTGGTCCTGCTAATTCTGAATTATTTTTAACTGACTAGGTTACTGTAAAACCTCTGAGATATTTCTTGCAAATGTCTCATTTGCCTACTTTCACTTCTCCAGAAACCATAAACCTAGATTTTTAATGTGGCTGAAGTCCCAATTAAATGCTTATGAAATAAATAATGATCTTTATTCTGTAAGTAAGTCGCAAGGGCACTTTTACAAATCTGACTCTACGGCGTTTCCCAAGAGGAGACCACTGTTGAGAAGAAAGCCGAAACAAACTCAACAGTCAGTATTTTTTTAGAAATAACTCTTATATTTATTACAATATTTGTACTTAGCCTATCCTAAATATGTGTTAAGTATAAACTCAATGCGTAGTTCTCCAAAAAACATATCAAAACTTAAAAAAGTAAAATAATAATAATAAAAATCAAAATATGTTTGAATTTTGTTTCTGTTTTGGGCCATGCATTTTAGTCTGTTAAATAATCCTCTACCCTATAATATGCCATTGCCATTAGAGACTTTTTTAAGTACTTTTTGAGAGCTGGAAAAGGTAATTTTAAAGCATCATCTGGGAACTATTATAAAAATGTATACATTGGCCGAATATAAAATATAAGTAAATGTTGTTGAACATGCACACGTCTCCAAACATCAATACAGAGGCAGACCTGTACGTGGCAGATATGAAGACAGAACCCATGCTGCAGCTGGATGGAGACTGTGGTACAGACTGTCGTGACGTCACCGGCGTGGGTGACGAGGGTGAGTAAAACTCGTAAGATGGGATTAGATTTAAAACAAAGCTCAAGAAATAGCTGTCAATGAAAATATTCTATTACAATCTAAATGAATATTTTAGAAGTTTAGATACCTTGTTAATGTTGTTTGAATGTAATTTCTTAATATTACGCAAGCTGTTGGAACTTTTATATGACATATGAGAGATTTCTAAAATGGAAACCAGTTGGCGCCCCCATGACGTAAGGTCTAACTGACAAGAAGTGTCAACATCCACCAATCACAGCACAAGATTTTGACATTTCTTGTCAATTAGACCTTACGTCATGGGGGCGCCAACTGGTGATATTTCCATTTTACAAAACCCTCATTTACACAGTTCTGTTTTTAGGATTCCGTAGCAAAAATGGCAAAAACGGAACCTTTATAGTTTCGTCATGTCCGTCCGCCCGTAAATAAGTAATAAAATAGATCTTGGGGGGGGCACTCCATACATGTAACCAAAACTGAAAAAAAACAGATATTTTAAAATCATTTAGAGGTTTCTAAAAATTTAGTGGATAGTTTCGGAAATAATCGCTCCGAAAGAAGCATAAATTGTGTCCCCCCCTTCTATTTTCTAAAAGGTGTATCTAAATAATAGGAAAAAATACAAAGATAAAGCTTAATAAATACTTTCAACGAAAATTATTTTCAACATGACGGTACATCCGCGCTTTTGGGTTAAAAAACGGCGCTTCTCAACAAAAAGTGCCGTGGAGATACGCTCTTATGCTAGTCCACCTTTAATATCGCATGTTTTTCATCTGTTATGTGAATTTTTTGGTATGAACGGCTGCAGAACCCTACAATGAACATGGTCCGACATACTGATGTGCAAATTACGGAAACTTTCCAAAATGCTTAAAAAAGGTCTGTTACAACAGGTAAGTTAACAATAGACTTAAGACCTTTTTTAAGCCTAAAAAAAGGTCTTATAGACATGTAAGTTAACACTAGACTTGAGACCTTTTTTAAGCATTTTGGAAAAATTCCGCAATTTGCACATCAGTAGTCCGACATGCTTTTGGCCAGTTTTTGTTTGTCTTGGCGATGGAACTGCCGTGACCCCAGATAAACATGCAGATTTCTGAAGTTGCACACAATTTTAGACAACACTACGCCGACAGACCTGGATCTGACGGATGTGAAGGCAGAGCCATCGTCGCTGGTCGAGGCCTGTGGTGCGGAGAGTGGAGAGGACGCCGGCCTGGAGGGCGAAGGTGAGATTGAGATAACTCCAGTAGAAACCATTTATACACTCACGAGCAAAATAATTGCATCACTTTGCATTTTTTCATCTGCACCTACACTTTGTAAATTTTTACCCAAAACTGACCGTTTTAATACCAAATGGAAGCTGAAAATGTAATGCTGTAAAACAATATTTGAACGAAATTGAAGCCCAAGGACTGAAATACTGGGAATCCTGAAAACAGTCGCAAAATGCATCTAAAGTTAATCTATGGAAACCGAGAATTAAAGGACAATTTTACAATCATAGAATATATTACTATAAATTAATACTTGGTGTTTATTTATTTATTTGTTTATTTATCAAAATAATTACACAGTATTACAATTAAACTAATGCACTGTGAATTGCATTGTACCTCTACTGTGCTTCTCCTGTACCCGAGTTATATAGGGTGCTCAACTCGTGCACCTGTTAAGGCGGAAACGCCCACAAACCAGCTTAATGCTCACAATCTGAAAGATATTGGGGCAATTTCCATGTTTGTTTACTTTTATGGAGCTTAAATTTCAAGAAACAAGATCACATTAAAATATTTAAAAAAAGAAACCCGTTTACAAAGTTATAGGGTGCAGATGAAAATGCAAATGCAATTATTTTGCTCGTGAGTGTATTTATAAAACAGGGTGTCCCACAGTTATGTGACATAAAGGGGAGGTCCCTTAAATAATGTAGATAGGATATTTTGCTGAATGGAGACATTATTTTATTTTTAAAAGTAAGTAATACTGATTGAAAAAAAATTCAAAAAAATGTTCGCAGGCCGTAAAATTATTTTTAAGTAAATAATTTGAGATTACGGTGTCCGCAAATCCAAAGTCCAAGTATCACGCTGGATTCAATTCCTTAGTTTTAGCCGCAGCTACAGCAACAGCAGAACCTCCTTCGGGCTTCTTAAAAATATATTTACTCAGGAGAAATTTTGTGATGCAATTGTAGTTTTTTGTGACCTTTCTAAGGCATTTGATTGCGTTGATCATGGGACACTCATTTTGAAATTAGAACATTACGGTCTGGGAATAAATGCGTTAAGCCTTATGTCTTCATATCTCAGCGATAGAACACAAAGAGCTGTTGTAAAAGGAACCCAATCCAGTGGCGCTGCAGTTAAACTAGGAGTGCCTCAGGGCTCTATTTTAGGTCCATTTTTATTGTTGGTTTATATAAATGACTTACCATCTATATTATAAACAAAGATCAGAAACAAATAAAAATTTTTTCGACGATACTGGACTTGAACCAGTGCCTTGAGCCAGACCGGGGCAGCACGCTCTACCATCTGAGCTAATCGTCCACACCAGCAGTCGACGAATTTTGTCATCTGTTCTTGCTTATGGATCTCTGTATGGTGCATCCGACTCTTTAGCCGTTAGCGCCGCCTAGTGCAGAACTATGAAGTTACTTTCACCCCGAGCAGATACCTTTACAGGTACCATTGCTCGGCGAGAGGTGGCGCTATTATCAAGACTGTACTTTTTAAGAGATCCATAAGCAAGAACAGATGACAAAATTCGTCGACTGCTGGTGTGGACGATTAGCTCAGATGGTAGAGCGTGCTGCCCCGGTCTGGCTCAAGGCACTGGTTCAAGTCCAGTATCGTCGAAAAAATTTTTCATTTGTTTCTGATCATAACGCTAGTGGAGTGATCCACTGATAAATTGCAAAAATTGTGATTATTATCATGATATTTGTAAAACAAAAAATTACCATCTATAGTTGATAATATTTGTGATATAGTACTGTTTGCCGATGATACATCATTAATTTTCAAGTTGACCGAATAGCAACAGTCTATGCCGAAATTAATAGTATACGAGTTTAAGTGCTTGACTGGTTTACTATTGATACTCGTAATCTGCTATTGAATGCTTAGAAAACGAAATGTGTTACATTTGTTGAAATAAAACAATTTAACGGATTATATCGCGTATATTATCTCATTTTAGTTCCCGACGTTTCGGAAGCTTTCCAGCTTTCCATGGTCACGGGAGGACTTCAATGAGTAATAATCGCGGAAACAGAAGAAAATATTATGTGTTACATTTGCTTTACCTAATGTTAGAGCAGTGTATTCTATTGTACTATATCGCTCCTCAATGCCCATATATATAACCATTTTTGGTCGTAGTTACGACACATGTCGACATCATCAATTGTGTCGAAACCCTTCAAAACCCGTCGAAACCGAATTATTTTGGTAACATTATAGTCACATTCCTGTCGCAGTTACGTCGTGTCGTGGCAACTTAAATCGGGATTCGCCATTTAGTAAAACTATTACGTTACCGTGTTAACACATTGTGTCTTCTTCCATTTTCGTTCACTCATTCGTTCATTCTATAACTTTTAGCCCAAGTTTTGATAAAGTGAGTTTTACATTTATCACAAAGTACACAGTTTATTTTAAGTAGCATAACTGTCACTAGAAAGGTGTAAATATTGATTGTATCATTCGATTTCTGAGCCTGATTCATGGTAAATATTGATGGGAATTGCAGAATTTTGTATTTAAATTGAAATATATTAACGAGCTCGTCAAATTATTTAAAAATAGATATAACTTTATTTTTTGTTGAGTGTGGATTGTGTTTTCTGTCTCAAATTATCAACCGCTGTGGTGTTAAAAGGTTTATTTGCGTTAATGAACCATATCTTTATGTTTACATAAATTAGGGCTTTACTTAGTCAATGAATTAGTGAATATTTAAAAATCAATTTAAGATGTTACTTTTTTGCGACTATATCTGACCAATTTAGGCACTACCCACCGCCGGCGAGAAAGCTAGCAACTATCGTCTATTTTTTCGCCTGACTCGCCCAAGAAACGCACTATAGATGTAGACTCCCTGTCAATAATGAGATACATATATGAGAGAGTTCTCGCCGGCAGTGTGAACAGCCAGCGATTAACTATTAATATATGTGACTCTTTTACTAACACAGAATCTATATCTTTTGTTCGTTTCTTGGGCGAGAAAATCGCCGATGGCTAATCGATTCTTCGCCCTTGGTCAGACTAGTGCCTTGGTTGCAATGTTACTGGATTTTCATAATGGTTTCACTAGTATTATTTGTTACAGTGTTTCTCGAACTTAACTATGAAAGATATAATAGAATGACATTTACATTAGTAATATCTCGAGAAGGAGGGTCGGCCGCGGTCAGGGCTGTACCCAGCGGATGGGTACAGAATTCGTGTTTATATTGGCCGCGGTGCAAAAGGAAAGCGGATATTGAAAAGCTGAGAAGCAATTCCTCCAGTGTTCCAGAAGAAAACTGGAAAAAAACAAAATGTAGGGTGATGCTTACCTCCATACAAACATTTGCGGAGGCTTTAAGATTAGAAAAACTATACTCCAAGTTTGACGATACGGAGGATGAAGAGCGGTAAGTGCTTTTACCATAAAGTAAAAATCGATTAAGTATGAGTCGGATTCGCGCACTTAGGGTTCCGTATCAGCATGGAATGTAAAATATTATTGCCCTGGTGAAAACCATATTTAAACAATAGGGTAGTGTCCTGGGTAAAAAAAAAAAAAATTAATTAGTCCGTCAGTAAGATTATCAAAAAATATTGGACACGTATTTTTTTTCTTAATCAAGCAAAAACCGACAGAGATAAAGCGCGTCAAAGTTTGGGAGTGGGAGCACATGACGTCACGCCGTGCGAAAAACGGTCGCACACGGCGTGACGTCACGGGGAATTTTTAACGGGCTATATCTTCATAATTTTTTGTTTCATTGACAAAAAAACGTGTCTAGTGTTAACAAAAAAGGTCTTTTAAACAGGCAACTGTCACATTTGCAGATGGTTTCGGTTATCCTATTACTTTTAGTTAACGTAAGTTCATTTTACAGATTTATGAATGATAAGGAATTTGTAAGAGAACGTCAAGCAATAAAAACTATCCAAGGTCAATTGTTGGATGTTAATGCTTTTATTCAAACCGAAAACACATCTGCTGATACTGGCACAATTATTGAAAACAACTCGCCCAGCACAAATATACAAATAGAAGACATGTCTGGACAGGCCATTACAGAAACAGATGATGGAAAATATGCAATTGAGCAAGATACCACCAAAACGAAAATGGCTGAAAACAACATGGCCAACACAACAGAAAAAGATGATGGAAAATATGCAATTAAGGAAGGTACCAACATAATAAAAATTGCTGATCTAACAAAGTTGATTGATACAAATAATACCATCGTTGTTGAAAACGGGCGCCTAAAGGAAGAAATCCTACGATTCTCTAATCGTAAGTAACTTCAGTCACACTGTGGACACTCCCTGCCGCCCGCCGCCCGTTGCCCGCAAGCTCCGGCCACCAGCGCTCTTCCCGCTCACAGTTCAGTTACCTCAGCCGGTAACTGCGAGGTAACCAAGTCGTGTGGGCGGCACTTTCAGGGAGTGTCCATACTGTGCGTAGTACTCTTTATTATACTGTGCTTGAGTAGAACCCGCTTAATAAGATCACGTTTAATACGATTTCCCGCATAATACGCCATTTTACGCCGGCCCCATACATTTTTCATACATTTTTAGGGTTCCGTGCCTCTATCGGAAAAAGCGAAACCCTTATAGAAACACTTTGTTGTCCGTCTGTCCGTCCGTCTGTCTGTCTGTCAAGACCCTTTATCTCGAGAACGCGTGGAGGTATCGAGTTGAAATTAACAGCATATACTCAGGTCTACGGTCCCTTGAAGCTGTGAAAAAATCAAACTTCTACATTAACGTAAAAAAAGGGTTACCCTTGAAATTTCGACAACGTTTAATCGAATTTCAGTTCAAAGTCAACGATACGCTTTTTTTCATTTGATCGAATATTCATTACACCGAACAATTAAATGGTGTATTTCTATAACACCGATTTTAATGTGTAGAAATATTATTTACTATATACTTTATTTCGCCGATCTTTACTTCATATTTTATTATTTCGTTTTAAATTCTACATTGTAGAAAATCGACTAAATACCTTTTTTGAACTTAATTTTCTAGTAAAGAATTATTTTTGTTAGGGACACCGTTCTAGTTATTAGGCGGAAGTTGGTTCTGGCGTTTCGCTGTCTCGCTTCGCTCGCTCGTTAGGGTCGCAGTTCAACCTAACACTCCTCCTCGCTTCGCTCGTCGTCGTACCTAACCTAATTGAAGTCTGACCTGCCTTAAAGTAGAATACGTAAACTACTGTTCTGGGAGCGAATTATTTTTGTTAGGGACGCAGTTCTAACCTAACCTAACCTACTGTTCAGGGAGCGAATCAACTTAACCTAATATAGCAATAGTAATTATATTTATTTTATTCCAACAGAAGGTGTCTAAACTTGCTTGAGTTTGTTTTATTTTTATTTTTTTCTTAAAATATGTAATTTAGTATGCAATGAATTACTTGTATAATAATACGTTGATGAAATAATATATATTATTTCATGTTCTGTCTTTAAAATAATCTATTAAATGTTATTTTAAGCATTTAAAATTCCTTATATCATTGCTCTAATGATTGTTATAATATGTAATGAATAGTCGATGAAGCCATAATACTCCAAGAGATAATCGTTTTCGATGAAATTAAATTCGGTGAAAAGTTTGTCGATTTTTCAAAACCCGTTAAAAAAAAGATACGGCCATTTATTCCGCAAAAAACGTATATTTCAACAACACTCTCAAGAGAATCAAAATGATAGGGCACTTCCCGTTGACATAGAACTATGAAATTTGGCAAGTAATATCGTGACATACTACAAATACATACAAGAATCTGAAAACAATACATTTACGAATTTTAAATCATAAAATATATAGTTTTTTTCAAAAGACATATTTGGACAGCCCGGTTGCGTTAAGTTTGCACCTCATTTGTATGCAATGCTGTAGATATCAGGTGCACACTTAACTCAACCGGAACCGGGTAGTATAATAATGTTAGGGTAAGTAGTTTGTACGGAACCCTTGGTGAGCGAGTCTGACTCGCACTTGGCCGGTTTTTCGTCTTAAGCGGGTTCTACTGTAACAAGTTTAAGATTTTTCTATGTGTGTAGATGATTAAATAACATTTTTTATTACTATTAAAAATACTTAATAGGAGTTATGCCTAATCTGTGGCTAAAATATCTACGGTCCATCAAACGAACACTGTATATAAGGTTGACTGGAAGAGATCCCTTAAAGAGATAAGTTTGTACATCTATCAATAGGGAATATGCATATTATTTTTCTTTTTGCTTTATTTAAAACTGATTCATGTAACAAACAGTGGAGAACAATATTTTTTCGAATAAGTATAAAAATAACCAAGATATAAGCCATCAAACATTCTCTTTCTAGCAAAACAGAACTTAATATGGAGTTTATATGGCCGGAGTGCACTATGACGTAACAGTACATGTCGGACCTCTGTCAAATCGCTGTCTAATTAGTAGTTTAAAATGCCTATACCATGCGTATTTCTTGGCCAATTTTAATTTCACTTTTTGGAATAGTTTTTACTGTATTTTGATATTTTGTTAAGAAAAGCGATGAAAAAATTTCATGCATGTTCCCTATTGTATTATTTTTCTTACAATAAAGTGTATACATGCATACATAATCATGAACTGGTAAATCAGAATAATCTTAACACTGATGTTTGTTTTGCTGGTTATAACGCTACATTTTATTTTATTTTAGTTCAAACAGAAGTTAACAACCGGTTTGTGACCGTCCAAGCACAAATAGATAAGATAATGGAACTTGTGAACACGAAGAATTTCACAAACGTACTTGGAGAAGAAAATGATACTGAAGAGTCACGGTTATTATTGGAGGGTATGAATATTAAGTTTCCGATTAATACTCAAGAACAGTTAGATCTATTAGAATTGAAACTGGTTGACAAAACATTTGAAAAAAAAATGGTGAGTTCAGTTAGTGTCTTATCTTTTTTTTCAGAAAACATTTATATCCTATAGAGACGCCATGCATGGCTTATGCATATAATTTTTCAAATAGACAAGTATGCCAATGACATCGAATTTCATTTCCGAATGCATAATGATATTGTTTTTTAGGGCACCGTAGCCAAAATGGCAAAAACGGAACCCTTATAGTTTCGCCATGTCCGTCCGTCCGTATGTCACAGGCATTTTACTCAAAAACTACAAGAAGTATATTGATGAAATTTGGAACATAGGTGTCTTGTATAAGCCGCTACTTAGTTTGATAGTTAAATAAAAATATATATATTTCTAGTAGGGGGCACTCCATACATGTAACTGAAACTGAAAAAAAAAAACTTTATTTTTTCAGCAAATATCAATGTGGCATATCATTTGACAGATCTTCTAAAAGCACATTAAGGTTTCAAACTTTTTTTTGATTTAGTGTATATTTTCGGAAATATTCGCTCTGAAAGTAGAAAAAATTGTGTCCCCCCCCCCCTCTATTTTCTAAACGGTATGTTCAAAAAATATGAAAAAATTTACAAATATAATGCTTCATAAATACTTTCAATGAAAATTGTTTTCAACATGATCGGACATACCTTTTTTAAGTTATTGCCATAAAACTGCGCTTCTCAGCAAAAGGACTTAAGTGCCGGGGAGATGCGCTCTATTGTTAATATTTTTTCTTTCATATCGTACTTTTTTCATCTGTAGAGTATTGTTTTGTATAAACGGCTGCGGAACCCTACATTGAGCATCGTCGGACATGCTCTTGGCCGGTTTTTTTTATTGATGATTAGATTCTGCCTGCGACTCCGTCCGCCTTAGATTCGTTTATGGCGGGTAAAGGATTTTTTCCGGGATAAAAAGTAACCTATGTCCTTCCCCAAAACTCGAATTTTCTAGCCGTTTAAGTGTTAAGTGGTAGTAGACAGACAAATAGACGGACACACTTTTGTATTTATAATATTTTACAAATTAAAATGCTATGCATGAAATTATTTGCTCTCCATACAAAGCTTCATCCCCTTTTTCGTCCCTGAAAGGGATGGAATTTGACATACATAGCCTATGTCATATTCTGATATATAAGGTGCATAACTGGAAAGTGTCATAAAAATTCGTCTAGTAGTTTTTGAGATTAAGTGGAACGTACATCCATCCATCCATCCAAACTTTTACGTTTATAATATTACTAGCGGCCGCCCGCGACGTCATCCGCCTTAGATTCGTTTATCGCGGATAAAAGGTAGCTTACGTCTTTCCCCAAAACTCGATATTTTACTAATTTAAATGTGAACAAATTAGTACAAACAATTCATTATTGAAAATTTATTATAAAATATCAATAATATAATTCTATCTAATTCTACATGACTCGAGAAAAACTTTTGCACTATAGAAACCACGTGCCGAGCAGCCAGCAATGGTGTATACTGTCATGTTACATCTAAGTATTTCTATTATAAAGTTGTAAAAATGAAATGTTTGTACGTGTCGTTGTGGCTTCATCACGCTAAATCGACTAAACTGATTTCAACTATTTTTGGTACACGGGTAGCTGGGTATCTTCAGATGGTCATACTTTTTACCCGACTATGCTATGAAAAGGGTTTACGACTTTTTCTTCTCCGCGACGAAGTCGACGAAGACTGAAACGAAATGTCTAGCGTTCCTTTTGAACTACATACAAGTTCTAGAAATTGCTCTATTAACTGACATTTTTTACATTGCAGGTCAGCAAATTCTCAAGAGTGTGTGGTACTAGCGGCATTTCAAAAGCGAGCAAGATGATACTGCCGCTTTTTAGATTTTTATTTACGGATGAGCTCCTATACAAGTGCACCTGGAAAGGCATTAAAGGGTGCAACAAAATACCATTTGTAAATTATATACATGTGAGAGAGTTTGTTCATAAGGTTATGTACCTTGCTGACAAAACATGTTCGATATACGATTCTGATTTATTAATTCAAAATTCGGCAATAAAACACAGTGGTCAGCGAATTAAAAGGAAATTGTAAGTAACCTGCACTCATAATATTTTAAATAAAACAATGTTAACGGATTACATTGCGTATATTATCTCATTTGAGTTGCAGAAGTTTCGGAAGCTTCAGTTTTCCGTGTTCACGGTTTGACTTATAAAAGATATATTTTTCTCTGGCAAAGTCACAATTTGTGGAAGCTACCCACTTTGAGAAAACTATACAGGAGTACATACATGGGCCTAATCTGTAAAGACAGTTAAACATGTGCCTGAAGGATTTAATTATTTTATTTTAATAAGTTACCAGCAACATTTTCACAAAATGAAGCTTATTGAGGACAAAAGAAACGCTGCAAAGAAAAACTCCCAGACTAATTACTAATTATATTATTTATAGAGAAAAATATATCTTTTCTCAGTCAATCCGTGAACACGGAAAGCTGAAAAGCTTCTGAAACGTCGGGAATTCAAATGTAATAATATACTTGTTATAATCCGTTAAAATTGTTTTATTTTAGGCACTTGTCCCACCGACGGCGATAAGCGATGACTGCGATGAGCTCAAGAAACGAACAAAAGATAATCGCTCCCGTTTAAATAAAAGAAAGAGATAAATCGCCGGCAGTGTGAACAGCCAGCGATGAACTATAAATATACAGGGTGTCGATGAGTTTAGTATCTCATCGTACTCGGCGATAGGTGAAAAATTAAACTCCGAAAATACGAAAAATCGCGAAACATACATGGGGGTGATTCAGATAGCCCTCTAGGTCCTCTACCTCCCAGCTTCAATATATCACAACTTCTTGGGACACCCTGTATATCTCTCTTTTATTTACACGGGAGCGATTATCTTTTGTTCGTTTCTTGGGTGAGAAAATCGCCGATAGCTCATCGCTTACTCGTTGGCGGTGGGACAAGTGCCTCGAACCTGCACTCATATTTCTCGCACGCATGCGCGCACACACATACACTTACTTTACTGTTGGTTTCAGGATGTGTAACACTAAAACGACAGAGGGGAAAAAAGCAAAATATAGTACAATGAGCAACACAGGTCCTACAGCCAAAATATAATCGCAAGAAATTTAGAAGGTGAGCGTGTCAACAAAAACATCGGTGGGGAAATACGATTAAAATAAAAGTTATGGAAAACCAAATTGGTAATGGCAAGGCGCATTAAAACACTAGGACTGACCGTCTGCATACAAAAAGCCGTTCCCCGATATGTACAAAGCCATCTATGTATAAGAATTATTTTTTACAATTATTCAACTTTGCAAGCGTGACCCGGTAATCATATGTTACAATTTATTTATTATTAGTTATTTGCGAACGAATTCTTAATATATTGTGTTTCTTTATTCAATTATAATATCGTTAAATGTTTACTTTTAAAAAAGCGCCATCTAGTTTTTACCAGAATATCTCCTTGCGATCGCAACACGATTTAAAGTATGGCAACTGTCAGTCCTCTTGTTTTAATGGTCCTTGGTAATGGACAGCACTTAATTTTTTTAGCCCCTAATTTTATCGAACTATCTAATAATATTTGCTAAATAACGAGGAATATATTTTGTACTTTTTAAATTAGTATTATTTTTATTCACTGATTTTAATATAACAAAACTACCTGATTCTATAAGGGCCTAAGCGCAATTTGAGGAAGAACAAATTTAAAAACGGGCCAAGTGGGAGTCGGGCTCGCACACCGAGGGTTCCATACAAAAAATACGCTAGAAATGGCCGTATCTATGACAATCCAGTGTTATCAGAGCCCCACTCCTAAGAAAAATGTACGCGGTACTCTATTATTTTATATTGGTTACTGATATAGACAGATAGACATAAAATTATACTATTTTTAGTGTTTGTTGTTATAGCTGCAACAGAAATACATCATCTGTGAAAATTTCAACTGTCTAGCTATCACGGTTCATGAGATACAGCCTGGTGACAGACAGATAGACAGACGGACAGCGAAGTCTTAGTAACAGGGTCCCGTTTTACCCTTTGGGTACGGAACATTAAAAAGTAAAAAAAAATCTGCATCTGTGGGCTCATTAGACTACTAGAAATTGTGAAAAGAGTTACACTACAATTCAATTTCAATCACCGTGACTCGTATCAGTTGTAAAATATCATTGTGATTTTGTTACCGACGACTAACTCTGACTTGCCGCGTTAAAGCTACTTACTGTTATGTATTCAGATCATTCTAACAATTTTACCGTGATTTTATCACACTTGTTGCTCACATAACCTACATGATTTTGTAAAAGTATAACTGTGACCAGTCACAGTTATACTTTTCTAGACGAGATGACCGATGACTGTGTTTTTTTATCGTGTCGTTATTATTATTGTTACCCGCAGTTAAATTATTGATATTTTAATGACACACTCATTAATTCATGTTCTTATTTACAGATACATGTGCTATTAATCATCATTCATCGCGAAATTTTTCACCGGCACCTTCCAGATCTGGTGTAACTGTTGTGTCTGATATAATAATTTAATATTAATTCAAAAAGACTTATAAATAAATAAATAAAATAAAAAAGTTTTTTATTTCCTGCAAATTATACAAAAAACATCTGGTAGATGTCCGATTGTCTCAAGCAATAGCCCAGTATTTAGTCCATCATTTAAATCCCATAACCCAGCAATTTTCGATCTCATCACTCTCCAATAGTTCTTGCATCTAGCGAGTGCTGTCTCTGTGCGCGTCACGGGCAGGAACAGCTCCCGCGCGGTGCACCCCTTACATTTCATTAAATAGGCGTGATCATTAGGTATGAAAATCTAAATTCTAATTAATAATAATAATATTTTTTATTCAAAGAACATATTACAGTAATTATTACTAATAAACTAAATAATACATATGGACAAAAATAGAAAATGCCTGAACTAGGATTCCCTGTGTTTCAGGCAATATAGGGCTGGCGTAATTTAACTAAAATATTCAAATTAATTCTCATTCACTACTAAAATAAAATACAAAAAGATACAAACTATGTGACCTAAAAGTAAAACAGTTGAGCGTAATTACACGTACGTTAATGTTATTAGATATTGCTTGTTGGGCACTTTGAGTTAGATACGATACGCTAGTATTTGTGTCAGCAGAACTATAAACTGGGTTAAAGTCAATGTTTCATAAATCTTGTTCAATTTTGTTTTTATTTAAAATACTGTAATTATCAAAGTTTTTAAATATACTGCGTATATTTTGTGTTAGTCCGGTTAGCGGGTTACGGCAAGGGTAAAATATTGTTTGCAGCTTTCAACATCACACAATTTAGCGTCGGCTACAGAGAAGTTATCTAGGTCCGGAATTAGTATGTCAGTTAGATAATACAAAAATATTGGACACGTATGCTTTTTCAAAATAATAAAAAAATACTTAGATAAATCGCATTGAAGTTCTCACATTCTTTCTCTTCTCTATAATACACTCTTTCATCCTGCGACTCCCCGCTATCTCAAAGAACGTTTTAGTTATCTTCTATCAGCAAGGTCCGCTCAAAACTTTCTTCTAGCTGTTCCATCATCAAAGTCAAAGTTTTATACAAATTCTTTTACATTCCGGGCTACTGTGTTGTGGAACTCTCTTCTACTCGATTTAAGGCAAGCGAAGTCATTGCCTATTTTTAAAACTAAGTTGAAGGATAATTATTTATCTCTCCCATAATTTCTATTTTTAATTCTGTTTCTGGTTTTCTAATCACTTTGATGTCAACTGTATCATAGTTTTCTTTCTTACTTTATATATATATATATATATATTTATAGTACTATGTATGTTTAGTATATGTATAATATGTATGATTGTTTTTATTTATTTTTGTATTATATGTAATCTTATCTCACCACCTACTCATTTCTAGCTATTTTATGTCATTTCCGCTACCCAAAGGTTGTCTGGAAGAGATCGCTCTTTAGCGATAAGACCGCCTTTTGTCTACCGTATTTTATGTTAAGGCTCTATTGTACTGTTTCTGTTGTTGGTGTGCAATAAAGAATTGTTGTTGTTGTTGTTGTAAAGTTTAGGAGTGGGGGCTCGTGACGTCCCTGCTAAGTGAAATTTGTACTTGGGAGTCACGTCACGCGACATTTTGACTCAATGTATCTCCTTTATTTTTTGATTAAGTTAAAAAAGAAAAAATACGTGTCCAATATTTTTTATTAATCTACACGACGGACTAATTTTTAAAATTTAGTCATCATCCCTATTGTCGAAAGGGGCTCTACGCATTGGCTTCTACAATTTTATCTTTTTTCTTTTATTATATTTTTACTTTTATAAGTTTTGATATGTTTTCTTGGAGATCTACGCATTGAGTTTATACTTAAAAACATATATTTAAGATAGGCTAAGTACTAATATTGAAATAGTGAAAAGTTATTTAGAAAAAAAAACTGACTGTTGAGTTTGTTTCGGCTCTCAACAGTGGACTCCTCTTGGGAAATGCCGTAGAGTCAGACTTGTAAAAATGCCCTTGTGGCCTACTTACAGAATA
Organism: Hedya salicella; assembly: GCA_905404275.2. Taxonomy (NCBI): domain Eukaryota; kingdom Metazoa; phylum Arthropoda; class Insecta; order Lepidoptera; family Tortricidae; genus Hedya; species Hedya salicella. The sequence continues at coordinate 49,073,252 of FR990097.1, read as the reverse complement.
AAGATCATTATTTCATTAGGTATTAATTTGTACAAGCTTTGAAACAGCGTAGGGTATTATCTTCATATGGTGGCTCTTGACATTGACCCCACGAGACTAGCCTAGCCTAGTGTGGAGGTAATAGGCAAAACCATCTGTAACTCACTGCGTTGGCAAATAAATGATAATTTTATATTATTGTTACGAGCGTGGGGTATAGGATAGAGTTAAAACACCTTGACAGTTCCACGTTAGTTTATTTGCGACTTACAGTAGCAGGGATTCACTGTTAAACGCGTCCCAGTACCGATACTAGACTTCGCACCGTGTATAGCACACACTGAGTCACTGACACTGAACACTTTCTAGTTCACTTCCACTACTTTACTTTTATCACTTCACTTAACTTCCTCTTCTTTCCACTTGTTTCTCCTTCGCTTGCCACTTTAAGACTGTTGTCTGATCTACCGTCGTCGTCTTTTATACCCGTTAATTTCGCTCGTCTTTTGTCACTTTTTATCGTGATATTTTCGTTATTCTGCTGTTTTGAGTAGCCTCGTCTTTCTAGTAAATTGGGCTGTGTCGAAGGTTCTAGTATATTCGAATCCCATACATTTGTCCTTTAAACTTCTATGGCACGGAATGTTCTTTTCTTCAAACTTTCTAGAAACTTTAGTCTCACTTACTAAAATCTAAACATCCGAAGAAAACTTGCAAAAAGCTCGCCCATGATGTAGAACCGCCGACCTCACGATCATTAAGCCACTGTCTTACGACAGGGCCATTCGGTTCTTAATTTAGTCTGCGAAAAACTGATACACATTTATTAAACACTACTCGACGATTGATGACGTTATGGTCTTCGCAACATTATTATATAGGTAAGTTTTTTACAATCCTAATCTATACTATTATAAAGTTGTAAAAATGAAATGTCTGTACATTAAAGATATTTTCAAAAAATTGATTGTTACGGACTATTTGGAGGTCACTAAAACAAAAAATATTTTTTTTGGATATTGTGTATGTTTGTATGTGTCGTTGTGGCTTAATCACGCAAAATCGGCTAAACAGATTTCCATAATTTTTGATACACGGGTAGCTGGGTATCTCCAGATGGTTATAGGATACTTTTTACCCGACTACGCTCAAGAAAAAACGATGGGTTATGACTTTTTCTCCTCCGCGAACGAAGTTGCGGGCGCCTTCCAGTACAAAATGTAAACACGCTATAAAAAGCTTGACCTAGGGTACCGCCGGCAGCGACGCAGGGTTCAAGCTACAGGCGGTTAAGGTAGCACAGAGAGGAACCTCCTGACGATACGGGCCGTGTCCAGAATCACTGCCTTCTGTATCTGACCCTTGATCCAGCTATCTAGCGTGTCTCTTAAGATGTTGGTCGAGACTCCTAATCCCCATCATTGTCCCGATAGTCGTTTACCGATGATTGAAGATTCAGTTTCTGTTCAGGTTCCTTTTGCTGACTTCTTGGTTCTTGGTTGGTGCTTCGATGGCTGTGATATCTGGTTGGAGGGCTTCTTCTCGGTTCTTCTTTGTTCTGACTGTTTTGTGATTCTTAAAGTTTCCTTCTCGGTTCGGAAGGGAAGGTCGCTATGAAATTATTTGAGTAGGGATTTTGAATGAGAAGCCCAGTTGAAGACGTGAAAGTAAGAACGTTTATTTTAATAGATATTTTGTATTTATTCATTTAGGTTGCGCTGTACAAGCATTACTCGTTTCTATGTCGCAGTAAACTACTATGTTACTGCGTAAACATGAATTACTTGTAGCCTCATACTACAATTAAGTATGTAAAAACAAAAAATACGTGTCCAATATTTTTGTATTATATAACAGACGGACTAATTAGAATTTTGATTTTCACACCCAGTCATCATGCCTATTATATTATTATATTTCTTTCTTTTTCTCAAACATGCAATGAAATATTGACGTTGTGTTCCGTGTAATAGACCCCGAAGTCTCACATTTCGGGTGCGGCGCAACGAGGGCCACATAATGATAATTTCATAAGAAATTGCCGGCCATAGCCAGCAAAGCGACCGTCTTTTGTTTCAATTCGCTCAAAGCGGCGCCGCGCCGCCCAAGAGAACAAATAATGTATTTTAAAATAACGTTTTAGTGGCAAAAATATTTAATATATAAAAAATATTGGTTTCTATTTCATTGCATGTTTGAGAAAAGCACTATACAAGCGTCGCCGCGAACAGATATTGTCGGCCTCGTATCTCTAGATGGCCTCGTTAACACTCGGCCATCTATAACTTCTCGGCCGGCAATCCCCTACTTCGCAGCCTCTGCAGTAATGTACTATTATTTTTATTTTATTTATTTGGAACATCAACAGCATTAAAAAACATTAATAACAAAGCTTCGAATTAATACATAAAGCCAATAACAGATGTCCACAGATATACAGTTAGTGGAGCCAGAGTATCGGTATAACTATGGAATGTTATTATTAAGATTTTATTAGATATCTGCAGTCAAAACGAGAAAATCTGCTCACTCCGAGTGTGCGTGTATGTGTGTATGTGTGTGTATACGTGTGTGTAAATGGGTGAAAAATGAAAAATATAATATAATATAACGACGTATTGCAAATATATTTTTTTACCCACCTTGCATAATAAACAATAGAATACGGTTTTTCAAGACGATATTAAATATTATTATTGTTTATTATTATTACGAACCGGTAGTCTTTGAGGCGTTGTTTATTTCGGCGATTTGTTATGTTGTTTTGTATGTTATTGTTTGTGTTATTTGACATTGATCTCGGTGATTTGTGCGGCGTGAGTCGCTCCGTGCGACGTAGTTACTTGGAGATTCTGGAGTCTCTAAAACTGGGGAACAAGAACGGTGGCGGTGGTGGTAATGGTGGTGATGATGGTGGTGGTGATGGTGATGGTGGTGATTATGGTAGTGGTATGGTAGTGGTGGTGGTGGTGGTGGTGATGGTGGTGATGATGGTAGTGATGGTGGTGGTGTTGATGGTGATGATGGTGGTGATAGTGGTGGTTCTGATGGTGGTGATAGTGGTGGTTCTGATGGTGGTGATGGTGATGATGGTGATGGTGGTGGTGGGGATTATGGTGGTGGTGCTGATGGTGGTGGTTTTGGTGCTGATGATGGTAGTGATGGTGTTGATGGTGATGGTTCTGATGATGGTGATGGTGGTGGATGGTAGTGGATGGAAGTGGATGATCCACCACCATCATCACCATCACCACCACCATACACCAATGATCATCCAATCCTGAATACCAGTAGATACCCCCAGGGTCCATCAGAATCTGGAAAATGGTTGACAGTCCGGAAGGTCTTTATATCCTTCCAAATCCATAATTTAAAATAGGCACAAACCAAAATCTTTCTATTGACGAAGGACAAAAAAACAACTGGAAAAAAATAGCCTCAAAACAAGCGCCACCTTACTGGAAATGGAGTCGATAGTTCACAACTAGTCAATGCGCGATACGACGAGTCGAGAGAGAGCATCTAATATGTACTAGATGGCGCGCGCGCTCGAAGTATTACGTTCGGGCCGAACGAGCAAGGTCATTTCCCCATCTCTTCGCCTTAAAGGGCATAACGCCGCGAGTAACCTCGGAGAAAGCGTAGCACACCTCTCGACACCCCTGAGCCCTCACGTCCGTGTTGCTTCCGGCAGTCTTGGTTGACGGCAATTACGGGGGCCCATCAAGTGAGTGGCGAGTCACCGCCCGCCACAGATAACGATCGATTGGTAGTTATGGCGGGTGACATATTCCTATTGCAATAGTCCAAAAATAAATCCATCCAAACTACAATCTCATAGCCCGATATCTCTTTCCTTAAAATGCAATAGTTCCAACATCTGCTGGGACCGGCTCATGGACGTATTCTCTTATTGATATGAACAGGAGCGAGTCCCAGCAGAAGTACAGTCACAGCGAACTTCTCGAAAGGGCCTCTACGTGTTGGATCCATATCCCCCGCAAGCCTCTCAAAAATCCGGGACGTACGAGCCCGTGACTCAATGCGAGATACAAAAATAATAATAATTGGTGCTAGCTGAGCGTCTCGAATGTCCACTCTCCAAGTATTGGGTCGATGTGGTGATTGGAACAGCCAAATAAGCCGGTAACTCAATGCCAGTATTTATCAATATTTTAAATAATAATAAGGTAATTAACTAGTATTTTTAGTATTAAGTTCACTAACGTAGCTTATTATAAGGCCCATTGTTACTAACAAACTATGGATCTTGAGGTCTGAATTAAAGATATTTTATTTATTTATTATTTATTAATACATTTTAAGTCCGCATTTAGAACTGCCCTTTCTATCTTTTAAACAATAGTTATTGCCCACTTAAGGATTTCAAACGCATTCACATGCAATAAAAAAGAAAATATGATAGGTACCAACTTTTTATTACTATTTTCTTATGGCCTAATAGACTCTTCTATAGAATACAAACAATTTTTAATTAAAACTTACGTAACAAAGGAAATAATGCAACGAAACTAAAATCATCTAAAAAGTACAGAGATTGCCCATAGTCTACAGTAATTGCCATATCACAGCATAGTAATTGCCCAATACCTTAAAATCATAAATCAAAGTCTTTCTCTGACGTCAGTCGTCGGAATTGACTTTAAACACAAAATAAACATTAAAAACAAAACATTAAACTCAAACTTAGGTAACAAGATAGTTTTAAATAAGTTAAAAAGGGTTGCGTTTAGCTTTCATGACAGCATCAAATAATTCTTTCGTTGATGATGATGATGAGTCAGAATCACCAGACTGAGAATCATCTACCATAAAGCAATGATGGCATAAAAATAAATTCAAATCGGTGTTGTCGGGTATATGTTCCTTATGGTTTCGAGGAATGCAACGTGCATGAAATATACTTTTTTCATTGCATTGTTTGTAACAGACGGAGAGTTAGTGTTCATTAGTAATATTTTAAGTTATTCGTTCGTCATTCACTCGTTATTCTAAAAGGAAGTAAATAATCTTTTGGCACGTTTAATAATTACGTATATTAATAGTCATGGACAGGAAAATTAAATTCTTGTTTTTACATAAGTCCGAGTTAGAGTATGAGGCTTCTATTAGGGGTGACATACCAGCCACCACGGTACAGGAGCTTCGTAGACAGATATCGAAGTGCGGTCCCTTGTTTCCATCTGATGAAATTTTGGCCAGCACTTATAAAGTAGCAGAGGATTTAACTGGTGTGGTTGGTGTCCTAGAAAAAAATACTACTTACTTAGATGCAGACGACTTGACCAGGGCGGATTTGCTTCGTGTTGAAAACTTGCTGAATCACTTATACCATAGGCTCAACCGTATTTCACTTAAGGACGTTGTTGACTAAGAAAGAGAGGACTATGAGTCATGCGTTAATCTTTTCAAGTCGTCACTGGTTAGATTCGACTCTCTTAAGGATAAAGGTTCAGACCCTCTTTTGCCTTCGAACATACCGCCTTCGGTCAGTAATAACGGCTTACCCTGTATATCATCTCCGGTTCAGGTTAATGTTACATGTGAGGCTAGTAAAGCGAATTTGTTCGCGAAGTTACGCTATGACGGCCGGTCGTGCGTGCGCGCGTTCATTCAGCGCGTGGCTGAATTATGTCAGGCTAGGGATATTTCCGATGATAAGTTGTTGCCTCACGCTACTGAAATTTTCACGGGTGATGCTATTATTGGTTTAGAAGTGTTCGGGATCAGATAACATCTTGGAGTGACCTTGTAGTTTTACTGAGAAGGGATTTCGACCAGGCTGACTTTGATTTAAGGCTGCATTCGGAAATTCGTTCTCGTACTCAAGGAGAAACAGAGAGCATAGTAATTTATCTCTCCATTATGGCGGGGTTATTTTCGAGACTGTCGAGGCCTCTTTCTGAGGAGGATAAATTAGAGATCTTACTTCACAATATACGTCCCAGTTATGCAAGTACATTAGCCTCTGTTTCTCAGATTAAGAGCATAGATGAGTTAAAGACTCTTTGTCGTAATTATGAAAATATTCAGTCACGTCTTTCTCAATTCAAGGACCCTCCAAGATCGTCGGCTGATACGCTAGCTCCTGAGTTTGCTTACTCTGGTAGTAGTTCTAAAGCTAAACAGTACAATTCTAACTTTAGTTACAATAATAGTGGCAATACCAAGTTCGGTCGTTATAACTCGAATCAGTTTAGCACAAATAAAACGTTTGGTAGCCAATCGGGTGGTAATAGTTTGGGGAAGAGTCATTTCACTCCTACTCCCAACGTACATGCTGTTGGAACTTCACAAGATAAGCCTCGTTTTTGTCTTAGGTGTAAGGTTGATACGCATAACCTTAGGCAGTGCACCGCAAAGAAAGATGACATTTTCTGTTTTAAGTGTGGTCGTAGTGGCGTAAAGTCTCCAGAGTGTCCTGATTGCGGTAAAAAGGATAGGTCGTAGCCAAAAAAACTAGTTAGGCAGAATTGTGTCACTGAATCAAAAAGCAACTTTGATAGCGAGGACTGGCAATCCTGGTTACGTAGCATTAATATATTTTTTAAATCATATAAAGTTGACACAATTCTGTTTAATACCGATACCGTTAGGCTAGGCGATGATCGACCATTTGTTAACGTTAAAATTAATAACGATATGTTATCGGGTCTTCTTGGCTCTGGGTCGGCTCTTACAATTTTAGGCAATGGAGCACATACTCATTTTGTGAGCCAAGGTATAGAACTTATTAAGGAGAATTGCATCTCAGTAACAGCAGCTGGAGGGCAAAGTCTAAGTAGTATTGGTTACATGAACTTACCAGTTCACTTTGAGAACCAATTTCATATTTTAAGGGCTTTCGTGATCCCAGAAATAAACTATAGCTTGATTTTAGGCATTGATTTTTGGCGTAAATTTCAACTTTGTCCAAAGTATCTCAATAGCATTGTTCTTTCTAAAGTGAATGAATCAAAGTTGGATACTAATTTAGCAACGGAAGGCACATCTCGACCCTGCATTCAAGGGTATAGTAACTTAATAGTATCCGAGAAACAACTTGCTGATAATGTGATTAAGCAGTTTGAGGAGATTTCCTATGAACGTAAAGGCTTAGGACTGATCTTATCTCTCACCGCATTGACCCTGGGGATTCACAGCCGGTTCGTCAGCGTTATTATACTTTCGCCTGAGAAACAGCGTATTTTAGTGCAACAGGTGGATGAGATGATTTCTTTGGATGTGATTGAGACTTGTGAAAGCGCTTGGTCTTCTCCAGTGCTGTTGGTTGATAAAAAGAATGGTCAGCCTAGGTTTTGTCTAGACAGCAGGAAACTTAATTCTGTAACCAAGCGCGATGCATATAATCTCCCATATATTTCGGAGATTTTGGACAATTTGAGAGACGCGCGATACTTATCTACTATTGATTTGTCAAAAGCTTTCTGGCAGATTCCTATTGCTCCAGACGATAGAGACAAAACAGCTTTCTACGTTCGTGGCAGGGGTACCTATCGTTTTAAAAGGACAGTATTTGGCTTAACTAACGCTCCTGCAACTCAACAAAGACTTGTTGACTTATTGTTTGCTGAGTTTGACTTGAAAGTCTTTGCTTATTGGGACGCCATAATTATCGTTTCGAGTGATTTTAATAGCCACGTCTCTTTGCTGTTACGTGTTCTGGACAAGTTGAAGTACGCCAATCTAACTGTCAATCTGGATAAGTGCAAATTCTTTAGCAACCGTCTTAAGTACCTCGGTTATGTAGTGGACAGTTCTGGCTTGCGTACAGATCCCGCCAAGTTAGAGGCCATCTTAAATTTTCCGACACCTACTTGTCGCAAAGATCTTAAACGTTTTCTCGGTACTGCAACTTGGTATCGTCGGTTTGTTCCGAATTTCAGCACAGTACGTCACGTCTATCAAGAAGGGGACTCCGTCTTTTAAATGGACCCCCGAGGCTGATGTCGCGTTTCAACAACTTAAAGAGTGCCTTATCTCAGCACCGGTCCTTGCTTGTCCTGATTATAGTAAGCCGTTTGAGGTCCATACTGATGCTAGTAATTTTGGAATTGGTCCAATGCTTACCCAGACAATTGATGGCAAAGAGCATCCTATCGCTTATATGAGCAAGTCTTTAACAGCCGCAGAAAAAAACTTTAGTATTACCGAACGTGAGACGCTGGCCGTTGTAACCGCTTTGGAGTACTGGCGTTGTTATATAGACAATGGGCAGCCATTTACTGTTTACACAGATCACAGCGCATTAAAGTGGTTTTTGTCCATTTCAAATCTCACCGGTAGATTGGCACGCTGGAGTGTTCGTTTATCAGTCTTCAATTTTGTGCTGAAACATCGGCGTGGAGTAGATAACGTTATTCCTGACGCATTATCCAGGAGCGTTCCGATTGATGCGATTTCTACTTCTAGGTCTTTCACCAATACAAAGGACGTTTGGTACAAAAATTTATATAATGGTTGCTTAAATAACCCTATTAGTTATCCAAATTTCAATATTAGAAATTACGTTTTATACCGACTTTCTAAGAATAAGCATGAACTTACTTCGGAGTTTTCATGGAAGGAAGTAGTTCCGACAGAGTTTAGGGACAAAGTCATTGAACAGAATCACTCAGAGCCTACTGCGGGTCATATGGGTATTTTCAAGACTTACCGGCGCCTAGCATTGCGTTACTTTTGGCCCAAAATGTACCAGGACGTAGTAAAGTTCGTGGGGTCTCGCGACAAATGTTTGTCTTACAAAGCCTCTAATCAACAGGTTCTTGGAGAAATGGGGCGTCCTAAAAACTGCTCGCGACCGTTTCAGATGTTATCGATTGACTTGATGGGTCCTCTTCCTACCACTAAGAAACAAAACAGCTACATTTTAGTTGTGACATGTTGTTTCTCAAAGTTTTGTTTAGTTTTTCCCATTAAAAAGGCTACTTCGGACGTAATTATTAAGATTTTGGAAGAGTCGGTTTTCCTCGTCCATGGGGTTCCGCAAACAGTATTGATGGATAACGGTACTCAATTTACAGGCAATAACGCACTTGCTCTTTTTAAGAATTACGATATACCCAACGTATACTACACGCCCCGTTATACTCCTCAAAATAATTTAGTGGAGCGTTATAATAGGACTATAATTACGTGTATATCAGCTTATGTAGATGACAATCATAGATCCTGGGATTTATTCATTTCCAAAATCCAGTTCGCGATTAATAGTTCCGTTAATGAGGCAACGGGTTACACCCCTGCGTTTTTGGTTTACGGCCGAGAACTGGTGACTTGTGGTAGTCATTATACTGACAATAATATCGGTGATGAAGTTTTATTTATTCCTCGTGATGTTTATGCCGAGAATTTGGGTTGTTTGTCGTCAATTTTTGATAACGTTCAGCTTAGGTTATGGCAAGCTCATACAAAGAACTCATCTCATTATAACCTTAGGCGTAAAGCAGCGGAGTTTAACGTAGGTGACATTGTGATGAAGCGTGCGTACTTTCTGAGTGATAAGGAGAAGTATTTTTCAAGGAAGTTAGCTCCAAAATTTATCAAAGCTAGGGTTATTGAGAAGAAGTCCCCTCTTGTTTACGTTTTACAGGATATGTCAGGGAAAAACTTGGGAACTTGGCATATCAAATACCTAAACTACCAATTTTAGGTCTTAAGTAGACCTACTAGAGATTAAGTGTTATAATTTTGCTATGTGTCCGCGTCCATAACATCTTCAAGGATTTAGCTTTTGTTGGTCTCTAATTCATGTAACTAGAAACCAAAGGTTTGGATGTGTGCGTCAGTAATTGTCTCGTTCAGTAATTACTGAAGTATAATGCAAGGGAATGTACGAAAGAAGATTTTATGTATGAGTTAGCAAGTAGCTCACTTATCGAATGCGGATTTTACTCTTAAGGGAATAAAATCCTTGATGACGCGACGGGGTATTGTAACGTAGGCGTTATTTAACTACAGCAGCATTTTAGAAAACACTTACAATAGGTTATTTTTTATGTGTAAGTTGTCATAATAGTAATTTATTTAATGAACCATTCGCCGTGCGCATATTTAGCTACGCGCTGAACCCTGAGCGCGGTCTTTGTCAACCGTTTTTTTTATAAACTCCCTTTCCCCGCGCGCGCGCGCGCGCTCGCAGGCCACTCGGTGCTGTCGCTCGAGCACTTCGATTTTAACGGCAAGCGGGAAGGCTGTATACACGGATCGCGCAGCGACCGTGTCATCTCGTACGGCTCCGCACACATATAAACTAAATTTATTTTATTTCAAAATTGCTGTCGGCAAATCAATGCCTTTTCGACTTGAATATACTTAAATTCAGTGCTGTGTAACCCTATACCGGGGTGCCTGGTTACGGCTGCAGAGGCTGAGCGCAGCAGAACCCGAACTCGCAGCGAGGGGTTGCCAGAGTCCTGCCATACGCCGTCCTGCACGTCTGTCCGTGCCAGCGCCACCGACCGTTACCGCCAGGGGAGTTCGCTACCGGCGAAATTGCAATTTACGGCTTCCAGTTTTTTTTACCGTTACGTTATAACGGATTTATTTAAAAATTGAGGAACCAGACGGGCTTCTACCCACGACCTAAATTTATGTGACTGACATCTTGTGTCCCGTCGTATGTTTCAAATTGACTGCTTATTTCTGCAATAAAACTTAGTTCCTAGTTAATTATTTCTTTTATTGCAACTCCTTAAGCGCTTATCGCAATCTATATAGGTACACCCGAACGGGGACTTGTCACACCAGAGAGTCATTCACTGTTAAGTTAATTGTGTGTGCCACGCACGAATGGTGGTATTTGTCAAGGTCTTCTGCAATTGCCTTCCGCATAATTGCTGCATTATCTGTCACAACGGTCACTATTTTCGGAAAAAATTGCCAGTCTTGGCAAATGTCTCTGATGACCGCTGCGGTGTTGGCAACTGTGTGGGACATACACTTCTGTAGCCGCCAAAGTTCATGAATTTATTTTGAAATCTGCGACGAAATGGATAGTTACGCTAAGGTATGTTTTATTATTCAAAGCTTTCCAGTAATCTGAGGTTAGGGTCACAAATTCGGCATTTTTTAATTTTTCAATTATGATCTCCTTGTGTTTGAGATAATACCGCGGCAATAGTTTTTCAGAGACCGTTTTTCGGGATAGCAGAGTGTATTTTGGGTTTAATTTATGTACAAATTTTCGAATACCTTTATCTTCTAGAATGGACAGCGGGTGGAAATCTAGAACAATTAAATCCAAAAGGGCTTCGTCCAGGGCGGTAATTTCATTTTCTGACAAGTCGGCGGCATTTTGTGCGCATAGGCGTAGTTGTCTTTTGCGCTTCGCAGGCACTTGGTGGCTGGGTTCATCGGCGGAAGCCGGAATTTGTTCTGGCGGAAGCTCCTGATTTTGAATCCGAGGTAGATTGGCGCCATTGGCGGGCTGTATGCGATTTTCAAAAGAACTAGAGGCAGTGGTCGAAGAAGTACCGGGACGCCGATTTTCCTCTTCTTCCAGCTGAAGTGTTGGGAGTACGGAGGTAATGACACAACGAGTCTCGGTATAATAATGTATATTTATTCAGTGAATTGAGATTCCTATATACTAGGGCTTATTACTATATGGGGAGTAACATGTGTTACAACAGGCAAAATGTGTCTTTGTTACTGTTCAAGGTTTATAGTCCAAGGTTGCTCCATAAAAGGAGTTGCTATTTTTATTAATTCTTAGATCTATTTAATATTATTTATTTGTTCGAATCAGCTGTGAATCAGCTGAGACTACGCACACTGCATCTCTCCCCTTATTTTTTTAGACAAAAATTGTAATTTAATTTAACAGTGTTTGGCTTACATACATTTAATCTACCTATGGATATAGTATACATAATGGATTCTTAAACTATCTTAATGCTACTTGAAATGTTTACAATTTGTCTTATGTTTACATTACATGTGCTCTATATGGGTATGGAAGACATTGTTTCATGATACTTTCATATTATGTTTCTAAGTAGTTAATATGATGTTAATTGACCACTCTCTGTTATTGATGGATATAGCGGTCCCTTATTTGGGTGGATCGTCTGTTATTTGTCATGCCGTTTTTTAATATTAAGGTTTATAATTATAATTATTCACTGTACTGCACTCGAACTGCGCGTCGTTGACGCGTCCGGTGACCTTGATATACCTGACAGTTACAATTAGGTTTAAAGACATTTATTCTCATATAAGATATACATCATTTCCATGAGAACATGGTTATTAACACAGATACATGTGTTTACTTGGTTGTTGTCACCGCAAGAATGCGCAATCATATTTTAAGGTAGACAACATATACAACAAGATTAGATAATAAACAATAACAACAATTGACACATGCAAATATTGAAACGGTACAGAGGTAGGTTATTATTTTTTAATTGGCTTTCATTACTCATTCAACTCATTGATGTGTTTACTTATAATTTCTGGTAACTTAATTTTAATGGTTTGCTAATATGTATTCAGTGAGTCTCTTTTTGAATGTGTTGAATGAGTTTACATTTTTAATATCGGGCGGTATTTTATTGTACAGGAGCGCACCCTCAAACGTAACTGTTTTTTTACCATAATTAGTACGTATTTTAGGCAAGGCAAGGAAGCTAGCACGGCGTGGATTAATGCGGAGGTTTGGAATATTTTTTCGTTTGGTAAATAGTAAGTTCGTGTGGATGTCCTTTTTTATTGTTTTTCTGATAAAAATGCAAGTATTATATATGTATAGCTGTTTGACGTTCATCAATTTCGTTTCCGAGTAAATCTGGTTTGTTGGTGTTAGATAATGATAGTTAAAAAGCATTTTGATAATTTTGTTTTGTAAAACTTGTAGTTCTTTTATTTTTGTTTTAACAGCACTTCCCCATAGCTCGACAAGGTACAAAAGATGCGGTTTTACAAGCCCGTTGTAGAGAGTGAGACGTAGTTGATTTGGAATACATTTAGTGAGGTTACGAAGAGACCCGCGAAGTGTTGCCATTTTTGTTTTTATGTAATCGATATGGATGTTCCAGGTTAAGCGTGAATCAATGTGTAGACCGAGATATTTTTCGTGGGTTTTCTGTTGCAATGGGATATTATTTATTGTAAGAGGTGCGTGTGGAGGTATGGGCTTATTATATATTACAATTATTTATATGATTTTGAGATCTAACTACTCTATCCTATTATTATTTATGCAATTTTTGTATAATTAGTCTTTTTATCCATTGATTAGAGAATTCAATCAGTAGAATAGTAAAGAGCTCCCTCGATCAATGAGAAAGTCAACAATAAGAATTATCAACCCTAAAAAGATCTGGTTTAAAAAAGTAACACTTTAAGATTTATAAGGAGACGATGGAAGAATTTAATTAGCAAAAGTATATTCCTTTCTTCTGAAATGTTAAACTATTGTGGAAACTAGAACACTAACATATATGATTCATTATGAAATATCTAGAGATAACTAGAAGTAGTCAGATCGAATACAATTTTGGAGTTCAGTACAGATTCAAAATACTAACTGCGCTGGCTCGATACTCATACTTCGTTGAACTTAAGCTCTAGTTATGCTAGGATAACTTCTATGAGTATCTTCTATGCCATTATAGATAGATTTCTGTATCAAATGATTATTAGAAGGAGTTGTAAACTAAATTTTAATATATGAAAAATGGATGACTGACTATGTCATTTCATGAGATAATATTGAACCGCTAGAATCATCTCCTTATTTTCCCCAACAGTATAACTTTGTTAATAGCTAATGGCAGCTACCGGACTGAGAGTCAGAATAGGCTTCCTTCGTGTACAGAATAGGCTTCCTTCATGTCTATCGGATGCAAGAGATTTCCATACTTGGAATCAAAATATTTTTTAAAATCCTTTCCTGGATTCGATTTCTCTGTTAATTCTTAATTTTACAAGCCATAAAAAAAGCCATATTTCCCGGATACCGAATGAACACCAAGTCAGATCTTTTTACAGGTTTTAAGGCACCTGTTTTCAAGAATTGTTTCTTGAATTCACCATTCTCTCAATTTCTTTGATATTTTGAAAGAAAAACGTTCTCTACGTTAAAATCAACACAAATCCTCTCATTTATGGATTAAGTGAACTCTTCTATTCTTTTATATACCTAGAAAACTTATTATTTCATATCTGAAATCATACGCCATACATATACGATAAATGTTATTATCTCCTTAAATGGATAAATTAAGTATATGTTCAATGCTATGTTCTATAAACATATAAATATATTTTTACTGGTCTGTAGACATACACACTTCTCACGGGTATGCTAATATTGATTTCCTTCGATTATCAATATAAATCCTTCTTGTATAAAGGATAGAGTGAACGATCTGAGTTCTGATAAATACTTCAATAAACTATATATTCTTATTTGCAAAATTATTATGTTTCTCATATAATTGATGTAGAAACATGTTCTTTTATTTCACTGTACTCTTTGACAAGACCTTTCGTAGTTACTTTAATTAACCATGATTATTGATCACCGCAGACACTGTTCAAAGATCCCATCTAGTTCTCTTCTAGAAGATAGATCTTAGGCCATTCTTAGCAAAATGTTAGGGATGTTCAATAATACATTTGTAAACTGAGATTTCATTCATTTCTTTAGACTAACCTCATCACTATTGCAAAACAGGTTCCATTACCAAATTGCACAATAAAACATTAATCAATATTACACAACTTTGTATTTCTAATCACGACATTCCTCTCTTATTTATGGATTAAGTGAACACTTTTATTCCTTCACAAACCCTGAAAACTACTTATCCTTTAGTATTTGAAAATCATACGCCATTCGTAGACGATAAATAAATGTCATTCCTTCTCATGAAGACATGTGCACTGATTACTTGTTATTTTCCTCAGTACGCTTCGACAAGAAATCTCCAAAACCTTTTGTACATTATTTCCTTATTAATGTCAATCAAACAAGATGTTATACAGGATTCGTCAAGACTCTTTGTTTGACGATTCATATCCCGGCCATTCTTAGCGAAACATCGTCTGATCCACAATATCAATGGAATGAGTATTTGCCCTTTCTTAGACTAATAATCACACTACTTTTAAAACAGATTCCTTCATCGAATCGCACATTATCTCAAAAATACATTAATTTTCATGCTATCATGATATTTTATGTTGAAAAATGAAAACTCCCAAAATCTACTTATTCTGTTAGTGATGTCTTTGAACAGCGTATTTTTCTACCAAATTTCTTATTTTCCAATGTTATATTATTCGACTAAAGAATTATAAGATTTTGTCTATCAGGTTCATCTCTATTTATATAAGTCTAAATATTTTGATAATAATATAAATTTAATCTCCTACTTTAAATTTAGATTTTGATGTGATAAAACTACCAAAGATTTTGGTTTGGCATCATTAAATCAAAGAATACCTTTTAACAGAGGCTACAGATATCTATAATATTATAATAAAGAACACTGAATGGTTTTGAGTTGAACGCTATGAATATTTCAATTAGATAAATGATATTTGATGGATTTATAGTTGAATAAAGTATTATGCTTATTAAATGAAGATTGGCCGAATACTCGGAGGTTAAATAGTTAAAGTGATACCCAAATTCCCAAATAAGTAATGTGTGTGCCTATCTCTACCCCGAAAATAGCCTATTCTGCTGTGAGCAATGCTAGAGGAAATTCCTTACATTTACATTTAATCGTGTAAAGTGGTGTATGGGACCCTAATTAAGCTTCTAAATGCGTTCGATGAGTAAGTCGATATTTGTGTCTAATTGTCTCCCCCTGACGCGGATAATGAAACTCCAAAGGTGCGTTCAAGTAAGACATTGGCCCTATCCGTGTAGTATTATGGTATACATAAATTTAACGGGAGACCAAGATTCAAAAACCATAGCTGGTATCCAAGGGTGTGGAAATCCCACATGTCCTTCGTAAGGTCCCCTCTTCCTCCGGAAACAACAGATCAATGAATCTTGTAGGCAAATCACTGCACTTATAAATGGCTAGTGTCCAGACTGCCTAATCTGGATAAATTACTGCGAGTCTAAAATGTTCTCGTTTATCACTGTTACAGATAAGAACATTTTATTTGATAACCATGTACCAAAACATCATTCTGGCATAAAATTTGCTTTCTAGCTTAAAACACAAAAATTCCCAACAAAATTAATTTAATATTTAAACATAAATCCGACAGTAATTCCCCTTATAATTGTTTACTACCTCAAAATGCCAGAGACTATGTTACTCGTCCGACGATCAAGTAAAAGTGATCCCAACTCCTCAAATGTTCCCCATTTATACTAAAAATGTCTCCACGAATTACTCTTCTTTCTCAAATGTCACATCTGCTTCATATTATACTTTCACACTTGGTCCTCAACTGAACTAGCTCCTCAAAGGTGCGTCTACACTTGCACCACTCGCCCGCATCAGATCATCGTCGCGTAGCATGATCGCGTGTCACGATCACGGGACGTTGCGCCGATCCGATCACTCGAAATCCATTTGCTACGCGTATCACACACTTGTATCGGAAGAGTGCGGCATTATCGGCGCGCCGACAGTAAGCGTCCAAGCAGCGCGATACGCAGTCATGCCACGGCACGGTGATCGGACACGAGCAAATGACACAAGTGTGGACGCACCTTAAGGGAACGCAAGAATAGGTATGTAGGCACTTATAATTTAACGATTTGTTTACTTTTGTAGTTTAGGTAGTATACCTATAGGTATTTTTATCTAGTAACTATAGTTTGATGTTCAAATCTGTTTTATGAGATTAATAAGGGGTGGAAAAATATGATTATATGAAAAAAAAAGTAATGTCGAACACATATGATCGTTACATTAGTACTGAAAGAAAAAATATATATACATTGGATTTAGAAGGATATAAAACTTGAAATTATCAAAAATAATTAATCTAATACTAAAATACGTACTTTCTTAATTATTTACTAAACATCACTATTTTGACCATTAAAGTTATTTCTAATTTTGGTAATATTCGTTTACATCCATGTGTTATGTTGGTTAAACAATGTGTATATAAAAATATATGTAGTCCTGATTCGCGGTTTATAACAAGTTCTATGATAAAATTTAAATCGTAACTAAATATAAAGCATTTAAATACAATTTAAAACAATATTAATCAGTTATGTTATTATAATGGTGGTATTTTTCCTACCTTTTTTATGTCTGTTCCTTTATCATAATCTTATTCAATAATTCTTACTACATTTCTTATTAATTATGAATATAATTTATCTATAACATAGTTAGGCTCGCAATACAAATAGCTAATTTTACATTACAATTTTTGACACATGGTTACGCATACACACACAAATTTATGAGTATATATATGTATAATACTTAAACCTAAGTAGTCTTAGTATTTTATTCTACAATGTATTAGTATGTTTTACTAATTAATTTACGCGCGCTTTGATGTTGTAACAATATATATATTTCACAAATTATTAATATATTTCTTTAGTTATAAATTATGTTGGCTTCTTATTGGTCATTATTTTACTTTTATTTATTTGAACCGGACGTTGCCGAGTTATTTATTTATTTAATTTAATTTTTCATTTTTCTTTTAATTTAATTTGTCAGTTTTATTATTTTATTATCGTTTATTTGTTTTAGTTTGTTCCGCGGTAATTTTTCATATATCATTTCTTTTTATTCTATACCGTCTTGGTTTTGGTTTTATTTATTTCGGAAATGTTTTGTTTTCTAAACCTCTTTGTTACATTTTATCAAGACCTCATTTTTTTCTTTTATTATTTACTAGCTTCTGCCCGCGACTTCGTCCGCCTTAAATTCGTTTATCGCGGATAAGGGCATTTTTCCGAAATAAAAAGTAGCTTATGTCCTTCCCCGGGACTCAAAATATCTTCATACCAAATTTCATCCAAATCGGTTCAGCGGTTTAAGCGTGAAGAGGTGACAGACAGACAGACAGACAGACAGACAGACAGACAGACACACTTTCGCATTTATAATATTAGTATGGATTATAAACCTCTATTATATTTATTTTTCATGTAGGTACCTTCTTGGTTTATTTTAACAGTATTCTTTGTACATTCATTACTATATCGGTGACGTCGTTATTTAACAAGTACCATTTCCTTTGACAAAGGCGCGTCGCGTCCTTTACCCTGGGGAATATGGTTTTCGATGACTCCATAACCGAAGTCATACATTGTGCATTACTTGAAGATGTCTGCTAAGATACACTGCACAATATTTTCGTGATGGGCCGACCGGTCATTTATTTATTAAGGAATACAAGGAATTATTATAAGTGCGCGCACACTTCAATTATTGTCCCTATTAGTGGGTATTTTCAGACAGTTCTTTTAACACATCCTCAAGAAGTATAATTCCTTCTTATTTTCAATAACCATTCCATGTGTCCAAGGATCTTCGCGATTGGTAACTCGACCGAATCATAATCAGATTTCAAGGATATCCCTGCCTGCCTTGTATCCTGTGTATCTTGCTAGGAGGGGTTACTTCGCTTAACAGCGTTTCTTTGAGAGCTGTTTAATGTCGAAAGCCTCTTTTTTTTTGGGTTCCGTTGCCAAAATGGCAAAGGCTGATCCCTTATAGTTTCAATGTACATACTTATAATTTATTTTATAGTGTCATTTATTTCCGACATATTTATTTGTTTATTTTATCAAATTTCTCGCGTTTTTATTTTCCTCGTATAGCGTAATCCTTTACTTTCCGCAGAACTTCATCAAACAATGATTTCAATAGCTCTTAGGTGATCAGGCTAATCCATCGTCGAAATACTTGTTATTTTTTTTCCACATTACGGCTGACATTATGCTCTCTGTTACCCTTATTATATTTATTTTATTTTGAGTTTTGTACACATTTTTTTTACATGTTTTTGATTTGTATATACATTACGTGAGACTTTATTTTGTTATTAGAATATATCTATTTATTTATTTTATTTTATCCATTATCGGTATTTTTCATCGTCGAGGATTATTTAATTGTCAACATCAAGCGTCGCTATATATTTATTTTTAATTGTATATTTTTTTGAATATGTTTTTTGTTAGAATTTTAAGTACACTTTATTAGTTGGTATTTTGTTTTTTTTCCGGTTATTGCAAATTACTTAATTAAATAAAGTTACGTTACATTTCCCAGGTTTATTTATACATTACTAATAGCACTTACGTACCACAACATAATCCTATTAATAATATAGAATGTAAGACATAAAATAAGAAAACAAAATACAATGTGGGTACGCAGAGATTTGTATCTACGGTAACCTAACAAAAAAAAAAAACCTTAATTTACATTTACTTAATATTTTCTTCTGTTTCCGCGATTATTACTCATTGAAATAAAACATTTACTTGTAGTGCGCTCCAAATAAAATTTTAAGGTAAATGCTCGAATGACAATCTTATCAGTCGTCTTTTGTCTACGATGTAGAAATCCCAGGACCGCATTTAGACGTTGTTAATAACATGGTCTTTCAGTTTACGTTTAAAAATATATATTTTTTTACATTCTTTGACTTGTTTTGATAACTGGTTGTAGAATAGTGCTCCTTGGAACCCAATGTGTTTCTGGCCAAATTTAGTACGCGCTGGTTGGAGACATAGATTATTAGAGTTACGTAGCGGACGTATTCCCATTTCATTTTTGGTCTTAAATTGTATTTGGGTATGGATTTTCTTATCTAGTATTTTCCTTATAAGTAAACAAATATTATTGTAATATAATTGATTAAGGTTCATAATTTTAGTTTCTGAGTAATTTTTTTTGCTGGATGTAAGATAATTGTACCGAAAAAGTGACTTTACAATTTTATTTTGAGCAATTTGTAGATTTTTGAGCGTTGTTTTATTAGCAGTACCTCATATCTCTACGAGATAGTTAAGGTGGGACTTTACAGGCGAGTTATAAATGATATATCGCACTTGGCGAGGAAAACATTGTTATAAAGACATCCACGTAAAGATGATAGTTTAGATATAATTTTATTAAATGAGGCTTCCATGTTAATGCGCTATCCAGTAATAATCCTAAATACTTTTCTTCTGTTGATTCTTTTATGTGTATTTTATTTATTGTTAATGGCTTTTCGTCAGTAATTTTCTTATTTTTGGATTTAAAAATTAGATAGCTCGTTTTTGCCACGTTTATAGTAAGTAGGTTACGTTAGACTTCCTAAGCGATCGAAGCTTTCGCTACCGTTTGGAGGGAACATACTCGGCCCTCATCCCATCCGCGCTGGCGTCCCGCAAGGCTCAGTGCTGTCCCCCACTCTCTACTCCCTGTTCACGAACGACATTCCCAGGCACCCCAAGGTGCATCTGGGGTTGTTTGCGGATGTGTCTCTATGCGACTCATTGCAAGCCTGCTCCTATTCAGCGGTACCCACAGGAAGCAATCAATGGCCTAGGTCAATGGTTCTCTCGGTGGCGTATCGAAGTCAATCTGATCTTCTGGTTTTATTGACAAATGGCTGAGCCTCCGAATACATATATTAACGGATAACTGTTATTGGCCCCGTAAACCATTTTATGTAAACTGAACTACTCATGGCTGTTGTTATCCTGAACACCAATAAATAAATAAATACCTTTGTCTCACCTTCTCGCCTGTTCTATTTGTTTGTTTTGATTTATTTAGTTGCCAGTTATTCATTTGGACTTTGCCAATTTGCTGCGTTATTACACGACACAATTAATGGTAATTTTTGATCGTTCATTTAATTACACACGGTGCCAGCGAAGAATCCGAAAGATTTTAACTGCATATTCTATGTCATCAGAAGCAAAAATGTTTAAACAACCCCAGTCAATTCCAGTTTTGAAGATATTAACACTTCTTGACAGACTCCCAAAAACGGAGGTGGTTCTTAATTCGATTGTATTATGTATGTATGTATGTAAACACTTTATTGTACATAGTATCCAGTTACAAAAGCAATAAACTTAAAAGATATATAAGTACAAAGGCGAACTTATCCCTATTAGGGATCTCTTCCAGTTATCCTTTGAGCAAGTGAGTGAAGATATAAGGAAGATAGACAAACTAACACCATGTAAAAATTATATGTATATCAATAAAAATAAATAAATAGATATATATCTACATCTACATAATATATAACTATAAATAAAATATAACAATAATATTTAATAAATATAAATCATATTCAACCATTTTACAAATCACTGGAAAACCAAAACTTATTCAATTTACTCTTGAGTGATGCGACTGTCTGAAAGACAACGGCAGCTCGTTCCACAACTTAACCGCGTGTACCGTAAAAGACCTGGAATATGTTCGCGTCTAGTTAGATGGTATGGCAAGTGTCAGGTTGGTGCTTGACCGCAAGCGATGTTGACTGCCAACAGCCATATAACTAAATCTCTCAGAGAGGTAAGGAGGAGAAGCCGGATAATAAAGTATTTTAAAGAGCAATGACAGGATATGTACGTCTCTGCGCCGGCGGATCGGCAACCATCCGAGCTGTGCGCGATAATTTGAAACATGGTCATACTTCCGCAAATACGTACCGGATACAGACATTTTGTAAACGCTCAAGCCTATCAAGCAGCTCTTCTCCGAGATTCAGAAACGCAATATCACCGCAATCTAAGAGAGGTAGTAAGAGAGATCGAGCCAGAGTGAGCTTGGTAGGAAGAGAGAGAAAATTCTGCATCTCATCTCATCTGGTATGTATTCTGATATGGTGGTTTAGAGAGCATTTCAGTGTCAATTGCTTGTTACAAATTCCAAAGCTTTAAGGTTTCAGCCTAGTATGTATTCTGATATGCTGGTTCAGAGAGCATTTCACTGTGAATTTCTTGTTACATATTACAGTTATTGCCCGTGCCCGGCATGAATTTTGATGTGCAACTTCAGACTGCCTTTCTGCGTGAATTGCTTGTTACATATTCCACAGCTGTAAGGTTTCTGCCCGGTATGTATTCTGATGTGCAACTTCAGACTGCCTTTCTGCGTGAATTGCTTGTTACATATTCCACAGCTGTAAGATTTCTGCCCGGTATGTTTACTGATGTGCTCGTTCAGAGAGTTTTTTGCTGTGAATTGCTTGTTACATATTCCACAGCTGTAAGGTTTCTTCCCGGTATGTTTTCTGATGTGCAACTTCAGACTGCCTTTCTGCGTAAATTGCTTGTTACATATTCCACAGCTGTAAGGTTTCTGCCCGGTATGTATTCTGATGTGAACGTTCAGATTGCCTTTGTCTATAAATTGCTTGTTACATATTTCACAGCTGTAAGGTTTCTGACCGGTATGTATTCTGTTGTGCAGGGTCAGTTTGCTTTTCTCTACGAATTGCTTGTTACATATTCCACAGCTGTAAGGTTTCTGCCCGGTATGTCTTCTCATGTGTAGGTTCAGATGGCTTTTCTCTGTGAATTGCTTATTACATATTCCACAGCTGTAAGGTTTCTGCCCGGTATGTATTCTGATATGCTTGTTCAGATTGCCTTTCTCTATGAATTGCTTGTTACATATTCCACAGCTGTAAGGTTTCTGCCCGGTATGTATTCTGATATGCTGGTTCAGATTGGATTTCCGTGAGAATTGCTTGTTACATATTCCACAGCTGTAAGGTTTCTGCCCGGTATGTATTCTGATGTGCCCGTTCAGATGGCATTTCTCTGTGAATTGCTTGTTACATATTTCACAGCTGTAAGGGGTCTGCCCGGTATGAATTCTGATATGAAGGTTCAGATTGGATTTCCGTGAGAATTGCTTGTTACATATTCCACAGCTGTAAGGTTTCTGTCCAGTATGTATTATGATGTGCTGGTTCAGATACTTTTTCTGTGTGAATTGCTTGCTACATATTCCACAGCTGTAAGGTTTCTGTCCGGTATGTATTCTGATATGAAGGTTCAGATTAGATTTCCGTGAGAATTGCTTGTTACATATTCCACAGCTGTTAAGTTTCTGCCCAGTATGTATTATGATGTGCTGGTTCAGAGAGGTTTCCTGTGTGAATTGCTTGTTACATATTCCACAGCTGTACGGTTTCTGCCCAGTATGTATGGCAAGGTGTGTATTTAAAGCAGATTTCGTTTCAAATTCCCTGTTACATATTCCGCAGGAGTGTACTATGTTCTCCAAGTGTGTACGTGTATGTTGGAGGAGGAGATTCTTACAAGAATACTGTTTTGAACAAACTTTGCAACAGTAAGGCGTCTTCGTCGCGTGTTTCTGTATGTGTTTTATTAAACTAAGCTTCTGTGTGTACCGTTTCCCGCAAGTGTCGCATGTGTACGCTTCTTCCTCGGCGCGAACCCTAAAGCAGTCATGATGCACTTCCTTCATATGCGTCGCGAGACTCGATTCATGGTCAAACGTCGCGTGACATAACTGGCACGCGTACGGCGCCTTATCGCCGCGGAGGCGCTCGAGCCTCACGGAACAAGTCATCGCGAGCTGTTCCCGAGCGCGGGCGGACACAGACCGCGCCGGGAGAGCCCCCGCGCCGTCCAGCCCGGGACATGCCACTGGAACAAACACTGAAATTCTGAGCAATCAAACGGAATGCACTTTTTGCGTGGATTTTCTATACAGATGTCATGAATCAAACTCAATTACTGGTTTACAATTTAATTATAACTTTAAAACACCTACTAAAAAATTATAGACAATGACACAATTAATCATTATGATCACTATATTCATAAATAAAACTGTCCGATCTGAGAGCCATGACCAGAATAATGATTATTCCTCTCCCTAAAATCATCGGTCATGAAATTGGCGCCTAAAGACGCCGCTTAGAAACACGAATCGGATTGGTTCACGAGTTCTGAAGTCTCGTCGTGGGCTCATTTAATTTTACCCAATCAGAACGCATTCTACATGTTGCCATGCATCCGACTCGAGCATCGTCCCGATGTACGCATTCTTTCAACAAAAGTTATTAAACGGGTACTCACTAAATAAATTACACGATGACTACTCTGATGTTTTAAGGAGTACAAACCTACTTACACAGTCAATGTTTGTAAAATTGCCGTTTTAACAACGTAAACTTGTTTACAACTTGTTTTTGACTGAAGCTCTACATTTCATAGGTCTACTAAATAAAGTTAAATTCCCTCCGTAGTGTTACGTCAAAGTCGTAAAATGTCCAAATGCCCAGGTCGTAAAATAACCAGGTAGTAAAATGTCAAGGTCGTAAAATGGGTGCGGCTCAGGAGCGTTTCAGCCGCCGTTCCCGTGTGTTATGGGATCTTGACAATTATACGTAAGCTTATTTAAATAAAACAATTTAACGGATTATATCGCGTATGTTATCTCACTTGAGTTCCCGACGTTTCTGAAGCTTTTCAGCTTTCCATGGTCACGGTTGGACTGACCATGGAAAGCTGAAAAGCTTTCCGCATCATGCGGATTTTAACCAATTTTGGTAAGGGAATAGCTTGGACATCCAAAGATGGTTTTTGTTACCTTTTTCCCAACTACGGTAAACAAAAGTTTTACGCGGACGAGGTCGCGGGCACCGTCTAGTTCCTTATAAAAGTATTGATATTTAACCGACTTCCAAAAAAAGGGAGGAGGTTCTCAATTCGACGGTTTTTTTTTTTATGGATGTTCACCGATTACTCAAAGACTATTTGACCGATAGAAGGTACTTTCTAGTTGGTCCCATTTAATTTTGGTGAAGATCTGATGATGGAATCCATGAGGAATTGAAGGAACTCCTCAAATATTGTAGGCATACATATAGCGATTTTGGTATTATAAGAAACATAATAAGCATTTGCATTCAGAAAGTGGAACTGATGCAGAAGACCACGGAATGCCATCGGAACTCCTCAATGATAAATTATTTACGGGCGGCGACAAAATATCTTGATTAATTTAGCCAAGCAACTTCATAGTCACAAATTTAAATGTTCCTGATGAGAATGGTACCATCGAAATGATTTGATGATGGAGCCGGAAGGTAGGCATCAGATCTATGTAATAAAATAATGTATCCTAGCCGTGTTTGGGCTTGTTCGAATCGTCACGAGATACACTTTTAAGTAACGGTTAACTAAAAAGTGTAAAATAAATAAACTTTTAAACAAAAAACTAAAAAGTAAAAAATAACGCCATAAATCAGTTTCTTCAAATTACTTACAAGTAACCGTTTGTATACTCAATCTATACAATATAACAATTAATGTTATTTTGGAGTCGGTGCCATCGTGTCACAACTTACTAAAATCGACAATTTTCAATATTTTACAAATTCTTTATATGGCATCGACGCCAAAATAAGATTAATTGTATATACTGTATAGATTGAGTATACAAACGGTTACTTGTTAGTAATTTGAAGAAATTGAATTATGGCGTTATTTTTTACTTTTTTGTTTTTTTTTGGAGTCGGTTTTAGTTTTTTGTTTAATGTTGTTACAGCTAACGTTCATTATATCTTGTGAACGTTATTAATACGAAATTACATATAGTGTTGTTATATCTCGTGAGACGCACCCATTATAAAGCTGTAAAAATGAAATGTCTGTACTTGAAAATTTAGATATTATCGAAGGACATACTTGCCCTCAACCAAAGTGACGACCGCGATCATAATGAGGGTTTTCTAAAATGGAAATATCACCAGGCGCCACCGTGACGTAAGGTCTAACTGACAAGAAGTGTCAACATGGATCTTTCGTTGTGATTGGTGGACCCGCATTAAAAACACAGAATCCCAATAAACTTGCGGTTCATATAAAAAGAAGCAATGCTTATAACAGCGCCATCTCTTCATCCGATTTGACACTGCTGTAAAGGAAGGACTATCGGAATGCGAATAGGTGTAATACATATTCTCATAGATGGCGCTAAGGTTATATACCTTTCAATACAAATAGGTACAGGGGTCAAGGCGGATGGTTAAATTCGATGCGTACGTCACAGTGCTCTCTAGTGAAAGGGAAACACACCTGACGCGTAATCAGGAAGTACCGGGTTCGAGTCCTGGTGTGACCACGTGCAAGAGCAATCGTATTTTTCTTTGCGCTTTGATTTGTATCTATATCGCAATAGATAGTAATGTGGTGTTAATTTTCCCGCATTAAAAACACAGAATCCCAATAAACTTGCGGTTCATATAAAAAGAAGCAATTAAAAGATAAGTTATCCTAAACATACTTGCGACCTATGCAGCTGTATTGGTGACCTCCTTAGCACTTACCTAACGAGGAGTCGCTCGTCCCGCCATCGTCAGCTAACTCCGACTTGACATCACGCTCGTCACCTATGAACGACAGAAGACAACTTGAATATTACATTGTAAAATTAATGAATTAATGTTATCGCATAATCTTAATCAAAGTCCCGAATTAGCTGTATGTTTATAGTTATAATCTTTTTCTAAAGGGAATCCACTTAGCTTTGTACCCGATGAACAATACTCATTATCTGCATTGTTAACTGTGGCCACAACTGCCACGTCGAAATATAAGATGTTGCAAGTGCAAATGACTTTTACACTATATTAGTCTTTAAGTCAAATGAAGTAAGGTTTACTCTTAAACAACAAGAACACAGATGTTGGTCACTTCGTAAGTGAAAGAGCAGTGAAGTTCGTATCAATGCTTAGGATGACGACGATGGGGATTCACTCAAGAAAAATAATTTTTACTATACTATTATGTAACTTTGTTCTTCCAAATACATACAACACTATCATTGCTTATATCATAGCTTGAACGATGCAGGGCCGGGTTATCCTCTAGCAGCAGCATGGCACCAAAATTATTTATGGGTAAACCGACCAAAGTTGACATATTTTTTCTTCAAAGATTAAAGTGCTATCATCCTTCAAATATAGTTGAAATGTTACTGCAACTGGTCGCTAACCTCATTATACTTATTGTTTAACAAAACAATGTCACATATATTAAGGGTACATTAAAAACATTAGTCATATTCATATTACTCTACATTAGCGTGTGGATTACCTCATCAGTCAAGTTTTAAATACATATTTGAGTTTACATAATATAGATCTTGTTTTATTAAAAATCAAAACAAATCCATAATATATATAAGAAGCAGTTTAGTACTCACTTATCACTAAATCCTTATTTCTCTCATCCTCGTGGTCCATTGCCACTGCTGGCTCTTCATCTAAAGAAAAATGAACAGCTTAAACAGTAAATAAGCAGCCATATGCTGATGTTGATGCATCCCACACCCTTCATAATCATAGCTTAATTAAGACACTGACCTAATAGGTTCTCGCCCGTCCCATCATCGTCAGCTACCTCAGACTTGACAACAGGTTCTTCACCTATAAGAAAGGAAAAATAAGTACCAAATTGAGCATCATGCTTTGATGAGTTTGATTCAGCCTTATTTTCGCACCCTTCATATCATAGCTTGTGCGAAGCAGGGCCGGGTCACCCTCTAGCATTAGCTTGGCACCAAAGTTATCTATGGGCAAACCAACCAAAATTGACATATTCTTTCTTCAAAGAATAAAGTGCTATCATCCTTCAAATAGTTTGCCTATAGGACTCTGTTGCTACAGATGTAATGCTACTGGTCACTTACCTTGTTATACATATTGGTTATTAAAACAATGTCATTATGTCACATATATTAAGGATACATTATGATTCTTAAAAACATTACAGTCATATTCATATTACTCTACATTAGCGTGTGGATTACCTCATCAGTCAATTTTCAAATACATAATTGAGTTTACATAATATAGATCTCGTTTTATTAAAAACCAAAACAAATCCATCATATACGGACGAGGCAGTTTAGTACTCACATATCACAAAGTCCTCACTTCTCTCATCCGTGTGGTCCATTGTCACTGCTGGTTCTGCATCTAAAGAAAAACAAACCGCTTAAACAGTAGATAAGCAGCCATATGCTGATCTTTATCTATCCCACATCCTTCATAGCTTAATTAAGGCACTGACCTAATAGGTTGTCGCCAGCCCCATCGTCGTCAGCTACCTCAGACTTGACGACAGGTTCTTTACCTATAAGAAAGGAAAAATAAATACCAAATTGAGCATCATGCTTTGATGAGTATGATTCAGCCTTATTTTCGCACCCTTCCCACTCCTTTCTCAGACTACAGTAACTTGCACTCACACATTCACACTGCGTGAAAATTGTTTCATCACTCATCTTAAGTTTACTTTTATTTGTTAATTTCAATTTTTCTTTTAGAAATGTTAATAGTCGCATTATTTTCGCATCTCTCGTCTATGACTCGACTTCCACGACACACAGGCTATGCCTAGTATGGAAGACACTGTTTAACATTGATAAATTGCTGTAACTTTCTTTGGTAAATAAATAATTTTTATTTTTATTAGTATCTACTGAATTGAGCATCATTCTTTAATAAGTTTGATTCAGCCTTATTTCACATGAGAACTCGTAGACATAAGCACAGCTTACCTAAGATGGAACAGCAGCAATACTGGTCTAACTTAGGTACCAGTGAAAAACTAGATTACCTCTCGAAAACGCCAGTGTTACCCAAAATATATGATTATGAGCAAAATGGTTGATTGCAGATGTAAAAAAAAGAAGTACCTACATGCATACCAGGGAGGCCCTCCCGACAATCTACCCCAGCTTGTTGCATAAGGTGGGGCAGTTAAAGAGGCCTCAGCTCATAACTGGAGTGATAACTGGACATGCCTTATTAAACAAACACTTACTCTAGGTGTCACCAATAGCCCTGTCTGCAGGCATGCATGAAGGCAGAAGGGACAGCTGCCCATGTCATTCTGGAATGCACAGGGGTGACTAAATACCGGGCACAACACCTTGAAACTCCAAATTAGGTCACTCCCAGAAGTCATTAGCTACTTCAAGGGTCTACTAGGGTTCCTGGTATAGTTGGGTTGGCAAGAGTGGTAGTGTCACCAAAAACCAGCCTGTGCATACCTATAAATTACCTAAGACTTGTAGAGCTCTCTGCAGCCGCTCCCGCAGCTCCTTCTGGCTGCGTTGCACTTGCAGCTTGAAGTTGCTCGCATTTTGCAGCTGCCCCACACACTCCTCACAGATACCACATTTGTCAGTACCAACATCGAGCTGTAAATTGACAACAGCTCAATATCATTGTATTGGTTAAACAGTGGCAGATTTACCCCAAGGCCCAGTAGGCCTGGGCTTAAAGCAGCGAGACATTAGGGGCGACTGAATCTATTTCGATAAAAGTTGGCAAGGAAGTAAATTCATATTGATGGTGGAGGAAAGGGATAAGAAACATTTTCGTGATACTTAATTATACTCCTAATTAAATGAGTTACTTGGGTATATTACCAAACGCCACCAATGTCTGTAGCTTATCTTATTTCTCCTTTCCACCGTAACACTGCTCGTTATCGTGACTTTTGTAACTACAACACTTTTTTTCCCACGCTGAGGCCTGGGCGCACAGATGTAATACTATATACTTAATGGGAGCTGAGAAAAGGGCGGCTGGCACTACACGCCTTAGGGCGGCCAAGACTGTAAATCCGCCAAGTAGTTAACAACTTTTTTAGTATGTGTTAACTATTTTTATCAACTGAAGTTAATGTAATAATTCCATTTAACAATATCAACATATAGATAGTGTGGTAGAGTAACAGAGAAATGTTATTTACTTGTATTTCAAAGCATTCTTTGAGCATGCCTGAATATATCTCTAATTTGTCGCTGTTAGTGTCCACCTGCGGCCTTGTAAGACAACAGGGACAGGATGACACCGCGTCCAGTGCATTGATAGCGACTTCATCAATCATTGTTGCAAAAACAATAACTATTTGTACCGTACTTTAACTAAAAAAACAGAATTAGAAATGGTGTATTATTATTGTGACACTTGTGATTGTTGTGATTTGACACTGTCATATTGACAGTGACAGCGTTATAATGGCGTCGACTCATCTCGTACATTCGGATACTTCACGAAAAATAGGCGATTGAGATTTATAATCATAATCATAATGGAAGGAAGAAAGGAAGGTAAAAAGTACTATTTATATGACCATGTAAAGACTGACGTAAAATCCATTTCACGATACTCAGATCGTACGTATACTCCGGTTTTGGCGAGTGTGTTCCGCTAGAGTTACTGTAAAGAAGGCAAATCACTTTTTACCGTAGACAATATAATCTAAAAAAACCTGTCAACAATGCTGTTATAAAAAAAAACTGACGTAGCGAATAGCGTAGCGTCGAGAAAATTATATAGTTAGTGTAACTTGTGTTGTTCGGCGTATTTTTGCACTAATACGTGTTTATGTAAAAGATAAATAACATATTGTTTCAAAATGAATCAGGGCGAAAGGAAATGCTTTGATTGGAAGCCGTCATCTAATATCTGCAGGTGTTGCCTCTCGGAAGGCTGTAACAAGGATATTTCATCTGTCTATTACTTTTGCGGCGAAAAAGAGGTTTACGCCGATATGCTGCAGGAAACCCTGGACATTCAAGTAAGAAACATAGTTGTAGATTGCTCCTTTTCCATATTATATTAAGTTATCTAGTTTAGGGTTAGAGTGTAGCAAAGGAAACCCAGGACTTAAAAATATTCGATGGTGGGTTGTCAGACACATATTTTTTATGGAATTTATTTTACAAAATATGCTATAATGAACGTGTTAATACTTTCTTCGGTTTCCGCGATAGTTACTCATTTAAATAAAACAATATAATGGATTATATCGCGTCAGTCAACCTGTGACCATGGAAAACTGAAAAGTTTCCAAAACGTTGGGAACACAAATGAGATAATATATGTGGTACAATCAGTTAAATATATTTTTCAAATGAACATGTTGTTTAAGAAACCCTTTTAATCAAAAATAGCTAAGGTATTGGCTATTATTTTGAAGAAACTTTGAAACTTGGATTTTTTTTTGGTGGTGGGATATGCAAAAATTTGTAGGGCATAACATGGTTTTTAAACATGAGGCATTTTAAATTATCCTTAGCTACCTACATCTGAATTTTATATATAATAAGCTGCGAAGGTCCGAATCTAGGGCTTTCACTGGCTAGGATCCGTGCTGACATAGAGCAAGCAGAGGGAGAGCAGCTCTTGCCCGCCGTGATAAAGCTTGGGAGTCATGCAAAGCGCAGAACGGAATATGGGTGGCTCTGCTTTGCCACAAAATGGCTGCTCTCCCCACAGCACCAAAGCTGCAAGCAAGGCAGAGTCGGACAGCTAAGTTCTAAGTTTGCAAAGTAGGCACAAGGTCAGCGAGCAACCGAAAGGCAGAAAAAGCGCCCCCCCACCTAGTCCTTAATTTCAAAAATATGTATACATCCAAATTCCTAAAATATGAATACTCTGTGGTTTATAAATTTTTTTACATTATTATTACAAAATTAGCTGGGTTCGGGGATATATATCAATGTATAAAAAGGTAAAATATCTTACTTATACTTAACAGATTCCTGCCCGGCATGGTATTGCCAGTAGACTGATCTGCGACGACTGTATAGCCCGGCTCCGGGATGCTCGAGCCTTCAAGCAAAATATACTGCAGAGTGAAGCCTCGCTCAGACAATACTATAATACATTGAAGCATAATGATGGTTAGTAAATTGAGCACCCACAGAATTAACTATAAGCTGCAGCCATTGCCATAATGACAGGTAATTATAATTATCAGTCTCTGGAGAAATTTGGTCCTGCTACCTATAAGAAATTATTTAGCGAGAATTGATTTATTAAATAGGTATACATATCACTTAACGACATGCAACTTTTTGAATTCAGTCAGACAGCAGTTAAATAGATCTGTTTTACTGAAATCCGTTTCAGAGGGGCTACTCCGAAACCCGAAGAATGAAGTTCATATGGCGCCATCCCGCTCACTCAAATACAGCTTCACATGAGAGCAAGAGGGACGGCATGTTACGAACTTCGAATCTCGAGTTTCGGAATAAATAATTTGCCAATTTGTTAGCTTAGACTTTCAATGTGGTTGAAGCTGCAAGTAAATTTATTTATTTTAGTTTTCATTTTAACCCATGTGAATAATAATTAAATTAGGTGTTAGCAACAAAAAATAAAATTAACAAATTTAAAATTACCCAAAAACCTAAAATAATACGATGGCATTTCTGGGGTCCATATGTATGGCACTCTATCTCATTATAGGACATGCCATCATGTCAATACTTAGTGTTTTATTTAATCCTTAAACAAGCTTTTAAACCATACAGACCACCAATTCCAAAATGGTTTGTGTATTGTTTTTACCACTCAAAAGACTTGTGACAGAACTTATGACCAGACTAAGTAATGGTATTCAGGTGTGTGTTGGTACTGTCTCGCTCGCATCGCATCAGGGAGGCAACTCGTTTGCGCATTATTGCTTGCAAACTATCAACGCGAGCCTCTGCAAACATACCTGATGCGCTGCAAAAGCGGGGCAGCCCTAACAACATCTTGAAACCATTATTGTACTGCACGCGTAGGGCATTCAGAGATCTCTGCGTACATTTGACCCACAGGCTACACGTGTAGAAAGTCTGCAAATCAAAGCCTGCATCGTTCACCACGCCCCAAACGCCGAGCGGGCCAATGAGCAGAATTTGTAATAAGGGACGCATTTATTGCTCGCGCGCATCAAAGGCAGAGAAAGCTAATACACTACATGCTTGGGGTTTTTCGGCGTAAGCGCCGGATGCAAGAGTACAATGAAATCGAAGATGTTATTATGTTTTGTTAACATTTAAGTTAATCACGTAAAAGATAAAGGGAAGAATGACATTCTTACATAATTTAGCCGTTTATTAATCTGTCGTTTGTACAAACGAGATAAAAAACGGAAAATGAAGACGTGTTTTCGGATAACTTTTCTATCGAGGAAATTTTCAAGAAACACATTTCGGCATTAATCTTTGAATAGCTTATATAGAAAAAAAAAACACATCTGAAAACCAGCCTGTATTATAAACTTTATTTGACAAAATTCACGCAAAAAAATAGCTTACATTTTCGATGCATCTCCTTAAAAAGGGTTATTTTGACATCCCACGAGCGCGCGAACCTGCGGGCCAACATGTTGCTTCTCACTGCCATAACCGTACGCTCCCTCATCACATCGAGATCATGGAAGAGATCCTCTAAATGGTAGCATTAGTGTAAATATGTTTAGTGCAATCTTTGGCCCCGAGATACAGGCCCGGCCTAGTTCGGGGTCTGCAACATATTTCAGTGTATTATATTTAAGTTAAGTTTTGTGAAATAAATTTATTCTTATTCTATTCTTGTTTTATATTGTTGATTATGCACATTTTTTCAGACATCAATACAAAGTCAGACTTGGACGTGGCGGATATGAAGGCAGAGCTGATGCCTCTTGAAGGAGACTGTGGCATGGAGTGTCGTGACGACACCAGCGTGGATGACGAGGTTGAGGCTGAGGGTTCTACAGAGGAAGCTTGTAAGTACAAACATTTCTTAACGTTACTGTGGGGCTGTTCATAAATGACGTCATCTATTTTCAACCCCTCCCCCTCCACCAAATAAAATGATGTCATTTCCATAAAATGCGTTTTTAGCAACAGTTTATAGAAACACGAATTTCATTCCTTGTTTTCTCATTCAAGCACTTTTTAAAGATGCGAAATGATGTCATCTTGGGAATTCCCCCCCCCCCTAAATCGTCATGCTATCATTCAGCATAAGCAAAGCACTAGACGCAATTTTAAAGACGGAAAAATGTATGAAAACGTTTTTATAAGTATTCTAATACTTTTAAAATGCGATTTAATACAATGAACCTTATCGGAACAAAGCAAGATAGCGCACTCCGGCGCTTGCGGCGCTCGGAGCCACAGAACTATATCAAGATAGAAGGAAAGAGTTCGTCGATTTATATGAGAACCGAGCGTGTAACATTTTGCGTAGGTACTTTGACGCCAAGAATGTAATTTAGTGATGGGAAACATAAGCCGCGCGAAAACAATTCAATAAGCATCGATTCACAGATCGATTAGAACACGGCACTGATTCTATACACAGCTACCCCCACCACACCGCGCCACGGCCCCACCGCTGTCAGTCACAAACTTAAACAGTCGGATAACAACATTAGAAGCGGGAGGTTACGTGCGCGCTGCGCGGCGAAGTCCAAAACATCGGACCACTGAAATATTTGTATATATATTTTTGTGCATCGGATGTTCGTGTTCGTTGTGAAAAGAAGTACTTAAAGTACCTTTATTCGTGTGATGACAAACAATTTACTCGTACATAATTGTCATTCAATTATATTACTAAAGTTATTGTAGGTGCATTTTTATCGATTTAAAATATCGGTAAGAACCAACAGAGGAAATGATAATTATTTTCGAGAGAGTTAAATAAAGACATCTCAGAATTTCAAATCGAAAAATATAAATGTAGGTAAGTACTTACCTAACCAATAATTTTCGTTACATTTGTCAGTACCTACTATCTACTCTACCTATATTATAGACAACGCAGTGTGCAAGACGACTGAGTGCGATGGTAATAAAGTTCAGAATCGGATGAGTCAGACGAATAGCAGTAATGAAGTCATACGGTAAGATGAGGTACATAAACAATCTCTCGTAGAAGCGGAGGTTGAAAATAAATCGCATGCGGAGCTATTAAAAAATGGAGAGGCCTGGAAACATCCTAAGTTGGACGAAGAATGGGAGTTGGTGCAGAAGAAGAGACTAAAGAATAGATTTATCGGAGTAAAAGGCAACGCCGAGCCCAGCGTTAATATGAAATTTAAAGCAGCGGAGAACAAGGTGCCTTTGTTTATTTACAACGTGCACAAGGATGTATCGGAGAGCGATATCCGAGATTATATATAACAAAGAACTAAAGAAAGAGTGTCCTTAGTGCGGGTAAAAATGAGAAGACAAAAGGATTATCACTCATATAAGTTGTTTGTTTCGGGTGATAAGTTAGATGTCTTTTTAAACGATGCTCTGTGGCCGAAAGGCGTTTATTATAGGCGGTTTATTTCTGTGAGGGAGAGGCAGGAAGATCGGCGCGAACAAATTAGTGAGAAAGGAGATCTTATTCTAAAATGAAAAGATAATGTCAGATGCACATATAAGCAAATTAATTAGTTTTAACTGTAAGTCTGTTAAGGGGTCTATTGACGAAGTAAGAGCATTATGTGAGATGAGCGATATTGTAGCCTTGCAGCAGACTTGGCTGCTGCCACACGATCTGCCACTGCTTGGAACCATACATAGCGATTTGCACGTTGTAATAAGCACGTAAAATTGACGCTATTTAAAGCCTACTGTCAGACATTTTACACGTGCAGTCTGTGGGTAAGATTTACGCAGAGAGCCCATAATGCGTTGAAAGTACAGTACAACAACATCCTCAGGATGCTGTTGGGGCTGTCGAAGTACTGTAGTGCGTCCGGCATGTTCGCTGAGGCCCAGACAGATGACTTGTTTGCCATTAGGCGGAAAAGGGTTGCCTCACTGCTGAGACGAGTGCGCGGTAGCAGCACGGCCTTTTGAGGGTGTTGGCAGAGCGACTGGACTGCCCGATGACCAAGTACTGGGTCGAGGTGGCTATTGGTAGGAGCAAATAAATTGATTACCATGCATGTCGCTCTTACGGTCACGATACGGCGGCAACGCATTTAAGTTATTATTGTACTTGTTTAAGTGAGCTTTTTATGTCAACTAACATAGTTATAAGGTCATATTGTGTACTAACAACCTATGGATCAAAACGGTCTGAAATAAACAATTTTTTTTTTTTTATTACTCTTCGGTACTTTGATGGGCCAGTAAAGGTGTATTTGTGGAAATGTATAGAAAAAATCCGGCTGATTTTTGTAGGAAATCATTTTTTGCGACCAGTTGCTTCACTTCGATACATTAATTTTTAATACGAGGATCATTCGGAAAACTGTAATAAAATTGCAATATAGAAGTAACCATAACCTGCTTTGCTCATTATATAGTTACATAATAATATAAAAACGTAATTATCATTTTCTCTGCTTTCAAAATTGATTTTAACCGAGTAAGAAAATCGCAGTCTACAGCACTGGGGTACAGCACTATTCTTACTTTTGACAGAAAAAATGAGAAATCGACCTTGACCGCAAATCTACAATTTAAATAGCATATTTTTACATCGCTGGTTTTGAACGCACGCCAACTCTAGCTTGTCAAATTAAAGCCGCAATGGACAACTAGCGTTGGACACACAATCGCCCGCTACTGTTTTGACGGAAATAATGAAATAAATTGTTTTTTTAATAATCACACATATTTTGGGACAAATAGTACTTAGCGATGAAAGGAAATACCACGATTAACAGCTCCAACTTTATTGGTAGTATTTGAACAGTTAATTATTGAACAACGAGTCATTTTGTTTTTTAAACCTGACGTCGCACGCAGACCGCGGTCGGGAGCAGACTGATGTTCGCGGCGAGCAAGTCCGCTGTCGGGGCGAGTTTTCGCCACGCGAGGTACATACACTATTTCCTTCTATCTTGATATATTTCTGTGCTCGGAGCGAATGGAAACAAAAGAAGGTAGCTTTGCAGGCCATGGCCCGCAATTTCGTAAGAAATTATCATTGTGTGGCCCTCGTCGCGCCGCACCCGAAATGCGAGACTTTGGAGTCTATTATAAGGAACAACGTCAATATTTAATTGCATGTTTGAGAAAAAATAATAAACTTCTTTGTTTGACTGTTATGAATATTGCTGTTCAAGCTAACGGAGATTTTGTGATTGGGACCTCCTGAGGCCTCGTGTAGTTTTAAAAGTACAAATTTGAATTTTATCAAATTCGAGAAGGTTCAAAATTCAAAAATCACTGGGCCTCCCCTGAGAGAAGGTTAGACACGTTGTTACTTTTTTTAAATAAAAGAAAATGAGATAAAGAATATATATTGATAGTAATATAGGTTTTATTTTCTACGGAAAAACCTAAAATTCTTAAGTAAAACCTACAGACTTTTTGGAGTATTTTTTCGGTATTCTTTTATTTCACTAATATTGGCTATCTATTGTGATTACAATTCCGATTATTTCAAAATAATAGTGGTTATAGGAGGTGATATGTCTTGCTTTTTTTTCGTTCCGTAGCCAAAATGGCAAAAACCGGAACCATTATAGTTTCCTGTGTCTGTCTGTCCGTCCGTATTTCACATCACAGGCATTTTACTCAAAAACTACAAGATGTACATTGATGAAATTTGAAGTATGGGTGTCTTGTGTGACCCGCTACTTAGTTTAATACTTAAATAAAAAAGATTTCGCGGATATTTTCGGAAATAATCGCTCCTAAAATAGCAGAAATTGTGTCCCCTCCGTCTACTTTCTAAACCTAATGTCGAAAAAATATGAAAAAAAATTACAAAGATGAATCTCAATGAATACTTTCAACGGAAACTGTTTTCAAAATGATCGGATATACCGTTGGAGAGTTATTGCCCAAAAACGGCACTTCCCAACAATAGGACGTAAGTGCCGTGTACATACGCTCTTTTGCTCTTTTTCATATAGCATTTTTTCACCGGTAGTGTACGTTTTTTCGTATGAACGGCCACGGAACCTTACACTGAGCATGGTCCGACATGCTCTTAGTCAATTTTAAGGCTTCCCTTAACTCTAGTATTCATGTGTAGTTTTTTTATTTATTTTTTTATTTGAGGGACTAAGAAAAGCGTCTTGCTGGACCGTCACAGGCCCGAACAGGGGTATTTAAAGCTACAGAAAAATCTGTAACATTTTTCTAGGAATGAGATCTCCTATTCATAAAGAAAATTCAAGCGATTTGAACATTTTCATCCATTACCCATTACCTATGCCAGCCCTATTTTGTTCTGTTGTGATAATAAGGGAAAATAGACTAGATGCAATCTTTTTATTTTTGTTTCTAATTTAAAGAGTTCAATGTAAAATAAACAGAGCACAAGTAAAACAAAAAAATAGTTTATTGCAAAAAATGCGGTTATAAATAAAATTACGGTTAAAATTTTCGCACCAAAACTTAACCTAACGTTTTGATGACGTCACACCTGTTCGTGATTTGCCCAGCTTTTTTATTCCTATGTAGTAAAAATAAGCTTTGGTTATAAAATTGTTGTACTATGGCTAATATATATATTTTCTTCCAGTTGAATGTTCCGGGCTAGACAGCGAGGGGGCTGTCTCGACGCGGTCTGTGTCTGGGAGTAATCTGATTTCGCAAATCAGAACACATACAGATCAGAAACCTTACCGTTGTGAAATATGTAACAAGCCATTCAAAAAGAAAAGCAACCTAAAGGTGCACATCGTAATTCATACAGGACAGAAACCTTACCGTTGCGAAATATGCAACAAGCAATTCACACTAAAAGGCAATCTGAAAGAGCACACCAGAATACACACAGGACAGAAACCTCACAGCTGTGAAATATGTAGCAAGCAATTCACAAAGAAATGTAACCTCAAGGA
Organism: Hedya salicella; assembly: GCA_905404275.2. Lineage (NCBI taxonomy): Eukaryota > Metazoa > Arthropoda > Insecta > Lepidoptera > Tortricidae > Hedya > Hedya salicella. Next base: position 49,034,704 of record FR990097.1, on the reverse strand, counting down.
GCACATCAGAATACATATAGGACAGAAACCTTACCGATGTGAAATATGTAAGAAGCAATTTATTCGGAAAGACCACTTGAAGGTTCACATGCAAATTCATACAGGAATAAGAGGACATAAACCTTACAGTTGTCATTTTGATGATACATGTCAAAAGAGATTTACACAGACTGCCGGTCTGAAAAAGCACATCAGAGGACACGAGAAACCTTACTGCTGTGAACTATGTAGCAAGAGATTCACAAATAAAGAGTACCTGACGAAACACATCAGAATACACACAGGACAGAAACCTTACTGCTGTGAAATATGTAGCAAGAAGTTCACAAATAAAGAATATCTCACGAAACACATCAGAATACATACAGGAGATAAACCTTACCGTTGTGAACTTTGTAACAAGCGATTCACGCAGAAAGGTAGCCTGAACGAGCACATGAGAGTACACACAGGAGAGAAACCTTACAACTGCGAATTATGCGACAAGCAATTTACATGGAAACACAACCTGAAGGAACACATCAAAATTCATACAGGACAGAAACCTTTCCGCTGCCAAATATGTAGCAAACAATTTTCTCGGAAAGAGCACCTGAACAAGCACATCACAATTCATACAGGACAGAAACCTTACAGTTGTCATTATGACAATTGTAACAAGCAATTCACACAGAAAGGCAGCCTAAATATGCATATCAGAATACATACAGGTGTGAAACCTTACAGCTGTGAAATATGTAACAAACAATTCACAGAGAAAGGCAAATTGACGACTCACATGAAAATACACACAGGGCAGGAAACTTAAAGCTGTGAAACATGTAACCCGCCAATTTACACACGAGCAGCCATCGGAATATTGGTAGCCAAATGTAAGGATTTATGTGTATTAAGTATTATAACCAGGGTGCGGATATTCGGTGAGATATATACCTAAAGTTGCCAAAAACTTGGCAAAAGTTGGGCAAATATGGAGTCGGCTTCTTAATTAAATTATTTTAATAATATAAGTTCCAGGATTGCATAAAACGACACGAGGAGGTAAAAATACATAAATATGTTTAGTTTATGGCTATTTATATATATGGTAAGCACATACGTATGTAGGTAATGTAATAATGTATGCAAGTATGTATCTATAGTAATAATAGTAAGTTTATTTATATACTAAAACATGCGTTTTGGAGGTCTTGTTACTTAATTCCGGGAAGTTTGTTAGGAAAATTGAGTCCGTCTCCATACCGTTCAACGCTACCAAACTTTAGGTAAATATCTCACCGATTATCCGAACCCTGATTATAACTCATCCGGGATATCCCGTATTTAATAAAAGGAATTCATTATTGTTTGGTTGTAATAATCACCTGTTCCGTATAGGAGCAAATAATTAAAAACTTCTATTCTTCTCAAATACGTGTAATTTTAAATATAAAATTTTCTATAATTATACATTAATTAGTACAGGTCAACCGGGCCATTTGGGCACTTGCATCCATTTTTTTATAATCTAATGAATTCAATTTCTCATAAGGAGAATATGTATATAAAGTACCAACAGGGATTGATTATTCGGAACGGCAGAAATGACGGTCAAAGTCAGGCAATAAAGTCTGGCAAATGAAAGATGAGAATGGAATCAAACGCGAAATTTAAAAATGTAGCTGCAGTGTGCCTGTATGAGCTCTATATAGACAAATTTGAATGTTTTTCTCATTAACTAATAACTGAATAATTAATGACAACAGCAATGAATTTGTTGAACCCTAGCTCATAAAGGCACACCGCAGCTACATTTGTAAATTACGTGGTTGATTCCATTTCCATCTTTCATTTGCCAGACTCTATCTGGCGAGCGTCAAAACACTCAATACAAAATCGGCATAAGTTATGACGTCATTCATTAATAGCGGGCAGTAAAGCTGTACTGAAAAAGCAAGTTTTTCATTTTTGCCCGTGAAAAACAATGTTTAAGTACATAGTTCTAATACTTTTTTCTTCGTTTTAGTGAACAAAAAAATGGATAGTAGCATTTAGTTTACAATTGGATGAATTAAAAAAAAATATGTATTGAGAATGCAATATCTATATGAAACATGTACATATAAAAATGTGTGTTCGAACCTGTAGAGATACAGTAATGCCAATTTTTTTTTAATGCAAGTTCCCCAATGTGGCTATGGGGCAAATTATTAATTGTTTCAATTAAAGATTTCTTAAAATCCGAACACTCATACCCATACCCTCCCTTAATAAAATTTGGCAGTATACGTATAATAAAAAAGAGCAGTTGCAAAATTACGTGTTTTTATGTTATTGTCAAAAAACGCAATTGCCGTATGGTCGCATTGGTCCTGCGGGATTATTGCTTAACGAAATTTTGACACTTGGTATCGGAATCAACTGTCATAGCCCATACAAAATCATGACACTTGATTCAGATTGCGAGCGTCAAACGCGTTAAGCAATACGGCGGCCGGTTGCCCTTATTGATTTATTATACTTGACGACACGTTTTGTTCATTGGTTTGCACGACGGCCTACTAAGCTGGCGGTCCCGGGTTCAAATCCCGGCCACGGCAAGTGTTTGTGTGATGAGCACGAATGTTTGTTCCTGGGTCTTGGATGTTTTCTACGTATTTAAGTATCATAATTTATCTATATGTTATGTATATCGTCTCCTAGTACCCATAGTACAAGCATTGCTTAGTTTGGGACTAGGTCGATTTGTGTAAGATTATCCCTGTGTTATTTATTTATTTAAACTGAGTTCTTAAGTGCCTTTAACGTGGGTACATTATTTAATATCACTGAACTTTCTTTTTCCCTACATACAATTATCATTACAGAGGGGTTAACCGAAAGATCGAAGTTTGTAACGTGTCATCCCTCTCGCTCTCATTTTAAGCTGTGTTTGAGTGAGCGGTATGGCGCTATACGAACTACGTTATTCGGGTTTTTCAGTAGGCTCAGGCTCTCAGATTAACCCAATGCGATATTGCAGCAAAAAACGACATCAAGAAGATGTCTGAAACATGAGACAATATGTCTAATCTTACGACTAAATACAGGCATCCTATGATAGTTACGTTTTTACCTTTTGAGGTAAGTAATCCTGAAAATATTGGATTTATTTGAAAAAATATTGGAAGTAGAGATAGGCCGACTATGGATTTTGCCGACTAATCGGCGCTGAGGTGGCCGACTAGTCGGCAACGCCAATCATAGGTTTCGGCTAAGTTCGGGTGCAATCGGGAATATTAGTTTCACTTCGCTAGTCGCGCCTCGCGACACTCGTCATGTGTTCATGTTTTGACAATTTTGTTTTGTTGACGTTTTAGTGATTTACTCGTTATACCGGCCGGCGTGTTTTTTATTATAGTAAAAAAATCAAGATAAACTGAAATTATCTAATCGTTTTGTTAGACAAACAAACAACTTGAAGCAAATATTGATAATTTATTTTCTTTCTAGTAAGTCCTAATGTGCCAAATATCCGGTATCTGTTGCCGACTAGTCGCCGACTATAAATGTGGCTGTATAGTCAACTTTCCCGACTTGTCGGTACATCTCTAGATTATAGCTAGACTATGATTTTTGCCGACTAATCGGCAACGCCGATCATTAGTTTCGGCTACATTCGGATGCAATCGGGAACGTTCGTTTTAGTTCGCTAGCTGCGTCTCGCGACACTCGTCACGAGTTCATGTTTTGACATGTTTGTTTTGTTTACGTTTTAGTGATTTACTTGCTTATAGTAAAAATAAATAAAGATAAACAGTGAAATTATCTCATTGCTGTTAGAGAAACAAAAAACTTAAGCAAATATTGTGTTCATTTTTTTCCCGGAAGGTCATTTGCCGAATATTCGGTATCTTCTGCCGACTATAAATGTGGCCGGATAGTCGGCTTTCTCGACTAGTCGGTACATCTATAAATAATGTCCTTCTATGTACTCAGTATGTTATTTGAATAATAAATATATTAATATTATTACTCGCTTTTCTTCATGTTACACAGTAAACCGGGCTTTCTTACATACTCCTCATATATGCTCAGTAACTTTCTTAACGCCCTAACCGCTGGACCGAGCACCATGTCATCTGCATATACCCGCCTTTTATTTTCCTTCGAAACTATAGACGCAACACGACTTCCGAAGCATCGAAGAATTACCAACGTAAAGTAATTAAGAGGCCCCGGTAAGCTCGGTTCTCCATACAAACGTAGTTACGGTGTCATTTTAAAACGACCAGCTAGTTTGGTCTAAAACTTTGTAGTTAGAATAAGTTAAGGTATATGCAGGCCTGTAATTAGTTTATGTAGCTTCAGATACCATAGTAAAAAAAATACAGCTAATTTAAGTTGTTCATACAAAACTTGTTTTTGCTGTATTTCGTTTGTTTTATAAACTTGAGCCATATAAAGTAATTACAGGCCTAGATATACCTCATGTCATTGTATATACAAAGTTTCGTTACAATCCAACACGTAGTTTTAAAATGAGAACGCAACTCCGTTTATATGGAAAAGTGAAATTCGGCAGAGCTTACCAGGAACTCTTAAATCGATCTTTTCGTTTGTTGTGTTGTGATAATGAGTGAAACTCGTGTTAGCTTAAATCAATTACTTTTAATTTAAATTAGATTTACCTTTACCTACTTTGTTTTGTAGCGGGCCACCAGTCCGCGGCCGTGCCGCAAGGTACTTGTATAGGTACTTGTTGGAAATGTTCTGAATAAACCCTTTTAATTTAACATTTATGGTCGTTTCCTTTATGGTAGTCCCTATCAGTGGTGTAGCTAGTGTAGGCAAAGTGGGCCCTCGCACTTAATGGGGCCTCTCGCGAACCCTCGAAGCCCCCTTGGATGATGAACATTCTCTAGAAAGAAAAAGGGCCCCGCTAATACGACTGAGCCCACGTCTAGATTAGTCCACGCTACGCCACTGGTGCCTATGACCTGGAAAGTATTCCAAATTTAGAACCCGTTCTGCACCTTCCGATCCGATCCTAATTATCGGATAAAATCGGATAGTGTATTGTGCTGCAAGCCCTAAAAAATTGAGATTTGTTGCACAATATATTCTCCGATTTTATCCGATAATTAGGATCGGATCAGTTGATTCCGATACCAAGTGTCAAAATTTCGTTAGGCAATAGCCCCTCGTTTAAGGCGAAGAGATGGGGAAATGACTTTGCTCGTTCGGCCCGAACGTAATACTTCGAGCGCGCGCGCCATCTAGTACATATTAGATGCTCTCTCTCGACTCCTCGTATCGCGCATTGACTAGTTGTGAGCTATCGACTCCTTTTGCAGTATGGTGGCGCTTGTTTTGAGGCTACTTTATTCCAGTTTATTTTTTTGACCTTGCTGCTTGCTGAAATTGTGTTGTGTCAATAGAAAGATTTTTGTTTGTGCCTATTTTAAATTATGGATTCGGAAGGATATAAAGACCTTCCGGACTGTCAACCATTTTCCAGATTCTGATGGACCTTGGGGGTATCTACTGGTATTCAGGATTGGATGATTATTGGTGTATGGTGATGGTGGATGGTGGTGGTGATGGTGGTGGTAATGGTGATGATTAGGATGGTGGTGATGGTGATGAATGGGATGATGGTGACGGTGGTGGATGGTAGTGGATGATGGTGGTGGTGGTGACGTTGGTGATGATGATGATGGTGGTGATGGTGGCGTGAATGGTGATGATGGTGGTGGTGGTGGTGGTGATGATGGTGACAGTGGTGGATGGTAGTGGATGATGGTGGCGGTGGTGGTGGTAATAGTGATGGTGTTGATGGTGATGATGATGATTATGGTGGTGGTGGTGTTGATGGTGATAATGGTGGCGATGGTTATGGTGGTGGATGGTAGTGGATGGTGGTGGCGGTGATGATGGTAGTGATGGTTGTGGTGGTAATGATGGTGAGTGATGATCACTACCACCACCGCCACTGTTCTTGCTCCCCAGTTTTAGGGACTCAAGAATCTCCAAGTAACTACGTCGCATGGAGCGACTCACGCCGCACAAAACACCGAGATCGATGACAAATAACACAAACAATAACATACAAAACAACATAACAAATCTCCGAAATAAACAACGCCTCAAAGACTACCGGTTCGTAATAATAATAAACACAGAGTACCTCGATATAAAGGCGTGACGACGGGGTGTAAAATCAAAATTGTAATAAGTCCGTCAGTTAGATAGTACAAAAATATTGGACACGTATTTTTTTGTTTTTACATAATAATAAAAAAATACTCAGATAAATCGCGTTTAGGAGTGGGGGCTCGTGACGTCACTCCTAAGTAAAATTTGTACTTAAGAGTGATGTCATGCGACATATTGACTCAATGTGCCTTTATTAACCGACTTCCAAAAAAGGAGGAGGTTCTCAATTCGACGGAATGTTTTTTTTTTGTATGGATGTTCACCGATTACTCGAAGACTATTTGACCGATTTCAAAAATTTTTTTTGGTTTTATAGAAGGTACTTTCTAGTTGGTCCCATTTAATTTTGGTGAAGATCTGATGATGGAATCCATGAGGAATTGAAGGAACTCCTCAAATATTGTAGGCATACATATAGCGATTTTGGTATTATAAGAAACATAATAAGCATTTGCATTCAGAAAGTGTAAATTGGTGAAGTGGAACTGATGCAGACGACCACAGAATGCCATCGGAACTCCTCAATGATAAATTATTTACGGGTGGCGACAAAATATCTTGATTAATTTAGCTAAGCAACTTCATAGTCACAAATTTAAATGTTCCTGATGAGAGTGGTACCATCGAATTGATTTGATGATGGAGCCAGAAGGTAGGCACCAGATCTATTTAATAAAATAATGTATCCTAGCCGTGTTTGGGCTTGTTCGAATCGTCACGAGATACACTTTTAAGTAACGATTAACTAAAAAGTGTAAAATAAATAAACTTTTAAACAAAACAAATAAAACCGACTCCAAAAAAACTAAAAAGTTAAAAATAACGCCATAATTCAGTTTCTTCAAATTACTTACAAGTAACCGTTTGTGTACTCAATCTATAAAGTATATACAATTAATGTTATTTTGGAGTCGGTGCCATCGTGTCACAACTTACTAAAATCGTCAATTATCAATATTTTACACATTCTTTATATGGCACCGACGCCAAAATAAGATTAATTGTATATACTGTATAGATTGAGTATACAAACGGTTACTTGTAAGTAATTTGAAGAAACTGAATTATGGCGTTATTTTTTACTTTTTAGTTTTTTTGGAGTCGGTTTTATTTTTTGTTTTTTTTTCGAGTAAGTAAAAACGAAAAAATACGTGTCCAATATTTTTATTAATCTACAAGATGGACTTATTTTTTAAATTTAGTTATCTTCCCTATTATACTGGTACTAAATCGTAAAATAGAACACATCAAAACATAACAAAGGCAATCAGTTGACGGAATGAATTCAAAAACATTATCGCTAAGGATAGATGGAAGCGAGCTGGCAACAGCGTAAGCGCACGCCGCGCCGCCGTGGCATAGCGCGAGCACGCAACGTCGCTTTCACTGCTAAAGCGCCTACGCTTTTACACTGATCAAATATTTAGTACGTTGACTTCGTAGAAATGTCGTTGGTGAAAGTTGATTTTGGGTCTAAACTCCGTATTACATAAATTAGATTTTTTTTCCTATCAGTTAGTAGACCAAGGTTTTTAAAGTACATGTGCAAAATTTGGTAATGTAGAATTGCTCACAGGCGGAAAAAAAGATGTAGAAGATTTTTAAAAACTGCTTGTTAAATATAGTTTCTAGGCCTAGTTACATCAGATAGGAACGAACTTACTCTATCAACTCATAATTAAGCATATATGTGTCCTGAATAGTTACTTTTCAGATCTCTACATGCTACATACAATATCAAAAGAATTGCACAAAAACACCTCGATTTCAGTGATTTGCCCACCCCTTGGCCTTAAAAAGTTGCTCGGGAATACAAGGCACTAGGAGCCTTTGGACACATTGGTAGAATTTCCATATTAGTACAATTCCAATGGATTTAGTACTAACATCGTTGGAGGAGGACGTTACGGTGCGTGGTTCGTCGGAGGCGCTGGTTCTGGTTGACGCGTAGGTACCATCCACCGCTTGAGGTCGTGGTCGCGTTAGCAGGGGGTGCGTCGGCAGAGGCTTGTACCGATACCGATAGTAATACTGGTGCTCCACACCTTCGGCAGAAGTGGAATTTTGGAAAAGCCGACTATCCACGGTTATACGCTTTACTCGCTCCTATTGACTGGACGCCATTGTATATTTTAAATAATGCAGACGAGAGTTTGTCTTGTTTTTATTGCATTATCAATAACACCATTAACGACTGTGTACCTACTAATATCCGTAAATGTGTTGCATCAAGATACAATTATCCGGAATGGTATAATGCCGAATTAATTCGTGAGATAAAGTATAAAGCTGAACTTCATAAAAAGTACAAGGCCGACCAATCTCAAGAAAATTATGTATCTTTTTCTAGATGTAGGGCGCGGGTAAAAGATATGATTCAGAAAGCTTACACGAAGTATCAGGACCGTGTCCAATCCCATTTCTAGAAGTGGATAGTGGAGGGCAGGTTGACGCTGCTTACTATGATTTTCGGAAAGCGTTCGATGTAGTCGATAACGACATCTTGCTTAGAAAGCTAGCCGGCGTCGGCTTTACCCCTCATCTATTAAAGTTCTTCGCAAGTTACATGACGGACAGGCGACAGTTCGTTGAATATGATGGACATAAGTCAGAACCGTATTTTGTAAGATCGGGAGTGAGTCAAGGAAGCAACCATGGTCCTTTACAATTTATTATCATGGTCAACGACCTACCCCAGGTTATCAAAAATGCGGGCTGTTTACTTTTTGCTGACGACTTAAAAGTGTATCTACCTATTAGAAGTACCGCAGACTGTGAAATACTCCAAAACGACATAAACAGTGTGGTTTCATGGAGTAAAGCTAACAAATTGCATTTTAATACGTCCAAGTGCCTTACTATTTCGTTTACTCGAGCACATAACCATATCAGTCACAATTATGCAATTAACGAAACGAAATTAAACAAAACAACAGAGGTCAAAGACTTAGGAGTAAAGTTCACATCGGACCTAAGATTTCGGGATCGTATTGTTAATATTAGTAAAAAAAGCCTTCAGAATGTTAGGATTTGTGCTTCGTCGTTCCCATGATTTTACAAATATTGGAGCGATTGTCGCCTTATACAATGCGTTGGTACGAAGTGGTCTGGAATGCAACACTGGCTATATGGGCTCCACATGAAACGAAATATCGGTTAATGTTGGAGCGTATCCAAAATAAATTTGTCAGATTTTTGTATTTGAGAAGGTATGGGGTGTATCCTTTCTACCCTCTAATGTACCCAAATTTATTTATTTTGGGTATGGTTGGATACAACGAGATGCGAGTGCTGTCGCGACGAACGCGAAATAATACGATACGACGCAGCTAGTAAGACACGTAAGTTGTACGCTGGCAACTTTATCCCTTCTATTTTGTATATGGTAAGGTGAGCGTGGGTTTTTACTAGCTTAGATATTGGAGTCGAGTCGCAGTAGAGTCACAGTTTACAAGTGGTGTGATTGTGTGTGAAGTGTCCTGGTACCTGGTGTCCTGTAACCCGAGATACGAAAGCTAAGTACCTAGCATAAGCCCTAAGTGCCTAGATAAGCACTTTTAGAGACTAAAGTATAATACTTGGAGACCTAGGCAGCTTAACTGGCTCTTTAGGTGCTAAAGTATCTAATTGTCATGTGTAAATGTTTCCCCTAGCTAACGATTGGGGAAGATCGTCTCATGCAGTGTAATTAAGTATAACACGTTTGGATAGGTTCCGCTTAGAGAGGGACCGAGGCCAAGGGTGTTACGAAGATCGTCTCGTGCAGTCTCGTTTGGGTAGGTTCCGCTTAGAGAGGGACCGAGGCCAGGGGTGTTACGAAACTCTTGGAACCAAACGTATGGGGTAGGTTGTCACTTCCGATTTACGGTCGGGGAGTGGAAACCGAGGCCTGGGATCTGTAATTTCCAGGATCCTATGAACAAGATATTGGGTAGGTTGTTACTTCCGATTTACGGTCGGGGAGTGATAACCGAGGCCTGGGATCTGTAATTTCCAGGATCCTATTGACGAGGGGTTTCCCCATAATCCTATCGATAGTATTATCAATGTCGTATCTTGGAGCCTGTACTGTGGCTTATAATATACTGTGGATTCTGTACTGTGGATCCAATTTAACTAACTTGTATAGAGATACTCTTTATGGAGATAATGAGACGATATTCCAGCATAACGTTAATAATTAACAATGACTTAATGAGGTGTAGAATAGAGCCGCCAGGTGCTAGAGACACTGAGGGATATTGGTGCTATGGTACTTTAACTTCTACAGGTGGTGACTTGAGTCCTGACAACATCAGACTAAAGCGAAGCAGATTATATTGTGGAAGGAGTAAGGAAGTTGCCCAAAAGAGACAATAGGTATGTTATATAGATAGCCTACCACAATCGTGACGGCCGCATTTATTCTCTCTTTACATACATATACACATTATATTGGCCGCCACGATATGGTGGAGACGCTGCTGGGATTGCACATCCAAAAGTAAAGAACAAGAAGGACTCGAAATTAAATTGAAGAACAGAATGTTTAACATAACTAAATATAATTTTTATGCAGAATAACTCAAGAAAGAGAGTTTAAAAACAAGGCTTCCTTATCCTTCCATGAGAACATCTATTTTGTAAAATGTAAATTTACAATTTTAGAGAAAATTGCATTGAAATTTTAGAGATATTCAAGCAAATTATATAACAAAGATAAGTTCTGCAAAGACGCATTGTGAGTCGTGAGAATATTTGTGTTGGTTCGTCAAGTGGGAACAAATGTTTAAATTTGATGTTTGTACAAACACCAACTCTATTGTAAATCCATAGAGGTTGTTTTATTTAATATTTTCTTTAACTTCTTCCGAGGGCCCATACTTTGTTAATGTTAACAGCCGCACTCGTAACACTCAACTCGACAATGTTTAGTGATTAGTACTGAACTTGTATTGCAGGTGTGTATATATTTAGGGACTAAAGTCTTGGGAACAAGGTCCAATATCGTAAGCACATCTATGGTCCCGTCTATACCTGCGAGTAAAGCATAGTTGGTGTTGTATTTTGAAGTTTCTTATTTCTTTCAACTTATGTGATTTAAAATGATTTGAAACATTACCCACGTAATATGGGTGTTACAGTGTTTAGACATTTTGTTGATTAGAAGTTATGAAATAAAATTAAAATTGAAGTAAGTGATTTGTTTCATGTTTGAGTATTTAAAAAGTTAGCATAGTTACAATATATTATTATATATGATGTTTTCATACGAGAAAATGGTGTTATATCAAGTATGGATATTTTACTAAGATAGTAAAAAACAGATTGTGGTATTTTAAATTAAAATACCTAAATTAACTTTAATATTACGTTTTAATATTAGGTTCAAAGATCTTTTTTTCTGTCATTCACTTACATGAGAAACTTAAATAGTTAATTTATACTTGCATACAAAACTAAGCAGTAATAAAAAAGGGGCAGGTAGGATTTGCCTTCACCACGAAACGCAGCCGGGGTGTACTGATAAAAAAAAAACAGTGGAAGTCAACACAGATATAAAGTTTGGTGTTGCGTTCTTCCAGTAGATAGTGTAAGCACGCTCATTTGATGTTTGAATTGCGTTTTACATATCGTGTACAATTTAATAGCACTATTCCAACAGGATAAATTTATGTACGATGAACATAATCCTAAAATAAAATGTATTTTACTGTTACTAGTTACCAACATTCCTAGCGGTGAAGATTAGTTCAATGATTTCTTTATTAAGACAGTGCTTTCTACAATTCCCAACATTATTCTAAACTATCTTGAAACTTATGGATATTTCTGCACTGTATTTGTACACTAGGTTGTGTATGTTTGTAAGAATGTATATTTATAACATTCTATGGGTATTCTGGTGAAGTTAAAGAATAACGAGTGCACAAGTAATATTTTATATCCAGTAGAATGTAGTATTTGTTCGATGTTCTTATTTCGAGTTTGTTTGGTATACCTACGTTAACACATAATTGACGATCTGCTGTGCAAGCTCGTGGATTCGGGTAGCCGGCCGAGGATGCCGTAACTTAAACATAGCTTGAGTACTAAGAAGTACTGTGAATATAATAAGAAAAGTAATTTATTTGAGTAATTAATAATTACACTTTACCATTAACCGAACATGCTTAAATATAAACTCAAATTATACTATTAAATAATATTTCATGACTTATGGCGTCCATAAAATAAAAATAAATAGTCATTCTAATATGAACTTGTGGAACAGTTGCTTCAAGTATTGATTGAGTTAGTTTCGAGCTTTTAATAATTTGTAGAAAGGAATAATAAAAAAATATATATATTCTTGATTATAAATATAGTCCACATCCATATTTATGGTTTCAATAAAAGGATTTTATAGGATTCTATTTCTGTGGATTATAGGACAAGAGCAATTACCCATATGGACGAAATATTACTGGCTAAACTAAGGCTCATTCACGACAAGATGAAAAGTGACATAGGCAATATACCTAGTACTTTCTCTAGAGATACCCTATTACAAAGTCAAATTGCTCAAAGCAAGCTAGAGGCTTCAGTGCGCAGATTCAGCAATGATTTAAACGAATATTTCCGTATAGCTACGACTCCTTCTTCCGATGATGTTTCACAGATGAGTGTGACGCAGCTTGAGGCTGAAGAGGCATTAGCTGAATTAGGCGTCAGGATCAATCAGATTCTTTAAGAAATTAAAGCAACCGAAAATATGAATAATTCAAAGAGAGTTATATCAAGTGAACTTCCTAAACTTCATTTACCAGAATTCGATGGAAATATTTTAAACTGGCACCAGTTTTGGCATCAATTCAGCTCAAGCATAGACGAAAAAAGTTTATCAGATGTTGACAAGATGTCTTATCTTAAAGCTTCTTTAAGAGGAGACGCAAAGAAAGCTATTGACGGGTTGGAAACAACAAATCGAAATTATAAGATAGCGCTAGATACACTGAAAGAGAGATATGGGAAAACATCGTATCTTATTGATGCGCATTATTCTACACTTTATAAAATCAACACAGCCGTTAATACTGCCTCTGACTGCAGGCAGACTCTCAACGAGATACAGAGACATCTCAAAATATTAGAGTCGTTGGGAGAAGATATAAATCACAACCATCTCCGCTTCATGATTATGGAGAAGTTTCCTTCAGAACTAGTATATGAGATTAGATTAAAAACAAGCTCTAAGTCTATTCAAGAATTAAGAGGTCACCTGGAAAAGACAATTACTGCGCGGGAAGATGCTGAAAGAACATCACACAGAAAACATACCAGCGATATGAAAAGCTGCACTGTAGAAGCCCTTTACACACAGGCTAAGCAAACAAAGTTTGGACACAGTCATGTCACTAAAGGTGATAGGTTTAAAAGAAGAGATAACATCCAGAGTAGCAAGAACAATAAATTTCCACTTAAAAGAAAGTATGAAGAAACGAAGTATAGAACGAAGGAAAGTCAATCTTTTCAGAAGAGGTTTAGAAATTTCGCCTGTATTTTCTGCAATGGTGCACACTACAATGATTTGTGTACTAAATTTAAGACGCTCGATGAAAGGAGATCGAAACTGAAGAATCGCTGTTATGGTTGTTTCCGAGAAGGCCATGCTATCACAAGTTGTACGGATATTAGGAAGTGCCCTTATTGCAAAGTAGAAGGACAACACAAAAGAGCGCTTTGTCCTCAAAATTTTCACAAGGATCAGAAAAAGAGACGACCACAATGACCCTTCCACAGATTTCAATGACCGCCATAACAAGAAGACCAACTGTCCTGCAAACAGCTGTAGTGTACGCTAGTACAGTTGGAAATACATCTGATAAAATTAAATGTCGATTATTACTGGATTCAGGATCACAACGATCGTATATTATTTGGAATGTTGCAAAGGATTTGAAGCTGCCTATCGAGGAAGAAAGTATATTAACCATCTTTACGTTTGGCGCAGAAAAACCAAAAGAAATACACAGTCCTGTCGTTGAATTGCAAATGCAAACACGGACTGGTAAAGTTGTCATCATACATGCCAATTGCGTTGAATTTATTTCACAAGGAGGTATACAACATCAAGAACTTTCCAATGTGCAAGATTCATATGTATTAGCTGATGATGGATCACTGAATGACCAGTTACATATACTTATAGGAAATGACTTTTACTTCTCCAATGTCTACGAAGATAAGATAAAGTTAGGTAAGAACCTTTATCTGGTTAATACACCATTTGGATGGATCGTCAGTGGTCAACTCGAAGTTGAACACATTCAGGAATTATCTGTCGTAACTTATGCACAAACGAGCAGTGAAATAGGTTTAAATCGTCCTGATCCACCTTTAGACAATGGAGATATAAATAAATTATGGGAATTAGAATCCATAGGAATAACTGACTCACCTAAAGCTAATAGAGACGATGAAGCTATCCAATACTTCAATGAGACAACACAAATAATAAACGGAAGATACACAGTAAGCTGGCCGTGGATAGATTATCCTCCAGACTTGCCTAATAATTTTGGATTAGCTCTTGGTCGTTTGACAAGCTTAATTAAACGCATGAATAAGGAGACTCTGTTAGAATACGACAAGACCTTGAAAGAACAAATAGATAGAGGCATCATCGAAGTTATACCAGGGTCGAAAAAATTATCATCAAATAATATAATACATTATTTACCACACCATGGAGTGCAGCAACCAGGAAAACCTGTTAGAATCGTCTATGATGCAAGCTCTAAGTGCAATGATAGTAAGAGCTTAAATCAGTGTTTATATCGTGGACCTCTAATGCTTGAGGACCTTATTGGTCTACTTCTTAAATTTAGAAGCAGCCGAGTAGGGTTGTCTTCAGATATTGAGAAAGCATTTTTGCAGATAGCTTTGCATGACAAGGATCGTGATGTTACAAGATTTCTATGGGTTAAGGATACGTCAAGGACAATCTTGTTTATTTGAGGTTCTGTAGAGTTCCTTTTGGTATAATTTCAAGTCCGTTTTTACTCAACGCGACTATTAAACATCACCTGTCGAATTCTGATAACCAGCTAGTAAAAGAAAAGGCAAACGATATTTATGTGGATAATCTTATAACTGGTTCTGGATCGACACAAGAAGCATTGGATCTCTACAGAAACAGTAAGACAGCATTCGAAGATATATCTATGAACCTCCGAGATTGGAGTTCTAACTCCGAAGAGTTTATGCGTACGATTCCTGATTCATGTAAAAAGGAAATTGTTAAAGTACTTGGATTGGATTGGAATGTTAAAAAAGATACACTTCGTTTGAGATTCCAGAATCCAAGCGCTGTTCTGAATACGAAGAGAGGAGTTTTGAAAGTTATCGCTTCAGTCTATGATCCATGTGGATATGCCATTCCACATCTTTTAGCAGCTAAACTCTTCTTGCAAGAACTCTGGAAGTTAAAAGTCAAATGGGATTCACCTTTATCACAGGATTTAACAGAAAAATGGTTACACATTCGTGAAGAACTTGATAGCATCAAAGAGATATTTGTAAACAGATGCTACATGAATGATGTGGAGGAGAACAGCTATGAATTACACTGCTTTACTGATGCATCTCTGAAGGCATATGCTGCTTCTGTTTTTCTCGTCAACAGTTCAAAGAAAAGTTTTGTTATTGGAAAATCACGTTTTGTGCCAGTAAAAGATCAAGAAAATCTAAAAATTTCACGACTAGAACTGCTAGGAGTACTAATTGGGAGTAGACTCATGAACTTCGTCAGTAAATTTCTTCAACAGAAAATATCAAGACTGATCTTATGGACTGATAGCAAGATTGTCATAGAATGGTGCAAGTCAAGTAAATTACTACCACCGTTTGTATCAAGAAGGGTTGAAGAAATAAAGAGAAATCTAAATTTAGAAATAAGATATATTCCATCGGAACTAAATCCATCTGACGTAGGAACCAGACCTGCCTATTCGAAAGAGGATAAGGAGAAATGGCTTGCTGGCCCACAGTTTCTTATTGAAAATCCTGATACGTGGCCAAGTACACCTAACATAGGAGATACCTATTCTTTTTCGACTGGGGAGGGTCTGACGAATGAACCTGACGTGGAGCTGATTGAAAAAGATGAACCGGATAAGGACGTCCGTATTCACACAGATATAGACAAAAACATACAAAGAATTGACATACAGAAAAGTGTTACGCAAGAAAGTAAAATACAAGAAATTAAAACACTTCAGGCGGAGTACTTTCCTCTTGAAGTAAAAGGAAAAGTAACAAGCTTAAGTCGAAATTCAGGAGAGGGTATGCCTATAACGTTAGAGCCTGGCGACATGTCAAATACTTCATCTGAGCCGAAGTCAAATGATTCAGTAGAATCTGAGTCATTGGAACATTTGAATGAACCGCGACCAAGGAGAGCCGCAGCCATACGAGCTCGTGAGAAAATTCAAGAATGGACAAGGAACTTGACAGCACTCCTTCTGCCCTTTGTGGGGAGTGTCGCGACGAACGCGAAATAATACGATACGACGCAGCTAGTAAGACACGTAAGTTGTACGCTGGCAACTTTATCCCTTCTATTTTGTATATGGTAAGGTGAGCGTGGGTTTTTACTAGCTTAGATATTGGAGTCGAGTCGCAGTAGAGTCACAGTTTACAAGTGGTGTGATTGTGTGTGAAGTGTCCTGGTACCTGGTGTCCTGTAACCCGAGATACGAAAGCTAAGTACCTAGCATAAGCCCTAAGTGCCTAGATAAGCACTTTTAGAGACTAAAGTATAATACTTGGAGACCTAGGCAGCTTAACTGGCTCTTTAGGTGCTCAAGTATCTAATTGTCATGTGTAAATGTTTCCCCTAGCTAACGATTGGGGAAGATCGTCTCATGCAGTGTAATTAAGTATAACACGTTTGGATAGGTTCCGCTTAGAGAGGGACCGAGGCCAAGGGTGTTACGAAGATCGTCTCGTGCAGTCTCGTTTGGGTAGGTTCCGCTTAGAGAGGGACCGAGGCCAGGGGTGTTACGAAACTCTTGGAACCAAACGTATGGGGTAGGTTGTCACTTCCGATTTACGGTCGGGGAGTGGAAACCGAGGCCTGGGATCTGTAATTTCCAGGATCCTATGAACAAGATATTGGGTAGGTTGTTACTTCCGATTTACGGTCGGGGAGTGATAACCGAGGCCTGGGATCTGTAATTTCCAGGATCCTATTGACGAGGGGTTTCCCCATAATCCTATCGATAGTATTATCAATGTCGTATCTTGGAGCCTGTACTGTGGCTTATAATATACTGTGGATTCTGTACTGTGGATCCAATTTAACTAACTTGTATAGAGATACTCTTTATGGAGATAATGAGACGATATTCCAGCATAACGTTAATAATTAACAATGACTTAATGAGGTGTAGAATAGAGCCGCCAGGTGCTAGAGACACTGAGGGATATTGGTGCTATGGTACTTTAACTTCTACAGGTGGTGACTTGAGTCCTGACAACATCAGACTAAAGCGAAGCAGATTATATTGTGGAAGGAGTAAGGAAGTTGCCCAAAAGAGACAATAGGTATGTTATATAGATAGCCTACCACAATCGTGACGGCCGCATTTATTCTCTCTTTACATACATATACACATTATATTGGCCGCCACGATAAGTGCGCAAAGAGTTAGGTATAGTGACATACATATTTAAATTAATTAGGGGTAAAATCTTTAACGGTCAGGTTTTGAGTTGTGTGAGTCTGTGTGTACATGATAGGTACGTGTGGCGCCGCCGCCGGCCACGGCTGCTGTTCGAGCCGGGCGGGGGTATCAACGTGCTCGGTGCGGCCCCGCTGACGCGCGCAATACGCACCCTAAACGTAATAGCGGAAGATTTGGATTTGTTTTCGTGTTCTCTGAATGGATTCACAAAGTCAGCTTTATTCATAATTAGTTATAAACTCAGTACTTACTATAGATAAATAGATTTAAAGGTTAATAATGTAAAATTATATAAATAGTTACGCTATTGTCTTAGGTATAAGTCCTGTAAAAATAGCTGTAATTGTGGAGAAATAAATAAAAATAAGTAAATTCCACATTCATACAATTTGAAATTTTTACCCACGTAGCTAAACCGTGGCCACAAGTTATGCAGTTTTCCTATATTTACTACCTACTTTGATGAAATGTCCCTAATGTACCTACTCCTATTCAGAAAATATATGATGAAAAGTTTTAAAGGTTTGATGGATCAAGGGATGAATTTTGTAGCAGCAAGCCTGCTTTCGAGTCGCTGAAAAGTCGCTAGTATTTTTCATATTTTTTTAATATTACTTATGTAGGCATGTAGTACAAAATATTAATAAATAATATTAATCTGATTGAAAACTCCTCTCGTATTAGTATTTATCATCCTCAGTGTCTTTTTATACATGTTTCAAGTAATTGTGGTTTTATCACATTTTGGAAGATTAAGAAAATACTAAAATGTAAATATTTTCATAATTGCTTTCTTGGGGTTGGATATGAGGCTATTATATAACATTTTAGGTATATTTTACAAATAATGATTCAACCGTATCACATCTGAAGGAACCCAAACTTGGTATGTTTTAAAAATGATTTTTATTTTAATTTAAAACAAATTACTGGAGTATAATGATGTGATATATTCTTAGAATCGGCTTAGTAAGCTCTTTCATCAGATACGCACGATAGGTTTCAGAACATAAAAGTTTGTTTTTGTCTGATACAAAAAAAAGATGCTGGCATAGCTCCTCTCCTTTATTGTTTTTTTTTTTTCGTACTACGGGTCAAATCGATTCGTATGGCCTAGAGATCAATCGTTCCGTTTTTCTGCTTTTAACACCATTTGCAGCTTTTTACTGAATTTCGGGGTGAAGGTAGGTACCGGTAGCACTAATGGAACTTATAGTTGTCCGATTATTATATTCTTATTAGATTCTTGTCTATGGTTTGTTTGATAGGTGGACAGCAACACGATGCGTTCGGATACTACGCGACAAATAGGTAACGGAAAGGTAAAGTTAATATGATAGAGGAAGATAACAACTAGTAATAACATCCTTTTCACGGCACAAAGCATATTTCGACAAGTGTGTACTTATTACAGAAAAACTTAAAATATAAGAAGGCAAAGCAAAAGCACTTTTTACCATAGACAATACAATAATAGTAAACAGGAAACTTATGTGTCAAAATTGCCTGAATAGCAAAATTTGTAATGGTTGTTTTATTACTTTTAATAAAATATGTTTCTATATGAAAGATAATTAAAATATTGTTTTAAAATGAATCACGGCCAAGGGAAAAGCTTTGATTGGAAGCCGTCATCGAATATCTGCAGATGTTGCCTCTCGGACGGCTGTAACAAAGATATATCATCTGTCTATTACTTCTCCGGCGAAAAAGAAGTTTACGAAGAAATGCTGAAAGAAACCCTTGACATTCAAGTATGAAACGTACACTTGGTTACGTGAGAAATCATTAAAAGTTGTTCATTATACTAGGAATATGAGAATGCAATATATTTACTGCATTTAAAATACATATTATCTTTATTGAACGTTAACAGCGTATTTTACTATTTCTTCTGTTGTTTTCAACAATTCAAAATGCCCTATGGTATTTTCTGCATAACTCCCACAACAGTTGGTACAAAAATATATTCTTGTTTGAAAGCAGAAACGGTATAAAACACAGGAAAGTAGGAATGTGGCGGCTACATTTCTACTTTCAAGTGTTGATATACACATGAAATAATGATCTTTACTCTGTACGTGTGCCGCAAGGGCACTTTTACAAGTCTGACTCTATGGCGTTTCCCTGTTACTGCCCAAACATACTCAACAATCAGGCATTATTTCGAAATAACTCTTATATCTATTACAATATTAGAACAGCGTATCCTAAATATATATTAAAAGAGGCTAAAAGAGGTTTACAAGTGGTCTTATCACTCCATCCAAAGGTTGTCTCCGTGGCTCTAGACCTTTGAGTAGTTATATTTGTTTAAAGTAATTGTTATTTTGTATCTCAGAATGAATATTGGACTTTTTTGGAACAGATTACTTACCAGCTTGGTATCAGCAGTCAACTGATCTGCGAAGACTGCATTGTTCGGCTCCGGGATGCTCGAGCCTTTAAGCTAAATATACTGCAGAGTGAGGCCTCGCTCAGACAGTACTATGATTCAATGCAAAATAATGATGGTAAGTGAACAAGCTAAATCAGCATTTTCTAAAGTATGAGATGCAACTCACTCGTGGGTTGTGAGCAAATCATCAACTAAAAACTTAATGATACATTGATTGATCGACCAACTGGGTCAAGTTTTACTCCTTTTCCTTCATGAAAACCAATAGAGGACACCCAAATTTGCAATTTTTTGCTAGTGAGTTATGGTCCAGTCTACTTCGGGAACGACTGAGCTGAATAATAATTTTAGAAAATGTTTAATCATATTAGTTAGTATGGTTTTTGTCTGACAAAGATAGGTAAAAACCACCAAAGATTCCAAAATAAAAAAGGTCAAAGTCACACATCATATATTTGTTAATTTATGTGTATCATACAAGACTTATGAATGTCAAAAAACTACCACTGGAAAATTTGTGGAAAAAATCTATGAAATAATTTATTTTATTCTGTAAGTGGGCCACAAGGTCACATTTAAAAGTTTGAGACAGCCAGCATTTACCCACGTGGAGCACACTGTTGAGAATAAAGCTGACCAAAACTCAACAGTTAGCTATTTTTTTAATGATTCTTCAGTATTACTTTAATATCAGTGCCTAGCCTACCCTATCTTTGAAGTTAAATAAAAATATACAACCCATGCATAGTTCTTAAATTAGAGGCCACTACATAAAAAATAAGGAACTGACAATAACTAATCAGAATTTATATTTTTTCTGTTTCTAGAAATACAACATCAACATTTCGTTTCTGATGCTTTTTTTTATATCAAAAATTAATTAACTTACACTTATAAGTAACCTTTTTCTACTCAATCTATACAATATATCAATTGATCTTATTTTGGTGTCCGTACAATTTAAAGAATTAGTAAGTTGTTACAAGATGTATAGAGAGTAGAAAAACGGTTACTTGTAAGTAAGATAAAGAAACCAAATTATGCATTTTTTTTTTACTTTTTAGTTTTTTCTTTTTGGAGTTGGTTCTATTTTTGTTTAAAATAAATTTATTTCACACTTTTAATTTAATTTTTACTTAAAAGTATACTTGTGACGATTCGAATGAGCTCAAACACGGCGAGGATACATTATTTTATACCATAATCACCATATATATGTATGCCTACAATATTTTGAGGAGTTCCTTCAAGTCCTCATGAATCCCATTGTCAGGTTCACTAAAAATATGTGGAACCAATCTGGATGCATCTCCTTTCAGACAAAAAAATCTATAGGTTTATAAGTGACGGAGTTCTGAGGTAACAAGCATAAAAAGTAAAAATACAACCAAATTGAGAATCACCTTTTTTTTTGGGACGTGATTAAATAACGAATGGGCTTTTAGTAAAGGGTTATTTTACCAGTTTCAGAAGTCAATTCGGAGACAGACCTCAAGTTGTGTGTGAAGACTGAACCAGTGCCAACGGATGGGGAGTGTGATGACCGGAGTGATGTGGGGTACCCAGACGATGCCAGCCTGGATGATGATGGTGAGTGTCATCATCATAATTACTACACCGGTTCATTGTCAGTGACCCAAAGATAAGGCCTGCGACAGAATAGAACGTAGAATGACGTTCTATTCTGTCGCCACCTTTCCTGCCACCGTCCGTCAATAGGGTACGTGTAGATGCAATTTGTTTATTTTTCGTCATTGCAAAAAAAAATTTTGTAACGCAAAATTACAGCATTTTTCTCTTGTCAAAAAGAATTAACGTAACCTTCACATTTTTTACAAAACACAAGTTTTTAAAATGTATGTAGACAACTAGGTAAAAATATGAAAAAAAAAACCGTTCAAGTATGATTTCATCATTCATTCAATCATGATTTCAGAGATTCTGGCCAATGTGAAATTGGAGCTGACCAGGATGGATGGCCTTGAAGATCCTCAAGCGGAACCCGCAAGGATCAAGCGGAAGACCAAGAAAAGTAGACTTAAGCGTCAAACTACAGGTGGGTCAATCAACTTTTTTAGCGTTCCGTAGCCAAAATGGCAAAAACGGAACCCTGTCATGTCCGTCCGTATGTCACAGGCATTTTACTCAAAAACTACATGTTAGTAGAGTTATAGAATATAAGCCACTAAGTACTTAGTTTGATACTTAAATAACAAAAGACTACGGTGGGTACTCCATGCATGTAACCGAAACTTAAAAAAAATGTTTTCAGCAAATATCAATGTGTGCCACATATTTCAACAGTTCTTTTATTGACATTACACTTAATGTTTGTAAATTATTCCAGATTGCGATCCGGAAGATAAGTGGACGAAGTTAGCCGAACGCCGCGGGACCGGGCCGTTGCTGCGCGAGACCTCACTCAAGCTACTCGCCAACTCGACCATGTGCGTATTCCAGTGGAACAAGAGCTGGTACCGCTGCTTCTGCTGCAAGGAACCCTTCCCCGACATGGCCCTGCTGAAGCAACACACACAGACCAAACATACCCTCGAGAACATAAAGAAAAAGATCATATTGCAACAGAACAGACTAGTCAAAGTCGAAGTCTCCGACTTAACCTGCAAAATTTGTGAAACACCGATAGAAAATCTAACAAACTTAAGAGAACATCTACCGAATCATGGCATTAAGTTCGAACTCAATGAAGACCTGCTTGTACCGTTTAAGATCGAAGCGAACCTTCAGTGTCAAATATGTTTGGAGCGCTTCACAGTTTTTAGGTTACTAAACATGCATATGAACAAGCATTATCAGAAGCAAGTCTGTCATATTTGTGGAGCAGCGTTTTCAAACTTAGTGTTTTTAAATCTACATAAGACTCGGTCGCACAGACCGTTCAGATGTAAACACTGTAGTGAAATCTTCGGTAGCAAGACGGAAAAGAAGCATCATGAGATGTCAGTGCACGGTGTGAAGTTTGAGAGGAAGCTTCGCTTCCCATGCCCGTACTGTAGTGAGCGATTCTTCCAAGAGAATTTCAGAGTGCTTCATTTAGTAGAGAAACATGGTTTACCGAAGCCGGATCATAAGTGTTTAGTGTGTGAGAAAAGTTTTGTTACCCGAAGTCTGTGTAATAATCACATGAAGAATGTGCATATGAAAGAGAAAAATCATGAGTGTGATGTGTGCCATAACCTCTTTTATACAAAGTCGGATGTGGCGAGGCATAGAGTGACCCATACTGGGGAGAAGAGGTTTTCGTGTACTTTGTGTAGTAATCCTTTTGCGACGAAGGACTCGCTGCGTCGGCATATGAAGAGAACGCACGTCGGGTTGCATTAAACAATTAGAACGATGGAGGGTTTTATTTCAAGTGTCCCACAGATGTGCGTATGTTGCAGGCAAATGGCCAAAACAGAGATTTCAACAAATCCCTTACGGATATGACCAAATTACCAAATCACGCACGATGTTAAAATGGCGAATCCATTTTATCATTTGCCTAGAAAAAATCAGTTATTTGATCAAACCCCTAAATCTGTTTAGTGAAATGATGAAATCAGACAAAATAGGCAACTCATTTTTTCATTTCACCAAATTTGTTCAGTGATTTGATAAGATATCTGAAAAACGTAAGTGAGTTGACGAAACGAACTCTCAAAGTCAACTCGTTTTATCATTACACTAGACATGTTTAGTGATTTGATAAAGTCACCTAAGGTGACTTGGTCAAATCTTTTTTCGGAATGTCTCCAAGTAGTTTCCAGGGTAAGAAAATATTATTTTAATTAGTCGTCAGTTAGAGTATTAAAAAATATTGTACACGTATTTTTTCTTTCGTCTATCAAACAAAAAAAGACAAAGATAAAGCTCGTCAAAGTTTGGGAGGGGGCGCATGAAGTCACGCCGTGCCAAAAACGGTCGCACGGCGTGACGTCACGGGGAACTTTAACGGGCTATATTTCATATTTTTTTGTTTAATTGACACAAGTAAAATTACGTGTCTAATATTTTCTGATAATCTACAGTTAGATTGACGGACTATATATATTTTTTTAGGACAC
Organism: Hedya salicella; assembly: GCA_905404275.2. Lineage (NCBI taxonomy): Eukaryota > Metazoa > Arthropoda > Insecta > Lepidoptera > Tortricidae > Hedya > Hedya salicella. Next base: position 49,010,354 of record FR990097.1, on the reverse strand, counting down.
AAGCCTATTGTACTAATGCTACTACTTGCTGGAGAAGCAATGGGACAGAGACGTAGCGTGATGCGCATGTCTTGGAGTATGGCTAATGCGCTTAGCATTTAAAAATAAATAAGCTACAGAGGGCGCTACTATTGCTAACTAGATTGTGTTCGACAATTTCAAGCCATGTACGTGAGTTGCGATAGCTCAGTTGGCCAAATTCTGCTTGCAATTTGGTAGGTCGCATTGTTTTTTTGTTTTACAGTCAATCTCTGTGTTATTATATTAATTTGAATAGTACTAACGTCACAACGACATTTTAAAAATATGCCCACGTAACGTGTACTATCGGGAAAAAATATTAGTCATAGTCAATAGTTCTTTATTTATAACATTCAAAATATTACATGTCATATTAACCATTTGAACGCCGATAACACCTAAAGGTGTCGTGTTCTGTCGTACCTACCACGGCAGCAACTACTAAAGGGTCTAAAGTGTCGTAAATAATAATAATCATTGTAAGCCGTGTGACTGACAATGTCATTCCCGGCCCCTATTTCACAATCGTGACAATTGTCAAGTAACAACGACAATTTTATGTTCATGGCGATCCCTGCAAGCTCAATACATCTCCTTACTTTATACTGGGCCCCAATGTACGTGAAATTGTCGCTGTCACCCGACATTTGTCACGATTGTGAAATAGCAGCCAGTACGAAAGCGTTCAAAGGGTTAAATGTATAACTCTGGGAAACTTGCCCCTCGTATGTGATTTCAACAATTTGCCAATCAAATTGAAGATAAATTTAATTTTAACATACAATTTAAATGCTCTAACGAATCCTTCACTTAGCATACGAGGGGTTAATGTTCCCATTTTCAGTTAGTTAACTGACTTTCTTGAATGTATTATTCATGAGTAGATGAACTGTAATTCTGCCAAAAAAAAACTTTAAGTTTTGTTAGGGTTATTTTTGGGATCCCCTCCACTCTGTATCCTGTATCCACGTCTGCTGATATCGGTTACTAAAACAATAATTTGGTCAATAATAGATTTTATTTACAAAAACTATATTCAAATATGTACATTATATAAAATACTCCTTCAAATAAGTACCGATCTACAGTTGTACCACAAATATAAGTTACAACGATGTACCTTCACAGAAAGCATTTTTTGAAAACAGATTAACCAATTATAAGGCAGCGCGTGTGCGCGGGTAAAATCTTTAACGCCCATTGGCCAAAATTTTGCGCGCGACGCCGGCGCCCGCCATTTTGCGCATGCTGAGGGTTCCTTACAAACTTTTTTTTTATATTACTAAAGTGGCAAACAAGCGTACGGCCTGCCTGATGTAAAGCAGTCACCGCAGCCTATGAGCGCTTGCAACGCCAGGGGCATTACGTGCGTGTTGGCGACCCTTTAAGAACCTATTCACATCCCTCTTGAAGAACCCCATACTGTAACCTCCAGGGAAAACCGCGGCATAGGTCATTCCAGATTCGGATTGTGCGCGGAAGAAAATTCCTTTAATACCGCACGGTGCGCGACCATTTTAGTTCCAAGGTGTGTGGATGAATACCGTGCCGATGGCGAGCGGTGCGAGGGTAGAAGGTGGCTGTAGAATTTCACTTATTCTGACTTAAGAGGATATACTAGCAAAAAGCCTTTTGGAAATTAGGTACTTTTAAAACCTATTGCTATCGCATCGCCTCAAATCCCCCGTATTACAGTGCAAAAGGGACAACGGCAGCTCGGAATGATCTGACCTACAAAAAATTGGCGTAAACATGGTTTCGCCTATTTCCTCTCCCAAAACTGGGCTTATTTTAGTTTTTCTTTCACATATATTATAACGAGGGCTTCGGCTATGCTTCTATGCTTACTGTTTTTCTTTTATATTCGTTAAATTTGTTTACTGAACGTGTGCTTATGGCGCCAGATGGTGGCATTTTTTGCAGTTTTAGAGGGCCTCTAATTCTTAAAATAAACAAATTATTAAGAAAAATAAAACAGGGGCATGGCACAGATAAGTATAGATTACATTTATAAAAAAAAAATTGCTCAAAGACAATTATCAAGGGAGGAAACGGGGGATTACGTTTGTATGAAGGAACGGCCGCTAGTATATCCTCTTAAGGGGCAAACTTAACCAAATAAGGTTATACAAATTTTTTTATACAAAAAATCAATCTATTTGTTTTCTTCAGCATAGTCAGATGAAAAGTACCTATAACCATCTGTGGATCCCCAGCTACCCGTGTACCAAAAATAGTTTAAATCCACTTAGCCGTTATAGCGTGATGAAGCATAAAAAAAAATTCAGTGACCTTCAAACAGTCAAATAAGCTTTTTTTTCAAATATCTTCAATGTACGGAAGTTTAATTTGTACAACTTCATTAATTATACTATTAAAGGAGATAAATCAATGTAACATCTATAGGTTATTTATCCTTCCATGTCCTAAACAGTACAGATTCTAACCGAAAAGTACACCATTTTTGTCATCTCCCATTTTCTCGTAAATAACGTAACAGGAATTAATATTTTAAGCGCCACAAGGGCCTGCCTCGTCATTCGTAAACCACGCTCCAAACGCCGAGCGGGCCAATGATCAGAATTTGTAATAAGGGAACAGGACGCATTTGTTGCTCCTGCGCATCAAAGAAAGAGACACCTAATACATTATATGCTTGCGGGTTTTCGGCGTAAGCGCCAGATGTAAAAGGACAATGAAATCGAAGATATTATTATGATTTTTTAACATTTACCAGTAAGTTAATCACGTAAAAGATAAAGGGAAGAATGATATTTTTAAATAATTTAGCCAAACTATCGACGACGCCTTTTCAGATAACTTTTCTATCGAGGAAATTTTCAACAAAGATGTTTCCGCATTAATCTTTGAATAGGTTATATAGTCAAAAAACACGTATCTGAAAACTAGTCTGTTTTATATACTAGATTTGACAAAAATCATGCTAAAAATAGCTTAACTTTTGCGATGCATCCCCGAGTTGGTATTGGCATTAAATGCATATTTTGAGGTTAGAATGATAATTATAATTACTATTTAGGACAAGTAAGGATAAATAGCCTATAGACAGAATCGTGATATTCGGCCGTCATTTGCTTTTCATCGGCACCCAAGTTCGCTGAAAATCAGATTGAATAAATTTCTGTCAAAAAAATCATTTTTTGACAAGCTTCTATTGCCGACTGTACTTTTCTTTGAACATTCATCAACTACTCACCGAGAAGATTTTAAAGATAACTCGGTAGGATTGAGTTATTTTATTACAGAGTTCCTATGACCACCTTCCTGCTCCATCATCAGATCAGCTCGATGGTATCATATTATTGCATTGTCACTAAACTTACATAAGTATATTTTAATTTAGCTCAATTGGATTCCAGGAATTAGCTCAAATTTAACTTGCAAGATTCAACCCGAACATACATATTACATACATACATTGCAAGTTAAATAAAAGCTTGTAAAAATGAAATCTCTTTAGATGGCGCCACGTCTCAACAACGCTGGGATACGATGTTGTACCTCCTCTATCCGCCGAGTATCAGAAAACATTCTCCCATCCATCCTTCTCCCGTGCCGATTCTTCAAATGCTTGCTAAGTGAATACTTCATCTTGAACTTACAAGCACAATAATTACACGAATAAGGTTTTACTTCAATATCCGTGTGAGTTCTTCTGATATGCTTCCTCATACCATGAGCTGTGAAGAAACTCATGTCACAAATCTTACAAATATGATTCCGTTCAGCATTGTGAATCCTCCGGACATGTAACTTCAAGTTATTCGGTGTCAGAAACGTCTTATTACAGATTTCACAGTCCGCTAAAGGCCTCTTCGCACCATGCACTTTATAGTTATGCTCTTTCAGTAAGTACGAATATTTGAATATGATGTTACACTCTATACACATCCTAGTGTTCTTCCTGATCTTAACTTTGACATCATTGTCGCAAGTGCAATTATCCTTATTCGGACACTTTTTGCATTTCTTCGAGTGGACGACCCGGCGATGAATATCCAAGTTCTTGAAGTTAATATAAGCTGCTCCGCAGGTTTCACAGACATAGTTGGGGAAATGAGTGTTCATATGCATACTCAGGAACGCGAAAGTGTTGCAGACTTGATTGCATATAGCGCAATAGTATCCTTTATCTAACTTGAACGGGATAAGTAAATGGCCGGCATCGGTGAATGTGAAGTTGTGTATGATTGTCAGATGTTCCTGTAGTGCCTCCAGGTCTTCGCAGGGTTCTAAGCATCGGTTGCAGTGTAGAGAAGATATGTCTGCTTTTTTGTAAGCCAGTCCGGACACCGGATTCATTTTGATGACTAGTTCTTTGGTGTGTGAATGAATTTTGGAGTGTTCTCTCACCTGATTCATGTTACTATAGGTTTCGAAACAGTAGAAGCAACCAAACTTGGCCCGGCAAGCTTTGAACAGGCACATGTTGGAATTCCGGATCAGTTTGAGCGTGTTCGCGCGTATGTCTGAATGTTTCTGCGTAACTTCCGTTTGGGGCCTCTTTGGTATCTCTTTTTTTGGTTTCGGACCTGAAACAGTTGAAATATAATCTTGTTAGAGACGATTTCACCAATGTAGTATAAGTCTTATAAATAATAATAAATAAATATTACAGGACAATTTTTGCCAAATCGAACTAGTCCCATGGTAAGCACAATAAGGCTTGTGTTATGGGTACTGGACACATTAAATCTAAAACATTATGAGTGTACAAATGGTAAACAACAGACGGTCTTATCGCGAAGAGGCGATCTCTTCCAGACAACCTTAAGGTAGTAGAGATGGCGCAAAGTAAACAACCAATGAGTAAGTAAGTGGTGCACAAGAAGGTGAGACAAATCATAAATCAAAGCCAGAAAGAAAAAAAAAGAAGAGAATGGAACTATTCAGATACATACAAAGATACTAGATAGGTACTAATAAAAACATATATAAAATACAAATAAACATATATAAACATATATACAAATATAATATAAGATATTTTAGCGTATGCGGGTTTGTAAGGAAGCCCTACCGGGTGTAGATATAAACAAGTCAGTTCACTTTTACCTTGTATTGTCCCAGCGGGCACGATCACCAAAAATCCATACACGTAACAACAGAAGGCACAAAAGAGTTAGAAAGCACAAGCACAAACAGCATATAGTTCAAAGGATAGAAACAGAGTTTATAGAAGGCAGAAATCGGAAAAACATACAGTAACTATTGAAAGTAAGAGTAAGCCGCGGTAGCGGGGTGCGAAAGCGTCAAGCGTGCGTTTAGTGTCGCAAGGAGGCTATGACTGGTTTGACCTCTGCGCTGCGCTCGCGTCGGCGCAGGCGCACGGGCACCGGACAACAGCCGTTGAGCGACCCGGAGGTCGATATTACATATCGATGAATCTATCGATATGTCGACCAGCCGATTTCGTGTCGGGTAAATAATTATATTATAAGTGTATGTATATGCACATATATTTATATAGTGAAATGTGTAGAATATGTATATATATATATATGTATATTTATATTTATGTACAATATTTTAGTTATAAATATAAGAAATGTTATATTATTGCATAATATATATTTTAATGTATTGTACTGTCTGTATTAGTGTCTGGTGTAGGACAATATAGACACGATTACATTTTTAGAGATTTAGTTGTTATAATATCATGAAATATCGATATGAAATGTTGCATAGTGCCAGATTAACTACCGAAAACGTAATGAGCAGGGGTCGGACATAAAGTGCGGATGACTTAAAAATTACGTACCTAATCATGCACACAGGTGATGTTTGTATTTAAAATTCCGTGTGACATGTAGCAACCAAGTATACATTTCAAAATTGTTCAATTAGTTGAGAACTAAATCTTTTATGGTGATATTGTTTGTACAGTAGAGAACTGTAGAAGCAATTATATGTGGTCTGTTTGCATTATGTTCTCTAAGAGCACCAACGAGGACATTAGCAACATTTTGGTGCAAACGGTCTTTTGTCTCATCTACTGTAACATAAATATAGGATTGCCCGATATCTTTTCGTATTTGATTACAGCAAGAGCAGTATACGTGTTTGTCACGTACCTCCAAAAACGGAAAATTGCCACAATATTCGAGTAAAGATGACATTTCACGGCGTTTCTTTATACATTAGTAAACATAAATTTTAGCTAAACAATAAAGAAGTAAATTTTTTGTTCATCTGATTGACAGTGTGTCAGTCAAAAACGTACTTAGTACTTACTCATTTCAATTAGCGATATCGTCTAATAAAGAGGTTGATAAATGATAAGTGATAATTGTTTATGAAAATCAAAAATACTATTTCAAATCATCCTATAAGTGGTTTGACGTCATCCGCACGTTTTGTCCGACCCCTGGAATGAGTGTATGGAAAACATGTCCAAGTTACATTCACATATCTCAAGGCTTCAGGCTTTGTCAGTTAAGCAGGTATAAACCCTCTTAAGATCGCACTCACCCACTCTCTTCTTAACGAGCTGCTTTGGCTGCATGATGCTCTGCGCAAGCGCATTAATTTCTTCCACGCCGTCGGCATTTTCATCGATATTAATGATGTAGATCTCATCTGAAATTTGATAATTTAGGTTGGAAGCGACCGCTTTTAGTGAGTTCTTTTTTAGGGTTCCGTACCCAACGGGTAAAACGGGACCCTATTATTAAGACTCATAAAAACGATAAAACGACCTTTTTTCCTTTAAGGCCAAGCCACACCGGATGCGTGTGCGTGGCGTGCACGTAGACGTGCGCGTGGCGTGCCCGTTGTAAAGTACGAATACCCATAAGAGATGACACATAGCTGCGGACGTGCACGCCACGCAAGCGGTGTGCCATCTACTATGATATTTCATACGATACAACGCGCACGGGCACGTGCTGCGCACGCATCCGATGTGTTTTGGCCTTTAGAGGCTTATATGTGGAGGTCCAAAATTTTTTTTTTTAAATTCCACCCTTATGCAAAATTCGAATTGTAACGTGAACGGAGTCGCGGGCAAAAGCTAGTATTGTAGTCTTACTATCCACATCTCCTGTAAGCTTGGCCAGGTCGAACTGCTCGTAATCCAGTTCCACCTCCTCATAGACTTCCAACTTGACGTTCTCGTCTGGTACCACCTCACCTGCAATGCGATATATCACATTATAATGAAAAGTTCCTGTCAAAAATAGTAGATTGTTTGACAAGGGGCTAAAATAAGCTATTATGATACGAAGTGATTGATGTATATGAAATATGTCTTAGTGTCATAATGGCTTTTAGCCAAGTGTTAAACACTCTGCTTTTCACTTCGACTGCGAGAAAATAAAAAAGACTTAACAATAAAATTGTATATTTCATGAAAAACGAAAAGTATAGTTCGAGCAATTCTATCAGAAAGTTTGACCAATCTGATTAGGTTGGTTTGTTTGTTTTTAATTATTCGTAAGGAGTATGTAGCTGGCCGCAAGTTTTTTTTTTCAGTGTCATAGAAATTTGTATGGGATTCTATGGCTTTCTTTTAAACTCTAGGGGCTAAATGTACTATTTTAGTCTCGCTTCGCGAAGCTAATATGGCTTACTTTTTGAGCAAGAGAGTGAAAAATATTTTTTGTAACAAGCTTTTATTGCCGACTGTACTTTTCTTTAAACACCCGTTAACTACTATCGGTAGGATTTCGTTATTTTATTACAGAGTTCCTATCACCACCTTCCGGCTCCATCATCAGATCAGCTTAAGAGTCCCCGGTAAGCTCGGTTCTCCATACAAACGTAGTTACGCTCTCATTTTAAAACGACTAGCTAGTTAACTCTGAAACTTTGTACTTAGAATAAGTTAAGGTATATGCAGGCCTGTAATTAGTTTATGTAGCTTCAGATACCTTAGTAAAAAAATACAGTCAAGTTTTTCATACTAAACTTGTTTTTTCTGTATTTCGTTTGTTTTACAAACTGGAGCCATATAAACTAATTACAGGCCTAGATATACCTCATGTCATTGTATATGCAAAGTTTCGTTACAATCCAACACGTAGTTTTGAAATGAGAACGAAACTCCGTTTGTATAGGAAGGTGAAATTCGGCCGAGCTTGCCGGGGACTCTTAATGGTATTTTATCGTCACCTAAATTACATAAGTATGCCAATTGCTTTGATTTTTTCCTTTACAATATAACTCTGTGTTATAATATTTATTTCAATAATAACAGGCAAGATGACTAGGTATGAAAATCAAATTTGTAATTAGTCCTCAGCTAGATAATAATAAAATATTCGACACGTATTGTTTGCTGTTACAAAATAATAAAAAATACTCAGTTAAATCGCATTAAAGCTTAGGAAAGGGGGCTCGTGACGTCACTCCTAAGTTACATTTGTATTTAGGAGTCACGTCACGCGACATTTTGACTCAACATATCGCTCTTTATTTTTCGATTATGTAAAAAAAGCAATAATACGTGTCCAATGTTTTTTATTAATTTACATGACGGAATAATTATTAAAATTTAGTCATTGTCCCTATTGTGGTATTAATATTGAATCAGTTTTGTTAATATGAAATCAAGATATCTTCAAATACACACACAGCGTCAGTGACCAATTGTCCTAGTGGGCTCTTTGCATTGACATAAGCTGAGCCACCTTCCCTTTCATTGTCTTGCATACTTCTGTATAGACATACGCGCCGCGGCCAGAAATGCCGGCGGCGGCGCGCTGGGTTCTGAACCCGGCGTGGCGCGGCGTCGTCGACGTGAAGTCGATTTTTTTAATGATTCAACACGCTTCTGTCCTTAGGCTCACTTACGTAGCTTTATGAAGATTGTTCTAATAAGTTAAAAGAGCCATCTAGTGAGCACTACGACGATAATCCTATCAAACAGATTTTCCCAAAGAAAATATTTTTCCAGTAAAGTAGTCAGAGAATGTGACACAAGCTATCTAACTTTATTTGCAGAAAATCATTGATTGATCCTAGCATACGTATGGGCTCCGTCTCCGTTGCCCCGCCAAAAAAGAATAGAAAGAAAATCCAAAAAAGTTTCGATTTTCTGCCTTAAACTTTAAACCTGACAATTTCATCAAAATAAACATAAAGACAGGCAGACAGATATCTCTGATACTTAACAAGTTTAAAATAAGATAAAAATAATAGGTATGATTTCGGATGGTAGACAGGATACGATTTAGGATTTTTGGAATAAAAACTTGAGCCAGTCGACCCATTGCATCTGGCCCATGTTGAGAAAGTAGTTGAGGAGCGCCTATCAGCTCTTCCCTCAGATCAACCTCTTGAACCTCTAAGAAAGCCAGAACTACAAAACGTAATTAAAACGTTAAAAAGTAAAAAGTCCCCAGGGTTGGATAGCGTCTCCAACAGGGTGATCAAGTTGCTACCAGAGAACCTCTTGATAGTTTTAATTGAAGTCTAAGTCCTGACAACCCTTTTGGTTGCCAGGCCTAACATTCTGTTCATCGGTGTGATGTTGTCGTTGTGACCAAACTGAAATTTGGACAATTAAAAAAAAGCGGTAATGTTAATTTTCTTGAGTCGGCGTGAGATTTCGAACATGTCGACGGCGGCGGCGGCGCGGCGCGTATCTCTACTTCTGTACCTCACCATATACATATATAAGTCACAACCCAATTATGTACCTATGCAAAAAGTAAATAAATGTCTTTTATTATTTCTTATTATTGAATATTTTTTAATGAGGTTATAATATCGTCGAATAAAAAAAATGGGTTAAAAAAATACATATATTACCTAACTCCAGTTTAGTGTTCTTCAGTTTCTGTGCAATAGCCTTCCCCGCTTCTATGACCTGTGCCTTGAACTCTGCAGCATCTCGGAGCCGAGCAATGCAGTTCTCGCAGATCTGGCACTTGCCTCCCACATCCTCGTATGTTATCTGTTTGACATGGTAATTTAATTTATTTATTAGGATCTTGATGATGATTAGGGTCTACCAAGAGTTATTACATCTATTGAGTTTACAAAACTTTTAAACAAAAAAATAAAACCGACTCCAAAAAAACTAAAAAGTAAAAAATAACGCCATAATTCAGTTTCTTCAAATTACTTACAAGTAACCATTTGTATACTCAATCTATACAGTATATACAATTAATCTTATTTTGGCGTCGGTGCCATATAAAGAATGTGTAAAATATTGAACATTGACGATTTTAGTAAGTTGTGACACGATGGCACCGACTCCAAAATAACGTTAATTGTATATACTGTATAGATTGAGTATACAAACGGTTACTTGTAAGTAATTTGAAGAAACTGAATTATGGCGTTATTTTTTACTTTATAGTTTTTTTGGAGTCGGTTTTATTTTTTTGTTTAAAAGTTTATTTATTTTACACTTTTTAGTTAATCGTTACTTAAAAGTGTATCTCGTGACGATTCGAACAAGCCCAAACACGGCTAGGATACATTATTTTATTACATAGATCTGGTGCCTACCTTCCGGCCCCATCATCAAATCAATTCGATGGTACCATTCTCATCAGGAACATTTAAATTTGTGACTATGAAGTTGCTTAGCTAAATTAATCAAGATATTTTGTCGCCACCCATAAATCATTTATTATTGAGGAGTTCCGATGGCATTCTGTGGTCTTCTGCATCAGTTCCACTTCACCAATTTACACTTTCTGAATGCAAATGCTTATTATGTTTCTTATAATACCAAAATCGCTATATGTATGCCTACAATATTTGAGGAGTTCCTTGAATTCCTCATGGATTCCATCATCAGATCTTCACCAAAATTAAATGGGACCAACTAGAAAGTACCTTCTATAAAACCAAAAACAAAATTTTGAAATCGGTCAAATAATCTGAGTAAGCGGTGAACATACATAAAAAAAAAAAAACATTCCGTCGTATTGAGAACCTCCTCCTTTTTTTGGAAGTCGGTTAAAAATGTATCCAAGAGATACATAAAGTGATAATTACAGTATGATTACTTTGAGTTTACCACTGACATATGCTTTTATTCCATTGTATATTCAACTTTAACACTAATACAAAAGAATTTCTATTACAAACAAACGACGTTTAGACAGTGTGTAAGTAATATAAACTCTTTTACATTAGTGTTAAAATCGAATATCCAATGGAATAAAAGCATATGTCAGTGGTAAACTCAAAGTAATCGTACTGTACCTAATTTTATTACACATAAACACAGCATGTTAACAAGTTACCTGTGCCTGCACCATATATGCGCATTTCGAGATACATTTGATATGTGACTGCAGTGCATCATATCATATGAAGCATTGACTCCTTGTAAGCTTAAAGGATTATCAAAATGTGCACTTAGAAGTTGTACAATTTGGATTTGTTAGCCCGTATGGGCTAAAAAAACTGAGTCAATAAACACATAGAATGTTTGAGGTGCATTTCTAATTTTCAGTTGCACAGCTAAAATATGTAGTAACTAAAACTAACAAGCAGGCGTACAAATACTAGCTAATAATTCAACAATAATTAAAGATTACCTATATATGTAACAATAATATTAATAATAAGTACTCTTTATTGCACCTCAAAAGAAAATAACATCAGACACTTAAATCTAAACCAGTATGAGAAATGGTGAACAACAGCCGGTCTTATCGCTAAAAAGCGATCTCTTCCAGACAACCTTAAGGTAGTAGAGTAACAATGTATGTGAAATAAAATCTATAGGATGGCCTTGACTGAACTTAGACTTTGAGTCACTATTTATTATATTTAGATTTGATTCCGATATTACTTTAATATTATAAAAACTTATTGTGATGATTGTTTATAAAAACTTGTTGTGATGAACTTTGCGCGCCTCTCTCTATTATTTTTAACAAATCTATAAAGTCAGGTGTTTTTCCTACTCTCTGGAAAATTGCCCACATAATACCCATACACAAATCAGGTGACGAATGCAATAGCGAAATGGTGTATTGAAAACCGTATCTTTTTAAACTCTGAAAAATGCTTCATTATTTCCTTTACGTCAAAACAAAAATTCTTATCCGATTATTCCCTTAACAATTACACATTAAATCGCACATCTGTTATCCGTGACCTTGGCGTTCATTTCGATGAAAAATTAACCTTCCATTTTCATTATGACAAACTAATTTCCAAAAGTATTAAACTAATCGGTTTTATATCTCATACCACCAGACTTCAAAAACGTTAATACCTTGAAATATTTATATTATTCTCTAGTACGAAGTACCTTAGAATACGGGTGTGCGATATGGTCACCTTATTACAAATTACATATGGACAGAATTGAGAAAGTTCAAAAGCAGGTCCTCAACATCCTTTGCTATAGCCTTAGCTATTGCCAGCTCGGTCAAGAGCATAGATCATATGCCAGTAGGCTTACACACTTCAACGTATCATCCCTGTCATCCCGCAGAAAATGCAATGATTTAATTATACTTTATAAAATTATACACTCACATATTGACTGTCCTTCCCTTCTTTCTCTTCTGAACTTCATTACTCGATATAAATCACGTAACCCCTCGCATAAATTATTCCTGCTTCAAATTTATAAAAATAACACCTCATTCTATAACCCTATTATCCGATTGTGCCGATTGTATGTATAATGAAACAGTGTCTGAACATCCTTCTTTGGACATTTTTAAAAACAGCTTAATCTAATTTAAAAACACTGTTAAAAAAATATTTTAGGTCATTTAGTTTTACGCAAATGTATAATATGTTAAGTTTAATTAGTTAATACTGTAAACACAATGTTAAATTGTTGTTATCACTAAATATGAAGAAATTTGATATAATTTGTCTCTAGCGATTAATTTGCACTAAATCTTATTAGTCTTTCTGTGCACACATTGTTAAGAGTTATAGTCCAGACCTTAACTTTAAGCTTTTTATATTGATTTTTATGTAACTGTAACTTGTTGTGTGAGCCTAATAAATAAATAAATAAATATATACTAGAAGGCGCCCGCAACTTCGTTCGCAGAAAAGAAAAAATCATAACCCCTCTTTTTTTCTTTAGCATAGTCGGGTAAAAAGTATCCTATAACCATCTGGAGATATCCAGCTAACCGTGTACCAAAAATAGTTGAAATCCGTTTAGCTGATTTAGCGTGATGAAGCCAAGACACTTACAAACATTCAAAAAATAAATATTTTTCGATTCAGTTACCGCCTAATAGTACGTACAGACATTTCATTTATACAACTTTATAATAGTACAGAAGACAGAGGACTGACTGTGGTTGAAACACTGAGAAATACCTTTATGGTTTACGTATGTACTATGTACCAGGTTCATACAAATATTTTTCTATTTAATGGTCTATTTCACTTTATTATTAAAATCTCTTTGACATTGTGTACATTTCATTTTTACAATTTTGACTGCTGGAGGGAAATGAACGCCTTTAAAGGCAGTCTTAACAAACTGGCTTAGATAGTTGTTTTTACAGTGTAAAGGTGTATCTTAACCACTAGAATTAGTAGTATTTAGTTATATGTTATTGGGACGAATTTATTAATGTATTTTTTTTAATAATTTTTTGACATTTTAATTGATTATATATTTGCATGCTTGCTCACAAGCTAGATACATTAACCATAATGTACTTAAACATCCATATACTGTGTCTATGCAAATAAATGATTTCTGATTCTGATTCTGACTTTTTCTGGACATACAGGGTGTCCCAAGAAGTAGTGAAATACTGAAGCTGGGAGGTAGAGGACCTAGAGGGCTATCTAAATCACCCCCATGTATGTTCCGCGATTCTTCTTATTTTCGGAGTTATGACTTTTTTTTATTTTTTCACCTATCGCCGAGTACGATGAGATTTTTATTTATGGTGACGTGAATTATTGCGGTAGATGCTTGATTTTTTTTGTGTGCTAAGCTGATAGATAGGCCAATTCAGTATGGTAACATTTACTATCGTTAGATCTTTGAATGGAATAAAAATAAAAAAAATGCCAAGAATGATAAAATTACCCAATATGTTCACAACTTCAAGGGGCTTTAAAAGATAAAATCACATAAAAAAAAATTACCGTTTGGCTTTTAAAAACTTGCTCTATCTATCAGGTAGCTACCCTGAAAATTTCATTTTATTATTCATAAGGCTTTTTACATTTAATTTCAAAAAATTGAAATTAAATGTGGTAAGTGCAAAATTTTAATTTACATGATGATTAATACAAAGTAAAACCAATTACAAGGTGTTTAATTACAAGAAATTTTCAAAATGGCCCCCCTGTTGCTCAATGCAATTGCGACATCGCCGAAAAAAGTTGTCTTTTAAACGTCTGAATGCACTTCTATTATTTTTAATGGTTTCAATCAATCAATCAATCAATTTATTTATTGCATGGTCATGAGTTTACATCATAGGTGTTAGTAATTGTTTAGTAAATCCAGTACATACATCATGTCCTGCCGAGAGGCGTACAATATTTCCAATTTGACTCTATGATATAATCTATGATAAATTAAATATACAATGTTTCGTTACATCAAAAGTTCAGTATTTTTTATATAAAACGATAATGATAATATAATAATGATAAGTTAATTCTTGTATCTTTTTTCGAAATAAGTAATTAATATTAAATTTTACATTTATATTAATATTATACTTACATATCTAGGTAATCACTTATGCTATAAATACATTTGTTGACGAACCAATAAAAAAGTTTCCTTTTAAAATCTACACTAGTCAATTTTTTTATGTCCATTGGTAACTTATTATACACTTTTGTACTCATGCACATTACATTATTGGTGACAAACGCTGAATTTGATTTAGGTCCAACCACATCATAAACGTATTTCTGTTGGAGTCTTGCTCTATTGTTCTTTACAAAAATACAGTTCATATATGTACAGCGCAGGAAAAGTGAGAATCTTCTTATCAGTGAACAATGTTCTGCATGAGTCAGTTTGTTTTAAACCATATATTGCCCGGAGACATCTCTTTTGCAGTCTAAATATTCGGTCTTTATTGTTCACATTACCCCATAAAATAACTCCGTACCGTAAATTTGCCATGACATAAGAGTGAAAAGCTAGAAGAGCCGTACTTTCTGACGAGACTTTCCTAAGTCGTCTCAAGGCATATGCATATCTGCTCAATTTAATCATTAAATATTCCGAGTGGTGAAGCCAATTACAATGGGTATCTATAATTATACCCAGGAATTTAATGGATTTTACTTGCTCCAGTTGTAGGCTTTGGTATTTTATCTTAATTTCAGCTGGTTTTGCCTGGGGAGCATGAAATTCCATGTACTTTGTCTTGTCTATGTTAACCTGTAGATGATTGTTTTCTAGCCATTTATTAACATCATGAAATACTCTATTGGCATCCTCTTCGAATTGTTCAATTCTGCCAGCCTGGTCACCTCTTAGCGCTAACGAACAGTCATCAGCAAAGAGAAGTATTTTGTGATCAGAGACATTTGGTAGATCGTTGATATATAGTAAGAATAGCAATGGGCCTAACATTTTCTTATGCTACTCTCAATTTCCGGGTTAACTCGTCCAAATTGGGGCATTCTCTTGAGTAGACGAGGTCTTTGTAGTATCCCCATACAAAAAAATCAATCGGGTTTAGGTCGGGGGACCGTGGAGGCCAGGCTATAAGGCAGGCGTCACCCCGGCCGCAACGACCAATCCATCTTTCAGGGTATCTTTGATTGAAATAGTTTCTTACGTCCAAGGCAAAATGGCATGGTGCACCATCACACTGCAATACTATGCTTCTGCGTGTCTCCAAGTCCACATCTTCTAACAGCAGGGGCAGATCGACGCGTAGAAAATTTAAAAAAGTGATTGCCGCCCAAGCGGTCTGGCAGCTGAAAGGGCCCGATTAGCTGACCTTTAGGTATGCCAGACCAAAGGTTAACACTAAAGTGTTCTTGGAATGTCGATTCCCTTTTTAAATTTGGATTTTCAATTGCCCATGAGTGAGAATTGAGCATATTAAAAATCCCATTGCGTCTAAAGTGGGATTCATCCGTCCACAAGATTTGGTTAAAAAAGTTTTCGTTTTCAGCTTGTCTCCTCAGCATTTCCTGATAGAATTCAATTCGCCGATTGTAATCTTCCGGTGTCAACTGTTGCACTTTTCTAATGTGAAACGGATGATATCCCACGCTCTGTAGTGTACGGTGTACCTGACATTTAGAAAGTCCGGTACGACGTTCCATAACTCTCACACTGGTCGACGGGTCTCTTTCTACTTCTTCAACCACTGCATGGCCTGATCTGGTACCCGGTATGTAACCTTCCAAATACGCATTATGTACTCTTAAGATCATGCGATAGTCAGGAAACGTTTCAGGTTGAGACCCGCCTCTTCGTTCCACATGTTCCCGGTACAGCCTTGAAGCTTCCGCCGCATTCCACCTAGCATAACCGTAATAGTCATGCATTTCTGCGTAGTATCGTGAAGTAAACATGATCACTTACACGCAAACTCAAGTCCAGTTAAATAATGCCAAGTCGTCGATTCCAGGTAATAACACTAATCCAAATCGTAATGCAAGTCAAAGTCCATATGAATAGCTAAAAGGATTAGAGAAACGAACAATTAGCAGTATTAAAACACAATTTTTCAATTACTGAAAAGTACCAACGATGACCAAACAACGTGAAAATTTTCTCATGCGTCAACCGTCTTTTGTTCTTTTTCTATTGATGGCCAGTGCGTGATTTAGAACGAAATTTATTTAGAAAGTTAATTAATTTTGCACTTGCCACATTTAGATTTCAATTTTTTGATTGAAGTTTTATGAATAATAAAATGAAATTTTCAGGGTAGCTACCTGATAGATAGAGCAAGTTTTTAAAAGCCAAACGGTATTTTTTTTTTGTGATTTTATCTTTTTAAAGCCCCTTGAAGTTGTGAACATATTGGGTAATTTTATCATTCTTGGCATTTAATTTTTTTTTTATTCCATTCAAAGATCTAACGATAGTAAATGTTACCATACTGAATTGGCCTATCTATCAGCTTAGCACACAAAAAAAATCAAGCATCTACCGCAATAATTCACGTCACCATAAATAAAAATCTCATCGTACTGGGCGATAGGTGAACAATTAAAAAAAAGTCATAACTCCGAAAATACGAAAAATCGCTGAACATACATGGGGGTGATTTAGATAGCCCTCTAGGTCCTCTACCTCCCAGCTTCAATATATCACTACTTCTTGGGACACCCTGTATAGTAATGTCCCTACACTTGGCGCGTCAAGGGCCATAGGGGCGGCCATTTATATGGAACCACAATCATTTTTCATTGTGTCTGACCATCTTGTTGGGATTTGACCTCTGGAATCGACTTGGCCCAGTAAAATGCCTTTCAAGGTTGTGCTACCAATAGAGATGGGTCGTGGGTATTTACCCAATCTACCCACCCAGGTAAATACCCGGTAAATAGGTATTTACCGGGTATTTACCCGTATCTACCCAAATGCACGGGCATGCCGATTCACGGATTCAGGTTTGCAATAAAAGTCTACAGAGGTTGTTTACTACTTCTTTTAATCAACAAAATTAAAAATTAGCAAGTGTAACGTAAAAGGTAAATAAAATCAACAAAAAATCACAAATTTTGTACACGAGAATTAAATGTTATTAAAAATATGTTCTATTCCTTATTTAATGCGACTAAAATAAATAATTGAATCAAGAGATAAAAAATAATGACTTTGATAGCAATTGTTTGCAAGTCTCGAAAGTTAGCTAGCGCTAAAGTTTTATTAGAATCAGTTACATTCCAAATCGTCAAAAAACACAAAAAAATGCATGAACTCAACTTGTGTAAATAAAGATATTCTTATTTGCAGACGTGATTGACTCAAATTATTCACCATCACTGTTGCTAAAACTAGATTGATTACGAGGGCTGCTATTTATATATCCGGAAACCGGGATTACAATCTTCTTAAATAGCATATTTGACCGCCATGGTAAAATTTGAACTTTTTTAAGTATATAAGGTATATTTTTTCTTCCTTATTAACGCTCGTGTTTTGTTTTTGACGGGTTTTAAATGTCATCTCGCAGCAAGAATGGAACTCACTCGTGAAAATATTCGTGCTATGATTTATTATGATTTTCGGCGTGGTTTAACGCAACAACAGTGCATAGATCAACTAACTTCAACTTTTGGTGATGAAGCCCCATCTAAAACTACTGTGTATCACTGGTTTAGTGAGTTCAATCGTGGACGTAGTATGCTTACGGACGAAGTTAAGGCAGGTCGCCAGAAATCGGTCGTTGTACAACAAAATATCGAGGCTGTGCGAAAACTTATAATGGACGACCGACATGTTACGTACCGCGAGATAGAGGCGACTCTGGGTATTTCTATGACCAGCATTAATAGCATATTACATAATTATTTGGCTGTAAAAAAAATTTGTTCGCGTTGGATACCCCACAACTTAACAAATGAGCAAAAACATGCTCGCGTCGAATGGTGCAATAAAATGTTAAAAAAATATAACCGTGGTGACTCAAAAGCCGTTTATAACATCTATACAGGTGACGAATCCTGGATCTATGCATACGATCCCGAAACGAAGCAACAATCAACGGTATGGGTGTTTCAAAATGAGCCGAACCCTACGAAAGTTACTCGTGCAAAAAGTACATTGAAACAAATGGTGGCCTGCTTCTTCGGTATTAATGGCCATGTAGCTACAGTGCCACTAGAAAACCGTAGAACGGTTAATTCAGAGTGGTACACGACCATTTGCTTACCGGAAGTATTTGAACAAATTCGTAAAACTAACCAGCGACGAAGAATCATTCTTCATCATGACAATGCCAGCTGTCATACGTCACGCGAAACAACTCTATTTTTGGAGGGTCAAAATGTGGAATTAACGGGTCATCCGCCGTACAGCCCTGACTTGGCACCCAACGATTTTTATTTATTTCCAAATATAAAGAATAAATTACGCGGTCAACGATTTTCGACCGCTGAAGATGCTGTCGACGCATTCAAACAACACGTTATGGAGGTACCTCAGGCGGAGTGGCAGAAGTGCTTTAAAAATTGGTTCACGCGAATGCAAAAGTGCATAGATCATCAAGGGGAATACTTTGAAAAACAATAAAACTATTTTCAGCCGTGTACGTTTGTTTGTTTTTTTGTTTCCGGATATATAAGTAGCAACCCTCGTACTAGAGTTTGAAGCTTCTTCAGTTTCTTCTTCCAGTAATTCGTTGTCCACGTCATCGGTCGTTTCGTCTTTCCGGTGCATGATATTCCAGTTATACGAAATAAAAGTCAATTTGCCTGCTCGATCCAATGTTAGGCGATTTCGTTTTTTGCTATATATATTAGATTGCGTACTGAAAGACCGTTCAGTAGCGGCAGATGTACACGGGGCTGTCAATATCCGCAGTGCAATTTTACTGAGCAACGTGGATCCGCATATACCTTTCCACCATGTGACTGGGTTCATCTCTCTCACATGGCTCCACACAAAGCTTTTGCCCCAAAGGCCTTCTTTAGCTTTAAATTTAGCCAAATTCGGCATAACGTCATGATTCAAAGCGCTTGCCATATTAAAAATGAATTCCACGGCGTCAGCCTCTTGAACTTCATTCAATTCACATCCTTGCGAAACGGGGTCCAATAAATAAGCTGCAAGATGAATCGGTTTGATGCACATCTTTGTCCTCTGTTCCGTAGTTGCGAGGATTTTATTTTTATCGGCTTCTTCGATTATATCAATTTCAGGTAGCACAAAGTGTAGTTTTGATTGCAAGTCTCGAATAGTAATGAAAACTTTATGCATATTTACTTCATTTGACTCCAATTTGAATATGACATCTTTTACGGGTTCCAGAATGGAAATGCACTGCTTATTTATCTTCCAGAAATCTTCATCCAACAAAGTCATCTTTATTTCAGGCCGCAGGCTTATAGACCCTTCATGAACAGCTAAATTCTGAAGTGAAACTTTAGTGTTTTCAAGGCTTTTTAAGCAAGTGTGATAACTGCCCCATCGAGTTTTACAAGGCAGTTTAAGTGTTTCTCCTACGCCTTTTTCCTTAACTATCTTTAACAATATTGCTGTTAAAACCTGGCTTTTCTTTATTGATTTAACACAATCCACGGCTAGTCCAATAAAAGCCTTCAAAACATCAATTTGAAGTATGTCGTGACACAAGAGATTCAGTGTGTGTGCAGCACAATTGATGTATGTTACATGGGGGTACTCATTCTTCACTAACTGGAACGCTCTTTGGATATTTTTAGCATTATCGCCTACAAGAACTACAAATTTGTGCTCTCCGTATTCTGACATAATCTTCATTATCTCTTGAGATATGTATTCTCCTGTGTGGAGGTTTTCTTTAGTATCTAAGCTTTTCACGAGTACAGGCTCAGGTTTGGAGATTAAAAAGTTTATAACTCCCTCATTGTGACCGCTACTCCATCCATCACATTGCAAGTGAAGTTGATTCTGTACCTCAAATTCATTTCTGAAGTTTTGACGCATATCCTTGTGAATTTGGTCTAAGTATTTGGTCGATACTGTTTTTCTAGTCGGTAATTTATAGAGCGGTTGTAGCAATTCAAAAAATTGCAACCAAGCTGGATGCTCGACCATAGCCATAGGGGCTCCACTGACAAATATGGCATTACTTTCTCTATGCAGTATTACTCTGTGCAGTACTTTCGTATAATCTTGAGAGAATTGCTTTAATGCTGTTGCTTCTATGTCCACAGTTGTATCATTATTAATAATATTTTGCTCGTTTTCACTTAGCATGCTTCGTTCCTGATTTTTCGACGTTGACGCTATCTCTTTCAAACTTTCTTTTATATTCGGAGGACACCTCAGACAGGAATTTAAGTTTTTTTCCATTTTATTCACATTGGGAACTTTGTATTTTTTCTCACAAAATCCGCAAATGACTGATTTACTGTCATTTTCACTGCGATAATGTTTCCAGATATTTTCACGCTTTGGTTTGCCCATGTTGCGGTTCCTGGAATAATATATTATATGCTAAGTTCTAGATTTTGTTTTGTGTCAAGGATGGTTAAAAAAAGTAAAACAGTAATAAATAAACTATTTTAGATTTTAATATCTTTGACCGTAAGAGTTATAAAATAGACCCTGGAAACTAATTGAAATACATATACGAGTATGGAGGCAAGTAATCTTATTTGGACTTCAAAATTGAGATTCAATGCAGAAAAACTCATACTAACATTACATACCTGAACTAGTACGTTGTTAATAAAACAAACTGCAACATTGCCACTAGTTAAAGTAACAAAGCAATGTTACTAAATTGACACTTGGAATGGAACTGGCGGAAACTTTCACTTAAAAAATCACCACGCGCAAAGTTCTTCAAAACCATATAATTCCAAATACACCACTGAATGCTATACTAACAATGCGATGCGAAGCAATGGGAAGGGATTAGGTCCTATCTTTGCTATTGGCTGTAAAAGGAGAGGGGAAACGGTCGCGGGATAGAGTGAGATAGAAATATGCTTCTGTTTGTCTGCTAGCTTGAATGATGCGTCATAATATAATTTTATTGACGTTAAGGGTGGAGGTGATCTTTGCGTTAAGGCAAGTGAAATAAATTTAATATATTCGGCGAGAGTAGTCGGTTGCTATTGAACATTATAATGACACCAAGGATTAGACCATTTTCCGTTATAAGTGAAATAATTAATTTTTTAGGACATTTAAAGTAAATATTAGTGTACAATCATATATTAACTCTTAAAATGCTGGACTTGTTAATGATTACCAATGGCAATCAAAACTCATAATCACAATATTATTTAAATTACAGTCTAAATATAAGTATTGCATTTTTTTAAATTAAATATTACAATAAATGATCAATTTAGCATTAGCTCTAAGCCCAGATATGACTAAATATATACAACTTAGAAATAAGAATAAATACCCGCGTATTTACCCGCGGGTAGGTAAATATCGGGTATTTACCGGGTAAATACCCAACACTGGGTATTTACCTGGGTAGTTACCCATCTCTAGCTACCAATTTAGACATAAAATAGGTTATGTTAGACATATCTAACTGGTACCGCACTAGGCAAAGGCGAGACAAGCCAGGCAGGTAAGTAACGAAAACAGTAGTCGAACTTTACTATAACAAAATATAAACCAAACTCCTTCTTTGATAGAGCATGTAAAACCCATAATATAATTTTTTCACAAGTAGATGTTTTTAATTTATCTTTAACCAAATTTAAACACCATGTATTGTGCCTCTGAATACATAGTAATTCAATTAGAACATTATTCCCTTAATTAGTTATAATCCCTAGTAACATAAGTCAATGATGAAGCTTGTAAAATTGTATGTATAATATTTTCTTCTGTTTCCGCGATTATTACTCATTGAAATAAAACAATTTAACGGATTATATCGCGTATATTATCTCATTTTAGTTCCCGACGTTTCGGAAGCTTTCCAGCTTTCCATGGTCACGGGAGGACTGAGAAAAGATGTATTTTCCTCTGTCAAAGTTACAATTTTGTGCAAACTACCCATTTTTTTGAAAAAACACAAATAAAGGTGTACATACATGCCAGATGGGCCTAAGCTGTAAAGACAGTTACACATGTGCCAGAAGGGCTTAATTATTTTATTCTAATAATTTACCAAGCAGCATTTCACAAATGAGGCGTACTGAGGAGAAAAGAAACGCTGCAAAGAAAAACTCCCAGGCTACCTCATTACTAATTATAATATTTAAAAACAGAGACTATTAAACTACTTTAAACAGATAAGATATTTTACACCGTTCGGAAATTAAGGTTTTGCAGTCCTGTGTCTCGCTTGTTCCTTGATGAGATGTATTACAGGATCCCAAGCAGGTGGTAGTGACAATCCATCTTCTCTATTGAAATTAGGATGCTTTTTAATCTCAATAGCCTCGCGTAGCATCCTGGGAAAATATCTTTTGAATTTGTAACTTTGACAGAGGAAAATACATCTTTTCTCAGTCCTCCCGTGACCATGGAAAGCTGGAAAGCTTCCGAAACGTCGGGAACTAAAATGAGATAATATACGCGATATAATCCGTTAAATTGTTTTATTTCAAAATTGTATGTAGTTAATTTATTTTCCCGTGATCCAATTTTATGTGTATATATCAGTAAGTAGTGCCAAATTAATATTATTGTTAATGTGCTATATAATTGGATTGTATTTAAGAACAATGTACGGTTTGTGCCCACATTAAATAATTTACAAATTGATGTCAGAATGAGATGCTGCGTACTTGATTTTAACTTTGAAAGTCCAAGTTATTTGGAATCTTATTGAAAATTGGGTCAACAGCTCAACATTTAAGTAAATAACAGAGCAATGTGGACCGAAATAAACACTACCAAAAAGAACTAGTCTAGTATCTTAGCATCAATCAGAGTAGTTGATTATCCTCTCAGATGGATTTGGACAATATTCAATTAAATCGATTTACTATCCGCAGTTCGACCCAGTTAAGTGCATCACAGCACGAATATAGCAACACGGAACTCATAATTCTACAGACCTATAAACTAATTACTACTGCATTATAATTAGAATGAAAATAACTTACGAAAATGTTGAATGTATCAAGCAGGATATCTGAATACACTTCCTTGCGTCCATCTTCTTCGTACTGCTCGGAAATGTCTTTATCACAACCAACCGCGAGACAACACCGGCACAAATTTAACTGCCTCATGATTATAATGTTAGATCTAGGGTATTTAATTTAAAATAATTTACTTCACAATATCTACATTGTGAACTGAACGCCCGCCATTACAGAGCTGTATTTCCGTAGTTAACAAACAACAAACACGATTTTTGACAGATAATAATTCGTAGGGTTCGTTTTGGCTTGTAAGTAGTAAAAAAAGCAGAAATAATTTATTCCGCTATAAATTTAGTATATTACATAGTTCAACATATTGTGTTTTTTCATATATGATCAGTAAATGATGCAATTTTTTTGTAATAATTTTGCAAGTACAAATACGACTGTGAAATGTTACCAATAAAATCCAAGCGTACAGTTACTTTGTCCAATCAAAAGTAAGTAGCAGAATAATGACCAATCTAAATAGTTTCGTTTAACGACATCTAGTTAAGCCATAACAAACTAATTCGGAAACATCCAGTTGAACTCACTGCATCAAAGCAGTTAAACTATGTATTAATAGATGGCGCTGTGTATTTAGTAGTTCTACTCGCTACTAGATGGCGCTAAAAATATAAATTCCAAGTTTTGTAAAAGAAACTGTTAGCTACTTAACTTATAGTATACAATCAGAATACCGCGTCAACATTCTTATCGAAATAAAGGACTAATGTACATATTACATATTTAATTTAACAAGACTACTAGATAATATCCAAATAAAGTCCAACTCAAGATAACAATAAATTATCGACAAAATGGTGGCACATAAAGTTCAATTCAAGTTGTTTATACGTATGTAAATATTTTGTTGTAGAAAATAACGGTATAAATACAAATAAAGCAGGTGATAACGTCGAACTAATTCCTTTAACGAACCACTCTTTTCTCTTTCAGGGACCTGTTCTATTTTTATCTTACTCTGGATGGGTACTGTAAAATATTAGAAAAATAAAATAGTTTATGACATTCTCAAACTGGTTTTATTTAGAGATTAATATATTGTCTATGTTGCCGCTTTAAATGCCTTCGTAAAGAGTCCTTCCCTTTGAATTTACTCTCACAAGAATCACATGCAAACGACCTTTCGTCTACATGAGTCTTTTCATGCCTATTCTGATCAAATTTAGTGAAAAACCTCCTCTCACACAGGTTACACGGAAAATTCCTTTCTTTAACGTGCACTGAACGCACATGAATTTTCAAATTCTGCGTATTCGTGAACGACTTATTACATAAAGAACATTTGCTCAACTGTCTCTTGACACCATGCTCTTGAATTTTATGTTCCATCAGCTGATATGAGTATCGGAACGTTTTACCACAGATAAGACAATATCTTTTTGTCATGCAACTGTTATGGTGTGTCCTCATGTGTCGAACTCTTGCGTAATTTGTCAAAAAAGTTTCCGAGCATAGAGTACATTTCTTCTCTTTATGCCGGGATTGCAAATGGATGCGCAAACTTATTCTATTTATGTATGAACTGCCGCAAATTTCACAAACGTTGTTAGAATAATGGTTATTCATATGAACAGATAATCTCATGTATGTGTTGAATGTTTCACTACATATAACACAATCGAAGGAATCTTCTAGTTTGTATGGTATTAGAAAATGTTCAGCATCATTGAATTTCACATCATGTTGTTCTGTGAGGTGTTTTTTCAATTCAGTCAAATCTAAGCATGCTTGTTTGCATTTTGAGCATTCTAAGCATGAAATGTCTGCATTTTGGTATGATAACCCTCTTAACCGATTAAATTTAACTTTTATCAATTCACTGTTATTATGTGTTACGGAATGGTACCGCAGTTCTTTCATAGTAAGGAACGCCTCTCTACATATGAAGCAACCAAATTTGGTCTTTAAAGACTTGAATAAACACAAGTTTGAGTTAAATATCAATTTTAAGGAGTTCTGCTTTAAGTTCTTGTGTCGCTCTGGTTCTGTTTTTTTTATTTTACGTGTTACGTTTCTTTGTTTATCTGCAAAATAAAAATATCGAATTATTTCTTGGATATCATTCTCGACGAGTGTTTGAAAATATATAAAAAGAAATAGGCGGTCTACTCGTATGTTGTAATACCTTTTTTAGGGTTCCATAGTCAACTTATAGTTTCGCCATGTCCGTCTGTCTGTACGTCCGCGGCTTAGCTCCGTGATCATTAGTACTAGAAAGCTGAAATTTGGTATGAGTATGTGTATGTATCACTTCCACAAAACGGTAAAATAAAAACTAAAAAAAATATATTTTTTCGAGTACATCTCGTGAGGGTGTTTTTTTTTCGTTCCAACACTATTGTGTGGGGTGTCGTTGAATAGGTCTTTCAAAAATAATAGGAGTCTTCAAACATTATTTTTTGATAAAGTCAGCAGTTTTGTAAATATTAGCTCCAGCATTCGAAAAAATAGCCCGCTCCCCCTTTAACTTTTCAAACACGGGTCAAATATGTATGGATAAAATCATGAAAATGAGGCCTTCAATGAAAACTATATTGAACAAAATCGGTTGAGCCGTTTTTGAGTTATCGTTAAATATAATAATTTTCTTTAAAATGACATAAGTGCCGCGCGTAGTGCCGCAAGCTACCAAAACTGGCTACAAAATGGGACTCGAGGGACTTGGGCAAGTCTGGCTTGGCCTTCTTAGAAGCAATCGCAGGGGATACTATTGTTTGAACTTCCAAGTTCGTATCACCTTTCTCTCTCGTGTTAGTTTGTTTTGCGTAAGTGGGACGACGCAATACCAACTTCGAATTTTGAACCTGAGTAGCCACTCAGATAAGTGGAGGAGTCACAAGCCCACAATCTGGAATGCCATTCATGGTCAATATAGAGTCAATGGATTATATATAGTACCTTTGCTTTACCGCGAAATATTGTCTTGGTTAGATGTGACAATAAATTGTGCTCACATGCGCTTATTTTGATGCAGTTTCCATTTCCCATGGATTATACTGTTTAGTGGTGGTTTGTTGTATTTGCATGAGTATTTTTTGTGGAAACTGCATGTAAATATGTTAAAAACATTACCTGTCTCTCTCTTAACACACCGCTATTGAAATAACTTTCTCAACTTTGCGGCTGACACTGTTATGGTTATTTATTTATTTACTTTTTTTTATATATATTTTTTATATTTATTATGTATAAGTATTTATGTATGTTTATTTATGAAATCTTATGTGTGTATGTTTATCGCGTTTACATGTGTCTATATGAGTTTTTTGTTTTGCTTCATAACTGTTTCTCGCCACCTACTCAACTAAAATTATTGTCTTTTAAACACTCCGCTACCCAAAGGTTGTCTGGAAGAGATCGCTATTTAGCGATAAGACCGCCTGTTGTTTACCTCTGCTAATTCTAATGTTACTGTCATGTTCTGTATTTCTGTGTATCTGAGGTGTGTAATAAAGAGTATTTGTATTGTAAATATGCGCATGTGAGCACAATTTATTGTCACATCTAACCAAGACACATGTTCGCAGAAAAGCAAAGGTACTATATAGAATTGGAATTCCATACTAGATTAATGGATTATACAGGGTGATTAATCCAAATGGGTCAGTATCGAGAAGTCAGAAACTATGAGAGATAGCGAAATCTGTTCTTAGGAACCATGGCATCAATTTTAGATTTAATAATAATGGCATTCAATATATTTTTCAACTCATACATAACCGGGAATCGAACCTGGTCGAAATCTCTGTAAACAATGTTATAAATTCTGCAAGTTTTTTCGTTGGTATTGTTGATGTTGCGAATCATTATTCACAAGGAACGCATTTTTAATGGAATCTTGTTTAAATAATTGAAAGAAAAACTAAAAAACAGATAATTATTTTATTTAAGTAAATGTTCAAAATGTAGCCATTTCCTGGTTGCAAAGATTAATTCTGTATAGAGTTAACGAAAAATTTGAATGCCATTAATATTAAATTTAAAATCGACGCCATGGTTCCTCAGACAGAACAGATTTCGCTATCTCTCGTAGTCTCTGAGTTCTCCCTAATTTGGATTGATCACACTGTATAACCCATTAATCTAGTATGGAATTCCGCAAAACAACGCCTGAATCTATCAATATAGAGTCACTTTTGTTATTACCTATATCCATTGTCTCTTTGCTAAAACTGGGAGTGTCTCCATCTAAGTCAACAGCATATTCTGCATCCTTTCTCAATGGATATTTCTCCTCGACTTGATGGCGAAGTTTTTCTCTGGGATTCAATTTTATAACAAAACTATGATCTGAAAATCCATAATTTTTATTTCATATTTACCATAAAGGTAATCAGCAGAAGTTTTTATACTTTACACCATTTTAATCAATTGTACTGTATTGTTTGAATCTTGTTAGTCTCTATACATCCACATATATAATTAACCTTTTGACCACCCCAGTCACCAAATCTCATCATCAAAATTCGTGCCAATACGCCAACGTGGTGGAAAAACTCCGAATATAGTATCAATACCTTGTTCTGATATCACAATCTTTTTAATGGTTTTTTTTTATTTTACTGCTGTGGTGTCTGGGTCACGTCATATTACTTTGATGCTTGGCGGTCAAAAGGTTAACAGGACATCAAAAAATAAAAATCTAAAAGTATAAAAATATGATTGGTCTGCTAAATTATATAATTAGTCAGCAAGTCCATGACTAGCTTGCTGATCAATCATTCACTTTGCTGCCAAAATAAATACATATCACTTTATTGGTTTTATTTAACTGAAATAATATATTGACGGTGGAACGGAGAAATGGTATAAGGAACAGATTCGAGACATACAACTATACACCTTATAAAATGAGTTAAATGGGTATAATTACTAAATGGCACCAATCTGTCGCTTATCCCATTTTCCACCATCATCAATATGAATAAGGTCTGCTGACAATATAGAAACGCATTTTTGTTACGACAATAGAAAATCACAGCACAACCAGAAAATGCTGATGAATTTACGCTGAACCCATTACCATGAAAATTCATTACAAGAGCACATCCAAATTGTATATAAGTATAAGTATTACATAGACAATAATTATATTAGTCTAATTAACTTAACAAAGAAAAACCCGAGTTCATCCATTTAGGAGCTGCAATACCAAAGGCAGACACACAGATTCATTTGGCAAACTTATAACACCCCTTTTTTTCTTCTGGGTTGAATAAAACTTATCATTTATATATGTTTTTTTTTAATTAAAAAAATCATAAATTACCTGTATCTTTGTTGTCTGCTAGTGTGTGTGAGTTTTCATCGAAATCAACACTTATCTTGTCATCAAAATCGTCGAAATCATCATTTTCTTCTTTTAAACAATTTACTGTTGCCAAATGCTTTACTGACTTTAAAACTTTTGCTTTGAATTCTGTAGCTCTACGTAGCTCAGTTATGCAGTGTTCACAGATCTTGTCGTTAGGAATATCCTGTGATACCTAAAATAGCAAGTTTTTTATAATTATTTATTAAAGAAATAGTTTTAAAAAATACCCGACAAATATTTATCAATTTCCTTAATGATACTTCGTTTCCGTAGAATTATTATAAAGTCCTAGAAAAATTATTGAATGTACACTTTTGAAGGGCTGCCCATAATAGGGCTGTTTACCCCATTTGTGTTAGGAAAAGAAGTGTTTTTTTTTCAATTAATTTAAGTGATGATTATTTATATCAAACACTTACAGTAATATTTAATGTATTCAACAGCATTTCCGAATAAATCTCTGTCTCTCCACAACAATAATATTCATGGAATATATCCTTCGAACATCCTGGCGCAAAACAGTACTGGCACGTGTTCGAAGTCGAAGAAGACATAATTATATTCAGCTTTTTTAATAGTTTTAATGAAATGTTTTAAATGTTTAATTAACTATTTTGTTAAAAATCATCTGTTATTTTGTTTAGATACAGATTAAGATGTTGTGGGTACGTTACGTTCGAAAATCATACAATGTCATGTATGTATATTTAATCTCAAAGAAATGTTTTAAAATAAACAAGTATGAAATTAATTTTGATACTAACAAGCTACATAAATTTACGTGGTTTTTAGCTAACTTCTGCTGACAATTGTTAATTTTTAAGTGCTGAACAAGTATGCTAAAACATTTGGATCTTTTGAATATTGCCACTTACTGCTGTTTTGGAACAGTACTTCTAAAAGTCACCGTGACGTAAAGCAGACATATTTTTATTACTAGAAATTTTATGATGGGATTAAACATCTATTTATTGTGTAATAATTGTGACATTCCTAAAAACTGTTGATAATATAAAGAAAACATAAAACATGAAAAGTTTCATTACAAAAAGTACCACTTGGTTTGTTATAATCAGAAAAATACATCTAAACAATAAAAATACAAAAAGGCTGTATGAATTCCTCACTCCGAAGCCTATAAGAAAAAAAAACTACCTGTCTATCTGTCATTAAGTTGTCAAATATAAAGATAATACCTACTTGTATTGTCGTAATTAGCAATAATTGAAAAGAATTGACTATGTAATTCTTGTGTTTTTAGTTTATAAACATAGTTTAGCGATCAGAAAACAAAATGGAGATCACAGTAGAGAGTCTGCCGTTGCTTGGGGTGTGCAATTTGTGTTTGAACGAAGGTGCTGTGAGGAGTATGTTGGCAGAAAACAATTCGACCAATTTTCAGTCTTTTGCTAGTATATTGTTGAAATGCTTCAGCATAGACGTAAGTAAATCATTATAAGCTTAAAAAATTTAGTCTATAGTCCCATAACCAGCTCCAACAATTCAAATTTACAAATACTCTGTAGGGAAACGTTCTAGTTTGCATTTTAAACCAACGTATATATTAGAATCTGTAGTTTTAGAATATAGTTATCCTGTTGAAGGTGTGGCTCAAATCTTGATTTTTCTGAGATATGTTTCCATCATTGCATTATGTATAGTGACCATTGTTAGTGCCATGCCTGTGGCTTAATAGCGACAGTGGAAGGAGGAAATGGGAAAAGCATGTTTCTCTGAGAGTTTCAACCACTGTCAGTCCCCTGGCACAAATATTGAAAAAATGAGCTACACCAAGCATTATACGTTCATACAACTATATACTGTTATCATTATTTAATTCACTATTAATCTTATTTAATTTGATTGAGACTCATTTCTTTAATATTTAAGACAGGGTACTGTCAGTTTTTCATTTCTCGGAGCGTTTCAACCGCTGTCATTCCCCTGGCACAAATATTGAGAAAAGAGCTACACCAAGCATTAAACTTTCATACCACTATATACTGTAATGGACATTTAATTCACTAATCATCTTATTTAACTTAATTGAGACTTATTTCTTTAATATTTAAGACTGGGTACTGTCAGTTTTTCATTTCTCTGAGTGTTTCAACCGCTGTCATTCCCCTGGCACAAATATTGAGAAAAGAGCTACAGCAAGCATTAAACTTTCATACCACTATATACTGTAATGATCATTTAATTCACTAATCATCTTATTTAACTTAATTGAGACTTATTTCTTTAATATTTAAGACAGGGGACTGTCAGTTTTTCAGGGTGGTTCAACACCGCTCTGAGAAATACCCATAAGCAACATTTTCGACACATTGAATTATACACCTTATAAAATGAGTTAAGTGTCAAATAGGGCAATTCCCATCATCGAAAATTCGTCCCACTGATGCAGTGTCGACCATATACCGACCAAATTTTATAGTTCAAAAACTAATATAATATAATATCAAAACCTCGTTCTGCTATCTCCATTTGATTTTTAAGGACTTTTTGAGGATTCCGTACTGAAAGGGTAAAACAAGACCTTATTACTAAGACTACGCTGTCCATCCGTCTGTCACCAGGCTGCATCTCATGAACTGTGATAGGTAGACGGTTGAAATTTTTAGATGGTATATTTCTGTTGTCGCTATAACAACAAATACTATAAACAGAATAAAATAAATACATAATTTTTGTAATCTTCAAAAATCAATTTTGAATAATCCGCATGCTTTAAGTTTGCACCTCATTTGTATCTAGGTGCAAACTTAACTTAACCATCCAGTTAGGTTAGGTTAAGAGAAAGTTTGCACAGAACCCTCGGTACGCGAGTCCCACTCGCACTTGGCCGGTTTTATTTTCTTGCTGTGGCATCTGGGCCATGTCTTAATACTTTGCTGCTGAGCGGTGAAAAGGTTAAATGGGTATATTAGTAAACGCCACCATGCTATCAATTATCCCATTTCTCCTTTCCAGCATCAACATCCAAGCTAAAAAGTGATTAAAATGTTTACTTTTACGTATCTCCATTCAAATAGCAATTCAAACAGATTCCAATAGGATTTCTTCAATTTGTGTACAATTTAGGTTTAGCAATATGGAGTCACACTCTGAAATAAATGGTTTTTATTTATTATAGTTTAAATCAGGGGTCTTCAAACTTTTTGACTCAAGGGTCACACTGCAATTAATGTAAATTCCTTCGTGCCAAGACTTTTGTTTCATGGCTGGTCATGGGGTAATACATAAGTTAAGTAGTATTCATCGGATACCTACTGTACATACTAGATGGCGCATAAGAAACGCACTTGGTGTTGATGTTAATTATGTTCATGAGTGGCTATGATTACTGTCAGTTTGTGGACTCTCCCGCTTTCTTTCCGCGGGCCGGATTAGAAGAGCTCGCGGGCCAGACTTGGCCCACGGGCTGTAGTTTGGCGACCCCTGGTTTAAGTAAATAAATATTTGGCCAAGTATAAAGCTTGTTGATATATCCAACAGTTAAAGTAGATGATAATTACTATTCTTATTATATCGTATGGCTTGCTTCCTATAATTACACAATTTAACAGTTTATCATATTATATGTCCCCCAGCAAACACTTCACTCTCATGTAACTGACATTTCGAAAGTGCTTGTAACTAGGCCTACTTGAATAAAGAATATTTTGATTGATTGATTGATATGTTACGTTAGTTTAAAAAAAGTTCAGCTAATAGGGAGTCGGCTACTTAAAAATATAATTTTGAAATTATATTTTCTGGTTTTGACCAAATCTGATACCCGAATCTATGTAATGAACAGCAACGAATGAAACATGATTAATAAAAGAAACTACCTGCAAGATTGATATCTACTTATTTACTCCGAATTACCGTTCACTCTTGAATGCCCATCTTTTTGTATAAGTCTCCAATCGAACCACAAATAGTTGTTTGTTCATAATAATTATTTTACATTTAGCATACAATATTAAATCGATTTGCTTAATTAACTTTATCAATTAAATAAGTTACATCTAAATTAGCTAAATACCATTAATATATATATATGTATTGAAATATGCCTTTATGTTTGCGTTATTGGCGATTGGACAGCCATCTTATGGTATGAACAAGTAATGGAATTGTCTTCTGATATAACATCAATTGAAACCATTGTTTATGCAAATAAATAATTTTGATTTGATTTGCTTTATTTAGATAGTCCAATTTTTTTATTAATAAACTAAAAATGAGTCGGCTTCCATGCTATTGAATAACAACGCCGCCGTGAATGTTTAAGTAAATATCTATCCGATTATCCGATCCCTGCAGATGATTTACGTCATTGATTTCCAGACCGCCACAATGGAGTTGGGGGACACAAAGCGGCTGGTGTGCAATGCCTGCGCCACGCGTCTCCTCGAGAGCATGGCCTTCAAGGAGCAGGCGCTCCGCTCTCTCCGGAGCCTGGAAGATGAGGCCAAGCTGATGAGTAAGTTTCATTTAATTATATCAAGACCCATTAAAACAAGAGGACTGACAGTTGCCATACTTTGGATCGTGTTCCGATCGCAAGGAGATATTCTGGCAGAAACCAGATGGCGCTTTAAAATTAAACATTTAAATAGACCACTGTTGATAAGAAAGCCGAAAGAAACTCAACAGTTTGTCATTTTTCCTAAATAATTCTTAACTATTACAATATTAGTGCTTATCGTAAGTATCTTATATATATCTTTTTAAGTATAAATTCTATGCATAGTTCTACAAGAAAACATATCAATTCTGCGGCATAAGTGAAATTATAACGAAAGAAAAAGTTCAAGTAAAATACCTAAGAAGTTTAAAAACGACTTACGTACGATATGCCTTCTTATAAGAACCGTGTTCCGTTAAAAGGTTATAATTGGTTTCTCGTTTGGGCCATCCATTTTTACCCGACTGCGCAACGCAAAGGAGTGGTAATGTGTTTATCAGTCTATGTATGTATGTATGTATGTATGTTTGTTTGTTCCTATCTGGCACTCTAGAGACCAAACGCGTGGACCGATTTTGATGATTCTTACGTCAATCGATTCTTAACTGTTCGAATGTCACCGAAGACATGAAAATGATGAAAACTCAAAATGGCGATAATGAGACGCCATATTGTGAAAAAGAAAAAAATGAAAATTGACGTACTATATCGAGTGGGGTATCAATGAATAGGGATTTGAAAATCATTACGAGGTTTCTTTTATCATTTTTAATTTGGAATTACCAGTTAGGAACTTAACGATTTAAAGTTGGTTAGCAAGTTCTCACTAAATTTTCATTTAATGGTATCGTAATAAATCTGTCCAAGCTTCTCAATAACCTTCACGATGAAGATTGCGAAATGTACGGACTTTTATAACTTTAACTAAAAAGTGTAAAATAAAAAAAATATATTAAAAAAACAAAAAACTTGACTGCGTAAAAAACTAAAAAGAAAAAAAAAGTCCAGTACCCTAGAAATTTTTTAAGTAATAATGGAAATCTTTCATGATTCATGATCGATACTCACAATGTAACAAATAATAAATTCTAATCTGAAACATAGCGATTTTGAACAGTCGGGACCCATAAGAAATCTAGATCGACGCAAATCTTCCCAACAATGGGTCCCGAGTAGAGTATCGATCATGAATCATGAAAGATTTCCATGATTACTTAACAAATTTCTAGGGTACTGGAGAAACGAAAAATTTCTAGGGTTGGACTTTTTTTTTCTTTTTAGTGTTTACGCAGTCGGGTTTTTTGTTTTTTTTTTGTCTTTAAATAGTCCTTATGATAAGTACATATTATGGATATCAATAAGTTACATTGCAGGTGTCAAGAAAGAAGAGAATATGGAGGAATTCAACGATGCCGGCAGCCCCATTGGCTTCGACGATGGTGACGATTTGGACGAAGATGACAAAGGTGAGGAACAGACATTATGCGACATACTCTAGTAATATCAATGCCTTTGACTCAAAGAGCGTAAACGCCCTCAAATCAATGGTGAATACGCCCTTTGAATCTAAATGTATCGATATAATTTGACCCAGGACCCTCAGCTTCACAGGCAGCGTCACCAGTGCGCCTCGCACTTAAAGCCCCCTTGTTGATATGAACATTAACTTGAAAAAGAAGAGCCCCGCTGATGCGACTTAGCCTACGTCTAGATTAGTCCACGCTACGCTACTGAGCGTCCCCGCTGAACTAAGCCGATCTTTAAAAGTTATCATGGAATAAATATCAAACAAGTATATTTCATGTAAATAAATAACACGCGAAAATGACTTTTTAGCTGTTTAATTTACATAAAACAATTATTTTATAGAATATTGCACGGTGTATCACAAAAGTCCCTATCGCCGTTCCTAATAACAGACAGACTAGGCCACTATTGCCGCTACTACTGCCAACTATTGGGATAGTTGCGAGGACTGGGACATTTACCTTATATATTCCGATGCAGATACTCCACTTCTGTGCCTAACCAAATATACGCGATGCCTTCCATTTTAACCACGCATTCCTCAGGTCTTTAGGAGCAGAAAATGTTATATATACTCCAGGCAAATTCGACTTCGTTTAAAGATATTTTTAAAAGTACAATAAGCTGTTTTGATCGCGACGTTGCCACATATGTGGCCAAGTTTCGCGTCGCTATTAACAGAAATCAGTGACAGCTACTTTTCACTAAAACTCACTACTTTCCTTATTTGGAAAAATAATCTTTACCATTTTATTACCAGTTTTTTTTTTTTTTTTTTTTTGCTGTCCTCTATGATCTCTTTTGGCCAGAGAGGCCATTTTAAAGTTTCTGTAGTAGGCGCGTCACTCCTATGAAGGACGCGCCGGGAGAAAACGTCGATGGCAGGCGCCTGTCCGCCGGATGGCTTACAGGTCTTGTGAGTCCCGCCGGTTAATGAAGCTGGGTGCGGCCAGCTGTGATGAAATTGCGATTTATTAACAGAGATCGACTAAAATATTTCTTTTTTTTGCTGAATTTGACTTGGTTCATATAACATTTTATCTCGTAATGGCCACAGGAATGCGCGGTTAAAATCTTTCCCATTCCTCGTGGGCACCATGTATATATTTAACTTTTACTTAGTAAACTATACTCAATGTTCCATACATTTCATTTTATAATCATACAGTGTTTTTCAGCATTATCAGCTATAGTGAAAAAGGAGCCTACCACGGATGTCTTCAAGCCGCGGAAAACGAGAAAAAAGTACATCACGATATCTATAAAGAAGCCAAAGGATTTCTCTGACACTGATACAATGCT
The DNA here is from genome assembly GCA_905404275.2 of Hedya salicella. NCBI lineage: Eukaryota > Metazoa > Arthropoda > Insecta > Lepidoptera > Tortricidae > Hedya > Hedya salicella. Next base: position 48,974,019 of record FR990097.1, on the reverse strand, counting down.
GTCACAGGGACTTTTCCCTTTTAAGATACGTAAGAACCGCGCTTTCGCTTGCGCCATCTGCCCAGAAAGTTATACCAACCTCGAAGATATGAAAAAACACGTCAGCGACCACAACAAGAAGAACATTCACGTTGCGTTCAAAAAGATGATATTCTCAAATTCGCAACGCTTCTTCAAAAGCTCCACTCAACTCCGCTGCAAAATCTGTACTACCGACTTAAATAATTTTGAGGAACTGAATTCCCATATAGAAAATTGCACTAGACTTAAGTATAGCAATGGTAAGTGGAGTAACCTGCCTTTTAAATTAGAGAAAGACCAGTTGGATTGCCCTGTTTGTCAAAAAACATTCTTAAATTTTGTCAGTTTGAATACTCACATGAATATACACTATCCGAACTACATTTGTGAGAATTGTGGCAAAGCGTTCGCTTCGAAAGCAAGATTGAGAGGTCATATGCGAACGCATGAAGTCGGAGAGTTTCCTTGCAAGTACTGTGATGCAGTGTTCGATAGAGTCACAAAGCGAGAAAACCATGTATCGAAGGAGCATAAAGCCGGAGTCCGGTATGCTTGCAAGCGTTGCAATATATCTTTGACATCATTCTACGCCAGACAGAAGCATCTAGCTGAAATCCACAACGAAGAACTCAAGCGATACAAGTGCAAAGCTTGTCCGCAGAGTTACATTACTCCGGGGCACCTGTCGAGCCATGTTCGGAGAGACCATTTGAACGAACGGAATCACAAATGTGATAAATGTGATCTGGCGTTTTATACTAAGAATGCTTTGAAGATGCACATGATTAAACATGATGGGGAGAGGATTCATGCATGCCACATCTGTCAAAAGTCATATCAGAGGAAAAAAACTCTTCGGGAGCATATGAGGATACATACAAATGATAAACGATTCATATGTCCGGTTTGTGGCCGTGCTTTCACGCAGAAATGCACTCTGAAAGGGCATCTAAAAGTGCATGAGCGGAAGGTCGAACTTGACGAGAAAATTGTGCAGCCCTTGCATTCCATTTAAAGGGCCTTGGCATAAACTGTCAGTTTCTTAAAATATCCATAAGTACATCCATGTATGATATCATTAGGGAATGCAAATCGGTTATAACCGAAACCGATGTAATCGGTTATTTTGGCCGAATGGCATAATCGGTTATAGAAAATTTATAATCGATTATCGGTTTTTTTTACAAGAACGAGGTCTCTGTGTCATAATTTTATTTGCCCATTGTTTAAATATTATATTTTATATGAAGTTCATTGTTTATATAACAATGATAAAAAAAATTAAAAACAAAATTTACTTCAGGCTCAATCAAAGAGATTAATCAATTTTGATTGATCTCTTTAATTGAGCCTAAAGTAGATTTTATTTTAAATCTTTTATATTGTTAACTTAAGTTAATATATATTTTTCTTGATTATGAGTGCATAAATAATTGTATTATATACTTTAAATATTTTAATATGTTCAAATACAAATGTGTTCGCTATAATTGTTTAATGTTATTTTTTTTTTTGTTTTTTACGGAATGATTAACAAAGTTATTGTGAAAGGTTCACATTTCATTTGTAAGGCAATTACAGCATATTTCGCAATATTTAGTCTCCTATATCTATGATATTATAGAAGTTTTGAAATAATCGGTAATAACCGATTATTGTTCTTCATAACCGATATGATAATCGGTTATGAAGTACAATAATCGGTCATGAAATTTTGTCGGTTATTGCACTCCCTAGATATCATACAGTTTATTAAACTTTTAAAATAATTTCCAGCTTCCAAATGTAAGAAGATCTATTCCATTGATGTCCTAATCTGGGAAGATTTGTTTCCCGCTTTTTATTAATGTTCATATTGTTGTATGAAATATTTGATTCTTCTTTTTTTATGAGAAATTGGACATTATGGCTAATGGTTGTTTGGAAAATTGACATTTTATTCATGTTATGTTGATGTTTTGAGGAATGATGTTATGCTGTGGACCGACATGATTTTAGAAAATTATATATGTTTTAGGAATTAATATTTTGTTTCACTATGAATAGGGGCCTTGTATATAATGTTTGAAGTTAACGAAATAAGCACCAAGTTTAAAAGTAACAGATGGGTTGTATTTATAATAGATATTATTAGGTATTCAATAAAAATAGTATAAATGTTATTTGTTTTAGGATTTTCGTTTGACACATTAAATCTAAATTCATGTACATGTGTCTGACGTGTACCTACTCACCTTGATATTGGCTAATACACAAAGTTAAAGGGGCGTGTGAGCCACTAAAAACAAAACGCAAAATGTCCGCAGAAATTCGTATCGTGCTGTCCCTCTCGCTCTCGTGTTACATTGTATTTGAGTGAGCGGGATGGCGCCATACGAACTTCTTTCTTCGGAGTAGAGTAGACCCTCTGTTCTTATACACTGTGACTGACAGATAACTGAGATATCCACCTAATGACGTCATTTAGAGAATCGTATGCTTACTGCACATTTTCCTGTACATTTTCAAAACTAGTTGCTATATAAAAAAAGTTTTTAAATCAACAAAATGAGTCTCGACCTAGAGAAATTTGGAATGTTATTATTACTTAGTTATTTATTACTTAATAGGGATGATAACTAAATTTTTTATTTATAATTATTTTTAATAATTAGTCCGTGATGTAGATTAACCTTTTGACCGCCAAAGACGGCTGTGGCCGACAGCTAAAAACGTCGGCCACAGCCGTCCTGATTTCAATGATCAAAAACTTTGAATTACAAGTATTTTTCAATCCCTGTTGATTTTGGAGCTCTTATTTTTTTGCTCTGGTGTTAGTGGCACTATAAATTGTTCCACCGCCTGGCGTTGAAAAGGTTAATAAAAATATTGGAGACGTATTTTTTTTACGTAATCAAAAAATAACGGAGATACATTGAGTCTAATTGTCGCGTGACGTCACTTCTAGGTACAAATTTTACCTACTAGTGACGTCACGAGCCCCCACTCCCAAACTTTAATGCGATTCATCTGAGTATTTCTTTAATATGAAAAATAAAAAATGTGTCCAGTTTTTTTCTGTTATCTCACTCACGGACTAATAACAATTTTGATTATCATACCCCTTCATGCCTATTGCCGCTCCCGCGCCTCATACCGCAAGAAACGACTCAGATAAACGGTACAACTGTACTCTATATTGTAAATAATTGTTGCCTTTAGTTGAAGAAGTCTATTTACTAAGTGATGTAAAGTATTCATAGTTATTATTATTATACATTATTACTTATCTTTTTGTATTATTTACTTTACAAGCAGGCGCCTGTCATTTCGTTTATGGTTGACAAAAAGTGAGTACATTTTAACACGTTCAACTGTCCCCATGCGATTTTTCAACACACTTGCTCGTAAAGTGGCTCTTATTAAAACATCGTTTTTATAACTGTAATCCACTCCATTAAAGAAGCGTGTTTTTTACATTACGTAATCGCACAAGTACCTTTTCATTGCAGTTTTTTATACGTCATCAAAGAGTTTTAATATACGTACAAGAAGCAGTAAAGCTTTTTTTTTTTCAATATATTTTATCGTAAAATGGCTTTAATTACACCGTTTTATGGTGATTCAGTTGTACCGTTTTATAGATAATGTGTCATCGAATTCTACCTTTTATTCGACATATCATTTCATAGAAATGATTAATGTAATACCCAAATACCAATAACCTTGATTAAATTTAATTTACTTTCGCCTGGATAAAAACAGCCTTCTTCTGTAAAATAGTTGGTATCATTTTTTCAAGACCGAAAGTAATTACGATTGTACCCTGAACAAAACCATCATCTTTCATTGTAAAAAGTTAGGCCTATTGTTCCTTTATTGTAAAATAAGTAGTTAACCCCTCTAAGAGGCCTTTATTTTAATGTGAATCCTTACTTCCTCAATATATTATAAACGTGTATGTATGTATGTTCCACTTGATCTCAAAAACTACTGGACGATTTTTATGAAACTTTCCAGTTATGTACCTTATATATCAGAATAGGACATAGGCTATAATGTATGTCAAATTTCATCCCTTTTAGGGACGAAAAAGGGGATGAAAATTTTCATGGACAGTAATTGTTTTTTACGCTAGGAACTTGAAATCTTGGTAATATGCTTCACATTTAAATTAGTAAAATATCGAGTTTTGGGAAAAGACATAAGCTACTTTTTATCTCGAAAAAATACGTTTTATCCGCGATAAACGAAAGGCGGATGAAGTCGCGGGCGGCCGCTAGTCTTCTCATAAATTTAAAAGTTGCCCTTTGTGCAATAAGTGTTTGCATACAGTGGTATCCACTTTAAGAAAACTATAGTCTTTTTAGTCCACAATGAAGACAGTAGCTTTTTCGCAGTTACTGTAGTAATCAATTTCGGTTTCGAAAACAGGTTCCCACAATAGTCCTGTACCTACTTATACCATTTATATATTATTTGATGCAGTCCGTCTGTATAAACATTTACTGACAGGTTGACAGGTTTACTATTATATATATATTAATAGGAATAAAATCAAAATTGGCGATTAAAGAACTTTTATTTGGAAAATAACTGAAAATACATTCTATACTAATCTATAATACACGATGAATGATAAAAAACTTATTATATCACATAAAAACAGCCGTATTTGTACAAGTGACGTCGAATATGGCCAGCGTAAACAAATTTCTACTAAAATGGTAGTTTTCGAGTGGAGGATTACATTGAGAACAACTAAGTTACTAGTGTGAAGTGATAACGGAAACGACATAGAGATGGCAGCACTAAGCCGATACTGCTCCTAGCGGGAAAATCTGTAACCAAGTATTTAAAATTGTATTTTATTTCAACAAGTATTTAAAATTGGATAGCTAGAAACCAATTAAAAAACAGACCTGTAGTAAGATAGTAGAATATTTTAGTAAAAATATGTCTTTCACATGACAATTTCATGATAACTTGGTTCCGGCTGACAATAAATTTGTACAACGATTGTATATTGTTGAATCTACTAAAACTTCGTTCTATGACAGATGACCAATCTCTCTCGCACTGTATTGAACAGAAAGAGACAGCTAGTTCTTTTCAGATGACGTAAACAATACCGCACTATCCTTATTTTTTCAGCACGCACTTCACACCAAATAACCTAGCATGTCACTTAATTACCAAGGGTTGCCAGCGTAACCGAATTTCTACTAAATTGGTAGTTTTTAATGAGATTTTATATAATTTAGAGGGTTTTCTGGAGGTACTCGTCGAAGAGGTACAGTGAGATGGAGAGGTCTTGGCCGTCGTTGCTGGCGATGAACTTCTTCAGGTCCGAGGTGTGGCCGGCCAGGTTGCGAATAGTCTTGGCGTGGTCTTCGATGAACTCCTCCTCCATGTATTGGGCGATCTGCGAAGATAAATTGCAATTTATTCTTCTATCCTTACTAATATTATAAATACGAAAGTGTGTCTGTCTGTCTGTTACCTCTTCACGCTTAAACCGCTGAACCGATTTGGATGAAATTTGGTATGGAGATAGTTTGAGTCCCGGGGAAGGACATAGGCTATCGTCGCGGGCGCAAGCTAGTACTATTATAAAGTTTTAAGTTCTTTATCTTTTTTCTTTCTGGCATTAATTTATGATTTGTCTCGTCTTGTGCACCACTTACTTACTCATTGGTGGTTTAATTTGCGCCATCTCTACTACCTTAAGGTTGTCTGGAAGAGATCGCTTTTTAACGATAAAACCGCCTGTTGTTTACCATTTCTCATACTGTTTTAGATTTAAATGTCTGATGTTATTTTCTTTTGGTGTGCAATAAAGAGTATTGTATTGTAAAGTTGTAAAAATGAATGTCTGTAAAATGGGCTAGTTAGAGGTCACTGAATATTTTTTTTAGAAACTGTTGAAGGGATTTCAACCATATTTGGTACACGGGTAGTTATACACAGATGGTCATAGGATACTTTGTACCGTAATACGAGTACGCTGAAGATGGTTTAACAAAAATGGTTAGGTTCCGATTTTTGTATCCGCCGCTGACGAAGTTCAAGGCACCTTCCAGTACATCTATCCATACTAATATTATAGATGCGAGTGTGTCTATCTGTCTGTCTGTTACCTCTTCACGTTTAAGCCGCTGAACCGATTTGGATGAAATTTGGAATGGAGATAGTTTGAGTCCCGGGGAAGGACATAGGCTATTTTTTATCCCGGAAAATCACCCTTATCCGAGATAAACGAATATAAGGCGGACGAAGTCACGGGCAGAAGCTTGTCTATACTATTATAAAGTTGTAAAAATGAAATGTCTGTACATTGAAGATATTTTTTTAAAAAAAGAAAAAAGATTGTTATGGACTATTGGTCACTAAAACGAAAAATATATTTTTTGGATTTTATGTATGTTTGTATGTGTCGTTGTGGCTTCAACACGCAAAATCGGCTAAACGGATTTCAACTATTTTTGGTAAACGGGTAGCTGGGTATCTCCAGATGGTTATAGGATACTTTTTACCCAACTACGCATTCGAAAAACATAGGGGTTATGACTTTTTCTCCGCGAACGAAGTGGATAGTAAATACGGCCCTGATCAGAATCAGAAAATTATTTATTGCCACAACTTATACTAAGAATTACATGTACTAATATAATTTAAAAAAAAAAGTTGATGATGTAATGAGCGTACCTCTGGGTCGTGAAGGTGCTGGCTGTTCCTGGTAGCTTCCCCGTGGATGTGGAAGGCGCGCTCGGCGATCTCCTTCTGGATGTCCAGGGCCTTGGCGAGGGCCTCCAGCTCGTTCAGCTCCACGGTGTAGTTCTTGCTGCTCTGGTCCAGGGTCGAGCGGCGCGCGAAGTCCATTACGCCACCTGGCGGAGTTTACGTTAGATACGGTATTCTACTCGTACTCTGTTTAAGAAAGTTACTGATGCGCATATTGTGTCTTATAAACAGGTAAGATAGCACTGGACTTAAGACCTTTTATAAACTAAAAACTGCTTAAAAAGGTCTTATAAACATGTAAATTAACACTAGACTTAAACCTTTTTTAAGCATTTCGGAAAGTTTCCGCAATTTGCACATCAGTTAAGAAAGTAGATTAAAATGTGTGTATGGTGTTTGTTTTGCAGACAGATAATGTTTCATATAATATTCGGTCCTTGTATTTTTACTGCGAATATTACTGATACGCCTATTTACTTGAATGAAACATAATTTTACATAAATACAATTCAATGTATTTGATTATCATCAATCCATACTAATATTATAAATGCGAAAGTGTGTCTGCCTGTCTGTCTGTCCGTTACCTCTTCACGCTTAAACCGCTGAACCGATTTGGATGAAATTTGATATGGAGATAGTTTGAGTCCCGGGGAAGGACATAGGCTACTTTTTATCCCGGAAAAATACCCTTATCCGCGATAAACGAATTTAAGGCGGACGAAGTCGCGGGCAGAAGCTAGTACTATTATAAAATTGTAAAAATGAAATGTCTGTACATTGAAAATATTAAAAAAATATATATTGTAACGGACTATTGGAGGTCAATGAAGCAAAAAAATATATTTTTTGGATTTTTGTAATGTTTGTATGTGTCGTTGTGGCTTCATCACACCAAAACGATTTAACGGATTTCAACTATTTTTGGTACACGGGTAGTTGAGTATCCACAGCTGGTTATAGGATACTTTTTACCCGACTGCACTGAATAAAAAAGAGGGATTAAGACTTTTTCTCTTCCGCGAACGAAGTTGTGGGCACCTTCTAGCAGTTTTATAAAAAAGTAACTTCGTTCGTGGAGGAGAAAATGTCGTAACCCCCCTTTTTTTTGTACCATAGTCGGGTAAAAAGTATCCTATAACCATCTGGAGATACCCAGCTACCCGTGTACCAAAAATAGTTGAAGTCCGTTTAGCCGATTTGGCGTGATGAAGCCACAACGACACGTACAAACATTTAATTTTTACAACTTTATAATAGTATACAAGTGTTCAGACTAGATACACTATAGCTGTTCTAACCGCCTAAGCCCCCCCTTTTTATATATAAATCCCAATTTTATTGATTTTTATTAATAAATAGTTACATATACATTACCATTATTGCATTAAGAATCATTGCACCATAGTTTCACTCCTTGGACATGACATAGTAAAATGTGTTAACCAGGGCTACAAACCGTTATTTTTAAAATCTTCTAAAATACACGCTATCTCTGGAATTGTGACGTGGATACAAGTCAAAGCGCACTGTGCTCGCTGGTGGAGGGGTTGACACGCTCGACGCGTAATCGAGAGGTACCGGGTTCGAGTCCTGGTGTGACCACGTGCGAGAGCAATCGTATTTTTCTTTGCGCTTTGATTTGTATCTATGTCACAATAGATAGTAATGTGGTGTTGGTTTTCACACATTAAAAACACAGAAACGCCAAAAATTGTGTTTCATAGTAATATTTCTGTAATGTTTTAAAACTGTATTTAGGAGAAGAGAAATTAATCACAAAACACCTGATTCCAGTTCTAGAGTTTTAAAAAAATATACGAGAATCTCGTATTTGAACGAAAAAACCGAATCGTTATTTCGGATATTTTGTATGAAAAAATTACCGGTTCCGATCCCTGGCCCCTATTTCATAAACGTGACAGATGACAGTTTACAACGACAATTCGGCATACATTACTTCTCGATCATGATGCCAGGCATACACTTACTGGGCGACCCAGCAATGTACGTCGAATTGTCGTTGTCAATGGGGAATATGCATGAATTTTTAATTTTGCTTTATTAAAAGCTCATTCATATTACAAACAGTAGATAAAAATAATTTTTCGAATAACTATAAACATAACCAAGATATAAGCCATCAAACATTTCATTCTATCTCTTTTTTGCAAAACAGAATTTAATATGGAGTTTATATGGCCGGAGTGCACTGTGCCGTAACAGTGCATATCGGACCTCTCTGTCTATTTAGTAGTTTAAAATGCCTATATCATGCGTATTTCTTGGCCGATTTTAATTTCACATTTTGAAATAGTTTTTACGGTATTTTGATATTTAGTTAAGAAAAGCGATAAAAAAAAAATCATGCATGTACCCTATCGTCACTTGTCAGGTTTATGAAATAGGGGCCTGGTTAAACATCTACATTGACTCCATCTATTGTACATTTTACGCAAAAATAAAGATATTCTATTGTAGCACTCACCTCGAGTAGTAATATGCTTGATGAGCTCAATGCTTTTCTCCCAAGCGTCATCAGACAGTTTCCTGAACAGAGTGCTGAAGCCCTTCCTGTTGGTCTGGTAGTTGTCGAAGTAGGACGATGATAGCAGGAACTCGAACGAGCGAGCGAGATGCAGGTTCGCGTAGGCTTGCATCTCGGTGGCTAGGTTGCCATGGTGACCGTAGCCGCCGTAGATTGCGTTACAGCGCGCCAACACTGTAAAGGAGGTTTGTGTTTAAATATACTGGCGACATATGTTTTTAGGGTTCCGTAGCCAAAATGGCAAAAACGGAACCCTTATAGATTCGTCATGTCTGTCTGTCTGTCCGTCCGTATGTCACAGGCGTTTTACTCAAAAACTATAAGATCTACATTGATGAAATTTAGAGCATAGGTGTCGTGTGTAAACCGCTACTTAGTTTGTTAGTTAAATAAAAGATATATATATATTTCTAGGGGAGGCACTTCATACATGTAACCGAAAGTGAAAAAAAAAAATTTCAGCAAATATCAATGAGTGGCACGTATTTCGCCAGTTCTTCTAAAAACACTGAGCTTTTTAAAAAAAATCGATTTAGTGAATAGTTTCCGAAATATTCGCTCCGAAGAAAGTAGCAAAAATTGTGTCCCCCCCCCCCCCTCTATTTTCTAAACGGTATGTTCAAAAAATTTGAATAAAATTACAAATATATAGCTTCATAAATACTCTCAACGAAAATTGTTTTCAACATGATCGGACATACCGTTTTCAAGTTATTGCCAAAAAACTGCGTTTTTTTTTATTTTTAAAAATAAAATTAATAGTTACAGCAATTTATATGGTATATAATAAGAGCCACTATTGAAAACCCGGAGAGTTTATTATAACGGAAGATTATTTGGAGGTCACTGAATCGAAACAGTAGTTTCTTAACCAAAGGTTGAAAGTGACCCATTTCACCTGAGATATTTCTATTAGCCGGGTGGAAAAGCCATTTTTCACCCGGCTATCTACCCATGGAAATAAAACTTTCTGAACAGGAGAGATGAAAAATATTTTGGCTTCTCGTGTCTTGAAAGCCTCGTTACGCTCTCTCTTACTCGGCTTTCAATTTAAGCACTCGCGTCAAATAACAACTTTGCAGCCTTGCATGACAAATAACTTCCTCTGGATTTTTGTTGAATCGAAAAATATTCCTTTAGATCTTTTGTGTTTGTGTGCCGTTGTGGCTTCATCGCGTGAAAATGGATAAACAGATTTCAACTATTTTTGGTACACTACACGGGTAGCTTAGCTACGTTGAAGAAAAAAATAACTGTATTCATGTCTATATACTAGTAGCAAACGAAAAATATTTTGAAAATAATTTTCGTTGAAACGATTCGATTGTATGAACGTTAGTGTTTTTATTCAGTGAATGTGTGATAGACTTTGGTTCTAGATGTATACTATTTATTTAAAAACTAAACTTACCCATAGCTTAGTAGGCATGGAGCAAAATAGAACATTAATTGCTATACATTTAAATATTGTACAAAGGCTCAAAAAATTATAGAAAATCGAATACGGTAGTTTCCTGGGTACAATAATATCATTATAATTACTCCGACAGTTCGATTATCCAAAAATATTCGACCCATATTTTTTCTTATATCAAATAAAAAACGACACAGATAAAGCGCATCAAAGTTTGGCAGTGGGGGCGCATGACGTCACGCCGTGCGACAGTTTTTCGCACAGCGTGACGTCATGCGCCCGCACTCCTATTGCATCGCCTTTCTGTTGTTGGTATGCAATAAAGAATTCTTGTATTGGTCGTATTATAAGTCATCCGGGAAACCCCGAATTCAATAAAATAATTCAGTATTTTTTTGTTTTAACCACTACATCCTCCAGCGCAGTTAATGTAAATTAATTGAATTAAATACGCACTATATTATGACCTCTGCAAATAAGGAATTGCACTATGCCACAGATGCTGATAGAAGTTTCTTCCTATTCCGAGGAATATTGAACTCAGACAATAGTAGATTGTTAACCAAGGGTTGAAAGTGACCCATCTCACCCGAGATATTTCTGGCGCTTGAACGAAGTGAGCGCCAATAGTTTGAGGGTGAAATGGGTAATTTCACCCGAGTTAACCACTCTACTTTTCATTTCGACTGTGAGGAAAATAGAATTCTTCACGCAGATTTTATAAAAAAGACTAACTGGAACATTATTTTAATATCAATCAAAATAGATTGTAATAAACACGTCATTTTATGTATAGATGAGTAGATATATGAAAAGCTTTTATTTTAATAATATAATGTAACTCTATTATCTTCGACTCTGTGGCTAATCTAACAATAAAAAAAAAATTTTCACCCGGCTATCTACCTATGATAATTAAACTTTCCGAATAGGGGCTATTCAGAAATTACGTCATTTAAAAATTTAAAAATGGGGTGGTCTGAATATCAGATGATGGTAGCATGACGAAGGAGGGGGGAGGGGGTGTCATTCCCAAGATGACATCATCTTTCGCATCTTTAAAAAGTGCTTCAATGAGTAAAAACTGGAATGAAATTCGTGTTTCCATAAACTCACGCTAAACAGCACTTTTTGGAAATTACATCATTTTATTTGGTGGGAGGGGTCATTCGAATTATGATGGTTGGATGATTTTAGGGGGGGGTCAAAAATCGTTAAATATAGATGACGTAATTTATGAACAGCCCCACAGGAGAGATGAAAAATAAAATGATCTTTTTACCTGATAAAAATAATACCGCTCTTTATCAGACTCAGTTCAGTGTAATCAATAAAATCTATCTACATGTTAAACCGATTCAATCGGTCCCACTGTGCAGTGCAGAGATTGCTGAAAGGAGGTTGGCGATCGACCTAGAATCTATACATATATGTCAAAAATTCTTGTGGTATTATTTTTATCACAAATTGATAAAGTGGAAGCTTCAGCACCCACCCATAGCGTTGGAGGTCTGTGAACAGTCCAAGTTGACGTCCTGGTAGCAGGTGTCGGCAGCCAGGGCTCCGGACAGTGCCAGCAGGCAGGAGACAGCGAAAGCGAGGAACTTCATGGTTCTGAAACCCAAACAATATATTATTATCTATACTACTATAAAGTTGTAAGAATAAAATGTCTGTACTGTGAAGATCTTTAAAAAAAGTTACAGGGACTATCTGAAGGTCAATGAATCAAAGTTTTTTTTGGTATATTTGATTAATTTGTATCTGTTGCGGCTTCATCCCTTTAATACAGCTCAATGGAACTATTTTTCACACGTCCTAGGGGGCGTGGCTCAGCAGTGAATGCGTTAACAGAACAGATACTTATTGATACAACTTGGTACACTGATATATTATCATGGACTAAAACATAGGCTGGTTATTTCCCAGCAAAGTGGGTGAAGCCATGGATAAATGCGAGTGTATGATATAAGTGCAACTTCGTTAGCAGAAGAGAAAAAATCATAATCTTCGTTTTTACTTCAGCAGTCAGGTAAAAAGTATCCTTAGACCATCTGTGGATGCCCAGGTACCCGTGTACCAGAAACAGTTGAAATCCGTTTAGCCGTTTTGGTGTGCTGAAGCCAACAATACTTACAAACATCCAATATTTGTTTTTCAATTCATGGTCCTGAAACAGTTCATATCACTTTTTTTTAATATATCTTCATTATACAGATGTTTCATTTTTACAACTATATAATAGGTAGTACAAATTTACTGACAAATATTGATTGTCAAACAAAAAATCTAGCCCAATGAATTACAGCGACCTGGCTTATCCACCAATACTAATATCTATGTTGTTTTTAATTTAAGTTTAACATTGCACACTTACATGCAAACCCTTAACATAAATCAATAAATGTTGGGCTATTTAACATTGTTATTCATAGTGTGCAAGAGCATTAGATAACTAGATTAATTAATACTTCAGTATTAGATACTGATAAACACCAGTACCTACTTAGGAAGTAGCTACTTTATCTTCCGAAAGTCTTAGTTGTGAACAGATAGGATTTAATATTTTCTTCTGTTTCCGCGATTATTAGTTATTGAAATAAAACAGATAGGATATGTAAAGAGACTTTTTTTGGTCACATACAAATCACGCAAAATAATAATATTGTATGCTACATAAAGTAAATATTAACAGCCATATTATACTGTTAAAATTTAATTTACCAATAATTACAATTTAAGAATGTGCTTGAATATACAGTTTTGTATTGTAGCTCAAACTTTTTTTTTTAAATAACGACAGCTATAAAAATCTATAACTTTTGAATATATACTGCTCAAAACAATATAGAGGCCACTAAAAATTTTGATCGTATCATGAAAATATATATTAGGTAAGTACTTAGTTGGTAAAATTTATTTTACATACTCTAGCTCCAGCTAAAAAGGCTTTTGTTTTTGTTTAGCTAATAATCGATTAATTAAATAGTCAGTTGTTTTAATTCAGTTGAGATACAATTAGTTTATTGTAACCACAAAAACTGAACAGAAATTCTCCTCCGCGCAAAAAAGTGGCCCCTCTATTGTTTTGAGTAGTATATATAGATCCCGAAAAAGAAAGTCATATCAAGATGATAAATGTCGCATCAAAAAATTTAGGTAAAACGCAAGAGAAAAAAAAAATAGCCCGTGTATCTAAAAAATATGTTAAAATCACAAAGTCCACTATTAAGTAACAAAGTAATTACTTACAAAAACAAAAGCGCAAGGAAAACAAAGATAATGCCAATGTCACTAAATAATTAAACTCACTCACCAAATTAGAGTGTCGCGATTAAAATGAGACGATTGAGCAAAATAGATCCGTCGAAAGTGCAGCCTTTACACTCACTGGCGCAGAAGGCGACTTCCAACAACAAAGGAGGATGGAAACTGATACTGATAGTATGTCCGCAAATGGGACAAAAATATAATGTGATTACCGCGCAACAGCACACAGTACTCGTTGGAACTTATAAGACAACTATACTATACTACTTTAGTGAAGTTAGTGCGTAGCTCCATGTGTGGCCAGCAAACAAAAATTAAATCTCCCTAACGTTATTAAAACTAGGGTAAAATTGTATATATTAAAAATGTATCGTATCGCAAGTAGATAGTTTAACTTAAGAAGGGTCTGTGATTTGGTTTTTGATCGGATAGTAAGGAATATTTAGTGTTTATAATTCATATAATTTTACCATGAAATGGGCAATTCTTCGAAGCTGGTATTATTGTACCCTGCCTCCCTCTACATGCATACCGCACTTCTGACGCATCAGCTGTCACAAAACTTGAAACTTGAGGTTTTGTGTTTCAAGATTTTTCCTCATATTACGTCATTTCTTTCTTTTTACGAATAATTCATGCTAATTAATGATGAAAAATATTAGTTAGATACATTTTAAGCGTATTAAATCATATTCACGTCATATTTCATAGTTGTATTGTTAATTTTAGCCGTATATACACTTCAAGCAAATCACTCGGAACACAAAACCTCAGCCAGTTTTGTGTTTCAAGTCCGGCTGATATTGTTTGTCTCTCTCGCGCACACTCATTCAGTGGAAACCTCCTGTCAAGGGAGATGGTTTTGTTATCGCTGCGCAATTCATTATTTTTGTATAATCACAGCCATTGAGGTGAATTCTTGTCTTTTCCATTCGGTTTCGTTTTGTTAAGTCGCCTTCTACGCCAGTGAGTGTAAAGGCTAGACTATCGGGAGGACCACGCCACTACGCTCTAGATTAATTAATTTCAATAATTTAATTTCGTCAAAGTATCTGTGATTTATTGTAGAATAAACATGAAGGCTGTATTCCTTGCCGTCGTTTCGTTCCTGGCTGTTTGCGCCCCAGCTTTAGCCACCCAATGTAAGTAGATTATTTTGTTTTTTTAATTTCTTTGTTTTTAATTTGTGTCACCGGGTAGACATCGGATGTGCGCACTCATTAAAGGTCATTCGCCAGACTAGGCTGCGTCTTTTTACTTCCTTAAGATTTTTATTGACATTGAACAGTATTATCACACTAACACATTCACATTCAATTGCTTTAATATCTGTGAAGTCACTGGCCGGTAGAAACCTATGTTTCTTCCTTTTTATTATATTTAGGTTGACATGACTAATAACAGACAATTCTTCTTTGTTGTAACTGGTGACACTCAAATCTTTCATGTAAGCAAATATAATTCCAATTTTCTTAAACCAATGTGGGTTACATTAACCAAAGTATAATACAAATCATACTTTAGGTCTGTTCAACACAAGATTGAATAGGTTACTAGGTTGTTACCAAAAACCAAACAATATTTTTAACCCTGAAGGTTAAAACTGAATGTTAACTGCGAGGGTTAAATGTAGCTTATTTATACAGTAACAACTATTCACTTTTGGATCACGATACCTAAAGTGTAATGAAATATGACAAATTATAGCCACCATCAGGCAGGCCGTACGCTTGTTTGTAGTATAAAAAAAAACAACAGGTAAAACTGGGGTCAATCTCTGGTCAGTTTCTAAATAAAAGGAATTGAGTGATGATCATTGCTTGCACTTATGATATTTTACTCTGTAATAAATATTTTTTAAGAATGAAAAAAGGAAGAAAGAAAACACATTTATTGCAGCGAAAAAATAACACCATTACATGAAGAAAGCTTAAATTAAAATTATCTTAAATCTAGATTGACAATCGCACTTAATATAAGTTTACAACACGGTGCTACCATGTCCGCAACAAAAGGCCACCCGTTTTAAGTTTTATTACAAAACAATTTTGTTAGGTTAGGCCTCTTTACAATTTTTATCTCATACATGGCAAATTTAGCTTCATCCTTGAGTGGTCCTAATATGCTAAGCATTTTAACGTGAACACAACTGCTAGACATTGTGTAGTTTTTTGTTCCTCTTTGCCTGTCGCTGTTACTTACTGTCCACAAATGTGTTAAACAAACAGATACAGGGGTTGCACTGCAGTTCTAGATTATGAAGGATAATTCTATGCCGTTAACATAATATTGTGATGGCTTACTTCATAGAGTTCTGCCATCTAAAGGAAGATGTACGGGATCACGTCCAAGAGGGGCTACTCTGAAATTCGATATTCGTATTGTGCTATCCCTCTTGCTAGATAATTTCTTTTCTAACATTAAACTGTATTTTTGTGAGCGAGATGGTGCAATATGAACTTCGAATATCGAATTTCAGAATAGCCCCGCTGTTTACATTGTAATGTATCACACTGAAATTTACCTTTGTATAAATATTCAGGGGAAAATTGACATTTAAAGAAAACTTTATGAAACGAAACTATGGAACATTATTTTATTAAATACGATACACATAGTAAAAAAAACTTTGTATTGTAATTATCTAGCTGGGCTTCCACAGCTGGTAATAAGATACTTTTTACCCGACTATGCTGAAATAAAGAGGGTTATGATTTTTTTTTATGAAGTTACGGGCACCTTCTTGCATTTAAATAAATAGAAAGGATGTTCTTTACCCGTGACCCAGGAAAACAAACATTCATTTATAAATATAGATTGTATTCGCTTATATAGGTATATAGATTACAAGATAAGTATGTATGATTTGTAAATCAAAACGGCAATTAACGATATTATCGGTTGTTGGCAAACATGCTGATAAATATAATCATTATTGGTATACATAGTATTGGATTTACATTTTTGATATCATCAATTTATACCACTGATATGTATGTCACTGTGTCAAATTGAAATAAGGTTTTGATTGATTAATGATTACTTTGCATTTTTAAACAAGTTTACGTGTGAATTATGGACATTTAAAACAAGGAGGCTGATGGTTGCCATACAAAAATGTATCCCAGTATTTTATAACGTTATGCTAGCGCAGCTGCGGGGGGGGGGAGTCATAGGGGTCATGCCCCTGTGACCCCAACCCCACCCCAATGTTTGGCTGGGGCACAGAGGTTAAGGGCCTGCATCGTCAACGAAAAGCCACGCCCCGGCCCCCGTGCCGGCCAATGCGCGTAATTTGTAATAAAAGACGCACTTTTTGCTCACGCGCATCAAAGAAAGAGAAAGCTAATACACTACATGCTTGGAGTTTTTTGGCGTAAGCGCCAGATGTGAAAATACAATGAAATAGAAGATATTATGTTTTGTTAACATTTCAGTTAGTGACGTAAAAGATAAAGGGAAGAATGACATTTTTACATAAGTAATTTAGCCGTTTATTAATCTGTCGTTTGTACAAACTAGACAAAAAACCGAAAATGAAGACGCGAAAATATCACAAATGATCATGACCGGTAGGGAAGGCATTTTACTCAATAACTAATTTACATACTTAGTCTCAAAACTACACGTGACCTTGAATGGGGTAAGGGGGTAGCGCTATTATCACAAAATATCCCCAAGGGGAGGGGAGTCACAAGTACGCCAAATATGATCACACGATTTCTGGACGAGCCCATAGCTGCAAAACAAAGTTCTTAATATCCTCATACAAGGTGGGAACGTGTGACGTCACACGCGTCGTCTTATTTACGAAAAACGGCAGTTTTAGACAAAGAAAGATTTAGATACCTACTTATAAACAATGAGTCCTATTTTAGTCCTGCCGCTGATAACTCGGGGCTTTGCTACTGGCTGTTAGTTCCTCGTATCATGACAAGTGACACACAATCACATGCGTGGTGTTATTGATGACCATCCAAATGTAGGTATGACGAAATTGGACGAAATACAAAACAATAACATCTGGCTTACATATCTATTATTTCATTTAGATCTGGTAACAGTTTGTCTATCCTCAACTGGCATAAACTTTTTTGTCATAATCATCATTTGGCATAATGCATTTTTTTCTGAACACGTAAACTTTTCAGGATTGTTATAAAACAAACCTAACCTAATGCATTTAACAGGATGATGCCATAAAAGTCCTGAAAAATATAGTTTTCGAAAAAAATGCATTATGCCAAATGATGATTATGATTATGACAAAAAAGTTTATGCCACATGAGGGTAAACGTCTGGTAACAAAGGTAGGTACAGTAGGGAAACTGAAACGCATATCTTTTTAGTCCTTATTGTCATTGTGAGAAGGGCGAAAAAGGTAGTCAATGAATTGACATTATTTTCTAAACTATTGTAGAATTGTATGAGATACAGCCTGGTGATAGACGGACGGACAGCGGAGTCTTATTAATAGAGTCCGGTTTTGCCCTTTGGGTACGGAACCCTAAAAATTAAACACAATGTATTCTGCAGTAGAAGGCCCGCCAACTTCGTTGTATTATATTTTTTAGATAAAAACCTATTTTTTTGAAGTCTATAATATAACGTCGGTTTATAAAAACAGATTTTTTTTTACAGGACAATTTAACACAAATCGAACTAGCCCCATGGTAAGCTCAATAAGGCTTGTGTTATGGGTACTAGACGACGATATATTTAATAGATATATTACTTATATACATAGAAAACATCCAAGACTCAGGTACAAATATTCACGCTCATCACACAAATATTAGCCCTTACAGGGATTTGAACCCAGGACCTTCAGCCTCGCAGGCAACGTTACGCCCGCTGAGCCAAACCGGTCGTCAAGTTTAAATATAAACAAAAATAAATACGACAGCCAAAATTGCTAGATCATTATCAACTTGTATAAATTTCGAAGTATTGAACAATCGAACGGTGTTCGGGGACGATTCTAAGAAACTGTAGATAGATACTGTAACGTCTGTAACGTAAAAACGGTTTGACAGCAGGAATTTTATCACAACTTGTATCTAAGTAATAAAGAGTCACTGGAATCTTTACTTTGGGGTTCCTTCTTTTCATATGTCATATTTTCTGAATGCTTCAGTTTTATGGCTTTAATAGTACATTGTGCACCGTGGGCGGTAGAGAAGGAATTACAAACGAGAGCGCGGCTCTGCTGGATTTTCATAGATACGGCCTTTTTTAGAGTATATTTTGTACGGAACCCTCGGTGCGCGAGTCCGACTCGCATTTGGCCGGTTTTTTAATCAAAGTACTTACAGTTGTATAATATGACATAATCACATGAATCATCATCCCTAATTATTAGGGCCGATTTAAATTTTGTTTTAGTTTTTTATTTTGTCTGATGTGGGTGAAAATTGGTACTTACATAGAGTCCATCATTCTGTATACGAAAAACAAAATTACCCGATGTGTCTTACAAAAGTTGTATGAAGACCTCCATTGAGTTACTAAAGAAGTATGTGGATTTCGTAACTCGTTCTCATAAAACTTTTGTAGGACACATCGGGAAATTATGTTTTTCGTATACAGAATGATGGACAACATCGGAAAAATAAAAAAAATACCCATTTAATCGTATGGCGTAAGGTTCGTTGTAGGAATTTATAATTCTATATCCAACTTTCGCATCCACTCCAGAGCCCCTTGTGGCAATTTTTTAGAGAGGTCATTTGTGTCACCCCAGAAGCGTCGTTTAGGGCGGTGCTCCACGGTATGCTGCACAGTTTGATCCTGAAGACCACAATCACACATGGGAGTCACTCCATCCCCATTTGTGCTTCAGTACGCCTACCATGAGTTCGGCACAAGCAGGCACAAGCAAGTATCGAGCGTTTGATGACGGTCTATCTCTTTCGCACTATTAGCGCGTGCGAGAGAGGTGCACTGACTCTCGATACGAGATACTCGCTAGCGCCGATCGTAAACCCAGCTCATTCATGGTAGGCACACAGATAGTTGCATCTGCCGTGACCTGTGCGGATTCTGTTGAGGCGGCATCATCCCTATGGAAACAGATCACATGTAGTTACACAACAAAGCAATGTCACCAGGATTAAATGTGAAATCTCCATTTCAACATTTTAATCTTGAGTGGATGATGAATTACTGTAAACGACCGTCGCACGTAGCTGATAACTGATTCTCAAGTAGCTAAGTTAAATCTTTGAGATAGGTATTTTGAACAGTGTCTTTGACCGCCAAGCAGCGAAGTAATACGTGACCCAGACGCCACGAAAAAAAATAAAAACCGGCCAAGTGCGAGTCGGACTCGCGCTCCGAGGGTTCCGTACAAAATATACGCTACAAACGACCGTATCTATGAAAATCCAGTGTTAGCAGATCCCTACTCCTAAGCAAATTGTACGCGGTGTTCGATCATTTTATATTGGTTACTGATATAGACAGACAGACATAAAATTATACTGTTTTTGTATTTGTTGTTATAGCGGCAACAGATATTATCATCTATGAAAATTTCAACTGTCTAGCTATCGCGGTTCATGAGATGCAGCCTGGTGACAGACAGTCAGACGAACAGCGAAGTCTTAGTAATAGGTGATAACTTACGATCAGGACAACCAATAAAACCGAAGACACTTGGTAGAACACTTTTTATTATAATAAAATAAATATATATTACACAAGTAAACACTTATTATGACAACTGATCAGTTCCACGACCCAACGATAACTGCACTATAATTCAACTGAGTTCCTAAAGCTTAACTCCCCACTTTACCCTCACCCTGAATGCTTGAACTTTTTAAGAGGCACATAACTTGTTCTAGATCAGGCCACATCTTACGATCCTAAGAATACAATTAGTGAGGGTACTTTTATAAAAGTTAACATAGGGTCCCGTTTTACCCTTTAGGTACGGAACCCTAAAAATCATTGAATATAAAATAGTGATTGTAGAACGAGCTATTGATATTATATTCGGATTTGGAGCCATTGAACAATGAAATCTGGCCGGCATATGTCGACGGTGGCGTAAGTGGCACGAATTTTCCATGAAGTGATTTGCCGATTGTGGCGCTTAAAACCTATTTTAACCTATTGACTGCCACAAACGGCAAATCACGTCATTGTCTTCGCGCCATTGGCGCCAGCTGTGTCGTTAAATTTTTTAAAAATATTTGTTGCCTCGGTACTCCTCCATTTATAAACCGATTTAGAAATTATTTTTGTTTAAAACGTGGCGCCTCCAGATTAGTCCCATTTAATTTTATTAAAGATCTGATGGTGGGATCCATGAGCAATTGAAGGAACTCAAATATTGTAGGCATACATATGGCGATTATGGTATTATAAGAAACACTAGCTTCTGCCCGCGACTTCGTCCGCCTTAAATTCGTTTATCGCGGATAAGGGTATTTTTTCCGGGATAAACAGTAGCCTATGTCCTTCCCCGGGACTCAAACTATCTCCATACCAAATTTCATCCAAATCGGTTCAGAGGTTTAAGCGTGAAGAGGTAACAGACAGACGGACAGACACACTTTCGCATTTATAATATTAGTATGGATAATAAGCATTTGCATTCAGAAAGTGTATATTGGTGAAGTAGAATTGATGAAGAAGACCAGAAATCGTCCCTGGAACTCCTCAACGATAAGTGATTTACGGACGGCGACGAGATACATCTCGATTAAAATAGCTTAAGCCTTTCATAGTCGCAAATTGAAATGGTCCTGAAGAGGATGGTACCATCGAATTGATTTGATGATGGAGCCGGAAGGTAGGCACCGGATCTCTGTAATAAAATTATCACTACAATTTGACACTTAGCAAAATAACTTGTTTAGCCCCATGTCATAAAATCTACTAGTGTTTTGACAGCTCATAAAAGGAGCCGTTTTGATCTGTCAGTCTGTCAAACTACTAATATAATTGCCATAGCAACAGCCATTAGAAATATACATGTTGTTACACGTGTATGCAGATTTATTTGACACGTTAACACTACAGTTTATCTGTGATATCTGTACGTGAGAGCATTAGACATGTACGTGACTGTATATCTAGATGTAGACAGACGTAAGATAAGTCACCTCGAGTGCACTTATAGGGACTATCATTATCGGCTACAATGTATAGCGGGTCAAACCTCGCGACAATCGGTGCTCAATAGAAATAAATAATATACATAAATAGAGGGTGGGAACGAGTATACCGACAGACTTTTTCCATCGAATGTAGAGCCTAATTGGAGCAAATAAAGTGGAAACATGTAGTCCGAACGTGTAATTATTGAGATATTAATAATTTTTATAAATTCATAAACCTCAAAATATCATGACTAACGGCGCCTTAATGATGTGATGTAGCCACTTATTTAATCATTTTATACACAGAAGCAGCCGACTGCATGCTTTTTGGCTAGTTTGTATTAATATAAACAAAGATCAGAAACAAATGAATTTTTTTTTCGACGATACTGGACTTGAACCATTGCCTTGAGCCAGACCGGGGCAGCACGCTCTAACCAACTGAGCTAATCGTCCATACCAGTAGTCGACGAATTTTGTCATCTGTTCTTGCTTATGGATCTCTGTATGGTGCATCCGACTCTTTAGCCGTTTACTGGTATGGACGATTAGCTCAGTTGGTTAGAGCGTGCTGCCCCGGTCTGGCTCAAGGCACTGGTTCAAGTCCAGTATCGTCGAATTTTTTTTTCATTTGTACCTG
Organism: Hedya salicella; assembly: GCA_905404275.2. Lineage (NCBI taxonomy): Eukaryota > Metazoa > Arthropoda > Insecta > Lepidoptera > Tortricidae > Hedya > Hedya salicella. The sequence continues at coordinate 48,951,292 of FR990097.1, read as the reverse complement.
ATCTTTGTTTATAATAATAACGCTAGTGGAGTGATCCACTAAAAAATTGCAAATATTGTGATTATTATCATGATATTTGTAAAACAAAAAGTATAGTTTGTATTAAGTTTTACAATACTTTGGGTATCCAATAAAAAAAAATTAGGTACTTCGTGTCGGATAGTACTGTTATCTCTCACCTTTAAGTCCCATCTTAATTACACGCAAATTTATATAAAAAAAAGTTTCTTTTAATGAGGCACTGAACTCGATGCTTAAAGTCTGTCGATATACTCGTTCCCACCCTGTATAAAGGACAATATAATACAATAACTCTTTATTTGCACACGTCATAAAACAGAGTACAGAAAATAATATATTCAAGGAGGGGTAAACAACAGGCCGTCTTAGCGCTAAACAGTGATCTCTTCCAGACCACCTTTGGAGACGTGGAGAAAAAGAAGCTACATACAAGTAGACAGCTAACAGAAGTACATAATCTTACACAATTCGACCTAATTACAAACTAAGTAAAGCTTGTTGGTACAGTCAACAGCAAAAGTAGTTGATCATTTTAGTTCCTTGTCACTTTCACTACTTTTCAATTCAATTCAATACGTTTATTATCAGATAACAGGGATCCATACAATGTGTAAGTAAAATTAACTATAACTAAGTTGTTAGTAAATGTTAACTTTCACTACTTTAACGCAACCTGATTGTGCACACAAACACTTGCCCTGGCCGGGATTCGAACCCGGGACCGCCAGCTTCGTAGCCCGGTGCGCAACCAACTGAGTCAAACGTATCGTCGAAAATTGTTTTACGTTTGCGCATAATGAATACAAGCTTTAAAATAACAAGGGGCCGTCCGTAACGTGACGTGGTCTAACAATATGTCGATAATTCATTGACTAATTCCTCTGATTTAGCTTATTGTTAAATGTCAATAAGATAGTGTTGCGTCAGTTAGTTTCCTAATATTTATATATTATATTAGTACATTATACAGCACAGGTATGTGGAAATCTATTGAGGAGGCCTGTGTCCAGCAGTGGACGTCCTATGGCTGAAATGATGATGATGATGATGATGACAGTACAGGTATACAGCAGGTGTACGTTTTAAAAGCATTAGCAGATCACAGATCACATATAAGGTTTGCAATATTCGTCTAATTTGGTGAATCTGTATAATTCGAATAAAGAATACATATATTAAGGACAATCTTACACAAATCGACGTAGTCCCAAAGTTCTAAGTTAAGTTCTAGTATAGTAGTCTGTGCCCAAACTAAGCAAAGCTCGTACCATAGTACCCTACTCATAGGTACTAGGCGACGATATACATAATAACGTAAAGATACATTATGATACTTAAATACATAGGAAATATCTAACAACCAGGAACAAACATCCTTGCTCATCAGCTCATCACACAAACGTTTGCCCTGACCGGGATTCGAACCCGGGGCCGCTAGCTTCGTAAGCAGTTGTGAACCGACTGGACATCGTCATATTAATATTTCACATAATTTGGATATTAACGAAAATAGAACAAAATAACAATTTCAAGTCGTATATTTCTAAACATACTAAGTAAGTAATAAATTGAAGAAACTAGCATCCAACCAGTATAAATCAACATCTGAAAATTTTTCCAGTAAATCAACATCTGAGAAGATAGCAAAAGTAATTTCCGAAATCATGAAAGACAATAGCAGCAGAATATAATTAAATAATAACGACCCTGTATAATAATAAAAGTATTAAAACACATAGAACATAGACATTAGTATAATTTAAGAAACCTATAGGGTTTAGATATCACGAGTACCTAATATGTTTTAGCAGTCACTATTTTAAACTTGCTTAATCTTTATTATTTTCTATTTGTCAATCGTTCAAAGGTCGCTCAAATAAGTTTGCTTCCTTAGCAGTTAAATAACGGTCGTATAAATATACCTACCTATTCATTGTCGTTCATTTCATGATGACTCGTGTCCTGGTTTTAATGCAACGCGAAAATCTTTAACCCTATCTATACCATGTGTGCTATCCGGATTTAAATGAAGAGCTTCTGAATAAACTGGAGAGACTCCTTAACAACTGCATTCGCTTTATCTTCTGTCTTCGTAAGTATGATCATGTGTCTGCTTACCGCTCCCTGCTTGGCTGGTTTCCTATCCGTCAAAGACGCGAAATTCGAATGCTCTGCTTCCTTTTCACCATTCTCAATGACCTTAAATCCCTCGTCACCGATCAGGTTTTATGTCCAACTCCTATACCATTCAAGTGGCCCGCCTTTGGAACCGACTTCCTCTCAAGATTAAGAAAGCCCCAAACAAGTGCGCTTTCAAAAAATCTTTGCGCGAACTCTTAGTTATCAGAACTGCAAACTCTTAGCTTCTCTGATTAGCTGGTTTCTTCTGAATTTATTTATATATATATATATATTTATATATTATATGAATATGTATGTATCTAAGTATTTATCTTCCTAAATTATGTCTGTAAATTAGTTGCACCGCCCACAATTTATCTGCTTTGCCTCAAGGTTGACTGGTAGAGAATGCCCTATGGCATTAAGTCCGCCTTTTGTACGATAAGTTTTTCTTTTGTGCAATAAAGATTAAATAAATAAATAAATACCTTACTTTGGTACTATATCTATACTTTTATAAAGTTGTTAAAATGGAATGTCTGTACATTGAAGATATTTTGAAAACAATATTGTAACGGATTATTTGGAGGTCACTGAATTAAAAATATTTTTTTTTGTTTTTTTGTATGTTTGTATCGTTAACCTAAATATTGTACCGTAAAAATTATTTTGCTAAAACAGCATGGGAGCTCCGTAATTACAAAGATATATTTACAAAACAGTTTCATAGGAGAATGTTGTTTACCGGAACACCCAAAAATTCTGAAGTTGGATATGTCCCAAAACACTATACCGAATGTTCATACTGCATGACAATATTGACAATGCAGCTTTTTGGAGTTTTTAGGGTTCCGTACCTCATAAGGAAAAAGCGGAACACTTATGGGATCTCTTTGTTGTCCGTCCGTCTGTGTCTGTCTGTCGGTCTGTCAAGACCCTTTATCTCGAGAACACGTGGAGGTATCGACTTGAAATGAAAACTATATACTTACGTCCACGGTGCCTTGAACCTGTAAAAAAATCAAACTTCTAAGTTTACTTAAAAAAAAGATACGACACTTTTTGAAATTGCGGATAGGGTACTTCCAGTTGTTCTAGAAACTTGAAATTAGGTATGAAGGAAGCTCTTAAAGCACAAGCAACAAAATAAATCTTTTTGTCTGTCTGTCTATATCAGTAACCAATATAAAATGATCGAGCACCGCGTACATTTTGATTAGGAGTAGGTCTCTGCTACACTGGATTTTCATGGATACGGCCATTTGTAGCGTATATTTTGTACGGAACCCTCGGTGCGCGAGAAATATCTCGGGTGAAATCGGCTACTTTTAACCCTTGGTTAACAATCTACTATTCTTGTATTAGATAACACCTATAAACAACTCAAACAGTTGGGCCGCCATTTGCCAATTGAACGCGTCGGCCATCTTTGATTGAATACATTGACCTCTTGACACTTTTTGCCACCGATAAGACACGCCATAACTTTATACTATAGGTAGGTATCTATGCGGTGAAAACAACGATTAACTTAGCACATGTAGATAATAATTACAAAGTGCCCCTGTGATATGTGGAAATAACACTTTTTATAAGGCGCGTTGGGCTAAAACAGAAGTCTGGGAGCGACTGAAACTACCAAAATGTGTCCTGGACAATTTTCCCTGGTTCCTTTGTTGGTGCCCAGGACTAAAACAACTCACTTTCTTAAATAAGTATAATATAAATCCACAACTCGCTACTACATTTTTATTAGGTCAAGTAAAAACCAAAATACTTTTTTCTTCTGCCATATTAATCATAGACATGAAATTTAAATAGTTTATGATAAAAATAGCATTGAAGAGGGTTTAATGGAATAATTATCGTTATTCTGTAATTAGGCCCAAGGGCACTAAGTACAAGTCTGAATCTACGGCATTTCCCAAGAGGTGACCACTGTTGAGAAGAAAGCCGAAATAAACTTAAGTCAGTTTTCCTAAATAACTTATCTATGTATTACAATATTTGTACTTAGCCTATCCTAAATATTTGTTTTAAGTATAAACTCAATGCGTAGTTCTCCAAGAAAACATATCAAAACTTATAAAAGTAAAAATATAAAAATGTCTCTCTTTACGTCTCTCTTAATCTATTTGAAAAAGTCTCTAATGGCAAAGGCGTATTATAGGGTAGAGGACTATTTAACCGGTTACCATCATCTGGCATAAACTTTTTTGTCATAATCATGATTTGGCGTAATTCATCATATGGCATAATGCATTTTTTTCTGAAGCTGTAGAATTTTCTGGACTTTTTAAGGCATTATCCTGTTAAATGCATTAGGATAGGTTTGTTTTATACCAATCCCGAAAAGATTACGTGCTTAAAAAAATGCATTATGCCAAATGATGATTATGACGAAAAGTTTATGCCAGTTAAGAGTAATATTTAACGGACAGAAGTGCATGGCCCAAAACAACAATGGGAAATGCCGGTAGACTCAGAGTTGTAAGTGCCCAGGCGGCCTGCCTGAATTGGAAGCTGAGTAAGCGAAGGAATCTAAAATTGAACCACGAGCGGAACGAGTGGTTCAAATGTAAATTCCTGATTGTAAAGCCGGGTCCGCTGCAACGTGTTTTTGTGTTTTTCTAACAGTTATTCTAACATAAAAGGGGGGCGTGGCCTAAATGTTTTGGTTAGCAAAAACACTCAAACATGTTTGCTGCGACGGATGGAAAACATCCCCCGCGTTCGCCTGCGGAGGGGGGTGCAGCGTTCATTTCGTGTTGACCGTCGTTGGGATAACACGTCTTCTTTGTCAGAATTCATTTTGACTTTTGTACGTCAACAATGTTTTGGCTCACAAAAACGTTGTTGCAACAGACGGGAAGTTTTACTAACATGTTAGACAAACAATGTTTTGTTAGATTTTCGAGGCAGCGGACGCGCCTTAACGACGCTTTCAAGGCACGAGAAGCCAAACAATTTTGCAGCCTTGCGAAACCCACAACTTTTCACCGCACTAAAGCGAGAAAAATGTGAGATGAAAGAAAAACTATAAAATTATAACAGATTATTTTTTTCATTTAAGACTAGTGGTAATTGAACCCACGAAACACACTCATAACAAAACAAACATATAGACATATAAATAACATAACTTCGAACTTCAAATGACTCTTCCACGCTAGCGGATAAAACGAACTTTTCCACGCATATTTGGCAGTGTAAATGGAGTTTTTCCGAGCGAGTGAGGTGAAAAGATCATTATTTAATTTCACGTAACGCGGATCATTCAGTCAGTTACCTCGTACAGCAACAAAAGATTACCTTGATTGGCGGAATAACACTAGTCACGTGATTTTTGTTTACCTTTTTATAAATATCTTAAAGAACAGACTGAAATTCCGCAACATAGCAAGGTCACTACATTTCCTTCTAGAGGTTTCTTCCGCAAACAATAGTTAAAATGTGGTAAAAAATTAAATTATAACCTCTAAATCTTCCTTGAATCGTTAAACTATCGGTTAATTCTCAGATAATTTAATGACACCTTTTATGGCGACATAAAACATACAAATGTGATAGTAAGACTATCTTCATAATTTTAATTAAAACCGAGTACAAAATAGCAATGGCTGTCAACATTGTGAGTATTATGCACAAAGATATTTTTGTACGTAAACAAAACCACTCAAAATAATCGTCATTTATGGCAGTACTCCAAAGAAATGAATTTTGTGCGTCTTCAGAGTCATCACACAATTCGTAATTTAAAGTATTCTTATTAACAAGTACAAGGTAAAACCGCGGAATGTAAGCATTTTGAGTTGCACCGATTGCTTCCAGTCCCGTAGTTTTTAGGGTTCCGTACCCCAATCGGAAAAAACGTAACCCTTATAGGATCATTTTGTAGTCTGTCTGTCCGTCCGGCCGTCTGTCTGTCAAGACCCTTTATCTCGAGGACGCCTGGAGGGTATCGAGTTAAAATTAACACCATATACTCAGGTCTACGGTCCCTTGAAGCTGTGAAAAAATCAAACTTCTACATTAACGTAAAAAAAAGATACGGCCATTTATGCAGCAAAAAACGTATATTTCGACACTCAAAGGAATCAAAATGACTTCCCGTTGACATAGAACTATGAAATTTGGCAAATAATATCGTGACATACTTCAAATCTCTGTGATTTGAAGCACTTGTCTAGTTGTTGCGTCAATGCTGCAAGCGCTGTCTAATCCCTACGCAGTAAAACCAATATGGAAGTATAGCCGTACACCAATCAGGTGAAGTTAGAAAAGTACCGTTTTAGCGCGTATTAGGTACACTATCCTAACTAGGATGCTAAGGACAGGGAAGCAATACGTTGGTGTACACGCTTTGGGGCATTTTCCGGAGCGTTTGAACCGTGGTTACTCTCACCTGGCATAAAATTTTTCGTCATAATCATCATTTGGCCTAATTCATTATTTGGCATAATGCATTTTTTTCTGAAGCTGTAAATTTTTCAGGACTTTAAGGCATCATCCTGTTAAATGCATTAGGTTAAGTTTGTTTTATAACAATCCTGAACAGTGTACGTGTTCAGAAAAAATGCATTATGCCAAATGATGATTGTGATTATGACATAAAAGTTTATGCCAGCTGGGAGTAAACCTTTCAATCGCTCTGACTTCGGTGGACGCATTTATGCAAAAGAAGCTCTATTGAGTATGCAATATTTACAAAAAAATTACATTCCTTGTAATTTTAAATGTTATTGTGATAATGTTGTGTTTTCGAACCTGTATGGATACAGCACAGATCAAAAATCCTATAGACAAGACAGCCAAATAATGATACCACTACCGAACGAAATGGTCGTATACAAATTATAACAAGAGTGACAGAGAGAAATATATTATTATGTCTTTGTCATAGTTTCACTTTCCACCGCTGCCACAACCTAGCAACAAAACATTATTTGTAAAATTATCCGCCCAAATTACGTAGGTTTATGGTAAGCTGTCAGCCATTTTTAAACGCGTTCTTAATTTTGCTGCATAACAGTTGACCGTCCCTTACGGGTGTACGCTGATGTCAAGTCTATAGATTCTTGATAATTTATATAGAAACCACAATCCTGAGCTGCGTGCACGAGCGTATATGATGAGCAGGGCATTATTTTTTGCTTTATTATTACCTGACACTGACAGTTGACAGGACTGGATGGTCGCTGTCGGCTGCGTTCATCCATAATGTTCGTGCATGCAGCTCTCCGTGGCGCCACATATGGTCTCACCGGAAGATCAGCGCTGGCTCCCGAGCCGGCATTATGCTGAGGTGGGACCATTAATTGTCTTGTTTTTTTTTTATTTATATTGTATTGTATGTAATTTGTTTATATTTTTTGTCTATGCGTCTGAATAAATTTATTTTCTTTCTTTCTTTCTTTGATATGAAAGATACAGTAATGATATTTTTTTCTTTATGCATGTACCCTATTCCTAGATTTCTAAATGTATTTTTATTCCCCAGGCTCCGTGCAACCCGTCAACATCCCGAAGGACTGGATCACCATCCATGGTCCGTGCCGCTCCGCGATGCGTCGCCAGATTCAGATGGAGGTGCGGGCTTCCTTGCAGTACTTGGCCATGGGCGCCCACTTCTCTAGAGACGGGGTAAGGACCTGCAGAATTTCTGTAGCTCATTTGTTTATTTACAAAACCATAACACATGTAGTTACAAGGCGTTAATCTGTGGGCCACATCTGGCAACCGGGACAGACTGTTCAAAATGCAGAAGCGGGCCCTACGCACCATTGAACGAAAACCGGTTGATCACCCCGCGCGAGACTTATTTAAAAGTAGCTTCTGCCCACGACTTCGTCCGCCTTAAATTCGTTTATCGCGAATAAGGGTATTTTTCCGGGATAAAAAGTAGCTTATGTCCTTCCCCGGGACTCAAACTATCTCCATACCAAATTTCATCCAAATCGGTTCAGCGGTTTAAGCGTGAAGAGGTAACAGACAGACAGACAGACACACTTTCGCATTTATAATATTAGTATGTATAGTCTGGATACAAAACATCCTGACTCTCCATTTGTGTGACTATTTGACTATGTGTGTATCCAAACTCTCCATATACCGACAGCCTGTGAATATCACAATTTTGGGCACAATTTATGCTTCTTTCGGGGCGATTATTTTTGGAAAATATTCACTAAATCAATTTTTTTTATAGAAACCACGAAATGATTTTAAAAGATCTGTCGAAATATGTGCCACACAATGATATTCGCTAATTTTGTTTGTATTGATTGCGCCAAAATTAAAAATAGTCCATCATTGTGTCAATCAAGCTGTTAAATTATATAAGTAACTGTTTGCCTAACGATTTAAAGTCATTAGATAATGTTAATAATTTCAAACGTAGACCAAGAGACTTCTTAATAAGAAAATTTTATTATCATGTTAATGATTTCATTTGTAATCAATAAATTATTTCTATTGTAATGTACTTAATTGATCGGACATAATTCTCCCGACATTTTATTTTTATTATCGTCGTATTAGTTAACCAACATTAAATTATTTTATTTAGCTAAGTAATTAAGCATGTTATAAAATTGTTACACCTGAATTATCACTTAGATAAATTATTATGTTGTATTTCCGACACGATTGTTAATTCTTTATGGAATAAACTATCTATCTATCTATCACTCGCCCAGCGCGACCGCATAATGGCTGGCCTCTCCCAGCCCCTCCAAAACCTCTTCAGTCCTAATAAGTCTTGGAAAGTCCTTCGACTCCCCCGATTCTCTGTCTTTTCACTTTTACATCATTTTACACACACACACACACACACACATCATTACTTTACTTTTTCATTCTGCTGATCATTAACGCACTATCGCCACAGCTTTCTCACCTCTTCACTACAGGACAGGTGGTTCCTTGCTAGGTAACCTCGTCTCCGCTTGTCCGACAGCTGAAACAACCCGGCTTCAGCCATAAGTCAATTGTCAAACAAAAGCAGAGAGACCGTTCGACTAGCTCAGTTAGTGCTCAAGCGCAGGGTCACGCGTTGTGGAGTTCGTTTTTAACCCACTTCCAGGTTTCCTACTGAGCTAAAACTTGTCATACTTATGTAAATTTGGCGACAATGCAACATTATGATACCATCGAGCTGACCTGATTATGGAATTTGAAGTGGGCATAGGGCTCAGTAATGAAACCACGCAATCCTACTGAGTTCAGGCTAGTAGTTCACCCGTCAACTACTAGCCTGAACTTCAAAGACAAGGATAGTCAAAAATAAATACAATAACTCTTTATTGCACACCTTACAACTACGAGTAATACCTACATTCAAGGAGAGGTAAACAACAGGCGTGCTTATCGCGAAACAGCGATCTCTGCCAGACAACCTTGGGAGACGTTGAGAAAAATAAACTGTACGTATAAGTAGGCTAGTATTGTATAATAAAAGCTATTGATTTATACATACACGATCTTCACTCATTATCACAAAACAACAAAACGGGGTTTTTTCGGACGTCGCGTTACGTCCATGGTCTCGAAGGAACTCAACGGCCACGTAACGCGACATCCGAAACGTCGAAGAATTACCAAGGAAAGGTAATTAAATAAATCATATTTATACGCGATTAAGCCCTGTTTGTTGTGTTGTGTTAATAAACGCTAGTCTCAAAAATCGTGTTTCTGACAAAAACTTGTTAAGATTTTAAACGCAAGGAGCTTTAAAGCAAGACGACTATCAATTGCCGACGGAAAAGCCGTTCCCCGGTATTGACAACGCCATCTATCGATGACACGTTTAGCTCAGTGGGTTGGACAACGGCCTACGAAGCTAGCGGTCCCGGGTTCGAATCCCGGCCAGGGCAAGCGTTTGTGTGATGAGCACGAGTGTTTGTTTGTGGGTCTTGGATGTTATCTATGTATTTAACTATTATAATATGTCTATATATTATGTATATCGTCGCCTAGTACCCATAGTACAAGCTTTGCTTAGTTTGGGACTAGGTCGATATGCGTAAGATTGTCCCTAATATTTATGAATTTATTTATCTATGTACAAGAATTGGTATTTACAATTATGTATTTAACTTTGTAAGTGTGACACAATATTAATAGGCTCTTCACTTTTCTGTGCTGTATATGTCTCATCATGTTGACAACGACCGTCTTTACCAATATACTGTTTCAGTTTGTCTTACGAGTCACCGAAACCAAGATAAACGCCATCAAACTTTGTTATTGTTCCAACGAGAAACCAGTTTTTGCTACTTTTCTTTAAAAATACACGTTTTATGAAGAAACGACTTGCTTATAGTGTTAGGTGTTTTTATAATGAAAAATTAGGCATAGGTTTTGAGTATATTAAAGATTTATTGAGAGACTAGATACGCAATCTTTATTTTTATAGTACTACTCTGTAAAAATGCATAACTAAATGCATAAAAATATATTCAGTTTCCGAATGCGAAGAAGTATTGCCATATCACATCACAACTCTCGAAACGTAACATCACACTGAGATATCACATCACTCGAGAGCAGACCTTTAGTAAACGTTATTTTCATGTAACACTATCTTTTATATCGTTATAATTAAACAAATAACGTTATAAAAAACGTTTTTGACGCCGTATCCGTAGCGGTATCCCTTATAACGTTATTAAACTAACACTTGTACATACTTCGGCTAGCGATATAATAACGTTATAGACCGTCTCTTTCTTACACTCCTCCTCCTCCTGCATTGCGGTTCACGGCGCATGGCATAGATTGCCTTGCCGTTGCTACCTGCTTGATACGAATACCTACTTAGTGTACCTACAATCTACATGATTCGTTAGTTACTTGTAGTATCAGATCGGATTTTGTCGGCCACTCGGTGATTTGAAAATATGTTCTGATTTAATAAACCGAATACGTCAGAAGCTGGGATTGGGAAATACGAATGCAACTAGTGGAGAGTAAAAAGGTTATAGCCTGAGAAAATTAGCAGAAATAAAATAACACTAAAACCTAGAAAACGACACCTAAGATGACTTTTTCATTAAATGTGATGTCCGCCATCTTGAATTCCAAAATGGACGCCATTTTCCAATTTCGCATCCCCAAAAACCTATAAAACGACGGCTATGATGACTTTTTCATTAAAAGTGATATCCACCATCTTGAATTCCAAAATCGACGCCATTTTCCAAATCCGCGCCCCCAAAAACCTAGAAAACGACACCTATGATGACTTTTTCATTAAAAATTATGTCCGCCATCTTGAATTCCAAAATGGTCGCCATTTTCCAAATCCGCACCCCCAAAAACCTAGAAAACGACACCTATAATGGCTTTTTCATTAAAAGTGATGTCCGCCATCTTGAATTCCAATGTCAATTGCAGTGTTTTGGATTACTTATTGCTAATTAGTAGGAGGCAAATATCTAAACACTAGCTTCTGCCCGCAACTTCGTCCGCCTTAAATTCGTTTATCGCGGAAAAGGGTATTTTTCCGGGGTAAAAAGTAGCCTATATCCATCCCCGGGACTCAAACTATCTCCATACCAAATTACATCCAAATCGGTTCGGCGGTTTAAGCGTGAAGAGGTAATAGACAGACAGACAGACAGACAGACACACTTTCGCATTTAAAATATTAGTATGGATGATTAAATGAATACGCTTCGGCTTCTCTTGTAATTTTCCTAACGCCACGCCTCTGCTAGATACAGAAAATGAACCATGAAAAATCTAACATTTTCGCTTGGATTTATTATTAGTTGTGTACGAACTAATTGTTACTGTAGGTACTATGTTTCATTGTTCAATTATAATATCGTTAAATGTTTAGCTTTAAAGCACCATCTAGGTTTTGCCTGAATATTGTGGGGATGTAGCAGTTGGTGGGATAAAATACAAAGGAGCTGGTACGGGTTTGATGTTTTGTATTCAACGTTTGTCTTAAGACAAGCCTAATTACATAAAGCTAGTACGAGACAGCTGTAGTTCGTGATTCAATTTGAATATATACTACTTTAACATGCGGCCTGATTCGTATTCATTGTGAAGGATTGACAGCTTCACAATATCCTCTACGGTCGGAGCACGACCAAAAGTATGAACATTGCCAGTCCTCTTGTATTAATGGTCCTTGGACTTAAGTTTTTTCTTCTTTGTATACAAAATAATATACAATTCTGGACGGTCCAAGTTTGGCATCAAGTACACGCCCAAGGCTCATTCACTAGTATCCCATTAAGAATTTGACGGCCGGTTTGGCTCAGCGGGAGTAACGTTACCTGCGAAGCTCCTGGGGTCAAATCCCGGTAAGGGCAAATATTTGTGTGATGAGCATAAATATTTGTTCCTGAGTCTTGGATGTTTTCTATGTATATAAGTAAATATATCGTCGTCTAGTACCCATAACATAAGACTTAATGAGCTTACCATAGGACTAGTTCGATTTGTGTAAAATTGTCCTGTACTTTTTTTTATTTAATTTATTGTGTGTTAAAGGTGAACCGGCCGGGCTTCGCCAAGCTGTTCTTCGACGCAGCCTCGGAGGAGCGTGAGCATGCGCTCAAGCTGATCGACTACCTGCTGATGCGTGGAGAGCTCACTCACGACGTCTCCTCACTCATCAAGATTAGGGTCAGTTCTTCACTTTGTAGTTCTCACATTTGTCCGTAGATGGCGCTGCCGACATGTCAGGCATACATCCGATATTCCTAAAGCCCGTCACAGACGGAGCGATAATATATATGAATATACCGAAAGGTATCTTACAGTATAGCTAAGCCCCTCACACGACAAAGATACCAAAATATATATTTCTGCCGCCATTATGCTCGTAGCTGGCGAAGCAAGAGGACGTTTTTACAATATACAGGCTGTTTGTGAATCATTACTTGTTGCATAGTTTGTCAGAGGGCGATTATGATGCCGGATTTGATTTGCATGTTACTTTATCAGCAAAACTAAAATCCGTCTGGACTCAAGAGCATACAAAAAAACGAGAGAACGAGGAAAATTCAACTTATGCAATGATCTGTCTTTAATATAATTCAGTTAGTATTTTAGAATATCAAGAAGAATGTTTAATGCACTTCAAAATCTGATCAACCTGGTTTTTGAACTGAGTTACTTTGTCACAAATTCATGCTAAATTGGTATTTTGCGTATACTATTTAAAGAGATTAAGTCTAAAATTGCTTATTATAAACTCTTGGTTGTGTTTGCCGACATGCATCATGTATGATGAACATTATAAATTCTGCTCACAATTCATTCGATAAGAGCGACCTGTAAATCATCTTCCAATTAATTATAATTTGGGACAATGATTATTACTTGATAGGAGATCAAAATTAGCGATGTGGCGATTGAATGTACTTTTTTTTCTCTTTACAAAAATGGACCACCCTATTTTCATTGTCCACCGTCCAGCTCCATCTTCAGACCCTGGATATCATATAGGACTACGGGTAGAGAGCTTGCTAAGACAGACAAAATAATCCGAAATATTATCATTGTGTTCATCTTGTTTGGGTACTTTAGGAGTTCATATCCTCAATGTCACCGTCTACCTTCGGACTCCATCGTCAGACCAGCTCCTTGGTACCATATTGTTGCATTGTCATCGAAGATAAATAAATTTGAGCCCAATCTCATCAAACATCCTATCCTTGAGGCAAAATATATTCAAATATATCGTAAGATATCTTACGGTATCTTAAGATACCCAGCTATAATATATATTATCGCTGCGTGTGGGGACTCTGTCAAATAGTAGGCAAAATATATCGTTAGATACCTTAATATAAGATATCTTAATATATATTATCGCTCCGTCTGTGTCGGGCTTAATTCCTATATCACTTCTCTACGCACTACGTCTCCTCTCTTATCAAGGTCAGGGTCAGTGCTTGTACTTTGTAGTTCTAAGATTTGCCCGTAGATGGCGCTGCCGACATGTCAGGAATATTTCCGATATCCTTATATCACTTCTCTACGCACTACGTCTCCTCGCTTATCGAGATCAGAGTCAGTGCTTGTACTTTGTAGTTCTAAGTTTTGTCCGTAGATGGCGCTGCCGACATGTCAGGGATATTTCCGATATGCCTAATTCCTATACTTCTCTACTCACGACGTCTCCTCGCTTTTTGGTGCAGTGTGAAAAATTTCCTACTGCACCATTTTCATGCATCTCTGTTTGTCGCTACAGGTGACTTGACTAGTAGAGAATGCGATTTGGCACAGTCCACCATATGTACTTACTTTTGTTTTGTAAATAAAATAATGGTATTGTTTATGCAGCCCCCGGAGAGCAAGGCCTGGGAGGCTGGCGTAGACGCCCTAGAGATGGCGTTGACCATGGAGAACGAGGTGACCAAGAGCATCCGAACCGTCATCGGCGCCTGCGAGGACGACCCTGAGTTCAACGACTACCATGTAAGTTAAAAATCGGAAACAGAGCACGTACAGCCCCCCTATAGCCTAAGGGGCTATTCATAAATTACGTCATTTGAAATTTGTGGGTGGGGGTGGGGGTCAGTCCCAATATGACATCATCTTTCGCAACTAAAGTGCTTGCTGAGTAAAAAAGGGAGTGGAATTCGTTTTTCTATAAACTGTTGATAAAAACGCACTTTTTGGAAATGACATCATTTTATTTGGTTCTTTCTTTGGTTTTTATTCGAATTATATGGTTGGATGATTGTGGGGGGGGGGGGGTGTGTCAAAAATAATGACGTAATTTATGAACAGCCCTTAACGCGTTTGACGCTCGGAATCAGAATCAAGTGTCATTATTTTGTATGGGCTATGACAGTTGATTCCGATACCAATTGTCAAAATTTCGTTAGGCAATAACCCCCTGGTCATCGCAAAACAATAGGGACGTTGACTTTTTCCGGGGTATGTTATAGAACGACCTTTCAACAATAGAAATACTGGTGAAAAAACTACTTCAATATCATAAAAACTCCACGAGATACAACAAGGTTAGTATCACACTTTTGGACTTTCCCAAAACCGCTCCATACTAAACCGTAGGAAGGCGTGACGTCACACCTTCCTACCTTGTATGGTGAAATTACGAACTTTATTCTGCAGCTATGTTAAAACTGAGACCGATTCGATAAACGCAAGTTTTAACATAGCTGCAGAACAAAGTTCGTAATTCATCATAACACATGTTACCATACATTTCATGAGCTATTGAAAATGGAA
The DNA here is from genome assembly GCA_905404275.2 of Hedya salicella. Classification (NCBI taxonomy): domain Eukaryota; kingdom Metazoa; phylum Arthropoda; class Insecta; order Lepidoptera; family Tortricidae; genus Hedya; species Hedya salicella. The sequence goes on along the minus strand of FR990097.1, from coordinate 48,935,926 downwards.
TTTCCCACCTAACTTTAAGGTGTCATAAAATGCTACACGTAAGGTATCGAACAATTTTTTTTTTGGATTTAAATCATAAAAACTGCCTTCTTTTATTATTATTTGATAATATTACTCGATAATAGAACAAAATGTAACACTCTTATTAAGTAACTAGAAGGCGCCCGCAACTTCGTTCGAAAGTCATAACCCCTCTTTTCTCCTTCAGCGTATCGCGTAATAAGTTTCCTACAACCATCTGTGGATACCCAGCTACCAGTGTACCAAAAACAGTTGAAATCCGTTTTTTTTTTCTTCAGCATAGTCGGGCAACGACACATACAAACATACAAAAGAAAAAAAAAACAGTTATTCAGTGACCTCCAAATAGTCCGTTACAATCACTTTTGAAAATGTCTTCAATATACAGATATTTCATTTTTAAAACTTTATGATATTGATAACGACAAGTTATTAGTTGTCATACATAATAGATAACATTAGCGACCGAAACATGTCTAATAGTAGTCTGCTTTTCAACTCAAGTAAACGGTAATGTAATTAAAAAATCAAATTTCACAAATTACAAATTTTCTAACCCATTATTTCAGCTTGCGGACTACCTCACTGGTGAATTCTTGGAAGAACAGTACAAGGGCCAACGTGACCTGGCCGGCAAGGCTTCCACGCTCAAGAAGATGATGGACCGCCACTCCGCCCTCGGAGAGTTCCTCTTCGACAAGAAACTTCTCGGCATGGACATCTAAAGCCTATAAATTTAGCAGTAGCAATAGATTCTGTACAATTTTCCCGCGATCAACTGTCAGTCGGCCATTTTTATTACACCATAGACGATTGACATTCAGCCATATTTCTTTTTTGAGTTACAAAGTCAGTGTTCGAATTAAATATTTTTAAACAAGTTATAATTTGATTTACTTTTAAAATCATTGTACAAATATTGTAGTTGTAAGTTTAATACTCCACTATAAAAGTTATTACTTATTAGATCGAGTCAATTTTATCATACAAATAAATAATGTAGGCGACCATTTTGTAGCTGTCAAAAATGGCGCGGAGTATGCCACGTTTTGAAGTATTTGTCTTTTTTAGATTAGATGTGTAAAGCACAGTGCTCAAAGTATTTGTGTTATTTACGGCTGTTTATTTTGTTTAATTTGGTATAATAAAGTTTTTCATCCATTACTTGGAGTTCAATTATTTCTAGGATACCCACAATGTCTTACTTTTAGGACAGTATGTCGCGTCAGCTCATATTTTAGTACAAAAGAAATAGGATATAAGGGGAGGCGACGGGAAGAGCGGGGCGCGGTACGCGTCACGTTTGCAGTCGTACTTGGGGCATGTAATTAGATGGTAAAAACGTATTCTAGTACAGATATATAAGGTTAATAGTGTTTTATTGAGAACCGAAATAAATACCCCCTGAAGTGGTGACCCCGCGATTGAGACACGATATCCGAAGAGAATATAAAAATGGCGAGCGCACCGGTGGAATGACGGTCTCAGTTTCGTCACGCATTCCAAAAATTTGGGTGGATCAACCCCGTGTCTGGTTCATTAGAGTGAAGGCAGTGCTAGCACCACAGAAAATGTCGGATGAGTCCAGGTTCGATATGGTGGTGTCGAAATTGCCAAAAGAAGTGATTGTTCAAATTACAGACTTTTGGCTTAAGAGGATATACCAGTGGCCGTTACTTCATACAAACGTAATCCCCCGTTTCCTCCCTGGATAATTATCTTACAGCATGTTTTTTAAATAAATATAATCTATACTAACCTCTGCCATGCCCCTATGTTTTATTTTTCTTAATAATTTGTTTATTTTAAGAATTAGAGACGCTCTAAAACTGCAAAAAATGCCATCATCCTGCGCCATAAGCACACGTTCAGAAAACAAATTTAACGAATATCAAAGAAAAACAGTAGTTATAATATATGTGAAAGAAAAACTAAAATAAGCCCAGTTTTGGGAGAGGAAATAGGGTACTACGGAACCCTGTTTTCGCCAATTTTTTGAAGGTCAGATTGTTCCGAGCTGCAGTTGTCCCTTTTGCACTGTAATACGGGGGATTTGAGGGAGGGGAGGGTTAGACTTATATGTACACGGTCACAAAAGTGATGTATATTAGTCGATAATTAAGTTCATCGATACCCTAGGGTTGTTTATCGTTATCGACATTTTAACTCGTTGGTAATTTGCCGTCATAATATAAACAGGTGGGCTCAAAATTTTAATCGTTAAAGTACACATACAGGTTTAATTTTGTAGGTAATGTTTTCAGTCTTGGTATTATACTTGCTCTGTTGTGTAAACTGAATACACTGTGTCTCCAGAAACGCGATTTTGAGAAAACGGCCGTTGAAACTTTTATTGTGTTTTGTCGATTTTTGGGCGCACCTTAAAATTTACAGATTAGTGCCAGTATCATTACATAGGTATTTTGATTACCTATGTTGACATGTAAACCAAATACTAACTAATGTTAAGTATGCTTTGAGGCTCGTGAAGATATAGGATCCTTAAAATATCCCTTAATAAACATTCTTTAATACAAGAGAAACAAAGTAGTTATAACATACTGAAATATTTTTTGAAATAATTACAAAAAATTTTAAGTGTCTCATTTCCTTGTAAAATCCTTGATATGGACAGTGGAGATCCTGGAATGGACACGTCAATAATGGACACTTTTATGAAAAAAGCATTTACTTATTTCGAAAATGGCGTCTATTTGGAATTCAAGATAGCGGGACATCACTTTTAACGAATAAAAATGTTTAAATAAAATAAAAAAAGAACCGACTTCAGATTAAACTTAAAAGCCAAAAATAATCTTTTATGTACGTTACGGATCACATTTCAATCACCTTTTGAAGTCGGTGCCAGACCATTAATTTATTCTTCAGGTTTGGCACCGACTTCAAAATGTGATCCGTAACGTACATAAAAGATTATTTTTGGGTTTTAAGCTTAATCTGAAGTCGGTTCTTTTTTTATTGAAAAAAAAACATTTTTTGCTTTTTAGTGATGTATTTTAGTGATATAAAGTATTTTTTAAATGCGTATAATATTTGAGGGATTCTCTCGATTTCCCTGGTATTCCATTATCAGAACCTGACTTGGTGATAAGGAGACTACCTCAGGGACACACTAAACCACTATTTCAGAGCATGTTTTGTGCTCAACATTTAAAAAATTCTTTTTTTTTCTACTCCTGTACTTCTTTCTGTCATTTAAATGGTTACCAACTCTAATATAAAGACATACATTACTTAAGCTTGTAAAACTCTATAGTCCATTTCCCGAAAAAGCATTGCTAAGCGTGTCACAATGTCGCTATTAACGTATTCCTTGGTGCCACAGAGTACAAAATTTCAATCGATTAATTTTATATTCACTGTGTCTTTAACTAATGTTATTTAAAATAATTTATATTACCAACTTAACAAACCGCCGAATTTATAGTTTTAAATTAAAAAATAATAATGTACGTAAATGCATTGCTGCCAACTTAAAAAAAAACATTTTACAATTTACGTACACACACGTACACATATTTTATCGCCTATTTTTTTTTCAAATCATAACATGTTTTCATCACTGGCAAGTATTCGCGAATTTAAAATATAAGAAAGCCATAGATATTGACAGCTCGCTTTTTAATTTTTTTCTTGGCGCAAAATTTTATTCATCATCAAGTTGTTGGTTGTTGTCTTGTTACAAGCTGTTTAAAGTGAGAAAAATGTAGGAAGAAGACGAGCCTAATTATACTTACTGCTGAAAACATTTGTGTCGTGGCGCAAGAAGTATAAAACAATTTGCTGCTAGAAAAATCTCGGCGCAAATATAAATTGTGTTTTATTAAAAAGCGCTTAGGGGTCATTCATTAATTACATATTAATCCCTGGGGGGAGGGGTTCGAAAAATTTGTCGAAATTAATGAATGGCCCCTTAGTTGTAGAAAAACTGTTGTTTGCCACGTTGTATAATTCGGTCTCAAATGCTCGTGGCGTCTTTCTTTGCGATACTCGCTATTGTCCTTACGTAATTAGTGAATGGCCCCTTAATCGTAGAAAAACTATTGTATGCAACGTTGTATAATTGTGTCAAAAAACACTCGTGGCGTCTTTACTTGCGATGCTCGCCAAGGCTCGCATCGCAACCCACGCCACTCGCCTTTTTTGACCCCTATTATACAACAGTTGCATAAAATACTATTACGTATCACCCCTGGAGTGTCGTTAAGAATCTCCTTTTTTGAAGTCGGTTAAAATATTAAAACCTTCTCCTAAGTGTAACAAATACTTTTCTGAAAACCGCATCAAAATCGCCAAACGTGAGATAATCGCCAACAAACATAAATACATACATACATACATACATACAGGTCAAACTGAGAACCTCCTTTTTTGAAGTCTGTTAAAAAGTCATCATGGGAGTCGTTTTCTAGGTTTTTGGGAGTGCAGATTTCGAAGAGGGCCTTCATTTTGAAATCCAATATGGCTTAAATAACTTTTAATGATTATTTCATCCTTTTATAGTGTCCAGAATTCGAAAATGCAAGATGGGGTGGACATAATCTTAAAATAGACGCCATTATAGATTGCCAAATCTGAACCCTCATAAACTTCAAAAACGATTCCCTTGACGACTTTTTCACAAAAAGTAATGTCCGAAATCTTGAATTCCAAAGTGTATACCATTTGCGAAATCTGCACCCCCAAAAACCTGGAAAACGACTCCCATGCTTATTTTTTATTAAAAGTGATGTCCACCATCTTGAATTCCAAAAAACATGCCATTTTCAAAATTTGCGCCCACAAAAACTTTTTTAACAAGTTTTGTTTGAACCCTCTTTTTCTCGGCAGCTTCGTTTTTTTTTGTTTCTAATTCGGTGAGTTTTGTAGTTGATATTAACAAATTGTACATCACAGGATACCTATAAAAAATTGCCAAGAACCAATCAAGTACAATGGTCCAAGATTGGATATCTACAAAAAATGGTCTAGAGGGAGAAGCCGATACTAGGGAGCGCCAGCTCACAGATGAGAACAGTATTCCATGTGCGAGCGGATCTGCGCCTTGTAAAGCTGTAGGGGTGGGCCGGAGTAAAATACTTTCTCGATCTGCTGAGCACGCCGAGCTTCTTAGAGGCTAATTTGGCCTTACCCTCTAAATGGCCGGGGAACTGGACTTCACTCGATATATCTACGCCAAGGATTCCGATAGTGGCTGTGGCAGTTAGGGGAGTATTCACAAAACGAGGTGATGCAACAAACGCAGACTTTAGCGGTGAAAGCGCAAACCTGTGTCTTTGTAGGGTTAAAACGGACTAAATTAAGTCGACCCCATTCTGAAACTTCTTTTAGGGAAGTTTCAACTTCAGACACAAGTTTGTTAGGGCTCTCGATGACGTTATCCCGAGAAATATTGGCGCGGCCAGTGTAGGAGGCATTACCCGTGCTATCATCCGCATAACTTTGTGGAATGCAATAAACGATTGAGTATTGAGTATTAACTGTGTATGCCACAAATTTGCAGCATATCGTTGATATGCAGAAGGAACAAAGCTATTAAAGCTAATGGAGAGCCATTTGAGGTAATGAATGATTTTTGATGAGTATGCTTAAAATAAAAACGTGTTCAAAATTGAAATATGTAGTTTTAATTTGATGGCTTTTTTAAACAAGGACATTTTAATCTGTCCAACCCTGTATAATGATTCAAAATGTATGTATTACATAGTGAATTTGACAGATATGCATTATTTTATTGGAATTAAAAATTAAAGAACATTCGTACTCTTGTGTCGTTTACCGTTGTGTCATATCTATTTGACAGGTCCGTGACAGTAAGGACATACGCACGTTGAGAAAGTCACGTTTTCTTATCTGACAGGCTCCAGCTGATAAACTTGTCATTATAAATTGACATAGACAAATTTGATAGAGAAGTGAATAACCTCTCTTGTTATACTTTTCAATAACATATTGTTTTAAGGTGCGTCCAGACTTGTATCATTTGCTCGTATCCGATCAACGTGGCGTGGCATGCTGGCATGACTGCGTAACGCGCTGCTTGGACGCTCACTGTCGGCGCGGCGATAATGCCCCATTTGTTCGATGTAAGTGTGTGATACGCGTAGCAACATGGATTTCAAGCGATCGGACACGCGATCATGCCACGGGACGGAGATCTGATCGGGCAAATGATACAAATGTGGACACACCTTTAAACGACTTCAAAAAACCGGCCAAGTACGAGTCGGACTCACTATCGGAGTGTTCTGCCACTTCAAGCAAATGCTGAGAAAAAAACCTCGTTCTCTGTATAGTTTTAGGCACATTTTTTAGGGTTCCGCTGCCAAAATGGCCTATTTTAATTTGGCATAATTGATTTCGCATAACAATACAGTCGCATAGTACTTTGGCCTACTTCTTTGATTGGGATAGTGCGCGTTTAGAATAATTTTAGTTGGGCTAATTTGTAGTCGGCTAATAAAAATGATGCATATTATATTTAAAAAAAAATGCGATCCACAAGTGAACCACTTTTGCCCAAGGAAAGGCTTTTAACCACCTTTTTTATAAATGTGCTTCCTTTGTAATTTTCCTCACGCCACGCCTCTGATAGGTAATCATATACTTTCGCATAAATTATCAGTTCGTATTAAGTATTCGTCATTTCACAGAATATTTAATAGCAGAACATTGTATCGTCGAATCTATTTTTTTTATACTTCTAAGGTGGCAAATAAGCGTAAGTATGCTCTGCCTGATGTTAAGCAGTCACCGCAGCCTATGAACGCTTGCAACGCCAGGGGCATTACGTGCGTGTTGCCGACCCTTTAAGAACCTATTCACTCCGCTATTATACCGACAAGGAGCGGACACCTCAAAACAACGTGACTCATCGAAGACATAAAATACTACAAATGAGATCTTCGTCGTGTGAAAATGCAACTCAAACGGTAGTTGATGACGATTTGATAAACTCAACATTGAAAGATCCTTTCCTGAGAAAAGCACCTTTAACAGTCCCAGTAGCCTACCGAATATGTCAACTATGGATAACTCACTAATTGTTGAAATGAAGGTTCAAATAGAAGACCTGAGTTCAGAATTATCGTGCGCTCACGCAGAAGTTGCTCGGTTGAATAGCGAAAATAGCATGCAACAACAACAAATTGACAAGTTACTTACATAAAAAACTTAATGTGTACACTCAGTTGTTACGCAAAGACCCCAAAAACACCTCGTCATGGGCCGGGGATAGCCTAATAATGCAAAATACCTCCACTGAGGTTAACACACAAATCTATGAAAATAAAATACAAAAGTAAGAAAATGAAATTGTAACATTAAATAAAAAAATAAAAAATCTCCAAATACAACTAAGTAAAGCTCTCACATCGAATATTGCTTGTAAACGTAAGTGCGATATGCTTGCAAACAGAGAGGTGATTCTGTCTCGGATTCAACACTCCACCAAAGCGCTACAAAACACTGTGAAACAACTCGAAGAATACATTAGTAACACCTTTACTGAGAAGAGCAGTCTAGACTTGTCCAGAAAGCGCACCATACTTGAGAAAACCCAAATAACACAATCAACACCAATAAAAATTACAATGAACGAACCAACCGAAAAAAAACCAAGGCTTTTACTTTTATCTGACCTTCACGGACCTGATCTTCTGCTGCCGTTGTCTAAAATCAGGAAGAACGACTATGATTATACGGCCGACATCATTCAATATGGAACCACCCAGCGTGTCCTTCAAAATGTACAAGAGAAAATTGCTGATTTTGGAAAGAGTGACTGTCTGGTCATCATGTGCGGCGGGAGTGACCACAACATTACACCATTAAATCGAGTTATTAATAACTTAGAAGAAATGGTAAAAGCATGTTCTCATACAAATATAATTATTTGTCACATTCCTCATAGTTTAAATAAATATGCCGAGGATTATAATAATTTTAAAAGTAAGTTCAACACAATGTTAAAAAAAAATCAAAATATTTTCTCATGTATGGCTTCAATCACCTAATTGTGTATATTTTAGTATAGGTGACTACTTTTCGAACGGTCACCAACTGAATCATAGAGGAAAATACAAATTAGCTCATAGTGTAAATAAGGTTCTAATAAATATAAATAAAGCATTCTACAATGGGCTAAATTTTTTATGTACAACTCATTCCAACCATCCATCGACCAATCGTTAAATAAGGATGAAAATGATGTAATTGTGTACGACACTCATATACTACACCAAAACATCAACGGCCTAATAAATAAATCTGATAAGTTTGTTTCTGTTAAGTGTACACCTACAGGAGTTGATAGAGTTAGGGACAAAAGTTGATGTTATTTGTGTCACGGAGCACAACATGCAGCCAGGCGATGAACCTCATTTGGTCATTCCCAATTTTAAGTTAGCATCATTGTACGCAAGAAATAATAGAAATGGCAGATCCTGTATTTTAGTAAGAAATACTCACAAGTATGTAAAGTTGGATGAATTTAATAACATTTCTATACCAAATGTAATTGAATGCGCAGGATTGGAATTAATTGATCACAATATTATTATTCTCAGTATATACAGAGTACCTAGTAACAGTAGTCAAAATTATTCAGATATTTTTAGACAAGTTGAATAGTATACTAGATAAAATATGTCACAAAAGGAAAAATAATGTAATTTGCGGAGACTTTAATATCGATGTTCTTAAACGAACGCCGCAATCAATTTAAACACTTACTCTCAAGTTATAATCTAAAATTAGCAATATCTGAGCCCACAAAACTATCGAGTAACACCTGTATTGACAATATTGCTCACAACCTGCGAGGCAGCACAGCTCAAGTCATGGATTTTGCCCTGTCAGACCACTCAGCTCAACTGTTGAAATGCCCGGTCAAAGAGACATGTATTCTTGCACACTGGTATAAAAAAACAAAGAGATATTAGTCAGTATAATATCTTAAAATTTAGAGATCGCCTATAAGCACTAAGTTTCAATGGAGTTTATATGGCGAATAATGCTAATGAAGCCTACAACAGTTTTGCAGATCAGTTCAGATTACTTTATAATTTATGCTTTCCTATTAAAAAGATAAAAATTTCGCCAACATTTAAACCGAAATGGATTACTAAAGTAATTAAAAAATGCTGCAATCGAAAGCGTGATTTACTTTGGAAATACAGATTTTCGAGAGATAATAAACTTAGCAACAATAAACTTTTTTAAATTATTCAAAACGTTTAAAAAATGTCATAAAACTAACTCAGAAAGCGCAGAACGACTACTATATAAAAAAATCGAGAAACAAAACAAAGGCAGCGTGGAATGTCATTAAAAATAAACACAAGTCTAAACCACGAATTGATAACATTTCTCGAATATTATCCAATGGTAAATGTGTTACATCCCCTCAGGAAATTGCGCAAGACTTTAATGAATATTTTATTGACCTAACGTATAAAAAAAATACTCAACTTGGACATAACACCATGAATACAATGACATGTAATGTATCGAATTCTATATTTATGAAGCCTACAAATCCAATTGACCTTCAAAACATAATAAGATCCTTAAAAAATAGTCACAGCACTGGTTACGATAACATTAGTACTAAAGTTGTTAAAACAGTGTCTCACATTATTTCACCTTTGATTAGCCACATAACTAATATATGTATTGAAAAGGGCGAATTTCCTCACAGGCTAAAAATAGGCATTGTGAAGCCACTTTTTAAAAAAGGTAATAAGGAGGACTTGGGCAGTTATAGGCCTGTGGCACTGCTACCCATTTTTTCAAAAGTTATTGAAAGGGTCATCCATAGTGGTATTTATGACTACTTTGAGAAAAATAAGCTTTTCGCACGAGTGTGAAGTTAGCAGCCTAAAGTTAGCAGCCCAAGATAACCCGACCAAATGAAGAAGTCTTGCTGGATTTCTACAAAAATGTCAAAAAATACGTATTATTAATGACAAATCAAAAGTGATTCGCATAGAATTTAATTTTTCACCTTTTGCCGTACGCATTAAAGTGCGAAATATACTCAAATACCACAAAAATCGTTGGTCAGCTAACTTCACAAACCTGGCAGCCCAATTTCAGTGATTAATTACAATCCCGACATGAAGATGTCTAGATTACACTTTTTATCTACATTGATTAGAAGCCTTAAAATTGCTTTCTAATAAATTGCATCGTGTAAACATTGAAAAGAGCTGCTTCTGTCGAAATAAGAGAAACTACACAAATAGAAAATAACCTTAAATTTTCGAAGATTTATATAGGCGAATAAACCGTAATTTTCAATGATATCAATATTAAGGACCATTTTAAATACGTTCTTGCTAAAAGCTCTAGAGAATGAGCTTTTAGAAACAATATACAGTGCTAACTTACCACGATTACTACAGCCACTGTGGGCCAAGTTAAGTGACTAGCCTAACTTACCGCCGGCTAGTCACCATTAAACAGTACTTTTGACCGATATCAAGATAACAGACCTCTTTTGCAGGAGACAGTTAAAAGCAATAAGGAGTTAGCTATCAGAAACTGATTTTAAAACTCACTGAATTTGCCAAGGTTACTAAAGAATCTGCAGCTGATAGAAAGTTAGCGGCCTAAAATGATTTTCAAGCCTATAAAGATTTTCAACAACTTGAAGACAAAAGACCACTTTGAATTGAAAGATTTTAAAAGCTTTGAAGGTAAAGCTTTCTAAAACAGCTTTAAAAACTGACTTGACGAAATTACAACAGCTTTTGTGGACAAGAACAAATCAGTGGCCTAACTTTCTGTAATAGGTTATCTAATAAACCGTTATTTTAATTGAGACCAAGGTGAAAGACCACTCCGGCGTGCATGTCGCTAAAAGCTCTAGTGCATTAGCTTTCAGAAACAGTATACAAAGCTAACTTGCCGAGATTACTACTGCCTCTGTGAGCCAGGCTAAGTTAGCAGCCTAAATTACTGCCGACCAGTAGGTATTAAAAAGTAAGTTTGACCGATATCACGATGACAGACCACTTTTAAAAGAAAACAGTTAGTAGCAAAAAGGTGTTAGCTATCAGAAACTGCGTTTGGACCTCACTTGCAAAAATATAACAGAATCTGCAGCTGATAGAAAGTTAGCAGCCTTAACTGATTTTCATAACAATTGTAATTTTCACCAACCTTAAGACAAATAGCTACATTGAACTGCCAATTTTCAAAAGCTCTGAAGATAAAACTTTCCAAAATAGCTTTAAGAACTGACTTGCCGAAATTACTAGAGCTTTTGTGGGCAAGATCAAGTCAGCGGCCTAACTCTCTGTGGTAGTTTATCTAATAAACCGTTATTTTAATTGAGACAAAGATGAAAGACCACTCCAGCGTGGATGTCGCTTAAAGCTCTAGTGCATTAGCTTTCAGAAACTGTATACAAAGCTAACTTGCCGAGATTACTACTGCCTCTGTGAGCCAGGCTAAGTTAGCAGCCTAAATTACTGCCGACCAGTAGCTATTAAAAAGTAAGTTTGACCGATATCAAGATGACAGACCACTTTAAAAAAAAAACAGTTAGTAGCAAAAAGGTGTTAGCTATCAGAAAACGCTTTTGGATCTCACTTGCAAAAAATATTACAGAATCTGCAGCTGATAGAAAGTTAGCAGCCTTAACTGATTTTCATAACAATTGTAATTTTCACCAACCTTAAGACAAATAGCCACATTAAACTGCCAATTTTTGAAAGCTCTGAAGATAAAGCTTTCCAAAAGAGCTTTGAGAACTGAGTTGCCGAAATTAGTAGAGCTTTTGTGGACAAGACCAAGTCAGCAGCCGAATTCTCTGTGGTAGGTTATCTAATAAACCGTTATTTTAATTGAGACCAAGATGAAAGACCACTCCGGCGTGGATGTCGCTTAAAGCTCTAGTGCATTAGCTTTCAGAAACAGTATACAAAGCTAACTTGCCGAGATTACTACTGCCTCTGTGAGCCAGGCTAAGTTAGCAGCCTAAATTTTTGCCGACTAGTAGCTATTAAAAAGTAAGTTTGACCGATATCAAGATGACAGACCACTTTTAAAAGAAGCAGTTAGTAGGAAAAAGGTGTTAGCTATCAGAAACTGCGTTTGGACCTCACTTGCAAAAATATTACAGAATCTGCAGCTAATAGAAAGTTAGCAGCCTTAACTGATTTTTATAACAATTGTAATTTTCACCAACCTTAAGATGAATAGCCACATTGAACTGCCAATTTTTGAAAGCTCTGAAGATAAAACTTTCTAAAATAGCTTTGAGAACTGACTTGCCGAAATTACTAGAGCTTTTGTGGGCAATATCAAGTCAGCGGCCTAACTCTCTGTGATAGGTTATCTAATAAACCGTTATTTTAATTGAGACCAAGATGAAAGACCACTCCGGCTTGGATGTCGCTAAAAGCTCTAGTGCATTAGCTTTCAGAAACAGTATACAAAGCTAACTTGCCGAGATTACTACTGCCTCTGTGAGCCAGGCTAAGTTAGCAGCCTAAATTTTTGCCGACTAGTAGCTATTAAAAAGTAATTGTGACCGATATCAAGATGACAGACCACTTTTAAAAGAAAACAGTTAGTAGCAAGAAGGTGTTAGCTATCAGAAACTGCTTTTGGACCTCACTTGCAAAATTGTTACAGAATCTGCAGCTGATAGAAAGTTAGCAGCCTTAACTGATTTTCATAACAATTGTAATTTTCACCAACCTTAAGACAAATAGCCACATTGAACTGCCAATTTCTAAAAGCTCTGAAGATAAAACTTTCCAAAATAGCTTTGAGAACTGACTTGCCGAAATTACTAGAGCTTTTGTAGGCAAGACCAAGTCAGCGGCCTAACTCTGTGGTAGTTTATCTAATAAACCGTTATTTTAATTGAGACCAAGATGAACGACCACTCCGGCGTAGATGTCGCTAAAAGCTCTAGTGCATTAGCTTTCAGAAACAGTATACAAAGCTAACTTGCCGAGATTACTACTGCCTCTGTGAGCCAGGCTAAGTTAGCAGCCTAAATTACTGCCGACCAGTAGCTATTAAAAAGTAATTGTGACCGATATCAAGATGCCAGACCACTTCAGAAAGAAAATAGTTAAAAGCAAAATGGTGTAAGCTATCAGAAAATGCTTTTGGATCTCACTTGCAAAAAATATTACAGAATCTGCAGCTGATAGAAAGTTAGCAGCCTTAACTGATTTTCATAACAATTGTAATTTTCACCAACCTTAAGACAAATAGCCACATTAAACTGCCAATTTTTGAAAGCTCTGAAGATAAAGCTTTCCAAAAAGGCTTTGAGAACTGACTTGCCGAAATTAGTAGAGCTTTTGTGGACAAGACCAAGTCAGCAGCCTAACTCTCTGTGGTAAATTATCTAAGAAACCGTTATTTTAATTGAGACCAAGATGAAAGACCACTCCAGCGTGGATGTCGCTTAAAGCTCTAGTGCATTAGCTTTCAGAAACAGTATACAAAGCTAACTTGCCGAGATTACTACTGCCTCTGTGAGCCAGGCTAAGTTAGCAGCCTAAATTACTGCCGACCAGTAGCTATTAAAAAGTAAGTTTGACCGATATCAAGATGACAGACCACTTTTAAAAGAAAACAGTTAGTAGCAAAAAGGTGTTAGCTATCCGAAAATGCTTTTGGATCTCACTTGCAAAAAATATTACAGAATCTGCAGCTGATAGAAAGTTAGCAGCCTTAACTGATTTTTATAACAATTGTAATTTTCACCAACCTTAAGACGAATAGCCACATTGAACTGCCAATTTTTGAAAGCTCTGAAGATAAAACTTTCTAAAATAGCTTTGAGAACTGACTTGCCGAAATTACTAGAGCTTTTGTGGGCAAGACCAAGTCAGCGGCCTAACTCTCTGTGATAGTTTATCTAATAAACCGTTATTTTAATTGAGACCAAGATGAAAGACCACTCCGGCTTGGATGTCGCTAAAAGCTCTAGTGCATTAGCTTTCAGAAACAGTATACAAAGCTAACTTGCCGAGATTACTACTGCCTCTGTGAGCCAGGCTAAGTTAGCAGCCTAAATTTTTGCCGACTAGTAGCTATTAAAAAGTAATTGTGACCGATATCAAGATGACAGACCACTTTTAAAAGAAAACAGTTAGTAGCAAAAAGGTGTTAGCTATCAGAAACTTCTTTTGGACCTCACTTGCAAAATTGTTACAGAATCTGCAGCTGATAGAAAGTTAGCAGCCTTAACTGATTTTCATAACAATTGTAATTTTCACCAACCTTAAGACAAATAGCCACATTGAACTGCCAATTTTTGAAAGCTCTGAAGATAAAGCTTTCCAAAAGAGCTTTGAGAACTGACTTGCCGAAATTAGTAGAGCTTTTGTGGACAAGACCAAGTCAGCGGCCTAACTCTCTGTGGTAGCTTATCTAATAAACCGTTATTTTAATTAACACCAAGATGAAAGACCACTCCGGCGTGCATGTCGCTAAAAGCTCTTGTGCATTAGCTTTCAGAAACTGTACACAAAGCTAACTTGCCGAGATTACTACTGCCTCTGTGAGCCATGCTAAGTTAGCAGCCTTAATTACTGCCGACCAGTAGCTATTAAAAATTAAGTTTGACCGATATCAAGATGACAGACCACTTTTAAAAAAAGCAGTTAGTAGCAAAAAGGTGTTAGCTATTAGAAACTGCGTTTGGACCTCACTTCCAAAAATATTACAGAATCTGCAGCTGATAGAAAGTTAGCAGCCTTAACTGATTTTCATAACAATTGTAATTTTCACCAACCTTAAGACAAATAGCTACATTGAACTGCCAATTTTCAAAAGCTCTGAAGATAAAACTTTCCAAAATAGCTTTAAGAACTGACTTGCCGAAATTACTAGAGCTTTTGTGGGCAAGATCAAGTCAGCGGCCTAACTCTCTGTGGTAGTTTATCTAATAAACCGTTATTTTAATTGAGACCAAGATGAAAGACCACTCCAGCGTGGATGTCGCTTAAAGCTCTAGTGCATTAGCTTTCAGAAACTGTATACAAAGCTAACTTGCCGAGATTACTACTGCCTCTGTGAGCCAGGCTAAATTAGCAGCCTAAATTACTGCCGACCAGTAGCTATTAAAAAGTAAGTTTGACCGATATCAAGATGACAGACCACTTTAAAAAAAAACAGTTAGTAGCAAAAAGGTGTTAGCTATCAGAAAATGCTTTTGGATCTCACTTGCAAAAAATATTACAGAATCTGCAGCTGATAGAAAGTTAGCAGCCTTAACTGATTTTCATAACAATTGTAATTTTCACCAACCTTAAGACAAATAGCCACATTAAACTGCCAATTTTTGAAAGCTCTGAAGATAAAGCTTTCCAAAAGAGCTTTGAGAACTGAGTTGCCGAAATTAGTAGAGCTTTTGTGGGCAAGACCAAGTCAGCGGCCTAACTCTCTGTGATAGTTTATCTAATAAACCGTTATTTTAATTGAGACCAAGATGAAAGACCACTCCGGCTTGGATGTCGCTAAAAGCTCTAGTGCATTAGCTTTCAGAAACAGTATACAAAGCTAACTTGCCGAGATTACTACTGCCTCTGTGAGCCAGGCTAAGTTAGCAGCCTAAATTTTTGCCGACTAGTAGCTATTAAAAAGTAATTGTGACCGATATCAAGATGACAGACCACTTTTAAAAGAAAACAGTTAGTAGCAAGAAGGTGTTAGCTATCAGAAACTGCTTTTGGACCTCACTTGCAAAATTGTTACAGAATCTGCAGCTGATAGAAAGTTAGCAGCCTTAACTGATTTTCATAACAATTGTAATTTTCACCAACCTTAAGACAAATAGCCACATTGAACTGCCAATTTCTGAAAGCTCTGAAGATAAAACTTTCCAAAATAGCTTTGAGAACTGACTTGCCGAAATTACTAGAGCTTTTGTAGGCAAGACCAAGTCAGCGGCCTAACTCTGTGGTAGTTTATCTAATAAACCGTTATTTTAATTGAGACCAAGATGAACGACCACTCCGGCGTAGATGTCGCTAAAAGCTCTAGTGCATTAGCTTTCAGAAACAGTATACAAAGCTAACTTGCCGAGATTACTACTGCCTCTGTGAGCCAGGCTAAGTTAGCAGCCTAAATTACTGCCGACCAGTAGCTATTAAAAAGTAATTGTGACCGATATCAAGATGCCAGACCACTTCAGAAAGAAAATAGTTAAAAGCAAAATGGTGTAAGCTATCAGAAAATGCTTTTGGATCTCACTTGCAAAAAATATTACAGAATCTGCAGCTGATAGAAAGTTAGCAGCCTTAACTGATTTTCATAACAATTGTAATTTTCACCAACCTTAAGACAAATAGCCACATTAAACTGCCAATTTTTGAAAGCTCTGAAGATAAAGCTTTCCAAAAAGGCTTTGAGAACTGACTTGCCGAAATTAGTAGAGCTTTTGTGGACAAGACCAAGTCAGCAGCCTAACTCTCTGTGGTAAATTATCTAAGAAACCGTTATTTTAATTGAGACCAAGATGAAAGACCACTCCAGCGTGGATGTCGCTTAAAGCTCTAGTGCATTAGCTTTCAGAAACAGTATACAAAGCTAACTTGCCGAGATTACTACTGCCTCTGTGAGCCAGGCTAAGTTAGCAGCCTAAATTACTGCCGACCAGTAGCTATTAAAAAGTAAGTTTGACCGATATCAAGATGACAGACCACTTTTAAAAGAAAACAGTTAGTAGCAAAAAGGTGTTAGCTATCCGAAAATGCTTTTGGATCTCACTTGCAAAAAATATTACAGAATCTGCAGCTGATAGAAAGTTAGCAGCCTTAACTGATTTTTATAACAATTGTAATTTTCACCAACCTTAAGACGAATAGCCACATTGAACTGCCAATTTTTGAAAGCTCTGAAGATAAAACTTTCTAAAATAGCTTTGAGAACTGACTTGCCGAAATTACTAGAGCTTTTGTGGGCAAGACCAAGTCAGCGGCCTAACTCTCTGTGATAGTTTATCTAATAAACCGTTATTTTAATTGAGACCAAGATGAAAGACCACTCCGGCTTGGATGTCGCTAAAAGCTCTAGTGCATTAGCTTTCAGAAACAGTATACAAAGCTAACTTGCCGAGATTACTACTGCCTCTGTGAGCCAGGCTAAGTTAGCAGCCTAAATTTTTGCCGACTAGTAGCTATTAAAAAGTAATTGTGACCGATATCAAGATGACAGACCACTTTTAAAAGAAAACAGTTAGTAGCAAAAAGGTGTTTGCTATCAGAAACTTCTTTTGGACCTCACTTGCAAAATTGTTACAGAATCTGCAGCTGATAGAAAGTTAGCAGCCTTAACTGATTTTCATAACAATTGTAATTTTCACCAACCTTAAGACAAATAGCCACATTGAACTGCCAATTTTTGAAAGCTCTGAAGATAAAGCTTTCCAAAAGAGCTTTGAGAACTGACTTGCCGAAATTAGTAGAGCTTTTGTGGACAAGACCAAGTCAGCGGCCTAACTCTCTGTGGTAGTTTATCTAATAAACCGTTATTTTAATTAACACCAAGATGAAAGACCACTCCGGCGTGCATGTCGCTAAAAGCTCTTGTGCATTAGCTTTCAGAAACTGTATACAAAGCTAACTTGCCGAGATTACTACTGCCTCTGTGAGCCATGCTAATTTAGCAGCCTTAATTACTGCCGACCAGTAGCTATTAAAAATTAAGTTTGACCGATATCAAGATGACAGACCACTTTTAAAAAAAGCAGTTAGTAGCAAAAAGGTGTTAGCTATTAGAAACTGCGTTTGGACCTCACTTCCAAAAATATTACAGAATCTGCAGCTGATAGAAAGTTAGCAGCCTTAACTGATTTTCATAACAATTGTAATTTTCACCAACCTTAAGACAAATAGCTACATTGAACTGCCAATTTTCAAAAGCTCTGAAGATAAAACTTTCCAAAATAGCTTTAAGAACTGACTTGCCGAAATTACTAGAGCTTTTGTGGGCAAGATCAAGTCAGCGGCCTAACTCTCTGTGGTAGTTTATCTAATAAACCGTTATTTTAATTGAGACCAAGATGAAAGACCACTCCAGCGTGGATGTCGCTTAAAGCTCTAGTGCATTAGCTTTCAGAAACTGTATACAAAGCTAACTTGCCGAGATTACTACTGCCTCTGTGAGCCAGGCTAAATTAGCAGCCTAAATTACTGCCGACCAGTAGCTATTAAAAAGTAAGTTTGACCGATATCAAGATGACAGACCACTTTAAAAAAAAAACAGTTAGTAGCAAAAAGGTGTTAGCTATCAGAAAATGCTTTTGGATCTCACTTGCAAAAAATATTACAGAATCTGCAGCTGATAGAAAGTTAGCAGCCTTAACTGATTTTCATAACAATTGTAATTTTCACCAACCTTAAGACAAATAGCCACATTAAACTGCCAATTTTTGAAAGCTCTGAAGATAAAGCTTTCCAAAAGAGCTTTGAGAACTGAGTTGCCGAAATTAGTAGAGCTTTTGTGGGCAAGACCAAGTCAGCGGCCTAACTCTCTGTGATAGTTTATCTAATAAACCGTTATTTTAATTGAGACCAAGATGAAAGACCACTCCGGCTTGGATGTCGCTAAAAGCTCTAGTGCATTAGCTTTCAGAAACAGTATACAAAGCTAACTTGCCGAGATTACTACTGCCTCTGTGAGCCAGGCTAAGTTAGCAGCCTAAATTTTTGCCGACTAGTAGCTATTAAAAAGTAATTGTGACCGATATCAAGATGACAGACCACTTTTAAAAGAAAACAGTTAGTAGCAAGAAGGTGTTAGCTATCAGAAACTGCTTTTGGACCTCACTTGCAAAATTGTTACAGAATCTGCAGCTGATAGAAAGTTAGCAGCCTTAACTGATTTTCATAACAATTGTAATTTTCACCAACCTTAAGACAAATAGCCACATTGAACTGCCAATTTCTGAAAGCTCTGAAGATAAAACTTTCCAAAATAGCTTTGAGAACTGACTTGCCGAAATTACTAGAGCTTTTGTAGGCAAGACCAAGTCAGCGGCCTAACTCTGTGGTAGTTTATCTAATAAACCGTTATTTTAATTGAGACCAAGATGAAAGACCACTCCGGCGTAGATGTCGCTAAAAGCTCTAGTGCATTAGCTTTCAGAAACAGTATACAAAGCTAACTTGCCGAGATTACTACTGCCTCTGTGAGCCAGGCTAAGTTAGCAGCCTAAATTACTGCCGACCAGTAGCTATTAAAAAGTAATTGTGACCGATATCAAGATGCCAGACCACTTCAGAAAGAAAATAGTTAAAAGCAAAATGGTGTAAGCTATCAGAAAATGCTTTTGGATCTCACTTGCAAAAAATATTACAGAATCTGCAGCTGATAGAAAGTTAGCAGCCTTAACTGATTTTCATAACAATTGTAATTTTCACCAACCTTAAGACAAATAGCCACATTAAACTGCCAATTTTTGAAAGCTCTGAAGATAAAGCTTTCCAAAAAGGCTTTGAGAACTGACTTGCCGAAATTAGTAGAGCTTTTGTGGACAAGACCAAGTCAGCAGCCTAACTCTCTGTGGTAAATTATCTAAGAAACCGTTATTTTAATTGAGACCAAGATGAAAGACCACTCCAGCGTGGATGTCGCTTAAAGCTCTAGTGCATTAGCTTTCAGAAACAGTATACAAAGCTAACTTGCCGAGATTACTACTGCCTCTGTGAGCCAGGCTAAGTTAGCAGCCTAAATTACTGCCGACCAGTAGCTATTAAAAAGTAAGTTTGACCGATATCAAGATGACAGACCACTTTTAAAAGAAAACAGTTAGTAGCAAAAAGGTGTTAGCTATCCGAAAATGCTTTTGGATCTCACTTGCAAAAAATATTACAGAATCTGCAGCTGATAGAAAGTTAGCAGCCTTAACTGATTTTTATAACAATTGTAATTTTCACCAACCTTAAGACGAATAGCCACATTGAACTGCCAATTTTTGAAAGCTCTGAAGATAAAACTTTCTAAAATAGCTTTGAGAACTGACTTGCCGAAATTACTAGAGCTTTTGTGGGCAAGACCAAGTCAGCGGCCTAACTCTCTGTGATAGTTTATCTAATAAACCGTTATTTTAATTGAGACCAAGATGAAAGACCACTCCGGCTTGGATGTCGCTAAAAGCTCTAGTGCATTAGCTTTCAGAAACAGTATACAAAGCTAACTTGCCGAGATTACTACTGCCTCTGTGAGCCAGGCTAAGTTAGCAGCCTAAATTTTTGCCGACTAGTAGCTATTAAAAAGTAATTGTGACCGATATCAAGATGACAGACCACTTTTAAAAGAAAACAGTTAGTAGCAAAAAGGTGTTAACTATCAGAAACTTCTTTTGGACCTCACTTGCAAAATTGTTACAGAATCTGCAGCTGATAGAAAGTTAGCAGCCTTAACTGATTTTCATAACAATTGTAATTTTCACCAACCTTAAGACAAATAGCCACATTGAACTGCCAATTTTTGAAAGCTCTGAAGATAAAGCTTTCCAAAAGAGCTTTGAGAACTGACTTGCCGAAATTAGTAGAGCTTTTGTGGACAAGACCAAGTCAGCGGCCTAACTCTCTGTGGTAGTTTATCTAATAAACCGTTATTTTAATTGAGACCAAGATGAAAGACCACTCCAGCGTGGATGTCGCTTAAAGCTCTAGTGCATTAGCTTTCAGAAACTGTATACAAAGCTAACTTGCCGAGATTACTACTGCCTCTGTGAGCCAGGCTAAATTAGCAGCCTAAATTACTGCCGACCAGTAGCTATTAAAAAGTAAGTTTGACCGATATCAAGATGACAGACCACTTTAAAAAAAAAACAGTTAGTAGCAAAAAGGTGTTAGCTATAAGAAAATGCTTTTGGATCTCACTTGCAAAAAATATTACAGAATCTGCAGCTGATAGAAAGTTAGCAGCCTTAACTGATTTTCATAACAATTGTAATTTTCACCAACCTTAAGACAAATAGCCACATTAAACTGCCAATTTTTGAAAGCTCTGAAGATAAAGCTTTCCAAAAGAGCTTTGAGAACTGAGTTGCCGAAATTAGTAGAGCTTTTGTGGACAAGACCAAGTCAGCAGCCTAATTCTCTGTGGTAGGTTATCTAATAAACCGTTATTTTAATTGAGACCAAGATGAAAGACCACTCCGGCGTGGATGTCGCTTAAAGCTCTAGTGCATTAGCTTTCAGAAACAGTATACAAAGCTAACTTGCCGAGATTACTACTGCCTCTGTGAGCCAGGCTAAGTTAGCAGCCTAAATTTTTGCCGACTAGTAGCTATTAAAAAGTAATTGTGACCGATATCAAGATGACAGACCACTTTTAAAAGAAAACAGTTAGTAGCAAGAAGGTGTTAGCTATCAGAAACTGCTTTTGGACCTCACTTGCAAAATTGTTACAGAATCTGCAGCTGATAGAAAGTTAGCAGCCTTAACTGATTTTCATAACAATTGTAATTTTCACCAACCTTAAGACAAATAGCCACATTGAACTGCCAATTTCTGAAAGCTCTGAAGATAAAACTTTCCAAAATAGCTTTGAGAACTGACTTGCCGAAATTACTAGAGCTTTTGTAGGCAAGACCAAGTCAGCGGCCTAACTCTGTGGTAGTTTATCTAATAAACCGTTATTTTAATTGAGACCAAGATGAAAGACCACTCCGGCGTAGATGTCGCTAAAAGCTCTAGTGCATTAGCTTTCAGAAACAGTATACAAAGCTAACTTGCCGAGATTACTACTGCCTCTGTGAGCCAGGCTAAATTAGCAGCCTAAATTACTGCCGACCAGTAGCTATTAAAAAGTAAGTTTGACCGATATCAAGATGACAGACCACTTTTAAAAGAAGCAGTTAGTAGCAAAAAGGTGTTAGCTATCAGAAACTGCGTTTGGACCTCACTTGCAAAAATATTACAGAATCTGCAGCTAATAGAAAGTTAGCAGCCTTAACTGATTTTCATAACAATTGTAATTTTTACCAACCTTAAGACAAAAAGCCACAATAAACTGCCAATTTTTGAAAGCTCTGAAGATAAAACTTTCCAAAATAGCTTTGAGAACTGACTTGCCGAAATTACTAGAGCTTTTGTGGGCAAGACCATGTCAGCGGCCTAACTCTCTGTGGTAGTTTATCTAATAAACCGTTATTTTAATTAACACCAAGATGAAAGACCACTCCGGCGTGCATGTCGCTAAAAGCTCTAGTGCATTAGCTTTCAGAAACTGTATACAAAGCTAACTTGCCGAGATTACTACTGCCTCTGTGAGCCATGCTAAGTTAGCAGCCTTAATTACTGCCGACCAGTAGCTATTAAAAATTAAGTTTGACCGATATCAAGATGACAGACCACTTTTAAAAAAAGCAGTTAGTAGCAAAAAGGTGTTAGCTATTAGAAACTGCGTTTGGACCTCACTTCCAAAAATATTACAGAATCTGCAGCTGATAGAAAGTTAGCAGCCTTTACTGCGTTTTATAACAATTGTAATTTTCACCAACCTTAAGACAAATAGCCACAATAAACTGCCAATTTTTGAAAGCTCTGAAGATAAAACTTTCCAAAATAGCTTTGAGAACTGACTTGCCGAAATTACTAGAGCTTTTGTGGGCAAGACCATGTCAGCGGCCTAACTCTCTGTGGTAGGTTATCTAATAAACCGTTATTTTAATTGAGACCAAGATGAAAGACCACTCCGGCTTGGATGTCGCTCAAAGCTCTAGTGCATTAGCTTTCAGAAACTGTATACAAAGCTAACTTGCCGAGATTACTACTGCCTCTGTGAGCCAGGCTAAGTTAGCAGCCTAAATTACTGCCGACTAGTAGCTATTAAAAAGTAATTGTGACTGCTATCAAGATGCCAAACCACTTTAAAAAGAATACAGTTAAAAGCAAAATAGTAAAAGCTATCAGAAAATGCTTTTGGATCTCACTTGCAAAAAATATTACAGAATCTGCAGCTGATAGAAAGTTAGCAGCCTTAACTGATTTTTATAACAATTGTAATTTTCACCAACCTTAAGACAAATAGCCACATTGAATTGCCAATTTTTGAAAGCTCTGAAGATAAAACTTTCCAAAATAGCTTTGAGAACTGACTTGCCGAAATTACTAGAGCTTTTGTGGGCAAGACCAAGTCAGCGGCCTAACTCTCTGTGGTAGGTTATCTAATAAACCGTTATTTTAATTGAGACCAAGATGAAAGACCACTCCGGCTTGGATGTCGCTAGAAGGTCTAGTGCATTAGCTTTCAGAAACAGTATACAAAGCTAACTTGCCGAGATTACTACTTCCTCTGGGAGCCAGGCTAAGTTAGGATTCTAAGTTACTGCCGACTTGTAGCTATTAAAAAGTAATTGTGACCGATATCAAGATGACAGACCACTTTTAAAAGAAAACAGTTAATAGCAAAAAGGTGTTAGCTATCAGAAAATGCTTTTGGACCTCACTTGTAAAAAATATTACAGAATCTGCAGCTGATAGAAAGTAAGGAGCCAAAACTGATTTTCATACCAATTGTAATTTTCACCAACCTTAAGACAAATAGCCACATTGAACTGCCAATTTTTGAAAGCTCTGAAGATAAAACTTTCCAAAATAGCTTTGAGAACTGACTTGCCGAAATTACTAGAGCTTTTGTAGGCAAGACCAAGTCAGCGGCCTAACTCTGTGGTAGTTTATCTAATAAACCGTTATTTTAATTGATTTCAAGATGAAAGACCACTCCGGCGTGGATGTCGCTAAAAGCTGTGTATAAGCTTTCAGAAACAGTATACAAAGCTAACTTGCCTAGATAAGTGAGCAGCCTTACTTACTGCCGACTTGAATCTATTAAGTAGTAACTTTGATAAATAACAAGGTAAAAGGCCACTTTGAATGAAGTTCAATTTAAAGAAATAAGATACTTGTTTTATGAAATAGCTTAAAGACCTCATTTGCCAAGTTTACTACATAATCTGCAGCTGATAGAAAGTAAACGGCCTACAGGTATTTTTACACAAATTGTGATTTTCACCAACTTCAAGATTAAAGACCACTTTGATTTGAATGTGTTTTAAAGCTCTGAAGATAAGGCTGTACAACACAGCTTAAAGAACTAATTTGCCAAAACTGCTCCTACTTTTGTTGGCCAGATCATGTCCGTGGCCTAACTTGCCGTGGGATGTTATCTAATAAACCATTATTTTATCTGACTTCAAGATAAAAGACCACTCTAGCGCGGATATCGCTGAAAGGTTTATTGCATAAGATTTCAGAAACAGCATACCGAGATACTTTGCTGAGATTACTACTGCCTCTGTGCGCAAGGTTAAGTCGGCAGCCTAACTTACTGCCAGCTGGTAGCCAATTAACAGTAAATTTGATCAATAACAAGTTGAAAGACCACCTTTCATAAAATACAATTTAAAGCAATAAGCTAATCTTAAGTAACAGCTTTCAGACATCAATTGTCAAGGTCACTACAGAATTTTCAGCTGATAGAAAGTTAGCAGCCTAAAATAATTTTCAGACAAATTGTGATTTTCATCAACTTGAAGACAAAAGACCACTTTAAATTGAATAATTTGGAAAGCTCTGTAGCTTTAGCTTTCGCAAACAGGTTTTAGAACTGACTTGCCAAAATTACAACAGCTTTTGTGGGCCAGACAAAGTCAACGGCCTAACTTGCTTTGCGAGTTTATCTAAAAACCGTAATTTTATCTGACTTTAGGTAGACAGCCGTATTCACTGCTTCTGCCCAGAATTCCTTTTTCAGACCTGCATCCTCAAGCATGCACCTGGCCTTTTCCATGATTCACCTGTTCGCAATTTTTTGTGACTAAGACAAGGGCCGACAGACAAACATAGCAAACTGTCATATAAAAGAAAAACGTATTCTATACGAGTTTGTATAGGTTTACGTTTAAACTCTATGTTCTAACATACCCTATCCTTCTCTACCCTACCCTACCCTACCCACCTACCCATTCACCTACCCATCTATCTACCCACTTACCTTCCCACCTACCTACCCACCCAACTACCTACCTACCTACCTACCAACCTAAGTACCCACCTACCTACCTACCTACCCACTTCTGTTATCCGAACATAAATATGAGTCAACTGTGTGATTTACTTACAAAAGGAAGTCATGATAACAGAAATACCTTAGTGATTATGATAGGAAATACTTCTAATGTAAACAAGTCTTGTGTAGACAAATTGATGACAACAATAAATGATATTGAAAAATCTGGCATAGGTAAAATCATACTGTGTGCACTACCATATTCTCAGAATATGCCATATTACTATAACAATAGAATAGCACACCTAAATTCAATGATGTACAATGATGCCATATGTTTCAATGAAAAGACACATTTCTTTGACTTAAATAAATTTGTCAAGCGCTTCACGCTAATGTCAGAAAGAAATATCTTGCCAAAGAAATATATTTTGACCATAGCAGATCTTTTAGCATTTAACATAGAACCTAGAATATAATACCACATTAGCTAGTCTCCACTATGCCCATAGTGATAATAGATCCATGCCACATTTAAACTAAATTGTAAGACAGCGGAAACACCTTTGCATATTAACATTATTCACCAGAATATTCAGGGTTTTTCCAGCAAGGAATAAGAAATAGGTTTATTTTAGATAATAATAATATTGAACTTATGTGTATTACTGAACACTGGCTAAAACAGGAACAATTACTTTTTGATTTTATTAAGTTTAAGTTAGTAAGTGTCTTTGCTAGAAAATTAGCCATTCATGGGGGTTCTCTAATAATTGTTAAAAGGGCCATGAAATCCAAAGAGCGAGAAGATATTGTTAGATTATCAATAGAACGGATTATAGAAATTGCTTGTGTAGAATTAGAGAGCTATTTAATTATATGTATTTACAAACCACCTTCTGCTGATTTCCATACATTTGAATGCACTATGGAAAATGTCTTAAAAATAGCTTGTAAAGGCAAAAAACATGTTATAGTATGTGGAGACTTCAACGTTAATTTACTTGGGTCCAATGTGACACGTGTAACATGTGGGTGCATCAAATGTGTGCAAAGAAAATCGACGGGTGTAAATCGCCAGAATTACAGACGCAAGATTTCTTTTGTAAGCATTGCACTTGCCTCGATGCCCAGGATCTTACAGAAAATGTTGACCTTCAAGTGACGCAACCAATTGCCAAGTACCTAACGATTTTGGAAAACGGTCTAATTGATATTTATTATTATAAGGAAATCGGGAGAGGGTACTCCGTCAATTATATGGAAAAAATAAAGCAGACAACCATGAAGAGTATACTAATTGATGATTTTCTCACGCTGGACGGGAACCGATACGTAATGGACGTAGTCATGGACCACATATTGCATATTTTTAATAAAAACACTTACCATCTAGTATCAGTGGAGCGATGTACATATATATTTGGGCAATTTGAATTAAGCGATACGTTTCTGGATTTAATTTCAATAGATTTGCAGAAAGATACCGTTTTTCCCATCTGCCGCCGTAGTCATTACACAATGGTAATATTATCAATCAGAGAGGACACGCTCACCATTATTGACCCCCAAGGAAACGAAAACTCTTACGAGGAACTTTATGTTTCTAAAATCAACATGCTTTTAAAAATGAAAAAAACAAATAAAGAGTTTAAAACTTCCACAAACATTAAACATTATTTACAAAGGGATGGTTACAATTGTGGACCAATACTATTAAATATATTTCATCACATTGTAACAAAAACGAAACAACCGTTTAAGAAAAACTTTGATAAATATAGATTAAATTTAAAAAGAATTTTGCTAAAACACACTGATGCCATGCAACAACGTTGTTTGTTTTGCTCAATTAAAGAAAAAAATAAAACCGACTCCAAAAAAAACTAAAACGTAATAAGTTGTGACACGATGGCACCGACTCCAAAATAACATTAATTGTATATACTGTATAGATTGAGTATACACACGGTTACTTGTAAGTAATTTGAAGAACCTGAATTATGGCGTTATTTTTTACTTTTTAGATTTTTTTGGAGTCCGTTTTATGTTTTTGTTAAAAAGTTTATTTATTTTACACTTTAGTTAATCGTTACTTAAAAGTGTATCTCGTGACGATTCAAACAAGCCCAAACACGGCTAGGATACATTATTTTATTACATAGATCTGGTGCCTACCTTCCGGCTCCATCATCAAATCAATTCGATGGTACCATTCTCATCAAGAACATTTAAATTTGTAACTATGAAGTTGCTTAACTAAATTAATCAAGATATTTTGTCGCCACCCGTAAATAGTTTATCACTGAGGAGTTCCGATGGCATTCTGTGGTCTTCTGCATCAGTTCCACTTCACCAATTTACACTTTCTGAATGCAAATGCTTATTATGTTTCTTATAATACCAAAATCGCTATATGTATGCCTACAATATTTGAGAAGTTCCTTCAATTCCTCATGGATTCCATCAGCAGATCTTCACCAAAATTAAATGGGACCAACTAAAAAGTACCTCCTATAAAACCAAAAAAAAATATTTTGAAATCGGTCAAATAGTCTTTGAATAATCGGTGAACATCCATAAACAAAAAAAAAACCCGCCGAATTGAGAACCTCCTTTTATGGAAGTCGGTCAAAAAAGGTCAAACCCCGTGATTCGATTGACTGTGATATTTGCTGCCGCAAATTCCATAAAACATGTTACGTTACTATAGATGAAATTAAAAATAAAATAGATGCTTTCGATAAAAAAAAACAAAATCAGGGGAAATGCGAATTGTGCCGTGTAAACGTATAAAAAGTACTCGTGCGTAAAAGGTCTTCAAACGCTGGTATATTTTTTAAATTTCTTTTTAATTCCTTCTGGCACATGTGTAACCGTCTACCCATTAGACCCATCTGCCAAATACATATACAAATTTATTTGGGTTCTCAAAAGTATCGCCAAATATTTTATTGCCGATTATCAGTTCACAACCAATTTTTCGAATAATTTTATTTACGAAAGAACATGTGTCAATTTATCAAAAGAATTCGTTATATTTTCCCAACCTAACGTTTAACAACTTTATGTTTGGTTTGTTTTTATAAATCCGCTCTATGAAATGTAAACTTTTCGAGTAGTAGAATGGTTTACTTCGAATAATATTACATTTCGTGATAGAATGAAACAGAAGCTCTACTAATCTTAATAAGTGAGCTCTGAAAGCTGTTTCTGAATGCTAATAAAAAATAAATAAATCAATGAATAAAAAAAAAATTAAAATAAAATAAAATAAACATTTAATTCGGACAACGTTATCCATATAGTGTTAGTATTACAATTAAACTTAAATAACTATCTTAGTACCTAAACTTAAGTGCTGAGAGGTCCAGTGCCTGATTAGGGCGCTGTCCCATCTCTCTGCCACGACGGTCAGGAGACTGTGGCGACTGGCGCGCACTCTGCGGAGTGTCGCGGCGTAACGCTTGCGCAGCGTGGCGTGGAATTCATCCACCTGCGCGTCGGCGAACATGCCCGATGCGCTACAGTATCGCGGCAGCCGCAACAGTACCCTGAACGCGTCATTGTATTGTACACGCATTGCATTCATAGCACGCTGTGTGTACCTCGACCACAGGCTACAGGCGTACAGCGAAGTACAGTACGCCCGAAAGAGTGTTACTTTAACTTGAGCTTTACACCTGCTAAACCTCCGGGCTATCATATTGGCCCTGACGGACACTGCTCTACGCTCGCGTTCTATGTCCGCATCGTCACGCAGGTCATCGGTGACCAAATGCCCAAGATATTTAAATGTATAAACCCTCTTTAGTTGCTCGCCATTCGAAAAAATGGGTAGGACATGAGATGGGCACTTGTTCCCCGCCCTAAATACCATGTACTCACTCTTGAGCACATTGTACTTCAGGCCGAGACTCACAGCATAGGATTCACAATTCTCAATCAGTACACGCATACCGCCCACCGAAGGGCTCAGCAGTACCATGTCATCAGCATAGCTTATGTTATTCAAACAAACCCTGTTTATGTGATAACCAACATGCATACTGCTAAGCCCGCCGATAAGGGCATCCATGTACAGATTGAAAAGCATGGGGGAACTAAGCCCTCTCTGCCTGACCCCGCAATCCAAACCATATTCGTCCGATATTGCATCACCCCAACGAACACTATTTCGCTGGCTCCTGTACCAACACCTAAATATGCGTGTGAGTTCCCTAGGAAATTGCTCTTCGTCAAGTTTCCTCCAAAAAAAGTCGTAGTTAACGAGATCGAAGGCTATAGAGAGATCTAAAAAACACGCATATATAGGCGTCTTCCTGCGAGTGTAGTACTCAACAGCCTGCTTCAAACAAACAATTGCACTTTCGGTAGATAAGCCGGCGCGAAAGCCGAACTGTGCATCATTTAATACTTGTCTAACTGCAAATTGAGCAGGCCGTCGAAAATACGATATAAGAGTGGACGCACCTTAATATGTAAACAGTTTCGACGCAACTTTCCTTCGCTATAGCGCTCATAACACTCATACATTGCACGAAATCTGGCAGGTTATCAACGCAATTGACCGGCATATAAACGCAAAATATTAATAAATGCTTATCACCTGACATTATTTTGAGCGCACTGATCCTAACATTGTCGCACTGTATAAACGAGGCAGATGGAAACATCTTTCTACGCCACAAATAGCGCCGTCCCGCCGTATGGCCTACCGCGAAGCATTGCCGCCAGAGTGTCCACTGCTGAGGTCCCGGTGCAGGCAAACTCATCACTTATCGTATTTAAAAACGCCATGTCATGTGATAAAATCCATGTCTGTCGGTCTGTCTCTGTTTCTGAAAGTTTATACACTAGAGCTTTTAGCGACATCCACGCCGGAGTGGTCTTTCAACTTGGTCTCAATTAAAATAACGGTTTATTAGATATACTACCACAGAGAGTTAGGCCGCTGACTTGGTCTTGCCCACAAAAGCTCTAGTAATTTCGGCAAGTCAGTTCTCAAAGCTATTTTGGAAAGCTTTATCTTCAGAGCTTTCAAAAATTTGCTGTGTTATGTATGTAGTGGCTGCGTCCACTAACTGTTAAAATAAGGTGTCATGGCGAATAAACGTCAGTGCATATCCAAGCAGTCGTTTGTTTCACTTGTCCCCGCTCCCGATATAACAGTGGCGACGATCTACCCACGTGTGTAAAAATATATATATATATATATATATATAAAAGGAAGGTTTTGCGTTAAAAATGGCTCAAATTGGAGTCTTGACGAATTTTGATCATAATTCACAGACATGGGAAGTGTACAAGGCGCGATTAGAGCAGTGGTTCATCGCAAATGATATCGACAACGTGAAAGATCCTCTTGGTGTCAAGCGACGAGCGATCTTGCTGAGCGCACTCAGTGACTCCACATACAAGCTCGCAGCGGATTTGGCATTGCCGAAAGATCTCCAAACGGTACCGTACGAAGATATTCGTAAACTATTGGATACCCATTTCACTCCAAAAACGTGTGGATTCCACGAGAGGTACAAATTTTATTCAGCGGTGCAAAATGATGGAGAAAACTACCCCCAGTGGGCGGCAAGACTTCGCGGTTTAACGGCGCAGTGTGGGTTTCTAAACGTGGAGGAGGCATTGAGAGACCATTTTGTTATGGGAATGCTTCCAGGAGCGGAGCGAGGCTAAGGCGGTAGAACTGGCTGAGAGCGTGCGCTGCGCGCGCGCGGGGGCTTCCGCAGGCTTGGCGCAGGGCCCGCGCGCCGGCCAGCTGTTCAAGATCGCGTCTAAGAATCAGCAAAGTGTTAAAGTGTTGTGTTCCGTGTGTGGTTTTAACAATCATACGGCAGAAAAGTGCCGTTTTGCTAACTATAAGTGCAAAAAGTGTCATGTCAAGGGTCATTTGCGTCGGATGTGCAAAAAGCTAAATTACATGGGAGAGGATGAGAATGGCGATGATGGTGAGTGTTATCATATTCGCTCATTAACTGGCGAGCCTATGACGGAGTTAGTTCACGTCGGCGGAGTGCAAATGAAATTCCAAGTCGATAGCGGGTCAGCTGTTACTGCGATCTCTGAGCGAACATATTTAAAACATTTTAAGGATGTGGCATTATCTAAAAGTACAAAGCGGTTACTAACGTACACTGGTGACAATATTCATTGTTTAGGTATTGCACAACTACCGTTCACTTATGCAGGGCAAAATAATACTTTGAACGTTTATGTAATTCGAGGCGGCGCCGTACCCTTGTTAGGTAGGGACTTTATTTCGCTTTATAAGTTAGAAATGAAACCTATACATTTTTGTGAACAATCTGCAAACATTATAGACCAGTTACAAGCAAAATATCCTGCTGTTTTTTCGGATGAACTTGGAACGTTCAACAAGTATAAGGTAAAACTTAATTTAGTCAAAGATGCTAAGCCAGTTTTCTTTAAGGCACGGCCGGTACCGTTTGCTTTGCGTGATAAGATAGATAAGGAGTTGGATCGACTCTTGCGCGTAGGTATTTTAAAACCAATTGAACATTCGCCGTACGCGTCGCCGATTGTTCCGGTACTGAAGCGAGATAATTCGTTACGCCTTTGTGCTGACTACTCAGTGTCCATTAACAAACAGCTGATTGTGGAACATTATCCTTTACCTATCGCACAAGAACTGTTTACTAGGTTACATGGCGGACAGCAGTTCTCTAAGTTAGATCTTTCTCAAGCGTACGCACAATGTGTTTTGGATGAAGAATCACAAAAAATCACTTGTATAAATACGCATAGGGGAATTTTTGCTTATTCAAGGCTTGTGTACGGATTAAGTAGTGCGCCATCTATTTTCCAACGCGTTATGGAAGGGGTATTGGCTGGTATGGAAGGCGTCCTTTGCATGTTGGATGACATCTTGGTGACCGGAAGTAGTAGATCTGAGCATTTGGACAGATTACATGCAGTATTACAGCGACTGCAAGACGCAGGCCTAACGCTTCAGAAAACTAAATGCGAGTTTTTTAAAGATGAAGTAGAATACTTAGGCTACGTCATTAACAAGGAAGGGTTGAAAAAGTCACCCGCAAAGGTGAGTTCTATTTTAAATGCACCAGTGCCAAGGGATGTTGGACAATTACAATCATTCTTGGGACTCGTTAATTACTATAGGAATTTTGTCCCGGGGGCATCCTCAATACTCAGTCCTTTATATAACTTGTTGCAAAAAGAGAGTAAATGGCATTGGAATGCGGGGCATAACAATGCGTTCAACACCATTAAAACATATTTAGCTTCAGAACAAGTTCTCACGCATTTTGATTCAAATGCAACGGTAATTTTGACGGTCGACGCTTCTCCTACAGGATTGGGGGCCATATTATCGCAGGTCGGGGATGACGGTCAGGAACGTCCGGTATCTTATGCATCTCGCTCGTTAAATAACGCTGAAAAAAATTATTCGCAGATTCAAAAAGAGGCTACAGCCATTATTTTTGGGGTGCGTCGTTTCCATCAATACCTATACGGAAGGGAGGTACCGTTCATACTTCGCACAGACCATAAAGCTTTAACTACAATTGTTGGCCCTCATCGAGGCATTCCAGAAGTCTCAGCTAATAGGTTGCAGCGCTATGCGATGTTTCTAAGTGCTTACAACTACGAGATTGAGTATATTCGCAGCGCAGATAACAGTGCCGATTACCTGTCCCGGGCGACTGTAAACAACGATGACTCACAATCAGTTCGTAGTGCGGGCGCCGGTCACACCTACGGCGGAGCGGCAGCGTTTGTCGAAGATCGAGCATCGTATTTAAATTTTGTTGTGGATGGTAGTATGCCGATTTCGTTGAAAGAACTACGCGAAGAGACTGAGAAAGACATGGTATTAAATAGGGTTGCAAAGTTTATCGTAAATGGTTGGCCGAATAGAGAAACTGATCAAAATATTCGTCCATATTTTTTATGTAAAAATCAATTGGCATTCGAAAAAGGTGTGATTATGCGGGGTCATAAAATTTTGATACCAGAAAAGCTAAAATCAAGAATTTTATCTGAATTGCATAAATCACACCTAGGTATTGTTAAATGTAAGGCGGAAGCTAGAGGCAGGGTTTGGTTTCCAGGCATAGATAAAGCCATCGAAACGATGATAGGCAGTTGCGAAATATGTACTCAGCTCAGACCGACTCCGGCGCGCGCTCCGCTCGCGGTGTGGCCATACCCCCGCCAGACGTTTTATAGGATACACGTCGATTTTCTAGGCCCTATAAATAATCAATCGTACTTAGTTATAGTAGATGCGTTCTCAAAATGGGTTGAAGTATATAGAGTAAGTTCTACTTCTTCTGCTGTGGCTATATCTAAATTATATGAATTTATGTCACGGTTCGGTTTGGTTCATACAATAGTAAGTGATAATGCCACATGCTTTTTGTCAGAAGAGTTTCGTATGTTTTGTTTAGCAAACGGGATAGTGCACGTCACATCTCCCGCTTATCATGCGCCCAGCAATGGGCAGGCGGAGTCCTACGTCAAAGTGGCAAAAAAAGGTATCCGGTCCTGTTTAATGGGTAATAACAACCAGAGGATTACCGACGAAAATCTGTTTAAGTACCTTTTCGATTATAGGAATTCCGTACACGTAACTACGGGGACTTCACCTGCCCAGATCGTATTTGGCCGCAAACTTCGTTCGCGTTGGGACTTATTAAATGCGCCATCAACGCCGTCCTCGTTCCACACACTCACTCATGTAGTGGAGCGTAATCAGTGTTCGCAGAGTAAAGCATTCGGAGGAACAAACCGTCCCTGTTTCCAACCGGGTGACAATATAATGTATAAAAAACATGATGTTAACAAACACCTTACCTGGAACAGGGGTTTTATAGTTAAACAAATTGGAAAAACAGTTTATTTAGTTAAGGACCATGTAACACAAGTGCTGTTAAAAAAACATGTAAACCAACTGATTTCGCGTAAAGGAGTGGACAGCAACAGATTCCAATATTCTCACAACCGAGACATAGATGTACAAGGCGTTCCTAGCGCCGCCGGCTGCGGTGATGCGAGCGCGGCGCTTCCGCTTTCCTCGCCGCCCGCGCCGCCGGCACCACCGGCTCAGTTCACGACGCCCGCACCACCGGCCAGCGACCAGCCACCCTCGGAATCGAGAGCAGACGAAGGGGAAGAGGAGCGTGTTCCCGACGAGCCCGAACGAGCGGCTGGAGTACCGTCCGTAGAAAACTTACCGACGGAAGTAGAAGAATTCTACGAAGCCTCGGAAACGAATGGAGATTCATCACGGGTGGAAACTCCTCTTAGTGAGACTACCAGGAGTGGTTTGTCTGGAATGCTGTTGCGTCCGATTCCCAAAGTAAATTATAAACCTTTTTATTGTATGAATAAGAAACTTGCTTAGAATAAGTAATTAGTTAAACATGAATCCCACATCTGATTTAAACGGGGAGGAATGTTATGTATGTAGTGGCTGCGTCCACTAACTGTTAAAATAAGGTGTCATGGCGAATAAACGTCAGTGCATATCCAAGCAGTCGTTTGTTTCACTTGTCCCCGCTCCCGATATAACAGTATGAAAATCAGTTTTGGCTCCTTACTTTCTATCAGCTGCAGATTCTGTAATATTTTTTACAAGTGAGGTCCAAAAGCAATTTCTGATAGCTAACACCTTTTTGCTATTAACTGTTTTCTTTTAAAAGTGGTCTGTCATCTTGATATCGGTCACAATTACTTTTTAATAGCTACAAGTCGGTAGTAACTTAGGATCCTAACTTAGCCTGGCTCACAGAGGAAGTAGTAATCTCGGCAAGTTAGCTTTGTATACTGTTTCTGAAAGCAAATGCACTAGAGCTTCTAGCGACATCTACGCCGGAGTGGTCTTTCATCTTGAAATCAATTAAAATAACGGTGTATTAGATAACCTACTACAGAGAGTTAGGCCGCTGACTTGGTCTTGCCCACAAAAGCTCCAGTAATTTCGGCAACTCAGTTTTTAAAAGCTATTTTGGAAAGCTTTATCTTCTGAGCTTTCAAAAATTTACAGTTGAATGTGGCTTTGTGTGGTCTTAAGGTTGGAAAAAATTACAATTGGTATGAAAATCAGTTAAAGCTGCTAACTTTCTATAAGCTGCAGATTCTGTAATATTTTTTGCAAGTGAAGTCCAAAAGCAGTCTCTGATAGCTAACACCTTTTTGCTATTAACTGTTTTCTTTTAAAAGTCGTCTGTCATCTTGATATAGGTCACAATTACTTTTTAATAGCTACTAGTCAGCAGTAATTTAGGCTGCTAACTTAGCCTGGCTCACAGAGGAAGTAGTAATCTCGGCAAGTTAGCTTTGTATACTGTTTCTGAAAGCTAATGCACTAGAGCTTTTAGCGACATCCACGCTTGAGTGGTCTTTCATCTTGAAATCAATTAAAAAAAACGGTTTTTTAGATAACCTACGACAAACAGTTAGGTCGCTGACTTGGTCTTGCCCACAAAAGCTCTCGAAATTTCGGAAAATCAGTTCTTACAGCTATTTTGGAAAGCTTTATCTTCTGAGCTTTCAAAAATTTGCAGTTCAATGTGGCTTTCTGTGGTCTTAAGGTTGGTAAAAATAACAATTTGTAAAGAAATCAGTTATGGCTGCTTACTTTCTATCAGCTGCAGATTCTGTAATATTTTTTGCAAGTGAGATCCAAAAGCAGTTTCTGATAGCTAACACCTCTTTGCTATTAACTGTTTTCTTTTAAAAGTGGTCTGTCATCTTGATAAAGGTCAAAATTACTTTTAATAGCTACTAGTTGGCAGTAACTTAGGCTGCTAACTTAGC
Organism: Hedya salicella; assembly: GCA_905404275.2. Taxonomy (NCBI): domain Eukaryota; kingdom Metazoa; phylum Arthropoda; class Insecta; order Lepidoptera; family Tortricidae; genus Hedya; species Hedya salicella. The sequence continues at coordinate 48,900,064 of FR990097.1, read as the reverse complement.
CTGGCCCACAGAGGCAGTAGTTATCTCGGCAAGTTAGCTTTGTATACTGTTTCTGAAAGCTAATGCACTAGAACTTTTAGCGACATTCACGTTGGTGTGGTCTTTCATCTTGAAATCTAATAAAATAACGGTTTATTAGATAACCTACCACAGAGAGTTAGGCTGCTGACTTTGTCTTGCCCACAAAAGCTGTTGTAATTTCGGCAAGTCAGTTCTCAAAGCTATTTTGGAAAGCTTTATCTTTAGAGCTTTCAAAAATTTGCAGTTCAATGTGGCTTTTTGTCTTGAGGTTGGTGAAAATTACAATTAGTATGAAAATCAGTTTTGGCTGCTTACTTTCTATCAGCTGCAGATTCTGTAATATTTTTTACAATTTAGGTCCAAAAGCAGTTCCAGATAGCTAACACCTTTTTGCTATTAATTGTTTTCTTTTAAAAGTGGTCTGTTATCTTGATATCGGTCACAATTACTTTTTAATAGCTACTAGTCGGCAGTAACTTAGGCTGCTAACTTAGCCTGGCTCACAGAGGCAGTAGTAATCTCGGCAAGTTAGCTTTGTATACTGTTTCTGAAAGCTTATGCACTAGAGCTTTTAGCGACATCCACGCCAAAGTGGTCTTACATCTTGGTCTCATTTAAAATAACGGTTTATTAGATAATCTACCACAGAGAGTTAGGCCGCTGACTTGGTCTTGCCCACAAAAGCTGTAGTAATTTCGGCAAGTCAGTTCGCAAAGCTATTTTGGAAAGTTTTATCTTCAGAGCTTTTTAAAATTGGCAGTTCAATGTGGCTATTCGTCTTAAGGTTGGTGAAAATTACAATTGTTACGAAAATCAGTTAAGGGTGCTAGCTTTCTTTCAGCTGCAGATTCTGTAATAATTTTTGCAAGTGAGATCCAAAAGCATTTTCTGATTGCTAATACTATTTTGCTTTTAATTGTTTTCTTTTAAAGTGGTCTGGCATCTTGATATCGGTCACAATTGCTTTTTAATAGCTACTAGTCGGCAGTAATTTAAGCTGCTAACTTAGCCTGGCCCACAGAGGCAGTAGTAATCTCGGCAAGTTAGCTTTGTATACTGTTTCTGAAAGCTTATGCACTAGAGCTTTTAGCGACATTCACGTTGGAGTGGTCTTTCATCTTGAAATCTAATAAAATAACGGTTTATTAGATAATCTACCACAGAGAGTTAGGCCGCTGACTTGGTCTTGCCCACAAAAGCTCTTGTAATTTCGGTAAGTCAGTTTTCAAAGCTATTTTGGAAAGCTTTATCTTCAGAGCTTTCAAAAATTTGCAGTTCAATATGGCTATTTGTCTTAAGGTTGGTGAAAATTACAATTGGTATGAAAATCAGTTTTGGCCGCTTACTATCAGCTGCAGATTCTGTAATATTTTTTGCAAGTGAGGTCCAAAAGAAGTTTCTGATAGCTAACACCTTTTGCTATTAACTGTTTTTTTTTTAAAGTGGTCTGTCATCTTGATATCGGTCACAATTACTATTTAATAGCTACTAGTCAGCAGTAATTTAGGCTGCTAACTTAGCCTGGCCCACAGAGGCAGTAGTAATCTCGGCAAGTTAGCTTTGTATACTGTTTCTGAAAGCTTATGTACTAGAGCTTTTAGCAACATCCAAGCCGGAGTGGTCTTTCATCTTGGTCTCAATTAAAATAACGGTTTATTAGATAAACTACCACAGAGAGTTAGGCCGCTGACTTGGTCTTGCCCACAAAAGCTCTAGTAATTTCGGCAAGTCAGTTCTCAAAGCTATTTTAGAAAGTTTTATCTTCAGAGCTTTCAAAAATTGGCAGTTCAATGTGGCTATTCGTCTTAAGGTTGGTGAAAATTACAATTGTTATAAAAATCAGTTAAGGCTGCTAACTTTCTATCAGCTGCAGATTCTGTAATATTTTTTGCAAGTGAGATTCAAAAGCATTTTCTGATAGCTAACACCTTTTGCTATTAACTGTTTTTTTTAAAAAAGTGGTCTGTCATCTTGATATCGGTCACAATTACTATTTATTAGCTACTAGTCAGCAGTAATTTAGGCTGCTAACTTAGCCTGGCCCACAGAGGCAGTAGTAATCTCGGCAAGTTAACTTTGTATACTGTTTCTGAAAGCTTATGTACTAGAGCTTTTAGCAACATTCACGCCGGAGTGGTCTTTCATCTTGAAATCAAATAAAATAACGGTTTATTAGATAACCTACGACAGAGAGTTAGGCCGCTGACTTGGTCTTGCCCACAAAAGCTCTTGTAATTTCGGCAAGTCAGTTCTCAAAGCTATGTTGGAAAGCTTTATCTTCAGAGCTTTCAAAAATTTGCTGTTCAATGTGGCTATTTGTCTGGAGGTTGGTGAAAATTACAATTGGTATGAAAATCAGTTTTGGCTGCTTACTTTCTATCAGCTGCAGATTCTGTAATGTTTTTTGCAAGTGAGGTCCAAAAGCAGTTTCTGATAGCTAACACCTTTTTGCTATTAACTGTTTTGTTTTAATAGTGGTCTGTCGTCTTGATAACGGTCAAAATTACTTTTAAAAGCTACTAGTCGGCAGTTACTTAGGCTGCTAACTTAGCCTGGCCCACAGAGGCAGTAGTAATCTCGGCAAGGTAGCTTTGCATACTGTTTCTGAAAGCTTATGCACTAGAGCTTTTAGCGACATCCACGCCGGAGTGGTCCTTCAGCTTGAAATCAAATAAAATAATGGTTTATTAGATAACCTACCACAGAGAGTTAGGCCGCTGATTTGTTCTCGTCCATAAAAGATGTAGTAATTTCGTCAAGTCAGTTCTAAAAGCTAGTTTAGAAAGCTTTACCTTCAAAGCTTTTAAAATCTTTCAATTCAAAGTGGTCTTCTGTCTTTCAGTTGAAAATCTTTATTGGTGTGAAAATCATTTTAGGCCGGTTACTTTCCATCAGCTGCAGATTCTTTAGTAACCTTGGCAAGTTTAGTGAGTTTCAAAAGCAGTTTCTAATAGCTAACTCCTTATTGCTTTTAACTGTGTCTTGCAAAAGTGGTCTGTTATCTTGATATCGGGCAAAAGTACTGTTTAATGGCTACTAGCCGGCAGTAAGTTAGGCTAGTCACTTAACTTGGCCCACAGTGGCTGTAGTAATCGTGGTAAGTTAGCACTGTATATTATTTCTATAAGCTCAGTCTCTAGAGCTTTTAGCAAGAACGTATTTAAAACGGTCCTTAATGTTGAAATCATTGAAAATTACGGTTTATTCTCCTATATAAATCTTCGAAAATTTAAGGTTATTTTCTATTTGTGTAGTTTCTCTTATTTTGACATAACCATCTCTTTTCAATGTTTACACGATGCAACTTATTAGAAAGCACTTTTAAGGCTTCTAATCAATGTAGATAAAAAGTGTAACCTAGACATCTCCATGTCGGGATTGTAATTAATTACTGAAATCGGGCTGCCAGATTTGTGAAGTTAGCTGACCAACGATTTTTGTGGTATTTGAGTATATTTCGCACTTTAATGCGTCCGGCAAAAGGTGAAAAATTAAATTTCATGCGAATCACTTTTGATTTGTCATTAATAATACGTATTTTTTGACACTTTTGTAGAAATCCAGCAAGACTTCTTCATTTGGTCGGGTTATCTTGGGCTGCTGACTTTAGGCTGCTAACTTCACGCCGATGCTTTTCGCGCCAGAGCAAATGGGATTTCGCAAAGGCAAATCCATCAACATGGCTATCTTCGATTTAATGTATACAGTTCTAACAAATATAGATAAAAGAGTCCCAGTTTCCGCTCTATACATGGATATGTCTAAAGCCTTCGATTTTGTTAACCATAGCATACTTTTAGATAAACTATACAAGTATGGTGTTAGAGGTAATATACACAGCTTAATAAAATCATACTTACGTAAACGTAAGCAGTTAACGCAAATAAATAGAATATGTATCAAAACAAAAACTGAAGTTACTCATTCATCGAAAATTAGATAAATTCAGTGTGGCGTACCCCAAGCAAGTGTTTTAGGTCCTTTATTATTTATCATCTATATAAATGACTTACCAAAAGCCATTGAGTACCCTATTGTTCTGTTTGCAGATCTCATTCTAATAAGTTGAGGTATATGCAGGCCTGCAATTAGTTTATGTAGCTACAGATACCATACTAAAAAAAATACATTTAATTTAAATTTTTCATACAAAACTTGTTTTTGCTGTTTTTGTTTGTTTTATAAACTAGAGCCATATAAACTAATTACAGGCCTAGATATACCTCATGTCATTGTATATGCAAAGTTAACAATCCAACACGCAGTTTTAAAATGAGAACGAAACTCCGTTTGTATGGGAAGGCGAAATTCGGCCAAGCTAACTCTTAAGCAATTTTTTTGTGATATTTTTGTCAAACCTAGTATGTGAAACAGGCTGGTTTTCAGATTTGTGTTCTTTGACTAGGTATATAAACTATACAGTGGATAACGCGGAAACATGTTTTTTTAAAATAAATTTGCTTGGCTAAATTATGCAAAAATGTCATTCTTCCCTTTATCTTTTACTTCACGAACTTAAATGTTAACTAAACATAATAACATCTTGGATTTCATTGTACTTTTACATCTGGCGCTTACGCCAAAAAAATCCAAGCATGTAATGTATAAGCTTTCTCTTTCTTTGATGCGCGCGAGCAATAAATGCGTCCCTTATTACAAATTACGCTCATTGGACGGCACGAGGGCCGGGGCGTGGTTTTTCCGTGGCGATGCAGGCCCTTAATTCATCTAGACTATTCGAGCACAGACTCGGTAGCATTGCGTTATTTTATCACACAGTTCCTATGACTACCATCCGGCTCCATCATCAGATCAGCTCGATGGTATCATAATATTGCATTGTCACTAACTACGAATTTTTTGGTCAATCAAAACCGAGAAGTGGGTCAAATTTAACTTACAATATTTGTTTACATAGTAACCTACTTACTGATGTTGTAAGAAAAGTACAGTCGGTAATAGAATAAACGCATGTCACGAAAATGACAGTCTTTTTTTTATAAATAAATATCTGAGACAATCTTATACAAATCGACCTAGTTCCAAACTAAGAAAAGCTGGTACTATGGGTACTAGACGACGATTTACATAATAATTTACATAATACAATGTGAAATTTTAGTGGTTGTTTTCCCGCAGCGAGATGATTTTGAACATTATACGTACTGGACAACTTTCCCCAAGGAACATAGGTCGAAATAAAAACATAGTCGGCCCATAGTAGACTTGATCAGCTGATTGCATATTATACATTGTATATAGATCAATTATAAAACACTAAAATACATAGAAAACATTCAAGACCCAGGAACAAACATTTGTACTCATCACACAAACACTTGCCCTGGCCGGGATTCCAACCCGGGGCCGCCACCTTCGTAGGCCGTTGTACGACCCACTGAGCCAAACGTAAGAACAAACACAGAGTAAAGAGTTTTGACAGAAACTAGTTATATTTACTAACAATAGACTTCTGTCTGCCATCGTCGATGTTCCAGGGACGGTAGAACTTGCCGACCGCCGCGGCGTAGTTCTCAGGAGGCACTTGACCTTGAGTGTCTATCCAGAAACAGTGCGCCGCTGTCAACATTAGACATAACAGTCATCATCACACGAGATGTTGTTTAAAGACAGATTATCAGTGCGCCTACCAATGAGTTTGGCACGAGCGAGTATCGAGCTTAAACTCAGCTCATGGTTGGCACACTGGTTTTAAACAAGCGATAGAATATGCAGAGCGCGGCTACATCTCTACGCAGTGCCAAGAAGTGAAGCCTTTCTGAAATGGGCTGGCAACCGACGATACGACCGAAATAATAGGATATGTTGTGCATACGATAGGTTCACATTCCGAATACTTACGGTTTCTTAATGTTGACCTGTGTTATTGTCCATGCTTGAAAATGAAAAATGAAAATGAAAAATATTTATTTTATATTTTACACGTTTTACAAATAGACCCTCCTACTAAGCATTGAATTATGCTTGTGTCAAGAGACAACGCTCTTCCGTAACAAGAATCGGTAGCAAACCATTTTAAACTAACTAACTATTTATTTATTAAACTAATTATAAGTACTCTAATCTGCATTTATGTATATAGCATCTGCATTTATATATATAGATAAATGCAGATTAGATTAGGTACAGTTTATTACATATAGATGTGTCTATTATCTCTGTGTGCACGTGTATTTATCTATTAATTAATTTTGTGTATTTATATTTACTTTAAGTAAGACAGCGGGCCTATGATGGTCGTGTTTATCACGCGATAAATGGTATGATAACGCGCCTGTCACTCTCGCACTCATATACGTGTCAGAAGGTGACGGCAGCTATGTCATTTATTTACCACGTGACAAACGCAACCATCATAGGCCCGGGAGTAGTTCAGTCTCGTCATAGGTTAAGTCTATGTCTGAAACTGTGGTGTGTAGGTAAATGCTTATTTTATTATTTACACGGTTGTACTCGTATAGTTATGCAGATTGGGTTGCAAATTAGCGACTAGCAAGTTTAGATTTACATGCAGGGATAGGGGCAACTTTATCTTTTCTCCGACAGGTTACGTTTGATGGTTGGTCAACAGTATTTATAATAAAAAGCTGCCTCATAGAAAGTAACTCACAATTTTTGTAAAGCTCATGCTTACCGGATATGATAACGGTGGCGCTCACAAGGGTACCCCCACAGATTTGCTTGTAGGGTGTATAACGCCTGTCGTAGATACCAGCGTTCCAAGGCTGCTCCATTCTCTTGAGCGTCGCCTGTCGTTGAGATTTGGGGTCAGCGTGCCACATTCTAGAGCTAAAAATAGAGAAAAAAAGGCATTTTGAAAAAGAGGCGTCCACGAAAGTGATGCGGAAGAAACGCTCGGATATACCCATTCAAGTTGGTTATATCAAAGAATGACTATAGAAAATTTAAAATTTAAAAATCCCCCCGACTTGTTCCACTAATAGCTGAATATCTTGGAGACGAGTGCTGCGATTTTCATCAAACAAAACTAAGAACATTTGGGATAAAATTATCTATGACAAAAAAAAACCGCACTTAAATCGGTCTATCCGTATGGGCGCTACGATGCTACAGACAGATACACAGATACACAGAGTCACAGAGTCACAGACACGTTAAACTTATAACACCCCTCTTTTTTGTCGGGGGTTAATAAAAATAGAGGCCGGTTGAAAACTAAAGCTAGGGTGGCTAGCGTTTTTAAGCAACGTCATCGAGTGTTTTATTTTTCTTTACGCCGTTCGATACCGCAAACCCTGAAGAAAGACGCGCTACGCGTTAATGAGTGCGTCCTACCAATTATGACATACCTAATGAAATAATGAAATAATGATATACTGAATTATTTCATCATTATTTCATAATTCTATAATGACATAATAATATAATGAAATAATGATATAATGAAAATTATTCTGTAAGGAGGCTACTTTTACAAGTCTGCGTCTACTGGCATTTCCCAAGATGGTCTCAACCATTAGGCAGAGACGTGGACACTGAGCGACGGTGCGATTGGTACATCAATATAAGGTGGCTCAGCGAGTTATGGAAAGGGCTACGAGTATGCTCGGAGTTTCTCTGAAGGATCCAAAATGAGGTGATCCAACAGAGATCCAAAGTTGTCGATGTTGAAAACAAATAAATGATGGCATTAGATTATCTGTTTAATGATCATCAACACGCCATATTATCATTTTAACATGGCATAACGTTGTTTAGAACCAGATTTGGAAGCAACATCAACAGTTAGAAAATAATCATGATGCAATGACTTTTGAGGGTTGTCTAAAACGCCTCACGTAATTAACGGTCGTCCTCTAATACCTGGCTTGCAGCTAGGGAACCCGGCAGTCCAGACGCCATCAACACAGCGAGGGTCATCAGACTGTGGTCTGTTGGGCAGGAGTAGACCAAAGAGAAGTCCTGTATGCTGTAGCTGCCGACGCTGGGCAGAGGACGCATGTGCCTCTGAAGATAGAACAGTTATAATTAACACATTTAAGACCGCGAGCCCGGGCGCTCTGCTCGTAGCAAGTTTTCGCTACTTCGGACTTTTTAGGGTTCCGTACCAAAAATGGTAAAAAAGGAACCCTTATAAATAAATAATAATAGTAAATAAATAAATATTACGTGTCAATTTTACACAAATTGCTCTAGTCCCATGGTAAGCTCAATAAGTGCTTAAAGTGCTACTTTGTCTGTCTGTCTGTCTGTCTGTCTGTCTGCCTGTCCGACTATTCGAGCGCCATATCTCAAAAAGTGCTTATAATATCTATTTGAATTTATAGTATTTATAAACATGGTCAGCCCACATGTATTGAAAAGGAAAATTTGGAAAATTTATTTTTATTTACTAAAAATAACGACATGTATGGACACAGTCTGAAATAAATAATAATAATAATAATTATTATTATTACATGAGCGGCGGCAAAAATTTTAAGTGTAGCTCGATCAAGTAGGGTATTATACAATGTATGAAAGGGCTTGACCTGCACCACTCCTAAAAAGAAAAAAAAGTTAATATCATTACATTTTGTTTTATTAAAGAAAATGTGAAAATAAACACCATTCCCCCCCTTTATCTGCAAAGTTTACCAAACGAAAATTTTCAGAATTTGTACAAATAAACATAAATATTACACGAAAATTATAACCATATCTAGCTAACTAGCTACTCTAATTAGGAACTAGGACAGACGAAGCGCACCATTGCTGAAAGAGTCAAGGAACATATCGACGAGTGTGAAGTTAGCAGCCTAAAGTTAGCAGCCCAATATAACCCGACCAAATGAAGAAGTCTTTCTCGGTTTCTAGAAAAATATCAAAAAATACATATTTCTGATAACAAATCAAAAGTGACTCGCATGGATTTTAATATTCTCCTTTTGTGGGACGCATTAAAGTGCGAAATATACTCACATGCTAGAAAACTCATTGGTCAGCTAACTTCACAAACCTAGCAGCCCAATTTCAGTGATTGATTACAATACCGACACGAAGATGTCTATATTACCCTTTTTGTCCATAATGATTAGAAGCCTGACACGTGGTTTCTATTAAGTTGCACTGTGTAAATATTGAAAGGAGATGGCTATGTCAAAATAAGAGAAAATTATTAAGCAGCCAAAAAATTTAGATGATTTATTTAGGCGAATAAACCGTAATTTTCACTGATTACAAGATCAAGGACCACTTTAAATAGGATCTCGCTAAAAGCTCTAGAGCGTGAGCTTTCAGAAACAACATACAGTGCTAACTTAGCATGATTACTACAGTGTATCTAAAACTGGCCTAAACCTTATAAAAAAATATTCAAATGTCGACGTGATATGTCTAGTTTCAACTTCATATCTATGAAAATTAAATATTTATATCATAAAATTTCTAATGAGGTACGTTGCGGTAACACTAAAAAGAAATAAATATGAAAAAATCAGAGAAAGTGCTAAGCAGCCTAAAATTTTTGACAATTTATATGGGAATAAACAGTACTTCACTATTTTCAAGATAAAGGACCAATCACAGGTCACTTGCTAAGGTTACTACAGACCCTGCAAATGATAAAAAGTAAGGGTTTTTATTTAAACTGTTATTTTGTCCGAGTTCAAAGTCAAAAGCCATTTTATTTCGTATTTGACGATCAGTTGCATCGTGTAAACTTTTAGAAACCATTTTCAGGACTCACTTGCCAAAACTACTACAGCTTTTGTAGGCCGGACCACGTCAGCGGCCTAACTTGGTGTGCGAAGTTTATCTAATGAACCGTAATTTTAACTGATTTTAATATAAAAGATCACTCCAGCTTTGATGCCACTGAAAGCTCTATGCATGCATTTACATTCAGAAACAGCATACCAAGCGAACTTACCAAGATTACTACTGCCTTTGTAGGGCAAGTGAAGTGAGCAGACTAACTAACTGCCGGCAAGTAGCCATTAAATAGTAATTTTGACTGATATCAAGATACAAAACCACTTTTAATGAAAAACCATTAAAGCAATAAAGCAAACGCTTTAAGAAACAGCTTTCGACCTCACTTGTCAAGGTTACTACAAAATCTGCAGCTGATAAAAGTTGGCAGCCTAAAATGCTTTTCACCGAAATTCGGATTTTCACCAACGTCAAGACAAAATACCACTTTAAATTGGATGTTTTGAAAAGCTCTAAAGATTAAGCTTTCCGAAATTAATTTTTAGAACTAATAATCCAAAATTAGTACAGCTCTTGTGGGCCAAAACAAGTCAAGGGCCTAAATCTCTGTAGTAAGTAATCTAATAAACCGTAACTTTAATTATTTCAAGATGAAAGACCACTCCGGCGCGGATGTCGCTAAAAGCTCTAGTGCATAAGCTTTCATAAAAAGTATACAAAGCTAAATTGCCGAGATTACTACTGCCTCTGTGAGTACGGCTAATTTAGCAGCCTAAGTTACTGCCGACTAGTAGGTATTAAAAAGTAATTTTGACCGATATCAAGATGACAGACCACTTTAAACAGAAAACAGTAAATAGCAAAAAGGTGTTAGCTATCAGAAACTGCTTTTAGACCTCACTTGCAAAAATATTATAGAAGCTGCAGCTGATACAAAGTAAGGAGCCTCAAATGATTTTCATACCAATTGTAATTTTCACTAACCTTAAGACAAATAGCCACATTGCACTGTAAATTTTTGAAAGCTCTGAAGATAAAGCTTTCCGAAATTGCTGTTAGAACTGACTTGCCGAAATTACTAAAGCTTTTGTGGGCAAGACCAAGTCAGCGGCCTAACTCTCTGTGGTAGGTTATCTAATAAATCGTTATTTTAATTGATTTCAAGATGAAAGACCACTACGGCGTGGATGTCGCTAAAAGCTCTAGTGCATAAGCTTTTAGAAACAGTATACAAAGTTAACTTGCCGAGATTACTACTGCCTCTGTCAGTCAGGTTAAGTTAGCAGCCTAAGTCACTGCCGACTAGTAGGTATTAAAAAGTAATTTTGACCGATATCAAGATGACAGACCACTTTTAAAAGACAACAATTAATAGCAAAAAGGTGCAAGCTATCAGAAACTGCTTTTGGACCTCACTTGCAAAAAATATTACAGAATCTGCAGCTGATAGAAAGTTAGGAGCCTAAAATAATTTTCATATAAATTGTAATTTTCACTAACCTTAAGACAAACAGCCACATTGAACTGTACATTTTTAAAAGCTCTAAAGATAAAGCTTTCCAAAATAGCTTTCAGAACTGACTTGCCGAAATTACTAGATTTTTTGTGGGCAAGACTTAGTCAGCGGCCTAGCTCTCTGTAGTAAATTATCAAATAAACAGTTATTTAAATTGATTTCAAGATGAAAGACCACTCTAGCGGGGATGTCACTAAAAGCTCCAGTCCGTATGCTTTCAGAAACGTAATACAAAGTTAACTTGCCGAGATTACTACTGCCTCTGTGAGTCATGTTAAATTAGCAGCCTAATTTACTGCCGACTAGAAGCTATTAAAAAGTAATTTTGACCGATATCAAGATGACAGACCACTTTTATAACACAACAGTTAATAGCAAAAAGGTGTAACCTACTAGAAACTGCTTTTGGACCTCACTTGCAAAACATACCACAGAATCTGCAGCTGATAGAAAGTTAGCAGCCTTAACTGAATTTCATAGTAATTGTATTTTTCACCAACTTTAATACAAATAGCCACATTGAACTGTAAATTTTTTAAAGCTCTGAAGATAAAACTTTCCAAAATAGCTTTCAGAACTGACTTGCCGATATTACTAGATTTTTTGTGGGCAAGACTAAGTCAGCGGCCTAACTCTCTGGTAAATTATCAAATAAACAGTTATTTTAATTGATTTCAAGATGAAAGACCACTCCAGCGTGGATGTCGCTGAAAGCTCTAGTGCATAAGCTTTCAGAAAAGGTATACAAAGCCAACTTGCTGAGGTTACTACTGCCTCTGTCAGTCAGGCTAAGTTAGCAGCCTATGTTACTGCCGACTAGTAGCTATTAAAAAGTAATTTTGACCGATATCGAGATGATAAACCACTTTTAAAAGACGACAGTAAATAGCAAAAATGTCTAAGCTATCATAAACTGCTTTTGGATTTCACTTGCATAAAATATTACAGAATCTGCAGCTGATAGAAAGTTAGCAGCCTTAACTGAATTTAATAGCAATTGTAATTTTCACCAACCTTAAAACAAATAGCCACATTGAACTGTAAATTTTTGAAAGCTCTGAAGATAAAGCTTTCTTAAATAGCTTTGAGAACTGACTTGCCGAAATTACTAGATTTTTTGTGGGCAAGACTAAGTCAGCGGCCTAACTCTCTGTGGCAAATTATCTCATAAACAGTTATTTAAATTGATTTCAAGATGAAAGACCACTCCAGCGCGGATGTTGCTGAAAGCTCTAGTGCATAAACTTTCAGAAACGGTATACAAAGCTAACTTGCTGAGATTACTACTGCCTCTGTGAGTCAGGTTAAGTTAGCAGCCTATGTTACTGCCGACTAGTAGCTATTAAAAAGTAATTTTGACCGATATCAAGATGACAAACCACTTTTAAAAGACAACAGTTAATAGCAAAAAGGTGCAAGCTATCAGAAACTGCTTTTGGACCTCACTTGCAAAAAATATTATAGAAGCTGCAGCTGATACAAAGTTAGGAGCCTAAAATGATTTTCATACCAATTGTAATTTTCACTAACCTTAAGACAAAAAGCCACATTAAACTGTAAATTTTTGAAAGCTCTGAAGATAAAGCTTTCCAAAATAGCTTTGAGAACTGACTTGCTGAAATTACTAGAGTTTTTGTGGGCAAGACTTAGTCAGCGGCCTAACTCCCTGTGGTAGGTTATCTAATAAACAGTTATTTTAATTGATTTCAAGATGAAAGACCACTCCAGCGTGGATGTCGCTGAAAGCTCTAGTGCATAAGCTTTCAGAAATGTTACACAATGCCAACTTGCTGCGGTTACTACAGCCTCTGTCAGTCAGGCTAAGTTCGCAGCCTAAGTTACTGCCGACTAGTAGCTATTAAAAAGTAATTTTGACCAATATTAAGATGACAGACCACTTTTAAAAGACAACAGTAAATAGCAAAAAGGTCTAAGCTATCAGAAACTGCTTTTGGACCTCACTTGCAAAACATATTACAGAATCTGCAGCTGATAGAAAGTTAGCAGCCTTAACTGAATTTCAGAGCAATTGTAATTTTCACCAACTTTAAGACTAATAGCCACATTGAACAGTAAATTTTTTACAGCTCTGAAGATAAAGCTTTCCAAAATAGCTTTCAGAACTGACTTGCCGAAATTACTAGATTTTTTGTGGGCAAGACTAAGTCAGCGGCCTAGCTCTCTGTGGTAAATTATCAAATAAACAGTTATTTTAATTGATTTCAAGATGAAAGACCACTCCAGCGTGGATGTTGCTGATAGCTCTAGTGCTTAAACTTTCAGAAACGGTATACAAAGCTAACTTGCTGTGATTACTACTGCCTCTATGAGTCAGGTTAAGTTAGCAGCCTAAGTCACTGCCGACTAGTAGCCATTAAAAAGTAATTTTGACCGATATCAAGATGACAGACCACTTTTAAAAGACAACAGTTAATAGCAAAAAGATGTTAGCTATCAGACACTGCTTTTGGACCTCACTTGCAAATCATATTACAGAATCTGCAGCTGATAGAAAGTTAGCAGCCTTAACTGAATTTCAGAGCAATTGTAATTTTCACCAACTTTAAGACTAATAGCCACATTCAACTGTAAATTTTTAAAGGCTCTGAAGATAAAGCTTTCCAAAATAGCTTTGAGAACTGACTTGCCGAAATTACTAGAGTTTTTGTGGGCAAGTCTAAGTCAGTGGCCTAACTCTCTGTGGAAAATAATCTAATAAACTGTTATTTTAATTGATTTTAAGATGAAAGACCACTCCGGCGTGGATGTCGATAAAAGCTCCAATGCATAAGCTTTCAGAAACAGTATACAAAGTTAACTTGCCGAGATTACTACTGCCTCTGTGAGTCAGGCTAAGTTAGCAGTATAAGTTACTGCCGACTATTCGCTATTAAAAAGTAATTTTCACCGATATCAAGATGACAGACCACTTTTAAAAGACAACAGTAAATAGCAAAAAGATCTTAGCTATCAGAAACTGCTTTTGGACCTCACTTGTAAAAAATATTACAGAATCTGCAGCTGATAGAATGTTAGCAGCCTTAACTGAATTTCATACCAATTGTAATTTTCACCAACCTTAAGACTAATAGCCACATTGAATTGTAAATTTTTAAAAGCTCTGAAGATAAAGCTTTCCAAAATAGCTTTGAGAACTGACTTGCTGAAATTACTAGAGTTTTTGTGGGCAAGACTTAGTCAGCGGCCTAACTCCCTGTGGTAGGTTATCTAATAAACAGTTATTTTAATTGATTTCAAGATGAAAGACCACTCCAGCGTGGATGTCGCTGAAAGCTCTAGTGCATAAGCTTTCAGAAATGTTACACAATGCCAACTTGCTGAGGTTACTACAGCCTCTGTCAGTCAGGCTAAGTTCGCAGCCTAAGTTACTGCCGACTAGTAGCTATTAAAAAGTAATTTTGACCAATATTAAGATGACAGACCACTTTTAAAAGACAACAGTAATTAGCAAAAAGGTCTTAGCTATCAGAAACTGCTTTTGGACCTCACTTGCAAAAAATATTACAGAATCTGCAGCTGATAGAAAGTTAGCAGCCTTAACTTAATTTCATAGCAATTGTAATTTTCACCAACCTTAAGACAAATAGACACATTGAACAGTAAATTTTTTACAGCTCTGAAGATAAAGCTTTCCAAAATAGCTTTCAGAACTGACTTGCCGAAATTACTAGATTTTTGTGGGCAAGACTAAGTCAGCGGCCTAGCTCTCTGTGGTAAATTATCAAATAAACAGTTATTTTAATTGATTTCAAGATGAAAGACCACTCCAGCGTGGATGTTGCTGATAGCTCTAGTGCTTAAACTTTCAGAAACGGTATACAAAGCTAACTTGCTGTGATTACTACTGCCTCTATGAGTCAGGTTAAGTTAGCAGCCTAAGTCACTGCCGACTAGTAGCCATTAAAAAGTAATTTTGACCGATATCAAGATGACAGACCACTTTTAAAAGACAACAGTTAATAGCAAAAAGATGTTAGCTATCAGACACTGCTTTTGGACCTCACTTGCAAAACATATTACATAATCTGCAGCTGATAGAAAGTTAGCAGCCTTAACTGAATTTCAGAGCAATTGTAATTTTCACCAACTTTAAGACTAATAGCCACATTGAACTGTAAATTTTTAAAGGCTCTGAAGATAAAGCTTTCCAAAATAGCTTTGAGAACTGACTTGCCGAAATTACTAGAGTTTTTGTGGGCAAGTCTAAGTCAGCGGCCTAACTCTCTGTGGTAAATAATCTAATAAACTGTTATTTTAATTGATTTTAAGATGAAAAACCACTCCGGCGTGGATGTCGATAAAAGCTCCAATGCATAAGCTTTCAGAAACAGTATACAAAGTTAACTTGCCGAGATTACTACTGCCTCTGTGAGTCAGGCTAAGTTAGCAGTATAAGTTACTGCCGACTATTCGCTATTAAAAAGTAATTTTCACCGATATCAAGATGACAGACCACTTTTAAAAGACAACAGTAAATAGCAAAAAGATCTTAGCTATCAGAAACTGCTTTTGGACCTCACTTGTAAAAAATATTACAGAATCTGCAGCTGATAGAATGTTAGCAGCCTTAACTGAATTTCATACCAATTGTAATTTTCACCAACCTTAAGACTAATAGCCACATTGAATTGTAAATTTTTAAAAGCTCTGAAGATAAAGCTTTCCAAAATAGCTTTGAGAACTGACTTGCTGAAATTACTAGAGTTTTTGTGGGCAAGACTTAGTCAGCGGCCTAACTCCCTGTGGTAGGTTATCTAATAAACAGTTATTTTAATTGATTTCAAGATGAAAGACCACTCCAGCGTGGATGTCGCTGAAAGCTTTAGTACATAAGCTTTCAGAAATGTTACACAATGCCAACTTGCTGAGGTTACTACAGCCTCTGTCAGTCAGGCTAAGTTCGCAGCCTAAGTTACTGCCGACTAGTAGCTATTAAAAAGTAATTTTGACCAATATTAAGATGACAGACCACTTTTAAAAGACAACAGTAAATAGCAAAAAGGTCTTAGCTATCAGAAACTGCTTTTGGACCTCACTTGCAAAAAATATTACAGAATCTGCAGCTGATAGAAAGTTAGCAGCCTTAACTTAATTTCATAGCAATTGTAATTTTCACCAACCTTAAGACAAATAGACACATTGAACAGTAAATTTTTGAAAGCTCTGAAAATAAAGCTTTAAAAACTAGCTTTGAGAACTGACTTGCCGAAATTACTAGAGCTTTTGTGGGCAAGACCAAGTCAGCGGCCTAACTCCCTGTGGTAGGTTATCTAATAAACAGTTATTTTAATTGATTTCAAGATGAAAGACCACTCCAGCGTGGATGTCGCTGAAAGCTCTAGTGCATAAGCTTTCAGAAATGTTACACAATGCCAACTTGCTGAGGTTACTACAGCCTCTGTCAGTCAGGCTAAGTTAGCAGCCTAAGTTACTGCCGACTAGTAGCTATTAAAAAGTAATTTTGACCGATATTAAGATGACAGACCACTTTTAAAAGACAACAGTAAATAGCAAAAAGGTCTTAGCTATCAGAAACTGCTTTTGGACCTCACTTGCAAAACATATTATAGAAGCTGCAGCTGATACAAAGTTAGGAGCCTAAAATGATTTTCATACCATAGTGAGGTCCAAAAGCAGTTTCTGATAGCCAACACCTTTTTGCTATTTACTGTTGCATTTCAAAAGTGGTCTGTCATCTTGATATCGGACAAAATTAATTTTTAATAGCTACTAGTCGGCAGTAACATAGGCTGCTAACTTAGTCTGGCTCACAGGGGCAGTAGTAATCTCGGCAAGTTAGCTTTGTATACTGTTTCTGAAAGCTTATGGACTAGAGCTTTTAGCGACATCCACGCCGGAGTGGTCTTTCATCTTGAAATCAATTAAAATAATGGTTTATTAGATAACCTACCACAGGGAGTTAGGCCGCTGACTTAGTCTTGTCCACAAAAGCTGTAGTTATTTCGTCAAGTCAGTTCTTAAAGCTGTTTTGAAAAGTTTTACTTTCAAAGCTATTAAAATTATTCAATTCAAAGTGGTCTTTTGTCTTCATGTTGTTTAAAAACACTATTGGTGTGAAAATCATTTTAGGCTGTTTACTTTTTATCAGCTGCAGCTTCTGTAATATTTTTTGCAAGTGAGATCCAAAAGCAGTTTCTGATAGCCAACACCTTTTTGCTATTAACTGTTTTCTGTTAAAAGTGGTCTGTCATCTTGATATCGGTCAAAATTACTTTTTAATAGCTACTAGTTGGCAATAAGTTTAGCTGCTCACTTAGCCTAGCCAACAGAGGCTGAAGTAATCTCGGCAAGTTAACTTTGTATACTGTTTCTGAAAGCTTATGCACTAGAGCTTTTAGCGACATCCACGCCGGAGTGGTCCTTCATCGTGAAATCAATTAAAATAATGGTTTATTAGATAACCTAACACAGGGAGTTACGCCGCTGACTTGGTCTTGTCCACAAAAGCTGTAGTTATTTCGTCAAGTCAGTTACAAAAGCTCTTATGGAAAGTTTTACTTTTATAGCTTTTAAAATTATTCAATTCTAAGTGATCTTTTGTCTTCAAGTTGTTGAAATTCACTATTGGTGTGAAAATCATTTTAGGCTGCTAACTTTCTATCAGCTGCAGCTTCTGTAATATTTTTTGCAAGTGAGGTCCAAAAGCAGTTTCTGATAGCCAACACCTTTTTGCTATTTACTGTTGCATTTCAAAAGTGGTCTGTCATCTTGATATCGGACAAAATTAATTTTTAATAGCTACTAGTCGGCAGTAACATAGGCTGCTAACTTAGTCTGGCTCACAGGGGCAGTAGTAATCTCGGCAAGTTAGCTTTGTATACTGTTTCTGAAAGCTTATGGACTAGAGCTTTTAGCGACATCCACGCCGCAGTGGTCTTTCATCTTGAAATCAATTAAAATAATGGTTTATTAGATAACCTACCACAGGGAGTTAGGCCGCTGACTTAGTCTTGTCCACAAAAGCTGTAGTTATTTCGTCAAGTCAGTTCTTAAAGCTGTTTTGAAAAGTTTTACTTTCAAAGCTATTAAAATTATTCAATTCAAAGTGGTCTTTTGTCTTCATGTTGTTTAAAAACACTATTGGTGTGAAAATCATTTTAGGCTGTTTACTTTTTATCAGCTGCAGCTTCTGTAATATTTTTTGCAAGTGAGATCCAAAAGCAGTTTCTGATAGCCAACACCTTTTTGCTATTAACTGTTTTCTGTTAAAAGTGGTCTGTCATCTTGATATCGGTCAATATTACTTTTTAATAGCTACTAGTTGGCAATAAGTTTAGCTGCTCACTTAGCCTAGCCAACAGAGGCTGAAGTAATCTCGGCAAGTTAGCTTTGTATACTGTTTCTGAAAGCTTATGCACTAGAGCTTTTAGCGACATCAACGCCGGAGTGGTCTTTCATCTTGAAATCAATTAAAATAATGGTTTATTAGATAACCTACCACAGGGAGTTAGGCCGCTGACTTAGTCTTGTCCACAAAAGCTGTAGTTATTTCGTCAAGTCAGTTCTTAAAGCTGTTTTGAAAAGTTTTACTTTCAAAGCTATTAAAATTATTCAATTCAAAGTGGTCTTTTGTCTTCATGTTGTTTAAAAACACTATTGGTGTGAAAATCATTTTAGGCTGTTTACTTTTTATTAGCTGCAGCTTCTGTAATATTTTTTGCAAGTGAGATCCAAAAGCAGTTTCTGATAGCCAACACCTTTTTGCTATTAACTGTTTTCTGTTAAAAGTGGTCCGTCATCTTGATATCGGTCAAAATTACTTTTTAATAGCTACTAGTTGGCAATAAGTTTAGCTGCTCACTTAGCCTAGCCAACAGAGGCTGAAGTAATCTCGGCAAGTTAGCTTTGTATACTGTTTCTGAAAGCTTATGCACTAGAGCTTTTAGCGACATCCACGCCGGAGTGGTCTTTCATCTTGAAATCAATTAAAATAATGGTTTATTAGATAACCTAACACAGGGAGTTACGCCGCTGACTTGGTCTTGTCCACAAAAGCTGTAGTTATTTCGTCAAGTCAGTTACAAAAGCTCTTATGGAAAGTTTTACTTTTACAGCTTTTAAAATTATTCAATTCTAAGTGATCTTTTGTCTTCAAGTTGTTGAAATTCACTATTGGTGTGAAAATCATTTTAGGCTGCTAACTTTCTATCAGCTGCAGCTTCTGTAATATTTTTTGCAAGTGAGGTCCAAAAGCAGTTTCTGATAGCCAACACCTTTTTGCTATTTACTGTTGCATTTCAAAAGTGGTCTGTCATCTTGATATCGGACAAAATTAATTTTTAATAGTTACTAGTCGGCAGTAACATAGGCTGCTAACTTAGTCTGGCTCACAGGGGCAGTAGTAATCTCGGCAAGTTAGCTTTGTATACTGTTTCTGAAAGCTTATGCACTAGAGCTTTTAGCGACATCCACGCCGGAGTGGTCTTTCATCTTGAAATCAATTAAAATAATGGTTTATTAGATAACCTACCACAGTGAGTTAGGCCGCTGACTTAGTCTTGTCCACAAAAGCTGTAGTTATTTCGTCAAGTCAGTTCTTAAAGCTGTTTTGAAAAGTTTTACTTTCAAAGCTATTAAAATTATTCAATTCAAAGTGGTCTTTTGTCTTCAAGTTGTTGAAATTCACTATTGGTGTGAAAATCATTTTAGGCTGCTAACTTTCTATCATCTGCAGCTTCTGTAATATTTTTTGCAAGTGAGGTCCAAAAGCAGTTTCTGATAGCCAACACCTTTTTGCTATTTACTGTTGTCTTTCAAAAGTGGTCTGTCATCTTGATATCGGACAAAATTACTTTTTAATAGCTACTAGTCGGCAGTAACTTAGGCTGCCAACTTAGCCTGGCTCACAGAGGCAGTAGTTATCTCGGCAAGTTAGCTTTGTATACTGTTTCTGAAAGCTTATGCACTAGAGCTTTTAGCGACATTCACGCCGGAGTGGTCTTTCATCTTGAAATCAATTAAAATAACGGTTTATTAGATAACCTACCACAGGGAGTTAGGCCGCTGACTTGGTCTTGTCCACAAAAGCTGTAGTTATTTCGTCAAGTCAGTTCTCAAAGCTAGTTTTTAAAGCTTTATTTTCAGAGCTTTCAAAAATTTACACTTCAATGTGGCTATTTGTCTTAAGGTTGGTGAAAATTACAATTTGTATGAAATTAAGTTAAGGCTGCTAACATTCTATCAGCTGCAGCTTCTGTAATATTTTTTGCAAGTGAGGTCCACGAGCAGTTTCTGATAGCCAACACCTTTTTGCTATTAACTGTTTTCTTTCAAAAGTGGTCTGTCATCTTGATATCGGACAAAATTACTTTTTAATAGCTACTAGTCGGCAGTAACTTAGGCTGCCAACTTAGCCTGGCTCACAGAGGCAGTAGTAATCTCGGCAAGTTAGCTTTGTATACTGTTTCTGAAAGCTTATGCACTAGAGCTTTTAGCGACATCCACGCCGTAGTGGTCTTTCATCTTGAAATCAATTAAAATAACGATTTATTAGATAACCTACCTCAGAGAGTTAGGCCGCTGACTTGGTCTTGCCCACAAAAGCTTTAGTAATTTTGGCAAGTCAGTTCTCATAGCTATTTTAGAAAGCTTTATCTTCAGAGCATTCAAAAATGTACAGTTCAATGTGGCTATTAGTGTTAAGGTTGGTGAAAATTACAATTGGTATGAAATTCAGTTAAGGCTGCTAACGTTGTATCAGCTGCAGATTCTGTAATATGTTTTGCAAGTGAGGTCCAAAAGCAGTTTCTGAATGGTTACATCTTTTTGCTATTAACTGTTGTCTTTTTAAAGTAGTCTTTCATCGTGATATCGGTCAAAATTAATTTTTAATAGCTACTAGTCGGCAGTAACATAGGCTAACTTAGTCTGGCTCACAGGGGCAGTAGTAATCTCGGCAAGTTAGCTTTGTATACTGTTTCTGAAAGCTTATGCACTAGAGCTTTTAGCGACATCAACGCCGGAGTGGTCTTTCATCTTGAAATCAATTAAAATAATGGTTTATTAGATAACCTACCACAGGGAGTTAGGCCGCTGACTTAGTCTTGTCCACAAAAGCTGTAGTTATTTCGTCAAGTCAGTTCTTAAAGCTGTTTTGAAAAGTTTTACTTTCAAAGCTTTTAAAATTATTCAATTCAAAGTGGTCTTTTGTCTTCATGTTGTTTAAAAACACTATTGGTGTGAAAATCATTTTAGGCTGTTTACTTTTTATCAGCTGCAGCTTCTGTAATATTTTTTGCAAGTGAGGTCCAAAAGCAGTTTCTGATAGTCAACACCTTTTTGCTGTTAACTGTTTTCTTTCAAAAGTGGTCTGTCATCTTGATATCGGTAAACTTACTTTTTGTAACTTAGCCGGCCAACTTAGCCTGGCTCACAGAGGCAGTAGTAATCTCGGCAAGTTAACTTTGTATACTGTTTCTAAAAGCTTATGCACTAGAGCTTTTAGCGACATCCACGCCGTAGTGGTCTTTCATCTTGAAATCAATTAAAATAACGATTTATTAGATAACCTACCACAGAGAGTTAGGCCGCTGACTTGGTCTTGCCCACAAAAGCTTTAGTAATTTCGGCAAGTCAGTTCTCATAGCTATTTTAGAAAGCTTTATCTTCAGAGCATTCAAAAATGTACAGTTCAATGTGGCTATTAGTGTTAAGGTTGGTGAAAATTACAATTGGTATGAAATTCAGTTAAGGCTGCTAACTTTCTATCAGCTGCAGCTTCTGTAATATTTTTTGCAAGTGAGGTCCAAAAGCAGTTTCTGATAGCCAACACCTTTTTGATATTTACTGTTGTATTTCAAAAGTGGTCTGTCATCTTGATATCGGACAAAATTACTTTTTAATAGCTACTAGTCGGCAGTAACTTAGCCTGCCAACTTAGCCTGGCTCACAGAGGCAGTAGTAATCTCGGCAAGTTAGCTTTGTATACTGTTTCTAAAAGCTTATGCACTAGAGCTTTTAGCGACATCGACGCCGGAGTGGTCTTTCATCTTTAAATCAATTAAAATAACGATTAATTAGATAACCTACCACAAAAAGTTAGGCCGCTGACTTGGTCTTGCCCACAAAAGCTCTAGTAATTTCGGCAAGTCAGTTCTCAAAGCTAGTTTTTAAAGCTTTATTTTCAGAGCTTTCAAAAATTTACACTTCAATGTGGCTATTTGTCTTAAGGTTGGTGAAAATTACAATTTGTATGAAATTAAGTTAAGGCTGCTAACATTCTTTCAGCTGCAGCTTCTGTAATATTTTTTGCAAGTGAGGTCCACGAGCAGTTTCTTATAGCCAACACCTTTTTGCTATTAACTGTTTTCTTTCAAAAGTGGTCTGTCATCTTGATATCGGACAAAATTAATTTTTAATAGCTACTAGTCGGCAGTAACATAGGCTGCTAACTTAGTCTGGCTCACAGGGGCAGTAGTAATCTCGGCAAGTTAGCTTTGTATACTGTTTCTGAAAGCTTATGCACTAGAGCTTTTAGCGACATCCACGCCGGAGTGGTCTTTCATCTTGAAATCAATTAAAATAACGATTTATTAGATAACCTACCTCAGGGAGTTAGGCCGCTGACTTGGTCTTGTCCACAAAAGCTGTAGTTATTTCGTCAAGTCAGTTCTTAAAACTGTTTTGAAAAGCTTTACTTTCAAAGCTTTTAAAATTATTTAATTCAAAGTGTACTTTTGTCTTCATGTTGTTGAAAATCACTAATGGTGTGAAAATCATTTAAGGCTGTTTACTTTTTATCAGCTGCAGCTTCTGTAATATTTTTTGCAAGTGAGATCCGAAAGCAGTTTCTGATAGCCAACACCTTTTTGCTAGTAACTGTTTTCTTTTAAAAGTGGTCTGTCATCTTGATATCGGTCAAAATTACTTTTTAATAGCTACTAGTTGGCAATAAGTTTAGCTGCTCACTTAGCCTGGCCAACAAAGGCTGAAGTAATCTCGGCAAGTTAGCTTGGTATACTGTTTCTAAAAGCTTCATCTATAATTTTTGGCTGCTTTATAATTTTCTCTTATTTTGATATAGCCATCTCCTTTCAATATTTACACAGTGCAACTTAATAGAAACCACGTGTCATTATAGATAAAAAGGGTAATATATTTAGACATCTTCGTGTCGGTATTGTAATCAATCACTGAAATTGGGCTGCTAGATTTGTGAAGTTAGCTGACCAACGTGTTTTTTAGCATGTGAGTATATTTCGCACTTTAATGCGTCCCGCAAAAGGAGAATATTAAAATCCATGCGAGTCACTTTTGATTTGTTATTAGAAATATGTATTTTTTGATATTTTTGTAGAAACCGAGAAAGACTTCTTCATTTGGTCGGGTTATCTTGGGCTGCTGACTTTAGGCTGCTAACTTCACGCCGATACATATCGCGGCTGTTAAGAACCGCCAGGTGAATAAGTCCGCTATTGCCGAACATTTATTAGAAGCGGGACCAAACCACTGGATTGAGCTTCATAATCCAAGGATGCTTTCTACAGAACGTAATTACTATAGTAGAATCGTACGTGAAGCAATTGAAACCAAGAAACACCGAAATTTCGACCGGGAAGACGGTTTCAAACTTTCATTTTCGTGGAATCCAGTAATTAATAAATGTAAACAACATCATATAACATCCGATAAATTGCCCGACGTAAGTGTAGTGTGTCGGTCTAGTGACGACCGTAATGTTCAACCTAATAATAAACATCAAGCGCGGGTAGATCGAAAAACTCGCGCGGCTAGAAGACGTTTGATTCGCCGCTCCATTGCGCCTACCATGAGTTTGGCACGAGCGAGTATCGAGTGCTCGATGACGGTCTATCTCTTTCGCACTATTCGCGTCCGAGAGAGGTGCACTGACTCTCCCACGACTCTCGATACGAGATACTCGCTAGCGCCGATCGTAAACTCAGCTCATGGTACAGTACGATTACCTATGAGTTTACCACTGACATATGCTTTTATTCCATTGGATATTCGATTTTAACACTAATGTAAAAGAGTTTATATTACTAATAAACACAAATGTCTGTTCAAGTTATTTATTAAGAACCACTACTAAATTAAAAATACAATAGTGCACAGCCGCTGTCCATGGAAGCTCAAGGAGTTCTGTCTCATAGGCTTACGTCGAATGCCATAGAGATGTGGTATATGTGACCGAAAATTAGTGACGTCCCTATTCGATGAATTCCCGCTTAACATTACTTACACACCGTCTAAACGTCGTTTGTTTGTAATAGAAACTCTTTTGTAATAGTGTATGTCGAATATCCAATGGAATAAAAGCATATGTCAGTGGTCAACTCAAAGTAATCGTACTGTAGGCTGCTGTAGGCACACTGTTCCTTCGAGACGTAACCCTACGACCGAAACGTCGAAGAATTACCAACGAAAGGTAATTAAAGAAATCATATTTATACGCGATTAAGCCCCGTTTTTTTGTGTTGTGATCTTGAGTGAAGATTGTGGAAGTTTAAATCAATGTTCAGAAACCGTCAGCTTTGCCGGTATCCTCACTATCGCTGAGCTAAACCGCTCGTCAATAGGGAATATGCATGAATTTTTATTTTTGGTTTATTAAAATCTTGTTGAGTTTGTATATCGATGGAAGATTTATATTGGCAGCTTAGATTTATATATCTTTATTAAGATAGGTGTCAAATGTAGAACTTTACATTGAATCCTCATCATGTCATGTTTTGTGTTTGTTGACGATCCTTGTCAACACCTCATCTACGAAGCTCAGGCGTAATAATAAAAAGATTAAAAGGTTCGGGTTCAATTTAATTTATCGGAGTCCAGATCAAAACACTCGCGAAAAGTTACAAAACAAAGTTTTAATTAACACGCGATTTAAAAATACAATAATTAACACTTAACACTGGCCAAATAGAAACACTAAACAATCTAGACTTAATGCTAAGCCTAGAACTAAAAGCGTAAGTACCGTGACTAAAACAAAAGCGTCCGATTTCGCACTGAATTTACAATAACGTTCCTAACTAGACTGACTGGCCCTAGCTAAGTTATACAAATATACTTTCACTTGGTTCTTGGAGCTGTTTCTTCTATACTGGGTACTGGCGAACTGGAATGGGTCGACTTTTTTTTTTTTTTTTTTATATTATGCTTGCAGACGGTAAGGTCTTCTGCACTGCTTGCCAGCGGACATGG
The DNA here is from genome assembly GCA_905404275.2 of Hedya salicella. Lineage (NCBI taxonomy): Eukaryota > Metazoa > Arthropoda > Insecta > Lepidoptera > Tortricidae > Hedya > Hedya salicella. Next base: position 48,874,644 of record FR990097.1, on the reverse strand, counting down.
GAAGCCAGCAGGTCTCCCACCGAAGGTTTTCGCCTACACGGGCAGAGGAAATGAAGTAATCTTCACGTCTTTTTGAAGGTTATATTGTAGTTCAGTTTTGTTGTCTGAGGGCGCGCACCATCTCCCAGTGCGGTCGGCGTTGGTGATAGCTGGCCGCACCGCAATCGCAGTGGGTCCTCTTTTTATTTTGGTGGCAATGAGTCTGGATGACAAGGAGGCTGCGAAATTACCCACAATGCCTATCTCCTCATTGTTAACAGGGGGGGCTCGTCTAACTGAGGGGTCGTTTATTAGGGCCTGTTCCAGGTCATTAGGTGGGTCCGTAAGTATGTTTTTAGGTCTCCTCTTTTCGAGGGGGGCGTCAGGAGTGGGGGCGTAGTTACACGCTGCTATTATTAGAGGGTTTTGGCTGCGTTCAGCCCTATCAAAGTACTGCTGTGAGAGTTTTTTGAACCATGTTTTCACAGGTTCCAAATGGAAGTCCCTATGCAGGTCAACATTTCTAATATACCAAGGGGCACCCACCGCCGTCCGAAGGAACCTATTTTGGATTACTTGTAAGGACTGGATCCTAGTTTTTGATGCATGGGCAAAGGCTACACTGGCATAGGAGAACACTGGCCTGATGCAGGCCTTGTAGATCATAAGCTTATTCCTGTACGATAATTTGCTATTTTTATTTAGGAGCCAGTAGAGCCTGCTTTGGTAAAAGGAGGCTCTATTCCTGACATTGCGAATATGCCTAGTGAAAGTCAGTCTGCGGTCAAGAGTGACCCCTAGGTATTTGGCCTCTTTGGACCAGGGGATCTTGTTCCCATACATGGTAGGTTGGGCAATTTTACCTATGTAACTGTCATAGTCGGGGCGTCGGGTGAATATTACCGCCTTACTTTTGTCTGGGTTGACTTCTATCCTCCAGCGTCGGAACCATTCGCCAAGGCGGTGAATAGCTCCCTGGAGGATAGAAGCCATCCTCTGACGCATAGGGGTGGAGACGTAGAGTGCCGTGTCATCCGCGAATAACGCATAATGGACGCCCGGCACCCTAGGAATATCATTGACAAACAGTGAGAATAGGATCGGAGCAAGCACGGACCCCTGCGGAACACCCGCCTGGATGGGATGACTCGTCGAAAGGGCCCCCTCCACTTTGTACTTAAAGGTACGATTGTGGAGGTAGTCCTTTAGTATTGCGATGAGCCGGTCTGGCATACCGTAGCCGTACAATTTGTACAGTAACCCGTTATGCCAGACCTTATCAAAGGCTTTGGCTATATCCAGGAAGATAGCTCCAGTTGGTACCGGACGGCCTTGACGAGTCAGCCCAGCCAATACGTGCTCGGTGAAACGGTGGACCTGATGGGTACTAAAATGCTCCTCCCTAAACCCAAACTGTTCATCAATAATGATTTTTTCGGCAGCAATGAAGCCCTTTATGCGCGAATGTATTATTCGTTCAAAAAGCTTGCCCATTGTTTTCAGAAGGCTTATGGGTCTATAACTAGTTGGCTCCGGGTTCTATGGTGCTCTGTGAGCATTGTTTGTCCAGGCTGTTGGCTAAACACTCGGCCTTCTCCTCAACAGTGAAGGCTTTGATGTTCGAGTTCGGCACAGAGAGAGGGGGCATGGCCACTATTTCGTCGTTTTTGAAGTGACGAACCAGTGTCCAATAAGCTTGGTGATGTGGTATTATATTTTCCATTAGATCGTCCCATCTCTCCGTGCGGAAATCGGACATCTTGTGTTTGAGTTCCTTTTGGAGCCTGTTTACTATGTTTTTATTGGTCGGACTCGGGTGCTTATCATAGTTGTGAATAGCGTGGTTTTTATCTTTAACCAGTTGCCTAAGTTCCGGAGGAAGCTGATAACGTTGATTATTAGCTTCCACCGGAACCTGTTTTGAGCACCTGGCTATGACATCCTGTAAGCTGGTGGTGGTTTTGTCAATTGCTTCGTCAGTCTGTTGTCTGTCTAAGAAGGTTACGGGAATGATGTCAAGGAGGGGAGAAGTATCTTTATTAAGTTCAATGCCCACTTTCGCCCAATTGACCTGACGGGTCGTGGCAGGGGGAAGCGCGCATGAAGGGCCGAAACCTATTAATACAGGGCGGTGGTCCGAGTGTAGGGCATGGCACACTTCTATAGAGCGTATTCTCAGTGATACGCTCTTTAGGAGGGCCATGTCCAAGATGTCTGATTTGTAAGAGGTGCATGCAGGGTAGTGGGTATGGTCCACTGGAGCCAGGAGGTCGACTGGCAATTTCCTGAGCATTTTATAGAGATTGGTGCCGTTGCCATTAGTGGCTCTGCAGTTCCAAGATTCATGTTTGGAGTTGAAGTCGCCAGCAATAATTACTGACTCGTCCAACCCCAAAAGTGAATCCAGGTCTGATTTTAGGATAGTCTTGTCAGGAGGTAGGTAAGCCGACACCAGGGTGATCGGCTTGTGGCCGGACATTGCCAGTCGACACACTGAAACTTCCATGTTAGTCATGTCAGTCGGTGGGTCTAAGGGTGAGATGTGGAGGGTACGACTGTAATAAATCAGCGTACCTCCACCTGCTGTCTTTCTATCGTTTCTAACGATGTTGTAGTTTGGGATCCTAGGTGGTCTGTGGCTCAGTTTGAGGAAAGTTTCTTGAACTAACAGTATATCGACTTGGTTATCGGTCAGGAATAAGCCTACTTCGTCCTTTTGGCTGCGGAGGCCGTTTGCATTGAAAATGCCTATTTTTATTGCGATAGGTTTAAGTCTACTTGGCGGTGTATTATCCATTGAAGGACAGAGGTGCGAAAGTTTTCAATTTTAAAAGCAAGAAGTCATGGTCGACCATGGCTGCAATCTGGTCATATTGGGAAATCGCCCTGCGGAGTTTCTCAAATAGGATCTTAAGCTCCTCTATATCTATGTAGTGGGCGAGTTTTAATACCTTTTTGATATCAGCTTCATAGGGACGGGCGGGTTGTGCAAGGCTGTGGTTCGCTGAAGTGCTTGTACGAGGAAGGCTTTGAATTGGTTCGAAATTGATCATGGGGACCCCCTGAGGGGCCAGTGCCGTGGGGTTCGCGTGGGAGAGGCTGGGTCGGAGGGAGAGATTCGGCATGTTTGCCGAGTGTCTCCTTGCCTCGCCAGACAACCTTTGTTTGCTTGAAAGTCTAGGGTCCATACCTGCCCATGCCATTTGAGGTTGTGCGTTGGTGTTATTGTTAGGGGCTCTATTGCCATATATCTGATTAGCTGGGCCAGAGGCCACAGCCGAGGCAAAAGAGATTTTATTAGTAGTGGGTAGATTATAGAGGGGGGCTTGCGCAGTTGCGCTTGGCGGTCCGTCAGTTTGCGATTGAGCATTGTTTAAAGTGTCAGGGAAGTCTGTTAAGTTAATCATGGGAGGGGCGGACGCCGCTGCACTCCCGTGAGCTATAGAGGAGTGGATGTTATTAAAATGTTTAACTTTGGGAATTGATGGGCACTTCCCATAGTTCGCCTTATGAGGCCCTCCACAGTTGGAGCAGCGCCTCGGAGGAATATTTGTTTCAGGATCATGAGTACAATCTTTGGAAGGGTGGTCGCCAGCACAAGTGTAGCAGCGATCAGGCAATGTGCAGAACTTTTGAATATGGCCCCAGCGTTGACAAGTGAGGCACTGAGGGGGCCGCCCCACAATGGGCTCTTCCACTCTGAGCCCGCTCAGTCCACATATTGTTTTTAAATTGTAAATCGATTTACCGGAGGGATTCCTGTCCAAGGTCACCTTTACAGCGTTAAAAATCTCCCTGCCTAGACCACGCCGCATCCGGTAAACCGATTTAGCAGGGTAGCCCTGGGCGACGAGGTCGTCCAAAAACTCGTCTTTTTTAATGCCTACCGGGACCCCACGAACGACCACATGCATCGATCGTTCATGTTCCAAAGGGTAGGTAAAGTATCCGCCGCCCAGGAGGGTGTTCCATTGCCTGAATTGAGCTTCATCACTAGTACAGATGGCTATTCCACCACTTCCATCTGGGCAAGCTTCAATGAAACCTACGTTCCTCCTTCTGGCTTCATTGGAATAAAACGTCCATTTGGAGCCATCTCCCAAAGTAATGGGAGGGGGCTTATCACTACGCTGGGAGGGGGCAGGGGCGTCCTGTTTATTACTGCTTGTGATTGCGCTACCGCCTTGGGCCGCATTATTCGCTGGGGCTACATTTTCTATGGAATTTACAGTTGCGTTAACAGATGAAGCGACAGTAGAGGGCGAGTCTTTCTTGGCAGGGGCTTTGGTATTAACCTTAGCGATTCTATTTGCTTTTTTCAGTGAACGTTTGGGATTAGGCACTGGCGATTCAGACGGGGACAGAGAAGCCTGGCGAAGCTTTCTTTTATTTTTGCATTTGCGAACTTCAGTAAACGAGCCTTCATCGGAAATAAACGACTCGTAGTCCATGTCGGACCCGGCCCCTGTGAGGGTCGAGCTCGACGCGGATTCGGGCCTAGCGGAAGGGGGAGCTGCAGAGGCTTCATACAGGCTATCTATACTATCCATGATAGCTTGGGTAGTAATGTTGTTCGGAGGGCCAGTGGCCTGAGAGAGGTCAAGATTTGTGTCCTGAGTCCAGTTGGTCGGTGAGGGGGGGATGGCGATTGCGGGGCAGATGTAAAGGTGTGGGCCGAGGCCGTTTTCCTATCAAAAATGAGAGGGTGCGCAGTCGGGGCTGCGTTTGCAGGGGCGCTACATTGGGAGGACGGCCTACGCGGGTCGTCCGAGTTTTTATTACATTTTGCGGGAAGTGTGTACGGGCGGGCTCGAACCGCACCGTCGGCCGACTGGGCCTTGGGGGTTTTAACAATAGGAGATTCAAGCATTGCGGGCAAGATCGTACCTTGTTCATCGTTCGTGGAGGGCACCGTCGACGCGCCACCTTCTCTCAGGTAATCCTCCCACAGCTGTGGGTTTTTTCGCCGGATGAATCCGACGAAGGCCAGCAGGCCCTCGAGGGTTGTGGGGTCCATAGCACTAGACATGTTTAAGCCCGGGCACGGCATAAACAATCACACACGGAGCGCGAGAGAGCACCACGCGCATAGAAAAAATACCACGTGGTATTTTTTCTTACACAAAGAAAGTGTCACTGTCACAAAATGTTACGGAGATCGGCACAACACAAGCACAGCGTCAAACGACAGTGCATTTAACGATCACGGGGAAAAGAGTCACTTTCTCACACGAAGAAGCCACTCAACGCATAGAGCGGAGGGCGGAACACAGGTGACGGCGCGGCGCAGGGCACAAGGCACGGCTGCGCACGCGCTAGCGGCGGGGCTGCGGCGTAGCGCCGAGCGCAGCTACAGCGCGAGCCGTAGGCTACGCCGACGTAGCACACGTAGCGGATCGCAGGGAGAGCACGAGGAGCGGACGACCGCTCGACTCGACGACTGGAGCAGAATCAATGGGTCGGCCAATCAGCGTCGCCTTTTATACCCTATTACATTCGCTTCCAGTCAAGTCTTTAAAAGCCTCTAGCTTTTACAATTTAACATTTATATAACATCTAACGAAAGACCGTTCAAGGGGTTCAAATTAACTATTAAAGCATGGACGTCTCATCGCCGCACGGCTCTCCGTTTGACAGTGGCGGACTTTTTTTTTGTCTGTTCTCTGTGATCTCTTTTGGCCAGAGAGGCCATTTTAGAGCTATGTAGTGAGTGTCTCGCTCCGGAGCGAGACACTGAGTTATGTAGTGAGTGAACAGTGGCGGCTTATTGCGCCGTAAAATATTTATAGTTGAGCGAGGATTTCCTCGTCCCCCCCTGGGCGAACGATTACCCATGTCGCGGCCGGCAACTTTCAGTGCCCGTTTCTGGCTCTTTGCGAGAGGTTGCGTGTATGACGCGTGCATGATTCGACTCGTAAGCATATTATCTTTAACATATAAAAGTTTCAGAATGATTAAACCACTTTACATTTTTGTCCCTGCTCTAAGGTTCTAAGGTTCGGATCTTTAACAACGTATAACTTCTAAACTATTACAGGTATACAAGTTCTAAAACTAGTTATCGGTAGGTATTAAATGTAACTATAAGATCACATATACATGGTTATTGTGCGGGGTTCGGTTCGGTCACTACGCTTAATTGCGCAGTTAACTATTATACGTGAGCGGGATTCCGTCTCACTCATATTTAAATTTCGTACCGCTCACACATGTCCTAAACAAAACTACATACGAGCGCTCGGTGAATTCAATATCTGATTGTATTTTGATGTGAGCGGTCACGTGTGTGCGGAACGCATTTAATTACATAAATAAGGTTCGACCTAATGACCAACATCCTACATTTGCGATAAACATCCGTTAGGAATGCGGACACTGGGATTTCCCCAGATTAGCAGGTAAGCGCCCGAATCTACAGATATCACTTACAGAGAGAACATAAAAGAGCGGCACACGCGAACAATGAGCGCGTTGTGAATGACGTCAAGCAGCAGTACTGGGTGCTGCGCCTGCGGCCGACTGTACGGGCCGTGGCGAATGCTTGCCGCACCTGCCTGCTGCGGCGCGCCCAGCCTCGCGTGCCGCCTTTGGGGGACCTGCCGGAAGCCCGGATGCAGCCCTATCAACGCCCCTTCACCTACGCGGCGACCGATTATTTCGGTCCCGTGTGGGTCACCATTGGACGGCGCCGGGAGAAGCGCTGGGTGGCGCTCTTCACGTGCCTCACCACACGCGCCGTGCACTTGGAACTGGTGCACACGCTATCGACGGACTCTGCAATCATGGCGCTGCGACGCTTCGCGGCGTGACGTTAGATCTCAAAATCGTATAAATAATTGTAACTGTCAGGTATATGATAATTTAACGAACAAAGTATGCAATTAGAGTATGTTTTAGGACAGGAAAGTAGGATAAAGATAAAGTCAGGATATAAGAGTAGTATTTATCAACATCAGTAAAAGATAGGTTTATTTTAATTAAAAATACCCTGAGCGATCATAATGGTTCATCCATAAAAGAACTTCAGGTTACTATGCAACGTAGAGTCCTACTAAACTAGACAAATCACAACAGGTTTTCCGATCACATTACTGGCCAATATTATTATAATCAAATCAAATTCAAATGCACATTATTAAAGTAGAAAGCAGTACAAGATAGTTGGTGTAGTAATAAGATTTAGACTGTGTTCATGTAGGTGTATTCTGTTAGGTGTATTCGAGGTAGTGGAGTGTGGTATTAGGAGTCTCATTAGGCATTACAGTTGATTCCACACACAGGATTAATAGGGCGCAATAGAAGTTACATTTGGTTCCGAGACCAATGAGCTTCTTTAGGATTTCTTTAGGGCATTACATTTGGTCCCAATGGCCATTGCTTAGGTAAATTACAATTGTTTTCTGCACTGCTTTTTAGGTCAATTACATTTGGTCCCGTGACCATGGATAGTTAAAGGGAGAGCTTGTCTTTAAGGGGCTTCATTAGGTTCAACTACAGGACGGACATGACGAAACTATAAGAGTTAAACTAGAAAGCGCTATAGCTTTCGCCACTCACCGATATTTTTGTGCTGCGCACATATTTTAAAATATATCTGCATCAGAACAGAAGTGAAGGACAAACATACTACCAAAGACTTTTTTAAAGCGTAATATTGATGAGCGATTTGGCGACGGTTGACGCATTCATTGCGAATTCGTAAATTTCATTCAATGCGAAATATTTCACGCAAGCTGTTGCAAATGCACATAATAAATTGGTCGAGTTGAGTCATTGAGATACAGCCTCGTGACAGACAGACAGACAGTGAAGTTTTAGTAATGGGTCCCGTTTTACCCTTTGGGTGCGAAACCTTAAAAAGCAGTTTTTAGGGTTCCGTACCAAAAAGGCACAAAAGGAACCCTTATGGTGCGACTCTGTCTGTCTGTCCGACTATTAAAGCGCCATATCTCAAAAACTACTTATGCTAACTATTTGAAATTTGGAATATTTATAAACATGGTCAGCCCACATGTATTGCACAGGAAATATTAAAAAATATATTTTGATTTTCTAAAAAAAACGACGAATATGAGGGGGGTAAAAATTCTAGCTACTGGGTCAAATGGGGTATTATAGAAAAGGGCTTGACCTGCACATTTTCGACCAATTTTGTTACTGTGATTTAGTCTTTGTTATATTAAGGAAAATGTGAGAAAAACACCATCCCCCCCTTTATATCCGAAGTTTACCAATCGCAAATTTTGAAATTTTCACAATTTGTATTAAGCAAACTTAACTCAACCGGTACCGGGTATTAAAGTTAGGGTAAGTAAACATTTGTACGGAACCCTCGGTGCGCGAGTCCGACTCGCACTTGGTCGGTTTTTTTCTTAAGTACGCCAAAAATAAAAACCATTAGTAGGAACGAATCTCATTTATTTCATCTCTTGTTGAGATGTTTTCTGACAAAATCATCGTGTTTGAGCAGTTGTGTGAAACTAGTATATGAATTGGCGTTGCACTTGTGCCCGTTGCTGGGCGCTGTGGAGACCACGCCCCGGAGGTACCAGCGTTGCACGTTGCGTTCTACCTCGGGGAACACCAGCCCGCCTCCGCTGTCACCTTTGCATAACGCCGTCCCTGGACAGACGAACAAACTAGTTATATGGCTATTAATTATTAGAACGCGCCTGTAACTTCGTTCGCGGAGGAGAAAAAGTCATAACCCTTCTTTTTTCTTCAGCGTAGTCGGGTAAAAAGTATCCTATAACCATCTGGAGATACCCAGCTACGCGTGTACGAAAAATAGTCGAAATCCGACTATTTAGAGGTCACTAAATAAAAAAAAACATTTTTTTTTACTTTTGTATGTTTGTATGTGTCGTTGTGGCTTCATAACGCCAAATCACCTAAACGGATTTCAACTATTGTTGTTACACGGGTAGCTAGGTATCACCAGATGGTTATAGAATACTTTTTATCCGACAACGCTGAGAAAAAAGAGGGGTTATGACTTTTTCTCCTCCGCGAAAGAAGTTGCAGGGACCTTCTAGTTTCCATTTTATAGTATTTCTCTAAAGGTTTTGGGGTTTTCATATCGGTTCACAGATTTTTTGTTCTTCCTAAAATTATTGTACTGCTGCTTTGGGAGTATGTGACAAATATTGGCGAGAGCTTAAAAAAATACCTCATTTTTACAAGCTTTTTTTTAACTTGCAATGTATGAATGTATGTGATATGTTTGTTCGGGCCGAATTTTGCAAGTTAAATTTGACCTATTTCCCGGTTTTCAATTGAGCTAAAATTTTGCATACTTATCTATTTATTTATTAAAAACTAGTTACATAACATTACAGTGTATACGCCAATGCGTCATGAACCGAACAATGTTTATTTAGACGGCAAAACGGCGTGGCCCCGTTGTGTCGACATCTCGGGTGTTGGATTCGGTAGGTTGCCCCGGAACCGAGGAAACACGACACCTTTCGGCCAGAAATCAGCACACGCGATGGTCTCCTGGAGCGGCCGCGGCACGCGCACTACAAACGAGCTGAAGTGCACGTAGTGGCGCGAATGCAACTGGAACACCCGCAGCGAGTAGCCGGTTTTCTGGCGAACATACTGCGTCACTTCTTCAGCGGTGGCAGTGTGATGCAGGCGCGACACGTACAGCGCCTTGCTCGGTGTGGAGACCCGCAGACCACAACCAACCGGTTCTGCAGTACCACACTGACTCTTGCGTGTCTTACGCTTTCTTAACATCGTTGTGAAACCCTCATTGTCAACATTGGTGCGAGGGGTTTCCTCTTTTGGATGATCCCGAACTTCACGCGCTTTTGAGGGCGCGGCTTTCCGGCGGGCTGGAACAGGCTCACCAGCAGAAACGACGTCAGCAAAACGATGACGTGGTTTCGATGAAGCGTTGACGGGAGGCTCCGCGAGGAGGGGGCAGGGAGGCCGCGGATCGGGATGCGGCATTATGTAAGTTCGGTGACAATGCAATAGTATGATAGCATCAAGCTGATCTGATGATGGAGCTGGAAGGTGGTCATAGGAACTACCGAGTTTGGGCTCTTTAGAATCGTCTCGGTGAGTAGTTGGTTTGTTAAAAAAAAGTACAGTCAGCACCAAAAGCTTGTTACAAAAATGATTTTTTTGACAGAAACTTCATCATCATATATTTAAGAGCTTAGGCTCTTGTCGGTGGAGTAATTTCCAGCTTATTCTACATTCCGCTTTTTCTTTTACTTCTTTATATGATGAAACATTCATTTTTTCTTTTATTTGCTCCATATATGTCCTTCTTGGTCTTCCCCTTTTTTCTTTTCCTTCTATTATAGTCCTAATGTAATTATCGTGTCGTAAGAGATGACCTAACATGTTCCTCTCCTGTTCTCAATTATTTTCAATAAAGATCTTTTTCGTTAACTATATTTAAAACATCCTCATTACTTTTCTTTTCTGTCCAACTGATCTGTTCCATCCTCCTCCAACACCACATTTCGAACGCTTCCAATCTCTCTCTGACCTTTTGGATCATCGTGACAGAAACTTATTATAGTTAAAAAAAGTTTTACCGCTCTTAGTGCCAGCGCATATCTTGTCGCTAGTGATGTAGCTCCGGAAGTCGAAGGGGAGGTCTGCGATGCATTGTTCTACGTCCACATAAGGCAGCTCTGTCACCTTTAGTACTGGTGACGCGTTGCCGTCCTCTGATGTCAGGCCCCAGCCGGCTACCTGTAATACCAAACATTAATTTTAAAACCTTACTCTGTATTAAAAGGTGAGTAACTTCATTCGTAGAAAAAATAATGTAATACTGTGTAAAGTCCTCAAAGGACAACCATATTTTATTGTCGTTCGAGGACTGTAACCTGTTCACCTCACTAGCTCGGAAAAGTTCCGTTTATAGCGCCAAATCTGCGTGGAAAAGTAAGTTTTATCCGCTAGCGTGGAAAAGTCATTTGTAGATCGAATTTATATGTTTATTTATTTGTTTTGTTATGAGTGTGTCTCGTAGGTTAATTATCACTAGTTTTAAATGATAAAATTATCGGTTTGTTACAATTTCATACTTTTTATTACATCTCGCATTTTCCTCGATGTAGTGCGGTGAAAAGTTGTGTGTTTCACACGGCTGCTAAATTATTTGGCTTCTCGTGCCTTGAAGGCGTCGTTACGCTCAGGAATCTATATTTCAACCACTCGCTCCTCTCGTGGTTCAATTGTAGATTTTGCTTACTCAGCTTTCAATTCAAGCACTCCCGCCAAATAATAATTGCATAACAAATAACTATTGCCGTGGGGCTAGAACCGCGTGTAGAACCTCGCTCGTCGAAGCACACAGTGAAGTCCAGTCGAAGTATGTGTGGGTCTGTGACTGTGGCGAGCTACGACTGCGACTGCGCAATTCCGACTGTAATGGCGACTGCAATTGCGATTGCACATACCTTGCCCACGTTTCCAGGCTGTAGCTGCTTCTGATCGAAACGCACGGTGACGGCGATGCACACGGGACGCACGAAGTTCATGAGCACCACTGGCTTCACTAAGACCAATAAATGTGTCTGTAACTGCTATTATAATTGTCATTTACATGCCTTGCCCACGTTTCCGGGCTGTAGCTGCTTCTCATCGAAGTGCACGGTGAGCTCGATGCACACATAACTACATAACGCACGAAGTTTCTGAGTACCACAGGTGTCACCAGGACCCAAATATGTGTCTATAACTGCGAGTATAATTGTCATTTACACGCCTTGCCCATGCTTCCGGGCTAAAGATAATTTTCATCGCAGCACACGGTGAGCTCGATGCACACAGAATGCACGAAGTTTGTTAGTACCACAGGTGTCACCAGGACCCATATGTGTGTCTATGATTGTCATTTACATACCTTGCCCACGTTTCCGGGCTGTAGTTGTCTCTCATCGAAGCGCACGGTGAGGTCGATGCACACGGGCTGCACGAAGTTTCTGAGCACCACCGGTGTCACCAGGACCCATGTGTGTCTGTAATTGTCATTTACATACCTTGCCCACGTTTCTGGGCTGTAGATAATTCTCATCGCAGCGCACGGTGAGATCGATGCACACAAGACGCACGAAGTTTCTGAGCACCACCGGTGTCACCAGGACCCATGTGTGTCTGTAATTGTCATTTACATACCTTGCCCACGTTTCTGGGCTGTAGATAATTCTCATCGCAGCGCACGGTGAGATCGATGCACACAAGACGCACGAAGTTTCTGAGCACCACCGGTGTCACCAGGACCCATGTGTGTCTGTAATTGTCATTTACATACCTTCCCCACGTTTCCGGGCTGTAGATAATTCTCATCGCAGCGCACGGTGAGATCGATGCACACAGGACGCACGAAGTTTCTGAGCACCACCGGTGTCACCAGGACCCATGTGTGTCTGTAATTGTCATTTACATACCTTCCCAACGTTTCCGGGCTGTAGCTGCTTCTCATCGAACCGCACGGTGAGGTCGATGCACACGGGCCGCACGAAGTTCGTGAGCACCACCGGTGTCACCAGGATCAGTATGGCGATGTCGTCTTGGAAGTTGCTACCCGCGCCCGAAAAGCGGGGCGGTATCTTTATGTCGCCCACCTGGGAAATAAAAAAAAAATTAGGTTATCCATGCCTGCGAATGATTAAACGGAATAAGTTTAGGTTCAGTTGATTAAAATTTAACACATATATTGCTTCTGAAACTACTGCGCCTAAAATTGTGGAGAAAAAAGGTCTCTTTCAGTTAACCTTTGATGCAATTGAGTGATGAGAGAAGGTAATAAATTAAATATGTATATGTATATATAACTTACTTCAGACTTTTGTCCTCCTTCGTCATAGTTCCAGGGTCGGTAGATCTTGCCAAAACCCACGGCAAAATACTTGGCAGGCAGCACGTGTTCCACGTCGTTCCAGAAGCAATGTGCCGCTGCCAATAAAACAATGCACTCATTAGTGCTCACACATTAGATTGATAAAAAATGCGGATCGAGGCAGGGATTATGGGCTCCAGCCCCCCTCTCCCACAGCATTTAAGTCCTGACAAGAAACTTGGGTAGGGGGTCACAATCAGTTCAAACCTGCCTCTCATACAGCATTTAAGTCTTAACGTGAAACTTGGGGACAAGGTCAACATCCCTTTCCCGCCGCATTTACGTCCTAATATTAAATCCCCCTTAGGTTAAAATCGCTTCAAATCCCCCTCGCCCATAGCAATAAAATTATTAATGTAAAATTTGGGGAGGGGATCAAAATAGGTTCAAGCCCCCCTTTTTCTTAGCATTTAAATCCTAACGTGAAACTTGGGGATTATAAAAGGTTCACCCATTTCGGAGCTAACAAATAGATACACACGTTAAACTTATAATTCTATCCCATCTTTTTTGGCGATGGTTAAAAACTATGCCACGTGGCAGAGAAAGAGAGTTATATGTATTTTTGATCAGGTCATGGGTAGTCCTAGACACTTTCTATTCATAACTATACTATTATAAAGTTTGCTGACGCATTTTTTTTTGTCAAAATTCTATATCGCATACTCACAATAGGCATAATGATCTATAAGCATAATTTGATTTTGCCGAATCCTGTTTTCGCCGAATCTATTTTCACCGAATGGTCTTTTACGCATAACTTTTTAATGCCGAAAACCTAATTTTCTGGCAGCAGTCATCTTCTGTTCGGGATTGCAGTTCTAACCTAACCTACTTTACTGGCAGCAGTTTTTTTATTGTTAGAAGTTGAATTTGCAGCTAACTAAAATTCGGCGATACTAAATTATGTGTATTGAGATTCGGACAAATAATGATTCGGTAAGATGAATATTCGGCAAAATCAAATTATGCGTATCCTGTTCAGCGAAATCAGTTTCGGACATAAAAAATATGCGAAATAGATAGCACCCCTCTTCTGACTGTGACGAGTAAAAAGGCAACACACCAGCGGGCCTATGATGGTCGCGCTTATCGCGCGATAAATGATATGATAACGCGCCTGTCACTCTCGCACTCACATGCGTGTCAGAAGGTGACGGCAGCTATGTCAATTGTTTATCGCGTGACAAACGCAACCATCATAGGCCCGCAGCGCAGCTACGGGTAATATACGATGGATGTTTACCTGATATGACGACAGTAGTACTGGCTAAGGATCCCCCGCAGATCTGCATGAAAGGCGTGAACCTCTTATCATAGATGCCAGTGTGCCATGGCAGCTCGCCTCGCTCCGCGCTCACACCGTTAATGATCAGTGCCTCGCCCTTCGGCGTCAGTGTACCGCATTCTGTAGCATATCAAGGGAAATTAAGGCTTTAAGTAAGGTTGCAGTCCGGGTAATGATTCTGTATTACGCAACAGCTCGTTCTACGAAGTCTCTTTAAATTTCTTTGCCACAGTTTTTGTTATACGGATCGAATTGAGTTATGAAAGAACGTTACTGATTGATTTTACCACACTAGTAAGGATTCACCTCAGTCCTGGTGTGTGGTCGCGTTCCACAAGGTGGTATAAGTCCACCTTGTGGAACGCAACCTGCTTAAATTTTCTGGAGTCCACTAGATGCCGGCTGCGCAGGTGCAATGGTGGTGCTCTTTAGAGGAGTGGATGTCTTCTGGCTGATGATGATGATATGATGACCTCACCCCTTAGAATGAAGGCCTGCGTTGATGTGTCTAATGAGTTAAGTGAGATGCGGAGAATAGAACCAAGATGCTAAGAAGTGCTTGAGACCAGAACCTGCAAATCCTTTCTACTGTTTTAAGCAAGTATATAGTATCAGTATAATCCTTAGCCTCGGAATTAAATAAGGCACAGGTGAGTCTCAGATCCCAGCCACGACTACATACGACCATAGGTGTAGCAAGTGAATTATTTACGCGTTGCAGATGATGTTTTCGCTGGCTCGGCCACCTTGAGCGAATGGAAGAGGATCGGCAGGTGAAAAGAGCATACCTGGGTCGACCAACTGGACAACGCCCAGTCGGTCGACCTAAGTACCGCTGGATAGATCTAGTGGAGGCGGATCTGCGTAAGCTCGGAGCCATTAACTGGCGAAAGATTGCGCAGGATCGGGTAAAGTGGCATACGCTTGTGTCGGAGGCCAAGACTCATTTTGGGTCGCTGAGCCAGCGCAGTTAGTTTAGTTTAGTTAGTTGCAGATGATGTCTATTAACTGTTGAGTGGCAAGCGTCTCCAATGCGCAATGAAGAAAGCCACCGATTGCGTGCTATCGTGGTCTAGCCGTAACATGGCTGCACTGCGCATTATTTCTGTTCCAATACGTTTATTTGAGTGGAACCTGGGTACTGGGATCTTTAGGCCCGAACCGGCGAATCCTTACATTATATGTATATTATTATCAAATAGCAAGTGGTAAATTGAGTAAGTACAAATATTGTTCTTACCCAATGAAAACCAACTATGACATTCTTCAGTGTACATGAAGGCACTTCATAAACCTCAAGCCTTCGATTTTGTCAATGTCTGAATTGTTTGCCAATATGATGTAATCAGTTTTGGGGCTTGATAGGGTCCAGGCAGTAGGACATACTATATCCGAACCTCTTTGTTATCTTACCTTAACGGCAGCTTGTTTAATGGGTCGTTATTTTTTTACCAATGGCTCAGTATTAAATAAAAATGAAAGTGTGAAAAGAAAATCGAAGTCAATCGAAGTCAATCCAATTACATCATATTAAAAAGAAAGGCTTAAAAATCGAAACTAAAGTGGGATCATAAGAAACCCAAATGAACGATTGATAAAAAACATTACAATCCAATAGGTTGTGTAAAAAAATAAAATTAGTCTGTCAGTTAAATTATCAGAAAATAGTGGTGAAAATAGTGGTATAATACATCTTTTGTCGATTAAACAAAAAATATGAAGATATAGCCCTTTAAAGTTCCCCGTGACGTCATGCGCTCCCACTCCCAAACTTTGACGCGTTTTATCTTTGTCTTTTTGTTTGATTGACTAAAAAAAAATCGGGTCCAATATTTTTCAATATATAACCGGCGGACTAATTAGAATAATATATTTTTTTACTCAAGAAACTACCCTGTTGTCTCTATTGGACATACATAAATAAGGATGTTAAAAGGATGGATCAGGGAAAATTAAACAACTGCATGAAGCATAAAAACTTTTATTTAAAAAAATACAAAAATCCATCCTATTAACAATATAATTAAATACATAAAGTCAGTTAAAATTGTGGTATAGATACTCGTATTTAAAATGATGCATTTTTTTCTTAAGCATAAAATATATAGCCAATGTACAAAATTGTGAAAGAACGAGTATGTTGCAAGTATTTGTTAATATTTGGATTGATGCAGTTCAGTATTTTTGTAATGTTAGATAATCTAAACTATACCTAATACACTAACCACCACCATGTTAAAAACCATGTTAAAAATGGTATCCTATCATTTCCCGTAACAATTTACCCGAAATACCAAAAAACTTTAAAGTTTCATTTGTCTGACGGAAAGCATCATCGTTCCGAAATTTCATAATTTTAAATGCAATTTTCCGCTTAACTATAATTTTATGTAAATGGTACCGTCAACTGGGGTTACTTTGATCAACGAGGTAACATTGATCACTCATTTTTAATCCATAAGAAATTTGTTTCTAAACGCGTTTATAAGATTTTATAGTTAAGGGTGGCAACTTCGTTAAAAGACATTTTTGACGCGTTCAGAAATACACTCCTTATAGTTTAAAAATTAATGATCAATGTTACCCCTTTGATCAAAGTAACCCCAGTCTACCACTACTATCATTACATGATATGATTAGGTTTAGTTGGCTGTATATGATATTGGAAGAATAAGAAATATTCTTATTTCACCAAAACGAATTGAAATTATGAAATTCGAAAGTGGTTTTCGGAGAAATTAAACTTTGAAACTTCAGTGAAACCAGAATATTAGTAGTAGTCCGCTATACTCGTGTTTATATGGACCATAAGTGACAACTATATTGTTAGGTGCGAGTGAGACAGGGACAGCAATAAACAGCCTAGTAGGTACTATAAATACTTTGGTTTTACTGTACGTTATGTATCCCCAAACTACCTTATTTTCCTGTTTCATAATTCGATTCGGGCTTATAGTAGTACCACAAATATAAGTTACAACGATGTACCTGCGCTGAAAGCATTTTTTGAAAACAGATACACCAATTATAAGGCAGCGCGTTTGCGCGGGTAAAATCTTCAACGCCCATTGGCCAAATTTTGCGGCAGCTCCGGCGCCCGCCATTTTGTCTGGCGCCGCGTCAGTCACCATGAGCGAGAGAGCACAAGTTCACCTGTCATTGCATATGTACCATACATATAGTGCAGCAAGGTATTTATTGAAATGGTCACGCATTCGGTTTCATTTCGGTACTTGTTAGCACTCGTCGGCGTAGCTGAAGATTGCTGATGTAACTTATATTCGTGGTGCTACTGTATCTTTGAAATATTCAAGATCTTTTTTATCGTACTGCAGGTTGGTAATTTTGGTCTGTTTTATAAAACTTATAAAGTGTTAGGATATAAATGAAATTTGGAAGTGTTAGTAAAAACATATTTTTTTAAGTAGGAAGGACCATTAAAACAAGAGGACTGTCAATATCCATACCAAAAGCCGTTCCCCGGTATGCACAACGCCATATATGCATAAGAATGATGATTTACTGTTTATTCAACTTTGCAAGCTTGACATAGTATTTAAATGTTATGATTTATTTATTATTAGCTGTTTACGATATAATTGTTACTGTAATATGTTTCTTTGTTCAATTATAACATCGTGAATTGCTTAGTTTTAGAGCGCCATCTAATTTTTGTCGGAATATCTCCTTGCAATCAAGGCACGATCCTTAGTATGGCAATTGAGAGTCCTCTTATTTTAATGGTCCTTGGTAAGTAGTGTAAATGTTTTGTTACTTAAGTAGATAAATAAAATGACATTACATTTAATTTATTACGCATATTTGGTATTTAACACAGATAATCTAAATGGCTTCACATTATAATGATAAATATCTGTAAATGCATTCCATATAAAATAACCTCAAAGAAAATTTCATTGTAAACTAGTAAGTAGTTGCAGTTTTGCTGTTAGTTTATTAAATCTATCATAGCTGGTCTGAGTATAAAGTAGGTCTCATTTAAAATTATGTAATTTATCTTCAGGAATACATAATATAATGCCAAAATCTTTGGTTCGTAATCACTGAACGTATCATTGTAGCTTTGCGCCTATTCTTTTGTTTTTTTTTTTAAATGAGAGTATAGCTCCTTCAAAATCATATAGTATTATAGTATTTTCTTCCAGACATAGCATTCCAAGGAGTTCCTCCATTAACAAAATAATAATAATGCAAATTAACAAAGCATAATCTCTAGATCCAATTAGATTAAAAAAATATAAAGGCAAACGTCACTGTAATATTATATTTATACACGTTGCCCGCGAAGAATATGTAAGATTTTAACCACGCATTTCTGAGGCCATGAAGAGTAAAAAATGTTATAAGGACCAAAATAAATTCAGCATAAAAACAAGTTTAGTCGATTTATGTACATAAAGATTGAAAAAATATCGCTTCTCTATGAAAATTATCCCTTTTTATAAAATGGTAACAATTATTTTTCCGAAAAAGGATGATTTTAGTCAGTCATAGCTGTCACTTTAATTTCTGCC
Source organism: Hedya salicella (assembly GCA_905404275.2). Lineage (NCBI taxonomy): Eukaryota > Metazoa > Arthropoda > Insecta > Lepidoptera > Tortricidae > Hedya > Hedya salicella. The sequence goes on along the minus strand of FR990097.1, from coordinate 48,855,968 downwards.
AATAGCGACGCGAAACTTGGACACATATGTAGCAACGTCGCGATCAAAAGAGCTTTAGTAATCACAATAAATTGTTTACATGAAAATTGATAATATTTTCAAAACTAAGCCGGATTTGCCTGAGATTTATTAAACATTTTTTGCTCGTTATATAACCTTAGGAATACGTGGTTTAAATCTTTCCCATTCCTCGCGGGCACCGTGTATATGTATTTGAGTTATTGCTGGTTAACCTCTTTGATGCTATTATCAGTATTAAAGTAACCTTCCCTTATTGACTCAAACCTGTCTAACAGCGTCTGATTATCAACAGTATCAACACCATCTTCATCATCCGCACTCCTCCACAAATCCTCATCTATATCATAATCTACCTCTGGTTTCGGTGTAGTATTCACTGATACTTTATTCACAGTAGAATTCACATTTACAGCAATGACAGTTCTGGTTCCGTTGCCAACGGAAACCGTATAATCGGAACCAGAGACGTAAATAACCACATTATCATTTATAACGACAGTAGTGTTTGTTTTAATGGTGTTTTTGATACCTGGTTCACAGGTAGCTGTGTTGTCCCAAGAGCCGTCGATGCAGTACATGTAGGTGAGGACTGAGCTGTGGTAGTTATCGTTGCATTGTGGCATCACTTCGGCTCCACTAGGTTCGTATTCGTTGCAAATGCGGTTGCCGCTGAGGATGGTCGGGTCTGTAGGCTTGCATAAGTACGTGACGCTCGGATGACGCTTCAGCTTGCAGAACCCTGGAACGAACCATATTTTTACTGTATAACTACTAGTGTTGTTCAAATTGGGTGTAGGTATATAGACGACCTTTGGATAAAAGTACTCTTGACTATGGAATGTACAAACCGGCTCCCTAACTCTCTTCTCTTGACACTTATGAGATTTCCTTACAAAACAGACTACATAATCAATTTAACGAGGCAAAGACTATGAAACAACACTAGACAGAATTCTGATGATATCAGAATTTGTTACATATAGGCCCTGAAGATATTCCAGGTATTGGATTGGGGTCTACCGACGCCGCTATTTATCGGGAAGGTGGAGCACGAGAAGTACATGCATTGTTTTATTATTTTTCGGGCAATAGGCTTGCGTTTGACCTATCTTTGCGTCGTGGAAAAAGCTGTGGTTGCAGATCGGTAGTGTTACTTTGTGGAATTCTATATTAGATTAATGGATTATAGTTCCTTCGCTTTTCTGAGAAAAAGTGTCTTGGTCAATCAAACCTTCCCTTCCGTCAAGTCATACATTCTCGGGTGGACGCCGCCTGACTGTAATCCATTAATAAAATCTAAAGGTACTATAATCCATTAATCTGATCACAGTAACGTTATCGCCGACGGAGCTACCTATACATTGTATTTGTACCTTGTTGCCATGCAGTCTCAGTATGTAAATCATGCAGGAGACTGAGCCTGATGCTGTATCGAGGCATGACTTCGCCACTTAGATGGGATTACTATACTAAAAGTAGACTTCACAAAATTGTACTCACGTTTGCACTCAGGCACGGCTGCGTACCATTGCCCATTAGAACAATGCGGCTGCGCGGTGCCGTCTGGTCTGTACGGAGATTCACACGTCACTGATAATGTGACGGAGTCAAAGGCTTGCCCCGGTCTGGCGGCAGGCCGGCCCGCTACTGTATACGAGCCGTGCTCTGGGAAGTCAGGGAGCACGCAGCGGTTTGATGTCCTGGAAAACAATTATAACGTTAACAATAGACCTAGTTAAGGGCCTACATGCCCCGGCCCCCATGCCGGCCAATGAGCGTCATTTGTAATAATAAGGGACGCATTTATTGCTCACGCGCATCAAAGAAAGAGAAAGCTAATACACTACATGCTTGGAGTTTTTTGGCGTAAGCGCCAGATGTAAAAATACAATGAAATCGAAGATATTATTGTTTTGTTAAAATTTAAGTTAGTGAAGCAAAATATAAAGGGAATAATGATGTTTTTACATAATTTAGCCATTTATTAATCTGTCGTTTGTACAAACTAGACAAAAAACGGAAAAATGAAGACGCGTTTTCGTATTTCTTTTGTATCGAGGAAATTTTAAGCGAACATGTTTCCGCGTTAGGTGCTGATTAGGTTATATAGTGAAACTAAAAACACATATCTGAAAACCAGCCTGTTTCATATACTAGATTTAACAAAAATCTCACAAAAACATAGCTTAGATTTTTGATGCATCCCCTTAACATACTTTCTAAATAACGTGGGATCTAATACAACATTTGCTATTCTGCTTATAAGTTAACAAATGAAAACAACTAATAGCAAAGGGTTTACTCTCAGAGATAAGAAAATCTAGGCTCAAAAATTTGCTTTACTCTGGAAGCTCTTTTACATTTTCAGGCGCTTCGTAAATGAACAACTTGTGAGTCGTAACTTCTCTTATATATATGTACTTAAATATGGGCAAGTATAGATACACCTCTTGAGTAAATGTTAACTAAGTACGACACATGCAACATTTTTCGTCGAAGGTTAGTAAATACAGAAAATGAATTTGTCTGTATTGATCGTCATAAAATTGAAAGTCTTTGTTTGTTTTCAGGATTATTACAAAACAAACCTAACCTAACCTAATCGGTTCTCCAGGACGTTTTCAAAGAATCTACAAATACGGTTTCGGAAGTATGAGAAATGATTTTATGACTAACATTACATTATGACTTTAAATATTTATGGGAAACAAGGGGATTAACTAACGTGATAGACGTAGTTCTATTGCAGAGCTCATCAGACTCATCTGAACCATCGGCGCAGTGCTGTACCCGCTCCTGTAAAAAAAAACAACCTCATAAAACAATTGGCGAAGCATGTGGTGGATATTTTTTTGTGCTGAGGCTTATTTCAATTTGAATGAAAACTTACCTATTGTAACTTTTTAAAATGATAAAGCATATGTCACTCACACTCTCAATAACGAATGCTCACTCTTTTATTTATAGCGCCTTAAACGCAACCAGGGGGTTATTATTATTATTTTAATAAATGGCAGTTCGCAGCTTGTAACCACTGGTTATTGCCTAATGAAATTTTGACAATTGGTATCCGAGTCAATTGTAATAGCCGATACAAAAACATGACACTTGATTCTGATTCGAACGAAACGCATTAGGCAATAGGGGGGCAGGATTCCCGCTGAAAATTGCCGTTGGATGCACGTTGCAAAGCCTGTTTCGGTGATAGCGGCTTTTTTTGGATGAATTTTATACCCAGAAGCATGTTTAGCGGTACTCATCATCATCATCAGTTCAGCCATAGGACGTCCACTGCTGTAACAGTCCTTCTCTATAGATTTCCACATGGGTCGGATAGAAGCGACCCGCATCCAGCGAGTCCCCGCAATCCCAACCAGGTCGTCGGACCACCGCGGTCTCCCCACTCGAGAACCTTTCTGCTACAACGGCCATCGGTTCTTCGAACTATGTGCCCTGCCCATTGCCATTTCGGTTTGCTTACCCTGTTTGCTATGTCGGTGACCTTGGTTCATCTACGAATCATATCAATCTCCTCATTTCTGATTTGGTCTCGTAGAGAGATCCTGTGCATTGCCCTTAGCTCGGCGGTACTAGCTCACATGTATGCAAATCGTGACATCGTCAAAGGGTTGAGGCAAGTACTACTTACAGTAGTACCATGATTATAAGTTACATCGGCAATCTTCGGCCACGCTGACGAGTGCTAACAGGTACCGAATTTAACCGAACGTGTGACCATTTCAATAAACACCTTATACGTACGGTACATATGCAGTGACAGGTGAACTCGTGCTCTCGCGCTCATGGCGACTGACGCCGCGCCAGACAAAATGGCGGGCGCCGGCGTCGCGCGCTAAATTTTGGCCAATGGGCGTTGAAGATTTTACCCACGCAAACGCGCTACCTTATAATTGGTTAATCTGTTTTCAAAAAATGCTTTCAGCGCAGGTACATCGTTGTAACTTATATTTGTGGTACTACTGTATTTATTACCTCATTATGCGCATAGTAGTAGGGATTCACTGGCTCTAGCTACAGTCCTCCAAGCATCCCAGTTCTACTTACTGCGTCGCATTCAGCGTCAGCGTCCACGCATGCGCCGTACGCGCACTGAAACAGGTACGGGGCGCACCGCCGTCCAGCACAGGCTTCCAGCGTCTCGTCGGAACCATCTGCACAGTTCTTCACGCCATCGCACAGGTCTGTGGATGGAATCTTGTCGCCGTTTTTGCAAACGAACTTGCCTCTGAAAATTTAAATTTTAAGGTTTAGGTCGAATTTTACACTAATACACTGAGCAGATTCCGTACCTCTAACCTAACTAACACCTCAATCTTACACCTATAAATGTGGATCGAAATAATGGTAAGAGGAAAAAATGACGAGAGAAGGCAAGATCTATTTAAGAAGACGAAGAACACGAATCAAAGGCATGCTTTCTTGATTTAGAAGATGAAACCTGCAATTCCGCAATTTGCACATCAGTAGTAACGATTCGCGGGACACGGTACACACCGCCTCATCGGAACTTAAGGGTATCCTCACTACTGTTATACTGGCACCTACCTAAATGAGAAGGCTTCCTTACCTGACTACTGCCGTCTCGTTCCTGCACTGCGGAGCAACCTCGTCGGAGCCGTCGGCGCACTCTTTCTCGCCGTTGCACGGCGCCGTCCCGTCTACGCATGCGCCGTAGGTGCAGCGGAACAGGTTGGACTGGCATCTAAAATTATAGTGATAACAAGACGCACATGAGTAACTGAACCAAAAGAAGCTTATATCTAGATTCTATACTTACTATTATAAAAGCGTCAATACATAGGGATCATGCAAAAAAAACAGCGCAAAATACTTAAAGTGATCATAAGACCTGTCGTAATGTATGGATCAGAATGTTGGGCAACGAAAGTGACGGACGAAAGAAGAGTGCACGCAGCCGAGATGAGAATGTTGAGATGGACGTGTGGAGCGACGAGAAAAGATCGGATTAGAAAGAGTATATAAGGGGAAGTTTGAAAGTAGCACCCGTGGCGGACAAAATGAGGAGCAGTAGGTTAGCGTGGCATGGGCATGTAATGAGGAGGGATGAGGGTCATATTGGTAGAAGAATGTTAGAGATGAGTGTCCAAGGACGAAGATCGATCGGTAGGCCAAAAAGACGATGGATGGATTGTGTGAGAGAGGACATGAAAAAAGAAAGGAGTAAGCGCTGAAATGACAAATAATAGAGATGAATGGAAGAAGAAAACATGTCGTGCCGACCCTACGTAAGTACGTCGCGGGTGCCAGCACCGTGTTAGCTCAACGCAGCGGACGCCATTATTGATAGATGCTGTTTGCATCGGAACCTCCGAAACAGGGTTAATCAGATAATGGAAATAGGGCTGGAAGGCATGTGGCTGCCGAAAATCAGATGCTTATTCGACTTAGGGTTCTAGTGATTTATTTCTTTCTGAGAGGGTGAAGTGTTTTCGATAAATGTTCTCGACAAGTCGAACGAATTCGTTGGTATCCGGTGGGTATCCGAGTGTTTCAGTGGCATGGCGCATTAAAACATTTAAATAATATTTACTCGCCAAACTGTTACGTTTGATGGCGAGATGCGCTCATTTCTAACAAAACAAAACAACTTAAACCTATGTCATCTATTAGTCTACGAGTATTATGTACAGTGAAGTAAGTAGCACAACAATCCTGACGCGTCAGGTACTCCCTTCTCAACAGCACAGCAGCAGGTGTTTTATTGCATTATTAGGTATAAATGTACTTTTAACCAACTGACAGTGTTGTCAAGAAGGAAAATTGGATTATGGTAGGACCATGTGAGTGTGTGTGTGTGTGTGTGTGTGTATGTGTGTGCGTGCATGCGTGCATGTGTGTGTGTGTATGTGTGTGTGTGTGTGTGTGTGTGTGTGTGTATGTGTGTGTGTGTGTGGGTGTGTGTGTGTGTGTGTGTGTCTGTCTGTCTGTCTCTGTCTCTATCTTTCTGTGTGTATGCCCGCGTGTGTGTGCGTATGTGTGTGTGTCTGTCTGTCTGTCTGTCTCTCTCTCTCTCTCTCTCTCTCTCTGTGTGTGTGTGTGTGTGCGTGTTTATGTGTGAGTATGTGTGTGTCTATGATACGGATATAACTTACCGCATATGCCGGCAGAGGGGGTGCGTCTCGTCGCTGGCGTCGGGACAGTCGACGACACCGTCGCATTTCCCGTCGAACGGTATGCAGGTTTCGTCGCGGCAGCGCCATTGGCTTTTGCTGCAATATAAAACCAACACATTATTTATGATAAAATATACAGGGTGGAATCTAAGACGTGAGGCGAAATATTAATTTGTGAGTTTACACACGATTACGATTTTAGTATAATCGTATACGTCATTACCAAAATTGACTACTAAAATCTACTTCTCCGTACAAAACATCAACTCAACATAATGCATTGCCATGGGCGAATTAAGACAGCAATATAAATCCGAAATTTTCCGACCAAAATACGATGGCATTATTCACTAGATCTGTAATAATAGTGTCCAGGTAAAGGCAGCAAGAGCAAGGCAGCAGGCAGGAAGGGTAGGGGTAGTTTTAAAGTGCTCGGATTATAAAATATTATCAAGGACCGTTAAAACAAGAGGACTGACAATCTCTATACAGCCGTTCCCCGATATGTACAACGCCATTTATGTATAAGATTTATTATTTACAATTGTTAACATTTACAAGCGTGACACAGTATATAAATATTACCCTGTATTGATTATTGGCTGTTTACGAACTAATTGTTACCGTACTACGTTCTGCACAATTATAACATCGTTACATGTTTAGTTTTAAAGCGCCATCTAGTTTTTGCCAGAATATCTCCTTGCGATCGGAACACGATCTAAAGTATGGTAATTGTGAGTCCTCTTGTTTAAATGGTCCTTGATATTATTAAATGACATTTATCCCCACAGGCGCACCCATTCATAAGAAATGCTAACTCAGATATCACGTAAGATTAATGTAGAGGAAAAAACAGGCAGTCTTATCGCTAAAAAGCATTCTCTTCCAGACAATCTAATATAACGATAAAGTAAGTGAAACTTACCGGCACCCGGACTGCCGCCGGTGTCGATGGAGTACCACTTCGTGAGGGTCTAATTGATTTCTGAAACAAAAGTAGGGGCGTGAAAAACCGGCCAAGTGCGAGTCGGACTCGTGCACCGAGGGTTCCGTACAAAATATACGCTAAAAACGAGTGTTAAGTTATATTTTGTACGAGTTCCGTACAAAATATACGTTACCTATGAAAATCCAGTGTTAGCAGAGCTAAACCTAAGCTAGACCTAATACTAAGTAAAATGTACGCGGTGAGGGGTCATTTTATATTGGTTACCGACATAGACATAAAAAAACGGTTTTTAGATTTATTTCGTGAGGTGTTCTTATAAGAGCTACCGTCATACTTAATTCCAAGTTTCTAGGAAGTACCTTAAGGTGCGTCCACATTTGTATCATTTGTCCGGTCAGATCTTCGTCCCGTGGCATGATCGCGTGTCACGATCACGCGTTTGGACGTTGCGCCGATCCGATCGCTTGAAATCCATGTTGCTACGCGTATTACACACTTAGATCGGACAAGTGCGGCGTCATCACCGCGCCGACAGTGAGCGTCCAAGCAGCGCGATACGCAGTCATGCTCATGCCACGCCACAGTGATCGGATACGAGCAAATGATACAAGTGTGGACGTACCTTTATAGGTTTTTCATACACGGAAATGGGTATGGAAACCAACTTCCTGATCTGATCTGATGATTGACTCTGCTGGTGTCGAGGCCGGGGTGGTGCGAGCTGTTTCCATCTCCTTCGAAGTGATATATTATTATTTGGTGATAGATTACTATGATAGATTAGATTAAATGCGAAATTGGACCTATATCCACTTAGCTACGCTCAATGTAAGAATACGTTACGTGATTCACTACAAAACATGACCTACGAAGATACAGAGAATTTACTCACTGTCGTGAAATAAATTTACGTTTTAGAATTATTTTTCAAAAGTAGTTTTTGTTAATTTTAGTATTTAAGTTACCGTAAGTTTTATTATAATATAGATGAATATTTATTTTAAAGAAAATTATGTAATGTGACGTGGACGTAAAGCAGAGACGCCTCTTTTGAGCTGGCACTGAAGAAAGTGTAGGAGTGGACAGTTGTTGTTATTCTGAAGAAATGGACACGTCATTTCGGGCTTGCGTGTTTGAAGGTGAGGCCTTGTTGATGCAAGCTGTTTCTTCCATCCAGAGTCGATATGTGATGCGGTGAACTTTTGTGGAATCCGTGGTGTTTGAAGACACAACGGATCATCAGACTCGTATAGCTTCAGGTCAGCTGTTTTTTTTTTAATCCTTATTTTTTCATAACTTTTCTCTGCATTATAATTTCCTGTTGTTGGTAATCAATTATACTATATGTCTGGTCAAGTTTATCTTTCATTTCTTGGATTGTTTGATTTAAATCTAAACTCACGTCCAGTTTCAGTCACAACTATTTCCTTGACATTTTGGTTCTGTAGGCGCCACTTTCCACACTTTACAGATCAATATGTGGTTTTAGCAGTTAGTATTACGTATGTATTTATATCAATCGCATTTAGTAAATATTGATTAAAAATAAGTTTATTAATTCAACAAATACGGAACAGTTTCAAATAGATACCTATCGCAGTGGTGCCATCTGGCCAATGTCCCCGGTCCCTCGTATATAGTACTTACGAGCTGCGCGCGCAGGTGTGCTCATCACTACCATCTGCGCAGTCGCGCGCGCCGTCACAGCGCCGGTCCAGGCTGACGCACGCGCCGTCCGCGCATGAAAATTCTTGCTTACTGGAAATAGATATGATATGCAAAATAAATTAGTAAACATACGAAAATTACTACTCTTAATTCCCGTTTTGAAAATATCTCTTACTTGCAACTTCGTTCACAGAGGAGAAAAAGTCATTATCACCATTTTTTTCTTGAGCGTATATAATCGGGTAAAAAGTATTCCATAACCATCTGTGGATACCTAATAATCGAAAAATATTAAAAAGTCAATACGAGTATTGAGCGCAGAAATTCTAGAAAAAGTGTATCCAGATTTTATTGCCTAACTGTCTCGTCATTTTTAGGCTCTGGTCCCACCAAGGGCAAGGAAGTGATTAGCTATTGGCGATTTTCTCGCCCAAGAAACTAACAAAAAATATAGATCCTGTGTTAGTAAAAGAGACACATATACTTATGCATAGTTCATCGCTGGCTTTTCACACTGCCGGCGAGAACACTCTCATATAATGTATCTCTTTTATTGACACGGAGTCTACATCTATTGTGCGTTTTTTGAGCGAGTTGGGCGAGAAAATAGTCGATAGTTGCTCGCTTTTTCGCCGGGCGGTGGGACTAGTGCCTTAAGGGCCTACTTCATCATTTGTAAATCACGCCCCAAACGCGGAGCCAGCCAATAAGCGTGATTTGGAATAAGGGACGCATTTATTGCATCAAAGAAAGAGAAAGCTAATACACTACATGCTTGGGGTTTTTTAGCGTAAGCGCCAGATGTAAAAGTACCATGAAATCGAAGATATTGTTATGTTTTGTTAACATTTAAGTTAATCACCTACAAGATAAAGGGAAGAATCACATTTTAACATAATTTAGCCGTTTATTAATCTGTCGTTTGTACAAACTAGACAAAAAACGGGAAATGAAGACGCGCTTTCGGATCACATTTTTTATCAAGGAAATTTTCATTAAACATGTTTCCGCGTTAATCACTGAATAGGTTATATAGTCAAGAAACACATATCTGTTTTATATACTAGATTTGACAATGAATGCGCAAGAAAACAGCTTAAATTTTCGAATCGAGTTGCGAGTAACAATTCAGTTAGTATAGTGTAAATACTTAAATAGATTAAATTATTTTGGAAAAAACCATTTTTACCTGCATAAGTTTATCCGGTCGGAATAGACTGCTGTCAACACGGGTGGCGAGGCTGAAATCAAGATATTACTTTGGTATCATATCATAGATAGATCATTAACAAAGTGACAACAAAAACCGGCCAAGTGCGAGTCGGACTCGCGCACCGAGGGCTACGTATAAACTATACGCTACAAATGGCCGTATCTATGACTATCCAGTGTTAGTGGAGCCCTACTCCTAAGCAAAATGTACGCGGTGCTCGATAATTTTATATTGGTTACTGATATAGACAGACAGACATAAAGTTATACTGTTTTAGTATTTTTTGTTATAGCAGTAAAGGAAATACATAATCTGTGAAAATTTCAACTGTCTAGCTATCACGGTTCATGAGATACAGCCTGGTGACAGACAGACAGCGAAGTCTTAGTAATTTGAGTCCCGTTTTACCCTTTGGGTACGGACTTAAAAAGGCAAAAATGCATGTTCTATCAAACGTAGACTTTGAGGCTAAAAAAGTGTTTTTTTTTTGCTAACACCAGACAAAACAATAGCAGTTAGATACACGTAATTCAATAAATAAATTTAAATAAAAAAAGAACCGACTTCAAAATAAACTAAAAAGCCAAAAATATCATTTTATATACGTTACGGATCACATTTGAATCACCTTTTGAAGTCGGTGCCATTCATTTATTACTATTAACACAGATGGCACGCAAGAACCGCGGCGGCGAGCCTTTAGTTATTACCTACCTTTTTTTATTATTATTTATTTATTAAACAAAGTACATATTTCTTATTTCTAAGACAGTTTCCTGCAAAACTGTATTGTACAGTTTGACTGCTGGCACGAGTCTCTATACTAATAATACTATAGAATATTTATTATTTATATACAATTATAGGATAAACGAATATATATTTAGTTATAGTAATTCGTATTTTTGTTGAATACAGAACTTTACTTCAGGTTTGGCACCGACTTCAAAAGGTGATTCAAATGTGATCCGTACCGTTCGTAAAAGATTATTTTTGGTTTTTTAGTTTATTTTGAAGTCGGTTCTTTTTTTATTGAATTTATTTTATTTTTTGCCTTTTAGTGATGGATTTTAGTGATATAAAGTATTTTTTAGAGTCCAGAATGGGGAGATTGAGGAGGATTTGATTGTAAATAAAAATCGAAATTATAAGAATTGGCTAGGTCAAAATCAAAATGCTTGCTGGTTAAAAAAGAATACGACTAACAGTCTCAACTTACCCATAATATTTAAAGAATTATCTCGCAACTATTGATCGTTAATAAGGACTTGTATCTTCCATAATCAGCTCACCATCATTAAATGATGACAAGCAGACGAAAATAACTGAAAAACTTTAGAAAAATATATACAAAACATTGTTATTGCCTATAATATTTGAGGGTTTCTCTCCATTTCCCTGGGATCCCATCATCATCCTGACTTGGTGATAAGGAGACCACCTCAGAGACACACTATAAAGAATATGACTAACAGTCTTAACGTACGTACCTATAATACATGTTATTTTTTAAGAATTATCCTGTAACTCTTAACCGTCATGGAGTTCTCTGGTTCTCCACTATCAGCTCCAGTTTGCTACCCTGATCTTAACTAACCTATAGATCTAAGCAAAATATGATAAAGAATTATATTGCGATTTGTGAATTAAATAGCACTGGTGGTTGAACCCTTATTTGTGACTGCTGGCTTGTGTCTTCATCATCAGTTTATCTTCGCCAAATGATGATTTTCGAGTGTAAATGCTTGTTTTTCTTTAATAAACACCGAAATCGCCATAGGAGTGCCCATAATATTTGAGGAATTCCTTCGATTCCTCATCGATCATCAGATCATCACCAAAATTTTATGGGATCAACTTGGAGATTCCTTTTCTTAACCGAAAAAAAAATCCAAAGCGACTCGCGATCCACGAATTAAATAACACTGGTAGAGCCCTCAGTGATAACTGATGGCTGGTGTCTTCATCATTGGTTTCTCTCCACTAAATGGTGATTTTCAAATGTAAATGCTTAAACTACTGTAATAAATACCGAAATCGCCATAGATGTGCTCATAATATTCGAGGAATTCCTTCGATTCCTCATGGATCCCGGCATCAGATCTTCACCAAAATTTTATGGGACCAATTTGGATATACCTACTCATGTACAAAAAAATAATTTTCCAAATCGTCGTGTAAATGACGGAGTTCTGAGGTAACAAACATAAAAATTAATAACAAAAAAAACATACAACCGAATTGAGAACCTCCTCCTTTTTTTGAAATCGGTTAAAAAGGCTTTATAGAGATAACCTTTAATTATGACCAAGGACCATTAATTAAAACACGAGGTCTGTTAATCTCGACCAAAAAACCGTTCCCCGATATGTACAACGCCATCTATAAAAAATATTATTGAAAATTATTCAATATCGCTTAAATAATGCTAGGAGTTATTTATTATTAGCTGTTTACGAACTAATTGTTACTGTATTACGTTTCTTCCTTAAATTATAATTTCACTAAAACATCACTCTTATTTTGTTTGAAATTGATTGATTTATTTGGATTTGATGATTGATTAACAAGATTCTCTTTTTGTTTGAAATAAGGTGCTTCCAGATTGGTCCCGTATAATTTAAGTGAAGATCTGATGATGAGATCCATGAGGAATTGTTCCTTCAATTGCTCAAATATTGTAGCCATACATATGACGATTTTGGTATTTTAAGAAATATATGAAGCGTTTGCATTCAGAAAGTGTAAATTGGTGAAGTGGAACTGATGAAGAAGACCACAGAAGGGAACTGGAACTCCTCAACGATACTTGATTTACGGGTCGCGACGAAATATATCTCGATTAAAATAGCTAAGCTGCTTCATAGTCGCAAATTGAAATAGTCCTGATGAGAATGGTACCATTGAATTGATTTGATGATGGAGCTGGAAGGTAGGCACCGGATCTCTTTAATAAATTAATGTATCCTAGCCGTGTTTAGGCTTGTTCGAATCGTCACGAGATATACTTTTAAGTAACGATTAACTAAAAAGTGTGAAATAAATTAACTTTTTAACATAAAATAAAACCGAGACCAAAAAGTAAAAAAATACTGCATTATTATTTAGTTTATTTTATTTGCTTACAATTAACCGTTTTTCTGCTCAATCTATACAGTTTAAATATATATACAATCAATGTTTTTTGGAGTCGATGCCATCGTGTCACATCTTACTAAAATCGTAAATTTTCTACGTTTTACACATTCTTTAGACAGTACTAACGCCAAAATAAGATTAACTGAATAAACTGTTAGATTAAGTAGAAGAACGTTTACTTGTAAGTAATTTGAAGAAGCTAAATTATGAGGTTATTTTTTTAATTTTTAGTGTTTTCTTAGACAATTTTGCATAGACATTAATCAATATCTTATTATTATTGAACCTCTTGGCTTTAGCCTTGTGCAGTATCTAGACCTAGGTGAAACTTAGCGTGCGCTAGCCTATTGTCTTTAGAAGAAAGCATGTCCTTTGCCTTGCCAAATCCGGGACAAGGACTGGGAGTAAGAATCTAAGAAACAACTAGATATTATCACAACACAATAAAGGGGCTTAATCGCGTATAAATATGTTCCTTCGAGACATGGAAGTAACGCCACGTCCGAAACGTCGAAGAATTACCAACGAAAGGTATAAATAAAATCATATATATACGCGATTAAGCCCCGTTAGCCCCGTAAGAGTGAAAATCGTGTTAGTTTAAATCAAGCTGGCGGTCCCGGGTCCGAATCCCGGCCAGGACAAGTGTTTGTGTGATGAGCACGTATCTTTGTTCCTGGGTCTTGGATGTAATATATATGTATTATAATTTATCTATATATTATGTCGCTTAGTACCCATAGTACAGGCTTTGCTTAGTTTGGGACTAGTTCGATTTATGTAAGATTGTCTTGTAAGTCTTGTTTTGTAACCACCAGATATTTTGCAAGTAAACATTACATCTATACAATAAAATGGTAGAGTACTATAACAAGTTTGTAAAATGAAATGTCTGTTTGTACACTCAAGGTATTTTCATAAAACCGGCCTAGTGTGAGTCGGACTCGCGCACCGAGGGTTCCGTACAAAATATACGCTACGAACGGCCGTTTCTATAAAAATCCAGTGTTAGAGCCCTACTCCTAACCAAAATGTACGTGGTGCTCTATCATTGTATATTGGTTACTAATATAGACAGATAGACATATAAAAAATTTTAAATAAAAAAAGAGTCGACTTCAAAATAAACTTAAAAGCCATAAATAATATTTTATGTACGGTACGGATCACATTTGAATCACCTTTTGAAGTGGGTGCCAAACTATTCATTTATCACTATTAAGAACCGCAGCGGTGAGCCTAGTTATTATCTACCTACATATATATTTAGTCATAGTAATTCGTATTTTTGATGAATAAAGAACTTTATTTACTTCAGGTTTGGCACCGACTTCAAAAAGTGATTCAAATGTGATCCGTACCGTACATAAAATATTATTTATGGCTTTTTAGTTTATTTACAAGTCGGTTCTTTTTTTATTTAAAATTTTTTATTTTTTGCTTTTTAGTGATGGATTTTAGTAGTGATATAAAGTCTGTTTTAGAACCCAGAATGGAAAGATTGAGGAGGCACTTTGCACGCATCTCGAGTCTTCGGAAGTAAAAAATGTAAAAGTTGGTTAGTTCATTATACCTTCCATCATCACCTCAGCATGAAATGATGACAACCAGAGGAAAACAACTGATAACTTTAGAAAAATATAGACAAAACATTGTTGCACATGTTGTAATACACTTTTGAATATATTAACTACATCTTGCGTTACTTCGTCGTCAAAAACATCTGTAGGTATTGCACCGGTTGCAATGACATGACTCCATTCTTCTGTATCTATGTGATAGGAACATAAGTTCGTGTTTGGCGGTAAATAAAAATTATGTTTACACAACAACATCGCCCTATGAAAATCTGAAGGGTGGTGGAGATCTTCTTCATAACACCAGTTAAAGAGACATTTATGAATATTCTGTATCGGCAACCAGTTGAGGAAACAGAATTATTTTACGTGATTCGAAACCAGATTTCTACAAAAGAAAAATAATTCTGTTTCGTCAACTGGTTTCGAACCTGTGGTTTCAAAAACGGCCGAAGGGGACAAAATTCCGGATTTGCGAATATGTTTTTTACAGAGGTTATGATTTGGTTTTTTTTGTCAAATCTTTATAAATAGAAACTTATTGTTAACAATAGGAAATGGCTTGTGCCTCCATAATCCGCTAGCCCAATATTACAGGGTTCTATGTTTTACTTTTAACGAATTGAAGTTTGAATATTGTCATAGTGACGTATAGTCTTATTTCAACTACCCTGAAAATGTAACATTAAACCATATTATATTGGGCTGTATCTCAGCCTCGATTCGCACTTGGCCGGTTTTTAGGGTTCCTTACCCAAAGGTAAAACGCGACTCTATTACTCAGACTTAGCTGTCAGTCTGTCTGTCACCAGGCTGTATTTCATGAACCGTGATAGCAGGGGCTCCCATTCTCTAACAGATATTTTTAATGCTAACAATCACCAATAGATAGCGCCATAAGTAACAATTTCAAATTAAACAATATAAATATATCGAATTTAAGAGAAATATGGGACTTAAAATAAAAATTTGTATATTTTACGAATAAACATCCACATTAACACTAATTATATGCATAATTCTGATTAAAACAAAAAACCATTAAAAACAGATTTTCAACATGACAATTCAAGCTCCGCTCGAGCTTTGGACCTCTCATATTTGTTTACAGTAGCGACACTAGATGGCGCTTGATCTGAAAACTAAGCTTAAGATTGTAGACATTAGCCTAAACTGAGGGCCTACTACGAAACCCGAAAAACGAAGTTCGTAACGTGCTGTCCCTCTCGATCTCAGGTTATACTCTATTTGACTGAGCGGGATGGCGCCATACGAACTTCGTTTTTTGAATTTCGGAGTAGCCCCTCTGGTCGAGACACGCAT
Source organism: Hedya salicella (assembly GCA_905404275.2). NCBI lineage: Eukaryota > Metazoa > Arthropoda > Insecta > Lepidoptera > Tortricidae > Hedya > Hedya salicella. Next base: position 48,839,921 of record FR990097.1, on the reverse strand, counting down.
GCCATTATCTTCGAACGATGTACATAAGAAAAGGATGGCATACATAATATCTCACCCCGTCTCCATGATGGTGTACTTCGTACAAGTACGGTAAACAGCACGCGTTTCGTAACAATACAATACATAAATAGGCCAGTAAGTGGACCGTGTATTACATTGACAAGTTTTGATAATTCATAAGTGCTTGGCTTTTGTTTCGTGAATAAATAATGTCTATTTAACTATTTATAAATAACAAATTTCAGAATGATATGTCGTATTTATATTTTTTATATACATTAAATATAGAATGGATGTCCGAAATGTTATTTACTGTGTGCTGATAACTATTTAATAATACTGGTATAGAAAATGTAATAAAAATACTTTTATGGAACCACGAGATAAAACGCAGTCGTTATAAATTGAATGATACAATTTGGATGTGGTTAAAATGATTTTCTATGAGTTTGTCGTAACTAGTTGAATATGTATAAAAAAAAAAAAATAAGAACTGTGCTGAAGATTTTTTTTCTTTTTTCTTCACAGCTTTACTAGTATTGCATGAAAATCCTTAATTTCGCTATTAAATAATCTAATCAATTGATTTAATCGTCATACACTTTAAAAAGTTTTATTTATTTTAAGTTAATTTTAATAAGACTTTTATTGTGCAATTTATTTAAAAATTGGCTAATTTCAAATTTCGCGCGTCGCGGCAAGCGGCGAAGTGGCGCGCGCCAGAGTTTAAAATGTCATTGTAAGTAATATTTGAAATGGGATCATTATAAATGTATTGAATTAGCGATAAAATGGACTAGGTACATATATTAGGCGTGTTTTGAATGATAAAATGCTTATTATTATTTTGATACTAAAAATACGAATAGGTAAGTATATAATAAGTAGATACATGACGAGTTTACGAGTAGTTAACCTAGTCTCAATCTGTTGCCAATTAATTCAACAAGTTTTGCAATACGAGCGGTGTACCTATCAAATTTTCATTATTGTGGCAAGATTTTAAGTACTCGTAGGTACTACTCTTTGCAACGTTTTCATGGGCGGACTAAGCTGATTGATTGCAATCAGTTGCCACTATCAAAACTAAGGTAAGTAAGATATCAGTTGACGATAGGGAATTTAATTTTATACCCAACTAGAAGGCGCCCGCAACTTCATTCGCGGAGGAGAAAAAGTCATACTTAACCCTACGTTTTTTCTTCAGCGTACCTAGTCGGGTAAAAAGTATCCTATCCGGAGATACTCTGCTACTCGTGTACCAAAAATATTTGAAATCAGTTTAGCCGATTTTGCGTGATGAAGCCACAACGACACATACAAACATATAAAAAATCTAGAAAATATATTTTTCTTTTTAGTGACCTCCAAATAGTCCGTTACGAAAATATCTTCAACTAGCTACTGCCCGCGACTTCGTCCGCCTTAAATTCGTTTATCGCGAATAAGGGTATTTTTCCGGGATAAAAAGTAGCCTATGTCCTTCCCCGTGGCTCAAACTATCTCCATACCAAATTTCATCCAAATCGGTTCAGCGGTTTAAGCGTGAAGAGGTAACAGACAGACAGACAGACAGACAGACAGACAGACAAACACACTTTCGCATTTATAATATTAGTATGGATGTACAGAATAGTATAGATGACGATGACAAAAAGTTTGTAAGAAAATACAAATCGCATCAACCGGGGGCAGAGGGGCTATTCTGAAAGTCGATATTCGAAGTTCGTATCGCGCCATCCCTCTCGCTCTCATGTTAAACTGTATTTGAATGAGCGAGTTGGCGCGATACGAACTTTGAATATCGAATTTCAGAGTAGCCCCTCAAGGCAGCATCGGTCAAGGCCACGCGGCGGCGGGCCGGCCGATTTCATACTTACATTTACTTGATTGGTTGAAATAGGAACACATCGCTGTCCCATCGCTGTCCCATCGCAGTCTGTAGTACTCGTCCCACTCAAGCAGTACACATCGTTTTTTATTGGCTTTTCGGCGCATTAATCTGCACTTATTTTATATTTTAAGAAAATAAAAAGTAGTTAAAGCTAAGGTTTAGTAGGTTTTTTCTATACTTTGCCAACGAAAAGAAGCACATCATCATCAGCCTATACACGGTGCCCGCGAGGAATGGGAAAGATTTTATAACCACGCATTCCTGAGGCCATTACAAAAAATTTAATATGATATCAGGTCAAATTCAGCAAAAAAAGAAACAATCTAGTTAAGCCGATTTTTGTACATAAAAATTGAATATTTCATTTTTGCTTTCGCTTCTGTATGAAAATTATCCCTTTCAATAAAATGGTAACGAATTGTTTTTCCAAAAAAAAGGATGAGTTTAGAGAGTAGTAGCTGTCACTTTGAAGTCTGTCAATAACGATGCGAATCTAGGCAACATATGTGGCAACGTCGCGATAAAAAAAGCTTAATGTACTGACAGTACAGTAATCACAATAAATTGTTAAAATGAAAATTGATAATATCTTTAAAGCTAAGCCGGAATTGCCTGGGATTCATCATATAACAGTTTTTGCTTCTAATGACCTAAGGAATGCGTGGTTAAAATCTTTCCTATTCCTCGCGGGCACCGTGTATATACGTCCCACTGCTGGGCATAGGCCTCCTCTCTTGGATGAGAGGGAATGGAATTTAGTCTCCGCGCTGGCCCAATGTGGATTGGAGACTTCACTTCACCCTTGAATTTCTTCGCAAGTATGCAGAAAAGAAGCACTTTATGAAAATATGCGTTTTTATAAAAATCAGTTCTTGTCTATTGACCCCCGTTTACGGTACCTACTTTCAGTTTAATAGTAGCAGTACTTTGTTATATTCTTATTAGTTTAATAGAAATAAGGTAAAATCACAAACGTCACGGTCTAATCGTATTTACAATAGAGTACATGCATGAATTTTTTAATCACTTTTCTTAAATACATATCAAAATACCGTAAAAACGATTTCAATATGTGAACTTAAAATTGAAATCGGCCAAGAAATACGCATAATATAGGCATTTTAAACTAGTTATTAGACAGAGAGGTTCTATATGCACTGTACGTCACAGTGCACTCCGGCCATATAAATAAACTCCATATTAAATTCTGTTTTGCAAGAAAGAGATAGAATTAAATGTTTGATTGTTCTAATTTTTTCTAAATCACATTCATTCTTAAATTGTAATTTTTGACTACGAGTATATAAATTATACTATTCTTTTGTTCCAAAATAATAGAACAAATTAATTTATAAACTCAAATAGTACCTAAGTTCGTAACAAACTAATAACTTACTAGCTGTAACTTAAAATAAATATAAATGATGATTATTTATAAACTTGATATCATTTTAGTTCATCTTTCGTGGTTTCAAATCTTAAATTTGGAACTCAGCGGTGAGAGAGTACCTAAATAGGTTTTAATTTGTACTCGATCGGTAAGCGACCAGCGCGGTACGGCGCGGAGCGCGAATTTTGAAATTTGCGAAACTATCTCTTTGTAATTTCAATAAATTGCATAGTATAAATCATCCTGTTTCCTGTGTGTGGTAGTTGAGTAAATTGATAAGACCATATAAGAACAAACTAGAAACAAAAAGGAACTAATAATTGTTTACGATTTCTGTCATGGTAACTACCATTGCGCAAATTTTATTTTATTTTAGCCAGTCACAATACCTACAGCCAACATCCCAATTAAACAGGCTATACTTGAAAACCCACGAATCGAAAAATATTGATATTCTATGTTCTTAAGTAGTTGATTTGATTTGATTTGATATGGTTCTGTATGTACCTATTGTGTGTTTATAGTCGCATCAGCCATCACCAGTTTTATTACTGGCGATATCGATACTTAAGACTTTGTCCACCCAAGGATAGTAAAATAATACTGAAGTAAGTATGTCCGACTCCCCCTAAGCACCAAGTCAAACCAAAACAAACTTTTCTTTCATGTACGTGGAATGGGCTCGAAAGCGACGCATGAGGAGCATCACTTTTCTGCGAGACTTACGAATAATAAAAATAGGTAGCCATTTCCAAAGCTTCATTCGCGTCGAACCATGCATAAGTTGGGATTAAGTGCCATCTGCCGACCCTGTGATGTCTTAGTTATCGTATCCCCAATTCTTCACTAGATGGCTATAATGTGCGCACGATCTCGTTATTGCCATCTGGCGGAGAACCAGGGAAAACAATATAGCCAGTTGTATAGCCAGAGTTCGAGACGTTCAATTTTGTTGTTCGACATTGAGTGTCTGTTCTAGTATAGTAGTCTGTGGTGATAGCTAGAAAGTTGAAATTTTCACAGATGATGTATTTCTGTTGCTTCTATACAAATACTACAGATACAAAAAACAGTATAATTTAATATGCATAAACATGTGTGTAGATATATGTGGCGCTCTGGCCGTTACAGAGTATTTGACGCTGACTGTACAACATAATTTCCATATGTTTTATTTGGTCTATACATTTATACGTTGTTCATCCTTACTTGTCCTAAATTGTAAACAACATTCTCACCTGAAAGAACTTCCTTTTTGTCTTAAACTCCTTTTTCCTCGTAAATAAAGTAACAGGAATTAATACTTTTAGTGCCATGTTGCCAATTGGGTACTTGACTGACAGATCAAATCAGTTCCTTTTTATAAACTGTCAAAACGGTCAGAAAGTATGAAGTTTGAAAGGAAAAAAGGTTTATGACGTCATAATTCTGTTCGGTCAAATTGCCTCCTTATTTATAGTTTTTGATCATTTTAAAATCGCCAAAAGCTTAAAAATAAGTAGTCATGAATGTTTAACCATTTAACTGCAAGCGTGACATCATTTATGTTGACTTCAGGAAAGTACCCAATTTCATACATCAAATTTATTTCCCTGCGAGAAAAGAGCTGGTATTGGCATTAAATGCATATTTTTAGGTTAGAATATTGTTTATTATTTAGGACAAGTAAGGATGAATGGAGTATCGCTGGTTATTTGTGTTCATTAATGATTAATGTTTGTATTTACGAATAAGTTGTGAGCTGCATGGCTAAACAACATGTTTATTTTTTTATTCTAGGTTAATGTACCTACTCTCACATCTAACTATAACAAGATAATTATACTAGTAACGGTCTTTTAAAGCCAGTTATATGACCTTAAATCACTGCTCTCATGTTTTGCATCTCGTTCTGTCCTCGATTCAGTATTAAGAAGAAACAAAATATGTATTGTACCCGTCTCTTTTTTCCTCTTATGAATTGATTATGAAATGACACGTAGCTTAGATACTAATACCTACTTATTTTTATCTACGTTAAGGTGCGTTCACACTTGTATCATTTGCTCATATCCGATCACCGTGCCGTGGCATGACTGCGTATCGCGCTGCTTGGACGCTTACTGTCGGCGCGCCGATCATGCCGTACTCGTCCGATATAACTGTGTGATACGCGTAGCAAAATGGATTTCGAGCGATCCGATCGGTGCAACGTCCAAACGCGTGATTGTGACACGCGATCATGCCACGCGACGATGATCTGATACGGGCAAAAGATACAAATGTGGACGCACCTTTAAGTGCATACTGTTAACGCAAAAAATATTTTTGTAAAATTTATGCAAATTTTAAATTCTCAACTGAATAAAACCATGGGCGACGTCGTAATACCTCATTATTAATTAAGCACAATTATTAGTATGTATATATAACTCTTCTATTTTACGGTAATATAGTGGTCATTTTTAGTAAGTAACATAGTTGTTTTTTCTATAAACGTATGGAAGAAATTTATTGCATTGAAAGATCCATTAACCAGCACAATAATTATTACAATATATTAATTACAATATTAAGATCCCTTAATTATTTATTATTTTAGGTCCTGGCCACTTCAACATTGGTCTTACTTATTGGCATAGTATAAAATACAACCACTTGAAAACTACATAAAAAATAATAAAATGTAACCCTAAAAATAACTGATCGTGATCATATTTGTTTTTAAATTACGTACCGACGTAGCTTAAAAGCAAACACCTACCGGGGCATGCATAAAAACATAGGTTATCACAATTAAGTTTGCACCTCACACAAGCGAGATGACATTGATTTCAGGAGCAAATTTAACCTAACCAGACTATAATATAGAACAATAATAATTTCAAACCAAATTCTATAAACAAACAATCTCAACGCAACGGTCACGTTTATACTTCTGATAGACGTTATATTTAATCACGTTATTTATATAAAAAACTCACCAAAAAACGCCAAAACAACCAAATAACGTAACATGATTAACTTTTTAAAACACTTATCACTTTTAAACTTGTGTCACATCTCTTCACTAAACTTATAAAGTGAATAACAGTTAATACACTTATAAAGTCATTAGTTTGATATAAAACCTACGTCACGCACACTCGAAACCCATCTTCGAGGGAAGTCCACTGCAAACTGAGCAATACCAGTTTGATGTCCATTTTCCTGTTACGCGTTCGAGACTCGTTTTGTTCTTAATTTGTTTTTAGCATACGCTATTTAATTATCCAATGTCAATGGTCTAAGGTTTTTAGCCGGCTTCACCAAACATTGGTTTTTGAACCAATTGAAGTTTATATATATATACTAAAAGATGCCCGCGACTTCGTTCGCGGAGGAGAAGAATTCATAACCCTCTTTTTTGCTTCAGCTTAGTAGGCTAAAAAGTATCCTATAGCTATCCATGAATAGCCAGCTACCCGTGTACCAAAAATAGTTGAAATACGTTAAGCCGATGAAGCCACAAAAACTACAAAAAATTAAAATTGCGATTCAGTGACCTCACAATAGTCCGTTACAATAGTGTAATTTCTTAATATCATCAACATTTCATTTTTAACTTGATAATAGTATAGATAAAATATCATTTACTTTGGGAAACTGAAACAACTATAAAAAAATCTGTATCAGCCAAATTGTGCGTGTCTTGGGTGACGTCACGAGCTATGCGTTACGTAGTTCTTTTTTGTTCCATGTCCATGGATAGGATTTAATTTTAATATATCTAGTCTGATTTATTGTTTCACATTGACAAGGCGAACTGCGGCGGATTATCCCAATATTATTAAAGTTTTATTTCACAAAGATTAATCTCGATACTCATCTGGAATTTGGTCAGTTTATTTTAATACAAGGCAAAATATGTGCTATTCATTCATCTCGAGCCCTTATACGGAATCCGACGCACACTTTACCATTTTTTGTTTTACTTTACAGTTTAATAAAACTATAATTGACACTTATAAATATTTTTACGAAACAAAGCAAAAACATAAAAACACGCATTCAAGACAAAAAAAAAATGCATATTACCTTCGATTATTTTGTACGTTTATATTAACAGTTTATTTTGATATCCTTCAGTTAAAAGGTTATACATAAAAACTTTGACAATATACATATCGCCATGATGCCGGGGTACAAACAAACATCAACATTTTATTTTGTCCTTTAGTAAGATAAGTAATAAAAAATATTGGACACGTATTTTTTGCTTTGAAAATCTATACTTCTATACTATTTATAAAGTTGTATAAATGAAATGTCTGTACACATTGAAGATGTTTTAAAAAAATATATTGTAACGAACTATTTGGAGGTCACTGAAAAAAAAAAATTCATTTAATTGTTTTATAAAAATTTCTTCAATGTCAATAGACAATTAATTTTTCGTCTCTCCTGTTCGGAAAGTTAAATTTTCATGGGTATCTAGCCGGGTGGAAAATAGCTTTTCCGTCCCTAGGGTGGAAAGTATTTGATTATTACGAATAGCCACAGAGTCGAAGATTGAGTTACGTCATATTATTAAAATAAAAGTTTGATGATGATGATGATGATGGTAATGGTGATGTTTTTTTTTTTATTTTCCTCTCAGTCGAAATGAAAAGTAGAGTTTTTAACTTGGGTGAAATTACCCATTTCACCCTCAAACTATTGGCGCTCTCACGTCGTTCGAGCGTCAGAAATATCTCGGGTGAAATGGGTCGCTTTCAACCCTTGGTTAACAATCTCCTATTTACAACTTTATAAAAAAAATGTTTATATCGGACTACATGATCCATAGATTGTTAGTAATACAGAGACTTACATAACTACGTTAGTACGGAGGCTTAAATGTAAGGAGGTACAGTGCCTCACAAACACAAATAATACGAGTACCGAGTACAGATTTTTTGCTCCTAATGAACTAAGGAATGCGCAGATAAAATCTTTCAGGTTCTTCGCGAGCACCTTGTATAATCTACGTATACACACGAGGTCAAATGTACGGGATAACCCGGATATATAACAGCGGCGTTCAAATGACTGATGACGTCATGAAACAATGTTGATCGATTAAAATTCGTGTTGCATTTGGGCCGACGATATTCCGATTAATGACTCCTGTTTGTGTTATTATTAACTCGTTATCTAGGTTCAAGTCAGTCGTGAGATATATCGACTTTGACTTATAATATAACTGTTTAATAATAACAAGCTTGCATACATAAGAGTACATGTACAGTACTGCGCGATAAATAATGCACATCTTTGGAAAGAGACAATTGGGATGTAGACTATACTCAAATAATAATCAATTTTTGATGCAAAATGGTAGTTTTTATCACGAAAATCCTCAAAAAAAACTTTGAGTTCGATACCTTACGTGTAACTTGTTTTATGATCTTTTAAAAATAGGTGGGAAAGTCAATTTAAAGTATGAAAATACATATTTATAAATAATAATACCATTGAATAACCCATGAAATGTATGGGAACTTTTGTTATGAAACCGTTTCGATGTAATATATACGCAAGTTTTAACATAGCTGTAGAACACAGTTCTTAATTTCCCCATACACGGTAAGAAGGTGTGACGTCACCTTCATAGAGTTTAGTATGGAGCGTTTTTGGGAAAGTTCAAAAATGTGATTCAAACGTTGTTGTACCTTGGGAGTTTTTATGACATTGAAGTTGTTTTTCAGTATTTCTGTTGTTGAAAGGTCGTTCTATAACTTACCACAGAAACAAGTTATCAACATCCCTATTGGCTGATTTCGACGATTTCCGAACACAGACGATTGTCCATCAATATTGTATTTATTCAGTGACATTTCATGTATTATACAGTTTATATAAAGTTGTAAAAATGATTGTAACGGACTATTTGGAGGTCACTGATACGAAAAAAAAATGGTTTTGTATGTTTGTATGTGTCGTTGTGGCTTCATCACGCCAAATCGGCTACACAGATTTAAATTATTTTTTGTACACGGGTAGCTGAGTATCTGCAGATGGTTCTAGGATACTTTTTACTCGTCTACGCTGAAGAAAAAAAGAGGGTTATGATTTTTCTCCTCCGATGACGAAGTTGCGGGCATCTTCTAGTATTACGTTTACATTCATATGTTAAAAAGGCTCCAGGTACAAAGCCTTTTTCGTTCCCTACATGAAATATTATGAAACATTGAACTTTTGAAATTGTTCTTCTAAAGGTGCGTCCACATTTGTATTATTTGCTCGATCACATCTTTGTTCCGTGGCATGATCGCGTGTCACGATCACGCGTTTGGACGTTGCGCCGATCCGATCACTCGAAATCCATGTTGCTACGGACGAGTGGGGCATGATTGCCGCGCCGTCAGTGTGCGTCCAAGCAGTGCGATACGCAGTCAAGCCACGGCACGGTGATCGGATACGAGCAAATTATACAAGTGTGGACGCACCTTTATGTAGCTACTCCTTTTTTCTTGTCATTACTCCAAGTTTTTCTTCTAGTTAAGACTATCATCCATATAGATAATATTGTTTTCAACACACTTGCTCGTAAAATAGCTCTTATTATACCGTTTTTATGGCTGTAATCCAGTCCATTACACACGCGTGTTTTTTACATTACATAATCACACTAGTGCCTTTTCATTACAGTTTTTTTTAAACTTCAGCAAATAGGTTTTAGGTACAAGAAACATTTTGGGTTATTTTAATAAATCTAAACTGGTCCTTGTAAAAAGCAATTAATTTCAATAAATTATAAAGATTTTAAAAATAAAATAACATTTTGATTGTATTAAATTGATATAATTATTCATGGTGAAGGATTAACACCTTCACATATCCCACCGTCCCGGGGAGGCCGCAGGTAGCGTAGTGCACTGCACAAAACTACTCCTACCTAGCGTACAATGGTCCCTACCTGCACAGGGAATCCCTTACAAACAAATCCTGAATGGCCTCATGCTATGAGATAATATATAAAGTATGCTTATTTTTATATTACCGAAAAAGTTGATTGACCCAATTGTCAATATTTCACATATAAATAATTATATGCATTTTATGTTTATATATAATGAAAATAGATTTTCTTTTCATAAATGGTGGATGATCCTGAATAACCACTAACAAATTATAGAGCTCTACTCTTCACCCGAACCACACGTATGATTACAGATTCGTCGGTGATCTTTTATAGAACGAAGACTTGCTTCTTCCCTCTTCTCTCTCGTAGTCTTCGCGATCTGCCGCTCACTGCTGTTTCTGACGACCTGTCAGACGATTTCCGGGGCGCCGTAGGAATGCTAAGATGCGACGATGACGTATCCCTGCGTTGCTAAACTCACACAAAGCGTGAGATAATTCATATAAGAGAATATCACGATTATATGAAACGATGCCGATGGCAAATTAAACAGTTCCACCGACCGTTTAGCACAATGTCAAGACGTTTCGCGTCTCGGAATATTATATAAGCACTTTTCCAAATCAGATCATCGTGGCATGCAATCAAAATACGTGCAGCGTCGTAATTAATTATTCAATTGATATTTATGTTTGAAGGCACATTTGTTTGCTTCCATTTTACGATCTGTTTTGCATAGTAATCTTATACGTATGAATAATGTGGTGATGTAAATTATACGTATTGAAATAATAGCATCACCGTAAAATTGCTTGCCGTGCGACGCTCACGTTTTTCTTTCTTATCTCGGAACCAATGTGAGACTCTTACCTCTGCTGAACTCGTTGTGTGAGGACCGCGCGTCAGTCACCAAATGTATCCGCCTGGAGTCACGTGCTCCACTCGATGTACTGGTCTTACTCAAACCCATTGCCGCCTCCACCAAGCGTGGCGTGCGGAGCCCCCGCACTTCCACCAACTTGTGGGGTGTAGCAGTTGGTGGGATACATAAAAGTAGCTGGTACGGGTTTGATGCTTTCTATTCAACGTCTATCTTAAGACCAAGGATAAAGCTGGTACGAGACAGCTGACGTTCCTAATTTAAACATATACTACTTTTACCTACGGCCTAACTGTCTCGTATTCATGGTGAAGGATTAACACCTTCATAATACTATTGTGAAATGCCGGAAGATTCAGATTTAGATTTGTAAAAGTGCCCCTGTGGCCTACTACAGACTAAACTATTTGAATTTAAATTTACTTTTGTAAGTTTAGATTATGTTTTTTTGGAGAACTAAGCATTAAGTTTAAGATAGTTTAAGTACTAATATTGAAATAGTTAAATGACTGACTGTTGAGTTTGTTTCGGCTTTTTCCCAACAGTGGTCATCTCTTGCGAAATGCTGTAAGGTCAGACTTGTAAAAGTGGCCTAGCGGCCTACTTACAGAATAAAACTCATTATCTCATTATTTATTTAAGTGTAAACACGTTCGTGGTCAAATAAAAACTGTACACGATAAAATCTGGTCACGCCTGATCTGGTATATTTTTTGTATCAACTGCTTGTTTAGAAACAGCGCTTTTCTTTAAATTATCAATAGATATAATACTATAAAATATAAATACAATCATATTAAAATACATGAGCATGTGTGAGTTTTCGCGTTATACATTCCAACATACTTCAAATTTTTGTCCAACATTGTTTGACAATTATCATTCACTTTCTACTACAATACCATAACTGTATTTACATTTTAACAAAACAAGGTGTTTTACGCTTTTTACAATATCATCTGACCAAAAAGTTACAATAGCTGACTGATTTCCACTCTGGGTAGCCAGCAAGACTGTCCATTTCAAGCAGTGAAAGTAGTTTTTGTATGGACGACAATTAAGTGACAAATATCAGTTAAAAAGTAAAGTAGTAAATATCTTCTAACCACCCCAAACAGAAGACAATAAAAAAAAGCTGGTTATTCTGAAAAGACAATTTAATAAAGCTTTAAATAACTCTTCGGACCCTTACAAAAACCTTATATATCTAACAAACAAAAAGTCAAAAAACTACGCAAATACTAGCTGAAATCTCTGAGCGCGAATGTTTTAGGATACAAATCGTCCTTTCCTAGGAAATGCCTGTAAGTACTATACTATTTATTATGCATATAACCCGTAAGTTTCTTTACTACAGGCCTAAATAACTTTTCACTCAGTGCCGCGCTGGTCTCCCGGACGGCCGCACGCCTGTCGAGTTCAGACGACAAACTTCGTCACGAAAACTTTGCTAGGCACCGTACGAAATAATTTTACGTAACATAGGCAGTTAAAGTTTATTGTGACGCTAAGAGGACTGCATTTTAAAAAAGTTTTTGGATAGCAGGTACTGATAATAGTAAGTGAAAAGAATATACACGAAACATTAGAGATAAAAGGTAAAATTAAAATTTTAAATTTCGAAATTGAAATAAACATTAAATAATTTTACGTAATATAGGCAGTTAAAGATTATAGTGACAATAAGAGTACTACATTTTTAAAAAGTTTTTGGATAGCAGCTACTGATTTTAGTACCTAAGTGAAAAGAACATACACGAAACTTAGAGCTAAAAGGTAAATTTGAGCTAAAAGGTGAAATTGAAATAAACAATAAATAAGTGCGGACAAGGTCCGACAGTCAAGATTCCAAGGACCAACGATTCAATTATAATAAAATAAACTATCAAATTGATGAAGAAAAAACATTTATTATAAAGTTGTAAAAATTAAATGTCTGTACATTGAAGATATTTTCAAAAAAATATTGTTATGGACTATTTGGAGGTTATTAAAACGAAAAATATATTTTTTGGATTTTATGTATATTTGTATGTTTGTATGTGTCGTTGTGGCTTCATCACGCAAAATCGGCTAAACGGATTTCAACTATTTTTGGTACACGGGTAGCTGGGTATCTTCAGAAGGTTATAGGATACTTTTTTTCCGACTATGCTAAAGAAAAAAGAGGGGTTATGACTTTTTCTCCTCCGAAGTTGCTGGCGCCTTCTAGTAACTTATAATACATATAAAATACTCATTTTAGTATCATAAAACCGCCAAACTATAGTGATTTTTGTATCTATATCACAATAGATACTAATATGGTGTGAATTTACCCGCATTAAATACAGAGAAACACAAAACAATGTGTTTCATATAAAACACCCAACTATAGTCCAAAATTCACTCAACTACGGTCCAAATTAAACAGGACTTTGCTCGCCTAGATCAAGATGCTGGTGTCTTATTTATTATTATTAAATAGGTTCCCGCCACTTCATTCGCAGACGAGAAAAAGTCATTATCCTTATTTTTTTATTCAGCGGAATCAATTAGTATTTGATCCTCTAATATGGTAGGATACTATATAGTAGGGTTGGCAACCCTATTTACTGCATACATGCGTCAGTGACGCTTCTTTTTACGTTACGTACTTGACTGAACCAATATCGTTAATGATATTTCCCATAAGTCTTTTAGAGTAAACAACACAATTATGCTCTAAAAGACCTAAATTTGGGTCAAACGATATTGTTTAGCTTCGCTACGGCAGTTTGGAAGTAAACATTGACACTTATTGCCGGTAAACTACAATTATTATTGTGACCTAGTGCCTGCTGATGTTTTAATGTTGGTCATACTAAATGGTGATTAAATAAATGTATAGGTCAGCTATTTTAAAAAGTGCTCAGCTTAATCCCCTTTTGTATTTTTTTAACTGTCAAATCCCATACAAAGCTCAAAGTGAACCCAGGAACTGCCAAATAAGTAAGCAAAATCCAATTGAGATACGAACTGTCATTCAAAAAACGAAATGTGATTCAAAAGAGATCTGTCAAAATTGCGACGCCTATTGCAAATTTGTCATTGACGTATCCATGTAGTAAATACCTTTTAAGTGTCAAAAACTGACGTAATTAGGAATCTAATATCTCTGAGCGGTAGGGAAGGAATAATTGGGTACTTTCCTGTAGCTTGCAGTTAAATGCTATTTCTGAAAAGACGTAGAAAACATTCATGAATACTTACTTTTAAGATTTTGGCGATTTTAAAATGATCAAAAACTAAAAATAAGGAGGCAATTTGACCGTATAGAACTATGACGTCATAAACCGTTTTTCCTTTCTAACTTCATACTTTCTGACCGTTTTGACAGTTTATAAAAAGGAACTGATTTGATCTGTCAGTCAAGTACCCTATTGGGATGTTTACTATAATAGTATAGATTTCTATCATAGAAATTACCTTTTCGCATTTTTTTTTAATTTGAGTAAAGTTAACATCCGAATTATAGGCAGTTTCGCTAGGCTAAACATGCGATGGAAGGTAGGACATAATAAATAGGATGTCCTCCTTTGTCTACCACCGGCGGCTGTCCCAAGGGAACCGCGGCTGGCACATCTATAATTCAGTCTCGGTTCGTTCACCTTCCTGGCAAACTCCATTGTCCTGTAATTTGTCAATACAATTGTAAATAAATTGCCGCCTGCAGTATTTCCGGACCGATGCGACCTTCAAGCCTTCAAGAAAAGAGCGTACTCCCACCTGAAAGGCCGGCAACGCACTTGTGACTCCTCCGGTGATGCAAGTGTATATGGGCTACGGTGATCGCTTACCATCAGGCGACCCGTCTGCTCGTTTGCCTCCTATGTCATTAAAAAAAAGCTAGGCGGTCTCGGGTTCGAATCCCGGCTAGGGCAAGTGTTTCTGTGATGAGCACGAATGTGTGTTCCTGGGTCTTGGACGTTTTCTATGTATTTAAGTATTATAAATTATCTATATATTATGTATATCGTCCCCTAGTACCCATAGTACAAGCTTTGCTTAGTTTGGGACTAAGGTCGATTTGTGTAAGCTTGTATCTGTGTTTATTATTTATAGCAGGATATCACATGGCTTGCCGGAAGGTATTTAAGTTGGGGGTAATTCCGAATGATTTTTGATGCAGGATAATTACGAAAATCACTTCTTTCATACCAGAATTAAAGTACAATAGGCTCTGCAAAGCTTCTTAGTGTCAAACACGTGACCATTGGATGGCTCTAAGACGGTGAGCATTGTTATGGCCTCTGGTATTACGGAATTATGAGCAGTTTTTCGAAATTATCCCAATGCACCTTTGAAGGCTTTTAAGGGGCTGTAAATTTTTGACTGTTTTTGGGAAAAGGTCCCACTTTGTCGATATGGAGTTATGAGTACTTCCTAATACTACAGATCATACGCTATCTTTTAGTGAAAGATATATGTTTCTAGGTGCTATAGTTATTTTTTTAAAATTCTTCAAATTTGTAAAAGTGAAAAAGCGACAATTGAGAAAACGTTGGTTAAAGTTTGGGACGGCAAAACACACTTGTACTTTGAAGTTATGGAGTAGTTAGTATCAAATGAATTGGCATACTTTAAGAATTTTAAATTAGTCAAAATCATGTATGTAACCTTAGTAGTTAGTATGTTACGGAGGCTTGAACATAAAAAGAGAAGAGAAAATATGTCAATCCTGAATATGGGTTTATTTTCTATATTAATAACATGACACACAGATTTATCATTAAAGTTGTATTTATAAATGTATTCTCATGCTAAAAAAGACAAAAATAATTGTATGGATCCCTTTAGTTAGTTATTATTTCAAAAAGTTAAGAAAAACTGAATTGAAAAGTACAGCATAAAAACATACGAATAAAAAATAGAAGATTTTTTGACAAGGGGCTAAAGAAGCCATTAACAAAGTGATTATTTGGACGAGCTCACGAAGTGAATATAATGGCTTTTAGCCACGTGTTAAACACTCCGCTTTTCACTTCGACTGCGAGAAAATAAAAAAGACTCAACATTAAAATTGTATATTTCATGAAAAACTAAAAGTACAGTTTGAGCAATTCTATCAGAAAGTTTGGCCAATCTGATCAGGTCGGTTTGTTTGTTTTTAATTATTTGTAAGGAGTATGTAGCTGACCGCAAGGTTTTTTTTCAGTGTCATTGAAATTTGTATGGGATTATATGGCTTTCTTTTAAACCCTAGGGGCTAAATGTACTATACATAACTTCAAAGTACAAGTGTGTTTTTTTGCTATCCCAAACTTTAACCAACGTTTTCTCAATTGTCGCTTTTTCACCTTTGCAAGTTTAAAGAGTTAAAAAAAAAAAACTATAGCACTTAGAGACATAATTTTTTTCACCGAAAGATAGCTTATGTTTTGTTATATTACAAACTACTCATAACTCCATATCGACAAAGTAGAAATGTTTCCCTGTAACAGGCACACATATGATATCGACGATTTTTTTCGGTATTCGACAAAGTGGGACGCAAGGCACTAAACTTTGAGGCCTTAAAAAGGTGCTTTAATTGGACATTTATGGTTCGACATCAAAATCATAGGTTTATTACAGTATGTTCTATCAGTTTTCATTGAGAGTCGATTTTCGGTAGGTTTTGCCATATTTCACTAAACTGCCCGTAACTCCGAAACTAGAATCGAACAAAGTGGGACGTTTTACTAAACTCCCTCACATTTATTTCGTAAGACAATTTTAACCACTTTCTGAACCCCAAAAATATTAATTAAAGGGGATTTTTTTCAGAAATTCAACCATGTATTGGTTTGGAAGTCTAGGACCGCCACTGGCAAGAATCCGACTCGCACTTGGCCGGTTTTTCTGTCCTACTTTTAATGCATCTCGACACGAAAAGCTCACGGCAAAGTTTTGGTGAAGTCACATTCAACTTATTTCTCGTTTCCTGTGTTTGGCCTCGGTCTGAAATATTCTCAACCTACTCTTATCTTTTTTATAATTTAGTTTATAAAGGAGGGCAGTTTTCTATTAGTTTGCTACCTAGAACAATAAAAAGTAGCGTTGGGCGAGTCGAGTTATCTGATGCGAATAACTCGAAGCAGAGTCTATACAAAGTTCCTTTGCAAGTCGAATCAACTCGCCGACTCCACTTTCCGGTTTGACTCGGATAACTTTATGATTGATACGGATCGGCTAAGCTTTTTTTAGGATCTATATCGGAATCCCTATCGTCGTTTGTCCTAATGTATTGTTTGTCATAACACATTTTTTTATGAAACTGTAAACTTTTCAGAATTGTTATAAAACAAACCTAACCTAACCTAACCAAATCTTTACGATGATCTTTAAAAACTCCTGAAGAATTTACGGTTTCTGAAAAAAATGCGTTAGGACATACATACATTAGAAATAGAAAATAGTTTATTTGACAAAATACAGCTTATACCATAATTTTAGAGTATCTGTCAGAGACCAAACTAGGCTGAGCCTGTATCTTGGCCGTCTGCGAGTGCGGTTAACAATGAAAATTGTAATAAGATAAAATAAAATAACAAATGCAGATTAGTTAATTAGGTTATTGTTCTTTTTGTTTTACAAATATCATGATAATAATCACAATTTTTGCAATTTATTAGTGGATCACTCCACTGGCGTTATTATTATAAACAAAGATCAGAAACAAATGAAAAAATTAAATAGGTTATTGTTGTTCTACGACAGACAAGTGCTCATTAGGGTGTGTTTGTGTGCTTGTTTGTGTATATATGTGTGTGTGTGTGTGTGTGTGTGTGCTTTAGGTCGGAGATTAGGACAAACGACATTAGGGATTCCGAAGCAGACCCCTTTTTTTTAACTTGAGTCCTGTTAACTTGGACTCGAGTTAACTTGACTTGCCGAAGACTCGACAAGTCAAGTTAACTCGAATCAAGAATACGAATATGCTGAACTCGGCTGCTGCTACTTTTAGTGAATGAAAACCGCGCGTTTTTTCTGACACCAAGAGATCTCTGGCTTACAAGGCGTTATACTGATAACGCACTGGCACGCATTGTGCATATAATCCTTACTATATGATAAACGTGAAAGTATGTATGTTCGTGCCACTTAATGTCAAAAACTACTGAACAATTTTTTATGAAACTCTCTTATTCTTCTTATGTACCTTATATATCACAATAAGACATAGGCTATAATGTATGTCAAATTTCATCCCTTTTAGGGACGAAAAATGGATGAAATTTTTTATGGACACTAAATATTTTTTTACGCTAGGAACTTGAAATCTTGGTATATGCTTCACATTTAAATTAGTAAAATATCGAGTTTTGGGCAAAGACATAAGCTACCTTTTATCCCGGAAAAATACCTCTTATCCGCGATAATCGAATTTAAGGCGGACGAAGTCGCGTGTAGCCGCTAGTATGGAATATGTTCGGCATAAATTACAGGTAAATCACCAAACCCGCACCCGGAGTTGTAAATATGCGGTATTGCAAACTTGCAGTTGAGGACCCAACCTAGTTCCCATGACAAAAAGTGTGTCGAAAATGTGGGTCGCGTATGTTTACAAGTAATGATCGCCGATAATCGAATGTGTAAATGTACTAGTTAATATATAAATTTGAATTATACCTAATAAGTTTGTAATGTCACAGATTATATAATACTATACTAGTACAGATACACAGGGACATACAAGAAACGCGCGCCGTCCTAAGTATACAATACCTGTATACACTTTTGTTTCCGTAGTTCCTCCACTAGATGTCGCAGTGAACAGATATGTCTACGACGCTATTAGTCTAATTAGTACATTAAAATTTGGCGTGATAAAGCCGCAACGACAAATATACACATACAAAAAAAAAAAAAGTTTTCACTTCAGTGACCTCCGATTAGTCCCTTACAATTGTTTTCATTTAAATATCTTCAATGTACAGACATTTTATATCTACAACTTTATAAAAGTACTGTACTGTGCCCGCAACATCGTTCGCGGAGGAGAAAAAGTCATAACCCGTCGTTTTTTCTTCAGCGTAGTCGGGTAAAAACTATCCTATAACCATCTGGAGATACCCAGCTACCCGTGTACCAAAAATTGTGGAAATCTGTTTAGCCAATTTTGCGTGATGAAGCCACAACGACACATACAAACATACATAAAATCCAAAAAAAATATTTTTCACTTCGCCTGCTCAAAAAGTACGTCATATTAGCTTCGCGAAGCGAGCCTAAAATAGTACATTTAGCCCCTAGGGTTTAAAAGAAAGCCATATAATCCCATACAAATTTCTATGACACTGAAAAAAAAAACTTGCGGCCAGCTAGGTACATACTCCTTACGAATAATTAAAAACAAACAAAACAACCTGATCAGATTGGCCAAACTTTCTGATAGAATTGCTCAAACTGTACTTTTGTTGTTTGTTTTTCATGAAATATACAATTTCAATGTTAAGTCTTTTTGTTTTCTCTATGTCGAAGTGAAAAGCAGAGTGTTTAACACGTGGCTAAAAGCCATTATGACACTCAGACATATTTGTCCTCGCTCACTTTGTGAGCTCGTCCAAATAATCACTTCGTGTCATAATGGCTTATTTTAGCCCCTTGTCAAACAATCTACTATTTCGTTTTAGTGACCTCCAAATAGTCCGTAACAATATATATTTCTTAATATCTTCAATGTACAGACATTTCATTTTTACAACTTTATAATAGTATAGATAAACATTAACAAAAATAAGTTAAAAGAACTAAAGAAATAAATAAAGGTCACATTATTACTGCCACTTAAATTGTTTATTTAGGTTTCAGGTCGTCGACCGCGAATGCGCCGGAAAATGACAGCTAACGGTCAAAGTTCTTCTTTTGCAACCTTGTCTATTAGAATTTAAAATGAAACGAATATATTCCTAAATTCAAAGCTCCTTAAGAGTCCCCGGTAAGCTCGGTTCTCCATACAAACGTAGTTACGCTTACATTTTAAAACGACTAGCTAGTTTGCTCTGAAACTTTGTACTTAGAATAAGTTAAGGTATATGCAGACCTGTAATTCTAATTAGTTTATGTAGCTTCAGATAGCATACTAAAAAAACCTGCATGTTTGAGCTGCCGAGCTGAAAATTATGTGTCGTTCTATGTAATGTTTGTATTTTACTTGTTTTAGAAAACTGAGGAATGGGCGGTAAAACAGGCAAAACCTCAAGGTTCGCAGCAGCTGTGCTGGTGTCCGTAAACTTCTTTGCCATGGTGAGTATTTAATCTAAAACTGACTGAGAGTATACCTGAGGTCATTAGGACCAAAACAATTATATTAACCCCAGGCAAAACTAGCTTAGTTTTGAAGATATTATCAGTTATCATGTAAACTATTTTTTGTGATAACTAAAGTATGTAGTTTAATCGTGAGCGTGACGTAACCACGTATGTTGCCAAGTTCTCGTCACTATTTACAGACATCAAAGTGAAAGCTACCATTCACTAAAGTTTTTTGGAAAAATAATCGTCACCATTTTAGTAAAAGGGATAATTTTGATGAGAACTGACCATCTCCATACAAAAAGCCGTTCCCCGATATGTACAACGCCATCTATGTATAATAATATTTTTTTACAATTATTCAACTTTGCAAGCGTGGCACACTATTTAAATGTTACTATTTATTTATTATTAGCTATTTGCGAACTAATTATTACTATACTATGTTTATAATTTTCCTGCAATATTCATATTAAATCTGAGTTAATTACCTAAAATACATTATATATAGTAATATAAACACTTATAACAGTAATTTAACTTAAAAAAACAATTCTGATGGGTCCCCCTGTGTCGGACCTGCCCGGGGAATTGTTCCCAGAACGCTGGCCGCATTCCCTCTCTTTATGGCCAGGCTGAGGCGTTGAGCGAAGTAAGACCCAGCTCTAATATCGCCGGAAATGCCGATGAGCTTGTCCGACACTTCTTTGACAAATTTTTTGGTGTCTGATGACCATGGCCCAAAGGTTTCGACCGCAAGTGCCGCAAACTCGTAATTGCTTTTTAAAAAAGCATATTTGCGGCACTTGACGGTTTGGGCGTCATCAGCGGCAGTCCCTGGTTTTCGGGCGGAGCGGTGTACGTGGGATGGGGCTAGTGTATCTGTACACGTGACGTCCCATGCTAGCGGCCGCCCTCGGTACCATTGCACTAAAGTGCAACTGTCGGGCCTCTTTCCATCTGCCGCAGATAGGCCAATGGGTTCTAGGGTTGCGGGGATGGAAGCAGTACCAAGAACCCTACGAATCAGGTCATTAAGTGTCGCGTGCCTGAAATGCCGGCCGGCACTCAGCCGGCAGCATAGACCATGGCGACCGAGGTCGTCCACTGAGCCTCCACAGCGACTGCAGAGGTGTGGCTTGCAGCTCTTTATCCCGAGGCGGAGACAGACAGCTACTCGCAAAGAGCTCGGATCCAGAAGGGACCCGAGGTTTTGCGAGGGGAGAGCGTGTAGCCAGTGTCCTGACTCCGGTTCCGACACTGCCAGTAAACGGGCCCGCTCGCTTGGATTGTGACTGTTTTCTAGTAGGGATCTGTGAATAGATTTTATTTTTATTAGGTCCCAGGCAGCTTGATTGGCTTTTTCGTCCGGTGGGTTTTCGCCAGGGCTACCATTTCTCCAAGCCATCTCCGCATCCGCTAAGCCTGACACAACAACATCAGAGGGATTATTAACTTTGAGAATTCCGCTGATGAGCGTGACAGTGCTGTTAACTGATGAGAGAAAGGCCGGAAGAGCTAGATCGCTTGTTGTACGATGACCTAGGCCGCCATATTTGATCGGTAAAGTTGCCTGAGTCCAGCTTGTTGTATTAGGTGATATGTTTAGAATTTTTTCTATGGTTTCTTTCAAAAGCTCATCTATCGGGGCAGTCAAATTGGGGTATTTCCAAATAGGGCTACAGCGTAAAATATACAGGAATTTTGGTGTGAAGGTGAAACCTATGTTGATTTATTCAATTCTAACATCGTTCAATGTTAAGTTTTAAAGCGCCATATACTTTTTGCCAGAATATCTCCTTGCGATCGGAACACGATGCTAAGTATGGCAACTGATAGTGCTCTTGTTTTAACGGTCCTTGGTAGAGAAGCGAAAGTTATTAAAGTTATTCAATTCAAACAAAAGCCGACAAAACTAGCAGAAATGCATGGTTAAATTCTTGCTGATTCCTCATAAGACACCTTGTGTTTGTTTTTCATACGAGTATCATATTTTTTTCATCTGTAGTGCAATTTTTTATATAAACGGCTGCGGAACCCTACATTGAGCATGGTCCGACATGCTCTTGGCCGGTTCCGGGAAAACCCGCATTCAATAAAAATCTATTATTATATTTGGTGGTTATAACCACTCTAAATTAAGTCCTCCCACGAAGTTAAGGTAAATAGGCACTACCTATTCCGAACTCTGTTTATCAATACTGTTACGTTTTCGTCAACTCTAGTCGTGTATGGAGGAGATATGGAGAATGACATATCACATCACAGTATTTACTGATCGTATATTCTAGTATGTTGACGGATGACAATATTTATTGGGGTATACTTACAGAATAAAGATTCCTCATAAGACACCTTCATATGTACCTTTTTGAATCCGATCTACAGTACACCAGACGAAGTTCTTGTATAAATAAATAATAAAACAGATCCAACGGCAGCCTTCAGCATGGCTGAAATATTCATACTGCGAAAGGCCATCTTTGTTCAGGGCCTGTTGTAATTGATTTAGCTTAGACCTATCACGCAATCACCTTGCACCTGTCCCTGTCTATATCTTGAGTTTTCACATCACTAATGCAAATAATTCGACAAGGATTACCAATCACCAAGCGACGGAATGATTAGCAGATTATCACACACATAATAGGCTATTTAGTAGCTTTTTCTGTTTCTTGTTTATGATAGAACGACCTCTCAATAATAAAATTATTGGTGAAAAAATTACTTCAATCTCATAAAAAACTCCCCAAGATACAACAATGTTAAAATCACATTTTGGGACTTTCGCAAAAAACGCTTCACTAGCTTAGTGACGTCACACGGTTAGTACCTTGTATGGGGAAATTAAGAACTTGGTTCTGCAGCTATGTTAAAGCTAGCGTTTATCGAAACTCATAACAACATTAACAAAAGTTACCATATATTTTATGGGTTATTCAATGGTATTATTAGTTATTAATATTTTCATACTTTAAAAATGGATTTTCCCACTCAACTTTAAAGACTCATAAATAAAGCTACACGGAAGATATCGTACTTAAAATTTCAACGAAGTATCTTATTTTGCTATTTTTATCAGAATCTTATAATATTTTCTTCTGTTTCCGCGATTATTACTCATTGAAATAAAACAATTTAACGGATTATATCGCGTATATTATCTCATTTTAGTTCCCGACGTTTCGGAAGCTTTCCAGCTTTCCATGGTCACGGGAGGACCATGAGGAGGGAGAATATTATAATTGTTACAAATTTTGAGATCAGCAGGTAACATCCACATTCTTATTCCCAGAAGTGGGTCCCAGGGTACTTATTCGCAAGTAGCGACTTAGTATGCTTATTTTGAGGATTTGATAATGTATAGAGAATAGAGGGGGGGGTGGTGACACAATTACTGGCGATTATTTTAAAAATCTTTTCTTTTTTAAATAGAACTGAAGAATTATGTGCCACAACATTACTTATTATCGTAACAAGATTTAACGATAGTAACTTTTGACAGGTGGTATGTGGCGCTGTGTTCGCGTTCAGTCTGTGGGTGATCGTGTCTCCTGGGACACTCGCCGCGACCATCGACAAGATAGACAGCCCTATAATCAAGGTAAGTCATAGGACATATACAGGGTGAGAACGAGGAAGCTGACAGACTTTAATCATCGATTGTAGACCCTAATTGGAGCATATAATAGTGATATAACATGTAGTCTGAAAACGCGTATTTTTTGAGCTATTACTTATTTTTACATAGATAAGTCATTTATTCAATCTCAAAATGTACAATGTTATAATTATATTATTATATGTTAGTTTATATACGGGAGGGCAGCGCCGTCGTCGAATCCAAGCCACCTGCTAAAGGTGTGTCCACATTTGTATCATTTGCCCGTATCAGATCATCGTCGCGTGGCATGATCACGTGTCACGATGACGCGTTTGGACGTTGCGCCGATCCGATCGCTCGAAATCCATGATGCAACGCGTATCACACACTTATATCAGACGAGTGCGGCATGATCGGCGCGCCGACAGTAAGCGTCCAAGCAGCGCGATACGGAGTCATGCCACGGCACGGTGATCGGATACGAGCAAACGATACAAGTGTGGACGCACCTTTACAGGCTTGAAGCGGTGCCGAGTGCCCCGGATGCACATGCTAAAATTTAGTGACGCGTATTACGGCGACACTAATTCTAGCTCTTAGCCAGCCCAGTATGGTGCTTAGGGAGCGATTCCAGCGTTCGGATATGTTTCTCCCATATGTTTGATGAAGGAGGACATTTGAGGTGCAAAAACACCATCGACCGATGTAACAAGTGTGGTGAAGGATGCATGACGCATTTAGCAGGCGTTAGAATATTTTCTTTGTTTTTCTTTCTCGGCTGATTTTAGGACATATATAACGGAACGTGAGAGGTAAGAAGGAGCGTCGGTGTCAACAACACAGTTTTCAAATAACGCCTCCCTCTGACCTCTCCATACACCACGGCAGGAAAGGTAATTTACTTATTTTTATAAATTCATAAATCTCAAAATATATCTTACCAGTCGAAATCGTAGACCATTATATTTACCTAGGTCTCAAAATCACACTTGGCTAAGAAAATCAAACAGCCGAAGTTGAGCGTAGGATAGCCTGGTCTACTTATGGGGCTAACAAACGCATATTATTATACTTGTGTCCGAAATCGAGAGCACTCTATCCAGAGTCTCCGATTGGAGTCGAGAAAACTTAATTCAATTTAACCCCACCAAGACACAAGTTTGCGCGTTTACCGTTAAGAAAACCCCATTTACTGTGGCCCCAAAATTCCAGAACACGGCTCTCACCATCTCGAAGAGCATTGGGATCCTAGGTATTGATATTTCGAGCGACGTTCAATTCCGAAGTCACTTGGAGGAGAAAGCCAAGCTGGCATCAAAAAAGCTCGGTGTCCTAAATAGAGCGCAGCGGTACTTCACCTCTGGGCAAAGACTGCTGCTGTACGAATCGCAGGTCCGTCTCCATATAGAGGAATGCTGTCACCTCTGGGCTGGAGCACCTGGATATCAGCTTGGCCCCCTTGACTCGGTTCAAAGACGCGCTGTACGAATTATTGACGATCCCATGCTCACAGACGGTATTGAACCTTTAAGTCTAAGGAGAGACTTCGCCTCTTTTTGTGTGTTCTACCGCCTGTATAATAGGCTGTGTTCCGCGAAATTGTTCGACATGATGCCTACAGCCACCTTCTACCATCGCACCGCTCGCCATTGGCAGGATATTCATCCACACACCTTGGAACCAAAATGGTCGCGCACCGTGCGGTATCAAAGGAATTTTCTACCGCGCACACTACGAATGTGGAATGACCTCCCTGCCGCGGTTTTCCCTGGAGGTTACAGTATGGGGTACTTCAAGAGGGGAGGGAATAGGTTCTTAAAGGGTCGGCAACACGCTCGTAATGCCCCTGGCGTTGCAAGAGCTCATAGGCTGCGGTGACTGCTTAACATCAGGCAGGCCGTACACTTGTTTGCCACCTTAGTAGTATATAAAAAAAAATATTAAGCTCCAAAAGTATACCACAACACCTGAAGACGAGACTGTATAATCAGTGCATTATTCCAGTGATAGCATACGGAATGGAAACCACTACACTGGGTGAATGGTCTGCTAACAAACTCCGAATCGCGCAAATAGCTATGGAGAGAGCGAAGCTCGGCATTACCGTACTAGATCGTAAGCGCAACGAATGGACTAGGCAGAAGACAAAGTTCGTGGACGTGGTCACCACTAAAGAAAGCAGGAAATAGAGATGGGCTGGACGTATTGCTCGTATGGGTGCCGAGAGATGGACCAGAAGAACCCTGGAGTGGAGACCTAGAGGAACCACGCGGAGTAGAGAGCGTCCACCAGAAAGATGGTTCAACAATATTAGGCGCTAAGCGGGCTCAAATTGTGGATGCAAGTGGCAGGGGACAGGAAGTTGTGGAAGGCAATGGAGGAGGCCTATGTCCGAAGGCCTATTTTCTAGAAATGTCCTCGCACGATTGAACTGTGGAATAAATTGCCGCCTGCAGTATTTCTGGACCGATGCGACCTTCAAGCCTTCAAGAAAAGAGCATACTCCCACCTGAAAGGCCGGCAATGCACTTGTGACTCCTCCGGTGATGCAAGTGTCTATGGGCGACGGTGATCGCTTGACTACCATCAGGCGACCCGTCTGCTCGTTTGCCTCCTGTCACAAAAAAAAGGCGGATAAACCCTTAGACCCCAGCGATAGATAGATAGATAGCACTCTCAAAATCTCATGACTATCACGCCTTCATGATGTGATATTTATTACTTTTCAGTTATTTACATATTTTTTTACTTTTTGTTTTACAAATATCATGATAATAATCACAATTTTTGCAATTTATTAGTGGATCACTCCACTAGTGTTATTATTATAAACAAAGATCAGAAACAAATGAAAAAAATTTTCGACGATACTGGACTTGAACCAGTGCCTTGAGCCAGACCGGGGCAGCACGCTCTACCATCTGAGCTAATCGTCCACACCAGTAGTCGACGAATTTTGTCATCTGTTCTTGCTTATGGATCTCTGTATGGTGCATCCGACTCTTTAGCCGTTAGCGCCGCCTAGTGAAGAACTATGAAGTTACTTTCATCTGGCTCAAGGCACTGGTTCAAGTCCAGTATCGTCGAAAAATTTTTTCATTTGTTTCTGATCTTTGTTTATAATATTTACATATTATTGAGAGAGGCTTGTTCAGATGAATATGAAAAATAAACCTTTTATATATCTTTATTCGTTGAATCTTTACATCCCTTCCATGTACCTGCATTTATTTTTGAAATCTTAGCGATGCTTATCCTAAATCCTTACTATATTAAAGACGTGAAAGTGTGTATTTACGTTCCACTTAATCTCAAAAACTAATGGACGAATGTCTATGAAACTTTCCAGCTATGTACCTTATACATCAGAATAGGACATATAGGCTATTGGCCGGGTGCACGACGTCAGCGCCGCCTAGTGTTCGCAACTTTACTGGCTTTGTCAAAAGTGTTAAATAATGAACGCAACAAAGTATAGCTAAATAATTGAAAATATTGATAGTAGAGCACCTAACAAGTGCAAAATCTGATTGTTTTTAATGTGAAACACATTAGGTTTTAGCTTTATTGAAGAAAAGAGCGTACTCCCACCTGAAAGGCCGGCAACGCACTTGTGACTCCTCTGGTGATGCAGGTGCCTATGGGCGACGGTGATCGCTTACCATCAGGCCACCCGTCTGCTCGTTTGCCCCCTATGCCATAAAAAAAAAGTAACTATTATAATGATTGTTTAGTGTTATTATGTCAATTTACTTCTGTGTTGTTTCTTTACGAATTAAAGGATAAAAATAATGTTTTATTCCAGATAATTGAAAAATGACTACTATTATCAAAACTGGTTTCCAAAGCATCGGTCACAACATAAGGTTTCAGTCTCAAACCGAGAGTAAAGGGAAGCTCTTACTTAGATCCATCAGTACTAAAACAATAAACATTTACAAATTATAAGTTATTCTACGTTTTATATTTTCGAAATATTATAATCATTCTATCATAATATTATTATTGCACTAAATAGATCATAGTAGATTGTTTAACAAGGGGCTAAAACAAGCCATTATGATACGAAGTGTTTATTTGGACGAGCTCACGAAGTGAGCGAGGACAAATATGTCTGAGTTTCATAATGGCTTGTAGCCACGAGTTAAACACTCTGCTTTACACTTCGACTGCGAGAAAATAAAAAAGACTTAACATTAAAATTGTGTATTTCATGAAAAACTAAAAGTACACTTTGAGCAATTCTATCAGAAAGTTTGGCCAATCTGATCAGGTTGGTTTGTTTGTTTTTAATTATTCGTAAGGAGTATGTAGCTGGCCGCAAGTTTTTTTTTCAGTGTCATAAAAATTTGTATGGGATTATATGGCTTTCTTTTAAACCCTAGGGGCTAAATGTGCTATTCTAGTCTCGCTTCGCGAAGCTAATATGACGTACTTTTTGAGCAGGAGAAGTGAAAAAATATTTAACCAAGGTTTCAGTTTAATACACTTACTTTATTATTTTAACAGCAACTATCCATTTCATTTTCTGGTCTTGTTTCCAACTCGGTGTAACAAAGCGATAAAATTTGCAATTGCTGTTTCGTCCTGTATTATTGCAGTTTACCACACAACAGCTATCGTGACCCATTTTATTTCAGTTTATTATTTTATAGCAGACAACGTAAGAATGATGAGAAAAGTATTACGTTTGACAGAAGCAGAGCCGGGAAAGTTACCACTTTTGGCCACATCAAGCGCTGCGATCGTTTTCGCTTTCCGTACACGACCCTTGCACCCGGCCAATAATGTATGTCAAATTTTATTCCTTTTAGGGACGAAAAAGGGGATGAAAATTTCTATGGACACTAAATATTTTTTTACGCTTGGAACTTGAAATCTTGGCCATATGCTGCACATTTAAATTAGTAAAATATAGAGTTTTGGGGCAAGACATACGCTACTTTTTATCCCGGAAAAATACCTTTTATCCGCGATAGACTAATCTAAGGTGAACGAAGTCGCGGACGGCCGCTAGTATATTTATAAACTCGACTGTAATTGGCGCAAGTAGTTGCAAATCCGATATTCTATTATTATAATGCCAGTGTCAGCCACGCGGCTGGTACGACATCGATCCCATGCGATTACCAGTTCAACATGTGCGAAAGTTGTAGCATATTGTTGGCACTTTCGTAATGCGTTTTGTGCGTGGTAGCGCCAAATGTGCCAACACTTTTCAATGATATGATGAACAGAAAATAAAACCGAATCCAAAAAGAAAACACTAATAAGTAAAAAAATATACTGCATAATTAGGTTTCTTAAATGTACTTACATTACCAGTAACCGTTTCTCTACCTAATCTACATACGGTATATACAATTAAAAACTTATTTTGGCATCGGTGCCATCTAAAGAATGTGTAAAATGTTGAAATTTTACGATTTTAGTATGTTGTGATACTTGTGGTTGTGACACGATGGCATCGACTCCAACCAAAATAATATTAATTGTATATACTGTATAGATTGAGTAGAAAAAGGGTTACTTGTAACTTTTAAGTAAATCGAAGAAACTAAATTATGCATTATTTTTTTCACTTTTTATTGTTTTCTGTTTGATATATTTTTTTAATTAATTTATTCCACATTTTTAAGTTAATCGTGAAGTAAAAGTATAGTAAAGTAAGTAAGTAAGTAATTTATTCATGAACAACATACAGTCGTGTTTGAAATACATTTACAAAATTAAAAACATTTATAATTTTCAACCGTAGATTATACTGATTATTTATAATTGTAATTATTTAATCAATTTGAAACGTTCATATCTTAAGAGGCCATTTATATCTCGCGACGATTCCAAAAAGCCCAAACACGGCTGGATATATTATTTGTATTCTGGAGATTCGATGGCTACCGGCTTCACCATCTCATAAGGTTCGTGTCTGTGAAGTTGCTGAACTAACTTAATCGAGATATTTTATCGCCAAGCGATATAATTGAGGATCCGTTGGCATTCTTTGGTCTTCTTCATGGGTTCCAGTTTATTAATTTATATTTTCTGAATGCTTAACCTTTTTTAAATAAAAATAATTTGTGAAATCGGTCACATAGTCTCCGAGTAATACATTAAAAAAAGTTTTCGATGAATTGAGAACTTACTCCTTTCTTTAATTCCTTGTTTATTTAGCTGCAGAGCGTAGCAAAGAAATGGATGTACGGGTATATGGATACGCTTGAAAAACATTTTGACGCAGTCGGATAAAATACACAATCGACTAGTGAATGTCCTAGAAATCTTCATTAACCTAACACGTATCATTAACACCGGATTACGTGACTGACTAAATTGCCGTATCATGCTCGACGATACGATCAGCTCCCGACAAAACTGTAACCGGGTCATTGTGTGGTGTCTAATAGGTATGTCGTACAAATATAGTTAATAATGATTTCAATAAATAACTAAAATGTTGTATATTTGCTGAAAAAAAAAAATATCTGCTTCGTTTACATGTATGGAGTGCTCCCCAAAAAATATATCTTTTTGTTATTTAACTATCAAACTAATAGTACAAGAAATCTATACTCCAAATTACATCAATATACATCTTGTAGTTTCTGAGTAAAATGCCTATGGCTTACGGACGGACGAACGGACAGGACGAAACTTTAAATGTAAAATTACATATACTAATATTATAAATGTTAAAGTGTGTCTGTCTGTCTGTCTGTCTGTCCGTCCGTCTGTCCGTCCGTCCGTCCGTCCGTCCGTCTGTCCGTCTGTCTGCTACCTCTTCACGTTTAAACCGCTGAACCGATTGGAATGAAATTTGGTATGGAGATAGTTTGAGGCCAGGGGAAGGACATACGCTATTTTTTATCTCGGAAAAATGCCCTTATCCGCGATAAACGAATTTAAGGTGGAAGAAGTCGCGGGCAGAACCTAGTACTATTATGAAGTTGTAAAAATAAAATGTTTATATGAGTCGTTGTGGCTTCATCACGCTAAATTGGCTAAACGGATTTCAACTATTTTGGGTACACGGATAGCTGGGTATCTCCAGATGGTTGAAGAATACATTTTACCCGACTATGCTAAAGAAAAAAGAGGGGTTATGACTTTTTCTCCTCCGCGAACGAAGTTGCGGCCGCTGTCTAGAGTATATATACAGACGCACTTACCCGGCAGGCGCACTTAGCCCCCCTCATATAAAAGGCACAGAAAACGCATTATCACCGTATCGCACATCGCATGTCACCCTCTATATTGCCCTATCATGCTCGATACGATCAGCCATTATCCCGGACAAAACCCTAAGCGGGTCACCGTGTCCTAGAGTGGGAATAGCGTAATTGTTATCTAATAATCGAATAATCAAATTGAGGGCAGTTGTTTGACAGTTTATTCTTTATTGTATACTCAATAATCGTGGGCCTAATAGTTGACGTTTCTTATCTTAGAGCATTTAACAAATGGAGATGTTTTGTTTTATTTATTTGGAACATCAACAGCATTACAGAAAAAGGAAGCACAATGCTTAAAGCTTATAATATAATATAATATAATATAATATAAAGCCAATAACAGATATTCATACATTTTACACTATCCTATATCCTATATCCTATCCATACTATCCATACTAATATTACAAATGCGAAAGTGTGTCTATCTGTCTGTCTGTCTGTTACCTCTTCACGCTTAAACCGCTGAACCGATTTGGATGAAATTTGGTATGGAAATAGTTTGAGTCCCGGGAACGGACATAGGCTACTTTTTATCCCGGTAAAAATACTCTTATCCCTGATAAACGAATTTAAGGCGGACGAAGTCGCGAGCAGAAGCTAGTATATATTATAAACGTAAATGTTTGTGAGAATGTACGTTACGCTGAAATGCAAAAACTACATAACAGATTTGCGTAAAATTCTGCAGTAATATAGCTTAGATATCAGAATAGGACATAGGCTACAAATTTTGAGGGTATTCATTCATAAAAGGGGATTTTTTCACAATAAATGAAATAACATGACCTTTTGTTCCTTGTGACATTTTCATTTCTAAATAATGAATCAACAATTGGTAACCTAGCAACAGTAATACTACTTACACGATTAAGCAAAGAACACACCTTCCGTATATGACGTATCACACAAATAAGAGTATATCTTAATATAGCCGGGTAATAGCCCGTTGTACATTTTGGACTTGCGATCATCTCTGAATCATAAACATTTTGTTTCAAAAGTATGGTTTATAAATAAGATAAATACATAAAACGAAACTAAAATTCTTTTTAACTATAAATGGAAAATCATCACTTTTTGTTAACTCTGAAATTTTTATTCCGAAGAGTAATATAAATAATTGCTTTGAAACCCATATGACATGTTAGTACCTGTTTGCGTAACTGGATGGCGTTAGTTGTAAACGATTTTTGTTCTTTATTTTCAATAATTTGTGCATCATAAAAATCATCATCATTCACGGATGAAACGAATTCAAGAAATATTAATCATTTTTTGAAATGTCATGTAAATTTATACAGTATTGCGGCCGCATAGAGAAAATGAATACAGATGGTCATCGCTAGATGGAGTAACCGTACATACAATCCAACAGTTTTTTAGAATTTTTGTCTGTTTATCTGTTTGTCTGTTTATTTGAATACGCATCACGTGACAACGTGGAGACGTGTAAATAAGCCACTGAAGAAGGACTCTGCCAAATAAACTCTAAGTTTAGAAGAGGAGGTACGGATAACATATTAAATTGAATAATTGATTTAAGAATTACAACAAAATTAAACGTCAATAAATTAATTTCCACACATTGCACAGTGCCATCTTACGGCCAAGTGCGAGTTGGATTCTCGCACTGAGAGCACCGTTCAAAATATACGCTACAAACGGCCGTATATTTGCAAATCCAGATCACTGCTCTTAAGGGGATGCATCGAAAATTTAAGCTATTTTGTAGCGCATTTTTTGTCAAATCTAGCATATAAATCAGGCTGGTTTTCAGATATGTGTTGCTTGACTATATATTCAGTGATTAACGCGGAAATATTTTTAATGAAAATTTCCTCGATAGAAAAGTTATCCGAAAACGCGTCTTCATTTCCCGTTTTTTGTCTAGTTTGTACAAACGACAGATTAATAAACGGCTAAATTATGTTAAAATGTCATTTTTCCCTTTATCTTTTAAGTGATTAACTTAAATGTTAACAAAACATGATAATATCTTCGATTTCATGGTACTTTTACATCTGGCGCTTACGCCAAAACACCCCAAGCATGTAGTGTATTAGCCTTCTCTTTCTTTGATGCGCGCGAGCAATAAATGCGTCCCTTAATACAAATAACGCTTATTGGCTGGCTCCGCGTTTGGGGCGTGATTTACGAATGACGATGTCGCCCCTTAAGCAAAATGTTCGATCATGTTATATTAGTTACTGATATAGACAGACAGACATACAATTATTATATTTTTACTATTTTTTGTTATAGCGGCAACAGAAATACATCATCTGTGAATTTTTTAACTATTACGGTTATCACGCAGTGGACAGAGAGACAGACGGACGGACGGACAGACACACAGACAGACAGACAAACGGAAAGCGAAGTCTTAGTAAAGTAGTTAGTCTAGTATAGTAGTCTGTGGTTATAGGGTCCCGCTTTACCCTTTGGATACGGAACCCTAAAAATGACTATACATAGTTTTGAAGTGGTAAAATCAATACACCTATCAACACGCATATAATTGCAAAAATATCTTCTATATTATACATATAAATAAAAAAAAGGAAAAGTCCTGACTGACTGACATATCAACGCAGAGCCGAAACTTATAACATTATTTATATCGTAGGCAAGAAGTAAGAAAGGATTTTTGGAAATTCATCCCCTAACGCGGTTCAATTGGGGTTGAAAGTTTGTATGGAGAACCTGTTATTATTTGAGTAACTGTTATAATATTGCGCGTATAGACTCTTCATTTAAAACTAAGAAAACAAATTTCAGCATTGACATTTTGTATGGGGAGCCTATGATTCTTTGAATTGGTAACTGGTATAATATTTCGCGTATATACTCTTTATAATAAATCTAAAAAACCAATTTCAACATTATTGGAAATTCATCCCTGAAAGGATTGAAATAAGGGGTAACAGTTTGTATTAGAAACGTGTGATTCTTGAATGTACATTTAAAACTGAGACAACAAATTTCGTTGAAAATTTCCTTTCCTAATTGGTTGAAATAGGAAGTGGGGAGTGGGGAGGGGTGGGATATTATCATTTATGCGTTACAAGCCATTTTTTTTAGTTTGTGGTATATAAAGAAGTACTGCAAATTTTATTCAGTATTTATAAAAACTACCTAATGTTCAATATTATCAATAGTTAAATCTCAATAATTGTCCAATTTCCTATATCTGGTTTTTATTTCAAATTACAAATATATAATAAATAAAAAGCGGCCAAGTGCGAGTCGGATTCGCCCATGACGGGTTCCGAAGCCGTTTATGCAAATAAAATTACAAAAACAAAAGACCCGACTGCGTAAAAAACTAAAAAGAAAAAAACAAGTCCTGTACCCTAGAAATTTGTTAAGTTTTAATGGAAATCTTTCATTCATGATCGATACTCACAATATAACAAATAATAAATTCTAATATGGCACATAGCGATTTTAAACAGTCGGGACCCATTGTTGGGGAGATTTGCGTCGATCTAGATTTCTTATGGGTCGTATGAGTCCCAACAAATTTCTTTTAGTTAAAATGATAAAAGTCAGTAAATTTCGCAATCTTCATCGTTGGGGTTATTGAAAAGCTTGGACAGACTTATTACAATACCATTAAATGAAAATTTAGTGAGAACGGCTTGCTACCCACTTTAAATCGTTATAGTTCCTAACTGGTAATTCCAAATTAAAAATGATAAAAGAAACTTCATAATGATTTTCAAATTCCTATTCATTGATACCCCACTCGATATAGTACGTCGATTTTCATTTTTTTCTTTTTCACAATATGGCGTCTCATTATCGCCATTATGAGTTTTCATCATTTTCATGTCTTCAGTGACATTCGGACAGTTAAGATAAATCGATTGACGTAAGAATCATCAAAATCGGTCCACGCGTTTGGTGTCTAGAGTGCCAGATAGGCACAAACATACATACATACATACATAGACTGATAAACACATTACCACTTCTTTGCGTTGCGCAGTCGGGTAAAAAATGCACTACAGATGAAAAAAATACGATATGAAAAAAAAAACACTACCAAAAGAGCGTATCTCCCCGGCACTTAGGTCCTTTTGCTGAGAAGCGCAGATTTTTGGCAATAACTTAAAAACGGCATGTCCGATAATGTTGGAAACAATTTTCGTTGGAAGTATTTATTAAGCTTTACGTTTGTAATTTTTTTCATATTTTTTGAACTTACCGTTTAGAAAATAGAGGGGGGGGGGGCACAATTTTTTCTACTTTCGGAGCGAATATTTCGGAAATTATGCACTAAATCATTTGTTTTTAAAACATCAAAGTGTTTTTAGAAGA
Source organism: Hedya salicella (assembly GCA_905404275.2). Classification (NCBI taxonomy): domain Eukaryota; kingdom Metazoa; phylum Arthropoda; class Insecta; order Lepidoptera; family Tortricidae; genus Hedya; species Hedya salicella. The sequence goes on along the minus strand of FR990097.1, from coordinate 48,804,472 downwards.
ACTGTCGAAATATATGCCACACATTGATATTTGCTGTTTTTTTTTTAAATTTCCCTTACATGTATCGAGTGCCCCCCTAGAAGTATATATATTATTTATTCAACTATCAAACCAAAGTAGCGGTTTACACACGACACCTATGCTCTAAATTTCATCAATTTACATCTTATAGTTTTTGAGTAAAATGCCTGTGGCATACGGACGGACAGACAGACAGACAGACATGATGAATCTATAAGGGTTTCCCTTTTGGCCATTTTGGCTACGGAACCCTAGAAAATTAATACAAGAATTGAAACAAATATTCCGTTAAAGATGTATGTAGAGGCGCATTAAAGAAGGATTCTTTGGAATTCGAGCTATACGCGGACGAAGTCGCGGGCAAAAGCTAGCCTTACATACATAGGAAACATCCAAGACTCAGGAACGAATAGTTATTCTTAGCACACCAATGTGTGCCCGTGCCGGGATTTGAACTCAGAACCTTCAGCTTCGCAGGCAACGTTACCCACTGAGCAAAACCGGTCGTCAAAACCATGAAAAATCTAAATTTTTGCTAGGAGCCCACTAAAACGAATTTATTTTATTGCAGACGCTATTGGCACCGAAGGCGCTGAGCGCGTCGCTAGGAGTGGCGCTGTCTCTGCTGGCGCTGTTCTTCGTCTTCATCGCGTTCATGGGCTTCTGTGGAGCGATCACCCGGTCACAGTTCCTCCTAATGATGGTAACTAAGTAACTAGAAAACCGGCCAAGAGCATATCATACCATGTTCAGTGTAGGGTTCTTTCAAAAGTTCCGGCTATTCGGAGGCCGCACCTCCGCAACGACGGCTGGAAAAGACACAGCTCGGCGTTGTTGGACCTAGCATATATAACTGTGTACCTACGGATATAAAAAAATCAGAAAGTGACACGACATTCTCCAGGAAACTCAAATCACTGCTTGCCGCATGCTATAGTGTAAACGAATTTTTAGAGTTGCCCCGTTGACCCAAACACTATAAAAAAAAAATGGTAATGATATGATATAAAATAATAAACAATGTAATTGACTTGTAATTGAAATGTGCAGTTACCAATAAATAATCTGAATCTGAAAATAATAAATTAATAGTTTAAAAAACACTAGAAAAACACGCTTTACAAGACTTTTCTAACAAATCCAAACACAGCTATGATACGATGTTCCATCATGAAGATCCAGTTCATATCTTCCGGCTCCATCATCAGATCAGTTCGACAGTACCATATTATTGTATTGTCATCAGAACTACATACAGCTGCCAATTTTCATGACGCTACGATCCTTGGAAGATGGTTAAATTAGTTACCTTAGATTCCATTACATAGTTAGTTACATACAGGTCGACCTAATAAAAGCGTATTAAAAATTGGTACAGCGGTCCAAGCGGATTCGATGCGGTTGGCACAGTACTCGCTAGTGAAAGGGTAACACACCTGACGCGTAATCAGGAAGTACCAGGTTCGATTCCTGGTGTGACCACGTGCGAGAGCAATCGTATTTTTCGGTGCGCTTTGATTTGTTTCTATATCACAATATATATAAACCTTTATGGGGGGGGGGGGGGGAGGGGATGGCACAATTTATGCAACTTTCGGATTGATTTATTTCCAAATATTTAGGAATTGAATCAAACCAATTTATTTTTATATCTTAAAAAAAAAATTGAAACCTCTAATTGTTTTTAAAAGAGCTGTCGAAATATGTGCCACACGTTAATCTTTGCTGATTTTTTTTGACGATAACTTATTTGCAAGCACAATATTTTTAGCATCGGTACAAACCATAATCATTACTACAAGCTTTCATTTAACTTGCAACGTATAACTATTTTTGTTCGGGTGGGTGGAATCTTGCAAGTTAAATGTGCCCTACTTCCCGGATTCCAATTGAGCTAAAATTTGGCATACTTATGTAGGTTCGGTGACAATGCAATAGTATGATACCATCGAGCTGATCTGATGATGGAGCAGGAAGGTGGTCATAGGAACTCTGTAAGAAAATAATGCAATCTTACCAGGTTTGGGCTCTTTAGAATCGTCTCGGTGAGTAGTTGATGGGTGTTCAAAGAAAAGTACAGTCGGCAATAAAAGCTTGTCACGATAATGAAATTGTTGACAGAAACTTATTATTTAACTAATTTATCTTAGTTTCATAATTCGCATAATCATTAAGACTTAACTCTAGTAATCTACATTTAAACATGAGCACAAGAATAAACCAGTTCCACTATCTTTTCCCAGTATTCAGCGTTGATCCTTCTGCTGCTTCTACTGGAATGTGCGCTTCTCTACTACTTCTCTTCTACTCTACTTGAGGTGAGAAATATATAAATGAAATAAAATAAAAATATTCGGCTGCCGGCGCGGGAAACGGCAGCATGTGCTGCGCGAGCGTATTTCGTGAAAGGGCTTTGAATTGATATTCCTTAACATTTATACGATATTGCCCAAATGTATTGCAAAGAAAACATTTTAAAAATATATTTTTATTTTCTAAAATAACAACCAATGTTGGGGGGGGGGGGGCAAAAGTCTAGCTACTAGGTCAAATAGGGTGTCATGTGAAACGGCTTGAACTGCATATTTGTGAACAATATTCTTTTACTTTGCTTAAATTTTGTTTTATTAAGGAAAATGTGGAAAAAGATAACATTCCTCCCTTTTTCTCCGAAGTTTACGCAGCGAAAAATTCTTGAAGTATATAATTTAATATGAATATTACAGGATAATTATAACCATACAGCCTGTGTTACTTTTTTTTTAATCAACAAAAATCATATTTGAATTACCCAGCCAGTTAAAGTCGGAATAAGTGAAATTTCGTACGGAACAAATGTAGTATATGAAACGCGGAAATACGTTTGCTTAAAATTTCCTCGATAGAAAAGTTATCCGAAAACAGGTCTTCATTATCCGTTTTTTGTCTAGTTTGTACAAACCACAGATTAAATTATGTAAAAATTACAATTTTCCCTTTATCTATTACTTCACTAAGTTACATGTTAACAAAACATAATAATAACTTCGATGTCATTGTACTTTTACATCTGGCGCTTAGGCCAAAAAGTCCTAAGCATGTAGTGTATTAGCTTTCTCTTTCTTGCTGCTCTTGATGCGTGCGAGCAATAAATGCGTCCTTTACTACAAATTACGATTATTGGCCGGCTCCGCGTTTGGGGCGTGGTTTACGAAAGACGTTGCAGGCCCTTAACTATTTTGTTGGTTGATTTTAACAGAAAGGCCTCCAGAAAGAAGACGGGCAGTGGACACATGCTCTTCGAATCGCGTTTAAATGCTGCGAGAATGTCAAGTAAGTCATTGATTATTATTGGGCCCGAAAATCTGGTACTCCAACCAGTCGCGTGGAGTCCATATAAGCCGATTCCGACCAGTTTGCCCAAGGAAAGGCTTATAATGACTATTTTCTTTAAATATGAGTAAATTAATACACTTCAGGGAAGCCCCTTGTAATTTTCCGGACGCCACGCCTCTGACCGTTGGAGTCAGTCCAGTTTTAGAAAATCTTCTTTTGAACTCTAGTCTCAGAAATAAGCGTCAGAAACTGAAATTTATAGGTTTTTATCCTCTAAGTTAGCACAGGGTTAAACTATAGTTTGACAAATTCTTTCATGACACCTCTATGGTCGGCGGGCGACGGGGGGAAAAGGCAATACACTTCATACCCGCCCTAGCGGTCTCTTGAAAAAGATAGTTAGAAATGTATTAGTTTTACTATAGTCTGCGGGCGACGGAGGCGGGTATGAAGTGTGTCGCCCCCGCTGTCTTTCCCCCCGTCGCCCGCCGATCATGGGAATGGCACGAAAGAACTTGTCAAGCTATAATAAAACTAAAAAAAAATAACTAATTTTTCTCTTTGTCAAGGATAGAAGGATTATCAAACTTTATTGAATCGTTTGGTTTATCAATGATATGTTCGCAGACTGCAGACCTATTCTATCCTTGCCAACGAGAAAAGATATCCCAGAATGCTACGCGAGGCTATTGATATTAACTAGTAGATTGTTAACCAAGGGTTGAAAGTGATCCATTTCACCCGAGATATTTCTGGCGCTCGAACGAAGTGAGGGCGAGGGTGAAATGGGTAATTTCACCCGAGTTAAACACTCTACTTTTCATTTCGACTGTGAGGAAAAAAAAAACATCATCATCATCATCACCATCATCATCATCATCGTCATCATCATTATCATCGCAATCGCGATCGCGATATGAAAAGTTCTTATTTTAATAATATGACGTACTTAACCCAATTATCTTCGACTCTGTGGCTAATTGTAACAATAAAATACTTTCCACCCTAGGGATAAAAAAGGTATTTTCCACCCGGCTAAATACCCATGAAAATTTAACTTCCCGAATAGGAGAGATGAAAAAACATTCTTAGTTCACACTGTAATTTTATATGATTGTTTCAGTGCAACAGATCTTGAGACACCCAAGCTGCCGTGGTCGTGCTGCGGCCGCGGCGGCTACCCCGACAACTGCACTACCGCTAACATGTTCCAAAAGGTGAGTTGACAAAAGATGAACAAAATTCGCCAAATGCTTAGGGTGTCTTTCCACTAAAGCTAAGCTACGTAGCTAATCGTTGTGTGAGGAAAAAACCACCAATACCGCTACGCTCCTAAGTAATCCTATTGGTGGATTTTTTCGGGTTATTCCCACCTGTTATCACCCACTTGTTAACAATGGTAACAGCTGGGATTTCTTTCCCCATCTGTTACCATGGTGGTAACTACTGGGAATAACATCAACTACTGACTAGAAATCATCTACAACTGTTACCAATAAAGTGGTTGGTGCCATTAGTGTTGGTGCGTCAGTGAATTTCACTGTTTTAATGATTATAAATTCACTCACCTCTCTTTTTTTTCACTCATCAGGACTGTAAACCGACGATAGCCAGCTGGCTGCGGCGCTACCAAACTGGCGTGTACGCATCATTAGCCGCTACACACGTCGTGCTGTCGTCGTGCGCACTGCTGCGGCGCGCGCGTAGCTAGCGGCTAGCGCGCCGGGAGAGCGGCGGTAAGTATTATCAATATCATAATCTTTATCGACATCAACATCATCTTGACCATCATCATAATCGCCACTTCATCTTCACCGACATCATTAATTGTAACATCATCGTCATAATTATCGTGATCATCGGTTTTGTCACCACCGCTACAGTTTCATCATCATCATCATCATCATCACTATTATTATTCTTACTAATATCCTTTTATTTCATCGTTTCACCACTTCAGCATCATCATCGTCCTTCTTATAATAAAGACAGACAAAAGCCATCTGGCTGTGGCGTTGCCAGACTGGCGTGTACGCATCACTAGCTATCACGCAAGTTATGCTGTCGTTATAAACGAACTATATCAACATCATAATCAGCACTGCTACTATTATTAATACTATCACTATAAATAACGTCATTACTATCATTATTATCATCAGTATCATCTTCGACATCAGCATCATAATCGACTATATCATTTTACAGCGATTAGGCTTATACTGTGAAAACAATAATAAATGTTCCTTCTTATTACAGCGACACCAAGAGACTCAAGAAAGCGCTCGTGGCACCTGTCTAGGGTGGCTCCTAGCGGAGAATCTGGGAACGACGACGTTCTCATGCTGGTGCTTGGTCGAGGAAGACTCGGCTGGGTAGAAAAGACGTAGCTATGAATGAAGCAGCTTGAAAACTCCCTGGGTATCTCAAGATGATCATCTTAGGCCTGGGGATGATGTTATATTAGTGGTTATTCCAGAAAGAATATGTTGGGTAGAAAAGAGATATTTATGAATGAGGCTAACGTAGTTTGAGAAGGCCCTAGACGTCTCCAAATGTTTACCTTATGCCTGAAGTTTAAGAGATGGTGACATTCGGTCTTGGGTGGGAGGAAAGACATAGCTACGAGAGAGACGGATTGGAAAATTTCTTGGTTCTCTCAAGATGTCTGAATTACTATTTTTAAGCCTAATGTGTGCCTAAGGATGATGACATGATGCTGTTGCTTACTCTAAAAGAACTTGTCAGGCTGGAGAAGATATAGCTATCACTACAGCAGCTTAAAAACTCCCTGGGTATCTCAATATGCCTGGAGATAATGTGATGCTGGTGCTTGGTCGAGGAAGACTTGGCTGAACGCCTCTCCATCCTAGCTAAGACAAACACAGCTTAAAAACTCCCCTGGCTCTTCTAATATGTCCATCTTGTGCCTGAGAATGACGTGGTCGAGCTGGTTATTACCAAAGACGCTTTGGCTCGTTGGAAAAGATATAGGTTTGAGAGGGACAGTATGATAAGATTTCCCACGGTCTCTCAAGATTACCGTATAATGTGCTATTTCCTTAATATGTGTCTGGCGATGATGTTCTGATGCTTCTTCTTCTTTTGAGGCGAGATACGTCAAATAAGTGTGCTGAGTAATGACGTCAAATAAGTGTGCTGAAAATTATCTAGATCTCTCAAGATATCGAGCTTATGCCTGGGAATTATGTGATGCTGGTGTTTGGTCGGGCCTAGAAGACATAGCTACGAATAGGTAGTATGAAAAACCTGGACGAGATTACTCTGAGAAGGAGCTGAGAAAAACTTGAAGGAAAACAAGTAGAAAAGATTTTGCTGATAACGATACGACTTTTGAAACTGCTCCGGATCTCTATATCGTTTATTTTCATCGAATTGTATCGGTTTAGGAAGGAAAAAGGTAATTCAACTGCACTAACAATGAAACACTGCCATAATCTTCACAATAGGTAAAATATATTAAATTGTAAGCTTCTGTGAAAGTACAAATGCATTTACAATAAGCTCTTAAATTTTAATTAGACGTAAAATATATTATGTGTCTCTACAAATATAGAATAATTAATAATTGAAGCTTAGCTTATAAAACATGATTTTAAACTATAGTATGTTAAAATTATTGAAAATGCTCAATAAAATTTATAGTGTTTTATATGATATATTGTTTATTTTGTTACACATGCACTAGGCAAATCTTTACCCATTTGTAAAATATGAAGTGTGTTCGATGACTTCTTTGACACATTTAAATCATCTGTGCCTCAAGTGTAAGTTTCCGAAACAACAATTTCTCAATTGTATTTGCATGTTTCGTATAAATCATATTAAAATATTATCAGAAACGAATTTGATATGTTTTTGTGTTTACAGGAAATTCTCTTTTCTCGCTCTCTCTCTCTCTCTCTCTGGAATAACCTACAATATTGCATTATCTGCATCGTCAGGACAGATAATATTTTTTTTGTAAATGAAATAAGTGTATACAAATTTGATTCTAGGGGTGACGGGGGAGGGGAGGGGGCACAATATATGCAACTCCCAGAGTGATTATTTACTATTAACCTGGACATACGGATGAAACTATAAGGGTTCTGTTTTTTCCATTTAGGCTACGGAACCCTAAAAACAAGGAACCCCTAGAAACTCTTATCCCTGACTGTCCGAGGGCTCCCGCACGCACGCAAATTACCTCTTGTTTTATTATTAACCTGTAATATACCCGTCAAGTACCAGGGAGCCAGGATCAATAGCAGGTGACCTAATTACAGGCATTGCGTGACCACATTTCAGTCACGACACCAAATACGGGAATACCGGTTTGTAAATAAATAAAGTCACACTCACACAAGTCTTTATCGCATATTCATACGATCCAATGATTGACACAAAAATTAAGGTGTACAATGTTGAACACCACTTATCCTTGACGATCGTATATTCTAAATTTAAATTTTGAGTGCGTAAAAAAAACAAAATGCGTAAAACAAATGCTGATTTTAACGTCTTTTATACCAATAAAAAAAAGTAAAAATGAAATGTCTGCATTGAAGATACTTTCAAAAAAAAAATATTGTAACGGACTCTTTGGAGGTCACTGAATGGAAATCGTAGATTGATAGTAGATTGTTAACCAAGGGTTGAAAGTGACCCATTTCACCCGGGATATTTTTGGTGCTCGAAAGAAGTGAGAGAGTGAAGCGATCGCAATCACAATCGCGATATGAAAAGCTTCTATTTTAATAATATGACGTAACTTAATTATCTTCGACTCTATGGCTAATCGTAACAATAAAATACTTTCCACCCTAGGGATGCAAAAGCTATTTTCCTCCCGACTAAATACCCATGAAAACTTTCCGAACAGGAGAAATGAAAATCATTTTTTATTATATGTTTGTGTGTTTGTATATGTCGTTGTGGCTTCATCACGACAATCAGTTAAACAGATTTCAACTATGTTTGGTTCGGGTACGGGATAGCTACGATATCGAAGAAAAAGGGGTTATGACTTTTTCACTCCACGAACGAAGTTACTATATTTTCTAGTATTTTCTTCTGTTTCCGCGATTATTACTTATTGAAATAAAACAATTTAACGGATTATATCGCGTATATTATCTCATTTTAGTTCACAACGTTTCGGAAGCTTTTCAGCTTTCCATGGTCACGGGTGGACTGAGAAAAGATATATTTTCCTCTGTCAAAATTACAATTTGTGCAAACTACCCATTTTTGAAAAAACAAATAAAGGTGTACATATACGCCAGTTGGACCTAAGCTGTAAAGACACTAAAATGAGATAATATACGCGATATAATCCGTTAAATTGTTTGATTTAAATATATTTTCTAGTGCTACTATATTTTCTTTTTCTACGATTATTATAAAGTTGTATAAATTAAATGTCTGTACATTAAAGATATTTTCAAAAAAGTGATACGGACTATTTAAAGGTCACTGAATTGTAAAAAAAAAAATTGTATCTTCTTACGTGTCGTTGTGACTTAGTAAGCCGGCGAAAGAGATTTCAACTATCTATCGTACACAGGGCATCCACAAATGGTTATAGGATACTTTTTACCCAACTACGCTGAAGTTAAAAAAGTAGGTCATGATTTTTTTCTCTTCCACGTACAAAGTTGCGGCGGGCACTTTCTAGTCAAATTAACTTTTCAATTAAAAATTAAATACAAGTTGCACTACCAGAGCGTAGATATACCTTCATGAATACTAAATCGCTTTCAAAAAATAGGTCATAAGCTAAATTATTCACTATAGATAACGAGCAGAGATAGAACAAACTTTGATAGCGTGACAGACAGACAGTAAATGTATAATCGCACTGCACCATGCACGGAACCAGGCCACGAATCAATATTAACCAAAAGGTTATGACACAACTTTTACCTGATTGCAGATAACCTGGGAGCGTTGTACTTTTAGTACTAATGGCAGAGAAATGACGATAAGCTATACATGATAGCATCAATAAATCTAAGTATTGAGAAACAATAGATATAATATTTTCTTCTGTTTCCGCGATTATTACTCATTTAAATAAAAGAATTTAACGGATTATATCGCGGATATATCTCGTTTGAGTTCCCGACGTTTCGGAAGCTTTTCAGCTTTCCATGGTCACGGGTTGACCGGGTCACAGTCAACCCGAGACCATGGAAAGCTGAACTCAAATGAGATAATATACGCGATATTTGCTTTATTTAAACAGTAGATATGAATTTTTATTTTTGTTTTCTTAAAAGATGCATGTAACAAACAGTAGACAAAAATATTTTTTCTAATTACTATAAAAATAACGAAGATATAAGCCATCAAACATTTCATTCTAGCAAAACAAAATTTAATATGGAGTTTATATGGCCGAAGTGCACTATGACGTAACAGTACATGTCGGACCTCACAGTCAAATCGCTGTCTAATTAGTAGTAATGCCTATAGCATGCGTATTACTTGGAAGATTTTAATTTTAATTTCACTCTATGAAATCGTTTTTACTTCATTTTGTTTTTTTTTACGAACAGCGTTATAAAATTTCATCCATCTACCCTATTGAGTGATTTTTTATTGAAAGATCCTTATTATTTCTTAAAGGAACATATAGAACATATATTCAAATTTCCGAATGCAAGAAAGTGTTGAATAGAAACTGAACTGTCATATAAACTGAATGGGCAATCATACATGGTTAGCTTGATCATACGTGACGATAGCTATTAGTTATAACACATGTAGATTTAGCAGTACATGATACGTCAGTAAACTATGATTATACAACGTGATGGGGGCAATCATAATAAATTATAAATATTAGAGAATCACACAAATCTATCTAGTCCTAAACTAAGCAAAGCTTGTTCTATGGGTTAAATTTGGGATAAATTATAATACTTAAATACATAGAAAACACCGAAGACTAAGAAACAAACATTCGTGCTCATCACACAAACACTAGCCCTGGCCGGGATTCGAACCCGGGACCGCCAGCTTCGTAGGCCGTTGTGTTGCACTGAGCCAAACGTGTCGTCACTCATACTCCTACTCACGTCGTCCACGTTTATCAAGAGTATAAAAATATAATAAGAATTAAATATCAATTAAATCAGTTGTCATTAACATCAAGTTATGGTTTTACTCTAAGCCTCTGCCTCTACGTATATATCATTATCATTTAGTGAGGGTCGCACTTTACATTTTAGTCCTTCGAGCCGGATGTTATTGTGTGTGTTTGGAAAGTTATTTTGTCCCAAGAACCATAAAAAGTCGTACATTTTCACTTGGAGCCCCTTAAGAGATAGACTTGGTTGCTGGTCCACTTTTGCCTGATAGTTTATTAATGAATAGGCATAGGCACGATAGTCCAGTACTCAGGAACAGCTGACGGAAGCCTGTGGTCTTCCAGGACGGCGTTCAGATGTTGGATCCTGATCTGTTCATGAGACGCCTTCATTTTCTTCACCTAAAACAAATATAATTCAATCAGTAGGTTTTCGAGATTCAACCTCTATTTCCACATCCGCAATCATTGTGCCTTGCGAACTGCATCCCACTCCAACTCTAAAAGGCCTCAAATCAAATATATTTATTTGCAAAAATACAGACATTAAAGGTGTTTGGGACAGTTAAATTTCTGTGTATTTTGCTTGCAAGCAAGCGTGCAAATATATGTCGGAGTCAAAAAAACATGAAAAAAATTAATAAAGCAAAAAATTAAATTTGAAAACAAGTAGCAAAATCAAATAATGTCGGCAATAATAATTATAAACAACATTAAGCTAAATTATTAATAATCCCTCAAATGTAATTCAAAATATTCCTTAATACTATAAAAACAATTGTCAGAAGCCAGCTCGTTAATTGCGACTAAATTTATTACCCTGTAGCGACTTTAGGTGTTCCGGCAAATGGTTATAGATTTTTATGCACATAATGTATAAATTTTTGCAGTACATCATTTTGTTACAGACAGGTTTACATATACGGTGTATAGTTTTTTGTCTGGTCTGTTTTTGTGTAATTTCGTTACTCCGTGAGAAATAGGTATCTATCCGCTCAGATGTATTCTCAATTTTCGGTTTGCGCTCCCCCCTCTGAGACCCATTACTAGTTAGGCCTAGCCAGACCGCTAGTCCGCAGTTTAAAGTTAGAATCAGAATTAGATATTTATTTGTAAACATAGGTTCATAAAAGGTCTTACATTCAATAAAAGTATCACCATGTCTAGCCGTTAGACATACAAATATTTCACACCAAGATGGAGCATGCAGTGTGTTAATTAGTGTCAGGTTGGACTGAAATTACGAACCCGTACTGGCATCTCCTTGTGAGAGGTTGTAGATAACCCTAGGATCCTCAGCAGCCTTTCGGAGACGAAGAACAGGATCTCAACGAAGCTGATGAAGCTGGCGCCGAGGAACAGCCCGGCGGCTCCTCCAAATGACACTGAATGCAGTACACAAATCACATAGGCATTATACCAATATTTTTTTTATAAATAATTAAGTCCCCGGTAAGCTCGGTTCTTCATACCATACAAACAAACATACAAACGTAGTTACGCTCTCATTTTAAAACGACTAGCTAGTCTGCTCTGAAACTTTGTACTTAGAATAAGTTAAGGTATATGCAGGCCTGTAATTAGTTTATGTAGCTTCAGATACCATAGTAAAAAAAATACAGCGAATTTAAGTTTTTCGTACAAAACATGTTTTTGCTGTATTTCGTTTGTTTTATAAACTGGAGTCATATAAACTAAGTACAGGCCTAGATATACCTCATGTCTTCGTATATGCAAAGTTTCGTTACAATCCAATTCGTAGTTAAAAATGAGAACGAAACTCCGTTTGTATGGGAAGGTGAAATTCGGCCGAGCTTGCCGGGGACTCTTAAGTATTAGGACAAATTTACACCACACTTTACACCAATCGAACTAGTCCAATGGCAAACTTAATAAGACTTGTGTTATGACCAGTGATCGTGCTATTGCGCTATAGATGTGGAAGATACCAATTTAAACGATTAAACATACTTAATATAGCCTGCGTTGAAATTTACCACACCTTAATGGCACTCTACCATTATAGCACCAAAAATGTACCTAAGGGATATACGTGACGTCGTTACGCGAGCCAGAGGGCCCGAAGGGCCCGCATGGCGAGCCTACCCAAAAACTTACTTTACCCCATGTAATTTTAGCTCGACTGAGGGCCGCAGGCCCGAGGGCGACCGTCAGCGATCGCGAGACTGCAGGCCAAGCTTTCGTGCAGCACCGAAGGTGCGGAGTTTCCGTAAGCGGAGTTTGAGTAAGCCCAGGGGCCCTGTGGGCGCATTTTGCAAGACTTGCTCCTCGGCTAGTGAGCACGGCGTCGGCTTTGAGCCGGCTGCTGCCTAACGTACGCCACTCGAGGGCCTTATGCCGCAGGCTCTACGCGGGGATTGTGAGGAGTATAGCCCTATTTGGGTGGACCGGCTTTCGTTAAAAAACAAGTCCCTTCTCCGGAGGCCGCAGCGCGTGGTGGCCCTCCGGATTATCCGGGGGTATACGACATTCTCCCACGCGGCGGCATGCGCCCTTGTCGGCACACCACCCTGCGATCTTGACGCCCAGATGCTGGCTGAAAGATACCGCATAAAATCGAAGGCAAGGGCGAGGGGAGAATGCCCGTATCCCGAGAGAGCCCAACGACAGACGATTGACCGGCTCAAGGAGAGGTGGAAGACTATCCGTGGAGTGAGTCTTGTTGTTATGGTATCCGTACCATAGGGGCACAGTGTGTTGTTTGTGACATTTTTTTTTTATGGCATAGGGGGCAAACGAGCAGACGGGTCGCCTGATGGTAAGCGATCACCGTCGCCCATAGACACTTGCATCACTAGAGGATTCACAACTGCGTTGCCGGCCTTTCAGGTGGGAGTACGCTCTTTTCTTGAAGGTTTGAAGATCGTATCGGTCCGGAAATACTGCATGCGGAAATTTATTCCACAGTTCAGTCGTGCGAGGCAGGAAATTTCTAGAAAAACGCACAGTTGTGGACTGCCAACCATCTAAGTGGTGAGGGTGGAAATATTGTCGCGTAGGATATAAATATTGTTCGCCTAGCTGCGACTATGGCGCCGTATCTCAAACTGTCCATCGCATTTTTTTTTTATGTCATAGGAGGCGAACGAGCAGACGGGTCGCCTGATGAACTGTTCCCTCAGAGCCTACCCTGGAAACCCCGAAGACCTGGTATCCTTCACAACAGACACGGCGAAATGGCTAAAAACCTTGAATATCAATTTGTGACTTACCTGTTGTATACTTCGATTGATTTAAATGAAATAATGATCTTTATTCTGTAAGTAGGCCACAAGGGCACTTTTACAAGTCTAACTCTACGGCGTTTCCCAAGAGGAGACCACTGAAGAGAAGAAAGCCGAAACAAACTCAACAGTCAGTAATTTTTTCGAAATAACTCTTATATCTATTACAATATTTGTACTTAACCTAAACTAAATATATGTTTTGAGTATATAAACTCAATGCGTAGTTCTTCAAGAAAACATATCAAAAGTTATAAAAGTTAAAAAAAAATATAGAATATTAAAAAGCAAAATAGTGATTTTTTATTCAAAACAACCTACATACGTTTGATATGCCACCTTATAAGAACCGTGTCCCGGCAAAAGTAAATTATTGGTTTCTGTTTTGGGCCATGCATTTTTGTCTGTTAAATAGTCCTCTACCCTATAATAAGCCTTTGCCATTAGGGACTCTTTTGAGTACTTTTTGAGAGCTGGAAACGATAATTTTAAAGCATCATCTGGTAGCTTTTTATAAAAATGTATACATTGGCCTACGAATGATTTGGCTACTTTACGAACACGGAACTTTCTAATAGCGATTTTGTTTTTATTTCTAGTATTATATTGTGGATATCTGAATTCTTAGTAAAATACTCTAAGTTCTTAATAACATAAATAATATTCTCATAAATATATTGGGACGCTGCGGTTAATATGTTGATGTCTTTAAAAAGTTCTCTTAAGGAGTCACGGGAGTTCAGGTTATATATAGAACGAATCGCTCTTTTTTGTAACACAAATATAGTCTTTATGTCAGCTGCTTTACCCCAAACCAGAATATCGTATGACATGATACTATGAAAATAACTATGATGTACTAAGCGAGCAGTATCAACATTGGTCAATTGTCTAATTTTTCTAATAGCGTAAGTTGCTGAACTTAATTTACCTGCAAGTACTGCTAAATGGGGACTCCATTGCAAGTTCTTGTCCAGTGCTATACCTAAGAATAATGCCCTATCCACCATTTTTAAACATTCACCATTGAGCGATATAGCAGAATCCACTGCTCTAACATTTGGTAAAGCAAATCTAACATATTTCGTTTTCCTAGCATTCAATACCAGATTATTAATATTAAACCAGTCAAGTACTTTAACTAGTACACTATTAATTTCGGCATAGTCTGTTGCTTTCCGGTCAACTTTGAAAATTAATGATGTATCATCAGCAAATAGTACTATATCAGAAAGATTTTCTACTATACATGGTAAGTCATTTATATAAACTAAAAATAGAAATGGCCCTAAGATAGAGCCCTGTGGCACTCCTAGCTTAACTGCAGCTCCACTGGATTGGGTTCCATTTCCAACAACTGTTTGTGTTCTATTGCTGAGATATGAAGACATAAGGCTTAAGGCATTTATAGACAGGCCATAATGTTCTAATTTCAAAATGAGTGTTCCATGATCAACGCAATCAAATGCCTTAGAAAAGTCACAAAAAACTCCAATTGCATCACAAGATTTCTCCCAGATGTTGTAAATAAGTTTAATGAGTACAGATGCTGCATCAGCCGCGGAACGTCCCCTTGTGAAACCGAATTGTTTACTACTAAGCAGTTTATTTCTATTGAAGTGTCCCAGCAGATCCATCAACATTAACTTTTCAAAAACTTTACTTAATACAGGTAGTACAGATATCGGACCGAAATTAGTCAAGTCACTCAAGTCACCTGATTTAAAAAGAGGTATGACTTTACTAAGTTTCATAAGATCTGGAAACACGCCCTCTGATATGCAATTATTATAAATGAAGGCTAGATAGGGTGCAATTGAATCTATGATATGATGAACAATTTTTACTGAAGTTCCCCATAAATCCTCTGTTTTCTTTAAATGCAGTGACTTAAATGTTTAAATAACTTCTATTGAATATTTGTGTATTTATTATATAAATTTTTTATTCATGTATTTAAAGTATATAAATATGTGTTTTTGTAATTACACAAGCCTCAGCACCGCCTATAATTTTTCTGCTTTGCCCTAAGGTTGACTGGTAGAGAATGCCTTATGGCATTAAGTTCGCCTTTTGTACAATAAGTTTTCTTTTGTGCAATAAAGATTAAATAAATAAATAAATAAATTTACTTGACTAATTCAAAGCTTACATTGCATTTGCTAAAATTAACATTAAGTAACAAATGGGCTTCGGTCGCAGATGATTGAAGATATCTTGTAGTATTCATTGCGATGTGGGAAAAATAATCCTCGAATGCCGAGGCAACATCGTGGTTCGACATAATCTGACCATTTCCTGTCATAATGTTGACTTGACTATTACGAGTTTTTGTTTTACCAGTTTCCCTATTAATAATATTCCAAACAGTTTTCACTTTATTGTCTGACATTTTGAGTTTTAGAACGAATATAATTTGCCTTAGCGGCTATGCATACTTTCTTAAACATTTTTGAATAATTCTTGACATAGTCCAGGAAATCAGTATTCTTGTTTACCTCTGTCTCTCCATATAATTCATAAAGCCTATTTCTACTTCTATGAATGCTGACAGTAGCCCATTCACTAAACTTCGTTTTTGACCCAGAAAT
The DNA here is from genome assembly GCA_905404275.2 of Hedya salicella. Taxonomy (NCBI): domain Eukaryota; kingdom Metazoa; phylum Arthropoda; class Insecta; order Lepidoptera; family Tortricidae; genus Hedya; species Hedya salicella. The sequence continues at coordinate 48,788,204 of FR990097.1, read as the reverse complement.
AGTTTTCATTTTGAAATGAGTATTAAAATTATTTATAACTATGCCAAATAAATTTTTGTAAAAACAATTTAAGTCATCATGTGAAAGGGATAACATACATAGATCATTATGAACTTCATTTTTGAATAATTCTAAACGATAACTAGTTATGGGTCTGTATGTTATAGTTTGTGGTATTTCTTGGAAAGTGTTTGGGAAAGATGCTCTCTGACCCCTATGATCTGAACTAAAGGACTTAAATATTGCCTAATCCAAGCATTTACAATCACAAAAAATATTATCTAGACAGGTTTCACTACTAATTCCCACGCGCGTTGGCTCAAAAAACAAATTGACCAAGTTAAAAGCTTTAAACAAACTTAACAACTTCACAGTGTTACTATTCGATTCAAGTAAATTAACGTTGAAGTCTCCACATACTATAACATGTTTTTTGCCTTTACAAGCTATTTTTAAGACATTTTCCATAGTGCATTCAAATGTATGGAAATCAGCAGAAGGTGGTCTGTAAATACATATAATTAAATAGGTCTCTAATTCTACACAAGCAATTTCTATAATCCGTTCTAGTGATAATCTAACAATATCTTCTCGCTCTTTGGATTTCATGGAACTCTTAACAATTATAAGAGAACCCCTATGAATGGCTAATTTTCTAGCAAAGAAACTTACTAACTTAAAGTTAGTAAAATCAAAAAGTAATTGTCCCTGTTTTAGCCAGTGTTCAGTAATACACATAACTTCAATATTATTATTATCTAAAAATAAACCTATTTCTAATTCCTTGCTGGAAAAACCCTGAATATTCTGGTGAATAATGTTAATATTCAAAGGTGCTTCCGCTGTCTTACAATTTACTTTAAATGTGGCATGGATCTATTACCACTATGGGCATACTGGGGACTAGCTAATGTGGTATTATATTTATTCGGTTCTATGTTAAATGCTAAAAGATCTGCTATGGTCAAAATATATTTCTTTGGCAAGATATTTCTTTCTGACATTAGCGTGAAGCGCTTGACAAATTTATTTGAGTCAAAGAAATGTGTCTTTTTATTGAAACATATGGCATTGTACATCATTGAATTTAGGAAATGAACTGTTTATGCCATACGATTAAATAAATAAAAGTGTACCTATCAGATCCTGAAAGTAGAAGACGATCTCCCGGGTGTAGCGTGTACGGGGCGCCTGCACCTTGATCCTGCTCACGCCGTTAGTGCTAAACGGACCGCCTCTGGTAACAGTCAAATTTAAGAAACCCCAGTAAGCTCGATTCTCCATACAAACGTAGTTACGCTCTCATTCTAAAACGACTAGCTAGTTTGCTCTGAAACTTTGTATTTAGAATAAGTTAAGGTATATGCAGGCCTGTAATTAGTTTATATAGCTTCAGATACCATAGTAAAAAAAATACAGCGAATTTAAGATTTTCATACAAAACTTGTTTTTGCTGTATTTCGTTTGTTTTATAAAATGGAGCCATATAAACTAATTACAGGCGTAGATATACCTCACGTTATTGTATATGCAAAGTTTCTTTACTATCCAATACGTAGTTATAAAATGAGAACGATACTTCGTTTGTATGGGAAGGTGAAATTCGGCCGAGCTTGCCAAGAGTCCCCTTAAAGAAGGATAAAAAGTTATAAAGAAATAATGAAAATACAAATACATATCCTCCTAAGGCCCACCATACAATACAACATGACATTGAAATTTGTACCTATTCAGTAAGGGAAATACTGTTGAATTTTGTTAGCTTCAAAAACAGACCGAAACAAAGGAAATACGACTTTATTCTAGCTGAAAATGCTTTATATAAATAATATTCTTCTGTTTCCGCGATTATACTCATTTAAATAAAACAATTTTAACGGATTATATCCTGCATAGTATCTTATTTGAGTTCCCGACGTTTCGGAAGCTTTTCAGTGTCCCGTGAACATGGAAAGCTGAGCTTCCGAAACAGTCGGGAACTCATTATCCACTTTCCCAGTTTGCAGGTATAAATCCTCTTGTACGTGGTCGAATGCTTAAAGCGATCCTGCGGCGCTCCAAGTAAGTGCGGAGTTGGCATCTGTTGGTGGTTTTAGACGGTAGTCCAATGCATCGGCCTTGATTAGTCCGTCATACCCGCTTTAGTCTCCCGGCTTATGCCGGATGCATAAACGCATTTCCCAAGGTTAAAAAAAAGGTATAAATCCTCTTAATTGACATTTAAGGTATTTTATTAATTGACGTCTTACAGTGGCTTGGTTATCAATGTCAGGGTCTCAAACAGCGCGTCGACGCACATGAGAGGGCAGGAGCAGTCTTCGGCGTCCGCGTACGTATCAGTGTCTCCACCTGATGGACAATTAAAATTATTATTAGTATAGTTATTTATACAATTGTATTTATTGTATTACTCGTTTTTTTTTACGTCCGTAGCGAAGTCAGGCGAAATCGTGTTACTTCGTGAAACATCGCCTGACATATCTGGCGACATCACATCACTTATATCCGTAGCGTCGTCAGGCGAAGTCCTGCGACTTTGCGATACTTCGCCTGACATCTGGCGACATCGCGAGTATCGCGACATTGTGTTTCACAAGGCAGTCGATATCATGAATTAAGTTCCACAGCTGAAGGCGACGCCGCAACAAATAGTAACCGAGCGATGTCGAGTGAAGTCTGGCAATGTCACGCCACTTCACCCAACGTCGCTGGCGATACGCGTCGCGCGTTGTTGCCAGACATGTGGAGCGAAGTCCGGCAACGTCCTGCCCCTTCAGCCCACGTCACTGGCGACACATGACGCGCGTCGTTGCCAGATATGTCGAGCGAAGTCCGACAACGTCGTACCACTTCGCCCGACGTTGCTGGCGACACGTGTCGCAAGACATTTTGTCCCCTAGTATATCCTTGGCTTGAGAGACCATCTGTAGACCTTAAGTCAATGACAATAATGAAATAATGATCTTTCTTCTGTAAGTAGGCCGCAAGGGCACTTTTACAAGTCTGACTCTATGGCATTTCTTTTTCTCCTTCGCGAACGAAGTTGCTAGCACTTTCTAGTTTACTTATAAAAAAAGAACCTACGAGTATATAATTTAACTATATATTATATATGATACGAATATGCTATGTTGGTCATTAAACTCATAATAGATACTACCTATTCCGACCTTTGGTGATAAAGCCACAACGACACCAGACCAGCCACAAACTGAAATGACCATTGGTAAACCTTATCGTCCCAATATATTTATGAGAATATTATTTGTATTAGTAATAACCTAGACTCTTTTCCTAACAGTTCAGGTATCCACAACTTTAATACTAGAAATAAAAACGAAATTGCCATTAAAAAGTTCAGCGTTTGTAAAGTAGCCAAAGCATTCGTAGGCCAATGTATACATTTTTTTAATAATTTATATGATGCTTTAAAATTACCTTTTTTTTATGTAATAACATAAAAAAACTCTGTAATGGCAAAGTGATGATAGGGTAGAGGACTATTTAGGTAACAGACAAAAATGCATGGCCCCAAAACACAAACCAAATAATCTACTTTTACCGGGACATCGGTTCTTACAAGATGACATTTCACACGTACGTACCTAAGTTGTTTATAAAAAAATGATATTGATATATTTTCTTGGAAAACTACGCATTGAGTTTATAGTTAAAAAAAATATGTTGGATAGACTAAGTACAAATAACCATCTGTTGATACCCAGCTACCTGTGTGTGTACCAAAAATAGTTGAAATCCGATTTTGCGAGATGAAACCACAGCAAACATACAAAAAATAACTTTTCGATTCGGTAACCTCCACATAGTCCATTACGTTTTTTTTAATATCTTCAATGTACAGACATTACACTTTTACAAATTTATAATAGTATAGATGTATTATCTATTCATCACCTGGATTCGCAGTACTAGTTACGCCTTGGCCGACCGAAGCTTTCGCGCTTTTCAAGCGTTTCGCGGACTTCACGCGCGCTGCCTCCGTCGTCGCGCGCGCTGCCTCGCGCACCGCGCGTGCCGCGAGGCAGCGCATGCCCTGTAGCGAGCAGGGTACGCCATCTGTAAACAATAAATTAAGGACCATTAAACGAAGAGGACTGTCAATAGACTTGTGTCCTAAAATATATAATTAGTCCGTCAGTGATATTATGATGCCGAGATGTCGACACAACGGGGCCACGCCGTTTTGCCGTCTAAATAAACATTGTTCGGTTCATGACGCATTGGTGTATACACATGTCATGTAAGTTGTTTTTAATAAATAAATAAATAAATTATTAGAAAATATTGGACACGTATTTATTCTTTTGTCAATTAAACAAAAAACGATGAAGGTATAGCCCCACACCCAAACTTTGATGCGCTTTATCTTTGTCTTTTATGCTTGATTGACAAAAGAGAAAATACATGTCGAATACTTTTTGATAATCTAACTCGGTAAACAAAGGGGCAGCTTTCAAAGCTCAAAAGAGATGTATAAGAGCCGTCTGTGGCCTTAATATAAGAGATAGTTGTGTTCCTCTATTTAAATCACTGAAAATGTTGACTTTGCCGTCGCTATATATATTTGAAGTAGCTGTTTTTGTCAAATGTCACCCTGAATTGTTCTGTAAAGTATCACAAAGTCGGGCATTCCCAACACGCTCCCAGTATGAGCACAAATTGTAGAGCAAACAAATTAAATCGGCATTAATGCGAAAAAGTTTTTTTGGAATGGCGCCTACAATATTTAATAAGGTACCGATCTATATTAAATCTCTAAATTAAAGACAATTTAAATTTCAACTATATGTGTACTTAATAGAAAAATGTTTTTACTCAGTTAAAGACTTTTTAAATGCTTAATGTTTTAGTTATAATACTGAATTGAAAATAAAATTGAATTATTTAATGTGTAAATAAATATGTGTACGCCAATCTGGCAAAACATAGAAAAAAAAAGAAAGTTTACTTACCATAAGTTACAGATCACAAAGAAAGAACAGTGATTTCCACACTAGGCAAGGCCTGTATCGTGGAATTCAGTACCAAAAGAATTACCATAATAATGTGGCTATTTATAGCTTTTATAATGTAAGACAGGAAGACTTCACAAGCTTACTTTAACACCTGTTTATACTCACCTATGTTTAAGCAAATAAATGTTCTCTCTCTCTCTGATGGACTTATTACAATTTTTTTCTACCCAGGAAACTACCTGTCATACATTATCGTGCCCCAATCGCAAGGAGATATTCAGGCAAAAACTAGATGGCGCTTTAAATTTAAACATTTAACGATGTTATAATTAATTATAATTGAACAAAGAAACATACAGTAACAGTTAGTAAGCAGCTAATCTATACTATTATAAATTTGTAAAAATAAAATGTTTGTACATTGAAGATATTTTATAAAAAAATATTGTAATGGACTATTTCGAGGTCACTCAATCGAAAAGATTTTATTTTTTGTACTTAACACATTGACGACCGCGAGCCCGCTCGGCGGGCACTCTGCTCGTAGCAAAACGGTTTTCCCACGTTATTAGCTACGAGCGTAGCGCTACGAAAACGTCGGTTGCGAAAGGGTTAAGTATGTGTCGTTGTCGCGTGGGTGTAGCTTCATCACGTTGTGGCTACCCGTGTGCCAAAAAGCAGTTGACATTCGTTTAGCCGTTTTGACACAATGAAACCACAACGACACCTACAAACATACAAAAAATCCAAAAAAAAATATTCAGTGACCTTAAAATAGTCCGAATGTCTTTTTTTTGGAAATATTTTCAATGTACAGCCGTTTTTTTATAACTTTATACTTAATAGTACAGATAGGTGACAATATCGCTACTGACACTGCAAACTTACAACTACAAACTTTAAACCCCTCTAGACAATAATAGTCAATAACCTCGGTAAAATAATTCTTAGGTATTATCTGCTCTATATACATACGTACATACAAACAATCACGCCTTTTTCCCATTACGGGGTAGGCAGAGACTACCTCCTTCCACTTGCTACGGTCCTAGCATACAACTGCCGCTTCATCAACATTCATTAATCTCTTCATGCATGCTCGCCGGTTTAGAGTACTTTTCACTTGGCCTTTTTTTCAGAATGTCTCCAATCTGATCGCGAAACATTCGTCTAGGCCTTCCTCTTCCAACATTTCCACTTACATTCGCCTTGTAGAACTGGTACCTCTTTATCCATCCATTTGTGCTGTCACAACCCTTTCGCTTTAAATAAATAATAAATAAATATCAGGGACAATCTTACACAAATCGACATAGTCCCAAACTAGGGATGTCACGAATATTCGCATTCGCATTCGCATATGCGAATGATTCGTATCATTTGAAACATTCGCATCGACATTCGCATTCGCATCAAACAATGCAAATTATTGGCGAATGCGAATGTGTGCAGGTCGTGACAAGTTTCGCCCGCCCTGGCTGCCCGCTGCCGACTCGCGCATGCGCAGAGCGCGCTAGCCGCATGACGTGATTCATTTTGACCAATAGGGAGGGAGCATTTTTAGTTTTCACTAAGTTGGTTTACTGTGATTGTTGTGTTACGTAATGACATTATATGGTACAGTACAGTTACAGACTGTAACCTATGTATGAGATCTATTTTTTTTCTTTCTACTGCCACATTATGTTAAATAGGTAATTAGAGAAATAAAAAACTGACTGATTTACTGAGTTTGTTTAATGGGTGTCAAAAACATTCGCATTCGCATTCGCATTGTGACGAAATCGTCATTCGTGACATCCCTATCCCAAACTAAGCAAAGCTTGTACTATAAGTACTACTATACACATAATATAAAGATAAATTATAATACTTAAATACATAGAAAACATCCAAGACCCAGGAACAAACATTCGTGCTCATCACACTAACACTTGCCCTGGCCGGGATTCGAACGTGGGACCAACAGCTTCGTACGCTGTTGTGCAACCCACTGAGCCAAACGTGTCGTCACACACAGAATATCAATATTTCTCGCATCCATCATCTGACATACTTCATCTATTTTATCATTCATTCCACCCCTTACTTTTTACGTAACAAAGCGGCTCTCCATAGCCCACTGCTCTATATGACTCCAAAATAACTATCCGCTTTTATCCAAAAGTAGCCGAATCCTATTCTCAGTGGTCACAGACTTTACCTTCGTAGTGATTATAGAAAGGCTTGCACTGGCACTCTCGCAGGGCCTCCTGGTTGCGGCACGCACGTCGACAGCTGTTCGTGCTGTACACCTGCAACAATGTGTCGAGGTAAACAAAACAATGCCGTATGACAGTAAAAATAAGGATGTTTATAAATTGTCATTACCTAATAGCAAGAACCATTAAAACAAGAGGACTGACAGTTGCCATACTTTGGATCGTGTTCCAATCGCAAGGAGATATTCCGGCAAAAACTAGATGGCGCTTTAAAACTAAACATTTAACGATATCATAATTGAATAAAGAAACATAGTATAGTAAGAATTAGTTCGCGAATAGCTAAATAAATCGTAACATTTAAATACTGTGTCACGCTTGCAAAGTTCAGTAATTGTAAGAAATATTTTTTTTCACTTCTCCTGCTCAAAAAGTGCGCCATATTAGCTTCGCGAAGCGAGACTAAAATAGTACATTTATCCCCTAGGGTTTAAAAGAAAGCCATATAATCCCATACTAATTTCTATGACACTGAAAAAAAACTTGCGGCCAGCTACATACTCGTACGAATAATTAAAAACAAACAAACCAACTTGATCAGATTGGCCAAACTTTCTGATAGAATTGCTCAAACTGTACTTTTAATTTTTCATCAAATATACAATTCTTTTTTAATTTCTCGCAGTCGAAGTGAAAAGCAGAGTGTTTAACACGTGGCTAAAAGCCATTATGACACTCAGACATATTTGTCCTCGCTCACTTCGTGAGCTCGTCCAAATAATCTCTTCGTGTCATAATGGCTTATTTTAGCCCCTTTTCAAACAATCTACTATTGAGTTTATGCCGTAAAAAAATAAATATATTTAGGGGGAGCACTCCAAACTAATCGGAACTGAAAAATAAAATCTGCAAATAGGTACGAATGTGTGGCACATATTTCGAGAGATCTTTTATGAAGACTGAGATTCCTACAATTTTTTTTGATTTTGTGAATATTTTCGGAAATAATCGCTCCGAAAATAGCATAAATTAAGTCCCCCCCCTCTATTTTTTAAACGGTATGTCTAAAAAATATGTCATAAATCACAAAGATAAAGCTTAATAAATACTTTCAAAGGAAATTGTTTTCAACGTGATTGGATGTACCGTTATTGAGTTATTGCCAAGAAACTACGCTTCGCAGCAATAGGACGTAAGTGCCATGGAGATACGTTCTTTTGCTAGTGCACTTTTTCACATCATGTGTTTTCATTCGTAGTGCATTTTTTTGTGTGAACGGCTGCGGAACTGTACACTGAGCATGGTCCGACATGCTCTTGGCTGGTTTTTTATTGCAACTTTATGATAATAGTAAAACATAGATAATGTCCAACAGGTTTAGTAGATACGTAGACTAATTTCGCTTCATTGAATATATCCGATATGGTCTAGTGGCTAGGATACCTGGCTCTCACCCAGGAGGCTCGGGTTCGATTCCCGGTATCGGAAGCAACTTTTTGCTTTTTTCTCCGATCCATACTTAAATTTTACATCGAAACAGCCGTCTTTGGTGGTGGCATTGATTTATTTTTTTACTAATACCTAGTATATAGTAGTCTGTGCTAACACGGATGCCAGTAATGCAGAGGCAGCGAAATAGGGGTTTGTCGGCCGAGTTGTTATATATTCCCAAGAGGAGACCACTGTTGAGAAGAAAGCCGAAAAAAACTCAACAGTCAAGTATTTTTTTCGAAATAGATTATCCTAAATATATGCGTTAAAACAATTTAACGGATTATATCGCGTATATTATCTCATTTTAGTTCCCGGCGTTTCGGAAGCTTTCCAGCTTTCCATGGTCACGGGAGGACTGAGAAAAGATGTATTTTCCTCTGTCAAAGTTACAATTTGTGCAAACTACCCATATATATTGTTTTATTGTTATATATTGTTTTATTTCAATGAGTAATAATCGCGGAAACAGAAGAAAATATTATATATGCGTTAAGTATAAACTCAATGCGTAGTTCTCCAAGAAAACATATCAACACTTACTTATTAATAATATATATATATAAATAACTTATTATTATTATTTTTTATATAAACATATACAAAATAATAATAACAGAAGATAAAAATCAAATTATGATTTTTTTATTTAAAACAACTTAAGTGTTACGTTTGATATGTCACCTTATAAGAACCGTGTCCCGGTAAAAGTAAATTATTTGGTTTCTGTTTTGGGCCATGCATTTTTGTCTGTTAAATAGTCCTCTACCGACTTTTTTAAGTACTTTTTGAGTGCTGGACATAATAGATTTTTTGACAAGGGGCGAAAATAAGCCATTATGACACGAAATTTCTGAGTGTCGTAATGGCCTTTAGCCACGTGTTAAACACTCTGCTTTTCACTTCGACTGCGAGAAATTAAAAAAGAATTGTATATTTCATGAAAACTTAAAAGTACAGTTTGAGCAATTCTATCAGAAAGTTTGGCCAATCTGATCAAGTTGGTTTGTTTGTTTGTTTTTAATTATTCGTAAGGAGTATGTAGCTGGCCGCAAGTTTTTTTTTTCAGTGTCATAGAAATTAGTATGGGATTTTATGGCTTTCTTTTAAACCCTAGGGGCTGAATGTACTATTTTAGTCTCGCTTCGCGAAGCTAATATGGCGCACTTTTTGAGCAGGAAAAGTAAAAAGGTAATTTTAAAGTATCATCTGGTAACTTATTATAAAAATGTATACATTGGCCTACGAATGATTTGGCAACTTTACGCACGCGGAACTTTCTAATGGAGATTTTGTTTTTATTTCTAGTATTAGATTTGTGGATTTTTGAATTCTAGTAAAAGAGTCTAGGTTCTTAAAAACATACATAATACCCTCATAAATATATTAAGAGATTAAGACGCTACGGTTAATATGTTGATGTCTTTATATATAGAACCAATCGCTCTTTTTTGTAGCACAAATATAGTCTATATGTCAGCTGCTTTGCCCTAAACCAGAATACCGTATGACATGATACTATGAAAATAACTATGATATACTAAGCGAGCAGTATCAACATTGGTCAATTGTCAATTTTTTCTAATAGCGTAAGTTGATGGACTCTCTTTTTTGTTTTCCTGCTAGTACTGCTAAATGGGAACTCCATTGCAAGTTCATGTCCAATTTTACACCTAAGAATAATGCCCTCTCTACCATTTTCTAAACATTCACCATTGAGCGATATAGTAGAATTCACTGCTCTAACATTAGGTAAAGCAAATCTAACACATTTCGTTTTCTTAGCATTCAATAGCAGATTTGTTATAGTAAACTAGCCAAGTACTTTAACTAGTATACTATTAATGTTGGCATAGTCGTGAGGGGCTCGTCGGTGTACAGACAGCGCCGCCTCGACGGGGGCAGGCTCCGCACGCCGCGCTCACAGCCACTCTCCATCACGCTCAGCTCCGTGGCTCGCTCCTCGCCTGGCTTCACATAGAGGACACTCTTGTAGACTACCTTCCGGCCCGCCTTGAGCGGCTGGTCGGTGTACAGACAGCGCCGCCTCCTCGAGAGCAGGTCCCGCACACCACGCCCGCAGCCGCTCTCCATCACGCTCAGCTCCGTGGCTCGCTCCTCACCTGGCTTCACATACAGAATGACACTCTTGTAGACTACCTTCCGGCCCGCCTTGAGCGGCTCGTCGGTGTACAAACACCGCCGCTTCCTCGGGGGCAGGCTCCGCACGCCGTGCCCACAGCCGCTCTCCATCACGCTCAGCTCCGTGGCTCGCTCCGCCTGGCTTCACATACAGAAGGACACTCTTGTAGACTACCTTCCGGCCCGCCTTAAGCGGCTAGTCGGTGTACAGATAGCACCGCCGGCTAGGGGGCAGGCTCCGCACGCCACGCCCACAGCCGCTCTCCATCACGCTCAGCTCCGTGGCTCGCTCCTCGCCTGGCTTCACATACAGGACACTCTTGTAGACTACCTTCCGGCCCGCCTTGAGCGGCTCGTCGGTATACAGACAGCGCCGCCTCCTCGGGGGCAGGCTCCGCACGCCACGCCCACAGCCGCTCTCCATCACGCTCAGCTCCGTGGCTCGCTCCTCGCCTGGCTTCACATCGAACGGCATGGCTCTGACGTTCAGTATATCGTATGGAGAATGGATGTAGACCTGCAAGTGTGTGCGTTTTAATTTTATGACCTGACGAAATAAAAGCGTGTTATAAATTTGACATTGGTATCGTAGCTCCTAAACGGATATACCGATTTTTATTTGGTTTTAATTGCATGAAAACAAATCGGTGTGACAAACACACAGATACATAAATACACAAACACACAGATAGAGACGACGTCTAACTTTTAACACCATTTTTTTTGTTGCAAGATTTTTTTAGGATGCCCAAAGGGTGAAACCGTCCTGTCCGTCCGTCTGTCTGTCCGCCTATCACCAGGCCATATCTCATCAACCGTGATAGTTAGACAGTTGAATTTTTCACAGATGATGTATTTCTGTTGACGCTATAACAACAAATATTTAAAAAATAATAATTTTATGTCCGTCTATGCCAATATATAAAATGACCAAACACCGTGTACATTTTGCTTAGGAGTAGGGCTCTGCTAACACTGGATTTTCAAAGATACGGCCGTTTGTAGCGTATATTTTGTACGGAACCCTCGGCTCACGCACTTGACCGGTTTATTTGAACCTGACTTTGAACTGGGTAGGTTTGGCTAAGTCACTTTACCAGTAATCTTAGCACGTCAAACGGGAATGCCATCCGCAGCTACTTAGAGTTGGGGTGGATGGAACCGTAGAGAGAAAAAAATCGGACATAATCACAGAGGGGTTACTCCGAATCTCGAAATTCGAAGATCGTATCGTGCCATCCCTCTTAATCTCATGTATTTGAGTGAACGAGATGGAACCATACAAACTTCGAGTTTCGAATTTCAGAGTGGCCCCTCTGGTCCCACCAAGGGCGAGGAAGCGATTAGATATCGACGATTTACAAAATACACTATACAAAAGAAATAGATCCTTGGTTAGTAAAAGAGACACATATGTTAATAGTTCATCGCTGGCTGTTCACACTGCTGGGGAGACGTCTCCCATATCTCTTTTATTGACACGGAGTCTATATCTTTTGTGCGTTTCTTGAGCGAGTTGGGCGAGAAAATAGTCGACAGTACCTCGCTTTGTCGTCGGCGGTGGGACCAGTACCATAGGTAACTACGGACTGGTCGCCTTCCCACCGGCGAGATTAAAAAACGCATAAACGTACGGTCGTCGTCTCCGGGATCTCTATGGTCAGGTAGCAGTTCAGCGAGGAGTATTTGCAGGTTATAGGGAACATCTTCGTCTCGTTCACGTTGGGTTTCCTGTTCACAGACATGATTTTTTTAATTCTAAAGTAAACAACACCAGAAATAAGGCCTATATTCCACTTAGAATACCAATTTAGGACACCAGTCTGCTATATGGAAGCTTTTGAAATAAAGAATTAGCTTTCACCGTCGCCCATAGACACCTGTAACACCAAAGGAGTCACAAGTGCGTTGCCGGCCTTTCAGGTGGGAGTACGCTCTTTTCTTGAAGGCTTGAAGGTCGCATCGGTCCGGAAATACTGCATGCGGCAATTTATTCCACAGTTCAGTCGTGCGAGGCAGGAAATTTCTAGAAAAACGCACAGTTGTGGACTGCCAACTATCTAAATGGTGAGGGTGGAGATATTGTCGTTTCGGGTTCCGTACCAAAAAGGTAAAAAAGGAACCCTTATGGTGGACGCATCGGTCCGAAAAACTGTCGGCGATTAAACTCAATCTCAAGAAAAAAAAAGAAGGTTATAATTATGAGGAGACGTACACGATAGCATCATCAGGAATGGCCAGAGAGTTGGTGGCGTAGCAGGCGCCCACTTCACTCATGACCGGGAACCAGGGTACCTGGCTCGCTATCGACCAGGTCGCCTTCAGATTAAATTCTGGCAGCACCTGGAACAAAACTTTATTATAATTACATTCCATTCTTTATTACGAGGGCCACACTGAAAGTTTTGATTGAAAATAAAACAATTTATGATATTAATCGTAGGAATGTTACAGTGTAACGGAACGCACTGAGGGACAGAGAACCACGAACTGTGCGGTGTGGTCTGCATAGTGTCTTTTAATTAAATTAAACACTTAAGTAGAAATCCGAGTTTCCTTCCTTCGTCAACATCCCATAGAATTATAAGTTAACAAAACGCTCGTAGGGTATAATATTGCATAATTCTGTCATACATAAAACGTCAACAAGTAGTTTTTTTATACTACTAAAGTGGCAAACAAGCATACGGCCTGCATGATGTTAAGCAGTCAGCGCAGCCTTTGAACGCTTGCAATGCCAGGGGCATTACGTGCGTCTTGCCGACTCTTTAAAAACCTATTCAGTCTCCTCTTGAAGAACCCTATACTGTAAACGCCAAGGAAAACCGCGGCAGTAGTTAATACCGATGCAGGTTTTCGTCATAATGATTCAACAAGTCCAGACAGCAGACTTATGCATTAAGCGCCTGCACTAATGGCCAATACTATCATACTTACATCAACCACTAGTCGGTACAAATCCACTTCCAGGTCCTCGCCTTCATGGTTTAGCAGATCTGCCAGGTTTAGCAGGCTTGAGTTGGCAACATCACGGACGAAACTCTCATATCGCTCATATTTCTCGTCTTGTGCGTCCACGTTCCAATATTTTTTGATAACGACCGGGAGCTTCTTTTCGTCTACTTTGTTCTATAAAGAAGAATATACAGTCCAAATAAATATATCTGCTGGTTTAAATCATAATCTCAAAAATGGGCTTTTGGAATATCATAATATCGAATGTTCGTTGGTTCGACTGTTACTGGATCAAATATTCTCTGGATCAAAGTTCTAAGAAAATCTTAAACTTTTTTATGACATAAAAGGCAAACAAGAAGACGGGTCGCCTAATGGTAAGCGATCACCGTCGCCCATAGACTCTTGCATCACCATCATCATAAGCAAGGGAGTAACCAAAAGCCTAGAAAACGACACCCGTGAAGATGTTTCGGTAAAAGTGATGTCCACCGTCTTGAAACTCAAAATGGATATAGATTTTGTAACTAAAGGGACATATTATAGGGGTGTATAAAATATCTCCTTTTAGTTACAAAATCGATATCCATTTGTGGTTTTCTAGACTTTTGGAATAGATCCCAAAGCTAGCCTGAGGTGTCTGGTGTACCTGGCTGCAGAGCGTGAGACCAGGCATGCAGAACTCCCAGGACCTAAAGTCCTTCTCCAGCGCCACGACGGTGGGGTTCTCGTTGTACCGCTGCCATTGGCCCATTGATATCTCCACGGCCCCCAAGATGGCTGCGACCGTTGCGCATGCCCACAGCACTCTGATAATAAATATAAGTAAGAATATACCCTGACTTCGTAATTTCGTTTGCGGAAGAGTATAAGTCCTAACCTTTGTTAATGCTTTGACGTAATCGAATAAAAAATTGTTATCCTATAACCGTCTTTGTGGTAAAAATTACTTTCAAATAGCCTGTTTCATTCAAAACTTATTTTTTTACAACTTGTAGGTAATAGTAGCTACTGTGAAGGTGTTAATCCTTCACGATGAATACGAGACAGTCGGGCGATATGTAAAAGTAGTATTTGAATTTATTTAAGAACGACAGCTGTCTCGTACCAGCTTTATGTCTTTAGGCCTTATCTTATCTTGATATCCGGGGTCCTTACGGATACACTTCGACCCAGTGGGATCTTTTGTGTAATTACCCCTTCTTGCTACTCAATGGTTTGTTCTACCATCTCAGTAAACCGGATGATAGATGCCATTGGTAGCGTCTGGAATTCCTTTGGCTGTGGGTAACCAATACCAAATTCCTTCATTCTCTGTCTGGCGAGGGCATGACATTCGCATAATAAATGCTCCATTGTTTCTGTTTCCTCACCACACATTCTGCAATCTGTATTGTCAGAAAGTCCCAGTTTGGCCAGGAGTCCTTTGACTCCGAAATGGCCTGTGAACACCCCCATTATAATTCTGAGTTGTCTTTTGCTGTAGTTCCACAGTTTCTTGGACCAGCCCGATTCTACTCTTTCTATGAATAGCTTTGCATGCCTCAGGACCGCCACTTTCTTCCACTCTTGCTGATGTTGGTTTTTGGCATGGTCCTTTATGGCCGTAACTATGGTCCCCTGTGAGAGTCCCACGCATGGTTTGGGTCCTACGAAGCTCGTTGCAGACCCTTTTCTAGCTAGCTCATCGGCGTTTTCGTTACCGATGAAGCCTTCATGCCCTGGAATCCATACCAGCTGCACTTTATTGTGCCTTCCGAGCTTGTTTAATGCTTGGATACCGTTGTGTACGAGTCTAGAGTCTTTAGGCCTTAGTCTTAAGACAGACGTTGAATAGAAAGCATCAAACTCGTAACAGCTACTTTGTATTTATTCTACCATCTGAGCATTCCCCCACACCACCTATACGTCATCGTCATCAATATCACCACTAATAAATATGACGGGACAATTTTACTCAAATCGAATTAGTCTCATGCCCATGGTAAGTTCAATAAGGCGTGTGTTATGGGTACCGATGTAGTGCATAATTGTTTTCCATCTTTTTTCGGAAATGTTCGTATTTGTCATGTTACTTCAGTCGACCTCAGTACATTTTCTATTGTGGCCGACTAAAATAGCAAGACACGTTCGTACGTTTCCGCGAAAATACGAAGGAACACTATTATACACTACATCTGTACTAGACGACGATATATTTAATAGACATTTTTATTTACTTATATTAAATAGAAAACATCCAAGACTGAGGAACAAAGATTTATGCTCATCACACAAATATTTGCCCTTACCGGGATTTGAACCCAGGACCTTCAGCTTCGCAGGCAACGTTTCTCCCGCTGAGCCAAGTCGGTCGTTGCCTCACATCACCAACACAAGCATCATCACAATCCTCATGGTACGAACCTCTCCCCCCACCAACGTCCCGGAGCTGCCACGTGCATGAACCCGTGTATGGTGGTCTCCATGCAGAAGTCCCTACCGCACTCCACAGCCGCCCGGAGAGGAGCGAACCTTCTGCGCTTGCGCTCCATGCTAGACAAATCCACTGATTATACGGATTATTTCAAAATATTCAATAGTGTCTACCCACATCATGACATCACGTCATTAAATAGTGTACCAGATTCTATCAGATCTTGCCACGATGTGTCAAAAATTGTCTTCAAGAAAAAATTAAAGAAAGCACTACTGGATACCGAATATCTGAATGAAACTGTCCAATAGCAGCAATCACAATACTTATCTATACTTCTATACTATTATAAAGTCGATAAATGAGGCGACGAGAATGAGGTGAAACGGATTTCAACTGTGTTTAACACGCTTTTATTATGTCGACCTTTATGTAACTAACTATGTAATGGTATCTAAGGTAACTAATTTAACCATCTTCCAAGGATCGTAGCATCATGAAAATTGGCAGCTGTATGTAGTTCTGATGACAATTCAATAATATGGTACTGTCGAACTGATCTGATGATGGAGCCGGAAGATATGAACTGGAACTTCATGATGGAACATCGTATCATAGCTGTGTTTGGATTTGTTAGAAAAGTCTTGTAAAGCGTGGTTTTCTAGTGTTTTTTAAACTATTAATTTATTGATACACCGAAGGCGAGTTATCCACGGATGGATATAGAATGCTTTTGATTAACTGCGTGACGTGTGCGTACTCAGTGGTGTGTCATCTTTTACGAGGATTCGTACTTTAGGAGATGCATCGAAAATTTAAACATTTTTTTAGTGAGATTTTTGTCAAATCTTGTATATGAAACAGGCTGGTTTTAGACATGTGTTTTTTGACTATATAACCTGTGTGTTGGAAATTTCCTCGATAGAAAAGTTATCCGAAAACGCGTCTTCATTTTACGTTTTTTGTCTAAGTAAGGTAAACGCAGGTATTACCGATACCCTTAAGGCAATTTCAAAATGCACCATCATTTTTAAGGATACTGATTGCTTTCAGATTCACTTTTTTATTTTTTTATGTTAGTATTCCGTATACAATCTATAGGTCCTAAGTTAACGGCTACTGAATAAGTGTATGCTTTATAAAATAATTTATATTGCGAATAAGTCGATTGTTGCTAATACCGACTCATAAAAATGGCTGTGAGGCTATTAACGATTTCTATGCAGCTATCACCGATCGTAACGAAAAAAATCTAAATAAAATGTGCGTTGTTATTAAAACTTTTATTTTAATTAAAACTAAACTAGCAATTAATGTTTTAATAATTTCTGCTTCATCGGTTCTAGACTTATATCAAAACAATGGTGTTTGAGCCTGGCCACATTCGCTGGTTGGTGAAACAAATTGGCACAAATAAATGAGACATTTGTGCATTCTTAAAATTTCCGTATCATGTTTGGGATCATGTGGTCAAGAAGCATGCTTCCCAGCACGTAAAGGCAAATCTTGAATTGATACGGAAATTTTTATACACCACAAAAATCTATGTTTTAATTGTGCTAATTTGTGCCACCAACTTACGAATTCGTGTCTCAGCGGTTCTGGACTTATAACAATACAAAGGTGCAAGGTGATACCAATTGGCACAATCATAATGAGGATTTTGTGCATTATTAAAATCTCTTTATCATATAGTGGTTTGGCTAGGAAGTATCACGACACAATGTAGGCGAGATATCAAATAATATAAATACGATCGGTAATAGCTTCTTATTGTTGCTACTACCGACCCCTATAAATCAGTAATACAATTTGTAAGTGCAAACATATAATGTATTAGCAACTCATAAAAAGTGGATATTTTTAATAAGTTACACCTTTTGATTATAAAACAGATAGTTATTAATAAATATGACAAGAAATATAAACCCATGCACACAGTTTTAAACACTAAACAATTATTTATAAATGTAACGATATAAGAACCCAACCTCCAAAAATATGTCGATATTGGTTAAATTAAAATTAACAACGTAATAAAAAAGAAAGTAGACAACAATACGTATGTCGCTAATACATTTTTATAAAGAACAAATGTTTAGATTTAAATTGCTCTATTAAAGTACCTGTGTTATTTTCGTATACTATAAAATAATAGACAAAAAACAAAGCACTATGCTAAGGCCATTAACGACTTATGGGTCGGCGATAGCTGCCATGAATAAAACTAATGAAGCTATCACCGTCCTATTTTATTTTAAGGTTTTATCATTTTAAATAGCTTTTTTTTCAATAAAATGTGGTACGAAATCCAGAACTGACACTTAACTGAACGTATGTAATAACATAACATAAATAATAACATTCAGTTATTTGTGTAAATCTCTTAAGCAGAAAAGTCACGTGCTTAGCTGATGGATCAAGATCTAGTACGACATGACCTGCGCCCACGCTGTCTTCGCACAAACTGGCGTATTTCGTCTCTTTTTTGCTGTGTCACACAAACTAACGTAAAAGTAAATGATGGTCTAGAAACCAACGTGTGCATAGCTTCACGTATCTTTTGTTGGGAGTATTTGGAGGTCACTGAAGCAATAAAATATTTTATTTTTTATTTATTGTATGTTTGTATGTGTCGTTGCGGCTTCGTCGCAGAAAATCCGCTAAACGGATTTCAACTATTTTTTGGTACACGAGTAACTGGGTATCATCAGATGGTTATAGGATACTTTTTACCCGACTGCACTGAAGAAAAAAAGTGGCGGGCGCCTTCTAGTAAATATATATATATAGATAGATAGATAGATAGATAGGCATTTTTAAACTAGTAATTAAACAGCGATTTAACAGAGGTCCGACGTCATAGTGCACTCCGGCCATATAGAGGGGTTTCCTCCAAAAGAGGAAACCCCTCGCACCAATGTGGACAAGGAGGGTTTCACAACGGTGTCAAGAAAGCGTAAGACACGCAAGAGTCAGTGTGGTACTGCAGAACCGGTTGGTTGTGGTCTGCGGGTCTCCACACCGAGCAAGGCGCTGTACGTGTCGCGCCTGCATCACACTGCCACCGCTGAAGAAGTGACGCAGTATGTTCGCCAGAAAACCGGCTACTCGCTGCGGGTGTTCCAGTTGCATTCGCGCCACTACGTGCACTTCAGCTCGTTTGTAGTGCGCGTGCCGCGGCCGCACCAGGAGACCTCCGCGGGTGCTGATTTCTGGCCGAAAGGTGTCGTATTTCCTCGGTTCCGGGGCAACCTACCGAATCCAACACCCGAGATGTCGGCACAACGGGGCCACGCCGTTTAGCCGTCCAAATAAACATTGTTCGGTTCATGACGCATTGGTGTATACACTGTAATGTTATGTAACTTGTTTTTAATAAATAAATAAAAACCCCATATTAAATACTGTTTTGCTAGAAAGAGATAGAATGAAATGTTTGATGGCTTATATGTTCGTTATTTTTATAGTTATTCGAAAAAAATATTTTCCCTACTGTCTGTGACATGAATGAGCTTTTAATAAAGCAAAAATGGAAGTTCATGCATATTCCCTATTACTTATTAATAATTGGCAATTAATCATTTATTTGGGGCCGAAATTACATACCTTTTAACTTTAACACCAAAACAGCTTTGACACAAGTCCAGCGACAGACACAAACGGATTTGATACCACCCATTTCGTCACCTACAAATAATACTGTTAGGTAGTTAAATTAAATCATTACTTAGAATGTAACACGTATTTTTACTTTACTTAAATGACTGTTAATTGTTATAGCGTGATAGGTGAATGTTGGTTTGGGATAGATCGTCAATAACTGGCTACCTTATTTTATTACTGGCCATAATATCTGTTGGTTTTTCAAATTATTATTTTTTATTCCGGACTTGTACCACGCGATGTCTAAAAAAATTATACAGGGCTATATTTGTGATAGGTGTAGATATTTGTATGTAGCATATGGCCGTAACTTCGTTATCGGAGGAGAAAAAGTAGTCGAGTTAAAAGTATCTTATAACCATCTTCTTTGCTGGTAGAACCGAAGACTCTTAGTTTATCTGCTTAATATGTTTATATATATAATATTTTCTTCTGTTTCCGCGATTATTACTCATTGAAATAAAACAATTTAACGTAAAATATCTTATCTGTTTAAAGCAGTTTAATAGTCTCTGTTTTTAAAATATTATAACTAGTAATGAGGTAGCCTGGGAGTTTTTCTTTGCAGCGTTTTTTTTCTCCTCAGTACGCCTCATTTGTGAAATGCTGCTTGGTAAATTATAATAATTAAGCCCTTCTGGCACATGTGTAACTGTCTTTACAGCTTAGGCCCATCTGGCATGTATGTACACCTTTATTTGTGTTTTTTCAAAAAATGGGTAGTTTGCACAAATTTTAACTTTGACAGAGGAAAATACATCTTTTCTCAGTCCTCCCGTGACCATGGAAAGCTGGAAAGCTTCCGAAACGTCGGGAACTAAAATGAGATAATATACGCGATATAATCCGTTAAATTGTTTTATTTCAATGTTTATATATACCTATATATTTATTTATTATATATATATATATATATATATGTATATATATATTTGTATATGTATTATATACATTTATGATATTCATGTATTTAAGTACATAAATATGAGTTTTTCTAATTACACAAGCCTCAGCACCGCCCTCAATTTTTCTGCTTTGCCCTAAGGTTGACTGGTAGAGAATGCCATATGGCCATATGTTCGCCTTTTGTTCAATAAGTTTTCTTTTGTACAATAAAGATTAAATAAATAAATAAATCTGTAGTAGTATAGAATAGATGTAGTTACTATAAAACATTATGTAATTTTAAGTGGTACATATCTGTTTTAAATGGCAACACTGAGTTTATAATTTACATGTTTTCTGAACGCAGCGATAAGCCGTTTAAAATGACAAGACTGGCATTCGACTGGTATATATGATCTGTGTCTGTTAACCAATGGGGGTGCGCTGTTATTTAGACTGGTGCTCAGACCGAGAATCTTATAGACTTGACAGCCAAAATAATACCGCTACCGAACGAGATGGTCGGATACAAATTATAATAAGAGTGACAGAGAGAAATATATCATTTTTTGCCTTTGTCATAGGTAGTCTCACTTTTCCACCGCTACCACAACCGAGTTTGTGGCAAACTTATAAACAAAACATTATTTGTAAAATTATCCGCCCAAATTACGTAGGTTTTTATGGTAAGCTGTCAGCCATTTTTAAACGTGCTCTTAATTTAGCTGCATAACAGTTATGTCCGTCCATTACGGTGTACGCTAACGTCAAATCTATAGGATTCTTGGTCTGAGGACTGGTGTAAATCCTGATTGGTTTGCAACGGACCAATCACAGATCAATGTTTTCCCGCGTTCTGATTCTGACATGGCGGGTGATGCAGAGGATTTTTATCCGGAACCTCACTTCTTGGTAGTCATGCGCAGAATGTGTCACTAAAAAGAAAATAGTGATATGCATCTTTTGCTCACCGAGATACATATCACTCTTTTAGTTTAGTAGTTCCACGTAGCTAGATCTTGACGCTTAAGGTGCGTCCACATTTGTATCATTTGCCCGTATCAGATCATCGTCGCGTGGCATGACTGCGTATCACGCTGCTTGGACGCTCACTGTCGGCGCGGCGATCATGCCGAGGTTGTCCGATCTAAGTGTGTGATACGCGTAGCAACATGGATTTCGAGCGATCGGATCGGCGCAACGTCCAAACGCGAGATCGTGACACGCGATCATGCTACGGGAAAAAGATCTAATCGGGCAAATGATACAAATATGGACACACCTTTACGTGTAGCTTGTTTTGTGCGCCTTTAAAGGTGGGTAATTCGATTTTTAAAGTATAAGAAATATTAATAACTAATAATACCATTGAATAACGCATGAAATATATAGTATCTTTTGTTACGAAACCGTTTCGATAAAAGCAACCTTCCCGCCCATATAAAGAGTATAGAAGATGGGACTTTTAAGTGGAGGCTTAAACAATGGCTGATAGAAAAGGCTTTTTATAATTTAAAAGAATTTTACGAATGTTAGATTAAGATTATAAGATGATTGTAAAGTTAGATAATAATAAAGTATACTATTGTATGCCCGGAAAGGGTGACTGTTGATACACTTGTCATATTATGCACACCATTGTACCTACATAGTTTTATACAATACAATAAATTATTCTAGCAAGTTTAAACATAGCTGTCAAACAAAGTTCTTACTTTGCTAGGCTTTAGCATGGACCGTTTTTTGGGAAACTCCAAAAATGTGATTTTAACATTATTGTCCTCGGTGTTTTTTTATGTGATTGAAGGAGTTTTTTCACCAATGCTTCTATTATTGAGAAGTCTTTCTTTAACAAACCACAGAAAAACAAACAACGGGTTGCACTCCGGGAGTGCCGGCAGAAGTGAAAACTTGAATATTAACGTTGTGCATTTTTGATATTTTAGAATGGTTTGGGAATAATTTTTGCACGAATTTCTTTAATTATCAGTATAAAAACCTATCATTTAGGGAGCGTTCAAGTATTACGTAACGAATGTGGGAGGAGGGGGGAGTCTTGTAAAACGCTACGATGCGTTACAGGGGAGGGAGGGGGGGTTAGAACTGCGCGTTACGTAACATTGTTTTTCTTCAGAACGGTCGCGTACACAGATTCCCTCACGCATATTTTAACTTTTTTTCTCTAAATTTCAAATGAAATGACCATTTA
Source organism: Hedya salicella (assembly GCA_905404275.2). Classification (NCBI taxonomy): domain Eukaryota; kingdom Metazoa; phylum Arthropoda; class Insecta; order Lepidoptera; family Tortricidae; genus Hedya; species Hedya salicella. The sequence continues at coordinate 48,765,263 of FR990097.1, read as the reverse complement.
TGTGGTTAAAATACAATATTCATTTTTTGCGCTATTATATAATAATAATTACATTAAAAAATTTACACTTCAGAACTAGTACAATTATTTAACATTAAAAAGTTTATCTCTCAGAAAAATCGACTTCCAGTAATCACCATGAGAATCGTGATCAACAGGTCACGTGTCCGTCTTACGAATTTCCAATCTGTCGGTCACGTGACCTGTCGCGGGTTAAACATTTTTTCCCCGTCACAAAAAGTGCACAGCGCCGCTAAAAATATGCCCGGAAACGACACATGCGTGTGTGTTATCATATTATTCTCACTCATACTAAAACCAGTTGTTTTTCCTCCTGTATTTACTTTCTTGTCTGGGTAAGTATGGAAACTATTTCGCTCCCTTTCTCGCGTATCATACATTAGCGCGTGGGAACGGAACGGAACAGATAACGATGCACTTTACAATGTTCGTGATGAGCAGTTGTGTTGCAAGACTTGCAAGGAATAAATATTTGCTGAATAGTAATTAACTTTTGTCGTGAAAGCGTTTTTTTTTTTGACATCGTCATCATAACACAAGCCTTACTGAGCTTACCATGGGATTAGTTCAATTTGTGTAAAAATTGTCCTGCAACTTTTATTATTTATTTATTGTATTTAGTCATGCACTTATTTGGTTACCAACGTTATTTCAATAAATAAATAACACGGGGTCAATCTTACACAAATCGACCTAGTCCCAAACTAAGCAAAGCTTGTACTATGGGTACTAGGCGACGATATACATAATATATAGATAAATTATAATACTTGAATACATCGAAAACACCAAGACCTAGTAACAAACATTCGTGCTCATCACACAAACACTTGCCCTGGCTGAGATTAAAACCCGGGACCGCCAGCTTCGTAGGCCGTTGTACAACCCACTGAGCCAAACGTGTCGTCAATAAACACTTTTCACTCAAAACACGTACCAAATACTCATTAAAAGACCTCGATGTGTTTCCCACACATTTAAATTGTTTTTCTACTCGGGAATACCCCGAAAGTCCGTTTAAAAACAAACTACGCAATATTATTGTGATGCATTCTGAAAAATCCAACGCGCTTCGTTTATATTTTAACTCTCACCCAATACAATAAAGTATATTTCGCAATCTTAATTGTTGCAAATTCCAGAGGTGCATTCGAATTCACGGAGATGCGTATTGGGTTGTCATGCGCCGTCTTTCAGTTCATTTTCGCTTGTTGTACGCATGCGCGATTGCCGTTTGTTTACGAAGGCGAGCGTTGACTCGTCCTGCCTCTAGGTAACCTTGTGGAGCCCGGAGTCAAAGTCAAGGCCATTCTTTAATTATTTGATACAGCTGTCAAAGTCAAAATTACCATATGCTATTGTTATATAAGTGTTGTTTTGTGGAATTCTTAAGGATGACTTTGTTTTTGTTTGTAGTTTTGATAAAAATTAACACAACGGTGCGGGTACAGGACCACACAGGTGCCTTAAGCTGTTTAAGCTGCAGAGCTTACCAATGCAAAAGGAAGACATAACCCTCCTTTTGCCGCAATCGGGCAAAAAGAGGATCTACTACGGATAAAAGTACAGTTGCAGATAATAATTTACGTATTCCTCTTTTCTTTTGTATCTTTAATTTTTTGATTGAAATATTAATGTATTTATTACTTAAGGTTATACTAGATCAAATGTACATATCCGTGTTTTGTAATAATTTTGTTTATATCTTTAAGTGCAATAAAGTGATTACATACATACATTTTTTTTTCGGGGAGCGTTCAAGTATTACGTAACGAATTTGGGGGTGGGGTAGGGGGGGTAGGGGTCTTCAAAACGTTACGATGCGTAACAGGGGCGGGAGGGGGGCTTTGGACTACTCGTTACGTAACATAGTTTTTTTAACTCTTCAGAACGGTCGCGTAGAGGTCACGCATTTTTTAAAACTATTTTCGTTCAAAATTTCAAAAGGAATGACCGCTTGAAAATTTTAGGTAAAAATGGTCACTTGACTACGTAACGTTTAACTAAAGGGTGGGTGGGGGGGGGGAGAAAAACGTTACAGCGCGTTACACGGGGGACGGGGTGGGGGTCAAAAATCTCCAGAAATTGCGTTACGTAATACTTGAACGCTCCCTCGATGATGTCATTACGTTTTGACACGCCACCCCCCCAGTCCCCAGGCCGCATTATAAAAGCGTCTAGACAGACTTCGTCAGCCAGTACTGAATTGAACATGGACCAAAAAGTAGCTGCGTCTCTGTATAACTTCGCGTTTCGGTTTTGCAATGTGAGTTTTTTTATCTGTGTACTATGAGCTATTTTTATTACAAGCTTTTATTTACAATATGATTACTTCGAGTTTGCTACTCGATGGATTTTTATCGGAACAGACCGTACAAATGACACGAAAGACATTGCTGCATATTCACAATCATAATATGCAGCAATGAACATCATTTTCATTTGACACAATGACATTTCGGAGGATTGAGATAGACCTATAAAAATACACTTAAGTATTCCGTAATAGTTTGGCTCAGTGGGTTGTACAACGGCCTACGAAGCTGGCGGTCCCGGGTTCGAATCTCGGCTAGGTGTTTGTGTGATGAGCACGAATGTTTGTTCCTGGGTCCTGGATGTTTTCTATGGATTTAAGTATTATTATTTATCTATATATTATGTATATCGTCGCCTAGTACCCATAGTACCAGCTTTGCTTAGTTTGGGACCAGGTCGATTTTTGTAAGATTGTCCCTGATAGTAAAAAAAAAAAACGGATGTTGACAACGTTTTTCTTGTCATAGAACGACTCATAACCCCGGTATTACACTATCACCTACTCATGTGAGGTGATGGTGTAATAGCAAGATCAGGTACATTTAAACATAAATGGAAAGTGAGTTCTATAATCGCCAATAAACGCATGTTTGGCGAATTATCTGTAAGAAGTGTACCACAATATTTATTCTGAGATAAATAAATTAAAAAAAAAAACCTTTCATTCATAGAAATACTGGTGAAAATACAACTTCAATGTCATAAAAACAATCACACTTTTGGACTTTCCCAAAAAACACTCTCTATACTAAACCCTACGAAGGTGTGACGTTACAACTTTCAACCTGGTATGAGGAAATTAAGAACTTTGATCTACAGCTATTTAAAAAAATATTTGTTATTTATTTATATTTTCATACTTTAAAAATTGACTTTCCCACCTAACTTTGAAGGCTCATAAAACAAGCTACACGTACGGTATCAAACTCAAATATGTTTTTAAGGATTTGCATCATAAAAACCACTACATTGCATCAAAATTTATTATTATTTCAGTACAGCTAACATTCCTATTCTTAATACATATATTTAAATCGCATCGATAAAATAATAAAAAAACATAAACAGATATTTTTGTGGTTTTAGTTTCTGTTTAGTCTGTTTGTTTTTATATTTAAAAGATGGTAAACAATAAAACCACGTGACTCATGACGTTCCGTCACTCAAAGTAATCTTTTGTATCTGTGGTACACCGCCACTGGTCGAATGACCAGAATCAAATGTTTTTTTTACTCAGACCTAGAATCCTATAGGAAATAAAAATATATTTTATAATGTTTACTTTGCAATACATATGGGCTGTCCAAATTTCAATTAGATAGCGCAAAAGTTTTTGAGATATGGCGCTCTAATAGTCGGACAGACAGACAGACAGCGTCGCAACATAAGGGTTCCTTTTTTACCTTTTTGGTACGGAACCCTTTAAAAGGGGTGTTATAAGTTTGAAGTGTGTATCTGTGTGTACGTTTGTGCCATCGTAGTTCCTAACTTATCACACGACACTTTGACTCAGTGGGTTGCACAACGGCCTACGAAGCTGGCGGTCCCGGGTTCAATTCCCGGCCAGGGCAAGTGTTTGTGTGATGAGCACGACTGCTTGTTCCTGGGTCTTGTATTTAAGAGTCCCCGGCAAGTTCGGCCGAATTTCTCCTTCCCATACAAACGGAGTTTCGTTCTCATTTTAAAACGACGTGTTGGATTGTAATGAAACTTTGCATATACAATGACATAAGGTCAAATAATTAGTTTATATGGCTCCAGTTTATAGAACAAACGAAATACAGCAAAAACAAGTACTGTATGAAAAACTTAAATTCATTGTATTTTTTTTACTATGGTATCTGAAGCTACATAAACTAATTACAGGCCTGCATATACCTTAAATTATTCTTAGTCTAAGTACAAAGTTTCAGATCAAACTAGTTAGTAGTTTTAAAATGAGAGCGTAACTACGTTTGTATGGAGACTTTTAAGTATTATAATTTATCTATATATTATGTAGCACCCATAGTACAAGCATTGCTTAGTTTGGGACTAGGTCGATTTGTGTAAGATTATCCCTGATATTTATTTATTTATAAAAACAGGAGACTTAGGAGATAGCTCGAAACATCAATACAGGAGACCTACGTATATCTTGTTTTAATTTTCAGGAAGAATGGAAGGACAAAACGTTAATTTGCTCCCCGCTGTCTGCCGAGGTGGTACTGGCGCTGACAGCGCTCGCCAGCGCTGGTGACACCCACACAGAGCTGCTGCAGGCAATGGACCTGCCTGATAATGACACGGTGGGTTCAGACATAAGTGAGAGATGGGGAATTGGAAGAAGGGGTCTAAGGTTCTCCCTTTTTTTATGACATAGGAGGCAAACGAGCAGGCGGGTCGCCTGATGGTAAAGCGATCACCGTCGTTCATAGATACTTGCATCACCGGAGGAGTCACAAGTGCGTTGCCGGCCTTTCAGGTGGGAGTACGCTCTTTTCTTGAACGCTTGAAGGTCGCATCGGTCAGGAAATACTGCAGGCGGCCATTTATTCCACAGCTCAGTCGTGCGAGGCAGGAAATTTCTAGAAAAACGCACAGTTGTGGACTGCCAACCATCTAAGTGGTGAGAATAAAAATATCGTCGCGTAGGATCCTGGGGGGGCGTGTAAGATCCCTATCCATCTTCGACGTAACACTCACATTCTTTCTCTTCTCTATAATAAACTCTTTCACCCTGCAACTCCCCGTTATCTCAAAGAACGTTTTAGTTATCTTCTATCAGCAAGGTCCGCTCAAAACTTTCCTCTAGCTGTTCCATCATCTAAGTGGAAGTTTTATACAAATTCTTTTACATTCCGGGCTACTGTGCTGTGGAACTCTCTTGCGCTCGATTTAAGGCAAGCGAATGTTTCATTTTATTTATTTCAGTATCAGTTATTTTCCGCTACCCAAACGTTGTCTGGAAGAGCGATAAGACCGCCTATTGTGTACCCTATTTTATGTTAAGGCCTATTGTACTGTTTCTGTTGTTGGTGTGCAATAAAAAAATGTTGTATTATATTGTTCCAATCTTGCTTGCAATTTAGTAGATCGCATTTATTTTTTCCTTTGTAATCGAACTCTGTGTTAAGAGTCCTCAGTAAGCTCGGTTCTCCATACAAACGTAGTTACGCTCTCATTTTAAAACGACTGGCTAGTTTGCTCTGAAACTTTGTACTTAGAATGAGTTAAGGTATATGCAGGCCTGTAATTAGTTTATGTAGCTTCAGATACCATTGTAAAAAATACAGCGAATTTAAGTTTTTCATACGTTTTCGTTCGTTTTCATTTTAAAACTACGAGTATATCTAGTATAGTTTATATAGCTCCAGTTTATAAAACAAACAAAATACAGCAAACACAAATTTTGTATGAAAAACTTAAATTCGCTGTATTTTTTTTACTATGGTATCAAATCAAATCAAATCAAAATATTCTTTATTCAAGTAGGCCTAGTTACAAGCACTTTCGAAATGTCAGTTACATGAGAGTGAATGTTTGCTGGGAGAAATACAATATAATCCAACATTTGCTGCAAGGATTAGGGAAACCCAGAAAAACCTAATCAGATCATTTAATTTAAATGTAATATTATTGATAAAATCATCATTTTTAAAATTAAAATAATCAATAAGATAAATCCCAAAAGGATTGTCAATAAAAAATAAATAATCTAGAATGTGTCTAGAATAAAATTCTAAATGTCAGAGTATATAAAACAATTAAGATTAAAATAATAATAATACCTTAGGTATTCGTTAAAATAATTATTCATATACCTACATGACGCTATAATTTACATTAATCCCACGCGGCTTCATCATTCATGTAGTCTTGTGTGCAATAATAAGCTTTAGAAAATAATTTTCGTTTCACAATATTTTTGAATTTACCAATAGACAACTCAGTTATGCTGCTAGGAAGTTTATTATAAAATCTCACACAGTTACCCATGAATGATCTCCTTATTTTATAGAACCTAGTAGCAGGCACTGCGAGTTTATGCTTATTTCTAGTATTAATATTATGTATATCACAGTTCTTCTTAAAGTCGGTAATATTTTTATGTACATACATAATATTCTCATAAATGTATTGACAATGCACTGTCATTATATTAATGTCCTTAAACATATCTCTAAGTCTCTATAGTTCATTTTATATATCGCACGAACAGCCCGCTTCTGCAGAACAAATATAGTATTAATGTCGGAAGCACTGCCCCATAGTAAGATGCCATACGACATAATACTGTGGAAATAACTGAAATACACTAATCGAGCCGTTATCACGTCTGTTAATTGACGAATCTTACTTACTGCAAAAGCTGCAGAACTCAGTCTATTCGAGAGATTAGCAATATGGGGACCCCATTGGAGCTTAGAATCTAAAGTTATACCGAGAAAGACTGTACTATTAACTAGTTCCAGTTCCTCACCTTTAACCAGAACGCTTGCTTGCTCGTGTTTTACGTTACTCGTGCCAAACTTAACACATTTAGTATTTTTCTCATTCAACAATAAATTATTTACATTAAACCAATTTACTACTTCACAGATAGCATTGTTTACGTAATTGTAGGGTCGTTGATTTCGTACGATTTTGAAAATTAGAGACGTATCATCTGCAAACAAAACTATCTCATGGTGGGTCTTTACGAGGTGTGGCAAGTCGTTTATATAGATAAGGAACAGGAAAGGTCCCAATATTGATCCCTGCGGTACACCCATAGAGACTAATGACCCCGGTGAACGCTTTCCATTCACGTCAACCCTTTGTATTCTACCATTTAAATAAGACTCTAATAAATTTAGTGCTAATCCTTTAACTCCGTAGTGGTGTAGCTTCCTGATCAGTGTCTCATGATTAACGCAATCGAAGGCCTTAGATAAATCACAGAAGATGCCTAAAGCATCTCACGATTCCTCCCAGTCATCGAAAATGTGTTTTACGAGCTCAACTCCGGCGTTGGATGTCGAGCGACCCCGCGTAAAACCGAATTGCTTACTATGCATATAATTATATATAAATGTAGGTAGTACAGATATTGGTCTAAAGCTAGTGGGGTCAGAGGTACTACCTGATTTAAATAAAGGAGTTATTTTGCTATGTTTCATCAGATCAGGAAACTCACCGCAGTCAACACTGTTATTGAATATATCTGCCAAGTCAGGCGCTATTACTTCTATTAGGGATTTGACAGCATGGACTGAGACCCCCCATAGGTCATTGGTTTTTTTGACATTAATTGATTTAAATGCCTTTACTACATCTGAAGGACTGACATGTTCAAAATAAAAGTCCTTACTACATTCTGGGACGTTTTCTTTTAACAACAAAACGGCAGAAGAAGGTGATGAATTTAAACACTTTATATATGATTAGTTTATGTATCTGAAGCTACATAAACTAATTACAGGCCTGCATATAGCTTTACTTATTCTAAGTACAAAATTTCAGAGCAAACTAGCTAGTCGTTTTAAAATGAGAGCGTAACTACTTTTGTATGGAGAACCGAGCTTACCGGGGACTCTTAATGCATAATATTCATTTAGAATTAACTCGTAACTGTTTGATGGGGAAAATAGGCATGTGGTAATAAGTCTTAATTGAGAAACTACGTTTTGAGTTAAAGGTTTTAAGATCATTTAATCTCATAAGAATTTACAATTTCACTTACATGAGACAGAAAATAATAACTAAATTATAAAGTAACTAATGAACGCAAGAGCTTATTAATTAAGTAAATGGACAATTTTGCAATGCGCTGCCCGCACGCAGTACGCGCAGCGTTATCTTGAATCTATTCAAAGCAAAATACACAAAACATTTACATCTAGATACGGCAGGCGTTGACACTGAGCGTAGTTGTATACTATTTCAAACAATGCAATCTAGTTCCGTGTTACTAACAACATTTGTTTATTATTGTATAATAATTATATTTCACTGTTTTATTTTGTACTTAAAAACATGGAGTTTATACTTAAAAACATATATTTAAAATAGGCTAAGTACTATAATATTATAATAGATAACAGTTATTTAGGGAAAAATACTTACTGTTGAGTTTGTTTCGGCTTTCTTCTCAACAGTGGTTAGTTATCTCTTGGAAAATGCCGACGAGTCAGACTTGTAAGAGTGCCGTTGCGGCCTACTCACATAATTAAGATAATTATTTCATTACGCCCATCTCGAATGTCACTTTAATTTTAAATGCGTGTATTTAAACCTGCGCTCCTGTCTCGTTTATCGCGCGTTTATCTCACTATATCCGTCTCTCTTGCACTTGATGCTAGACGAGTGCTTATTGATACTTGCTGCTCTCTATTTCGTGATTTTCACAAATAATGACGTTACAGGTTCAAAGCGTAACTTCAGTCGGTCGTCAGGCTTGTTTAGCGAGACAGTTAGGACACGTCATGTTACGTCACTTGTCACCCCTCCCGTACCGCTCCCAACTCAGTTAAGCGTTAGAACCATAGAATAATCTGTTTGCCATCCAGCGGGGAAATGTAGCCGGCCTTATGGGCACCCTACCGCAGGTCAGCGACCTGTGAGACGCCTTAGTTAGTATAGGTTATGAAGTTAGTTTAAGAGGATATACTAGTGGCCGTTCCTCCATACAAAAGTAATTCCCCGTTTCCTCCCTGGATAATTGTCTTAGAGATTATTTTTTTATAAATATTATCTATAGTTATCTGTGCCACGCCCCTATGTTTTATTTTTCTTTATAATTTGTTTATTTTGAGAATGAGAGGCCCTCTAAAACTGCAAGAAATGTTACCATCCGGGGCGCCATAAGTACACGTTCAGTAAACAAATTTAACGAATGTAAAAGAAAAACAGAAAACATAGAAGCATAGCCGAAGCCCTCGTTTTGTAATATATGTGAAAGTAAAACTAAAATTAGTCCAGTTTTGGAAGAGGAAATAGGGTAGGTACTACGAAACCCTGTTTTCGGCAATTTTTTGTAGGTCAGATCGTTCCGAGCTGCAATTGTCCCTTTTGCACTGTAATACGGGGGATTTGAGGCCATGCGATAGCAATAGTTTTTAAAAGTACCTAATTTCCAAAAGGCCTTTTGTTAGTATATCCTCTTAATATGTGTAATTTATAATTGTTGTTCTCAATTTGTTATCTTTGAATGTTAATTTTACTAGGCGAATCAATCTTTTTACTCTATCGGTCTGTGGGTTCGGTATACCGAACAAGCTTACAACGCCCTACGCATACAATGTACGCATACAATGCTGTTGAGACTTCCAAAATGGTGCAGTGCGCCGGAAATGTTCGCCAAGACGCATACGGACGGTTTCCACGCGATAATCCGCAAAAAAATCACGTCACTTATGGGTCACGTCAGGGGAAGTCAAAACGGCATTCTGAAGGTGATTGCTGGTAGATTTAGCTGCCCTATACTGTGGCATTGGATTGAGCGAGTCAGGACTACCTTAACGTATGTCAAGTAGGCCTGACAACAATAGAAACCAGTCGTGTCAACATTTTTATTTTTATTTTTGTAACTACTAACATAGCTCTTAAGTTTTAATAATTTTACTAACAATATATGGACTTTTGTCTGAAATAAATTATTTGAATTTGAATGCTTAAGGGGCTACCATACCCTAATGACCTTTGATCCATAGCTCTTCAGTTTTCTGTGTTGTATTATGTCTCATCGTGTTGACAACCACCGTTGTTACCAATATACCGTTTCAATTTAACTTTTCGAGTTACCGAAACCAAGATTTTGCGACTTTTCTTAAAAACTAAAGAATGTATTCCAAAAACCGTTGATAACTTTTAAGTGAACATCATTACTCAATTATTGGTTTTAGTCCCATGTCTAAGCGTCGCTTGACGAGGGAACCTATACCAATTTAAGATAGAAAAGGGACTTTACGAATCTTTTTTTCTTCTCTTGATTTGTATTGTAACATTCCAGTTGACATAATATAGGCCAAATATCAAGCTACAATATTATGCATAATATTTATGTGGTTTGCACCAAGAGGGATCATGTTAAATCACTTTAAAAACAGTGAAATTTACCAAAATTTTCCGGGTAGCCCCTTAAAAATAAAAATTGTTTTTAATTTCAGATCCGTTCATCATTTGCCTTCCTCACTTCAATTCTAAAAGCTGTCGAAGGCGTAACTTTGAGGATCGCCAACAGAGTATATGTCACGAAGGACGGCACTCTGAAGCCCGCAATCAAGAAGGATGCAGAAGAAGTCTTCGACTCAGGTCTGGAGCAAGTGGATTTCACGGAAAGTGCTGCTGCTGCTGATATTATGAACAAATGGGTGAGAGTTAGGTTTTGGAAAAAAGAAGGACTGTAATGTACTAGCTTTGTCATCTTAAATCAAGGCCAGCTAAAATGTTGGACATTATTTTGGGGTATTCCACCAGAATAAGAACTTTGTCTGAGACATAACGGCTTTGGCAGCGACTTAATCAAAGTATATTAAAGCCTGTGTGCCTACCATGAGCTGAGTTTACGATCGGCGCTAGCGAGTATCTCGTATCGAGAGTCAGTGCACCTCTCTCGCACGCGTTAATAGTGCGAAAGAGATAGACCGTCATCGTGCTCTCGATACTTGCTCGTGCCTAACTCATGGTAGGCGCACTGAAAGACCCTCTGCGAATGCAAAAGTTAAGATATCAGATACCTATACTATAATAAAATTACAAAAATAAAATGTCTGTACATTGAATATATTTTGAAAAAAACTATTGTCACGGACAATTTATGAAGTCACGGAACCTAAAAATATTTTATTGTATGTTTGTACGTGTCGTTGCAACTTCATCACGCCAAATCTGCGTTTAGATTATTAGATTAATATTAGATTTCAACTATTTTTGGTACACGGGTAGCTGGGTATCTCTAGATGGTTATAGGATACTTTTTAACCGACTTCGCTGAAGAAAAAAGGAAGGTTGTGACTTTTTCTCCCCCGCGGACGAAGTTGCGGGCGCTTTTAGTTGTTTTATAAATTTCTAGAAGGTGCCCGTCAAGCTTCGTCCGTGGAGGAGAAAAAAATCATAACCCTGTCTTGACATGACTACAGAATAATGATCATTATTTCATTATCATACCTAAAATCCCCCTAGATAGCATTGATAGAAAAATCAAAAAAATAGCGTCACACACCCGATATGACGGGCCTATGATGGTTGCGTTTGTCACACGATAAATAAGTGACATAGCTGCCGTCACCTTCTGACACGTATGTGAGTGCGAGAGTGACAGGCGCGTTATCATATGATTTATCGCGTGATAAACGCGACCATCATAAGCCCGGGTATATATCGGGTGTGTGACGCTATTCTTTTGATTTTCTGGTGGATACATAGATGGGGACTGCGCCTTTTGTAAGACTTGATTGGTCGCTCAGCAAACAACATCGTCAGGCAAGCGACAGACATAATATCAGCTTATACTAAATTGTCAATTCTACTAAAATACTCTCTATCAGGGGCCGATTTCACAAAACCTTGTAACTTGCTTTCAAGCGGAAATCTCTTTCCAACAGTATGAATTAAAAAGAGACTTTCACTTCTAATATATAAGTTACAAGTTTTTGTGAAACGGGCCCCACGTCTATCAGGTTCGATAATTATATTATGTTTTTTTTCTTGATATTTTTTTTTAATGGTGGAGATATGCGAGTAATCTCGCGAGGTCATCCCACAGAGCCGCCATTATATATCTATACTATTATAAAGTTGTAAAAATGAAATGTCTGTACATTGAAGATATTTTCAAAAAAATGATTGTTACGGACTATTTGGAGGTCACTAAAAAGAAAATTTTTTTTTTGGATTTTATGTATGTTTGTATGTGTCGTTGTGGCTTCATCACGCAAAATCGGCTAAACAGATTTCCACTATTTTTGGTAAACGGGTAGCTGGGTATCTCCAGGCCCCTATTTCACAACCGTGATAATTGTCGGGTGACAACGACAATTTTATGTTCACTGCATCCCCGCAAGCTCGATACCTCTCCTTACTTTATACAGGGCACGCAATGTACGTGTAATTAGCGCTGTCACCGGACATTTGTCACGATTGTGAAATAGTGGCCAGGCTCTTTTTACCCGACTACGCTGTACAAAAAAAGACGAGTTATGACTTTTTCTCCTCCGCGAACGAAGTTGCGAGCATCTTCTAATAGATAAATAAATATTGTGTTTTCAGGTAGCTGAACAAACTAACAACATGATTAAACACGTCGTCTCTCCTTCCGCGCTGAACGATGACACCGGCTTGGTGCTGGTCAACGCTGTATACTTCCAGGTGCCTGGAACTCCATTTTGTTTTTAGTTTATTTATCATAAACATACGTCGCACTCCAGCGGGCATTTTGCGGGCACATCAGATGGTAAGGTTCACAAATAAATCAATCAATTTTCGAGTAGTCAGAACAGGGTATTTGTACTTAGTATTTGTTACCTAGTATTTGAAATATGCAATTCCAAATTCCTTAGTAACTAATTCTATAGCACTATATATAGGATGCTGTTGGGACTGCCCCGTTTTTCTAGCGCATCAGGTATGTTTGCAGAGGCACGTACCGATTGCTTCGGCGCAATAATACGTTAGAGAACTGCCTCCCTGATGCGCCGCGTGCGTGACAGCTCCAACAGCCTCGTGAACCTGGTGCTAGAATCTCCTGCTTGCGCGTTTTGGAAACACTGGAACTCAATACACATGAGAGCAAGAGACTCTGTGTATAAGTAAATATAATAATAATTATAATGGGAAGTTACGATGTGTCTTCATCGGCTGGAGTGGATACGCAAGAGGACTCGTAGGACTCTCAGCTCTGGCTTGCCTTCGTTGGCTATCCAGAGAGGAGCGTTAGAGTTATATGCTCCAGGGGTGGAAGTGTTAAAGGGCATAACGCCGCGAGTAACCTCGGAGAAAGCGCAGCACGCGCATTCCGGCAGTCTTTATGCCGGCAATTACGGGGGCCCATCAAGTGAGTGACAAGTCAATACCCGCCACAGATAACGATCTATTTGGTGGTTATGGCGGGTGAAGAATCTGTATTGCAATAGCCAAAACAAAATCCATCCAAACTACAATCTAATAACCCGATTTTCTTTCCTTAAAATGCAATAGTTCCAACATCTGCTGGGACCAGCTCATGGACGTATTCTCTCATTGATATGGTCAGGAGCGGATCCCAGCAGGAGTACAGTTACAGCAAACTTCTCGAAAGGGCCTCTACGTGTTGGGTCCATATCCCCACGCAAGCCTCCCAAAAATCCGGGACGTATGAGCCCGTGACTAACGGTGAGATTTAACTAACATAGGATAAGCAAGTGTATATTAACACTATGGACATGGTCTGAAAATAAAATAATTGAATTGAATTGAATTAGTTTTAAGAAAATAATAAAAATATCCTATTCTGACAACTTGAAAATTAATTGATTTATTTGTGAACCTTACCGTCTGACGTGCCCTCAAAATGCCCGCTGGAGTGCGACGTATGATCATAAAGAATCTTAAGTGGTATGTACAAAAATATATTCCGCCAAACTGAGGACAGGATGATGATGTTGGCGGATAAAGCGCTCATTAACATTTTACCTGACTGCACTAGCCTACTTATCAATGGGTAATCAAGATCGACGCAAAAGGCCATAGTCGGGTTTCTATAGTAAGTCGGCCCTTACATCAAATGGGCTCGGGTTTTTTTGTGTGAGTAGAATTATACTCATACTCGGCAAAAATATTCTTCACTATGAGAGGCACTCACTTACTATGAAACCCGACTAGTATGACCTTTCTCAATACTGGGTCCCGACTGTTTGAAATCCCTGTTTCCGATTACAATTTACTTAAATTATTTAATTTATAATTTTGTCTAAAAAAACCAGGGATTTTGGGAGAATCCGTTCAGGAAGAGGGCTACCAGAGACAGGACGTTCCACGTGGACAGAACGACGGATATCCAGGTGCCCATGATGTATAAGACTCGGGAGAACCTCCTCTACAAGCATAGCCCCGAGCTAAAGGCAAAGGTAATAAGTTACTGTCAAAAAAATCAGTTTTGGACAAGCTTTTATTGCCGACTGTACTTTTCTTTGAACATCCATCAACTTATTGAAATAAAACAATTTAACGGATTATATCGCGTATATTATCTCATTTTAGCTTTCCAGCTTTCCATGGTCACGGGAGGAGGAGTCCTCCCGTGACCATGGAAAGCTGGAAAGCTTCCGAAACGTCGGGAACTAAAATGAGATAATATACGCGATATAATCCGTTAAATTGTTTTATTTCAATGAGTAATAATCGCGGAAACAGAAGAAAATATTATCCATCAACTTCTCACCGAGACCATTGTAAAGAGCCCAAACTCGGCAGGATTGCATTATTTTATTACAGAGTTCCTATGACCACCTTCCTGCTCCATCATCAGATCAGCTCGATGGTATCATACTATTGCATTGTCACCAAACTTACATATGTATGCTTAATTTTAGCTCCATTGGAAATCGGGAAGTAGGCCGAATTTAACTTGCAAGATTCCACCCGAACAAACATAGTTACATTGCAAGTTAAATAAAAGCTTGTAAAATGTCAAATGAGGTATATCATTGTGTAATAGATTAAATTAGAATATTTATTTCTTAATTTAAATTACATTGCCCTGGGACTGCTGACCACAGAATATTTCTAAACCCTTACCTTGTATGCGGGGCTGTACTGGGTTCGAATATTTTATCCATAGCTGCTCGTGGGAACGCAAATGGCGGCGATGTGGTTCGCAACCCATCACGTCTCGGTCCCAGCGAGAGCGAAGTGTGGGCTATGGAGAGCCGCTTTGCTACGTTAAATGTAATGGGAGGAATGAATGATAAAATAGAAGAAGTATGTCAGATGATGGATGCGAGAAATATTGATATTCTGTGTGTGAATGAGACAAAGCGAAAGGGTTGTGACAGCACGAAATGAAGAGATTAATGAATGTTGATGAAGCGGCAGTTGTATGCCAGGACCGTAGCAAGTGGAAGAAGGTAGTCTCTGCCTACCCCGTAATGGGAAAAGGGAGTGATTGTATGTAAATTACATTACAAGTTGAGTTACATGTATAACATAGAGTTACATGTAATAATAATAACAATTAGCAGCGCACGACGTTTGAGTCTCTCAAAAGGGTCTATGAAATTTTAGAAGAAGTTATCATGACGAACGGTGTTACGTGAGAACGAATCGAACAAAAACGTGATTTTAAGATCATAATATAAATTATAAATATAAATTAACCCATTTTTTCAGCTTGATTTTATGTCGCTTGATTCGTTATAGCATAACCTAATCCAACTACCGTAGATTTCGCACCTTGACTGCAATAAGGGCATAATAGGGTACATGTATGAGATTTTTTTTATCTCTTTTCTTAACAAAATATCAAAATACCTTAAAAACTATTACAAAAAGAGAAATTATAGCTAAAATCTGCCGAGAAATACGCATGATATAGGCATTTTAAACTACTAATTAGATAGAGATTTGACAGAGAGTTCCGACATAGTACACGCCGGCCATATAAACTCCACATTAAATTCTGTTTTGCTAGAAAGAGATAAAATGAAATGTTCGATATCTTGGTTATTTTTATATTTATTCGAAAAAATATTTTTCTCTACTGTTTGTCATATGAATGAGTTTTTAATAAAGCAAAAACAAAAAAAACAATATGATTTTTAATTGTGCCCTTATTGCCATCTGCAATCAAGTGCGATAAGTCATGGGAGCGATCTATCCTGAAGGATGGTACGGTCAACATCTATCGGGCATGCCGCTGTCCCGGAGAGTCTCAGGCATATCAAATCCGGTTTTTTTCATCTTGCTAACGACTATAGGAATGATGACATTTTTTTTTATAATAGGCTAGTTTCTTATGGGAAAAATAAATTGTTTCACAACAATCGTGAAATCAAATTTACGAAGATACACTGAAAAACAAGGTAAATCGTTTCGCTTTCAATTATTTAAAAATCACCAAAAAATTATTAAAAAGGAGGTGATATCATTGTGACGTCACTCCTTGCATTTTTCATATTAACTTCATAGTAACAAATCGTTTTGAAGTTTCATAAAGAGTAGCTGATTTGACTCTTCGGAAACTAGCTTAATAGTCCGGCGTGTAGAACAATAAAAAAATTGTGTAAACAAAAAATAAAGATACATTGAGTATACGATACGTCACTCTTACGTAAAATATTGTACCTAGTAGTGACGTCACGAGCCCCCAGTCCTAAACTTTAATGCGATGCCACTTATTCTTTTTTTATTATTTTGAAAAACTAAAAAATACGTGTCCAATATTTTTTTATTATCTAACTGACTAATTAGAATTTCGATTTTCATGCCTATTATTTGTACAGACACAATCAAGTTACCAGGACCACAGTATAATAAACAGTACTACGAACAGTATGGACACTCCCTGAAAGTGCCGCCCACCCGCGCTCGGTTACCTCGCAGTTACCGGCTGAGGTAACTGAACTGTGAGCGGGAAGAGCGCGGGTGGCCGGAGCTTGCGGGCGGCGGGCAGCGGGCGGCAGGGAGTGTTCGGCGGGCGGCAGGGAGTGTCCACAGTGTGCCAGGACTATTCACCAGCAACATGCTCTTCGCGATCTGATGGGGTCTGAAGTACCGTATAGTAGGCAATTCTCGAAAATAGTCGTGTCACGCGAGATTTAATTTTCTGTTCAGTTACTTCAGTTGAACTATCGAGATGGGCAAGCCAGCATGGTCTTCGTGCTGCCTGACGAGATTGAGGGTCTCGCCGATATGATGCAACAGCTCGCAGCCGGCCACGACCTAATGGCAGAGATAGCGGATCTTAAGACCACGCTGGTTACAGCCTTGATACCCAAGTTCAAGGTCAAGACTAATATCAACCTGAACAAACTGCTGCCTAAGGTAAGTTTACCAAGTTTCACTTAGGAAATGCAAATCGGTTATAACCAAAACCGATGAATTCGGTTGTAATCAGTTATTTCGGCCAAATCACATAATCGGTTATAGAAAATTTGATAATCGGTTATCGGTTATTTCATTTTTTGCAAGAACTAGGCCTTTATCTCCATGTAGTATCATCTAACTTTATTTACCTATTGTTTAAATATTATAATTTATAAGAAGTTAATACTTTTTTGTTTTTACAAATATCATGATAATAATCACAATATTTGCAATTTATTACTGGATCACTTCAGTAGCGTTATTATTATAAACAAAGATGCTGCCCCGGTCTGGTTCAAGGCACCTGGTTCAAGTCCAGTATCGTCGAATTTCTTTAATTTGTTTCTGATCTTTGTTTATAATATTAGTTAATTTTATCTATATTTCTTAAATGATTGAAGGACTTTAATAATTGTGAATTACTTCTCTTTGATTGAGCCTGAAGTAGATTTTGTTTAATCTTTTATCACTGTTAGGTTAGTTACATTTTTCTTGTTTATGAATGCATAAATAATTATATTATATACTTTAAATATTTTCAAATGTGCAAATACAAATGCACCTACGTTGTAATTGTTGAATTTTTTTAACGGAATGATTATCAAAGTTATTGAGAAAGTTTCATGTTTCATTTGTAGGGTATATTTCGCCGTATTTAGTCTCCTATATTTACGATAGTTTAGAAGTTTTGATATAATCGGTTATAACCGATTAACCGGTTATTGTTCTTCATTACCGATATAATAATCGGTTACGAAATTTCGTCATCAGCCACGGACGTACACTGCTAAACATAGGCCTCTCCTATAGCTCGCCACATCGTGCGATCATGCGCAAACCGCATCCACCAAGTCTCAGCAACCGTCACAAAGTCATCTGACCGGACGCGTGGTTGCCACTCTAGGACTTTACTGCCCCAACGGCTAAATGGCCTGCCCATTTCCATTTCAACTATGCAATCCAGCGAGCTATGTCGGTTACTATGTTTCTTCTGCGGATATCCTCATTTCCGATTCTATTACGCAAATAAACTCCGAGCATAGCCCTTTCCATTGCCCGTTGGGTGACTCTGAGCCGCCTTATAATGCCGCCAAAACTTTAAATTAGGAGATGTAAAAGATCTCCATGGACAACACATAATGTATTGGAGGTGTAAAGTGTCTCCAAACGTCAAAGATAAAACTTAAAATGTAAATATTATCTTCGTTATGTAAAAGATCTCCATGATCAACGCATAATGTTTTGGAGGTGTAAAGTGTCTCAAAACGTCAAAGACAGAAATTAAAAAATAAATATTATCTTCGTTATAGAAGTGACAGCGAAGAAATCTGCCAGCATCCTTGGTACAAATCCACGAGAGCCCTTTTTGGATTTAGGTTAGTTTTAACTTTATTTTCAGGATACACAATATGTTTCAGATGGGAATCAAGACAATATTCGACGAAGATAATTCCAACATCCGAATGCTGACGTCAGATAGACTCATTGTGTCCAAAGCTGTCCAAACAGTAGTGATCGAGGTGGACGAGGCTGACACGAAGGCTGCTGCTCGCACGAGTTAGTATTATCAAACCAATATATTAGATAAAATTCTCTGAATGTTTAATTACACCAACTTCCACTCTCCGAATGTCTAATTACCCTAACTTCTATTCTCCGAATGTCTAATTACCCCAACTTCCATTCTCCGAATATCTAATTACCCCAACTTCCATTCTCCCAATGTCTAATTACCCCAACTTCCTTTCTCTGAATGTCTAATTACCCCAAAAGCCATTCTCCCAATGTCTAATTACCCCAACTTCCATTCTCCCAATGTCTAATTTCCCCTTCTTCCTTTCTCCGAATGTCTAATTACCCCAACTTCCTTTCTCCGAATGTCTAATTACCCTAACTTCCATTCTCTGAATGTCTAATTACCCGAACTTCCATTCTCCGAATGTCTCATTACCCGAACTTCCAATCTCCGAATGTCTAATTACCCCAACTTCCACTTTCCGAATATCTAATTACCCGAACGTCAATTTTCCGATTATCTATATACCTGAACGTCTTTTTACCTGTTTGCCTATTCCCCAAATATCTATTCTATTCTATTATTCTGACCTCTGCTCCTGACACATTAAAATCAACAACTTTTGATGAAATGTCAAGATGCTGAGATATGGGATTACTATTATGCCCGGTCAAAATTGCTACCTTTTACATTTTTTATTTTCCCTCATTGTACATTCACCAAAGTCACCATCAAATTGTACATATAAGGGTAGTCAAAAATATCTGAACATGCACTCTGATGATGCCTTGATAATAGAGTTGTGTTCAGATATTTTTGAGCACCTTGTTTGCTTATATATCTGATAGCTTTGCTTAAAACATTGATTTAAACTAACAAGATTTTCACTAATTATCACAGCACAACAAAACGAGGCTTAATCACTTATAGATATGATTTATTTAATTACCTTTCGTTGGTAATTCTTCGACGTTTCGGACTTCGGGTTTCGTCCATAGTCTTGAAGGAACTGGAGAGGCGGGTATCAACATCTTCTTGCTGTGCTAGATTTTCGATTTACCCTCGCTTGGTCTTGATTATTCATTTGAACAATAAGGTAAAAACCTAAACTACAGTTCCTTCAAAACTATGGACGTAACGCGACGTCCGTAACGTCGAAGAATTACAAAATAATTACAAACGTTTAGGAATATGTCGATTATTGTAAGACTGTCTCTGATACATATTTATTTGTTGTATTTATTTTATTTGATTTTTGCTTGCCTTAAAATATTCAAATGGTCATATACGATCGCATTCCCATCAATAATTATGATTTCAGTGGTTGTTGATGAAATCAGATTGTGCCGGCGGAATATTCCAGAAGAACAGACATTTATAGCAAACCGTCCCTTCCTCTACGTGCTGACGGTTCGGGAGATTCCGTTATTCTTGGGAATGTATAAAGGCGGCACGGAACCGATCTCAAAAAATCTCATCGAACCAAAACCGGCGGTGATTGCAGCCGGTGTCGAAGACCAAACAGCGAGCATCCACTAGAATTAATCCCACATCTCATATATCTTAATACTTTTATAAAATTAAAGATGTGCAAATGAAATATATTTATGTAAATTGAGAATATTTTCATATTTTTATGAATTTAGTAAATTCATAGAAAACCGCTCCTTTCGTCTACGTACTGACTGGAATGTATCAAGGCGGCACGGAACCGATCTCAAGAAATCTCATGGAACCAAAACCGGTTCCGGTTTATTTTTTTATTTATCTTGTATAATTCTATACAATAAAAGTTGCAAATATGAAATGTTTGTTTTGTTACAGATATATGTACACAGAGTAGTGAAATCCCCCTTTACAGTAAATACAGTTGTACCAACTGCAACAGAATTGCATTACAACCGTGCAGATAGTCTGTAGTCACCAGAACTGCACGCTGACTGCAAGCAGACTGCGCAGTTTAACTGCAAAATGACTGCTTTGCAGCCAGAAAACAGTTGAAATGCAGCCCATCGGGTATCTGTACTTACCCTTAGTTCAAGCGCCTACGGAATGGGTATGGCAAATTTACTAGACCGAATTTAAGTGTTTATTCTTATGCGGTATGAACACAATTTTAGGGTTACCCAAAGGGTAAAACGGGACCCTATTACTAAGACTCCGCTGTCCGTTGGTCTGTCACGAGGCTGTATCTCATGAACTGTGATAGTTAGACAGTAGACATTTTCACAGATGATGTATTTCTGTTGCCGCTATAAGAAAAAATACAAATATAAATATTAATATAAATAAAAATATAAATATAGTAAAAATATAAATAGTCCGTCTGTCTATATCAATAACCAATATAAAATGACCGAGCATCGCGTACATTTTGCTTAGGAGTAGGGCTCTACTAACACTGGAATTTCATAGATACGGCTGTTTGTTACGTATATTTTATACGTTCTTCCTCCGCGAACCTCTTCTAGTATATTATACGCTAATACCTAGGTTCAACAAAACTTAGTCACTAAGTGGCGCATTCTGGAAGCAAATGGAACAATAATATATGGAAATGGTCAAAACTTCAATACGTGTACCTACAACAATTGATAGACATCAATTCCTCGCCAGATCTCAATATCTTATATTCATTCTGACAAGGAGAGAGCTTCTGGTGGATCAAGCTTTCAAATAAAATAAAATAAATCCATTTTATTTATTTACGAAAATCTTGTTGTTTCGGTAGATCTTGAAATTTCTTCATTATTTAGATCTTTGTATTTTATAAGAATTTTACAAAAAAAACGGCACCCGAAGCAGACGCTCATAGCAAACGGCCTTAAAAAATAAAAAACCTAGAGTTAACTTGAAAACCTTCCTCTTGTTTGAAGTCGGTTAAAATTTTCAACGCAATTGAATCATATTCTATTCGTAATAGGAAGTGAGAGACGATGAAAATGGAAAGCATACGTATCAATATTGTTGTCACGTGATGACATCTATATCCGTTGATAAAACAATACAATTCTAATAAATATGACAACTTTGTCGGCCTATTTATTGAAGGAATTGATTGATTCATATAAAACAACAGAAAAGCGCATCATATTCCTAGAAAATGATTAAGTTGTACTGACGTATGCTCAAGTATATAGGTACAGTAATAGTGAACGCATTAAGTAAGCAATGTTGAATCATTTTACTATCCTATCCTATTCTACCCACTTCCTACTAATCTATTCTATTATAAAGTTGTAAAAACCGGCCAAGAGCATGTCGGACCATGCTCAGTGCAGGGTTCCGCAGCCGTTCATACAAATAAATGCACTACAAGTGAAAAAATACGATGTGAAGAAGTTCACCAGCAAAAGAGCGTATCTTTACATCACTTACGTCCATTTGCTAAGAAGTGCAGTTTTTCAGCAAACTCAAAAACCGGATATCATTTAAATAAAACATATCATTAACCCCATAACCGGATATCATTTTTTAAGCTTTATCTGTGTAATTTTTTTCATATTTTTTGAACATAAGGTTTACAAAATAAAGGGGGGGACACAATTAATGCTACTTTCGGAGCGATTCCTTTCGAAAATATTCACTAAGACGAAAATATTTTTTAGATAAAACCTCAAAATGATTTAAAAGATGTTATTTGACGAAATTCACATATGCCACACATTGATATTTACAAAAAAAACAGTTTAGGTTACATGTAAATATAGAGTTATATATATATTTTCTTAACTATCAAACGAAGTAGATTATATAAGACATCTATATTCCATCAATATACATTTTGTAGTTTTTGAGTAAAATGCCTGTTACATATGGTCGGACGGACATGACGAAAGCATAAGGGTTAAGTTTTTGCCATTTTGACTACGGAACCCTAACAATGAAATGACTGTGGAGGATGGGGACCACTGGATCGGTGGGGAAAAGAGGATCATTACCTTATAAATGTTAGTTCAATTATAGATTTACATACCTGTCTTGTTGCACTTCGATAACGTACTTACGTATATTCGTCCCATGAAAACTTCATAACAAAGATATAAATCTACTTTTCACTTCTCCTACTCAAAAAGCACAGCAGCGAGACTTAAGTAGTACATCTAGCCCCTAGGGTTTAAAATAAAGCCATATAATCACATACAAATTTTTATGCAAATGAAAAAAAAACTTGCGGGCAGCTACATATACGTCTTACGAATAATTAAAAACAAACAAACCAACCTGATCAGATTGGCCAAAACTTCCGATCGAATTGCTAAAACTGTACTTAAATATTTTCATGAAATACATAAATAAATAAATAAATAAATAAATAAATATTACGGGACAATTTTACACAAATCATACATAATTTTAATATTAAGTCTTGTTTATTTTCTCGCAGCCGAAGTGAAAAACAGAGTCTTTAACGCGTGGCTAAAAGCCATTATGACACTCCGACATATTTGTCGGAATCACTTCGAGTCATAATGGCTTATTTTAGCCCCTTGTCAAACAATTTACTATTACGTCTAACGTTGCGATGGAAAAAATACGGTGAAATAATACCTATACTCATACTTTGTTGTCCAGTCTATTTTGCTATTTTTTAAGAGAAAAGAATCTTACTTTATGTTCTGTATAAAAAATGTTGTAAAACTAATTACTTTATTATATTTCGCACCCGCTCACGGAACAATGCTGTCCCAGACCTTTGGGAGGCGTGCGCGGAGCCGAAGCCAACGCGTAGAGGCCCTTTCGACAATTTAATGAAATGTAAGGTGTACACCGCGCGGGTGCTGTTCCTGCCCGTATCATGGGACGCGCACAGAGACATCACTCGCTAGATGCAAGAACTATTTGAGAATGATGAGATCTAAATATGCTGGGTTATGGAATTGAAATGATGGACTATATATACTGGGCTATTGCTTGAGACGATCGGACGTCTACCAGGAAAAGTGTCCCATGGCTAAAGGCACTGGTAGACGATGACTTGCCCACCGCTAGATGGGCCCCCGTAAATAGCGACACATATAGTGGCCTGAGGGCAACATCGGTGCGGAGGGCTAAGGGTGGAGACGTGTTACTGGACTTTCTACCGAAGCCAACTCGCCACTTACGTTCCACATCCACCCTCGAGCCGCAGCTCTAGCGACTCCACTCTGGCCGGCAGGTTAAGGCAAGCCAGAGGTGGGGGTTCTGACCCAACACCTTCCACCCAGGAGCACTCAGGTACGTGGGGTCGCTACTCCCCAACAGCTCGCCACAAGTTGCCCTGCGTTGACTGATTGCCCCGGTGAACCAGCGGGCGGTGGGGTCGTCACATCCCTACGCCATATTATATTTATTATTAGTTCATTAATAAGCTGCTGTGCTTAAAACTGCAGTTGTATTATTTGAAATTATTTTAATTGGAGCTGGGAGCTCTATAATGGTGCCGTGGTCCAACTGCAAACAGAGTTGGACCTATTAGAGGGCGTGGATCGGAGTGCTGCGGGTATGCTTCTGCATAGGAAAGGTCTAGTTGAGAATTGATGATGGTTGAAATTAAACGGCCAACATTGTTCTACATACCGTGTGTATTATTTCGTTATAAAACAAACATCGGATGTCCTTAGAGATCAAATTATTATTATTTAAAGTATAGCAAAACTTGGGAGCGAACCTGATGCGTATCATCGCCATTACAGCAAGAAAGGAAAGGAGATGTTGCCAGATAATTTAACCATAGAGTATCGTTTAAGATTTTTTTTTAAGGAATTTTATGGCCTGGTATATCGTTTTAGAAGCATACATGAAAGTATACCATATTTAAAAACTTTCAACAGGACCACGGCCCCTACAGAAGGCCCGTAGTCCAACTAATTGGACAGACCAGTTAGGCCATTGCTCCGAAAGGTTTATGTTCCATGGATTGGGATTGGATCCACGAGCTAGTAGACTATTTGCTTGATACAAGTTTATCTTTACATTAGTCCAATATCCGCAAATGTTACTAAGCGGTGATATCATTCGCGTTATCACTCAGCTATGTAAATATGTTGAGGACTTCTACGAAGCACGATTATGTTGATAAGGTATCCTTTTTACTTTATTTTTAACCCTTAAACCAGATTCATTTTTAACCGACTTCAAAAAAAGGAGGAGGTTCTCAATTCGGTTGTATGTTTTTTTTTTTTTTTATGTTTGTTACCTCAGAACTCCGTCATTTACACGACGATTTGGAAAATTATTTTTTTGTTCATGAGTAGGTATATCCAAATTGGTCCCATAAAATTTTGGTGAAGATCTGATGCCGGGATCCATGAGGAATCGAAGGAATTTCTCAAATTTTATGAGCACATCTATGGCGTTTTCGGTATTTATTACAGTAGTTTAAGCATTTACATATGAAAATCACCATTTAGTGGAGAGAAACCAATGATGAAGACACCAGCCATCAGTTACCACTGAGGGCTCTACCAGTGTTATTTAATTCGCGGATCGCGAGTCGATTTGGAAAATTATTTTTTCGGTAAAGAGTAGGAATCTCCAAGTTGGTCCCATAAAATTTTGGTCATGATCTGATGATGAGATCGATGAGGAATCGAAGGAATCCCTCAAATATTATGGGCAAATCTATGGTGATTTGGGTGTTTATTAAAGAAGAACAAGCATTTACAGTCGAAAATCGTTATTTGGTGAAGATAAACTTATGATGAAGACACAAGCCACCAGTCACTAATAAGGGCTCAACCAGTGTTATTTAATTCACTAATCGCGATATAATTCTTTATCATATTTTGCTTGGAGACTGAAGTTAGTTAAGATCAGGGTAGCAAAGTGGAGCTGATAGTGGAGAACCAGAGAACTCCTTAACGGTTAAAAGTTACAGGATAATTCTTAAAAACTACATGTATTATAGGAAGGTACGTTAAGACTGTTAGTCATATTCTTTATAGTGTGTCTCTGAGGTAGTCTCCTTATCACCAAGTCAGGATCTGATGATGGGATTCCAGGGAAATCAAGAGAAACCCTCAAATATTATAGGCACTAACAATGTTTTGTATATATTTTTCTAAAGTTATTTAATTATTTTCGTCTGCTTGTCATCATTTAATGATGCTGAGCTGATGATGGATGGTACAAGTCCTTATTAACGGTCAATAGTTACGAGACATTTTTTTAAATATTATGGGTAAGTTGAGACTGTTAGTCGTATACTTTTTTAACCAGCAAGCTACTGAACTTATCCATTTTGACCTAGCCAATTCTTATAATTTAGATTTTTATTTACAATTAAATTCTCCTCAATCTTCCCATTCTGGACTCTAAAAAATACTTTATATCACTGAAATTACGAATGCTGTACGAATTACTGACGATCCCATGCTCACAATCGGTATTGAACCTTTAAGTCTAAGGAGAGACTACGTGTTAATAGTTGAATGAATGGCACCGACTGCAAGCGGTGATTCAAATGTGATCCGTACCGTACATAAAATATTATTTTTGGCTTTTAAGTTTATTTTGAAGTCGGTTCTTTTTTTATTTAATTTTTTTTTATAAGAACTAGACGGTGCCCGCCACTTCATTTTCGGAGGAAAAAAAGTCATTACCCCTTTTTAGGCTTCCGTAGCCAAAATGGCAAAAACGGGACCCCTATATTGCAAATAAATGATGATTATGATTATAATTTCGTCATGTCCGTCCGTCCGTCCGTCCGTATGTCACAGGCATTTTACTCAAAAACTATAAGATGTATATTGATGAAATTTGGAACATAGGTGTCTTGTGTAAGCCGCTACTTAGTTTGATAATATATAAAAATATATATATTTCTAGGGGGGGGCACTCCATACATGTAACCGAAACAGAAAAAAAAAATTCAGCAAATATCAATGTATGGCACATCATTTGACAGTTCTTCTAAAAACATTTTGAGGTTTCTAAAAAAAAATTTTGTTGTACTGAATAGTTTCGGAAATATTCGAAAGAAGTAAAAATTGTGTCCCCCCCCCCCCCCGCCCCTTTATTTTCTAAACGGTATGTACAAAAAATATGAAAAGAATTACATATATAAAACTTAATAAATACTTCTAACGAAAATTGTTTTCAACGTAAGCGCTGGGGAGATACATCTGTAGTGCATTTGTTTGTATAAACGGCTGCGGAACCCTACGTCGAGCATGGTCCGACATGCTCTTGGCCGGGTTTTTTTACACGGACTACGGTCGACCGTCAAATCAAAGGAGCGGAAACGTAGAAGAGGACATTTCGTGGCCACACCATGAATTGATTTATTCAAATATCTGTCCATGACATTTATATTCTTTATTAATCTTCAATCTTAGGCTAGATTTTTTTACAATAAGCATAAAAAAGTAAAAACAAAATATAAACACATTATAAGAAACCTAACCTAGGGTGCCGCCGGCAGCGGGGCAGGGCTCAAGCTACCGGTGGTTAGGGCTGCACAGAGAGGAACCTCCTGACGATGCGGGCCGTGTACAGGATTACTGCCTTCTGTATCTGACCCAGCCATCTAGCGAGAGTCTCTTGAGGTGTTGGTCAAGACTCTTCGCTATAAGACCGTTTACCGAAACGACTATCGGGACAATAATCGTTGAATCAACATCCCACATGGCGGTCACCTCGTGAGCCAAATCAAGATACTTGCTGAGTTTGTCCTTCTCGGCCTTCCCGAGGTTCTACACATTTATATTATTAATATGGCTCAATGTTTTGGACACCGAAGCCGAAGGTTACAGCTATCTCAGATATCTATCATCTTACCTAGAAGTGTGTCGCTTTATCTCACACTTCACTTTATACGACACCAAGTACCTGTTTAACTAAACAACAAGTAGCATTTTACCGTGTACAAAAATTTGCATAATATTTATTTAACGTATGACTTAATCATGGAAAGTTTTCAACAGTGGTCTTCTTTTCAGAAATGGTAGACGCAGACTATAAACAGACCCATGCGAACTTACAAAATAAGGTTCATTTATTTATAAAAGGCCTAAGACCTCGTGCCCTAGCCTATTATTATAGGGGAGACCAAGGCGTCCAGACTCCGCTGGCTCGGGCACGTTGAGAGGATGAGAGAGGATCGTGCCGGAAAGATCGCTTATCTTGGACGTCCGAGTGATCGCAGACCCGTAGGACGGCCTAGATATCGCTGGAGTGATGAAGTCCAAAAAGATCTCAGGGACCTAGACATCCGTAACTGGCGCGAGCTGGCTCAGGATCGCGAAGTGTGGCGTAAACTAGACTAGTATCGGAAGCCAAGATCCACTTTGGTCCGCTGCGGTCAGATAGTTAGTTTTTAGTTATTTATAAAAGGCATACATTTATACAGATTCTCACGCCTGTATTCCCTATGGGGGTAGGCAGAGCACGTTACATATCAGTGCCAATTTCTTTCTCGCATTATTTGTTTAGTCTTCCAAACAAACTCAACTTAAATGTTATATGTTATATATATATATATAGTAGTCGACACGTTCAAATTATTTATAGGTATATCCTATACGTAAAATAAATGTTTTTCTTGCGTTCTATAATCAGAATCACTATAAATTATACAAAGTATGCAGTGATGGTTTAGTACAGTGCCTTGCGGCACTGCAAATCTATTAAAATTGTTAACGGAGGCGCTACCGGCGACCGGCGAACGAAGTTTACGTGTATTTTCAGTCAAAGTAAAGCCCAAATGACATTACCAACACATTAAAGTCCATGCTTTATGAATAAATGGCCTACGATGACAATTCAAATGCTTACGTTAGTCCACATAAAACGTTTTAGATCCAATAGCGCTGTTGATAGTATTAGTTCCAACTTCAACCGTTATCATACATAAATTTGCTGCAGCCTGATAATCGTTATCTATCTGATATTATATCACCTACATTTACACTGAATTTCGAAACAGATAAGATATTAGCGACTCGTGAAGTTTTTATAAATGACTACATAGTGTGCTGAGCTATCGAAAGCTGTAGATGGTTCTATAATCTGGTGTCGATTCAGGATATTGAAATCCTGGTGAAGTGTTGTGAAAAATGGCGCTAAAAAATTATATTTTGTTGTCGGTTCTGCTGGCTTCCGCTGCGGCACAAAATAGATGTAAGTATTATTTACTTTAGTTGATTTAGGATACATATAAAATAAATATTACGCAAGATATTTATCTAGAAGGTCGTTAGATACTAGATTATATTATTTCACGTCCCACTTTGTTGCAAAGGTTTACTGGTCGCTATGTGAAATAACAAACTATTGAAACAAAATTTCAGGCGCTCGATCCAAGAGCACCGGCAATGGATTTTCATATAATATTACTGGCCTACGCTCGGGAAACTTTCATATAAAGAATTTGTTCACGAAATCCTACGAAATGTGCTTTTATTTGAATGGCCATTGGTATATATGGTTAACAGTATAAAACTTAAAACTAAAGATAAAAAAGTTCCCCCAAGTCTCTGCCGGACGGCAGGGTGCCCAGAAGGCTGGCAGCATTGCCACGCTGAATGGCAATACTGATTCTCTGTGCTAAGAAAGTGCCAGCCCTCTGATCACCCGATGCTTCGCGTAACCTCTTTGAAATATCTGTAAAGAGTGCTGTCGCGCTCGATCCCACGGCCCCAACGTTTCTACCCAAAACGGCTCAAACATGCAGCTACTACTTATGGCTGCATATTTGATATTGATATCAATTTTATACAAGAAAACTTTTTGATTACAATTAAGGAGTGCCGTGTCTTAAACGTAGTAATTATATTCTCTTTGACCTACACCTGGAATACATATAAGTACCAAGTCTTTCTGTTCCATATTCGTTTCTTTCATTGCGGCAGGACTCTTCATACTCTATGGCTGACATACACGGTCGTATAGCTTTGATTTTGACAGCTATATTTTCCAATTCTGAATATTTTCTTCTTGCTTCCTTGTCTTCCTTCTTTGTTAGTTCTAGTAAGTGTCTTCCACCAAACTTTCTTCTTCGCTAAGAGCTTGTTTAGACCTACGCAAAATAATACCTTTTTTTTTCTTACTAAGATACATTTTTCAATATAAAATTTATAAGCTCTGTAACACAGACTAGGAAAAAACTACGTATGTACTTTCGAAGTGGTATTCCAATTTGCTCACTTTTCATTGACTCATAGGTATGTTTTCTGGAAATCAATTTAAGCTACCTGCTCGTAGTTCGTATATTTTGCTTATTTTTTTGTTTATTGCAAGGTTTTGTTTTTAAGTATGTTCTTGTTTATTAATAAAAGTCTCGATGTTTCAATAAATCCCAATTTACCATGGTTGGTAAAAGCTGATTATGACACAAATGGTCGACTTTGACACTTTGACAGACTTAATCGACTGTTTTGTCGGGTCACCTTTTTAAATTAAAAATATGGTTGTCTGTATTAAAGTCGGATTGCGGACGATAATTTTACGTGATAAAGTCATTGGAAAACATTGATGAAAAATTGCATAAGTACTTTTATGCATTCACAAGCCGAACGCTTAGGCCAATTGTGCCTCTCTATCGCTTGTTCCACGCTCTCGCTTGCACGCTCGGCTCAGGCGGAACGTTTTCAAAAAGGAATACTAAAGGACCTTGAACTATTCGTCTCTTTTTATCCATGGCACTTTAGAATACCAAAGGGAGGAGCCATTTTTGTTGAAGGTTGTGTCACGTGATGACTCGATTTGGGTAGGGTCATATCATTGATAATAATGATATCAATATCGATGACGTGATATTCTGAGGATCATTCTTCGATGTGCCGGTGAAAACAAATGTGACATTACTAAAGATAAATCAAATTATTTCTGATTTGCGAAAAATAGAAATAGATATGATTTGGTGAAACTAAAGGAACAAGCCATACTAATTATGAATGCGAAAGTGTGTCTGTCTGTCTGTCTCTCTATCTGTCTGTCTGTCTGTCTGTTACCTCTTCACGCTTAAACCGCTCAACCGATTTGGATGAAATTTTGTATGGAGATAGTTTGAGTCCCGGAGAAGGACATAGGTGACTTTTTATCCCGGAAAAATACCCTTATCCGCGATAAACGATTTTAAGGCGGACGAAGTCGCGGGCAGGAGCTAGTTAGTATATAATTTAAAAACCAGAATCAGTAGCTTCAGACGTTGCCTATCTTCAACAGACTAAAAAACCGGCCAAGTACGAGTCAAACTCGCGCACCGAGGGTTCCGTACAATATATATGCTACAGACGGCCGTATCTATGAAAATCCAGTGTTAGCAGATCCCTACTCCGAAGCAATATGTACGCAGTATTCGATCATTCTATATTGGTAACTGATATAGACAGACAGACAGACATAAACTTGTACTGTTGTTAGTATTTTTTGTTATAATACGAGTAATATAGTAATATCAACAACAGGTGTTATCCCCAAAACTCTAAAAAATAGCCTAGAAACTGTAAAGATACCATCGTATATTATAGACACTTTACAAAAAGCTACAATATTAAACACATGCCGTATAACTCGAAAATTTTTGACATCGTCAACTATAACAGACAACTCGACGCAGTAGTCAATTTACAAAAGATTCATAACGCTTGGCTAAGGCCCGCATTATGAACAAAATTTTTGACATCGTCAACTATAACAGACAACTCCACGCAGTAGTCAATTTACAAAAGATTCATAACGCTTGGCTAAGGCCCGCATTATGAACAAAAACTCTTGCAAAAGGAGATAAAGAAAGAACCAAAATAATAATAATAATAATAATAATAAATAATAAAGCATCGTTTATTTCTCACACACTATCACACATTATTCCTTCTCATTCCTAGCTATTTTGTGTCATTTCCGCTACGCAAAGGTTGGCTGGAAGAGATCGCTCTTTAGCGACAAGACCGCCTATTGCCTACCGTATTTAATGTTAAGGCTCTATTGTACTGTTTCTGTTGTTGGTGTGCAATAAAGAATTGTTGTATTTTATTGCATTATTACATTATTAATAGAATTCAAGTAACTTAAATTGAGATTAGGATTTAATAGATACACTGCCTAAAATACTTTTAAATTGTCAGGACTGAGACCTCACTCATAAAGTATCATGCTGTTCACACCACTTTCACTATACTGTTAGCCGATTCACTCACCCTCCTGACATAGGACCAGTGTATCTTACGAATAATGGCGTAGAAGACAGCGACTCAGTTCGTGGCAAACATGTCGAACGCACTACACCGCCATGGAAATCGCAGCATAACAAAAGGTTGCAAAGAATGAACATTTCGTGAACTGATACCACAGCTGGCTAGTATAGAACGCCTGGCAATAAGCCCCGAACAGTGTTATTTTCACTTGGTCAGAACAGTGAGCAAATCGGTGTGCCAACATATAGCTTCTCATAGCAAAGGCTCGTCGTTGTCTCTCAATATCTTGATCGTCTCTAAGTCTATGAGTCAATATATGCTTGAGATACTTAAAACTAGACACTATATATAACTCCGTCCCATTTAGCCTAACGGTTGGAACTACATCGGGTCCTCCCTTCCCGTATTTGAAGACCATTAATTCGTTTTTTTTTACGTTGTATTTAAATCCATACACTGCTGCGTAGCGTTCACAGATGGAAACAAGTATCTGTGAAAATTTCAACAGTCTAGCTATCACGGTTCATGAGCCTGATGACAGACAGACAGACAGGCAGACAGCGAAGTCTTAGTTATAGGGTTCCGTTTTACCCTTTGGGTACGGAACCCTAAAAAAGAGAAGTTGATCAGGTTCCTTTTTTAAAATTTCACCCTATATCTCTGCCAATAGGGAATATGCATGAATTTTAATTTTTGCTTTATTGCTCATTCATGTAACAAACAGTAGACAAAGATATTTTTTCGAATAACTATAAAAATATCCAAGTTATAAGCCATCAAACATTTCATTCTATCTCTTTCTAGCAAAACAGAATTTAATATGAAGTTTATATATGGCCGGAGTGCACTATGACGTAACAGTGCATGTCGGACATCTCTGTCTAATTAGTGGCTCAAAATGCCGATATCTTGCGTATTTCGTGGCCGATTTAAATTTCACTTTCACATTTTGAAATAGTCTTTACGGTATTTTGATATTTAGTTAAGAAAAGCGATAAAAAAATGAATGACATCATGTATGTACCCTATTATGAAACGATCAAGTGAGATGAGACCTTCAGTGGTCCTTCTACACAAAAAAAATAATATCAGTATAACTCGTCGGAGTGGGAAATTGGGACGATGCCTCGTTCTGCGAGTACGCTGGGGGACCACAGATAATTTTTAAGTTTACTACACACACGCCCATTTTATGAAATAGACATACTGTTAAATGACTTTAATATCCACCTATATATAGATCGTAATAAACACGTTGTTTAATGTATAGCTGTATTTAGATGCATGAAAAGCTTTTATTTTAATAATATGACGTAACTCAATTATCTTCGATTCAGTGGCTAATCGTAACAATGAATAAAATGTATACTTTCCACCCTAGGGATAATAAAGCAATTTTCCACCCAGCTATCTAATCTACCCATGAAAATAGAACTTTCCGTTGTTATTTTTTCTACTTGCTATTTTTTGTCAAAATTACTAACAATTATGGACTTGTTTCTGAAATAAATATATATGGATATATAAATTGATGGTCTTCTTAATTATTTTTGTTATTTAACTTCCAAACTAAGTAGCAGCTTTTAATAGATTTAAATAACTATAACTAAAGCTAAAAAATAAATTATATCTAAATAGGGACCCCGTGGCATGGTACCAAGAATACTGGCGGCATTTCCTCGCTGTATGGCGATACTGATACGCTGAGCGAGGAAGCTGCCAGCCCTTTGGCCGCCTGAGGTGTCATCGAGCCGTTTTGATAGCTCTTTGAAAAGGAGCCAAGCGCATGGACCCCACGTGCCCAGGGTCGCGACGCTGAATGGCATAAAATGGTATTGGGATCCGAGACCCTGGTATTTTGATTTTTTATATGTTTCGGCCACCTCCGCCGCTGTGCCGGCCTTTGCTGAGGTCCGTGACAGCTGTGGGCGCTAGTGTGTGTGATATAGTATATTCATTTATTAATTCACCTTGTCTCAATAATTAAAATTTTGACAGAAATTTATTACAACTTAATAATAGTATCAGACATATTTATGCTACGAGTACGTACGTGATTCACCGCCGCGCCTAACGCTCAATAAACCTTATCACAAAGTCACTGATAACGGTGATAACGATATCAATGCTGTTGTAAGGGGACGTAGTACCCGGTCATAACATTCTGTGTCACCACCCTATAATCATGTCATACACACGTTCAGTTATACCGGCACAAATGAACTGTGCAGGCATAACCATCGGCTATTTCGTTTGCTTTAAAAACTGGAGCCATATAAACTAATTACAGGCCTAGATATACCTCATGTCATTGTATATACAAAGTTTCGTTACAATCCAACACGTAGTTGAAATTGAGAACGAAACTCCGTTTGTATAGGCAGGTGAAATTCGGCCGAGCTTGCGGGAATCTCTGCCGGCCACACACGCTAGGTTATATAACCTAGCGTGTGTGGCTTTGCATATACAATGACATGAGGTATAATAGTAGGCCTGTAATTAGTTTATATGGCTCCAGTTTATAAAGCAAACGAAATACAGCAAAAACAAGTTATTATGAAAAACTTAAATTCGCTGTATTTTTTTACTATTGTATCTGAAGCTACATAAAATAATTACAGGCCTGTATATATCTTAACTTATTCTAAGTGCAAAGTTTCAGAGCAAACTAGCTAGTCGTTTTAAAATGAGAACTACGTTTGTATGGAGAACCGAGCTTACCGGAGACTCTTAATGTGACGCCGGTTGCGCTTCAGATAGATAGATAGATAAAAACTTTATTCATCCACAACAGTAACAACAGAAAATATTTAAAATTTATAAGCTACTAGCTTCTGCCCGCGACTTCGTCCGCCTTAAATTCGTTTATCGCGAATAAGGGTATTTTTCCGGGATAAAAAGTAGCCTATGTCCTTCCTCGGGACTCAAACTATCTCCATACCAAATTTCATCCAAATCGGTTCAGCGTTTTAAGCGTGAAGAGGTAACAGACAGACAGACAGACTGACAGACAGACAGACACACTTTCGCATTTATAACATTAGTATGGATATGGATATACACTTGTAATATTAAAATAAAAATAATACAGGTAAAATGTAGGCAACAGGGCTACATTTTTTGAAGAAGCTTATCGAGAGTAATGAGTCGTGGTATGAAATAGGGCCTGACTCAGCTTTACCTTCTGCCTACCCGCGCTTGCCATTTTTACAAGCTTTTATTAAGATTCCGTAGCCAAAATGGCATAAACGCAGTGGCGTCCGTCCATATAGGCACAAAGGCACTGCCTACCCTAAACGACCATGGCTCCATACAGGCACAGAGAATCTGCCTACCCTGAAGCCCTGAACGATAAAGGCTCCAGATAGAAACTGTTAAAACTGCGTTCTTTACAGTGACGTGGCGTCAAACAATATCCATAGACAAGCCGGTGCTAATTTGGCTGGTTTTTAGGGTTCCGTACCTCAATCGGAAAAAAACGGAACCCTTATGTGATCCGTCTGCCCGTCCGTCTGTCTGTCAAGACCCTTTATCTCGAGAACGCGTGGAGGTATCGAGTTGAAATTAACACCATATACTTAAGTCTACGGTCCCTTGAAGCTGTGAAAAAATTAAACTTCTAAGTTAACGTAAAAAAAAGATACGGCCATTTATGCCGCAAAAAACGTATATTTCGACACTCCCACTTCCCGTGGGTACTTCCCATTGACATAGAACTATGAAATTTGGCAAGTAATATCGTGACATACTGCAAATATATACAAAAATCTGAAAACTGTACATTTGTAGTTAAATCATTTAAAAAATATAGTCTTTTTCAAAAGACATACACACCTTTATTTTTTTTCAGCATAGTTCAATCTTCGGCACATATTTCGACACTTCTTCTACATAGTATTTTATGCAATCGTTAAGGTACGAGACTTAAAAACAAAAAACACATAGTAGGTACTGTGCGGAGTTGTATAATATAGGTATTATATATTTTTCATATAATGTAAACCATAGAGTATAGAATGATGGTCTAATCAAAAAAGTATGCCTTTTTAGTATGATTTCCGGAGTTCTTATTCACTGTTAATGAGTAGAAAAAACACATTAAGGTTTGTATAATTTTCTAAAGTTTCTATAAAAAGCTGTAGTAACACCTTAAATCGCAACTAAAAATTTGCATAGCACCATTTCGCAATCCTGGAGGGTCGCCTGCTCCCCCATATTTGGTTATTGATAGCGGAACGTATTGATAAACACCGGTGATTATTACCAAAGAGGCCATCCACTTACATATTACGTCACAGCAATGGGGGGGAGGCCATATGGACGGCCCTTAACTCTTCTATACTATTATAAAAGAGTAAAAATGAAATGTCTGAATGTACATGGAAGATATTTTTTAAAACATAAGTGATACGGCCTATTTCATTTTTAGGATTCCGTAGCTAAAATGGCAAAAACGGAAAATATGAAAAAATTGCAAAGATAAAACTTGCGGCTTACACAAGACACGTATACTCCTAGTTTCATCAATAAACATCTAGTAGTTTTTGAGTAAAATACCTGTGACATCCGGACGGACAGACATGAGGCAACTATAAGGGTCCCGAACCCGACAAAACTGGTAAATCTTGTCATTTAAAGAGAATCTCACGTCTCCTAATGTTCGACTACATATAGTCGTTTTTCATTTGAGATGACGGCCATAATTTAAGTTATTTTTTTTGGTTTCAGTCCGCGTATGTGTGTCTTCGAACAGCCAATGTCAAGCCCTGGAACTGGGTGACTCCCAAGCCATCTGCACCCAAGTTGAATCCAGGTTTGTACTCGCCAGAATACACTCTTTCAAATAACTATTGGTTATACGTTATGATGACACGTTTGGCTCGGTTGGTTGCACAACGGGTTCGAATCCCGGCTAGGCAGGACAAGTGTTTGTGTGATGACCACGAATGTTCCTGGGTCTTAAATATTTTTTATGTATTTGAGTATTATAATTTATCTCTATATTGGTTTGGAACTAAGTCGAATCGTGTAGGATTGTGCGTGATATTTTTTCATTATATTTTCACAACTGACAACATTTTATATTTTTAACCAAAACCATAATTAAGATTAATATTACAGATAAATTATAACTTATAACCATATATCTATCATGTTTCTATCTAGGTATTTTTTTTAAATCTCTAAACATCATTTTTGAACAACCCGGTTGGGTCAGTTTGCTGCAAACTGACCCATTGGCATGGCATACAAATGAAGTGCAAATTGCACTTCATTTGTATGCCATGCTACCAGGAGCAAACTTAACTTAACCGACCAGATAAGTTACGATATGTAAAACATTATACGGAAACCTCGGTGCGCGAAGAAGACTCACACTTGGATGGTCGAGTTACCTCATAGTTAATTATTATTATTATTACGTTACGGACGTCGGGTTACGTCCATATTAGTCTCGAAGGAATTAAATAAATGTTTGAAGTCATAGTTATTACATTTTCGTTTTTGTAACAATTGCAGAGTGGACTGCGCCCTGCAGTTGGCACGAGGAACAGCTGACGTTGGCTACTTCACCGATGAAGAGCTGCTGGTGCTCGCCCAGACCCAACCCAATGAACACCGCGTGCTCGCCACCATCAGAGATACCACCAAACTAGGTCAGTGCCAAATTACCATCATAAGCTGTTGAACTGATGAGGAGCTGCTCGTGCTTGCTCAGACGCAGTCCAACGAAAGAGAAGCAGGTTTTCGACTCAACAGTCGATCATAATGTCACCATGGTTAGGGTGACCAGATGTCAGGAATTTTCTTAACATGTCAGGAAATTTAGACATATGTCAAGAATGCGGCCAGAAAAGGGAAATGTCCTTCTCCGCAGCCCCGCCGCGGCCCACGACGTGATAATAATACGCCGCGAGCTTGAACGCGTCAAGCTCGTGTCAGGAATTTTGGCCGAATATCGGGAAATTTGTCAGGACTTTTGAGATTTGTATCTGGTAACCCTGGCTGTGGTACAACTGTAATTCGTCAGCATCAGAGACACCACCAACAGTGACTGATCATGCTCATCAGCCTGAGAATGATACTAGCAAAGAGCAAATAGAAGCAGTCTTTCCACTCAATAGTTGGTCATCATCCCGCTGTGGCACAGGTGGTGTTCGTCAGCATCAGAGACACCACCAAACTAAGTCAGTACATGTCAGCGACATCCTCACCAGCCGGAGAACGATACAGCAGTTAGAAGCAGTCTTTCAGCACAACAGTAGGTCGTCATCCCACTGTGACACTGCTGGGGGTCAACGGCATCAGAGACACCACCAAACTAGGTCTGTACATGTCAGCGTCTCACCAGCCAGAGAACGATACTAGCAGTTATAAGCAGTCTTTCGGCACAACGGTAGGTCGTCACGGTGCTTTGGAACAGTTGGTGGTCGTCAGCATCAGAGACACCACCAAAATAAGTCAGTGCCACTCAGTGTCATCTTGTCCAGTCGGAGAACGACACTAGCAGTTAGAAGCAGTCTTTCGGCACAACAGTCGGTTGTCACCCCGCTGTGGCACAGCTGGTGGTCGCAAGTATCAGAGACACCACCAAACTAGGACAGTACATGTCAGCGTCATCCTCACCAGCGAGCCGGAGAACGATACTAGCATATAGTACAATAGTACTTTGCTTTGTTTGGAACAAGGTCGATTTGTGTAGGACTGTCCCTGATATATTTTTTATCTTGCAGATGATGTGTCCTTCGAAGCAGTGGCGGTTGTTCGCAGCACCCACTCCAACGGTCTTCTGGGCCTTCAAGGCAGCAAGTACTGCCACCCTGGCCTGGGAGAGGCGACGCTGCGTTGGTCGCCGCGCGTTGAGAAGGAACTAGAAACCAGGGTAAGTAGACATATAGCAGGGAGGCTTAGTGAAATGTAAATGATTATTGTAGTACCATGAAAATTTTATTAGATGTCGCTAGTAGTATCGCTTGGAAGGCTTATAAATAAATAAATATTACGGGACAATTTTTACACAAATCTAACTAGTTCCATGGTAAGCTCAATAAGGTTTGTGTTACATTATAGATGCCAGACGACGATACATGTAATAGATAAGAAGATGCCCGCAACTGATATAATT
Organism: Hedya salicella; assembly: GCA_905404275.2. NCBI lineage: Eukaryota > Metazoa > Arthropoda > Insecta > Lepidoptera > Tortricidae > Hedya > Hedya salicella. Next base: position 48,726,145 of record FR990097.1, on the reverse strand, counting down.
ATTTTTTTCATCACCAATTCTCATGATATCTCAGGCGGCTGAGACGGACCGTTGCCCTGAAGCTGATCACAACTTCAAGACCGCTGAGGAGATGGAGGTGACGCGCCTCAGCCAGTTCTTCGGAGAGTCTTGCCGCCCTGGTGCCTGGAGCGCCAATGCCACCGTGGATGCTGAACTTAGTGAGTTAACTTCTGAGTCTTCAGCTGACCAGAGACGTGAGAAAACCTGTAGCTGACCCAGGATTTTAATTTGGGAGGTGTTTTCTTTAAATTGAGAGGAAAGGGGCGCGGTTGTAAGATTTTATCTAGAATATCTCGATAGTAATGGAAGGAGATGCTTTTTCTTGAGCGCCAATCATAACGTCTTATTTATGCAAAGAACCTGCAAAAATAACCTAACCCAAGGAAAGGGGGTCTCTCGATCTACTAAAAGCTTCAATGTGACTGCTACATATGGTATCTTGTGGGAATAAGTCTGGCTCTCCAAAATAAATGTACTGCCTCCGCGTGTCTTGCACGTAGCATATTCTCAAACCACATTGTTCAGTGCTATAGCTGCACTAAGTTATTACTTGATCTCTGATTACTTGAACTCCTGAGAAGTGATAAATGAAAAGGGATCATACAAATAACGCAGATATATTCTCGCAATTTTTGTACGAAGCCAACTCACATTCAAATTCTTTACGTCTAGTGAACTCACCAAGCTAGTAACTATATCTAATTTAAAATGTTAACTTTTTTCTCTTTTACAGAGCGTCGGTTCCCCAATCTCTGCGCCCTCTGCGGCCCCAACTCCAACTGCGACTACACGATCGACATGGGCGTCATCATCGCCGGCGTCAACCACAACAATGCCCACATCAAGGCGCTGGAATGTCTGAGGAGCGGCGGAGACGTAGCTTACGTCGCGTGGCAGCATGTCAGAGAATTCTTCACTGTGAGTTAACAATTTTCTGGGTACAAATCTCAAAGCGACAGCTTTTTTTTGTCCTTGGCCTCTATAGTGGAGTCATATCTGTACTCCGGAGCAAAGAAACAAATTCTCGTCGTGCCTCTTCGAAAGCCACCTCTGTGTTCTCTATGTCTTCAACATTTGCATCCCTTACGGCCTCAACTTCTGCGCCTCTGCGGCTCAAACTAAAAATGCGACTACACGATCTACATGGGCGTTGTCGTCGCCGGCGTCAAACAACACAAGACGTTGCTTACGATGTGATGAGACGTGACGTAACGTGGCAGAATGTCCGCGAATTCTTCACTGTGAGTTCAGGAACTTCTGCATACAATTTTCAACGTGTAACTCACGTCGTGCGTCTTGCTTTTTCAAAAGCCTTTAACAGGGTATGATGTCTAAAAAGAATTTACGGTGAATTCACAAATTTCTGCGTAGTACGTAGCAATCACGCATCATGCTACAACTATCTTTTCTTTTACTGAGGCCTGAGGGAGTCAGCTAAGCTATTTGTTACTGCGTATCGATTGTTATCTGTACTCTTCCTGGAAGTATTCGCGAGATAACGCTGCCAGTGTAATGGGGCCACGCTCACGCCGGCCGCAGGCGGAGTGTTTGGACGGAATGTTCTTAAAATTAAGTAGTTCCCCAGCGTAAAACCCCTGTCTGTAAGGCATCGTCCACAGCACGCTCGCTGCGATCCCTCTTTGGATTGCGAGGCTTTATCTCTGGGCGAAGTAGGAGCCTGCTCTGATGTCACCTGCGGGGCCTATGATGATCGCGTTTATCACGCGATAAATGATATAATAACGCGCCTGTCACTCTCGCACTCACATAAGTGTCAGAAGGTGACGGCCGCTATGTCATTTATTTATCGCGTGACAAACGCAATCATCATCAAAGGTTAACTGGAAGAGATCCCTAATAGGGATAAGCTCGCCTTTGTACTTATATCTTTTAAGTTTATTGCTTTTGTAACTGGTTACTATGTACAATAAAGTGTTTACATACATACATACATACCATCTTAGGCCCGCTGATGCTCTGACGAGTTTCATTGCTAGTTCTTTTATTAGTGTTGTATTATAGCAATTGTGTTTACATTATTGTGGTTCCCCTTGTTTACGCATAATTTTTATTTTCCGTATTCATAATTTGGCATAATGCATTTTTTTCTGAACACGTAACCTTTTCAAGATTTTTATAAAACAAACCTAACCTAACCTAATGTATTCAAGTGGATAATGCCTTAAAAAGTCCTGAAAATTCTACAGTTTCTGAAAAAAATGCATCATGCCAAATTATGAATTCGGACAATCGTGATTATGCCAGATAAGGGGAACCCCATTATTGTTTATTATTTTATTTTGACTTTGACAGCTCCGCAACCCAGACGTCGCTAGCAACTTCTCAGTCCTCTGTCCCGACGGCCAGCAAACCCAGCTGTCCACCACCGTTCTTAGCTCCACCATGGCACCCTGCGCCTTTGTCAGGCAACCCTGGAACGCTATTGTCGCTAGCACGTAAGTGTCCATAGTTAACAGGGGCGTGGCGTCAAAGATGTTGTTGGTAAACCAGCGGGCCTATGATGGTTGCGTTTGTCACGCGATAAATAAGTGACATAGCTGCCGTCACCTTCTGACACGTATGTGAGTGCGAGAGTGACAGGCGCGTTATCATATCATTTATCGCGTGATAAACGCGACCATCATAGGCCCGCTGGAGTATATTTTCACGTATATTTTTTTCACAAGCAGTAAAATAAAGTACTCAAATGCCTTAAAGTAGGCTAGCCGATGAGAATCGGGTTCTAATAACGCCATGCCACTGAGTTTGACTAGATCATATGGAATCTTGGAATAAAGTGTATTATTGAGATGTACGAGAAAATGGTATGGTAGCACACAACACCAATAGACAGTAGGTTTTTTACTGGCAATTACTTCCCCGGTGAGGAGGACCAATTCATTGTGTCCCCAGCGTCTGATTCTGTCGCACTCTCAGTCACGCCTTAAGTCACTCTGTAGCCCCCGACAATTTCTTTAAGTGTTAACTACTTAATTTTGGTAGTAGTGTAGGCATATACTGTATGTGACCCTGTTATTCAGCATACAGTTTACAATTGCATATGCTTGCATTCAGCTCCCGCGCTAACGAAATCCAGACCAACCTTCGTACCTGGTGGCCCAACGGCAACAACCCAGCTGACAATTCGTGGCGTGCCACACTGTACTCGATCCTGGTGCCACAGTCTACTACCGCCCAAGTCGTTCTGGAGAACACTCTGCTCTCGCCCGCCAACTACACCCAAAGCAGTAAGTAACGACGCATCTTCGACAACTCTATGATAGTGGTAGGTAGAGTTATGCCAGTGTCAGAAACGTTCCTCGATTTGTATGGCGCTGAAACATTCTCGAAACGTTTTCCCGTCCGAATGGAGAAAATCTCCGTGAATTCTTAGAAACAGCACACTTGTAACGGTAGGTCACACTGTAATTTATCGTTGAAATCGCGCTTTAGCACGCTCGGCTCTCGTCAGCCAATTACTCCAAGAACCGTACAGTTAGCATCAAAAAGTCTGTAACAGCCAAAGCGCCAAATATATGTTCACACATTTTTATACCTATAGTAATAAAGACGTGTGTGATGTTACACGTGCCGAAGCAACCCAACCGACTACTTCTGGCACGCTACACTGTACTCAATCTCGTTGCCATAGTCTGCCACCGCCAAAGTCGTTCTGGAGATCACTCTGCTGAAGAGGAACTATACCCAGAGCAGTAAGTAACTACATGGCAGCGACAACTTGCGACAGGCCACGCCATAATATTTCTTAGTGCACCTACATACCTGAGGGACAGACGCGTTAGACCTATAATTATGTTTCTCAAACTGTAACATTTCTCAAATATTTAATTTCCCATTTTTTGTATTTTTCGTGAACCGTAAAATTTTCAGAATGTCTATAAAACAAACCTAACCTGACCTTGGTTCTACACAATGGCTCAAAAATATCTGGATTTTTGTTTCGGTTCCGGAGAGAAGCGTGTGTTAGGTACTGAGGCCGTTTGGGAAAACTAGTTTCGTGAAAAGAAAGGATCCCTTTCTGTACATTTGTACAGTCAGCATCATATCAGTAGCAATCAAAAAGTAACCAAATATATCGTAATACACCCTTACTGCTATGCAAATAAAGATTTGTTCCAATATATTTGCCTACTTTGGTCGCTGCTAACTATTTGATGCTAACTGTACATAAAAACTACCTACCCATGAGATCAAAATATTTGAACTAACCCAACCATTATGTTAATTTCGTCACAAATGCCATCCATTTCTGTTTATCAAGGTGTAGAATATAGCTTAAGGAGTCATCATGGGTGTCGTTTTCAAAGTTTTCGGAAAATAAACTAAATGAAATGATAATGATATTAGAAATAAATTATGCTGTCTCTTTCCAGTTCGCAGTTTGACCAGCATCGAGAGCGCGCCAGTGTGCGTGCCCGCCCGCGTGTGGTGCACCGTCTCTGCGCAGGAGCAGGGCAAATGTAACTGGGTGCGCGCCGCCGCCTATAGCCTCGGAATCAAGGTATCTATGGCTACCTTTTAGTTACATAGTATGTGGTCTCGACCGAGCCATGATAGGAAAAGCGACACCGCATAGCTAGGTGCTGACAGTTCTGCATTGAGCCCATTAGTCAAGAAGTACAGTTGAGACGACAATTTGACTCGGACAATAGGGTAGTTTCCTGGGTAAAAAAAATAATTATTCTAATAATTACAAGTTACATTATGAAAAAATATTCGACACTTATTTTTTTCTTTTGTCAATCAAAGAAAAAAAGACAAAGATAAAGGACGTCAAAGTTTGGGAATGGGGGCGCATGACGTCACACCGTACCAAAAACTGTCGCACGGCGTGACGACACGGGAAACTTTAATGGGCTATATCTCTCTTCATTATGTTTTGTTTAATTGACAAAAGAAAAAAATAAGTATACAATATTTTCTGATAATCTAACTGACGGATTAATTATATTTTTTTAGGACACAAGCCTCTTGTTATTTGTTTTTAAGAGCCTTTTCTCTACAATAAAAGCCTTATAGAATTTCTATTAAACAATGAACATAAACTACTTATATTAAACATTACTATTAAAAAATACATGTACTAGTTATTTAGTACTTGACGAGCTCTTCAGCATCGGGGCAAGTATTCAAAAGACTTGCGTAATTTAAATGTCCCGAAAACATGACCTACTTTACAAGAATATTCAGTAACCTCCAAATTATTTCAGCCAACGATCTCGTGCCAGCAACGCTCCGACGTGTTCGAGTGCCTACGCGGCGTGCGCGACCGGGCCCTCGACTTCGTAGTCACCGCGGCTAACTACGGATATCTCGCTAGACAGTAAGCACCTTAATACCTTCCCATTAGACCCACATAATCCAACATGTCAGTTACTACGCTACTGAGCGCTTGACTTCGTAACCTTCGCGACCAACAGAACAATGAGACAGTTAAGACGAAAGCCCACTACTGCGCACGCTACGCACGGAGATGCTACGTACGCTCAGATACGATACGCACGTATATGCTACGCACGTACACTCCACGCACGGATACGCTACGCAACAGACACGTACGCTAAGCACGAACAGGTCTACGCGTGTGGCTGCGGGTATAGATTTTTTCATAGAAACAAAAGCACGATTTACCAATGCAAATAATGTGTATGTTTGTCAAGTACAAAGCTAAGTGGATTCGGTCAAGATAAAGAATTTCAACCCTATAGTCAACTTAATAGATATGACATGCCGTCTCATTACCGAATAATTTTTTCATGCATTTTTAGCGGGGGGTGAGGTAAAACTTACAGCACACTACGGAAATATAATAATAATAATAATAGCACAGAATTAAAAGAAATCACCTACAAACAAAAAAACACCCACACACTGACAATTTACCATATAAAGTAACAGGACATTTCGCGATTGTATGGCATCTCCATTAGTGAAATACTCTTAACGTCATAATGTCAATTACTATACATACGAGTATACATATACGTCGAACGTCGCTTAAACTTTTTTTTACCTGCGTTGCTTTCGTAAGATCTTGGGCATATCATGGCAAGACAGGGTAACAAACGAAAGGGTTCTAGAAATTGCACAGCTGCCTAGCTTGACCGCGTTTCTCAAACAGAGACGATTGCGTTGGCTAGGGCATGTGCACAGGGTGGAACCCTCTCGATTACCACGTCGCGTTCTTCTCGGTGCAGTGGCGGATGCAAAAAGAAATGTTGGCAGGCCGTTGCTTCGTTTGAAAGATTGCGCAAAGAGGGACATGACTGCCTTTCATATTGACCACCAAAACGGGGAAAAACTTGCGGAGAAACGGACGGAGTGGCGCAAAGGCGTTGTGGAGGGGCGCCAGTTATGTGATGAGGCCTGGTTCGCGGCACTCGCTGACAAGAGACAAAGACGTCGTCAAGCCGACTCAGTACCATCTGTCGCGAATTTCTCTAGTGAGGCCTGCGGTAGAACATGTCGCTCTCGTATCGGTTTGGTCAACCATCGAAAACGGTGTCTCCTGAACACTACACCATAAATCATCTGCAATAGACGCAAAGGCATATATATAAATTAGGGATGTCACGAATATTCGCATTCGCATTCGCATATGCGAATAATTCGTATCATTTGAAACATTCGCATCGACATTCGCATTCGCATCAAACGATGCGAATTATTGGCGAATGCGAATGTGTGCAGGTCGTGACAAGTTTCGCCCGCCCTGGCTGCCCGCTGCCGACTCGCGCATGCGCAGAGCGCGCTAGCCGCATGACGCGATTCATTTTGACCAATATGAGGATGAGAATATAAGAGGGAGCATTTTTAGTTTTCACTAAGTTGGTTTACTGTGATTGTTGTGTTGCGTAATGACATTATATGGTACAGTACAGTTACAGACTTATGGCGCCGCACTACGAGCAGCGCGCATCCCTAGCGATAGCGTCGCCATATCAAAGCTGCAAACACGACTGTCGTTCAGATGAATTTTTCTTCTCGCGACCGCTACATCGTAATATTGTTATTAATATCTTCTTTATTTCAAGTAAACTACATACATATCTAACTGTCGCATATTATTTAATATCATAGCGTTTCAAGCGTCTCTCAAGCTATAGACTGTAACGTATGAGATCTATTTTTTTTCTTTCTACTGCCATATTATGTTAAATAGGTAATTAGAGAAATAAAAAACTGACTGATTTACCGAGTTTTTTAATGGGTTTCAAAAACATTCGCATTCGTACATTCGCATCCTTAATATTCGCATTCGCATTCGCGAATGTGACGAAAACGTCATTCGTGACATCCCTAATATAAATGTACATAACGCGTTTTTTTTTTCTCCAGACACTACAGCCTGACCCCAGTGAAGCTGGTCCAGAACCTTCGGTCCGATGCCAACTCCTTCTCCCGCGTGGTGGCGCTGGTGAAAAATACCACCACCTCCGAGATCTCCCGCTTTGAGAACCTTCGTGGGAAGAAGGCCTGCTTCCCCGAATATGGCGGCATCTGTAAGTTTATCCTTAAATTTTAACCGACTTAAAAAGGCTGGTCTTCACTTGCAAATATGATGATCAGCTTTCGTCGAATAATGGTTGCATCAAAATAGCTACTCAAATAAACATGCTTCTACTGCTGATTAAATCATATCCTGAAAAGTGGTCCAATAAAGAGGCATCTTTTAAGAGTCCCCGGTAAGCTCGGTTCTCCATACAAACGTAGTTACGCTCTCATTTTAAAAGGACTAGCTAGTTTGCTCTGAAAATTTTTTGCTTAGAATAAGAAAAAGTATATACAGGCCTGTAATTAGTTTATGTAGCTTTAGATACCATAGTAAAAAATACAGCGAATTTAAGTTTTTCATACAAAACTTGTTTTTGCTGTATTTCGTTTGTTTTAATATGTATGTGTGTGTATGTTGTATTGAGCTATATAATAGTAGATTGTTTGACAAGGTGCTAAAATAAGCCATTATGACACGAAGTGATTATTTGGAAAAGCTCACGAAGTGAGCGAGGACAAATATGTTTGAGTGTCATAATGGCTTTTAGCCACGTGTTATACACTCTGCTTTTCACTTCGACTGCGAGAAAATAAAAAAAGAGTTAACATTGAAATTGTATATTTCATGATAAACTAAAAGTACACATTGAGCAATTCTATCAGAAAGTTTGGCCAATCTGATCAGGTTGGTTTGTTTGTTTTTAATTATTCGTAAGGAGTATGTAGCTGGCCGCAAGTTTTGTTTTCAGGTTCATAGATAAATATTTGTATGGGATTATATGGCTTTCTTTTAAACCCTAGGGGCTAAATGTACTATTTTAGTCTCGCTTCGCGAAGCTAATGTAGTTTTTGAGCAGGAGAATTAAAAACTAATTATAGGCCAAGATATACCTCTTGTCTTTGCATATGCAAAGTTTGGTTACAATCCAACTCGTAGTTTTTTTAAATGAGAACGAAACTCCGTTTGTATGGGAAGGTGAAATTCGGCCGAGCTTGCCGGGGACTCTTAATGCCAATTTGTACTAACACTAACATAACGTTTATTCGCAGCATACGTGTCTTTCGTGCGCACCGCCCAAGAAGTCGGCGTGCTGAGTTCCAGCGAGTGCGACTACGCCAAAGCTGTGGGAGAGTTCTTCCAGAGCTCCTGCGCTCCTGGTGCCTTGGACGCTTCTCACGCCCTGGACAGCTCTGTAAGTATCACCATCATCACCATCACCGTCATCACCTCAGCAGAAAGACGTTCACGTCTAGACAAAGGCCACACCCTAAAATCTGAACGCATCTTAACGCCCTCTAAACACAATCTGTAAGTACTGAATTCTGAAGTCACAAATGTGACTATTAAGGTTGTGGGTGCGAGAGAATTCTTCGAGAACTCATGCTCGCCTGGTCTTTTGGATATTCTGAATACTGAAGTAACTACTACGTTCTGTGTTTTATGTTTTTCGACTTCATACACCCCTGGTGGCTTTGACTCGTCTCCTGGCCTAAACGCATGAGTAAGCCCTAGTAATAATAGCAACTGTGCTGCAATATTTTATTTATTTATTTAAACTTTATTGCACAATACAAACTGTTACAAATGACTTAATGCCTTAAGGCATTCTCTACCAGTCAACCATAGGGCCAAACAGAAACTAGTAGTTAGTGCAGGATCTTAATGTTGAGAATACAAAAAAAATAAAAAATATTCATCAAACTTGTGGGAGATCTTCGAGGGCTCCTGCGCTCCTGGTGCCTGTAACACATCTCACTCTCTGGCCAGCTCTGTAAGTATAGTATGTAGCTAGTATGTGATGATTCATCATCATCACCATTATCATCAGCATCATATCTAAACAAAGGCCACACCCAAAAATCTGGACGCACCTTAACCCTCTAGACAAATCTGTAAGTATCAGCCGTACGCGTACGATTTGTAGTTACCTAAAAGTACTGAATACTGATCAACACAGATTGCGACTATCGACAATGTGGGATAACTCTTCAACAGCTCATGCATCCCTGGTCTCTTGGACACACCTTACAAATAAGGACGTTCTTGAAGCAACCTTGTACTGGCTTTATGTCAAACATCTAGTGTACCCTAAAAGCTCGTGCACTCCTTATACCTTACATGTCTCTAAGAATCCATCAGCAATTGCAATGTTAGTAAATTATTCATTATATTTTTGTTTTGTATTATAGAGTTACGACGCTACAAACCTCTGCACAGCCTGCCGATCCACCAACACTACTAGTGCTAACAACTGTAAGTTCACATTATCAATAAGTTGGCTTTTACATTTTGGGGTGATAACGTCTTTTACATTTATTTATTTATTTATTTATCAAAATAATTACACAGTATTACAGTTAAAACCTAATGCACTGTGAAACTCAGAATATACAACAGAAACTATTACAAAACAATTTTACATTACACACAGTTGACTGCAGAAGGGCGGTCATCCATCGCCTCACAAAACCTCATACATTCATCACATACTAACATCCAGCTACTTGCAAAAACATCACATTCAGGTGCTGACGCTCGAAGCTCGTTCAACTAGCGTAAAGCGCGAACAAGAGGAGAATTCCTGTAAGACACATTACGCGCTTTAGGTGCTGCCAGCAAATCGCGGGTACGTGGCCTGTAATTAAACCTGGATTGAGACAGTGAAGGCGCGAGAAGGCGTACCAATTGCGCCACCAATTCAGGGCAGTCTGACTCTCCACGCAATATCCGACACGCGCCTGTCATCAGGCAGTAATTTCGCCTTGCCTCCAGAGAATTAAAACCTAAGGTGCCCAGCAGAAACTTTGTCGGATAAAGAAATGGATAGTATCCGTAAGTTTTCTTATAGAGAAATCGCAGAAATGCCTTTTGAATTTTCTCAAGAAGCAAGGCGTAAGTGACTTCATGGGGGTTCCATGCGAGAGATGCTGCCTCAAGTTTGCTCCTGACTAGAGCGGTGTAAACAAGCCTAATGACAGAGGGATTGTCAAACTCCCGTGTATTACGAATGACATGAACTACATACATGGTAGGAGAAAGAGAATGAATAAGTATGTGGTTCCGAAGATGTGTAATGATATATAAAGTGGTTAAGAGACGAAAAAGAAAACAGAGGTGTCGTAAAAAGTAGCTTAAAAAGAATATTTCTGGAAAAATTGCCCTAGGACAGACTTTTCAAATGTATCCTTATTACCCATATGTTTGTTGGTAGTAAAATTTATTGTTGATATGCTTGTTCCGCGCTCTCGCTTGCATGCTCGGCTCAGGCGGAACGTGACAATGAGTCATGCTTTTTCGAGCGTGCAGCCGGCGTTCATCGATTTATAAGACGTTTTATCAGGTCAAAATAATTCGAAATATTTATTAATTCAAAATAATCAATGTATGTACATATATTTGGGCTATTTTTCGGAACCTTACTCGCCGATAGTGAACTGGTGAGCAAAAAAACGATAACGAAGAATAGGCCCTCTTTGTTGAGCTTAGAGTCTACGGTACTACCACGAATATAAGTTACATCGGCAATCTTCAGCCACGCCGACGAGTGCTAACAAGTACCGAATGAAACCGAACGTGTGATCATTTCAATAAAGACCTTGTTGCACTATAAGTACGGTAGATATGCAATGACAGGTGAACTCGTGCCCTCTCACTCATGGCGACTGACGCGGCACCAGATAATGGCGTCGCGCGCTAAATTAATTTTGGCCAATGGGCGTTGAAGATTTTATCCGCGCAAACGCGCTGCCCTATAATTGGTTAATCTGTTTTCAAAAAATGCTTTCTGCGCAGGTACATCATTGTAACTTATATTTGTGGTACTACTGTACCTATATTTTTATTGTTAACCAAACCATTATCAGCATTTGATAATTTATGTCCTGTTGCAGTCACCTGCGCCTGGAACTTCGACAGCAATGTGTACTTCGGCAACAACGGCTCCTTGTCTTGCCTGGCCAACGATGACGCCGATGTTGCCTTCGTGGATACCACCAACATCACCGGTAAACACCTAAGTCTACCTTCCTCGTTATCAGGCGAAAAACATCCACTGCTGGACAAATTCCTTCCTAACAAAAGGGATTCAGCCAGAGATGGTCTTAATAATCCATAAATATAAAACTAAACAAAAATTTAGTCAAGGGCAAAGTTAAAATATCCACACAAAGATCCAAAATATGTATACCTAAACCTTGGATCTATATCAGAATCCCTAACGTCGTTTGACCTAATGTATCGTTTGTCATGCCGCATTTTTTATGAAACTGTAAACTTTCCAGGATTGTTATAAAACAAACCTAACCTTAATATATACGATGATCTTTTAAAAACTCCTGAAGAATTTACGGTTTCCAAAAAATAAATTCTACTTTGGAATATCGCTATATTCCACAGTAGAATTAAACAGTCGGGACCCATTGTTGGAAAGATTTGCGTCGATCTAGATTTCTTATGGGTCCCGACTGTTTAAAATAGGGAGAGCATCGATATTGAATGTAAAAAGTAACGGTCCTAAGACACTGCCTTGTGGCACACCAAAATTATTAGTTCTGTAGTCTGATTTATAGTTTAGTGTGAATTTTCCTTCCCTTCTAACATAGCCGATACGATACGATAATGCTCTCGAGACACTGCACAATCGTTTTGACCGATATATCCTATCCTATCCTCATCTCGCAAGTCCCACAAACACAGTTTCATTGTAGAACTGTCGGTACAAAATACTTTCTTTCCATAGATTCAAACTAAACAAATGAAACAAAATATGAGTGCAGGCGAAACCGCGCTCAGAAAGGCGCTAATAAAATAACGTCAGCCAATCTAAACCCATATGATATGGGGGCTTTTATACACGTCCTGGCAAATCCAACGTCAGACAATGCACATATGGTATACAGCGGCCCTATGATGGTCGCGTTTATCACGCGATAAATGATATGATAACGCGCCTGTCACGTACGTGTCAGAAGGTGACGGCAGCAATGTCACTTGTTTATCGCGTGACAAACGCAACCATCGTAGGCCCGCAGGTTGGCTGACGTTATGTGGTTTGTTTTTTTTTATTAGGTATTACGAGTAGCTAGCTTCAATATTTAGTTTTGTGTTATTTCCTTTTATTAAATTTGTTTCTGACACGATTTTGGCTTTTACAGGGCCGATATGTAGGTACATCTGTATAAATGTCCTTAAAACAATAAATAAAAAAAGAAACAAAATATGCCCACACGTTCATCTTACTACAGATTATCTGACCGCTCTGAGACTGGATGGAAACCAGTTCCGCGCATTATGCCGCAACAACACTCTCGCCGCCGAAACGGGCGTGAGGGTCGACGACGGCTGCCTGCTGGCCTATGTGGTGGACTCCGAGGTTTTGACCAGAAGGTAAGAGATGCATGTAAATACTAACAGTAAGCCAACGCCTTTGATATTTTGGACGACAAGTTTGGCTCAGTGGGTTATACAACGGTCTACGAAGCTACAGGTCCCGGGGTCGAATCCCGGCCAGGGCAAGTGTTTGTGTGATGAGCACGAATGTTTGTTCCTGGGTCTTAGATGTTTTCTATGTATTTAAGTATTATAATTTATCTATATATTATGTATATCATCGGCTAGTACCCATAGTACAAGCTTTGCTCAGTTTGGGACTATAGGTCGATTTGTGTAAAATTGTCCCTGATATTTATTTGATGCTACACTTACTTAGCTCTTGTAATGTTTGTGTCAGCGTTGAACGTAAGACCGTTCAACGCTGACACATAGTGCAGTCTCGACCAACATCTCAAGAGACTCTTGCTAGATGGCTGGATCAAGGGTCAAGAACAGAAGCCAGTATCTGAACACAGCGCGTATCATCAGGAGCAGAGCCCGGAAAATCCATAGCTATACAAAAGACTGTCGCAATCAAACTAGTGTTAGAAACATTTTTTATCGATATCGATAGTTGTGTAATATGAGAAAAAAACGGCCCACCAAATGAAAAAAAATAATAATACAAAATTTCACATAGGTTTGTATAATTAAAATTATACAGACACAGATGCAATTTCTTCCTTGAAATCCACGTCAGTACACACAGCACCAAATGACATCTTATCGGGTTTGTTATAGTGATAGGAGTAGATAATCATTAATTTTTCAACATTCTCTGGGAGAAGACTGTTTCGTTTATCATTATCACTATAAAGCCATTTATATGAACGTTCGACTTCACTCGACGTCAATAAGGGAGCAAATTTATAAAACTCTTTGTAATTGGTATAATATAAGTTACGTTGCGTTTTAGATGAAATAACACATACATATAAAACAAACCCTTAACTTACCACTTGTTTTGCGTTTGGTGTAAATTATTATAAAATAATTCTAATTCAAATTCAAAATATTTTATTTCAGACAAAGTCCATAACTTGTTAGTGACATAGTATTACTTAAAAACTAGGGTTAGTATTTATTATATTAGGTTTTTACATATAGAGGCATATAGCTGCACCCAGTGCTTCAACCACGGCGAGTCCCAGTGGTCGGCCAGCGTGCACAGTATGATATTTGAGCTGGCGCGACATCACCTCAATAGCGAACTACAGCGCTTCCTGATATTCGCGTGGAAGGCGTCGATCCGCCCCTCCGCGAACATACCCTGCAGTGTCGCGGCAGCCCAAACACCACCCTGTACGCGTTGTTGTACTGCACTCGCAGAGCGCTGTATGTACCTGGTCCATAGGCTGCACGTGTAGAAGGACTGGCAATATGCTTTAAAAAGCGTAGCCTTCACCTGTTCGGTACATCATACATAATGTACCTAAACATATCGGTATGATTTTTTTTAGAAAAAACTTACTCAATATCGATAAAAAAATGTTTCTAACACTAGGTTCTTCTCTCTGCGGCCCTAACTACCGATAGTCTGAGTCCTGCCCCGCTACCGGGGGCAGCCTAGCTTAGGGGTTTTTATGTGTTTATAATGTACTAGAAGATACCCGCAACTTCGTTCACGGAGGAGAAAAAGTCATAACCCGTCGTTTTTTTTCAGCGTAGTGGGGTAAAAAGTGTCCTATAACCATTTGGAGATACCCAGCTACCCGTGTACCAAAAATTGTGGAAATCTGGTCAGCCGATTTTGTGTGATGAAGCCGCAACGACACATACAAACATACAAAAAATAAAACATAAATATTTTTCGTTTTAGTGACCTCCAAATTGTCCGTAACAGTCAATTTTTTGAAAATTTCTTCAATGTACAGACATTTAATTTTTACAACTTTATAATAGTATAGATGTGCTGTTTGTATTTTGCTTTTTACGTGCGCATTGTAAAAAGGCTGCCCCAAGATGAAAAATAAATGGTCGTTTATTTGGCATCTAGATTAGGTTTTTTTCGTTCAAGGGGAAAACTTGTACGGCCGAAGGAGCCGGGGCGGCCACAAAATCACACACAAACCAAACCCCCGCCGGCACCGAGGCCCTACTACGTGTATGTATCTGTAGGGCACCGTTTATCTAAGACGTCGCCGGCGGTAAGATTCGTGGGGCGAGGCTTGACGTAGAAACCTCCTTATCGCCACCTCATATCATCCCCTCTTACCACGGGCAATGTCTCAGTTGATCAATGGGCCTATAATAGGCCTATTAAAGTAACTTACGCCTCAGTTTGGTAAAGCGATACTAACGCCATCTACTAACAAAAATGGAGAGATTATATACACATAATGTTAAGCTAACTCGATAAAGAAATTGGTTCCCAACAAGGTTAGTTATTTTTCTGTAGTAGGGTGAAAAATTGTATGTCTCTGCAAAATTATTTGGCTTCTCGTGTCTTGAAAGCCTCGCTACACTCGGTAATCTATATTTGAACCAATTTTAGATTCCTTCGCTTTCTTGGCTTTCTATGCAAGCACTCACTCCAAATAAAAACTTTGCAGCCTTGCATAGTAAATAACTATTTTGGTGTTCCTTCTCAGTTATGTGTATTTGTCCACTTTTGTGTTGTGAACGTCTTTGAATTTTATGCATTAGAATTGATATTCATGAATAATCTTACCCTGAGATTGAATATATGTGTATTAAGTGACTAATCCGGGAAATCCCGCATTCAATGAAAAGGTTGTTTATCACCGCTCTTAATTACACTCTTATTCCGATCTCTCTGGTTATAATGAAAAAAGTTAATAATTCAATAACATTTCTTTTAACGAGCCGATAAACGCTGTAAAAAATTCAAGACTGGCCCACATTTTTTAATGCTTAATTTAATCCATTTTCATTTTGTATCGAAGTTCCGCATCCAGATCCGAATTATAGGACTCTTACATTCAAATTGGATCTGGATTAAGGACCCTAGAAATGCCCAATTACTAAACCCGCTCAATGACCTATTGTGCTGGTTTCTTTGTTTTCCGCGAATAGTATCTTGGTTAGATGTGACAATAAATGGGATTATTACTGAAGCTCGACCCCGAATGTGCGATGTACGATTGTGGGACATCTCTATTGAACGACAGGTCAATCCTACGAAATGTTAATATGCGACGAATGACAGATCGACATTACAAATATACGACAGTATTTATATGGGAAGTTATAGTTTGCGACGTATTACTGTTCGACAATACTTGTGTACGTCAGTGTGTATCTGCGAATTGAAATTGTGCGGCGTATACATTACGACAATACTGATGTTCGACAGTTCCTTTCGTGCGAGATTAAATTGTGCGACGTATTAGGTACTGTACGGTTATACTAGAGTCCGACCATTTGAATTTCTTCGCAGGTGTATGAAGGTTTCCTTACGATGTTTTCCTTCACCGAAAAGTGAGTGGTAAATTTCAACTGCCATTCCGCACATAAGTTCCGAAAAACTCATTGGTACGGGCCGGATTCCAACCCATGAATGACCTCATTTTAATTATGATAATTACTTACCTACATAAATTATTCTGAGGCAAATATGTACAAATTATAATATTATCCACCTCATGAACAAACCATACAATATATTTAATTAATAAAAAAAATTTTTGGGACATCGAGATCAACCTAGTCTCAAACCATGTATAGAATGTAATAGAATATAGTAAATTCCTTTACCAAAATTGGAACCCGAAACCTCTTGCTGTTATGTACATAATCAGCTATTCTCAATTTTTTTTGTTCATTTAGATGATGCCTTGGATTTAGGTAAAAATTAGTAGTAATTTTTACTTGAATCGAAGACGTGATCCAAATGTACAAAAAAAATGAGAATATCTCTCATTGCGACATGTCGCTTAGTCATGCATCGCCTATTTATATTTTACACAAACAATGGTTCGCACAATTTTGCATGTCGCATGGTCGTGCATCGCCTAATTATATTTCACACAAACTATGGTTCGCACAATTTTGCAAGTCGCATAGTCGTGCATCGCCTAAATTTAATTCGCATAAAGAGCAGTCCGCACAAATGAAGTGTCGCACAATCGTCCTTTGCCCACTCACACTTCGCACGAACAGTACTTCGCACGAGTGTGTGTCGCACATCCCTAGTAAACCCCAATAAATTGTTCTCACATGCCGATATTTTCATGCAGTTTCCACAAAAAATACGCATGCAAATACAACGAACCACCATCAGACTAATACTCGTCATGTTTCGCCTCTCCACGAGGCATAATCAGTAGATGCAGATGTTGACGATCTGGCGTCCACCCGAGAAGAGATTACTCAGGTGGACGATTAATCTAATATGGAATTGCTCAAGGAACGCCTGAATCTATCAATGCCCTATTCTGCTACAGTACTGACAGCTCATTTTAATTCCAGAACTGACGAGGCCTACAACAGCATCAGCGCTCTCCTCGACACCCTGGAAAAGTACTTCGGCTACTCAGCCTCCTCGGGTACACAGCACATCAACCTGGAGATCTTCTCCAGCTTCGACGGCACCAGGGACCTGCTGTTCAAGAACACAGCTGTAGGCTTCTCTGAACCCTCCACCACGACCACTAACGAAGCAGTTAAGAACTATATCGAGCTGTTCAGGCATTTGCAAGCCTGTACTGGAGGTGGTTCGAATATACCTGTTCCAGGTCTTGCCAACAGGAGCTTCTATTCTGCTGTGACTCTGCTGCTTTCTGCTCTGCTCACACGTTTCATTGTTTATTAGATAGAATTCAGGGTATGAGAGACGTCTCTCGTTGTCGCTTGACAAGCAAAAGAAAAAAAAACACTAGCAGCTCAAAAGTCAGCAACTAAACCGGCGACCCCTAGTCGTTCGATCGGTACTGATTGATTTGTCAAACTCAAAACAGAAGGGGTGAATCAACGTTTAGGCACCCACAAACCTGTCCATAACTTTTCAACTTCGTTCTTAGAGCATTTTACTAATATTAGAGATGACACGTCTTGTCATTACCGAACAAATTTTGCATGCATTTTTAGCGGGGGGTGAGGTAAACACGTACAGCACACTGCGGAAATATTCCTATTCCTACGAACGCACACATGAAAAAAAATCTCCTACAGACAAAAATCACGCACACACTGAAAATTTTCCTGGGAAACTAACCGGAGATTTCGCAATTACTTTGATAGAGGGGAATGTATTCGTTGGCAAAAAACACCTTTAAAAGTGGTTGTTCTTTGGTTAAATTTATTGTGTACGTTAATACTTTGAATTGAACATAAATAAACAGAAAATATATATATTAGAAGTCCGGTTTTATGACAACTCCAGGCTTCCAGACTTTTTCAGTAACGCCAGAGACGTCAAAAGTGCAAGTCTAGACCGAGCCACACCGGATGCGTGTGCGTGACGTGCACGTAGACGTGCGCGTGGCGTTCAAGTTGTATAGTACGAATTCTCATAAGAGATGACACACCGCCGCGTACGCACACGCCACGCTAGCGGTGTGTCATCTCTTATGAGGATTTGTACATTACACGCACACGCATCCGGTGTGACTCGGCCTATAAATTTGATTCATAGTAGTGAAAGTTTGTGTAACTTTGTCTGTTCATTTTCGTTTAATCAAACTTTTGCACGATTTTAATTAGAGGACAATCCCGTCTGTATCGGATGATCAAATATCCGTTTATTGCACCGATAAGGTTTAACTGTCCATTAAAGTTAACATGTGACAATTTGAGAAATAAATAATTTAATCTAATCAAATACTTACTTTAAACAGAGTAAGCGAACTTTTTATAACCATTCTTTTTTTTAATCGATCGTGTATTTATTGTAAAAATGTGTGTTCAATTTTAAAAAATATAGAAAGAAAATAGATTTAAAAAAAGGAAAATAGAATTTAATTTTAATTTAATGTGTAAATGTATTTTTTTTTACTTATTTTAAGATAAGTTAATAGCAATTAGGTATATAAGCCCTCCTAATAGATTTATCCAAATTCTTACAAAACTTTTTATACATACCAATTGTTAAAAGTCGCTCTTATTTTTAAACCTACACACTTAACACACTTTATTATAATAACTGTCAGTAATGTTTGCATGGATCACTGCCTTATTTCGCAATTTTTTTTCACCTTGGTACCACCGACAGAAAGATAGATGGCACTGTAGTAAGTCCAAAGCGCCATCTAGCGATAACGAATAAACATTACGCATTTTTTTAAATATCTGTGTGTTATAACTTACGAGTAATAGAATTTTTATTATTGTGAATAAAGTAATTTTTGTATAAGTGGTGTTTTAATATCAATGAACTTTATATGACCTCAATTATTTACTTAGCTGCCATGAAAGGCCATTTTATGATATAGGGGGCAAACGAGCAGACGGATCGCCTGATGGTAAGCGATCACCGTCGCCCTTAGACACCTGCAACACCAGAGGAGTTACAGTGCGTGCTTTGCCGGTATTTGTTTTCTTTGAGAAAACCTACGAACCAAGTAACAATACTACAGTGAAAAAGTTACAGGCCGAGAATTCTTAGAATAGGATTCGTTTACTAGATAAACTCGAATATTATAGCAAGTCATAATTTAGAGTAGATAATACCTACCCGGCAATTACTTTAGTTATTAAAGTCTGGCCAGCGTAAGTTACCAGAGGGTTTCATTAAAATTCTTTATATGGCAACAATGTTACATATAAAAAAGCTGTCACATTATAATACATAGCACGTTTCTATGCATTCTGTATTGCCAGCTGGCGATTTCTCAAATTTGCCGCTATTTAAAGGTAGATGTTTAATGTTTAATTCATTACGAATCATAAGTGGTCTAATGGTTCAGGATACGCAGTTCCGGTCAATAAGAGATGGTTTCAATTCCAGCTCAGACCGCAGGGGATGGCAATATTTTTTTTCCTGCTTAGATCTTTGTATATGTAATAAAAAATTGCGTGATTTTGGCCAAGGTAGGCAGATCTCTGTGCCTATATGGGAGTCATGGTCGTTCAGGGCTCTAGGGTACGCAGTCTCTCTGAGCCTATATGGAGCCATAGTCGTTCAGGGCTCCATGGTACGCAGTTTCTCTGAGCCTATATGGAGCCATGGTCGTTCAGGGCTCCAGGGTACGCTGTTTCTCTGAGCCTATATGGAGCCATGGTCGTTCAGGGCTCCAGGGTACGCAGTTTTTCTGAGCCTATATGGAGCCATGGTCGTTCAGGGCTCCAGGGTACGCAGTTTCTCTGAGCCTATATGGAGCCATGCTCGTTGCGAGTAGGCAGTGCCTTTGTGCCTTTATGGACCGTACGCTACTGATTTTATTCTTCCGGGTCAAGGCTGTTCGTATGACGGAATGTCCAAATGGTTCGAATGTGTAGGTCTCAAAATGTCCAAAGTTTAATAAAATGTTGCTGAGACAAAATGACAAAAGTTCACATTGTATTTATGTTACATCATGCTTGTGACAGATTCTAAACATTTTACAATGTGTTTATGTTAAGTTATGTCAAAGATAAAAATTTATAAATGTTACAATATTTTAGTGACTAATCATGTAATTCCGATTCCGAACCGATTCTTACAATGGCAAAAATCTATACCTACCTATGAATAATTCCGAGGTGACTACTGCAGATGCGAACGGAAACTAATGGCAGAGAGTAGGTAAATATTAGTAGTACCAGGCCACTAGGAAGATCGCCTATCAGATGGACTGATCAAATAAAAGTTGCAGTAAATGGCTCATCATCACTACACGAATGCACGAGGATGGCGACCATCAGAGAAGAATTAATCTGAAACCGTTCTCCGACAATCGCTTCGTCGTCGGACAATTCGTCGACAGAACGTTTCGTCTACGCGTGTTTCGACGACAGCACTTTTTTCTCCGATATGTGCTTCGACGTGAATACCTTTCAACGACAAACGAGCCACCGACAAACCTTTTGGTCGATAGTGTCGATACGTGTTTCGTCGGCAAATCAACCACCGACAAACTAGCCACCGACAAACCTTTTGCCGATGCATGTTTCGACGACAGCACTTTTCAACGACAGACCGGCCACCGACAAACCTCTTGGTCGATGCGTGTTTCGTCGACAGACCAGCCACCGACGAAACAGCCGCCGAGAATCAATTTGGTCGGCGCATGCTTGTTTACAGATATTTATAGATATCTGCCAAGAGTAGTCGTAGTCATCTCATACTACTTAACCGTATTGCTCTCGAATCTGACGACGTGGATGTGTATGCCGACAGTGTTGGTGTATTTTATAGGAAAGTCCTTGGGTACTTAAATTGTACAAATGTAAATGTAACACTACCTTTATTTGTTAAAAGCGCTGTAAATTAGATTTTTTATTATTATTATACTGAATATTTTCTTCAGCAGCATTTCACAAATGAAGCGTACTGAGGAGAAAAGAAACGCTGCAAAGAAAAACTCCCAGGCTACCTCATTACTAATTATAATATTTAAAAAAACAGAGACTATTAAACTACTTTTAAACAGATAAGATATTTTACACCGTTCGGAATTTAAGATTTTGCAGTCCTGTGTCTCGCTTGTTCCTTGATGAGATGTATTACAGGATCCCAAGCTGGTGGTAGTGACAATCCATCTTCTCTATTGAAATTAGGATGCTTTTAAATCTCAATAGCCTCGCGTGGCATTCTGGGAAAATATATTTTTTCTTTGGCAAGGATAGAAGGTTTATCAAACTTAATTGAGTGGTTTGGTTTGTCAATGACATGTTCACAGACTGCAGACCTATTACACCGACGGTGCTTGACATCTGCTATGTGCTCCTTCACCCGGGTTGATACACTGCGTTTCGTTTGACCAATGTATGAAAGACCACACTCGCAGTCCAACTTATAAATGCCTGCACTCTGCAAAGGGGTGCTACTCTTCACGGGTCTAAGGTATTGAGACACCTTCTTCAACGGCTTGAAATATGTTTTTATAGAAGCACGCTTCAAGATGTTTCCGATCTTGTCTGTGACCTCTTTCACATATGGTAATATTTTTCTGCTTTGCCCTAAGGTTGACTGGTAGAGAATGCCTTA
The DNA here is from genome assembly GCA_905404275.2 of Hedya salicella. Classification (NCBI taxonomy): domain Eukaryota; kingdom Metazoa; phylum Arthropoda; class Insecta; order Lepidoptera; family Tortricidae; genus Hedya; species Hedya salicella. Next base: position 48,704,150 of record FR990097.1, on the reverse strand, counting down.
TGGCATTAAGTTTTTGCCTTTTGTACAATAAGTTTTCTTTTGTGCAATAAAGATTAAATAAATAAATAATACGGCAAGTTTACGCTCGACTGTTGGTTTCTTCATACTGGGATTCTGCTTGGAACGTGGTATCTGGAGCTCGTTGGCTCGAAGCGCACGTTTGACATTCTGCAACTCAGCAGTCAGATGTTGATCGTCGCAGATACCCCTGGCTCTCTGAAACAAAGATTTACCCACTGTAGCAAGTAGACAGGGATGGTTGTGAGATTTGCCATTCAAATACCTATCTGTATGCGTAGGTTTCCTATATGCAGTATGACCTATGTCATTGTTAGGACCTCTAATTACTAGCACATCTAAGAATGCAAGTGAATTTTGATTTTCCAACTTCATAGTGAATTTACTTGAAACGTCGGGAACTAAAATGAAATAATATACGCGATATAATCCGTTAAATTGTTTTATTTCAATATTATACTGTTACTGAATAAATTGAATTGAATTGAAGAGTGAAACCGATGATGAAGAAGAAAAAGATAAATATTAATATTTATATAATACTCGTTGAGGATCTTTTTTAGGATGCCAGTAAAAAAGCAATCAAAACATTGTTTACTTGTTTCTTTAACTTTTTATGAAACCAAAAGCTCCGAGGTTGAGGATAGTTTGATAAAACTTATCGCGACTTACTATCCCGTTGGCGTAATAACCGCGAAACACCAATGACGTGAGAACCGAGCGGTAAAAACGCTAGGATTAGCCCAGACAGTTTAAGGTAAATGTACGTTTCACCAAACCCTAGCACCGAATATCTTCTATTTAAATTATTTTAATAGACTCAGGGCCGATTTCACCAACAATAAATTTACACGAGAGTGGCTAACCCAGTATAAACTAAATGTAACGATTTACTCAATGGTTAACTTCATTTCAATTTCACTTTCACATTTCAAAATAAGAACGAAACTCCGTTTATATGGGAAGGTGAGATTCGGCCGCGCTTACTGCGGACTCTTAAATAGTTTTTGAGATATGGCGATCTAATAGTCGGACAGACAGACAGAGTCGCACCATAAGGATTCCTTTTTTACCATTTTTGGTACGGAAAACTAAAAATAAACCTACATCCAACTCTTAAGCGTTCGGAGAAACGTACATTTACCCTACTTCGTAGCTCTAAGTTCGTATAGAATCATCCGACTCTCTCTCTCACGTTAGTCTACATGTGTGTGAGCGGGACGTGATAAGAACTTAAAATTCTTAGGCCGAAAAAACATAGATTATTTTTGTTTGGTTCTCATAGCTTAATGGTGTATCGTAAATACGATAAAAATGTGCTCGTAATTTAAAAATATTTTTAGTGTATAGTGTAGATAATTATTAATAATGTATCGTTACGTTATTCTTGCATTTTTTGGTAAGTTTTTTCACTTACATTTGACTAATTAAACCTATTTATTAGTTCAACTAGAAGGCGCTCGCAACTTCGTTCGCGGATGACAAAAAGTCATAACCCTTCGTTTTTTCTTTAGCGTTTCGGGTAAAAAATATCGTATAACCATCTGGAGATACCCAGCTGACCGAGTGTACCAAAAATGGTTGAAATCCGTTTAGCCGATTTTGGGTGATGTGACACATACAAAATATTTTTCGTTTTAGTGACCTTCAAATAGTGCATAACAATCATTTTTTTTTAAATATCTTCAAAGTACAGACATTTCATTTTTACAACTTTATAATAGATAATAGAAACTAGGGGCAAGCCTGGCGCGGTGGTTTTAACATTCTATATTTAGGTGAACTTAATTTTAAATTATTTTTATTTGACTTTCTATTTTCATATTACTGTAGAACTTCTTTGATAACCTAGATCATATAGCAGCTATCGTAGCTACTTCTAGTTTTTATTATGACGTAATCGTATTTTGTTTTAATACATTTTTATCATATTATTATTCATTTATTTATTTGATAAGTATTTTTATAATTTATTTTATAACCAATCGACGAACTTATAGTGGATGCATTTAATTTTGAGATGTAAAATATGATCTCATTAACCCACTTCGAGATAAGGAGGAGGTTCTCAATACGTCGGGACCTTTTTTTCAATAAGAAAGAAATATTTTGATATATTTATTTCTAATCATCTAAAAGTAAAAGTAAAGGTTCCAAAAGAAATTATTAATATAGAAAGCATAGCTGATTTTAAAAAAGCATTGTTTAAATTTCTTGTGAGTAAAGCCTATTATAAAGTGATAGATTTCTTAACAGACACCATGTAGTTAGTGGAGATGTGTACCACACGGCTCACACCAAATTACACATAAATTTTGTATGCCTGAGGGCCCAACATAGTGATACTGTATTTAATTTTTAAGACCCTAATGTATTTTAGCACCTACCTATGCTGAACAAATAAACGATTATTATTATTATTATTCACTTATTTATTTAAAATCTTAGGGTAGGTTTTTTACAATATATATATATATATATATATATATATATATATATATATATAAAGTAAAATACAAAATGCAAATACAAAATATAAACACATTATAAAAAACCTAACCTAGGGTGCCGCCGGCAGCGGGGCAGGGCTCAAGCTACCGGTGGTTAGGGCTGCACAGAGAGGAATCTCCTGACAATGCGGGCCGTGTCCAGGATTACTGCCTTCTGTATCTGACCCTTGACCCAGCCATCTAGCGAGAGTTTCTTAAGATGTTCGTTGAGACTCTTCGCTATAAGACCGTTTGCCGAAACCACTATCGGGACAATTATCGTCGAATCAACATCCCACATGGCGGTCACCTCGTGAGCCAAGTCGAGATACTTGCTGAGTTTGTCCTTCTCAGCCTTCACGAGGTTCTCGTCATGTGGAATGGTGATGTCGATGAGTATTGCCCGGCGCTTAGATCGATCTACCAGCACGATATCAGGCTTATTGGCTACAATAGTCCTGTCCGTGATGATAGATCGATCCCAATAAAGCGTGGCACGACCATTTTCAAGAACTGGCATGGGTGCGTACTTATAGTACGGCACCTCAGACCCCACAAGACCGTATTTAACAGCAAGTTGCTGGTGAATAATCCTGGCTACTTGGTTATGTCTGTGCAAGTACTCGCTGTTAGCAAGATGAGAACAACCGGAAATTATATGCCTGAGTGACTCTCCGGGACGGCGGCATGCCCGACAAATGTCGACCGTACCGTCCTTCAGGATATACTTCCGGTAGTTGTTCGTCATGATAACTTCGTCCGTAATTGCACAGGCAAAACCTTCGGTTTCCCCGAAGAGATCGCCGAAACGTAGCCAGTTCACCGACGCGAGCAGATCTACATCAGGCCCTGTAAGGGCCTTGTAGAATCGCCCGTGTAGCTCTTTACTCCTCCATACGTCCTTGCGGTCTACAGTGCTAAGCACCGTTGGTCTGCGCCAGTCCTCGTTTGCCAAGGATAGAGAGGTGAGGCCTTTGTCTACTGCCACTACATCGCGATGTATCCCACACTCGTTGTTTAGGAAATACTCCCTGAGACTGCACACCTCGCGGTTATGGAGGTCCTTGGCATTTAAAAAGCCACGGCCCCCACACTTGCGCGGGATGTACAGTCTCATTACTGACGAGCGTGGGTGTAGCATGCGATGTGTAGTGAGCAGCATACGGACCCTCCTATCCAGGGCGTCCAGCTCAGTCTGGGTCCACCTTAGTATGCCAAAGGAGTAAGTGAGCAGGGGCATCACCCAAGCGTTGAAGGCGCGCGCCTTGTTGCCACCCGACAAAAGACTGTTCAGTACTTTTGTCAAGCGGCAAAAAAAACGCTCCTTCGCTGCCTGTTTAATGTCTCCGTCCGCAATACTCAATGACTGTGACATACCGAGATACTTGTAGGTTTCAACTTCGGAGAGAGATTTGAGAGACATTGTCTCGGAAAGCTGTAAATTCGTTGAATTTACGACTGTGACGAATCGGGGCTGATGGTAACAGCCCCCATGGTTTCGATGGGCTCACACTCACGTTCGACAACATTCATCCACTCGCCCTCGGTGTGCTCGACTGGCACCGACCAGATACTACGCCAGAAATTATTCATGGCAGTAGGATCCGGCAGCCGCCCGTCGGTCACACGTTGGTCGGTTCCCTCCCACTTTCGGTATACCTTCCTTTGATCGCTCTGGAAGAGGCGATTCTGCTGGAATCGATCCACACGTTCTCTGTAGCGGCGGATACGGCTTGCCCACGCATATACTTTCTGCTTCAGGAAGTCGATGCGCTCCGTAACACAGGCCATGTAATCACGGGGTCTGACAGCAGTCCCCGCAAAGGCCTGTGCTACGTAGCGCATGACACGAGGGCGGTTGTTACCCCCTCTGAAGCAGATTAGCTTTGCAATGAGAGTCCTGAACGTGCTGATACGCCGCTCGATCCGTACTTGCCAGACGGGGACACCACCGGCAGTCCGCGGTGCTCGGTCAGCGTCCGGGAACTTGACACGAGCAACGCGGCACGCCGCGATGGCCCCACAGTACATGATCGAGTGGGTATCAGCTAGATCTTCGCTAGCCCGCAGATACGGGTCTAGCAAAGCGTTCAGGGCTCCCACTAGCGCTAAGTTACGTCTATTCGTGGGCAAGCGTGGTAATCGCGGCCTAGAGTCAGGCGCGAATCGATACCGCTCAATCGTCTCTTCCAGAGTCCTCCTCAATTGCTCATTGGCCTGGGTACTTACGCTACTCGCGCAGTGCTCCTCGTCAGAGCCGGGATCGACCCGCGGCGCCCCCGGCACCAGGTCGAGTGCTGGCGCCTAAACCGGTGACGTAGCAGGTGGATTCCGAGACGACGTGGAGGCCGCGCGAGCAGCCAGTACTTCCAGGCGCAGTTGATCAAGCATCGCGTCGTCCAGCAACTTACGCCGTTGGATAGCGCGCACTTGATCCGATAGCCGCTGTGCAGATACGGCGATGGCCGGTTCGAGGGTCTGGAACAGAAGGAGCATCCTGTCTCAGTACGCAGACAGGTGGGTTCCCCCCTCTGTAGCCCCGTAGTATGCAGTGCTCGTTCATTGCTTGAGTCCATCGCATGCGACGCACTACACCACCGGTAGCGGGAGCCGTGGGCGGAGCAGGATGCCCCGCAGGCCCCAAGCGTGCCGGCAGCGGTGGGCGCCCTCGTCGCGCTGGTGGTCGTGGCGGCGGGGGCGGCGGCCCGCGCTCGTCTTCACTCGACTGACTGTTGGTGTCGGGAGCAGTGGCAAACTCGTCTCCCGACGACGATGCCGAGGAGCTGGACGATGCAGGCGGGGGTGGTGGGCGTGCGTTTGTGTCTGGTGTCGATGCCGCTCTCGCGCGTTGCCTCGTTAACATTTCTTAGACTATTTTGTCGCCGTCATAACCAATCCGACTTTTGGGTCTTCTTGTTTCGTACATTGTGTACTTACACTGTACGTCATCGTTTGTGTTGCTTTTAAAATATATTTATCAAAAAGACGGAGGATTAAAAGCGTAAATAGACGTAAAAAGTGATTTTATATTAAAATATTAACGGTTGACGCGTCCGTCAGTGTCAGCGGGCATAGACATTATATTTTTATTATTATTATTATACACTTATTTATTTTCAATCTTAGGTAGGTTTTTTACAATATATATATATAAAAAGTAAAATACAAAATGCAAATACAAAATATAAACACATTATAAAAAACCTAACCTAGGGTGCCGCCGGCAGCGGGGCAGGGCTCAAGCTACCGGTGGTTAGGGCTGCACAGAGAGGAACCTCCTGACAATGCGGGCCGTGTCCAGGATTACTGCCTTCTGTATCTGACCCTTGATCCAGCCATCTAGCGAGAGTCTCTTAAGATGCTCGTCGAGACTCTTCGCTATAAGACCGTTTACCGAAACGACTATTGGCACAATGATCGTCGAATCAACATCCCACATGGCGGTGACCTCGTGAGCCAAGTCAAGGTACTTGCTGAGTTTGTCCTTCTCGGCCTTCACGAGGTTCTCGTCATGTGGGATGGTAATGTCGACGAGCATTGCTCGGCGCTTAGATCGATCTACCAGCACGATATCAGGCTTATTGGCTACAATAGTCCTGTCCGTGAGGATAGATCGATCCCAATACAGCGTGGCACGACCATTTTCGAGAACTGGCATCGGTACATACTTATAGTATGGCACCTCAAACCCCACAAGATCGTATTTAACAGCAAGTTGCTGGTGAATAATCCTGGCTACTTGGTTATGTCTGTGCAAGTACTCGCCGTTAGCAAGATGAGAACAACCGGACATGATATGCCTGAGTGACTCTCCGGGACGGCGGCATGCCCGACAAATGTCGACCGTACCGTCTTTCAGGATATATCTCCGGTAGTTGTTCGTCATGATAACTTCGTCCGCAATTGCCCAGGAAAAACCTTCGGTTTCCCCGAAGAGATCGCCGAAACGTAGCCAGTTCACCGACGCGAGCAGATCCACATCGGGTCCTGTAAGGGCCTTGTAGAACCGCCCGTGTAGCTCCTTACTCTTCCATACGTCTTTGCGGTCTACGGTGCTAAGCACCGTTGGTCTGCGCCAGTTCTCGTTTGCCAAGGATAGAGGGGTGAGGCCTTTGTCTACTGCCACTACATCGCGATGTATCCCACACTCGTTGTTTAGGAAATACTCCCTGAGACTGCACACCTCGCGATTATGGAGGTCCTTGGCGTTTAAAAAGCCACGGCCCCCACACTTACGCGGGATGTACAGTCTCATTACTGACGAGCGTGGGTGTAGCATGCGATGTGTAGTGAGCAGCATACGAACCCTCCTATCCAGGGCGTCCAGCTCAGTCTGGGTCCACCTTAGTATTCCAAAAGAGTACGTGAGCAGGGGCATCACCCAAGCGTTGAAGGCGCGCGCCTTGTTGCCACCCGACAAAAGACTGTTAAGTACTTTTGTCAGGCGACAGAAAAAGCGCTCCTTCACTGCCTGCCTAATGTCCCCATCCGCAATACTCAATGCCTGTGACATACCAAGGTATTTGTAGGTTTCAGTTTCGGAGAGAGATCTAAGAGACATTGTCTCGGAAAGCTCTAAATTCGTGGAATTTACAACTTTCCCCCGCTGTACATGCATGACCGCACACTTGTCTACACCAAACTCCATTTTGATGGCGCTACTGAAAGTATCTGTAACTTTCAGTAGCTCCACCAGTTCCGGTCGTTTTGGTGCAAACAGCTTGAGGTCGTCCATGTACATCAGATGAGAAATGATCTCACCCCCTCTCCGAAGCCGGCAACCTAGTCCTGAATCCTTCAGCAGAGTGCTGAGTGGATTCAGGGCTAGGCAGAACCACAGTGGACTCAAACTGTCGCCCTGAAAAATACCCCTCTTAATCCTTATAAAGTCCTGCGGAGCAGGGCGGGCGTCTCGGCCGCCTGGTTGACAAAGGACTGTGGTCCACTGTCTCATACATGCGCCTAAGAAGGATCTTAGAGCTGTATCGACTTTATACAGCTCCAAAATCCTCTCGAGCCATGAATCAGGCACCGAATCATAGGCCTTCTTGTAGTCAATCCAAGCGGCAGAGAGAGACCCCCTGCTCCGCCGAACTTGTTGACAAATGGTCGTGTCAATGAGGAGGAGCTCCTTAGTACCACGGGACCCAACCCTACATCCATTTTGAGAGAAGGCCAAAACGTTGTTCGCAACAATGTGCGTGTTAATTTTTGCTCTCAAAATAGATGTAAGGAGCTTGTACAGCGTAGGCAAGCACGTGATGGGTCGATAGTTTTTCGCTTCCGTGGTACTACCGGACTTGTAGAGCAAGAAGGTAACACCAGTTGTTAAGAAAGATGGCAGGGAACCAAGCTCGAGGGCTTGTTGGAATTGTGTTGCCAGTCGTTCGTGTGAGCATCGAAACCACTTAACCCAGAAGTTGTGCAACCCGTCCGGCCCAGGACTTTTCCAGTTCTGAGTCGTACGAGCCGCACAACTCACGTCATCGGGGCTGATGGTAACAGCCCCCATGGCTTCGATGGGCTCACACTCGCGCTCGACAACATTCATCCACTCGCCCTCTGTGTGCTCGACTGGCACCGACCAGATACTACGCCAGAAATTACTCATGGCGGTAGGATCCGGCAGCCGCCCGTCGGTCACACGTTGGTCGGTTCCCTCCCACTTTCGGTATACCTTCCTTTGATCGCTCTGGAAGAGGCGATTCTGCTGGAATCGATCCACACGTTCTCTGTAGCGACGGATACGGCTTGCCCACGCATAGACTTTCTGCTTCAGGAAGTCGATGCGCTCTGTGACACAGGCCATGTAATCACAAGAACTGAAATCAGTCCCCGCAAAGGCCTGTGCTACGTAGCGCATGACACGAGGGCGGTTGTTACCCCCCCTGAAGCAGATTAGCTTTGCAATGAGAGTCCTGAACGTGCTGATACGCCGCTCGATCCGTACTTGCCAGGCGGGGACACCACCGGCAGTCCGCGGTGCTCGGTGCTTATTATTATTATTATTATAGTACAAAAAGATATCTTATTTCAAATATCTTACTTTCAAATGGTCTATATTCAACTTATCTATAGTATTATACAGTTGTAAAAATGAAATGTCTGTACATTGAAGATATTTTTATTAGACTATTTGGAGGTCACTAAAACGAAAAATTTTTTTTTTTGGATTTTTTGTATGGGTCGTTGTGGCTTCATCACGCAAAATCGGCTAAACAGATTTCCACAATTTTTGGGACACGGGTAGCTGGGTATCTCCGGATGGTTATAGGTTACTTTTTACCCGACTACGCTGAAGAAAAAACGACGGGTTATGACTTTATCTCCTACGCGAACGAAGTTGCGAGCATCTCCTAGTCTATATTATTATTATTCACTTATTTATTTTAAATCTTAGGGTAGGTTTTTTACAATATATATATATATATATATATATATATAAAGTAAAATACAACCAGCATATACAAAATATAAACACATTATAAAAAACCTAACCTAGGGTGCCGCCGGCGGGGCAGGGCTCAAGCTACCGGTGGTTAGGGCTGCACAGAGAGGAACCTCCTGACGATGCGCGCCGTGTCCAGGATTACTGCCTCCTGCATCTGACCCTTGATCCAGCCATCTAGCGAGTCTCTTAAGAGTCCGCAGCAAGCTCGGCCGAATTTCACCTTCCCTTACAAACGGAGTTTCGTTCTCATTTTAAAACTACGTGTTGGATTGTAACAAAACTTTGCATACACAATAGCATGAGGTATATCTAGGCCTGAAACTAGTTTATATGCCTGCAGTTTATAAAACAAACATAATACAGTAAAAATAAGTTTTGTATGAAAAACTTAAATTCGCTGTATTTTTTTTACTATGGTATCTGAAGCTACATAAACTAATTACAGGCCTGCATATACCTTAATTCAATTCAATTCAATTCATTTATTAATAAAATACAATTTTACATGTCAATTAGGTATATACTTAATATTAGTTTTTAACCGACTTCCAAAAAAAGGAGGAGGTTCTCAATTCGACGGAATGTTTTTTTTTTTATGGATGTTTACCGAGTACTCAAAGACTATTTGATCTATTTAATTTTTTTTTTGTTTTATAGAAGGTACTTTCTAGTTGGTCCCATTTAATTTTGGTGAAGATCTGATGGTGGAATCCATGAGGAATTGAAGGAACTCCTCAAATATTGTAGGCATACATATAGCGATTTTGGTATTATAAGAAACATAATAAGCATTTGCATTCAGAAAGTGTAAATTGGTGAAGTGGAACTGTTGCAGAAGACCACAGAATGCCATCGGAACTCCTCAATGATGAATGATTTACGGGTGGCGACAAAATATCTTGATTAATTTAGCTAAGCAACTTCATAGTCACAAATTTAAATGTTCCTGATGAGAATGGTACCATCGAATTGATTTGATGATGGAGCCGAAAGGTAGGCACCAGATCTATGTAATAAAATAATGTATCCTAGCCGTGTTTGGGCTTGTTCGAGTCGTCACGAGATACACTTTTAAGTAACGATTAACTAAAAAGCGTACAATAAATAAACTTTTAAACAAAAAAATAAAACCGACTCCAAAAAAACCTAAAAAGTAAAAAATAACGCCATAATTCAGTTTCTTCAAATTACTTACAAGTAACCGTATGTATACTCAATCTATACAGTATATACAATTAATCTTATTTTGGAGTCGGTGCCATCGTGTCACAACTTACTAAAATCGTCAATTTTCAATATTTTACACATTCTTTATATGGCACCGACGCCAAAATAAGATTAATTGTATGTACTGTATAGATTGAGTATACATACGGTTACTTGTAAGTAATTTGAAGAAACTGAATTATGGCGTTATTTTTTACTTTTTAGTTTTTTTTGGAGTCGGTTTTATTTTTCATAGAAACACAATTCGATGAGAATCATACTTTATTATTAAATAGCATTATCAAATTTTAGAATGTAGTATTAATTAATCTAAAAAAACAGACCAATGACTGTCAGAAATGTAGGTTAGGTTAAGTTGGAACTGCTTCACTAATAGAAGCGAACGGCTGCCTGGAAAGACGGGGGGGACATGTCTACAATTACAGCATCTTATTTGTAGCGGTATGTATTGTGACCATGCATAGCGGAGCAAGCGAAGCGAGCGGAGCGTCAAAATGGGTCTAAAACAGAAAACTGTAGGTTAGGTTAGGTTTGTATTGTGACCATATATAGCGGAGCGTCAAAATGGGTCAAAAACAGAAAACTGTAGGTTAGGTTAGGTTTGTGTTGTGACCATATATAGCAGAGCGTCAAAATGGGTCAAAAACAGAAAAGTGTAGGTTAGGTTAGGTTTGTATTGTGACCATATATAGCGGAGCGTCAAAATGGGTCATAAGCAGAAAACTGTAGGTTAGGTTAGGTTTGTGTTGTGACCATATATAGCGGAGCGTTAAAATGGGTCAAAAACAGAAAACTGTAGGTTAGGTTAGGTTTGTATTGTGACCATATATAGCAGAGCGTCAAAATGGGTCAAAAACAGAAAAGTGTAGGTTAGGTTAGGTTTGTATTGTGACCATATATAGCGGAGCGTCAAAATGGGTCATAAGCAGAAAACTGTAGGTTAGGTTAGGTATGTATTGTGACCATATATAGCGGAGCGTCAAAATGGGTCAAAAACAGAAAACTGTAGGTTAGGTTAGGTTTGTATTGTGACCATATATAGCGGAGCGTCAAAATGGGTCAAAAACAGAAAACTGTAGGTTAGGTTTACAAATTACCCGCATTATTATTGTGAACGCGAAGTTGTCATTTTATAGGAGGGTATGCATTTTGTCTATGGTATGGTATGGTATGGTATGAATTGAAAGCTTAGAAACTGCCACTCGATAAAATGTTTTTCTTGGTAAATCGTTTGATATTAACTAAATAATATACAAACTGAAAGTCTACGATATGAATCATCTACGAAAAAAAAATCTACGGATTAAATATTCTGCGAATTGATTTTTCTATGAAATGAAAATATTGTCCTTTTATAGGATAGGACTTGTACCGTATCGTGATGCTTATCACCCTCCACTAGACGTAGCCTTCTATCTTGACCGATCTCGAGAGGGACCTCACGCTGACTTCATGGATCCAAGCAATATTGAATCCCAGCTGGACTGGAATTTCGCGAAGGGTGATTATGACCTATTGTACAGTTTAATATCTAAAGTATCCTGGCTAGACGTACTAAATGCTCAAGATGTCGATAATGCCGTTGATGCTTTTTACAACACTGTGTACAGTATATTTGACATAGCAGTTCCTAGAAAAAGGCGGTCAAAACAGCGGTTTAGATGTTATCCAGTATGGTTTAGTAGTGAGCTAATCAATGGCATCATTCATAAGGCGAATCTCCATCGGGAATGGAAACGCACAGGTAGTATGTATGCCTATCATGAATTCTCAAAGTTACGCGCTAATTTAAAAGAGCGGATGATTCATGCCTATAATGACTACATTGATGGTCTGCAAGCCAAAATATGTCAGAACCCTTGTGCTTTTTGGAAGCACATTAGTTCATTAAAATCAAAAGGTGGCTTTGAGGCTTGTCTTCATTATGAGGGGAAAGAATACGCAGGTAGTGACGCAGCTGAAGCCTTCGCGAAATACTTTGCGAGCGTCTTCACACCTACTGCCCCGCTGCTTGACCATAAGGCCGCTAATAGCAATGATAGGTCAAGTTCTGCAAACTATGTGCACGTTCACTCTATCACTCCGCAGGACGTAGAGACAGCCATTAGACAATTAAAGCCTCGAAGTTCAGTGGGGCCAGACAATATTCCTGCATATGTTATCAAGGGATGTAAAGATAGTTTTATTCTCCCTATATACCATATTCTTAATATGTCCCTAGCTACAGGAAGGTATCCTAGCCGGTGGAAAGTAACGCGAGTCACTCCTATCCCTAAAACTAACGACACATCCCGCGTTGACAATTACCGCCCTATAGCTATTCTTTCCTCTCTGGCTAAACTGTACGAATCAATCCTAAAGAAATTGATTACTCCACAAGTCAAACCTTTCCTATGCGACTCTCAGCATGGTTTCAGATCAAAGCGTTCAGTGGAGACCAACCTTTTAACTGTTACAAACATAATCTCTGAGCACTTAGACAAGGGTACACAGGTTGATGTTCTCTACTTTGATTTTAGGAAAGCGTTTGATCAGGTTGATAATGATATTTTGCTTAACAAATTGTCTTCCATTGGTTTTTCTTCCAGACTTCTTAAATTGTTTGCTAGTTACATGTGTAATCGGCAACAATTCGTGAAGCACGGGTGTTATATATCTTCTCTCCTTCCAACCCTTTCTGGAGTCAGTCAAGGCTCTATTCTTGGTCCGCTTTTATTTGGCATCATGATCAATGACCTGGAATCAGTGCTGAAACATGCCACATGTCTTCTATATGCAGACGACCTAAAACTAATATATGGGATAAAAGGACTAGCAGATTGCGAAGCTATGCAAGAGGACATAGACGCAGTCTTACATTGGAGCACGATAAACAAGCTATTTTTTAATGCCTCCAAATGTTGTGTTATGACCTATACACGTTCATTAAGACCACTCCAAACCCAATATTTGCTTGGATCACAAGTTATAACTCGCGTAACAACAGTAAAGGACCTCGGGGTTGTTTTTGATACGCGTCTCACCTTTCACAACCATATTGAGACCCTAGCTGCCGCCAGTTACAAAAGACTGGGATTCGTCACCAGGAATGCTCGAGATTTTAACAACCCAAGGGCAATTAAAGTGCTATATACCTCCCTTGTTCGAAGTAAGCTGGAGGCGGCTAGCATTGTATGGAATCCTTCCGAGAGTACGTACGTCCTACTTTTAGAAAAAGTTCAAAAAGCATTCCTGAGGTTCTTATACAAAAACGTGAATAAGTATTATCCCTTCTTATACCCCACTAAATTTCTGTTGGGATCACTTGGATTCAACTCCCTGCAAGTAAGGCGTAACTACAACCTTCTAGTTACGGCTTGTAGTATTTTACGCGGTGACTCGGACTGCCCGGATTTGGTTGCGCAGATAGTGAGGCTCGCTATACCTGTCTTGCCCAAGCAGGAACTTAGGCCGCGTCATCGTAATCTGCTTGCAGTTCCGATAACACGAACTGTAGCACACAGAAATTCCCCTCCTATTCGGGTTTTAAAACTTCTGAACTCGCTTCTGTCATGGGCTCCTGAAAGTGACGTGTTTGCAGACCGATGGGCAAATGTAAGTAGTATATGTCTGAAGTACTGTGAAGCGATGGATGGAAGTCAGATTACTTAGAATAATTATTTTGTAACTTTTGTATTTGTAACTTTTGTATTTGTTATTTATGTACTGTTAACTTTTGTACTTTAGTCTTTAATTCTAAATTATGCAGTGATTTGGTTTATACTGTCATGCTGTATATATTTTGTTGGAATAAAATAAATAAATAAAATAAATAAATATGTAGATAAAGAACGAAAAAGCGTTGACATCTAACACCATCCCGTTACGCAAGCAGGTACTAACGTGTTATATGGGTTTCAAAGCAACTATTTTTTTTAATAATAATATAATCACACTTATACTACACGTATTTCCGCTATTCAGTATATTTGGAAGATAATAATATAACATATAATAACACTTATTAATTTTCATATTCGCTTCTTCCGTGAATTATTAAGATAATAAATATTATGTAAATTAAAAATAAAGAACAAAACACAACTGCAAGGCAACTGTCGCCATCAAATTACACAAATAGATACTAACGTGCCAAATTGGTTTCCTAGCAACTGTTTGTTGATGTCATTCTTCGCAAAGGCTTTTTTTTTTATGGCATAGGGGGCAAACGAGCAGACGGGTCGCCTGATGGTAAGCGATCACCGTCGCCCATAGACACTTTTCGATTTAGTTTTAACAAACCCATTTTATGAATGAATATCCTCGAAAATTGTAGCCTATGTCCTATCCTGATATCTAAGCTATATTACTGAAGAGTTTTACGCAAATCTGTTGTGTAGTTTTTGCGAAATAGTGGAACGTACATACATACTTTCACGTTTATAATATAGTAAGGATAAGGATCAGTATGGATTGTTTACCATAAGAGAGCGAGTTATGTTTGTTACAGCTGCTCATTGCTTCTGGAACGATGTAGGCCGCCTGCAGAGCCACACGTACGACGCAGTGGCTCTTGGCCGGGTGGCGAGGAGCTGGGAAGCGGGAAATGGGCAATTGTTTAATGTAAATTACATGACCAATTCTATACGTACTGTACTCATTTCATTTTTATGGTTTCGTACCTACCCAAAGGGTAAAACGGAACCCTATTACTAAGACTTCGTTGTCCGTCTGTCTGTCTATCTGTCTTTTTTTTATGACATAGAAGGCAAACGAGCAGACGGGTCGCCTGATGGTAGGCGATCACCGTCGCCCATAGGCACTTGCATCACCGGAATGTAAATGTATTTACTATATAATAAATTTTAAATAATGTAAATGTATGCTATAGGGGATAAACAAGCAGACGGACCGCCTGATGGTAACCGGTAACCTTCGTCGCCCATAGACACTTGCATCACCAGAGGAGTCACAAGTGCGTTGTAACTTTCAGTTGTTCCTACCCTTGAGGAGTTTCAGTGACCTTCTGTTGTCTTCTTCACTTTCTGAATGCAAATGCTTATAATTCGTTTCTTATAATATCCACATCGCTATATCTAATCCTGCATACATATGGCGATTTTGATGTTTATAGAATGTGTAAATTAGTAAAGCGGAACTGATAAAGACGACAACAGAAAGTCACTGGAACTCCTCAACGATAAGTGATTTACGGGTGGCAACAAGATATACTCGTAACTCGATCAAAATATTCATAGTTGCAAATTAAAATAGTCCTAATGAGAAATAGTACCATCAGAGAAACTCCAAGCATAGCTGATAGATTCAGGCGTTGCTTTGCGAAATCCCATATTAGATTAAATGGATTATAGTTCCTTTGCTGTTCCGCGAACTTGTGTCTTGGTTAGATGTGACAGTTTCCATAAAAAAATACGCATGCAAATACAACAAACCAACACCGGACAGTATGATCCTGGACACGTGTTTCGCCTCTCTGCGAGGCATCATCAGGAGATGCAGGTCATGTTGACGGTCGCGTCCACCCGAGAAAAAACTTTTATTGAGTAAGGCGCTCTACGTGTCGCGCTTGCATCACTCCGCCGTGGGTGATGACGTGGTGGAGTTCGTCCGCCAGAAGACTGGCTTCTCGCTGGGGGTGCACCAGCTGCAGTCCCGCCACTACGTGCACTTCAGCTCGTTTGTGGTGCGCGTGCAGTTGCAGGACACCATCGCAAGTGCAGACTTCTGGCCGAAGGGTGTAGTGTTTAGGCAGTTCCGGGGCAATCTGCCGAATCCTACACCAGATCAGACGACGCAATGGAGCCACGGAGTTACGTCGCTTTTCTATTTGTTTTTGTTAGTTCACTGTGCTTTGGTTTTTACTGTAATGCTGTGTAACTTTTTTGAATAACAAATAAATAAGAAACTATTTCGTGGAAAAGCAAAGGAAATCCATTAATCCAAGCATAGCCTTCTCGGTAGCTCTCTGGAATTTGTGAACAAGGCCTTTTGTAAGTGTCCACTATTACTTATAATGGTGACTTGTTTAAATTTGATATAGCCCTATTATTCAGGTCACATCACTCAAGCTACCGGAGCTGTACGAGGGCGCGAGCATGAACTTCCAGGCCGACATAGCACTGGTCTTCCTGAACAAAGACGCAGAGTACGGCACCAATGTCCAACCCGTGTGCATTGACCTGGATGATCGAGACTTTGATCAGAAACAACTGAATGTTACGGAGCTGGGCAAGGCAAGAAACCAGAGATCTAAACATTATTAATTATCAAGGACCATTAAAACAAGAAGACTGACCATCTCCATACAAAAAGCCGTTCCCCGATATATACAACGCCATCTATGTATAAGAATTATTTTTTCGATTATTCAACTTTACAAGCGTGACACAGTATTTAAATGTTACGATTTATTTATTATTAGCTATTTGCGAACTAATCTTACTATACGATGTTTCTTTATTTAATTATAAAATCGTTAAATGTTTAGTTTTACAGCGCCATCTAGTTTTTGCCAGAATATCTCCTTGCGATCGGAACACGATCCAAAGTATGGAAACTGACAGTCCTCTTGTTCTAATGGTCCTTGTTCATTATGGTATCGGTATTTCGGAATAGAGGTTACCGATATTTTTGGTGCTAGGTACCTGTTTAAGGTTATAGATAAATATTAGAGGCCAACTTTTCACAAATCGAACTAGTCCCATGGTGAGGTCAATAAAGCTTGTGTTATAAGAGCTAAAGGATGATACCTATATTTAAAAGATATATTAGCTAAGTAGGTATATATAAATCGCGCTCATCAACTCCCTACTCTTAGCAGAATCTGAATGTGATTTGTTTGCGAGTGGGATAGCGAGGCTGATGACAGAATGGAAGAGAGTGCTAGAGAGAGAACAAGATAAACACTTTGTAGTTGTAAAATAGTTAAGTAGATTTTAGTTAAGTATAAGCTAAGCTCGTCGTGTTACATTTTATGTGATTCGATAAATAAATAAAACTCAGGAACAAAATATTTGGGAATGCAAACCGGTTTAAACGAAACCGGGTAACCGGTTATAACCGCCCATATTGTCTTATTTTAATAACCGGTTATTAAATTGAAAACCGGGTTCGGTTCGGTTATCTAATAAATTGTGCTCATTATTTAGCTTTTGTTGTTTTCTATTTAGTTTGCTGATTTTGAATGCATGGATCAGAATAATTTAAAGCGATATGGTAGTAATATGAGTATATACAATAAAAAATGCGTAAAGAATACCACGACACCCCGCTTTATTTTGAGTTTTCATTACTTTCGCACTTAATTAAACTAATTTGGCTCAGGGACCCAAAGAAGGTTTTGGCTTCCGAAACAAGAGCACGCCATCTGTCCCGATCGTGCGCACAACTTCTTGCGCACACTGTCCTCCCAGCGGTACCTGGGACGACCAACCGGGCGGCGACTGCACTTTATAGGAAAGAAATATAGGAGTGTTTATCCCTTTGACTGCTAAACTTTTTAAGTCTTTTTAGGGTTCCGTAGCCAAAATGGCAAAAACGGAAGGCTTTAGGTGCGTCTACGCTAGGCGAGTCGAGCACGAGCCGAGCACGAGCGGAGCACGAGCGGAGCCGTTCTCGGCTTCATCGTTCGCGGCGTCAAGTGGGACGTACAACAAACATACAACGCAAGCGCGATCCTTATTGTCAGAAAAAAGAACCGATTTTTCTGTGACTTAGAAAAAAATAAAAATCATCGTATTTGGGTATATAACAGGAAACCTGAAAGTAGCACCTTAGTCGATAAGCTGATAGCAAATCGCCTACTGTGGAGGGATGAGCGTCATGTAAGGATGCGTCCACATTTGTATCATTTGCCCGTATCAGATCATCGTCGCGTGGCATGATCGCGTGTCACGATCACGCGTTTGGACGTTGCGCCGATCCGATCACTCGAAATCCAAGTTGCTACGCGTATCACACACTTATATCGGACGAGTACGGCATGATCGGCGCGCCGACAGTGAGCGTCCAAGCAGCGCGATACGCAGGCATGCCACGGCACGGTGATCGGATACGAGCAAATGATACAAGTGTGGACGCACTTTAACAAGAAGGGTACTAAATATGCATGTGGACGGATGTAATAGATGGGGTAGACCAAGGAAAAGGTGCATGGATTGCGTGAGAGATGACATGGTCAGGAAGGATGTGTGTGACGAGATGACGAGTGATAGAGAGGTATGGAAGAAAAAAACATGGTGCGCCGACCCCAAGTAAATGGGGTAAGGACAAGCGAATGATGATGACTCGGAGTTGCATAGTTACAAATACCAGGCTATAAGTACCAAATATAAATTCGTTCGTTCGTTCCATCCGCACGTGATCAATATTCCGCGAATCCCCACGAAGCGCTATGGTGCAACTTTTATCATGCGTACCGCAAAGGAGTGGAACTCGTTGCCTGCGAGTGTGTTCCCCGACCATTATAATTTGGGCGTGTTCAAGACAAGAGTGAATAGGCGGTTTCTAGACGGGCATGATACATCCTTGACCGCATCGTCACTTAACAACAGGTCAGATTGCGGTCAAATGCCCATCTATTTTATAATAAAAAATAAATAAATACATTGTTCTAATAGCCCCTCTTCACGCACGATTGCCGATCGCGAGCAGGCGGGACGCAGTAATACATTACAATGAGATCAAAGACAAAGTCAAAGTGATTTATTGCATTCATGGTACAAATAGATGTTATAGGAGATTTACAGTTTCGGTCATGAACCCTGCAAGGGCACAGGAATATTTAAACCGAAGTAACCTAAACCTAGTTTACAATATTTTAAGATTATTCGTTTGAATGAGTTCAGTTTCAAAATTCGAATTTAAATGTAATAAAAAAGTTCTGCATATACTGTCATACATACCTAATTTATACATTCGGTTAAATAGTCATATACTGAAGAAAAACATTTCTAATTTTGATATTTTTTTTATGAATTCTTAAAACTTAATAAGTTGCTTTCTTCCCTAATCACTTGTGGTAATTTGTTATAAATGTTCACACACATGGCAAAAGGACTTGAGTCGAACATTTTTAATTTAGAGAGCGTCCGGGCTAATGCATTGTGGGGGCGCAGAGTAGGTGTGGCCGAGAATACAGTGGGAAAAGGGTAAAATTTTTCTTTACAAAAACACCTTCTTCTAAAATATAAATGGAAGGTAGCGTAAAAACCTTATGCTGGATGAAGTGCTCTTTACAGCTTTCTGTTTGCTGGATGTTCGCCAGTATACGGATACATAGCTTTTGAAGCCTGAATAGTTTAATGGCGTGGTAGCTATTTCCCCATAGCACTACACCGTAAGAGAGCCAGGCATGAGCGTAGGCATAATATGCACAGATGGCAGATGCAAAGTCTGTACATTTTTTTAGTTGGTTCAGAGCATATGTAAATGAACTTAATTTTTTCATAATTTTCTCTACATGATCGTACCAATTTAGTTTCGAATCAATATTTAAACCTAGGAGTGTATGAACTTCTACGCATTCCACTGCCATTGTACGTTGCGAGATGTATATAGTGACAATTGATATAGTGACGTTGGCGAGATGGATATATACTGACAATTTCACGTACATTAAGTGGCCAGTATAAAGTAAGGAGATGTATCGAGCTTGCAGGGATCGCCGTGAACATAAAATTGTCGTTGTCACCTGACAATTGTCACGATTGTGAAACAGGGGCCTGCTCGCCGGTGATCGGCCGGTGATGATTCCAGGTGGCCGGCTGGGGTCTGACGAAAGAAGATGGTGACCCAGCAGAAGAGCTGAAAGTCAAGGAGCTGCCAGTAATTGACCTCCGCACGTGCAAGACTAACTCGGCTTTTGGCTTCCAGAAATTCATCACGGCGGATACATTTTGCGCAGGCAACTACTCAGGTAACCGACCCAGGCGCAATCGTAGCGATACATTTTGGGGGGTCGTAATAAGAGCCAACTCTTCATAAATCGTCTGTGTTTAAGGGAGTTCGAACATGGCTACTTTTTGCAGCAAAGCGTCGCGGCATGTGGCCGCTGGTCGCATTTGCAACGCGCGACCCCGTCAGACCCACCTTCACACTGAACCTTCATCTTCACACTAGTGTTAAGGCTGGGAAATTACTCTCCCAGCCTTAACACTAGTATGCAAGAAAGTAAATTATATTACCAACCTTTACACTAGTAGTAAGGATGGCAAAACCTGACACATTAGTGTGAAGGTTGTGAACCTCTTGAGATAAACACAAGTGTTACAACCTCTTCAGATAAATATTGGGATGTAGATTAATGCCGAAAAGTATTTCAATACTTACTTATTCAATAGCGAAATAGGACCCGGCTTAAAGTCGTATCGTAAGCCAAGTCGGACGTGGGCGGCTCGCTAGCTTCGCTTGCTCGTTAGCGTCGCAATTCAACCTAAGCTAACCTAACCTCGCTTCGCTCGTCGTCGTACCTAACCTAAGCCAAGTCGGACCTGCCTTAGAACTAGAATAATGCTGAAAAGTATTTCAATACTTAATTATTCAATAGCAAAATTGGACCCGCCATAAAGTCGTATCGTAAGCCAAGTCGGACTTGGGCGCACCATATCTACAATGCTTTATTTAGATTTCAAACGAAATAGATACGTGTAAATATTTTTAAAATTATCTGAATTACCCAACTTTCACACTGTATATGCCTACGCATATGTATGATCCACCGCCACACGAATTAGTTTAAAATAGATCAGTATGAAGGCTGGAAAAGTAAATTCCCTACATTAACACTGGCTCAGTGTGAAGGTTCGGACGGACGCGCGACAGAAGCAATGCAGTTCCGATGATGCAAACTCAAAACTGTATCGCGACTGTAGCGATGCTGTATCGCGATAGTAGCGAGCAAAATTGTGTTTAACTACGTATGCGAGGGTATATGACCAGTGACAGCTTCGCGGTCTATGCGACTGCATCACAAGTGAATCGCTGCAAAAAGTCGTCATGTGCGACTCTCCCTAAGAGATTTTGAATGGGCAGGTATGTTTGAGGGAGGTTATGGTCTTCGTGACCCTCTTTTGGACCACTGAACTGACCGTTTGACCAGGGCCGGCTTTAGGGCCAGGCGACCGGAGCGGCCGCCCGGGGCGCCGCAGTCTAAGAGTCGTTTGCTGTATGTGGGCCAGGGTATCTGCTGAACCGCTCAATCAATAACTCGCCCAGGGCGCCTACACGGTTACAGCCAACCCTGC
Organism: Hedya salicella; assembly: GCA_905404275.2. NCBI lineage: Eukaryota > Metazoa > Arthropoda > Insecta > Lepidoptera > Tortricidae > Hedya > Hedya salicella. The sequence continues at coordinate 48,682,722 of FR990097.1, read as the reverse complement.
ATTTAATTAAATCGCCACGGTAAGAGAGAGAGAGAGAGAGGTGTGAGTTGAATTAAAGTTAGAGTAAGTGAAAATGTGTACGGAACCCTCGGCGCGCGAGTCCAACTCGCACTTGGCCGGTTTATTATATTATCATTTCTTTTCCAGGTTTAATGGATTAAAGTTCCTTTGCTGTTCCGCGAACTATACTTCGCGGAACAGCAAAGGAACTATAATCCATTGATCTAGTATGGAATTCCGCAAAGTAACGCCTGAATCTATCAATTATTTTCCAGGTTTATTTTTTCCGTTATTTATTGCAGATAGCGCAATGTGCATACGCGACAGCGGGGGCGGGCTGGTCTTTAAAGGGGAAAAGGGCCAGTACTACCTGCGCGGGATAGTGTCTACGAGGGCTGTCAACAGAAACCTATGTAACACCGTTGGACATACCACTTTCACCAGAGTGTTCCACTACGCGATCTTTATTAAAAAACATATAATTTATAAAACAACAACAGAAAATGACACAGTAAACTAGAGTCTATTGAAATTCTAGTTACTAGACATTCAATAGACATTTAACCCTACAGTGCATCTGGTGCCATATCTAGTACAAGCGAGTCTGTGCGAGAGAGAAAAGTCGTAGCAGAAACGGGAACTAACATTATGAATTTTACATAACAATCGAACCTAAGACACCTGTGTAAAAAAAAATAAACAATCTTCTGTCGTTTATATGTCATTGTGTATTATTATTTTCTATATGTATAACAAAACCGCAAGGTTTTTTTATAAAATAATGTCAAAACTTGGTAAAACCGTGCATAGTTCAAGGGAAATTATATTTAATATTATTCGGTTTTGTCAGCGGGAAAAAACGACTAAAAACCCCTCTATCGCTTTTCAAAAGTATCCTCTATGACGGGTATTATTTATGTTGTATCTAATATTAAATTATTACCTATTTAATAGTATCCCTAAGTAATTAGTCTCTGACAAAAAATCGGTAAGGTATCCATTCAAAATATATTTATTGACACAAATATTCATGATCTTAAAATAACTAACAAACTATAATTACATGACTTGACAGTGTTGTCACACGGGCGTATTTTGAAATTTGGCGCCCCGGGACAATAAGTTTTGCCGCCCAGAAGTTAAGGAAAAACCGGACAAATGCGAGTTGGACTTGCACACCGAAGGTTGCTACGCTGCCCTGGCTGTTTGCCGCCCCAGGCCGTGGCTCCCTTGGCCCTAGGGTAAATACGCCCCTGGTTGGCAGCATAGCAAAAAAAACATAAAATAGCACTAGCACGCCCTCAAATCCCACGACTCCTTTCTTTCCGCACAGACTACTATTTTTAGAACATAAATGACACCGACATCTATCGCCTAACATTGAATACATCAACGACGCTAGTATTGTTACAGTTTAGCACAATATCGCTAGGTGGCAGTGATGGTTTTCCCTCATCTGGCATAAAGTTTTTTGTCATAATCATTATTTGGCATAATGCATCATTTGGCACAATGCATTTTTTTCTAAACACGTAAACTTTTTAGGATTGTTATAGAACTAACCTAACCTAATGCATTTAACAGGATGATGCCTTAAAAAGTCCTGAAAATTCTACAGTTTCAGAAAAAAATGCACTATGCCAAATAATGAATTAAAAAATATGCCAGATGAGGGAACCGAGCAGTGATTTTGTATGAAGTAATTAATACCTTTACAAACTGGAGTTTCTGCTTAAGATTTCGCCACTTTCACAATTATAGAAAAAATACAGGATTAATAAGAATATACTTAATAGTGAATGATAATGCTATAAGCTATAAATGTGATACCTTATATTAATAATCTCATATAAATGGATTTTTTTAACGTTTCAACGTTTCCTGTTTTGTTTTCTATCGAAACACCTTTTTTTCTCTTAATTTGGTTTTTCAATGAATATCATATGTTTTTATTTCAACATAAAAAGTCATGCACTGTGCTTTAGGGTTAATTTTTATAACTGAAATACCATCATTAAAATTTTAACATTGTTAAATATATACGTATGTTGCTATGTGATATAGGTACAAAGATTAAAGCGTAAAAAAACACAAAGGACAACATTTCATTTTTTTACCCCCTAATTTTATCGAACTATTTAATAATATTTTATGCAAAATTATACATTATTTTTCATTTAAGCCACTGACTTTAAGAGTTCCCAGCAACCTCGGTCGAATTTCACCTTCCCTTACAAACGGAGTTTCGTTCTTATTTTAAGAGTCCCCGGTAAACCTGGTTCTCCATACAAACGTAGTTACGCTCTCATTTTAAAACGACTAGCTGGTTTGCTTTAAAACTTTGTACTTAGAATAATTAAAGATATATGCAGGCCTGTAATTAGTTTCCGTAGCTTCAGCCATAAGTTTCTCATACAAAACTTGTTTTTGCTGTATTTCGTTTGTTTTATAAACTGGAGCCATATAAACTAATTACAGGCCTAGGTGTACCACATGTCTTTGTATATGCAATAGTATTTCATACAAACGTTATATAATGTATGCTTTTTCAGTCGAGTACCGCGTTTAGGCCACGAAGCTTGCTGAGTGGCCTAATTAAGGTACGAGACTTAAAAAGCTAATTATATAACTATTGTATACAATACTTTTTCTACGAGTAGGTAACCCATAAACTACAGGTAATGAAACATAGCTTAAAAAACAATTGCAAAACACCGCGTTCTTTTTTTGAAATTCATTTTAGTTCTGTGCGGAGTTGAATAATATAGGTATTATAGTTCAGTGATATATAATATAGACCATAGAGTATAGAGTGATGATCCCATCTAAAAAGTATGTCGTTATAGTAGGATTTGCGGAGTTCTTATTATCAGATTATAGTTGACGAGTAGAAAAAGTTTCGTTACAATCCAATAAGAAGTTTTAAAATGAGAACGAAACTCCGTTTGTATAGGAAGGTGAAATTCGGCCGAACTTGCCGGGGACTCATAAAACTACGTGTCGGATTGTAACGAAACTTTGCAAAAACAATGCCAGTAGGTTTATCTAGGCTTGTAATTAGTTTATATGGCTCCAGTTTATAAAACAAACGAAATACAGCAAAAACAATAATATTTTCTTCTGTTTCCGCGATTATTACTCATTGAAATAAAACAATTTAACGGATTATATCGCGAATATTATCTCATTTTAGTTCCCGACGTTTCGGAAGCTTTCCAGCTCTCCATGGCCACGGGTGGACATCCACCCGTGACCATGGAGAGCTAAAGCGAACTAAAATGAGATAATATACGCGATATAATCCGTTAAATTGTTTTATTTCAACAGCAAAAACAAGTTTTGAATGAAAAACTTAAATTCGCTATATTTTTTTACTATGGTATCTGAAGCTACATAAACTAATTACAGGCCTGCATATACCTTAACTTATTCTAAGTAAAAAGTTTCAGAGCAAACTAGCTAGTCGTTTTAAAATGAGAGCGTAACTACGTTTGTATGGAGAACCGAGCTTACCGGAGACTCCTAATAAACCAAAACTACCTGATGCTATAAGGGCCTAAGCGCAATTCGAGAAAGTAAAATTTAAAAATTAAAAAATATTCTGCATCTGTGAGCTCATTGTGACAAGTGCCTTAACTATACTAGCCCCCAACCAAAGTGAGGACTGCGGCCATAAAATTCGGGTGAGGTGCAATAAAACTCGGCGGTTGTAGTGATGGGAATGTGACGATTATGAAATGTTTTAAACATCGATGTAATTTTAATACTTTAATTTTTTTAACTATTATTGCCTAGTTATTCAGTGATTATTGTCTTCCTAAGTGAGGTTCTTGTTTTGTAATAACCGAATGGAGTACATTATATATTATTAATAATTTAAAGATGGGTATTTATCAAATAACATACCTAATGTTATTATCATCTTTCAACGTAAGTAATTACACTGTTTACGACGACTTAGTTAAGGCATGCTTAGTAGATTCCCGACCATTTATAATAAATCTCCGTGATGACGACAGTGACAACGAAGATATTTAATTAGTTATATATTGTTTTTTATAAGTTAGTAGTGTAAGTACTTAAATTAAGAAATTGTATAAATTATTTATTTGTCATATGTAATTTTTTTTAGCCTATGTTGTCAAAATCATTAAAAATATTATGTTATAGCGTAATGCCATTGTCATTATTATTATATAATATATAATATTGAATTCATGCACATAAAATGTATTTACTCACTCAACTTATCCCTAATACCTATCCCTGCACTATAGGTCTCGGCTCGCTCCGTGACAAACAATGGGAAACTGATAACGCGAGCTCAAGGGTTTTATGGTCGCAGTCCTCACTTTGGTTGGGGGCTAGTATAGGGAATGCAAACCGGTATACAACCGGTATACTGATTTACCGGTTTACCGGTAAAGCGGTCAAATATGAATCCGGTAAATTACCGGTAATTATAACCCAAAACCGGGATTTTACCGATAAATATAAATATTGGTTTACGCTGATGTTTATCAATTTATGTACTACAAAACGCCCGTACTTTACCAGATCAAATGATTTTATGAGACTTAACGATTTAATTGCCTTTTATTAGTTTCAAAAATGTTTAAAAGCTTTCTAGCATTTTAGCCCAGCCTAAAAGTTAGCCCACCTAGGATTCATTCTTATATTTAATTTACAGTTAATCTCAGTGTTCTATCTCTTATTAAGTACATAGAATGAGCTGTTGTATCGTATCTCTCTATATCACAAATTTAAAAAAAAATATCAACTGACAACTAAAACTTACGAGTATGTGCCGTTCAGCATGTCGTCTGCATAACAATAAATACTATCGGTGGACAGCATGTCATTGACATGCAGCAGCAATAGAGTTGGACATAGTACGAAGCCTTAGGGGACGTCTACGTTAATAACCATGGTTTTTGAGCAGCTGTCATCAACCACGGCTTGCTTCTGTTGGTTAAATAGCTGGCGACCCACTCGCACAAACGCTCAGGCAGTCCGTAAGATGGCAACTTCCATGGAAGACCCCGGTGCTATTAGAAGTTTCCCTCGGCAGCCTTGACGAGCGACCAGAAGGCACGAAATCCAGAGGGGTACCCTGCGAGTCACTCACCATTTGTGCCGACGAAATCGAATTTAGCTTTGGCAATTTCTCGTTTACTGGCCCTCGAAGCATCATTTAATTTGCGTTTTACATTAGATATGTTAGGAGCCTTATTGATATAAGCTTGCCTTAGAAGTCTGGCTTCCTTGCAGGGCCGATTAAACCAGACCTGGGCCGTTTTCTGGATCCATATTTAGTAAATTGTTGATTTTTTTAATTTATTCTTTACTCTACTGGTGTTTTTCAATATTAATTATTTTACACAATCTGGATTGGTTTTTTTTAGTTCACGGATGGTAATAATACAGAAATGTTAAAAAGAAAAAAAAATCGTCTTCTTTACTTCGAACTTTCAATACCTGTAATTTACTAGTTTACCGGTATTGAACTACCCAAATCGGTAAATTACCGGTTTCAAAACTATGCCGGTATGCCGGTGGTTCCCTAGCCAAAATGGCAAAAACGGAGCCCTTAAAATAGTTTCGACATGGACGTCCGTCATATGCCACACGTATTTTACTCAAAAACTACATGATGTATATTAATTAAATTTATAGTATAGGTGTCTCGTGTAAGCCGCTACTTAATTTGATAGTAAAAGAATAAATTTTATATATTTCTAGGAGCCACTCCATACATGTAACCGATGATGACAAAAAAAAATTTTTCTGCGAATATCAATGTGTGGCACATATTTTGACAGTTCTTTTGATTTAGTGAATATATTCGGAAATAATTGCCGCGAAAGTAGCATAAATTGTACCCCCCTCTATCAAAAAATCCAATGTTAGTAGACCTCTGCTCCTAAGCAAAATGTACGCAGTGTGGGAACATTTTATATTGGTTATTTAACACTGGATTTTTAATCAATCATAGTCTGGCCAGGATTTTTTGAGACTAGCCACTTGAGATATATTTTCTAATATATTAAATTTGATATAAAATACTTTTCATCCATTAAGCAGATGGGTGAAGGTCATTTTATATTCGAATTTTAGACTATTCCCTCCGTTCCCGCGTTTTATTACAACTTACAGCTTACAGCAATCATAGACTTTTTTTAATTTAACAATACAACTAACAAAGGAAACAATTTATTCTGCCACGTCTCTTAACCATAGAGAAAGTTTATGATTACATTACAAAATGAGATTTCTAATATTCATTTAATACATTTCCAGCGTACAAATATAGATATATCACCAAATTACAATATTTAACACTTTTTTTATTTATTTTGCTTAAAAAAAGTTTACGAAATCGCTTTTCATTATTATCCAACTATTGTCAATATTATCATAAGTATAGAATATTACTTTCATATTTCCTACTTTAGTTTTATTTGTTTAGTCGTATAGTTTAGAATAATGTTATTTATTTATATTGTAATCTTATTTATGAATAAATGAACCCCATATTATCATCGCTTTAATTTTCTCCTAGCAACATAAGTGGCAAAATGTGTGGCGATTAAAAATGGCGTCTCTTTGAGTTGTCCCTTTCGCACTTAAATAAGTCGGTTTAATCTCAATTTGATGTTATCAAACAACTATTTTTGTTGTTATTAAGGCAGTAATTACTAAAATAGTATTCATTTATATATTTTCTTGCCATATAAACATTTACTTATGGAAAAATGTTGTCAAATGGGTGCGGCGTACCTCTGTTTACTATTGTTTCTTTTATTCACAAATATTTAAATAATATCACGTCCCAGCGTAATATATACGCGTTTTAGTGCAATTATATAGTGTAACAAATAAAAATGGACAAGAAAAACAAAAAGAAAACTGTGATAAAGCGGAAAAGTGACGATCCAGGTGAAAGCGAGAAGAAAAAAAATATGGTGAGCCGCGCGAAAGTTGACGAGGAAAAAGATAAAGTGGAGGTGGTGAACCAGGTTGTGGAGGTGCCTGTGGAGCAGGGGCAACAGATAGTGCATACGGGGCAGCTGGTTGAAGGGAATTTCGAGCAGCCCGTCTTTGTCAACATGAAAGGCGAGCCTGTCCAACTTGGACCTAACACAGTGATCCTATACGAGCAGAGCGGAAACCCCTCGAACTTCGCCTTCGGGGGCATGTGGACCATGGACTCTTCCGGCCGCATCGTGATGGCGGAGACCATATACGACGTGAAAGGAGAACCGGAGGAAGAAGGAGCTACTTTTGTGCAAAGTACAGCCGAAGTCAGTAATGTAAGGTTTAATGTTCTTATTATTTCATAGTTAATTTACCTTGAGCTGACATTAAGATTGATACTTAGGTTTTTCGCTGCGAGAAATATATTTCTAGCACCGAAAAAGGTACAAGCAGTAGGTAGCTTTACTCATTTCTCCGGAGCAACAGTTTCAAGCCTCCGGGTCCAAAACAAGTTTAATTTATCATCTAATATATCTGACTAAAATCATGCAATAAGTTATTTGAATTCATTGAAACTTAACTTTCGGGCTCTATTTTTAACCGACTTCCAAAAAAAGGAGGAGGTTCTCAATTCGACGGAATGTTTTTTTTTTTTTTTATGGATGTTCACCGATTACTCAGACATTTTTGACCGATTTCATAATTTTTTATTTTATTTTATAGTAGGTACTTTCTAGTTGGTCCCATTTAATTTTGGTGAAGATCTGATGATGGAATCCATGAGGAATTGAAGGAACTCCTCAAATATTGTAGGCATACATATAGCGATTTTGGTATTATAAGAAACATAATAAGCATTTGCATTCAGAAAGTGTAAATTGGTGAAGTGGAACTGATGCAGAAGACCACAGAATGCCATCGGAACTCCTCAATGATAAATGATTTACGGATTGCGACAAAATATCTTGATTAATTTAGCTAAGCAACTTCATAGTCACAAATTTAAATGTTCCTGATGAGAATGGTACCATCGAATTGATTTGATGATGGAGCCGGAAGGGAGGCACCAGATCTATGTAATAAAATAATGTATCCTAGCCGTGTTTGGGCTTGTTCGAATCGTCACGAGATACACTTTTAAGTAACGATTAACTAAAAAGTAAAAAATAACACCATAATTCAGTTTCTTCAAATTACTTAATTATGGCGTTATTTTTTAAATTTTTAGTTTTTTTTGGAGTCGGTTTTATTTTTTTGCTTAAAAGTTTTAATAATCAACACTTCAAGGTGTAGAAAATAAAACTTATTGGCAGTTTCATTTTACTATTAACTATTCCAATTCTTGCAAAATGTATTCACACTGATCCTTGAAATTGTTCAAATATTAATGGTTTACTAATCAGATAACATATTAAAAAATGCATCAATGATTTCAGCCAAATACTTTCAACTAATTTTAAAGTAACTAGTGAGCCATTGCCAGTGAAAAATCCAATCATTTATAATGTAATAAAAGCAAAAGATGTTTTACATAAAAAATTGTATGAATAACTGGAATAAAACCTTTATAATTTGTATGAGATACAAATATGAAAGAGATATTACCTTAATATATATAAGTTACATAGGGGTAAAAATTTCCATTATGGACCATCAATTTAAGGGGGGAGGGGGAGGGGGGGGTGAGAGCTACCCCCTCGTACCACCCCCACCCCGTGGAACCCCATAGTTACGGAGATATTATAGTATACGGAGGTTGAAGTTTTCAGGTTAATAGCAAATTAGAAATAATAAATCATATATTATTTCTAATTTGCTATAATGTCTTAAAGGAATTCCTTAAGACTTTACATAACATAACATCTGAAATGTTGAAACAGTACCAACACAATATTAAATGTATTAATGTGAAATGATATGAAATTGTTTATTTGCTTTAGATATCCAGTAATACTGGCGTGCAAAAATACACAGCTTTGCATTTGCAGGCAGTGCTGCTCCCACTGAGTTAAACTTGTCATCAAAATAGATAATTATTATAAAACTCCAGGAATTTGAAGCCTCGTTCAACTATTTTATACATTTGTTTTGGGGTTTTTATTGTTTTTCCTGTTACTTCTACTTGAAATAAATACAAAACAGTTTTCTTTTAATTTACCATATCATATTAAATATATTTTGTGACAAAAATGGTTTATTTCACACTTAAATCATGTCAACACAACAAAAAAAAATACAATTTCCTTAATACTAACTTAGGCCTAGTCAAAAAGGCCCCCTCGAGTTGTCCCTGGCGCAAAAGTACCCATCACACTGGCTGCCATTGATATAGTTCTGTGCTGGCCGCGTTACCACGTTAAATGGCGATGGACAAACTTTGCACCAGGTACAAATATTTTCGGAAATGCTCTGAAAGTAGCATAAATTGTGTCCCCCCCCCTCTATTTTCTAAACGGTTTGTCCAAAAAATATGTCGAAAATTACAAAGATAAAGCTTAATAAATACTTTCAACGAAAATTGTTTTAAACTTCTCAAGAGAAGGACGTAAGTGCCGTGGAGTTACGCTCTTTTCGCATTTTTTCCATCTGTAGTGTGCATTTTTCGTATTAACGGCTGCGGAACCCTACACTGAGCATGGTCCGAAATGCTCTTGGCGGGTTGGTTTAATTAATTTTCATTGCTTAAATATTTTAGCAACAGGTAGAGGAGCAAACCAGTTCGTACCAGCAATACGAGCTGAGCAGTAACCAGACGGTGGAGACCCCGCAAGAGTATGAGGTTGCCATCATCGAGAACCCATCCACGGAGACTGTAGAAAGGTAACTGTCACGGTCCTAGCATTAGTGGTTCAGTACTTCATTTTGTGTGTTACATTATTCACAAGCTTTTGACAACACTTATTTTTTTAACTTGTTTTTTTTCCAATGAGTGATTTTAGAGAATTAAAAAATAAATCTAACCTCATTTGTAAATTTGGCAAATATTCCGATTTCATATAAAAAAATCCATACAAGTTCCTCATTCCAAAAGAGCCTAGACGACATTAACTTTTTAACAAAAAATTAAACCGACTCCAAAAGTAATACACTAAAAAATGCTTTCCACCTCCACTTTTGTTGGTAAATTTGTGTGATTATTGTAACCTTAGTCCTTGATCTTATATCGGTGTTCCGAATTCTGTCTGTTAGCTTTACTCTAAGCATACTACTCTCCATTGCTCTTTGACATTTCGCGAGCTTGTCCCTGTGTTGTGCAGTTAGTGACCACGTTTCGCACCCGTAGATGAACATGCGAGTATACAGGTATTGAAACTCTTTCTCTTTAATTGTAAGCCTAATTCTTTGCTTTTCATTATCTTCTTGAGCAACCAATATTTTCTCCATCTATATGCTATTCTTTTGTGGATCTCTGTGGTCATTTGGTCTCTGGGAGAGATAATTTCGCCAAGGTACACATATTCGTTGACATATTCAAAGTTGCAATTATTTATTTCAATTTCCACTTTTGCTGAATTGGCCATCATTTTTGTTTTGTTGGCATTCATTACCAAACCCTGCATACTCTCTTTGCTTAGGTTTTGGACCATGAAACTACGGTCTAAACATTAATGGTAGACGCCTAAACAACCTAAGGTCCGGAGATGACCTGCTTTGATGGAAGAAGACCCAAAACAAAAAGCTGGAGTTCATGGTCCAATACAATTGATTACTTTGGGTTTAAAAATAAGGACTGTCAGTAAAAAAACTTGTAATGGATTTTTTAATTCAAACATATTGATGTTGATAACATGAAATTTTGCCAGAAGCTCGGAACCGGCGGTCATCACTACTGAAGACCAGCTGGTGGCCTCTGGAACCGGGGCGGTGCGCTGGCTCAACCAGAAATACGACTTCGTAGTGAGGAAACTGCAGCTCAACTACGGTAAGTGACAGTACTGCAGCATAGTCATTACTGAAGACCAACTGGTGGCCTGTAGAACCGGGACGGTGCGCTGGCTCAACCAGAAATACGACTTAGTAGTGAAGAAGCTACAGCTCAACTACGGTAAGTGATAGTACTGCAGCGCAGTCATTATTGAAGAGCATCTGATGGCCACTGGCACCGGGGCGGTGCGCTGGCTCAACCAGAAATACGACTTCGTAGTGAGGAAGTTACGACTCAGCTACGAGAAGTGACAGTACTGCACCGTAGTCATTACTGATGACCAGCTGGTGGCCAATGGAACCTGGGTGGTGCACTGGCTCAACCAAAAATACGACTTCATTACGGTAAGTCTGCATTAAAAACGCGGCTTATTTAAGATACATTTGTTTTTTCGGTGCTTTTTTTATTTACGTTCGATGGTACGAAGTTTTTGCGTGTGAGTCCGACTCGCACTTTTCCCTCTTTCGTGAACGAGCGCTACATAAACAAACAGGGGTTTTTTTTTATGCTATATTCATAAAGAAACATTTGTTCTCAGATGCTGGAGTGAAGCTACTGCACTCGCCGTCAGGCTGCATCCAGTGCGTGTACCTCACCACGCCCAGCATGCAAATGGCCTTCAACGCAGTCCCGCAGTTCCTCTGCATTGAGACTGGTACTGACTAGCTTTTACTTAGTGTCTCCTATCCCAATGTCTGTAGAGGTGTTAACACCTACCGAGAAGTCCGAGAGCTACGCGTCAACACGTAGAACAAGGGTCGCCAAATGGCGGACCGCGGTCCGCGTCCGGACCGCCGACGCATTTTGTGCGGACCGCGAAAACACAGCAACTTGCACTACAGAGTACATAATTTAATAAAAATTTATTCTTCGCATTATCTTTGTTGACGTCAATTCGAAAACGGCCGGCGGCGGCGCGAAGTAACGAGCTAACAAGCGAGAAAGAGTTCGCGGATTCCAAAAGCGTTGATCGTCATTTTGTGCGACCACAATGATCATTTCATTTCTTAAAACGGACCCCGAGTGAAACTAATTGGTGACCCCTGACCTAGAACAAAAGATACATGTCTGTATAGTGATTGCCATGCATATGGTCTACTAAGCTTGATTTAAAATATTTCGGATACCTGCATCGATTTTTACCAATAGTAAAGTTTTGATAAGTGTAGGGTATTTACAATTTGGTGCCGTGACCAGGATTTTTTTCATCCTTTACTTTATGGAAGGTTTGTGTGCTAGTCAAATGTATGTCTCTGTGTGTGTGCATGGCGTTACTCTAGTGGGTAATACCGGATACAACAAACGTAAGATACGTGTCTTGCTGTATTTTCTACTTTGTTGCTCACTTTTTTTTTCCTTACAGGTATAGAGTTCAATAGCACAATCCCAACAGTAGGCGGCACGGGGAGCCCCAGCGTGAAACACAACGTCACGCTGTTCTTAGCTGAAGACGGGAATGGCAAATCCGTTATAGTCAGTGCAGGTACGTGATCATTTCAACTTGGGAATCATCATCAGCCTTTATACGTCCCACTCAGGGGCGTATTTTGAAGTTTGGCGCGAAGATTCGCCGCCCCAGAAGTTAAGGGAAAAAGTCGGCCAAGTGCGGATTGAGGATTGCTACGCCGCATCCGTTTAGCCGATTTAGCGTGATGAAGCCACAACGACACATAGAAACATACAAAAATACCAAAAAAAATCTTTTTTCGAATCAGTCACCTCCAAATAGTCCGTTCATCCTGGCAAGGTCGCCATGAAGTAATGTAATTGTTGGAGGTGGATATAAGTGATAGGCGGAGCTTGCTGGTAGTAATCACCGTTTATTATATATAAACATTAGTTTATATACACATTTACAATTAAGTTAACGCTTGTCCAAGCAATTTGCATTATGCTACAGCTATACTAAATGCTATACTAAATGTAGGCATTAGCTACATACTACAACAATATTTTTTTGAAAACATCTTCAATGTACAGACATTTAATTTTTACGGTTCCGTAAAATGGGACCCTATTACTAAGACTTCGCTGTCCGTCTGTCACCAGACTGTATCTCATGAACCGTGACAGCTTGACAGTTGAAATTTTCACAGATGATGTATTTCTGTTGCCGCTATAACAATAAATACTAAAAAGAGTATAATTTTATGTCTGTCTGTCTATATCAGTAACCAGTGTAAAATGATTGAGCACCGCGTACATTTTGCTTGAGAAAAGGGCTCTGCTAACACTGGATTTTTATAGATACGGCCATTTGTAGCGTACATTTTGTATGGGACCCTCGGTGCGCGAGTCCGACTCGCACTTACCGGTTTTTACAACTTTTTAATAGTATAGATGTTTGTGTCCAGGCATTTCGGCGTTGATCGGGGACGATCTGACCTGGCTCCTGGACACGTTCAAGTCTTGCAACCCCGCGTGGCGGCAAGTGCGCTGCGTCGTCTGCGACCCCACCAAGTGCCAGCAGGTGAGACTCTAAGAACTAATCTATATGCTTATTTAGACCATATACAGGGTGTTTGCGCGGAATCCGAGAAATATTAATCCCGCATTATGGTCATTAACAGTAAAAAATATCATATGAATACAAATCTATTTGAACAAAAAAACTTTTTTCGATTTTTGTCAATAAAAATTGAGTAACGTTCGATTTTTTTATGAACAATCATACCTTTTATTAAAATGGTGAGTGGTAGCTGTCACTTTAATGTCTGCCAATAGCGATCCATTAGCGGGAACTCGCAACTTAAAGCCGAGTACTGCTTGACACGTTTCGGTCGGTCCAGTATGAGGACCTCAGTCATGAGCGATAAATTGACACCGACGCTGTCCCCCTCGCCTTGGCGAGTCAGTGAAGCAACGTGAGTGACCGCTAACGTAAGTTAAATACGTTCGAGCCTCACGGTAGTTTTCCGTTATTTAAGAGTCCCCAATAAGCTCGGCCGAATTTCACTTTCCCATACAAACGGAGTTTCGTTCTTATTTTAAAACTACGTGTTGGATTGTAACGAAACTTTGCATATACAGTGACATGAAGTGTCTCTAGACCGGAAACTAGTTTATATGGCTCCAGTTTATAAAACAAACGAAATGCAGCAAAAACAAGTTTTGTATGAGAAACTTAAATTTGCTGTATTTTTTTACAAGTTATCTACATAAACTAATTACAGGCCTGCATATACCTTAACTTATTCTAAGAACAAAGTTTCAGAACAAACTAGTTAGTCGTTCGAAATGAGAGCGTAACTACGTTTGTATGGAGAACCGAGCTCACTGGGGACTCTTAAGTCACGTACACTGTCAATTTGTGATGAAACATGCCATTCGGTATCGAGCCTTTGTCACACTGGATACGTTCTGCGGTCAGGTCAATTATATTACTATAAATTATACAATACATACATTAACGTATGAATGGGCCCGACCGCAGAACGCGCCCTGTGCGGCAGAGGTGTCAACCGTCAGTTACGTGACGGCCACTAATCGCTCGCGTTTTATTTAATCGCCCCACCCCACGGTCGGGCCGCAGTCGGTCCGCGCGGCGTTCCCCACGTCGCACGTGACGTGCTCGGTGTGGCAGGCGGCGCGCGCCGCCGCGCGGCTGTGCGGCGACTGGGCGCGGCGCGAGGACGCGGCGCTCGCCGCCGACGACGTCGCCGCGCGGACCAAGACCTACGCGCTGGCGCTGCTGCGCGGCGAGCACACGCCGGCCCAGCTGCAGGTGTGTACGTTCCCGACGTCGCACGTGACGTGCTCGGTGCGGCGACTGGGCGCGGCGCGAGGACGCGGCGCTCGCCGCCGACGACGTCGCCGCGCGGACCAAGACCTACGCGCTGGCGCTGCTGCGCGGCGAGCACACGCCGGCCCAGCTGCAGGTGTGTACGTTCCCGACGTCGCACGTGACGTGCTCGGTGCGGCGACTGGGCGCGGCGCGAGGACGCGGCGCTCGCCGCCGACGACGTCGCCGCGCGGACCAAGACCTACGCGCTGGCGCTGCTGCGCGGCGAGCACACGCCGGCCCAGCTGCAGGTGTGTACGTTCCCGACGTCGCACGTGACGTGCTCGGTGCGGCGACTGGGCGCGGCGCGAGGACGCGGCGCTCGCCGCCGACGACGTCGCCGCGCGGACCAAGACCTACGCGCTGGCGCTGCTGCGCGGCGAGCACACGCCGGCCCAGCTGCAGGTGTGTACGTTCCCGACGTCGCACGTGACGTGCTCGGTGCGGCGACTGGGCGCGGCGCGAGGACGCGGCGCTCGCCGCCGACGACGTCGCCGCGCGGACCAAGACCTACGCGCTGGCGCTGCTGCGCGGCGAGCACACGCCGGCCCAGCTGCAGGTGTGTACGTTCCCGACGTCGCACGTGACGTGCTCGGTGCGGCGACTGGGCGCGGCGCGAGGACGCGGCGCTCGCCGCCGACGACGTCGCCGCGCGGACCAAGACCTACGCGCTGGCGCTGCTGCGCGGCGAGCACACGCCGGCCCAGCTGCAGGTGTGTACGTTCCCGACGTCGCACGTGACGTGCTCGGTGCGGCGACTGGGCGCGGCGCGAGGACGCGGCGCTCGCCGCCGACGACGTCGCCGCGCGGACCAAGACCTACGCGCTGGCGCTGCTGCGCGGCGAGCACACGCCGGCCCAGCTGCAGGTGTGTACGTTCCCGACGTCGCACGTGACGTGCTCGGTGCGGCGACTGGGCGCGGCGCGAGGACGCGGCGCTCGCCGCCGACGACGTCGCCGCGCGGACCAAGACCTACGCGCTGGCGCTGCTGCGCGGCGAGCACACGCCGGCCCAGCTGCAGGTGTGTACGTTCCCGACGTCGCACGTGACGTGCTCGGTGCGGCGACTGGGCGCGGCGCGAGGACGCGGCGCTCGCCGCCGACGACGTCGCCGCGCGGACCAAGACCTACGCGCTGGCGCTGCTGCGCGGCGAGCACACGCCGGCCCAGCTGCAGGTGTGTACGTTCCCGACGTCGCACGTGACGTGCTCGGTGCGGCGACTGGGCGCGGCGCGAGGACGCGGCGCTCGCCGCCGACGACGTCGCCGCGCGGACCAAGACCTACGCGCTGGCGCTGCTGCGCGGCGAGCACACGCCGGCCCAGCTGCAGGTGTGTACGTTCCCGACGTCGCACGTGACGTGCTCGGTGCGGCGACTGGGCGCGGCGCGAGGACGCGGCGCTCGCCGCCGACGACGTCGCCGCGCGGACCAAGACCTACGCGCTGGCGCTGCTGCGCGGCGAGCACACGCCGGCCCAGCTGCAGGTGTGTACGTTCCCGACGTCGCACGTGACGTGCTCGGTGCGGCGACTGGGCGCGGCGCGAGGACGCGGCGCTCGCCGCCGACGACGTCGCCGCGCGGACCAAGACCTACGCGCTGGCGCTGCTGCGCGGCGAGCACACGCCGGCCCAGCTGCAGGTGTGTACGTTCCCGACGTCGCACGTGACGTGCTCGGTGCGGCGACTGGGCGCGGCGCGAGGACGCGGCGCTCGCCGGCCCAGCTGCAGGTATGTCCGACGTTTTCTCTCCCTTGTCTTAGTCTATCGTCCGACTTGTGAAAGAAAATGGTTTGTTTGGAGTCAGCTACGAGCATATGCCACTCTCTTTACACATGTATCCGTTATAATTAAGTGGATACGAAGCTAGTTAGAAACGAACAAGTATTAACACCTACCTGATCCAATTAATCCATCTTGCGTTCACAATCAATAATCATATCTGATTCTGCCCTCCTGCTCTTCTCTCGTCTCCCTTTGTATTGTCATGTAAGTGAGGATCGTGTAAGTTAGCTTAATGAACTTCATTTCAAAGAATAACACTAATACTAGGTTCGTTACAATTTGGTGACGTG
Organism: Hedya salicella; assembly: GCA_905404275.2. Lineage (NCBI taxonomy): Eukaryota > Metazoa > Arthropoda > Insecta > Lepidoptera > Tortricidae > Hedya > Hedya salicella. Next base: position 48,665,968 of record FR990097.1, on the reverse strand, counting down.
ACCAGGATATATTCTGTTACTAAAGTCACTATGTTTATTGATTGTAGTGTGTCTGAGCGTGCTAATGAAGCTTGTAACGTGCCATTTACGTTACTGAAAGGTGAGCACAATAGGGAAATTGCATGAATTTTTATTTTTACTTTATTAGAAGCTCATTCATGTAACAAAGAGTAGACAAAAATAATTTTTCGAATAGCTATAAAAATAACCAAGATATAAGCCATCAACATTTAAGCCAACACAACAGAATTTAATATGGAGTTTATATGGCCGGAGTGCACTGTGACGTAACAGTGTATATCGGACCTCTCTGTCTATTTACTAGTTAAAAATGCGTATATTATGCGTGTTTCTTGGCTGATTTTAATTTCACCTTTTGAAAAGTTTTTACGGTATTTTGATATTTAGTTAAGAAAAGCGATAAAAAATAATTCATGCTTATTCCCTATTGCGGACTACAGGTAATTCTTAAAGTGACTTTTCTATCCATCTTAACTGATTTTGCCACCAGTGAGACGCGCTAATTCACAATATATGTTATCATTACGAATTCTGCTGTATGAAGACTGAAAGAAACGGCCAAAAAGAGTGCATAGTAATTTTAGGATGGTGTATATGGTAAACGATTGAGAATTATTGGTCTAAAATGTTTTTTTTCTGTCAGGTGCTGAAGCGCGGCATCATCGGCACGGGCGCCGGCACGCTGCGGCTGTGGGAGTCCCTGACGCGGCCCGGCGGCGCCATCTCCAAGGTGGACTCGTGGCTGGAGCCGGACAACTACACCAACATATTGCACAAGGTCAGACACGAGTCGTATCAGGTGCTGCGTCAAATTAGATTTCACACAAGTTATATAATGGCTTATAATCAGCTCTATAACATTGTTTTTGGTATGTAAGATAAGTATGTACTTATGACCAGACTATCTGGTTTAATCAAACTAGGCGCGCCATCGCAAAGGTCGATCTCAAACACTATATCAACATGCTGCTTAATGTCATTGCTACAGGGATCGGCACCGGTATTTTCATACAAAATAACCGAAATAACGATTCGCTTTTTTCGTTTAATTACGAGATTTTCGTATATTTTATTAAAATTCTAGAACTTGAATCAGGTGTTTCGTAATTAATTTCACTTCCCCTAAATACAGTTTTAACACATTCCAGAAATAGCGTGTATTTTATAAGGTTTAAAAAATACCGGTTCCGATCTCTGGATCTAGTCCTAAGATTTGAATCAAATTTGCCAGAGGTTGTGTTGATCGATCGGTTTAAAGTTCATTCTCGAAAACTTTAAACTGTAACCCGTTTTTGAACTGTAAAGTACTACTTATTACTATTAATTATCGAACCTGCTCACAAAATTACACTAGAATCGGTTGAGAAATGCTAGCTTCCTTGGAGAACATCCGGACCAACACACGAAAACATTTTTACTCAAGCTGAACTTTCGAGAATAGGGAGGCCTAATAGAAAACAGAGAATCACTTTTGTATAATAGGGTTTCGCGGGTTAGTCTTCCGCGACGCTGCATTTTAGGGTAAACTTATTTTGCGTGATTCCTTATGTAACTTGACTTATTTTCCAGGGTCTGGAGCGGCTGGTGACTAAGTTTCAGACGCTCGTCCGCAGTCAGATGCAGCCTGACGAGTTCGTGTCGCTGTTCTTCAACGTGGCCAACCAGCTGGAAGACGAGCGGCGGAACTTCGCCATTAGCAGGCTGAGGGTGAGACATACACACCAGTTACCGCTGTATCTGTCTTGTTACTGATACGGGTTCCCCGGGGTAGGTGAGGGTGGGGAACAGTGGATTATTGCCTAGATATTAGAAAAATAATAGTTTTATATCTTTGCCATGGAAGGAATTGAAAGAACGCCAATAGTACCCATAACGCAACCAGGCAGGAAAATGAACAAGGTGAAACAGATTGTACCGGATAGAGGCCTGTTTCAGTATCAGCGTATGTGATTCGGCCTTGTCGATGCACCAACCACTTTCCGGCTTTTCTCGATACACAGACGGCGAACTTGGTATCAACATCAAAGGTGAACCCAACACTCGGCTCTGCTTTGCTTATTGCAGTAGTCTCTCAATAAGTAGTTTTTTAGTCTTCTTAATCATAGATGGAAAGAGAAATACGAACAGATAAGATCTTAGCTAGTTGTACTCCATAATTCGTTGTTTGCCTTCTGCGATTCTATTTGTAAATTTAAATGAATACTCAAGTATAATACGTTATAAAGTAACTGATCGAGAATCGACCATAATTTGTTTAAAAATAACACATCCAAAATGAAAAAAAAATATGTCCAATGTGAAAATATTTTTGGAAAAATTCCGGTCGTTTAGAGAAAGTGACGGACACATGTTGAAAATGTCGGACTCTTTGCAACCCTATACACGGTCAATGAAGACATATGGCGAGTTGTATCGAGAGGTTGCAAGGTATTAAAGTTAAATACGTCTCTGACAATTGCCCTCTTAAAGACACGTCAGTTATACCATGTAACAGATTTAACCGTCCGTCTGTTCTATTGCCGCCTATAAAAAAAATGCAGGTCACTGCTTACGATTACAGACAGTTTCACACAATTGACCCTCTGCTGACAGTGGCGTGCGGTCCTTATAGGCGCAAAGGCACTGCCTACCCTGAACGATCTTGGTTCCATACAGGCACAGAGAAACTGCGTACCCTGAAGCCCTGAACGACCAAGGCTCCATATAGGTACAGAAAGACTGACCTTGACCAAAAAGCTTGCATGCCTCTGTCTGCTGACACCCTTTGAGTTATCATCATCATCATTTCAGCCATAGGACGTCCACTGCTGAACACATGCCTTCTCAATAGATTTCCACATGGGCCGGATAGAGGCGACCCGCATTCAGCGAGTCCCCGCAACCCTAAGCAGGTCGTCCGACCACCTTGCGGGTGGCCTTCCCACGCTGCGCTTGCCGGTACGCGGTCTCCACTCCGAGAACCTTTCTGCCCCAACGGCCATCGGTTCTTCGAACTATGTTTCCTGCCCATTGCCACTTCAGTTTGCTTACCCTGTTTGCTATGTCGGTGACCTTGGTTCGCCTACGGATCTCCTCATTTCTGATTCGATCTCGCAGAGAAATCCCGAGTATAGCCCTTTCCATAGCTCGCTGAGTGACTCTAAGCTTCCTTAAGAGGCCCATAGTCAGAGTTGAGTAGATCCGTAAAAAAGTTTTAAATGTTTATTATTCTTGATATTCCAGGACACGGAAACTCTGAAGCAGTCCCCAACGGATACCATAACGCAGTACGCGTACAACCTGATGAGCCATCAGACGAAGATCGCACAGAAATGTCTCGACGACCGCGCTGGCAGGTAGGACTCCCGCCTTTTTATAAGCTAACTGGTTCTCAACATCAGGCAAGCTGTAAATCAAATCAAAAATGTGAATTTTCTCAAACATCCAAGGACATATCGTATTTCTATAAGTATCTAAATAATGAAAAAAAAAAACAATACTCCGTCTGGATTTGAACCAGTCCTTTGTGACTTGCCGGGGCTCACGCTCTGCCAACTGAGCTACATAACCCAGTCGGCTTGTCTTCAAACTTTGTCACTATATCTTACAAAATCTTTGCATTTTGCATTTTAACCGGCTTTTCTGCCGTCAGCGTATATTGGTTAGCATTTATGAAACTAAATTTTCACCCAAACAGAGCAATCTTTACAGTTGCCACCATGTTAGTTAGAGACGTCGCTGTTAGTGAAGAAATTTACTTTAAAAATCACGGAGATAGTGATGGTAAAACATCAAGATTTTAAAAGTCCAAATTTGTGTAAGTAGTAGTTATAAAATGACTTGGAAAAGAGCTGTTAGCATAAGCCTATTTGCAGAATAATAAATAAATATTTTGATTTGATTTGAAATATTATTACGTGTCTGGTATATTAAACTTATATTTTTTTGCGTTGCCAAGATCGACTGGACTAATAGTCGCAATCTATTCATTGGCTACAGCTGTTATATACAGACTTGGCGTAGTCAAATTCGAAAATGCATTTTTTTATATATTTTTTAAATGCGGGTAGTAAGAGCACACTTGTTCCAGAAGACACAGCAGCGTGGCCATTTGCAAGTACGGCACGTCCACCCAGGAGTGCTCCTGCCTCTTCAGCAAGGTGTTCCGGCTGCCGTGCCGACACATACTCATGCTGACCACGGAACTGAAGGTAGGTCTAGTGACTAATAGTTTTAAGTAGTTACACTCCGTTTTGTCCCTAGCTGTTCGTGGGAATGGGCTGCTCCATAAATTACGTCATCTATTTTTGACTCCCGCCCCCTAAAATCATCCAACCATCATAATTCAAATGACCCCCCCCCCCCCCCCCCCATAATGCGTTTTTAGCAACAGTTTATACAAACACGAATTGCATTCCATCTTGGGAGTGACCCTCCACCCCTCCTTCGTCATGCTACCATCATCTGATGTCGTCGTCCCCCATTTGAAATGACGTAATTTATGCATAGCCCCGAACGCAAATGGCGACGATGTGGTTCGCAACCCATCACGTCTCGGTCCCAGCGTGAGCGAAGAGTGGGCTATGGAGAACCGCTTTACTACGTTGAATGTAAGGGGAGGAATTAATGATAAAATAGATGAAATTTGTCAGGTGATGGACGCGAGAAATATTGATATTCTGTGTGTGAATGAGACAAAGCGAAAGGGTTGTGACAGCACAAAATGAAGACATTAATGAATGTTGATGAAGCGGCAGTTGTATGCCAGGACCGTAGCAAGTGGAAGGAGGTAGTCTCTGCCTACCGCGTAATGGGAAAAGGGAGTGATTGTATTAGAGATGCAACTGATATCCGGTCACTATCCGGTATCCGGCCTATCCGGCCACATTTTACTATCCGGCCGAATACCGGATAGTTGCGTAGTATCCGGCCGGATACCGGATAATAATTTAGTATCTAATATAAGGAGAAAATTTGAGTGACATAAATATCAATCCACAAAGTAATCAATATTAAGGTCAGTCAATCTCACAAATAATTTTAAACATTAGAAAGTAAAATACAAATAGCAATAACGTGCCGCCGTTCGATGCGCACTGAGTGTGAATTAAGTTCACTTTTCTATCAAAAATTGCCTACAACATGCCTATAACGAGAAACACGTTGCAACCTGCACCGCCCATCGCCCGCGCGTCGTCGAATTTACTCCATTTAGGTATTTTAGGTAAAAAAGTTTTGGCCGGATATTCGGCGGCCGGATACCGGATATCCGGCGGTCGCGACAGCCGGATATGCGGTATCCGGCCAAACCACTATCCGTTGCATCTCTAGATTGTATGTTATCTGTTTTGTGAGGTGTGCGATGAAGAGTTATCGTTTTTTATATCCTGTCTCTATACTTACAGGTGAAAACGCACATCCCGTTCGAACCTCGTTGGACGGTGCAGCACTGCCTGTTCGGCTGCGAGAGTGCCGCGCCACAGGCCACAGGTATCATAACAAATAAATAAATACATATCAAGGTCAAACTTACACAAATCGACCCGTCCAAACTAAGCAAAGCTTGTACTATGGGTACTAGGCGACGTATACATAATCCATACTAATATTATAAATACGAAAGTGTAACAATTTATTGTCACATCTAACCAAGACACTTATTTCGCGGAAGAGCAAAGGACCTACAATCAATTAATACGTAAGTGTGTCTGTCTGTTACCTCTTCACGCTTAAACCGCTGAACCGAATGAAATTTGGTATGGAGATAGTTTGAGTCCCGGGGAAGGAAATAGGCTACTTTTTATCCCGGAAAAATACCCTTATCCGCGATAAACGAATTTAAGGCGGACGAAGTCGCGGGTAGCTAGTACATAGATAAATTATAATACTTAAATACGTAGAAAACAACCAAGACCCAGAAACAAACACGTGCTCATCACACAAACACTTGCCCTGGTCGGGATTCTAACCCGAGACCGCCAGGTTCGTAGGCCGTAGTACAACCCACTGAGCCAAACGTGTCGCCATAAACATTGAAAGTTCCTATTTATGAATGTAAATAGGCATGTTGACAACTTTAGACAAGTTTTTTGGTTGTATGTTAAACAACGACCTTTCAATAATAGATATATTGGTAAAAAACTACTTCAATCTCTTAAAAAGTCCCCGGAAGTACAACTATGTTAAAGCCATATTATATACACGGTGATTTCAGTCACTGGTCATATTAATGCACCTAACGCACTAGCGAGCACTGTGAAAGGGAAACACACCTGACGCGTAATCAGGAAGTACCGGGTTCGAGTCCTGGTGTGACCACTTGCGAGAGCAGTCATATTTTTCTTTGCGCTTTGATTTGTATCTATATCGCAATAGATAGTAATGTGGTGTTAATTTTCCCGCATTAAAAACACAGAATCTCAATAAACTTGCGGTTCATACAAAAAGAAGCAATTATTTACGTGTTTTTTCTTATAATATCTTCCAGTTCATTTTTTTATTTTTCGAATAATATTATCACTAAAGGTCTTTGCACACTAGAACAACTCAACAGCCTTTCGATTCAAAGCTAAATATTTAAATTTAAGCCTTATCGTATTTCCTAACATCACAATTTTCAATTGATGTTAAGGTAGTGTACGACGTGTAGTCTACGCGTCGTCCACGTGGTGTAAAATTGTGATGTAGGAAATACGAAATAAGGCTTAAATTTCAATATTTAGCTTTGAATCGAAAGGCTGTTGAGTTGTTATAGTGTGCGAAGACCTTTAGTCATCTAAAAAACTTTGAACTTTATGGTCACCTACGTACAATGATGACCCTACCTCCGCTCCATGTTATCAGTGGAGGACATAGACCGAGGTACAAGCGTTTATGAAACGGGCCCCAGGAATGGACAACTGCCGATGAAATCGGATAGATTCGTTTAATAGAATGATCGCGGCAAATGACACTTGAAACTATCAGGGGCGTATTTACCCTAGGGCCATCCGGGCCATGGCCTGGGGCGCCAATCCGCCAGGGGCGGCAGCTGCTGTAGGGTTTCGTTTTTGACATTTTCACTACGGAACCCTGAAAAGAGTCCAGAGAACAACATTTTCATACACGGAAATTGCGTTACGCATCTTTGTGTGCACTGCAGTAAGATCATTTGCGGTTCTTTAAAGAGCTATTTATCTTGCTCACAGATTTGAGAAGAACGTTTAAAAGTTTAACGATACTCAATATTGAAGCCGATTTAACAAAACAACTAAGTAACGCAATCATCTCAATCATGTCTAAAAAAATTATTAATTCTAGTGACAAGGTGAAGGCCGTCTGGAAGGTCATAAATGACGAAACTGGGAAAACTAAAGTAAAAAATCCTCATTTTAGCCTAAAAATCAACGATGAAACAGTAAAAGAGGACATTGAAGTTGCGCATCAGTTTGAGCGGTTCTTCTCTAATATACCTGTAGAGACAACAAAATCTTTAAATTCATCGCCAGATATTGCTGAATCAATATTAAAAATGTATGTACCAGAATGTAAAGACTTCTTCAAATTTACTTATGTTACTCCAAATACTAGTATCAAAACCTTTAGATCGTTAAATTTGAAGAAGACTGAAGACCTGTGGGGCCTTTCCGTTAAAGTGTTACATTCAATAATAGAGGCGATTGCACCATATTTGGCTGATATATTCAACAAATGTATTGACACTGGAGTATTTCCTAATTTGATGAAGCACAGCAAGATCATTCCTTTATTTAAATCAGGAACGAAAACAGACCCCACAAATTATAGACCAATATCAATACTACCCGCATTGAGTAAAGTTTTTGAGAAACTTATTCTTAATCAACTTACATCTCATTTTAATGGATATAACCTACTTCATAGCAGTCAATTTGGATTTACCAAAGGTCGCTCCACTGCTGATGCTGGGGTAGTGCTAGTTAAACACATCATTGATGCCTGGGAAAACGCTCAAGATGCTATTGGGATTTTTGGTGACCTATCAAAGGCATTTGATTGCGTTGATCATAATAATTTAATGCGTAAGTTGGAACACTACGGAATAAAGAACGGTGCACTTGACCTCGTCTCATCATATCTTTCAGACAGAACGCAACGCGTAGTCATCAACGGGATGCAATCAACTGGGTCATCTGTTGCTATGGGGGTACCCCAGGGCTCAATTCTAGGCCCCTTTCTGTTTCTAGTGTATATCAATGATCTACCAAACCTTGTGCAAGATAAACATGATATCGTGTTATTCGCAGATGATACTTCTCTTCTTTTTAAAGTGAAAAGAAGAGAGAATAACTTAGTTACTATAAACGATGCGCTGTCTACTATTGTACATTGGTTTACTGCAAATAACTTACTTTTAAATGCCAAGAAAACCAAGTGCATCAAATTCACATTACCGAATGTGAAACAAGTAGATTGTGCCAAGGTGACATTGAAAGGCGATGTGCTAGAATTTGAAGACAAAACAGTATTCCTGGGTGTTACTTTGGACTCTAAACTGCAATGGAATGCGCATATAGCCACTCTTGCAGGTAAACTAAGCTCCGCAGCCTATGCAGTGAGGCGAATCAGACAGTTAACAAACGTCGAGACGGCAAAGCTCGTGTACTTCAGCTATTTTCATAGTGTAATGTCATATGTAATTCTGTTGTGGGGCAGGGCGGCGGACATACAAACCATCTTCGTACTACAAAAAACGGGCAGTACGCTCAATCTATGCACTGGGAGCTCGTGCATCACTGAGAGAAAAATTCAGGGAAACCAATATTCTCACCGTAGCATCTCGGTACATTCTCGAGAATATTATGTATGTTCGGAAAAATCAACATGATTTCAAACACAACAGTGACATTCACCACTACAATACAAGAAATAAGAACAAGCTTGCCATGCCTGCTCATCGTCTCCGCAAGGTCGGAACTTCGCTCGTGGGGAACTGTGTACGCTTCTATAACAAAATACCTACCGATGTAGTGAATTTACCTTGCAGCAAATTTAAGTCCCACATAAAACGTCACCTACTAAACAAGGCGTATTATACTGTAAATGACTTTTTAGACGATAAAGATGTCTTTAAGCCAGTAGTTTAGTCTTGTGTATGTAAAGTAAGCATTATTTTAAGAGGTAATAATAGTTCGCATTTAATGTAACATGAGAGCACATTTGGTGTTTCTCACCGGGCAATACTATTAGTGTTTAATGCCCGGCAGTGTGAGCATGTCATGCTCGCTTAAAGGTCTTTGCTTACGGTGGCGTCGTTGATCGGGTCGCAACCTTCCCTAAAATATGGTTGAGGGAGGCGATGGCTGAGATATGCGTCATGCTCGTGAACGGGTGCCGTTTGTGGGGTCCGGTCTGTTCATGCTAGCAAGGGCCAAATTAATTGTATACCTAGTAACTGCCTACCAGTGTTTAATGAACTGATGACGTGAGAGACTTCATCCTGTACTCGATTGAAGTTATTCTTTTTTTATTTGATTTAGACTGTATACATCTCTAAGAGTTTTGTTTTATTTATAGAGGTATATCCTTAAACATTTCTGAGGATTTTAATTAACTAATTTTATCTTTTTGCATGTTATGACGCCTAGAGACCATATACATCTCTAAGAAATTTAGATTTAATAATAATTATGTTTAATGTATTATTCACTTTGACCCCTAAGAGACCTTAAACATCTCAGTAGAATTCAGTCAAATTATTATATTTAATTTTATCGCATGTCGTGACGTCTAGAGACCTTATACATCTCTGAAAAAAAAAAACAAGATTATATTTTATATTAACATTGATCTGGAGAATTTGTACATCTCCTCTGCGTGTATCAATTATAAATTAGTTATAACACAATTGTAAAAGTTTTAAGTATAATTAAGACAATATTGTAATAGTTAATTGGTACACGCATATTAATTGTTTTATATACTCTGACATTTAGAATGTTATTCTAGACACATTCTAGATTTGCTAATTATTTTAATTTTTAAAATGATGATTTTATCAATAATGACTAAGTATTATACTTAAGTTAAATGATCTGATTAGGTTTTTCTGGGTTTCCCTAATCCTTGCAACAAATGTTGGATCATATTGTATGTTTCCCAGCAAAGACTTCTCTCATTGTAACTGACAATTCGAAAGTGCTTGTATCTAAGCCTACTTGAATAAAGGATATTTTGATTTGATTTGATTTGATCATTAATGACTTTTTAATAAATTTGTACTGACACCGCAAAAAAATTACACGTTATTAAAAAATATATGAAAAAGAAATATTTTTCTATTTAAATCGTTTTATTCCTTGAGTTTTGGGGCGGCGAAACTTATTGGCCCGGGGCGCTAAATTTTAAAATACGCCCCTGGAAACTATATAGAGTTGACCCGGAAGGCTTTTACCTGGTTAATTTATATTATTGTCTAAAAATCTAAAAATCCCCCTTGGATTTCACTGCTCTGTATACATCTATCTATACTAATATTATAAATGCGAAAGTGTGTCTGTCTGTCTGTCTGTTACCTCTTCACGCTTAAACCGCTAAACCGATTTGGATGAAATTTGGTATGGATATAGTTTGAGTCCCGGGGAAGGACATAGGCTACTTTTTATCCCGAAAAAATACCCTTATCCGCGATAAACGATTTTAAGGCGGACGAAGTCGCGGGCAGAAGCTAGTTCTATTATAAAATAAATTAATTTGTACAATGAAATTAATGTATATTGAAGATATTAAAAAACAATGTTTTGTATGTGTCCTTGTGGCTTCTTCACGCAAAAACTGCAAAACGGATTTCAACTTTATTGGATTTCAGCTGCCTTTGTACAAAACATAGTTGAAATCTCCTTAGCCGTTTTGGCGTGATAAAACCACCATGACACATACGAATATAGAAAAAAAATTACGATTCAGTGACCTTTAACTTGTCTGTTTCACTTTTTTATATTTTTCGACGACCGGTTTGGCTCACCAGGAGTAACGTTGCCTACGAAGCTGAAGGTCCTGGGCTCAAATCCCGGTAAGGGCAAATATTGGTGTGATGAGCATATATATTTGTTCCTGAGTCTTGGTTGATTTTTATGCATAAAAGTAAATGTGTCTATTCAGTATATCGTCGTCTAGTACACAAGCCTTATTGAGCTTATACCATGGGACTAGTTCGGTTTGTGTCAAATTGTGCTGTAATATTTATTTATTTATGATTTTCAAACATAACATTCTGTTTCAGCGACTAGCAACACTTTCATGGAGCAAGTGGTGGTAGAGGCCGAGTCGCGACAGCCCGTGCAGGCTCAACAACAGATACACCAGGTATATACTACCGAACTTATTCCGATCTAAACTCTGATTTTTAATTCAAGACCAAAATCTGACATTTCTCATCTTGATGATTTAAACAAATAAACATCTATCTATACTATTATAAAGTTGTAAAAATGAAATGTCTGTACATTGAAGATATTTTCAAAAAATTGATTGTTACCGAGTATTTGGAGGTCACTAAAACGGTTTTTTTTTATTTTATGTATGTTTGTATGTGTCGTTGTGGCTTCATCACGCAAAATCGGCTAAACAGATTTCCACAATTTTTGGTACACTGGTAGCTGGGTATTTCCAGATGGTTATAGGACACTTTTTACCCGACTACGCTGAAGAAAAAACGACGGGTTATGACTTTTTCTCCTCCGCGAACGAAGTTGCGGACGCCTTCTAGTTATTTCATAAAAACATGAATGAGAAATCGTTCAAACAGTAATATTGGGGTGAGTTTTATTGATAAAAATACGGACACTTAAACCAGTATGCAGTAATCACAGCGAAAGTGCGCCCGTTAACGTTAAATTTTGGTCTTGAGTTAAAAATCAGAGTATAGAAGGCGCCTGCAACTTCGTTCGTGGAGGAGAAAAAGTCATAACCCCTATTTCATAGTAGGGTAAAAAGTAAGTAAAAAAAAATAATTAGGTGTTCCAAAACATTAGCCTAGTTACAGAGTTGTGATGTGGCGTGACACGGTATTAAGAGATTACATAAATAGGCCTAGAAATAGTAGCCTGTACTCTAAACTAGGTAAACCTGTCATATAGGGTACAGGGGTATTCCGTCGCTCATTCTATGATCGCTTCATATTGGCCGGGATGTTACTTATAACCGAAAAAGTAACCTGTAACCATGTGTGGATACCTAATAGCTACCCGTGTGCCAAAAATGGCTGAAATCTGTTAAGTCTATTTTGCGTGATGAAGCCACAACGACACATACAAACATACAAAAATAATCGATTCAGTGACCTTCAAGTAGTCCGTTACAATATTTAAGAGTCCCCAGCAAGCTCGGCCGAATTTCACCTTCCCATACAAACGGAGTTTCGTTCTCATTTTAAAACTGCGTGTTGTATTGTAACGAAACTTTGCGTATACAATGACATGAGGTATATCTAGGCCTGTAATTCGTTTATATGGCACCAGTTTATAAATCAAACGAAATACGGCAAAAACAAGTTTTGTATGAAAAACTTAAATTCACACTATGGTATCTGAAACTACATAAACTAATTACAGGCCTGCATATACCTTAAGTTATTCTAAAGACAAAGTTTGAGAGTAAACTAGCTAGTCGTTTTAAAATGAGAGCGTAACTACGTTTGTATGGAGAACCGAGCTTACCGGGGTCTCTTAATTCGAAAAATTCTTCCATGTACAGCCATTTCATTTTTACAATTTTATAATAGTATAGATATACTAGAAAGTACCCGCTTTCTTTCTTTCAAAAATAGTTGATATTTAGCCGATTTGTTGATGAAGCCGCAACAACACATACAAACATACAAAAATATCCCAAAAATATATTTGATTCAGTGATCTCCAAATAGTCCACTATAATATATTTTTTTAATTGTTTTTTTTATAATAGTATAGTTATGTGAGAGACTAGTCTAGGGGTGAAAAGGGAAAGGAAGTTTGTATATAGAATTAATAATTAAAACATGAGCTACTCAGTTCTCGGTAACGCGGGCGAAGCCACAGACAAATGCTAGTTGGAAATATTTGCAAGTTAAGGTGCGCCCACATTTGTATCATTTGCCCGATCAGATCGCTCGAAATACATGTTGATACGCGTATCACACACTTAGATCGGACAAGCGCGGCGTGATCGCTCGCCGACAGTGAGCGTCCAAGCAGCGCCATACGCAGTCATGCCACCCCACGGTGATCGGATACGAGCAAATGATACAAGTGTGAACGCGCCTTTATAGATGAAGTAACCAATATATTGTATTGTATATGTATGTTTGTGTGTGTGCAGGTGGGCGGCGTGCGGCAGCAGCAGTACGTGCTGGCGGCGCCCGGCGCGCCCAACGCGCCCGTGTCGCAGGTGCAACAGGTAAGGACCCGCCTAGCGGGCGCTCTACTCGTACCCGATACCATACCACAGTGTTTTTTCGACCCTCATTTTGGGACAGCCTGATTTTATTGAATACGCATGATGACTAGGTGTGAAAATCAAAATTCTAATTAGTCTGTCAGCTAGATAATAAAAAAATATTGGACACGTATTTTTTGCTATTTAAAAATAAAGAACGTACTCAGATACATCGGTAACAGGTAATTTTGGTACTAATGTCTAAATGTATAATGGTTTTAAATGTCTTATTATCAAAATGTACAACGGTCAAAAAGTATGTAAATGTAAACATGTTATAATGAACTAAAGACGAAACAATTAAATGTCGCAAAAAAACTTAAGAGCCTAATTGTATGAGAGACATAACGTACAAAAAGATAAATGGTCAAGATCCCAAAATATTCAATGGGTTTGAAAATCCCTTTGTCAAATTGTACAAAAGTCAAAAAGTATATTAATGTCAACATGTTTGTAAGAAAAAACGACAAAATGGGAATGGGTAACGTTGGTACAAGTGCCGGAAAGTTCAATGGGTCAAAATGTACAACGGTCAAAAAGTTTATAAATGTAAACATGATATAATGAACAAATGACAAATATAATTTAACATTGTTTTGTTATTATTGTTTAGTTTATTAAGAAAGTAGTCCCATAATAAACAGTTATATATAAATAAACAACATAATTAATTCTATCGTGAAAACATTTCAAGTAGAGCCCATTTAGTCAATCGCGTTTTGAACATTTTGGCCACAATGTATTCTGTCCTGAAAACTTTCTGACAAACTGACATTTAGGCCGTAATTAATTATATCGTGAGAACATTTCAAGTAGAGGACATTTATACAATCGCGTTTTGTACATTTTGGCCACAGAGTATTCTGCCCTGAAAACTTTCAGACAAACTGACATTTTGGCCGTAATTAATTCTATCGAGTAAACATTTTGACTAAAATAAATGTTGTCCATAGCATATTTTGCCTTTAAAATATTCAGACAAAATGACCTGGTGGCACAAAGATTTTGTACTTTTTGACAAAATTACATCTCAACCTTTTATGCATTTTGGCATTTGTACTAAAATGACCTCTTACCGATAAATCGCATTAAAGTTTAGGAGTGGGGGGGCTCGTGAAGTCGTGACGTCACTCCTAAGTAGAATTTGTACCTTGGATTGACGTCCCGCAACGTATTGACTCGATGTATCGCCTTTATTTTTCGACTAAAAGGCGCCCGCAACTTCGTCCGCGGAGGAGAAAAAGTCATAACCCTCTTTTTTTTGACACTGTAGTCGGGTAAAAAGTATCCCATAACCATCTGGAGATACACAGCTACCCGCATACTAAAAATAGTTGAAATCGGTTTAGCCGATTTTGCGTGATGAAGCCACAACGACACATACAAACATACAAAAAATCCAAAAAACATTTTTCTGTTTCAGTGACCGCCACTTGGTCAGCTACAACCATTTTTTTGAAAATACCTTCAATGTATAGACATTTCATTTTTACAACTTAATAATAGTAGATTATGTTAAAAAATAAAAAATACTTGTCCAATATATTTTATTGATCTTAATGACGGCCTAATTATTAAAATTTAGTCATCATCCCTATTATCGAATGGAGAAATAAGTACGTGTCCCCGTATATAGAGGAAAAGCGCTTTGCCAAAGAATGTATTAAAGGATACAATACCATTGAGTGGTTAGCCAATTGGGTACTTTCCTGTAGTCAACATAAATGATGTCACGCTTGCAGTTAAATGTTATTTCTGTACGTAGAAAGAATTCATGAATATTTATTTTTAAGCTTTTGGCGATTTTAATATGATCAAAAACTAAAAATAAGGAGACAATTGACCGTATAGAATTATGACGTCAGAAACCTTTTTTCCTTTCAAACTTCATACTTTCTGACCGTTTTGACAGTTCATAAAAAGGAACTGATTTGATCTGTCAGTCAAGTACCCTATTCAGGTTAACTCTAAATCCAATTACAATCCCTTACAGGGTTTTAAGTATACGTTAAGATTCGGCGTTAAACGCAAGCTATTACTTAAGGTGATAAGACGGTTACAGAATGTTCACCTGAATCGATTTGGCATTTTTTGTTTCACTTCGTGTTCAGACGTGTCACATTGAGTGAAAGATGTAGAATGAAATACGAAAATGATCAAAAAATGAACCGTCTGATATCACCTTTGCTGAGGAGAGCCTCATTCCAATAAGTGTAACCGGTAAAAACCCCTAACCCAAAACCTCATTGGTTAGTTACGCTTAACTCAGTCAATAGTCTTACCCCATATATAGGTTAAGCCGGTCCGATCTTAACCCGAACGAACGGGTAATCCTCGAACGGCTTAAACCATTCTAACGAATTAAGGCTCGAACTTTGAAATTTTCGTTAAAATGAGTTGTCTCGTAACCATTTTATACATTATAACGTAACAATTATGCGGTTGGAAAAAATATATCATAATCAGCAAGATATGAGAAGTAACATAGTTTTTGTAGAAATCCATTTTAACATAATAAAGTAGAGAAAAGAAAATCTAGTCACCCCTAATTTTTCACTTGTGACCATTTTACTGATCCATTTTTTATCAGAAAAAGATGAAATTTTATAATCTTCTTCACAAATTAATGAACAATAAGTTTGTTTTTTTTCTTACTTAAATTTCTTAAAAATTTACCTCGTTTTCTGAAATATTCCGCCAAGGCATGTTGTTATATTAGTTTTAGTCAAACAAGCCTTAAGAGTCCCCAGTAAGCTCGGTTCTCCATACAAACGAAGTTACGCTCTCATTTTAAAACGACTGGCTATTTTGCTTTGAAACTTTGTACTTAGAATAAGTTAAGGTATATGCAGGCCTGTAATTAGTTTATGTAGCTTCAGATACCATAGTAAATAAAATTTTCATAAAAAGCTTATTTTTACTGTATTTCGTTTGTTTTATAAACTGGAGCCATATAAACTAATTTCCGGCCTATATACCTCATGTCATTGTATATGCAAAGTTTTGTTACAATCCAACACGTAGTTTTAAAATGAGAACGAAAGTTTGTTCGTATGGGAAGGTGAAATTTGGCCGAGCTTGCTGGGGACTCTTAAGCCAAAAACGGGTTTTCGTTATAACAATAAATGTATTTTTCCAGGTGATCTTCTGTGGCGGCGGCGTGGCGGTCTCGGCCGCGTCCCCCGCGCTCTCCTCCCCCCTCCCGCTGGCCGGCGCCGTGCTCGCGCCGCACCACACCCTGCACCAATAGGACCACCGGAGCTACACACCGCCGGGGAGCGTAGGACAGTAGGGCCTAAAAGACATGTACTATAGAGTGACCTTGAGCGACACATGCTCCAGTCAAATCAAACCGAGTTCTCGATCGTCACATCGTACAATGCGAGACCGACACACCCATTCGCCATCAATAGCTGCTACTACATCGCGCCGGAGCAATAGAACCACCGAAGCTACTCACTACGGAATGCCGGAAATTGTCGCCTTGTACACTGTATAATGACCTTGAGCTACATGTGTCGTTCCAGTCAAAGTCAATCACTCATTAAAGAGTGTCCTCGGCCGAAACCGATAGAACTATTGCGGCACAAAACTGTATAAACTCCCTCTAGCCGTCAACAACTGCTACTACGTCGCGTCAGACTGATAGGACCACCGCAGCTACACTACACACTGCCGGGGAGCGTAGGACAATAGGACCACCGACACATGTACTCTAGAGTGACCTTGAGCTACACATGTACAAAGCACGACCAATTGGACTACCGCAGCACTGAATATATAATCGCCCTCGCCATCAATAGGACCACCAGAGCTACTCACTACGGAATACCAGAGATTGTCGCCCCGTACAAGTATGTACACTGTATAGTGACCTTGAGCTACATGTGTTTAGTTCGAATCAATTCAGTCAATCACCCATTGAATAGTGTCTTCGGCCGAGACCAATAGGACTCGCGAAACAACACTGTATATTGTCCCTCTCGCCATCAACCGCTGCTACGTCGCGGCAGAGCAATAGGGCCACCAAAGCATGTACAGTTTACTCTAGTGACCTTGAGCTACATGTGTTGTTCCAGTCAAAGTCAGTCACTCATTAAACGGTGTCTTCGGCCGAGACCAATAGTAATATTGCGGCACAACACTGTATAATGTCCCTCACGCCATCAACAGCTGCTACTAGACGCTAGAGCAATAGGACCACCGAAGCTACTCACAACGGAATGCCGGAAATTGTCGCCCCGTACAAGTATGTACACTGTATAATGACCTTGAGCTACATGTGTGTAGCTCCAGTCATTAAAGAGAGTCTTCGGCCGAGACCACTATCGCGGCACAACACTATAATATCCCTCTCGCTATCATCCGCTGCTACTATTTGGTGACAGAGCACTAAGACCACCAAAGCCACACTACACACTGCCGGGGAGCGTCAAGACAATAGGGCCACCGACACATGTACTGTAGTGACCTCGAGCCACAAAAGTACAATGCGAGACCAATGAGGGTTTTCTAAAATGGAAATATCACCAGATGGCGCCACCATGACGTAAGGTCTAACTGACAAGAAGTGTCAACATGCATCAATCACAGCACAAGATTTTTACACTTCTTGTCAATTAGACCTTACGTTACGGTGGCGCCATCTGGTGATATTTCCATTTGAGAAAACCCCCATTAGACTACCGCAGCGTTGGACTGTATAATCGCTCTCGCCATCAACATCGCTAGAGCAATAGGACCACCGAAGCTACTCACTACGGAAAGTCAGAGATCGCCGCCCCTTTTAATAAGGTCACCAAAGCATGTCCACAACATATATAGTAGAGTGACCTTGACTCATTAAAGAGTGTCTTCGGCCGAGACCCATATGACCACCGCGCCACTAAACAGATTATTATACAGTGTACAGTCTAACCTATATATGAAAATACTGTAAAAAAAGGTGTCAAAAAGTGGAATTAAAATTAAAATCGGCCAAGAAATACGGATGATGTAGGCATTTTAATCTACTAATTAAACAACGATTTGATAGAGATCCGGCTTGTACTGTGACGTCATATACGGCCATATAAACTCAATGTTAAATATTGTTTTGCTAGAAAGAGACAGAATAAAATGGCTTGGCTTATCTCGGTTTTTATAGTTATGGAAAAATATATATTTTTTTACTATATCTTGGGTGAATCAACTTTTTCTTGTTAATCTGTCCCGTGACTAAGGAGACAATAGTGACAGAGTTACTTACAAAAACCGGCCAAGTGCGGGTCGGACTCGCGCACCGAGGGTTCCTTACAAAATATACGCTACAAACGGCCGTGAAAATCCAGTGTTAGCAGGGCCCTACTCCTAAGAAAAATGTACGCGGTGCTCGATCATTTTATATCGGTTACTGATATAGACAGACAGACATAAAATTATACTGATTTAGTATTTGTTGTTATAGCGGCAACAGAAATACATCATCTGTAAAAATTTCAACTTTCTAGCTATCACGGTTCACGAGATACAGCCTGGTGACAGACAAGACTGACAGCAAAGTCTTAGTAATAGGGTCCCGTTTTACCTTTTGGGTACGGAACCCTAAAAATGCTTATCTAGTCTATTAACATACTGACGAGAGGCCCATGAAAAATAAACCTATTATATGTAGAAAAAAAAATTTTTTTTACCAGAATATCTTTTATAATCGTAATTATAAAGAGTTACCCAGAAATATCCATGGCAACGAGATATAGAAAAAGTTGATTGACCCTCTTAACACTTTCGCAACCGACATTTTCGTAGCGCTACATGGGAAAAAACGTATATAGCAAAAACTCGCTACGAGCAGATCGCCCGCAGAGCGGGTTCGCGGTCGCGAATGTGTTAAATGAATGAGCCTCTAGCAAAGCAAAAATAAAAATTCATGCATATTACCTATTCTCGACTGACACGTAACCATTTGTTGACTAACTGCAGTACGTGAGCGTTTTAACCTTTTGAACGCCAAGCTGCGCAGTAATACGACGTGACCCAGACGTCACTACAATAAAACAAAATGAAGCTTCAAAGGTTAATTTCGTCCACATTCCCATTTCATCCACAATCCCACTTCGTCAACATTCTTAGCTAACTAACACGCGTAAATGGAGGCTCGTAAAAGGACAAAACCACTCGAAAACCTTAATTAAGGGATTCAAGCAAAAGTTGTCGAAAGAGATACTACAGCTCAAAAGACCAAAAACCTGCGCAATAACAAGAATCCTGACAGGTCACTGCAAACTAAATAAGCACCTGTTTCAAATGGGTATGAAACAGGACGCAGTATGCAGATTCTGCCAAGAGACAGAGGAGACTGCAATGCATATCCTCTGCTCCTGTGGACCACTCATGAGGAAAAGAAGTATCTACCTAGGGCAACATGTCGTGCCTCCGGAAGAGATACAACATTTCACTGCCTAAAGAATTTAGGAATTCCTAGACTCAACGGGCCTCAGTAGTGAACTCTAATAAAGGGCTGCCACAATAGATCAAATCTGGTCGAAGCGGCATACAGAAGGCTCACAAATCAACAATAATAATAATAACACGCGTAAAGTAAAATCAGAAGTAAATTAAAATAAAACACAATAAAATGCAATTTTTATGGTTTTATATGTTTTGTGGTGACCTACATGGTTGTTTGCCAGTGCGTTAAGGCTGGGAATGTGGATCGGATAATGCTAGCATGACGAAGAAAAGGGGGGGGGGTCAGTCCCAAGATGATATCATCTTTCGCAACTATAAAAAGTGCTTGCTGAGTAAAAAAGGGAATGAAATTCGTGTTTCTACAAACTGTTGATAAAAAGGCACTTTTTGGAAATGACATCATTTTATTTGGTAGGGGGGGGTCATTCGAATTATAATGGTTGGATGATTTTAGGGGCGGGGGGCAAAAATCGATGACGTAATTTATGAACAGCCCCAAATGAGAATGCGGTCGAAATGGGAATGTTGACAAAATATAAAGTGGACGAATTGGGAATTGATTGTGGACGAAATGGGACTGACGAAGTAGGAATGTGGTCAAAGTTAACCTAAATGGTTTACATCGAAAACTTACTACGAGCAGATCACCCACGTATCGGGTTCGCGGTCGTGATAGTGTTAAGTGCTCACGGACTATAGTAGTGCATACTGACCTACATTTTCGCATTAAATACTAGTTCTAAAGAGAGAACTATATAGGCTACTAGAATTAAGGTTTGTAAATAATCTAGGAAGTCATTATCTACGCAAAGACAAACCAACTGGTTTTTTTAATATAAAATATTGAAGGGGAAATTCATAGTCGATTTTATTTTTAAAACATTTTTTTATATTTTATTCCGCTGTCGGGAAGACACGCCATGAAATAATACTGCACGCTCATGTCGGCATATGCCGTCACTAGAGGCGTAACTAGGAATGTGAAAGAATTTTTAACTAATTCAATACGAGAATTGCTGGTCAGGCTCCCCTTCGGTAGCTACGCCACTGACAGTCGGTATAACTAGTGCGAAATAGGGTAAAGTACCTATTACTGGCCACACTATGGAGCCCTAATCGCAAAAATATGATATATGGCCTGGATAAAGATAAAGGATATGGACTGAAATTATAGTATTTGAATAGTAACTATCACTTTCATCGCCAAAGACGGCAAATCAAGTCATCAGAAAGTTGTGCCTCAGACGTCGTTTGCCGCTATACGGTATCATATAATTGCTTCGAGACGTGGTTTTATTTCTTCAAACAACAACTAAGCCCTAATCAAATATTACTCTGTATTTGCAAACTGAAAATGCCGGGAACTCATGCATAATGCGAGGCGATTTAATCTTTACACTGCATGTCGGGATATGCCGAGAAGCGTTATATACGCGTCGTGATATGACAAGTATTTTACACGTCGAGATTGACAATTATTTTATACGTGACATGATATGACGACAAGTATTTTATACATGACGTGATAGGACGACAAGTTTTTATACGTGACGCGATAGCACGACAAGTTTTTATACGTGACGTGATAGGACGACAAGTTTTTATACGTGACGTGATATGACGACAGGTATTTTATGTGTGATATCACGAAAAGTTTTTATACGCGTCGTCATTACACGACAATTTAAGACTATTGACAGCTATGTAAAGGTTAAATAACCTGTATTTTCGACTCGTAATCGAACCTATAATAATAATGGTGGTGTAATACATCTTATAAGTGTATTGTAACTTATTATACATTGCATATTAGTAGGTATTTACTTGTACTTTATAAATAATGTATGGATAATTAAACGATTCGGAGAAGTATTACTGTATTTTATTTGAGACGCAATATTGATAAAATGTCATTTCCACACTATTAGCGGGAGCGGTACATCTCTAGAAACATCTGCTTTACCAAGGACTATTAACCCTTTGAGCGCCAAAGACGTCAAATCACGTCAACGGAAAATTGTGCCTCAGACGCCATGATATCATTGGCCGCTTTCCGCTAACGATATCATACAATTGGTTGGCGTGTGGCGCGCAATTTCCTGTCAATACGCTGGGCGCTCAAAAGGTTAAAGCAAGACTGTCAAATGCCATAGTTGCCATACTTTGGCTAGTGCCCCAACCTCAAGGAGATATTCAGGCACAAACTAGATGGCGCTTTAACCTTTTGAGCGCCACAGTCTGCATATCACGTCATCGAAAATTAGCACCCCTGACATATGCTGACCAAAGGTTATGGTTCAAAGTCCGAATATAATATTAATACCTCGTTCTGCAATCACTACTTATTTTATTTTTCAAGGTTATTTTTGATGTGGCGCCTGGGTTGGGTGGTATTACGTTTAAAACGAAGCATTTAACCATGTTATAATCATTATTGAACTTTGAAACATAGTAAACTATTACTTTGTAAACAGCTAACAATAAATGAAACATTTAAATACTGTGCCACACTTGCAAAACTGAATGATTCTAAATTGTAAATTTCAGTCTGCGATTGCGCCTGTCTCGTATATCATAGCAGCATTTAGTATTGAAAAGCTGTAAGTTACCGGTTTTGAACACGTAAAGAGGAAATATGGGTGTAGATAAATATGTTAAAAAAGTGTCAACCATTTTGGTCATAAAGGAAGCTATGAGGGCTTAAATGGGGTCCGTTTCTTGTGGTCATCATTTTAGGTGCTGGTAGCAAGCACAACACGCCACGCTTGCGTGTAGATGTCTATTTACTGCAGCTCTTATGATTTTTAATTCCAGACCAAAATTTAATGTCAACGGGCGCACTTTCACTGTGATCACTGCAGACTCGTTTAAGTATTAGTATTTTTATCAATAAAACATACCCTAATCGCACGATTACTCATTCATATTTTTATGAAATAATGTTTATTTAATGAAATAATCAAGATGAGTACTGTCTTGAATTAAAAATCAGAGTTTAATTTCACGGAATAATAAAAAGAAGGGAAGCGGCTTATGACCCGTTTAATAAAAGAACCGATGTAGCCAAAACGCACAGTCACACACACGGGTGCTATCTATTTCGCATATTTTTTTATGTCCGGAACTGAGGGGCTACTCCGAAACCCGAAAAACGAAGTTCGTATGGCGCCATCCCGTTCACTCAAATACAGCTTAACATGAGTGCGAGAGAGACAGCACGTTACAAACTTCGACTTTTGGAGTAACCCCTCTGATTTCGCCGAACAGGTTTCGCATAATTTGGTTTCGCCGAATGTTCATCTTGCCGAATCATTATTTGCCCGAATCTAAATACGCATTATTTAGTATCGCTAAATTTCAGTTAGCTGCAAATTCTACCTCTAATAATAAAAAAACTGCTGCCAGTGAAGTAGGTTAGGTTAGAACTGCAATCCCGAACAGAAGATGACTGCCAGAAAAGTAGGTTTTCGGCATTAAAAAGTTATATAAACAGGATTCGGCGTAATGAAATTATGCTTATAGATCATTATGCTTATTGTGATCATGCTATATAGAATTATGACAAAAACTATGCGTTAAATAGCCGACCCCACAGGTAAATCTTCAAGCTGATTGGTCAACGTTTCTTATGTAAAACTAAGTAAAAAACTTTGAGTTGGTAACATAATTAAAGCCCGACTATGGTATATAAAATCCGAATTCGAGCATACGTTTTAGGACATACGATTTATCTGATTTGATTATTATGACTTGGACTGTGAGACCAACGCTGCTCTACTAAGCAAAATAACCATATGTGCCACGTTGTATGGCACATATGCTTTTTTGGTTATTAGGACAGAACGCCACTTGGCGTCGAATAGAGGAACTAATTACAAGAGATATTATTTAACGCCATCTAGCGTCGAGTGGCCAAACTAAGAAGTATTTAGAGATGTGCAATGCTTTTTTTTATAATATCGATAAAACTGGCCTGGCTGCATATGGACAATGCGTAGTGTAAGTAAGATACAGACTGGAAATTTTTCATGCCACCTGAAGGGAAAGTACTCTAAATAATGAAAATAGCAACTATCGCTGTGAAACATTCCTTTATTTTTGATAAGAAACAAAATTGCATTCAAATAGTTTTAAAAAAATATTGTATTATCGTGAACCGCTTGTTTAAAATACGATTTTCATACAAACGCCGATGACATTTTTCACCCCATAAACAAAGACCAATTTGTATAGATTTCGAAAGTGCATAGTACGTAGGATGGAAAACTAGGTTACCGTGTTGGATTGTTGCCAGCAAAAATGATTATTATCTAGTGTTTGTATAAAACTTGCATCTACTAATAACTTTACCGTCGACATATCTTTTTGTAAAATCTAAAAATTTAAACCTAGTTTTACACCATATATTTACCCTACCACCTGAACTGTTAGGGGTTTTCAAGTTTTGGTACGAAAACCAAGTCAACAGTGTTCAATGGGCGGGCGTGCACTCGAGTGACTACAAATTGCAGTGTGGTGTGCGTCAGGGGGGCCTCTCGTCACCCCGGCTATTTAACATTTATGTAAACAAGCTGATTGATGAGCTCAGCAATACCATGGTCGGTTGCTCCATAGATGGTAAATGTATCAACAACATAAGTTATGCAGATGATATGGTGTTGCTGAGTCCTTCGATCAGTGCGTTAAGGAAGCTCCAACATATTTGTGAGAGCTATGCCGAGTCACATGGTTTAAAGTACAATGCCAAAAAAAGTGAAATATTACTTTTTAAAGCAGGTAATAAAACTTACCCCATTCCACAGTTCCAACTTTCGGGTACTACTTTGAACCATGTGAAGTCCTTTAAATATCTCGGACACTGGGTGACGGAGGACCTCACTGATGACTTGGAGATGGAAAAAGAACGTAGGGCATTGGCTATCAGGTGTAATATGCTGGCTCGCCGTTTTGCCAAATGCACTCGGGAGGTTAAAATAACTCTGTTCAAAGCATTCTGCCAGTCATTTTACGCCTGCAGCCTCTGGACTAGTTATACCCAACGGTCATACAATGCCCTACGTATACAATATAATAATGCATTCAGGAGCCTGCTGTGGCTGCCGCGGCACTGCAGCGCGTCGGGTATGTTTGCGGACGCGCGCACCGACGGGTTCCCCGCCATAGTCCGCAAGAGGGCGGCTTCCCTCATGCGCAGGCTGTCGACCGGCTCTAGCGCGCTTCTGAATGCATTATACTCCAAATTTGATTGTCATTTTGTGATAAAGTGGAATAGCATACACATGAATAATAACTTTAATTGGTTGCATTAATGGTAATAATTTAATAGATTTATAATAAGAAATAGGTTATTCATACAATTTTAACAAATAATATATATAACTAATAGCTAAATAATATAAACAAAAACTTAAAATTAAATTTAAAACTAACCTATAAATTAAAAATGCACAGAAAGGTCGGGACCCCGAGGTAGGGTACCCAAGACACAGGCAGCATTCCCGCGCTGAATAGCAATTGCTAATCGTTGCGCGAGAAAGCTGCCCGCTCTTGGGTCGCCTGTCGCCTCCCGCAGGCGCTTGCTGAGGCACTTCAGCAGCCGGCGTGCTCCCTGGCCCCACGGGCCGAGTGTCTCGACGCCAAACGCCACAAACTCGTATTGGGCGCCGAGACAACTGTATTTGCCCACCTTCGAATTTTCACGGGCGTCCGCCGCCGCACCAGCTCCTTTGCTGGTCGCTGGAAGGTAGGACGCCGCTAGCGTGTCGGCGCAGGTGGCATCCCAAACCAGCGCTCGGCCCATTCTCCACGGGATCAAGGACATCCCGTCAGGGCGTTTCCCATCGTCCCGGATGATCTGTGGTTCCAGGACCGCCGGGACGTTGGCGCTGACAAGTGCCCTTCTCAGGATGTCGTTGAGTGCAGCGTGGTGAGGGCGGCGGCCGGCGCCCGAAGAGCAGGCGAGGCCGTGGTGTCCCAGTCGGTCAACGTGGGCTCCACAAGAGGCGCAGCAGTGGTCCGCACAAATGTCGGCGCCCAAGCGGAGACCAATGGCGATCCGTAGGGTGCTCGGGTCGATGAACGTCCCGGTATTCGGGGAGGGGTAGGCGTGAAGCCACTGTCCAGATTCAGATCTGGAGACTGCCAGGAGTCTCGAGCGATCCCTGCCTGAGCTGTCATTTGTTAGGACCGTGAGACTGTGTAACGATGATATGGTGTCCCAAGCCCTTTGAATTTTTGGTTTGGCGGGTAAATTTGGGCTCGGTCCAGCTAGCCAGGTGTTTGTGGCTGCAATCAAGCACGAGATCTCGCAGTTTGTTCCCGTTGGGGTTTTGAGGATTTTACCTGCGAGATCCGAAGTGCTGTGGATTGAAGACAGAAACGCTGGCAGTGCGACACTCGAAATTTTGCGAATTCCCAGACCACCATATCTTATTGGTAAGGTGGCTTGGGTCCATGCCTGCTCGCTTATTCTGATATTTATTATTGACTCAATTTGGGATTTTAAGAGGGTATCAATGGGTTTAACTAGGTTAGGGAATTTCCAAATGGGGCAACAGCGGAGCAGGTAAGTGAATTTTGGAACAAGCAAACAAAATTTTAAGATAAATAAAGCCGAATGACTACTAATTTTGGTTAAGCGGTCGGAATGTTCACTAAATTTTGAAACTGAATTGTTTAGTAGGGAGGGTATGGCATCGTTGAAAATTGGTGAGCCGAGTAAATACAGACTTTCCTTTGGAACAATTTTGATGTTTGGGGCTATGTTATTAAAATTTTGAAGGATTTGTGAAGCCAAAGAGGCATTAACTTTGTTAGATATAAACAATTCGCACTTGTTATAATTTATTTCTAGACCGATTGACTCAAATTTATTTTTAATTTCTGTTAGGTCTGCCAGGACAGTCTGAAAGTCTCCGCCTAGGGTCCCATCATCAAGATACCACACGTTTAATTTAGAATTTAAGCTGCGAATTGCCGAATTTATTGCCAAACTAAATATTGCTGGGCCGAGAGGGTCACCTTGCTGACATCCCACAGCCGAAAGGATTTCAATGTTTTTGTGTACTAATTTAGACGGGCAATGGTAGCATTGTACAAGAAAATGATATATTTCCGGAATATGCATTTTAATTTCGTTCAGCAAGGTGTCCCTGTTGATCGAATTGAAAGCATTTTTGACGTCTAATTTAAGAACTACCTCACACAAGTTGTCATGGGCAAACGTGCGCACGGCGTGGACTGCCGCCTCGCAGCCTCCGCGGGTTCCGAAGCCGACCTGTACGGGTTCAAAAAGGGCCTGTAATTTGGAACGAGTAAGTCGGACACACACTTTGGCTGCTAAGCGGCGCAATGTTGAACCTACAGCAATTGGGCGCACGCCGCCATCTTTCTTGGTGAAGGCGATTAAATTAGCCCCATAGAGCACCGGCGTCACATCCTGACAAACATCTCCCAACAACATTAGATTCACTAATTTCGTTAAGCTGGCAATGAGGTGCTCGCCAGCTACCCCTGTACCATGGCTGGTGAGGTCTGTAAGGTGCTGTGGGGAGATGCCGTCCAGACCTGGCGCCGATCCTTTTGTGAAAGAAGTCAGAGCGGCTACTATGTCTCGTTCTGTGGCGCGGAGACAAGTAGTGGGGTCAGACGGAGGGTCGACAAAAATAGGGATAGAAGGGCCTGGGGGGTGTTTGCTCTGTAGTGCGGCTACGGTCTCCGGTGTGTTGGGGGCTACAGTGTCGTTAGAAAATAGAAGCCGCGTAGCGCCTCTAAGGTCCCCGTCGTGAATTTTTTCTTCAACCTTTCCAAACAGATCATATTTTTTGGAGTGGGGTTTAAGAGGGGTGGGGACGGGAATTGTCGGGGTCAATGTGTTGTTTTTTATCTTTTGTGTTAGCGAAATATTACTTGCATTGTTTTCAGGAACATGGAAAATTTTGTAAGCGAATGTTAAAAGATCATACCACGATGTTATATTGTTATTCCGGACGCACCCTATTATAGTCTCGGCCAAAGCTTCGGCTGCTGTAGCCCTGGCGCCGCGAGGTATGCGCTTTAATAGTGGTGTGGTTTGTTTTAGTTGACCGAGAAGAGTATGTAGCGGAATGGCATTGTTTGATGCTTGTGAGGAGCTGTGGTTTTGGAAAATGGTATGTGAGGTGCTAGGGTTTTGGGAATTGGTGTGAGAGGATACTGAAAGAACACGAACCTGGTGCACACGGGATTAGTGTATGTGGAGGCCTCTTGTGGATGTGAAAACCTTTTGACACACCACACAGCACTGCATGCGGGTCACCGGAAGATGTGCATATTTAAAAACACTAAATCTTGTAGGTATAAGTAGCTGGATAAAGTAACTAGATATAAAGTAAAGTAAAAATAAATATTTGACACTTATTAATATTTGACACAGCTCTCAAAATGATGGCGTTGGTCGACACGTAGACAGTTGTATGTGGGATGTGCGCATGTGCCCTGTTCGTTGCCGTGGGCGACGTAGTAGCTCACCAATAAGGGCTTGTTGCCCTAGGAAACTTGAAGTGTTTGACTGGTGTTTGACAACTTGGGAATGTCGGCGTTTTCATATGGGTTTTATATTGACGCAAAACAGCTGTTTGCTAGTCAGTCACACGCTGCCTTCACTTGCAGGGCTAAAATGCCGATATAGGAATATGTTGACAGGGTTCCGCAGCTAATTATTTCTTCTAATATTTTTTTAAATTTATTTTACTGCGGCCGCTATTGATTTGACGTGTGACGTATTGATTATTGTATTTAATTTGATTTATGACTTGTAATTTATTTGAATTTAATTTTGTTTTCCTTTTAATTTAATTTATTTTAATTTAATGTAATGTAGTCGCAGATCTGTATTCACTAACATAGTTTTTAAGAAAATTTGTTACTAACAAATATGGGTCAAAAAGCCTGAAATAAATTTTTCAATTTCAATATTTCCAAAAGTCATGCAAATTGGTCTTCGTTTATTGGGTGTCAAAATTTACTACTCTAATTCCTACACGTAAGGTAAGGATTGTAAAAATAATTCAACACTTAAACAGAAATCTAATAGGTTTTTATTTCAAATTAAAAAATCAATACAATTTACAATTCTTTTAACCAAAATGTTACTTAAATTATTTACAAAAAAGACAGTATTATAAATATTTCACTAGCCCTGAAACAACACATATTTATTCAAAAACTGCCTTTTGGAAATTCTTAACTTTAACTTTAGTAAATGATGTATGCACACATTGAGGTAACGTACAATAACAGCTTTAATTAAATCTGTCACATAGTAAGACGCCGGGAACTCCCTTAACTGATGGTATAAGTAAAATTGAATCAAACACGTTGGACCCAACAAACTGCCTCAGAATTTTAGCAATTAGTACACCTCTCTTGATATTCAACTTAACAAAAACTTAAAAGACCGGCATATTAATATTAAAAACGAAAGAATGAAGGTGAAGTTAGCGACACAACTGTTTAGCGTCACTAAATCTATCGAATTTTGCAGACAGGACTTAAAAATTAAAATCTTTTCGCAAAGTGAGCCTACTGAGAAATGTTTCATGGTTTTTAATAAACGTCTACGGCTAGTTACGGATTTACGGGCAGTTTAGTGAAATATGGCAAAACCTACCGAAAATCGACTTTCAATGGAAACTGATAGAATATACTGTAATAAACCTATGATTTTGATGTCGACCCATAAATATCCACCTTTTTAAGGCCTCAAAGTTTAGTACCCAGCGTCCCACTTTGTCGAATACATAAAAAAAATTTGTCGATATCATATTTGTGCCTGTTTTAGGGAAAAATTTCTGCTTTGTCGATATAGAGTTATGAGTAGTTTGTAATATAACAAATCATAAGCTATTTTTCGGTGAAAAAAATTATGCCTCTAAGTGCTATAGTTGTTTTTTTTTTTTAATTCGTCAAACCTGCAATAGTGAAAAAGCGACAATTGAGAAAACGTTGGTTAAAGTTTGGGACTGCAAAAAACACACTTTTACTTTGAAGTTATGGAGTGGTTAGTATCAAATGAATTGGCATACTTTGAGGATTTCAAATTAGTCAAAATCATGTAGTTTGAATGTTACGGAGGCTTGAACATAAAAACAGAACGAAAATATGTCAATCCTAAATATGGGTTTATTTTGTATATTTATAATACGATACGCAGATTTATAGTATAAGTTGTATTAGAAATGTATTCTCATGCTAAAAAAGATAGAAATAATTCTATGGATCCCTTTAGTTAGTTATTATGTCAAAAAGTTACTAAAAAAAAAATTGAAAAGTACAGCATAAAAAATACGAATAAAAATTAGCAGATTGTTTGACAAGGGGTTAAAATAAGTCATTATTTAACATTAAAATTGTATAATATTTCATGAAAAACTAAAAGTACATTTTGAGCAATTCTACCAGAAAATTTGGTCAATCTGATCAGGTTGGTTTGTGTGTTTTTAATTATTTGTAAAGAGTATGTAGTTGGCCGCATGTTTTTTTTTTCAGTGTCATTGAAATTTGTATGGGATTATATGGCTTTCTTTTAAGCCCTAGGGGCTAAATGTACTATTTTAGTCTCGCTTCGCGAAGCTAATATGACGTATTTTTTGAGCAGGAGAAGAGAAAATTCCGCTAAATAAAAACAGTATTATTTAAAAAATATAATTAACCGATAATTATAAAATAACATACCAACACGAAAAATAATACACCTATGTTTTACAAGCTGATTTTATACTTGTAGTAATTTTTTAGCGTATGTCCATATGAACGAAACCAAACCGTCAAAGTGGGACACTAAACTTGAGTCGGAATTAAATTCCGTTCAAATTCCGTAAAAAAATATCAAACAACCGACATTAGTATCAATGAATATTATCAATAACAAACCTTTATCTCATACATAAAATGGGATAAATATACCAAACGCATACATTTCACTGAACAAGTACTAAAGTTTAGTAAATCGACAAAATGGGACGCTACCTATACAAAATCACTCAACTTTATAATGCATAAAAAAGTACTTAGAATTTGATATTAATACTTTTTTTGCTTGATCAGTGTGTTTTTTAAGTAATATTGTGTTATATATTAAAATACACATGTTATTTGTATTTTTTTATGCTGTACTTTTCAATTCATTTTTTATTAACTTTTTGACATAACTAACTAACGGGATCCATAGAATTATTTCTATCTTTTTTAGCATGATAATACATTTATAAATACAACTTTAATGATAAATCTGCGTGTCGTGTTATAAATATAGAAAATAAACCCATATTCAGGATTGACATATTTTCGTTCTGTTTTTATGTTCAAGCCTCCGTAACATTCAAACTACTAAGGTTACATACATGATTTTGACTAATTTGAAATCCTTAAAGTATGCCAATTCATTTGATACTAACTACTCCATAACTTCAAAGTACAAGTGTGTTTTTTGCGGTCCCAAACTTTAACCAACATTTCCTCAATTGTCGCTTTTTCACTTTTGCAAGTTTGAAGAATTTTTAAAAAATAACTATAGCACTTAGACATATTTTTTTCACCAAAAGATAGCGTATGATCTGTAGTATCATTAACTACTCATAACTCTATATCGACAAAGTGGGAACTTTTCCCTAAAACAGTCACATATATTTGGTTTTTTGAGCATGGATCCAAACTTAAATTAGAAGAAGGAACTCCTATCCTAAAAAGTTTGCCAAAAACTGGTTTTCTTGGCTTTTTCAACTGCATAAGCACTCAAGCAATTGTCATCAAGGCACATTTAGATTTTTCCAACTTGTTAATTTTTTCTGCAAATTAAACACTTTTCTTTCGATTCCTTTAAAACCTGATCAACATTTTCCAGCTTCCTTTTCAGTCTTCGGCATTGTGTTTGCAATCTTTTTATTTTTAGTTTTTGTTTTTGTACTTTACCTTCAGCCCATCGTAACTTTGCCTTTAATTTTTGGTGTCTTAGCCTCGAGTAAGTTGGTGAAGCTAAAGTTACATTGTCATTTTCGGAACTAGGCGGACCTAGTAAGTCTATCGGATCTTGTTTGTTTTCATCGTCCCGAAGTAACACATTGTCTTCATATTCTTCTGCTGCTCTTTTTTTTGTTGTTTCAAATTCTTGGTTACAAATATTTTCTTCTAATCGTCGTTTTGTAGTCACTATACAACAATCATTGTCGATTATATTTAAATTGTCTTGTTTCTTTACATTTGTCAGAACATAAATGTTTAGAGTGGGAACAGCCTTATTCTCTAAAAATCTTCTGCCCCTTTCTGTCACGAGCAAATCATTCTGACTAAAATGTGCAGAACAAATGGTGCTAATTTTTGTTGGCATCCAGTTTTGCCTTCCCGTTGCATCAATCCATTTTTCTTTTATAAAAGGATCTTGCGGAAATCTGTAAAGTGTATTGTATAACGACAATAATGTTAATTTTTTGTGCGGTCAGCTGCAGAGCAACCGGACTCTCCCTGCATAGAATTTTGTATGTTGGGGGGTCACGTTTTTCTGCAGCTGACTGTACATAAAAATGTATACGTAAGAGAGTTAAATGACTAGTAGCTTCAGATACCATAGTAAAAAAATACAGCGAATTTCAAAAAAACAAGTTATTCATACAAAACTTTTTTTGTGCTGTGTTACGTTTCTTTTATAAACTGGAGCCATATAAACTAGTTACATGCCTAGATATACCTCATGTGATTGTATATGCAAAGTTTCGTTACAGTCCAACATGTAGTTTTAAAATGAGAACGAAAGTCCGTTTGTATGGGAAGGTGAAATTCGGCCGAGCTTGCCGGGGACTCTTAAAACCAGGTTGGAAGCCTGCTTGTTATGCGGTATAAATAAAAAAACCAGCCGTTGTTTTATTATCTTGTTGTTATAGCGGCAATAAAAATACATCATATGTGAAAATTTCAACTGTCTGGCGGTTCATGAGATACAGTCTGGTGACAGACGGATGGACGGACGGACAGCGAAGTTTTAGTAATAGGGTCCCAAACCCTTTTGGGTACGGATCCCTAAAAACTAAAAAAAAATTGCTTGGGTAAATCAGTGTACAGGTACACATTTTTTGATTGTGTACGCTCCGAAAAGTTCTAGATATACACAAAAACCATGCAGATGCACATTTATCTACATCAAGTTATTCCACATTTGTGAAGTAAAACTATCGTAAAAATCGAATTATCGATATCGATACTTTATTGACTACACCTCGCACTAGTTAAGTAGCGCGAAACGGATGCAATCTTCTAGAATGTTCTATAACTATTATGACAGATGAAATTCGATCTTACACTTACATAAGTTTGAATTTTGTATCGTACAATGCCAAAAAATGAGGAACGTAGGCAAAATTTACATAAAAATTAAAATTTAATTAAATAACACTTACCGATGATAGGAAATGCCACCATTAGCTAGATTTTTTGTCCGACTAGCATTCCCGCACTCCAGAATGGAGCAATATGGCATATTTGCCCTTGTTTTTCAAGCTTACTTTATTGAAAATGGCTTGTGCGTCTGTCACGAATAAGCGGTGGCAGCGTACTTGAGCGCGGAAGAGCACTGCAGTGCCTATCGTATCGTTGGCACGCGTGCCACGCCTACTTTAGGCTTCTACTGTTGTCTCTGTCTAATTTGGTCTGTCTATCTCATTGGTGATCTGCTTCGTGCACCGAGTATCTAGTATTAAAACTATATGCCGCTTTAAACTAAACATTACCGATATTGTAACTAAATATTAACGGATTCAATACTTCGTTGATAGGATATGTATACTTAAATCCTAAAGATCTTTGTTATTATTAAAAGCATTGAATCACAAAGAGATCGTAGTATCATTTATATTATGACAAGTAAAAGTGAAAATATAAAATAAAATAATCTGTGGTGAAAATACAACGAATCTGAGTACCATAGAGTATATAGTAATACCATAGACTTTTATAAAGCTAGTTTCACGCGACTTGTACAATTCTCAACACTATGGTAACAAAGTGGAATGGTTGCAATTTAATAATAGTTCTGATAGATGCCGGTTTTAATTTTAACCCTCTGAGCGCAAAAGTCGGCAAATCACGTCAACGGAAAATTGTGCATCAGACGCCACGACGTCATTTAATGATTATTATTATTATTTGATAGACTCTGGCTTATGAAAGATGAGACTGAGGGGCTACTCTGAAATTCAAAAGGTGAGAGCGAGAGGGATGGAGCGTTCCGAACTTCAAATATCGAATTTCAGATAGCCCCCTCTGGATTCAACCGCGAAATTTAAAAATGTAGCTGCTGTGTCCCTGTATGAGCTAGAGTTAAACAAATTCATTGCATTTGTCACTAAGTATTAAGTTATTAGTTAATGAGAAAACCATTCAAATTTTTTTATATCTACCTCATACGGGCACACCGCAGCTACATTTTTAAATTTCGCGGTTGATTCCAGTCAATTATTTCATTATCCAGACTCTACGGTATCATACAATCGGTTATTGATTGGCATGTGGCGCACGGTTTCCCGTCAACAAGCTGGGCGCTCAAAAGGTTAAATATTTTAAATTTCGCGGTTGATTCCAGTCTCATCTTTCATTAGCCAGACTACGATTAAAAGCTCATTCATGTAACGAACAGTAAACAAAAAGATTTTTTCGAATAACTATAAAAAGAACCAAGATATAAGCCATCAAACATTTCATTCTATCTCTTTATAGCAAAAAAGAATTTAATATGGAGTTTATATGGCCGGAGTGCACTATGACGTAACAGTGCACGTCGGACCTCTCTGTCTAATTAGCAGTTTAAAATGCCTACATATCTTGCGTATTTCTTGGCCGATTTAAATTTTACTTTCACATTTTGAAATCGTTTTTCATCTTTTGATATTCAGTTAAGAAAAGCGATAAAAACATTCATGCTTGTACCCTATTGCTTATTGGTTGGCGTGTGGCGCACGCTTTCCCGTCAACAACTTGGGCGCTCAAAAGGTTAAATATCTATAGCATTTATAAAATGTGCGCCTGCAGACGGACTCGTCGCTACTATTATGACCCCTAGACACATTATAAAGTATTCGTTTTCATAGGTCTTGCCCTTGGCTTCTTTTTTTAAGTCAGTTTTGACAACGTGCTTGACGGACCAATATATTTTGACCGGTGATCTAGAACATGTACAGTTACTAGAGGCGCTACTTTGAAATTCGATATTCAAAGTTCGTATCGCGCCATCTCGCTCACTCAAGTACAGTTTAATATGAGAGCGAGAGGGATGGAGCGATACAAACTTCGAATATCACATTTCAGAGTAGCCCCTCAGCATTAATATCCATAACAAAGCGCGCATAAATATCTGACTCTACTCTATTTCTAGGGCCGTTCGGCGCATCGGCTGATAAGGTACAATACGCAAAATACTAACTGCACATGTGCAAACAGTTAAGATATACATACGCAAAACCTACATTATGATTATGACAAACGTACGGTACGGAAAATGTACTTACGCTGAAAGCACATAATCATTATCATAATTTTCATATGTACATTTAATTGTTTGTATATACTGTTATAGGATACTTTTTACCCGACTGCGCTGAAGAAAAAAATAGGGGTAGTGACTTTTTCTCCTCCGCGAACTTAGTTGAAGAACAGGCTCCCTCTAGTATAAAATAAAACACTGTTTCATAACAAATGTGTATATTAAGTATTTTCTTAAAAATAAGCAACTGTTATCGGAATAGCTTTACCTCATAACCGGATACGAGAACATGAAAGTGGTTTAACATGACGTACTCGCATTTAAATGCAACAAAGTTACAAAAAAATAGCAAATCATATTATGTTCTACTGTACTGTTCCTTTACTCGCAGTTCACACTGAGTTTGTGGCCACTTTTAAATATTTGAATTACGAATGGTGTAAAAAAAACAAATCTTATCTATGGAATTAAATCGTTTTTGGCGGGAAACCAATATTTGCATTGAATTTTTTTTTCTAAATTGTGATATTTTCAATCCCAAAATATGAGTAGTTTTACCTTACTCAGTTACAACTTTATAGGCTATTTTATTATATTTTAGATAAATAACCTATATGTTGCTTTGGTTACGTTTTCTGAGTGACTCTTTAAAACTACTACTTAAGCGGTATAACATTTATTCTAGCCAATAGGGAATATGCATGAATTATTTATGCTTTATTAAAAGCTCAAACATGTAACAAACCGTAGTTTTTTTTTTTATCGAATAAGTATAAAACTAACCAAGATATAAGCCATCAAACATATCATTCCATCTATTTCTAGCAAAACAAAATTTAATATGGAGTTTATATGGCCGGAGTGCACTATGACATAACAGTACATGTCAGACCTCTTGTCAAATCGCTAAATTAGTAGCTTAAAACGCTTATATCATGCGTATTTCTTAGCCGATTTTATTTTATTTTAACTATTTGAAGTCGTTTATACGGTATTTTGATATTTTGTTAAGAAAATCGATAAAAAAATCATGAATTTTCAAGGGCCCATCTCGTCAGCGTGTTAATAACCCAGATTATTTGCGTTTTTCTATGTCTCTGTCTCTTTTGTCTCCTGAGTTACGAGACCAAGTTACTAGAAAATGTTGATCCACCCACTTAATAAATAAACATCTAGTTACATTAAAAAATAGTGACACATGTCAATGGGGAATGGATGAAAATTAAAAATCTGTAATTTTTTTCTGACAATAAGGAGGCTTATTCCTACCTATAAACAAAACTACAAAATTTTTGAAAATTTTATCCATTCCCCATTAAGTAATCTACAAAATAATTTGTCTTTTTTTTGTGATAGATTGCGTAATCTCATAGATGATAGAATAATTACATTTATTGTCGTATAAATGTTATTATTGGAGATCCTTCCATATTCCAATAATTCACTTTTTTAATTTCCTTTGTTCTAGACTAAGTTTGTTTAACCTTATACCAAATTACAAAAAAAACCCATTCATTTCATTCATAGTATGCTTCGATATTTTGTGACAATTATTTTGATATTAGGATTTGGGTGAACAAGCGAGTAGGTTTCATTTGGATTAAATTTCATAATATCCAATTAATTCAAATACCCAAATAATTTAGTGTCTAAATGCGTACAATTCAAATAGACTATTTTTTAATAACTTAGTGGCAAAATGCCTAAAATTCAAATAGAATATATGGATGCTAGTAAATGTGTCAATTCAATGCGCGGTTTTTTTATTTACGCATTATGAGACATAGACCTTTTGGCTTTCAGGTGTTTTGCATTTGAGATATTCTAAAATACTGTCACGTTGATAATTTAGTGTTTTAATCATTTGGAGATTTTGAATTTATAATTTATAATATGACATTCTATCATTCTATGAACACATCAACTCAATATTTAGAATATTTAGGAATACTGGGACATTGCAAGTTCAGATTTAGTTTGAATAATGATTAAGGCATCATGAAATGAAACCAACTTGAACAAACTCCTGTTGCCTAGGTAACATTTTCTTTTAGAAGGTACAACACCTATAATATCATTTTTTTATGGTAAAACACAATTAGAATAATTACAATTTGATCAAAATTTCTAAGCCAGGTTCAGGGACACTTCACATATCCATAAACTACAAAATAACTTAATTAAGTATTAAGAAATTTTCAAAAATATGTACCTCAACGTGACAAGTTTGCTTTTCCTGATATAATAGGGAATGTATATCTGTTCTTTGCTAAAAAGAAAAACAGTTTTTATCAGTTTATATTAGTTAATATAATAAAACTAAAGGTCTTCAAGCCTTCAAATGAACATACATACTTACTGCTTCCACCTATTGGTTTTTACAATATATTGTTGACCAAAACAATATATCGTCACAATACAACTGGGGTCCTATAGACAAGGATGTCTTTATAGTCTTTATAAACGCGGGGGCCCATGGGCACTCAAGAATAAG
The DNA here is from genome assembly GCA_905404275.2 of Hedya salicella. NCBI lineage: Eukaryota > Metazoa > Arthropoda > Insecta > Lepidoptera > Tortricidae > Hedya > Hedya salicella. The sequence continues at coordinate 48,628,088 of FR990097.1, read as the reverse complement.
GGCAATTGAGCATTGAAATATGGGTGAGCCCAGAGTACCCAAAGTGGAAAAGAGGCAGGCTATCAATATGTATGCAGTCGCTTACATATTCCCAATATTAACATTGTCACGGACAGAAATATTAAAGCAGCTCCATACAAATTAATTCATTTCTATCCTGCTGTATCATGACGATAATATTGTGCATATTCTTAAAATATACATGCATTGCTGTGACATAACATTAACTTACAGATTACTAAAACAAGCTAAATTTGTTGGTTTTTCACAAGTGGACAAAAAAGTAGTCTTTTGTTTTACATAAAGAGGGTGAATAGGATCTTTACTCAGTCAAGACATGATTGAATATAGCTAAGTCATTGTTTTTATATTGATAAACAATCTAGGAAACCGGAATATCTTGATCTTTGATCCTACTTTGTGCTTGATAAAGAAACATAGTTTGTTTTTAATCTGATCATTGTAGCAATGTAACAAACATACTTACATTGGTTACTTTATTGCTGACTTTACCATCAAAGTATGTGATGATGATGTTTCACCATTGATGCTATAACTTTAATATCAATCTACTGTCTACATTTTAGGGAGTATAATATAGGAACCGGGATCATTCGTCCTTCCAAATGAAACCACTTAATCGGAACACACCGCTCATGTCCCAATTGAAAATCCTTTCACCAGGCTTGGAACCCCCAGCTCCAGCAACCACTACTAGTGGCATGAAATGCTCCGCGGCCCGAGGAGGATGAGCATCTGAAGCACCCAATGCCTTCCTCCATGCCAACAAGCCTTCTTTCCGTTTCGTTTCCTCGGCCGTACAAACTTTATTTAAATAATCATCAAATTCCTTATTAATAACTCGGCCAGCCCCCCGACTGCTGAAGAACTCTCTCATATTATGGTAGGACATACCGGAACCGATCACAGCAATACCCTCCTTTCGGAATTGGTGCAATGCTTGACCGAGCTTGTAATGTTGCTCGGGATCTTGATTACTCAATACAGAGACTTGAATTATTGGTATGTTAGCTTCAGGATTGATAAGCATCATCGGAACAAAGACTCCATGGTCCCAGCCACGATCGGGGTCCAGCCGAGACTCAATACCACTTTTTTTCAAGGCGTTGTGAATTCGGTCAGCTAGCTTCGGATCACCAGGAGCGTCATACGTATACTTGTATGTTTCTGGCGGGAAACCGTAATAATCGAAGTACAAATCATGATGGCTGGCAGACGATATGGTGACTTTGTATTCCTCCCAATGCGCGGTGACAAGTATAATGGCTTTTACATTTTTAAAGTCCACATGCTTCTTCAAATCTTCACGTAAGAAATTCGTGAGTCCTGCATGGTCCTCGTCCTCCAATAAAGGCATAGGGCCCCCTCCGTGGTTCACAAATAAAGCAGGGGCAACGAAAACCATTTTCCGGGCACTAGTGAAGTGACGAATTATATTCATAGAAAGCAATGACATAAACACTATGAATGCTACTTGTAGCAGTATCGTGAACGTATTGAGGATAAGCATATAGCTGAATCACTGAGGTCACTTCATAAACATAAATGATGCAATTAAGGAATGAGTTCAATAACAAAGTTAATGAGTCTTGTGATTTCTTAGAAAAAGAAACAATGTGTGTGATACGATACTTCAATGTTTGAGTAAACGTCACGATGACATAACGAGTTTTAAAAAAAATGTTTTTATGACCATGGATTCAATGTACTTCAGTCGAAATCATAAGTGTTACATTTAACTTAGAATAAGAGATAGTTTAGAAAGTAATAAACATTAAGATTCATATGCAATAGTATTTCTAACAGCGAGATTTTACAATAATTAATGTCCTAAATGCTAGAATTTATATTACTTATAGTAATAGTAACAGCAACAATACTCCTGTCTACAAAGTATAATTATATTTTTTCTACAGTGTTAACGCTTAGAAGCTACCAATCAATGTGCTAGATTGTTTACTTCTTTTCTGTGATACTATTTCCTTGAATTTTTTGCCGCTGTATAAATAGATTATTTTCCTTGGTAACATTTCATGATAAATGTCATTAGGGGACCGCTCAGAACCAAAATGATAAAAACCGGTAGTTTACTTTCAACAGGTGTTCATTAATAACCAGACTAAAAACAAGACAGCAAAAAACATTGTCAGGGTGATAAATTAATATGTATAGTCAGAAGTCATTCGTGGTCACTAATCAATTGAACCCTTCTTGATTTTGAACAAAGTATGTCATACATTATTACAAATAAAATCTCTGTTTCGGAACGTATACATAATTTTGTGATTAGTGATCACTTCCATTAATAGTTGTCAGATTCAGATTAATAATGAATCAAAACAATAACACACACCCATGATTAATTAATTCCTAGTTGTTTGGTTATTCCAATAAATAAGAAAACTATTCTTAAATGTAAGTGACGCTATACGCTAATACTCTATCTATTGTTTGCTTTATGTAAGTATGCAGTTGTTATTCTAGATGGTAAGCATTTTACAAAGACCCAACTAATCCAACTTTTATTTGCTAATAGTTAATATAATGTCATATAATATATGCTACATTATATTCGTAATGCTGATGAAGTATTACGAAACGTTACTTGGTTAAAACTGAGGAAAATATATTGTGGATTCATAATTTTGAGTTGTAACTTGTATATATTGTATATGACTATTACGCGACTGCAAGAACGTACAACCGCCAGGCTTTAAATCATATAAAATAATATTGTTTAGGGGTGAGTTTTTTTGTCAAAACAAGCTAAAAAATAAATTTAAGTAGCATAAGTAAATTATGACGCTACATGCGTTGATACACTAGCGCCGTCGCATCTGCCACGGACCTCAGCAAAGGCCTGCGCATTAGCCGAGGTGGCCGAAACACGTACAATAATTGAAATACCAGGGTCTCGGCTCCTAATACCATTTTATGCCATTCAGCGTCGAGACCCCGGGCCCGTGGGGTCCATGCGCCTGGCTCCTTTCCATGGAGCTATCAAAACAGTACACCACAGGCGATCAAACGGCTGGCAGCTACCTCGCTCAGCGTATCAGTATCGCCATACAGTGAGGAAATGCTGCCGGTATTTTTGGCACCATGCCACGGGGGCCCTTTTTAGATATAATTTAATTTTTAGCTTTACTTTTAGTTATGTATATCTTCTGCTGGCCCTCATATTGTGTACAGTAAATTTTACTTTGAATATTAGCAACTTCCAAAAACCCAATATGGCTGGCGTAGGTTGAAATCACATAATTACTTTGGGAAGTTAATGTAGTTGTAATACCTTATAATAATGATAACAAAGCCCTTTATTCTGGAATTAGTATTTACATTAAGTTGTAAATCTATTCTAATAAGATATATTTGTTATAGTATATCTCTAATTTCAGTGTGCCTTTTGGCATAGGCCTCCTCCAATGACTTCCACTGGCTTCTATCGTTTGCAACCCTTCTCCATTTTGCACTTACAGTCAACTTCAAATCGAACAGTCCGCTTTCTTGCTCCGTCCCTCGGGAACCATTCCTTTATTTTCTTGGTCCATTGGGTAGGTGTAATACCTTAACAGAATTAAAATATTTTCATAAAGTATCAATGTTTCTAATTAATTCACCCTTGGGCCATGGGGTCCAAGTACAGATTTGCAAATTGCGGAAACTTTCCAAAATACTTAAAAAAGGTCTTTTAAACATGTAAGTTAACACTTTACTTGAGGCCTTTTTTAAGCATTGTGGAATATTTCCACAATTTGCACATCAGTAGATCCAAGAGCGTGGATCCTTTTTAAAAAGCTCCAAAACCGGGTTTTCAACACCACTGACAACCAAAGAGCTTAGTAGCTTTCTCACCCAACATATTAGCATAAAAATACAGTGAGGAAATGCCGCTTGCATATTTGCAACCATTTATTTAATCTTTATTGCACAAAAGAATAAGTTATTGTACAAAAGGCAGACTTGATGCCATAGGGCATTCTCTATCAGTCAACCTTTAGGCAAAGCAGATAAATTGTGGATGGTGCAACTAATTTATAAAGAAAAATATTTAGACACATTCATATAGTACATATAAGATATACTTTTACAACGTAAATTTAATTCGGATTATTCAGAACAATGATACCGCGACATCCACTAGGATCACCCAGGTGATCTCAGAGGCTATATTCATCCAATACGATCACCTGGGTGATCAGGTCAGATGATCCTAGTGGATATCGCGAATGATACTAGTTTACTATTCATTTTATGGTATAGATATTAAATACAGTTGAGAATTGATACATTCCATCAGTATAAAGTCCAACGTCGGTTTTCATATTGTGATAGTGATGGTGTGGTATGGGGATTGTCAAATACTTCAGCGGATTAGAACAAAAAAATTATAGGTATTACGTTGGGCCAGTCTCTTCTTCACATCCAAGAGCTTTGATATGTCTTCTTGAGCCTCTCAGTGGTACTGTTTTAAGATATAAAAATTTTAGAAACTAGTTTAATTTTTGGAAGTTATTTTTAATTTAAATTAAATAATTAATACAGGAAGGAGTGCAAAGATTCAGATAATGTCAATTTAGGTATTTCAGTCATACTTCGGCTTGTGCCAACTGCCAATGATGTAATGCTAGCATATAAGAATACTCATCTTTTACCAGTACCTAATTAATTAGTTCTTTAATAAAATAAGCAACAAATAAGACGGCTCAACATACGATATCTGGCATCAAGTTCATGGTTCATATTATCATAGAATGACGTCACGTTACCAAATATCAAGCTGCGGAAACGCGAAAAAAAATCATCACAGATTGCATACAAGTTCCCAATTTCAAGAGGCCACGAAGTATATTTTGAGATAATGACGTGTGTTCATTTGCACATGCAGATTTTGAAAAAATATGACCAATGAATTCAATGCCTTATGTTGTACAGTTGAGCCGTATTTTTCGCTGCTTATTTTGTGGAAAGAGGCATAGTAGAATTTTACTAATGTAAATACGTGAGCCCAAAGGTCTGAGGGGCCGCAGGGTGACCTCATCCAGAAACTTACTATACCCCTAAGTAAAGCGAGGCCGAAATCCGAGCTTCCGCGTAGCACCGAAGGTGCAGCCCGTCACAATCGGCTCCCACCTATGCGAGTCCAAGAGTCCGAAGGGACTGGATGAGCTCATCCAGACATTAACTATACCCTCATGAAGCCTGATATTGCACAGTCCATCCAAAAAGACTGAATAAAAAATATGACCCACACAATTTTTTTTCAGATCCTAACAACAGGCGGAATCAATATACAAAGCTGAATATACTTGAATGTAAAGATGAAAACTAATACCCTAAAGTCAATTGATTGTTAATCTTAAAATCATCAAGATAAATGAAATTTAAAAAAAAATCAATGAGTGACACCCGAAACAAAATGTACCGATTGGATGATGTCACGAAACACCGGATTATATTTTTAAAGGAAGAAGGGTACACCGTCACGGAAATAGCTGAGTCATTAGGACTAACGGTAGGAAATATCTGTACTATTATAAACTTGTAAAATGAAATGTCTGTACAGTCAGCATCAAACAGTTCGTAGCGACCAAAGTAGCCAAATATATCGGGAACAGATCTTTATTTGCATAGCAGTAAGGGTGTGTTACGAAATATTTAGCCACTGACTGCTACCAACTATGGTGCTTGCTGTTCACCAGTGGTGTGGCGTCAAATATGTTGTGGGTAAAGCCGGAGTATGTTTTCTCTTCGGTTTTCTTTAAAAGCAGTAAGTTTGAGTACTTGGGTGAATAAACTTTAGACCCACACAAATCTGTTCACAACTTTTAAACTTCGCTGTAAAAAAAATGCCTTTAAATAATGGTTTCTCTTTTTTTTATTTATCGTGTCCGTTACAACGTTGAATGTCCCTGTCTGTTGAAACTAATAAACAGGAAAATATCATATTATAAGCCCGATTTCTTGGTAACTCCGGGTACATTTTTGGTAACGTCAGAGCCGAAAGTGTGGGTCTAAAAGTTGATTCACCCAAGTAGGCAAATGCCTTAAAGTAGGCAAGCCGATGAAAATCGGGTTTTGTTAACGCCACGCAGGGGCGTATTTTGAAATTTGGCGCCCCGGGCCAATAAAGTTTGCCGCCCCAGAAGTTAAGGAAAAAACCGGCCAAGTGCGAGTTGGACTCTCGCACCGAGGGTGGCTACGCCGCCCCTAGCTGTTTGCCGCCCCGGGCCATGGCCCCCTTGGCCCTAGGGTAAATACGCCCCTGACGCCACGCCACTGACGTAATAGAAAGATATTAAAATAAAAATGTTTTTGAGGTAACCTTTTGTTACAGTTTTTGAGGGTAATCTCTTGTTATATTTTTAAGATGTTACATGAAACTCTTCGTTCCATTTTGCAGCGGAAGACGGTGTATCTATGGTGGCACCGCTACGAGCAGGAAGGCGTGCTAAAGAACCACGTATCATTCGGGAGGCCGAGGAAGACCTGTGCTTATGATGACCGGAAAATCGTTGAGAAAGTTCAGGTGAGGTTAAATGTTTACCTTAGCGAGAATACCTATTATCTATGATATTATAAAGTTGTAAAAATGAAATGTCTGTACACTGATGACTGTACTGGTCACTGAATCGGTTTCTCTTTTTAATTTTTTGTGTGTTTGTATGTGTCGTTGTGGCTTCATCACGCAAAGTCGCCTAAACCGATTTAACCAATTTCTGGCAAACGCGTAGCGGAGTATATCCAGATGATTATAGGATTTTTACCCACCTACGCTGAAGAAAAAAAGGGGGGTTATGACTTTTCCCCTCCGCGTACGAAGTTGCGGGCATCTTCTAGTTATATATATTTTTTCATATTTTTTATTACAAGATTTTTAAGTAGAGGGGGGGGGGGGGGGACTATTTATTTTTAGTAGTTATTCGGAGCGATTATTTCCGAAAATATTCACTAAATCAAAAGAAAAATTAGAAACCACGAAATATTTTTAAAAGAACTCGAAAGCCACACATTCCTTTTTTTTGAAACATTTTCTTTTTCACTTTCGTTTAGGTACATGTATGGAATGTGCTCCCATTAGTAATATGTTTTGTTATTTAACTATCAAACTAAGTAGCGGCTTATATTAGACCCCTATACTACAAATTACATCAATATAATCTTGTAGTTTTTGAGTAAAATGCCTTTGACATACGGACGGACGGACGGACGGTCATGACGGAAGTATAAGGGTTCCGTTTTTGCTATTTTGGCTACGGAACCCTAAACATTGCATACCTTAAATATATAGTATATTTAGGTATTTAAGTCTAAGTACATCTGTTTACATAACATTCAATCTCGCAATTGAAACATTTCATATTCTTTTATATACAAAGATCTAAATAATAAAACAATTTCAAGACTCCAACTGGATTTAAACCAGTGCCTTGTGTCTTTTGGGGGCGCGCACCAGCAAATAAGAATATTTTTATTGACTATCCCATGCTCACAAACGGTATTGAACCTTTAAGTCTAAGGAGAGACTTCGCCTCTTTATGTGTGTTCTACCGCTTGTATATTGGGCTGTGTTCCGAGGAATTGTTCGACATGATGCCTACAGCCACCTTCTACCATCGCACCGCTCGCCATCGGCAGGGTATTCATCCACACACCTTGGAACCAAAATGGTCGCGTACCGTACGGTATCAAAGGAATTTTCTACCGCGCACACTCCGTATGTGGAATGCCGCGGTTTTCCCTGGAGGTTCCAATATGGGGTTCTTCAAGAGGGGAGTGAATAGGTTCTTAAAGGGTCGGCAACACGCTTGTAATGCCCCTGGCGTTGCAAGCGCTCATAGGCTGCGGTGACTGCTTAACATCAGGCAGGCCGTACGCTTGTTTGCCAACTTAGTAGTATATAAAAAAAAAAGAATATAGTTTCTTAGTGAAGAAATTCGTGATGGTAAAACATCGTTGAAGACACGTTTGGCTCAGTGGGTTGCACAACGGCCTACAAAGCTGGCGGTCTCGGGTTCGAATCCCGGCCAGGGCAAGTGTTTGTGTGATGAGCACGAATGTTTGTTCCTGGGTCTTGGATGTTTTCTATGTATTTAAGTATTATAATTTATCTATATATTATGTATATCGTCGCCTAATACCCATAGTACAAGCTTTGCTTAGTTTGGGACTAGGTCGATTTGTGTAAGATTGTCCCTAATATTTATAATTTACCAGAAGGTGCAGCTTTCTCAGCGGGGGAGAAAAAACATAACCCTCTTTTTTACTCCAGCGTAGTCGGAAAAAAAGTATCCTATAACCATTTGGAGATGCCTAGCTACCCGTGTACCGAAAATAGTTGACATCTGTTAAGCCGTTTTGGCGTGATGAAGACTACAAAAAAAAAATATTTTCCGAATCAGTGACCTTCAAATAATCCACTACAATATATATTTTTAATATCTTTTGTGTTACAGACATTTATTTATTACACCTTTATAAGGTTATATACCTTTCAATACAAATAGGTACAGGGGTCAAGGCGAATGGATAAATTCGATGTGTACGTCACAGTGCTCGCTAGTGAAAGGGCAACACACCTGACGCGTAATCAGGAAGTACCGGGTTCGAGTCCTGGTGTGACCACGGGCGAGAGCAATCGTATTTTTCTTTGCGCTTTGATTTGTATCTATATCACAATAACTTTATAATAGTTTAGATTTATTTCAGGGTACAGGATTTTCGTAAAAATCAATTTTATTTTATGTTTATTTCAGGAGGGAGGCCGCGTAACGACCTCAGATCTGGCTCACAACTTCTCTGTATCAGCCTCCACCATCCGCCGCCGTCTACACGACCTAGGGGTCCAAACGACCGCCGTCAGAAAAGCCACCCTGTCCCCCAGACACAAGACCCAGCGACTAAACTTCGCAAAAAAATATCTAGACCACGATTTCTCTAACGCTATCTTTGTAGACCTCAAAACTGTCAATTGTTTAGACGGAAAAGTGTCGTTGGGACGGAAGAAAAAAAGCCGTCTTAACTTTAAAAATCTAGGTTTTAGTATGAGTTTCTGGGGCTGGATTTCATCCGCAGGTAGCGGGCAGCTGAGTGATGTGAAAAGTCGATTAAGTTACAACGATTATATAAGTATTTTGCAGGATATTATGATACCAACCGCTAGTGCTGTATTGCAAAGCAATACTATACAGTTTGTTCAAGATGGTGGGGCGTCGTATAGATCAAGATTTGTTAGGGAATGGATTAAGAAGCAGGAGAATTTGGTTGAAATCGCTTTGCCTCCGAAATCGCCGGATTTAAACCCGGTGCAAAATGTCTGGGATAGAATAGTTAGAGCGTGGGACGGGGAGAAAGTTAAGGATTTCACAAGTTTAAAACAACATGTGTTAGAGTTGTGGGACTCCCATAAGGGTACGAGTTTGTGCGCTGAACAAGTTGCATCCATGAGGCAGAGATTGCAGAGTGTTATTAATGCTGAAGGAGGCTACACGCAATTTTAATATATACTATATTTTTAGGGTTTCGTACCCAAGGGGCTATTCATAAATTATACGTCATTTCAAATTGGGGGTGGGGGGTCTGGACATCGGATGATAATAGCATGACGAAGGAGGAGTGGGGGGCATTCCCAAGATGACATCTTTCGCATCTTTAAAAAGTGCCTCAATGAGTTAAAAAGGAATGAAATTCGTGTTTGTATAAACTGTTGCTAATAACACATTTTATTTGGTGGGGGGGTCCAAAAATAGATAACGTAATTTATGAGCAGCCCCCAAAGGGTAAATCGGGACTATTACTAAGACTCCGCTGTCCGTCTGTCACCAGGCTGTATCTCATGAACCATGATTGAAATTTTCACAGATGATTTACTTCTGTTGCGGCTATAACAACAAATACTAAAAACAGAATAATTTGAATATAAAATGACCGAACACCGCGTAGATTTTGTTTAGGAGTAGGATGATCAAGAAGGAAGGTGGTCATACGAACTCTGTAATAAAATAACGCAATCCTACCGAGTTTGGGCTCTTTAGAATCGTCTCGGTGAGTAGTTGATGGGTGTTGAGAGAAAAGTAAAGTCGGCAATAACAGCTTTAGACATTTTTTTTTGAGAGAAACTTAATAATTATGCGGGCTATATGGTGCAATGTGAAGTTTTATTTTGGCGAAAAAAGCCTTTCTCTAATAGAACTCTGTTCAGTGCAGAACGCGGGCGTCACTGAATGAGCAATAAGTATTATTAAATAAAGTAAGTAAACAACTTATGAACGAATTAAGATATGTTTAGTTATGGTAATAAATAGATTAATAATATGATATATGGGTAGTTCTTCATTTTTACCGATACTTAATGGCTCCATCCTAAAAATGTGAAACGGTGCACTGAAGCCTTTCACGCAAATTTTGAGAAAACGAAGTGCAAATCAGTCGTCATAATTGTAATGATTATTCAACCCTCTAGACCGCATTCGAATCGTCGGTTACCAGCTCATTTTAGGTCGACTTGGCTCCTTGGCACTGCATTGAGATGTAGCCTCAATCTGCATTTTCTATCGCTTGTATAACGGGGAGTGCTCCGAGGAATTGTTCGGATTGTACCCTGCCGCTAAATGCGAAAGTGTGTCTGTCTGTCTATCTCTCTGACGACCGATTTGGCTCAGTGAGAGTAACGTTGCCTGCGAAACTGAGGTCCTGGGTTCAAATCCCGGTAAAGGCAAATATTTGTGTAATGAGCATAAATATTTGTTCCTGAGTCTTGGATGTTTTCTATGTATATAAGTCATATATCTATTAAATATATCGTCGGCTAGTACTCATAACACAAGCCTTATTGAGCTTACCATTGGGCTACTTCGATTTGTGTAAAATTGTCCCGTAATATTTATTATCTGTCTGTCTGTCTGTCTGTCACCTGTTCACGCTTAAACCGCTGAACCGATTTAGATGAAATTTGGTATGGAGATAGCTTGAGTCCCGGGGAAGGAAATAGACTACTTTTTGTCCCGGAAAAATATCTTTATCCGCGATAAACGAATTTAAAGCGGACGAACTCGCGGGCAGAAACATTGAAACAATTACGTTTTCATATGACATCATAAAGTTTCAAAGTCTCAAACTTGTGATATCGCGCGCTGTTCAGAAAAATATTGTCGGTAATCGGTTAAATTTAGTTAAAATATTTAGTGCTTCTAAAAGTTAAGGCGGCTACTTACAAAATAAGGATATTATTTATGCAAATAACTTATCACAATTGTAAATATTTTTTTTGTTTAGTAGAAATACAACGTCGAAAATCCGTTTCTGAGGCTTATTTTTTACCAAAAATACGGAAGGGCTCTTAAGAGGTTTATGAGGGACAAATTAAATGTCGGTAAAAAGGACGAATTACCCACGTGAGTGTGTATCTGCAGCAAGTTCACTTAACTGAGACATATATGGTGTGGAACCAATTCCATCACGACCTTTCTCGCGCGACTCATATTATGCTAAACATATAATACACAAAGAGGTTACTCCGAAACTCAAAGATCGAAGTTCGTATAGTGCTGTCCCTCTCGCTCTCATGTTATGCTCTATTTGAGTGAGCGAGATGACGCCATACTAACTTCGGATTTCGAAGTAGGCCCTTAGGCTGTATATTATATGTCTACTGTATCAGAGGTCGGAATAGGTAGTGCCTATTACCTGAACTTCGCAGGAGGACTTAATTAAGAGTTGTATAACCACCAAAAATAATAATACATTTTTATTAAATGTGGCATTTCCCGGATTAGTTAATTACTACTAATAAATCACTGGGTCAGATTATTCATGAATAACAATTGTCTAATGCAGAAAATTCAAATACAGATGTAGTGAATAATCATTTCCCGTCGTATTTTCTAGGAAATGTTCGTATTCGTCTTACTACTTCATTCAAACTCAGTACTCATCAAGACAACGTAGGCGACGGTTGCATTGCGAGACGAAGTATCGATTTAGAGTGGTTAATACCACAGGATTTATTTAAGTTAGTATAAGTCCTTTTTAATAGTCATGTTAGAACATAATATATTTTTCGGAATCCTTGGCGTCGATCTAGAGGGTAAGGCTAAATTAGCCTCTAAGAAGCTCGGCGTGCTCAACAGATCGAGACAGTATTTCACTCCGGCCCACCTCCTACCGCTTTACAAGGTGGAGGTCCGCCCGCACATGGAATACTATTGTCATCTGTGGGCTGGGGCTCCCAAGTACCAGCTTCTCCCTCTAGACCGCATTCAACGGAGAGCGACTCGTATCGTCGGTTGCCAGCGTATTTCTGATCAGCTTGACTCCTTGGCTCTGCGTAGAGATGTAGCCTCGCTCTGCATATTCTATAGGAATTGTTCGGGTTGATCCCAGCTGCATCTTTCCACCATCGTCCTACGCGCCAACATTTCCACCGTCAACACTTAGATGGTTGGCAGTCGCACGACTGAACTGTGGAATAAATTGCCGCCAGCAGTACTTCTGGACCGATGCGACCTTCAAGCCTTCAAGGAAAGAGCGTACTCCCACCTGAAAGGCCGGCAACCCACTGGTGACTCCTCCGGTGATGCAAGTGTCTATGGGCGACGGTGATCGCTTACCATCAGGCGACCCGTCTGCTCGTTTGCCTCCTATGTCATAAAAAAAATTGTATAGGTATACAAACTTCATGCTATTAATACTAACCTATGACTCAAATATCCTCGGTAACTAGTTTGATCTTTGTTTACCTAACGAATTCTTTATATGATTGTATGGTGGTGGTTTTAATACCTCAGTGTGACATACTCCAAACTGGTGGTTTCACATTTGTCATTGATGAATAAAGTACTCAATTTATTTGATACAAACACGTCACTTAATAATACAATAATTCATGTACTCATCGGCACCATCTGGAAGTAGTCGTATGTGCCGAGTTTTCACGATGGGAAAGAATTATTCACTACGTCTGTACTTTGACAAATCAAAGGTTGACATACAATTGGGACCGAGCGCGACGACAGCGCCAGGTAACAGGCGGCCATTATGGACAATATTGTCACCGCTGTCAAACAAGAAGTAAGTAAATATTGTGAAAAATATTAATGAAATCTTGTGTTATTTTTGGTGTTATTACAATTCACAACAACACATCTTACCAGGACCATATATTTATCTCAAAAACGATTAAAAAATGTTTACTGCAATATGGATTTGACAGCTCAAGTCAGCGACAAAAATGACAATTTTAGCCGTAGCGAACGCTGTGATCGTTTAGGCTACCCCCTCCACCCGCTTTGCACTCTGCCAATACCGTCGGACATACTGGTAGGACTGACCAAGTGAGTGAATTTATGTGTATTCAAAATTGCAAAACATCCGAGTAATCTCGCATTCTATAATAATAATTCATTATTTTTGAAGTTTATTATAGTTACCACTGTTAATTGGGTGAATCAACTTTTAGACACGCACAAATCTGTCCACAACTTTAAAACTTCGCTGTAAAATAACGCCTTTCAATAATGGTTTCTCTTTATTATTTATGGTGTACGTTAAAACGTTGAATGTGCCTGTCTCTTAAACCTAATAAACAGGAAAATATCTTATTAAAAGCCCGATTTCTTGGTAACTCCGGAGACATTTTTGGTAACGTCAGAGACGTTAAAAAAAAAGACGTCAATGGTGTGTGTCTAAAAGTTGATTCACCTAATTACTTTTCTAAAATGGAAACATCACCTGTTCGCGCCACCATGACGTAAGGCCTAACTGAAATGAAGTGTCAAAATCTTGTGCTGTGATTAGTGGATTTTGACACTTCTTGACGGTTAGACCTTTCGTCATGGTGGCGACATTTCCATTTTAGAAAACCCTCATTACGTACTCCCGCGATGCTTAGGCAGGTTGTCACTACATATTCCGGTCTCTGCTGCGACAAGCATAGTCGCTGCCTGTGAGGTTACACTGAACTTCGTATCGTGCCGTCCCACTTGCTCTCGTGTTATAGTGTGTTTGAGTAAGTGGGACGGCGCCATACGAACTTCGAGTTTCGGAGTAGCTCTTTTTGTTATCCTTGCTGAACGTCAATTTTTTTCACTAATGACGATTATGGCAGCTATTTTATTAAATTAAAACAAGTACACTAATAACAGTTAAACATTATGATGCTAAAAAAGTAGTTTCAGATCCAAGGAATAGCGTCACGTACAGACAGTTTCAGTGGAATTCTCTATAGTTTATAGAACAACACCATCACGCTACCTCACGAAACGTCTCAGTTAAACGGTTCGTAACAAATTGTCGTTACTTGGGAATAGCCACTCAGCTAGCGCACGTTTACATGTTTCTATTTATAAGAGATAAAAGGATTTTATGGATTATGTGACATAAATATAGATAATATATAATTATAAGTTATAAACGCGTTTATTTCTCTTAACCGTGCCCTATTATACCATCTACCCAAGAGCTTAATGTGCAGTCAGCGTCATAAATACCGTACTAATGTGTATACATATTTATGAAGCTGATTGTGCAATAAAGATCCCATCTTAGAACTTAGCATACTGAAGACAACTTCTTAATCGGAAATGCCTGAGAACGTCATTTATTTACATCTAATGTTTCGTACGTTAGATGTAAAATTAACAAGTCAAAAACAAACAAAATAAGTTCAAAATAAAATGCAGTATTCGTAACAAACATATTTAATAACAACAGCTTAAATATACGTACTACACAGTGCTAAGTATTTATTTACAACACAGTGCTAAGTCTGGAGTAAACATTTTAGATTACCTATATTTCAGTGATAATGAAAAGAAGCTGGCGCACATGTATGTCCGAAAGTCAAGACAGATTATTGGTAAAGGCCTATTACACTTAGCGACGATGGAGTTTTATCGAAACATCGATATGTTACGGTAAGCCTGTTAAGAAAAAAAGTTTTTGGTTATTTATATTAAATTGTTTATTTGTCGCATTTAAAAAAATAGCGTCATTTTTTATTGATTGCATTTTTCAGTTGCTTTTGTGCACGTCTTGTGGTTGTGTAACTCTGAAAAGTAGGCAGCGCACTCGTGAGTCCAAAAGCAAATACAGTTTACTAGTAAAGCCCTACTATATCTAACGAAGGCACATGATCGATGACTTTTCTAAACTCGTCGTAGCTGCAACAGAAACTGTGCGTCATGTCGTTCCGCCACGTGAGCCACGGCGCGCTGTCACATA
This sequence comes from Hedya salicella, assembly GCA_905404275.2. Taxonomy (NCBI): domain Eukaryota; kingdom Metazoa; phylum Arthropoda; class Insecta; order Lepidoptera; family Tortricidae; genus Hedya; species Hedya salicella. The sequence continues at coordinate 48,612,848 of FR990097.1, read as the reverse complement.
CGTCTTCGCAGAACGTCAGCGCTTCAGTCGTGGTTGCGTTGAAGAAGGACGAGTTGATGGTGAGGAAAGCGGTGGCTGATCGGCGGTGGGGGTCGTGAACCAACTGGAATGAAGAAGAAAACATGTGTAATAGTCCGTATTTTATTTTCAGGTTAGTAAAAAAGAAGTTTTGACGAATCGTTCAACGCCCAGCCCACCTAGACAGATGAAATTGTTGTATTAGAGATCCGTTATATGATAACCCAAGTTTAAATAAGTAAATAAATATAGACATTGTAGACCAAGAAAAAGCCGCGTCTTTCAGAATTTCCACGGAAACGAAGCCACGGGAAGGGCAAAAGTTAATCTTAATCAAATTCTATAGGGTACCTTATAGAAGTATAGCGGCACAGGCACCGCTAGGTTGTTGTTCTCATCCGTGTACAGGTACAACTCCTTGGTGACCTGCGTGCCTGGTAGCGCGAGCACGCCGTGTGTCCCAGTGTACACCGTTACTGTGGCGTTGGAGGCTTTCACGCGGCGGCGGAGGGCCTGAGGAGGGTAAGATTTAAAAATTACGAGCTTATTCCCCATTTTTCTCAACCGTTTACTTTCTAGTAAGAACCACACCAACTTTCCATTAGGTGGTTGGTGTGCCATAAGGGCCCGGCCATAACAATGCGCGACCAGCTGCGCGGCAAGTGAATTCCTAAAACATTGCATGTGATGCCAACTAACTGTTGTGCGGTGAGCGCCTCGACCGAGCAATTAAGAGTGAATTCGCTTGACGTGCCGCTATAGCTTGGCAACTTTGTTCGTGACACTCCCATGATCTGCGGGCGACGGGGGGGAAAGACAGCGGGGGCGGGTATAAAGTTTGCTCGCAGCAGGGTCGGTCGTGCTCCGCGCGTAAAAGAAGAAAAGTCGTGTCAAGCCGTAAGGTATCTTACTTACGACGTATTTTGCAGATTATTTAATATGGACGTGTTCCGACATGTGAATCCCACCAAAAACATTTCATGTAAAATTGGCAGCCAAGACTTTCGTAAGGTGCCCTAGTTTTTTTAATTGTATTGGGCTGTTGCGTTTATTTCGGAATTCTCTGGAAGAACGATTTAAGTAGTAAAATTTCTTAATTACATCTTGCGCACAACACTAGAGGCGAACCCGTCCAGGCGACAGCGGCGCGCGGGCGCGCGCGCAGGGGAATCGACGCGGACCGGCTCCCAGACCGCTGCATGGATCGGCAGAGCGCATCCGATTAGCTTCCACGCCGCACCTGTGCCACTTTGCCTCGCCGCTCACGCTTACGCTTTGCCTTACATTTAGTGATAGCATTTTCGCATGTTAAATATTTAACGCTTTGTGTAAATCACTTAATTAGAGTGAAGTTTAAATGTGGAGTTTGTTTTAATTAAACGCCTACAGAAGAACCCCACAATATTCTTTGTTCGTCTTGGCGGGGGCACTACCGTGCCCCCAGATGTTTTCTTTTCTTTGTATGTAAATTCTAGGCTCCATTCCAAATTTCAGCTTTCTAGGGCATCAGGAAGCATTTCAGTTTTACTAGTTCCGTACCGAAACTTGCACCCCCTTTTTAGGGGTAGGATGGTGAAAGGTACAGATTTCTTATTTTTCCTATTCTTTGTATGTCAATCCTAGGCTCTATGCCAAATTTCATCTTTGTGGGTCATCGGAAAGTACCTTATAATTTATATACGTGAGTGAGCCAGTGACAAAATCGGCGTATTTTAGGTATCAATAAAACCCAAAGTATGAAAGCTAGATCAATGAAATTTAGTGCATTTCATACGTTTTCCGAGTACATATTAACCTGTGCATTTGGGCTCTTAGGTGCTAACTGGGACGAAGCTATGAAGGGTTTGAAAATGAGACGAAACGGTTCGGGAAAAGGTAAGTAGTGCCCCGCTTCCTTTTTTCTTCGTTTTGGCGGGGACACTACCGTGCCCCCAGATTTGTGTTTAGGGTGGTACGAGATTATTGATAATTCTGTTTTTAAAGATTATGAGAGGCGATGTGCTGGAATTAGACATTTCGGGTTCTTGAAGCCTAACCTACCTCTTCGAGCGCGGCCCAGTCGCCGCGGTTACCGCGCATCCACTGCGGTGCCACGTTCACAAAGTGAAACGTCGCCCGCTGTAGCGCCGACAGGGAGAAGTCTGCTTTGGCTGCCAGGTGACCGCGGGTGAGGTACTGTGAAAGAAAGTACCGTGGTTAGCTTGACTTTGACGACACGTTTGGCTCAGTGGGTTGTACAACGGCCTACGAAGCTAGCGGTCCCGGGTTCGAATCCCAGCCAGGGCAAGTGTTTGTGTGATGAGCATGAATGTTTGTACCTGGGTCTTGGATGTATTCTATGTATTTAAGTATTATAATTCATCTATACATTATGTATGCCGTCGCCATTATGTAGGTCGATTTGTGTAAGATTGTCCCTGATATTTATTGATTAATTTATAATCAGTGAAAGTGAAAGAAGCTTATGAGGAAAGTCTATGAGTTGTTTGTGTTTGTTGTTACTGTCATCGGGGTGTTAGCTATAAATTATCCTCAGCACCAACGCAACTATTGACGATTAAAGTTCAGAAGACTCCCACTGCCTAGTCAAAGGTCTGCCCTGCCCTCGCTTTTTTTACGTCACGATATAAGGCCATTTCTGGGCAGTCCTTCAAGTTGTCTATGTTGTCCCATTGTTACGTTCTAAGGGTGAATACATGATTGAAAAGTGAAGATTCGCATTAAAAAAATAGCGTACTTTTTTTATTGATTGCACTTTTTAAACCGATGATTAAGGGTATGATTTATTACCACACAGTCACTTTAGTTACAATTTTCGTATTTTGGTCTTTGTTATAGTTGTCATACCTTTTAAAAGAATCACAAGGTAATGTTTCATTTTCCTTTCGTCAAGAAAATATACTTTAATATTATGTCGCAACATCAAAAACAGATAAAAGCTTGTTTTCTTTATTTCACACCTATTATTTCAATTATTTAATTTTAGGCTCAATTTGATGTTCCTACGTTAGTTAAATACATTGATTATGAAAAATGAACGCATTGCCTCTTTATTGAAGCGTTCTAAAAAATAATGGCTTCAAACTGAGAGACTCACCTGGTCTTTGCTGAAGTACTTCTGGGCGCTGTCGGGCCCCAGCAGTTCGTCCAGCCGCTGCTTCTCATACTTCGTCTTGTACAGCTTGTCAACCCGCACCTTGCCGAAGAGAGCGCCGCCTGCAACGTGAAGTGTGTAACGATCAAATGTGCACGACATTATTTTTTTTTCATATAATCATATTTTTCCACCCCTTATTAATCTCATAAAACATATTTGAACATCAAACTATAGTTACTAGATAAAAATACCTAATTCTTATAGGTATACTACCTAAACTACAAACGTAAACAAATCGTTAAATTATAAGTGCCTACATACCTATTCTTGCGTTCCCTTGAGGAGCTAGTTCAGTTGAGGAACAAGTGTGAAAGTATAATATGAAGCAGATGTGACATTTGAGAAAGAAGAGTAATTCGTGGAGACATTTTTAGTATAAATAGGGAACATTTGAGGAGTTGGGAATCACTTTTTACTTGATCGTCGAACGAGTAACATAGTCTCTGGCATTTTGAGGTAGTAAACAATTATAAGGGGAATTTCTGTCGGATTTATGTTTAATTATTTTGTTGGGGATTTTGTTGGGGATTTTTGTGTTTTAAGCTAGAAAGCAAATTTTATGCCAGAATGATGTTTTGGTACATGGTTATCAAATAAAATGTTCTTATCTGTAACAGTGATAAACGAGGACATTTTAGACTCGCAGTAATTTATCCAGATTAGGCAGTCTGGACACTAGCCATTTATAAGTGCAGTGATTTGCCTACAAGATTCATTGATCTGGTCGGAGGAAGAGGGGACCTTACGAAGGACATGTGGGATTTCCACACCCTTGGATACCAGCTATGGTTTTTGAATCTTGGTCTCCCGTTAAATTTATGTATATATAACCATAATACTACACGGATAGGGCCAATGTCTTACTTGAACGCACCTTGGAGTTTCATTATCCGCGTCAGGGGGAGACAATTACACGAGTATTAGACACAAATATCGACTTACTCATCGAACGCATTTAGAAGCTTAATTAGGGTCCAATACACCACTTTACACGATTAAATGTAAATGTGAGGAATTTCCTCTAGCATTGCTCACAGCAGATTAGGCTATTTTCGGGGTAGAGATAGGCACACACATTACTTATTTGGGAATTAGGGTTTTACTTTAACTATTTAACCTCCGAGTATTCGGCCAAACTTCATTTAATAAGCATAATACTTTATTCAACTATAAATCCATCCAATACCATTTATCTAATTGAAATATTCATAGCGTTCAACTCAAAACCATTGAGTTTTCTTTATTATAATATTATAGATATCTGTAGCCTCCGTTAAAAGGTATTCTTTGATTTAATGATGCCAAACCAAAATCTTTGGTAGTTTTATCATATCAAAATCAAAATTAAAAGTAGGAGATTAAATTCATATTATTATCAAAATATTTAGACTTATATAAATATAAATGTACCTGATAGACAGAATCTTATATTTTTTTAGTCGAATAATATAAGATTGGAAAATAAGAAATTTGGTAGAAAAATACGCTGTTCAAAGACATCACTCACAGAATTAGTAGATTTTGGGAGTTTTCATTTTTCAACAAAGAAAGTCATGATTACATGCTTTTTTGTAAATTAATGTATTTTTGAGATAATGTGCGATTCGATGAAGGAATCAGTTTTTAAAAGTAGTGTGATTATTTGTCTAAGAAAGGGCAAATACTCATTCCATTGATATTGTGGATCAGACGATGTTTCGCTAAGAATGGCCGGGATACGAATCGTCAAACAAAGAGTCTTGACGAATCCTGTATAACATCTTGTTTGATTAACATTCATAAGGAAATAATGTACAAAAGGTTTTGGAGATTCCTTGTCGAAGCGTACGGAGGAAAATAACAAGTAATCAGTGCACATGTGTTCATGAGAAGGAATGACAATTATTTATCGTCTAAGAATGGCGTATGATTTTCAAATACGAAAGGATAAGTAGTTTTCAGGGTTTGTTAAGGAATAAAAGTGTTCACTTAATCCATAAATAAGAGAGGAATGTCGTGATTAGAAATACGAAGTTGTGTTACATTGATTAATGTTTTATTGTGCAATTTGGTAATGGAACCTGTTTTGCAATAGAGATGAGGTTAGTCTAAAGGAATGGACGAAATCTCAAGTTATAAATGTATTATTGAACATCCCTAACATTTTGCTAAGAATGGCCTAAGATCTATCTTCTAGAAGAGAACTAGATGGGATCTTTGAACAGTGTCTGGTGTGATCAATAATCATGGTTAATTAAAGTAACTACGAAAGGTCTCCTTGTCGAAGAGTACAGTGAAATAATAAGAACATTTTTTAACATCAATTATATGAGAAACATAATAATTGCAACTAAGAATATATAGTTTATTGAAGTATTTATCAGAACTCAAATCGTTCACTCTATCCTTTATACAAGAAGGATTTATATTGATAATCGAAGGAAATCAATATTAGCATACCCGTAAGAAGTGTGTATGTCTACAGACCAGTAAAAATATAGTTATATGTTTATAGAACATAGCAATGAACATGTAATTCAGTTATCTATTTAAGGAAATAACAACATTTATTGTCTATGTATGGCGTATGATTTCAGATATGAAATAATAAGTTTTCTAGGTATATAAAAGAGGAGAAGAGTTCACTTAATCCATAAATGAGAGGATTTGTGTTGATTTTAAAGTAGAGAACGTTTTCTTTCAAAATATCAAAGAAATTGAGAAAGTGGCAAATTCAAGAAACAATTCTTGAAAACAGGTGCCATAAAACCTGTAAAAAGATCTGACTTGGTGTTCATTCGGTATCCGGGGAATATGACTTTTTTTATGGCTTGTAAAATTAAGATCTAACATAGAAATCGAATCCAGGAAAGGGTTTTAAACAATATTTTGATTCCAAGTATGGAAATCTCTTCTATCCGATAAGCATGAAGGAAGCCTATTCTGTACACGAACACTCATAGTCCGGTAGCTGCCTTTATAGTTTACAAGAAAGTACTTTTGGGAAAATAAGGAGATGATTCTAGCAATTCAATATTATCTCATGTAGTAACATAGTCAGTCATCCATTTTTCATATATTAAAATTTAGTTTACAACTCCCTCTAATAATCATTTGATACAGAAATCCATCTATAATGGCATAGAAGATACTCATAGAAGTTATCCTAGCATAACTAGAGCTTAAGTTCAACGAAGTAAGAGTATCGAGCCAGCACGCAGTTGATATTTTGAATCTGTACCGATCTCCAAAATTGTATTCGAGCTGACTACTTCTAATTATCTCTTGATATTTCATAATGAATCATATATGTTAGTGTTCTAGTTTCCACAATAGTTTGACATTTCAGAATAAAGAGTAATTTTTTTAATTAAATTCTTCCATCATCTCCTTATAAATCTTAAGTGTTACTTTTTTAACCAGATCTTTTTAAGGGTTAATAATCCTTATTGTTGACTTTCTCATTGATTGAGGGAGCTCTTTGCTATTCTACTGAATGAATTCTCTAATCAATGGATCAAAAGACTAGTTATACAAAAATTGCATAAATAATAATAGGATAGAGTAGTTAGATCTTAAAATCATATAAATAATTGTAACTGTCAGGTATATTATAATTTAACGAACAAAGTATGCAATTAGAGTATGTTTTAGGACAGGAAAGTAGGATAAAGATAAATCAGGATATAAGAGTAGTATTTATCAACATCAGTAAAAGATAGGTTTATTTTAATTAAAAATATACTGAGCGATCATAATGGTTCTTCCATAAAAGAACTTCAGGTTACTATGCAACGTAGAGTCCTACTAAACTAGACGAATCACAACGGGTTTTCCGATCACATTTATGGCCAATATTATTATAATAGCGTAATTCAAATTCAGATGCACATTATTAGGGTAGAAAACAGTACAAGATAGTTGGTGTAGTAATAAGATTTAGACTGTGTTCATGTAGGTGTATTCTGTTAGGTGTATTCCAGGTAGTGGAGAGTGGTATTAGGAGTCTCATTAGGCATTACAGTTGATTCCGCACACAGGATTAATAGGGCGTAATAGGGCACATTAGAAGTTACATTTGGTTTCGAAATCAATGAGCTTCATTAGGATTTCTTTAGGTCAGTACATTTGGTCCCGTGACCATGGATAGTTTAATGGAGGTTTTCTGTTAGGGTTCTTTAAGGATCTTCATTGCATTAATTACAAGTGTTAGTGTCCATGTCCACCAACTGAGATTAAAGATTGGCAACACTGCGTTTTCGACAGGCGCACGTTTTTTAAACTCAATCTATAGATTAGATGGGTACAATAAATACAATAGGCATTATGATGCCAGGGTTCGAAACAGAAAAATGAAAAAAATTGTTTATTTTCCCTTTTTAACATGTACAATGCCTGCAGTGATTGGGACTCCCTTTTAGGTAAATAAACCTGTGTTAGGATGCCCCGCCCTTTCATAACTGGAAAAACAAAATTCATTACAGTAAAAAAAAACATTTGTTGCATGTCCCCAAAAAATTACACCATAATAACGCAGTGTATAAGATACATAGGCATGGTAGGCTGTTAGTACCTACTACTGATTGGCTCACAACTTTATTCAGCATATACAAAGCATACGAATATCGATTAAGTTTTTACATACGTTATCAATTTGACATTTCCAAGTCATGGTCCAATGATAAATCCCAAACATCTTGTATTGGTTACATACCTCATTAATTTGTTGATCGTTATATTTCAGGTATAACTGTTTAAAATTATTAATCCCTTTGTCTAAAATTCATTATCATTGTTTTTTCAATATTAATTTTAAAATTGTTATTGTTCAACTATGCAATTAGAACAATATGCAAATAGAGAATTAAATAGATGTTTTCGACTTGCACAGGGGTACCCCCTTCGGCCGCCTTCCTGGGGAGTAGTGAGATACTTTTGACGCGTGAGCCCCCTAAATTTTAGGACCTGCTTGTGTGGGTCGCAGTTACCGTAGTTATCAGTGAAGTGTGGGCTGCGCATGCTCGCCGCCCATAGCACGTTACGTGTGGCTTATTGGACGGTAACAGTCGGCCGAGTGCCGCTTTATGCGGACGCTGATTATTTCACGCGCTAACCACTCGCAAGGAAAACGACGCTCTTGTCTCTAAAGAGCGATCTCTAAAACAACCAGTAGACATCCAGGATTTTGCTGTAGGAGAGGCTTGCTTGAGGGGAGTAGTCAAATTGTTTTGAGGGGACTTGAACTCTATAGACCCCTCTTAGATCTCCCTGTGGATCCACGATTTTGGTTTGGGAGCGGCTTGCTAGAGTGGGCGCTTCCCCTTCCCCCTCTAAGAACGGTCTCTAAGGCTTGCTTGAAACAGGGCAACGCTACTCCTCGTCTCATAAAGTAGTGAAATGTTTTCTGATGTGCTTTTGAAGCGGCCTTGAGCCCCATGGATCCTTATTGGATCTGCTACCAAGGCATAGTTACCATTGAACTGCGGGCGGGGTGTGGACTGCCCGTGCACGCTGGCAGGCGTGAGCTCGTGGCGCACGTAACGTGTGCTTAGCGTGCCGCGGCCGAAGCACGCTGAGTACAGCACATGCAGCTTGTCGCGCACCGTGTAGCCCACCCTGGAAACGAGAACATGACGATTGGGAAGGAATTTAGACTTATTGTACCGGAAAACAACCCAACAGGCCGGTTAAGTGAAGTTTATATTTGTACCTAAGTATACATTTTTGTGTATAAGTACCAGTATAGACATCACATCATCAGCCGAAAGAGCCCAGTGTAGAACCAGTCGGCTCCGTGCGATTATGAGGAGTTGAGCCAACTAAATAGCGGCGCTCTGACAGACTACATCGGGTTAGACACTTAATTAAAATTTGCGTCATATTTGTATGCGACGCCATATACACGGTGCCCAAGAGGGATGGGAAAGATTTTAACCACACATTCCTGAGGATATTAGAAGTAAAAAATGTTATATGCACCCAGTCAAATTCAGCAAACAATAAATATAGTTTAGTCAATTTTTGTGCATAAAAATTGAATAAATTTCACTTTTCTATAAAAATTATTCCTTTTAATAAAATGGTAACGATATTTTTTCCAAAAAAACATGATTTTAGTGAGTAGTCTGTCCCTTTGATTTATGTCAATAGAAGAAGCTTGGCCACATATGTGTAATCACAATAGTTTACGTGATAATTGATCATATCTTCTAAACTAAGCTGGATTTGCCTGGGGTTCACATAACATTTTTTGCTCCTAATGACCTAAGGAATGCGTGGTTAAAATCTTTCCCATTCCTCGTAGGCGCCGTGTATATGTCGTACATACAAATATGATGCAAATTTTATTTAAGAGTCTCTAGCACGATGTAGACTGTCTGAGCGCTGCTATTTGATTGGTTCAACTCCTCATAATCGCACGGAGCCCTCCAGTCCCACCTTTGGCTCTTTCGGCTGATGATGAGATGTCTATACTGACTGAACTATGTGTCCCCCGCTGTAGCAGGGTCGGCTTGGCTTGAGGTGTAGACCGGCCCCCTGTATTGCCTAGCGCGTTTGACGCTCGCAATCGGAATCAAGTGTCATGATTTTGTACGGGCTATGACAGTTGATTCGGATACCAAGTGTCAAAATTACGTTAGGCAATAACCCCGCCGCTGTCCAGTGCAGTTAGGCTGGTTCAACTCCTAATAATCCAATGGGTTCTACACTGGGCGCTTTCGGCTGATGATAGCGATGACTATAATGACTCAACTATGTGTCCCCCGCTGTAGCAAGGTCGGCTTGTCTTAAGGTGTAGACCGGCTATCCAGTGCAGTTGGGCTGGTTCAACTTCTAATAATCCAACGGAGCCTTCTGGTTCCACACTGGGCTCTTTCGGCTGATGATAGTGATGTCTATACTGACTTGACGATGTATCCCCCGCGGTAACAGGGTCTGGTGGTCTCCAGCACGGTGTAGACCGGATTTCCGGTGCAGTTCAGCTGGTTCATCTCGCCGGTCCATCGGCCAACGGAGAACGTTGAACCGGACACACATTTGGCGTCCTGTGAACAAAAATTACTCTTTGATACTCCGACTACGTTAAAAGGACGCCTTATTGCCATGTGTTGACATGACGTAGGACCGTGAGGGGTTAAAAACTGACCTGACTGATTAACCAACCATTGACTCGGAGGGCATTTGTTACGTTTTTTAGCCGATACCGATGCGTTTGGTCTGCTATGGAGAGAGCTAAATTTACCATCCTTAATGGGGGAGGGGAGTTGAAGCAGCTCACTCCAACGTATTTCTTCCCTGTCGTTAGCATCCTAGTTAAAATAAGTGTAATGCGCGTTTTAGAGACAGGCAGGGAGCTGGTGACAAGGGGTTTAGTATGTGCCTGAACTCAACATATACCACTAACAACAGCCTCCATCTTAGTGGCTGTCCCGTTGAAGGCGACTGTTCTCTGAGGTAGGGGTGAGCGCGTCACCCCGGTGCTCGCTCACGGCGGCGCCGCTCGCCATATGTTGGGAGACTTGGGAGCCAGAAAGACGCCGTCGACACGGGGGCGGGGGAGGCGAAGTCACTGTCAGTGATGCGGCGGGGTCATAGTAACTTATGTGCGCCTAGTACATCAGCACAGTTAATTGGTGTATTTTCGCCAAGAAAACTGGACAACGTCACAACTACAAACAGATTATGTAGTTATCATATCATTAATTAACAAGTAAGAGTCAATTTCACCATAGTTTCTTAAGATTTTTAAATTAACAAAGTAGAAAACAACACTAACCGTAATTACTCATAAACCTTAGCTACTACCTGATTAACCGAGTGATGGGTGAAAATTAAGGATAAATGAAGGCTTAACACTGTCTTCTTGTTCAGCAATCCAAATCTGCCACGATGACCGCTGACCTCTTTGTTCTCAAAGTGCGTGACCCCTTATACTTGATGAAATTCCTCAATTCCGCCACAACTTATCTCCGTTTTATAAATATACTGGACTAAGGACTTCCAATTAATTATTCGGTTCGGTATAGGACCATGTTTAAAATGATTAATCAGGAGTAATTATAAATGAAACTACGATTTTTGAATGTGCAACGTGTACTGTCAATAGGTAGACATTTTACAAGCAATATTTATAAGCGCCTTGCAAACATGCAGAGCAATGTGTATTATAATAAGTTTGGCTCTTAGGCGCAGACATTAAACAATAAATTTAAACACTTTGTCAGTTTTTAAAGGATGGTTACGCGCGGGTGGAGCCCGGAGCCGGTCATTCTTCAGGAAACCCATGGCGAGGCGTCTACCTAGTCACTTATGTGCGCCTGGTACATGAGCACAACTAAATCTAAATGTTATACAACCAAGTAAGCTGGCATCGCCCGACCGTTTAACTGAGACGTCGCTCACGGCAAGAGACAGGCCTGACTGGGGACAAAGGGTTTAACTGATAGCGGGTGGATAGCGTCGTGACACGTGCTCTTCTGCCATCCCTTTTGTCGCCACGGCCTCTCTTGTCACATAAGTTACTAGATAAATGCCTCGCCACTGGTTTCGTTTGTCCATCAAATCGTTCTCCGGGCGTATATATGTATCTGAAGTCTGAAGAAATGCCACTGACCACAGCTTCCTTCCTAGTTGCCGTCCCGTTGATGGCGACCGTCCGCTGCGGGCAGGCCAGGGTGAGCGTGACGCCCCGACGCACGCTCACAGAGCCGCTCGCCATGTTGGGAGCCAGGAACACGCCATCAATCAGGTACACGGGGGCGGGGGAGCCGAAGTCAGTTTTCAAGGAGAGTATGCAATCTGGAATATAATGATCATTGATAAGTCAAACTGTATAGGTAATTAATTAATAAGAAAGTTATGTTTACTTTTTAGATTATTTATTTTTACTGTGTGCCTTTGTAGAAATAGGAACATTTCTGTATTACGCTGTGCAGTCTAGCATCAATATCCAGGGGCGTATTTACCCTAGGGCCAAGAGGGCCATGGCCCGGGGCGGCAAACAGCCAGGGGCGTCGTCGTGGCGTAGCAACCCTCGGTGCGCGAGTCCAACTTGCACTTGGGCGGTTTTCCTTATAATCATAATCATAATCATTTATTGTATATCACATTATAAAATACAGATGGAAATATAAGTAGGTAGAGACATGTGACACCCTGCAAGGGCACAGCAATATCAGTTTCAGAGGGCACTTTTAATTATTTACACGCTACAGATACACATCCATATTTAAACAAGACATATAGCAACATTATTCATTCATTATCATGATTAAAATATTAACTTAACTTCTGGTGCGGCGAAATTTATTTGCCCATGGCGCCAAATTTCAAAATACGCCCCTGTCAATATCTGACAACAAAGCGGGCGAAAATATCTGACACGTTCTAACAGCCCTAGAAATAGAGTCGTGTCAGATATTTATGCGCGCTTGTTTGTGGCAGATAATAATGCTGGTGGTAACTGTAGCTACAGTCAAGGAATTTAATTTACATACCATTTCGTACTTTGTCACAGTCAAAATCAATATGATAGCCGATAGAGATTCCATATCAATGTCACTATGACAAGGTACGAAAGGGTACACAAATCAAATTCCTTGACCGTACGTTTATATCGCTCCTCGCTAAAAGTGAGTGAAATAGTAGATTGTTTGACAAGGGGCTAAAAGAAGCCATTATGGCACGAAGTGATTATTTGGACGAGCTCACGAAGTGAGCGAGGACAAATATGTTTGAGTGTCATAATGGCTTTTAGCCACGTGTTCAACACTGAGCTTTTCACTTCGACTGCGAGAAAATAAAAAAAAACCTAACATTAAAATTGTATATTTCATGAAAAACTAAAAGTACAGTTTGAGCAATTCTATCAAAAAGTTTGGCCAATCTGATCAGGTTGGTTTGTTTGTTTTTAATTATTCGTAAGGAGTATGTAGCTGGCCGCAAGTTTTTTTTCAGTGTCATAGAAATTTGTATGGGATTATATGGCTTTCTTTTAAACCCTAGGGGCTAAATGTACTATTTTAGTCTCGCTTCGCGAAGCTAATATGGCGTACTTTTTGAGCAGGAGAAGTAAAAAAAGTGTTTAATTATTACAATGATACGGTTCGCATCTCTTGAGGTTAAATGCTTTAAGACCTGCTTAGATAAACTCGCTCATTGAAGAAAATTAATAACATCTTAACAACTGAAACGAATAATTGAAAGAAAGGAACTAATGCGTTTAAAAGAGACATGAAAAGTGCCGAACATAATAACCGATAATTAATAAAATATAATAATTAATATTGTTTCTATTAAGAAAGATGTGGTCTCAAATAGTATCAATTCAGTTATTATTATAAAGTTGTAAAAATAAAATGTCAGTACATTAAAGATATTTACAAAACATAATCGGATCGGACTATTTGGAGATCACTGAATAAAAAAAAATGGATTTTTGTATGTGTCGTTGTGGCTGATCACGCCAAATCTGCAAAACGGATTTTAACTATTTTCGGTACACGGGTAGTTTGTCATCTCCAGATGGTTATAGTATACTTTTTCCTCGACTACGCTTTTGAAAAAAAAGAGACGTTATGACTTTTTCTCCTGCGCTGACGAAATAAACTATGGCTGCTATATGTATGCTTATAAAATTACTTATTAATTAAACAAACCAAATTATAATTGATTTAAATGTTTTATGCAAAATGAACTGAATAACTACAATACAAGTGTAATATTTGTTTGTACATCTACATTTTAATTCAGCATATTGAAAGAAAAAATATCAAATAACAAACAATTTTCCAATGAAACAAAAGAAGAAACAAAATTAAATCATACATTCTAAACACCAAGGCAACATAACCCCAAACACATACTCACCACCGTAGCTCCTCTCGGCCACTTTCAATACAATCAATAAAACTAACAAACAGCTGAGCGACTTCATTCTACTAATTTATGTGCTCCTAGTACACGAACTAAACGGTATTTTACCGCAGCCAGCCTGTCACTGTTTGCTTTACACGTCACACCACTACCACAGTCTCATTTCATTGTCTAATCTCACTTGTGAATTGTTAACGAATTAACAATGAAAAAAAATCGACGCGCTATCAATGCAATTGAAACTCGACTGAAGACGGCAAACGAGTTGAACGATCTGTTGTCGAATGACTAAAATATTCGTTGAACAGTTATATTTACGCTCAGACATGGAGTGAATGACGTGTCTTGATAATTTACCTGTTTATGCAGAACCCGTTACGTATAACACAGACTACTATAATAAAATAGGAGGTAAAGAATAAATAAATAATTCAATTTTATTATGCTTCTCCGTTCCCAAATATCGTTTTGCAGACGCTTACATCAACGTCCTACTTACTACTTAGTGGTATTTCCCTGGTGAGAATTCAATTGCAAATACTTTTTTTATGATAAAGGGGGCCTGATGGTAAGCGATCACCGTCGCCTGATAGTAAGCGATCACCATCGCCAATAGACACCTGCAACACCAGAGGAGTCACAAGTGCGTTGTCGGCCCTTCAGGTGGGAGTACGCTCTTTTCTTAACGGCTTGAAGGCGTCTGCTTCGTTCGAAAATAGTCATAACCCTGTTTTTCTCGACAGCAGCCGGGCGTATTTAACCTAGGGCTAAGGGGGGCAATGCCCGGGGCGGCGTAACAACTCCGGGTGCCCGAGTCTAACTCGCACTTGGCCGATTTTTTCCGTAGCTTCTAGGGCGGTGAAACTTATTGACCCACCCAGGGCGCCAATTTTCAAAATACGCCCCTGTATGCATGTGCCAATAATAATTAAATTCCATCCATTCGTTTTGTCGTGACGTGGACACAAAGATACAGACATATATTCAATAAAATTCGATTTCGGGACCTGGAAATAGTGACGCAGGATGCTAAAACAAGATTAACTATATGTTTGTGAAAATCACAATACAATAACTCTTTATTGCACACCTGACAAAACAGAGTACAGAAAACAATATATTCAAGGAGAGGTAAACAACAGGCGGTCTTATCGCTAAACAGCAACCATTGGGTAGTGGGAGTTTCCGAAAAAAAACTTTACTTATAAGTAGGTGGCGCAAAGCAATTTGGAATTGAAGTATTGTACATATATATTAAACAAACACAATAAGTAGTATAAATACATACATACTACATACATATATAATCATAATCACGTGCATTTCAGTACACGACCTCTTAGACTATTGTAACCTAGCTATAATTATTGGTATATTTAGAACGTACCAATGTTTCTTTGATTATTCTTCACAAGTAGCATTGTCATAGTATTACTTATTAATACGTGTATGGGATTCCTAGCCTATCGGGGGTACTGGGTCATTACTTCCATCTTCCATTAGTCATTGCAGCGGCCTGATTTCCTATTACAACTGTTTACATTAATAATCGATATATGAGCTCAAATTAATTAAACTAATAACCAACATATTAGTTTAAAACATAAAACAACAAACAAAAAACCCGACTGCGTAAAAAACTAGTCCAGTACCCTACATTTGTTAAGTTATAATGGAAATCTTTCATGATTCATGATCGATACTCACAATATAACAAATAATAAATTCTAATATGGAACATAGCGATTTTAAACAGTCGGGACCCATTGTTGGGAAGATTTGCGTCGATCTAGATTTCTTATGCAGTTTTTTACTTCCAGTTTTTTACGCAGTCGGGTTTTTTGTTTTTTTAATATTTTTTTCACTACAGCGTAGTCGGTTGAAAGTATCCTACTTATAACCATCTGGAAATGCCCATTCTCTTCTTTCCTTCCATCTGTGGCTACCCGTGTACCAAAAATAGTCGAAATCCGATTTGGCGTGATGAAGCCACAACGACTCATACAAAAATACAAAAAATATTTTTTTTTTCGCTTCAGTGATCTCCAAATACTCCGTAACATTTTTTTTTAAGTATCTTCAATTCACAGTTATTTATTTTTAGAACTTTATAATATGTCTGTTAATTATTTGCACGCACGACCCACAATTTATCTGCTTTGCCCAAGGTTGACTGGTAGAGACCTATTCCGCCTTTTGTACGATAAGTTTTTCTTTATGCAATAAAGATTAAATAAATATATAAAAGTCGCTTAAAATTAAAACCAATAGTAACTCTGTGCGTCACGGCATATCATAAACAATACTATGACGTATCTTTTTGCGGCCATGTTGATTAAATTTAAGCGAAAAGAGACTTAGTGTTGTTTATACAAGGTACAAAGTGAAATTACAAAAGTTTAAGGCTGAGGGTTAGGCTCATAATCGTAAAGGTATTTGATCTAATGATTGATGAAGGCGGGAACTAGATTGATTACTTCATTACTTTAATTGGAGCACAATGGAAATTAATATTCTGAAGTGTTTCTTTATGTGACACTTCTTATCTTACGCTTAAGCAGAAAAGAGGGTTATGCTTATGACTTTTTTTCTCACGAACGTAATGGTAATTTCTAATAACGACACGTTTGGCTCAGTGGGTTGTGGGTTGCACAACGGCCTACGAAACTGGTGGTCCCGGGTTCGAATGTTTGTGCCTGGGTCTTGGATAATGTTTTCTATTTATTTAAATTGGTATTTTATATGTACTTACAAGATGCTGGAACTTAATCAGTGGAGAAAAAAAATCATAACTCATTTTCTTTAGCGTAATCGGGTAAAAAGTATCCTATAACCATGTGTGGAGCTACCCGTGTCCCAAAAACAGTTAAGCTCTGTTAAGCCAATTTGGTGTGATGAAGCCAGAACAACACATACGATCATCCAAAAAAAATAGGGTACATGTATGGTTTTTTAAAAATCGCTTTTCGTAATAAAATATCGTAATACCGTAAAAAGTGAAATTAAAATTAAAATGGGCCGAGAAATATGTATGATATAGGCATTTTAAACTACTAATTAGACAGCGATATGACAGAGGTCCGACATGCACTGTTACGTCATAGTCCACTACGGCCATATAATCTCCATATTCAATTCTGTTTTGGTAGAAAGAAATAGAATGAAATGTTTGACGTCTTAATATCTTGGTTATTTTTATAGTTATTCGTAAAAATATTCTCTATTGTTTGTTACATGAATGAGCTTTTAATAAAGCAAAAACAAAATAAAACATGCATATTCCCTACTTCGATTCAGTGACCGCCAAATAGTCCGTATCACTTATTTTTTATACAAGGTTTGCTTAGTTTGGGACTAGATCGATTTGTGTAAGATTGTCCCTGATATTTATCGTTTAATCTTTTCTATACATCATTTAACTTAAAAGCTCTAGTCAGCAGAGTAAACACCACAGCTCTCAGTCTTCGGCCAGAGACTTGACTTCTTGGTACGACCCGACGTTCACTTTCTCCTTTACTTATGCAAATTAGGTGCTGGTCTTCCTCTCTTTCTCTTAACTTTTCCTTCAGAGATGTTTTTAAAGAACCCATCATGTCGTATCAAGTGCCCTATCATCTTCCCTCTTCTGGTTTCAATGGTTCCTAAAAGCCGTCTTTTCTCTTCTACCATTCTTACACATGTCCTGTTCTGGATCCACGGAAGATCAGCGTGGCACTCATGAGTGCTGTGACATATGCTGAGTGGACTCCATTTTTGTAAACACAAATATGATTGATTATAGCTCCTAGGTTTAGCTTTAAGTCTAGGTTAAGTCTAAATATACATGTCACTCTTTCAATGTGCCGTTATTGTTGTTTACAAAAATAAATGTATCTTCAACTTGTTCTTCATTCTTAGTACCTACTTCTTCATTACATTTCTTCTCTGTCCAGTTGATCCTTTCCATTCTCCTCCAGTACTACACCACATCTCGAATGCTTCCAACCTTTCTCTATCTTTTTGTGTCAATGTCCCACGTTTCACTTCCATATAAAACAATACTCCAGATGTACTGTGGAGATTGTAAAGTACATTGATAGTGTTATAATTATAATAATTCATTTATTCATAAGACAACACAGGTCCACAATAACGTTAAAAGTAAATTTCATTAAATTAAATTGAACTAGATTAGTACAATGCATTACTTTGTACATGAATCTGCATGCAGTGACTCGTATGGGCAATCAAATCTGCCCGCGAACAAGATGCTGTTGGGACTGGCACGCACTCTGCAGAGCAAGGACGCACCGCCTGCGCATAGTGGCAAAGAAGCAGGCGGTGCGCGCCGCCGCGAACATGCCTGATGCACTGCAGCGGCGCGGCAGCCGCAACATCACCCTGAACGCATCATTGTACTGGACGCGCAGGGCGCTGAGCGACCTATGAGTGTAGTTGGCCCACAGACTGCACGTGTACAACGAGGTACAGTAGGCCCGAAACAACGTGACTTTTACCTCCCTCGTGCACCGCGAGAATCTGCGCGCTCGCTCAATGTCAGCAATGTTATAACCTCCACGCTAGTATACGACAGACAGGCGAGTATTTTAAAAGTAGATGATTTATTTAAATTTATACAGGTGTAGTTTCTATTTATCTTGCTATCTCCATTAGCTTACGGGGGGAACA
The DNA here is from genome assembly GCA_905404275.2 of Hedya salicella. Taxonomy (NCBI): domain Eukaryota; kingdom Metazoa; phylum Arthropoda; class Insecta; order Lepidoptera; family Tortricidae; genus Hedya; species Hedya salicella. The sequence goes on along the minus strand of FR990097.1, from coordinate 48,594,151 downwards.
GGGGGTAGGTTGAGACATCAAGATAAAAACGATCTTTTCCAACAAAATAAGTGCCATTCCAAAAATGTGCAATTATTCACTACATTTCTGGCGACATAACAAATACATAGAGAAAGTGATTCAAGTTTATACACATAATTATGAGGAACGAAGGTTCTTATTTATTACCTTTTAAATTCATACTAATATTATAAATGCGAAAGTGTGTCTGTCTGTCTGTCTGTCCGTCTGTCTGTTACCTCTTCACGCTTAAACCACTGAACCGATTTGGATGAAATTTGGTATGGAGATAGTTTGAGTCCCGGGGAAGGACATAGGCTACTTTTGTAACGATCAAATGTGCACGACATTTTTTTTTTTCGTATAATAATATTTTTCCACCCCGTCTTAATCTCATAAAACAGATTTGAACATCAAACTATAGTTACTAGATAAAAATACCTAATTCTTATAGGTATACTACCTAAACTACAAAAGTAAACAAATCGTTAAATCATAAATGCCTACATACCTATTTTTAAATGTCCAATATGTCCACATAGTCTAACATGTGACAGAAGTACCACTTTTACAGGTAGTCTAATTTGTCAAGGATTTTTAGTATAAATAGGGAACATTTGAGGAGTTGGGAATCACTTTTTACTTGATCGTCGAACGAGTAACATAGTCTCTGGCATTTTGAGGTAGTAAACAATTATAAGGGGAATTTCAGTCGGATTCATGTTTAATTATTAAATTAATTTTGTTTGGGGATTTTTGTGTTTTAAGCTAGAAAGCAAATTTTATGCCAGAATGATGTTTTGGTACATGGTTATCAAAAAAAATGTTCTTATCTGTAACAGTGATAAACGAGGACATTTTAGACTCGCAGTAATTTATCCAGATTAGGCAGTCTGGACACTAGCCATTTATAAGTGCAGTGATTTGCCTACAAGATTTATTGATCTGGTCGGAGGAAGAGGGGACCTTACGGAGGACATGTGGGATTTCCACACCCTTGGATACCAGCTATGGTTTTTGAATCTTGGTCTCCCGTTAAATGTATGTATATATAACCATAATACTACACGGATAAGGCCAATGTCTTACTTGAACGCACCTTGGAGTTTCATTATCCGCGTCAGGGGGAGACAATTACACGAGTATTAGACACAAATGTCGACTTACTCATCGAACGCATTTAGAAGCTTAATTAGGGTCCCATATGTTGAGTTTGATGTATGCATTATAATTATAATAACCGTAAAATAATTTTATGGTGGTGCATCACTAAGTCTGACCGCCTCACAATTTCTGTAACTTTTTTTTTAACAATATGGCTCCGCTTTCCGTCAGAAACCTCTGCTCTGTTAATGTACCAAACTTGTATGTTCTTCTGTAATAAAAGTAATCCGTTTAAATCGTTCAAGCTGTTTTCATTATCAAGAGCTCTCAGCACTTCGTCAATATTCTTCGGCCGTTCTGATCTCCGTGTATACGTCTGCTAAGCCTGCGTTTACCCGATCCACATGCGACCTCTATCAGGTTATAGGACCCAGTGCGATTTAAAGGCTTTTAAGGGAGCAGCGAGAAGCGCTGGTGATCGTGTCTGTGTACGTATAATATTATTCGTACGTTTGTTCGTGCTGACGTTGAAATATGTCTAGTAACGATACCGACACCTCAAACGCCGGCGACGGCCACGTGCCCGCCGATCCTATGGGGATTAATGCTGGAACGCCCACTTTGGCCGCCGCGCCTGCCGCGCCGCCTTCATCTATGGTTGGCGCTGGCGGTGCTGGCGTGCAAATTGAAAAATTGGAAGGCATGCTGAACTACAACACGTGGAAGTTCACTATAAAAATGCTATTAACTTTGGAAGGCCTTTGGGGCTGCGTACTAGGCACTGATGGGGATATCCATCGTGATCAACGCGCTCTGGCTAGGATTTGTTTATCTATGAAGACGGCTTGCTACCAGTATGTCCGGGATGCTACATCTGCAAAGGACGCCTGGACTAAGCTCGCTAAAGTTTTTGAGGACAAGGGCCTGTATCGAAGGGTACTGCTGTTGAGGCGTCTCCATCACATGGAATTTAATCAATTTGCATCTATGAGTGAGTACATTGAAGCAGTTATGACATTAGTACAACAACTAGCCGATATTGGCAAAGTAATAGATGATAGCGAAGTAGCGGAGATGCTCCTTAGTGGCTTGCCTACTGAATATGATGCCTTGGTGTCAAATCTTGAGACTGCATGTATGGCGAGTACATTGTCCAGTGAAATGGTGCGTGCCCGAATCCTTCAAGAGGAATTCAGGAAACACAATGGAAATGATGCTGTTACTACCAACACTGCATTTATTAGCAAGAAGAAAGTGACTTGTAATTACTGTAAGAAGCTTGGGCATATCAGATCAAAATGTTTCAAATTAAAGCGTGACAAGAAGATATCAAATGATGGTGACAAGACTTTTCTAGTGTCTGCCTTCATGGTGAAACATCAAGCCGATGATTGGTATATTGACTCTGGTTGTTCTACACATATGTCTAATAATAAGCAATATATGTCAAATTTCAAAACATGTAGTAGTCAAACTATAACTATAGCTAATGGTGGAGAATTGAAATGTTGTGGTGTTGGTGACATCAATTTAAATGGAAATTTTGTAAAACATTTGAGAAATGTGTTGTATGTCCCTGAACTTTCAACAAATCTTTTATCTGTAAGTAAACTATCAGAACAGGGCTTTAAGGTTATTTTTGATGACAGTGGATGTTTTATTGTTGATAAAGTTTCTGGCAAATGTATAGGCACTGCTTGTAATAAGAATGGTATCTACAAGTTAAACGTAGGTGTGTGTCAGTTTGGTGTATCTTCGCAGGAGGTGCATTCTTCTATGTTCCTGTGTAATAGACAGGAAGCACAGAGTGCAAATGTTGCTGCTTCATCTGTGCCAGTAAACACTTGGCATAAGCGCTTGGCCCACTTAAATCTTAAAGGTATGTGTTCCTTAAAAGATGGTGTTGCTACTGGTGTTCTGTTTCAGAGTAAACAGCCCTTGGAGGACTGTGTGGCTTGTCTTGAGGGGAAGTTGAGCGCTCAACCTTTCCCTGCGGGAGGAGCATCACGAGCCAGCAAACCACTGGAACTAATACATACAGATGTTGTTGGACCAATGCAAGTAAGCAGCCATGGGGGTGCGAAGTACTTGGTTACGTATACAGATGACTGCACAAGGAAATCCTTTGGGTACCTACTAAAGAATAAATTTGAGGTAATGTCCAGCTTTATTAAATTTAAGTCACTTGTAGAAAAGCAGTTAGGCCTGCCAGTGAAAGTTTTGCGTTCCGATGGGGGTGGTGAATATTGCAATATGAAATTTTCTGAATATTTAGCCAAACATGGCATTATTCATCAAACTACCATACCATACTGTCCACAGCAAAATGGTGTTGCAGAACGCCTAAATAGGACGATTTTGAACAAAGCGAGATGCATGTTACAGGATGCCGGTTTGTGTAATAAGTACTGGGGTGAGGCTGTGATGTGCTCAATTTATTTAAAAAATAGGAGTCCTACATCTGCTTTGTCGGGACTGACTCCAGAAGGTATGTGGTCTGGCTTTACACCAGACCTGAGTCACTTACGCGTATTCGGTTGTATCGCGTACTCGCTTGTGCCTGAGCAAAAACGCAAAAAGCTAGATCCTAAAAGCAAAATGTATGTTTTTGTGGGCTATTGTGAAAATTCCAAAGGGTATAGGTTGTTAGACCCCATGAATCCAAATAGAGTGATTTTCTCTCGGAATGTAGCTTTCTTAGAAAATAAGTTTTATGAAAAGACTGACATGAATAATATTGAATTTAATAAACTTGACTGTGAATTATCTTTTTATGAATGGTCTCATGTTAATAATGATAATAGTCAATTAAATATTGATAATCACAATAATAAAAATGATAATATTTCGTCTTCTGGTAATTATATGGAACCGGGTTCTAATCATAGTACTAAGAAAGCCATTAGTGATAGTGAAAATAATTTAAGTTTATTAAATTCTAGTCAAAAAATCTGTTTAAATGATAGTGATAGCACTGAAATAAATTCTAGTTCTAGTGAGAATAATCAAAATATATCTGTGATTTCGGGTCTGGAGGAGTACTGCACAGGCAGCGAAAATGAAGATGTCCAGGTCTTTGCTGACTCACCACTGCATGACGCGCGCTTGGAGCGTGTGACGTCATCGTACGAGGCGTCAGCTGGAGGGGAAGGTATTGCAGATCCCGTGTCGCCTGTACTCAACGCGCGCCCGGTGCGTAGTACCCGTTCCAAGCTCCCGGCCAGGTATGATGATTACGAAACAGATTACTCACTGATAGCTTATTGTATGTCGCTCAATGAGCCACAATCCTACCAGGAAGCAATATCTGGTCCTAACAGTCAGCATTGGCAAGCTGCCATGGAGCATGAGTATAACTCTATGCTAGCCAATAATGTCTGGAAGTTGGTTGATCGTCCTGTGGGAGAGGATGTGGTGAAGTGCAGGTGGGTATATAAAACGAAATGCGATGCTTCTGGTAAGTTCGACAAATTCAAAGCTCGTCTAGTTGCCAGAGGCTTTACTCAAGTTCACGGAGTAAACTATACTGAAATCTCGTCCCCAGTAGTCCGTCATTCAAGTATGCGTATATTGTTTAGCTTAGCAAATAAATTTGACTTAAACATAGATCATATAGATGTCACCTCAGCTTTCTTAAATGGGGACCTACAAGATACAATTTACATGGAACAGCCACCTGGTTTCAATAGTGGTGATAATAGTAAAGTATGTTTATTACTAAAAGGTATTTACGGATTAAAACAAGCCAGTCGAATTTGGAATATCAAAGTTCATAACTTACTTTCCTCCAATGGATTTGTACAAAGTAAGTGTGAACCCTGTGTCTATACAAAGAAGTCACAAAATGATTTAGTCATATTAGCTCTTTATGTTGATGACTTCTATTTGTTTTATGGTAAAGATAGCACTAATTATAAAATATTGTTGAAACTTTTGGAAACCAATTTTAATGTTAAGAACCTGGGTGCTCTGAAAAGTTGTCTAGGTATAAATGTCACTCGAGACAGGTCTAAGGGAATGTTAATACTTGACCAGTCCGAGTATGTAAGAAAATTACTTTTCAAGTATGGAATGCAAAATTGTAAATCTGTGTCAACACCCATGTTGCCAAATAGTAAGTTACATATGCCAGAAAAAGAAATTGATGATGTATTCAACTTTAGGCAACTTATGGGATCCTTAATGTACTTGTGTGTATGTACAAGGCCTGATATTGCATTCGCTTGCAGCCAACTATCGCAATTTAATAATTGTTTCGATGAAACTCATTGGCTGGCAGCGAAACGTGTGTTACGGTATTTAGCTGGGACAATTGATTATGGTTTGGTTTTTACAAAAAATAACAATTGTAACTTAAATGCCTATGCCGATGCAGACTGGGCGAATGACTGTACTGATAGAAAGTCCTACACAGGCTTTATCATTAAACTTGGAAATGACACCATCAATTGGGAGTCAAGGAAACAGCGCTGTGTAGCACTCTCTAGCACTGAGGCAGAATATCTGGCGATGAGTGATGTTTGTAAGGATATCTGCTTCATTAAAAACTTTATTTCAGAAATTGTAAATGTAGAGTTATGTATAAATTTACACAACGATAACCTTAGCGCCCAGAAGCTTTTACAAGTCAAGGAATACAGTCACAAGAAAACAAAACATATAGACCTACGGTATCACTATGTAAAGGATTTAGTGCTAAATAATTCTATACATGTTATGTACATTCCCACAGATACTATGATAGCTGATGTTTTTACTAAGGCGCTAGGCCCTACCAAACATGTAAAATTTGTGAAGGCCTGTAATGTTGTTAGGGTTTAGTGTGTATATGGGTGTATGTGTAAATATGTTCTAAGCTCCTTCGCATGTCTATTTGCTCTATGTCTTGTTTGGGTAACCATTATAAAGCATAAGAGGGCGTGTTGAGTTTGATGTATGCATTATAATTATAATAACCGTAAAATAATTTTATGGTGGTGCATCACTAAGTCTGACCGCCTCACTATTTCTGTAACTTTTTTTTTAACAATATGGCTCCGCTTTCCGTCAGAAACCTCTGCTCTGTTAATGTACCAAACTTGTATGTTCTTCTGTAATAAAAGTAATCCGTTTAAATCGTTCAAGCTGTTTTCATTATCAAGAGCTCTCAGCACTTCGTCAATATTCTTCGGCCGTTCTGATCTCCGTGTATACGTCTGCTAAGCCTGCATTTACCCGATCCACATGCGACCTCTATCACCATACACCACTTTACACGATTAAATGTAAATGTGAGGAATTTTCTCTAGTATTGCTCACAGTAGAATAGGCTATTTTGGGGTAGAGATAGGCACACACATTACTTATTTTGGGAATAAGGGTTTTCATTAAACTTATTACTTAACCTCCGAATATTCGGTCATTTTCATTAACCAAACCTAATACTTTACTTTAAACATTGATCTAATATCATTTATGTAATTGTATTCTCACTGTGTTTAACTTAAAACCGTTTAAAATTATTCTTCACAAAAATATTAAAGACATGAATCTACTGTTAAAATATAGTCTGTGACAAGTTACTAAATACAAACTTACACCATCTTTTGGTAGCTTTATCAAATCAAAATCCAGATTAAAAGTAGGAGATTAAATTCATATTATTATCAAAATCTTTAGACTTATATAAATAGAAATGTACCTGATAGACAGAATCTTATAATTCTTTAGTCGAATAATATAAGATTGGAAAATAAGAAATTTGGTAGAAAAATACGCTGTTCAAAGACATCACTCACAGAATTAGTAGATTTTGGGAGTTTTCATTTTTTAACAAAGAAAGTCATGATTACATGCTTTTTGGTAAATTTATGTATTTTTGAGATAATGTGCGATTCGATGAAGGAATCTGTTTTAAAAGTAGTGTGATTATTTGTCTAAGAAAGGGCAAATACTCATTCCATTGATATTGTGGATCAGACCGATGTTTCGCTAAGAATGGCCGGGATATGAATCGTCAAACAAAGAGACTTGACGAATCCTGTATAACATCTTGTTTGATTGACATTCATAAGGAAATAATGTACAAAAGGTTTTGTAGATTCCTTGTCGAAGCGTACTGAGGAAAATAACAAGTAAAGAGTGCACATGTGTTCATGAGAAGGAATGACATTTAATTATCGTCTACGAATGGCGTATGATTTTCAAATACGAAAGGATAAGTAGTTTTCAGGGTTTGTTAAGGAATAAAAGTGTTCACTTAATCCATAAATAAGAGAGGAATGTCGTGATTAGAAATACAAAGTTGTGTTATATTAATGTTTTGCAATAGTGATGGGGTTAGTCTAAAGGAATGGACGAAATCTCAAGTTATAAATGTATTATTGAACATCCCTAACATTTTGCTAAGAATGGCCTCAGATCTATCTTCTAGAAGAGAACTAGATGGGATCTTTAAACAGTGTCTAGTGTGATCAATAATCATGGTTAATTAAAGTAACTACAAAAGGTCTCCTTGTCAAAGAGTACAGTGAAATAATAAGAACATGTTTTAACATCAATTACATGAGAAACATAATAATTTTGCTAATAAGAATATATAGTTTATTGAAGTATTTATCAGAACTCAAATCGTTCACTCTATCCTTTATACAAGAAGGATTTATATTGATAATCGAAGGAAATCAATATTAGCATACCCGTGAGAAGTGTGTATGTCTACAGACCAGTAAAAATATAGTTATATGTTTATAGAACATAGCAGTGAACATATAATTCATTTAAGGAAATAATATTTATCGTCTATGTATGGCGCATGATTTCAGATATGAAATGATTAGTTTTCTAGGTAAATAAAAGAGTAGAAGAGTTCACTTAATCCATAAATGAGAGGATTTGTGTTGATTTTAACGTAGAGAACGTTTTCTTTCAAAATATCAAAGAAATTGAGAAAATGGCAAATTCAAGAAACAATTCTTGAAAACAGGTGCCATAAAACCTGAAAAAGATCTGACTTGGTGTTCATTTGGTATCCGGGGAATATGACTTTTTTTATGGCTTGTAAAATTAAGATCTAACATAGAAATCGAATCCAGGAAAGGATTTTAAACAATATTTTGATTCCAAGTATGGAAATCTCTTGTATCCGATAAGCATGAAGGAAGCCTATACAAAAATTGCATAAATAATAATAGGATAGAGTAGTTAGATCTCAAAATCATATAAATAATTGTAACTGTCAGGTATATTATAATTTAACGAACAAAGTATGCAATTAGAGTATGTTTTAGGACAGGAAAGTAGGATAAAGATAAATCAGGATATAAGAATAGTATTTATCAACATCAGTAAAAGATAGGTTTATTTTAATTAAAAATATACTGAGCGATCATAATGGTTCTTCCATAAAAGAACTTCAGGTTACTATGCAACGTAGAGTCCTACTAAACTAGACGCTTCACAACGGGTTTTCCGATCACATTTATGGCCAATATTATTATAATAGCGTAATTCAAATTCAGATGCACATTATTAAAGTAGAAAGCAGTACAAGATAGTTGGTGTAGTAATAAGATTTAGACTGTGTTCATGTAGGTGTATTTTGTTAGGTGTATTTGAGGTAGTGGAGTGTGGTATTAGGAATCTCATTAGGCATTACAGTTGATTCCGCACACAGGATTAATAGGGCACATTTTATTAAGTTCATTACATTTGGGTCCGTGACTAAGGATCTTCGTAGAGTTCGTTACATTTGGTCCCGTGACCATGGATAGTTTAATGGAGGTTTTCTGTTAGGGTTCTTTAAGGATTTCGTAGAATTCGCTACACTTTTTATCCCGGAAAAATGCCCTTTTTTTAAATTTAAGGCGGACGAAATCGCGGGCAGAAGCTAGTATCTATGTATAGTTTTATTCTGTTTCCCTAGCCCTATCCCTCACATTTGGTGAACCACACGTCCACAGTTCACTTTTTTTACTTGTTTTTGAACCTTTCTTCCATTATTTGCATCATCATTATTTCAGCCATAGGACGACCACTGCTGGACACAGGCCTCCTCAATAGATTTCCACATGGGCCGGATGGAGAGTCCCCGCAACCTTAATCAGGTCGTCCGACCACCTTGCGGGTGGCCTTGCCACTGGTAGGCGGTCTCCACTCGAGAACATTTCTGCCCCAACGGCTATCGATTCTTCGAACTACTGCTCTGCCCATTGCTACTTCAGTTTGCTTCACTTTATTTGCATTTATGAGAGAACTAAAAATCACCAAACGCCTCTCAACAATCTGCCAGGAGAGGGCTCTCAGATTCTTTTGACACATAATGCGATCGCCACACCAGAGCCTCGAACGTGACATCATACTGGGTCAAGTTGAAGGCAAGCTCGCTAAAGGAAGAGCCGCTGCAAGATGGTCGGATTCCCTTAAACAAGCATGTGGTTCCATGCAGAGGGCAGCGCACGTAGCCCTTAATCGCGTTAAATCAGGGTTCCGTAGCATGTGTATTAGGGGTCTGCAGTAGGTCAGTCTGTAAACAAATTTAATTGGAAATTGTGCAGTAAACTTGACCAGACGCATTGTCGTTTTCATTAACTTATTGAGTTGTCTTAGTATGTAGTAAGTGTACCCAAAGGTGCGTCCACATTTGTATCATTTGCTCGTATCCGATCACCGTGCCGTGGCATGACTGCGTATCGCGCTGCTTGGACGCTCACTGTCGGCGCAGCGATCATTGCCTTGTTGTCCGATCTAAGTGTGTGATACGCGTATCAACTTGAATTTCGAGTGATCGGATCGGCGCAACGTCCAAACGCGTGATCGTGACACGCGATCATGCCACGGAACGAACATCTGATCGGGCAAATGATACAAATGTGGACGCACCTCAAGGCCAAAGGAATTCCAGACGCTACCACTGGCATCTATCATCCGGTTTATGGAGATGGTAGAATAAACCATTGAGTAGCAAGAAGGGGTAATTACACAAAAGATCCCACTGGGTCGAAGTGTATCCGCAAGGACCCCTAGTAATAAGATAAGATAAGATAAGAGAAGTAGTAAGTGTAATGAAAGTACCAATAAAAGTTTTTTTGGTAAATATAAATAATCTTTCATTTCCAAAAATAATATTTTTTTCAGGTATTCATATACATATACCTATTGAAAATCCCCAACTAGTATGAAGAAGCACGATACAACATAAAAAAATAGGTTTATAATACATATTTAATTTTTTTTAAAACCCCCGACTTGTTCCAGTAAAAGCTGAATATCTTGGAGATGAGTGCTCCGATTTTCATCGAACAAAGCTAAGAACACTCGGGATAAAATTATCTATGACACAAAAAAAACCGCACACAAATCGGTCCATCCGTACGGGCGCTGCGATGCCACAGACAGATACACAGAGTCACAGACACGTAGGGATTGCAATTCGGTCCGGTGGATCCGGTAATCCGGCCAGATCCGGTACTTTTTGGCGGCTACCGGTTCCGGTAAAAAATTACCGGATCCGGTAGACCCGAAGAGACTAAAGAGACGCACACAACAGACATACCATGCGGACTACCCAACCCAAGAAAGCTGATGTCAAGAGTCAATATGATCTAGATCTAGTTAAGCTTTAAAGAACGATGTCTTTCTTCATTATTCTTTGAGATTAATTGTGTTTAATGGTTAATTATGTTTGTTTGGCCAAATTAGAAAAACAGTTTTTTTTTTTCAATTAACGTTATTACAATTATAACATGTCTCTTACCTAGTATTTAAAGTGCAATGTGATGTGATATGTGATTATTGATTAGATTTCTTTATGTATGTTTAATATTATGGGTGCTAAGGGAGTATAGTATTTTATTATTGCTGATATTACCTCTTATAGTATTAATAAAGTTGATAAAATATAACATAGTAGAGAAGAAAAGTGGGGTCAAAACTAAACGAACGATCATGAATCTGGATCATGACCAAATTAGTGGTAAATTTTTAGATTTGGCAATTAAAACTATAAAAAGTCCCTTTAATTAAAGTATTTGTTTTATTTTTTATAAACAGATTTAATTTTGTTATATTTACTATGAGACAAGGTTACCATGTCTTCATGTGTGGCTGTAAATAGGTTGATATTGTTATTATTAAGTTAAGGCTAAATATTATTGAAGCAGATGCTTAAATTTTCACATTACTGTGAAATTAGTGGCTAGTGATACTAATTTTTGACTTAATAAGGGTGATTTTTAGCGCTAAACCATTGTTACATTTGTTTATTTGCAAAAACTGCTTCGCGTGTCTACTTTACGGCCAATAAACTGGACAAAAAGCATAATTTTGGATAGACGCAATAAGCATAACTTCAATCCGGCCGGATTGAAAATTAGACCGGATTGCAATCCCTACAGACTCGTTAAACTTATAAGAGCCCTCTTTTTTGTCGGGGGTTACAAAGGTGAGACAATGGAGATAGTGTATCTTGACGACTTGTTAGGCTCAGTGGGTTGCACAACGGCGTACGAAGCTGACGGTCCCTAGTTCGAAGCCCGGCCAGGGTAAGTTTTTGTGTGATGAGCACGAATATTTGTTCTTGGGTCTTCGATGATCGTCGCCTAGTACCTATAGTACAAGCTTTCCTTAGTTTGGAACTAGATCGATTTGTGTAAGATTTGTCCCTATATATTTTTAATTATATCAATCGATCCGGCCTTTTACGAGTCTTATGACCGTATTGTATATATGATACTTAGTGAAAATTAAAAATCGAGATTCAATGTCAGGCAGGTCAGGCATAAGGGCTGGGCGATAAAACGCCACTTACAAATCGAGCGGCACGTGTGACGTCACTCATGTCACAATTGTATGGAGGATTAGTGAGTGTTCGAGCATTCTTTAGTTTGGCCATTAAAACGTGCGTTTAAGTGTACAACTGTTTTTTTCCTTTATTAAACCGTAAAAAAATCACAAGGTAGGTAATGTTTAAAATCTTTAGAACACAAAAAAAAATACGGAGGGACAGACAGAGACAGACGGACAGCAAAGTGATCCTATAAGGTTTCCGTTTTTTCTTTTGAAGTATGGAACCCTAAAAAGTACAGTCCAAATGACAGCAACCGGTAAATGTTTGCTGAATTTGACTTGGTTTCATATAACATTTTTAATCCTAATGTCCTTGGGAATCCGTGGTTAAAACTTTCGGATTAAGTAATTCATTGATTTATTTTGATAAAACAGTTTTACATGTCAGTCATTTATAACTAAGAGTTAAAATTACAATTATTTTGTATAATTTTTTTTTTGGGTAGCGAACCGGTTAAGAGTGCACACTCAGTTATTTAGAAATTCATCAATGCAATGGAGTAAATTGCGTCTACTGCCAGTTTAGCTTTAAGTTTGTTTACGAAACAGCTCATACTAGGAGTATTTTTTATTTCTATGGATATTTTGTTATAGACTTTAGGGCCTATAGTCTGAATGCACCTGTTTGACTTTGCGAGATGTGTACAAGGTGTGACAATATATATATGGTATAATCAAGATGGTGGCCATAATCAATCAACATATTCTAGTCGTGTTTGGGCATGTTAGTAAGGTCATGGAATGACGTTATGTTATTGATTTTATAAACTGTATATTGTTACATTAAATAAATAATAATAAACAAACATTCTGAATATAGGACAGGATTTTTAAAATGCGTAGTTATATCTTTTATTTTGGGCAACTTTGTGAGATTTAAAAGTAAAAACAAAGAATACATATTTTAAATACTGATTTATTTTACTGGTAACAAATCACCCCAGTTGCTAGATCTAGCGCACCTATATGTTGTCTGGTCAAACTTCGATTTTGAAAATATCATCTCCTGTAGTTCTCCTTTCTTTGTACATAACCTACAAATTGTGTGACCAGACCGGACTACAGGTGCTCGCACTATTCTCGGCCACTGTGGGTCATCTGTTGGACGTTCACCTTTCCTTAGTATTACATAAGAGAATAACTCAGCAAACACTTCTGACTTTGATGGATATGGGAGTGATTCATACTTCATAATAAAGTTGCAGGGTGTTTTTTGTTCTAAATACCTTGGGCAGACACTGTCATTTGGGCAAGGAGAAAAAGCGTAACCATTATTCTTGCCCTTCGGTAGGTTTAAAACAAATTCTCTGGCCTCATTTACGATTTGAAAGCCAGCATTTGAGCCATATTCAATTATAATTAGGAAATCTTCAGTTTTCTTCCATAGTTTTTGTATAGTTTCCAATCTCGCCCGCATACTCGGCAGCTCAAATAAGGAGAATGCTGATAAAACTATGTTGTATTTTAAGTCTGTTGATGCCGGCAGGAACTGACGTTGGAAATAGCCTTTCAAAGGCATAGTTACATTATCCTTTCCTTGGCATAATAGCAACCGCGCCAAATCATGCATATGCTGTGATGTGTCTACGCAGAAATACTCAAATATGTCACCGTTCCAGTAGTTATTGACAGCCCATGAACCTGTTCCCACTCCGGAACCAAAATCAAAGAAGCTTCTCGGCTTAAAATCTGGATGTTTAAGTCTTATTTCGTCTAGTACACGTACCAGGACCGCATACTCGCTAGCAGATCTCGACATCAAATATTGCAAGCACGTCGCTTTATCATACGAAATGTTGCCCCAACGGTACACGTTTGCCTTTAAAACGTTAAAAACTTTCACTTGTACCTGTTTATTGAACTGATTTAGCTCATCTTCTGTCAAATTATCACCGATTTTTGAGTAAGCTTTTTTCGCGATTTTGTCGTGTATTTTCTCGGCTTTCTTGTCTATATCGCCTCCTTCTGGTGGTAGTAAGCGCGAGCGTAAATAATTGTTTAGCTTTATGCTGTCCTGGTGCATAGCTCGGGCACCAGAATCTTCTAAAACAATTTTTATAGCATTGATTATATCTTTTGGTAAAGATGCGATTTTTACCCTCGTTGTTCCGGGATGTTTACGCGGCTTGTACTCTTTGCTTTCGAATTTGTCTTTCAGGCTAGTGTCTATCTCCACTTTAGTAGAAAAATTTGAATAGAATGTGGATAACCGAGTTATTCTTAATTTTCTAAACATTTTGTTGTACTTATAACCTAACTTCCGCGTGTTATTGTTTTCTAATGACAGACACTGAAGTTTTTTTTTTTTAATTAAACAAATTGACGTTTGGTTGGGTGTGTTGTCTTTATTAAAATTAATTCCATTTCTAAACGTTATTAATCTCTATACTGGTAAAAAATGTTAGTAATGCTTTTTTTTTCGTACCTACTTAATACGAATGAATTTAGATAGGTCTCATGCAATATTATGGGCTCACATTACATGCCAAAGTTCGTATCACGCTGTCCCATTTGCTTACATATTGTTTGATAAGCCCGCGAGAGAGACAGCATGACACGATCGATGTTTAAGTTCAAATTACTTTTGAGTACAATGTCATGCCTTCTATACTATTATAAAGTTAAAGTTGTAAAATGAAATGTCTGTACATTGAAGACAAAAAGTGATTATTTAAACTATTTGAAGGACACCAAATCGAAACTTAATTTTATTTTTTGACACAAAACTTACAGCTTCATCACGCCAAAACTGCTATACGAAAATGAAAAAATATGTTGCACCGTTAAGCCACAGATGGTTATAGGATACTTTTTACTCTACTACACTGAAGAAAAAAAAGGTGTTGATATTTTTCTCCTCCACTGACGAAGTTGCGGGCACTTTCAAGTAAGTATCAACATAATATTTGACTTCAGGCTTATTTTATAACTTTTGTACTCTAGATATCCTCTCACACTTTTACTACTCTCTCTTTCTCTCTGAATAATAAAATCACTCAAAAAAAATACTCCAACTACATTTTTTATTCCAACAAAAATATTAATACTAGACTTATGTTCATAAAAACAGACACATCAACAATAAACAACATTTAGTTTTTAGTCTTAGCCATCTCTTCCTGCTTGTGCTTGCCTATACAGGTCCGGAACTCCTCCACCTCCGTCTGACACTTCCTCCAGTCCTTCGTGGTGGCTATGCACTCCTGGTCAATCAAAATATAAATATGTATATTCAAAATTGAGGAACTTTAATATATAAATCAATAAATATACATTTTTTTAACAAATCAAACTAGTCTCATAGTTAAGCTCAATAAGCACGGCCGGAATTAAGGAGAGGCCACCGGGGCTACTGCCCTAGGGCCTCCACAAGTGAGGAGCCTCAACATATGAGATATATATATTTTTTAATGTATTTAGAAAATACTAGGTGCTACCCCTAAACCCTGCTCCGTTAATAAAGCTTGTGTTAGGAGTACTAGACAATGATTTATTTAATAGATATACATATTCACTTCACATTTTAATAAATAATGGATAAAGTTTCTTCAAATCAAATTAAAATCAGAACAAACTTATATGTTACTACTCAGACAAGTTTTGCTTTTTAGCCAATACTTGATTTGATTTAACAAAAAGACTAGAATTATAGAAATCAGAACTTATTTATGTTACCTATCTACTAAGGTGACTCGGCATTTTGTAAAACCATTTTCTATATGGATCCCTTTTTTTCTTATTGAAAGGAACTTAAAAACACCAGAATAAATAAGTAATTATGCTAGACATACCAGTGGGCTCACAGTATAATAGCTACCAGGAAAATATAACCTAGAGACTACATGTCGCGATAAATATAACTAATATGCAGTACAATGTTATCGCGGAAAAATAGGGTGGTAAAATGAGGTTTTCGACTTTTCACGTGTAAAGAAGTACTTATCAATGTTATCAAACTAAGAAACAATACGTTAAAAACAAAGAAATGATAAAAAAGCATAAAAAAGAGTGTTTACCTGCACTTTGTAATGCAATTCGAGGCACCCAGTTTTTTTTAACATGGTTTCCACCGGATCATCGTCACCTTCTGGTACTTCTCGAGGCTTAACAGTCATTTTGAAGACTTGTTACATTGATACTCCAGTAATTTGCTTGATACAATTTTTATACTGCCCGGGATTATTTTTACTAGATAGATGAATCTATCCAGTGGTCGGAAACTCTCTTACAAAAATAAGATGTATGGCGATCGAGTTACTTCACCAACAACATAATAGTGAATAAGGTAATGGCAACACTGATGGGATGTCATTCGTGTCGAATCCTGACGTCTGTTAACCTAATGGTGGTTTTCATTCATTTTGATAATTATTCTGAAGTTTTTGAAATTTGTTGTGGCGTTGAGTTGAGCAAATTTGCTCCGCCGCTCAATTAACTGTGTGCGTGAAATATTGTAGAGACAGAGACTCGTTATGTTTTGAAATAGACTCGTGGTGTTTTGAGATAATGTTTCTACACAAAGGTTGCTAACGAGAATTTTCCATTGACCAGGGGGCCCCGTGTGCTCTTATGGAATAAACGGTACCTATTCTTAGGAGGTATACTTAGCATTAAACCTCTCAGTAGATTATGTATTTATCACACATTGTTATTAAAGAACTAATAAACTATTAAATTTTTGTAAAATTTCAATGTAAATTTCAGTTTATTAAGAATTTAATAAAGTTTTCATCACATTTATGATTTGTTTAATTTTTACTCGAACAGTAATTCTGATTATGAAAGTCGTGCTACAGTGAGTGTGAGTAACTTCGGTAATTACCGGATATGGTAAACCCTACTCTGGACGTAATCGGTTTTTCACTACACTACTTTTAAAATTGTGATGACATGGCAACATTAGATTTTTCTTATATTGGTGGAGCATTCACCCGATGGTAATACAAATCGTTCAGAAAAAAAAATAGTATGAAGTTCCGTCTCTTAAAACGTAGTGATTATATTCTCTTTGAATCTATCTATGAATGTTAAGATTCATACAAACGAGAAATTGTCGATTTTGACGGAAGAGAACTGACAAATGACATTGACAGATAAACCGTTTTACGCAGCCAAATTACAAAAGTGATTTTTACTATAGGTGTAAATTGTATTAGATGATTATTGAATTTTATTGGGTAATAGTATTATCCATTTTACGCAGATATACTTTACGTTGACTAATATTTTTTAACGCCGGATGTGTATTCCATGTAAATCAATATATTTAAAATTCTTGTATATTAAAACAGTAAAATTAATAATATAGCTTCGCCCAAACCAACGCGGACGATGGGTGACGTGTCTTATGCGTCACGTTTTCGCTATACATTTAGCTTTAGCCGCATTTTTTGGGCAGCGGTGTGGAAGGCATAAGATAAAATCGTGACGCGTAAGTTACGTCACTGCGATAACGTACCGTCAGCATATTTCAAGATTGGTTAGTCCAAACCTTAAAATTGTATATTTACTGTAATTTTCTCATAGCGCCATTAATACATGATAACTTATATATTCCTAAATAATATATTTCTTGAGTTCCCATTCCAAGGTTATTTCATCTTGATATTATATTTAACATTGACAGACCAGACCAATGAAAATAAACAAACACTATTTTAATAATTTCTTCTGTTTCCGCGTTTCGCGATTTTTTCTGTTTCCATGGTCACGGGTGGACTCCACCCGTGACCATGGAAAGCTGAAAAGCTTCCGAAACGTCGAGAACAAAAAAGAGATAATATACGCGATATAATCCGTTAAATTCTTTTATTTCAAACACTATTTTTTTAAGTGGAACTTGTTATGGGATATTTATTTATTTATTTAATCTTTATTGCACAAAAGAAAACTTATTGTACAAAAGGCGAACTTAATGCCATAAGGCATTCTCTACCAGTCAACCTTAGGGCAAAGCAGAAAAATTGTAGGCGGTGCTGAGGCTTGTGTAATTACAAAAACACATATTTATATACTTTAAATACATGAATAACAAAATTTATATAATAAATACACAAATATATATAAGGTTAATAAATATATAACATATATATATATGTTATATATGGATATAACTCTGTTTGGAGGAATCGGATGTAAGGAGTCATGATTTGGTAGTACAGCTCCAGACAAAAGCCAGACAGTATACAAGCATGCATCCTTCTGTTATCCTGCAAAACTAGTGTTTAAAAATGAAACTGCCAAATATAAATTAGAAAAACTTTATTAAAATTAATAAATATTACAACAACGGTTTACGCGAGGATCTTGCTCTTGTTACGGAGCGCAGTGTACGCCACCAGCACGGAGAGAGCAGTCGCCAGCACCTCGGAGTTCACCCAGGGTCCAGAGTAACCTAGAACAATAAACAAAACTTATGACAAATTCATAATAAAAACGCCAGACAGATTTAAATAAATGCTAAGAGGGTTTTCTAAAATGGTAAAATCATCAGTTGGCGCGACCGTTACGTAAGGTCTAATTGACAAGAAGTGTCAAAATATTGTGCTGTGATTGGTGGATGTTGACACTTCTTGTCAGTTAGACCTTACGTCATGGTGGCGCCAACCGGTAATATTTCAATTTTAGAAAACCCCTTATTATCTAGAATCATAGTTAAAAGCCTAAAAACGCTCATAGTCAAGCTACCTTAAGACCAGAAAAACCAACTTGGGTTTTATATAGTAGCAGTTAGTTTGGGAATGTAGAGTTAGTACAGCTGTGTGCAAAATAATAGCAGTATGTATGTGCCGTGGTAAGAAGTTTCTAAAACAAGGCAGAACGCAAAATACTGCCCTGTATAAAAAATTACTAATTTCGAAAAGTGCATTCCATATAAATAACAGCGTCTTAAAAATATTTTTATTATCTATAAGATATATGTGAATTAAAAGTGTAGGAAATATGGTTAAATTCGAACAACAAAAAGCAAATGCAACTCTATTCTGAAAGAAAATGAGTTAAGTTCATTGAATACGAGAAGGCCTTTTAATAGGCCTTTGGTCAGCTAAAGGTTTTTACATGGCTGTCTTCGAACCTGGGTGCACTCTATTTTTTACTCATAGCTCAATTATAACTGAAATCTTAAGTCGCATTTACATCTTGATTCGGCAAATCCGGGTTCACTGCTATTATTTTGCACTCAACTGTAGGTACCTCACTGCACCACCAGTTTATCTTAATCGGTAGAGAAAGCCATTTGGATTTAAGTCCGCCCCATCATACATTTGTTATTTTTTCCTTATTTATTTGTATTGACTTTTTGTATTGTAGCTGTGTAGAACACATAAAATTTCATGCTGAAGATTCTTGAAACTTCAGTTTCAATGTGTATATATCCCCATATTGACTTGTTGATTTGTGTCTCTTTTCTTCACTTTTTTTTGTATTCTCAACATTAATGATCCTGCACTAACTACTAGTTTCTGTTTGGCCCTATGGTTGACTGCTAGAGAATGCCTTAAGCCATTAAGTCCGCCATTTGTAACAGTTTGTATTGTGCAATAAAGTTTAAATAAATAAAATAAATGTGTGGTCCCCTTTGAAAGCCTCCTCCAGCTATCTACACTTCTACCAGTAGCAGTGGTGGTCATCCCACATGTGCCTGCTGTCTCCGCTTAATACAATGTAATAAGAAAAATAATAATGGAACTCCAAAAGTGGATATTGCTCTCTTTAGTTGATGGCACTAATTTTGCTTTGCAAAATAAAGTTTAGATATTATACTTACTGCCGGGATGTGTGAGCTGAACAGCAAGCAGCGGAGTCACAGCAGCAGCAGGGTCAGCACGGCGGGCGCGGCGCAGAGAGGCCCAGCCTTCCTCGTCCAGAATCAGGACCTCGTGAGTGCCTGAGCGGGCCTGGTTGGGCTCCTCCGTCCATGACACCTGTAAATGTTGTGTATTTTGTTAGCTAATCAATGACCACTGAAATAACTGAACATAAGATACAAACTAGTAGAAATTGGCAATCTTAAGCATACTGCCTGAGATACATGATTTGCCTGGTACAGACACAAGATATAGTGTATGATCTTTAGACATGACTTCATTTTATTGTTATCGTTAAGTTTTCTATTAATAAGGATTTATTATTCTATAAATTACACGTTTTTTTAGATTTGCCTGTCCCACACCGGGTCCTTTTTGGGTACTTAAAAAAAGGTAAACAAAAATGACCTTTTGTCAAATGAATTTATATCTTCCTTTTTGAATACCTAACTGAAGGGACAACTCTCTTTCTCTATTTGTGTCTGTCCATAATCAAATTAGATTAGCTAAATTATCTCACTGCCCATTGGTTGAATTGAAATTTGGTATGTATATATATAAAGCGGAAACGTTCTAACCAGCAATGGATTCATTCAGTGTATTTTTTTTCTAAAAACTACAGAATTAATTATAATCCGGCAATGTTTTGTTATGTTGAAAGAAATTTCAGTTTAAGTCAAAATTATGAGCCTTGATGAGACAGAGACCTGATAACTTTAACTCTAAGATATACCGAGAACAGAGAACACAGAGGAGCCTACATGATGAAAAACAAAATATTGCGATATTTTGTTTTTCATCATATGGAGACAACATCATGAATTAAAACTACACTAGAATCATGATATATAGTGTAGACTAGGCTGAAAATCCTCCCGTGAGGGGCTCGAAACAAGATATAAAAAAAAATAGGGGCTTTAACGAAATTTAACAAGGATTCGAGGTTATACTGACCTGGTACTTGTTCTCTCCAATACGCGCCGCCGTCAGTGGTTTTCCGTGGACTTCGGCGTACAGTGCGTAGTTTTCAGGCAGGGGATTGTCGCATTTCAGAGTGAATTCCGTAATATAAGCTATTTGTGTCACTACGGTGGCATCTAAACTTGTGAACGACGCAGCTTCGACTTTAGGGTTTTGGCAACTTTGTGCTAAAGCTCCGCTGATGGAGCACAAGGCAAAAAGGGCTATAACGTATTTTGTGACCATCTTGCTAACTTATTTGTGACCTTTATGTCTTAAACTAAGTAAAATCTAATAGGAAACTACCGCTTACAGTCTCCGATTTCAATGAACGTCGTCCACGTATTGAGCCGTTCAGAATATAGGCTTTAAAAGAGAAAGTGCGATTGTCAAATCATTATTTACCATTCATTACGCTAACGATTATTTCAGTGCAGCATTCAACTAATAGTTACTTCTTAATTTAGAATACACACGATAAAATTTGTATTTAAGATACATTTTCTGGTCGTAAAATAAAGGATTTTAATAATGTCAATGATAGTTAATAGTTTATGTTCCGAACGGAACTTTAAACATCACCGGTGACGTGTGTCCAAAATGCCAAATGTTATGGCTGCGATCGATACGATACGAACCGCAACGAATATAATACTGTATAGTTAATAGGTCAAATATCAAATACAATATTATTTGATACCTGAGTTTCTTCCGTTCTTAGGTTATATGTAATTATTATTTTTAGTAGAAAAAAACATTTTCTAATTCTAACAAACAATGTGATGGATGCGTTCTGCTGAAAGATGAGAACATTATTCCGTGCATGGCGTTAAGAACTTGATAAATCGACATTTAAAGAAATTTTAACTTAGGAAATGAGTCTTATGGTTTAATTTTGTTCAGACTTTACTGACAACTTATCAAGTTCTTCACGCATTATTATAGCAACAAACCATTACGAGTTATGTGCAATCATCCACAACACTAGCGCGATATATTGATATGTCTGGCGACATCACGAGACGTGTCAGCAGCGAGAAGACAAGTCGAGCGAAGTCAGGAAACATTGCACTACTTCTGGCGACGTATCAGGCGAAGGTGCCAAGCATGTCGAGCACCGACGTTACCAGAAAAAATCTATTAACGTTGCGCCAGGATCCTTTAATTTTGACAAACTATTTTTCCAAAACTGCGTCATTTCCCAACTTGTGCTTCTTCTTGAGACCGAAAATATTTCCAAAATTGTTGTCTGTGTAGAATAGAACGAGTTACCTACTTTGGGTTCAGTGTTCTGTCTCTACATTCAGAAAATCCGACTCTAACTTGTCTCGGTACAACTCAGCGCTGGTACATACATTTTGCAAGTGTTTTGAATACTTAAGACATATTTTGACAGGTGGTGTGGAATGCAGATACGATTTAACGTTGATTTAACGTAGCTTTTAGGGTTCCGTGCCAAAAAGGTACAAAAGGAACCCTTATGGTGCGACTCTGTCTGTCTGTCTGTCCGACTATTATAGCGCCATATCTCAAAAACTACTTGTGCTAACTATTAGAAATTTGGAATATACACCGTGACCGTTAATAACCCGAAAGATTTAAACCACATATTTTTGACGACTGTACGAGTAAATAATGTTTATCAACATGGGTCTAATTATGTGTCTTAATTAAATTAGTATTTCAGTACGAATTAAATCTTATTAATTGCCCGCTTCTTTGTGAACAAGCCTTTAGGTGGGAATCTCAAGTTGAAGAACAGAGAGCGAGCATGACACTTCACGAATCGCTCCGAAATCATACGATGAAAGGCGAATAGCGTGACTTGTATTCCATGAATGACAAGAAGTGTCAAGTTATGTCTAGCACGATGTTTGTGTTGAAATTATTTTTATTTATTGGCACCACAAAATACCACAAATACTTATGTATCCAAACTTTATTAGGTGCTACGACATTAAAGTGCTCTTACATTATTATTGAAACTTTGTGTCTTAGGTATCTTTTTTTTGACTATCACAACCATAAATTGTTAGACATGATAATATTCGAAGGAAATCATACTACTTATTTTTTTACATCATTCTTACCTCTTACCTCATACAGGAAAGGGACTTTGTTGTAACAGCGATCATGCTAACCTATACCTACAGTAACATAAACAACAACATGAAACAGTTACGCATTTTTATTACGAGTAATTTAATGAATTAGATTTTCAAAATGTGTACCGCCGTTTTCAGCACAAATATTCAATCGTGAACGGATTTCATGATGCAAGTTAATATAGGTGTTCTTGATTTCGTCTGAAACCGTTTGAATTCTTATTTACAACTCTTCTCTGGAGTTCACAGGTGTTGAGTAAACCTTATCTTTCAGAGTTCGCCATAGAAAGAAATCTAGCGGAGTTAAATCCGGTGACCGGGCAGGCCATGCTAAAACTTCGCTCTCACGGCCGATCCATCTCTCGGGGTATTGTTGGTTCAGCCAATTACGAACATCCAAGCCGAAGTGGGCCGGGCATCCGTCGTGCTGGAACCACATAGTTCGTCGGGTTTCCAAATCGACATCTTCTAGCAGGTCGTTTAATTCATTATTTAGAAATAATAAATAGTTGTGAGAATCTATTTGGAAATATGACGGGACCTATTAATTTATTCCCAATAATGCCTGCCCACAAGTTTACGGAAAATTTGTGCTGGTATGAATTTTCCCTTTTCGCATGGAGATTTTCTTCTAACCACATATGCTGATTATGGAAATTAAAAACTCCCTCTCGTAAACAACGATTCATCTGTCCATAATATCTTATTTAGAAATCCAGGATCTTCCACTAATTTCTGATTCATCCTTTGGCAAAAGGCAACTCTAGCTAGCCCGTCATTGTTAATTAATCCGTGTACTTTCCTGTATTGAAAAGGATGCAGGCCATACCTTTTCCATGGTCTTAATACGAGCTTATAGTTAACATTGACCATTCTTGCTACAGCTCTTGATGACAAAGTTGGGTCTTCTGTTATGATGTTCATTATTCTGTTCTCTGCTTGTTCATCTAGATTTATAGCCCTTTTTCGCGAAACTGTCGATGGACATCCGCAAAAGTCGAATGGTGAGGTATACGACGGTTTGGGTATCGTCTTCGGTATTCGGCGACTGCCTGGAGCGAGTTCCCATCACAAAATCCGTACACAAAGTGGATATCTGCTAAATGAGCCGAAGGATAATGCGGCATAGCGAATATTATTTATTACAGTCAATAAAATGTTCAATGTTATTTTATCTTGCGTGACAATTAGTTATCATTTGTAATGTGTCATTTTAGTGACAATCAATTTCGAACTAGCCAGTTATAAAAAGAACCACTCTCGCGACTTAGAACAGAACAAACCTAATTATCTCTATTCTCAGTGATAACAAAAAAGCTACTTGAGATTGAAGTGTGTAAGATGAGATATTATAATTATTCGGATTAATACACTACACTGTATTTTAGTTGCATGTTATATCCTTTTATCTCGTGATGAAAATATTTTCTGTAGTAAAAATTTTTAGTAGATAGATACCAAACTTCTTTATGAAACTGGCTAACAACCATAATATTAGTGCATCTACGTGTAAAAGAAGTAGGTGGCTACGTCATGCTCACGCCCTTAAGGTGTGTTACACTGGAGATTTTTTAACTGGCTCTAGTATCGTTAGCTTAAATCTTTCGGGTTATTAACGGTCACGGTGTATATGAACATTGTCGGCCCTCATGTATTGCACAGGAAATATTTAAAAATATATTTTTATTTTCTAAAAAAACGACGAATATGAGGGGGGGTAAAAATTAAAAGTCTATCTACTGGGTCGAATGGGGTATCATATGAAAGGGCTTGACTTGCACATATGTGCAAAGAATTTATTTATTGTGATTAGTTTTTGTTTTATTACGGAAAATGTGAAAAAAACACCATTCCCCCCCTTTGTCCCCGAAGTTTACCAATCGAAAATTTTGAAATTTTCACAATTTGTATTAATAAACATAAATATTACACGAAAATTATAGCCATGTCTCTAGCTAGAATTTTTTTTTTTAATTCGCAAGAAACCTATTTGTGCGACCCGGTTGCGTTAAGTTTGCACGTGATTTGTATGCAATGCTATAGATATCAGGTGCAAACTCAACTCAACCGGTACCGGGTAATAAAGTTAGGGTAAGTAAAAATTTGTACGGAACCCTCGGTGCGCGATTCCGACTCGCACTTGGCCGGTTTTTTTATTTCTAATAGCAGCGCATTTGATAGGTTTTGAACGATGAAGTTGACTTCAAAATGGTGTTCTCAAGTTGAGTATGGTTTTTATGTTGTTACTTTTACTTCAGAACAGATTTCCATTTTTTTATTTTATATAAAAGAGTGAACCCTCAGAGTGGTCTCATTCCCATTCTTGTCCAAATTGAGATCTGATGATGGGTTCCATGAAGAACTGACTGAACTCATTCAATTGTTGTACGCACAGGTATTTGGACATTTTACATATAAAATAATCTCTTGTATGTTCATAGTTCATTTATTTTCTCATGTAGGTATACAAAGATACACTTATGTTCGTCAATATGTACATTAAATATGATCGTGAGAACTAATTTTTATTATTCATTAGGTGTCATTGTAACATCACAAATACATTGGTTCCAAACATCTTTATCTGTTGTATAATCTGACACTCTATAGTACGACTTCCGAGTTAATATAAGTTTAACAACTTTCTTGAACTTATGATCTGGAAGGTTCGTTATAGTATTAGGTATTTTATTATAAAAATGTATTGATTGCCCAATAAATGATTTCCTAAATTTTGCAAGTCGGATTCGATGTACGGCTAGCTTATCTTTGTTTCTTGTTCTGAACTTATGCAGGTCACAATTTTTTGGCAAGTTTTGATAATTTTTTCTTGCGTACATGATTGCCTCGTAAATAAACAAAGATGGCAGTGTAATTATGTTGACTTCTCTAAACAAATCCCTTAAAGAAGTTTGTGGTTTTAAATTGTAGATCGCGCGCACTGCTCGTTTTTGAAGAACAAATATTTTGTCTACATTAGCGGATCTTCCCCACAATAAGATGCCGTAAGACATCAGACTATGGAAATAGCTATAATAGACCAATTTGGCTGTATCTATGTCAGTAATTTGTCTTATTTTCCTAACAGCATAGACAGCTGAGCATAATTTGCTACCCAAGGAAGTGAGGTGAGACTCCCACTGCAATTTAGAATCAACAGTTAAACCGAGAAAGACTGTGTGGTCTGACAAATCGAGAACGTCTTCCCCCAGAATCAATTTTAGTGTAGGATTTTTGATCGGGGAACAAGTAGAGAAACGGATACATTTGGATTTTTTGGCATTCAAAAGCAAATTGTTGACTGAAAACCAATGCAAAGTTTTTTGCAAAACAGAATTAATAGTGGTTTCAGCATTAGGATCATTTCTTTGCACTTTAAACAAAAGAGACGTATCATCCGCGAATAAAACCGTACTTGTCAAACCCTCCAGCTCATAAGGCAAATCATTAATGTAGGTTAAAAATAAGAATGGACCCAATGTACTTCTAGAATGCATCATTTAATTAAGTGGAACTGATGATAAAGGCCATGATCGTCGTACACTCAAGCAACTTAGATAAAACTTGTTAAGTCTGTGGAATGTATCGGGATAAGGGCAGACAGAAATAAAACTAACGAAATAACTTATTTTATCCGTAAAGGCCTATATTTATTTATTTATATCTGTTGACAATAATCCATGTGTGCCCGCGTTTCGTAAAAGTCAAAAAATTACAATGTACCAGGGGCTCATAAACAGTCTGGAGCACTAACGCCGTCCAGGACACACGGGGTCTGGCGTCGTCTCGAAAACACCACGAAGTCCGGCCCTTTCGAGTTTGAGAGGGATAGACGGTATTCCATTCTGATTTTCGACGTAGACCCCCAGATTTGCCGCGGCTCGGATCGATCCTGTACATCTTCTCTCGCGATAGTATCGAATACAAGCAACGAAACACCTTTCGAATTCTATCTTTTAGTTACGTTCTCTATCCTTAATCTATGTATGTGAACGGAAGGTAGCCATAAATTAAATATTACCCTGAATTTTAGCAAAACTGTTATCCAGAAGATGTTTCCTTGCGGTTTTGGTTAATGTTATGTCAAAATTCACAGCTTTTTATAGACATTTTTAACGCTGTAAGACAATGTTAGGTTCCTTAACTTTGGTTGATGTTTGGTCAGTAGATATGCTGTCTTTTGCAATATGCCATGTCACTATGTGATATATAAATGCTACAACAACTTGTTCTGAGGTGCGCCTTTATTGAGAGGTTAAAAGCATCCGTACGTTTCTAACTACACCCGTATGAAAGGGATGGATTGTGCTAACCCACAAATCCCTCAATGGAGTATAATGGATCAAATATCTCACTAAAAAGTCATACATTTTGACATATCACAATTAACTCAACATTCGAGCGCTGTGGCAAGAGAAAATAGCTACAGAATCGCCATTTTGGCCGCGGATCTGCTTCAAGAGTACTAAGGCGGCATGAGCGCGGGGCGGCGTCAGTGGTTGCCGGGCGGAGTCTTGGCGGGGGAGGCGGGGGGCGGGGCGCTCCACTCGACGCCATCGCCCTCGTACTGAGTGTTCTCCAGCCGCGTGATCAACCGCTCGTCTTCGTCGCCGAACTCTCCACCCATTAGCGATGGCTCCCCGACCACCATGACGTCCTGACGAAAGAGACAATGAAATGCGTTAATCTCTATTTCAGATTTAGAAGTAGTCTATTCACTCGTGACAAGTATAGTAAGTTCATTGGTTCAGTTAACTAGACCAACACAAGCTTGCTATGTAGTTTTGAACGGTGTATTTATTTATTGTACAGTTTTAAAGTGTGTACCTGTGAGGCGAGACTGAAGTTGGGTCCCGGCGACCGTTTCTTGGCGGGCGCGGGCGGCGCGGCGTTGGCGCCAGCGCTGCCCTTGCGCTTGCGCCGCTTGCTTGCGGGCCGCTGCGACTCTGAGGGAAAGAGAGACGTGTATTTGTTAGTTAGCTCTTAGTCTGGGTGCCGTGACCAGGATGTATAGGCGTCGGAGGATTAACTCTTAACTATTATAGGGCCTGAACTATAGGTCAGAATATTTACAGCAAGTCTGTCGCAATCTTCATGGTGCTAGAGAGATTTTTAATGATAATCAATGATTTTTAAAGAAAAAGGAAATTGATCTCAATTTATGACTATTTGTTGATAATATTAGTTTATGCAACAGATACAAACACGAGTGTTTTGAGGCCTAATTATGTACAGTTGCATACACTAGTTTATCTATAACCATTGAACTAGGAATCATATTTACCGAGATAACCAGGCGCGCTCGCCGCACAGCGGTGGCCTGGATCAGTAGCGCAAAGTTGTACGTGATCTCATACAATGTGTGTGTACATCATGTCATATATGGTGTGGTTATAAACCACGGCGCGGCGAGCGTACCGAGTTATCTCTATTAGTATAGAAAAGCAGGTCGTTACCTATGGTTTTTGAACAAGTAAATGCCAGAAACATCTCACTTCTCTTCTGATATATTATACCAGGAGCGCATGACTTACCAGGGGGTGCGACCATGCGCTGCCACTTCTGGAAGAGCGTGGTCTTGAGACAGTCGCGCGGCGAGAGCGCGTACGCCTTGTGCCGCGACATCAGTTCCTGCATCGGCTCGAGGATCACGCATAACTGGAAGCATAAAGAAAAAAAAAAAATTTCAACTGTTTATTTCAGGAAAAAAAGTTATTACATATTTACTTAGCTAATCTTATTATTAAAGATTGTGTGCTACGTGCCTTGTCTGTATTTGAATATCACTGCCAGTTTGGCTTTATCATAAACATTTAATATTCTGCAGTGTTTAAACAATTTATCATACTCTTTACTATACTGGTGTTTGACTTTCATATGGTGACTCATTAGTTTCTGTAATCCCACTTAGTTTTGTATTTCTGTAGCCCCAGGGGATGGAGGTGTCCCTTTCGCACTCACATACTTGTCGGAAAGTGACGGATACTTTGCTATTTATTTATCGCCCTATAAACGCGACTATCATAGTCATAGGCCCCGCTGGTCCAACGTCTTTTCTTTTCCGACATATTGGACTTTGGATGTAGCTTATACAATAACAGAAATGAATAGCAATACGTTGATATTAGAGTGAGACAAAGTCTACGAAAATCATTAATTAAGAAAGTTTTCATTGTACACTATTCGAAGCCAAGTTTGCCAGGATTCCTGTAACTTAATTAGAAATCTGGCTTGACATATTTTAGAAGAATGACGGCAAAGATTATTCTTGTTTAGATTATCTGTAGCGTGTATTTACTGGAGCTGTAGTGCAAAGCGCTGTTAAGAAAAATACCGCTCTGCAGCGTTACTAACATTCCTCGTATAAAGATTTAGAGAGTTCCTCGTATAGTGGCCAAATACGAGGATCTAAGAAAAACGAGACATCAAAGCTCCTGTCTCGCTACTTGCCCCGGATACGCCGGACATTTGTATCATTTGCCCGTATCAGATCATCGTCGCGTGGCATGATCGCGTGTCACGAACACGCGTTTGGACGTTGCGCCGATCCGATCGCTCAAAATCCATGTTGCTACGCGTATCACACAGTTATATCGGACGAGTGCGGCATGATCGGCGCGCCGACAGTGATCGTCCAAGCAGCGCGATAGGCAGTCATGCCACGGCACTGTGATCGGATACGAGCAAATGATACAAGTGTGGACGCACCTTTACTTGTAGCTCGTTCTATGAGCTTTAAAGTTGGGTGGGAAAGTCCATTTTTAAACTATTGAATAACCCATAAAACGTAAGGTAACTTTTGTTATGAAACCGTTTTGATAAACGCAAGTTTTAACATAGCTACAGAATAAACTTTTTGATTTCCCCATACAAGATATCGCTGTGTGACGTCACAATGTATTAGGCTTTAGTATGAAGCGTTTTTTAGGAAAGTCCAAAAATGTGCTTTTAACATTGTTACATCAACGGGAGTTTTTATCAGATTGAAGTAGTTTTATTATAAAGACACCGTTCTACAACATACCACACAAAAAGTTGTCAAATACCCTACTCCAAGCACGCACCAGGAGTTTTTCGCATTAGATCCAAATACCAGGGGCCTCATACAGTAGTAAGACTCAACCGTGATAGAAACAACCATCTTAGACTGATCCTTTACACATGTAATCTTCTTTGTGGTCTAATAGGTGCACCGAGATTATCACTTAAGTAAGCTGAAATTTCCTTGACTAAAGAGACCACGTTATCAAGGATGCAGTGTTTGAAATCAAAACTTTATGCATGCCTACAGATGACATGCCCACTGAAAATAATTTCATACAACTTTACTCAGTGGAAATACTCCCTAGAGACAAATGGCAAAACAATCAAATGTCTTTTAAAGAAGGGAGTCACATCTGGTATACGGATGGATCCAAGAAAGGAAAAGATGTAGGATGCGGTGTCTATGGACAGAGACCAAAACTCAATGCCAGCGTCAGCATGGGTACAGAGGCCTCAATCTTTCAAGCGGAAGTCTTTGCCATAAATAAATGCGCGGAGATAAACCTTGACAAGAACCTAAGACACCATCACATTTACATCAACTCGGACAGTCAAGCTGCCCTGTTTGCACTAGAATTCCTAGAGACTAACTCGAGGCTAGTGCAAACCTGCAAAAATAACCTAAATGCCCTGGTTAATTCCAATAAAGTTATACTTAGATGGGTACCAGGACACTCAGACATTGACGGAAACGAACGAGCAGACAAACTCGCCAATAAGGGCGCGGACAAACCCCAAGTCGGCCCAGAACCCTTTTGTGGGATCACAAAACGAAAGGCATACGTTCTGCTCAACGACTTATATAGATCTAAGGCAATCAAGGAATGGAGGCTCGTAAAAGGACAAAACCACTCGAAAACCTTAATTAAGGGATTCAAGCAAAACTAACTCCGTCTTCTCATACACCCCCGTGGGGGGGTGCAGGGGGGCCCTGCTTGCCTCGGTGGGCAGTTAGGGCTGTGGCGGGGTCGCGGCCCGTGATGACGGGCCGGGCGTGCGTCCTCAATTTGAGGAGGACTGCATTTAAGCAAAAGTTGTCGAAAGAGATACTACAGCTCAAACGACCAAAAACCTGCGCAATAACAATAATCCTGACAGGTCACTGCAAACTAAACAAGCACCTGTTTCAAATGGGTATGAAACAGGACGCAGTATGCAGATTCTGCCAAGAGACAGAGGAGACTGCAATGCACATCCTCTGCCATTGTGGACCACTCATGAGGAAAAGAAGTATCTACCTAGGGCAACATGTCGTGCCCCCGGAAGAGATACAACATTTCACTGCCTAAAGAATTTAGGAATTCCTAGACTCAACGGGCCTCAGTAGTGAACTCTAATAAAGGGCTGCCACAATAGATCAAATCTGGTCGAGGAGGCATACCGAAGGCTCACAATTCAATAATAATAATAATAATACCAGCATGGCAGAACAAGAAGAGAGTGTACTAAACATGAGTTTCAACTGACCCTCAAATAGTTAAGCGTGGAGTTGGTGATGCCCTGGCGTGTGATGTTCTTCGAGAGCTGGTCGAGCGCCGCGTGGTCCGGCGGATGCACCGCCTGCCGAGGTATGAGCTCCCGGTGCGCGCGGACCGCCATGTGCCAGGACTTGATGCGCATCAGGTCGTCGAACGTGAACTCGAGGATCAGCCGACCTTCCGTGCACACCTGGAATGGTGAAATAATAATAAAACATCAGCATAGTATAACATCATACGATCAATCGTACGAGAAGAGTACCTACCACGATGTCTAGCAATACTATCAAGACTTACTCTGGGCGCAATAGAGTACTAGGCCACAGAGTCGATATGAGCAAGTATAAGTACAGTGCGACTAAAAAAAGTAGAAACTAAATAAAATGGGACTAAAACAAATCCAAAGTAAATTGTTGCCTTTTGATATTTTCTTCTGTTTCCGCAATTATTACTCATTGAAATAAAACAATTTAACGGATTATATCGCGTATATTATCTCATTTTAGTTCCCGACGTTTCGGAAGCTTTCCAGCTTTCCATGGTCACGGGAGGACTGAGAAACTGAGACTGTTGCCTTTTGAGTCAAAAATGTGACCGTTACGTAGAAAGTAACGCCCCCATTTAATTTCTACTCTTTTTGTTCGCACTGTATTATAGTCCATTTCTAAAGGTGTTTAAGAGAATGTCAACAAAAAAAACACATGAATCAAGTCATCCCCTGTCATCAAGGTAATTTTTTGTAAATATCTGTGGTTCGACGCCACTGGCTGAATGACCCGATTCATGGTTTTTGTTTTAATTATTTTAAATACCAACAGAAATTAGACTAGGATATCATTAATTAACAGGAGGTTCGTGAACTCTTATGAGCATGGGTTCGCCGTGATGCTTGACCATAGTATAGTGGTCTCAGTCCGTAGGTCATGCTGATTTTATGAAACGCCTCTTTCGGCATCAAGGTACCAGGATATGATGATTCAAGAGGAATTTTTCAAGATTCAAAAGATTATCGTACAGGGAGGTCACAGTCGATGCTGATATATTTGAACAATCATAAGGGCAATCGTACCTCTAGGACCAAGAAGTCGTCGTTGGAAGTTGGGAATAGTTTGTGCTGATATGTATTTTAACTTTTTACAATCATCAGAGCAATGGTACCAGGATATAATGAGTTGAGAGGAGCTTACCTTTGTGAACATGGGCTTGCCGTGGTGAGTGACCATCGTACAATGGTCGCAGTCGAGAGTGATGCTGGTGTTGTGGAATGACTCCTTTGGCTGCCGCATAGTGTAGTACAGCTCTGAGACTCCGCCCTCGTATATACTACGGAAGTACCGCGGTATCAGCGTCCTTCCTATTGCTGGAATTTAAAAAAGGTTACGTTAATGGTGGAGTTTTATCTAGCTACGTTTGTTTGTCAAAAAAAATCCCCGTCGGAAGGATAATTTGTTTATCTTTTCCTTGTTCTTTTTTTTCACGAAACTATTTTTCCCCAAACTGGTTCAGTTCCCGACTGTTTCACTTCTCAGTTTATGCTTTTCTCCGAATACCGAAAAGTCCGGGTTTTTAAATCGTTGTGTATGGAGTGTAGAAGGTAAGGAGCGCAATCTCATATGGGGCAAACAGTGTCCAGCTGAAAGCAGTAAATAATAGATCTAAATCCGCCCAGAATGGCGCTAGAGTAACAAGATACTATGAAATTAATTTAGCCGTTATTGAGGGGGTAAACTACGCTGCGTTGAAAAAAATATATCTTTGGTTACTAGGGAAGTTATAATGTAGTAAATAAACCTGAAAAACTGTGGCGAGTTAGCGTAGTTTGCTTTTGTGAAATTCTGAAATTCTGAAAGATTTACGGTTTCCGAAAAAAAATACTTAAGTTTGGAAATGAAACAGTTTGGGAAGGATACTCATAATTGGCTAATTATTTTTTATTAATAATCATTCTTTATGCATTTTGCAGATCTCTCTCCAGGCGGGTCATAAGTTGATATACTTGCTACTTGATTTGATAGGTATCTCTATCAATTGGCTTTACATACTAACTAATTTGTTCTAAAGAACTGTGACATCATAGAACTGTTAAAACTTTTGTTATCCCTACAGTGGTGGCTACAGATAAATATTTTTAAAGAAAAAACGTCCGACAGATGTCACACTTCTGTACAGCAAATGGGAAGTAACCAAAGATAAAATTCTCTTATAATTTTTATGCTTATTACCCAAAAAATTTAGAGAACCCAAAATATGATATTGCACCAGGTACCAAGGCATTATAACAAGCAAGAATACTCACTGTATCTCTTAGGTCCATCTTCTAAGCAGAAGGTGAGGGTTAGCGTTGCGTCGTCCTCGAAGAACTCTGTCGCGAACGCGTCCCACCAGAGATTGTCTGAGTCCTGAAACGTGCGATACTCTGTGTTAGTTATGGGTTCCTAGTACAAAATTATATAACACTAGAAGGCGCCCGCAACTTCGTTCGCGGAGGAGAAAAAGTCATAACCCTTCGTTTTTTCTTTAGCGTAGTCGGGTAAAAAGTATCCTATAACCATTTGGAGGTACCCAGCTACCCGTGGACCAAAAATAGTTGAAATCCGTTTAGCCGATTTTGCGTGATGAAGCCATAACGGCACATACAAACATACATAAAATCCAAAAAAAATATTTATCTTTTTAATGACCTCCAAATCGTCCATAACAGTAATTTTTTTGAAAATATCTTCAATGTACAGACATTTCATTTTTACAACTTTATAATAGTATAGATTAGCGTATTTAACGATTGAAAGCTATATTTATGTATTCCGGGATATGTTTACCTTCGTACATTATAGCGGTGAATATTCTGTTCATAGTTTTATGTATAATTAAACGTTTACATAGTTTATACATAAGTACAGAAAATTATTAAGGTCACTCATATAATCGGACACTTTACAAAAGCCATTTCGTTTCTTACTCGTACTTTCTTCAAGTGACAATATTAATAATTTAAAAGTCTAATTTAATTTAGCTCTGATTTAAATACTCAGTTTATATTCTACATATTTTGACAACTTTCAATTGCTGACTTAAATATTGAGAGCAAAACAAGCGCATCTTTATTTAGACTGTAGTAAAATAGAGATGGCGCTGTTATCAATGTAGCGAAGCTTCAGCCATCTGAGGATAGATGTCGCTAGTGGTAGTCAGTACAAAAATACAGTCTTACAAAGTTCGTGCTACGTATTTACTTTTGAATCGATTTTCTTAGCAATAACATGTTTGTGTTGTTGTCAGTTACCCAAAATTTTCTAACTGTAATCTGATCAAAAGAATCATGGTGTAATGTAATTACGACCAATATAATAAGTCAAGTTCATTCACCTTTAGACTTACCGTCTGTTATCTCTATTTAGATTAGTTAAAAAACTAATGATATTTTTTATATCTTTCAACTAATCGTGGACACTGAAGAAAGAGAGGCATAACATAAATGACTTAATTCGAAAACCTATTTTCTGGCTTCAAATGGCTTCTTATTTTGTGACGTGTTACCGATTACCCCTTTATTATAAAACTGTTACATATTCATGGTTTTTGAAATCGATAAATCACCTGGCGCCACTGTGTTCATGTTGGGCGCCAGCCGAAATTTTTCCAACTGGACATAGGCCTTTCCCAATCTTGGCTGTACTTCGCCCGCATTATGAGTCAAGCTATACTGGGTTATTAATGCTTGCTTGTCCTAAATAGTAAATAGCATTATAGCCTGCAGAAAGGTCTCAAAATTACTATTCATTTTTTTGTTGGAAACCATGTTATTATAAATAAACGTACTACAGATTTTCGAAAACTCTTTTCGGTGAACGCACTGCGCCATACATATATCGTCTTGTATTCACAACACGCCTTATTGAGCTTACCATGGGAATTGTTCGATTTGTGTAAAAGAGTCCCGTAATCGAACATTTATTTATTTTAAAAATAAAATTAAAACATAAAATTCCCAGTAACGGCAGAATCATAACCCTCATTCTCAGATGACCGGCTTAGCTCAGCGGCAGTAAAGTTGCCTGCGAAGCTGAAGGTCCTGGGTTCAAATCCCGGTAGGGACAAATATTTGTGTGATGTGATGTGCATAAATATTTGTTCCTGAGTCTTGGATGTTTTCCAAGTAATAGATCTATTAAATATATCGTCGTCTACTATCCCATAACAAAAGCCTTATTGAGCTTCCCATGGAAGAGTTTGATTTGTGAAAAATTGTCCCATAATATATATATGTATATATTAATTTTATTGATCAGGGAAGCAACGTGAGAAGAAGGAGGATCCTTGCAATGTCCAGTGGTTTTAAACTCTAAGTAGAAATAATGTTGAACTCACCTCTGTCCTCTGTTGTAACCGTTTATTGAGTTCGTAAACTCGGTAATCCGGTTGTCCGAAATATGGAGCATGCCGCCTGGAAAAAAAGAGGAAAAAAAATTAAATTTTCACGTTACAAGAAGTTAACCTTCTGACCGCCAAGCAGCGAAGTTATACGACGTGCCATACGCCATGCCATAGCAAGAAAACAAAAAAAAAACCTTAAAAATTAAATAGTGATTGCAGAACGAGGTATTGATAGTATATTTGGAGGTTATGAAATGAACCAGGAATTTTGGTTGGTATATGCCGAAGCTGGCGTCAGTGGCACGATGATGGGATTTGCCGTTTTTGGCGCTCAAAGTGTTAAGAAGCGGCTTGGCATCCATATAAGCCGATTCCCACCGGGTTGCCCAAGGAAAGGCTTATATAGTTGCCAGCAAACTTCTAGAGCATAACCTTAACTGCGCACTGCGCAGTAACCGATTCACATACATATGCACAGATACGCCATTTTTGTTCAAGAAGTTTGCTGGATCTGTAACTACCTTTTTCTTTAAATATGAGTAAATGAATACGCTTCGGCTTCCCTTGTAATTTTCCTGACGCCACGCCTCTGCGAAGTACGCACTGCATTCAAATATATCTAATTCCGAAAAGCACATTTTCAGAAAGCATAGATTTACGGGATTTCGTGTCTCTGACAAAAAAAGTCATTGCGTAAAATTGAAAAGACAACAGAAAGTCTGTCGCTTAATTTATTCAAAAACATTTACTTTTTAGGATTATTATACTCGGATTTTTTTTTACAGCGTGAGTAACTGCTAATGTGATCTAAATATGTCCGATTTTTACGGTAGTTTTCCAATTAAGAATGGATTGTTTGCCCGGCCACATAGAATACCTAGATGGTGGAACGTTCACAAATATCCAAATATTGCGTATTTGCAAAATTACATCACAATGTGTTTCGTTTAGTGATACGTAACAAAACTTTCACACTCGTAATTGGCGGTCGGCCGAGAAGCCGTATCGACATCTTGAGGTCTTCACTTAATTGCTCGAAATTGAAACGTTTGGAAAAACACGGAAAACACAAGTGTTGTCGTGGCAACAGAGGTTCTAGTGCTAGGTTCACAAACTGTTCCCTTCAAGAACGACACATTGAAACACAAAAGAAAAGAAAAATATTGATATTGCACACAAAAAAAAAACCTACCAATATACTGTTTCAGTTTATCTTCACGAGTCACAGATACTAAGATAAACGCCATCAAACTTTGTTATTCTTGTGACAAAATACCAGTTTTTGCTTCGTTTCTTAAAAAAATAAACGTTTCTTAAAGAAAAGGCTTGCGTAGACACAGGTTTTGAGTCTATTAACGGTTTGTGAGAGACTAGATACGCAATTTTCATAGACCTCTCTGTAGAAAATCATAAATAAATAGATAAAAGTAAATTTCAATTTTTGAATGCGAGAATGAGAGAAACTGACCTACTATCCTCCCCAGCTAGGGCACTGACTACTTACAAGACAAAAACCGGCTAGAAAAAAAAAACATTCCGACGAATTGAGGACCTCCTACTTTTTTGGGAGTCTGTCATCAACACGTAGTGCCAGGAGCAGCTACACCACCACAAGATACAAGTTCGGTAACAGCATAAGTTGCCACTGCCAACTACAGAGTCCAGTCAGCTTGTCTTCAAATTTTGTCACTAATTGTTACAAGATCTTTTACATTTTGCTTTTTTACCGGCTTTTCTGCCGTTCAGCGCCATAGTGAGCATTTATGAAACTAAATTTGCACCCTAAAACAGTTGCCACATGTTAGCTAGAGATGTCGCTGTAGCGTAAACATTGATTTTTTACAAAAATCTTCATGTATTACCATTACGATCTTCGTGATTTTTAAAGTGAATTTCTTCACTAAGAAACTATATTCTTTGTACCAACATCTAAATAATGAAAACATTTCAAGACTGAGTCGGATTAAACCCGGGCCTTTTGCGTTGCCGGGCGCACGCTTTCTTGTGTAGGTACAAATCGTTTTTTTTTTATTGAGTCATACTTATTCTTACTACGCGAACGAAGTTGCATGCGTTCAGTTCATGGATTGGCATAGTTAGGCATTCAATATATAATGCAAAGAATTGAGCTCACAGACATAGTTATACTTAAATGTAATTTGAGGACAGTAGTTCAAGGTAAGACAGTCTAAATAAAACGAAGTCATGTTGAAAATACCGGGAGCTCTGTAGAACTTTTGGTCAAAGCATGCGGTATGTAGATTGCTATTAAGGTTTTTTTATATACTGCCGCGGTGTTGTCCGTTATTATGATAAATACCTTGGATGTCTTGCCACTTCAGAGATTGAAAGTTACGACGAAAAGAAAGAACTTCAATACGAACTCAACGAGGTTAGAGCGATTAACTGAACGGTGACCTGGTTATCCTATAACAACTCCAAGTATAATGCCACGGCGACTATTCGCGATATTAGATATGTACGATTGTATTTTTGACTGTATACTTATTTATCTGCGTGTGCTTTCTAGGATTTCAACTGTACATTCACTGCCTGCCGACTTTTCCCAAATAATGTTACCATTACCCTTCAGTTTTCGCGCTCAAATGGCAGATGTCGCCAGCAGCATTCAATAATTATTTTGAAAAATCATACGCAAGGTTACTTCAATAGCTGTTTCTTTTTAATTGATACTAAAATGTGTTAAATCTGTAACATATTTTTAAGTATGTAAACATTTTCTGGAGTTATCGGACAGCAGCAAACAGGATATATAGGAGGATATTATGAAATAGTTTACTGGGAAATGAGCTAATGGAATACTAGGAATACATAATTACATGGGAGTTAACATGAAAATCGTGGCACACGCAATTCTAAACTTGTTCTCATTGACAATTGATGAAAGTTAAACTCAATTATGCCCAATTTCTACATGCTCGGTTAGTTTTAACGGTTGATTATGCTTGTCCAAAGCTCGACATAGACAGGGTTGGGTCTTAGAGATGCATAAGGTTAAATGGCGGTAAGTTAATAATTTCTAGAAAGTTGTTGCTTGGTTTTATCGTTCTGAATGACTAATGAAGTAATCAGAATGACGATCGATGACGGAGTTTCCATTTTCACGTTAACACCAATGTTTTGGACTACTGGTGTCCAATTGTATAGAATGGATACTATAGTAGTTCCGACATTATGTCTATTCATGATTTTTTTTATACAAAAAAATGTCAGTTCCTTAAATTGTTTATATCTAGAAATTAAAAAAAAATCACACCTGTATTTAACGTTTTTCGGTGTGAATGACCATATCTTAGTACCAGATAAGTACCAGGCGCCCATAGAACTCCAGAAGTTTCATTACCATTAAATTACCTGCTCCAAACGTATATATTTATTTTAGCTGGTGCGATTTTAAGCAGGTACATCGGGCCCACGTAGCCTAGAGCTACACGCTAACTCTACCGTCATAGTTTTATGCGATTTCGTGTTTTTTTTTGCACTTGGTACCTCTAAAATATCGATAATACGTACGCCTATGGATAAAAGGCGAAAGTTGACTCATGTGTACCAGGAGCGGAGAAATCTCTAGGAGCTTTACCTGAAGTAGGGCTCCGGCATGGGATGGTACATCGGCGGCGGCGCGTACTCATGGTACTGCAGCTGATGCGGCGGGTGGTGCGGCGAGAGGTGGTGGTACTCCCGGTACTCGCCCTCGCCGCCGAGCGAGCCCAGCGCCACCGGCATGTAGGCCACCTTGTCACCGCGCCATCTCTCGCCCGATGACACGCACTATTTGACGTTTTGAACTAGTGATGCGGCGACTTGTGATTGCTGATTTTTCAATTTTAAATATCACTTTTTTAAATCTAAATATAGTTTAATAAATAATTTTGTAAATAAACTCTTTTTTTTTATAAATAAATAACACTAGCTTTGGGCACTTTGGTTTGTTAAACACTACACATTAATTAGTCAATCGCGCGGCACTCCAAACTGATCATGTCACGATCTGTGAAACAGGTGCAATGAGACACAACGACCTAACGCGTACTGGCGACTGATAAAAAGCATTTCGAATTTTTCGCGCCGGGAAACGGCAGCGTACCGTGAAGAACGTCACAAGTTCCTTATGTACATAGCCGTGATATGCGATTGTGGTCGGTATCGCGCGGGAACAGAGGCGATAAGCTCGCGGATGCTAGTCGCGCGCGGCGACGGGCTGGCAACGTCGCTAGTCAGCTGGCCGCACTAGAAACGAGGAGCGTTCGGAAAGGTCAACATCGGTTACTATTTTTTTTATTACACGAGCTATTTTTATTAAGTTGTCTGTTTTTTTACTATTACCTATAAATGGTACGGTTTTGTGATTAAGCCGCCTGGAGTGATAATAGCGGTATGCCACGCGTTCTAAATACAAAAAAAGAAATTTCCAACGAAACGGTAATTTATTTTTAATTTACTCAGATCATAGGAATTAAAAACTAGTTATCAGTCGGTTATTATACTATCATCGCGTCGTTCGGAAAGTAATTATCGTATATGCATACATGTATTATTCAAAAAATAATAAAAAGGCTATTGTTTTCACCGCGGCGAGGCCTCCGAACGCACGCAACGTTGCCGCTCCGAGCGTTCGCGCCATACTTTTTACTGTTTCTTAGCACATAGAACGCTCATTACGCTGGCACGCACACACTGGCAGCGTCGCCGATATTGTTATATCCGTTGTACATACGCTCTACATAGTGCAAGATGTACATACATTCCGCGAGCTACGGCCGTAGATTATGTAGGTAAGCTACGACGCCACGCGGTGTACAAATCAAACAGAACGTCTATAAATAACAGACGAGACGTGTCCATGAAAATTTCTTGCCTCAATTTGACTGCAATGAATTTAAGTTTAACCTGTTTTGTTTGTCTTGTTAGATACTTATGACATGTTGGCTGCCAACGTCATAGTGACGTGCGGACGCGTGAATTCGCAGAAGCGAATTTGAAAATGGAATTTCAGACGCGTTTAATTATTGCTGTCTGTAGCCAATTATCCGTGACGGACGATAACTACATATCTGGATCAAACAAATTCACAAACAGCCAATAAAATTGATTGATTTTTAAAACCGGTAAATTTAAGTTAATAATTGTCAAATTTGCTGAATATACAACGATTATGTTCTGGTAAACTATTGCGAGAATTGGGAATATCAGTGGATGAGAATAAACAAGGACAGAATCAGATCAGATAAGACTTAACTATTGACAAACTGTCGGCCCTGAGTACGCGACGCTTCACAACACAAGTAAATAATGCACTATTGTTGTTCCTATAATTATTGAAACTATCCCACAGTTCACGCCGCTATCACAGGTACATTGATAACCGGACGATAAAACACAACGAATTAAAACTCCCAAATAATTGATAAGGACGGTACGATAAAGACAATGCACTCGCGCAAAAAATCGGCGAGAAACCGCGGACGTGTTAGCGTTCCGTCAGTCAGCGCTGAATGTGTGTCACGCTGGCGTGTCAATGACTCGCGAGCATAAACAGCCGCACGTGCGCCAAGGGGGCTCCGCAGCCGGCTCGGCAAGCACTGGGCCTCCGGCGGCGGACCTGGAGCCGTACTGTGTACATAACGTCCGCTGCACCGCGCGCCCGCCGCGGAATAACCATTTGCGCGTAAAAATATCGCCTATCGGTAATGTGGCAAATCGATAGACTGGAATGAAAAAAAATCACACTCGCCTATCGACAGTCCGATCATCGACCGACTTCAGTTTTGAAACTGCAGTGTAAATAGTTTGAAAAGAGAACGGTAGAGTAACCGGCGCGACGGCGCGTACTGCGCCTATGTAATTCAATACATAAGAGAAGTGTGCCGCGCTGTGACGGACGAGTGACGAGCTGTCAGGCGCTCGGCGCGCCTCGGGCCCGCTCGGGCGCGCTCGGCGCCAAGTTCGGATATGTTACCCGATTAGATTATGTCATGATTTATAGTAAAAACCGGTTGTTGTCGCAGGTCACTCACTTCGCCACAATAGACGAAAATCTAGTTTGACGGCCGTCTTTGAGACTGATGTCGACTATTTATAACGCAATAAATCGAACCTTGTAGCTAATATTTACATCATATTAAGCTACTGCCACTTTTGGGAATAACTTGTGTTTGTATTGCCTATTGGCATTTAGGAAAGCTCTTGACACATTAAAGTAATGTTTTTACAATGTTTGTTTATTCAAACTTGAGGCGCTGATAAAATATTATAAGTAAATATACCCCTTTTCTAAGCATTATTTACAATCTTTATAAAATACCGGTTAATATGAAAAGCCGGTTTTTGTCATAATAATAATCAATTATATACCGGTTTTTCGCCTTCCCTAAACAATCACCTTTTAGTACATATTTGTATTACACTTTGACCAAATACCCGCGTGCAGACTGACATCAAATTCAATCCAAACACTTTTTTTTATTAATTGAAACACGTTCTGTTTGACTGTCATTATCTTGATTTTCTATATACTGTCTATAGCTCAAATGATTCAGTAATTCCTTTACAATTAATTGCGTTTTATATTTGTTTGAACATTTTTATTAAATATTTTTATCGGTTTTTTGTTAAGTCTAGACACAACGTATCCCGTCGCACCTAAGCTCCTACCTATTGTCAAAGAGAAAGTAAGTGAAAGGAAGCCTTCTGGCCGTTTGACGGTTCGACGGCTCGCGACTCGGGCTATTTATTTATATCGCGAGTCGGCTAATGCACCTGTCGATGGGGATTAGAAACAAATCGGGGTATAATAAACAATTAGGCAGTTTCTTGACAGCTAGGTCGAGTTGAACTTGGCTACGTCATCAGTGTTTCCAGTGCCATTAAGTAAATAAAGTTGCCTGAACAATGTATTTAGCTGCAGTCAGGGCTCGGAACCGATATTTTTTAAATCGTCTAAATTACACACTATTTCTGGAATCTTTTAAACCTGTATTTAGGAGAAGATAAATTAATCACAAAACACCTGATTCGTGTTCTAGAATTTTAATAAAATATACGAAATCTCGTAAAAAAACAAATCGTCATTTCGGTTATTTTGTATGAAAACAATAGGTACATTTCACACAATAAATTTTCTCAGTGGGTTGCAAAATGGCCTACGAAGCTGGCGGTCCCGGGTTCGAATCCTGGCCAGGGCAAGTGTTATGAGCACAAATGTTTGTTCCAGGTCTTGGCGGTTTTCTATGTATTTAAGTATTATAATTTAAATATATATTATGTATATCGTCCTCTATTAACCATAGTAACAAGCTTTGCTTAGTTTGGGACTAGGTCGATTTGTGCAAGATTGTCCCTGATTGATTATTTATTTTTAAACTCTTTTGGAAGTTTGTAGCTCATCAGTGGTATAAAACTAGAAGAGAGTATCTTGAACAAAAACTTTGTACCTAATACCCGTTTTTATCATTCGGAATGCAGAAATATCTCTTTATGGATGCCCATAATGCCAATATTCAAGAAGTAAGTTTATTCGTTTTGAAAACGATCCCAGAAACCTACGTCCTCATTTAACTAAGCATTTCATATTTTCCAAAAATGTGGTGTGGAATTAATTATTTAATAATTAATTCTTTTCAAATACGTAAGTTAGGTCTGTGATTGATAGCCATGAAATTAGCAAGTAATATATATTTTTAAATATATAACAGCCTGTTTAAGTGTCCCACTGTTGGGCAGAGGCCTCCCCTCTTTTCCACCATGCATCCCTATCCAGCGCATACTCCCACCAGCCCTTGCAAAATGTGTCCAATCGTTCTGCCATCTCCTTTTCGGTCTGCCTCGGTCCCGGTAGCCATCCTGGGGGGAACCATTCGGTACTTACCTTGGCCCACCGATCTGGGTTCATACGGCAGACATGCCCAGCCCAATCCCATAATAGTAATATATAAATCAATGAAAATTAGAGATATTATGGCGATGTTATACTTAAGAGTCCCCGGTATGCGCGGTTCTCCATACAAACGTAGTTACGCTCTTATTTTAAAAAAAACTTGCTAGTTTGCTCTGAAACTTTGCACTTAGAATAAGTTAAGGTATATGCAGGCCTGTAATTAGTTTATGTAGCTTCAGATACCATAGTAAAAAAAAGCGAATTTAAGTTTTCATAAAAATAATGTTTTTATTGTATTCCGTTTGTTAACTACTCGTTTATAAACTGGAGCCAGTTTATATTACAGGCACCTCATGTTGTTGTATATGCAAAGTTTCGTTACAATTCAACACGTAGTTTTAAAATGAGAATGAAACTCCGTTTGTAAGGGAAGGTGAAATTCGGCCGAGCTTGCTGAGGACTTAAGATTGACTATGAGTCATTGCATTTAAATCTGCAGACATCTGGTTTTACTCTATTAATTTTTCTGCCTGGGTATTCAGATCTTAATCCACACAAATAGATTTTTAGATGGACGAATGAATAGTCATCAACTCATCACACTGGAGGCAGACCAAGGTAGCAGAACCACCTAAATTCGATAAGCGATTGGCGAGTTGTTCTCAGTTTAGAAAGTAGTAGAAAAAGAGAGAAGTAATGGTGAAGATGTAAGTCCGCAGCCGCACTGTACACCAAACGACACGGATAAAATAAAATCAGATTAATGGATTATAGTTCCTTTGGTCTTCAGCGAAATAGTGTCTTGGTTAGATGTGACAATAAATTGTGCTGACATACGCATATTTTCATGAAGTTTAAAAAAAAAAATACGTATGCAAATACAAACCATCACCAGACAGTATCCTCGACACGTATTTCGCCTCTCTACGAGGCATGATCAGGAGATGCAGAATAAAATCGCTATTGACCGTGGTTCATACTCGTGGCAAGAATAATTTACTTATTTAGGACCATTAAAACATGAGGATTGACCATCTCCATACCAAAAGCCGTTCCCCGTTCAATGCCATCTATGTATAAGTTTTTTTTTTTACAATTATTCAACATTGCAAGTGACACAGTTATTAAATGTTAGGATTTATTTATTATTAGCTATTTGCGAACTAATTGTTACTATTCTATGTTTGTGTATTCAATTATAAGATAGTTAAATGTTTTGTTTTAAGGGCGCCAGGTTTTTGCCAGAATATAGAATATCTCCTTGTGATCGGAACAC
Source organism: Hedya salicella (assembly GCA_905404275.2). Classification (NCBI taxonomy): domain Eukaryota; kingdom Metazoa; phylum Arthropoda; class Insecta; order Lepidoptera; family Tortricidae; genus Hedya; species Hedya salicella. The sequence continues at coordinate 48,549,281 of FR990097.1, read as the reverse complement.
GATGCAAAGTATAGCAAGTGTCCGTCCTCTTGTTTTAATGGTCCTTGTTTAGGACTCACGTTCTTTTTTTATCAAAATTTGGCTCCTTCTAGCAACGAATTTATGCTTTTGAAAGATTTACCTCCATATCCTATGTTGGTCGAAGGAAAAATTTACGACACTACCCCGATCATAATTAACAACTTCCAGCCTAATTTCACCATTCTCTGTTAGCTATTAATGACTGATTACTCTGTCAATAATATTCACTTCAGTTTCCGCAATTATCACTCATTTAAATGAAACAATTTAATCGGAATCCCGTATATTATCCCCAACCCTGACAGTGGTAATCAACCGTTAATCAGGTTTAACGTTAACAGAGCATGGTGAAACGCCTTCGAATTATGATTACAGATGGGTGTCTGTTATTTACAAGGCGAGCTGTGGGTTATTTACAGATGTGAATTCGTAATTTACAGCTAGCTGCCATTATATCGTAAACTTAGGTACTCGCACGAACGCCGGTACCGTTACCCAGCCGTGGTATGGACCATTGCTTTTCATATGCCGTTTGACGGATGTATTGGAGTTAGAAATACCAGTTTTTTTTCCTTTTCGCCCTTTCGGACAGGCTTAGACCACAGGCCATACTGCCACGTCTTCTCGTGAATACCGTATTTAGTAATCATGAGATTTTGACAGCTCTTTTTTGTACGATTTTATGACGTGGCTGCTGGACTTTTAAGCCATGCACGACTACTAGTGTCACTTTCACTCAAAATTATGAACAAATGTTGCCATAGTGCGAGAGAAACTGCATTTGTTGTTAAAAAACCGGCCAAGTGAGAGTTGCACTCGCGCACCGAAGGTTCCTTACTAAATATACGCTACAAACTGCCGTATCTATGAAAATCCAGTATTAGCAGAGCCCTACTACTAAGCAAAATGTACGCGGTGTTCGATCATTTTATATTGGTTACTAACATAGACAAAAAAATATACTATTTTTGGTATTTGTTGTTTTAGCGGCAACAGAAATATGTACAAAATCAGTGAGAATTTCAACTGTCTAGCTATTACGGTTCAGACAGACGGACAGCGGAGTCTTAGTAATAGGGTCCCGTTTTAGGTTTTACCCTTTGGGTACGGAACCCTAAAAATGGTAAGGTTATATTGGTATTTTTATTGCGCTCGTATACGTATTCGCATTTATATTTAAGATATTTTATAAAAAAAATCTGGGAGGTTACTAAGGTGGTAGTGGACTTTACGGACCATTCCTATTATTTTAATAGGGCTTAAATTTTAGTCTAGGTACATCTACAGCGCTACGTCACTGAAAAAGTGAAAATCAGCGTCGCAGTTTTCTACAGCGCTACGTCACGGTTTGATCACTATAATAGGATTACATTTTCCGGGAACCACTGAAAAAGTGAAAATCAGCGTCGCAGTTTTCCGTGCCAAACTGCTGAGTGGTGACCGTTTTAGCGCAGTGGCGTTTAAAATTTTTAAATGTATTTTTTGATGTGTTGGCGATAAAAAACCCCTCTTTATTCCTTTTAAAAAAGTACTACTTCATGTACTACTTTAAACGTTCACAATTTTTACACATTTTTCGAAAGCCTTAATTCCTTTAAGAGCGTTTATACCCGCTTAGCTGGCAACGTCGCATATTTTGTCTTCTTACTTCTTACTTCATTATTTTGTGGTATTTGAATGAAACTTAAAGATGTGTTCAATACATACCCTACATTTTTAGCATTTATATTGTGTTTAATTCATGTACTCATCGATTTTGCCTTAATTTTCTTACAAAACAAGATATAGACTTAAATTCATTTTTAGAGCTTTGGTTGTGGCAATATCATGAAATTTTGCATATATCTACCGAAAACGTAATGAATGAATTGAAAACATGTTCAAGTTACATACACATTTCTCAAAATAATCAAGAAAAACCAAAAAATATGCGACGTTGCCAGTTAAGCAGGTATAAACCCTCTTAAAGTACAGTCAAGTGTCTTGAGATTTTCTGGATCAAGACCTGTTCACCTCAGTTCCTTTAGAGTCCACGTCCAGGAACGTAAATAATACGTTCAAAACGTCGAGGTACACGAGGATTGTAGTAAAAAATAAGTGTGTTGCAATCTTAATGCTTATAGAACGACATCCTTAAAACTTTTTTCCAATGCTTACAAAGATAATACAGGTATACATATTATAATTCCTTCGTTGAAGCTAAAATTAACAATTCAACATCAAAAGTAAAACCAGTTAAACATCTATCACATATATACTGATATGCCTTGCACTGATAAGGAAACCGGTAAAAATATTGGTACATCACTAGTCAAGGTCTAAAAAAACTTAATAAACCGATTTTTCGTTGTACCAATCTAACAAAGTCTACCAATTAAAATTTTGTTAAAAAAATTTTTTTTAATAAATAAATATTATATGTAATAAAAAATAACGTTAGTAAATATTTACACGTAACTACGAAAAACGAAATAAATTTAACGTATAACAAAAATCTATCCGAAATTAAAATATCTCAAGCATGCCCACAAACGTAACAAGCCTTCATTGCAGCAAGGACTCAAAAATCGAATTTCTATTTTCAAATATTCAAATAAGAACTGATCATCTCATCGAGAGGGAGCGAGCGAGAGGTCGTTAATTTAATTCATTAGAGCGACGAGAACGGCGCTACCGGCGTGTGAGCGAGACGGCGCTATCGAGATGCACTTTGCGTGAATGAGTGAAAGGTACCGGCGTGTGAGGGGGACGGAGCGAGGCGCGTGCCATTAGCTGGACAAGGACGGAGTCAGTCTGTTGACGTAGTAGTAGATGAGATAAGGGGCTATCAGTTGGTGGAGCGTTTGAAACGGTTTAGTACTTGAAACGAATCTAGGTGAAAACTTAATGTATATTTTGATAGTGATATTACGGTCACATGGATGTTACGTGTTAGTGCCGTTATTTACACGTCATTAATAAATACAGTTGGTTATGCTACTAATCGCTATAAACCTTAATCATAAATGTCAACTTAATAAATAATTATAACACGAATACAATAGTTATACATACCTAACTCATAATCTATACTATTATAAAGTTGTAAAAATGAAATGTCTGTATATTGAAGATATAAAAAAAAAACTATTGTAAGGGACTATTTGGAGGTCAGTGAAGCGAAAAGTATTATTTTTGAATTATTTGTATGTTTGTGTGTGTCGTTGCGGCTTCATCACGCCAACTCGGCTAAACGGATTTCAACTATTTTTGGTACACGTGTAGCTGGGTATCTCCAGATGGTTATAGGAAACTTTTTACCCGAATACGCAGAAGAAAAGACGAGGGGTTATGATTTTTTCTCCTCGGCGAAAGAAGTTGCGGCCGCCTTCTAGTCTAGTAAAGAAATAATAATCATCTTGAGTGCTGCTGTAGCAAACCACACTTGTACGTGAGGAAAGCATCATAAGAAAATCTGCACATTAAGGTATCTAAAAGTGACATGTGGAATTCCCTGTGTTGTGTGTGTATTTCCGATCGATTAAGGACCTAGATATTATAAGACCAAAATTAATGCATCAGGCATGAATTAATGTTTTTTTCCGAATAACAAGGTTAGATTTATTTTCTCCTATTTAATTGAATTGTATTTTCTTGTAAAAAATCCTTATATGTATCACTTGACGTAGTCTCGAATTAACGCTATGGTTTGGTACATTTTTTTCTCAATAAATTTGATAATATACAAAAACGCGTGAAATAAGTGGAATTACAATTTACAAATAATATAATGTTATTTCGTAGTCGTAGTGATTTATATATATATTTTTAAGAATAAAAAACCAAAACAGGGATTTAAAAATATATCTAACCAATACGACCTAAAAAATACCGGTCTGATCCGATTACCGATACCTTGGGCCACTCATACATACATAACATTGTGCTGGTGATATTGACCGTCACATCAAAAACCAAATCAGCGCAGGATTTATGAAATGGCAACAGGTCCAGGGAATAATATGCGACGCCTGAATGCCCATAAGATCAAAGTGAAAAATCTCCAAGACAATTGTATTTTAAGTCACGTATGGATCGGAATGTTCTGCTGCAAAGGTGACAGATGAAAAGAGATTGCATGTTACGGAGATGAGAATATTAAGTTTGATGAGCGGCGTGACGAGAATGGATTGGATAAGGAATGAGTATATAGGAGGAAGCCTGAAAGTAGCACTCGTGGTTGATAAGCCTACGTAAATCGCCTACGGTGGTATGGACATGTTATGCGGAGGGATGAAAGTGATGTGACAAGAAAGGTATTAGGATTAGTTATACATGTGGAGGTATGTAAGAGAAAGGGTAGACCAAGGAAAAGGTGGATGTATTGTGTGACAACTGTGAGAGACGACATGATTATGAGGGATGTGAGCTATGAGATAACAGGTGATAGAGAGATATGGAAGAAAAAACATCCTGCACCGACCCCAAGTAAATGGGATAAGGACAAGCGAATGACGAATACGACCTAAAAATAAACTATCCGTACTTCTAAGATTCGGAGGAAAAAACACCTCCGGGAAACTGAATGTTCCGAAGTATAGATAAAAATTACTCTAATATCAGCGGTTTTAATATAATAATGTAAACATTTACTACCGAAGAACAATTCCCACAAAGAAATACTCCTATGCGAAGGAGAGAAAAGTCACACAAAAATAGATAAAAAAATATACAGCAACCAAGGCTTGTAACCGGTTACAAATAAACCGGTAATTATTTAGGTTACGTTTGAACGAATTGATTAGGGCACTTTATTTCGAAGCACTCTCTGACCGGTTACTCTGTGTTCGGATACGGGATCAATGACCGGTGTCGTGCCGATAGATTGCCGATGGATTTCGGTCCCTGTTTTGCGCTCCGAGATATTAACCGGTTAGAACGATGTTCTTGCGAGCGTAACCTTTATTATGGGTTAGGCTCCCAGAGTGTGGCTCTAACCGGTACGGAAAATAAACCGGGCTACAAGCCGTGACAGCAACCTTAGCTCAATATGTTTTATTAAAATATCTTATGTATATAAAACCATTGGTTATTTTCTTACAAGTCAATATAAATAGGGAATATGCATGAATTTTAGTTTTTGCTTTATTTAAAGCTCATTCATGTAACAAACAGAAGACAAAATTATTTTTCGAATAACTATAAAAATTACCAAGATATGAGCCATCAAACTTTTCATTCTAGCTCTTTCTAGCAAAACAGATTTTAATATTGAGTTTATATGCCCGGAGTACACAATGACGTAACAGTGCATGTCGGACCTCTCTGTCTAATTAGTAGTTTAAAATGCCTATATCTTGCGTATTTCTTGGCCGATTTAAATTTAAATTTCACATTTTGAAATAGATTCTTATGGTATTTTGATATTTAGTTACGAAAAGCGATAAAAAAACATGCATGTACCCTATTGTGTCACGCTTACAGTTCAATGCTATTTCATAAAATACTCCGAATACATCTATTTACACTTAACTTTAAGGTTTTGGTGATTTTGAAATGATCAATAAATTTATGGCGAAAATTTTACCATGTCGTATTATGGCGTAAAAAATCTATTTTACTTTAACTATTCCTACTCGCTGAGCCTTTTCATAGTTCCAAAAGGAACTAAACTTTAATCTGCCAGTCAAGTACCCCATTTACAATTTGACAATAATTACACAACAGTCAAATCATCATCACTAACATGACTCAAAGAACCAGTAACTCGCACGTCAGCCGATCCAAACGCGGCACCCGCACACATTGACACAGCGTTGACTCGCGCACACAGACGCATTTTATTATTATTACGGAGCGGGTAGCGGCAGAGTGCCGTAGCTGAGCATTCCAAGTCATTATTTAATTAATTTCTGCTTTATTAACTTGCATACGATTGTTTTATTATTTTAAGAATGAGCGGCGATTTTATAAATGTACTTACCTATATTAGTCGCATTTAAAATTATACTAGAAGGTGCCCGAGACTTAGTTCGAGGAAGAGAAAAAGTCATTACTTATAAATAAAATAGTTGAAATTCGTTTAGCCGATTTGGCGTGATGAAGCCACAACGACATATTTTTTAGCTTTATAAAGAAAACCATGAAAAGCGTTTTTTTGTACAGTTCCCATACACTAGATTTAACTTTTTATCGTTTATATTATTTGCTGTTAATAACTGTTGTCATTACACACTCAAAAATATTTCAATAAAAAACTTATAAAAAAATAAGTCCCAGGGATAATATATTTCATTCATAAAATATTTCAATAAAAAGCTTATAGAAAATACGTATAGGGAACCCTTTAATTTCTAACTTAACCTTAACCTCTAGCCGCCTAGATTTCAATTGTCTCCTATTACAATTCAACAGTTAAAGCCCAGTGAAACACAGACATACATTGGAAGCCATATATCATTAAGATATCAACATTAAGATCCTGCACTAACTACTAGTTTCTGTTTGGCCCTATGGTTGACTGGTAGAGAATGCCTTAAGGCATTAAGTCCGCCATTTGTAACAGTTCGTATTGTGCAATAAAGTTAAAATAAATAAATATATTCGTAACAGTGATGGTTACTATGACATAAAAGAATTTGGGTCGGCAGGTAAGCAATGTATGTATAGCGAGGGAATTTGAAACTCGTATCGCAGTCATTCTCAATAGCAACTAACCGGTTAAACCGATAAAGGACACATCTAAAGAAAAAGCTAATAATTTTAAAACGGCTTACCCGATTTCCTTGAAACATAGCTCACAACACTCGATGGAATCAACTTCGCAACACGTAAAACTCATTCTAAATCGACCCTCTGTTTAACAGCTACGGTCCCACAGACAGAGATACATACATAGGTGACATGCACATCAGGGTTTTAACCAAGGTAAGCAGTTTTTTTGTGCCTAATGGAGCCATGGTCATCCAGGGCTTCAGGATTAGCAGTTTCCCTGTACCTGTATGTTACCATGGTCGTTCAGGGTACTGTGGAAATAGTAAATTGTATTGAGCATATTTGAACCCCCACGCTACGTGACGATATGAGACGGACAGTCTAGTATTTTAAAAGTAGATCTATTTCAATTAAGAATAACGCCTGTCTATGTATATTACGTCAATAGGATCTTAGTCTAAAACGAACTCTCTAATAGAAAACATATCAAAAACCTCGATAAAATATTTTATTACCAACTCCATACTTTGGTAAGCTACATCCCCTACAGTACCCTGAAGAATCACGGCTCCATATATTCATGATGAATCTTCCTACCCATGTGAATGGAACAGTTTGGCTTCCTATCTTGAGTAATAACCCTGAGCACACCTTTGAGGATAGGTAGTGCCTTTGTGTCTATATGGACCGCATGCCACTGCATAAAATCCGTAGACACACGGATAGACAGACACACAACTTGTAACAGCCATATTTTTCCTCGGGGTTTAAATAGCTCCAGTACAGTGCTGCAGTGGTAACTTACTTTATTGCGATAGATTTCTACGGTATGCGATCGAATCGAATTTTACGTACTATAAATAAATCAGAAAATGTCCTTAGGTAAACCAATGTTATGATGATAAAGACCTCGACACACCAGAACAAAGCTGATAATCTTCCACGGCTGGGTAAAGGACCATTAAAACAGCAGGACTGTCGATTGACATACTTTGGATCGTACCCCGATCTCAAGGGGATGAAAATGAAAATGAAATGAAAATGAAAAAAGTTTATTTGGTTATCAAATTTTAACGATAGCAAAGGTTGGAGCCTCCTATTAAGCAAACAGTTTTGCTTGTGTCAGGAGACACCGCTCTTCCAATAGCAAGAATTGGTAAGTAAACCATAATAAACTAAATTATGATACATTACATGCAGTAACAATGATTAAGGTAAGTACTTTACTTAAGATTTATTAATTTAATTAAGATTTAGATGTACAGAATATGCGTGTTTAACTTATTGTAACTACGTAGTTGTAAATAAGTCAAGTTCTGTAAATGTTTGAATGTGAGTGTGTATGTGTGTACTTTACAAAGGCAGGTTACTAAAGTTATGTTGTGCAAGATAAGAGTGCTTCTGTTTCATCATAAGTTAAGTTTTTTATCCAATCTACTAAGGTAAGTTTACAATGAAAGGTTTGAAGCGGATAAATATTGATAGTTTTATTTATGCGATTATATAGTCGAGCTGATTGGATGGCAAATTGTTTACTAGTATAACTAGACTTGCAAATAGGGATAGGTGCAACATTGTGTTTCCTTCTACGATTTTGTGTGTGTGGGTCATACGTAAGGGTTCTGTGAAGTCTTACAACAGCATTTACAATGTACAGCTTACGCATAGACAATAGATCACAATCATTATAGAGCTCGGTAGTAGGATACAAGAAAGGTTTCGAGAATGTGACTTTTAGTAAGCATCGTTGGGCTCTCTCTACTTCCAGGATTTTTTTAGGATATTCTGGCAAAAACTAGATGGTGCTTTAAAAATAAACAATTGGCCATGCTATAGTTGCACGAACAAACAAAGTACCTATAGTAACAATTCGATCGTAAACACCTAATAATAAATACATCGTAATATTTAAATACCTTCTTAGGTTTGCAAGTTTCAATAATTCTAATAGATGGCGTTGTACATATCGAGAAACGGCTTTTTGTATTGGAGATTGACAGTCCTCTTGTTTTAATGGTCCTTGATCATAGCTAAGAACATTCTCGATCGGGTCAGTTTCAAACACGGAAAACGGAAGCACAATTTGTCCATCCATTCAAGAAGTACGATGCCGTAGATGGACACACGATACGTCTGCGTATCTGTAACTGTGAGACAGTTACACACGTAAAACTCATAACACTCCTCTTTTTCTTCAGGGATTGAAATAGAAAAGATAGGTAAGTAGACAAAACACTGCTCAGCATTTATTGACGATGCAACTAAAAAACAAGGACAGCAATTAAATAAACATTATTATTAACAACTAATAACTGATTACTGTGAAGATTTATACAACAACCGTCTATAATCACAAGCCATATAGAGATAATTGAATGTACGTACATAAGGCAGCAATCTATTGATAGCCTTCGTTCGAAGAAAAAACTGAATGCAATTAAGGTCTACAGTTTTTATATTTATTAAGAACTACTAGACGAGATGTCTACTATAGTCATAACTAGAATATACGCTAATCTAAATATTATTTCGAGGTGAAATCTGTAATAATACCATCATACAATTATATAAATTTTCATTTTTTGATAGCACATCAGTAAGTTTCACCGTACTTTCCCTTAAAACCTTAAAAAGCCGAAAATATCTTCTTTTAAGGACTTTTCAGTAATGATTTAAAGGAATGTTCTATGAGAAATAACTTTAATAGACCCCAAGAATGAGAGTTGATGTAATTCAATAAGATCATTTAGATATAATATTAACTCCTTGATCGCCTAGGTATGGATCCGTCCAACGCTTTTAACCTAAAGTTTCAATTTAATTGGCAAAATTTTGACATTGCATACGAGGAGTTATATGACGTCATAAATGCATCTGAAAGTGCTCACAATATATCAAATTAAATTAAAAATAAACTGTAACCAATTGCGATCAACTAGTCAACAATAATCATCACAGCTAAGTTATGGCTCATTCATCCTGCGAAATGTTCAAGTGTGGAATTTCGAACTTTTAAGTATCATCGTAAAAGTGCGGGATATAAGGTAATCATCTGTTTAGTATAACAACAACAACCGTTGTTCAGAGAACAGAAAACATACTTGCATCAACGTCAATGAGCAAGGCTAGCGACCTAGATGCAAGTAATCAAAATTAAGAGAAATATGCAGAAAAATAGCTGGTTCACGCATTTTCTGCACTTTACACGTACAGTACACAAGATGAATGTGTAGTAGTGTGCTGTAGGTGTTATTTGTATATATAGCGTACGAATTAGAAATAAGTCAGATACCAATTGTCGGTTGGTGTTTCAGTACCTTCCTATACCCGAACCTGTGCGTGCTCAGGGCTACTCTCTGAGCGTATAGCCCCACCCAACCCTTAGACTAAGTTCCTCTCACGGTGGCGAAGACTACCTTCAAGCCTTAATCGATCATTCTGAGTCTGGAAGATCGGCATTGAGAAAATCACCATTTCAAAGACCCTATTCCTCCCCGTAGGAATCCATCTGTTACCTTAGGTCTCCTGGTAACAGATATCCTAGTTAAAGTCGTACGTTAAGGTTAGGTTAGGGAGTTAGGGCAGTAGGCCTTGGCATAATCAACCCTTAATCTACGCAGTCTATGCAGACGCACGCTGAACAATTTACTTACTAACGTACCTAATTTACCAATACCAATCTATATAACCTAATTTACCTATACCAATACAAATCACCAGATTTGTATTTTGTTCCCATCAGGGAACCCTTAGCGTGTGCTTGTACAACCATTATTTAGTTTTAGTTAGTTCGATAGAATAAATTTTTATTCGATAGAGGTATGTTTTTATTATCTCATTTACTATTTAGAGTACCTATTTAATACTCGTATATTTAAAACTAGAAAGTGCCTGTAACTTCGTCAGCGGAAAAGAAAAATATATAACCCTTATTTTTTCTTGACCGTAGCCGGATAAAAGTATGCAACGACACATCTATACTATTATAAAGTCATAAAAATGAAATGTCTGTACATTGAAGATATTTTCAAAAAATTGATTATTACGGACTATTTGGAGGTCACTAAAACGAAAAACATTTTGTTTGGATTTTTTGTATGTTTGTATGTGTCGTTGTGGCTTCATCAAGTAGTCGGGTATAAAGTATCCTATAACCATCTGGAGATACCCAGCTACCCGTGTACCAAAAATTGTGGAAATCTGTTTAGCCGATTTTGCGTGATGAAGCCACAACGACACATACAAATATACATAAAATTTAGTGACCTCCAAATAGTCCGTAACAATATTTTTTTTGAAAATATCTTCAATGTACAGACATTTCATTTTTACAACTTTATAATATTATAGATAAGACCTGTTTTTTGCGATTTAAAATAATTAAATAATTTCCCTAAAATAAGGAAATTTGTCAGCTACGACCCTCTGCCGCGGCGCCGTCGTTTTGAGCTCACTCACACAGACGTAGTTTACGTGCTGTGTGCGGAGACAATAAACGGCTGTATGTGTGCGTGTATAGTGCGATCGCGAGGTTGTGATGCTTTCGACAGGTCGACGCTTGGACAAATTATAAACAATAACATATCTACTACGTATTTAATTTTATTGGAAACTAGAAGGCGCCCGCAACTTCGTTCGCGGAGGAGAAAGTCATAACCCCTTTTTTTCTTTAGCATATATTTCGATTCAGTGACCTACGAATAGTCCGAACTAATATAAGTATCTCCTGATGGTTATAGGATACTTTTTACCCGACTACGCTGAAGAAAAAAGATGGGTTATGACTTTTTTTCCTCCGCAAACGAAGTTGCGAGCTCCTTCTAGTAATAGTATAAATTACTTTTCCAATAAAATTATAAAGTTGTAAAAAATATTTTTCTGTATGGTTGTATGTCGTTGCGGCTTCATCACGCTAAATCGGCTAAACAGATTTCCACAATTTTTGGTACACGGGTAGCTGGGTATCTCCAGATGGTTATAGAATACTTTTTACCCGACAGCAAAAAAAAGGGTTATGACTTTTTCTCTTCATTTTATGCGACAAACTGACAGACTACAGGCTTCCAGTACTAGCACAGCTGTGTCACGCGACTTTTTGTCTCTTTCCTTTCAATACAATACGAGAAAGACGATTACACTTGATTTTTTCTAGCAACGACTTTTTGACAGCAGTCATCCCAGTACATTTACGCCTTCGCGCCTTTGCGATTGTACTGGGATGACGGCTGTCAAAAAGTCGTTGCTGGAAAAGTTCAACTGTAGTGTCGCGGAGAGTTGTGCTAGACGGATCTATATCGGAATCCCTAACGACGTTCGTCCTAATGTAGGTATCGTTTCTCCTAACGCATTTTTTTATGAAACTACTAGCTTCTGCCCGCGACTTCGTCCGCCTCAAATTCGTTTATCGCGGATATGGGTATTTTTCCGGGATAAAAAGTAGCCTATGTCCTTTCCCGGGACTCATACTATCTCCATACCAAATTTCATCCAAATCGGTTCAGCGGTTTAAGCGTGAAGAGGTAACAGACAGACAGACAGACACACTTTCGCATTTATAATATTATTATGGATAAACTTTTTAGGATAGTTATTAAACAAACCTAACCTAACCTAATCATTACGATGATCTTTTAAAAAATCCTGACGAGTATACGGTTTCTGAAAAAATGCGTTCGGACTAGCGATGCATTAGGACAAACGACATATTTAGGAAAAACGACAGAGATTCCGAAAGAGACCCGTGCTAGACCCTCAGCCATCATTACTTGCCTTATCCTTTTCATTAATTGATTCATTTTAATATTTGTCAAAAATTACGTTTTTAGAATTCCGTGCCCAAGTGGTACAGTTGCCAGCAATATCTGCAACAACAAAGCGAGCGAAAATATCTGACACGTCCTAACGGCGGTCACAGTACACATACGTCATCGTACCTATACATCATCATCCTCGCCCAAAGAACGCCACTATGACGTCCCAAGTAACAATTTAACGTCGTATAAAGGTTTAGTAAACGTTATCTGAATACCATACATCGCAATAGCTAAGTCATACTAACGTTATAACAACGGTTACTAAACGCGGAAATGGCCCCTGTTGTAAGACCTAAATGGTCGTATAATGGTCATACAGAAGTCTTTAGCCAACTTCGTTAACGTTATTTAAAAAGTCGTACAAATGTTATGGGATAACCACTTTCGTCGCGCAGTAGTCGCATCCTAACTTTGCAACGACTCGTTTGTTGTATTGTGATCGTACAGGTGTTATTAAATGACTATAACGTTTTATTTGAGTCAAGAGACAACACCTGTAAGACTTATTCATATTGTTGTTCGTGCCAACGTGTTTGTGGTTTTGTTTCAAGGTTTTAGTGTAAAATAAATAATTATAGAGTAATAAAAGCTAGATGAGTGTTATTTAATTTTCATATCTTACTTACTTTGTCTGTCTCTCATGCTATTTAGTTTGACTGGGAACTGAAGTTTTATGATAATATACCTATGTGAATACTATTCAGATTTTCATGCCCCCTCGTAATTTTGTGTTTAAATCATTATATTTTATTAATAAAAATAGTGCTTTTTCTAAAAATGTCTGACATGTTGCTTTTATCGCACACTTATCTCTGTACGACCTGATGATTATGATAGCCGCCATGGCAGCTAGCTCCTCAAAAAACATATGGCCGCCAGTCATTATACAGTCAAAACCTGACTTAATTGCGACTGCAAGTTTGATTAAAGTCAGGACACGACATTAAACGGACATCAGTAATATAAAGGTTATATTTGATTCGTCAATAAATCATTTAAGAGTCTTTAATTGACCGCTGTACAACAAGATAGTGATTGTTATATAAACGTCACTGTGAATATGTCTATACAACATTCACGTTATATAAATGTCATATAAAGGTTTTCCAAATACATGATTTAGATAGTTAATAACGTGCGTTGGACTATAACGTTAGTATAACTAATGCGTTGTCGTACAAACGTTTTAACTAAGCCTGTAATATAACGTCGTATAGTTTAGTCTCCCCAACGTTGCTAAGACCCGTTTACTATGAAATATTCGTCGCACGAATAATTAGTTACATTAAAGACGTCTATAGGACCTAATAGTCATCTCCTTACCATTGTACGACTGCTATCCAACTTTAGGTCGTACAAGTCAAGACTTATAAGACGTATTTGTTTGTTGGGGTGGCGGCCTGAGTCCAGCAAACTCCAGTAACCTTCATCAGGTCACCAGTTCACCTTCGAGGGGCCTACCCACGCTGCGTCTTCCGGCGTTTCGGCCACGCATGAACTTGTTAGTGCCAGCGGTCGTCGTTTCTGCGACCTGTCCAATCTATATATTATGTATATCGTCGCCTAGTCCCCATAGTACAAGCTTTGCTTAGTTTGGGACTAGGTCGATTTGTGTAAGATTGTCCCTGATATTTATTTATTTTACAAGGCATATTATAGGGTAGAGGACTATTTAACAGACAAAAATGCATGGCCCAAGACAGAAACTAAATAATTTACTTTTACCGTGACACGGTTCTTATTAAGGTGGTGTGTCAATCGTACTGTAAGTTGTTTTTAATAAAAAATCATATTTTGCTTTTTATCTTCTATTATTTTTTTACTTTTATAAGTTTTGATATGTTTTATTGGAGAACTACGCATTGAGTTTATACTTGAAACATATATTTAAGATAGGCTGAGTACAAATATTGTAATAGATATAAGAGTTATTTAGAAAAAATGACTGACTGTTGAGTTTGTTTCGGCTTTCTTCTCAACAGTGGTCTCCTCTTGGGAAATGCCGTAGAGTCAGACTTGTAAAAGTGCCCTTGTGGCCTATTTACAGAATAAAGATTATTATTTCAGTATTTTAATCAAGTGAAGGAAGTACGCATGTTTCGTTATCAGACCAAAAGGCTAACACGGGATTGGTAAGAGTGGAGATCACTCCAAAGATGCAGAGCTGCTCTTAAGTTACGAACGAACTTAGAGGTACCAACCAACAATCTACTAAGCCTCAGTAGTTTGTCAGCCTGGAAAGGAACCCTAAAAAACCAGCCAAGAGCATGTCAGCATGTCATACAACGAAATGAACTACAGATGAAAAAAATACAATTTATTCTACATTCGGAACGATTATTTCCGAAAAATTATATATTTTTTTTTTTAGAAACATCATAATGTTTATATCTGAACTGTCGAAACATGTGCCACACGTTGACGTTTGCTATTTTATTACATGTATGGAGTGCCCCCCCTAGAAATATTTTCGTTTTTGTTATTTAACTATCAAACTATGTAGCGGTTTATACAAGACTACAAATTTTATCGATACACATGTTGTAGTTTTTGAGTAAAATGCTTGAGACATACGGACGGACAGACGGACATGGCGAACCAATAAGCCATTTTGGCTACGGAACCCTAAAAAGGACCAAAATCCAACCTTTAACAAGGACAGACACACCGACCCAACTCGTGCTTGATTGATTAGTGGAAATAGGTCATCGTCGTAATAATAACGTAACGCGGCCAGAGGACTTGTGTTGAGGACTTACATACACAATGACGTAATTGGGATGTTTAGAAATTTTATCAACTTTTTCCGTGGTAAGTTATAAAACGACCTCTAAATAATAGAAACATTGGTGAAAAAACTACTTCAATCTTATAAAAACTTACCGACAGACAACAATGTTCAAATCACATTTTTGAACGATAAAAAAAAAACATCATATTAAGGCCTAGGAACGTGTGACGTCACACGTTCGTACCTTGTACTCTACAGCTACACTGTTAAAAATTATGTAATATTCAATGCAAATAAAACGCATAAACCTGTAAAATTCTCGAATACGCTAGATTTACCAAAAATTATGAAATTTTATATAATATTAATTTCTTTTTAGGGTTCCGTAGCCAAAATTGCAAAAACGGAACTGTGTATCCGTCTGTCCGTCCGTATGTCACAGGCATTTTACTCACAAACTATAAGATCTACATTGATGAAATTTGGAGCATAGGTGTCGTGTGTTAACCGCTACTTAGTTTGATAGTTAAATAAAAAATATATATATTTCTAGGGGGGTCACTCCATACATGTAACCGAAACTGAAAAAAAAGATCAGCAAATATCAATGTGTGGTACATATTTCGACAGTACTTCTAAAAACAGTTTGAGGTTTCTAAAAAAAAAATTTCGTTTTAGTGAATATTTTCCGAAATATTCGCTACGAAAGTAGCAAAATTTGTGTCCCCCCCATCTATTTTCTAAACGGTAAGTTCAAAAAATATGAAAAAATTTACAAATATAAAGCTTAATAAATACTTCCAACGAAAATTGTTTTCAACATGATCGGACATACCGTTTTTAAGTTATTGCCAAAAAACTGCGCTTCTCAGCAAAAGGACGTAAGTGCCGAGGAGATACGCTCTTTTGTTAGTGTTTTTTTTTCATATCGTATTTTTTTTCATCTGTAGTGCATTTTTTTGTATAAACGGCTGCGGAACCCTTCATGGGCGAGTCCGACTCGCACTTGGCCGCTTTTTTCTCTTTATTAAAATAAAAAGGGTTTGATCACATTTGATCATGTCACCCTTATAGTTACATCCATACTAATATTATAAATGCGAAAGTGTGTCTGTCTGTTACCTCTTCACGCTTAAACCGCTAAACCGACTTGGATGAAATTTGGTTTGTTTTTTTTTTTTTTTTAGTTTATTTATCATAAAGAATCTTAAGTGGTAAATACAAAATTATACTCCGCCAAACTGAGGACAGTTTGTTGGCGGATAAAGCGCTCATTAATATTTTAGTGTTCTACCGACTTATGATTTACTTATTCAACTACACATAACATTTATATCGCTGCCCATCCACAACAACGCCGCACGCTGAGTCGCGGGGAAGGACATAGGCTACTTTTTATTCCGGAATAATACCCTTTTCCGCGATAAACGAATTTAAGGCGGACGAAGTCGCGGGCAGAAGCTAGTATCCAATAAAACTTGTCCTCTACGCTTCAGACCAACACTTACAACCTAATAATCATGAATTTACAATTTCTTGAATGTAAGATTTCATGATTTATTGTATATTTCCTTGTGTTTTCGGGAATGTTGCAGGTTAATGTGGTTTTTTTTTTCATGTAAAATTACATTATTTTTAACAGTGTATGTTTAAACTTCCGTTTATCGAAACCGTTTTATAGCAAAAGTTACCATAAATAGACGAATTTTCAAAAATCTTGAAATTTAAGTTTATTGTTTGGAATAAGCCTCCTTTTTGTCAGAAAAAAAAGAAGTACAGATTTTTCTGTGGCTTGGAAAAAAATAAAAAGATGAAAAGGTGTTGGTGGGCCTATTATACCTGCCTTAAACGGTATACGGTACATTTACAGCCATTTTAATCGAAAATATCAATGCTGCTCTTGCCGTACCGTGTAAAGCGGGCATATAGGCCCACCAACACCTTTTCATCTTTTTATTTTTTTCTAAGCCACAGATTTTTTTTTTTTCTGACAATAAGGAAAAATGCAGTAAAAGCTGAAATCAAATAAAAAAATCCGGCACATATATAACAAATCGGTCAAATCAATAAAAAAATACTTCGAACAGCTAAATCGATTTTCATGAGACCATGAAGGGAACCTTATTTATCGAAAAACGTTACATCGAATACTTCATTTCGTCGACATATCATTTCATCGAAAACATTTTTCTCTGAAACCGTCAATAATTTGGGATAGTTATAAACAGTGATCGTAAATTTCGGTTCGTCCAGAAATCACGCGAGCTTTTTGAGCCACATTTAGACCCCACCTCTCCCTTGGTGAGGTTCGAAAATGAAACAGTTGGGAGTTGAGGCAGTTGGGGAAGAATAGTTTGGTGGAAAGAAAGGATCCCGGGATCATAAAGCAACTACAGTTATTTTCATCTCACTCGCTCGGAGAAGTTCCATTCAAAGCGCCAAATCTGCGTGGAAAAGTTCGTTTTATCCGCTAGCGTGGAAAAGTCATTTGAAGTTCGAAAACTGATAGAACATACTGTAATAAACCTATGATTTTGATGTCGACCCATAAATGACCAATTTAAGCACCTTTTTAAGGCCTTAAAGTTTAGTGCCCAGCGTCCCACTTTGTCGAATAACTAAAAGAATCGTCGATATCATATTTGTGCCTGTTATAGGGAAACATTTCTACTTTGTCGATATGGAGTTATGAGTAGTTTGTTAATATAACAAAGCTATCTTTCGGTGAAAAAAATATGTCTCTAAGTGATTTAGTTTTTTTTTTATATCGAGAAAACCAACGTTTTCTCAATTGTCGCTTTTTCACTTTTGCAAATTTGAAGAATTAAAAAAAAAATAACTATAGCACCGAGAGACATGCATCTTTCACCAAAAGATAGCGTATGATCTGTAGTCTTAGGAACAACTCATAACTCCATATCGACAAAGTGGGACCTTTTCCCAAAAACAGTCACATTTAATCCACTCGCTCCGCTCGTGTTTCAATTTTAGATTCCTTCTCTTGCTCGGCTTTCAATCAAAGCACTCACGCTAAATAACAACTTTGCAGCCTTGCATAGCAAATTAAATTTTCTTTTATTGGGGGTTAACAAGACACCTTTTTAGTAAAACAAAGTAAATCAAAATTACATAATTCGTTTAGAAGCAACGATGCCAGAGACAGGCAGACAAATAAATTTGAACTTATATCTTCTCCTTTTGTCTAACTTAAACAAAAGCCTAAATTCCAAAATAAGTATAAACTTTGTACGTCACGTCTAAAAGTATGTATACATTTCACAACCGCCGCAGGGTGTAAGGTTCAAAATACATATATTTTTCAGATGAGACCATGCTATAGGGCTACAAGACGATTTGGATAATGAAATTATATAACTTCCCACAGTTTCCCCAGTATCTTTATGTCCATATCGTCTGTTGACAACCAAAACTCACAAACAAACAAATACCTACTTAAAATAAACCGCGTTTCAGTTTCGTGCCGACACGAGCGTTTCAAGATAAGTGACAGATATTTTAGTGAGTTTTAGACAGATGTTGTATTAAGTTATTGTTGTTAGCAGGCGATCAGATCGCGCTTTCCCACTGCGGGGGACTGCACTCAACCTGACGGGGGCCCCCGAAAGATCTTAAACTACGTTTTTTTTACAGTCCAACGAGTCTCTATTTTTTTTAATTAAGGACATCTTACACAAATCGACCTAGTCCCAAACTAAGCAAAGCTTGTCTGCTAGGCGACGATATACATGAAATACTTATATAGATAAATTATAATTATTAAATACAGAGAAGAAATCCAAGACCCAGGAACAAACATCCGTGCTCATCAAACAAACACTTGCCCTGGCTGGGATTCGAACCCCGTCAGCTTCGTAGGCCGTTGTGCAATCCACTGAGCCAAACGTGTCGTCAATTTCAATTATTAAGTGGCCCAAGGCCCCCATTTTTAAGTGCTTGAGGGCCCCTGCATGCAGTGGCGTGCACAGGGTTATGGGCTAGTAGGAAGCTTGTCTATGCCTATATGGAGCCAGCCGTGGTCGTTCAGGGCTTCAGGGTGGCGGTTTCTCTGTGCCCCTTTAGGCGCATGTCTACAGATTTCCAATTCTACGGATAATCATATTTATAGATTCCCAATTCTACAGATAATCGTGTTTGCAGATCCCCAATTCTACAGATTATCATGTTACAGATTCCCAATTCTACAGATTCTCATTTTTACAGATTCCCAATTCTACAGATTCTCATGTCTACAAAGTCCCAATTCTACAGATTCTCTACAGAGTCCCTGTAGAATTGGGAATCTGTAGAGATGGGAATCTGTAATTGAAATCTGTAGAATTGGGAACAAATCTCTGTGCCTATATGGAGCCATGGTCGTTCAGGGCTTCAGGGTTTCAGTTTCTGTGTCTGTATGGAGCCATGGTCGTTCAGGGCTTCAGGGTGTTAGTTTCTCTGTGCCTATACTATATGGAGCCATGGTCGGTCAGGGCTTCAGGGTGGCAGTTTCTCTGTGTCTGTATGGAGCCATGGTCGTTCAGGGTAGGTGCCTTTGTGCCTATATGGACCGCACGCCACTGCGCATGGAACCTGTAGAATTTAAAATCTGTAGAATTGGGAATCTGTAAAATTGGGAATCTGAAGAATTGAAAATCTGAAGAATTGAAAATCTGTAGAATTGGGAATCTGTACAGATGGGAATCTGTAATTGAAATCTGTAGAATTGGGAAAAAATCTCTGTGCCTATATGAAGCCATGGTCGTTCAGGGCTTCAGGGTGTCAGTTTCTGTGTCTGTATGGAGCCATGGTCGTTAAGGGCTTCAGAGTGGCAGTTTTTCTGTGCCTATATGGAGCCATGGTCGTTCAGGGTAGGTGCCTTTGTGCCAATATGGACCGCACGCCACTGCGCATGCATAAAGATGCAGGGGCGAATTTTGACGCCCTGGGCCAATAAGTTTCGTTAAGAAAAAAAAACCGGCCAAGTGCAACTTGGACTCACGCATCGAGGCCTGCTATGCTGCCCCTGGCTGTTTGCTCGGGCCATGGCCCCCTTGGCCCTAAGTTAATACGCTCCTGTAAAGATGGCCTCGCAGGCGATATAAGTGTGCTTGTAATAACAACATTATTTGTGGCAAAAACGCTTTATGTAAGGCCATAGAAAGTACTAAATATTCTCGCAATAAACTTCAACAATTAAACGTTTGTTCTATAGAACTTTTCGCGACTTTTTCCAACACTTTCGTAACAAAACACGTGACGGGCGTCAGCGTGTTGAGAACACGTGAGACTCAACGTGAAAAATACGAGAACAGAGTTCATGAGCAGAGCTGATACTGGACAAGTTTGAAAATACCCAGGTTCCAGGTGAATTTCACAACAAAAACCACAACCTCATTTGACGAGATGACCAGCAATGTGCAGTTTTCTAAAATCAGTCTCTTTAAACTCACTTTCCCTGGTAACAAACGTCTAGGTTTTGACGATAAACAGCTTACACACAAAAAAAAGCTACAATTCTGTATATCTTTATTATTATAAAGTAGTAAAAAATGTCTGTGTACATAGAAGATATTTTCAAAAAAAATGATTGAAACGCACTATTTGGAGGTCACTAAATCGAAATATATATTTTTTTGATTTTTTGTATGTTTGTATTTGTTAAATATCTTGAATGTACAGACATTTCATTTTTAAAACTTTATAACAGTATACTTAAACATGTTTCAAAGCTACTACTAATAATAATACAGACGCGAAACGTCTTCGTGTATTTCTTTTACTCTCTGATCTAATGCAAAATTAAATCTAATTTTCAATTTCATTTTACTTTGTTAATGAGTTAATGAACTGTCTCAACTTTTTGTTAAATAATTAATTAACTAACGAAATTCACTTCGTTATTGAACCTACGGAGCGATTCACTCGCATTAAATTAGCTTATTACTTGTTCAAAAACTAAATCCAAATATTAAATATCAATAAGTTTTAAATATTATTTAGACTTGATACTTTTTTGTACAAACGTTGACTGCACTTCGAGACTATTCAAGCTGAATTCTATGGCCACAGAAAGGTCCGCAACTTCGTTCGCGAAGAAGAAAGTCGTAAGTCGTAACGCGTTGTCGGGTAAAAAGTATTCTATAACCATCTTTGGATACCAGTACCAAAAATAGTTGAAATCCGTTTAGCCGATTCGACGTGATGAAACCACTACGACACATTATTTTATGCTACTTTCGGAGCGATTATTTCCAAACGATTTTAAAGTGCCACACATAGATAATTCCTTATTTTTTCGGTTTCGGTTACATGTAAGGGGGGCACCCCTTAGATTCTTTTTATTTTATTATTTAACCACCAAACTTAGTAGCGGTCTACACAGTGAGTGAAATGCCTGTGACATACGGACGGACGGACCGACATGACGAAACTATAAGGGTTCCTTTTTTGCAAAGAAATTATTTTAAAAATTAAGAATTAACTAGAGAGTTGGGGGGGGGGGGGGGGTTGGGTTGCAATGAGAGAGGTATCCATGTGAATGTGTTGTGTACATATGTTTTAATTGGTTCTCCCTGACTTCATACTGAAGTTGCTATTTTTGTTTCATCTTCGCTACGCAAGTTGTCTGGAAGAAATCGCTTATTAATTAGCTGTAAGACCGTCTGCCAAATACAATTACAAGTTATCCATATTATTCTTATATTACACATAAAATTTTTAAGTATCAATTTATTTTGAGCACAGTATTTTATCGCCTATGCATACACTTACACATTTAAAATTTTTAGTGTGCGTGCGAGTGTCGATGTCTTCTAAATTATATTTTGATATGATAAATAAGGCCGAATGCGTGTGTGTGTGTGTGTCTATGTCTTGAAAATGTGATATTTTGATATGATAAATACATTGTTCTTTTGTCCTTGGCAGATTATATTCATATTAAAAAAAAACATTAATTTATATAATAGTAAGTACTAGGATTTTCATAATAACGTATTTGTAATAATGAAGCATACTTAATTAGTATTTCATTATATTTTTGCTAAAAACTACGCGAAAAGAAAATATTTTTAAGCGCATAACGAAATTGATTTTAGCGCCATCTGTGGCCTAGCGGCAACAACTCGATATCAACAAAGAGTCACCACGGTATTTTGGGGTTGCGATTGCAGATTTTATACTCTCCCTATTATTAATTGTCTATCTCGCTCGCTAACGCGTCGATACAGCACGCCGTCTCTGTCTCCATGCAAATGAAAAATCAATGAGTGTCGCAAGTGGGATGTTTTATAAACAATTTTGAGTTTGGATAAAATTATTCCAGAGATTTTCAACGTGTCGGTCGCGACTCTTTGGGGCCTCTGCTAAGAGGCCGTGGGGGTAAAATCCTATTCCCCGAAATGGTTTTTGAATGACCTTGTAAAAATTGGCTCATCCTAATTAGAGGTAGACAACAGGCGGTCTTATCCCTAAAGAGCAATCTCTTCCAGACTGCCTATTTGAATCTGTACTATCGTATAATTATTATTTATCAAGTAGATTCGGCACGGAATTTAAACTTTTTGGTAGTTTTTATTTTATCTGTGTGAAAGTGTATTTCAAAGTTGATTTCCTCCGAATGTAAGAGAGGGTTACGTTCGCGGGGGTGAAAAGTCATAATCATAACCATAAGATAAGTAACTTTTCATCCCTCCGAGTGAAGTTTTAGTTAGGTACCGTACTCGTACATAGATTTTGAATAATAATATTAGGAGACTTAAGAAATTATAAAGTTTAACAATGCTTTCGGAGCGATTATTTCTGAAAATAGTCACTAAATCCATTTTTTTTGTAGAAACCTCAGTGTTGTAAAAGTACGTTCGAAATATGTACTAGACGTTGAAGTTAACTGAATTTTCTTTTTTTCAGCTTGTTATGTTATGGAGTGCCCCCCTAAAAATATATATGTTTATTATTTAACTATATAATTAAGTAGCGGCTTATACAAGCCACCTATACCGTAAACTCGGGTTACTTTGACCCAATGGAGGGTAACTTTGACCCACATGAAAACCTTATTTAAAAGGGTCTAATAAAAAACATAAAAACGTTAAAGGCTAGGTAAAACCTACCTCATGGCGTATTTCCATAATTACAGTGCAATAACATAAACTGGTCCTAGTAAATGTCGATGGCAAAAGTTACTCTCCAGGGCTAAAGTAACCCGACTTTACGGTACTCCAAATTTAATCAATAAATCAATGTATTTTTTGAGTAAAATGCCTGTGACATACGGACAGACGGACATAGAAACTAAAAGGGTTCCGTTTTGGCCATTTTGGATACGGAACCCTAATAAAACGTGCCCGTAAGGACAACACCGTGAGCTTCGACCTACATATTTCGCAAAATTCGCGTAAAAACTGTCTGCATGGCTAGCATGGTCAGCAGAGACACAATTATAATTATCTGCCGGCGTCGCGTTTTGTCGTGTCTTGTTGACCGTAGTGAAGCGGGTCGGTGCTGACTTGGTACTTTCACAATTTTTAGGGTTCCGTACCAAAAATGGTAAAAAAGGAACCCTTATGGGGCGACTTTGTCTGTCTGTCTATCCGACTATTAGAGCGCCTCTAAAAAAACTACTTATGCTATCTATTTGAAATTTGGAATATTTATACGAGTAAACATAGTCAGCCCACATGTATTGCAAAGGCAACATTTTAAAATATATTTGTATTTTCTAAAAAAACAACGTATATGAGGGGCCAAAAATTTTAAGTCTAGCTTCTAGGTCAAGTAGGGTATCATATGAAAGGGCTTGATCTGTAAATTTTTTAAACATTTTTTTTAGTGTGAGTAGATTTTGTTTTATTACGGAAACTATGAAAAAAAATCACAATTCCCCCCTTTATCTTCGAAGTTTACCAAGCGAAAAATGTAGAATTTTCTGGAATTATGTAATTTAATATGAATATTACCCGAAAATTAAAATCTATCTGTCTTACTTTTTTTTTATCAGCAAAAATCATTTTTGAATAACCCGGTTTGATTAAGTTGGCCCCTCATTTGTATGTGACAAACAAAGAGGTAAACTTAACTCAAGCGGCAAGTTAAGTCGGAATAAACGAAAGTTTGTACGGAACCCTCGGTGCGCGAGTCAGACTCGCACTTGACTGGTTTTAAAATAGGTACCTTTCCATTTAAATTCTAAAAGGCACCGGCGACTTCGTTCTTGGAGGAGAAAAAGTCATAACCCTCTTGTTTCGATTCGGCGCGGTTGGGTAAAAGGTATCACATAACTATGTGGGTGTGTGAAACAAAAAAACGTCCATCCGATTGGCGTGATGTGGATATAGGAGACGCATACATGCATAAAATCCAAAAAAAATGTTTTAGTTCTGTGTTCGTAAAGCATTCGAATTTTGAAGTTTTCACTGATTTTTAACTAATACTAGAAGGTGGGCAGGCAAACCTCGTTCGCGGAGGTGAAAAAATTATTACCACTTTTTTTTCTCGGCATAGTTGGGTAAAAAGTATCCTTGAACCATCTGTGGATACCCAGCTACCCGTTTACCAAGATACTCGTATAGTTGAAATCCGTTTAGCCGATTTGGCGCGATGATGCCACAAGGACACATACATACAAACAGTAAAAAATCTTTAGATTAGATAGATTTCGTGGTCCGCCTAATGGTCCGTACAATATTTATTTTTGAAAATGTTATAATAGTATAGATATTCAATGAACAGTCAGGGAAATTGATACACGTTCTTTTTTCGCTCTAGTCATAATGACAATAAGGTATAAAAAGGTAGTGTATCAGTTTCCCTCACTGTAACAACAGAGTACAGATCTTATTTTTAAATCTTTATAATATCTAACATTTATAGATACCTATCTCTTCTCACTTTCATAAGTTCAGGAACAGAACTTTAAAGTTAATGGATTCTTTAATGGAAACTGAGAACAATGAAAAATGATGAATGGCTCGTAAAATAAAACTATTCTTACTGATAAAGTTGCAGTGATAATGTATAAATATTGCAAACCTGTAATAATGAAATGTCTGTAGATTGAATAGATTTTACGAACAGCATTTAGTACCTCGTCACATCTGAAAAAAATCCGATTGCAAATTTGTGATTGCAGGCCACTCCCACATAGAGTTACCAGACGTCAGGAATTCTATGTCAGGAATTTTGGCCATTTTTGTTCTGTGTGTGTCTGACGCACAGATCATATATATATATTATATTATATGGTCTGTGGTCTGAAACAAATTTGACTTGACTTTGATTTTGATGCGGCAGTGTATTATCTTTCTTTCACGAGATAGATATCAGACGGGTAACGGTTTGACGTGTATTGCATATAGGTAGATACTAGATAGGATAGTTCATTGTCACTGGAGAAGTGACATAGGCTAAAAAGTATTCTAAGATAAAATGCGTGATTTGCGAGGAATAAAAAAAGCAGTACTTAGGCCACGCGAGCGAAGCCACATTTAAATAATGTGTACCGTATTTACCAACATTTAAGGTTGCCTGCCCTATTAGTTGGCACCTTCAGCCTTAACTCATATCAATAGAACTGACAATTATCCGAACTTAGCTGACAAGCATTGGGTTGTGATGTTTTAACCTCATTTAATTTTTACCCCATAGAAGAAATGGGGTAAAACTTGCAAGAATATCGACGTGCCCCGGATCAAGTACCAGGAGCGTATAGATTCAAGGGGGTGAGCCACGTGCTCGCCCCTCGCCCTCAAATAAAGCCGTCTAACCGCAATTTACTTGCGGTGTGTTTAAAACCACTGGTTTTTCGGTGAACGTGTTTATTATTTCTGATAGCCTGGTACCGCTGATTGTTTCTGGTTACGCCCTATTGACGACTGGGAGATAATGTCTTAAGGGGCTTATGGTTACTATCAAAGATACAAGGGCATTTTCACAAACACCTGTACCCCCCCACTTGGTATCTCAGTTTTTTGTATGTTAGTATGTGTCGTTGTGGCTTCATCACGCCAAAACGGCTAACCGGATTTCAACAATTTTTGGTATACGGGTATTTGGTATACTTATGCTAACTATTTGAAATTTGGAATATTTATAAACATGGTCAGCCCACATGTATTGCATAGGAAATATTTAAAAATATATTTTTATTTTCTAAAAAAACGACGAATATGAGGGGGTAAAAATTACAATTCTAACTACTGGATCAAATGGGGTATCATATGAAAGGGCTTGACCTGCACATTTTTGAACTATTTTTATAATTTTTTTATTGTGATTAGTTTTTGTTTTATTAAGGAAAATATGAAAAAAAAAAACCATTCCCCCCTTTATCTCCGAAGTTTACCAATCGAAAATTTTGAAATTTTCACGAAAATTATAGCCATGTCTCTAACTAGCTAACTTTTTTTTAATTTGCAAAAAACCTATTTGAACAACACGGTTGCGTTAAGTTTGCACCTGATTTGTATGCAATGCTATAGATATCAGGTGCTAACTTAACTCAACCGGTACCGGGTAATAAAGTTAGGGCAAGTAAAAATTTGTACGGAACCCTCTGTGCGCGAGTCCGACTCGCACTTGGTCGTTTTTTTTAAAGGGAAGTTGAAGAGCCTAGAAGAGAGGCTCGCGAGCCTCGGTTTGCCGACCCCTGAGCTAGGACATTAAAAGTCTACGTGTCTATGGCGTACGACGCAACTAATTGTCTATGTCGCGGAATGTAATTAATTGCGTATTTCTATTCAAATTGGTTCAGTGGGACATGTCGAGAATACGAGAAAGATGAAACATCAGTATGAGAGTGCGAAAGATAATCTTCATTATGATTTTCCATTACCTAAACAGCAAATGAGAAATGATATTTTTAAAATCATCGACGTCAACGAATTCTACTAAAAGGGGTAGTCCAAGTATTACGTGCTTATTTTTTTATTTATATAAATTTAATTTAAAACAGAATTAAAATTATAGCTATGTATGTATATATGTACCACCTATGCGCTTCGGGGGCCGTTCAAGCAGGGTTTGTCATTGACAATATCTATACTATTATAAAATTGTAAAAATGAAATGTCTGCATTGATGATATTATCAAGAATATGATTGTAGGTATTGGTCACTGCAATGAATTTTTTTTTTTGGATTTTTTGTATGTGTCCTTTTAGCTTCATCACGCCAAATCGGCTAAACAGATCTCAACTATTTTTGGTACACGGTTACTGGGCGGTATCCTCAGGTGGTTATAGGATACTTTTTACCCGACTACGCTGTCGAAAAAAAGAGGGGTTATGACTTCTTCTTTTTGTATGTTTATAAATTTCTTACTTAACTACCACTTGTCGTCTAAACTATATGCATAAAGTTTTTTTATGTTGTTTCAACTAGTTATGGTACATGAGTAGCCGGACAACCACAGATGGTTATAGGATACTTTTTATTCGACTACACTGAAGAAAAAACCGGCTAAGTGCGATAGCGGCAACAGAAATATAAGTAAAAATTTCAATTGTCTAGCTATCACGGTTCATGAAATACAGCCTGGTGACAGACAGACAGACGGACAGCGAAGTCTTAGTAATAGGATCCCGTTTTACACTTTGGATACGGAACCCTAAAAAGAGGGTTATGATGTTTTTCTCTTTAGCGAACGAAGTTGGGGGCAGCTCCTAGTATAGGTACTTTAAAGTTAAATCTTACGCTATTTCAAATTCAATACAAAAAAATAAACTGTAATAGACCTAGGTACGTATTTAGTAGGTTTTTTTATTTTACGTTAAGGTTTCTTTTTATAAAAAAAACATGTATCTACTTTAAACTAAGAATCTTTATTGTTTATCTTCATTTATCTTGTCTGTGTATATTAGTGCTTGACGTATGTAGTTATTATTTTATTGTCATTTTGTCTGAATGTGCTTAATTTTTTCCGGTTTGCACATAAAATACCAACCTCATATAATTATCTTTTAAATAAAACTGCCAGAGGTTGTCTGGAGGACATAGCTCTTTAGCGATAAGACCGCCACTGTTACCCACCTCTAATTGTAATTCTCCATTCTTTGTGAATTTTTGTACACATTGTGAGATGTGCATTAAGTATTTTTATTGGTAACTAGAAGGCGCTCGCATTTTCGTTCGCGAAGGAGAAAAAGCAATACCCCTCTTTTTTCTTCACCGTAGTCGGGTAAAAAGTATCCTATAACCATCTGGAGATACCCTAATAATTGAAATCCGTTTATTAATTTATGCATCATCACTGGCACAATTAGGTACACATAGGTACATTACATATTAAATGCATACAAAACAAAATCCAGTGTATATCTCCATTGTACATCTCATTCTCAGTAGAGATTTCTAGCTCACGAGTGAGTGATTCAAATGAACTTCATCATTTGGTTTAGCTCAATCGCTCTTTCGCTCACTGAAGATTCAACTCGCTCAGTATCTCATTTATATTACTATGCTAAGTATTACTTGGTCGCTTTCGCTCATAATGAATGTGCCGACCCAGCCGAGCCAAACGAAAGAGACGAGGATAATCCAAACTAATATTTTATTTATTTATTTAATCTTTATAAACTTATTGTACAAAAGGCGAACTTAATGCCATAAGGCATTCTCTACCAGTCAACCTTAGGGCAAAGTAGAAAAATTGTAGGCGGTGCTGAGGCTTGTGTAATTACAAAAACACATATTTATATACTTTAAATACATGAATAACAAAATATATATAATACATACACAAATATATATAACATATATATATATATATATATATATATATATATATATATATATATATATATATATATATATATATATATATATATATATATATATATAGCGATGAAACGAATTAAGCAGATAAACTAAGAGTCTTCGGTTCTGCCAGCAAAGAAGTTGCTCACGGACTTTTTGAATGCAAACTTATTCGGGGCTTGTTTGATTTTAAGAGAAAGACTGTTCCAGAGGCGGATTATTATCAATGCGAAAGTGTGTTTGTCTGTCTGTCACCTCTTCACGCTTAAACCGCTGAACCGATTTGGATGAAATTTGGTATGGAGATAGAGTCCCGGGGAAGGACATAGGCTACTTTTTATCCCTAAAAAGTACCCTTATCCGCGATAAACAAATTTAAGGCGGACGAAGTCGCGGACAGAAGCTTGTTAAATAATATGTTTTTTTTTTTCAGTATTAAGCGTCTTCTATTATCTAATAAAACGATGCTCTGAAGAGTTTGAAATATCAGAAAAGCCCGGGGGACCATGGTGTAACAACGGAAGCACTCAAATAAAATAGGATTAATATAAAAAAGAAACAATTTCCATATATTTTGTGACCAATATGGTTACAAAACTCAGTGTAAGTATGGTTAGGTACTTGCTGCCGGTCTGGCACAACTCTTGGCGACTACGCATGTCGTGCGCATAGCATCACCCGTCTTTCTCGCATTGTACTGAAAGGAAAGAGACAGACAATCTTTGTCGCGCGACAAAGTCGCGTATCATAGTTGTGCTAGAGGTGCTGTAACCCTCCCACTCAAATTGCAAATGAACCGGAAAGAAAAAACAAGTCAATCAATCTCATTGATTGAGATCTCTATCTCTACTCACTCATGAACTATATAGTCTACACATCTCATGAGCGAAATGAGCTAAATGAGTGATACATCGGTATCTCAGTGAGCGAAAGATATGAACCAATCTTTTCAATAGGAATGATGACTAAAAAATAATTAGTCTTTCGTGTAGATTAATAAAAAATATTGGACACGTATTTTTTTCTTTTTTTACGGTATCAAAAAATAAAGGCGATACATTGAGTCAAAAGTTGTAACAGCTGGGAGTTATTTTCCCATCTGTTACCAGTGGTAAAATGGAATAAATTTCCCAACTGTTACCACCAACACCAATGACACCGGTGATTTTAGTGGTAACATTTGGAAACTTTATTGCCAGTAGTTACCCCCTGGTAACACATGGAAAAAAATTCCCAGCAGTTACCACTGTTAA
Source organism: Hedya salicella (assembly GCA_905404275.2). NCBI lineage: Eukaryota > Metazoa > Arthropoda > Insecta > Lepidoptera > Tortricidae > Hedya > Hedya salicella. The sequence goes on along the minus strand of FR990097.1, from coordinate 48,519,021 downwards.
CAAGTTGGTGGAAACAGGTGGGAACCCTCAAGAATAGGCCATTTTACAACTTTATTATGGGGTATGTTATGGAACGATCTCTCAATAATAAAAATATTGGTGAAAAAAATTACTTCAATAATTATTGGTGAAAAAAATTACTTCATAAACACTCCAGAGATACAACAATATAAAAATCACATTTTTGGACTTTCCCAAAAAAAGCTTCGCACTAAAGCTTAGTGACACACGGTTACTAACTTGTATGGGAAAATTAAGAACTTTGTTATGCAGCTATGTTCAAACTTGCGTTTATCGATACGTTTTCATATCAAAAGTTACCATACATTTTATGGGTTATTCAATGGTATCATTACATTAGTTATTAATATTTTCATACTATAAAAATGGACTTTCCCACCCAACTTTAAGGCCTCATAAAAAAGCTACACGTAAGATATCGTAATCAAATTTAAATTCACTTATTTTGCTTGTTTAATCAGGATCTTACATATTTTTTACAAATTCTAAATTGGCAACATCCCTATTCCAGTCATGTGGTTGATCGTGTTAAAAGGAACACGTTAAACAATAGGGGTCAATAAGTTTATCTCTCAAATGAACACGCATTTTTTTTCCACGATAGTATACGTTATGTGAATTCAGACACTAAACAAATCTTATTTTTACATTGAATTGTTTTGTAGATACAATTATTTAAACGCTCGTCGTGACATCTGTGCAGTTCCCTCAAAGTAATACATTTTTACTGCGGTCTATAGAAATTAATAAGATAAATATCATGTTTTTTTTATTATTGTTACTAAAAAATAAACGTATTCATAAAAGGGAACTGTACAAGTGTCACGTCAAGGGTTAAAAAAAATGATATCCAAAAACAATCCATACTAATATTATAAATGCGAAAGTGTGTCTGTCTGTCTGTCTGTCTGTCTGTCTGTCTGTCTGTTACCTCATCACGCTTAAACCGCTGAACCGATTTGGATGAAATTTGGTATGGAGATAGTTTTAGTCCCGGGGAAGGACATAGGCTACTTTTTATCCCGGAAAAGTACCCTTATCCGCAATAAACGAATTTAAGCCAGACGAAGTCGCGGGCAGAAGCTAGTACTAATATAAATGCGAAAGTGTGTCTGTCTGTTTGTTACCTCTTCACACTTAAACCGCTGAACCGATTTGGATGAAATTTGGTATGGAGATAGTTTTAGTCCCGGGGAAGGACATAGGCTACTTTTTATCCCGGAAAAGTACCCTTATCCGCAATAAACGAATTTAAGCCAGACGAAGTCGCGGGCAGAAGCTAGTACTAATATAAATGAGAAAGTGTGTCTGTCTGTTTGTTACCTCTTCACACTTAAACCGCTGAACCGATTTGGATGAAATTTGGTATGGAGATAGAGTCCCGGGGAAGGACATAGGCTACTTTTTATCCCGGTAAATACCCTTATCCGCGATAAACGAATTTAAGGCGGACGAAGTCGCGGGCAGAAGCTAGTACTAATATAAATGCGAAAGTGTGTCTGTCAGTCTGTTACCTCTTCACGCTTAAACCGCTGAACCGATTTGGATGAAATTTGGTATGGAGATAGTTTTAGTCCCGTGGAAGGACATAGGCTACTTTTTATCCCGGAAAAGTACCCTTATCCGCGATAAACGAATTTAGGGCGGACGAAGTCGCGGGCAGAAGCTAGTTCGATATAAAAATAAAATATTTGTAAATTCGACCCCTTTTAGTAGAATTCATTGACGACGATAAACTTAAAAATATTATTCCTCATTTGCTGTATGGAAAACAATAATTAAGCCACCAATCTCACTCTCACACTAATGTTTTGTCTCTCATACTCTCAACATATTCCACTGAACCAAATTGAATAAACATACGCAATTACGGGGATGCATCGAAAATTTAAGCTATTTTGTAGCGCATTTTTTGTCAAATCTAGTATATAGAACAGGCTGGTTTTCAGATATGTGCTTCTTGACTATATATCCTTTTCAGTGATTAACGCGGAAACATGTTTAATAAAAAATTTCTCGATAGAAATGTTATCCGAAAACGCGTCTTCATTTCCCGTTTTTTGTCTAGTTTGTACAAGCGACAGATTAATAAACGGCAAAATTATGTTAAAATGTCATTCTTCCCTTTATCTTTTAAGTGATTAACTTAAATGTTAACAAAACATAATATCTTCGATTTCGTGGTACTTTTACATCTGGCGCTTACGCCAAAAAACCCCAAGCATGTAGTGTATTAGCTTTCATTCATTAATTCATTCATTTATTTATTTATTTATTTGCCATAAATTGTATGTGTGTAAATAGAGGTGTTACAATATAAATGATTCAATACAATTTTTCCAAGTTTGGTGTTGCAAAGTATGCACAAATTTAACAAATAAAACATTATGGTTATAATATTCATTAAAATTATATGGACATAGATCAATAAGGTATCTTTTATTATACTTTTAGCTTTCTCTTTCTTTGATGCGCGCGAGCAATAAATGCGTCCCTTATTACAAATCACGCTTATTGGCTGGCTCCGCGTTTGGGGCGTGATTTACAAATGACGAAGTAGGCCCTTAATAACATTCCGTGGCATAGACAATAAATTGCGTCGTACACCATAGACATGGGAGGATGGGCAACAGTGGCTTGGTGGGGGACAGTGAATCTTTGCCTGTATTTCAGATAATTACTAGATTTTCATCTTCGTCATGGAAAGAATTGAAAGAACACCTAATATGTATCAAAGTGCAAACAAGACAGATATGTAAATCCATTATTTCTCTAAAATATAAGCAATCATCCACTGTTCCCCCCTGATCCACTGTTTCCCACCTTACCTTACACTTCGTAGCATGTACTATGGAGTGTAGACAAGGAGAACAATCTCTATATATCCAAAGGCGTTGCATTGGTGGCGCTAGTAGCAAGTGCGTAAAACAAATTAAAATAACCATAATAATGCCCAAAAAAACCCAGATTAATGCAAGAAAAATCATTTTAAACGCGTCTGGCTGAATACATCAGAAGAAAAACGAAGGATTTAGTAGCGTTCTGTAGAAATATTTTGTAATTGGTTGTGACTTCATACTAATTTGCTACTCTAGCTCCATTCTGGACGGATTTGGAACTATTATTTACTGGCTGGTCAATTTTTTATCCGTTCTCCTATAAGAAAATGAGGCAAAACAACTGACGATGCACTATTTGATGACAGCTCAAATCGGCTTCTTTTTTCGAAACGTCAAAACGACCGGATGGACCGGAGTTTGTAGGAAAATACTTGCGTGCGACATTAAAGTCATATACCCCTTTTTAGTTTTTGTAAAGTTAAAAATAGGATCGAATACAAAAAAATTGTCATAGGTTAGATTACATTGAATATTTATGAGCAAAGAATAAGAAGGTACATCAGCGTCAGTATATGTTAGTAGAGGGCGCCAGCAACTTCGTTCGCGGAGGAGAAAAAGTCATTACCCCTATTTTTTCCTCAGCATAGTCGGGTAAAGAAGTATCCTATAACCATCTGGAGATTCCTAGCTACCCGTGTACCAAAAATAATTGAAATCTGTTTAGCCGATTTAGCGTGATGAAGCCACAACAACACATACAAACATACAAAAATATTGTTTCGGTCCACTGACTTCCAAATAGTACATTAATTTTTTTTTAAATGTAAATGTAAGTATAGGATGTGATCCTTAATAGGTATTCTGCTATTTGTATTTATATACTAGCATGCAGATATCTCTGATATTACAATAACATATCAAGAGAGATCCTTCACACTACGAGTATAATAACATCTTTCATTAAATAGCTTTATTAATTTATCTTAAATCTATTTAGACAGCTCTGGTACACATTTTGATAGTCACTTTTATTACCTGTTTACCGAATGTTTGATTTAGTCCACCTTTGAAATTTATATGATATTTTTATTCTGATAAACCTTTTACAATAACTTAATGTGCTTACTTGTCAAACACCCTCACCACAGTGACGTATAGTCATATCGAGTACTTATTTTTTAGTGGTTTTTTTATGAAATACTAGCCCTTGTTAGTAGTCTATGTTTTTTTCCGATTGACCGTTAACGTGTTATTGAGCAACAAACATCCAAACGTTATCCATCCAAAGATTATGTATAAAATACATAAAGACAATGTAAATACACATATAAACATACATATACATACATTTAAGTACCTAAGTAAATTATCGTCATAGTCATCCTCAGCTATCCACTCACTACTGGCCTTAGGTATTTTTATGAATGACACCAGTGAACCCAATCTACTTTTTTTGTAATCCAATTGAGTAATTTCCAGTAGTCAACATAAATGATGTCACGCTTGCAGTTAAATGTTATATCTGAAAATACGTAGAAAACATTCATAAATGCATATTTTTAAGCTTTTGGCGATTTTAAAATGATCAAAAACTAAAAATAAGTAGGCAATTTGACCGTATAGAATTATGATGTCATAAACCTTTTTACTTTTCAAACTTCATATTTTCTGACCGTTGGGACAGTTCATAAAAAGGAACTGATTTGATCTGTCAGTCAAGTACCCTATTGTCTAAGTAAATGAAATAACAAAATTCGAACTAGAGCTTAACGTCTTTTATTAATCTCTTGTTATATTTAAATCCCCTTGTTAATGAATTCCGTAGTTAAATAAAGCGAGATAACACAAAATCTTTCACGGAAAAAAAAACCAGCCAATTACCCTCTATACTAGTATCTGAACGAAAAATATAAAAACGTCAAAATTCCATTTTGAATTTGGAATGATTTTGATCGGGGAGCACGGCAGACGACACTCGAGGCAACCGTGCCGTCTCTCTCCACAGTCTTTACTTATGTACATACCGCGACCGGCCTAACCTGACCCTTGTAATATCCAACAAATACCCCTTTATTGCTAGCTCTGGTATTACAGGCAGGGGGCAGGGCGGGTCAAGTTATGCTGGGCACAGCGGTACCAGGGATCCATAGCGTAGATATAGGTAGATAGAGAGAGGTTGTACTCGGGGTGGGCGAGTACAGTCGTAGGCAGCGTCGGAAAATTATCGGCTGTTTTGTTTCTATTGCATTTTGAAAGTGTATCGATTGTAAGTAGGGTATATGCATTTTTTTTTTAATTCTTAACATAATATGAAAATACTTTTTTAAAACCGGCCTATAAATAAGGATCATATAGGGTAATTCCGGGGTAGATGGCCATAAGTTTAAGTTGGCCAGTCGATTTTTTTCCAACTTCCAGGATGTTAATGTCGCTTGTTTCACGTAAACTTTATTCGTTCAAAAGATAACACTTGATATTAGTGGAAAACAAGTAGATTAACAGAAAAATTCTCATGAAAAATAACTTTATTTAAATTACGCTACTTGAAAGTTTATAAAGAGATTGCCGATATATAACGCCAATATTAAATTTAAAATAACTTGAATGGGCTCAGTACTTTTTTTTTACTCGTTGATATACTGAACTGGCTATACCGGGAGAGATGGCCGCAGTTACTACTGGAAAGCCATGAACTGGGATCTCAGATGCAAAAAAAAGAAATAGATTATAGATTATTAATTAAAATCATTACAGTTAGTACTAATAATATGCGAGAGATGCAGATACATTACTATAAATCCAGAATAATGAAGAATTGACTATTATGTACAAATATCTACTGTGGGTTCATTAAAATTATACCGAATTAAGAAAATTGTTTGTTTTATTAAAAGGAAGGAGAGAAATGTACACTAAAATAGAAACGTTTAGAAATCTACTCATATTCAATGTTATGGCCATCTTTCCCGGACATATCCGGGAGAGATGACCCTAATTTGATTTCAAAATATTGTTTGACCATGTTTGCTTCGTTTTAACAATGTTTGCGGTTTTGTTTACGTTAGATAGATGATCAAAGTTTAATTTTCGACTAAAATTAAAAATTCTAATGTTCATAGTCTCCGCATAATCGGTCTTGGAAAAAACTATGGCCATCTACCCCGGACTTACCCTAGGCATTTTTTAAACTACTAATTTGGCAGCGATTAGACATAGAGGTCCGACTGACAAGTACTGGTACGACACATAACACTACCTACGGCCATATAAACTCCTCGTTAAATTTGTTTTTTTTTTTTTATGCCAGTGTAATATTGCAAATCATTATTAGGTTCTAATTTTAAAATAACTTGAAAAATATTTACTATTATTAAATTTTAATCAGACGAACTGCCCAAGTGATCTGTTACAAATCACCTATGCCACTATCGAAAAACTGTTGACCAAAATGCGAATTACACAATTGAAAAGGAAAAGCAAAAAAAAACTAATAGCTGATACCCTGATACATGAGACCTCAGGTTTACCTTAACAGTTGATTTACGTGACTTAAATAGATAATTTATAAGATTTACGCATTTATAAAAGTACACAGTAGGTATTGTGTGCAAAAGATAAAAGACTTTACCTGTACAAACTTAGGTACATTGTTTTAAACTAGCGCGGTTATTATTAGGTATTTATACCAAAACTGTTTACAAACGGATTCTTAATGCCTAGAAAACTGATTTATAGTAGGTTGGTATGCGGAGCCGAACTTTTCGCGTCATGTATAAAATAATAATAAATATGTTTTTTGTTTAGAAATATGCAAATCTCAAATAACTTTGCGGCAATAAATAGAAACAGGTAGGTACGAGTATGATTCTTGGGGACAAATACCTACATTTGGGTAGTACCTAAATTAAATACGTATTGACATGAATACAGGAGAAAATTTAACATTTTAGTCACGCATTATGGTGTTTTGGCGACAGCTTTTTTGCCCTCGTTGATATATTCTTGGCGTGATAACCCTAGCACTACACGTGCCATGTGCGAATGAATACAAGTTATACCATAGTCAGAGAGGCATAGAGTTTCTCATGCCTAGCACAGCGTTTTTACGAGGAAGTGAAATTTCTGTACTTGTACTATGACTTATTCTGTGCCTCAGGCCCAGATACTTGATACCATGTACCTGATTCCAGATACATGATTCGCAAAGAAAAAAATTACTATATGCATACATTTTATAAATTTAACTATTAGTAGGAAACTTTATTCTGGCTTTTTATTATTAAAATAATAAAAAAATAAATTAAAAACGAACTATTTTAAGCATTAAAACCTTGACATTTAAGAATGAATTATTATTGTAATTGTTTGTTCATCACTTTTTATTATAATCAAGGAGATCAAAGTAAAAAAGTATAAAATAAAAAAAATAAAAAATACAATTTAAATTTAAATCATGTCTACACAACAATAAAAAAAAAATATATTTACTTAAGACTAGCTAAGCATTAAAAAGGTTTTCATTTCAACAATTAATAAAGCAAGCAAATCACGAAGTACTAATAAAATGTCACAACAATGACACATAATGACCTTATTAATTTAATCCTATATCAATGTTTGTAAATAAAATATGTCAACATCACTCTTATCGCTTTATAATCTACAAATAATTAAAAACACTTTTAATTGATCCCTTCCCCGCGCGACTGTACCACGCTTCACAAAATATATACGTACCGCTCACCTACATTTATTTGTGCACCCACACAGAGGCGTTTTATGGCCGCACACACAGACCGACACCGACGAGCTTTGCGCACACATGCAACCCTAGTATTTTATTTTATACTAGAGGATAATTTTGCGATTTTTATACGAATAAGGCAGTTTTATGAAAAGTCTTAGACAGTTAGGGCATTTGACATTTTTATGTCAAAATAATGTCAATTTAACAGATAATGTATGCCCAGATTCACAATGATCTGAGTTTAAAACGGTCATTTAATCGCTGATGATTGCACCTGTAAAACGGTTGATATTGTTAGCCTTAATCAGTTGTCAATTACTAATGGGGCTTGGTGAAATTGATTCTTACAGCCACATATCTATACTATTAAAAAAGTTGTAAAAACCAAATGTCTGTACAAAGGAGATACTTTAAAAAAAGTGATACGGACTATTTGAAGGTCACAGAATCGGTTTTTTTTTGTATGTTGTGTCATTGTGGCTTCATCACGCCAAAACAGCTAAACAGATTTCAACTATTTTTGGTACACAGGTAGCTGGGCATCCACAGATGGTTATAGAATACTTTTTACCCGACTACACCGTCAAAAAAAGAGGGGTTATGACTTTTTCTCCTCCGCGAACGAAGTTGCGGGCGTCTTCTAGTAATTCATATAAATAAAAATAAATAATAGTTGACGGCATTTTTTTCGATTACGCTGAAGAAAAAAGGAGGGTTATGATTTTTTTTCTCTTCCACTGACGAAGTTGAAGGCACCTTCTAGTACATAAACACAATATATCTATGATCGTGTCAAACTGGTAATACAGACCTTTTGTGTCGATATTACGTGTTATCAAAAACCATATAAGCCCAAGGCAAGGGCTCATAGCTGTCCCAATAATTGGCATACTCAACCTTACTTCATTGCAATAGAGCTGACGAATGGGAAGTCACTTGCAACTGCTGTGACAAGGATTGGACAGAGCCGCGTTTATATTTTCCGTTTTTTCATAAAAGTTTTACTCAGTGACTTGTATAAAAAATGCTTTCTTTGGTACAGTAATAAAACAAAGCTTTTTTGTTAATTTTGTGTCTACCGAGACATTCATTTTACACACTTAGTCAAATCATTTAATTTATGAAATTATGTAATGCTTTACTTTGTGCGGCCAACGTTGTAATGCTGCGAACAAATTTTACCTCACATAATTAGTGAACAACCCTATTTTGACCATTTGGTTTTAACTAAAAAATTTCTAAATTTTACTTCACATAATTAAGCGTCAAAAAACCTATGAAACAGTAAATTGATTTTATTATTGACAGAATTAGGAACATGAAATTAGAAACTCAATACCACGGACTAATAAGAGATACTACGTATGCACAATACATATTCCTTAATAGACGATCGTATCAGACTGCCAACTCAGAAACAAATATTATTTGCACTAGGCAACTATATTTAATCTGTACGATTAGTGTTGACTGACGTAATTTTTTTTTTCTATTCGAGATTACAATATGGCAAGGGAACACAGCTAATAACAGCAGAAAAAAACGTCAGTCAACATTAAAAACAACATGGCGCTAAAGTACGCGTTTTTAACCGACTTCCAAAAAAAGGAGGAGGTTCTCAATACGACGAAATGTTTTTTTTTTTTTTTTTTTTTAATGGATGTATACCGATTACTCGAAGACTATTTGACCGAGTTCAAATATTTTTTTTTGGTTTTATAGAAGGTACTTTCCAGTTGGTCCCATTTAATTTTGGTGAAGATCTGATGATGGAATCCATGAGGAATTGAAGGAACTCCTCAAATATTGTAGGCATACATATAGCGATTCCTGATGAGAATGGTACCATCGAATCGATTTGATGATGGAGCCGGAAGGTAGGCACCAGATCTATGTAATAAAATAATGTATCGTAGCCGTGTTTGGGCTTGTTCGAATAGTCACGAGATACACTTTTAAGTAACGATTAACTAAAAAGTGTAAAATAAATAAACTTTTTAACAAAAAAATAAAACCGACTCCAAAATTTTTTTACTTTTTAGTTTTTTTTGGAGTCGGTTTTATTTCTTTGTTAAAAAGTATTGTTATACGAAGATTACCAGCTGTGGTACTAAATACGGATTCGAATGCGGTATTTGATAAATGATGACAGTTTAAATCAGCTTCTTTTTCGAAATGTTAATGAAACGCTCCGTTTTAGTATGACGCATGGAGAATAGAAAGGTAAGGAGCACAATCTCTGTGTATCCAAAGTGTCCATAAAAACAGGTTAAAATAGGCTATTAGACAACTTTTTTCCGTGGTATGTCATAGACTAAGGACTTACTAAGGACTAACACCTTTTAATAATGGAAATATTGGTGAAAAAACTTCAATATTATAAAAAACTCCGCGATATAACAATGTTAAAATCACATTCTTGGACTTACCCCAAAAACGTTTCATAGTAAAACCAAACGTGTGACGTCACACGTTTTGTTCTGCAGCTATGTTCAAACTTGCGTTTATCGAAACGGTTTCATAACAAAAGTTACAATACATTTCATGGGTTATTAAAATATTTTCATACTTTAAAATGGACTTTGTTACCAACTTTAAAGGCTCATAAAATAAGCTAAGATATCGAACTGAACATCTTATGCCGGTAGCACACCTCCGCCGCGAAACGTCAAACCCAAGGAAGTTCCGCTTTAGTTTCGCGCGCTCTGTATGGAGTTTCGCGGTTTCGCGGCGGAGGTGTGCTACCGGCATTAACGTGGTTCCTCATTTTGTTTGTTTTATCAGGATTTTATAAAAACTTTACAAATTTAGAGATCTGACAACATTCCTATTGATGACGCCACAAGTCTTTGACAACAGACGTTGGCCTTGAAAGTCATTTTGATATTGTAAAATAAATTACCTTAAAATGGGACTTTTTGGGTTTATCTTACTCAAAATCGTTTGTACAGGTGTAACGCTTAACAGAGTCTGGTCCCTGTGGTATGGGAGCGGTACGGGAGGGGTGACAAGTGACGTGACATGACGTGTCCTAACTGTCGCTATCCATACTTCCATACTAATATTATAAATGCGAAAGTGTGTCTGTCTGTCTGTCTGTCTGTTATCTCTTCACGCTTAAACTGCTGAACCGATTTGGATGAAATTTAGTATGGAGATAGTTTGAGTCCCGACGAAGGAGATTAGCTACTTTTTATCTCGGAAAAATACCCTTATCCGCGATAAACGAATTCGACGAAGTCGCGGGCAGAAGCTAGTACACACATACATCACTTGTCACCCCTCCCGTACCTTAGGAACAGGCTCAGTTTTGTTTTTTTTTAAGGAATTTTATGGCCTGGCCTTTAAGCCAAGGCTCAGCTTTGCGTTAGGCCCATAATATACCAACAGGCAGCGAACGAAAAAAACAGGTGAGATTGAAAAACGACAATGAAATTACAAGAAAAAAATTGTCCCAATATTTTGTCGGTATGGAAAGTTATTTTGCCAGAGCGACATTTTCGTAGAAACAAATAATCTAAATTGAAAAATAAATAAATTCTTCTCTTTCCGCGATTATTACTCATTAAAATAAAACAATTTAACGGATTATATAGCGTATAATCCGTTCAATTGTTTTATTTAATTGAAAATGGAAGATAAAAAATAGACCCAAAAGTCCAATAATCTGAAGAAAAAAATGACATCAAACCTGACAATTAAACCTATAGTACAGGTTTCATTGTCAGGTTTGACTATTTTTGAAAATAAAAGCTAATCTTCTTTCAATCTTTATCTACAATACATCCTTTCAATGGAATAGTCAAAAGGAATGGTAGATTGTTAACCAAGGGTTGAAAGTCACCCATTTCACCCAAGATATTTCTAGTATCCAATAGAACGAGGGTAAAATGGGTAATTTCACCCGAGTTAAATACCTACCTCTTTTAATTTCTAATGTGAGGAAAATAAAATACTTTACGCAGATTTTATAAAATAGACCAACTGATACATTATTTTAATATAACTCAAAATAGATCGTAATAAACACGTAATTTTATGTATAGGTGAGTTTGTATAGATCTATGAAAGCTTTTATTTTAATAAAATGACGTAACTCGCAATTATCTTCAACTCTGTGGATAATCGTAACAATAAAAAAAACTACTTTCCAACCAAGGGATGGAAAAGCTATTTTCCACCCGGCTATCTACCCATGAAAATTAAACTTTCGGAACAGGAGACATGAAAATGTAATTTTTTGATTATTAATAACAATAAATGAGCACATTATGTTTCCTAAACTGTATAATTTTCCAACGTCAGTTATTTCGGAAACTTATTTTTTTCGGAATTACTATAAAACAGACCCAACCAAACTTATTGGGCCCCACACTACGGTTTAAAAAATAACTGAATTTTTCATACGTTTTTGAAAAAAATTTTTTTTTTTGCGACTTCGATCAGAAGCGAAGCGTGAGGCTTGAAATGAAACAGTTCGTAAAGGTGATATCAAACGGTTCACTTTTCTTTCATTTTGCATCTTTCACTCAAAGTGACATGTCTGAACGAAAAGTGAAACAAAAATTATGTCTGAATGGATTCATAAAGGTGCGTCCACATTTGTATCATTTGCCCGTATCAGATCATCGTCGCGTAGCATGATCGCGTGTCACGATCACGCGTTTGGACGTTGCGCCGATCTGATCACTCGAAATCCATTTGCTACGCGTATCACACACTTGTATCGGAAGAGTGCGGCATTATCGGCGCGCCGACAGTAAGCGTCCAAGCAGCGCGATACGCAGTCATGCCACGGCACGGTGATCGGATACGAGCAAATGATTCAAGTGTCGACGCACCTTTAGTGAACAACTAAATATTCATTCAAGTGATATCACCTTAACTAAAGCAGTTTAGACAACGTAGTTTATAGAAAATAAATGATTTCGTATTTTTTTTCAATATGTTTTGATTTTGATATTGATCGATTTCTACCTAAATCTGCAATAAACATTCAGATTGATCTTTCTCGGCCCGACCTTTGGCTATGAGTGATAACTGCGTGCACAGACTCGTTCTAGACCGTTCTTATCAGTGCTGATGTGTGTATTCAGTCTATTTATTTATTTAAGTAAAGTGAACTGAACAGATCTATCATCAGAAAAATAAGTGGAACAGACTTTTTAAAGGTTATTGAATCGAAGAATATTTATTTTTAGGGTTCCGTACGTCAAAAGGGCCACTTTATTGCCGTCCGTCTGTCCGTCTATCTGTCAAGACCCTTTATCTCGGGAACGCGTGGAGGTATCGAGTAGAAAATGAAATTATATACTCAAGTCTACGGTCTCTTGCAGCAGTAAAAAAAATCAAAGTTCTAAGTTTACCTAAAAAAAAAAACGCCCGTTTATGCCGCAAAAAATGTATATTTTGATAATTTTTGAAATTGATAGGGTACTTCCAGTTGTTCTAGAAAGTTGAAATTTGGTATGAAGGAAGCTCTTATAGCACAATCACCAAAATAAATCTGAAAAACTATTTTTTTTATGTCTGTTTGTTTATATCAGTAACGATAGTATAAAATTATTGAGCACTGCGTACATTTTGCTTAGGAGTAGGGCTCTGCTAACACTGTATTTTCATTGATACGGCCATTTGTAGCGTATATTTTGTTCGGAACCCTCGGTGCACGAGTCCGACTCGCACTTGGCCCGTTTTTTGTTGTTTGTATGGGTCTTTATGACCTGAGCGATATTACAACAGATTACAACGACTTTTAGCATGTCAAAAGGTCTACCATTGGTCACTTAATGGTATCATGGTACATGGATAGCTAATCATCCAAGAATGTTAAACCGAGTTCAGTTCGTCCCTGATATAACTAGACACTTGAAATTGTGTAACACGTTCCAGACTGCAGGTCAAAATAAGCAAGCTGGCAAGCGAAACCAAGGGCGTGACCTATGATTACAAATACCGGTGAACTGGTGCTGATCGAACAGGATAACCTAACAATAACAACAGAGCAGAATAGAACTGAGCTTTCAAGTGACTTTATCGATTTGATTTATCATATCGTTGTTATATCCAAAGACTTCATCGCGATCCAATCCAATAGATCAGCCCTCATGGGATGGGTAAATGCCACGTAAATGCCCAATCTACTGGGTACTATACAGATAGTGCTTAGTAGCTAAGATAGATAAAGTCATGTTGTGTCTTACACGTTTGTAAAAGAGTTTTTCGGTTTTCAAAAGCAGTTAACTGAAGAAAATCACCGGTTGAGGGAGTACTGTAGTGGCGAGGTGCATTACAAGTCCTCTTACGATTGCATATGTATTAAGCGATCTGAGCTTCTAACACGTTCCCTGTTCGGTGCCCTCAATTATGAGTCACACAACTGTTTGCCGAGAGTTCAAGCTTCCACTATGGAGCCACGTCCTCATAGTGGCTGCACAGTTTGTATTGTGACATAGTTAGATCGTTTTGTATAGGGACAAAACGTATTAAACCAGCGGATTAAGGGACAAATGCCTCGCAACACGAGTCAAAGCAGAAGCACCCATCACTTTCTGACAATGTGATGGATGTTTTATCAATTACTTATCGCGTGATAATTGCGACCATCATAGATAGAGACCCGCAGCTTGAGAAGAGTGATGACTTGCCATTTGAGACTACTAGGAGTGCAGCAGTAATAAGAAGCTTACCTGTCAACAGGCGGCGGTAGTGGCGCCATCATATGCGGATGAGGCGGCATCGGCGGATGTGGTGGGTGCGGGTGGAACGGTGACCCGGGCGGCGCGAAGTTGGGCCCCGGGAAGTGGCCCTGCTGCGGCGGCGGCGGGCCCGGGGGGAAGCCCCCGCCCGAACCCGGTCGGGCCGAGGGCGAGCCGAACGGTCCGGGCGCCGCGTACGGCGGGCCCGCGAAGCCCCCGGGGCCCGGCGTCGAGGGCGCGGGGGACGCGGCGAAGGCCGGGCCGGCCGGGGAGCCCGCCGGCGGCGCGAACGACGAGAAGGGCGGCTCGGGGTTGCCGCTCTTCCAGGCCGGCGGGACGCCGGCCGCGTCGTCGAGCGCCGGCACGCGCCGCTGCAGGCCCACCGACATCTGTACCAGGAGCGCATTAATTACAAGCAGGTTACAAACAGGTTTCAGAGGGGTAACCCTAGCTAGAATATGAACAAGGTAGAGAGAGTGGCGTAGCGATTGCGAGGCGGAGACAAAATTCACTTCCGGAGGGCAGCCCTCTGTTGATCAAGGTTGCGTGAAAGTGTGAGGGAACGCCCGAGAGAATTTTGGAGGCGGAAGGCGAAGTTGTCAGGAGGAAAGGAAGTACTTCGCAGGTCCACCGACATCTGTACCAGGAGCGCATTCATTACAAGGAGGTTACAAACAGGTTTCGGAGGGGTGACCCTAGAACAGGGAGAGTGGCGTAGCGATTGCGAGGCGGAAGGCGAAGTTTTCAGGTAGGGAAAGAAGCTACGGACATCTGTACCAGGAGCTCAGTGATCATAAGGAGGTTAACACTAGTAGTTCTTAGGGATAGCATAGATGGCATTTGATTAGAGTAAATTGAAACTGTGAGCGAGCATGAGAGGACCGAATGCAGGACGGAGGGGGAGGGGCGCTTCGGCACTTCTAAGACGACACAAAATATCTTCAACAGGTGTTTCTTATTATTTTTTGACGAGGCGCCTCTTGGCCCAGGGCGATCGCTGCTCTCGTTCTACCCTGCACCCTCTCAGCTAGACCTGACGAGAAACACATGACCATATTCTTGCTTACGTCGTGTGAAGAGTGCGACATGCGCGTCTCGCCAGTCTCGCCGAGTGTGTGTTACCAGCAATTTCCAGCAGATTTGCAGGCCACAATAATTTGGTATTTGGCATCGCCTTCAGTTCAGTGTTTAAGTTTAATGGCTTCTGTCCAACCAGAAAGATAATTTTACCAGCGTCAAGGGTTTAAACCCTTTAAAAGCCAAGGTACGGAAAGTCCAAGATCGACGACAAGAATCGGCAGCCCCTTTGTTATCTGATTAGTGATTACTGTTATCAATTGTATTTTTGACGGTTCTGTGATGAGGTTGCCAGTTAATTTGAAAGCAGACTAGCATTGTCATTACTTTTCAGTTCATTCAAGTTACGTTGACTTTTTAGAAATTGTCAGTATGTATTAAAATAAAGGTTAATGGACAACATTTCATTTTTTGAAAGTGACTACAATTGGGCTCTCTGTTCAGGGGCTATTCATAAATTACTTTATTTCAAATTGGGGGGGTCTGGACATCCGGATGATGGTAGCATGACGAAGGAGGAGTGGGGATCATTCCCAAAAGGACATCATCCTTCGCATCTTTAAAAAGTGCTTCAATGAGTAAAAACTGGAATGAAATTCGTGTTTGTATAACATGACATCATTTTATTTGGTGGGGGGGGTCATTTGAATTATGATGGTTGAGTGATTTTAGGGGGGGGGGGGGGTCAACAACAGCCCCTCAGAGTAAGACGCCTCATCTGGACCGGCTCTTAATGTAATGTAAGTCATAAAATAGTTTGATAATTCTGAAACCATACATAGGATCTTTGAAAAGGTCATCTGTAGAGCCTATATTAGGTTAGGTTAGATTTGTTTTGTAAAAATCCTGAAAAGTTAACGGTTTCGTAGAAATATGCGATAGTGACTTACGAAAATGGGAGATACAATTACATTATGACTTTTACCTTTACGGCAGTCAATATTTTGTGGTCAGAGCCTTTAAGACCACACAACACTATTACAAATACACAAGTTATTCTCTTCAAATTAACAAATGAAAACACGAGCGGTCTGTCTCGTCGTCTCGTCGCTTAAGGTGGCATTCCGAGATGGGCTGCAGACCGCAACCACACGTCCCACTGCATTTCAAATTGAACCGTAATGGAAAGGTAAAAAACTGGCCTGATCCTATCAGTAACCGGACAGCTTAGCAGACAGACGATAAAATTATACTGTTTTTGGTATTTGTTGTTATAGCGGCAACAGAAATACTATCATATGTAAAAATTTCAAGTGTCTATCACGGTTCGTGAGATACAGCTTGGTGACAGACAGACAGACGGGCAACAGTCTTAGTAATAGGGACAATAGGGTCCTGTTTTACCCTTTGGTTACGGAGCCCTAATAAAGAGGTTCAATTTCAATTTTAAGTTGAATAAAACACACACACAGTTGAACAAAATTTAGTTTTAAGTTACAGGGCACCGCTAAAAATCAGCGTCACGCTTGCCGCGGTATAAAGCTGAGTGGTGACCCCTTTCATCGTCGTCAATTGTTTCTTTTGTTATTTGTATTTCCCCTTACTCCTTACAGATAACAGTGGCTAGATAACTAGTGAACTGTGAAGATTTTTTTTCCTAAGAGATAACTAGTTATCTCCGAGGATTTTATATTCTTCGCAGATAACTATTATTTTTTTAAGTTTTCTTTGAGGAAATTGTATTCCTCGTAGATAACTAGCTATCTTCAAGGAATTTAAAATCTTCGCAGATAACTATTCCTTTTTATAGTTTTCTTTGAGGAGAATGTATTCCTCGGAGATAACTAGCTATCTCCAAGGAATTTAAAATCTTCGCAAATAACTGTCTTTTCTAATAGTTATCTGTGAGGAAATTTAAATTTCCCTACTTAGCATAGTGTTTTGTAAACTCCATTTTTGTGGCATGCTGTTTATTATAGGTGGAAGAGTATATATAGAATATGAAGCATAAAGATCTCGATCTAATACGGCGGAAATAAATAATTGTATGGACCCTAAATCCGACCAAATTTAGACTTCATTTCCTAAAAAATGATTTTAGAGTTTTAATCTTATGCTTAAAATATTTTTTGACGTGTTTAAAGGAAGACAATTTTAATTTTGGTATTTTTAAGTTTAAAATAAAATTCATTTATTTGTAAATTTGGGTTTTATTTTAAACGTTTTAAAAATAGTAAGTTGTTAGTATTGTTTAATCTTTGTTTTTCTTTGTGACAATTTCTTGCAGATAACTGTTAGAAAAGACAGTTATTTGCGAAGATTTTAAATTCCTTGGAGATAGCTAGTTATCTCCGAGGAATTACATTTTCCTCAAAGAAAACTATAAAAAGAAATAGTTATCTACGAAGATTTTAAATTCGTTGAAGATAGCTAGTTATCTACGAGGAATACAATTTCCTCAAAGAAAACTTTAAAAAATTATAGTTATCTGCGAAGAATATAAAATCCTCGGAGATAACTAGTTATCTCCTAGGAAAAAAAATCTTCACTGTTCACTAGTTATCTAGCCACGGTTATCTGTAAGGAGTAAGGGTGTATTTCTTGTTGGTGGCGTTGAATAAATATGTTTTCTTGCTTTCGTTCCTTCTTTCAATTTTCCGTGTGCTAAGAAGTGTCGCCGCTGCACTTCAACTGCACACTGAAACCTTATTAACGTACTCATTAAGGTTCAATTTGGAGCGGGACATGCGGTTGCGGTCTGCAGCCCATCTCGGAATGCCACCTTTAACCAAGAATATGTATTCGCGCTAAAGTCGGGTCTATCCATACTAATATTATAAATGCGAAAATGTGTCTGTCTGTCTGTTACCTCTTTACGCTTAATCCACTGAACCGATTTGGATGAAATTTGTTATGGAGATGGTTTTGTATGGGGAAGGACATAGGCTACTTTTTATCCCGGAAAAATACCCATTTCCGCGATAAACGAATTTAAGTAGCTAGTATTACTATATTGACTGTTTGTCGTGTTCTTCTCTGTTAAACTTAAGATAATAACTTCTGTATTTGTAATAGTGTTGTGTCTTAAAATATAAATTGTTATAAAACTAGTAACTACATTATGGCCATTATTTCTGTGGTTACATTGCTTACATAAGTTATACTGCAACACTCGCCTAAAAATTGACAATGAGACGCCCCTCGACATACTATGCGCACACGCATCTACCATTCTAACTACATACTTCGGGGATTCCCCCGTAAACATAAGACTAAATAAGCTTTTGTAACTATAAGGGGACTGAGTGGGATTGTCTGGAACACATAACTCTAGCGATAAGATCGGTTGCTTGCCTCTAATTGTAATAAATTTTTCTTCGTATATTTCCCGTATGTTTTGTGAATGTAGTTTTAATGTACTGTACTGTTTTGTATTGTTTTTACGGTAATTTACGCGAATCAAGGCGAGGCCAAGATACATTAAGAATATTAAGATACAATGACGTTTGAAATAGGAAATATCTGGACATACGGACTCCGTTCCTCATCATTTTAAAAACTACTGAACAGATCTTAACAAAACTTTCCAGTAATGTTGTTTAGAAATCAGAATAAATATTGTAAATTTTACAGGATTAGAAGAGATTAGAGAATTTTAGAAGATCTTTGTGGCTTCATCACGCCAAAACGGCTAAACGGATTTCAACTATATTTAATACACGGCTAGCCTGGGTACTTCCAGGTGGCTGTAGGATACTTTTTACCCGACTACACTGAAGAAAAAAGGGAGGTTACTTTTATCTCCGCGAACTTAGGTGAGGGCACTTTCTAATTTATATAAATGGCATTGTACATACCGGGTACCAGCTTTTCGTACGGCGATTGACGGTCCTCTTGTTTTTTATTTATTCCATGTTGAAGTTATTCAAAAGAAATAATAAAACGATTTTGTTACTCTCACCAAGAACCATTAAAACAAGTGGACTAACAATCTCCACAAAAAATGCCGTTCCCCGATATGTCCACCGCCATCTATGTATAAGAATGTACAATTATTCAACTTTGCAAGCGTGACACAGTATTTAAATGGTATGACTTATTTATTTGCTGTTTACGAACTAAATGTTATCGACTGTACTATGATTCTTAGTTAAATTATAAATAACATCGTTAAACGTTTAGTTTAGCGCCATCTAGTTTTTGCCAGAATATCTCCTTGCGATCGGTGCACGATCCAGAGTATGGCAATTGACAGTCCTCTTGTTTTAATGGCCTTTGCTTTCTCTCAAGTATAAAAAACTTTCTATTAGGCATACATTTGAAGGGCTCGACGAGCAGAGTGACATAAGTATCATTTTCACATTTTTGCTAGTTAGTCAAATAGCACCATCTATCGGTGAAAATGACGTAAGTTCGATATTTATACACCAATTAGATAAAAACGTATAGATAATGTTTTAAGTCCCCGGCTGAAAAGCTCGATTCTCCATACAAACGTAGTTACGCTCTCATTTTAAAACGACTTGCTAGTTTTCTCAGATACTTTGTACTTAGAATAAGTTAAGGTATATGCAGGCCTGTAATTAGTTTATGTAGCTTCAGATACCATAGTTAAAAATATACAGCGAATTTAAGATTTACATACATAACTTGTTTTTGCTGTATTTAGATTGTTTTATAAACTGGAGCCATATAAACTAATTACAGGCCTAGATATATTGCATGTGATTGTATATAGAAATTAAAAATTATAACCAAATTAAAATTTGGTTACAATCCATCACGTGGTTTTAAAATGAAAACGAAACTCCGTTTGTATGGGGAGGTGAAATTCGGCCGAGCTTGCCGGGGACTCTTAATAAATAATATTTTCTTCTGTTTACGCGATTATCACTCACTTAAATAAAAACAGTTTAAGCCGTCAGCCGACGCCAACACGGGAACTGCAAACCTTCCGAAAATCGGGAACTCAAATGAAATATATACTAGAGCTCTCGGTCTACGAAGTGTTTCGTGTAGACGGTTCGTGTATTCGGGTACGTGTAGTACGGACACGGGTTTCTGACCAGTTCGGAACGGATAATTAAGGTCCGTGTATTTAAGATCCGTTCGGACCGGTTACACGGATCGGCGGGTTTTAAATAAACGGATCACTACCCGTCCGTAGGTAAGGCTATTATTACAGCTCCGTAGCCAAAACGGCAAAAACGGAACCCTTATAGTTTCGTCATATCGGTCCGTTCGTATAATCCATGATACGCGATCATGGATTAATTATGTCTGAAAATTTAAGTAAACGCAAGCGAGAACTCGTGAAAAGGCTGATAGAGGGTGATGAAATAATGTTGCTCTTGCTTTTATCAAGGAGGAATAAAATCGATTCAATATATACATCCAGAGTTGATAAAGGCAGCTATCAAATTCCGATAAAACAGCACTTAAATATAAAGGAACAGAAATTCAGGAAGCAACCGCGACTATACTGCCTCCGGAGCGGCTCGGCAGTGCTGCCGAGGTCACGCGCTGGCCCCGCTCCCCAGCCGCGCTGCTCGGTCGCTTGCGAAAGCGTTGCAAACAAATCCCTACAAAGCTACGCGGCCCGACCACGGCCGCGCCTGCCGGGCCGCGACTACGTAGATCCGAATGCTACCTTCAGTATTCACGAATTCACAATAAAGGACACTGATCATTGCAAAATTGCTGGCCAAGAGCATTGCAGATCATGCTCAGTGTAGGGTTCCGCAACCGTCCATACAAAAAAATGCACTACAGATGAGAAAAATTGCGATATGAAAAAGTGCACAAGTAAAAGAGCGTATCTCCACGGCACTTACATCCTTTTGCTGAGAAACGCAGTTTTTCGGCAATAACTCAATAATATGTAGCCCTATTATGTTGAAAACAATTTTCGTTTAAAATATTTATTGAGCTTTATATTTTTATTTTAGTTTCGTATTTTTTGGACATAAGGTTAAAAAAATAAAGATGGATGTCTTTTTCAAAGTTGGACGTTTCTAAATGGATTTTTTGTCATAGATATACGTATTCATTGACAACTTCGTTCGAGGCAAGGCAAGGTGGACGGACGACCTGGTTAGGGTTGCGGGGACTCGCTGGATGTGGCTCACTTCTATCCGGCCTATATGTAAATCTATTGAAGAGGCTTGTGTTCAGCAGTGGACGTCCTATTGCTGAAATTATGATGATGATTGATATTTGCGTTTTTTTTTTCCGTTTCGATTACGTAATATGTGGAGCCCCTTAGAATTTATTTTTGTTATTTAACTATCAAATTAAGTAGCAGCTCATATATGACACCTATACTTTATCAATGTATTTCATCAATATACATAATGTAGATTTTAAGTCAAATGCCAGTGACATATGGACGGATGTACGGACGGACGGACATGAAGAAACTATAAGGGTTCCGTTTTTGAATCCTTGAAATATATCAATTTCAATGGATATTATCGAGTTACAGAAACATTGAGATACAAAAATAAATAATATGATATATACACTTCTAATAATTCTATTTAAATAAATTAAATTTTCATTCAATTTCGATATCATTCAAAACGTACGAGACCTTATTAATAATAAAAATGGCCCGTACGTTGTGCCACGATCCGTCAGCGTCGGTAAGAGACGCGTGTAATTAAGGTCCGTTGCTGCGTGTAGTTCGTGTGGTCGTGTAGTACGTGTAGTCGTGTCGTACGTGTAGGTGGGTAAACGATCCGCCGAGTTCGTTCCGTTCGGGTTTTGAAACTCGGCGGTATTAAGATCACGGACGTCCGTTCGGGCGTGTAACACGGATATCACATGCCCTAATATATACGCGATATAATCCGTTTAAATTGTTTTTATTTAAATGAACTTTTATAACATTAACTAGAAGATGCCCGCAACTTCGTTCGCGGAGGAGAAAAAGTCATAAACCGTCGTTTTTTGGTCAGCATAGTCGGATAAAAAGTATTCTATAACCATCTGGAGATACCCAGCTACCCGTGTACCAAAAATTATGGAAATCTGTTTAGCCGATTTTGCGTGATGAAGCCACAACGACACATAGAAACATACTGAAAATCCAAAAAAAATATTTTTCGTTTTAATGACCTCCAAATAGTCCGTAACAATCAATTTTTTGAAAATATCTTCAATGTACAGACATTTAATTTTTACAACTTTATAATAGTATAGATTATATGTTATTTTATATTGATTTCATAAGTAGGTTTTCAAACCTACAAACTCCCGCCATTACAGTCAATCATATAAAATCTTCAATAATGGAACTAGAAAGAACCCACAACGTTCCCGGGGGAGAAAAATCCATAACCCTCCTTTTCTTCTTTAGGTATAATCGAGGGAAATGTATCTACAACCATCCTTGGTAGTTTTACTATCCTTATATCAAAATGGTTAAAAAATATCCAGCCGTTTTGGCGAGATAAGGACAACGATATTTCGGCTGAGAGATGGCAATACGGTGGCGTCGTTATCACTTACCATACATTTTATGAAGCATGTGCATCGTGAGACACGATATTAAGTGTTTTTAAGGCAACTAGATTTCATAAACTTACAATAGTACGAGGGTTGCTACTTATATATCCGGAAACAAAAAAACAAACAAACGTACACGGCTGAAAATAGTTTTATTGTTTTTCAAAGTATTCCCCTTGATGATCTATGCACTTTTGCATTCGCGTGAACCAATTTTTAAAGCACTTCTGCCACTCCGCCTGAGGTACCTCCATAACGTGTTGTTTGAATGCGTCGACAGCATCTTCAGCGGTCGAAAATCGTTGACCGCGTAATTTATTCTTTATATTTGGAAATAAATAAAAATCGTTGGGTGCCAAGTCAGGGCTGTACGGCGGATGACCCGTTAATTCCACATTTTGACCCTCCAAAAATAGAGTTGTTTCGCGTGACGTATGACAGCTGGCATTGTCATGATGAAGAATGATTCTTCGTCGCTGGTTAGTTTTACGAATTTGCTCAAATACTTCCGGTAAGCAAATGGTCGTGTACCACTCTGAATTAACCGTTCTACGGTTTTCTAGTGGCACTGTAGCTACATGGCCATTAATACCGAAGAAGCAGGCCACCATTTGTTTCAATGTACTTTTTGCACGAGTAACTTTCGTAGGGTTCGGCTCATTTTGAAACACCCATACCGTTGATTGTTGCTTCGTTTCGGGATCGTATGCATAGATCCAGGATTCGTCACCTGTATAGATGTTATAAACGGCTTTTGAGTCACCACGGTTATATTTTTTTAACATTTTATTGCACCATTCGACGCGAGCATGTTTTTGCTCATTTGTTAAGTTGTGGGGTATCCAACGCGAACAAATTTTTTTTACAGCCAAATAATTATGTAATATGCTATTAATGCTGGTCATAGAAATACCCAGAGTCGCCTCTATCTCGCGGTACGTAACATGTCGGTCGTCCATTATAAGTTTTCGCACAGCCTCGATATTTTGTTGTACAACGACCGATTTCGGGCGACCTGCCTTAACTTCGTCCGTAAGCATACTACGTCCACGATTGAACTCACTAAACCAGTGATACACAGTAGTTTTAGATGGGGCTTCATCACCAAAAGTTGAAGTTAGTTGATCTATGCACTGTTGTTGCGTTAAACCACGCCGAAAATCATAATAAATCATAGCACGAATATTTTCACGAGTGAGTTCCATTCTTGCTGCGAGATGACATTTAAAACCCGTCAAAAACAAAACACGAGCGTTAATAAGGAAGAAAAAATATACCTTATATACTTAAAAAAGTTCAAATTTTACCATGGCGGTCAAATATGCTATTTAAGAAGATTGTAATCCCGGTTTCCGGATATATAAATAGCAGCCCTCGTATAGCTCAATTAAAGGAGGATTTTTAATTAGCTGGAGTGAACTGACGTTTACGAACACACGTCGACCGTGATTACTTCATTATGGCAGAAGTACAGTATTTATTATGAATAAAAGTTACCATAATATCATCGGTTACGCTTATTTTCATTTACACTTTTGTGAAATTCTTTCTACACAACGAAATTACCACGTTGACACCTGTCAGTTTACTCGAGCTAATTAAAAAACCTACTTTATTAGTTATAGCGAATAGTCGAATACCGACTAATCCCCATTCCCTATGGCGTATAGTCGAAAAATTCGATATATTTATTCGACATAAACAAAGGAATATAAAAAATAATTTCTCAATCATCTAATATACTTATCCCGCTTGTAGAATTATTTATTTTTTATCTACTGTAATCTAATTTTTTTCCAAGGTTATGAGAAAAAAAAAAGAAGTTAGGAAGTCAGTGTCACATTCTGATGTTATACTGATTTTACATTTTTAAATGCTGGCAACACTTTTCTTGTACGTTATATACATACCTATACCTATTTTACGGGGAATAACTCGTTTTGTATAACCCAGCATTTAATACTCTAGGGGATTTCCCGCTCAACTGATTTCGCTTGTGTTTGTAGAATAATAGAGACTATTATTCGGTATTCGACGAATAGCAAAAACAATAACGAATAATGCGGAATACCGAATAATAGCGAGTATTCGCAGCAATTTTTGCAACAACATTCCACGCATGATAGCGGACAGGGTTGACTGTCCCTACATGTTGCACTGTGAGGGATTGCACTCCTCTGTCAGTGTTGTTCAGTTCTAAAAGTATGTTTTTGAACTACTAACTCCTTGGTTTGTAAGCTCTACTAATTAAATATGCAAGATCATCATGATATATATCCAATATATATCAAATGTTTTTTATGATATATATCAATTCAAAAATGGTTTCATTATTTTATATTATTACTAGAAGGTCTGGTGATACCCAGCTACAAGTATACCAAAAATAGTTGAAATCCGTTTAGCTGATTTGGCGTGTTGAAGCCTTTTTTAATAATTCATTAT
This sequence comes from Hedya salicella, assembly GCA_905404275.2. Classification (NCBI taxonomy): domain Eukaryota; kingdom Metazoa; phylum Arthropoda; class Insecta; order Lepidoptera; family Tortricidae; genus Hedya; species Hedya salicella. The sequence goes on along the minus strand of FR990097.1, from coordinate 48,493,744 downwards.
GTTTATGTAACACATATGGAAATAGTATACATAAATAATACAATAAAATAATAATATGGCTTTCATACAAAATGGATATATATCATACATATCCGACATTTTGATATTTATAGTAAATATCGGATATTTTCGAACCCTAAAAATATGTGCCCATGGTTACACGAAATAAAGATAAATAAATAAAGTAACACAGGCAAAGTTGTAAACTACTAACCTCTGATTTTTAATTCAAGACCAAAATCTGACAGTTCGCATCTTGATTACTTAAACAAATAAACATTTAATACAACCATGAATGAGAAATCGTGCAACGAGTAATATTAGGGTAAGTTTTATTGATAGAAATACCTACACTACACTTAAACCAATATGCAGTAATCACAGCGAATATGCGCTCGTTGATGTTAAATTTTGGTCTTGAATAAAAAATTAGAGTTTAGGCAAGCAGATGATAGATACCATAATGAAATACTTAAAGACAACTTATGTAAATACATATTTCTGAGCAATCAACCCGCTCCAGAAAGTCTGCTGTCAAAATATACACGGCTATCCGTCGTGGGAAAAATGGCTGTTAGCCGCGGAACTTTCAAATTTTATTACACATCTTTTAGGGCGGTGAGATCTATAATCTAGAGGAAATAACGAAACTTTTAACTACTCCGTACTGATTTGCGTAAGAAAGACGTGGGTCCGAATCCCGGTACGTCTTTGTCAAGGTTTGTGAGTTACATAGGCCTATTATTAAAATAATTACGGTGAAACATATTTTCTTAACTTATTTTAAAAGTAACTACTCTTTAAATAAATTAGATGTTTCAGGTACTGGTTTTGGTTGCTTGTCCTTAAGAACCTTATATACTTAGTTTGTTTTAGCATTAGAATTTTAACATAGCTGCAGAACAAAGAGGCTTTTGTATGGAACGTTTTTTGAGAAAGTCCAAACATGTGATTTAACATTGTTGTACCTCGGCGAGTTTTTATATGATTGAAGTAGTTTTTTCACCAATGTTTCTATTATTGAGAGGTAGTTGTATAATATACCACAGAAAAAAAACAACATCCAAATTCGCACTTGGCTATGTTTTTTTATTCGAAACTATGAACAGTGCGGAACCACACATTTGAAGCCAAGCTTGTCGGCTGGGAGATAATCCGCGCGATGAACTCGCGTGACCAGCTCGTGTCCTTGAGGCCATGAACTCCTGGTACAGGTGCACATGTATCTAACCTGTTTTACCCGACTACGTCAGGAGGGTTATGCTTTTCGAATGCGTGTATGTCTATTTCTTTGGTAAGCTATGCAGCCTTTACGGCTTGATTGATTTTGACGTATGAATTGGAAGTCTTGGTTGTTATTATAATAATTTGGAGTCGTGTTTTTAGGGTTCTGTAGCTAAAACGGCTGAACATATTTCAATTACTTTTGGTACACGAGTAGCTAGGCATCCACAAATGCGATATTGATTATGCAATAATTTTTATATACGCTGAAGTAAAAAAGTGGGTTTTGACTTTTTTCTCTTCGGCGAACGATGTTGCGGTCACCTTCGAGAATAATAATATAATTAAACCTACAGCACACTAAAATATATAAAAAAAGGTTTTTACAACAAATATACATATTAAATCAAAGATCATAAATGATTTCTATTTTTTAGAATCGGTAATATTCTCGATTTTAGATAGAATAAACCCAAAATGACTATATTCTGAGTTTTTTTTTTCATGTTACAGACCGAATTGATTTTGTAGAATTTAAGTGAAAGCAATTTAAATTGCCAAAACGTAACTTGATTGTCTGCGTTAAACTATATTAAATACTTAAGACATTTTAAATAAAAACATCCTAGCACGCAACTCAAAGATAAATTGAGTGAAGGTAAAAGTGCGTAAGTATCAATTTCGACAATTTCTCATAAATATATTTTTAGAAGATAATGTCACAAGAAAACTTATATTTACGCATATTATGATGTTGAAATACTAAATATTACAAGTAAATCTATTGATATACTCAAATTTGCAACACATACGAATGTATTTACTCTTAATAACTTCCGAAATAACCTACCGAGCATCTGCATTCAATCGATTATAGCTGTAGATTCATTGTTGCATACATTTAGAGGAAGTATCGGCTATTTGCGTCCAAATATTTGTTCTTTTGTGACCGTAGGTAGCAGGTAATAAACGGCGATCTTGATCCCAAAGCCGTAATGTCGTGAGCATCAAGTCAGTTTTAAAAGGTTCGCATTTGGGCTTACGTTTCGGTGGTGATAAGTTAACTATATCACAGAAATAATCGGGGCACTCGGTTGTTTAAACGTCCACTTGACAAGTGCTAGTGGTTTTCTAATGAATATTCAAAAACATCCAAAATGATCTCTATTGTTTATAAAAAGCAGTTTAATGATGACGGTATTATATTTGAAAATATGATCTTTTATCGAGGCATCAGTTGTTTCTTCACATTCAGTTGCGGGATAATTATGTTCGTTTTGAGTTTTTTTTAGTTAGATCATCATATGTTTTTAATGGTAATACCCTCAGGAAATAATCAAACAGCCGCTTTTGCACCTCTAACATTTGTAAATTAATTTGTGCCCGAGTCTTGGATGTTTCTTATATATATAAGTAATATATCTATTAAATAAATCGTCGTCTAGTACTCATAACACAAGCCTTATTGAGCTTACCATGGGATTAGTTCGATTTGTATAAAAATTGTCCTCTAATATTTATTCATTACTACGCTACTAATTAGAATTCTCCTGCACTTATCGGAATATTTGAAATCAATTCAATATCGTAACTATGACGGCCAGTCGCGTCAAAAAGAGTGCATTTTGAAATGAATTCGAGGAAGGAGTATTGTTTTGATCCCGTTTTGAGTACTAATATTTTGTTGTAGTGAAGTTGTGAACGCATAGATCTAATAAAATATACGTTAGATGATTTTACAAGCATGCTGCATTAGTGTTTATACGTATATGTGGGGAAATATTAGAAGAATAAAATGTATCGTCTCTAGATTCGATTCCCTTGGGGACACATCTGTCTATGAAGAAAATATCTCACTAGGTTTGATTCGGATCCCTATAATGTGTTGTCTCCCTAGTCTCAGTATGGTCTAAAGTGAAATACGATCCTCATTTCTGATTCTTGAATAATCAATATCTCCCCCTTCGTATTAAATAATAAGTAAAATAGGACTTAATTACATTCCTTTTAAATATTATGAAGAAGAAAATAGTACCGTTAATCAATCCAACTGATGGATGACATTGGGAAAGTGCAGTGAAACGAAGTGATGCGGCACGCAATGGTGGAGATCTTTGATATTGTTATAAATAGAAGATATTTTTGTTTCCCTGGTGGGGAAAATTGAACTTTGCTATATGATCAAGCCCTTTTCAAGTACATTGAAGTGTAATGAAGCAGAACGTCTTTAACTACCAGTATTTCGATTTAATATGGTTTTCTTCAATTAAACTCGTGTAAAGTGAGGATTAAAACTATTTTATCTGCCAGTAACTTTCAGGCGGACAACTGCATTTCTTTCCAAAAATCCTAGACATACTAAGTCACAGTCGCATATTAGAATTGCTTCTGCTCTGATTCGTACTCCGACTCTCTAATTTTCGGGGCTGTGTGTATATGTAAAAGGGGTTAAATCCCTTAGTATTATAATGGACATAATACATATTTGAATACTTCAAGTCAAGATTAAGTGTCGCCTGTGAGATGCATATATACTGCGTTTCGCCACTACCCTGTATTATTATTGAAACGATTGAATGGATTTTAACAATTTTGACACGAGTTAGTCGAAAACTAGAAATTTTACAGGATACTTATGTGAGTTTGTCAAAGCAGTTTTTTTGTACTTAGACATTCGCGGCGATTCAGTTTAGTAAATATTTGCCTTCTTATTGCAGTATTTTATATAGGAAATCAGAGTACGGTTTTGATATATCCATAACACCATTAACTAATTTTGTGTACAAGTGAATTAAGTGCTTCATTTTAGTGAAGAGATCAAAATAAGATTTGATAGACAATACAAGAGTTTTATAATAGGTCTAGTTTGGGTGGACAAGAAGCTTGTTTACCATTGATGAGACTGACCTGATCAAATTTCTGCATTGATAATTGATTTTCCTTATTTAGTGGGATAAAATGAAGAGTCATCGTACTTAAACTTTTGATATTTTTTACGACATAATCAATCGTTTCGGCAGCAGTGTTACGTTATTAAGATGTGTTTGAACGAAATTACATCGTGTAACATTACTTACAGAGGCCTAGCACTAGTAGCTTACCTTTCGTATGACTATATAAAGATGATATATGTCCGGTCAAAGAAACTTCTTTACACGATTTTCGCGAGTCTTCACGCTTGTTTGCGGAATAAGACGTTCCTATTATTACACAAATTATCTTCAAATCAGCGGTTAGGTACGAAAATAAATGCATTTAGCGTCGCATCGTCGTTGAATTCCTCGTGTCGCCTTGTGCCACGCCGTGCCAAGAAGCCATCGTGGCCAATAAACCGTCTTATACGATACATGTACTAGATCGGCATGAATACCGTCAGGGCCATGTTTAGACAGGTGAACATAAGGGTTCTACATATCACAACACTAGTGAAAGCACGGTTTTGCCTTAAAATTTCTAAATCCTGGAGGAGGATCGTAGATGCCATCAATCGTATTCTAATATGATGGATATGACTTGCTGGGATAGAGCTATATCAAACAAAAGGTAGAATTTTTTGATCTCTTGGGTAAAAATTAGTAGTCTATCACCTGGACTCTCTTGCAACCTTAGTGTATGATAGATAGATAGATAAATTGATGAATTGTAGCATATCGGTGAAAACCTTACCTAAGCGTGTAGCAAGTTGCGTCTTTACCGGTTGTATACCTAATTGAATCACAGGTTTAGCTCGGTGAATTTCATGCGATTTTAAATGAGTATTCATGAAATCATCCTGAATCTAGTTCTGGGCACTATCGATATGCATTTTGGGCATCGATTTTATCCCGATGTCGAAGTTTCCGAATCCTTATAAGTCGTCAAGTCAGGCAGACAGTCACTGATTGCGTATATTCAGACTTTGCACAAGTAAATGTGGTGAAAATGATCTGAAGACGACCACATTTTAAATTTTCTTTAACTATCAATACTATTAAAAAATTGTAAAAATGAAATCGAAGTTATGTAAAAAAAATGATCGTAACGGACTATTTGGAGGTCACTAAATGGAAAAATATATTTTTTTCTTATTTTTTGTATGTTTGTATGTTTCGTTGCGGCTTCATCACTTCAAATCGGCTAAACGGATTCATTTTGGTACACGGGTAGCTAGGTATCTCGAGATGGTTATAGGATACTTTTTACTCGACTACGTTGAAAAAGAGGGTTATGATTTTTTCTTCTTCGCGGACGAAGCTTGCAATTGAAGTAATATATGTTCGCGTGTCACTTCCAAACGGCTGCGCCTATTCGGCTTATTCTTATTTTGTTATGTTTTTAACTATCTAGACAAGTATTGTAAGAAAATATACTAAAGATTGCATAGAACAGTGAAAATTGGGTTTGAAAATCTGTACGAAGTGAGTGAGTGAAACAAAAAATATAATCGACAGTATTGTGGTTAGATCGCTGTCGATTCTATATGATAGGTGCTCGAAAGTGTAAAATAACAAAAAAATCGAGTGGTTTTTAATATTTTTTGAAGGAAAGAGACAGCAAATTACCTACTACGCGCTATTTTTACATTGGGCAATTGATTTTATAGGTATCAACTTAAATGCTAAAATAATACCTGACAATCGTATTATTAACACTGCCAGTTACGTTGACACTGAAAACTACAATTATTAAAATATTTTTTAATATTGTTTATTGTTAAAAAAATATTTATTAAAGAAAATTCATAGTGAATGATAATATATATATATGACATGAATAATTTTGTGTTTATTTTGCTTTAAGCACAGCATTGGTTTTTGTAGGTTCTAAATTTGAGTTCTTTTATTCTTACACGATTTAGGTAAGACGATTGGGAACCTATAACAGTACTTTTTATTATATGTATACATACATTGTTATAAATATTATAATACAGTTTACTGTAAATTTACATTCAAGTAACATTCTACGTTTGACATAACAATAACACTGTGCGACACTTGGCCAAATATTGTCATTCAGCGAATATTTTTGCAATATCTTGAGCGTTTTATAATTATAAAACATTACCGTACAGGTCGGTGTTTCATCATTTGAACTCGGGTGGCTCAGCTAAACAAGTTTTGAGGTTACCTAAACATCGTATAGCGTTCCAGTTTTTTTCGATTGCCCGGCAAATTATTGATTTTGGAGTTACTTCATTTTGCTAATGAGAGAATGGAATTTGTTTTAGTGAGTTGTTAGCTTTGGGAAGGTAATGTATCTCGGTCGTTTGTTATGAATTAGGTTTGGTATCGATTCAAATAAGTTGTAGACAATTTGTTTATGAGCAAATCTTTTCTGTTTGTGGCAAAATTTTGTTTTAATAACTATCGATCACACCTAGGTGCATGAAGCTTTTTGTCACTATTTTATGCGATTATAATGAACGTAACATTGAAGCGATGTCACCAAGTTCAAGCTCAAACTTAATGCGGCTACTAGGGTATCATAACCTACAAGATATCGATTCGTAAACATTCCCTCCAAAAAAATGCGCCGCACAAAAAAGGGGTTCGGAAAGAGACCTGCTCGGGATAAAAAACATTGAGTATACGAGGGATAGACCTCCGTACCTCCGTGGTGCGCTCAGCGGCCTCCCCACTCGTATGTTAAAACCTCCGGGTACAGGGGCGAGCTACCCCGCATTTCTGCTCTGACACAACAGAATGAACACTGAGAGCGAACTCTCCACTTACGATGTTCCGGTTGCCTTTCTTCCTCATACGAACATTGCACGCCGTTTATCCATTTAACTATTTTAAAACTACACTACACTGACACTAGAGTCCTCACGCTCACTGACATCGAAATTTTAGTTTTTTTTTATTGGAAGCGTTGTCGCGTGCAGCGTCCGCCGGCCGGCGGGAGGACAACGGAACGGGCACGCAGATGACGCCGCGGCGGCTTCTAATTAGTTTTCGTCGGACGTTTTACATTATTTCACTGATTATTTGAGGAAAATAGACGCGTTCGCCTCATAATCGCGTAGTGTGATGCATTGTACGGTCGTCGGTAGCAGGTACGCCCGGCCCGTCTCGCTCGATCGTACTGGGGTTCGGTCCGCGTCGGGCGCGGGGCGGGGGTCGCGGGAGACGGGGGCGCGCCCTCACTGTTTTACCGACCGCTCTGCGGCCCTGCTGCATCCATCGAGCAGACAGGTGGCGCGGCCATTTGCAAAATATGCGTTTGTATTGATGCTACCTGCATTTTTGTTTGTTTTCATTTTTTTTATTTGTGTTGACAATCTAGTGGACAACATGAAATACTAAATAATCATAATATAAAATAATTTTAATTTACATAAAAATCCGGAGACTATATTAAAAAGTACTAATGGATGACTAGAAGGCGCTAACGCGATGTAAAATGTATGAAGTATCTTCTTCAAACATACATTTATAATGCTATGAAGTTTATATCATACGACTGGACTAGTGGCGCCATCTCTTGATACGACATTGAACTACAGGGTGGTACTATAATCAAATCATAAAAATCATTATTTTCAAGTTACATACTTTCACCATGCGGCCGCACTACACAATTTTCCAATTAAAATCAATAGAAGGTTTTATTGTTGTGATATTTTATTATTACTAACTACAGCGTAGCAGAAACATTCTTGCTTAAAAACAAAAAATAAAAATATAATTTATTTTACTTCCATCATAGTTAAATGGCAAAGAAATTTTAATGAATTCATTTAAAAAGATAAGTGTAATCATAAATAAATAAGCGTGAACTTACGAAACGAGAAAATCATGTATAGGAAACTGAGGGGTTACTACGCAATCCGAAAAACGAAGTTCGTGTGGCGCCATCCCTCTCACTAAAATACAGCATAACATGAGAGCGAGAGGGACTGCACGTTACGAACTTCGATTTTAGAGTTTCGGAGTAACTCCTCTGTAACAAATTATTTTCGTCAAAAACATAAAGACACACTTAATTGAATTAAAGCGTATACTTATTTAAACGTTTACGAATTAATGAAATTGCATTTATTTTTCATTTCTTCTCTTTTGTATGGCTATAATAAGCAAATTAATATGTATCAAGCTCAAATATTATCACTTCCCTTATTACTGGTTGGACTTGTTCAAAGAAAATGTAAAAAACCATTATCAAATAAAAAAAAGAAATATTTGACATTAGTTTTTTTTCACACTGATTATTATGTCATAAACTTTTATGTTGCTAGGAAATAAAATAACCTGACATTATTTTATTATATTTATTACTATTGTAATAATTAAGTATTGTTTTTTTTTATTCAAATGTAGTATAATATAAAATAAAATTATTAATAATATTGAAATAAAACAATTTAACGGATTATATCGCGTATATTATCTCATTTTAGTTCCCGACGTTTCGGAAGCTTTCCAGCTTTCCATGGTCACGGGAGGACATTATTAATAATACGCAACATAGCACTAATGTTCTCAATTCTTGAACGAAAATCAGCTGTCAGCGGTAGCGGCAGGTTGTCAGTTGTCAAGCGTATCATATTTTTTGTCAGTTCAGTTGTCAAAACGTCTCGCATATTGACGTTTGCGCCTTCGCGTTGGAGCATACCGAGCAAACGCCGACAGCTCAAACGCCTTTAATTTCCGAAAAACCGCGTCAATTAAGCACACATGTCAATGTTAATGTATAATTAAGTATTGAACAATGGTTCGGAATAGGAAAACCGTCCATATCCAGCATACGCACCGCGATAACGCGACCAGTAGCAGTTCAGCGAGTAGCGATGATCCGACAGGCAGTCGGACACTAAAAGTCCTCTCAGGGTGGAAAACTGTTATTGGTTTCGTGTGTTTAACTGTTGCTGTGTATGTCGGGACTTTAGGGTACTTGGAAACCCGGGTGAACACGCCATTCGACGATGAAAAGGTATGATGTTGATTTGGGAGATTCTTTCATGTTTTGTGTCTGTGTTCACTATAAACTGTGATTTATGTTTGTTGATAGTGTGCATAGCGGTCGTCGTTGGTGGCTGGTGGTCATTTTAAAACAGTTTTTAGTCAGAAATACGTTTTTATGAATGAACATATCATAGTATGAATCACGCCATGTAGCTTTGGTTTATGACAGAGTATTTAATTAATACAACTATACAATTTTGCTATTATATACCCTCAAAACCCTTCTTTAGGAATTCAAGAATAAAAGAAGCTTGTTCCATATTGGCCCATATTTCTGAAAAAAAAAATGTTGACCCTCTGATCTATTGTTGTATGAAAGAAAAAGAATATAAGAACCAAGTAAAAGACATTTGTAGGTAGGGTCTTATTAAGGGTTCCGTAGTCAAAATGGGAGAAAACTGAACCGTTATAGTTTTGCCATGTCTGTCTGTACATCATAGCCATTTTAATCGAAAACTACAAGATGTATATCAATGAAATTAGGAGTATAAGTGCTTGTAGCCGCTACTTAGTTAAGTAGTTAAATAATAAAAATAAATATTTCTAGGGGAGTGCCCACTCCATACATGTAACAGAAAATGTCTTTTTTTTTCTACAGTCATTTCGACAACTAGTCTTAAAACAATGTAAGGTAAATTAATTTGGAAAGTGCATATTTTCAGAAATGATCCCTCCGAAAGTTGACTAAATTGTGAGCCCTATATCTGACAAATATGAAAAAATTACATCAACAAACTTACAAATTATAAATACTTTCAAAAATTATTTACATTATTATCGGATAATGCTTTTAGTTATGTTGAGAAATGGCGCCTTTAAATAAAAAGCAGTTAACTGCCATGAAGATTCACTCCTTTACTATATTTTTGTTCATCTGTAGTGTATTTCTTTCTTGTATTGACCCTACACTGAGGCTTTGGGCTTAAAACCACTAAATTTTATAATGCCTTATTCATTAATACCCCTAATTTTCGAATTACCATGAGCTCATAATACCTAAATGTCAAATTATCTCATTCTTAAACTGAACGAAATTCACTATGACTTTGACCTAAAACGTCATATTCTCTAAATACCTAAAGATTGAAATGCACAATTCCTTCAAATTTCGAATAATGAAATGAAGAAATATGTCGTTTTGCCTTGTGTCTTTTGAAGTTTAGGCATTATGAGACTAAGCTATTTTGAAATTAGGCCGTATAAAGATTCCGGTTTTAAGAAAAAAAGTTAGGCATTCTGCAATTTAGGTATTTTGAGACCGAGAAGTTTTGCAATCTGGGAATATTGATAAAGAGGTAAAATGCAATTTAGTAGTTATAAGCCCAAAGCCACTGAGCATGGTCCGACATGATCTTGGCCGGTTTTTTAAATTTACATTGACTTTAAAGAAAACATTGACCACAGGGCAACATCCAAAATCTGTAATAAATGATTGAATTTAATGTAAATTAAAACAACATTATGTAGTTTCGGTAACATCAAAGTGTAAAGGAAATAATTTAAGTTGTTTCCTTCTAATTAATAAAATCAAGGAAACTATGATTGTACAGGAAGTATTTAGAACTATGTATTAACTTATTGACATTTTGTAATTTATGATAGCACTGATAATTGTGAAGGAGGAAGTTTGGACGGCATAATTAATCAATATTATTGTACTTTACTGTTAATTGGGACAACGAAAAATAATGAATTTCCTGTGATTAAATAAAATAATTTAAATGGATTATATATCATCTGAGTTCCCGATGTTACATGTTTAGCTGCGTCCACACTTATATCATTTCGCCGTATCCTATCTACGTCGCGTAGCACCGTCGCGATCATGTTAGTGTGGACGCTCACTTTGGGCTCACTATATCATTTGCACTGTCGTGAAAAAATGCGTAGCAACATGGATCGCGAGCGATCTGGTACGGCGCGTAGCATGATCGCGATCTATTTGCGTCCACACTAACGATCATTCGGTGCATCAGTCGGTGCTACGCAACGGAGATTGGATACGGCAAAATGATACAAGTGTGAATGCAGCTTTTTATAATATATGATATCATTGATAATTGTAACGGATTGGGATTGGGATGACGAAAAATAATTAATTTCCTGTGTAAATAAAATAATTTGAATGGGTTATATAGCGTATATAATCTGATCTGAGTTCCCAATGTTACATATGACGGCAATATAATCAGTTTAAAATGTTCTATTTGAATGAGTGATCATCGGGGAAACCGAAGTGAATATTATATTTTCCTGTAGTCCATATGTATTATCACACTTATTCAATTAGTACTTAAATGCAATTTCTAAGAATATCCACAAAACATCTCGAAACACTTTTTTTTACACTTTTGGCAACTATTAAATCATCAATATTATAGGGTAGAAGTAGGAAATGCAATTACCGGCATAATTTTGAAACCGGTAATTTACCGACTTGGGTAGTTTAAAACCGGTAAACCGGTAAATTACCGGTATTGGAAATTCGACGTAAAAAAGACGTGAAAATGTTGTTTTATTAAAGATTTCTGTATTATTACTATCCATAAATCAAAAAAACAATCTACATTGTGTAAAATAAGATTATACATATTGTAAAACACCAGTAGAGTAACGATTAAATTAAAACAATCAACAATTTACTAATTTAGTAGCCAAAAACGGCCCTGGTTTAATCAGCCTTGCAAGGAACCCAGACTTCTAAGGCAAGCTTTGTCTGCGGCTGGGTCCACGGCCCGTATCAATAAGGATTCTAACTTATCTGATGTGAATGGCAAATTAAATGCTGCTTCGAGGGCCAGTAAACGAGAAATTTTCGGTTTAAAGATCTTTATTTCTCAAAAAGAATAACAATAATTCACTTACTTGAGAAAAACATATCATGCATAAATTGTTATAACCTAAACTAGTGAGCGTAAATACATTTCTGTTTTTTCGCAAAAGTCGCAAAGTAACGAACTGTAAAAAGTAACATTTGGCGGGTGGAATTATAAATGGAAGCATACAAAACAAGTTTGCCAACGATCGCTGCCTGCTTGTGGGCGCGCTGCGCTGCGCGGTGCGAGCGTAGTAACTAGATAAAGATAACATCGTACAAGGATATAAATTGTTTGGAAGTGTGTCAATAAATGCGTACGTTTTGCGGAATGACTAATTTGGTGTTAACTGATTTGTTGTACTATTTTTATGAATATAAAAAGAACAGTGTGTGTGTGTATTTTTATTATTTGTAATTTATAGTACATATATGTACGTATATATATATTTTTTTTTCTAATATACTGATTTATGGCCAAATGTATCACTATTGAAAAAAAAAAAAGTTGTATGGTTTAAGTAGATTAAAAACGGATGTACTTTACTTTTATAAATATATACATGTATTCATGTTATGAACGAGTTAATAGATGGTGTTTAAGTAGTCTTTTGAACGTGCGTAGTGATTTAGCATCTTTGATATCGATCGGAAGTTTATTGTATAAGTTAGCTCCCTCATACAATATGCATTTTTTGCCGTAATTAGTCCGCGGGGGGCGGAGAATAAGGTTATTAGCGTTTCTGAGTTAAATTTTTTGAATTTGTTGTTTTTTTGTAAAGGAAATTTGGATATGAAGGTCATTTGATAGTATTTTTCTTATAAGAATACAAGTGTGATAGATGTAAGCTTGGTGAATGTACATAAGTTTAGTGTCTTTATAAATTTTATTTGATGGCGTCAGAAAGTTATAACCAAATAAAACTTTAATGAGTTTGTTTTGGGCTCGTTGTAGACAGTTTAGGTTAGTAGGTGATGCCGCTCCCCATATCTCGATTAAATACTCAATGTGAGGTTTCACAAGTGTATTATAAATTGTGTAGCGAACTCGTTTGGGAAGACATCGTACTATTCCCTTTAGTGAACCAGTTAGAGCGGTTATCTTGTTTTTAATTTTGTCAATATGTGGTTGCCAAGATATTTTCTTGTCTAGTATGAGACCTAGATATTTTTCTTTGTCAACTTTATTTATGGGCTGATTATTTATAGTTAAAGGTTGGTGATCCGGAATTCTTTTGTTTTTCGACGCGAATATTATATAATTTGTTTTACTAATGTTTATTGTCAGAAGATTGCTCTGAAACCACTCATTGAGTAGATTTAAGTCACTTTGAGCATCGGCTATGATGTCGTGGATAGAGTGGCCGTAGTAAAATAGGCTTGTGTCATCTGCGTACAGAGTAGTGTCACCTCTTAGACCTATTTTACTGATGTTATTAATGTATAACAAGAAAAGCAGCGGTCCTAAAATAGATCCTTGAGGGACACCATAAGTAACATTCAGTGCACTACTCGCATGATCGCCTATTTTCACAATTTGCTTGCGATTTTCGAGATATGACTCAAACATTTTCAGGACTTTACCGCCCAAACCAACCTCCTTCAGTTTTCTCAAGAGAACCGGATGGCTAATAGTGTCGAAAGCCTTTTTCAGGTCAATAAATACCCCCAGCACAATTTTTTTTTTGTCAATACTAACTTTGATTTTGGTCACAAGGTCTATAGTGGCGGTCAGAGTGTTTGATTGTGGCCTAAATCCATACTGCTTCTCATAGAGGAACTTTATTGACTCGAGATGACTACCAAGACGACTATATAGAAGGGTCTCAAGAATCTTTGAGAGAACCGAGAGGACTGAGATTGGGCGGTAATTTCCTGGATCTGATTTGGCTAAAGATTTGTAGATAGGGGTAACTTTTGCAAGCTTTAAACTGTCAGGAAAGTAGCCTAGTCTCAAGCATTTGTTGAAGCACTCCGTTAAGTTTTCTACTATCAGAGATCTTACACATTTTAAGGATTTTACAGTTATTCCATCTAATCCTGAGCTGGTATTTGCATCCAAATTATTTATAATTGTAGTGACTTCTGGGATTGTCGCAGGAGTAAACTCTATGAGTAGGTACTTCGAGTCAGACGTCGAACTAGCATTGTTGCAGTGAAATGCCATAGGGATTTTGCTAGCCAAAGTTGCACCTATGTTAGAAAAGAAATCGTTGAAGCATTCACAGATCTTTGTTGGGTCATTTATAGTCTCGGGCTCTGTTTGCAGTTTGGAGGGAATGCGCAATTCTTCAATTTTATTCCTTGCCAGGCTATTTATTAGTCGCCACATTTTGCTTGAGCTCGATTTGCAGTCATCGAATGCTTTGTGGTAATATGTACTTTTAGTCCTTTGGATATGTTCAGCAACTAGATTTCGTTGTTTTGTAAAGTTTTCTTTCTTCTCTTCGTCTGCTGGGTGCTTCTTGAGTTTGTACCATAGAATGTTCCGTTTATTTATTTCGTTAATGATCTCTTTGTTTATCCAATCTTGTCTAGGTGGATTTAGATGTTTGATCTTTGAAACTTTGCTACTTCTAATACAAGATATCAACTTTTCTTCCAGCTGTCGATACTCTGGGTCAATCTCCAGATTCATAGTTTGAGCCAATCGGTAGAGCGTTTCGTAGTTGATTGCTTCATATTTGATTTTCTTTATTACCTGAGGCTGGTACTTCTTTATTTCCAGATAAATTTGCTTGTGATCTGACATCGCTGATTCAATTAATGCCAGATGATAGAAATTTTCTGTCAGATTTGTACAAACATGGTCTATAATCGTTTTTGTATTAGCAGTTTCTCGGGTGGAATGATTTTCGTCTACTAGATTCAATATTTTGTATCCATTTTCGTTTATTATCTGCTTGTAGTCGTCTATGGATCGATCATTGCTTAAGACGTTGAGATTGAAATCTCCAAGTATAATGGCTCTTGGTGATCTGCTTAACTGCTCAGAATATGTATCTAAAAATGCTTTTAGATGTAAATTCTCGGGTTTTCTGTAGATAGCACCTATGTCTAAAGCATATTTCTCTAGATGTATCCATAGGTAGTGAGTACCATTCATGTTCAGACTTCTGACTTCATTATGTTTTAAACTATTGTGTGCAAATATGGAAACGCCGCCTCCTCGCATGCCTGTTCTATAATTATAATAGTGCGTGTAACCCGGTATTTGTATTGTATTTAATTCATCATCAGATTTTATCCAGGTTTCTGATAAAATAATAACATGTATGGTGCTATGGATGGCTTTTATATTGCATTTCAATTCATCTAGCTTCCCAGGTTTAACTATGCTTCTTGCGTTTGCATATAAGAAATTCAACGATGTTTTGTTTGTCGTTAAGTTATCGTAGTTATTGGTATGCTGAAACGTGTTTTGACTTTGGATATTTGGGTTGTTTAGTTTTTTGGCGGTAATTCAACTTTTTTGGGAGTGCCTTTGAAATATTTTATGGTAAGATTCAACTCACCTTTGGCAGTCCTATTTTCAATTTCCTTTTTAAGGTTATTTAGATAGCACTGCTGTTGAGGGGTTCTATCGGAGTATATGCTGATTGTGTCTTCAATCCTGTTCTTCTGGTTGCTAAGAATGACTTTTGCATGTTCTTTGGAGCAGAGGCGTACTTTTAGCATTCTGTTTGCGTCAACCTTTTGTTTTCCTAGACGCTGCGTTTGTAGTGGGGCAGGACACGAAGCTGATATTTTCTTTATGATTTTAAGAGCTTCGTCCATGTCATGTGCTAGTCTCTCTTCTTGTGTGGAGTGATCCAATTCTGGAATCCCTAGTATTATAATATTGCATGCTCTTGCTTCACGCTCTTGGATTTCAGCTATTAAAGTCTCGGATAAGATATTGCTAGGGACACCAAAGCTGGGGGGCCCTTTTTTAAGTTGAATTAATTCAGTTTCTATCGCATTAATTTTTTCCTCTGTTTCGGTATTGACTGATATTAGGTTATTAATTTTGGCTTTGATGACGTCTTGTTCTGAGGTAAGTTTTTCCATTGAGGATTTGATATTTTTGACCTCATCTTTTATAGTTGTTGGGTCGTCGGAAATCTTGATGATAGATTCAGTTTGTTTTTCGCCCATAGTTTTTGAAGATTTCATGAGCATCATCATTTCTGCCATTTGTTTACGAATCTCGGACATTTCAGTCAATAATTCTCCATTATTATCGCAGTGTTTCCGTTTAATATTTCGAAACATTATTCTTTGGTTTTCAGTAGCTTCTGGAGACAATTCCGACGCGAGACTTAAATTTGGTTGCGAACCGCCGAAGACACTTCCAGTGGGTGAGCGCTCAAGAGGCATGTTGATCTTTGTTCGAGTTCGTGCGTTATTGTTTAGATGCAATGGTCACTATGCGTAATGAGCGGGAGCAAAAATATGTATCCGTCTAGTTTACCCGAGGGGGTGAGGAGCTTACCGCAGTACCGCTTCGAAATTATGTAGCGCAAGTGCACACGCGTTGTTTACTCAAAATTATCACTTATTTTAACGGTAGGTATTGATTACAGTTCCTTAGCATTGATTTAAATATTTAATTACAAATTTGCGACACGTCTGTTCTGGGTGCTAGTTAGGTTGAGTTTTTCAAACCTAAATTCGATTTCGTCGGCAGAATTGGCGAGCAACTCGCAGGGTACCCTTCTGGAAGTCGTGCCTTCAGGTCGCTTGCCAAGGCTGCCGAGGGAAACTTTTGTCAGTAGGCCTTACCACCCCTTCGAAATGCTGATGGTAACTTGGCTCACAGTGCTAAAGAGAAAGCAGATCTTTTAGGTACCCTCTTTGCCTCGAACTCGACTTTGAACGATGATGGAAGCACCCTACTGCCTACCATCCCGTGTTGCGGATACTCCACGCCAGAGATAACCTTCACACTTCAAAGGGATATCCAATGGGAACTGTCTAGATGTTCACAAGTCGAGTGGGCCAGACTGCATACTGGCAGTGGTGCTCAAGCAGTATGCTGATGAATTGTGCCCTGTGTTCGTGGAAGACTGCTCATGTGCATCCAGTGCCCAAAAAAGGGGACAGGTCAGATCCATCGAATTACAGGCCAATCGCTATCACCTCTCTTCACTCTAAGGTGATGGAGCGTGTGATAAACACGAAACTTCTAAGATACCTAGAAGAATACGATTTGATCAGCGATCGTCGATACGGTTTTCTTCACGATCGCTGCACTGGTGATCTCCTAGTGTATCTCACACACCGCTGGGCCTCGGCCGTTGGGAGTCAAGGTGAGGCATTGGCAGTTATCCTAGACATAGCCAACGCGTTCGATCGGGTCTGGCACGGGGGTCTTCTATCGAAGTTGCCATATTATTTGTCGTGGGTTTATGCAAATGGGTTGCCAGCTTTTTAACCAACGGAAGCATAAATGCCGTGGTTGATGGCAGCTGCTCAAAAACCATGGTTATTAACGCAGGCATCCCCCAAGGCTCCGTAGTACTCGTATCTCCAACGCTGTTTCTGCTGCATATCAATGACATGCTGACCACTGATAGTATTCATTGTAATGCATAGGACAGTACCGGAGATGCACTTTACACAGGCCAAGCAAACATCCCTCGTTTCGTTGTGGAAGAAACTCGCGAACAACTTGTGTCCGAAATCGAAAGTAGTCTATACAGTCTCCATTGGGGTTGAGATAATTTAGTTCAATTTAACCCCAACAAGACACAAATTTGCGCGTTTATCGCTAAGAAAACCCCATTTACTGTGGCCCCACAATTCCAGAACACGGCTCTCACAATCTTCAAGAACAGTGGGATCCTAGGTGTTGACATTTCGAGCGACGGCAATTCCGAAGTCACTTGGAAGAGAAGGCCAAGCTGGCATCAAAAAAGCTCGGTGTCCCAAATAGAGCGAAGCGGTACTTCACTTCTTGGCAAAGACTGCTGCTGTATAAATCGCAAGTCCAACCCCATATGGAGTACTGCTGTCACATGTGGGCTGGGGCCACTGGATATCAGTTTGGCTCTCTTGACTCGGTTCAAAGATCATCCACACACCTTGGAACCAAAATGGTCGCGCACCGTGCGGTATCAAAGGAATTTTCTACCGCCCACACTCCGAATATGGAATGACCTCCCCTGCCGCGATTTTTCCTGGACGTTACAGTATGGGGTTCTTCAAGAGGGGAGTGAATAGGTTCTTAAAGGGTCGGCAACACGCACGTAATGCCTCTGGCTTTGTAAGTGTTCATAGGCTGCCGTGACTGCTTAACATCAGGCACTTTTAGGTTGGACTAGAATGCTAGAAAGCTATTTAAACATTTTTGAAACTAATAAAAGTTAATTAAATCGTTAAATCAAATAAATCATTGGATCTGGATAAAGTACAGGCGTTTTGTAGTACATAAATTGATAAACATCAGCGTAAACCAATATTTATATGTTTCGGTAAAAAACCGGTTTTGGGTTATAATTACCGGTAATTTACCGGCTTCATATTTGACCGGTTTACCGGTAAACCGGTAAATCGGTATACCGGTTTGCATTCCCTAGGTAGAAGACTATTAAGCAGACAAATATGCATGGCCCAAAACAGAAACCAAATAATTTACTATTACCGGGACACATTCTAGTAAGTTGTTTAAAAAAAACATGTTATGCTTTTTTATCTTCTATTATATTTTTACTTTCATAAGTTTTGATATGTTTTCTTGGAGAACAATACAATACAACATTCTTTATTGCACACCAACAACAGAAACAGTACAATAGAGCCTTAACATAAAATACGGTACGGTACGGTAGACAATAGTCGGTCTTATCGCTAAAGAGCGATCTCTTCCAGACAACCTTTGGGTAGCGGAAATGACATAATAGCTAGAATTATGCATTTATTAATTAATTTACTATTCAATTTGTTTACACGGTATTATGGTGAACCAGTTCACGGAGTAGTATGTATGGAGGGCCCCTACCTAGTTTTTTTTTTTAATTTAAATATCAAACTAAGCAGCGGCTTATACAAGACACGTATAATCCAAATTTCATCAATATATCTTGTAGTTTTTGAGTAAAATGCCTGTGACATACGGACAAACGGCGGACATGACGAAACTATAAGGGTTCCGTTTTTGCCATTTTGGCTACAGAACCCTAATAAGGGCAATTTGACTGTAAGCATTATAAGTCGTAATATTTTTCTATAAAACTTCATACTCTTTGAGCATTTTGACTGTTCATAAAAAAGGATGATGTGATGATACAGATGACCGATATGTTTTCTGCGTATTTTTGAAATGGCATTTAATTGTACGTGTAGCATAATTTATATAAATACTATTCTCAAAAATATGCAATGAAATAAAAAATACATCACTCAAAATACACGACAAAAGTTTTTAAAAGTTTCCCTCCACTCCCTCCATAATGTTTTCTTTTTTTTTACAGAAGTCGTCCGCATTTCGCGTGTGTAGTGTTCAAGTAGACCCTATTAGGACAGTTATACACAACCTGATTATAAAAATCTTAATTTCTATAATAAATAAAATAAATGCAGAGGATTTTAAATATTGTCTATGGTCTCTGGAGATTTACGTATAGACAATATTTTAAATTTATTCATCAACATATGAATCTAGAATATCAGTGACATTAAATTTGAACCTCAATACTATGAAGATACCGTTTGTTTTTCAATATGAATGTTGTAGTGGCACGTGCTAACTCGGTAGCTAGCGGCTATGCGATAATAGAGACAATGCAACAAATGCCTTTGTTTAAAAGATTGGGGCTCGAAGCGAAAAATTCACCTGGAAAGAGCCGGACTATACAAGCTTTTGAGACACGGACCCCTGGTGCTTACAAAAAATTAAGAAAAGTAAAATTCATAGTTTGTTCCTTCCTACATTTGCAGATAGTGTCAGATACGGGTCTTTCCGTGCCCAACCGCTACTGGGGTACATACCGGCCAGGAGTCTATATGGGCATGAAGAGCCGGGAGCCAAGGTCTCCGGTGTTCGGCCTAATGTGGTATGACCTGGCCAGCGTCGCTCAGAAGGGCATCAGGTCAGTAACAGATTATTATAAATTCTGGCAACACTATTTGATTAGCATGACCTTTTCGACGACACGTTTGGCTCAGTTGGTTGTATATCGGCCTACAATGCTGGCGGTTCCGGGTTCAAATCCCAGTGCAAGTGTGATGAGCACAAATGTTTGTTCCTGGGTCTTGGATGTTTTTCATATATTTAAGTATTATAATGTATCTATATATTATGTATATCGTCGCCTAGTACTAGAGATGCAGCGAATAGTTGTTTGGCCATTTACGCGCTCATTAAGTCTGTGCGGTCGAAATTTTGCTCGCGATGAGTGAACTGCGGCACCTCGCAAAAAAAAGGTAATGCGTGAGTTTCTAGTGCTTTTTGTGTTGCTTCTAGTAAGAGAGACTCGCAATTACGTAAAAGTGTTCGTGTTGCACCTAGAAAAATGACAATTAGCTTGTTCGGCCGAATTCCGAATAGTACGCCATTATTCGGTATTCTTCCGAATAGTGAAAAAGCGGCCGAATAGGCCGAATACCGAATTCGGGCCGAATATTCGCTGCATCTCTTCCTAGTACCCATAGTACAAGCTTTATTTAGTTTGGGACTAGGTCGATTTGTGTACGATTGTTCCTGATTTTTTTATTTATCTCTATTAACAAAAAAATGGCAGTTCTAACAAAACGGTTTTCTTTAAGATCAGAATGTTTTGTTGAGAATTAGGCCGCAAAAGCTGACATTAAATTCAATAGCTAATAAACACTCAGATTACAATCCTAATACTGGGTGTCCCAAGAAGTAGTGATATACTGAAGCTGGGAGGTAGAGGACCTAGAGGGCTATCTAAATCACCCCCTTGTATGTTCCGCGATTTTTCGTATTTTCGGAGTTATGACTTTTTTTTTAATTTTTCACCTATCGCCGAGTACGATGAGATCTTTATTTATGGTGACGTATATTATTGCGGTAGATGCTTGATTTTTTTTGTGTGCTAAGCTGATAGATAGGCCAATTCAGTATGGTAACATTTACTATCGTTAGATCTTTGAATGGAATAAAAAAAAATTAAATGCCAAGAATGATAAAATTACACAATATGTTCACAACTTCAAGGGGCTTTAAAAAAATAAAATCACATAAAAAGAAATTACCGTTTGGCTTTTAAAAACTTGCTCTATCAGGTAGCTACCCTGAACATTTCATTTTATTATTCATAAGGCTTCAATCAAAAAATTTAAAACCAATTACAAGGTGTTTAATTACAAGAAATTTTCAAAATAGCCCCCTGTTGCTCAATGCAAGTGCGACATCGCCGAAAAAAGTTGCATGCACTTCTATTATTTTTAATGGTTTCTTCTGCTATTCTCAATGTCCGGGTTAACTCGTCCAAATTGCGGCATTCTCTTGAGTAGACGAGGTCTTTGTAGTATCCCCATACAAAAAAATCAATGGGGTTTAGGTCGGGGGACCGTGGAGGCCAGGCTATAAGGCAGGCGTCACCCCGGCCGCAACGACCAATCAATCTTTCAGGGTACCTTTGATTGAAATAGTTTCTTACGTCCAAGGCAAAATGGCATGGTGCACCATCACACTGCAGTACTATGCTTCTGCGTGTCTCCAAGTTCACATCTTCTAACAGCAGGGGCAGATCGACGCGTAGAAAATTTAAAAAGTGATTGCGGCCCAAGCGGTCTGGCAGCTGAAAGGGCCCGATTAGCTGACCGTTAAGTATGCCAGACCAAAGGTTAACACTAAAGTGTTCTTGGAATGTCGATTCCCTTTTTAAATTTGGATTATCAATTGCCCATGAGTGAGTATTGTGCATATTAAAAATCCCATTGCGTCTAAAGTGGGATTCATCCGTCCACAAGATTTGGTTAAAAAAGTTTTCGTTTTCAGCTTGTCTCCTCAGCATTTCCTGACAGAATTCAATTCGCCGATTGTAATCTTCCGGTTTCAACTGTTGCACTTTTCTAATGTGAAACGGATGATATCCTACGCTCTGTAGTGTACGGTGTATCTGAGATTTAGAAAGTCCGGTACGACGTGCCATAACTCTCACACTGGTCGACGGGTCTCTTTCTACTTCTTCAACCACTGCATCTACTACATCAGGATCCGGCATAGTGGCCATACGGCCTGATCTGGTACCCGGTATGTAACCTTCCAAATACGCATTATGTACTCTTAAGATCATGCGATAGTCAGGAAACGTTTCAGGTTGAGGCCCGCTTCTTCGTTCCACATGTTCCCCGTACAGCCTTGAAGCTTCCGCCGCATTCCCCCTAGCATAACCGTAATAGTAATGCATTTCTGCGTAGTCACGTGAAGTAAACATGATCACAATACAAATCGTAATGCAAGTCAAAGTCCATATGAATAGCCAAAATGATTAGAGAAACGAACAATTAGCAGTATTAAAACACAATTTTTAAATTATTGAAAAGTACCAACGATGACCAAACAACGTGAAAATTTTCTCATGCGTCAACCGTCTTTTGTTTTTTGTTCTTTTTCTATTGATGGCCAGTGCGTGATTTAGAACGAAATTTATTTAGAAAGTTAATTAATTTTGCACTTGCCACATTTACATTTCAATTTTTTGATTGAAGTTTTATGAATAATAAAATGAAATTTTCAGGGTAGCTACCTGATAAATAGAGCAAGTTTTTAAAAGCCAAACGTTAAATTTTTTATGTGATTTTATCTTTTTAAAGCCCCATGAAGTTGTGAACATATTGGGTAATTTTATCATTCTTGGCATTTCATTTTTTTTTATTCCATTCAAAGATCTAACGATAGTAAATGTTACCATACTGAATTGGCCTATCTATCAGCTTAGCACACAAAAAAAATCAAGCATCTACCGCAATAATTCACGTCACCATAAATAAAAATCTCATCATATCGGCGATAGGTGAAGAATTAAAAAAAAAAAAACATAACTCCGAAAATACGAAAAATCGCGGAACATACATGGGGGTGATTTAGATAGAGCCCTCTAGGTCCTCTACGTCCCAGCTTCAGCATATCACTACTTCTTGGGACACCCTGTATATTTACAGCTGTTTGCAGTAATCGTGTCGGGTTTAATTGCTGTCAATAGCTACCAGAGTATAGTGAAATTGCCCATTGATGTTGTACAATTCTCTGAAGCAGCCATTTTGTCTTTTTAGACACTGGTGCGACCAGGGCGACAACCTGCCCTCGTACGGGTGGCTGCATCACGACGGCGAGCTATTCGGGGAGCAGCGCATCGTGGATCCCCCTCATGAGGTGGTCACGTCCTTCGTGAAGACGCCGGGCGGCGAGCACGGCGGACACTGGACCGTGAGGATCAATGTTACTGCTAAGGTGAGCTCTTTGTTTGTGCTTATGCCCTGGTACCGAAGGACTATATAGAAAAAAACCGACCAAGAGCATGTCGGACCATGCTCAATGTAAGAGTTCTGCAGCCGTTTATACAAAAAAATGCACTACAGATGAAAAAAATACGATATGAACAAAAAATACTAACAAAAGAGCGTATCTCCCCGGCACTTTACGTCCTTTTGCTGAGAAAATTTTCGTTAGAAGTATTTATTAAGTTTTATATGTGTAAATTATTTCATATTTTTTGAACATACCGTTTAGAAAATAGAGGGGGGGGGGGGGGGGGAGGGGGGGGAGACAGAATTTTTTCTTCTTTCGGAGCGAATATTTTCGACAATATTCACTAAATCAATTTTTTTTTATACAAACCTTAGTGTTTTTAAAAGTTCTGTCGAATGATGTGCCACACATTAATATTTGCTGGAAAAAATTGCCGTTACATGTATGGAGTGCCCCCCCCCCCCCCCTAGAAAACAATACAATATATTTTTTATTTAACTATTAAACTAAGTAGCGGCTTACACAAGACACCTATGTTCCAAATTTCATCAATATACATACATCTTATAGTTTTTGAGTAAAATGCCTGTGACATACGGACGAACAGACGGATGGACGGACGGACATGACGAAACTATAAGGGTTCCTTTTTGCCATTTTAGCTACGGAACCCTAAAAAAGGTGTACGTGTGACCGTACTCTGCGCCTCTTTTTTTTATTGTTTGTTTTGTCTCTATCGGACAGACCATTTCATAGGTTCTGAAGTAGGTGAAGAGAAACGTAAGGTTTTGCATAGCAAGCAGAAGGGTTACTAGGTCTTTGAGTCAAACCAACTTATAAGCTAGCTCTTTTGAGCTAGAGGTGGCAGATGGCCTTTTTCCCTGGACCAAATCATTCTTGGTGTATCAGGAGGTCTTGTGGCCTCTTAAACCCTCGTCGGGAGGGTCTGTATTTGATGGTGGGCCTTGGTTTACGGAATGCCGGTTGCCAAGGAGGAGGTGAGGTCCCCGTGTACCCTCGTTAGTGCTGATGCCCTGGTGGCGCAGAGAGGCGTGGCCGCCGCAATAACCTAAGCTTACGATCCGTGGGGCGCAATGTCACTGCAAAAGTAAGCTTCTAGTTTGCGCTGATAGCCTGGTACTAATTTGTTAGATGGAGTGAAATAAAATCCCTACTTTTTGACACAATTTCCTATGACAGACCAGGGGCACGTTTCACAAAAGCTTGTAAACTTTTATTAAAAGCGGAAATCTTTTGCCTACAATATATATTAAAAAGAGACTTCGGCTTGTAATACACCACGCTGGCAAATTAATCGGAGAACAGCGCATCGTGAATCCCCCCCATTACTAGGTGTTTATGTCCTTCGTGAGAACGCCGGACACTGGAAGGTCTGCTGAGTTCTCGGGTTGTGCTTGCTTATGCCCTGGTGCTATATAGCATTACATGGAGAAGAGTCGTGACCACCACAATACCCTAGGCTACTTTTGAGTTATTATTTTACCAGGGTGTATACCCTGGTATAAAAATAGTCTGGTGGAAAACAAATCTTGAATGTAAAGCTTCTTATGCTTCATAGACATTTTAAATTCCTCGAGATTGCCCCGTTTGTTGTATTGTGATAATGGGTGAAATCGTGTAAGTATATAAATCAATGTTTTAAAACACTCGTTAATACAGGGCAACGCCTACTCCCCCTACGTGCTGGTGTGGTACGGAGCCCTGGACGAGACTCTCGGGCCCGCGGCGCCGCTCTCCCGGCTCTGGCTGGAGGGCGGAGCCCTACACGGGTACACACCGCAGCTGCACAACTTTAGGATCAACCTGGTGCCGCAGACAGGTAAGATTTCCATCACTCTGTGTACCTGCTTGAAGGGTGAATTTCCCCTAAAGAGCAAGGGCTGATGGTCTGAGTTTAACAGCGAATCGAATCAGAATCGACGCATGCATTTTTCTAGTATAAAGACGTAGCCTTGTTCCGACGTAGTTACCAGGAGTTCATAAGTTAGAAGAGTGCTTTACGATGGACCTGGGGCCGCAGAAAGGTGAGAAATTTCATTAATTTTTAAAGAGTAAAAATAAAGTTACAGTGCCAATACTCTATATTGAGCTCCTTAACAAGTAAACATACAGAATTAGACATATGCTTACTGTTTAACTGAGACGTCGTTTGCGGCGAAAAAGAGCGGGACAGGACGCCTTCATCCTCTTCCACCCCACTACCCTGATGGGTACCCTCTTGTCTCTATATCCATCGTCTCTCACTTACCGTAGGCGAAGTCTCAGTCAAACGTTAGTACTATAGTGCTCCAGGATATATGTTTACATGTGTCAGGCTGTGTCAGATCCAGTTATTATGGCATCAAGAGGGTTCTGGACGTAGCTTTGTTCTCAGGAAGTTACCAGGAGTACATAAGCTAGCAAGGAGGTTTTCGAGTACTTGATAGTATGTATTTCATTTGAAGGTTTCAGTTTGGTCACGAGGATCCTGTATGTAGCCAAGGACCACTTAAAACAAGAGGATTGACAATTGCCATACTTTGGATCGTGCCCCGATCGCAATGAGATATTCTGGTCAAAAACTAGATGGCGCTTAAAACTAAATGGTGATGAATGATGTAATAATTGTACTAAGAAACATAGTACAGTAGAGTAATGGTTACAGGTTTTTGATTCGGTTTTTTTCTGAAGATAATTTTACTTCAGAGACATGACGATGCCGCATGGGCTGTGTATACTTCGTCCGCGGAGGAGAAAAAAATCATAACCATATTTTTTCTTCAGCGTAGTCGGGTATAAAGTATCCTATAACCATCTGAAGATACCTAGCTACCCGTGTACCAAAAATAGCATCAGGTTAGCCGATTTGGCGTGAAAGACCCGCACCGCATAAAAACATAAAAAAAAATTTGATACAGTGCCCTCCAAATAGTCGGTTACAATAATTTTTTTGAAAATATCTTTAATGTACAGACATTTAATTTTTACAACTTTATATGTAACAGTATAAATAATAGTAGATTGGTTGACAAGGGGCTAAAATAAGACATAATGGCTTTTAGCCACGTTTTAAACACTCTGCTTTTCACTTCGACTGCGAGAAAATAGAAAAGATAACATTAAAATTGTATATTTCCTGAAAAACTAAAACTACACTTTGAGAAATTCTATCAGAAAGTTTGGCCAATCTGATCAGGTTGGTTTGTTTGTTTTTAATTATTCGTAAGGAGTATGTAGCTGGCCGCAAGTTTTTTTTTCAGTATCATAGAAATTTGTATGGGATTATTTGGCTTTCTTTTAAACCCTAGGGGCTAAATGTACTATTTTAGTCTCGCTTCGCGAAGCTAATATGACGTACTTTTTGAGCAGGAGAAGTGAAAAACCTTATTTTTGTACAGGCAAGGTCCTCCACACGTCTTTTTCCGAGGGCCACGCACCAGGGCTCCATCTGCTGAAGGAGAAGTTCTACTCGTTACTCAAAGCGGAGCCGCACCCCACCTTCGGCAGAATCGCCGTGCTCGGGCCCGATGATGAGCTCAAGAACAAGGTAACTGTAACGTTATCGACATCTAAATCAAACGCAGCCAATGAAACATCGTTTTCAGGGCGTATTTTGAAAGGCGCCTTGGGCCAATAAGATTCACCGCCCCAGAAGTTAAGGAAAAAACCGGCCAAGTGCGAGTTGGACTCGCGCACCGAGGCTTGCTACGCCGCCCCTGGCTGTTTGCCGCTCCGGGCCATGGCCCCCTTGGCCCTAGGGTAAATACGCCCTTGGCCCTAGGGTAAATACGCCCTTGATCGTTTTTGTGCTCACCAGTTGCCACCGATAAAAAAAAATAGCCTAATATTTTACTATTTTTTCAATGATTTAACAATTATTATATAAAATCGGCACAATCTGGCAGTATGACCTATCCAGTTTGAAAACAAAACGCAGTTCTGTGCATTATCTGTGGAAGACTATATTGTTAAGTTGACAAGCTCTTTTAGAGAGTGCCATATTTTGGCTTATATGGATGCCACGCCACTTCAGGAGACAGAGGAGGCAACGAGGTACAGAAAAAAAAATATTGACCCAAATAGTATTTTTTTTTCAGGAGGTAGATGTGAACTTCGTGCCGATACAGATGATAGTGGAACCACCGTTCGTCATGGACATTGTTTACACTATAGAGGACTTGCCGACTCCGCCGCTGCGGGGCGACGACTATACCAGGGTGCTAGAAGACAAGAAGAGAACTTTCGATGTGGAGTTTGAGAGAAAGTTCGGTTTGAAAGAGAAAGGGTAAGTCATCCTATCCTACTCTACTTTCATTGTAAACTAGAAGGTCCAACTCCGTTCGCAGAGGAGAAAAAAATATAAGCCTCTTTTTTGACTTCGGCGTAATCGGGTAAAAAGTATCCTTTTCACTTCTCCTGCTCAAAAAGTACGTCATATTAGCTTCGCGAAGCGAGACTAAAATAGTACATTTAGCCCCTAGGGTTTAAAAGAAAGCCATATAATCCCATACAAATTTCTATGACACTGAAAAAAAAAACTTGCGGCCATTTACATACTCTTTACGAATAATTAAAAACAAACAAATCAACCTGATCAGATTGGCCAAACTTTCTGATAGAATTGCTCAAACTGTACTTTTAGTTTTTCATGAAATATACTATTTTAATGTTAAGTCTTTTTTATTTTCTCGCAGTCGAAGTGAAAAGAAGAGTGTTTAACACATGGCTAAAAGCCATTATCACTTCGTGAGCTCGGCCAAATAATCACTTCGTGTCATAATGGCTTATTTTAGCCTCTTGTCAAACAATCTACTATTAATATAATCATTTCTGAATGCCCAGGTACAATACAATACAATACACAATAGAACAATCTTCATTGCACACCAACAACAGAAACAGTACAATAGAGCCTTAACATAAAATACGGTAGACAATAGGCGGTTTTATCGCTAAAGAGCGATCTCTTCCAGACAACCTTTAGATAGCGGAAATGACACGAAATAGCTAGGAATGAGTAGGTGGTGAGATAAGATTACATATAATACAAAAATAAATAAAAACAAACATACATATTATAGATATATACTAAACATACATACTTAATATATATATGTACAGGTACCCGTGTACAAGCAGCATGGCAGTCTGTGAAAGCACCGAATATATCACACATCTTTGTGCCTATTGTAATAAAAAATGTGTTGCGATACACTATTTGGCGTTTTGAATGTTACGAACTAAGTATTTGATGCTGACTTTACCGAAAATAGTTGAAATCTGTTCAGACTTTTAAGCTTTAATGTCAGTTTTTGTGGTTACAATAAACTAATCTTATATCAATTAAAACCAATAAAACAGTTGACTATTTAATTAATTAATAATTAATTAATTAATTATTAGCTAAAAAAACAAAAGCCTTTTGAGTAAATCTTAATACATTTTACCAACTAATATATATTCTCACGTTACGATCAAAATGTTTTGTGGCCCCTATATTGTTTTGTGGCCCCTATATGGTTTTTAGCAGTATATATTTTCGTTTCAGTGGCCGTCAAATAGCCCGTTCAACAGTTTATGTATTTTTTTGAAAATATCTGTTGAAAATACCATGTACAAACATTTAGTTTTTACAATCATAATAGAATCGGTATTTGTTCCAGGTACACGGACCAGGATATCAGTATATCCAAAGCGGCTCTCTCTAACATGGTCGGTGGTATCGGATACTTCTACGGAGCGGGCAGAGTCCAGTCGCCGTATACCAGGGAACCAGTGCCGTATTGGAGGGCACCGCTCTATACCGCTGTTCCTAGCAGGTCAGTATCCTGTTACTTTTACCTTATGCTAGCCTGGTGTCTACAACTAAGATATCCCCGTTAGTTCTTGACCATACAGTTAATCAATGTCGACTCTGACAGGCTCAATGAGTTTTTAAACAGCCGTTAACGCTAACAGAGCTTGGTGAAATTGGGCCTTCAGTTTCTAAGCTCCATAGTCACACGTCGCTACTTAATTTCCCACTCTAACTACTCACCGCCGCTATATACTAATGTTCTTAGCAGGTTTACTTCACCGTCATTTTTATCGTCACCATTACAATCATCACCATCACCATTGACCGAGCGAACGCAGCGAGCGAAGCGCTTCCGTGCCAGTTTGGGCAAAAATGCTTTCGTATGTCTGTCCGGATGTCCGGCTGATATCCTCTACAGGTCGCCTTTCTTAACCGATTCTCGTGAGATAATTTTTTTTTATCGTATTTCGTTTGTTTTATAAACTGGAGCCATATAAACTAATTACAGGCCTATATATACCTCATGTTATTTGTATACGCAAAGTTTCGTTACAATCCAACACGTAGTTTTAAAATGAGAACGAAGCTCCGTTTGTATGGGAAGGTGAAAGGCCGCGCTTGCCGGGGACTCTTAATGATTGCTTTTCCAAGTACACTCTTGAGTAGTTAGTGTAGGAATCGCAAGCAGCACAATGCGCATGTTATAAATGTCAAGTATAGACGCGTGTCGGGAGCGTAGAGTTCTTGGGCCGACCAGGACACCAGCAGCAGAACAGCCGAGGCGGCTCTCTCGAACATGATCGGCGGAAAAGGTTACCTCTACGGCGCGGACAGGGTTCCGTCGCCTTATACCAGGGAACCAGTGCCGTATTGGAGGGTGCCATTCTATACCGCTGCTTCTAGCAGGAAGACCGTGTTATTATATGACTATGTTATCCTGGTTAAATAAGCTTTTTGTCGCCAGATCCTTCTTCCCTCGCGGCTTTCTCTGGGACGAGGGTTTCCACGGCCTGCTCATCCAGCGCTGGTCGCCAGAAATCCAGATGGACATAGCGGCACACTGGCTGGACTTAATCAACGTCGAGGGCTGGATACCTAGGGAGCAGATACTTGGTGAGTCCTGATTTCCTGGTACTTTAATCACTAACGCTGGAAAGTGCTTCCAAACTAAAGCAAAAATATTACGAGCTGGCTTCCCCATACTGCCTCAATTCCCAAATGTTTCATTTCCAAAACTCGCGCTTTTCTACGAAACTGAAAAAATCTAGATATTTTTTTAAGCTATACAATGGCTTAGGCCCAATAGGTTAGGTTTGTTTTATAGAAATTCTGAAAATTTTACTGGTTTCGAAAAGACCTAAGTTTGGGAAATGAAATATTTGGGAAGTGAAACACTTTGGGAAACATAATTTGCCAAACATTAGTAAACCTGAAGGAACAGATACTGGGTAATATTTTCTTCTGTTTCCGCGATTATTACTCATTGAAATAAAACAATCACACGGGAGGACCATGACCATGGAAAGCTGGAAAGCTTCCGAAACGTCGGGAACTAAAATGAGATAATATACGCTATATAATCCGTTAAATTGTTTTATTTCAATAAGATACTGGGTAAGTTCTAATGTCCTAGTATAATGAATGTATAAAAGACAGGATTCTTAAAAACGAGACTCCTTGTAATTTAAAGTTAGAACGAGCGTCAGAAGCTGAATTTTAAAAGAGTGACATGGTGAGTCTTGGTATCCTAGTACTTTGGTTTGTTCATCCAACCCTGACCTTCAGAAATCTAGATGGGAAATCCAGATGAATATATCGACGGTGGAAAGGAGAAATGGGATAAGCGACATTTTCGAGGCATTGAATTATACACCTTACAAAATGAGTTCAATGGGTATATTACTAAACTCCACCAAGCTGTCACTTATCCCATTTCTTCTTTCCACCATCGATATCCGGAACAGATGAACATTTAATTCATGATTCATGATCCTTGAAATTTAAAAAGTTTAAATTAATCTGCCAGTATTTTTTTATCGAGCATTAAAAATCGTCATAAAACTTATGAACACGTGAGGTAGCCTGGAAACCTGCGACCATCACGCGTTATTAACGTTCGTCCGTTACGTTTTGTTACCAGGAGTGGAGGCGTTAGCAAGAGTCCCCAAAGAGTTCGTGGTGCAAAGCAACGCAGCGGCCAACCCGCCCATGCTGCTTATAACGATCGCACATCTGGTGCGGACTCAGCCGCAGCTATTCCAGCCGCAGTGGCCGCTGCGAAGGACGCTGGACCGCATGTTCACGAGACTACAGGTGCGTCATGGTTGCCTGGTACTTTTGGAAGTGCAGCCTATTTTGGGCCCTAGCCTTTGATATGTATCGCTGATGACAGAATAATTAGCACACCTCACCTCGTTCCGCTCGTCGTCGCCCTTTACTGTGACACTGCACTCATCGATGAGGAAGCCGGCTCGCATGTTTTGTATTTACGTATGTTCGTATAGCGCTTCAACCAGTTTTGGTAAATGAAGTGTCAATCGATTCGTTATTACAGTCCGGGTGATAAGGCAAATAAAATACAGACGTCAAGAAACGACGGGACGATACAGCAATAATTCTTTGCCAATAAAACCCCGATGTCAATAGATTTTATTTTGGGCAGGTTAGTAGTCAAGTTCAGCTTTTCTTAGTTATTATCAAGTTCTTTTAGACATGAACGACTGGATTACACATGTCTAGATGAAAGACAACACAGGCGTAGTCTGCCGTTCTGCTGTTCTACCTCATTTACGAAGTTGGATCTATTCAACTGGACTGTTTGTCCCTGGTATCTGACATCTTACTTAAAATATTATAATTCCAGACATGGTACCAGTGGTTCCAGTCATCCCAGAAAGGTGACGAGCCCACCACATACCGCTGGCGGGGCCGCGACGACGATGGTCTTCAACTCAACCCCAAGACTTTAACCTCGGGCTTGGATGATTATCCTAGGTAAAACTTGTTTAAATAAAAATGTCTATAGGAATTGGGAATGATGACTGTTTTTGTTTTGAAAAAGACAAATCGATTCTTTTCTTCGTAAGGATCAAATGTCTATATGAGACTAAATACAAATAGAGGACTCTAAATGTCAGGAATGATAGTTAAAGACCGCCGAAAACGCTCTCTATACTCATTCCGGAGTTGGCGTACCAAATTGATATGAAAAATAGTAGATTGTTTGACAAGGGGCTAAAATTCATTGATGATTACATACTGAAAAACACTGCGTGGGAGGACTCCAATGGGGTGCAACATAATTTAATCAAAATCGTGTTCAGCAGTGGATATCTTTCGACTGAAATGATTGCTTTTACATTTTAGAGCATCACACCCGTCGAGCATAGAGCGGCACGTGGACCTTCGGTGCTGGATGTACGCCGCCGCCGACGCTATGGCGACTATCGCCTATGCACTGGAGAGGGACACTACTAAGTAAGAACTCTTTGACTCACATGAACTACTGGTAACTGTTGCAAGCCAGCTATACCCACGTGTTCTAATGCGACCATCGCTACAAAAATACACTACCAAATAAATACTCTGAGCCACTTATGACATCCTAGTAGTTGGTGAGCCTTCCCTTCGAAATTAGTATAAAGGATTATAGTAATCTCGTCTCCTGTCTCTCACGGTATTAAATGAAAAAGATCGGTGTGGTTTGCTTGTGGGTCCTAAAGCTCTCAGTACTGAATGATTTTTTCCCACTACACCATTTTCACGCATCTCTGTGTGACTCCGCCATCTGTACTTACTTTTGCTTTGTGCATTAAAGTTTAAAAATCGGTCCATTTTGTCTCATTTATAAATCAGCCAATCGAGTGAGATCATGCAATTAAATATTTTTAATTTGTTTGATGGTGAAATAATCTTACATCACTTCCGTTCTGATTGAAGAGTTTGAAGATTCAGAAAAATTTAAATGGAAAAATTCTGAGCGTATGAAAATGCTAAAGTTTGCTTCTCTATCCAGGTTCGAATTAACCCGGGACCAGTTGGCAGATGAAGAGCTTCTAAACCAGCTGCACTGGTCACCACACACTCAAACCTACGCAGACTATGGTAAGCTTATGCGGCTTTTTTGGACTTTTTGTATGTTTGGATGTGTTGTGGCTTCATCACGCCAAATCGACTGAACAGATTTCAATTTTTTTTTTACAATTTTCAATTCAACATTTCGAGGGTTCCGTACAAACTTTCACTTACCCTTACATTATTTTCCGAATCTGGTTGAGTTATGTTTGCACCTGATATTTACAGCGTTGCATACAAATGAGGTGCACACTTAACGTAACCGGCGAAGTTATTGCCTAACGAAATTTTGACACTTGATTCTGATTGCGACCGACAAACGCGCTAGGCAATAGAGCCCCCCTACTGCCTAACGCGTTTGACGCTTGTTGGTTGTTCGAATAGGTTTTTTGAAAATCAAAATGAAATCAAATCAAATTATTTATATAATTTAATTTTATACTTTTTTCTTTTGTATAATCAAAATTTGCCCACAGTAAAAAAAAATGTTAATCATATGATACCCAACTTGACCCAGTAACTGACTTTACTTTCTGGCCCCCCTCATATGGGTCGTTTTTTTAAAGATAATAAAAATGTTATAATTAATATTTTATTTACAATATACTTGGGCTAGCCATCTCTATAACTATTCTAAATTTCAAATATGTATGCGTGTGAGTCCCGACTGTTTAAAATCGCTGTTCCACATTAGAATTTATCATTGGTTCTATGTGAGTATCGATCATGAATCATGAAACATCGCCATTATAACTTAACAAATTTCTAGGGTACTGCGGACTTGGTTTTTTTTTTTGGTTTTTTTACCGTTTTTGGTACGGAACCCTAAAAACATGCTTCGCCGACCCAAGTATATGATAAGGACTAGCGAGTGATGGTATGTTTTTTGTACAGGTGTACACACGGACGGCGTGCGGCTGGTCCGGCAACCGGCCAAGAGTCCGGGCGAGAGCGCCAGAGTGGTGCGGGCCGTCACGGTGCCGGCCGAGCCCAAACTGGTCACCTCTGCCTTCGGTGAGTGCTTCGTTGGTAGCCTACGCATAATAATATCTATACTATTATAAAGTTGTAAAAATGCAATGTCTGTACATTGAAGATATTTTCAAAAAAAATGATTGTTACGGACTATTTGGAGGTCACTAAAACGAAAAATATTTTTTTTGGTTTTTATGTATGTTTGTATGTGTCGTTGTGGCTTCATCACGCAAAATCGGCTAAACGGATTTCAACTATTTTTGGTACACGGGTAGCTGGGTATCTCCAGATGGTTATAGGATACTTTTTATAGTACAAGGTGCCCGTAACTTCGTTTGCGGAAAAAAAGTAATAACCCCTCTTTTTCAGTTTAGTCGGGTAAAAAGTATCCTATAACCATCTGGAGATACCCAGCTACCCGTGTACCAAAAATAGTTGAAATCCGTTTAGCCGATTTTGCGTGATGACGCCGCAATGACACATACAAACATACATAAAAACAAAAAAAAATATTTTTCGTTTTAGTGACCTCCAAATAGTCCGTAACAATCATTTTTTTGAAAATATCTTCAATGTACAGACATTTCATTTTAACAACTTTATAATAGAATGGATATTAGTATAATTTCAGGCTGCAACCGCGCCTGCCACAGTATTGAAGAATGCACCACAAATCATTGTCACAAATTCATTATTCCCCTTGCAGGTTATGTGTCCCTGTTCCCGATGCTGCTGAAAGTGCTGAAACCCGACAGTGAGAAGCTGGGCAAGATACTGCAGGACCTGGATAAGCCGGACATGCTGTGGTCCAAATACGGCCTCAGGTATCTTCGTTGTTTATGATGCCCTGGTAGTTTAGAGTAGCCTGTTAGGCGTATGTCTAGATTAGTACGTCAAAAAAAAATCACGAATAAATAAATAATAAGTATTTTTTTTAGCCTTTTTTTAATAATTTATTTCAAGAAAACAACATACATTTTACACGTTACGATCTGCCAAACTGCATAGCAGTTTGTTGGTAGAAAACATAATACCCTCCACCATTACAATTAGATATCTCCGTGTATGAAATCCGTAACTTAAACAACTAATAACCAAGTAGAAATTGTATTGTTCAATCAATCAATCAATCAAATAATGCTTTATTCAAGTAGGCCAGGTACAAGCACTTTCGAATCGTCAGGTACAGTACATTAGATAAGTGTTTACTGGGAGAGATACAATATGATCCAACATTTGTTGCAAGGATTAATGAAAACCCAGAAAAACATAATCAGATCATTAAACTTAAGTATGATATTATTGATAAAATCATCATTTAAAAAAAAATACAATAATAATTAAGATAAATCCCAAATGGATTGTAAATAAAAAAGAAAAAAAATATAGAATATGTCTAGAATAAAATTCGAAATATCCGATTATATAAAACAATTAAGATTAAAAAAATAATAATACCTTAGGTATTCGTTAAAATAATTATACACATACCTACATGACGCTATAATTTACATTAATCCCATGCGGCTTTATCATTCATGTAGTCTAAGTTCTAAAAACTTCTAAACCTTATCCATCAAGCCAAAATAACTGATTACTTAATGATTTATGATCGGCATCGGGACCGTAAGACGACATGACATGACACGTCTATCTATGTACATATATACCTACACACTTGCGCTCAGCGCAGTTGTATCATAAACAATTGAAATCCGTTTAGCTACATTCTTGAAACTTTGTAATACTATAGAAGTATATGTAAATTATATTCTTATTTTAAATAAAATTTATTAGATTTACATTACAATATTACAAAACAAACCACAAAGCAGAAGAAAACACCAAACACCACTCCTAAAAGGAATGTCGAGCGACAATTTTCAGTAATCAAGAAACGTCTGAGCAAATTGCTTTAACAATAATAGCACAGAAGCATGCTAAGTGATAATTATATTATGTGCTCATGTGTTAATCCAGGGCGGAATTCACGCCATAAAAATTTCCCGAAGACCTCACTAAATTACTTTTATTTGCGTCAAGACGCTTTAATTTTGCACTCTCTTGATGGCTTTGTACAGCCCAGAAACCGCTCTGATGTGCTTCCATACGCGATAATTTAATAATGTTTTTACATATAATATATAAATTACTTTAATTACCTCTATTGAACAGATTCGTTCAGATATTCCGATCGAATCTGTCCAGTAGTGCTTTCTTTAATCTTTTCTTGTAGACAATTTTTTGTCACATCGTGGCAAGATCAGATAGAATCTGGTACACTATTTAATATTGCGGTTATTAGGTATTTTCGGGTAATAAATATTACAGGACAATTTTTGCACAAATCGAACTAGTCCCATGGTAAGCTTGCCAAGGCTTGTGTTATGAGTACTAGACGAAGATATATTTACTAGATAAACTTACTTATATACATAGAAAACATCGAAGACTCAGGAACAAATATTTATGCTCACCACACAAATATTAGCCCTTACCGGGATTTGAACCCAGGACCTTTAGCTTCGCAGGCAAACGTTACTCCCACTGAGCTAAACCGGTCGCCACGAATAGAGATTCAATATTGTCACAATAACCTCCAGTGCGGGTTAGCAAAATTATATTTATACTAGCTTCTGCCCGCGACTTCGTCCGCCTTAAATTCGTTTATCGCGGATGAGGGAATTGTTCCGGGATAAAAAGTAGCCTTTGTCCTTCCCCGGGACTCAAACTATCTCCATACTAAATTTCATCCAAATCGGTTCAGCGGTTTAAGCGTGAAGAGGTAACAGACAGACAAACAGACACACTTTCGCATTCAACTTCGTTGTCGGTGAAAAAGTCATTACCCCTATTTTTTTCTTCAGCTTAGTCGGGTAAAAAGTATCCTATAATATAAAACTATCTGTGGATACCTGTGTACCAAAAATAGTTGAAATCAGTTTAGCCGATTTGGCGTGATGAAGCCACAACGACACATACATAAAATCCAAAAAAATATATTTTTCGCTTCAGTGACCGCCAAATAGTCCGTTTCAATCATTAATTTGAAAATATCGGCAATGTATAGACATTTAATATTTACAACTATAGAATATTATAGATTATATGACCATTTTTTAAATTCCCAGGTCTTTATCAAAATCCTCGCCTCTCTATATGAAGCGCAACACCGAGCATGACCCGCCATACTGGCGCGGGCAGGTCTGGATCAACGTCAACTATCTCGCTCTCTCCGCGCTGAAACACTATGCGAGCGACGGGCCGTACGCGGCGCGAGCGAGACAGCTGCACGACAGGCTAAGGGATAATGTTGTCCGTAAGTACCTATCAAGGAACAATAACTCAGATATCCCGACCAGGTGTTATAACACCGCTCATTTTTAACACGCTTTTATTAGGTCGAGCTGTATGTAACTATGTAATGGAATCTAAGGTAACTAATTTAACCATCTTCCAAGGATCGTAGCGTCATGAAAATTGGCAGCTGTATGTAGTTCTGATGACAATACAATGATATGGTACTGTCGAACTGATCTGATGATGGAGCCGGAAGATATGAACTGGAACTTCATGATGGAACATAGAATGGATGATCATCATCAAATAGCTGTGTTTGGATTTGTTAGAAAAGTCTTGTAAAGCGTGTTTTTCTAGTGTTTTTTAAACTATTAATTTTTACAAGCTTTTATTTAACTTGCAATGTATGTATGTATGTAATGTTTGTTCGGGTGGAATCTTGCAAGTTAAATTTGACCTGCTTCCCGGATTCCAATTTAGCTAAAATTTGACATACTTGTATAAGTTTGGTGACGATGCTATAGTATGATACCATCGAGCTGATCTGATGATGGAGCAGGAAGATGGTCATAGGAATTATGTGATAAAATAACTCAATCCTACCGAGTTTGGGCTCTTTAGAATCATCTCGGTGAATAGTTGATGGATGTTTAAAGAAAAGTACAGTCTGCAATGAAAATTTGTCACAAAAAATATTTTTTTGACAGATTCTTATTTTAAATATAATTTACTCTATTGCTTGTTGGGATCTCAGATATCGCAAAATTTACCAACTTTCTAAAAGTGCATTTTGGTGAAAGTGGGTTAAAACAAGAGGAATGTCAATAGGTTAGTTTCCTGGGTAATAAAAATATTATTTTAATTAGTCCGACAATTAGTTTATAAAGAAATATTGGGCACGTATTATTTCTATTGTCAATCAAACAAAAAAATACATTTTGGCTACGGAACCATAAAAACAAAGGTGTCATTAGAAAGTTCAGAGTTCTTAAGTACTACTCCCATTTCGGTGTAGGAGGCATGCGTTAAAATCGTGACGCGTAAGTTACATCACTGCGATAACGCACCGTTTACGTATTTTGAGCAGCGGTGTGGTCAAGCCTTACGAGTCCCCAGCAAGCTCGGCCGAATTTCACCTTCCCATAAAAACGGAGTTTCGTTCTCATTTTAAAACTATGTGTTGGAGATTGTAACGAAACTTTGCATATACAATAACATGAGGTATATCTAGGCCTGTGACTAGTTTATATGGCACCAGTTTATAAAACAAAAGAAATATAGCAAAACCAAGTTTTGTATGATAAACTTAAATTCGCTATATATTTTTTACAATGTTATCTGAAGCTACATGAACTAATTACAGGCCTGCATATACCTTAACTTATTCTAAGTACAAAGAGCAAACTAGCTAGTCGTTTAAACATGAGAGCGTAACTACGTTTGTTTGGAGAACCGAGCTTGCCGGGGTCTCTTAAACCTTCAATATCTTCTCTTCAGGGAACCTTCTCTCCGAGTACCGCCGCACCGGCTACTTCTGGGAGCAGTATTCTGGTGAAGACGGAGTCGGCTCCGGCTGCCGACCCTTCACGGGCTGGACCGGTCTGCTCCCTCTCATCATGGCGGGCGAGTACTAACTCCACGCGCATATGACACCCTGGTACTTCGAGGCAGTTTGAGCACAAAACTTTAACGGAACTTATGTGATTTAGGTGAAAGAGACATGGAGTCTGAGGCGACTAGACATACTCATTTAAATAAAACAATTTAACGGATTATATCGCGTATATTATCTCATTTGAGTTCCCGACGTGTCGGAAGCTTTTCAGTTTTCCATGGTCACGGGCTGACTTAGAAAATATATATTTTCCTCTGTCAAAGTTACAATCAACTCAAATGAGATATACGCGATATAATCCGTTAAATTGTTTTATTTAAATGAGTAATAATCGCGGAAACAGAAAAAAAAGACTAGATATACTGTTTTACAGGGTGATCGATCCAAATGGGTCAGTAGGGATAACTCAGAAACTATGAAGATAGCGAAATCTGGTCTTAGGAACCATGGCGTCGATTTTAAATTTAATAATAATGGCATTCATTTTTTTTACTTTAGAGAGAATTGATCTTTGCATCCAGGAAAATGGCTACATTTTGAACATTTACTTAAATAAAATTATTATCTTATTTTTGAGTTTTTCTTTCAATTGTTTAACCAAGACTCCATTAAAAATGTGTTCCTTGTGACTTATGATTTGCACCATCAACAATAACTACGAAAAATCTTGCGGAATTTATAACATTGTTTACAGAGATTTTGACCAGGTTCGATTCTTGGTTATGTACGAGTTAAAAAAAAATGAATGCCATTATTATTAAATTTCAAATCGACGCCATGGTTCCTACGAACAGATTTCGCTATCTCTCATAGTTTCTGACTTCTCCATACTGACCCATTTGGATTGATCACCCTGTATACTGTGATCCATTAATATGATAAAAATTGTTGGATTTATTTCCAGGCAAGACTATACGTTCTATATTTCTCATGTCAGTACTGCAACGTATTTCATAAACTACAGTTGTGTAATGGATATTAAGAATTAATGGATCCGCGAAAGTCTTGGTCAGATGTGACAATAAATTGTGCTCACATGCGCATATTTTCGTACACTTTCCACAAAAAATTGTATATATATCAGCGGCGTGGCGTGAAAAATTTGGTTAGTAAAGCCGGAGCAAAAAAGGAAATACCTACATTAACGAAAAAGCCTTCTCGAAATAAAAGCTGCGTGTTGTATGCATCGCCTTGCCGTTAGTGTTAACCAACTTCGGCACCTTCACCATACTTGACATCACTAACGTATTCTATTACTACCGAATTGGTGCAATGATATCAAACTACGAATTATGTTTCTCAATTTGAACATGTTTGCGATCTGAATTCGTCAGATTATTGATATCCGGAAAGCC
Organism: Hedya salicella; assembly: GCA_905404275.2. NCBI lineage: Eukaryota > Metazoa > Arthropoda > Insecta > Lepidoptera > Tortricidae > Hedya > Hedya salicella. The sequence continues at coordinate 48,453,221 of FR990097.1, read as the reverse complement.
GGTTCGATTCCAAACACTTCCCGAATCCGAAAACAAAAGACACGGGAAACAAAATAATATGTTAATTTTACAACTCAGGCCACTATATTTTTACATATAACACTTTTCGCTTCTAATCAATTTTTAAATCGGGGCGAGCACGCGGCTCTCATTACATCCTTTTTGTGTTCAAACGATACTTGAGTTTGAAAAACATGTATCGAGCAAGAAATCGACAACACAACACAAACCTTTTTCATTAAATAATCGCTTTATACGAACACAACACTTCTTTATACAAACAGAAACACACACTCGAGAAACTAGTTAATAATTTTTCACTGGTTAAGATAGCAATTAAACAAAACTTAACTAAAAGACCAGGAATTTAGGAGAAAAATACATAAATCTCTTGTTTTCTGCACTGAGGTGCGAGTGCGACGTTAATATGAATTGAATTTTGTATATATATTTTTTTATTTTACTATTTTTTTAACTGGCAAGTCTTTTTAGTGGAATTGTGGAAAATGATTTCTTAAAAAGTGAACCGTAAATGCTTAGAATTAAGGTTTAATTTTCAATGAAGCTCATAATATTGTAGTTAAAATCCCCTAACATTGGGATGAAAGCAAGTGTTTTTAAAAATGAACCGTAAGTGCTCAAGCGGAATGTTTAATTTTCAATGAAGCTCATACTAACAAGCCCGTTTTTACCGTCTTATACGCCTACTTACTTTACGCAGCATAATGCGTATGTGTGCAAGTTTTTTAATGTGTGCGGCGCCCACTCGCGCCTGGGCCAGACGCAAAATTATTAACTTAAATAACTCGTACAGACGCGGATTGCGCGCGCGACTTGAATTATTGATTGACAAGCTATTGTCTAAATGAGATGTGATGATTTAATAAATATGCCTATATTTTTTATTATAAATTGTATACTTTAGTTCAGGTTACAAGGTGTTGATAATACTTGAAAATGTTTAGGGAACCCGATGGGAATCGAGTTGTATGGACGTCACGCCACTGATATATATATATATATATATACTAGCTTCTGCCCGCGACTTCGTCCGCCTTAAATTCGTTTATCGCGGATAAGGGTACTTTTCCGGGATAAAAAGTAGCCTATGTCCTTTCCCGGGACTCAAACTATCTCCATACCAAATTTCATCCAAATCGGTTCAGCGGTTTAAGCGTGAAGAGGTAACAGACAGACAGACAGACAGACACACTTTCGCATTTATAATATTAGTATGGATATATATAATAGAAGTTTTTCGGGTGAACGCCGGACCGTCATCATCTCCTGCATCTCCTGATGATGCCTCGTAGCGAGGCGAAACACGTGTCGAGGATTATACTGTCTGGTGGTGGTTTGTTGCATCCGTATTTTTTTGTGAAAACTACATGAAAATGACGACACGTTTAGCTCAGTGGATTGCACAACGGCCTACGAAGCTGGCGGTCCCGGGTTCGAATCCCGGCCAGGGCAAGTGTTTGTGCGATGAACACAAATGTTTGTTCCTGGGTCTTGGATGTTTTCTATGTATTTAAGTATTATAATTTATCTATATTTTATGTATATCGTCGCCTAGTACCCATAATACAAGCTTTGCTTATTGTGATATAGATACAAATCAAAGCGCAAAGAAAAATACGATTGCTCTCGCCCGTGGTCACACCAGGACTCGAACCCGGTACTTCCTGATTACGCGTCAGGCGTGTTACCCTTTCACTAGCGAGCACTGTGACGTACGCATCGAATTTATCTATCCGCCTTGACCCCTGTACCTATTTTTATTGAAAAGTATTTTAACCTTAGGTATTTTAAGCTTTGCTTAGTTTGGAACTGGGTCGATTTGTGTAAGATTGTCCCCGATATTTATTTTATTTTATTTTAAATATGCGCATGTGAGCACAATTTATTGTCACATCTAACCAAGACACTTTCGCGGAGAAGTAAAGGGACTGTAATCCATTAATATGATATGACATACCACAAAGTAACGCCTGAATCTATCAATTGATATTAAGAAGATATGGAGACTGATATATCAGTACATCACATTATTTACTGATCGTGTAATCTAGTATTTATAACAAACTCCCGTTACTTAATTAAGAAATCTAGATTTTCGTGATAAATATTGTCATCCACCAATACACTAGACGATCAATAAATATCGGTAGATCACAGTATTTTTTTTACGTCTTAGCCTTATAGAATCGCTTAATACTTCTGTCAAATTGACAACATTGACAAGCGTCACGTTGTTAAAAGTGACAAAACATGGTGATTTAGAGCCTTAGTGATTTACTTGAGACGGTTACGTATGTTAAGATTAAAAGATAGGTACAGTGGACTAGCTAAAGAAAAACCGGCCAACTGCGAGTCGGACTCGCGCACCGAGGGTTCCATACAAAATATACGCTACAAACGGCCGTCTCTGAAAATCCAGTGTTAGCAGAGCCCTACTCCTAAGCAAAATGCACGCGGTGTTCGATCATTTTATATTGGTTACTGACATAGGCAGACAGACATAAAATTATACTGTTTTTAGTATTTTTTCGTATAGCGGCAACAGAAATACATTATATTGAAAATTTCAACTGTCTAGCCTCGTGATAGACGGACAGACAGACAGACAGCGGAGTCTTAGTAATAGAGTGTTTTACTCTTTGGGTACGGAACACTAAAAATAAGAAAGTACTACTTGTATGTAGCAGTATCGAATCTGTACAGGACTAGTTGTTCTGTGATCTGTCGACCCCGCGAGTTTTTCAACCCCCATATCTCCGCCATTTTGAAAAACATCCAAATATCGAATAGACACAATAAATCCATACAATTATCGGACATGCTCACAAAATTTGACAAGAATCGGCTTAGAAATGAGATCGTGTAGATGTAATTCTGTACACAACAATAAGAAGTAGTGAAGATTTTTAGCTATAGGACTGGTTAAGAGTCCCCAGCAAGCTCGGCCGAATTTCACCTTCCCATATAAACGGAGTTTCGTTCTCATTTTAAAACTACGTGTTGGATTGTAACAAAACTTTGCATATTCAATAACATGAGGTATATCTAGGCCTGTAATTAGTTTATACGGCTCCAGTTTATAAAACAAACTTAAATTCTCTGTATTTTTTTTTACTATGCTATCTGAAGCTACATAAACTAATTACAGGCCTTCGATACCCTATTCGGTTTGTTTTATGGGCATCCTCACAATATATCTTATATTCGTCTATCACTATATCACTATTTAGGGATATGTATATACAGCTATTAAGAAAGTTAATGATGTCAATCACTTATAATAGGTAGGCATAGTTGAATTTACGGAATTATGGTTGCGGGTTGTTATATGAAATCAAAATTGACTTTTCATCGGGTAATCAGTATAATATTAGTAAATATAATATCATACACAATGACGAAATTGCTCACTTGCTTGACCGTTTAATTGAGACGTCCCTCGAGGTAAGGTACGGGGTTTGACGGGATTACCCCGTGCGACGACCAAGTTAAATGGTCGGCATATATAAATACTAAATATCTATAGTTCTATACGTTTCGGCATGACTTTTACCTGTACAAACATCACATAGTTAATCACGTTGACTTGTGAGATAGTGTGTTCAAATAGAACTCATTAATGTTATTTAGAGTCGATTTCACCAACGTAGTATAAGCGATAGCAACGTAGTTTAAGTTAATTAATGCTTTCTTATTCCAATAAGGGTCAATTTCACCGACGTAGTATAAGCCTTATTCCAATAATAAATCATTAATTACACGTGAGTAAACTCATTGTACGTTTCACCAATAATTAACGTAAATATAAAATGTCTAAACTAGAGAATAATCTTACACCGCCAATTTCGGCTGAGTAAACTGTTACATGTAGATTAGTATTGTGATTGTCACTGTCAAGTGAATTCAATACTTACTTCACAATTGATGTATTACTCGAATACATTTAAAAAATAGGCAGCACCATTGCTCAAGCATGGAACAAATTGTCTATCTTACTTGGGTGCATTACGATTTCATTCAATTCATTCGTTCAACGTTACTTAGTAACTATGCGAGAGGTTATTATCCGTAGACTAGCGTGGTGAAATGGAAATAAAGTTAACCATTGAGTAAATCGTTAGATTTAGTTTATACTGGGTTAGCCAATCTCGTGTAAATTGATTGTTGGTGAAATTGGCCCTTAGACGTAGATTAGTATTGGCATTGTCACTGTCAAGTAAATTTTACAATTTAACTATTTATTACCCGAACAAATTAAAAAAAATATTTAGCACCACTGCTCAAGCATGGGATAAACTGTCTGTCTTACTTGGGTGCATTACGATTTCATTCAATGCATTCGTTCAACGTTACTAAGTAACTATGCGAAAGTATGTTATCCGTAGAATAGCGTGGTGAAATGAAAATGAAGTTAACTATCGAGTAAATTGTTGGATTAAAGTTATACTGGGTTAGCCACTCTGGGTATATTGATTGTTGGTGAAATCGGCCCTTACAAGTAGTAACCATCTTTTGCATTTATTTGTATAGTATAGAGATGTGAAATTGGAGGATCGCGATTCGAGTCATTTCTCTAGTGAATCTATGCCTATAGGATACACTGACTTTGTTCTGATGATCTCAAAGGTATATTCGCCTCAGGGCTTATTTTCTTTGCCATATGGTCCACCGTCTTGATTCGTCATCATTCCTATGTCTGTGCATTTTATTCGGGAAGTCTCCAAATGTTTGGAATGACATAGGCAGGCTATGTCAAATTCTGCCTACCCTAACTAAAAACCCTATGCACGCCACTGTTCCTATGTTGTCACCTCCTTACTCGTCTACATTCTCATGTCGTCAATTTGCTAACTAAATTCCTATATGGACCAATTTGATATTGTCATCTTCATCAATTTCCTAACTCTTCACATTTCTATATGGTCTAGCAGTGGCGTGCGGGCATTGCCTACCCTTAACGACCATGGCTCCATACAGGCACAGAAAAACTGCCTACCCTAAAGCCCTGAACGACCATGGCTCCATACAGGCACAGATAAACTGCCTACCCTGAAGCCCTGAACGACCATGGCTCCATACAGGCACAGAGAAACTGCCTACCCTGAAGCCCTGAACGACCATGGCTCCATACAGGCACAGATAAACTGCCTACCCTGGAGCCCTGAACGACCATGGCTCCATACAGGCACAGATAAACTGCCTACCCTGGAGCCCTGAACGACCATGGCTCCATACAGGCACAGAGAAACTGCCTACCCTAAAGCCCTGAACGACCATGGCTCCATACAGGCACAGAGAAACTGCCTGCCCTGAAGCCCTGAACGACCATGGCTCCATACAGGCACAGAGAAACTGCCTACCCTAAAGCCCTGAACGACCATGGCTCCATACAGGCACAGATAAACTGCCTGCCCTGAAGCCCTGAACGACCATGGCTCCATACAGGCACAGAGAAACTGCCTACCCTGAAGCTCTGAACGACCATGGCTCCATACAGGCACAGAGAAACTGCCTACCCTGAAGCTCTGAACGACCATGGCTCCATACAGGCACAGATAAACTGCATACCCTGAAGCCCTGAACGACCATGGCTCCATACAGGCACAGATAAACTGCCTACCCTAAAGCCCTGAACGACCATGGCTCCATACAGGCACAGAGAAACTGCCTACCCTGAAGCCCTGAACGACCATGGCTCCATACAGGCACAGAGAAACTGCCTACCCTGAAGCCCTGAACGACCATGGCTCCATACAGGCACAGATAAACTGCCTACCCTGAAGCCCTGAACGACCATGGCTCCATACAGGCACAGAGAAACTGCCTACCCTGGAGCCCTGAACGAACATGGCTCCATACAGGCACAGATAAACTGCCTACCCTGGAGCCCTGAACGACCATGGCTCCATACAGGCACAGATAAACTGCCTACCCTAAAGCCCTGAACGCCCATGGCTCCATACAGGCACAGAGAAACTGCCTACCCTAAAGCCCTGAACGACTATGGCTCCATACAGGCACAGAGAAACTGCCTGCCCTGAAGTCCTGAACGACCATGGCTCCATACAGGCACAGAGAAACTGCCTACCCTAAAGCCCTGAACGACCATGGCTCCATACAGGCACAGATGAACTGCCTGCCCTGAAGCCCTGAACGACCATGGCTCCATACAGGCACAGAGAAACTGCCTACCCTGAAGCTCTGAACGACCATGGCTCCATACAGGCACAGATAAACTGCATACCCTGAAGCCCTGAACGACCATGGCTCCATACAGGCACAGATAAACTGCCTACCCTAAAGCCCTGCACGACCATGGCTCCATACAGGCACAGAGAAACTGCCTACCCTAAAGCCCTGAACGACCATGGCTCCATACAGGCACAGAGAAACTGCCTACCCTGAAGCCCTGAACGACCGTGGCTCCATACAGGCACAGAGAAACTGCCTACCCTGAAGCCCTGAACGACCATGGCTCCATACAGGCATAGAGAAACTGCCTACCCTGAAGCCCTGAACGACCATGGCTCCATACAGGCACAGAGAAACTGCCTACCCTGAAGCCCTGAACGACCATGGCTCCATACAGGCACAGATAAACTGCCTACCCCGAAGCCCTGAACGACCATGGCTCCATATAGGCACAGATAAACTGCCTACCCTGAAGCCCTGAACATGTTGTTCCATTCTTTAAATTTGTTTTTTATCTCAAATATATTTTTCGAACTGCTTATGCTTATAGCTTGGTGCGACTTGTTTATGATATCCTCATGATAAGTTAACTTCACGTTGTTCATTATAAGTTAGCTTCGAAATGGGAAACTCGTTCCCATTTCGTCTAGCTACAAGATGGGTAAGCACAGTTCCCATTTCATAGCTAGCTGCCGAATGTGGCTACGAGATGTTAAACTCGTTCCCATTTGGTCTAGCTACAAGATAGGAAAGCACAGTTCCCATTTCATAGCTAGCTACCAAATATGGCTTCGAGATGGATCGTTCCCATTTGGTCTAGCTACGAGATGGGAAAGCACAATTCCCATTCTGTAGCTAGCTACTAAATCTGGCTACGAGATGGGTCTTAAGGGAAATTAGGAGGAGTAGCACTGTGAACAGAATAGGAATGTGGACAAGTCAGGGCTGACGATATGGCATTGTGGACGGAAGGTTGTGGACGATTTAGGAATGTGGAGTGTGTCCTGAAATGTACGAGTTATATGCGATGAGGCATTTGTAACGAATATTGGCTGATTTAATGGATTACCGAGTAACTCTAAGTAAGGAAGTTATTATACGAATTTGTTATTTATTATTTGTGTAAATATTAATAAATTGTTACTTACAAAAATTATTTTATTTGTTTTAATATCGGCGCCCCAGGATCATTCTACAGGTCTAACGCTTAACCGAGTCTGTACCTGCGGTATGGGAGCGGTGCGGGAGGGGTGACAAGTGACGTAACATGACGTGTCCTAACTGTCTCGCTATACAAGCCTGACCCCCGACTATTACGCGTCGTTTGACGTTGCGTAAACACTCCCCTCCCGTACCTAAGGTATAGACTCAGTTATGCATTAGCCCTATAACAAGCCGTTATGGAGTTCCTTTTTTGAGACGTTGATTTTTGAGACGTTTAATTTGAAACGACGGTACGTACCCCTCCCCGGGGAAGTTTATCGCTTTTAACCCTTCGTATGCTTAGACAAGGATCCGCGCAGAGTATTTCAACTCTATGTTGAGATTGTATTTAGCTTCAATTTTATGAGCAAATTTTTGACATCGCATACGAGGTAAGCTGTGTCGAGAGTTTCTTATCGGATCATCTTCGTTCGCGGAGAAGAAACTCAACCCCTCATTTTTTTCAGTGTAGTCGGGTAAAAGTATCCTATAACCATCTGTGGATACCCAGCTACACGTGCATGAAAAATTGTTGAAATCCGTTAAGCCGATTTGGCGTGATGAAGCCGCATCCACATACAAGACAGTGATGTTAGGAATCTTAACATCACTGTCGGTAAATTGACGAAAAGGAAACGAGGAATTATCCCCTCCAGCGGCATACGGCAGAATCGGTTTTCGGCAGAGTCTTGATTGGACAGATTCGGCTTTGGCCAGAATCGTCTTATGGCAAAAAAAGGACACTCAAATGAAAAAAATAATGTAATTAACCTTTATTTACAAACAACTAATGGATAAAAGTTATTACTTAATTAACATTTAGTACATTATTCTGTACGCTTTACAACAGCGAGTCGTCTCAAACAATCTAATATACTAAAGTCACCATCTAATAAACCTGCTAATATATTTTCTATTTTTTCATTTTTTCTCATGACTGCTAATCTTCGTGACTGTTGTTTGTTGCCCGTTTCAAATCTTTTTAATTTTTTTTCTTGAAATATAGCTTCTTTTTCCAATAATTTGATGAAATTATATATAGAAGGCTTTGGGGGAATCCTTGAATTAATTCTTCTATGCCATCCTTCGACAGCATTCGTGGTTCTAAATTTTTCATTATGACAGCTAAAAATATCGGATGTGATTTTTTCCATCCATTGTTTTTGGAAATAATCGTTAAATTTAATAAAGTTCTCAGTTTCAGGTCCTAAATAAAACAGGTCGAAATAGCCTTCCGGGATCATATTGGGGGGAAGTAATGCTAGTTGAGTATATAAAAGTGTCATATTAATTTTTTCCGTATCTACTTCCACGGTAACTTTTTCGAAACCAATTTGCTTGCTCATTTTCCACACTGCATTTGTGAAGTGGTAATAACAACCACTAATTTTAGCTATAGGGAATACGTTTTTCAAAGCATTTATTGTTGCTAATTCAAAATCACACTTGTATTCATCAACCGTTACTGAAAATTGTTCTTTTAAAATCGTAAATAGTCTTTCGTAAGTCGCTTGGCTCTTGTTGGGTAACAGGGCATAAATCATAGGTATGAAATTTACCGTGTCATCATTTCGGGACATATCAATATGCAAGGTGTATAATTGATAGAATAATCTAGGAACAACCCTAAAAGTTCCGTCACCATAAAACTTATTACAACTTTTGAAGTACGTTTTTGCTAATGGAGTTCCAAAAATTAATATTTTTTCATCGTCTCCGTCATCATACAAGAAAAAGTTTTTCACGAGTTCATCTGGTAGTCTTAGATCAGCCAGACTTTTGCACGTAAGTTTATCCAAATGCAAAAATCTTTTCCTTGCGTTATTTAGCATGTCCTTTTTTGACTCGTATGTAGGTATATTTTCAACATGCAAGTAGTGTTCGGTGTTGTGCATGAAGTCTTCAAATACTTTAGGTATAGGATCCAAATTTACACATACCTGTTTTTTGCACTCATCCATAATTTCATCAACTTTGTTACGAATTGCGTCAGGTATACAAGAATGTTTCGCCTCTCTCAAAATTTTGTTTTGGAAATCTAATGTGATTGAAGTGTTGCACTCACTTTTATTGAAACAACGCCAGTTTGTTGTGCCGGACTGGTTTTTCATGATGAAATTATATCGATGACCAGCATGAAGGAGTACTGGCTTACCTCTCTTGCTCTTAATAAATTTCAAATCTTGACTGTTACACGAGCCAGCTAAATCCATTTTAGTTCATTATATTGCACAGAAGATCAATCGTACACAATAAAATTAGTAATTATGAAGCAATGACAGCCGTATTATTTTATGTCATTGATAAGAAGAGGTCATTATCGATGATAGACAAAAGAGGTCTCATGCACTTGCACTTTAGTACCTAAGTAGTGTAGTATTCATATACAATAATAAATAAATAAAATGAACCTACCCATTGTCATATATACCTAAAACCCAGACATTATTTAATATTTTGTGGAACTGTACTTCTGCCATAAGACGATTCTGGCCAAAGCCGAATCTGTCCAATCAAGACTCTGCCGAAAACCGATTCTGCCGTATGCCGCTGGAGGGGAATTATCAGGACGGGAAAAGCACTAGAGGAAACGGAGTGATAAAGGATACCGGTGATAATAGGAACAAGCAGGTCACGGTGAGGAGGGATCGTGTTACAGCACCGGTATTCGACGTTATTCTCATAATGAGAACATTATACGGATTTTATTACCGTACGAGGTTGAGGGAACTTAGTACCTACGGTAATAAAGTTTCGACAGAAAAATAAAACAACGAAGTACTCACAATGAATAATTACTTTAATCTGGTAATTTTTTACTGTAAGTAAAATATATTCTATGATATTTCAGTCGTCCAGAACATTGGTGATATCTTATCAAAACACCATACATTTCTAAATACAGAGAATTTTCTACCATTTGTATTCCAAAAGTAACAACGATTTCGTCACTATTCTTTTATCTTTTATACCATACCAAGATGATTTCATCATTTATAATAACCTATAAATATAATCTAAGCCATTAATAGTACATTATGTATCAAGGGCGGTATAGATGGAGTTACAAACGAGAATTTGTTCGCACTTGCGCAGGTAAATCCACAATACTACTAGAGTTGTCCAAAAAACGGGTTTTCAAATCGAAAGCCATTTACGTAATACATGATCTTCTTATACATTTGTATAATTAGTTCCACAATTGTCATAAAGTCCAGTGAATTAAATACTTTTGGGTACTGTATCAAAACAGTTGAAATATTTAAATGTACAGTCGCCAGCAGATATATCGCAGCAAACAACATGGTCACAAATATCTGAACCCGACTCTATTGTCAAGGCGTTAGAGTGCATGTCCAGATATTTTTGACCACCCTGATATGTACAGATATATTTGACTAAAGCTGCAAATATTAACCCGTCGACAGTACAACTGGTAGAAACCCCTCTGCTAACTAAACAAAATATTAAATATATAACACCACATGTTAATCAAAATCACAATAATAAACTCAAAAAACATACACCGACGAGGTAAAAAAGTTTTTTTTTTCACATTTTCGTTTTTCTCCCTATCTATAGATAATTTGAATTTGATAACCTACTTAAAAGCTAAATTTACAATGTTTAAATGATTTTTTTTTCTCATTTTTTGCTTATTCTTGATTACAAAAACCTCACTGAACGCGGGCCTGCCGCTTGTTATATTTACAATTCATATAATATCGATATTTATATCCATAAGTCATTTATACAATTATTATTTCCTGATCAGGACTTCTGGTCATTAGCTTGATAAACGACAACACAAAGTAAAAACTGTCTAGAGCTCTAGAACCTCCTCTTATTGAAGTAGGTTAAAAAAAATCTAGAATCTCTGATCAAGACACAATTCTCACAAGCACAATCCGGGACCGTCATTAAAACTACATTGGCATAACTAGAAATGTAAACAAAATGAACCTACAACTAGAACACAGGCAGTGTTAATATCACATACGAACAGACAAACATATTTACACGATTAACTTATTATTAAAAAAAAATATTAATAATCGTTGTGACGGTACAGAAGCGACACGGCCTACGGACCGGATTACCGGTAATAGGTAAGATGACTGGGTATGAAAATCAAAATTCTAATTTGTCCGTCTGCTAAATAATAAAAAAATATTGGACACGTATTATTTGCTTTTTCAAAATAATAAAAAAATACTCAGATAAATCCCATTAAAGTTTATGAGAGGGGGCTCGTGACTCGTGACGTCACTCCTAGGTAAAATTTGTACTTTTTTTTTGATTACGTAAAAAAAGAAAAAATACGCGTCCAATACTTTTTTATTAATGTACAAGACGGATTAATTAATAAAATTGAATCATCATCCGTATTATAGAAATTCATATATTCTCCAAATATAATTTGTCAAAACTCTTGAACCGTAAACTTTTCAGGAATTTGTAAAATGCGGTTTCGTGAAAAAATCTATTATGCTATAAAATACCGGTAAGTTTGTATGAAAATGTTACCGGTATTCAGTCTCTGATTGAGAATATGTAAATATCATAAATCATGAAAGTTGTATGAAACAACCCGTCATAAAATGTCATAATATACATGATTATATATCCTCTATTCATCCTTACTTTTCCTAAATAGTAAACAATTGTAACCTAAAAATATGAATTTAATGCCAATACCAGCTGTTTTTTCGCAAGGAAATAAATTTAATGTATGAAGTTGGCAACGTGACACTAAAAATATTAATACCTGTTACTTACTTTATTTACGAGAAAAAAAGAGCAAGATAAAAATGGTGTTACCTTTAGGTTAGAATGTTGCCTACTATTTAGGGTAAGTAAGGATCAAAAAACTATAGAAGAGTTGATACTGTAATCGACCCCGGCAATGCCAAAGGATTATAATTTCAGCCGTTTTATTTGGGCTGTTTTAAATATTTTTATTAAATTATTGAATTAAATGTTACTATAGTACCGGCGTCGCTTCAAATACTACACATTGATAATTATGAAACAATTATACTAACTTAAACTCTAAACTGAGTACAGTTCAGATATTATATCCTTGACCGTTTAACTTAGTCCTCGCCCGCGGTAAGCGGGGCGTGCCTACAGATGTGCAAGTTGCACAAACTTTCCAAAAGGTTAGGAAATTCTCGGAAACTTACGCAAGTACACACGGTAATAGTTACCTAGAGCCGAAGGAATACCAGACGCTACCATTAGTATCTATCATCCGGTTTATGGAGGTGGTAGCACAAGCCATTGAGAAGGAAGAAGGGGTAATTACACAAAAGATCCCACTAGGTCGAAGCGTATCCGTAAGGACCCCTAAATTTGTAAATTTTACTATTACAAAGTTGTAAAAGGAAATGTCTGTATAGACAGCTTCAAAAGTAGCTTAACACTTGTACTCTGCCACCGTATTAAAATGCTCTACTTTTGAGGCTGACTGTACATTGAAGATATTTTAAAAAAAGTGATCTTTAAAGGTGACTAAATTGATTTTATAAAATACTTTGTGTTTATATGTGTCGTCGTGTCTTCAAAACGGCTAAACGGGTTTCGACTATTTTTGGTACACAGGTAGCTGTGCATTCCCAGATGTTTATAGGATACTTTTTACTCAATTACGCTGAAGGAAAAAGAGGGTTTTGACTTTTTTCTCCTCCGCGATCAAAGTTACGGCCACCCTCTCTCTAGTAATAAAATAAGATTCTGTGCATCAGTAGATATGGCGATAAAGGGGGACGCCCGCACCTCTCTTACCACAGGCGACGTCTGAGTTTCACGGTCGGTCTATAAAATCTGAAAATTCACTTTTCATTAAATTATTTCGTCTCACTTTATATACCAACGATTTTCTCAATAAATGTAATTACAACGCATCTTTGCCACGATCAATGGTTAACAAATCTTTATTGATTTAAATAAAACAATTTAACGGATTATATCGCGTATATTATCTCATTTGAGTTTCCGACGTTTCGGAAGCTTCAATTATTATTAGCTTAATTTGTTTTATTTAAATGAGTAATAATCGCGGAAACAGAAGAAAGTATTAAATCTTTATTGGATATAAATTCACAATTTTACGTGACTTTAAGCATGTTTAATTTTTATTGAAATATATAAATGTTATAGGGGGCGAACGAGCAGACCGGTGGCCTAATGGTAAGCGATCACCGCCCCCCGTAGACACTTGCATCACTAGAGGAGTCAGAAGTGCGTTGCCGGCCTTTCAGGCGGGAACATGCTCTTTTCTTGAAGGATTGAAGGTCGCATCGGTCCGGAAATACTGCAGGCGGCAATTTATTCCACAGATCACACGTGCGAGGCAGGAAATTTCTCGAAAAACGCACAGTTGTGGACTGCCAACCATCTAAGTTTGTAACATCTTTAGATACAAACTTAAAGCATAAGACACACTCGGGACCAAAGAAAACGGGCAGTTTGTATGTTTTTTTATACATAATGTACTGTCCCAGAAATTTGTCTACCACTTTTCGATTATATTTAGCGTGTATTAACCCCCCGCATGCGGTAGTGCAAATCAATTAAACCCTAAGTTAAAATTTAATTTAGTTTCAATTTGATTGGCAAATTTTTGACAAAGCAAACGAGGGGTTAAGCTTCAAAACTCGGAGTCTAATTTCTTAGCCTATCATACCCCATTTTTACTGACTTTATACTGACAAGTAACTTTGTAGAAATATTTGAAGCTCTTAATTCGACTTTCCGATTTTACATAATCAAAATCGTTGGTATACAAAGTTAACTCCCAAAAATTCTTATTACTAAGTAACTATAGGCACAGGCACAACTAGAGTTAGGTTTATTACAAAAAACAACATAATTTACAAGAAAACCGCGGCACGTGAGCGCTGACCTTGACAAATAATATCCATTCTATACTATTATAAAGCTGGAAAAATTAAATGTCTGTACATTTCTTTCTTTTCTTTCTTTCTTTCATTGAAGATTTTTTCATAAAACCAAGTGAAGCGGGATATTTGAATTCCTGTTTTATATAGGTATATAATATTAGGGTGGGTAGAGAATTTTCCGTTGAAAATTTTATTTTAATAATAATAATAATAAATAAATAATAATAAAATATAATTTATTGCCAAGAATGAGTTACAGTATAATTTGCCTATGACCTCCACCCTAGGCAAGGCCTGTCTCGTGGGGTCAATGTCTACAGTTACCATATGGAAGTAATTAACCTTACGCTGCTTCAATTTATTTCAAAATGAATGAGAATCCCATGAGTGATTCTGATTGTGCACCGTGCAAACTGATTACCTATATGGACCTGGTTGTATGTGTGGTGTGTGTGAGATTTTTAAGAAGCCCTATGGAGGTGTTCAGCTTCGGCGTAGCCAAGGGATTGCAGCCAGCGTGATACTTTGACTTTGGACTTTCAGACAAGCTTTTACTCTACAACTTTTTGAGACGATTCTGAAGAGCCCGAACTCGGTTGGACTGTGTTATTTTATTACAGAGTTCCTATGACCACCTTCCTGCTCCATCATCAGATCAGCTCTATGGCATCATAATATTGCACTGTCACCGATCTTATATAAGTGTGCCAAATCTTGGATCAATCAGAAATCAGGAAATGGGTCAAATTTAAGTTACAAGATTTGAACCAAACAAACAAACGGCAAGTTAAATAAAAACTTAACAATAAGTTTAATTTTTTATGCTTCACAGCGAAAATTCTGTATCGTCATTAAATAAGTGTATTATTTTTAACATTTGGAATTGATCTCCTGCCTCCGGATTCACTTTAACCTTTTCTACGGACATAGGACGAGCGCACTGAGTGATTTTCAATTTATATAATTTTTTTCACGATTTTGTTCTGAAGTTACGGTAATTTAGTTTTGAACGTATGTTATGCCTAAAGAATCCAATGAAGATGTAAAAAAAACACAAAAAGTATAGCTTTTTTTTAAGGTAAAGTTGCGATAGCTCAGTTGTTCAGAGCACAACTGCGTTAGAGAGGTCGCAGATTCAAATCTCGCTTGCAATTTAGTAGGTCGCATTGATTTTATTCATTTACAATCGAAGTCTGTGTTCATTTTTTTAAGGTGTTAGTGGATTATTTCCAGGTCATAATAATTCTATGTTTCCATAGTCTCAAACAATCTTCATACAAAATTTCATCAAAATGGGTTCAGCGTAAACGTAACAGACAGACAGTTACTTTCATATTATATTAGGATGGAAAAAATAAAAAATGTGCTCAAGGTCACCGCTCAAAAACGCGCCGGCACATTAAAAAGCTACTTCCCTACTTACATCGAATCACAAATCCTTTATTTCATATATATCAGTCATAGTTTAAAAATAAAATAGTATTTCCGTCGCGAAGCACGCGTCGAATTTGTTTAATTTGAGTAATTGTTTAACTAAAGCTCTAAATCTATGGCTTTTTGATAAACAGCCAAAACAGATCTAACAAAACACATTTTAACGTAAAAAAATAGTAAAAAAAAAACATCAAATCACGAAAAGATATTCGCAAATATAAGCGTGTTTACAATTGCGCGTTAAAATATACAAATTGACAACTAAAATAGAAATTCAGATAGACTATTAGTTACATTATTACATCAGCTTGCACTATGTTATTTACTACATAATATTTATAGTTAACCGACACGCATGAAGAACAATGACAAGTGACACATCCAAACATTAAGGGGGTTGGGTCCTGAAGGCCTTACTTGCATGTAGCCTTGGCATTCAAAACGTCTCAGTAGCACACTGACCAAGTATGCAAAATGCCATGATTACAAAATGGGGAATGAATGAAATTTTTCAAAAATCTTGAAATTTTTATCACGACACAACAAAACTCGGGCTTAATCGCGTATAAATATGATTTAGCCCCAATTAAGCCCCGTTTTGTTGTGTTGTGATTATGAGTGAAGATCGTGTAAGTTTAAATCAATATCTTGAAATTTTGTTTATAGGTAGGAATAAGCCTCCTTATTGTCAGAAAAAATAGAGATTTTTCTGTGGCTTAGAAAAAAATAAAAACATGAAAAGGTGTTGGTGGGCATATACCTGCCTTATACGGTACGTCAAGAAATTGGATACATCTCTTGTTAGTAGACTGTACAGCAGTGGCGTGGTCCATACAAGCTGATTCCCACCGGGTTGCCCCAGGAAAGGCTTATAACCACCTTTTTCTTTAAATATGAGTAAATAAATACGCTTCGGTTGCCCTTGTAATTTTCCCGACGCCACGCCTCTGCTGTATACTGAGCATTAATAGTCTCTAGCATCCGAAGTGACAAATATATTGTAACACATCCTTATTTTTATATAAAAAATACTTGATGATATATTCCGCGCTTTAGATGCTACATATTTGATGCTGACTGTAGCGTATGGATGTGTCATCTCGACACTATCACCAGTTTCAGTCTCACCCTGATCTCACATTCAAAGTCACTATTAACTAGATATACTAATTCACTTACACATTAAAATGTCCACTGACAGGTAAAACACTTCGCATTCCGTAAACTGCCAAATTGTTGAATTCACATTGATATGTTCACCTGAACCTCGTTAAAACGTTACAATCCTTGGACTTTCTCTTATTATACAGGGTGACATAAGAGTCGCGATCAGAAACGACAAGGCGTGAAGAAGTGAGAAACTATACAGGTGGAATCTAAGTGATACAAAAGGCCACTTTCAGTGTCTACTCATAATTACGATTGAGAAGTCTCGAAAAGTATGTTTTTGTATCTCATTTTAGATTTCACCCGGTATGATAAAGACTGCCGTTCTAATATTGATAAGGTAACTTGTGCCAGATTGTAAAAAAATAATAATATCGTAATCCCAATAATATTATAAACGTGAAAGTTTGTATGTATGTACATTCGTTTTAATTTTAAAAACTACTGAACGGATCTCAACGAAACTTTCTTGTAATTTTGTTAAGACATCAGAATAACGAATAGGCTATAAATATATAAACAAATGACCTGATATTGACAGCTATCTTCTAAATTTATCTTTCTAATCTCTACAGACCAAAGTAAAAATGTATAGTCGATTGTCGTGAACAAATGTCACTTTCAGTATTTAAAAAATATAACTAAGAACAACATGACATAAAAATAAACTATTTGTAGATACTGTGTCCATGTAAAGCGAACGACCGAAAAAAAATCCTCTGGCAAGCTTAAAACCCGATTCTGATGCCGCAAAAACATTTTCTGATCACGCCTTCGATTTCGCCCTGTATGATAAAGTACTTGTGACGGGAATCGCAACTTGCCGTTCCTTACGATTGTCGACCAGCGACTTTCCAAGCTGCTCACGGTAAGTGCAATAACTCCGATCAAAAGGTCGTGTAACGTATCCTTAATCTAATGAAAAAGGTGTCATTTTTTGCTACTGAAACCCCAGACGAAAAACGAGGAGCGTTATAAGTATGAGGTATGTATGTGTATGTTTGTGTGTCTGTGCTTCGAACACGCGACCTCTACTATTACTGTGGTATTCTTAAAAAAAAAGTGGTATATCACCACATTAAAAAAAACAAAATCGACATTTATGTTGATTCTGTTTAACAATCTTATAAGTTTAGACATGTATCGGTGTGTCTGTCTGTGGCATTATTATACAGAATCGATATAGATGTCGATTCAGATATTTTTACGTGGAATAACCACATTTTTGTTTTTTTAAGAATATTACTAGAGATTCGAGTTCCGCTTTTAGAGTTTGCATTTTAGGGGATCGTATTGAAGACTTTTTTTTATGTAATAAGTGGAAAACGGGCAGACGAGCCACCTGATGGAAAGTGATCATCGTCGCTCATAGCTTTTCTCAAAGCTCAAAAAGCTTGTAACCGAAACTAATCGCTGGAAAAAAGCAGTAAGTGCATACTAGGGTCATAAATGGTTTGTACGTTTTTCGTTGAAGGAAAATTAGATATGAGTTTTTTCAGGTGTGTTGCCAATCTTTGATTATCCTGATTTTTTATGATGGCTCCCGCAAGGGATTTGGTTGTAATTTGAGGTGCAGTATCGGCAGGACCTAAGAACACTGTATGCGTAATATCGGCCTTCGATCATCTTTTGTTTCAGACTTAATCACGAAAATGGAGAAAATCAAGGTAATTTTTAAACTGTTATTTCAGCTAAACCAAGCAAGCGAGAGTAACCAAATAAATTCAGAATTAAGGAGCGTAAAATGGGATTGGGGAGGTAACAGACAGACACACTTTCGCGTTTATAATATAGTAAGGATATATAGTATATATACTATAGATTAATCATAAAAACTTATAACGTCCCTCTTTTATCGTCCAGGGGAGCAACAATTATTCACCTCATTACATTGTAACAAGGCCCTTGGATTCGTCACTTTGTTAGTTTGTACAGAAAGTTCACTCATGTCCAGTCTACCTGTCAGGCGTGCACTAGTCGGTCGCGGATTATAAGTTGAACCCGCGCAGGTTGTTAAGCCTCCGCTCGAGGTCAGCCACGTCGTCGTGCGGCCAGCCCTGCTGCGGCTGTGTGTGTGTGCTCTGCGTGTTGGACTCCGCGTGCGGCTGTGTGTGTGAGCGACGCCGCTCGCCGCCGGGCGCCATTTGGAACCCGCCGCCGGTCTTACCCGGGCTGTCCGAACTGTGGAAAATCAGATAAATAATAAATATCGGTTTTAGTTAAATTACGTTTTTAGTTTTTTATGTTACACTAGAAGGCGCCCGCAACTTCGTTCGCGGAGGAGAAAATGTCATCCCACCAAAAACATTCTGTAAAGAACTAGCCAAGTCTCGATGGAGCTGCTTGTTTATCTCTAAAAAGTAATGAAATCTAGACAAAGTCGTGCCAAGTCTAAGGTTCTTTACTGCGATTTTTCAGGAGCACCTGGTTTTGTACCCTTGTGTACCGTTCCCTTCAACGGCCAAGTCACACAACATTAACTACAATAATAAAAAAATCGCAGTAGAGAACCTGAGACTTGGCACGACTTTGTCTAAATTTCATTACGTTTTAGAGATAAACAAGCAGCTCCATCAAGACTTGGCTAGTTTTTTACAGAATGTTTTTGGTGGGATATCTTTCTTTTTGTAGAAACTTGGGCACAACCCTTCGATTTTGGACATCACATGAAGCGGCCCACCAAGTTGAATATTTTTTGTAAAGGCGGTATGTCGATCTCTAAGAATTTGGTTGGGCTCTTGTGTGTTCTAATCAGGGTCACCAGGTACTCCAGATCTTCAATTATCCTAGTTTTATAGTTTTCCCTTTATGTGGCCATTAAACCCTAACTCTGTACCAAATTTCAGCTCTCTGAGTTTATGGGAAGTACTAGTTCTATTCTGATGATCATGAGTGAGTGAGTGTCATAAATGCGAAACTTTGCTTTGGCTTAACTTCGGAATTAAATGACCTACAGACTTAAAATTTTGGATTTTAAGTATGTGATTATAGCTTACTGGGTGACGAAAATTTCTGCGTTCTGGTCTTATCCACAGGTTCTCAAATAGGGGCCTGAAAATGCGGCGAAATGGTTCCATTAAAGGATGGTACGGCAGTGTTTGCTTCGCGCTCGACTTGGCGGGGGCACTACCGTGCCCCCTGATAACCCCTCTTTATTTCTTCAGCGTACTCGGCTAAAAAGTATCCTATAACCGTCTGGAGATACGCAGCTACCCGAGTACCAAAAATAATTGAATTCCGTTTAGCCGATTTGGCGTGATGTAGCCACAACGACACATACAAATATACAAAAAAAAAATTTCAACACACTTACACTTGCTCGTTTTTATGGCTCCATTAAACACGCGTGTTTTTTACATTACATTATCGCACTAGTGCAGTGCCTTTTCATTACAGTTTTTATAAACTTCAGCAAATAGGTTTTAGGTACAAGAAACATTTTAGGTTATTTTAATAAATCTAGACTGGTACTTGTAAAAAGCAATTGATTTCAATAAATTATAAAGTTTTCTAAACAAAATAACATTTTGATTGTATAGAATTGATATAATTATTCCGTTTATTATATTATTAATATTTGGCTGATTGGCAATTAGCCTTAGTCTAAACGCTCGTGCGCGCGCATAGAGAAATGCACCGGTCGCAGCGCGCCATTTTGATTTGATTTGGCATATTTAATATTTACAAATATTTCATATTGAAGTATGATTATTTTTTTAAAATGTCAATATTGTGTAAATAGTTTCAAGCAATGATATTTAAAATATAATTATTAGGTATGTAGGTACGTAAAATTGAGGTACTGATGACGGATTAATGTTAAACTTACGACTACAGGTTATACGTGCGTAACCAATGTTACGCACGTATAACCGAGACCAAATTTTAAGTAAGGTACGATTGTTTTTTTGCTTTTTTCCTCGCATGTGTGTTGAAAAACGTCGTATGAAACTCGTGTGCATTGGTCATTACACTCTCGGCTTACTCTACGACTCGTGCTGCAAGATATAGGCCTCGAGTGTAATTACCAACGTACCACACTTGTATCATAATGTACTATTTCGATTCAGTAACCTCAAAATAGTCCGTTACAATTACAATGATATTTATGAAATTATCATCATGGTATTCATTTAATTTTTACAACTTTATAATAGTATAGATAAGGAAAATAAATGTCCTTACCTCGTGTACCGAGTACTAGGGCCGAAGGAATCCTTGAGGTTGCTGTTATCGTCTCTGCTGTTGTACAGCCACACGCCAGAGTGCAGCTTGTGGTCGCGGACCTGGAAGTCTGAGCTGTACAGCTTGGCTGGCAAGGTGAAGTCCACGTTTAGAGGTTGACCTGACACAAACACAGAATATTTAATCTATTGGGATTTAAAAAACTAAAGATGTCTATATAGTCCACATATCCACTAAGTCTTATCATTACCTGGAAATATATATGTTAGTTGACAGTAAAAAAGCCGGCCAAGTGCGAGTCGGACTTGCGCACCGAGGGTTCCGTACAAAATATACGCTACAAACGGTCGTATCTACAATCCAGTGATAGCGAAGCCCTACTCCTAAGCAAAATGTACGCGGTGTTTGGTCATTTTATATTGGTTACTGATATAGTCAGACAGACATAAAATTATACTGTTTTTAGTATTTGTTATTATAGTGGCAACCGAAATACATCATCTGTGAAAATTTCAACTGTCTAGCTATCACGATTCATGAGATACAGCCTGGTGACAGTTTTACCCTTTGGGTACGGAACCCTAAACATTGTGACGCATAACTGACTTTACTGAGGCATTAGAGTAAAAGTACCAGGGCCACATGACTCACCAGGATGCGAACAGCGCACGTCATTGTTACAGTACGGTTTCACTAACACATTACTCGATGGCCGATGGTAAGGAATAAATCTCGGTCGCATGCTACCATTCAATCATTTGGATTCGAGATTTCACACAATTTCATGGCATTGTTCTCGAATATCACAAAAAACAGGCTGCAATTTATGTTCATATTCAATTTCACCATAGTTTGTTAGTTGCTAATAGCTGATTAACGGCCGATTAGGGTATATGCATGAATTTTTATTTTTGCTTTATTAAAAGCTCATTAGTGTAACAAACAGTAGACAGAAATATTTTTTCGAATATCTTTAAAAATAACCAAGATATAAGCCATCAAGCATTTCATTCTATCTCTTTCTTGCAAAACAGAATTTAATATGAAGTTTATATGGCCGGAGTGCACTGTGACGTAACAGTGCATATCGGACCTCTCTGTCTAATGACTAGTTTAAAATGCCTATATTATGCGTATTTCTTGGCCGATTTTAATTTTAACACGCTTTTATTAGGTCGACCTGTATGTAACTAACTATGTAATGGAATCTAAGGTAATTAATTTAACCATCTTCCAAGGATCGTAGTGTCATGAAAATTGGCAGCTGTATGTAGTTCTGATGACAATACAATAATATGGTACTATCGAACTGATCTGATGATGGACCCGGAACATATGAACTGGAACTTCATGATGGAACATCGTATCATAGCTGTGTTTGGATTTGTTAGTAAACTATTAATTTCACATATTGAAATAGTTTTACGGTATTTCGATATTTAGTTAAGAAAAGTGATAAAAAAAATCATGCATGTACCCTATTGAGCCGTTAAAACAAACAGAGCATGGGGAAATTTCGCTTCAATCAAGTAAAAGTACCAGGGTCGCATGACTCACCAGGATGCAGCCGGTCGTCGAGCCGTAGCTCGTCGTAGCTGCGGTCGTTGTTGTTCCAGGCGCTGTCCGGGCGGAGGCATTCGCCGCTCGGCGGGTACCAGCTCTGGGAGGGCTTGGGGTCGTCGGCTTTACGCTCCGAGGGTTCCACTGCTACAAAAGACATCAATCATTAGATCAATGGATTATAGTTCCTTTGCTGTTCCGCGAACTTGTGTCTTGGTTAGGTGTGACAATAAATTGTGCTCACATGCGCATATTTTCATGCACGAAAATGAGGACAAAGGAACTATAATCCATTGCTCTAATATGGAATTCCGCAAAGTAACGCCTGAATCTATCAATCATCAATCATTAGAATAATTATACAACTAAAGACTATACACGATAAAATGTGGTCACGCCTGATCCGGTATATTTTTCTATCAAATGCTTATTTAGAAGCAGCATTTTTAAAAAAAATATCTATAGATATAATACTATAAAATAAAACTCCAATCATATTAAAATATATGAGCATGTGGGAGATTTTGCGTTACACATTCCAACATACTTAAAATTATTTGTGCAGCATTATTTGACAATGGTCATTCCCCTTCTACTGCAATACCATAATTGTATTTGCATTTTAACAACGTGTTTTACGCTTTTTAGAATAACATCTGACCAAAAACTTACATTAACTGACTGATTTCTTCTCAGGGTAGCCAGCAAGACTGTCCATTTCAAGCACTGAAAGTAGTTTTTGTATGGAAGGCCATTAAGTGACAAATATCAGTCAAAATCAAAATATACTAAAGTAATAAATATCTCCTAACTGCCTCCAACAGAAGACAATACAAAAAATATTGGTTATTGTGAAAAGACAATTTAATAAAGCATAAAAAAAAGAAACATACAAAAGTCTGACAAAATGCTGTACAAATAATAATAAGTACGTTGGGATATATAAAGCAAAATCTCACAAATAATCACACTTTTGAATATGATTGTACTTCTATTTTATAGTGTTGCATCCATGGATTAATAAAAAAGAAGTGCTGTTTCTAAACAAGCAGTTGATAGAAAAATATACCAGATCAGGCGTGACCACATTTTATCGTGTACAGTCTTTAAATGGTAATAAAACAGAGTAGTTTCTGTAGATCTCAACTTACCTTCCAGCTCCCAACCTTCAGCTAGACACAATGACCCTGGCCACTCGAGAAGCGTCCTCTACGCAGAGCTCGTTCAGCTAGCGATGACTTACTCCTTGCCAGGTGGTCTGGTCTCTCGTCGACTCATGTTACCCTTGTACCTCTAGCCCTTTAAACCGTGGTATTGGTACCACGGATTTATTTGAACATACCTTCTTACGAGCATTGAATTCAGTAACCTGGTCAGTTATGCTGTCTGCCTAAAGCTATTAAGCGCCCTTAAAAGTCAAGTTTCCTCAATCAAGTTTCTGTAGATCTGAGCTTACCTTCCGGCTCCCAAGCTTCAGCTACCGGCACCCTGACCCTGGCCGTGGGTGCTCGAGGAGAAGCATCCTCCACGCTGAGCTCGTTCAGCTCAGCGATGACTCGCTCCTCGCCATCGAACACGAAGTCCGGCTCCGGGCTTTTCTTCGACTGCGGTGTTCTCGGGACAGGCACTGTGGGACATAACAGTACATTTCTTTGAATTCATTGGTAAACAGCAAATGTGAAAGATATCATATTGACCTTGTGTTTCAAGACAATGAGCATGTTCAAAACTTGCCTTTCTTGCAGTTCGCTTCCGGGAACAATAACCAAATTTTATGAGTTTTTTTTATCAGCTTTTATATCCGGACACGCATTCAGATAGGCTTTATGCATCCTCACAGTAAACAATATTCTAACCTAAAAATATACATTTAATGCCGATGCCAGCTGTTTTCTCTCACGCAAATAAATTTAATATATGAAATTGGCAATGTGGTACTAAAAATATTCATTCCTGTTACTTTATTTACGGGAAAATGGGAGTTTAAGACAAAAAAAGGTGTACTTTCAGGTTAGAATGTTGTTTACTATTTAGGACAAGTAAGGATGAACAAAGTTATAGTTTTTGCATAGTTTAGACTTTTACAATAAATATGCTCGAAATGTAAAATATTTCGTGTATATCTTCTTAGATGTCTGTATTTTTTAATGATATATTCACAATCTTTTTATTATGTCCTCGAATGATGTATTTACCGATATACGTGCGAAAAGGTAATTCCCAACTCGGGTCCGATCACTGCCGCTGGTTGGCAATAACCTACTTACCGCACATGGATCGTAAATTACCATTTTATCATTATATGACGTAGTTATCGGATGAGTACTTCGGGCGCTGTCATGAACAGCTTTATACGTTCGTCTCACGATCACGACTAGTATCAACTGACCTTCCCTCCGGTCCCCGCCGCCGGGGGGCGCCGCGGGCCCGGACAGGAGCTCCTTCAACTCCTGTTCCAGCTCAGCTGCATCCAGATCCTCGGCGGAACCCGCCAAGGCCTTCTCCACTTCGTTGTATGTTTCCATCACCTGCAAAGATATAGGACAAAACATCGTTATTTTTGACGTGATAACGTCTTATAAATCGATGAACGCCGGCTGCACGCACAAAAAGTGTCACGTTCCGCGTGCAAGCGAGAGCGCGGAACAAGTGACAGAGAAGCACGATCGGCCTAAGCGTTCGGCTTGTGACGCATCTATCTCTCTTCCACGTTATCACGTAACATTATCGTCCGTAAACCGACTTTACAGACAACCAATTTCTTTCTGATTGGAAATCAGATTCCCTTTGGGAGCGTAGGTTCGGATCCTACCGACTGCGCCAAATGATATATACTGGGCAAGAAGTAAAACACGGAGTTACTTCTATCAACATTTAATAACGACTGCGTTAGAAGCCAAGCGCGGGTCGGCATACCCGCGAATCTATATAAACGAATATGTGTATACATACATATTTAATACACTATACTAGAATATCACAGTGAATTTTTATGAAGCGTTTTTAGACCCTAAATTTTTTATCTTTAATAACATTCAAACCGTGTTATTTGCAGTAAAACCAAAGAACTCGGCTGTTTATTGCTGTCCCTTTCTCACTCGCACCTGACAATATATTTGTCACTTGTGTTCCATAGAAGCACGAACATTGCCGAGAATTATTAATAGTGTGGTTTCACTGGAAGGTTATTGATAGAGTTGTTATGATATCTAATCAAAAGTGAAATTATTGTATCTACACTACAGATACAATAATTTCACTTTAGAAATACTTTCAGAATTATACTGACAAATCGGAGTTACTTGACAGTTTTGCGTGCAGTTAGCATTTTTTATTTAGCTGACTTATCAAGTTTCAAAATGGTATCCAGGATATCCTTGTAAGTATTCTCTTTACCAGCAGACGAGCGTAAAAAATCTGTAAACCTATTTCTAGTACAACATCACTACAAAAAGAAAACTGGTGATTTATAAAGGACGTCTCTCAATATATAATGCTACAAGCATCTAAGAGTCCGTTGGTTCTGGTCTGATAGGATAGATAACTTGGAAAGTAATTTTTGTATAAAATAATGAGTGCATACTTACGAGCGGTACTGTATATTAATTAAATCGGCATTTGCCTAGTAACCCAAAGACCAATATACAAGAGCACTATATCATGTTTAACTTAATGCATGTAATTTTCTCTTTGCAAAATGTAAAATGTTAAGTTGAATGTAAGCAAACAGCTTGCAATCATATGTCCATGCCTTTGTATATTGTGTTTCCCAAATATATGTTGAACAAATAATAAAATCTCTGAAATTTTAGTGAATTAAAAACGTACTTTTGCTTGAAAAACAACTCATTAGTTGATTACAGTATGAGCAGAGTTGAAATGGTAGTTTTAGAACCTAGGGAAAAATGAAATCCCTGTACGGAGCGTGACAGTCGCACGCGCCGTTTCGGTTAGTTTCGGTCTTTTGTCAAACAATGTATTATTTTGTAACCATCCATACCTCCTTCAGATCATCCATGGTGTCGTGAACTGCATCCTCGTCCAGTCCCCCCTCCTTCATGCCGCGTTTCAGGGCTTGGGAGCTCATCCTGAAATATAAACCACCATTAATATATTAGAAACTAGCTTTTGCCCGCGACTTCGTCCGCCTTAAATTCGTTTATCGCGGATAAGGGTATTTTTCCGGGATAAAAAGCAGCCTATGTCCTTCCCCGGGACTCAAAGTATCTCCATACCAAATTTCATCCAAAACGGTTCAGCGGTTTAAGCGTGAAGAGGTAACAGACAGAAAGGCAGACAGACACACTTTCGCATTTATAATATTAGTATGGTTGGACAGAAAAATCATAATAATTAAATACGCAAACATTTTATAAATAGTAAATAAATATTACAGGACAACTTTACACAAATCGAACTTGTCTCATGATAAGCTCAATAAGGCTTATGTTATGAGTACTAGACGACGATATATTTACTTATATACATAAAAAAACATCCAAGACTCAGGAACGAATTTGCTCATCACACAAATATTTGCCCTTACTTTGATTTGAACCTAGCACCTTTCGATTCAGTGACCTTTAAATAGCCCGATTTACTTATGTTTTTCAACATATCTTCAATGTACAGACATTTCATTTTTACAACTTTATAATAGTATAGATTAATGTTAAGAATAAATTACGTGTATAAATTTAAAGTATAAATGTAAAGCGCAAGTAACGTCGACGCGTTCAAACATTTCTCATTTTCACATTTTGGAGTTAAGAAGACGTCAGTCAGAGGGAAAAAAGTGCTTTAAAATTGGTTTCAACGGATGCAAAAGCGCAACGATCAACATGGAGAATATTTTGAAAAACTCATTCTGGATACATAAGTACCGCCGCAACCCTCGTAATAGCAGTGGGTAATCAAATCAGGAACACTGCAAAAATAAGCCTGCTGTGGTATGGGGTGACAGTAGTGTCACAGTATAATAAAGAGTACTACGTACAGTATGGACACTCTGAAAGTGCCGCCCACCCGCGCTCGGTTACCTCGCAGTTACCGGCTGAGGTAACTGAACTGTGAGCGGGAAGAGCGCGGGTGGGCGGAGCTTGCGGGCGGCGGAGTGTCCAGTATTTTAGTGTAGTCACGTCACTAACCTGTAGGTGTCGACGATGGCGGTTGTGACGTCAACCTCGCGCATGTGTAGTAGCAGCTGCTTGACGTTCTGTAGGGCCGCGTCGGTATGCTCCACGCGCTGTTGCAGCTTGTGCTTGCGGCGGAGATGGTTCTTCGCCTAATGGACAAAGGGAAAACTCTATAAAACCGCAATAGGGTACTTTAAATCGTATAAAATTTATATACAAATAAACATGTCTATTTTGATTTTGAAAATGGTTGTGTGTAAAGTCGGATTACGGACGATAATTTTACGTGATAACGGCATAAGGAAACATTGATGATTTTTTTTTTTTTTTTAAACCCCCGACTTGTTCCACTTAAAGTTGAATATCTTGGAGACGAGTGCTCCGATTTTCATGAAACAAAGCTAAGAACACTCGGGATAAATTTATATATGACACAAAAAAAACCGCACTCAAATCGGTCCATCCGTATGGGCGCTACGATGCCACAGACAGATACACAGAGTCACAGAGCCACAGACACGTTAAACTTATAACACGTCGGGGGTTAAAAATTGCATACTTTTATGAATTCACAACGCTTAGGCTGGTCGTGCCTCTCTATTGCTTGTTCCGCGCTCTCGCTCGCACGCTCGGCTCAGGCGGAACGTGACAATGAGTCATGCTTTTTCGAGCGTGCGACCGGCGTTCATCGATTTATAAGGCGTTATCACGTCAAAAAATAAAAATCAATATTTTTAATCAATATATCACGTGAGCTGAAACACGAGCCGCCATGGTGTGACGTCATAATGACAAACCAATACGCTGTCATCGGTCAGTCCAATCATAAACAATAATCATATTTTAAAACTAGAAGGCGCCCGCGACTTCGTTCGCTGAGGAGAAAAATCATAATCCCTCTTTTTTTCTTTAGCATAGTCGGGTAAAAAGTATCCTATAACCATCTAGAGATACCCAGCTACCCATGTACCAAAAATAGTTGAAATCCGTTAAGCCGATTAAGCGTGATGAAGCCACAACGACACATACAGACATTTCATTTTTACAACTTTATAATAGTATAGATGTAAGGTTTTGTCAGTGCTCTTAATCTGGACCGTGGGAACCCAGAATTATACCTACGCTTTGCGCGCCGACGACGGTACGTGAGCTAGTTGGTCGCCACACGCGCTCACGGTCGGACGCCGATACTCGCACAATAAAAGTTCCGAATAGAAATAAATAACTTCGTCGCGTAAAAAATCGGTGCACTGCAGTGTTGTGGAATGCAATAATAAAACTAATAGACACTTATCCTATTTGACTCTGCCGACAGATGATGAAAGGTTACTAACTTACCTACTTTACATAATATTTATATCTTTCTCTACTTTTTTTTAAGTCTGCTTGTGTCTAGGTAATCTTGCACCGTGAGCCTCTGGCAAGTTTACTCTGCCACTACCATTATGTCCAAATTAGTCCTGGTTAGCAATTAATAGTTTACTTACTAAGATATTGCCACAATAGGTCAAAACTGGTAGATGCGGCATACAACGGGCCCATAAAAACTACTAAAAATTAAGTATTGCAAGGTGCATTGCACGCACGGCCTAAGAAAGGGCGTAAACATTGTCGTTGCTAGAGGGACTTGCACTAATGACAATGCACTCGCGAGAATAAAACGCGTAAACAGAATATTTTAAAACAACTTATGCCTAGTGACTAATTCCAAGTTTGTAATGCTACTTTTACACTATTATACAATATTACGTTATTTACATAAATGTTATAAATAATGGAGTTAGGTAGGAATCTACCAAACTTTATTTATACTTTACTGTCGTCGGGATTTATATTTAAATTAATGTTAATTATACCTACAACACAATTTCGTTCGAATACTTACTAAAACTTCTATTCATCAGATTTAGATTTTTGGCCACACTTAAATTTAATAACCGAATATTTAAAGAAGGTAAAACAATAGTAATCTGCAAATAATTTATTAAAATAATTTAAAAAAATAAACCGTTTTGTATTTCAAATAATGATGACTAAGCAAGTAGTGGAGTTTAGGAAATTTGATCTCAATGCGAACTCGAGTTCAGATGAGAAGGTAGGAAGATGGGTTTGAGAAGACTAATAGGCCTTCTTACTCCTGTGCGGCTGGGTGGTTTCATCCGAAATATCTGGAAATAGTCAGGGTCAAGAGTCCTAAGACCAGGAACACATAGAACAAGGAGGATATAGATACCATCTGATAATGTCATTTTCATCAGAATCACGCGTCCAACCAATTACCTGGTGCTCATGCGAAACATTCCGCCAGCTTATTTGTCAATCCTTTCCTTAACAGGGTCAAGAGTCCTAAGTACCAGGAACACATAGAACAAGGAGGATATAGATACCATCTGATAATGTCATTTTCATCAGAATCACGCGTCCAACCAATTACCTGGTGCTCATGCGAAACATTCCGCCAGCTTATTTGTCAATCCTTTCCTTAAAATTCCAGGATATTAAAAAAATCACCAAGTACCAAGAGCACATAGGACAAAGACGATATACAGCTTCTACTGTCATTAACCAACTTTTTCATTCAAACACAGTAAAGAGTAGCATGCTTTTACTCAGTTCAAGTACCAGGAGTGCATGAGTATCAAGGATACTTGACTTTTCGTACACGTTCGCCTTATGACCCCGCTCTACACGATCGCCGATCATCAGCGAGCAGGTGGGACGCGGTTATACGCTAGAAAGAGCACCATATTTTTCCATCTCATTCTAACGTATTACTGCGTCCCGCCTGCTCGCCGATGATCGGCGATCGTGAAGAGGGGCCATTCAATCCCTCAAGAATAGTCGAGAATCAGAACACCAAACGCAGTACTCGGAGCGCAAGAGTAACATGAAGACTTACGACGATGACGACGAAGAAGACCGTCAGCCAGGAGAATTAATAGTCACGATTGCAAGTACCAGGAAGGCATGAGTAGGAAAGAGAACACTTACCGCTAGCCTGTTCCCCAGCTGTAGCGCAGCGCGTGCCTCACCCTCGGCGGCGGCGGCGTCCCGCGCCAGCTTCGTAGCGTCGGCCTCTAGACGAGCCTCAGCAGCCACCAGACGGACCAGGGCTTCGTCTGTTTCCGTCACTGGCATCGCCTTCTTGTTAGGTTCCGCTGTGGACAAAGGCAGATTACATGACACCGTAAGATTGCAAACATCGTTAAATTATAATGTATCTAGTGAGATTGTAAACTATAGATAAAATGTGACCATGCTTAAGTATAATATATCGATAGATCATCTATTTATGTCAAATTGTGGACGAACTTGCACCTTACCGACAAAGTTCACAATCTGACCGATTTTATCACTCGTAAAATAGTAAACCGTCGCTGATTGGTATTTTCATGGTAGCTCGTTTTGTATCGATATGGTTAGAAAACAATCATAGAAGGCAAATAAATAAATTGCGCATCAAATTGAGATCAAGTATGTCAATCAATATATTATGTGTTCAATGAGAAGTTGCGATTGTTTGTGTGGAGCTAGCTATCTACTTAGTCGGGTCATAAGTCCTGTCACAAGTATTTCGAGTGGTAAAAACAATAAACAACAACAACAGTTGCTATTGATAGTTTTTTTTTGTCAATTAAAAATAAAACTTGTCGTTTTTATTAATAATAATTATTATTATTGACGACACGTTTAGCTCAGTGGGTTGTACATCGGCCTACGAAGCTAGCGGTCCCGGGTTCGAATCCCGGTCAGGGCAAGTGTTTGTGTGATGAGCACGAATGTTTGTTCCTGGGTCTTGGATATTATCTGTGTATTTATGTATTATAATTTATCTATATATCGTCGCCCATAGAAAAATCTTTGCTTAGTTTGGGGTTAGGTCGATTTGTGTAAAATTGTCCCTAATATTTATTTATTTATTATTATTTATTTATTTATTATTATTTATTTATTTATTATTATTTATTTATTTATTATTATTTATTTATTATCCTAGCATTACTACACAGTAAGCTTTTTTTACAAAAATCCTTAAATAAAACACGTCAAAATCACACGTAAACACGTCAAAAACAACAAGTCGCTATTTCATGGTTTCTCAAGGGACTTCAAAATTAGAAAATGCTTATATCTCATCTCCTATCTATATTTTGAGGAATAATTAAGGTGGATCTGAGCGACACGGCGTCCACAGTATATGTTTTATATTATACTAGCTTCTGCCCGCGACTTCGTCTGCCTTAAATTCGTCTATCGCGGATAAGGGTATTTTTCCGGGATAAAAAGTAGCCTATGTCCTTCCCCGGGACTCAAACTATCTCCATACCAAATTTCATCCAAATGGGTTCAGCGGTTTAAGCGTGAAGAGGTAACAGACAGACAGACACACTTTCGCATTTATAATATTAGTACGGATGTAATCTATTTCACCACCTGTCACAGAAATATGACCTGTTTTTGGGAAAAGTGTAAAATGTACAAGGATCATAAGTGAAATAGCTGTGGAAGAAACTTGTTGTAAAGTCAAATGGTGATTGCAAAAAATGCACTGAAATAGTGATTTTACTCTGGTTACGTCATAACTAACTGTAACACTGTTTTTTACCCGCTTTGGCAAACTGATATTTCCACAAATTACTCGCCTGATTTACCATAGCCAAATATCAAATTAAACATGAAATGCGATAAATTCAGCAATCGCAACCCAGTGGATAGGTGCGAGCCCGCACACAAGTACTTAAGTAATCTTAATTACGTAACTCCAGTTCCAGACTAGATTACTTCATTGACAAACCTTATTTTATAATTTTGTTAATGTCACTCAAATAAAATTGTTTTTGGTTTACATGCATCTTTATTTCATTCATGTTGTCTGATATGAAATCGGGAATATCTTGAGTTTTCATGTACATTTTTAGCTACACAATAAAAATAAATAATAATAATCGAATAATCCCAAATTTAATCCATATTAGGTAATTTAATTTAAATCAAGGCTTAAACATATGTATACTACATACTTTATAATATAACACCTTAATGAAATTATTTCACAGATTCTGAACGCACCTTTAAATGTCAAACCAAGAAATATTAGGGTTGATTGTTATTGTCAATATTTAGCATTTTTAGACACGAAATACGCGACAATCCAAATTTTGCGAATATATGTTATCGATTCAAAACTTTTATCTTTTTACGTGTTATTATTTAAGATATGTTCCAATCGGCATTGATTCCCAATTACTAGTAATTGTAATATTCGTATAGAGGATTACTTAATGCCTAATATGTAACGGTAATTCACCGTTTCGCTTGATTACATTACAAGTAATCTGACAACTAGTAATGGATTACAAAGTAAAATCAGTGGACAGTCCACCCGATGGAAAGCTGAAAAGCTTCCGAAACGTCGGGAACTAAAATGAGATAATATACGCGATATAATCCGTTAAATTGTTTAATTTCAATGAGTAATAATCACGGAAACAGAAGAAAATATTAAAGTAAAATCAAGTAATCATGTAATCAGGAATCGATTACTAAATGCCCATCTCTGGTGAATAGATAATTGTAGGTATGTAATGGGTTTTTTGGGCTCCATAAAACTTGCCGTTTTTAAAAAGTACTCCATTATAAAAAAAATGAGCGTTTTCTAAAATGGAAATATAAGGTCTAACTGGCAAAAGTGTCAACGTCGCAAAGCCACCAATCACAGCACAAGATTTTGACACTTCTTGTCAATTAGACCTTACGTCACGGTGGCGCCTACTGGTGATATTACCATTTTAGAAAACCCTCATTGGGAACCATTGGACTATAGTACTCACCCAGTTTAATGACTTCGTCCTTCTTCACAGCAGAGCCCTGGGACACGAGGTAACCGAGCAGCATCTCGAAGGTGTCCCGTCCCTGCTGCCACTTACAGCTTTTCATCAGCTCATCGATGGTGCCCATGCGTTCGGCGTCGTTTGGGAAAGTCTCCAGCAGCTCTGTTGCTTGTTCCTGGAAAAAAAAAATACTTTAGAAATGTCCAGTCTCCAGAAAATGTAGCTTAACCCCTTGTATGCAATGTCAAAAAATTACCACCAAAATTTTAACATACTCTGCAGATTATTTAATCTCTTGCAATAGGGTACATGCATGAAATTTTTAATCACTTTTCTTAACAAAATATGAAAATACCGTAAAAACGATTTGAAAGTGAAATTAAAATTAAAATCGGTCAATAAATACGCATGATATAGGCATTTTAACTGTTAATTAGACGGAGATTTGACAGAGAGGTCCGACATGTACTGTTACATCATAGTCTACGGCGGCCATATAAACTCCATATTAAATTCCGTTTTGCTAGAAAGAGATAGAATGAAATGTTTGATGGCTTATATCTTGGTTATTTTTATAGTTATTCGAAAAATTATTGTTCCTACTGTTTGTTACATGAATGAGCTTTTAATAAAGCAAAAATAAAAAATCATGCATATTCCCTATTTTCTTACTTATTTATACAGAACAAACACATTTCTGTATATTGTGAAGGTATAAACCTTAGACCAAGAATCCTATAGACTTGACAACCAAATAATAATACCACTATCGAACGAGATGGTCGTATACAAATTATAATAAGAGGGACAGAGAGAAATACATAATTTTTTGTGTTTGTCATAGTTTCACTATTCCACCGCTGCCACAACCGAGTTTGTGGCAAACTTATAAACAAAACATTATTTGTAAAATTATCCGCCCAAATTACGTAGGTTCTTTATGGTAAGCTGTCAGCCATTTTTCAGTGATCTTAATTTAGCTGCATAACAGTTATGTCCGTTCCTTACGGGTGTACGCTAACGTTAAGTCTATAGGATGCTTGGTCTGAGGTATAATCCTTCACTGTCATATTCGAGACAGACAGGCAGGTATTTAAAAAGCAGGTGATGTATTTAAATTAAGTATAACAGTGTCTCGTTCTGTTTTTGTTATATTAGTCTTAAGGGGCGGGCACCAAGTGAAAAAAAATGTACGATTGTTCACGGTTTTTTTTCTGTATCTATCCCTGGAATGGATAAAATATGGTTTCAAAATATGGTTTATATGATAGTTCAATTTCTATTCAACACTGTCTTGCATTCGGAAATTAGAATATATTTTTTTATGTATTGAGAGACTACCTCTCAATAAACCTTTAATAGACTCAAAAGCTATGCCTAATTGTTTATTATGAAAAGACCTAACTCACTAAGCAAGCCTTTTCTTTAAAAAGCGTACTGTATTTTTTAAGATATCGCAAAAACAGTTATTCCTCGTAAAAATAACAAAGTTTGATAGCGTTTATCTTGGTTTCGGTGACTCGTGAAGATAAACTGAAACAGTACATTGGTAAAGTTTGTTGCTGACAACATGATGAGATATACAACACGGAAAAGCAAAGAACTAGGGATCGAAGGTCATTAAGAGCTGTAAGCCCCTTAAGTCAGCTATCAAATAGAAAAGATATCCAAAACCTCTATATATTGTTGTTTCTAAGCAGTAAAAACAATATATATAGAGGCCCTAGCCCTCACAATACACACCTTAACAGCACTTTCGCACACAAATCGCTGTGTGCTATCAATGCTAGCTTTCGGCAGTCCATCACTGTCGATGGCTTGTCGGGCTGGTAGGAGTGATGAGACAGCTGTCAGGGCGAAGGCAGCCGGCTTGAACGCCAGCCGGGCGCCCCAGCGCATCCACCCTTCTGGGCCGTTATGCAGGATCTGCTGATACTTTGTCAGCGGTGCTAGCTCGCCATTGCTGAAAGTTATTACATAATAATTTTGGATGCGATTTACAACATTACAAATATTACAGGACAATTTTTACACAAATCGAACTAGTCCCATGGTAAGCTCAATAAGGCTTGTGTTATGGGTACTAGACGACGATGTATTTAATAGATATATTACTTATATACATAGAAAACATCCAAGACTCAGGAACAAATATTCATGCCCATCACACAAATATTTGCCCTTACCGGGATTTGAACCCACGACCTCAGCTTCGCAGGCAACATTACTCCCACTGAGCTAAAGCAGTCGTAATAGTACAAATAATATTAAATAAACATCTATTTTGTTAATTCATTATCAAAAAATATCAAAAAAAATAAATTATAGGACAAAAAGCATACAATCTTTTAAACGATGCACGATGATTTGGTTGATTTTGATTTGATTTGATATACTAGAAGGTGTACTGTTTTTGAAAGTATCTTCAATGTACAGACATTTCATTTTTACAACTTTATAATAAAATAGGTATACTATATCCCCCAAAATAGTACTTTTGCATGATTTACTATGCTGTGACTGTCACCAACGCTGTACTTGTCATCTACGCCCTTTTAGAATGAGGAATTTTTTTTTTTTTTTTTTATATGAATTCAACATAGTTTCAAAAAGTTTAAAATGTGACATATAATTTTTAACCTCTATTTGATTTCATCGAAAAAAGCCTACTTAAAAAAGTTTTACATTGTCAATTGTAATTCACTCCCAATTAAATAGAGGGTTATTTAGTTTTGTTACAGGGGCCAACTAGCAGACGTAGGTCCTGATGGTAAGTGCTAGGAGTCAATATGACTATAAGTTTGACGTGTTGTCTGTGTCAATGTCTGTGATTTGTGCAATTATAACTACTAAACAGATGACCCAATTTTAATCATGAGCTAAGAAGCTATTCGGGGAGTGCAGCATACTAGTGGTGTTTAATTCGGGATTTGGGAGATTAATCTTAATACCTTCATGAGTTTTTACACCACATCTACACCCAAATTATGATGAAGATCTTTGAGAGCAGCTGTTGTCAAGCAGTAGACGTCTTTTGGCCGATGTGATGATGATTACGAATTATGATCATTGTGACATAATGTACTTTTTTTTAATAACTTGAAGTTGCACGCAACTTCGTTCGCGGAAGAGAAAAGTCATAACCCCTCTTTTTACTTCAGTTAAAGAGTATCCTCTAGCCTTCTGTGGATACTTGAAGTCCATTTAACCGATTTGGCGTGATCAAGCCACAACAACACATACAAACATACAAAAAATAAAATATTTTTGATTCACATCCAAATAATCCGTTACAATCGTTTTTTTTAAATATATTCAATATACAGACATTTCATTTTTACAACTTTATAATATTGTAAACAAAGATCAGAAACAAATGAAAAAAATTAACGGCTAAAGAGTCGGATGCACCATACAGAGATCCATAAGCAAGAACAGATGACAAAATTCGTCGACTACTGGTGTGGACGATTAGCTCAGATGGTAGAGCGTGCTGCCCCGGTCTGGCTCAAGGCACTGGTTCAAGTCCAGTATCGTCGAAATTTTTTTTCATTTGTTTCTGATCTTTGTTTACAATAATAACGCTAGTGGAGTGATCCACTAATAAATTGCAAAAATTGTGATTATTATCATGATATTTGTAAAACAAAAAGTACAACTTTATAATAGTATAGAAATCAGTTCTTTTAGGTTTAAAAAGTAAACAAAAAAAATCACGTGACTGTAATTCAGCCAGTATCGCACCACAGATACAAAAGTATATCTTGTTTGGCGGATGACAGAAGTCACGTGGTTTTTTTTTATTTACCTTCTTTTAAATATCTAAAAGAACATACATATAGTTTTACTTTCTTTTGTAGTATTATTGTAGTAATATTGCCGCGCAAAGCGGCTCGCTCTGTGTGGACGTGCAGCGCACGGGTCGCCTCGCCTGAGTGGCGCCGCGACTGAGCCGTAACGTAAGCTGTCGGTTTTTGTTCGTGTTCAAAGATGCCTCGGACTTTGTCGTCTGCACTCTGAACGTACACGTATTGCCTCAGTTAAATTTATGACAGATAAAACAAAATGGCGCGACACGGAACTCAAATCAAAACGGAGTCTCGTTAATATTGCCTCTGTAGTTTTTAAGCTTGTTAAAATAAAAAATACATGTCATTAAATTGTACTCCCCACAGTACCAATATCTACGGTTAATCTTTTGCTTTTTTGAAAAATATTTAGTAGCAAGTCAACAGCGGAGTGCTTGGGCGCCATGTTGTTTTATATGACAAATAGAACTTTATCATTTGGTTTAGCTTGATCGCTCTTTTGCTCACTGAAGATTCATGTCGCTCCGTATCTCATCTATATCAGTTTTGCTTGCTCTCCTCGCTCATGATTCAAGAACGAAGAGAAACAAATAATATGTTTTATTTTTTTACTATAAAACATATTCTATACCTAGTAGGATACTATATAAAGTTACGAAACTCATTGTATCATTAGGGTCTCACTGTCATGCTACCCAAATGATTGCGAATGAAGAATGAACCGGAAGGAACAAACAAGTTATTGACATCTCTACTGTCTGAACTATAATAAATAATAATAATAATAATCTTTTATTTCAGTAGGTGCCCATATAATTGTTAGTGTGTACAATCACTTATAAAACTTGTTAATAAATACATGACACAATTAATAATACAACCCGATGAGTCTTTATAATTAGGTTAGGAACTGGTAACATCTATTTACAACATAACTATATAATCTACAGATCTACTGAGCAACATGAGCTAAATGAGTTTTTTACTGTCCAACTAGCGAACAAGTGATATTTCTCGCGCAAGGCTGCTTGCTCACTGTGGATGCATCTAATGACAAACAAATTATAGCAACAAATAATTACTGATTGTAGTTTTTACTTATTTTAACAAAAAAATATGCATTCTGGTGTAAAATTTAAATGATGATGAAATAACAGGAATACAAAGTGCAATTTCATAGTTTTCCAACCAACATTGAGATAAATTTATAGGAAAAGAAGTGAAATTAATTATACACCTCATTTGGATATGAACAAAATACCACCAATAGTATATTATATATAAATATTTAATTTATCTATTGTTACATAACATCACTTGCAATTTTACTAAGCTTCACAACAAGTAACATAGGCAATCAAGGTCCCTGGTGCCCACTATCATTAAGAGACCGCCCAGTAAATTGCTCAAAAGAGCGAGGCACTGGTTGAAATCATGCCCAGGGTCGTCAGAGGGGCTTCTCCGAAACCTGAAAAACAAAGTCCGTAACATGCCATCCAGCTCGCTCTCATGTTAAGCTGTATTTCAGTGAGCGGGATGGCGTCATACAAACTTCATTTTTCAGGTTTCGGAGTAGCCCCTCAGGTAGAGTTAAACCACCACTGCTGGTGCCAATGTATTTATTTGAAATTTACTAGATAGGGGTCTGGTAACCATTACGTATAAACATGGTACCAGCTAGCTACCTGGCAGCCATGTCACTGTTCTAAAGATAAAAGTGAACTATAATATTATGTCTTGCACCATCACCAATGCAAAAGCGGTTTAAATTTAAACATTTTTCATTCAATACTATGTGGTTATAATAGGTGTTACTACACTATCACAAAAAGTATTATGTATAGTATAATTATTTGTAGTTTAAGGTTGTGTGTGTTCAAGGTTAGGTGAGTTCTTAAAAAAAATGCTTTAAATGCTACCTCCATCGGTCATCGTCTTTATCACGATGGCAGAATAATTCATCAATAAATATTATGAAATAAACAAGTGTATTTGTTTTAGTACTTCAACAAAGCAAATATACTTGTTTTCTTCCAAAATTTCAATGCAAATAAGTGATGACGCAATCGCATAACATACAAGATAAGAAGTTTAGATTTAGAGAATAACTCACCGGAACATTTCTTCGACGACAATATCAAGGCAAGCGGGTGTACGTCCCTTCCTCATGAAGGCACATTTCAAATCAGCTGCAGAGACCACAGGGTCCTTCTTCCAGCGACACCACTGCCTCAGCAAGTCAGACCAGAACTTCATCTTCATGTCCCAAGACTCGGGATTAGCAGATTTCAAACGAAAAGGTGCAAAAAGCGCATTCATGCGCACATCGTCTGACCAACAATGAGGAAGCTTGTCCTCCGTTATAAAGGTGTCCGGTAAACCCATTGTGGGTTTCAATCACCACTCACTGTTATTACGCACAGTTTTCTATAAATAATCGTCAATTTAAAACAAAGATAGTTTATGCACAGACGTCAAAATAAAAATACACACAGAACGGGCACGACAATCCGCCATGCTTTTTTCAAATTTACCACAGGCTAAATAGAATATGACAACTGTACCCATAACAACTTATTTAATAGGACGTGTGTTGTTTATGAAGTGATAAAAGGGTGATAACAAATGTATATCTGCTTAATAATAGAATTTATTTCTTGTCACATTTAATGTCTTTTATAAAGTATCGTAAACATCTCTGTGCTGTTGTGGGCTACAAAAACTAGCCGTGCCGTGCTCTTGACCTGTCACAGTGACGTTTTCATTTCTTCGGCAAGCGTTGTGTCACGTCGCGATTTGCGCGAATTTGGTTTAATTTTTGACTATTTTGTTCAATAACCCTGCAGCAATTACGTTTTTCCAACCCGTAACAAAATTCCTGATTATATAAGCGGTAAGTTCTAATGTTGACTTTTTCGGATTTCCTGATTTAGGATTGAATTTTCCTTGCAAATTCCAATAGGTCACGGTCTACTTTAACGACTCGAAACAGTTATGTGGAAGATTGCGGTTTCTTTTGAGAGGAAAAATTAGCTCAATGGTGTGACCCTGTACTTCGGACTGCGTTTTTATCGCGTATAAACCATCTTTAACCTCTATCTTGTTAGATTTTTTTAACGATCCAAATGGATTCTAATTAAAAAGAGGCGACTCAAACAATTAATAAATTGTGTAATCCAACGATGGTCTATGTAATGAAATGAAGTTTATAAAAACAAAAATAACAATTATTTTTTAAATTCACATTTAGGCATTGACTATTAGGGATTTTAGCCATAAATCCAAATGTTTGTGTTTATTTTACTGATAACCTACTTTATTAATAGAAGTTGATCTGGTGCTCTACATATTATTTTTAATAGGAACTAATTGGCCAGGTGTATTAAAAGCCAATTTAAAGTGTACCTACTCACTTGAAGGTCAAAACTAAATAATTGAATTTTATTGAAGCTTGTTCTGGTAATATTGCATTGTTAGTATTGTGTCACATTATACCCACTCCACCTCAACCTATCCACCAAACAAACACCGTCAAATGTTATTTTATTCCATTTGAAGAAAACATAACACTTTCTGTTACTATTACTTCAAGTAAGTAATTTCTCAAAAACAGCTCTAATAATTGGATGAAGTTTGGTATGTAGACCAAGTTTTGCTATCTGAGATAATAGAAACAGGTTTCTGCTTCTAGAAAAACAAAAAATATGCAGACTAAGTGAAGCTCAGTCACTAAGTCCTTAATAATATGTGGGTATTGTTTCGGACGTTTTGGTTAATCTGTATAATCATGAACGGTTTTTATTTTTCAAATCCTATTTGTACTATTGTATAGCTGTAAAACTTATATGTCAGTTCATTGAACATATTTAAAAAATATAGTGTATTTATTATTTGAAGGTTTCTGAATTGAAAAATATTAGAATCAGAATCAGATATTTATTTGTAAACCTAGGTTCATAACAGGTCTTACATTCAATAAAGGTGTAATCCGTGTCTAACCATTAGGTATACAAATATTTCACGTCAAGGCGGAGCATGCATTGTGTTAATTAGTGTTACCTATAAAATTACAATTCTAAATCGGATAAATATTCCCCTACTGAATTATTTAAAAGTTTTTTTTTTACTAAAAACGCAAATTATGGTGCATCCACATTTGTATCATTTGCTCGTATCCGATGGCGTGGCATTACTGCGTATCGCGCTGCTTGGACGCTCACTGTCGGCGCGCGCTTGTACGATCTAAGTGTGTGACACGCGTAGCAACATGGATTTCGAGCGATCGGATCGGCGCAACGTCCAAACGCGTGATCGTGACACGTGATCATGCCACGCGACGAAGATCTGATCAGGCAAATAATAATACAAATGTGGATGCATCTTAAGCTTTTTTTAAAATCTACAGTGTCTTTCAAGTTACTCACATATTTTGGCAACTTATTGTAAATTCTAGGTGCCATTCCAAAAATACTTTTAGATAGTAGAGCCATTTTTACACATTTAGTTTGGATCTTATTACATCCGCGAGCATTGTTACCATTAGGGAATTTGCTTGTGTTGATATTGTTTTTTACACATACTCATTCTGTTTTATTACAAAATGTTAACATTTACACGTCAATTCATTCATCTATAAGTTATTATTAAAATACAATTTGAGATAAAAATACAATTAGAAAATTATTATGATATATTACCTATATACATTGAGGTTTCATAAATATAGAGTCATTGTAATGTCAGTATTGTTTTTGTATATTTGTATATATCTTTACGGCTTTATCCCGTTATAAGGGATGGGATAGCGAGGCTGATGAACGAATGGAAGAGTGCTAGAAAGAGAGGAAGATAGACACCTTGTAGCTATAAGTTAATTAGTTTGTAAGTACCTCTGAATCAATGTAACGATTTGGTTTTTCTTACTGTTATGTTACATTATTTGTGATTCGTTTAATAAATAAATAAGAACTGAACGGGGGACATCCACATATAGTTAAAGGAAACTTTTTTCCTTGGTTATGCTGAAGATAGAAGAGTTATGACTTTTTTCTCCTTTGCTGTCGAAGTTGTGGGAACCTTCTAGTACTGACTAAAGTTCATTATAACACCCCTATTTTTACCCGACTGCGCGACGCAAAGGAGGGTAATGTGTTTATCAGTATGTATGTATTTATGTATGTATGTATGTTTGTTTGTTCCTATCTGGCACTCTACAGACCAAACGCGTAGACCGATTTTGATGATTCTTACGTCAATCGATTTGTCTTAATTGTCCAAATGTCACTGAAGACGTGAAAATCAAAATGGCGATAATGAGATGCCATATTGTGAAAAAGGAAAAGATGAAAATCGACATACTATGTTGAGTGGGTATCATTGAAAAGGGATTTGAAAATTATTATTAGGTTTCTTTTATCATTTTTAATTTTGAATGACCAGTTAGGAATTA
This sequence comes from Hedya salicella, assembly GCA_905404275.2. Taxonomy (NCBI): domain Eukaryota; kingdom Metazoa; phylum Arthropoda; class Insecta; order Lepidoptera; family Tortricidae; genus Hedya; species Hedya salicella. The sequence continues at coordinate 48,410,330 of FR990097.1, read as the reverse complement.
TAATGATTTAAATCTGGTTAGCAAGCCATTGTCACAAAATTTTCATTTAATTGTAATAAATCTATGCAAGCTTCTCAATAACCCCCACGATAAAGATTGCGGAATTTACTGACTTATGATTTTAACTAAAAAGAATAATATAAAAAACAATAATTTAAAAAACAAAAAAAAAGACTCCTTAAAAACTAAAAAGAAAAATACAAGTCCAGTACCCTAGAAATTTGTTAAGTTATAATGGAAATGTTTCATGATTCATGATTGATACACACATATAACAAATAATAAATTCTAATGTGGAACATAGCAATTTTAAACAGTCGGGACTCATAAGAAATCTAGATCGAAGCAAATCTTCTATCAAATTTCTAGGGTACTGGACTTGTTTTTTTCTTTTTAGTTTTTTTAATTGAGTTAGTGCTAATAATATGACCATTTCTCGCCATAATAGAACAGAATATATAAAACAATTGAATAACCATCAGTGATTGTATGTGCTATCAATGTTATTGTCGCTTTATCGCGAGGGCGTGGACAGATGTAGATAACTGAAGTACTAATAAAATAAAGCCACAGATTACAATATAATATGTATATAAATTAAATGTCTGTACATTGAAGATGTAAAAAGAAAGTCATATTAACCATTTGAAGGTCTCAGAACCTTTACCTTTTTAATCGACTACGCTGAAGGTTTGGCGTTATGTACATAGCAATTAAAATGACGCCTCCAATCGTTTGGCTCAGTGGGTTGCACAACGGCCTACGAAGCTGGCGGTCCCGGGTTCGAATCCTGGCCAGGACAAGTGTTTGTGTGATGAGCACGGATGTTTGTTCCTGGGTCTCGGATGTTTTCTATGTATTTAAGTATTATAATTTATTTATATATTATGTATATCGTCGCCTAGTTCTCATAGTACAAGCTTTGCTTAGTTTGGGACTAGGTCGATTTGTGTAAGATTGACAAAATATTTATTTCTTTATTTATTAATCGTAAGTTTCTCAATACCGAATAAAAAAATATTCGAATATCATACACGGCATTATTCGAATATAAAAATGAATTGAATATTCGATCTGTTTAAATAGCAGGCAAGCGTTAAAAAGTCCATAAGGTCAACTGTGCCAATAAGGTACCTCTGACGAATCAAATCAGTTGCTTTTTATGAACTGTCAAAGCGGTCACAAAGTATGAAGTTTGGAAGGAAAAAGGTTTATGACGTCATAAGTCTATACGGTCAAATTGCCTCCTTTTTTTTAGTTTTTGATCATTTTAAATTCGCCAAAAGTTTAAAAATATGTTTTCTACGTATTTTCAGTAATATCATTTAACTGCAGCAAGCATGACATCATGTATGTTGACTACAGTAAAGTACCTAATTCCGTCTATGGGAAAAATGCGTCTTTTGATGACGTCTTAGAAACGGAACACTTTACATCGACCCTCACTCTTTCATCAGTAACTGTGCCAAACATTAAGCGGGGAACTTGGGTTAGTTCTAAAGTGTTCGGATGCCGTCAAATGTTTCAAAGATGCATTTATTCCCGTTGACCTTAAACCTATTTCTAGTACAAAATTGTTTAATTTTGTGCGAAACAGTAAAACAGCTAAAAGAAAATTGGAAATTTAAAAATGATGTGTGTACCGATTTCAGGATCGGTATTTATCTAAACAAAAAAAGGGGATTTTGTGGTGTTGTACATGGCAATATACAATAAATGGCGCGAGACGGCCGCTGTTGGCAACACTGGATGAGGTTGACAGAGTGCTGAGCGGAGCTTAAAGTATAATTGGATAGTTCTACAGGCGTTTTAACTGCTATTACTTTTCCATCGCATATCTATCCATACTAATATTATAAATGCTAAAGTGTGTCTGTCTGTCTGTTACCACTTCACGCTTAAACCGCTGAACCGATTTGGATGAAATTTGGTATGGAGATAGTTTGAGTCCCGGGGAACGACATAGGCTACTTTTTATCCCGGCAAAATACCCTTCTCCGCGATAAACGATTTTAAGGCGGACAGTCGCGGGCATAAGCTAGTACTATTATTAATTTGTAAAAATAAATATTTGTATGTGTCGTTGTGGCTTCATTACGCTAAATCGGCTAAACATTCATTTTTACAACTTTATAATAGTCTAGATAGATTATATAGGAAAGTAATCAAGTTCCCGAAACGTTAAGAAAGAAGATAAAAAGCGGCTTTCAAATGATAACGATAAGGAAATATTTAAATATATCTACGCGTATCAAGTGTTATTGTACAATAACAATATTTTTGAAGCGGATATCCTGTCCTATTGTCATGCAACTGACCTTCAGTGTTATTTAAATATTAGATAAACATCAGGTTTCGTTTAAATTCAACATAAGGATATTGAGAATAGGTAGGTACTTAAGAGTCCCCAGCAAGCTCGGCCGAATTTCACCTTCCCATACAAACGGAGTTTCGTTCTCATTTTAAAACTACGTGTTGGATTGTAACGAAATTTTGCATAAACAATGACATGAGGTATATCTAAGCCTAAAATTAGTTTATATGGCTCCAGTTTATAAAACAAACGAAATACAGCAAAAACAAGTTTTGTATGAAAAACTAAAATTGTCTGTATTTTTTTCCTATGGTATCTGAAGCTACATTAATTAATTACAGTCCTGCATATCTCACTATCTTCCTAGCCATTATCCCACATGGTGGTGGGGTCAGTTTTCCTTACTTTACTTCTCCACTTCCGCCTATCTTTGACGTCGTCTTCGGATGCTTGATGCATATACCTTAACTTATTCTAAGTACAAAGAGAAGAAGAAGTAATGGAGAACCGAGCTTACCGGGTGCTCTTAAGATTAAGTCATTGCTTTTGGGCGCGTGTTTTAAATTTAATCATGGACTCATCCAAAAGAAAGCATAAAATATTTTTTTTTGTACCTCGTTGCCATGGCTACGTCTCCTGAGTTACTCTTCAATAGTACAGTCACCAGCATTAATATCTGCCATAATAAATCATCATCTTAGGCCGTTTCGTCTGTTACAGACGATTTTATGCAGTGTTATGGATGGAGACAACTTTTTTGATGACTGTATAGTCCGATGTGAGAACGGCACAATCTCCTACATTTCGGACAGATATAGTCCTCGCCAGATGTTTCTGCGCCGATTCCTTGTCTACGCATCCTTCTACTGGCTAGTGTTTCGAACCAGGACTGATCACAAAATTTACGGCCGTCCATAACACGTTTGCACCATCCATCCCTGTCTTCAGCCAATTTTTCCCAAGCCTTGGAGTCAATTCTAAATTCATCCATGTCAAGCTTAGCGCGGTCATTAAAGCGCAGCATCCGTCTTCCAATCTTCCTTTTAGCATAAGCAACAGCACCAAGCATGACACAGCGCGGTATACGACAGGGTTCCATCCGATGCAGATGCCCTAGCCACCGCATACGTCTCTGCTTGAAAAGAGCAGTTAGACTAGGCAGCTGTGCTATTTCAAGAACTCTTTGATTTGTCAGTTTGTCGTTTGTCGTTGCCATAATAAAGCGCGCATAAATATCACACACGACTCTATTTCTAACGCCGTTAGGAGATGTCAGATATTTTCGCCGGGTTCCCTCTATGTCGCATACTTTTGTTTGTCCGAAACTGTTTTAGCATAACAGACTTAGCATATTAAGTTTTCGACGAATGGTAATGTGGCAGAAACCTTATTTGGCATAAGTTCTAACTTACCGAAAATGTGTTTGCCCGAAATTATATTCGCATACTATTGTTTAGGTCGATTATATTTACGAATAATTTGGTTTAGCATAGTGGTATTTGGCATATTATCTTTTGTCCGAATCTATCTTGGCATACTTAAATTGCTACAAGAAAAGCAGGTTAGGTTAGGTTATAACTGAATCCCTCGCAAAAACGATCAGCTAGCAGAAAAGTACGTTAGGTTAGAATTGCGTCCCTCAAAAAAACGAACTGCTAGCAGAAAAGTAGGTTAGGTTAGGTTAGAACTACATCCCTCACAAAAACGAACTGCTAGCAGAAAAGTAGGTTAGGTTAGAACTTCGTCGCTCAAAAAAACAAACTGCTAGCACAAAGTAGGTTAGGTTAGGTTAGAACTGCGTCCCTCGCAAATACGATCAGCTAGCAGAAAAGTAGGCTAGGTTAGGTTAGAACTTCGTCCCTCAAAAAAACAAACTGCTAGCAGAAAAGTAGGTTAGGTTAGAACTACGTCCCTCGCAAAAACGAACTGCTAGCAGAAAAGTAGGCTAGGTTAGGTTAGAACTTCGTCCCTCAAAAAAACAAACTGCTAGCAGAAAAGTAGGTTAGGTTAAAACTACGTCCCTCGCAAAAACGAACTGCTAGCAGAAAAGTAGGTTAGGTTAGGTTAGGTTAGAACTTCGTCCCTCAAAAAAACAAAATGCTAGCAGAAAAGTAGGTTAGGGTAGAACTGCGTCCCTCGCAAAAACGATCAGCTAGCAGAAAAGTAGGTTAGGTTAGAATTGCGTCCCTCAAAAAAACGAACTGCTAGCAGAAAAGTAGGTTACGTTAGGTTAGTATATTAGTAAACTGATGAATAAAAAATATGAAGACATGAATAACAAGGTTTTATTTTTAACATTAAATATACTTAACAAAAACATTTTTTTTCATTAACTTTGTTTTTTTCATACACAAATCCATCTATGTTTAACTTTAATCCACCTTTTGTTGCTTTAAATACTGTTAAATCACTCTGTAGCTCCATAATACAACGAAATTAATGCAATTACAGTTTATTAAATGATTAGCAGCAAGCAACGCACGAATGATGATTGTCATGCGAAGTTGATGTTTTTTGTTTGGGTACCGACATTGTAAAACGTTAACAGCGCCTAGACATAATTACTCAGCAAATGCAAAAAGCATCGTTGTTGCATGTCTGCGGCCATAAAATTTTCGGTGTGATGAATATGCCTATTTATTTTATGCGTAGACATGATTCGGATAAACAAAAATATGCGCAAATAAAATATGACAAATGAAATTATGCCTAGTTATTTTATGCGTAGACATGATTCGGACAAACAAAAATATGCGAAATAAATTTATGACAAATGAATATCTGCGTAATCAAAATATGCGAATCTTGATTATGCCAAAACAGTTTATGCGGAAAGTCAATTCTGCCTACATAGATTATGCCATGCAAAATTATGACTAAAAATATTATGCCAAAACAGGGGGAACCATTTTCGCCCTCTTCTCCGGTGACTGTTCGATTTTAAATTATATGAAGTTAACTATATTTTTCTAACTAATATAGATCCATTTTATATCTCGCCAGTATGTCAATACCCTAGTCGTTTTACGACATGAGTTACCGTTTATGTTACCTAAATATGTTAGTCTCACGGTAGTTTTCTAGTTAGAAAGCATGAAACTTGACATACATGTAGCTTTCATACGTGTGCCTCACTTTCGATATAGCTCTTTTCGTATCTCCAGAGATTATCCCTTTTTTTCCAATGTATGTCTTGCTCACGGTTTTTTTAAATAATATTTATTACAAAACAGTAACAACTATCGACTTACACGGGACACGCGCCGTGCTCCGTCTTGGACAAATATCCCGTCGCGGGGACACGCGCCGTGCTCCGTCTGGGAAGAATATCCCGTCGCGGGGACACGCGCCGTGCTCCTTCTCGGACAAATATCCCGTCGGCGGGACACGCGCAGTGCTCCGTCTGGGACAAATATCCCATCGCGGGGACAAGCGCCGTGCTCCTTCTCGGACAAATATCTCGTCGTGGGGACACGCGCCGTGCTCCTTCTCGGACAAATATCCCGTCGCGGGGACACGCGCCGTGCTCTTTCTCGGACAAATATCCCGTCGCGGGGACACGCGCCGTGCTCCTTTTCGGACAAATATCCCGTCGCGGGGACACGCGCAGTGCTCCGTCTGGGACAAATATCCCGTCGCGGGGACACGCGCAGTACTCCGTCTGGGACCAATATCCCGTCGCGGGGACACGCGCAGTACTCCGTCTGGGACAAATATCCCGTCGCGGGGACACGCGCTGTGCTCCGTCTGGAACAAATATCCCGTCGCGGGGACACGCGCCGTGCTCTTTCTCGGACAAATATTCCGTCGCGGGGACAGGCGCCGTCCTCCTTCTCGGACAAATATCCCGTCGTGGGGTCACGCGTCGTGCTCCTTCTCGGACAAATATCCCGTCCCGGGCGCCCGCGCCGTGTTTCCTTCCCGCTTCCCGCTCAACACAGCAGAGGTGCACTAAGGATCGTTCCTTGAAAGTTTCGCAGCCTGAAAGTTTGGAGGGGGTCACTAATAATAAAATATTTCGAGTAAAATAGACTTATTGCACAATATAGATTTTATTGGACACATTATAAAACAAATAGAAGTTTCCTATTTTTATTGGCAAATTTTTCATTTGTTTGCAAATTTTTACGAGATTTTTCAATTTGACGTGTACGATTTGGGGGCTTCATGTCCTTTGTGAAAAGGTGCACGAGCAAAAAAGCATATGTTCGTGGCACCTACGTCCTTTTGCTGAGAAGCGCAGTTTTTTGGCAATAACTCAAAAACGGTATATCTGATTATGTTGTAAATAGTTTTCGTTGAAAGTATTTATTAAGAGGATATACTAGCAAAGGCCCTCTTGGAAATTAGGTATTTTTAAAAACTATTGCTATCGCATCGCCTCAAATCCCCCGTATTACAGTGCAAAAGGGACAACTGCAGCTCGGAATGATCAGACCTACAAAAAATTGGCGAAAACAGGGTTTCGCAGTCCCCTGTTTTCTCTTCCAAAACTGGACTGATTTTAGTTTTTCTTTTACATGTGTTATAGCGAGGGCTTCGGCTATGCTTCTATGTTTTCTGTTTTTCTTTTATATTCATTAAATGTGACAGTTTTTGGGAAAAGGTCCCACTTTGTCGATATGGAGTTATGAGTAGTTCCTAATACTACAGATCATACGCTATCTTTTGGTGAAAGATATATGTCTCTAGGTGCTATAGTTATTTTTTTTAAATTCTTCAATTTTGCAAAAGTGATAAAGCGACAATTGAGAAAACGTTGGTTAAAGTTTGGGACGACAAAAAACACACTTGTACTTTGAAGTTATGGAGTGGTTAGTATTAAATGAATTGGCATACTTTAAGGATTTCAAATTAGTCAAAATCATGCATGTAACCTTAGTATTTCATATGTTACGGAGGCTTGAACATAAAAAGAGAATGAAAATATGTCAATCCTGAATATGGGTTTATTTTCTATATTTATAACACGACACGCAGATTTATCATTATGGTTGTATTTATAAATGTATTCTCATGCTAAAAAAGACAGAAATAATTCTATGGATCCCTTTAGTTAGTTATTGTTTCAAAAAGTTAAGAAAAACTGAATTGAAAAGTACAGCATAAAAAAATACAAATGACAAGTGTATTTTAATATATAACATAAGATTACTTAATAAACACACTTATCAAGCATAAAAAGTGTTAATATCAAATTCTAAGTCCTTTTTTATGCATTATAAAGTGTAGTGATTTTCTATGGGTAGCGTCCCACTTTGTCGATTTACTAAACTTTAGTGCTTGTTCAGTGAAAAGTATGTGTTTAGTATATTTATTCCATTTTATGTATGAGATAAAGGTCTGTTATTGTTAAGCTAAAAGACATTGATACTAATGTCGTTTGTTTGATCTTTTTTTACGGAATTTGAACGGAATTTATTTCCGACTCAAATTTAGTGTCCTACTTTGACGGTTTGGTTTCGCTCGTATGGACATACGCTAAAAAACTACTACAAGTATAAAATCAGCTTTTAAAACATAGGTGTAATGTTTTTCGAGTTAGTATTTATATAAATGTTATTTTATATCTATCGGTTAATTATATTTTCTTAAATAATACTGTTTTTATTTAGCGGAATCATCAATAAAAAAGTCCATTATCGATGGTTACCAAACCCTACTATTCATATTTCGTATTTTTCTTTTCTCCTGCTCAAAAAGTACGTCATATTAGCTTCGTGAAGCGAGACTTAAATAGTACATTTAGCTCCAAGGATTTACAAGAAAGCCATATAATCCCATAAAAATTTCAATGACACTGAAAAAAAAACTTGCGGTCAGCTACATACTCCTTACAAATAATTAAAAACAAACAAACCAACCTGATCAGATTGGCCAAACTTTCTGATAGAATTGCTCAAACTGTACTTTTAGTTTTTCATGAAATATACAATTTCAATGTTAAGTCTTTTTTATTTTCTCGCAGTCGAAGTGAAAAGCAGTGTGTGTGTTAAACACATCGCTAAAAGCCATTATATGACACTCAGACATATTTGTCCTCGCTCACTTCGTGAGCTCGTCCAAATAATCACTTCGTGTCATAATGGCTTATTTTAGCCCCTTGTCAAACAATCTTCTATTTTTTATTCGTTTTTTTTATGCTGTACTTTTCAATTCATTTTTTATTAACTTTTTACATAATAACTAACTAACGGGATCCATAAAATTAATTCTGTCTTTTTTAGCATGAGCATACATACATAAATACAACTTTAATGATGAATCTGCGGGTCGTGTTATAAATATAGAAAATAAACCCATATTCAGGATTGACATATTTTCGTTCTGTTTTTATGTTCAAGCCTCCGTAACATTCAAACTACTAAGGTTACATACATGATTTTGATTAATTTAAAATCGTTAAAGTATGCCAATTCGTTTGATACTAACCACTCCATAACTTCAAAGTACAAGTGTGTTTTTTGCGGTTCCAAACTTTAACCAACGTTTTCTCAATTGTCGCTTTTACACCTTTGCAAGTTTGAAGAATTAAAAAAAAATAACTATAGCACTTAGAGACATAATTTTTTTCACCGAAAGATAGCTTATGCTTTCTTATACAGGGTGTCCCAAGAAGTAGTGATATACTGGGAGGTAGAGGACCTAGAGGGCTATCTAAATCACCCCCATGTATGTTCCGCGATTTTTCGTATTTTCGGAGTTATGACTTTTTTTTTAATTTTTCTCCTATCGCCGAGTATGATGAGATTTTTATTTATGGTAAAGTGAATTATTGCGGTAGATGCTTAATTTTTTTTGTGTACTAAGCTGATAGATAGGCCAATTCAGTATGGTAACATTTACTATCGTTAGATCTTTGAATGGAATAAAAAAAAATTAAATGCCAAGAATGATAAAATTACCCAATATGTTCACAACTTCAAGGGGTTTTTAAAAAGATAAAATCACATAAAAAAAATTAAAACTTGCTCTATCTATCAGGTAGCTACCCTGAAAATTTCATTTTATTATTCATAAGGCTTCAATAAAAAAATTGAAATCTAAATGTGGTAAGTGCAAAATTTTAATTTACATGATGATTAATACAATCAAAGTAAAACCAATTACAAGGTGTTTAATTACAAGAAATTTTCAAAATGGCCCCCCGTTGCTCAATGCAAGTGCGACATCGCCGAAAAAAGTTGTCTTTTAAACGTCTGAATGCACTTCTATTATTTTTAATGGTTTCTTCTGCTACTCTCAATTTCCGGGTTAACTCGTCCAAATTGCGGCGTTCTCTTGAGTAGACGAGGTCTTTGTAGTATCCCCATACAAAAAAATCAATGGGTGGCAGGGGGACCATGGAGGCCAGGCTATAAGGCAGGCGTCACCCCGGCCGCAACGACCAATCCATCTTTCAGGGTATCTTTGATTGAAATAGTTTCTTAAGTCCAAGGCAAAATGGCATGGTGCACCATCACACTGCAGTACTATGCTTCTGCGTGTCTCCAAGTCCACATCTTCTAACAGCAGGGGCAGATCGACGCGTAGAAAATTTAAAATGTGATTGCCGCCCAAGCCGTCTGGCAGCTGAAAGGGTCCGATTAGCTGACCGTTAAGTATGCCAGACCAAAGGTTAACACTAAAGTGTTCTTGGAATGTCGATTCCCTTTTTAAATTTGGATTTTCAATTGCCCATGAGTGAGAATTGTGCATATTAAAAATCCCATTGCGTCTAAAGTGGGATTCATCCGTCCACAAGATTTGGTTAAAAAAGTTTTCGTTTTCAGCTTGTCTCCTCAGCATTTCCTGACAGAATTCAATTCGCCGATTGTAATCTTCCGGTTTCAACTGTTGCACTTTTCTAATGTGAAACGGATGATATCCTACGCTCTGTAGTGTACGGTGTACCTGAGATTTAGAAAGTCCGGTACGACGTTCCATAACTCTCACACTGGTCGACGGGTCTCTTTCTACTTCTTCAACCACTGCATCTACTACATCAGGATCCGGCATAGTGGCCATACGGCCTGATCTGGGACCCGGTATGTAACCTTCCAAATACGCATTATGTACTCTTAAGATCATGCGATAGTCAGGAAACGTTTCAGGTTGAGGCCCGCCTCTTCGTTCCACATGTTCCCGGTACAGCCTTGAAGCTTCCGCCGCATTCCCCCTAGCATAACCGTAATAGTAATGCATTTCTGCATAGTCACGTGAAGTAAACATGATCACTTACACGCAAACTCAAGTCCAGTTAAATAATGCCAAGTCGTCGATTCCAGGTAATAACACTAATCCAAATCGTAATGCAAGTCAAAGTCCATATGAATAGCCAAAATGATTAGAGAAACGAACAATTAGCTGTATTAAAACACAATTTTTAAATTATTGAAAAGTACCAACAAATACCAAACAACGTGAAAATTTTCTCATGCGTCAACCGTCTTTTGTTTTTTGTTCTTTTTCTATTGATGGCCAGTGCGTGATTTAGAACGAAATTTATTTAGAAAGTTAATTAATTTTGCACTTGCCACATTTAGATTTCAATTTTTTGATTGAAGTTTTATGAATAATAAAATGAAATTTTCAGGGTAGCTACCTGATAGATAGAGCAAGTTTTTAAAAGCCAAACGGTAATTTTTTTAATGTGATTTTATTTTTTTAAAGCCCCTTGAAGTTGTGAACATATTGGGTAATTTTATCATTCTTGGCATTTAATTTTTTTTTTATTCCATTCAAAGATCTAACGATAGTAAATGTTACCATACTGAATTGGCCTATCTATCAGCTTAGCACACAAAAAAATCAAGCATCTACCGCAATAATTCACGTCACCATAAATAAAAATCTCATCGTACTCGGCGATAGGTGAAGAATTAAAAAAAAAGTCATAACTCCGAAAATACGAAAAATCGCGGAACATACATGGGGGTGATTTAGATAGCCCTCTAGGTCCTCTACGTCCCAGCTTCAGTATATCACTACTTCTTAGGACATTCTGTATGACAAACTACTCATAACTCCATATCGACAAAGTAGAAATGTTTCCCTATAACAGGCACAAATATGATATCGACGATTTTTTTCGGTATTCGACAAAGTGGGACGCTCGCTGGGCACTAAACTTTGAGGCCTTAAAAAGGTGCTTAAATTGGTCATTTATGGGTCGACATCAAAACCATAGGTTTATTACAGTATGTTCTATCAGTTTTCATTGAAAGTCGATTTTCGGTAGGTTTTACCATATTTCACTAAACTGCCCGTAACTCCGAAACTAGAATCGACAAAGTGGGACGTTTTACTAAACTCCCTCACAAATTGTTTACTGAACGTGTGCTTATGGCGCCGGATGGTGTCATTTTTTGCAGTTTGAGAGTGCCTCTAGTATATCCTCTTAAGCTTTATCTTCGTAATTTTTGTTTTATTTTTTTTGTACATATCATATCGTTAAGAAAATAGAGGTGGGGGGGGGGGCACAATTTATGCTACTTTCGGAGCGATTATGTCTGAAAATATTCACAAAATAAATGAAAAGTATTTTATTTATTATTAGACACACCAACAAAACACAGGCTTATTTAATACAGTAAAAGTTACAAAAAAAAAATAGGTTTCACGTCCAGTCTGTGTCTCAATTACAGGCGTGCAACAGCATTCACATAATGGACGGCTAGGTTTATGTGAGCTTTAGGAACGACAAAATTTAACCTCTCCAGAATACGACTCTCATCGTATCTAGTACGCTTACCGACATTTTTAGTGCGTACTTTGAAAGCCAAAAATCGGGTAAATGTTCGTTGAACCCTTTATAGAAGAACTGTCGAGTTATTTTTAGAAGAACTATCGAAATATTTGCCACATATTCATATTTGCTTTTTTTTTCATTTTGTCTACGGAACCCTAAAAAAGACTGCCTAAAACTGACGCTTAGCTGTCGCAAATGTATTTGCAAAAATCGAATTCTTTTCTCGTATTACGTTATTTTTACTTAAACTTGCTAAAGTTACGAAGTATGTGTTAAATTAATTATCAATAACTCGGTAAATAAAATGGACATCAGAATATTGATTTCATGTCCTAGTGAAGTGATAATTGATGTGTCTATTCAATGATTTAGTGGCGTTCTCAAGATTATTGTTATTTATGGTTAGCGCAGATTGTTTCAATACTTAAGTAAGGGTACGTTCAGATGACAAGCGCTCAACGAAGATTCTGGACTGGTAATAGAGGTGCTATACGACATATTATTGAGGGCCGGCTGTCTGAAAATAGGAACCGACTCACTTTGAGCTCCTAGTCACATATCTTCACTTTGTTTTCACTAGAGCATTACGTACTTCGGTATTATTATATAGAATTCTATCCAGAGGAAGTTTACAATATAAACCGCACCAAACGCGTGATGGATAACCTTATGATAAGTTCAAAGATTGAGTTGAGAAAAAAACGGCTATTATTATTGAACTTTGGAGTTCTTAGTTTCATTTGTCTTTTTACCCGACTGTTGCAAGGAGTAAATATGAGTTTTAGTAATGTGGTGACTTACCCACATTATATATCAATAGAAACATAAGTCTCTGTTTCATAGAAAACCAATAACATCAAGAGATGGCGCCTCTTCGTTCGATTTGACACTGTTGTAACAGGAGTGCATCGAAATGTGATGATGTTTAATAAATGTTCTCATAGATGGCGCCAAGGAACCTTTAAAAAATGTCGTTTTAACTTAACAACCGTTCAAAAGCTTACAATGTGTGACGGGTACTGATGTTTTGGGATCGGGTGATCTGGGAAACTGATATGAAACCAAACGTATTTTTCGGGGTAGACGCATTCTAGGAAACGGATTATTTAGGAAACGGTAGTGACGGGAACGGTCGTTTCGGGATTAGGTGTTTTTGGGAAATGCATATCAAACCAAACGTATCTTTTGGGAAAAGTACATTGTGGGAAACGCGTATATCGGGAAACGGATTATTAAGGAAGCGGTAGAGATGGGAAAGGATGTTTTGGGAAACAATGAAACTTTAATTACTACATTTCACCCCTTTAAACTCTTTAGAGAATTTCTTCGGCTTAGACCGCGTCTTTCGCGCTTTATTGACTACCGTAAAATGGCGCTACTTTGCTCCAAAATTTGCTCCAATTTAGAAAACAAGAAACTATTCTGGCATTTTTAATATTCTAACATGCTAGTCTTACAAATAACTAAAAATAGTATATTTCCTAACGCGTTGCAAATTTAAAAAACACGCCACAATCTGTTTTGTTAAAATATGAAAATAATAAATTAAGAACAAAGTTACACATTGACACAGTTTCACAATATTCATAGGGAATATATTGTAATACTGTGTCCTTACTAAATGTTCACGGAGCAAAGTTAGGATAAATCGGCACATTAAGTGGTAATCACAGCACAGAAACGAATTCCGGAGCAAAAAACCAGTGGTTTGACCTTTTGTCATCACATATTTCAGGTGTGGTCTTAATTTTTAACCGCCGACAAAAAAGAGGGGTGTTATAAGTTTAACGAGTCTGTGACTCTGTATATCTGTCTGTGGCATCGTAGCGCCCATACGGATGGACCGATTTGAATGCGGTTTTTTTTGTGTCATAGATACTTTTATCCCGAGTGTTCTTAGCTTTGTTTGACGAAAATCGGAGCACTCGTCTCCAAGATATTCAGCTTTTAGTGGAACAAGTGACCGGATCTCAGCCAATATTGAAGCTAGGAACTCCAAATTTTGTTGTTATGTTCATTTGTGTCGGGGGTTTTTTAATTTAAATTTTCTATAATTATCTTGATTTTGATTGATTGATTAATTAACATAAATAAATAACAAGCTCGTTATATTTTCGTGTTTTTACCCGACTGTTGCAAGGAGTAAATATGAGTTTTAGTAATGTGGTGACTTACCCACATTATATATCAATAGAAACATAAGTCTCTGTTTCGTAGAAAACCAATAACATCAAGAGATGGCGCCTCTTCGTTCGATATGGTTTTCGGGATTGGAGCTTACTTATTCCAGGGGAAGCAAAGTAGGACTAGTTTATGGTACATAGCTTTTTCCGTTTGCTCTACGCCTGTCTTTTACAAGCTTTTATTTACTTTCACCTGTCCCGTTGTCTGTCGGTCTGTAATCAAATCTTGCAAGTTAAATTTGATCCACTTCCCGGTTTACGATTGAGCTAAAATGTTGCATATTTATATAAGTTCGGTGACAATGCAATAGTATGATACCATCGAGCTGGTCTGATGATGGAGCAGGAAGGTGGTCATAGTAACTTTGTAATAAAATAATGCAATCCTACCGAGTTTGTGCTCTTTAGAATCGTCTCGGTGAGGAGTTGGATGTTCAAGGAAAAGTACAGTCAGCGATAAAAGATTGTCACAAAAATGAAATTTTTGTCAGAAACTGTTATTCCTTTACACGACTGACTTCAAGTTTCAATAAGTAAATAGATATGAGCACGTGACATTGTCGCATCTGAATATCTCATCTACATAATCATCTATAAATGACGCAAGTATCTTACACTGAAATCAGTATCCCCTTATTATGGTACTAGAAGATTCTGACTTCGTTCGCGGAGGGGAAAAAGTCAAAACCCCTCTTTTTTCTTCAGTGTAGTCGGGTAAAAAGTATCCTATAACAATCTGTGGATACCCACCTACCCGCGTACCAAAAATAATTGAAATCCGTTTAGCCGACTTGGCGTGATGAAGCCGCAACAACACATACAAACACCAGAAAAAAACCAAATTAAAATATTTAGGATTTAGTGACCTCCAAATAGTCTTTTACATTTTTTTTTTCGGGAAATATCTTTGATATACAGACATTTTTTTTTTTTCAACATTATAATAGTATAGAAGTTCGAAGTCTGTTTGTGAAACAGGTGTGGATGTCGTTTAATTTGTACAAGATCCGTATCTACATTACCGCTCATACGTATTTCTCAACTCATTACTTTTCCATACATTGTACAGTGTAGTTATAAAAAAGTGACTTTGAAAATCACGCTGTCAAGACGGAGCCAATGACTCTTTTGGATGCTAATTAGTTAATAGGTAACATTTTCAAATTGGGATGTTGGCTTTACTCAAATAAAAATAAAATTTTGATGTAAAATGGCAGTTTCTATGATAGAAATCCTAAATAAAATGGGTTGGGTACTGAAGGCCTTACTTGCATTTAGCCTTGGCATTCAAACCGTCTCAGTAGTACACTGACCAAGTATGCAAAATGACTTGTTTATCTAATGCCATGATTACAAAATTGTCTAAGTTTCAGGGAGACTTACTTAGCAAAACGTCTAGGACGTGAAATGCACCTGTAGGCAGAATGTCTCAATTGTATAAAAATGGACATGACTGACTGTTCAGACTACATTAAGTAGTTTTACAGCCAAGTCATTCAGTCTACTTTGTCTTATAGCAATGAGGGCGTATTACAGACCAGGTATTTTGTGCTTCTCTCGCCAAGGCTAAATGCAGGACCCAACCCAAAAAAAATAGTCGATACCTTGCGTGTATTATGAGCCTAAAAAAGTTGGGTGGGAAAGTCAATTTTTAAAGTATGAAAATATTAATGAAAACAAAAGTTAATTGAAAATTAAAATTGTTTATTGTCCCTTTTTAACAAGTACAATACATACAGTGATTGGGACTTCCTTTTAGGTAAGTAAACCTGTGTTAGGATGACCCGCTCTTCCATAACTGGTAAATAGGTAGGAAATATTATACATCTAGAGGTTCCTTATTTAATCTTAACTTAATACATTTTTAACAATGGTTTTAGGTGCTTATGTTGTTTAATTTAAATTTTGGTTTTAGCCTAATTTAAGTAATACTAATACAATACTATAGTAATAGTAGGTGTTTGTGTGTTTGTGTGTGTGTGTGTGTGTGTGTCTGTGTGTATGTTTGGATGTTTACATTAGTAATTCCGTCTCATCATAGCTTAGATCTTTCAGCCAGCCATGCCAGCCATGAGTTATTCAATAATACCATTGAATAACCCATGAAATGTATGATAACTTTTGTTATCGAACCGTTTCTATAAACGCAAGTTTTAACATAGTTGCTGAACAAAGTACTTAATTTCTCCATACAAGGTAGGAACGTTGGAAGTCACACGGCTAATACAGAGCGTTTTTTGGGAATGTCCAAAAATGTGATTGTATCTCGCTGAGTGTTTTTGAGATAGACGCAGTTTTTTCAACAATATTTATATTATTCAGAGCTCGTTCTATAACATAACACAGAAGAAGTTGTAAGAAATAAATCAAAAACCTTCAGCGGTTAAGACTGTGTGTAGTCTGTCTATAGAAGCCATTTGTGCCCTTTGTTTTTATATATATACTATTAAATTAATTTTGTGACACAGGTGTGCTAGTATATAATGTTTAGTTTATACAAGGTAAATAGGTATCCTTAGTTTTTCAGCTGGTTGTTTCATTTAAAGTTAACTGAGATAATTGCGTCTATGGATGGGACAAATGCGTCTTTTGCTGATATCATGAAACGCAAAACTTCGAATCCTTTCACGAAACACTCTCGCGGTACTGAGGCCTATTCTCGCGTCCAGGTGGAGCACTCTCTTATGCCGAAAAATAGAAGTCAATTTTTAGGGTTCCGTAGTCAGCTAAAAACCGTTATAGTTTCGCCATGTCAAAAGACACTAGTGCAATTATGGAATGTAATAAACACACATGTTTAATGGACTGGATTACAGCCGCAAAAACGGTGTAATAAGAGCCACTTTACGATCAAGTGTGTTGAAAAACCCTGTTTTAATCTCGTGTATGATACGACTGTGTTTTTAAATGACAATCTTTATATGGTATTTAATTATTTTTTATTTATTGTCGTTATTTTGTCACCAGCTCTCCAAAGTATGGCAACATCGCGCCGGTGACGTCATCGCTGATGCGATCATGCGCATGCGCTACGGTCTGCGATGCTGTTAGGTGAGTACTGGCAATACACAAATGTTTCCTATACTCTATTCGTGTCAAACCGCCGCTAGTTGTTCCTGATATAACTGGAAGAGGCCAGAATTTTTCATAGCAAAAATCAGATAGGTTCATATAATTTTTGTTTATTGTTGTTTGCTTAAATGTGGATTTGAGGTCTATTTTTGTTAATAAATAAATAAAGATACACCTGTTAAATATAACTAATCGATAGTCGATAAAATTCAACGTTCCAAATTTATGAAGTTAGATTTTTGCCATGAATAAATTAATAGTTTAAAAAACACTAGAAAACCACGCTTTACAAGACTTTTCTAACAAATCCAAACACAGCTATGATACGATGTTCCATCATGAAGTTCCAGTTCATATCTTCCGGCTCCATCATCAGATCAGTTCGACAGTACCATATTATTGTCTTGATATTAGAACTACATACAGCTGCCAATTTTCATGATGCTACGATCCTTGGAAGATGGTTAAATTAGTTACCTTAGATTCCATTACATAGTTAGTTACATACAGTCGACCTAATAAAAGCGTGTTATAACTTCCGCTTTCTGATAACTAGTTGGAATGTAGAATAAGCTGAAAATTACTCCACCAACAAGAGCCTAGCTCTTAAATATATGATGATGATGATGATGATGATGATGATAACTAGTCACGGGAAGTAGTGGGACATGTTCCAGATCGCAGGTCAAAATGTGTAAAAAAATACGATATGAAAAGTGTACTAGCAAAAGAGCGTATCTCCAAGGTACTTACGTCTTTTTCTCAAATGCGCAGGGTCAAAATGTGTAAGAACATACGATATGAAAAAGCGTACTAGCAAAAGAGCGTATCTCCATGGCACTTACGTCTTTTTGCTGAGAAGCGCAGGGTCAAAATGTGTAAAAAAATACGATAAGAAAAAGCGTACAAAGAGCGTATCTCCACGGCACTTACGTCTTTTTGCTGAGAAGCGCAGTGTTCCGAAAATAACTCGAAAACGGTATATCCGATCATGTTGAAAATAACTCACGTTAAAATTTTATCTTTGTAATTTTTTTTATAGTTTTTGGAAATACCGTTTAGAAAATAAGGGGGGGGGGGCACATTCTATGCAGCTTTCGGAAAGATTATTCTCGAAAATATTCAGAAAATCAAAAGAAACAAATTAGGAACCCCAAAATTTTAGAAGCCGCAAACAGACACACAGACAGAGCCCCCAACGAAAAATTTTATTTTTTTTATTGGGACGCGTTCTTTCTTCAGGAAATACTTGACCCGTTCACCTAACTAGAATAGAATTCTAGATTAGATACATTTCGCTCTTTGGACCTGATAATTTGCCTTAGTTATCAAAACCGTTACGACAAGGAGACACACCCGTCTGACGGTAAAGATATCTATTTTTAGCCAAACTAGTTGGAGAGAGTTGGTAAACATTGCCGAGTTGAA
Organism: Hedya salicella; assembly: GCA_905404275.2. Classification (NCBI taxonomy): domain Eukaryota; kingdom Metazoa; phylum Arthropoda; class Insecta; order Lepidoptera; family Tortricidae; genus Hedya; species Hedya salicella. The sequence continues at coordinate 48,391,603 of FR990097.1, read as the reverse complement.
ATCGTGTGCGCATCTTTCTTGACCAAAAGCAATTACTATTGCACCTGCGTTCAGTCATTAATTTTCTAGTTGATCCGACCACCAATTGTTCCGTTGTAACAAATCTAGAGGCCTTTACTTTAATGTGAACTTCCTTGTCAATTAAATATAAAGTGGCCCTTTGTGTGACAAAAATGTTTGCATTTAGAGTCTGGCTAGCCAAATATTGTTGACAGATATTTCCTTGTGGTATCACCAATTGTCTATGATTTAAAAAACAGCTAAAAGTCTGTTGTCAATTTAGTAGGTTGATGCTCTATAAATATGTTGATACTTTGTGTACTAGTTATAAAATTTGTCTATAACTATGATTGGATACGTGAATTTATTAATACCTGAATATCATACACAGGACAAAATGTGTAAAGAAACGAATAAACTAGAAATTCTAGAAAATATCAATAAAGTCCAAACATCGGAACGTAAGCAGAGAGAGAGAGAGAACTGAAACCCAATATTCAGAAGAAATCGGCGGACTGGTCAGTATTTGATATAAAAATATCTTGGCCAAAAATACATACTAATATTATAAATGCGAAAGTGTGTCTGTCTGTCTGTCTGTTACCTCTTCACGCTTAAACCGCTGAACCGATTTGGATGAAATTTGGTATGGAGTTAGTTTGAGCCCCGGGGAAGGACATAGGCTACTTTTTATCCCGAAAAAATACCCTTATCCGCGATAAACGAATTTAAAGCGGACGAAGTCGCGGGCAGAAGCTAGTGTCTATATATAAGCCACGAGCGTGTCGTAGAATCCCGCACTTGGCCCATCGTGCCGGTGCAACATTACTCTAACCTAACCCATGTCTATACCTACTTAACCTAAGCACAGACATTGGTGATGGATTAATATTATGGCATTATCGAGCTAGATTTTGTTTATTTTTCGCCTTGTTACAACGGTATATGGTGAGAAAGTGTAAACATATGTGTTTGTCGTTCACTGTACTGTACATATGTAGAGTGGTAGAAATTATGTGAGCTGACTTTGAGTGCACGTCAGCGTAAATTTTATTTACTTATTTCCTTAGGTTTAGGTGTTACAAAAAATTAAAAATATTAACTAATATCAAAACTATAATTCCTACTTCACAAAGTGTGACCAGCCCAAGATTTTTTGTATTTCGCGTCAAAAATTTGGGTAATAATTCAGTAGCCAGACTCTAGTAGCATCCACTAGCAAATTATTATTTATGACTAGAAGGCTCCCGCAATATGGTAGTTTCCTGGGTAAAAAAAATATTATTGTAATTAGTCCGCCAGTTACATAGATTATTTAGTAAAAATATTGGTTATTATTATTTTTTCTTTTGTCAATCAAACAAAACAAGAAAAAGATAAAGCGCGTCAAAGTTTGGGAGTGGTGGCGCATGACGTCACGCCGTGCCAAAAACGGTCGCACGGCGTGACATCACGGGGAACTTTAACGGGCTATATCTACATATTTTTTTTGTTTAATTGACAAAAGAAAAAATAATATTTTCTGACAATCTAACTGATGGACTCAATGATATAACATAAGAAGAGGTAGATAGGTTATACAAGCTCCGACAATGGCACACCAAAATTACGCCAATTGGCAAACCTTAACTCAGTCTCGCGCACAGAGTACTATGTTATATAGTGGATTATGCGTCAAATAAATAAAAATGTCGTCATTCACAATGACATTTTGCACTTATTACTCAATAAAAGTGTCTAAAAGCATTTACTATTAGTATGTTATTGCAATATTGTCAGATTTATGTGTGCATAAGCCTGGGCATTTTAACACGTGGATTATCGTGTAGGTAACCTATCTACCTCTTTTTATATTATATCATTTGACGGACTTATTATATTGTTTTAGGACATAAGCTTATTTAGTCAGCGGAGGAGAAAAAATCATAATCCTCTTTTTTCTTTGGCGTAGTCGAGTAAAAAGTACTCTGTAACCATCTGTGGATGCCCAGCTACGCCGTGAACCAAAAATAGTTGGAATCTGATTAGCCGTTTTGGCGTGATGAGGCCATCGGCCACAACGACACAGACAAACACACTGTTTCAGTTTATCTTCACGAGTCACCGAAGCCAAGATAAACACCACAAATCTTTGATATTTTTATTTATAACGACAGTTTTTGCGAGTTTTCAAAAATATCCGTTTTAGACAAAAGCTTGCTTAGCGTGTTAGATGTTTTCATAATGAACAAATATGAATAGGTCTTGAGTATATACAGGGTGTACCAAGAAGTAGTGATATACTGAAGCTGGGAGGTAGAGGACCTAGAGGGCTATCTAAATCACCCCCGTGTATGTTCCGCGATTTTTCGTATTTTCGGAGTTATGACTTTTTTTTTAATTTTTCACCTATCGCCGAGTACGATGAGATTTTTATTTATGGTGACGTGAATTATTGCGGTAGATGCTTGATTTTTTTTGTATGCTAAGCTGATAGATAGGCCAATTCAGCATGGTAACATTTACTATCGTTTAGATCTTTGAATGGAATAAAAAAAAATTAAATGCCAAGAATGATAAAATTACCCAATATGTTCACAACTTCAAGGGGCTTTAAAAAGATAAAATCACATAAAAAAAATACCGTTTGGCTTTTAAAAACTTGCTCTATCTATCAGGTAGCTACCCTGAAAATTTCATTTTATTATTCATAAGGCTTCAATCAAAAAATTGAAATCTAAATGTGGTAAGTGCAAAATTTTAATTTACATGATGATTAATACAAACAAAGTAAAACCAATTACAAGGTGTTTAATTACAAGAAATTTTCAAAATGGCCCCCCTGTTGCTCAATGCAAGTGCGACATCGCCGAAAAAAGTTGTCTTTTAAACGTCTGAATGCACTTCTATTATTTTTAATGGTTTCTTCTGCTACTCTCAATTTCCGGGTTAACTCGTCCAAATTGCGGCATTCTCTTGAGTAAACGAGGTCTTTGTAGTATCCCCATACAAAAAATTCAATGGGGTTTAGGTCGGGGGGCCGTGGAGGCCAGGATATAAGGCAGGCGTCACCCCGGCCGCAAGGACCAATCCATCTTTCAGGGTATCTTTGATTGAAATAGTTTCTTACGTCCAAGGCAAAATGGCATGGTGCACCATCACACTGCAGTACTATGCTTCTGCGTGTCTCCAAGTCCACATCTTCTAACAGCAGGGGCAGATCGACGCGTAGAAAATTTAAAAAGTGATTGCCGCCCAAGCGGTCTGGCAGCTGAAAGGGTCCGATTAGCTGACCGTTAAGTATGCCAGACCAAAGGTTAACACTAAAGTGTTCTTGGAATGTCGATTCCCTTTTTAAATTTGGATTTTCAATTGCCCATGAGTGAGAATTGTGCATATTGAAAATCCCATTGCGTCTAAAGTGGGATTCATCCGTCCACAAGATTTAAATTTCGAAGATGTAAATTTCGTTCTAAATCACGCACTGGCCATCAATAGAAAAAGAACAAAAAACAAAAGACGGTTGACGCATGAGAAAACTTTCACGTTGTTTGGTCATCGTTGGTACTTTTCAATAATTTAAAAATTGTGTTTTAATACTGCCAATAGTAATGAACGGTAATTTTTTTTAAGTGATTTTATTTTTTTAAAGCCCCTTGAAGTTGTGAACATATTGGGTAATTTTATCGTTCTTGACATTTTTTTTTTTTATTCCATTCAAAGATCTAACGATAGTAAATGTAACCATACTGAATTGGCCTATCTATCAGCTTAGCACACAAAAAAAATCAAGCATCTACCGCAATAATTCACGTCACCATAAATAAAAATCTCGTCGTACTCGGCGATAAGTGAAGAATTTAAAAAAAAGTCATAACTCCGAAAATACGAAAAATCGCGGAACACATACATGGGGGTGATTTAGATAGCCCTCTAGGTCCTCTACGTCCCAGCTTCAGTATATCACTACTTCTTGGGACACCCTGTATAGGTTTATTGAGAGACTATATATAAGCCATCTTTATTTTTAAATACCTTTGTAGAAATTCAAAAATAAATACATGAATGAAATTTCTGATGCGAGAAAGTGTTAAATATAAACTTAACTATTATAATATACACCAGTTTGGAAAGTTATTTTCACCATTCCAGGGAATAAATACACAACAAAAATCATAAAAAATCGTACATTTGCGTTTGGAGTAAATTTATATATGGACTCAGGGAATTAATAAATAATAAATAAATAAATATTACGGGACAATTTTACACAAATCGAACTAGTCCCATGGTAAGCTCAATAAGGCTTGTGTTATGGGTACTAGACGACGATATATTTAATAGACATATTACTTATATACATAGAAAACATCCAAGACTCAGGAACAAATATTTATGTTCATCACCAGTGATCGTTATCAACGTGCTGAATTGGTGGCAAAGTATGGTTGACAAAAAAACAAATACTCAAGTCTTTTAAATAATATTATATTTCACAAATTATAACATTTATATACATATTTACTATCACTTCTGCAATTATGCTGAAGAAACTAGTAAAATTTGTTCAACAGATTTTGCCGTCAGTAGTCGTTCACGACGATTGGAAAAAATCCATTTAAATAACTAAATGACCTTTCGACGTGGACAGAAGTCACGGTAAGGTAATTTATGCTGTTAAAATATTGCACGCAACTTTTATTGACGCGCCCGATGTCATTTTGACGTATATTGTTTTAAAAATATTTAGAGCGGAAAAGGTTTTGTACAATCTAGATTTATTATATAGAGATGTAATCCTATATAGGCGAGTCTTTGTTTTATAGTGATTGTGTAAAATTAGAAAATAAATAAGTGAATATTCGCTTTTTCTGTCAACCATACACTTTGCCACGAAAATTGCACGTTGATAACGATGACTGTTCATCACACAAATATTTGCCCTTACCGGGATTTGAACCCAGGACCTCAGCTTCGCAGGCAACGTTACTCCCACTGAGCTAAACCGGTCGTCAAATTAATCAATTGACATTCAATAAATAAAGATTATTTAATTTTTACACAAATCGATCTAGTCCCATGGTAAGCTCAATAAGGCTTCTGTTATGGGTAGTAGGCGACGATATATTTAATAGATCAATTTACTTAGGTACATAGAAAACATCCAAAACTCAGGGACAAATATTTATGCTCATTCAATACCCTTTCATCCTAATCTCCCATCCTATCCTTTGATCCCACACCTTTCTGTCTCCAGGTACGCCCAGTACCATATCCAGGCAGATCCAGAAGGCTCTCACCGGTCTCCTGGACCTTGTAAGAATATCCTAATATTAATCTTTACCTTATCACTTGATTTTGTCTGAAGCTCCCGACGGAAAAACAGGTGTATTAGGGGGTACATCCGGGTAAGACCGGATCAAAGGTAAATTGCTTTCGTACGATCCTATTTGTGGAAAGGCATGCCGGGCTCGCATTGGACTCTACATTCACCGAAGAAGATGCGGAATCTGAATATAATGCCACCCTTTACGGTCGCTGCAACAATCATCCGTCACGGATGTAGAGGCCAATGATGATGAATATGGTCTTTGATCCGGTTTTATCCACACTGTTAAAAGTTTTGTAAACTCGTAAAGTTGTAAAATTCACGTAAACGCAACGAAATTGACGAGAATTATGAAATTTTACATAATTTTCCTTAATATAACTTGCGTTTTCTGTAATTTTTCAAGTTATGTGTTCTTTTTAACCGACTTCCAAAAAAAGGAGGAGGTTCTCAATTCGACGGAATGTTTTTGGAATTGAAGGAACTCCTCAAATATATTGATTTTGGTATTATAAGAAACATAATAAGCATTTGCATTCAGTAAGTGTAAATTGGTGAAGTGGAACTGATGCAGAAGACCACAGAATGCCATCGGAACTCCTCAATGATAAATGATTTACGGGTGGCGACAAAATATCTTGATTAATTTAGCTAAGCAACTTCATAGTCACAAATTTAAATATTCCTGATGAGAATGGTACCATCGAATTGATTTGATGATGGAGCCGGAAGGTATGCACCAGATCTATGTAATAAAATAATGTATCCTAGCCGTGTTTGGGCTTGTTCGAATCGTCACGAGATACACTTTTAAGTAACAATTAACTAAAAAGTGTAAAATAAATAAACTTCTAAACAAAAAAATAAAACGGACTCCAAAAAAACTAAAAAGTAAAAAATAACGCCATAATTCAGTTTCTTCAAATTACTTACAAGTAACCGTTTGTATACTCAATCTATACAGTATATACAATTAATGTTATTTTGGAGTCGGGGCCATCGTGTCACAACTTACTAAAATCGTCAATTTTCAATATTTTACACATTCTTTATATGGCACCGACGCCAAAATAAGATTAATTGTATATACTGTATAGATTGAGTATACAAACGGTTACTTGTAAGTAATTTGAAGAAACTGAATTATGGCGTTATTTTTTACTTTTTAGTTTTTTTGGAGTCGGTTTTATTTTTTTGTTTAAAAGTTTTTACATGTCATCATCATCATCATTATTAAGACGGCCGGGCTCTCAGTCATTACAGCATTTTCCAGAGCGGCCTGTCCTGGACCTTTGTCTTTACTTCTTGGTACGAGTGGCTGCAGCACCACTCCTTCATCGTCATGTATGGTACTCTAGGCCTTCCTCTTCCCCGGCTTCGGAATTTGTGTTTTTGCATGTAAAATTACATTACTTTTTTCAAATAGTCCGTATCACATATCAGTTTCTTTTTAATACCTTTAATGTACAGTCACCAGCATTAATATCTGCCACGAAAAAGCGCACATAAATATCTGACACGACTCTATTCCTACGGTATTTAGATAGATATATTATAGATAGATTGTTATGTGAGATATTGATGCTGGTGACAGTACACACATTTTATTTTTACAATTTTGTAAGAGTATAGATAAGGAAATATTTTTTTTACAGTTGCCCCTTTGACCTTTGTCATAGAGGTTCGATATTTATGGATTATAGATTCTTTCATTATGTTTTATATAACTTGCGTGTCAGCACGTGCGTCATGATCATAAATTTGACTTTGTTGGATATAGGTCCTACTTAAAGACTTTCGCAATGAACAGTCGCACGATGTATTCACCGGCTTCTGACGACTTAAGTTGTTCGGATTGTCAGATTATCTGTTGATATACATATTATAGTAAAGTAATACGCAGTAGCTAATTTTCTGTCTTTGTTGGCCGGAATGTGATATAATCATTTTTATCACGGAAAATATACTTACTACTAACTTTTCTATTATATACTTACTAGCTTCTGCCCGCGACTTCATCCGCCTTAAATTCGTTTATCGCGGACAAGGGTAAAAAGTAGCCTATGTCCTTCCCCGGGACTCAAACTATCTCAATACCAAATTTCATCTAAATCGGTTCAGCGGTTTAAGCGTGAAGAGGTAACAGACAGACAGACAGCATCGCATTTATAATTTTTTCACTTCTCCTGCTCAAAAACTACGTCATATTAGCTTCGCGAAGCGAGACTGAAATAGTACATTTAGCCCCTAGGGTTTAAAAGAAAGCCATATAATCCCATACAAATTTCTATGACACTGAAGAAAAAAACTTGCGGCCAGCTACATACTCCTTACGAATAATTAAAAACAAACAAACCAACCTCATCAGATTGGCCAAAATTTCTGATCGTATTGCAGCCCTTCACATTAAAAAGTAAAAATTGTCTATGGCCATTATTAGTTTTAAAAAATATATAAGTTGTCAATTTAACTATAAAGAATTGCTCAAACTGTACTTTTTCTTTTTCATGAAATATACAATTTTAATGTTAAGTCTTTTTATTTTCTCGCTGTCGAAGTGAAAAGCAGAGTGCTTAACACGTGGCTAGCAGCCATTATGGCACTCAGACATATTTGTCCTCGCTCTCTTCGTGAGCTCGTCCAAATAATCATTTCGTGTCATAATGGCTTATTTTAGCCCCTTGTCAAACAATCTACTATAGTATGGATAAAAATGAAATGTCTGTAAATTAAAGATAGTTATTTACATTTAAAAAATAAGTGATACGGACGTTTGAATTTCACTGAATCGAAAAATATGTTTTTCTAATTTATTGTATGTTTTGTTTGTATGTGTCGTTGTGGCTTCATCACGGCAAAACGCCTAAACGGATTCTGTTTTGGTACACGGGTAGCTGGGCATCCATATATGGTTATAGGATACTTTTTACTCGACTACTCTAAAGAAAAAGAGGATTATGACTTTTTCTCCTCCGCTGACTAAATAAGCTTGTGTTTTAATACAATATAATAAGTCCGTCAGTTAAATTCTCAGAAAATATTGGATTCGCATTTTCTTTTGTCATTTAAACAAAAAAATACGTTGATATAGCCCGTTAAGGTTCCCCGTGACGTCACGCCGTGCGACCGTTTTTCGCACGGCGTGACGTCATGCGCCCCCACTCCCAAACTTTGACGCGCTTTATCTTTTTTTTTTTGTTTAATGACAGATGGTTATAGAAAATTTCAATAACATAATAGCATATAAAAAAATGGATAAGTTATAGAATATTTTTAACTCGTTTACGCTGAAGAAAAAAAGGGATATGATATTTTGCACTTCCGCTGTGAAGTTGCTTATAATTTTTTTTTTTTGTAGTTTAACGAACATCACATATCAGTTACTTCCGTAACAGTCGCTCTACGTATATAGAAAAAGGGAGTGTCCGGGTGTTTACCAATAATGATAAATTACATAAACACATCGGGCGCCTGCGCACAGGCTGACGTAGTAGTTAAGAGGCCACCATTCCTACCTAAAGACATCAACAGTTGAACATGGTTCTCCTATCAAGATTTCACAACGATGGATTACACATTATGTGAAAATATCACGTGTCTAATAATCTTCAAAAGTTAGAGCTCTGTGACGGACAGACACACAGAAGAGGCTTAGTAATATCGTTCTGTTAGCACCCTTTGGTTAAGGAACCCTAAAAATAATCAATCAGTAAGTGTATTTAATATATTTTGCTTTGTCTTGAATTCAAAACATCTACACTATTATAAAGTTCCAAAAATGAAATGTCTGTACATTGAAGATATTTTCAAAAAATTGATTGTTACGGACTATTTGGAGGTCACTAAAACGAAAAATATTTTTTTTGGTTTTTATGTATGTTTGTATGTGTCGTTGTGGCTTCATCACGCAAAATCGGCTAAACAGATTTCCACAATTTTTGGTACACGGGTAGCTGGGTATCTCCAGATGGTTATAGGATACTTTTTACCCGACTATGCTGAAGAAAAAACGACGGGTTATGACTTTTTTCCTCAGCGAACGAAGTTGCGAGCATCCTCTAGTAGATCTATACAAATCATAGAAATCAGTTTAGCCGATTTTGCGTGATGAAGCCACAACGACACATACAAACATACATACTTAATATTAAAAATAAATATTTTTCGTTTTAGTGACCTCCAAATAGTCCGTAACAATCAATTTTTTGAAAATATCTTCAATGTACAGACATTTCATTTTTACAACTTTATAAAAGTATAGATATAACAATAGATTATCCACACATAGTTTAATCAAGCAAACTTAATAGACCAAATCAATTACAGTAAAACTAAACTTAAACAAAACCAATAAAATATTTTCTTCTGTTTCCGCGATTATCACTCATTGAAATGGTCACCATGGAAAGCTGGAAAGCTTCCGAAACGTCGGGAACTAAAATGAGATAATATACGCGATATAATCCGTTAAATTGTTTTATTTCCAAACCAATAAAACTTAACCTAAAAATATAATTAAACTTAAAATAGATAATAATGTGGTGTTAATTTTCCCGCATTAAAAAGACAATAAATTTGTGTTTTCATATTAAGAAAAATATTTTTTAATCCTTCGTGGTGAGAGTGCTGAGACGGATAAACCCGCGGCTTATACAAAGGAAGAATTTTGACCGAAAGGTGTCATGTTCCGTCATTTCCGCTGTCAGTTACTTGAAACCTCGAACGCGAACACATTCGCTGTTTAAAATGTGACCTACTTAGATTGTACTTTTTGTTTTACAAATATCATGATAATAATCACAATATTTGCAATTTAGTAGTGGACCACCCCACTGGCGTTATTATTATAAGCAAAGATCAGAAACAAATGATTTTTTTTTCCGACGATACTGGACTTTTGAACCAGTGCCTTAAGCCAGATCGGGGCAGCACTCACTAACCAACTGAGCTAATCGTCCAAAAAAAAATCCATTGTTTCTGATCTTTGTTTATAATATGACCTAGATGTTTACTGTTACAATTTTATATACAGGGTGTCCCCAAAACCAACGCCAAAATAAAAAGGGGTCATAGAACAGCTAATGGTGGATTCCACCAGAACGTCTACTTTGTGGGGTATGTGACGGCTATGACAGCTACCTTAAAAACATATAAAACGTCCAAGAATTCACTACCAATACAAAAGCAAAGTTATAAAATATTGACATACCAAAAATTGACTTCCTAACTTTTTTAGAAGTATGAAAAGAATGACGTCACGTACCCGACATTCTGGTGGAATGCACCTAATAAGCTGCCATATTAAGTAAATTTGACTGTAATAAAAAGTGCATGGTTTTCGAGATATTGGCACTTTTAAAAAACTCGTGATTTTTGATACCCTACGATGCTACGTAGGCATCTGCTGGAACAAGAACTCAAGTAGCGTCCATCTTCCATGCAGTAGCTGGTATATTTTGTATTTATTATTTATATGTAATATATATATATTGTATATCATATATAGTATAGGTATAAGCAACTATGTATGCATTATTTGCTTGTGTGTCCTAACGCTCTCAGTACTGAATGTTTTTCCCTTCTTCCGTTTGGCCCTATGGTTGACTGGTAGAGAATGCCTTTTGGCATAAAGTTCGCCATTTGTTTTGTGCAATAAAGTTTAAATAAATAAATACCCCGCCTCATGTCGATTGCCAACACTGCAAATTCTGTAAATCTGTTTTTTGCAGGATGTTACCAAAAACATATCCTATCGAATGTTATTTAAATTTATTAAATGTCATGATGCTTTGTCGGTAAAAGTAATTAAAAAAAAACGAATTAAAGTAAAAATCTAATGTCACGAGTTTTTTTAAGTGTCAATATCTCGAAAACCATGAACTTTTTATTAAAGTCAAATTTAATATGCTAGCTTTTGAGCTGTTCTAGCACCCCTTTTCATTTTGGCGTTGGTTTTAGAGACACCCTGTATATATATGTTAGTCTATAAGGTATTTATATATGGGCCATGTCGCCTGAATTAAATGATTTGATTGAATTAAATGACGACCGGTTTAGCTCAGTGGGAGTAACGTTGCCTGCGAAGCTGAGGTCCTGGGTTCAAATCTTGGTAAGGGCAAATATTTGTGTGATAGGCATATTTATTTATTCCTTACGTTGGATGTTTTCTAAGTATATACGTAATATATCTATGACATATATCGTCGTCTAGTACCCATAACACAAGCCTTATTAAGCTTATTAAGCTTACCATGGGACTAGTTCGATTTGTCTAAAATTGTCCAGTAATACTTATTTATTTATTAATAATAAAAAAACATTTCATTTGTTTTATTTAATTCATTTCTTTTCATAAAACGATACAAAGCCCTCTTAAGCGCACATGAGGTCACATGTGACCGCTTTATTGTCTGTCCTAGACATGACTTTGACCGGCGACCTTCCTTGCCCTTAACGTCAAGTCCTAATCGTATTCAGAGATACTAGATATACGGATACGGATAAATCTGTCGCAGGGAAATAGCCAAAACAGAGATTTGATCAAATCCCTAAGGGATATGATCACTAAACAAATCTGGTGAAATGACAAAACGAGTTGCCTTTTTGGCTGATTTCGTCATTTCACTAAACTGATTCAGGGATTTAATCAAATGACTTTTGTAGACAAATGATAAAATTGATTCGCCATTTTAACATCCTGCGTGACTAGGTCATATCCCTTAGGGATTTGATCAAATCTCTGTTTTGGCTATTTCCCAGCGACATATCCAGTCATAACGGTATATTGGAATTTAGGGGGCAAAATTTTATAATAGCCCAATTGGGACATTGACAATTTTTGTCAACTTTTTTCTTTGGTATTTTACAAAATGACCTCTCACTAATAGAAACATTGGTGAAAAAACTACTTCAATTTTATTAAAAACTTATCAAAATACAACCTCAGAATGGAGAGGCCACAAAAAACAACTCCAAAGCCAACTTCACGAGATACAAATACAAACAAACCATGTGTGTGAAGTTGTCTGATTTGTCAAAACCATGCCAAAAAAACGGCTTCACAAGATTGTTCGTAATGTCATGTCTATCTTTTTTTCTTGATCTGAGGATACAACAATGATAAAATCACGCTCCATACTAAAGCCTCGGAACCAGTGACGTCACACGTTCCTACATTGTATGGGGAGAAAAATAACTTTGTTCTGCAGCTATGTTTTAAACTTGCTTTTATCGAAATGGTTTCATAACAAAAGTTGGTTTGTTCATTGGTATTATTAGTTATTGATATTTTCATGCTTTAAAAATGAACTTTAAAGGCTCATAAAACAAGCTACACGTAAGGTATCGAACTCAAATGGTTTTTTAGTATTTCTATCATAGAAACTACCATTTCGCATCAAGATTTGTTTAATTTGAGTACAGGCAACATCCCAATTAATTATCGTATGGTATATTGAATATAACTTACGCGATGACCAATTAAAATTAGCTATTTGGAGTTGGAGCCAAGATAAATATACTCTTTTTCTCCACGTTTTTATAGTCTAATTTGATTCTGCAGATTCAGAGGTGATGAGTGATGCGAGCGAAATAATTGATACATTTTCCAGAGACCGAAAGATATTTTATTTATTTACAAATAATTACACAACAATCACTGTGAATTACAATACGTTTATAACGGAGAATTTTTAAATAAACAGTCTATAAATAAATTATATCACACGATGCGCAGTGACTGATTACGGCGTAAAAATAATAATAAAAAAAGTTGATTAACCCAGGCACAGCTGTGCTAAGTTTATTCTAGTCAAAGTTGCAAGGTTCATTGCACTAAGTACTCTAGTGTTACCATGTTTTTGCCCTTTTTTAGGGTTCCGTAATCAAAGGGTAAAACGGGACCGTATTACTAAGACTTCGCTGTCCGTCCGTCCGTCTGTCCGTCTGTCTGTCTGTCTGTCCGTCTGTCCGTCTGTCCGTCTGTCCGTCCATCCGTCTGTCACCAGGCTCCATCTCATAAACGGTGATAGCTAGACAGTTGAAATTTTCACACATACGTTGCCGCATAATTTTATATCTGTCTGTCTATGTCAGTAACCAATATAAAATGATCAAACACCGCGTACATTTTGCTTAGGAGTAAAGCTCTGCTAACACTGGATTTTCATAGATACGGCCGTTTGTAGCATATATTTTGTACGGAACCCTCGGTGACTACTTTGAACTGGGTAGGTCTGGCTAGGCCTCCTTACCAGAAATCGAATTCAATGGGGGGAGGGCAAACCCACAGACGGGAATGCCACCGCGGCCACGTAAAGAGAAAGACATCATCTGTGAGAATTTAAACTGTTCGTGAGATATAGCCTGGTGACAGACGGACAGACAGACAGACGGACAGCGGAATCTTAGTAATAGGGTCCTGTTATATTTGACAAGAACTGGCAACACATCGTTAAATATGGAGATAAGTGGGAAAGTAAAGAGAGCCCTCAGTCCAGCAGCATTTCAGGATCAAAAGTAAACTGAAACACCTCAGTAAAAACCAAAGCACCTATTAATAGTACTCGGCTATTTGACGCCACGTTGGCTCACTGGGTTGCACAATGGCCTACGGAGCCGGCGGTCCTGGGTTCGAATCCCGGCCAGGGCAAGTGCTTGTGGGCGCTAAAGTTTGCTCCTGGGTCTTGGATGTTTTCTATGTAATTTTTATTTTTTTATTTTATTTTATTTATTTGGCACACTAAACAGATAACATTCAAAATAACATACAACAATACATAGAACAGGCTTTGTAGAAAAATGCCATCCAAAACAAGTATGCACAACATGATTAAAACAATACAGTAACATCGTTAAATACCCTAAATTAAAAAATAACTATTATCAACATGGCCAAACTGTTAAATATAACATAATAATTATTTACTGAGCATCTCAGAACAGAATTAATTTGCATTATTGTTACGAGTAATAATTAACAATATTAATAATATTAACAGGTGTTTAACGCGAAAGCACTTCTACAATCTGCCTCCTGAATACCAGAAATCGTGGATTGAAAATGTCAACATTCTTGTCTTTTGCCACTAGGTCATTGTACTGACGGCACATTCTTACAATGGGATTGTAATAGGAAGTATTGTTTTTGTATACCTGCAGAGCGAAAACTTTAGGGGCACGCGATCTGAATCGTGGTGTATTAAAGGTGACATTTGACAGGATATAGGGTGAGTCAATTTTAGAGTGAAGGACCTTGTGTAGAAATAGCATGTCATGCAAAATACGACGCGACTGAAGGGAACAAATGCCAAATGTTCGTAATAATAAAGTATTATAATATGTCTATATATTATGTATATCGTCGCCTAGTTCCCATAGTACAGTCAAGGGCAAAGATAAATATCCACACTAAGTTCCAAAATATGTATACATAACCCTTACTGCCATAATAATACCTGTATACAGTAGTTTAATTGCTGATCCTTTATAAAAAATCATACAAAAATAATAATTGTTAGGAACAAAATAAAATGTTAGAGCTAAACTTAAAACAAACTAAACTATACTAAATTTAACTTTGCTAAAATATTCACAAAACTAATCAAAAAGCTCGCCCCGCGCCCTTCCAGACGCAAAGGTGCCCATCACGCTCACAGCGTTGCCACGTTGAACCGCGATGAACAGTCTTTGCATCAGGAAAGACCCGGAGCGAGGGTCAAGACCTACCTCTCGTAAGCGCCGCCCCAGCTCAAACAAAAAAGATTTGGCTTCTGAGCACCAACACCCGGACGTCTCCACCGCAAGCGGGAGAAATAAATAGCTTGTTAGAGCCGAGTACTTGCCCCTGCCACCTGTATGGTACGAGTAATGTGCGAAGCCGCAAAAGTGCTAACACACGTAGCGTCCCAAAGCAGGCACCTACCTCTTTGCCAGGGCACTCAAGTTAGACCGTCAGGTCTTTTGCCATCCAACCGGCTAAGACCAGGAGGTTCCAGGACGCAAGGGATATTGGCTGAGACCAACGCTCTTCGAATGATGTCATTGAGGGCGTGGTGGCGGGGAAATCTACCAGCACAACGACAACAACTCAAAGCATGGGGACTGTCTCTGTATACATATTTTTGAAACTTTGTGGTGTATACATATTGATGCCCTTGACTAACAGCTTTGCTTAGTTTGAACTAGGTCGATTTGTGTGAGATTGTCCCTGATTATTTATTTTATTTATCGCTGTAGGTTCTCCCACTTGCACGTGACAATATACATACACTCGACAGCAAATAAACTGGCCCACCCGCCACCTTGGCACTCTAATTGGATTCTTACAAAAATTATAAAACTTACGACAATCAAAGTTTTACCTACAGAAAGTGCGTTTCATGACGATTATAATTAATGAAAACGCATTGGGATTTATGAAATTATCAAATGTTTATTATGGAGTTTACAAAATCGCATCGTTCCAAGTTGACGGGTGACCCGGTTTATTTGCTGTAGAGTGTACTTGTCATTCGTGTTCCATAGAAACACAAAAATTGGCGAGAACTATTAGTATTCTGGTTTCACTGTGTAGATATAGGTATATAATAGCCTGACAACAGGTGATTGTCAAACGCTTGCCAATTGTGCATAAAAACTCATCCAATCAATGTATTTTTTCACATCCAGTGATAATGATAAGTTCGCGTGCAGCCATCTCGTGCGCACCCCGAGTGCGGCTCGTGTAAACAAATAAACTTTTGCCCCCAACCATGCGCCCGCGCATCTAAGTGACCCAAGTCGCTCAGTCGCTGCCCGGCCGTCGCGGCTGACGCACGCATGTTCGACCCGCGTCTTTTAATACAAATAACTTACGTATTAATTTATTACAATTTCTTTTTAAGCAGAATCCTGGATCACTGCATAAAGAAATTATTAAACGGTTTAATGGACACGCTCGAGTTGGATTTAGAGGATGAGTGATTCGTGATAAGTGTTGTTATTTATGCAATCTGTGATATTAGTGTTAATTATTTATTTATTGTTAATTTATTCGCAATGAAGCAGCAAACTGGTGTTATTACTATTCATCAAGTAAGTTTTGTTGCTCGGTTGGTTGTTTTAAATTAATTTTTCACTTCTCCTGCTCAAAAAGCACGTCATATTAGCTTCGCGAAGCGAGAATAAAATAGTACATTTAGCCCCTAGGGTTTAAAAGAAAGCCATATAATCCCATACAAATTTCTATGAAACTAAAAAAAAACTTGCGACCAGCTACATACTACTTACGAATAATTAAAAACAAACAAAGCAACCTGATCAGATTGGCCAATTAATTATGATGAAATGGCCGACTAATTTTTCATGAAATATACAATTTTAATAATATTTTCTTCTGTTTCCGCGATTATTACTCATTGAAATAAAACAAGCCAGCTTTCCATGGTCCTCCCGTGACCATGGAAAGCTGGAAAGCTTCCGAAACGTCGGGAACTAAAATGAGATAATATACGCGATATAATCCGTTAAATTGTTTTATTTCAATACAATTTTAATGTTAACTCTTTTATATTTTCTTTACTTCGTGAGCTCGTCCAAATAATCACTTCGTGTCATAATGGCTTATTTTAGCCCCTTGTCAAACAATCTACTAATTTTTTTCAGCCGCGTCAAAATTTAGAAAAGGTGTTATAAGTTTAACGTGTGTGTCTATGTGTGGCATCATAGCTCTTAATCGAATTTACCTGTTTTGATTTTTCAAATAAGGCTTAATCGAGAGTGTTCCGAATTATGATTTCATATAATCTGTTTAGACGTTTGATGATCATCTGCTTTTTAGGGTTCCAAGGGAAAAAACGGAACCCTTATAGGATCATTTTCTTTTCCGTCTGTCTGTCAAGACTCTCTATCTCAGGAACGCGTGGAGGTATCAAGTTGAAATTAATATCCAACACTTATGTCAGCGGTCCCGTGAAGCTGTAAAAACATCAAGCTTCTAAGTCAACGCAATCCAAAGATGAAGTCATTATTAAAGGTGTTTCCATACAAATTGCCGTCCATGGAAAACCTATGGGGTACTTCCAGTTGTCTTGGAATCTTGAAATTTGGAGTAAAGGTAGTTCCTATAGCACAACCCACGGCCACGGAATAAATCTGAAAATCTTTTTTTTTAATGTCTGTACTAGAAAGTGCGTTCGAAGTTACGCAGAGGAGAAAAAGTCATAACCCGTCTTTTTTACTTCAGCGTAGTCGGTTAAAAAGTATCCTATAACCATCTGTGGACACCCAGCTATCCGTATAGCGTACCAAAAATAGTTGACATCCGTTTAGCCGTTTTTGCGTGATGAACACACAACGAAACATACAAACATACAATAAACGATTCAGTGACCTTCAAATAGCCCGTTACATTAATTTAAAATTTACTTAGGGCTCTGCTATCATAAATATGGCCGTTTTTAGCGTATATTTTCTACGGAAACTACGTGCGCGAGTCCGACTCTCACTTGGCGGGTTTTTCTAGGTGTGTCGTTTTAACGATTACTTCTTAATAATAAAAAATCCTTTGCGTGGCTTAGGATTTGCTTGTGTTTTTATTGTCCAATAGGTACCGTACCTACTTAAATATTTCAACTCGACGTAGCTCGTAGGTACGTAACTGATGATAACTTTTGTATTGTACTGACTGCGAAACAGTAAGGACAAGTAAAGGTTAAATATTAAAATGTCATCACAATCATCATACTTTTTTAATCAAACATTTTCAGTTTTAAATAAAACAGCTTGGAATGGTTTTTGAATAAGCATATATATACTACTAGCTTCTGCCCGCGACTTCGTCCGCCTGAAATTCGTTTATGGCGGATAAGGGTATTTTTCCGGGATAAAAAGTAGCCTATGTCCTTCTCCAGGACTCAAACTATCTCCATGCCAAATTTCATCCAAATCGGTTTAGCGGTTTAAGCGTGAAGAGGTAAACAGACAGACAGACAGATAGACAGACAGACAGACACACTTTCGCATTTATAATATTAGTATGGATTATAAAGTTGTAAAAGTTAAAATGTCTGTACGTACATTATATTACTGATATTTTCAAAAACATCATTGTAACGGACTATTTGGAGGTCTCTGAATCGAAAAATATTTTACTTTTTATTTTTGTATGTTTGTATGTATCGCAGTGGCTTCATCAAGCCAAATCGGCTAAACGGATTTACGACTCCACAAATGTTTATAGGATACTTTTTACCCGACCACGGTAACGAAAAAAGAGGGGTTATGACATTTTGCCTCCGCGAACGAAGTTGCGGGGGCACCTTCTATCTACTTCGTTTTTTTTTAGCATTAGAAAAAGGTTAAGCAATTTTGACGTGCCTTTTTATTGAAAAACTGAAACTTATGAAACCAAAATAATGTAAATTACCATCCTTGCTATATAATTGTTACATATTTTCTGTGACTTATTTTTCGAAAGTATTTTTCAATAAAAAGGCACGTCAAGAATGTTTAACCTTTTTCTAATGCTAAGAAAGCGAAGTATAGTAAGTAATGAACTAAGGCAGGTATATGCAACATCAGTCCCAACCTTGAAGGGCTTATGTCGCGACTAAGGCACTTGTGAAAGATATATTTATAGTTCATCGCTGGCTGTTCACACTGCCGGCGATCTATCTCTCTCTTTTATTTACACGGGAGCGATTATCTTTTGTTCGTTTCTTGGGCGTGAAAATCGCCGATAGCTCACCGCTTATCGCCGGCGGTGGGACAAGTGCCTAAGCGATACGCGCCATTGAAATTTCTAGAACGCCCCACGGTCAAAGGTTCTTGAGAATACTGCAAATACTTGATTACGCATGTTTTCTAAGTTTACTTAAGGACCTGCATCGTCAAGGAAAAACCACGCCCCAAACGCCGTGCCGGCCAATGAGCGTAATTTGTAATAAAGGACGCATTTATTGCTCGCGCGCATCAAAGAAAGAGGAAGCTAATACACTACATGCTTGGGGTTTTTTGGCGTAAGCGCCAGATGTAAAAATACAATGAAATCGAAGATATTGTTATGTTATGTTAACATTTAAGTTAAAGACATAAAAGATAAAGGGAAGAATTTTGAAATAATTTAGCCGTTTATTAATCTGTCGTTTGTACAAACTAGACAAAAAACGGAAAATGGTTTTTTTTTTCTATAGAGGAAATTTTAAACAAACATGTTTTCGAGTTAGGCGCTGACTAGTATATATTCAACAATCACATATCTGAAAACCAGCCTGTTGCATATACCAGATTTGACAAAAATCTCGATAAAAAAATAGCTTACATTTTCGATTAGATTTAATAGTAGTTAAGCCTAGTAATAGAGTAGATCTCCAGTCAATTTATTACCAGTATCTTTTCCACGTGTAGACAACTTGTATTATTTGACTAAGATAGTGCTTATAAGCATGACAGATGCAATTTCTGTAGCTGCGGGCTGCATTTCAACTGCTTTGTGGCTGCAACTGTGCAGTTTGGATGCAGTTTTCCGCAGACCAGTCCGCTTACAGGCTAGCTGCAAAGTTGTAAGTATAATGCAGTTCTATCAGTTGCTACATATGCAGTAGAACTTCATCACAACTGCATTGAAACTGCAGCCCGGTGGTATTAGTAGAGGCGGGTGCATCTCTAATTAGGAATAGGCTTGCCGTGCCGCTGGTCGCGCTATGTAGTAGCCGGGCCTTTATTGGTCCCAGAATTTTCCGCCAAATTTTCCTTTCCGCCACTTAGAGCTTGTTCTCTTCCTCAGTGTCCAAGCTTCAGACCTATACATCAAGATTGGTCTAATCACTGTTTTGAAGACACGAATGCTGGTAGGTCTACTGATCAGCGTGGACACTAGAACTGTATGGAGCGCTGCAGAGAGATTCTTCTTCTTTGGTCCTGATTTTCGGCTAGAAATTGTTTCCTTTTACCGTATTGCTGTTACCGTAAACTATATGTTGTGGTGGTGGAGCTGCCGCAACAGCTCCCGGCACCACGTGTGAGTGACTGCCGCGCTCGAGCGCGCGACAGTCGGAGTGTACCTAGCTATGTTCTAGCCGGTCTGCGTCATGTCAGTAGTCAGTGTCCCTAGCGAGGGACATTGGGTATTTATTTGGGGCTTTAAGGGAGTCGGATGGGTGGGATAACGTGTGGGGACCCGTGTGTTAAGACCGCGGTGGACGACCCCGCCTGCGGGATCGTCGGTGTCCGTGTGCAGTGTATCCTTGATCGTCATGAGGGTTACGGAAAATGTCAATGTTCCGGTCAAAGTAATAGTCAGCGACATGGTTAATGGGTCCGTCCATCAGAGTCCGAGTCGGAGGAGTCGTCCGGGTATCATCTTTTGATGGTAGCCGTGATGACATCATCCGGGTCGGACATTATGTGTCGAGACCTTCTGATTAGCCTTCTGACGGCTAATCTGAAGGCGCTTTGGTCAGTGACGGTCTGTAATAGTTGAGCTTGAAGCATCTTAGGGCATTTTGAACGTCAGTCCACTTTCTGAGCACATGCATTGTAAACAGTGTTGTACATTAGGCTGGCTTTTCTGTGCCATGGAGCCATGGTCATTCAGGGTAGGCAGTTTCTCTGTGTCTATATACAGCCATGGTCGTTCAGGGTACGCGGTTTCTCTTTCTAAACTCTGATTTTTAATTCAAGACCAAAATCTAACGTCAACGGGCGCACATTCGCTGTGATCACTGCATATTGCTTAAAGTGTCAGTATTTGTAGCAATAAAACTCACCCTAATATTACTGGTTGCACGATTTCTCATTCATGTTTTTATGTAATAATGTTTATTTGTCTAAATAATCAAGATGAGAACTGTCATATTTTGGTCTTGAATTTAAAATCAGAGTTCATATACCTACACCGACAGCCTCAGCTCAGACAAAAAAACATAGACTTGACAGAACGAACAATCTTGTGAAGCCGTTTTTTTGACATGGTTTTGAAATCAAACAACTTCACACACATGGTTTGTTTGTAATTGTATCGCGTGAAGTTGGCTTTGGCATGGTGTTTGTGGCCTCACTAGATTGCTCGGAATGTCATGTCTATCTTTTTTTTCTTGGTTTGAGCCTACAGCCAGGATTGTTCAGGGTAGGCATTTTCTCCGTACTTATGAACCGCACGCCATTGATTGTAAAATAATTTTTTAGTCTCATAATAAGTAGACTTGCGAATGAGGTCGCAAGTTCAGACCCGCTTGGAAACAATGTAATTTGTATATGTATCAACATAGTATTGTCGAGGGCAGAGTCCAAAGTCGTTGTTGTCTCTTTCTTCCTTGTCTCAACAACTGGCGAGTGAGAGAGACAGGTGTAGTTTGACGTAGGGTTCTGGAAGGTTGGAGTGTTAGCGAACTCGATGACGGCCATTGATATGTCAGGGAACGTATGGTTTGACGATAGGTGTTCTTGCGATGATTTTTTTTAACGTGTTCATAATTTCTGGAACACTAACTAGAGTACTGGTCGATTTATAAGAGCTGGCGCGGATTTAATCTATACTATAAACTATATATAAAGTTGTAAAAATAAAATGTCGTAACATCGTAGATATTTTCAAAGAAATTAGTTAATCCGTTCAAGAACTAAATGCCACAGACGGACACACAGTTTCACAGACAACGGTTCTTGGTTGTGGATTAAGGGGTTTAAAAATGTTTCCAAATAACCAATCGAATAAAATTACCAATTTGCAGTGACTCGGCAACTTAATATCTGGGTAATAAATAGCTTATCAAAAGCATTATTACGTCTCATTATATTATGTTTTATCCACGTCCACGTGACCTTCAAGTATAGGTATTATGCTTCCCTCATGTTCCTTCGCTTTGTGTTTTATTAATAGCTTATAAAAACACGAGTTCACGCCACTTAACGTAGGTATTCATTAATAATAGACTATTTAACTACTTTTTTCTGCGGTAATATATATAATTAGCCCTCAATAATAAAAATATTGTTGATAAACTACTTCAATCTCATTAAAACTCCCCGAGATACAGCGATGTTCAAAACTCATTTTCAGACTTTCACAAAAAACGTTTCATACTAGCTTAGTGACGTGACGTTAGTACCTTGTATGGGGAAATTCAGAATTTTGTTCTGCAGCTATGTTAAAACTTGCGTTTATCGAAACGGTTTTATAACAAAAGTTTCCATACATTTTATGGGTTATTAAATGATTAACAATACAGATTTTTTTAACGTAAGGCGCATAACTTAGAGAAAGCATCTCGCTATGTTATTATCAAAAAGCAGATAACTTTCGTTGTAGTATTTACGACATACTAAGAGTTTATTTTGTTTTTTAGAGGTTACTTAAAAAAAATAACTAGAGGAAGCTACAAGTAATCGTGTTTCTAAAGCGCATGTGTTATAGACTGAATCCTTAAATGTCCATGTTGATTGTATTACTAAATATTCAGTAATAACGTCACAGTATGGAATCAAACCAACGGAATTATCAAGAAACTAGAAGGCGCCCGCAACTTCGTTCGCGGAGGAGAAAAAGTCATAACCCTTATTTTTTTCTTCAGCGTAGTCGGGTAAAAAGTGTCCTATAACCATCTGGAGATACCCAGCTACCCGTGTACCAAAAATTGTGGAAATCTGTGTAGCCGATTTTGCGTGATGAAGCCGCAACGACACATACAAACATACAAAAAATCCAAAAAAAATATTCTTCGTTTTAGTGACCTCCAAATAGTCCGTAACAATCAAGTTTTTGAAAATATTTTCAATGTACAGACATTTCATTTTTACAACTTTATAATAGTATAGATTACCTCGGCGCCCCCTTAAAACAATAGGGTACAATAGGGTAATTCCAGTTGTCCTAAACTCTCGAAATTTGGCATAAAGGTTAAGAGCTACCTTAGCACAACCAATGAGAAAAGTGTGAAAATCATAAAATTTTTCGTTGTGGCTTCACCACGCCAAACCGGCTAAATAAATTTTAACAATTCACGGTACACGCGTAGCTGGGTATCGACAGATGGTTATAGGACACTTTTTAACTGACTTTGCTGAAGAAAAAACGAGGGGTGATGAATATTTCTCCTCTGCGCACGAAGTTCTATTTACGCATATTTAAAGTAAAAGGTGATTATAAGCCTTTCCTTGGGCAACGCGGTGGGAATCGGCTTAAGGTGCGTCCACACTTGTATAATTTGCTCGTATCCGATCACCGTGGCGTAGCATGACTGCGTATCGCGCTGCTTGGACGCTCACTGTCGGCGCGGCTATCTTGCCTCGCTTGTCCGATCTAAGTGTGTGATACGCGTAGCAACATGGATTACGAGCGATCGGATCGGCGCAACGTCAAAACACGTGATCGTGACACGCGGTCATGCCACGCGACGAAGATCTGTTCGGGCAAATGATACAAATGTGGACGCACCTTTATATGGACGACACGCCTCTGTAGGCAGTGCAGTTTACCCTAGTAAAGAAAAAATATCGCGCAAGACCAGTTGTTTATATTCAATAACGAGACGAGTAGGTCAAGAAAGCGTAACTTGACGTAACAACAGGTAATATTTAGCATATATTGTAAACAAGAATCCAACAACACCTCCACTGTGTTAATGGCTTATAATTCCTTTGCTTTTACGCGAAATAGTGAGTTAGATGTGGCAATAAATTGTGCTCACATGCGCAAATTTTCATGCAGTTTCCACAAAAACAACGCATGCAAATGTAGGCTATTTATCCTTACTACTAAAGTAGTACACAATATTTTCCTAAAACAATGGATTTAATGCCAATACCAGCTGTTTTCTTGCAAGGAAATAAATTAAATGTATGAAATTTGCAATGTGGCACTAAAAATATTAATTCCTGTTACTTTATTCACGAGAAAATGGGAGTTCAAGTCAAAGAAAGTTGTACTTTTAGGTTAGAATGTTGTTTACTATTTAGGACAAGTAAGGATAAACAACATATACAACAAACCACTGCCAGACATTATTCGTTAATTTTATTATTAAACTAGAAGGCGTCCGCAACTTCGTTCGCGGAGGAGAAAGATTCATTACTCCTATTTTATTATTAAACTAAAAGGCGTCCGCAACTTCCTTCGCGGAGGAGAAAGATTCATTACTCCTATTTTATTATTAAACTAAAAGGCGTCCGCAACTTCGTTCGCGAAGGAGAAAGATTCATTACTCCTATTTTATTATTAAACTAGAAGGCGTCCGCAACTTCGTTCGCGGAGGAGAAAGAGTCTTTACTCCTATTTTTTTCTTGAGCGTATTCGGGGGAAAATTATCCTATAAGTATCTGTGGATACCCAGCCATAAAAACAGTTGAAATCTGTTTAGCTGTTTTGGCGTCATGAAGGCACAACAACACATACAAACATGCAAAAAACTCGAAATAGTCCGTTACAATATTTAGTTTTTAACTATCTCTATTTCATTTTTACAACTTTATAATAGTATAGATTTGTTATAAAAAATTAAGTGTTATTACAGTTTACGGTAGCTGTAATCGCTGGCCCAATATTACAGGCTTTTATGTTTCCCTTTTAGAGAATTGAAGTTTGAACATTGTCATAGTGACTTAAAGTCTAATTTTAACTGGCCTGAAAATGTTACATACCCTGTTATATTGGGCCAGCGTAATGGTAAATAATTAGTACGCAAACCGCTACGTAAGGAAGCACATAATTTCCATTACATAACATATATTTTTGCATAACTGTACTTTCAAGTCAATGTGTCAATATCAAAACGTCACGCGAAAATTTACTCTAAAAATACATAGGGAAAGCATTATGTTTGACAGCGAAATTGGTTGACATGGACGAAGTCAACGAACTTTGATCCACTTTCCAATTATTTGTTGTACGAAGTTAACGACACAGTCACACACAATCATACATACATACAGTCTATGCATTCTTAATGTACTTTCGTATTTATTTAACTCGAATAGTCAGCGTTTGGAAAACTGCGAAGTGTCTCGACCGGGATACCTCAGTGCTACCAGTGCGTATTACCGGTGATGACCTACGGAGCCGAGACGTGGTCTCTAACTATGGGCCTCTTAAGGAAGCTCAGAGTTACTCAGCGAGCTATGGAAAGGGCTATGCTCGGGATCTCTCTACGAGATCGAATCAAAAATGAGGAGATTCGTTGACGAACCAAGGTCACCGACATAGCAAACAGGGTAAGCAAACCGAATGGGCAGGGCACGTTCGAAGGACCGATGGCCGTTGGGCCAGAAAGTTTCTTGAGTGGAGACAAATGAATAAATATTACAATATTTTTTTTACACAAATAGAACTAGTCCCATTGTAAGCTCAACAACAATTATGAGTATTAGACGACGATATATTTAATAGATAAATTTACTTATATACATAGAAAACATCCAAGTCTCAGGAACAAATATTTACGAGTATGCTCATCACACAAATATTTGTCGGGATTTGAACCCAGGACCTTCAGATTCGCAGGCAACGTTACTCCCACGGAGCTAAACCGGTCGTCAAAATTACACGAGTCTTTCCTCAAACGAAGTTGCACCTTCTAAGATATCTAGATAATATTAGTCAGATAGATCGATAAGTATTTATATCTGTTAAGGAATTCATATCACTCTCGTGACTGTGTGTCAGTCCATCACCTGTCAAAATTACCGACCCAGCAACAGAGCAGTTATTCCACAAATGCCGCAACGTCTTGGCATAGTTAATTTGGCATGTGCATGAGAAGTATGTGAAATTGTGACGTCATTAGTCATCACCAGAGCGGCGAACAACCTAGCATTTTATTCATCCTTATAACAATGGGAAGTACTGCTGCCCAAATAGAGATGTACTTATGCAATCTGCTATACTATAGGTCTAACGCATAACTGAGTCTGTTCGTGAGGTATGGGAGCGGCCTGGGAGGGGTGACAAGTGACGTATATGTGTTTAGCGAGACAGTTAGAGGTGCGTCCACACTTGTATCATTTGCTCGTATCCGATCACCGTCGCGTGGCATGACTGCGTATCGCGCTGCTTGGACGCTCACTGTCGGCGCGGCGATCACGCCGCGCTTGTCCGCCCGAGTGTGTGATACGCGTAGCAACATGAATTTCGAGCAATCGGATCGGTGCAACGTCCAAACGCGTGATCGTGACACGCGACGAAGTTCTAATCGGGCACATGATACAAATGTGGACGCATCTTAGGGCACGTCATGTCACTTCCCAAGTAGCACAGGAAGCTGTATTAAGAGCTTATACAGCCCTTATAATGCTTAAACTCGCTGTATAATAGCCGTATACAGCTTGTGTGCTACCTGTCACCCCTCCCGTACCGCTCGAATACCTCAGGAACAGACTCAGTTAAGAGTTACGACCCGGCCCCACGACATTGTGCGAATTGCGGCACCGGCAAGCGTTTTATCTGTACATTGCGCGGTCGAGACGTGCAACGAACTGTGGTTAGTTGGAATCACGAGCAATGAATTAGAAAAACCGTTGCCGCTCTACCACCGCCGCTCGATGTCGTGGCCGGGCCGTTAGACCTGTCTGAATGTGCTCATGAGGAACCCTCATAATTTTACCAGCGGCCTCAGGTCATTAGGACCTAAAATTGTTATATGAACCCCAGGCAAATGATCATGACGTTACCACGTATGATTATGTGTCGTGTCGCTATTGACAGACATTAAAGAGACTCACTAAAGTAATCCTTTTTTTTGGTAAAATAATCGTTACCATTTTATTAAAAGGGATAATTTTCATAGAAAAGCGAAAGTTATTCAAGTTTAAAGCACAAAAATCAACAAAACAAGACTAAATTGTTTTTTTCTTGAATTTGTTTTTGGGTCATATAACATTTATTAATCCAAATGACCTTAGGAATATGTGGTTATATAAAATCTTGCGGATTCCTCACGAGACACCTTTGTACAATTTGTAATTTTTGTTAACAATATTATTTTTATAAGCTTTTTTTTTATTTAACTTGCCGTGTTAGTATGTAAGTTCAAATAAAGCCCTTAACTATGTATGTATAGGTTTTTTAAATCGATCCTAAAACTCGATGAATTAGTAGCTGTAGCCACAGAATATAAGCGCACTTGCTCAAGAGCTGGACATTACAATTTTTAATCGGCATTAGGCAAACAAATCCTTGGACTGGACGTCAACACTGACTGACGAAATCTATTGCCATTTTTTTTATATAGGTTTCGCGTATTCTATTACCACAACAAAATGTGATGTATTCAAAAATTCAAATATAAATATGTTTTATCGTTTCGGTTCACTCCCTCTATTTTCCCATTTGACCAATTTCCTAGTTCGGCAATATTCCCTTCCCTTAGTCCAGTGTAATAGGGTACATGCACGAATTTTTTTTTATCGCTTTTCTTAACAAAACTTGAAAATACCGTAAAAACGATTTTAAAAAGTGAAATTCAAATTAAAATCGGTCAATAAATACGCATGATATAGGCATTTTAAACTGCTAATTAGACGACGATTTGACAGAGAGGTCCGACATGTACTGTTACGTCATAGTCTACGCCGGCCATATAAACTCCATATTAGATTTCGATTTGCTAGACAGAGATAGAATTAAATGTTTGATGGCTTATATCTTGGTTATTTTTATAGTTATTCGAAAAAATATTTTTGTCTACAAATCATGCATATTCCCTATTGTCTCCTCCTCGTTCCCAAGTCGCGGGGACACGCGCCGTGCTCCGTCTTGGACCAAATATCCCGTCGCGCGGACACGCGTCGTGCTCCGTCTTGGACAAATATCCCGTCGCCGGGACACGCGCAGTGCTGAGCCCTGAGATTACAAACAGGTCGCTTTCGCCGACGGGGTTGTGTGATAATGTTGTAAGTTTTTATAGGACAAACTGCAATCACCGCGTTGTCTGAAGAATATTGTAATCGAGATTTGACTGTATTAGCGTGCGAAGCGGTCCAAAAAGACAGGTTATGTAGATTGTGTCGTGGTAAAACAAGTGTTTAGACATTTTGACGTATTCGCGACCGGTTTTCGCTTCTATGACGTAATATGTCAGCCGGGGAGCCTTGATCGACAAACTTGTCACGTGGTTTGATGTCTATATTGTCATAACCATGATAACTACACTTACAGAATAGGTACACATTAGTAATGGGCAATTTCTGAAACATTTCATATCCTATTATCACTTTAAACGAGCAATTCTCGTATATCTATTCTATTATAAAGTTGTAAAGATGAAATGGCTGTTTCATACATGAGTATATATGTCTTCAATATTGTGATAATATTATTAATTTGATATCCTCTCTATGAAACGGACAGGCTATACTTTTGAAACCAATGTGTAGTGTTAGTAAAATCAGAGCTTAGGGGCTTCAAGCCAGTTGAAGCCATACTTTTTAAGATGGGGTCAGTAAAGTCAGAGCTTGAGGGCTTTTCCTGGGATCTGGTAACTTTTTTACAGCGTAAGCGTTATGAGCTTGTGAGTCTTGGCTGCCAATTTTACATGAAATGTTTTTGGTGGGATCTTTTTTACCAGACTTCGCTGAAGAAAAAGATGGGTTATGATTTTTTCCGCTGACGAAGTTGCACCTTCTAGTTTCGAATAAATAAGCTCTCTTGACCCGGCTTTAAAAACGGATCTAGGTCAAACTTTCGCAGTACAAATTTTGAGTCACAATTTATTAACTAATGAAGATATAGCGAATTGTAATCTGCGAGATAACTTATCAATTTATAAATTATCATCGCCTTGTGGTCGACGATATCGCTATATCGTTTCAGGTTTCAGTTGAAATAGACGTATTTTTGTTTTATATATGCTATACTAGAGAATTTAATCATTGGAGTTGCCATACATTCCCCTCTGCCAAAGTATCCGCGAAATCGCGAGTCGGTCTATACAATAAACTGTCAGTGCGGTGTTTTTTTAATAGGGATGACGAGTAAATGTCGATAATTAGTCCGTATTGTAGATAATTAAAAAATACTGGACACTTATTTTTCTTTTTTAGGTAATCAAAAAATAACGGAGATACATTGAGTCAAAATGTCGCGTGACGTCACCGTATGGTACAGATTATACCTAAGTAGTGACGTCTCGAGCCGACGCCTAAACTTTGATGCGATTTATCTCGATATTTTTTGATTAATTTGAATAAACAAAAAAATACTTGTCCAATATTTTTTTAACTCCCTACAAAAAAGGGGGTGTTATAAGTTTAACGTGTCTGTGACTCTGTGTATCTGTGAATCTGTCTGTGGCATCGTAGCGCCCATACGGATAGACCGATTTGAGTGCGGTTTTTTTGTGTCATAGATGATTTCATCCCGAGTGTTCTTAGCTTTGTTTGATGAAAATCGGAGCACTCATCTCCAAGATATTCAGCTTTTAGGTGAACAAGTGACCGGATTTCAGCCAATATTGAAGCCAGGAACTCCAAATTTTGTTGTTATGTTCATTCGTGTCGGGGGTTTTTTTAATTTTTATTTTCTATAGTTCTTATTATCTACAATACAGACTTATTAGAATTTTGATTTTCGTACCGTCATGCCTATTGTTTGCATTGTAGAAATATAAATATTTCCCTAGTGTGCTGTACGAGTTTTATCTCGCTCCCCGCTAATATGCATGAAAATGTTGTTCGGTAACGACACGACTTGTCATAATCCAGTGGTTAAATGCTCTTAGCCTATATCGACGGCAAAAAGCGTAGTAACCGCCAATGGATTCAGTTGCAAGTGTCTACGGGCGACGGTGATCGCTTACCATCAGGCAACCCGTCTGCTCGTTTGCCCCCTATGCCATAAAAAAAAAGTTGGCGGTTACTACGTTTGCGCTTTTTGCCATCGATATAATATCCGTGTAGGTAATAGCTTAATAATACCTAAATACAAATTTTAATATATGTTGAAAAGTTGTTTGTAGTCTTCATATGTAATTTGAGTAAATTGATTTGGAATCATGTATCACGTAAATACTGAGTGTTTTCAAGGACGTTACTGATTGTTTATTCAAATGAGTGTTAAATTTGGACCGTCACAAAATGGATACGACACAGAAAGGACAACCAAAGGTATTAAACTTTTTTCTATATTTACAATACAATAGAATTTTAATCTTTTTTTTTATGTAGGATAGGCAAGCATTTGACTTCATTCTCCTCTGTTGGTAAGCGAAGATGAAGCCAACGATTGAGCATGCTTACCTAGATAGTGTCTAATCACTGTCGCCTTGAAGAGATCTATGTTATATTACCGGCATCTAAACTAACAATACATTCAAACAGCACCTACGTAATGGCCATAAAAATATATAATAATTTACCGAATTCACTGATCAATGAAATTTCTGACATAAAGTCTAGTAAAAAATTGAAACAATTATTAATATCGAAATGCTACTACACTGTTCACGATTATTTAAATGATAAATTAAAATGAGCACTGACATAGAATTTTCACCAATTTAATTATTATTATGTCCAATTATCATTTTCAATTCAATTATTTTCAAATGTTAAATTTTAATGTAAATACATATGTCTTGAGACATAAATTAATAATCTTATTATACTTAATATAATTATATAAACAACATTTTATGGATGTAAAACAGTTGTACATAATATCTTAAATTAATAATGTTTTTAGTATGTAAGAAATTGCAATGCCCTAGCAGGGTCTCATGTACCTACATAATAACTACCTTACCATCCATTGTAAAATGAACATGATACGCAATAAATGATATGATATGATATTTTTTTTTTAGTAAATGGCATAAAAATAAACGTTCCTCTATGTATTACGTTGATGTATATTTTAAATGGTTAGTTTATCTATACTATTATAAAGTTGTAGAAATGAAATATCAGTACGTAAGATATTTCACAAAAATAAGTTGAGAGTGGAAGTATTAGGGCGTCCTAAAATCGACTTTTTAAAATCGATTCTGTGAATATTTTCGGACGTAATCGATCCGAAAGTTGTATGAATTGTGCCCCCTCCCCCTTTATCTTCTGAAACGTATGCCAAAAAAAAAAACCAAAATAAATGTTTATAAATATTTTCAACATGATGGGATATACCGTCTCTGAGTTATTGGCGAAAAACTGCGCTTCTCAGCAAAAGGACGTAAGTGCCACGCTGATGCACTTTTTCACAATCGTATTTTTTCATATGTTTATGTAGTGCATTTCTTTAGTACCAATACGGAACCTTACAATGAGCATGGTCCGACATGCTCCTGGCCGGTTTTCTTTGCCTATAATAAGCGTAGGTTTGTTTTTCTACTATTCCTGTAAGAGTCCCCAGTAAGCTCGGTTCTCCATACAAACGTAGTTACGCCCTCATTTTCAAACGACTCGCTACTTTGCTCTAAAACGTTGTACTTAGAATAAGTTAAGGTATATGCAGGCCTGTAATTAGTTTATGTAGCTTCAGATACCATAGTAAGAGAAATACAGCGAATTTAAGTTTTTCATACGAAACTTGTTTTTGCTGTATTTCGTTTGTTTTATAAACTGCAGGCATATAAACTTGTTTCAGGCCTAGATATACCTCTTGCCATTGTATATGCAAAGTTTCGTTACAATCCAACACGTAGTTTTAAAATAAGAACGAAACTCCGTTTATATGGGAAGGTGAAATTCGGCCGAGCTTACTGCGGACTCTTACCGCTTATTGTTTATTGTGTTGCCAAATAAATAATTTGGTAATAATTAATTAATTACATAATGTTTTTGTTATGGTTTTGTGTGAAGCAAATACTTGACTGGTTATTGAAATGTTTGTATAATTTGAAATACTTTACCTGATAAGTATTTAACACTCGTTATTTCTTCCATACACCTGTTATGCAAAAAAATACTTTTTCAGAATTATTCTGCCAAGTCTGAGTTACTTTTCAGTTTCGAACTTCGTTTGCGGAAGATAAACAGTCATACCCCCTCTTTTTTGTTGAGCGTAGTCGGGTAAAAAGTATCCTAAACCGTGTACCAAAAAATATTTAAAATCCGTTTAGCCGTTTATTTTAGCGTGATGAAGCCACAACGACGCATACAAACATACACACGCAACAAAACCGATTCAGTAACTTTTAAATAGTCCGTTACACTTTTTTTTAATAGGTATCTTCAATGTACAGACATTTCATTTTTGCAACTTTGTAATAGTACTAGCTTCTGCCCGCGACTTCGTCCGCCTTAAATTAGTTTATCGTGATATGGGTATTTTTCCGGGATAAAAAGTAGCCTAATATGTCCTTCCCCGGGACTCAAACTATCTCCATACCAAATTTCATCCAAATCGGTTCAGCGGTTTAAGAGTGAAGATTTTAAGATAACAGACAGACAGACAGACACACACTTTCGCATTTATAATATTAGTATGTATAGATGTAGTATGTTAGTTTATAAGGTAGTTAACTATGGGGCACAGATACTTGCAATAAATGAATTTTAATTATACGAAAGTGTCAGATTTAGCCTAAACCCGAGTGTTACTTAAAGCTCTACGACTACACGGTCAGCCAAAAAATTGGTTCACCACTTTTCTACTATTTAATATGTATTATGTTTCATAAGTGGTACGTTTCTTGACCGACCGTACACAATGTATTTTTTTACGATAGTAGAGGTCATCGATGACTTGATGACGACAGTGTGTGACCACTACACCTACTAGCTTTGACGTAATTTAAATCCATGAATTTTAAAACGCGTTGCACACGTCAGAGTCTCTCTTGACGTACAAGTACATCTATATTATTAATAAAGTTGTTAATAGTGGAACGGACATTTAATTTTTTTTGTATGTTTGTATTTATATGATGAACTAGAAGGCGCCGGCAACTTCGTTCGCGGAAGAGAAAAAGTCATAACCTCTCTGTTTTTGACAGCGTAGTCGGGTAAAAAGTATCCTATTATCATCTGGAGATACCCAGCTACGAGTGTACCAAAAATAGTTAAACTCCATTTAGCGGATTTGGTGTGATGAAGTCACATACAAACATACAAAAATATATATATATTTCGATTCAGTGACCTCCACGTTGTGTGACAACCCTAACCAATATCGTATGACAGTGCATTTCCCGACGTCACAGGGTTATAGCTGTTAGTATTTACACTGTGCTCTTATTGTTTTCAGATGCGACTGCATCGCTGTGAGGGCTGCCTCGCGGCGTGCCCGCCGCGCCGGGCGCCGCTTGCCGGCCAGCCGCGCACTATCTTCAAGTAAGTCATGGGCTCCTGGTAGCTATGAACACTACAGTCTTTATTTTCACACGATTTCGTTGCTGAGGCTGCCTCGCGGCGTGCTCGCCGGCCAGCTCCGCACTATCTTCAAGTAAGTCGTGGACTCCTAGTAGCGTTTCGTTTAGCAACTCCGTTTTATTAATACATCGTGGGTAAGCGCTACCGCTCACTTATTTTTATGACAATAATGTAATGTAGGTAAGTATGAATACATTGACTCATTAGCGATAAGTGTTTATACTTGCCAATTGCCTTGTGGTATGTTTTATTGGTGTAATTAATGAAGAGTGCTCAGTTTTTACTACTACAAGAGGCCGAGTGAAGTTATTTTTGAATGGATTTATGTATGAAAAGAGCAAAGTATCGAAAGATGTGTATTTTTTGTAATACTTGCAAGCATTTTAATATTACCTTCATGCAAGCAAGCAATCTGACGCTCCGCTCGCTTCGCTCGCTCCGCTATCCATGGTCATAAAACAAACTTAACCTAACCTACAGTTTTTGGGTTTTGACCCATATTCCATTTTGTCGCAGTTACTCTTTCTTGCCAGAGTTTCGGCCAACCAAAAAATATGTAAGCTTTGGTATGTATCTTTTTCTTATTTGTAACTTCCCTAATGTATGAAAATGGAACTGTTCCATCAGCGAAACGTTAATCGTCCAAAAGTTGTTCGACCAAGTGAAAGATTTGACTAATGATTAGTCTGCCAAAAGTTTAGAGGCATAATAATAATCTGCTTTACAATAATTCTGCCAAGTGAAAAGTTGTCATACAAAAATTTGGTAATCGTTAGTTGTCAAAGTGAAAAGTCGGCGAAACGTTAGTTGGCAAATGAAATTCGGCCAAAAATAGTTCTGCGAAAAGGCAGAACACCATGGATCCCACAGGTTTGGACTGAGAGACAAAAAAGATTGGCCAGAGTAAAGTACTACGTATATAGGACGCGTCCTTCGCGACACGTCAATCAAATTGGTTCCTATCCCTTAAAATCTGGTTATTCTACTCGTATGCTCTGGTTTCCTAATAGTAACAGTGACATTTTTACATTGCGTTTCACACATTTTTTCTTTAATAAAATGTAATATTAACATTATGTTAAAGTTGTTCTCTTTAAACTTAACAGATTTTCACATCATAGTTGTAACGCCATCTCTCGCCTTCCAACAGAACTACGCTGAGCAAACGCGCCCGCCGCTCCACTTGCCTGATGAGCAAACAGAACTGCACCAAAATGGCGGAATCTGCACCGCCGACTCCGCCCGACAATAATGCGCCACGTATGTACACTCGAACCTTAACACTTTCTGGCTTTCACATACAATAAAATTTTGTGAACCAGTGAGCCACTAAATAAATCAATTTTCTGTATTCTACCGCCTATTTGATGACATTATGATGATGACTGAGGCGCGATATGTTTTGCCAAGTAATAATGACAATCTGACGTCCACGATGTGGTTCTGTGTCACTGGTGTGTGTCGTATTTATTGGTCAGTTACGTGATATATGTGGCTACGTGAAATAGAAACCTTCGGAAATTCCTTTCATAATACGCCTCTCCATCCTCTATGAGTGTTCCAAATTTCATCGTTGTGTCACTGATTTATAAATTAATGTACATCAACGTTTTGGACGTGCCTTATGTCCATTTTCTTGAAGAGGCTGAAAATCTTATACTCGCTAATTCTTTTTTTGGAATAATGTGTAATAAACCTCCTTCCAGCTATGCCCTGGTTCGGTATGGACATCGGAGGCACCCTCACCAAACTCGTGTACTTCGAGCCCCGCGAGACCAACCGCCGAGAGCTAGACAAGGAGACGGAGGTGTTAAAGAACATACGCCGGTACCTCACTAGGAACTCCGCGTATGGGAACACAGGCAGGAGGGATGTGCATCTACAGGTTAGCACCAGAACCCTTCAACAAGGATACAATTAAATAAATAAATAAATAAATAAATAAATATTACGGGACAATTTTACACAAATCGAACTAGCCCCATAGTAAGCTCAATAAGGCTTGTGTTATGGGTACTAGACGACGATACATTTAATAGATATATTACTTATATACATAGAAAACATCCAAGACTCAGGAACAAATATTTATGCTCATCACACAAATATTTGCCCTTACCGGGATTTGAACCCAGGACCTTGGCTTCGCAGGCAACGTTACTCCCACTGAGCCAAACCGGTCGTCAATTACTAGTAGTTAATCACCATAGAGGTGATCTAGGTACAGTCAAGGAATGTAATTTGTGTACCCTTTCGTACCTTGTCATAGTGACATTGATATGGAATCTTTATCGGCTTTCATATTGATTTTGACTGTGACAAGATACGAAATGGTATGTAAATTAAATTCCTTGACTGTACTAGGAGCGCATAAGCTATTAGAAAGTATTCGTAGCGAGCAGCTGACGCAGGCGAGCACTCTTTATAGCG
Organism: Hedya salicella; assembly: GCA_905404275.2. Taxonomy (NCBI): domain Eukaryota; kingdom Metazoa; phylum Arthropoda; class Insecta; order Lepidoptera; family Tortricidae; genus Hedya; species Hedya salicella. Next base: position 48,355,593 of record FR990097.1, on the reverse strand, counting down.
CTTCATTCTGTTCACGAGTAGATCGGTATGATGGTTGAAGGAGATTAGGGTACCCTGGGCACATAATTTTAGTAGAAAATCCTTAGGGCGAACAGCAGCACTAGCAATTCTTCGCCAGTATAATCAGTATTAGGAGACCAAGTACTAGGAGCACATAGATCATTGGAAGGTCGTTGTGGCGTTATGGTTTGCCCACCATAGAAGTCCACGCGTTCCTACTTGTTCTCTTATTTTTCGCAGAAAATTGTTACGCCGATTATCACTTCCTAACTCCCGTTTCGCGGAATTTTATTTCGCCGACCTTTCATTTCCGAACTTATCAATTGCCAACTTATTATTTGCCACCCTCACCGTTACCAACTTAACTTTTGGTTTGTGTTTTATTACGTAAATTTTTAAATTGCCACCTTTCATGTAGCAGAATGTTTTAGTTGGCATAATATACACTTAGTTGTTTATTGTTTACCAAATGTTTTATTGAGTAGCGGTTCGTTTTAAAAAATAAACAAAATATGTAGGTATGTGTATGTATGTGGTAAATTTACCAATTACAAACTAATATTTAAAACTATAAATTAAAAACAATTCTAAAAGTAAATTATAAATATATGTTTTTTTTTTTTTTGTAATACTTGCGAGCATTTTAATATTACCTTCATGCAAGCAAGCAATCTGACGCTCCGCTCGCTTCGCTCGCTCCGCTATCCATGGTCATAAAACAAACCTAACCTAACCTACAGTTTTTGGGTTTTGACCCATATTCCATTTTGTCGCAGTTACTCTTCCTTGCCAGAGTTTCGGCCAACCAAAAAATATGTAAGCATTGGTATGTATCTTTTTCTTATTTGTAACTTGCCTAATGTATGAAAAGGGAACTGTTCCATCAACGAAACGTTAATCGTCCAAAAGTTGTTCGACCAAGTGAAAGATTTGACTAATGATTAGTCTGCCAAAAGTTTAGAGGCATAATAATAATCTGCTTTACAATAATTCTGCTAAGTGAAAAGTTGTCATACAAAAATTTGGTAATCGTTAGTTGTCAAAGTGAAAAGTCGGCGAAACGTTAGTTGGCAAATAAAATTCGGCCAAAAATTGTTCTGCGAAAAGGCAGAACACCGTTCCTACTGTTTTATTTCAATGATGTACTTCGAGTTTCACGAGGCCTATCGCCGCAAGCTGGACAAGGAGACGAAGGTGCTGAAAACCATTCAGCGGTACCTCACCAGGAACTCTGACACGGGCCGGAGAGAGGTGCATCTACAGGTTAGGCAGCTCACCAAAACCAAACACAGATTAGATTAAAATCCTACCAACCTAAACAAAGGAGGTATAGGTACTAGGAGCACATAAGCTATTAGAAGATCTTTGTGACGAGCAGTTAGCGTTGCGGAGCACTCTACGCTTCATAATTTTCCCGAGAAGATCTTTTACAAGGTCCTTTGAGAATTTTCAGACTGGCATCTTTCCGAGGATTCTCTAAACAACGAAGGTGTCAGAAAAGTTAGTCTGTCAATCAAGTCTCCTGTGTCTCCCATCTACCAAATGAAACGCTTTCAACTATTAAATTGTCTGGAAAAGATATCTTTAACGATAAGACCACTGTTGTTTACCTCTAATTCTAATCTTGTAAGCTGTAATCTTATTCGATATCAGTGTTGTGTATTTTTCTTGTTGTCAAGAGAGTTGTCTTAGGGGCTATAAGAAGAAGAGAAAGCAGCTTTACTCACCTCTTATGGAAAAGCAGTCTTAAACGAGGGCTTATTGAGCACGACTTGTTACTTTATTTAACTAAGAGTATTTGATTCAGATGGACAACGTGAACATCCGCGGCCGTCGCGGCACGCTCCACTTCATCCGCTTCCCCACCACAGAGGTCGGCGCGTTCCTACAACTAGCGAGGTCCAAAGGGATGGCTGCGCTGGTGAACACCATATACGCGACCGGCGGTGGCGCCTACAAGTTCGAGGAGAACTTTATCAAGGTGAGTACAGAATGAGGTGAAGGCAGTGTAGGCCAAAAGTAACTAAGACGTTATAGTCACACAGTATTAAAATGGTGCAAGAAATCACTGCACTTCATTCATTTCCCGAGAAGATTTTATTTATTATATTAGAATTGATAAAACTTGCTAAAGGAAAACAGGAGAAACAGTGGCACCGTTATAGCACTTCCTCGACAAGTTTAATGATAGATGGAAGCCCAAGTACTAGGAGTGCAGAGTTTATTAGATATAGAGAGCAGTTTTTTCTAACCTTTTTACCAAAAAAAAAATAGACCCCTAACCCTGCTATATTTTAGATTATCTTGTTGTATGTGTTTACGTACAGGTGGTTTCACAAGAGCTGGCGCGGATTTAATATGAAATGAGTACTCGTTGCATACAAAAACCGCGCCAGCTCTTGTGAAACGACCTGTACTTTTAATAAATATTTTCTGAATCAAAACATCACCCGACCTCTCACTACCCCCTTGTAGAAACTTCTCGACCGACACGTTGAAAAACACTAATATGAACAATTTAACTTCTTCGTGGTTCCATTTAGTGCTGAATCCACTCTTTTTAAGTCTATACGTCTACTTGCTAGAAATTCCAGTTCAACTATAAGAAATGTCAGCTCTTGATTAAACTCTAATAATATTACACTGTCGCGAGTAACAGTAAAAAGTATCACTAACCTGTTGCCTTTCCTTAGGAAGTAAACATGCACCTGTCAAAACTGGACGAACTGGACGCCCTGATCGCTGGGCTGCTGTTCGTGGACGCGTGGCACTCTGCCGAGTGCTACTACTGGGCGCCGCCGGACTCGCACCAGCAGCACCACAACTGCAGCACCAAAACGGTCAGTTCTGGTACTAGGACCGCATGAGCAGCTAGCTGCTTGCGCTGGACACCTGTCCGAACTGGACGCAGGGCTGCTGTTCGTGGACGCGTGGCATCCCGCCGAGTGCTTACTACTGGTCGCCGCCGGACTCTGCTGTTATTAGCTCTGGTACTAGGACCGCATGAGCAGCTAGCTGTTTGCACTGGACACCTGGACGAACTGGATGCCCTAATTACCGGAATACTGGTCTCGGGCTCGCATAACCCATCAGCAACCCTTTCTTAAAAGCAGTGCTAAGCCTGTTGTACTTAGTGTTAGGTAATCGTTGACAGTGTGACCAATACCGCTGTACCGTGCCTTAGGTATGCGAGCGGCGAGACAGGGGAGCAGACGACGACGGAATAAAGAATCAGCTCCGCCCCCCCGTCTCGCCGCTCGCATACCTAAGGCGCGGTACAGCGGTGTTGATCAAGCTATAACATCTGCAGCCCCTGCACATTTTACATGAGCTACCAGGATGACATAAGCAACCAGAACCTTAAGAAGCAAACCTGAGACTTATTAGTGTTAAGGTGGTAGTTATTTAACATCTCCAGCCCCTACTCATTTTACAGGGTGCGTTTCACGAGATATAACAGCACTAGATATAATTTCATATTAATAACGTTCACTAGATATAATGAACGTTAGCTATAACAACAAAATCAATACTTTTATAAGGAATAACGGTCAATTTACATAATACTTACTTTATGTAATGTTTTTTTATATAACACTCAAATTAACTAATTCTAGTTCGTATAACATACATAACGTAAAACAGGTCCGACTTGGGTTAGGTTAGGTATGACGACGAGCGAAGCGAGGAGGAGTGTTAGGTTCAACTGCGACCCTTACGAGCAAGCGAAGCGAGCGAGCCGCGATGGTCAATATCGAATTAATGTATTATTCTGCATTAGGTGTTATGAATATACGCTTTAATTGTTATATCAAATGGTATTATATCAAAATAACGTTATACTTTACGAAAGTAGATAATTTGACATTATATCTTCCGTTCATTATATCCAGTGAACGTTATACTAAACAAGCTTATACAAAGTGAGCGTATATATTTTGACTGTTATATGATAAGTTCTTATATCTCGTATTACTTACCGGAAACCTTTCAATTCTAGCCCCCGTACTTAGAAGCATCGCTGAGAGTACTTAGTGTTACTTGATAGTCGTTTAACATCACCAGCCCCTACTCATTTTACATGAACTACCAGGATGACATAACCAACTCGGAGTCTTTCAATTCCAGCCCCCGTACTTAGAAGCATCGCTGAGACTACTTAGTGTTAGTTGATAGCCGTTTAACATCACCAGCCCCTACGCATTTTACATGAAGTACCAGGATGACATAACGAACTAGGAGCCTTTCCATTCCAGCCCCCGTACTTAGAAGCGGCGCTGAGCCTATACGAGCGCCAGCCGTTTGACTTCTCCAGCCCCTACCCGTTCCTGTTGGTGAACATCGGCAGCGGGGTCTCCATACTGGTCGTCAACGCGCCCAACGACTACTACCGGATCAGCGGTACCAGGTACGGCTTCCACCAATATTATAAATGAATGTCACCAATATTATAAACGAATGAATGTCAGTAATGGTATTTGAAAAAGAAGATAGTGTAACAGAAGTGTGCGTGCGGATTGGGAATGAGATTAGAGCAAGTGAATGAGTTTGTTTAACTTGGATCGATGTTTACGAGGGACGGAAAGTGTGAAAGTGATATTGAAAGGGGAGTTAATGCTGGTAACACCGTAAATGGTGCTTTGCACGCCTTTATGCGTAGCCAGGAAATCTCTAAGATGGCTCGTCTGGCTGTACATAGAGGTGTGTTGGTTCCAGCACTTATTATGTGCGGAAGTGAAAGTTGGGTGTGGCAGAAGAAGCAAGAAAGTAGAATAAATGCAGTAGAAATGAGAGCATTGAGACGCATGATTGGTGTGAAATTGGTTGACAGGATCAGAAATAGCTTGATAAGGGAACGTTGTGGTGTGCCAGAAGATGTAAACCCGAATCGAGAAAGGGATGCTAAGGTGGTTTGGGCATGTAGAGAGGATGCATGAAAGAAGATTGACTGGAAAAATCTACAAGGCTAATCTAAGGCCTAGACGAATGTTTCACGATCAGATTGGAGACATTCTGCGAGCATGCATGAAGAGATTAATGAATGTTGATGAAGCGGCACTTGTATGCCAGGACCGTAGCAAGTGGAAGGAGGTAATCTCTGCCTACCCCGTTGGGAAAAAGGCGTGATTGTATGTATGTATAACTATCGGGGACAATCTTACACAAATCGACCTAGTTCCAAACTAAGCAAAGCTTGTATTATGGGTAGTAGGCGACGATGTAATTAATATTGATAAATAATAATGCCTAAATACATTCGTCAGTTTTGTGACACTCAAACAAAACGTGCCGAAAAATTGTGACTAAACGGACATTTTTTTTTCAGTTTTTCACACTTTTTTAAATAATCGAAATCGATAGTAATCTTGTTTATGAGCAAAACAAACCCAGAGTACATACCTAATCTAGGCGTACACGTTTTTGTGAAAATAGCGAAAAAAAGGTTTTTTTTTCTAACCGCTCATCGTTCATTTCATGCGAGTCTTAGGGTGGGTACCCTAAGCGCCATCTACCGCGAAATGTTGTGACTTTTTGTTCTGGAACCAATATACAGAACGGAACAACAATATACAAAATGGAACCAATAACAGTCTCAAGTTATGAAAATTTACTTACGAAGTGTTTATTTTTCGCTTTAGTAAAAAAAGGTTAGTTTTTAGGGTTCCATATCAAAGGGTAAAGCGAACCTTACTACTAAGACTTCGCTATCCGTCTGTCTGTCTGTCACCAGGCTGTATCGCATGAACCGTTATAGTTAGACAGTTGAAATTTTCACAGATGATGTATTTCTGTTGCCGCTATAACAACAAATACTAAAAATAGTATAATTTTACGTCTGTCTGTCTTTGTCAGTAACCAATATAAAATGATCGAGCACCGCGTACATTTCGCTTAGAAGTAGGGCTCTGCTAAAACTGGATTTTCATAGATACGGCCATTTGTAGCGTATATTTTGTACGGAGCGTATAATTTGGTCGGGTTTTTTCTTAAGAGGGTTTATACCCGCTTAACTGGCAACGTCGCATATTTTTTTGTTTTCCTTGATTATCTTGAAAAATATGAATGTAACTTGAACATGTTTTCAATACATTGATTAAGTTTTCGGTAGTTAAGCTGGCACAATTCAAAATTTCATGTTAATTGCCACAACTAAGGCTCTAAAAATGAATCAATGTCCATATCTTGTTTTGTGATTAAATAAAGGCAAAAACGGGTGATAGGTGAATTAAACGCAACATGATTCATAAAGATGTAGGGTATGAATTGAACATACCTTTAAGTTTCATTCAAGTACCACAAAATAATGAAGCAAAATGAAAAAATATGCGACGTTGCCAGTGAAGCAGGTATACACGCTCTTAACAGAGCTCAGAACCAATGTTCACTTCATATTGTGTAAGTATTATTATCGTTTTTCAGTCTCGGTGGAGGAACCTTCCTCGGCCTCTGCTGTCTGCTCACGGGCTGCAGCAGCTACGAGGAGGCCATCACCCTGGCGGCCTCCGGAGACAACACCACCGTGGACAAGCTCATTCGAGACATATACGGCGGGGACTACGCAAGGTTCGGGCTTTCTGGGGACCTGGTTGCTAGCAGGTGAGCATCAAATTATCATTTTGAGAACAAAAGGCATGATTCCCCGATACGAAATTCTAAATTATATTTAGTCCATTAATAAGAGAAGAGCGTACTCCCACCTGAAAGGCCGGCTACGCACTTGTGACTCCTCCGGTGATGCAAGTGTCTATGGGCGACGGTGATCGCTTACCATCAGGCGACCCGTCTGTTCGTTTGCCTCCTATGTCATAAAAAACAAATTAAAGATAATAAAAAAATATCGCAGGCGTATTTTTTGCTTTTTCGAAGTTATAAAAAAATACTCTGATAAGTCGCATTAAAGTTTAGGTGTGGGGGCTCGTGACGTCAGTTCTAGGTACAATGTACCTAGAACTGACGTCACGCGACATTTGACTCAATGTATCGCCAATGTAAAAAAGAAAAAATACGTGTCCAATATTTTTTATTAGTCTACCATGACCATCCATTTATATCGCCATTAATCTGTATCCGACCAACGGAAAGAGACGAGGTTCTCAAGTGGACGAGCATATTTTTTTATTGAATATATAAAAAATACGTCTATAATATTTTTAATTAATCTACAGGAGGGACTTGAGGGATTAATAATTAAAATGTAGTTGTCAACCCTATTGTACCAGGGCAACATAAACTGACTGGGGACTAGGTAGCAGTTATGGCGATATTTATGGCAGAGGATTGTATCAGCGAACATGATCATTTTCACGACAATTATATCAGGGCAACATAAGCTCTCAAGAGTTAGCCTATATAGAACTGCTAGTCGAGTAGAGTATCAACAGACACAGTAACTTTGAAGTGAGACAGTCACATTAGTGATCTTGCTTGACGGCGGCCAAGGCAGCATAAAATCTCCAGACGTAATTTGTCGTTCGCGATTATCATTGATCTCCACACAAATTAGAAATAGGAACAAGTATGAAATCATAGTATTTCATGGTCAGAAGTATTCCAAATACAAGGAGCAGGTAGTTTAGACGAATATATTATATTAGTTATATTTTTAGGGATCCATACCCAAAGGATAAAACGGGACCATATTACTAAGACTTTGCTGTCCGTCTGTCTGTCTGTCACCAGGCTGTATCTCATGAACCGTGCCAGCTAGACTGTTGAAATTTTCACAGATGATATATTTCTGTTGCCGCTATAACAACTAATACTAAAAACAGTATAATTTTACGTCTGGCTGTCAGTAACCAATATAAAATGATCGAGCACCGCGTACATTTTGCTTAGGAGTAGGGCTCAGCTAACACTGGATTTACGGCCGTTTGTAACGTATATTTTGTACGGAACCCTCGGCGCGCGAGTCCGACTCGCACTTGGCCGGTGTTTTTACTATGTTGTGGTGGTATAACACTTGTGTTTGTCATACAGTTTCGGGCAGATGTGCACAGCAGATAGAAGAGCCAAGGTGTCCAGGGAAGACTTGGCGCGGGCCACGCTGGTCACCATCACCAACAATATCGGCTCCATCGCTCGGCTGTGTGCCAGCAACCAGAACATCGAGAGGGTGAGTCCAAGTCACCTGCGTCTGTGTGCAGTTCAGGCATGACATAAAGGACACGTTCAGGCATGACAATAACAAAGACTTTATGCACCAAAAATGTTTGTTATTGTTGCATTCAAATGCATGTCTAATGTATGGTCTAAAGTATGTCTGAACCCCCCCCCCCCCCCCCCCACCCCTCCTAGGGTAGTTTTTATGAGTATTTCAATGATTTTATTAACCACGGCTTGCGTTAATTTTTTTATGGTGGCAACCCATTTGTTTACAATTTTGATCTCGAAATCCATCTCCAAATTTAGATGTGTACAGATGTAGTAAATAGTCATTTCCCATCGTGAAAACTCGGCACATACGACTACTTCCGTATGTTATTAAGTGACGTGTTTGTATCAAATGAATTGAGAACTTTATTCATCAATTTCAAATGTCAAACCACCAGTTTAAAGTATATCATACTGAGATGTTAAAACCACCACGATTCAATCATATAAATAATTTGTTAACAAAACAAAGATCAAACTAGTTACCGAGTATATTTTATTTCACTAAGAGCACTGATTAAAAACCGCAATTTCCGGTTTGGAAGATGCTCTGACATCCAAACCGTAAGGTGGATGGAGGTGGCAGATTTGTGTGAATCATGGCTGTTTCTAATCCTGTGGTATTAACCGCTCTATATCGATACTTCGTCTTAAGGTGGCGGACATCAGTTTTTTTTATGACACCTTATGTGTATTTTTTTGGGTTTGGGAGTGCAGATTTCGATTACAGCGAAGTCCACTTTAAAATAAAGTTATGTTAACCATCTTAAAATTCAAAATGGACGCCATTTGTAGTATACAAACTAGGGATGTCACGAATATTCCCATTCGCATATGCGAATGATTCGTATCATTTGAAGCATTCGCATCGACATTCGCATTCGCATCATACGATGCGAATTATTGGCGAATGCGAATGTGTGCAGGTGCTGCCCGCTGCCGACTCGCGCATGCGCAGAGCGCGCTAGCCGCATGACGTGATTCATTTTGACCAATAGGGAGGGAGCATTTTTAGTTTTCACTAAGTTGGTTTACTGTGATTGTTGTGCTGCGTAATGACATTATATGGTACAGTACAGTTACAGACTGTAACCTATGTATGAGATGTATTTTTTTTCTTTCTACTGCCATATTATGTCAAATAGGTAATTAGATAAATAAAAAACTGACTGATTTTCTGAGTTTGTTTAATGGGTTTCAAAAACATTCGCATTCGTACATTCGCATCCTTAATATTCGCATTCGCATTCGTATTCGCGAATGTGACGAAAACGTCATTCGTGACATCCCTAATACAAACCCTTAAAACGTATTCCCATGACGACGATTTAAATTAAAAAAAACTGAAATATCTCATTGAACAACTGATCAATTTCATATCATTAGAAGGCCGTCAAAGCAACTTTTTTTATACTACTTACTCCCCTTTTGAAGAATGACATCAAAGGCGTTGACTCATTGTTATTATTTACACTGTGATACAAATGAATGGTCTGTGGTACAGGTGGTGTTCTGCGGCAACTTCCTGCGAGTGAACCCGCTTTCGATGAAGCTGCTGTCGTACGCGATGTCGTACTGGTCGCGCGGGGCGCTCAAAGCGCTCTTCCTCGAACACGAAGGGTGAGTTGATACGATCGTTGGTCTTATGTTCTCCTAGTACATAAGGGCGCGATTTCGTACTTATATTGGACGCGCGGGACGGTCAAGGCGATTTCCCTCGAACACTAAGTCTAAATAATTAGTCTTCGGTCATATGCTCTCCTGGTACATTCAAGGGCGCGATGGAGTACTATTATATTTTCATCACACTTGCTCGTAAAGGGTGTACACGCAGGCGTATAGAGCTATGGCCGATTTAGCTCCCACGGGAGTTATGGATTTTTATAACTCCCTGAGTTTACTTTTAAACTATAGAACGCACTCGTGCGTCATTTCAGACTAAGGAGGTATCAAATCAGCCAACGTTTATTGCCTATCTTTAAAACTTGACTATAAACCAATTTTACTGTACATAAAACTTATACGGTATATTTAACTGAATTGGGTAATTAGGTGTATTTATATTTTACTGTTATTTCAAAGAGTTTTGCAATTAATTTATTAGATTTCATTTTGATAATCGGTACTATCTGGTACTATGGCCTGTCAAGATTGAAAACTAAACGCAGTTCTTAGTATTATCTGTGGAAGAGTATATTGTAAAAAGTAAAGACAATCTCTTTTAGCGAGCGCCTTTAATTTGTTTGACTGTTGTTTTCGAAATATTTTTTATCGTCTTTATTTTTTTATTGCCTTGCAAATGTGATGAAAAACATTGTGTGTATCTCGGGTAGTAACGGGATTACAAACTCGAGTCACTAAAAGTCTTTCACCTTCGGCGCCGGGCTTCTAATATACTCTCGTTAGCAATTCCCTTCTTACTACCCTTGGTGCACATATGGTCGCGCGGGACGCTCAAGGCGCTTTCCCTCGAACACTAAGTCTAAATAATTAATCTTCGGTCATATGCTCTCCTGGTACATTCAAGGGAGGAAATAAATCGGGAAAAAAAATTCAATACGCAGGACGATTTGGGGGGTCAGTCCCCTTGGGACCGCCACTGAGCGCATTATTTCTAACATGCCATCCTTTTCAGATACTTCGGCGCCGTCGGCTGCCTGCTCCAACTGGATGACACTCACCGCAAAGAGAAGCTGTCCCGACACTCTTCGCCCCCGACCGCCGAGCCCGGGCTAGCCGACAGGTGAGCCGCCACCGTCGGTGCTATGCTCTCCTAGTACCGTCATTCAGCAAACGCGTTTTAATACTACTATTTGACGTAAATAGATATCAAACTCCAATATGTCCACGTAACAAAATTTGGACTTTATTCTTGTTTACAAATAATCAACTATTTAATGCAATTACATGGTCATATTAGAGTTTTTTTTTATCATCTCATTTGTAAGATTTTGACACATGCCAGTCGGACAGAACATATTCCGTAAAAAATGCGGAAACCTAAAAAACGCTTCAATATAAGGTATTCAAAATTGTGTCGCAATTCGTTTATAGTGAATCGTGACGAATAATATAATCGATTATATAAAAAAATACAGAAAATGCTTTAATTTGCCAGTACCCATGTATCTAAATGTTAAACGATCTATTTACTGAATGCGGTAATAACAGTGAAATTTGGCGGATATAACTTTTGATGAAATATTGACATGTGTTAAAAGTTGAATAAAAAATGCGACTTGTCAAAGACTAGTGTGTGAATAATCTTCATAGAAATCCGCATCTAAGAATGATAATATTTGGCCAGCCCTATATCAATATATTCAAAGTAAAGCATTCAAATTTACACTTTAAAATTATTGTCATGATAACGCATTTTCAACTATTTGCTTTTGAAAAAACAGGCACTAAACTTTAAATGTAGTGCCTGTTTTTTTTACAGCATATTGCTTTGTTTTCTTTAGCACAATATAAAAAAAAAAAAAAACTTGTTTGACGCGTTTTACAATTTCAATATCGAAAACGTGAATTAAATTCCAATGCTTTATTTTGACTTCCTTGATGTCGGATCTGTACAGGCCAATAGAAATCAAAATTGTTATAAAAATTGGACATGGGGTCACTGACCTTTCAACGCTTTATGTTTTCTCCTGCCTTGTACATTGTTCATTATTATAAGCATCCTTGGAGCTATGCTATCCTGGTAGGTTCATGAATGTAGTATTTAATTATCTAGGTATTTCTAGAACTTTCAAACAATTAAAAATGGCATAAAATCAGTAGAATCGGTTCTTCTGAGTTTATGCGGTTGATATGGCGTAAATAGTAGTCAGTCAAGCCAGTATACTACCAGCGATTTGAAAAATATATCTGAAGAGACGAAACGCCTATATTTATACTTTTTTAATACAAACTATGGAATCCACCCTTGGATTTAGTATAGGAAAAGCCGAGTTATTATTAGTATAGGAAAAGCCGAGTTTTAACAGAAACGGTTAATATCATCCAAATCGGTTTATCGATTTCATTTTCTAATCCCAACCTACCAGGCGATCATGGCGGCGGAGAAGGTTAAGTTAAGAATGACGGAAACTATATAATATATTATATAAAACACTGTTATACGCTGCATTGTCTTTCGGTGTTTATTCGAAAATGTTTATTTCCATTAAAAAAGTACAAAAGATAAACAATTTTGAAAGATCACTACTAATTTGCCACTAACATATCTGTTCATAGCGACTTGGACTTTTGAATGTCGAATTGTGTTTTTAAAAAATACGGACATTTGTTTATGGACTAGTATTTGGCGGGAATCCGACTGTGATTTCATTTTAAAAAGGAGTAAAAAGTTACGCGAAAGTTTCAGTGTTACATCCTGAACAGATGTGTTAGTGATATTATACCCGACGTTTCTACCAAATAGTACTCGGGTAATTTTGTTATGGAGCCTATTGCTGCCTTTAAGTGTAAGCCTGTTTCACAACTTGACAAACTGTTAAATATTTTGACAGGTGCAATTAGCAAATTACATGTTTTTTTCTTGTGTGACAACTAAGCATTTTTTTTTTAATTTCTCCATATGAGCACTTTTTGTTATTAAAACTATTTTTGTAATTAATCGACAGTTTTGTCAATTTTGATGTTCGGTTGTCAGTTTTAACAAGATATATAGAAGAAATTATGACGAAATTGTTTTATATGGCAAGAATCTCTTGATGCTGATAGTACACATTGGTGCGAGCGGGGTAGAAAGCGAGATACATTGCTGTTTTAAAAACGAGTGGGATTGCAACACTTTCAGAATAACGCCAATGTATATCGGCTTAGATTGGCGCCAAAGAATGTAGTGCTGGCATGACATTGTACAAAATGTATATTGTATTACAAATAAATTTAATATCGGTGTCACTTAAATGTACAGAATGAAAATTATATTATTATAATATTGACTTCGCAAGATATGCAAAAACGAAACATAACAGCCAAAAATTTTATAAACGTTTGGTTTTTGCACTGTTTTCGTTGCGTTTACTTATTTATTGATGTTTTTTAACATGTTATATGTTTTTAATATTTGTTTTCGAAAAATATACATGACATAATATTTTCTTCCGTTTCCGCGATTATTACTCATTGAAATAAAACAATTTAACAGATTATATCACGTATATTATCTCATTTTAGTTCCCGACGTTTCGGAAGCTTTTCAGCTTTCCATTGTCACGGGTGGTCCACCCGTGACCATGGAAAGCTATAATCCGCGATTAATCCGTTAAATTGTTTTATTTTTATATATGACATGTTAAAAATATATATTTATTACTTTTCGTACAGTTGTGAAACGGGTGGAGTCTGTTCGAAATGGAAAAAAATCTCGCTTTGTATGTTTACATACAAAATATGTCAGTTTCGATTCCAAACGGACTCGTACAAATTCAGAGGTCTTATGCTGAAACAATGTCTGTAAAATAGTCGATGAACATAAAATAAAGTTGTTACAAAATATTAGCTAGTTTATAGAAGACTCGATATTTTTTAAAGATGAGTATTGGTTTTAAAAACAGAGTATCGAAAACATAGTCTCACTATTTAAGAAAGATACATATGTGCAGTCAAGGAATTTAATTTATATACCATTTTGTACCTTGCCACAGTCAAAATCAATATGAAAGCCGATAGAGCTTCCACAGCAATGTCACTATGCTAAGGTACCAAAAGGGTACACAAATTAAATTCCTTGACCGTACCTAGGTGGCGTTACTATGACTTAAGTAGACGCTGCGTTCCAACTGCAAAATTGTATGGGTACTGCAAGTTTACTGTACGCTGACTGATCCATAAAATTTGCAGTTAGAATTCAGTTCCTCTGTTTAAACCCAGTCAAGTTAGTTCGGGAACATATGTGCGTTGGGGTAAGACTGAAAGGCTGATGTGCTAATTGCGGAAATTTTCCAAAATTTTAAAAAAGGTCTTAAGTCTAGTGTTAACTTACATGTTTATAAGACCTTTTTTTAAGCATTTTTTAGTATATAAAAGGTCTTAAGTCTAGCGTTAACTTTTTTAAAAGACCTTTTTTAAAGCATTTTTGAAAGTTTCCGCAATTTGCACATCGCTAGACTGAAGTATGGGAAAGTCTGAAATTTGACGGAAAATGTTCTTAAAGGCGTTGTAATAAAGTCGACCTTTCGAAATATCCCATACTAAGTCTTCCAAATCACCTTACATATCTTTTTTAAATACCAAAACTATGGATTCTATACTGTATGCTTTTAAAGTTTGTATTTTAAAATTACAGCAATAATATAATTATAATAGGTAATAATCGGTTGCGAAACCTTTTAGGCAAAACCCGGTTTTGCCTTTTGAGCGCCAGGCAGTACGAGATGCCACGCCAAAATGAACCTTTTGTCAAAGCATTTCGGTCGCTATTTCAGTGAGTCTGTCGACGGATATATCCGTCACTAGGGTTTAAAAGGTGAACCGTTTAAAAAGGTTGAAAAATAGCTAGTTAATCTTTTGACTATCTGTTCTTTAGAAACACGCACCGGAAGGGCGGCCGCCATAGACATTTTCGTTCACAAGTTTGGCAGCACATTGTGCGCTTAGACACAGGACCAAAAAAAATTATCATGGCGATGATAGGATAGGGGGTTCCAAAACACTTACTGACAATAAAAAAATACTGAAAAGAAAAATAATGTATGCATTTCCTCATCATAAAGTTGGTATAGTTTCATCAAATACATATGCTTCTGTTAATAATATTCTCTTCGGTCTCCGTAATACCTCAGGCAGTTGCGCCCAAGCAACCAGATTTTACTAAGGGTTACTCAGTCTGTGCAGACGCAACTTCTTCACCTCAAAAATGATCATTTTACGTTTCTGGCGAATAGGTTTCCGCGATTATGACAGGCCGTTTAAATTGTTTTATTTAAATGCTTTACAATACATTCATGGAGAGGTAAACAACAGGCGGTCTTATCGGTAAACAGCGATCTCTTCCAGTCAAACTTTGGGTAGCGGGAGACTGAGAAAAAACTGTACGTATACGTAGGTGGCGTAAATTTAGTTAAGTTTTATTAATGTTTTTTCTTACATCGTCATATGAAAGAGACCAGATGTAAGTATGTAAAGAAAGCAGTCAATGGCCTCTCCCACCGGTGTCGTGTTGCTCTGAAATCCTTTTCATAGTATAAAGTAGTTATCATTCCCGAAGGCACAAAAAATGATTTCCACTTTTAGATGTATTTTTGATATTATTATGGATTTATGTTGCGTTTAACGCTTAGGGGGGGAGGGGCGGCATCAAAATGTAAATAATAGTTTCCCGTTAAAGGAAACTTCTCTTCTTAATTTTACACAAGGACTCTGTTATTACAACACGCCATAAATAAATAAATATTACAGGACATTTTTACACAAATCGATCTTAGTCCCATGGTAAGCTCAATAAGGCTTGTGCTATGGGTACTAGGCGACTATTTACCTCATATCATATGTTAATATTCATCAAGTCGGTTAGGCTGCAAAGCGTTAGAGGTCATCCCCAGATTGTTATAGAGGCCTTTTTACCCGACTGTGCTGAAGTAAAAGACAGGGTTATAACTTTCACCTTCTAGTAAGGTAAATATGATTGGATAGATTATATTATTACTTGAATAATCTTATATTAATATCAGGTAACGTCATTACATAAAACAAAGTCTATGGTATGAAGAAGTATTTTTTCTAACGGGACACTGTAGAATTTAAGATTTTATGAATAAGAGAGATATTATGTTAAAACTGAAAGTGGTACTCTACGCTTTTGATAAAAAATCTTATTTGCTTTTGGTGTTGCCCGCTCTCAGTGTTTTTTCCAAAATTACACTAAGCTCTATATTTAGTAAAGATAGTTTATAATGGTGGATAAGATTTTATATGTCATTTTTATTAGTTAATTTTTATTTTTATGGGTATACGTGTCTTGTGTTGTGAAGCACTGGCCAGCGCAAAGCAGGGTAAGCGTATCGTTTTATTTATTGAAATAAACAAAATATACCTCGGATTGAGTTTTTATTTAAGCTTTCGAGCTTGATTCCTGTGAAGCTCTTTAGGTTTATGTTCGCCTGGTAGCTAATGTCCGGTTAAGTACAGTAAAACAGTATTTTATGCAACTGTTGTATAATAGAGGTCAAAAAAGGCGAGTGGCGTGGGTTGCTGATGCGAGCCTTGGCGAGCATCGCAAGTAAAGACGCGACGAGTGTTTTTTGACACAATTATACAACGTTGCATACAATAGTTTTCACTAATTACGTAAGGACAATAGCGAGTATATAGGGAGAAACAAAATACGCAAAACCAGGCGACAAAATATGTGTACGTTAATTGTAACAAATGTTTTATTTAAGTTGGCAGCAATGCATTTACGTACATTATTATTTTTCATTTAAAAATGTATGAATTCGGCGGTTTGATAAGTTGGTAATATAAATTATTTCAAATAACATTAGTTTAAGACTCACTGAATATAAATTATTAGAATGAAATTTTTAACTCTGTGGCACCAAGGAATACGTCAATAGCGACATTGTAACACGCTTAGCAGTGCTTTTTTGGGAAATAGACTATAGAGCACAGAGAGAAGTACAGGAGTAGAAAAAAATATTAATAATACTCGGCTATTTATTGCTGTCCTAAGTGGTCCCTAGGGTTGTAGGTTGTAACAAGGGCTCAGCTGAGCGATGTTTTTGTAATTATAATAACTCAACATACTGCCATTTTCTCAGATAATTATCGCGATAGATTTGTTAACCAAGATTATTACTTAAAAGAAAACACACTAACCATGTGTTTTTGTGAGTTAATGTACATTTTAAGGATTTTAATGGCACCAGCAAGTTAAATTATAAATGAAACGGTTTAGAAATAACAACACCATTAATATTTTCGTCAATAATGAACAGTTTTGCACTATAATTCATTGTAATATTTTACATTAATGCGAATCACTAATTTGAGAAATGAATAATTCATGAAATAGGTATTTATGAAAACAATCGGCTGCTTTTTCGTAGTAAAGTTTAAATCCCTTACCTTTTCTTAGCCAATCAACCATACCTTATCAATCCAATAAAACGTTCTTAAAATTTAAAATCACGATAAACAAACAATACCTACACTGCAAGTAAATAAATAAAAAAGAGGGTCTAAATAGATTTATTTAGTTGCATTATGATTTATGATGCGACATAACTATTTGTGGGTAATACTAAAAACAGTATAATTGTATGTATGTCTGTCTATATCAGTAACCAATATGAAATGATCGAACACCGTGTACATTTGCTTAGGAGAAACACTCTACCGAAACTGGAATTTCATACATACGGCCGTTTGTAGCGTATATTTTATACGGTGCACGAGTCCGACTCGGCCGGTTTTTTAACTAAAAGTCTCTGAGCGTTTCGACAGTTCATAGAAAAGGGCTACCCGAAGTTCAAAATAAGAAGCACTGTCCCACTTACTAAAATACACTTTAACACAAGAGCGAGGGTGACGGCACTATATTTATTTATTTAATCTTTATTACACAAAAGAAAAAACTTATCGTACAAAAGGCGGACTTAATGCCATTATCTACCAGTCTACCTTGAGGCAAAGCAGATAAATTGTGGGCGGTGCAACTTATTTACAGACATAATTTAGGATGATAAATACTTAGATACACACATATTCATATAATATATATAATATATACCTATATATATATATATATTTATATATATATATATATTTATATATATATATTTATATATATATATATATATATATATATATATATATATAAAAATTCAGACGAAACAAGCTAATCAGAGAAGCTAAGAGTTTGCAGTTCTGCTAACAAAGAGTTCGCGGAAAGATTTTTTGAGAGCGCACTTGTTTGGGGCTTTCTTAATCTTGAGAGGAAGTCGGTTCCAAAGGCGGGCCAATTGAATGGTATAGGAGTTGGACATAAAACCTGATCGGTAATAGAAAGAGATAAATTGCCGGAAGAGCGAAATTGACGGTCACGAGTGACACCGTAATAGTGAAAAATTTTTTTAAGGTACTCGGGTGATTTAAGATCATTGAGAATGGTGAAAATTAAGCAGAGCATTCGAATTTCGCGTCTTTGACGGATAGGAAACCAGCCAAGCTGGGAGCGGTAAGCAGACACATGATCATACTTACGAAGACAGAAGATAAAGCGAATGCAGTTGTTAAGGAGTCTCTACAGTTTATTCAGAAGCTCTTCATTTAAATCCGGATAGCACACATCACCGTAGTCAATTATGGGTAAAATTAAGGTATGGACTAGGAGGATCTTGGTTTTAATTGGCAAGAAGTGCTTCAGCTTGTTAAGGCTTTGTAGCGAACCCATGACCTTCCTGCTAATTTCGGCAACCTGTGTCCTCCAACTTAGAGTGCAATCCAGGTGAATACCCAAATCCTTGACGCTGGTACTGAAAGGTATAGGAGTGTCGTTGAAACTCAAAGGCGTAAGAGAGTCCATGTCAATTCTAGATAGCTGGCGAGAGCTACTAATGACAATGGCCTGACACTTAGACGGATTAACGTACAGGCCGAAATTCTCGGACCATTGTTGAATGTGCCGGAGATCCAAGTTTAACTTGTCAATGGCAGTCTCGAGGTCAGTCACTTTACATTGGTCGTACAGTTGCAGGTCGTCAGCATACAGGTGGTACGAAGAGCGAAAGTCGGGGGTGATGAAATTAATAAAGATTGAAAAAAGAAGTGGAGAGAGTATTCCTCCTTGAGGCACGCCAGTGGCAAGATCACACCAGTCAGATAAAGACCGGTCAACCCTGACCGCCTGCTGGCGACCCCGAAGATATGCAGAAAACCAACTGAGCGCCGAAGACGACATATTGAGATGTTCAAGCAGGGCAAGAAGAATGTCATGATCAACAGTATTAAATGCGTTGGAGAAGTCAATCAGAATTAGTACTGTGACCAATTGATCTTCCATACCCCGCCTGACATCTTCAGTCACCTTGAGAAGGGCAGTGCAGGTGCTATGTCTGGGTCGGAAACCGGACTGAACGGGGCTCAATAGCTGCTGAGAGTAAATGTGGCACGAAAGTTGTTTAAGAGCTACCGCTTCAGCGATTTTCGACAGGAAAGGAAGAATAGATATAGGCCTGAAATTGTTGAGCGAGGTGGGATTACTGATTTTCGGCAGGGGAATAACAAAGGCTTTATGCCACAGTGTAGGGAATTGACCATAGCACAGAGAGGAATTGATAATATCAGTTATTACAGGAAGCACACAATCAAGGACAGACAGCACCATGCAACGACTGATATCATCACATCCAGTGGCTTTAGATTTTATAGCTTTGATGATTGTTTTGATTTCAGTATGTGTAGTGGGTGAAAAGGAAAAGGCATCAGTAACAAGGGGCGTAAGAGACGAGATAGCGGAAAGAGTAACGGACTTAACATATACGTATACGAAGTTTGAATCTCGAATTTCAGAGTAACTCATCTTATTAATCTGTCAGACGAGTATTCTATTGAAGTTTACACTTTAGTTATACCCTAATACTTGACCTTCTCTAAGGATCGCTTCGACCTCATTCCCATTTCGTACACATTTTCATCTCGTCCTTCAGAACTCGTCCACATACGTATCTAAAATTGTCCATTTCCTGTCTCGGTAAGAATGCGGGCGAAAGGGTAACGAATGAGATGGAAATGTAGGCGAGTTGAGAATGTGGACGAAATAAATATGTGGAAGAGTTGGGAATGTGGCCGAAAAAAATATGTGGACAAGTTCAATAGTGGACGAAATAAATGTGTGGACGAGGTGGGAATGTCGAGAAATAAATATGTGGACGAGTTGTGAACGTGGACGAATTAAATATGTGGACGAGTTGGGAATGTGGAGAAATAAATATGTGGACGAGTTGGGAACGTCGACGAAATAAATATGTGGACGAGTTGAGAATGTGGAGAAATAAATATGTGAACGAGTTGGGAACGTGGACGACATAAATATGTGGACGAGTTGGGAGTGTGGATGATCCTGAACGGGATCGACCACACCGTGCACCGTTGCTTAAAATACCCTAACGCACCGTACAGTGTACACGCGTGACTTTTTCTTGCGTCACGATTTACGCATATCTTTTGACCCATTGGGTTTTCCAGTGCGTCAGCGTATTTTGAGCCGGGGCGATTTTTGACCTACTTGAAGCAACCTTTGTACCTGGATCCCATAGAATGTTCGTGCTACCTATATCAATAAGAATAAAAATAATCTATTACAGTTTGTGGTTTAATTCACATCCCGCATTTTCATACTACCTGACCGGTGTTTTTTTACTCGTACATATGTTCACAGCTTAAGTTAGGAACGAAACTTATTACCGGTAATTCGTCTTTAAAATTAATAGTGTTAAGTATTTATTTATTTATTTAATCTTTATTGCACAAAAGAAAACTTATAGTACAAAAGGCGAACTGAATGCTATAAGGCATTATCTACCAGTCAACCTTTGAGACTTGTGTAACTACAAAAAAACATATGTATATGTTGTTTTCTTGCAAAATGCTTGTTACTAAGCTACCAGTTCATTGAATTCGAAAACCAGTTTAGGTGACAGTTCTCCCTGCCGCCTCAGACCCCTCTTCAGTCCCAACAAAACCTCCATGACATCACTGTCGTCCTGGTACCCAATCGGATTTTCAGCGTCCTTGGTTATCTGTTCTACTATGTTCAACAAATTATTATGCTTCATATTATCTCTCTTTTTCGTTAAATAAATGACATCTTTATCCCCAAACAAAAATTTAGTTTCTTCTCCCTCATCCATCGGGGTTCCCAATTCTTGGAAATCTTGAAAATGCACGATTGAGTCGAACTTTCTGTAATTGTGCTTCTCTTCTGAATTCTGTATTAGTTTTATGGGCTCCAATTTCACCCATTTTGGGGGACGGTGCCTCAGTTTAGGAAGGGGGCCTGTCTGCACAGTCGATACTAAAAAACATCAAAATTGATAATACTTCAAATTTGCAAGTAATATAAACACTACGGCCATTTTGTTAATTGGAACACATTTTTAGGGTTCCGTACCAAAAAGGTACAAAAGGAACCCTTATGGTGCGACTCTGTCTGTCCGTCTGTCTGTCCGACTATTAGAGCGCCATATCTCAAAAACTACTTAAGCTAACTATTTAAAATTTTGAATATTTATAAACATTGTCAGCCCACATGTATCGCATAGGAAATATTTAAAAATATAATTATGAGGGGGGGTAAAAATCAAAAGTCTAGCTACTGGGTCAAATGGGGTATCATATGAAAGGGATTGTTCTGCACATTTTCGAACATTTTTTTTTTATTGTAATTAGTTTTTGTTTTATTAAGGAAAATGTGAAAAAAAACACCATACCCCCCCTTTATCTCCGAAGTTTACCAAGCGACAATTTAGAAATTTTCACAATTTGTATTAATAAACATAAATATTACACGAAAATTATAGCAATGTCTCTAACTAATTTCTTTTTAATTTGCTAAAAACCTATTTGAACAACCCGGTTGCGTTAAGTTTGCACCTGGTTTGTATGCATTGCTATAGATACCAGGTGCAAACTTAACTCAACCGGTACCGGGTAATAAAGTTAGGGTAAGTAAAAATTTGTACGGAACCCACGGTGCGCGAGTCCGACTCGCACTTGACCGGTTTTTATTTTATTTTATTTAGATACTAGTTTTGAAGATATTCGGGAAAATGCGACGGGGGCTCTCTATTTGACGATTCTATAAGTGACGTCACAAGGTGGATACGACACAATCACAGCGGACAAGAAGAACAGCAGTAAGTACAATATCTTTACTAAATTCGCCTTAGTAGTTCTACTGTATGATTTTCTACGCGGGGACTCTCATATACGCCCTATAAATAAATAAAATAAATATCAGGGATAATCTTACATACATTCAAAGACTTTGAATCGCGCCTTACGGCTAAAGACCAACAAAGCGAGAAAAAGAGAAATCATCACCTTATGGGCAGTTGCCCGTGAGAGAAAGAGATAGACAACAGAGCCCTGATATGTCATTATTTTTTCGAAGATAACTCCATAGTGACCCGCCTTGCTTTTCTGTCAACATTGTTTTGGTGAAATAATTAAGAATCATACCAATTTTCACGTAAAAATTGTGTTTTGTAGTCATGGTGTCTTGTTCCGTAAGTAGTTGTGATGTGACAAGACGAAATAACCCAAATAAATACAAGTTTCACAGGTAAATACGTAATCGTTACTAAAATCTTTGATACCATATTTTATCAAATGACTATGTTTAATCGACTAAGATAACAATATTAACTACAGTATATTGCTTTTACTTGCATTATTTAATCATATTTATAATATACACGAAGAAATATGGCATATTTTGTGTAAAATAGTTAAATGTTAGATTACGCTAGGGATTGACAAAGTGATGACGTCACAAGTGTCGACTGTCGATAAGATAACTAACAAGCCGATAGTGTTTTGCTAATATAGACATTCGGTCAACATAGAAAATAAAAAATGTTATACACATCTGTTAAACCAATTTTTTTTAGACTGACATCAAAAAGAAAGAGGTTCTCAATTCTACCAAGTTTTTAATGTTCTTTTTGTACCGGATGACCCCACAATTATAGTATTATATAGATTTAGTATAAGACCTGGAATGCCTACATAGCTTATAAGCTAATAAAAAATATAATTTGTTCAATAAATTCATTTCATACCTTTCTATCTAACCCCGATAGAAAGATATGAAATCACTACTTTGACTAAACAGTCAAAGGGATACGATTCATATGTACGAATCAATATCAATTGTATAAAGCCCATAAGGCGATAAATTACATAGTAAACTTATGTATACAAACTTTCCATAGGAACTGCGCAACATTTCGCAACTATTCCCTAACATCGCATAAAGACTAGTAATTTACCATGGATATCTAAAATGTTGCACAACAATTGATAAATTAATAATAAAATTACCCCCTCCCTAACCAATATACGGCTCGAGTATAAAAGCCGAAGCTAATTCTGTTGACGATAACCCCACTATGTGTGCCATACGAATGAACACACAAATATAGAAATAGTCCTCATACTATTCAGTCATCGGTTGTTATCGGTACTACATACCAGCCATCGGAAATACTTACATGTCAAAGGAAAGTTATCATAATCGTCAAGTCAATTAGCTTGAGTCAGATAGATATCATAGTTACAATAGAAAGCCGAAGTATTGGTTTGGGAACGGGATTTCGATACAAACTGTGACTTCTTATTCTCAACTTCACCTATACTGCTCTTAAAGCTATCGAAAGCGGTTCAGACTGCTTTTACAGTCCTCAGTCTGCACACTTTTGTATTTGTATATTCAGAGATATCATTGCGAATTTTGCACCGATTATTGACATGAATGATTATTTTTCGTTTGACAGCTTATGTTTCCATAGTGGCCACATACCTATAAATTTCATCAAATCGGTTTAGCACTTTCTTATACGTACGCTATATATCAAATTTAGTTATTGGATGTTTGTTTAATAGGTTACGGCCTTTGGAGTGGTCTGCGGGACTTTTATGAATATTAGTTCCGTTTGATAAAGAAACTTTGCGCACACATTTAAACAAAACTGTAATATTTCGAGGGCAATAAAAAAATCGACAAAAGTATGTCATGTTTTATTTACATATCTAATAATAATGATATGCAGACGTTTTTTAGGGTACCGCTCCTCAAAAGGAAAAAAACGGAACCCTTAATAGGATCACTCTGTTGAACTTCCAGTTGTATGGTACATCCAGTTGTTCTAGAAACGTTAAATTTGGTATTAAGCATGCTCTTATAGCACAATAAACAAAATAAATCTGTTTTTTTATGTCTGTATGTCTATATCAGTAGCCAATATAAAACTATCGCGCACCACGTACATTTTGCTTAGGAGTAGGGCTCTGCTAACACTGGGTTTTGCATAGATACGGCCATTAGTAGCGTATATTTTCTACGAAACCCTCGGTGAGCGAGTCCGACTCGCACTTGGCCGGTTTTTCTCTATGGTGTCAAAGTCCAATCCTGCCCGATACCCACCCCGAATTTTAAGGCTATTTTGGAGTGCTGTGCGACCAAAAAAAATAGAAATTAAATGAGGGCGCCACTTTCAACGTAACTGTCACATTTTTGACGCCAAATGCTCAAAACATGGCAACAATTTAGTATGAAATTTTTTAGTTCCATTTTATTTCATTTCTACTCTTTTAGGTCGCACTGTAGGTACAATATACGGCGTGGCTATGTGGGACATAAATAATCAATTTCGATAACTTTAGTGCTGACATGGTGCAACACTATTTCACTCACACATGTGCATTTAGTTTTTGGTAACGCGTCATTTCTGACTTTGTTGTTCTTGTACATCCTAATTCTATGCATAAATCCACTTAGTCCCAAACTAAGCAAAGCTTGTACTAAGGGTACAAGGCAGCGATATACACAATATATAGATAAATTATAATACTTATTTTCATAGGAAACATCCAAGACCCAGGAACAAAGATTCGTGTTTATCACACAAACGCTGTCGGGATTCAAACCCGGGACCGCCAGCTTCGTAGGCCGTTGTGCAACCCACTGAGCCAAACGTGACATTAAAACGCCCTATAGGTATACATCAAAAAATATACTGACAAATTTGTAGAATAAATTCGTGAAAAGAAGAAGGTATTGTATAATTAAGGCGTGATAATGTAACTATGTTTAGTCTCAATAAGTGAAATGTAAGTACTTCTTTTGAGAATAAAAAAATCTTTAACCCGATAAGAACCCGACAAATGTAGAAAAAAGCAGATAATTATCAAACAGCTGAACCAATTTTCTTAGACCATAGGTATGAACACTCTCAATGAAGTAATCTTTCGAAAACAAAAGACGAAATCAAAACCGGTCCATCTGTTCAAGCGCTACGATACCACAGACAGACACACAGATACAGACGTCAAACTTATTACTAACACCATTTTGACGTGATAACGTCTTATAAATCGACCAACGCCAGCTGCACGTACGAAAAAGTGTCGCGTGCAAGCGAGAGCGCGGAACAAGTGATAGACAGGCATGATCGGCCTGAATAAAAAAAAAAAAAAAATAATTTATTTCAGAGTGTGACTCTATATTTTTGTTAGTAACAATAAACTTAAACCTAGTGTTAAAACTGTAGTAAATAAAATAATCTAAAACTAAACATCTCCCAGACAGAGAGAGAAAAACAGAGAGAGGGTCACAGGGCCGCCCCTCCATCCACATGGAGTTTTATCCAGTGTGCCTGGATAGGACAGTCCAACCTGCCAGCCACAACGCTTAGGATGCTGTTAGCGCTGCCGCGCGCGCGTCGCATCAGTAAGTCTACTCGCTTACGTAGTATGGCCTGCAAGCCATCAACGCGCGCCTCCGCGAACATACCTGATGCGCTGCAGTATTGCGGCAGCCCCATCAGCAACCTAAAGGCGTTGTTATATTGCACTCTCAATACATTTATAGAGCCCTTAGTGTGCCTCACCCACAGGCTGCACGTGTAGAAGGTTTGACAGTATGCTTTAAAAAGTGTTATTTTGACCTCTTTACTACAACGTGCAAACCTGCGGGCAAGCATATTGGCTCTTATTGCAAGAACTTTTCGCTCCCTCTCAATGTCCGTTACATCGGACTGATCCTCCGTTACCCATGTCCTAGATATTTACTTTTTAACCGACTTCCAAAAAAAGGAGGAGGTTCTCAATTCGACGCAATGTTTTTTTTTTTTTTTTTTAGACAGTCGTGCAAGCTCACTACCGCAGAGAGATACCCTTGGTACAATACCAATTTTACCGCCCCGCGGCTTAAAAACTAAAAATTCGCTTTTTTTCTAAAGCATTCGGCTTGTGATTGTGACGCATCTCTCTCGTCCAAGTTTTCACGTAACATTATCGTCCGTAAACCGACTTTACAGACTTTATATTTTTCGTCTGGAGTTAAATAAAAGAACTTACATGTGAGAATTAAACAAAATATTGCGAAATACATGATTCAGTACAATCGAAGCTTAAAATAAGCAATAAGCGGTCGACTTGAATTTAATTGATGTACTTAATCTTTATCGAAAGAGCGAAATTTATTCTTAACGAAGTTTTTTTTTGCTATTGAATTATCAATCCCGTGGTTCCGTACGAGTATATAGGATACTAGCTTCTGCCCGCGACTTCGTCCGCCTTAAATTCGTTTATCGCGGATAAAAGTATTTTTCCGGATAAAAAGTAGCCTATGTCCTTCCCCGGGACTCAAACTATCTCCATACCAAATTTCATCCAAATCGGTTCAGCGGTTTAAGCGTGCAGAGGTAACAGACAGACAGACACACTTTCGCATTTATAATATTAGTATGGATAGTTAACTGTGATTCCTAGGTCACTAAAATGTCATCGCAATATAAATTTATATTGCAACTAATAATCTTTTCTATACTATTATAAAGTTGAAAAAATGAAATGTCTGTACATGGAACAGGGACTGTAAATATTTTATTTGTATGTTTGTATTGTATGTGTCATTGCGGCTTCATCACGCAAAATCGGCTAAACGGATTTCAACTATTTTAGATATCTCCAGATGGTTATAGGATACTTTTTACCCGACTACGCTGAAGAAAAAAAGTAGTACGTCAGCTGTAAAAAGAAATACACGATTAGTCCGGTTAATCTTCTCCATATTTATGTACGGTGCAGAAACTTGGAGTCTAAAGAACCAGGGTAGGAGCAAGATTGATGTTTTTGAGATGTGGTGCTGGAGGAAAATGCTCAGAATCCCATGGACCGCATTGAGGGCGAACGATTCCATACTACGAGAACTTAATATCACAAAGCGGCTAACTATCTGCCAGGAGAGAATCCTCAAATTCTTCGGGCGTAGGTATTATGCGATCTAACCAGCACAACCTCGAAAGGAGCATTTACTGGGCCGAGTCGAAGGCAAACGTTCCAGAGGTCGAATTTCGACAAGGTGGTCTGACACCATGAAAAATGCTTGTGGTTCCATGCAGAGGGCTGCCCATATGGCCCTTGACCGCGCCAAGTGGAGGGACATTACTGTTGGTCGAGATCCTCAGCCATGAGGGACCGACTAAGAAGAAGTCCGGTCAAAAATATCTTCTCTCAATTGAAGGGTAAGTCTAGTGAAAATATTTTTGAACGGACTAATCGTGTATATCTTTTTGCAGCTACAAACCTTAACTAGTCATGCTGCATGGTCCAAAATAAATTGTTGTTAGCAGTGTTACAGATGTAGTGAATAATCATTTCCCGTCGTATTTTCTCGGAAATGTTCGTATTCGTCTTACTACTTCATTCAAACTCAGTACTCATCAAGACAACGTAGGCGACGGTTGCATTGCGAGACGAAGTATCGATATAGAGTGGTTAATACCACAGGACTTATTCAAGTTAGTATTAAGTCCTTTTTAATAGTCATGTTAGCAACATAATATATATATAAACTTCATGCTATTAATACTAATCTATGACTAAAATATCCTCGGTAACTAGTTTGATCTTTGTTTACCTAACGAATTCTTTATATGAATGTATCGTGGTGGTTTTAACATCTCAGTGTGATATACTTCAAACTGGTGGTTTGACATTTGACATTGATTAATAAAGTACTCAATTTATTTGATACAAACAAGTCAGTTAATAATTCATGGACTCATCGACACCATTCGGAAGTAGTCGTATGTGCCGAGTTTTCACGATGGCAAAGGATTATTCACTACATCCGTACCAGCTTGGTAGCAGTGGTAACAGCTGGGAATTATTTGCCCATCGCTGTATTTTTGATACACGGGTAGCTGGGTATCTTCAGATGGTTATACCATACTTTTTACCCGACTATGCTAAAGAGAAAAAGTGGGGTAATGACTTTTTCTCCTCAGCGAACGAAGTGGCGGGCGCCTTCTAGTGATACCTATGCATTTTAGATATTCCTGAATTTGTACCGAATAAACCCTACTGAACCCTAATGAACATAATTACTGTATCAATCAATAAAGCCAGAGCGAGAAATTGCATTCACAAATCGTTCCATGCGTAGAAATTAATAATGTGTAAATTATTTAGCATTTAAGTTATAGTTATATTTTGAAACTAGAGGGCGCCCGAAACTTCTTTCGCGGAGGAGAAAAAGTCATAACCCCTCTTTTTTCTTTAGCATAGTGGGGTAAAACTTATGCTATAACCATCTGGAGATACCCAGCCACAACGACACATACAAACATACAAACAATCCAAAAAAGAATATTTTTCGTTATAGTGGACTCCAAAAAGTCTGTAACAATCTTTTTTTTTTTGAATATCTTCAATGTACAGACATTTAATTTTTATAAGTATATAACTTATTTATAACAACTTATTTATAATCTTATCTCACCACCACCTCATTTCTAGCTATTCTGAGTCATTTCCGCTACCCAAAGTTTGTCTGGAAGAGATCGCTCTATAGCGATAAGACCGCCTATTGTCTACCATATTTTATGTTAAGGCTCTATTGTACTATTTCTGTTGTTGGTGTGCAATAAAGAATTGTTGTATTCATTGAAATAAAACAATTTAACGGATTTCTATGACCCTGAAAAAACCGGCCTAGAGCATGTCGGACCATGCTCAATGTAGGGTTCCGCAGCTGTTTATACAAAAAAATGCACTACAGATGAAAAAAATACGATATGTAAAAAAAACACTAACAAAAGAGCGTATCTCCCCGGCACTTACATCCTTTTGCTTAGAAGCGCAGTTTTTTTGGCAATAACTTAAAAACGGTATGTTCGATCATGTTGAAAACAATTTTCGTTGAGAGTATTTATTAAGCTTTATATTTGTAATTTTTTTCATTGTAATACTTATTTCATAAAATTTTACAGTTTTTTTAATAAGTAAAATTGTTGCCACACAAAGTATTCTGTTCCATGGTCAATGTCATGTTTCACTGGCCTAACATCCTTAGATATCCATTTTCCTTGGCAAAATGACTGGAATTTAAACAGTTATAAAATCCTATTTTTTGAAACCTGATTTTGAATTGGGATGTTAACAATTTTGGTCAATTTTTTTCTGTGGTATGATAAAGAAAATTTAATAATTAATAATTTAATAATTAATTTTTAATAATTTAAAATAGACTAAAGTTTGCCAGACATAATAATTCTTGTCGTAGTAAAATTATTGTATTGTATTGTAAACACTTTATTGTACATAAAAACAATAAAACAAAAAAAGTTAAGTAAAACATTTGTACAAAGGCGAACTTATCCCTTTAAGGGATCTCTTCCAGTTAACCTTAGAGCAAATGAGTGACAAGACTAAACATCAACGCAGATAGACAAACCAACAAGTTAATATGCACAATGATATTAAAACTATTAAAAGCTAAAGTAGCATACACATACACATAAACCCTAAATAATAAATAGTAATATAATAGCATATATATCATCTAGATAAATAAATATACCTGTGTAAATATATATTTATGTATACATAATAAATATACACAAACGGATAAATATTACATGACGAGGTCAGGGGTCTAAAAGCCATAACTTCTTTAAGTTTTCTTTAAATGATGCCACGGTTTGTGACTGCTAGTGCATAACGGACACCGGCAACGCGTTTCTCCCCATTATTATACGGGCACGACTTAAATTATTAATCATAGTATTAATATTTTCATACTTTGAAAATACACATTCCCAAATAATATTTTCATACTTTGAACATACACATTCCTAAAATCTCATAAAACATGCTAAACTCTTATGATATCGAAGTCAATGTTTGTTATTGATTTCTTTCTTAGAAACTATCATTTCGCCCTAAAAACATATTTTTATTTGAGTAAAGTCAAGATGCCGAATGAACTGGGGAGGTGTGGTTAGGCCACCTTACCAGCAGTCGCGTAGCCAGGCGTAGGCGAAGCGGGCCCTCGTCCATGGCCTCGCACTAATGGGGCCTCGCGCGAAGACCCTTTGTGGATGATGAACATTCTCTTGAAACAAAAAGGGCCCCACTAATACGACTGATCCCATGTCTAGATTAGTCCACGCTTCGCCACTGCTTGACAATTATCGGATACAGTGAGGGGAGCGCACATACGGGAAACGGGAATGCCATCGCGGCCACTTAATAAATAAATAAATATCGGGGACAATCTTAATCAAATCGACCTAGTCCCAAACTAAGCAAAGCTTGTACTATGGGTACTAATACTAATATTAGGCGACGATATCTGTAGTTGTAAAAATAAAATGTCTGTATGTGTGGTTGTGGCTTCATCACGCTAAATCGGCTAAACGGATTTCAACTATTTTTGGTACACGGATAGCTGGGTATCTCCAGATGGTTATAGGATACTTTTTACCCGACTATGCCAAAGAAAAAAAGAGGGGTTATGACTTTTTCTCCTCCGCAAACGAAGTAGCGGGCGCCTTCTAGTAGATAATATATAGATATATTATAATACTTAAATACATAGAAAACATCTAAGACCCAGAAACAAACATTCGTGCTCATCACACAAACACTTGCCCTGGCCGGGATTCGAACCCTGGACCGCCAGCTTCGTAGGCCAATGTACAACCCACCGAGCCAAACGTGTCGTCGAACACTGCTGGCTGTCAATCAACGAAAGCGCTAGACGCGACCGTGCCCCGGGCCCCAGAGCTCACCGGCACCTCTCGGATCCTGACCAGTGGCATAACTACCGAAGAGCTAGACGGTGCCATGCATGTGCCCAATATGTAGGAACCGTTGGTCCCTGACTAAACCTCGAACTGACATGGAGCTCCAATCTTTTCTTTTGCCTTTTTGGGGTCAATGAACCGTCAGAAGGAATCGTACTAGCTATCCTTTCGATGGCTTCTGTGATCTCGTCGTCCGGATCATAAAACTTGCAGCTTGACTTCAGCAATTTTCGTTGGCGTTGGAATAAATAATGCGACTTTACTCGTAAGAGTCCCCGGTAAGCTCGGTTCTCCATACAAACGTAGTTACGCTCTCATTTTAAAACAACTAGCTAGTTTGCTTTGAAACTTTGTACTTAGAATAAGTGAAGGTATATACAGGCCTGTAATTAGTTTATGTAGCTTCAGATACCATAGTAAAAAATACAGCGAATTTAAGTTTTTCATACAAAACTTGCTTTTGCTGTATTTCGTTCGTTTTATAAACTGGGGCCATATAAACTAATTACAGTATAAATATATAATATACCTTATGTTATTGTATATGCAAAGTTTCGTTACAATCCAACTCGTAGTTTTAAAATGAGAACGAAACTCCGTTTGTATGAGAAGGTGATATATTCGGCCGAGCTTGCCGGGGACTCTCAAAGCGATTAAATAGGCCAGTCATCGAAAACCAAAACTGCATTTTAAATAACACTATTTTAATTTTTATTACTGCTTTATTTAAATAAAGTAAAGTGACATAACACAAAATGCATATTCATACTTCCATACTAATCCATACTTTTCCATACTATATACTACGAGTATATATATATACTATATATACTTAATATTTTCTTCTGTTTCCGCGATTATTACTCATTGAAATAAAACAATATATATACTTACTATATTAATATTATAAATGCGAAAGTGTGTCTGTCCGTCTGTCTGTCTGTCTGTCTGTCTGTCTGTTACCTCTTCACGGTTAAACCGCTGAACCGATTTGGATGAAATTTGGTATGGAGATAGTTTGAGTCCCGGGGAAGGACATAAACAAGAAAAAATACCCTTATCCGCGATAAACGAATTTAAGGCGGACGAAGTCGCGGACAGAAGCTAGCACATAATATTAACATATTTCAATAGAAAATTACTGGGATCGTGATATCGTGATACCTCCTTAGAATAGTTTAGGTACATCAAAATTAGTTCAATCGACAATCACTGACCACGGGGGGCGCTTCGAATTCGTACACAAAATTAGTTGTGAAATGTATTAGACAGCCCATTCAGTGGAATAGGGTATCATACTCGTATAAGTATTCCTATCAGTGTATCACAGGCTCAGCTACGATACGAATAAATAATTGGGATGTTTAAAGTACTTACTCAAATAAAAAATAATTTTTAAAACAAAAACGTGCCACAGATAAAAGTTGTCAAAAATTGTCAAAAGCCCATTACTACATAAAAATTTATTAGGCCTGGCAACCTTTAGTTTATATATCGGCGGGAATAAACTCCTGGACTGCCAGCACCAGGCCTTAATTGGTGGCACAACGGTATGAGTCATCTCTGACTGACTTGGTCATTTCTTTTCTCGTGTCGCCGCCGCCGTGAAGACACAGTGCTTCCAAGTTTTTTCTCCAAAAATATAAAATGTTCAGTGTTTAAAACAGGTAAGTAGGTTTACTTTTTCTGCCACCATTATTAAATTTGTGACCAAGATAAACACCATCGAAATTCGTTATTTTTGCTGCTTTTCTTAAAAACTATAGACCCTATTGAAAAACCAGTTGACAGTTTTAAAGTCTTCAGAACATCATTACTCACTTTTTGGTTTTAGTCCCATGTCTAAGCGCCTCTTGACGAGGGAGCTTTTACCAATTTAAGATAGAAAAAGAACTTTACGAATCTTTTTTTCTCTCTTCATTTAGTAAGTACTAGCTTCTGCCCGCGACATCGTCCGCGTTAAATTCGTTTATCGCGGATAAGGGTATTTTTCCGGGATAAAAAGTAGCCTCAAACCGGGGACTCAAACTATCTCCATACCAAATTTCTTCAAAATCGGTTCAACTGTTTAAGCGTGAAGAGGTAGCAGACAGACAGACACACAGACAGACAGTCAGACAGACACACTTTCTCATTTATAATATGAGTATGGATTTGGCAAAAAGATATTAATTTTAGCGCCACCTGTTAATATAGCAGGTACTCGATACTCGTGAGCTCGTAACACATGTCTCAGAGAAGTATGCACCTCCTTCCTAAGTAGCGCGATAAGATTCAGGTGCAAACTTAACTCAATCAAATGTAACTATAACCTGGTCGGGGATTTTTTCGACCGATTAGTAAAGTTTACATCATAATCTGTTCAGCCGTTTTCACGTGATGCGCGTACAAATAAACAGACAAACAGACTAACAGATAAACATTCTAAAAACTGTTGGAACGTGTTCTGTTATCGATTTTAAGTATCCCCGGCCAAATTTTCTTCGAATATCGTCCATGTACAGACTTTCGACCCTCTTCAGCTTTATTATATTGTATAGATTGTAACATTCCAGTTGACAAACATATAGGCCAAATACCAAGCTACAATATATATATATTTTTACTGGTTTGTAGCAAGAGGAATAATTTTATATCACTAAAAACATTTTCTGGGTAGCTCCTTAACTTGAACAAAAACTCAATAACTAATTTATTGGCTTAAGACCCATGTCTAAGCGTCGCTTGACGAGGGAGCCTTTACCAATTTAAAGATAGAAAAAGGACTTTACGAAACTTTTTTTTTCTCTTGATTTATTAAAGCCCCAATTTAGGCGGAAGTTGCGGGCAGAAGCGTATAGCTTCTGCCCACAACTTCTACCGCCTAGTTTCCTGTTTCCTGGAGAATGCCGTGTCACTTTCAGATTGTTTTATGTATGTAGGGACACAGTTATATATGTTAGGTCCAACAACGCCGAGCTATGTACGGGCCTTTGCCAGCAGTCGCTAGGAGGTGCGGCCTCTGTGACGTCCTAGGGTTGCGATCAATTATATAATATAAAAAGAGGTAGATAGGTTACCTACACAATAATCCACGTGTAAAAATGGATAAGCTTACGCACACATAAATCTGATAATATTGCAATAACACACTAATCATAATGCTTTTAGACGCTTTTACTGAGTAATTAGTGCAAAATTTCATTATGCATGACGGTATTTTTGTTTATTTGACGCATAATCCAATATACAACAAAGTACTCTGTGCGCGAGACTGAGTTAAGGTTTGCTATTGGCGTATTTTTTTTTATTATTATTTATTTATTAAACAAAGTACATATTTCTTATTTCTAAGATAGTTTCCTGCAAAACTGTATTGTACAGTTTGACTGCAGGCACGAGTCTCTATACTAATAATACTATACAATATTTATTATTTATATACAATTATAGGATAAACGAATATATTTGATGCTAACTTTAATTAAATAGTTTTTGTTTTTTAAGTTTAAGTTAAGTTAAGTTTAATTAAATAGTTAAAAAAGTAGTTTTGGTGTGCCATTTTAGGAGCCCGTATAACCTATCTACCTCTTTTTATGTTATATCATTGGTTGCGCTGGTCATAGGTTTGGAAGTTATTGAGGTTTGATCGAACATATTCACAAGCTGTCAGTATAAATACACACAGAGATGTAAAAAATACTTTATAAAAAGTATTTAAATACAAAATCAAATAGTTTTTTAATTAACTATTTCAAATGCAAAATACAAAATACTTTTGCTTTTTGTATTTTAAATACTAAATACAAAATGGGTATTTTTAATTATACTTTATTGAAATAAAATACTTTTTGGTGAAATTAGGTTTCTGTTTTGATCAACGTGATTACATCGTATTTCTACACTAACATTTTTAAAAATTAAATACCTGTACATTGATATTTGAAGAATTGATTATTTATTTATTTATAGGGAATCACAATGGTGTAACATTACAGAGAATTCCATGGCGTTACATCGATTCTTAATTACTATTAATTTAGGCTAAATTATTGCACATTGACATAGTCAGTGGTCATTCCTCTCTAGCACTCTCTTCCATTCACTCATCAGCTGCACCATCCCAGTCGGAAACACATCGCACTGTGGTGACGCCGCAAGCACGCAGTTGAGAAGAACGAATATACGAATTAGTTCGACAGGGTACTGTTGCTATAAGGGGCACCTCTCGTCGCCTATTGCGATAGTCGTCCGGTACCTTAAGTTTAAGAATCTTTCCTAAGAGAAAGACGCTGTCAATCTTATTCCTTAAGATGTTTAGAGTAAAAAATAACAGTGACAGGTTTCTTCGCATTTCTAAGGACTCAAACCCAAATAACCCAGTAGGAAGCGCGTTGGATATAAAAAGGGGTAGTAAACATATATTTTTTGTACAAAGACCTCATTATCTGAAGGTCTGAGTTGAAAAATATAAGTATATTTCTTATGCATTTATATATGTGTCTATGGCCTCATCACGTCAAAAAGGCTGAACGAATTTCATCAATTTTTAGTAAGTACAAGTATAGCTGGACATCCAGCGGGCTTATGATGGTCGTATTTGTCACTCGATAAATGATATGATAACGCGCCTGTCACTCTCGCACTCACTTACGTGACAGAAGGTGACGGCAGCTATGTCATTTATTTATCGCGTGACAAACGCAACCATCTTAGGCCCGCAGGGATGGTTATAGGATAATTTTTAACCTACTAAGCTTAAGAAAAAAATAATGTTATGAGTTTTTCTCCTCCACGAACACTGTTCACCGCAACGAAACAGACGTCATGATCCACAGATAACACGCGTTCGTTTTGTCACTTGACTAGGGAAACTCGCAAGGCTTCTAGCTTCTCTGGTCGCTATTACCTAGTCGACTAATATTGGCGAAACTTAACAGTAAAGTATTTCGTATTTTACAAATACAAAATACGTCTCGAAAAGTATTTCAAATAAAATACAAAATGCTTTTTCAAAAGGTATTTAAATGCAAAATACGAAATAGGTAATTTGCATTTTGTACTTGTATTTGAAATACAAGTATTTCAAATAAGTCGCATCTCTGAATACACAGTGTCAGAATTTTAAGTTTTTTAAATAACTCGCGCTGAGTCATCAGTCGTTTCCGGTCGATGCGTAGGGCCCGCATCTACATTTTGAACAGTTACAGTTTGTCACGGTTAGCGGAATGTGGCCCAAAGATCTACGCCTTGTATTAGGATATGAAAATATCCGAAGTAGGCTTTTTAAGGTTCCGTACCAAAAAGGTAAAAAAGGCACACTTGTGGTGCGACTCTGTCTGTCTGTCCGACTATTAGAGCGCCATATCTCAAAAACTACTTACATGCTATCATCTATTTGAAATTTGGAATATTTATAAACAAGGTCAGCCCACATGTATTGAGACGGAAACATTATAAAATATATTTTTATTTTCTAAAAAGACGCCTAATATGAGAGGGGGCAAACATTAAAAGTCTATTCACTAGGTCTAGTAGGATATCATATGAAAGGGCTTGATTTGTACATTTTGGAACTTTCTTTTAAATTTTGTGCTAAAGTTTCGTTTTATTAAGGAAAATGTGAAAAAAATACCATTAAAAACAAGTAGTTACCCATAACAGATCTTTGGGGGACCGCCCAACCGCCTATTGGTACTAGATCAGACTTTGCGTTGAGGACATATGTGGTCTGCTTGCGGTTGTTTCGGAACGAGGCGATGGTGTCATACTGCTGACGGTTTAATAAGTTGTGGAATGTGACATTTTCCTGTTAATCATTAATATTATCATTCAAAAATCTTAGAATTTACGGGTATTAGTGAAATCGCACGGTTTTTAATGGGTTGAACTCTAATTTATTTGCAAATGTCTGGGTAGATACCTGCGTTCACGCATTTATTAAATAACGGCCGCGGTTTCGTCCGCCTTAGATTCGTTTATCGCGGATAAAATAAAAGGTATTTTTCCGGGATAAAAAGTAGCTTATGTCTTTCCCCAAAACTCAATATTTAACTAATTTAAATTTTAAGCATATTACCAAGATTTCAGGTTCCTAGCGTAAAAAAATATTTATTTTTATACAATTTTTTGTCCACTAAAAGGGATGAAATTTGACATACATTATAATATTGCAGAATGTTTTAGTTTTTAATTGCTTTATAGATTAAACACTAAAAGGGTTCAACATTTGGAACTTGTGCGTCTGCTAGTAAGTACCTTAGATTATTGATGATCGGTGAGTCAGTGAGTCAGTCAGTGAGAAAATTAAGGAACTTTGACATGCAATAATTCTTAAACTACTTATTCAGATTTGTATAATGCCCTCTTGGTCACTGAGAATTTAGGCTTCTAGTCTTTTCCACAACGAAGTTACTTTGTTTTCCTTTTTGCTCAACTTAGCGGGGGCAAAGCGGTGCCCCCAGATATATGTAGTTTTAATTCCCTTTTAAATATGTTTTGGAAATTCCTTTCTTCGTTTATAATTGCAAATTAGTTATTTTGTGCAACAAGAGACCAAGTTATTTTATGCTGCAAGTGCGGATTGTTGAATCTCGAGCAAGCGAAGGATATTATTATAGAATCACAGGCGCAGCGAGTTATCTAAGTTAGAGTCCTGAGCGTAGCGAATGATTCAAACGGTACGAGACGCAATTAACTTTGGCACATACAACTCGTCGTCTCAGCAGTGAGAAAATATTATCATAATTGCAGTTGTACTTCCAACTATTCTGTGTGATTATTGTCACACGTCATACAAAAGAATATTTATAGTGTAACAGATGAAGTTAATATTAACATTTTGATTCACTCTATTTTTAAAAGGAACATATAGTTACTAGTGAGGCGTTCCGCCTCTATATCCATTTATTTTCCTAAATCTCAATGCCAACACGGTGTATACCGACAACATGGCACCCGGCACCGTCGCTAAGCAACGTTCGCCTCCAAGGCCATAGTCCGACGCCTGCGCCACCGCGCCGCGCGCTCGGCATGCTACTAGTTCGTCTGAGCATAGGACCAAAGCAAGAGAACTGACTGTCCCTTTTCATACAAAAGGCCGTTCCCCGTAGTGATCGAAAAATTCAGGCTTATTCTAGATGGCGCCAAGGTCGTAGCCAGCTGGTGAAATAATAACGCATCATGTTACACAGATAACCTGACTAGATATTGCCCCTCAATAATCTAGATGGCAATGAAATAAATTTGTGAAAATTACGTCAAACCAATCTCAAACTAATACGTGGCGTAGGTATATATATAATTTTTGGTTTTCAATGTACAAAACAATCAATTTGTTGTGTAGTAGAAGATATCAATTACAAGAATTTGATAGAAATAAAACAATTTAACGGATTATATCGCGTATATTATCTCATTTTACTTCCCGACGTTTCGGAAAAGCTTCGGAAACGTCGGGAACTAAAATGAGATAATACCTATACGCGATTTAATCCGTTAAATTGTTTTATTTCAATGAGTAATAATCGCGGAAACAGAAGAAAATAATTTTATTCCTTATATAATACATTTTTTTCCCGGAGGAGAAAAGTCATAACATAACCACTCTATTTTTCTTAAGCTTAGTCTGGTAAAATGTATCGTATAACCATCTGGAGATACCCAGCTAACCGTGTAAGTACCAAAAATAGTTGAAATCCGTTTAGCCGATTTTGCGCGATGAAGCCGCAACGGCACATACACATACAAAAAATAAAATATATTTCGATTCAGTGACATCCAACATAGTCAGTTACAGTATATTTTTTAAATATATCTACAATGTACAGGAATTATAAACATTACGAAATCCTAACAGTGCCTTGTCTGTATATCTCGTATTCCTCAGCGATTTAATTAAGCGCTTTCCAAATATTGAAACGTTAGAAGAAAAATCAAAACGTCTGGAGAAGAGGAGAAAGGACCTGCCACAGCAGGTGCAGGCCACTAACGCTAGGCTTAAAGTAGTTAAGCATTCGGTAGGTTACTAGGTAATCTCGTTGTATAATAAGTTGCCTGTTGAGTTAAAACGACTGTCGAGCGCGAATCTCCTTAAAAACAGGCTACAATCATTTCTGCTAAGGAAGTGTTTTTATTCAGTATATGAATTTTTGACGGATTCATAGATAGAATTTTGAATTTTATATTTGTAAATTGACATTACTTGATACAACTATTAAATAAATATTACGGGACATTTTTACACAAATCGCTCTAGTCCCATGGTAAGCTCAATAAGGCTTGTGTTATGGGTACTAGACGACGATATATTTAATAGAGATATTACGTACTTATATACATAGAGAACATCCAAGACTCAGGAACAAATATTTATGCTCATCACACAAATATTTGCCCTTACTGGGATTTGAACCCAGGACCTCAGCTTCGCAGGCAACGTTACTCCCACTGAGCCAAACCGGTCGTCAATTAGTTGCTATTTGTTCGTATTTTATTTTATTTTAATTTATTTCACGTGGATTTTTTTGTAAGTTGACATTATTGCATACAAGCGGCCGCCCGCGACTTCGTCCGCGTAGATTTTAGGTAAAACCAGAGATATAAACGAAGTAAACTTTTTTCTGTCGGTTGTCCGATGCTGTTAATGATATAAAAAAAAATACTCAGAAAATATTCAGCGACCAACTGATTTAGAATGAGAAAATGGGGATATTAAACATTATTCCGTAAGAAGGCAACACTGGCACTTTTAATTTGAACGTCTGCTAGACTATGAGAAGAAGAGACAGGCGAAGTTCCCGACACTGGCCAAAATAAAATGTTCTAAAAGGTCCCTCGGCGTTTCAAAAGGATAGTATTTTAAGGCCAAGCAAAAAAGTTGTCTGTGAAGTCGGTTTACGAACGATAGTTTTACGTGCTACCGTCATAAGAAAACCGTCGTCATAATTTTACTACGACATCAATTTTTTTGTCTCTCCCACCCTCCCTCCATATCTCTGTCCCTCCCTCCCTCACTCCCCCCTTTCTCTCCCACTCTCTCTCCCTACCTCCCCTTTCTTACTCTCTCTTTCTCTTTTTTTAGTAAGGAACCTTTATACAAAGATGTTCCCAAATGAACGATTTCCATACAACGGTTCGACCCCTATTTTACCCCATTAAGGGTTGAATTTCGAAAAATCCGATCTTAGTTCACGTCCACCTACTTATTATAAAAAATGTACGTTCCAAATAGACAACATTTCATTTTTTAAAAGTGACTACAATTGAAATATCACGGATAGATTTGGGCTCTCTGAACACATTAACGTTATTTTTGGAACTTTTGGATCACACATTTTTGAAAAAAATGGGTTTTATTAGCAAATGATGAAAGTGAGGCTGAACAAACAGTTGCTAGGAAACCAATTTGACACGTTATACATTGATATATATTTTTTTATCTTTATTTAAGAGTACAATGATATAATATACCTAAATAGAGGTAGGAGGTAGATATGTTACCTACACGATACTCAACGTGTAAAAATGGCCAGGCTTTTCATGCTACATCATTGCGTAAGTATCTATTTGTGTAACTTTATATTATAAACGTGAATGTCTCTGCAATTTTCTGGAATTGTTTGTATCGGTAGTCATCAATGCTTTGGTTGTACAAGATGGCACAAAGCAAGTAATCATTGGATCTTGCCGATACATTCTCTTGTTGCTCATTTTAAGATCTATAACCAATTACTTGAACAGAAGCCAAATTAAAATTGTAACTGCCGCCGATTCAGTAACAGTAAAGATTCAAGTTGTTGTAATGACACTTGTCAGTAGTTGTTTTTTTTTTTTTAAAATTTATTGAAAGCATTAACAACAAAGCTATCAGCTTAAACAGTATAAATAAAAATCATAAACATAAC
Organism: Hedya salicella; assembly: GCA_905404275.2. Taxonomy (NCBI): domain Eukaryota; kingdom Metazoa; phylum Arthropoda; class Insecta; order Lepidoptera; family Tortricidae; genus Hedya; species Hedya salicella. The sequence continues at coordinate 48,314,726 of FR990097.1, read as the reverse complement.
AAAGATCAAATAACAAACAGAACAAGGACAAAAATAAAAATTAGTTAAGTATGTTATTATACAATGGACTATTTATATTTTACCTATGTCAGTAGTTGTCATAACAAAAGCACAGATGTGATATATTTTTTACTTTTTAAATAGCATTTTGTAAAGGCGCTACATTTATTCTGCCTCACATTGCGCTTAGGCCCTTATAGAATGAGGTAGTTTTGTTTCATAAAAAAATGTGGCTAAATCTAAAAATAAAATATAAATACAAAATACTGTTACGAGCGTGGGGTATAGGATTTTTAAGACTTTTCCATTTATTGTTAAAAACCCATTTTATAAATGAATATCCTCGAAAATTGTAGCCAATGTCCTATTCTGATATCTAAGCTATATTACTGAAGAGTTTAACGCAAATCTGTAGTGTAATTTTTGCGCAATAGTGGAACGTACATACTTACTTTCACGTTTATAATATAGTAAGGAAGTGAGGATAATGATAAGGATATTATTAACAAATTATATCGCGTATATTATCTCATTTGCGTTCCTGACGTTTCACAAGCTTTTCAGCTTTCCATGGTCACAGGTGGACGTAATATACGCGATATAATCCGTTAAATTGTTTTATTTAAATGAGTAATAATCGCGGAAATAGAAGAAAATATTAGTTGCTATTTGTTCTTGCTTTTTTTTATTTATTCTACGTGGATTTGTTTGTAAGTTTATAACCTATTTCAAATGCAATGAATATTGTTCATTGAATAAATAAATGAAATGAAATGACATACATTTTTACAACTTTATAATAAAATAGATGTGTACCATTGCCATCGTATTTTGAGCAGCGATGTGACCGTTTTATTTTAACTTTCCACTGATGTCTTCTTTTCCAAGTGATTGCAGACTTCACTGGATGTCTGTATACAATCTTTAGCTTCCAAATCCAAATAAATTTAATACTAACTTCGTATTTATTTGTTCCAGGTCAACCTCTATGTGTGTAATTCACCCTGCCAGCCAAGCTGTACAGCGCACACTTCCAGGCGACCACAATCTGCACTCCGTGTGTCTCTACAGCAGCCCGGACAGAAATAAATATGGAGAAGTTTAACACAGATGATCTGAGCCAAACATCATATATGGACATTAAAATGCAGCCAGGACAAATGGGAGCTGTGCTTCTAAAAAGAAAACGTACTTTATTTAGAGCCTCTCGGGCCAATGAACTACCGACTAAACAATGGTTAAAAAAAATTATTAATAACCTTTCTGAAGGGAAAAGTGAAGAATGGTCTGGTTGCTATTTTCACCTTGGTCCTAGTGACAATGATAATTATTCTCCGACTGCTAACGAAGTTAAAGGTTATGGTGCAGATTACGTTGATGAAGATACTGGAGAAGGAGAGTATCTTCTAGACCAGCGGGAAATAGTTGAAGAATTTTGGGTTATTACTAATTTAAACCGTAAACATGGCGCGGCTGCTGTAGACGGTGATACAAAAGCCCTTGCACTAAAGGACTTTGTAAAAACACATGGGTTAGGATTAGTTAATAACACTGATGAAAATTTGTCCAAAATATCTAACACACTAAAAGAAGCATTTTCTAAAAACAATGGAAAATTTCTAACAGTTCTGGACAGATTGGGTTATGGATATTTAGGTCCACATACTGAAGACGAAGGTGATGAATTAATTTTAGGCCCTCATACACTAGACAAAATCGGTCCAAAAAAAATAAGTAAAGTATATGCCCTTGGTTTTGGTAAGCAAGATGAATTACCAGAAGATTTTTTAAAAAACACTGATTTTAAAACTTCAAGAGATGATCGCGATAAACTTAGATTTATCTCGCAGTACGGCAAGCAAAAATCCAACGACACGAAGTCACAGGACTTAGAGATGAAAATGAAGCGTAATAACCAATACTTGACTCTGATGGCTAAGATGTCACCGGTTCAGACCTTGGAAGCTGTAACTGAAATGATAGAGATTGCCACTGACAGTCCGTGTGAGGTAGCTACTATAATACGGTTTAAGACTCTCGGGGGAGAACACGCGAGCAGCCTGCTGGCAGGAGTGGTTGCCGGAGGGATGATGGACCCTCTTGCAGAGGCATGGATTTCCTTATTGCACCTTCTGTATGAGGAAAAACATCTTAGTGGAAACGAGATCATATCGGCTCTACTTCCGCATAAAGAACAAGACAGAGTAAAATCCCTTGCCCATGCCATAGCCGGCGCAGCCTGGAGTTCTCAGGCCGCAACGAAACTGTGTACCCTACTGACTGAGGTTGCCAACAGCGATGAACAGTTGTTAAAGCTCATCATAGAACGCCTGTCAATAAAACAGTCATGCTACGGTTTCCAGCAGATAAAGCTTAACACAAATGCAGATTTTTACAAGCGAGCAAAGCTTGCAGATAAGTTCAATCCGAATGCTACAGCAAAAGCGCAGCTGAAAGATAATCACCTCATCCCTAGCCATCGCCAACTGTATAACATGACGGTTTCCGGAACTCAGGCCGCAGGCATTAATCGGAAGACGAGTTTCAAAGATTTACGAGATAAAATTTGTAATGAAATCACTCCGCAGGTACAAGCTTCATACGATGAAATGAAGAAAAAAATGGCTGAGCTGGAGCGGGCAAAAAGATCAGCCAGAGAAGAACGTGACAAAACTTATGCCAGGGAAAAAGGAGAAAAGCAATTAGCGTCTAATAACATGACAGCATCTCTTGCTGCGTATTCTGCAAAACAGGAGTTATATAATCAAAGCAGACGAGAAAGATATTCGGTCTGGGATCAGTCTCAGGCATCAACGAGTCAGGAAGAGGATACAACATGGCCTGCCTATACAACAAATACATCAGACACACCAAAAACTGACGATAACAAATCGTCCAGAGATGAATATGGATATTCTGGAACAGCATCATCCTCCTCACATAACGAGGATAGCAAAAGTGTATTACAGGTGTCGGCTGCAGTCGAAGTTAAATATCGGTACAAAGTGGGTTGTCCATGCTATGAATGTGTTAACATGCTTTAACAGATGACCTCATATTGTATATAAATAACTTCTTCTTCTTGGTTGTATCCATCATGACTGATGATAGTGGATGGTGGTTGTCAGTCGTGCACGAATGCACGCCCGCCGTCGATACCTTTCCATCGCGTTCCTCACAACATCATGAAACTTTTGGGCCTTTAAGCTGGTCAGTCCATCGTACTGGGGAAGGGATCGGCCACGTGATCTATTTGCCTTCAGTTTTACCAACAACGATCAACCTCTCCAAACTTTTGTCTCCCGTCCTCATTATATTGCCGAAATAACTTAGAAAGCGTTCGTATCTTTACTTTGAGCTCCGAAAGTATTTGACTGATTGGTGCGCCTTGCTGTCCATGGAATTCTCAGCACACGTCTCCAACACCTCATCTCAAACCCATCGAATCGCTCTTTCTTTATTTCTCTCTGATTTTGATGGTCTATGTTTTGGCACCATAGGTAAAAGTCGGAAAAACAAGGGCTCGCACTAGTTGCATTTGTTGTTTCTGAACATTCCACGGTTTTGCCATATTCTGCTAAGTCTTGTCTTAGCATCTTTAGCTATCCCTATGCATCTATTGATCGCCGGAGCACAGTTGCCATAAACGCATATCTTAGACCCCAGATATATAAAGTCATCTACAGGGTCTATTCTCTGAATAGTTCGAGTGCCAGGCAGAAAGCCGCCACGGGCCACAATAATTAAGTTTGTCTTACTTCGATTGATTGCAAGGCCAAGTTTTCCGCTCTCGGCTTCAAGCCTGTGCACAAGTTCTTGCATATAAGACTTGAAGATGCCAATAATAAAATAACAATAACGGTATTAACCGTGTTGTCAGCATACCTTAGGTTGTTAATTCTTTACCTGCCAATTGCAAACCATTTGTCCCAAACATCTAGAGTTCTGCGGATAATGTTCTCGGCATATTACGTATTTGTTAAATAACATAGGTGATACTATCCACCCCTGTCTCACTCCTCTCTTGTTCTGGAACATTTTGAAATATTCTGAACCGATTCTGACAACTGTTTGTCTTGTAATCCGCCAAATTTTGTTATATGTCCATATATGTTATATATATGTTGTAGTCGTTGTTTAAGTACAAGCGTTTAGTCCAATGTCACTTATTAGACATGCAGGGCAAGTTATAGTCTCCCGCCGACACCCTCCCTCTTCCGCACACACACACACACACACACACACACAGAGAGAGAGACACAGCCACATGAACGCGCGCACAGTACGCATACCTGATTATAATTATTATATTTCCTTGTCCAAAAAATTTAGTTAAAATTAGTAAAAGTATATTGTTCGCATAGCTATATTTTGTAATCTCGACCAACCACTGCCTCAAGGTTGATTGATATGGTTTGCGACCGACACAACCAAAGTCTGAAAACCAGCGCTGGACTTTTTTGCCCAGCACACGCTGAGACTGAGACCCATTGCCTCATATTTGTCTAAGTTATTGTTTTGTTTTATTGGTATTATCTCACTTTCTGGTTTCTATTCTGTAATTGTATTTTTTTTATAACATTTATTACTATTTGTAATTGTTAGTACAAGAAGTGGCAATAAATATTTTTCTTATGCTGATACAAGCCGATTCCCACCGGGTTGCCCACGGAAACAATTATAACTATCTTTGTCTTTAAATATTAATAACTGAATACGCTTCGGCTTCCCTTTGTAATTTTCCTGACCTCAATATGGGATATAAATAGTAACTCAGTATTATATAATCTTAGCATAAGAATAAATAATCACATATTCTCTTCCTATACCTAACTATTAGCTATAAGTAAGGCTATATTAATCACATTAAGTTACTGCTTCAATAATAAAACTTTGATTTGGGTTTTGTTTTGATTTTAATCAGATTTCTATACTAAACATCCCAATAGAGGGAAATGAAATAACATATAGATTGACTAAAAAATATGTACTTCAATAGGATTCGTATACAATATAAATCACATAAGCATCCTATGAAATATAATCTTATAAGATGAATAATAACAAACATTATCCCCTCCTTGACCAACATTCACCCCCTACTGGCTATTTCGGGAAACTATCCCAACTACCGAAAATTCCTTCTCGAAATTATCCTCACTACGGAAGGTTCCTTTGTTTTATACCCCTTCCATTAGTCTAGTCTTGGACATACTCCTACTAGTTGCGCCTACGAACCGCAAGAATTAATATAGGATCGGCACAGCAGTGAGTGAATATCGGTCAAAGTTCGGACGTCCCTGCGGTGTTTTACTCCCCACCAACAGGCCCCTCTTACCCACTGGGCACTCTGCCTAGTAATATAACAATTAGCGGAGCGTCAAAATGGGTCAAAAACCGAAAACTGTAGGTTAGGTTAGGTTTGTATTGTGACCATGTATAGCGGAGCGAGCAAAGCGAGCGAAGCGTCAAAATGGGCGACCTAAAGGAAACAAATAACTGCAGATATTTTACTTAATTTTTTTGGAAAGTATGTTTCCTGAGTCATTACTAATTTATTTCCTAAGGCGCTTCCACGCATTATCCCTGGCATACGTAATTTCTTTTAATAACATTTATACCCCATTACACTTATATCATACTAGCTTCTGCCCGCGACTTCGTCCGCCTTGAATTCGTTTATCGTGGAAAAAGGGTATTTTTTCGAGATAAAAAGTAGCCTATGTCCTTCCCCGGGACTCAAACTATTTCCACACCAAATTCCATCCAAATCGGTTCAGTCAGCGGTTAAAGTGTGAAGAGGTAACAGACAGATAGACAGACACACTTTCGCATTTATAATATTAGTATGGATATTGATTATACTTGGTAAGCGTTATACAAAAATCTTTTATACCCATTGAACATTATATACCATGAAATTATCAATTTTGTTATTATATCTTAAGTTTATTATGCCCCATAAGTGATAATATTCTATGAAATTATATAAAATGTTGTTATATCCAATGAAAATATATCAAAAGTTGTTATACCGATCATTACACACCCAATTGGTTAATCTGTTTTCAAAAAATGCTTTCTGCGCAGGTACATCGTTGTAACTTATATTTGTGGGTACTACTGTAGGTACAAGGATGGTTACAGGATGCTTTTTACGCGACTGCACTAAAGCAAAAGAGAGGGTTATGACTGACCAAACAGTGTTTGATAATAGTAGGACAGGTATAAAAAATAAAGAAGATATATAGATGAACAAATTAAAATCTCTCATATAATATAAAATATGAACAAACATAATAAAATTGGGTCTTAAACATACTTTACCACTAAGACACGTACAGCTCTATATATACTATGTAAAAAAATACGTATAGTCAGGATTTACGGTAAAATCAATTCTATAAATTAACAATCAATGCAATCTCCTCTGGAATCTGGAAGATTTTTGTTGATAATTTCACATTAAAATGATTGAAATTGCCCAATTTAAAGTATATTGGTCGTGAATTTGCTCCGTTGAGGCAATTGTCTACAAATAATAGCAACAATTGTTAATATTAGAAATAATAGTCAGGGTGGACATTCCTACAGAGGGCTCAAAATACTCTGTACTAATAGCACTTATTAGGCATGACGTCATCCTTATAGTGAGGTACCAAATGTGTCAAGGAAAACAAGGCATTGCGGTTGAAACAGACCGACGACAGTTATCCTCGCATTATTAATATTATATTATACTATTTAGGTATACACATAGTATGGATTAAGTTTCTGAAGAGCTTGTAATTTTTATTTATAAATTAATATTACATGACTGTTCAGACAAATCGAACTATATACGTAATACTACATACTAAGCTCAATAAGGCTTGTGTTATGGGTACTAGGCGACGATATATTTAATAGATATATTTACTTATATACATAGAAAACACCCAAGACTCAGGAACAAATATGTATGCTCATCGCCCAAACATTTGCCCTTACCGGGATTTGAACTCAGGACCTTCAGCTTCGCAGGCAATGTTACTCCCACTGAGCCAAACCGTCGTCGTAATTTGATTTAGGTATAAAAAATATCACAAAACTTTCGTAAATAGGCCCGGAATGCTACCTTGAGTAACACCGTAGTTAAGGACTAACTGAGCAAGCTGAGGATAATACGCATTATTACCCTTTACAGCATTTAAATTAGCTACAGTAGTACCACGAATATAAGTTACATCGGCAATCTTCGGCCACGCCGACGAGTGCTAACAAGTACCGAATGAAACCGAACGTGTGACCGTTTCAATAAAGACCTTGTTGCACTATAAGTACGGTACATATGCAATGACAGGTGAACTCGTACTCTCGCTCATGGCGGCTGACGCGGCGCCAGACAAAATGGCGGGCGCCGGAGCTGCCGGCGTCGCGCGACTCACGCGTAAAATTTTGGCCAATGGGCGTTGAAGATTTTACCCGCGCAAACACGCTGCGTTATAATTGGTTAGTCTGTTTTCAAAAAATGCTTTCTGCGCAGGTACATCGTTGTAACTTATATTTGTGGTACTACCGTACCTTCGCTATTATTTATACCATGGACGATTGACGACTGTCCATCACTATACAAAAATTCGTGCCCCGATTTTACAACGTCATCTATGTATAACAATCAGAGGCCGGAATTCTCGTGGCACTTTCATCTGTGATAAGTCGATACGTGAGTTCGCTGACTTATCGACTTTGGACATATATAATATATATTGATAAATTACAATACCGAACACAAATTTTAAAAGAAAATTCAAAGTACATGAAACCAACAAGCAGTCTTTTTAGCCAAATAAATACCTTTCTTATTTCGAGGAATTGATATGATAATATATTATCGTAGGAAATTGCAGCAAAAAATGCTAATGATTGACATAGTGACATACTGTCTGTAAAACTACTAATGAAAGGTCATTAGATTAATTGCCAGTGCTGACATGAGCACATGACACGATAAGTTTCTAATAATATATTTTGAAGTTTAATGTATCGATATGGATATTGAAAGTCGATAAGTGAGAACTCACTGATGAGATATGAAAGTGCCACGAGAATCCCGGCCTCTGATAACAATAGAGGATGTGCATATTTATTTATAGGTAATACATTACATTGTGAGTTTACAGGACACCCAAAGCACTCACAATGTTATTTGCACAAAAAAGACTACATTTGCATGTTTCTGACGTGATAACGTCTTATAAATCGATGAACGCCGGCTGCACGTACGAAAGTGTCACGTTCCGCGTGCAAGCGAGAGCGCGGAACAAGTAATAGAGAGGCACGATCAGCCTGAGCGTTCGGCTTGTGACACATCTATTGGTCTTCCACGTTATCACGTAAAATTATCGTCCGTAAACCTACTTTACAGACAACCATCTTTTTTAACCGACTTCCAAAAAAAGGAGGAGGTTCTCAATTCGACGGAATGTTTTAAACAAATGTAAATTCCGAATTTTGCCACATGTAGTATTAGGATAACAATCTACTGGTATTTCAGCCTGGTCATAAATAAGATGTACTCCATATGTATATAAACATGTACTTTATATATTAATATTAACAGTACTTTTTGGATTGCGTCCGCTTGTCATCCGTTAAGAACTTACAGCCTGGTGAAATTAGAATTAACCCTTAAGCGTTCATCAAATTAGTTACCTTTGCTATTATTTTAATAATAATACTAATAAATAGGGTACCAGCGCTACCAGCAGAATAAGCACTTCACAAAAATTTTAGAAGTGTGTTAACACTGCATTTTTTTGGTCTATGGTTAACTGGTAGAGAATGCAATTTGATAACAATTTCACAGCTTGAAATTTAACTTTCCTTTTAAACTTGAAATAACTACCACCAGGACAGCATAAATGATACGCTGTTTTGCTTGACACTCAATAGTACATTACTGCAGAGACTGCGAAATATGGGATTGCCGGCCGAGTATCTCGAGATATGAGGCCGACAATCCCTGTTTGTGCCGAGGCTTGTATAGTGCTTTTCTCAAACATACAATGAAATAAAAAACATTTTTTTTTTATATTTTAATATACATAGTTATTCGTACTATTCGCGGCGCACCCCGGCGCTTGCGCCGCTCGGAGCGAATTGAAACAAAAGAAGGTCGCTTTTCAGGCCATGGCCTGCAATTTCGTATGATTTATCATTATGAGCTCCTTGTCGCGCCGCACCCGAAATGTGAGACTTCGGGGTCTATTATGAGGAACACAACGTCAATATTTCATTGCATGTTTGAGAAAAAATATAAATCCAACTTTTTTAGGGCTCAATATCACAATATTCTGTTAGTCATTAACGGTTGTTTACGACAGTTAATTTCAAGCATTTGTCAATCTTAATCAGACGTTAATAACTAACCGAGAATGGCGAAATTAGGCATAAATATATGTCACGAATTCCATATTTTGCCACATTTAGTACTAGGGTAAGATAAAGCATACGGTAGTCTGCTGGTAACGCACGCAACAATATTTTCATTGGCTTGGTCGTAAAATAGACTACTCGAAGTACTAGGGCATCAGCTGCGGGCGTCGTTGATGGTCTCCGGGACTTGGACCTCCAGCCCGTCGAGCTCCTTCGTCATGATGATCTGGCAGCCGAGCCGCGAGGTCTCTGTCAGCCCGTAGGCCAGGTCGAGCATGTCGCGTTCTTCATCGCTCGCCTCTTCTGGTAGCCTGGTACCAAAAACAGTTTTTGTTATAATCGGAAGGTCATCAATGTAGTCCGTGAGTGCTTTGAGGATTCGGCTACAATCGGATAAAATTGAAAATATTCGTGAAAATAGAATACTAAACTTGGCCCTGATGATCGTGGCAAATAAGTTTTAGAAGTATATAGAGCAGGTAATTCCCGGCGATTATTTTACCTAGCTTTATAGCTATTAATATTTAGAAGGGGATTTCACAGCTCGGTATAATATCTGTGACAAACAAATAGATGAAAGTATTCGATTTTCTATGTTTCAATTTTCACCACTTGATATTGCCATTGGGTAGTTCTACAGGCGGTTCATTAGATACCTAAAATAAATAAATATAATTTATATTTTCTATTCGTGTACTATTATAGTCTGTGAATACTCCTCGAATCATACTAAAAAGGCATACTTTTTAGATTGGAACATCACTCTATACTCTATCTCGTACCTTAGTCTACCTCGTAGTGATAATTTACGAAATATAGAATTTCCACGGGAATTCCGCATGTGCGGCGATAGTATGTGCAGCAATAAAAGCTTAGTACATATTGCAGCTATTGATAACTTGTACAAAAACATAATAACAAGTATGCAAGAGGCCGCTGTGTTTAGTTATATGTATAGGCCACTCGGGAGGTGGGAAAACTAATCGTGGTCGTCACATCACTGGTTTGAATAAGTATGTACGTGACGCTCACCAGGATGCCAGGCAAAAATTTTTGACATGGGTCTGGTACGGCCGCCCCACATGTGGGGATATTTATTATGATATATGCGAGTCGAGAAAAGTGTTCAAACAGAAATTAAAATATTGTCAAACTAATCAGGAATTAATTAAAATGAATATACTAGCTGCAAAGCATCAAAAAAAAGATTTTAAAGGATTTTGGCAACATACAAAAAAGTTAAGTCCGAGACCTGGCGTCCCGGTGAGCGTGGACGGAATCAGTGATCATAAAAACATAACTGACATGTTCAGGTGTCACTTTCAGGTGGAATCTCGTCGTGGTGTCGGGGTCACCCGAGCGTGTCATAGCTAAACAAGTCGCCTCAATAATAAAGGGTATGGCAAGAGGTAAGTCACCCGGACACGACGGCCTCAGCATTGAACACTTTCAACATGCTGGGCCACACCTCCCCAGGCTGCTAGGATTACTATATACGCTCTGTATTAGACATTCATACCTGCCCAGTGGATTAATGATGACGATCGCGGTGCCGATAATTAAACATAGAACCGGTGACGTTTCGAACAAATGCAACTACCGGCTGATATCACTGCAGCGAAAGTGCTTGACGGCTTGCTTGAGAGACAGCTTAGAAAACACCTTCATTTACATGATGCACAGTTCGGGTTCAGACCCGGGCTATCAACTGAAAGTGCCATTATGTCTCTCAAGCATACCGTCAGGTACTACACTGATAGGAACACGCCTGTGTACGCAGCTTTTCTAGATCTCTCTAGGGCATTTGACCTAGTTAGATATGAGATTCTCTGGTCTAAACTAAACGCCACCAGTGTACCGGGGGAACTGGTAAATATCTTTAAATACTGGTACGCACACCAAAGTAACCAGGTCAAATGGCTTAATGAGCGTTCTGAGGAGTACGTGCTGCAATGCGGAGTGAGGCAGGGGGGTTGACCTCGCCTTCGCTTTTCAGCCTGTATGTAAACCAGCTGGAAGATGAGCTGAGCGCCGCCGGTGTCGGTTGCTCCATTGACGGCCACTGTGTTTACAGTATAAGCTATGCTGATGACATGGTGTTGCCCGGCCCATCGATCTCAGCACTCAGAAGATTACTGAGTATATGTGAAGAGTATGCGAAGTTGCACGGACTCTTATATAATGTTAAAAAAAGCGAGCTTGTAATATTTAAACCTCGAAATCGCAAGGTGACGCTTGTGCCGCCTGTACGTCTTAACGGTACTGCTCTTGTTAGGTCTAAAGAATTCAAGTACCTAGGCCATGTGGCCTCAGTAACCACATTAAAGGATGACAGAGACATAGAGAGGGAGAGGAGGGCGATGGCGATCTGCTGTAACATGTTGGCTCGCAGATTTGCGCGATGTAGTATTGAGGTAAAAATTACTCTTTTCAAAGCATTCTGCCAAACCTTATATACGTGCAATCTGTGGGTCAACTACACACAGCGGGCCTTCAACGCACTCCAAGTGCAATATAAGAATGCCTTCAGGGTGTTGCTGGGGATCCCACGCTACTGCAGCGCCTCTGCGATGTTTGCGCATGCGCGCACGGACGGGTTCAGTACCGTATTCAGACGCCGAGTTGCGTCACTCATGCGCAGAGTGAACGGGAGTACCAACACCATCCTGAAGGTCATTAGCGAGAAGCCAGACTGCCCCATTCAGAGACACTGGGCACGAGTACACACACATGTGCCTGGTGTCCCAGGAGGCAGATACCTAAATTAAGTAATTATCTGTTGCCTACTAACATAGTTTTTCATAAGTACAATTATATAGTAACATAAATATGGACGCTGTCTGAAATAAAATTATTTTATTTTATTTTATTTTTTTTACTTTTTTTTTTATTTATACTCTATGGTTTATATTATATGCCACTGAACTAAAATGAAATATTATACAACTCCGCGCAGAACTATAATAAATTTAAAATAAAAAGAACGTAGTGTTCTTGCAATTGGGATGTACCAGTTTTTTCAAAGGTAGGGCAATTCAAAAACCATTTAGAGGAATAGGTTTAACAAACCGCTTGCAATTGTCCGTTTTCCATTCGGATGAGTATATTTGTTACAATTCCTGACCAGTTTGCTGTGACGTAATTATTTAGGCGTTTTGTAATCGTCAAAACCTCGTATCTCGGTTAAGGATAGTACCGAGATACGCGGTTTTGACGATTACAAAACGCCTAAATAATGACGTCACAGAAGACTTTGAGTAGTTATTTATTGGGCACGCTGCCCCATTTCGCTCGATACGCTCGCTTCGCTCGCTCTCGCTCCATGGTGCGCGTGCCCAATAAATATGAATGATTGTTACTGTTTACGTTGATACGATTGTTAATCTAGATCGTGATTCTGTTGATGTTCAGCAACGGCGTCGACCAACGCCACACCAGCACGATATCGACACAACGTAACCTGTTACTTAAATCCACTTCACGTTTAAGCTTGCGTTTAAATTGATCAACATTGGATACTCAACATGTAAATATTCAACTTAGATTTCTGTCTTTAGTTAAGAAATACTGATCAAAGAAACAAAAGCTTAACGCAACGTGTGTGATGCTAGCTAGACAACCACGACACGTCTGACCTGAACACAATTACACATTAGATTCCTGATTAGCTCCAAGGAATTTAACTATCGTTGTGGGGTCACACACAATTACACGTTAGGTTCCCGATTAGCTCCAAGGAACAGACTAACATTGTGAGGCGTTTGTCACACTACACACATCGCAGAATTGGCCAGAAACTTTGATGTGAGCAGTGGACCGGGTCCTCCCATGCTATCAACCGCTATAGCACAGAAGAACCGAAGTACTAACTGGATACAGTACATTTTCGTGTTCACCAACGTTGTTGAGTATCATACAGTACCTACCCTTTGCAGAGGAGGATTATTTACTGTACACGCTACCGCGTTACCAGGTCAGTCACAAGGCTGGCCAGGCCTTGCAACGTGAAATGATAAGAGTCACCATGAAGCTAGCGGTTGTGATAGCCACGGATTCTCCGACGATTGTATCAATGCTATTTTTATATATACAAACGATTTATAAAACTTCGTTTGCGCGATGTAGGTTCGACAATGTGATTGGATGATAGATGTGACGTTGGTGTGACAACTTTTATTGTGATTTGTAAATGCGAGTAACCACTTTCACGCATAGTTCGATCGTATTAAAGTTCAAAATGAATTACATGGTATTATACAATTTTAAAGCCATAATATGTAAAGTACTGGAACGTTGAGACAAAACACATTACGTATTTGCGTTAAATTGTTTTGCATAATCTAAAACAGTCAGATGTCAAATATAGACTAATGCAGAATTAGTCTTAATGAATATGATTTAAAGTTTAAAACACTAAACAAAATTATTGAGACTTGAATAAAAGCAAGTTGGTATATAAGGAGTTATGTCTCAATTATGTTATTTGAGCGATCACAGACTTATGTTATGCTAGACTTGAATAAATAAATGTATGTTTGTGGATCTGTTAGCGACTGAATGTTATTGTAATTATCTTACGGAAAAATATGATACATTGGAATTTAAATATACAAATGAGAAAATATACTAAGAAGAACTTTTTTAAAACAATAAAATAAATATTCATTCGCAGTTACTAAGATGTGAATTTGATTTCACCCATAATGTAGGTATATGAATTGGACTCGGGTATGTCCTTAAACTACGAGCAGTAACACAGCAGGATCGGCAGCAGTGTAACACACTGCGATTACCAACCCGCCTGCCAAGCGTGGTGATTACAGCAAATTCCCCTTTTTTGGGGAGACCTGTGCCCAGCAGTGGGATGTGTATAGGCTGTTGATGATGATGATGATGTAGGTATATGAATTAGGTATCCACGTGTTTCAATTTGGTCTGATGAATATGGTTTTTTTTATAACAAAATACTCTAATAAGTATTTGATCTATATGCCGTGTCTACCTGAATGTAGATCTATAGGCATGAACTGTAATAATGATTATGTAGTACTTTACCTAACGATATAATTAATACGGATATGCCTGTAGGCAAGAATTTTGAACTAAACATACTAGTCGTACCCTACCGTTGCTTTTAACAGCAGAATAAACATAGAAATCACACTTATTTGGAATCGAATCGTTTTCGCTAAGTAATTGCTCATCCATTTTACATAAGTACCTATTGCAGACAGGAAAAACTTCATATTATACTATAATAGAATTCAATGTGAATCAACACATGAAAGCAGACTTTTTAGGTGTACTAAGTCAACAGTTTCATCACATTCCAATACCTAGACGAAGTTCTAATGCATGATTAAATTTCATTAAAATCGTATCCACGTTCTGCTTTCGCAGTGAAATAGTGTGCGTTAGCTAAAAGCTAACCTAAATTTGATACTTGTTATTCGTTAAAATATGCTTTTTAGTAAAACAACATCATCACATTTAAAAATGTAACAAGTGTAATATTATATTAATCTGTTTTTGTGATGTCGCATAGAAATGTACATCACAAAATCGTGTAACATATTTTCACAGTTGGTACATAAAATAAAAGAAACAAAACAGTCAACTCGGTATTTTTTTTTGGTTAAATACCAGAGGTATTAGACGATACAATTATTCCTGTAATTATTGCACGACCGTGCTATTACTATATTATCGTGTTATTCTGTAGAAGTGCCGCATCAATTCATAATGTGAGTATTTAATTTATTTTGTGTCTTAATTTAATTTTAAACTTATTTTTTTTCGTCCAAAATATTAACTGACAGTGTTTTTAGGTCCGACTCTGAGCTGTCCTACCGTTCACGAAGCCGAAGCCTGTCACCGCAGCTGAATAAAAAGTCCTCAAAGGATAAGAACAAGCGGCGCGAGCATTCTTTAAGGTAGTTTTTTTTTTATTGTATGTTAACATTTTATTTTATTACTAAGGAATCGTGAATCATTTGTATTGATATGTTTTTATTTCATACAGCTACGAGCCTGAACGAGTTATCCCTACCGCAAGGTCCCGAAAGGCCGGTGCTGTTGAACCTGCTGGACCATCGAAGCGCAAGAAAACAACTGCAAGGTAATTAACATTATTTTTTATTTGCTGTAAGACTCACTCACTGAGTGGGTATTTTAATCCTCGTGTAGCACAAGTGTGGGTTGGACACTTCACTATTTTATTACCCTTAATTTTTTATGCAGGTTTGGTATTGATAAGATTACGTAGTAAAGCTATACCTAGCATTAAATTTTCGAAGCGGTGTACCGAAATGTTGATAGATATCTCTGTTAAGTGCACATACTAAGTTACGTTATTATTATCAGTTTAAAAGTAGTCCACAAGTTACGTATGCTTAAAATATTATTCTTGTTCACAGCGTAAGCAAGAAGGGTGGTACGGATCTATTCCAAATCATTCGCGACGAGGAAAAGTGTGCGGTTGTTTCATCTGAGCGATCAAAAACGTCTACTACATCATCGTTCTCTAGCCGCGTGTCTTCCGGTACATCGCGTCGCACCGTTATCAGACCAGGTGACTTCTTCATCGACCTTAAAGTGTATAAAATAGAAGATCATCAAGCAGAAGCAGATGCGTTAGAGCGGTACAAGAAGGCCTTGGTAGCACTCAGACTGCAGTGCGATGAGAAATCTGTAGAGTGGGAACAGTGTCAATCGCTTCTTAGTACCGCATTCGAAGTGTTTAAAGACAGCGAGTCTTCATTTTATTCTAACACACGGAAAAAATAGTTAAGTTAGATTTAAGTTTTATTCCGCTGTTTTTTTTTTTTTTTGTTTCACTTCACTTTTCTTTTTGTTCGACATAATGCCTTATTGTGTATCGTGTGGCACATCTGTAGAAAAAAAATCATGGGTAGGTCATCTACGTAGTAACGAACATAAAACTAAAAATAATTGCATTCAAGAAATCGGTGACGGTGTGGTAATGATTCAGTCAGCGTTTCGTAATCGCATTGCAACTTATCGAATTTCTGCAGAAAATAACCTAGTCACAAGTTCTATTGACATATTTATGAACTCGATTCGTGGTAAAATTAGTACTCTTTTAAATAAATCACTTCAGATACATACCTGTATAAAAGTAAACTTAGAACTTTATGGAATATTTATGTTATTTAAGAATAACAGTCAATCTATGAAATCTTTTGGCACAAAAAGTAAGATTTTATACCAAAGTTTTGTTTTCGATCGTTATTTCACAGAAGTTGTAAATTGTTTAAAAAAAAAAGTCGAGGAATTTGAAGAGCGTGATAGCGGCTGGGCTTTTTTAAATAATTCTCACTTGGAAATTAATATAAATAAATTTCAACCGTTGCGTGGTTCAAGCTTTATCAAACTACCGAAAGTTATACAAAATAAAAAAGCGTGCCTTAATATCCAGAACAAAGATCAATGTTGTTTCGCATGGTGTGTAACTGCGGCTTTATTCCCTGCTAAAAAACACCCTGAAAGGGTAACTTCGTATCCCGATTTTAATGACGTACTAAACACTCAAGGCTTGTCTTTCCCGGTTACATTTGATGAAATTAGAATATTTGAAAAAAACAATCCAACACTGCAGTTTATTGTTTTTGGGTTAAAAAATAGTAAAATAGTAGGTCCGCTTTATAAATCAGAAAATAACACCCAGGTAAAACAAAAAACTATTCACCTGTTGTTATTAGAAAACGGAATTAGTTCGCATTTTTGTTTGATCAAGGACTTGTGTCGACTAGTTAGGAGTCAAGTCACTGCTCACCATGCAAAATTATACTTTTGTGAAACGTGTTTAGTATTTTTCACGAAAGAAGAACAACTAGATAATCACTTGTGTAGTGGAATAGTTACGGAGCTGCCAGAAAAGGGTACAGTTATTAAATTTAAAAACTATGAGCGCAAGCAAAACATGCCATTTGTAATATATGCTGATTTTGAATCACTATTACAGCGATCGGGTGAATGCGATTGTGATGCTGACTGTACTACTCATAACACTGTGAACACAGACATTTTACAACATCACACGCCTGCTGCGTTTGCGTATTATATTGTGTGTTCAGTTGATTCTAGGTATAATCGTTAAGTTTCATACCGTGGTATTGATTGTGTAGACAAGTTTGTAGATTCGATTTATAAAGATGTTGCAGAAATAAAAAAAGTTTTGAATATAAATGTCCCTCTCCAATTTGATCTTAATGATGAAATAAATTTCACTGGCGCAACGCGATGCCATATATGTAATAATTTCCTGTTTTCTGATAGAGTTAGAGACCACTGTCACATTTCTGGTTGTTACCGAGGTGCAGCTCACAGTTACTGTAATTTACAATTTAAACGTCCATCTTTTGTTCCCATATATTTTCATAACTTATCGGGATACGACGCACATTTATTTATAAAAAAGTTAGGTGAGGCGAGCGGTACGATGAAACTAATTGCGAAAACTAAGGAAAATTATGTTTCCTTTACGAAGTTTATTCCTATTGAGGACGAATTTTTTCAGCTTCGTTTTGTGGACTCATTTAAATTTTTGGGTACCAGTTTAGAGAAATTAACACAAACCATGAAAAAGGAAGATTTTGATCATCTACGACGTTTTTTCCCGAATTCTACTAAATTTCAATTACTTACACGTAAAGGTGTTTATCCCTATGAGTACATGAATAATTGGGAGCGTTATAGTGAGCAATGTCTTCCATCTAAAGAATGTTTTTATAGTTCTCTTTCGAATGAAAATATTTCCAAAGAGGACTATGAGCATGCGTGTTCAGTATGGAAAGAGTTTAATATCGACAATTTAGGAGAATATACAGATTTGTATCTCAAAACGGATGTCCTCCTGTTGACAGATATTTTTGAAAAATTTAGAGAGACTTGTAAAATAAATTACAGTTTGGATCCGTCTTTTTACCTGACATCGCCGAGCTTATCATTTGACGCGATGTTGTTAAAAACCGGTGTTGAATTAGAGCTAATTACTGATTTTAATATGTTATCAATGATTCAAAACGGAATTCGGGGTGGCGTCTGTTTGTGTTCTCACAGACATGCAAAAGCTAATAACAAGTATATACCGGATTACGACCCGTCGCTACCCGATTCGTACGTTATTTACATAGACTGTAACAACTTATATGGGTATAGCATGTATCAGTCCTTACCGTTATCAAACTTCAGGTTTTTAGATCAACATGAAATAGATGTTTTAGATATTACACAAGTCGATAACAATGCTAAGTACGGTTTTATATTGGAAGTCGATTTGATATACCCTAAAGACCTTCATATCAAACATAACGACCTACCTTTTTGTCCTGAAAAGTGTATACCCCCAGGAGGTAAAGAAAGTAAACTTGTACCTAATTTGCATGACAAATACTTTTATGTTATTCATTATGTTTATCTGAAAACCTGTCTTAAACATGGATTAAAATTGAAAAAAATACATAGAGTTATCACGTTTTTACAAGATTCTTATTTAAAACAGTATATCGATCTTAATACAAAGTTACGTCAAAAAGCCACCTCAACGTTCGAGCAAGACCTATTTAAGGTTCTAATTAACTCTTTATTTGGAAAAACGTTAGAAAATAATTTCAAAAAAATTAACGTTCAATTGGTTAACAACTGGAATGATAGTACGAATTTAACTAAAAAGAAAACCGAGGCTGAGAAATTAATCGCAAGTCACCATTTCCACAGTGCATCAGTTTTTAGCGAAAATTTGGTAGCAGTTCAGATGAACCTTGATCGTATTATTTTAGATAAACCAATATATATCGGTTTTACGGTTCTAGAATTGTCGAAAAGTCACATGTATGACTTCCATTACTCAGTATTTAAGCCCATGTATGGAAATCGATTACAGATGTGCTATACAGATACGGATAGTTTAATTTATCATATAAAAACCAAGAACTATTACAGAGATTTAAAAACTCATCTTTTAGCTTATTTTGACACTAGCAATTACAGCTCTAACAATGAGCATCGCTTACCTATTCAGAACAAAAAAGTACCAGGACTTTTCAAGGATGAAATGGGTGAGAAATATATAATTGAATTTGTAGGTCTTCGATCTAAACTTTACTGTATTAAAACTAACGATGATGTCATAAAAAAAGCTAAAGGTGTGAAAAAGGCTGTTATACATGAATTGGGAATGTTAGATTATGAGCAGTCATTGTTTCAAGGCAACGTTATTAAAAAAAAAAATATTTTATTTAGATCGATTAAACACGAAATATTTACACAAAGTGTTAACAAAATTGCAATATCTTCTAATGACGACAAACGATTAATTTCTGCTGATAAAATATCTACACGAGCATGGGGGCACACTACGATACTTAATATTTAAGATCCTATATAGCTGTCATTGTTCTTGGTTAGTAAGATTACTAGAAAATACTGTATTATTTGTATGATTAACTAAAGATGATTTTGAGAGTTAATATAAACTGTGTACTGTGTTAGTTTTAAACATCCAGCATAATTTCATGCTCATCTGATTTCAAATGTTTGTATATATTATAGGTTTGTTAATAAAGTTAACACTAATTAACCCTGTAAAATTTATGGAAATAAATGTAAACAAATAATTTCGTTTTTTCTTTCACTTTAAAACTTAACCTTATTGATTAGTAACGCTAAGTCTAAATAATATAGTACCTATGTATATTTATTTTTATTTCCTCGCATATTCATATTATTAGACTTGACTGTACGTTTAAAATACCGATATTTTGTTAAAACACGTTACAACCAGTAACTTTTAATTGCATAACAAATTAGCGCACCTAGTAGTAACATGATCCCAAGTGCAATGAATTGTATTGCACAGCTTTGTATTGAGATTTGGTGCGCTTGCAAAAATTGAAATGTAAGCAAAGCAGATATAATAAAACGAAAACTATACGCTTCCTTTAGGGTATAGTTTCAATTATAATAAACCGAGCAAATACATTGTTCTATAGTTGAGGATATCGAGGTATATTTGAGTATATAAACAACCTTCAAACTAATTAGGTGATTCATTTATAAATACGTAAGTGATACGAGTATTACCCTATAGTGAACGAGCCTTACGATTCGAGGGTTTTAACCTGATATCTGCTGGTAAGTTTCAGTTATATTTTTAATTTAAACTTTGAGTACCTATATGTTGAAAATATATTTTTTAACATATTTTAGCATACAATCGACAGATTAAATAATGTTTTCTTTGATTTTGTTACAGCAAAATGGATCACGTTGAAGACGATACTCCTCTATTTCTGTCCCAGGTGTTTGCTCAGAACCCATTTCCAGATGATGATGATGTCAATAGCGACCTAGTGAATAAGATAGCGAACGCGACACAGAAGCCGAAAACTAGAAAAAGGCAAACCAAAATCCAGAACAAAGTGCAAAAACGAAGTGTTCCAGGGCAACCTCCATCGTTTGTCATTAATAAAAAGCCAGGAAAGGGCAACAGGCTAGTTAAAATTCAAATAATTAACTTGGAAGATGATGAGTACAAAGAAGTGTTGGAAAGCGAAGACGTGATCTTAAGCGCGCAATATATTGCAGACAACGGATTCGACGAAATTATTGACAGTACAGAGAGTGTAATTAATAAAATTTCAAAAAAACTGTGTGGATATAGTGTCGGTTATTAATTTTTTTATTATTTTAATGTAGAATTTAAATAAATTTGTTTGAATATTTCGTGGTTTCATTCCTTAGTATACACAGACAGTACCATGCACGACAATAGCGCACCCACCAACGCGAAGTTCATACTAACAAATAAACTATATTACTAATAGTTGTATTGGTGGGTCGTGCCTTCGTGGATGGTACTAACATATGGAGTATGATGGATGATTAAATAATACTACAGTTTGAGTAGTACAAATTTTATTCATTTACTTACAAAAAAAACATAAAATATTGTCTGAATACCATTTCTTGATACATATAACATTTTTCAAAGCACAATATTTTTTGTGGTGCACACAGTTATAGGCATCACTTTTAATACAATATTTTTCATACAAATGTCTAAAACTATATTGTTGTCTCTCATCTAAATCTAAAACAGTAGAACCAGGAAACAAATGCTTAACCCATTGAACTTTTTCTAATCCCTTTACAAAAATCTTTTTGTCTTTTAAGTAGTTTACAATGATTCTTTGAAATTCACTATAATCAATAAAACCCTCACGCCACAAAATACCGCAATTTTTTTCTAGCCACGTAATATGTCTTTTTTCGTTTGGAGATAGTCGAGAAAACGAGTATGGCGGTTTTACCAAAAAAACTTGTGTATATTCATTTGTAGCGAGCGCAAATTCCTTTATTATGAATTCATTATTACTACACTTAAATCCCTGAAGATCGACGAATATGTAGTCTTGCATTATGATTATTTATGATATCTTTTTCGTAATATTACTTAAAGGCTTGTATTCGACAATACTATCATTCAAAATTAAACAATAAGCTGAGGTCTGCGGAGGTATAGTTGATTCACACTCGAACTCAACTCGCACATCAACCGAACCGGTTTTTAAGGTTTCGTTTTGACGTGAACAGTCAATCACAAATAAGGGAGCAATTTTTTTAAAATCTTGAGGGCTGAGCAAAGGTGCCTGAGCACGGTTATAATAAGACTGTTGAAATTTTGCGTACTGCTCGTATAATATAGGAAACTTTTCACTAGAAAAACTGACATCAAAACTTTCATAAGGAAAGTAGCTTGAGTTTAAAAAAACCTTAACATCTCTCAAGTTACAGTGATCAAAGTGTGTTATATCTTTAACGGCATCATTTTTTCGTGCTGTTTTCAATCCGATTATAATGTAACGCGGTTTCTCAATTTGAGATGAAGTTTTGATAGCCCAAGAATGTTTAGACGTTTCAGGCAAGAGAGGATATTCATACAAATCCCAGTTCCTAAATGCTATTTGAATTGCGCGATCTCTTTCCAAACATTTGAGTAAGCTCAACCTTTCTCGATCAGATACCTTAATATGCGGCATACGCCATACTATTTTTGTGATACTTATATTGTCTATATATTCATTCGCATTTAACTTAACGCTATTTAAGTTCGTATTAGATCTTAAAAGAATAAGTTCATGCTTGCAATTAATAACTATTTTGTTATAATCCTCAGCAAATCCAAGAATTTTGTTTAAAGGTATAGACACAGAAAATGATCCATGTGAAATTTTTGTACCGTTGATATCCCAACCCCATAACTTAGACATCGATGCTTCAAGTTCATTCATGCACACAAGAGATTTCATAGTAGTTGTAACCCCAACATTTTTAATTTTATCGATTTCGATTCCATTGAGTTCGTATCGGATATCTTGAAATAGATGGAGTATTGGATTATTCGTAAAAAGAACAGACTTCACCTCTTGTTTTGTTTCTCTATTGAATGCAGTTATAGTACCTTCTATGTATAAAGTACTCGCCGATGGTAGTACGTAAAGATCTTGCTGATTAATAGGTATACGTATTTCATCATTGAAATTAAAACTTGTTACGTACGGCTTATACGAATGATATTCAAAGCTCTCTATTGAGTTATCTAAGGTGAAAGATTCTGTTAAATTTAATATACTCATTTTATTAGACCTATGCTTTGAAGGAATTGTTTATTTTGTTTTGTGAGTTGCACTTTAGGTCTTCTTTTCTTGATTGCTTGATGAGTACTAGCACTGGTTTTAATTGGGAGTGAAGTTTTATTGAAGTCTATCATTTTTTTCTAAGGTGTAAGTATATCTGAATCTCTTCACCGCGCAAATTAACCAAATTATTGTTTACGTCTAATATTCTTACTGTAATTGAACTTAAACTGTTTTGAGTAACAGGAAAATAAATTACGTTTTTCGGTGTTTCTATAAGTCGATAACCAGGCGGCACATTAGGCACAAACTCGTGAATTATATGACTAGGTTTTCCGTTAACAAATGAACCGCTCACTATGTCACATTCAATGCGGACTATGGTTGTAGACAGAATGGAAACAGGATAAGGAGATTCCGTTAATATATTAGCTTGAATTACTTCTGAACCAAAACCAAGTAATCTTCCAATAGATCTCTCTTTATCGAAATAAATATTTTGAGAACATAAAATAGATGTTTTTAAGGTATTATTATTACATGTTAGTGAAAATGAGCATCCTTGAAGGTGTCCCTTAAGGTAATCACCAATATCTTGAAGCTCGTATGATCCTTCTGGAATTTCAATTGCTTTGTTTTTTCCGTAATAGAATTTATTGTTTCTGTAGTCTATATTGGGTATTGAATTAAATGTTGATATATACAACAGACCACACTCATATTCTCCATCCAGTTGAAGAGCCGGCGAATGGTTTGTTGTCAGAGTTGAAGATGATCCAGTTATAGACAAAGTGAACGACATCGTGAGAATGATGATTTGTTTATTGATCGTAGGTATTTAAATGCTTATACCAATATTGTTTTAAGTATGTAAGACATAAGTGCCCACAGTTTACTGTGTTAAACTTTTGGTATGTGTTATAATTATAGTAAATATCGTTGTTTTTTAAATACTTCTTTAGCTCTGACGGAGGAGAAAGGTCACCATAACTATTAAAATATTCACAATAACTGTTGTCTTTGACATAGGCCACCCAGTGAGTTCCATTGTTTTTAGAACTGTCTAAGTTAACAATTCCGCATTCTACTCTTTTAGGACGCTTTGGTAAACTGTCTCTCATATAAACTCCACGAAAATGTGGAATCTCTGTAGAGTGTTTTAAGATGTCAATATTTGAAAGAGCACGTCTGGGTAACCTATCACTTAGTTTTTTGAAGTTTTTATACATAAACCTTTACCATTTTTATATGGTTTAATATGTAATCCTTTTCCTAATGCAATAGATTCCATCATTTTATTATGTCGTTCTGATTCAGTCAAGTTCTTTTTTGCAGCTTTGTAATCACTTACAGCTTTAGCGATTCCAGCAGCTCCTCCCGCTAGTGATCCCAACGCAGAAAGTCCAGCAAAAATAGGAATTAAAGGTAATAGACCTCCCGTTTTTGGAATCGGTATTAAACGAGGTATCCGTATCTTAGTGTTGTTAGCAAAAACTTTTTTAGCGGCGACAATCGCGCGATCCATGATATTATAACCTTTAATTTTAGGATTCTTTTTTAACTCGGTTCGTATCTTGGATACAAAGCTTTTGAACGATTTTATACCTGCGCCTGCCTTTAATTTAGATTTCATGACTTTGCTAACTAACCATGAGCCTATTTTTTCTCCTATTCCAGCATCCTTCGATTTAGTTCTTTGTTTTGCCATTTTGTAAAGTTCAAAATCAGCGTGATGTCTATTAACTAAATCAGGATATTTATCATAAGCTATATCGTGTTTCATACACGCGTTATCTAACGCATTAATTCCTTTATCACCCCTTTGTAGCCTTTTATGCAATTTCGTGCCTGGTCCGCAATAATTATAACCAGGTAAGTGTAATTCAAATGGTAAATTATTAATAGCACTATTTAAAAGTCCTCTCCCTTTCATATCAGGAATGATAATGACAAATTTCATTTGAAGAAAGTCAATTTATTAAAAACATTAAACAATGGCTTTTATATCAATCCAACTATTTTCACTATCACTTAGCCCTAACCACTTAACAAACAGCTTACTGCCCTTTTTTTTAATCACCTTTTCTACTAAATAAATATCTGGATACTTGGTTTTTTGAAGTTCTTCTTCATAAAAGGTACCCAATATTATGTTTTTCCGTTGGTCTTCAATATGATATGTTACAGGTCGAGTGTTATTCACATGTTTAATTGTAAAAAGTTCAGTTGACCAATTAGGTGTATACCCCTTAGAAAAGTTACTTTTATATTTGCTTATACGAGGGCTGCTATTTATATATCCGGAAACCGGGATTACAATCTTCTTAAATAGCATATTTGACCGCCATGGTAAAATTTGAACTTTTTTAAGTATATAAGGTATATTTTTTCTTCCTTATTAACGCTCGTGTTTTGTTTTTGACGGGTTTTAAATGTCATCTCGCAGCAAGAATGGAACTCACTCGTGAAAATATTCGTGCTATGATTTATTATGATTTTCGGCGTGGTTTAACGCAACAACAGTGCATAGATCAACTAACTTCAACTTTTGGTGATGAAGCCCCATCTAAAACTACTGTGTATCACTGGTTTAGTGAGTTCAATCGTGGACGTAGTATGCTTACGGACGAAGTTAAGGCAGGTCGCCCGAAATCGGTCGTTGTACAACAAAATATCGAGGCTGTGCGAAAACTTATAATGGACGACCGACATGTTACGTACCGCGAGATAGAGGCGACTCTGGGTATTTCTATGACCAGCATTAATAGCATATTACATAATTATTTGGCTGTAAAAAAAATTTGTTCGCGTTGGATACCCCACAACTTAACAAATGAGCAAAAACATGCTCGCGTCGAATGGTGCAATAAAATGTTAAAAAAATATAACCGTGGTGACTCAAAAGCCGTTTATAACATCTATACAGGTGACGAATCCTGGATCTATGCATACGATCCCGAAACGAAGCAACAATCAACGGTATGGGTGTTTCAAAATGAGCCGAACCCTACGAAAGTTACTCGTGCAAAAAGTACATTGAAACAAATGGTGGCCTGCTTCTTCGGTATTAATGGCCATGTAGCTACAGTGCCACTAGAAAACCGTAGAACGGTTAATTCAGAGTGGTACACGACCATTTGCTTACCGGAAGTATTTGAACAAATTCGTAAAACTAACCAGCGACGAAGAATCATTCTTCATCATGACAATGCCAGCTGTCATACGTCACGCGAAACAACTCTATTTTTGGAGGGTCAAAATGTGGAATTAACGGGTCATCCGCCGTACAGCCCTGACTTGGCACCCAACGATTTTTATTTATTTCCAAATATAAAGAATAAATTACGCGGTCAACGATTTTCGACCGCTGAAGATGCTGTCGACGCATTCAAACAACACGTTATGGAGGTACCTCAGGCGGAGTGGCAGAAGTGCTTTAAAAATTGGTTCACGCGAATGCAAAAGTGCATAGATCATCAAGGGGAATACTTTGAAAAACAATAAAACTATTTTCAGCCGTGTACGTTTGTTTGTTTTTTTGTTTCCGGATATATAAGTAGCAACCCTCGTAGGTATACACCACGCATACTTAGAAAATGTATCAATAACAGTTAATATATATTTATTTCCTTTGTTAATCGTGTGAAGTTTCTGTAAATCAATCAAATCGGCTTGCCATAAATCGTCAATTCCTTTTAGTACAACCGATCTTCGCTTAAAGTTTTTTCTTGCCGATCGATGGATCTCGTTCACTATTTGTTGCTTTTCCATTTTTTATATTCTTGAAGATTTCATCTATCTCCTTATTTGTATAAAAGTTTATTTGCAACTGAGACGTAAGTTGTTGAATTTGATTACTTATAGTATTAAACAAAGAATCTATATACTTCTTGTCGTACATGTTTTGAATATATTGATCAACATATTGCTTGTTTACTGCGTCATCGGGTGATAAAGGTTCTGCAACTCCCTTTAATTGTAAACTTCCTTCAAAACATGTGCCGTTTGTTCGAAGCAAAGCCTTGTAGTTGAGATCAGAAACCTCATTAGCACGTAAACGCTTATGTACATGGTGACCGAATTTGTCAATATTCATTTTGTATTGTTACCACTTGCGAGTCAAACTACAACTGATAAAAATTTACGTTTATATTACATTTATATATCATTTACTAAGCCTGCTTCGCGTAGTTCTTCGATAATAGAAATGATTTCGTTATCTAATCCTGTATTGCCAGCATCCCTAGATGCTATTAGCAGTTTCAATCTTTCTACTAATTCATTCGGGTCGTCCCAATACACATAGGAGATGTCTTTTTTCACTTTTTTCATTACCGGTAAACCATCACCGGTTATATGTACTTCTTCGCTTACTGAACGATGTTTAGTTAATTTGAAAAGTGGCTTTACGATGCTTAAATATTTCATGCCTTTGTTGCTTTTTATAGGCTTATTTGGATCAAAGTCACGTCTATGTGCATTTGTTTTTAATAATAATGTTTTATATATTTGCATATCGTCTTCAGTTATTATTCGTAAATCAGGTATTTTTTTAAACAATAAATCGTTTAATCCTTGCGTTAAACAATACGTTTCTTGTCCTATTTTGAGTTCTTTATCATTCGCAGAAATCGGATAAGATCCTAGCGTTAGTTTACCACGCACCATTCGTACACCAAAAGGAATGCTCATGTGTAAATATTGTTTTTGCCAGGTAGGATCTTCACGGGGAGAAGCATACGAATTTGATGATTTAAATGAAGCATTGTTTATTGATTCGAAATCATTTTGGTTGATACTTTCATGTGATATAGAATCATCTTGACTAGAATTGTCGTCATTTAATTCATATTCGCTATCATCTATATCAGATTCCGATGATTTTCTCAATAGCGTTTTATTAGCTAAGCTTTCTCTTTTTCCATCTTCAGAAGGACTATATTTTAATGTTTTTACTGACTTATTCCATTTAAACCCATTGTTATCAAAATCAGTGTCACTAACACTTAGGTTGTTATCATCTTTTTTCACCATTTCATTAAGAGGATCTGTGACTGGTTTTAACATTGTTTCCAACATCATGTTATTGTTAGATTTAATGTCACGAAGAACCTTGACTTTTTTTCTTACTGCTGCAGCAGATCGGAGTACTTTTTCTTTAAATATTTTCTCCTCGTTCATTTTATTATTCATGTCCGATCTAGATGATTTCATATTAACGAATAAGTTCTACACGTTAACATTATTCTTTATGTATATAGTTATTCTAGCGTGATAAATGTATCAAAGCCTTTTCTATAACATCCAGAATTTCTATTACAATCTTTATTTATAACTAAGTAATTAAAAGGTTCGTTCCATACTTGTCTGCACATTACACGAAACTGGGACCATGACATATCACTTCCCACGTGTTCATCATAAACATGTCGTAAATTAACATCATCTTGTTTAAAAAGAATAATTAAATTAGCATTGTCTCTTATCAATTGCTTAGGTATTTTACTATACGTTTGGTTCAGATAGAAGCTATCTATGTTTTTATGTCTTCCCATTGCAAAATAATCTCGTATATTATTTTGATTTTCACATGCTACATCATCAAATATCATAATTGAATTAATATCAGCCGTATGAGGACTTATTACTTCTTCATTTTCACTATATTTTTGAAATGACACTGAGGGAACCCGATTTAAAACTTGCTCTAAATATTGATACATAGCTTGAAACAAGGTTTTAGAAAATATATATATACATTTTGGAAGCGTAGACCTTGATCATGTAGCAGCAGACCAACAATCAAATTAGTTTTTCCACAGTTACACGGACCGCATATTATACAGCGAATAGTATCAGGTAAAAGTACACCATGACGGTAATAGCGTTTATTGTGCGAAGAACAAACAACATCCAACTGCAATTTTTGAGGTTGTTTTATGAATTTCATGTTACCAATATGTACGTGCAACAAACTTGAAACGAAATATGTGAATAGTATGTTTTATGAACTCGAGAGTATATATATATATAATAGTTTCGAGATTCTAACAACCTTATAGATTTTTTGGGCACGCGCACCATGGAGCGAGAGCGAGCGAAGCGAGCGTATCGAGCGAAATGGGGCAGCGTGCCCAATAAATAACTACTACTTTGGTTTGGAATTGTAACAAATATACTCATCCGAATGGAAAACGGACAAAATTAGTATCTTAAATTAACCCATATTTTACGATTTTGATGTAAAATTGAGAACAATTTTTTTTTGGGACATCCCAATTATTTTTTTAGCTGTGTTTCATTTATTGTAGTTTATGGGTTACTCATGGAAAAAATATTGTTTACAATAGTTATATCGTTAGCTTTTTAAGAGTCCCCAGCAAGCTCGGCCGAATTTCACTCCCCATATAAACGGAATTTCGTTCTCATTTTAAAACTACGTGTTGGATTGTAACGAAACTTTGCATACACCATGACATGAGGTATATCTAGGCCGGAAACTAGTTTACATGGCTGCAGTTTATAAAACAAACGAAATACAGCAAAAACAAGTTTCGTATGAAAAACTTAAATTTGCTGTATTTTTTTACGATGGTATCTGAAGCTACATAAACTAATTACAGGCCTGCATATACCTAAACTTATTCTAAGTACAAAGTTTCAGAGCAAACTAGCTAGTCGTTTTAAAATGAGAGCGTAACTACGTTTGTATGGAGAACTGAGCTTACCGGGGACTCTTTAAGCCTCATACCTTATACTCTGATTTTTAATTCAAGACCAAAATTTAACGTCAACTGGCGCACTTTCGCTGTGATCACTGCATACTGGTTTAAGAATAAAAATATTTTTATTGTATAAAACTATGTAGGTACAATGGTGTGCATAATATGACAAGTGTTTCAACAGTCACCCTTTCCGGGCATACAATAGTATACTTTATTATTATCGAACTTTACAATCATCTCATAATCTTAATCTGACATTCGTAAAATTCTTTTAAATTATAAAAAGCCTTTTCTATCAGCCATTGTTTAAGCTTCCACTTAAAAGTCCCATCTTCTATACTCTTTATATGGGCGGGAAGGTTGTTAAATACGCGGATAGCTGGTATAAATGCGGTCCTATTATAAATAGAATTGGTGACTTTAGGAAGTTTAATATTAAATTTATACTGGGAGCGAAGATTATATTTACAACTAGCTTTCAGAAAGTATTCTAGTTGTTTTTTAACAAATAAACATATTTCAAGAATATAAACGCACGTCACAGTGAGAAGACGTTTTTCACGAAAAACGTCCCGAGGAGTCTCATCAGTGCGCATGCGATAAATCGTCCTTAAACATCTTTTTTGCAATACAAAGGTTTTTTGAACATCAACTGAATTACCCCAGTAGATGATTCCATAGGTAAGCAAATGATAGACATTTCCGTAATATGTACTAATACTTTCAGAACATGTTTCAGATAGAATTGACAAAGCATAGCATCTGCTAGAAATCTTTTTGTTTATATCTTCAATTCAGGTATGAATCAATTTTGACTCCAAGGAAATTTACACTACATACTTCATCTACTAGAATACCCGCGTCTGAAACTACAATAGTAAAAAATAGTAAATAAGTGTCAGTATTTTTATCAATTGAATTCACCCTAATATTACTGGTTGCACGATTTCTCATTCATGTTTTTATGAAATATAGTTTATTTGTACGATGTGTTAGTGACCTTCAGATAGTCCGTATTACTGCGAAATAAAGTATATAGTTTATTTGTTTAAATCATCAAAATGAGAACTGTCAGATATTGGTCTTGAATTAAAAATCAGAGTTTAATTAGGCCACTCCGCAAGTCCATTATATAATGATTGCTTAAAAACTATTATATTGGAGCAATGGATATGATGTGTACTACGTTGTAGATAAAAAAATATGATTAAGATACGCTGCCGTCATCGATGCCTCTCTCAGGGTCGGGTTCTGTCTGCCTCAACAGCTGTGCTAACAAATTTAAATTCAAATGTCTGTATGATCGCATAAAAGAAGATTCCTAATTTCGTAATTATGTATATTAATATCTGTACTATATATTACATCGTTTTAATAACTGTTGACGCGGAAAAGTTTAGTAAATAAGTTTCTGTCAAAAAATATTTTTTAAGGTGGCAAGCTTCTGTTGCGATACTCACAATGCCCTGAGGGGCTACTCCGAAATTCGAAAAACGAAGTTCGTATGGCGCCCTCCCGCTCAGTCAAATACAGTATAACATGAGAGCGAGAGAAACAGCATGTTACGAACTTCGTTTTTCGGGTTTTGTAGTAGGACTGCTGTGTACAACAAATAGCAAATTTACTCATTCCACGCTTGACAAGTTTACTATGAAACTAGCTAACGCGAGCTACCATTTGCGTAGCAATAAAAATGCGGGCTGCCTCGCACCTGTGCCCCATAAACCTAACAAAAAGCAGACGATCAACCTATATACTCGGCCCACAAATATATAACCTACTACTATTACCTAAAAGTATACGGGATGCACCTTCCTTTCATAATTTTAAAAGTAGACTAATAATATGGCTACTGACGTCACAGTTGTACGACCTCAATAAATATTTCGGTCAATAAGGTACATGCGTCAATTATTTTTATCCCTTTTCTTAAGAAAATATGAAAATACCGTAAAACCGATTTCAAGAAGTGACATTAAAATTAAAATCGGCCAAGAAATACGCATGATATCATGTACTGTTACGTCATAGTCCACTCCGGTCATATAACTCCATATAAATTCCGTTTTGCTAGAAAGAGATAGAATGAAATGTTTGAGAGCTTATATTTCGATAATTTTTATAGTTATTTGAAAAATTATTTTGTTATTAATTTTATATATAAAGATATAATATTTTATGTTATTGGGTACGGATCCCTAAAAAGTAACACGAAATAAATGATTCTTATCTAACCTGTCAAAATCCTTCTGCTTGAGTATGACGTGGCATGTGGAACACGTCAGCGTGCCCTCGCAGGCCCCGTAGCCCTCGACATTCAGGTCATTGTTCACGATCACATCCAGCAGCGAGTCGCCCACGTTCGCCTCGGCCTCCAGACGCTTGCCGTCGTGCAGGACGAAAGCTACTTTAACCCTGAAAGAACTCTTTGTTAATTCTTTGCTCCTGGTACATTGGCACGCGAGGTATAAGGCTACTTAAACCCTGAAAGAGCTCCTGGTTAATTCTGTGCTCCTGGTAGTTTGACACGCGAGGTATAAAGAGAGGTATAAAGTTTTCACGACCGGTTTGGCTCAGTGAGAGTAACGCCTGCGAAGCTGGAGGTCCCGGGTTCGAATCCCGGTAAGGGCAAATATTTGTGTGATGAGCATAAATATTTGTTCCTGAGTCTTGGATGTTTTCTATGTATATAAGTAATATATCTATTAAATATATCGTCGTCTAGTATCCATAACACAAGCCTTATTGAGCTTACCATGCATGGGACTAGTTCGATTTGTGTAAAATTGTCCTGTAATGTTTATTTATTTATTTATTTTATTTAAGCCCAGAAAAAGCTCCTGGTACTTTGATTGACACACTTGGTTATGTGATTTATCTGAGTATTTTCTTATTAATTTTAAAAACCAAATTTATGCATCCAATATATTTTTATCAAACCTGGGCACTAACTGAGGATACAGTCCAGAAGATAAATGTGTTTGAGAGGGCGACAGAGATAAGTATGCTAAATATCAAACGAAGCGAGATAAAAAGGAGCTGTGACATAAGGAAAATAACAAGTTGCAGATGCTGTTGAACTTGCATGTTGATTAAGACAGAGATGGACCGATCCGGTAGCAAGAACAACCGACAACAGGTGGAATAAGAGAATCCTACACTGGTATCCACGCGATGCGACACGACCGCGTGGACGCCCGCGGCGGCGGTGGGCTGATGACATTGCCCAAGTAGCCGGACCTGCTTGGACACGGCAAAGCTGGAGGAAAAATGGCTGCCTCACATATAAATAAATGTCTTGACATAATGTTGAAATTTAAATGTATTAACGTAACTACAAGTTTAAGCCTTTATTTCTAGGCTTATATATTACTATCTGCAACTAAATAACATTTGGATTTACGTACCCCTGTAGTGCCATTTTCGTATGTGTTTTAGTGTGGATGTCTTCGCGCATGTATGAGTGTATAGATATTTATTTTATTTGGGAGTCATAAAGAGAGGTGATTTGAGTGTGATCAAATTGTGCTCTGCATGTCTAGTAAATGTTTTCGAACTTACCTCTTATCCCTTAAGAGATAAATGGGTTGAGAATGTCAATGTAAATTAGTGATAAGCTTATTTAATTATCATAACAAAAATATAAATAAGAAAATTTGATTTTCTTTCAGCCAGATTAAGATTCAATATCCATTACTAATTTACATGCACATATTGGAGTTCAATATTTACAAACTAATTTAATTATACAATGACCTTACTTCACTGATAAATAACGATAGAAATTAAGACTTAATAATACTTGTTACACCGTTCAGTATGTAAATACTTCAACAAAACAACTGTACACAGATAAGCACTTAAAGAATGAGCTTCCTCTAAAAAAGATTTCTTGAAATATAGTTTGAGCCGTACCCTTTCGAGAATTGGCTTGTATTTATCAATATTATATTGTGTAATCAATGTCAAATTGATTATATTTACTAGATAAATTAAAGCAGTATGCTGACTTACTTTTCATCTTTTAGCGTCTTTACAGATGTGGACAGTGCTGCAGGTCTCCCGAAATTACTAAAATAGTTCCTAAAACCGTTATTTAGGCATCGTATTCGTGGATTGGTGAAAGTTTTCAAAATATGTCTGAAATACATTCTGGAGCTTACAACCGACTGTAATAGCTGAGTCACTATGCGAAAGAGAGTTCCAGCCAGATGTTACACGTTCTCGAGACAATCGAATGTTAATATTTGAGATAAATATTACGAATTACTTGACTTTGAATTGATTTACAATTTTAAGGTTAAGCTACGTTCCGTTACACAAAAAATAGTGGCAACAGATGTCAACGTCATGTCACTGTTACATATATATTGCTTCTCTCAATATACTAAGGACATTCTTAAATCGAGAACGAAAGTAATTTCTTTATTTTTTATCAATTACGGCGTTATTATAGATGCTACGGGGTCACAGCCACTTTTTATTAAGTACAATATATGTTCAAGTCAAGGACCTAAACTTGCGTGAATAAGAGTAATTTGTTTACGTCAAAAGTGACGATATATTGAAATAAGGAATCAAGAACTAAACGCAATCCTTTTTTTTCATGAGGAGAAAATAAATGTCCTTTAGTTGAACTAAACGCAATCTTGATCCTGAGGGGTTACTCCGAAACTCAAAATTCAAAGTTCGTAACGTTTCCTCCTTCTCGCTCTCATCTTAATCTGTATTTGAGTGAGCGGGATGGGCCATACGAACTTCGTTTTTCGGGTTTCGGAGTACTCCCTCTCTTGTTGCCTAGTACTATACGTAGTATCTCTATATAGTTTTTGCCTAGTACAAAAATATATCGGCACGAATTTAATTTATACGCGTAAGTAAATTATTTTATTACAAATTTTCGCTAATTTTATATGTTCTGATGTAGAATTACCATGTTTAGGTTTTCCGTTAAAGCCGAACGTTTAAGCCTTATTGTCAACTATAATATGTATACGATGTGTGAGTATACGAATTACTATAAATCTTTTTATACGTAAATTGCAAATTATTGTAATAATTTGAAGAATTATCTGACTTTTATGTGATAGAATTTAGCAACAAATCTACACTCTTTCCTTTTAACTTTGCGTTATTCTTATCTAACCTGTGGTAGTCAATGACAAAAAAATAACTGTCAAGTCAAACAGTTTTAGATTCATTGTTAAAAAATTGCTGTTTTGCTGTATTATTGTCGTAATTTTCACTTATGAGACAGTAACACTTGCTAAGTTATTACTTACGAAGTTTCCACCATGTCTGAGCGGCTCAAAAGTACACATCAGGTCTCCAATGAAGAGGTAATAGATGATCTTACCAGAGACCTTAAAACGTCTTTAAGTACAGAAAATACTTCGGAGGCGTTTGTGATTGACCCTGAAACCCGTGCGGAGGACCTCCCGCCGCCTGCTGATGGGCCAGGACTGAAACCAGGTAATGGGATAAACAGAATTTTTATGTTGCAATCTCATATTGTAAATCGTCGGAGAGAGTGTTATGATGACTATGATACAATAACCACACCCGTGCCTTGAGATAATATTTATTTGCAAGATTTGTAAATGGATCTTTATTTTATACTATAATTTAAATTTGGAAAGTATAACATTTCAGGATTTAAGATTATTCCAATGTATAGGGATGATTTTTAGTTTGTAATTAATTTATAATCAAATATTAGTATATCTTATCAAGGTAGTCACTTAGAAGAAGTAGAAAGTGTAAAGTTCTTGGGGGTTTACATTGATCAAATCAAATCATTTATTTGCCAAACATACACAGGTGGTAGTAACAACGTACATGTCAGGCATGTTTCGCCATAATTAGGCATGCAAAATCTTATTCTACTTTACAAAATAATACTAATACTCTAATCTAATTATGACGACACGTTTGGCTCAGTGGGTTGTACAACGGCCTACGAAGCTGACGGTCCTGGGTTCGAATCCCGGCCAGGGCAAGTGTTTGTGTGATGAGCACGAATATTTGTTCCTGGGTCTTGGATGTTTTCTATGTATTTAAGTATTATAATTTATCTATTTATTATGTATATCGTCGCCTAGTACCCATAGTACAAGCTTTGCTTAGTTTGGGACTAGGTCGATTTGTGTAAAAAAAAAAAAAAAAAAAAAAAAAAAAAAAAAAAAAAAAAAAAAAAAAAAAAAAAAATCATACAATTTATCGAAATATTCGTTTAAAATATCAAGCTCTTAACTGAAAAAAACATGCTGAGGTGACTTGCTCAAAACTGGCTAAGTCTTCTTATGCTCTGCATAAACTGAGGCAAATTGTGAATGTAGAGACTGTTCTGTCAGCATATCATGCACTAGTAGCGTCCTTACTAAGATACGGGATGATTTTTTGGGGAAATTGTACAGATCGGGACAGTATTTTTAGAAGCCAAAAGCGATGTATACAAGCAATGTTTGGCCTGAACCTTTAGATATCTGTAAGCCATACTTTGTAAAATATAGAATATTGACATTTCCCTAAATCTATATTTATGAAGTAGCTGTATTTATTAAGAGTAACCCCGATCTATTTCAGCGAGGAACTGTTGTAAACCCTAATCTAAGACCATGTGACAGCACTAAGCTACCATATCAACTCTCCAACACTGCTCTTCTGAGAAAAAGTATTTCTGGTATTCCTCCTAAAATTTATAATAAGATACCTAAAGCGATACAAGATAGTTCAATTACAAAATTTAAGTGTGAATTGATGAAATTGTTAGTAGTTAAAGGATATTATAGCCTTAATGAATTTTTAAATGATTGTAGCTTTTAATTGAATGAACTAATTGTGACATGAATGAAGATTTAACTTAATATTATTTGTTATAAAATTTTGCTGTCTTATTTGGTGTTACATTATTAGTATTGCTATTATTTTTAATTTTATGACATAATTTGTAAGCGGAAATGCAAAACATGGAGGACATTTTATCTTAAACAATAACACATTATGTACATTATTTACTCATGTTTTACAAATAAATTGTCTTTATCTTTATTTATTTAAATAGTGTAAATAAAGTCTGTAACCTGTGTTTAGTTCTCTTATAGCTAAATTTTCTTCATTTCAAATTTTGTGTTCATTCAGTATCCACTTTTGGTTACCCAAATGATTTTAGAGTGAGTTTCCATTAATGCATTCTTATTATTGTTTCTCGGGATACTTTATTTCTTTTTCTGTATATTTATTATTGATCTATTGAAATAAGTATGGGGAGGTGGAAAGCAGAAATGGGATAAGCACTATATTCAAGACTTATACACTGTTTAAAATGAGTTAAATGGTTATATTACTAAATGCCACCAAGCTGTTGCTTATCGGATTTCTCGTTTACTGCTTACTGTGTCCCCTAAATTACACACCTCTTAACAAAAATGTTTTTGTAGTATTAAAGTTTTTAGATAGCAGAATTCTAAACACATTTGATACCAACCTCATTAACCTCAGAAACCATTTAAAAAGGAAAATCTATAATATGGCAATATTTAAGTTTTTTGTGACTCATGTAAAATTTTATCCCATTGAGTTAAGAGGTTTATGATTTAAGCCGACCCTACCTAAACTTCAAGTCAAATTTCTTCAATACTTAAAGTCAAACGAAATTACATGTAGAGTACATGTTATTTCACTTTTCACTAAATAGTTAAATTTTTGCTTACAAGAGCATCAGCAATGTTATTACAAGTAATAGACAATATACATGTTTTTTTTAATTTTGCTCAAATAAAAGCTATTTCCTCAAGATTTCGAAGTGTTTTGGGGCCTTGCAATCGTTGTACAAATTCGCGAACTGTTATCGGAGTCTCTTGTCTTGTCTCAACTGGATTACGGTGATATAGTCTATGGACCATGTTGACTTAAGAGAACCGAAAAAGCCGTACAAAGAGTACAGAACGCATGCATGCCTTTTTGCCAGAATATTCCTCGTCGCTCCCATATAACGCCATATCTAAATAAATCGAATGTACTCAACATGTCAAATCGGCGAAAGCTAAAACTCGCATCAATGGTTTTTACCCTGAAGCAGACTGGCGTGCCACCATACCTTGCACGTAGGCTTAAGTGGAAGCAAAAACGAGAGGCAAAAGGTATGAGAGCACAAAGCGACTCTATCTCTGCTCCGCTACACCGGCTTCAGGCATTTAGGGGCAGTTTTCGATACGCCGCCTCTAAGTGCTGGAATAACTTGCCTCCGCCTGTAAGAAATAGCAAGTCCCTGGAGGTATTTAAAAACCGTTGTAAGGCATGTCTGTTGGATCTTCAAAAACAATTGCATGGCACATGATAGTCATCCAAAATGTATTTAGTTATTTAGTCACGGGGGTGGCAGAATAACAGCGTCGGTGACCGATTGTCCTTGTGGGCTCTTGGCATTGACATAAGCTGAGCCACCTTCCCTTTCATTGTTTTGCATTCTTCTGTACCTCACCATGTATAAGTCAAAACCCAATTATGTACCTATGCAAAAAGTGAATAAATGTCTTTTATTATTATTTATTATTATTATTTATGAATAACTATAAAAATAACCAAGATATAAGCCATCAAATATTTGATTCTATATCTCTACAGCGAAACGGAATTTAATATGGAGTAGTGTCGTGTGACGGGTGTGACGTAACAGTACATGTCCGACCTCTGGCAAATCACTGCTGCATAATTAGTAGTTTGTAATGCCTATATAACCCGTATTTCTTGGTTGATTTTAATGACTGTTTTTTCATATTTTGTTAAAGAAAGCAATAAAAAAAATTATGTGAATACCCTATTGGGGAACTGGCCCAAAACTTCCGAAATATCTAGAAAATTGCTGATAATGTGAACATTTTCAAATGGCAGACACAATTTTCTTGAAACATACTCGTAGCTAAGAACATTCTAGATGAAATCACCTTTTGGGCATAAATCTGATTTTTTTCATCCGTTTAGCAGTTCTGCCCCGATGTCACATATACTAATGGCTGTGGAAATAAGAGTTGTATCAGATATTTATGCGCACTTTGTTGTGGCAGATATGAATGCTGGTGTCTGAACAGACTGGCTGGCGTTAAGTCCACCATTTGTATGTACTTTATTATTTATTTATTTATCAAAATAATTACACAGTATTACAGTTAAACACTAATGCACTGTGAAACTCAGAATATACAACAGACACTATTACAAAACAATTTTACATTACACACAGTTGACTGCAGAAGGGCGGTCATCCATCGCCTCACAAAACCTCATACATTCATCACATACTAACATCCAGCTACTTGCAAAAACATCACATTCGGGTGCTGATGCGAGAAGCTCGTTCAAATAGCGTAAAGCGCGAACAAGAGGAGAATTCCTGTAAGACACAGTACGCGCTTTAGGTGCTGCCAGCAAATCGCGGGTACGTGGCCTGTAATTAAACCTGGATTGAGACAGTGAAGGCGCGAGAAGGCGTACCAATTGCGCCACCAATTCAGGGCAGTCTGACTCTCCACGCAATATCCGACACGCGCCTGTCATCAGGCAGTAATTTCGCCTTGCCTCCAGAGAATTAAAACCTAAGGTGCCCAGCAGAAACTTTGTCGGATAAAGAAATGGATAGTATCCGTAAGTTTTCTTATGGAGAAATCGCAGAAATGCCTTTTGAATTTTCTCAAGAAGCAAGGCGTAAGTGACTTCATGGGGGTTCCATACGAGAGATGCTGCCTCGAGTTTGCTCCTGACTAGAGCGGTGTAAACAAGCCTAATGACAGAGGGATTGTCAAACTCCCGTGTAAATCCTTTGTCTTGTGCGATATAGTTTAAATAAATAATTAAACACATGTTTAATTTCCAACACCCCTCTTTTTAACACGCTTTTATTTGGTCGACCTGTATGTAACTAACTATGTAATAGAATCTAAGGTAGCTAATTTAACCATCTTCCAAGGATCGCAGCGTCATGAAAATTGGCAGCTTTCTTTTTTTTTATTAAAAAATAGATGGGCATTTGACCGCAATCTCAGCTGTATGTAGTTCTGATGACAATACAATAATATGGCACTGTGTTTGGATTTGTTAGAAAGTCTTGTAAAGCGTGTTTTTCTAGTGTTTTTTAAACTATTTATTTATTTTTGTACAGGGTTAAAACTAATGTTGTTTTAATTTCCATAAATTTCAGATGCCCCCATAGACTTTGATGACTATGACACAGACCCAGATTCCCACGAGAAGGAAAAAGAGCCCGACAGTGATTCCGACTCTGTGGATGAGGAATCCCTGAAGAATGCAGAAGTGGACCTCACAGATGATGAGAAGGCAGAACGACAGCTGATAGCTGAGGAGTTAAAAACGGTGGGGAATAAGGCTTTCATGGATGGACAGTTTGAAAGGAGTATTGAGAAGTATACTGAAGGTAATTAGCATGTTCCAAACCACTTTCTTGTTTTTAGGATTCCGTAGCCAAAATGGCAAAAACGGAACTCTTATAGTTTCATCATGTCTGTCCATCCGTCCGTCCGTCCGTCCGTATGTCACAGGCATTTTACTCAAAGACTATAAGACGTATACTGATGAAATTTGGAACATAGATGTCTTGTATAAGCCGCTACTTATTTTGATAGTTAAATAAAAATAAAAAAAATCTAGGGGGGCACTACATACATGTAACCGAAACTGAAAAAAAATAATTAGCACACATCAATGTGTGGCACATCATTCGACAGAACTTTTTTTCGGATTCGGTTTTTTCATACTAACTTCATAGTAACAAATCGTTTTGAAGTTTCATAAAGA
Source organism: Hedya salicella (assembly GCA_905404275.2). Lineage (NCBI taxonomy): Eukaryota > Metazoa > Arthropoda > Insecta > Lepidoptera > Tortricidae > Hedya > Hedya salicella. The sequence continues at coordinate 48,274,117 of FR990097.1, read as the reverse complement.
GTAGCTGATTTGACTGTTTGGAAAATAGCGTATTTAGGGTCAATTTCACCGACGTAGTATAAGCCTTATTCCAATAATAAATCATTAATTACACGTGAGTAAACTCATTTTACGTTTCACCAATAATTAATCTAAAGTTAAAATGTCTAAACTAGAGAATAATCTTACACCGCCAATTTTGGCTGAGTAAACTGTTAGATCTAGATAAGTATTGTCATCGTCACTGTCAAGTGAACTTAATACTTACTTCACAATTGATGTATTACTCGAATAAATTTAAAAAATACGCAGCTCCATTGCTCAAGCATGGGACAAATTGTCTATCTTACTTGGGTGCATTACGATTTCATTCAATTAATTCGTTCAACGTTACTTAGTAACTATGCGAGAGATTGTTATCCGTAGACTAGCGTGGTGAAATGGAAATGAAGTTAACCATTGAATAAATCGTTAGATTTAGTTTATACTGGGTTAGCCACTCTCGTGTAAATTGATTGTTGGTGCAATCGGTCCTTAGGCGTCTAAAATAATCTCAGAAAAAAGTAGTGTCAAATAATAAAAAACATCTATTGCTGTTATTTAAATGAGGGTGACCCGAAATTTTTGTGCTCAAATGTAAAAGAAACAAAAAGCAAAATATTGTTGCACTGTACTCTAACCTAAGCCAATGACCATTAGAACAAGAGGACTGACCATCTCCATACAAAAAGCCGTTCCCCGATATGTACAACGCCATCTATGTATAAGAATTATTTTTTACAATTATTCAACTTTGCAAGCGTGACACAGTATTTAAATGTTACGATCTATTTATTATTAGCTATTTGCGAACTAATTGTTACTATGCTATGTTTCTTCATTCTATAATAACATCGTTAAATGTTTAGTTTTACAGCGCCATCTAGTTTTAGCCAGAATACCTGATTGCGATCGGAACACGATCCAAAGTGTGGTAACTGTCAGTCCTCTAGTTTTAATGGTCCCTGTCTAAGCAGAAACTTCTTCCCTACATTAGAGTGGATTGCATTGTGTTTTACTTTGTGATTGCCATTTGTATATGCTCTTCTGTTCTGTTCCAGGGCTCAAGATCTGTCCGCTCCAGTTCTCCCAACAGCGTTCAGTGCTGTTCTGTAACAGGAGTGCCGCCAAGATGAAGCTACTGAAGTACGAGAGAGCCATCAAGGACTGCAGCAAAGCTATCGAGCTGGATGACACATACCTCAAGGCTTACATCAGGTTGTTAACAATTTTCCACTCATAATGCATGTTTGCCCATCTTCTTGAAAAACTGATTTCTTTACCACTCCCAATGGCTATTTTTTGCGTCTTGTGACGAGACTAATCGGATCATGGCAATAGGCAGCAGTGGGCAATGTTCCAGCAGTTAACGGTACTGCTAATTATTAATTCACACCTGGGTTCAATATTTCACCATTATCAAAATAATTATTTACATATTTTACTAGCTTCTGCCCGGGACTTCGTCCGCCTTAAATTCATTTATCGCGAATAAAGGTGTTTTTCCGGGATATAAAGTAGCCTATGACCTTCCCCGGGACTCAAACTATCTCTATACCAAATTTCATCCAAATCTGTTCAGCGGTTTAAGCGTGAAGAGACAACAGACAGACAGACACTCGCATTTATAATATTAGTATGGATTGGAGAAACAACAGAAGTAAATGTGAGACTGAAACAATACTGAACTAAATACATAAATGTAGGCTTATACTTACTTCCTAAAACACTCTCAATGAGAACAAAATATATGAAACATTTTAAATTATGCAATAATTTTACACAATTATAAGCAATTAGAATAAAAAAAACTTTTTCGTTTTTCAGGCGAGCACAATCCTACGAAGCCACAGACAAGCTAGACGAGTGCTTAGCAGACTACAAAAAAATCCTCGAACTGGACCCCTCCCATAAAGAAGCTCAAAAAGCTACCATCCGGCTCCCACCGCTCATAGAAGAGAAAAACGAGAAATTAAAAAAAGAAATGCTAGGCAAGCTAAAAGACTTGGGCAATATGATATTGAAGCCGTTCGGTTTGTCCACAGATAACTTTCAACTGGAACAAGACGGGGAGTCAAAAGGATATAAGATTAATTTCAAACAATAGTTTTTAGGTTATGTGATATAATATATATACGTTTTGGTGTATGTTGTTTTATTCTTGATAATACAAATTTAGAGAAAATCCTGGGTATACATATTATGAAACAGTTACTCAAGTCAGGTCGAGTATTGCTCGACGGGTGCCATCTATTTCACATATTTTTTGTGTCCTCTTATTTAACTGTGACGAAATCGGACGCGAAATGAAAAAGTTAGCACGAAAGAAGGCATAGGGAAATTAAAGAACACGTCAAAAAGCGGCGAGTAAAGCTGCTTGGGAAGTTTTGTGGCTAAAGAAAATTTTCGATGATATTGCCACGGATGTGGCAAAAGTAGAATTATAAACAATGAGTGTGTGTTGAAACTCTGCTAAAATCCGTTTGATAACCACACAGACCTTATTCTTAGATCAAGGTCTGTGGATATCCACCATCAGACTAAGCTAAGTATATGCACGACAAAAGAAGACCCTCCTTAAGAAAATAATAATTTGGTAGTTAGTAAAGTTACTTCGACGCTGATACGCTTGACTGATATGTTACCAACACCACCATACTAGCCTAGGCCGCACTAACCCACGGAGCTGATGAGTCTCCAGTGAAGAGGGGAGGAGATTTTAAGAAAAGGTTATAATACTGTTTAATTTTGAAATCGTATAAACTGTCATTCCTTATAATCATTTACTGTCAAATATATATAAATGCAAAACACGTGGTTGTATATAATATAACCCTTAGAGCGCCAAGCAGCGAAGTAATACGACGTGACCCAGACGCCACAGCAATAAAATAAAATGAACCATCAAAAATAAAAAATTGATTGCAGAACCAGATAACGTGATGTTCGGAGTTTTTGAACCATAAAATTTTGTCGGCATATGCCGACGCTGGTGTCAGTGGCACGAATTATCGATGATTGGATTTACCGACTGGCGCTCAAAAGGTTAACCTTTTGAGCACCAGACCGACGGTAAGGTAAGGACATCTATTGTTGAAAAGATACACAAAAATATTAACTGTCTTCGAAGTATTCTACTTGCCACTAGATGGCGCTGTGATGACATTTGCATGTTTACGTGGGCGAAAATACGCCCAACCCGAACTGTCAAGTAAACTCAACCTCAAAATGACACCTGAATGAACTGTTAAGTTTGGTCGATGTGTTTTGGGTCGCATTTTTCTACTCAGCTCAAGATATGCACTACTTATGGCGTTAAATAGTAAGGTAAACGAGTGCTCTTACCATTATTTATGTACCGTAATTGTAGTATAAGTATTTTCAGTGGTGTGTGTGGTGTTAATTTGCCCTTTGCAAGTTTGTATATGTTGTACAAATATTTATATCTTGGTGCCTTAGGCCTGTGACGTCGCATTCAGATGGATTTCCTATTAATTATCAAAGAAATTACGTATATTTTTGTGTCACTGAGGACTCACAATTGTATTTATATTAGGTAAGTGCATAAAATTACTGAGTCATTACTTACAATAATTTAAACAGACTATTGTGTCATGAATAAATTATAATTATTTGATAACATTGTAAAACATTTTGTGACAATTAATTGCCTGGGTTTTGTTACTATTCCAACAAAATTCAAAATCGTAGAAAAATTCTAACCTTAGCAGATTATTAAGCTTAGTTCCGATTATAAAAAAAATCTTTTTGACGGTGAAAATAAAAGTTACCCAGCAACTTGACCTAGATACATAGTAATATCTAGGAACTGGGATAGAAGTAAGAAAGTATTATTATTTACCTATCATAATAATATGTTTTCCTTATGTTGTACACAACTAATAACTGAGATTAGGGTTCCCAAATTTCTGTACAATATTATTTCTTGTAAATGTGTAAAATTGTGTGGGTAAACATCTAGATTATAAATAAAATATTTGCCATTGAGAGGCATAGATAATGTCACCATACGTCCCGTTTCCATCCTGTCAGCCCCGCTGTTCCCAGAAAGGGCATAAAAGTCCCACTTTCAAACAATTATTCCGTGCATAGCATGAAGAACTTGATAAGTCGTAATATATACACTTAAAGAAATTTGAACTTAGGATATGAGTATTATGGTTTAATTTTGTTCAGACTTTACTGACTTATCAAGTTCTTCACGCCATGCGTGGAATTTAACATATAATTATGTTGTACACATGCAAACGCTTGAAGCGGAGGGCAAAAACCCTGTCTAGAAGTCACATCAAGTCATATAACATTTATACTATTAAAAAGTTGTATGTCTGTCTGTACATTCAAGATATCTTCAAAAAATTAGTTATACAGACAGTTTCAATGTCACTGAGTAGAAAAATATTTGTTTTTTATGTGCCCTTGTGGCTTCATAACGCCGAAACTGCTGGCTGGATTTTAAACATTTTGGGTACATGGGTAGCTGATCATCCACAGATGATTGTGACGAAGAACAAAGATGGTTGGTGGGACGAAGTCTACTATTACTTATTATTAGTTATTTGACATTAGTTCTCTATGTCGCACCGGACCTTTGGTAGGCATATGCTAGCTATAAAGCCTCTTCGACAATGTAATGAAATGTAGAGGGACACTGACAAGGATCTCCCATTTTGACAAAAAAGATAAATGGTCACATTAGGCATAACTTCCCTCCAAGTAAAGCCAGATTAGAAGCTCAGTATAAAACTGTTCAAGAAGGTAGTATCCATTCACATTACTAAACAATATGTTTATGTATAAGTTTCTTATGTATTATGCTAATTTGCATATCAATAGCCATTATCCATGATAGTCATGACCAGCTAACACTATTATTTACTTTAAAACTTATTACAATTTGTATAACAGAGTAGTCACTTGTCTTTTAGCTGGCAGATCGGAAACTATTGTCTGCTTGTAACTATAAATCAATCTTGAAGATTTTAATGTGAGTACTTGAGTCATTTATAAACTACTTAACATTGTTGAAATAAAACAATTTAACGGATTATATCGCGTATATTATCTCATTTTAGTTCCCGACGTTTCGGAAGCTTTCCAGCTTTCAGAGTCCACCGGTGACCATGGAAAGCTGGAAAGCTTCCGAAACGTCGGGAACTAAAATGAGATAATATACGCGATATAATCCGTTAAATTGTTTTATTTCAATGAGTAATAATCGCGGAAACAGAAGAAAATATTACTTAACATTGTATTGTGTATAATGTTCAATACCTCGTTTATTTGAATTTGTACTGTTAAACATATAACTTAAACAATATATATGACATACCTAGTTCCTGATTGTACCTTTTAGGGTTCCGTAACAAAAAGGTAAAAAAGGAACCCTTATGGTGTGACTGTCTGTCTGTCCGACTCTTAGAGCACCATATCTCATAAACTTCTTATGCTATCTATCTACTAGGTCAAGTAGGGTATCATATGAAAGGGCATATAAATCTGTACATTTTTGAATTTTTGTATCAGGCTTAAATTTCGTTTTATTTAGCAAAATGTGGAAAATATACCCTTCCCCCCTTTTTATCTCCGAAGTTTACCAAGCGAAAAATCTGGAATTATGTAATTTAATATTAATATTAAACGAAAATTATAACCATGTATCCGTCTGTCTGACTTTTTTAATCACCATAAATCATTTTTGAATAACCCGGTTTGGTTAAGTTTGCCCCTCATTTGTATGTGACGCCATAGATACCAGAGGCAAACTTAACTCAAGCGGCAAGTTAAGTCGGAATAAGTGAAAGTTTGTACGGAACCCTCGGTGCGCGAGTCAGACTCGCACTTGACCGGTATTTTGTATGTATACATTCTGTCCTAAATTTCGCAGTTTTACTGTAACGCTGTGTAATTTTTTAGAACCAATAAAATAAAAAGAACTTTAACCTTTTGACCGCCAAGCAGCGAAGTAAACGTGACCCACACGCCCCGGTAATAAAATAAAATGAACATCTATACTATTATAAAATTGTAAAAATGAAATGTCTGTACATTGAAGATATTTTCAAAAAAAATATTGTTATGGGCTATTTGGAAGGTCACTAAAATGAAAAATATTTTTTTTGGATTTTATGTATGTTTGTATGTGTCGTTGTGGCTTCATCACGCAAAATCGGCTACGGATTTCAACTATTTTTGGTACACGGGTAGCTGGGTATCTCCAGATGGTTATAGGATACTTTTTACCCGACTACACTGAAGAAAAAAAGAGGGTTATGATTTGTTTCTCCTCCGCGGCCGAAGGGCACCTTCTAGTTCAAAAATAAAATGGTGAATGCAGAACGAGGTATTGATATTATATTCGGAGTTTTTGAACCATGAAATTTTGGTCGGCATATGCCGACGCTGGCGTCAGTGCAGTGGCACAGCTACCCAAGTAGCCCAGAAGCTGTATTACAGCTTATGCAGCCCTTATAACGCTAAAACTGGCTGTATAACGGCCGTATAAGCTCTTATACAGCTTGTGTGCTACCTGGGTAGGTAACCAAGAGCAATATAGAAAATTAGGACCCCATGTTTTTTTGAGGTTCTGTTAATCAGGGATTAAGGGCCCCATCTAGCCCAGGGGTCGGCAACCTGCGACTTTGGTTCTGAAGCTACGGCTCTATACAGGGTGATTGGTTGAGTACATTCCTTTTAAGGGGTTATAGTACAACTCATTTGCAACAAGAAAAGTCATGTAGTACCCTGTCCGAAAATTATTAGTTTCCGAGATATTCACAATTTTAGTACCAATTTTGGGGTTTTTTCCTGCACTTGTTGGTTACTATTTATTTATTTACAAATAATTACACAGCTAACCGTAAAAACTAAATCACTGTGAATTATAATATGTATAAAATGGAGATTTTTAAATAAACATCGATACATCATTAAAAAAAAAACAATATATGCATCTATAAAATAGAACTACGACGTTCGTCCATCGCCTCACAAAACTCTAAGCATTCGCGACATATATCACTCCAGCTGCTTGCAAAAATATCCCAGTCAGGTGCTGTTGCGAGACATGCATTGAGACAGTGCAGAGCTCGAACTAATGGTGAACTTCTGCGAGAGACGGTGCGCGCCTCTGGTGCAGCGAGTAAATGCCTATGGCATGGGCGGAAACAGATCCTTGATAGCAAGGGGATTTGCAGGCGTACTACTCTGTTTACTAATTCCAAGCAGTCGCAGTCTCCTCGTAAAATTCTACAGGTCATCGTCAGAAGCTGATTATTACGCCTTACTTCCAGAGAGTGGAACTATGATAGAACCAAGAACTGACATGGGTTGTGAGGTTTTACTTTCACAGTATCTTAGATTTACACTTACCTACTATTGCTATTACTACCTTGGGTACCCAACACCAAATTCCTTCATTCTCTGTCTGGCGAGGGCATGACATTCACATAATATATGTTCCATTGCTTCCTCTTCAACGCACATTTTATAATCCGTGTTGTCAGAAAGTCCTAGTTTGGCCAGGAGTCCTTAGACTCCGAAGTGACCTGTAAACACACCCAATAAACACCCACACCCAAACGCTGTGTAAATACATTTGTATAAATAAATGGGGCCCCTAAGGCCCCAATGTTTTCTCTGGCACCGGAGCCCTAGGTTTACTTATACAATGTAATAGTCATAAGATAGTTAAACCAGCTAGTGACTATAATATTTTCTTCTGTTTCCGCGATTATTACTCATTGAAATAAAACAATTTAACGACAGAGGAAAATACATCTTTTCTCAGTCCTCCCGTGACCGTGACTTTGACAGAGGAAAATACATCTTTTCTCAGTCCTCCCGTGACCGTGACTTTGACAGAGGAAAATACATATTTTCTCAGTCCTCCCGTGACCGTGACTTTGACAGAGGAAAATACATCTTTCTCAGTCCTCCCGTGACCATGGAAAGCTGGAAAGCTTCCGAAACGTCGGGAACTAAAATGAGATAATATACGCGATATAATCCGTTAAATTGTTTTATTTCAATCAGCTAGTGACTGTTGGTGTGTCGGCAGATGTGAGGCATGGAGCGCCACGGGCCGCCCGGCGTCAACTCCCGCGCACTCAGCGCCGCGCACTCCGCCGCCGACCTCGAAGTAATTAATAATAAGTACCTAATAAAGGTTACGCTCGAAGAGGGTTCCCCTTATCATAGCCTTGTGGCATAATCTCGATTATCGAAATCATCATTTGGCCGAATTCATATTTTGGCATAATGCAGTTTTTTCAGAAACTGTACAATTTTCAGGAGTTTTTAAGGCATTATACAGTTGTATACATTGGGTTAGGTTAGGTTTGTTTTATAAAAATGTTGAAAAGTTTACGTGTTCAGAAAAAAATGCAATATGCCAAATTATGAATTCGGCCAAATCATGATTCGGCCAAAAAAATGCGTAAACAAGGGGAACCACCTAGGACCTATCTATATCTTCTAAACTATATCTTCTAAACTATTATAAAGTTGTAAAAATGAAATGTTTGTATGTGTCGTTGTGGCTAAATCGGCTAAACGTATTTCGAATATTTTTGGTACACAGGTAGCTGGGTATCTCGAGATAGTTATAGGATACTTTTTACCCGGCCACGCTGACGAAAAAAAGAAGGGTTATGACTCTTTCTCCTCTGCGAACAAAGTTGCGGGCGCGTTCTAGTTAATAATAAGTTCCTAGGACCGCTTCTATATCTATCCATACTAATATTATAAATGCGAAAGTGTGTCTGTTTGTCTGTCTGTCTGTTACCTTTTCACGCTTAAACCACTGAACTGATTTGGATGAAATTTGGAATGGAGATAGTTTGAGTCCCGGGGAAGGACATAGGCTACTTTTATCCAGGAAAAATACCCGTATCCGCGATAAACGAATTTAGGGCGGACGAAGTCGCGGGCAGAAGCTAGTCTATTATAAATTATAAAGTTGTGAAAATGAAATTTCTGTACATTGAAAATATTTTCTAAAAAATAAATGATAAGGACTATTTGAAGGTCTCTAAATCGAATTTTATTTTTTTCGTTTTTTATATTGTACCTATCGATCATCACGCCAAATCGGTTAAACGGATTTCTTAATTTTTTACTCGACTACGCGGAAAATAAGGGGGTTTTGATTTTTTTTCTCCTCCGCCGACGAAGTTGCACCTTCTAGTGTATTATATCATGCATTTTATATCCAATTGTTAATTGTAAATCTAGTTGTATTAAGTTTGCCATTTGTAATAGAAAGGGTCGTGGAGGCAGATCCTAGGGTTTGCTATTAATAACAATAGTCCCAGAAGTGACGATTAAAGTTACCGTTGTACGATTATATCAAGCGGAAATGGTTTTAAATTTTCTGTATAATATTAATGATTTAGTGATAGGCCTACATTTCAGTCACATGCGTAAATTTTCCTAATGTTTGTCTAATTTTCGCATTAGTATGCAAGGTTCAGCATCTTCGCTATATTATCCGAAAGCGATTTTAGACAAAGGCGTCCCCCAAGAGTCTCCACAACGATCTGTCGTGCGCTGCGCTCTCTCAACACCCCTTAGTTTCGCGGCGAAGGATAGTTAGAAGGGAAGTTATAAATCTTATTTTCAATGTCTGATATCCCAGGTACTGAGAGAGATAGAGAATGTTTACTTCTCTCCACCGAGCGAATTCGACGCGGCGCGGCACGCGCTCGAAAACGCGCCTGACCCGCCTACGTGCGACGCCATTGAGCAGATGTTTACTAAGCTCAAACGGCAGCAACAGGTAAATTAACTACTATAAACATATACAACACTGCACTCAGCATGTTTTCCTTGTACGCCGTAAGCCGGGCTTGTAATCGGTTACAAATAAACCGGTATTTATTTAGGTTATATATACCTTGAAGGGCAAAATCTACAAGAGCATTGTGAGACCTGTGGTCATGTATGGATCGGAATGTTGGGCCACAAAGGTGACGGATGAAAACAGATTTCATGTTACGGAGATGAGAATGTTGAGATGGATGAGTGGCGTGACGAAAATGGAGCGGATAAGGAATGAGTATATAAGAGGAAGCCTGAAAGTAGCACCCGTAGTCGATAAGCTGAGAGCAAATCGCCTACGGTGGTATGGAAATATTATGCGGAGGGATGAGAGCCATGTGACAAGGGTATTCGATATGCATGTGGAAGGATGTAAGAGGAGGGGTAGGCCGAGGAAACGGTGGATGGATTGCGTGAGAGATGACATGAAGAGGAAGGATGTAAGTGACGAGATGACGAGTGATAGAGAGGTATGGAAGAAAAAAACATGCTGCGCCGACCCCAAGTAAATGGGGTAAGGACAAGCGAATGATGATGATATACCTGTTAATTATATAGGTTGCGTTCGGACGAATTGATTTTTGAACTTTATTTCGTAGCGCTCTCTAACCGGTTTCTCCGTGTTCGAAAACGGGATTAACGACCGCTGTCGCGCTGATAGTGGGGTAACGAGAGTCAACTACATGAAAAATTTAATCTAATACCATAGCAAGCAAACCAATCCTGTCTAAGCGAGCGGTTATTCACCATAGACTCCGCTCACACGCCGTTCTCTAACCGGTAAACGGATTTCGCTCCCTGTTTTGCGCTCCGAGATATTAATCGGTTAGAGCGATGTTCTTCGATTATGGGTTAGGCTCTCAGAGTGTGGTTCTAACCGGTTCGGAAAATAAACCGGGTTACGAGCCCTGGTCGTAAGTTTTACGCACAATAGCGCGCTATAGAGGGTTCTAAACCTGTCCCGTTTGCGATCGATCAAGATCATCATATTCAAACGATAGCTGTAAATAACAAATAACTACTACAGTCAGTCTGCTATCCTGGTACCGCACGCACCTACTCGCAATGCTTTCGAGAGTTTTACCAAGCTCAGCGGCAGAGCTGTTCTCCTGTTGTGCAGTCGGACGCAACCCGGCGCTGTTTCTTCCTTAGTATCAGTTCTGCATAGTTAAGCTCTGCTCTTTAATCTGTTTCTGAATAAAGACTTATGAATTTGCAGACAGTTAAGTTACAAGAAAAAATTTCTCCGCAGGTAGTCTCCGGGAAAGCACTGCACTTAATATCCCAGCAACGCGACAACTGCGACCGCGAGTTCGCTGAAATTCAGAACATTCGAGAACAACTCGTCACCACCTTACAGACCTGTCAGCAAGCCAGGAACCACCTCCGAACCGCCTCCAACCACCTCACCATATCCACCTTCGTGATCCTCGCCAATTTCAGGAAACGACAAATAATCAGGTCAGTCCTCAAGTCCTTGGAACTTCTCATGAGTTTAAGAAGCGTCGAGAAAGATGTTCAGGAATTGCTGCTTAAAAAGGAGTACTGCGAAGCGATTGAGCTCATTTTGAAGAGTAGGAAGGCCGCAGCGAGTCATAAGGAGTACACGTGTATTGCGGATTTGGCGACGAGGTTACAGGATACTTTGGACATGACCGAGGAGAAGCTGGACTCTGTGCTAGCGAGCATATGCTACAACTTTGATGGAGAGACCTTTAGTAAACTCAGAAAAGCGCATGCTTTGTTAGGAAAGAGCCAAGCGGCGATGGAACAACTACACATGCATTACTCCTCGGCGGTCAATGAGACGTCTCTAAAATCGGTCAAAGATTGCATCGGCGAAGTCTCCATTGAAGTAAAATTCCAGGATATGTGTCAGTCAGTTCCAAAGGATAAAGCAGCGGTGTGTTTCTTAAACTTATGCGAGAATCTGTTCTTGATCATGAGGAGCTACTATTTACTGGTGAAGTGGCATTCTAAACACGAGAACGAAGATTTGCCGAGCTCTACTAATGTTTTGGAAATAGAGAGAAACGTTAGCAGGGAATATATCAGACAGAAGTTGAAAGGCGGGCTCGTCAGAATCTGGCATGACGTTCAAGCTAAGGTGTCTATATTTTTAAAGAGTGCCTATTTAGAAGATTTCGCGTTTGAGAAGTTTATCCAAATACTCGGTATTTTAAGGAGATTAATGCAGGTTGCTGAGGTATTTTGCGGGGACAAATCGGATATATTAGAAGACTTCATCAAGACTCATAGCATGTCGTATATAAAGAACTATCACAGGGGACGAATGGAAGAATTAAAACTATTTCTTGAGAACGAGGGATGGGAACAATGTCCAGTCAAATCTACATTCACTTTACTAAATCTTCAAGAGTTTAAGAAGTTTAAGAAATATTTGAATCCTAATTTCGATTCATCGATTTCCAAAGTGGGTACGCAATCCGACGGGACGTCATCCGTGCATTCGCAAGATGATAGCGTATATATAGCCAAATACTTTAACCAAAAAACAACCCACACTCCTTTTGAAATATTCCGAAGCGAGAACGTAACCAATGATGATATATTTGGCCTGGAACCCGAGATAGACGCAAGCGACACTTCAGACGATGAACCTGAAGAGTTAAGAGGGGATTTCGTCGACGACGAAGCTAGTAGCCCCTCGAAGGTCAAGCATTCCGTCATAGTCACCAACACAACGCTATCCGTCTTAAGAAACTGCGGGCAGTACTTGCAAATCTGTAGGTATCTCCCCCAAATTTCTTTAGAAGTCGTCATGCTGATGAATCAACTATTCGACTTCTATTTGTACACAGTGCACCTTTTCTTTACTTCTGATTTGGATGTCGCATCCACAACTTTATACAGCTCAAAACTAACGGCATCTTTGAAAAGAATATCGAACTTTATAGATACGTCAAGCACAGAAGATTCCAAGAATTTCCTGTGTCCTGAATTGCCTCAGCATTTGGACTTAAATTCAGAGGAAAATCTACACGGCTTAAGCGAGAGAATTGTAGCGGTTGAAAGCGTTATATTTCTAGCGAAACAGTTTGAGATTTTGCATCCATATTTAGAGTCTATAGTCGCGTCTCATCAGAGGCTAGTCTTAGAGCATTTTAGGGATAATACTCTCGCGAGCGCAATGGACCTTAGAATGCCTGTTTATATGTGCTCTGCTTCAAAAGCTGTAGATGCCAGGATGACTCTGCTAGCAATGTCCCAAGTGCGATGGGATGTTAAGAACGTGGCAGGAGAAAACAGCCCGTACGTCGACGTGATTACCCGGAAAATTCAAGTGTTCGCATTAAGATTGGAGAACATATCGAAGAAGGTGACTCTAAATTTGGAAGTCATAAACTCCGTATGGGCGATGGTGTCGAAATTCATCGTTCATTTGTTGGTTGAAGGCTTTTCTAATGCAACGAAGTGTTCCAATGGTGGAAGAGGTCTCATGCAGTTGGATTATAGGCAGTTATTTGTGAAGATCGAGAAGAATTCGGGTTTAAAACCTGTTCCGTACCAAGACTACGTGGATAGGTATGTGAAGGCGTACTATCTGCCTAGGAATGAGTTGGAGGAGTTCGTCAGGGAGAGGATAGAGTATTCTAACAAACATTTGTTGGCGCTGGTTAGCTGTGCGTGCGAAAATAAGAGGGATAGGCAGGAGTTAACTGCTGTTATAGAAAGGAGGGACTCTTGAGTCGATCCTTGAACTCGGTAACTTCTTACTGCTTCTGCTACCCTGGTGTTTTTTTAACACCAATATCGTAAAATCTCTTATAATGCGGTCAAAATTATGACACGCAGCTTTATAATCTGTAGCAGTTGAATAATTACCTTCATTAAATTATTGATTTCGCTACTATAACGACTTTTGTTGGTTGTCATCGTAGATTTATCTTCGAAAAGTTACTATTTTTCCCCAGTAAAGGAGGATGGTTTTTTTGACACTGCAAAAATGCATCCATCTTTTTCTATCGAGTGTGGTGTATAAAGGGACATCATTATATGCGGGACATATAAGAAGGATCATCTTCAAATATATTTTTAATTTTGTACCGGGCTTGCATCAGTAGTAAGGAGTTAAACGCATTCTTCAAACCTCTCTAACAAATGTTGTTATAAGATTGCAAATGTCATGACACGGCTATGTTACTTAAAGGAAAAATGAGAATGACATAAATAATTGTATGTAAATGAGGGGACAAATATATATGTATATATATAATTGGCACGAGTTACACTTTAAATTATTAAAAATACAATACAAAATTAATATTATATTAAGTTAATATTTGTGTTATGTAAATATCAGTCGCGAGTAATTGAATTTTTTCAGAATGTATCCAAAGGGTACTAAAAAAACCTAGAGATACAAGAGTAAGTACACTATCCGTTTGTCTATTCTACGTTTAAAGGTGTACCTTTAGAGTTCTTGAGTGAGGCGATCACACAGCATGGGTAGGCACCAAAAAGAGATTAGAAACATAAAAATAATCGTGATGAAAGGGGGGGGTCAGAAAAGTCAAAACGTAATTTGTAGATGGCCCCTTATAACTGAGGGTTCACGCGAGGCTAGAACCTCACCAGGGGGGGGGGGTTTATAAAAAATCTCGCGTTTCCTGGGTGAATCCTAACGCATTATTGTCTACATAACGTTTTATCATGTAAGAAAATAATATATGTTTTTGTAAATGATTTTAATGTCAATAGATATAGTAAGATAAATGGGCATAAACAAGACATCGGGCAATCTCAAAGAAAGACATTAGTTGTAGGCGAAATATAATTATTTGTATGTAACAGTATTTTAGAAAGCTTGATAGTGAATAAATATTCTTTAGTCACATATGTTGGTTTTATTTGGGTTACCCTCGGGCATATTTTTTTTGACATAATCAATATTTCGCATAATGCGTTTTATTCTGAACACGTAAACTCTTCAAGATTGTTATAAACAAACCTTACCCAAACCTTATACATTTAACAGGGCCTTAAAAAAATTGTAGTTTCAGAAAAAATGCACATGCAAAATGTCGATTCTGACGAAAAAGTTTCTGCCAGACGGCAAAAAGCGGAGAGGCAGCGGAAACGATATGTCATAGGTTTTGCCTTATTCTACTGGAAGTGTTATTTTTAACCGACTTCCAAAGAAGGAGGAGGTTATATGTTCGATAGTGAAATATTTCTAGGGGGGGCACTCCATACATGTAAACGAAACGAAAAATTTAATATTTTCGGATAATCGCTCCAAAAGTAGCAAAAATTGTGCCCCCCCCCCCCCCTCTATTTTCTAACCGGAATGTCCAAAAAATATGAAATAAATTACAAATATAAAGTTTAATAAATACTTCCAAAGAAAATTGTTCCAAACATGATTGAACATACCGTTTTTAAGTTATTGCCAAAAAACTGCGCTATTCAGCAAAAGGACGTAAGTGCCAGGGAGATACGCTCTTTTGTTAGTGTTTTCTTTTTTCATATCGTGTTTTTTTCATCTGTAGTGCATTTTTTTGTATCATCGGCTGCGGAACCCTACACTGAGCATGGTCCGACATGTTCTTGGCCGGTTTTTCTAAGGGCGTCCAGCGTTGTACGGGAACACGTGATACGGGTTATTTGAAGGCCACTTCATCGAAAAGTATTTCTTAATTTTTTCGTATCAGCGACAAAGCCCTTTGAATAAATTAAAAAATATATATTTTTCGTATTTTAAGCATTATAAAAGGCCTTTTGATCAGGTAAGTTAACACTAGACTTAAGACCTTTTGAAGCATTTTGGAAACTTTTCCGCAATTTGCACATCTGTACGGGTAGCTGAGCATCCAGAAATGGTAACCGGATACTTTTTCCCGACTACGCTAATGAAAAAGGGGGTAATGATTTTTTTCTCCTCTGCGAACGAAGTTTCTAGTTCTACTTCTAAATAAAACAACGAACATTTTTATAAAGTATGTAATAAAAATAATGAAATACACTGTAATTTAGGGTAAGTATACAATAAAACTACATATATCACTGGGACATAATTACTATTACACGAAAAATTGCAGTGACTTTTGAAATAACATTTTTAGCCTAACTACCATGAAGGTCGCTCAGCGACAAAGCCAAATAAATAAATTAAAAAAAAAAAAACTACTATGAAGTATACAGGTAAGGAGGCCAAAACTCATATAGAAACAGCTGAATAAGTGTCCAGCGAGGAAATAATAGTTCCAAATCCGCCCAGAATGGCGCTAGTGTGGCACGTGCGTATGAAATGAGTGTAGCCAGATGTAGCCGTTGCTTCTCAGTTGGTCATATGAACATTTTTATTGAAATGCTACACAATCCCTCGTTCTTCTTTTGATATAAATATTTAACCATGTCTAAAGTTATTTTTCTTGCATTTTTGTTTTTTTTTTGGCATTTTAAGGCAATTTATTTTACACACTTGCTACAGTAGCGCCACCAATTTAAACCCGTTCGTCGGGCACTGGATATACATAGACATTGTTCTCCATACCCCTATACTCCATGCTGAGGACTGATCGAATTTGAAACAAAATAGATACTTTTTCTCCATAAGTTGCATTGGGGTAAT
Source organism: Hedya salicella (assembly GCA_905404275.2). Taxonomy (NCBI): domain Eukaryota; kingdom Metazoa; phylum Arthropoda; class Insecta; order Lepidoptera; family Tortricidae; genus Hedya; species Hedya salicella. The sequence goes on along the minus strand of FR990097.1, from coordinate 48,257,664 downwards.
TTCTAATATTTTTTAATGCAGTGTTAAGCCTGACCAGAAATATATGAGTAATATGACCATGCGCCATGTTGCGGAATTTCATCTGAACTAATTTCTTACACTGGCAATAATTTTAATGATAAGTCAGTGTCACTGTGGCGGTTTATTCAAATAAGAGTGAAGTGTTATATTAAATGACAAATGACTAAAAATGCCCAAAACAATTCACAGTCAAGAGTGGAACATTATTAATAATGTATATAATCAATTGCTGAAGAAAAAACGTACAGGAAATAAAACTATTTCGCTAGAAATCATTTCAAAATTAATACATAACTAAGTAATAAGCTGATAGGTAAACAACTCAAGATGTCATTATAACTGTTGCCATCTAAATCAGAATGATAGCGCCCTTTTGACAATGGTCATATATTTCTGGTTTACCTTTAATAGAGGAGATGCATTATTTTTTCAATGATACAAATCGATCAGAAATGGGTATATGGAGTATAGAGGTAAGGAGAACAATATCAATATATCCAATATGTCCGAGAAAAGGGGTATAATAGGATTCATGCATGTTTTTTTTATCGCTTTTCTCAACTAAATATCAAAATACCGTAAAAAGAAATACGCAAGATATAGGCATTTTAAACTACTAATTAGACAGAGGTCCGACGTGCACTGTTACGTTATAGTTTATAGTGCACTCCGGCCATATAAACTCCATATTAAATTCTGTTTTGCTAGAAAGAGATAAAATAAAATGTTTGATGTCTTATATCTTGGTTATTTTTATAGTTATTCGAAAAAATATTTTTGTCTGCTGCTTGTTACATTAATGAGCTCTTAATAAAGCAAAAATTAAAATTCATGAATATTCCCCATTGGGGACGCCACTGTAGCGAGGGCGTAGAATACATTACCTCTATTTATAACGGGTTAAAATAGAGATTCAAAGTCGGGTATAACGGCTAGGCGTTAAAACGCCCCATTTAAATCAAGCGTCACGCGTGACTCATCTCACAAGAGTATGAGAGTGAGAAGTGTGAAGTTAAAAAGAGCGATTTAAGTGTAATAGTTTTCATACATTTATTCCTCAATTGAAAAACGGGTATCACCTTCTTTTATAGACAAACTTCTCATCGATTTTGATTTCGTCAAAATACGTAATAGAATATTCAGTACTCATATTTTCTTTCCAAATAATATGGTTTCATCGACTATTCATTACAATTTTTTTACAATTATTAGACAACTTGCCAAGGCTTATTATTTGATCGGAAATACATTTCATTGAATATTCAAGTAACAGAATAACATACCGATTTCCATCTTTTCGATGTATTCTTGTGTATGTAATTTTGTGTTGTAATATCAGAAAAACATAAACTTTTCTCTTTTTTGGGCTTAATTTGATATTTCTACGTTTCTTTAACCTTTTGATCGCCACAGACAGCAATTCCCATCAGCGCAAAATCGTGCCCCAGAGGCCAGACTGCAATTCCCGACAGTGAGGTCAGTGAAATAGCGACCTACGTGCATTGGCGTTAGATTCAACTTCGTGTTAGATAACAAGATGACTTGGCGTCGTGAGTTGTAACATTTGCATTTTGGTTTTGGCGTTCAAGTACAATAATTTAATTATGAATCCCAATGCACCTTACAGTCGAGCTTGTTTTAAGCTCCGGTGTGGAAGCAACTCTTAAAAATTGTGACGCATGCGAATTTCGGGCAGTGGTGTGGAAGTTCCTAAAATCTACATCAACGGTAATAGGAATGAAGAATATTCCCTTACATTTAACATTAAAAATATACTTACGTGTTTAGAAAATTAGTATCACGATATCAATAATAAGATTATATGTACTATTTTTTGTTTTTACATTTTGTATTTTATACACATTTATATTATAAAAAATGATAATTTAACAGTTAAAAAAAATTACAAATTTCGTTTATCTATCATTAATTACAAAGGGTATTTTACAAACGGCGACCAGCGACGTTCAGTCTTTTGTTATTGCTCCTAAATTTATATTTAATTTCTAATTTGCCTAAATTTTTGAGAATTTCAGTTATACAGATTTTTGAGGATTTCCTGTGAACGATAACAGAGTTAATGGCCTGCGTATATCTATGTATAGAATTACCCTCACCTCGTATAAACTTTTTAGTCATAATCACCATTTGGCATTATTCATTTTTGGCATAATGCATATTTTTCTGAACACGTAAACTTTTCATGATTGTTATAAAACAAACCTAACATAATGCATTTGCCTGTTAAATTAAAAAAAAAAGTTAAATGCCTTAAAGTCCTAAAAATACTACAGTTTCAGGAAAAAATGCACCATGCCAAATGATGATTATAACAAAAAATTATGCTCGATTAAGGTAAGCGCTATAAGAAAGTTGTTAAAATGAAATAAAAAACCCGGCCAAGTGCAAGTCAGACTCGCGAACCGAGGGTTCGGTACAAATATATGCTAAGACGGCCATATCTATGAAAATCCAGAGTAAGCAGAGCCCTACTCCTAAGCAAAACGTACGCGGTGTGGAGTCATTTTGTATTGGTTAAGTATTAGATGTTAATTTGAACTTGATACCTCCACGCGTTCCTGAGAAAAAGGGTCGGCAGACAGACGGACAACAAAGTGATCCTACAAGTATAAGGGTTCCTTTTGTAGTACGGAACCCTAAAAGTAAACGGACATTAAATTAAACTAGACCAGGAGTCAGCAAACTTTTGAGTTGCGAGAGTCATAAATTAAAATTTCCAAACTATGTAATAAATAAATAAATATTACGGGTCAATTTTACACAAATCGAACTAGTCCCATGGTAAGCTCAATAAAGCTTGTGTTATGGGTACTAGACGATATATTTAATAGATATATTACTTATATACATAGAAAACATCCAAGACTCACCTCACAAAACAAACAAATATTCATTGCTCATCACACAAATATTTGCCCTTACCGGGATTTGAACCCAGGACCTCAGCTTCGCAGGCAACGTTACTCCTACTGAGCCAAACCGGTCGTCAAAAGTCATCTAAGTTTTTAAAGAGCCACGAAAAAATTCTTGCAAACAATAAATAGTACTTTTTGATAAAAATCTAATCTATAGAGCCGCAACTTTACATCCAAAAGGCCGCTGTGGCTCGCGAGCCGCGGGTTACCGACCAGTGAAGAAGACGGATATTAAACTAGTGAATCAGTGAGCGCTGTAGAACTCGCGATTCTCTCAACTAGAGATGCAGCGAATATTCGGCCACTATTCGGTATTCGGCCGCTTTTTTACTATTCGGCAGAACACCGAATAATGGCATACTATTCGGCCGAATACCGAATAGTAAATTAACAAGTTAATTGTCATTTTTCAACGCGCAGCAAGAACATTTTACGTAATTGCGAGTCTCTACAGCAACACAAAAAGCACTAGAAACTCACGCAGTTCACTAATCGCGAGCAAAATTTCGACCGCGCTGACATGAATGAGCGCGTTTTTGGATCATAGTTTGCCTGCAATTAGTGCAAGATGAGGCGTTTTAGGCGCGTATAGAAAAGGATAACATTATACACAAGGATGAGAATAGCGTTCGCATAGCATAGTGTTTTACTTTTCTATACGCGCGTAAAACGCCGCATCTGGACTTGCACTTAGTGACAAGTTACAACCTGCGTTCCGTATTTACTCCACTGTAGGTAAAATTGACGGCCCTTCGGCCGACGGCTACACCGAACATTCGGTATTCGGTATCCGGCCAAACGACTATTCTCTGCACCTCTGCTCTCAGCCCCTAACTCCACCATTTTGACAAAATCCAAAAACCGAATCGACAAAAAATCTATATAATTATCGAACCTACACACAAAACTGCACGAGAATCGGTTGAGGAATGCGACCTGTAGCGAACATCCCGGAAAGACATACAAAAGCATTTTTGCCCAAATCTGAAACGTACGCGCCCCTCGCTACGCTTGCTAGTTCAAAAATCTGTATGAACCATTATTATAATATACTTCGACTGTTACCATCGTGGCCTCGCCTAAGGCTCGGTCGTACAACAATAGGGTACATGCATGAGATTTTGTAATCGCTTTTCTTAACAAAATATAAAAACGATTTCAAAAAGTGAAATTTAAATTAAAATCGGCCAAAAAATACGCTTGATATAGGCATTTCAAACTACTAGTCAGCGATTTGACAGAGAGGTCCGGCATGCACTGTTACGTCACAGTGCACTCCGGCCATATAAACCATATTAAATTCTGTTTTGCTAGAAAGAGATATACTGAAATTCTTGATGGCTTATATCTAGGTTATTTTTATAGTTATTCAAATAAATATTTTTATGTACTGCTTGTTACAAGAATGAGCTTTTAATATAGCAAAAATAAAAAATCATGCTTATTCCCTATTACTTTCTGCCGTGCTATTGCTGTTTTACTAAATAGAACTGACAGGTTTCATTTACATATCTTGGGACTTGGGAGTGAGACATTAAGAGAAGCCTTATAAGGCAACAGGAGTCATGAATTAATTAACCAAGAATATCACACTAATCTCACTAAGGTTTAATAAAGGTTGTAATATTTTTATAAAATAAAACCTTATGTTGTTGATAGGCCAGCCTCCAATACTGCCTCAAAAAATATATGAGACACTTACACCTCTAAATGGTTTCGAAACGTGTTATCTGTTTCCCAAAACACCCGTTTCAAAATAACAGGTTCTTTAAATGACCGTACTCCAAAAGACCCGTTTCTCGTAACATCTGTATGTATGCCAAAATGCCCATTTCTCATAGCATCTATATGCGAAAAGATCCGTTCCTTATGACCCCCGTAAGGAAATCCTGTTTTATTCTTGAAATACAAAGATCCAAATAACGAAAAAATTTCAAGACTCCGACCGAATTAGAACTAGTGCCTTGTGCCTTGCCTGGGCGCACGCTCAACCGGCTTTTCGACGTCAAAATGCAAAAATCTTGTAATAAGTAGTATTTCAAGACGAGAGTATCTTAGTTTGACGACACGTTTGGCTCAGTGGGTTGTACAACGGCCTACGAAGCTCGCGGTCTCGGGTTCGAATCCCGGCCAGGGCAAGTGTTTGTGTGATGAGCACGAATGTTTGTTCCTGGGTCTTGGATGTTTTCTACGTATTTAAGTATTATAATTTATCTGCATATTATGTACCTATATCGACGCCTAGTACCCATAGTACAAGATTTGCTTAGTTTGGGACTAGGTCGATTTGTGTAAGATTGTCCCTAATATTTATTTATTTATATTTATTATAAAACATGAAGATTTTCGTACAAAAACAATAAATCCTATTTTAACTTAATAATAATAACCGTTCAAAGGCTTACAATGTTTGACGGGTACTGATGTTTTGGGAAACTGATATGAAACCAAACGTATTTTTTGGGGTAAACACATTCGAGGAATCGGATTATTTAGGAAACGGTAGGGACGGGAACGGCGGCCGTTTCTAAATTAGGGGTTTTTTGGAAATGGATATCAAATCAAACGTATCTTTTGGGAAAAACTACATTGCAGGGAACACATATACCGGGAAACTTATTAAGGAAACGGTAGGGAGGATGGGAACGGGTGTTTCGAGAACGGATGTTTTGGGAAACGAACCGAACGGTTTGAAAGGCTCTAAATTACCACACTTTACATAAAAGGCCTTAAGTAATGTATGGACTTGTAGTAAATTGCTTCTCATAATTTAAGGTCTCGCGTATTATTTGGATGAATTATATCAAAATTTTTCCAGATCTTAGAAAAGGTATCCTGCAAACCCATTAGTTTCGGTTTGTCTTGTAATAATCCTAAAAAGTTAACAGTTTTGAATGAAAATGCGATAATTATTAACGGATATTAGGACAGAAATTACATTATCACTTTCAATACAAGACCCGCCCACGGACTGTAAACTTTTTATGAACGTAAATAAAATTTCATTTTGGTGACAAGTTTTTATAGCCCACTGTACTTTTCCTTGACCATCCATCTCCCATAGATAGAGACAAGCGTGATCCTAACCAAAGAGTGTTGGGGGGGGGATGGAAGGGATTTATTGGGTAGTCCTGTAGTTAAAATTAATTATGCTACGTTTACAGTTAAATGCTATTCTTAAAATACGCAGCCATATCTATGACCACTTATTTTCACGCTTTCGGCGATTTTTAAATGACCAAAAACTAAAATAAGGAAGGCAATTTGATCACACAGAATTATGACGTCAATAACCTTTTTTTTTGAAACTTGATACTCTTCATAAAAAAGAGCTGATTTGATAGGTCGGGCGGGGGAGTCCTGACCCCTCCCCCGCTCCCGCTTAGGACTGCTACTGGTTAGGGATATGGAGCCCCCTAAATCTCGCCGAGCCCCCAGAAGGAGCAATCCAGGGAGTAATCGGGCAGCTCGTCTAGTTGAAGCCCCTCCCCCAGCACGGCCTCTTCCAGGGGGGCGTGCGAGTTCCGGTGGGCCTCCAACTGGCAGATCTTGGGGAACTTCGCGTCACACTCGTTGCACGAGTATCTGTTATAGAAACATGATTTTTTCAGAAGTCAAATTGAAGTTAATTACACCTACAGTAAGAAGGAAATACTGACAGGCAAGGAAAGGTACAGTAGTACCACGAATATAAGTTACATCGGCAATCTTCGGCCACGCCGACGAGTGCTAACAAGTACCGAATGAAACCGAACGTGTAACCATTTCAATAAAGACCTTGTTGCACTATACGTACGGTACATATGCAATGACAGGTGAACTCGTGCTCTCGCTCATGGCGGCTGACGCGGCGCCAGACAAAAAGGCGGGCGCCGGCGTCGCGCGCTAAATTTTAGCCAATGGGCGTTAAAGATTTTACCCGCGCAAACGCGATGCCTTATAATAGGTTAATCTGTTTTCGAAAAATGCTTTCTGCGCAGGTACATCGTTGTAACTTATATTTGTGGTCCTACTGTAACTTGATGACATTCAGTTGATAAGTCAGTGTCAAAAAAAATATAAATTACTAGAGGGCGCCCGCAACTTCGTTCGCGGAGAAGAAAAATTCATAACCCTTCTTTTTTTCTTCAGCACAGTCGGGTAAAAAGTAGTCTATAACCACCTGGAGATACGCAGCTATCCGTGTACCAAAAATAGTTGAAATCCGTTTAGCCGATTTGGCGTGATGAAGACACAACGACACATACAAAAATACAGAAAAATCCAAAAAATATAATTTTTCTTTTCAGTGACCCCCAAATAGGCCGTTACAATCACTTTTTTGAAAATATCTTGAATGTACAGACATTTCATTTATACAATTTTCTACATCCCACTTAAGTAGGTATATGCAGTTAAATGCTATTTCTGAAAATACGGAAAAAAACATTTGGATACTTATTTTAACCTTTCCACCACCATGTAGAAATATGACGCCATAAGCCTTTTTTCCTTTCAAACTTCATATTTTCTGAGCGTTTTGAAAGTTCATTAAAAGGAACTAAATTGATCTAGTCAAGTTCAAGTACCCTATTCTGATCATTTGTGGGGCCGAATGTAATATTTATCAGAACATTTGTGGGGCCGAATTTGCTAGCTGGGAAGGCATCTTTTGGGCCTCTCAAGCCCTAAGGGGCAGCGGGGACTCCTGTTCGGGACAATTAGGTGCTCTATTGACCAGGATCTTACCAGGGTGTTAGGAGTCACAGAAGTTTTTTCACCGACCAACCATGCTCGAGACACACATCTTGAGAACCCTTATATTTATTACACCAGGTACCAGGATCACATATGTAAGCGCTAGTTAACTCACCTATTTATATGCAAATTGACGTGGAACTTCAAAGCTGTCTTGAAATAGAACTTCTGGCTGCATATGTCGCACTGGTACTTCATCTCGCCATCGCCATGCTTGCTCGCGCGATGCGCGTTCAGTTCCCGCAGGCGCGCGAAAGTGAAGGGGCAGGTGGGACATTTGTGGGGCCGCACTTGAAGGTGCATCGTGCGGACATGCTTCGATCTGTAGGCTGGAGTGTAAACCAACGTTAAGGTGACGTAGGTTCATGGTCTTCTCTCCCTTTAACTGAGCATAAGTGTGAGCGAGATGGAAGTGCGTGCGGAAGCGCGGATATCATGCTTTTAAATTTATTTTTGTGTTTAAATAAATAAAAAAGTAATAGCCGAGTAAAAATATGATATTGCCGATATTTAGAAACAATTTGTTTTTTGTGCATAATTTGTTACGAATGTTCTAAATGTATTTTAGAACTATGTTCGTGATTTCATTCTATCGAGCGAAAGTCAAAAACTCAGGATTCGAATAGCTGTTGTCCCTGAAGAAAGACCTCAATGTTAATTTAATTTATGGCAGCCTTATTATTATCCAAAAAAGCGTTACGATTTTTTTTTAATCCGTTTTCTGAACCTAGGTCACCTTAAGAACCATTTGATGAGATTATTTCTTACTTTCTTATTAGCATCATATCTCATGCTGTGCTCTATTGAGCTAGTTTTTACCAGTATACGATGAGTAACACAAACTTTGATAAAACCATAATGTTATTTTCACGGCAACAAATATAACTGACCTGATGTTTTGAATAGGCACGATGACGGGGTATGAAAAACAAAATTCTAATTAGTCTATCAGTTAAATAATAAAAAGATATTGGACACGTATTTTTGCTATTTCGAAATCTATACTATTATAAAATTGCAAAAATGAAATGTTTGTATGTGTCGTTGTGGCTTCATAACGCTAAATCGGCTAAACGGATGTCACCAATTTTTGGTACACGGGTAGCTGGGTATCTCCACATGGTTATAGGATACTTTTTACCCGACTATGCTAAAGAAAAAAAGAAGGGTTATGACTTCTTCTCCTCCGCGAACGAAGTTGCGGGCGCTCTACTAATAAATAAATACTCAAATGATTCGCATTAAAAGTGACGTCACGCGACATTATGACTCAATGTATTAAATGCGATACATTCTTATGCTTTGATTACGTAATAAAAGAAAAAAACCGTATTCAATATTTTTTTATTAATTTACACGACGGATTTAAAATTTAGTTGTCATCCTTATTATCTTGGCTGGTCAGAAGTAGTAGAAAGCTATAAAAAAACTTAGTTTAGTCATTTGAATTATTTTAGCGGCTCAGGAACTTCTCAGTAAAGCCGTTTTAACTATCTAATCTTTGTGGAACACGTTAATAATCAACATTATCTGAAAGCATTTACCAGGCTAATATAAATCACAAGGAGCTCATAGAATCATCTTGTCACAGTACTGGCGTGTGTAACTAAACTGTCCTGTGTGCTGTTTATAAATCGCAGCCGTTTGAGGTACGTCTTGAAACGCCCGCTCGTCGCACTGACGTCCATTAAATTTATGCCGGTAGCACACCTCCGCCGCGAAACCTCTCAACTATCCGCCCGAGTTGTCCTTTGTAGGGCGCGCGGATTTCTAGCGAACTTGCCTGTTCTAACGCGGAGATTTAACTATGGCGCTGTCTCTGTCGCGCGCTGATCCGCCGATCTGCTCCGATGCCGGCTACATCTCCGCGTTCGTTTCGCCTTTTTGCTTGTTTCGCATTTAGTTTCGCTTCGCTGTCGCAATCGACAAATTTTGGAGGCGAAACATGTAATTTTATTAATATGTCAGTTGAATTTACCGAAAAATGTATTGAGAAGGTCCGTAATAGACCTATAATTTATTTATTAAGTCATCCTGACTATATAAATAACTCGTGGCACAAGTTCTTTGAATCTGTTTTCTCCTAACTTTTCTTTCTTCGTTAATTTCATGCACCCAGATTCTTCGTCTTTTCGAAGTTAAAGACCAGAGCAAAATCTGTTCTTCCTCTGACGATGACGACATTTCACTTAGCTTGCCGCTAACGTACTGGCGGTTTCGCTTACAGCGAACGCGGCGTGTGTGGCCAGGTTTCGCTGCGGAACTCGCGTCGCGGTTTCGCCTTGTCAGTTTCGCGCCGGAGGTGTGCTACCGCCATTAATGCCATCTAAATCCATGCATTGCCATTGTCACTTTACATGGGTCGAGTCAGGGGACTTACCTAATGGACGTTCGTGGAACCAACATTATCCGAAAGTATGTACCAGGGTAACATATATGACAAGGAGCTCACCATATACGTACTTCTTGTCACAGTACTGTGGGGTTACTACGAAACTCAGAAATCGAAGTTCATAACGTGCTTTCCCTCTCGCTCTCATGTTATGTTGTATTTGAGTGAGCGGGATGACGCCATACGAAGTTCAGATTTCTGAGTAGCCCCTCTGGCACGGATACTCACATACCGTTTGAGGCGTAGACAGAGAATACCCTAGACAAGCTGTTGGCGTGTACCTTGCGAGATAGCAGTATTCAATAGGCACATATCCTGGGTTGCCAGGCTTGCAACGACTATCGGCAATGCGCGTTTTTTTAGATTCTTATATACCTATTCGTAAATAGCAAAAAATATTTTTTATAAATGAGCTTTTTTTAATTTTAACTGGAAAACCACCGTGACACTCAGACATATTTAAACTACATTAAAGGTTACTCGCGATTTAAAAAGCCGGCGGCCGGCGGTGTCCACGCGGGCTGAAACATGTCGAGAAGTACTCGGTTTTTTACAACGTGAGTAACCGTTAATATAGTCTAAATATGAGCTGAAAGTGACCATTTTTCCTGTTTATTTTGTTGCAAATACACGATACAACTTATGCATAATATACAATTTTTTTTTTCTATGATATTGAAATAAAAGCCATTTTATAAAAAATATTTTCGTTAAAATTAGTTTTAATACTGCCATCCAGCAACTTCGGATAAAAAGAGGTTTTTCATTTCATTCATTAAGCTTGATTAACAGGCTAATAAGATGACCGTCAAATTAATCATGAACTAATTGTTCGTTACCAATGCTTACCAGGGGTTAATCATGGATATAGGATAAATATGAAATATTTAAATAAAACTATAAAAGTTTACTTGTGTTATCAAAATATATTACAAAATAAATCTACTTAATGTTAACTTTGGTTAGTTTTAGGTTGTTAGTTTAATAAATAAATTTTGATACATGACATTGCACTGTAACTAACGATGTTGTTAAATTATCACAACTCAACAAAACGGGGCTTAATCGCGTATAAATATGTTTTATTTAATTACCTTTCATTGGTAATTCTTCGACGTTTCGGACGTCGCGTTACGTCCATGGTCTCGAAGGAAATATTATACGCGATAAAGCCCCGTTTCGTTGTGTTGTGATAATGAGTGAAGATCGTGTAAGTTTAAATCGATGTTGTTAAAATCTACGTTATGACTATAACGTAGATTTCAACAATATTATTATTCAAATCAAATATAACTGGCTTGTAGGTTTAAAATAAATTAGGGTATTTTTGTTTTTACGCTGACAACACCAAATACTATAATAATCGGCCAAATCACATTACACCCCCTAACTGACAGAAGACATTCTTCGATAGCCTACTTAATTAAAACGGGTTATCCTCAGAAATTATTTGCATTAAAATAGAAATATTTAACACACTTACTAGAAATAACAACTCTAAATATGACAAACTTGTGATGGAAATGTAAATATTTCATTAACACTTAATTTTATTAGTAAAAACAGGCAAAATAAACCACTTACCGGTGAAAGGTTATATTTTCACATTTTCGGGCACTGTGGCTATTACAGCCCAAAATGCAACAATGCACCATTTCACGCTATGTCTCATATATATACACTTAAACACAGACAAGTCACTTTACAATTATATTTCGGAAGAAAACACATATTTTCACTTTATTGTATGGCACCAATCTCGGTGAAACACAAAAATGTCATTGAAAAAAACGTATACGCAGAGTGAGATAGAGAATTTAGATGCCATTCTTTGTTTATACGTGTGTCCGTATAAATGCTTCTCTTTTACTCGTAGTATGCATTTTTTACGTCCCGTCTAGGGTATTCTCTGTCTACGGTTTGAGGTAAGTCTTGAAACGGTTGCTCAACTCACTGACGTCCATTAAATTTAATGCCACCTGAATTCATGGGTTGTTATTTTACCTACTTAAATAAAAACCTACGTCGAATCAGGAGACTTACCACTTTCACCTAATCGATGTTCGTGAAACACAATGATACCAACTTTAACTGGAAGCATGTACCAGGGTATCATAAATCACAAACAGCTCACCAGCCTTCCTGTCACAATACTGGCACGGATACATAACATTGTTGCCATGCGCTGACTGGACATGCCGGAACCGTTTGAGGGGCGTCTTGAAATGCTCGCTCGTCGCACTGACGTCCATTAAATTTAATGCCACCTGATTTAATGAGTCAGGAGACTTACCATTACCACTACCACCTACCAACTACTCTACTACTCTACACTAACCAACATTATCTGAAAACGTGTACCAGGGTAACATAAATCACAAGGAGCTCACCAGCATACGCGAACTTCTTGTCACAGTACTGGCACGGATACTCGATAGTGTTGCCATGCGCTGACTGGACATGCCGGAGTCGTTTGAGGTACGTCTTGAAACGCTCGTCGCACTGTGGACACTTATACGGGTCCGTTTTCGTGTGCACACGCCACATGTGCGCGTTGCGCGTGTTTACGTTTGTGAATTCCTGAAAATAAATAGCATTCATGATAAAAGAACGGACTGGCCCCCTTTCATACCTTAGCGTAGCGTAGCCATTTCGCTTGTCGCATCACCAGTCCCATCTGGCATATTGAAAAAAAAAACGCTGGTTGCTAATATACCTCATTCCCGAAATACCAGATTTTGCAAAATACCACATTCTTGATTTATCACATTACCAATATAGCAAATTTTCAGTAAAGGACATTTTTAAAACGATTTAGGTCCACGAGTACCTTTTTATAACCTGGTGTAACGGGAATGTGGTAACAGTACGTGTGATATATTGATAATCCGATAATTTGCAAAATCTGGTATTTCGGGAATGCGGTATATTAGCAACGAGTGGAAAAAAAATAGACACACAATATTTGTCGCGTGAAGAGTCGCTTATAAATTGGCATATTTACGCAGAGAGCCTAGAATGCGTTGAGAGTACAGTACAACAATATCCTTAGGCGCAGGCTACACAGAAGAGACGTAGGAGGAGGACGCGTCGCAGAAGCGCCGCCCCTTTAATGAATTTTCATACAAAATATATAGAAGCGTCGCGCTGCAAAACAGACAGAAGAGGCGGGGCGAGGACTCGTCGCGGGCGCGACGCTTCTATACATTTTGTATGAAAGGGACGGCGCGTCTGCGCCTCGTCCTCATCCTACGTCACATCTGTGTGGCTTGCGCCTCAGAATGCTGTTAGGGCTGGCCAAAGTTCTGTAGTGCGTCTGGCATGTCCGCTGTGGCCCATACAGATGACTAAACAGATTTCAACTATTTATGGTACACAGGTAGCTAGGTATCCACAGATGGATATAGGATTTTACCCGACTACGCTGAAGACAAAAATAGGGGTAATGACTTTTCTCCTCCGCGAACGAATTTGGATAACGTGTACCTTCTATCTAGTAATGGATATTGATTTATGCCTATTTCCAGCCTATCAGCTGAGTCCGCCATCTTAAGTACCAATAAAAAATGATGGATGAAGATATAGCCCGTTGAAGTTCCCCGCCCACGGCGCCCCCACTCCCAAACTCTGACGCGATTTATCTTTGTCTTTATTTGTTTGATTGACAAAAGAAAAAATACGTGTCCAATATTTTTTGATAATCTAACAGTCGGACTAATTAGAATATTTTTTTTACCCAGGAAACTACCCTATTGTACGTTTCTCACTCTCTCTCTCTCTCTGTGGTATGTGTGTCTCACCTTGTCACAGTGCTTGCAGACCAACGGCCCCTCAACATGCATCTGGTTCCTGTGCATCCTCATCCTCCGCTGGCTGGCGAACACCATCCCGCAGTCCACACACACATAGTCCGGGTAATGCACATTCATGTGAGTGCTGAGGATTTTGGTCGCCTCGAACTTGGCACCACAGAGCTTGCAGTCCAGCTGTCCTGGCTCTAGGGTGAATGGGGGTGGCTTGTTGGCTGGAATTTAGAAATAAATAAATAAATATTACATGACCATAGGCTATTTGACCAATTTTTTATGGTATGTTATAAAACGACTACTTAATAATTGAAATTTTATAAAAACTCCCCGAGATACAACGACGTTAAAAGCACATTTTTGGACTTTCCCAAAAAACACTTCGTACTAAAGCCTACAAGCATGTGACGTCACACGCTCGTATCATGTATAGGGAAAATAAGAACTTTGTACTGCAGCTACGTTAAAACTTGCGTTTATCGAAACGGTTTTATAACAAAAAATACAAAACATTTTATGGGTTATTGGAAGGTATTATTAGTTATTAATATTTACATACTTTAAAAGTGGACTTTCCCACCTAACTTTAAAGACTCATAAAACAAGCTACGCGTAAGGTATCGAACTCAAGATTTTGACGTAGTTTTTTATTTTGCTTTTTTATCAGGATCTTATATAATTTTTTCATTTATTCCCCACTGACAAATACCCTTTTACACAAATCGAACTAGTCGCATGGTTAGCTCAATAAGACATGTATTATGGGTACTAGAATATCTATACTATTATAAGTTGTAAAAATGAAGTCTGTGCATCGAAGATATTAAAAAACAATATTGTAACGGAGATCACCAAATGGAAATATATATGTTTTAGGATTTTTTGTATGTGTCGTTGCGGCTTCATCACGCTAAATCGGCTAAACGGATTTCAACTATTTTTGGTACACGGGTAGCTAGGTATCCACAGATGGTTCTAGGATACTTTTCACCAGATTAGCTGTCCAAAAGAAGGGGTTACAAACGAATAATTTTTTATCACACACATTTTTTACAACGATTTAACAGGTCTGCTCTAGAAATAAAAAAATATTGAAAAGTAAAAAACTATCAGTCTTACCATTACTTGGCTTTCTTGGTTTGATTTTTATAAAGATATTGTCTTTTATATGTACTGAAACCACATTCTCTGTTCCTTCTGTTATATCTTCGTTACTACAACTGTTTCTTGCATTATTTATATTATCTTTTGCCTCTTCATCCACATCAGCCACATCATTAACTACTTCAATTGAATCTTTCTTTTTTACATCTTTCCTTTCTCTTTTCCTTTGTTTAAATTTAGTATCATTTTCAATGTTACCCGGTATGTTTTCTTTCACAACATCGGTATCAATTTTTCTTTTACTTTTTACAACTTTCTTGTTCGCCTCATTCCTGCTTATTATCACATCATTTTCCATATCAATTAC
Source organism: Hedya salicella (assembly GCA_905404275.2). Taxonomy (NCBI): domain Eukaryota; kingdom Metazoa; phylum Arthropoda; class Insecta; order Lepidoptera; family Tortricidae; genus Hedya; species Hedya salicella. The sequence goes on along the minus strand of FR990097.1, from coordinate 48,242,301 downwards.
GTAGGTATCTGGCTGAATTTCTGTGGTATCCTCGACTTCATTGATTTTGTCCAGAGTGTAAGATATTTGACCTGTTTCGGGGTTGATAACTGTGTTGATGTTGTAGTCATTATCAAATTGGTCATCTAAGTGTTCTTCATGAGCAGATTCATTTTCATCTGCATTGGTAGAGATAAAAAAAAATTGATTAGAAAAACATTAAGTTACTCAGAGGTGTACATTTTATATATTTTCCCAATAAATATATGCTGCTTGTGGGAACGCAAATGGCGGCGATGTTGTTCGCAACCCATCACGTCTTGGTGCAAAGAGTGGGCTATGGAGAGCCGCTTTGCTATGTTAAATGTAAAGGGAGGAATGAGTGATAAAATAGATGAAGTATGTCAGATGATGGGTGCGAGAAATATTGATATTCTGTGTGTGAATGAGACAAAGCGAAAGGGTTGTGACAGCACAATTTGAAGAGATTAATGAATGTTGATAAAGCGGCAGTTGTATGCCAGGACCGTAGCAAGTGGAAGGACGTAGTCTCTGCCTACGCCATAATGGAAAAACCGCGTGATTGTATGTATGTTATACACTACATAGTCATACCATTATGTGAACTTAGAATCAAGAATAGTTTATTTAAATATCATATTGTTTTTTAGATGTATTTCTTTAAACAATGTGACATTTGTGGAGATGTCTTGTATGAATACATCTTCACTTTGGTGTAGTTCCGAATAAGATTTGTAAAAAAAAAAGTTCAATTTTTTTTATTTTTCTTATTTCTAGTCCCAATTTAAAGTTACACTTCATGCAGAAACTGGTCAAGTGAGTTATACTCAAACATGAAGGGTTCTATGTAATTATATAATATAACCTACTTAAAAATCATGGGATAAACATGTTGTTTGTGTATGGTTCCCTCCCTAAACCTCACTGTTTTATAATAATAATAATTCTTTATTGTAACTTCAAGGTACATACATTTTAACAATACCCTGACTCTCAAAATAGGTTTCCCTGTGCCTTGAGAGCCAGTTCCTTCCCAATTTAAGTATATAAAAGTTACAATATTAGACTTATATTCATTTAAATAAGTAAATACAACTAGCTAATTAGCAGTGTGTGTGTATGTGTGTGTGTGTGCATATGTGTGTATTCATGATATTACACTCTTTTTGTTTAATTTTAAACTTTTTATTACTTGTTGTTACAGTTTTACACATTTAGTAAACATTTCAAGTAATATGGCTTCTGTGACAGATAGACAATAGGAATATTTAAAATAGTATTGCAGGTGGGACAAGAATATGACAACGTACCTTGCAAAGCCATCAGCCTCCGTAGTGCTACAATTATATCATTTTTGAAGTTATATGCTGTTCCTAGTTTTATAATACAATCAGGGCACATTGCATTAAGACCTAAGTCCTGGGTAATCTGTAAAAAAAGTGATGATGATATGACCTTTGTTTCTCAAACAATCATTTAAAAAAAAACAGGTATCAACAACAAAGACATTAATATATAATGGCAGGCAGGTCAATGATATTGGAATGACCATCCGTTATGATTATAACAAATAATTATAAACTATATGACATTAAGTTTATCATAGCAGCAGTGGTAGTGCATCTGATGTAAAACAAAAACAAACAATATAACCTTTTAACTTAAATAAATCCTACTTGGGACTATGTCAAGTTTTTACATTTACCTCAATATTGAAGCATTTTTTTATTAAATCTACGTACAATTCCTCTTTTTCATCGCTGATATTGTAAGTAGTAAAGATGTTGAAATTGGTACCGGTTTTTAAGCAAACTGAACACTTATCCTCGAGATCCGAAGTCATTATTGCATAAGAAACTTAAAATAAATAAAGTCTTTTATATTTAAAATCACTTATTTTATGAATTAGTTAGCTTATTTATATTTTTGAGCGATTTTGGTTAAAAACCGCTTTATTAAGCTTTATTTATAAAATCATGTGTCACTTTGTGCCACAGAGTACACATACACAGCAGCTTCATCATTTCCATGAGCTTCACAAGTCGGTCAGTGGTGAGAAACAACCGAACGTTTTTAGAAAAATTGTGTTCATTTTTAGTATTAAAAAATAATGTAATGCTTTTCTCAATACTACATATTCTGCTTTTCATTAAAGTTAATATTAAATAAATGCTATTAATTACTACAAAATTAAGTTAATATGCTTACAATATACTTGCATCAGTAGATTATTAGATGTAGAATTAGCCTTAAATATCAAACACACCAGACAAATTGACGAAAAAACGCCTCAACAAGTTGATCGTCTTTTGTCAAACAAATTCAAATCAAATTGCAGAAATGGCCTTTTTAGTTTGCTGCTAAAATAAATAACGTAAAAAAATATGGATGACCACGACTTCGTAGGTTGCATCAGTTGCATGAACACTAACGATTTATTCGACCTATTTGCTCCTTACTCCGACAATGTGGAAACTTATGCAAAATTGTTTGAAACCTGCTTCGATTTAAAGGTGACCATTTATTTTTAAATCCAATTGAAATCTTTTTAGTTTCATATTCACATTGAAACCACGTCATCGTAATTTTATTAATTTAAACAAATCCTCACGTTTATAAAGTTATCATGTTGTGGTGATCAATAAGTTTAAATCAAAACTTATATCCATGTTCTCTTTTAGGTGTTAGATGTTTCCAAATATATTTGTGCCGTTTGCTCACAAAAACTGGAAGAAGCAGTTGTCTTTAAGGAACAGACTCAGAAGAATATAGCCATGCTGCAGAGCATTAAAGGTACTTTTAATTTTTGAATATAAGTAGGCACTCTAGTATATTATTATTATTGCAAGCCTGTTATGTCCCACTGCTGGGCAAAGGCCTGTAGTATATTAATTAAGATAATTTGTACTTTTATCAATACAAAAAAATAATTATAACTTTGATGACACAAAATACAAAAATGTCCTTAGGGCGGATATAACTTATGAAAGGAGAAAATTAAAAGAATGTAGGTATCTATAATATTATTAAGTTGTAAAAATGTATCTATTGAAGTTAAAATTTGTTATTTTGTTACATTTCCATTTTATTATTATTGCAGTGCCCTCACAGGGTTGTGTTGAAACATATTAATAGCTGTAAGATCTTTTGTACACACAAGGCAATGATTAAATGAACTATGATATTTAAAAAAAGTGATAGTGACTATTTGAAGGTCACTGTATTATGTTTGTATCTGTTGTTGTGGGTTTCATCATGCAAAAACAGATAAATAGAATTCAACTATTTTTGGTACATGGCTAGCTGGGCATCCCCAGATTAAGGTTGGTATCTGTCCGGGTTTCCCCGGATTTGTCCTAGTTTGGAGGCTGTCTGGGGGCCGTCTGGGCAGGTTTCTAAAATGTGTCCGGTTAATACCCGGCTTTTTGTATCAGGGAAAACCTTTTTGAACTAAATAAATCTGACAAGTCCGGGGGAAAATGCAATTTCCTCCAAATATTCAGGGTTTTTGAAGTTTTTGTCCGGGTTCGGCTATAATCAGTATATTTTTACTATACATATACTTTTTATTCAAATACACTGAAGCAAAACGAGGGTTATATTTTTAATCTGATGAAGTTGTGGTCACCTTCTTCTATATTTATACTATTATAAAGTTGTAAAAATAAAATGTTTGTATGTGTCATTGTGGCTTTATCTCACTAAATCGGCTAAACGGATTTCAACTATTATTGGTAGACGGGTAGCTGGGTATCTCCAGATGGTTATAGGATACTTTTTACCCGACTATGTTAAGGAAAAAAAGAGGGGTTATGACTTTTTCGCCTTCGCGAACGAAGTTGCGGGCGCCTTCTAGTTTTAATTAAATAAATAACCATCATCATTCCCCTGCCCTTATCCCACTTACGTGGGGTCGGCGCAACATGTTTCTTTCTTCCATTCATCTCTATTATTCGTCATTTCAGCGCTTACTCCTTTCTTTCTCATGTCCTCTCTCACACAATCTATCCATCGCTTTTTTGGCCTACCGATCGCTCTTCGTCCTTGGACACTCATCTCTAACATTCTTCTACCAATATGACGCTCATCCCTCCTCATTACATGCCCATGCCACGCTAACCTACTGCTCCTCATTTGGTCCGTCACGGGTGCTACTTTCAAACTTCCCCTTATATACTCATTTCTAATCCGATCTTTCCTCGTCACTCCACACATCCATCTCAACATTCTCATCTCGGCTGCGTTCACTCTTCTTTCGTCCGTCACTTTCGTTGCCCAACATTCTGATCCATACATTACGACAGGTCTTATGATCACTTTATAGATTTTCCCCTTAAGTTTAAGGGGCATTCTTGGATCACAAGCTGTTCCAGAGACCTGTCGCCATTTCGTCCATCCCGCATTTATTCTATTTTTCACGTCACGGTCTATATGGCCGTCATTTTGGATTAATGACCCGAGATACCGGAAGTCGGAGCAGACTGGTAGGGATACACCATCCAAGGCAATAGGGAAAAACTGGATAAGCCGCTGAAATCGCAGTACAAGTGCTCGGTTTTGGTTCTACTTATTTTTAGGCCCACGTTCTCCAGTCTTTCCTGCCATTTTCCCAGTCTGCTCTGGACCTCAAGAGCATTATCTCCGACAAGAACAAAGTCGTCGGCAAACAGCATACACCACGGTGCTTCCTCCTGTATGTCTGATGTTAGAGCATCCATAAGTAGGAGGAATAAAAACGGGGAACAAATATAGGTATAAAATAAATAACAGGGACCATCATACACAAATCGACTTAGTCCCAAACTAAGCATAGCTTGTACTATGGGTACTATGCGACGATATACATAATATAGGTATATATATATAAATTATAAACATCAAATTTTCATGTTCATCACACTAACACTTGCCCTGGCCGGGATTCGAACCCGGGACTGCCAGCTTCATAGGCCGTTGTACAATCCACTGTGTCATCAAGTATATAAAAGTATGAAAAGCTGTCTAATGAGATGAGAAAGAAGGTAAAAATAAACTGCATCTGTTAAAACTCACGTTTTATTCGATTACTTTACTTAAGATCATACGTCGTTATCGCGGGTACAATTACCAATCAGATAAAGAGCAGATAAAACAGAATGTCTATTTGGTAGAAACGGACGTATTCTGCCTACAGCTACTAAACATCTAAGAAGCTCTTTACATGTGGAGAGTTTTCTCTAGAAAAGATCAATAAAAAATACAGCCGCAAAGGGATATGGGTTTAAACTGTTGTCATATGTTTCCATCTGTTTAGTTAACAAGTTTATACATAGGAAATAAGTAAATTTAATTATCTTTTAACGTGAGATGATATACGCGATATAATCCGTTAAATCGTTTTATTTCAATGAGTAATAATCGCGGAAACAGAAGAAAATATTATATCTTTTAACGTCTTTTTTTAACAATTTTAACAATATATACGTACTTGTGTGAAGATAACTGTTATCGTCTACTAATTAAACGCTTACCTACTTAGAAGAAAGTCTATTTAAAAAATAAGAAAACAACGTGTGTAATTTTTACTAACGTGTATTTTTCACATGTATTATTTGGTTTTCGTAATAGATTACAAAGATTTTTTCTATATTTTCCACAGTCAATTTGCGGCGTCTAGCAGTAAATATCCATTTTAATTACTAAATGATCTATCAACATCAACTGTTGTTGTAGGTGCATACTTGAAACGATGGAAATAATCTAGAGTAGTGTGACAAACTCGTAATGATGATTCAAGTATTATCTCCTTCCCTTGTATCAATTCATTATTTTTTTTTATTATGTCAAATCCAGTATTTTTCTTCAAGACATGTTTCAGCTTTTTAAATATTCTTTTTCCATAGCACTCAAATTTAATTTCGATATATGCTTGTATGTTTTTTGAACGATGGCTAAAATTTCACTGAGAGATAGATTCGGGCACTGCAATTTGTTTATAGTGTCTGGAAGTACCTGAAGATATTTCGCTATAAAATTTAAATCATTCCGAATTTTCGCACTGCGAAATGCTTTTTTTGCCTTTGTGATACATGCTGCGTCAGAATCACGAAATGTGTCCACAACGCCTTTTATTTCCTCGAAATACTTTTTATAGAATGTCGCAGCCTCAATCCACGTTCCCCAGCGAATAATCGTTGGATTTGGAAGTAAGGGTATTCCATTAACCATTTCTTTAAATGTTTTTATTCTTTTTGGCGATTTTCGAAAAACTTTTTTTACATTTGATATTAATTTATTCACTTCTGGAAAAAGAACGCAAACTTGATCAGCAACTCTGTTAAGACCATGAGCCAAACATGTAACATGGAGAAGGTTTGGGTAATTTTTTTTCAATGTTCTACCCGCTTTTTGCATGTACCCTACACCATCAGTTAATAATAACAACACTTTCTCATTTTTATTGTGGTCGAGACCCCACAAATTATCCAGTGCATTTTTAACGGTATCCGTTATACTTATATTGTTAGTTTGTTACAATTTTTTGCTTGACAATACATGTGGAGTTCCGACTGCATCTTCAAGCAATGCACCGACTATCACATTAGCAATTTGACGACCCCTGGCATCTGTTGTTTCATCAACACTCACATAAATAAAAGCGTTTTCTAACTCCTTTTTAATTTTTTGCATTTGTTCGTCGTATATTTGGTTTACGTAATTCTGTCTCAACAAACATTCCGAAGGGACCTCCACAGTTTTTTCGAACTTTCCAGAGACGCAGTTATTGATAAAATTTTTGAATATCGGATTTTCTAACTGAGACCATGGTATATTACAGCTTACCATAAATTTGGTCAATTCCATCCTAAAATCTTTTTTGACGGATGTGTGCTTTTCCGAGTTGAAATGTCGTTCCATAGAAGTTTTTCTCTGGGGGAAACTAACATTGCACTTAGTGCAATATAATTTTGTATCGCGAGCCTGTAATTCAGGATAATCCTTTGTCCACAACTCCACAAATTCATCGCACGTTTTTTTCCTTCGCGGCATTTTAAAAGCACTCGGCAATAAATATATTACACATAGTTATCAGTACGGATAATTGATAATGTACTTACTAACAAATGACAATGTCAAATAGGAAAAATTATTAAAGAGTTTGCATTGCGACTACATAGTTAATCTATTTAAGTTGTATTGGTACTCAAGTCAAGTATGGAGGTTGGGTATTAGAAATACCTAATGTGTGATACATTTTAAACTCGTAGGAGTAGACATAGATGTTCCTCAAAATGAGTTTCGCGTCTGTTATTGCTTGTTTTTCATAATCTTTCTGTACTGTCAAATCGTTTTTGTACCCGCGATAACGACGTATTATGCTTAAGATAAATAGGCAAACAGAAACTATCAATCAGAATCTTTTTAGGGTTCCGTACCAAAAAGGTAAAAAAGGAACCCTTATGGTGCGACTCTGTCTGTCTGTCTGTCTGTCTGTCCGACTATTAGAGCGCCATATCTCAATACCTACTTATGCTATCTATTTGAAATTTGGAATATTTATAAACATGGTCAGCCCATATGTATTGTAAAATATAACTATTTTTTTTTATTGTGCTTAAATTTCGTTTTATCAAGGAAAATGTGGAAAAAAATACCATTCCCCCCACTTTATCTCCGAAGTTTACCAAACGAAAAATCTGGAATTTTCTAGAATTATGTAATTTACTATGAATATTATAACAATACATCTATCTGTCTTACTTTTTTTTAATCGCCAAAAATAATTGAATAACCCGGTTTGGTTAAGTTTGCCCCTCATTTGTATGTGACGCCATATAAACCCCAGAGGCAAACTTAACTCAAGCGGTAAGTTAAGTCGGAATAAGTGAAAGTTTGTACGGAACCCTCTGTGCGCGAGTCAGACTCGCACTGGGCCGGTTTTATTAAAATTTCCCTCCGTCGCATCTGACAACTCCATTATTTTTCTCTTCCTCTACTTTTTAATTCGTCGTTGCCAGGTCAGAGCGTAAGGTTAACCATAGAGGTGGGCAGTAAGGAGGCTGGCTGGCTGGCTGACTGGCGAGGCTGGCAAGGCAGGGTTTTAGGTCAGAGCACTCGCATCATCCTGAGTTATGTGACTGAATAAGACAAGAAGAAGTTGATTAACCCTTCAAATTTATAATTAAGAGGATAAGCAAGGTGTATTTTTTAATTGTAACATACACAGCTTAGGAGGTGATTACAGTGGTGTCCCAAGTAGCACACAAGGTGTATTAGAGCTTGGCTGCATTTTTTTTTATGACATAGGAGGCAAACGAGCAGAGGGGTCGCCTGGTCTGCTGCTCTGCGGCGGCGCCGCCATTATAAAAATCAATGAATGATGTACTTCGAAGGTACACCATGTTACATATGATCTTTATGGCTGTACCTATTCGGAGAACGAAATAATGACCATTGTTTGCGCCACGCAGAACTCATAGATAGGAATCATATTAGCTATTTTTTTCTTATGGAAATTGATGTACCAGACGTAATTTTGGTGGGGGGAAATATGCGCCCAAACCTCAAAATCATCCTGAAGGCGATAAAAATTATTTTGAAGACGCGTATCGAGCGGCCTGAATGCACCGAAAGAGATGTCCTGATGAGGGGCTCAGTCCGATACCGTGTGTTAACTGGAATTCTTTAATGTTTCCATTTTCAGATGAAGAATACCTTGACGAGTCTATTCTAGAAGAGGCAGAGCTTGTGTCCCAGGGTGTGGAGTCTCAAGAGTTGGCTATCAAGAATGACTCCGAGAATGGAGAAGAGAATGAACTAGATGGTGAGATAGTACATTACATCCCGGCTAGAATGACTAGCCGCGGTGGCATAGCTAATCGTAGGCGAAGTGGGCCCCGCCTACGGCCCCGTACTAAATGGGGCCTCGCGCGAAGCCCCCTTCTGTATGGTGAACATTATCTTGAAAGAAAAAGGGCCCCGCTGATGACTGAGCCCACGTCTAGATTAGTCCACGCTACACCACTGACTAGCCGCGATATCGCTTGTTGAACAGTGGCTGATTGCTTCAGTGGTGGTCCGAAGGGGGGGTGTTCACAGGTGTTATGCCCCCCCCCCCCCCCAACCCCACCACGTACCATACCCCCCACCAGGGGTGGATCGTGAATTTGTTGGGCTCTTGGCTACTACTGCTTATTAAGTAGGCCCCACTTGAAAACTACTTGATTCTTTCTTTTTGTTTTAATTTTTTTTTTAAGTTCACAATAACATCTACATTCTATGGGGCTTGCGCTTTTTTGTTCATGGGGCCCAATAGCACTTAAGAAGATAGAAAATTTATGAATGGCTATATCCATACTAATATTATAAATGCGAAAGTGTTTCTGTCTGTCTGTCTGTTACCTCTTCACGCTTAAACCGCTGAACCGATTTGGATGAAATTTGATATGTAGATAGTTGGAGTCCCGGGGAAGGACATAGGCTACTTTTTATCCTGGAACAATACCCGTATCCGCGATAAACGAATTTAAGGCGGACGAAGTCGCGGGCAGAAGCTAGGAATTAATAAAAGATTTGACTTATTTTAACAATTATCATAACACAACAAAACGGGGCTTAATCGCGTATAAATATGATTTATTGAATTACCTTTCGTTGGTAATTCTCCAACGTTTCCGACGTCGCGTTACGTCCATGGTCTCGAAGGAACTGGAGCGGCGTATCAACGCGCTTGGTGTTGTGTTGTGACAATTAGTGAAGATCGTGTAAGTTTTAATCAATATTATTTTAACAATTGTTGGTACAAGCCTAGCGGGAAAGCCAATGATTATAGGTACTTCCTACCCCACTAATGCTAAAGCAAACCATAGACTTGACTTTATTATCCGGGAACGAAGCTGGGTTGTCTATAAGTACTATTATATACTTGTAAAAATGAAATGTCTGTACATCTATACTATTATAAAGTTGTAAAAATGAAATGTTTGTATGTGTCGTTGCGGCTTCATCACGCTGAATCGGCTAAACGGATTTCAATTATTTTTGGTACACGGGTAGCTGGATACCTCCAGATGGTTATAGAGAAAAAAAAAAAGAGGGTTAATGACTTTTTCTCCTCCGCGAACGAAGTAGTGAGCGCCTTCTAGTTGAAGATATTTTCAACAACATTTTTGTATCGGACTATGTCACTGAAGCGATTTTTTTAAAATATTTTTATGTGTCGTTGTGGCTTCATCATGCCAAATCGGCTAAACAGGTCTCACTTTTATCGGTACTAGGGTAGCTGGGTATCCACGTATGATGGATATAGGATACTTTTTACCCAACTACGCTGATGATGATAAACAAAAGAGGGCTTATGACTTGTTCTACTCCGAAGTTGCGAGCACCTTCTAGTACTTACATATCTTCTATACATCTAATCTTCTCCTTCTATCTATCTATACATATAATAAAGCTGAAGAGGGACGAAAGTCTGTACATGGAAGATATTCGAAAAAAAATGGCCGGGGATACTTAAAATCGATAACAGAACACGTTCCAACAGTTTTTAGAATTTTTGACTGTTTATCTGTTTGTCTGTTTATTTGTACGCGCATCACGTGAAAACGGCTGAACAGATTTCGATGCTAACTAATCGGTCGAAAAAATCCCCGGCCAGGTTATAGGCTATAAAAATACAACCCTTAAAAGAGAGGGGGTAGCCACTACATTTGATTGAGTTAAGTTTGCAGCTGAATCTTATCGCGCTACTTAGGAAGGAGGTGCAAACTTCTCTGAAACATGTGTTACGAGCCCACGAGTATCGAGTGCCTTGCTAAACTAACAGGTGGCGCTAAAATTAATACTTTTTTGCCAAATCCATACTCATATTATAAATACGAAAGTGTGTCTGTCTGTCTGTCTGTTACCTCTTCACGCTTAAACCGTTGAACCGATTTAAATGAAATTTGGTATGGTGATAGTTTGAGGCCCGGGTTTGAGGCTACTTTTTATCCCGGAAAAATACCCTTACCCGCGATAAACGAATTTATGGCGGACGAAGTCGCGGGCAGAAGCTAGTACATATCTATATCAGAAGTGATACTAAGTACCCATTTGTTTTTATTCCTATTGATTCCACCACCCAACCTACAGTCCCTACTCTTTCCCCTCCCCCTCGATACAGGAGAGATGGATGAAGAGTACGCCATCCAAGCCCTGGACGAGACGACCTGCATCTACTGCGATCTGCAGCTATCTGATGCCTCCGAGGTAAGGACTTATAGTGGGAATCCTTTTTCCATTATTATTTTACCTGAGATCAAAGCCATTGAGGCCAAAGATACACAGAGGTCGTGCCTAGTGATAACTAGATTATGTTCGAAAATTTCAAGCCACGTACGTAAAGTTGCGATAGCTCAGTTGGTCAAAGAACTTCTGCGTTAAAGAGGTCCCAGGTTCAAATTCTGAGGGGTTAAATTACCACGAAACTCAAAAATACAAGTTGGTAATGCCGCGCTTAGCGTTGAAAATGTCGGAAAAAAATCGGGAATTTATTAAATTTTATTTTCGGATTTTTAAAGTAAAAAAAAAACAATAAGAAATTAATCCGACTTATAAGCGTATTGACACAACTGTCACAACTGAACTGAACTGACACCGATGTCAATGGCAAAGTAAGTCTATAATCATTCACGTACCCACCAGTAAGTATTAAGAAAAATAACCGATTGAAACCTGTTTAAATCGTTTTTCGGAAAAATGTAAGCGGAAAATGTCATGGTTTTTTGCCTAAATACGAAAAAAAAAAACGAGCCGTTTGAAAAGAAACGGGTTTTTTCTGGAAATGTTGAACGCTAAACACGCTCATGTTATGCTGTATTTGACTGAGCGGGATGGCGCCATACGAACTTCGGATTTCGGAGTAGCTCCTCTATTTGCAATTTAGTAAGTCGCATAGATTTTTTCTTTATAATCGAACTTTGTTATAATATTCATTTGAAAGCCATTTTCTTTATTGTCAACTAAAGCCACGATTGTTTACATTAAAGTGATGCCACTTTATGCAAACACTTGTCACGTAAAGGGCAACTTTATATTTAAGGCAAGATGGTTTACATTAAAATAAAGGCCTCTAGAAGTATTAACAACATAGGAACGATGAGGATTTTATAAAATGGAATGATCACCAGGTCGCATTTCGGCTTGGTGGCACGAAAAAAGGTCTACGTCTATATAGTAGTGTGCAAAATAATAGCAGTGAAGCGGGATTTGCAGAATCAAGATGTAAATGTGGCTTAAGATTTTAGTTATAATCGTGGTATGAGTTAACAATAAAGTGTATTCAGGTTCGAAGACAGAAATGTAATAACCTTTAGCCGCCCAAAGGGCTATTAAAAGGCCTTCTCCTATTCAATAAACTTTGAGTCATTTTCTATAAGAATAGAGTTGCATTAGCTTTTAGTCGTTCGATTTTAACACAAAAGCAATATAACCGAATTTACTGCATTTTTAATTCTAATTCCACTGCCAAATTTCTTTATATGGCGGGAGGCTCGAAAATAAAGACACTTTTAAGACACTGTTATTTATACGGAATGTACTTTTCGAAATTTGTTGATTTTTTTGCCTAATTTAGAAATATTATTTGATTCAGTGGCCAGTACAAACAGTCCTTGGGTACATAGATTCTCTTTAGTGGCAGTATTTGGCATTTGTCTTATTTTAAAAACTACTTACCATGGTACGGTCAAGGAATTTAATTTGTGTACCCTTTCGTACCTTGTCATAGTGACATTGATATGGAATCTCTACCGGCTTTCATATTGATTTTGACTGTGACAAGGTACGAAATGGTATATAAATTAAATTCCTTGACCGTACATACATACTGTTATTATATTGCACATAGTTATAGCTTGACAAGTTCTTTCGTGATACTCCCATGGTCTGCGGGCGACGGGGCGGGAAAGACAGCGGGCATACCCGCCGGTATGAAGCGTGCGCGCGGCGGAGGACACTTCTTACTCGCCCCCGCTGCCACAAGCGAGCACTGCCCAAAAAAGAAGATCAATGCATTTGGAAAATTACTAAGGGTCTTCTATTCTTTGCTTCGCGGCCTCCAGACCCCTGTTTATTGTCAAGGTGGAGGAACACGTGCGCTCAGTCCACGGCCTGGAGCCACGCACGGGACTGCGGCTGCAAGAGTGCACGCTGTGCGGGGCCACGCTGACGCATGACGTGGCTGACCACATCAACAGGCGAGTTGTGAAGGGGCACTTGATTACGGAAGATCCCACTGGGATGAAGTGTATCTGTAGCAGCGGCGTGGCGTCCATACAACTCGATTCCCACTGAGTTATCCATTTTCAGACAGCTGACTATAGTATTTGAAGAAAAAACGAGCCAAATTAGCTCTGGCTTATTATCTATATGTCTGACGTCACGCCACTGATCTGTAGGTAGCCCTAATAGTAAGATTACACCACTCCCAGACACGGCGTGTATTGTCAGGAGGTTCCTCTCTGCGGCCCTATCCATCGGTAGCTTTAGTCCTGCGGTACTCAGTGCACTGTAACCAGAGCAGTGCACTGTGTGTGGTCACAGTGACTCACACATGAACAGGCGAGTTCTGGAACACGTGCGCTCAGCGCGGTATGTAGCCACAGCAGTGCGCTGTGTGGTCCTACACGCTGACGCACGACGTTGCGGACCACATCAACAGGCGAGTTGAGAAGGGACACTTGATTACACGAGAGATCCCAGTGGGATGAAGTGTATCTGTAGGTAACTTTAACAATAAGATTACACCATTCCTAGACACGGCGTTTATTATCAGGAGGTTCTTCTCTGCGGCCCTATCCACGGGTATCTTTAGCCCTGCGTGAGCTCAGTGCTGTATGTAGCCACATCAGTGTGCGTTGTGCGGGGCCACGCAGACCCACGACGTGGAAACATCAACAGGCGTGGTGTGGGGACACGTGCGCTCAGCGCGGTATGGGACCACATCAACAGGCGAGTCTTGAGGGGTTCAGTGTGGTTCCACTGACGTGACTTTTATAGTTCCACAATCATTATTTGATTATGTACTACTTCTCTAAGAACGAATTCAATGTCAAGAGTCGCGACAATGAAGAGCTGATAACCAGGCCAACAAAAGCCATCTAGGGTGAAATACAGAAGAGATTGGCTGGGGATGCGGCCTCGAGCACTGTTCAGAGCAGCTTGTAATATAGTAAGTATTCCAGAGATGATCACCACTACTGGTGATGACGTAAGAATAATTTTAGTTATTTTCACTCTAGGTGCATATAATATTATTTTGTAATACCCGTGTTCTTCCCTCAGATGCCACGGTGCGAGTGCCGCGGTGGACAATCGCCGGTTCCCGTGCCACTTCTGCGAAAATGTTTACACGAGCAGGAAGGCCTGCTACACGCACTTGCGGATGAAACACGGCCGTGAGTATAGCGCACGACGCAGTACTAGCTGTGCCCCTCAGGTCCCGTGCTGACGACGTACACGAGCAGGGGCGGCTCGTAAGTTTGTGGGGCCCTGGACTAATACTGCTATGTAAGTGAGTGGGCCCCACTTAAATTATTGAAGTAGTTCGATCGTTTTTTTACTTCAATTGTCTTCAATGAGGGCTGGGGGCCCTTTGTATACTGAGGCCCTGGGCTGCAGCCCAAATAGCCTTTAAGAGTCCCCAGCAAGCTCGGCCGAATTTCACCTTCCCCCCATACAAACGGAGTTTCGTTCTCATTTTAAACTACGTGTTGGATTGTAACGAAACTTTGCATATACAACGACATGAAGTGTCTCTAGGCTTAAAATTAGTTTATATGGCTCCAGTTTATAAAACAAACGGAATACAGCAAAAACAAGTTATGTAGGAAAAACTTAATTTCGCTGTATTTTTTTTCTATGGTATCTGAAGGTACATAAACTAATTACAGGCCTGCATATACCTTAACTTATTCTAAGTGCAAAGTTTCAGAGCAAACTAGCTAGTTCGTTTTAAAATGAGAGCGTAACGTTTGTATGGAGAACCGATCTTACTGGGGACTCTTAAGTAGATCCGCCCCTGTACACGAGCTGGCGATACCTGAGTATGAAGCACGGCTGTGATTAAAGCGCACGTGCCCGCAGTAGGTAGGTATAATGCGCGGCATGTAAGTAAAACCTGCGCAGAAGTCGATTTTAGAGTCTCATCTGAGGTGAGGGCGGGGCGGGGGCAGACGCACTGCAAGTATCCATAGCAACGAGGCGGCGGGGCGGGGGGTTGGGTGCCTGCGCAGTAGCGGGGCCATTTTGGTTTGACTTACGTGCCGCAGATTATTCTTAGGTTTCCTAAAGAATGAAACTCTCAGATAAGGGCGTGTTACGGCAGATTTCATATCCGTGATACAAATATAAATTGCATTGTACGTCTTTTTCTATAAATTTTAAAATCTTAAAATTGTGATATTTTGGAATTACAAATTATTCAACCGGAAACGGGGGCTGCTATATTTTTGTCCGTACAAGACTATGCATACAAGAAATTATATTAAAAATTAAACCATAATCTTAAAATTTAAATTTGGCGTGTTTGGATCCCTTTCTCTAAACGCCGCTAACACTTTCGTTAAAGACTGTTTACTCGCAGACCGCTAGCCAACCACATGTTCCAGAGGACAATTCCCATTAGTTCTGTAGACCTGTGACGTCATACACACATTAAACTTTAAAAAATCTTCCGTATTCTATAGAACTATTAGGAATTGACCTCTCCCATCACTTTGTTATGGTAAAATATACCCACCAAAAAATTCTGTAAAATACGAGCCAAGTCTCGATGGAGCTGCTTGTTTATCTCTAAAAAGTAATGAAATCTAGACAAAGTCGCGTCGATAAACAAGCAGCTCCATCGAGACTTGGCTAGTTTTTTACAGAATGTTTTTGGTGGGATTTCACTTCTTTTTGTAGACACGTGGGCATAGACCTTCGATTTTTGACATCAAATGAAACGGCCCACCAAGTTGAATATTTTTTGTAATGGCGGTATGTCGATCTCTAAGAGTTTGGTTGGGCTCTTGTGTTTTCTAATCAGGGTCACCAGGTACTCCAGATCTTCGATTATCCTGGTTTTATAGTTTTCACTTTATGTGGCCATTAAACCCTAACTCTGTACCAAATTTGAGCTCTCTGAGTTTATGGGAAGTACTAGTTCTATTCTGATGATCATGAGTGAGTGAGTGTCATAAATGCGAAACTTTGCTTTCACTTAACTTCGGAACTAAATGACCTACAGACTTGAAATTTTGGATTTTAAGTATGTGATTATAGCTTACTGGGTGACGAAAATTTCTGCGTTCTGGTCTTATCCAGAGGTTCTCAAATAGGGGCCTGAAAATGCGGCGAAATGGTTCCAGTAAAGGATGGTACGGCAGTGTTTGCTTCGCGCTCGACTTGGCGGGGGCACTGCCGTGCCCCCTGAACTAAAAACCGGCCAAGTGCGAGTCGGACTCGCGCACCGAGGGTTCCGTAAGAAATATCCGCTACAAACGGCCGTATCTATGCCAATACAGTGTTAGCAGAGCCCTACTCCTAAGCAAGATGTACGCTGTGTTCGGTGTTTTTTTTTAAATAATAATACTTTATTTGGTGAAAAACAACATACACAATAGTTACAAGTTTTGAGCCCTCCTTGTAGGTATGTGTACACCTGTGTCAGCAGGACTCGCTCTTCCTGAGGTGGTATGTACAATTTGCTTTTAATTTCCCACTAATTATTATACAGATTATTCATAATGAACTACTTAACTATATAATATTTTCTTCTGTTTCCGCGATTATTACTCATTGAAATAAAACAATTTAACGGATTATATCGCGTATATTATCTCATTTTAGTTCCCGACGTTTCGGAAGCTTTCCAGCTTTCCATGGTCACGGGAGGACTGAGAAAAGATGTATTTTCCTCTGTCAAAGTTACAATTTGTGCAAACTACCCATTTTTTGAAAAAACACAAATAAAGGTGTACATACATGCCAGATGGGCCTAAGCTGTAAAGACAGTTAGTACACCTATTACACCGACGGTGCTTGATATACACATAGCAGATGTCAAGCACCGTCGGTCTGCAGTCTGTGAACATGTCATTGACAAACCAAACCACTCAATTAAGTTTGATAAACCTTCTATCCTTGCCAAAGAAAAAAGATATTTTCCCAGGATGCTACGTGAGGCTATTGAGATTAAAAAGCATCCTAATTTCAATAGAGAAGATGGATTGTCACTACCACCAGCTTGGGATCCTGTAATACATCTCATCAAGGAACAAGCGAGACACAGGACTGCAAAACCTTAATTTCCGAACGGTGTAAAATATCTTATCTGTTTAAAAGTAGTTTAATAGTTTCTGTTTTTTTTTTTAATATTATAATTAGTAATGAGGTAGCCTGGGAGTTTTTCTTTGCAGCGTTTCTTTTCTCCTCAGTACGCCTCATTTGTGAAATGCTGCTTGTTAAATTATTAGAATAAAATAATTAAGCCCTTCTGGCACATGTGTAACTGTCTTTACAGCTTAGGCCCATCTGGCATGTATGTACACCTTTATTTGTGTTTTTTCAAAAAATGGGTAGTTTGCACAAATTGTAACTTTGACAGAGGAAAATACATCTTTTCTCAGTCCACCCGTGACCATGGAAAGCTGGAAAGCTTCCGAAACGTCGGGAACTAAAATGAGATAATATACGCGATACAATCCGTTAAATTGTTTTATTTCAATACTTAACTATATTTCTAAACACGTATGCGTAAGGGTGTGTAGTTGTGTGTGTGCAGGCCTCTGTGTGATCGTGGTAACATTATTTCTCAGTTATTAATAACTACATTTATAAGCTATAAGTGTTTAATTGATATTTAAATTTAGTATTAACGTTAGTTTAGTTTAATATTTTCAGATTTAGCAGGGAAAAGATTGCAGATATTTTTGTGACTTACATTCATTTTGTATCCTATGTTTTTAAAAATACAATAAACTTTATATTGGTTACTGACAATTATAGTTTTTTTTAGTATTTGTTGTTATAGCGGCAACAGAAATACATCATCTGTGAAAATTTCAACTGTTTAGCTATTACGGTTCGTGAGATACAGCCTGGTGACAGACGGACAGCGGAGTCTTAGTAAAAGGGCCCGTTTCAACCTTTGGGTACGGAACTCTAAAAATTAGTTACAACTTTGCAAGCGTGACACAGTATGTAAATGTTACGATTGAATGCAATGATTAGCTGTTTACGAACTAATACGGTTATTTTTATCCCAATAGTCTTACCGCCATACCAGGTGTTGCGGAGTTTATTTTTATTTTTGCACTAATTCAATTACTTTTTTTTAGTGAAACTCAGCAACGATCAGACCCCGAAATACACGCCCCGCGAGCGGAAGAAGTGCCACATCTGTGAACGGGACTTCAGCCAGAAGCAGATCCTCAACAAGCATCTCTGGAAGGCCCACGGCTACGAGGCGAGTACACTTTTATGACTGTCACTGTGAAACTGTCACCTTGTATGGGGAAATTAAGAACTTTGTTTTGAAAATTAAAACTTGCGTTTGTCGAAACAGTTTCGTAACAAAACCACCATACACTTCATGGGTTATTCAATGTCATTATTGGTTTTAATTATTTTCATACTTTAAAAATGGACTTTGCCACCCAATTAAAGGCTCATAAAATAAGCTACACGATTTAAGCTACAAGATATCGAACAAAAAACTTTTTTTTGGACTTCTATCAAGAAACGACTATTTTGCATCATTTTTTTTATTTGGATAGAGACAACATCTCTATTGTATGTTGTCCGACGTTTTGAAAATTAAAACTGGCTGATTTGATAAAATAAAATAATAATAAATAAATAAATATCAGGGACAATCTTACACAAATCGACCCAGTTCCAAACTAAGGAAAGCTTGTACTATGGGTACTAGGCGACGATATACATAATATATAGATAAATTATAATACTTAAAAATACATAGAAAACATCCAAGACCCAGGAACTAGCATTCGTGCTCATCACACAAACACTTGCCCTGGCCGGGATTCGAACTCGGGACCGCTAGCTTCGTAGGCCGCTGTACAACCCACTGAGCCAAACGTGTCGTGATCTGGCAACAATCGGAAGTATTGGAGATTAAATACGTATTTTGCTATACACAGGTAGCAAAACGCAAAGCGTTCCAATGTCCGCTGTGCCCGAATCGTGTGAGCTACGGCGCTCAGTTTAGCCGTCATCTTCTCACTGAGCACCGCGTGAGAGAGCATGTTGAAAGACTTCACCTACATTCGATGGACGGTAAGCTTCTACAAAATCCTGATACCCTGGTATATGGTACCTTACTCAAAACGTTGCAATTTCGCTATTAGCCTTCCTTAAATGATGTTATTATAGTTTTAGTTACATTGAATATATAGCATAGCATCACACCTGTCCATGGACAGTCAGTAAACTCCTAGACAGTCATGCTAGCCTGGTACCTAACGTAAGATGTAGGTACGTGTCGATTTAAGGGGTCATAAGGCACAGTGCTATAATCAAGTGCGCGTTCAGTTCAGTCCCCATGTTTTCACTGAGCACCTTGTGAGAGTGAGAGAGAGCATGTTGAAAGACTCCACCTGCATTCCATGGACGGCAAGCTTCTAGACAGTCCTGATAGCCTGGTACCTTACTCGACTTGAAATATTCGTGCATGTTTACTATGTTGTTAGCCTTCCATAAATTATGTTAGCCTGGTATTTCTAGTTATCTTGAAAAGTGTTTTTAAGTTATTTATTAAAAGGAGGTAGAAAAAAAAGCTAGTCGTAACTCCGTAACATACCCGAATAGGGTACATGTATGAAATTTTTTAGCATCTTTTTTAACTAAATATCAAAATACCGTAAAAACTATTTCAAAATGTGAAATTAAAATTAAAATCGGCCAAGAAATACGCGTAATATAGGCATTTTAAACTACTAATTAGACAGAGGTCCGATATGCACTGTTACGTCACAGGTGCACTCCGGCCATATAAACTACATATTAAATTGTGTTTTGCAAGAAAAAGATAGAATGAAATGTTTGATGGCTTATATCTGGGTTATTTTTATAGCTATTCGAAAAATTATTGTTGTCTAATGTTTGTTACATGAATGAGCTTTTAGTAAAGCAAAAATTAAAATTTATGCATATTCCCTATTACATATACCACCTAAAAGGTCAGACTTACTAATAGTAGAATTGACAAGGGGCTGAAATAATACATTATGACGTCATTACGTGTGTGAGAACTGTAAAGGAATTTCATACAAAATTGAAAGCCTAAACCGGGTTTTTTTTTTTTTAATTTAAACATGGCGTCTGTGTTCATGAACAGGCTATAAATAGCTGTTTTTTTTCTAGTGGCTGAATGGTTATCGGATCAAAAATATCCGCGGTAATGCCTATTACACACGAACTGATATTAAGAATACAAATCTGTATAATTCAAAGTATTGATCAATAAATTTATACTTTACATTTATACAGTTTTTGAGCTATTGCCTAGTGCACATTTTCACATTGTATTTTTCCATCTGTAGTGCATTTTTCTGTATGAACGGTTGCGGAACCCTACACTGAGCATGGTCCGACATGCTCTTGGTCGGTTTTTCCTTTTCAATGACGGCGAGTTCTTTATACTTATGTAAGAAACTTTTTGGCAGTTATACGGCACAGAGGGGTTACTCCGAATCTCGAAATTAGCTCTCATGTTAAACTGTATTTGAATGAGAGATGGCGCGATACGAACTTCGAATTACAGAGTAGCCCCTCAGGTTATAATTGAATATCTTTCAGTCGCCATCCCACTGAGAACCTACATTCCATTCCATGGACTGTAAGCTTCTAGAGAGTCGTGATAGCCTGGTACCTAAGACGTGTGGTTGTACGTTGGCTTACTTTACCTTATTCCATAGCTTTTAGAGTTGAGATAGCTTCATAACGTTGGTAGCTGGAACTCAAGTTCAAGGTCAGATTACTCAGCATGGTATACTATAACAAAATTATTCATAGTGCTCGGCTGTTTATTGCTGTCCCTATCTCACTCGCACCTGTCATGTTTAAGGCGCCATACATACAGTCCGAGAGAAAACGTTGCAATCACTCCTTAACTAATATGTTAGCCTAGTAGTTATCGATGATAGTGGATCTATACCCTAGGTTGGTACTTGACGTAGGATCCCGTTATGGGACACTAGAAGGCGCCCGCAACTTCGTTTGCGGAGGAGCAAAAGTCATAACCCCTCTTTTTTTTTCTTTAGCCTAGTCTGGTAAAAAGTATCCTATAACCATCTGGAGATATCCAGCTACCCATATACCAAAAATAGTTAAAATGCGTTTAGCTGATTTTGCGTGATGAAGCCATAACGACACATACAAACATTTTATTTTACAATTTTATAATAGTATAGTTAGTTAATATTTTCTTCTGTTTCCGCGATTATTACTCATTGAAATAAAACAATTTAACGGATTATATCGCGTATATTATCTCATTTTAGTTCCCGACGTTTCGGAAGCTTTCCAGCTTTCCATGGTCACGGGAGGACATGGATCTAAAATGAGATAATATACGCGATATAATCCGTTAAATTGTTTTATTTCAATGAGTATAGTTAGTTGTGTGGATTTAGGTACCATAAATACCGTGAAAAAAATGTGGACAGACGTCATCTGCGGTAATTTAATTTACATACGGCGTTCTATGTCAGTACCTATCCAATATAAAATGACCGAACACCGCGTACATTTTGCCTAGGATTAGGGCTCTGCTAACACTGGATTTTCATAAATACGGCCGTTTGTAGCGCATATTTTGTACGGAACCCTCGGTTGGTCGGTTTTTGTAAAAGTAATAAGTTACAACTTAATTTAATGGAGTGGGTGATTTACTCATCTACTTCTAAGCCTCCCTTAAATTATGTTAGCCTGGTATTTGGTTATAGTAAATGGATTACTGTATTGTTTTTTTGTATAAAGCTATTTTAATAGGGCTCAGAGTGTTGTGTGCTTTTTGCAGAATTCATGTTATTCAAGAGCGCCATCCAGGAGGAGACCAAGTACCGCTTCCGCAAGACCACGGCCAGCAAACAGACCATCGAGGGCGTCCGCTCCCACTACATGTGCAGCCAGTCCGGGGTTTACGTATGCCAGGTGTGTACCATGTCACATTAAAAAATCAATAAAAAGACTTCCAGACGATCACCGCTGCGATGAACCGGTTCGCTACAACCAAATATCATAATAACATGTTCGTAAAGTAGCCAAATCATTAGTAGGCCAATGTA
The DNA here is from genome assembly GCA_905404275.2 of Hedya salicella. Taxonomy (NCBI): domain Eukaryota; kingdom Metazoa; phylum Arthropoda; class Insecta; order Lepidoptera; family Tortricidae; genus Hedya; species Hedya salicella. The sequence continues at coordinate 48,219,985 of FR990097.1, read as the reverse complement.
TATTTTTATAATAAGTTACCAGATGATGTTTTTAAATTACCTTTTCCAGCTCTCAAAAAGTACTTAAAATAGTCTCTAATGGCAAAGGCATATTATAGGGTAGAGGACTATTTAACAGACAAAAATGCACGGCCCAAAACAGAAACCAAATAATTTACTTTTACCGGGACACGGTTCTTATAAGTTGGCATATGAAACGTACTTAAGTTGTTTTAAATAAAAAAACATATTCTGACTTATTTCTACATTTATGTCAAATGTTCAAAAGTACCTAAAATTCAATAAATATTTATTTATTGAATATACTTGATTGTGCTTTACTTTTCTATGTTTACAGTCATACTTTCCAGGATCCATCTGAATGCTGATGGTTGAATTTGTGTGAATTTGTTTTATCCAGGGTAAAGGGAAACGGCCGGCCCCGGAACGGCAGATCTACAAGACAGGCAAGGCATGCCCCGCGCACATGATAGTGACGGAGACCACGGACGGCGTGCTCGTCACCTTCCACAAGACACACGTCGGTCACGGTCGTAAGTAACGTCATACAGATCTACAAGACAGGCAGGCGTGTCCCGCACATGATAGTGACGGAGACCACGGACGGCGTGCTCGTCACCTTCCACAAGACACACGTCGGTCACGGTCGTAAGTACCGTCATACAGACCTACAAGACAGGCAGGCGTGTCCCGCACATGATAGTGACGGAGACCACGGACGGCGTGCTCGTCACCTTCCACAAGACACACGTCGGTCACGGTCGTAAGTAACGTCATACAGATCTACAAGACAGGCAGGCGTGTCCCGCACATGATAGTGACGGAGACCACGGACGGCGTGCTCGTCACCTTCCACAAGACACACGTCGGTCACGGACGTAAGTAACGTCATACAGATCTACAAGACAGGCAGACGTGTCCCGCACATGATAGTGACGGAATATTTAAATTATTACCTGTCTGTGTGTATTTTTATTAGGGATAATAACATTCAAGTAAGAGAGGATTTCTTGTGGCGGTTCCAAGCACTATTTGCTAAAAGACCCTTTGAGATATACGGGTCGTTTTAAAAAAAACTGTACCTACATAGGGCTTACCTAAAAAGCACTTAATAATGTACATTATAAAAATTGACTTTTTTCCTTCTAGTTTCATAAATCTCATTCGTTTAAGCGTATATATTTAGTAGTAATGCAAAACTTCACCCCTCCAATATTCACTACATATATTTAATCGTTTCCAGCCTGTCCGTACTACAAACCCCGCGAAACCAAGAGACCGAAAACGGAAACGGTATCAGCGCTATCGATACTAGAGCCGGAATCGAAACCCGAGCCAGTACTACAGCTGGAGAAGTCCGAGGAGGTGGCCGCATGGATCTGCGACTCGTGCGGCATGGATTTCATGGACGCCAACAAGTTTAGAGAACACGTAGCTACGCATGGACTTGTGTTGTTCCCGTGCGAGTACTGCGAGAACGTGAGTCCCTCCAATGTTTCTGCTAGCCTAGTACTCGCGACATTCTAATGTCTTCAAATCGTGGTGAATTAATGTGGTTAGCTAAAACGCCTTATTTTACTTTGATCGCCTGGTACTCGAGGAGATAACGGCTGATTTGCATAAGGTAAGTCACGAACGACAGGACTCTGGATACAAGAAGTTCGTTCAGATCAGGAAAAAAGGACTGATAATGTGAGACTCTTCGATGTTTCTGCTAGCCTAGTACTCGCGACCTTCTAATGTCTTCAGATCGTGGTGGATTATGGTGGTAAGTAGCTAAACGTCTTCTTCCACTTTGAGCGCCTGGTACTCGAGGAGACAAATGCTGAGTTACCATAAGGTGGAGTCTAGTAATAACTCTTAATGGCTTCTAACAGCCTGGTGACCATGTCACAGTCTAGGCCTTTAGAAAACCAATATTATTTGTCACTTAAACGACAGGAGTATTGGGATACAAGATCGTTCAGATCAGGAAAAAGGACTGAAAATGTGAGTCTCTTTGGTATTTCTGGTACCCTAGTTAGTACTCACGGCGTTCTAGTCCTTGGCGTATTTTTCCGGTGGCCCATTAGGAAACATTTATTATTATTAACCTATTTTCGTTTCCAGGTATTTCAAAATCTAGAAGCATGGTCCAGACATCTAAGAATTGAGCACAACGTCCTGTTGTTTTAAGTGAAAAATTATGCTTTAGAATAAGAATATTGGTTTTATTTTGTTGTTCGCATGGGTTGTTGTTTGTTGTATTTATTTTGTTCGTAGACCAAAATAATATTAAAATGATTTAATATGAAATAAAGCTAGCGAAAAATATTACCTAGTGTTTTCTTTAATCCAATTTTTTTGCAACATTATTCGTCAAAATTTGTTAGCAGTGGTAACATTGATTACCATCAAATTGTTACCACTGCTAGCAACTGGGAATTATCTGTTACCAATGGTAACTAGGTACCTACTGGGAATGAAAATTCTCAGCTGTTACCATTAAAGCTAGTGATTAGGTAGTGATTTTTTCCAGTAGTTTCCACTGGTAACAGATGGGGAAAATGTTACTACTGAGAATAAAATTGCTAACTGTTGCCACTAAAATAAATTTAGTAATTTAGGTTGTAAAAGGGATTTTTTGTTTTTTGAAACTACTCAGACAAAAAATCCCAGGAGATAAAACCAATTCACAAGTCAGAGTTACCACTGGTAACAGACGGGAAAAGGAATCCAATCAGTAGTAACAAGTTGGTGGGAATTGCTATCTATCTATATCGTCTTTTTCTTAAACTCAAGAATGATTTAAAAGCTAAAATAAATAAAACATTTCTTATTGATTGAGCATTTTATTTGATCAACTTATCCACATTTTTTTATTATAAAACCTTAGTCAACGAAAACTCTAAGTACGTAAATAAAGCTTCTATTATTACATTTTGGAAGAATAGCGAGAGCCGTCTGACCGTCGCACTTCGGTTAAGTTAAAAACCGTTTTTCCTATTTCGTAACTCTTGGGACTTTCGAACTTATGAATGCATTGCTGCAGAAAAATACTAATAATTATTATTCATTCTGAGATCCTTATATAACCATGTGTAACGTGAAGTGTTTGCATGAAATAAATACAATTATGAATGATGACCGGCATTAGAAAATATTGCATAGAAATAAAACCAGCTCATTTTTTCATATTCTATTTTTGTGCGTCTTAGGAAATAATGACTGTTTTGACTGTAGAAAAATCCCCATTTAAAACCACACTACAATATTATACCGTTCATAAATTATAATTCATTGATTATATGGGAACTAGCATTGATCTATCAATCAATGCTTTCTATTTCGAGTGTAGAAATATCTTATTTATATATTAAATGAAGCACAAACTTATCTACAATTTTGGCAGAAAAATAATGGATAGTTAGCATTGTTACGGTTGCCTTACGTGGCTTACAATCATATGGTCACGATGGACATGTTAGACACCAATGCCACCACCCTCGAAAAGTAACTAGCTATAAACTATTATGTCGCTGAAGAAACGCGCAATATATATAGATCCTGTATCAATAAAAGAAATACATAATATTAAGCTGATCAGTGGCATGGTAGCGTGAACTGTTTGTTCAGCTTGATTTTTTACTGACACTGCTACTATCGTAGTACGATTGCTTGGTTAGGACGCATAAAGTCCCACTCGTAGAATGTCCCTTCGTCCCTTTCGCGAAATGTCCCTTTCCTAAATGTCCCTTACGCAAAATGACCCTTCCGCAAAACGTCCCTTCACATAAAGTCCCGTTCACAAAACGTCCCTTTCGCAAAATGACCTAAGGGGCTATAGCCTAACCCACTCGCAATCGCAATTGTTTTCATTTTGAAAATTGAAGGCTTGTCTGTATACAAAATGAAAATATAACCTAAAGTGGCTGATAGACGGGTGAGTAAATACGCGTACTTAAAGCTCGCCAACTGTTTTCGCCTGTGTTTTCCTTCAAAAGTTCGCGTACTTAGGGTGACACACGGGCGAGTAAGTTCGCCGAGCCATAAGTACGGCGTACTTACTCGCCCGTCTGTCACCCCTTTAACCTAACCTTGCTCAATTTTGAAGCCGGCTGCGATTGTGAGTGCGTTAGACAATAGTGAAGCCGTTCGCAAAATGTTACTTTCTTAAAATGTTCCCTATAATAGCTTAGTTATAAAAATAAAAAAAAGTAATTAAACTTTTCCTTAGTAACATTTTAGGGACATTTTGCGAATGGGTCATTTCGCAGACGGGACGTTTTGCGAAATGGGCGTTATGCAGTAGGGACTTTCAGCGAAAGGGGCTTTCTCAGAAGGGACGTTTTGCTAAAGGAGTGGGACCTTTTGAGAAAGGGACGTTTTGCGAATGGGGTATTTTACATAAGGGACCATTTGCATAGAAGACGTTTTGCGAATGGGACGCAATTTTGGTGGAGGGACATTCTGCGAGTGGGACTTTATGCGTCCTAACCGATTGTTTGTCGGTGCTATCGCTTATCGCTGTCGCGATTAACACGTTCCGAACGTGCTCCTTAACACGTTCAATGTCCTCGGACAAACTGATTTGAGAGTGTCATTAAGTCTAAATGCGCATCTAGTGTGGAGAAGTGACTCCACAGTCGACGCATGGACTCCTAATGACTCACCATTGGAGGCACCCGAACAGGCAACGCGTTAAGAGGGTGATAACCGTACCGAACGTCCAACCAGGAATAGTGACATTAGAGGGTTGGATAAATGTAAACATGATATAGGTTGGAAAAATGCTAAGAAACTATTGATTGCAGCCACATATGGCGACCGGAACAACGTAATTTTCTTTTAAACTGTCAACGATTCACGATATGTTAGTCAGTTATTGCCTCTTATTCGGTTTCATGTCAACTGTACAAACATCTATGAAAAAATATATATTTAAAAGATCCTTAACATATTTTTGGTTATCTATGCTTAAGTTTGGATGGACAATTTTGAAGCGATTCTAAAATACACAATTTCATTTTAAAGTACTTAATAACACTAGAGAGATATTATATGTACATAACTTTAAGATCACAAGAATTTACAAACTATTCTAGGGCCCATAGTGGTAACAAAGTTATTCTAGCAACAAACGAGAATTTAATATTTTTTTCATATTTGGTTCAGTAATTTTGTTGAAGTTAGAATTTTGAGCTGACTCAAAGGTGCGGTAGGTATAAAACAGTGAGCATCACAGCTGATATCCAATTAACTTTGATTTCTAATGTAGTTTGTACGTATAACAACATCTCATGAAAACGATGTTACCACTACATATCGAACTTTAGCATTTGTGCAGATACTCTACAATATTACACTCTATATAAATAAGGTGTACAAAAAGTTTTAAAACTACTTAACCTTAACAAACAATAAAATCAACACTTTATTTGATCCACGAATGTTATCTTTAACAATAATATCATTATGAAAACACGCAGATCGATTGACATAAGAAAATGAATATAAGGCAAGTTCTAAGATGCCGTTTGTGGAATTTATTACTATTTCTTGTTTTAAATACACAGAGGACGAATCGACCAATAAGTATATTTTTGCACATGTGCTCTCAAAAATATTTAGGAACCACCCTGCGCTAGATTCATTTATTTGTCATTGCCAGATTCGTACCTTTTCCGCATGACAATCAAACTAGGTTTTTTTTTCATTGTATTAATTACCCAATAGGACCATTTCATTGTCGCTAAACTAATTATTATTATTATTATTATTATGACAATATTATTGAGAATAACGACACAAATTATAGTTTGTCGTTTTTTTCTATAAAAAGGCTTAAATTTTTTATCCATTTTCCAATTTTCTTACTATTACCGTGTATTATTTCTACTAGTATAAGGTCAAAAAGATTTAAATATATTCATTTTTACACAAAAAAACTATTATTTACTACAAACAATGTGTGGTGAAAATATTCCTTGCCGATAGTTTCAAGCAGACTGTCAAATTCACAAGCTATGACTAGATTCTAAGAGACTATACGAAAATAATAAATAACTTCAGTTGCTTCTACAGTCATTAGAGAAAAGTGAGGACTTGTCTAAATATTGACAAGGAATCACCACCAATATGCCATTACAAACGAAAACATTTAAGAGAGGCGAAATACTAAGTTATCGATTGGCTGACATCTGAAGATATTCGAAAAACCTTTTAGAGCGGTATTTTTATCGAGCTTTCACAGTTATAAGCTAGTTAGAGAGAGAAAATAGCCGAAGGGCCTGACTAATTATCAAAAGTAAGTATACATATTTGTAGTTACAAGTTTTCGTGCAGCTTTTAATAGAATGTTCTTAACTGTACGATATATTGGTGTGATGTAAATACAGTAAGCATCAAATAGTCTGTAACAGCCAAACCGCCAATTTATCGTCACACATATTTGTGCCTATGGTGAGTAATAGAGACGTGTTACGATATATTTGGGGCTTTGGAGGTTGCAAACTATTTGATGCTGATTGTACCTCACACTGCACTTAATTTGTTTGATTAGAAGAACCGCTTCGATACATTTTTAGCACGCTAAACAAATAGTTACTTAGAAGTGTCATAAATGGACTGCAAGTTTCATCTGGTGACATAATAGCTTCGATGTATGGCTTGTCTTGATACGAGGTTGTCTTCAGAGGTGCACCAACCTGGCAGACGGGATGTTAGATGAGGAGGCCTGCCTCGTCGTTCGCCTCAGTGATGCGATGAGAAAACACGAAGTTATATCTGAAAATAAAAGAACAGGTTAACAAAACAGTATTCTCTTCGGTTTCCGGATTATCCACTCATAAAGATAGAATAAGTTAAACGTATATTAACTATCTCAATTGAGTCCCTGAAGTTACGGAATCTTTAGACGGAGAAAAAAACTAGAGAAAGATTGTATTTCTCAAAAAAGTTTGCACGCATTGTCACTTTTACAGAGAAAAGTATATTTTTTCTTCTAATTTTAAATATTATCAGCTAAAATGTCATGACTTAATTTTTTAGGTTTCACAGAAACATGTCTGAGGAAAGATGCATATCATCAAATTTGCTGGTAAAAGGCTTCCTTTAAGGATCTGCTCGAAAACAGTTCTTGTTCTACATGCACCAAACGTATTCCCGCGATCCTCAAGATTGCCGGTCTACATTGTAAGGAGCTCGCACGCAGCGTCTTCTAATTTGACGCCGCCACTCGGGAAACTGTCTACTCCAGAGGCCGTCGATCCTCAACTGCCTCATCACACAAAGTCTCATCAATTGCTGGTTAATTCTAGAATATACCTGTTCATTCGGAAGCCTTGCGGCAGTTGGGGCAAGTCTGCTGCTCCGCCAGCCAGGGCGCCAGGCACGCCGAGTGGAAGTTGTGCGAGCACGGCAGACTCGTCAGGTCCTGGTCTTTGAGCATGATCTCGAAGCAGATAGAACACTCCTCCAGGGACCAGGAACGTTCGCGGCTGAATAATTGGATTAAAACAATCGAAAATTCAAGAGATCTTTTAAAAGCGCCTAGCAATGTAAACTACAAATATTGCGAAGGCATTTTATTTTACTGCACTTTAAGTTTAACGAAATTTTAATTAAAAAATGCCACAGATAAGTGCAGTGCAACGCTTACATCAAATCTGGGATTAATAAGTGTGTAGCAAATGTATAGGGAAGTGAAATATCGGTCTATGACAGTATGAGTAAATTCATAACTAAGGAGGTTCTTAAATGACTAGTGTGCAAGCAACAGCAAAGCGTGATAAAACTTTTTTTTTCCAAATTAACTAATAATAGTTAAAGAAGGTCAACACGTACATGCTTTAAGAAAATTCAGGCCACTACTTACAAAACTATGAAAAATCTTATTCCTCTTTACACTAGGTAGAGCACTCCATCGCATTGTCGTCACCCCTATGGGCACGATCGTAAAATATTTTACGTTGCTTCTACCTATATAAAGCTACTTACTTCATACATTCTTAATTAATAATTCAAGACAGTAAACTAACATGCATAACAAACTACAAACTCAGTACAGTCATGTATAAAACTATATACCTATAAATATTTCGAAACTTATATTTTGGAGCAAGGTTCGAAATTTTATACATGACCGTACTACGATACTGATCAACATGCGCGTCAATATCAAAAACAAACCGTCAGAGAGATCTTTTTACTTATAACATATTTTTGTGCCGATCATTTGTAAACTTGCGACTACAATAGTGAACACCCTAAAAAAACTTCCGCTCCTTTTTGTCTAATATAAAATGATAGATGAGTTATCTACCGCAATAGACTAGTTATCATGAAATATCAGCTTTAAGCTTTATCTATAAATCAAGTAAGCATGACTAAAATTAAATACAAAACTTGTAATAGATTATTAGGCACTATTCAAATAGAGTTATTTCAAAACAATCTTACAATTTCTGTGCGTTTAAAAACTTTATATGTTCTTCTTCGGACCTGAAATAAATAAAAACCATAGTCCAGCTGTAAACATCATGATACAATGATACACTTCACCTCAAATTTCATGGAAAACACTGAAGTGTTAGGTCGAGTATATACTACAACATAGATTTTTTTAAATATTTAGTATGCTTATTAACGTGCTTGAGTTTGACACATTAAATTACATAAAAAAATACGGCTAAGTAAAATATATTTGGACGACCGGTTTGGCTCAATGGGAGTAACGTTGCCTGCGAAGCTAAGGTCCTGGGTTCAAATCCAGGTAAGGGCAAATATTTGTGTGATGAGCATAAATATTTGTTCCTGAGTCTTGGATGTTTTCTATGTATATAAGTAATATATCTATTAAATATATCGTCGTCTAGTACCCCATAACACAAGCCTTATTGAGCTTACCATGGGACTAGTTCGATTTGTGTAAAATTGTCCCGTAATATCTATTTTATTTTTATTTTTTATTTAAATATTAGAAAAATCTATGTACCTGGGGGAAAATGTTAAACCCAAACTTTTTAACTCGTAGTGCATATGTAAATTAACCTTTTGAGCGCCCAGTGTGTTGATTTGATGGGAAATTATGCGCCACGCGCCAACCAATAAACCAAATGTACGATACCTTATAGCGGTAAATGGCGTCGTTGTCGTCGTAGTCTTTGGCGCTCAAAGGGTCAAATACCATTTTTAAGTTACAATCGCAATTAAACTATATGCCGGCTATGTTTTTGAAAATAAACTTTATGTATAAGGCAGGAAACAAATGTGTGAGTCTAAATCTGGAATAGGGAATATGCATGAATTTTTATTTTTGCTTTAAAAAAAGCTCATGTAACAAAGAGTAGACAAAAATATTGTTTTGAATAACTATAAATATAACCAAGATATAAGCCGTCAAAAATTTTATTCTCTCTCTTTCTAGCAAAACAGAATTTAATATGGAGTTTATATGGCCGGAGTGCACTATGACGTAACAGTACATGTCGGACCTCTGTCAAATCGCTGTCTAATTACTAGTTTAAAATGCCTATATCATGCGTATTTATTGGCCGATTTTAATTTCACTTTTTGAAATCGTTTTTATGGTATTTTGATATTTTGTTAAGAAAAGCGATAAAAAAATTCACGCATGTACCCTATTATTCCCTACCTCTACACCATACGGACATTCACACTGTTATCATTGTATTAGTTCTGAAACATTCAAACATTGCTTACAACGCCTGCGCTCTTAAAATGTCCCGGTGTTCTTGTTCTGATCTGTAAATAACAAATAAAAACAAGATCTATTAATATATATGTATGTAAAAAATGTATGTCTCTGTAAACTATACTTTGCCCTAACTTATTGCTACCACAAATAATTCGAAACATTTTCGGTTTCGTAACTAGCTTATCGTTTTACCCATATCGTAACTATACGACTTAGTATAATAATAAGTCGTATAGATACGATAAGTATATATATACGTACGACAATACAACACGACAAGCGACGATACGTAGTATAGTCGCATTTTAGCGATAAGACCGCCTGTTGTTTACCATTTCTGATACTGTTTTAGATTTAGGTTTCTGATGTTATTTTCTTTTGGTGTGCAATAAAGAGTACTTATTATTATTATTATTATTATTATTAACAGCTCCGCATCTGCGTAGCAAAATCTTGCAAAGAGCATAAGAGACAAACTGTATCAAATCAAGCGATAAGTACGTCACAGTCAATTTTCGCTTTTAAAAATACTAGTTTTGCCAATTCCGGATTACCTAAGTAGCGGCCCTTCGTCGATATCTACGTAAATCAAGGTATTTATAACATGGTAACAAACACTTGGTGATCAACCGAATTCTCTAGTTTGAAACTTAATTTTCAAAGGTCAGGTGCCACTTTACTAAATACGCAAAACTAAACAGCCATTGAGTAAGCCATGTTACAATGATATAAGGTATTCTCTTCCCGTGATTAAACATGGCCACGTCATCAGTTCGATAATGTCAAGTATGTGTCTAAAAAAATTACTCTAACAGAGTGCGATTTTTTCACTTATTTATTTTGTACAGTTTGTTTTAATAGACGCATAACGACGATGCAGTTAAAAACTAGGCTAGGCAGAAATTAAACTACTGATTACGATTAAACTACTGAAAACGCTTGTTAACAATACACAATCTCACCGGCCACGGGAAGAGAAATACCCTGTCCTAGAACGCCCCGATTTGGTGTACTTAATAAGAAAGAAACTAACTTACATTTTGATCCGACGTTCGCTAGGTCTCGGGCTGAAAAGCGTCCCAAACCTTCCGATCACCATCCTCATGGGTGACGCAGCATACCACTCCTGGCTCGGCACTTCCATCGAGGAACCCGTCACGTCCCAATCATCTGACATGTCCGAGAACGACCCATCTGGTATCACGTCGATGTAAGAATCATCGGTATCGGAACCGGTTTCTGAATCCGAACTGGTGTCTGAGTGGATACTGGTATCAGTGGTCGTGGTCTCCGAGATGGTGGTGTACGAGTCTTCAAGCGATGTGGTGGAGTTCCCGCACTGGTTTTCCATGCTTGTGTCGGATTCGTCGAAAATTAAGTTACTATGAAATGAGATGAGGTGAAGGTGATTATGGTGCTGGTTACCATACAGGAAACATTTCCCCACTTATGTAACTCTATTGCTAAATTCCTATTTAGCAATAGAGAACTGAATTTTATGACTAAATTGTAATAATTAATCCGTCATGTAGATTATATCTAAAGCTGTATGTTTATGTATCTTCATTAAAACAGATGTTTCAATACAAATTGTGATTCAGTTGTCCTAGAAACTTGAAATTTGATATGAAGGCAGCTCTTATAGCACAACTCTCAAAATAAATATGAAAATCTTATTTTTTTATGTTTGTCTGTCTATGTCAGTAACAAATATAAGCTGCTGCTAACACTGGATTTTCATAGATCTGGCCGATTTACGATATTCGTGATTTTTAAGGGCCTACTTCGTCATCTGTAAATCACGCCCCAAACGCGGAGCCAGCCAATAAGCATGATTTGTAATAAGGGACGCATTTATTGCTCGCGCGCATCAAAGAAAAAGAAAGCTAATACACTACATGCTTGGGGTTTTTGGCGTAAGCGCCAGATGTAAAAGTACCATGAAATCGAAGATATTATTATGTTTTGTTAATATTTAAGTTAATCACTTGAAAGATAAAGGCAAGAATGACATTTTAACATAGTTTAGCCGTTTATTAATCTGTCGTTTGTACAAACTAGACAAAAAACGGGAAATGAAGACGCCTTTTTGGATAACTTTTCTATCGAGGAAATTTTCATTAAACATGTTTCCGCGTTAATCACTGAATAGGTTATATAGTCAAGAAACACATATCTCAAAACCAGCCTGTTTTATATACTAGATTTGACAAAAAATGCGCTACAAAATAGCTTAAATTTTCGATGCATCCCCTTAAGAGCCCTTTTGTGTGTCCACCAGCGCCACTCGTAAATAATTGATTATTTAAATTTGACGATAGATTACTGTATTTTGTATTTCAGTACCTTTTGAATACAATAAACTAGTTTTTTTCGTTGCTGGATTCGTCGATCTATGAGCTCAAAAATAAAACGGCCGTTTAGCTTAGGACGCATAGATTGCCGAATAAAAAGATCTAAAAAATGAAAAAAAATTCAAGACTCCTAGCTAACATATGGCAACTTTAAAGTTCGCTCTGTTAGGGTGAAAATTTAGTTCCATAAATGCTCACCATGGCGCTGACAGCAGAAAAGCCGGTGAAAATGCAAAATATAAAAAAAAAAGAACTTGTATCAAATAGTGACAACATTTGAAGACAAGCTGACTGATCTCTGTAGCTCGGCAGAGCTTGGCAGAGCGCGCGCCCCGGCCAGGCACAAGGCACTGGTTCAAATCCAGTCGGAGTCTTGAAATTTTTTAATTATTTAGATTGTTGTATTTAGAAGAAAAAAGTATTATATTTTGACTTGCCTTTATGGAATCCAAGACCTAGTGTACCTACTGTGTGGCTCTCAGACAATAATGAGGCAGTGGTTGTATGGTGACATCATACATGTATGATATAATACTTCTCTTTGGTTTCCCTATTCTTTCGTCATTTAATTGTTAAATGACTACCTATATCTATACTATAATAATGTTGTAAAAACGAAATGTGTATATTGAAATAAAACAATTTAACGGATTATATAGCGTATATTATCTCATTTTAGTTCCCGACGTTTCGGAAGCTTTCCAGCTTTCCATGGTCACGGGTGGACTCCATTGTTTTATTTCAATCAAATGAAATATGTGTGTTAAAGATATTTAAAAAAAATTGCGATACCGGATTATTTGAGGTCACTGAATCGAAAAATACTTTTTTTAGATTTTTTGTGTTATACATACATATATGTATGTGTCTCTGTCTTCATCGTGTCAAAACGGCAGGATGGATTTCAACCATTTATATTAAGTGGGTAACTGGTTATTCACGCGTTCTCATTCTTCTCTGCGAACGAAAAGGGGGGTCCTTTTAGTATAGTATACATATATATGGCTATATAAAACCTTGAATTGAATAAATAAATCATTTTCCCATTAACATGTTCGCTGCCAATGACACAATGTTTGTGATAAATAGTAAAGGAAAATAAATATTATTTTACAACAACAGATTTATTTTGTGCTACTAGGAAATTTTATACATACCTTATACAGCCTCGTTGAAAATTTTCCTAGAATTATTAGAATACAAAAATCCTAACCCTCTTTTTCCTACAGGTAGTTGAGTAAAAAGTATCCTATAACCATATGTAGATGCCCAGCTACCCGTGTACCAAAAAAAGTTGAAATCCATTTAGCCGTTTAGCCATGACGGAGCAACAACAACACATACGAACATCTATACTATTATAAAGTTGTAAAAATGAACTGTCTGTACATTAAAGATATTTAAAAATATGATTGTAACAGATTACTTGGTCTCTCTAACAGGTCTATGGATCGAAAAAAAAAAATTAGGATTTTTTTATACGTTTGTGTTGAATTTTCAATCAGGTGATTTGCTGACTGATGGGTCGAAACTAAAATTTTGTATACAAAATGTTTGTATTTTATTTTATGAATGATGGGTTTAACCTGAGTCTCACTTTATGGAGAATCCAGAAGATGATTATTCACTCTTGCCTTAAAATCAAAAAAATAAACCAAAGTATGGGAAAGACCAAACATGAACTGAAAATGCTTCTGATGACTCACATGACTGTTACCTTACAATTCACAGCATAAAATCATTGTATTTGATAATATACTTTTTTATAATAATATTGTCTGTCAATTTTTTACATTAATTTAACAGTTGTTCTACTCACACTGTACAACTGCACAACTTTGTAAGAGCTAACATTAGAAAAAAAATATGCAAGGAAAGAGAAATCAAAATATAGGGTAGACGAAGAATTCACACGTAGATCTTTACTACTACGTTTACTTAAGTATTTGTAATGTTATTTACGCTTAAACTACTAAAAATCGAGGCGATTGAGTAATACTATTAAAATTAGATAACGATATAATTACCATAATAATGAAACAACATATGGAAATCATGCTTGAATGCGAAAGCGCAGCATGTGTAAAATAGACCTTATGCAATTACTTACAAGGCATGAGGTTGCTCGCAAGCCCAGCCTGTGGTGGAACCTTCTCCATCGGGATTCTCTGGTCTCTTGCTGAGGAAGTAGTACAGCGCAGCTCCAACACCCACGCCTAAGGCCGCGGCCGCCAAGCCCAGACCGCGGCTTGGACAGGTGTTCTTCTTCCGATCTTCCTCGCGCGTACTCATCTTTATTTCGTTATTGCGTTTCTGTGGTCACCTTGTGAAAATATTTTCGTTTTGGTATTTGAGTTGTTTGACGTTGACAGTTAGTGTTGTCCGAGTGTTGTTACTTGTTAGTAAATCGTAGTGGTATGAAATCAAAATCGATCGATTGTGTTTGTTTCTATATAATATTGCAAAAAATACTGATTTTGAAAGCATTTTAATAAGCACATTTTTTATATCATTATTTATTAGGTAGGCTTTATAAATAACTTAAAATAACAAAAATAATGCACTGAACATAGGACCATAGTTTCATGTTTTTTAAGAAAAATAAATTGCGTTTCGTTCTACACAAAATGTAGTAACCAACTTGATTTATTTACAGAATCATTTTAATTAACTACTTGTCTTATTTTTGTTGATGATCTCGATTATTTGTTTCCTAGTTTGTTTCACATAATAGCTTGTTTGTACTGGTTTGTACGATTATACTCATAAAAGGCATTTATGTGTGAGCATTTGACATTGACGTTAACTTTCTTAGAATTAAATAAAAGACCGGAACGGTGCGTGCGTTGAATTTTATGATTTTGAAGCGCGCAATTGCGCATATCTCGTTTCTTGGGGAATAACATGAAAATAACTATTACAGATAACATATTAATATATATACTTCTGGGCATTCGTTTTACTCTACCCTCCAGGCTAATAACATAACAACACCGTAGTTAAGTTTATTTGAAAACGGTCATCAAAACATAAAAAAAAAAAAGTTTATTTGAATTAGTTTTCTGTGTCCATCTGTTTCGTTTGATCAATACGTAGAACGTAAAGGACTAGTATAATCGGTAAGTTAAATACCGTGAAAGAAACAATACCCTATTGTATTTGTAAAACAAGCCTTGTTGTGTTATACAAAGTGTTATTCAGTGGTTCAAGTAACACTGCAATTGTTTCATCACATTCATTTCTAATAATAGCTGTTTTACTAAATTTGTGGCAAGTAACCAACTTGTGATTCATTTCTAGTCTTCACAGTCCTGCCAAGGTAATGTTTTGATGTCATTATAAGATGTGTGTTTGTTTGTACACTATATTTTTATTTTTTTATTTATTGTAGGAGATCCAACAGCTAATACAGTATAAATAGAAACTTAAATAGAAGTATAGATCCAATTACAGAAACTCACAAATAGATATATGTTATGGCTTCCTTTATATGTCAATATTTTACTTCATATATCCAAGGTATGAACACTATGAACTTCGATATAAGTTTTAATTCTGTGTCAACCTTTGATTGCTGACTACTTTTCTTTGAACATGTTAACTAATCATCAAGACTATTCTATAGAGCCTTAACTTACTTTCATTTCATAGTTAAAAACATCTTCCAGCTCCGTCATCAGTTCAGCTTAATAGATAATATTGCACTATCACCAAACATGCATAAGTATGCCAAATATTGGGGTAAGAAATGGGCCATAAATCATCGAATTGCTGAAAATGCAAGTGCAACATATAACACAAAACGCAATATTCCTAATGAAATAATGATCTTCTCTGAGAATTATTTCTGTCTTTTTTAGCATGAGAATACATTTATAAATACAACTTTAATTATAAATCTGCGTGTCATGTTATAAATATCGAAAATAAACCCATATTCAGGATTGACATATTTTCGTTCTCTTTTTATGTTCAAGCCTCCGTAACATATAAACTACTATGCGGTTAAGTTGTGGAACAAGCTGCCGTTATCTTTCAGACAGTCGCAGTCTGTGGCATCACTCAAGAGTAAATTGAATAAGTTGTGGCTTTCCAGTGATTTGTAAAATGGTTGAATATTATTTATATTTATTAAATATTATTGTTATATTTTATTTTGTTATATATTATGTAGATATATATCTATTTATTTATATTTTTTATTCATATACATATAATTTGTACAGGTTGTTAGTTTGTCTATCTTCCTTATATCTTCACTCACTTGCTCAAAGGTTAACTGGAAGAGATCCCTAATAGGGATAAGTTCGCCTTTGTAGTTATATCTTTTAAGTTTATTGCTTTTGTAACTGGTTACTATGTACAATAAAGTGTTTACATACATACATACATACTACTAAGGTTACATACATGATCTTGACTAATTTGAAATCCTTAAAGTATGCCAATTCATTTGATACTAACTGTGAAGTGAGCTTACTCGTTGTACTCTGATATAACTATATTTTTCAAGAAAACATATCAAAACTCATAAAAGTAGAAATATAATAGAAGAATAAATCAAAATATGTTTTTTTACAAGACCTTACATACATTTGATATGCCATCTTATAAAAGTGTCCCCGGCTAAGTCTTATAGGTACACACTGTATCCACACGCAAAGAATAATTGTCTTTAGAACTTTTGAAACTTGTGACCTCTAAATATGCCACCGCCGCCGGAGTTTACAGAAAAACGCATATAAATATGAATCATCCAAGACTCCGGAACAAATACACACACACGTTTGCCCTTACCGGGATATGATCCCAGGACCGTCAGTTTCTCAGGTAGAGTCACAACCTCTGAGCTCAACCAGCAAGTTGCATGCATGCATGCTTTTGGTTGGCATTTAGGGCCTCCGCTAATTTGTGTGATTATACGGAGCGGCTGCACGCCTTCTCAGACAAATAGGATCCCGTCGCGAGGACACGCGCCGTGCTCCGTCTTGGACAAATATGCCGTCGCGGGGACACGTGCCGTGCTCCGTCTTGGACAAATATGCCGTCGCGGGGACACGCGCCGTGCTCCGTCTTGGACAAATATGCCGTCGCGGGGACACGCGCCGTGCTCCTTCTCGGACAAATATCCCGTCACGGGGACACGCGTCGTGCTTCTTCTCGGACAAATATCCCGCCGCGGGGACACGCGCCGTGCTCCGTCTTGGACAAATATCCCGTTGCGGGGACACGCGCCGTGCTCCTTCTCTAACAAATATCCCGTCGCGGGGACACGCGTCGTGCTCGTTTTCGGACAAATATCCCGTCGCGGGGAGACGCGCCGTGCTCCGTCTTTGACAAATATCCCGTCGCGGGGACACGCGCCGTGCTCCTTCTCTAACAAATATCCAGTCGCGGGGACACGCGTCGTGCTCGTTCTCGGGAAAATATCCCGTCGTGAGGACACGCGCCATGCTCCTGCTCAACGAACTGAAGTAGGCAAACGTACACGGCGCCTTTTTTGGACATTTTTCGATTAATAGATAAATACCTAACATTCATTTGGAGAATCTGTACATCCCTACGTGTTATTAGTTATAACAAAATTGTAATAGTTTTAAGTTTAACTAACGAAAAAAATACTTACTGTTGAATATATAGCGGTCTCCTCTTGTGAAATGAAAACAAATTTGTAAAAGTGCTCTGGTGGCCTTCTTACAGAATGAACTATTTGGATTTACTTTTATAAGTTTTGATATGTTTTCTTGGAAAACTAAGCATTGACTTTATACTTAGAAAGATATATTTAAGGTAAGACTAAGTACTAATATTGTAATATTTCCATGAAACACAAAATTTGTCTTTCTGTGTTTTTAATATGGGAAAACTAACACCACATTATTATCTATTGTGACATAGATACAAGTCAAAGCGCAAAGAAAAATACGATTGCTCCCGCACGTGGTCACACCAGGACTCGAACCCGGTACGTCTCGATTACGCGTCGAGCGTGTCGACCCCTCCACCAGCGAGCACCGTGCCAATCGCCTCGAATTCTCCTATCCGCTTTGACCCATGTACCTATTTTATCTTTTGAAAGGTATTATAACCTTAGCGCCATCTATGAGAACACTTATTACACTTCTTCACATTCCGACTGTCCTTCCTTTACACTTAGAGCTTATAGCGTAATCAGGAAGTACCGGGTTCGAGTTCTGGTGTGACCACATGCGAGAGCAATCGTATTTTTCTTTGCGCTTTGACTTGTATCTATATCACAAAAATACTGTAATAGTTAAGAATTATTTTGATAAAATGACTAACTGTTGATTTTGTTTCGGCATTCTTCTCAACAGTGGTCTCTTCTTGGGAAATGCTGTAGTACTTACATTATAACAATCATTATTTCATTATAATAAACAACTTGAGTCCTTTGACGACACGTTTGGCTCAGTGGGTTGCACAACGGTCTACGAAGCTGGCGGGCCCGGGTTCGAATCCCGGCGAAGGCAAGTGTTTGAGTGATGAGCACGAATGTTTGTTCCTTGGTCTTGGATGTTGTCTATATTTAAGTATTATAATTTATCTATATATTATGTATATCGTCGCCTAGTACCCACAGTACAAGCTTTGATTAGTTGGGGACTAGGTCGATTTGTGTAAGCTTGTCCCTGTGTTATTTATTTATTTATTGTTCCAATCCAAGGTATGCCGTGCCGATGGATGCGTGGCTAGAGGCGAGTCTAGTCGTTAGCGTGCCGAATTGCCCTGGGACTGGTGACCCCAGATTAAGGCTAAACCCTTACCTGGTATGCGGGGCTCTGCTGGGTTCGAATGTTTTATCCCTGTTTGCTCGTGGGAACGCAAATGGCAGCGATGTGGTTCGCAACCCATCACGTCTCGGTCCCAGCGAGAGCGAAGAGTGGGCTATGGAGAGCCGCTTTGCTACGTTAACTTTAAGGGGAGGAATGAATGATAAAATATATGAAGTATGTCAGATGATGGATGCGAGAAATGTTGATATTCTGTGTGTGAATGAGACAAAGCGAAAGGGTTGTGACAGCACAAAATGAAGAGATTAATGAATGTTGATGAAGCGGCAGTTGTATACCAGGACCGTAGCAAATGGAAGGAGGTAGTCTGTGCCTACCCCGTAATGGGAAAAAGGCGTGATTGTATGTATGTATTGTTCCAGGACAATGGAGGTGTTGATGAAGGGTATCCTCATAAGCGCGGCCGTTGTGGCTGCAGCCGTAGCAGTGGCCGTGGAGTGGTGGCAGTACCGACAGGTCCCCGCTCGGTACTCCACACACGGAGAGCGGCCAAGGCGCGACTGAGGTGACTGGATACAACCCAAAATTAGTTTTGGCCTCCAATCCATACTTCCATACTAATATTATAAATGCGAAAGTGTGTCTGTCTGTCTGTCTGTTACCTCTTCACGCTTAAACCGCTAAACCGATTTGGATGAAATTTGGTATGGAGATAGTTTGAGTCCAGGGGAAGGATATAGGCTACTTTTTATCCCAGAAAAATACCATTATATATACCCGCGATAAACTAATTTATGACGGACGAAGTCGCGGGCAGAAGCTAGTCTAAAATATAAAACAACTAATACCCCTCTTGCATGTTAGGAGTGTACAGAATTGATATTGAACTTATGTACAATTTTAATCCTTAGATGCATATCATGCCTACCCCGCGTTTT
Source organism: Hedya salicella (assembly GCA_905404275.2). Classification (NCBI taxonomy): domain Eukaryota; kingdom Metazoa; phylum Arthropoda; class Insecta; order Lepidoptera; family Tortricidae; genus Hedya; species Hedya salicella. The sequence goes on along the minus strand of FR990097.1, from coordinate 48,200,244 downwards.
ATTTCTGACTAGCTTCTGACCGCGACTTCGTCTGCCTTAAATTCCTTTATCGCGGATAAAAGTATTTTTTCGGGATAAAAAGTAGCATATGTCCTTCCCCGGGACTCAAACTATCTCCGTATCAAATTCGATCCAAATCGGTTCAGCGGTTTAAGTGTGACGAGGTAACAGACAGACACCCTTTCGCATTTATAATATTAAGTATCGATTTTAATCCTTAGATGCATATCATACCTACCACGCGTTTCATTTCTGATATGAAAAATCCACATCAAAGTGAGATTTTATGACGAGTTTGACTAAGTCTCAAATTGACGTTGATTTCTACAATTTCACTGTCACTTTTTATACAGTAAATTGTATTTGTTTTTTTTTATACTAGTAAGGTGGCAAAAAGCGTACGGTCTGCCTGATTTTAATAAGTCACTCCAGCCCATGAATGCTTGCAACGCCAGGGACATTACATCAGGAGTCGTGCTCCCATATCATTGTTTTTCAACCTGTGGCTTACCCCGTAGAAAGTCGTGTTAACGTTAATTCGGTCTCAAATGTTTGCAACTTTAACCTTTTGCCCAGCGTGTGGACGGGAAACCGTGCGCCACACGCCAGCCAATAAACCAGTTGTATGATACCGTATAGCGGCAAATGGCGTCTACAATTTTCTGTTGACGTGATTTGCCGTTTTAGGCGCTCAAAGGGTTAAAAACATATGTTTTCACTTCTCCTGCTCAAAAAGTAGGTCATATTAGCTTCGCGAAGCGAGACTAAAATAGTACATTTAGCCCCTAGGGTTTAAAAGAAAGCCATATAATCCCATACAAATTTCTATGAAACTGAAAAAAAAAAACTTGCGGCCAGCTACATACTACTTACGAATATTTAAAAACAAACGAACCAACCTCATCAGATTGGCCAAAATTTCTGATCGTATTGCAGCCCTTCACATTAAAAAGTAAAAATTGTCTATGGCCATAAGCTGTCAATTTAACTATAAAGAATTGCTCAAACTGTACTTTTTATTTTTCATGAAATATACAATTTTAGTATTAGGTCTTTTTTATTTTCTCGCAGTCGAAGTGAAAAGCAGAGTGTTTAACACGTGGCTAAAAGCCATTATGGCTAGTTCCAACGGGCATTTGCGGAGAGGTTTGATTGCCAGTATCTGAATCATTGCCGTATGATCCACGTAATGGCAACCAAGCCTTACTGAGTGCTGACCATATTTTAGTTATAAGGTATTTTATGTTTATGTTACTAACTTTAGGCTAAGATAACTTACCTATGATCCCAGATGGTCGAAATAACCGTTTATTATTATTATTAGTATACACTTATTTATTTTGAATCTTAGGGTAGGTTTTTTACAATATATATATATATAAAGTAAAATACAAAAAGCAAATACAAAATATAAACACATTATAAAAAACCTAACCTAGGGTGCCGCCGGCAGCGGGGCAGGGTTCAAGCTACCGGTGGTTAGGGCTGCACAGAGAGGAACCTCCTGACAATGCGGGCCGTGTCCAGGATTACTACCTTCTGTAACTGACCCTTGATCCAGCCATCTAGCGAGAGTCTCTTAAGATGTTGGTCGAGACTCTTCGCTATAAGACCGTTTACCGAAACGACTATCGGCACAATGATCGTCGAATCAACATCCCACATGGCGGTCACCTCGTGAGCCAAGTCAAGGTACTTGCTGAGTTTGTCCTTCTCGGCCTTCACGAGGTTCTCGTCATGTGGGATGATAATGTCGACGAGCATTGCCCGGCGCTTAGATCGATCTACCAGCACAGATATTGTGCCTTATTGGCTACAATAGTCCTGTCCGTGATGATTGATCGATCCCAATACAGCGTGGCACGACTATTTTCGAGAACTGGCATCGGTGCATACTTACAGTATGGCACCTCAGACCCCACAAGACCGTATTTAACAGCAAGTTGCTGGTGAATAATCCTGGCTACTTGGTTATGTCTGTGCAAGTACTCGCCGTTAGCAAGATGAGAACAACCGGAGATGATATGCCTGAGTGACTCTCCGGGACGGCGGCATGCCCGACAAATGTCGACCGTACCGTCCTGCAGGATATACCTCCGGTAGTTATTCGTCATGATAACATCGTCAGCAATTGCACAGGCAAAACCTTCGGTTTCCCCGAAGAGATCGCTGAAACGTAGCCAGTTCACCGACGCGAGCAGATCTACATCGGGCCCTGTAAGGGCCTTGTAGAACCGCCCGTGTAGCTCCTTACTCTTCCATACGTCTTTGCGGTCTACGGTGCTAAGCACCGTTGGTCTGCGCCAGTTCTCGTTTGCCAAAGATAGAGGGGTGAGGCCTTTGTCTACTGCCACTACATCGCGATGTATCCCACACTCGTTGTTTAGGAAATACTCCCTGAGGCTGCACACCTCGCGATTATGGAGGTCCTTGGCGTTTAAAAAGCCACGGCCCCCACACTTACGCGGGATGTACAGTCTCATAACTGACGAGCGTGGGCGTAGCATGCGGTGTGTAGTGAGCAGCAGACGTACCCTCCTATCCAGGGCATCCAGCTCAGTCTGGGTCCACCTTAGTATGCCAAAGGAGTAAGTGAGCAGAGGCATCACCCAAGCGTAAAAGGCGCGCGCCTTGTTGCCACCCGACAAAAGATTGTTAACTACTTTTGTCAGGAGACAGAAAAGCGCTCCTTCACTGCCTGCCTAATGTCCCCATCCGCAATACTCAATGCGTGTGACATACCAAGGTATTTGTAGGTTTCAATTTCGGAGAGAGATCTGAGAGACATTGTCTCGAAAAGCTGTAAATTCGTGGAATTTACGACTCCCCGCTGTACATGCATGACCGCACACTTGTCTACACCAAACTCCATTTTGATGGCGCTACTGAAAGTATCTGTGACTTTCAGTAGCTCCACCAGTTCCGGTCGTTTTGGTGCAAACAGCTTGAGGTCGTCCATGTACATCAGATGAGAAATGATCTCACCCTCTCTTTGAAGCCGACAACCTAGTCCTGAATTCTGAGTGCTGAGTGGATTCAGGGCTAGGCAGAACCACAGTGGACTCAAACTGTCGCCCTGAAAAATACCTCTCTTGATCCTTATAAAGTCCTGCGGAGCAGGGCGGTCGTCTCGTCCACTTGGTTGACGAAGGACTGTGGTCCACTGTCCCATACATGCGCCTAAGAAGGATCTTAGAGCTGCATCTACTTTAATACAGCTCCAAAATCCTCTCGAGCCATGAATGAGGCACCGAATCATAGGCCTTCTTGTAGTCAATCCAAGCGGCAGAGAGAGACCCCTTGCTCCACCGAACTTGTTGGCAAATGGTCGTGTCAATGAGGAGGAGCTCCTTAGTACCACGAGACCCAACCCTACATCCATTTTGAGAGAAGGCCAAAACATTGTTCGCAACAATGTGCGTGTTAATTTTTGCTCTCAAAATATATGTAAGGAGCTTGTACAGCGTAGGCAAGCACGTGATGGATCGGTAGTTTTTCGCTTCCGTGGTACCACCGGACTTGTAGAGCAAGAAGGTAACACCAGATGTTAAGAAAGATAGCAGGGAACCAAGCTCGAGGGCTTGTTGGAATTGTGTTGCCAGTCGTTCGTGTGAGCATCGAAACCACTTAACCCAGAAGTTGTGCAACCCGTCCGGCCCAGGACTTTTCCAGTTCTGAGTCGTACGAGCCGCACAACTCACGTCATCGGGGCTGATAGTAACAGCCCCCATGGCTTCGATGGGATCACACTCGCGCTCGACAACAGTCATCCACTCGCCCTCTGTGTGATCGACTGGCACCGACCAGATACTACGCTAGAAATTAATCATAGCAGTAGGATCCGGCAGCTGCCCGTCGGTCACACGTTGCTCGGTTCCCTCCCACTTTCGGTATACCTTCCTTTGATCGCTCTGGAAGAGGCGATTCTGCTGGAATCGATGCACACGTTTTCTGTAGCGACGAATACGGCTTGCCCACGCATAGACTTTCTGCTTCAGGAAGTCGATGCGCTCCGTGACACAGGCCATGTAATCACGGGGACTGACATCAGTCCCCTCAAAGGCCTGTGCTACGTAGCGCATGACACGAGGGCCGTTGTTACCCCCCCTGAAGCAGATTAGCTTTGCAATGAGAGTCCTGAACGTGCTGATACGCCGCTCGATCCGTACTTGCCAGGCGGGGACACCACCGGCAGTCCGCGGTGCTCGGTCAGCGTCCGGGAACTTGACACGAGCAACGCGGCACGCCGCGATGGCCCCGCAGTACATGATCGAGTGGGTATCAGCTAGATCTTCGCTAGCCCGCAGATACGGGACTAGCAAAGCGTTCAGGGCTCCCACTAGCGCTAAGTTACGTCTATTCGCAGGCAAGCGTCGTAATCGCGGTTTAGATTTATTATTATTATGACACTCAGACATATTTGTCCTCGCTCACTTCGTGAGCTCGTCCAAATAATCACTTCGTGTCATACTGGCTTATTTTAGCCCCTTGTCAAACAATCTACTATTGAATCAGCGCAGACAAGGGCGTAGTGACATATTTTTTTCTTCAAAAGGAGGCCGTACCGTTGGCCGGGGTCATAACGGTTGAACGACTGCTCTATATACTGACTGTTGAGTTTGTTTCGGCTTTATTCTCAACAGTGGTCTCCCCTTGGGAAATGCCTGTAGACTCTGACTGTAAAAGCGCCTAGTTATAAAATAAAGATCATATTAATATTTTCTTCTGTTTCCGCGATTATTACTCATTGAAATAAAACAATTTAACGGATTATATCGCGTATATTATCTCATTTGAGTTCCCGACGTTTCGGAAGCTTTTCAGCTTTCCATGGTCACGGGTGGGCCACCAGATTGTTTTATTTAAAGATGATATTACTAAATTCCATTTTTTTATTCGACAGACTAATTTGACAGCAGATTGGCTTGTGAAACATTTAATATGAGCTAAACTGATATAATATATTGATGCATATTTACTTGAAATACATTTAACAAGTTACTTCATAATCGTTTACATTAAATACTCATTACGATCAATGTTGAATGCTAAAACGGACATCTATGAAATGTCAATCTAGTCTATTGAACTAAAAAACCATCTTTAGTCCAGAATTCATCGTCGTTAATTATTAATGTAGTTTTATTTTCAGATTATTTTCCACTACGCACAAATACTAGGGTATCACAACTTATCAAGCAATAATGATATTGTAAGCTTTAATCGAAATGTAAAATATATATTATTTTATTGAAATTATTTTATATATGTTAATAATTGGAAGTATTAATTAAATATTTGTTTAAATAAGTGTTGTATTCATCCCTTGGGCATCGTGAATTTTTATCTAATGTTTAAATATAAAACTATCCTATGTCCTTTTTAGAGTCTCAAGCTGTCTCCGTGTCAAATATCATCTAAATTGGTTCAGCGGTTTAAGCTTCAGGAGGTAACAAACATTTTCGCATTTATAATATTAGTATGGATTCACTTCATAGGGGTGTTTTAGGGTTCCGTACTTCAAAAGGAAAAAACGGAACCCTTATAGGAACAACTTGCTGTCCGTCTGTCTGTCAAGAACTTAGGAACACGTGGTTGTATCAAGTTGAAATTAACATCAAATACTTGTCTGCGGCCTCTTGAAGCTGTAAAAAATCAAGCTTCTAAGTCAACGCAATCCAAAGATACAGTCATTATAAAAAAGGCGTTTCCATACAAATTGCCTTCTATTGAAAACCTATAAGGCAAATCCCAAAAATGATCCCACAAATTTCGAATATTTAGGGAAACTGCTCATCATTCCATAAAATAAGGTTTTTAGGTTCAGTTGCCTGCGAAGCTGAAGGTCCTGGGTTCAAATCCCGGTAAGGGCAAATATTAGTGTGATCAGCATAAATATTTGTTCCCGAGTCTTGTGTGTTTTCTATGTATATAAGTAAATATATCTATAAAATATATCGTCATTACCCATAACACAAGTCTTATTGAGCTAAACGTGGGACTAGTCCGATTTGTGTAAAAAAAATCCTGTAATATTTATATTTATTTATTCACTAGCTTCTTCCCGCGACTTCGTCCGCCTTAAATTCGTTTATCGCGGATGAGGGTATTTTTCCGGGATAAAAAGTAGCCTATGTCCTTCCCCGGTACTCAAAACTATCTCCATACCAAATTTCATCCAAATCGGTTCAGCGGTTTAAGCGTGAAGAGGTAACAGACAGACAGACATACTTTCGGATTTATAATATTAGTATGGATAAGAAGCTATTACATTGCCGCCATCTTAGGGACATCTCGGGTGTTAGAACTTAGGCGCTATGAAGAGCATATTGTTCCTTATTTCTGGTATAAGAGGTGATTTTTCGAAATTACCCGGCATCAAGACTCATTCCAGATTACCCCAATGCGCGTTAGGCTATTTCCAGTTATCCTAGAAATTTGAAATTTACAGCACAACTCACGAAATTAATGTGAAAATCTGCGGTTTATATCATTCATAATTACAGGAGTTGTAATGATATGTTGAAGTCAAGAATTATCGGTGCGTTTAAAACAGCTGCTCAACTAAATGGCGCTACTGATGACGGTCGTCCATTCTATTATTATGCAAAAGTAACTGTTTGTCTGTTACCTTTTCACGGTTAAACCGATTTAGTTGAAATTTGGTATGGAGATCGTTTGACGCTCTGGGAAGGACATAGGCAGTGGCGGCACAAAGGCACTGCTTACCCTGAACGACCATGGCTCCATACAGGCACAATACAGAGAAACTGCCTACCCTGAACGACCATGGCTCCGTATAGGCACAGAAAAACTGCCTACTTTGGACAAAAACCGCGTACACGCCACTGGAAATAGGCATAGCATAGTTTTAATCCCGAAAAGCATCCTTTAACACCGTTGCCATGAGCATCACCGGTGGGATCACGTTAAAGCAGTAACATTTCGATGGGATAAAAATAAAACAATAATCTATGAAATATCTTCTATTTATTTATATTTTATTAACAAACTAGCCAATCACTGACTCAAACATCACCAGTCAAAATAAATCACAAATTCATCCATCAGGACAGGCACCAAAATGACTGCGGACCACACGACCAAATGCAAAACGGTGGTGGGGAAATGCAACACAATTTAATTTCGATCTCTTAAATGGGAAAACTTTAATGGCAGCTTTACACTCTGACCGAGATCGGGCGAGGCAAAGACGCCTTTCGAACCCTATAAAAAGGCTTGAGTCCTAATTTGATTTAAAAATATAATTTTATGATTTGATTTAAAAATATAATTAGTCCGCCAGTTAGATTATCAGAAAATATTGGACACGTATTTTTCTTTTGTCAATGAGGAATGGATGAAACTTATCAAAAATCTTGAAATTTTGTTTATAGGTAGGAATAAGCCTCCTTATTGTTAGAAAAAAAAATACAGATTTTTCTGTCGCTTGGAAAAAAATAAAAAGATGATAAGGTGTTGGTGGGCCTATATGCCCGCCTTATACGGTACGACAAGAGCAGCGTTGATATTTTAGATTGAAATGGCTGTAAATGTACTGTTATTCTTCACCGTACCGTATAAGGCAGATATAAAGGTCCACCAACACCTTTTCATCTTTTTATTTTTTTCTAAGCCACAGAAAAAAGATTTTTGAATATTTTCATCCATTCCCCATTAAACAAGCGATCCTGAGCCGCACCAATCTAAAGGCTTTTCCATAGATATGGTACTACACTATTATAAAATATAAAAAATTAAATGTCTGTGCATTGAAGATATTTTCAAAAATATAAGTAAAACGGACTGTGTCGTGGCTTCATCATGTCAAAACTGTTAAACGGATGGTTATGATACTTTGTACCCGACTACGCTAAACTAAAGAGGGTTATGAGTTTTTTTTCTCTTCTGCAAACGTTGCGGGCACTTTCTTTTACTAGTAATACATATGAATGTCGTGTGGTCCGAAAATAATCGGAAAGAATCAAAGCATTCTTTCACCCCTGAAAACTGGGTGCTGCGGGGTTGTGTACTACAAATATTTGCAATCTTTAGTATTCTAAATCGAAATTGCGACCGAAGAAACTCCATTACATTTTAAGCTTAAGCCATATTTTTTAAATAATTTCTAAGACAACGTTCGATATACCCATTAAAAAAGTTTGCATAACGGTTTTCTACTCTATGATTGTTAAAGTTACCGATTTTATTTGAGACGAAATTTTATCGTTCAAAATATTCATAGTTCAATAATCAAGTATCACCATTATTGTACATTAGAAGTTTTCGACCGCAAAATGTTGCTATTATAAATGGACCCGGCAACACACCAGTATGGATTATATAAAAAAAAATTAAAACACCTATATCTACACGTCTCTAGACGTTCATAAAAAATATCAACGCGTGACACGAGCGAGTGAAGTAATAGACAATCACTTGGTGTATTATGGACTCCTAGTACATGCTTAATATATTCTTAGTTTAAATTTTACCATTTTCAGTTATTTTTAACGGCTGATTACGTCTGTTAGCCGTTAGCGAGCATAATCAACCATTAGCAATTAATAGTGTATGGTGGAATTGGGGGTTGAGGCGAATTCAATTTTCATTCCAGTGTTCAGTTCTTTTTAAGTGGCTGTCCATCAGGACAATGTTGCCAGCGACAAGGTTTAAAAGCCAATGTAGTTTTATATCAAAAATAAAAAAAATTACGAGTTGATCCTCACAGATTCTTATCGCCTGTCCAAGATGGCCGACAAGAACCATCAGTTATCGTTAAAAAATATACTTTTTTAATACAAGGTTTCATGTTGACAGCACTTTTAAACTTCATTCATATTATCTCATTTGATTTCCCGACGTTTCGGGAGCTTTTCAGCTTTCTGTGTTCACGGGTTAACTGAGAAACGATATATTTTCTCTGTCAGTTACAATTAGCGCAAGCTACCCACTTTTAAACGGAACTCAAATGAGATAATATACGCGATATAATCCGTTAAAATTGTTTTATTTAAATGAGTAATAATCGCGGAAACAAACGGAATTTGAGTAATACAGACCACTTATGGGTGAAGTTAAATTTATAATCAATTAATTTGAAACTAGATTCCGTGTAGATCCCGTTTCGTTACATATGGCTGTAGCAAATAGTTTTTTTTAATGAAGTCGGTATCGTTCGATACAACATATATCTACTGTATATTTTGTTATCGATTAGCTTCTTTAATGTGACTGTTATGCCAGTGTTCCATACAAAGCGCCATCTATGAAGACCAAAGTGAACAATTTTCAAGTTACATGAACATCTGTGTGGAGTTACATAATCACCTTGTATTCTATTACTTAACACGTTCGCATGTATGACAAAAATTGAAGAACTGATTACATACAACTTAAAAAATATCTTTCATATAATTAATATCCAAAGATGCAGCGGGTTTTTTAATTCACAATTAATTTAATGAAAATACAATGGAATACTAATTAAGTTTGGTAATTTAATATCATTATAAGAACAAAATAATATTGAACTTGTACAGGCAACGAATCAATATTATTAAAACTAATAAATCCATTTAATTTCTTTATTGTAATATCAATATGGCAAAACAAAGGGCAAATTAAAAAACCCGCCACTCATAAAATAAAAAAAGTCCGGCAGAAACGCGCGCCGCCGCACGCTTTTAATATATGTTAAGATGCATGGTTTGTACTAACATGAAAATACATTTTAAGCACTAACCTTTTACAAGCTGTATGTATTACTAAATTATATTAAATTTTGACAATAACGTCACATGACGAAGATAATTTAAGTTTAACAACGTATAAACGCGATGAGTTTTAGTCGTTCTTATAAAAAAATACAGAAAGTTATCTGACAAATTTTCATGACGTAATTTGTTTTAACCAAGACATTGACATATGCAATATTTTTAAATTGCGATTTCTAAAAGTTTACTTATCTTAACGTTCGAATTTACTTACCTTAATATCCACTACGCAACCAAATAGCAAAATATATGTATAGTTTAACTTGTCTTTAGACGTTTAGGCTCGTCTTTATTAAAAATACAGCTATATTATATGTATGTATTGCTTGTCATGTTCGCGTTAGGTTGTACTTCTCACGGTTATTGGCTGATGTAAGAACTCTTCACAGGTCATGGGCTCCTAGTACACTGACACAAAGATTTTTGAATTATATATCGTTTTCTCTTTCTAGCAAGTGTGACTAAATAAAGTATTCCCCCTTGTCGCCATACCCTTTTCTCTAACCGCAGGCGAAGTGTCAGTTAAACGGTCGTTCTATAAAATATTTCTTAACCGTTTCTTGTCGCCTGGTACATTAGTAGTAGGGATGTCACGAATGACGTTTTCGTCACATTCGCGAATGCGAATATTAAGGATGCGAATGCACGAATGCGAATGTTTTTGAAACCCATTAAAAAAACTCGGTAAATCAGTCAGTTTTTTATTTCTCTAATTACCTATTTAACATAATATGGCAGTAGAAAAAAAAAAAATAGATCTCATAGGTTACAGTCTGTAATTGTACTGTACCATATAATGTCATTACGCAACACAACAATCACAGTAAACCAACTTAGTGAAAACTAAAAATGCTCCCTCCCTATTGGTCAAAATGAATCACGTCATGCAGCTAGCGCGCTCTGCGCATGTGCGAGTCGGCAGCGGGCAGCCAGGGCGGGCGAAACGACCTGCACACATTCGCATTGCGAATGTTTCAAATGATACGAATCATTCGCATATACGAATGCGAATATTCGTGACACCCCTAATTAGTAGTTTCAATAGGTGTCCTAAAAAAAAATCTATTAGTCCGTCAGATTATCAGAAAATATTGGACACGTATTTTTGCTTTTATCAATTAAACAAAAAAATATTAAGGTACTAGCTTCTGCCCGCGACTTTGTCCGCCTTAAATTCGTTTATCGCGGATAAGGGTACTTTTCCGGGATAAAAAGTAGCCTATGTCCTTCCCCAGGACTCAAACTATCTCCATACCAAATTTCACCCAAATCGGTTCAGTGGTTTAAGCGTGAAGAGGTAACAGACAGACAGACACACTTTCGCATTTATAATATTAAGTATGGATATGGATAGCCCGTTAAAGTTTTCCGTGCGACCGTTTTTCGCACGGCGTGACGTCATGCGCCCCCACTCCCAAACTTTGACGCACTTTATTTTTGTCTTTTTTGTTTGATTGACAAAAGAAATAATACGTGTCCAATATTTTCTAACCGACTGACTAATTAGAATAATATTCTTTTTACCCAGGAAACTACCCTTCTTTTGTTAATTTCTCTTTCTAAACACACGAGTGTGAAAGTAAGGTCAATATATGTCATGTCTAGGTCAATAACCATCTATAGCAAAGCCGAATAGGAAGATTAAATGATTTTAGCAGTCTATTTAAGGCCATAAGACTCATCCTGTGAAGATTACTTCCATCCACCATCACATTGTTAGGTGCTATATTAAGTTTATTTCATGTGTTGTACATCTATAAAAAGCGATACAAAATTTGATTTCGCCCATCGCTTGTTCAGGAACTGGTGTCCGATGTGTGTGTGTGTGCGCGTGCGACGGCGTGAACGCGTTTACTCGCGCAGTTTGAGCGCGTGATCTTTGATGGCGCCACCGTCGCCCTCTGACACGAAACGCTTGCGCCCTCTGTAATTCAATAATGTGGTTAATTATATTTCAGATGGTGAAAAAGTCTACAAAGTAGATATATTCATTTGTAAAGCACAATGAGAAGAGAAACAATTGAAAACATTTGGTTTTTTAGAGGAATGCATTTTATTTTATTTTTTCCGATTATTATTTATTTAATCGTACGGCGTAAATACATAAACATTTCAAACACATTTGACAACAATAATATGAGAAATAATAAATGAAAAACAAAACACTATAAATCTACATTCAGGGTCCCAAGCCACGAGATTGTGTCAGGTGTTAGGTCGTACAGATCTCTCGGGGAACCCGAGTATGAGTGGAGAGGGCAGCGCTGTATAGTGTGCTCCGTGGTTTGATCCTTCGCCGCAGTCGCAAAGAGCAGAGTCGCACTAGCCGCACCTGTGACGGAAGTGGTTGCAGCGTCCGTGACCTATCCTCAGTCTGTTTAAGCGACACCAAAGCTTTCGTGGAAGGTTAAAACCGCCTGGTTTAGCCGTGGGGTCAATGGCTTGCAGGACAGGGCCAGTTGTACTCATATACCACTCGTCTTTCCAGCTCTATCTGAGGTCATAGTTGCACAACTTTTGGGCTGCTACACAAGCGGGCCGTCGGGATTTAAGCCGTTGGGGTGGAGGTTGGCAACAAGCCTGGTGAACAGACAAAGACGGCTGGGACTGGATCTTTTCTGCTTCTCTTCAGTGCTTGCTTTCTGCGAAGGTGTGGCGGTGAAATGTGGCTCAGAACCGGGAACCAGTTTTTCCGTTCACGTAACGTATACTACGTTATGTGAACTCAATCTACAAATAGTTTTTTACATCATTGTTTTTTAGATATAATTGTTTAAAACATGACTTTGCCAGGGAACTTTTTATTTTTTCTTACTCATCTACGTAGACCAAAGTAAAAATGTATTTAATACAAGGGAACCGTACCAATATCACGTCGTGTTTAAGAAATGATATCCGAAAAACAATTCGATATGAAAATAAGCCGTTTGTTAAAACTTGTACCTTCGGCCTACAATTTACAATACATACTAGGGGCCCCGTCTCAGAAAAGCTTGTAACTTGTGTTATACAAGTGGAAGTCTCTTTTTAATACATATTGTTGGAAATAGATTTCAGATACAAGTTACAAGCTTTTGGTGCTTTCCACCAGAACGTCTACTTTGTCGGGTACGTGATGGCTATGCCAGCTACGTTAAGAGCGTTATACCCGCTTAACTGGCAACGTCGCATATTTTTTCTTCTTGCTTCATTATTTCGTGGTATTTGAATGAAACTTAAAGATATGTTCAATACATACCCTACTTTTTGAGCACTTACATTGTGTTTAATTAATGTACTCATCGCTTTTGCCTTTATTTTCTTACAAAAACAAGATAAAGACTTAAATTCATTTTTAGAGCTTTGGTTTGGCAATATCATAAATATTTGCATTGTGCCTGCTAACTACCGAAAACGTAATGAATGAATTGGAAACATGTTCAAGTTACATTCACATTTCTCAAAATAATCAAGAAAAACCAAAAAATATGCGACGTTGCCAGTTAAGCAGGTAACCCTCTTAGAAACATAAAAATTCCAGGAATTTACTACCAATACACAACCCAAGTTATAAAATATTGATATACCAAAAATTTACTTCCTATCTTCGAAGATATTCAATATACTCTATGCTTCGAAGTATGAAAAAAAATGGCGTCACATACCCGACATTCTGGTGTAATGCACCTTTTATGAAACGGGTCCCAGGACCGCATATAACCTGCTCGGTTAGTGAAAGTACCAGGATCGCATAGGATGTATGAATCTATCAAAATAAAAAAAATCGCACCTGTTAACCTTGCGAAAGTACCAAGGCATACTAACGTTTGAACTGACTCGTTGGGCTTACATACATACCAGGGGCCAGTTTCATAAAAGCTAGTAACTTTTAATAACAAGCGGAAATCTCTTTCCTACAATATTAATTAATTATATGTGCCTATAAAATTTGAGGATTGCCCTCGATTTCCCTTGGATCCCATCATCAGATCCCAACTTGGTGGCAATGGGACCACCTCAGGAGTATATCCTTTCAAATAAAAAGAGAATTTCTAAAATTCGTCCACAATTCGCGGAGAAATCGGTGAACATACATAAAAAAAAAACAAACTATCGAACATATAACCTCCTTTTTTGGAAGTCGGTTAAAAAGAAACTTCCGCTTGTAGAGTCTGTTCGGAAAGAGAAGAGTCGTCGCAGAAACGGGAACTAACATTACATGGCAATCGAATCTTAGACACGTATTATAAAAAATAAACAAATTTCTGTCGTTTATATGCCATTGTGAATTTTTATATACAAAAACCACAAGATTTATGTATAAAATAATGTCGAAACGTGATAAAACCGTGCATAGTTCAATAAGGGAAATTATATTTAATATTCTTCGGTTTTGTCAGCGGGAAAAAGCGGCTAAAGGCCCGACTATCGACTTACAAAAATTCATACAACGAGTGTCCGCTATGACGGGTGTTTATGATGTATTTAATATTAAATTATTACAGACCTGTTTAATAGTACCCCTACAGTAATTACTTATAATTAGTCTCCGACACAAAATCGGTAAGTATATTCATTCAAAATATATTTATTTACATAAATATACAGGTCATTCATGATCTTAATATGTATAACTAACTGGCAACCTATAATTACGTGACAGTGTTATCAGCATAGCAATAGTACATATTACTTACCAAGGGCTATAAAAGAAAGAAAGTACGAAATCGCAGGTATTTGTGACCCGAGCCGCAGGCAAGGGTTGTAAATATGCGATAGAGGGCTTTCTTTTTAACTGCCCGTGGTGAGTACACAATTTTACGTCTTCATCTGGCCATAATGCGAGTTTTACCGTACACTAAAAAAACTCACATTACGGCCAGGTGTGACGTAAAAAACAAAATAGCACTTGCACCCCCTTAAATCCTGTAACTCTTCTCTTTCCGCACAGACTCTAATACAAGTTACAAGGTTTTGGGAAACGGGCCCCAAGACCGCATATGATATAGGAAATCGTCAGAAATTGCCCGTTTTTCCTGGCAAAGTATAGTTTTTTTTTTTCTAGTAGTTAAGAATGTATAAGTCAGTTTATTTAGATGTTGATTTACTCTAATTAGCATGCAACAAAGTTTATCTGCAACAAGCATCGTCAAGTATCAAAATAAACAAAAAGAAAATCTGCAACATGCTTGGTCAAGAAAATATTACGCTATCCAATTCTCCCTCAGCGCCATGCCCGGTCCAAAGGTCCCCATTATGCTAGCAGCATTGCCCCGCTGAATGGCAATGGAGACCTGCTGAACCAACCATGACCCTGAGCGAGGATCGTTGCCCCTTTCTCTCAATCGCCGCCCTAACTGCTCGAAAAGCTCGCGAGCCTCATCACCCCAAGGTCCAGCCGTTTCCACAGCGACCGGCAGTAGTTAAGTACAAATAACTTTTAAACTAAATTAGTCTTTAAATCCAACGAAATAAGGTTTACTCTTAAACAAAAAGAACACAGATGTTGGTCACTTCAACATCATCCTAAGCATCGATACGAACTTCACTGCTCTCACTTACGAAGTGACCAACATCTGTGTTCTTTTTGTTTAAGATTAAACCTCATTCCGTTTGACTTACAGACTAATTTAGTGTAAAAGTCATTTGTAATGAAATAATGATATTTATTCTGTAAGTAGGCCACAAGGGCACTTTTACAAGTCTGACTCTACGGCGTTTCCCAAGAGGAGACCACTGAAGAGAAGAAAGCCGAAACAAACAACAGTCAGTCATTTTTTCGAAATAACTCTTATATCTATTACAATATTTGTACTTACCCTATCCTAAATATATGTTTTGAGTATATAAACTCAATGCGTTCTTCAAGAAAGCATATCGAAAGTTATACAAGTAAAAAAATATATAGAATATAAAAAAGCAAAATAGTGTTTTTTTATTTCAAACAACTTACGTAGGTTTGATATGCCACCTTAAAAGAACCGTGTCCCGGTAAAAGTAAATTATTTGGTTTCTGTTTTGGGTCATGCGTTTTTGTCTGTTAAATAGTCCTCTACCCTATAATAAGCCTTTGCCATTAGGGACTCTTTTAAGTACTTTTTGAGAGCTGGAAACGATAATTTTAAAGCATCATCTGGTAGCTTATTATAAAAATGTATACATTGGCCTACGAATGATTTGGCTACTTTACGAACGCGGAACTTTCTAATAGCGATTTTGTTTTTATTTCTAGTATTAAAATTGTGGATATCTGAATTCTAAGTAAAAGACTCTAGGTTCTTAATAACATAAATAATATTCTCATAAATATATTGGGACGCTACGGTTAATATGTTGATGTCTTTAAAAAGTTCTCTTAAGGAGTCACGGGAGTTCAAGTTATATATAGAACGAATCGCTCTTTTTTGTAACACAAATATAGTCTGTATGTCAGCTGCTTTGCCCCAAACCAGAATACCGTATGACATGATACTATGATATACTCAGCGAGCAGTATCAACATTGGTCAATTGTCTAATTTTTCTAATAGCGTAAGCTGCTGAACTTAATTTACCTGCAAGTACTGTTAAATGGGGACTCCATTGCAAGTTCTTGTCCAGTGTTATACCTAAGAATAATGCCCTATCCACCATTTCTAAACATTCACCATTGAGCGATATAGTAGAATCCACTGCTCTAACATTCGGTAAAGCAAATCTAACACATTTCGTTTTCTTAGCATTCAATAGCAGATTATTAATATTAACCGAGTCAAGTACTTTGACCAGTACACTATTAATTTCGGCATAGTCTGTTGCTTGCCGGTCAACTATGAAAATTAATGATGTATCATCAGCAAATACAGTAGTCTTTGTGATATAGTGTAGTACTATATCACAAAGATTTTCTACTATAGATGGTAAGTCATTTATATAAACCAAAAATGGAAATGGCCCTAAAATAGAGCCCTGTGGCACTCCTAGCTTAACTGCAGCTCCACTGGATTGGGTTCCATTTACAACAACTGTTTGTGTTCTATTGCTGAGATATGAAGACATAAGGCTTAAGGCATTTATAGACAGGCCATAATGTTCTAATTTCAAAATGAGTGTTCCATGATCAACGCAATCAAATGCCTTAGAAAGGTCACAAAAAAACTCCAATTGCATCACAAGATTTCTCCCAGATGTTGTAAATATGTTTAATGAGTACAGATGCTGCATCAGCCGTGAAACCGAACTGTTTACTACTAAGCAGTTTATTTCTATTGAAGTGTCCCAGCAGATCCATCAACATTAACTTTACGAAAACTTTACTTTATACAGGTAGTATAGATATCGGACGGAAATTAGTCAAGTCACTCAAGTCACCTGATTTAAAGAGGTATGACTTTACTAAGTTTCATAAGATCTGGAAACACGCCCTCTGATATGCAATTATTATAAATGAAGGGTAGATAGGGTAAAATTGAATCTATGATATGATGAACAATTTTTACTGAAGTTCCCATAAATCTTCTGTTTTCTTTAAATGCGGTGACTTAAATGTTTTAATAACTTCTATGGAATTTACTTTACTAAATTCAAAACTTACATTGCATTTGCTTAAATTAACATTAAGTAACAAATGGGCTTCGGTCGCAGATGATTGAAGATATCTTGTAGTATTAATTGCAATGTTGGAAAAATAATTCTCGAATGCCGATGCAACATCGTGGTTCGACATAATATGACCATTTCCTGACATAATGTTGACTTGACTATTGCGAGTTTTTGTTTTACCAGTTTCCCTATTAATATGTACTTACGCCTTACATTTCGAAGTGGCAGTTACGGCCACAGTTAACAATGCAGATAATGAGTATTGTGTATCGGGTACAAAGCGAAGTGGATTCGCTCTAGAAAAATAATGTTGACTATTATACCAGGGTAGGGCTGCCATCTTGATTATACCGGAACCCGGACAAGAACTTCAAAAACCCTGAATATTTGGAGGAAATCGCATTTATCTCCGGACATGTTAGATTTTATTCAGTTCAATAAGGTTTTACTTAATACAAAAAGAGTCCGGGTTTACCCGGACACACTTTAAAAACCCGCCCGGACGGCCCCCAGACAGCCTCCAAACTAGAACAAATCCGGGGAAACCCGGATGGATAGCAACCCTATACTAGGGTCCAATAGGACGAAGGAGTTTGTCAGGGCATTCTTGCTTGGTTACCCAAAGTACTAGGACAGCATAGGACGTAAGAACACACCTGGTCGGCATGCGCTTGATGACGACGTCTCCCAGCTTGAACTTCTGCTGGCAGCGCTCGAGGAAGCGGTCCAGCATGATGTATGCAAGCGGCACGTCCAGCACGATGTCCGACATGTCTTCCATCACGCGCAGAAAACCCTGCAGCGAATATGCGAGTTAGGTTATCTGTCATGATCATCAGCCTATATTTGTTTTGTTTTTACTGTCTTTTCACTAATTTTTAAAGCGCTTTTCTTTTATTGCACATTTTCCCCTTTTTAGGGTTCCGTACCAAAAAGGTACGAAAGGAACCCTTATGGTGCGACTCTTTCTGTCTGTCCGACTGATGGCGCTATCCATTTGAAATTTGGAATATTTATAAACATGGTCAGCTCTCATGTATTGCAAAGAAAATATTTAAAAATACATATTTATTTTTTTAAAAAACGAGTAATATGAGGGAGGAAAAAATTAAAAGTCTAGCTTTGCTTCTTTTTATATGAACCGCAAGTTTATTGGGATTCTGTGTTTTTAATGCGTGAAAATTAACACCACATTACTATCTATTGCAATATAGATACAAATCAAAGCGCAAAGAAAAATACGACTGCTCTCGCAAGTGGTCACACCAGGACTCGAACCCGGTACTTCCTGATTACGCGTCAGGTGTGTTTCCCTTTCACTAGCGAGCACTGTGACGTACGCATCGAATTTATCCATCCGCCTTGACCCCTGTACCTATTTGTATTGAAAGGTATATAACCTTAACGCCATCTATGAGAATATGTATTACACCTATTCGCATTCCGATAGTCCTTCCTTTACAGTAGTGTCAAATCGGACGAAGAGATGGCGATGGTGTAATACATATTCTCATAGATAGCGTTAAGGTTATATACCTTTCAATACAAATAGGTACAGGGGCAGACAAAAATAATTATTGGAATAACTATAAAAATAACCAAGATACAAGCCATCAAACATTTCATTCTATCTCTCTTTCTAGCAAAACAGAATTTAATATAGAGTTTATATGGCTGGAGTGCACTATGACGTAAGAGTGCATGTCGGACCTCTGTCAAATCGCTGTCTAATTAGTAGTTTAAAATGCCTATATCATGTGTATTTCTTGCCCGATTTTAATTTTAACTTCACTTTTTGTAATAGTTTTTACGGTATTTTGATATTTTGTTAAGAAATGCGACAATAAAATTATGCATGTACCCTATTGAAATCCGTTTAGCCGATTTGGCGTGATGAAGCCGCAACGACACATACAAAAAATCCAAAAAAAAAATGTTTTTCGATTTAGTGACCTCTAAATAGTCCTTTACAATCATTTTTTTGAAAATATATTCAATGTACAGACATTCAATTTTTATAAATTTATAATAGTATAGACTTTACCTTCTTCTGTCGTGTTCCTCATCGCTGAAGGTCGTGACCTCCACGAATTGATTACTTCACGTACAGTCAAGGGCAAAGATAAATACACATCAATGGTTTCAAAAATATGTACACACCAACTCCACTGTCATAGTAATAAGGTTTGGATATATATTTATGAGATTTTGTTGTGTTTACCTTTCTTTGCCCTTAACCTTACAATTTTGCGGTATCTTAACACGTCCTGACACGTTTTCAACTGACCCTGTCCATTTGATCAGGCGTGACGATCACGCAGCGCCTCAGCTCCGCCAAGAAAGTACACAATTGCTCCTCCACGGACGAGTTCACAGTCTCCAACGCCAGAAGCACCGTCTGCAACAAACAACATCCACTCATTAAATAAATAAATAATCGGGGACAAATCTTACACAAATCGACCTAGTCCCAAACTAAGCAAAGCTTTTACTATGGGTACAGTAGTACCACGAATATAAGTTACATCGGCAATCTTCGGCCACGCCGACGAGTGCTAACAAGTACCGAATGAAACCGAACGTGTGAACATTTCAATAAAGACCTTGTTGCACTATAAGTACGGTACATATGCAATGACAGGTGAACTCGTGCTCTCGCTCATGGCGACTGACGCGGCGCCAGACAAAATGCCTGCCGGCGTCGCGCGCAAAATTTTGGCCAATGGGCGTTAAAGATTTTACCCGCGCACACGCGCTGCCTTATAATTGGTTAATCTGTTTTCTAAAAATGCTTTCTGCGCAGGCACATCGTTGTAACCTATATTTGTGCTACTACTGTACTAAGCGACGATATACGTGTACATAATATATCAATAAATTATAATACTTCAATACATAGAAAATATCCAAGACCCAGACACAAACATTCGTGCTCATCACACAAACACTTGCCCTGCACGGGATTCGAACCCGGGACCGCCAGCTTCGTAGGCAGTTTTGCAACCCACTGAGCCAAACGTGTCGGCATTTCAGCCATAGCACGTCCACTTCTGGACACATGCCTCCTAAATAGATTTACACATTGGTCGGATAGCGACCCGCATCCAGTGACTCCCCGCAACCCTAACCAGGTCGTCCGACCACCTTGCTGGTGGCCTTCTGACTCTAAGGTATATTTGCATTCGTGTGTTAACGCACACATTTACGCAGTGCAAGTGTTGTATACGCGGTAATAAGCGAGCCTTCATCAGAGCCGGTTGTTTCACTCATATACAAGTCTGCATATACCTAAATTTTCCACGCTGCGCTTGCCGGTACGCGGTCTCCACTCGAGAACCTTTCTGCCCTAACGGCCATCGGTTCTTCGAACTATGTGCCCTGCCCATTTCCACTTCAATTTGCTTACCCTGTTTGCTATGTCGGTGACCTTGGTTCGTCTACGAATCTCCTCATTTCTGATTCGATCTCGTAGAAGTCTGGAGTATAGCCCTTTCCATAGCTCGCTGAGTGACTCTGAGCTTCCTTAAGAGGCTCATAGTTAGAGACCACGGCTCCGCTCCGTAGGTTATCAATCACCGGTAATATGCACTGAGGCGCAGTTTCCTAAACGCTACACTGTTTACCATTATCGCGCATAAATAACTTGTTGACAAAAAAGCGGCCAAGTGCGAGTCGGACTCGCGCACCGAGGGTTCCGTACAAAAAGAAAATAATAGTTCACGGTTTATGCATAAGGTTTATGTTTATGAAATTAAAACTTTTTTTATATATATTTGAGTTGATTGAATGAAAGGTAAATTGCGGTTTACGATTTATGACGTATTAAAAAAAAACTAAGTACTTACTAGATCTCGTTCAAACCAATTTTCTGTGCAAGTTTGCATGGTAATGTACATCATATATTTTTTTAGTTTTATCATTCTCTTATTTTAGAAGTTATATGGGGGGGGGGGACACATTTTACCACTTTGGAAGGGTCTCGCGCAAACTATTCAGTTTAGAAAAAAATGATACTAGAAACCACATCATTTTTGATGAAAAAAAAAATGAAATTTCAGTTCTAAGTATATATATAGGAACCCCCTATTTTTTTTCTATTTTTGTTTGAAAATCTTAATGCGGTTCACAGAATACATCGACTTACCAAGTTTCAACAGGACTTACGGACGGACAGACAGACAGGCATGACGAATCCATAAGGGTTTCCGTTTTTTGCCATTTGGCTACGGAACCCTAAAAATAACCGACTTTGTAAACAGATTCCATTCATAGACCAAAAAGCTAATGATGTATTCTTGGATGGGGCCCATTTGTTGATATGGAAAACGCCCGTTGCTATTCTTGTACCCATAACAATATCAGTGGCGTGAAAAGAGTTTTTGGCCAAAGTAGACAGTTTTTCTGTGCCTATATGGAGCATGGTCGTTCAGGGCTTCAGGGTAGGCAGTATCTTTGTGCCTGTATGGACCTATAATCGGTCAGGATAGGCAGTGCCTTCGTGCCTGTATGATGGCTTAAGGGCCTGCTCGTCAAGGAAAAACCACGCCCCAAACGCCGCGCCGTCCAATGAGCGTAATTTGTAATAAGGGACACGTTTATTGCTCGCGCGCATCAAAGAAAGAGAAAGCGAAAACACTACATGCTTGGGGTTTTTTGGCGTAAGCGCCAGATGTAAAAGAACAATGAAATCGAGGAGATTATAATGTCTTGTTGACATAAGTTAGTGACGTACTCGTAAAAGATAAAGGGAAGAATGACATTTTTATTGGTCATTTCCCTAAGGCTATTTCTGAATCTATCTTAGAGTACTTATGATATCTGTGTAGATAAATTAGTGTAGGCACCAGTACATAATTAGGCCTTAAAACACTCTTGTGATTTAAGGCCTAATTATGACTCGCTAACGCTCGTTTCTTAAAACCACACTCGTATTTTAAGGCCTCTCATTATGTATCAGTTCCATAAACTACTATTAGCCGTTTATTAATCTGTCGTTTGTACAAACTAGTCAAGAAACGGAAAATGAAGACACGTTTTCGGATTTCTTTTGTATCGAGGAAATTTTAAATGAACATGTTTTCGCGTTAGGCGCCGCATAGGTTATATAGTCAAAAAACACATATCTGAAAACCAGCCTGTTTCATATACTAGATTTGACAAGGATCTCACTAAAAATTGCTTAAATTTTCGATGGATCAAATCCCAAGTAATATTATTACACCCGTTTTTAGTGAATATTTTCATAATTGCGTGTCTTCCCCCACTCCTCTATTTTCCAAACCTCATGTCAAAAAAATATAAAAAATCACAAGGATAAAGCTTAAGAAATACTTGTCAATGTTTTTTTTTTCAACAGGATCACATCCAAAATTTTTGAGTTATTGCAGAAAAACTACGCCTCTTAGAGAAAGGATGTAAGTGCCGTGGAGATACGCTCTTTTGCTAGTGCACTTTTTCATATCGTATTTTTTTTCATCTGTAGTGCATTTTTTGTATGAACGGCTGCGGAACCCTACACTGAGCACCGTCCAACATGCTCTTGGCCGGTTTTTTTAATACAAGTTTTCATGTTGACGGTACTTTTAAATTCAAATAGTTTATGACTGAAATTAAATTGAAAATCAATTAATTTGACACTAGATTATAAACTGAGTATTTTTTAATAATCCAAAAAGCAAAACATACATTGTCCAATAATTTCTATTAACAGACGGACCGAATATAATTTTGTTTTCCGTTGGCCGGGATCATGCCTAATAGACCAGACCTTCTACAACCAATGTACCCCCCCCACCCACTTCCAGTTAATCATAGCAACTGGTTCAACCGTGGTTCTTCTGCTCTGTCTGCGTCTCCTTTCCTATTCGATCACGCTAGGAAACTCTGAGTAGAGTTTAGGAGATGTTCTCAGGACATTCAGAGAGAACATCTCAGGTTTAAGGGAGAGTGGTAGCGTACCTCATATAACGGTTCGTGGTGAAAGTGCTGCACCTTTCACGAGCAATGTGCCCCGCCTGCCTCTTAAGAATAGCAACTCTGGTTCAATCTTGGTTCTTCCGCTTCTCCTCCTTTCTGATTCGATCACGCAAGGAGACTCAGAGTTTAGGAAAGGTTCCACAGGACGTTCAGAGAGAATATGTCAGGTTTGTGGGAGACTGGTATCGTACCTCATACACCAGTTTGTGGTGAAAGTGGTGCACCTTCTACGAGCAATGTGCCTTGCCCATTGTCACTTGAGGCAGGGGTTGGCAACCTGCAGCTCCCGAGGCACATGCGGCTTTTTGGATGTGAAGCTGCTAAAGGGATAGCAAATATAACCTTGGTTCTTCTGCGTCTGTTCCTTTCTGATTCGATCACGCAAGGAGACTCCGAGTAGTCTCCAGGACGTTCAGAGAGAACATCCCAAGTTTGAGGGTCAGGCGTACCTCGTACACCAGCTCGTGGTGGAAGTGCGGCACCTCCAGCTCCCGCACACAGCGCATGGCCTCAGCGAGGTCGCCGCACGTCAGGTACTCCTTCAGTAGCAGCTGTATCTGCCGGATCAGCGACTTCACTGGCCTGGAAAAAAAAAACATCATTAGCGAAGGTGGAAGGACACCCTCTAACCATCTCAATTCAACCCACCTCCGCAGTCCTTGTGGAGTGGTGGTCCCCGGGGCGAAGGGGGCATGACACCCCCCTCCCCCCCCCCCCCCCCAAACTGCATAAGTCCATTGAAAAACCATCTATAATTGTCAATTTACGAAAATTTTACCTCCCCAAAATATGTTGATATTCATGCTTTGTGTCTTGCGCATCGTATCCCCACCCTAGTTTAAGTGGGTTTGGACCTAGCCAGAGGGGCTACTCCAAAACTTAGTAACCACTTTAACCTAGTTCAAAGTCAGGATCGAAAGGGACATTGGCTTTGGCTCCCAAACGCCCAGGACATATTATAATAGGGATGATAACTAAATTTTAATAATTAGTCCGAAGATACATGCATTACATTTTTTTTATCGCTTTCCTTAACTAAACATCAATATACCGTAAAAACTATTACAAAATGTGAAATTAAAATTAAAATCGGCTAAGTAATAAAGTAATTAGACAGAGAGGTCCGATGTGCACTGTTACGTCACAGTGCACTCCGGCCATATAAACTTCATATTAAATTCTGTTTTGCAAGAAAGAGATAGAATGAAATGTTTGATGGCTTATATCTTGGTTATTTTTATAGTTATTCGAAAAAATATTTTTGTTTATTGTTTATTACATGAATGAGCTTTTAATAAAGCAAAAATAAAAATTCATGCATATACCCTATAAAAAAATATTGGCCATGTTTTTTTTTCTTTTTTTACCTAATCAAAAAATAAAGGCGACACATTGAGTCAAAATATTGCGTGACGTCACTCCTAAGTACAACCTAGGAGTGACGTCACGAGCCCCCATTCCTGAACTTAAATGCGATTTATCTGAATACTTTTATATTATTTTGAAAAAGCAAAAAATACGTGTCCAATATTTTTTTATTACCTAACTGACAGACTAATTAGAATTTTGATTTTTATACCCCGTCATCGTGCCTATTATCCCGGTGTGACATACCTGATGCCGCCGCCGACTCCCCAGATGTTGTCGAGACGCACGAGTCCTTGCTTCATGGACAGTAGTGTCTCGGCGCGGTGGATCGCTTGCCTGTTAACAAACACATATTCAAACGCAATACAAATACAACTTTTTACTCGGGAAGTGGTTTAGCGATGAGTTTTACAGTACGCCGCGCCCTCAGCGCCAAGGCCGAAAAATATGTTCCATCACAACTGGAAAGTTTTTATCAAAGGACATCGTCGGGTATGTGACGATTATGGCTAATATTGCTGCCACCGGTTCTAAATGAATAGGTTAAAACTAAAAGAGCGTAAGTTGGGTAGTGTGTAGCGGCTTTAATATATCAGCACTTTAGTCACAACACTACCCAATTACCCATAGACAATTGTAGAATTTAAAAGAAACAAAAAACGTCATTGCATCAGGTCCTAATAATCGAACTATGAAAGCATTTTAAACTTTTATTGAAATATCCAAGATACAGTTACATATTTTATGGTTTTGTATTTTACGGTAACGACCGTTTCAATAGTGTATGGTTAAATAGTGTTTGATGAGGTGGAGTGAAAATTCAGGGAGAAACAATGACAAAACAAAGTTACGCCTTTTGTTTATATAATTAGCAAGTTCTATAGAATGACACTTTACTTAAATTCCTTTATGCTTCGATTTAGCATAACAATTTTTTAAACTGCTTCAATTGCAAACTTATATTGTTTTCGTTGTTTATGGTGTCTCAAGGTACTTTCATTCATTTCATTATGTATGTAAGCATTGCGACCTGAACTATTCTTAAGATCATGGACAGCGGGACGTCTAACACGGTATCTAGCCGGTAAGTCTTGCTGTTAAGACATGAGACGCGGCGGCAGGCTGACGTCGGCTATGGTCAAGTTGGACCTACAAGGGGGCCAGCATGCTGTCCAGCAAGTTACCTCGCAGGCGCGTTGAGTAGTATTGGGACACGAAGCGAGGAGGCAGGTTGACGTCGGCTACGGTCAAGTTGGACTGCAAGGCGGCCAGCATGCTGTCCAGCAAGTTACCTCGCAGGCGCGTTGAGTTGTAAGTCCTGCTGTTGGGACACGAAGCGAGGAGGCAGGCAGACGTCGGCTACGGTCAAGTTGGACTGCAAGGCGGCCAGCATGCTGTCCAGCAAGTTACCTCGCAGGCGCGTTGAGCGGTAGGTCCTGCTGTTGGGACACGAAGCGCGGCGGCAGGCAGTCATCGGCCACGCAGCGCGCTATGAAGTTGGAGAGCAGGACGGCCGCGTCCGGCGTGTCCAGCACGAGATCAGGCAACTTCTCCAGCAGGCTCGAGAATGCTGCGGAAAGATAGTCTGATTTAGCATTTATTGAAGACACAAAGTAATACATATACTATACACGTTTTAAAACATCATATTTCGGTTTTTTCTGTGATTATAATTTTACTTTCATAAACTTTGGTATGTTTTGTTGGAGAACGCATAGAGTGTATACTTAAAAACATATACTTAAGGTCTCTCTTGTTGGCTAGGTTTCCGAAAGGTCTTCCTGAGGTGCTAACCCTTGCCGGACGGAAGATCACCTAGGTTTTTCCAAATAGTTCGTTACATACACTTTTTTTATACCTTCAATATACAGACATTTCATTTTTACAAATTTATAATCCATACTAATAATATTATAAATGCGAAAGTGTGTGTGGCTCCCATACTAATATTATAAACTAGAAGGCGCCCGCAACTTCGTTCGCGGAGGAGAAAAAGTCATAACCCTTCATTTTTTCTTCAGTGTAGTCGGATAAAAAGTATCCTATAACCATCTGGAGATACCCAGCTACCCGTGTACCAAAAATAGTTGAAATCCGTTTAGCCGATTTTACGTGATGAGGCCACAACGACACATACACCATACATAAAATCCAAAAAAATATTATTCGTTTTAGTGACCTCCAAATAGTCGGTAACAATCAATTTTTTGAAAATATCTTTAATGTACAGACATTTCATTTTTACAACTTTATAATAGTATAGATGCGAAAGTGTCTTTCTGTCTGTCTGTTACCTCACGCTTAAACCGCTGAACCGATTTGGATGAAATTTGGTATGGAAGGACATAGGCTACTTTTTATCCCGGAAAAATACTTTTATCCGCGATAAAGGAATAGGGTACATGCATGAACTTTTTTATCGCTTTTCATAACTAAATATCAAAATATTGTAAAAAAGATTTCAAATTGTGAAATTTAAATAAAAATCGGCCAAAAAATACGCAAGATATAGGCATTTTAAACTACTAATTAGACAGAGAGGTCCGACGTGCACTGTTACGTCATGGTGCACTCCGGTCATATAAACTCCATATTAAATTCTGTTTTGCTAGAAAGAGATAAATTGAAATGTTTGATGGCTTGTATGTTGGTTATTTTTATAGTTATTCGTTTTTTTTTGTCTACTGTTTGTTACATGAATGAGCTTTTAATAAACCAAAAATTAAAATTCATGCATATTCCCCATTTAAGGCGGACGAAGTCGCAGGCACAAGCTAGAACTTATAAATGGCTCGTACCTGTGGCTATGTCCTTGGCGGAGAATATCCTCCCGTAGAGATCGGATACAAGCACTGAGGCCATCTCGCAGTGCGACGGTTTATGCTCCAGGGCGGTCTCGATGATGGTCTCGCAGACCAGGTGGCTGCGCCTGGCGGTCACGAACTCCAGGAAGTCCTCGGCTGCGGCGTTGGTGTCGCCGTGCTCAAAGTACTCCAGGATTACCGGCTCGGATTTACGCTGTGGACAAGTAGAGGAATTTTATGTGACTTTGACCGGACTTTAACGTTAAATTAATTGGGGGATTGATATAGCAAAAAGTGATTTCATTTACAATTCGAATATATATATATATATTTTTTCAATTTTCAAAAATTAGTAGTCAATGCGGTTGCGTTAAGTTTGCATCTCATTTGTACGCAACGCTGTAGATACCAGGTGCAAACTCAACTTAACCGGCAAGTTAGGTTAGGTTAAGATAAAGTTTGTACGGAGCCCTCGGTGCGCGAGTCCGAATCGCACTTGGCCCTCAACTATCGATATCAAAATGTTTCTAACACCAATTACATTGCGGCAGTCTTATGTTTTGCCGTAAAAATTCCGACCTTTGGACGTAACTTTACCTGGTCTCCCCTATTTTCCGATGTGATTATTAAACAAAATGGGTATTTATTTGTAGCTTATTCAAAACTATCAACAGAATCAGCCATCTAATCCAGCTGAATCTAAAGATAACAAAAGTTATCGACCGCTCGACCTCCTTTGGCGTCGCTGCATAATTTAGACTTCTTGACTTCGCGGCGGAATAGAAACACATGAAGATACGTTCGAACATCAAGCATGAGTATTGTTTAGGGTTCCGTACCCAAAGGGTAAAACGGGACCCTATTAGTAAGACTCCGCTCCCGTCAGTCTGTCACCAGGCTGTATCTCATGAACCGTGATAGTTAGACGGTTGAAATTTTCACAGATAATGTATTTCTGTTGCTGCCTATAACAACAAATACTAAAAACAGAATAATTTTATATCAGTAACCAGTATAAAATGACCGAACACCGTACATTTTATTCAGGAGTAGGGCGCTGCTAACACTGGATTTTCATAGATACGGCCGTTTGTAGCTTATATTTTGTACGGAACCCTCCGTGCACGAGTCTGACTCGCGCTTGGCCGGTTTTTACAGTAACTAAGTTAGTTGTAGTATAAAAAGTAACAGTTAAGTAACCAACTGTAGGCCTTATGTCAATGACAATAAGCAAAGGTCGGAATTTGTGCCACAAAACATAAGACTGTGTTGTAATGAATGGCCCACCAAATTATTTTATACTATAAATCCATTTTTCACTTCTCCTGCTCTAAAAGTACGTCATAGTAGCTTCGCGAAGCGACACTAAAATGGTACATTTAGCCCCTAGGGTTTAAAAGAAAACCATATAATCATCCCATACAAATTTCTATGACACTGAAAGAAAAATCTTGCGGCCAGCTACATACTCCTTACAAATAATTAAAAACAAACAAAACAACCTGATCAGATTGGCCAAACTTTCTGATAGAATTGCTCAAACTGTACAAACTTTTAGTTTTTCTTGAAATATACAATTTGAATGTTAAGTCTTTTTTATTTTCTCGCAGTCGAGGTGAAAAGCAGTGTTTAACACGTGGCTAAAAGCCATTATGACACTCAGACATATTTGTCCTCGCTCACTTCGTGAGTTCGTCGAAATAATCACTTCGTATCATAATGGCTTATTTTAGCCCCTTGTCAAACAATCTACTATTATACTAAAGAACGATCACCTACTCGACGTCAAGTGAACACATTTATTAAACTCACTGTAATGGCTATGATGTTCAGGTTGGGAGAGATTATCAGTGATATAAATAAGTTTATCGATAAATTACTAGTTATTTATTACAAAACAGATAAAATGTTATGTGCTGCATGTACTGACGTGGACTTAGAATAATAACTGACACCGTCCATTTTTCAAGCGCCCATCTTTTCAGGATGTTAATAGCCTAGATTATTAGCATTTTTCTAAATCTGACGCCGGTAGCACACCTCCGCCGCGAAATTAACAAGGCGAAACCGCGACGCGAGTTCTGCAGCGAAACCGCGTTCGCCGTAAGCGAAACCGCCAGTAGGTACATACGTAAGCGGCAAACTTAGTGAAATGTCCTCATCTTCAGAGAAAGAAGATATTTTGCTCTGGTAATTAACTTTGAAAAGACGAAGAATCTGGGTGCATGATATTAATGAACAGAGAAAAAGTTAGGTGAAAACAGATTATGCAAAGAACTTCACGTCACGAGTGATTTATATAGTCAGGATGACTTCATAAATAAATTATAGGTCTATTGCGGACCTCCGCAATCAATAGGGAATATGCATATTTTTTTCTTTTTGTTTTATTTAAAACTCATTCATATAACAAACAGTGGAGAAAAATATTTTTTCGAATAACTATAAAAATAACCAAGATATAAGCTATAAAACATTTCATTCTATCTCTTTCTAGCAAAACAGAATTTAGTATGGAGTTTATATGACCGTAGTAGACTGTGACGTAACAGTACATGTCGGACCTCTCTGTCAAATCGCTATCAAATTAGTAGTTTAAAATGCCAATACCATGCGTATTTCTTGGCCGATTTAAATTTTAATTTCACTGTTTGGCATAGTTTTTACGGTATTTTGATATTTTGTTAAGAAAAGCGCTGAAAAATTTTCATGCATGTTCACCATTTTTCGGTAAATACAACTGACATTTTAATAGAATTACACGTTTCGCCTCCAAAATTTGTCGATTGCGACAGATCGCGCGCGAAACTAAATGCGAAACAAGCAAAAAGGCGAAACGAACGCGGAGATGTAGCCGGCATCGGAGCAGATCGGCGGATCAGCGCGCGACAGAGACAGCGCCATAGTTAAATCTCCGCGTTAGAACAGGCAAGTTAGCTAGAGTTCCGCGCGCCCTACAAAGGACAACCCGGGCGGATCGTTCAGCGGTTTCGCTACTAACTACAGTTTCGCGGCAGAGGTGTGCTACCGGCACAAATCACGGAACAGAAAAACAAACAAGAAAAAGTTGATCCGCCTCAAGTACAGTCAAGGGCAAAGATAAATATCCGCAAGTTCCAAAATATCTATACATAAACCTAATTGCCCCTAAGACCTGTGCACATATTTTTGAAACTTTGTAGTGTATACATATTGGTGCCCTTGACTACTGATGTGCAAATTGTGGAAACTCCAAAATGCTTAAAAAATAAATAAACTTTTAAACAAAAAAATAAAACCGACTCCAAAAACTAAAAAGTAAAAAATAACGCCATAATTCAGTTTCTTCAAATTACTTACAAGTAACCGTTTGTATTCTCAATCTATACAGTATATACAATACAAAAAGTCAAATATTGAAAATTGACGATTTTAGTAAGTTGTGACACGATGGCACCGACTCCAAAATAACATTAATTGTATATACTGTATAGATTGAGAATACAAACGGTTACTTGTAAGTAATTTGAAGAAACTGAATTATGGCGTTATTTTTTACTTTATAGTTTTTTTTGGAATCGGTTTTATTTTTTTGTTTAAAAGTTTATTTATTTTACACTTTTTAGTTAATCGTTACTTAAAAGTGTATCACGTGACGATTCGAACAAACCCAAACACGGCTAGGATACATTATTTTATTACATAGATCTGGTGCCTACCTTCCGGCTCCATCATCAAATCAATTCGATGGTACCATTCTCATCAGGAACATTTAAATTTGTGACCATGAAGTTGCTTAGCTAAATTAATCAAGATATTTTGTGCCGATGGCATTCTGTGGTCTTCTGCATCAGTTCCACTTCACCAATTTACACTTTCTGAATGCAAATGCTTATTATATTTCTTATAATACCAAAATCGCTATATGTATGCCTACAATATTTGAGGAGTTCCTTCAATTCCTCATGGATTCCATCATCAGATCTTCACCTAAATTAAATGGGACCAACTAGAAAGTACCTTCTATAAAACCAAAAAAATAATTTGGAAGTCGGTTAAAAAAGGTCTTATAAACATGTAAGTTAATACTAGACTTAAGACCTTTTATATACTAAACTATGCTTAAAAAAGGTCTTTTAAACAGGTAAGTTAACACTAGACTTAAGGCCTTTTTTAAGCATTTTGGAAAGTTTCCTCAATTTGCACATCTGTACCCTTGACTGTACTTAACCTTTTGAGCGTCCAGCATGTTTACGGGAAACCGTGCGCCACACCAACCAATAAACCAGTTGTATGATACCGTATAGCGGCAAAAGGCGTCGTCGCGTCTAAGGCGCAATCCGTTGACGTGATTTGCCGTCTTTGGTGCTCAAAGGGATAAATAACGAAGGGTTTCAGTGAGACGGTGTCGGCGTAATCTGCGGGCGGGGTCAACGGCCGGAATTAGGCCGCGTGCGAAAACCTACTTTACTTATTCGCAGTGGCGGTCCAAGGGGGGTAGTCGAGGGGGCCGGGACCTCCCAAAATAGTTTACGTCCACGCCTAAATATAGGTAACTAGGAATTTCGGCGGGGTTAGAAATAAAACAATGTTCATAATTTTATAGGGTTTCGTATCTCAAAAGGAAAAAACGAAACCCTTAGGGCCTTATCACACTTGCGAGTTGCGAGCGTGTTTTCTATACAAATATCAGTCGCAGCGAACTCGCTGCGTGATCGCCTTCATACAAAATTCGCTCACAACTCGCTAAGTGTGATAAGGCCCTTTATAGGATAACTTCTCTGTCGTTTGTCTGTCTGTAAAAGGCCTTTTTTCTCAGGAACGTATAGAGGTGGTATCAAGTTGAAATTATGTCTGTCTGTCTGTCAAGGCTAGACTAGACTTAGGAGTAGGGCTCTGCTTGCTGGTTTGTAGCGCATATTTTGTACGGAACCCTCGGTGCGCGAGTTCGACTCGCACTTGACCGCTTTTTTAATACAGTCAACATCCCTATCAGAGGCGTGTCGTTAGGAAAATTACAAGGGAAGGCGAAGCGTATTCATTTACTCATCTATAATATTATAAAGTTGTAAAAATGAAATGTCTGTACATTAAAGATATTTTCAAAAATATGATTGTAGCGGACTATTTGGAGGTCACTAAATCGGAAAATATTTTTTTCGGATTTCTGGTATGTTTGTATATTCGTATGTCTCGTTGTGGCTTCATAACGCAAAATCGGCTTAACGGATTTCAACTATTTTGGGTAGCTGGGTATCTCCATGGTTATGACTTTTTCCCCTCCGCGAACGAAGTTGCGGGCATCTTCTAGTATTTAAATAAAAAGGTGGTTATAAGCCTCTCCTTGGGCAGCTCGGTGGGAATTGGCTTATATGGACGCGACGCCACTGATCCCTATTGTTTCAGTGTATCTTTGTTACGCGGCTCGCAGGATTTAAGACCTGCAGTGTCACCGGTCCGGGTCAACGGCCGCGGCAGTAGGGCAGCCGGTCACGTAAACACGCTATTATTGGACGCGCTAACACTCGCGGTTCACAGTGACAGTGGCGGCCGATCTCCAGCGTTTCAACTGCGTTTATTTTGCGTCACTGTCGTCTCACTAAATATCGTTACAAGAAATAATACTATGAATTATTTTTTCATCATACCGAAGAGCGATCCCGAAGCTGATTTTAGGCACTGGTTCCACCAAGGGCGAGGAAGCGATTAGCTATTGGCGATTTTGTCGCCCAAGAAACGAACAAAAGATATAGATCCTGTATTAGTCAGACACATCTATAACTTTTTTATAAAGTTGTAAAAATGAAATGTCTGTACATTGAAGATATTTTCAAAAAAATGATTGTTACGGACTATTTGGAGGACACTTGATTTGAAAAATATTTTTTTTGGGCTTAATGTATGTTAGTATGTGTCGTTGTGGCTTCATCACGCCATATCGGCTAAACGGATTTCAACTATTTTTGATACATGGGTAGCTGGGTATCTCCAGATGGTTATAGGATACTTTTTACCCGACTACGCTGTCGAAAAAAGAGGGGTTATGACTTTTTCTCCTACGCGAACGAAGTTGCGGGCGTCTTCTAAACTCTGATTTTTAATTCAAGACCAGAATCTGACAGTTCTCATCTTGATTATTTCATAAAATAAACATTATTTCATAAAAGTATGAATGAGAAATCGTGCAACCAGTAATATTAGGGTAAGTTTTATTGATAAAAATACTAACACTTAAACCAGTATGCAGTGATCACAGCGAAAGTGCGCCCGTTGACGTTAAATTTTGGTCTTGAATTAAAATTCAGAGTATAGTATATTAATAGTTCATCGCTGGCTGTTCACACTGCCGGCGACAATACTTATATATGTATCTCTTTTATGGACCCGGAGTCTACATCTATTGTGCGTTTCTTGAACGAGTTGGGCGAGAAAATAGTCGATAGTTGCTCGCTTTCTCGCCGGCGGTGGGACAAGTGCCTTACTTTAAGGTGCGTCCACATTTGTATCATTTGCCCGATCAGATCTTCGTTCCGTGGCATGATCGCGTGTCACGATCACGCGTTTGGACGTTGCGCCGATCCGATCGCTCGAAATCCACGTTGATCCGCGTATCACACACTTAGATCGGACGAGCAAGGCATGATCGCCGCGCCGACAGTGAGCGTCCAAGCAGCGCGATACGCAGTCATGCCACGGCACGGTAATCGGATACGAGCAAATGATACAAGTGTGGACGCACCTTTAGTCGAAGTTATCACGACATATCTTTCCGTCGTGATGATATCATGAGACAACAATGACGAATTAACCGCGCGTTTGAAACGCTCGGAGATTCGCCCGGTCCATATCATCTATGCCAGAGCAGTGTGTTTCAACCTGCGGGCTGTGAGTCGCGACCCCTCGCGAGGCCTCTGGGACCATCCACATATCTATACTAACAAGTTGTAAAAATTAGATGTCTGTAGGTACATTGAAGATATTTTCAAAAAATAAGTGAAACGGACTATTTGTGACCTGTCACTGAATGGAAAATATTTTTTCTCAAACATGCAATGAAATATTGACGTTGTGTTCCTTGTAATAGACTCCGAAGTCTCACATTTCGGTGCGGCGCAACGAGGGGCACATAATGATAATTTCATACGAAATTGCGGGCCATGGCCTGCAAAGCGACCGTCTTTTGTTTCCATTCGCTCCGAGCGCCGCCGCGCCGCTGCCGGGGCGCGGCGAAGAGAACGGATAACTATGTATATTACAATAACGTTTTAATGGGAAAAAAATATATTTATTATATAAAAATATTGGTTTTTATTTCATTGCATGTTTGAGAAAAGCACTATACAAGCCTCACGTGAACAGGGATTGTCGGCCTCGTATCTCTAGATCTATAACTACTCGGCCGGCAATCCCCTACTTCGCAGCCTCTGCAGTAATGTACTATTTTAATACAGTTGCTCAAAAAGTACTTTACGTAGCTGTTAAGCGTGTGCCAAGTTGGTTTTCGCGAACTAGTGCTTTTCACTTTTCCAATGTTTTTAAATGTATACTTGTTCCAATTCATGACTACTTATTGATCATTCTGATGATGATGATGATGATGATGATGATGATGATGGTGGTGGTGATGATGACGGTGATGGTGATGATGATGGTGATGGTTATAGTGATGATGATGATGATGGTGATGGTGATGATGATGGTGATGATGATGGTGATGATGACAGTGATGATGATGATGGTGATGATGATGGTGATGATGATGGTGATGATGATGGTGATGATGATGGTGATGATGATAGTGATGATGATGATACTTGTTGATTTTCTAATTTTTTTGCAACTGTATAAAAAAACGTCGTTCGATAAAAGTGCGGAAATGACATTCTTCACTCGTCCCGAGTCTTGCCACGAGCCGTAGGCGAGTCTCAGTACTCATGAGGTAATGACATACTTTCCGCACTGGTATCGAAATGTACTATTTTGTATGTGTCGTGGCTTCATCGTGCCAAACCGGCTAAACAGATTTCAACTATTTTTGGTACACGGGTAGCTGGGCATCCACTGATTGTTATAAGATACTTTTTACCCGACTACGCTGAATTAAAAAAGATGGTTATGATTTTGTCCTCCTCTGCGTTACGTTACGTTAATAAATCGGAAAACCGCGATAAAGGCAGGGGAGGGGTCCCAAAATTCAAAATTTTGCATGACGTCATATGTGGACGATTCTTAAAGGGGGTTAAGATTAATTCCGACTCAAAGAATGTAACATTAAATAAATCGAACCACGCAGAGAAGGGAGGCACGAAACATTTTCCCATTTAATCTTCGTGAAATAACGTGCCATTATATGGATAGTTTGTTTTTCATTTCTTTTTTAATTCTCTAAATTTGATGTCTAACCGGCTATTATAGTGAATGCTGTTGCACACCTGTAATTGAGGTACAGGCTAGAAGTGGTCCCTGTATATTGATATTTGTTTTTACTTGTATAAGTCTGTGATTTGTTCGTGTGTCTATTAAATAAATATATAGAGCAGTTTTTCAATCAGTAGGCTGTGGGTCGCGACGCCTCGCGGGGCCTGTTAAAGGGGGCGCGGTCACAAAGCTTGTTACATTTTAAAATGTGTTTGAATGACCGCAGAAAAGGGTCGCTGAATATTTTTCCATTAATCTTAGACAGAGCAGTATTTTTCAACCTACGGGCTGTGGGTCGTGACCCCGCGGGGGCCTCTTAAAGGGGGCGCGGTTACACAAAACTTGTAATATTTTAAAATGTGTTTGAATCAGCGCAGAAAAGGGAATTGCGAAGTATTTTTCCATTAATCTTAGATGGAGCAGTGTTTTTCAACCTGTGGGCTGTGGGTCGCGACCCCTCGCGGAGGCCTCTTAAAGGGATCGCGGTAACACAAAGCTTGTAACATTTTAAAATGTGTTTGAATCAGCGCAGACAAGAGTCGCGAAATATGTTTCTATTAATCTTAGAAAGAGCAGTGTTTCTCATCCTGCGAGCTGTGGATCGCGACCCCTCGCGAGGCCTCCTAAAAGGAGCCGCGGTTACATTAATTAGGGCTCAATGATTGTAACATTTTAAAAATGTGTTTGAACCAGCGCAGAAAAGTCGAAATTTAATGACTTTGTATCTTTGGATTGCGTTGACTTAGAAGCTTTGTTTATTACAGCTGCAAGGGACCGCAGACATAAGCATTTGATGTTAAGGAGCTCCAAGCGTAAATGTACGATTTTTCATGGTTTTTGTATCTAGTCCCTGGAATGGCCAAACTAACCTTCGGAATATGATTTATATGATAGTTCAATTTCTATTTTACACTTTCTTGCATTTGAAAATTTGAATATATTTCTATGCAATTAATTATGGATTTTTGCAGAGGTCAATAAAAATAAAGATTGCGTATCTAGTCTCTCAATAAACCTTTGATAGACTCAAAACTTATGCCTAATTGTACATTATGAAAAGACCTAACTTGTTACGCAAGCATTTTTTTTAAAAAGCGTGTATTTTTTGAGAAAAGTGGCAAAAACTGGTTTTTCGTCGTAAAAATACCAAAGTTTGATTGCATTAGTTTCGGTGACTCTTGAAGATAAACTGAAACAGTATATTGGTAAAGACGGTCGCTGTCAACATGATGAGACATATACAACACAAAAAACCGAAGAGTTAATTTCAATTTGACACCTCCACGCGGTTTTGAAGAAGGGTCTTGACAGAGGGACCGACTGACGGACAGACGAACAACAAAGTGATCCTATAAGGGTTCCGTTTTTTCATTTTGAGGTACGGTACCCTAAAAATAAGCTAATAGTAAGTAAAAAGTATAGCTGAGTAAGTATGGATAATATGAAATAAAAAATGAAAATATAAAGTAAACACAGTGACAACTAGGCTGGGATCTCCTAGTAAGTATAATATGGAATTATGGATAATCTATACCAGGGGTCTTTAAACTTTTTGACTCAAGGCCACACTGCACTTAATATAAAGTCGTGAAGGCCAAGACTTTGGTTTCTTGAATGGTCATGGGGTAATACATTAGTTAAGCCTTAGTCTTCAGGGAGTACCTAGATAACGCCGCTATCTTCTATCTATCTTATATTCTATCCGGACTATCGGCTCTCCCGCTTTCTTTCCGCAGGCCGGAGTTGGCCCGCAAGCCATAGTTTGGCGACCCCTGATCTATACTATTATAGTTGTAAAAATGAAATATCTGTACATTGAATATATTTTCAAAAAAATGATTGTAACGGAATATTTGGAGGTCACTAAATCGAAACATATTTTTATTTTATTTCTTATGTCTATATGTGGCTTCATCACGCCAAATCGGATAAACGGATTTCAACTATTTTTAGTACATAGGTAGCTGGGTATGCACAGATGGTTATAAGATACTTTTTACCAGACTACGCTGAAGAAAAAGAAAGGTTAATGACTTTTTTCCTCCGCAAACGAAGTTGCGAGCAGTTCTAGTACAAAGTAAATTCCAATTTGTTTTGAGAACCCAATTCATGTCGTTGAAGAAATGCCAGCGATTTAACGTGGCATTAAATTTAATGAACGCGTCGCTGCCCGCTGCCTGCACAATGCATCGGCGCGCGCGCCGAGTATCAACATCGCGAGGTCATTGACAAATATCAAACTAAAATATGTTTCAGTGTAAAAACCCACTTTGTGTCAATCTTTTATTGCCGAATGTACTTTTCTTTGAACAGCCGCATATATAGTGTGTAGGTAGATATAAGTACGAGCAACTACGTAATATGCATTATTTGCTTGTGTGTCCCTAACACTCTCAGCATTAGAAATGGGTAATCTCGACACCAAGAAGTGATAAAAAAAAGGTCATCTATGTGCTATTATAAAGTTGTAAAAATGAAATGTCTGTATGTGTGGTTGTGGCTTCATCACGCTAAATCGGCTAAACGGATTTCAAATATTTTTGGTACGGGTAGCTGAGTATCTACAGATGGTTATAGGATACTTTTTACCCGACTCTGCTAAAGAAAAAAAGAGGGGTTATGATTTTTTTCTCCTCCGCGAACGAAAGCTTAGCTTGCAGGGCCTTCTAGTCTGTTTATAATATTGTTATCTAACTTAGTTTCTACCTTTACATATTTGAGATTATATTACTAAGCGCATGTTAATTACTGATTCTATTTATTACACATTATCGCATTCTTAATTAGTTTTGATTGGCTTAGGCTTGTTTAGCATATTATTTATGACTTGAGTGGGGAAAACCCATTCAGTGTTTGAGGTAAAAGTTACTTGATATTCCTTGACCATATGTGTTATTGCTTTTTGGAACAATAAAGTGTTTACTATTCACGAGGCTTCGCAGTCTGGTTGGTCTCTCATAATTAATTAGATCCTCCACTCTATATTCCCATATTACAGCCAGTTTAACTTTGTCATAAACATTCATAATTCTACAGCATTTAAATAAGTTATCATAGTTGTGTCTGTGTTTATGTTTAATTTTGAGTGGTACTATGGCTTTAAAGAGTCATTCGAATCACTAATGCCGGTAGCACACCTTCGCCGCGAAATCGCGAAACGGCATACCGAGCGCGCGAAACCAAAGCGAAACTTCCTTGGGTTTGACGTTTCGCGTCTAACGGCATAAATCCGATTTCGCTTTCGGTACCGACTCCGCTTAAGGGGCTTACAGCTCTGAATGTCCTTCGATCCGTAGCTCTTCGGTTTTCTGTGCGGTATATGTCTCATCATGTTGACAGCGACCGTCTTTACCAATATACTGTTTCAGTTTATCTTCACGAGTCATCGAAACCAAGATAAATGCCATCAAACTTCGTTTTTTTTTTACGACAAAAAACCAGTATTTGCAAGTTTTCTTAAAAAATATACGCATTTTAAAGAAAAAGCTTGCTTACCGAGTTAGGTCTTTTCATAGTGAACGCATAAGCATAGGGTTTGAGTCTATTAAAGGTTTATTGAGAGACTAGATACGGAATCTTTATTTTTATAGACCTCTGTGTAAAAGGCCATAGTTAAATTTTTATTCTAGAGATCAATTGAAAATTCCCCAGAAACATGAGGAATATTCCCGGGAGCATGGGAAATTTACATTTACATTTTTAGTTAAATATTCGCTTTTTTGGGAGAAACCATAAAACACATACCACCAATATAAAATTCCCTAATATTCCCCACATGGGGAATATTCCCGGGAACGGCACATGAACACGGATGCGGATGTTACAAAGCTTCATAAACGTCCGGAACTCAAATGAGATAATATACGCAATATAATCCGTTTAAATGGTTTTAAATGAGTGATCATCACGGAAACAGAAGAAGATTATATACTTGTTTATTCGATGTTCTCTCGTCACCTGCTATTGGCTGTGCACAATGCATCGGCGCGTGCGCCGGGTATCAACTCGGGTCAATGACAAGTGACATTACTGCCAGCCGGGACGAAACGTTTAACCGGACAGACTCAGGCTTGTAAAAGTGCCCTTGCGCTCCTTCTCTACCGACTATTATAAAGTTGTACGAGGGTTGCTACTTATATATCCGGAAACAAAAAAACAAACAAACGTACACGGCTGAAAATAGTTTTATTGTTTTTCAAAGTATTCCCCTTGATGATCTATGTACTTTTGCATTCGCGTGAACCAATTTTTAAAGCACTTCTGCCACTCCGCCTGAGGTACCTCCATAACGTGTTGTTTGAATGCGTCGACAGCATCTTCAGCGGTCGAAAATCGTTGACCGCGTAATTTATTCTTTATATTTGGAAATAAATAAAAATCGTTGGGTGCCAAGTCAGGGCTGTACGGCGGATGACCCGTTAATTCCACATTTTGACCCTCCAAAAATAGAGTTGTTTCGCGTGACGTATGACAGCTGGCATTGTCATGATGAAGAATGATTCTTCGTCGCTGGTTAGTTTTACGAATTTGTTCAAATACTTCCGGTAAGCAAATGGTCGTGTACCACTCTGAATTAACCGTTCTACGGTTTTCTAGTGGCACTGTAGCTACATGGCCATTAATACCGAAGAAGCAGGCCACCATTTGTTTCAATGTACTTTTTGCACGAGTAACTTTCGTAGGGTTCGGCTCATTTTGAAACACCCATACCGTTGATTGTTGCTTCGTTTCGGGATCGTATGCATAGATCCAGGATTCGTCACCTGTATAGATGTTATAAACGGCTTTTGAGTCACCACGGTTATATTTTTTTAACATTTTATTGCACCATTCGACGCGAGCATGTTTTTGCTCATTTGTTAAGTTGTGGGGTATCCAACGCGAACAAATTTTTTTTACAGCCAAATAATTATGTAATATGCTATTAATGCTGGTCATAGAAATACCCAGAGTCGCCTCTATCTCGCGGTACGTAACATGTCGGTCGTCCATTATAAGTTTTCGCACAGCCTCGATATTTTGTTGTACAACGACCGATTTCGGGCGACCTGCCTTAACTTCGTCCGTAAGCATACTACGTCCACGATTGAACTCACTAAACCAGTGATACACAGTAGTTTTAGATGGGGCTTCATCACCAAAAGTTGAAGTTAGTTGATCTATGCACTGTTGTTGCGTTAAACCACGCCGAAAATCATAATAAATCATAGCACGAATATTTTCACGAGTGAGTTCCATTCTTGCTGCGAGATGACATTTAAAACCCGTCAAAAACAAAACACGAGCGTTAATAAGGAAGAAAAAATATACCTTATATACTTAAAAAAGTTCAAATTTTACCATGGCGGTCAAATATGCTATTTAAGAAGATTGTAATCCCGGTTTCCGGATATATAAATAGCAGCCCTCGTAACAATGAGATATCTCAATAAAACAATTTAACGGATTATATCGCGTATCATTTGAGTTCCCGACGTTTCGGAAGCTTTTCAGCTTTCCACGGTCACGGGAATGAGTAATAGTCGCGGAAACAGAAGAAAATATCTGTATATTGGAGATATCTATAATATTATAAAATTGTAAAAATCAAATGTCTACATTGAATAAATTTAAAAAGTGATACGGACTACTTAAAG
This sequence comes from Hedya salicella, assembly GCA_905404275.2. Classification (NCBI taxonomy): domain Eukaryota; kingdom Metazoa; phylum Arthropoda; class Insecta; order Lepidoptera; family Tortricidae; genus Hedya; species Hedya salicella. The sequence continues at coordinate 48,158,728 of FR990097.1, read as the reverse complement.
GCCACTGAATCGAAAAATATCTTAGTCATAGTCATATCATTTATTGCATTATGTGGTATTTACAGTTGTTATTTGGTATAACAAGCTCCAACATAAACCCTGTAAGGGCACTGCAATTTATTTTACAAGAATAACTTATTACTTACATTTCTTGCTTAATATTGATACATTTACATACTACTTATTCTTTATTTTTGTACGTGTCGTTGTGGCTTCATCACGCCAAATCGACTAAACGGATTTCAAATATTTTTGGTACACGGGTAGCTGGATGTCCTCAGATTGTTAATAAGATACTTTATACTCGACTATACTCAGATTTTTAATTCAAGACCAAAATTTAACGTCAACGGGCGCACTTTCGCTGTGATCACTGCATACTGGTTTAAGTGTCAGTTTTTTAATCAATTAAACTTACCCTAATATTACTGGTTGCACGATTTCTCATTCATGTTTTTATGAAATAATGTCTATTTGTTTAAATCATCAAGATGAGAACTGTCAGATTTTGGTCTTGAATTACAAATCAGAGTTTACGCTAAAGGAAAAAATAGGGGGTAATGAATTTTACTCCTCCGCGAACGAAGCTGCAAGCACCATCTAGTACAGAATAACATTCGTCATTTAATGGGCGAATCTCCAGAGGTCATTTTGGATGTTTCTTGGGATAACTTTTAATTTTAGCAGATGAATACGAGCAGGGTAGTTTCCTGGGTAAAAAAAATATTAATCTAGTTAGTCCGTCAGTTCAAATTATCAAAAAATATTGGACACTTATTTTTTCTTTTGACAATCGAACAAAAAATACAAAGATAAAGCGCGGCGAAGTTTAGGAGTGGGGGCGCATGACGTCACACCGTGCGAAGAACGGTCGCACGGCGTGACGTCACGAGGAACGTTAACGGGCTATTACTTCATATTTTTTTGTTTAAGGCCAAGCCACACCGGATGCGTGCGCGGCACGTGCACGTGCGCGTGTGCGTGGCGTGCACAGCACCCTTGCCAAACCGAGAGCTGCGCACGCAGAGCTGCGCACGCGTGCTGCAGAGCTGTGCACGCAACGGTGGCGCACGCTGCAGCACCGTTGCGTCACTAGCCGCCATTTTGTTTTGCGTACTCTTTTCATTATGCTCGATAGCAGCTCGTTACACGAAGAAGAATTATAAATACACTAGCTTCTGCCCGCGACTTCTTCCGCCTTAAATTCGTTTATCGCGGATAAGGGTATTTTTCCGGGATAAAAAGTAGCCTATTCCTTCCTCGGGACTCAAACTATCTCCATACCAAATTTCATCCAAATCGGTTCAGCGGTTTAAGCGTGAAGAGGTAACAGACAGACAGACGGACAGACATACAGACAGACAGACAGACACACTTTCGCATTTATAATATTAATATGGATTCGTATTTGCGCACAGGTTCTATATTTTTTCCTTTTATTTGGCAATACATTACAAAAACCTCCACGCGCCCCGGCCAAGTTGTAAATAAATACAAGAGAGCTGTACAGCACCTGCGCAGCACCGAGCAGTGTGTCCTGACCTGTTCGGTTCGCCGTCTCATAGGGAACGCCGGTAAATACAACGATTACAACGTCATCACAGCACTGCGCTGCGTGAGCGCGTGCACGCAGCACGCAGCCGGTTTGTCTCGACGGAGCTGCGTTGCGTGCAAGTCACGCGCACGTGCACGCCACGCAAGCGGTGTGCCATCTACTATGACATTTCATACGATACAACGCGCACGCCACGCGCACGTGCACGTGCTGCGCACGCATCGGGTGTGTTTCGGCCTTTAATCGACAAAAGAAAAGATACGTGTCCAATATTTTCTGATAATGTCGGACAAATTATATTTTTTAGGACACAAGCCTATTATTTATGCACAAACCAGGGTTGGAGTCGATGCCATCGTGTTACAACTTACTAAATTGAATAATAAAATATTTCACACATTATTATACACACTATTTCTATGGCATCAACGCCAAAGTAAGGTTAATTTGTATATACTGTATAGATTGAATACAAAATCGGTTACTTGTAAGAAAATTTAAAAAACTAAATTATGCAGTTATTTTTATACTTTTTAGTGTTTTCTCTTTGGAGTCTGTAAATTTTTTTGTACATCAAATCAAAAGAGACGTAAAGATACTATGTGCCCAATTATGTATAGTAGACATGCGTTCTCCTCAAGATTTTATATTTTTAGGCCCACTACTATATAAAAGACTTAATGCGAGGTTTGACTTGTTCCCGCTTAAGGAAGAAAACACTTAAGGTCGCCCCACAAAACATGTCTTACGATTTACGATGATACAGAGAAGTTATAAACTGTATTAAAGTGATTGTTTTAATTTTATTCCATAGGTTATACTTTTTGGTTTATGTACTTTTTTTTACTTTAAGTACGTATAGGCAATGCAATGCTATAGATATCAGGTGCAAACTTAACTCAGCAGAAACCGGGTAATATAATAATGTTAGGGTAAGTGAAAGTTTATACGGAACCCTCGGTGCGCGAGTCCGACACGCACTTGGCCGGTTTTTAGGGTTCCGTACCAAAAAGGTACAAAAGGAACCCTTATGGTGCGACTCTGTCTGTCTGTCCGACTATTAAAGCGCCATATCTCAAAAACTACTTATGCTATTTGTAATTTGGAACATTTATAAACATGGTCAGCCCACATGTATTGCACAGGAAATATTTAAAAATACATGTTTATTTTCTAAAAAAAACGACGAATATGATGGGGGGTAAAAATTAAAAGTCTGGCTACTGGGTCAAATGGGGTACCATATGAAAGGTCAAGCCCTTTCATATGGTACCCTGCACATTTTTGAACATTTTTTTTATTGCGATTAGTTTTCGTTTAATTAAGGAAAATGTAAAAAGAAAAACACCATTCCCCCCCTTTATCTCCGAAGTTTACCAATCGAAAATTTTGAAATTTTCACAAATTGTATTAATTAACATAAATATTACACGAAAATTATAGCCATGTCTCTAACTAGCTAATTTTTTTTTTTAATTTGCAAAAAACCTATTCGAACAACCCGGTTGCGTTAAGTTTGCACCTGATTTGTATGCAATGCTATAGATATCAGGTGTAAACTTAACTCACCCGGTACCGGGTAATAAAGTTCGGGCATGGCACATGGCCGGTTTTTATTTTATTTTACAATGACGTTTAAAAGTTGTGGACAGATATGAGTGGGTCTAAAGTTGATTCACCGACAAATCAACAGTATGACAATAAGCCAACGCGTCTATCACATAGTATTGCAATAAGCACAGTTAGCGTTCGCGATACGGGACCGATGTTTCCGTCCGCGACCTACGCAATATGTAGTGTTCATTGTTATGAGTTTTATGACTGTGTGCATTAAAAACAAATAAACATTGAGAGGAACGGTAAGCAACCCCCGACATAAGATCAATGGGATGTTCAAATTCAAATAATATTTATTATATGGCCATGAGCAGGCATCGGATAATCGGATCGATATTTACCTAAAGCTTGGCGGCGGCCTCTATGTTGACCGATATGGAGACGGACTCAATTTAATTTTCTTAATAAACTTCAAATGAAAAATAGAAAATTAAAAATTTTAAAAACCCCCGACTTGTTCCACTAAAAGCTGAATATCTTGGAGACGAGTGCTCCGATTTTCATCAAACAAAGCTAAGAACGTCACATGTTCCTACCTTGTACAAGCAGCAACATACTTAAGTGTGTTGCTGATGGTACGGGGAAATTAAGCAAGTGCTTTTCTGCAGCTATTTTAAGAGTTTATCGAAACGGTATAATAACAAAAGCTACTATACATTTCATGAGCTTGGTATTATTTATACTATTATAAAGTTGTAAAAACTGACTCCAAAAAAACTAAAAAGTAAAAAAATAACGCCATAATTCAGTTTCTTCAAATTACTTACAAGTAACCGTTTGAATACTCAATCTATACAGTATATACAATTAATCTTATTTTGGCGTCGGTGCCATATAAAGAATGTGTAAAATATTGAAAATTGACGGTTTTAGTAAGTTGTGACACGATGGCACCGACTCCAAAATAACATTAATTGTATATACTGTATAGATTGAGTATTCAAACGGTTACTTGTAAGTAATTTGAAGAAACTGAATTATGGCGTTATTTTTTTACTTTTTAGTTTTTTTGGAGTCGGTTTTACTTTAATGTTAAAAAGTTTATTTATTTTACACTTTTTAGTTAATTTGTTACTTAAAAGTGTATCTCGTGACGATTCGAACAAGCCCAAATACGGCTAGGATACATAATTTTTTTACATAGATCTGTGCCTACCTTCCGGCTCCATCATCAAATCAATTTGATGGTACCATTCTCATCAGGAACATTTAAATTTGTGACTATGAAGTTGCTTAGCTAAATTAATCAAGATATTTTGTCGCCGCCCGTAAATCATTTATCATTGAGGAGTTCCGATGGCATTCTGTGGTCTTCTGCATCAGTTCCACTTCACCAATTTACACTTTTTGAATGCAAATGCTTATTATGTTTCTTATAATGCCAAAATCGCTATATGTATGCCTACAATATTTGAGGAGTTCCTTCAATTCCTCATGCATTCCATCATCAGATCTTCACCAAAATTAAATGGGACCAACTAGAAAGTACCTTCTATGAAACCAAAAAAAAATTTTTGAAATCGGTCGTATAGTCTTCGAGTAATCATACATAAAAAAAAAAAACATTCCGTCGAATTGAGAACCTCCTCCTTTTTTTGGAACTCGGTTAAAAAATGTCTGTACACTGAAGATATAAAAAAAAAAATCTCTTGGATTTTATACTTCAAAGTATATGAAAATCCTCCATAATTAAAAACATACCACAGCAAAAAAACGGTTGCTTGGGAATATGTAAATTAAGCCTTTTCATGTGATTCCCTGTTTGACCTAGTAGCTTGTTGAAATAAAACAATTTAACGGATTATATCGCGTATATTATCTCATTTTAGTTCCCGACGTTTCGGAAGCTTTCCAGCTTTCCATGGTCACGGGAGGACCAATTCAATGAGTAATATTTCAATGAGTAATAATCGCGGAAACAGAAGAAAATATTACTAGTAGCTTGTGTTTGAATTATTGCCCTATAACGAATATTATTTTTATTTTCTTTTATTCATATGCAATACATGTCGGCTAGCTATGTTTATAATTTTTCTAAATTTCAAATGAACAGCATAAATAGTTCCTGAGCTATCAGAGTCGCACATAAGGGTTCCTTTTTAGGGTTCCGTAGCCAAAATGGCCAAAACGGAACCCTTATAGATTCGTCACGTCTGTCTGTCTGTCGGTCCGTATGTCACAGGCATTTTACTCAAAAACTATAAGATTTACATTGATGAAATTTGGAGCATAGGTGTCGTATGTAAACCGCTACTTAGTTTGATAGTTAAATAAAAGATATATATTTCTAGGGGGGGACACTTTTCAAAAAATTTTCAGCAAATATCAATTTATGGCTCATATTTCGACAGTTCTTCTAAAAACACTTTGAGGTTTCTATAAATGTTTTTTGATTTAGTGAACATATTCCGAAATAATCGCTGCAAAAGTAGCAAAAATTGTGTGTCCCCCCCCCCTCTATTTTCTAAACTGTATGTTCAATAAATGTGAAAAAAAAAATACAAATTTAAAGCTTAATAAATACTTCCAACCAAAATTGTTTTCAACATGGTCGAACATACCGTTTTTAAGTTATTGCCAAAAAACTGCGCTTCTCAGAAAAAGGACGTAAGTGCCGGGGAGATACGCTCTTTTGTTAGTGTTTCATTTCATATCGCATTTTTTTCATCTGTAGTGCATTTTTTTGTTGAACAGCTGCGGAATTCCTGTGCTGGATCAGACATGCTCTTGGCCTGTCTTTTGCTACATTAATTTATATCTATTACGCTCCATTTTTAAAGTCGATAAACACCTTAACGAATGATACCATCTCGATTATCTGTTCGCTCGATCGCGGCCTTGCCAGAGTAAACAATTTTATCGTTTCAACGTTCCGCCAATTGTGTCAATATTTTGCGTGAAATTACGCACAGCGTTAAAGATGACGAAGCCTACAAGTGTCCTATTCTAAGGTTAGTTGTGATTCTCATAAATGTCACCAATGCTAATTAAAGTTAGTCCAATGAAATACAAGTGTTCTTATTCTGGTGGATTGCCCGTCATAGTCCCATTAAATATAAGTGTTCTTATTCTGATGGATTGACCCTCATAGTCACATTAATTATAAGTGTTCTTATTCTGGTGGATTGACCCTCATAGTCACATTAATTATAAGTGTTCTTATTCTGGTGGATTGCCCCTCACAGTCACATTAATTATAAGTGTTCTTATTCTGGTGGATTGCCCCTTATAGTCACATTAATTATAAATGTTCTTATTCTGGTGGATTGCCCCTCATAGTCCCATTAAATATAAGTGATCTTATTCTGGTGGATTGACCCTCATAGCCCCATTAAATATAAGTGTTCTTCATTGAAATAAAACAATTTAACGGATTATATCGCGTATATTATCTCATTTTAGTTCCCGACGTTTCGGAAGCTTTCCAGCTTTCCATGGTCACGGGAGGACTGAGAAAAGATGTATTTTCCTCTGTCAAAGTTACAATTTGTGCAAACTACCCATTTTTTGAAAAAACACAAATAAAGGTGTACATACATGCCAGATGGGCCTAAGCTGTAAAGACAGTTACACATGTGCCAGAAGGGCTTAATTATTTAAAGAAAATATTATATAAGTGTTCTTATTCTGGTGGATTGACCCTCATAGCCCCTTTAAATATAAGTGTTCTTATTCTGGTGGATTGACCCTCATAGCCCCATTATATATAAGTGTTCTTATTCTGGTGAATTGACCCTCATAGCCCCATTAAATATAAGTGTTCTTATTCTGGTTGATTGCTCCTCATAGTCACATTAAATATAAGTGTTCTTATTCTGATGAAATACCCCTCTGAGCCCCCATTAAATATAAGTGTTCTTATTCTGGTGGGAAGCCCCTCATAGTCCCAAAAATAAGTCATAGTACTCACAATGATCTCTTCCGGTTCAGCCTCGACGATCACCTGCTTGAACTCAATGTCCCCATTGGCAACGGCCTCCGAGTCGTAGTTGGGGTCGTTCTCATCTTCCATGTACTCCTCCAGGAGCTCGGAGCCGGGCACGCCCCACACACCCTTGCCCCCAGCACCCCCTAATGGAGAAAGATTAAAATGTATGTTTAATAACATTCTAGGTCCTTACTTCACGAGGATGAAAAGTGACACCTAACCAATTTTTCAGGAAGTAAATTGAGTTTGTGAGATATAGGAGCATGCGGATGCGTGAGGCCTAGGATTGGGTCATTGGTCTGATGATTATGGTGTTAACATTAAACAATTTGCATTAAGCATTGAGAAATGGAGATGGGCTGGCCATTTAGCAAGAACATGTAGTGGAAGATGGACCAATAAGGTTACTAAATGGCCAGGATCACCAGGCAAGAGAAGAGTAGAAAGGCCCAGAGTGAGGTGATCAGATGATATTATTGCCACACGCCTGTGGTCCGCCGACCAGAATGGCAAAACCAGGCAAAAAATGGAAAAGTTTGGAAGGACATGTAGGAGGCCTATACCCGACAGGGCTCCTTAACATTTATAAATTAAGAATAAAAATCATCTAAAGCTATATAACTTAAGGAAAAATAAAGGCGTAATAATAATAATAGACTCAAAAGGAAGATGTCAAGATACATGTTCAATTATTATTGGTTCATGTATGTGTGAGATGACATTTCCACCGAAAAATCACCAGAAAGACCAGTATGTAAGTTAGACTATCACTCTTCCCTCCAATTGCTTTACCTTGATTTGAAGGCAGAAAGTAAAAAATCTATAACCCCCTTAAGAGATGTATTCTTTTATCAGTTTATATTTTATATTAACATTGATCTGGAGAATCTGTACATCACCTCTGCGTGTACCAATTATAAATTAGTTATAATACAATTGTAAAAAGCATAATTAAGATAATATTGAAAAAATGACTGTTGAGTTTGTTTCGGCTTTCTTCTCAACAGTGGTCTCATCTTGAGAAATGCCGGAGAGTCAGACATGTAAAAGTGCCCTTGTGGCCTATTTACAGAATAAAAAAATTGAATTTGACTTCCGGGACAAAAACTATCCTATATCCTTTCCAAGGTCTCACACTATTTTCTTACCGAAATTCATCTAACTCGGTTCTGCAGCTTAACCATGAAAAGTTTACAGACAGATAGTTACATTCGCATTTATAACATTAGTAAGGATACCACCACCATTAGATATCATTTTTTTAAACAACTCTCAAAAAAGGAGGTGGTTTTCGATTTAGTTCTATTTTTTAATTAAGTCTAGTCATAACCATCAAGTCAGGAATCATTGCAGCATTTGTCCAGGGGATGTTTAATAAGGCACAGCATAGCCCAAGTTGCACACAAGCTGTATAAGGGCTTATATAGCTATTATACAACCAGTTTGAGCGTTATAAGGGTTGTATAAGCTCTAATACAGCTTGTGTGTTACTTGGGAGCTCATTGGCATAAGTCCAACATTATCTAAATGCAAATAACACACTATACTGTGATAATTTACGAGCATTACTGTCATTAACATGTTGTAATTTATCAAAATGTGTAAATATTTACACAATTATTTAGGTGTCACTTGTTTACAATGTATGTAGATATGCACATAATGTATACATACTTAAACCAGTCTAGTTTAGCTCTTAAAATGTATACTTTATAGTCAACATGTAGGATCATTCATCTATCCTATCTTCTTTATTATAAACGTGAAAGTATGTATGTACGTATGTATGTACGTATGTATGTACGTTCCACTTAATCTCAAATTTTTTTATGAATCTTTCCAGTTATGTACCTTATACATCAGAATAGGAAATAGGCTATAATTTGTGTCAAATTTCATCCCTTTGAGGTACGAAAAAGGGGGGTGAAACTTTGTAAGCTATAAATTACATCTCTATGCGGACGAAGCCGCGGGCAACAGCTAGTCTATACTATTATAAATTTGTAAAAATGAAATGTCTGTACATTGAAGATATTTTCAAAAAATCGATTGTAATGGACTATTTGGAGGTCACTAAAACGAAAAATATTCTTTGGGTGTTTTTTTTGTGTTTTTATGGTTCAAAATCGGCTAAACAGATTTCAATATTTTTTGGAACACGGGTAGCTGGGTTATAGGATACTTTTTATCCGACTACGCTAATTAAAAAATGAGGGGTTATGACTTTTTCTCCTCAGCGAACGAAGTTGCGGGCATCTTCTTACTATTATAAAGTTTTAAAAATTAAATGTTTGTATGTGTTGTTGTGGCTTCATCACGCTAAACGGATTTCAAATATTTTTAGTACACGGGTAGCTGGGTATCTCCACATGGTTATAGGTTACTTTTTACCCGACTATGCTAAAGAAAAAATAGAGGGGTTATGACTTTTTCTCCTCCACTAATGAATATACCGAGTTTAGGCATTGTAGATAAAGAGTAACATTTTTATTTATAAACCATTTTGGTGGTTTGTGATATTATTATCAGGAATAAGTTTATCTTGTAAATTTTATCTTGTTTGTTTGGTCTATAGTATCAGTTTAAAAGATAATATTGATATGAAAACAAGTACATATGTTTTAAGAAAAGCTAATAAGAAATTGAAGGTACTTTTGAAACTATTAAAGTATGACAAAGAAAAAGCTGTTGATTGGCAAATAATTATCCTTACTAATATCATACCTACAAGTGTGTTAATTCATTTGTATTTCTTTCAGATACATAGTTTTTGGCATATACATAAAATAGATACTGGAGTGATATTGCCTGCCTATTATCCTTAGTATTCTCTAGTATTATATCTATTTTTAGTATTCTCTTGAAACAAAATTAATTATTTAAATCCATGTTTGAACCACTTAGATAAAATTATACTTAAGGTTTAGAGTAAGTAGATAATATTGATACCTTAAAGTACAATCGTACTAACTGTTTGAGAAAAATGCTTGTAATTAGAACATTAGTGCACAAATACGTAAAGTTGAAATTCCATGGGCAAAAATATTGTAATTAGTATGAGTGTGAACTAAGGTATCGATATATAGTTTAAAAGATATGTTTTGCTTCCCCAATAAGCAATTATGTGATTTATGTGTATGTTGCTTGCTGAAGGAGTCACATAAAAGACTGTAATGTATCTGCTAAGTAGAAGAACATGTTCTACTCAGATATGATATGTCTAAGTGTGAAAGTTGCTTGAGAAAATCAATATGACGCGGGAAACCAGTTTGACTCGTCTTAAAATAAAAACAAAACACGGGCCCTCTTTATTGTGGCTATGGAGAACATTATCGACCTTGGCCTATATGACGATAATTAAAAAGTATCAGCCAATCAGGGGGGGCTATTCTTAAAGCGGCAAGATTGTCGCCCTAAAATAGCCTTGAGCGCTCGAAAGTTGTTTACAAGCGTCGTTTCGTAATAAGTCGTTCAACTTCTATAAGTGACCTACGCCAATCGATATGAAGAACGTAGACCGTATAATAAGGTATAAGCATATAACGTAAGAACGTAACTGCGCAGCGCGGTGAGCGCGGGCCCGCGTGACCTTGAGAAATGCGGCAATACGAACTCAAAATATACTTGACCACCGGTGCGTAGTAAACAAAATATTATGTGAATACTCATTTGCTGCTCTATTCACGCCGCAGGGGGTTCTAGAAAAAAAAAACCACGTTGCCGAGGGATAGTAGTTGGGAGGTAGAATTGCAATTTACCTTTTTTAGGTAGCCCTCGCCCGTGGCCATTGCGCGGTCGGCGGCTATTTTTCCAGCTCCGGTATCGCGGAAGCGGGGTTGGCGTGCTCACGCCTTGTCCTTCCTTGCTGTTGGTTCTAGCTAGCTTTTTGTTCCTGTGTCGGCGCTTAAGACGCTCCGAATGGGACGTCGCGGCGTCTCCGGCGCCCTCGTCCACCGGCTTCGCGTTATCAGTATCACTCGCCGCCACGTTTTCTATTTCGGAAGCGATGGGCTCGACTTCCATTTTGGCGAGGGATATAACTGACACGGGGTAAACGAGGGTTCTTATTAGCTATTCTCAGCACTAATGAGAATCGATTTGGATTTATTTCAAAGTATTAAGATAAAACGTGTTTTTAACGCACTGATAAACAATAGGCAGGTTTCAGCGAGCACGTATTTGTTTTGAGCGCGCACACCGGTGTGAAGTTTGCTAAATAACAAGCGGTAGTGGCCCAATGCTGCCAACATGACACCGATCTGGTGCTACTATGAGAACTCTCATTCAAATCAAACTTGGTTTACATATTTCTACTTTGTATGTAGAAAATTCTTGCATGTACAAAATAAACTACAAAAGTATTTGACGAAACAATTTCGAGTAATTTTGAGTAGTGATTGAATACGTCAGGGAAATAAGTTATTCGTAAAACCTTTGATGATTCCATAGAATGAATATCGTTCGAGTTTTTAATCGATGACTGGAAGCTTGAACACGTTAGTAACGCTTTAATTTATCAATGTTGACAACATGACAACACAAATAGTGTGGTCATAATAAATCCACGCTAAAGTTGGGTAATGTTTTGTACTAAAAAATCTGTTGTCTACTTTTGGGTTACGTAATGATAATAGCAACATTAATATAGGTCGTCTCGATTAGACCACAAGTATAATCGCAATTGGGCATCACTCTTTAAAAAAAAAGATGTCATCTAAATAAAATGTCAAAAATAATCAAAATGAAATAAGTAATAAAGACTGAAATGAAAAAACATAAGGAAAACCTGTTTTCTACAAAGTTTCGCTTATTAAATTCACAAGAACTCTCTCAAGAAATAATCTGGTCATCGAGCGACTCCAGTGAATTCGAAAATGTGGACAATAAACCTAGTTTCAATAATAGAACAAACAAAAAATCAAATCGCAAGAGAAAACGCAAATCAAAGAGGCCAAAGAACGTTTCTAACCTAGATATCACTATAATAGACGTAAATAAGGACACACAGGGCGATATATCGCCTGTGTTAACTTGCAAAACGAAACCTAAGACGATTGAAAAAGTCCATGACAGAACTTATTCTATTTCACATATACCCGATTACAAAAGTAGCAACGATTACAGCAGCAGTTGTGAAAGAAATTTGACGTCTCCTGTGCTTTGTTCTGGCACAGTCAGAGCTAATGTAAGTGTAAAAAGTCCGGCTATACCTCAAAAGTTTGCTTCGCCAGTTCATAGTCCGAAAGTGAGGAAAACATTGTTCAGTGAGAATAAGAGCAATATTAGCGTTGAACTTGGACAGAGAAGTGTGTCACCCATACTTAGTAACCATTTTGAACTTGACCGAAGAAAACCATTGGAAGCAAATTACTTCAAAAATTCAATTGAAGTAACTTCAGACACAACCATATTGGAAAGTCAGGATTCTCTTGAATTTCAAGAAGATGCGAAACTACGTAGAGCAAGCTCTAAAAGTAACATTAATATAGAATTGATAAAAAAAGTGAAGTCCTTCTTTGATAATCATTTTAACTCTGAAAGTAGTTCGCAAGTATCAATAGCTGAAACTCCAACACCGAGAAACACCTCAAATGATGACTTAGAGATACTTTCCATCACAGAAAAGACTCCAAATGGAAACAGTGTGAAAACAACAACACCCACATATTCTACAGATAATTCTATAGAAGCCGAAAAATCTAAAAAGATGAGATACAAAAAGGATGGTCTTGCCTATAAATTGTGTTCTCTTTTAAAAAAACACAATGCCAATATTTCTCTATGGCAACATGAGAGGTTCCTCGCTGAAAATTCGAATTTCAAAATTCCAAAAGGAGAACATCTCGTGTTCCGAATTCAAAAAGTAAATTTTAAGTATGGCAGATATTTACTAGAAGCTATTGACGCAAGTGATGAACTATTTCTAATATTAATCAGCAAAAGTTATATGAATAATTGTATTTTTATTGTAGATAGTGTTTTCAAATTGTATGAGCCCTACCAATTGTATAATTTTGATGACAATAAGTTAATAGTTAATGTTTGTAAATTTGAATGTATTACTATAAATGTGTAATTATGGTCAGTGAAATGTGATTAGTTTGACTTTATAATACCTTTTTTTTTTAACTATAGCTAAGTAAGGTGACCAGAAGAAAGTAAGACTTGAAAAGCTTTTAATGATTAAAAATAATGTTAAATCAATGAAAGTGTAATGAATCCTAACTGTAATTTTTTTTAAATTTTGTTATTATGTATGGATTTAAAATACTATTTTGCATGCACTAGCCTCGCACCAAGGCCCATTAAAATAAGAGAACTGACAGTTGCCATACCTTGGATCGTGTTCCGATTGCAAGGAGATATTCTGGCTAAAACTAGGTGGCGCTTTAAAACTAAACATTTAACGATGTTCTAATTGAATAAATAAACATAGTATTGTAACAATTTGTTCGCAAATAGCTAATAATAAATTAATCGTAACATTTAAATACTGTGTCACACTTGCAAAGTTGAATAATTGTAAAAAATAATTCTTATACATAGATGGCGTTGTACATATCGAGGAACGGCTTTTTGTATGGAAATGGTCAGTCCTCTTGTTTTAATGGTGCTAGCACATAAGAATCACAAAAAATGCCAGTTGGCATGTCATTGCACTTCGACATCGAAATGTTATTTAATTGCCACTAGCTAAGCACCTAGTCCTATGCCCTTAGGGTATTTAACCACTAGAGATGCCATACAAATACATACCCCCTCTGCCAAAGTAATCACGAAATCTTCAGTTAGTCTATACAGTAAATTGCCAATGTGTGGGTGTCTTTTTGTTCGTAGAGAAATATTTTCTTAGTGTGCTGTATGTTACCTCACCCCTCCGCTAAAATTTATGAAAAATTTGTTCGGTAATGAGACGGCTTGTCATCTTCATTAGTTAAATACTCTTAGCTAGAACCAGATATTCCAAATCAGCAGATAGAAGTGCATCACATTATCTATCCAATATTTTGTGTAAGATAAGTAATAATTTTAGAGAATCAACCTGTTGAAACTCCAAAATGTAAGATCTGTTACCAGTTTTTTTTTATGTCACACCTGGCCATAATGTGAGTTTTAACGCATGCTACGGGTTCTGTAAAACTCGCAATATGGCCAGATGAAGACGTAGAATTGTGTACTCACCACGGGCCGTAAAAAAGAAAGCACTCTTTCGCATATTTACAACCGTCGCCTGCGGCTCGGGTCACACATACCTGCGATTTCGGGCTTTCTTTCTTTTACAGTTCTTGGTAAGTAATGTTAATGTACTATAAATGCGTTTGAAGTTACCAGTAAATATAACAATGTTGTTGATGCTAGAAAGTAATTATGTAAATAAAAATCGTCTATAGTATAAGTTAAAAGCATTTTAATTTACAGTATTTTCTCCATATCTCCAGAGAGCATGATATTCGTAGTATCAGTCTAAGAATTTGTAATGTATGCGCTGGGAAGGAAACAACGTGCGTTCGTATTGGCATTTATTCCGACACTGACATATCGATAACTTATCCTAGGTACCCACATCACACTCCTCTACGCTAAATTAATACTAGGTTCTTATCACTAATAACATTTCTTATATCCTATAACAAGGCTTATTTTCTCGACACCGTCTGACAGGGCGGGCTCGGGACACAATAGTTTGCGGCGGGGAATAGAACGTTTCCGGTGAGTCCGGCGTTGGCTCCGCCGTCGGCCGGTGCTCCTCCTCCTCGCGTTCCTGCTCCGCGGGGCCCCCCGGCTCCCCCGACTCAGCCTCGGTCTCGACCTGTTCCAAAACTGACTGGTTCTCTGAAGCATCGGCTTCTGATCGTTGGCCTAAGGTACTTGGGACAGACACTAATGACAACCTCCCATTACTTGGTCGTTTCCGTAACTGATCAACATGTCTATGTACTATTTCCCCCTCTCTGCCTACTACTCTAAAATTACTACGCCCTAAAACATCTATAATACGGCCGGGCACCCATTTTTCCCCTTTCAAATATTGTCTATACCAGACTTGTTCTTCCTGATCTAGACGCCTGTCTACACCTGCGGATGCCTCCTGTTGGCGCGTTTGAGCCCTTTGCACGCGACCCTCTCTGTCCGGCCTAATAGCGTCTAGGCGAGTCCTAGTGCGCCTTCCCAGAAGGAGCATTGCCGGGCTTTGGCCTGTCGTCGAGTGCTCAACGTTCCTATAGTAAATTAAGAATGACCATAGAGCCCTATCTATACTACTTCGCTCTTGTATCGCCTTTTTAACAACCCGTTTCAATATTTTGACAGCATTTTCGGCTAGGCCGTTCGAAGCTGGATGATACGGGGCCGTGAAAATATGTTCTATACCATTATATTTGTTAAAAAACTCAAATTCTTTTGATGAAAATTGTGTACCGTTATCCGTAACAATCTGCCGTGGCAATCCCCACCTACTAAAAAGCTCATTCAACCTATCAATTAAACAGTTGGCCGATATACTCGTCATGTTAAATACTTCGATCCATTTTGACATTGCGTCTACTACTACTAAATATGTTCTCCCCGCTATGGGTCCCATGAAATCCAGGTGGAGGCGCGCCCAGGGCCGCGCGGGCCACGGCCATAGGCGCGGCGGCGCGTCCGCCTGCGCTGCACACGTCGCGCATGCGCGGCACGCCCCCTCCACCGCCTCGTCCAAACCCGGCCACCATACGTAGCTCCGAGCTAGGCCCTTTGGATTTCACTATTCCCATGTGAGGCTCGTGAATCATCGCCAAAATTCGTTCCCTACAATTTATTGATACCCACATCACAGAATTATATTGTACTGAAAAATAAATTAATAGTTTAGAAAACACTAGAAAAACATGCTTTACAAAACTTTTCTAACAATTCCAAACAGCTACGATACGGTGTTCCATCATGAAGTTCCAGTTCATATCTTCCGGCTCCATCATCAGATCAGTTCGACAGTACCTTATTATTGTATTGTCATCAGAACTACATACAGCTGCCAATTTTCATGACGCTACGATCCTTGGAAGATGGTTAAATTAGTTACCTTAGATTCCATTACATAGTTACATACAGGTCGACCTAATAAAAGAGTGTTAAAAAAGTGGGGGAATACGGTTTTAAATGCTAGCTATAGCCCGGCAATTTCGTTTGTGCGCGCGGAGTACGATGACCCTGCCGCGCGCACACTTCATACCCGCCCCCACTGTCTTTCAGTCGCCGTTTTTTAACCGACTCCCAAAAAAGGAGGACGTACTAATTCCTCTGAACCTTTTTTCAATTCAGTCGTGTCGTGTGCACAGCTCTCCGTGACGTCGCCTTAGGTCTCACCGGAAGATCAACGCTGGCTTTCGAGCTAGCATTATGATGAGGGTGGGACCTTTTCGTGGCATACTAAAGTAGGATTTTTAAATAGCTGGAGTAAACTGACGTTTACAGACGTCGACCGTACTTCATTACGTAATCTGGCATCACAAAATTGTCATCACAATCGACGGGGGCGTAACTGTTATTGTGGGCAATAACAGTACTAAGGGATTTATTAAGTTTTTTAAGTAAAATATCTTCTATTTCACAATTTTCCCTCCAGTATCCGGAAAAAAAGTGATTCTCTTCGCGCACGTCTTCATATGTGCCTTTAGCACGTCGCTGCGGCCGAAGCGCCGCCCGCACGCCGCGCACAGCTGCGCACGCGCCGCCGCCCGCGCAGCCCGGCGCGAGGCGCGCTGCGCAGGCGCACACGACGTGTGCAGGACGGCGTGCCTGGTTAGGGAGCTTTGTTTTGTGAATCTGTAAAACAAAATGGGTTCCATAGCCGTACTACAAAAAATGCACTACGGATGAAAAAAAAAAATATGTGAGAAAGTGCACCAGCAAAAGTGCATACCTTAGTGGAACTTATGTCCTTTTGTCGAGAAGCAGTATTTCAGTAATAACTCAAAAAAGGGTATGTCCGAACATATAAATACATAAATATCAGGGACATTCTTACACAAATCGACCTAGTCCCAAATTAAGCAAAGCTTTTTGGTACTAGGCAATGATATACATAAAATATAATACTGGAATACATGGAAAACATCCAAGACCCAGAAATAAACATTTGTGCTCACTCATCACACAAACACTTGCCCTGGCCGGGATTTGAACCGGGACCGCTAACGTATCGTGACATGTAAGTCCATATAACCCGATTCCCACCGGGTTTCCCAAGGAAAGGCCACCTTTTTCTTTAAATATGAGTGAATGAATACGCTTCGGCTTCCCTTGTAATTTTCCTGACGCTACACCTCTGACCTAAGATGTAAATTGTATATTTACATCTTATACTTTTTGAGTATATTGCCTGTCAAAAACATAATTACATATGTTACGTTATTATGGCGCCTAACCAACCTTTTCCCGCACTCTGTACACTGAACCGGCTTCTCTCCCCGATGACTTCTGCAATGGCCCTCCAGGGAGTGCCTCGCTGTGAACCTCTTCGCACATAACTCGCAGGCATACGGACGGACCCCCAAATGAGTCAGCTTGTGAATTTCACACTTACTCAATGTCGGAAACACTTTCAAACATATCTCACAAGCTATTGTTTTCCGAAAAGTGTGAATTCTCATATGACATTGCAATGTATAATTTGTTTTATAGTTTTGATTGCAAATTGTGCACATATATCGGTTGAATGTTTTTGATTCAACAATTATTTCCGATTTCATATCCAGTATGATTCCTTTTGTGTTCATTGGTCCGAAGTTTATTTTAACTTTTTTTTCAGTATTGTTTGTGTTTATCAATACTTTATCTTTGTAAATAGATACTTGGTAGTTTTCATCATCATCCATGTTACCATTTAACATCACATTTTCATCACATTCGTCTTTATCATTAAAATCTGTTATCATTTCACAGATTATGCTATTCTCACATTTCATATTGTGATGAATATCAACTTTATCCGTTTTTTCTATTGATACTTCTTTAGCATTTGTGTCATAATTATCAATGTTATCATCTATTGATGTTTTATTGTCATCAAGGTAATTGACATTTCGAGCAACCTCACTGTAAATACTTTTTTCTTTGTTTGCATTAAAATCATTATAAACTTCATGATTGCTATCTATTTCTGATTCCTTAGTATTTTTGTTACCAAAGTCTAATTTCTTGTCATTATATTTTAACTCATATTTTACAGCATGATGTATTTTGTAATGCCTCCCCAAACTATCTTTTCTATTGAAACCTTTACCGCAATACTGACATAAATACATCTTTTCCCCGCTATGTACGGCTAAATGGTTCTCCAAATGTATTTTCTGATAGAATTTCCTTAAACACACATTGCATTCAAACAACTTTGAGCCTTCATGACTTAACAAATGTCTGTCAAGACTGCCTTTTTTCCCATAAACTTTGCCACAGTACTGGCATGTACATTTGTCTCCTGTATGTGACTTTATATGTGATTCTAGACTATGTTTATATCTGTAACTTCGTCCGCATTTAAAACAAATGAATGGTTTTCGATTGTCATGGCTTCTCATATGATCTTTCAATTTAGCTTCAATTGTGTAGTATTTATCACATAATTTACAATGAAATATGTTTAATTTTGTGTGTGTTCTGATATGCAGTTCTAATGAGGACTTTCTCGTGAAGGTTTTGAGGCAATCATCACATTGGTACATGTCTAATTTGGTGTGGATTTTGAAGTGGGATATCAACCCATTTTTTTGGTTGTATTCTCTGCCACAGACCAGACATTTATGCTTGAATGGGAGTTTGGATTTTTCTTCATTATGTGACTGTTTTGGATGCCTCATTAGGCTTTTTAACTGAAAACAAAAAACATGTTTTAAAGTACACTTCCACCTAATTTTTGGTGGTAATGTCCCATTAAAAATTTGGTGCCCATTCCTAGGAAGGCAGGTGTTAAAAAAACAATGATTAAATTATAATCAGTGTCCAGTTTAACCTTTTGAGACAACCATATGCTATGCACCATTCATAGTCAAGCTGACTAATCTTGCCAATGAGTTTTATCCGTAGTCCCTATAACTGTGAAATTTTCAGTAGTAAGATATACTAATTATTGTAATTCTTTTAACTTTGTATACAAATAAGTAATAACAAATAACTAAATTCCATATGAAAAGTATACTGGAATAATATTGTACATCTATTAATGGTAATAAAGATTTCATAATTACTGGAAACTGCAGCTGATAATACACTTTATAGTCTGAAATATAAAGCAATTCAGGATTAAATTAAATACATGTTACGTTAACATCAAGCAGCACCATTGTTTCGTCAACAGTAAAACAACCGTATTTTCTATGAGCAGTACAGTTCTATTTTTACTCAATTCACTGTTATCTTTTCCAAATAAAGTTTAATTTCAGCTGTAAGATTTCTATAATACTTTATTAATATGTCAAATGGAACAAGACGGAACATTTTTTTTTTTTTCCTTTTCGTCCTTTCGGACAAGCTAAGACCATAGGCCATACTGCCACAAGACGGAACAAAACTGAAAGGAATGTTATACAAGTTCGAGTACACTGCATTATTTAAAAGTTTTTAAGTAGATTCATTTTATACCAAAAAGAATAGTTCTTTCTTAAAACAATTAATCACTGTTTAAAATTTAATTACATCAATAACTAAGTAAGTATGCTCTCTACAACTGTAAATTAAAATAAATTATAATCTATTTGTGCGTTACAATTGCTTTTAAATCTCCCGTTAATTGGGGTAAACTGAAAGCTCCCAGCGCTAGCAACACCGCTCTGAAATTCAGCTCAGTCGATATTTTCAGCAGTCGCGAGGAGTATTATACTCGCTTTGCTTGCATTTTATATTTTTAAACGCATTGTTAACTAGAATTAGAACTTTTAATGGACGATAGTGCTAAGTCGCGCAGAGTTTTGTATTGAAAAACTTTCAGTTGTGTTTCTTTTGTGGACGTGAAATGTTATTGATTGGTGATATTTCGTGATAGGAATCTAAAGCACAGGTGAGTAGAATGCGTAAAACGAGGCCACACATTAAATCCGGTCGTTGATTACCCTATAAATTAATTAACTCTAATTTTGAGTTAATTTCGATTTTACTGGCTGATCGAAACCATGCTTTACGGTGCGTTGAAGACTTTATTAAAGTCTAAGATTGACCTAAACCTTTTAATTACGATAATTATGCAGGTTTTCCCATATTTAAATTGTGTATTCATGTTCAGTCGCCTCAAGATCATGGGCGTTGAAACATTTAAAATTAATGTACTTCATTCTGTAAGTATGCAATGTATTTTTTTGTAAGTTTAAATAGTTTTTTCTTTTACTATAAAGTACTAAAACCATACAAGTTCTATGCTAGATACAAATGAGAGTGACTTACTAGTGGTCAAGTAAGTAAGTAAGTAAGTAATTTATTCATGAACAACATACAGTCGTGTTTTAAATACATCGTCCATCCACCGATGGTTATAGGATATTTTTTACGCGACTACGATGAAGCAAAATATGACCGTTTTATGACCGTTATAACTATTTTCACTTCCGCGAACGGAGCTAAAAGCGCCTTCTAGTATTTTATATATATCAAATCGAAAGATCTATAATATTTAGGTATATTATAAAGTTGAAAAAATAAAATGTCTGTACATTGAAGATATTTTCAAAACATAACACTCAGTCGCACTTGACCGATTTTTCAGAACTTGTCTTTGAATTTTGATTCAGTGTGGGGAGCGCAAACACACAAATGGGAATGCCACTGCGGCCACTTAGAGTTGGTTGACTGCAGAGGTGGGTTGATCCCTTGAACCTGTTCTTAGGTTGAGGGAGAGAGAGATAAACAAAACCAGCCAAGTGCGAGTTGGATTGCCCACCCAGGATTCCGTACAAAATATACGCTACAAACGGCCGTATCTACGGAAATCCAGTGTAAGCAGAGCCCTACTCCTAAGCAAAATGTACTGTAATGCAAAATGTTCGATCATTTTATACTGGTTACTGACATAGACAGACAGACATAAAATTATACTGTTTCCAGGATTTGTTGATATAGCGGCAACAGAAATACATCATCGTTGAAAATTTCAACTGTCTTGCCATCATGGTTCATGAGATACAGCCTGGTGACAGACGGACAGACAGACAGAAGGACGGACAGCAGAGTCTTAGTACAGATCCCGGCAAACTTCTTAAACAAAAATGGCGGATCTGCGCATGTACATTTGTAATTTGCACGTAAATCGGTTACTGCGCAGTCAAGGTTATGCTCAAGAAGTTTACCAATAAGTATAAGGTCCCGTTTTACCCTTTGGGTACGGAACCCTAAAAACAGACATGGGGAGAATAAGGAGGATCGACTCTAAGACATCGTCCGAAGAGTTATTGTAGGGCCAAAATCAAGTAAACGTTATTTAAGTCATAAATACTAAGTCAGACCACTCACTTGCACTTGCTGTTTCTTCTTAAGCGCGAGCGAGAAGTCCGACTTAATTTTTTTTTATGACATAGGAGGCAAACGAGCAGACGGGTCACCTGATGGTAAGCAATCAGATCACCGTCGCCCATAGACACTTGCATCACCGGAGAAGTCACAAGTGCGTTGCCAGCCTTTCAGGTGGGAGTACGCTCCTTTCTTTCTTTTTTTTTTTGTAGGACTTGACTTTGAACTGGATAGGTCTGGTTAGACCTCCTGACCAGTAATCGGATTTTGTAGGGGGAGCGCAAGCCCACAAACGGGAATGCCATCGCGGCCACTTAGAGTTGGTGGGTCGCACTGCGCAAGGCATAGGAACTGCAGAGGTAGGTTGAAGCAGAACGATTCAACCCCAGTCGGGACGGGGTAGAGAGAGACAAGAGGAAGTCGGTGTAAGGGAGATTGCGAGACTACGGGCTGAGCGACCCCGCCGGCGGAGTTGACTCTTAGACTTCATCGTCCGCAGAGTTCGCAGCTGCCATCCTCTCGATGGCTGCTGTGATCTCGTCGTCCGAATCAGAGAGCACGTGTCTAGGACGCCGGGTGCACCGGCCTCTTTCGAGACGGCTTCTGGGGAGTGGATATTCTGAGGGATCGGGAATGATCGGAAGGTAGACGGCTGCCTTCCTAATTAGGGGGTTCCTATGGTGGGGAGCATTGTCGAAGAAGCGTCTAGACGCTTGTTTGAGAAAACCATACATGGTTGTAATTTCCATGTCCTGGTGGAGACTTAGGTTGGACACATACCATGGGGTATCTGCCATCCTACGCAAGAACCTATTCTGTATGACCTGAAGAGGCTTTAGCCTAGAGTTAGGCACGTGAGCAAAGGCTACACTTGTATAAGTCATAACAGGAAGGATACAAGTCATGTAAAGTGTCAACTTATTTCTAAGTGACATTTTACTCCGCTTGTCAGTCATCAGACTAAGCCTATTCATGACGAAGAGTGCACGGCCGCGAACGCGCTTAATGTGAAGACGGAAGGTCAGTTTCTTATCAAGGGTAACGCCAAGATATTTAACTTCGTCCACCCAGGGGATGGCTCAGTTAAAAAGTCTAACGGGGACGGTCTAACCTTCTCGTAATATTCTTACTAGTAGGATAGAAGAAGATAGCCGCGCTCTTTAGGATTGACTTCGATACGCCACCGAGAGAACCATTGACCTAAGCCATTGATTGCTTCCTGTAGGTACCGCGGAATAAGAGCAGGCTTTCAATGAGTCGCATAGAGACACGTGTCGTCCGCAAACAACCCCAGATGCACCTTGGGGTGCTTGGGAATGTCGTTCGTGAACAGGGAGTAGAGAGTGGGGGACAGCACTGAGCCTTGCGGGACGCCAGCGCGGATGGGATGAGGGTCCGAGTATGTTCCCTCCAAACGGTAGCGAAAGCTTCGATCCCTTAGGAAATCTCGTAGTATGAGTACGAGTCTGTCCGGCATACCCATCGCGTATAGCTTGTATACTACACCGTTATGCCAGACCTTATCGAAGGCCTTTGCCACAAATATCGCACCGGTTTTCAACCCTGAGAGCCTAGAGAACCTGTCCAACACGTACTCCGTGATACGGTGCACCTGTTGGACACACGAAGTGTCCGGATCTAAAGCCGAACTGCTCGTCGATAATGATCGAATGCTCATACGTAAAGTTGAGTATTCGACGGAGTATGATCCGCTCGTATAGCTTCCCGAAGGAGCTGAGCAAGCTGATCGGCCTATAACTACTGGGAGACGTGCGGGATTTTCCCGGTTTGTGAATCCCTATCACCGTCGCACACTTCCATGCGGCTGGAATGTGGGCGTTGGTGAGGGCAGCATTGAAGATGCCGACAAGAATCAGGAGCAAAGCTTCGGGTAGAAGCTTTAGGATACGGTTGGAGACGCCATCCGCACCTGGGGATTTCCTGACGCGTAGTCCCTTGACAAGATCACTGACCTCCCGTATAGTAACGGGTTCAAGAGGGGGAGCTAACGGGGGGGCTTGAGACCTTTGCTCCACGTCCGCGTCAACCCACGCGACGTGGATTCCGTGGAGAAGCCTAACCAACCCTCAGATGATTTTGGCCCTCGTATTCCCGCAGCTTGTGGCTCGGACGCGGTCATTCTAAAACCAGAGGGTCTACTACGACACCCGAAAAACGAAGTTCGTAACGTGCTGTCCCTCTCGCTCTCATGTTATACTGTATTTGACTGAGCGAGATAGCGCCATACGAACTTCGTTTTTCGAATTTCGGAGTAGCCCCTCTACACCTTCGATCCGATCCTTATTATACGATATAATCGGATAGTGTATTGTATTGTGCTACAGACCCAATACACTATCCGATTTTACTCGATAATTAGGATCGGATCGGATAGGATCGGTGTAGAACGGGTGTTAAGCCTAGTTCGGACCAGGCTAGTATTTTTGTTTTAGTATAGTAGCGAGTAATTTAGTAGCTATAAACTATTCGCTGCTGCCCAAAATAGAATAAAATGGATGAAATCGACTTAATTACCACATCAGACTCGGCCTTTAAAAATAAAACTGAAAAGTGTACTACTTGAAAAATGTTACTACTCTGTCACTGAATTTATGGGTTATTGAAATATCTAGGACGCTTTAATTACAGAAACAAATAAAAATATATAATAACAAATAAGTAAAAAAAGGGTCCCGACGAATTCTTTGGGAGTCGGTTAAAAATATACCGTCGGCTAATTTATTTATTTATTTATTTATTTATTTATTTATTCAATCAATTAACATAACAGGCTTACAGTGTTAACCAAGGCGCCTGTTACGCTAGCTTACAAAACTTAAATTTAACAGAGAATCCTTATACTAACCTATATAGTTCTAATATTAAATAATATAATTTTTTATTAATTATTAATTAATTATGCTGACCGTAAACCACATGCTATAGGTCCAGTGAACATATAAAGTTGCAGATCTTAGACCGTAGAATATGCCAGCGGTCAGCAAAGACGTCGGTATCCTGAAGCTGTGCTAGCAGCGCGTTCAGAAGTTGCACCGCGCGGGCGGTCGGCGCGTTGAGCGCGCGGTGCGTGCGCAGCCCACAAACCTCGTAATATTTTGAAAGTAAAATGAAGTTATAACTTCATTTTTCTTTTTTGGCACTTTTAGATATTCAAAGTCTGAACGCATATAATGGCAAAACTCTTAAATGCTAGGAATAAACCGTTTAAGGTTAAATTAAAAACCAAAATAGAAAACCTCGCAATACCTTTAAAATAAATTATTTAATTGGTGTATGAATAAAATGTACTATAATGTAAATGAACATTTTCACAATCGCAATGCCCTTTAATAAATTTAACTGAATACTTAAATACCGTAGGAAATTACATACTCTTTGACTTAAACATGTGGTAACCTAATAATCTGACATATTTGTTTGCTTGTGTGCTTATTTATTTATTTGTGTACTTTATTAAATTCTTGTGTATATTTCCGGGAATTCCATAATTTTCCAACTTTTAGACACTTTCCATAACTTGCATATTTGTATATTTGAATGCTGAAAAAACTAATCAAGCAAAGTCTTGTGGCATCTGAAATTCTGAATAGAGATGCGCAGAATGTGTCACTAAAGTGAAAAGAGTGACATGAGTCTTTCGCTCACCGAGATATGTATCACTCTTTTAGCTCACTAGCTCTTTTAGCTCACTGGCTCCATGGTGTCAATATATCAATAGTTGAATGGATTCATTTCGTTCAACAGCTCTCACTAACTCATTCCGCTCACTCACTCATATATCATTGGGATATGTGAGAAGCTGTTAGAAATTTCAAATAATCAATTGTTTTTTTTTGTTACCTTAGTTATCTAACCACGAATTAAGTTACCTTTGTTAGAACAGACAAGTTCAAGAAGAGAGTGAAAACGACGACACAATGCGAAAATCCCAACTTGTAGCAAGTTAATCTATCTATTAGGTTTCGGTGAGATGAAATGTCCCGAATATTCACGAATGAAATACGAAGGAATGATTCTGTCCTACCTTGTCGTTTCGTTTCTTCTCGCTCAATCGGCTCAATAGATATTCGAGAGCGAGTGAGCTAAAAGATATACTGACACATTTCATTCGGAACTGAGCGAGTGAGTTGGTGAGTTAGATCAACTGAACTAGCTCTTTTGAATCACTCACTTTTTTTTTTTCTTTTCGTCCTTTCGGACAGGCTAAGACCAGATGAATCACTCACTCGCGAGCTACACATGTCTAATTCTGAACGTATCTATCGTCAATCTTGTCAGAGGGGCTACTCCGAAATTCGAAAAACGAAGTTCGTATGGCGCCATCCCGCTCAGTCAAATACAGTATAACATGAGAGCGAGAGGGACAGCACGTTACGAACTTCGTTTTTCGGGTTTCGTTGTAGGCCCTCAGTTGTCATTGTCAAGTTCAGCGCTTAGGTTAGTTTTTGTTACGTTTTAAAATATTTTAGCTGTGTTAAATTATTTGTGTGTTAAATTGTAAATCGGTCTCCAGGTATCAGGGTCAGCAGATCCTACTTAATAACATTATTGTTTTTGCCGATGATTTCTGTTAGCTACTATTTTTCGAAAAAAATAGCTGAAAGTTCTAAACCGGAAGATGACGTCATTTAGAGGATGGAAGGTCTGTGCCTTCCAAGGATTAAAAAAAAATTTTTTTCCGGTTGACACTAAGTCACGTTTTACAGTTAAATCCAAATATGTGATTGCTTTTTCACTGATATTGGTTCTAACCCTTTAAAGAGTCGACTTTTCCACGGATTTGAGAAATGAAGAACTCCGACTGACTCACTCAAGCTGATAGCACAGACTTGCCACGAGTAGAGACGCTCAAGAATGGAATATACTCAAAGCTGTGATAAGTATTACGTGGCCGCCTTAAGTTAAGAGGTGCCAAAAGTATCATAATCACAACGCAACACTTAAGTCGATAATGCAGTAGGGTACGTGGAGGTAGGCTGAGTCTCCAACATATGTTTTGTGCAACGCCGTATGACTCCAGAGCATCGCGTGTGAAACAAATTGTAAAAGATTACCGTTTTGTACTATTTTATATTGTGCAATAAAGTTTAAATAAATAGAATATCTCTCAGATACATATCTGAAACAAATTACTAAACAATGTGAAATTTTACTGGTTGTTTTCCCGCAGCGAGATGATTTTGAACATGATACTAATCAACTTTCCCCAAGGAACATAGATCGAAATAAGAAAAAAAAAATCGGCTCCCCATAAGTAGACTTAATCAGCTGATTGCATATTGTCTATGGGAAGTCGAAATTACATTGTATAATGTCAACAATAAAATATATATTTAGTAAGATAAATCGTTTATTTTAAAGCTAACAGTAACAGAAGTAGCTTTGAGCATAACACATCACACACTCCCATCCGCCCGAAAGACACCATTCTGCTTTATTTTCTGGAGGAAGTGCAAATAACTTTTTTCCAGCAGACGTACCGTACAGCCGTAATTTTAAACGTTTTTACGTAAAAATATTTAGTTTTTGCGGAAGACATTTCTCAAATTTGTAAACAAATATTTGAACTACCTAGAGCACTCTTACTCTAGGTAATATTACGGCTGACACACACGACCGATGCCCGTCTGGTGTATTTAAGCAGGCAAACATTAGGTCACCAAATTTACGAAATCAGATCTGAGTAGGTTTACCGACATGATGTAGTTATAAAAATCGTTTGCGTGTATGGAAGTAATAAACATAACATTTTTCTTCGTTGGCAACACATCATCCACTAAATGACGTCATTATGGCGGTTACGCTTTTTTAGAATGAGTAACTCTAAAACTTGATTTTTTGCTTCGAAATGGAGGCTTTCGAGGAAAATAAAAATTTAATGTATCTTGAAAACATACCCTCTTTCGAACTGCATACTAAAAAGGATTGGTTTGAAAAATGAAACATTGTCAATTGTCGCTTTTTCACTTTTGCAAATTTGAAGATTTAAAAAAAAAATAACTATAGCACCTAGAGACATATATCTTTCACCAAAAGATAGCGTATGATCTGTAGTATTAGGAACTACTCATAACTCCATATCGACAAAGTGAGACCTTTTCCCAAAAACAGTCACATATAGAGTTTGTAAAGTACCTACATTGTATGAAGTAAAATATACAACTTTATTAGTAATATTTTTCTTTGCTTACCGCAAACTAAAAAATATATTTGGTAACACAATTTGATCTCAGTGTTACCGCCATGAAAACTAAAAAAAAACTGTATCACCGTGCGTGCATAGTGCAAGCAGCAAAAACGATGGCTAATAGGCATTTAGCTCCAAGTGGTCTGTGCTACTCTGTAATTTTTGTGTCTGTGGGGGGCTACTCTGAAATTCAAAGTTCGTATGGCGCCATCCCGCTTACTCAAATACAGTTTAACATGAGAGCGAGAGGAATGGCACGTACAAACTTTGAATTCCAGAGTAGCCCCCGTCAGACACACTGTTACAGAGTAGCACCGACCACTTGGAGGTGGAGGGCAATTCATTTCTGACAAACAAGAGTCAATCAACGCATCAGTATCTGTTTAGCGTCCGGTGAACGAATGTTGACTGTACTTAAATATTAATAAAATTTTGATGTGAAATGGTAGTTTTTATGATGAATATCCTAAAAAAAAATTGTGTTTGATACCTTACGTGTATCTTTTTTTATGAACCTTTAATAACTATAGAAAAATAAAAAAATTAAAAACCCCCGACTTGTTCCACTAAAAGCTAAATATCTTAGAGACGAGTGCTCCGATTTTCATCAAACAAAGCTAAGAACACTCAAGATAAAATTATCTATAACATAAAAAAACTGCACTCAAATCGGTCCATCCGTATGGGCGCTACGATGCCACAGACAGATACATAGATACACAGACTCACAGAGTCACCGACACGTTAAACTTATAACACCACTCTTTTTTATCGGTGGTTAAAAATAGGTGGGAAAGTCCATTTATAAAGTATGAAAATATTAATGAATTATAATACCATTAAACCATGAAATGTATGGTAACTTTTGCTATGAAACCGTTTCGATAAACGCAAGTTTTAACATTGCTGCAGAACAAAGTTCTTAATTACCCCATATAAGGTAAAACGTGTGACGTCACGCCTTCCTAGGGTTTAGTATGGAGCGTTTTTAGGACAGTCCAAAAATGTGATTCTAATGTTGTATCTCGTGGAGTTTTTGAGGCCGTATAACATACCACGGAAAAGGTTGTCAACGTCCCTATTATCTATCTAGGAACCAAAAATAGCCGTGTATAATAATGACGTAGGAGAGTGGTGTATAATCTGACAAACAAGAGGCAATCAACGCTGATGGTATCTGTTTACCCTCCGGTAATTGTGTTTACGTAAAAACATGGCAAAGGTAAACAAGATCCCTACCACTGCGGCGGAGCGAGATTTTATATACGAACAGTTGTAATCGTCGTTTTGGAGTTTTTTTGGGGCTGTTTTTCGAGTAGCACTTGTGCTGTGATCGATACAATTATGTTGTGGTGGTAGGCAAGCCGCAGCTTAGGTAACCCCGGCACTACGTTTTTGGAGTTATGATCAATTGAACCCTCATGTTTTATTCCACCACCTTAGGGTACTTGCACTATTACTTATTCTGTGGCTAGGGGCGCTAGAATAGATAAGTTTTAAGGGCCTTTGTTTGTACTGTCCACTCGCTAAGTCACTACGCATTTCACTTACTACTATTAATAATTAAACACTTCACTGTCACTTCCACGTAACAAACTCATTTATTCACGAAATTTACAAGCCTCTTAAGGTGCGTCCACACTTGTATCATTTGCTCGTATCGGAACAATAGGGCTTCCAATCCCGGGATCCCGCCTTTAATAAGCAATTTTTCAATCCCGGGATTTAAAGTTAAATCCCGGTATTTCGATATTATTTTAATCTAGGGAAATATGCGATTTTAAATCAATATACCCGTCGACATAGTTAAATTGGAACGAAGTGAAGCATATTACAAATACGCTCGCATCTATAGTCCGTCTCTGTCTCGCTTTACGACTCTCCCTCCGCTCCGCTGCGATCGGTCGCGACGCGAGCACAAAGGACTCACTCACAGTGATTGTGACGTGATGTGCCAACTGTTGCAGATGTTTATCACATAATAATGTAAGTATTTCTTTTTACATTTAATTATTTACGAATTTTTTAGCAATATGACTGACTAGCGCTAGAGTTGAACGAAAACTTAAGTCAACACAGATTAAGCCGATGCTGTTACATGGTGCCTGAAAAATACCACGTGTAAGATTTAGTCGTGTTTAAATACTCATAAATACTAAGTTAGATAAATTTTAACCCCCGTTATATTTTTATGAGAATATTGTATACTCTACACTACAGCTACACTTATATATATTATTTTTGTTATGACAATTATTTATTATCAGTAATTAAAATCAAATATTTTAGATACTTAAAATAGTTATTACAAAACTAGTTGATTGGTATACAATGTGATGTGACTTAGTTTAGTGTTAGTGGCAGGAGTTTCAAATAATAAAAAATAAATTAGTTTAATGTATAATTAAGTTAAATAGAGTAGCTTAAATTAAATTAAACAACTCCCGGTAGCCAAAACCTGAATTTATTTACAAACACTTGATAGAAAAGGTTCGAACAATAGTGCGACTTTTTCGAAGAAGTCCTACCAAAACTGATCCACTTCAAAAATATGTTGCTGCTGAACGAAACGACAAAACATTGCAATTGATTCTCGATTGTAAAACACGATGGAGCAGCTTATCAGACATGATTGGTCGATTTCTAGAGTTGAAATCTGCTATATCAAAGGCATTGATTGACATGAAAATAACTCTGGACCTTGAAGAAGAGGATATAAAGATATTAGAAAATATATATAGCGCTCTAAGTGTGATAAAAGCAACGGTGCTAGCATTGTGCAGACGCGATGCCACCTTAATAACTGCTGATGTTGCTTTCAAGTTTATGCTGAAAAAACTAGATGACAGGCATGATGAATTGAGCATGAACGTCGCAATAGGACTAAGAAAACGTATCAAAGAACGTCGCACTGCGATTTCAGGCGTTTTTCAGTCGTTATTTACATGATAATGAAAGTTTTTATGAAGACTACACGGACTTGGACACATTTCAAAAACCAACAAGTAACGAAATTCATGAAACGATTGTATCCCTACTTCAACGTTTGAAGTATAAACATTTTTTTCCTAATGAAAACAGGAACCGCCTCAGTTTACCGTCATTGGGAGCAGAGATTACAGAATCAGCACACATTGATAAAAGCGATGACGAAGTCGACGAAATCACGATTGAGACGGAGTTAGAAAGGGAAATCAATAAAAGTCGTGCATCCAGAAATGTTAGCGCTGTTGCAGGAGCTCAAGAGAGGGAGAGGGATCTTGATTCAATTGTACGAGTTGAAATGTGTGTCTACGACAGCAGCGGAGGTGGCCGTGAAGTTTTTCTGACAGCTGCCTATGAATACTTACTATCTGTTGTACCCACCAGCGTCGAGTCGCAGCGAGTATTCTCGTCAGTTGGTTATCTTTGTAACAGACTAAGAAGCTCTCTCTCAGAGTTAACTTTTAATGCTCTGTCCTTTTTGAGATCACATTTTCAGAATGAACAAAACGCAGAAGAATAAACGCCATTTATAACACTCGAGAAGGTAATTTACATTATAAAAAAAGAGAGACTGAAGTTTTTTAATAATTTATAATACGTATTTCATATATCTTTGTTCATTTAACACTTACGATTGTTACTAGAGAAGAGAGATTCATAAGATTGATATTAAATATTGTATGTTACGTGTTACCTTATATCATATATGTAACTGATGATGAAAATTGTTACAAATGTAGAATAGAGACAAAAGATTTAATTTTAAGTACCTAATCTGTGATTCCATTTCATGTTTCCTATATTGTGATATTTCATACTTGTCAATCATTATTTTATATTCTACGATTTCATATTAAATGATTTTATTACTATGTTTAGATATAAGATATAAGTCAGGAACTGCAAAAAGCCACTGTGTGTTGGTTTTTCAATAAAACTAGTTATGATTAAGATAAATATACGAGACAGGGCCTCCCTCACTTACCTTTAAATCTGTGATTGATTTGTTTTTTATTGGGTAGAGGTACTAAATTAATCTAGTGATTTTGAAGTATTTAATTAAAGAAAATCGGACAATTTTAAAATTGAAAAGGGTATTTTATTTTAATAACCCCGGAATCCCGGGATCCCGGGATTGACAAATGCCGTTCCGGTATTAATACCGGATTTGTAAAAGTTCCGGTATTTGGAAGCCCTACCGAACACGCGCCTTATCGCGCTGCTTGGACCCTCAATGTCGGCGCGGCGATCATGCCCCACTTGTCCGATGTAAGTGTGTGGTACGCGTAGCAACATGGATTTCGAGCGATCGGATCGGCGCAACGTCCAAACGCGTGATCGTGAGACGCGATCACGCCACGGAACGGAGATCTGATCGGGCAAATGATACAAATGTGGGACGCACCTTATAGATCCTACGGAGACACAACGTTAGTGAGATTCAGCGACAGCGAGTGGTTCAGCGCCATCTAGCGACTAATTAGGTCCCTAAACAAAACGGATACGTTAAACAGTACACATGGGCCATTGGTTCGGCTAATGGCAAGACGCATTTACAGGTTAATAAACAGTAAGATATAAATATTCATAACTAGAAGGCGCAACTTCGTTCGGGGAGGAGCAAAAGTCGTAACCCCCCTTTTTTCTTCAGCGTAGTCGGGTAAAAAGTATCCTATAACGATCTGAAGATACCCGGCTCCCCGTGTACCAAAAATAGTTGAAATACGTTTAGCCGATTTTGCGTGATGAAGCCGCAACGGCATATAGGTACACACATATAAAGATTAAAAAATATATTTTTCGCTTTATAGTGACCTTCAAATAGTACCGTACAATCGTTTTTATTATTAGATAATTCATAATACATCGTGCTCACTCTAACCTGTAGCAGCGCGCTACCATTGGCCCACGTGTACAGTGCGAGGCGGGCAGCGTCGGTGTCCACTCGTCGCCCATGACAAAGGTCCTCGTAATGGTCCGAAATATGTTAAGCCTAGACATGATGTTGGGGTACGAAAAAGTTCTAATTAGTGTACTTTTTTTATTATCTAACTGACGGATCATTCAGATAATAAAAAAAAGTACACGTATTTTTTGCTTTTTCAAATCAATAAAAAAATACTCGGATAAATCGCATTAAAGTTTAGGAGTGGGCTTGTGACGTCATAACTAAATTTAAACTTTATAAACCATGACGTCACGAGACATTTTGATTCAATGTATCGCCATTATTTTTTGATGACCATAAGAATACGTCTCCAGTATTTTTTATTAAACAACATGACGAAAAAAATTATTTATCAAACATGCAATGAAATATTGTTGTTATGTTTCTTATAATAGGCTGCGAAGTATGACGTTTCAGGTGCGGCTAGGACAAGAGGTCGTTAATGGAATTTCGTACAAACCATGCAGGCATAGGCCGGCAAAGTCCTCTGTTTTAATTTCCTTTCCACATAAATTTGAGGCACAGGCATCATGACATTCTGCCACTATGTGTATTAAAAAAACAATAAACGATTTGGTATGTACTTAGTGCAGTTTTATTTACATAATAAATCCACATGAACATGACAAATAACAAAATATAGCGAAATAGATACACACGTAGGTTTTAGTTTTTGCCTTATAATTTCTTTTAAAATAAAACTATTGATTTTTTTTGGTGTATAACATCGCATGCAAAAAAAGATGTCTTCGGTCGACAACCCCTTTCGTCCCGGCCTCTGTAGTAATGTACCTACTATTAAAGCGATAAAATACATTGTCATACAAAAACGACGTACTGAAATACTATAATACCAAAATTTTGCGCCCTAACATCATTAGAAGTACATTCTGTTGGAATTTCCGTTGCTATTCTAGTTTCCCGCCAATTCCTGCCGAGTTGATTACGCGGTCCATAAAGTAAATATTGACTCAATCGCTGCCAACCATCCTAGCTCGGGACTTCATCCAAATAGATTTACAAGTATAATATACTTGTATGTATGCTGATGACTATTTGGAGGTCACTGGATGGAAAATGGTACATATCCATCTAAGAACAGAGAGAGCTGCGAGTAAGGGACGAGTATAAGGCCGTGTTTTCATCAGAGATGTGCGTGGTGGCGGGAGCGATGCGAGGTTACGTAGTGAAGATGTGATACGGTGTGAACGTTTCCACCAGGGATGTGCGAGGCAGCTGAGTGGAGCGAGGATGTCTAGCGAAGATGCAGACGGGGTGTATAAAAACATGCTTCGGTAAGCTGTTTCCACTTGAGCTGCGCTGAGCGAGGATAGGTAAATGAAGTGATTCTATTGGTCCTTTTCAAACGCATCCCTCGTTACGCATTGTCGCACAACCCTGGTGGAAACGCAGCCTAAGTTGTGAATGCCGACACGCAAAACCCTTCTGATTATTGAGTACGTACATGAGTTTAACGGAACGATTCACTAACAATAAAATTCATTCATGGTCATGGTAAGTAAATATATTTTGGATGGCTGAGATATGCCTCATGCTCGTGAACGGGTGCCGTTTGTGGGATCAGGTCTGTTCATGCTAGCAAGGGCTAAATTAATTGTATACCTAGTTACTGCTTACCAGTGTTTAATGAACTGACGTGAGAGACTTCATCTTGTACTCTTATTTAATTTAGAGACTGTATACATCTCTAAGAAGCTTAGTTTAAATATTTGTTTTGTATTGTTTTTTATTTACTAAGACGTATAGAGTGTATCATTAAATATTTCCGAGGATTTAAATTAATTAATCTTGTTGCATGTTATGACGCCGAAAGACCATAAGAAATTTAGATGTAAAATAATCATTTTTAATGTATTATCACTTTGACCCTTAAAAGACCTTATACATCTCAGTAGAGTTCAATTAATTTAGCCTCAATCAATCATTCTTCGAGGAGGCATAGGTTTAAGGTCGATCACTTTATTCTAGACCAGATTGTACTGAATGATGTATTCCTGCATACATTATTGATTGTATTATTAAGTACTAGAAAGTGCCCGCCACTTCGTTCGGAAGAAAAGTCATAACCCATCTTTTTTTCGTCAGTGTAGTCGGGTAAAAAGTATCCTATAACCATCTGGAGATACCCAGCTACCCGTGTGCCGTTTTTGACCCCTATCATACCCGACTCCCGACTTAGGGGCCATTCATTAATTACGTAAGGACAATAGCGAGTATCGCAAAGAAAACGCCACGAGCGTTTTAGACCGAATTATACAACGTTGCAAAAAAGCAGTTTTTCTACGACTAAAGGGCCATTAATTAATTACGTAAGGACAAGGATCCATAATTAATGAATGACCCCTAAGCACTTTTTTAATAAAACACGTAGTCTAAATATTTATACGTCTTTTTATAAATTTAACGTGAATATCTACGGCTTTCTTACTTTTAAAATTCGCGTATACTTGCCAGCAGGGACCGGTCCCGTATCCCCTTCGAGGGTTTTTGAAGGGGTATTTCGTTCGACTTTGCTAACCAAAGCCGTTCCCGTTTAAAACCCCTTCATAAGGCTTTTTAAACGACTTTTAATACGGATATCGGTATACCAAACGGATTCTTGATACCCTTTGCTAAGCGCTTAAAAAGTCGTTCGAACTGCTTACCTCTTGAAGGGGCTTCCCTTATAACGCTTGTGCCATTTTGATCCATGTAACCATAGAAACAAGAGCAATATTTCAGTATTTACGTTGTAGGCGTTTCGCGCGGTGTAATGTGTATCGGCAAGCGCCTTGACGTTCTTTGATAATGCCGCTAGCCGCCGACGCTTGCGATAGAAAGCATCTTATCAAATCGTAATAAGGTTTAATTCGTTCGTCGTTATCATCCTCTGTTTCTAGGACATATATTCCCCTCCTACTCCTCCAAGTACTAAAAAATAAATAAAATTAGTAGGTATACCGAAATTATTGGTAGCTTTTTTATTTTGATTTAAGTCTGCGCACACGCGCGTCGATGCTGTCATCCCGTTTTACCGGCATGATTTCTCAGATTAAAACTGTAAAAATATTCTCTTATTTTAAAATACTTACCTCATGTTATCACTATTATATCAAACACTTTGTCGTACGTACACCAGACAAACTATACAGGGTGTCCCAAGAAGTAGTGATATACTGAAGCTGGGAGGTAGAGGACCTAGAGGGCTATCTACATCACCCCCATGTATGTTCCGCGATTTTTCGTATTTTCAGCAGTGCGTTTTTGGGAATTAGACTATAGAGTTTTACAAGTCTTAAGTAATGTATGTCTTTATATTAGAGTTGGTAACCATTTAAACGACAGAAAGAAGTACAGGAGTAAAAAAAAACAATATTAAACTTATCTGTTTTGTTACAGCGGAAACATGGAGGTTCCGCAGCACAATAGAAACACCGTCTGCCTGGCACTGCTTCTGTCGTGTATAACAGTTGGTAAGAACTTCACTTTTTTTTTACTAAGCAGTAAACAGAAACTTGTGAATGGAAACCAAATCCAAACAGAACCAGGATTCGATTTTTTGGTCTTTTATCTTTGTTGGCTTTTGAGGATAACACTTGGCAATAGTATATTTTTCAACGTTCAATTGATTTAAACTTACCTAAACGA
The DNA here is from genome assembly GCA_905404275.2 of Hedya salicella. Taxonomy (NCBI): domain Eukaryota; kingdom Metazoa; phylum Arthropoda; class Insecta; order Lepidoptera; family Tortricidae; genus Hedya; species Hedya salicella. The sequence continues at coordinate 48,122,364 of FR990097.1, read as the reverse complement.
TTTTCACGAATAATCACAAGACAACTATAGATAGATAAATACAGTGAACCACGATAAATATGATTTATTTAATTACCTCTCGTTGGTAATTCTTCGACGTTTCGGACGTCGCGTTACGTCCATAGTCTCGAAGGAACTGGAGAGGCGGGTACGGGTACCAACATCTTGCCGCACGAGTTTTACGATGTACCCGGCCGCACTTGCTGTTGATTATTATGTTGAACACTAAGATTATTACTAGATTGTATTAATCTGGCGATTTCTATTGCTATTGAAATCAAGAAACGCCGAAATTTCAAACGGGATGACTGTTTCAAACTGTCATCTTGGTGGAATCCAGTAAATTTAAACAACATTCAAACATCCGATAAATCGCCATATCGTGATTGTAGTGTGAGTGTGACGGTCTCGTCGGTCTAGCTAGTGGTAACCTTGTTACGTAAAGTTAATAATGAACATTGGCTTAAAGGTCTGGCCATAAAATTCCGTAAAAAAAATAAAATATAATTAACACCAAGCGCGGGTAGATCGAAAAATGCCTTTCCAGTTCCTTCGAGGCCATGGACGCAACCGGACGTCCGAAACGCCGAAGAATTACCACCGAAAGGTAAAAATAAATCATAATTATTCACGATTAAGCCCCGTTTTGCTGTCTTGTAATAATTTTCGACATTTGCACACATTTTTTTGGGTAGTTTTTGGACGAAAAATATAAGCATAGAGAACTTTAAGCTCATTTACATTTATTACTTATAATAATCAAAAAGTGGGTACCAGGCGATCATAACCTCGAAGCGTTGTTCCAGCGCACGCCATCGACTGCTTCAAGTGCGTGTCGATGAACGGGCGGTTCTCGGCCTGCGACGACCCGTTTCACAACAACCACTCCCTGCAGATGCTGGAGTCCCCGTGCATGGGCGGTCGGAAGGGGCGCGATGGGCTGTTTCCTGCTACTTCGTGTATCAAGATCGCTGGGATCTTCGGTGAGTTGAGTTTTCTTTAGGTACCCTTTTCATTAGCTTAATTTTTTTAGCTTCTTTTCTTCTTTTTTAGCATTATCTTAATATGACATAATTGATTTTGCGTAATTTTTATTCGGCTTTGGCCTACTACTTTGATATATTTACTCTTTTAGAATAATTTTTAGTTGGACTAATTTGTACTCGACTAATATACATTATGCATATTGTTGTTTAGGCTAATAATTATTTGATTTATCTTTCATTAACCATAATTTCAGCTTATCTATTTCACCTTAAGGCAGGTCCGACTTGGGTTAGGTTAGGTACGACGACGAGCGAGGCGAGGAGGAGTGTTAGTTTTAACTGCGACCCTAAAGAGCGAGCGAAGCAAGCGCGCCGCGGAGTTTTATATGGAGTCTTGCCTTTTGTACATTACAATTTCTTAGGACAATACTTTTATGTATTTTGTAATGTCAATTTATTATTAAAACACTTCTTGTATTTATGCTGTTTGATGTTAGTCTTAATGATGGTTATGCTTTCTATGTTTATGCTTTTTAATTTTATGCGTCAAGATGATTATGAATATCGGTATTTAGGCTAAAAGAAATAATGCGTTACTACATTATCACAAAAAAGATGCAATCCAACAGTGAACCTTTTCTTTCAGTTGCGTTTAGTTAAGGTTAAGACGGAAGTGTATGTCAACGCTCATAAGAGCATTTTCGGTATTTATTTATTTCTTTATCTAAGGCCATTAGGAGTAAAAAATATTATACGAACCAAGTCAAATTCAGCAAAAAAAAAACGTATTAAATATAGAGTCGATTTTTGTACATACAAATTTAATAAATTCGCTTCTTTACGAACATTAACGTAATGAAATTGTAACGATTATTTTTCTGAAAAAAAGGATGATTTCAGTGAGGAGTTTCAATTTGAGTTGTCAATAGCGACGCGAAATAAAGCAAGAAATAAAAATTTACGCATATTCCCTATTCCATGCAAGGTTCATAATCCATACAGATTATAAATAGCTGTTTTACAGTTTCACGTCATAGATTAATCACCAGTAGAATTACTTGGCGAGTAGGTTAGGTACTGGTATTTTTGGGTCATACAGATTCTAGAATTTAGCCGCCTTTCCTGTGGACAACGCGATAGTACATATAACTGATATTTTTATCGCATAAATCTAGAGTAGTAATCGATGTGTAAATCACCTATAGGGTCCTAAGAAGAATTAGTATTTAAAGCCCTTAACTTTCGGGTGTCCACAGGAAAGACGCATAACGCTAACTCATACTAAAAAATCTGTATGAACCTTTTACTGAAGTCAGTTACAAAGAAACTAACGTGTATAGCTTGACAAGTTCTTTGACACTCCCATGGTTGCGGGCGACGGGGTGTGAGCTCGGCAGGGTCAACCCGTTTAGGTTCATTACGTTCACATTACCATTTCGCTTACATTCCGACTTCGTAAGCAATCCCATTTCGTCCACAATCAATTGCCAATTCGTCCACTTCCTACCTTGTCAACATTCCCACTTGGTCAACATTCCACGACGAATTTTGACGAATTAGGAATGAATGGAAACGAAATGGTAATGTGAACGAAATGAACCTAAACGGTCTCTCCGCCGCGCGCACACTTCATCCCACCCCGATATATTTGGCGCTTAGGCTGTTACACACCATTTTAAAGAAAGAAAGATTGAAATAATTTATTTGCATACACACATACATAAAACAAAACAAAAGGTGTAAAATAATTGCGGCAGTGTGCAAGCAAAACGGTTTAAGCTCAGCATGCGCTGCAGCCGTTAGACCGCAACGCTGATATTCAGCCAAAACCTTGTTGGTGACAAACGACCACCACACAGGGCATCGGTCTAAGACCAATTTGACGCTGATTGTGCCTTGATAATTTGACCGAATAAGGCTGTGGTTTGTATTGATTAAGTTCCAACCCCGAAATAGTTTCAGTTACGTCGACCTTGACATGAATGATTGATGATTTTGGAACTAGAACGAAGACTCGGATCTCGGAAATAAAGATGAAAATTAGAGAGGGCAGCACGCATAGGATTATATAGGAGGCTGGATGTAAAATGTTTTTTTTAGCTGCGTGGCAAAAAAAACGCCCAAAAGTAGTTTCTTAAGCGGCCACAGTCATACACACTAGGAAGTTATACAGTGCCTACAGTTCCATTATTATAGCCCTGTGACAGACAAACATATACGCAGCAGTGGCTTAGTAATATAGGGTTCCGTTGGTACTCTTTTGATACAGAACCTTAAAAAACGCGTAACTTGTTATATAGGTGATCTAGATCTATATATACTATAAAACTTAAATTTGTAAAAATAAAATGTCTGTACATTGAAGATATTTTCAAAAAACTGATTGTAATGGACTATTTGGAGGTCACTAAATCGATATTTTTTGGTTGTTTGTATGTGTCGTTGTGGCTTCATCAAGCCAAATCGGATCGGATCATCCACAGATGGGATATAGGATACTTTTTACCCAACTACGCTGAAGAAAAATAGAGGGAGTTATGACTTTTCTTCGTCCGCTAACGAAGTATATATTCAGTTAATGGATACTAAAAATTTACTTGGTTGTTTACAGATGACACGGGGGAGAGAATAACGGTCCGCGGCTGTGGCCTGGACTCGGGCACCGCCACTACCGACACGGAGATCATTCGCATGTCGCACTGCGGCCGGTTCTACTACAACGATAGGTACGCACACACAGACAGACAGGCCCCTACAGCGGACATCGGGCTGGCCTCGGGTACCGCCACCACCGACACGGAGATTATTCGCATGTCGCACTGCGGCCGGTTCTACTACAACGACAAGTACGCACACACAGACAGACAGTCAGACAGGCCCTACAGCGGACAACGGGCTTGCCACGGGCACCGCCACCACCGACACGGAGATCATTCGCATGTCGCACTGCGGCCGGTTCTACTACAACGATAGGTACGCACACACAGACAGACAGGCCCCTACAGCGGACATCGGGCTGGCCTCGGGTACCGCCACCACCGACACGGAGATCATTCGCATGTCGCACTGCGGCCGGTTCTACTACAACGACAAGTACGCACACACAGACAGACAGTCAGACAGGCCCTACAGCGGACAACGGGCTTGCCACGGGCACCGCCACCACCGACACGGAGATCATTCGCATGTCGCACTGCGGCCGGTTCTACTACAACGATAGGTACGCACACACAGACAGACAGGCCCCTACAGCGGACATCGGGCTGGCCTCGGGTACCGCCACCACCGACACGGAGATCATTCGCATGTCGCACTGCGGCCGGTTCTACTACAACGATAGGTACGCACACACAGACAGACAGGCCCCTACAACGGACATCGGGCTGGCCTCGGGTACCGCCACCACCGACACGGAGATCATTCGCATGTCGCACTGCGGCCGGTTCTACTACAACGATAGGTACGCACACACAGACAGACAGGCCCCTACAGCGGACATCGGGCTGGCCTCGGGTACCGCCACCACCGACACGGAGATCATTCGCATGTCGCACTGCGGCCGGTTCTACTACAACGATAGGTACACACACATAGACAGACAGGCCCCTACAGCAGACATCGGGCTGGCCTCGGGTACCGCCACCACCGACACGGAGATCATTCACATGTCGCACTGCGGCCGGTTCTACTACAACGATAGGTACGCACACACAGACAGACAGTCAGACAGGCCCTACAGCGGACAACGGGCTTGCCACGGGCACCGCCACCACCGACACGGAGATCATTCGCATGTCGCACTGCGGCCGGTTCTACTACAACGATAGGTACGCACACACAGACAGACAGTCAGACAGGCCCTACAGCGGACAACGGGCTTGCCACGGGCACCGCCACCACCGACACGGAGATCATTCGCATGTCGCACTGCGGCCGGTTCTTCTACAACGACAGGTAAGCACACACAGGCAGACAGATCCCTACAGCGGACAACGGGCTGGCCTCGAGCACCGCCACCGCCGACACGGTCATCCACATGTTGCAGCGGCCGGGGCTACTGCAGCGGCAGGCAGACCAGACAGACAAACAGTGCCAGCTGCTTCTTACCAGATTCAGGATTTAGGAGGAGCTTGCTTGAGGTGCTGCGCTGAGAATAAGTTTAATCAAGATTCGTCACGGGAGTGATATACTAAAAAACATGAATAATGTCAATGCAATTGTAAAGGGGTCCTTGATATTTTTTACCGACAATGGTTCCATACTAAAAACGTGTGACGGCGATGAAAATGACGCATCTGTCACACTAATTTTGAGAGAACGGATAAAAATATTTGCACAGCAAACTCACCTTGACGCTAATCATATTAAAATTTGTAATGATAATTTAGAGTAATAAACTAGGTAATAATAAGCTAGCTATTAGTTTTAGCTTATTTTAGAATTTTGTGGTTTGTTATGTTATGTGTAAATAATTATACGTATGTGTATTTAGTGCAATAAAATTTGAATTTACAAAAAAAAAACAAAAAACTAAGAACTGTGTTATTTGTACGTAATTAAGTGTTATTTGTACCGTAATTAATCGTTTTCAGGTACGTCCACGGCTGCCTGCAGAGCTGCAACGACGCGGATGCATGCAACCGCGCCCCGCCTCGCACGCCCGTGCCGCTCGTGCTAATAGCCTATAGCCTAACGCGCATGCTCGGGCAGAGCTAACAGTGAACAGAGAACAGGCTTGGGGAGATGGATTGTTTCTGGATACTGAAATAAACTGGCATTTAAAAAGCTCTTTCCCATAGTGTGGGCCATTTTATGAAATGTATGTTTACTTTTTTCAGAATTTGGAAATTTTAATGTAATAATACAGTTAAGCATAATTAATTTTAGCCGAAATATTGAAAACCTTGATCATTATTAAGCATAAATCATTACGCATAAAATTCAAGGGCATGCCTTTATCAAGACTGCAATCAAACAGCATAAATTAAAAATATTGTCAACTTTGATCAACGGAGTAACATTGATCACTCATTTTTAATCCATAAGAGATTTGTTACTAAACGTCTTAATGAGATTTTATTGTTAAGGTTGGCAACCTTGTTAAAAATAACATATTTGACGCATTCAAAAATACACTCCTTACAGTTTAAAAAATAATGATCAATGTTACCCCGTTGATCAAAGTAACCCCAGTTTACTGGTCCAGTACATATTATAAATTCTTATTATTACAAAAGGTTTTATATTTTTACTATTTGTTTTTGGCAACAAATTTCCAAAGTATCTTACTTTTTTCTTATATCAAGTTCGAGATTACTTCTGAGTAGAAACAAAACTTCCAAATTTTGAAAAAAAAAAGAATGTAAATATAAGTACAGATCCTTTCACAAGAACTGGCGCGGATCTACTATGAAATAAGTACTCGTTGCATACAAAATCCGCGGAACTTGTGAAACGACCTGTACACTTTTTTCATATAATGCCTCCCGTGGGCTGTAATGCCTGTCATTATATTTTACCTACAAAAGCTCTATACTAAAATGTGTGACGGAAGTGTATCTAAATAACACCACACGCTAATTATGAGAAAATGGTATTACATTTAATTTTGTAATGATAAATTATCAATTTTATCATTCAAAGTAAATTGAGAAGAACTTTGTAATTTGTACCGCAAATAAGATGATTAGATCATTTTGAATTGAATGATCGGTAGGTAAAAAAGAGGAACGGCCTAAATGGATAATGTTTTTTGGAAATATACCATTATATTAGCAAAAAACATTATTACAATATTTCATTTCATGGAAAGCATTTTTCTTTAGGATTTTGGGATTTTTATAAAACAAACTTAGCCTAACCTAATGGCTCCTAACTAAATCGTAAACTTCTCGAACAGGTACATAAAAAATTACGAGTTCATTGAGAAAAGTGCTTAAAGAAACGATATTAGGAAGAAATAAATCATTCGATGATTTTTTTCCCGTATAATGATGGCATGCCCTCGCCATCACTACCTACTTGTTTAATTTTGTAATACATCTTACTATTATAAAATTGTAAAAATGAAATGTCTGTAGGTACAGCCACCGTCATAAATAAATGATGATTTCTGTACCTTTTCGCTTTTAATCGTTTGACATTTCAAACACGACGTTAAAGTGACAAGAGTACTAAATGATAACTTATTTATACCGGTGACTGTAAAATTGAGAATTTTCAAAAAAACAAGTGATACCGTCTACTTGAAGGTCACTGAATCGATTTTTTTGAGTTTTTGTATGTTTATACATATGTGTCTGTGGTTTCATCACGCCAAATCGGCTAACGGATTTCAAAAATTTTTGGTACACGGGTAGCTGGGCATCCCCAGATGGTTATAGGATACTTTTTACTCGACTACGCTGAAGAGAAGAGAGGGTTATGATTTTTTTCCTCCGCTGAGGAAACACATTTCTTGTCTAAAACTGCAATCTTTTCACAGATAAACTCATCTTGTTAAATTCGGGCATCATACAGCTCGTCACTACTTTGAAAAAAAGCTCGTATCTCATTTTGCTCAAACGAAAAACGTAGTAACTCTATAAAATCTAGTATGCAGTTTGTTTTCTCTCGGTTGGTTTCAGATACAAGTTTTTCAAAGTAGTGACGAAATACATTATTAAGTATTTTTTATGTGACATTATTTTAAATAGCTGTTTCTATTTCAATTACATTAGCGGTTATTGACGTCGTAAAAACCGAGTACTGCTTCACATGTTTTGGTCCAATTCGAGGATCTTAGGGCCTTATCACACTTGCGATTTGCGAGCGAGTTGAGAGCGAGGCGAGTGCGCAGCGATTCACTGCGAGCATACAACGAATTTGCTGGGCTTAGCTAAACTCTGCAGTTTATTCAAAACCAAAATCTAACGTCAACGGCCGAACTTATTGTGCTTACTGCATATTGGTTTAAGTGTCAGTATTTTCATCAATAAAACTTACCCTAATATTCCTGGTTACATGGGTTCCTATTCATATTTATATTAAATAATGTTTATTGGTTTAAATAATCAAGCTAGGAACTGTCAGATTTTGGTCTTGAATTAAAAATCTGAGTCTAGCTGACGGACGTGAGTGTACAGTATAGCGTCCCAGCCCTATTCGCGGCGAACTCGCTGCATACTCGCGGCGAAGTCGCAGCGCGTTCAACTCGCTTTTAAGCTTTTAACTCGCCCGCAAATCGCCAGTGTAATAACGCTCTTACTCATGACCATGAGCAACAAGTGGTCACCGACGCTGCGCGCTGCTAATGTAATCTGAACATGTCTGAATCTCCAGTTTCTCAAAAGCTTGTAAATTGTATAGTATTACAAGTGGAACTCTCTTTTTACCCGACTGCGCGACGCAAAGGAGTGGTAATGTGTTTATCAGTCTATGTATGTATGTATGTTTGTTCCTATCTGGCACTCTAGAGACCAAACGCGTGGACCGATTTTGATGATTCTTACGTCATTAATACATATTGTTGGAAAGAGATTTCCGCTTGTAATTCAAGTTACAACTGCTTCAAGCGTTTATGAAAAGGACCCCTGCGGACTCTTAAACCCGAAAAACGAACTTCGTATGGCGCCATCCCGCTCACTCAAACACAGCTTTATATGAGAGCGAGAGGGACAGCACATTACGAACTTCGAATTTCGGGTTTCGGAGTAACTCCTCTGGTATTATTCTAGCTGTTTCTGCCATGAAATGTGTATTAGAGCTTAGAACGTTGATTACAAAATAAGACATTAAGGATTAAGGATAGACGGTCCAAAAGAGCTCGAAATACGTTAAAAATATTTCTGTGACTTAGTTTATCCATTTCTATTACCTTCCAATTTGTTACCTCAAAACCTCAATGCTATTTTGAAAATGAGGTACTAAATCTTTTATTATATTATTGTTAATTAAACGCTTCAATCATAGTTTACGATTAGGCTTTATAAAGCCACAGTATCAATTCGTTGATTTTTTTAGTCATAGCTTATATTGAAATGATTTTAATGGAGCATAAAATATATCGTGACTTTTTAAGAAACAATCCTGATTCGACCCAGAGTCTCGCACAGGGCACAATCGGCAGGGAATTTGTCCATTAAAATATTATTGTAATAATTATTTATAATATTGTTAGTCTAGTCGCATTTTGCTATACAATACACATTACACCATTATATTCTATACAAAAATTATACATATTCGCTTGAAATATTTGAACTATAGTCAAATTTGACTTTGAGGTAAAGTTTGCTTACCTCACTTTGAGGTAACTTAGTCAAGATAACAAATCTGCATTGAATTACCAATTTCCTAGCGCACATCATTACAGTTTGACTGTAATTTTATGAACTGAGGTTTATACAAAATTTGTCAGACAAAAGCCAATCAAAATCATATTTTATATACAATTAAGTATTATTTTGTTGTAAAAAATATGTTAGTTCAAATTAAAATCATGTATAAATCTATTTTTTTTATATAACTGAATTTCAATTAAAAGACAATCAAAACCTATGTTCAAATATTTCCAGCCTCGCTAACATGGACTTCACTCGCCTAAATAGAATACGTAGGTAGATTTTATATGTTAAATTAAGTTGCATCCTACTATTTCTATAAGATTATATGTCCACGGCTGAAAATCATCGAACAATGGTCAAAATATCGTTTAATTATTTCTCCATTTTCATTAAGAAATCGCATATGTAAAGAGAAATTTCATAGTGTTGAATTCTGAATTTACTGTAAAATGACTTGGCGCGTGGACTCTACCAAAGAAGTTACTATTTCAAGTTTCTTTTCCTCGGCTGTGATAAGTTGTCTGTGTGTACTACCTATATACAATACGCTTTTTACTACTACGTTCATAGATAGTTATTTAAATTTTAATCGCGAAAATCTTTTGTAGAAAGTTGTGAGTTCGCATAACTTGGTAAAAATGTACGCCTAACATAGCCTTTGCTTTTGTAATGGCATTTCAGTCAATGTATGTGATGGAGTAATCGTATTATTTTAACGGTGATGTGTTTGTAATGTCTGAATAAGATGAAATTTCCGTACAAATTCATGTAAGGTGGGCCCATGGACTAATATAATCGAGCCATCAATAAAAATAATTTTGAATTTCACCCCAAGAAAATGTAAATTGAACTCAAACTTTCAACGAAAAATTCTACAACCAGATCGCCTCTGCAAACTTACGTATTTATATTTGTAATGGAATTGATAATTTACTTAATATTAACATTCTGAAATAGGCAACAAATGTCATAGTGTTTCTCGGTATGGGATAAGTTTGATGACAAACATTTATAATAAACATATAATAAAATCCGAAAAAATAATCGTGTAAAAGTCGAGGTTGCAATTTAAAACAGACTCACGATGACTTTGAATACTATTCGGGAATAAATTGAGGTTGCTTTGACTTTGAGGTAAATATGATTCTGAGGTAAAGATAACTTCATTGCACGATGAATTTATCGTTAAAATAATCTGGAATTAATTTGATTAAATTGTAAGAATACAACATAAAGGCTAGTTACCCATAACCAAGGACCCTTAAAACAAAAGGACTGTCAATACTTTGGATCGTGCCCGACTGCAAGGAGATATTCAGGCAAAAACTAAACATTTCATAAAGTAATCATTGAAAAAAAAAGTACAGTAACAATAACAATAGGGAATATGCGTGGTTTATTACATTCAAATTATATTTTTGTTACATTAAAAGCTCATTCATGTAACAAACAGAAGAGTAATATATTTTTTCGAATAACTATAAAAATAAACTAAGATATAAGCCATCAAACATGTCATTCTATCTCTTTCTAGCAAAATAGAATTTAAATGAAATGAAATGAAATGAATTATTATAGTAGATTAAAATGCCTATATTTTGCGTATTTCTTGGCCGATTTCGATTAACATTTCAATTTTTGAAATCGGTTTTACGGTATTTTGATATTTTGTTACAAAAAGCGATATAGAAATTTCATGCATGTACTCTATTATTTCGTAAACTGTAAAATTTAAATAATGTGTTACGCTTGCAAAGTTGAATAAATGTAAACAACAATTCTTATACATAGATGGCATTGTATATATCGGGAAACGGCTTTTTGTATGGCGATTACAGTCCTCAATTTTATTGGTTTTTGACTCTAACGCATTTTTTTTACACGCGTTTTATACGTTAAGATAGGATTGGTTGTGGTATATAAACAAAATCACAAAGTTATGGTATCGCATACAATTTCGGTAAAAATACTTTCGTATAAAATTTGTGAGTTAAGGGGGTGCATCGAAAATTTAAGCTATTTTTTTGTGAGATTTTTGTCAAATCTAGTATATGAAACAGGCTGGTTTTCAGATATGTGTTTTTTGACTATATAACCTATTCAGCGCCTAACGCGGAAACATGTTTGTTTAAAATTTCCTCGATAGAAAAAAAATCCGAAAACGCGTCTTCATTTTCCGTTTTTTGTCTACTTTGTACAAACGGCAAAATTATGTGAAAATGTCATTCTTGCCTTTATCTTTTACGTCACTAACTTAAATGTTAACAAAACATGATAATATCTTTGATTTCATTGTACTTTTTCATCTGGCGCTTAGGCCAAAAAACCCCAAGCATGTAGTGTATTAGCTTTCTCTTTCTTTGACGCGCGCGAGCAATAAATGCGTCCCTTATTACAAATTACGCTCATTGGCCGGCTCGGCGTTTGGGGCGTGGTTTTTCCTTGACGATGCAAGCCCTTAACACATTCCCTGGCCGGGTGCCCCCAATGGTGGGTCACGCAATTGCTTGTCAGGAGTCCATGGCTCCATCGTGGAGTCACTTCTCCATACTGGATGCGCATTTGGAATAATGACATTGTTAGATAGTTTTGTACGGGGACAGTGACGTGTTAAAATGGCTCTAAAGTGCAAGGTAACCTCAATTTTGAAAATGAAAATTTTAATTTAAGTAGTAAGTGTTGATGCACCGTTATACTAATTATAAAATAAGCTTTATAATTACGTGAGAACGCAACTTTTGCATAAATGTTACGAAGTTTTTATAGACATGTATGGATATTTATTTTATACTGATTGTCAGATACTGCCCATGATTTCGAGCAATAAAATAGCTATAAATACTAAGTGTTTATAATTTATGATTCCTGCTAATCCATATTATTATAAATGGGCGGGGCACCATGGCCCTGCTCGCCTCAAGAGTGCCGATCGGCCGTCCCGTCACACCTGCCTCAACAACATTATCCGCCAGGCCCTGGTCAGCGTCAGCGTGCCAGCGACGTTAGAGCCGAACGGCCTGGCGCGCGACGATGGCAAGAGGCCCGATGGAAAGACCCTCGTGCCTTGGCAACAGGAACCGCCATTAATTTGCCATAACACATTGTGGATACGCTAGCGCCGTCCCATCTGGGCACGGCGTCGTCGAGAGCTGATGGAGCGGCTGTCACTCAGTGACAGATACATATATGTATGCGCCGTTTACCGTAGTAGAGACGCCGGTGGAGACGGGAAGCAAGTAAACTACTTCATTAAAAACTCAGCTAAGGTGGTTTTATAATAAACTTCCTAGCAGCATAAGTGAATTGTCTGTTGGTAAATTTAAAAATATTGTGAAACGAAACTTATTTTCTAAAGCTTATTATAGCACACAAGACTATATGAATGATAAAGCCGCATGGGATTAATGTAAATTATAGCGTCATGTAGGTATATGTATAATTCTTTAACGATATTATTATTTTAATATTAAATGTTTTATATACTCTGACATTTAGAATTTTATTCTAGACACATTCTAGATATTTTTTTTCTTTTTTATTGACAATCCTTTTGGGATTTATCTTATTGATTATTTTAATTTTTAAAATGATGATTTTATCAATAATATTATACTTAAGTTAAATGATCTGATTAGGTTTTTCTGGGTTTTCCCTAATCCTTGCAAACACTTCACTCTCATGTAACTGACATTTCGAAAGTGCTTGTAACTAGGCCTACTTGAATAAAGAATATTTTGATTGATTGATTGATAAGTACTTGTTCATCCGGCCCTACGGCGACCATAAGGCTGGCTCGTTCCTTGCTCAGCTGGCAGCTAAAGCACTTACATTTTGATGCTGTTACTTTGAGGTTGAGTTATGAGTAGGAATGAGGAGCTCCGCTTTGAGGTAATGCAAGAATTACTTTTAAAACTACCAAATAAGTCCAAAAGTTTATTTAAAATGTTTGTACAAATTTATTAGCGTAATAATTACATATAACATGATGTTTGCTGGTAGTCAAAATACACTAACCGAATATAATCAAATAAAATGAATTTTCGAAAAATCACGATTAAATACCATTTTATATAGATATTATTTGCATTTTTAACACAACGAATGTATTAGTGCAGTGAATGCCTCAGATTCTGTGAGGCGATGGATGTTAGGTGCTCAACTGTTGTGTTATTGTGGAATATATTTTTTAACTGTTAGGCTAAGTTTCGTGACGCAGTATATATACATATACTGTAATGCCATATAACGTTTTAATCAATAAATAAATAAATAATTTAATGCTAGCGCACAAGACTTTATGACTTTAACAAAATGAAGCACATACATTTAAATCTGGCGCCGGAATGGCGGTTAACAGCACGCAAATAGCTACAATTTCGTTGTGCGTAGGTAAGTACCACACTACGGTCTCATTTTACCCCGAAGATATCGTGGGGAGCTAAGGCGCGATGGGACTACGACACGATATGGTTATCGTCCACAAATATCGCTATCGTCGAAGGATATATAAAAGCTTCTGCATACATTTCCGTATATTTAGCTCCCCTGTTATATCGTGCCGATAATGTAGTGACGGAGAACGATAAAGTCGGCCAATGAATGAAATAAACCGTTCAAAATATCCGTCAATCGTATTTGGTCTCCGCAACCTCTGTGTCATCTTCTTCATTTTCGGCTGAACTTTCGGTTTCTGCAAACAAGTACGGCAAAATTACCTACTATTCTAATTAATCAACTTCAAAAAAGGAGGAGGGTTCTCCATTCTTTACTGTTTGATGCTTTTTTACAAGCTTTTATGTAACTTGCCTTGTTTGTTGGTTCAAATCTTTACGTTAAATTTGACCCACTGTTCGATGAGGACTTGATTATCGGAATCTCGATAAAGTTGACGGATTTTCAAAGAAAGTACAGTCAGCTATAAAATGTAATTTTTGACAGGAACTTATTAAAAGTATGGGTCGAGCATGACACTAGAGAATGGAATCTGCGATGATGCTGACAGGAACAGCTCCAACCTAAGATTTTGGAGGGTTACAGGAGTACAATTCTTCGAGCTTCCGGAGCTTAAATTGGAAATATATAAGAACGGTCCATATTATAGAGCAATAAAAATATACAATAATATTCCTGTAAATATAAAAACTATAGAATCAGACTCAGCCTTTAAAAATAAACTGAAAAGTGTACTACTTGATAAATGTTACTACTCTGTCATGGAATTCATGGGTGACTGAAATATCTAGGACGTTATATTTACACAAACAAATAAAGCTATACCTAAGACATAGTAGATGCATAGATTTAAGTTAATTTTGTATCTAATAAAAAAATTTGCTATACTCGACAAGGGTCCTTGTAACTAGACTCAAGTCTGTAACTTGGTTGCAATATAGTAGATTGTTTGACAAGGGGCTAAAATAAGCCATTAGGACACGAAGTGATTATTTGGACGAGCTCACGAAGTGAGCGAGGACAAATATGTCTAAATGTCATAATGGCTTTTAGCCACGTGTTAAACACTCTGCTTTTCACTTCGACTGCGAGAAAATGAAAAAGACTTGACATTTAAATTGTATATTACATGAAAATCAAACGACAAAAGTACAGTTTGAGCAATTCTATCAGAAAGTTTGGCCAATCTGATCAGTTTGGTTTGTTTGTTTTTAATTAATAGTAAGGAGTATGTAGCTGGCTGCAAGTTTTTTTTTCGGTGTCATAGAAATTTGTATGGGATTATATGGCTTTCTTTTAAGCCCTAGGGGCTAAATGTACTATTTTAGTCTCGCTTCGCGAAGCTAATTAGGCCTACTTTTTGAGCAGGAGAAGTGAAAAATATCTTATCTTATCTTATCAATTTTCGTAAATTATAAATTTCTATGAGATTTCTCAATGGACGCCGCAACCCCTAGGATCCCTCCCCCCCTCGCCTGGACCGCTATAGCACTTCTAGCCTGTGCTTCTAGCACAACTGTGATACGACCAAAATGCGATCAAGATTGTCTGTCTCTTTCCTTTCAATACGATGTGAGAAAGACGGTTGATGCTATGTCGCGCGACAAACGTAGCTGCCGAGAGTACTAGACAGGCTGGATGCTGACCTGGACTGCCAACGCGTTCCTCGCTGGGGCGAGGGACCGGGGCGTCACATTTGCAGCGTTTCAGCTCCTCCAACTCTCTCAGCTCTGACGGCAAGAGCTCAGCTCTTTCGGCATCCGGGTCTGAAATTACATTTAATATTACACCATTACACCTTGACGTGCAGTCAAATTTTCTGTCTTTAAGAGTCCCCGGCAAGCTCGCCCAAATTTCACCTTCCGATACAAACGAAGTTTCGTTCTCATTTTAAAACTTTGCATATACAATGACATGTGGTACACCTAGGCCTGTAATTAGTTTATATGGCTCCAGTTTATAAAACAAACGAAATACAGCAAAAACAAGTTATGTATGTAAATCTTACATTCGCTGTATTTCTTTTACTATGGTATCTGAAGCTACATAAACTAATTACAAGCCTGCATATACCTTAACTTATTCTAAGTACAAAGTTTCAGAGCAAACTAGCTAGTCGTTTTAAAATGAGAGCGGAACTACGTTTGTATGGAGAAACGAGCTTACCGGGGACTCTTAAGGCCTTTATACCACCGCCGACGAGGAAGCTATCTATCGACTTTTTTCTCGCTCTAGAAACGAACAATAGTCAATCCTATGTCAATAAAAGAGATACAAATACTAATAGTTGATCGCTGTTCGCACTGCAGGCGAGAACTCTCTCACCACTAGTTTGTCGCAGCAAGAGCTATCAAAGATAAGATTCGCTCAGCGATGCTCGCTTGGCGGTCAGAAATGTTTGTTTTGTTCCCGAGCGAGTAGTGCGAGTAATCACCCGTCGCACTCGTACACTCTGCTCGCTAACTCGTATTTAGTTTCTAGCTGTTCTCGTTTCTCGTTCATCGTCGGCGGTGTCCCAAGTGCCTAACGCTGGAGCATTTCACGCTCGCGTGAGCGGAGACGAGGCCGGTATACGTTGACGTTATTCTGAGAGAGTTGCAGTGTTTTCCTAGTTATAAAGACAGCAATGTATGTCGGCTTCGTCTTCACTCGCGCGAGCTTGAAGAACTGAAATGTTGCCCGCGACAAGACAGAGGCTTGAGGAAGGCGGTTTGAAGGCAGGATTGCTCCACCCGTTTACCTCCCAACTCGCTTTTACAATTGCCATAGGCTAGTAATCATCGAGTTGGTATAATATCGATATATACTGACCGACGGAGAATTGGACCCTGCTATGATCTTCCACGCAGTAGCAGCGCGGGTCGCGACGCAGCATCTCCGCCAGCTCCCGCGCACGTATCTCTGACGGCAGCTCGGTCGGTGCTGCTCGAGAAACAGTGAACATATTGACCTTTAAGCGTCAAACAGTGAAGCAATACGACATGTATTGTGTGTCACTCAAATCAATTAATAGTTTAAAAACACTAGAAAAACACGCTTTACAAGAGTTTTCTAACAAATCCAAACAGAGCTATGATACGATGTTCCATCATGAAGATCCAGTTCATATCTTACGTCTCTATCATCAGATCAGTTCGACAGTACCATATTATTGTATTGTCATCACCTACATACACGCAACTGCCAATTTTCAACATTCATGACGCTACGATCCTTGGAAGATGGTTAAATTAGTTACCTGAGATTCCATTACATAGTTACATACAGGCCGACCTAAAAGCGTGTTAAAAACAAAGCAGTGATTGCAGAACGAGATATCGATATTAATTATATTATATTCGAAGTCTTTAACCAATAAAGTTTGGACGGCGTTGACGTCCGGTAATGAATTTTTAACCGAATCCCGAAAAGGAGGTGGTTCTGAATTTGGTTGTATTTTTTTGATATCTCGGTCTCCGTAATTTATAAACCAATTTAGATCTTTTCTAAATCCATACTAAACCATATCTATACTAATATTATAAATGCGAAAGTGTGTCTGTCTGTCTGTCTGTCTGTCTGTCTGTCTGTTACCTATTCACGCTTAAACCGCTGAACCGATTTGGATGAAATTTGGTATGGAGATAGTTTGAGTCCCGGGGAAGGACATAGGCTACTTTTTATCCCGAAAAAATACCTTTATCCGCGATAAGCGAATTAAAGGCGGACGAAGTCGCGGGCAGAAGCTAGTTGGTTTATAAGTTACGAATATTATAAATGCGAAAGTGTGTCTGTCTGTCTGTTACCTCTTCACGCTTAAACCGCTGAACCGATTTGGATGAAATTTGGTATGGAGATAGTTTGAGTCCCGGGGAAGGACATAGGCTACTTTTAATCCCGGAAAAATACCCTTATCCGCGATAAGCGAATTTAAGGCGGACGAAGTCGCGGGCAGCAGCTAGCTGGTTTATAAATTACGAAATTCCTTTTTCGAAAGGAGGTGCAACGAAGGATTCTTGTCGATTCAGTTTTTTTTAATGTTGGAGAAATGGCGATTTAAAGACTCGCGAGGTATACAGCTCACAGGACCCCTAGTATTTATAGTGGTACCAATATCCATTAGAACAAGAGGGCTGACAATCTCCATGCTTTGGGTTGCGACCGGACAATAAGGCAAAAACTAGATGGCGCTTTTAAACTAAACATTTACCGATATTACAATTGAACAATGAAACGTACAGTACCAATTGTGACTGTTTTGGGAAAAGGTCCCACTTTGTCGATATGGAGTTATGAGTAGTTCCTAATACTACAGATCATACGCTATCTTTTGGTGAGAGATATGTTTCTAGGCGATATAGTTTTTTTTTTAATTCTACAAACTTGCAAACGTGAAAAAGCGACAATTGAGAAAACGTTGGTTAAAGTTTGGGACGGCAATAACCACACTTGTACTTTGAAGTTATGTAGTGGTTAGTATTAAATGAATTGGCATACTTTAAGGATTTCAAATTAGTCAAAATCATGTATGTAACCTTAGTAGTTTGTATGTTACGGAGGCTTGAACATAAAAAGAGAATGAAAATATGTCAATCCTGAATATGGGTTTATTTTCTATATTTATAACACGACGTTGCAGATTAATCATTAACGTTGTATTTATAAATGTATTCTCATGCTAAAAAAGACGGAAATAATTTTATGGATCCCTTAAGAAAACTGAAATAAAAAATACAAATGAAGAGTGTATTTTAATATATAACATAAGATTACTTAAAAAACACACTTATCAAAAATAAAATGTATTAATATCAAATTCTAAGTACTTTTTTATGCATTATAAAGTTTAGTGATTTTCTATGAGTAGCGTCCCACTTTGTCGATTTACTAAACTTTAGTGCTTGTTCAGTGAAAAGTATGTGTTTGGTATATTTATCCCATTGTATGTATGAGATAAAGGTTTGTTATTGTTAATCTAATAGTCATTGATACTAATTCCGTTTGTTTGATCTTTTTTTACGGAATTTGAACGGAATTTATTTCCGACTCAAATTTAGTGTCCCACTTTGACGGTTTGGTTTCGCTCGTATGGCCATACGCTAAAAAATTACTACAAGTATAAAATCAGCTTTTAAAACATAGGTGTAATGTTTTTCGAGTTAGTATTTATATAAATGTCATTTGATATCTATCGGTTAATTTAGTTTTTTAAATAATACTGTTTTTTATTTAGCGGAATCATCGATAAAAAAGTCCATTATCGATGGTTACCAAACCCTACTATTCATATTTCGTATTTTTCTTTTCTCCTGCTCAAAAAGTACGTTATATTAGCTTCGTGAAGCGAGACTGAAATAGTACATCTAGCACTCTATCACAAATTTCAATGAGACTGAAAAATAACTTGCAGTCAGCTACATACTCCTTACAAATAATTAAAAAGATCAAACCAACCTGATCAGGTTGGCCAAACTTTCTGATATAATTGCTCAAACTGTACTTTTTGTTTTTCATGAAATATACAATTTTAATGTTAAGTCTTTTTTATTTTCTCGCAGTCGAAGTGTAAAGCAGAGTGTTTAACACGTGGCTAAAAGCCATTATATGACACTCAGATATATTTGTCCTCGCTCACTTCGTGAGCTCGTCCAAATAATCACTTCGTGTCATGATGGCTTATTTTAGCCCCTTGTCAAATATTCAAAAAATTTTCTTTTTTCGTATTTTTTATGCTGTTCCTTTTTATTCATTTTTATTAACTTTTTGACATAATAACTAACTAAAGGGATCCATAGAATTATATAATTATATTATATTTGTATTAAGGTTCAAATTTAATGTTACTGATTTTCTAGATATTACGTTTTAGTAGTGTAGGACGATAGAGCGCCCCGAAGCAATACGGCACTCATATTATTTTACCTTTTATACCATAATATTATGACGATACCGTTTGTTTTTCAATGTGAATGTTGTAGTGGCACGTGCTAAACTCGGTAGCTCGGCTATGTGATAATAGAGACAATGGCCTTTGTTTGAAAGATTAGGGCTCGAAGCGAAAAATTCACCTGGGAAGAGACGAACTATACCTTCATAGATGGCGCTGTAAATATCGGGGATAAAAAAGAGGGGTGTTATAAGTTTAACGTGTCTGTGACTCTGTTGTATCTGTGTATCTGTCTGTGACATCGTAGCACCCATACGGATGAAATTTGAGTGCGGTTTTCTTTGCGTCATACATAATTTTATCCCGAGTGTTCTTAGCTTTGTTTGATGAAAATCGGACCACTCATCTCCAAGATTTGGGGGGATTTAATTTTTTTTAATTTTCTTTAGTTATTGTTTTAATGGTCCTTGGTGGTACTCACGGGCGGCCTCCTTGTAGTCGCCATCTCTGTGGATGGCGTCGACGACTACGCGCCTCATCACGTAGCCGTAGTCACCGCGCCGCTTCACCGGGGCGGCGGTCACGCCGGTCGCTACGTCGATTACTGAGGGCAACGGTTACGGTTTGAGGTTATATGGGCAGTCAATGACTGTTTTGAAGCAGAAAACTAAGGAAGTTATCACACTAGTGATTTGCAAGCGGTTTGCTAGCGACGCGATCTGTGAGCGTGTTCGCTGCGTGCTCGCCGCGACTGTTCAAAATGCGGATAAGGTAGAAAGTAAAATTATTTTAAATATTTATAATATAACGAAACAATTCTTAGTTATAGTTTTGCTGTGCCCTACAGTTTCCCGTGCCACTGCTGTATAGGTGCCGTTCCCGTGGCAGGCCACCTGCCACCTGGTGGACGACGGTCGAAAAATACCTAAAAGAAGCTCGTTTAGATAAAGATGCAGCTCAAAACCGTGCTAGACCGAAATTGCGGACAAGGAAGGCTGGCCCCTAGTAAATGGGATTAGGTCTAGAAGGAAGAAGAAGAAGCTGTGCCCTACAGGGTGTCATATTGTCATTATCAGCAAGTTATTGTAATATATATGTACACACGCCGTATAGATGTTGGCTGCGCTCCAGGGAATGCAACCGTATAGGTAACCAATTTGTATGTATAAGTATAAACCGTCGATTCCGGATAAAACTCGGTTTTTCTTATACTAAAAAAACTCTGTCTGCGGCCGAGCAAGTCGCGCGCCTCCAACTCTCCCTCCAGGTTTTCGTGCAGCTCCCGCCCGTACTCGCGCCACACCTCCTACCACTCAGTGAATCGCTGCTTGTCTGCCACTGCTGTATAGACAGATTGGAGCCGACTGTGGCTTAACAGGTCGCGTACCTCCAACTCTCCTTCCAGCTTTTCGTGCAGTTCCCGCCCGTACCCGCGCCACACCTCCTACCGCTCAGGGAATCGCTGCTTGGCTGCCACTGCTGTATAAAAAGATTGGGATACTGACTGTGGCCGAGCAGGTTGAGCGCCTGCTATTCTCCTTCCAGCCTTTCACGCAGCTCCCGCCCATACTCGCGCCACACCTCCTACCGCCCAGTGAATTGCTGCTTGGCTGCCACTGCTATATAGAAAGATTGGGACACTGACTGTGGCTGAGCAGGTCGCGCGCCTCCAACTCTCCCTGCAGCTTTTCGCGGAGCTTCCGCCCGTACTCGCGCCACACCTCCTACCGCCCAGTGAATTGCTGCTTGGCTGCCACTGCTGTATAAAAAGATTGGGATACTGACTGTGGCCGAGCAGGTTGAGCGCCTGCTATTCTCCTTCCAGCCTTTCACGCAGCTCCCGCCCATACTCGCGCCACACCTCCTACCGCCCAGTGAATTGCTGCTTGGCTGCCACTGCTATATAGAAAGATTGGGACACTGACTGTGGCTGAGCAGGTCGCGCGCCTCCAACTCTCCCTCCAGCTTTTCGCGGAGCTCCCGCCCGTACTCGCGCCACACCCCCAGCCGCTCGCTGTATCGCTGCCTGGACTCCACCACCGCTGACAAACGAAAAAATGTTTATTTATAATCGGATAAAAGGGTTACAGAATTTTTCAGTAAACCTCTTTACGGCTAGTATACCTACCTAAAAATGCTTAGCGTAAACGTTAAACGTTGCTGTGTGTGCGCGTCGTTATACGCGCTGTCACTTAACTGTTTCATCTATTCGTGAGTTCCTGGAATTGGCTCTATACTTCTATTTAAGTTTCTATTTGTACTGTATTAGTTGTTGGTTCTCTTACTACAAATAAATTATTTCATTAAATGAAGTTCTACTTCCCACTGATTGAAAGAGTGAATAGCTTATTTGCAGACACCGGTTTCGCGGGGGCAAAAATGTACCAGTGCTAGTGATTAATTAAAAATCGACTAAGTTTATCGACATCGATAAAAATAAATTTTTAATCATCATTATCATAACTAAACTAATGGCTAAGTTTGAATACGTTTAACTATGTGCAAACCTCTTTCATTTATACTTATCGCAACTATAAACAACCGATATCTGACATTGATTGTGTCGAGTCACTTTTGACAACCATTGAATCGTTGAATAATTCATCCATTACTACAATATTATTTTGCATTCCGATCAATTAAAACTATTTACTAAGAATTCAGATATCCACAATTTTAATACTAGAAATAAAAACAAAATCGCTATTAGAAAGTTCCGCGTTCGTAAAGTAGCCAAATCATTCGTAGGCCAATGTATACATTTTTATAATAAGCTACCAGATTATGCTTTGAAATTATCGTTTCCAGCTCTCAAAAAGTACTTAAAAGAGTCCTTAATGGCAAAGGCTTATTATAGGGTGGAGGACTATTTAACAGACAAAAATGCATGGCCCAAAACAGAAACCAAATAATTTACTTTTACCGGGACACGGTTCTTATAAGGTGGCATATCAAACGTATGTAAGTTGTTTTAAATTAAAATAACTATTATGCTTTTTTATATTCTAGATTTTTTTACTTTTATAAGTTTTGATATGTTTCCTTGAAGAACTACGCATTGAGTTTATACTCAATGCAAATATTTAGGTTAGGCTAAGCACGAATATTGTAATAGATATAAGAGTTATTTCGAAAAAATGACTGACTGTTGAGTTTGTTTCGGCTTTCTTCTCTTCCGTGGTCTCCTCTTGGGAAACGCCGTAGAGTCAGACTTGTAAAAGTGCCCTTGTGGCCTACTTACAGAATAAAGATCATTATTTCATTATTATTACCTTTTTGTTTCTTAAGGCGGCTAAAAATGCCTCGCAAGAAAAAACATCATTCATCTTAGAAAAAACCTGACCATTCAGATATAGATGATAAAGGTACGACTTACTTTTGCAAGAATAGTAAAATTCATATATCACGAAAAAAGTTTTCCGTACAGAGGCATATAAGAAGCCAAAGGCATAACAGCGTCGCTAAAAACCAAAACGTATTTAACCTGGATTTGCTAAAATTTATTTTAGCTTGCAACATACCATGGACCCAGGTGGGAAATCCCATTTTGATCAATTTTATATCTGATTGCATATTTGGGAAATATGGTTAAGAAACATATATTCCCAACGAATCAGTTTTGAGAAAAACGACCTTAGACATCGCTTATAAGGAGACGATGAAACAGATTAAGACTAAACTAGGAAATTCTAGAATTTATGTGAGTGTAGACGAAAGTACAGATGCCAATGGGCGTCAGATTGGGAATGTAATAGTTGGAGCACTATTAGAAAATGAAATAGGTACCCCACACATAATATCTAGCGTTTGTCTAGAGGAAGTAAATAATGTTAGTATATTAAATCTTATTCAAAATGCCCTAGAGACGTTCTGGGGAAGTAAACACAACAAACATGATAAAGTTTTGTTGCTTCTTACGGATGGCGTAGCCTACATGCTGAAAGCTGGTAAGAATTTGAAAAAGGTTTTTCCGAATTTAGTACACGTCACATGTTTGGCACATGGAGTAAATAGGGTGGCTGAACAAGTGCGATTATTGTTTCCTGCTGTAAATAATTTAATTGCTTATACATAAAAGGTATTTCTGAAATCCCCTAAATAATAACAATATTTCACCAAATGTAACCGAACGTTCCTTTGCCACCACAGCCGACGATAATACGATGGGGAACATGGATGAAAGCGGCTATTTACTATCATAAATATTTACCAGCCATCAAGCAAGTCGTACGAACATTTAATAACAAAGAATCAACGTGTATATTAAAAGCAAAACGGGCAATGAATGATATAAACATTCTCATCGATTTGAAATGGATAGCCAACAATCTATCCATCATACCAAGTACCATTGAAAAATTACAAACACAAAATTTAAGTCTAGAAGCCAGTTTGAATATTGTCCATAAGTTAAAAGTACACATTAGTAAAAGTAGACAAAATTATTCACAAAAAACTTCAAACAGTGTTAGAGAAAAACGTCGGCATTTCAACTTTAAAAACATTAAATGATTTGGTATCCGGAAAAGAAATAGAACTGAGTCATATAGCAGAAATTCATGAATACTATAAATTGTTTGAATTTGCTCCAATTACTACAGTTGACCTAGAAAGGCCATTTAGTTGGCTAAAATGGATATTGTCACCCAGGCGACGAAGATTAAAGGCTGAAAATGTAAAGAAAATTTTGATTGTATATTATGAAAATTATATTAAATATTAAAAAAGTTTATTACGCAAAAAGTTTATTTTTGAGTATGTAGTTTTCTTCTTCATTCAAATTCTTGAAATTACCCAACGGTTGTACATCATTTTTATCGATATCAACTAATAAAATTAGTTTAATGTGTCCTCGCCCTATTAAACGTCAGTACAGATTTGCCCCCGCCAAACCGGTGTATGCTTATTTGGTATGACGCTCGTGTTGACCCAGGGAGCCGATGGACAAGTTGATTCTAATTTTCCAATAAAAATAATCATCTTTAGCTTTATTATAAATACTATACACTTCAAAAGTGTGAAAACAAAAAATACATCGATTCTCTACATAATAATTGTGTGGTTGAAGAATGTTTGTGAAAATTTTGGCCAAAGTTTTAGCGTGATGATGATGATGCAGCAGACATATAAATGCAAACATACATAAAAAAAAATTGGATTCAGTGACCTACAAATAGTCCGTTACACTATTTATTTGGATATGTACAGACGTTTCATTTTTACTGCTTTATATGTACGCATATGTAATTAGGAGACATCAAAGACAAACAAATATATATGCTCATCACACAAATATTTGCCCTTACCGGGATTTCAACCTAGGACCATCAGCTTCGCAGGCAGTGTCACTACCGCTAAACCGATCGTCACAAACTTAAAATAGTAGATTGTTTGACAAGGGGCTGAAATAAGCCATTATAACCAATATGTCTGAGTGTCAAAATGGCTTTTAGCTACGTGTTAAACACTCTGCTTTTCACTTCGACTGCGAGAAAATAAAAAAGACTTAACATTAAAATTGTATATTTCATGAAAAATAAAAAGTACAGAAAGAGCAATTCTTTATAGTTAAATTGACAGCTTATATATTTTTTTAAACTAATAATGGCCATGGACAATTTTTACTTTTTAATGTGAAGGGCTGCAATACGATCAGAAATTTTGGCCAATCTGATGACTTTGGTTTGTTTGTTTTTAATTATTCTTAAGTAGTATGTAGCTGGCCGCAATTATTTCTTTTCAGTTTCATAGAAATTTGTATGGGATTATATGGCTTTCTTTTAAGCCCTAGGGGCTAAATGTACTATTGTAATCTCGCTTCCCGAAGCTAATATGACTTAATTTTTGAGCAGGAGAAGTGAAAACATATTTTCGTTAGAAGGTGCCATTTGAAGGTGCAAATTCGACGGCAGACGAGAAAAAATATAAAATCCTCTTTTTTCTTCATCGTAGTTGAGAGAAAAGGACTAACTATTTAAATTTAGTCGACATCCCTATTATTCAATTCAATTCAATTCAAAATATTTATTTCAGACCATGTCCATAGTGTTAGTTACAAGAAACTTATAAACTATGTTAGTAATAGATACAGACTTATTAAAAATATATTAAAAGATAACAGCCTCTATCTTCTATGTGTATAGAATTCCAGTGCTTCGCTAAATGCGCTAGCAGAATATTCAGCGACTAGGAGAAGGAGGCTGTTGGAACTCTCACACACACGCCGCATCAGAGAGGCAGTTCTCTTGCGTACTATAGCACTGAAACAATCGGTGTGCGCTTGCGCGAACATACCTGATGCGCTGCCAAAGCGTGGTAGTCCCAATAACATCCTGAACCCATTGTTGTATCGGACGCGCAGGGCATTGAACGCCTTCTTAGTGTAATGAGTAATGAGTCCACAGGCTGCACGTGTATCGCTTTTTTTTTTAATATCGTCAATGTACATTAAATTTTTACAACCTTATAATAGTACGGATGTTATAGTCTTACCATCATCCACGATCGCGTTGAGCAGACGCCGCACCTCGTGGGCAGGCGGGAACCGCTCCTCTGTGGTCTTCTCTTCAATCGCGGACCCTGCCACTGTAAAGAGGTATACATAAGCCCAGCTGATGTCTGAAGCGAGTGGCTTCGTATGTGGAACGACCTGTTCCGCGGTTTTGTTGTAACCTCCATGGAAAACCCGCGAACCAAGGGAATTGAATAGGTTCTTAAAGGGTCGGCAATTTCATGAGAGAAGCGGTTACAACCAGGGATCGGAACCGGTATTTTTTTCATACAAAACATCCGAAATAACGATTGGTTTTTTTCGTTCACTTACGAAATTTTCGTATATTTGAGGTAACTATTAGAATGCTAGAACTTGAATCAGGTGTTTTGTGATTAATTTCTCTTCTCCTAAATCCAGTTTTAAAACATTCCAGAAATAGCGTGTATTTTACAAGATTTCAAAAATACCGGTTATTGGAACCGGTATTTTTGAAATCTGGTTACTACCTCCAAGGAAAACCGCGGCAGGAAGGTCATTCCATATTCGGAGTGTGCGCGGTAAGTACATACCAGGGGCCGGTTTCATAAAAGCTTGTAACTTGTATTACAAGCGGACATCTCTTGTCAACAATATGTCTACGGCTAAAAGCGGAAAGGTAGTAACCGCCAATGGATTCAGATGGCGGTTACTACGGTTCCGCTTTTTACCATCGATGTATTAAAAAGAGACTTCCGCTTGTAATACTGTGCGTTTTTCTAGAAATTTCCTGCCTCGCACGAATGAACTGTGGAATAAATTGTCGCCGGCAATATTTTCGGACCAATGCGAACTTCAAGCCTTCCAGAAAAGAGCGTACTCCCACCTGAAAGGCCGGCAACGCACTTGTGACTCCTCCGGTGATGCAAGTGTCTATGGGCGACGGTGATCGCTTACCATCAGGCGACCCGTCTGCTCGTTTGCGTCCTATGTCAAAAATAAAATATAAGTTACAACCTTTTATGAAACGAACCCAGGTCCATATACACTTAACTTAACTTACTTAGAGCCAAATGAGATACGTTTTTTTTCAAAATAGCGTCGATATCAGTATGGATCAGGGATCTTGACCGGTATTAATATAACATGAAATATCTCACGCATCTTTAGATATTTTAAAATGTTTGTTAAATAGTATTAAGGTAATAATTAGTTTGAATTTAGCTCATTGGAATACCAAAATCTTTAATAATAAGCGCGAGATACCGAAATTGAATACCGGTTTTTTTGTATGGGACAAATACCGGTATTCGATCTCTGGTATGGATGGAGTCGAAAATGAGAAGATATAAGGACCAGTTCTGGGTAGCTTCCACCGCGGGTCATGCCGGTACTTGGTCTCCACCGGCTCCATCGTGGTCTTGCACGTGAGACAGCGGCACTGGTCATCTAGCTCGCGTCCACAGCGGATGCAGAATTCTGAAACAGAAGATACACAGTCAAATCAAATCAGTCAAGTCAGTCAATCTTTAAGGGGGTGCATTGAAAATGTAAGCTATTTTTTTGTGAGATTTTTATCAAATCTAGTATATGAAACAGGCTGGTTTCAGATATGTGTTTTTTGACTTTATAACCTACTAGCTTCTGCCCGCGACTTCGTCCGCCTTAAATTCGTTTATCGCGGATAAGGGTATTCTTCCGGGATAAAAAGTAGCCTATGTCCTTCCCCGGGACTCAAAGTATCTCCATACCAAATCGGTCCAGCGTTTTAAGCGTGAAGAGGTAACAGACAGACAGACAGACAGACAGACACACTTTCGAATTTATAATATTAATAGTATGGATACATCGCCTAACGCGGAAACATGTTTGTTTAAAATTTCCTCGATAGAAAAGAAATCCGAATACACGTGTTCATTTTCCGTCTTTTGTCTAGTTTGTACGAAGGACAGATTAATAAACGGCAAAATAATGTTTTTTTTTTTTTTAATAAAATAGAACCGACTTCAAAATAAACTAAAAAGCCATAAATAATCTTTTATGTACGGCACGGATCACATTTGAATCACCTTTTGAAATGTCAGTGCATTGAAGATGAAGATTTTCAAAATATATATTGTAAGGGACTATTTGGAGGTCACTACCCAAGTAGCACACAAGCTGTATATTAGAGCAGATACTCCTCTTATAGTGGTCAAACTGGCTGTATAATGGAAGTATAAGCTTTTATACAGTTTGTGTGCTACCTGGGTAAATCTACATTTTTTTTAACTTTTTTTGTATGTTTGTATGTGTCTTTGTGGCTTCTTCACGCCAAAACGCCTCAACAGATTTCAACTATTTTTGGTACACGTGTAGCTGGGTATCTACAGATGAATAAAGGATATTTTTTACCCGACTATGCTGATGAAAAAATTGGGGTAATGTAATGGTTTTTTCTCCTCCGGAAACGAAGTTGCGGGTACCTTATAGTACAATATAATAACCAAAAACTGTAATCTGAGTGCATACCTTACCTTAGAATAATGTGTTTTGGTTTTAACATGTCTGTCGTAAAAAAAAATGCCTAACTTATATTCATATCCGAGTTAAAGTACCAGGATAACATGAACAGAGCAAAGGTCATCGTATTTAATCTCCGCTTAGTCTACGAGTCCAAATATGGCCTTACTGGAAAGATCTTGATTGTTTGCGATGGTACCTACTTATAATTTGATTTTTCTTTAAATTTTTGTCGGTTGTTATATCTATCGTCTGCGTTAAGATGCTTTAATCCGTGTAGGTACTTATTGGTGATACACAAATGTTCCGCACTCTTTATATTGAGGCTAATCTCATGCAAAAACACGAGGGGTTAATAAACCATTAATCATGTAGTACTCACCCTCCTTAATCTCCGCGTCATCTAAGAGCCCGAAGATGGTCTTCCGTGCCGCCTCGGTCCTGGCGTGTTGCAGCGCCGCCACGCGGTGCCTCGACGCGCACTTGTGGGCCTCGGGCAGTAGGAACTGCTGGACTAATTCTGCTACCAGCTCGTTCTGTTCTGCTGTTGACCTGGTAGGTAGACATACTGTTTTACAAGACAATACAATATAATAACTCTTTATTTTAGTGCACACATTCCAAAACAGATTACAGAAAACAATACATTCAACGAGAGGTAAACAACATGCTTCTTATGGCTAAACAGCGATCTCTTCCATACAACCTTTGGGTAGTGGGAGACGTTGAGAAACTGTACGTATAAGCAGATGGCGCAAAGCAGTTTGGTTTTAAAAATGAGTTTGCGATTTACAAGGTAACTGAGGATACAATGGTAGTAATACGTGGTCCATTTAGCGGAGACCTCGGCCGCGGTAAGAGAGAGGTGCCCCTACTGTCTATACTCGTATCATTCAGAATATTCAGATCAGTCCTTTATTCCGCATACCGATTCTGCCAGCCTGGTGTACCTATACTACAAAGACTCACATCACATAGTCTTATTCTCCTGCATCAGCCCCTCTTTCGCATCAGCTTTACGTTCTGTGCGGCATATTCTATGCGAAGTTCCACGATCACGCAGGCATCCTATCGGTTCCTAATGCCCTGGTATTGCATGGATACTAAGATCACGTTCCTTTAAATGCAACATGCAACATATGGCCCCTTCCTCTATCTCTACGTCAAGTTACACCATATAGACGACCGGTTTGGCTCAGCGGGAGTAATGTTGCCTGCGAAACTGAAGGTCCTGGGTTCAAATCTCGGTAAGGGCAAATATTTGTGCGATGAGCATAAATATTTTTTCCTGAGTCTTGGATGTTTTCTATGTATAAAGTTAAATATTATCTTCTATATCGTTGTCTAGTACCCATAACACAAGCCTTATTGAGGTTACCATAAAACTAGTTCGATTTGTGTAAAATTGATCTGTAATATTTATTATATTTAAGTTACACTTCTGACTTAGACGGTTTCTGATATGGCTGTGTAATTTTGATAGCCTGGTATACCCTACATACTCACATAGACTCATTCTCCTGCATCTGTTTGTCGAACTCATCAGCTTTACGCTGGGCGCTGCGCACGGCGTCCTCCTCTATGCCAAGCTCCACTCCCTGCACGATGACGTCGTGAAGATACGCGTCCACCGTCTCCTGAGTCACGCCCACGATCTGGCAAGAACCGAGGCTTTGAGTACAAGGTACAAATATCATGTAACAATATGGTTGTCAGACTAAAGTGACGGTAAGATTCAACGGTCACCACCCAACGAGGGGAATCGTCTTTCTCGACGACGAAACCGTTGGATGTGGGATTTAGGCAATGAGGTTCGGGAGTTGTTGGAGAGATCCGTGGGGAAGGCCTTTTTCCAGTAGTAGTAGACTGTCTGCTACCACTTCACTTAACGCTTATCTTGTCAATGAAGTTTGTTTCTCCGCATACTTCTTCCAGTTGTTGTAAATTCTTGTGTACAGTCAGCGTCAAATAGTCGGTAGCACTCAAAGCACCAAATATTTATGTCCATAAGAATAAAGATGTGTTGCAATATTTTTCGGCACTTCGGATGCTACAGACTATTTGACGCTGACTGTACTATGTACGTGACTGAACGGGTAGGTACATGAATGAGGTTTTAATAATAATAATAGTGATTATTATTATTTATTATTGTGAGCCCGTTTTGTCCCACTGATGGGCAAAGGCCTCCCCCTCTTCCTCCAATCCTCCCTATTTTGGGCAATTTCCGGCCATTCCTTCCAAAAAGAGTCCAGTTCATCCCGCCATCGCCTATGTGGTCTGCCGCGTCTCCGTTTTGAGCTTTTAGGTCTCCAATCTGCGGCGACCTTGGCTTTTAATAATGCAAAAATAAAAAATCATGCATTATCCCTAGTGTAAAAGAAAATACCCATAATAATGCGAAAAAAATCCACACAGAAGAAAAAATATTTTCAATACGATTAAATATGTACATCACAAGAAAAACTGAGTTAAAAAAATGTTCTAGGTATACGTCTGTTCATTGTTTTTCATTTGAATTCTCTGACCTGCTTGAACATCTCGTCGTGCTCGCGGCGACGCTGCTCTTCCTTCTGTCTCCTACCAGCCTCGGCTGCCTCACGCATCACCTTGTCACGAACTAAAACACATAAAATATGAGTGACTTTTCAACTAAAGGTCAAATAAAAAAAAACATATAGCTTGGCAACTTCGTTTGTGACACTCCTATGGTTCTGCGGGTGACGGGGGGGACAGAGAACGGGGGCGGGGAAGTTTGCGCGCGCAAACTGCAAACCAGCCCCCGCTGTCTTTCAATTAATTTGAATATGAATTGTATAATTCAATGATCATTCGGGGAGTGTGCGGCGGGACTGCATGAACTGATTCCACCTTCTCCACTTCATTGCTATGAGACTAGACGTGGATTTCGTGGATTCACCCTTAAGTTGTTGAATAGGTTACCTACACGATAATCCACGTGTAAAAATAGCCAGGCTTATGCACACATAAATCTGATAATATTGCAATAAAACACAAATACTTCATTATCATTATGCATGACGGCATTTTTGTTTATTTGACGCATAATCCAATATATAACAAAGTACGCTGTGCGCAAAACTGAGTTAAGGTTTGCCAATTAGCGTAGTTTTGGTGTGCCATTTTCGGAGTCCGTATAACCTATCTACCTTTTTTTACGTTATATCATTGCGTGGAACAATATAGCTTTGGATCTCATCTAGATTAGAGTGAATAGAAACTATCTAGGTAAGCATGTTCCATTGTCGGCTTCATCGTCGCTTACCAACAGGGGAGATTGAAGTCAAATGCTTGCCTATCTTACATTACAAAAAAATCTTTCACAAGATATCGTTCTACGGTATTTTATTTATGTGTTATAACTTTTTTCTTCCACGAACGAAGTTTTGGGTAACTTCTAGTCTTTGATAAATATCCTATTTTCTGTCCTGGTCACATTGGAGGATACCACGCTTGTGCACACATGGACAGGCCACGGACAAAATGGACGGATAGTGAAAGAACGTTTTTGTTAGGCTGGCCGCAGACTGATCCTGATTCGGTTTCCTGATCAGGAATTCAGATTCGGCATTCCGTAAGCATATATATAAGCTGTTCTATCACCCCTCTTAATTTTAAGGTTGGACACCCTGTATAGGACTGATAACGGTAGAAACGGCCGTGGAATCGCCCGTATTTCTCTGAATGTACGATTGGAATTGCTGGTACCTGCTATCAGCAAGAAGGCATGCTGTCTTCTCTCCTCCTTGAGTCTTCTCAACTCCTTCTCTAAGAAGTCGAGTGCCGCGGACACCGTGCTGCCGCAGAGTTCGTCTACCAACGTCGCTATTGCGTTTTCCTGTAACATACAACCTTTTGTTATTGGTATAATACAGTGTTTTTCAACCTTCTTCATGACGAGACCCCTATAATGGAAAAAAATATTTTGTCGACCCCCTTTCCAGCACTGATTCAAACACGAGATTTAAAATGTTATAATTGGGATGTTGATTGTACTCAAATGAAAATAACATTTTGACGCGAAATTACAGTTTCAATGATAGAAATCCTCAGTAGAAAAATTGAGTTCGATACCTTGCGTGTAGCTTGTTAAATGAGCCTTTAAAGTTTGGTGGGAAAGTTCCTTTTTAAGTATGATAATATTAATAACTAATAATACCATTGAATAACCCATAAAATGTATGGTAACTTTTGATATGAAACCGTTTCGATAAATGCAAGTTTTAACATACGAGTAGCAAAGTTCAGAGAGCAATAACAAAGTTCTTAATTTCTCCATATATACAAGGTTACGAACGTATGACGTCACACGTTCCTAGGCTTTTGTATGGAGCGTTTTTTGGGAAAGTAAAAAATGAGATTTTAACATCGTTGTATCTCGGTGAGTTTTTTTGATATGTAGTTTTTTTCGATATTTCTATTATTGAGAGATCGTTCTATGAATGTATGAATGAATGAATGTAGTTTATTCACTAGAATATATGGTACATATACAGGTGTTACAATTATTATGATTAGCATTCCCATAATATATTCAGCCACTATGTAATGGCATGTGAAAATTACAATGGCCACATAAGACTAAGTATATATTGCCTAAGAAAAAATAAATATAAATACTCGGTCCAACAATAATGAAATGACACAATTAATGTTAAGACTGAAAATGATCAATAAAAAATAGTAATAACTTCAATATAATGAAATCAATAACCAATTAGTATATTATGTACAGTCGGGGCTTTACCATTAAATGTCATTATTAATTAATATTATTGTAAATCGGTCACACTTAAAAAAAAATTAAGAATAAAAATTAAGGTCAGATAAAAATAATAATAATAACAGATAGTCGTTTCGACAAAAGGTCTTATAGCGAAAAGTCTCGACGAACATCTTAAGAGACTCTCGCTAGATGGCTGGATCAAGGGTCACATATAGAAGGCAGTAATCCTCGACACGGCCAGCATTGTCAGGAGGTTCCTCTCTGTGCAGCCCTAACCACCGGTAGCTTGAGCCCTGCCCCGCTGCCGGCGGCACCCTAGGTTAGGTTTTTTATAATGTGTTTATATTTTGTATTTGCTTTTTGTATTTTACTTTTTATATTTATATTGTAAAACACCTAAATTATCACCATAAATAAAGAGAATAACAGTAACAATATTAATATGTCCACGATCAAAATGTATGTCCAAAGAATTCATTAATACCGTAAAAACAATTTTCACATAGTATTTTAAATAATTTCTTCTTAAATTCTTGGTCAGGTGATGTTTTTAAGGGTGATGGTAATTTATTATAAATTTTGATGCACATGCTATGGGCACTGTCGGAAATAACTATAAAATGTTAATCATATAGCGAAGTAGCTCTTGTTTTTATTTTATTGTTTAATTGATTCATTTACTTACCTTTTTATTATTGTATTTTGTGTTAGTAATAAGTTAAAATTACCTTAATTGATTATTGCCCCACTCCCAGTAATATGTAAGAGAGTGGGGATATGTATGTGAAAAAATAATAAAATATATTCTTCCGACCTCTAAACTAACTCAGCCGCACATCTCGCTAAGTGTGGACCGGCGCGCCATACTGAAGTATGACCTTCCGGCCGCCATATTTAATTCGCATTTACACACCGAGGCAGCAACATATACCAGAGTTCCAGCAAGCTGAGTTGGATTAGTTGCCTTTTAATTTATACACTGAAATATGTGTTTTCATTGATCTCCTGATAGTAACCAACGAATTCAAGATACAGTCCACAAGTCGATTCCGTTAGGCACATTTATTTCTTATTACTAGCCCATTACTTTCTAGCATTATCCTTATTAATAAAATTGAAGAGTTCAGGGTAAGTTTTGACGAAATAGGAAACTTCAAAAATGTAAATGCAGGGCAGACTATAATAATACCACAGAAAACAGTTGTGAAAAGTTGTTGAATCAAATTTTTTTTCACATTTTCCTTAATAAAACAAAATTGACTCACAATAAAAAATAGTTTAAAAATGTGCAGATCAAGTTCCTTCATATTTGATCTAGTAGCTAGACTTTGAATTTTTACCTTCCCCCCCCCCCCCCCCCCCCCTTATATTCGTCGTTTTTTTAGGAAATGTAAATATATTTTTAAATATTTTTTGCAATACATGTGGGCTAACCAATACTAAACATGTTTATAAATATTCCAAATTTCAAATAGATATTGTAATAGTTTTTGAAATATGGCGCTTTAATAGTCGGACAGACAGACGACAGCAGAGTCGCACCAAAGGGGTTCCTTTTTTAACTTTTTTGGTACGGAACCCTAAAAACTAGGTTTTACTGTACCAAATCTATCATTATCAGTACTAGAAACTCTGTCTGTTACCAGGCTACCAGAAGACAACAGATTAGTACATCACCTCACGGTCAGTCTGCGTTTGTATGACGTGATGGTCGCGGGCGCGAGCCTCCTCCTTTGCAATGTGGATCTTGTCTTCTTTCTGGAGTCCATGCGTGGTCTTCAGCTCTTCTGTCAGCTCGGCAGCACGGGTGCGACCTTCATACATCTGGGAACACATTCAACAAAATATCTTAATCCGTATTATGTGTGTTCGGTATGGTCAGATCTTTCTGGACTGAAGATCAAGCTATTTGACACTCGGGTAAAGCCGCGGGAAAACCTAGTTAAAGAATATGAGTGCTACTACTTAATAATTATATCACGACCTTGGAACAAGTAAAATTGTGTACCAGGGTAGCATAAACCGAAGACGCTCACCAGTCTGTCCAGCGCGTCCTCTAGTGATCGTTTGCAGCGTTCCTGCCACATGGTGGCAGATCGTATCACTATCTTGCGCCCGTCAACTCAAAGGGCCGAGAAAACCTAGTTAAGGAATCATGAGTGCTACTACTTAATAATTATATCATGACCTTGGAACAATATGAAACCAGTGAACGGTGTACCAGAGTAGCATAAACCGAAGACGCTCACTAGAATCTGCATAGCGAGTCCTCGATGATCGTTGGCAGCGTTAGCGCCGCCTGGTGGCAGATCGTATAACTATCTTGCACCCGTCAACTCAAAGGGCCGAGAAAACCTAGTTAAGGAATTATGAGTTCACGACCTTGGAACAATATGAAACCAATGAACGGTGTACCAGGGTAGCATAAACCGAAGACGCTCACTAGAGTCTGCATAGCGAATCCTCGACGATCCTTTGCAGCGTTAGCGCCGCCTGGTGGCAGATCGTATCACTATCTTGCGCTCGTCAACTCAAAGGGCCATTCAATTTTATAACGGGGCAGCATAAATTAGAAAAAGCTTACCAGTGTCTGCACAGCGCGTCCTCTAATGATCCTCTGCAGCGTTAGCGCCGCCTGGTGGCAGATCTCGTCGTTGTCTTGTACCCCGTCGACCTCTGGGGTAGCGGGGCGGGGATTATCACCCACACGTCGAGGCTTTAGCACGCGCAGAGGGCCGGCGGTGCCGCCGCCGGCGCCGAGGCGGGCCTCTAGAAAGGTATGAATGTGACTTTCTCGGGAAAACGTCCCTTATTTCATGCATAAATTTCAATGTCCCGCCGGGGCAGCCAATGTCCCGTATTTTATAGCTCAAATTGTTTTGTCGAACGAGTATTTCCGCATATGACCCTTAAATGGAGTGAAGTTCGTAATAAATGCACACCGAACACCGAATTTGATTAAAGCCGAACTGATGACCATTGTTTACCTAGGATTTTAACCGTGTTTCTTTTTAAAATTATGTCAAAAGACGTAATGATATGTTATGTGCAGTAAAATCTGTAAAAAAGTATAGTTTTAAACCATTTTTGACTAGAGAACTCTCTGATTTTTATTTGTCCCGTGTGGAAATGAGAAATCCCGTATTTATTAACATTTGTGATCATTTGTCCCTTCAGCCCCAAAAAAAGTTGGCAACCCTAGTTAGTAGCTGCTCCGTAAAAGCTGTTTCTACTCGTATGATACGGCCACGACTAGCTTCGCCGCATACAGTTAAAAAGACCGTCCGACCTTTATATAGCGCCAGTCTAGGTCAAAAGATACCTTACTTCCAGCTGTCAATATCGAGCTAGAGACGGGCCAAAAGGA
This sequence comes from Hedya salicella, assembly GCA_905404275.2. NCBI lineage: Eukaryota > Metazoa > Arthropoda > Insecta > Lepidoptera > Tortricidae > Hedya > Hedya salicella. The sequence continues at coordinate 48,085,651 of FR990097.1, read as the reverse complement.
TGTGTCCACCCAGAGCAATATTGTAAACCGAGCTGTCGACAAGCATATGTAAGTCGAGCGGTAGCGAGGACAAGCGCGACTTTACGAGTAGTATCCAGCTATTATATAGATAGCCGGTATATAACCAATTTCAAATTGATCAAGTAGTAATGTGGCACACTTTGTCTGGAAAAGGCACAATTCAACATCACTAAATCAATAGCCAAATAAAAACACTCTCACATTGTCTATGCACCTCAATGCTGTTCTGCTAATATATGTTCTCTCGCTCGATCTCCTCGAACGTGATAAGGAGGACATCGGACCACATATCAGTAACTTACTCTTGAGATCATTATGAAGCTTCTCCAGGAACTCCTCGCTCCACTTGGTCTCCCGCTCGCAGAGCTGCATGGGGTCCCGCGGCAGATGATGTCCTGAGCAGGACTTGTGCAGGTTCTGTCCGCACTGGTCTAGCCAGGCTGGCGGCTTTGCGAGTTTTTCGTGGTCTTCCAGCGCTGAAACCATTCAAACGTTATGGGAACCTAGTACAATCTTGCTATATTATAGTATAGTTTATTTGAAGAAGTAATGTTATAAACTATACTATTTACTGCTAGTGAAATGTATAAAACGGTGGTGATTCTACACTGCCTAAGGATCCCCAACTTTATTTGAAAGTCCTCGCCTACCTAAGCCGATTATTCTGTTTTTATTGTTATTTACTGTTTACTTTGTTGTGTTCTTGTTAAATTGTCCGTTGGCTCGTTGGGTGGACGACATTCGTAAGATTGCGGGTCACTCCTGGAAGAGAGGCCTATGCTCAGCAGTGGGCGATAAAGGGCTGATATGATGATGATGATTGTTAAATTGCTTTGTCTTGTTTAATGTGCAAATTGCAAATGCTTTGGTGTGATAACTGTAAATTTGCAAGTTTTTCTTTAATAAATAAATAAATAAACTTTCGGCTGCGTACGATTTAAGTGACGATGTCACCGCAATTAATATTGGGTTTAATAAATACATCAAACCAACAAACCAAACGGCGGGTATCACCCCACAACCAGGAAATCGGAAAGACTGATGCCGATCAGTGTATGCAGACACAGTACAAGTATATTACACTGCGAATAATCTTAATAACTACTTCTTTGAACGATGTTCAAGATTTTGCAGCTTTTTCATCACCAAATTTGGGCAACCATACAGCTTCTTAGCATGCTCTTCAATTCAAAGCCATCAGATGGTAATTTGACAGATCCATTCTAAAGGTTCAGCTCTCTATATTTACCTTACAGCGAACGATCGCAGTATATCTCCGCGAGCTTGCTGCGACCCTGGTACCTGGTGCGATCGACATGGGGTCTAAATACATCTAGACATACAAATATGTATAGCAGGGGCCCGTTTCATAAACGCTTGTAACTTATATTACAAGCGGAAGTCTCTTTTTTTAGGGTTGCGTAGCCAAAGTGGCAAAAACGGAACCCTTATAGATTCGTCATGTCTGTCTGTCTGTCCGTCCCTATGTCACAGGCATTTTATTCAAAAACTATAAGATGTAAGTTAATGCAATTTGGAGCATAGATGTTGTGTGTGTAAACCGCTACTTAAACGTAACCGAAAGTGAAAAATTTTTTTTCAGCAAATATCAATGTGTGGCACATATTTCGACAGTACGTCTAAAAACAGGTTTCTATGACAATTTTTTGAATTTACAAATATAAAGCTTAATAAATACATCCAATGAAAATTGTTTTCAACATGATCGGACATACCGTTTTTAAGTTATTTCCAAAAACTGTGCTTCTCAGCAAAAGGACGTAAGTGCCGGGGAGATACGCTCTGCTGTTAGTGTTTTTTTTCCATATCGTTTTTTTTCATCTGTAGTGCATTTTTGTATAAATGGCTGCGGATCCCTTCATGGGCGAGTCCGACTCGCACTTGGCCGCTTTTTTAATTCATATTGTTGGAAAGAGATTTCCGCTTGTATTACAAGTTACAAGCTTTTGAGAAACGGGCCCCAAGTCGGCACTTTTCTCTTCAGGTGTCTGAACTTTCTATGAAGGTCCCATCTTTACCTAATAGCGAACGATCGCAGTATATCTCCGCGAGCTAGCTGCGACCCTGGTACCTGGTGCGGTCAAATATCAAATATGTAGCAACCTAGCCATACAAATATGTAGCAGGACGGGACTTTTTTTCTTCAGGTGTCTGAACTTCGTATGAAAGACCCATCTTTACCTAATAGCGAAGGATCGTAGTATATCTCCGCATGCTTCCTGCGCGCCTGGTATCCGTGGCGTGCCAGCGGCGCGTGGAGGTCCGACGTGGGGTCCGCAGCGGTGTAGGTCACGGAGCCACCGCCCCGGGCGCCTCGGAGCCGGTTGACGAGCCCCTCGCGCCCGTACTCGTGTGCCATCGCCAGCTTGCGGAGCTCTGAAAATTGATTTACACCTTGCGATTTAATGAGAGATAGAATTAAGGTACTTTAAGGTAGTCTAAGGTGATTGAGGGTAAGACGAAGAAAGTATGGGAAATAATTTTACTGAAAATGCTCTTAAAGGTGTAGAAATAAATTTACTCTTCCAAGTTCTATCTAAAAAGCGTACGTGTTTCTGTAGGCACGGACGCGCGATCGCAATACGAGTACCATCCGCGAGCCGCCGGGGCGACCTCAGCCCCTGGCAGTAAAGTGTCAAAGACTTGCACCTCTCACTGGCTGAGAAGAAAAACGGACTCATCACGGAGTGAAGAACGAAGGCACCGCGGGCTATGATACTGTTTTGGGCTTTCCGGACTCCAGCTCCTACAGCAGGGGCGTTCATTTTGCCGCCCTCGTCACGGCGAGGCGGGTCGAGCGACTACACTCCCCGGGCAGGAGAGGAACTGCGGACGGCTCGAGGGGCCTTGCTTCCCGCCAGTGCTGGACCTTCCTTCACTTCACCATCGGATTTGACGGACAACCACGAACTCGTCCAAACGAGATCTCAACTTTACCACTGAAGAAGATCGAAGACACCGCGAGGGGAGATCGCTGCCTGGGCTTCCTCCATACCTCCCTTTCGTCGCGACCGAGTGCCGTCCCCGCCGGGTTCATACGTTCTCCCCGGGGCGTGAAGGAGGCGTGGGACCTCCGGCGCCGGCTCGCCCTTCGCCTGCACTCGAGACAACTTCAAAACAGCTGGCCGCAGCCAGCTTCATCAACCAACGGGACTCAAAACTCCTGGAAGCCATCCGGCGGACAGGCACCTGCCATCGGCGATTTCTCCCGGCGCATCCTCCATAGGAGTCACGCGCCCACTACAGTAACTCTAAAATGGCCCTTCCAAGGCCAAAAGAGAACAAAGGAATCATTAAAAAAAAAGCGGCCAAGTGCGAGTCGGACTCGCCCATAAAGAGTTCCGCAGCCGTTTATACTTTATACAAAAAAATGCACTAAAGATGAAAAAAAATACAATATAAAAAAAAATAACACTAACAAATGAGCGTATCTCCCCAGCACTTACGTCCTTTTGCTGAGAAAAGCGCAGTTAATAAAAAGTTAAAAAAATTAAATTAAAAACGATATGTCCGATTATGTATTCGTTGGAAGTATTTATTAAGCTTTATATTGGTAACTTTTTTCATATTTTTTAAACATACCGTTTTGAAACTCGTCACGAACGCACCTGTGGACGGTTAGAGCTGACGTCGTTTTGCTATACGTTTTCTCTCCAGTGTTTCTCAAACCTCACATCACAATGCAGTGTGCTACCTGTGATAATTCTATTAGTAATGGTGCTCAGTGCTCAGCATGTAAGAAAGATATAGGCTACTGCTGCGCGAACATATCTGAGCAAGGGTACAGACGACTTGGAGTGGATCGCAGAGCGACATGGAAATGCCTTAATTGCAGGAGAGAGGCTTCGCCGGCTCCAGCCAAACAATCAACGGCAGCCCCAACGAAACCCTCTGCACCAGCCTCCGCAAAACCCACGGCCTCGGCCTCAGTGAAGCAATCAACTTCCACTCAGGCACAGTTTGAGCTCTCAACGTCAGTCCCGGTGAAACACATATCATCATCGGCCAAGGCGGAAAATACTGATCTCGATACAATTATGATCGAATTACGGGATATGAAGCAACATCTTTCTGTCTTCCATGGCTAGTTAGAGACATGAAAATCCTTAAAACGGAATTATCTGAAGTTAAAGACTCCTGCAGTTTTACGAGCGCAAAGCTTGACGAATGCTCGTCACGTTTAACTGCTGTGGAACCGAGAATGCCAGAATTAGAAGCGTTGCATGATAAAGTTTATGCGCTGAACAACGAGCTATCCTCTCTAAAAGAAAACTTTGCCCGCAATGATCAGCTGTTGCGTCTTAACAACGTCGAGATTAAGGGAGTTCCACTCAAAAAGAACGAAAACTTATTCACAGTTTTAGGGAATATTTGTACTACGATTAATTACAGTATTGACAAGAATTGCGTTAACTATATATCGAGAGTTCCTATACATAATTCTAAAGAGAAACTACTCATTGTGAATTTCAACAACCGTTACATTAAAGAGAACTTCATAGCCTCAGCGAGACTCAAGAAGACTATCACAGCGGAGAATCTTGGCTTCGAGGGAAATACTCAGAGCGTGTATATAAACGACCACCTGACACCTGAGAATAAAAAACTATTAACGCTTACTAAATCGACGTTGAAACCCAAGGATCCACGTGTGGGTCAGGTACTGCAAGATTCACGTCCGAAAAGACGATAACTCGGAAGTTCACATTATAAATTCGGAACGTGATTTAAACAAGCTACTTTAAATTGGTGTTTTCGCAATTTATTATATTTACCTAGGGCTTGCTTTGTGTCTATGCTTCTGTTAATATTTAACAATATTTTCATTAAGATAAATCGCACCAGTTTTAGAACCGCTAATCGGCCCACCTGTTCGTTTTACTCCCTTTGTATTGGCTCGACCTTATCGCCATACACAATTGCAATGACGTACCCGTTGGCTCGCTTGAGACTTGCTCACAAAAGTATGCTTATCTCTTTTGTTCGCCCTCATTGAACGCTACGCTTAATTATCCGTTTTTTCGCACGCTTAGTTTAATCATTATGTATTATTGTAAATTATACTCACGCGCTCTTTGCCTATGCTTGGGTATCGTTGTATTGGATGATGCATTTTTAGTTCTAATTTTCGGAAGCTATGCAATTTTGCTTATCGATGTCTATACAAATGGGTAATAATGCCATAGAAAAGATTGGTTATCCTTTAATTTATTATCAGAATGTAAGGGGACTACGTTCTAAGACACTAACTTTCTTTCGCAATCTTGCTTTAGCATCATGCGACATCATTATCCTAACGGAAACGTGGTTAGTGGAGGGGGTACTTGATTCCGGATTGTTTGATGGGCGGTACGTCGTTTGGCGAAGGGATCGTGATCTCAGTTTAACTGGACAGAGCCGGGGTGGGGGTGTACTTATTGCTACTAGCCGAGAATTAATCGTAACCCCGCAACCATGTTACCAGTCCTCCGCAGCGGACCTCTGGGTTTCGTTATCACTCAAAGATACCTTCAACAGGCCGATTAATGTTCATTTGTGCGTATTGTATTTATGTAAACAAAATAATGGAATAACATTTTCACAGCAATTAACCAATTTCTTAAATAGTTTAAGCGGCATGATGTTGAATTGTCCAAATGATAAATATTTATTAGTTGGAGATTTCAATATGATCAATATTGTATGGTCGGTCCAGGATTCGGCAATGGTTACGTCTGGCTGCGTAGGTAGTGTCGAGTGCAGCTTAGTTGATGAACTACAGACGTTTAATCTTATTCAATATAACGGGATCCCAAACCAATATGGTAAGATGTTGGATCTGGTCATATCTAATGATGTTGTATCGGTTAGTGAATGCAAAAGTCCCCTCGTGCCTATTGACCCGTACCACATACCGCTGGTTATTTGTATTAAACATAACGTCATTGAGCCTCTGCGGTCGGCCTCGCAAATTAAATACTTGTATAATAAGGGTGACTATACCTCCATTAATAGCGAATTGTTGGCCTTAAATTGGGAGTATGAGTTTTCTTGTCGGACATTAGGTCAATCTCTTGAATACTTTTATGAAACCTTCAGACGCCTGAGAGCGAAATTTATACCTTATCCTGATTGGTACTCGTTGCCACTGAAAAAAGCCTTGAAAGAAAAGTACAAACATTGAAAAAAATATAAATTATATAAAAATAAATATGACTTAATTTCATTTAACATATTGAGGGATAGAGTGCGTAAATTAGAACAGGAATGTTTTGTCACGTACATAAATCATGTTGAGAATAACATCGCACGGAACCCTAAGCAGTTCTGGTCATTCATCAAATCGCGCTCAATCTCCCACGGTTTACCTAGCAGCTTAAAATATGACGGAAAATGGTCAATACAGGGTCTGATATTTGTAACGCCATCTCGGATTATTTTTCCACTACTTTCTTAAACTCGAACCGAACGGGCAATGGCCTTCCACCAATTCCTTGTGACGACTCGGCGGCAATCATTAATAGTATTGAGATTAATCCTGATGATACTATAAACTTACTACTCAGACTTGATCCATCTAAGTCAGCCGGCCCGGATGAGCTGCCTGCTCAGTTTTTTATTAATTGCGCGAAATCCCTGGTACAGCCCATTGTCTTGCTCTTCAGACGCTCATTATCTGAGTGTTCCATACCATCACTATGGAAATCTGCTTTTATTACGCCGGTGCATAAAAAGGGACCTAAAACTGACGTTACCAACTATAGGCCCATTTCTAAATCATGTATACTATCTAAAGTACTCGAAAAAATAGTATACGATGCCCTTAAAAACTCTTTTAGCCTCAATCAACATGGTTTCCTTCAGCGTAGGTCCACGGTATCCAATCTTGTACTTTTTAATGAATATGTTACTGAAGCTATGGATAGTGGTTTTCAGGTAGACGTTATCTATACTGATTACAGCAAGGCTTTTGACAAAATTGATCACGGTTTGCTGATTTCAAAATTATATAACATAGGAATAAGTGGGGATTTATTGAGGTGGTTCTCATCTTACATAGAGAATAGGTCGCAAGCGGTTGTCATAAACAATTATATATCAGGGTGGGTCACAGTTCCCAGTGGTGTCCCTCAAGGCTCCTTAATCGGACCCCTGTTACGAAATGCTGGAACAATCTTCCACCACCGATCAGAAAAGCCCCTACACTGTTTGTTTTTAAAAAACGTTTAAAGCAGTATCTTCTGGCGCAACAAATGGGGGATAGCCTTGCTGAATTTGTCACGACCGTAAAGTTAAGGGCTGATTGCAACTTATATAATACTAGCTTCTGCCCGCGACTTCGTCAGCCTTAAATTCGTTTATCGCGGGTAAGGGTATTTTTCCGGGATAAAAAGTGGCCTATGTCCTTCCCCGAGACTCAAAATATCTCCATATTAAATTTCATCCAAGTCGGTTCAGCGGTTTAAGCGTGAAAAGGTAACAGACAGACAGACAGACACACTTTCGCATCTATAATATGATAGTATAGTATAGATAATGCTTCTTAAAGATAGGCTGGTGTAAGTACATATATATATATCATGGTTATTGTGTTTATTTTGTCCATATTAATTTAATTTTATGTATTTATCTTTATACATATATGCCATTCACACAGGCACGCACATAAATGAGTAGGTACACAGCTTACATACACAGCACGCTGTCTCACACATGTCCTGTTCTGGATCCACGGAAGATCAGCGTCATGGCACTCATGAGTGCTCTGACATATGCTGAGTGGACTCCATTTTTGTAAACACAAATATGATTGATTATAGCTCCTAGGTTTAGCTTTAAGTCTAGGTTAAGTCTATACATGTCACTTTTCCAATGTACTGTAATTTTTGTTGTTGTTTACAAAATAAATGTATCTTCTTCTTCTTCTTCTTCTTCTGTTATTCAACGTGTTTGTTAATGACATAAACAAATGTTTTATTCACTCTTAACTTCTTTGTTTCGCTGATGATATGAAAGTTTTTCTTAGGATAAAGTCCAATCTTGACTCCATATTATTTCAGTCGGATCTCAGACGTCTCGACGAGTAGTGTCTCTCTAATAGGTTAGATTTGAACCCATCCAAATGCTATGCATTGACTTTCTCCCGCCAGCGCAACTTAATTCCCACTTCTTATACTTTAAAAGGCCAACCTCTCCATAAAGTAATGCATATGAAAGACCTTGGTGTGGTACACGATTCGAAGCTCATTTTCGATAAGCACATAGACAATATTATTGGTGGTGCCCTCAAAGCACTAGGTTTTATAATGCTTAATTCGACTTATTTTACTCAAGCGAAAACATTAAAAGTACTTTATTGTTCATTGGTCAGAAGTAAACTTGAATATGCTTCCCAAATCTGGAACCCTTGTTACAGTAAGTACATTGACAGGATTGAACGTGTCCAGCAAAAATTCGTAAAGTTTTTATGTTTTAAACTGAAATGCAACTATAGTACGGTCAGGGAATTTAAAGGTTTGTCACTTTTCGACTGTATGTAATGGTATTAAGGTTCAAAAGTGACATACCTTTAAATTCCCTGACTGTACTTCTAACTATATTAATATATGTAAGAAACACCACCTTATTCCATTACAAAAACGTCGTGAAATAGCCGATATCACCTATATTCTAACCATCACCAGTGGCGTTACTGATTATCCCGAGTTACTTGGGAGCATATCTTTCAATACACCCACTCGTTCTAAAAGGCATTATCCCCCCTTATCTCTTAAATCTGCATCATCCAATTACAGACAAAATAGCTCCTGTTGCGTGCAATTTCTAGTGTGAATAGCGTGACGAAAGAACTAGATATTGACATATTTAACTGTAAGATCCCTTCCGTGAGGCGAAGTCTGACAGCGAGGTGTTTTATTTGAGTGTGATACTTTATTACTGTACACAGGGCACTTACTGATAATTTAATGTATTGAATCATTGTAATTCGACATAATACAAGTGTCCTCATACTAGCTTAATAATGTCTTGTCTACACGGGCTGTTGTGTCGAGTGTAGCACTTACTTTAAGTTTAGTTATACTGCTTCTGTCCGTGAGTTCCTGTAATTGGCTTTTCTTTTTCCATCGTAATTCTATTGAAGTTATGTAAAGCTGTTGGTTCTCCAAATAAATATAAATATAAATATAAAAATATAAAGTGTTTTTAGAAGAACTGTGGAAATATGTGTCACACATTGATATTTGCTGATTTTTTTTTTCAGTTTCGGTTACATGTATGGAGTGCCCCCCTAGAAATATATATATTTTTATTTAACTATCAAACTAAGTAGCGGTTTACACAAGACACCTATGCTCCAAATTTCATCAATATAAATCTCATAGTTTTATATATAGAGTAAAATGCCTGTGGCATACGGACAGACAGACAGAGAGACATGACGAATACATAAGGGTTCCGTTTTTTGCCATTTGGCTACGGAACCCTAAAAACAGACCAATTCGATGCCGTCATCGCGTGAAAGTAAGACAAATTAAACACACTTTCGCGATTATAATTACAGTAAGGATTTATTTCTTCAAGGCAAATTAATAGACCATCACTAAACCAATAAACATTCTCGGCCGTTGAAATAGTTCAGTTTCTGGTTAAAGAAAGTTATGGTCCTGCAGCCAGCCTACCTGCCGTCAGCTTGGTCTATTTTTTCTGGAGTAACCTGCCTGAGCAGCTACCTCGATCCCTGTTCTTCCGTATATAGCCCACTCAACGTTCCCCCTCTTTTCAGTGCCAGCTTACCGTTACCTCGATTCCTGGCCCCCCGTTTGTTGTTTCGGCCATTCTACCTCCAGTTTTAACTCCGCCCAGAGTACTACTTGTACCAGTTCCGCTGAGCAGAGCACCTTCATTTACTACCACTAAAACAGTAGCTGCTCCTATACTTACCTCAATCCTTGATCTTCTGTATTTTATCGCGCTGTCGTTCCCCTTTAATTTTTTCCCATCCCTGAGTACCACTTCAGCAGGTTCCTGCAGGTAGAGCAGGGCAGCTTGATTTTTTCAATTAATAGCTGCTCCTATAGTTACCTCGATCCCTGGTCCTCCGTATGTGGTCAACCCGCCGTTCCATCTCCAGCTTCTTCTCGGCCCAGAGGTGCGCCAGCTTCTTGCTGGTGCGGGCAGTCTGCTTGCTGCGCTGCTTCTTTTGCAGCTTATGCAGCAGTTCTAATCTGATGTCTTGCAGCTCGTCGATTTCCTGGGGTCCAGAAACGTCAATCGGTTAGTTATTTATTATTTTGATTCCAACTATCTAATTTGAATTATTCGAGATTTGGAGTAAGTAACCCGTCTGGGAAGACGGGTCTGGACTGGATATACGCATCCATACTACTGCAGTCTTGCCATACTCGCATTAAGTGCAACTAGCCACTACACAAGTAATAAATGAGCAAATAATTTCTCCCAAACTGTTTCATTTCTCAGATACTTCATTTCCCGACCTTAATATTTTTCGCAAAAACAGTAAAATTTTCAGAATTTCTATAAAACAACCCTAAGCCTACCTATTGGGTTCTACACAATAGCTTAAAAAAAACGAATAATTACTTATTTTTTCGTATTCGGAGAGAAGCGTGAGTCAGGAAATTAAACATTTGGGAACTGCGGCAGTTTGGGAAAAAATATTCTGGAACTGAACGATCATTTGGCGAAAAGAAAGGATCCCGTGAGTCATTGAGTCAATAAAACTTTACTAAATACTTGGAATTGGAACTGTTATTGAATATTAATATAAATTAGTGTGTTAAATATTTGCATGCCTATGCCTACGTGTAGGCTGAATATAATACATGAAACAAAAAATATTGTAAGACCTATATGTATAACACTGTATTCTTAGTAAATATAAGCTTTTGAATTTGAATAAAAAGCTAGCTTCGGCCCTAAAATAACTTTAGGCAGGTCCCGAGATACTGGGGCTGTTTATAAGACTGGATATGGAAACGTACCGCCTCTCTGAAGATCCAGTCCCTGGTCTCCACATCGCTGATGATGTCCTCGCGCCGCTTCATCCAACGCGGGCCCTGCCCTGCCTCCACCACGGCGTTCCATGTGCGAGCGTGACGCATCCTAAGCAATTATAGCATAGATTAACAGAATCAATATAATCATGTTGCACAATCATCTCTTCATTTAGGGCCTGCATCGTCATTTGTAAAGCACGCTCCAAACGTCGAGCGGGCCAATGAGCAGAATTTGTAATAAGGGACGCATTTATTGCTTGCGCGCATCAAAGAAAGATAAATTTAATACAAGCATGTATGTTTGGGGGTTTTTTGGCGTAAGCGCCAGATGTAAAAGTACAATGAAATCGAAGATATAATTATGTTTTGTTAACATATAAGTTAATCACGTTAAAGATAAAGGGAAGAAGGCTAAATTATGTAAAAAACATATTTTTTACATAATTTAGCCGTTTATTAATCTGTCGTTTGTACAAATTAGACAAAAAACGGAAAAAAAGTCGCGTTTTCGGATAACTTTTCTATCAAGGAAATTTCCAACAAACATGTTATAAAGTCAAAAAACACATATCTGAAAACCATAAGAACTGTTTTATATACTAGATGTGACAAAAATCACGCTAAAAAACAGCTTAAATTTTCGATGCGTCAACTTAAATCTCTAAATTGGTTGCCTGTGTGATGTTTTGCAATTGTAAAAGGGTACATTTTTTTGTATTGTATTATAATAAGTGTGTGTTCTGTAATATAATAAGTATGTATTTAAAGTTGTGTGCAAAATAATAGCGGTGAAGCCGGATTTGCAGAATCAAGATGTAAATGTGACTTAAGATTTTCGTTATAATCGTGGTATGAGTTAACAATAAAGTGCATTCAGGTTCGAAGACAGCCTTAATAACCTTTAGCCGCCCAAAGGCCTATTAGAAGGCCTTCTCCTATTGAATAAGCTTTGAGTCATTTTCTATCAGAAGAGAATGCATTAGCTTTTGGTCGTTCGAATTTAACACAAAGGCAATATAACCGAATTTCCTACATCTTTGATTCAAATTCCACTGCCAAATTTCTTTATATGGTGGGTGGCTCGAAAATAAAGATACTGTTATTTAAATGGAATGTACTTTTCGAAATTTGTGATTTTTTTATACTAATTTAGAAATATTAATTGATTCAGTGGCCAGAACAATCAGTCCTTGGGTACATAGATTCTCTTTAGGAGCAGTTTTTTGCATCTGCCTTATTTTAAAAACTACTTACCATGGTACATACATACTGCTATTATATTGCACACAGCTGTATATGCACCATCTGCTAGTTTTGTTTGGCCTAATGACTGACAGGTAAAGACTGACTTACGGTAGCGATACGGGCGACTTTGAATGATTTTAGAAGTCGAATAACTAGTTATTATTTATTTTACAATTCGAATAACGAAATAGTAGTGTACTAATCACCTAAGTCGAATGAATGTTCGACTTTCGACTTCAACTGCTGTTCGATGTGGCGATTACCGTTAAGTAGCGATGGGCGACTTTAAATGATGTTGGTGGAATCATTCGATTTTTAAGTTGTCTAACTGGCGGCGTGGCGTGTGACTTCGACTTCGACTCGAGTCGTTTCGGGTGAGATCGACAATCTTCGGCCGGCCGCGGCCGCCGCCCGTTATGCTCTCTCTATGTTCTCCGAGTTTTGACTTCATTGGAATGAATCTCGACTATTCGAATAATTCGAATGACCTTAAAAGTCGAATGATTCGACTGGAGTCATTCGGAGTCGCCCATCGCTAACTTACGGTATTAGTCGCCATTTGTACCATCTTGCATTGTGCAATAAAATGTAAATAAATACTTTAATGTTTTGTAAGCAGGCGAGGATTGCTATTAAATTTGCATGCCTCTCAAGGCACCACATTGTGATAGAATCAACAATATAGGTGTAAGGAAAAACAATGTTGGACAAATACATATTTGAATCTTTGAATCTATAAATAAATCCTTTTTTCTCAGAATTAAGTGTAAAAATTGTCCTACATGTAACAGTTATTTACATTTATTTCTGATACCAAGCTGAGAGCAAATCGCCTACGGTCGTATGGCCATGTTATGCGGAGGGATGAGAGCCATGTGACAAGAAGGGTATTAGATATGCATGTGGAAGGATGTAAGAGGAGGGGTAGGCTGAGGAAACGGTGGATGGATTGCGTGTGAGATGACATGAACAGGAAAAAGGAAGGATGTAAGTAAAGTGAAGAAGCGACGCACGCACACTTCATGGTATCATTTGCTCGTATCCGATCACCGTCGCGTGGCATGACTGCCTACCTCTAGTTCCTTTTTAAAAGAGGTCGTGAAGGTCTCTAGAGGCCTTTATTTTAATGATAACCTTTTTACCTTGTATATAAAGTTGCACAAACGTGTCAAAAGTGTCAATTCACAGTACTGCACATACATTAACATCCACTTTAAGGTAAACAATTCTGTTTTTCCAAAATGAACACACTGGCTTTGTTCGCAGGTAATCGCTTTCGGTCTCGAAAAAAGATTCCTACCATATCAGTCCAGTCTGTCCGTCGGTCTTCGGTTCTGATTTAATCGGAGCTCAGCGCTTGACATATTTTGGCGACGAGGTGTAAGTTATCACAACAGACGCGGAGATTTACACGAGGTGTAAATTGTGTTGACACTATACATACTTGTTTATTATCTCTGTGGTATGGAAGTCTGCCGGCAGGTCTCCGAGTCTGTATGGTTTTCCAGGACCTTTGGACAACGGAACACATTTAAAACTAGAACCTTACACAAATAATCGTAAACATAATAGTATTAAGTACAAGTTGGATATTTGATCTAATGAAATACAATATGAATAGAAACTGAGGCAATACAACTAAGAATTTTTGGAGTTTTTGTTGAACTGTGGGAAATTTTGCCATTCTTGCGTTACTAATAAATGCGTAAAAATGATGTTTTTCATACAGTTGTTTCCCAACCCTTGTTTTATTCGGAGACCGTAAAATTTAATAAAACAAACCTTACTTTAAGCTCTTGAACACAACAGTTAAAAATATCTGGATTTTATCACTTTTGGAGAGAAACGTGAGTTTGGAAATGAATCAAATGCGAACATGAACCCCGTTCTTATATCGGACTACAAAATCATCAAAAAAATGGAGATATTATTGCATAAGACCGTCTATCAGTAACAGACAAAATGGCCTATAATGATGGATTTAGGATCCCAGAAATCGTTTCTATTCACCAAATGCTTTTTCCCAAACTGCTTCATTTCATAAGACACGCTTCTCTCCGAAACCGAAAAACCGGCTAAGCGCGAGTCGGACTTGCGCACCGACGGTTCCGTATAAAATACACGATGCCCCCCAACCTCTCAGGGACCTCAATAAATCTCAATCTGACTTGGGCCCCAATGTTTTCTTCAGCACCGGAGTCTTTGGATAGCTACGTCACTTAAAGAACGTACCAGTCCTTTCTTGGAAGAGAGAACCGCTTTACTTCAGAGCCAGGGATTTTTACTCTGTGGTTAGATAATACTCACCCCATTCCAACGAGTCTAGGTAGAGCACCTCGGGGGTATTCTCACAGTCTGTTGCCTTCTCTCCCGCCGGCTGCCAGGGCACCGTCTGGGCTGATGACTCTCTGCAAACAGAAAATGAATAAAACCACAAATCCCCCGAAATATCGAGAGAAAAGCAGATCATCTTCAAGAGTCCCCGATAAGCTCGGTTCTCCATACAAACGTAGTTACACTCTCATTTTAAAGCGACTAGCTAGTTTGCTCTGAAATTTTGTACTTAGAATAAGTTAAGATATATGCAGGCTTGTAATTAGTTTATGTAGCTTCAGATAAAATAGTAAAAAAAATACAGCGAATTTAAGTTTATCATACAAAATAAGTTTTTGCTGTATTTCGTTTATTTTATAAACTGGAACCATGTAAACTAATTACGGGCCTAGATATACCTCATTTCATTGTAGGTATATGCAAGTTTTGTTACAATACAGCATGTAATTTTAAAATGAGAACGAAAATCCGTTTGTATGGGAAGCTGAGATTTGGCTGAGCTTGCTGGCTTGCGAGCTTAAACGGCTGAAAAGATTTTAACGAATCATATTTAAAAACACACTCAATGAACTCATCTGGTCAATGAAATCACACAAAATACTAGCTTACTCGATTATAGTTCCTTTGCTGTTCCACAAAATAGTGTCTTGGTTAGATGTGACAATAAATTGTGCTCACATGCGCATATTTTCATGCAGTTTCCACAAAAAAAAAACAGTATAATCCTTGACTCATGTTTCGCCTCTACGAGGCATCATCAGGGGATGCAGAGGATTTTTTATACGATGATAGACGGGCATTAGACCGCAATCTCACCTGTTGTTAAGTGACGATGCGGCCGAGGATGTATCATGCCCGTCTAGAAACAGCCTATTCACTCTTGTCTTGAACACGCCCAAATTATAATGGTCGGGGAACACACTCGCAGGCAACGAGTTCCACTTCTTTGCGGTACGCATGATCAAAGTGGCACCGAAGCGCTTCGTGCGTATATGGGGGGATGGAACGAACGCACGCGTCGTGTGTCCCGATGGTGGAAAGAGGCTGGTCCACCGTCCACCAGTTATCAAGTTATCCCCGCCGTGTACGGTAATCTGTGGTAAATTACCCATAGGTACCTGTACTTGCTCTGCGTGCCCTTGTTCTTGGGTCTGGGGTCGGGAGCAAACCCTGGGGTCGGGGTGTGGAGCTGCGGAGTCACGCTTGGCAGTGGCAGGAATATCTTCGGTCTGCAATCAAAATTAAAATAAAGTAAAGGATGCCCGCAACTCCATTCGCGCAGGATGTAAAAGTCACAAACCGCTTTTTAGGGTTTCGTAGCCAAAATGGCAAAAACAGAACCCAAGTCAAGTCCGTCCGTCCCTCCGTCCGTCCGTCCATGTTTCACAGGAAATTTACTCAAAAACTAGAAGATTTTTATATTGATGATATTTGGAATGAAGGTGTCTTGTATAACCCGCTACTTAGTTTATTGGTTATTTGGTCATTGGTTATTTGGTTATTGGTTATTTGGTTATTGGTTATGGTTATGGTTATAATATTATAAATGCGAAAGTGTGTCTGTCTGTTACCTTTTTACGCTTAAACCGCTAAACCGATTTGGATGAAATGTGGAATGCAGATAGTTTCAGTCCCAGGGAAGGACATAGACTACTTTTTAGGAAAAATACCCTCATTCGCGATAAACGAATTTAAGGCGGACGAAGTCACGGGCAAAAGCTAGTTGGTTATAAATAACAAAAATAAATATTTACAAAAATTAATATTCATACATGTAACCGCAAATTTCAGCAAAGATCAATGTGTGGCACATATTTCGACTGTTCTTCTAAAAACACTATGAGGTTTCTAAAAGATTTTTTGATTGAGTGCATATTTTCGGATATAATCGATCCGAAAACTGGTCCCTGATGGCGAACTACAAAAAATAACTCAATACTTAAATCGTCTCCGTTGTCACTTACTATTAGGTGTTGGGGTAAATTGCTGGTCAGTTTATGAATACAAAATATACAAAAGAAGAAGAAAATCAAGTACCTGCTTGTATTTAGAAGACTTTTTGTTGAGAAACATGAAGATACTCGTTTAACCCTGGCCTTTCCTTAGAAATTAAGGTCTTAGACACACTCTTACTTGTCAGCGAAGCGGTACCGGTCCTTGCCGGCGAGCTGTGGTGTCGTTGCTGTTGATCCTGGTGGCAGGGGCCCAGAAAATGCTTGTTCGCTCTAACTGGGCAGTGAAGCGGTATCGGTCCCTGCCGGATAGCTCTGGTGTCGGCTGCTGATGATCCTGATGTATCCTGGCCAAGTGCGACCTGTCCAGGTGGCAGGGTACCAGGGGAGCCTCCAGCCGCTATAGCCCGGAGGACCAAGAATCACACTGCATTGAAGGCATCAAAGGTATCGATCCTCAGCTATAAGAGAATGACTAAGGAAAGGAGAAAACGCAAGTACATGTTCTCTGTAGAATTACCAAGCATTTCCCCTCGCTCTGCCATTGATAAGCAACAATGGAACAGAAACATGAGAAAAGATACATGCTTGTAGAGATAATGCCTATAGGCTATATTTTGTTGTTATCAAGAGAAAAGTAGACCCAAATTGATACGACGAAGGAGTGAATACAAACGAAGTGGGAAATCAAGTACAAGTTGATCCGGGTCTCTCTATAGAAAATGAGGAAAAGGTCTAAGACGAAGCCCAGAAGATGCTTGTTCCCCCTTACTTGGCAGTGAAGCGGTACTGGTCCTTGCCGGCGAGCTGTGGTGTCGGCTGCTGGCGATCCAGTTGTATCCTGGCGACGTACGCCGCATACGACCTGTCCAGGTGTGAGGGGAGTCGGCAGTTGGGGTGGTACACTGCCGGAAACACCATTTTTATGAATATTGATACAGAATTCGATTGCAAAGGAAAAAATCCATGTGGCTTAAGAGTCCCCAGTAAGCTCGGTTCTCCATACAAACGTAGTTACGCTCTCATTTTCAAACGACTAGCTAGTTTGCTCTGAAATTTTGTACTTAGAATCAGGGACTGAAAAGGTACCTTTTGAAAACGGTCTTGACCGGGTCTTTTTAAAGGTATCCGACCGTTTAAGTAGCATTCGGGTACCGGTATCAATACTTTAGGCATCCAAACAAGCTTCCACCCAAACGGTACCTTTAAATAGAAGTACCTTTCAAACGGTTTTGGCCGGGTCTTTTTAAAGGTATCCGATGGTGGTGGTGATGATGGTGGTGGTGATGGTGGTGGTCATGGTGGTGGTGATGATGGTGGTGGTGATGGTGGTGGTGAAGGTGGTGGTGATGGTGGTGGTGGTGGTCACTTTCAACCCTTGGTTAACAATCTACTATTATAATTTTTAAAAAGCTTAGACAACTGGCTAGATTGGCAGTTCGCACGGTTGACCGCGCGACTTGCACTGAATATGTCACGTTTTTGGTAGGTAGGTAACGTAATGGCTCCAGTAATGGACGGCTTAAGGATGTTTTGGAATTGTTTTGGTTATATTTGGTTCACTTTTCAAGTTCAACGGTTAGTTAATACATTAAAATATCCCTAGCTAGCTAAAATAGCCCAAAATATGGCGGACATTATTTTTTATGAAAAAGTCATCATGCGAGTCGTTTTGTGGGTTCTCAGTGGTGCAGATTTCGAAGATGGGGTACATTTTAAAATTCAAGATGATGGACATGACTTTTAACGAAAAAGTCATCATGGGTGTTGTTTTGTAGGTTTTTAGGGGTGCTGATTTCGAAAATGGCGACTATTCTGGAATTCAAGATGGCGGACATTATTTTTTATGAAAAAGTCATCAAGCGAGTCGTTTTCTAGGTTCTCAGGGGTGCAGATTTCGAAAATGGGGTACATTTTAGAAATCAAGTTGGCAGACATGACTTTTAACGAAGAAGTCATCATGGGTGTCGTTTTCTAGGTTTTAGACGGTGCTGGTTTTGAAAATGGTGACCATTCTGGAATTCAAGATGGCGGACATCACTTTTAATGAAGAAGTCATCATGGGTGTCAATTTCTAGGATTTGAGGGTGCGGTTTTCGAAAATTGCGTCTATTTTGGAATCTAAAATGGCCAAAATCACTTTTAATCATCACGGCATTCCTTTTATAGTTAAATATTTGTTTCCTGAGTATTGGATGTTTTCTATGTATATAAGTCATAACACAAGCCTCATTGAGCTTACCATGGGACTAGTTTGATCTGTGTAAATTGTCCCGTAATATTTATTTATTTATTATTTATTATTATTTGGGGATGCAGAATTTGAAAATTCCATGTGGAGTGGAGATAACTTTAAAATACTCGTCATTAAAGATGGCCGAATCAACACTCCCAATAACCTAGAATACGACTCCCAAGACGACTTTTCCATAAAAAGTTATTTGCGCCAACTTGAATTCCAAAATGGTCATCATTTTAGAAATCTGCACATTTAAAAACCTAGAAAACTCACCCATGATGCCTGATTCATGAAGTGATGTGCGCCGTCTTAATTTCCAAAATGGTCACTATTTTTGAAATCTGCACCGCCATAAACCTAGAAAACGACTTCTACTATGAGTTTTTCGTTAAAAGTCATGTCCACCATCTTAAATTCTAAAATTTACCCCATTTTTGAAATCTGCACCCCTGAGAACCTACAAAACGACTCCCATGATGACTTTTTCATACAAAATAATGTCCGCCATATTGAATTCCACAATAGTCGCCATTTTTGAAATCTGCACCCCTAAAAACCTAGAAAACAACACGCATGATGACTTTTTCATTAAAAGTTATGTCCGCTATCTTGAATTATAAAATATACCCCATTTTTGAAATCTGCACGCTGAGAACCTACAAAACGACTCCCATGATGACTTTTTCATAAAAAATAATATCCGCCATCTTAAATTCCAGAAAAGTCGCCATTTTCGAAATCTGCACCCCTAAAAACCTAGAAAACAACACCCATGATGACTTTTTCATAAAAAATAGTGTCTGCCATCTTGAATTCCAGAATGGTCGCCATTTTCAAAACCTGCACCCCTAAACACCTAGGAGAATGCGCCCATAATTACTCTTTCTTTAAAAGTCATGTCCGCCATCATAAATTCTAAAACATATCCCATTTTCGAAATCTGCATCCTTGACAACCTACAAAACGACTCGCATGATGACTTTAAAAAAAAAAAAAAAACCGCCATCTTGAATTCCAGAATAGTCGCCATTATCGAAATCTGCACCCCTAAAAACCTAGAAAACAACACCCATGATGACTTTTTCATAAAAAATAATGTTCGCCATCTTGAATTCCAGAATAGGCCGCAGTTTTGAAATCTGCACCCCTAAAAACGTAGAAAACAACACCATGATGACTTTCGTTAAAAGTCATGTCCGCCATCTTGAAATCTAAAATATACCCTATCTTCGAAATCTGCACGCCTGAAAACCCACAAAACGACTCCCATGATGAGTTTTTCATAAAAAATAATGTCTGCCATCTTGAATTCCACAATAGTCGCCATTTTCGAAATCTGCACCCCTAAAAACCTAGAAAACAACACCCATGATGACTTTTTCGTTAAAAGTCATGTCCGCCATCTTGAAATCTAAAATATACCCCATTTTCGAAATCTGCACCCCTGAGAACCTACAAAACGACTCCCAAGATGAATTTTTCATAACAAAATAATGTCCGCCATCTTGAATTCCATAATGGTCATCTTTTTTTAAATCGACGCCCCCGTATTGTCGCGTAAGATTTAGTTTGTACGGCCGCATGTTTGCTTTGACCGTTTTCGTAATTTGGTGTTGGTCGGGTCGATTGAATACCGCTGCCGACTTCAGTTGCCGACTGCGTCACAATCCCACTTACTAACGCAAGCGACGTTGCCACGTTTATGGGTATCCGGTACTCGAACCGAAATCATGGAGGTATCCGTTTTATCGGTCAGCGTAATTGTACGGGTAATTTTTCGGTCAGTACCTTTATTTAAAACGGTACCGTTTACTTTAGCGGTACCGTTTTGAAAAGGTACCTATTAAATTTTATTTATTTGGATACCGTTACTGTTGGATACCTTTTCAATTGATACCTTTATTTTAGGTTACCGGTCTTTTGCGGTTTTTCAGTCCCTGCTTAGAATAAGTTTAGGTATATGCAGGCCTGTAATTAGTTTATGTAGCTTCAGATACCATAGTAAAAAATATACACCGTGACCGTTAATAACCCGAAAGATTTAAACCACATATTTTTGACAACTGTACGAGTAAATAATGTTATATCAACATGGGTCTAATTATGTGTCTTAATTAAATTCCTATTTCAGTACGAATTAAATCTTATTAATTGCCCGCTTCTTTGTGAACAAGCGTTTACGTGGGAATCTCAAGTTGAAGAACAGAGAGCGAGCATGACACTTCACGAATCGCTCCGAAATCATACGTTGAAAGGCGAATGGCGTGACTTGTATTCCATGAATGACAAGAAGTGTCAAGTTATGTCTAGCACGACGTTTGTGTTGAAATTATTTTTATTTATTGGCACCACAAAATACCACAAATACTTATGTATCCAAACTTTATTAGGTGCTACGACATTAAAGTGCTCTTACATTATTATTGAAACTTTGTGTCTTAGGTATCTTTTTTTTGACTAACAATCACAACCATAAATTGTTAGGCATGATAATATTCGAAGGAAATCATACTACTTATTTTTTTACATCATACTTACCTCTTACCTCATACAGGAAAGGGACTTTGTTGTAACAGCGATCATGCTAACCTGTACCTACAGTAAAATAAACAACAACATGAAACAGTTACGCATTTTTATTATGAGTAATTTAATGAATTAGATTTTCAAAATGTGTACCGCCGTTTTCAGCACAAATATTTAATCTTGAACGGATTTCATGATTCAAGTTAACATAAGTGTTCTTGATTTCTTCTGAAACCGTTTGAATTCTTATCGTAACAACTCTTCTCTGGAGTTCACAGGTGTTGAGTAAACCTTATCTTTCAGAGTTCCCCATAGAAAGAAATCTAGCGGAGTTAAATCCGGTGACCGGGCAGGCCATGCTAAAACTTCGCTCCCACGGCCGATCCATCTCTCGGGGTATTGTTGGTTCAGCCAATTACGAACATCCAAGCCGAAGTGGGCCGGGCATCCGTCGTGCTGGAACCACATAGTTCGTCGGGTTTCCAAATCGACATCTTCTAGCAGGTCGTTTAATTCATTATTTAGAAATAATAAATAGTTGTGAGAATTCAGTCTATTTGGAAATATGACGGGACCTATTATTTTATTCCCAATAATGCCAGCCCACAAGTTAACGGAAAATTTGTGCAGGTATGAATTTTCCCTTTTCGCATGGGGATTTCCTTCTAACCACATATGCTGATTATGGGAATTAAAAACTCCCTCTCTCGTGAACAACGATTCATCTGTCCATAATATCTTATTTAGAAATCCAGGATCTTCCACTAATTTCTGATTCATCCTTTGGCAAAAGGCAACTCTAGCTAGCCCATCATTGTTAATTAATCCGTGTACTTTCCTGTAGTGAAAAGGATGCAGGCCGTACCTTTTCCATAGCCTTAATACGGGCTTATAGTTAACATTGACCATTCTTGCTACAGCTCTTGATGACAAAGTTGGGTCTTCTGTTATGATGTTCATTATTCTGTTCTCTGCTTGATCATCTAGATTTATAGCCCTTTCTCTGTGAACTTTTCCAAGCCCTTTTTCGCGAAACTGTCGATGGACATCCGCAAAAGTCAAATGGTGAGGTATAAGACGGTTTGGGTATCGTCTTCGGTATTCGGCGACTGCCTGGAGCGAGTTCCCATCACAAAATCCGTACACAAAGTGGATATCTGCTAAATGAGCCGAAGGATAATGCGGCATAGCGAATATTATTTATGACAGTCAGTAAAATGTTCAATGTTATTTTATCTTGCGTGACAATTAGTTATCATTTGTAATGTGTCATTTTATTGACAATCAATTTCAAACTAGCCAGTTATAAGAAGAACCACTCTCGCGACTTAGAACAGAACAAACCTAATTATCTCTATTCTCAGTGATAACAAAAAAGCTACTTGAGATTGAAGTGTGTAAGATAAGATATTATAATTATTCGGATTAATACACTACACTGTATTTTAGTTGCATGTTATATCCTTTTATCTCGTGATGAACATATTTTCGGTAGTAAAAACTTATTGTAGATAGATACCAAACTTCTTTATGAAACTGGCTAACAACCATACAGTTTGTGCATCTACGTGTAAAAGAAGTAGGTGCCTACGTCATGCTCACGCCCTTAAGGTGTGTTACACTGGAGATTTTTTAACTTTTGATTTGTTGTAAATAATTAATATCTCCTTAATTATGAGTTTTTATATACTTTAATTAGACTCTAGTATCGTTAGCTTAAATCTTTCGGGTTATTAACGGTCACGGTGTATAGCGAATTTAAGTTTTTCATACAAAACTTGTTTTTGCTGTATTTCGTTTCGTTTGTTTTATAAACTGCAACCATATAAACTAGTTTTAGGCCTAGATATACCTCATGTCATTGTGTATGCAAAGTTTCGTTACAATCCAACACGTAGTTTTAAAATAAGAACGTAACTCCGTTTGTATGGGAAGGTGAAATTCGGCCGAGCTTACTGGGGACTCTTAAATTGCAAGCAGGACCCGAACCCGCGACCTTTTCCTTAGCGCAGTAGTAAAATATATCTGTCTCTCGCGGCAGTTTTCTAGCAAACACTTGGAAAATGTGTTGTTACCAACTTGGATTTGGTGGGGGCAGTTGTTTTGTGGCTTTTTAGCTTGATTGGAAGTTTCTTAATACATTCGATCACAGCATAGACACACTCATTACTAACTCGACCATTGGCCCCAGGATGGTCGAAATAAAAATATTTGAACTTGAATGGGGAATGAATGAAAATTTTCAAATATCTTGAAATTTTGTTTATAGGTAGAAATAAGTCTCCTTTTCGTCAGAAAAAAATACTTATTTTTCTGTGGCTTAGAAAAAAATAAAAAGATGAACGGGAAGATGAAGTGGGCCTATATGACAGCTTATACGGTACCTACGGCAAATGCACCTGATTTGATGTTTTCGATTAAAATGGCTGTAAATGTTCTGTTATTCTTGCCGTACCGTATAAGCTGTTTTATAGGCCCACCAACACCTTTTCATCTTTTTATTTTTTTCTAAGCCACAGAATGTCTGTATTTTTTTCTGACGATAAGGAGACTTATTCCTACCTATAAACAAAATTTCAAGATTTTTGAAAATTTGCATCCATTCCCCATTGGAATTACTTAACACAAGATTGCAGTAGTACGACTTAAACATTATGAAACATTTGAACATTTTACTTTGATGACCGGTTTGGCTCAGCGGCAGTAACGTTGACTGCGAAGGAGGTCCTGGGTTCAAATCCCGGTAAGGGCAAATATTTGAAAGATGAGCATAAATATTTGTTCCTGAATCTTGGATGTTTTCTATGTATACATATAAGTAAATAATATCTATTAAATATATCGTCGTCTAGTACCCATAACACAAGCCTTATTGAGCTTACCATGGGACTAGTTCGGTTTGTGTAAAATTGTCCCGTAATATTTATTTACTTAGTTGACCTTAACTAGGTCGCATTGTTATAGCAAACAAACGAAGAAAATGTTAAGTTCTACCAAAGCTGATATTTGTTTCAATCACAAGTTAATTCGAACTTGATTGAACTTATAAATGAGTCGGCGACTGCGACTCTTTCGGTGTTCCACATATCCATTGGCGATGATGACCACTTTCCACCAGGCGGCTCGTCTGCCCGTTCACCACTTATTACATAAAGTAATAATGTCTCAGTCTCACGGTATAATTAGAAAATTACGAATCTTAACATCTGGCGACTTACCAACTTGGGCGCTTGGTGCAGTCCTCAGTGCCGAAAACATGGTCTTGTACAGCGGCTGGATATTCTAAGAATAAGAATGGACGGTATGATTTGGGGTTATGATAAAAAAAAACGAGTCGCGAGTTGGAATCGCGCACCGAAGGTTCCGTTCAAAGTTTCACTTATTACCAAGTTCCGGTTTAATTAAGTTTGCACCTGATATCTATAACGTTGCATACAAATGAGGTGCAAACTTAACCCAACCGGGTTGTTCAATTAGGATTTTTGTTTTTTTTTGCTCAGGCTCGTTTGGTCAGTTTCCTAACATGTCTGCTTACTAAAGTGGCCTTCTTCCCACATTGACCGTTTCCTATGATGTCTACTTTTGAAAATGTATATTTCCTAAAATGTCTGCTTCTCAAAATCACCTTCTTCCCACATTGTCGCGGCTCAGGCTCATTCGGTCCGTTTCCTAAAATTGTCTTCTTCCCACAATTTCAGTTTCCTATGTTGTCTACTTCTCAAAATGTCTGATTCTCAATATTCATTCATTCTTTATCTTGATAATGTAGTACTCGCTTGTTGAAAAAGTTGAAACTCAAAACAAACTAATCTTGCAATGTACTAGTACTAAAATACACCATTCTCGAAACAAAATAGCCTCAAAACACGCCTGTCTCTAAATACCCAAAATTATTTATACTACAACTCTACAATATTTATTTAATAACTACAATCACTTAATAAAGTAACTTTGAAAAAAAAAACATGAAAAAGTGAAACAAAATAAGAATCTCCATTGGTTAAACAAAGGTGATCAGTTTGTTTTTGGTGTTTTTTGGGACTCTGGAGTTTAGAGATTAGGCTATTTTAAATTTATGTTTATGTGACAATATGAGTTTTTGACATTGGGTTGTACTGAGGGTAATTTGAGCTTAGGTCTTAATGTACCGGAAGCTATATATTTTCTTGTCGATAATATTTGTCTACATCACTTTCGTATAGATGTCCCGAGGTGTAGGCATGCTTATTTCAAGTTCTTCCGGAAACTACTTCTTGAATTCAGAGACAAAAAAGAAAACATTTTGAAAAGCAGACATTGTAGGAAACGGAATTTAGAACACAAATAGTGGTCATTATAGGAAGCGTACATCGTAGGAATAGGACATCACAAGGAACGGACATTACAGGAAGCAGGTCAATTTTCGAAACGGACATAATAGGAAACGATCATTCTAGGACAGTGGCATGATAGGAAACCATTTGCTGACATTATAGGAAAGAGTCATTTCTTGGAAGAAGACCAGTTTGAGAAGCAGACATTTTAGGAAACAGACAGAACGAGCCTGAGCCTTTATTTTTAAATGAGCTAGTTCGACACATAGTTATAATTTTTGTGTAATATTTATGTTTATTTATACAACTTGATAAAATTTCATAATTTCCGCTTGGTAAAGTTCGGAGATAAAGGGGGAATGATTTTCTTTTTTCACTTTTTCCTTGTAAATAAAAATTTATGCACAGTAAAAAAATAAAATGAATGCTTAAGAATATCACTCTATTATATGTTACCCCATTTGACCTGTAGCTATTAGACTTTATATTTTTGCTCCCTCCCAAATTGGTAGATTTTATGCAAAATTAAAATCTTTTATTTATTTTTTATTTTCAATATACTTGGGCTAGCCATCTTTATGACTGTTACTTAAATTTCAAATATTTAGATAGCATAAGTAGTTCCTGTGATATGGCGCTTAAGAGTCGGACAGACAGACAGTCACACCATAAGGATTCCTTTTTTACCTTTTTGATACGGAACTCTAACTAGTTGTTAATATATATTGCATCATGAATAATCCCGCCCACTTTTGTTAACAAAATAAATTCCTGTCAAAAAGAAATTTTTTGAGACAAGCTTTTATTCCTCACTTGTGTTTTTCTTTCAACAACCATCAACTATCATTGTGACGATTCTAAAGAGCCCAAACTCGGTAGTATTGCATTATTTAACAGATCAGTTCGATGGTATCCAAACATTTCCACTTAATTTACATAAGATATATCTTGATGATGACTTCCGTGTTGCAAGATTTAACCCAAAAAACAACGTGTTGCAAGATTTGACCCTAAAATTTCCCCAGCTGGACATACTCACCACCTGCGCAGACGCCATGGCCGCTTTGAAGGCGGCGCGCGCGTAGTCTCTTGCGCCGGAGACGATGAAAGCAGAGTCTGTAGGACCGATAATTTTAATGCTTTATTCCTTTTTTATAATAAGCTACCAGATGATGCTTTAAAATTATCGTTTCCAGCTCTCAAAAAGTACTTAAAAGAGTCCCTAATGGCAAAGGCTTATTATAGGGTAGAGGACTATTTAACAGACAAAAATGCATGGCCCAAAACAGAAACCAAATAATTTAATTTTACCGGGACACGGTTCTTATAAGGTGGCATATCAAACGTATGTAAGTTGTTTGAAATAAAAAATCACTATTTTGCTTTTTTATATTCTACATTTTTTTTTACTTTTATAAGTTTTGATATGTTTTCTTGAAGAACTACGCCTGGAGTTTATACTCAAAACATATATTTAGGATAGGCTAAGTACAAATATTGTAATAGATATAAGAGTTATTTCGAAAAAATGACTGACTGTTGAGTTTGTTTCGGCTTTCTTCTCTTCAGTGGTCTCCTCTTGCGAAACGCCGTAGAGTCAGACTTGTAAAAGTGCCCTTGCGGCCTAATTACAGAATGAAGATCATTATTTCATTAACTCGCCAAACTGCTAAAGGTGCGTCCACATTTGTATCATTTTCCCGTATCAGATCATCGTCGCGTGGCATGATCGCGTGTCACGATCACGCGTTTGGACGTTGCGCCGATCCGATCGCTCGAAATCCATTTGCTACGCGTATCACACACTTATATCGGAAGAGTGCGGCATGATCGGCGCGCCGACAGTGAGCGTCCAAGCAGCGCGATACGCAGCCATGCCACGGCACTGTAATCGGATACGAGCAAATGATACAAGTGTGGACGCACCTTAAGTGAGTTTGTTTGCGAGATCGCGCTCATCTATCCCTATCCATACTAATATTATAAATGCGAAAGTGTGTCTGTCTGTCTGTCTGTTACCTCTTCACGCTTAAACCGCTGAACCGATTTGGATGAAATTTGGTATGGAGATAGTTTGAGTCCCGGGGAAGGACGTGGGCTACTTTTTATCCCGGAAAAAATCCCTTATCCGCGATAAAAAGGAATTTAAGGCGGACGAAGTCGCGGGCAGAAGCTAGTACTATTATAAAGTTGTAAAAATGAAATGTCTGTACCTTGCATTGAAGATATTTTCAAAAAAAATATTATTATGGACTATTTGGTCACTAAAATGAGAAATATTTTTTTTGGATTTTATGTATGTTTGTATGTGTCGTTGTGGCTTCATCGCTCAAAATCGGCTAAACGGATTTCAACTATTTTTCGTACACAGGTAGCTGAGTATCTCCAGATGGTTATAGGATACTTTTTACCCGACTACGTTGACGAAAAAAAGAAGGGTTATGACTTTATCTCCTCCGTGAACGAAGTTTTCACACACACGGCACCGGCACCTTCTAGTATTACAACAAGACCTTGTGCCTAAGTATTACAGCAAATAAACCATTATTTATTTCTTTCTTTAACGTAGTAACCGCCAATGGATTCCATTGGCGGATACTACGTTTCTGCTTTTTTCCGTTGATATGTTCGTTCGTCCGAAAATACTAACCCAGCTGCGGGATATGGAGATATCCATATGGTTATAGGATACTTTTTACCCGACTACACTGAAGAAAAAACGAAGGGTTATGACTTTTCCTCCTCTGCGAACGAAGTTGCGGGCGCCTCCTAGTATCCATTATTTTTAGCTATATGCACCTAACACTATTTAACTTACAAGTATATTAAGCGATGTCAACCCCAAAATACATTAAAGTACAGGGGTTTCTATGTCCAACTTTCTTCGCTCTCTCTCTCCCGCGTTGAATTGAACTGGTTCAGTCTCATTAGCCAATAGGGATGGCATACAATACAATTTGTAATAAACAACTCAGCGTTAAAATCTTTGAGTGAACAATAAATCACCCCTATTGTCCCACCCTTAGGGTAAGATTATTTGTCCAAATTTTTATAGCACCAGCGTCAATTGGATTTTTTTTTTCATTTTTTTTGTGGGACCAACTTAGGCTTCCTTAAAAAAAGAATTATCAAAATCGGTCTACTATGTAGAAAGTTATGCGTGGTCTTAAATTAAAAAAAAAAACAAAAATATACACGTCAACTTGAGAACCTCCTCCGTTCTTTGGTTCTTTCATCAGTTGAAAATGTATACAAATTTATTACGCTGGCTGTCCTTCTCAGGATCTCAAACGATCTCATCAAAGAATATATATACTTAATAACGTGTTATTGCAATATTAGGGGCTGTTCAAAAATCACGTCATCATCCAACCATCATAATTCAAATGACCCCCCCCCCCCCCCCCCCCCCCCACCAAATAATCCGTTTTTGGCAACAGTTTATACAAACACGAATTTCATTTCTTTTTTTACTCATTGGAGCACTTTTTAAAGATTGCGAAAGATGATGTCATCTTGGGAATGACCCCCCACCCCTCCTTCGTCATGCTACCATCATCCGATATCCAGACCCCCAAATTTGAAATGACGTAATTTATGAATAGCCCCTTATCAGATTTCCGTGTGCATAAGCCTGGCCATTTTAACACGTGGATTATCGCGCAGGTAACCGATTCTACCTCTTTTTATATATTATATCCTTGGGTACATTAGAAACACTTACCATACAAATAATCGTGTACCCGCATGGGGTTGCCATGCCCGCGTCGTTCGAACAACGTCTCACTCATCGCTTATGATTTATAAACCTCTTGCTGCAGTATTATCTTCCAGTACTATGCATTTAATATCGGAGCGTATCTCGTGAACAATCAATAAACATGGTTTATCTGAAAGTTATCTGTCAAGTTGACTATTGAACGAACATGTTGGTTGCTTAGTTACCGGCAACGAGTATTAATTACTAAGTAGGTATATATACTAGAAGATGCCCGCAACCAAAGAGAATATAACCACTACCCGCAACTTCGGTAGCAGAGGAGAAAAAGTCATAACCGTTATTTTTCTTCAGCAAAGTCGGATAAAAGTATCCTATAGCGAGTGAGCTCCGCAAACTATTATTTAAGCTCGTATATAATTACGAAAATGTGCGAAGCCGACATGAAACGTTTTATAACGGAGAACTGCAATGTTTACAACTCGTAAACAATTTAGTAGGTTGGTGCTCTGTAAATATTTTGACACTTGATGTACGTATTTTACTTGAATTTTTCTTATAACCGTTTTTTGACAGCTGTCATCCCAGTACAATCGCAACGTACTGGGTTAATGGGATTTAACACTTAATAATAATTACGAGAAGACGTGGCAGTATGGCCTATGGTTTTAGCCTGTCCGAAAGGACGAATAGAAAAATAAATAAAGCAAAGTACTGGAATGACGGCTGTCAAATGACGTAAAAACTTTGTCATGGATCGGACACGAACTATTATCGTGACAGCCCGAACACGAATCTTCGCCTTCAAGTCTGGCCGTAGCATTATATAGCATGTAATTAATTCACCTCACTTTAGTCTGACGCGCTCGATTATTTCTAACGGTCAACTTTTTTTTTAACTATTCTGATTTGCTGTCCTCGACCGTTGGCCATATATAAAGGCGCATAATGGGTGGAGGTACTCAATAGAGTGCAAGGCATTTTATTCTTAACCGACTTCCAAAAAAGGAGGAGGTTATATGTTCGACTGTCTTTTTTAATGTATGTTCACTGATTACTCTGCCAATTGTGGACGGACTTTAAAAAATCTTTTTTTATTTGAAAGAATACACTCCTGGGGTGGTCCCATTGCCACCAAGTTGGGATCTGATGATGGGATCCCAGGGAAAACGAGGGTAATCCTCAAATTTTATAGGCACTTATAACGTTTTTCATATATTTCCTTAAGCTATTTAAGTATTTTCATACGGTAGTCATCATCTCATCATGCTGAGCTGATGACGGAAGGTACAACTCCTTAATGGTTAAGAGTTAAAATTCTTAAAAAAAAACGGCCAAGAGCATGTTGAACCATGCTCAATGTAGGGTTCCACAGCCGTTTACAAAAAAAATACGATATGAAAAAAAAAACACTAACAAAAGAGCGTATCTCCCCGGCACTTATGTCCTTTTGCTGAGAAGCACAGTTTTTTGGCAATAACTTAAAAACGGTATGTCCGATCATGTCGAAAACAATTTTCGTTGGAATACCCTTTAGAAAACAGAGTACAATGTACAATTTTTGCTACTTACGGAGCGAATATTTCGGAAAATATTCACTAAATAATTTTTTTTAGAAACCTCACTGTTTTTAGAATAACTGTCGAAATATGTGCCACACATTGATATTTGTATGTATGGAGTGCCCCCCCTAGAAACACATATAATTTTTATTTAACTATCAAACTAAGTAGCGGCTTACAGAAGACACCTATGCTCCAAATTTCAACAATATACATCTTATAGATTTTGAGTAAAATGCCTGTGACATACGGACGGACGCACGATCATGACGAAACTATAAGGGTTCCGTTTTTGCCATTTTGGCTACGGAACCCTAAAAAACATGTATAGGTAGGTACGTTAACTGTTAGTCATATTCTTTATAGTGTGTCCCTGGGGTAGTCTCTATATCACCAAGTTAGGATCTTATTATGGAATACCAGGGAAATCGAGAAAAACCCTCAAATATTATAGGCACTCACAATGTTTTGTATATATTATTCTAAAGTTATTCAATTGTTTTCGTCTAGTTGTCATCATTTCATGATGCTGAGCTGATGATAGAAGGTACACATGAATATGAACTAACCAACTTTTACATTTCTTACTTCCAAAGACTCGTGATGCGTGCAAAGGGCCTCCTTGATCTTCCCATTTCATCATCTTTTATATCACTACTAAAACCCATCACTAAAAAAAAAAACAAATCAAATAAAAAAAGAACCGACTTCAAAATAAACTAAAAAGCCATTTATGTACGGTACGGATCACATTTGAATCGCCTTTGGGAGGGATATGATTTAATTCTCCTCCGCGGACAGTTTGCTGTTTCTAGGTGCTAATAGTATTCTGTAGTATCTGGATCCAGGCGAGTGGAATATTATTTACTTAATTCGGACCATGTACTGTAGTTGGAATCGTATGAATTTTACCTTGCTCCATCGAAGGAAGTGGGTGAATAAAACAAAATGTATGAAATCAGAAAAAATATAATATTTCATAAATCTTCGCTTTACACAATACAGACGTACATAATAGCTGACACTCCTACTTACAAACAGTTACACATATTCTTATAAGACTTTCTTACAATAACGAACATCCTAACCCTTACATACAGCCAAGGAATTTAATTTATATACCATTTCGTAACTTGTCACAGTCAAAATCGATATGAAAGCCAATAGAGATTCCATATCAATGTCATAATGACAAGGTACGAAAGGTTGATTTAAACTTACACGATCTTCACTCATTTTCACAACACAACAAAACGGGGCTTATTCGCGTATAAATATGATTTATTTAATAACCTTTCGTTGGTAATTCATCGACGTTTCGGACGTCGCGTTACGTCCTACGAAGGTTCCTCCGAGACCATACTTATACGTGATTAGAAAGAAAGAAAGAAAACATATTTATTCAACGCCACCAACAAGAAATACAAATAACAAAAGCAATTGACGACGCTGAAAGGGGTCACCACTCAGCTTTATGCCGCGGCAAGCCGTGACGCTGATTTTCGGTGGTGCCCTGTAACTTAAAACTAATTTATGCTTAGACCTAGTGGGTGATATCACGAACGCCATTTTTACATCAAACATTAGTTTTAAAATTGTATTTTTATTATTATTTTAACTAATTTTTCTAGTTTGTCATTACTTATAAATCTATAAAAATAAAAAAACCATAAACAATGATTAAGCCCCGTTTTGATGTGTTTTGATAAGGTACGAAAGGGTACACAAATCAAATTCCTTGACCGTAAATATACGCGAAGTCGTGTTGGTTTGACCATTGGCCCGTTTCACAAAAGCTTGTTACTTGAATCACATATGGAAGTCTCTTTTACAAGCTTTTATTTAACTTGTACAGTACGATTACTTTGAGTTTACCACTGGCTTTTATTCCATTGGATATTCGACTTTAACACTAATAAAAAAGAGTTTCTATTACAAACAAACGACGTTTAGAGTGTGTAAGTGATATAAACTATTTTAGATTAGTATTAAAATCGAATATCCAATGAAATAAAAGCATATTTCAGTGGTAAACTCAAAGTAATCGTACTGTAATGTATGCTTGTTCGGGTGGAATCTTGAAGTTAAATTTGACCTACGTCGCGGTTTCTGATCGAGTTAAAATTTGGCATACTTATGTAAGTTCGCTGACAACACATTAGTATGGTACCATCGAGCTGATCTGATGATGGAGCCGGAAGGTGGTTATAGGGATTCTGTAATAAAATAATGCAATCCTACCGAGTTTGGGCTCTTTAGAATCATTTCGGTGAGTTGATGGATGTTCAAAGAAAAGTACACTCAGCAGTAAAAACTTGTCAGATTATTTTTTGACAGAAACTTATTACGACACGTTTGGCTCAGTGGGTTGCACAACGGCCTACGAAGCTGGCGGTCCCGGGTTCGAATCCCGGCCAGAGCAAGTGTTTATGTGTGATGAGCACGAATGTTTGTTCCGAGGTCTTGGGTGTTTTCTATATATTTAATTATTATAATTTATCTATATATTATGTATATCGTCGCCTAGTACCCACAGTACAAGCTTTGCTTAGTTCGGGACTAGCTCGATTTGTGGAAGAATGTCCCTGATAATTCAAGTTCAAGAGTTGCGAGCCCTGTGATAAACAGACAGCGGAAGCAAACGTGTCTTCGTAAATAGGTATAAGATTCTATAAAAAAAAAAACAGTTTTCCTACAAGCTTTTAAAATGCTAATAATCTAGGATATTGGCGACATACTGGCGAGATGGGCCCTTGGCAAATGGACCTTTATTGGATCGTTTAAAATTGTTTTAAGAGTGACTCAGGATACGTAACCACACGAGGTACAGGAAACAGTTTATTGACCCTTGAACATCCGTCATTACATCGAGACGCTTCCAAAGAGCCCAAACTCGGTAGAATTGCGTTATTTTATTACAGAGTTCTTATTGCCACCTTCCGACTCCATCATCAGATCAGCTCGATGATATCATAATATTGTGTTGTCACTTGTCACCGAAAATACAATGCTTGTATAACGGGGAGTGCTCCGAGGAATTGTTGTTACTGGTCCGTTACAACATAGTAGCATATGACCAGGTTACATATTTTGACTCAATCTCAGCTGGCTTAGTTCCAAAATACCTAAAAATCTCAAATAAATTTGTTTCCAATATAATATATTGTCATAATGACGTTTACATGTTACATCCGATATCCAAAATGTATAGTTTGTAAAAAGGACAATTTGTTCAAATGTCAAATCATCATTAAGACTGAAGGTTAAAACGCAATAGTTTCATAATTACCAAAATTCAAAGATACCTTTAACTGTCAGGCCCAAAGATCAAAATGACATTTTCTCATAATGCCTAAAATTTTGACTAGGTACATTAAAATTTGACCAGTTTTTTTAATGAAAAATATTTTTTTAGAAACTGAATGAAACCAGTAATTCGATTATTAGTTTAATAAGTCACGTGAAAATTTAACAATCACATGAAACAGTAATTCCGAAAATTAGACATTTTTCCATATAAATTGAAGTTTAGGTATTTTCAGCATTTGATGTTTTTGTTTTAACCTTGTGTTTATCAAGGTAATATAGGTAAGTTTAAGTGGGTTGAGTTGAAAATTAGTAAATACACGATAAAGTTATTTTGAATTATAGTTATATCCAGAGTATGGTATGTTAAGAAGTAGGTGTAAGTCATTTAAATTTTTAGACATTTTGAAACTAGTCTGTTTTGACAATGCGACGTAATAGGAACATGGTATTATGATATGTGGTTGAAGCGAACCGGTAACTAATTGTTCGGGTTGATCCCAGCTGCATCTTTCCGCCATCGTCCTACGCGACAATATTTCCACTCTCACCACTTAGATGGTTGGCAGTCCACAACTGTGCGTTTTTCTAGAAATTTCCTGCCTCGCACGACTGAACTGTGGAATAAATTGCGGCCTGCAGTATTTCCAGTCCGATGCGACCTTCAAGGCTTCAAGAAAAGAGCGTACTCCCACCTGAAAGGCCGGCAACGCACTTGTGACTCCTCCGATGATGCAAGTGTCTATGGGCGGTGGTGATCGCTTACCATCAGGCGATCCATCTGCTCGGTTGCCTCATATGTCATAAAAGAAAGGCGTAAATTGAATAAGTTGTGGTTTTCCAATGATTTGTAAAATGGTCGAATACGATTTATATTCACTAAATATTATTGTTATATTTTCTTTACTTATATATCATGTAGATATACATGTATTTATTTAGTTATATTTTTTATTCATATACATGCGTTTAGTTTAGTGTTTAATATAATTTGTACGTGGTGTTAGTTAGTCTATTATCTTCACTCACTTGCTCAAAGGTTTACTGGAAGAGATCCCTAATAGGGATAAATTCGCCTTTGTACTTATCTTTTAAGTTGATTGCCTTTGTAACTGGTTACTATGTACAATGAAGTGTTTTCTTACATACATTATTATGACATTAACATGATATTCCGATTGAGCTAAAATTTGATAATAAGCTAAAACTTACGATTCATAAGTATGCCAAATTTTAGCTCAATCGGAAATCGCGAAGTGGGTCAAATTTAAGTTGCAAGATTAAGTAGAAATTTCTAGTACTTTATAAAGTAATGCTTCACGCCTAAAAGGATAGAGTAGATAAAGCTTAATTTCACAACTTAGCTAGTTATACCTAATATTTTGTACATTATTTAAGGAAACCAGTACCCATTTTGTGATGGCAGTGATTTTTTCCGCTTGGTTATATAAAGTCTAATATTTCCCTTTTACGACAATCTAAAGACTATCGATTAATTTAGTCGTCCAGTGCGGTCGTTTAGGTTCAGTTTATCGACATTTCCAACTCGTCATATTTCCATCTTCTTCACATTCCCACCTCGTCCATATTATTACGAAGATAGGAAAGGGACAACTTTGAACAGGCATGATGACTGGGTATGAAAATCAAAATTCTAATTAGTCCTTGAGCTAGATAATAAAAAAAATATTGGACACGTATTTTTAACTTTTTCAAAATAATAAAAAAATACTCAGATAAATCGCATTAAGGTTTAGGAGTGCGGGCTCGTGACGTCACTCCTAAGTAAAATTTGTACTTAGGAGTGACGTCACGTGACATTTTGATTCAATGTATCTCCTTTATTCTTCGATTATGTTAAAAAATAAAAATACGTGTCTAATATTTTTTATTAATCTATGAAGGACTAATTATTAAAATTTAGTCATCATACCTCTTGATATGTCGCAGGGAAATAGCCAAAACAGAGAGCCTAAGGGATATGACCAAATGACGCAGGATGTTAAAATGGCGAATCAATTTTATCATTTATCTAGAAAAAGTCAGTCATTTGATTAAATCCCTGGATCAGTTTAGTGAAATGACGAAATCAGCCAAAAAAGGCAACTCGTTTTGTCATTTCACCAGATTTGTTTAGTGATTTGATAAATCCCTGAAACACGCCAGTGATTTGACGAAACGAGCTCGCAAAGTCAATTCGTTTTATCATTTCACTAGACAAGTTCAGTGATATTATAAAGTCTCTTAAGTCTCACGTTTAGTGATACAATAAAGATTGTATCATATCACTGAATGTCTAAGTATCATCGACAGCGACCTTAATCTGGACGGCTCTGACCTGACCTTAGGGTCGGACAACGAATGAGGAGATAAATAGGTAGAACAGCAGAATTTCCTTAAACGAACAGCGAATTTTAATCGAAGATCCATGAGGTGGTTTGTGCTGAAGTACGAGGCGATCATCAGTTAGGCGGCGGCTAGCATAGCATCAAGCTAGTGTAGGCCTGTAGGGCACCGGTAGCGACTTTGATCTGGTCGCTTTCGAGTCGACGGCTGCACTGTAGTGCCATCTCGCTCTGATCTAGGGTCGGACAACGTGTAAGGAGATAGAATGTGCAGACAGACAAGAGATTTAGTATATCTAATCGAACAACAAATTTTACTTTAAGTACCAGGCGGTCATAATTAGGCGGCGGCTAGCATAGCGTCTAGCTCGTGTAGGGCATCGGTGGCGACCTTGATCTGATCGCTTTGAACGCGACCGCTGCTCTGTAGTGCCGTCACGCTCTGGCGCAGAGCGTCCAGTCGCGCTTTCACGCGGTGCTTCTCTTCTGTTAGGAGTTTGTGCGCTTTATCACCTGTAAAAATAGGTAAATAAGAACATTTTTACTTTGATTTTGAGTGCAGATTTTCTTAAATACGTTCCGTATTTAAAAAAAAGGTTATTGGTGGTTAAAGATTACTAGGTTTCTTTTTAAAGTGACGTTTTCTGGGTTTTCGGGGTGGACATTTCGAAAAAAGCGATTTCCGCCATCTTCCGTCATTCTTCAAATCTTGGATAAAGACGTCATGGCTGTCGGTCGTTTTCTAAGTTTTCGGGGACGCAAATTTCTAAAATGACACCCATTTAGTGAGTTTAATTTAATACTATTTGTGCTCCACAAAACTAAGCGACTTTATTCAGCGTGCCCATCCATATCTTAACAACTCCTATTGGAATTGAAGTTAAAAATCTATTGGTGGTTTTTCTGAAGTACCAGGCAATCATAAACTTAGCGGTAGCTAGCATAATGTTAGCATATTATCAATATCGACTACTCGAAGTAGTGGATATGGATACGACCAGGATCACAGAAGATCATAAGTACTCACCCAGCCAGGGCAGATAGTCCCCCGCCCTTTCGGCACGGATGTCCAGGGTGAACCAGTCGTCCATGTCTTCCGAGTCCGATGATGGCATCACCTGTTGAAATAAAATATAGTGAAGAACAGAGATAGAGTGAGTTACACTGTCGCACGCCTGCCAGTACCACGCTAACATAAGCTAGACGGAGGCTACGCACGTCATACAGGCTGTCGGCTTCGAAGTGACTGTCCTCGTCGCTCTGCACTTCCCGGTCATCGGATGGGTTGTCCCTCACCTGACTGTACCAGGCTAAAATAAGCTAGACGGAGGATACGCATTTCATGCAGGCTGACGTCTTCGGAGTGACTGTCCTTGTCGCTCAGCACTTCCCAGCCGTCGGATGGTTGTCGCACACCTGACGGTACCAGGCTAACATAAGCTAGACGGAGGTTACTCACGTCATACAGGCTGTCGTCTTCGGAGTGGCTGTCTTCGTCACTCGGCACTTCCTCGTCCATCCGCTCTGGCCGCCGGATGGGTTGTTGCACGCC
Source organism: Hedya salicella (assembly GCA_905404275.2). Lineage (NCBI taxonomy): Eukaryota > Metazoa > Arthropoda > Insecta > Lepidoptera > Tortricidae > Hedya > Hedya salicella. The sequence continues at coordinate 48,047,520 of FR990097.1, read as the reverse complement.
TGACTCTACAGATGAATGGTCACCGACATCCTGGCAGTAATTAAGAAAAATACATTATTAAACAATTTTACAGAATGACAACCCTGTGATGCCCTTTTAGCAATGATGTTACCAGGGTTGCATAAATACCAAGAAGTTACTCACGTCGTCTAATTAAAATCGTTGTCCTTCAAAAACTGCTTCGAGTTTCCCAAAGCTTCGAATAGTATCAGCCCTCTCACTCTTTTATTATGATAAATTTGAACGACAAGGATGACGCGATTAAGAATAAACACACTCTGATCGGCACCTTCACCAGTGATGGTTACGGTCGACCAAGAAATTGGACTACCAAAAGTGTAACACAAGAAGTAGAGTTGAAAGTGGTAGACTATTTTTTTTGCTAACCGTACCAGAATCGCATAAATTCAGAGAAGTTACTCGCATCGTCTTAATCAAAATGGCTCTTCATTTCCAAAGTTTCGAATAGAGCCGTTCTCTCACTCTCACTGTCTAATACTGCTATTAGCAGTGATGGTACCAGGATTGCATAAATTCCAAGAGGTCACTCACGTCGTCCAGATCAAAATCATCGTCCTCCAAGTATTCCTCCTCGTTTATGATCTCCGGGTTCTCTTTGGTCTTGTCCTGTGGCTTCAGCAGGGATTTATTAGACTTGTTCGCGTTCTGCTTCACTGGCGTGGGTTTAGGTTTCTCTGTAAGCAACAAGGAATAAATAATTAAGAAACCCTGACACTAGAAAAAAAGGTGATGATGAAACGGCTAAACGAATTTTCATTAATCATAGCATTATTCACCCACCTCTGCAATGACGCTAACAGTAAAGCTGAAGGTCCTGGGTTAAAATCACTGTAAGGGCAAATATTTGTGTGACAAGATATGTTCCTGAGTCGTTGATGTTTTCTAAGTAAATATATCAATGAAATATATCTTCATCTAGTACCCATAACACAAGCCTTATTGAGCTTACCATGGGACTAGTTCGATTTGTGTAAAATTGTCCCGTAATATTTATTATTCTTCATTTTATTATATATATATATATATATACACACTCCAGAGCAAGAATATCGAATCACCCAAATTTAAATAACAGAAATCGTTTTTTTTTAATGATTTGACACTAGTTTTATTTATACTGCTTAAAACAATACAGGGGCCACTAAGAATTTTGATTGTAACGTGAAAATACATATTAGTCGGTAAAAAATATTTTAAAGTCTCCAGCTAAAGATGCATTTGTTTTTGTTTAGGCCAATAATCAATGAATTATATAGTCAATTGTTTTATTTATTCTAATTGAGATAAAATAAGTTTATTATAACCATAAAAACTGAACAGAAATTCTCCCCGCAAAAGTGGCCCCTATTTTGTTTTGAGTAGTATACATAATATGCTATTCTCCGGAATACTCAACTGTATCAGCAATGGACAACATTTCATTTTTTTTACCCCCTAATTTTATCGAACTATCTAACAGTATTTGCAAAATTACGAGGAATGTATTTTGTATTTTTATTTTATTGTTAGATTTAGCCACAGATTTTGATAAAACAAAACTACCTCATTCTATAAGGGCCTAAGCGCAATGTGAGGCAGAATAAATGTAGCGCCTTTACAAAATGCTTTTAGAAAAGTAAAAAATATATCGCATCTGTGCTTTTATTATGACAACTACTGACAAGTGTCATGACAACAACTTGAATCTTTATTGTTATTGAATCGGCGGCAGTTACAATTTTAATCTTTTAATCTCGATACGCCGCAGCCGACCGGTTGTAGTGACATTCGCGTTGTACAATCAACCTATTTAAATATAGGTTAACGTATTATAATATTTTATTAAGGTTTCAGTTTATTTTTAGGCAAGTGTTATTATAAAGCATTTTAATACGTTTTTATATCTTTAAGACTTGATTTATTAATGTTAATTTTATTATATTTCTTATAACCTAGGTTACGTAACGCTTTTACGTTACAACATGAAGGGTCGTTAATTATATTAAATAGACACTTGAAATTTAAGGAACGTAAGAAAATTGTATCCTTGTCTGTTGAACGGACTATAGAATTAAATGCAGTAGAATTAGAGCAATTTATTGTAGTTTGTGTGTATAGGCCGCCATTAAGTAATTTCGATGTTTTTGAAACTATTATGGAATATGTGCTTTTTAAGATATCGCGTACTCGTAAAAAATTACTTATTTGCGGCAATTTTAATGTAAATGTTTTGGAAGATTCAACACTAAGTATTATATTGTTGAATCTATTCAAATCTTTTCGTATAAGCCACGTATTTATGGAACCTACTAGGGTGACCGATACCAGCGCCACCTGTATTGATAACATTTTCACTGATATTTCTCCTTCTAAACAAAGTATAATCAGTAAATTAGAATCAGATCATTTAGGCCAATTAATGGACTTTGAGATATTAAGGGAAAATATAGTGAAAAAACAAATTACTTTTGTACCGGTAACCACAGACCGTGTGGAAAGAATGAAGCAAAATTTGTTTCAGGCGCTACCCGTTTTGTCTTCTGAAATGAGTCCTAATCACATGTATGATTCATCCATTCTTTTCTTTATTCATACAATATTTACTTCCAAATCGGTTGTGGCTGGTGGTGCACCAGTATTTAGCGAATGGGCTACTGCGGACTTACACAAACGTAGACAAGCACTGTATGCCATGTATGAGGAACGGCGGTTTAATACGAGTGATGAATTTAAAGAACATGTAAAGCAATATTCGAAACAATTCAAAATTGATTGTCATATTGCCAAACGTAATTATTTATCCCAGAATATCAAAACTAGTTCTAATATTATCAAAAGCACCTGGAAAGTGATTAGTGCGGAGACTGGTAGATCGAGGCACGCAATTAGTGATCTACAATTAAAAATTGATGGCAAAATTATAGATTCTAGTTTCGATGTAGCAACAGAATTTGAAAATTTCTTCACAGATATACCAGTATCCACAACAAAGTGTTTAAATTCATCACCTTCGTCTGCCGTTTTGTTGTTAAAAGAAAACGTCCCAGAATGTAGTAAGGACTTTTATTTTGAGCATGTCAGTCCTTCAGATGTAGTAAAGGCATTTAAATCAATTAATGTCAAAAAAACCAATGACCTATGGGGGGTCTCAGTCCATGCTGTCAAATCCCTAATAGAAGTCATAGCGCCTGACTTGGCAGATATATTCAATAACAGTGTTGACTGCGGTGAGTTTCCTGATCTGATGAAACATAGTAAAATAACTCCTTTATTTAAATCAGGTAGTACCTCTGACCCCACTAACTTTAGACCAATATCTGTTCTACCTACATTTAGTAAAAATTTGAAAAGCTAATTTTATATCAATTGTTAAAACATTTCAATTTGAACAATTTGATGCATAGTAAGCAATTCGGTTTTACGCGGGGTCTCTCGACATCCAACGCCGGAGTTGAGCTCGTAAAACACATTTTCGATGCCTGGGAGGAATCGCGAGATGCTTTAGGTATCTTCTGTGATTTATCTAAGGCCTTCAATTGCGTTAATCATGAGACATTGATCAGGAAGCTACACCACTACGGAGTTAAAGGATCAGCACTAAATTTATTAGAGTCTTATTTAAATGGTAGAATACAAAGGGTTGACGTTAATGGAAAACGTTCACCGGGGTCATTAGTCTCTAGGGTGTGCCGCAGGGATCAATATTGGGACCTTTCCTGTTCCTTATCTATATAAACGACTTGCCACACCTCGTAAAGACCCACCATGAGATAGTTTTGTTTGCAGATGATACGTCTCTAATTTTCATAGTCGTACGAAATCAACGATCCTACAATGACGTAAACAATGCTATCTGTGAAGTAGTAAATTGGTTTAATGTAAATAATTTATTGTTGAATGAGAAAAAGACTAAATGTATTAAGTTTGTCACGAGTAACGTAAAACACGAGCAAGCAAGTGTTATGGTTAAAGGTGAGGAACTGGAACTAGTTAATAGTACAGTCTTTCTCGGTATAACATTAGATTCTAAGCTCCAATGGGGTCCCCATATTGCTAATCTCTCGAATAGACTGAGTTCTGCAGCTTTTGCAGTAAGTAAGATTCGTCAATTAACAGACGTGATAACGGCTCGATTAGTGTATTTCAGTTATTTCCACAGTATTATGTCGTATGGCATCTTTATGGGGCAGTGCTTCCGACATTAATACTATATTTGTTCTGCAGAAGCGGGCTGTTCGTGCGATATATAAAATGAACCATAGAGACGCGCTTAGAGATAAGATTAAGGACATTAATATAATGACAGTGCATTGTCAATACATTTATGAGAATATTATGTATGTTCATAAAAATATTACCCACTTTAAGAAGAACTGTGATATACATAATATTAATACTAGAAATAAGCATAAGCTCGCAGTGCCTGCTACTAGGCTCCATGAAATAAGGAGATCATTCATGGGTAACTGTGTGAGATTTTATAATAAACTTCCTAGCAGCATAACTGAGTTGTCTATTGGTAAATTCAAAAATATTGTGAAACGAAAATTATTTTCTAAAGCTTATTATAGCACACAAGACTACATGAATGATGAAGCCGCGTGGGATTAATGTAAATTATAGCGTCATGTAGGTATATGAATAATTATTTTAACGAATACCTAAGGTATTATTATTATTTTAATGTTAATTGTTTTATATACTCTGACATTTAGAATTTTATTCTAGACACATTCTAGATTATTTATTTTTTATTTTCAATACTTTTGGGATTTACCTTATTGATTATTTTAATTTTTAAAATGATGATTTTATCAATAACATTATACTTAAGTTAAATGATCAGATCAGGTTTTCTGGGTTTCCCTAATCCTTGCAGCAAATACTGGATCATATTGTATATCTCCCAGCAAACATTCACTCTCATGTAACTGACATTTCGAAAGTGCTTGTAACTAGTCCTACTTGAATAAAGAATATTTTGATTGATTGATTGAAACGTCACGATAAACCGGCTTGTGATTAAAACAAGAAGCTGATAGTAAGTAATTAAGGAAAAGGTAACATTTTTTATTTCTTCTTTAATATTTTGAGTTTTATCATAGTATTTGGCAAGCCAAGTACCTACTATGATGAAAGGACTCAAAATATTTAAATTTCAGTTTAGTCAGAGGATGAATTGGTTCGTGGTTAGTTACTTTTCGATTCTATGTGATGGAGTTAAAAAGTTAGGTTCTAAAGTGACGAAACCTTTTCATTTCGTGACTGTAAGTACGGTTACGTTTGAAATGAAAGTATTAAAAAATTAAACATTTTAATTACATATTTTGTACACTTCAACGTTTATCGAAAATATATGTTTTCCAAAATAACTCTGCTCTTGTTAATAGGGTTTAATTAACTTGTTATCAATCAAAGGCCTCCTAGTCTTTTACAGACTATTGAAACAGTGTCATCTCGAAAAACAACGTTTTTCGTGGCTATGTAAACCAATACGGGAACGGCACACGCGTTCACAGGCTTGACAGATGTAAGAATGGCCTGTGCGCGGTGAACCAGTGCCGGGCCGATATCTTTTGGCACGTTTGGTTGCGAGTGTTTTGAACCATGCCTCATCCAAAATCTTGCGGCCACCCAAAACCAGTTTGCGCCATTTGTCCCTATCTACTGCACACTCCTCCCAGTTGTGGACACGGATGTCAAACGCTTGCATGTTCCGCTTGGCACAATCTTTATAACGCAGCATTGGGTGACCGATGCTTCTTTTGGCGTTAGCTACAGCACCGAGCATAACACGCCGCGGCAAACGTAATGGGTGCATGCGATGCACATGGCCTAACGAATGGAGTCGCTTCTGTTTCAGCAGTGCAAAGAAGCTAACTTGTTATAATACAGCCAATATTTGTAGTATACTTGTTCGTTTCGAACATTGGGTCAGCTACACAAAACAATACCTTTTTACGACCTGTAGCATGCATTTGAATTTGAGTCTGGGATTTTAATTTATGTGGAATTTTGTTGTCCTTGATATAATTGCTCCTGGACTTCATGCTCGCTTAATTGATGGTTGCAATCACAGAATACAATTTAGAATTCATTCTGTGTTCCGGCGTAACTTTGCATCTCACAAAACAAACAGAACCGTCCCTCTTTACCTCTACATAGCTTATGGCTGAGTCTACATATGAATAGCGGGAAGACATCAGGATTTTGGCTCCCAAATTTCTGCCACTTTATCGCATGTATTCTAACAACATTATATTGTTGACTTGCGGCAGATTGATTGAGATCCTTCAGTAATTTTCATTCTGCATACGGAGTAATTTTATTGACAAAAGAAATTAAGACTCAAACGTAGAAAGCAATAACATGTCAGGACAATGCCATATTATGTCATACACTGTCACAATTTTTCTTAATAATTCTCAAAAAATAAAGCCGTGAAATTTAATTTGTTCAGCCTCACTTACATCATTTGCTAAAAAAACATTTTTTCAAAAATGTATGGTCCTAAAATTCCAAAAATAATGTTAATGTGTTCAGAGAGCCCAGATTTATCCGTGATATTTCAATTCTAGTCAATTTTAAAAAAATGAAATGTTGTCCATTTCCGTGATCCTACCATAAACATATCAACATTGAAAAATTGCGATTTTTGCAATAACGCGCTCCGGTAACGTTTTTATTTTTCATAGGTTTTTACGAGTCCGATTTAGACCTATAAACGTTATTTTTTTAAGTGTTATTATTGCAGTTAAGATGTAAAATTAAATAAAGACATGACGGGACTGAAAAACTTTGGAACCCCGCACTATTGTAAGAAGTATAACGGTATTTTACCGACCCGCAATTTTTGCGCTTGACTGTTTAATATATAAATACATACATTTAATTTCAGCCACAAAGGTGAAAGGACCAGTTAAACTATTAACGAATTATGGAAGGGAGAGATAAAGTTCCTTAACCTTTTGAGCGCCCAGCAGCGAAATAATACGACTATGATTGTAAAACAAGGTATTGATATGATATTCGGAGTTCATGAACCTTGAAATTTGGTCGGCGTCATGGTACGAATTTTCGATGCCGTGATTTGCCGACTGTGGCTGACAAAAGGTTAACGGGAGCTTTGAAAGAAGTAGGAGATTTAGCGCGCCTTACACACACTAGTAAAGAGTTTCCGAACACCTCATCGATGCTTTCAACATAATGTACAGTCGCGGAATGAAAAGGCCGACCAGTTTTCAAACAAAGTCATTTACGCGTTGCAAGTACATGTGACCTTTTTCAACTGTGTAACACACGAGAGTGCAGCATTGCAAATTATGTTTAACTGTTTGTCAAAAAAGTTCAATTTTGCTTAGGCGAACTTTCATTGAGTATTAATGATTGAACTAAAACCTTTTATTAGATTGATCTTGCCATTACGCTATGTCAAGTTTGATAAGTGTAATGATTACCTACATCTTCGCTTATAATGATTAAAACTATTAAATGTGAATAACAGTTCCTGTCAATGTAAGTAAATCTTTCTTGTATTCGTGTTAATATTTTACAATGCCGAGAAATTTAAATATTCATGAAAGAGCAGCTATTATTGATCAACACGAAGATGGCTACAGTATTAGTCAAATATCACGAAACCTAATTTAAACATGTATACTGTGAAATGTCATTCATTATGACGGAATGTATGTCAAACCAACTCGGTTGATAAAGCAGTTACTGGTAACTTATACTGAGCAAGCAAAAACAGATCTTAAGGTGGTCATCCTTTTCATTCCGCGACTGTACATAAACCAGGGTTTATATACATTATGTTTTATGCTTGCTATGTTTTATTACATGACTGCAAATAAAATGAATGAGGGTTTTATAAGATGGAAATATCACCAGTTGGCGCCCCCATGACGTAAGGTCTAACTGACAAGAAGTGTCAACATCCACCAATCACAGCACAAGATTTTGACACTTCTTGTCAATAGGGATGTTGACAATTTTTTTCTGTGGTACCTACGTTATAAAACGACTTCTCAGTAATTGATACATTAGTGACAAAACTACTTCCATAAAAACTCACCGAAACATAACAAAGTTAAAATCTCATTTTTGGACTTTCCCAAAAACGCTCCATACAAGAGCCTAGGTAAGTGTGACGTCACACCTTGCTTCCTTGTATGGGGAAATTAAGAATTTTGTTCTGCAGCTATGTTAAAACTTAAGTTTATCGATACCGCTTGACAACAAAAGTTACTATACATTTCATGGGTTATTCAATGGTATTATTAGTTATTCATGTTTTCATACTTTAAAAATTGACTTTCCGACCCAACTTTAAAGGCTCATAAAACAAGCTACACGTAAGGTGTCGAACACAATTTTTTTTAAGGATTTCTATCATAGAAACTACCATTTCGCACCAAAATTTTATTTTCATTTGAGTACAGTCAACATCCCAATTAGACCTTACGTCACGGTGGCGCCAACTGGGAGATATTACAATTTTAGAAAACCCTCATTGAATTGACTTTGGACGAAACATGTGTATACCACTTACCAGTCTTAACGTTACTAATGAAAGGCCGCGATTTCTGCGCTCGCGCGGCGGGGCGCTTGGTAGTGAACATTTTCTTCACTGTGCTTACGTCGTCGTCGGACTGAAATGAAACGGTGAATAGACATCCTCTGGACGTTCGACTTGCCACTCATTTATTTATTTATTATTCAATTTATTTACACGGTATTACAGCGAACCAATTCACCGTGAAACCAGATTACTTAATTAACAACTATACAATTAATTGACAACAATTATAAGCACTTTCATTGTAACCCTAACCCTAACCACAGGACTTCACGTCTCGCCACGCCATTTATACATAGAGCATTTAACTAGTAGAGATAGCATACAGATGTATTCCTTCAATTAAAGTACATAAGAAGGATCAGGTCAATAAATATGATAAATTATTAGTGTGTGCTTTTAGTTCATGTTTTTAGGGTTCCGTACCAAAAAGGTAAAATAATGAAAAAAACAAAAAACCCGACTGGCTGCGTAAAAAACTAAAAAGAAACAAACAAGTCTAGTACCCTAGAACTTTGTTAAGTTATAATGGAAATCTTTCATGATTCATGATCGATACTCACAATATAACAAATAATAAATTCTAATATGGAACATAGCGATTTTAAACAGTCGGGACCCATTGTTGGGAAGATTTGCGTCGATCTAGATTTCTTATGGGTCCCGACTGTTCAAAATCGCTATGTTCCATATTAGAATTTATTATTTGTTATATTGTGAGTATCGATCATGAATCATGAAAGATTTCCATTATAACTTAACAAATTTCTAGGGTACTGGATTTGTTTGTTTCTTTTTAGTTTTTTACGCAGTCGGGTTTTTTGTTTTTTTGATTATTATTTTTTATTTTATACTTTTTTGTTAAAATTATAAAAGTCAGTCAATTTCGCAATCTTTATCGTGGGGGTTATTGAGAAGCTTGCACAGATTTTTTAGAATACGATTAAATGAAAATTTAGTGAGAACGGCTTGCTAACCAACTTTAAATCGTTATAGTTCCTGACTGGTAATTCAAAATTAAAAATGAATAAAGAAACCTAATAATTATTTTCAAATCCCTATTCATTGAAACCCCACTCGATAAAGTACGTCGATTTTCATTTTTTTCTTTTTCACAATATGGCGTCTCATTATCGCCATTTTGAGTTTTCATCATTTTCATATCTTTAGTGCCATTTGGACAGTTAAGACAAATCGATTGACGTAAGAATCATTAAAATCGGTCCACGCGTTGGGTCTCTAGAGTGCCAGATAGGAACAAACATACATACATACATACATACATACATACATACATACGTACATACATAGACTGATAAACACATTAGGTACCACTCCTTTGCGTCGCGCAGTCGGGTAAAAAGGAGCCCTTATGGTGCGACTCTGTCTGAAAGGGCTTGATCTGCACATTTTTTTTTTATTGTGATCAAATTTAGTTTTATTAAGAAATGTATGGAAAAAATACCATCCCCCCAAACTAAAATTTTCTTGAATTATATAATTGAATATTAATATTACAGGAAAATTATAACCATATATCTGTCTGTGTTACTTTTTTCTTAATCACCAAATAACATTTTTAAACAACCCTGTTTGGTTAAGTTTGCCCCTCATTTGTATGTGACGCCATAGATACCAGATACCACCTTAACTCAACCGGCCAGTTAAGTCGGAATAAGTAAAAGTTTGTACGGAACCCTCTGCGTGCGAGTCAGGCATGTACTTGACCGATTGTTTTTTTATTGTGTTTCTCTGTATAAATAGGTATAATACGGTTGTGTGCTGGACGTGTTTACCTCGCCTGCTGCTATGATTGCATGTACTGATGTGCAAATTGCGGAAACTTTCCAAAATGCTTAAAAAAGGTCTTAAGTACAGTGTTAACTTTAATGTTTATAAGACCTTTTTAAGCATTTTTTTATATATAAAAGGTCTTAAGTCTAGTGTTAACTTACCTGTTTAAAAGACCTTTTTTGAGCATTTTGGAAAGTTTCCGCAACTTGCACATCAGTAATTGCATGATAAATTTGATGGATAATGACACGGCTGTCATCTTCAGTCGTTAAATGATCTACGCATTTGAGAAGACCATCAAATGTCATGGCATAAAACCGCATTTCAAAGCAATAGGTTACTTAAAGCCGATTTAACCAACAATCAATTTACAAGAGTGGCTAACCCAGTAGAACTTTAACCAAACGATTTACTCGATAGTTAACTTCATTTTCATTTCACCACGCTAGTCTACGGATAACACACACTCGCATAGTTACTAAAGGTACACGCACACTTTAGAAACGCCACGCGACGCGACAAGACGCGATCGTCGCGTCGGGTGTTCATAATGTGATTCTGGTCATAGAAAATAATACGATTCAATTCGACTCAACACGCGTCGCGTTTTGTCGCGTCGCGTGGCGTTTCAAAGGTTCGTTTCCGGCTTTATATTTCGTTTTTTTTTAACATTAGTAAGAAGGTAAACAATCTTGACGTCTTTTTATTGAAAAGCACTTTCGACAAATAAGTCACAGCAAATATGTAACAATTATATGGCAAGGATGGTAATTAACATTATTTTGGTTTCATAAGTATTAGTTAATATTTTTTTAAAGCGTTTTTCAATAAAAAGACACGTCAAGATTGTTTACCCTTTTTCTAATGCTAAAAAAACGAACTATTGTTACGTTTAACGAATGAATTGAATGTACTCGTAATGCACCCAAGTAAGATAGACAGTTTGTCCCATGCTTGAGCAATGGTGCTGCGAAATTTTAAATTTGTTCGGGTTTATACATACATCAATTCTGAAATAAGAATGGAATTCACTTGACAATGACAATACTAATCTACGTCTAACAGTTTACTCAGCCGAAATTGGCGGTGTAAGATTTTTCTCTAGTTTAGAGATTTCATCCTTAGGTTAATTATTGGTGAAAAGTTAAACGAGTGTACTCACGAGTAATTAATCATTTATTATTGGAATAAAACTTATGTTACGTTATATTTTCTTCTGTTTCCGCGATTATTAGTCATTGAAATAAAACAATATATATATTACGTTAGTGAAATCGACCCTTAATAAAGTAAGAAATTGAAGTAGGTAAAAAATAAGCGGATTTATTATTAAAAAAATAGTTATTGCCGCACCACCACGTCTGAAAATACGAATACGATATTGAACATTTCTTCAATAATATATATACATATTTTTAGAACTGATCGTACATCCATATTTCACGATAACCTTCAATGCAATATACTAACGAATACGTAATGAAAGAGCATAATAAAAAAAAAGATTACTAATACGTTTTCATTAAAAAGAAAACGTCAATAATCTTCTTGACACAAGCGGTAAAAATGTGACGTTCCGTGCGCGCCAATTTAGAAAACATTCTTCTTTTTATTTTTATTTTCTTTAATTACGAATTGCGTGCTTAACTGCTAACGATGCGCCTTAAACTTTAATGTTATATATTTAATGTTTTATTTAAAACTATCGACTAAGGTCATGACAACAGCAATATTGTACAAAAGCGGAAAAAAATATCATTCAGTACGCTCTGTTAGTATCTAATCTACGCTATAGAAGTTTATTAACACAACACAACAAAATGGGCTTAATCGTGTATAAATATAACTAACTAACTTGACTGGCTCAGCCACCCAGAGTGAGTCTTGGTCTCCAAATAAAAGTCTCCATATGCCCAGCCCAGCGATACCGGGACGATCGATCGACCGACCGCTAGGTCACCCCAAGAAGGTCACAGAGCTGGAAAAGGAGGTCAGTGGGATGCGCTGGGACATCATAGGGCTATCTGAAGTCCGAAGAGAGGGGGAGGACACAATAGACCTGAAATACGGCAACCTGCTGTACGACCGGGAGGGTGACCAGCAGTCCCAGGGTGGTATCGGGTTTATCGTCCACAAGTCTCTCGTTAACAACATAGTCACAATTTCGAGTGTGTCGAGCAGGGTTGCGAACCTGATACTCAAAAGTATCTAAAAGACATTCGTTGAAGGTCATACAGGTTTACGCACCGACCTCGACTCACCCGGATGAGGAGGTGGAGGCCATGTATGAGGACATCAGTAGGGCCATACATGCTTCCAAATCGCACTTCACTGTTGTTATGGGAGACTTCAACGCAAAGCTGGGGAAGAGAGGCAATAACGAGCTGAGAGTGGGGCAAGTTGGATGTGGGCAACGGAACCTAAGGAGCCAAAGGCTGGCCGAATTTCTGGAGGAGGGACTCTTCATGATGAATTCCTTCTTCAAAAAGCCGCCTCACAGAAAATGGACCTGGATGAGTCCAGTCGTTTCCACGAGAAATGAGATAGACTTCATTTTGTCCACAATGACACAAATATTCTGTAATATATGTAAATGTAAGTAGACTTAAGTTCATACTTCTCATTGTGTGGGTGCTTGGACAGTCTGGAATAAACAGTCGAACCTTTACGCCATATTTCTATACGTCATCCCTATAGTGCCTCCCGTTACCCGTAATTCAATGATGTCTCAGTGATTAATATGATGAAAACCGGTAGCGATCACCGAATGGTGAGAGGTACATTGAATATGAAAGTCCGCCTAGAAAGGTCTCGCCTAATAAAGTCTACGCTCCGACCACATACAAAACCCCGAAGACTTTCAGCTGGAGTTAACAAATCGCTTCGCTTGCATGGATAATTGCGTTTACGTGGACGATATAAATAACAGGTTGAACAGAAACTGTCCACGAGGTGGGGAAGAAATTCTTCAGACCCCGCCGCAAAGATAGACCCTAAAAACTATTCGATCGAACTCTCAACCTCATAGCTGAACGACGCTCAATGACGCTGCAGACTTCTGCAGACGCTGAAGCATACAGGCAGCTCAATAGACAGATCGATCGGTCCATGTGGCACGATATTGGTATCTTTAATACTAACCATATTAAAGAAACGATAGAGCGGAACAAGGGCTCCAAAGTGTTTGCAAGGGAGCTGTCTATTGGGCAAAGCCTGCTGACGAAGCTGAAGACAGAAGACGGCAGTGTAGTGTCAACGAAGCCAGAGGTGTTGAGAGAGATCGAGAGGTTCTATGGGCAGTTATATACCTCGGCTGCCAAACCAGTTCATAACCTGGCCCAAGACCCGAGAGCCAAGCTTACCCGACACTATACCGAAGGTATCCCGGACATCAGCCTGTACGAGATTAGGATGGCCCTAAAACAGCTCAAGAATAACAAGTCGCCGGGTGATGACGGAGTCACTTCAGAGCTTCTAAAATCGGGTGGAACACCGGTAAGGTCCTTCAGAAGCTCTTCAACACCGTGGTGCTCGAAGGCATCACGCCGGCGGCATGGAACGAGAGTGTGGTGGTGCTATTATTCAAGAAAGGTGATAAAACGTTGCTCAAGAATTATAGATCCATTTCCCTTCGGAACTATATTTACAAGCTGTTTTCCAGGGTCATCACGACTCGCCTCTCAAGCAGGTTTGATGAATTCCAGCCTCCCGAACAAGCCGGGTTTCGAAAAGGCTTCAGTACCATAGACCGCATACAAACGCTGCGGCAGGTTATACAGAAAACCGAGGAGTATAATCTGCCACTTTGCTTAGCGTTTGTGGACTATGAGAAGGCCTTTGATTCCGTAGAGACATGGACAGTACTGCAGTCGCTCCAGCGATGCTGAACTGACTATCGGTATATCGAGGTGCTGAGGAGTGTGTACAACAACGCCAGTATGCCGGTCCAAGTACAAGACGTTTACGGAGGCGATTCCGTTGCGGACAGGTGTGAGACAAGTAGATGTAGTATCCCCGAAGCTCTTCACCAACGTAATGAAAGACGCCTTCAAGCTCTTGGAATGACAAGGATTCGGCATCAGCGTTAAAGGCGAGTACATCACGCACCTTCGGTTTGCCGACGACATCGTGGTCATGGCAGAGACGCTGGAGGATCTCGGTATGATGCTCGAAGATCTCATTAGAGTATCCCTATAGAGTATCCCAACTGGTGGGCCTTAAGATGAACATGGATAAGACGAAGATCATATCGAATGTCCATGTAGCGCCCACTTCAGTATTGGTAGGTAACTCGGTCCTCGAAATTGTCGACGAATACGTCTATATAGGACAAACAATCCAGTTAGGCAGGTCCAACTTCGAGAAAGAAATCAATGGACGGATTCAACTCGGATGGGCAGCATTTGGAAAACTGCGAAGTGTCTTCTCGTCCAGGATACCACGGTGCTTGATGACGAAAATCTTCAATCAGTGCGTATTACCGGTGATGACCTAAGGAGCCGAGACGTGGTCTCTGACTGGGCCTCTTAAGGAAGCTCAGAGTCACTCAGCGAGCTATGGAAAGGGCTATGCTCGGGATCTCTCTACGAGATCGAATCAGGAATGAGGAGATTCGTAGACGAACCAAGATCACCGACATAGCAAACAGGGTAAGCAAACTGATGTGGCAATGGGCAGGGCACATAGTTCGAAGAACCGATGGCTGTTGGGGCAGAAAGGTTCTCGAGTGCAGACCGCGTACCGGCAAGCGCAGCGTGGGAAGGCCACCCGCAAGGTGGTCGGACGACTTGGTTAGGGTTACCGGGACTAGCTGGATGCGGGATGCCTCTATCCGGCCCATGTGAAAATCTATTGAGGAGGCCTGTGTCAAGCAGTGGACGTCCTATGGCTGAAATGATGATGTTGAGATTACCATATTAAATAGAACATATTTATCCGCGATTAAGCCCCGTTTGGTTGTGCTCCGATAATGAGAGGAAATCGTGTAAGTTTAAATCAATGTGCTATAAAACTTGTCTGTACTTTTAGCGGCCGCGTAGGTCGGCGGCGGAGACTTGGCTGTCTCCACTACCGCGCCCGGCGCCAGCTGTTTGATACAATGGGCGGGCTCAAGGCGACTTCGTCCACATTCCTATATCGTCCAGTGCCTTAACTCGTCCACAATAGGATACTTGATTGATAGAGCAATCATTTCCTTTATATGAACTGTCAAAACGCTCAGAAAGCATGAAGTTTGAAAGGAAAGAGGTTTATGACGTCCTAACCTTTATGGTCAAGTAGTCAAACTTTAAAGGGTATTTTTTTTGTAAAATATAAGTTTGAGCCGAAATAACAAAACACCGGTCCATTATTTTTTTATGTTCTCCAACATAAAGTCAAGCCAGTAATTAACTAGCAATTTGCTTAGTTACTTGAAGTTAAAGGGTTTGGTCACTTTTTAGTACTTTGGAGGACAATGGACAACATTTCATTTTACCTCCTAATTTTATCGAACGATCTAATCATATTTGCAAAATCACGAGGTACATATTTTGTATTTTTCAATTATTTTTAGTTTTAGCCACTGATTTTAATAAAACTAAACTACCTCATTCTATAAGGGCCCAAGCGCAATTTGATGTAGAATATATTTAAAAAGTAAAAACTATGCTGCATCTGTGGGCTCATTGTGACAAGTGGCATAATTAGAGATGGCGAAATGCGTTACAATTAAATTTCAATCACCGTGACTCTCGTACCAGTTGTAAAAAAATCACTGTGATTTTGTTACCAACGACTAACCCTGACTTGCCATGTTAAAGTTACTTACAGTAATGTATTCAGATCAGTTTAACATTTTTACCTTGATTTTATCACACTTGTTGCTCACATAACCTACTTAAGTGATTTTGTAACGTGCTGTCGTGACCAGTCAGTTATACTTTTCTACACACAGTGATGTTTTTTATCGTGTCGCTATTATTATTGCCCGCCACTAGTTATGACACAAATGTAAACTGCCAATATGACAAGTTAACACTTTTTTCTAATTGCCAAAAAAAAAATCAAAGGAATTAACTTTGTCCCGCCTAACAGATCACCATTTGCTAAGAATATCCATTTTTACAATAATAACTGATCCGAAAATCACAAAAATAATATTAATGAGTTCATATAGCCCAAACCTATCCGTGATATTTCAATAGAGAACATGTATGAAATTTTTTCATCGCTTTTCTTAACAAAATATCAAAATACCGTAAATAGTATTCCAAAGAGTGCAATTAAAATCTAAATCGGCCAAGAAATACGCATGATATAGGTATTTTAAACTACTAATTAGAAAGCGATTTGACAGAGACGTCCGACATGTACTGTTACGTCACAGTCCACTACGGTCATATAAACACATTAAATTCTGTTTTGCTAGAAAGAGATAGAATGAAATGTTTGATAGCTTATATCTTGGTTATTTTTATAGTTATTCAAAAAAATATTTTTCTAGTCTGTTTCTTACATGAATGAGTTTTTAATAAAGCGCAAAGAATAAATTATGCATATACCCTATTGTCGACACTTTCAAAAAATTAAATGTTGTCCATTTCTCCGAATAGGATGAGTTTGATCCGGTAAAAAAATACGTGTTCGTTATTTTATACTACTCTCTAATATACATATATAAAAGAAAACAAATTGGAGCCCGACAGTTGGGTAACTTTCCTTGTCAGTTATGCTTTAGGAGATAAGAATGTGGATGCGTTAGGTTGGTATAGGAATGTCGACAAATCAGGACAGTGGACCATATTATGGCAATGAGGACAAGATAAGGCGACGAAATAGGTCTGTGGACGAAGTAACCTTGAGCCAATGGGCGCTTTTGAAATTATACGTCACCGACACTTGACTATCGTCACGATACATAATAAAGATATCGTGAACAATGTTTTGCCATCTGGAAATCTCGGATGCTACGACTATTAGGTTAAGTGTCAATGAGCTTAACGTATTAAATGGTGGACGTGTCTATAAATATGTGAAGTAATTAGTCAATGTCAAAAGTCAACTATTATAAATTTGAAAAGAAGAAAGATTGAAAACATCAAAGGTATTAAAAAAAAGTGATACTGACTATTAGAGGGTCACTGAATCGATTTTCTTTGTAGTTTTTATGTGTCGTTGTGGCTTCGTGACGCCAAAACGGCTAAACGGATTTCAATTATTTTTGGTACACGGCTAGCTGGACATTCACAGATGGTTATACGATAAAAAAAAGATGTTTATAATATTTTTTTCTACTCGTGAAGTATATAATCTGTGAATAAGAACTCCGCAAATCATACTAAGAAGGCATTTTAGATTGGACCATCACTCTATACTCTATGGTGTATATTATACGTCACTAAACTGTAATTAGCTTTTTAAGTGTCGTGCCTTATTTAGGCCACTCAGCAAGCTTCATGGCCTAAACGCGGTACTCGACTGAAAAAGCATACATTATATTTATTTATTTATTAAACGATTGCATAAAATACTATTATTGCTGGCATTATATTTATTTATTTATATAACGATTGCATAAAATACAATTATTGCTGGCATTATATTTATTTATTTATATAACGATTGCATAAAATACTATTATTGCCGGCATTATATTTATTTATTTATATAACGATTGCATAAAATACTATTATTGATGGCATTATATTTATTTATTTATATAACGATTGCATAAAATACTATTATCGCTGGCATTATATTTATTTATTTATATAACGATTGCATAAAATACTATTATTGCTGGCATTATATTTATTTATTTATATAACGATTGCATAAAATACTATTATTGCTGGCACCTTCTAGTTGATTAATAAAGTTTTATATTTATTTTATTTTATTTATCGTATGGCTTAAGTTCTCTACTTAGATTATTAAAATGTTAGATTTAAGATATGCATTAATGGACATAAACACGTTGAACATTTTAACACGATAGTTGATTGATACTTCGTATTTTGTCGCGTTTCCGAGTTTTCCCCGATGGTAATTCTTTATACATATCTGTAAATTTAGGTCCCCTGTTGTATCGTGATGATGATGTCGTGTCGTTCAACGATAAAATTTAAAAAGCGCACAATTAATGGCATAATCAAATAAGGTACTCTCTTCCCATGACTGACAGGTTACTTATAAGGGTTCCAAAAGGAAAAAACTGAACCCTTATAGGACGACTTTGTTGTCCGTCTGTCTGTCTGTTAAGACCCTGTTTCTCAGGAACGCGTAGAGGTATTAAGGTGAAATGAACATCAAATACTTATGTATGCGGTCCCTTGAAGCTGTAGAAAAATCAAGCTTCTAAGCCATCGCAATCCGAAAATAAAGTCAAAAGCCTCCATACAAATGGCAGTAGCAGTGTTGAAAACAGGTTTATGTTCCATACCGGTAAGAGCCGAACTTTGAGAGCCTAACCTATAATAAAGGTTACGCTCGCAAATTACCGCTCTGACTAACCGGTTAATATCTCGGAGCGCAAACAGGCAACGAAATCCACTAACCGGTTAGAAAGCGCTCACTCTGTGGATAACGTTCCCAAACCAATTCGTTCGAACGTAGGTTACGTTACATAATTTACCGGTTTGATCAAAATAAATACCAATTTCTTTGTAACCATGAAAAAATGCTCTTGGTTTCCTTTATAATAAATCACCGAAATGGGTGTCAATTTAATATTACTTTTAAGTTTGAAATGTTGTCGATTGGGTGGTTAATAACTGAGGTGCTACTCCGAGGGATGGCAAGTTCGTAACGTGCCATCCCTCTCGCTCTCATGTTAAGCTGTATTTGAGTGAACGAGATGGCGCCATACGAACTTCGTTTTTTGGGATTCGGAGTAGGCCCTTATTTCACAATCGGTACAAATGTCGGGTGACAATGACAATTTCACGTACATTGCGTGCCCAGTATAAAGCCAGAAGATGTATCTAACTTGCGGGGATCGCCAGGAACACAAAATTGTTCTTGTTACCTAACAATCGTCACGATTGTGAAATAGCGGCCTGAATGTTAAATTAGATAATTTTATTATTTTTTTCCGTTGTGTTAATAAATATTTGATTTAGTTTAAATTCGTTATGACATTACTACTATACTAGTACTCGCTCTCATTTGATATATCAAACGTCTACGAGTAGAGTATATGTATATATCATAATAGACTGTATTCAAATAAAAAATATTTTTTTATGAGAAAAGGCAGCTTCAATGATAGAAATCCTTATGGGCCTTTAAAGATGGGTAGGAAAGTCCATTTTCAAACTATGAAAATATTAATAACTAATAATACCATAGAATAGCCCATGAAATGTATGGTAGCTTTTGTTACAAAACCGTTTCGATAAACGCAAGTTTTAACATAGCTGCAGAACAAAGTTCTAATTTATCCCAATACAAAGTAGGAATGTGTCATATGTTCCTAGGCTTTAGTATGGATTGTTTTTTGTGAAAGTCCAAAAATGTAATTTTAGCTTTTTTGTATTTCGGGGAGATTTTATGACATTGAGTAGTTTTCACACTAATATTTTTATTACTGAGAGGTTGTTCTGTAACATATCACGGAGAACAGTTAACAAAGTTTTTCATATATCCTATTTTCTTGTTATTTGTAGAGGTTAGAACACGACATTTTGACCTAAGTGGCCAATAAGTGTAACAATCACTCAAATTAATTGTTTCACCAACGTGCCTGACCCTTATAAACCCTCGACTAAGAAAAAGGACGACAAAAAACAAGAAATATCTCCTCATGAAAACGTACAAGAGTATCAGAGCAAAAGAGAGGATCTCACAGTCAGAACGACCACATACATAAAAACAGGCCAAGTGCGTGTCGGACTCGCGCACCGAGGGTTCCGTACAAAATATACGCTACAAATGGTCGTATCTATGCAAATACAGTGTTTGCAGACCTCCTGACCAGTAATCGGATTTAGTGGCGGGAGCGCAAACCCACAAACGGGCATGCCATCCGCGGCCACTTTGGGGGCACAGGAACTGCCCAGTTGGGACGGGGTAGAGAGAGACGAGAGAAAGTGGGCGTAGGGGAGATTGCGAGACAGCGGGCTGAGCGACCCCATCCTCTCGATGGCTGCTGTGATCTCGTCGTCCGGATCAGAGAGCACGTGTCTAGGACGCCGGGTGTACCGGCCTCTTTCGAGACGGCTTCTGGGGAGTGGATCCTCTGAGTGATCGGGAATGGTCGGAAGGTAGTCGGCTGCCTTCCTAATTAGGGGGTTCCTACGGTGGGGAGCATTGTTGAAGAAGCGTCTGGACGCTTGTTTGAGAAAACCATACATGGTTGTAATTTCCATGTCCTGGTGGAGACTTAGGTTGGACACATACCATGGGGTATCTGCCATCCTATGCAAGAACCTATTCTGTATGACCTGAAGAGGCTTTAGCCTGGACTTAGGCACGTGAGCAAAGGCTACACTTGCATAAGTCATAACAGGACGGTAGCATGCACTGTAAATTGCATGCTGTCTTAAGTAGTGACCCTTATCATTTGCAAATGGAGGAGCGGGGGGAAAATAATTTACGTCGATCTTAAGAGTCCCCGGTAAGCTCGGTTCTCCATACAAACGTAGTTACGCTGTCATTTTAAAACGACTAGCTAGTTTGCTCTGAAACGTTGTACTTAGAATAAGTTAAGGTATATGCAGGCCTGTAATTACTTTATGTAGCTTCAGATACCATAGTAAAAAAATACAGCGAATTTAAGTTTTTCATACAAATCTTGTTTTTGCTGTATTTTGTTTGTTTTATAAACTGGAGCCATATAAACTAATTATAGGCCTATATACCCCATGTCATTGTTTATACAAAGTTTCGTTAGAATCCAACGTTTAGTTTTAAAATGAGATCGAAACTCCGTTTGTATGGAAAAGTGAAATTCGGCCGAGCTTGCTGGGGACTCTTATTTTTATTTTCTTTTGATAAAAAATCTAAATCTACGGCAACATTATTTTTTATGTAGTCTTGTTCAACGTCACCTGTCATAGAAAGAGAATACCTTGTTTTCAGTCAGCTGCCTCACTCTAACTCTAGCACTTACCATATCGCTGTCCCTGTCGCTCAGGTCCTCGGGCTCAGCTTTAATCGGCTGTTTTCGTATAATGGCGTTTTTGGCCATTTTCAACGTTGTAACTTTGGCGCCCTGAAAATATCAAAAACAGGACGGTCTTAAACATAGTGAGTTAAATAAATAACTATCCAGTTACTTCACCAACCAGCCAGTTCAACGGATTATATCGCGTATATTATCTCATTTTAGTTCCCGACGTTTCGGAAGCTTTTCAGCTTTCCATGGTCACGGGTTGACCAGCCAGTTATAGCTTGTCAAACGTCGGGAACTAAAATGTCGCTAAAGAGGAATCTCTTCCAGATAACCTTTGATTAGCGGAAATGACAGAATAGCTGAGAATGAGTAGGTGGTGAGATTAGATTATAAATAATACAAAAAATTATAAAAACAAACATACATACGTACAATACATACATAAGAGTATATATAAATAGATAAATATATGCAAAAGAAGAAAGAAACCATGATACAGTTGACATCAAACTGATTAGAAAACCAGCAGCATTATTAAAAACACCAAGTAAATCAAATTTCGTGCACAACCGACCCGCTGGCTCCACAGACAACCAGCGCCGTTGGCAGTGGTATACTTAACCACGCCAACAGCATTGCTGAGTGGAGACCATTTTAGGCTCACATCTCTCGTTTAGTTTAGCAAGCGAAACATGATATTAAAAATATGCGGCAAATTTGAAAACATCACGACATGGCAATACGGAATGCATAGAAACGAAGTAGGTTTTATAATTGACAGCTTTTTTAATATGTAAAATTGTTGCCATATAAAGAATTCTTTTTCAAGGTCAATATCATGTTTCTCTGGCCAAACTCTACATTGTATTGTTATGATGTGTTATCCTGAATAAAGCTTTATTTCATTATCTATACTATTATAAAGTTGTAAAAATGAAATATCTGTATATTGAAGATATTTTCAAAAAAATGAGTGTTATGGACTATTTGCAGGTTACTAAAATGAAAATTTTTTTTTTGGATTTTATGTATGTTTGTTTGTTTGTATGTGTCGTAGTGGCTTCGTCACGCAAAATCGGCTAAACGGATTTCAACTATTTTTGGTACACGGGTAGCTGGGTATCTCCAGATGGTTATAGGATACTTTTTACTCGACTACGCTGAAGAAAAAAGAGGGGTTATGACTTTTTCTCCTCCGCGAACGAAGTCGCGGGCGCCTTCTAGTATTCTATAAAGACGTTATGTCAATTGTAATGTATTGTTGTTCATCTTTGTTTTTATTTCTGTTTCTATTGTACGATAACATAGTTTTTAAATTAAAATATTACTAACATTATATGGGACAAGTTCCTGAAATAAATTATTTCATTGATTCTTTCATTTTCATTAATTACTCGTAACCGGTGCCAATTAATGAAAATTATTATAAATAAATAAATATAAATATTATACACAAATCACAGGACGGGTCAATTTTACACAAATCGAACTAGCCCCATGGTAAGCTCAATAAGGCTTGTGTTATGGGTGCTAGACGACGATATATTTAATAGATATATTATTTATATACATAGAAAACATCCAAGACCCAGGAACAAATATTTATGCTCATCACACAAATATTTGCCCGTACCGGGATTTGAACCCAGGACCTCAGCTTCGCAGGCAACGTTACTCCCACTGAGCCAAACCGGTCGTCATATTATATAATACCAATTGGTCCCTGACTGGAATAGAACCTCGTACTGACAAGTGGCCCCATTTTTATATTTTGTAACGGGGTCCTTGGTGAACTAGCTACGCTAATGTCTTTATCCTATCGCACACCACCGGTGCCGTACCTCGAACATGTACTCGTCCTCGCTGGAGCGTGCCTCACGCCTCGCCTTCTTCTCTCGCATTGAACTGAAAACTTTCTTCTTTTTCTTGTGGTCGTCTTCTCCCAACATACGCTGTAGCATAAACAATTAATATTTATAAGAGAAGCCCGGAAGTGTTAGAATTTAAAAAAAAAACCGGCCAGGTCCGGTATCGGACTCGCGCACCGAGGGTTCCGTACAAAATAAACGCTAAAAACGGCCTCATGTATGAAAATCCAGTATGTGTATCTTAGGATTGCGTGGACTTAGAAGGTTGATTGTTTGACAGCTTCAAGGGACCGCACCGCAGCCATAAGTACAGTAGTACCACGAATATAAGTTACATCGGCAATCTTCAGCCACGCCGACGAGTGCTAAAAAGTACCGAATGAAACCGAACGTGTGACCATTTCAATAAAGACCTTGTTGCACTATACGTACGGTACATATGCAATGACAAGTGAACTCGTGCTCTCGCTCATGGCGACTGACGCGGCGCCAGACAAAATGCCTGCCGGCGTCGCGCGCAAAATGTTGGCCAATGGGCGTTGAAGATTTTACCCGCGCAAACGCGCTACCTTATAATTGGTTGATCTGTTTTCAAAAAAATGCTTTCTGCGCAGGTACATCGTTGTTTCTTATATTTGTAGTACTACTATATTTGATGTTAATTTCAATTTGATACCACCAACCATCACCGAAAGAAGGGCCTTGACAGACAGACGGACGACAAAGTGATCATATAAGTGTTCCGTTTTTTTTGAGGTTAGACATGATAAATAATAAATAAATAAAAAATAAAATAAAATAATTTTATTTCAGACGGCGTCCATATTTATGTTAAAAATGTTAAATGACAGTAAAATAAAAATAATGTATTACATATTAAGTAAATGTCCATCTTTTGCATGCCACTTGCGAGCAAATTGTGCCGTGCTTAAAATGAATGTACCATCTCTATGTAACACAAGTTGAGTTTTAGTTTGCGAAAATAAAGAAGATGCAATTTATTTTTCAGTATTATTCCTGGGTAAAAAAATATTCTAATTAGTCTGTCGGTTAGATTATCAACAAATTATGGACACGTGTATTTCTTTTGTCAATCAAACAAAAAAAGACAAAGATAAAGCGCGTCAAAGTTTGGGAGGGGGCGCATGACGTCACGCCGTGCGTAAAGTCACGGGGAACTTTAAGAGGCTATATCTTCGGTTACCCCTGCTTTGGCATATTTTTTTTAGTCATAATTTTGCATGGCATAATCAATGTAGGCATAATTGACTTTTTGCATAAACTGTTTTGGCATAATCAAGGTTCGCATAGTTTGATAACGCAGATATTAATTTGTCATAATTTGTTTGCGCATATTTTTGTTTGTCCGAATCATGTCTACGCATAAAATTAATAGGCACATTTTTATCAGACCGAAAATTATTTGGTCATAATTTAGCAACTTATGTTTTTGTTAAATATACTTAATGTTAAAAATAAAACCATGTTATTTATATCTGCATACGTTTCATTTTCTTGTGTAATAGGTAATGTTAGCATTTTGCCGCTCCGCTCGCTTCGCTCGCTCCGCTATACATGGTCATAATACAAACCTAATCTAACCTAGTTTTCGGTTTTTGACCTATTTTGACGCTCCGCTTTAATAATAATAATTAAGTAGCAAGTAATAATTTAGCAACTTATGTTTTTGTTAAATATACTTAATGCTAAAAATAAAACCATGTTATTTATATCTTCATATGCTTCATTTTCTTGTGAAATAGGTAATGTTAGCATTATGCCGCTCCGCTATACATGGTCATAATACAAACCTAACCTAACATACAGTTTTCGGTTTTTGACCCATTTTGACGCTCCGCTAAATATGGTCATAATACAAACCTAACTTAACCTACAGTTTTCGGTTTTTGACCCATTTTGACGCTCCGCTTTTCTGCTAGCAAATCGTTTCTGCGAAGGACGCAATTCTTTGCGAGGGATGCAGTTCTAACCTAACTTAACCCGCTTTTAAAGTATGCCAAGATAGATTCGGACAATAGATAATATGCCAAGTACCATTATGCTAAACCAAATTATTCGTAAATATATTCGGCCTAAACAATAGTATGCGAATACAATTTCGGCCAAATACATTTTCGGTAAGTTAGAACTTATGCTGAATAAGGTTTCTGCCGCATTACCATTCGTCGAAAACTGAATATGCCAAGTCTGTTATGCTAAAACAGTTTCGGACAAACAAAAGTATGCGACATAGAGGGAACCCTATATCTTCATAATTTTTTCTTTAGTTGACAAAAGAAAAAATACGTGTCCAATATTTTCTGATAATCTAACTGGCGGACTAATTATATTTTTTTAGGACACAAGCCTATTGTAAAATTGAGCTTAAAAGGGTAAAGTAAGGAAAAAAGTGTATACTTTTTTTGATATTGCGAAGCCAAACACTGAATATATCTGCTCACCAGCAAATCATCTGTGTTGTGGCCATCATCATCACTGTGTTCCGAATGCTGTTCCGGCTCGCTGTCTTTGCCCTCCTTCTTTAAAAGATCATCGAATGCACTGTTCTGTGAATTGCAGAAAAAAAAATGGTAATCACATGACCAATAACAAATTTCAAGTTGACTTCTACACTATTATAAAGCTGTAAAAATGAAATCTCCAGATGGTTATAGGATACTTTTTACCCGTCTATGCTGAAGGAAAAAAAAGAGGAGTTATGACTTTATCTCCTGCGCGAACGAAGTCCAATTTTTTTTTCGATTCAGTGAACTTTAAATAGTCCGATTCTCTTTTTAACACGCTTTTATTAGGTCAACCTGTATGTAACTATGTAATGGAATCTAAGGTAACTAATTTAACCATCTTCCAAGGATCGTGAAAATTGGCAGCTGTATGTAGTTCTGATGACAATACAATGATATGGTACTGTCGAACTGATCTGATGATGGAGCCGGAAGATATGAACCGGAACTTCATGATGGAACATCGTATCATAGCTGTGTTTGGATTTATTAGAAGAGTCTTGTAAAGCGTGTTTTTCTATTGTTTTTTAAACTATTAATTTATTTTTTGAAAATATCTTCAATGTACAGCACAGACATATCAATTTTACAAATTTATTATTATCATTAATATTAAGCCTTCATTATTATCCATACTATTATAAAGTTGTCAAAATTAAATGTTTGTATGTGTCGTTGTGGCTTCATCACGCTAAATCGGCTTAACAGATTTCAACTATTTTTGGTACAGCTACCCAGCTGGCATCTCCAGATGGTTATAGGATACTTTTTACCCGAAAATGCTCAAGAAAATAAGAGGGGTTATGACTGTTTCTCTTCCGCGAACTAAGCCCAAAAAAATATTTCTCATACTTCAAATAGTACGATTCTCTTATTTCTATGAAAATATCTTCAATGTAAGGACATATCAATTTTACAACTTTATAAAAGTACAGATAAAAATAAAAATCAACTTAAGAGCTTACTAGCAAAAGGCCTTTTGGACATTAGGTACTTTTAAAAACTATTGCTATCGCATCGCCTCAAATCCCCCGTATTACAGTGCAAAAGGGACAACTGCAGCTCGGAATGATCAGACCAACAAAAAATTGTCGAAAACAGGGTTTGGCAGTCCCCTGTTTTCTCTTCCAAAACTGGACTGATGTTAGTTTTTCTTTCACATGTATTATAACGAGGGCTTCGGCTATGCTTCTATGTTTTCTGTTTTTCTTTTATATTCGTTAAATTTGTTTACTGAACGAGTGCTTATTGCATCGGATGGTGGCATTTTTTGCAGTTTTAGAGGGCCTCTAATTCTTTAAATAAACAAATTATTAAGGAAAATAAAACATAGGGGCATGGCACAAGTAAGTACCCATACTAATATTATAAATGCGAAAGTGTGTCTGTCTGTCTGTCTGTTACCTCTTCACGCTTAAACCGCTGAACCGATTTGGATGAAATTTGGTATGGAGATAGATTAAGTCCCGGGGAAGGACATGGGCTATTCTTATCCGCAAAAATACCCTTATCCACGATAAACGAATTAAAGGCGGACGAAGTCGCGGGCAGAATTATATTTATTGCTAGGCTAGTAGATTATATTTATAAAAAAAATTGGTCTAAGACAATTATCCAGGGAGGAAACGGGGGATTACGTTTGAATGGAGGAACGGCCACTAGTATATCCGCTTAAGAAATGTATGCGCGCGCATCGATCCAGAACCGCTGTATCTTTTTGATTTTTTTTTTGTTGTTTTTGTAAGTGTCTGGACAAGGTTTGTATGTAAGAAAATATATAAAAAAACTTACATGCAAAAGTGAAAATTTTGGTTTCGAAAATTTCCATATAAAAAGTGAGTGAGTGAACTGCAAAAATATATTTCAATACATGGTCCATAGAGTAAAGGGATGTTTGGATCTCATCTTCTTCCTTAGTTTGAAGCTACTAATTTAAATACCTTAGTGGTAGCCTCTATTCCCTCAAAATTATTCAGAGTATCCTCAATGTTCTGCTCCATCTTAACGCCAGCGTCGAAGGACTTCGAAGTCTCCTCCAGCTGCGGTAGCAAGTCCAAGCTCTGGGTCGGCTCTGCGGTGTCATTGGGCTCCGCTGGAGGCTCTTGGGATTCATGAGTTGTCTGAAAATTACATCAAAAATTATATCTAAAAGTATGTTGGTTCTTTTATATTTTTAAAAAGCCTATCATAAATAATTACCATAAATAATGACATGTACGTTTTTCATCTGTGACATTATTTCCATATGTATACTATTATGATTTTAATGTTCTTTGTACATACTTGACGATCATAATTTAAATTCATGTAAATTGACTGAAATGTATGATATTTTCTTCTGTTTCCGCGATTATTACTCATTGAAATAAAACAATTTAACGGATTATATCGCGTATACTATCTCATTTTACTTTCCCGACGTTTCAGAGGCTTTTCAGCTTTCCATGGTCACGGGTGGACTGAGAAAAGATGTATTTTCCTCTGTCAAAGTTACAATTTGTGCAAACTACCCATTTTTGAAAAACAAATAAAGGTGTACATACATGCCAGATGGGCCTAAGCTCAACGTGGCAACACATGTGCCAGAAGGGCTTAATTGTTTTATTTTAATAATTTACCAAGCAGCATTTCACAAATGAGGCGTACTAAGGAGAAAAAAAAACTCCCAGGCTACCTCATTACTAATTATAATATTTAAAAAAAAATAATATTTAAAAAAACAGAGACTATTAACCTACTTTTAAACAGATAATATATTTTACACCGTTCAGAAATTAGGGTTTTGCAGTCCTGTGTCTCGCTTGTTCCTTGATGAGATGTATTACAGGATCCCAAGCTGGTGGTAGTGACAATCCATCCTCTCTATTGAAATTAGGATGCTTTTTAATCTCAATAGCCTCGCGTAGCATTCTGGGAAAATATCTTTTTTCTTTGGCAAGGATAGAAGGTTTATCAAACTTAATTGATTGGTTTGGTTTGTCAATGACATGTTCACAGACTGCAGACCTATTACACCGACGGCGCTTGACATCTGCTATGTGCTCCTTCACCCGGGTTGATACTATGACTAAAATGTAGTTTGTATTGTAATTTATATTATGGTAAAGTAATCTAATCTATAACGTGTTCAGTAGTCTCCGACCGAAGTTTCGAAACGCCAAAACTTACCAACACATACTACTTTGAGGCTGGCTGAATATCATTTGTGAAAATTTTAAGTCATTATTCATACATATTTTTTTCAACTTTTATAAGTTAATTAATCTACTGTAATATCACATTTTTGAGACGCTTGTTGTTTACCATTTCTCATACTGTTTTAGATTTAAGTGCCTAATGTTATTTTCTTTTGATGTGCAATAAAGAGTATATTGTATTTTTGGACTTTTCCAAAAAATGCTCAATACTAATGCCTATGAATGGTAACATCAAAAAGTTTGCTCTGCAGCAATGCCAGCAATGTTAAAACTTGCGTTTATCGAAACAATTTCATAACAAAAGTGACCATAAATTTCATGGGTTATTTATGAAATGGTATTATTAGTTATTAATATTTTCATATTTTTAAAATGGACTTCCCCACCCAAGGCAAATAAGATAAGCTATACGTAAGGTATCAAACTCAAACAATTTTTTTCGTATTCCTATCATAAAAACCATTTCGGATCAAAATTTTATTTTTATTTGAGCCCAGTCAACAACCCAGCTACCAGCTAAAAAAAGACTAATTTTTGGGTTTCTTGATAACAAATTAACAAAATGAGTTTCGATTTATAATTTACTACTTGGAAATTTGAAATGCTGCATTATATAGTATAGATGATTCTATAACACATACATTTGCTGCCATATAGTCATCATCTGTAAGAACTCCTTCACTCAGCCACTCCTCCTGACCCTCCTGGCTCTCCATGGTCGAATCTAGGGATGATGGTTCCACCTGCAATACAGTACTTTTAAGGATATGCACAAAAAACAAATGATCAAAGCTCGGAAGCGTTCCAGTAACTACTAGTGTTATGCATTTGATGGATATAAAATTCTAAACAAATGGCAAATAGATTCAAGTGACCTCATACCAAATGAAGTTAACAACAGCAAAAGGAAAGTTATATTCTTCAATATTTCATAACTCGGAATGGAGGCCGAAATGTTTCTGAGCTTGAGTGGCGTGGCGTCCATATAAGGCAATAGGGAATATGCATGAATTTTTGTTTTTGCTTTATTAAAAGCTCATTCATGTAACAAACAGTAGATATTTTTTTCGAATAACTATAAAAATAACCAAGATATAAGCCATCAAAAATTTCATTCTATCTCTCTCTAGCAAAACAGAATTTAATATGGAATTTATATGGCCCTAGTGGACTATGACGTAACTGTACAAGTCGGATCTCTCTGTCATATCGCTGTCTAGTTAGTAGTTTAAAATGCCTATATCATGCGTATTTCTCGGCCGATTTTAATTTTAATTTCACTTTTTGAAATCGTTTTTACGGTATTATGATATTTTGTTACGAAAAGCGATTTAAAAAAATCATGAATATTACTATATTTTATTACTATTTCCCACCGAGTTGCCAATTTTACATAAATCGCTCTAGTCCCATGGTAAGCTCAATAAGGCTTGTGTTATGGGTACTAGACGACGATATATTTGATAGATATATTACTTACATACATAGAAAACATCCAAGACTCAGGAACAAATATTTATGCTCATCACACAAATATTTGCACTTACTGGGATTTGAACCCAGGACCTAGGCTTCGCAGGCAACGTTATTTCCACTGAAATAAACCGGTTGTCTAAAAACACTTATAACCACCTTTTTCAATAAATATGAGTAAATTAATATGCTTTGGTTGCCCTTCTAATTTTCCTGACGCCACGCCAATGCCCGAGCTTTCCTTAATTATTATGTTAACAATTTCACAACTGATATTTTCGTAGTGTTATGCTAGTAAGTAGTAACTGTGAAAAACTATATGTAGGCACAAGCAGATGGCCCACCAAGCGAGCTTGCGGTCGTGAATGTTTAAGCTGATTCCATCCATTTGTGTCTCAATTCAAAAGTTAGTAAGTAATGTATAACAAATATCCATAAATTGATATCACATCTTTGGAAAGAATATTTCAATCATTATAACAATCTCAATCTTTCAATCATTAAAATATCTAAAAAACATGCAGGTCTGTGCAAAATAATACCAGTATGTAAGTGCCATGGTAAGTAGTTTCTAAAACAAGCCAGACACAAAAAACTGCCCCTAAAAATAATCAATGTACTGCTTGTGACTGCTGGCCACCAAATCAATTGACATTTCTAAATTAGTTTAAAAGTTCACAAATTTTGAAAAGTACATTCCATATAAATAACAGTCTTAAAAATGTCTAGCTGCTTACCATATAAAGAAAGTTGCTAGTGGAATTTGAATCAAAAAGGTAGGAAATATGGTTGTATTGAATTTGTGTTAAATTCAAACAGCAAAAAACAAATGCAAGTCTATTCTAATAGAATATGACCCAAAGTTCCTTGAATAGAAAAACTTCTTTCTTTCTCAACGTCTACGTCACTACTCAGGTTGTCTGGAAGAGATCGCTGTTTAGCTATAAGACCGCCTGCTGTTTACCTCTCATTCAATGAATTGTTTTCTATCCTCTATTTTGTGTGGTGTGCAATAAAGAGTTATTGTATAGTATTGTAGAAAAAGGCCTTTTAATGGCCTTTGGGTGGCTAAAGATTATTACATTGCTGTCTTGGAACCTGAATACACATTATTTTTTACTAATAGCATGATTAAAATGAAATCTTAAATCACATTTACATCTTGATTCTACAAATCCAGCTTCACTACTATTGGTGTGCACCAAGGATTGTATACCGGTATTCTTTCCATACAAAATAAGCAGTATTCAATTTCGGAATCTTGCTTATTATTAGATATTTTAATGAACTAAATTCAAAGTTAATAATGATAACCTAAATACTATTTAACAAGTAAAAAATCTAGAGTTTGGTAATATATTTCATGTTAAAGTAATATTGGTAATGAACCCTGGTTTGCACATATGTAAATATGTTGTAATAGAAGTTGTAAGACAACTTATGTTTTACTGTTTTGAGTAAATTCCTTATAGATATTTTCGTAGAAAGCCAAGACATTGAAAGCATTGACCCACACATTAAACCAGGAAGCACTATGTAATGCATATCCATCTATGTCTTCAATGGAGAAGTCAGCATCAAATTATCAAATAGTCTATTGCATCCAAAGTGTGAAATATATCATACATCGCAACGCAACACATCTTTGTTCCTATAGGCATAAAGATACATGACGATATATAGCACTTTAGATGCTACAGATTATTTAATGCTGACTATACATAGCATTCCAATCATTATATCGTAAACTTCTTATGTCGTCGTAGTTGAAAATAAATAAAAAATCTGATTCTGACTGTGATTCATGCTAAAACTCATTAAAATAAGTAAGAAAATACGGTTCAGTAAATGGCATATTTGAAATACTTACGTCCATTTTTAAAACTTTAGTTGGTGGCTCTTCTATTACCGACATGACAATCACTAGTTTTCAATAGTTCTAATACATTAGCAATCACAATTTTATTTTTCGAAGATCACTCATAGAATTAAATCAATAACAAACATAACCTCAAACATTAAAGTGACGTTTTGTTTTTTTTTATGGCCTGTTCGGATAACTAGCCCATGAGTATGGCGTCGATGCGTTAAACAGTGCCATGCGAGTATGGAGCGTAGAAAACTAAGGAGAACAATCTCTATACATTGTACTATCCAAAGTGTCCGTCGAAAAGCACGTCTAAAGCAAAGACTACTATATACATACTGTCTAAAGGGGTTAAATTGGTGGCGTCACTATAGCAAGTGTGTAAAATAAATTACCATAATAATTTAAAAAAAATCCACAACGATGCAAGAAGAATAATTTTCAACTATTGAATATTTACATCACAAGAAGAACGAAGGATTGAATAGCATTTCGATAAAAAAGAATTTATAATTGGCTGTTGGTTGACTTCGTACTATCTTGCTACTCTAGCGCCATTCTGGACGGATTTAGAACTATTATTTACTGCTTTCCGCTTGGCACTTTTTCATCTGTTTTCCTATATGAGATTGGACTAAATATAAATGAAATGAATTTATCCGAGCCATGGGCCCAGCAAGCATAAGCTGGCTTACTGCCTTCTTCAACCACATTGTACAAAATAACTGCCTACCAAGGGAATTCAACCTGGCAAAAGTCATCGCGATCCTAAAGACTGGCAAAGCGGATGACCAACCAGAAAATTACCGACCCATCTCCCTCCTTAGCTGTACATACAAGTTATTGGAACGCCTTATCCTCGCAAGAATAACGCCACACATAGATGCCGTCATCCCTCCGGAGCAAGCTGGTTTTAGAAGAGGCAGAAGTTGCATGGATCAAGTCTTGTCCCTTACCACCCATATTGAAGCCGGTTTCCAAAGACAATTTTTTTTATTTATTTAACTTACAAAAATAACATTTTACAAAAAGTCCACTGCAGTCTTTAGATATAGACCTAACGGCAGCATATGATACTGTCTGGAAACAGGGGCTAATATATAAAATTCTTAAGACAATACCAGGCAGAGAAATAGCCGACTTGATCATGAGCATGCTTAGTAACAGGGAATTCGAGGTCTACTTGGGTGACTCCAAAAGCCGTAAGAGAAGATTGAAAAACGGGCTCCCATAAGGCTTTGTACTTGCCCCAATTCTTTTCAACCTTTATATTCACGACTTAACGTCCACCGAGTCAACTAAATTCATATACGAAGTAGCTTGCTTCCACCTTAACAACAGGCTTGCCAACTACCAACCGTCCGTGCCTTTCCGAGGAGAGCTGTTAAAGCATAACCGTCTCCCCAAATACCTTGGAGTCACATTGGATAGGACGCTGACGTACAAGGAACACCTTCAGAAAGTGGCATCAAAAGTTTCCTCACGGGACAACATCATCCACGAACTGTACGGCACTACCTGGGGTGCATCTGCTGACTGCCTGCGCACGTCAGCGATAGCACTAGTCTCCTCAGCTGCCGAATACTGTGCCCCAGTGTGGCTTGATAGCGCACATGTTCATAAAGTGGATACTAAACTGAATGAGGCTATGCAATGTGTAACTGGCACAATTAAGTCCACCCCGCTTCACTGGCTCCCAGTTCTAAACCACATTGCACCGCCACACCTTCGCAGAAAGCAAGCACTGAAGAGAGAAGCAGAAAAGATCCAGTCCCAGCCGTCTTTGTCTGTTCACCAGGCTTGTTGCCAACCTCCACCCCAACGGCTTAAATCCGGCCCGCCTGTGTAGCAGCCCAAAGGTTCTGCAACTATGACCTCAGACAGAGCTGGAAAGACGAGTGGTATATAAGCACAACTGGCCCTGTCCTGCAAGCCATTGATCCCACGGCTAAACCAGACGGTTTTAACCTCCCATGAAAGCTTTGGTGTCGCTTAAATAGACTGACAGGTCACGGACGCTGCAACCACTTCCGTCACAGGTGCGGCTGGCGCGACTGCTCTCTGCGACTGCGGCGAAGAGGTTC
Source organism: Hedya salicella (assembly GCA_905404275.2). Classification (NCBI taxonomy): domain Eukaryota; kingdom Metazoa; phylum Arthropoda; class Insecta; order Lepidoptera; family Tortricidae; genus Hedya; species Hedya salicella. The sequence continues at coordinate 48,013,036 of FR990097.1, read as the reverse complement.
AAACCATGGAGCACATTATACAGCGTTGCCCTCTCCGCTCATACTTGGGTTCCGCGAGAGATCTGTACGACCTAACACCTAACACAATCTCGTGGCTTGGGACCCTGAATGTGGATTTATAGTGTTTTGTTTTTCATTTATTATTTTTCATATTATTGTTGTCCAATGTGTTTGAAATGTTTATGTATTTACGCCATACGATTAAATAAATACAGTTAAATGGATTTTCACGTATGAGGTATCATTAGATTCCTCATGGTTGTGGGCATGGAGAGTAAAAAAGGTAAGGAAAGGAGGCCAATCTATATAAGGAAACAGATGAACAAGTATCCAGTGGAATAGTTCTAATACGGATTTCTTCTGATGTAAATATTCAATCGTAATGTATTTACGCATTTGCTACTGCAGCGCCGCCAATTTAACGACTTTTGGCGGACACATTGGTTACATAGAGATTGTATTCCTTAGTTTTCCACACTCCATAACTGTGGGAGGGACATCTATAAAGTTGTAATCACAGAGTATATTAAATGTTTATAGTATATTGGTTGTAAAAATTAAATGTCTGAAGTACATTGAAGATATTTTCATAAAAATAAGTGACACGGACGAATTGAAAGTCATTGAAACAAAAATATATACATATATATTGTATATTTGTATGCGTCGTTGTGGCTTCATCACGCCAAATCGGCAAAACGGGTTTTAGCTATTTTTGGTACAGGGTTATAGGATAATTCTGCCCGACTACGCTGAAGAAAAAGTTATGACTTTCTCCGCCGCGAACAAACGTGCCCCTTCTAGTAAACTATATTTTTTTCCCGTCGCTTTTTTTCAGAGAGAGCACTGATCATATTTAGGTTAGGTTAGGTAATGGTACAATAAAATAACCAGTTATTTTAAACATGTGTTTATTCTTGCCTCTTTAGTACAGTAAACTCCGCAGTATCCTAAACTCATTACAATTAGTAACTTAGCTACACTATATACACTTCATACTTCCATATACACTGAGGCAACTCCTATTGTCACATATGGTCTCGTTGGCTATCCGTCCCGATCGCAACTCGTCCCGCAAACGCACCTCGTCCCGTTCACGACTGGTCCCGTTCTAGAGACGTACCGACCCCGATGTCTCTATTCAATGCTTTGCGAGCAACACATGAGCAACAGCGGAACCACATCGAAATCGAGCTACTAATTTTCGAGTTTACCGTTCCCATACTAACTAAATTACTCTCGTTACTAATTTTATAAACTTTAATCTGATTAAGAACAAATGAAACTTATTCTTATTTAAAAAGCTTATAATCGTACATATTTTTATGCTCGAGTTGCTCGCAAAGCAATGAATAGAGACATCGGGACCAGTCGCGAACGGGACGAGGTGCATTTCCAGGACCATTTGCGAACGGGACGAGTTGCGATCGGGACGGATAGCCAACTGGACCATATGCGACAAAAGAAGTCAACCTTACCCACGGACAGTCTCATTTGAAACTAAGAATAACCTCCATTTTTAAAATCTGTTACATTAGGGTGATTACTTATCACTCTGTCAATATTGTGTCCTAGGGTCCATTCACACGGACCGCAACCACACCATAACGCAGCAGTAAAAAGTGAAACAGTGGTTACGTGTGAATAGTTGCGCTGCAGCTTCTTGCAGTTGCTTTGATGAGGTCGACCGCGGTTGCGTTTGACGGCGAAATGCCAGCGTGTTAATAAAACCATTTATTTTCATATAAACTATCGCCCGACACCGAGGTTGAAGTTTTAGTGTGGTTGTGGTATGTCTGAATGAACCCTTACGGAACAAAATAAGGGGCTGTTCATAAATTACGTCATTTCAAATTTGGGATTACTCCCAACATGACATCATCTTTCGCATCTTTAAAAAGTGCTTCAATGACTAAAAAAACGAATGAAATTTGTGTTTCTATAATCTGTTGCTAAAAACGCGTTTTTTGGAAATCACATCATTTTATTTTGGTATAGGAAGGGGGTCATCCGAAAATGATGGTTCGATGATTTTAGGGGGGGTGTCAAAATAGATGACGTAGTTTATGAACAGCCCCTAACATGAAAAAGTTGTTCCACTCATTTATTTGTAAAAACAGTAAATGTATTGAAGTATCAAGGCGGAGTTAGCCTAGATTAACATTAGAGGAAAAGGGACGCCGCTATACGAGCATCGGAGTAACCCTAGTCTCACGTTTGCCCTTTTTCCTGGGACATAAAAAGCAGATTATAATTTCCTTAGGCTGGATTTCACCAAACTTTTATTCAGAGAATTAAGCTTATTCTCAAATAGTAATGTAAAATTACTTTGGAGTTATGACAATACTATTGGGGAATAAGCGTTATTCTCGGAATAAAAGTTTGGTAAAATCCGGCCTTAGAAGATTAATACACCATTTCGACTTTAATCTAAAGGTGCGTCCACACTTGTATTATTTGCTCGTATCCGATCACCGTGCCGTAGCATGACTGCGTATCGCGCTGCTTGGACGCTTACTGTCGACGCGCCGATAATACCGCACTCTTCCGATACAAGTGTGTGATACGCGTAGCAAATGGATTTCGAGTGATAGGATCGGCGCAACGTCCAAACGCGTGATCGTGACACGCGATCACGCTACGCGACGATGATTTGATACGGGCAAATGATACAAATGTGGACGCACCTTTAGGTCAGTCGGGGTAAGAGAAGCGTTGTAAATGTGATACTGAAAACTGATATATGGGTCAATGGAAATAGAATTGGGGTAATTACATGGATTCTCTTTCCCCACGAAATAAATTATGATTCCCTTAAATAGAGGTAAGGTCAGGTGGGGACCTGACCTTACGTCTATTTCCTGAACCACGCATTCCTGTGTCATTCCGAGTATAAAATGTTTCATGAACAAGTCAGATTTGACAAAAAAGAAACAAAAAACTAGTATTGTTGATTTTTGTACATAAACATTGAATAACTTTCGCTTCTCTATGAAAATTGTACCTTTTGATAAAAAAAAGGATGATTTTAGTGAATGGTAGCTGTCACTTTGATAATTTGTCTATAGCGACGCAAAACTTGGCAACATAAGTGGCGACGTCGCAACCCAAAAGAGCTTAATACTTTTTAGTAACTTCAATAAATAGATTATATAGCGTGTGACAGAGATAGCACGCCAATCAGGCGACTTCCTACTAGAACCAATAGGGGAAGACCTCCGGCTCGCTAACTAACGGACTGAGCCGCGGGTCTATGTTAACTGGCGTCTGCGCACGCCCGCCATTTTTCGTGTTGTTACCGGGCGCAAGCGCGCGGTACAAAGTTAGTCGAGTGCGAGCCACGTGCGAAGCGGTTTACGACGCGAACGCATATCCAATAACTCCGAGTAGATACCATTAGTGATAGATACGTTTTATTAATCTCTTGGACTACGAACCCGCTACAATTACATGAAAAATTATAACATGTTCAAAACTAAGTTGGATTCGACTGGGGTAGGTATTTTATGCTCCTAATGACCTGAGGAATGCGTGGTTAAAACTTCCGGATTCTTCACGGGCACCGTGTATAGCTACTAGCAGATTTCTCCACAATTCTGAGGTCCTAGTAATAATATTTCAATACTTCTCAAAGAGACTGCGCTAATTTGTCTATACCAACACACTCGTCTCACAAGACGCTCAATCTAAGCCAAAATTCATCATACAAGATCCTAAGTAGGCGGATATCGAAAAAAATATGTGATAGATAACCAACCAAATGTGACATGGAAAGTGATTAAAAAGGGTTGGGACTTTGATGGTTGCACAACAAATAACCGTTTGAAGACCTGAAATTTGACCTTGGCTTACGTTCCTGACGTTTTGCATCTCTTTCGCAATGCTGTCTGATTAGAGCTAGCTTTAAACACCTTCGAGAGGGTTGGGTCCTGACGGCCTTATTTGTATTTAGCTTTGGCATTCAAAACGTCTCAGTAGTATACTGACCAAGTATGCAAAATGACTTGTTTATGCCATGATTATAAAATTGTCTTAGTTTTAGGAAGACTTACTTAGCAAAACGTCTAGGTCGTAAAATGCACAAGTAGACAGAATATCTCAATTGTATAACAATGAACATGACTGACTGTTGAATGACTTAAACTTACACTAAGTTTTGTTGAATAATCTGATGAAATTGGCAAAAAAACCAAGGTCACAATTTATGTCCAATCTGATCAGATTTGGTTAGTCAACTTCACGAAAACGACAAAATTATTGAAATATAATTGGTTTGGCCAAATCGGCTTAGCCATATATTAAAGTCATTGATTTAAACTTACACGATCTTCACTCATTATCACAACACAACAAAAACTTCCTTTCTTTCCTTCCATCCTTCCTTCGAGACCATGGACGTAACGTCACGTTTGAAACGTCGAAGAATTACCAACGAAAGGTAATTAAATAAATCATATTTATACGCGATTAAACCCAGTTTTGTTGTTGTGATAATATATTAAAGTCGATTAATTCAATTTGATAATAATGTGATCTCAAACATATCTCTGAAAACAATTTTTTTTACTGATTCTACTTATCTCTTTTCCTTTGTCAATGCATTAGAGATCTTAGAACATCTAAAATTGGGGCAGTGATTCACTCTTCGATGTACACATCCAATCTTAACAATGTATACCTACATTGGACAATACACACGAAAATTTGTTACCATCAGTACTTTGGACTCATTTCATCATGTAAAGTTCACACACAAAAAAGCTTGGTATTATAATGAATCTTTACATTATCCGGGCTGTTTTTAAAACCGTATTCCCCCGCTTTTTTAACACGCATTTATTAGGACCTGTATGTAAAACTATGTAATGGAATCTAAGGTAACTAATTTAACCATCTTCCAAGGATCGTAGCGTCATGAACATTGGCAGCTGTATGTAGTTCTGATGACAATACAATTATATGGTACTGTCGAACTGATGGAGCCGGAGGATATGAACTGGAACTTCATGATGGAACATCGTAATCATAGCTGTTTGCATTTGTTAGAAAAGTCTTGTAAAGCGTGTTTTTCTAGCGTTTTTTAAACTATTCATCATTACAAGCTTTTGTTTAACTTGCAATCAGGGGCCTATTTAGAAATTTGGTACCCTGGGTCAAGTTTCGCCGCCCCTTGCCGTTTGCCGCCCCAGGCCATGGCCTCTTGGCCTTAGGGTAAATACGCCCTTGCTTGCAATATAACTATGTATGTTCGGGTAGAATCAGGTAAGTTAAATTTGACCTACTTCCCGGTTTCCGATTGAGCTAAACTTTTGCATACTTATGTAAGTTCAGTGACAATGCAATAGTATGATACCATCGAGCTGATCTGATGATGGAGCAGGAAGGTGGTCATAGGAACTCTGTAATAAAATAATGCAGTCCTACCGAGTTTGGGCTCTTTAGAATCGTCTCGGTGAGTTGATGGATGTGAAAAATTTGGCTTTTTTTATTTAATCTTCTTATAATCACGAGCTCGTTGTCTTTCCCCCCGTTGCCCGCAGACCATGGGAGTGCCATGTCAGAGTCGAACAGGAATCTTTTTCGGATGCCATGCCAATTTAAGAATAGTTTATCTGTGTGTGACCTTTACATATAAAGCAACTTCTCAAATCTAACTTATCATAGGACTAACTTTTTAATTTGTGTATTGCCTGGTTCAAAGTCAATGTGTCCTAAATTTCACTATACTTTATAAGCGTTTTATTATAGAAAGCGTTTTTGTCTCCTCCACAACTGTTAGTGACAATCGAAAAAAACTCACCAAATTCCACGTTATAATACAAATCTTTATTTACAAAAAAATAACATAAAAAAACACAGTTAATAATTTTAAAATAAATGTATAGACAACAGGCGGTCTTATCTCTAAAAAGCGGTCTCTTCCAAGCGAGGTTCTTAATATATTTAGTGATATACTTCAGTCATTACATTCTACATCATTCTGTTAAAATTGTAGTAAAATAACTACAAGATCTCACAAAGAATAACTGAAATATAGCCGTCCTATTCTCACTGGTAGAGTTAGAAAGAGTCGGACGTTCTGGCAATTGAGATAAACTTAATTAATTAGACTAAATTCTCTTACATTTTCACCTTTCCGAAGCATTCTATCCGAATTTAAGTCTTTTAAGATTCGCCTTGACCAGGACACCATAACAATCCAGGAGCATAAGACCTAAGGCCCGTATCTCAAAAGCTTGTAACTCGTAGATTTCCGCTTGTAATACAAGTTACAAGCTTTTGTGAAAAGAGCCCCTGGTACCCAAATAGGGATTAATATTTCCGGTATCGAATTGCGGTACAAGTACCAAGATTCGGTACCGAAAATAGGAATCTATGCATTCAAGTACCAGGAGCATATAGCTATCCAGGAGTTTCGATGCAGCCACTAACAGTTGAGATCGAGGTATAATATATAAAACTCTTATACACCTCTCTATACAAGCTTAACCGAATCAAATTTACATTTTGCGAAAATTTACAAAATAATGTCACCATTCATTACAAAACCTTCCACAATATGATGCTATCTCTTTTTCTTAAGTCTGATAAAGATAGCAACACGTAGGACCGACTTAAAGGGGCGTGACACATCAAAACGAGAGATATATACATTTCATTCGAAAAAACTCCATCAGATGATATACCTTTCTCGCTATGATGTATAGACTCACCCCTATCATTTCTGCCTGAGCTACCTATGTTAAGTATTATTAATATTGAACTAAGATGGTAGCAAAATGATTAAAGTTGTAACGAATAATAAGACATCACCAAGAAACTTATATGGTTGCACAACAAATAACCGTTTGAAGACCTGAAATTTGACCTTGGCTTACGTTCCTGACGTTTTGGATCTCCTTCTCAAAGCTGTCTGATTAACTTGCTTTAACACCTTGGAAAGGGTGGTCCTCCTTACTAGCATTTAGCCTTGGCATTCAAAACGTCTTAGTAGTACACTGACCAAGTATGCAAAATGACTTGTTTATCTAATGCCATGATTATAAAATTGTCTAAGGTTCAGGAAGACTTACTTAGCAAAACGTCTAGGTCGTGAAATGCACAAGTAGGCAGAATGTCTCAAATTTATAAGAATGAACATGACTGACTGTTCAATGACATAAGACATTAAGTCGTTTTACAGCCAAGTCATTCAGTCTACTATGTCTTATAGCAATGAGGGCGTTTTACAGACCAAGACATTTGGCTACTCGGACGAATATACAACTAAGGTGCTCTGCTCGCCAAGGCTAAATGCAAGTAAGGCCTTCAGGACCCAACTAATTTGAGATAGGTCAAGTCTTCGTCTTCAAATAATTATTAACATTGCAACTCCCACTACGGATACGGAATACTATACAGGGTGAAATCTAAGACGTGATACAAACTTTACTTTCCGAGTCTACTCGCGATCACGATCAGTTTTTAAAGAGATCAAACCATTAAGAAAATCGACTTGAACTAACAGAGGTCTAAACTATAATGATATCAATGTTAGACATGTTACTAAATTGAGAAAAAAAGTGTATCTTAGATTTCACTTAGTAAGTCTCTTAGTGTAAACTGAAGTTTCTTAGTAACCTAATCATTTTGACAACCACATTAATATTACAATATCAAGGCCAAAATATGAACAATTTGGTTTTGCTAAAACCGTTTTGATATAAGTTAGTTTATAGAGCATACTAGTGACGTCACGTACAGGAAGAAATTCATATTCGTGATTAATCTTTGGACATGAAAAATATATGGTCGGTACTGAAAAAAAGAATATATTTTCGGGGGCATACAAACGATAGAAAAAAATGAAATGAAAATAAAAAGAACTATTTAGACGACACGTTCCGCTCAGTTGGTAGCACAAGGGCGTACGAGCTGGCGATCCCTGGTTCGAATCCCGGCCAGGGCAAGTGTTTGTGTTATGAAAACGAATGTTTGTTCCTGGGTCTTGGGTGTGGCGCGGAGGCGGACAGCGCGAGTGGGTATGAAGGCCGATGACCCCCCCGCCGCGCGCACTTTTCTTACCCACCCGCGCTGAATTATTTTTTCGGTTTTCTTAGGAAACGCCGTAGAGTCAGACTTGTAAAAGTGCCCTTGCGGCCTATTTACAGAATAAAGATCATTATTTCATTAGTTGACAACCAAACTTCATTATGAAACCTCTCACTACTCTTCGAAACCTCGTATCTCGATAGTGAATCAACACTGATATACGAGCATCATTTACAGTATGTTTTTTTTTTAAATCCCAATTATTAACCCTGGTCATAAAAAGAAGAGTGTTACAAGTCTAACATGTGTATATGTATGCATTGTAGCTCCTTAACAAATAGGCCGTTTTGATAGTTAGTATTTGCCGATCACGGTACTTATAATCTGTAATATTAAGTGATATATCCTTACAATGACGTCACTAATAAGACAATGGAGATACTTTGAATTTCTGTTTTTTTTACCCATACAGTTGATGTCCTGATGACACTGTCATACATACTTAATAGAAAGGACCATTAAAATAAGAGGACTGTCAAGCACCATACTTTGAATTGTACCCCAACCGCAAGGGAATATCCGAGCATAAACTAGATGGCGCTTTAAAACTAAACATTTAACGATGTTATAATTTAACAAAGAAACATAGCATAGTAACAATTAACCCATAAACTATGTCACGCTTGCAAAGTTGAATAATTGTAAATAATAAGTCTTATACATAGATGGCGACGGTATATATCGGAGAACGGTTTATTGTATGGCGATTGAGAGTCCTCTAGTTTTAATAGCGACGACCCGCTTCATAAATTATATCAGATAGTTTTCAGCAGATACACAATCCCCATTGCCAATCTATAAAAAATAAATATTTGGAAGTAAAAGTGTCACTTCTAAAATTTGTTGTTGATGTTCTTTAACTGTGATTGATCTATATAGGTTATTTATCGGGTCTCCTTCGGAATTCCTAATGTCGTTCGTCCTAATGCATCGTATGTCCTAATGTTTCATTTGGCATAACGCATTTTTTTCCAAAAACGGTAAATTTTTCAGGACTTTTTAAGATCGTCGTGTAGATTAGGTTAGGTTTGTTTTATAACAATCCTGAAAAGTTTCCTAAAAAAATGCGTTATGGCAAACGATATATTAGGACTAATGACGTTAGGGATTCTGATATAGATCCTTACATGTCCTAAATAGTAAACAAAGTTCTAACCTAAAAGTACACCTTTTTTGCCTTAAGACAACGAATTGGAAATTTTGGTGACGGAGATCTTAACATTTCTCAGCCATTACAAAACATGAAAGTGATGTTTCATAACCTGATTCTTCATTTCATTGACTTAATTTTGACAGTTGCAGAAACACGATTCTTTAACTTTTATAACAGAGAAAACAATATCAAAGAAACCTCTTTTACAACAGAGATTCTCATTTTACAGGCTAACCAGACCAATGTAAGCCTCTAAATTTTCTTAACTCGTTAGTCGAAATACGCACTTTCGTTTGTCGGTTAGATTTTTAAAATTATTTGTAGTTTTTAATCGAAACGACAAAAGCCGTTTTGTCGCTTACGCCCTTGGTATAAGCTAGCGCTGGCGCGTATTTGTATGCAATCAGTCCCCCCATCAGTCCGCTGCGGACCAATCAGAGAACGGGACGCAAACTATGTTTATCAATTGATTGTTTAGCGTTTAAACTCCCATTATCTCGTTAATAAAGTAAAAGGAATTAATATTCAGTGCCACGTTGCCAATTTCATACATTCACTTTATTTCTTCGCGAGAAAACAGCTGGTATTGGCATTAAACGCATATTTTTAGGTTACAATGTTGTTCACTATTTAGGACAAGTAAGGATGAATAGCCTATACGAGACATCCCACGCTAGAAAACCTCTTTTATACCGAGAACTGAGCGTGTGATGTTCAAAATTCATATCATACATAACGTCTCTCTCACACTCCTGTTAAATACCATTTGAGTGAGAGGGACAGCACGACACGACACTTGCACTTACGTCAGGAACGAGCCATTTTAACTTAAATCAGACACGTCATTATTTGAAATCGTAATTTTTTTTATTTTATATTGTTGCACTTTGAACAGCCATTTGAAAGGCTTTTCACATGAAAAGTTTTTCAGGCAGACTGCAACTGCAGACAAATTTCTAATGAAATACGATTTTCACATATTAATATTATTAGTATTATCACCATAAAACGGGACTTCATTGTGTATCAAGGCCGAGCCACACCGGATGCGTGTGCGTGACGTGCGCGTTGTAAAATACGAATCCTCATAAGAGATGACACACCGCTGCGTACGCACACGTCACGCAAGGTTTTATTAGTTACATTAAGTGCATTATATTCATCACACATTTAAGAGTCCAAGGCAAGCTCGTCCGAATTTCACCTTCCCATACAAACGGAGTTTCATTCTCATTTTAAAACTACGTGTTGGGTTGTAAAGAAACTTTGCATATACAATGGCAAGAGGTATAGGCCTGTAATTAGTGTATATGGCTCCAGTATATAAAACCAACGAAATACAGAAAAACAAGTTATGTATGAAAAACTTAAATTCGCTGTATTTTTTTACTTTGGTATCTGAAGCTAGATTAATTACAGGCCTGCATATACCTTAACTTATTCTAAGTACAAAGTTTCAGAGCAAACTAGCTAGTCGTTTTAAAATAAGAGCGTAACTACGTTTTGTATGAAATACCGAGCTTACAGGGGACTCTTAAATCTTGCGATTCACTAAGTTATCCTATTTTCAAACATTAGTATTATTTTCAAAACCGGTTTATCCGGCGTGGCGTGGCCTTACATATGATTTATTTCATTACTTCGCGTCCATAGTCTCATGGGCCATGCACGTAACATGATCCTTGTCCATGGTACCTTTGAGACCAAAGACGTAACACAATCTCCGAAACCCTGAGAATTGGGAATATTAAGTTTCTCAGAGAGCATTTTTTTTCCCGATAGTAGATGTTATGTGAACTCATAATCCACAAATATCTTATTTTCATATCGAATTGTTTTTTGATGTCATTTTTTAAACAGCCAACGTTACATTTGTACAGTTCCTTCGAATGAATACATTTTTTACTTTGATCTACATAGATTAGCAAGAGAAATAAAAAAGTAAGCTGACAAATCATGTTTTTTTTTTATTTCTTAATATTCTATGCAGACCAAACTAACTTGATAAGTTATTTCGTGACAATCCCATCGGTCTGCGGGCGACGGGGGGAAAGACAGCGGGGGTGGGAATGAAATGTGCGCGCTGGGGAGCACGATGACCCCGCCGCGCGCACACTTCTTACTCGCCCCCGCTGTCTTTCCCCTGTTGCCCGCAAACCATGGGAATGTCACGAAAGTACTTATCAAGCTATAAACATGTATTCACGGAAACTGTACAAATGACAGGATTGTTAAAAAAACATGTGAAAAACAATAGGATGTAAAAATAAACAGAAACTTAATGTTTCCAATTTCCAACGTAAGGTAATTAAATACAATTTATATGACACTAGCTTTTGCCTGCGACTTCGTCTGGGTACAATTCGATTATCAAAAAAATCCTTAGTGTACCACGTCTCTAAAATAATATACTACTCAAAACAAAATAGAGGCCACTTTTGCGCGGAGAATTTCTGTTCAGTTTTTGTAGTTACAATAAACTAATTTCATCTCAATTAAAACAATTGACTATTTAATAAATCAATTATTAGCTAAACAAAAGCCTATTTAGCTGGAGACTATGTAATATACATTTTACCAACTAATATATATATTTATGTTACGATCAAAATTTTTAGTGGCCCCTACATTGTTTTGAGCATATGTGTTTCAAATTTCATTTTCCTACCTTCAACGGATGCATTGTCAGTCCATAATTAAGCCACGTTACCATTTTATAGGTATAACCAAGTCCAGTTTTATGATGATAAAATAAAATTGTCTGCAATTGCGGTCAGCGACGGAACAACGCCTTAAGCGTCACTTTTATTTCTTCATTATTTATTCCAACCCACTTTGTCACACAATTTTCATTTCTAGGGCACTATGTCAATTGGTAACGTCGGAAACAGTTTAAAAATTAACATTTAATAATATAATATTTAATAATAATTTATTTATAGTCCACGATTCGTTTAGATCTATACGTTGGCGAACACGACACATCGCACTTGTTATGTTATTAAAAATATAATAATAGTCTCCTTGTGGTCTCCTATGTTTACCTGTAAAAGAATATTTACACGTTAAACCGTTGTTTTTGATAATCATTATTATTTGAAAAGCACTTATCATGTGTCATTGACGCATGTTTTTGTGGAACATTCATTACAGATCCATTTATATAGTCCACCCTGTATAGATAAAAAACTAAACAGAATATTATGGAAAATTTTATTACCCACATGTCTCTCCAAGATTCAGTGTGCGAGGATCTACAGTATGTAAACTTACTAAAACCATTTATTTAAATCTGGACATGTCTAGGCGATAAATAAGGTTGTGGTATATAAATTATTGAAATACTAACGCTTTTTAGAATTTATAATTAAAATACAAAAAATAAAATAAAAAATCATTCATGATTTGTGAACATCCTGTAGTCTTTGTTTACAATTGTAACATTGTCATCAGATTGTCAAGACAACGTCAAGTTCAATACATGCAATATCAGTTAAAGTAAGGCTATGGGCACACGTACGAGTTAGTTATTACCTGAACCAAGTGACGGTGGCTGTTTTCGTGAACGCTACGCATCAAATTTGGATTTTTCGAAGCACGTCGCTTGATTTTGTTGAAAGCTTGTACAATTCACAGGCTCATTTCATTGCAATAAAAAAACGTCTCATTGAAAATTAATCTTGACATTTCATTCCTAACCAAACTTTTTTGTTGGATGATTAAGAAAAATAAAACTTTACATTGAAGTGACACTAGTGAAATTGAAATGACATTTAATAAATAAGCATGAACTGATGCTGTTTACATGATAAATTGAAAATAATTTGGCTGCCACGGACTAATAAGAGCGTATAACGGGTATGAAGAAGAAATTATACTAATAATGAAATTTCAAGTAGGTATTAACGTATTCATAGTGGGCTTGCGTTCATCTGTCACGACGTAAACATTAAGTATCACAGGACATTACTTTTTGGGTTAACCGACTTTGAAAAAAGTAAGATTTTATAATTTTTATACAATGAGAAAATTTAAAATATTCGATATACACTAGAAAAAAATGTAGTAAGACGCTTAACTCGACATGGCCATCAACTGGCTTAAAGGGATGGTTTTCGTTAGTTTACAAACTGTATAATATCATTCTTTTGATATATATCACATATATAAATATTTTTGTGCATACAAAAAATGATTTAAAATGTTAAAATAATTGTTTCATCTGTATTTATTTATGTATATATCATATGAATATGTATGTATGTAGCTGAGTATTTATCTTCATTAATTATGTATGTAAATTAACATCGCCCACAAGTGATCTGCTTTGCCTCAAGGTTGACTGGTAGAGAATGCCCTATGGCATTAAGTCCGCATTTTGTATGATAAGTTTATTTTGTGCAATAGAGATTAAATAAATAATTCATAGATATTATTAAGTAGATTTTTGCTACTGTATTTTTACTTCTCGAATGTAGATGGCGTTACGTTATAGAGTTAAAACGCGAAAATGTATGATATATATCAATTATTTCGTGAATATCCGACATTTTGAGATCTATACTATTATAAAGTTGTAAAAATGAAATGTCTGTACATCAAGATTGATTGTCTGTGTGATGTTTTGCAGGTGTAAGGGTAAATATATATTTTATAATTGTATTGTATTTATCTATTTGTATTTTAATATAATATGTAATATGTATATCCCCATATTGACTTGTTGATTTGTGTCTCTATTCTTTGTTTTTTTTTTTGGTATTCTCAACATTAATGATCCTGCACTATTAGTTTCCGTGTCCGCCATTTGTAGCAGTTTGTATTGTGCAATAAAGTTTACGATATATATCAGTTATATCATAAATATCCTATAATAAATATCGGATATCCTCGAACCTGCCTAGATTAAAAACACTAAACAAGTCGAAGTACCAGGAGATCATGAAACGGAGGATACCTGCTAGTCGTACAGGTCGCGGTCGTGATCGGGCGAGCGCGGCCGCGGCACGGGCGCAGGCGCGGCGGGCGACGCGCCGCCGTAGTTGAGGAAGTCCCACACGAGGATCGTGTCGTCGTGCGAGGACGACACGATCTGGAACTCGTCGAACTGCAGCCGGAACACGCGGCCCGTGTGCTCCTGGGGGCAAAGAGGCTTCTATACGACACCGGACGTTGAAGTACTATATGTTACATTTGATAAAATTGCTTCACCCTCATCTGGCATAAACTTTTATGTCATTATTCATCATTTGGCATAATGCATTTTTTTCTGAACGCGTTAACTTTTCAGGATTGTTATTAAACAAACCTAACCTAAAGCTAACAGGATGATGCCTTAAAAAATCCTGAACTTTCTACAGTTTCAAAATAAAATGCATTATGCCAAATGATGATTATGACAAAAAAGTTAATGCCACATGAGGTAATGGGAAATGGATAAATTAAAAAAAAAAAACTTGAAACTTTGTATGTAGGTAGGAATAAGCCTGTGGCTTAGAAAAAAATAAATAGATGAAAAGGTGTTGGTGGGGATATATACCTGCCATATACGGTACGGCAAAGTCAGCATTGATATTTTCGATTAAAATGGCTGTAAATGTACTGTTATTCTTGCCGAACCCTATAAGGCTATATGCCCATATAGGCCCACCAACACGTTTTCATCTTTTTATTTTTTTCTAAGCCACAGAAAAATCTATATTTTTTTTCTGACAATAAGGCGGCTTATTCCTACCTAAACAAAATTTCAAGATTTTTGAAATTTTTTATCCATTATTTATTCAGAAATACTAAATTATTTCTAAGTGGTGTTTAGATTGGTTTTCTGTATTGTTTACGGAATGTGATTGTGGCGCCATCTAAGCTCTGTCCCATTGTGGGGGTGACCCGGTCCAGATACTCACCACTAACGTGCCCAGACACAGCTCCTGATGCGGCGTGCGCACGTCCAGGGCCGCGGGCAGGTCCCACACTTTGATTTTGCCGTCGTACGCGCCGCTCACTATCCTCTTGTTGTCGAACCTGAGAATGAAAACCATAGACGATGATGAGGAAACTAAACTTGAAACCAATTGTGTGCTATGAGTGCCTGGTACTTTTAGTAATAACATAACGCTTTATCAACAGCCCAACTTTACCGACATTGATCGTTGACCATAATCAGCCGTTAACAATAACAGGGTATGGTGAAATTTGATAGTATTGTCAGTGGCTCCCTATTATCGGTCCGTTGGTGTCTTATGTAGTCCTTTTCGCCATATTCGATGTTACTCGACTTGAAGACCACTAGCTTCCTTTATTTTATGATCGCCTGGTACTTTTCTGAGACAGCACACTAATTTTCATCACACAGGTACTTACCGTCCACATTCGATGCCCCATTGCTGAATGATGTTGACCAGACTGTAGTCTGTTTGTTCTATGATCGCCTGGTACTTTACTGTCTAACTCACCGTTTATACTGCTATGTCAATATAACGGTATAGGGGAATGCAATCGGTTATTTTTAGTAAGGAATAAACAGAGTTTTTACCGAAATCGACGGTTTTTTCATACGAATCGGTTAACCGATTGCATTCTCTAGACTCTAGATATAACTAAATATGTAGGTCAGAATATATGGGATGTACCACTATTTCACGGGTCTAGATATATTAAGATATATTAGGGACGAACTGAAGGCATTATTCGAGTGCTTATTTAAGAATGACACCTTCTGGTCGTTCGTGCGATACATCGCTATTTTCCACACCCAACTGATATTGTCCGAAGACTAGTCCTCTTTGTTCTATGATCGCCTGGTACTTTTCCAGTTAACTCACCGTATACACCGCACTAGTTCTTCATGCCCCTCCAACACGCGAATGCACTGTCCACATTCGATGTCCCACAGCCGAATGGTGTTGTCCGAAGACCCGGAGACTACGAGACGATCCCGGTACTGAAGGCACGCGATGCCTCGCTTGTGGCCATTCAACGTGCGAACAAATTCGCACGACGATGTGTTCCACACCTGAAAAGAAAAGTGAAGTAAATTTATGACTTATTTGTGATGTAAACTGTATAGCGAAGATATCGGTAAACACTCTTGCGTGTTATGATTCGTTGGTACTTCAGCAGCTGGTCTATGGGATGGTATGAGACCATGGCAAAGGAAGGGTATAATTTGTTGGTTACCCTCATCTGGCATAAACTTTTTTGTCATAATCATCATTTGGCATAATTCATCATTTAGCATAATGCATTTTTTCTGAACACGTAAACTTTTCAGGATTGTTGTTGATTGTTTATAAAACAACCATCATTTCTGTAATAGGAATTCATAGTTGGATTCTAGCTGATATCTGATATTTGTTATGTGATTAAAAACCTAACTGGTGGAGACTAGTCACTTTTAAAAACATATTTTAAAATAAAGAACAGCTCTCTTAACTAGTAATAGAATAGTCGAGTTGCTTTCATAGGGGGTTTAACCACGAACGCGCCTAGAAACCTTCAAGCTCATGTTCGCCTAGTACTAGTTCGCCAAGCAGCCAACCGGATGGTTACCTTGATAGTCCTATTGCGGCTCGCGCTCACGATGATGTACTGTCGAATCTGTTGACAGCGGCACGGTGCCCGACGAGTACGCTATTATTACTTTTTTTTCATGTTATTTGGCTATTTTGGATGTTACAGGCTCTAGTGACTAAGTACTAGCGTTAGCCATGCATGACAAACGACCAACGACCCATTTCGTCTGTAAAAGTTGAAATCTGAACTTCTTGGCAACTCATGTTTGCCTAGTACTCCGACCAATAGAGTCAACCTTCAACAACGACGTATTACACTATCAAACGCGGTTTGAGGAGGCTTGGTGGTGAGCTCCTGTCCCCTATAGTACACCTCATGCCCCCCCCCCCCCCAATCTTTGCACACCCACAAATACATGTTTGCCTAGTACTTCCATCCTACCTTGATAGTCCTATCGCCACTGGCGCTCACGATGTATTTCTCGTCGAAGTCGACGACGTTGACGGCGGCGCGGTGCCCCACTAGCACGCGACGCAGCATTATTTCCGTCGTAGACGTCATATCCCATACCGCTATCGAACGGTCCTGGTAAAAAAAAAGTTGAATTACAATCATCATCGCAACTTTATCACCTTTAAATATAACAAAGACTCGCTTTCCGATGAAATTTATATCTGGGTGGGTTCTACAGTGTAATTCTATGGAACTTGCTAATAATGTAAACAAACCGCCATATTGAAATTGTCTCTGAATGATGAATTTACTAGTGATGAGCATGACCCTGACTTACTCCTTTACTTATGACAAACCATATCGAATAAGACAATACCGAAAGTAAAAAACGTACTTGGTACCTACTTATCTGTTAAATCACGATCAGAAGAAAAATCGGTAATTGAAGATGATGTCTCCAGTATTTATTATAACAGGTGCCTTTATATGATCTGTAGCCCTATCGCTCTCTTTCGTGGCTGCAAGCCCGAAGTTTGAGATGTTCCTGGCTGATCACTCATTTTTTCGTTTAGCAATATCAAAATCCGTGGTCGGTAGCTATAAGTCATCGTTCCAATCGTCATTGTTTTAATTTATATTAAAATGTAGGGTCGATTAGTTTTCTTTAAAACAGTCGAAAACGACCAAATTTTATTTTCCGAAGTTTAAATAACGTTTGAAAAATGGTGCGAAAGAATGGAAAATAAATATGAGAAAAAGGGAATTAAAACGATTAATGTGATTTAAAATTGTCAAACTACCGCGTAGTGTATACAGCACGCTCTTTACTTACCGCCTTGGTAAGTAAAGAGCGTGTTGGGTTTAATATATCAGCACTTTAGTCACAACACTACCCCATCATAGACAATTGTAGAATTTAAAAGAAACAAAAACGTCATTCTATCAGGTCTAAATAACCTGACATATGAAAACATTTTAAACTTTTATTGAAAAATCCAAGATACAGTTATATATTGTATGGTTTTGTATTTTACGGTAACGACCATTTCAATAGTGTATGGTTTCAATGGTGTTTGATGAGGTGATGTGAAAATTCAAGGAGAAACATTGAGAAAACCAAGTTACGCCTTTTGTTTACATTGTTTGCAAGTTCCATAGAATGACACTTTAGGGCCTACTGTGTTGAGCACAAGTCTTCGACTTTAAACAAGTGTTATATAGTGTGTTTTAATATATTGAACACCAATGTTATAAGGATGAGCACAAAGGGGTCAGGACCAGACTATGTACATTTAGCGAGTTGAGTACAAATTTCTGTTTCCAGTGAAATCGTTTAAAATTTTGAGCGCAACTGTTTTAGTGTATTGAGCACAAGCTTCCTGTTTTTATAGCAAGAGCCCAATATATTGCAAACACGAGCAGCATATTCGAGTACGAGTGTATACCGTGTTGAGCACAAGTCTTACCTTGCTACACGTGACCGTCATGTCGTTGCAGGACTTGAGGTGCAGCAGGGTCTCGCAGAGTTGCATGAGCGTGTTGAGCATGGCGCTTGTGCTCACGTCCCTGTCGTAGTATATGATCGCCGGCGTGTCGTGTAAGCCCGACTGTGTAGCGTATTAAGCGCAAGGGTACAGTGTCTTAAAGAGTCTAATGTGCTGAGCAATCTTTAGTATGTTGAGTAAATGACTAGTGTGTTGAGAAAGTGTCTAGCTTGTCGAGCATACGCGTTTACTGTGTTAAGCATAAGTCTCTATATGTCGACCACGAGTGTAGCCACGAAAAACGTTGTTTTTCGACATGACACTGTTTCAATAGTCTGTAAAAGACTAAGAGGCCTTTGATTGAGTGTGTAGCGTGTCGAGAACAAGTCTCACCTTGCTGCACGTGACCATCATGCCGTTGCAGAACCTGAGTTGCAGCACAGCCTCGCAGCGGTGTCTGGGCGTGTTGAGCATGGCGCTTGTGCTCACGTCCCTGTCGTAGGATATGATCGCCGGCGTGTCGTGTAAGCACGACTGTGTAGCGTATTAAACGCAAGGGTACAGTGTGTTAGAGTCTAATGTGCTGAGCAATCTTTAGTATGTTGAGTAAATGACAGTGTGATGAGCAAGTGTCTAGTGTGTTGAGCAGTCTATGCTGTCGAGCATACGTGTTTAGTGTGTTGAGCATAAGTCTCTATATGCCGCGCACGATTGTGTAGCGTTTCGAGCACAAGGCTCACATTGTTGCACGTGACCATCATGCCGTTGTAGAATCTGAAGTGCAGCACGGCCTCGCAGTGGTGTATGAGCGTGTTGAGCATGGCGCCCGTGTTAACGTCCCAGTCGGAGCATATGATCGCCCGCGTGTCGTGTAAGCACGAGCGTGTATTAAGCGCAAGGGTACATTTATCATCAAGAGTCTAATGTGCTGAGTAATCTTTAGTACGTCGAGTAAATGACTAGTGTGTTGAGCAAGTGTCTGATGTGTTGAGCAGTCTATCTTGTCGAGCATACGCGTTTAGTGTGTTGAGCATAAGTCTCTAAATGTCGAGCACGAGTGTGTAGCGTGTCGAGCACAAGTCTCACCTTGCTGCACGTGACCATCATGCCGTTGCAGAACCTGAGGTGCAGCACGGCCTCGCAGTGGTGTATGAGCGTGTTGAGCATGGCGCCCGTGTTCACGTCCCACACTCGGACGGTGCTGTCTGAGGAGCCGGATATGATAGCCCGCTCGTCGTACTGTAGGCAGAGGACGGAGCCTGTGTGACCTTGAAGTTCCTGGAAGAGATGGAAAACACTTTTTCACTTCTGCTCAAAAACTACGTCATATTAGTTCCGCGAAGCGAGACTAAAATAGTACATTTAGCCCCTAGGGTTTAAAAGAAAGCCATATAATCCCATACAAATTTCTATGACACTGAAAAAAAAAACTTGCCGCCAGCTACATACTCCTTACGAATAATTAAAAACAAACAAACCAACCTGATTAGATTGGCCAAACTTTCTGATAGAATTGCTCAAACTGTACTTTTAGTTTTTCATGAAATATACAATTTTAATGTTAAGTCTTTTTATTTTCTCGCAGTCGAAGTGAAAAGCAGAGTGTTTAACACGTGGCTAAAAACCATTATGACACTCAGACATAATCACTTCATGTCATAATGGCTTATTTTAGCCCCTTGTCAAACAATCTACTATTAGATCATGTTTTGTATCTAGTCCCTGGAATGGCCAAACTAACTTTCGAAATATGGTTTATATGATAGTTCAGTTTCTATTTAACACTTTCTTGCATTTGAAAATTAGACTGTATTTCTATGTAATTAATTATGGATTTAGAGGTCTATAAAAATAAAGATTGCGTATCTAGTCTCTCAATAAACCTTTGATAGACTCCAAACTTATGCCTAATTGTTCATTATGAAAAAACCTAACTTGGTACGCAAGCATTTTCTTTAAAAAGCTTGTATTTTTTTGAGAAAAGTGGCAAAAACTGGTTTTTCGTCGTAAAAATAACAAAGTTTAATGGTATCTTGGTTTCGGTGACTCTTGAAGATAAACTGAAACAGAATATTGGTAAAGTCGGTCGCAGTCAACATGATGAGACATATACAACACAGAAAAGCGAAGCGCTACAGATTGAAAGTCATTCAGAGCTGTAAGCTCCTTAAGTTTCTGATGATGATAATATGGAACCTATCGTGGGCAAGTGCGACTCACACTGCCACATTTATGTTTGTGTATTGTTTAACTTAGTAAAAATAAATTGCTTACCTTAACGCACTGCAAAGTCTTTCTGTCCCATATTTTGATTGTGTTGTCCCGCAGTCCTGATACTATCTTGTTGTCGTCATATTGTAAGCAGTACACGCCTTTTGAGTTTTCCGATCTGCAGTTTATCCTCTGAAACACAAATGCAGAACATATTTAGATCAATATTTACAATTTTATAAAGTTCAATAAAATATAATTGCACATGCAATAATATTTCGTTAGTGGAATATCCCCGAGTCATCTTTTATAATATTTTACCATGCTTTTAAAGCATGTGTCGTACATATATAGTGTGTCCCGGGATAAAGTGCACAAACGAATAGGAATGAAAGTAGATGCACTTTTATCGACGAAAAAAATAATGAAAAATATTCAAACCTTATTTACTTTATTATGAATAATTTTAAAAAAAATGTCGTATGTAGTGGACCTTATCGAAACAAAGCAAGATATGAAATACTTACATGAAATACAGATGAAAAACCAGTTATTTCGTTTTTTTTATATTTTTTCGCATTTTTTCTAATTACATTAACATAAGTAATCATTTGTGATTATAATTACGTTTATTTCAAATCCAAATAGCCCATAGGTGTCAAGATATCTTGCTTTGTTTCGATAAGGTCCAGTACATACGACATTTTTTTTAATTCATAAAAAGATAATAAGGGTTTTAATTTTTTTTTATAATTTTTTGGCGATAAAATTATATCTACTTTCATCCCCATTCGTTTTTGCACTCTATCCTGGGACACTCTGTAGGTATAGAATGGTTGTAGGATACTTATTATCTATAAACGGTCTATAACATTTTCAATGTCATAAACGACTTTATGGACGCCTTTTAGGGCCGATTTCACCAACAATCAATTTACACGAGAGTGTCTAACCCAGTATAAACAAAATCGAACGATTTACTCAATGGTTAACTTCATTTCCATTTCACCACGCTAGTCTACGGATAACAATCTCTCGCATAGTTACTAAGTAACGTTGAACGAATGAATTGAATGAAATCGTAATGCACCCAAGTAAGATAGACAATTTGTCCCATGCTTGAGCAATGGTGCTGCGTATTTTTTAAATTTATTCGAGTTATACATCAATTGTGAAGTAAGTATTTAATTCACTTGACAGTGACAATGACAATACTAATCTACATCTAACAGTTTACTCAGCCGAAATTGGCGGTGTAAGATTATTCTCTAGTTTAGACATTTTATATTTACGTTAATTATTGGTGAAACGTAAAATGAGTTTACTCACGAATTAATGATTTATTATTGGAATAAGGCTTATACTACGTCGGTGAAATTGACCCTTAATATACATATATTTAAGAGCTAGCTCTTGCCCGTGGCGTCGTTTCCATTTCTTTAGCTGATTATACAAGTAGTAGAGCAAAACAAAACTTCATAACTTTTTTCATTTTCGAGGTGGCAGGTATTTTAGTATTTAGTCTCTATCCCAAGGAAAACGTCATCATAACGCCATCTGTAATATCACTGTGCGCTATCATGTCAAAAACCCGTTTACCCGACACTGAAGCTAAATAAAACCGGCCAAGTGCGAGTCGGACTCGCGCAACGAGGCTTCCGTACAAATTTTTACTTGCCTTAACTTTATTACCCGGTACCGGTTGAGTTAAGTTAGCACCTGATATTTATAGCATTGCATACAAATCAGGTGCAAACTTAACGCAACCGTGTTGTTCATATAGGTTTTTTGCAAATTAAAAAAAAAGTTAGCTAGTTAGAGACATGGCTATAATTTTCGTGTAGTATTCATGTTTATTAAC
The DNA here is from genome assembly GCA_905404275.2 of Hedya salicella. Classification (NCBI taxonomy): domain Eukaryota; kingdom Metazoa; phylum Arthropoda; class Insecta; order Lepidoptera; family Tortricidae; genus Hedya; species Hedya salicella. Next base: position 47,990,271 of record FR990097.1, on the reverse strand, counting down.
ACAAATTGTAAAAATTTCAAAATTTTCGATTGGTAAACTTCGGAGATAAAGGGGGGGTGGGGGGGGGGGGGGGGGGGAATGGTGCTTTTTTTTTCATATTTTCCTTAATAAAACAAAAAGTAATCACAAAAATAAATTGTTCAAAAATGTGCAGGTCAAGCCCTTTCATATGATACCCCGTTTGATCCAGTACCTAGACTTGTAAGTTTTACCCCCCCGCCCCTCATATCGTTTTATAAGAAAATAAAAAAAAAATTGTAAATATTTCCTGTGCAATACATGTGGGCTGACAATGTTTATAAATATTCCAAATTTTAAATAGTTAGCAGAAGTAGTTTTTGAGATATGGCGCTTTAATAGTCGGACAGACAGACAGACAGACAGAGTCGCACCATAAGGGTTCCTTTTTGGTACGGAACCCTAAAAAGGGCTATGCCTTTTATAAGATCTGACAATTGGTTTAGCACAACGGGAGTAACGTTGTATGTGTATGTGTAAATATATCTATTACATTGATCGTCGTCTAACACTCATAACACAAGCCTTATTGAGCTTACCATGGGACTAGTACAATTTGTGTAAAAATTGTTCCTAATATTCATGATTTATTGATTATTATTTATTTATATCAAGTACCTGTAAATTATGCCTGCCCATTCGCCAGTTGTCCTCGATGGAGCGTATGTCCTGGATGATTTTGGGGTACAACTGTCTGTAGAAGGAGTGTGACGGGTGCTGGCAGCCGGGCTTCGGTTTGAACAGGTACTGGATCCTGGAATCAAAAATCTTACATCAGTATTCGTTCTGAGGGTTGATGGCTTATATAGTGAGTGAGTGGTCAGAAAAATAATCCGAGTTTAATCATTAAGCTGTAAAATCTGGAAAATTTAAAGTACCAGGAATTCATAGGACCCAACGAGTTCACAACTCAGTCACACCCATGCACAGTACTACCCCTGATTCCTAAATTCTACTTCAAAGTACCAGACCCAAGAAACGCAAGCCCTGTACAGCCTCCACAATAGCGATTTAGTTCCTGAATCCTACTTCAAGTACCAGGCGCACATATAACACAAAGGGCATTCACCAACTCTTCTCACCGTCTCAGTTGGCCTTATTTACACCACATAGATTCCTGAATTCTACTTCAAAAGACCAATGGATATTAGGGTAGAAAGGTTCTTACCTGATAAGCAAGTACTGGAAGACGCAGCATAGAGGCCTCCAATAAAGTGAACCGACAATTTGGTGTAGATCACAATGCACAGTTGGATTCTGGCAGCCGACAACTGGTCGCTGTAAATGTTTGGGACTGGCCTTTGCTAGTGGACGTCATTCAGCTGATATGCACATACACAACGCTAGGAGTACTCTTTTCAGCTCCAAAAGTGGGTCATCCATCCCACAGTTTTTAACTCGAAAGTGTATTAAATTCCACTTCAAAAGGACCAGGAGCACAAAGTATACAAGGAGCACTCGCCAACTTCGCCAGAGCAAGTCGGGTGGTTCCCGCCCTACCAATTTTTCCACAGCATGCCTTCTAATAGATGAAACCTTACAACCTTCACTCTTACTGAGTCAATCTTGAATACTGTCTCCAAAACTCCAGGACGTCATAGAACTCAGAGTGACCATCCTCTCTTTTTAATCACATCAATCCACATTAATTTAGCACAGAACTTTCCCAAATTGTATGTCAAAAGTACCAGGAGTACATAGGACACAAAAAGCCAGAATCTATCCGCAGTCTGGTCCCGCTACACCAGCTCAATTCCCGAATTCTATCTACATCACAGGAATTCATAGAATACAAGTAGCGCTCACCATCCTCTCCTTTCAGCTAGGCCCCGCCAGAGTGAGTCAGTCCTCACTTTTCGTTCAACCAACTTCTTCCATAGCATGCCTTCTGATATAACCCGCTGCCACTCGCGGCAGACCAGCTCGGCAGCGCAGAGAGAACTGGCGTCGAGATATGAGAGAATGTTCTCGGCGACATGGTCTAGTCCTTTCTCTGTAAAAAAAAATACACAATGTATCATTAATTAACATTATATTCCCCCAAAATTTGCTTCCAAGTAGGTATACCAAGATCATTCAAGATTCGTAGTCGCAGTAGTAAGCAGATATATATAAGATAGATATCCTAAGGTTCCTCGGCTGTAAAGTTTCAGGCAGGACTTCGTCATTTGTATGAGGAAAATCTATACTATTATAAAGTTTAATATTGAATATCTCTATATTGAAGATATTTAAAACAATAAGTTATCTGGACTAGTTTAAGATCACTGAATCGATTTTTTTTATTTTTGTTACACGGACAGCAGGGTATCTACAGATGGTTATAGGATACTTTTTACCCGACTATGCTAAAGAAATACCGGCCAAGTGCGAATCGGACTCGCGCACCGAGGGTTCCGTACTAAATATACTACAAACGGCTATATCTATGAAAATCCAGTGTTAGCAGAGCCCTACTCTTAAGCAAAATTTACTCGGTTTTCGATCATTTTATATTTGTTACTGACGTAGACAGACAGAAATAAAATTATAATGTTTTTAGTATTTGTTGTTACAGAGAAATTTCATTTGTCGAGCTATCACAGCTCATGAGATACAGCCTGGTGACAGACGGACAGACCGACAGACAGACGGACAACGGAGTCTTAGTAATAAGGTTACGTTTTACCCTTTGGGTACAGAACCCAAAAAAAGAGGGTTATAATTGTTTTCTCCTTCGCGAACGAAGTTGCGGGCGCCTATTATCAAGTTGCAAAAATGAAATAACTTTCAAAACAATAAGTGTTAGGGACTATTTAAGGTCACAGCCACAACGGCTTCATCAGCTCAAAACGGCTGAATGAATTTCAACCATTTTTGCTACACGGGTAGCTGGTCATCCACAGATAGTAATAGGATATTTTAAGCCTAAAGTAAAAAAAGAGGATTATGACTTTTTTTTCTCTTACGCGAACGAGGTTGCGGGCCCCTCCTAGGACATCATAAATGTGTGTTTCTTCCATTTGCAAAACAGGCTTGGTCACGGTATAAACACACTCAAATATACAGCATTTCAATTTGTTTACCCAAGCTTCGCACTTTAAATTTTAAATAACCGTTACCGCGATTTGTGATTCAATCAGCTCAATCTGAAAGTTTGCATGATGGCAGGCGATCTGTTAGGGTAATGGGTTCTTGTGATCGGTGTTCAATATGGTATTACGCTGTTAACTTGGTAAACAATGAAAAGATAATACGACAGAATAATATGAACACATTGCACCTTTAGGCTTATAGTGACCATATACAAAATTTAAAAAAATTAGACTTTCTGTCATAGAAACACCTTGAATTATGACCTTGTTCACTTTTGTTCCCCCCTCCCAAACCATACTTTTCCATTCGAAAAATCTAATCATAGACAATGGACAACATTTCATTTTTTGTAAGTAACTAAAATTTAAATATCAAGAATAGATTTGGGCCTCTGAACACATTAACATTATTTTTGGAATTTTCTGATCACGATTTTTTTTTACAAACGTGAATACCATCCGCGGTCACTTAGAGTTCATTTGGGACGCAGGCACATGAACTGCAGAGCTTGGTTTAGCCGGTTCAACCCAACTTAATATGTGGGAGACAAGAGTAAATATGGGGCCACTCACTGGGCAGCATGCTGATGAAGTCCCTCTGCAGCATCGGCTTGAGGTAAGAGTTGATGTGTCCATGCTGGTAGTGGCACATCCGTGCCAGCAACTGTTCCACGAATTCCACCTGGCAACACATAATTGGAAACAAATTAGGACAAGTAAGCATTAAAATAGACTAACGCACCAAGGGTACCATACAAAATATACACTAATAACGGCCATATGTATGAAAATCCAATGTTAACAGAGCCCTACTCCTAAGCAAAATGTACGATCATTTTATATTCGTTACTGACGTAGACAGACAGACATAAAATTATACTGTTTTTAGTATTTGTTGTTATAGCGGCAACTGAAAGCTGCACCAAAAATGCTAGCTTGTTTATGATTTCACTTCCTTAAGAAAAATTAACGCTATCAGTTGTTTAAATGAGTCAATCATCTTTTTTTTTCTATAACTCGTTGCCATGGTAACGTGTCCTGAGTCACTCTTCAAAACTATAATAAAGGCAACATTTTTTTTTTCCCACTTCGTCAGTATGTTAATAGCCTAGATTATTAGCATTTTTCTAAGTAACTCTGTCACTATTCAACCCAATACTTTCATAAATTCGAATGAAATATTTATTTAGTTATTATTCCATATAGATAGGCCAGATTTCAGACGCGTATTTAAGGGCCTGCATCGTCATTCGTAAACCACACCCCAAAACGCTGAACGGGCCAATGAGCGAAATCTGTAATAAGGGACGCATTTATTGCTCGCGCGCATCAAAGAAAAAGAAAGCTAATTACACTACATGCTTGGGGTTTTTTGGCGTAAACGCCAGATGTAAAAGTACAATAAAATCAAAGATATTTTTATGTTTTGTTAACATTTAAGTTAATAACGTAAAAGATAAAGGGAAGAATGCCATTTTAACATAATGTGGCCGTTTATTAATCTGTCGTTTGTACAAACTAGATAAAAAACGGAAAATGAAGACGCGTTTTCGGATAACTTTTCTATCGCGGAAATTTTCAACAAACATGTTTCCGCGTTCACTTACCTTTATACAGTAGTCGAAAAACACATATCTAAAAACCAGCCCGTTTCATATACTAAATTTGACAAAAATGACAGTAAAAAATAGATTAAATTTTCGATGCATCCCTTTAACTTATAACTTGACCAACACCGCTGAACCGCGCCTTAAGAGCTGAGAGGCTACTCCGTAACCCGCAAAACGAAGTTCGTAACGTGCTGTCCCTCTCGCTCTCATGTTATATTGTATTTGACTGAGCGGGATGGCGCCATACGAACTTCGTTTTTCGAATTTCGGAGTAGCCCCCCTGATTCGTCATTGCGCCCGAAAGACACAGTAATATCCATTTGCCATACATATAGATTTCCAATGTAGCAGCAAGTGTAAAAAAAATGGAAATCATTCAAATTCAGATCACCATCAAAATATCTTTACATGGCCATCTAAAAGATTACCATCCAACCTCATAAATGATTATATTACAATGTGACTTTGGACATCTGCTTAGGATAAAAGAGTTTTTCACAGACAGATTTTTAACTTTTTTATTTTTCATATTCCTTTTTGATGAGATTTACGCAATATGAACGTTAGGTGTTATAGACACGGGTAGAGTAAGAGCCAGGGCCGGGTTTAAGGGTTCTGGTGGTGCTGGGGCATCAAATGATTGGAGGTCGCTAGTAATTTTCCAAATAGGATAAATTTTCGGGTTTTCAGAAATTTTATTTGTGGGGGCTCCATCCCGGTAGCCCTCCCATAAATACGGCCCTGGTAAGAGCTTATATGCGGAGGACAAAGTTTCAGGTTTCGGCTGAAAAACAACGCTTAAGTGTCGCTCTGGAGGCGGCACAATCAGCATTGCTGACACCCAAACCGTTTGCCATAAACTTAGTTTTTATGTGTTATGTATAGATAAGTTGCTTAGGTATTGCTACATTTAGTAGCTTTTTTATATTTTCTTCAATCTCCGCGATTATTATCATCATTAATTTAAATAAAACAATTGACTCCATGAACATGAAAGATGAAAAGCTTCCGAAGCGTTGGGAACTCAAATGAGATAATATACGGGATATAATCCATTTAAAGGCCAAGCCACACCGGAAGCGTGTGCGTGGCGTGCACATAGACGTGCGCGTGGCGTGCGCGTTGTAAAGTATGAATACCTATAAGAGATGACACACCGCTGCGCACGTGCACGCCATGCATCTGGTGTGTTTCGGCCTTAAATTACCTTTTTTTTATTTCTGTATATTTTTACCCGATTGCGCGACGCAAAGGAGGGTAATGTGTTTATCAGCCTATGTATTTGTATTATTTTGTAGTGGCAGTAAATTTATTTTTCTTTCTTTCTTTCAAAGAAATACTTGTAAATATCACCTGGTCGGTTTCGTTCCATCTTGCGAATAGGTTGAGACACGTGTCCCTCTCGGCTGTGTACGCAGGGCTGCTCGGCGTGGGCCGCACTCCAGTGTCCAGGGAAGTCAATGACGTCACCTGAAAAAATAAATGAAAATAGTTTTATGAGGAGTTAAAACTGACAAGGGATTGAAGTGCAAATACAATATGAGTGTCAAATTGGCGTTTAGCGTCGATTTAAACCTTTGAATGTGATAAAACTCATATGATAAAAATCATCACCGTTTTGTCATTATACTGATACTGAGGACCCTTCGGTTCTGTGCTCTGCCGCAGCGGCCGTCCCTGATCGCGTTGCTGTAGCCGCTCGCGGGGCGGCCGGCATTTGGGTGCATGTTACGCCTTTAAACCGTAAGGGCGAAAACAGTTACTAGCCCCGCTTAGGAAAGCTATTATGCGACTTTAAGAGCATAAGGTCATGCACACCGCGTTTTTTAACCTTTCGACCGCCAAGCAGCGAAGTAATACAAAGTGACCCGGACGCCACAGCAAAAAAAAAACAACTTATAAAAATAAAATAGTAATTGGTGAACGAGGTACTGATATTATATTCAGAGTATTTGAATCACGAAATTTGGTCAGGACATTTGGACGCCACTGGCACAAATGGCGGTCAAAAGGTTAAACGCACAGTCAAGCGCCCAGGAAAACACCCAGGTTGTTTATTTATTTTTACTCAATAGATATCCCGCAATGTTTCAATTGGCTACCAATCACTTAATGAGATAAGAACAGCACCCTTTCTAACATGTTTATAATATGTACCTGTTCTATCATATAGAGGTTAATGACACAATATAATGAAACCCTCATTAAATGGTTGCATTTTCCTGTTCAGATGTTGTATCAGATTTTGATTCATCAGGTGTCTGATTTATAGGAACTGATTTAAAAATCATGTCTTCCGAGAATTCGAATTTTAAAAGAAATGATTTAACCTGGGTGTTTTAACTGCTATGTCTCGGCCTCTTAAAGTTTTTTATACTGCAACTCTCTTTACAAATTTCAATTGTATAATGGATACTTCCAAGTAAAAATTAAAAAAACGAACATAAGGAGGAAGGAACATAAGGTCATCATACACATATAATAGTCTAACTGACAGAAAAATTTTAAATTAAGAAGGCTTAAGAATTTACCTTTTGACCGCCAAGCAGAAACGTAATTCTACCTGACCCAGACCCCACAGCAAGAACATAAAAATATGTTTTCAAACAAAATAGTGATTGCAGTGAGGTATTTTCGATGACTGGATTGGCGTCTTTAGTGCTCAAAGAGTTAAGGAACACTTTTTAAGTTGAATGGAGTTGACCATCGGCTAAGCAGAGCTGGGGAATACTTTTAGTAAATCATTTTTATCTGTAATTTACATGTGATCTATTAAAAGCTATGGAGGAAATTAACTGAATTAAATATCTTCCATTTAATAGTGTGTAATAGTTCCATTTAACGGATAAACCATGTAAGCTGAAAGTTAATCCAGCATTAACTGGTATCATAGCATGAAATCTTGAATAGAGCAATTCCCTAGAGTGCACTTTTTTTGTGTTTCTTTACTTTGATCTCTTTTGGCTTGTAAGGCCATTTTATAGTTTCTGAAGTAGGAACCTACAGTGCACAGTGAGCACTATATGATGAGACTTTTGGAACTCATTATATAAAGGAGTAAAGAGAAAATAAGGGATGAAAGTTTGTATAGGGATCTCATCAATCAATGATAACACTGGTCTGGCCATCTTGATAGAAACATAGCCTAAAGTAGGATTTTTAATTAGCTGGAGTAAATTCACAGCTGACAATGTGAATATTTCGTTGTTTAGAAATAATTTCACAAAGTATACATGTGAATATGTGTAATCGGTGATTGTAGGGTAACTTTTATTCAAAAGAAATATGGTACTTCCGCCACAATGAAGTAATCACGGCCGCCATGTGTCCGTAAGCGTCAGTTTACTACATCTAATTAAGTCTTACTTTATTGTGTTAAGTTTCATACATTGTAAAACATGTGTTTATAAAAAAAATATAACTCCATAGTTCTAAATAGCACAAACATGGATCCAAAAGTGCATAACAATACTTTTACTTATCTTAACCAACTGTTACTTGCCTAAAATAGGTACTGATTTAATGTATTCAAACAAAATCTCTATTCAAATTTTCAGTTTTCTAGGTTCCATGGTTTGGACTAGGTGTAGATAAGTCAGCCAGTCACTCTTTTTGTATATATACTTTTTACTATCGTTAAGAATATTTCATGCATTTTTTCAATAAGTCAGTCAACCATGTAACCATGGCATTTTACTGCATACAGATAAGTAATGAGTAGTCATAACGACTACATGTAATCAACAGTGATGCGGAACAACTCGTTATGTCATGACAAACTTCTGAACATCACAAAATTGCGAAATACTTGCGAAAGTAGCACACCATGCTATATCATAGTAACAAAGTTTCAAAGAGGACAATAATGCATTAAAACGCTGAAAAGATAAATAAACTTTGTAGCTAACACTGGTTTGGTATGTTTTGCTGACGTTTTGAAAGGATTTTTCAGCAAAATCTAACGGTATGCACGGAAGCTGAAAGTTTGACGATTTTAGAGTGTTTCTATTAATTCGTAGTGATTTACGCTTACTAAACATAAAAGAAGTTTAACTGTCGAGGATTTTCGTTTCATTTGTGAGAAATTAAAGCTGAATTCAAGATTTGAAAGAAAATATGATTCTTGGAAACGTCCGCAATGCAGGAAAGTTATTTCTTCATTAAAAATGTGTTAACAATACCCTAAGATTGTGTGGCATATACGGAGGGATCGTAAAACGCATCTAGAAGGTGCTTAATACTGGTAAAAGTTATCTCATATTAGTTTGTTCTCAAAACATAAAATAATCGAAATCAAACTGAGTGGTGCCAAAGATGGCGGATCAGCCATGACAGAACGGTATTGCTCTAAATAATAATTACAGGCGTACCTGAGGCGGCGTTGCATCTTCTATCATCCGTTCAGTCTCCATTTTTGCTATATCACTGAAAACATCAAATAGTCTAGTAAAATCACCACTAATAACTAATAAATCACAATCGCTCGGTTACAATGATCATAGCTCGCATGACGTCAAGCACAAGCACTAACTGTCACGTTGTGGCTGATGCTATTTAGACTATTTTATCTAGTTGTATGTCAGTGAACATTTTGATGACGTTGAAATTCTTCATGAAAAGTAATTTATTAAATTAGTAGAATTCTTCAACAATAACCTAAAGTATACCCAAAAATAATTATTAAATAAATCCAAAATCCTATTTGAAGGAATGAAATCAAATTAAAAACATATTTTAAAGGACAATACATTTGGTACATTTGTGTCTAGGTAAATGGGGTTTTACAATTCGGAAACACGTATCGGGGTTCCATAGCCAGAATGTATTTTGGAACCCCTAAGACATGGCAAAAAGTCCAGAATCCGGAAAATAATTACTATTTATTGAAAAAGAAAAAAACAAAATGTTGCCATAACTTTAATATTCTATATTTTTATTTATATTATTTAAGTACCCGTTTTACGGTATACTGATTCATTCCCCTCTATCTAAGCCATATGTACAATGGTCATGTCAGTTTATACGATAAATTATCAATGTAAATATACAATACAATACAAGTACTCCTTATAGTGGTAGTATTTTACTGTTGATATTCAAAATATTCCTGTATATATGTATTGAGCAACTTTTATTAATCTTATTGTATCCACCTAAATTATGTTAATGATACAAAATTATTTACTATATTCTACATTATTTTAAAACATGTATATAAAAATAGATAATAATGACAAATATGCTATATGATTTAATGGCTTGCTTTGAGGTGTGCTTTACCAGAAAACAGTAAGAGATGAATGCTTACTTTTCTTAAATTATGAAGACCGGTTTGGCTTACAGCTTGAACAAAAATAGCGATTCCGAGTTAGAATACTTCGGATTTGCGTGATTAGTAGAAATATTGTTGAGTTATGATGTTCAGTGTATATTTATCTAAATAAGTATATGCATCGTCGTCTAATGCTTTTCTAGTAATGTGAGTCCAGATCAAGTTCATTAAAGTATTTCCTCCATAAATGTATTAATTCTTTATTTGCAGTAATTGGACCGCTTTACTGGCAACGACTTTGCAACGTCACGTTACAGGCAGACAAGACAAGACAAACGTCAAATCGTTGCAACACAGTCCAATTTGTCAGATTGTCACAAATTGTATACAAGCAAAGTCCACAGCTGTGCAGTGTAAACAATGTTCCGTTTATTGTATATATTTTAAGAATTGCGAGAGTATAATGACTTTTGATTTCAATAATGACTTTTGCAAAACTATTTATTATCTCATTCATTTGTAAAAGTTCCGCGATAATATTCAGTCACAACTGAGTGTCCTGATATCAAAGTGATTTTCTGAAGTAATTATCTTTGTTATATTATTTCATAATGAAGATCAAAGTGGACAAGAGTTTGTTGCCTATAAAGGCGCATTTCTTCTTCTTTTTTGCTGGTAAGTTTTTGTACAATACATTTGTTAAATTGTATTTTTTTTAACTGGTTTATGACATTCATAGTATATATATATATATTAAAAAAAAACAATTAAATGCTCATTAGTTTATGATGCAGTTATCGTAATTAATGTGGAGTCTCATTAAAATGCAAAAAACTGTTCTACTTTTACATTTATGATTAGCATATCATCTGTATAACTTGTAATCTAGTTATGATACACAAACCTACATTTACTTCTTAACTTGTGTTACTTTTGATCTAGAACACTTGATGTCATTGAAATTAATGAATAATATTATTATTACACACAGATACCATACTTAAGTATGGTTATTTCTGAATGACAATAAAACAATGATTCTAATTGAACATTGGATATTAATGTATTTGTGTCAATTGATTCAAATACAACCAAGTTAACAAGGACAGCAAGAATAATATGAAGAGGTTTTTGCTAAAGATAAACAATCATTGTGTACAGATATTCAAAGTATTGAAAATTGTGTAATATTCATAGAATATACTTTTTTTGGTTATTTAGTTAGGTTTATATCTTTCATAAGGCTTTTTTTCTTTTTATGTGTGTCATTGTGTTTTATTAAATGATTATTTTTTATCTAAATTAAAATGAAAAATAAAATAATTGTTGAGCCTTATAAAATATCTATACAAATAAATATTTATAGCAACCTGTCCAGTGCTTTGCTCATTTTACAGCAAAATATTTAAATTAAGGTTAACTCGGTTTACATTTATAGGGTCAAATGTGTCTATTGATGTTATCATAGAAATTCAACATTAAATTTAAACTATCCCTGTTTTCGTTTTTATACCAATAGTGCCAAGCTTTAGGCAGTGAATGTATAATTATAAACCATATTTTACAATAATGATAACTCTGGACTAAAAACAAAGAATTTAGTGTAAATACATAAAATCCTGAAAATTCTCTGTGTTTCAGGCAAATCGCATTATCTTTTTTCAATATTCATAGGCTAAATGTATAAAATAACACAAAATATTTTTTGGAAAATAAATTTAAAAAATTAAGACAATTGGGTACTTTCCTGTAGTCAACATAAATGATTCCACGCAGTCAAATGTTATTTCTGATAATATGTAGAAAACATTCATGAAAACTTTGGCGATTTTAAAATGATCAAAGACTAAAAATACGGAGGCAATTTGACCATATGGAATTATGATGTCATAAAACTTTATTCCTTTCAAACTTCATACTTTCTGACCGTTTTGACAATTCATAAAAAGGAACTGATTTGATCTGTCAGTCGAGTACCCTATTGTTATATCAACTATAATGGGTTCTTAGTGTACAGATTTTATCAAATCTTTAAAATATGGATTTACCCTAGTTGGGCTAAGTTGGCATACATCACTAGATGCTTTCATTTAAAGAGCAGAAAAAGTCATATATAACATAAATAATTATTAACAATTAAATTAATATCCACGTAGTTGTGTAATGTTTCACTAATAAGGTGTTTTGTAAATTAATTTGATAACAGTTATATAACACTTAATCCTTTTTTGTTCTAGGATTAGCAACCATAAAATTTTGCTTTGGCGCGTTCGTAGCCGTTTTTTATTTTTATTTTTTCAAAATCGACATGACACTGGCTAAATCTGTGGTACAGCCAAAAAAAAAAAAATAAGTAAAGAAAAAAAGTCATAATCCTCCTTTTTCCTCCAATATAGTCGGGGTAAAAATTATCCTATAACCATCTGTGGATAACCAGTTAGGGGAACGTAAGGACCAGTGGATTGGTGGGGAACACTGCATAATTGCTTATATTTTAAAGAAATAATAGATTTAAATGTCTGTCTTGTTTGCGCTTTGGTATGTATTGAATCTTTCGATTTGTCCCATGATGAAGATATAAATTTATTATTTATCTGAAATATAGGCAAAGATCCATTCTTCCCCACTGTTCCCCACCCTCCCCTACTCGTGTATCAAAAATGGGCAAATCCAATCAGCCATTTTCATGTGATAAAATTGCAAAGACACATACAATATTTTTTTTACTCAGTTTTCAATGAACAGACATTTCATTCTTACAAATTTATAACAGTATAGACATAGCTAGATATAGATATACCACATTATCATTATCATCGTAGGGGCTCCAATACCTATGTCACAAACAATTTACATACTTAAATATTTTTTATTTCAGCCTTGAGACCTCTACCATTGTAACAAGCTGAATTAATGCATATTTATTCATTCATGAACTGGCCATCGAATTATCACACTGCTAGCTTTGAGGTGAAGGAAATCCAATCCTTGTGAGGAAGCCTGTATTTATTTATTTATTTATTATTGAAATAGTTACACAGCATTACAGTAAAAACCAAGCGACTGTGAACTACAAAAAACAAAAACATACATACATACAATCACGCCTTTTTCTCATTACGGGGTAGGCAGAGACTACCTCCTTTCACTTGCTACGGACCTGACATACAACTGCTGCTTCATTAACATTCATATCTCTTCATTTTGTGCTGCCACAACCCTTTCGCCTTGTCTCATTCACACACAGAATATCAATATTTCTCGCATCCATCATCTGACATACAGAAACAAACAAACATACAAAAATAAAAAAAACTTACAAAAAACTTAAAACTAGTTCGATTTAGGCGACGTAACTCCGTGGCTCCATTGCGTCGTCTGATCTAGTGTCCGGAACTGCAGAAGCACTACACCCTTCGGCGAGAAGTCTGCCCTTGCGATGGTGTCCTGCAGCGGCCGCGGCACGCGCTACAAACGAAACTGTATACATCTGCGAAGAAATTCAATGGTGTATGTGAAGTCTCCAATCTGCACTGGGCCAGCATGAAGACTACAGCCCATTCTCTCTCATCCATGAAAGGAGGCCTGTGGCCAGCTGTGTGACATTTATAAGCTGATGATGATAATGATATGAATTATGGTTTATCATCAAATTGTCGACACTCACTTCGCCGAATTTCATTTCAAAGTCAACGTTTCATGTATTTTCATTTCGTCGACAATTCAGTTCGTGGAATGATCATTACAAGTAATTTTAAATCGTGTATTTTTACTCGTCGGATGATTCATTACATAGTTGTATTATGTCATGGAAAACGTTTTGTGGTTTATTGTTTCAAGTATTTTTAATTAACATATAAATTATTACAAGGATTATTATTTAAATTTAAGATAGTTGGCATACAAAGTTATCTATGACATTATGGTGAAAACGTTTTCCATGACATAATACAACTATGTAATGAATCATCCGACAAGTAAAAAACCTTGTTGGTTCTGGCGTTGAGCTCGCTCGTTAGGGTCACAGTTCTACCTAACACTCCTCCTCGCTTCGCTCGTCGTCGTACCTAACCTAACCGAAGTCTGACCTGCCTTAAAGTAGAATACGTAACATTTCTGACTTCACGCCTACCATAGTTTAGTTTAGGTGCTGTAAGTGTAGCCAATTTAATTATAGGCAAAAGTTCTGGCGCTTCGCTCGCTCGTTAGGGTCACAGTTCTACCTAACACTCCTCCTCGCTTCGCTCGTCGTCGTACCTTTTTTTTTTTTTTTTTTTTTTTTTTTTCCCAGGAAAAATCTTCGAAAGATTCCAACGCGCCACGGGGAGACGCGGTGGATATGTCGGATTCATACCGACTAAAAAACCTGGGGTGTCCTTCACGCTGCCTACGGTGGAGCCACGGGAACGCTTTCGCATACTACCGTGACTCCGCCAGCAGCTGTCCATTATTGTGGACCCGTCTTCGGGGGGTTTGCATTTCCCCCTTGTGCCACTAAGGGGCGTGCCCGGACACCAGACACGCCTTCCATCCCGAAGACCTCCTCCAACGGGTGACAGACGTCTCCGTGGCTGTCACCCGGAGATCCTCTTTACGGGGGCAGGCGGCGATCATGCGCCAGCCGTCTGCGCCCAACACGCCTGCGGCGCCGTTGGTCGGCTGCTGCGTCGTCCTCCCTGGTCCGCTCCGCGGTCTCCTTCTGTCGCATCACCTCCTCACAGAAGGAGAGCACCGCCTGCCACGCCTTGTCGCTGTCAACCATGGATCTGACCACTGCTGACAGCGACAGGTCGTTTCCTACGCACGCCGTCAGGCTGGTGCGCTGCTGCGCCCAGGCTGGACACGCCTCCAGGGTATGCTGCGCCGTTTCTTCTGCGCAGCCGCACTCATGGCACTCCGGAGTTGTCTCTCTTCCGGCAATTTTGTGCAGGTATCTCCCGAAACAACCATGCCCTGAAAGCACCTGCACGAGCCGGAATGTGAGAGTGCCATGATTTCGATCCAACCACTGTGTTAGGACTGGCCTGATCGCCTCCACCGTACGGACGCCAGCACTTGGTTGCGCCAACCTGACTGCCCACACTCCGATCGCCCTGCGGTGAAACTCAGCGCGCTTTGCGTCGACTTCTCTGGGCGCTGGCCTGAGATCTTGGGCTCGTTCCTCCTCACGCCAGAAGAAAACCGACGCCAGGGCTTTCGCATCCAAGTCCCAGGGCAAGGACCCAGCCAGCAGACATGCCGCCTCCGCAGAGATCGTCCGATAGCCTCGGATGGCCCTTATTGCCATCACCCGTTGCGTCTGAAGCAGCTGGGCGGTGTTTCGCCTGTTAAGGGCGTCGGCCCACACTGGAGCACCGTACAGGGCCATCGATCGCACGACCCCCGCGTATAGCCGCCGGCAGGAGGCTTTGGGCCCCCCGAGGTTTGGGAGTAGGCGCCCAAGAGCGGCAGCTGCACCCAGCAATCTCGGCGCAAGGCGTTGGAAGTGCGCCTGGAAGGTCCACCGGCTGTCGAGGACAATGCCCAGGTACCGCATCGTCGGCTCGACAGCTATTCGCACTCCTCCCACCACGATATGGGCACCGGCTGGAGGCGCTTTTCGAGGGCCGTGGAAACAAACGGCCTCTGATTTGTCAAGAGCTACCTTCAGCCCTAACCGCCTTATCCGTCCCACCACCTGAGCAACACCAGCTGCCGCCAGAATGGAAGCTTCCCTATATGAGGCCCCCTTTGCTGTCACGAGCGTATCGTCCGCGTAACACGTGACCTCCACTCCTCTCAGGTTTGCCCCTCGTAGCACCCAGTCATATCCTATTTTCCACAGGAGTGGCCCTAAAACCGACCCCTGTGGAACACCGCACACCATCTCCCTCCTGCCCCATTCGTCTCGCCCGGGGAAGGCCACAAACCTCTCAGAGAGGTAAGCCTCCACTATTCGGCTGAGGTGTTGGGGCACCTGATGGTACAGGAGCGCCTCCTTTATGCAGCCCCAGGGCAGGGTATTAAAGGCATTGGCGATGTCTAATGACACCGCCAAGACAACCTCGCCCCGGTATACGGCTTCCTCAACAAACCCCTTCACCCGGAGGATCGCATCCACAGTTGAGCGACCACTGCGGAAGCCATACTGGCAATCAGCCAAATCAGGCCCCTCCCTGCTAAGGTGCTTGTTGAGACGGCTCGCGATGATTCGCTCAAAGAGCTTGCCCATCTCATTCAGTAGCACGATGGGTCGATAGGCCGAGGGTGAGTCTGTTGGGCGTCCCTCCTTCTTGAGCAGCACTAGCCGGCCAGTTTTCCATGACCTGGGAAAGCACGCTTGTTCCAGGCAGGCGCTCAAGAGCCGTCTCAGCCTCGCCTCCAAGGTATTAGTGGCCAGAGCCAAGGCCCGGCCAGGGATTCCGTCCGGCCCAGGGGCCGTATTTTTAGCCCGAAGCCGTAGGACTGCTGCGCCTAACTCGCCTTCGGTGACGGGTGGCACCACTGCCTCTTCCTCTTGCCTCCCGCCAGCTCGTGGTAGCACCATAGGCGGAGGCTCTTGTTGCCCTGTGTGAGGGAACAGGGTTGCCACCACTCTCTCCAGTAGTTGAGGCTGGAGACTTTGCGTTATTGGGGGGGCCCAGGGTCGAAGCTTTTGCCTCACCAACTTGTACGGCCTCCCCCACGGATCGCTGTTAAGAGTCTCCAGAAACTCCTGGCGAGACTGATCCTTGGCCTTCCCGATAGCAGTTGTAAGTGCCACCTTTGCGTTCTTGTAGAGCGCATAAAGATCCGCTTCAGCTGCTTCGTCTCGTTGACGACGTCGCCTCTGCCGTGTGTATTGGCGCCTCGCTGCTACACATTCCTGTCGCAGCTGAGCAAGTTCTGCGGACCACCAATACACACAGCGTTTTGATGGCCTAGTCTTAACCCGGGGCATGGCCGCGTCGCATATCTCGGTCATGCACTCCTGAAACCAGCGGGCTTCATCCTCCACGTCTGTTGGATCTTCTGGCTCCGGTGCCCATGCCTGTACCATTGCCGCCAGCTCCAGCGCTTCCCGGTCAAGCTTTCTGAGTGCCCACCGCGGGCCGCTATCGGCTGGGCTACTGCGACTTGGGTTATTTGGAGCTACTGGGAGTGCAGAGACTTCAAACCGAATGTATCGGTGGTCCGATAGTGTCTCTACATGTGCCAGTACCTCCCAGTCCCGTACACGGCTCGCTAGGGCAGAACCAGCAAGCGTGATGTCCACAATTGAACCACCCTGTTGCCGCACGCATGTGTTTGTGTTCCCCGTGTTGACAAGTGCCAAGTTGGAGGTGACCGCCCACTCGAGTAGAGCTTGGCCTCGTGCGTCAGTGGCCGGGGATCCCCAGGCCATGGACTTGGCGTTAAAATCCCCTGCAACAATAACAGGCCTGGGGTGCAGTAGGCCCAGCAGAGTGCTCACCGCAGCGAGGAACTGTTCAAACTCGACTAAGCTCTTGTTTGGTGAAAAATAAACTCCCACCAATCCCAACTCTCCACACTCAGCCGCGACGCAACCATGACCTCTTGTGACGCTATCAAACGGACTCGAGCCCGCTGTCCTCTGCGTCACAAGGGCTACTGTGCCGTCCAGATCTCCGGCCCAGTCATCCCGAGAAGGAATGAAATATGGCTCCGCCACCACAGCTACGTGAATCAACCACTGTGCCATGCTCTGGAGCAGGAGGTCCTGAGCCCTTGCACAGTGATTGAGATTCCCCTGCAAGAACTTGATGGTGGTTGCCATTATTCAACAGCCATTCTCCCAGCCTCCTCGGCCGCGTCCACCACATTGGTGGGCGGTTGAACAAAGTGCGAGGGGGCCCGGAGGTCGTCGTCAGCTTTCGTTCTCCTCTTCTTGTTGGCGGCCTTGGGTGCAGCGCAAGCTTTGCTACCCATCCTGTGGCTTGCCGATTTACCCGCCGTCGCACACCCGGCGCAGTGAGGCGCAGCTGAGCACTGGGCTGCTTTGTGACCGGGCTTGCCACATCGAAAGCAAAGCTCGCTCCGATCTACATCTGACTGGCACTGTACCCGGATATGCCCATTCTCTTGGCATCGGAAACATCGCACTGGTCTCTGCTCCAGCAACTTGACTTGCGCGGAGACCCATCCAATTAGGAGTCGTCCTCCCACAGCTATCTTTTTGGCCGCTGGGATCGGGCAGCGCACCCACACTGTACCTAGGCCTGCAAAGCCCTGACGTACGTCGCCAGCCTTTACCAGGTCGGACGAACATCCCCCCGTTGTGGCCACCGCAGCGACGACCTCTTCAGCGGACACCGAGTCGTCCAGGCCTGATATACGAATTTCCGCGGTTTTCGTGGGCCTGGACACCCGGACGTCCTCCTCACTGAGTTGCCCCTTTATTGCAGCAGCCAGCTTGTCAGCCTTATCGCCGCTGGTTGCTCCCGGGACTTCTATGACGCAGGCACCGGTAGCTGCTCGCTTGAAGCGCACGCCCGGGATGTCAAGGTCTTTTAATTGGACCTTGCTCTTTGCCTCGGTCAGTACCTTTTTAAAGGTGACGCCCCTCTCTTCAGCTCCAGGCTGCAGGGTCAACACTACGGCGGCAGATCGTGGGGCACGAAGTTTGCGCGCCTCCCTTGCCGACTTTGACTGTTGCTGGGTCTGCTGCCGTGCCATGGTTTTGGCTGTAGCAGCTTTTCTTTTGCTGCTACGGCTGACCACCTTGTTCCAGCCCTGGGTGAAAGGCATGGTGGCAGATGGTAAAGACTGCAGCTCGTTTTGCGTGTTTGCCGTCTCTTCCATATCGTCCCGTCGTAAGGCTGGGACAGCAGTGGCAACCGTAGTAGGTGTGACAGCAGCAGCAGCAGCGGTGTCCCTACTTGCCTGTTTTGCCAGCACGGAAGCAGTGGCTGACACTTTCGGCTTTTTTGCCGAGCGTCGTGGTCTTGGCAACGGCTGTGGTGCCGCTGACGGCTGCATTGCCGCTGGGCTCGTCGGTGTGGCGCAACTCACGAAGTGACTGCCGGCCGCAAAGTTTATCAGGTCCGCTGCCAGCGGGGGGCGGAGTCTAGGCTCACTTGGGAACCTTCCCTCGAGATTCTCCAGGCGGGCGTTGACATAGTTTGCCAACGCACCTACCCGGAGATCTATAATGTCACCCAAGCCAGATAACAGCTCTCGCTTGAGCTCCCCAATTGCTGCTGAGAGCTCGGTCACCACCGGGGGGACCGGTTTGGAAGCCGCTGTCGGGGTCTTACTCTTAGAAAACGCGGTCCGCAGGGCCTTAGTTTCCAGTTGGAGGGCCGTCAGCTGGTCTTGCATCCGCTTATTGTCCGCTTTTAATATGCGGACCTCCTCTGACTCTCCGCGGGACTGCAAGAGGCTCGCAGCCTCCAAGATTTGCCTGCAGGCCGCGTTCATCTTTCCCCACACTTCTCCCTTTAAATTACGACATTTGGCGGTCTCCTCCAGTATAATCCGAGCACCCTGTTGGGCGCTCTCTAAGAGCTTATGGCTCGGAGCTTCCATAGAGCTAGGCTCATTAGTGCCGCCATTCTTTCCTCCTTTTCCCCCTTTTTTTCCGGCCTTCTTCTTCTGAGGTTCAACGCGTCTGTAATTGGGACGGTAGCCCAAAGCCATGTCCGCCTCCCCCTCACGCTGCGACGGACCGGAGGCCCTCAGAAGGGTCCCTGCTGCGCTGAGCCCGGTTTGCGCCCCTTTGGGGCCTCGTTCCCTGTGGGCGGTGCCAACCTCAGGCGCTGTTGCAAGGGCGCCGGTACAGGACTCGTCCCCGCTGGATCCCGACTGAGAACTGGAATGGCGTGGCCTCTTACGTTCGTTCTGCCGCATCCGACCGCTCGTTGTCGGGCTATCCGCGTCCAGAAGAACTGGCTCCTGCCCCTTGTCGGTCGGGTATGCCTCCGTTTTTTCTCCCTCGTGCCTCGGTGCATCCTCCGCATCTGGCTGTGACATAGGGGAGTTCGGCGATTGGCGCCTCGCTGCTGCGTCTCCGGACTTGAAGGGCGTCTGCGTCCGTGGGCGCGCCTTCCCCTTCCCCTTTCCTTTTTTTGCTCCGGACTCCTCCGATGGCAGGTCCATACTCTGGCGACTTGGGGAGGTCGCTGGGGATGAGTAGGAGGACCGCACAGTATACATGCTGTCGTCCGTATCCTGTGCGGAATCCCCACGTAATAGAATCCGCTCATCCAGCCGGGTGAGGAGAACCTGCGCGACCCGCTCAAATTTGGCCTCGCGCCCACCCTCTCGCACCACGGTCGGTGCGCGCAGCTCCTCTCTTTGGGCGGAGTCCTTAGAGGTGGTGCCCTCGTCTCTCACACCTATCTCGCGGGCTTCTCCCCCCTCCTCTGTCGTCTTACGACGCGTGAAGCGGCCGTGGCAGTCACGCGTTTGGACGCAGGCCGCTTTCTTCACCGGAATCTGAATCGCGTCGGAGCTTAGGTCAATACGAGGACTTGGGTAGTCCACGTAATAGTCCACGCCGTCCCCTCGCACTGGTGACCTCGCCAGGGATGAGCGAGGGTGGAAGATCTCTTTCTCGGTCTCTCTGCTGTCAGGAGTCACCGCGTCACTTAATTCTACACTTAGTCCTAAACTTAAGTCTACGGTTTTTAGGTTCGACATTTTAATCCCACGAGAATGGGGGAAAAAAACGGTCCACCCAGGCAGTGCCCCCTGTACCTGGGTAACCCTACATACACCGTGGGGGCGGGCGGTCCCACGGGATAAAACCTAAAACTAGTGCGGGCCGGCCAATTAAGGCAAGCCCTCCGGTCCGCTGTGCCACCCGTACCCCATTAACGCCTGTACTGGGGGTCGTTGGGACAACACAGCGGGTTCCGGGATTTGAGGAGAGCTGGCGTAGACTCCCCTATCGGTAGTTCCCAGTCCAGGAACTACCCTCGGTTACCCATTTACGGGTAAGCCACTGCTCGGTTCCTCCTCTGCGCCCTCTGCTCAATCAGAGGGACGCGAGGAGAACCACCTCAGGCAGGCCTCTGCAGGCCCCGCCGGGGTGTGCCGCTCTTCGTCTGGTCCCTCCCCCCTCGCCTTTCCGGTATGGGTAGCCCTGTCCGGTGTAGCCTCGGGGATCACAGGAACACGCAAGCCCCCCCACCACGACAAGGTGGCAGCACGTCGGGGGGGGCTCGTCGTCGTACCTAACCTAACCGAAGTCTGACCTGCCTAAAAGTAGAATACGTAACGCTTCTGACGTCACGCCTATCATAGTTTACTTTAGGTGCTGTAAGTGTAGCCAATTTAATAATAGGCAAAGTAATTTTTAGGACAATTCATGTTAGGAATAGTATGCTTTAGGTAATTCGATTTTAGAGTTATCAATATTAAGACAAACTTGCTTTAGGACTTTAAATGAGTATGCGCAAAAATTATTAGGACAAACGAGTAGTATGCCATTCAACAGTATGCCAAACATTCTCGGCCAAACATTTTTAGGACAAAAAACGTTATGCGAAACGACAGGCACCCGTTCATCTGCCATTGAAATTTACAGGTATGCGATTATATAAGAATGTGTTGAAATAAAACGTCGAAGAAATGAAAATCGATGTAATGTACTTCCTCCATTTAAAAAATATACGAAATGAATCATCGATCAAATAATATTCCTTGAAAAAAAATCTACGAATTAATAAAAGTTGAAATGAACTGTCGATGAGATAAAATTACACTAAATGAAAATACGCGAAGTAAAAATTCGGCGAAACGTTTTCGGTGAAATGATATTCGATGAAAAGTTTGTCGGCGAAACAATGGGCACCCATGAATTATAATGGTGGAAAATGTATAATATAAATTGAATTTCTTTACGGTTTAGTTTTTTTTTCAGTTTCGTTTACATGTATAGAGTGCCCCCCCTAGATTTTTTTTTTGTTATTTAACTATCGTAGGTACTATGTAGTGACTTATACTCCACATTTTGTAGTTTTTGAGTAAAATGCCTGTGACATACGGACGGACGGACATGACGAATTGTAAGGGTTTCGTATTCGCCATTTTGGCTAGAGTCTGGCAAATGAAAGATGAGAATGAAATCAACAGCGAAATTTAAAAATGTAGCTGCTGTGAAACAAATTCATTGCTTTTGTCATTAATTATTAAGTTATTAGTTAATGAGAAAAGTATTCAAATTTGTTTATATCTAGCTCATACAGGCACACTGCAGCTACATTTTTAAATTTCGCGGTTGATTCCATTCTCATCTTTCATTTGCCAGACTCTACGGAACCTTAAAATGTTACAAACGGACAAAGTTACATTCGTATTTATATTATTAGTGAGTATAGAAAAAACAAACACTTTTTCGCATTCATAGTGGCAGTATCTGCATGTGTTTACACACATATAATGCTAATGCTTGCTATTTCTTCATAGTCTTATCGCTCTCCTGGGCTTAAGTATTTGAGAGAGGTAGATTATGCTCTTTGCCTTAATACACAATGGCAACAAACATTAATTGTACCATTTTCCGTCCGGTTTTTCCCTTTTTATGGTTCCGTAGCCAAAGCGGCAAAAACGGAACCCTTATAGTTTCGTCATGTCCGTTCGTCCATATGTCACAGGCATTTTGCTCAAAAACTACATGATGTATATTGATGAAATTTGGTGTATAGGTGTCTTGTATAAGCCGCTTGCTACTTAGTTTGATAATTAAATAACAAAAAATATATTTGTAGGGGGGACATTCCATACATATAAGCGAAAGTAATTTTTTTTGGTAGCAAATATCAATGTGTGGCACATATTTTGACAGTTCTTTTAAAAACACTTTAAGCTTTCTAATTTTTTTTTTATTCAGTGCTTATCATAGGAAATAGAGTTTGGCAAGCGAAACATGATATTAAAAATGTGTGGCAAATTTGAAAACATCATGACCTGGCAATACGGAATGCCCTTACTCCTTACAGATAACCGTGGCTAGATAACTAGTGAACAGTGAAGATTTTTTTTCCTAGGAGATAACTAGTTATCTCCGAGGATTTTATATGCTTCGCAGATAACTATAATTTTTTTTAGTTTTCTTTGAGTAAATTGTATTCCTCGGAGATAACTAGCTATCTCCAAGGAATTTATAATGTTCGCAGATAACTATTTTTTTTTATAGTTTTCTTTGAGGAAAATGTATTCCTCGGAGATAACTAGCTATCTCCAAGGAATTTAAAATCTTCGCAAATAACTGTCTTTTCTAACAGTTATCTGCAAGTAATTGTCACAAAGAAAAACAAAGATTAAAAAATATTAACAACTTACTATTTTTAAAACGTTTAAAATAAAACCCAAATTTACAAATAAATGAATTTTATTTTAAACTTAAAAATACCAAAATTAAAATTGTCTTCCTTTAAACACGTCAAAAAATATTTTCAGCATAAGATTAAAACTCTAAAATCATTTTTTAGGAAATGAAGTCTAAATTTGGTCGGATTTAGGGTCCATACAATTATTTATTTCCGCCGTATTAGATCGAGATCTTTATGCTTCATATTCTATATATACTCTTCCACCTATAATAAACAGCATGCCACAAAAATGGAGTTTACAAAACACTATGCTAAGTAGGGAAATTTAAATTTCCTCACAGATAACTATTAGAAAAGTCAGTTATTTGCGAAGATTTTAATTTCCTTGGAGATAGCTAGTTATCTCCGAGGAATACATTCTCCTCAAAGAAAACTATAAAAAGAAATAGTTATCTGCGAGGATTTTAAATTCCTTGAAGATAGCTAGTTATCTACGAGGAATACAATATCCTCAAAGAAAACTTAAAAAAATAATAGTTATCTGCGAAGAATATAAAATCCTCGGAGATAACTAGTTATCTCTTAGGAAAAAAAATCTGCACAGTTCACTAGTTATCTAGCCACGGTTATCTGTAAGGAGTAAGGGACGGAATGCATAGAAACGAAGGTTTTATAATTGACAGCTTTTTTAATATGTAAAATTATTGCCATATAAAGAATTCTTTTTCAAGGTCAATATCATGTTTCTCTGGCCAAACTCTAATTGCTCTGAAAGTAGCATAAATTGCGTGTTCTAAACGATGCGTCCCAAAAAAATACGAAGAAAATTGTAAAGATGCAACTTAATTAATACTTTCAACAAAAATTGGTTTAAACATGATCGAATACACCGTTTTTGAGCTATTGCCAAAAAACCGGGCTTCTCAGCAAAAAGACGTAAGTGCCGTGGAGATAGGTACGCTCTTTTTGACATCGTATTTCTTCATCTGTAGTGCATTTTTTTGTAAGAACGGCTACGAAACCCTACTACTGAGAATCCAACAAGCTCTTGGGCGGTTTTTTATATAAGATAATGTGTGCATCAATTCTAAATATTTTTAAAAGCTTTTATTTTAGTTCGGTTCAAATCTTGCACATTTAATTTGACTCACTTCCCGGTTTCCGTTTGAGCTAAAATTTCGCTTACTGTTAGTTCGGTGACATGGATTTGCTGTGATCAGGGGGGGTGATTTCCTAACGAATTTTCGACAATTGGTATCCGAATCAACCGTCATAGCCCATACAAAATCATGTTAAACGCGTTAGGCAATAGAGGGGCAGGTTTCATTGAAATCAGTTGTAACATTTTTTATTTAATTTAATTTATCACCTGGCAACCGCGGGTCACTCCCATAGCACTAGAAAGTGATTGATGTCGCATTAGTGACAGGATACGGGTTGGGGGACCTTGGCAGTGAATTATAGCGCCAATTCATAGACAAATAGAGCAACGTTGAAGAGTAATCTTGCAGGTGGATGATTTGCAGAAAAATACCTTTTGTTTTTACGAAATTAACGCAGCAGAGAAATATTTTTCTTAGTAAATTTTGGGCTTTGGCTCAAGTATATTTTTGACTAGAAATTCACGCTCAGTTTTTATCCCCTGTTTCCACCCGTTAGGGGAGACTTATTTTCCATAATCCCACACCCGTATTGCTCGTAAATCTCGTAATCAATATTTCCATCCTAAACGCTTAGATTGGCAGTCCACAACAGTACGTTTTGCCAGAAATTTCCTGCCTCGCACGACTGAACTTTGGAATCAATTGTCGCGTGCTGTATTCCGGACCGATGCGACCTTCAAGCCTTCAAGAAAACAGGGTACTCCCAACCGATAGGCCGGCAACGCACTTGTGACTCCTCTGGTGTTGCAGATGTGTATGGGCGACGGTGATCGCTTACCATCAGGTGCTCCATCTGTTCGTTTGCCCCCTATAACATAAAAAAAATGCGAATTAGATTGGGTTGGTTGAAGGGATGAATTGCTCTTTTTGCGATAAGACCGTCTATTGTCTACCGTAGTTTATGTTAAGTACCTAATGTACCGTTTTATTGTTGGTGCAATAAGTCATTGTTGTATTGTATTTTACGAGAGCTGTTCCGAAAGTATTTAGCTGCTCTCACTCTATTCATGCGACATATGTTTTAATGATATATTTTACGCTACACGGGTCATTTCAATAGGCACATATGTGTTAGAGTGAAATTGTTGATAAATACATAAATAACACATGAACAATCTTACACAAATCGACCTAGTCCCAAACAAAGCAAAGCTTGTACTAATGGTACTACACGACGATATACATAATATAGATGGAAAACTTTTTTTTTATGTTTAAAAGTACGACGTGTCAACAGCCCTATCGAATATGCGATGAACGGGTCACAATACCAATTTCGTGCTACGGTCCAAGATTAATTTATACGTCACCACAACTTAACGATATTTTACACACTGCAAACTATGAATCTTCCCTATCTCTACACGTGTACTTTGTTTCGATTGCATAGAAATATCGATGATAATCGTAAGCGAACTGGTGTTGAAAATAAGTGTACGTCGTGAGACTAGGGTCTGCACTTCATCACAAAATGGGGAAGTCGATAAAAAAAGATTAGTGTTTTTTTTACATGAAAAACAGCGAAACTAAGTTAAAATTTTATCGCAGTCATTTTCCACTACGGTTATTTGGGATTTGGTTGCCAAAAGCATTTTTAGGTATCAAAAATACAACTTTTCTTGTATAATTTTGTAAGCACATACAAAATTATTTTGTATGTGCTTCCCGAACGTCGGGAATTCAAATGAGATAATATACGCGATATAATCCGTTGAATTGTTTTATTAAAATCGCGGAAACAGAAAATATTCAAATTATTTTTGTAAAAAAGATTGGTGGGAAAAAATACTAGCCGTTTACTAATAGTTTTATCCTAGTCTGGGTGATTCATGAGTCCTGAGCAGCAGTGAGAGGGGTGATGAGGTGGGCTAAACTGAGCACTTTTTACTACATACTTCCATCACCCCCACTCCTGCTCCGGACTCATAAATCACCCAGTAGAGTGAGAGCAGCTAATAAAACTTTTGGAACAGCTGTCGTATTGTAGATTAGAGTCTTTTAAAACAGTGCTCTTAACGACAAGAAAGGAATTTAGCATGGATATAGATAACGGTATCAACAATTCACTACAATTTAGTCTGTCTGCGATTACAAATGTTTTATCTGTATAACAATATGGGAAGATAAAATGTCCAAATACATGTATATTTTGACGTGAAAACGTACCTTCCGACCATGATGATATAAGTTACACTACTCAACGATAAACTCGAGAGCAAGAATCAAGGTCGGTAAAATAGCGTCGTATATCGGAATCCCTAACGTCTTTTGTCATAATGTATCGTTTGTTATAACGCATTTTTTTAACTCTAGGTCATACAGGCACACCGCAGCTACATTTTTGAATTTCGCATAATACCATTTTCATCTTTCATTTGCCAGTCTCTACACATTGATAGTTGACGAAAAAAAAATTTTCAGTTTCGGTTAGGTACATGTATGGACTGCCCCTCCTAGAAATATATTTTTTGTTATTTAACTATTAAACTAAGTAAATATTAAGTCATGGTTGGAGACTGAAAACCAGTGGTCTCGCTGAGTCTCAATCCAATTTACTTCACAAACTAGTTTATAGGCTACAAAATCTTGTTATACACAGTAAGTTTGTTTGTTTGTTTGTTGATGGTAAATAAATGTCCTTTTATTTATTTATTTAAGTAGCTGTTGCACGCAAAACATTTATACTCCAAATGTCATCATTATCAATATACATAATGTAGTTTTTAATAAAATGCCCGTGACATACGGACGGACGGACAGACATGACGAAACTATAAGGGTTCCATTTTGGCTACGGAACCCTAAAAAGGTGTTTCCATATAAATTGCCGTCCATGGAAAACCTATAGGGCACTTCCAGTTGTCATCGAAACTAGAAATTTGGTGTGAAGGTAGCTCTTATAGCACAACCCACAAAATAAATCTGAATATCTTAATTTTGTATGTCTGTCTGGCTATGTCATTAACGAATATAAAATGACCCCACACCGCGTACATTTTACTTAGGAGTAGTAACAGTTCGGTAAGTTTTCATTAAATGCATATTTAAGTAAGTATCTTTTCTGAGTTAAGCATTGTAGAGAAATCGTATATCTGCTGACTTAAAACCTGTATTGTTATATGATTATAATTAAGTGCTATCTTGTTGTAAACCGAGCTTGTGATCAGAGAGATTAGATGTGTTTGTTCGTTTTAATAATATATATATATATATATACTCTATTCTTCTTTATTCTTCCAGGCCTTTGTCTGGGTAAATTTAAAATAAACAAATATTGGAGTAAATAGAGGACAATTTTAGACAATTCGACCTAGTCCCATGGTAAGCTCAATAGGCTTGTGTTATGAGTACTAGACGAAGATCTATTTAATAGGAAACAACCAAGAGTCAGTAACAAATATTTATGCTCATTTCACAAATATTTGCCCTTACCGGGATTTGAACTCAGGACCGTCAGCTTCTCACGCAGGGTCACGACGCATCGCACGGGCATCCTTTTCAGACGAACTAACGAAGCTGGCGGGTTCTAATCCCGGCCAGGGCTAGTGTTTGTGTGATGAGCACGAAAGTTTGTTCCTGGGTTTTGGGTATGTTCTATGTATTTAAGAGACAGTGGAGGCGGGTATGAAGCATTCACTTCTGACCCGCCCTAGCTGTGTTTCCCCCCATCGCCCGCAGACCATGGGAGTCTCACAAAAAAAGTTACCGGGCTATAGGTCGATTCGTGTAAGACTGTCCCTGATATTTATTGACCTAGCGAGCAAAGCGAGCGAAGCGTCTCCGTTTCAGCTTCGTCCGGCTTTTCTCCTCTACAGGTCGCATTCCTCCACCGTTTCACGTGAAATTTTGTGAGCAATTTCGATAAATGTATGTGATTATATTGGTCGATTTTGTTTTGTTTTTTTTTCTAAATGGTGGAGATAAGTAAGAAAGACATAATTTATTTGCATACACACATACATAAAACAAAGCAAAAGGTGTAAAACAATTCCGGCAGTGTGCAAGCAGAAGCTCAGCATGTGCTACAGCCGGGAGGCCGCAACGCTGATTTTCAGCCAAAACCTTGTTGGTGACAAACGACCACTACACAGAGCATCGGTCTAAGACCATAAGGAGTTTGAAAGGCTCGCGAGGTATACAGCACACAGAGCCACTAGTTAATTTTTATTTTAAGAAGTTACCGTTGTCCTCAGCACTGGGTCCTCTACTGCCACAAATGAACGTGTTCGGGAAACAGCTGGGCATCTCCCCAGGTGCCATGGGCATGGTCACGTCTGTGTTGCCACTACTGTGGGCCGCAGCGAAGCCACTCTTCGGATACGTGGTTGATTTCTGGCCTGTAAGTATGGAATCAGCAATTTTTGATGATTTGACGACTTAACTGAGACGTCGCGCGCGGTAAGAGAGGAGCGGAGAGTAGCGACAAAGGAGTTGGTAGGTTAGGGTTGTCCATTAATCACGTGAAACTGGAAAGGCGGGAGGGGTTTCGGAAAAAATCACTAAGGGCCGATTTCACCAACAATCAATTTACACGAGAGTGGCTAACCCAATATAAACTAAATCTAACGATTTACTCAATGGTTAACTTCATTTCTATTTCACCACGCCAGTCTACGGATAACAATCTCTCGCATAGTTACTAAGTAACGTTGAACGAATGAATTGAATGAAATCGTAATGCACCTAAGTAAGATAAACAATTTGTCCCATGCTTGAGCAATGGTGCTGCGTATTTTTTAAATTTATTCTAGTAATACATCAATTGTGAAGAAAGTATTGAGTTCATTTGACAGTGACAATGACAATACTAATCTGCATCTAACAGTTTACTCAGCCAAAATTGGCGGTGTAAGATTATTCCCTAGTTTAGACATTTTATCTTTAGGTTAATTATTGGTGAAACGTAAAATGAGTTTACTCACGTGTAATTAATGATTTATAATTGGAATAAGGCTTATACTACGTCGGTGAAATTGAACCTAAATATCACAAGGGAGGACGGTGGTGTAGAGAGATATCACGTGTATTTATTTTTCATTGAATGCACGATTTCAAAACACCTTGCTGAATTTAACATTCAAAATTGTTGGGAACCTAGTTTAGGAAAGAGTAATTTAACGTATTGAAATATAATATTCTGACTTGTTTTTAATTACTGTGTACCAAAAATACAATTGATTTTGGGTAGGGGGGAGGGGGGGTTAGCCTAAAACCTCACCGCATATCATCAAGGGGGAGGGAGAGGTTAAAAATTTGCTTAAAAACATCACGTGATTAATGGACGAGCCCTGAGGCGCATTCCGCTCCTCTACGAAAATCCTAACGCCATTCCGCTACGAAATACCCAAAATCATACCCGTCCATTGAAAAACCTCCTAAACATAAACGATTTGTGAAATATATACTCTTAATATGATCGCCTACCGCAGGCGATGACTCATTTAAGGATCGCCTAAACCAATGCTGAAAATACGCTGACGGTTTGTTATCGCAATGATGTGTTCGTGACCCTCCACACCGGTGCTCTAAATACGCTGACGGTGCGTTTACGGGGCTGAATGTATAGAGAAATTGTGACGCATAGCAAACGTCACCGCGAATACGCAGCGTTAAGCTTCGGTATAGGAGGCAAGCGTATAAGTCACGTCACTGCGATAATTCACCGTCAGCGTATTTGAAGATTGGTTTGGGCGAACATTTAAAAGTGGGACCATGACAAAAATATTTTTTTCTTTTCCAGAACCGCAGAAAACTAGTCTTCATGCTTCTAATAATGACAATGACAGGCTCCTACTGTTCTCTCTGGTTCCTGCCAATGCCGGACCCGCCGCCACAGATAACGCAAAACGTGTACAAACTCAACAACACGGTCTATCTGAAAAAAGTTGACAATTCAACCATAGACGAGGATTTGTTGCAAAAGTACAGCTGTCATTGGACGTGTGATAATAAGACTTTTGACGTTTATCTGTCAAACTCGACTTATATTAATACGTTATATATAAATAGTGATGTGGATAATAAATCATGTTCTATTTTTAGCATGGGATTTGATGCCGTCAGGGACGATGAAGTGATATGCGTGCCAAAGAACGATTGTGACTTAATGTGTGTGGATAATGAATTAAATGGGACAGATTTTAGTGCTACTAATAATTCCCTGGTTTCGGTAGCTGTCGGTAGTGGCACAGATAATTTATATATGACAAGTGCGTTCTGGGCGTTCGTGGTGCTGATGTGCCTTGGCACCGTTGCGTTCAATGTTGCCAACTGTATTGGTGATGCTGTCTGCTTTGATGTTTTGGGTAAGCAATTTTTTTTCTAATGCACAGCATAGCAGTTGCATGAGTCGAAGCCATCCTGAAAGTTTTTTTTTTCAGTTATTCAAATGTTGTGTAAATATTCGACTGCACGCGTGAAAAATCAATCAGTACCGAACGTGTTTTGCGAAAGGGCTCTTAATTCAGACGTATATAACAATGTCATTGGGATAGTAGATGTTTTAAGCTTTTGGTTTGGGCGAACCTTTAAACGGAACGTCTCAAGTTAAGTGGATGGCGCTTTAAAACTAAATATTTAACTGTGTTATTATTGTACAAAGAAGTATAGTACATTAAGAATTAACTCGTAAATAGCTAATATTAAATAAATTGTCACGCTTCGAAAGTTGATAATTGTAAATAATAATTTTTATATATAGATGGCGGTGTAGATATCGGGGAACGGCTTTTTGTATGACAGTCCACGCACACTTATAACACCCCTCTTTTTTCGTCGGAATTAAGAATACATAATCACTTATTAATATGACATTATTCATTATCAAGGTCAAGAGCGGGCCTCAAAGTACGGTGCCCAACGCGCTTGGGGCACAGCCGGGTATGGCCTCACGGCGCTAATAGGCGGAGCCTTGATCGACCTGACCTCCGGGGTCAACAAGGACTTCACTCCAGCCTTCATCATAGCGATCGCTGCGACCGCCGTGGATTTATACAGTTGTAGGGCGCTCACTGTGAGTATTGATTTCAGAGCCACCTAACAGCAAGTAAGGGAACTACGGAATATTATATGGGACGCCATCTAGTGGTCGATAGGAGAACTGTTAAGTGCATAGGCAGCGCCACCTGTTGCTAGCGAGTGCCTACTTGCTAGCAAAAATATTGCGCTTGCCGAAGGAAGGAATGGCGTTAATAGGATTGAGTTTGCGCTACTTTTGTGTGGTAAAATTGTTTTAAAAAAACACCTGGGATATTAGCTAAGCCCCACTCTTATCGACCTGACCTCTGGAGTCAACAAAGACTTCACTCAACCCTGCATCATAGCGATCGCTGCCAATGCCATGGATTTGCAACGCCACTGTGTTGATTTCAGAGCCATTTAGTGAAAAATTAAAAGCGCACTCACAGTGAGTCTTGATTTCAAAGCTATCTGCTGGTGTATAAGAAAACTGCTTAGTCCAAAATTTCTTACGGCGTCTGAGATAGTAAGTAGTATTCAAATGTACTTACAAAAACGTCATTTCATGTAAAGTGTCACACTGCCCCCCCTTTTATTCCCTATTTTAGGCTACTAATATTTTTACATATTTTGAGCGCTTCTCTTTGAACCTAATCCATGTCGGCCCAATCCAGCCTGGCACCGCTCCAACCACACGGTCCTCGATAAAACGAAGACGCGAGCCCGGCTTGTTGTTGCGACCCCGTCATGGCTTATAATGCCTAAGGGCAACATGAGCCCCACTATTACCCTGCGGGTTGTATCAAAAGACAAAAGACCATAATCCTGGTTTTACAGACGCCAAACAAAAAGCCTACTGCACTACACTGCATAGCTGTAAATAACATCGTTTCGCATCGATGCCTCAGAGGCACCGTATTCCGTTAGATGATTTGTCGTTTTTCGCACTCTAAGAGATTGAGATCAAGTGCTGGTTTTTTTCTATTTTTAGTGTCTGAGTTCAGTAATAGTTTCGTATATAACGTGTGTAGTGTTTATTTACACTCTTAAACAATCTATGTCCATGTCCAAGGGCGTCGCCAAAGGAAGACAGGGAGGGGCAGCTGCCCCTCCCCCAGTGCATGTGCTGTAGTAGGTTGTGTCCTGAAGGCCTTATTTGCATTTAGCCTTGGCGTTCAAAACGTCTCAATAGTACACTGACCAAGTATGCAAAATTGTCTAAGTTTCAGGGAGACTTACTTAGCAAAACGTCTAGGTCGTGAAATGCACAAGTAGCCAGAATGTCTCAATAATAAACTTATTTATTTTTACAACGACACAGAAAAAACAAACGTAATTAGAAAATACAAATCATAACTTAACTAGAAAAAGATTATAAAACTAAAACTAAACATGAAAAATGTCTCAATTGTATAACAATGAACATTTCTGACTATTCAGACTTATGACATTCAGTCTACTATGTCTTATAGCAATGAGGGCGTTTTACAGACCAATATTTTGCTACCCGGACAAATATATATCTAAGGTGCTTTGCTCGCCAAGGCTAAATGCAAGTAAGGCCTTCAGGACCCAACCCGTAGTACCAATAATTCATACTTTCCTCACCCTCCGCCATTTATATCAACTTACCCCCCTTTAGGCCATCGGTTGGCGAAGCGCACTTATCCATTTCTTTAGCAAACTTGTACCATAATATAATTGTACTATTTTTCAGTTACCATCGCTCTCAAGCCCCGGCGACTCCGGGAAAGCGTTACGTGACGTGTTGCGCATGCCGCGAGTTTTACTGTTCATATTGTTCGCCGTGGTAGCAGGGACATTTGACAGCTTCATCATATACTATATGTTCTGGTGAGCACGTATTTTCGGTCCCTGTAGGTCACCCAAGAGGTTAAGAGTCCGCAGTAAGCTCGGTTCTCCATAGAAACGTAGTTACGCTCTCATTCTCAAACGACTAACTAGTTTGCTCTGAAACTTTGTACTTAGAATAAGTTTAGGTATATGTAGGCCTGTAATTAGTTTATGTAGCTTCAGATAACAATAAAAAAATACAGCGAATTTAAGTTTTTCATACAAAACTTGTTTTTGCTGTATTTGGTTTGTTTTGTAACTGCAGGCATATAAACTAGTTTCAGGCCTAGATATACCTTATATCATTGTATATGCAAATTTTCGTTACAATCCAACACGTAGTTTTAAAATAAGAACGAAACTCCGTTTGTATGGGAAGGTGAAATTCTTCTGAGCTTACTGCGGACTCTTAACTGAGCGAGATATCAAAAAAAATCGTAGTGTTCGGATATTGCTATTTTTATGATAGGATCACGGAATTGCTAAGTTAGGTATTGCGAAGAATGGTATATTAAGTAAATAAAACGAGTGTTAAATATTGAGTTAAACTTTCATGATCTTCATTCATTATCACAACAAAACAAAACGGGGCTTAATCGCGTATAAATCTGGAGGCACGGTACTGCCCCCGCCAAGACGAAAAAAAACAAGCGGGTGGCCGTACTTGCGGCGGCGACAAGCCATACTTTCAAAAGTATGGCTTGGCAGTTTCATACATCAGTATGAAACTGCCTGATTAGTCTTCAATGTTGTGATAATATTTTAATTCCTCTGTGAAACGGACAGGCTATACTTTTGAAACCAAGGTGTAGGGGCTTCAAGTCAGTTGAAGCCATATATTTTAAGATAAGGTGTAGGGTCAGTAAAGTCAGAGCTTGAGGGCTGCCAATTTTACATGAAATGTTTTCGGTGGGATATGGTTTATTTAATTACCTTCCGTTGGTTATTCTTCAACGTTTCGGACGTGGCGTTACGACCATAGTCTCGAAGGAACTATTGTTTATATATATATACGGTAATAGTGTTTAAATTTATATAATCACAGCACTAGTAAATTCAATAAAATAATGCAAAATAACGTTCAGAAACATTTAACTCTGAAAAGTTGTGCAATCGAATTGTTTTAAGGTATTATAGTCAAATAGACTTATCGAGACACCATGTTCTGTTCCGCAAACATAGTTAACCAATTATTTCTCTTAAAGGTATTGAAAATTCTATAATTTTTATATAAATTTGCGGGTACTTACGTATACGCGGGGCTTATCCTGATTTTATTATAATATGTATTTTTATCCCTGATAAGCCCTCATCTAATTTTAGGTTCCTAGAAGAATTAGCGGAGGAGACCGGTTCCATGGCGAAAATTAAACTCATAGAGGGCGTTGTGGTCGCCGGACAGAGCTTCATTGGAGAAATATCGTTCTTCTACTTCTCCGGTAAGCAAGTAGTGATAATTTCACTAAGGCTGGATTTCAAACTATTGACGTATTAATATTCAAAGGCATTTAATTCTCATAAAACTATTGACGTATTCCTATTCAAAGGCATTTGATTCTCATAAAACTATTGACGTATTCCTATTCAAAGGCATTTGATTCTCATAAAACTATTGACGTATTCCTATTCAAAGGCATTTGATTCTCATAAAACTATTGACGTATTCCTATTCAAAGGCATTTGATTCTCATAAAACTATTGACGTATTCCTATTCAAAGGCATTTAATTCTCATAAAACTATTGACGTATTCCTATTCAAAGGCATTTGATTCTCATAAAACTATTGACGTATTCCTATTCAAAGGCATTTGATTCTCATAAAACTATTGATGTATTCCTATTCAAAGGCATTTAATTCTCATAAAACTATTGACATATTCCTATTTAAAGGAATTTGAGTCTAGTAATACTATTGATGTATCGTTATTCAAAGGCATTTGATTCTCCTAAAACTATTGACGTATTCCTATTCAAAGGCATTTAATTCTCATAAAACTATTGACGTATTCCTATTCAAAGGCATTTGATTCTCCTAAAACTATTGACGTATTCCTATTCAAAGGCATTTGATTCTCATAAAACTATTGACGTATTTCTATTCAAAGGCATTTGATTCTCATAAAACTATTGACGTATTCCTATTCAATGGCATTTAATTCTCATAAAACTATTGACATATTCCTATTCAAAGGAATTTGAGTCTAGTAATACTATTGATGTATCGTTATTCAAAGGCATTTGATTCTCATAAAACTATTGACGTATTCCTATTCAATGGCATTTAATTCTCATAAAACTATTGACATATTCCTATTCAAAGGAATTTGAGTCTAGTAATACTATTGATGTATCGTTATTCAAAGGCATTTGATTCTCCTAAAACTATTGACGTATTCCTATTCAAAGCCATTTGATTCTCATAAAACTATTGACTTATTCTTATTCAAGGTAAAATAATAAAGCGGTGGGGTTACGGCGCCACGCTGACGCTGTCGCTCGCTTGCTACGCGATCCGAATGGCGTGTGTGTCCCTTATACAACACCCGTGGCATCTCGTCTTCATAGAGGTGAGCGTTCTATCGTCATGATCATCATCATAATTAGAGTCGGAATCATCTTTGCCCTTACCGGGATTGGAACCCAGGACTTTTAGCTACGCAGGCAACGTTACTCCCGCTGAACCAAGCCGGTCGTCAAATCATCAAGGTCAATATAACGAAGAGCTCTATAGCTTGAAAAGGTCTTTCGTGACACTCCCATGGTCTGCGGGTGACCGGGGGGGGGGGGGGGGGGGGGCGCAGCAGGTGTGTGTATGAAGTGTGTATGCACACTTGTCTTCTTACTCGCCCCCGCTGTCTTTCCCCCCGTCGCCCGCAGCCCACGGGAGTGTCACGAAAAGGTCCAGCTAGCGCGTTCGATGATGAAGTTGGTAATGCGCTCGTCTTGGCATAAAAAAAGTCCGGTTTAAAAAATAATAATTTATTTTTCCAGTCAATAATGCAAGGCCCTACATACGCTCTTTGCTACTCGTGTATCGTGGGCTACGCGGCGTGCGTCGCGCCGGAAGGCTACTCCGCGACAGTACAAGGAGTCGTAGCTGGAATGGACGATGGCGTCGGTACGTACATATACATACACACCAGATGTAATAGAAACTTAGTGTAACCAAAATCATATTCATGACTAGTAAGTTGGGGGTTGGGGGTGGGGGGGGGGGGGGGAGGGTCACATAGTCAAATACTATTTATTTAAGGTGATATCAGACGGTTCACTTTTCTTTCATTTTCTTGTTGCCGAATGAATTGATTAGTGAACCTTTTAAAAGAGTCCCCAGTAAGCTCGGTCGCGCAACCTACTGAGCCAAACGTGTCGTCAACTAAATAAATTTTAAAACGACTAGCTAGTTTGCTAGTGCTAGAATAAGCTAAGGTATGTGCAAGCCTGCAATTCGTTTATGTAGCTCCAGATAACATAGTAAAAAAATACAGTGTATTTAAGTTTTTCATACAAAACTTGTTTTTACCGTATTTTGTTTGTTTTATAAACTGGAGCTTCATTCGGGGGCGTATTTTGAAATTTGGCGCCCCGGACCATTAAGATTTGCCGCCCCAAAACAAAGGAAAAAAACGATTTAAATAGGAAAATACATTTATTTTGTAATAACGTGTAATTTTTTTTGCGGTGTACACCTTTATTTACGAAGTCAATGATGCCATGCCGCCCCTGGCGCATTGGCGCCCTGGGCCATGGCCCGGATGGCCCTAGGGTAAATACGCCCCTGGCTACATTAGTACATTACTGCAGACGCCGGGAAAGAAGGGCTTGCCGGGTGAGTAGGTATAGACGTAGTATAGTGATACGAAGCCGGCAAGCACTTTTCACGGCCAGAGGCATGTATAGTGCTTTTCTCAAACATATGCAATTAAATAAAAAATACACCACTCTAAAAATTACACGACTAAAGTTTTTCAAATTTTCCCTTCAATCCCTCCATAATGTTTTTTTTTTACGGAATTCGTCCGTATTTCGCGTGTGTAGTGTTCGAGTAGACTATTAGACCCGTTATACACAACCTTTATTTATTTATTATTTATTAGGAGAACCAACAGCTACAAACATTACAATTGTGTTATATATAGTTAACAGAGAGCCAATTACAGGTTCCCACCGGTAGTGACAACTTATACAAATTGTGGTGCTCGCATATAGGGAATATGCATAATCTTTTCTTTGTGCTTTATTAAAAACTCATTCATGTAACAAACAGGGGAGAAAAATATTTTTTCGAATAACTATAAAATAACCAAGATATAAGCTATCAAACATTTCATTCTATCTCTTTCTGGCAAAACAGAATTTGATATGGAGTTTATATGACCGACGTAGACTGTGACGTAACAGTCTATGTCGGACCTCTCTGTCAAATGGCTGTCTAATTCGCAGTTTAAAATGCGTATATCATGAGTATTTCTTATCCGATTTTAATTTTAATTTTACTTTCTGGAATAGTTTTTACGGTATTTTGATATTTTGTTAAAAAAGCGATGAAAAAATTTCACGCATGTTCCCTATTGCACAACATCGCAACTACCTGTGACTACAAACTGAATAAACTAAAACTAACTTAATCAACTAATAAAACTCAACAATATTGTTCCGATTAAAGCACGCTCACTTAAAAAACCCATCCGTCAGCTTGCGCCTTACGGCCGGGATATTATTATTGAAGATGTCAATATCCAGCTCCTTCATTATGTTATTTAGACTTTTTCCAGCACGCATCAGAAAGCTATTCCTCCTATAGTTACGCGAGGAAAAGGGAATTGAGAGAGGAGGATAGTGTCTTTTTAGCCTGGATGGAGTATTGAACGAAAGTTCGGCGAGTATTTCAGGGCAGTCAACATTGTTGTTTAAAATATTTAAAATATAGATTAAGTCTGCGATTTCCCTTCGTTTATACAGCGGAATAAGGTGATGTTTCTTACACGTATTGACATAATTCACCGACGGTAATAAGAATCTTCATTTCTATAATAAATAAAATAAATTCAGAGGATTTCAAATACTGTCTATGGTCTCTGGCGACTTACGTATAGACAATATTTTAAGTTTAGTCATCAATATATGAACCATACAGAATTGTGTTCTTAATAGCAGTTCGTGTGTAATAGGCATTAACGCGGATATTTTTGGTCCGATAACCATTCAGCCACTAGAAAAAAAAAAATCAGTTGTTTAGCCTGTGCATGACACAGACGCAATGTTTACATTAAAATAAAAAATTCCCGGCCCAGGCCTTCAATTTTGTATGAAATTCCTTTACAGTTCTCTCAGGTTGTTCCGCCCGAAACGGGATACTTTGAAGCCAGTTTTAACGCACGTAATGACGAAATTTCATTGCATGTTTGAGAAATAGTAGATTGTTTGACGAGAGGCTAAAATATGCCACTATGATACGAAGTGATTATTTGGACGAGCTCACGAAGTGAGCGAGGACCAATATGTCTGAGTGTCATAATGGCTTCTAGCCACGTGTTAAACACTGCTTTTCACTTCGACTGCGAGAAAATAAAAAAGACTTAACATTAAAATTGTATATTTCATGAAAAATTAAAGGTACAGTTTGAGCAATTCTATCACAAAGTTTGGCCAATCTGACCAGGTTGGTTTGTTTGTTTTTAATAATTTGTAAAGAGTATGTAGCTGGCCGCAAGTTTTTTTTTCAGCGTCCTATAAATTTGTATGGGGTTATATGGCTTTCGCTTAAACCCTAGGGGCTAAATGTACTATTTTAGTCTCGCTTCGCGAAGCTAATATGACATACTTTTTGAGCAGGAAATGTGAATAAACTAATTATAGGCCTAGTAGTCTATAGCCAGTATAGTCATAGTATATGCAAAATTTCGTTTCAATCCAACACGTAGTTTTAAAATGAGAACGAAACTCCGTTTGTATGGGAAGGTGAAATTCGGCCGAGCTTTATTAAATTTATTTTTTTGGTCCAGGTTTCGCGCTCGGCTCGCTAGTGGGCGGCCAGCTGTACAGCTGGGCGGGTGGGCGTGGCTCCTTCCGCGTGATGGCGAGCGCCGCTGCCATCGCGTCTATAGCGCACCTGTTCATGTATAGGTATATGGACAAGAATGCCAAAGGTAAGCTCCTGCTCACTTCTCATAGCCTGGTAGCCGTGGTACAACCGGTTGCAAACACAAATATAATAAAATAATGATCTTTTCTCAAACATGCAATGAAATATTGATGTTATGTTACTTATAGGCTGCGAAGTATCACGTTTCAGGTGCGGCTAGGACAAGAGGTCGTTAATGGAATTTCATCAAATCATGCAGGCCTAGGCCGGCAAAGTCCTCTTTTTAAATTTCCATTCCACATAAATTTGTGGCACAGGCATCATGACATTTTCACATCTATGCATATTAAAAAATAAAATTTTGTTTTTTATGTTGTTTATTTCATTGCATGTTTGAGAAAAGCACTATACATACCTCGGCGGGAAATATGGGGTTTCCTCAGACCTATCCGGTCTCGCTTTGCTCGGCCGTCTATGTCTTCGGCCGGCAACCCCTTTCGTCCCGGCCTCTGTAGTAATGTAATATTTTTCAAACATGCAAGGAAATATTGATATTGTGTTCCTCTTACATACTACTACTAAGAATCAGTAAACACCACAAATCTCATAAATATATATCCAAACCTTGTTACTATGACAGTAGGGTTGGTGTGTACATATTTTTGAATCGTTTGGTGCATATTTATCTTTGCCATTGACTTGACAGTATATTAGCTAGTCTCTATTTACTCGTGCATCTTTCTAGTTATCATTGTCATGTATTCACGTACTTATACAAATTAATTGTTCTACAGCACAAAAAGACTTGGCGACTCCAGAAGGCGAAAAAATGCTAGAAGTTGACAACAGCGCCATCTACCGAGCGACAGTCGTGCCACTAAACGAGAAATCAGACGGCAGATAAACAAACGAGTTACGCTATTCGACCACAGATGTCGCTAGTTTGTATTGTAAATTGATTCGGAAACTACGACGCCAGTGATGTTAAACTTTGACGAAAGACGGACATACATTTATGTATTAGGGCAGTTCTAATAGCGTTTCAATAGCTTTCTGTTTGCTGTTATATATTTAAACGTACAGAAAAGGAAAGATGATAAGGTCACTTGATTCGACATAACACTTTATTTGAAAGATAGATAAAGTGAATGGAAGAGGGTAGATCACGACTGACTTTGCCACAACACAACAAACAGGGCTTAATCGCGTAATTTAATTAATTATCTTTCGTTGGTAATTCTTTGACGTTTCGGATGTCGCGTTACGTCCATGGTCTTGAAGGAACTGGAGAGGCGAGTATCAACATCTTCTAGCCCCGCGAGTTTTCCGATCTACCCGCGCTTGGTCTTTTTTATTCATTTGAACACTAAGCTTGTCACTATACCGTCAAACTACACTCATGACATCCAGATGTCACTTCATCGGATGATTGTTTACATTTACTAATAACTGGATTCCACGAACGATTACCAACGAAAGGTAATGAAATAAAATCATATTTATACGCGATTAAGCCCCGTTCGTTGTGCTTTGATAATGTGTTAAAATCGTGTTAGTTTAAATCGAG
This sequence comes from Hedya salicella, assembly GCA_905404275.2. NCBI lineage: Eukaryota > Metazoa > Arthropoda > Insecta > Lepidoptera > Tortricidae > Hedya > Hedya salicella. The sequence goes on along the minus strand of FR990097.1, from coordinate 47,949,414 downwards.
ACTGTCTTATTTTAATAATGTGAAGAAAAAAGTGGGCACTGACGTGTATCAGGAGACCAAAAAGTTAACAGGGAATAGGGAAGATTGGCGATTACTCCATCAACACTCTTAAGTTACGAACGAACGTGTGAGCTTAAAAACTTGCTAGAACGATACACGGCGCTTACGTTAAATCTTGGTCAAATAAAATGTTACGATTATCTAACCCACTTATTCAACCTACGTGGTAAAAGATAGCGATTGCTACGTCAGTAGTATTACCCGGCAATTGTTTTATGAATTTGCCATTTAATTATAATTTTTATCAATCGTATTTTAATCTTAGTTTGATAAATTATTATTTAATTTGAGTGTTTACACGATATAGTTGTATCTTTACATCAAGTTTTAGGGAAAATCCAAAAACTTTAGGTATCACAAGGAAACAAGTTACCAAAAGTTAGATTTTCTGTTACGACGCCCTAAGAATGTTGCATTACACATACCTACATTTTATTATTTTGCAAATATTTAGACTTCGTCTGCAAAAGTAAGTTTTCACAGGTGTTAAAAAAAGGGCATATCCTTTTCTTAGAATATGGACATTTTGAGTTTTTCTGACAGAGGATTGTGTGCTCTTTCAAACATAAGTAATAGAAGATTGTTTTCTCAAAATGTCCATTGTAGATAGTCTTATTTTTATTTGTAATGTTTATTTTTTATTTTCGTGAACACACTGTGTTTTATCCATATGAATTTTTTGTACATTATTTTTCTTGTATGCGGTATATATAAAACTTTATGAACCCCACGATATCAAATCATCATCAGCCAAAAGACGCTAACACTGCTGGATAAAGGCCACCCCTAAAAAACTCTAATATGACCGGTTCAGCGGACTCCAGCGACCTTCACTAGGTCATCAGTCCACATTGTGGATGTCCACGCTGCGACTTCCAGTGCATGCCACTCCAGAACTCGTTGGCCCCAGTTCTACGATCAATGTGCCCCGCCCATTGCCACTTAAGTTTTGCTATACTTCGGGCTACCGACCCCTAATAGGCTGTCTTAATGTTCATTCATCACCGGGGAAAGCGATGGTATAGGCTGACCGCATAACTGAGTCGTCGGCAGCGGTAAGTGAGGCGCGGTGTGGTGTCAAAGGGATTGGAAGGTGAGCACTGGCAGGCCTTCCAGCCGCTACCCGTCCAACTCCAATCTTCGCAAGCGGGAAGTACCATTGAAACAGCCCTCTTCTTTCAATGGTCCTTCCCGCAGGCGAAAACTCTTTACCTGTAATTTCTAAAGATGTCGCGCTTTTGGGAAGAGCGCCATCTTTAGCCCAGTAGGAGTTGAATTTCTCTTTCACTTCTCACTAGATACCGCTAATAGTGGAGTTTAAACTACAGCAGCGAAAAATTTATCTGTAAGAAGTGAGCCACTCGTACTTATGTTACTGTGCAATATAGTTTAAATAAATATATTGGCTTTTTCGTCTTGTTCATGGGGGGCTATTAATGTTTCTTTGATGATTCCAAAAAATATTACATTTGATAGAAGAGTTGCATAAATGAAAATATCATGTTACATTTGTACATTTTATATTTTTAAGCCATAGTATATGTTACATGGGCACAGAATCTACTAATAGTTTATTTTAATTTCGTATCGTTTTTAGATATTGTTTCTAATTTCAATGTGACATTTATACACGACACACGACGAAAAAGTATTGACATTGACAGCTACCTTTTTAAATTTTCTTATCTGTGTAGACCAAAGTTCAAATGTGTACAGACGATTGTCGTGAAAATATGCTACTTCCAGGATTTACAGAATTATATCTAATAAACAATCTGACTTAAAATCCATATAACGCGTACAATAGAGAAACAATATAATAATATGAACCTCTGTTAAACCAAATGTTCCCTATTATATGGAACTTCGATATAATAACGCGTTCTTTTATAATTGTGGTGTACTAAATGTGGCTTTCAACATTATTTAAAAATAAATAATGTCTCCCAAAGTTGAATAATTCGTTTATAAGATTTTGTATTCTTTACAATTTATATTATCGCTATTGACGGACGAATTTGTAGAAATAAATCGTTGGGTGACCAAAACCAGAGAGCATGGAGGTAGTATATATAATTACACTGTCTAAGGAAGATACGTGGCTTTGTAAACCAATCAACAGATGTCGCCTCTATCGCGATAGTGGCGACATCTGTTAAAATGACGAATAAAACGTGAACTGTCAATCGCTTTACTTTTGATCGTGCGCTGACTGCAAGGAGATATTTAGTTCAAATACTTTATTGTTATCTTGTTATATATAACTGAACAAAGAGAGAGTACAGTAACAAATAGCTAGTAAACAGCTACCATAGTAATACTATATCGGGGTATAATAGTTAGACACGGTGCAATGTTTTTGTATAGCGAATGGCAGTCCCCTTGTTTTATTCGTCCATGGCTGTATTGAGATAGCGACGATAGTAACGCCATCTATGATACAGATTGCGCTATAGAAACATATTTTTCTTTAACAGTGAAACTTATCTCCACGCTCTTCTGCCAGATTCACCAACTATGCCAAGTACCTCCACTCACGAGCAGAGGCCGGAAATCCCGTAGCACTTTCATCTGTCATTAGTGAGTTCCCGCTTATCGAGTTTCAATGTACGTATCGATACGTACGATAAATTCAAAATAGATTATTATACTAAGTTAACGTGCCATGTACTCATGTAGTCACAGGCATGGCACTTCATACAATTTAATATGCCAACTTTCGTGTCACAACGGAATCAATTAAAATTAGGCAAATGAAATGCTTTAACTACTTACCAATAATTTGGACATGGGTGAAAAACTCACTAATGACAGAGGAAAGTGCTACGAGAATTCCGGCCTCCGCCACGACCAATGAAAATAGATACACTTTGTACTATCATATCGATTCGGTATTATAGTACCTTTTACCGGCGGCGTACTTTTTTAGGTTAGGACCAGACTTACACGAAAGTTTGGGTTACTTTCGTGTAAGTCGGGTCTTAACCTTTAAGTATCTCCAAAGAAAATATTATAGATAATCACCACGTTTCAAAGACGAGGCTCCCATAAACACGAGTCTGCAAGTTGGCGGCCGCGTATGAAATGGACAGCAGAAGCCATTAAAATCACTGCTCATTTCGTACGACTCCTTGATATATTTCGTGCCATAGTGAAGCAATATACATATACATTTACAATTTTGTAACGGTAAAGAGATTTTAGACTTGTATGAATATTTCGATTTTATTTTTTGTTTATTTTATTAATTAATTTTACAATTGACTGACAATTTACGTAATTGTTGATTTATTAAATGTTGGATACATATACACACTGTTTTATTTCACCTTTAGCTATAAACATTTTTTATAAGGTCAGGTGGGGTAAGGGGGACTACCGGCAAGGTAAACAGTGGTTTGTGAATCTAGAACAACCAGAACGGGTACAGACTACCTGCGGGCGACCGGGGGGATAAGAAGTGTGCGCGCGGCGGAGGAGCCCTCGCTGTCTTCGCTTCCCTACCATGGGAGAGTCACGAATGAACTTGCCAAGCTAGACGGAGATGTCAGGTACCTTATATAAGATCGCGCCGCCGGCCACTCGTTTGCTCGTCCGGTCCAAAAATGGTCCGTTGCTGCATAAAATGCTGTGGAAAGGATTACAGATCTTCTAACTATAAAAAAAAAATATGTGATCCGTACTGTACATAAAAGATTATTCATGGCTTTTTAGTTTATTTTGAAGTCGGTTCGTTTATTATTAAGAATTTTTATTTTTTGCTTTTTAGTGATGGATTTTAGTAGTGATATAAAGTATTTTTTAGAGCCCAGAATGGGAAGATTGAGGAGGCACTTTGCACGCATCTCGAGTCTTTGGAAGTAAGAAATGTAAAAGTTGGTTAGTTCATTGTACCTTCCATCATCAGTTCAGCATGAAATGATGACATCCAGAGGAAAACAACTGATAACTTTAGAAAAATATATATAAAACATTGTTAGTGCCTATAATATTTGAGGGTTTCTCTCGATTTCCCTGGTAATGGAATACCATCTGTTGGCGCAACATAAGGGCGCTCATACAACTGCACACTACCGGTTCTACGGTGACGTCACGAATACGTCACCCCCCCGCCGCTCCGAGTACTTCAGACTGCACCACACAGCCGTAGCGGCAACACATTGTATATATATATTTAACTATTTACTACCTATCTAACCACTTGTAAATAAGTAATAAATTAAGATATTGTATATCCTGAAGTTCCTTCATTGACGATCCTACGGTTCCTGGTCAGAAGATAACTTATTTGAGGAGTACACCGAACACCATCTAATCCTGACTTGGTGTTAATGAGACTACTTCAGGGACACACTAAAAAGAATATGACTAACAGTCTTAACGTAGTTACCTATAATAGATGTTTTTTTTAAGAATTATCCTCTAACTATTAAGGAGTTGTACCTTCCGTCATCAGCTCATCATGATGAGATGATGACTACCATATGCAAATACTTAAATAGCTTAAGAAATTATATGAAAAACGTTATAAGTGCCTATAAAATTTGAGGATTGCCCTTGATTTCCCTGGGATCCCATCATCAGATCCCAACTTGGTGGTAATGGGACCACCTCGGGAGTATATCCTTTACAATAAAAAAATATTTTTTAAATCGGTCCACAATTGGCGGAGTAATCGGTGAACATACATAAAAAAAAATCAAACTATCGAACATATAACCTCCTCCTTTTTGGAAGTCGGTTAAAAGATGGAATAACATTTCACAGGTAAATCAAATTTATTGTATGAAATGTAAATTGAACGGTGTCTAGAGTCCATTTTATACTGGCCAATAGGTAGTTCAACCTCAACCAGAGGGGCTAATCCGAAACCCGAAAAACGAAGTTCGTATGGCGCTATCCCGCTTTTACAAATACAGAGCTTACCATGAGAACAAGCGGGACAGCCCGTTACGAACTTCGAATTTCGGAGTAACTCTTCAGTTGCAAATTATCAGCATTTTCTAGACTTGTTGAGGGTCAAGTTTGTTCAGCTATCAAGAAAAGTAAAGAATCACAAGGAAGTTTTGAGTTAGCCTGTACAACTTGACATAGGTATACGTATAGATACCTATACGAGCACAACGGCCAAAAATTATACCAATCACCATAATTAACTTGGAAGATCCAAATCACTTACAAAACTGAAAAGGCCACGGCCAACCAACACAGAGACGATATCGAAAATTGGCCTGTACTAGCATGGGGATCGACTACAGAACCAGTAATGCGATTCAAACCCCAGACTTAATACACATTCAATATACTCTATGCCCCAGACCAACCAGGACTAGTCTTTGTAAATTCTGACGCCGATTTTTACGGCCCAGCACCAGGCCCGTAACCGCCTAAATACATGGCCGTGAAAAACATGCACCTTATCACACGATGATACGACATGAGAGCGAGAGGGATGGCAGGATATGAACTTCGAATATCGAATTTCAGAGTAGCTCCTTTGTTGTTAAGTGACGAGGATGCATCACCTTGTCTGTCTTCTTTGTCATGTCTAATTTCGTTGTAGTTTTTTATTCTGAAATGCTTGTGAGTCGGTAGTGTGCTTAGCGGAAAGCAGCAAATAATAGTTCCAATCTGTCCAGAATGGCGCTAGTGTGTCACGTGCGTATGAAATGAATGTATAGTTGAATTATCGAGAAGATGGAATTGCATTTGTAGTGGTTGTACCGTTTGCAACAAAAGGAGAATAATTTTCTCTTAACTTAATAAAATGACATACCCAAGAAGTGGAATAAGTAGTAGTCCTCTGTTTTTTTCTTTTATTCGCTATCATGTTCTTCATCTGAGTCTGTCACAAGTATTGATAGTAAAATTGTCTGTTATTTGATCCATTTCTCCTTCCTGACATCGATATTTATTTTCTTCACTTTCGACGTGGTGACAAATATTTTCCCAGTCCTCAGCAGTGATGGTATTCATTCGTTCAGTTGCTAAACTCATAATGCCTTGCATGTTTAATGAAACGTTTCTTTTTGCTACATATCCTTTTACCATGGACCAAATATTTTCGATCGGATTGAATGTCGGGTGATACGGTGGCAATCGTAATACGGAGTGGCCATGTTCTTTTAAAATTGCATCTATGTGGTACTCGCGAAACCGCTCTTTATTTTGTTTAATTAATTCATACAAACTGGTTTTGTACATCAACCGGTTATACGAAATGTTGTGTTCTGTCAACCAATCCATCATTTCTTGTTTATTAGAATTTGACGTTGGAGCACGATTCAAAAGTTTGTTGTAATAGGACGCATTATCCACGATAAGTACGCTATTCGGTTTGAGGTTCGGTATAAATTTTTCTTTTAACCATTTTTCGTAGTTGACAAAGTTCATCTGGTCATGGTAATCTCCCGTTTTTTGGTTTGCCTTAAAAATTAACAAAGCGTTGGGAATAAAACCATTTTTTCCTCCTGCGTGCACTATTATTAACCGCTGGCCTGTACTGATTTATTTTTTTACACCAAATTCTGTTCCATCGGTCCAAGCTTCTCCGGACCCATGTGAAGTGTGGATGTAGGTTTCATCAGTATAAACTAGTGGTCTTTCTTGAGATCGATATTCCGCAATTTTGATAAGGTAATTTATTCTTAGCAGTCGTATGTTGTGTTTGTCCATTAATATTTTTCGGTTGTCCTCGGTCTTTTTCCATTTAAATCCTAATTTTTGTATTTGTTTTCGTAAGGTGGAAATGCCAAATTTGTAATCTATATCGGATTTTAACACAGAGTGGAGTCCCTTTAAGGTTGAAAATTGCTTATGGGACAGATGAAAATTGTATATAGTTCTCCGATGACTTCCTGATCAAAATCGTCTACTGCTGATGACGGACAAGGACGCAACTTTTTATTCTTCGGGGAGGTGAATTTCTTTGTTGTTGCGAACTTCTCGCTGTTGCTCTAAGTCACAATGTTATAAACAGTAGAGAGACAAACACCTGTAGCTTTTTCAACTAACTGGGCAGCGGTGTAAGGCAAGTTTAAATTTATTGTCAGTTCATTTTCAAAATATTTATAACAGTTGAAAATTATTTGCTTACTTTGACTCTCAATAGGACCAAAATTACTTACAGCCATATTTTTTTAAAATATAGAAATTATTCGTAGTCGTACGGGCGGACACAATAATTAATTGAGAATACAATCAAATCAGATGTAAAAATATACGCACAACGTAAATAATATTGTCAATTTCACACTGACATTATTTTTGTTTTTAGTTCTTCGATATATATATATATATATATATATATATATATATATATATAACAACCTCTTTGTATGCTGATAGTACAAGAAAATAGAAAATTCAAATATAGAATGCCTGTAAACAAACAATACTACTACATATGCAATTCCACGCTCTCTATGATTCAACTATAACCGTTGCTTCTCAGTTCTGGTCATGTCAACAATAAACAACTAATTTCAAAACATTTTTACCGAAATGCTACTCAAGCCCTTTTCTTCTGATATAAACATTTGACCATATCTAAAATTATTTTTCTTGCATCGTTGTGTTTTTTTGGTACTTTCGGCATTTATTTTACGCCCATACTACAGTGGGCCACCAATTTAACGCCTTCCCACTTTCTACACAGATTGTTCTTCTTACCTCTATACACCATGTTGTACTGCGTGACATCGATTTTACAGGAAATTACATTTGGCATATTGTTGCCATCGTAACAGTCAAGAAGTTGTTTAAGCTAAGAAATCAAATGAGATAATATGCGCGATATAATCCGTTAAAATTGTTTTATTTCAAGTTGTCCTTGTTTCGTTTTTTATTTTCTGTTCAAGCTGATGGCTTTGCTGCCAACGCTTAAAAAAAATGCTATTACTTGCTCTCAATGTCAAATCGCCAGTATCAATGTCAAAATTGTCAAATCATTCATGACATATCCGTGTCCAAAGAGAATATAATCACTACGTTTTACCCGTGTCCGTGTCTCCGTGCATCGTGCATTGTGCACGCCTTCTGTTCTTTATCGTTGTACGGTACAATAGTTTTTTGTTTTTGCCTTAATGATTGATGACGTCCCCGACGACGCACTCTACGCGCTGGAATCATGTTCGTGCTGTTTGTTACTGTTATGTATGTGTGCGTTAGCGCACCACTCTTGTCATTGTTAGACAATAAATCAGTGTGTATACGACCCTCGGCTGTTTCACTCGCGTCCATCCCGATATCTAACATTGGCGACGATCTACCCACATTGTGAAAATATCAAAATGGCTACAGCGCATTTCGGAATTTTGCCTACGTTTGACCACAATTCACAAGCTTGGAAGACTTTTATATCGCGTTTATCACAATGGTTGCGGCGAATAAAATAAACGCGACGACGGACGCGGACGGACAACAGCGACGAGCGATACTTCTTAGCACACTCAATGACGGTACTTATAAGCTCGCAGCGGACCTAGCTCTGCCGAAGAATATAGGCGAAGTACCATATGAGGACATCGTGAAGTTGTTGGAAAGTCACTTCGTACCGAAGGTGTTTGGGTTTAGTGAACGTTATAAATTTTATGCAGCGGTTCAGCAACACGGCGAATCACATACCCAGTGGGCTGCAAGACTACGGGGTTTGACAGCAGACTGCGATTTTTCTAACATTGAGGAAGCTCTGCGCGACAGATTCATGATGGGAATGCTGCCGGGCCCGGAACGTGACAAACTTTTTTCACAGGACCTGAAGGAACTCTCGTTATTAAAGGCGGTGGAGCTAGCGAGCGCGGTGCGTTGTGCGCGGGAGGTAGCAGCGGCCGGGACAGGGCAGGCGGCCCTACCGAGCAACCAGCTGTTCAAAATCGCCAGCAGGAATAGCGCTACAGTTCAGGAAAAGTGTGCAGTGTGCGGGTATACGAGTCATAAGACAGCCGACTGTCGTTTCTCTAATTATAAATGTAAAAAAAGTCACGGTAAAGGCCATTTAAAAAGGATGTGCAAAAGTGTTAAGTGCATTATGGCGAATGACGTGAGCGAGGGAGACGATGGTAAGTTGTTTAATATACGTTCTGAAAAAGGGGAACCGATGTCGGAATATATCACTATCCTGGGCGTGAATTTGAGGTTTGAGATTGATAGCGGGTCAGCGATCACAGCGATGTCGGAACGATTATTTAACAAACATTTTCCAAACATAACGGTATGCGCGGCTAAGAAAAAACTGGTGTCATACACTGGTGATTACATCGAGTGCGTAGGTATGGCACAACTACCTTTAGTGTACGCGGACAGATCACAGTTAATTGATGTTTACATCGTCCGTAACGGCGGCCCACCGATCTTAGGTCGTGATTTTATTTCCTCCTTCGGACTAGAAATGACAAGCGTTAAATATTGTATGCAAGATCAAACCGATTTGGAGCAGTTGCAAAGAAATTATCCGGTAGTCTTTAGCGACAATTTAGGTCTATTTAATAAATACAAAGTAGATCTGCAACTTAAGCCAGATGCAAAACCGGTTTTTTTCAAGGCACGACCGTTAGCTTTTGCGTTAAAGGGAAAAGTAGACAAGGAACTAGACCGCTTGGTCAATTTAGGAGTTTTAAAGCCGGTGGAGTACTCGGATTATGCATCGCCGATTGTTCCTGTTTTAAAAAAAAATGGTGATGTGCGTATTTGTGCAGATTATTCGGTCAGCATTAATAAGCAGCTGCTCGTGGAACAGTATCCCTTGCCTACAATAAAAGAGCTGTTTTCAAAATTGCATGGAGGTCAAACATTCACTAAACTGGATCTCTCTTCTGCTTATTCGCAACTCGAGCTAAAACCTGAGTCACAACCACTTACCTGCATAAATACGCATCGGGGGTTATTTTTTCATACGCGTTTGGTTTTTGGACTCTCACCAGCGCCATCTATTTTTCAACGCGCAATTGACAATTTGCTAAGTGGTATGGAAGGGGTTCTATGTTTACTTGACGACATCTTGATAACAGGGAGTGATAAAAACGAGCATTTGCAAAGGTTAAATGCCGTTTTAAAAAGATTACAAAACGCGGGCTTGACCTTGCAAAAAGAAAAATGCGTTTTCTTTCAAGAACAAGTAAATTACTTAGGTTATGTAATTGATAAGAACGGACTCCATAAATCACCGGACAAGGTGAAGGCTATCCTAGATGCACCAGTACCGACCAACGTAAATAAATTGCAATCGTTTTTAGGGTTGGTTAACTATTATAGAAACTTTGTTCAGGGGGCTTCCATGATCCTTTCGCCGTTGTATGAGTTATTAAAAAAAGGAGCGAAATGGAGTTGGGAAGAGCAACACAACCAAGCTTTTAAAAAAATAAAAGAATGTTTAGCGTCGGAGCAGGTCTTGGCTCATTTTGATCCCAATGCAAAGTTAATACTTACTGTTGATGCTTCACCCTATGGTTTAGGAGCCATATTATCTCAGGTACAAGAGGATAACAGCGAACGTCCTATTTCTTTTGCGTCACGTACACTTAACGCAGCGGAACGAAATTATTCGCAAATCCAAAAAGAGGCGACGGCCGTCATTTTTGGGGTGAAACGGTACCATCAATATTTATTTGGTAGGTCGGTACCGTTTATTTTACGTACAGATCACCGGCCCCTAATTTCAATATTTGGTCCACATAAAGGCATTCCCGAAGTATCAGCAAACCGCCTGCAAAGATACGCTATATTCTTAAGCGCGTATAATTATCAAATAGAATATATTCGTAGTGCTATGAATAGCGCTGATTATCTTTCTCGGGCATGTTTACCTGACGACGGGCATAGTGAAGGGCCGCCATCGGGACGCGGGGAGGGGCCGGACCGGTCGGAGACAGCTGATTGCGCGTCATACGTCAATTTTGTTATCGAAGGATGTTTGCCAATAACGTTTGATGACTTGTGTAGCGAAACAAAAAAAGATTCTGGGTTAAGTAAGATAATAGATTACATTTGTAAGGGTTGGCCTAAAAAAAATTACGACGATAGGTTAAAACCTTATTTCCAGTGTAGGTTGCAGTTATCTTACGAGAACGGCTGTCTAATGAGAGGACATAAGGTAGTCGTTACATAGCTCTCACTTAGGAATAGTAAAGACTAAGGCCGAAGCTCGTTCAAAATTTTGGTTTCCTAGAATTGACGAGAAGATTGAACTGATGATAGGCTCATGTGAAACATGCAATAAACTAAGACCCACGCCCGGGCGCGCACCACTGGCCCCTTGGAAATATCCACCTCATGCGTTCTATAGGATCCATTTAGATTTCCTGGGTCCATTTAACGGTGATACGTATTTAGTGATCGTGGATGCTCATTCTAAATGGGTTGAGGTTTACAGTATGAAAAATGGAACCAATACAACAGCCGTATGCAAAAAGTTATACGAATTCATGGCTAGGTTTGGGTTACCGAAAGTTATAGCAACCGATAACGGAAGCGCGTTTACTTCGCAAGAGTTTAAATATTTTTGTCGGTTGAATGGCATCGTACCGGTGACGTCACCGGCTTACCATCCTTCTAGTAATGGCCAGGCAGAAAGTTCGGTTAAGATTATAAAAAATGGAATTAAATCCTGTTTGTTGAGTAGTCGTGGGGTAAAAGATTGTAGCAATAAATTACAAAAATTTCTTTTTGACTACAGAAATTCAGTACACTCAACTACGGGTCGCTCCCCCGCTCAATTGGTTTTCGGTCGAAAACTTCGGACTCGCCTAGATTTAATTAATCCTTCTTCATTGCCGTCGTCATCCTCGTCCACGTCATTAGACAACCATGTTAAAAACAAGCAGTGTTTGCAGAGTAAAGCGTATAGCGGAAACAATAAACAGCAGTTCCAAATTGGTGACAAAGTCTTGTATAAAAAAAACTTTGATAATAAGAAATTTACTTGGGGTAAGGGTATAGTCATAGAGAAGTTAGGTAAGGTGCTATATGTAATACAAGATTGTGAGCACTCAGACGTCATTAAAAAACACAAAGATCAATTAGTTTTATATAAAGGATATCAGGGGCACGTTTCGTTTGATGACTTAAATTTGTTCGACTTGTTTTCATCTCACGAAGACTCATCATTAACGAACACAGTCAACGATGACTTACAAAACGAGGGTGGAGGAAAAGGCATGAAAGGCGTCGGCGAGAATCAGCAATCCCAAAGAGTAGAACTAGCAACCGCCAGGGCGCGCCCCATCGAGGAACCTCAGGAGGACGAGTTCTTGGATGCACAATCGGAAGATACTCCAGTGGAAAGGCCAGAGCTGTGTAATAAGAAGACCAAACGAAACCGCCCCAAAGTCAACTATAAACAATATTTTTAGTGACTCATTGTCAGTATTTTGATTTGATAGTAGTTATGATCTAAGGGGAGGACTGTTATGTATGTGTGCGTTAGCGCACCACTCTTGTCATTGTTAGACAATAAATCAGTGTGTATACGACCCTCGGCTGTTTCACTCGCGTCCATCCCGATATCTAACAGTTACGGCCTCAAGCAATATGTTTGAAGACACCGTACGCCTATCTAGGCAAATTAGAAATATATTCAGACATGCTCAAAGAATGCTTCGATATACAGGTAATAAATTAAATTTCTATGTTAATTTCCAATATTTGACAGTATAGTGTTGTTTCAACTCCGAACAAAAATGATTTAAACCTAACATAATTTCTTTGTTTATCTGTTCCTTTAATCTCAGTTGGTAAAAAAAAAATGAGCAACAGTGCTCTGCAATGTTGCACTACAATAATTTATTTTCAATTAGGTACAGATGAGAGGGATATTTACAATTAATAAGAAATAAGCCACAAAGCGAACTGCTACTTTTTAGTTTTAAACTTATCCTCAATTAGGGTCGGTTTTTCTGCAACTTGTAGGCCTTGTTTTAAAACTTGAGGCGCGGTGGATGGTGTCGGGTTAGTGAGACCCTACTGTATAGTTAACTAAGACAATGATATTGCGCTCTTGTTACTTTACAGCTAGATGTTGGTACTGAAAAGTGTGGTATCTGTGAGGTGTGTGTGGGCCGGCTGCGAGACGCCAGCAACTTCAAGTTGCAAGTGCAGCGCAGCCAGAAGGAGCTGCGGGAGTGGCTGCAAAAAACTCTACAAACCTTTGGTAAGCTGTTTACTATTGTTACAACTGTGAAATAAGACTGAATTATAGGGCAAATATCTTGTGAGTAATAAGCATGGATCTGGCGTCCACCCGAGAAATCACATTCCACACCATCTCCTGCATCTCCGGATGCTGCCTTGTAAAGAGGTGAAACGCTTGTCAAGGATTATACTGTCTGGTGGTAGTTTTTGTATTTACATGTATGTATTTTTGACCTGCATGTAACTATGTAATGGAATCTAAGGTAACTAATTTAACTATCTTCCAAGGATCGTAGCGTCATGAAAATTGGCAGCTGTATGCAGTTCTAATGACAATACAATAATATGGTACTGTCGAACTGATCTGATGATGGAGCTGGAAGATATGAACAGGAACTTCATGATGGAACATCGTATCATAGCTGTTTGGATTTGTTAGAAAAGTCTTGTAAAGCATGTTTTTCCACTGTTTTTTAAACTATTAATTTATTTTATGTGGAAACTGCATGAAAATATGCACCTGTGAGCACAATTTATTGTCACATCTAACTAAGACACTATTTCGCGATAAGCAAAGGAACTATAATCCATTAATCTACATTTCGTTTTCTTAGCATGCTATAGCAGATTATTAATAGCAAACCAGTCAAGTACTTTAGCTAGTATACTATTAATTTCGGCATAGTCTGTTTACGAGTAAATTAACGATAATGATGTATGATCAGCAAATAGTACTATATCACAAAGGCTCATACATAATAGATATATGTATTGCACTCCTCAATTGTGGTTGTGGGCATACCCACTGTGCCCACAAGGTGGATCCATGCTTGGTGAGTGAAGGTTGAGAACCAAATTGTTTAGTTCTATGAAAAATTAATTACAATAATAAATGCATTAGTAGTATTTTAATATTTATTTATTTTTTCCCATAGAAGAAGAACTAGCTGTCAAGTCTGAGGTAGCTGACGATGATGCGGGTGCCAACCTCTTAGATTATCTACAGAAACGGCTGTTCTTTGTTTCAAGCATACTGTCCGGTACTATACCTCTAGAGAGACTCCTGTGTTTGCATGTTTTCTAGATCTTTCCAAAGCGTTTGATCTAGTCTCTTATGATAAGCTTTGGAAAAAATTGGAGAACAGTTCAGATGTACCCCACAAACTAATTGACATATTTAGGTACTGGTATAACAATCAATGCAACTATGTAAGGTGGGCAGGCTCGCTATCGGACATGTATAGGATGGAGTGCGGTGTGAGACAGGGTGGTTTATCCTCTCCAAGGCTCTTCGACCTATACATGGACGGGTTGATCCGTGACCTCAGCGGCTCCGGCGTTGGTTGCTCAGTAGATGGCACTTTCTTTAACAACATTAGCTACGCTGACGATATGGTGCTGCTGAGCCCATCGGTTAACGGCCTTTGTAAGTTGCTTAACATATGCTAGCAATATGCTGCGACTGTTAATTGAATAGTGAATTGTTAGTGTTTAAATCAGGAAACAAAACGTACACTGATTGTCCGCCCATTATGTTAGGATGTACTCTGCTTAAACAGGTGTCGCATTTTAAATATCTTGGTCACTGGGTCACAGAGACGTTAAGCGACGACCTTGACATGGATAGGGAGCGTAGGGCACTGTCAGTGAGGTGTAACATGCTGGCCCGTAGGTTCGCAAGGTGTACCAAAAACGTTAAGACAACTTTGTTTAAAGCATACTGCCAGTCGTTGTACACATGGAGCCTATGGGCCAATTACACGAAAAAAGCTCACAGTGCCCTGCGCGTACAATATAATAACGGTTACAGGGCCATGATGGGGCTGCCACGATACTGTAGTGCTTCAAGGATGTTCGTTGAGGCAAGCGTACTTTCCAGGCCATCATACGCAAACGAATCGCATCCCTGTGGCGCCGTATCCGTGGCAGCCGCAATAGCCTCGTAGCCGTTATTGCTGGTAGGGTAAACGGCCCATTGTTTGAGCATTGGACGAAACTCCAGTTGAGCTCATGTCCAATAAATTAATCATTAAGTACCCTTATTTAATTATTATTAGTGACAATACTAACATAGATATAAGCTCTTCTATTTTCTATTTTTTACTAACAATTAATATGGATTTTTTTTAGAAGCAATAGAGTATATTTGATTTCAAAGAAGGTACAATAAGAGTACTAACAAATAATATTATTGTGATATTGACATTGATTGACCAATTGACATTAGCGTGCGCATTAACATGCGTTCAGAAACGTTTAAACGTTAGAGTTAGGCTTTGGGATACCAACATAATATTATCAGTTAGGGCCGATTTCACCAACAATCAATTTACACGAGAGCGGCTAAGCCAGTATAAACTAAATCTAACGATTTACTCAATTATTTAGTTAACTTCATTTCCATTTCACCACGGATAACAATCTCTCGCACAGTTACTAAGTAATGTTGAACGAATGAATTGCATGAAATCGTAATGCACCCAAGTATGATAGACAATTTGTCATATGCTTGAGCAATGGTGCTGAGTATTTTTTAAATTTATTCGAGTAATACATCAATTGTGAAGTAAGTATTGAATTCACTTGATAGTGACAATGACAATACTATTCTATATCTAACAGTTTACTCAGCCAAAATTGGCGGTGTAAGATTATTCTCTAGTTTAGACATTTTATCTTTAGGTTAATTATTGGTGAAACGTAAAATGAGTTTACTCACGTGTAATTAATGATTTATTATTGGAATAAGGCTTATACTACGTCGGTGAAATTGACCCTTAGTAGTCTAACTTTTTTGGCTTATGTCAATAGGTATTCACTAGTATAGTGACGTCTGACACTAGTATAGTAAACATTGTGTAAAAAAGAGTATTTTAGCGTACTCTATTAGTCTAATAAATGATATAGTACACCTGCATGATAAAGAGTACAATGCTCTATTTTAAAGAACGTTTGGCAACCCTAGTACCAATAAAACTGAGTAGAAACATTATTGAATGTTGCGTGTTGGAAAACTATCATAATATAGTACTTCTACAATAGAGATGTTGATAAATAAAAATAGTTTTTTAAATGAGAAATGGTACTTATATGAAATATTAATTATAATAATAAATGGATTAGTATTAGTATTTTAATATTTATTTATTATTTCCTATAGAAAAAGAACCAGCTGGGAAGCTGAGGTAGCTGACGATGATGCGGGTGACAACCTGTTAGGTCAGTACCAACATAACTGAATAGAAACATTACTGAATAATGCATGTTGGAAAACTATCATAAAATAGTACTTCTACAATAGGGATGTTGACAAATAAAAATATTTTTTTAAATGAGAAATGGTACTTTCTATGATAGAATTCCTACAAAAAAAAATAGCTTGGTATCTTGTGTGTATTGATTTTAACAACCAAAAATATTAATTATAATAATAAATATATGGATTTATAGGTTGTATTTTAATATTTATTTATTTTTTCCTATAGAAGAAGAACCAGCTCTCAAGCCTGAAGGAGCTGACGATGATGCGGGTGACAACCTGTTAGGTCAGTACCAACATAACTGAATAGAAACATTACTGAATGTTGCATGTTGGAAAATTATCATAATATAGTACTTCTACAATAGGGATGTTGACGAATAAAAATAAAAATATGAAAAATGGTACTTATGACACGTTACCTGTTCATTTACTCAAAACTACAATAGTCATTAAAATTTCACTTAATTTATTGTATATATTATTTTGGGACCTTATTTCATCAGTTTATGTTGCTGTTCACTTGTACTTGAACTTTCAATGATAGAACTCCTATAAAAAAATTAGTTTGGTACCTTGTGTGTAGCTTGTTTTTTGAGCCTAAAGTTGGGTGGAAAAGTCTATTTTTAAAATGCGTAAATATTAATACTAATAATGCCATTGAATAACCCATGAAATGTATGGTAACTTTTGTTATAAACCCGTTTCGATAAACGCAAGTTCTTACATAGCTGCAAAACGAAGTTCTTAATTTCCCCGTAAAGCCTAGGAACGTGTGACATCACACGTTCCTAGGCTTTCGTGTGGAGCATTTTTTGGAAAAGTCAAACATTTTATTTTCACATTGTTGTACCTCGGGGAGATTTTATGTGATTGAAGTAGTTTTTTCACCAATATTTCTTTTATTTAATGGTTTTTCTATAACATAACACAGAAAAAGTTGTGAAAATTTGAAATAAAACAATTTAACGGATTATATCGCGTATATTATCTCATTTTAGTTCCCGACGTTTCGGAAGCTTTCCAGCTTTCCATGGTCACGAGAGTACTGAGAAAAGATGTATTTTCCTCTGTCAGTTACAATTTGTGCATTTTTCTTGAAATACAAAGATCCAAATAATGAAAAAAATTCAAGACTCCGCCCGGATTTGAACCAGTGCCTTGAGCCTTGCCGGGGCGCACGCTCTGCCAATTGAGCTACAGAGCCCAGTCAGCTTGTCTTCAAATTTTATCACTACTTGTTACGCACCTGGTGAACATCTATGAAGACATTTTTTTTTTCATTATGTGGATCTATGTATTTCAAGAATAGATTCTTAGTGATAAAATTTACTTTAAAATCACGAAGATCGTGGTGGTAAAACATGAAGATTTTCGTAAAAAAATCAACATCCCTATTTGTTTGACTGGCAAGGTAGGTTAGGTAATGTTGTTGTAAAGGTGTGTTTTTGCTTCAGATGACGAGCCTCCAGAAGAGAAGGCAGATCAAGGTTGGGCAGGTGAGGACACAATAGGGTCTGATCATCTGTGGGCTGGGACTCCCCAGTACCAGCTTCTCCCTCTAGACCGCATGCAACGGAGAGCGACTCGTATCGTCGGTTGCCAGTGTATTTCAGATCAGCTTGACTCCTGGCACTGCGTAGAGATGTAGCCTCGCTTTGCATTTTCTATCCCTTGTATAACGGGGAGTGCTCCGAGGAATTGTTCGGGTTGATCTCAGCTGCATCTTTCCGCCATCGTCCTACTCGACAATATTTCCACTCTCACCACTTCGATGGTTGGCAGTCCACAACTGTGCGTTTTTATAGAAATTTCCTGCCTCGCACGACTGAACTGTGGAATAAATTGCCGCCTGCAGTATTTCCAGACCGATGCAACCTACAAGCCTTCAAGAAAAGAGCGTACTCCCACCTGAAAGGCCGGCAACGCACTTGTGACTCCTCTGGTGATGCAAGTGTATGCTATGGGCGACGGTGATCGCTTACCATCAGGCGACCCGTCTGCTCGTTTGCCTCCTATGTCATAAAAAAAGAGAGAAAAAAAGGGTTCGGGTATTCGGTGAGATATTTACTTAAAGTTGCCAAAACGTTGGGCATGTATGGAGTCGGCTTCTTAATTAAATTATTTTAGTAATATAAGTTCCGGGATTCCGGGATTGCATAAAACGACATGAGGAGGTAAAAATACACAAACATGTTTAGTTTTATGGTTATTTATGACTATTTTGATATAGGTGAAAAACTTAAGTAAGTCACCTGTTGTATGTAGCAGTGTACAAAATTGATAGTCATAGTCATAGTCCTTTATTGATAACATTCAAAATATTACATGTCATTAATATTATATGGAACTTATGTAATTTTTCTAATATGGAACGTCAAATGCCTATACGGATTCGCTACTACTACATACAACAGGTGACTTACTTAAGTTTTCACCTATGTTATGCAAAT
The DNA here is from genome assembly GCA_905404275.2 of Hedya salicella. Lineage (NCBI taxonomy): Eukaryota > Metazoa > Arthropoda > Insecta > Lepidoptera > Tortricidae > Hedya > Hedya salicella. The sequence goes on along the minus strand of FR990097.1, from coordinate 47,930,517 downwards.
GTAGGTAATGTAATAATGTATGTAAGTATTTGCGTAACCGCGGTGTGAATTGATTTAATTTCAAGTTATAAGTAACATAAGAGAAAAATAAAACATGTGTGATACCAATGCGACTGTTTGTGCTGATAACATTGATGAGTTAAATAGAATTGTGAATGATGCAGTCGCAATTTTCAGTGAGTGGTTCTATAAAAATAATTTACGTGTGAACACTGACAAGACTAAATTAATTTTGTTTAAATATAACTCTAAGAAGTCAGACAAACTTGAAGTGTCAATGAATGGAGCTGTCATAGCTGTAGTGGACCATGTAAAATGTCTCGGTGTGCGTATTGATTCCCATCTAAACTGGAAACATGAGCTAGAAGTTGTTGAGAACTCTATTTGTTCAGCATGCTATGCCTTATGGTGTCTTAGGGAGGTCATGGGAATCGATCAGCTCAAGTCAGTCTATTATGCTTTGATCGAATCAAAATTAAGATATAGTATCAAGGTCTGGGGTAACAGCTTCCAATATAATATGAATAGAGCGCTTACAATTCAAAAAAGAGCAGTTCGTACTATGTTTCGTTTACCTCCATGGGTTTCGTGTAGACATTATTTCAAAGAACTAAATATTCTCACGGTACCCAGCTTGTATGTTTTAGTGCTGCTCACAAAATTCCTTAAGAATGAGAGTTCTGAAGAGCAAAATAAACGCTTACTGACGCGCACAAAAAACAGGAGATTTCCGTTATGTCCTAGACTCAAGGTAGTAGTACATTCCGCTGGTCATTAAGCTGTAAAATTGTACAACAGGCTGCCTATGGAACTAAAAATCATTACGGACGACTCGTTGTTTCATAGGGAATTAAAAAGGTTTTTGCTAAGAGGTTGCTTTTACAGTATCCATACTTATATTATAAATGCGAAAGTCTGTCTGTCTGTCTGTTACCTCTTCACGCTTCAACCGTTGAACCGATTTGGATGAAATTTGGCATGGAGATAGTTTAAGTCCCGGGAAAGGACATAGGCTACTTTGTATCCCGGAAAAATACCCTTACCCGCGATAAACGATTTTAAGGCGGAAGAAGTCGCAGGCAGAAGCTGGTAGATGAAATATATGATGATAACTTATGTTTTAGATAAGCCGTATTCTTTTTATTTATTTTTATATTTCAATTTTATTTCCTTTTTCCCGCAATAATATTGTATGGCGTCATTCGCTCTCCTTGTTTGTTTACATTGCTCTTATTTTTTAGTTGCAATATATTTTTTTTATTAAGTTTGTAATTCAAACACAATACCTGTATTGTTTGTGAATAAATACTATGACTATGACTATGTGTTTTTGAGGTCTTGTTACTAAATTTAGAAATGCTGGGAAGTTAATTAGGAAAATTAAATTGAGTCCGTCTCCATACCGTTCAACATAGACGCCGCCGCCAAACTTTAGGTAAATATTTCACCGAATATCCGAACCTGGGATAATCTTGTTTTTTTATAATCCATACTTCTATACTAATATCATGCGAAAGTGTGTCTGTCTGCCTGTCTGTCTGTTACCTCTTCACGCTTAAACCGCTAAACCGAGGATGAAATTTAATATGAAGATAGTTTAAGTCCCGGGGAAGGACACACAACAAGGCGACTTTCTATCCCGGAAAAATACCCTTATCCGCGATAAACTAATTTAAGGCCGACAAAGTCGCAGGCAGAAGCTAGTAAAGTATAAGGGAAGCTATATATAGAGCGATGAGTATGACTTTTCATAAATAACCATATTCTTTTTATATTTATCATCAACATTGAATGTATTGTAACTAGTGAACAGTAAGTTCTGTGAAATCTGTGAAACATGATTACTACATAGGTACACACAACTACATACTTACTGGATTGCCTGTTCTTAAGGAAATTGAGCATGTTTTAGGTAAGTGCCAGAGACAATGTTACTCGTCCGACGATCAAGCAAAGAGTAATCGCCAACTCCTCAAATGTTACTATTTTATACTACAAATGTTACGACATATTACTATCTTTGCTAAAGTGTTTCATCTGTTTCATGCTATACTATCTCTTCATATTTTTCATATTCTTCATTTCAACAAGTTACTCATTGTAATTTCAATTCGATTTTCAACTTTCATGAACATGCCTTAAGGTCTAATTTTCAACAAAACTATATTTTTAAAATAGGTATGCATGCAATTATGACATACCGATTTGTTTTTCTTTATAACTTTGATATGAATACCAAAAAATATTTGTGTTTTACAAGATCATGAAGAGATTTCCATCACAACCGGCGTGCGCTACCCTCATCCAATGGGTCTGTCGAGACGGGCTCTCTCCCGAGGGATGTGTTTGCGCTTTGCCTTGGGACCAGCTCCCGTATTTCTACTCTAGCACAGTATAATAAAGAGTACTACGTACAGTATGGACACTCCCTGAAAGTGGTACCCACCCGCGCTCGGTTACCTCGCAGTTACCGGCTGAGGTAACTGAACTGCGAGCGGGAAGAGCGCGTGTGGGCGGAGCTTGCGGGCGGCGGGCAGCTGGCGGCAGGGAGTGTCCACAGTGTGACTCGAGACAGTATTACGGCCCGCAGTAGTATCCAGTATAGCGTGCCATGCGTTGTAGGCTCATCCCTCGTGGGTACGGGTCTCCGCCCTTCCTACATTACAGGTTTGGTTGGATCCATAGAATATTATAAAGCTTATAATTTCTTTATATAAAACAATTGTCTCATATGAAATAATATACGCGATATGATCCATTTAAATTGTTTGATTTAAATGAGTTATACTCAAGGCCGTCTGGGGGTCAATAATAAAATAAAAGATCCCGTTAAGGTGTAAAAAATCGTCGTTTCAAAGATTTTTCGGGGTCCCCGTCAGGTTGGAGGCCCTGGGCACGTGCCCAGAGTGCCCACTGGGAAAGAGGGGCCTGGTGATACTCGTGAAAACAGAAGAAAATATTATAATTTATTTGTTCCAGTCTCATGCTCCGGGCTGGACGGCGCGGGGGCTCTCCCGGAGCGGTCTGTGTCCGCCCGCGCCAGGGAACAGCTCGCTATGACTTGTTCCGTGAAGCACGAGCGCCTCCGCGGCGATAAGGCGCCGCACGCGTGCCAGACATGTCACGCGACATTTGCCCTTGAATCGAGTCTCGTGACGGACATGAGGAAAGTACATGCCAGCTTTGGGGTTCGCGCCGAGGAAGAAGCGTACACATGCGACAGTTGCGGCAAACGGTACTTGCGGAAGTTTCGTTTAATAAAACACATACAGAAACACGCCACGAACACGCCTTACTGTTGCAAAGTTTGTTCAAAACAGTATTCTTGTAAATATCTCTTAGTTGAACATAGACGTACTCACTTGGGGAACAAAGCGTACCCCTGCAGAATATGTAGAAGGGAATTTAAAAGAAAATTTGATTTAACCAGACACGTCATCATACATACCGGAGAGAAACGTTACAGTTGTGAAATATGTAGCAAGCAATTTACAGAGACAAGCAGCCTGAGGACGCACATCAGATTACATACAGGATAGAAACCATACCGCTGTGAACTATGTAACATGCAATTTATTCGGAAAGACCACCTGACGAAGCACATCATAATACATACGGGACAGAAACCTTAAACCTGTGAAATATGTAACAAGGAATTTACTCGGAAAGGCCACCTGACGCAGTACATCAAAATACATACAGGACAGAAACCTTATACCTGTAAAATATGTAGCAAGCAACTTACAGAGACAGACAGCCTGAGGACGCACATCGGATTGCATACAGGACAGAAACCATACCGCTTTGAAATATGTAACAAGCAATTTATTCGGAAAGACTACCTGACGCAGCACATCATAATACATACGGGACAGAAACCTTAAACCTGTGAAATATGTAACAAGGAATTTACTCGGAAAGGCCACCTGACGCAGTACATCAAAATACATACAGGACAGAAACCTTATACCTGTAAAATATGTAGCAAGCAACTTACAGAGTCAGACAGCCTGAGGACGCACATCAGATTGCATACAGGACAGAAACCATACCGCTGTGAAATATGTAACAAGCAATTTATTCGGAAAGACTACCTGACGCAGCACATCATAATACAAACGGGACAGAAACCTTAAACCTGTGAAATATGTAACAAGGAATTTACTCGGAAAGGCCACCTGACGCAGTACATCAAAATACATACAGGACAGAAACCTTATACCTGTAAAATATGTAGCAAGCAACTTACAGAGTCAGACAGCCTGAGGACGCACATCAGATTGCATACAGGACAGAAACCATACCGCTGTGAACTATATAACATGCAATTTATTCGGAAAAACTACCTGACGAAGCACATCATAATACAAACGGGACAGAAACCTTAAACCTGTGAAATATGTAACAAGGCATTTACTCGGAAAGGCCACCTGACGCAGTACATTAAAATACATACGGGACAGAAACCTTATACCTGTGAAATATGTAACAAGCAATTTATTCGAAAAGACCACCTGACGCAGCATATTAAAATACACACAGGACAGAAACCTCACCGCTGTGAACTACTAAAAAGCAATTTATTTGGGAAGGCCACGAACCACATCAAAGAATACAGGAGAGAAACCTTATATCTGTGAAATATGTAACAAGCCATGCAAAGAGAAAAGCAGCCTGAAGACGCACATCAGAGAACATACAGGACAGAAACCTTACAGCTGTGACATATGTAACAAGCAGTTTATTCGGAAAGACCATTTGACGAAGCATATCAGCATACACACAGGGCGGAAAACTTTACAGCTGAGAAATATGTAACCAGCTATTTATACATAAAGCTCCTGTCCCACCGCCAATTGTTCCCACTGCCGCCGATAAACTATTACAATAAATAAATAATAGTAAATAGCACAGGAACAATCTTACACAAATCGACCTAGTCCCGAACTAAGCAAAGCTTGTACTATAGGTACTAGGCTACGATATACATAATATATAGATAAATTATAATACTTAAATACATTGAAAACATCCAAGACCCAGGAACAAACATTCGTGCTCATCACACAAACACTTGCCCTGGCCGGGATACGAACCCGGGACCGCCAGCTTCGTAGGCCGTCGTACAACTCACTGAGTCAAACGTGTCGTCGTTAATATGTCCTATCTCATCTAAATCTTAGTGACCGACCGAAGTTACGGTTTCGGCTATTAAAAGATCGTACGTCGAGCCTTAAGACTGGTGATGAACAATTGAAATATTCAGGCATTGCTTTGTAGAATTCTATATTAGATAGTCTTCTCGGGTGGACGCCGGACCGTCAACAACTCCTACACTTCCTGATGATGCCTCCTAGAGTCGCGAAACACGTTTCGAGGATTATACCGTATTTTTAACGCGCTTTTATTAGGTCGACCTGCATATAACTATGTAATGGAATCTAAGGTAACTAATTTAAGTATCTTCCAAGGATCGTAGCGTCATGAAAATTGGCAGCTGTATGTAGTTCTGATGACAATACAATAATATGGTACTGTCGAACTGTTCTGATGATGGAGCCGGAAGATATGAACTGGAACTTCATGATGGAACATCGTATCATAGCTCTGTTTGGATTTGTTAGAAAAGTCTTGCAAAGCGTGTTTTTCTAGTGTTTTTTAAACTATTAATTTATTTTATGTGGAAACTGCATGAATATATGCGCACGTGAGCCCAATTCATTGTCACATCTAACCTAGACACAATTTCGTGGAAGAGCAAAGAAACTATAATCCATTAATCTCATTGGAGATGCTTTATCGGCTGGGAGCCTCAAACATCGCTGTAAAGTTGCCATCTTGTCGGTTTTCTATAGGATATATTTTGGAGTGAGCGCAGGAATTGCACGATTTAATCCCGGCATCCCCGTTCTAACATCGGACATCCAAGCGTGGAGAGCGAGTCCCCTTAGGCACTAGTCCCACCGCCGGCGCAAAAGCGAGCAACTATCGACTATTTTCTCACCCAACTACCTCAATAAACGCACAATAGATGTAGACTCCGTGTCAATAGAAGAGATCCATACTAATATTATAAATGCGAAAGTGTGTCTGTCTGTCTGTTACCTCTTCACGCTTAAACCACTGAACCGATTTGGATGAAATTTGGTATGGAGATAGTTTGTATCCTGGGGAAGGACATAGGCTACTTTTTATCCCGGAAAAATACCTGTATCCGCGATAAACGAATTTAAGGCGGACGAAGTCGCGGGCAGAAGCTAGTAAATATATGAGACAGTTCTCGCCGGCAGTGTGAACAGCCAGCGATGAACTATTAATATATGTATCTCTTTTACCAACACAGGATCTATATCGTTTGTTTCTTTCTTGGGCAAGAAAATCGCCGATAGCTAATCGCTTCCTCGCCCTTGGTGGTTGTTAATTTACCATCCATACGCAAGAAGCGATTTGCTTCATCATTTCTAATGCGAACCGCCAAGGAATGGAACTCGTTCCCGCCGTGTGTATTTAAATAGAAAATTATTATTCGGGCCTCTTCAAGGCAAGAGTGAATAGGCTGTTACTGAACCAGCGAGCTACATCCTTGACCCCGTAGTCACTTACCATCAGGTGATGCTGGGTCAATTGCTGGTCAGTTTATGAATTAAAAATAAGAAAGAAAGAAAGAAATATATTTATTTAGCACCGTTACAGACACGAATTTCATAACAATAATAATAATAGATGCAGAAGGCAGTAATCCTGGACACGGCGCGCATCGTCAGGAGGTTCCTCTCTTTGCAGCCCTAACCACCGCTAGCTTGGGCCCTGCCCCGCTGCCGGCGGCACCCTAGGTTAGGTTTTTTATAATGTGTTTATATTTTGTATTTGCTTTTTGTATTTTACTTTTTATATCCATTTTATAAAACACCTCACTTATGACTACAAATAAATGAAGACAATAATAAAACAAAAGAAGTGCTAAAAAGGTCGCCAGTCAGCTTAATGCCACGGAGCAATAGAGTTTAGTCTGGTTTTCAGTGACGCCTGTTGGTCACCAGGGGGTAGTGTTCCAAAACTGAAATGAATAAAACTAGACCGCACTCAATAGAAAGCGACTCGTATCTTTGGTTGCCAGATCAACTTGACTCCTTGGCACTGCATAGAGATGTAGCCTCGCTCTGCATTTTCTATCGCTATTAAATATAACGGGGAGTGCTCCGAGGAATTGTTCGGGTTTATCCCAGCTGCATCTTTCCACCATCGTCCTACGTGACAACATTTCCACTCCCTCACCACTTAGATGGTTGGCAGTCCACAACTGTGCGTTTTACCAGAAATTTCCTGCCGCGTACGACTGAACTGTGGTATAAATTGTCGCCTGCAGTATTTCCGGACCAATGCGAACTTTAAGCCTTCAAGAAAAGAGCGTACTCCCACCTGAAAGGCCGGCAACGGACTGAATTGAATACTTCATTTCGTTGACATATCACTTCATAGAAAGCATTTTCTCTGAAACCGTTAATAATTTGGGATTGTTATGAAACAAACCTAACATAACCTAACGGCTTCTACATGATGATGTTTTAAAATACATGAAAATTGTATGGAATTGTATCTTTAGAATCGTCTCTGTGAGTAGATCATGATGAAAAATTTGAGGTCGGTAAAATACCGTCATATTTCCTAAAAAGGTACAGGGCTGTAAAGATTTTTTAATCTTGTCATGATCATTATTCAACGTTACATCAAAAGTCTAAAAACGAAACTTTAATAAATTACGTTTTCAGGTTTAAATCAGACTTGTAAAAACTCATGAAAAAAAAGAACGTTTTCGGAGCGAGATATCGCAAAAATTGCATTTGTAGAAAGAAATCAGGAAAATTTCCGTAAAAATAAAAACATCCAACGCTAACATGAAAAAAATATATTTCATAAAATTCATTTACTCTCCTCACAGTTCATAAACTCTGGATGATGTGTCTTCATGTGCCCCTTTAAACTGCACTTCTGTACAAATGCCTGACCGCACACAGGGCAGGCGAATCTCCTGTCATTATTATGTATCCTCATATGTTCTGTCAAAGTTTTCTTCCTAGCATAAGCTTTTTTACAAACGGTACATTCGAAAATCCTTGCCCCGTTGTGTTTTACCATATGAGCCTCTAAATCTCGTCTGCCAAAGAACTTGTGGAAACATATATCACATTCAAAGTATCGTTCTTCTAAATGATCTCGCTTCATATGCCTCGATAACATATATCTCCGAGCATATACTTTGTCGCAGACGTTACATTTGTATTCCAACTCGGCTACTCCATGCGTTTGGACCAAATGTTGATGCCGCTTGAAGTAATCGGTGAACCGTTCGGTACACTTTGGACACTTAAACCGTTTTACTAACTTGTGTACAGTATCCACATGGCTTTTAAGCTTCTGATGCGATGGAAAAACTTTGTTACACGTTTCACACTTAAAACTCCCTTCGGCATGCATAGTCTTTGCATGCACTTTCATTCGGTAACTTGTTACAAATCCAGTTCCACACTCATCACAGATATAATTCCTAAAATGTCCGTTCATATGTCTCTCTATAGACCCAAATGTCTCATATTTAAAACCACAGATCTGACAAATGAAATGGTTATCCATTGGTATCTTAAACGGTATCACTCGGTCTTCGAATTCTGTGTAAAACTTTTTGCTATGCACTGACACTAGATGACTTTTCAAGTCTTTTAAACTACTAACACTAACATCACATAATGTACACTTTAGATCTGTTACATCCACATTCACTATTAAACAGTATGGGCTTTGACTTGTTAAAGATTTTTTGATATCACTTTTTGTATGTTTCTTTTGGTGTATTCTTAGGGCTTCTATATTTTCGAGAACATCTTTGCAATAGAAGCAGGGTAGTCCTGTCCTGCTTTTTCCTTTGAAGGCGGTAACATTGGAGTTTTCTAAGATGAGAGCAGCATTGGTCACATGAGCTGTCTTCTCGGTGATGTAACGTTTGTGATGCTGTCTCTGTCTTGGTTGTTCTAAATCGGAATCCAAGGCCAGCAGTGCTTCTATGTCTTTAGTTTGAGTTTTCTTTCCTGTAAAAGAATTTGTTTAATTAGCAATTTCAGTTTAATATGCATGTATTTTAAATAATAGCTTGGTAGATTTAAGTTTTCATTTATATACATCACTAGTAAAGGTTCATTTTTATTTGGGTTCCGTAGCCACAATGTCAAAATCGGAACCCTTATAGTATCGTGTGTCACAAGCATTTTACTTAAAAACTACAAGACATATATTGATAAAATTTAGAGCATAGGTGTCTTGTAAAAGCCGCTACTTATTTTGATAGTTAAATAGCAAAAAATAATAAGTCTAGGGGGACACTCCATACATGTAACAAAAACGGGTTTTTTTTTTTAGCTAATATCAATGTGTATTACATATTTCGACAGTGCTTTAAAAGATACTTTGAGGTTTATACAATGTTTTTTGATGTATATTTTCTCATAATAAATCCATACTAATATTATAAATGCGAAAGTGTGTCTCTCTGTTACCTCTTCACGCTTAAACCGCTGAACCGATTTGGATGAAATTTGGTATGGAGATAGTTTGAGTCCCGGGGAAGCACATAGGCTACTTTTTATCCCGGAAAAATACGCTCATCCGCGATAAACGAATTTAAGGCGAACGAAGTCGCGGGCAGAAGCTAGTAATGTTATATTTGTAAAACAAATTAACGGATTATATCGCGTATATTATCTTATTTTAGTTCCCGACCTTTCGGAAGCTTTTCAGCTTTCCATGGTCACGGGTGGACTGAGAAAAGATTTTTTTTTTTTGGTAAATTATTAAAATAAAAATAAAATAATTAAGCCCTCCTGGCACACGTGTAACTGTCTTGACAGCTTGGGCCCATCTGCCATGTATGCACACCTTTATTTGTTTTTTTATTTCAATGAGTAATAATCGCGGAAACAGAAGAAAATATTATATACTAGCTTCTGCCCGCGACTTCGTCCACCTTAAATTCGTTTATCGCGGATACGGGTATTTTTCCGGGATAAAAGTCGCCTATGTCCTTCCCCGGGACTCAAACTATCTCCATACCAAATTTCATCCAAATCGGTTCAGCGGTTTAAGCGTGAAGAGGTAACAGACAGACAGACACACTTTCGCATTTATAATATTAGTACGGATTTGTAAATTGACATTATTGCTATTTGTTCTTATTTTATGTGGATTTGTATTAATAAGATAAACTATTTCAAATACAATGTATATTGTTAATTTAATAAGGAAATGTTGAACTTCAAAGAATTTTTTTCTTTGTTGGCGATCTACTACACCGTCTGCATTCCACTACGGGTGTACGAGTTACCTTGCAGCATGTCCAGGTGTTACCTTGCAGCATGTCCAGGTGCATGACGTACTGGGGGCACACGGCGTACAGCGTGTCGCGGCGCGGCAGCGCGCGCATGCGCGCCGCCGGGAAGCGCGCCAGCAGCCGCGCCTCGTCGCGCGCCAGCCGCGCCGTCTCGTCAGCCCCTGTCGTGTTATTTCAACATATCATATTTATAAACAAATAACTAATAATTGACGGTCAGGGATTACTCATACGAAGTTGCCTTTCCGGCATTTTTGTTATGGTATACGGGTATGTGACCCCGGCTCCCCTAGCTGCTACTGACTCATACATAGTCTTCCGGGACAGTAGTATCCTTTAACCCTTTCTCCTGTCCAAATTCGTTTCTTTAACCTTCCTCCTGTTCCGCCAATCCAAGGTATGCCGTGCCGATGGATGCGTGGCTAGAGGCGAGTCTAGTCGTTAGCGTGCCGAATTGCCGCGGGACTGGTGACACCAGAATAAGGCTAAACCATTACCTGGTATGCGGGGCTTTGCTGGGTTCGAATATTTTATCCCTAGCTGCTTGTGGGAACGCAAACGGCGGCGATGTGGTTCGCAACCCATCACGTCTCGGTCCCAGCGAGATCGAAGAGTGGGCTATGGAGAGCCGCTTTGCTACGTTAAATGTAATGGGAGGAATGAATGATAAAATAGATGAAGTATGTCAGATGATGGATGCGAGAAATATTGATATTCTGTGTGTGAATGAGACAAAGCGAAAGGGTCACGGCCCTTCTGCTGTGACAGCACAAAATGAAGAGATTAATGAATGTTGATGAAGCGGCAGTTGTATGCCAGTAATGGGAAAAAGGCGTGATTGTATGTATGTATGTGGGTATAAACAAATAAAAATTAAATGTCTGTACATTGAAGATATTTTCAAAAAAAATAAGGATATTTTTTTGTATGTTTGTATGTGTCGTTGTGGCTTCATCGCACCAAATCGGCTTTGGCCCCATAGACGTAATCAACTAAATTATGAGCTTAAATAAGGATAGGCATCATTGTGACTAAGATGTGAATGCAACTGAACAAAACTCACCAAAATCCTTGTACTCAGTCTCCATGTAGTCATGTGCTACGTCATCATCGGGTTCAAGCTTCACATCCAAAGTGTCTTCTCGCTTGATCTCCTGTGTATCTGGAGGATCCTTTACTGTAATCATGTAATGGGTCTATCAACTTTTTTTCTGCACCTCGTCGCCATGAATCTGAATCAGAATCACACTGATTCCTCGTCGCCATGATTACTCCTGCTGAGTCCCTCTTTAAAACTATGACTAACGACATAAATGCAACAAAAACCGGCCAAAAGCATGTCGGACCATGCTAAGTGTAGGGTTCCGCACCCGTCCATACGAAATAATGCACTACAGATGGAAAAAAATATGATATGAAAAAGTGCACTAGAAAAGGACCTCCACGGCACTTACGTCCTCATGTTGAGAATCGCTGTTTTTCGGCAATAACTCTAAAACGGAATATCCGATCATGTTGAAAACAATTGTCAATTTTTTCATATTTTTGAATGGTACTTTTTATTGTCGAACTCGATAAAACGCAAAATTTTAAGATACACGTATTTTTTATATTTGTGGAAATCTTATTTTTTAATGCAAAAATCCATGAATATTATTAGTTTGATGAAAAAGGGCGTATGTAACAAAAGTCTAACTATGAGCTACGTGACGTCACAGCTCTGTTTCACACACTTAAAAAAACGTTGGAAATGACAACAAAATGTAATGCGAACTTTGTCATTTTAGTGCACTCAAACAGTTTTACAATCACGGCAGTTGTCACGGCGTCAAGATAAACGTCAAAACTTGAAAACTATACGCTGCAAAACGTAGTGTATATACTCTCTTTGATACGCAGTGGTGTGACTAATTCAATAATTATGTAGAAAATACCACGCATAAAATATTGTTTTAAGAAAACTTTTATGACAACACTCGTATATCGCCTATTCTCTTATATCTATTTGTGCAGATAGGTACCTACCTGTTACATTTTAATGGGCACAATGTGCTCCAGCGATATGCGGAATTTAACAAAAAATATATCATTTTAAAGCTTTTATTTCTACATAGCCCATAGCATTTGCAACATAAGACGTTCGCGAAGACAGTGAAGTTCTGGCACCTCTGATGCCGGTCAAATTATATTTATCCGAGCTTTGCATAAACTCCATAATTATATATCGACCCGAGGCAAATTATAAGTGTTGTCAGCTTGTACAAATCCCTCCGCGGTTCGCAAGTGCGGTCTTTATAGCCGAGTCGTAGAAAATTAAAGGAACCGAGCAGTATATGAGTCAAATCAAAGTTGAGAAGTGGAGTCGTTTTTTAAAAAATTGTACAACGGGTTGCCAGTTGTCTATAGAGAGAGGTGTCCGTCGGTCCCGTGGCAATGCCAAGTCGTTGAAAAGCTATTAATCAGAGGCAGGAAACATACGAAAAGTACAAGACGATATTCGAGTGAAATTAACTGTCAATAGTGTCATGCGTCGAAAGATGTCAAACGGATAACCGGAAAAAGACTACTTTTATAGTGGCAATATTGGATGAACTGTGTGACGTCAGTTTCCGTTTTATATATTTTGGTGGTTTTTGGCAAAAATATTGTAAAAAACGATCTACAAAAGTAATTTTTGTATTCTAGAGGCATTTTTCTCCAAATGGTTTTCGATTTAAGGAAATAGGAAAAATGAAATGTTGTCAATTATCGTTGAGTGTTTATTAAATAATTTATGGGATAAAAATATTTAAAAAAAAAATCGTTTATCCCACTTCACCAGCGAGGTCCACTATTTTGGGTATGCCTGAGGAATCATGCATTTTCCCAGGATAAAAAGTATCTGTCATTCTTTGCCCAATTCTCGCGTGAAATAAATCAAACCAACACACACACTGTCGTATTTATAAAATCCATATGAACACATACACAAATCGACGTTAGAGATTGGAATTTGAGAAAGTTTATTGCAAAATAAAACAACACAAACGGCGCTTAATCGCGTATAAATATGATTTATTTAATTACCTTACGTTGGCAATTCTTCGACGTTCTGGACGTCGCGTTACTGTTAGCCTGGAAGGAACTGGAGAGGTGGGTAACAACATCTTCTAGCCGCGCGAGTTCTAGCCTTTGAGACCATGGACGTAACGCGACGTGCGAAATGTACAAAACTAAACAAAATTAAAAAAATTATAAAGCCCCCCACTTGTTCGTTTCTTGTGCGTTTGTAGAAAATAGGAATATTTCCGTAGAGTGCGTAGGTACACCTGTTTTTTGGCGGAAACTTATTGTGTCATAATTATATGACAAACCCACAATTTTTTCAAATACTCTATCATATACTATAGAAAATTAAAAACCCCTCGACTTCTTCCACTAAAAGCTGAATATCTTGGTGACGAGTGCTCCAATTTTCATCAAACAAAGCTAAGAACACTCGGGATAAAATTATCTGACACAAAAAAAAAACCATTCATATGGGCGCTACGATGCCACATACAGATACACAGAGTCAGAGTCACGTTAAATTTATAACATCCCTCTTTTTTGTCGGGAGTTAAAAAGAAGAATGAAAGGTAATTAAATAAATTATATTTATAATCAATTAAGCCCCGTTTGTTGTTGTGATAATGAGTGAAAATCGTGTTAATTTAAATCAAAGTAAAATAAAACAAGTAGAAATGAAGAGTACCTGATTGCAGGTGTTTCTCGGCATTGACCACCATTATGCGAAAAGCATTAGCATCTCGAAGCTTCTGGATGCAATCTGCACATATCAAATTGCTGGTGTTGCCAAATGTTGACAGCTGAAATTTTAAAACATGAAGTTGTCTTTCAAATGCTCCGCTGCCCAAAGGTTGTTTGAAAGATATCGCTATTTAGAAATAAGACTGCCTGTTGTTTATTTCTGACTATGCATATGACACTGTCATGTTCTGTATTGTTAATACAGACTATTTGTATTGTATTGCTAATGAATATCTTTTTTATACAGAATCTCGGTAGTTTTGCTGGTGCTACAAATGGTATCCGTTTTCTGTCACATCTTGCTAAATAAGCCACAATAATCATGACATTTTAATAAATTAACCTTGTAAGACCCAAGTCCCATTTTTAGAGCCACAAATTGTACTCGTTACAGGGCCCAAATAAATGTATTACTTAATTTATCGACCTGAAGTCATAAAATAAGGACTTACATTATAGACGCGTCCCAAGCATCGAAATTAATGTATAACGGATTTTTTCTTTAAGAACAGGTAACTACAATTTAGAGTTCTGGTTTGCAAGCATAAACTTAAAATGAGCTTGTTGGGTTATGGTTGGGTTGTTATTACAAATGGCTAAAAATAGCTTCGGTCTTATATTATTTTACTAAAATTTCATGGTGTGCCTTATTTCTTAATTGACACAATATAAGAACTAGCCATATATTTATTTATACAAATAATTTTTATTGGAAATAGCCTAGACTGAAACCTGTAAGGCCGGCAATGCATGTGTGACTCCTTTGGTATTGCAGGTGTCTATGGTGACAGTGATCGCTTACCATCAGGCGATCCGTCTGCGTGTTTAACCCCTATAACATAAATAAAAAAGACTCGGTATCATTATTTCATTTCATTATTATTCTAAATGGTTATGGCATTTATGCCGCGGCAGCATTAGGGGGTGGCGAACAGGGCATCGCAGCTACTCCAGCAAATAAATAAAAAAACTAAAAATTTTCAACAAAGGGCCTCGCAAAGACTTGCTGCCCGGAGGCCTCGCAATGGGTAAGGCCGCCACTGCAGTTATGTATCTATGTTATGTGTTAGTTGCTAAAAGCAGGGGCCTAGGCTGAAATCCTACATACATTGCAGTGGATTGCATTGTTTTTTTTCTTTGAATTAATGATGGTTGATATATCCACTTAACCCTTCGAACTCTTTCATGTTTAAATGACGTTGTCAGTCACACACCAAGCAATTATTACTTATTACAACTATTTACGACACCTTAAGGTGTTTTAGGTGTACTAGGCATGACAGCACACAACACCTTTAGGTGTTCTTGGCGTTCAAAGGGTTAAACGAATGAACAAATTGATTAAACTTTATGTAATATTTGAATTAAAAATTTAAATATTGGCAATGCTATGTACTTAAATTCAAATGGGACATCATATAAGAACTATGTCAGGAAACAATTGGCAATAACAAACTAGAGAAATGGTTTTGACGACCATATCCGGGCATAAAAACTATTTTGTAATGTTACTTCTCGGTATTTGTAGGTAACAAACTTAATTTCCCATAATGATGATGAATAATTAGTTAATATTTTCTTAATTTAACGCTTCCTAAAGCTTAAATTTAAACAAACTTCAGAGTTAATTTAGATAGGATATATGGTGAAAGAGGTACTTACAAAAACATTGAAACATTCTAGGAATATGTCGAAATATACTTCTCGTATGCCTTCGCGATAATATTCTTTCATGACGTCTCTATGCTCGCCTTCTGTCAGACAACACCGGCATTTGCCGAATAAAGTTTGAATAGTATCCATATTGCAAGTAAATGTAGTTTGTTACTTTCACATAAATTAAATCTTATAATAACATATAATATTTGGTTTGATGTTTGATTGATTCCTGACTTGACGTGCTCATCCTAAAAATGTTGCCATATTCTTACATATTAATCTTTTTCCTTGGATATTATTTAAATTTATTTAAAAAAAAATTAACTATATTTTAAAATAAAACATTCACACAATCAAGCTTATACGCATCAAATATTTCATCTAAAGTATGTATGTAAAAATAATATCTTAACAATCAATTAATTCTTCTAAAAAATATATAGAATCGAAAACAAATTATACTCGTGTTTCGTCCTCGATATTAGTAACTTGAAGTTAAAATACACAATGTAGTAACGCATAAGTGTTACCACTTCATCACTTGTTTGAGGAAAAGAGCTAGCCTGTACTGGCAGCACTTTTTTTTATGTATATCTATAATTTTCCCTGGCCCAGCCTAGTCTGCTCATCTTCATTAGCGTTTTAGTGCTAAACCAATCCACTTGTAAAGTTCGTGTTCTCGATATCTACGTGCTTTTGCATCAAAGAGGTAATATGCCGAAGCGTAAAATCGAAGAAGAGATCGAAATGCTCAACAAATGGTTGAAGCAGTTGGAAAAAGAAATTAAGGAGACACGTCGTAGAGTTTGGCAAGCGAAACATGACATTAAAAATATGCGGCAAATTTAAAAAAATCATGACCTGGCAATACGGAATGCATAGAAACGAAGTAGGTTTTATAATTTGACAGCTTTTTTAATATGTAAAATTGTTGCCATGTAAAGAATTCTCTTTCAAGGTCATTATCATGTTTCTCTGGCCAAACTCTAACCGGCGTGTTTCCTCGTCTTCCTCATGCTCTCAAGATTCGTCATGTTCCTTGCGTTCAGTGTCAAGCTCGTCGTCGTCGCAGACTGCATCGATTGACCAGGAAAACCCAAACGGTTAGTATTTAAATCTACCCACATTTTTTGACGAAAACGCAATGCGTTAATATTTCAACAATAATTCAACCAGATTAGCCTATAGGGCTATTTCGCCGCATTATTACAGCATGGTACCTATATACTGCGTTCTCGTAAGGTGATGCATTCAGGGTAGCCTATAGGGTTATTCCGCCGCATCGTAATAAAAACCTATGTACTCAGATCAGTCTGCGGGACTGTTTCGCCACTGGGTTTATAACCTTTTGTCACAAGTAATGTAATGCATTCAGGGATCTATAGGATTACTCCGCGGCATTACATCAAAAAAAGCATTTTTTTGTTTTGTTTTGTTTACTGTGCAATTAACGATAAAAACAGTTATGAGGCTTTCATACTCACGGGAGCATTTATCCTGATTCCAGTCCGGAATACAGCAGTGCCAGTAGTCGACGAGGAGCCTGCACTACAGCCGGTGCCCACCCAACCCAGTAACCACGAGCCGGAGCCTGGTCCATCGAATTTACCGCTACTGATTCCTGATTCACTGCCCGAACCTTCTGCTAAGGAAATTCCAAAAAACAACGAAGATGATATTTCCCAGTCTGAGTTGTTAGAGATTCTAGGCTCCGATCCTTTCCAAACTCAAGAGTTTGGGGAAGACATAAACAAGGATGTGGCCAGCAGATTTGAGTATATAGCCACATCAGGTTTGGAAAAACAAGCCAGACAAGACTTGCTGGACAAGTACTGTGAGGTGGCTCGTGTATAGCCACCTTTTTCATATCCTGGCCGTTTAATTTAAAATAATAGATTCGAATAAAGAATGTTATGTTTTTGGGGAATGTCATACTGTGAAAAATATTCATTACGGATTTGACGATCAAAGAATAAAGACGTAAATAGTTAATCTTGTTTGACTACCAACTGCTACACTCCCACAGTACTTCGTACCCTATAATTGCAAGAAAATTGCCGCATCGCAACTTAATGCTGAGATAAAAGCGGCATCGAATGAAACGGTTGTAAAAATAGATAAATCTATTGAATTTAGACAAAAGCAGTTGACCGCGGCCATTACAGCTATAGGACGTATGTTGACGTCACAATTAAGGTCTAAAGATAAATGTAACAATATTTCTAAGCAATTAATGGAGGTGGGACGTATACTTTGTGTCATACAGCACAATGACTCATCGGCTCACCGAAACTTCGCTTTATACTCGCTAAAAAAAGAATTTAGAGAACAATTAGCAATTACAAAAATTTACACATATTTTTTTGGCATAGACTTGCCAGAGACTCTAAAAACAGCTAAGGCTGTGTCCAAATCGGGTACTGATATGAAGATAAATGTACAAAAACAGAAGCAAACACCTTCTAAGTTACCAAAAAATTTAAACTGGAAGGCGGGAGCTTTAGTTCGCAGTCAGCAAAAAGCTCCGACGCAGAAACTGCAGCCTGCAACATCGACCAGTCGGCGGCACGGGACCTCGTCGCAGAGGCCGTCGCATCGCGCCAAGCACCCTCGCCGCCGTTAAACTCTGTATGTTATGCCGGTCGACTAGCAAATTTTTATGAACAGTGGTCACTTATCACTCGTGACCAAAACGTATTATCCTGGATAAATGGATACCAATTACCTTGTCCCAATATCTCAAGTAACTCGGATTCAGCACGAAGTAATTTTATCGAGACGATAAATAATCTACTTGCCATAGGCGCTATTTCAGAATGTGAGCCTTGCTCGGATCAATTCGTGTCAAAGGTCTTCTTAGTTCCTAAGCCTAACGGAAGCATGAGATTGATTCTGAATTTAAAAGAATTAAATAAATTTATTCCAACACAGCACTTTAAATTAGAAGATTTAAGGACTGTTTTAAAATTAATATCTAAAGACTGCTTTATGGCCACGTTGGATTTAAAAGACGCATATTTTTTCATTAAAATTCACCCAGATTCTAGAAAATACCTTAGATTCATTTTGGTTTCTAAATTATATCAGTTTAACGTTCTTCCGTTTCGTCTCTGTACTGCTCCCTATATATTTACCAAATTTATGAAACCAGTGATCAAGTTATTGCGTTCATGTGGGTTAATATCATCAATTTATCTTGACGATATTCTCCTTATCGGTGATCCATATGAAGAATGTCAGGTTAATATACAAATAACCGAAAAACTATTGAAGTCCTTAGGTTTCATTATAAATGAACAGAAAAGTAATCGCAAACCAGCAACACTTTGTAAATATCTTGGTTATATAATAGATTCTCGTAAATGGCAAGTAAGCTTACCGATTGAAAAAAGAAATCGAATCATTTGTGAATTAGAAGAATGTAAGAAACTAAGACGTTGCAAAATTAGGAGATTTGCACAGCTGATTGGTCTTTTAATTTCTCCATGTCGAGCCGTGGAATATGGCTGGCTGTATACGAAACAGGTAGAACGTATTAAGTATTTAAACCTACGCGATCATGATGATTACGATCAATATATGAACGTTCCCGATTCTCTCCTGTCCGATTGCAATTGGTGGATTAATGCTATACGCAATTCAGACCACCGCATTAAGGATGATAATTTCGCAATTGAGATCTTTTCTGACGCTTCGACTACAGGGTGGGGGGCAGCATGTGGTGATCAGACGGCTAGTGGTAGGTGGTCTAGTACAAGGAGTGTTTTACACATTAACCAACTGGAACTGCTAGCGGCCTTTTTTGCCCTTAAAATTTTTGCCAAAAATTACTACAGCTGCCAAATACTTTTACGAGTTGACAACACCACGGCAGTATCCTACATAAACCGAATGGGAGGTATTCAGTACCCCCATCTCACAAAAGTAACAAAGTATTTGTGGCAGTGGTTGAAGCTCGAAAAATATTTGTTGTTGCGTCATATATAAAATCCTCAGACAATGTCACCGCAGACGGAGAATCTAGACGCTCTCATCCCGATACAGAATGGGAACTTTCCCTTCCTGGTTACCGAAAACTGGTTAAGCAATTTGGAAATCCAAAAATGCGAAAGATACGTGTCCTGGAATAGGGATCCTGATGCGTACGCGTACTACGCATTTACCATTGAATGGTCAAAATTTTTCTTTTACGCTTTTCTACCAGTGTCTATTATTCTAAAGGCCCTGAGAAAAATAATTTCAGAAAAGGCGGAAGGCATCATGGTTGTCCCTGATTGGCCCACACAGCCGTGGTACCCTTTATTTTATCGACTCTTAGTATCGAATACGTATAAAATAGATCCTAATCACGTAATCATATTTAATTCCAGCAACCGGAACATCCAGGCCAGCATTACCCTGGTTGCCGGAGTGTTGTCAGCACGGCGCTCTTGCAGCACCGCGTCCCGCCTTCCGCCGTGAATATCATGCTAGCGTCGTTATCAGACAACTCGATTAAGCTGTACGATGTTTGCTTAAAGCGTTGGTACATGTTTTGTTTAAAAAATCAAGTAAATTTATATGGTCCATCAGTTCCAATCATTATAGATTTTTTTACAGAAATATTTAATTCTGGAGCGAAATACGGTACTATCAACAGTCATAGATCTGCTCTCTCACTTATATTGTGACCAATATCACATGAAGATCGTATTAAAAGATTTTGTAAGGGTGTTTACAGGCTTAGACCGCCGTAGCCACGATATAACATAACTTGGGATGCAACTAAGGTCCTTAATCACTTAGGGTCTTACTTTCCGAACGAAAGTTTACAACTGGACCAACTGTCGATGAAATGTATAACCTTGGACGCTACTCAGAAACCCGAAAAACGAAGTTCGTATGGTGCCATCCCGCTCACTCAAATACAGCTTCGTATGAGAGCGAGAGGGATGGCAGGTTACGAACTTCGAATTTAGAGTTCCGGAGTAACGCCTCTTACTTGCCCTTGTAACGGCGCACAGAGCGCAAACACTTTCAAAAATTAACATCAGAAACATAGTAATTCTCTCAGACCAAATTATAATTAAAATATCCGAATTGATTAAAACTTCTAAAGCTGGTGTCAATCAACCAACTTTGTATTTACCGTATTTCGAGGAACGTCTTCAGATATGCCCTGCCAAGACATTGATTGCATACATGGAAAGGACAAAAGACTTACGTAAATCTGACTTGCTTTTCATAGGGCTTAAAAAACCCCATAATAACGTTAGTGCCACTACGCTTGGTCGTTGGATAAAAATAATTTTAGGAAATAGTGGAATTGACATCTCCATCTTTTCTTCGCATAGTACAAGACATATTTCAACATCCTTAGCGTACAAATTAGGTGTAAACATTGACACTATAAGGAAATCTGCGGAATCGAGTGGAAATTCCACTACCTTTGCCAGATTCTATAATAGAACTATTGTTGACATCGATAACGATAATACAGCAAGAGCTAAGGGGCTACTCCGAAACCCAAAAAACGAAGTTCGTAACATGCCGTCCCTCTTGCTCTAATGTCATGCTATATTTGAGTGAGCGGGATGGCGCCATACGAAGTTCGTTTTTCAGGTTTCCGAGTAGCCCCTCTAGAGCCATATGTCAATAGTGATGGAAATAATCGTGATTAAGGTAATCTGAAGAGCTACTATGAAACCCGAAAAACGAAGTTCGTATGGCGCCATCCCGCTCACTCAAATACAGCATGACATGAGAGCGAGAGGGGCAGCACGTTACGAAATTCGTTTTTCGGGTTTCGTAGTAGCCCCTCTGTTAATTAATCGATTAATATCATAGTATGGCTGTGATTTGTAAGAAATTACGATATATTGTACGAAATGTATTGATTATCATCATTAATAATATGATAAAAGTATTATAGCCAATGAACAAAGTTTGTTAATTATGATATTTCCTATTATTCTCAACATCTACATTGCGTATCATAACTTCAAGTTACTAATATCGAGGACGAAACACGAGTTACTAATGATTAAACGAACTTACATGTAAGTGAAGTTCTATCATAATTATACGAAGGGTTTCGTCCGAAGATATTAGTAACGTATTCCCGCCCGCCCAGACCCTATTGAAAATATCATAATTCACATTAAGCTCTGAACTAAATGAAGATGAACAGACTAGGCTGGGCCAGGGAAAATTATAGATATACATAAAAAAAAAGTGCTGCCAGTACAGGCTAGCTCTTTTCTTCAAACAAGTGATGAAGTGGTAACACTTATGCGTTACTACATTGTGTATTATAACTTCAAGTTACTAATATCGAGGACGAAACACGAGTAAAATTATGATAGAACTTCACTTACAGGTAAGTTCGTTTAATCATTAATTATAGGTGGCAACTAAAAAAATCTTGACAGTTGTAGTGCTGCGCTTTGCAAAAGTGTAAACAAAACACATCGAAAAATTAATCGATTTATAAATTGTCAGCTAACGTTTAGCACGAAGATAAGTCAACGTTATTTGAATTCAGTAGCTTGATCTCGATTGTTTCTGTTTTTATACATTGTTTAACTAATGAAAAAGCTAAAAAATTTTTGTTTTTGTAATTTTCAAAATCGATTAATTTAGAGATACTACGTCGCAACTCCTTGTCTTGTCAAATATGTTGTCAATGTCATCATGATATTTCTACAGAGAGAGTACTGAGTGACAGTGAAGTGAAGCTTCATGTTCATGTAAAAACTGAACTGACAGTGAAGTTAAAAAAAGTAGAGATGTGCCAACCCGAAAATATCACAAACCGAGTTGAACGGTCCGACTTTCTATGTAAACCGGTTTCAACCCGGGTTGATCAAACCGAGTTGCTATGACGGTCCTAAACGTATTAATGTAATTTTGCTAGCACTAACATTAATAAACAACGCTGACACTACTTTCTAATAACGAAAAGCAAGAGTTCTAAATTATAAACAACTAAATAACACGAAATATTTTTAAAGTTCCACAACATCCGTTTCATTCAAAGTTCTATTACGTAATAAACGACAAAACTCAAAAATGCAAAAATCTAATTAAGTTCAAGAGCTCAAGGTCAAGGACAAGTGTCACGCCACCGTACCATTGAACTGGACGAATTTATGTAAACTTTCTTTCAACGAGATAAGGTCTACTTATGGTCGCCGTCGTCGCCCGCGCACCTGTTCGGGAGAAATCGGGTTTATTCGGCTTCTCATTCGGTTCGCCCGCTCCGGCTCAGCCCGCTCGCGCGAGTCGCGCGCTGTCGGTTTCGTTACTTTCGTTCGCCCGGCCCGCTGTCGGCGAGCGGGCTCGAATCGAATGTTGCGGTCCGCTGCTCGTTATAGAATCGAGTTAGTCGACTAACAAACCGGGTCGGTTCGACTTTAGCTTGACTCGGTTTGGACCGGGTTGGCAAACCGAGTTGGCACATCTCTAAAAAAAAGGCAAGCGGTTATTTTAGTTATCATTGGACATAAATGCAATAAATTGAATCAGGATATTTCAGGGATAACTAGAATCATGGATACCACAACTCCAAGCAATTACGGCGAATGCCGATGTTGCTTGACAAAAGGCCATCACAAAGATATTATGAAGGAATACTTCATGAACGGTGTTCGGGAGGTCTACTACAACATGTTTATGGAATGCTTTAATTTATACGTGAGTATCGAAATCAATCGGATAAGTACGAGTCGGTCTCATTGGCCTAGGGCGCTTTTACTTTCAAAGATATCCACACCTTTACTAAAACAATGTTAACAATGTAGTCTCTTATTATGCAAGTAATATGATTCTTAGCGCTATTCTCACTTACGCTTGTTCGAGTTTCAGTACATATTTAGTTTTGAGTTTAATCTATACATACTCATTAAATACATGCACTACATAGCTATGTACACACATCTAAAAAACAAACCAATTTAGTCTTTCAAAAAGTTTATCACTAATCATAGTAAGATATCTGTTTATGTAATTGTTACTGCACTATACAAGATAGTATTAATGGCAAACTTAATGTCTCTCATTCTCTAACAATATATAATAATCATGAATGTACAGAAATTGGATTTATTAAGTTAATCATGTAGATAGGCTCGTAAAACTGGGAATATGGCAAGGAAGAGATGAGATTGGAAAGTGTTGGAGGAGGCTTTTGCTAAAGAACACACAGGAGAACATAAATTAAATGAAAGGTACTAATTTAAATTATGTATCGGAAAGAAGGCTATAAATAAATATGGATAGATTAAGTTTGTGTTGTCAGATGCTTCAAAATTAACATACAGTGTTCATACATCCTCAGATGACAACGAACGGGTATATCAGTCCATTGATATGCGCATCCTGCATACTCCGATTACGGGACGCCAACAACTTCAAGTCAATGGTGGTGCGGGTGGAGAGGCAGTTGCTGGCCGCAAGCCAGGAGACTGTCTTTGTCAATGGTTAGTTTTGTAGAACTTAGACTCTAAAATCCAATCCAAACAGTTAAACGGGATCCTTTCTTTTCGTCAAACAATTTTTCCCGAGCTGCTTCAGTTTCCAACTGTTTAATTTTCCAACTCACACCTCTCTCTGAAACCAAAAAAAAAACCTGGGATTTTCCCGAAAAAAACAAAGGTTGGAAAAGATTTATTTGAGTAATGAAACAGTTTGAGAAACATAATTTGTTCATTTATTAGTAACAACAATAAAACAAACATTAAAATTAGCCTTTCCAAGTAATTCAATATGTTTAAATTAACACCGCTTCTTTTAATCATATCATAAGATCAAAGCCAAAGAAAATACTGAAAATATTCAGTGTGTAAGCTAATAATACACACAAAATAAAATTAAACTGTTCCAGCACGACACAGGTAATAAGGCGCGTGGATTGCACATTAATAGCCTCCTCGCCAAAATCTAAAGGCCCAGATTGAATTTCGAACCTTCTTGAATTTTATGAGAGTTTAAAACTCGATTTTATTTTTTATGATTGCCTAATGCGTTTGACGCTCGAAATCAGAATCAAGTGTCATGATATCGTATAGGCTATGACAGTTGATTCGATACCAATTGTCAAAATTTCTTTAGGCAATAACCCCCTAATAATACCTTTTGGTCGCTTTCATATTTGAATGACGTCAGTCACACGCCAACCAATTATTATTACGACGATTTACGACACCTTTAGGTGTTGCTGGCGTGGTAGGCACGACTCAGACGGAAGTGCATGGCCCAAAACAGAAACTAAATAATTTACTGTGGGGACACATTTCTTCTAATTCTAAATCATATATAGGCAAACCTTTTTCTTCTACTATATTTTTACTTTTATAAATGTTGATATGTTTGGAGAACTACGCATGAGCACGCAATTAGTTTATACTTAAAAACATATATATAGGATAGGCTATGCAAGAGTTACTTAGAAAAAAATACTGACTGTTGAGTTTGTTTCGGCTTTCTTCTCAACAGTGGTCTCCTCTTGGGAAATGCTAGAGTCAGACTTGTAAAAGTGCCCTTACGGCCTACATACAGAATGAAGATCATCACTTCATTAGCACACAACACCTTTAGGTGCTCTTGGCGTTCAAAGGGTTAAAAGTACACGAGGCCTCAGGAGGTTTACCTCGTAATGCAGAAAGCACTTTTAGTGTTTTTGAAATTAGAACTCTTATTTAAACAATGTTTAAAATGATTTTGACAAGTGTCCTAATTTAAGGTCTTTAAGGCGCGCCTTATTACCTGTGTGGCGCTGAAATGATGTAAGAACTGACTGTGCTAAAGTTTTGATGAAATCGTTATAATTTTAGTGGGAGAGCACACAGAACCAGATGTAGATGTGAAATTGGAGTCACAATTGGTGATAAAAGAAGAAATCAGCGACCAGGAACCGGAAGTTGATTATGATTCGGACATACCACTCCGTGACCACTGCGGTGAGTTCTACACACAGCAACCACTGACGTAACCGAGGGTGCCGGGGAAAAATAAAAGATTGAGGCCCATGTCAGTTCGAGGTTTCTGTTAGTCAGGGACCAAAGCAGGCACCGCGTCTAATATTTCAGTAGCTACGTTACTGGTCAGAGTCCGAGGGCTCCCTGAGCATAGGGGCCCTGGGGCACGGCTCCGACTATCCCTTTGGCACTATGCCATTGACAACAACTGTGAATAAAGGCACGTGTTCGCCTTGTTTTGAGTATTTTAATCAATCCTATCTTTGTGAGGATCTAATATTATCTATACATCATCCCTATTGAAGACTATTTGCCATTCTAATCAAGTGCTATTAGGCATGCAAGGAATAACAAAAAACTATTTGGTTTTGTAACTTACAAGAACTGTATTACGATTAAATCAGTCTACATAATAAACACGAGAATTTATAGTTTCAATATTATTTAATTATGGCGTTAGTCATTTTTTTAACCTTTCAGATATCCCGAAGGACAATACGGCATTAGACGAAGCGAAGCTTCTCTCTCGATTCCCTCGCGGGTCGCTTCGTGCTCTACCCACCCGCGCCACCCTGTATACCTCACTGACCGCCTATGTCAGACACTTGGACCGCCTACAGGGTGAGTATGACAATGTGGGATTCATTTGCTCGTTTTTACAAGATTATCTATGTATAGGTATTATTTTGTAGTCGATGGGATGCGTAAGTTTAAATTACGCCCTGGGACGTGCTATTTTTAGGGTTCCGGTCCGTACCCAAAGGGTAAAACGGGACCCTATTACTAAGACTCCGCTGTCCGTCTGTCACCAGGCTGTATTTTATGAACAGTTTTTTCACAGTATATTATTATGTATTTTTGTTACCGCGATAACATCAAATACTAAAAACAGTATAATTTTATGTCTGTCTGTCTATGGCAGTAACCAATATAAAATGATCGATCACTGCGTACGTTTTGCTTAGGAGTAGGGCTCTGCTAACACTGGATTTTCATAGATACGGCCGTTTGTAGCATATACTTTGTATGGAACCCTCGGTGCACGAGTGCGACTCGCACTTGGCCGGTTCTTTAAATGACACTTGATTGCAAATAGTATCATTATATGTGAATGATGCAGGGCGTAACCGTAGTGGAATTCCACCCTAGAGCGTAATGCTTATTTTTTAAATTTAGACATGCTTATGATTAATAAAGAATACAGTTTTTTACTCATCTCTTTACTTTTCAGGTAAACTAATCCTTCCGAAGATGCTGACGAAACTTCTCGAGCAATCAGAATTAAGGAAAACCAAGACGCGAAAAACTTATATTACAGAGAAATATGCTCATATTGTCAACGCTTCCACGGTCTTAGAATGCTCAAATGTGACTCCCTTTAAAAGCAAAAGTCGGTCTGGATTCCCATGCTTCTATTGTAGGAACATATTTGACAATTTAGACCAATTGAAAGACCATCAAAGTAAAGAACATAAGACGAACGAGGCGAAAAAAATCTTAAGCACATACGGAGCTGAAAGCCTTGTTGTATATGTTGATGTGACCGATATGAAATGCACAATTTGCCAAACGAATATGCCAAATTTAAACGAGTTAAAATCGCATTTAATTAAAACACACGGGAAGAAAATGCATTTAGAATTCACCGATAGAATTATACCGTTTAAACTGTCGGTGAATAATGTTTTCGAGTGCCAACTTTGCGGGTTTAGTTTCGAAACTTTTGGCTCTATAGAAAGGCATATGAACACGCATTTCAGGAACTACGTTTGTAAGGATTGTGGTACGGGGTTCGTCACTAAATACAGATTGAAGGTGCATATAAAAAGCATGCATGTCGGTGGGAGCTTTCCCTGTGAGATATGCAAGAAAGTTTACACGACTCAACAGAAATATAAGAATCATGTTGATACGGTGCATAAATTAGTGAAAAGGTTCAAATGTCCCAAATGTCCGGAGAGATTTTCCGAGTATTTTCGTCGACAGAAACATTTAGTTCAAATTCATAATGTCGCGCCTCTTCAATATAAATGCAATGTTTGTGATAAAAGTTTTGATAGACGATATACTCTTTCTCGGCATATGAAAAGGGATCATTTAGAAGAAAGAGACTACCAGTGTCAACTGTGCTCTTACAAATGCTTCACAAATAACGAGTTGACTGTGCATATGATTAAACATAATGGGGAGAGGATATTTGAATGCGCCGTGTGCAAAAAATCGTATGCCAGGAAGAAGACTTTGAAAGAACATATGCGGATACATAATAATGATAGGAGATTCGCCTGTGCTGTCTGTGGGCAGGCTTTTGTTCAGAAATGTAGCCTTAAAGGCCATATAAAGACTCATCATATTGAATATAGTTTGCAGTGATTTTTTTATTAAAGACTTTATTTTGCAAGTATTTTTTTGATTACGCCAGAAATTTTCCGTTTAGGTTGATTTCGTCCACATTCCTTTTATCAATTTCCTAGCTCGTCAGTAATCCCATTTCGTACAGTCTCCTATCTTATCCACAATTCCAAATCGTTCAGATATCGTTCAATTAGATGACTGATTCTGATTCAGTTCCTTTCTTGTCAACATTCTCAAATGGTTTACAGCCTATATCGTCAACTTTCCCAGTTCGTCCACTTTTCCAGCTCGTCCGCTTTCCCAACTCGTCCGCTTTCCTAACTCGCCCGCACTCCTAACTAGTCATTCCCAACTCGACGATATTCCCAGGCCAATTTACATATGTATGTACATTATCCTTGCCCGTGCCTCTGTTCGCGAGGGTTCCGTTTACCGGCTGTTCTCTGAAAGTAAAGTTTTCCGGCATACAGCTGCGAATATACAGGAAATGGACCCGGAGCGGACGCCCGTTGGGCGTACGCTGCGTTGAATGGGAGCCCTGCGGGCGTCCGTTTCGGGTCCATTGATCAGGCAGATGCCAGTGATATTGACAATAAATCAACTAATATAAGCACCTTAATACTGTAGTCGTACCTTAATAAAACTTTTTTTTATAACAGCCTATTTTTTGCTTTTGGCTGAATACTAACCCCTAAGTTCAAGTTACGTTGACAGTTATAAAAAAAAAACTAAACGTCACTAACGTCAGTCAATACTGCCATTGTCATCGTGTTCTGGCTACGGAATAAATTCTAATATTTCGATTTTTTTAAGTTAAATTGTCCAAACTGGCATCGAGAACACTATTCCTTGTGGGCTACCACAACTTCTCACCGACCTTGGGCTATCGGGCGCGCTGCAATAGGTTATGTTTTGTTCTTCCTAACTAGACTTTCCTGTAGCAATATTTACGCTTTTATCCGTAAAATCAATCATTTTTAACCATATCTAGCCCACAATTTTGACTAAACAAACACTGTAAACACCTGTGTCGCTTGTGTGTTGTTGTATTACGTATTAATTGCAGTTTATCTTAATTTTTTTAAGGTAAGTTTTCTGTTTGTCCTTGGTAATAAAAAAGTTGTTAGTAATTAGTTAGTTATTGATTCCGTAATTTGTCCTTCATATGTGCCTTACTTAAGTGCTACTTCACGTAATAGGGAAATAAATAACTATGATTACAATCTTAGACTAATGGTTTAATCAATACCAACTACATATTTTGAATTCTGAGTCACAGACCATTATGTTCCTAGTGTTACCTGTCCTCTCAGTGTCACTGGTGCTTTATTGGGAGTAAGTTATTCATAATTCCTTTATTGCATTTTTGGACATGAAAAACATATTGATGATGGAAATGGGTAATGGGATAAGTTATATCTTCGAGACATCTATACTATTATAAAGTTGTAAAAATCAAATGTCTGTGTATGTAGAAGATATTAAAAAAAATAAAAATAAATGGAGGTCACAGAAACAATATATATATTTTTTGATTTTTTGAATGTTTGTACGTGTCATGGTGGCTTCATCACACCAAATCGCCCTAATGGATTTCAACTATTTTTGGTACACCTTGGCGTCTACAGATTGTTAAAGGATACTTTTTACTTTACTATGCTAAGAGGGTTATGATTTTTTCTCCTCTGAGAAGTTGCGGGTCTACTAGTTTTAATAAAACTTATAAAATTATTTAAATGGGTATATTACTAAATGCCACCAAGCTGTTGCTTATCTCATTTCTTCTTTCCATTGTCTGGTTTTGAAATATCCAATGTCCACAACATCAAGAATCGTTTCGGGAAGTTGGCAGATAAGACTTTATGTATGAATTGACCTCAACACTGGACAAGGATAGTCAGTTAGCTAAAATGGAAGAAAAAAATGTGATAAATAGGATTTCTAATAACATGTTTTTATTTTTATATTTTCTTCTGTTTTATTTTAATTATTTTTAGTGTAATATGTAATCTGTATATAAGTGGGCGAGGCTTGCTATCAAACTTATATGCCTATGAAAAACAACATTTAATAATATCATTTATTATATTTCAGATTTTATCCAAAGGCTACACTTTATTACTAGGCAGCAATACGCAGTATTGTGCCATCTTCGTCACACGTTTAAAGTTAAAAATCCAGAGACTACAAATTTCTACCACCTCCACCTGGAGGATTTCAAGCTTGCTCCACCTAAAATGGTGTCGAGGATTTCAAGCTTGCTCCACCTAAAATGGTGTCGAGGATTTCAAGCTTGCTCCACCTAAATGGTGTCGAGGATTTCAAGCTTGCTCCACCTAAAATGGTGTCGAGGATTTCAAGCTTGCTCCACCTAAAATGGTGTCGAGGATTTCAAGCTTGCTCCACCTAAATGGTGTCGGGGATTTCAAGCTTGCTCCACCTAAATGGTGTCGAGGATTTCAAGCTTGCTCCACCTAAATGGTGTCGGGGATTTCAAGCTTGCTCCACCTAAATGGTGTCGGGGATTTCAAGCTTGCTCCACCTAAATGGTGTCGAGGATTTCAAGCTTGCTCCACCTAAATGGTGTCGGGGATTTCAAGCTTGCTCCACCTAAATGGTGTCGAGGATTTCAAGCTTGCTCCATCTAAAATGGTGTCGAGGATTTCAAGCTTGCTCCACCTAAATGGTGTCGAGGATTTCAAGCTTGCTCCACCTAAAATGGTGTCGAGGATTTCAAGCTTGCTCCACCTAAATGGTGTCGGGGATTTCAAGCTTGCTCCACCTAAATGGTGTTGAGGATTTCAAGCTTGCTCCACCTAAATGGTGTCGAGGATTTCAAGCTTGCTCCACCTAAATGGTGTCGGGGATTTCAAGCTTGCTCCACCTAAATGGTGTTGAGGATTTCAAGCTTGCTCCACCTAAATGGTATGGAGGACTTCAAGTTTGCCCCACCTTAATGGTGTCGAGGTTGCCCCTTCTAAACAGTGTAGTGGCGTTAAAGCTTACTCCACCTATATGGTGTTGAAGACTTCTAGTTTACTCCATCTTAATGGTGTCGAGGTTGCCCCACCTAAACGTTGTAGTGGCGTTCAAGCTTGCTCCACCTATATGGTGTTGAGGACTTCAAGCTTGTTCCACCTAAACGGTGTTGAGGTTTTTCGGGTTTGCTCCACCTAAAGGGTGTTGAATTTTCAAGCAAGCTCCATTTTAATAGTGTCGTGGATGAAGCTCCACTGTACATAGCGTTGAAGATATTTTAGCCCAATTGAAGAGTGTGAAGGTCCGCTTTTATTCCACGAAAACCGTTTCGAGGATTAAACAAGTATTACTCCACTAAACAGTGTCGATATTTATTTATTTTTTACTTCACGTCATACTATTATGATTACAAACAACCACATTCTACCGTAATAGTTTTGGGATTTAACGCACATTTATATACTGATGCTATTGTAACAGAACAGTGTATGGCAACAGATGCTAATCTTAGGTGGTTACCAGATTGCGTGACGTGTCCACAGAGTTCTCGTAATTTACTTTACGTATCAATACTTGAAAGCATTACATAATTATGCATTTAAGACAACTAAAAGTAAAAGGAGATTACACCAATCCATACTTCCATACTAATATTATAAATGTGAAAGTGTGTCTGTCTGTCTGTCTGTCTGTCTGTCTGTCTGTTACCTCTTCACGCTTAAACCGCTGAACCGATTTAGATGAAATTTGGTATGGAGATAGTTTGAGTCCCGGGGAAGGACATAGGCTACTTTTTATCCCGGAAAAATACCCTTATCCGCGATAAAGAAAGAAAGAAAGAAAGAAAGAAAATGTTTATTTGCTAGAATACGTAAATACAGTGGTGTTGTCATCAGGTATAGGTATCAGTATTCAGCCGTTTTGGCATGCAAATTATGTATTTGTCAGGTTAACATTACGAATAATTAAAATGAAATTAACAATACAAGCAAGATAAATATACAGTAATAATAATAATTTGAGCATGGTGATAAATTAAATTCTAATATCTATTATTTATGTCTAAATAATCCTTTACAGAATAAAAACAATGTTCATGTAATAAAACAATTTAACGGATTATATCGCGTATATTATCTCATTTTAGTTCCCGACGTTTCGGAAGCTTTCCAGCTTTCCATGGTCACGGGAGGACAATGGGAGGAATGGAAGGAAAATGAGATAATATACGCGATATAATCCGTTAAATTGTTTTATTTCAATGAGTAATAATCGCGGAAACAGAAGAAAATATAATGTTCATGTAGCCATTTTGTCAATTTTGTCTTAAATTCAGGATTTTTCAGCAACTTCAATGTGTCAGGTAGATTATTATATACAATTATACAGGAGTTATAAGCATTTCGTCTGTATATATCAGCACGACAAGGAGGTTTGTAGAGGAGTTTTTTGTACTGTGTTCTTAGATTTCCAGCAGAGACATCAGAACGTAACTTAAAATAATCAGCGTGAGACTTTACAAATAAACAAACTTTTCTTATGTACATACACGCCAAAGGTAATATATTATATTCCTTAAATATAGGTTTACAACTATCGGTTATCCAACAATTAGCAATTGCACGCAAACACTTCTTTTGCAATCTAAATACTTTTTCAACACTAAACGAATTTAACCCTTTATTTCATACTGTATATCCGAATCTACATAATTTTTGACCATTTTTTTGTATTTTTTTTTATCACAATTTTTAAGTCTATTGAACGGCGCCGAGATTTGAATTGTGGGTTTTGGTTTCATTTTGCGACATAAAGGGTTAAGGCGGACGAAGTCGCGAGCAGAAGCTAGTATTATATAATAGGCTAGTTCCCTAATATCTAAAACTCTCAAGTTTCGAGGTAATTAATAAATCGATATTAACCTTTCGAAGTAATGCTTGAACAGAATAAACATTATTGCATAAAATTTTGCTTATTTTACCGTACAGGTGACGTCATATGTTTCCTTTGTAGGTATATTTTCCGGTGTTAGGACCTTTCATAAAAAGTTGCAGATTCGATTTGCCAGAAAACATCTTATGCTATTTTATTAATTAGCACGGGCCAGGTATTAGTACAACACCATAGCAGTTGTTGACTGAATAACATCTCGTAAGGAATAAAAGTAAAGCGATCGTTATTACTAATAATTTATGCCACGCCTAAAAACCTTTATCGAATATTTGGTTATAATATTTCTGTTTTTATGTTGCATAGATGCAAGAGGACAATGATGTAGGTACATATAAACATTGTACTTTACAAAGGTAAAATAGTATTGATTCAAATCAAATCAAATCAAAATATTCTTTATTCAAGTAGGCCTAGTTACAAGCACTTTCGAAATGTCAGTTACATGAGAGTGAATGTTTGCTGGGAGAAATACAATATGATCCAACATTTGCTGCAAGGATTAGGGAAACCCAGAAAAACCTAATCAGATCATTTAACTTAAGTGTAATATTATTGATAAAATCATCATTTTTAAAATTAAAATAATCAATAAGATAAATCCCAAAAGGATTGTCAATAAAAAATAAATAATCTAGAATGTGTCTAGAATAAAATTCTAAATGTCAGAGTATATAAAACAATTAAGATTAAAATAATAATAATACCTTAGGTATTCGTTAAAATAATTATTCATATACCTATATTATTATATTATTCATACATATTCAGAACTATTAATGCAATAGTAAACTAATGACAATAGTTATTAGGTGTTTAAGGCAGGCATAGATTTTAAGCTTCCATCTATCATATTGGATCATATAAAGCGTCTCTATTTCTTAGAGTTTGTAATGATACCTATTTGCTTTATCATGTCTTTCTTTCAGGATTATTGTTATATGAAGGTAGTATTTGTTTTATTGCAGTTTTTAAATGGATTTCAATACACTCCGATTGAAATGAGCATTACTTATCTATCAATATATCCTAAAAATGCTTTTTTGCATTTGTATCGTTAGCTTCATTCATCATCATTAAAACGGATTTGTAAAAAAATTCAATGGAAATTCATTTGTTTAATAGAAATATTGCCCCGCAATTAGCTTCATCATATTATTATATAAGAATATTACAGAATCTAAACAGATTAATTAAATCTGCTTAGGTACTAAGTATTCTGACATATTGTCTGTTACTAGCATAATCGCAATAGTCTGTTCAATAGAAACTCTTAATAGTAATGTCTTTAACGTTATATTCCGTTAATAGCAGTAGAGATTTACACATAGAAGAAAGAAAGATCTCCAGAAACACATGCACAGGAAACGTGCGAGGTGTTAGGCTTTGTATTGATCTTTGAATCGATATCTAACATATTTATTATCATAAAAATATTATTTAGTTCCTAATTCACAAGTGAAACAAAGTACAAGTTGAAGCAAGGAAGAACGAAAACGAGTTTTTGATACTTTGCATTTTACATCCATTAGTCCTTGGCTCGACAAATTTTTATGAATTATTTCTATCTTATGTATGCATATTAATTACACATAAACCACGCATGTTAACGGTTTATTGTTATTATTAATTTATTTTATTTTTACGCCTAAATGATGGTGTGATTACAAGGCTCTGAACATCTGCCTAGTAATCAAGTATAGCCTTTGGATAAAATCCTCATATAATTGGAATCAAACTTCACTAAGGCAAGTTCGTTTGATTGTTAATTATACCAATGTTGGACGAATAAATATTTGATTTAAATTAATATGGTTTTGTTAAATTTATTAACAATGAAAATAAACAAAAAATATATTGTGTCATTTAAATAAATAACGAATTCCTAAATTAAATAAATTGTATAATTAGATTTTTATCATCACTGATGAGGAAATGTGTATGTAGCAAAATTACTACGAGCAGAACACCCGCCTAGCGGGTACCTGCTTATGGAGGTGTTAATGAACGATCTTTGAGCATTGGTTAAAATTTGTGAGCTATGTTATGTTAAACATCCACATTCAACTTTGAACTAGCGCGGAACTGGTTTGTATAACTTTGAACATATATTAAACATTCAAATACAACCTTGAACAACAGATATCGAAATGACACGTACAGTTTTGAACAACAGTTAAACATCCAGGCAAATTACAACATCCGTTTAATAGGCCAATTCACACGCGCTAAAAATGCTAATATTGTAATGAACTTAACTTCTATGTATGAATGGGGCCACACACACCCAAATAGCATAGCACCACCATTACTCATTCTTTGGTTATTTTTTGTTGAATACTATCCAAAGGTTTTTTTTGGAAAAAATAGCTTTAGCGATAAGGTTGCATGTTAGCCATTCTTTTTTTTTTTTAATATTTCTGTTTTTTGTTATTTTGTTGTGCATTAAAGTATTGTTACAGCTACGTGTACCTGTCTCGGCGGATGCATTCCAACATGACTTCGGCGCAGTGCGCCCCGCGGCAGCCGCCGGGGCGGGGCAGCCCCGGGAGCCCGGGGCCCGTGGTGACGCAGCGTTACGACAACATAGTCAAGTCACAGGAAGATAAGCGAGAGTACAGGTAAGTTTTTTGTTAACCACGTTATTTCAATCTCACCTGTTGTTGTAACGATGTAGCTCATGATGCAGCATGCTTACCTAGACAGTGCCTAGTCACGGTCGTCTTGAAACGTACAGTTAAGTAAGTAACAAACCAGTATGTTTGACAGGTGACTTCGGGTATGTCGAGGTAACAAAGTCCAACGCAATTGTTTTGAAATATGTCGTTGATTTGAGATTTGTCATATTGAATATAGGTGCAACCAGGGTTTGGAACCGGTGTTTTTTAAATCTTCTAAAATGCACGCTATTTCTTGAATGTTTTAAACTGTATTTAGGAGAAGAGAAATTAATCACTAAACACCTGATTCAAGTTCTAGAATCTTAATAAAATTACGAATGTCTCGTAATTGAACGAAAAATACGAATCGTTATTTCGGTTATGTTGTGATACCCTGGGTGTAACACATATTAAAATGGATACTGCTATTCATTTGATTTTTACCTTACCCTATTGCCAGTGATGATGAAGTTTGAGTGTTTATCGAGTATGTATCGATTCTCGACTTGAAGGCATTCATTTTAAAATGGCAGAAAAAAATAATCGTATGAGTTCAGAATCAGAAGTCTCTCATTTGACCTCGATGTTAGCCTGTGCAAGCGAGACAGCGAATTGCGAGCAAGTGTTCCAAAAGTGATCGTTCATTGATTAAGCACGATACGCGTCAATGTATACAGAACGGCCTTAAGGAGGTTGCCGGTAGAGGTGCCATTTTCTGCGCTGAGTAATAGGGTACATGCACCAGTAGGTACCATTCGCTGCGCTGAGTAATTGCGGAGTGCACTGCGTCTGTTTATACTATTATCATTTTAGTAGTCTTGCCTATGCTCGCTGAGCTGTTAATTAGTAAGTTGTTGTTTCAGAGGGCTGGAGCTGTCAAATCGATTAAAAGTCCTGCTGGTGAGCGATCCCACCACTGACAAGTCTGCCGCTGCGATGGACGTCAATGTTGGTATGTCTCCTGCAATAGGCTTGTGTCCTAAAAATATAATTAGTCCGCCAGTTAGATTATCAGAAAATGTTGGATACGTATTTTTTCTTTTGTCAATTAAACAAAAAAATATGAAGATATAGCCTGTTAAAGTCACCCGTGACGTCAATTCATGCGCCCCCACTCCCAAACTTTGACGCGCTTTATCTTTGTCTTTTTTTGTTTGAATGACAAAAGAAAAAGTACGTGTCCAATATTTTTTGATAATTTAACTGTCGGACTAATTGGAACGATATTTTTTTTACCCAGGAAACTACCCTATTGTTGTTGTTTTTCAATTAAATAAATCAATGATGTCTGATGAAATATCATTTCCATTGCAGTTTGTACTAAAGTGCAGTAGGTGGAAGAAATTGCAATCGAAATTATTTTAATAATATTGACCACACGTTTGGCTTAGGGCGTTGCACAACGGCCTACGAAGCTGGCGGTCTCGGGTTCGAATCCCGGCCAGGGCAAGTGTTTGTGTAATGAGCACGAATGTTTGTTCCTGGGTCTTGGGTGTTTTCTATGTATTTAATTATTATAATTTATCTATATAATTATGTATATCGTCGCCTAGTACCCATAGTACAAGATTTGCTTAGTTTGGGACTAGGTCGATTTGTGTAAGATTGTCCCTGTGTTATTTATTTAATCGGAATATGATTGTAAAAACGAAAAAAATGAGGAAAATGAAAAGGATACTTTAGGAACCAGATATTTTGAACCTGTCGAATTGCATGACTGAATCTATTGTCGCATTCTGTTCTTATAACAGTGATTGTTTATTATACTCCTTAATTGAAACACACGGTTTTAGGTTATCTAAGCGACCCGGAAGAGTTACCAGGCCTTGCGCACTTCTGCGAGCACATGCTGTTTTTGGGCACAAAGAAGTATCCTGAGGTAAGATTTTAATTTATAAACACTGCGTCTTGTCTTGTATTTTTTTTGGAAGAATAGGCATCCATGACTCCGTTCAGACGTAAATTCAATATCGTAAACAAAAGTGTTCTTCAGAATCTTATCTCAGTCTCGACTACCTTTATAATTTGACTACTTAACTTGAAAATCATAATCATCAAAGATCAACATATACTGACCCGTCTTGTGTATTAGTTTTTGGCGAATGCCAAAAAATATGTTCCAAGACCAAAATTGGCTTGGAAGTTGCAATACATTTACTGATACTGTAAAATCATAAGGCCTCATGCATCTTGACAGATGATTTAAACTGTCAACACAATTCAAAATAACATCACCCAATAAGGTCGTTGGAATCTGAGACACTTCAAGCGCTGACATAATTTGACAAATTTGAACATAAACAGAATAAAAAATATTCGACTACCAGCAGTTTTTACGAGGTATTAGATTATTCAGGAGTTTTGTTTGTACAATAGTAGACGTATTCATACATACATTGTCATCGAATGTAGTATTGTAAAACCTTAATAAAATGAAATGTTAATTTATTTTGCGTAAGACATGGTTGGTTTGGTATAGTTGTTACATGACATTTATGTACAGCATGTCCCGCTAACAGCACAGCATTGTAATCACTTACAAACTATTACTACTAGTTACTAACATTCATACTGGTTTTATAAATGTAATGTCCATATGCACGTGTAATATTTGTAATCAGTCACTTTCATTCTATTAAATAATATATTTTACCTTAATATTGCAGGAGAATGAGTACAACAAGTTCCTGTCGGAGCACGGAGGGTCGTCTAACGCGTCGACATCGTCCGACCACACGACATACTACTTCGACGTGCTGCCCGACCATTTGGGGCGCGCTCTGGATATGTAAGCACACCTTTTACGCTTATCTAACGTAGTGAAACGGGTGATTGACTTTTACATGAAATTGGTTGGAGAATCGAAGCGGACAATATCGCTTTTTTAGTTACAGTAGTACGACAAGTATAAGTTACAACGATGTACCTGCGCAGAAAGCATTTTTTGAAAACAGATTAACCAATTATAAGGCAGCGCGTTTGCGCGGGTAAAATCTTCAACGCCGATTGGCCAAAATTTTGCGCGCGACGCCGGCGCCCGCCATTTTGTCTGGCGCCGCGTCAGCCGCCATGAGCGTGAGCACGAGTTCACCTGTCATTGCATATGTACTGTACGTATAGTGCAACAAGATCTTTATTGAAATGTTCACACGTTCGGTTTAATTCGGTACTTGTTAACACTCGCCGGCGTGGCCGAAGATTGCCGATGTAACTTATATTCGTGGTATACTGTACATAGATGTATCGAACGCGGTATTAATACATTTTTGGTGTTTGTTTCCTCGCCTCTTTCTTGGTCTACTCGTACAAGACCATTTTAGAGGTTCTGTAATTAACTGGAGAAAACTTTAGGTTATGCCTGGAAACCTAATTATCACAATATTGTAAACATTTTACAAAACATCTGATGTAAACTTTTATTGCATGTCCGAACTTAGGCTTAAGCTATCTGTGAAATTAATTGATTTATTGTTTATGTGCTGTGACAGGCTGTTATAGAAGCTTAAGATATATATAACACCAACTTAATATTATGTGCATGACTTTACAACAAATAAATATAACGCTCGTGGCTCCGAAGGGATCAGGAATAAATTCGAATAACTTATATTATACTTTGATCTGCACAAAATAAGATTTTAAAGCATGTGTTTACATATTAATTAAAATGTATTTTACTTTATTTTATTGATCAAAATACTTGTGACAGAACTTATGACCAGACTAAGTACTTTAGGTTTTTGGAGAGCATAGCGTATTGATTTGTACGAAACATATGGAAATTAATAAGTTGTCAATTCTCTCCATTTAACTGAATTGTGTGTTTTGCCAGTGATGACAAACGGCACTGAGACGTGGTCACTCATAATGGGCTTCATAAGAATACTTAAAGTCACTGAAAGGGAAATGGCGCGAGCTATGCTCGGAGTCTCCTTGCGTGATCGAATCAAAATGAGGAGATCCGCAGAAGAATCAAGGTCGTCGACATAGCTTAGAGACTTGCTAGTCTTAAACGGCAGTAGGCGGGGCATATTGCTTGTAGAACAGCTGGGGTGGAAAGTTTCTCGAGTCCGCCGAGTCTCCGAGTCGAGGCCCCTAAAAAGATTGGATGATCTGATGAAGATCGCGGGATACCGTTGGATGAGGGGCGCTTGACTGGTCGTTATGGAAATCTCTGGGAGAGGCCTATGTCCAGCAGTGGACGACCTTGGACGGATATAATGCTGAACTGAGTTGTTGCCTGGGGCGAGATAAAAGCACAAAGCTTGGCAACTAGGGGGTTGGTAAGCGAGCGCTTTCCCGCCCGCTACCCGCCAAACACTTCAAATAAATATTACCGAACAATGTGACACAAATCGACTTAGTCCCATGCTAAGCTCAATAAGGCTTGTGTTATGGGTACTAGACGACTATATATTTAATAGATATATTTACTTATATACATAGAAATCATCCAAGACTCAGGAACAAATATTTATGCCCATCACACAAATATTTTCCCTTACCGGGATTTGAACCCAGGACCTTCAGCTTCGCAGGCAACGTTACTACCACTGAGCCAAACCGGTCGTCACTTTAGTCGCAAAATCCTCGCGCCTCAACAGGCGAAGACTCATTTAAACGGTAGTCCTATAAATCCCAGTTGCTTGTAATAATAGCCGTTTGTTGTTCTAGTTTCGCACAGTTCTTCATATCACCGCTATTCACGGAGTCTGCGACCGGGCGTGAGCTGAGCGCGGTCAATTCTGAGCACGAGAAGAACACCTCCTCAGATACATGGCGTCTGGATCAGCTGAATAAGAGCACGGCGTCGCCAGACCATCCTTATCACAAGTTTGGAACCGGTAAGTACGTCTGCGCGATCTTCGTGCGACCTTGAACAATTATTGAACGTTTCATACAACTTTGAACTATCATTAAAATTATGTGTTCAACTTTGAACAAGGTATGAACCGATTGGTACACCTCTGAACAACTTATATAATATTAAGGTGGCGAACAAGCTTATGACCAGACCTTTTGAGCGCCAGAGAGGGCAAATCACATCAATGGAAAATTATGCCTCATACGCCACGACATCATTAACCGCTATACGATATAATACAATTGGTTTATTGGCTGGCGTGTGGCGCAAGGTTTCCCGAAAACACGGTGGGCGCTCAAAAGGTTGAAAACCTATTCACTCCCCTCTTGAAGAACTTCATACCGTAACCTCCAGAAAAATCGATATATAGACAGGCAAGCATTTGTCTTCAATCTCATCACCTCTTTGTAAGCGACGATGAAGCCGACGATGGAGCATGCTTTCCTATATAGTGCCTATTCACTCCGGTCTTGACGAGATCCAAGTTATATTGTTCTGGAAAAATGTATGCTTGAAGAGAGTTCCACTCTTTAGGTTTGATTGGGTATTTATGAACCACTG
This sequence comes from Hedya salicella, assembly GCA_905404275.2. Lineage (NCBI taxonomy): Eukaryota > Metazoa > Arthropoda > Insecta > Lepidoptera > Tortricidae > Hedya > Hedya salicella. Next base: position 47,889,366 of record FR990097.1, on the reverse strand, counting down.
TTGCATGATACAACGTAATAAAAATAGTAAATATGATATCGATTATTAATTATAAAATTATTAATCGATACCGCTTAGTGTATCTACTTAATATCGTCACTACTTTAAACTAAAAAAAGCTTGTATCTAAAACCAGCTAGACAAAAAAGGCAGTAAGTGCATACTAGCGTCATCTGGAGTTACTAAATTTTTCGTTCGATTAAAATGATATACGAGTTTTTTTCAAATTATATCTACTCGGTCAGAAATAAAATTATTTAATTTGAATTATTTTTTATTGTACTTATTTTTAGCCGTTCTAATGAGGAGTATAGAAGCAAATCGCTTTGTGTTTTTAACTACTTGACCTTTTTTGTAGGAAATCGGGATACACTTGAAACGATACCCAAAGAGAAGGGTCTGGATGTGAGGAAGGAGCTCCTGAAGTTCCACGACACCTGGTACTCTGCCAATATCATGACGCTTGTCGTCATCGGGAAAGGTACAGTAACATTTGTATGTAGAACAAATTAAACGATGGCTTTGATTAAACTTCCATACGATTATATAGTGATATCTTGTTTTGTTTATTTTATTGCATTTTTTTAATTTTATACTTATTTATTTATTATGTGCTAATAATTCAAGCGAATAACAATATATTAGTATCTAATCAAAACTAAATAAATCTACATTAAACTTATATTATCTGATTAAAGAAATTATATTATATTATTATAAACTAAATAATTAATACTAATCAAAAAACAGAAAATCCATACTAATATTATAAATGCGAAAGTGTGTCTGTCTGTCCGTTACCTCTTCACGCTTAAACCGCTGAACCGATTTGGATGAAATTTAGAGATAGTTTGAGTGCCGGGGAAGGACATAGGCTACTTTTTATCCCGGAAAAATACCCTTATCCGCGATAAACGAATTTAAGGCGGACGAAGTCGCGGGCAGAAGCTAGTAAACTATAAATAATGCACGGGCTCCAAGTCAGCTGAAGCTATTCTTCGGCATAGAATAGAATAGAATAGAAATGTTTTATTTGCTAGAATACTACAAAACATGTGATACAAGGTCTAAGGGTACATTAGTAAAGTATTCTGTCGGTCATCGACATGCAAAAATAATTTTATATAGTATAAAATTATGTGAACAACATGCAAAAAGATATTCTATGTTGTGCACAATAAGTCAGTCATGCGGACTATAATCTAAAAAAATCTTTTAAGCTATAAAAACAATGTTCAATGAGCCATCTGGTAATTTCTCGTACAAAATTACTATACTCCATTTGTCTTATATATTCTGGGATATTGTTGTATATGAATATGCACATATTATAAGCATTCTTTCGATATATAGCTGTACGACACGGAGGTTGATACAGTAGGCTCTTGTACTGGGATCTATTTTTAAAGAACTCTGAATATTCCTTGACAAATAGGCACTTACTTACTTTTTTTATATACATGCAAGGTAGGGGCAAAATGCTTAGTTTTTTTTTAAATTGGCCTGCAGCTTGGTGTACGGGATATTAACTATTGCACGAACGCACTTTTTTTGTCTAACAAAAGCCCTAATTATGTCGACTGAATTTCCCCAAAGCAAGAGCCCATACTTAAGCAATGAAGATGCATAGCCATGATACGATGTCATTGGTAAGAGCCAGCCCCCTGGTCACCCGTCTAATCGACGAGTCGCTTCCCCAGTTCCTTAAAATGTTTAACCATAATTCAAACCTCAGTGAGTACAAAAAAAATGATGAAATAAAAAATCAAAAATCGCCATGAAAAAATTGTATGCCCTGACATCATTGCCAAATGAAGGGTTAAGGCACTTTCTCCCCAAGGCCCGAGCGTTTCCACCGCAAACGGCTGAAACAAGCAGGCACTGTCGATGGCTGCATATTTGCGCCTATTATAAAGTTATAAAAATGAAATGTCTGTACATTGAAGGTAGGTTCAAAAAAAATATTGTAACGGTCTATTTGGAGGTAATCTAAAAAAAAAATTGGATTCTTCATGTGTCGTTGTGGCTTCATCACGCCAAATCGGCTAAACGGATTTCAACTATTTTTGGTACACGGGTAGCTGGGTATCTCCAGATGGTTATAGGATACTTTTTACCCGACTACGCTGTTGAAAAAAGAGGGGTTACGACTTTTTCTACTCCGCGAACGAAGTTGCGGGCGCCTTCTATTATACTTATAAATGAAGACCGACCAGGAAAATAAAAAACTTCGCCATATTGCGGAAAACTGTTGGACCTAATTTCTTCAACTGGCATGTAGTAATTTTACAGAAGCCATTAAAGCCATCTGTCAATTGCTGTCAAAGTGAGGTGTTGATTGTGGGTGGTCTATTTCTGGTATTTTGTGAGTTATTTGTGCGTTAAAATGCCGAGAACTCTTAAAAGTCACTTAAAAAAAGTGATTTAGAACATGATTCGTCATGTATTTGTCGGATAGAAAGTCTGAAGTATTTATAAAACTAAATTTCCACCCTAACACAGCGAACTTTACAGTTGCCAAATGTTAGCTAGAGATGTCTCTGTAGTGTAAACATTGATTTTTACGAAAATGATTTACCATCGAGATTAGTCACTAAGATCGTTAAGGTAAAACATCAATATTTTTGTAAAAACTGAACGTTTGATAAAACTTGTTCAAAAAGTCGTAATAAAAAAAAATGCGAATATTGCGATATTTTGAGCTTTTAGGTCTACCTAGTTCTATTTTTTTTTGGATTTAGTAACCGTTAAGAATTTAAATATATGCTTGATTTTTTCCAGAATCTCTAGACGAGCTCGAAGCCCTAGTGGCGCCGCTCTTCTCCGCCGTGGAGGACCTATCAGTGGAGGCCCCGACCTGGCCGGAGCACCCCTTTCCCCCCGCCCTCCGCCGCAAGCGCGCCTACTGCCTGCCGGTCAAAGATCTACGGTCACTGTCCATAGACTTCCCTATCCCGGACACCAGGAAACATTATAAGAGTGGGGTGAGTATATACCTTTTTGAGACGCTTACAAAGATTTGGTATGTATATTATATGTTACTAGCTTCTGCCCGCGACTTCGTCCGCCTTAAATTCGTTTATCGCGGATAAGGGCATTTTTCCGGGATAAAAAGTAGCCTATGTCCTTCCCCGGGACTCAAACTACCCCCATACCAAATTTCATCCAAATCGGTTCAGCGGTTGAAGCGCGAAGAGGTAACAGACAGACAGACAGACAGAGAGACACACTTTCGCATTAATAATATTAGTATAGATATAGATTCTGGCGGAACCCCCCAAGATGTCTTACGGAGCCCCACTTTGAGAACCACTGGCTTAGTTTGTTTCTCTGGAAAGTTAGGCGTTATATTAGATTGTTGTTCATAGCCAGGTCACTACCTATCCCACCTGCTGGGCCACGAGGGTCCGGGCAGCCTGCTCGCCGAGCTGAAGGCGAGGGGCTGGTGCAACAGGTAAGCTTACTATTTAAATACAACTATAGTAATTTTTTTAGTTCGTTAGACTAATTTGACAGCTGACTGGCTTGTGAAACATTTAATATGCTAAAGTGATATAATATATTGATGCATATTTACATGAAATACATTTAACAAGTTACTTCATAATCGTATACATTAAATACAATCAATTTTTAATGCTAAAACAGACATCTATGATATGTCAATTTAGTGTATTGGATTAAAAAACGAACTTATGTGGCACTGTGAAATCGTTCTTTTTTTTAAATGAATTGACAAATAATCTGTACTATTATAAAGTTGTATAAATTAAATGTCAATATAGAAGGTATTTTCAAAAAAAAAATCGTAACAAATTATTTGGAGGTCACTGAATATAATAATATTTTTAGAGTTCCGTAGTCAAAGCGTAAAACAGGACCCTATTACTAAGACTTCTCTGTCCGTCCGTCTGTCACCAGGCTGTATCTCATGAATCGTGATAGATAGGCAGTTGAATTTTTTACAGATGATGTATTTCTGTTGCCGCTATAACAACAAATACTAAAACAGTATCATTTTATGTCTGTCTATCTATGTCAGTAACCAATATAAAATGATCGAACACCGCGTACATTTTGCTTAGGAGGCTCTGCTAACACTGGATTTTCATAGATACGGCCGTTTGTAGCGTATATTTTGCACGGAAACCTCGCACTTGGCCGTTTGACTCGTCTAAACAAATTTCCAACATTTTCTAGCCGCGCGACTTTTCCGACCTACCTGCGCTTGGTCTTGATTATTCATTTGATAAACTGGCGATTTGTCGGATGATGTTTGATGCTGTTTACATTTACTAATATGAAGGTGAAAGGTCCGAAAGTCCTCTCCAGTTCATTCGAGAACATGGACGTAACGCGACGTCCGAAACGTCGGAAGAATTACCAACGGAAGGTAATTAAATAAATCATATTTATACGCGATTAAGCCCCGTTTGTGTTGTGAAAATGAACTTACTTAAGGCGCGTCCGCTGCCTCGAAAATCTAACAAAACATTGTTTGTCTAACATGTTAGCAAAACTTCTCGTCTGCTGCAACAACATTTTTGTGAGCCAAAACATTGTTGACGCACAAAAGTCACAATGAATTCTGACAAAGAAGGCGTGTTATCCCAACGACGGTCAAGCACGAAATGAACGCTGCACCCCCCTCCGCAGGCGAACGCGGGGAATGTTTTCCATCCGTCGCGGCAAACATGTTTGAGTGTTTTTGCTTACCAAAACATTTAGGCCACGCCCATTTTATGTTAGAATAATGTAATTTTTTTTACAATTAGTCCGTCACGTGTTAAATAATAAATATAGGAGACGTATTTTTTCTTTTTTTACGTAATCGAAAAATTAAGGCAATACATTGAGTTAAAATATCGCCTGACGTCACTTCAAGGTCCAAATTTTATCTAGGAGTGACGTTACAAGCCCCCACTCCTGAACTTGAATGCGATTTATTTCAGTATTTCTTATTATTTTGAAAAAGCAAAAAATACGTGTCCAATATTTTTTATTATTATATAACTGACAGATTATTAAGAATTTTGATTTTCATTCAATTTTAAAACAATGCGGTATATTGAGGTAGGTTTGATGTAAAAATGGCTTTCGTGAAGTCACTTACTATGTCTAGGTTTAGATAATAAACTAGGTAGGTATAAATTAGTTTTAAGTTAGGCACCACCGAAAAATCAGCGTCACGCTTGCCGTGGCATAAAGCTGAGTGGTGACCCCTTTCAGCGTGGTCATTTGTTATTGTTATTTGTAATTTTTGTTTATGTTGACGTTGAATAAATATGTTTTCCACTTTTCCCACTCAAAAAGTACGTCATATTAGCTTCGCGAAGCGAGACTAAAATAGTACATTTAGCCCCTAGGGTTTGAAAGAAAGCCATATAATCCCATACAAATTTCTATGACACTGAATAAAAACTTGCGGCCAGCTACATACTTCTTACGAATAATTAAAAACAATCAAACCAACCTGATCAGATTGGCCAAACTTTCTGATAGAACTGCTCAAACTGTACTTTTCTTTTAGTGTATCATGAAATATACAATATGAATGTTAAGTCTTTTTTATTCTCTCGCAGTCGAAGTGAAAAGCGGAGTGTTTAACACGTGGCTAAAAGCCATTATGACACTCAGACATATTTGTCCTCGCTCACTTCGTGTCATAATGGCTTATTTTAGCCCCTTGTCAAACAATCTACTATTAAGTTTGGCACCACCGAAAAATCGCGTCACGGCTTGCCGTGGCGCAAAGCTGAGTGGTGACCCCTTTCACCGTCGTCAATTGTTTTTGTTATTTGTAATTTTCGTTTATGCTGGCGTTGAATAAATATGTTTTCTTTCTTTCATAAGCCGTCTTCATGCATATTATATTTTCAGTTTGGTGGGCGGCACACGCATCGGTGCTCGCGGCTTCGGCTTCTTTGGGGTACAGGTGGACCTGACCGAGGACGGTGTCAAACATATCGATGACATCGTTGCCTTAGTGTTCCAGGTATACAGGGTGCTATTTATTGAAAATTTCAATCATTTTCAATGCAAATCATGAAAACAACACACATTTAACAACAAGGTATATTTATTTATCTAGATGATATATATGCTATTATATTACTATTTATTATTTAGGGTTTATGTGTATGTTTATGCTACTTTAGCTTTTAGTAGTTTTAATATCATTGTGTATATTAACTTGTTGGTTTGTCTATCTGCGTATTTTCTCTAATCTGCTCTAAGGTTAACTGGAAGAGATCCCTTAAAGGGATAAGTTCGCCTTTGTACAAATGTGTTACTTTACTTTCTTTGTTTTATTGTTTTTATGTACAATAAATTGTTTACAATAAAATACAATACAATAAATTGAACCAACTGAGGGCCCTGTTGTGATTTGTTTTGTACATATTAGAAAATATATACTGATTTATGTATTTTTTCATTCAATTCTACGATATATCTGCTACACGTCGTTATAATTTAATTTCTTTTGACTCAGTGTTTGCACAACGGTCTAAAAAACAAAAAAGTGCAAAGAAAAAACATTTTTTTGACATTTTCCTTAATAAAACGAAATTCAAGCACAATAACTAAAATGTGCAGATCAAGCCCTCTTATATGATACCCTGCTTGACCTATTAGCTAGAGTTTTAATTTATGCCCCCCCTCATATAGGTCGTTTTTTTAGAATATAAAAATATATTTTATAATATTCCCTTTGTAATACATGTGGGCTGACCATGTTTATAAATATTCCAAATTTAAATAGATAGCATAAGTAGTTTTTGAGATAATCGGACAGACAGACAGACAGAGTCGCACCATAAGGGTTCCCTTTTTACCTTTTTGGTACGGAACCCTAAAATGATGTTTTCTAAGTGTAAATGTATCTTGTTCCTAGTACATAGCGATGCTACGGGAGACCAAACCCCAGCGTTGGGTGTGGGAGGAGCAACGCGACCTCATGGCGATGGAGTTCCGCTTCAAGGATGCGCAGGAGCCGCGTTCGCTGGTCACCTCGCACGTGGGGCAGCTGCATGTGAGTATAGTGGACGGGTCCGCAACCTGCGGCTCGCGAGCCCAGGGCCTGTAACCGGCTACAATTAAATCGGTATAGTACTCAAATAAAAATAAAATTTTGATGCGAAATGGTAGTTTCTACGACAGAAATCCAAAAGAAAAATTGAGTTCGATTACTTACTGTAGCTTGTTTTATGAGCCTTTAAAGTTGGGTGGGAAAGTCCATTTTTAAAGTATGAAAACATGAATAACTAATAATACCATTGAATAACCCATGAAATTTATTGGAACTTTTGTTATCGATAAACGCAGGTTTTAACATAGCTACAGGTAAAATTCTTAATTTCCCCATACAAGGAAGCAAGGTGTGACGTCACGGGTGCGCTTCACTCTATCGAAAAACATTTAATATAATTTCAATCGATATAACAAATAATGATACTACTATTCTAATGATATAACAACTTTTCATAGAATCGACATTTGAAATATTAATTATTTATTATAAACACATTTAGTAGATTATTATTTACTATAATTAGCATTTGATATAACGGACTTTATATAGAATACTATTTTCATGGAATAATTAAATTATATAAGAACGAAATATAATATAATCTCTATAATGTTGTTAATATTTAAATGACAATGTGCCTCTTTTGTCGCATATAAACTTTGGTTGGGTAAAACTAGGTTAGGTTATGTTAGTTCTGCAACCACAACAGCTCGCGAGCCGAGCGAGCGAAGCGAGCGTGCCGCGGCAGCGGCCGGCGAAGCGCTAAGGCCGAACTGCTACTAATAAAGTAGCTTATGTTAGGCGGTTTATTTAAGGAATACTTAATTGGTATGAAAAAAATATGCACAAATTATCATTTTTATTTAATATCTGAATGACTTATTATATAAGTAAGTACGGGTATGGTATTTTGCGAATTACTTCAATAATAAATTGGAAGCAATACCATTACATTGCACAGTGTTTTAGAATCGCTTGGGGTGAGACATTTTTAGCTAATAGCGGATATCGATACATTAAGTTGTAATAACATAAATTGCAACAGACGACCTATGCCCATCGTTTTCCGTTTTCGAGAAAAAAAAATCCAAAGTTGCTATATTGGAGTGTGTTGGAAATAGGAAAAAAACATTTTTTTCATTATAATCCAAAATTGAAAGCAACTTTTAGTAACTGTATTTTAACACGTACAATTATGAGTTATTCAAGCTTTACTCCAGATCTAAATTGTAATTAGGAACCAAGATATTGATATAAACTTCAATTTTAGTTTTTATTTATTACTTTTTTATATTCATCGTTATCGTGCAAAATTTTATTTATAAGTTATTGTCCACCTTATGATCTATCGCTAATATAAAAATCAGCCATGTAATGCATGGAGACGCGAAATTATTCACAATTGAAGAAAAATGTTGAGCGCCTACAAAATATTTATAGCAAAAGTACGAGACTGCGTGTGATAGGTTGCTATTAAAGTCATGTGTCAATGTTAACTGGTAATAGAATGAGCGTAATTGCTAAACATTTCATACATTACAAGAGATTTTAGTCCCTTAATAGTAGATTTAGTGGGAATATAATAAATATATCAAATCAAATCAAATCAAATCAAAATATTCTTTATTCAAGTAGGCCTAGTTACAAGCACTTTCGAAATGTCAGTTACATGAGAGTGAATGTTTATAGGGTGTAAATAGGTATAGGGGATGTCATTGGAGATGAAGACATACCGGAACTGGGTTCATATCCTAACACATTTGCGGATACCCCCGGAGATGGAGAGAGACATCGGCAGTGGCACTGTCCATAGCTTCACATTCTCCTATCACATTTGCGGATACCCCCGGAGAGGGAGAGGCACCGGCTGTGGCGCTATCCACAGCTTCACATTCTCCTAACATATTTGCGGCTACCCCCGGAGAGGGAGGGGTACCGGCTGTGGCGCTATCCACAGCTTCGCGGGCAGCGTCATGGGTCTGTAACGGCTCCATGACGCCTCACCCCCGCTCCTCCAGGCTACATGTATTGACGCGGGGTTTTAGCAGCCACATGTAGCCCTTCATAGGAAAGACTTAATATAAGTCTCTGGAATAACGTTGTAGGATTTTTCTCAAAGAGAACATCATCCACATCAACCACGTCATCCAGTGCGGGGTACATCATGAGACTATAGAGTGTGATATGAATGAATGAGAATTAAAATTCGATATGCTATTAATCAATATTCTCAAGAAACAGCAAACAGCAGATTTGTGACTTTGCTGTTTGTAAATCTGTAGGCGCTTATATATTTTTTTCAATTGTGAATAATTTCGCGTCTCCGTGCATTACATAGCTGATTTTTATTTTGGCAATAGATCATGAGGTGGACAATAACTTATATATAAAATTTTGCACGATAACGATGAATATAAAAAAATAATAAATAAAAACTAAAATTGAAGTTTATGTCAATATCTTGTTTCCTAATTACAATTCAGATCTGTAGTAAAGCTTGAATAACTCATAATTGTACGTGTTAAAATACAGTTACTAAAAGTTGCTTTCAATTTTGGATTATAATGAAAAAAATGTTTTTTTCCTATTTCCAACACACTCCAATATAGCAACTTTGGATTTTTTTTTCTCGGAAACGGACAACGATGGGCATAGGTCGTCTGTTGCAATTTATGTTATTACAACTTACTGTATCGATATCCGCTATTAGCTAAAAATGTCTCACCCCAAGCGATTCTAAAACACTGTGCATTGCTAATCTAACTGAACAGGCAACTTTCGAACAAATTATTGTTCTATAAAATGAGGAGTATACCAAATACGGATTATATTATCCGATCCGTATAATAAATAATCATTATTTAATTCTTGGTTATAATAAATTGAAATATAATTATTGTTATTCTATCAAAAGTTTATTCTATTAAATTATCAATTATACACATTGAAATTCTATGATTCGTTCTTCTATACAGTGAACTATTTGTTGTTCGAGGAATCATTACACACCCGTGACGTCACACTTGCCTAGCCTTTTTTATGGAGCGTTTTTGGGACAGTCCATAGATGTGATTTTAACATTATTGTATCTCTGTGAGCTTTTATGAGATTAAGGTAGTTTTATCAGCAATGTATCAATTATTGAGAAATCGTTCTATGACATACCACAGAAAAAAAATGTCAACTACCCAATTACTTAGGTTAGGTTCGGACGAATTGATTTGGGAGCTTTATTTCGAAGCGCTCTAACCGGTTACTGCGTGTTCGATACGGGATCAATGACTGCTGTCGGGCCGATAGCGGCGCAACGACAGTCAACTATATGAAAAATTGAATCTAATACCACAGCAAGCAAACCAATCCTGTCTAAGCGAGCCGTTATTGACCCTAGACTCCGCTCACACGGAGGAACCGCTCTCTAACCGGTAAATGGATTTCGCTCCCTGTTTTGCGCTCTGAGAATTAACCGGTTAGAGCGATGTTCTTGCGAGCGTAACCTTTATTATGGGTTCGGCTCTCAGAGTTGTGGCTCTTACCAGTTAAATGTGGCTCTTTGTGTGTGAAGCAATTTTAATACTAGACATAAAAACATTGCCATTAGAAAGTTCCGCGTTCGTAAAGTAGCCAAATCATTCGTAGGCCAATGTATACGAGTTCATCTATATCAGAGGTTCTCAAAATTATTTTGTCTACTGCCTACTTAAAAACTAAATTGTTTTTCAGCGCCCCCTATTTTGTTTTACCTAAAAACCACTATAACTTTAAATTAATTGAATTATAGTGTGCTATATGATAACCCGCGAGCACCAGCCTAAGGTGCTCGCGGGTTATCATCGAAACTTTTCTATACTAATATTATAAATGCAAAAGAGTGTTTGGGTTTTTTATTTGTTTGTTTGAGTCTTTTTTGAAATTTCGAAACGGAGCGACTAATTGACCTGTTTTTTGGGATAGGCATAGAAGAAAGGCCGGAGAGTGATATAGGCTACTTTTCATCCCGAAACAATTAAATCTCTATATATCTAGGTATATGCACGGGCGAATCCGTGGCAAAGTTACTAGTATTAAATATGTTTAGTTTTCATTTATACAATCAAACAGGATAGAAATATGATATGAACAAACTAAATAATGGATGTTGCGCAGTAAGTTTGAATTTCAGACTTTTCAACTATTAAGTCGATGTAATATAACACCACCAATTTTTTCTTCCCCTTACCGCCCCCCTCTAGGCCTCCAGCGCCGACATGGGGGCGTTATCGCCCAATTTGAGAACGACTGATCTATACTATTATAAAGTTGTAAAAAAATGTCTGGACATTGAATAAATTATCAAAAAAATTGTTGTAACGGATTATTTGGAGGTCACTGAAACGAAAAATATTTATTTGGATTTTTTGTATGTTTGTATGTGGCGTTGCGACTTCATAGCGCTAAATCGGCTAAACGGATTTCAACTATTTTTGGTACACGGGTAGCTGGATATGTCCAGATGGTTATGGGATACTCCTTAACCGACTACGATGAAGAAAAAAAAGGGGTTATGACTTTTTCTTCTCCTTGAACGGAGTTGCGAGCGCCTGCTAGTTTTTATCATAAGTTACGAGATGTACTTATAAAATTATATTTATAAAATTTACTCCAGATATATGTATACATATAAGATATATATTTTCACTTGAGCTCCCATTAACAAGTCGCACAGTATGCTATCCTGCACAACCGACCCGCTGGCTCCACAGAAAACCAGCGCCGTTGACAGTGGTATACCAAACCAAGCCGACGGCATTGCTGAGTGGAGACCATTTTAGGTTCACATCTCTCGTTTACATTGTATTGTCTATTTTGTCATGTTAAATTTGTTATAATGTGTTATCCTGAATAAAGCTTTATTCTATTCTATTCTATTCTAGATGATGCTTTAAAATAACCTTTTTCAGCTCTCAAAATGTACTTAAGACAGTCTCTAACGGCAAAGGCATATTATAGGTTAGAGGACTATTTAACAGACAAAAATGCATGGCCCAAAACAGAAACCAAATAATTTACTTTTACTGAGACACAGTTCTTATAAGATGGTATATCAAATGTACGTAAGTTGTTTAAAAAAAATATATTTTTATTTTGATAAGTTTTGATATGTTTTCTTGGAGAATTACGCATTGATATACCTAAAAACATATATTTAGGATAAGCTAAGTACAGATATTGTAATAGATAAGAGATAACAGTTATTTAGAAAAAAATACTGACTGTTGAATTTGTTTCGGCTTTCTTCTCCTCAGTGGTCTCCTCTTGGGAAACGCCGTAGAGTCAGACTTGTAAAAGTGCCCTTGCGGCCTACTTACAGAATAAAGATCATTATTTCAAGCTGCGGCTGTATAGATTAGTTTTTTTTTAAGTAAGTAAGTAAGTAAGTATTTTTATTTTAATCAAAAAGTACTATTTACTGTTCAAGAATTCTTTTTGTAGCTATTTAAAGACTTTCAAATTTTGTAAATTGTAATATTTGACTCTTCCCACTCAAATGGTTGCCGACCCCTGGTATAGTGTATTATCACCTTCATCATTATCACCAGAGATCGTAAATTGGTAGCATTTTTGATGCACCGATCATGGTATTGCGCTATACTCGTGGAAAATATCCATTTAACGATTAAACACAAAACGGGCGCCTACCAGTTGTTCCTTTAAAATAAACACACGTTTTCAAAAAACTGGACCGTAAAATGTTACGAGCACTAATGAATGTTATTTGTGCTCGTACTCATTTATTTATAAAATGTTAACATTTTACACGACAATTCATTAATCTATTAAGTTATTATTAAAATACAAATAGAAAATTATTATGATATATTAACGGGTCCATATTGGGTTGAATAAAATTTCGTGGTTTTGTCAGAATTGTCATTGCGCATAATTTTTACTAATCTTATTTTTTTCCAAACATCTTTTTTTAACCATAAACTGATGCGCATAAAACTGTTTAATCATAATTTGCAATGGTCATAAATTGGTTGCGCAGAAAACATTTTAAGCTGACTGTATATACGCATAAACTGATTGCGCATAAAACATTCTAAACATAAGTATGAGTCGCCTTAATAGTTTTGTGCATAATGATCTGTTAGCATTATTCGACAACCATTTATGAAGCCTATGTTTTTGTTGATAGTAAATTGCCACATTCACAACATTGCTATTATAAAACTGACTGATGATTAGAGTAGTTGTTAAAAATACTTACTGAATATTTTTTCGTTTCTCTTATTTAAGAACCCTCACTATCGCAAGTCCGTTGTTGTCCGTTGTGTTCGTGAGGGTCGCAGTTCAACCTAACACTCCTCCTCGCTTCGCTCGTCGTCGTACCTAACCTAAACCAAGTTGGACCTGCCTTAGCACTAGATTAATGGGTTAGGTTGGGTAGAAGTCATAGTTCTAACCTAACCTACCCTACTTTTCTGACAGCGATTCGGTTCTCTGCGAGGTCATAGTTCTAACCTAACCTACTTTTCTGACAGCGATTCAGAATAATAAACTAAAAGTATCTAATTTGTCTTTTTTTTTCAAGAAACCCAATATTTGTTGTCATAATTTGTGGATTATGAGTGTTAGAATAAAAAATAATTATAATCCTTAATGTAATGGCTTGATAAAAGTATGACAATTGAGAATTATTACTAAATAAAATTATAATCATCAATAACATTACTAGAAAAAATTATGACATTCGACTTTATAGTTAAAGCAATTATAATACACAAAACATATGACTACAAACAATTGTGACATACCATAAATTATGCCAAAAACTAATTATGACCGTCAACTTTATGGTTAAACAGTTATGACAATCGAAATTATGACAAAAGTTGTTATTCGACTAGATGGGCACCCTATAATAACCTACAATTATTATATTCGTTTGATATTATGTAAATTCAAATTTAATTACAATACTTTATATTTATTTAACTTAAAATGGGACTAAAATAAATAACAAATAACAATAAATAAATTAAAAACTAAAATAAGTCCCCCAGGTCGTGACCCGAGGGAAGGGTACCCATAACGCTGGCTGCGTTCCCTTTGAGCGAGGAACAAGCCAGCCCTATGGTCCCCGGTGGCGCTTTTGAGCTTTTTGCTCAGAGCGCGCACAAGTTGGTGGGCGTCAGAGCTCCACGGGCCGAGGGTCTCTACCGCAAACGCCACAAATATATGCCTGTCAGTGAGGCCTTTATATATGCGGGGCTTGGAAGCCACAGCCGCCGCAGCCGCCCCACCTGCTCTCAACGAAGTTGTCCCCAAATGGGACAGTGCGAGGGTGTCCACGCACGTTTATGATTCAGTAGGAAAACATTATACGATATTATATTAAAAATTTAAATTACTTTCAATAAATTATCATAGTTGTAAAATTCATCCATATTGTAAAAAGTTTAGGTTGTTAGCCATTTTTTTAATTCATTAATTTTGTTTCAGGAGTTCCCGATGGAAGACGTGTTGAGCGCTTACTACCTGATGACTGAGTGGCGGCCAGAGCTCGTCGATGAGCTGCTGGCGATGCTCACCGCGGAGAACGTGCGCGTCGGCATCGTGGCCAAGTGAGTACCCAGTATGTAAGCATCATAAATCTAGAGATCATGAACTGAAGAAGTTATAATGATATTGGAAGATCTGAGGAATTTAATTGTGCCATAAAGTTGATGATTTTTATTTTCTGTCCTTCACACTTTGTCGTCTAATAACTTTTTTTTTTACTTCCTTTATAAACGAAAATAATACGCATACGTTAGAGATTTGAAAAATACAAACACTTTTGTGCTGTCACATTATGAAAAAAGATAGGCAAGCAAGATTGTGATTTTTTGGCAAATGCCAAAAAAAATAATTAAATAAACACCGTGGTCAGAACGAGTGTTAATTGGCCCAAAATATGTTGCAAGCGACCCTACCTACCCACCCTACTCTTTTGGCAGACGATCTGCCATACACCCTGTATACATATACATTTTGTATGAAAGCCATATTATTATTTTATTGTATTATTTTGTTATACTATTTGCATACGTGTTAGAAAAACATAATAAATTATTTAAAAAAAACTAAAATTGTTTAAAAATTAACTAATACTATTTCGTATTATTGCCGACAGAAGTGTTGCTATTTATGGATCAGAACTTACAATTAGGGAGTATGTTTTAACACTACTCCAACGCCATCTACATTTTGGAAGTAGAAATACAGTAACAAATACCAAAAATCATAATATATATAAAAATTAAAATAAAATGATAGTATAGATTTTTTTTAACATTTTGTACTGATATATGTATATCGGATAGATATCGGATATATTATATCCATTGATATATATCCTCGAACCCTGCCGGAAGCTAATCATAATATGTGTTAAAATTTATTTTGTTTATCAGAGTGTTCGGCGACAAGTGTACGCAAGTTGAACCGTGGTACGGCACGAAGTATTTGCAGGAGGACATTGACCCGGCAAAGATTAAGGTAACTACTTATTAAAACTGACACAGTAGTTTATTAACTGGCCCAGGAATAGTGATGATGAAAATTTCAATAATTAGTCCGTTCAAGGACCATTAAAACAAGAGGACTGACAATTGCCATACTTTGGGTCGTGTTCCGACCGCAGGGAGATATTCTGGCATAAACTAGATGGCGCTTAAAAACAGAACATTTAACGATTTTACAATTTAATAAAGAAACATAGTATAGTAACAATTAGTTCGAAAATAGCTAATAATAAATAAATCGTAACATTTAAATACTGTGTCAGGCTTGCAAAGTTAAATAATTGTAAAAAAAATCTTATACATAGATGGCGTTGTACATAGCGGTGAACGGCTTTTTGTATCGAGATGGTCAGTCCTCGTGTTTCAATGGTCCTTGGTCCGTCATATAGATTAATGAAAAATATTCGACGACACATTTGGCTCAGTGGGTAGCACAACGCTCTACGAAGCTGGCGGTCCCGGGTTCGAATCCCGGCCAGGAGAAGTTATCTATATATTATGTATATCGTCGCCTAGTACCCATAGTACAAGCTTTGCTTAGTTTGGGACTAGGTCGATTTGTGTAAGACTGTCCCTGATATCTATATATTTATTTTATATTGGACACGTAGGGTAAATCGTCAATAACTCCGATAACGGTCACCGATCATTTGTTTTTTTTTTCATTATCACTAGTTTTAAATGAAAAATAATTGTTTTTTTTATTTCATAGTATTTCTTACATCCCATATTTTCCTCGCCGTGGTGAGGTGAAAAGTTGTGTGTTTCGCACGGCTGTAAAATTATTTGGCTTCTCGTGCCGTGAAAGCCTCGTTACGCTCAGGAATCTATACTTTAATCTATAGTTTTAGATTCCTTCGCTTGCTCGGCATGCAATTCAAGCTTGCGTAACATGACTATTGTGGACTATAGATGTATTTTGTACGTAGGAATGGAACTCCGTATCGCCCATTCCAGCGTTGCACCTGCCACCTCCCAACGAGTTTATCCCTGCTCGGCTCGAGTTGGAAAAAGGGACCGACCCCACCTGCGACGGTATCGCGCCCTCCATCGTCAGGGTAAGGGCAGTGGTTAGCGTGGGAGAGGACAGCAGCGCCGTGCGCGAGGATAAGGTACCTGCGATGCCATCGCAGCCTTCATCATCACGGTAAGATCAGATTACATCCTCAGCGCAGTTGTTAGCGCGGGAAGTTAAGGAGCGCCGTGCACTTGTAGCAAGCTTGAGATGATAGATGTTACGACCCCCATCATCATGGTAAGGGCAGTGGTTAGCGCGAGAGAGGTCAGCAGCGCCGTGCGCGGGAAAAGGCACCTGCGATGCCATCGCAGCCTCGAACATCAGTGTAAGATCAGATTACATGGTCAGCGCAGTGGTTAGCGCGGGAAGTTAAGGAGCACCGTGCGCTTGTAGCAAGCTTGAGAAGGGCATCAAACCTACCTGCGTCGATATCACACGCCCTCCATAATCAGGGTAAGGGCAGTGGTTAGCGCGGGAACTGTATGACTTTTCTTATGTATGTTTTATTTATTTAATATTTATTACACAAAAGAAAACTTATCATACAAAAGGCGAACTTAATGCCATATATAAGGCATTTTCTATGTGTCTTAAGGCAGAAACAATTAGTAATAAGTAAGTACAAATATTAGCGAAGAAATAATTATTATTAATCGTGCGATTCATCTTCTATATTGAAGTGCTAAAATTAGTTTATCAATATGAAGAAAACAACCCTATTTTTTTTCAAAATTTATAGGGTTAAAAAAAAAACTTAATTGACTCACATTTTGTTGGATTATGTATCGTCATTACTAGAATCAAAAGGGACCATTTATTCTGGAAAAGTCAGCTATTATCAATTATTTCTATATCACCATACTGGCGGTCCGTAAAATGACTGGAGTATTTACAAAACCCGGTTTTTCCAGGACTCCCCGCTGATGCGAGTGTGGTTCAAGCAAGATAACGAGTTCCAGCTGCCGAAGGCTTTCCTTACGTTTGATCTAGTTAGGTAAGTACTTCATACCACGTATCTAACACATTCGAATTGGCATTCCTGACTTAAATAGTCAGTGTAGTTATTCAATCGTTAATCGCTAAGTACAAATATTGTAATAGATATAAGACTTATTTCGAAAAAATGACTGGACTGTTGAGTTTGTTTCGGCTTTCTTCTTCTCAGTGGTCTCCTCTTGGGAAACGCCGTAGAGTCAGACTTTTAAAAGTGCCTTCGCGGCCTACTTACAGAATAAAGATCATTATTTCATTATTCAATAGTGCACGTTGGAAAAATCCACTCTCATGAAAATTCATGATAAAAACCTTTTTCACCTGCAGCTCGGAAAGTTCCGTTTACAGGGCCAAATCTGCGTGGAAAAGTTAGTTTCATTGTGGATTTTAGATTCCTTCGATTATTCTGCTTTTAAGGCACGAGAGGTACATGCATGATTTTTTAAATTGCTTTTCTCAACAAAATATCAAAATACCGTAAAAACGATATCAAAAAGTGAAATTAAAATTGACCAAGAAATACGCATTGTATAGGAATTTTCAACTACTAATTAGACAGCCATTTGACAGAGAGGTCCGACATGTACTGTTACGTCATAGTGCACTCCAGCCATATAAACTCCATATTACATTCTGTTTTGCTAGAAAGAGATAGAATGAAATGTTTGCTGGCCTGTATCTTGGTTATTTTTATATTTATTCGAAAAAATATTTTTGTCTGCTGTTTGTTACATGAATGAGCTTTTAATAAAGCAAAAATAAAAATTCATGCATATTCCCTATCATGCAGCCGTGCGATACACGACATTTTTCACCTGACTATAGCAAGGAAATTGTGAGATATAAGAAAAAACTATGAAATTATAACAAGCCGATTGTTTTTTCATTTAAAACTAGTGATAATGAACACACGAAACACACTCATCCATACTAATATCATAAATGCGAAAGTGTGTCTGTCGGTCTGTTACCTCTTCACGCTTAAACCGAATTGGATGAAATTTGGTATGGTGGTCGTTTGAGTCCCGGGGAAGGAAATAGGCTACTTTTTATCCCGTAAAAATACCTTTATCCGCGATAAACGAATTTAAGGGCGGACGAAGTCGCGGGCAGAAGCTAGTAACAAAATAAACACATAAAAAATATAAATTCGAACTTCAAATGACTTTTCCACCCTAGCGGATTAAATGAACTTTTCGACGCAGATTCGGTGCTGTTAATGGAACTATACGGATCGAGTGAGGTGAAAATAATTATTGTTGTTTTCAGCCCGCTCGCCTACCAGGACCCCACGAACTGCAACCTCACTTCCATATGGGTGCTCCTCTTCAGAGACAGCCTCCAGCAATTCGCTTATTCTGCGGAGTTAGCTGGCCTACGCTGGAGTATTGGCAACGCTAAATATGGCATCAGCGTAAGTAAAAACAATATTTTAAAAACATCACTTAGGGGAACACTTCAAGCTGAAATTGGACAGGACCGCACATGTCTGTCGCATGCCGGGCGACTTATGGGCTAAAGTAGCCCGCGAGTTGGTTATAGGGTGCAGCGTCGCGGTAGGCCTCGACGAAGATGGTGGGACCAGCTTGTTTCTTTCCAGAAGACAAGGTGGGAGATGGTTCTCTATAGTTTGCCCGTTCATATGCAATAATCTCATATATTATTATTATTAGCCTATTTTAGTGTCCCACTGCTGGGCAAAGGCCTCTCCCTTAAATCTCCACGACTATCAGATGCTACCTCCGGACAGTTGTTAAGAAACGCATCCAGATCGTCCCGCCATCTCCGCCTAGGCCTGCCCCCCGTCTACGTTGTAATAATCTCATATGTTCAAATTTTTATTTGCCGTCATTTTATACTCCATAACGTATCATATGCCATAATAATCATTTGCCATAACTTAATGTGCCATAACGATACGTTTGCCATATATTTATTTTTCCCTATTATCAATTAGTGTCCCAAAATCGTATGCCAGAAAATTTAATGCCATAATAATTATTTGCCATAAAAAAAGGGTCACAAGAAACCTAACGAACCAACCAGTGTTTACGCAGTAGTAAAAGTACAAAGCCATTCCGACCCGCCTGCCAGTCGATGAAGCCCCGCTTCGCAGGGCTTCTCTTTCTGCTCTGAGGGTCGCAACAAACCTTAGGAACCTGCCAGTGTTTACGCATTAGTAAAAGTACATAGCCACTGCGACCCGCCTGCCAGTCGAGGAAACCCCGATTCGCGGGGCTTCTCTTTCTGCTCTGAGGCAAGAAACCAAACGATTCTACCAGTGTTTATGCATTCGTAAATTTTAAGAGGCTTCATCTGCTTTTTCCGTAATCAATGATTATAATTGCATAGGATATTAGGGATTATGATCATTATAGAAAGAA
The DNA here is from genome assembly GCA_905404275.2 of Hedya salicella. Taxonomy (NCBI): domain Eukaryota; kingdom Metazoa; phylum Arthropoda; class Insecta; order Lepidoptera; family Tortricidae; genus Hedya; species Hedya salicella. The sequence goes on along the minus strand of FR990097.1, from coordinate 47,869,389 downwards.
AATATTATGGAAAGTGTTATTAAGTTATTATGGTATCTAATATTAGAGATGTTGAACATTGTGACACTTGAATATTATGGCACTCAAAAAATATTGTATGTGATATTAGAGCAAATGAAATTAGTACAAATGAAATTATGCGGCTTGAATTCTAACATGGCAAGATATAAATTAAATTTAAAATATATATATATATATATATATAAAATGATGGATCTACAGATAACGGTGGACGGTTACGACGACAAGCAACACGTGCTCCTGGAGAAGATCATCGAGCATCTGGTAAACTTCGAGGCGGACCCGAAGCGGTTCGCCATCATGAAGGAGAACCACATCCGCGGCATCAGGAACTTCGAGGCCGAGCAGCCCTACCAGGTGAGACAGACAGACAGACAGATGTAGACTTGAAATGACTTTCCTGCCGCGGTTTGCACTGGAGGTTACAGTATGGGGTTCTTCAAGGGTCTGCAACACGCACGTAATGCCCCTGTCGTTGCAAGCGTTCATAGGCTGCGGTGACTGCTTAACATCAGGCCGGCCGTACGCTTGTTTGCTACCTTAGTAATATAATATAAAAAAAAACTTACAGACTTACAGTGTCAGTTTGTGTAACGACATGGTTTTCAGCTTAGATTTAAACAATGACATGTGGACGGAAGGATGTTTGTATGTGTTAGGTAAGTGTTCTTGCCTTTGAAAAGCGTTTGCAGCTGTATATAATGTTAAACATATTGGTTTCAGCATGCAGTATACCAGCAAGCCCTCTGCTTATCTGACCTGGTGTGGACGAGGTGCCAACTTCTGGATGCGGCAGAAAGTAAGTTTATACGTCTATACATACTTGTAGTTTTGCGAGAACTCCACAGTTTCGATATGACCAAAAAAACAAATTTTTACTACGGCGTACTGACATAATTTCAAAGAAATTTGTTAATTTGGAAGCTGCCTGTCTAGTCTTTGCTACACACGTATTTTCTCATTTTATCGGCTACGCGCGTAGTTACAAAAATGTCGGTCGTTAATGTGTTAAAATATATGTACTGTTTTACAACATTCATCATCAGAGCCCGGAAAATCCATAGCAAAACCAAAGACTGTCGCAATCAAACTAGTGTTAGAAAATTTTTTTTATCGATATCGATATCGATTAGATAATCATTAATTTTTCAACAATCTCTGCGAGAAGACTGTTTCGTTTATAATAAGGATTATCTACTCTTATCACAATAACAAACCCAATAAGATGTCTTGTGCTGCTGTGTGTACTGACGTGGATTTCGAGGAAGAAATTGCATCTGTATCTGTATAATTTACAAACCTATGTGAAATTTTGTATTAATATTATTTTTTTCATTTGGTGGGCCGTTTTTTTCTTATGTTACACAACTATCGATATCGATAAAAAAATGTTTCTAACACTAGTTTGATTGCGAGAGTCTTTTGTTTTGCTATGGATTTTCCGGGCTCTGTCATCATCATATAATTATGATGAAAATAAGTGATGGTGCAATAGCAAGGTTAAGTACATTTAGACATAAAGGACCAAAGCTCTCCACAGCTACCGACTGTGCTGTCCTCGTTCAACGGTTTCCTGCGATCTTGACAATATCATCGGTCCAACAATTCAGGGACTTACACCCCACATGTACCTATGTATGTCTTTAAAACTTTATCTCTCCGTCTAGCCATTACCCCGGAGATGCTGAATGACTTCACGTCGCGTTTCATCCGCAAAGTCCACGTAGAGGGGCTCATGTTCGGTAATCTGACGCGTGAGAAGGCCCTCAAAATAGCTGACATCGTCGAGGGCAAGTGAGTTCCGTCACCCATTTACTCATTTATTATGTGCACTCTATCCGTCCATTTACTCACCAATCCACCCAACCATCTACTCACTAATCCACCCAACCATTTACTCACCAATCCATCCATCCATATATCCATCTACTCATCAATGTATTCATCCATCTATCCATCTACTCACCAATCCATCCATCCATCTACTCATCAATTTGTCCATGTACTCACCAATCCATACATACATCTGCTCACCAATCTATCCATCCACCAATCCATACTTCCTATCCATCTACTCATCAATCCATCTATACATCTACTCACCAATCTATCCATCCATTTATCCATCTACTCATCAATCTATCTATACGTCTACTCACCAATCCATCCATCCATCTAACCAACTACTCAACAATCCGTCCATCTACTTTTGTTTGCTAGTCCTTGCCAAGTAGTTACTCTCTTTAGGGAGGATTTACTTATATATATCCATAAATCCATTAAACCTGATTTATCCGCAGTTAAGTCCAATTTTTAACCGACTACCGCAAAGCCAAAAGGCAAGTTATATTGAATTTATTTTCAGAATACCAAAAGACGCGTCGCCGCTGTTGGCGCAGCAACTTCTTTTGTACAGAGAAGTTGAAATAGAAAAGGGTATGTACTCGCATTTACTAAAAGGCAAATTGACAACCTTTTTCCGTGGCATGTGTATGAACCTCTCAATAAAAAAACATTGTTGAAAAAACTACTTCAAACACATAAAAGTCCCCGAGATACAGCAATGTTAAAATCACATTTTTGGACTTTCCCAAAAAACGCTTCATAATAAAGCCGAATAGCTTAGTGGCGTCACACGGAAGTATCTTGTATGGGAAAATTAAGAACTTTGTTCTGCATCTATGTATGTTAAAACTTGTGTTTATCGTAACGGTTTCTCAACAAACGTTACCAATTTATTGGGTTATTCAACGGTTTTATTCGTTATTAATATTTTCATACTTTAATAAAAGACCGGCCAAGTGCGAGTCGGACTCGCGCACCGCGGGTTCCGTACAAACTTTCACTTACCCTAACATTATTACCCGGTTCCCGTTAAGTTAAGTTCGCACCTGTTATCTATGGCGTTGTATACAAATGAGGTGCAAACTTAACGCAACCGGATTGTTCAAAACTGATTTTTGAAAATTATATAAAATATATATTTATTTTATTCTGTTTTTAGTATTTGTTATTATGGCGGCAACAGAAATACATCACCTGTGCAACAGAAATAAATTTTCAACTATCTAGCTATCACGGCTAATGATATACAGCCTGGTGACAGATGGACAGACAGACAGACGGACTGACTCTTAGTATAGTACGCCTCTTCCCAGGTGATTTTTTCGCTTAGTGCCCTAATCTTTCAAACAAAGGCCATTGTCTCTATTATCGCATAGCCGCTAGCTACCGAGTTAGCACGTGCCACTACAACATTCATATTGAAAAACAAACGGTACCGACATAGTATTAACGTATAAAAGGTAAAATAATATGAGTGCCGTATTGCTTCGGGGCGGTCTATCGTCCTACACTACCAAAACGTAATATCTAGAATATCAGTGACATTAAATTTGAACCTTAATACTATGACGATACAGTTTGTTTTTCAATATGAATGTTGTAGTGGCACGTGCTAACTCGGTAGCTAGCGGCTATGCGATAATAGAGACAATGGCCTTTGTTTGAAAGATTAGGGCTCGAAGCGAAAAAATCACCTGGGAAGAGACGAACTATAATAGGGTCCTGAGGGGTTAAACCAAAACTCGAAATTCGAAGTTTGCAACGTGCCGTCCCTCTCGCTCTTATGTTAAGTTGTATTTAAGTGAGTGGGATGGGCCGGAGTAGCCCCTCTGTTTTACCCTTTGGGTACGGAAGCCTAAGAAATATCTCAACTATGAATGTTTCAACAGGAGCACACTACCTTCGCGAGCGGGAGAACGCAGTGCATAAATCGTCGTGCGCGTCTCTGTATTACGCGTGCGGCGTGCGCGCCACGCGCCTGAACGTCGTGCTGGAGTTACTGGCGCAGACGCTGTCGGAACCTTGCTTCAATATATTGAGGACCAAGGTATACACCCTTTCAACCATCCTTATTTCCTTACTATATTATAAACGTGAAAGTATGTATGCACGTTCCACTTAATATCAAAAACTACTGGACGAATTTTTATGAAACCTTCCAGTCATCTTATATATCAGAATAGGACATAGGCTATAATGTATGTCAAATTTCATCCCTTGTAGGGACGAAAAAGGGGATGTAAATTTGTATGGACAGTAAATAGTTTTTTACGGACAGGAACTTGATCTTCGTAATATGCTTCACATTTAAATTAGTAACATATCGAGTTTTGGGGAAAGACATAAGCTACTGTTTATGCCGGAAAAATACCTTTTTCTGCGATAAACGAATCTAAGGCGGACGAAGTCGCGGGCGGCCGCTAGTATATCATATGCCTCAACCCATTCACCCACCCGTCAATTCATACATTCACCAATTCAACCATAGATTAATTCATCTATCCATCAATCCACCCATCTATTATCGCTGCACTTACCCTACTTATGTAGTGACACTTATTTTTAACCCCCGACAAAAAAGAGGGGTGTTATAAGTTGAACGTGTCTGTGACTCTGTGCATCTGTGTATCGCCCGTACGAATGGACCGATTTGCGTGCGGTTTTTTTGTGTCATAGATAATTTTATCCCGAGTGTTCATAGCTTTGTTTGATGGATATCGGACCACTCATCTCCAAGATATTCCGCTTTTATTGGAATAAGTTGGCGGTTTTTATTTTTCGTTAATTTTTTTTATTTATTAGATAATTTAACTGACAAACTAATTACAATAATATATTTTTTACCCAAGAAACTACCCTATTACTCGTGTTGATCATAAGATCGTTTATACCTGCTGAACTTGCAAAGTCGCAAAGTTTTTTTCATTATTTTGTCGTATTTGAATGAAAATTAACGGTATGTTCAATTCATACCCTGTATCTTTAGAATTTATGATGCGTTTAATTCACTTAATCATCGCTTTTGGCTTTATTTTCTTACAAAACAAGATATAGAAATGAATTCATTTTTGGAGCTTTAGTTGTGGCAATATCAAACAATTTTGCATTGTGCCAGCGTAACTACCGAAAACGTAATTAATGTATTATAAATAAATATTACTGGACATTTTTACACAAATCGAACTAGTCCCATGGTAAGCTTAATAAGGCTTGTGTTATGGGTACTAGAGGACGATATATTTAATAGATATTATTTACTTACGAGTATATACATAGAAAATATCCAAGACTCAGGATCAAATATTTATGCTCATATCACAAATATTTGCCCTTACCGGCATTTGAACCCAGGACATCCAGCTTCGCAGGCAACGTTACTCCCGCTGAGCCAAACCGGTCCTCAAAATAGATAATTTTAGAAAGATAGATTTAAAAACGTATTTCTCCCCATAGGCGCAATGACCTCGTGTTGACTTTACTTTATATGAATTCCTCAGGAGCAACTAGGCTACATCGTGTTCAGCGGCGTGCGGCGCTCCAACGGCGTCCAAGGCCTCCGCGTCATCGTGCAGAGTGACCGCCACCCCGCGTACCTGGAGCAGAGGATCGAGGCCTTCCTGAAGGGAGCACAGGTACATATGTACTTTTATACCTCACTAGCTCGCAAAAGTACAGTCCCAAATTTGCGTAGAAAAGTTCTTTCTTCCATTACAATGCTGATTTGGGCACAAATCTTAGTGCCTTTAGCGTACGCGGATGCCAATAGGTATTAAAATAACATTGAAATGGAATTAAAAAGGTACACAATGATTCGCGTTGTAAAGCTTTAAAAAAAAGCCCAACTTCTAGCCATTCAAATTCTTAAAGCGTAATTGTGTCTTATATGGTATATTGCATATAGTTCTTTCAAATTTACCATGACAACGATGTATAGAAAGTTGATTGAAAATATATTGACGACCGGTTTGGCTCAGTGGGAGTAACGTTGCCTGCGAAGCTGAGGTCCTGGGTTCAAATCCCGGTAAGGGCAAATATTTGTGTGACGAGCATAAATATTTGTTCCTGAGTCTTGGATGTTTTTCTATGTATATAAGTAATATATCTATTAAATATATCGTCGTCTAGTACCCATAACACAAGCCTTATTGAGCTTACAATGGGACTAGAGCGATTTGTGTAAATTGTCCAGTAATATTTATTATTATTATTTTTTTTTTATAATATTTCCCGCAGGAATATCTAGAAACGATGACAGAAGAGGAATTTCTGAAACACCGGGCGGCGCTGGCGGCGCATCGGCTCGAGAAGCCCAAACGGATGTCCACAAAGGCTTCGCAAGTGTGGAGCGAGATCTGCTCACAGGTATTTTTTATTTATTTATTTAAATTACGTAAACACACAAAATATTTACTAGTATGCGTTACAGAAACCTGTTAGAGGTTTATACGTGACGCGAATGTTTCGCACCGCTCACAACATTATATAATACATACACGGATCGATAACTACTAGTATTATAATATTTTTTGCTTCAGCAATTCTATCAGAAAGTTTGGCCAATCTGATCAGGTTGGTTTGTTTGTTTTTAATTATTCGTAAAGACTATGTAGCTGGCAAGTTTATTTTTCAGTGTCATAGAAATTTGTATGTGATAATGTGGCTTTCTTTTAACCCTAGGGGCTAAATGTACTGTTTTAGTTTCACTTCGCGAAGCTAATATGATGTACTTTTTGAGCAGGCGAAGTGAAAATAACATTGTATGTCATTGCATTACATTTGTATTGTTTCAGGTGTATAACTTCGACCGACCAAGAGTCGAAGTGGATGTTCTCAACACGGTGTCTAAGGAAGAGCTCATACAGTTCTATAAGGTAAGGCAAACGTGAATAGCCATCTTCTAGGGAAAACGCGATCAACAACATCTTGTACCTTGTCTTCACTTTGAATCGCTGAATGTAAAGGTTTGTTACTTTTCAACCTTAGCACTATCATACGTAGATCACATCGAAATGAATAAAAATAAAGGTATGTCCACATTTATACAAATTAAATCAGTATTTGTAGTGATTCTGTTTATTTATTGAAGAACAGCGCCATCTCTCTCGTTATCCTAATACTACCTGAAGAAGCAATGGGCCAAAGACGTAGCGTGACACACATGTCTTGGAATGTAGCTTAAGAGCTTAGCATTTAAAAAATAAAAATACAGAGGGCGTTACTAGTGCTAACTAGATTGTGCTAAAAAATTTCAAGCCCCGTACGTAAAGTTGCGATAGATCAGAGCAATTCTGCGTTAAAAAAGAGCTCGCAGGTTCAAATCCTGCTTGCAATTTAGTAGGTCTGTCAAATTACTGTGCACCTTAGGGGCTATTCATAAATTACGTCATTTCAAAATGGGGGGGTCAGGACATCGGATGATAGTAGCATGGCGAAGGAGGGGTGGGGGGTCATTCCCAAGATAACATCATCTTTCGCATCTTTAAAAAGTGCTTCAATGAGTAAAAAAAGGAATTAAATTGGTGTTTGTATAAACTGTTTCTAAAAACGCATTATTTGGCAATGACATCACTTTATTTGGTGGAGGGGAGGGTGATTTGAATTATGATGGTTGGATGATTTTAGGAGGGGGGGGGGGGGGGGGGGGGGTCAAAAATGTATTAAAAGAATGATGTCACATACCTGACATTCTTGTGAAATGCTACAAATTACCTTTCTTCTAGAAACACATAAGCGAGGCATCAGCCGACCGACAGAAGCTCTCAGTTTACATCGTCTCGACGGCAGAGGGCGGCGCTGGCAAGGAGAAAGGAGACGGCGCAGAGGCCAAATCAGACACTAAGGAGGATCCACAGAAACGAGTAAGTCATCAGAGCTCGAGATATGGATGTTGCCTAATCTCAACATTTGTTAAAGTTATGTAAGATTCTGATAATACAAGCAAAATAAGGTTTCAGTACGATTACTTTGAGTTTACCATAAGTCATAAGTCATTTATTCAGGAACAATATAAATTGTGTTTGAAAAATAATTATACAGCTATTTTACCTAGTTCAGATCAACATCATACCAGTTATACAATAATAAACATTTAAACCTAAAAAAACCTTAACCAAGGGAGACCATCAAAATATGTCCATTCAATTGAATTTAAAATTTAATACCTACATAAATCGAATAATTAAATTGTTATTTCATACTACTTTTAAATGTCAATCATCAGTTTAATAAACATATTACTAATAATAATCTGACATCTTTAATAAGTCACACAAGTACAATAAAATAACATTAGATTTAATCATTTCATTGAGAGAGTTCATCCACAGAGTAAAAACACTTCTCTAACAAAAACGCTTTAAGCTTGCGTTTAATAGTGACTTCAGTTCAACAGGCAGCTTATTGAAGAGAACTATTTCCTGATAACTAGCCGATTGTTTAACCACTTTATGTTTGGGTTTTATTGTCTGTGGTAAATCCTTCCTTCTTGTGGCCAGCCGTAATTCCCTTTCTTCACGTGTCTGGATATCGCTTAAATGTTTGATAAAATCAGTGAGCAGCACAAGAATGTAAAGGCTTGGTACAGTGAGAATGACGAATTCGATAAAATAATTTTTACATGATGTTTGTTGGGGCACTCTGGCCTATCTATATCTCTTTTTTGAGCTATACAAGCCGTTTGTACATTTTACTTGTAACTAATCACTGACATATGCTTTTATTCTATTGGATATCCGATTTTAACACTAATGTAAAAGAGTTTATATTACTTCCACACTGTCTAAACGTCGTTTGTTTGTAATAGAAACTCTTTTGTATTCGTTTTAAAGTCGAATATCCAATGGAATAAAAGCATATGTCAGTGGTTAACTCAAAGTAATCGCACTATGGTACTACGTTAAAATATATTAGTGAGTAAGGATCAATTAAATTTAAATTTAAATGTAGGTAAATTAGATATTGATAGATACAGATCCCGGCAAACTTCTTGAACAATAAAGGTTCCTTTTTTACCTTTGCACGTAAATCAGTTACTGCGCAGTCAAGGTTTTGCTCAAGATGTTTGCCGGCAACTGTAATGGTGGTTGGGTAAGTAAACGTGGATAAGTGTTACACAGTGGATAAAATAACAAAAACCGAGTGTATATATTCGCCAACAAACTGCCTTGCAGTTTGACGAATTTTTTTTATGCATAAACGCTGTGTACATTATATGTTAATAATAAAAAAAAAAAAAATTCAAGTAAAATTGTATGAATATTTTTTTATCGGTTTTCTCAACAAAATATGTATGAAAATATCGTAAAAACGATTTCTAAATGTGAAATGAAAATCGGCCAAGAAATACGCATGATATAGGTATATTAAACTACTAATTAGACAGCGATTTGACAGAGGACCGACGTGTACTGTTACGTCATAGCAGAGATGGGCATTCAAGAATAAATCATCATTCAAGCTAACGCGCCGCAAGAATAAATCAGCGCGCCGTCATTCAAGAATAGCTTATTCTGACTAACCTGTTTAAGAATAATTCACAGCAGAAAAAATTTAGTGAGACTAATTTAGTCGTCATTCAAATAAATCAATTTATGATTGATTATTTTGAATAAAATTGTTTGATTTTATGATTTTTTGTAAAAGTTATAGTATCGTTATGTTAAGTCTGTTAAATTTATGAGTTATGTCTTATATACCGTTTTATATTACGCTTGTAAAAGCCATTTTTTTTCGTTTTTATTTATACTTATGTGTAATATTATATGTATGTAATATTTATTTACCCCGGGAGCAATAAGATAGGGTACCACCAAATGGTCCTGATGATGGACCCTGGAGGTACCTAACGGAACTCAGGACTGGATCAACATAGACCAATGCGCTTTTGCTTAATAGACTTAGTATGAGGAGCATTTATATAGGGTACCACCAAATGGTCCTGATGATGGACCCTAGGGGTATCTAACGGAACTCAGGACTGGATCAACATAGACGAATGCTTTTTAGTTTAGTGGACTTAGAATGAGGAGCATTTAGATAGGGTACCACCAAATCTTCCTGATGATGGACCTTGGGAGTACCTAACGGAACTCAGGACTGGATCAACATAGACGAATGCTCTTTAGCTTAATGGACTTAGTATGAGGAGCATTTAAATAGGGTACCACCAAATGGTCCTGATGATGGACCCTGGGGGTACCTAACGGAACTCAGGACTGGATCAACATAGACGAATGCTTTTTAGCTTTATGGACTTAGTATGAGGAGCATTTAGATAAGGTACCACCAAATGGTCCTGATGATGGACCCTGGGGGTACCTAACGGAACTCAGGACTGGATCAACATAGACGAATGCTTTTTAGTTTAGTGGACTTAGAATGAGGAGCATTTAGATAGGGTACCACCAAATCTTCCTGATGATGGACCTTGGGAGTACCTAACGGAACTCAGGACTGGATCAACATAGACGAATGCTCTTTAGCTTAATGGACTTAGTATGAGGAGCATTTAAATAGGGTACCACCAAATGGTCCTGATGATGGACTCTGGGGGTACCTAACGGAACTCAGGATTGTAACAACATACTGGAACTCATTGTAAGTCCATTAAGCTAAAAAAGCACTCGTCTACGTTGATCCAATTCAAAAGCCAAGTTATAAAATATGACATAGCAAAAATCGACTTCCTTTTTTCTTAAAAGTACGAAAAGAATGGCGTCGCGTATCCAACATTCTGGTGGAATGCACCATTATCAATGTTAGGACTAACCATTCTTTCTTGTTCCAGCCGACCCAAATCACTGACCTCGTGGAGTTCAAGTCCAGAAGACGCCTATACGCGCACCCAGTGCCCTTCACCAACATACCAAGAAAAGGAGCCCAGTGTAAGCTTTGAGACCTACATTAGTAAGGCTTAGAGCAAACCATCGGAGATGGCTAAGGATGCGACACAATTCGAAAAAAAAATAGGGTTGTCCCAAAAAAACGCCCTGGTTTTTAATCTGTTTTTCCTTTTAAAATAGGCAATTATAATCCGCTATGTACGCTATTTAATGGTTTCAAAACGTATGAGGAGTGTCTCTTAAAAAGGGCTTATTTCTTTACTAGAAGGCGTCCGCAACTTCGTTCGCGGAGGAGAAAAAGTCATAGCCTCTGGTTTTTTCTTCAGCGTAGTCGGGTAAAAAGCATCCTATGACCTGGATACCAAGCTACCCGTGTACCAAAAATAGTTAAAATCCGTTTAGCCGATTTGGCGTAATGAAGCCGCAACGACACATACAAAAAAATCTAAAAAAAAAATTTTTTCGCTCAGTGACCTGCAAATAGTCCGTTACAATAGTTATTTTGAAAATATCTTCAATGTACAGACATTTTATTTTTACAACTTTATAATAGTATAGACGAAAGCCGTAGCAATATAAGCCCTTTTGAAAAGACACTTCTAATTTTTTTTATTGTTTTAAGGACCTTTATACAAATGTACATATCGGCACTGTAATTGCCAAAACCATGTCACTAAAAATGTGTGAAATGGAAACAACACAGCTAAATACTAAAGCTACCTACTCGTACTACTTATTGAAAAACAAAAACCGGCCAAGTGCTTGTCGGACTCGCGCACCGAGGGTTCCGTAGAAAATTCACGCTACAAACGGCCGTATATATGAAAATCCAGTTTTAGCAGAGCCCTACTCCTAAGCAAAATGTACGTGGTGTCCGATCATTTTATATTGGTTACTGACATAGACCGGCGTACAATTATATTGTTTTCAGTATTTGTTGTTATAGCGGCAACAGAAATAAGTACATTATCTGTGAAAATTTCAACTGTCTAGCTATCACGGTTCATGAGATACAGCATGGTGACAGACGGACAGACGGACAGCGGAGTCTTAGTTATAGGGTCCTGTTTTACCCTTTGGATACGGATCCCTAAAAAAAATCGTACACCATATGTGCATTGTCTGATATTGGCTTGGCGAGAACGTGCATAAAAGCCGCCATATCATATGGGTTTAGATTGGCTGACGTCATCGGTCTTCCTCTGGAGACACTCCTCATATACTTGTCAAAATAACAGTTTATTAAAACGCACTTCGCGAATTCACCGATTTATAATGGGGTATTTGATGCCAGTTCAGTTCAGTTTTTAAGTATAATGGCTTTTGTCCATTGGGACAATGTTGCCAGCGTCAACGTTTAAAAACCGAGCGGTTTTATATTAAAAATAATAAACAATGAGTTGATCCACACAGATTCATGTCGCCCGTTCAAGATGGCCGACAAGAATCCTGATGACAGTCCAAATCGGCTTCATTTTTCGAAGTGTCAAAACGCTTCATCAATATGATGTGTGTAGAAAAATACAGACTCGTGACGTCACAGTCAAACTGCTCGCCCTTTTCAGTTTTCGTAAAATTAAAAATACTTTAAAGTGCAGTTTTATTACTGTCAAATTCCCTGTTGGTACATACTAAAACACAAGCGTGAGTTTATGAAGATAACGATTTTTATTATGAAGTTCATTATCGTAACACACTCGTTTTGTGTTTTAATGCCTATCATTACTTAGCTGTTGTATAAATGTAAGATATAAAAGCGATTGAGTCCCGTTTCTATAATGTTTCAAATTCGTGAAAGTTTGAATTAATGTTTAATGATTGTTGAACTTTTTGCAAAAAGTTCTTAAGCTGCTACGCAAGACAGTATTAGCACAAATATCATGTAAATGTATTTTTGGTTTCAATGTGCAATAATAGTTACTTGTGCTTGAAAGCAGAGTAAGCGAGGGAATACAAAAACAGACCGCGATAAGTTCCTGAGCGTAGCGAGGTTTTCAACGCACGGCACGAGACTTATATTTTTGTGAAAAAAAAATTCTATACATGATGATCTTGGTCATATTGAAAACGTTTTATATGATATACGACGTTTTATAACCACTGCGTAGCACGATAAGATTTTCGTTTTGATAGCGAAACATGACGAGCATATTAGGTTATTTAGAATATTTAAGTGAATTAAAAAAAAATACATCAATTAATTGTATCCCCTAAACTTAGCCCTGGGGGAAAAAATTGCCCAGCCATCAACATAGATGTCACTGAAATGTTACCTAATGGTGACAGATGTCAGTTTGGTTAAAACGTTTTTTTTTTATTGTTCATATGTTTAAAAGCGCCATCTAGTTTTTGCCTGAATATCTCCCGGCGATTGGGGCAAGATTCAAAGTAAATATAGCAGTCAACATAGTTCTTTTGTTCTAATGGTCTGTAATACTGACTAGAGTTACTTAAAGCGTCCGATGCACAATAAATAGGTAATATATTAAATATTCAATGGTTTAGTATTAGAAACACCAAATAAAATAATTCATAATCATGAAATACGCTATTATTACCATGTAATTTACAGAATACCACACATAAGTTATTTCTTTCAGTTAATATCCTTTCATATCGTTTGGAAGTCGCAAACTTCTTAACTGATCAAATTTTACAAGTGACGCAAATCAACTATAACAAAATGGCGCCTGGCCGCCATTTTGTTAAATTTGTCTATTTCGCTTTTTAAATTAAAACGGTTTTTTGTACAAGAGTTTTCCCATTAGGTGCGTTCAGAATCTTAAGAGTCCCCGTTAAGCTCGGTTCTCCATACAAACGTAGTTACGCTCTCATTTTAAAACGACTGGCTAGTTTGCTCTGAAACTTTGTACTTAGAATAAGTTAATGTATATGCAGGCCTGTAATTAGTTTATGTAGCTTCAGATACCATAGTAAAAAAAATACAGCGAATTTAAGTTATTCATACAAAACTTGTTTTTGCTGTATTTCGTGTGTTTTATAAACTGGAGCCACATAAACTAATTACAAGCCTATCTAGTGTGATATATCTATATCACATGTCATGGTATATGCAATGTTTCGATACAATCCAACATGTAGTTTTAAAATGAGAACGAAACTCCGTTTGTATGTGAAGGTGAAATTCGGCGGAGCTTGCTGGGCTCTCTTAAAGCACCAAAACATTTAAAAAAAGTTGAGGTTTGCAACTTCAGCGGATGATATTTAAAATTTGCTCTAAATCGAAAACATTTCTTGTAATATACTAATAAATGGCAAAATTTTAGTAGATTTTAGCCAATTTTGTCAGTAGGCCTAAATAAATTTAAATGTAATCATAAATAAATAAATATTAGTGGACAAATTCACATAAATCGAACTAGTCTATTATAAGAATTTTCTAATGAAATTCACGACGAATACTTTTTCAAGGATTATGTGAATAACAATTGTGTCGCATAATTTATTATTTATGACTGGTAAGACGTTTGATTTTATGTTTTATTTTGCCGCCGTTTTTAGATGGTGTAGCCAGATTGTTGTTTTTGAGTTGTACATTTTATTGAAGTTTACGTTTAAGGATAAAAATAAAATTTGTTAAATCAGTTGTTGTTTTATTAATAACTAGAAGATGCATGCAACTTCGTTCGCGGCGGGGAAAGACATAAGCCTCATTTTTGCTTCGGCGTGGTGGGGTAAAAAGTATGTTATAACCTTCTGTGAATATCCAGCCGATGGCATTACCGTTTTCAGGGTTTGCAATATCGGAGAGTTTTTCAATTCCGGAATGGATTGCGAAATTGTGTCCTAATTCCGGAATTCCAGAACTGCTTCCGGAAATGATGCGTATATATTTTTTATCTTGTTCTGACTGAATGAATGTTACTTATTCTATATAGGTATTCATCATCATCATCATCATTATCATCATCATCATCATCATGATCATCATCATTTCAGCCATAGGACATCCACTGCTGGACACAGGCCTCCTCAATAGATTTCCACATGGGCCGGATGGAAGCGACCCGCATCCAGCAAGTCCCCGCAACCCTAACCAGGTCGTCCGACCCCCTTGTGCCTTCCCACGCTGCGCTTGCCGGTACGCGGTGTTCACTCGAGAACCTTTCTGCCCCAACGGCTATCGTTTCTTTGAACTATGTGCCCTACCAATTGCCACTTCAGTTTGCTTACCCCCTGTTTGCTATGTCGGTATTGAAAATGTTTATTTTTATGACTCATTGTATGAAACGAACACGAACTAATGATCATGACTAACGTCAACGACTAAAATCGGAAATCGAAATCAAATTCTGGCAATGCTAGAATTTTAAATCACAAAAAGGTTTATGAAGATTTCTTAAAAAACATGTATTTTCTGGGAGTTGGAGCAATGTTTTGTAACCATACTGATTGGTACCTACCTATTCATTAGGACAAATGTTTAGAAGCAACAACGTTCGTAGTTCTAAGACACACTGGTTAAATAGTTATTTGTTATTAAAGGGTGCAAAATTGTATTTTACCCGCGAGTGTGGAATTGAAACAAGAGCAAGCGAAAGGAGTCTATAGTTGAATGTTGTTCTAAAATAGAATCCTGAGCGTAGCGAGTGTTTCAACACACGAGAAATAAAATACAACTTTGCGCTTTTCACCTCACTATACGAGGAAAGTGCAACATACACAAAAAACAGCTCATGAAAAATAAGTCCTCATTTCTACACATTATCATCAGGTTAATTAGAATCATCATCAATAGAGAAGTTTTAAGCAAAATTTTGTTGACAATGATGACATTTCTGACGATGCGTTTTGTAATTGCATCGACTCAACTTATGCGTTCAGAATAATATTCAACATCATTATAAAGAAAACAAATGTTTTTTTATGGAATTATAAGGTTTATGACATAAAATCATGAAATGAAGCTATATATCAATTTTTATTTAATTCTTAAAGCATTTAAATAATTGATAGATTCAGGCGTAACTTTGCGGAATTCCATACTAGATCAATGGATTATAGTTCCTTTGCTGTTCCGCGAACTTGTGTCTTGGTTAGATGTGACAATAAATTGTGCTCACATGCGCAAATTTTCATGCAGTTTCTAAAAAAAAAAATCGATGTTCTCGGGCGGACCGTCAACATCTCCTGCATCTCCTGATGATGCCTCGTAGAGAGGCGAATCACGTGTCGAGGATTATACTGTTTTGTGTTGGTTTGTTGTATTTGCATGCGTATATATATATATATTTTTTGAAACTGCATGAAAATATGCGCATGTGAGCACAATTTATTGTCACATCTAACCAAGACACAAGTTCGCGGAACAGCAAAGGAACTATAATCCATTGATCTTAAAGCATTTATTTAATGATAATTAATATATGATAGTTTTAAGTTATGTTATCTGTCAAAAGCTACTTTTAACACGCTCCAAGTTCAAATTACTTTCCCCATCAGTTGATAAAATGCGTTTTTTATTATTGTTTGATTGCAAAATAAATATATCTTGGTCTAAATAGACCATGGTCTTGTTTATTTAGGACATTCATCCTTGGTAAAGCGGGCGAATTTGCGGCTAAATGCTATCCTAAATAAAATAGACAAAAGCTACGTTACTTGCAATTTATTGCCTCCAAAATCTGCCTCTCAATTTTTAGTATTTTATAGGTCACTGTCTGCGCGCGACGTCTGATGGATTGCCGCCATTTTGCCGCTTTTATGACGTCATAAATATCGCGTGTGTGTCTGTCTGCGACAGTGTGGACTAGTTATGGTGTTTACTGCCGAATTGGGGCTTGGGGGAAAGGTTATAAATACAGAGAAACTTCTACACTATTATAAAGTTGTAAAAATTAAATGTCTGTACATTGAAGGTATTTTCAAAAACAAACTTTTATAAGTTTTGATATGTTTCCTAGAAGAACTACGCATTGAGTTTATACTCAAAACATATATATTTAGGTTAGGCTAAGCACGAATATTGTAATAGACATAAGAGTTATTTCGAAAAAATGACTGACTGTTGAGTTTGTTTCGGCTTTCTTCTCTTCAGTGGTCTCCTCTTGGGAAACGCCGTAGAGTCAGACTTGTAAAAGTTCCCTTGCGGCCTACTTACAGAATAAAGATCATTATTTCATTATTTCATAATTGTAACGGACTATTTGAAATTTACTAAACCGAAAAATACTTATTTTAATTGTTTGTATGTTTGTAGGTGTCGTTGTGGCTTCACCAAAGTTATATGGGAATAACTTGGAGAAACCTCTCAAACAAAAAAGGAATTTTTGAAATCGGTCAAATAGTAATCGGAGGACATACACAAAAAAAGGTATTCCTCCTTTTTGGAGTCGGTTAAAAATATTTTGTGACTCGGGCATTGTGAGATGTAGACAAGATGAGATAATTTCATTTTGAGACTTGATCATTTTGAGATGTGGGCTATCAGCGACGTGGTCATTTTGCGATCTAGTCATTCTACTAGTGACCCATTTAACAGGGTATTTCTAAAGTGAATATTTGATCTTTTTAAACGCCTCATTACCATCGCCTCATTAATGGCTATTTTATAAAAGCAAACAGTATAATTATGATGAGAATTGAACCAACATCACTAAAATCTGATAAATAACGTGGCTACAAATGCACACACACACACACACAAACCTGCAGCTTTGTCCACGAAGGATAGCACATCGTATTTCGTCTGGATCTACGGGGTTATTCCCACCTGTTACCACCAACTTGTCGCCAGTGGTAACAGCTGGGATTTTTTTTCCCATCTTTTACCAGTGGGAACTAAAGGGAAAAAAAAATCCCACCTGTTACCACTAAACTAGTTGGTGGTAACTACTGGGAATTGTTTTTCCAAGTAACAGGTGGGAAAAAAAATCCCAGTAGTTACCACCACATTCATTTTAATTTTCAATTCTTATATAAATAATAAATTCAATTCTTATAATAATTGTATGCGATAAAATAGAACTATTTTTTAATATGTCGACAGTACACACTGCTCTCAATTTGAACATAAATACTTCAGTATTTTTTTTTATATTCCCAAAAAAAATTTTAAAACATAGTGGTACGGTTTACTTTTCAAAAATTAGGTTTTGTTATTTATTATTTATGAAATAGTAGCGTGTGAGGCTAAGATAAATCTTGTAAGTATTTTGCCAAAAAAAAACAATGTTGGTGTGTTAATGTGTAATTGTGCGTAAAATTAAATGTCTGTACATTGAAAATATTTTCAACAAAATAAGTGATTCGGACTATATGACTGTCACTGAATCGATTTTTTTTGCTTTTTGGCTGTTGTATATGTCATTGAGGCTACATCACACCATATGAACTCATCATCGGTACTCAAATCGGGTTTACAGATTTCAACTATTTTAGTACGCATGTAGCTGAGCATCCCAAGATGGTTATAGGATACATTTTATCCGACTACGCTAAAGTAAAAAAGGTTTCTCTTGTGATGCCAAAAGTGGTGCGTTTAATCTACTTACAAGTATCGATTTGAAAATAATATTTCTTTCCGGTTTGGATAGGTCAAACGGTTTTCCGAAGCGACCATTATATTTTTTACTTTCTTGATCCAGAAACATACTTATTAAACGGAGTTAGTATAGTTGAATTATCGAGAAGATGTTTGCAACAAAAGGAGAATAATTTTCTCTTAACTTAATAAAATGACATACCCAAGAAGTGGAATAAGTAGTAGTCCTCTGTTTTTTTCTTTTATTCGCTATCATGTTCTTCATCTGAGCTGTCACAAGTATTGATAATAAAATTGTCTGTTATTTGATCCATTTCTCCTTCCTGACATCGATATTTATTTTCTTCACTTTCGACGTGGTGACAAATATTTTCCCAGTCCTCAGCAGTGATGGTATTCATTCGTTCAGTTGCTAAACTCATAATGCCTTGCATGTTTAATGAAACGTTTCTTTTTGCTACATATCCTTTTACCATGGACCAAATATTTTCGATCGGATTGAATGTCGGGTGATACGGTGGCAATCGTAATACGGAGTGGCCATGTTCTTTTAAAATTGCATCTATGTGGTACTCGCGAAACCGCTCTTTATTTTGTTTAATTAATTCATACAAACTGGTTTTGTACATCAACTGGTTATACGAAATGTTGTGTTCTGTCAACCAATCCATCATTTCTCGTTTATTAGAATTTGACGTTGGAGCACGATTCAAAAGTTTGTTGTGATAGGACGCATTATCCACGATAAGTACGCTATTCGGTTTGAGGTTCAGTATAAATTTTTCTTTTAACCATTTTTCGTAGTTGACAAAGTTCATCTGGTCATGGTAATCTCCCGTTTTTTGGTTTGCCTTAAACAACAACAACAAAGCGTTGGGAATAAAACCATCTTTTCCTCCTGCGTGCACTATTATTAACCGCTGGCCTGTACTGATTTGTTTTTTTACACCAAATTCTGTTCCATCGGTCCAAGCTTCTCCGGACACATGTGAAGTGTGGATGTAGGTTTCATCAGTATAAACTAGTGGTCTATCTTGAGATCGATATTCCGCAATTTTGATAAGGTAATTTATTCTTAGCAGTCGTATGTTGTGTTTTTCCATTAATATTTTTCGGTTGTCCTCGGTCTGTTTCCATTTAAATCCTAATTTTTGTATTTGTTTTCGTAAGGTGGAAATGCCAAATTTGTAATCTATATCGGATTTTAACACAGAGTGGAGTCCCTTTAAGGTTGGAAATTGCTTATGGGACAGATGAAAATTGTATATAGTTCTCCGGATGACTTCCTGATCAAAATCGTCTACTGCTGATGACGGACAAGGACGCAACTTTTTATTCTTCGGGGAGGTGAATTTCTTTGTTGTTGCGAATTTCTCGCTGTTGCTCTCAGTCACAATGTTATAAACAGTAGAGACAAACACCTGTAGCTTTTTCAACTAACTGGGCAGCGGTGTAAGGCAAGTTTAAATTTTTCGTCAGTTCATTTTCAAAATATTTATAACAGTTGAAAATTATTTGCTTACTTTGACTCTCAATAGGACCAAAATTACTTACAGCCATATTTTTTTTTAAATATAGAAATTATTCGTAGTCGTACGGGCGGACACAATAATTAATTGAGAATACAATCAAATCAGATGTAAAAATATACGCACAACGTAAATAATATTGACAATTTCACACTGACATTATTTTTGTTTTTAGTTCTTCGATATATATATAACAACCTCTTTGTATGCTGATAGTACAAGAAAATAGAAAATTCAAATATAGAATGCCTGTAAACAAACAATACTACTACATATGCAATTCCACGCTCTCGATGATTCAACTATATATGGCTATCGGTTCCTACTTCTAGCCTACTTGCGGCCACCTCCGAAGCATAATACGAGTAGGAGCCGGCTATGGCGTTATCCATAGCTTCAATTGTCTGTCGCTGACCAGCATGAGGGTTGGCACCTTTAATGTCCCCCTTGAATTAAGTCTCTCGATCGGGGTTCAGAGAGACATCCCCCAGCAGGATAGGTCAAGCCCAGCCGGTCTAGCACAACTCTTCGCGACAAAGCTTGTCGCGAGACTTAGCATCACCCGTCTTTCTTGCGTTGTATTAAAAGGAAAGAGACAGACTATCTTTGTCGCGCGACAAAGAGTAGCATATCACAGTTATGCTAGAGGTGCTGCTGAGGCAGTGGCACTATGAGTCTGGTACGGCTTGAACACATATTACCTGGAGGAAGCGGGGGTGAGGCACTATTGCGGGGTTTCAGCATGCCTAACGAGGGTGGATTTCTTCCCGCATTACATATTACGCATCACTGGAAGATTTAATCGGTAGACCGTGCAGTCCACATGACATGAGAAGGGTGCCACGGCGGGGCGTAGGTACCCACTTGAATATTTAGAAAATCCTTCTTGTACGTTTAATCATTTTCCATACTTTGAATTGCACAAAATACTTGTCATGGGCATTCTTCCGAATCCAACAGGATGCAATAAAGAATCGTACTTGATGTTGCTAAAAAGTGACATTGAATACTTTGACCAAAAACCGGTACTAAACCGGTACCGAACCGGTACGTTTAAAAAAAATTAATATCTGTGAGTTTAGCAGTCAATTTTTTTCGTGGTAGTGGTCCATATTCATATATGTAGCTATGTTTTAAAGTAAAAATAAATTGTTAATACTAAAAACTTTAGACACAAAAAAATAAAAACGATTTAGTCATTTTTCGATTATCTTGAAATTGCAACGTTGTGGTTTCCCCGTGCATGGTTTACAATTTGGCCCTATGGTATGCAAAATTAAGTGTTAAACAAAAAATTTTTTTTTTAAATATATACATTACCGGTAATTTTACTTGGATTGCAATTTTTCGAAAACTATTATAGCTAGGCTCGTGGGAGTTTTACTCTTGCATTAGTGATACATTTCTCCATTCGATAATTCAATCAAAACAGGCAGTCCCAAAATGAGGGTCAAAAAATCACGGTGTGTCGGCTGTCAGCCAGCTATTCTACCAGTACCAACTAATAGTAATAAAAATTCCCAACTGTTACCACTATACTAATTGGTGGTAACTACTGGGATTATTTTTCCCAGTTGTTACCACCAATATCTTTAGTGGTAACGGGTGGAAAAAAAAATCCCAGTAGTTACCATCGACTACTTTAGTGGTAAAAGATGGAAAAAAAAACCCATCTATTACCACTGGTGACAAGTTGGTGGTAACAGGTGGGAATAACCCAATCTACGGAATGAAAATTGTGGAAATTTGGTGTGTATACTTTGGCATTTATGTTCTTTAGGATAAGTTGTATTTTAGATACCAAATAAAGTTACAAAATTATGTTTGTCACTTATATTTTTTATTTTATTTCCCATAGTACATCCTATGAGAAGGACGTTACCTGACGTGGCGACGCGGCACGGGTGACTGTCTCATATCTCTACTTCATTCGACCCGTCCCCAAAACCGCTGACGCTACCTGGCCGTGTCGCCACAATACAAATTGGTTTTTGGTGACTTAATAAAAATGTACAGTACATATATTGTATATAGGTATTTTTTATAATTTTATTACTTACTACTCTTGCTTGGTGACCTGAAGAGGATCTTGGCCTCTGATACAAGAGATCGCCATTCTTCTTTGTTTTGCGCCAATCCCCGCCAGTTGGGGGTATTTATTGTATTTAATTTTATTATGCTAAGTTCAAAATCATTCCCCTCCTTATCTTTGAAACTCCTACCGTTCCCACAGGAACAATAAATTCATTTTTTTTTATATATCCATACTATAATATTATAAATGCGAATGTGTGTCTGTCTATCTGTCTGTCTGTCTGTTACCTCTTCACGCTTAAACCGCTGAACCGATTTCGATGAAATTTGGTATGGAGATAGTTTGAGTCCCGGGGAAGGACATAGGCTACTTTTTATCCCGGAAAAATGCCCTTATCCGCGATAAACGAATTTAAGGCGGACGAAGTCGCGGGCAGAAGCTAGTAATCAATAAAACATAAATCTAAAATCAAAACTCGTTAAAAATGTTGGTAAGAAACTGAAAAAAAGCGTTAAGTCATGTTCAGACTTAAATACACATGATCAAAAGCACATATTATAAACTAGCTTCTGCCCGCGAATTCGGTTATCGCGGATAAGGGCATTTATCCGGGATAAAAAGTAGCCTATGTCCTTCCCCGGGACTCAAACTATCTCCATACCAAATTTCATCCAAATCGGTTCAGCGGTTTAAGCGTGAAGAGGTAACAGACAGACAGACAGACGTACACACTTTCGCATTTATAATATTAGTATGGATTAGAAGTAGGAGGTGAAAAAGCTATAACCTCTTTTTTTTTCGACAGCGTAGAGTAAAAAGTATTCTATAACTGTGCCGGATGATTCCTTAATGTACCGGATGACCCTGTGTTTTACACAACAACCCTGTGTTATCTTATTATCTGTCAACCAGCCTGCTTCAACAAGCTATCGAAGGGTTCAGACTGCTTTTACAGTCCTCAGTTTGAATAATAACCATGAGTGGATACGCAACTACCCGTGTACCAAAAATAGTCTTAATCTGTTTAGCTGATTTGGCGTGATGAAGCCACAACGACACGTACAAAAAAAACCAAAATATTTATTTTTCCATTCAGTGATCTCCAAATATTCCGTAACAATATATTTTTTGTAAATATCTGCAGACTTTTTTAGGACTTTATATAGATTAAAAGCATAATATAAATACTTGTATAGATTAAAAGTTCGAAATCCAAATGACTTGCACGCAGTTTTTGCGCCATATAGAAAACTTCCGAGGTGGAGGGAATAAAATGTTTAGATTTGATGACGTCATCAGCGCTATCAAACGTCACAGTTTGGGAGTAATAATTAAATTGTATATTGTACTTATACAAAATAAATAAAAAGCGGCGTGCAAACCCTCGACCAAAGCTGTAGGTATGTGCTTTATCCAAATGTCTATTTCGATTTAACTATAATGTACACAAAGATCGATCACCGTCCATTAGTATCTACGTACTCCGGGAAAATTCCAGGTAAATATTTATTAGACTTTTTAGAGAGCTGTTACTGAGAATAGTCTGAATAAAACTTATTTGAACAAGGTTGTATCTGCCAACGAGGATCGTACTGCTTGGGTTTTGTTTTTTACATGGAGTAAAGAAAGGATAAGGAGGCCAATCTCGTATAGGAAAACAGATAAAAAAGTGTCCAGCTGCAGTGTAGCGTAAATTGGAACATGGACGGCAGCATGTTTGCTGTTACCGTTCTTGTTGAGCTAGGCATAGCCTTAGTTGTGATGACTGATATATGAATAGTCACTACTCTAATGTAATATTTATATTTTAATTTATGTCTTTGACGTTTGGAGACACTTTACACCTCCAAAACATTATGTTGGCCATGGAGACCTTTTACAACTCCTCATTTAAAGTTATGACTACTGATAGTCTCTAACATGTTCATTAAACTTCATAAGTTTATTTTTATATATACTGTTATTTATTAATATTATTTTTTACTTTTGTGACTCCTAGAGGCCTCTCGATGTAAAGACATCTCTGTAAGTATAGGTTAAGTTATAATCGAATGTACCCGGAGACAACATACATATTTGTCTGTTCCATTAATATTGCTATGATCTATAAACTATAATGTCATGATCTAGATTGTGAATGTTTTTCTGTTTATTGTAAAATAAGACATGTAAAGTGCCGCTGAGGCCTACTTGCGGAATAAAGTTTTATATTAGAATTTTAATTAGGCAGAAGGGCGTCACGGTGATCTAGGCATCTAGCGGGCGTGTGGGAGCTGCCGTGCACGGGCGCACGGAGCAGCGAAAGTGTACCCTGTATATGACACTAATTTGATTTGGGTCTGTCAGTTGGTAAGGTGTATGTCATCCTATTCTTGGCTCTATGGGAATAGGCTTGTGTCCTAAAAAAATATAATTATTCCGTCAGTCAGATTATCAAAAAATATTGGACACTTATTGTTTCTTTTGTCAATTAAACAAAAAATGATGAAGATATAGCCCTTTAAAGTTCCCCGTGACGTTACGCCGTGCGACCGCTCCTCGCACGGTGTGACGTCATACGCCCCCACTACCAAACTTTGACGCGCTTTATCTTTGTCTTCCGTTGTTTGATTGACAAAAGAAAAAATACGTGTCCAGTATTTTTTCATAATGTAACTGACAGAGTAAGTAGAATTTTTTTTTATCCAGAAAACTACCCTATGGTGGTATGGACTAGTGATTCCGCGGTGGGCGTCCTTGCTGGCGGAGACGTCGGCGTGCAAGTAGAGTGTGCGGTTGGTTCTGTCCTCTTTGTGTATTACGTTCGAGACGTGCACATCATCTGACGTCACGCTCGAAGTTGTAGTCAGGAGTATGGTTGTGGTCGGAGTTACCGTTGATGTCGGTGTCGGACGAGTCATCGGGGTACCATTTCTTAATGGTGGCCGTAATGACTTCCTCTGTGTCAGTCAGTAAGTGTCTAGGTCGTCTCTTATGTCCGAACCTCGCCCTTTTAAAGGCGCAAAGCATCAGGTGGGTCGATCAAAATAGTGTTCACCGAAAAAGCAGTAAATAATAGTTCCCAATCCGTCCAAAATGGCGCTAGAGTAGCAATATATGTAATATGAAGTCAACAAACAATTACAAACCATTTTTATCGAAATGCTTCTCAATCCTTCGTACTTCTTCTGTTGTAAATATACAATCGAGTTCAAAATGAGTTTTCTTGCATCGTTGTGGACTTTTTGGCATTATTATGGTAATTTATTTTAGGCACTTGCTACTGTGGCGCCACTAATTTAACGCCTCTTGGCAGACACTTATTTATTAATTATTTAAACGTTATTGCACAGAACAAAAGTACAAATGGAAGACTTAATGCCAAATGGCTTGCTCTACCAGTCATCCATAGGGCCAAACAGAAATGCATGAAAATGGAGCAGTGGGAAATATCACACTTCAGATACATGAAGATTGTTCTTCTTATGGTTTGTTCTACACTCCATAGTTTTTTTAAAGATTTTTTCCTAGATCATTGCACTGAATTTAAAAAAGGTGAGAGTATTTTCAAAATGGTTCTTATTGAGTTTGTTAATCTGTTAAAAATCTAGAAGCCGAAAGCACAGGAGTAGTTTGTGTCCTATTTTTGTTTGTTTATTTGTGTGTGGCATCGTAGCTCCTTAACGTATGACCTCATTTTGATACCGTTACTTTTATTTCAACTATGGAGTGCACAACACATCTTTGTGTCTAGAGTAATAAAGATGTTTCGATATATTTGGCGCTTTCGCTGTTACAGATAATTTTATGCTGACTGTACCTGGACACCCGAGGATGTTTATAGCAGCACTTGTTCTAGTATTCAATTAAAATAACTTATTCGTGTTGTGGTTATTAACACATAAAAGAAGGATATGTCTTAATAGATTGTACACAAAGGTCAACAGACATTCTCACAGACGTTAGTATTATACAATACAATCCTCTTTATTGCACACAAGAAAATAACATGAGATACTTAAATCTAAAACAATATGAGAAATGGTAAACAACAGACAGTCTTATCGCTAAGAAGCGAACTCTTCCAGACTACCTTAAGATATTATTTGTGTATCACTTATATGTGTTGCTTTTATTTAAATACATTTTTTACTTTCCCCACTCCATAATTTATCTGCGGTTTAAAATTGTATTAATAGAGACTACAGTGAGGTATTAACTTCCTACTTATGTGCTAAGTGCAATAAAGTTTAAATAATTAACAGAAAAATGTGCTACGTTGTACACTAAATTAATATTTATTGGAATAGAATATTTTAATACCTTCACTGATTCTTGTACGTAAAAACTCTAAGCTGACGTTTAAAAAAAAGTAATGAAAAGGCACTAGTGCGGTTATGTCGTGTAAAAAACACGAGTGTTTAATGGAATGGCGGACCGTAAAAAAAGAGCCACTTTACGCGCAACGCGCAAGTGTGTTGAAAATAGTTATTTATCATGCAAGGCTGCAAAGTTGTTATTTGGCGCGAGTGCTTAGATTGAAAGCCGAGTAAACGAAGGAATCTAAAGTTGAATGTTCAAATATAGGTTCCTGAGCGTAACGAGGCTTTCAAGTCACGAGAAGCCAAATAATTTGAGTGAGATGTAGGTATGAAACACTATGAAATAACAAACCGATTATTTTTATCATTTAAAACTAGTGATAATGGACCTACACGTGTAACACAGTCAAAATAAAACAAATAAATAAACACACAAAAATATTATAAATTCAAACTTCAAATGACTTTTCCACGCTAGTGGATAAAACGAACTTCTCCAGGCAAATTTGGCGATGTGAATGGAACATTTCCGTGCCAGGGAGATGAAAGCACCATTATGGTGCTTCTCTTCAGATGTCACATTTTCCGAAACAAGTAAAAGCTTCCGTGTGGCTAATTTAAGTCCTTTAATGCGACCACCGGAGTGAGAGTCACGTAGATTCTCATAGAAAAGCCCTAGATTCTTTTACATCCAACACAAATACAATACAATACAATAACGCTATATTGCACACCACACAATATAGAGTACAGAAAACAATACATCAAGGAGAGGTAAACAACAGACGGTCTTATTGCTAAACAACGATCTCTTCCAGACAACCTTTGCGTAGTGGGAGACGTTGAGAAAAGAAACTGTACGTATAAGTAGGTGGCGCAAAGCAGTTTGAAATTGTAATATTTACAAATTTTGTGTGTCTTTTTTTTATGTGGGAAAATTAACACCACATTATTATCTATTGTGAATCGTACCGGGTTCAATAACTGGCGTGACCACGAGCGAGAGCAATCGTATTTTTCTTTGCGCTTTGACTTGTATTTACGTCACAAAAGCCCTAGAAGTTTGACCACCGAAGTCAAGCCACGGAAATTACCATAAAAATGTATTAAAAGTTCCTAAAGAACCCCTTTTACTCCAAAAACAAATGTCCTCACAAACTTTTCAATTTGGTTCATATAAATTACCATAAAAACTCTCATAACATTTCACCTAATTGTCATAATCGTGTCATAACAATTACACGTACGTCTATCTGTGTGTGTGTCCCTTTGTGTAGCCGTGAAAGGGGCGCGCGTGTGTGCGTGAGCAGGTATCGGCTATGGGGTCGACGGGGCGGGGAGGTTCCTGGGTTTATGGGTAATTTGGGGAGATATGGAACGGCTTTTTATGTTTTTTTTTTATACAGTTGTCGTTCAAGTGTATTTTTGTGAGTATTGTAATAGAGTTGCTTGTAGATATTTGAACAGATCTTGATTGTGAGGTTTATGTCAAGTTAAAAATATCTGACGTCATATAGTTATAATTAATTAATAAACTAAGTCCACGTGCAGAAAGCGTTTCTAGTGTTTGTTTAGTTGTAAAGAAGGTAATGTAATTTTTTTTTAATAGTAATTTGTGGCTTAATAAATAAAACATTAAACTTTCAGTATGACAAATAAATTCGCAACACCCGAAAAAAACATTGATATTTTTTGGCTATATTTATAAACCCATTTTAGGTTCTCAACGAATTATTTTTTTTTTGCCGAATTTAGTGTTTCACATAACTTAACTTAATTTTAATATAAATAAAATACTTATAAACTGTATTGGTTCTAAGCGAACTCTACAAAAGTTTACTTTACATGAATACCTGTAAAG
Source organism: Hedya salicella (assembly GCA_905404275.2). Lineage (NCBI taxonomy): Eukaryota > Metazoa > Arthropoda > Insecta > Lepidoptera > Tortricidae > Hedya > Hedya salicella. Next base: position 47,841,453 of record FR990097.1, on the reverse strand, counting down.
CACATTTATTCATTCAGGTCAAATTGAACTTTTATAGCTCAATAAAATACTTAAGTATAGTTAATATTATGTACTTAAATATGATAAATGCCAACGTGTGTTTGTAAGTTCGTCTTTCTTTAATGCGATAACGAGGTAATAGATTTTTCGTTTAGATATAGAATATAATTAGAGTCTGGAGAGTGACATAGGCTACGTTTTATCCTGTACAAAAAACTCAGTTCCCGAGGGAAAAACAAAATAAATAAATATTACAGGACTATTTTCCACAAATCGGAACTAGTCCCTTGGTAAGCTCCATAAGGCTTGTGTTATGGGTACTAGACGACTATATATATAAAATATATTACTTATATAAATAGAAAACATCCAAGACTCAGGAACAAATATTTATACTCATCAAACATATATTTGCCCTGACCAGGATTTGAAGTCAGGACCTTAGCTTCGCAGGTAACGTTACTCCCACTGAGCTAAACCGGTCGTCAAAAATAGCACCAAATAGCACTTTTATACACAACTACGCTATGTATAGGACGAATTCAATTGCTCATGACTAGACTAGTATGACAAAAAGGCTACTTTGAGTGGATCGTAAAGCTCCTGTTGCCCGCAATCGGTTAAATCGGGGTAAATCTCCCGACCGGGAGCCCCCACCCAGCCTAGCAACACTCGCTCGAACGACTCGGCAAAACAAAATTCCTTCCCCAGTTCGCGTCCAATAGCCGCCGCCTCTCGTCGCGTGTCTCGTGTCCGAAAATCGTGTAAAAATACCCAGTGTTTCTACAAAAATACCGATAAAATTGTGAAAAGTGCAAGTGATTTCAAGGTTATATTCTGTGATTGTGTTTTGTAATTTTTGCGCGCGGTAAGTTGACAGTTTGATTTTTTAATTTTGTTTTTTTTTTATCATGAAAGCGGTTTTCGTGTTGATTTTTAATCTGTTTAAGGCTTTTCTGTGCATGTATATATGTTTTGTATGTCTAAAAACGTATTTAAGTTATTTTAGAATACTTAGCTAGTATCTGCGCTACGAATATTGGAACGAGCTTTTTGTAAAGCTTATTTTTAATTAAAAGCGCTACAAATTTGAACCGGTGCGCTTCTTTTTTGAATTTGAATTTCGAAATTTATGTCAAATTAGTTATAAAATAAATTATGAATAAGCAACGTTAGAAAAGCTTCAATTCAACTTACTTTTTAAATATTATACTTCCATATTCTTCACAAAATTCATATAAATTGTTCAAACTGCTTCTTAATCTTTAATTTTTTGAATTGTTGTGTAATTTTTGCATTGTATCCGTGATTATGTCGGCAACTGGTTTGAAGGGGAAAGCATTTATTGCCACAAGAGTCAAGCTTCGTTCAATTTTGTAACCCGCATCTCCTCGGTTATTTTATTAATTTTATTACTCTGTCGTCCTTGTGACAACTCTATAAATATTCAACAGTAAAATACGCATAAAAATCGACGATAATAAAGGTAAAAATTCTCAATTTTTGCGAAACAATGTGTAATTTATGACAATCAAACATTATGACAATAAAATTGGAATGTATTGTTGACTATAATAGGGTTTTGTGGAGAGGTCCAAAACTGGTCGTATATGTAACTTATCAGTTATTAGGATTCTTTATCTAAATTAAAGGTCTCAGGAAGCCAGCGCTGTTTTCCTGTCTTTCTTATATTATCTATACATATAAAAATAGATTTCGAATTCTACAGTAAGTATTTACAGCACAATCATCATAACAAAACAAAATGACAATTAATGTATTTCTAAAAACATTAACATATCTCCAGGGACCTTCATCTGGTTATCAGTCCACTTTGACCAGTACCGGTCAGTAGTACAATTACTCTTTATTGCACACACTTTCCTCACAATATAATTTACAGAAAACCACATTCAAGGACAGGTAAACAACAGGCGGTCTTACCGCTAAACAGCGATCTTACCGCTAAACAGCGATCTCTTCCAGACAACCTTAACTTGATGACGTTCTTTGTCCAGCAGCGGACGTCTTTTGGCTGACGATGATGACCCCCAAAAAAAATCTGTACTATTTTTAAATAATTGATAGATTCAAGCGTTACTTTGCGAAATTCCATATTAGATTAGTAGATTATAGTTCCTGTGCTTTTACTTTGCTTTTCCGCGAAATAAATCTAATATTTCGCGGAAAAGCAAAGTAACTTTAATCCATTAATCTGTATTATTTTATGTATATTTTAGGTGCTATTGCATAATTTTTGGTCTATCTTATTCCCATTATAAACAAAGATCAGAAACAAATGAAAACAATTTTCGACGATACTGTACTTGAACCAGTGCCTTGAGCCAGACCGGGGCAGCACGCTCTAACCAACTGAGTTAATCGTCCATACCAGTAGTCGACGAATTTTGTCATCTGTTCTTGCTTATGGATCTCTGTATGGTGCATCCGACTCTTTAGCCGTTTAGGTTTGGACGATTAGCTCAGTTGGTTAGAGCGTGCTGCCCCGGGCTGGCTCAGGGCACTGGTTTAAGTCCAGTATCGTTGGAATTTTTTTCATTTGTTTCTGATCTTTGTTTATAATAATAACGCTAGTGGAGTGATCCACTAATAAATTGCAAATATTGTGATTATTATCATGATTTTTGTAAAACAAAAAGTACTATCTTATTCCCATCAAACTATTTGACGCGTGTCACGTTTTAAATTAAACGTAAGTATAAACAGTAGGTATAAGTGGGACAATATTCCCATCTATACAAAATGCCACGTGTACAAACAATATAATATTTAACTAAAGACAATAGAGTCTAGGTACAGTCTGCGGCAAATGGTCTGTAGCGTCCAAAGTGCCATAAATATCGCAACACATTTTCTTATGGGGATAAATTTGTGTGACGATATATTTGGCGCTTTGGATGCTACAGACAATTTGACGCTGACTGTATATATTGTCTAAAAATATGGACCAGTTTCTATGTAGGGGAAGGCTGGGCAAAGTGGATACGTTATTTTTTGACAGCATATGGAAAGAAAACCTAATAATACAAAAAAAATTAAATACAAAAAGCAAATACAAAATATAAGTACATTATAAAAAAACCTAACCGATGGTGCCGCCGGGGCAGGGCTGAAGCTGCCGGTGGTCAGGGCTACACAGAGAGGAACCTCCTGATAATATGGGCCTAATTCAGGATTACTGCCATCTGTATCTATACCCTTGATCCAGCCATCTAGCAAGAGTCTCTTAAGATGTTCGCTATAAGACCGTTTACCGAAACGACTATCGGGACAATGATCGCCAAATCAACATCCCACATGGCGATCACCTCGTCAGCCATGTCAAGGTACTTGCTGAGTTTGTCCTTCTCGGCCTTCACGAGGTTCTCGTTATGTGGGATGGTGATGTCGACGAGCATTGCCCGGCGCTTTGATCGATCTACCAGCACGATATCAGGCTTATTGGCTACAATAGTCCTGTCCCTGATGATAGATCGATCCCAATATCGATCGCAATAGTAGTACATAACTGTCTACATAAGTAACTATATTAATGTATGTGTATGATAGAGAGATTAATGAATGTTGATGAAGCGGCAGTTGTATGCCAGGACCGTAGAAGTGGAAGGAGGTAGTCTCTGCCTAGCCCGTAATGGGAAAAAGGCGTGATTTTATGTATGTATGTATGTTATGTTTGATGTAATGTGTGAGTCTTTTAGTCTTAATACAACTCATATACCTACAGAATTGACGTGTTTCCTTTTACTGACCTCCACACCTCAGTGGCACGATCATTTTCGATAACTTGCATCAATGCATACTTATAATAAGGCACCTCCGACCCCACAAAACCGTATTTAACAGCAAATTGGATTACTATTATTATTATTTTCTTGAATGAGGCATGGCCGTGCTCTAAATTGGTTCATATACGGCTGAGAAATAAGAAAGAGACCTCATGATATGCAAAAGTATCAACACAGGTGAAATAAACGGATGAAGGATATCCACTTTGCCCGGACTTCCCTTAGGTATATCTAGACACTGAGACACGGTGTCAAGCGAAATTTGAAACAAGTAATCGTTAGATTAAAACAATGAAAACCCCCATAGATATAGAGTAGAAAACAAAAAAGTCTTCCGGTTCAATTCGAAGAAAAAACTACCTTTAAATTTAAACACTGGAACGCGTAAAAGGATAGCATTAAAAACTTACCCAGCTTTGAAGGATACTCTAAAACGTCATAAAAAACAAAGGAGGCAGTATACCGTTCCATTTCACTCTAACGAGATTACGGAATGCCTTAAAATAATCCGATTACTTGAGTTGGTTTGAAGCTTGGAATATAATACATTTGGGCAACGGAAGAAAGGAAAAAGTAGAATATCCCGACATTCTACTGTAATCATGGTGGATTACTGCTGTAAGGAGTTCGAGTGATTAAGGTTTTATTGTGATTAGATTTTTAGTGTTTGTTGAGAAAAAAACAGACGGGTGAATCAACTTTTAGACCCGCACAAATCTATCGACAACTTTTAAACTTCGCTATAAAATAACGCTTCGCTGTATAATTCATGGTGTACGTTAAAACATTGAATGTCCGTGTCTGTTTAACCTAATATTGCTTGGTAACTCCGGAGACTTTTTTGTTCACACTAGAGACTTCAATAGTGTTGGTCTAAAACTTGAATCCGCGTACGTGTACGCGGATTTTTCAACCGAAAATTTTTAGAACGTCATTATCTAAAATAAGGATGAGAAAATTAAGAAAACATTGGTGATGTTTTTTTATTGATCCTATAATCCGGTTTTGACTAATTATATTCGGAACCATTCTGAGGTATGACATTAAAATAAATTAAAAACATTTGGTTGAAGAGGTTCTTCTTATACCTAACCGTTCTTTTTTACGTTTGATATTGAGTTTTTTAAGATATCCATACTAATATTATAAATGCGAAAGTGTGTCTGTCTGTCTGTCTGTCTGTTACCTCTTCACGCTTAAACCGCTGAACCGATTTGTATGAAATTTGGTATGGAGATAGTTTGAGTCCTGAGGAAGGACATAGACTACTTTTTATCCCGGAAAAATACTCATATCCGCGATAAACGAATTTAAGGCGGACGAAGTCGCGGGCTAAAGCTAGTAATTTATAAGTACAGATTTAATTTTTTACCCACTATACAAAGTACGTTTTCCAATTCGATCTGTTTCAAAATTGGTTTGTTTTGAATTTTTATTCAATACTAGAACTTTGTCAGCGGAGGAGAAAAAGTCATAACCCCCTTTTTTCTACAGTGTAGTCGATCTATGGATATGGACCCGTGTACCAAAAACTGTTGAAATATGTTTAGCTGTTTTGGCGTGATGAAGCCACAATGACGCATACATACAAGAAATCAAATAGACCATATATATATTTTTTATACATCTTCAATTTGATTTTTACAACTTTTCAATAGTATATCCTTACTATATTAAAAACGTGAAAGTATGTATGTACGTTCCACTGAATCTCAAGAACTACTGGACGAATTTTTATGAAACTTTCCAGTTATGTACCTTATATATCAGGGCTATAATGTATGTCAAATTTCATCCCTTTTAGGGACGAAAAAGGGGATGAAATTTTGTATGGACAGTAAATATTTTTTTACGCTAGGAACTTGTAATCTTGGGGAAAGATATAAGCTACATTTTATCCCGGATAAATGCCTTTTATCCGCGATAAACGAATCTAATACGGACGCTAGTAGACGATATATCTCAATAAGGGTCCGTCATTTTGAAGAAAAATAAATAATAAGGACCATTAAAACAAGAGGACTGACAGTTGTCATACTTTGGATCGTGTTCCGATCGCAAGGAGATATTCTGGCAAAAACTTTAAGCTTTAAAACTAAACATTTAACGATGTTATGGTTGAATAAAGCAACATAGTATATTAACAATTAGTTCGTAAATAGCTAATCTATACTATTATAAAGTTGTAAAAATGAAATGTCTGTACATTGAAGATATTTTTAAATGATTGTAACTGACTATTCGGAGGCCACGCAATCGATTTATTATTTGGATTTTTTGTATGTGTCGTTGCGCTTTTATAACGCCAAATCGGATTCACGGATTACAACTATTTCTAGTGCACGGCTAGCTGGGTGTCTCCAGATCGTTATAGGATACTTTTTACCCAACTACGCTAAAGAAAAATAGAGGGGTTATGACTTTTTCTCCGCCGCGAACGAAGTTGCGGGCGCTTCCAGTTAAAAATATGCATAAATTCCAGAAAATATACTTGGTTGTCTGCAATTGCCATCACAACTAGTTAAGTATATTCGTAACCACTTCGTAACCGCATAAATTCAAACATAAGCTCAAAGTTCTCATCAAGTATTCATGTAAATGTGTAATGTACATAAAGTAATCGTTTGTAAATATGCACTGGCTCGATACACGTGGGAATGTCAATACGAGATAAGAATTTCAATATCTGATCTTATAATCGATATTATCGATACTTAAATCGAACGAAAGATAGTTCCGTCAAGAATTTCTTAGATGACGAGACATTTTTGAATTCATAATATACCACAAAAATATTATCAATACAAGCTGTTGCCCGCGACTTCGTCCGCGCAGAAATGCATTATAGCCTATGTGTTACAATACAAATAGATACAAATACTCTTTATTGTACACCTCAGATACACAGAAATACATAACATGACAGTAACATTCGAATTAGCAGAGGTAAACAACAGGCGGTCTTATCGCTACATAGACAACCTTTGGGTAGCGGAGTGTTTAAAAGACAGAAAATTTAGTTGAGTAGGTGGCGAGAAACAGTTATTAAGCAAAAAAGACTCATCATATAGACTCATGTAAACGCAATAAACATACACAAATGAGATTCCGGAGATAAACATACATAAATACTTAATACATAATAAATATAATATATGCAAAGTAATACATACCTACATTAGACTAGAATATTTTAAATCTTTATTTTACACTTAAAACAAGTCAACACAACAAAAAAAAACATACGTAAGACTAGCTTCAGCCTAGTCAAAAAGGCCTCGAATTGTGTCTGGCACAAAGGTACCCATCACACTGGCCGCGTTACCACGTTGAATGGCGATAGACAACCTTTGCACGGGGTACGAACCCGCGCGGGCGTCAAACCCCCTCTCCCTAATTCGACGTCCCACTTCCCTGATGAACGCCATAGCCTCCGTCCCCCAGCACCTAGTAGAATAGAATAGAATAAGAAGGATTAGGATTATTATCAGTATTATTCTATTAAATGATAACAAATATCTACATTAAAAAATCTGTTATAAATAGCTTATCCGCTCCGTTAATTCCTCATCGAGACGATTCTAAAGAGGCTATACTCGGTAGGATTTGGGTTCCGTACCCAAAGGGTAAAACGCGACCCTATTACTAAGACTCCGCTGTCCGTCTGTCACCAGCACCAGGCTGTATCTCATGAACCGAGATAGACAGTTGAAATTTTCAGAGATGATTTATTTCTGTTGCCGCTATAATAAAAAATACTAAAAACAGTATAATTTTATGTCTGTCTGTCTATATCAGTAACCAATATAAAAGGATCGAACTCCACTTACATTTTGCTTAGGAGTAGGGCTCTGCTTACACTAGATTTTCATAAATATAGCCGTTTGTAGCGTATATTTTGTAAGGAACCCTCGGTGCGCGAGATGAACTCGCACTTGGCCGTTTTTTTGTGAATTATTGATAGACTCAGGCGTTGCGGAATTCCATATAGTTACGGACGGAAAATACGGACAGACAGACAGAGGGACGGATAGCGAAGTCTTAGTAATAGGGTCTCGTTTTATACTTTGGGTTCGGAACCCTAAAAATAGGCGACTTGATTTTTTTTGAAGTCGTTAAATACTAGGAGATTCGATATGTCATGAAAAAGTACTGTGTCGGTTTCTTAACCGACTACATATATCATCATTCACTTCGCAACTTCTAGAAAGCGTTCATAATTAAATATGCAAAGACTGATTAAAGTAATGTATCATGGATTATATTTAAAGTTCGTTGATTGGAACGATTAATCACAATCTATGTGAATTCGTTAAAATAATCGATTGGTGTCGATCTCTAGGTCATTGTGATTATCTAATGTGACCACACGCAGAGAATCGAATTCATAGATATACCAAATATCTTTATATGTACTAAGAAAGTTTTTCTTCAACCCGTTGTTACAAAATCATATTTTAGTGTATCGCAAATTTTTTATTTTTCATATGTTTGTATGTGTCGTTGTGGGTTCATCACGCCGAATCGGCTAAACGGATTTCAACTATTTTTGGTACACGGGTAGCTGGCTATCTCCAGATGGTTATAGGATACTTTTTACCCGAGTATACTAAAGAAAAAAGAGGGTTTATGACTTTTTCTCCTCCGCGAACGAAGTTGCGGGCGCCTTCTAGTTACTATGTATAAAAGTAAGCTCGAGTTGCATTAATGAAATCGATATCTAAAAACATACTTCACCGCACTATTTACCGGTTTTCCCCTCACTTCTACAGACAGCGCCATCTGTTCAGTCTAGACAGGAAACTGCACACAATCCAATTTGCCTAGGCGGCCATTTTAATTTTCGCACTTTACGGTATTTCTTATTTATCCAACAAGTTTGGCGTTTGTTGTAATTTTTAACTCCCGACGAGGGGGTTATAAGTTTAAAGTTAATGTGTGTATCTGTGTGTCTGTGCATTATAGCTCGTTAACATATAAAGCGATTTTGGCTTAGTGTTCTTGTTTGAAAAAGGACTTGATGGAGAGTGTTCTTAAGCTAAGATTCAGGGTTACTTTACATTGCCGAAAACCGCCGCCGATCTAGAGTCACTTACCTATACCAGGTACAAAGACTATTAAAAGAAGAGGACTGACACTTGCCATACTTTGCATCGTGTTCCGATCGCAAGAAAATATTCTGTCAAAAACTAGATGGCGCCATAAAAATAAACATTTAACTATAACTATGTTATAATTGAGTAAAGAAACATAGTATAGTAACAATTAGTTCGCAAATAGCTAATAATAAATAAATCGTAACATTTAATAACTGTGTCACGCTTGCAAAGTTAAATAATTGTAAAAAATAATTCTTACACATAGATGGCGTTGTACATATCGGGGAACGCCTTTTTGTTTGGAGATGGTCAGTCCTCTCGTTTTAATGGTCCTTGACCAGATACCTATAATAACTTAAAATCTATAATGGTATTTGGCGTCTATAGTTGATATATTTCTGTTTAATGTGTCTTTTTCAGGCAATGAATCATTTTTTTATTAATTTATTCCGTTCCAAGACCATCCGCTTTCTTCCAGATGTAAGTAAGTAATGTGTTAAAGTTTTTTTAACTGACCTCATAAAAGGAGGAGAATTTTCTTATCGTTTCGATTCCACATTACTTGCATAGCAACAAGTTTGCCGTTTGTGATACTTTTTAACTCTTAAGATTGTACTGAAATAAATTTCAAAATGTAAACATTCCGAAATTTGTATCATCAATACATTTAACCTTTTGACTGGCGAGTCGGCAAATTAGGTCATCAAAAATTCTTGCCACTGATGTCAGCGTCGGCATATACCGACCAAATTTTATTGTTCCAAGACTCCGAATATAATATCAATACCTCGTTCTGCAATCATTATTTTATTTTTGATCTTTCATTTTATTTTATTACTGTGGCGTCTGGTCACGAATTACTTCGCTGTTTGGCGGTCAAAAAGTTAAATAGCAATTTGCTTTCATTAGAAAATATTTGACCTTAATCAAAATATGTACATAATGTTACCATATACAAAATTCCCCCTTTTCATCCCCTTATTTCCCAGGACATCAAACTATCTCCCTACACAATTTCATCTAAATCGATTTAGCAGTTTAAGCTTGAAATGATAACAGACAGACAAACAGCGTTTATTTAGCATTTAATAGTAATTAGTAAATTGATATTACTGTAATCAAATATTAGCTGTGTAGCTTAAATATTGCAAATCGATTTTTTCTCATTATCAGTGTAATAAATATTACGGGTCAATTTCTACTCAAATCGAACTAGTCCCATGGTAAACTAAATACAGCTTATGAGTACTAGACGACGATATATATAATAAACATATTTACTTGTATATACATAGAAAACATCCAAGACTCAAGAACAAATATTTCAGTTCATCACACAAACATTTGCCCTTACCGGGATTTGAACCCAGGACCTTCAGCTCCGCAGGCAACGTTACTCCCGCCCCGCTATGCCAAACCGGTCGTCAAAAGTGTAGTACAGGTGCAAATGAAAATTCATTTGCATGGAATTTTGTAATATTTACATTTTATTATATATTTTAGGTGTTACCGGCAACTTTCAAGTTTTTAGTTAAAGGTGATTTATATTCCTTTTTCAATTAATTCCTGATTCGAATTTCAATTCAAAGTTAGCCATAAACAAGCGAACTAGGTTTTAATCTTCAATAAACATCTCGGAGTGCGCCACCCAGTCTGAACCGATAATGTATGCAGATTGAATGCAGCACATCACTATTTGAACGGGTTATCGCGTTTGTGCAGCGCTGGTGAGGGGGTTTTATCGATAGTAAACGGTTTATTATCGATAAATTCTCGGCGGCATTAAAGTGGCTGTCTCAATCGGGATTTCACATTTCGCTTAAGATTAGGTGAATGTAATGTTACGAGTATATATGTACGAGTATGTACTGTCGTGAGGACGAAATCTCATAACCCTCATTTTTGCTTCAGTGTTCATCGTAGTCGGTCAAAAAGTATCCTATAACCATCCTCGGATATTTATTCTTGTATCTTACTACTTCGTCAGCGAAGGAGAAAAAAGTCATAACACTCTTTTTTTCTTTAGCGCAGTCGGGTAAAAAGTATTCTATAACCATCTGTAGATGCCCAAATAGTTGAAATCCGTTTTCGCGTGATGAAACCACAACGGCACATGCAAACGTACAAAAAAATTAAAAAATATCTCGTTTTAGAGATCTTCAAATAGTCCGTACAAAAACCCGAAATATCTTTCGATTCAGAGACCTGCAAACAGTCCGAATCACTTATTAAAAAATATATATCCTTATACAGACTTTTTAATTGTTTAGATTGTTTGATCGTGCTAAGATAAAGCCGGTTTGTATTTTTTAAATTTAGGGCGCACATTTTTGGTTAATTTCTTTTATCGATAAATACAGCACCTCCCTACGATCCAGGAGTAGCATAATTAGCGTTGTTTGTTTAAGGAGACGCCATGGATGGTACGGAAGACGACGAAATGGCCTGATTGAGGCCCTTATGGACTTTAAACCGTGAACGAAATAATCAAATGTTAAGCAACTAGTTCCTTAATTTTAAATTCGTAACAATCTTCTGATCATTATGTGTTAAGGTTTTCTGGAAGCGACCGCTGATAAGCGATAAGACTGACTGTTATTACTTATTGAACTAGTTCGTCAAAATGGCGCCGAAGCATAGAGCATGAATGTCGGAGGATTTAGAAGAAAGGAAGACCAAAGAAGAGATAGATGGATTCTGTGAAAGATAATGATAATAAGTACAGAAAATTAAAAATTTAAAAGACCCTTGACTTGTTCCACTAAAAACTGAATATCTTGGAGACAAGTTTCCCGATTTCCATCAAACAAAGCAAAGAACATTTGGGATAAAATTATCTATGACAAAAAAACACGCACTCAAATCGGTCCATCCGTATGGGCACTACGATGCCACAGACAGACATACATACACAGATACACAGAGTCACAGAGTCACAGACACGTTAAACTTATAACACCGCTCTTTCTTGTCGGGGGTGAAAAATGGAAATAAGCGAGGAGATGAGATGGTGGTTGATAGGAGAGTTTGGAAGACCAAATTTTTGGAACCAAATGAATGAGCTTACAGCAGGACAATGATAAACATGGCGCCGCATACAAACTCCAATCAGTATAAGTAATTTATTTATTTATCCTTACTATATTACAAACGTGAAAGTATGTATGTACGTTCCACTTAATCTCAAACTACTGGACGATTTTTTATGAAACTCTCCAGTTATGTACCTTCTATATCAGAATAGGACATAAGCTATAATTTATGTCAAATTTCATCCCTTTTAGGGACGAAAAAGGGGGTGTAACTTTGTAAGCTATTTAGTAAATAAATTGCATCTCTGCGCGGACGAAGTCGCGGGCAACAGCTACTTTATTATTAAAGTACAGCCACATTGTATATGTTATATCAATCACATTAATCATATTATTCTTATAGATATCTGATATACACAAACACAATAAGTAATCTTAACGAAGAAAGTTCCAAGCCGAACGGAACAATTTTTTCATCTCTCCTGTTCGGAAAGTTTAATTTTCATGGGTAGATAGCCGGGTGGAAAATATCTTTTCCACCTCTAGGATGGAAAGTATTTTATTGTTACGATTAGCTACAAAGTCGAAGATAATTGAGTTACGTCATTTTAATAATAAAATAAAAGCTTTTCATATCGCGATTGCGATGATGATGATGTTGATTATTTTTATATTTTCCTCACAGTCGAAATGAAAAGTAATGTTTAACTCGGGTGAAATTACCCATTTCACCCTCGAACTATTGGCTAAATATCTCAGGTGTAATAGGTCACTTTCAATCCTTGGTTAACAATCTACTTTTACATCTAACGGTCCTTATTAATAAATAGAAACAGAAATATTAAATTAACCTAAACAGCCTCTAAACAGTTTAACCTCGGACCTTTAATAAATAAAATAAACATCGAATTTTAAGATATTCATGAATTCCTTCACGCCGTATATCGTATAAAACAAATAGTTTAACATGTAAATTGACATATTATGGTTATGGTGGCGTAGACTTTAACTGTTTGAGAAAGCTATGACATGTCTTTCGATGACGATAAAGCAACATTTGGGTCTACAGGTGATATGTGATTTTCTGATTTTTTGAATTGATAGGTATTACGTTTTAGGGCCCCTCATCTAAAGGGTTATTTAATCATTACCAGTCTTTCAATTCCCATATCTGCGCCATTTAAAAAAAAAACGCAAATTGGATCAATATAATACAGAGTGAATCCTAAATCGTGAACAGAAATATTATTTATCGATGTACTTTTGAATGGATATAATGCCAATTAATGTATGATGATAAATGCGTAAAGAAACTTTCCGATCTCACACACATTCTCTTTTGGTCACCCTATTTAGTTTAACTTGTCATTCATGTGTGAAATGCGTAAAAAATGTAGAGTGACCCATGAGTTATAGTGAAAAACAAGGAAATATTGTTTTTACCGTAAAAATATTATGTTATCACTTTGTCCTGATCATCACTCTACGCAGCAGTCTGGCCGGTTAGGACTTAGAAAAAAATATTAGTTTTTTTTTATTGATTATATTGATTGATTATATATTATACCATTTTTGGTACACGTGTAGGTGTCTATCCATAGATCATTATAGGATATTTACCCAACTTAAAAGCAAAAAAGAGTGTCATGTTGTGACTTTTATCTTGCGCTATCGAAATTGCGGGTATCTTTCTAGATAAATCTCGTAATCGTGCCTACCTCGGATCGGCATCGTCTCGTTATAAACAGCATTAAGCAACTTAAATCCCTCCGTCGACTCCTGCGCCGGTCCGCCATATTTAAAGATAAACGTCAGCCATCTTTTATATTTGTGGCCTTTGTTAGGATCTGAATAAATACGTGAGATCTCACTTTTTAAACAGCTTAGCTTCTCTATTTGAATACTTGTATGAACTGGTGGACTGTCGTTACACATTAGCATAGGAAATCAGTAGTCACAAATAAATGGTTGGCGTTCTTTGTGACAAGATTAAAGGGTCAGCATTAAAAATTGTGATCATGACGTAATCCAGTAAAAAAAAAGATTTTTTTCGGTTCACAATTGGCGGAGTAATCGGTGAACATTTATACTATTATAAAGTTGTAAAAATGAAATGTCTGTACATTGAAGATATTTTCAAAAAAATGATAGTTACGGACTATTTTCGACTGTTTGTATATTTCATTCGCGAAGGAGAAAAAGTCATAACCCTTCATTTTTTCTTCAGCGTAGTCGGGTAAAAAGTATCCTATAACCACCTGGAGATACCCAGCTACCCGTGTACCAAAACCAGTTGAAATCCGTTTAGCCGATTTTGCGTGATGAAGCCACAACGACACATACAAACATACATAAAATCCAAAAAAAAATATATCGTTTTAGTGACCTTCCAATTAGTCCGTAACAATAATTTTTTTGAAAATATCTTCAATGTACAGACATTTCATTTTTACAAATTTATAATAGTATAGATAATATTGATCTAATATGCAATTCCGCCAAGTACAGTCTGAACTTATCAATTATTTCAATAACTTACCCATTAAATGCATCTTCTAAAATCAGAAGGAATAAATCAAACCATACCTTGAGCATCTGACGCTTTTTAAATTAGCTAAATCTAAATAAGGACACATTGGCTATTAAGTTTAGTGACGTCACAAAACACTATTCTACTGATCTCCATAGCGTCATATACTAGCTGAGCTATTTAAACATTTTAGGACCGCTTTTTTGTAAAATCGAGTTTTACAAAAAAGCGGTCCTAAAATTTTACGAATTTGAGTTTTAATTGTTTCTTTATTGTCTGTTAAATAAATAATACTGATCCTGCGCAGCGAGGGGCAAATCAATTATAATAAATAATATAACGGTTGGGGTATAATTATATTATAATTGGGGTGGAGAGCTGATGATTGACATTTAGTGAGGTCGCCACCTGCTGGGGTTAGTTGGTTTTATGTCACTGCTTGCTCTTCCTTCTAATATCCACTTTAGGTATTTAGTTCTTCAGTAGAAAACCTGCCAGGAGCGAGTCGGACTCGCGCACCGAGTTTACGTTCAAAATATAGGCTAAAAACCGGCCAAGAGCATGCCGGACCGTGCTCATTGTAGGGTTACGCACCCGTTCATTAAAAAAATGCACTACAGATGAACAAAATACGATATGAAAAAGTGTACTAGCAAAAGAGCGTATCTCCGCGGCACTTACATCCGTTAGTTGAGAAGCGCAGTTTTTTGGCAATAACTCAAAAACGGCTCAACCAATTTTATTCAGTATAGTTTTCATTGAAAGTACTTATAAGGCCTCACTTTCATAAATTTTTCTATATTTTTTTACCCGTGGTTGAAAAGTAAGAGGGGTGGGGGTGGGGGCGCTATTTTTTGAATTTCCGGAGCGAATATTTACAAAACTGCTGACTATCAAAAAATAATGTTTGGAGACCCCTATTATTTTTTAAAGACCTATTCAAAGACGCTCCACACACTAGTGTTGGAACGAAAACAAAATCCTCCCTCACTTTAGGTGTACGAGAGGTATGTACCCGAAAAATTTTTTTTTTTAGATTTTGTTGTACCGTTTTGTTATCGTAATACATACACATACTCATACCAAATTTAAGCTCTCTAGTACTAATAATCACGGCGCTAAGCCGCGGACGGACAGACGGACGGACAGACGGTCAGACGGACATGGTGAAACTATAAGGGTTCCTAGTTGACTACGGAATCCTAAAAACGGCCGTATCTATAAAATGCCCTCCGTGTCCAGTACAACGCATTTAGGATGCTGTAGTGCATATACATGTTCGCGGAGGCGCGCACAGACGGTTTTGATGCTGTCTGGCGTAAGAAAACTGCCTCATTGCTTAACAGGGTACACAGAAGCAGCCAGAGCATCCTTAATATGATAGCTTGTAAGCTGGATTGCCCTCTGATGTGAACTCTCAACCAGCACAAAATCATTGTTAATCATTAAGTACTAACAAAGACTCGTAAGTTTACTAACACTAAATGGACCTTTATAGTTGTCTGTAACAAATAAATGGATTGAAATTCTAGTTTAAGCAAAGCCCCCTAACTCCTAAACAATATGTGCGCGGTGTGAGGTCATTTTATATTGGTTACTGACATAGATTTATTTCCTGGGTAGTGCCATAAGAGCCAACTTGCACCACATTTAGATGTTTCTAGGACAACTGGAAGTACCCTATAGGTTTTCCATGACGGCAATTGGTATGGAAACACATTTTTAATGGCCGTTTGATTAGACTGTGTTGACTTAGAAGCTTGTTCTTTTTACAGATTCAAGAGACCATCAGACATATTTGATGTTTATTTAAACTTGATTCAGAGATGGAATACGAACCGAAATGTACCAAGAGCTACTATCTTTTCTCTAACTAAAATGCAAGTGCTCTTTGTACGGGATTTAAATCTCGACTGATAGATGTGAAACTTAAGCATGTGGAAAATATTGGTTTGTAAAAGGGCAGTGGCTAAGAAATCACATCAAGGATATGGGATCCCTTTTTTATGCCAAACTTTTTTCCAAAACTGCCTCAGTTTATTTTTGGGTCGGGACGTTGATCTTATAATAGTCTAGAAATAAGACTTTCTTAAGTTTTTCAGACGACTACCTCAAAACCAAAAGGAAGTTATGCATCATATCATATCGAAAAAGCAGGCAGTTTAAATTTAAATACAACACGTGTCCGCCATAATCCTTTAAAACACATTTTTATCTTCGGAAATATGTTAAGTAGTCGTTTAAACAGCCGTAGACAACAAACAGTCCGCGACAGTCCTTACTAAAAACCGGCCAAGTGCGAGTTGGACGCGCACGAAGGGTTCCGTGCCATTGTACGTAAAAAACACTGAAAAAACACGTTACTTTACGGTCCCCGAACCTTATGTTTTTATTATATTCTCTTCTTTATTTTTTTTTTATAATATAGCCAGAAAATAACATACATTTTACACGTAACGATATCTGTCAAACTGCATAGCAGTTTATGGCAGAAGACATAATACCCTCCACCATTACAATTAAATATCTCCGTGTATGAAATGCATAACTTAAACAACTAATAGCAAGCACCATATTGTATTGCTCTAAAAACTTCTAAACCTTATGCATCAAGGCAAAACAACTGACTATTTAATGATCAATGATCGGCTTCGTATTGCGGTTACCACTCATATAAATAAAACAATTTAAACGGTTTATATTTCAAGTTATTAATTTATTTTTTTGTCGTTTGTTGTTATAATTATACCTGAGGATTCGGATAGATATTTACCTAAAGTTGCCCACCGGAAAAAGATAATGAATGGAGTCGGCGCCTTAAAAATGTCATTTTAACAACATTCGGATTACATCATATTTTGACACCAAAATGCATGTACAGAACAGTAACAATTTAACAATGAATCTCAAAAAACTACGTGTTATATTGCTATCTCACTCACTCCTACGTCTACCTGTTAACTCTTGAATGGCTATCTTTTCGTTTAATTATATTATAATCTACGGCCGCATTAGCACGTGTTCACAAAAAAAAATCGGTTTAAGAGTGAGAGTCCTGTGATAAGCAGACGGACAGGAAAACATAGGTGGCTTAGTAATAGAGTTCTGTTGGTACTATGTGGGTAAGGAACCCTAAAAAATAAATAAGAAATATAGAGTTGTCCCTGCGTGTTAATGTAGGTGTCACGTCGCGCTTATTGGCTCTTCTCACGCGTAGGGATGTGCGTAGGTAAGCAAATATCGGTATCGATAATATTAGTTTTATACGCGGTGGACCCGAATAAGCTGACAAACTTTCGATCGAGTTCAGTGCCTCATTGCAGTAAATTGGTATAAAGTTCAGTTAAAATTCTGTTTTTTATATAAATTCGCGTGTAATGAAGATATGACTTAAGGCTGAGAGACACGACTCGTGAGGGTAATTCGTGTCGAATAGTACTCGTGTCACACGATGCTACCTTCAAACTTTCAAGAAAAGAGCGTACTCCCACCTTAAAGGCCGGCAACGCACTTGTGACTCCTCTGGTGATGCAAGTGTCTATGGGCCACGGTGATCGCTTAGCATCAGGCCACCCGTCTGCTCGTATGCCTTCTACACAGATTATATAATACTATCCTCCTATTTCATAATAATAAAAAAATCTGATCTTTATCAAACAGATAGCTAAGGATGACCGCTATTTAACCAGTTATCTAATGAAGTATTGAATTCTGTCCGTTGGTTTGAGTGAGATGATGCCTAAAGACACAAAATCTAACATGAAGGTACCCGCAACGTCTTTCACGAAGGAGTAAAAAGGTATGAACCTTTTTTTTTGCTACAGCGTAGACAGGCAAAACGTATCTAATAACCATTCTGAGATGTCCAGCTACCCTTGAAAATGGGCGACGTCAAAAACCTCATATACAAATAGGCCTCATAACAGCAAATAAATTCAAACGCTTACTATAAAAAATACTTGTACAGAAATGTCATTTATGATATCAATGATGCCGACCTTGCTTAATGAAAATAACCTATGTATGTACTAACTGTATTGGGTGCATTCCACCAGAATGTCGGGTACGTGACGCCATTCTTTTCATACTTCTTAAAAAGTTAGGAAGTAAATTTTTGTGTATGTCAATATTTTATTTTATTTATTCATTATTCAAAAAGTTACAGTAAAACAGTATAAGCGGTGTAAGCATTACAGTAAAAACCAAGGCACTGTGAACTTCAAAAAAAAAAAAAAAAACTTAAAATAGTTTGATTTAGGCGACGTAACTCCGTAGCTCCGTTGCGTCGTCTGATCTGGTGTAGGATTCGGCAGATTGCCCCGCAACTGCCTAAACACTACACCCTTCGGCCAGAAATCTGCACTTGCGATAGTGTCCTGCAGCGGCCTCGGCACGCGCAGCACAAACGAGCTGAAGTGCACGTAGTGGCGGGACTGCAGCTGGTGCACCCTCAGCGAGAAGCCAGACTTCTGGCGGACGAACTCCACCACGTCATCAGCCACGGCGGAGTGATGCAAGCGCGACACGTAGAGCGCCTTACTCGGTGTAGCAACCCGAAGACCAGAACCCACCGGCTCCGCAATGCCACAAAGAGTTTTGCCAGGTGCCCTGCGCGCCTTGCTCTTCCTTTCCACCAGTGTGAATCCCTCCTTATCCACATCAGTGCGGGAGGACTTTTCCTTATCAGGAACCCATACTACACTTGCCTTAGAAGGCAAGGAGGCCCGGTTAGCTGCGACAGGCTGACCGGCGAGGTCAGCATAAGCACGCTGACGTGACTTCGAAACAGAAGGCGTCCGCATGCGCGGGCGGTGAAGCGGCGGGTGCGACATCTTTTACAGTGTCAGCAACACGCGAACAAACAGACTCGACGCTTATAGTAGCAGGCCGGTCATCGGTTTTGAAATTTGATGCTGATGATTTATAACTTGGCTTTTGTATTGGTAGTGAATTTTTGGACTTTTTATGTATCTTTAAGGTAGCTGTCAAAGCCGTCACGTACCCGACAAAGTAGACGTTCTGGTGGAATGCACCATCGACATCGACGCTCATATATTACTTAATATTCATGTAACATAGGATTAATATAATTACTAATGTTATTCGTATACCAACAGACGCATCACGGAAGTGCTAACCAATCTTACCATTGCCACCTGATATTGATTACCTGTGATGACAAAATAAAAATTCTATTGTATTTTATTCTAGCCCTATTTTAGCTTTAAGGGCTAAAACATCGATAGTTGGCCCCGGACTAGCTCTACAAATATTGACGCATCGATCGCGCCAGAGTCAATAACGCTATTTGTGTAGAAAGTTAATTTGCTCCGGCTCGGAGTGCCCGACATTGTTCCGAGCGTCACGCCAAAGCTCCAATACTTTAATTATTATGTATTTCAATAAAAACCTTAGTTCTAACCAAGGGCCATTAAAACAAGAGGAATCACAGTTGTCATACTTTGGATCGTGTTCCGATCGCAAGGAGATATTCTGGCAACAACTTTAAGCTTTAAAACTAAACATTTAACGATGTTATGGTTAAATAAAGCAACATAGTATATTAACAATTAGTTCGTAAATAGCTAATCTATACTATTATAAAGTTGTAAAAATGAAATGTCTGTACATTGAAGATATTTTCAAAAAAAAAAATATTTTTATGGACTATTTGGAGGTCATTAAAACGAAAAATAGTTTTTTTGGATTTTATGTGTGCTTGTATGTGTCGTTGTGGCTTCATCACGCAAAATCGGCTAAACGGATTTCAACTATTTTTGGTACACGGGTAGCTGGGTATATTCAGATAGTTATAGGATACTTTTTACCCGACTACGCTGAAGAAAAAATGAAGGATTATTACCTTTTCTCCTCCGCGAACGAAGTAGCGGGCGCCTTCTAGTATTAAATAAATGTCACACTTGTAGAGTTGAATAGTTGAAGAAAATAATTTGTATACATAGATCGCGGCTTTATACATATCGGGGAACGGCTTTTTCTGTGGAGATGGTCAGCCCTCTTATTTTAATGGTCCTTGGTCCCAACACTTAATTATTATCATTAAAATCTAGACTAAAAGCCAAAACTAGAGCTACAGTTTTATCGAGGACGTTTGCAGAGGAGAAATAGTCAAAGCCCTGTTTTTTGCTAGTTGTAAAATTATTCGATAGTTGTATACATAAATATGCTCCTGGACACGCCGGTATAACTCTCAGTACCGCGCGAGCGTATTACGTGATAGGGCTCTTAAACATTTCGCAAATGTAGTGTTTACCCCGGTGCCAATAGAGCTATCTATGTATTTGGTACAGGAAGATGCTCGCAATTTCGTTCGCAGAGGAGAAAAAGTCATAACCCCTCGTTTGTTCTTCAGCGTAGTCGGGTAAAAAGTGTACCATAACCATCTATGGATACCCAGCTACCCGTGTACCAAAAATAGTTGAAATCCGTTCAGCCGATTTGGCGTCACAACGACACAGAATCAGTGACCTCGATATAGTCCGTTACAATATTTTTTTGAAAATATCTTTAATATACAGATTTAATTTTGACAACTTTATAATATAATAGAAGTGATAAGCACGGAAACAGAAGATAATAATTATATGAAATACCTCTTGCTAAGATCGGCAAGATGTGAAATCAAAAAAAAAACTACTTATTGAGACGATTCTATGTTTAAAACTCGGTAGGATTAAGAGAGTAGAACTTACTGTTTTTTAAGGCTACACTTTGCAACCACGGTATGTATAGGCAGGTAAGCAATCTCTGTTGAAACCCGTCAGTTGACTCGTCACGACACATTCCTGCGTCACGACACGTGACACATGACACCGAATTATCTGCGTCTCTCAAACGTTACCCGTATTGATTTTAGATGACAATAAACAATAGGTTGTTCGTCTCGTAAGCTTTTAGGGTACCGTAATTAAAGATTTTTCTTAAAAATGCTCGGAAATGTTCGCGTGAATATCACGAAATAAGATATGAAGTTTCTTGTTTATGGCTCCCTACATTCTTGTCCTTTAGCAGAAAAGCAAGTATAACTTTTTAAATTTGCTTACTATCATTAAACTAATAAAGGAAAATTACATACAGCCAACCACTATAGACTCTGTAAGCATACTTGCGACTGATTGCGACATTAAAAAAAAAAACAAAATCTATGCTACTATGTTTTGTGCGGTTAAACATGGGGCTCGAAAAGCTCTTTCGAATGGCATGTTTAAAAAATAAAAAAGGCGACAAATTAAACAATTTTTACATTCTTAACAAACTATTATCTATTTCATTACCTGGTTGAATTTTCAAAACGACTTTTTTGGATGTCTCACATTTGAAAAAAAAAAAGAAATGCTATGTACCAAAATAAAAAAAATGGTTGTATTCTTTTCTATTATTTATGATGAATTAACAATAATGAGCTAATAATCCCCGAAAAAAAAAATTAAAGTCCGTAAATTCACGATTAGCATAGCTGTGAGGTATGTCACACACGAAGTTTAGCTCAGTCAATTGCATAAAACTTTATCTGTGATTGAAATAAAACAATTTAATGGATTATATCACGTATATTATCTCATTTTAGTTCCCGACGTTAAAATGAGATAATATACGCGATATAATCCGTTAAATTGTTTTATTTCAATGAGTAATAATCGCGGAAACAGAAGAAAATATTTATCTGTGATTCTCGTAATTAATTTCTGTAAAAAACATTTAAAAGGGCTCTTCCGAGCCTATATTATAATCCAGAAAAATATGCATAAAAAAATCATTTTAAAATACAGAGATCGGAATGTGTTTGTCCCGCGCGCGAGCATCTTTTCATGACTCGCAAATAACTGCAGCACCTCTAGCACAACTGTGATACGCGACTCTTTGTCGCGCGACAAAGATTGTCTGTCTCTTTCCTTTCAATACAATGCGAGAAAGACGGGAGATGCTATGTCGCGCGACAAGCGTAGTCGCGGAGAGTTGTGCTAGACCGGCTGGTTACGATTGGTTGAGCTATGTAACGCCCACTACAGAAACGGAAGTAACGGAAGTAATGAACGGAAGTAATGGAAGAAAGGAAGAAATGGCCCTTCAAGGGCCAAGAGAGATCATAAGAAACAATCAAAAAATAAAAAATAAAATGAGCTATGTAACGCCATTTTTAAGTTACTACGTCGAAGGCATGCTAGTTCGCGTTCGATTACCGAGCGAAGCGGACGCGTAATTTGTGTTGTGATTTTTTTAAATAGGTTAGTTTGTGACTTGTGACACGATGTTTTTGGTCAGCCTTTAAGGTAATTTGTGTGGCTAGTAAATATTGCATGTTCAACTACTTTATCGGTAAGTCCAATTAAGTGTTTTATAGTTTTGAACACCGAGATAGTCCTATTGTCATTTACCTAAAGCTTATACTTTTGATAAAATAAAAAAAATGCACTTTTGCTGTAATTTGTGTGGCGTAATTTGTGTGCCACTTAAACCCACACAAATTATTTTTTTTGTTATATTTGGATATTATGATCATTTTATATGCCTAATAACACTTGTTATCTTTAAAAAAACCAGTCAAGTCCGAGTCTGAGTCGCGCACCGAGGGTTCCGTACAAACTTTCACTAATTGCGACTTGAAGCGCCGGTTTGCCGCTGGTATCTATGGCGTCACATACAAATGAGGGGCAAACTTAAACCAAACCGAGTTATTCAAAAAATATTATTAATCAAGCACAATAAAAAAAAAAATGTTCGAAAATGTGCAGATAAGTGCAGATCAAGGCCTTTTGTATGATACCCTACTTGACCTAATGGCTAGACTTAGTTTTATAAAAAGGGGTCGTTTGGATACACATATTGGTCGTTTCTTAAAAAATAAAAATATATTTTGTGACGTTTCCTTCTAAATACATGTGGGCTGATCATGTTTATAAATATTCCAAATTTCAAATAGATAGCATAACTTATTAAAATTAAAAATGTTATTTGGGTGGCAGCAATGTAATTTGTGTGGCATGATGTTTTTTGGCAGCGAATTGTAGCTAAGCTATTCTTCAAAAAAGAGTGCCTCTTTCTGCATTTTGTTCATCTTTCTAATATCTACCGTAATCCATTATCAAAATTATAAAAAAATATAAAATAAACGCGCCACAAAATGTTACCAAAAGGCGTGGTGTTCAAAAATGTACCCATCTAGTGTTTATCTTATTTTTAATATTTCCTCACATTGTTTGAGAAAAGCAGTACCTATACAATTATCGCCCTTTGAAGTAATGTTCTATTGCATGCTGCTTCAGGTATGTAATAAAACCCGCCACTTCCGGGTGTGCATGAACCGCGCACCGAGGGTTTCGAAGTATACGATAGAAATGGCCGTATCTATGAATATCCAGCAATATGTACGCGGTGTGGAGTTACTTTCTGTGTATAATGCAACGCCTTAAACATTATACATTTAAATTTTTTGGCGGGTGACAACTCAAATAGGATATTTGACAACTTTTTCTGAGGTATGTTATAGAACGATGTCTTTTGAATTGAATTGAAGTGAATTGAATTGAACGATGTCTTTATTTATTTATTCATTTATTTCAGGTTTCAACCCATAATGTGTTATAATAGAAATACTGGTGTAAAACTACTTCAATCTGATAAAAACTCCCCGAGATTATAACAATATTTAAAGCACATTTTTGGACTGTCCCAAAAAATGCTTCATACTAAAGCCTAACACAATGTGACGTCACACTGTAATAACTTGTATAGGAAAATTAAAAAGTGTTTTCTGCAGCTATGTTAAAACTTGCGCTTATCAAAACGGTTTCATAACAAAAGTTACCTTAAGTTTTATGGGATTATTAATTTGTAATATTTTCATGAACCTGAATAAATGAATCAAAATTAACTTTCCCACCCAACTTTAAATGCTCATAAAACGAGCTACACGTAAGGTATCGATCGAACTCAAAATTTCAACTTAGTTCATTATTTTGCTCGTTTTATCAGGATCTTATATAATTTCTACAAATTTTGAGATTAGTCATCAACCCTATTTTCGGATTGCGCCCTTATTAATTTTGGTGTTTGAAGCCTCTTGTTCCCTTTGAAATGAAATGAAATGAAAGCATTTATTTCGGAAATATTGATCCATATTGTGTTAGTAAAATTTATTCTAAGTTTGTAAGTGGAAAGTGTAATTATAATTAGACCTAACGTGCACAGACATCCAGTGAGCTAGGATAGGGCTGTCCATCCTCTCAGCTACCACCCTCAGAAGCGCGTTGGTGCTGCCCCGTACGCGCTCACTCAGGGACGCCACCCGTTTGCGCATCACGGCTTGGAAACCGTCAGTTCTCCGCGCTGCAAACACTCCTTTAACTAAACGAAGTCCTTATGTGTTTTAAAGTATACATCCTTTATATTTTGATATTACATATATATTTTTAGGGCCACGGACCTCAAGAGGAAAACACGAAACCCTTGCCATATTGGTCGGTCTGTCCGTGTGTCCGTCTGTGGCATTTGTCCGTCTATCAAGACCCTTTTTATTATGGTAAGCGTGAGAGGTATCAAGTTAAAATTAACAACAAATACTTATGTCTGCAATCCCTTGAAGCATATCATAAGCAACACGAATAATAAATTTCAGAAAAGAGTGACAACATTTTCGAGCTGACTGTATTAGTGTTATCTAATAACCCGACTCTATAACCCTGCCACTATCGATAAACAAACAACTCTATCGATGTTTGACACCATGTCATCTTTACTGTCAATATTGGCTGTCACGACCGTCGCTGTTTAACAAAATAGCTTAGCCCTGAACAAAATGTTGAGATAATATTTTTGGTATTTTTGATAGGTATAAGATAGTATATCTGTAGGTACCTAGTACTGTTTGCGGGAAAATGACAGAAATCTTGAATCACTTCAAAATGTCTTACAGTAAAAGATCTCCTTTAAAATAAACCAATAAATATTAGGGACAATCTTACACAAATCGACGTAGTCCCAAACTCAGCAAAGCTTGTACCATAGGTAAGGTACTAGGCGACGATATATATAGTATATACTTAAATACATAGAAAACATCCAAGACCCAGGAACAAACATTCGTGCTTGTCCCACAAACACTTGCCCTGACCAGGATTTGAACCCGGGACTGCCAGCTTCGTAGGCCGTTGTGCAATGATCGTCAGTTTTGCGACGCTCAATGCAAATGTACTGAAACAGTGTCATAAAACTGGCCTTTTTTTGTATTTTTTCGATCTTTATTCTGTAAGTCAATGATATAATATAAAAAAAGGTAGATAGGTTGCCTATTCGATAATCCACGTGTAAAAATGGCCAGGCTTACGCACATATAAATCTGAGAATATTGCAATTAGACACTAATCATACATGCTATTAGACGCTTTTACTATGCAAAATCTCATTGTGCATGACGGCAATTTTATTTATTTGACGCATAATCCAATATATAACAAAGTACTCTGTGCGCGAGACTGAGTTAAGGTTTACCAATTGGAGTAGTTTTGGTGTGCCATTTTCGGAGCCCGTATAACCTATCTACCTCTTTTTATGTTATATAACTGCCTCACTGTTGAGAAAAAAACCGAAACAAACTCAACAGTTAGTAATTTTTCTAAATAACTCTTTTCTATTACAATATTTGTACTTAGCCTATCTTAAATATATGTTTTTGAGTATAAACTCAATGCGTATCATCAGGCTGTATCTCATGAACCGTGATACTTAGACTGTTGAAATTTTCACAGATGATGTATTTCTGTTGCCGTTATAACAGCAAATACTAAAAACAAAATAAAATTAATATTTAAAGGGGGCTCCCATACAATAAACGTGATTTTTTTTGCCGTTTTTAGTTGTTACCGGGCTTCCCATGAAATGTGATAGCTAGACAGTTGAAATTTTCACAGATATTTCTGTTACCACTATAACAACAACTATAAATACCAAAATAGTATAATTTTATGTCTGTCTGTCTATGTCAGTAACCAATATAAAATGATCGAACACCGCGTACATTTGGTTAGGAGTAGGGCTTTGCTAATCATAAATATAAATATAGATACGGCCGTTTGTAGCGTTTATTTTGGTACGGAACCTTCAGTGCGCGAGTCTGATTCGCACTTGGCCGGATTTTTTTTTGTTCTTGCAATCAACTCGTAAGAACACTAAACGCATGCGCAGTCTTCCGTATCTGACTATAATTAATATGCTATTATTAGCAACAGAAGCATAAACAATTATATCATTAGCGACCCTTCACCCGTATTGTAGAACATACTGTATGACATATACAGGTGATAACATTCAATTAATGTGATGTGATGTCTGATGCCACGGATACTGTTTGCATTGTCAGCGACCCAGTTCGCGAGATTTAGGCCGAAGACACACGGTCAGATAGATTTGATATTGTTTTAACACATTCAGTTTTGACGACCGGTTTGGCGCAGCGGGAGTAACGTTGCCTGCGAAGCTATAGGTCCTGGTCCTGGGTTCAAATCCCGGTAAAGGCAAATATTTGTATGATGAAAATAAACATTTGGTACCTCTTGGATTTTTTTCTGAGTATATAAGTAAATATACCTATTAAATATATCGTCCTCCAGTACCCATAACAAAGCCTTATTGATTATGAACAAAGATCAGAAACAAATGAAAAAACACGCAGAGCGTGCTGCCCCGGTCTGGCTCAAGGCACTGGTTCAAGTCCAGTATAGTCGAAAAAAAATTTCATTTGTTTCTGATCTTTGTTCATAATAATAACGCTAGTGGAGTGATCCACTAATAAATTGCAAAAATTGTGATTATTATCATGATATTTGTAAATCAAAAAGTAAAGCCTTATTGAGCTCACAGTGCGACTAGTCGATTTGTGTAAAATTGTCCTGTAATATTAATAATTTTATTTAAAACGATCTGACAAGAAGCGTGCATATGGTATTTGGCTTACAATTACGTAGGCAGTTTTTCTGTGCCTATATAGAGCCATGGTTTTTCCGGGTAGACAGTGCCTTTGTATCTATATGGACCGCATGCCACTGGATCTGACAATATCATGAGTCCAAATGCGCATTCAGTATGGAGATGTGATTCCACAGTGGAAGCATGGACTCCTGACAATTGGATGAGCCAAAAATGCTCGTTTTTATTATTTTCTTCGTTAAAGTAGGCTATTCTAAGATACAGTTTCATGCGTTTTATACGATGTTTTTTTTTTTGTCTAAGAGATATTTCGAGTGACGTCATGATTGACGTTAGTTACTAGGGTTTGGCAAGGAGAAATAAAAGTCAAAACTAAAAACACGAATAACTAACCTTTCCCAGAAATCATATTTTTGAAATCTGAAAGCGGTTTATTAAACCTATTCCTTGAAATGGTTTTGAATGACCATACTGCCATTGCCACATTGCTTGTAGCGACCGCGTATAATGGTTTATTAACCGGTTGCTAAAGATCGCGAGAGCTATATATATATATATATATCCCTCCTAGATAAAATTCTCGAGATCTTTTAACACCGGTCAATTAACTTATTCGTTCATTTAGTTTTCTGTAATGGCCGTCGTGTGACAGCTAACCCGTAGTCGTACCCGGTCTCGCCTGATCTGAAAATGTTTTGTAACGATTTGTGCTCGCCTTATTGAAATCGGTAGTTTGCGGCAGACCTAACGGAAGCGTCGACTTTCAAAACAGTACCTGGCATGGTCGCAATTATAAGGCGACTAGAAATTTCCAGTATCTTCGGCCGCGTGGTCTACTATTTTCTTTATCCCTTGGGAACCTTCCTTTTTCGGGATAAAAAGTAGCTTTGTAAAAGTGCAATGCAACTCGTTGCTTACCAACTGCTTGGTTTTGCTCAAGTTCTGAAATTATATATTTTTGACAACCAAATTCAAAATTATTTCAAAATTCGACACTGGAGCGCTCATACGTAAGAACTATTGTATTCAGAGCTCTCCAACTCAACAAATATCCGTATCGTCATACCTCATCATCTCCCTGCCCTTATCCCACTTATGTAGGGTCGGAACAACATGTTTTGTTCTTCCATTCATCTCTATTATTCGTCATTTCAGCGCTTACTCCTCTCTTTTTCACGTCCTCTCTCACACAATCCATCCATCGCTTTTTTAGCCTACCGATCGCTATTCGTCCTTGGACACTCATCTCTAACATTCTTCTACCAATATGACGCTCATCCCTCCTCATTACATGCCCATGCCACGCTAACCTACTGCTCCTCATTTTGTCCGTCACGGGTGCTACTTTCAAACTTCCCCTTATATACTCATTGCTAATCCGATCTTCTCGTCGCTCCACACATCCATCTCAACATTCTCATCTCGGCTGCGTTCACTCTTCTTTCATCCGTCACTTTCGTTGCCGAACATGATAAATTTGTAAAAATGAAATGTCTGTAGTCTGTACATTGAAGATATTTTCAAAACACTGTTGTAACGGACTATTTGGAGGTCACTGAATTAAACAATATTGTTTTGAATTTTTTGTATATATGTTTGTATTGTATGTGTCGTTGTGTATTTGTGGTACTTACATGGGTATCTGGGCATCCACAGATGCGCATAAGATACTTTTCAGTCGACTATCCCGAAGAAAAAAAGAGGGTTATGATTTTCTCACCTTCTACTAGAACTATTATAAAAATGAAGAAAACTATAAATAATAAATACATCAATATAAATATCAGGAACAATCTTACACAAATCGACATAGTCCCAAACTAAGCAAAGCTTGTACTATGGGTACCAGGCGACGATATACATAATATATAGATAAATTATAATACTTAAATACATAGAAAACGTCCAAGACCCAGGAACAAACATTCGTGCTCATCATACAAACACTTGCCCTGGTCGGGATTCGAACCCGGGACCGCCAGCTTCGTAGGTTGTTGTACAACCCACAATAAAATATTAAAATATTTTCAAAAACACTATTGTAACTGACTATTTGGAAGTCACTGAATATGCCACGCTCCCGTCTCTATTCTAACTATATACAGTCAGCGTCAAATAGTCTGTAGCATCCAAAGTGCCAAAAATATCGCAAAACATCTTTATTCTTATGGGCATAAAGTTGTGTGACGATACATTTGGCGCTTTGGATACTACAGACTAGGTATTTGACGCTGACTGTACATGCAAAAAATCACGTGAACGGAACCGCAGGCAACACTAGTTGTAGATAAAGATCTTGCTATTGTTGTTTCACGTGTTAACAGTGTTATTTAGCTGAAAGGGAAGGTCAAATTATAATTACAAAAAGGACTTTTCATGTAAATGGGTCAACTCATAATGAATACCTATTTTAACAACCTCACATACTTTGCAAGTGGATAAAGGAATAAGTATATCATAGTAATATCATTTAAGTAATTTAACTAATTGGGATGCCATACAAATACATTCCTCTCTGCCAAAGTAATCGCGAAATCTCCGGTTAGTTCATACTGTAAATTGCCAATGTGTGGGTGTTGTTTTGTTTGTAGATGACTTATTTTAATTGGGTGCGTTTGTAAAAATATGAATATTTCCGTAGTGTGCTGTACGTGTTTACCTCACCCCCCGCTAAAAATGCATGAAAATGTTGTTTGGTAACGGCTTGTCATCTTTATTACTTAAATGCTCTACGGTATCATCAGATCAGATCCCAGAGCAATAACCTGATTGCGAAATATTTTAGCCTACTATATGGTGAACACTACTTCGCTCGCGTAGGAAAAAAAGTCGTAATCCTAGTTTTTACTTCAGCGTAGTCGGGTAAAATGTGGGTAAAATGTTCTATAACTATACTCAGATGTCCGAATAGCCTTGTACCAAAAATGGGTGTGAAATCTATTTAGCTGTTTAGACGTGATGAGACTACAAAGATACACATACATCCATACAAACCCGAAAATTTCTGTTTTTCAATTCAGTGACCTACAAATTGCCCGTTTCACAGTTTTTTAGTAAAATATCTTCAATTTCTAATCATCAAATCTGTGCACATAAACATTTAACAATAATATAACTTTGCAATAGTATGTACATTACATATAACATACATTGTACAGTATAAATAATATTAATATTCCTTCTGATATAAATCGAAAGGATACAATAAATCACAGGATAATTCGGCTGCCATATTTAAATGTTCCTCCAATACGTTTCTCACATAAATTAATGGGTCATTAACAATATCCAATTATAATTAAAAGTTACCAATAAACATGGCCGACGAGAAACGGGTTGATGTAGTCTGAGGGCCGGCTATGGTTCGAGCGACGTCATTGTAACAATAACAAGTGAGTATGGAAGTTAAAACGTGATACCTACTACCTGAGCATTTCTAAAAAAGTTTGTACATAAATTAACGGATCCTTAATTGTTTCTTATTTTGTTATAATATTTTTCATGATTATTATTTCATGATTGATATTTTGTTGATTCATTTGGATTAATTAAGAAAATGTATGCCCGATACAATCTTAATTATCAAAAATAATCAATAATAGTATTGTTTGTCATTTCAAAAATTTGGTAACAAAAAAGGAAAGTAACGGATTTTGTGACAATTAACGTGCCCATAAAAATATTTGTACAAACTTTTTTAGAAATGCTCACCTAACAAATATGCTTTAGAATAGCTGCTTAATTAGATGACTTCACTATCATCAGATATTTAAATTAACACTATATTATTAAATTCTATCCTATCTGATATTAACAGACCATATGACGGATGTGAGAACATATACGAAAAATTCATTTCGGAGTTTTTTTGCTTCTTATTATGAATCGTGATATCTTTTGTTTATTTATTTATTTTAGGAGGACCAACAACTATATAATCCATACTAATATTATAAATGCGAAAGTGTGTCTGTCTGTCTGTCTGTCTGTTACCTCTTCACGGTTAAACCGCTGAACCGCTTTGGATGAAATTTTATATGGAGATAGATTGAGTCTCGGGGAAGGACATAGGCTACTTTTTATCCCGGAAAAATACCCTTATCCGCGATAAACGAATTTAAGGCGGACGAAGTTGCGAAACTTAAAGAGAAGTTTACGTAGAGCTAATTACAGGAACTCGAATAGAAGCGTAATAGGTATATCCTTGAAAATTTTAGATAATGCGAGAGAAAGAGAGACAAAGAGACAACGTTTCTTTGTAAAAACAGTTAAATATAAACATGTATTACATTCAGCTTTTGCAATCTTTGTCATGCCAGATTGGCGTACAAATTATTTATTGTGTATAACTATTTTCTCTATAACAACACGTATGCACCAAAATACAAAATAAAATTTAAACATTTCAGTGGAACGGAACCCTTCGTGTGTGGGTCCGATTAGCACTAGCGGATTATTCTGAGACAACGTGAATCTAAAGTATCGTGAAAAAAAATTTCGACGATACTGGACTTGAACTAGTGCCTTGAGCCAGACCGGGGCAGCGCGCTCTACCAACTGAGCTAATCGTCCACACTAGTAGTCGACGAATTTTGACATTTTTTCTTGCTTATGGATCTCTGTATGGTGCATCCGACTCTTTAGCCGTTAGCGCCGCCTAGTGCAGAACTGTGAAGTTACTTTCACCCCGAGCAGATACCTTTACAGCTACCATGGCTCGGCGAGAGGTGGCGGTATTATCAAGACTGTACTTTTTGTTTTACAAATATCATGATAATAATCACAATTTTTGCAATTTATTAGTGGATCACTCCACTAGCGTTATTATTTTAAAAAAAGATCAGAAACAAATGAAAAAAATTACAAAGCTAAAGAGGCTAAAGAGTCGGATGCACCATACCGAGATCCATAAGCAAGAAAAGATGACAAAATTCGTCGACTACTGGTATGGACGATTAGCTCAGTTGGTAAAGTATCGTGGTCTTTAGTACAATATATTGTTTATACACTAACTTCACATCTTCTGCCAGCCGCCCCCTAGCGTAACGATTTGAAAGCGTAAACTAGCTAATACTCATATTTCATAATAAGTCCGTCTGTACGCCCGTGTACTGGTAGCAACAAAGATTCCAATTTCAAAATATGTAAACTAAACATTTGGGAATACTTCAACTATGTTATTAACTCTTAACTAAAAATAAATTATGTCTGTCAGTGGAATTGTAACTCCTAAACGGGTAAAAAGAGGTATTATTTTTATATGTGTATCTTTCTGTGGCAATGTAGCTTCAAAACGGGTGCACCAATTTCGATTTTGTTATTACGATCATCTATTTAACTTAACATCTATAATATTATAAAGTTGTAAAAATGATGTCTTTATATTGAAGACATTTAAATAATTAATCCGACTATATTTAAAGATCTCTCAATCGATTTTTTTTCTGTTTTTGCATGTTGCTGCCCTTAGATTACCGCAAGCCCAGGTACAAAATCAGCTGGGTATCCAGAGATGGTTCTAGGATACTTTTTACTCGACTACGCTGAACTAAAATAAGTTCTTTCTCCACCGCTGCCGAAGTTGCGGCCATCTTCTGGTCTATATACTATTAGGTACCTATGTAGAGTTGTAAAAATGAAATGACTGGACATTGAAGGTATTAAACTGTATTTAAAAAAAAAGATTATTTGGAAGTCACTGAACCAAAAAATAATTATGTTTATTTTTTGTAGGTTTGTATGTGTCGTTGTGGCTTCGTCACGCCAAATCGGCTAAACGGATTTCAACTATTTTTGGTACACGGGTAGCTGGGTATCTACAAATGGTTATAGGATACTTTTTTACCCGACTACGCTGAAGTAAAAAACAGGGGTAATGACTTTTTCTTCTCCGTGAACGAAGTAAATACGTTTAATTATAGCAAGGAACTTTTGAACAACTTTCCAGTAACCGATCGAGCTGAAATTTAGTATACCTACGTAACATCGATGACTATACAATAATATGTCATCACGGAGCTGGTTTGATGATGGATCCGGAAGATAGTCTTAGGAACTCTGTAATAAAACAACGCAGTCCTACCGAGTTTGGGCTCTTTAGAATCGTCTCCATGAGTAGTTGACGAATGTCCAAAGAAGAGTACAGTCAGAAATACAAACAAAATCCCGTGTATTTTATTGACGATCTTTTTTCGGGTTTTTTTTATTTATTTTCATTTTTATAATGTTTACTATTGTAATATTTTTTTTGTGGAGTCTTCGGGAACCCATAAATTCGTTTGTTCTAATATTTTTTTTTTCTGAAACCGTAAATTCTTCAGGATTTTTTAAAAGATCGTCGTATAAATTAGGGTATGTTAGGTTTGTTTTATAACAAACTTAATAATTCTACAGTTTTATAAGAAATGCGTTAGGATAAACGATACATTAGGAAAAACGATACATTAGGACAAACGAGGTTAGGGATTCCGATATAGATCCTTTTTTATGTTATCCAATTTTTATCAATAGATTGCTCTAAAATCTTTTTCTAAATAAAGATTCAAAAGTGCTTGTGGCTAAGCCTACTTGAATAAAGTATAAAACGCTAAACGTTTCGGCAAACGACTTATAGCGAGGAGTCTCGACCAACATTTTAAGAGACTTTCGCTAGATGGCTGGATAGAGAGATCAGATACAGAAGGCAGTAATCCGGGACACGGCCCGCATCGTCAGGAGGTTCCTTTCTGTGTAACCACTAGGGTCCTGCCCCGCTGCCTGCGGCACCCTAAGTTCTGATTTTAAATTCAAGACCAAAATCTGACAGTTCTCATCTTGATTATTTCAACAAATAAACATTATTTCATAAAAACATAAATGAGAAATCGTGCAACCAGTAATATTAGGGTAAGTTTTATTGATAAAAATACTGACATTTAAACCAGTATGCAGTGATCATAGCGTAAGCCCGTCGACGTTAAATTTTTGTCTAATTAAAAATCAGAGTATAGGTTAGGTTTTTTTTATAATGTATTTATATTTTGTATTTTACTTTATATATATATATATATATATTGTAAAAAAACCTAGCTTATGAATTAAGATGAATAAAGCAAAAATAATAATAACAGCTTGTCACTAGAACAGATTTTTTCACAGAAACTTATTTAAAATGAGATAATATACGCGATATAATCCGTTAAATTGTTTTATTTCAATGAGTAATAATCGCGGAAACAGAAGAAAATATAGACTTATTTGTTTTTATGACGGTACTTGGAACATAAATAACTGGTAATCTGTTTCTGGTTGTTTCGTTAATAAACAGAGATGCTAGGAATTGATAACATATCTCAGTATCTCTGGAATGGAATGTTCGCGTTCCTTTTCTATTTGAAACAAACTGGAGTTTTTTTTCTAATGGATAATGATCATTGTCCAGCTATTCACAAAATGCTTGCAATGTGACAAAGAGTCTTGAGATCTCTCTCAAGTAGTCCATTTAAAAATAAATTGACGAAAGGTTAACAATCGAAAATTTTGTACGTGCGTATCTTTAATGGGATGCATCGAAAATTTAAGCTATTTTCTAGTGAGATTTTTGTCAAATCTGGTTTATGAAATAGGCTGGTTTACAAAATAATTCTTTTTTCGGCTATATCTTGTGTGTGTATCACGGGTAAGTAAAGGGGATTACATACCTTAGTCATTAAAAGTCCTCCACTTTTGGCGTCGGGCTTCTAATAGAGTCTCGATCGTAATTCCCTTCTTACCACCCTTGCTGCACAATTTACTATTCATTGCTTACAAACCGCCTGAACAAACGGCATCTCTCTATTTTTATAATCCTTTTATTACCCCATCACGTCACATTAGTCCTACAGTAACTTATCATTTGACATGAAAGCTGTCAAATGTAGCGCATGCGTTGATTCATGCGCTTTTAAACGGTAGTAATGACCGCATAATGAGATCCAACAGAGATCCAGAAGGGTATGGAAGACAAATGCAAGTTACACATCTAATCTATCTTTACCCTTACTGCTGAACATAATGTTGAGATAATATTTTTGGTATTTTTGATTGGTATAAACCTTGATAAGGTTTATGTAGGTGCCTAGTATGGTTTGCGGGAAAATGGCAGAAATTTTGAATCACTTCGAAATGTCTTATAGTAAAAGGTCTCATTTAAAAGAAACAAATAAATATATTAGGGACAATCTTACACAAATCGACGTAGTCCCAAACTCTGCAAAGCTTGTACTGTAGGTAAGGTACTAAGCGAGGATACATAGTATATCCTTTCTATATTTTTATATTATAAACGTGAAAGTATGTATGTACGTTCCACTTAATCTCAAAAATTACTAGACGATTTTTTATGAAACTTTCCAGTTATGTACCTTATATATCAAAATAGGACATAGGCTATAATGTATGTCAAATTTCATCCCTTTCAGGGACGAAAAAGGGGATGAAAATATGAATGGACAGTAAATATTTTTTTACGCTAGGAACTTGAAATCTTGGTAATATGCTTAACATTTAAATTAGTAAAATATCGAGTATTGGCGAAAGACATAAGCTACTTTTTATCCCGGAAAAATACCTTTTATCCGCGATAAACGAATCTAAGGCGGACGAAGTCACGGGCGGCCGCTAGTACTATTATAAAGGAGTAAAATTGAAATGTCTGTACATCGAAGATATTTTCAAAAAAAATATTGTAACGCACTATTTGAAGGTCACTGAATCAATAAAAAAAAGTCATAACCCTTAATTTTTTCTTCACCGTAGTCGGGTAAAAAGTATCCTATAACCATCTGGAGATACCCAGCTAGCCGTGTACCAAAAATGGTTGAAATCCGTTTAGCCGATTTCGCGTGATGAAGCCGCAACGACACATACAAACATGCAAACATTTCATTTTTACAACTTTATAATAGTATAGATATGCAACACCACCAATTCTTTATTGCACACCAACAACAGGAACAGTACAATAGAGCCTTAACATAACATAGGTAAACAATAGGCGGTCTTATCGCTAAAGAGCGATCTCTTCCAGACAACCTATATATAGATATAGTATAGAACAGTCTTTCTCAAAGTGGGCGATAACGCCCCCTTGTGGGCGCTGGAGGCCTAGAGGGGGGCGGTAAGGGGCCCAGAACAAAATTGGGGGTGTTGTAGTGGTTTAGGGGGGGGGGGGGGGGGGGATCTGGAATATCATCGACTTAATATTTTAAAAGTCTGCACATTAGTATAGATAAGTTCCGATGATAGCCCGCGAACACCAGGCTAATATAGCACACTATAATTCAATCAATTTAAAGTTATAGTGGTTTTTAAGTTAAAACAAAATAGGGGGCGCTGAAAAACAATTTATTTTTAAAGTGGGCAGTAGACAAAATAAGTTTGTGAACCTCTGGTATATAAGATGCCCGCAACTTTGTTCGCGCAACACCGACGCCAAAATAAGATTAATTGCATACATCGCATACATCGAGTATAAAAACGTTTACGTGTAAGTAAATTGAAAAAACTAAATTATGCATAATATTTTCTTCTGTTTACGCGATTATTACTCTTTGAAATAAAACAAAAACTGACGTCCACCCATGGAAAGCCGAACAGCTTCCGAAACGTCGGGAACTAAAATGAGATAATATACGCGATATAATCCGTTAAATTGTTCTAAATTATGCAGTTATTTCTTTTTCTTTGTGTTTTTTTGGAGTCGGTTCTATTTACAAAACTCCAGACGCCTAGTGGTCTACTGGCACTGGTGTCGTTCCCTAATGGCAGTTTAATGACATGCGCTACCGAGCACTTACAAAGGATACGTCATTAGCATTAAATACCATACGCGGTAGTCACTAACAGAATACTGCTGGTACGTGACTTTAAGGAAATACTTCTGTTATTTGAGTCAAATATGACGAATTAGTGTATTTTGAAACTAGAAAGCGTTCGCAACTTCGCGTATAGAAAACAGTGCTTTAAATCCATCAACCATTTTAATAGGGAATATGCATGAATTTTTATTTTTGCTTTATTAAAAGCTCATTCATGTAACAAACAGTAGACAAAAATATTTTTTCGAATAACAATAAAAATAACCAAGATTATAAGCCATCAAACGTTTCATTCTATCTCTTTTTAGCAAAACAGAATTTGATGCAGTTTTTATGGCCGGAGTGCACTATGACGTAACAGTTCATGTCGGACCTCTCTGTCAAATCGCTGTCTAATTAGTAATTCAAAATGCCTACGTCATGCGTATTTCTCGGCTGATTTTAATTATCATTTCACTTTTTGAAATCGTTTTACGGTATTTTGATATTTTGTTAAGAAAAGCGAAAAAATCATGCATGACCCTAATACAACCACTTTTGTTTCAAGGATTGCTGGATATCCACAGCTTTCCAACCGACTAAAGGTAAGCAAAAAAAGGGTTATGATATGACTTGTCTGCGCGAACAAGTCGCCTTTCTATGAGTAAGAACCATGGGTTTTTCTACAGACGCCCAATAGTCTGCTGGTGTCGTCCCTAATGGCAGTTTAATGACACGAGCTTCCGGGCACTTACAAAGGGCTTGTCATTAGCACTAAAGACCCCACGCGGTAGTCACTAATAGAGACTGCTGAGACGACAGCGACCAGGACATCTTTTGAGTCTTAATTTTAAGGTTCCGTACCCAAAGGGTAAAGCGGGACCATATTACTAAGACTCCGCTGTCCGTCTGTTTGTCTGTCTGTCCGTCTGTCACCAGGTATCCGTCAAATAGCTAATAAAAAAAAATGGACACGTATTTTTGGCTTTTACAAAATAATGAAAAAATACTTAGATAAATCGCATTACAGTTTAGGAGTGGGGCTCGTGACGTCACTCCTAGGTAAAATTTGTGCTTGGGAGTGACGTCACGCGACATTTTGACTCAATGCCTTTATTTTTTGATTACATAAAAATAGAAAACGTGTCCAACATTTTTTAATAATCTACAAGACGGATTAATTTTATAAATTGAGTCATTCATCATCCCTATTCAATGGGGGGGGGGGGGGGGGGGGGGGGGGGGTAATAAATAAAAAGCTATAAATATAAAGCGAAACATAAGTACGTTTACCTTATATGTTGCAGGATCCACGTTCTCTCAGTTTGCTTAAAGTGCCGACTGATATATGCGCTCGTGTGTATGACAGCTGACAGACAAAATGACAGATCACCCCTCACTAAGTCAACACTATAAATAACATGTTTTCTTTTGTTCAGCTTTACGACGAAATGTTTTCCCAAATGTAACAGTGACGGACAGATATACGCTGTAGCGGAGTGCGCTATTGTATCAAAGATAAGTTAATTAAAATAAACTTGATTTGAATAAGTTTCTGTCAAAAAATTCATTTTTGTAACAAGCATTTATTGCCGACTGTACTTTCTTTGAACATCCATCCACTACTCACCGAGACGATTTTAAAGAGCCCAAACTCGGTAGGATTGCATTATTTTATTACAGAGTTCCCATGACCACCTTCCTGCTCCATCATCAGATCAGCTCGATGGTATCATACTATTGCATTGTCACTAATCTTACACAAGTATAGGTACCAAATTTAAATCAATTGGAAACCGGGAAGTAGGTCAAATTTAATTTGCAAGATTCTAACCGAACATACTCGTACATTGCAAGTTAATATAAATCTTGTAAAAACAAATAAAAAATAATGGATTTTAATGTCTCAATATTCTATTTTACAATATAATCGAATAAAACCCAGTTCACACTTATTTGTAACAACAAAACATAGTTATCGGAGTTATAAAAGTTAACGCATGCACATACAACTTTATTAAAAATGTCTGAAGCGCTATTTGTTCTCTATAAAGTTCAGCTGTTTTGTCAGACGGTGCCGGATGTAGAACTTTACTATAAAGGTTGTATGTGCTTTTGATTTTCTGAGTACTTAAGCTGTTTTTCGGATAGTGCATTATATAATGTAATTCAAAAGGGCGTATGCGCCTTTGATTCTCAATGGAGATAAGGCGTTTTGTCAGGGACAGGAACATGGATACAAACTGTTTAGGAGCCGTGTGGGAGTTGATGATCGGACTCGTTATGTTCGGTGTTAAGGGGAATACCGACGCGAAATCAAGCTTTTTCATTTCATAGCTATCATACTAGCCTATATTTTTTAGGGTTACCTAAAGGGTAAAACGGGGCCCTCTCTTACTATGACACCTGTCCGTCTGACACCAGGCTGTATCTTATGAACCATGATAGCTAAACAGTTGAAATTGTCACATATGATGTATTTCTGTTACCGCTATAACAACAAACACTAAAAACAGTATAAGTTTATGTCCGTCTCTCTATACCAGTTACCAATATAAAATGATCGAACACTGTGTACATTTTGCTTAGGAGTAGGGCTCTGCTAACACTCGATATTCATAGATTATTAATATTATTATATTATACTGGCTTCTCGCTATGGGTGCACCAGCTGCAGTCCAACCACTACGTGCACTTCAGCTCGTTTGTGGTGCACGTGCCGTGGCCACTGCAGGACACCATCGCACGTGCAGACTTCTGGCCGAAGGGTGTAGCGTTTCAGCAGTTCCGGGGCAATCTGCCGAATCCTACACCAGATCATACGACGCAACGGAGCTACGGAGTTACGTCGCCTAAATCGAACTAGCTTTAAGTTTTTCTATATGTGTTTATAGTTCAC
Source organism: Hedya salicella (assembly GCA_905404275.2). NCBI lineage: Eukaryota > Metazoa > Arthropoda > Insecta > Lepidoptera > Tortricidae > Hedya > Hedya salicella. The sequence continues at coordinate 47,801,330 of FR990097.1, read as the reverse complement.
AGTGCCTTGGTTTTCACTGTAATACTGTTTAACTTCTTGAATAATAAATAAATAGATACGGCTGTTTGTAGCAATATTAACGACACGCGACACTGCGCAAGCGTTGCGCGGCGACGCTCCGCAGAGTGCGCGACAGCCGCCACAGTCTCCTGACGGACGTGGCCTGATAAGGCACTGGTCCTCTCTGCATTTAAGTTTAGTTCCTAAGATAGTTGTTTAAGTTAACCTTAGTTTAAGTGTCTTTTACTAACAAAATATGGACAAAATTGGTCCGAAATAAATCATTTTTTTTTTATTAATAATTAAAAGTCTAGCTACTAGGTCAAATAGTAGATCATATAAAAGGGTTTGATCTGCACTTTTTAAAACATTTTTTTATTTATTTTTTAATGATGAGATTTTATTTTATTAAGGAAAATGTGAAAAAACACCATTCCCCCTTTTATCTACGAAGTATACCGAACGAAAATTTTGAAATATTCGCAATTTATATAAATAAACATAAATATTACACGAAAATTATAAACATGTCTCCAACTAGATATATTTTTTTTAATTATTAAAAAACCTATTTGAACGACCCGGTTGCGTTAAGTTTGCACCTCATTTGTATGCAGTGCTATAGATATCATGTGCAAACTTAACTAAACCGGAACCGGGTAGTATAATAATGTTAGGGTAAGTGAAATCAGAAATTAAATTTAAAAACCGGTCAAGTGCGAGTCTGACTCGCGCACCGAGGGTTCCGTTCAAAGTCTCTCTAGTACAATTTTAATTTGTACAAAAATATACGTTGAATAATACCTTCCCCTTAACATGATGCGTCAATCCAAGCGCAGTTTGTTTATGACTCTATCTGTAAGGTCTCTACTTCCATACATGTCAACAACGGCGACATGTAACTGACCACACACACTACATTTTACGACGAATGAAATGATACGTTTGGCTGGCTTTTCGAACTTACTTTAAGGGTTAAATCTGACTATCAATCTTTTATTATTTTTTGGTGGATTATAAATTTGAAATTAAATATGCAGTTAGAAGTTAATTTACATATTTATTTATTTAAGATAGACTAAGTACTGATATAGATAAAGGGGAACCGGATATACAAGATCATATTCTAAATTATTGCATGTAAACTTAAAACAATAGATAAAAAAGTTCCCCCATGTCTCTCCTGGACCGCAGGGTGCCCAGAAGGCTGGCAGCATTGCCACGCTGAATGGCAATGCTGATTCTCTCGGCTAAGAAAGTGCCAGCCCTCTGATCACCCGATGCTTCGCGTAACCTCTTTGACACATTTTTAAAGGGTGCTGTCGCGCTCGTTCCCCACGGTCTCAACGTTTCTACCCCAAACGGCTCAAACATGCAGCTACTACTTATGGCTGCATATTTGCGCCGCTTGAGGCATTTACATATATAAAACCTAAATGTTGTAAATGTATACAAAAAGCGTTGCAAGATTAGAAACCTCTCTTTAACACTTAAAGCGAAAATTACAAAAGCAGTTTGTTTATCTGTAAGGTCTCTACTTCCATACATGTTTGTTAAAAACAGAAACTCTGAATTGGCCATATATTATCCATATTTATAATGCCCATCACATTCAACTTTAAGCATATAGGTATTTTTTTGCGCAGATTAAAAATTTTGTTGGAATAAAACAATTTAACGGATTATATCGCGTATATTATCTCATTTTAGTTCCCGACGTTTCGGAAGCTTTCCAGCTTTCCATGGTCACGGGAGGACTGAGAAAAGATCACATCATCGACATCTTTTCTCAGTCCTCCCGTGACCATGGAAAGCTGGAAAGCTTCCGAAACGTCGGGAACTAAAATGAGATAATATACGCGATATAATCCGTTAAATTGTTTTATTTCAATGAGTAATAATCGCGGAAACAGAATAAAAATTTTGTGTTTAGATTCTTGAGGTCACAATTTTAATTCTGTTTCTGTTTATTGCAAAATTAGACATGTAAAAGTGCCCTTGAGTCCTTGAATAATAAAGTTTTGAATTTAAATAAAAAAAAATACATTTATAACGTGATATTTGATCGAATTAAAATCTTAATGCCGAATTTAGATTTATATAAAAAAGCAGAGACTCTGAACTGGCCATACATATTTCATTTTCACACTCAACATTCAAGTTTAACACATAGGTATTTAAAATTTGTGCTTCTTGAGTGTAGTCTGAATTTTAATTCGATTTTATTTTGAAAATAGTGTTGAAGTGAGACCTCCTCCTTAACTAACAAGGCGTTAATTCAAGAGCAGTTTGTTTATGACTCTATCTGTTAGGTCTCTACTTCCATATATGTTCACAACGGCACGTGAATTGACCACACACTCTACATTTTACGACTTAACTTGAATATAATCCTGAGGGACTTTGATTGTTGCGTTTATCAAGTCATCTATACTTTTTCTTTTTTATAACCGTTTTTTGACAGCTGTCATCCCAGTACATTTACGCGTTCGTGCCATTGCGATTGTACTAGGATGACGGCTGCCAAAAAACGGTTATAAGAAAAATTCAAATAGTATGCTAGGTATTATCACGGGTAGCTGTAGTTGGGTTATCCACAGATGGTTACTGGATACTTTTTAACCGACTACGCTGAATTATGAAAGAGGGTTTTGACTTTTTTCTCTTCCGTATACGAAGTTGCAGGCAATTTCCAGTTTAAAATAATTATACAATACAATACAACAATTCTTTATTGCACACCAACAACAGAAACAGTACAATAGAGCATTAACATAAAATACGGTAGACAATAGGCGGTCTTATCACTAAAGAGCAATCTCATCCAGCTTCCAGGCAACCTTTGGGTATCGGAAATGATTACAGACTAGCTAGAAATTAGCAGGTGGCGAGAAAAATGTTATTATTATTTTTTATCCTTTAGTTTTATCTGTTTAGTTTAGTTTTAGTAATACTCATAATACTTAATAGTAAGCTGCACCTATCTTTAGTGCATATATCTGAAATAATACTAATATTGTTTGTCTTTGTTGTAGGTACGTGTTTTTACATCACGAGTAAACATTCTAATATGATTTGAATACTTCTTAGATAGGTAACGTATTTCTAGGTGTTTTAAAACAGGAATAATACATAAATTTGGACATATTACTGACACAATAAAATTCTATGAATGTTTTCGTTGTGCGACGAATAATGAACTATACTAGGTTACTCTTTTGCATTTATATTATAATATATCACCATTGGGTATTCTAAGATAAACAAAGTGCATATAACAAAGAACAGGAAATGTCATCTCCTTCTACGGACCTGCGGTGAATACAACACGCAAAGACGCCAACGAGAGCACGCGACTGCTCATCAACGCTCATCCCCGATGCTCTATCCCAACTCACCTAACTTCCAATATTGGCTGATGGTTGCATAATCGGCTGATTGTGGTCGACCGGTTGCAGCTAGTCGGCCCTCCTCCCCCATCCCGGAGCGTGTCATTCCTTATAAATCTGTGCCCCCTGGTGTATCCGGCTTGTCCGGGTCAGGCTCCGTCCTCGCTGGGTGTGGTACCTATGTTCATGTTCAATATATCATCATTGGGTATTCTTTACCTCCACGTTAAGAAAAATGTATGTGGATTTCAGTTCATTTTCAATGGTTTTGGTATGGGCCAAAGTACCCCGACCTTACAGTATTGAATGTGGTAGTTGCACAGCGGAACATTTCACTTACATCGGGCTTGTGTGGTTAACTACGCCTAACGATAGTCTGACTTTCGGGGCCTCACCCAGATTTGTAAATTAAACGAAAAATGTGTCATTTATTCAATGACATAATGAAACATTTGACAGTCGAGAGTCATGAGTTCATAGAAATAAATAAATAATAATAAATATCAAGAGAATTTAACGGATTATATCGCGTAGTGATGACAGGTTGTGATAATCAAAATTGTTATTAGTCCCCCAGTTAGATAATAAAAAAATATTGGACATGTATTTTTTGAATTAAAAAAAAAAAACTCAAATAAATCGCATTAAAGTTTAGGAGTGGGGGCTCGTGACGTCACTCTTAGGTACAATTTTTGCCGAGGAGTGACGTCACTTGGCACAAAATGTAACTAAGAGTGACGTCACGTGACAATGGGGTACTTGACTGACAGATCAAATCAGTTCATTTTATGAACTGTCAAAATGGTCAGAAAGTATGAAGTTTGAAAGGAAAAAAGGTTTATGACGTCATAATTCTGTTCGGTCGAATTGCCTCCTTATTTTTAGTTTTTGGTCATTTTAAAATCGCCAAAAGCTACAAAATTAGTATTCATTAATGTTTTTAACGTATTTTTAGTAATAACATTTAACTGCAAGCGTGACATCGTTTATGTTGACTACAGGAAAGTACCAAATTTGACTCAATTTCAAATTGGCATTATTTTTGATTTGATTACGTAAAAAAAGAAAAAACACGTCTCCAATATTTTACTACTAATTATTAAAATTTAGTCATCATCCCTATTGTGCAGGTGGAAACTAAAGAAAACAATCTCTATATGTATATCCAAAGAGTCCGTTAAATTGGTGGCGCCACAGTAGACAGGGCGTTAATTTGAATTTTTTCAATTAATTCGACATGACCCTATTCGAGTGTATATAATGCCATACGATAAATAAATAAAATGAATTGCCATAATATTGCCAAAAAATCCACAACGAGGCAAGAACAATCACTTTGAACACGATTGAATATTATATCCGAAGTATAACGAAGGATTGAGTATCATGTCGATAAACATATTTTGTAATTGGTTGTTAATGTACTTTATAGATTGTTTTTCTTTTATTGCATTGAAATAACTGAAAACCGTATCTAGTATTTTTTTACTATTTAACTGACGGACTAAATATATAATATTTTCTTCTGTTTCCGAGATTATTTTATTACTGATTTAAATAAAACAACCCGTGAACACGGAAAGCTGAACAGCTTTCGAAACGTCGAGAACTCATATGAGATAATATTATACGCGATAGAATCCGTTAAAATTGTTTCATACAAAAGGACTAAATATAGTTTTAACTTTCGTACCACGTAGTATTCTTATAATTTACATAATTTAAGTGTACAAAATACAAGATATCAAATTTATTTACCTTCTTCATAATATCTCCTTCTTAGCGGACATGTTTATAACTTTATCGGTACCGTTTATGGTCGGGCCATAAACAAGAAAAAATGCGCCGATGGCCACACAACGCTTTTACAGTACAAATTGGGACCGATTGGTTTTTTTTTTCGGCTAAATGGGCTTGATTTGTTCACAAAGTAATCGTGAATGCGTCTCTTAAAGTCATACTTTTAAGGGGTACGAAAATCATAGTTATATTCACTTCGTCAGTTAGAGACGAAAAAATATTGGACACGTGTTTTTTTTTCTTTTCGAATAGACAACGTTGCCAATATAAGTTTCATAGAATTTTCCCGCGGCTGGGCCTAATATTTTGTATACTTTAAAAAAATGGTTACATACATGTTAAAAATAAACTTTTTAGAATCAAAGTTTTGAGTTAACTTGAGACCTGAGGGGTTATTGCCTAACGAAATTTTGACACTTTGTATCCGAATCAACTGTCATAGCCCATACAAAATCATGACACTTGATTCTGATTGCGAGCGTCAAACGCGTTAGGCAATAGAGAGGCCGATTTCAGTATTCGATCGAATTATAATGATGTAAATATTTTGTATAGTATTGTCATTGAAAACACTCCAACTAACTTAAGAACTTGAGGACATAACATTAACAAAAAAATATAGCCAAATGTCAAAATGGCTTGACAAGTTAACCCGTATAGAGGTGCGTCCACACTTGTATCATTTGCTCGTATCCGATCACCGTGGCGTGGCATGACTGCGTATCGCGCTGCTTGGACGCTCACTGTCGGCGCGTTGATCATGCCCCACTTGTCCGATGTAAGTGTGTGATACGCGTAGCAACATGGATTTCGAGCGATCGGATCGGCGCAACGTTCAAACGCGTGATCGTGACACGCGATCATGCCACGGAATGAAGATCTGATCGGGCAAATGATACAAATGTGGACGCACCTTAGAACGTTTCCGAACGAAACTGGCAACCTAAAAAATAAACACCGAGTTATACCTTATTGTACCAGATTCCAAATTTTAATACCGAACATTCTCCTCTCGTGTTATATGCCTACACGTCGACATTGGCGAAATACCTCTTGCTAAAATCCGCAAGAAGTGAAAGCCATTCAGGAAAAAAAAGTCCACAGTCAAAGTGAAGACCCCGGGATAGAGGAGGTTAATCCAAATATGAATCGGCTTCGTGACGGACGGTCACTAATTGTATTTTTACCATAGACAAACGAACTTACATTTCTAAAGAAGTGTTGTTTTTGGCCCGAACTCAGTTTATTTCCATCTCCCCATTATTTACTTTAAAAACTGAAATAGTTCTAAAGATGGCGTTGAATGAAAAATGGGAATTACGTATTTCAACACCCACTTTCGAAAGAAAACAAGTACGCAATACAAATAATTTTCTTGACGTTTTTGTTAGCGAGACAAAAACAAAACAAATATAATCAAATTGTTGGATATAGCAAGCCGGATATCCTGTTTGAAATGATAATCGGGCAAAGTTTTCTCGATTTAAAACACTTTCCTGTGGGTACAAAACGAACCATTTTTCCTTAGTCCACAAGTCACGGTTTTAATTATCTATACTTAGTATTACTTATAAAGTTGTAAAAAAGAAATGTCTGAACAATGAAGATATTGTCAAAAAAACTATTGTACCGGACTATTTGGAGGTCACTGAAGCGAAAAAAAATCTTTTTGGATTTTTTGTATGTTGGTATGTGTCGTTGTGGTTTCATCGCGCATAATTTTGCTAAATGGATTTCAATTATTTTTGGTTACACGGGTAGCTGGGTATCCACAGAAGGTTTTCAGAATGAATGAATGAATGAATGTAGTTTATTCACTAGAATATATGGTACATATACAGGTGTTACAATTATTATTATTCGCATTCCCATAATATATTCAGCCACTATATAGTGACATGTGAAAATTACAATGGCAACATAAGACTAGGTACATATTGCCTAAGAAAATATAAATATAAATACTCGGTCCAACAATAATTAAATGACCCAATTAATGTCAAGACTGACAATGATCAATTAAAAATAGTAATAACTTAAATATAATCAAATCAATAACTAATTAATATATTGTGTACAGTCGGGGTTTTACCATTATATGTCATTATTAATAATATTATTGTAGATCGGTCACAATTTAAATAAAATAGGAAAGTTAAGAATAAAAATTAAGGCCAGTTAAAACAAAATAATAATAATAACAATAACAGTAACAATATTAATATGTCCACGATCAAAATTTTAATTATTATTAAAATAATCGAGTACGCACGGTTTTCACCCAGAAAAAAACAGTTGTGTGTTTAGTCCGATTATCTGTTCTATTTTTGTCTCTGATTTTAAGACATTCAGTTCAGTCTATTGAAATGTCAGAGATGAATCCATACTTATCCCATACAAATATCATCCTTACTTCCTTAACCTTATCCATACTATATTATAAACGTGAAAGTATGTATGTACGTTCCACTTAATCTCAAAAACTACTTTTACAATATTTTTTACGCTAGGAACTTGAAATCTTGGTACCTAATATGCTTCACATTTAAATTAGTAAAATATCGAGTTTTGGGGAAAAACATAAGCTAATTTTTATCCAGGAAAAATACCTTTTATACGCGATAAACGAATCTAAGGCGGAAGAAGTCGCGGGCGGCCGCTATCCATACTATCCATACTAATATTATAAATGCGAAAGTGTGTCTGTCTGTCTGTCTGTCTGTTACCTCTGCACGCTTAAACCGCTGAACCGATTTGGATGAAATTTGGTATGGAGATAGTTTGAGTCCCGGGGAAGGACATAAGCTACTTTTTATCCCGTAAAAATACCCTTATCCGCGATAAACGAATTTAAGGCGGACGAAGTCGCGGGCAGAAGCTATAATATTATAAATACGAAAGTGTGTCTGTCTGTTTTTCTGTCTGTTACCTCTTCACGCTTAAACCACTGAACCGATTTGTATGAAATTTAGTATGGAGATAGTTTGAGTCCCAGGGAAGGACATAGGCTACTTTTTATCCCGGAAAAATGCCCTTATCCGCCATAAACGAATTAGAGGCAGACGAAGTCGCGGGCAAAAGCTAGTCTGTTCTATTTCTGTCTCTGATTTTAAGGCATTCAGTTCAGTCTATTGAAATGTGAGAAATGAATTTCATATATACACAAGTACTCGTTGCATGTGAATGTCTTACCATTGTGAGAACCCAGGAGTGCCCAGTGGCTCCCGTGAGAACAAGACGTCTTTATGAATAGGCTGTTAATTCGATTAGACCTAGTTAAGGTGGTTAGTGAGTGATTTCGTTTGTTTACCGAGCATTCGGATATCGGAGGAGGCTTTAAACCGACGCTGAAAAGAGGTTTTCTATCCATACAATATACAATTACTTTTTGCCAACGCCATTTTATAATAAGTTATCAAATGATGCTTTAAAATTACCTTTATCGGATCTCCAAAAGTACTTAAAAAGTTTCTAATGGCAAAGGCATATTATACATTAGAGGACTATTTGACAGACAAAAATGCATGGCCCAAAACAGAAATCAAATAATTTACTTTTACTGGGACACGGTTCTTATAAGGTGGCATATCAAACAGAGAAATATAAATACATTTATTGAACCAACATAATATACAGAGAGTTACGGCTAAATTCTATAATACACAATTAAATTCAGATTTTTATACATATCCTGAAATAGGGTTCCCCCTGTGTTTCAGGCAAAAGGAAAACCTAATATTACATTTATATACAAACGTACGTAAGTTGTCTTAAAAAAAACATATTTGCTTATTTCCTTCTATATTATTTTTACATTTATAACTTTTCATATGTTTTCTTGGATAACTACGCATTGAGTTTATACTTAAAATGTAATATTTTCTTCTATTTCCGCGATTATTACTCATTCAAATAAAACAATTTAACGGATTATATCAGGTATATTAAAAACATATATTTAAGATAAGCTATGTACAAATATTGTAATTGTTGAGTTGTTTTGTAAAATTAATGACTGTTGACAAAATGCCGTAGAGTCAGACTTGTAAAAGTGCCCTTTTGGCGCCTACTTACAGAATAAAAATCATTATTTCATCATTATTTCTTTATTGCTCACCTCACGAAACAGAGTACAAAAGAAAATAATACACTCAGAGAGAGGTAAACAACATGTGGTCTGATCGCTAAATAACGATCTCTTCCAGACAACCTTTGTGGGAGACGTTGAGAAAAAACTGTACTGTAGTCGTCTCTAAAACGAATGCCAAAATGAAGAAGGGTGATAGAATAGCTCATAAGCTACCATATTAAGTTTTGACTTTAATAAAAAGTTCATGGTTTTCGGGATATTTGCACTTTTAAAAAACTCGTTACTTTTGATACCCCGCGTCAGTATGTCGATTGCCACCACGGTAAATTTAAGTATTTTGTAAATTTGTTTTTTGCAGGATGCACCAAAAACATATAGTATCGAATGTAATTTAAATTTATTACTTGTCATGATATTTTGTCGGTGAAAAATAATAAAAAAAAGGAATTAAGGTAAAAATCAAGTCACGATTTTTTTAAAAGTGCCAATATCTAAAATTAAATTTTCGAATTGTACACTCTGCTTAACCGCTTGAACGCCAACGCTTAAATGTAAAAATTGCAACTCTCGATGCCACTTGATGTCAAACACGAAGTTGAATCTAATGTGAATGCATGTAGGTCGCTATTTGGCTGACCTCACTGTCGGTATTGCCGTCATTGTCGTTTGAGGCAAGATTTTCCGTTGACGCAATTACCTGTGTTGTGACTGTGGCGGTCAAAAGGTTAATCTATCTATACTTTTATAAAGTTGTAACATAAACTATTGTAAGGGACATTTGGAGGACACTGAAACGATTTTTTTTTCACTTCTCCGGCTCAAAAAGTACGTCATATTAGCTTCGCGAAGCGAGACTAAAATAGTACATTTAGCCCCTAGGGTTTAAAAGAAATAATCCCATACAAATTTCTATGACACTGAAAAAAAACCTTGAGGCCAGCCACATACTCCTTAGGAATAATTAAAAACAAATAAACCAACCTGATCGGATTGGCCGAACTTTCTGATAGAATTGCTCAAACTGTTCGTTTAGTTTTTCATGAAATATACAATTTTATTGTGAAGTCTTTTTTATTTTCTCGCAGTCGAAGTGAAAAGCAGTGTTTACCAAAAGCCATTATGACACTCAGACATATTTGTCCTCGCTCACTTCGTGAGCTCGTCCAAATAATCACTTCGTGTCATAATGGCTTATTTTAGCCCCTTGTCAAACAATCTACTATTTTTTTTACATTTTTTGTATGTTTGAATTATCGTTATGGCTTCATCGTGCCAAAACGGCTAAACGGATTTCAACTATTTTTGGTACACGGGTAGCTGGGCTTCCCCAGATGGTTACAGGGTACTTTTATCCGACTACGCTGAAGAAAAAAAGAGGGGTTATGACTTTTTAACCCCCGAGAAAAAAGAGGGGTGTTATAAGTTGAACGTGTCTGTGACCTTGTGTATCTGTGTATTTGTCTGTGGTATCGTAGCGCCCATACGAATGAACCGATTTGAGTGCGGTTTTTTTGTGTCATAGATAATTTTATACCGAGTGTTCTTAGATTTGTTTGATGAAAATCGGAGCACTCATCTCTAAGATATTCAGCTTTTAGTGGAACAAGTCGGGCGGTTTTTTAAATGTTTAATTTTCTTTTTGTATTCTCCTCTGCGAACAAGTTGCGGGCATCTTCTAGTCCATAATAAACTTACAGAAATGGTGATAAAGCTCAGTAAACAATAGAAACAGCTTATATCTTCGAGATCGGTTGTAAGTTGTACCCGGACCCCTACACACCGGCCCCACTTAATTTAACAAGATGGGATTATGTGTCGAACATGCATTTCTACTATGTGGCTAGGGCTGTCGCTCCCGCGCGCGCGTTTGAATTTAACACTTAATAAGTATTAAATTCAAATAAACATGCTTTAAATTTAATTATGATAAGTATGTATCCATATATTTTCAGGGTTGCGTACCCAAAGGGTAAAACGGAACGGGGATGTATTTCTGTTGCCGTTATTACAGCAAATACTAAAAACAGTATAATAAGGTACTTGACTGACAGATCAAATCAGTTCCTTTTTATGAATTGTCAAAACGGTCAGAAAATATGAAGTTTGAAAGGAAAAAGGTTTATGACGTCATAATCTACACGGTCAAATTGCATCCGTGTTTTTAGTTTTTGATCATTTTAAAATTGAAAAAAGCTTAAAAATAAGTATTCATGAGTGTTTTCTACGTATTTTCAGAAATAAGATTTAACTGCAAGCGTGACATCATTTATGTTGACTACAGGAAAGTACCCTATTTTATGTCTGTCTGTCTATGTTGGTAAACAATAAAAAAATTATCGAACACCGCGTACATTTTGCTTAGGAGTAGAGCTCTGCTAACACTGGATTTTCATAGAAACGGCCGGTTGTAGCCTATATTTTGTACGAAACTCGACTCGCACTTGGCTGGGTTTTTTATTACATATAAAAATAGACTAAACGATTTCGAAACACATATGTTATGTACAACAGCGAACTTATTCTAATAAGTCGTTCAATTAACCGCAGTATTAACAGTCTCAGTTTCCGTTATCTAAGTTTAAATCAATAAGGCTTACCAAGTTAATCTATTTTAGTAAGAAAATAAACACATTATTCACTTTGATGCAGTGAAAAACAAAATTATTTTGAGTTTGATTTTTTTTTCTATTTAAAGCCATATTTAAAAAAAAACATCAGCATGTTTAATACTAAAAAATTAAGTAATGGGCGAAAAAAAAAAATAACAACTGACGAAAAAATGCAACAAACTGGGTTTATGTGTTTTTTTTTAAGGCAAAAATCGGTTTTGTTTTTCTTAAGGCTCATATTGGACCAAATACTTTAAAGTTAAAAATATGATGGTTAAAGTACGTCATTCCTACTAAGCGCTGCAAACTCTGTAGTAATTGCTATTAAAGGTCTTGAATAGGCGTACCAAATTTATGTCGAAAAAAAAAACATACTTTCGCATTTCGGTCGTGAAAAACTGAGTCTACATCTAACTACATGGTTTATACTTGCCAAACAGCTATTGTTTTATTGCATTATAAGGATCTTTAAAGAAAGTCTTTAGTTTTGAATTATAAAAAAATATTGCGTAACTTTGAAGTTTTGAATTACAAAGCCATTTAGATATTTTCGTTTGTTTATTTCATGATACATTGGTATTTTTTTAAAAGCATGTAACTAAGTATGCTATAAAATTGGTTTATTTTACAATCCGCAGGATTTTTCACTTAAAATTATTTTTGATTGTTTATAAATATTATGTACATATTAATCATGTCCATTTTTAGGGCTCCGTACCCAAAGGGATCCTATTACTAAGACTCCGCTGTCTGTCTGTCTTGTCTGTCCGTCTGTCACCAGGCTGTATCTTATGAACCGTTATAGCTAGACAGTTGAAATTTTCACAGATGATGTATTTCTGTTACTGCTATAGTTCAATAAAACAACAAATATTAAAAAAATAAAAAAATTAACGTAATCTCTTTTTATTTCAAAAATTATTTTCTTACAATCTGGTTGCGTTAAGTTTGCACCTCATTTGGATGCAACGCTATAGATACGAGTACCAGGTCAAAACTTAACCGGCCAGTTAGCTTACGTTAATAGACAGTTTGTATGGAGCCCTCGGTGTGCGACTCAGACTCGCGCTTGGCTGGTTTAATTGTTGTCTAGCGTCTACATCTAGTAATTGCCTTGAGGAATACAATAAACAGCCTACTTGTATTGTGTTATGGCTTCGCGGTGTAATGTGTGTCAACCCTAGCTGCGTTCCATCACAGGGCTACCCCTCGCGAACATATTTGCATTTGTTCTTTATTGTGTGTGCCCCGGGGACCGCTACCTACTCTACCGCTACTGCCTGGGACTCCGGACAGGGCTTCGTCCTTCTAAATTCTTTCAACGAACATAAAATATTTCCTTGTAGCCCTGTGTTTATGCAACTGCCGCGTAATGATAGGTATTAAAACATGACTGATGTATTCAGGAATCCTAGGTAGTAAACTGCATTCCATCGTGGTACTTGCTACCAATAACTTATACGGTGCCGGAGCTATTCCTTTACTGATATATACTGTAATGTCATAAAAGTTCTGCTCATAGTTAGTGTTGTAAGCCATATATCGTTTTTGAGCTCGTAATCGATGTATTATGGGTATGACATGGGTATTTAAAAGGTACTACGAGTAGGTATTTAATCTTTAGACAGGTACAAAAATCTTACCAAATTATTGGGCTTGAACTATGTTCGCTAAGGTATATATATACATTGAACACCGATGGACATAGACAATCTTTGTACCTCTGTTTGAAAGACTTGTACATATTTTGACATAAAAAATATTAAAAACTAGTCTTTTTTTAAATTAATTACACTTTTGTCACTTAGTACAGAAAATTATGGACACGTATTTTTTCTTTTGTGAATTAAACAATAAATGATGAAGATATAGCCCGTTAAAGTTCCCCGTGACGTCACGCCGTGCGACCGTTTTTCGCACGCGCGCATGCGCCCCACTCCCAAACTTTGACGCGAGAAACTATCCTATACCAGTTAACTATAAACAGCAATAAAATAAATAACAATTGACCCATCAACACTCGGAGTCCGGCACGGGACGCGCCCTCCCAATTACAAAAGATCGCGGATAAGCCCGGTTCGATTCCGGGTCCCAACAAAGGCTTTGATTTAATCAGTTTATTAAACAATAGAGTGCATGATCCGTAACAACAAAAGCTTTCATGGTGTTAAAATTTCAGCGTTATAATATCATAATATTTTTCAATACAGCTGTCTGTACACGCAAGCATGCACCCGCGTATCGTAATATGTATTTAAGTATTATAATTTATCTATATAATTATGCATATCGTCGCCTAGTACCCAGAGTATGTACAATCTTTGCTTAGTTTAGGACTAAGTCGATTTGTGTAAGATTGTCCCTGATATTTATTTATTTATTATGGTCTTTTGCCGCAAAGGTTCGTATTTATCTTGCTGTCTCTACCAACCCCCTGTGCCCTCCGTAACCTGAATGAGAGAGCAGGTTAAAACGAACTTTTTCCACAAAATATATTTCCAAACAAAACATTATTCACTACATCTCACATCTAGACCTCCTTTTTAGGGTTCCGTAGCCAAAATGGGAAAAACGGAACCCTTATAGGTTCGTCATGCCTGTCTGTCTGTCTGTCTGTCTGTCTGTCTGTCTGTCTGTCTGTCTGTCTGTCTGTCTGTGTCTGTCTGTCCGTCGGTATGTCGCAGGCATTTTACTCAAAAACTATAAGATGTACATTAATGAATTTTGGAGCATAGGTGTCGTGTGTAAACCGCTACTTAGTTTGATAGTTAAATAATATATATATATATATATCTAGGGGGGGGCACTCCATACATGTAACCGAAACAAAAAAAAAAAAATTTCAGCAAATATCAATGTGTGGCAGGGCAGGTCTTTTAAAAATATTTAGAGCTTTCTGAATTTTTTTTTTTGATTTAGTGAACAGTTTCCGAAATATTCGCTCCGAAAGTAGCAAAAATTGTGTCCCCCCCCCCCCTCTATTTTCTAAACGGTATGTTCAATCAATTTGATAAAAAAAATCAAACATTAAGCTTAATAAATACTTTCAATGAAAATTGTTTTCAATATGATCGGACATACTGTTTTTAAGTTATTGCCAAAAAACTGCGCTTCTCAGCAAAAGGACGTAAGTGCCGGGGAGATACGCTCTTTTGTTAAGCCGAGTACTCACTAGCGAACCGTAACTGTAACCGTTGCATGTACTGTAACCAAAAAACAAAGTGTGTACGTGGTTCGCAAACCTGCTGCGAGCGGTACGCGTGCGGCTTGCAGCGAGCCGACGTTTACAACGTACTCATTTCTGAACCCGTAACGTTGCACGTAACTGTAGCCGTTACTGTTACCAAAAACATAGTTTGTACGTGGTTCGCGAGCCGGCGACGAACGCTACACGAGCGACTCGCAGCGAGCCGACGATTGTCGGTTTTTGCCGCGAATCAAAGGGCGCTCGCAGTGCGCTCGTGGACGTCAAGAGGAGAAGTTGTTGCTAGCCGCTGCGAACCAGCTGTATTTTCAAGTTATTTCTTCGTCATGAGTGAATGTTCAGAGGATAAATGTATTTTGCTGATAGACGCCTACAGGGAAAATACTGTACTATGGAACCCTAAGATTTCTTGATTTTTCGATATGAACAGTAAATCACTTCTTTCTCGATACATTCTATGAATCCACCAACTTCGTGGCCGCTTATGATCATCGAGCAAGGCATCTTTAAGTAAGTATGCTGCACAGGCTAGAGACACTTCGTCCGACATCGTGGAGTTACAAACCAAAAACTGAGGATAGATCCGGCAGGCCTCCCCGTACACACTAGAACCTCATTACTGTATCTGTTTGGTTACAGTTACGGCTCGCAAAATGAGTATGCTCGGTGAAAGCGTTCCGGCGACGTCGAGAGCCGTAACTGTAACACGCGTACACACTAGAACCTCGTTACTGTATCACGCATGTTACGGTTACGGCTCGCTAGTGAGTACCCGCCTTTAGTGTTTTTTTTCCATATCGTATTTTTTTTCATCTGTAGTGCATTTTTTTGTATGAACGGCTGCGGAACCCTTCATGGGCGAATCCGACTCACACGTGGCCGCTTTTAGTATGCCTAATGCCAAGTAGCTCTATACTATACTTGATTTTTTCTCATAACCGTTTTTCGACAGCTGTCATCCCAGTACATTTACGCCTTCGCGCCATTGCGATTGTACTGGGATGAGGGCTGTCAAAAAACGGTTATAAGTTATAAGTTATAAGAAAAAATCAAGTATAATAAATACCCTTCGTAAGCTAACTGAGACAGCAAGTTAATACGATTTTTTTCCCAAAATACGATGGCAAAAAATTCGATGACATTATTCACTAAATCACACAGGTATCATATATATGTATATATGTAGTCATCTATACCTCGCTTTTAGTGCTTAACGGAGTAGCACTATACTAAAGTGTCGGTGACATTAAGTGTCATAAGTGCCCCAACCTTTGTGCCTGCGAACTTCAGTTAACTTGCTACCTATAGACAAAGGGTCGATTTATACCAAAGAATTCTTATATGAAAGTGACCTTCAAGTAGTCAGTGTAACTTTTATTTTTAAAAATATCTTCAATGTACAGACATTTAATTTTTACAACTTTAAAATAGTATAGACTAGAAACTTTGTCCATAAAAAAATAAAAGTCATAACCCTATTTGTGCTTCACCGTATTCCCAACTATACATACAATGAAATCTTTTATTTTAGGCAACTTGGCCGTATATAACCTTATAGACTAACATACATAATTCGCCACAGTCTCTTGACTGTCATGGCTGACAGATGGGACAGTGGCCTGAAGACACTGGTCCTCTCTTCATTTAAGTTTAGCACTTAAGATAGTTATTTAAGTTGACCCTAGTATAAGTTTGTTTTAGTAACAAAATATGGACAAAATTGGTTTGAAAGCAATACATTTTATTTTATTTTAATTTTATTTATTTATTTTATTTAATTTAATTTTATGTATTTATTTATTTATTTATTATAATTTTATTTTAATTTTATTTATTCATTGTAAATTTTATTACATTTATTTTTATTTCAAATTACAACAATAAAAAAAAAACTAAACAGCTAGGTTACATTTTTAACAGCGATGTGTTACGCAGGATCGAGGTTTCGGGTAGCCGACCGCGAATACGTCGAAACATGACACCTTTCAGCCAGAATTCTTCCTTTGTGTAGGTTTTGTGTTTATAAGTATCGTATACCCATCTGTGGATGCCCAGGTACCCGTGTACCAAAAATAGTTGAAATCCGTTTAGCCGATTTGGCGTGATGAAGCTACAACGAGTCTACAAAAAATATTTTTCGTTACAGTGACCTTCAAATAGTCCGTTACAATATATATATATATATTTTATATCTACAATGTACAGACATTTCATTTTTAAAACTTTACAATAGTAAAGATAATAATGAGCCATATCGAATTCAGGCGCGTGCCGTGTGTGGTCACTCCCCTCGTGAGACACAAGTGTGAGGGGTTCAAATGTAAAATGACAAGAATGAATGGGCTCATACTTCTATAGGTATTTGTCAAAATTAAATGTCTGTACATTGATTTAAACTTACACGATGTTCACTCATTATCAGAACACAACATAAGGGGCTTAACCGCGAATAAATATAAATATAATTAAATATAATTACCTTCGTTTGTAATTCTTCGACGTTTCGGACGTCGCGTTACTTCGAGACCATAGACGTAATGCGAACTCCGAAACGGCAAAGTATTACCAACGAAAGTTAGTTGATGCAAACTTTACTAATTCTTCGACGTTTCGGACGTCGCATTACTTCGAGACCATGGACGTAACGCAATGTCTGAAACGTTAAAGAATTACAAGTAAAAGTTAATTAAATAAAATCATATTTATATGCGATTAAGCCCCGATTGTAGGTCAATTTCAGAGCGTTTCAACCGCACTCATTAGTGTCACCGCATTAATGGTGCCTTCTATTACAGATTTGAATGGCATTTTGAGATAGTGTGTAGAAGTACCTCTAAACAGGAGGTATAGTATCTCATTCGGATCTGTAATGGAATGCACCAATAACGCGGTGCTGTGACCCTAATGAGTGCGGTTGAAACGCTCTGAAATTGATCCTCGTTGTGTTGTGATAATGTGTGAAAATCGTTAGTTAGTTTAAATCAATGTTTAATGTAAGGTCAGGTGGGGGTAAGGAAAACATAATTAATTTCGTGGGAAAGAGAATCCATGCAAATGGCCCAACTCTATTTCCATTGAGTACATATTTCAGTATCACATTTACAACGATTCTCTTACCCCACCTGACCTTATACTATCGGGAAAAAATATAAAATGCAGAAGCTCTAAGAAACTTAATGTAGGTACCCAATTAAACTGTATCGGATGTGCGCGTGTGGTCACCCCTTGCATGTGTTACGCAAGGGTGCGATGGGCTCAAATGTAAAATGTAGTGAATCAACGTAAGTCGTCAGTTAGCGGAGTGAGCTAACTTTCAACTTTAAAAAAAATACCAGGGGGCGTCAGTCTTCAATTCTGCTCTTGACCGCCTTTATCTTGTCCCTAATATAACTAGATAGGTGAAGTAGTGGTACAGTGAAGGAATTGAATGTATATACCATTTCGTACCTTGTCACAGTCAAAATCAATATGAAAGCTGATAGAGATTCCATATCAATGTCACTATGACAAGGTACGAAAGAGTACACAAATTAAATTCCTTGACGGTACGTATTCCAGGTCAAAATATATTGGTCCAAATAAAATGTTTTTTTTTATTCCACGTTTTTAGGCACAATATTTGTACGTTTAATATTTTCTTCTGTTTCCGCGATTATCACTTATTTGAATAAAACAATTTAAACGGACGCTGCAAAGCTTCTTAAACGTCGGGAACTCAAATGAGATAATATACGCGATATAATCAGCTTAAATTGTTTTATTTAATACCATGTACCTAATATTTAGACTACATAAGTCGATACGCCTCACATTGATTGATTACTATCGTGTTGGCAGCGATCTTACCTTGTTTAGTTAAAATCTTAGTATTACGTAAATAGTCATAGTCCTTTATTGGTAACATTAAAAATATTGCCTGTCATTATATTATATTACTAAAAGTTTCACATTCTTAGATAGATTTTTATTGATATTTATTTCATTATCACTACACAACAAACGGGGCTTAATCGCGTATAAATATGATTTTATTTAATTACATTTCGTTGCTAATTCTTCGACGTTTCGGACGTCGCGTTGTGATAAGGAGTGAAAATTGTGTTAGTTTTAAATAAATGTGATATTCATTTATTGCCATTTATCGGTATATTATATTGGATTGTATGTTATTAAAAAAAATGCATGTCATAAAATAAGTGCTCGGTGAGCGTTTTCAGTTTTCTTAGAAAAAAGGTATAATATCAAGCTTTCCAGCTTTCCATGGTCACGGGAGGACCATGACCTCCCGTGACCATGGAAAGCTGGAAAGCTTCCGAAACGTCGGGAACTAAAATGAGATAATATACGCGATATAATCCGTTAAATTGTTTTATTTCAATGAGTAATAATCGCGGAAACAGAAGAAAATATTATGGTATAATATCAATTTCCTTTAGTTCTACAGGCAGTTTTTTTTACACTTTTGGTCCTACATTTTGCATGATTTTGGAAGATTAGGCCAGTCGACTGTAGGGTGTGTTGAGTCGGGTTTTGGATATTAAATCAAAATAATAAAAAAAAAAAACAAAAAAAATGTTTTATTCAAGTAGGCCTAGGTACAAGCCCTTTCGAAGTGTCAGTTACATTGAGAGAAGTATTTGCTGGGAGACATACAATATAATCCAGCATTTGTTGTAAGGATTAGGGAAAACCCAGAAAAACCCAAGTAATAGTTTGAAATTAAAAAGCAGTCTCGCTGAGTTTCAATCGAATTTACTTCACATAGTAGGTACTTTATAAGCTACAAAATCTTACATATAATACGAAATAAATTTGATTGTTAGTTGTTGGTAAATAAATATCTTTTTATTTAATTTATTTATTTAAATTGTTTTATTTGGTTTTGGCTTTTATACTTTTATAAATAAAAGAAAAAATGTTTTATTCCAATTTGTACGTTTGTTTAATACACTAATTATGATAAATAAACGCAATGCAGCTTCTCAATTTCTAACTGTTTATTTGTTTGTTTTTAAAATGTCTTTATTTGATAACAATATTACAATACAATATTTATATAGTTAAAGTTAATTTTTTATCCTAAATAGTAAAAACATGTGCGTACACTTATGGAGTTATTTTTATACCCACTTTAAACTTAATAAATAGGCCAAGGAAGGCCTATGTATTTTTTGATAACGTAACGTTACTTAACCTTCGCGGAACTATCAATTTCTAACTGAGTATCAAATAACTGTCACGCAACGAAAGTTTTATATTCAATTAACTTGTTTAAATGCGCGCCATAAACTTAAATTTGCCAAGTGAACAATGGATAGTTTTGGATGTCGATGCATGTCGCGTGCAATGGTCACTCCCCTACACGTGTTGCGCAAGGGTGTGCGAGGGGTTCAAATTTAGTGAATTGACGTAGGAGGAAAAAGTGACGTAAAGAGAAATCTTGAAAGCGTTTTGTGACAATGTTTGAGTGAGATATATAAATACGCTGTAAAACTCATTTTAAATTTGACAGGTGGTCAAAAATTGCAAGCATGTCTTGGATGCCGATGCATGTTGCATGCTATGGTGACTCCCCTTGCACGTGTTGCTTAAGGGGAGGGGGGGGGGGGGGGGAGCATAGTACATCGATAGTTAGTAACCTACTGATAAAGTATAAATTATTCAAGGCGTGTATTTTTACACACCGTTATTTTTTTAGAAAAGAATAATAATAGAAGAATAATTTTATGTCTGTCAGTCTGATGTCAGTAACCAATATAAAATAACCTCACACCGCGTACTTTTTGCCTAGGAGTAGGGCTCTGCTAGCAATGAACTTTCGTAGATACGGCTGTTTTTAGAGCATATTTTGTACGGAACCCTCGTTGCGCGAGTCCGACTCGCACTTGGCTGGTTTATTTATCTTTGGACAATTTGGGAATAATGCAAAAATGCCGCCACATGCAATGGTCAGCCCCTCACAGAGGGTCGGTCAGTCCATCGAGCTTCTATTGTTATATTAATAGTATTCAGTCCCGCTGCTGTTCACTAATTGGGTTTATTTTTCATTTAAATAAACTATTTGGACGGGTTTTGTGAACACAAATAGGGGAGTCCAAGAAGAGTTGAAACAGTGCTATTCGAAAGTAGATCAATTTGGTTGAATCATTATTTAGACACAGATTGTTATAAAATACTTTTTACCCGACTACGTTGAAGTAAAAAGAGGGATTACGACTTTTTCTCCTCCGCGTACGAAGTTACAGGCACCTTTTAATAATTTTATAAAAACCAAGTTTGTAATGGTATCAAATTAAATCAGCGGTCAAATATCTCCCCTTTCTACAATTTCACCACCTATTATCATTTTCATAACCACAAACCATAAATTCCTTCCATCAACACAAACCACAATAGCCACAGTCCCAAAACTGTCCGATCCATCATCGACCGACAAAAACTGCTACAAAAAATTGATAAGTATCTTAAAACTAAACCTATATCATATTTGAAGCGTCCCTCCGACCAAATGGCGCAGTCCCGTGGGGTTTACAACAAGATGTTTTCACTTGACATAATTAAATTAAGCAGGGTCCAGGCGCCCGCGTTCTTTTTAAGGAATTGGCAAAACGGCTCGTCGACACCACAGGTGTCTAAAGAGCTGCAGCTTCCTCGCCCAGCTTAGCCATACAGCGAGATAATGCTGCAAGCATCTTTGGTACGATGCTACGGGGGCCCTTTTTAGATTTAGTTTAGTTTTATTTTTATTTTTAGCTTTTAGTTTTAATATACTTAGTTTTATGTATTTTTAAGCAGTGATTTATAATTGTTTTATTTGAAGTCGTAATTCTTGTATAATCCAGATAATTTTCTTTAAGAGTTGAAATATTATATTTTCATTTAATTAAGTATTTTTGCCGGTGTTTTAGCAAATCTTTTGTAGTATTTTTGACCCCACGGGATATCTATTATGTAAAAATAAAATTTCTGTACATTGAAGATATGATAAAAGAAGTAAGAGTGATATGTAGTATTTGAAGGTCACTGATTTAATTTAATTTTTTGATTTTTTGTATATTTTTATGTGTTGTTGTGCTAAACGGAATTCAACTATTTTTGGTACATGGGTAGCTCGGTATCCACAAAAATATTTAACAATCATGTGACCTCCAAATATTTAATGTCTAAAAATCCGTGTTTAGTTCTTTTTATAACAAGAATATTGTAATACTAGAAGATGCCCGCACCGCGGTGGAGAAAAAGTCACTATCCCCCATTTTTTCTTTAGCGTAGTCAGGTAAAAGTATCCCATAACCATATGCAGTTGCCCAGTTACTCATGTACCAAAATTAGTTGAAATCTGTTTAGCCGTTTTGGCGTAATGAAGCCACAACGGCACATACAAACATACAAAAAATTAAATAAAATATTTTCGATTCCGAGACCTTCAAAGAGTCACGTTTTTTAAATATATTTTCACTCCTCCCGCTCAAAAAGTACGTCATATTAGCTTTGCGAAGTGAGACTAAAATAGTAGGTACATTTAGCGCCTGGGGTTTAGAAAGCTATATAATCCCATACAAATTTCTATGATACTGAAAAAAAAACTTGCGGCCAGCTACATACTCCTTACGAATAATTAAAAACAAACAAATCAACCTGATCAGATTGGTCAAACTTTCTGATAGAATTGCTCAAACTATACTTTTAGTTTTTCATGAAATATACAATTTCAATATTAAGTCTTTTTTATTTTTTCGCAGTCGAAGTGAAAAGCAAAGTGTTTAACACGTGGCTAAAACCCATTATGACACTCAGACATATTCACTTCGTGTCATAATGGCTTATTTTAGCCCCTTGTCAAACAATATACTATAATAATATTTTCTTCTGTTTCCGCGATTATTACTCATTGAAATAAAACAATTTAACGGATTATATCGCGTATATTATCTCATTTTAGTTCCCGACGTTTCGGAAGCTTTCCAGCTTTCCATGGTCACGGGAGGACTAAAATGAGATAATATACGCGATATAATCCGTTAAATTGTTTTATTTCAATATACTATAATGTTTACAACTTTGTAATTGTATGGATTACTTACATTTGCCTACATATAAAATGTCAACACATCAAAATGGCGTATCTACTGGTATTATAACAAAATATCAGCAACTCCCATGGGCTTTATGAACAAGATGTTTTTACTTTACATAATTAATTTAAGCATTTTCGCATCGACATCAGAGTTTCATAGCAAATTGTTTTAAGGCATTTTTTATGGACCTCTGGGAGTTTTGTACAAACTTTCTTCGATTAACTCCCGAAATGATTTTATCTTCGCCTTAATTAGATAAATATTTGTATTTGTATAAATCGTATAAAAATATTTGCCTGGGTATTCATTTAGTATCAAATCTGTAGTCTTATAAATACAAAGATCTAAATAATGCAAAAAGATTAAAAAAAATTGAAGTAAAGATATCTTGTGTAGGGGAGACCTAGGAGAGTTGTGACAATTTTTAATTTTAGGGGAACATCTCGCTCCAGAAACATTACACAGTTACGACCTATGTGAACCGACCTACGCGGCTAGTTAGTCTGATAGTTAAATAAGAAAAAAATTCTAGAGGGATCACTCCATAAATGTAACCGAAACCGATTTTTTTTCGCAATATCAGTTAGTGGCACATATTTTGACAGTTCTTTTAAAAACATTTTAGTGAATATTTTCGGAAATAATCGCTCCGAAAGTAGCATAAATGTCATTCCCCCTCCCCTTATATTCTCTAAGCCTTATGTCCAAGAAATTACAAAGATAAAGCTTACTAAATAATTTCAACGAAAATTATTTTCAACATTCCGAAAAACTGCGCTTCTCAGCAAAAGGACATAAGTGCCGTGGAGATACGCTCTTTTGTTAGTGCACTTTTTCATATCATATTTTTCATTTGTAGTGCATGTTTTTGTATGAACGACTGCGGAACCCTCCACTGATCGTCGTCCGATATGCTCTTGGACGGTTTTTTATTTAAACACTTGTGACATTTGTACAATTCTCTATCGTAGGTATAATATATTTTTACGTCGGTCTGCAATCTACATTGGTTTATCATACATTAGTAAGAAAAAAAAACACGACATGTTCCCTATTCAAAATAAGATAACAAAAACAGTGAAAACCATCTTGCAGTTTTATAAACCCTCTGTTTCAACTCAATTAATTAGTAAAATTGACAAACAATAGAGGGCGCCGTTATTGAATTACGTCAACGGGTCAGTGACCCCGGTCATTGTGAACTCAACAATGTGCATTGCTTCGGAGATGGTTTAATACCTTTGGGGTTCCGTGACCAAATCAAATATATTTTATCTATACTATTATAAAGTTGTAAAAATGAAATGTCTGTACATTGAAGATATTTTTACAAAATTATTGTTACAGACTTTCACTAAAACGAAAAATATTTTTTTAGATTTTTTGTATGTTTGTATGTGTCGTTGTGGCTTCATCACGTAAAATCGGCTAAACCGATTTCAACTATTTATGGCACACGGGTAGCCGGGTATCTCCAGATGGTTATAGGATACTTTTTACCCGACTACGCTGAATAAAAAAAAGAGGGTTATGACTTTTTCCCCTCCGCGTACGAAGTTGCGTGTATCTTCTAGTAATAAATAATTCGGATGAATTTTGATTCAGACGACGGCGAAATAACGAATTTAATTTTATAATTTTTTTTTTTCTACTCGTCAACTATAATCTGATAATAAGAACTCCGCAAATCCTACTATAACGACATACTTTTTAGATTGGATCATCACTCTCTACTCTATGGTCTATATTATATGTCACTGAACTATAATACCTATATTATACAACTCCGCACGGAACAATAATGAATTTCAAAAAAAGAACGTGGTGTTTTGAAATTGTTTTTTAAGCTATGTTTCATTACCTGTAGTTTATGGGTTACCTACTCGTAGAAAAAGTATTGTATACAATAGTTATATAATTAGCTTTTTAAGGTACGAACCTTAATTAGGCCACTCAGCAAGCTTCGTGGCCTAAATGCGGTACTCGACTGAAAAAGCATACATTATATAACTATTGTATAAAATACTATTAACGGTTATTTACTTTTCCACACAAATTAAATTATGCCGGTAATCGGTGAGGTATTCCTTTGTAACGTAATTGAGCAAATTTTTAAAGGCATGAATTGTTGTTTTAATGTAAGTTTATTTAAAAATCAATATTATGAGAGTAAAGTGGTTTACTCCAAGAGCAATAATTCATTTAAATTTACGAGTGAAGGAAAACACATGCATCGTAATGGTATTGTTACAAGCTAATTTTATATTTCTTTACAGAGTCTAAATAAGTAGAATTGTAACACTAAAGTATGTTTTTTTTAATTGAACTAAAATTTGACGACTTTTTTTCCTTGAATATGAATAAGTATATAATAATATAGTGAAATGAAGACGTATATAAAACATAATAATATCCGGGATTTGAACCAAGGACCTTCAACTTCTCAGACAACGTTACTCCCGCTGAGCTAATCCAGTCGTCAAAAATCCAAAATTTGTTTGTAGATGCTTTTTTGTTTTGACTTGTTGGTGTGCATAATTTTCTGTTTTTCATTAATCGCAGTAAAAGCAGAGTTTACAACACGTGGCTAATAGCCATTGTTGAGGTAGGGCTTCTGTGGCTGGTTGGTGTTCTTAGTAAAACCAAATTCAGGATAGTAATGAACATTTATTTTAAATTATCAGCTTCTTATATACACTTTTACACAACGTGAGACAGATATATAAAACATGAGATAGATAGCGTTAGGTACACATTAGCGGGTACTTTGGAACAGCTGATCTAAATTTACCCGACGCAGAAAATATCACTCGCGGTAAGTATGGTATAGGCGTATACTGCCACAGCCATTATGACACTTAGATATTATTATAATACTTAATTACATCGTATCATAATGGCTTGTTTAAGCTCCTTATTAAATTATGATCGACTAAAATATATATACCCTTTTTCATAAGTAGCATGTTTTAATAATAAAGTAATATATATTATCTTGAGACAAAAAGCATCCTTCCAGTTATTCAAATGCATTTTTTCATTGCATATCACATTACAGACGATAGGTGGAATATGAACAATGTGACGCCCTGCAAGGGCACAGCAATTTGAGAGGACTTACTAGCCCTTAATACTTAAAACCAAAGGAATAAATTATGTTACACTAGAATAACACTAACAGGAACGTTCTCTATTGCACACTTAAATAAATAAATTAATAAATACATATTACGGGACAATTTTACACAAATCGAACTAGCCCCATGGTAAGCTCAATAAGGCTTGTGTTATGGGTACTAGACGACGATATATTTAATAGATATATTACTTATATACATAGACAACATCCAAGACTCAGGAACAAATATTTATGCTCATCACACAAATATTTGCCCTTACCGGGATTTGAACCCAGGACCTCAGCTTTGCAGGCAACGTTTCTCCCACTCAGCCAAACCAGTCGTCAAAACTTACACTTAAAGTACTTATTATTACTTAATTATATATCTATGTAGGGTCAACAATGTATTTATCTAGTACCTACTAAAGAACTCGTTTAAACTATAATAGCAGTAACGCTGAGCTATTAATTTGATCGTAATGGGATTTGATAGATTCAGACGTTACTTTGCGAAATTCCATATTAAATTAATGAAGTATATTTTCTTTGCTTTTTCGCGAAATAGTGTCTGGGTTAGATGTGACAATAGATTGTGCTCATATGCGCATATTCTCATGCAGTTTACACAAATAAATACGCATTCAAATACAAGAAACCACCACCAGACAGTAGAATCCTCGACACGTGTTTCGCCTCTCTACGAGGCATCATGAGCAGATGCAGATGCGTTTTGAACAACTCCCTTCTCGGGTGCACGCTGTGCCGTCAACATTTCCTGCATCTCCTGCGTTGTAGATATTGACGAACGGCTTTTCGTATGGATATTGTCATTCCTCTTGTTTGGATGGTCCTTGATCGTCACAAAGGAATGTCGCATCGATAATCTTTTCAAATTTCTTTGTTATGAAAATACCCTTTAAAATTATGACACACAAAGACAGTTGACACTGTTAATGTTCCAGGAAAAATGCGGAAATGTAATTGGAGTGTCGACACCTGCCTGTCTGTTCTGTGAAAACAATGTCCGTGGTACAGTTCAATTCAATTGTTTATTGGTGAACATAGTTCACATTTCTAAATTTAATTTATATAGATGATGACTAAATTTAAATAATTAATCCCTCATGTAGATTAATAGAAAATATTGGAGTCTTGTTTTTTCTTTTCTACGTAATAGCTGTTAAGGAACAAATGTTTTGTTTTTGTTTTGTAATCAAAAAATAAAGGGGATATATTGAGTCAAAATGTCGCGTGACATCACTCCTAAGTATAAATTTTACCTAGGAGCTAGGAGTGACGTCACGAGCCCCCACTCTTGAAGTTTAATGCGATTTATCTGAGTATTTTTTCATTATTTTAAATAATAAATAAATACGTGTCCAATATATTTTTTTATCTTAGTGACGGAGTAATCCGAAGTTTGATTTTCATACCCCGTTGTCATGCCTATTCTTGTCAATATTATTATAAAGTTTGAAAAAAAGAAATGTCTGTACATTGAAGATATTTTCAAAAAAATGATTGTTACGGACTATTTGGAGGTCACTAAAACGAAAAATATTTTTTTTTGGCTTTTTTGTATTTGTATGTGTCGTTGTGGCTTCATCGCGCAAAATGGGCTAAACAGATTACCACAATTTTTGGTACACGGCTGGTAGCTGGGTATCTCCAGATGGTTATAGGATACTTTTTACCCGACTACGCTGAAGAAAAAACGGCGGGTTATGACCTTTTCTCCTCCGCGAACAAAGATACGGGCATCTTCTAGAAGTAAATACAATGACAATATACTCGAGAGCATACATTTCGTTTCCTTAAAATACCGTCATAATTCGTAAAATTGTGCAGGTTTGTAAATATTTTTCAATCCTGTCATGTTTTTTTTTAAATTTTACATCTAAGCTGCAAAAATGATAATTTAGTATTTTATGCAATCGTTATATAATGTATGCTTTTTCAGTCAAGTACCGCGTTTAGGCCACGAAGCTTGCTGAGTGGCCTAAGTAAGGTACGAGACTTAAAAGCTAATTATATAACTACTAGCTTCTGTCCGCGACTTCGTCCGCCTTAAATTCGTTTATCGCGGATAAGGGTATTTTTCCGGGATAGAAATTAGCCTATGTCCTTCCCCGGGACTCAAACTATCTCCAAACCAAATTTCATCCAAATCGGTTCAGCGGTTTAAGCATGAAGAGGTAACAGACAGACATACAGACAGACACACTATCACATTTATAATATTAGTAGGAATAGGGATAGTAGGGATTGTATACAATACTTTTTCTACGAGTAACCCATAAACATAAATAAATAAAACATAGCTAAAGCTATTAATGTAAATGAAACTTAGCTAAAAATATAATTGCGAAAACACTGCG
Organism: Hedya salicella; assembly: GCA_905404275.2. Taxonomy (NCBI): domain Eukaryota; kingdom Metazoa; phylum Arthropoda; class Insecta; order Lepidoptera; family Tortricidae; genus Hedya; species Hedya salicella. The sequence goes on along the minus strand of FR990097.1, from coordinate 47,772,660 downwards.
TTCTTATTTTGAAATGTATTATATATAGTTCTGTGCGGAGTTGTATAATATAGGTATTATAGTTCAGTGTCATATAATATAAACCATAGAGTATAGAGTGATGTTCCAATCTAAAAAGTATGTCTTTTTAGTATGATTCGCGGAGATCTTATTCACAGTTCACGAGTAGAAAAAAAAAAGTTTTCAGGTATGTATCGGACTTGTAAAAACCCGTGAAAAAAACGTTAACGAAGCGAGATATCGCGAAAATCATTATTTTTGGTTTTGGATAATGATATTTCTATGATAGGATCGCTAAAATGATCTCCATTCAGCGTGCCGTGTAGAATTTCCCACTCGAATGCCTTCAGTTCGTCCCTAATACCTAACAAGTGAAATAGGGGTACATTTTCTAGATCCCAGGTCGACATAATATGTTGCCATTTTTATCTAAACTGGCTCGGTTCTCCATACAAACGTAGTTACGCTCTCATTTTAAAACGACTAGCTAGTTTGCTCTGAAACTTTGTACTTTGAATAAGTTAAGGTATATGCAGGCCTGTAATTAGTTTATGTAGCTTCAGATACCATAGTAAAAAAGACACATATATTAATACATAGTTAATCGCTGGCTGTTCACACTGCCAGCGAGAACTCTCTCATATATGTATCACTTTCATTGACCACGGAGTCTACATCCATTGTTTGTTTCTTGAGCGATTTGGGCGAGAAAATAGTCAATATTTACTCGCTTTATTCTCGCTGGCGGTGGGACTAGCTAGTGCCTTATGCATGCTATATCAGGCCTTTAATCTATGATATGACAGGAGATACGAGCATTTCTCCAAATGTTACAATAACAGAGAGTTTAAATTTGGAATGTCTGCGGCGGCCGGTAAATCACTTAGCGCTAGCGGTTTCACAACACAATGCGGCAGTATTTCAACTTAATATTCCCTTCTGTTTCCGTGATTATCATTATATTTAAATAGAACAATTTAAACGGCTTATGTCACGCATATTATTATCTCATTTGAGTTTCCTTGATAACCTGTGTCTTTACACATTCGGCGCCTCTGGCAAGTATTTACCTTTATTTGTTTTCACAATGTGGGTAGTTTGCACAAATTGACAGGGTACACATTTTTTTTCGCTGACTACCCGGTGAAAACCTTCCGGATCGTCGGGAAATCGAATGAAATACGCTATATAATCCGTTTAAATTGTTTTATTTAAATCAGTAGCTCGAGGTGAGTTGTGACAGGGGAGAGTTGTCATATCGTCGGTTTTTTCGAATGTACTACTGGTAGCCAGCTCGCAATAGCACGTGTTTGTTAGTTCATGTTTCGAGCTAACAAACACGCACTGTTGCGAGCTCGCTAACAGTAAATAAATAGGTTCCAAAAAATCGACGATGTTACAACTCTCCTCTGCCACAACTCACCTCGGTCTCCCCTTCTTGTCATGGCGCAGTGTGTGAAGGAAAGAGCTGATTACTCTTCCTTTCTCTCTTAAAACGTTCAGGTACAAATGCTGCTGAAAAAATGGGTACGATTTTTTCGTACTTATTATTAGCTATTTAGTCGCGTAAATATTTATAATATTCACTTTGGGCATTTAACGTCTATAGAAAAATACGTGTTTCAAATCTAAGGTCCTTCAACGACTAGGCTGTGCGTTGTTAAAAAATTGTGACCTTCAGATAACTCCTTTTACTTATTTTTTGAAAATATCTTTAATGTAAGTAGGTACAAAATTTTCATTTTCAGATCTTTACAATAGTATAGATGATATTTTTGTATAATGGAACAGAAAGAAAAAGTAAAGACCAAGTAAGGTCAGGTGGGAGGGAGAGTAATACCAGGGTAAGACGAACGTTGTAAGTAAATGTGATACTAAAAACGGACATATGTGTCAATGGAAATAGAGTTGGACCAATTGCATGGATTCTCTTTCTCCACGATATAAATTATGTGTCCCTTACCCCACCTTACCTTACCTAACCTGACCTCATTGTTTTTGAAAGTAGGTAATAAATACTTATGTTTTTTTTAGGTACCAAAAGTTGTAGTAATTCGATCCGTCTGGATATAAATTCCCTTATTATCGTAGAATTGTCTTTCTTGAGTTTAACCCGTGAAACGACATGTAAAAAGAAAATTTCATGAAAATTCAATCATTATAATTATTTAGTTAAGTGGAAAATGGTGGAGATACACGTGTGTGCAGGACGTTCAAGGGGCTAAAATAATATCATGAACTGTAATGATCTGACAGACATCGTCACCCAATTGACATCGTGAGCTGACAATTGCCTGCCCTCATTTGCCCGCTACTGTCACGTATATCACAATGTAATCGCCGTTTCTATATGCGTACGCGCATGAAGCTTTTATGGAGTTAAGGGTCCTTACCGCACGCAAACTGCGTCTGTTACGTTCAGGGCTCGGAACCAGTATTTATAAATCTGAAATAAACGCAATATCTGGAATGTTTTAAAAGTGTATTTAGGAGAAGACAAATCTTTGGAAACACCTGATTAAAGTTTTTGAATTTTAATACATATACGAAAATCTCGTAATTGAACGAAAAAAACGAAAGCCGTATATTTTGTACGAAGGGAATACCGGTTTCCGGGTCCTGGTTACGTTAAGATTTTTCCTGGGATTCGGCACGTGGTTGGTGTTTGAGGGACGACTATGCGAAGAATGCACAAGGTCTTCTCGTTTGGACGCCGGAACGTCAACATCTCCTGCATCTCCTGATGATGCTTCGTAGAGAGAAGAAACACTTGAGGATTATACTGTCTGGTGGTGGCTTGTTGTATTTGCATGCGTATTTTTTTTTATAGAAAATGCATGAAAATATGCGCATGTGAGCATAATTTACTGTCACATCTAACCAAGACAATATTTCGCGGAAAATCAAAGAAACTTTAATCTAATATGGAATTCCGCAAAACGCCTGAATCTGTCAATTGTTTATAACCTAACGGTACATGATCATTTTTTCAAAAATCATCAGTTATCAGTTTATTTATTGCTTTCATAGGTACATTTCAAGATGGTATACATTCACATTTACCGCTATGAAACCGTGTACTTAGGGCACTGCAACATTATTCGACGACCGGTTTGGCTCAGTGGGAGTAACGTTGCCTGCCAAGCTGGAGGGCCTGGGTTCAAATCCCGGTAAGGGCAAATATTTGTGTGATGAGCATAAATATTTGTTCCTGAGTCTTGGATGTCTTCTATGTATATAAGTAATAATATATCTATTAAATATATCGTCGTCTAGTACCCATAACACAAGCCTTATTGAGCTTACCATGGGACTAGTTCGATTTGTGTAAAATTGTCCCGTAATATTTGTTTATTTGTGTTTGTTTTGTTTATCGAACTTACAGCTAGATGAATTTAATTATATGAACTTACTTACTAATTTTAAATATTTCAAATTAATTATTTACAAACTTTACTTACGAGTAGGTACCGACACTATTGAAGTAAAATAATAAAAACTGGAATTTTCACATCATCATGAAAATTCTAAGGTTTCAGAGGAAAAAGTTGTCGATGAAATGAAAATTTATTTCATAATCTTTATTGCACAAACGAAAACTTATCGTATAAATGGTGAACTTAATGCCATAAGGCATTCTCTACCAGTCCACCTTAGGGCAAAGAAGAAAAATTGTGAGAATTTTTTTATGACATAAAGCATTTTAGCAAAGATTTGTCGATGTAATTTAAGGGCACTATCCATAGTGTCTATGGTATTATAGCTTCTATACGGGTGAACCGATATTAATTGAGTCTCTTTTGTTTGAAAGCTGACTTGACCGAGAGTACCAGTATTCTTAGAGAATACTACTTGGAACATAATCTGCTTTTTTCTAGCCGTGTCGGGGTTTTGATACAGCGCTTCAACGATTACTTGTACATAGAGAGTCGAGCATACAGGGGCCTCTTAATACACTGGTAAACTACATTTGGAGTTAAAATACTGGCCAATAACACTAACCGTGAACCGGCGACGACTTTACGGTTTACCGGTTCAGATTTACGATTGTTTTTAAACAAAGGGAATGTAATAAACATTGGAGGGATGTTAAAAACCGGTTTTTCGGTTTTTTTTGTGTTGCATTCTTCGAATTCGGTACCTACATGAATTGCTTAGGGATTATTTGGGATTTTTATTTTAAATTAGTACAAATTATAGGTTGCAAATAACACGCCATTTCGCAAGTCGCGTGATATCGGCGTCTGTCTATCTCACTCGGAATGTGGTGAATAGAAAGAGATAGCTATATAAACTACTATATAGTCTGCAATCCTAAATATTTCGGTCCAATCCGCGAATCTTAATAATAAAAGTATAAACTCCTCTATTTTGGTATACCCTATGTATCTTCGTATTCCGTATGTCCAAAAATATGAAAAAGAATACAAAGATTAACGAAAATAAATTTCATCATTATCGGATATACTAATAAACTGCGATTCTCAGCAAAATGAAGTAAGTGCCATCATACGCTTTGTTACTAGTGCCCTTTTTCACATCGATTTTTTTTCATTTGTAGTGATTTTGTTTTGTAGTAACGGCTTCAGAACCGGAGGGTTATGGTATTTTCTCATCCGTGAACAAGGTTGCGGGCATTTTGTGACTTATAATATTTAAAGTTTAATTTTTTTAATAAAAAAAAATCTATTCGGTACTCACAACTGTAATCTCAAAACCAAACCGAACCAAAGCAATTTTACGGCGCATTATAACATTTACATGCCACAACCGTCAATAATTGTAAAACACGATAAAAACCCTTTACTTTTCAAAGTCTTCCAAAGCTTTGACGGGGAGAAATGAGCTTTTTACCTCTACATTCACCGACACCAAAAAGAGCCTAAGTGACGTCGTTTGCCATAGAACATAAATCCTTTTTTATAGCCAGGGTTAGAAGCAAAACCAAGTTACAAAGGCATACGTGATGAGACTTATTCTAGTCGTCGAAAGTCCAGTTTCCAACAAATTTCTGTAACTATATTGTGGTGTTTTAAGTATTAGTTTTAAGAGCTAAATAGGGTTATATGTTATGCTTAGTTTCCTTGGTGGTAATCTATCCTAATTGGTGTTGAGTTCGATGTCCGGACTAGAGCTAAATAAGAGTATGGTATGAAGGCGAGAATAGAAAAACTAAACTTGTCCCTTTCTAACACTTCTCAGATAAATTTTCTATTACCAAGAAGCATTAAAACAAGAGGACTGTCAATTCCAATCTCAAGGAGATATTCTGGCAAAAACTAGATGGCGCTTTTAAAAGTAACATTCAACTATGTTATAATTGCATAAAGAAACATAGTACAGTAACAATCAGTTTGCAAATAGCTCATAATAAATAAATCGTAACATTTAATAACTGTGTCACGCTTGCAAAGTTGAATAATTTAAAAAAATAATTCCTATACCTAGATGGCGTTGTACATATTGAACGGCTTTTTGTAAGGAGATGGTCAGTACTCTTTTTTTAATGGTCCTTGCTATTAAAAAAAAAATATAAAATATTGAAAGATTCAAAAGATTCAAAGATTTTATTTGCATAGAATGCAGAATATACAATGTACAGATGTTTTACAGTAGGTAAGAGTCCAGTGCATTCAGCCTGCATGCAGATACAGATGCAAAGATGTAAAAAAACACGATTGCTCTCGCAAGAGGTGTACAGCGCAGTGCTCGCTGGTGGAGAGGTTGACACGTTGGACGCGTAATCCAGGTTCGATTCCTGGTATGACCACGTGCGAGGGCAATCGTGTTTTTCTTTGCGCATTGATTTTGTACATACGTCACAATAGATAATAATATTAATAATGGGGTTGTAATTTTCCCACATTATAAACACAGAAACACTAAATTTGTGTTATAAATATTACAAAGTTATAATAATTTCTTCTATTTCCGCGATTATTAACTCATTTAAATGAAATAATTGAACGGATTATATCGCGTATATTATCTCGTTTGAGTTCCCGACATTTCAGAAGCTTTTCAGCTTTCCATGGTCACGGGTTACGCGTATGAAGTTGCGGGCATGTTCTAGTGTATACTATTATAAAGTTGTAAAAATGAAATGTCTGTACATTGAAGATATTTTCAAAAAAATATTGTTACGGACTATTTGGAGGTCACTAAAACGAAAAAGATTTTTTTTGGATTTTATGTACGTTTGTATGTGTCATTGTGGTTTCATCACGCAAAATCGGCTAAACAGATTTCCACAATTTTTGGAAGGCACCCGCAACTTCTTTCGCGGAGGGGAAAAAGTCATAACCCCTCTTTCTTTCTTTAGCATAGTCGGGTAAAAGATATCCTATAACTATCTGGAGATACCTAGCTACTCGTGTACCAAAAATAGTTGAAATCCGTTTAGCCGATTTAGCGTGATGAAGCCACAACGACACATACAAACATTTCATTTTTACAACTTTATAATAGTATATAGATAGATGTGTGTGTGTATATTTATACTACTTATTGTGATTGTTTAATATGTATGTACAATACTTCAATTCTAAACTGCTTTAAATAAATAAATCCTATGTTTCTTTATTCAATTAAAACATAGTTAAATGTTTATTTTTGAAGCGCCATCTAGTTTTTGCCAGAATATCTCCTTGCGATCGAAACATGATTCCAAAGTATGGCAACTGTCAGTCCTCTTGTTTTAATGGTCCTTGCCGCAAAGTAACGCCTGAATCGATCAATTACGAGTATGTATAATATCTAGTCAATAAACTAAACTGGAAAAGGGCCAGCGACCAATCTCCTAAATTATAAATGGATGTCATCTCGGCGAGGCGTTGCCCAAGACGTAACGTAATCCATCTCAATCATCTCTTATCTATGTAGTTAGGGGACCCGAATACGTCCTTAATATATTATAATCTACAGGCTTATGATATGTTCCGAAGTGACAGTATATGACCTACATACACGGGCTTATATACTGCTAGAAGGTGATCGCAACTTCGTTCGCGGAGGAGAAAAAGTCGTAACCCCTCTTTTCATCAGCGTAGTTGGATAAAAGTATCATATGTATAACCATCTGTGGATACCCAGCTACCCGTGTGCCAAAAATAGTTGCCATCTGTTTAGCAGTTTTGGCGTGATGAAGCCACAACGACACATACAAACATACAAAAATGTAAAAAAAAAGAAATCGTAAAATTATTCTGTTTTTAGTATTTGTTGTTATAGCTGCAACGGAAATACATCATCTGTGAATATTTCAACTGTCTAGCTATCACGGTTCATGAGATACAGCCTGGTGACAGACAGATAGACAGACAGACGGATAGCGGAGTCTTTGTATTAGCGTCCCGTTTTACTCTTTGGGTACGGAACCCTAAAAAATACATATGTGTTGGGGTGGGGTGAAAATGTCGATGAAAGGACCGAAACATGTCTAGCAGTAAGTATTACTCGGGTTTAACAACGTGAGTAACCGCTAATGTAATCTAAATATGATTAAAAATACTACACGCGGACCGGCCGAGAACTGGATTAAAAGTTACTTGTCCGGTCGTGTCCAGGTCACACAAATAACTAAACTTAACAAAGAGACTAAAACTGTGGAGGATTTTGTTTCATTACCAAAAGAAAATAAGTTCGGAGTTCCACAAGGCAGTATCTTGGGACCACTGCTATTTATTGTTTATATAAATGATCTTCCCCGTGCGATCGCATATCCAACAGTTATGTTTGCGGACGACATAACTGTTATAGTACAAAGTAAAAGTTTACACAACGATTGTGGAGAATTAAATAAAGTATTAGCCGAAACTGTTAACTGGTTGACAAGAAATAATTTAAAAATAAACCCTATAAAAACAACATAATAGAATTTAATGTAAAAATGCGACGGTAAACCAATAGAGAAGGTAGAGTGTCAAAAATTCGTAGGACTTATTGTCGACGAACATTGTTACTGGAAAGAACAAGTCAAAGCAATATGTAGTAAAATAAATAAATTTGTGTATGCTTTAAAAAAGATTAGACTTGTTGTTTCACAAGAAACTGCCGTACTCGTCTATTACGCATACGTCTGTTCCACACTGAGATACGGAATTGTTCTGTGGGGCAATTCAACAGACATGCCCAAAGCATTCATAGCACAGAAAAGATGCATACGAGCTATGGGGGTTAAAACCAACACTCATGTAAACCAAAATTTTGAGATGAGAAGATTCTTACACTTCCATGTTTATTTATTCTGGAGGCCTGTATATTTGTAAGGAAACACATAGATCTGTTCTTAATAAAAAACAATGTAAATAAGCGAACTAATACCCATAAGCCTTTGAATCTACCAGTGGCGAAGTTGAGTCTATTTAAAAGAAACTCCTACTATATGTTAATCAAAATTTATAATACTGTACCTAAATCTATAACAAACTTGAACGGAAATGTATTTTATACCAAACTTAAATTGTGACTGCTCAGCGAATGTTACTACCAGTTAAACGATTTTTTTGAAAGCAGCACACAACGCAATTAGTACTTACATCAATCTATCAATTGATATTTTTTGTGTAACTTGTAATTTATTTATTATAAAATGGCTACATTATTTAAACATAATTGTACGAATGAAAATTATATATGGATTAATATTTGTACGCCAGAAATGGCTGAATGGCGATAAAACAAATTATGTATAAGATCTCCATGTAACCCGTTCAACGCAAATAAATGACTTTGACTTTACAAATGGAGAACTCACTGTTTCTGCCTCATCGAGAACCACGCTTAACTTTGTACTAGTGAGAGAACCTGGCTTTATGGCGAAGCTGACAACACTTCGCCAGCGAACATAAATCTCAGTACTAATCATGTTTGAACAGTCACGTCAGGGCGCTTGCGCAGAGCAAACATGGCAAATTGGATGGAAGCAACAAAGCGACATTGTGTTTTGCTTCACTGAGCGGACAATTGAAGCACTGAAACTTTGAATTGGTGATTCGCAAGACATAAATCAGAATCAAAAGTTTGTTTTGCAAACAGTCCACATGTTTACTTTTAAAAAGTCAAAATATGCCAGATTTTTTATCGCTTAAACAAGTACCTAAGCGGTGATTTGATTAACGAACCCCGGGCGCGTATAGAAATCTATACTATTATAAAGTTGTAAAAGTGAAATGTCTGTACATTGATGACATTTTGAAAAACTAAGTGAATCGGACTGTTCGCAGGTCACTAAGTCGATCATTTTTTTTGTAGGTTTGTATGTGTCGTTGTGGCTTCATCACGCCAAATCGGCTAAACGGATTTCAATTATTTTTGGTACACGGGTAGCTGGGTATCCACAGATGGTTATAGGATATTTTTTACCAGACGACACTGTCGAAAAAAAGAGGGGTTATGACTTTTTCTCCTCCGCGAACGAAGTTGCGACTGAAACAATTCTCTTGAACTTTTTATGTAGCTATTGCTACATAAAAATAAGATTAATTGTGGTTGGAGTCAATTTAATTTTTTGGTTAAAAAGTAAATTCATTTGTACTTTCCAATATCTGCGCTGTATCAATGTACACTTAACTCGCGCCATCTCAAACTATCCCCAGAGGGAGTACAGTCCTTTAGAGCGCTGCAATGTACACTCGGCGCGATATATACTGGATATCCGTCTAACGAACCGACGAGAGCAGTGGAGCGTAACCTTTTCGATTTCAGTTGGTCTTTCAGTTTTAGTTGGAATTTATGGAAAATATTAAAATTTTAATGTTCTGTAAAGTAGCCGATTTGGCGTGATAAAGCCACAACGACACATACGAACATACAAACATACGAAAAAAAAAAAATTAATTCAGTGACCTCCAAATAGTCCGTTATAATATATATTTTTTTTTAATATCGTAAATTTACAGACATTCAATTTTTTACAACTATAACAGTAAAGATAAAGTAGCCGATTTGGCAACGATATTTAGACATTCCAACCCCGTCACAACCCGGCAGATTTCGAAACCGATGCCATTTTCGTAATTAACGCCCCAAAAAACCATAAAAACGACATCCATATTGATATTTAGACATTTCTACCCCGTCACACCCAAATTTCAAAATCGATGCTTTTTTCGTAAATTTTTGGAGATAATATTTCACGTCCGCTACGTTGGATTTCAAAACCGATGCCATTTTCGTAATGAACGTCCCAAAGAACCATAAAAACGACACCCATATTGATATTTTGACATTTCAACCCCATCGCACACAAACGTGAAGATGATATCGCGTCCGCTACGTCGGATTTCAAAATCGATGCAGTTTTCGCAATTATCGTCCCAAAAAACCATAGAATAGAATAGAATAGAATAGATTTATTTCTCTTTGAAAATTACACAATATCTTACATGTCCTAGAAAATAGAATGAATTCACAAAAAGATCGTCAGTTACATAGAATTATAAATTTTATAGTAATATAAACAAAAACACACAATAAAAACAAGGGAAAATAATATGTCGGGGTCAAAAAATCTTCATTACAATCTAGGCTAACCTAATCAACACAATGTCAAAAAAAGAAAAAAATATAAAAAAAATAATAATAATAATTCCATAATCATAATAATACCTGCAAGAGTAGGTACAGTTAATATAAAATAATAATTGTTATGTCAACATAAATTTAATACAATGGCAATACAATTTAATACAATGTCAGGAATTTAATACAATGTCAAAAATTTAAAAATAAAATGATAAACAGAAATTTTAAATTCAGAACTAAATAATTATTTATTATCTAAATATTCTGAAACAGAATAGAGGGCTTTTGATAACAAAAATTCCTTTACTCGGCGCTCAAATATTCGATCCGACGTCTCGTTTCTGAGGCTGGCGGGTAGACGTTCATAGAACGACGGGCCTATTACGCGCGGGTTTTTGTCGAGCAGCGCCAGCCGCCGCGACACAGGCAGTAATCGCCCCGTCTGGCGGGTTATTCTGTTAAGAATACTGGCGCGCTTGAACAAATGTATATTTTGGCGCGTATACACTATGACCTCGTATACGTACAGAGAATAGTGTGTCATCATTTTATATTCTTTGAAAAGCTCTCTGCACGAGTGCCTCGGATTTACGGCTGCTATCACGCGTAGTGCTCTTTTCTGTAATTTGAACACACGGTCAGAGTCCGTTGAGTTACCCCACAAGACAATGCCGTATGACATGAGCGAGTAGAAGTACGCGTAATAAATTTGAACCAGTGCATCACTGGAGACAACCGGCTTCAGTTTACGCAGAGCAAATACTGCACTGCCAAGCTTTTCGCATAGATGATGTATATGCGTTTTCCATTTAAGTTTGCTGTCAATTGTAAATCCGAGGAACTTGCACGACTCGCAGCGCGGTATGGGACTCTGTTCCAGTGGAATATCTTTGTGTCCTGCTGTGAAAATCATCACGTTCGATTTTGTAACGTTAAGGATGAGACCGTTCGCTGAAAACCACTTGTGGAGTTGGTTGCATGAAAACGACACCCATATTGATATTTAAACATTTCAACCCCGTCGGACCCCGACAGGGGAAATAGTATTTTACGTCCGCCACCTTGGATTTTAAAATCGTTGTTGTCTTCGTAATCAGCGACCCGATAAACCATAGAAACAATACCCATGTTGATTTTCAGACTTTGTCACCACATTAAGAGGTTGAATTTTCAAAAAACCTGAAACACGTGTTTACTCATTTATTGTTAGGAAATGCTCCTGTGAAGTTTCGAATAAAATAGTCTGACTAATCTTGTTTCCCCATACAAACTTTGGACCTCCATTTTACCCCCTTAGGGGCTGAATTTTGAAAAATCCTTTCTTAGTGCACCCCTTGACCTTATAAGGTACCTACGTGCCAAATTTGGAACCAGCGGTTTGGGCTATATGTAAGTCAGTTAGTCATTTTCTTCATTTATATATTTAGATAATAATATAGATGTACAGACATTTCATTTTTACAACTTTATAGTTATGCTAGAAGACGCCCGCAACTTCGTTCGCGGAGGAGAAAAAGTCATAACCCCTCTTTTTTTCTTCAGCGTAGTCGGGTAAAAAGTATCCTATAACCATCTGGAGATACCCAGCTACCCGTGTACCAAAAATTGTTGAAATCCGTTTAGCCGATATTGCGTGATGAAGCCACAACGACACATACAAACATACATAAAATCCAAAAAAATATTTTTCATTTTATTGACCTCCAAATAGTCCATATATTTTTTAAAATATCTTCAATGTACAGACATTTCATTTTTACAACTTTATAATAGAATAGAAGTATTATCGTATAGAGCATGAAAAAGCAATTTTACATCTAGCAACCCTGCTTATTATATACTGTACATTACACCATAGAGGTGTTGCTAGTTTCAAACTATTCCCTCGGGGTACAGTCAGTGTACTTTAGTACACTCGGCTCAAGCTAACGAACCGATGCGTGCAGCGGAGCACAACCTTTTAACAACGAATGTATTAATAAAGTTACAATTTTGGGTTTAAAATCAATTTGGCAGAGTGGCTGTTACGAAATAAGCTTTTAACGAAATAATATTTTAGTAAAACTGTGTTAATAGCAATTGAATTTAAGTAATTCAAAAAGCGCAGGGAAAAAATGTCAGCTGGTTTTAATTTATTTTTAAAATTAATTCTTAGTTTATAACTAGAAGACGCCCGCAACTTCTTTCGCGGAGGAGAAAAAGTCATAACCCGTCGTTTTTTCATCAGTGTAGTCGTGTAAAAAGTATCCTAAAACCATCTGGAGATACCCAGCTACTCGTGTACCAAAAATTGTGATAGTCTGTTCAACCGATTTTGCGTGATGAAGCCACAATGACACATACAAAAATTACAAAAAAAAAAATATTTCTTTTGAGTGACCTCCAAATATCGTAACAATTTTTTTTTTAAATATCGTCATCGTACAGACATTTCATTTTTACAACTTTATAATTGTATAGATAATAGCATATATGTTCCATCTAATTATCAGTATTTGCAGTATTACTTAAGTTTTAGTAAGTAGATAAGTATTTTTGAGTTATCTTTAGCTTAATTAAAAAACAATCGAAATAGACGAGGGCGAATATACGCCTTTTAGGTATCTCTTCCAGTTAACATAGGTATGAGAAAGTGAATATGCAAAATACATACCAATATATAATACAATAACGAAATCTTTTCTGTCATTAAGTTTATGCTAAGTTCATTGATTATTAAAACAAAAACACATGAAATCTCTAAAAAATAGAATAGAAAAAGAACCACAAAATGTAGCTAACTAACACAACAGCCACATTTAATTACTAAAAAGCGAGACTTAGAGACGATCTCGTCATATATCGAAAAAAATATTAAAAAATACTTTTCTGTTAAAAATGTTGCTCTCCTCTGGCCGTAACCCGACCCGATACGATCGACGGACAGTCATCGCTTACCCTTTTTTATTTCGTTATATTATTTATTTTATAGTTCATCCGATAGCTACGAATGTAAAATAGGCTACTGAGTGTATCTCTGATCTGCTGTCGAGGAATGTCTAATGTTGTGACATATCGTGGCGTTAATACTTGGAATCTCTGGGGTTCCTAACCTTTAATGGTCCCCGCGCTTCAAAGTTGGATCGCATAATTTTATGTAATAATATCGTCATCATCACCATTTCAGCCATAGGACGTCTACTGCTGGACACAGGCATCCTCAATAGATTTCCACACGGGCCGGATAGGATAGAGGCGACCCGCACCCAGCGAGTCCTCGCAACCCTAACCAGGTCGTCCGATCACCTTGCGAGTGGCCTTCCCACGCTGCGCTTGCCGGTACGCGGTCTTCACCACTCGAGAACCTTTCTGCCCCAACCTTCAAGCAGTGCGTATTACAAGTGATGACCTACGGAGCCGAGACGTGGCCTCTATGAGCCTCTTAAGGAAGCTCAGAGTCACTCAGCGAGCTATGGTAATAATATAGCTACGCATAATGTCTTTTTGCCGCAATAGCGATATGCATAACCATCTTTACGCATTTATTTTTACGCATAAAATTAAAAAGCTTAAACATCATTAAGACTAACATCAAACAGCATAAATACAAAAAGTCATAATGATAAATTGGCATCATAACAAAATGCATAAGAGTATTGCGCTAAGAAATTGTAATGTACAAACAGCAAAACTCGATATAGATCTCCGCGATATAGCCTAAACAATAATATGCATAATCGTCTTTACGCATTTATTTTTAAGCATAAAATTAAAAAGCATAAACATAGAAAGCATAAACATCATTAAGACTAACATCAAACAGTATGAATACAAAAAAGTCATAATGATAAATTGGCATCATAACAAAATGCATAAGAGATTGTAATGTAGAAAAGGCAAAACTCGATATAGAGCTCCACGTAAGGGTTCCTTTTCTACCTTTTTGGTACGGAACCCTAAAAATTACTAATACGTAATTATTGCAGTTCGAGACAGCGGAGGCATAGTTAAGGTTCCGTTGGTACTTTTTGGTCATGGAACGCTAACAAGGTCTTTCTGTCTAAAACCTGTAAGCCAATGCCCCCGTAAATTCAATCGGTGACATCAGCTGATCAGTGACCCCTATTGACCCCAATGCTGACAATTGGACTCTTTATGGCGAAGGAATTGGACGCATCACAGCGATGGGAGAAAGCGGTGATTGGGCGATGTCGGGACGATTGTGTGGCGATTCGACAGATGAAGATAGATAAGGGTTCTTAGGAATCCGTGTCTAAATCTTACCAAATTGATGTCTGTACATTAAAGAGAAAAAATATTTCCAAAAAATGATTGAAACGGACCATATTTGCAGGTCACACGGAATCCTGGAATCGAAACATATTTTTTGATTTTGTTGTATTTTTGTATATGTGTAATTGGCTTAAGGGATTTCAACTGTTTTTAGTACAAGGGTAGCTAGTAATCCCCAGATGGTTGTAGGGTACTTCTTACTCCACTACACTGAACAGAAAAGAGGGTTTATGACTTTTTCTCCTCCGCGAACGAAGTAAATAAAACAATATCTAATTATCCCATTTGAGTTCCCGACGTTTCGAAAGCTTTACTAGCTTCGTGTAGACTGAGAAAAAAATGTTTTTCTGTCCCAGTTATAATTTGTGCAAACTTTGAGAAAACAAATAAAGGTGTTACATACTTGACAGATGGGCCTAATGTGTAAAGACAGTTACTCATGTGCCAGAAGGTCTTATTTTTTTTATGACAGCGTGTCACAAAAGCGTTTATATTGCGTATTCTCATTTCAGTTCCCGGGTTGACTCCCCACGACGGGTTGTCAACCTGTGACCATGGAAAGCTAAAAAGCTTCCGAAACGTCGGGGACTCAAATGAGATACGCGATATAATCCGTTAACTTGTTTTATTTAAATGAGTAATAATCGCGTTTATATTGTTCTATTGAGATGAGTGATAATCGCGGAAACTGGAGAGAGTATAACATAATTGAACTAAAAATCTGAGGATTTATAGCACCTTACCTTTATAAGAATGTATACATGTTTATCTGAAACTATGTATCGGAATGCAAAACACCAAACCAATGTTTTAAATTATACTATAACTATAAATCTTGAATTAATAACCAGAAATCTTGAATTAATAACCAGAATATTCATATAACTTAATTCACACCCGTTACAAGCAATACCGCTTGTAAGAAAACCGGTAAAAACCTGTTTCAAATAAACCACCGTGTAATTAAAATAATAATTTAATTTCTCACGTTAATTAAATTCTTGGCTGTATGGCTGCACAGTTCGTGCCCGTTCATAAATCATGGCTAGTTAAAAATAAAAAGAGTCTTTAAAAAAACTATTGAGCTGTCAAACGCTATTGTTCCATTTTCAAATTTCAATTCACACCTCACGCTTTGTGTGGCGTTCCTCTGGCAGTCACAAAAGCCAATACACAATGACACAAGTGATTGAGTCGTATAACAAGGTTGTACCTTGAAATAAAGTCTAATTTTGCTATACTATAACTGAAAAGTCGATTTTACTACAACTTCCGTGCAAAACGCGGCATTTTAAAAGCATCTTTGCTGCATTTTAACTAAGTTTTAGCTAGAATGTAAGGACATTACGACCCGACCTTTTACTACAAGCTGGCGGTTTGACGTTTCAATCAAAATGGCGGCTAGTGGTTTTCGGGAATTTTATTATTGTGTTAAAGTGGGTCAAGGGATTTGTTTTGGTTGTGAAAGCTACCGTTTCCGATACAATGCCTTTTCTGTGATTTCACGGTAGATTTCTTTGTGCAAAATAAAGTCAATTTGTAGGTTGAAAGGGTTTTTTTGACAGTGACAGGTGTTTGAAAACTTGAAAAGATGCATGGATCAACTTGTCTAGTTCTTTTGAGAACGTGTAAAGGCCCTTGACGTAGGTCCAGTCACGTTTTTGTACTTACGCCTTTCTTAAAGATGAAAAGGGACTACGTATTTGCCTTTTTTCTGTTTTTATTCTAGTCTGTTAGATAATGTAAGCGGATTATGACCTACTTTAATTCTTCAAATGCTTTAATTCAATCAAATGTCAGTAAGAATGCCTTTTTTGTTTAATTGACAATGTGGACCTGTATAATACAGATTAATTCTAATAATGCAAAAATAAAGTAGAAAATTATAGGTACTTATAACCACCGAAAGACAAATAACATTTATTTTTATTCATTTGCCATATACATGGTATTTTTTAAATACATATTATTTTTAACCGACTTCGAAAAAAGGAGGAGGTTCTCAATTCGACGAAATGTTTATTTTTTATTTTTATTACGTATTTTTTTGTTGTTACATATTTTTTGAACGGATATAATTAATTAACCTATTTATTATGCAACGAACTAAAACCTGTACTACGAAAATAATGCTAATACAATAAAAAAAACTAGATATCTACTCACATCCAGATGTGATCATTCAGAAATAAGTAAAAAAATATTAATTTATTTCTATTCTTACATCGACAGAACCCTGCGACAGTTACACAAAGTCTTATTTTAAATTCCTCACCATAGCTAACAGGCCGGCTTTTTTAGCCCTCTCGACCAAAGAAACGTCATACAGCCACAACTTTTTAAAATTTCAATTAAATTCGAGAGTGCTTCTGTTATACTTTTTATTGTGTTCGGATGGCGGCAAAAGTGCCATCGATTAGTTTATAAAAAAGAGTAAAATTATGAGTGATTTGTTCACTATTCCCGATTCAATTGACGAAGATTGGGCTCAATGGCTTTCCTTAGGAGAGGCCTATGGACTGAGGAGCTGGGCCCTGTTTAATAAACATTACAAATTACAAGTTTACTTTGGTGGAAACTTTACAAAATTGTAGAATTATAGCTACAATTTTACATATTTCTTGTTTATAAACATTTTCGCTTTACAAGTGTCAATTTACATATTCGTAGGAAAAACTGGTTTATTAAACACACAATTGTAATTACAAGTTTACATAAATTGTAAATTGTAGAAAAAAATCGACAGGTGCCGCGTTGCCTGTCAAACCATTACAAGTTTCGGCGTCTGCCTAATACTGACACCGACACAAGGGAAAAAAATCTACAAAAAATACTGTACTGACAAGTGGAGTAGCGATAGTAGTGAAAGAAGTGATAATGGAATGTGATTAAACGACAACCGCGAGTTTTTCGTAAAAGGGTAAACTTCACATTAAATGTAACTGATTTTACATTTAAAGAAAAAGAATAACAGTCACAGAAGCTAATTATAATAACCGAAGTCATACGTAATCAAGATGATAATATGGCAAGATTTTATTCCTAATATCTTTAATCCTAAAGTTGGTTTGTTGAATAGTACATGGTTATTATAACACAAACTACCCAATATTATGCGAAATCAACACACTTTCACATGAAAATATTTTGATTACTTTTTTAAATGAGGAAATAAACACCAATTCTTTTGTGAGCATGTAAAAATGTAGTTCTTACGATGGTCCTTTTTCTAAAAAAAATCCATGTAGTGTCACTGAGGTATTTTCAGTCTTTATTGTAGATGCCTAAAGGCGTTAATTGTGCAGCGATGTCCTTCCATTTTTTTAATTTCATATCGTGATCGTGAGTTAACTTCTCACTAAATTGAATAAAACATCTTTGCTGTCATGTATTATAGAACAAATCGTAATTTTGTTGTTATTATCCATGATGAACTTCGAAAAGTTCAAAGTTTATCAAATTTTAACTTAAAACTTCAATTTCAATCTACCCGCATCATTAAGAACCGGCAACAAAAAGTTACAATTTAATATAAATTGTAATCTACAACTACAAATTTGTAACTACAAATTTGTCGGAATTATACAGGCGTTTTTTACATATGTAAGCGTTTATTAAACAACATCTACAATTACATAAATTGTAGGGTTTTTAGCTGTAAAGTTCTTACATATTTGTAACGTTTATTAAGCGACACTTGTAGCTCAAGTTGACAAATTTGTAACTTTTTTACAAAATTGTGGACTTGTTACGTTTATTAAACAGGGCCCTGATCATGATGATTGGGTCATTATTGAAGCGTTTGTTCTGTATCACTTTCGTGGACACCTATATATCGAAATACCCGGTTATTTTAATGTGTTTTCAAGCTATTTCTTGGATTTTTTGATCGAAGCAGAAACGTTTACTAACAAAAATCTAAATGTAAATATTAAAGCGAAATGGTGTACATTTTACGGATCGATCGGGATTCAAACCCACGTCCAACTAGGGTAACCAGATGAAAAATTCAAAGGCTCGGAGAAAAGGCCTGATTTCCATCGAAAAATCCTGCTAATTTGTCGCAGTTTGAGAATTTTCTATTTTAGGAAAATTATTTTAAGTTTTTATTAAATCCCGAGTTTTCCTGATATTTGCAAAATCTGGACGCAATCCTGAGAAGAGTCCAAAAATCTTGAAATCTCAGGACAAATCCTGAGATATGGTAACCCTACGTCCAACGGCTTACCGGGCCATCAACACGGACTGTAACTTTTAATCTGGCCATTCCGGCCTCTAATTACATATATTGAGGAGCGAGAAGTAACGATGTGCCATACTTATGAATTTTTATCAAAGCAGAGATTTTCGTTAGCAGATGTTCTGCCCGGTAAACAAAAGACGGTATTATCGCTAACGAGCGATCTCTTTAAGACAACCTTTGTGCAGAGGAAATTGCAAATTATGTGTTTATTGTCCTGTTCTGGAATATCAGCGTCAAGGCACTCATGAGTGCTCTGACATATGCTGAATGGACTCTATTTTTGTAAACACAAATATGATTGTTTATAGCTCCTAGGTTTAGCTTTAAGTCTAGGGAAAGTCTATACATGTCACTCTTCAAATGTACCATTATTGTTGTTTACAAAATAAATGTATCCTTTTCTTAATTTAAAATACATAAAAACCTCGTTGTATTTGACGACTGATACTAAATTGGCTTTTCACAAAAAATAAAGCACACAAGAATGGAGCGTGGCAAATATGAATGAAATGACTGTCGATACAAACTGCACATATATGACTATACCGTTGTATAGTAGTTGTGTATCGGCGGCGAGGGAGCTAAGTGAGACGGACAGCCGACACGCGCGGACTATGAACTGCTTCGAGTACAGTTCGCATTGCAAGTAGTTCGACAAATCAGAGGATTAACAACCCTAAATTACAAATAAATAATAAAACTGTATTTTCAAATTGGCATGCCCGGTGTTCTATAAAATTGGCAAAAAAATACCACAACAAAATAGATGTAATAAAATCGGTATCTTAAATCGCCCACTCGTTTTAAAGCTCCGATGCCATAGACAGATTCACAGATAATTGCGTTGAAAGTGAATAAGGAAGGGTTGTGGTGCATTGGTGACTAAATAACAAAAAAAAAAGCAGTATAAATGAATCTACGGAGCTGATATATGACTACACAGTCGTATAGTGGCTGTACATCAGTGGCGAGGGAGCTAAGTGAGACGGACAGCTGACACGCGTGGACTATTTATCACTTGCGGATTGTTTAATGGTACAGTTAGCTAAATATCTCTTATTACTACTTTTATTTTAAGAAGACGAAGGCTTTACTTGTTTACTTATAAAACCTATATAGCACAAGTAAAGCGCGGGTCGCTTAGATACGACAACACGGTTATGCGTCGGTTTTTCCCTGGCGGCAAATATTTTGATTTTCCTTCAACTAATGTGCAGTATTTCGACATTAACAGAAGCCTCTATGTCAATTTACCTCATGCTCTAATTCATACTTAAAGGTTCAATAAAAAAAAAACCTAATAGGGGGGCGGGGACGGGAGGAGGAACTTAACAATAGCGAAGGAGAAAAATGATAACCCTCTTGTTTCATTCAGCGTAGTCTAGTAAAAAATATTCTATAAACATCTGTAGATGCCTAGGCCGCCTAGCTACCCGTGTACTAAAATAAAATACAAAAAGCTACAAACCCTGCGTAAATGTTAAAAATATCTTCAATGTACAGACATTTCATTTTTACAACTTTATAATACCTAGTATTGATATTTCATGTTTTGTATTGCTTGCAAAATACATAAAATATAACACCATTACAATTTGACTTGAAAATCCATAACTAAATCACGCTATCACTGGCGACTTCATTGAAAATCCGTGTGTACGCGACAGTACCCTAACACAATTTGCCGGCGTGATTGGCGCGTAATTGTATCACTTGTGCGTCCCACTGTACTGCCAATCAAACGCTTTCGAGCACGCGTGTACTGGTCGCAATAAATATATGTGAAGTTCTATATCGATGGCAAACAGCGGAAATGGAGTAATTGCCAACTGAATCCATTGGCGGTTACTACGTTTTCGCTTTTTGCCGTCGATATGTATAAAAGATCTCTTTACAACACGTAATGGGTGAGCCGATATAATTATCAATAAATAAATAATAGAAATAAATAAATATTAAGGACAATTTTACACAAATCGACCTAGTCCCAAACCAAGTAACGCTTGTACTACGGTACTAGGCGACGATATCTATCTATCTATACATATAATAAAGCTGAAGAGGTTCGAAAGTCTGTACATGGAAGATATTCGAAAAAAAGTTGGCTGGGGATACTTAGAATTGATAACAGAACACGTTCCAATAGTTTTTAGAATTTTTGTCTGTTTGTCTGTTTATTTGTACGCGCATCACGTGAAAACGGCTGAACAGATTTTGACACAAACTTTACGAATCTGTCGAAAAAATCCCTGGCCAGGTTATAGGCTATAAAAATTCAACCCTTAAAACGGGGGGTAGTCACTACACTTGATTGAGTTAAGTTTGCACCTGAATCTTATGGCGCTACTTAGGAAGGAGGTGCAAACTTTTCTCAAACCTACTCTAGCTGTTTCTCGAGCCTACGAACTATCGAGTACCCCGCTAAACTAATAGGTGGCGCTAAAATAAATATCTTATGATATAACTTAAGCCACTGAGGAAGCATTTTGCCAAATTAACTTTAAGTTTAGAAGAGGGGGTACGGGTATCGACAAATTTAATTGAATAATTGATTTAATAATACAACAAAATACGAGATAAGTGGCTCGGTGGTATCAACAAGGAGGAGGCTCACATGTGCTCCTGCACCTGCACATTCGCCCAGGTACTGCTTCAGGTGGGAGAAGGACTTCTGGAGGAAACCAACGCCCTGGTTCGATTAACAGAGACGTTATGCAGGCTCATTCCGTCCGATGAGTCTTCTTCGAAAGTTTGTTAGGAAGTATGGATTTCTATGTGTTCTTACCTTTTCATGCTTAGACTGATTTGACTGGAGAACCGTTTTGGATGATATTTGTAATGGACTTGTTTTGGATAAGGACGTAAAAATAGAAAAGTGGTACTGTATCGTCCGATATACACCTACTAAGTATACCTATACTCTATGTCTTTTAAATCACGTCAAAAATTTGAATAAGGGCGAAAAACTATTGATTTTGGTGTAGTTTTATTTAGTGGTAATTGTATAATATTTTATCTGGACTTCACTTTAAGTTACGTCACCAGGGGAGAGGGGTGAAGTAGCCGCTTACAGACACATACCGAATTCCACGCGGGCGGAGCCGCGGGCACAGCTAGTAATATTATAAAGTTGTAAAAATGAAATGTCTGTACATTGAAGATATTTTCAAAAATATTATTGTAACGGACTATTTGGAGGTTACTGAATTTATTTAGGTTTTTTTGTATGTTTGTTAATGTCGTTGTGGCTTCATCACGCTAAGTTGGCTAAACAGATTTCAACTATTTTTGGTACGCGGGTAGCTAGGCTAGCTAGGTATCTCCAGATGGTTTTAGGATACTTTTACCCGACTAGAAAAAAGAGGGTTATGATTTTTTCTCCTCCGCGGATGAAGTTTGCGGGCACTTTCTATAGTGCATAATATATAGATTAATTATAATACTTAGATACATACAAAACATCCAAGACCCAGACCCAGGAACAAACATTCGTGCTCATCACACAAACACTTGCCCTGGCCGGGATTTGAACCCGGCCAGCTTCGTAGGCCGTTGTGCAACCCACTGAGCCAAACGTGTCATCAAATCAACAATATATAGAAACCGTTTTATACATTTTCTCGAACCATTGCTTAATTACCGGGGTGTATTTACCCAAGGGCCAATGGGGCCATGGCCAGCTAACCGTGGTCCAAAAATAGTTAAAATCCGTTTAGCCGTTTTGGTGTGATATCATACAAAAAGCCCCAACGACATACAAAAAATCCAAAAAAAAAAAAACGATTCAGTGACCTACAAATAGTCCGTATCACTTATTTTATTAATAGAATATATATATTAAGGTATAGCTTCTGCCCGCGACTTCCTTTAATTCCTTTATCGCAGATAAAAGTGTTTTCCGGGATAAAAAGTAGCCTATGTCCTTCCCTGGGACTCAAACAATCTCCGTATCAAATTTCATTTAAATCGGTTCAGCGGTTTAAGCGTGAAGAGGTAACAGACATACAGACAAACAGACAGACACACTTTCGCATTTATAATATTAGTATGGATTTAATTTATTCTGAGAATCTAACTTGAATATTTCTGAATTTTTTGTAGAGGTGTACAATAAATGATACTGGTATTGTTGCATGTTATTTGCATTTAAGTTTGCGTATAAATGTAAATAAAATGCAACCTAACTAAAGAGCTGGATATCGATATTTTCAATAGTAATATCCTGTGCGGCGTAGGATAACGGACGGTTTCTTTGAATGAGCGTGCCTTGACCGGAGCATTGTTTGTTGAATTTAATTTTATTTTATTTGGTTGTAGTTTAAACTTGTTGCAGTTTATTTCACTTAGTCATAGTAATTACTAGAAGGCGCTGCGATGTTGTGCATTATGTGAGCGTCTCTATTTTGTATCATGTTACTACCGGTGGGAACCTGTAATTGGCTTTCTGATACTTATTCTATGCCGCAAATGTATTACTTTTAGCTATTGGTTCTCCGAATAAATAAAATAAAATAAAATAATACCTACTTACTATGTGCGATTATTTTTAAACCACCCGCAACACCGACGCTGTGCATCAGCGCCGGCGCAGACGATGCCCGCCGAGCACCGAACCCGCACTTAGCTTATCTCGGTCCTAATGGCCACTACGGTGACCACACTGAATCCCGTCACACACTGATAAATACGTAAAATACTGAAATATATAGACATAACATATATTTTGTACTAAACTAGACTACAAGGTGCTTGCAACTTTTTTCGCGGAGAAGAAAAAGTCACAACCCTCTTTTTCGCTTCATTGTAGTCGGATAAAAAGTATCTTATAGCCATCTGTTGATACTCGGCTACCTTTTTACCACAAATAGTTGTAATCCGTTTAGCCGTTTTGACGTGGTGAAGCCAGAAAGACACATACATACATACAATCACGCTTTTTTCCCATTACGGGGTAGGCAGAGACTACCTCCTTCCACTTGCTACTTGCTACGGTCCTGGCATACAACTGCCGCTTCATCAACATTCATTAATCTCTTCATGCATGCTTGCCGGTTTAGAGTACTTTTCACTTGCCCTTTATACAGAATGTCTCCAATCTAATCGCGAAACATTCGTCTAGGCCTTCCTCTTCCAACTTTTCCACTTACATTCGCCTAGTAGATCTTGTACCTCTTTATCCATCCAGACATGCTTTTGCCTTCTTCCTTTTCAATATTTCTCGCATCAAACATGCATAAAAAAAAATACATATACAAACATACAAAAAAATCAAAATTAAAATATTTTTCGATTCAGTTAAATACGATTACCTTTAAAAAGTCGGTTACACTTAATTTTCTGAAAATATCTTTAATGTAAAGACATTTCATGTTTAATACTTTATGATAGTATTATGTTATACTATATGCCGAGTCGTGTGTAATAAAAATAAATAAACAGTGGTCAGAATTTTCGTGGCAAAACATAAGACTATAGCAATGTAACTAGTTGAAATAAAACAATTTAACGGATTATATCGCGTATATTATCTCATTTTAGTTCCCGACGTTTCGGAAGCTTTCCAGCTTTCCATGGTCACGGGAGGACTGAGAAAAGATGTATTTTCCTCTGTCAAAGTTACAATTTGTGCAAACTACCCATTTTTTGAAAAAAACACAAATAAAGGTGTACATACATGCCAGATGGGCCTAAGCTGTAAAGACAGTTACACATGTGGCAGAAGGGCTTAATTATTTTATTCTAATAATTTACCAAGCAGCATTTCACAACTAAAATGAGATAATATACGCGATATAATCCGTTAAATTGTTTTATTTCAATGAGTAATAATCGCGGAAACAGAAGAAAATATAATGTAACTAGTGCTGACAGAATTTTTTTATCGATACCGATATTTGTAAAATAAAAGAAAAACCGGTCTGACAATGGAAAAAATATATTTAACAGAAACTTACACAGACGTGTGATTTCTTCTTTCAAGTCCACATCAGTACTTACATTATGTGGCATTTTATTTGTTTTTTTTTTATAGTAATAAATAACCATGAATTTCTCAATAAAACTTATTAAAATTACTCACATACAATCCGAATATATATCCATTACAATGGGTTTTACAAATTTGTTTCCGTCCCATGTTACAAGGTATCCATAAAATGGCTTTATAATAAAATATTTCTTTTTTGTGGATCGTTCCTTTGTCTATTTCACCACTATCGATATCGATAAAAAAATGTTTTAACACTAGTAAATTGCGAAAGTCTTACCTTCAGCCGCGAAAATTCTAATCTTTAGTAAAAAGCCATAGTTAACTTAACATACTGAAGCCATCCAAGAAGTTTGTTAAGAATCTGTCGCTCATCTTAAATGGTGGTCACCCTACTTGCATGATTTACTATGAACGCATTTTAATGGCGTCCATCTTGCATAATCTGCTGCATACAGGCAATTACATTTGGAAATATAAATGTATCCTGCATCAGTATTATAAAAATAATAGACACTTTACTCTACGAGTATATAAGTATGTACAAGGAAAAGTCTTGAGTAACTGATTCATCAATGCCATTGCATCTAAAAAGCTAAGAGGCTCCTTCGATGTCCGAAATTACTGTCCCGCTCACACATATATAGATAAACATGAGAGGGAAAGGGACGTCGCTATACGGACTTTGAATTTCGAGCTTCGGAGTAAACCCCGTGTATTCGCACATGAACTATGGTAACAGAAAGTTAACTTGCTAACAACAGGGAATATGCATTATTTTTTGTTATAACTTTGTTAAAAGCTCATTCGTGTAACAAACAGTAGACAATTTTTTTTTTCCAATAACTATAAAAATAACCAAGATATAAGCCATCAAACATTTCATTCTATCTCTTTTAAGCAAAACAGAATTTAATATGGAGTTTATTTGGCCGTAGTGAACTATGACGTAACAGTACATGTCGGACCTCTCTATCAAATCGCTGTCTACTTAGTATTTTAAAATCCTATATCATGCATATTTCTTGGCCGATTTTTATTTTTATTTCACTTTTTGAAATCTTTTTTGCGGTATTTTGATATTTTGTTACGAAAAGCTATTAAAAAAACTCATGCATGCCTATTGAAACAAATTAAACACTTTTCATACCTGCTCTCGCGGTTTGTTTACATATATTTAGACTTAGATATGACTCTAACGCGGTATTCTCTGTCTGTTTGTCTGTCTGTCTCTCACTCTTAATAGGGATGATAACTAAATTTTAATAATTCGTCCGTTATGTAAATTTATAAAAATATATGTGACGTAATCTTTAATTTATTACGTAGTCAAAAAATAAAAGCG
This sequence comes from Hedya salicella, assembly GCA_905404275.2. Lineage (NCBI taxonomy): Eukaryota > Metazoa > Arthropoda > Insecta > Lepidoptera > Tortricidae > Hedya > Hedya salicella. The sequence goes on along the minus strand of FR990097.1, from coordinate 47,746,290 downwards.
GTCAATCCTTAGGTACGGTCAAGGAATTTAATTTGTGTACCCTTACGTACCTTGTCAAAGTGACATTGATATGGAATCTCTATCGGCTTTCATATTGATTTTGACAGTGACAAGGTACGAAATGGGATATTAATTAAATTCCTCGACTGTACCTACAAAGTGTACCTAGGAGTTACGTCGCGAGCTCCCACTCCTAAACTTTAATGTGATTTATGTGAGTATTTTTTTAATATTTTGAAAAAGCAAAAAATACGTGTCCATAATTTTTTTATTAAGTATCTAACAGACGGACTTATTTATTTCTATATTTAATCATTATTAATTAGAATTTCGATTTGCACACCCCGTCATCATGTCTATTGCCTCTTCCTGACAGTTTCAAGACGAAAATACTTTCTTTAACGATTTAAAAAAAAAAAAAAATTGGTTACGGCGCAGGGCCAGACATAGAGGCGTTTTTTTGGGGCAGGCCTATGTCCAGCAGTCGTCGTTTGAGATGATGAGATGTAGAGGTGCAAAATACCGAGATATAATTAAAGATACCGATCTTTTTTTTATGGCATAGGAGGCAAACGAGCAGACGGGTCGCCTGATGGTAAGCGATCACCGTCGCCCATAGACACTGGCATCACCGGAGGAGTCACAAGCGCGATGCCGACCTTTCAGGTGGGAGTACGCTCTTTTCTTGAAGGTTTGAAGGCCGCATCGGTCCGGAAATACTGCAGGCGCCAATTTATTCCACAGTTCAGTCGTGCGAGGCAGGAAATTTCTAGAAAAACGCACAGTCCTCCTAAAAAGCGGACTTTAGTAGCTAGCTTAGCAGTATCATGCATATATTAAATTGGATTGTCTTTTGTTCCAGCACCACGATGACCTAAGCATGCTCGTGCTGTGGCTGTGCGTGGCGTGGCTGGCGAGCGCGCGCGCGTGCCCTTGGGCGTGCGGCTGCCGGCCCGCGGCGGCGGACTGCGCGCACCGTGCGCTCCTGCACGTGCCCAAGAAGCTGCCCACTGACGCGCATCGGCTGTGAGTACCCACCCTGGCTACTTGAAGTTCTATCCTAATGGAGAATGGATGATAATTTTCAAAAATCTTGAAATTTTGTTTACATGTAAGAATACGCCTCCTTATTGTCAGAAAAAATGTGGCTTAGAAAAAAATAAAAAGATGAAAAGGTGTTGGTGGGCTTATGTGCCCGCCTTATACGGTATGGCAAGAATAACAGTACATTTACAGCCATTTTTAGCCCCCGACAAAAAAGAGGGGTGTTATAAGTTTAAGGTGTCTGTGACTCTGTGTATCTGTGTATCTGTCTGTGCCATCGTAGCGCCCATACGGATAGACCGATTTGAGTGCGGTTTTTTTTGTGTAATAGATAATTTTATCCCGCGTGTTCTTAGCTTTGTTTGATGAAAATCGGACCAATCATCTCCAAGATATTCATTAGTGGAACCAGTTCGGAGGTTTTTAAAATTTTCAATTTTTTATAGTTATAATCGAAAATATCAATGCTGCACTTGCCGTACCGTATAGGGCAGGTATATAGGCCCACCAACATTTTTTCATCTTTTTATTTTTTTTAAGCCACGGAATAATCTGTATTTTTTTTCTGACAATAAGGACGGTTATTTCTACCTATAAACAAAAAACTCAAGATTTTTGAAAATTATCATCCATTTCCCATTTCTTTATTTTTAGGGTTCCGTACCTCAATCGGAATAAAACGCAACCCGTATTGGCTCCGTGCACGAGTTCAGCTCCACCTAGCGTCCACAATTTTGTTGGCTCTGGCGTTTTGACATTGAATTGCGACGCTTGTGACAAAATATTATAATTATGCAAAATTTTCTATTCATTTATTTACTAAATTACTGTGATACCTTTAGTTTGGATGGAGAAAGGCTTGTGAAACCAATTTTCGTCATTCAAATCAAATGGGGTAAGTAAAATTGATTCAAAAAGTGTGTTTTATTTTGAATATGTCAGGCGTTGTTTACTTAATGTTTAGTTGTAGTTTTACTGTAAAACAAGAAGCTAAAGCTACTTTAATGGTTTCATTCAATAATATTAAACATATATAATTGTTCCTGTATCGCTAATGATAAATTAAATATCGTTTTCAGACCGAAATGAGTATTATTTTAAGGGTTTATTCAAGTTAGGTAACCAAAGCTAAACAGATTACTTTGAGATATGACAGATAACAGCGCCAACATTAATTTTACTTTTGGCCACTATAAGCGCTGCGATCGATTATATTACTACCTAGTACTTCGCACCTAGCGAATAGGATCACTTTGTTATCCGTCTGTCCGTCCATCTGTCTGTCAAGACCCTTTAGCTCAAGAACGCGTGGAGGTATGGAGTTGAAATTAACACCATATACTCAGGTCTACGGTCCCTGGAACCTGTGAAAAAATCAAACTTCTACATTAACGTAAAAAAAGATACGGCCATTTATGCCGCAAAAAACGTATATTTCGACACCCTCAAGGGAATCAAAATGATAGGGTACTTCCCGTTTACATAGAAGTATGAAATTTGGCAAGTAATATCGTGAAGTACTACAAATGCATACAAGAATCTGAAAATTATATATTTGTAATTTAATCATTTATAAATTAATAGTTAAAAAAAAACACTAGAAAAACACGCTTTACAAGACTTTTCTAACAAATCCAAACACAGCTATGATACGATGTTCCATCATGAAGTTCAAGTTCATATCTTCCTGCTCCATCATCAGATCAGTTCGACAGTACCATATTGTTGTATTGTCATCAGAACTACATACAGCTGCCAATTTTCATACGCGACGATCCTTGGAAGATGCTTAAATTAGTTACCTTAGATTCCATTACATAGTTACATACAGGTCGACCAAATAAAAGCGTGTTAAAAATATAGTATTATTCAAAAGACATATTTGAACAGCCCGGTTGCCTTAAGTTTGCACCTCATTTGCATCCGGAGCCATATTAACTGGGTGCAAAATAGCCCCGGCTCGGCCAGTTACAGTTACGCGTATTTAATTTTGTAATTAATATATAATACAATCTCAAAGTTTGTACGGAACCTTCGGCGCGCGAGTCCGACTCTTACTCGGCCGGTTTTTATTATTCAAAAAAAGTTACACAGCATTACAATAATGAATGACTAATGCACTGTGAACTACAAAAAACAAAAACATATAGAAAAACTTAAAACAAACACATTCTTATTTATAATTCTGCGCAATTCAATATGGAGCACAGGATAAGCTTATTTCTAGGTAAGCCTTAATAATTAGTCAAAGAAACTTCATCCGCGTTTAAAAGTAATGACACTAATGACTAGGTACCGAAACCGGTATCGATAAAACCGGTTTTGACCTTTACGTATCGGTTGGATACGGGTAACCGAAATAAAGTTAATTTTACTCGGCGTCAGAATTAGGATGTTGACTTTTCTTTCTGCGATAGAACGACCTCTCAATAATTAAAATATTGGTGAAAAAACTTCTTCAATCTCATAAAAACTTACCGAGTTAGGTACAACAATGTTAAAATCACATTTTTGGACTTTCCCAAAAAACGCTCTAAACAAAAGCCTAGAAACTTGTGACGCCACACGTTCCTACTTTGTTTGGGGAAATTAATAATAATAATTAGGCGTAGGGCTGTGATGACCCCACCGCCCACTGGTTCACCGGGGCAATCAGTCAACGCAGGGCAGCTTGTGGCGAGCTGTTGGGGAGCAGCGACCCCACGTACCTGAGTGCTCCTGGGGGACCCTGACGGAAGGTGTTGGGTCAGGACCCCCACCTCTGGCTTGCCTTAACCGGCCGGTCAGAGTGGAGTCGCTAGAGCTGCGGCTCGAGGGTGGATGTGGAACTTGTGGGCTTCGGTAGAAAGTCCAGTGACACCTCTCCACCCTTAGCCCTCCGCACCGATGTTGCCCTCAGGCCACTATATATGTCGCTATTTACGGGGGCCCATCTAGCGGTGGGCAAGTCATCGTCTACCAGTGCCTTTAGCTATGGGACACTTTTTCCTGGTAGACGTCCGATTGTCTCAAGCAATAGCCCAGTATTTAGTCCATCATTTCAATCCCATAACCCAGAATATTTAGATCTCATCACTCTCCAATAGTTCTTGCATCTAGCGAGTGCTGTCTCTGTGCGCGTCCCATGATACGGGCAGGAACAGCACCCGCGCGGTGTACACCTTACATTTCATTAAATTGTCGAAAGGGACTCTACGCGTTGGCTTCGGCTCCGCGCACGCCTCCCAAAGGTCCGGGACACCATTGTCCCGTGAGCGGGTGCGACATACATAATAATAATAATATAACCTTTATTTCGGACTAAATACAATCCATATGTGTTAGTAACAATATCTTACAAGACTAAAGTTAGTTGGTACTTATTTGAAACAAATTACATTAAATTAAATTACAGTTTGGGCTACGCCTTTAATCTGACCCACCCAGTGCAATAAAATGTGATTAAGAGAAATTAAGAACCTTGTTCTGCAGCTATGTTGAAACTTGCGATTATCGAAACGGTTTTGTAACAAAAGTTACCATACATTTCATGAGTTATTCAATGTTATTATTCGTTATTAATATTTTCATACTTTAAAAATGGACTCTCACACCCAACTTCAAAGGCTGAACAAGCTACACGTAAGGAATCGAACTCATTGTTTTTGGATTTCTATCATAGAAAGTTTTTATTTTTGTTTGAGTACAGCCCACTTATACCCACTTTATACCCAATTGTCCAAATATTTGTAATAGCTTAGGAGTAATTTTGAAATATAACTGAAATAAAAATAAGTGCAAACGCTTCGTTCCGTTTTGATCTAATAAGAAAATATACCACAATAAGTCTAAAAATACCCGCAAATTTGAATTTACGGCGCGATTGCCTGCGATTTGTACGAGCGCGGTCATAAAGGAATCAACTACCCTACAATAATGCATGAATAGGTTAAGAAAGGACTATGAAGTTAAATGGGTTTCGGTTTCTATCACTCTTTCGGTTCTTGGTTAGATTCGGTTTCATCGATCCTTTTGGTACACTAGACAAGCTACAATAGCCGCGAATTTTGTCTAATTCTGTGTTCTCTTTACTATTTGAGACAATAATTTAATTTACATTTTCAGTTGAATTTTGCTACGTGATTCATGTAATTTATTCGCAATGTCTTTAGTTAAACAGGGAATTTGCGAACTCGATAATATATTGTCTACATCCATAGCTACTTAGTTTAGTAGTTAAGTAACAAAAATATTTATTTCTAGCATGGACACTCATGTAACAAAAGCTGAAAAAAAACTCTGCACATATCAACGTGTGGCACATATTTCGACAGTTCTTTTAAAAACGCCTTTAGGTTTATAAAGAAAAATTGTTATTAAAAGCATACTTTCGGAAATAATCAGTCCGAAAGTTGCATAAATAGTGTCCGGAAGTGGGGAGTTGATAGTTAGCACATAAAACTAATATTTAACTGGTTTCAACCCCACCGGAGCCAAACATTTAACTGAAAAACCGGTATCGATTTCAACCACACATCCCAACACTATTCAAAGGCGCGAAGCCCTATAAAATAACTATACACCTTACCAACACACATATGCGGCCAGCAACTGGTGTTTTCCCAAAGAAATTACACGTCAGTGGCGCCCTTCTAACTGCAAATATAAGTTTGTCGTATGACTTGTGGTTATACTTTTCCATTTTCTACTGCGTTTGGCGTATTAGGTTTGGGGTGGGGATAGAGAAGGGAATGAGTAGAGTGTGCATTTATATCTCTAAAAATTTTGTTTGTATGAAACAACAGCTGTAAGGTGCATTGGGATAATTTCGAATTTAGGTTAATTTTGAAAAACTATTAATCATTCTATAATACAAGAGGCTTTTATAATATGTATAATACCTGCCATCTTAGAGCCATTATCTAATAATAAACGCTTGTGTGCGTAATCACAATTAACGTACTTGTGATTACGCACACAAGCGTTTTAGTTTCAAGGTCACAAAGTTTGCATCTTTTTGTATTTTATTTTAGTAGTGAATAACAATTAATTTGTATTATAGTTTGAATATTTTAGTTAAATTACGTCAGCCCTACATTGCCTTAAACACAGGGAATCCTAGTACAGGCATATTCTATTGTTGTCCATATGTATGATTTAGTTTATTAGTAAAATTACTGTAATATGTTATTTGAATAAAAATATTAATATTATTATTCACTTATTTATTTTCAATCTCAGGGTATAATTATTATAATCATAATATGATATGATGTTAGACCCTTAGACGATTTGCAGAGCCTTAATTTTTGCTATTAAAAGAGGTATTTTTATTTCGTGTAAAATGGTACTGTAATATTTATTTATTGGATTTGTATTGTATATCAATTTGACCCCAGGTGAAACAAAAATTAAACATTGAAAAACAGGTATATTCGATCCTCAAGAAGTTTTCTTAACCAAAACATAAACGCTGCTTACAAAAACGTGTATTTAATTAGAAGCCGTACTATTTGTCCACCTCTGTTATTTTGCTTACTCTGTGCACCCCACATAACATGTAATAGTGGGGTAGCTATATTATTTTCGTGTAATATCAATGTTTGTACAGGCGAGATGAAAAGTGAAACATTATTGATTAACTATTATGCGTGTGAAATATGACGGAGGAAAAAACGGAAAATAACTTCAGAATAATATTTATCTATCACTGTACCGAAAATTGTTAAAATATATTTTAGCCATTAACACATACAAGTCCGAAATTATATATTTAAGAATCTTAATAATATTTTATTCCAAGGAAATAATAGCCTATTGCATACACATATACATACATACATACATAGTAGGAAAATTACATGTCTGTATATTTAAAATATAAAAAAAACTGCGATGACGCTAACAGAAATGTTGTCTATTATATGATAATTCAAAATCATTTATTGCCAGCGTCTTTGGCCTATAGATAAAAATAAACTTTCCAATTAAAATATCTCACAAATTAACATCTAAACTATAATACAATGATAAAAAGGTCTGTACATTGAAGATATTAAAAAAAATGTAACCAGAATATTTGAAGGTTACAACTAGAGAGCCATGCATGAGGGTTAAAAGTCCTTGTATTTTTAAACACACTGCTTGTACTTGTTTGTTTTCTATTTGTGAACTATTATAATCTATGAATAAGAACTCCGCGAATCATACTAAAAATGCATTATTTTTAGATTGGACCATCACTCTATACTCTATGGTTTATATTGTATGACACTGAACTATAAAACCTATATTATACAACTCCGCACAAAACTATAATGAATTTCAAAAAAAGAACGCGGTGTTTTTGCAATTATTTTTTTAGCTATGTTTCATTTACTGTATTTTGTTTTCCGTAGAAAAAATATTGTATACAATAGTTATATAATTAGCTTTTTAAGTCTCGTACCTTAATTATATTATAACGATTGCATAAAATACTATTGTCTTTGATTGTACCCAATATAAGGCAGGGTTCATATTAGCATCATATTGGCGGCCAGGGAGCTCGCCAATATGTCTTTATGAGCTATGTGGAAAATTATTTGCTTTCTCATTACTTAGCATACTTATTTATCTTGTTTTTAAGCTTTTATTTTTGCCTTTATTTCGTAACCCTACTTACTTTCATTGTGATAATTTACATATCACTTTTTGTCTTTACTTAACAAAGAAACAGAGAGAAAATAGGGAACAATTGTCAGATTTTCTTTAGACCTATAAAACTGTACATAAGTATAATGTAAGTATGTTTCATGAACCCAAACTTCGTTTGCGGAGGAGAATAAATCATAACCCCTTCTTTTTTCTTCAGCTTACTGATTAAGGATAAAAACTCTCCTATAACCATCTGTGGAGGATCAGCTACCCGTGTACCCAAAATAGTAGAATAGAAATCCGTTTAGCCGTTTTGGCGTGATGAAACCACAACGTCACATACAATCATACAAGTATGCAAAGAATAAAAATAAATATTTTTCGACTCAAGTCACCTCCAAATATTCCGGTTCAATCATTTTATTTAAACCTAGAAGATGCCCGCAACTTCGTTCGCGGAGGAGAAAAAGTCTAAAAAGTGTCCTATAACCATCTGGAGATACCCAGCTACCCTTGTACCAAAAATTGTGGACATCTGTTTAGCCGATTTTGCGCGATGAAGCCACAACGACACATACAAAGATACGAAAATTCCAAAAAAAATATTTTTTTTTAGTGACCTCTAAATAGTCCGTAACGACAATTCACTTATACAATTTTATAATAGTAGTGATATTTTTCAACTAATACAGTTTTAGACTTTGTACCCAATATAAGGCAGGGTTCATATTAGCATCATATTGGCGGCCAGGGAGCTCGCCAATATGTCTTTATGAGCGGCGTGGAGAAATATTTGTGTTCCCATTACCTACGTACGGGGGCAAGTCGGTAAATTTTCATGAGTTGCATGCTCAGCAATATTTATCGTGTTTTCAATTTGAATGTATCAACATAAAATTTTAGTAAGATAAGATATTTAATATGTTAAGAGGCCCCGGCGAGCTCGGCCGAATTTCACCTTCCCATACAAACGGAGTTTCGTTCATATTTTAAAACTACGTTTTGGATTGTAATGAAACTTTGCATATACATCATAAACAAGTTATGTATGAAAAACTTAAATTCGCTGTTTTTTTTTACTATGGTAAAGTAATTTAATATAGTAAAGTCTGAAGCTACATATACTAATTAAAGGCCTGCATATACCTTAACTTATTCTAAGTACAAAGTTTTAGAACAAACTAGCTAGTTGTTTTAAAATGAGAGCGTTTAACTACGTTTGTATGGAGACTCGAGCTTACCGGGGACTCTTAAGTTTAAATGAGTGTGCGTTTTGGATCCGATTGTAGAATTGAAAGTAAACACTGACAGCTATCAGTGGCGTGGCGTCCATATAAGCTGATTCCCACCGGGTTGCCCAAGGAAAGGCTTAAAACCGCCTTTTTCTTTAAATATGCGTGAATGAATACGCTTCGGCTTCTCACGACTTCACTCCTCTGACAGCTTTAGCAGTTTTTTTTACCTTCACTGTTGAACTTTGTGTTATAATATAAATTTGAATAAAAATTATCGTATTTCCACATTTATGAAAAAATAATGATAATTGATCCCGTTTCTTCATTGAAGAACAGCGCCATCTCTCTCGCTGTCCTAATAATAGCTGGAGTAGCAATGGGCCAAAGACATAGCGTGATACGCATGTCTTGGAGTACGGCTAATGCGCTTAGCGTTTATAAAATAAAAATACAGAGGGCGTTACTAGTGCTAACTAGATTATGTTCGATAATTTCAAGCCACATACTTAAAGTAGCGTCAGCTTAGTTGATCAGAGCACTGCTGCGTTAAAGAAGAGGCTGCAGGTTCAAATCCTACTTGCAGTGGGGAATGTGGATGAACATTTTCCAAAAACCTTGAAATTTTGTTTATAGGTAGAAATAAGTCTCCTTATCGTCAGAAAAAAATTACAGATTTTTCGGTGCCTTATAAAAAAACTAGTTTCTTCCCGCGACTTCGTCCGCCTTAAATTCGTATATCGCGGATAAGGGTATTTTTCCGGGATAAAAAGTAGCCTATGTCCTTCCCCGGGACTCAAAATATCTCCATACCAAATTTCATCCAAATCGGTTCAGCGGTTTAAGCTTGTAGAGGTAACAGACAGACAGACAGACAGACAGACAGACAGACAGACAGACAGACAGACAGACACACTTTTGCATTTATAATATTAGTATGAATAAAAAGATGAAAAGGTGTTGGTGGGCCTATATGACAGCTTATACGGTACGGCAAATGCACCATTGATGTTTTCGATTAAAATGGCTGTAAATGTACTGTTATTCTTGCCGTACCGTATAAGCTGTCATATAGGCCCACCAACACCTTGTCATCTTTTTATTTTTTTCTAAGCCACAGAAAAATCTGTATTTTTTTCTGACGATAAGGAGGCTTATTCCTACCTATAAACAACATTTCAAGATTATTGAAAATTATCATCCATTGCCTATTTAGTAGGTCGTTCCTTTACAATCGAATTCCGTGTTATAATATTAGCTATTCAAAATTATTAAAAAATTGTAAAATACTCCCAGTTAGTTTAAAACATAAATACCTACTAGCAGTTAATAACCATAGCAACCAGGAGCATAATCCAATGTTAATAGAGCACAAGCATGGCACTCGATCGGTGTCCGCGGGCAAATTCGAAGTACCACGCGTTAAGAACTACTTCGAAGATAGAACTTTAAATAAAAGACTTCCGTGCTTCCTAAATAGTCTGCCCGAGAATATCCGTCATGAGCCAAACAAGCCCAAATTTAAAAAGGCCCTGAAAAAATATTTGCTGCAGTCGCTTGAGTAAAATGATTTAATTAAAGTTAGCATCAAATATATTCGTTTATTTTATAATGCAGAGATATTAATATTGTATATAGATAATAAATATTCTATGGTATTATTAGTATAGAGACTCGTGCCTGCAGTCAAACTGTACAATACAGTTTTGCAGGAAACTGTCTTAGAAATAAGAAATTATGTACTTTATCAATGGATTATAGTTCCTTTGCTGTTCCGCGAACTAATTTAGTTCGCGGAACAGCAAAGGAACTATAATCCATTGATCTAGTATGGAATTCCGCAAAGTAATGCCTGAATCTATCAATTATTTAAATATGTACTTTGTTTAATTTTATTATTAAATTAAAAGTTCTACAAGCTGATTAGTATTACTATAGAGTCGTGTCAGATATTTATAAATGCTTGTTTGATGTGGTAGATTATTGCTGGTGACTGTACCAGAATTGGCTCCTTTTGAGAACATGAGAACTTGGTTTATTTTCACATTTATGTTTTGGAAGGTATTTATCTAAAGTTGTCTATATTTGTGAGCGCTAAGCTATAAATCCTCGTTTCTGTCACCAAATTGCGATCCACAGGTTTTTCCAAACGAATAAACGTCAATTGATACAGGGTGTATGTTGAAAAACACAAAAGCCATGTAAGCACATGTAACGTATATACCACGGAAACTCAACAATGGGACAAAAGGGTACAAAACCCCGCCGACTGAAAAGGTCACAAAACTTTCATACGAAACGTCTTACTTTAATACAAATAGTGTAACACTTACGATCTTTTGAAACTGAAAAGCCAAAACCCTTGAACGAATCGTCTTATTTTTATACAAATTATATAGCTTTTACGCCCTTTTAAAATAGGGTAATAAAGCCCTGGGGTTCGCGCTTGGCTGCTTTTCCGGTGGAAAATAAAATTTACATTTCCGGGAAAATGTTACGGTGATAATGGGGGGGGGGGGGGGGGGGGGGGGGGGGGGGGGTAATAGAGGATTGTGGCGATAAAAAAACGGAATAGCGAATAGAAGATACAATAACTTTAAATTGGGATGAGCTAAGTATTATTTATTAACACTAAGACAATACATATTAAAAAAGCGGCCAAGTGCGAGTCGGACTCGCCCATGAAGGGTTCCGCAGCCTTTTATACAAAAATATACACAACAGATAAAAAAAATACGATATGAAAAAAAAACACTAACAAAAGAGCGTATGTCCCCGGCACCTACGTTGTTTGCTGAGAAGCGCAGTTTTTTGGCAATAACTTAAAAACGGTATGTTCGATCGTGTTGAAAACAATTTTCGTTGGAAGAATTTATTAAGTTTTATATTTGTAATTTTTTTCATATTTTTTGAACATACCGTTTATAAAATAGAGGGGGGGACACAATTTTTGCTACTTTCGGAGCGAATATTTCGGAAAATATTCAGTAAATCAAAAATTTTTTTTTAGAAACCTCTAAGTGTTTTTAAAAGAACTATCGAAATATGTGCCACGCATTCATATTTGGCAAAAAACGTTTTTTTCAGTTTCGGTTACATGTATGGAGTGCCCCCCCTAGAAATATATATATATTTTTTTTAACTATCCAAATAAGTAGCGGTTTATACACGACACCTATACTCCAAATTTCATTAATGTACAGCTTATAGTTTTTGAGTAAAATGTCTGTGACATACGGACGGACAGACAGACAGACTGACAGACAGACAGACATGACGAATCTTTAAGGGTTCCGTTTTTGCAATTTTTGTACGGAACCCTAAAAACCGGCCAAGAGCATGTCGGACCATGCTCAGTGTCGGGTTCTGCAGCCGTTCATACAAAAAAATACACTACAGATGACACAAAAATTATTAAGGTATATCTTAGTAATTTTTTTCAATTTTTTTTGACCTAACGTTTAGAAAATAGAGGGGGGAGGGTACACAATTTATGCTACTTTCGGTGCGATTATTACCGAAAACATTCACAAAATCAAAGTGATCCTATAAGGTTTCCGTTTTTTCCTTTTGAGGTAACCATCACTAAGATAGTGACAGTAAAATATCATGATTTTCGTAGATTCTACAAGTTTTTTTAACACGGTTGAGCAGGCAGGATGAAAATGTGATAGACAAGACAATATAATAAGATGAAAACGCTTCCTAGCCCATATCGGGTAATATCGGAGGAGCGTTCAAATCCCGCCCCGCGGCAAGACATTATAAGGGGAGTATCATTTTGTAGAATGCAGGACAAATCTCCGTGGAATGACAGATATATAAAAATAAATGAATATCAGGGAAAATCTTACACAAATCGACCTAACCCCAAACTAAGCAAAGCTTGTACTTTGGGTACTAGGTTACGACATTCATAATATATATATATAGATGTAAATTATAATACTTAAAAACATAGGAAACTTCCAAGGCAACCAACATACGTATTCATCATACGAACACTTGCCCTAGCCGGGATTCAAACCCGGGACCGCCAGCTTCGTAGCCCGTTGTGCATCCACTTGAGCCAAATGTGTGGTCAAAACATACATTACATTTATGCAATTTCTAGAAGGTCCTCGCAACTTCGTTCGTGGAAGAGAAAAAACATAACCCCTCTTTTTTTGTTCAGCGTAGTCGGGTAAGAAGTATCCTATAACCACCGGTTGTTGCCCAGCTACCAGTGTATCAAAAATAGTTGAAATCGGTTTAGCCGATTTGGCGTGATGAAACGACTACGACATATACAAATAAACAAAAAATAAGATTTTTTTTCTATTCAGTGACCTCCGAATTAAAAACATTACATTTTTTTAAATATGTTTATTTAATTTTTAAGATTTTATAAAAGTATAGATACAGTCGCCTAGTAAGTACAATTCTTGTTTAGTTTGTAACTAGGTCGATTTGTGAAAGGTTGTCCCCGATATTTTTTTTGGAGAATGTCCTATTCTACCCCAGTCTCATGGTCACCGTGCCCTCGCCCGCGGCTTCCGCTCATTGATGGCCACTTCCGGCGCTCAGATAAACAGGACTCACTCAGCCCAGTCTCAGATTATTGGGCTTTTCGCTTTAAATAAAGAAATACAAATAGATCTATGTAGAGAGTTTATCCTTCTTGGAGCATTTCACCGGAATGTCGCTTACGTAATAGATGGCAGTTACGGTAGCAACGCTGAAGAATTATCAACGAAAGGTAATTCAATAAATTTTATTTTCACTTCTCCTGCTCAAAAAGTACGTCATGTTAGCTTGGCGAAGCGAGACTAAAGTACACTCGTGTGCAAAGAAATCGGACCACCCCAGCATTTTTAGCATTTTTCCGTTTTCTATTAAAACTGTAAGCTCGACCGTAACAATTTAAATACCACGTGATAGATAATTTTCTGCCCTATCAAATGACACCAATATTCAAGGGCGGGAATGGATATTGTGCAAAATGTGAGCGTGGAAATCACCCCCCTCCAACTGCCTCGTTAACGCATGCACTAATTGGCCACTTACCATTAGGCATAAAACCAGTAATTATCATTGTTTATGCATCATTCGTAATTGATACGTCTTCCTGAACACTGCTCTCATCGACTCGACTGTGAAAAACTTTAGAAACATGGATACTACCCCAAATGAAGCCGCCCAAGCAGTTGCAGAGTGGGCTTAGTCAACGTGAAGTGGCTCGACAACTGAACCTATCGAAGTCATCAGTTCAACGTGTGTACCAGAGGTTCCGCGAAGATCAGACGTTCTCCAGAAGACCCGGACCAGGCAAAACTCGCAGTACTTCAGAGAAAGATGACCGTTTTATCGCTGTTTCCTCGCTACGAAATCGTCGATTGAATGCTGTTCAGCTTCAGCAGAAGCTCCGAGAGACCCGGAATGTGTCTATCAGCCGATGGACTATCACAAGAAGACTGGGCGGTTTTCTCAATGCTGCATCGAGGAACGTGTTGCCTATGGTGGCGGGTCAATCATGATCAGGGCTGGCATTTCTCTGGAAGCGAAGACGGACATTGTGTTCATCACAGGACCAGGTACAAGGCGAAATGCGGGCGATTTGACTGCTCCTCGATACGTAGAGCAAATCCTGGCTGATCATGTGGTTCCATTTAAGGGTTTTATCGGCGATGACTTCATCCTCATGCAAGATAACGCACGGCCGCATACAGCCCGGAGGAGGTGGGCATCAGCGTTATGGAGTGACCAGCACGAAGTCCTGACCTGAACCCAATCGAGCACATTTGCGACGAGCTGAAAAGAAGAATCCGAGCCAGAAATCCCGCCCCTGAAACTTTATTGGAGCTTAGGTATGCGATCGAAGAAGAATGGGCGGGCATCCCTCAAGATACCGTAAGAAAATTAATAAGGTCGATAAAAAACCGTATGACGGCCTATCGTAGGGCTAGAGAAGACAATACACGATATTAAATTGCTGAAAATTGTTTTAATTTCTCCTTTATTTCCTTAGAACCGCAGTTTTCCCCTTAGGCAAAAGTTTTACTCCAGTACGCATTGTTAGGGCGGTAACGTTCTAAGCCCTGAAAATCTGAAAGTATTGGCCGCACACCTTCGGAAATCAGATGAATTAATAGAGGAAAAGCTTACCATTCATATGGTATATAATATATTATGGTCACCCTTACAGTTTTTACAGAAATTGGAAAATTGTTAAAAATGCTGGGGTGGTCCGATTTCTTTGCACCCGAGTGTAGTACATTTAGCCCCTAGGCTTTAAAAGAAAGCCATATAAGCCATGCAAATTTTTATGACACTGAACACAAAAACTTGCGGCCAGCTACATACTCCTTACGAGTAATTAATAACAAACAAAGTAACCTGATCAGTTTGGCCAAACTTTCTGATAGAATTGCTCAAACTGTACTTTTAGTTTTTCATGAAATATACAATTTTCATGTTAAGTCACTGCTTTTCACTTCGACTGCGAGAAAATAAAAATGACTTAACATGAAAATTGCATATTTCATGAAAAAATAAAAGTACAGTTTGAGCAATTCTATCAGAAAGTTTGGCCAATCTGATCAGGTTGGTTTGTTTGTTATTAATTATTCGTAAGGAGTATGTAGCTACATACTCCTTTTTTTCTCCTTTTCAGCCGCAATTTTTTTTTCAGTGTCATATAAATTTGTATGGGATTATATGGCTTTATTTTAAAGCCTAGGGGCTAAATGTACTATTTTAGTCTACTATTTCACATCACTCGCTCGAATAAGTTCCATAATGTGTGTAATAAGTATTATAGGTGATTTGAGTAAAAATGTTATTCTCCACCACTAGTTCAGAGATTTGAAGTTCAGAGATTTGAACTGGTGGTGGAATAACATTTTTAGGGTTCCGTAGCCAAAATGGCAAAAACGGAACTCTCGTCAGATCAGATATTTTCGGAAATAATCGCGCTGTAATTAGCATAAATTGTGCCCCCCCCCCTCTATTTTCTAAATGGTATGTCTAAAAAATATGACTTTATCATATCACGCTTTCTTAGTAATGAATGTGATGATAAAACGAAATGATAAAACGAGTTGACTTTGCAAGTTCGTTTCGTCAACTCACTGACGTGTTTCAGGGGTTTTATCAATTCACTAAACGAATATGGTGAAATGAAAAAACGAGATGCCTTTTTTGGCTAATTTCGTCATTTCACTAAACTGATTCGGGGATTTGATCAAATTACTGATTTCTTCTAGGCAAATAATAAAATGGATTCGCCATTTTAACGTCCTGCGTAATTTGGTCATACCCCTTAAGGTGCGTCCACACTTGTATCATTTGCTCATATCCGATCACCGTGGCGTGGCATGACTGCGTATCGCGCTGCTTGGACGCTCACTGTCGGCGCGCTTGTCCGATGTAAGTGTGTGATACGCGTAGCAACATGGATTTCGAGCGATCGGATCGGCGCAAAGTCCAAACGCGTGATCGTGACACACGATCATGCCACGGAACGAAAATCATGATGATACAAATGTGGACGCACCTTTAGAGATTTATTAAAATCTCTGTTTTGGCCAATTTCAGGCAAAATATATATTTTTTAAGAACTTTATAATAGTACAAGTTATCGTAATCGTACCGACTTTTTAGCCAACTAGGTACATTTTTTTCTTCGCGGACGAATTGCAGGCTTCTTTTAAACTCAAGCTCTTTCAGTTGTGAGTATTTCTCTAATACGTCTTATAACAATTCTAAACCCAATTATACAGAGTGGTTTAA
This sequence comes from Hedya salicella, assembly GCA_905404275.2. NCBI lineage: Eukaryota > Metazoa > Arthropoda > Insecta > Lepidoptera > Tortricidae > Hedya > Hedya salicella. The sequence continues at coordinate 47,729,629 of FR990097.1, read as the reverse complement.
AAGAGCTGGCGTACTTTTAAATTGAATCAATCATCTTCAAAAAGACACCCGTATCCAACTCCTTCTTGGCAGTTGTTTCTTAAACAAGGGAGGAAGTAGAGATGGGGAATATCGTTACATTACAATCGCCGTGACTGGCGTTCCAGGTAAAAAATACTATGATATATCGCTGTGACCTTGTCTCGGCTGTTAGTCACGTCACAATAATGTTACTGTAATCCACACCGATACTTATAATATTACTAGCTTCTGCCCGCGACTTCGTCCGCCTTAAATTCGTTTATCGCGGATGAGGGTATTTTTCCGGGATAAAAAGTAGCCTATGTCCTTCCTCGGGACTCAAACTATATCCATACCAAATTTCATCCAAATCGGCTCAGCGGTTTAAGCGTGAAGAGGTAACAGACAGACAGACAGACAGACACACTTTCGCATTTATAATATTAGAATGGATTGCTGTGACTTATGTACCTACCTATCTGACCATATGATATCTGACGTGTAAAATTACAAAAAAAGTATGAGTATCATATATTATGTATATATAATATACATATTATCTCTTTAATCTCATGCGTTTAGTTTTGGTGTTTACACATTTTGTACATGGTGTAAGCTTGTCTTTCTTCTTCAAATCTTCACTCACTTGCTCAAAAGTGTCGTTGTGGCTTCATCACGTCCAATCGGCAAACCAAATTTCAACTATTTTTGGTACAAAGGTAGCTGGGTACCCACAGATGGTTACTTTTTACCTGACTACGCCGTCGAAAAACCGGGGGGTAATGGCCTTTTTCTCCTACGCGAACGAAATTGCGGGCATCTTCTAGAGTAAAATAAAGTGTTTACATACCAGTGGCGTGGCATCTACATAAGCCGATTCCCACCGGTTGACCAATAAAAGGCTTATAATCTTTTTCTTTAAATATGAGTAAATGAATACCCTTCGGCTCCCTTAATTTTTCTGACGCCACGCCTCTGTTACATAGATACAAGTCACAGTGATACTTTTAGACGGCCGATCACTGTGATTTTTGTCATGGTGATCGTGACATTTATCAGTGATAAATTATCACCCATCTCTACAACGAGGAAACTTTGTGTAATTAATATTGATGCCCTGCCGACAAACAGTTCTTACTGTTAATCTCGTCGTTTGGGCTCTTTTTAATTATAAAGGGCCCGCATTGGTAATTAGATATTCGCCAAAATTAGTTTTCGCCTTGTTAAGCGGAGGGGTTTTTATTGTTTTTAACTTTTCTAATTACTGTTTGTCCTGACATATCGTCGCTAATTCTAGACCGATTTTCATATCTATACTATTGTAAAGTTGTAAAAATGAGTTGTCTGTATATTGAAGATATTTTTACAAAAATAAGTGATACTGACTATCTGAAGGTCTCTGAATAGATTTTTTTTTTTATGTTTGTATGTGTCGTTGTGGCATTATCCCATACAACCATTTTAGTCACATTCAGTAACACACTTAGTACTAAGTTTACTGAATAGGTAGATACTAATACTTATATATACTGAATGTGACTAAAAATCACGTTAAAATGGCTTAACCGATTTCAGCTATATTTGGTACACGGGAAGCTGGATATCCACAGATGGTTATAGGATACTTTTAATCCGATTACGCTGAAGAAAAAAACAGGGGTTTCGACTTTTTCTCCTTCGCGAACGAAGTTTTTAAAATAACTGTCGAAATATGTGCCACACGTTGATTTTTTCAGCTTCGGCTACATGCATGAAGTGCCTCCCTTAGAAATACTTATTTTTGGTATTTAATCAAATCAAGTAGCGACTTATGCAAGACATATACATGTCTTGCATAAGTCGCTACTTGTCCATCTTGTAGTTTTTGAGTAAAATCCCTGTGACATACGGACGGACGGAGGTCATGACGAAACTATAAGGGTTCGGTTTTTGCCAATTTGGCTGCGGAACCCCAAAAATCAGGAGACTTGGCATCACCATCTTAAATCGAATACTTATAAAGTTTACGGTATCAAATTAGGCACGAAAGCTAAGCACCGTAACACCCCAAAATCTTTATTGATTGAACACTTCGCCCTCACACTTAGGCAGCAAAAAACAGCAGTAAAATATACGGAACCTTATCTCCCAGCGACGGACACCCCCGCAATTAATATCAATTATTGCGGCCGTAATATACCGATTTGTCAAGAGATGAGCGGATGCTGAGAGAGTTTTCATTGTGAAGAATAAGCTTCTGTTTATATTTTTAAGTAGAAGTTGCCGGCTTTCCTTCGCGGAGGAGAAAAAGTCATATCCCTTGTTTTTTTCTTAAGCGAGGTACTATAGTCAACTCTGGATGACAAGCTACCCGTGTTCCAAAAATATGTGAAATCCGTTAAGCCTTTTTGGCGTGATGAAGCCATAACGACACATACAAACATACAAAAATCAGAAAAAAATATTAATCGATTCAGTGACCTCCAAATAGTCCGTTAAAAAATTGTTTTTGAAAATATCTTCAATGTACAGATTCATTTTTAGAACTTTATAATAGTACTAGCTTCTGCCCGCGACTTCGTCCGCCTTAAATTCGTTTATCGCGGAAAATGGTATTTTTCCGGAATAAAAAGTAGCCTATGTCCTTCTCCGGGACTCAAACTATTTCCATACCAAATTTCATCCAAATCGGTTTAGCGGTTTAAGCGTGAAGAGGTAACAGACAGACAGACAGACAGACACACTTTCGCATTTATAATATTACTAGCTTCTGCCCGCGACTTCGTCCGCCTTAAATTCATTTATCGCGGATAAGGGTATTTTTCCGGGATAAAAAGTAGCCTATGTCCTTCCCCGGGACTCAGACTATCTCCATACCAAATTTCATCCAAATCGGTTCAGCGGTTTAACCGTGAAGAGGTAACAGACAGACAGACACACTTTCGCATTTATAATATTACTAGCTTCTGCCCGCGACTTCGTCCGCCTTAAATTCGTTTATCGCGGATAAGGGTATTTTTTCGGGATAAAAAGCAGCCTATGTCCTTCCCCGGGACTCAAACTATTTCCATACCAAATTTCATCCAAATCGGTTTAGCGGTTTAAGCGTGAAGAGTATTAATATTATAGTGATAATATTATAGTATGGATAGACTAGAAGATACCCGCAACTTCGCTCTCGGACGATAAATAGTCATAATATCTCCTTTTTTCTTCATCGTGGTTGGATAACTATCTGTTGATGATAAGCTACCCGTGTACCAAAAATAGTTGAAACCCGTTTAGCTATTTTGGCGTGATGAAGCCACAAAGATTCATCCAGACTAATATTATAAATGCGAAAGTGTGTCTGTCTGTCTGTCTGTCTGTCTGTCTGTTACCTCTTCACGCTTAAACCGCTGAACCGATTTGGATGAAATTTGGTATGGAGATAGTTTGAGTCCCGGGGAAGAACATAGGCTACTTTTTATCCCGGAAAATTACCCTTATCCGCGATAAATGAATTTAAGGCGGACGAAATCGCGGGCAGAAGCTAGTACAAAAATAAAAAAAATATTTTTCGAAATGGTGCCGCCAAATAGTCCGCGTCAATAATTTTTTTTGTAAATATCTTCTATGTACAGACAATTCATTTTTACAACTGTATAATAGAATAAATGTGAAAACAACAGACATTTTTTTATAATTACTATATGTATAGATACAAATATCTAAGTAGAAAGAAAAAGCCAGCGTCTCCGTTTTACTCTTTTTCTGTTTTAAGGGGATGCATCGAAAATTTAAGCTATTTTGTAGCGCATTTTTTGTCAAATCTAGTATATAAATCAGGCTGGTTTTCAGATATGTGTTTCTTGACTATATCATCTATTCAGTGATTAACGCGGAAACATGTTTAAAGAAAATTTCCTCGATAGAAAAGTTATCCGAAAACGCGTCTTCATTTCCCGTTTTTTGTCTAGTTTGTACAAACGACAAATTAATAAACGGCTAAATTATGTTAAAATGTCATTCTTCCCATTATCTTTTAAGTGATTAACTTAAATGTTAACAAAACATTATAATATCTTCAATTTCATGGTACTTATACATCTGGCGCTTACGCCAAAAAACCCCAAGCATGTAGTGTATTAGCTTTCTCTTTCTTTGATGCGCGCGAGCAATAAATGCGTCCCTTATTACAAATCTTGCTTATTGGTTGACTCCGCGTTTGGGGCGTGATTTACGAAAAGCGAAGTAGCCCCTTAACCAGGGACTCTGATACGATTCCGGCTTAGACTGCAGTGGATCGCAATAAATTTTTCTCAAACATGCAATGAAATATTGACGTTGTGTTCCTCATAATAGACCCCGAAGTCTCACATTTCGGGTGCGGCGCGACGAGGGGCTCATAATGATAATTTCATACAAAATTGCGGGCCATGGCCTGCAAAGCGACCATCTTTTGTTTCAATTCGCTCCTAGCTCCGCAAGCGCCGGGGTGCGCCGCGCCGCGCCGGAACGTATAACTATGTAGGTATATTAAAAATACGTTTTAGTGAACATAATTCAAATAAATAGTTTTAATATAAAAAAATGATTTTTATTTCATTGCATGTTTGAGAAAAGCACTATACAAGCCTCGGCGCGAACAGGGATTGTCGGCCTCGTATCTCTAGAAGGCCTCGTTAACACTCGGCTGGCAATCCCCTATTTCGCAGCCTCTGCAGTAATGTAGTATTTCTTTCTACTTTTATCTTTGTTTCGATATTGTGAATAAGTTTAAGTCAAAAATTTCATTTTTGAGACAAGCTATTATTGCCTATTGTACTTTTCCTTAAACACCAGTAAGGTAAGCTACTTATTGAGACGATTCTAAAGAGCCCAAACTCGGTAGGATTGCGTAATTTAGTTACAAAATTCCTATGATAATCTTCCGGCTCCACCATGATATCTGCTTGATTGTATATGCTCAATCGGAAACCGGGAAATGGATAAAATTTAACTTACAACATTAAATTTAGATAAAACAATGTATCTGGAATATATCGGGGAATTTACGTCATTTGAGTTTAATGTTTCTGAAGCTCTACAAGTTCCGTGGGTAGACTGAGAAAAATATTTTTTTCTCTGTCAAAGTTACAATTTGTGCTAACTACCCACTTTGATAGAACAAATAAAGGTGTATGTACATACATGCTAGATGAGCCTTGTTTAAAGTCGGTTGTTAATTGAAACATTTAGAGGATATTTCTAGGGTTCCGTACCCAAAGGGAAAAACGGGACCCTATTACTAAGACTCCGCTGTCCATCTGTCTGTCTATCTGTTCGTCTCTCACCAGGCTGTATCTAATGAACCGTTATAGACATTTCTGTTGCTGCTATAAAAACAAATACTTAAAACAGTATAATTTTATGTCTGTCTGTCAATGTAAGTAACCAATATAAAATGATCGAACACCGCGTACATTTCCCTTAGGAGTAGGGCTCTGCTAACACTGGAGTTTCATAGATACGGCCGTTTGTAACATATATTTTGTACGAAACCCTCGGTGCGCGGGTCCGACTCGGACTTTAAATACTATTTTAATATAATGCTTGGTTGCCTACTCGTCGGTCAGTGACTTATAACCTCTAACTTTGCAAAAACTCATACTCAATCGTTTGAAGAATGGCCCGCAGTGAGAACACATAGTATAAAAACGACTTAACCGCCTTTGAACCCCATACATGCTACTACATTCCTACATTTGGCGTTGCACTCAAACTGAAAGAAAAACGACTTAAGTAACTATGGAATCAATAAACACTTACTTCCGTTTTTATTTTCACGTATAACTGCAGTGCTGACGGAGGAGTGTAGAGCAAAAACGTCGTAATTTCCAATGAAACTAGAGGCCATCCACAAATTACGTTAAGGGGCCGAAGGGTTCAATAATATTATAAGATTTGACCTCTTTCCCTTAACCTTTTGAAAGCCAAAGCCATCTTGATGTCAAACACGAAGTGAATCTAACGCGAACGCTGGTTGACGGGAATAGGGAATATGCATGATTCTTTTATTTTTGCTTTATTAAAAGCTCATTTATGTAGCAAACAGTAGACAAAAGTAATTTTTCGTATAACTATAAAAATAACAAAGATATAAGCCATCAATCATTTCATTCTATCTCTATCTAGCTAAACGGAATTTAAGATGGAGTTTATTTATTTCTTTATTTTACTTTATTTATATAATCTTTATTGCACAAAAGAAAACCTTATAGTACAAAAGGCGGACTTAATGCCATAGGGCATTCTCTACCAGTCAACCGAACCGAAACCATAAGTTTATATGGCTGGAGTGGACTATGACGTATCAATCCATGTCGGACCTCTCTGTCAAATCGCCGTCTAATTAGCAGTTTAAAATGCCTATATCATGCGTATTTCTGGGCCGATTTTAATATCAATTCCACTTTTTGAAATCGTTTTGACGGTATTTTCATATGTGTTAAGAAAAAAAATAATGAACTTTATTTTGTTAGTAGGCCTTAGGGCACTTTTCGCAGTAGGTGTATCGGCTTACGGCAGTCTTACACCAGATCAGACGACGCAACCATTCAGCAATGCCGTTGGCTTGGCTAGTTATACCACTGCCAACGGCGCTGGTTTTCTGTGGAGTGGAGGTTTCCAGCAGGTCTGTTGTGCAGGAACTAAGTTGATTCCATCTTAACGACTTTTTTTCTTAAGGGTCTCCTCACCTGTTTACCTCTTGTCACTACATGTCACATTTTGTAACTCCTGTAGAATAAATCCGTTACTGCTCTTGGCCCACTTTGCACCCACTCCCAGCTTTAATCTTTTTAAACGTAATTTATAGACGGTCCCGTACTACGTTTTTGGGTAACTGCAGGCTTGGCGGAGGTCCAAAACGCACTGCGAACTGCCGTGATGGATGGCCGTTGGATGTAAGGATAAATGGCTGGTGAGGACAGAATTGTATGCAGTTTGTATGTCTGCGGGCAATGAATATCCAGCTTCAATTCCAAAAACTGTATGTGAATATAATATACCCATACAATACAAGTTTACCCTACCAACATTAATTTACAAAAGAACACGAATACTTGAAACTATCCGAACACTTATAAAAATAAATCTAATTAGGGTTCCGTACCAAAAAGGTACAAAAGGAACCCTTATATGCTCCTACGCTGTCTGTCTGTCCGACTATTAGAGCGCCATATCTCAAAAACTATTTACGCTATCTATTTGTAACTTGGAATATTTATAAACATAGTCAGCCCACATATAAGCAGTTTGCAAAGGAAATATTTGAAAATATATTTTTATTTTGTAAAAAAAAACGACGAATATGAGGGGAGCGTGGGGCAAAAATTAAAAGTCTAGCTACTGAGTCAAATAGGATATCATGTGAAAGAGCTGGACCTGTACATTTTTGAATTTTTTTTTATTGTGATTAGATTTTGTTTTATTAAGGAAAAAGTGAAATACCTATCATGAAATACATATAATATCCGATCATGTTGAAAATAATTATCGTTGAAAGTATTAATTAAGCTTTATCTTTGTATTTTTTTTCATATTTTTTGGACATTAGGTTTAGAAAATAGAGGGAAGGACACAATTTATGCTAGCAGTTTCGGGGCGATTAGGTATTTCAATATAAATTAAAATATCTACTAAATCAAAACATTTTTTTAGAAATCTCAAAATTATTTAAAAGAACTGTCGAAATATGTGCCACCTGTGTCCACACATTGGTATTTTTTGCAAAACAAATTGTTCGGTTTCGATTTCATATATATGGAGTGCCCCATTAGAAATGTATTTTTTACTTAATTATCAAACTAAGTAGCGGCTTACAGTGCGACGTAAAAGAGTAGAAATTAAATAAAAATAGATCTAAAAAAAATCTTTACTAAATTCTTGCCATGTTTAAGCATTTCAAATCAAATCAAATCATAATATCTTTTATTCAAGTAGGCTTAGATACAAGCACTTTCGAATTGTCAGTTACAATCAGAGAAGTCTTTGCTGGAAAACATACAATATGATCCAACATTTGTTGCAAGGATTAGGGAAACCGAGAAAATTCTAATCAGATCATTTAACTTAAATATAATATGTACTTACTTATTATCGATAAAACCATCATTTTAAAAATAAAATAATTACTAAGATAAATTCCAAATAGATTGTCAATAAAAAAGAAGAAATTTTGCTTGATTGATTATGCTAATTGTCGTCTAGCAAATATGCTGTTACCGTAAAACAATATGTTGTGGTGGTGAAGCTGCCGCAAAAGCTTCCGGCACCACGTGACGGTGACTGCCGAGCTCGAGTGCACGACAGTCGGAGTGTACCTAGCTATATTCTAGCCGGTCTGCCGCTGGCGGCCTCTCCTCGCTGAATCGCCAAACTGATTCTTTGAGCGAGGAAATCGCTAGCTCTCCGGTCACTGGTAACGTTTGTAGGCTTCTACGAAATGTCTTTGAAGAGGCTTAAATGCTCTGGGGCCCCACGGACCGAGGGTCTCGACGCCAAAAGGAATAAAATTATACTCAGCGCCAAGACTTGCATTTGTTTAATTCTTTGACATTCTTCCACTTCTGCCGCTCTGACGAGAAGTGACGGGGCCAGCTGGTGTGGAACCAAAGTATTTACACTGGAAACCGTACGTGAGATTGTAGGACGAGGGGAGGGGTTAAGCAAAATCTCACGAAATCTCATCAGGGGGGAAGGGGGGTCGGAAAATCGCCAAAAAAAGCTTCACTTAAAAAATAACTGATGATTATGCGTGGTCTGACAATCGTTCTGTAGCGCACGGAGTTGTTTCATTTAGATGGATGGATAGAGTTCAAAAAGTTGGACTCGTAATTAAATTTTATATGAAAGTTTCCGTTGTGCAACGAACAATTAACCACACAATTGTGTTGAATATTTTTGTAGCACAGCGGAACATTTCACTTTCATCGTTTCTGTATGGCTAACTATGGCTAACGATAGTCCAAATTTTTAGGCTTCAGCAGTATGTACTTATATAATAAATAAATACATAAATATTGCTGGACAATTTTACACAAATCGAACTAGTCCTTTCCATGGTAAGCTCAATAAGATACTAGACGACGATATATTTAATAGATACTATTTACTTATATACATAGAAAACATCCAAGACTCAGGAACAAATATTTATGTTATTCTCACAAATATTTGCCCTTACCGGCATTTGAACCTGGGACCTTTAGCTTCGCAGGCAACGTTACATGTACTTACAAACAATCTGAAACACTATTTGTAAACAATCGAAACAGTTCAAACTCAAGTAACATTCCTAGCTAACTACGGCTGTCTTAGAGTGAAGGAATATCTCTAATTCAAGCACAACGCAATGCAGAGACACCCCTGTGAGGGGGGCTCATTAAAAGTTAGCCCGACCTCTCTGGAATGCGGTACTCTGCCTTCCAGAAGTGCTGGAATTGAGCGTTTAATCACTAGAGATCGCAAGAATATTTTTTTCACTTCTCCTGCTCAAAAAGTAAGTCATATTAGCTAGGGATGAAAGGGATTGCCGGCCGAAGACGGATAGGTCACGAGTGGACCATGACCATGGAAAGTTGAAAATCTTCCGAAACGTCGGGAATTCAAATGAGATAATATACGCGATATAATCCATTCAATTGTTTTATTTAAATGAGTAATAATCGCGGAAACAGAAGAATATATTTTGGACTAATATTAGTTTTTCTTTCACATACATTATAACGAGGGCTTCGGCTATGCTTCCATGTTTTCTGTTTTTCTTTTATATTCGTTAAACTTGTATACTGAACGTGTGCTTATGGCGCCGGATGGTGTCATTTTATGCAGTTTTATAGGGCCTCTTATTCTTCAAATAAACAAATTATTAAGAAAAATAAAACGTAGGGGCATGGCACAGGTAAGTATAGATTATATTTATAAAAAAAATGCTTCAAGACAATTATCCAGGGACGAAACGGGGGATTACGTTTGTATGGAGGAACGGCCACTAGCATATCCTCTTAACGTAAGTGTTGTATCAGACTTATACAACACTTGTGCCCTCGCTACTACCGATCTAGACAGAAATTAATCTAGACACGAGATTTAACTGATGCCTAACCGTCTGTTAAACGTTGTTTAAGTACCGTTCCGTGTAGCCGCCACGAGATGAGACGAGAGCGAGAACTTTGAGGAATTAGTTCTAGAACTTAAGTTTGTACTTAACGTTTTTAAGTGGTTAAGTTTTCTTTTGATTGAGTTTTTTCGCTGGACGTTCATTAATGTCTGAACTTGCTGATTTTAAAGTTAGATTAAAATTACGTCTCTCTTATAAAGTAATTTTGACGGTCCACGTGCCGAACAACCTTTATATCCTTACTCCTTAGTATATTATAAACGTGAAAGTATGTACGTTCAACTTAACCTCAAAAACTACTGGACGAATTTCATGAAATTTTCCTGTTATGTACTTTATATATCAGAATAGGACATAGGCTATAATTTATGTCAAATTTCATCCCTTTTAGGGACGAAAAAGGGGGTGAAACTTTGTAAGCTATAAATTGCATCTCTACGCGGACGAAGTCGCGGGCAACAGCCAGTACTATTATAATGTTGTAAAAGTGAATTGTCTGTATATTTTTTTTATATATTTTAAAGTATTATAATTTATCTGTATATTAGGCACTAGAAGCGCGAAACTTTTTTCGTGGAGGAGAAAAAACAGATTACCTTTTTTTTTGCTCTAAGTAGCGTAATCGGATAAAAGGTATCCATAACCATCTGTGGATGCCCAGTTACCAGTATACCAAAAATAGTTTTAATTCGTTAAGCCGTTTTGTTGTGATGTAGCCACAATGACACATATAAATATCCAAAAAAATACGGTTCAGTGAACTTAAAATAGGCCGTATCACTTTTTTTAATATCTTCAAAGTACAGACAATTGATGTTTACAACTGTATAGTAGATAGTATAGATGTTATGATATTGATTTAGGTATGTTTGTTTGATGTATTGCCAAGTGTAATGCATGTGCGTTCGCAATTGTCTGAATTGATATTAATGCGCCAGTACGAAACTATTGTAGCTTTGAATATGAGCTAACGCAGGATACCTACTTACTATTGTTTACCATTGACTGTATTTATTTATAATCGTAAACTAGGTTTTTTTATGAGAAGTACATACAAAATAACATACCAAAATTTATAAATTTGTTGTGTCACAAATTTCATTTTTATGATAAACATTATTTCCGACTGTACTTTTCTTTGAACATCCATCAACTACTCACCGAGACGATTCTGAAGAGCCCAAACCCGGTAGGATTGCATTATTTTATTACAGAGTCCCTATGACCACCTTCCTGCTCCATCATCAGATCAGCTCGATGATGTCATAATATTGTATGGTCATCTTTCATAATAATGGCAAGTATTAGCTCAATCGGAAACCGGAAAGTGGGTTTTGAACTTGCAATGTTCCTTACATAGTTACACTGTGAACACGTGTGAACCTTAATATATAAGCTTGAAAACAAAAACCTACCGGTGGTTAGGGCTGCACAGAGAAGAAACTCTTGACAATGCGCGCCGTCTCCAGGATTACTGCCTTCTATATTGACCCTTGTTCCAGCCATCTAGTGAGAGTCTCTTGAGATCTTGGTCAAGACTCTCCGCTATAAGACTATTTACCGAAGTACCTAACTATCGGGAATATGATCGTCGAACAACATCCCAAATGGCGGTCACCTTGTGAGCCAAGTCAAGGGTACCTCCTGAGTTTGTCCTTCTCGGCCTTCGGCACTGACTAATTATTAGGAATTTTGGATTAATACAGATATATCTGCTGCCAAAATCTAAACTTAATTATACTGAAAAATTGTAAAAAAAAAGTGCTACATTTCGGCATCTTCCGAAAAATGCTGGCAATGTTAAGTGTTGCATTTAGAGGTTATGTTTAGGCATCGGAAATTTGGATGCTTTTATACCTAAACTTCGGCCGCAGTACCTACACCGCGTAGATATTAACTAGCATGGAGGCGGACTCTATTAAATTTTACTAACGAAATCCCGGGATTTACCGACATACTGGAAATCAGTATACCATAAATAGCTACATACTTATCAAGGTATTAACATTTTTTTATAATTATTGTAAAAAATAAAATATTGTTTTTAAGTAGCCGACTTCATACTTGCTTAGCTTTTTCGGAAATTTTGCTAGTAGGTATAAAAGCATCCGAATTTCCGATGCCTGTACGATTGTTTACAAGTAATCAAAACAAATGCAAATTTAAAACTATAAGTAATCTGACCGCAGCCTTCGGCTAAGTTATGCGACAGGCGGTGGGCGGTTCGATTCCCCGGTAATGCATTGCTAATATCCGATGTCGGATGAAGACTGCACACGAGACATGCGCCGGAGCAGTTCGCGGCGCATCTAGAATCTCACAATAATTATAATCTATTAATCATCCAGCTGGTTATTGGCGTACTAACGCCGCTGCTCTTTTCTATTTTCACTGCGGGTCAGGTGGTTCCATATAAGGTAACCTCGTCCCTGCTTGTCCGATAGCTGAAACAGCCGTCTGGCTTCAGCCCATAGTCAAATGCCAAAAAAAAATGAACAGAAACATCAAACACAACGGCAGTAATAGTTTGTTTTTAGGGTTCCGTACCCAAAGGGTAAAACGGGACCCTAATTACTAAGACTCCCCGTCTGTCTGTCCGTCTGTCACCAGGCTGTATCTCATGAAAGTTGAAATTTTCACAGATGATGTATTTCTGTTGCCGCTATAACAACAAATACTAAAAACAGTATAATTTTATGTCTGTCTGTCTATATCAGTAACCAATATAAAATTTGATATTGATTGAACACCGCGTACATTTTGCTTGAGTAAGGCTCTAAGACTGGATTTTATAGATACGGCCGTTTGTAGCGTATTTTTTGTACGGAACCCTCGGTGCGCGAGACCGACTCGCACTTGGTTGGTTTATTTTTATTGTTTCTTTTTTAGGGCTTTATAATGATCAGCCAAAGTAGGTTGTTTTACAAACGGTTAAAATAAGGCATTTAAGGCCGAAACACACCGGATGCGTGCGCAGCACGTGCACGTGCGCGGGCGTGTGCGTTGTATCATACGAAATGTCATAGTAGATGGCACACGCCTTGCGTAACGTGCACGTGCGCAGCGGTGTGTCATCTCTTATGGGTGTTAGGACATTACAAAGCGCACGCCACGCGCGTAGACGTGCATTGCATGAGGTGTGACTTGGCCTTTAGACACGAAATGGGGCGGTTCGATGCTCCGGTAATGCAACGCTAATATCTAAACATCAGTGACTCGGGGCAATTAACTAGCACTAGTGATGAGACACGTTTTTCAAGTGTTTTTCAGATAATATTATATTACACTAAAAAATAATCTGTCCTATTATAAAGTTGTAAAAATGAAATGTCTGTACAATTGAAGATTAAAAAAAAAACTATTGTAAGGGGCTATTTGGAGCTGAAAAAACAGGGGTTATGACTTTTTACTCCTCCGCGAACGAAGTTGCGGGCGCCTTCTAGCACCTAATAAAAGGCTATTATTAGGTACTAGATATACCTACATGGTTTAAACATACCTGTGATGAAGTAGGTTAGATCGCGATTTAAAAAACACCAATGTCAATATCATGATATTGTTATTAATTCAATTTATTACGATTGTCGTGAACCTTAGACTTTTTACAAATAATGGAGGAAATGATGAAAGAGTATTCAGAACTCCTCCAGAATTTTCTTAAACCAAATGGATTTTTTTCAAATAGAAGACGTAGATAACTTTTAGAAATTTAGAACAAATATAAATTGCCTATCACGAATGTAAATATAACATAAAATAATGATAACGAATCTTGAAGCTCTTATGCAGCCATTATATCTCAATATGACTGTATAATACCAATATATATAAGGTCTTAAGACAGCTATTGTAGCTCAAACTGGCTATACATTGGCCTTATAAATTCTTATGCATCTATAATAAATCTTGTGTGCTACTTAAGACTGACATTTAATCAGACGAGACCAAGGTAAAACGCAAAGCATTGTCCATCGAAAAAGTTCTAGCAAACAATCATATTTTCAGTGCGTAAAAATATGTCAACTGCAAAATACCATAGCTTGTGACGAGCTTTCTTTCTTTCAATATAAAATGCAGATTTAAAACAATAAGTAATGTGACCACTGCCCCGCCGCTTAGTTTTACGACAGGCAGTGGGCGGTTTGATTCCCCGGCAGTGCATTGCAAATATCCGATATCGGATGAAGACTGCACACGAACCATGCGCCAACGCAGCATGCGGCACTAACTAGGCAATCAAAATGGATACAAGCCAGGTAGCACGCTTATACGACAGTTATAACGCTCAAACTGGCTGAATAATGGCTGTCCAAAAAATAAATATTAGAGGGCAATTTTACAAAAATGTAACTAGTCCCATTGTAAGCTTAATAAGGCTTTTGTGTTCAGTTATGAATACTTGACGACGATATTTATACTAAGTATTATGAAGTTGTAAAAATGACATAGACATGTCAATGTACATTGAAGATATTTTCAAAACAATGATTGTAACGGACTATTTGAAGGTCACTGAAACGATTTTTTTTTGGATTTTTTGTGTTTGTATGTGTCGTTGTGGCTTCATCGCGCTAAAACGGGTAAACAGATTTGAATTTTGGATAATTGGTTATAGGTTACTTTTTACCGAACTACGGTGACGAAAAACAGGGGTTATGACTTTTTATCCGCCACGAATGAAGTTCACCTTCTAATATTTATAATAAACATCCAAGACTCAGGAGCAAATATTTATGCTCATCACACAAATATATGCCCTTACCGGAATTTGAACCCAGGACCGTCGGCTTCGCAAGCAGGGTCACTACCTCTGAGCCCAACCGGTTAGTCTTATATAACTAGTATTAAACAAACAGGCTGTGTAAGATTATAAACGGTCAATGTAACTCAAACTGGCTGTATATTGGCGGTATAAGCTCTTATACAACCAGTTTAAGCCCTAACACTCTCCTGAAGGTAGTCGCCGAGAGGACGGATAGTCCCATAGTTTATAATCACTGGATGTCTATGCATGTACAGCCAAATAGTAATTTTAATTTAATGTAATTGTTTGATTTAGTTCTTTATGGCAAATTTCAATTGCATTTAGATTGAATTGTTTAATTGGATTAAATTATTATTAAATTTCTATTAATTGTAAGTTCTAACCTAGTTATTAAGATGACATGTTACCTACTAACCAAATATGGATGGATAATGTCCGAAATAAATAATTTTATTTCATTTCATAAGCTTAAGGGCAGCTATAAGGGCAGTGTTAGCTCTAAATACATCGTTTTAATCATTATAAATTTTATTTAAATTTGATTGTGATTTATTCCTTTAATATTTAGCACAGAGCACTGTCAGCGGTATAACCGCCCTGAGAAATATCCGGAACTTGTATGCCGGGCGATAAAAAAAAAAAGGGACACAATTTATGCTACTTTCGGCGCGATTAGTTCCGAAAATGGGAACGGACGAATGGACGGACAAGACGAAACTAAAAGGGTTCCGTTTTAGCCATCTTGGCTACGGAACCCTAAAACCAACTCTAAGCGAATAACGTTCGCTGGGACCCCAACCTTATATGCAAAAACGAACACAAAGAGATGCATAAGACATATAAAATACGGCAGCTAAATATATGCTCGCGTGTTTAGTCTGTGGTATCGAGTTTCATATTAACCGGTTATATAAATAGTTTAGCTTAGGGCTTAATATCTTGTTATAGAGTTGGACTAGTACATGAACAGTTCGTATAAAACAAAGAGATGATGTGAGTAGATCACCCATTGTTAACCGACTGCAAAAGAAAATGGTTCTCAATTCGATTGTATTTTACCAGCTTTTATTTAACATGCAATGTATGTTCGGGTTGAATATTGTTAAATTTGACTTACTTCCCGATTTCCAATTGAGCTAAAATTTGGCATACTTATGTAAGTTTGGTGACAATGCAATAGTATGATACCATCGAGCTGATCTGATGATGGAGCAGGAAGGTGGTCATAGGAACTCTGCAAGAAAATAACTCAATCCTACTGAGTTTGGGCTCTTTGGAATCGTCTCAGTGAGAAGTTGATGGATCTTCAAAGAAAAGTACAGTCTGCAATAAAAGCTTATAAAAAAAATGAAATTTTTGACAGAAAACTTATAGATTATAAACTTAGAGATATAGAACGACATAGGCACAAAATTCCTTTTGAAAATATTGTCAGAAACTTATAGATTATAAACTTAGAGATATAGAACGGCATAGGCACAAAATTCCTTTTGAAAATATTGTCAGAAACTTATAGATTATAAAATTAGAGATATAGAACGGCATAGGCACAAAATTCCTTTTGAAAATATTGTCAGAAACTTATAGATTATAAACTTAGAGATATAGAACGGCATAGGCACAAAATTCCTTTTGAAAATATTGTCAGAAACTTATAGATTATAAACTTAGAGATATAGAACGGCAAAGGCACAAAATTCCTTTTGAAAATATTGTCAGAAACTTATAGATTATAAACTTAGAGATATAGAACGGCATAGGCACAAGATTTCTTTTGAAATTTTTGACTGAAACTTATAGATTTTAAACTTACAGATACAGAACGGCATAAGCACAAGATTTCTTTTGAAATTTTTGACTGAAACTTATTAGATTATAAACTTAGAGATATAGGTCGGCATAGGCACAAGATTCGATTGAAGTTTTTGACCGAAACTTATAGATTTTAAACTTAGAGATATAGAACGGCATAGTCACAAGATTCCTTTAATCTATTGCGCTACTGCGCTGGTTATTTCATATATTCACATTCATTGACCCCAGTATATCCCGCTGGTAAGTGACTAAAGGATGGAGGATGTAGCTCACTGATTCAGTAACACCCTATTGACTCTTGCCTTGAAGTGGCCCAAATTATAAATTTCCGGAAATATACACGACACGACAGGAGCGAGTTCCATTCCTTAGCGGATCGCATTAGAAATGATGAAGCAAAGCAAGCTAATCATTAACATACGCAACTACTCCACACATGCTTAACAAAGCTATACATGTTACGACACGTTATGCATCTGCGCATGTCACTAAGTGGCACTAAGTGCTATAAGTGTCATAAAGTGCCTCGACCGCTCCTAATGTCCTTGCTACCTGTACTTCGAATTGTGATAGTTGCTCCAATTTGATTTAGAAC
Organism: Hedya salicella; assembly: GCA_905404275.2. Taxonomy (NCBI): domain Eukaryota; kingdom Metazoa; phylum Arthropoda; class Insecta; order Lepidoptera; family Tortricidae; genus Hedya; species Hedya salicella. The sequence continues at coordinate 47,712,331 of FR990097.1, read as the reverse complement.
GTTGAAGATCTTTTCATGAAAGTTAGGTAAACGGACTTCATACATCTCTAAGTTTAGATATAAGACAGACGGACGCACACACACACATACATACACACAGTTACACTCTTGTTCTTATTTTTCTTTTTTTATTTATGTATCAAAATACTCATTGCTTAATATTATTATTATTCCGTACATTTAAATTTTCTGCACTTAAATCTTATTATTTTGTTTCTGTATAACATCAATTCTCAATGTAAACCGACTCACAGGGTCCCAAGATACAGGCTCAGCTTAGTTTGGTGCCTACCGGATATCCCATAATGTTATATGTTTTTTGTGAAATAAATATATTTTATTTCATTTCATTTCAATAAAAAAACTTTGTCTTTCAAGTCTGGGTAAAGCCCACAAAATTGGACTATCGTTAGCCGTAGTTTTAAACATGCAAACCCGATGAAACACTATAATCTTTGACCCCTACTAGTCCTTATACATCTCAATAGAATCTGATTCATTTATTATAGGTAATTTATTTTATTGCATGTCTAAATTTTGCGTGACGTACACGTAATATGTGGACGACCCCATGGAAGAAACATCTATCTATACTATTATAAAGTTGTAAAAGTGAAAAGTCTGTACATTGAAGATATTTTCAAAAAATGATTGTAACGGACTATTGGAGGTCACTGAATCGACATATTTGTTGTTTTCTATTTTTTGTATGTTTTTTTATGACATAGGAGGCAAACGAGCAGACGGGTCGCCTGATGGTAAGCGATCACCGCCCCCCGTAGACACTTGCATCACCAGAGGAGTCACAAGTGCGTTGCCGGCCTTTCAGGTGGGAGTACGCTCTTTTCTTGAAGGCTTGAAGGTCGCATCGGTCCGGAAATACTGCAGGCGGCAATTTATTCCACAGTTCAGTCGTGTGAGGCAGGAAATTTCTAGAAAAACGCACAGTATTGTATGTTTGATGTGTCGTTGCGGCTTCATCGCGCCAAATCGGCTAAACGGATTTAAACTATTTTTGGTATACGTGTAGCTAGGTATCGCCAGATGGTTATAGGATAATTTTTACACTACTACGCCAAAGAAAATAAGGGGTTTTGATTTTTTTCTCCTCCGCGAACGAAGTTTGCGGGCACTTTCTAGTGTTTTATAGGCATATTTCCGTACGTTGGTTTTTTATGCCATTAAAGCGGCCACTGAAGTTATAACCACGTAATTGCATGGACAAACATCTACAATGTACTGTTTTCAACACATCTCAATTAAGTTCAATAAAAGCTCATTTGCTTTACAATCAGTACCGGTCTCAAGTTGGCTGTAAAACGGTTTATTGGGGCAATAAGGCGGCAGAGCTGGGAAATTGTTTAGAAATGAACAAACGTTGTGTTTGAATGTGTAAGTGCTTCTAAGTGATGATAATCACTGGCCAAAATATGTTCACTGCTGGACTGTGCCTCCCCAAAGGAAGCTACCGAGACCGGGGTCCACTGTAAACTGCCAAACCATTCATTTATTACTATTAAGAACCGCGGCGGCGAGCCTTTAGTTATTATCTACGTACATATATATTTAGTCATAGTAATTCGTATGTTTGTTAAATAAAGGAACTTTATTTACTGCAGCGGGCCTATGATGGTCGCGTTTATCACGCGATAAATGATATGATAACGCGCCTGTCACTCTCGCACTCACATACGTGTCAGAAGGTGACGGTAGCTATGTCACTTATTTATCGCGTGACAAACGTAACCATCATAGGCCCGCAGGTTTGGCACCGACTTCAAAAGGTGATTCAAATGTGATCCGTACCGTACATAAAAGATTATTTATGGCTTTTTAGTCTATTTTGAAGTCGGTTCTTCATTCGTTTCAAAGATTTTTATCGTATTTTGTTCATCTGTACTGCATTTTTTTATGAACGGCAACTGAACCCTACACTGAGTATCGTCCGATATGTTCTTGGTCGTTTTTTTTCTTTATAAACGGAGAGCTTCTCAGAGGTTCTTCGCTCTTACTTGTCTATGGTATCCGTCATAAAGACTGGAGTTAGTGTACAATAGAGGTCGTAAAAGAAACAATAAAATTGAGCTTTCGTACGGGTCACTAACTACGTAATTAGTTTTATGAGTCGCATTTGACCGGGATTTTGGGGTCATTTTTAGGGTTCCGTATCCATAATGGCAAAAACGAAACCCTTATAGTTCCGTCATGTCCGTCCGTATGTCACAGGCATTTTACTCAAAAACTAAATACAAGATGTATAATGATGATTGGAATATTGGTGACCTTCTTATAAAAAACTAGATGGTGATGCCTTTGTCAGCGAAGGAGAAAAAAAACACAACCCACTTTTTTCTTAAATTCAACTATTTTTGGATATTTTGTACTGGACTACCCCAGTACAAAATATCCAAAAATAGTTGAAATCCGTTTAGCATAGTCGGGTAAAAAGTATCCTATAACCATCTGGAGATACCCAGTTACTCGTGTACCAAAAATAATTGAAATCTGTTTAGCCGATTCGGCGTGATGGGTGCCGCAACGATACATACAAAAAAAGAATCAGTGACCTTTAAATTTTCCGTATCACAGATTTTTTTAATACCTCTAATGTACATACAAACACTTCATTTTTAACTGACTCCCAAAATAAAATTAATTGTGTTTACAGATTGAGCCGAAAAACGGTTTCAACGGTTTCGGCAAAATTCAGTTTCTTCAATTTACTCTAACTTATTTTTTTTACAATAAAGTGTTTTCTTTTTGGAGTCGGTTTTACTTTTTGTTAAAAGGTTATTTTTACAACTTTATAATAATATACAAATATACACATAACTTGCTATCATGTATGTATATTCACTATTATTAAATTGTAGAATTAAAATGTCTGTATATTGAAGAAATTAAAAAAATATATATTAATTAAATATAATAAAAATATAATGTACAGACATTTTATTTTTACAACTTTTAATAGTATATATATACACACGACTTGCTATCAATCAATTGTAATGTACTTCTATAAAAAAAGCGCTTCAGTTGATGATGACGAGTCAATCGCTACAAACTTTCACATCCACAATGTTTATTTGTATGTATGTAAATCAGGCTGTATGAACGTGGAAGTCGTAATTAATTAAATTTTATGAGAGCACGATAATCTTAATTTCATCGCCATATCCGTTCATGGGATAAACTGGTTTTATGTCAGCGGCTGTGTGCTTTCATTCGTACCAATATAATAACCATGTACCATAGTATGATAATCCAATGCAGAGATAAAGAACAAAGACAGGCTTTTGATGTTAAATGACCGAGAAAAAAAAATAGATCCTCACTTTTAAGGAGGTTAGTTCGAGATAATTTTTGACAGTAGAAAATGTGAATACCTTATTCCAAAAATTGGCTTATTTTATTGACTATAGCATTAGTGTAGTACCACAGAGATAATGAAAAGATACATTTACGAGCAGAAAGAGATGGCAAAAGATTGCGCGGCAGATCGCGTGACATACGTGTAAATATAACATCTACTCTACAGTGCTTAAAACTCAAACCCAAAGTCACACACAGACTCGGACTCACTGTACAGGCAGATGTATATGGTCACCCGGTCCATTAGATTATATAACCTAATCTATACTATACTGTCTTCTTCTGGACGACAAACTGTACTTATCAGAACAACCTTCTGACGTCAATTAGTCACTGTTTCTTGGGAAACAAACATCGTCAATGACCTACACCACTTAGATTTTTAAAATTTCGTCTACCTTAGCTCGATGATATATAGGTTTTTGGCATTCATACACTCTTCTGATGTTGGTTTTCTACGAGACAGGCTGCGCCTAGTGTACCTAGAAGCCATGGTATAATTGCAAGAATGATATAAAATCTATTAAAGGACTAAACATACTTATTTAACCTCGTGAGGCCGAGAGAGATATGTACATTTTTGAATTTCGAACCTTCTTGATTTTTATGAGAGTTGAAAACTCGATTTTAATTGGATTGATTAAAAGGACGCGATCAGGAGGAATAGTATATCTACTCAGTAAGATGAGCTCTACCCATCCTTAAAAGAAGAAAGTGTCGCAAATTTGTCATACACTTTGAAAATTTTCATTCCATTACCATCATACAAGGTATGAAAAACGTGATACATTTGTTTTTCTTACTAAAATCGAAAGAGCTTAGTGATTCTAAGTAGATAAACATTGTCACATCACTATTGGTTAGTTATTTTTTAAATCTACCTAAATACAACATTAGCGAAGTATTAATACAAAACCAAGCATACAAAAGACAGCAAGCACAAAAGTTAGTAAGACTGCCTTATCGCTAAAGAACAAACTTCCAACCAACTTCTGGATAGCGGAAAACATTAATTTCTTATATCTTTTTAACAACTTAACAACGTACCGATTCAAAATTGATAAAAACCATTAAGATATCTCTTTGAACAGTTATGAACATTCTGTCGTAATTGCATTGAAATAGTGTATGAATGTATCTCAATGCACTTTTTTAAAAAGCTTAAGCCGACGTTACAAGATTAAAGTTAAACAAATAATTAAACCGGTTAGACCCGTACTGGAAGTAATTGCCATGGTTCTGTTATTTAGATATTTCTTTAAGACGCATAAGGCCAAAATCAAAATATTTCTTTATATCAGGCGTTCTCAAACGTTTCCTCAACCAAAAGGCTCAGTCTGAAAACCAGCGATGTACTTTTTTGCCCAGCACACGCTGAGACTGAGACCCATTGTCTCATATTTGTCTAAGTTATTGTTTTGTTTTATTGGTATTATTTCACTTCCTGCTTTCTGTAAATTTTTTTTTATTATGTTAGTGCATATAATTCTGAGTATAAGTTGTGGCAATAAATAATTTTCTGATTCTGAATCTGATTCTGAGTCCTATCACGCCGCGCAGTTTTTGCATGAAAAATAACTTCGCACCCTTTGTGGCGATTGTATCGAACAATCCTACAACGTTAAGTTAATTTCGTGATGTCTATGTAAATGTAACACTTATGTAAGTATTATGTCAGTAAGTATTTTTATCTCTGTTACGTGAAATCAAGCAAGATATTATTTTATTCAGGGCCCCTCTATGAATATCGCTCGATTCGATGGAGTGACCTCCAAATAGTCCGTTACAATATATTTTTTTAAATCTTCAATGTACTGACATTTCATTGTTACAATTGTGTAGTAGTATAGATAATCTAGCCATTGCAAAAATATTATCATACCAAAAATCGGGTCCCTACCTTAATTAGAAGATTCAAAAGAATAACGTCACGTACCCGATATTCTGGATCCGTACACAGTTTTCCTTTAACATAATTTCCCGTGTTCGAGTTGGGGTCCTTTCAAGGGGTTAAGGAACCCTAAAACGATTAAAATATCTCAATCGAACGCCAAGAGCCGGCTGGCCCGATAATGATGCGATCCGCGCTAATTGCGCGTGTAATTGTTGGACAAACATGGCCGATTTAATACGGCGTTTAGGGGTGGGAAATGTCGACATTTTGAAATGTTATCGATGAAACCGGGATGATCTAATGGACTAAAAAGTGATTGCGGTTTAGTCAGAGGTGGTTCAGTGGTCATAACTCTCTTTATTCTTTAACGTAGAGTGAGTAATTATAAATAAATATATATATTTTGGTAAATTTTAACACAAATCGAACTAGTCTCATGGTAAGCTTAATGAGGCTTGTGCTATGAGTACTAGAGGACGATATATTTATTAGATATATTCACTTACATACATAGAAACATCCAAGACTCAGGGACAAATATTTATGCTCATCACACAAATATTTGCCCTTACCGGGATTTGAACCCAGGACCAGTTTAGCTCAGTGGGAGTAACGTTGCCTGTGAAGCAGAGGTCTTGGGTTCAAATCCCGGTAAGGGCAAATATTTATGTGATGAGCACGAATATTTGTTCCTGAGTCTTGGATGTTTCTATGTACATAAGTAAATATATCTATTAAATATATCGTCGCCTAGTGCCCATAACACAAACCTTATTGCGCTTACCATGGGACTAGTTCGATTTATGTAAAAAAATATGAATGAATGATGAATATTTATTTGAGATATAAATAACTAAAATTAAAATTTACCTAAATAATGTATTTGTTGTCATCGACATCGATATCGATTTATTTTTCCATCCTTACCGCTTCCTCTCAAGCCCAATGTTCGAAAACAAATTAAGAAAATTGTCTACAATTACGAATATTCCAAATGGTTCAAACCTTTCTTTCTTATCGCACCCTAATTAATTGAAGTTTTATTGTAAAATGTAATCATTGAATGTACTTCTTCCTAATATTCTTATCTGTTTCCAAAAAATGATTTCTATTATACATAGCTCCATCATCATATCAGCCCGTGGACGTCCATTGCTGGACAAAGTGCTCCACAACCGTGATTTTGACTAGACCGTCACGTCGGTCTATCTTGTTTGGGTGTTTAAGGGGGTGCATCGAAAATGGAAGCAATTTTTGTGAGATTTTATCAAATCTAGTGTATGAAACAGGCTGGTTTTCAGATATGTGTTTTTAGACTATATAAACTATTAAGCGCCTAACGCGGAAACATGTTTGCTCAAAATTTCCTCGATAGAAAAGTTATCCGAAAACGAGTTTTCATTTTCCGTCTAGTTTGTACAAACGACAGATAATTAAACGGCTAAATTATGTTAAAATGTCGTTGTTCCCTTTATCTTTTACTTGACTCACTTAAATGTTAACAAAACATAATAATATCTTCGATTTTGATTGTACTTTTACATCTGGCGCTTACGCCAAAAAACTCCAAGCATGTAGTGTAGTAGCTTTCTCTTTCTTTGATGCGCGCGAGCAATAAATGCGTCATTTATTATAAATTGGTACGCTTATTGGCTGGCTCCGCGTTTGGGGCGTGGTTTACGAAAGACGTTGCAGGCCCTTTACGGACCCCTCCTTTACGGACTACGGAGCACATTGCTCGTAGAACCGATGGCCGCTAGGTCAGAAAGGATCTCGGTGGACTCGGTGGTCAGCGTACAGGACGACGCAGCGTAGGTAGGCCCCCACCAACAAGCTACATAGCTTAGTAATCTCCAAAAATATTTTACTCAATAAGATATCTTAGTCATCAGTAAAGTAAAATAAACTCGAGTGGATCCGCTTTGGTTTATTTATAAACACCAATTAGATTTAAGGGTGTCTGCTTAGTCTCCAGGGATTACTGACAGACAGACAGACAACGAATAGTAGCAGTTGTAACGTATTGAGAGAGAGATTGGATTTTGCTTACTAAAAACAAACATTTGAATTTTTACCGCCGGTTATTTTGTTATAAAGGCAGAGAACACGGACAATTGTAAAGTGTTAATCCCGGTTGATCTTAATTCAGCAGGATTTACTATTTACCAACATATATTTAATGAAAACCTCGTTCCAATGTATACGTCGGTATTGGACTTCTGCTGTGTAATTAATTATTTACCCATTCACTACCGCATACTCAAGAAAAAACCATTCAATTATCGAACGTCAAACGCATTCGTTCATTCCATTCATAAGTAAATTTATCACCGGTCATGAAACCTAGCATTAAAGCGTACCTCGATACGATTTACTGTTTACTTATGACTTTTATATATTGGCTGTATGCTGGAATCCATTACCACGTTTAATCTTTAAAATATTTGCGCTCGCACGCACAGATTAAATATTTTTAAAACCATTCGTGTCACATGAAAAGCGCGCGTGTATTACAGACATAATTAATTGAATAAAATAATTGTTAGGCGCACGAATTTGATGATATTTGAGGTTTTTATACTATAAGTTTCCTTTAGTAGGTAAATTCCCAAAAAGTATACACTTTTTTTCATTAATTCGTTCATTATTTAAGAATTTGTTTCTTGTCGGTGCAGTTCCTTCTAGTCCTGTCTTCTTAGTGCAAGTTCTTTAACTTCTTGGTACGCCACGACACCAACGTTCCCTTTATCTGACCTATATAGCTGATTCTTGCCTTCCTCTCCCTTTTGTATTAGCTCGTCGTGTCGTATCAAATGCCCTACCATATTCCCTCTTCGAGTTTCTGTAGCATGTACAATGCATCTTTTACCCTATCCAATACCACCTCATTAGTGACTCTTTCTGTCCAAGTTATTCTCTCCGTTCTCCGCCCCGTTGTGTCAGGATCCATGTCCCGCAGCCATATAGTGCAATCCATATCCATCCATACTATCCATACTATATATATATATACTAGCGGTTGCCCGCGACTTCGTCCGCGTAGAGATGCAATTTATAGCTTACAAAGTTTCAATCCCTTTTTCGTCCCTAAAAGGGATGACATTTGACATAAATTATAGCCTATTCTCATTTAAAAGGTACATAACTGGAAAGTTTCATAAAAATTCGTCCAGTAGTTGTTGAGATTAAGTGGAACGTACATACATACTTTCACGTTTATAATATAGTAAGGATATATTATATATTTATATATATATATAATATTATGAATGCGAAAGTATGTCTGTCCGTCTGTCTGTCTGTCTCTCTATCTGTCTGTCTGTTACCTCTTCACGCTTAAACCGCTGAACCGATTTGGATGAAATTTGGTATGGAGATAGTTTGAGTCCCGGGGAAGGACATAGGCTACTTTTTATCCCGGAAAAATACTCTTATCCGCGATAAACGAATTTAAGGTGGACGAAGTCGCGCGCAGAAGCTAGTACTCCATATGAAAATTTTAATTAAACGTTTCTGGATAGATTGGCAGTTTTCGATTTGATTATGTATTTCTGACTGTGAAAGGCTTTATAGCCATTGCTATTCTAGTTTTAATATCTAGAATAGCAATAGCTAAAAATACTTTTTTTTTAAATGCCAAAACATTTACTTACATTGAGCTGTATTAAGAATCTTCAGTGCAAGAGCTCGACTCATACTTAAGGGCCTGCATCGTCAAGGAAAAACCACGCCCCAAACTCCGAGCCGGCAATTTGTAATAAAGGACGCATTTATTGCTCGCGCGCGTCATAGAAAGAGAAAGCTAATACACTACATGCTTGGGGTTTTTTGGCGAAAGCGCAAGATGTAAAAGTACAAAGAAGATATTATTATGTTTTGTGAACATTTAAGTAAGTGACGTAAAAGATAAAGGGAAGAATGACATTTTTACATAATTTAGCCTTTTATTAATATGTCGTTTGTACAAACTGGATAAAAAACGGAAAATGAAGACGCGTTTTAGGATTTCTTTTCTATCGAGGAAATTATAAACAAACGTGTTTCCGCGTTAGGCGCTGAATAGGTTATATAGTCAAATACACATATCTGAAAACTAGCCTGTTTCATATGCTAGATTAGACAAAAATCTCACTAAACTTCTAGATGTATATTGATGAAATTTTAAGTATATATGTCTTGTATAAGCCGCTACTTAGATTGGTAGTTTTTATTTTTCATCTGTAGTGTAGGAATTTATTTGTCATGCTCATGCATGGTCTGACATGCTCTTGGCCAGTTTTGTTATGTTAAAATAATCTGACTTAAATATATAAATCCTAGTTACCTACAAACCTAAGTATATTCTACCTTATACTATATTCTATCGTAAGTGACACTAACAATCTAAGTTCACGAACAATTGCATTTGCGTGTGCGAGAAAGTGCGTTTTAAATCTGACCTAGTTCATAGTAAGCTTCTTATTGTTCTGCGCTGACACAATTATGGTGCCAAGAAAATATCGTCAATTTTGTCACAGCATATTTCGGGAGAAATGCGTTTTAACAATACGACTTTTGTTTTAAATGTTTAACGTGATATTTTCGCCAATTGTGGATTGGATATTCTAGTAAACTGTAAGGTGACCGCAATTTCGTTCGTGGATGAGAAAAAGTCATAACCTTCTTTTTGCTTCAGCGTAGTCGGGTAAAAAGTATCCTATAACCATTTCTGGACATCCAGCTACCCAAGTACCTACCAAAATCATTTGAAATCCATTTAGCTGTTTTGACGTGATGAAGCCATCGCGTAAGACGTTGAACTCAAAATCTTATCGTAATTATGTCTGGTTTTTATCAGGATCTTATGTAATTTTTACAAATTTTGAGGTCAGACAACATTCCTATTAGATATAAACAAAAATGGAACGATAAAAGAGAAAAATGAAGATATAAAACAATGTTTATGACGAAAAGAAAAACAAAAATATAATGAACTTATTTCTTTTGTTTCAGAGACTTGCAAGGCAACAACATCTCTATTATCTTCCAGAGCGACTTTCAAAACCTGAAAGATTTGAAAACATTGTAAGTACATCTAAACTATCTCACATTTTATTTTGGCTGGGTTAACATTTTGAGAAACAAAGTCATACTACATTTAAAAATCAATTAACACTCGTATAGTTATTTAAACCCTGTTTGATATACATTTAATCTTGGAGCAATTTTTATTGTAGAACCTCTTTGATTCTCAAGAAACGTCCTTCACAATTTTCTTAATAAATTACATATTAATATATGGATGAATTAGATATCTTGTTATCTATTCACTATTCATAAGTTACTTTTTGCACTGAATTTAAATAGGATACATTCTTTTTTATTGTTTCCCAGGCAGTTGTCCGAAAACCAAATACACACTATCGAGAGAGATGCATTCTTGGAGCTCACCGGGCTGGAAAGACTGTAAGTATTAATCCTACTTAAACAAGTTCATGTAAAAGTTACGTCATTCGGAAAGACTGCCAAATTCGAATGCTCGATTTTGAAAAGCAACCAATAAGAGAGCGCAATTGCAATTGTCCGCACGAGGTGACCTTGCGACGTCGTAATGCAATTATTTTCTCAATTTATTTCAATTGCAGGAAATTGAACAATAATCGTCTGGGCCACTTGCCAGAAGGTCTTTTTATGAGATTGAGGCATCTCCAGAGATTGTGAGTAACTACCCCAATTGGGGACTCCAATGGTGTGGTCCTGCTACTCCCCTTGTGATGCTGTGGATTCAAAGTTTTTCTGTGTTATTTTCTTGCCTGTATTAAAAACATTACTTATATACGTAAAGAAACATTTCATAAGTATAAAGCATAAAAAACGTTAAATTTAAAGATACTATTATGGTATATATTAATCAAAACTAAAATCATTAATACATGAAAGATTAATTAATTTAATTAATTATGATAATCGGTTATTAATAAATAAATTTGAACTGCTTAAGTAACCTAGTAAACAATTATTATTATCAGTTTACAGTGTAATATTCAAAAATTGGAATCCTTTCAGTGCAATAATAATAATGAAGTTTTCACAAATGATTACTTCCTTAACAAAAAATCCCGTTATAGACGGAGAAAAAAACACGGCAAAACGAATCCTCAGTTATCTAAACTCTCGGTAGATGGTGCTTTTCCCGGCGCTTCGCCCCCCCGCCGCCAGGCGGCGCTTTTCCCGCCCGCCATTTTGATTTCGTTCGACTAATTCCAATGACACCTTGACAACAATCATTTTCCAAAGTTACGTTTTTTGAAGTTTTTGTTCCGAGCAAATACATTTAAATAATATAAAGATTAAACATTACAATGCAAAAAACAAAAACTCTTTTTTTTGAGAAGCATAAAATTAAATATTGATAATATTTTTTAAAATAGTTTTACGACATTAACTCGTGAATTCAAACCGTACGATTTCGTGTTTCCAATTTTGATCACCAATAAAAAATATATATAAGGTAGGTTACCTACCTTATTTTTCTTAATTTAAGTTAGAGGTAGTATTAAAAAAACTAGACTTCACAAAACGGAACAAGAAAGCACCCCAGAAACACCCCACCGATAATTTTCTTCTAACCCCGAGGGAACAAAAACTGAGGAGTACCAAATACTCGTACAGATGTATTTTCTAAACGAGAGACGCAATATGTATAGGAAAAAGAAGTTAAACAACACAGATTAAAGTTTTATGAATTTTGTTTAGTAATAAAAAATGTAACTTAACATTAAAAGCGATGTAATTTTCCATGTAAGCGGCATTTCCCAAGACAAAGGCAGTGGTCTTGAGAAAAGCCGAAAGAAATTATTGTGTAAAGAACTCTTTAATTTATAGATAAGTTATCCACATTTAAAAAAAACACTAAACACATCGCGTCAAGTTTACTTAATTGTCGATAACGTTATTTGATTTTGTGAAATAGTCTCCGGTGAATTCAATGTTTTAAGATAACATTTCATATTGTAATCTCGTTTCGTTGATATTTCTGTTGGTATTCCTGGTTGCCCTAGGTACCCCGTCTGGGTCGTGGTCTAACCCATGCGCTAGTCTAGCATTTTCAGGCACTAATTATCTCAATTATCCCTGTTCCCGGGAATTTTTCCTTTATCCCGTTTATTTTCCTATCCCTTGTAATTACATACCATTTTGTGGACATTACTTTTACTCTTTTTACGTTTTATTTCTTAAAATAATTAAAAATAACTCTTATTTATTTTAAAACGACACACATTATCTTTGTCTTTCTGTATTGATTTAAGATTTGACATAAATATCCATTAAGAATTACTTTTAAATAACCTAAGTAATATTTTTATCCATAAAAATAAACTGAACAACATTATCATCCCATGACTATTGTTAAAAGTCTGCTAATTCCTCTGATATACATGTTATATTTTGATGTTTTTACCCTTATACCCTTTGTTGTTATAAAATTCCCTAATATTTTTCCTTTATCCCGAAGTTAAATTCCCGGAGACACGCTAGGCAACTGACGCTTTCTGTGTATTAAAGCTAAAATAGAAGGTTTACTAATGCATATATAAGGTAAGTAGATTGTAGATATGTTTGTTTGTACATTTTCAGGTTTTTCTAATATAATCTTACAGGTACAGACTCATTTCTTTTAACCAATTTTTTTTACCTGACTTTAATTTTTTTTAGTCATGATGACGGGGAATGGAAATCAAAATCCTAATTAGTCCGTCAGGTAGCAAATAAAAAAATATTGGACACGTTTTATTTTTATTTTTGTAATAAACAAAAAAATACTTACTAATGAATCGTCATGACATAACTAGGCACAAACTGTACTTTAGTGACGTCACGCGACATTTCGACTCATGTATCGCTTTTATTTTTTGATTACGTAAAAAAATAAAAAATACGTGTCCATAATTTTTTATAGATCTACATGACGGATAATTATGAAAATTTCTGTTTACTTAAAAAAAAACGTTTATTTCAGCGCGAAGCTGTTAGTTATAAAAATAAAAATATTTCCCAACACACTCTTCTCTCTGAAACCGAAAAATCCTGTTTTTTTAAGCCGTTGTGCAGAACCGAATATGATTTGATAAAAGAAAATTTGACAACTTCACTGTAATCAGCCAAATCAGAGGATGGGAAATAAAATATATGAGAAATTAAACAGTTAGGTATATTAGTTTAAACGACCGGTTTGGCCCAGCAGGAGTAACGTTGCCTGCAAAGCAGAAGGTTCTGGGTTCAAATCCCGGTAAGGGCAAATATTTGTGTGATGAGCATGAATATTTGTTCCTGAGTCTTGGATGTTTTCTATGTATATAAGTAAATATATCGTCGTCTAGTACCCATAACACAAGCCTATTGAGCTTACCTTGGGACTAGTTCGATTTGTGTATACTCGTAATTGTCCTGTAATATTTATTTATTTATTTATGGAAACAAAATTTGTTCACAATATCGTATTTTTTGTCATCTGTAGTAAATTTTTTTGTAGTAACGGCTGCGGAACCCTGTACTGACCATGGTCCGACATGCTCTTCGCCGGTTTTATATACATAATTATTTACTATAGCTAAATGATAGTCTATTAATGTAGAAGGCTTAGCTCAATGCATCCAAATTATAGCCAATTTACATGCAGTCGTTACCTTGACCGAATTAATGTAGTTTGGAAATGTCAAATGTTACTTTTCTGTCAAACGATGTCTGAACTTTTCTGTACACTACTGGAAGGTGTCCGCAACTTGGTTCGCGGAGGAGAAAAAGTCATAACTACTATTTTTTCTTCAGTGTAGTCGGGTATAAAGTATACTATAACCATTTGGAGATACCCAGCTAGTGGTATACCAAAAATGGTTGAAATCTGTTTAGCCGAATTGGCGTGATGAAACCACAACGACACAATCAAGCATACAAAAAAATAAAAAATAAAAATTTCGCTTCATTGACCGCCAAATAGTCCCTTACAATAGTTTTTTTTTAATATCTTCAATGTACAAATGACATTTCATTTTCACAACTTTATAATAGTAGGTACTGGTAAAGAACTAACTAGAAAATGCCCGCAACTTCGTTCGCGGAGGAGAAAAAGTCATAACTCCTCTTTTATTCTTCAAAGTAGTCGGGTAAAAAGTATCCTATAATATAACCATCTGGAGATACCCAGCTACACATGTACCAAAAATCCCTTTAGCCGATTTAGCGGGACGAAACCACAAAAAAAAAATCGATTCAGTGACCTCCAAAAGGAGTCAGTTACAATTTTTTTTTAATATCTTCCATTTACATACACACATTCATTATTACCATCTGATAATATTATAGATAAACCATATAAAATGTAAAGATGAAATATTTGTGCATTTAAGGGTTCTCTTATTTTTCGCAGAAAATTGTTACGCCGATTATCACTTCCCAACTCCCGTTTCGCGGATTTTATTTCGCCGACCTTTCATTTCCCAACTTATCAATTGCCAACTTATTATTTGCCAACCTCACCGTTACCAACTTAACTTTTGGTCTGTGTTTTATTACGAAACTTTTTAAAATGCCACCTTTCATGTAGCAGAATGTTTTAGTTGGCATAATATACACTTAGTTGTTTATTGTTCACCAAATGTTTTATTGAGTAGCGTTTCGTTTAGCAACTCCGTTTTATTAATACATCGTGGGTAAGCGCTACCGCTCACTTATTTTTATGACAATAATGTAGGTAAGTATGAATACATTGAGTCATTAGCGATAAGTGTTTATACTTGCCAATTGCCTTGTGGTATGTTTTATTGGTGTAATAATTAAAATGGGTGAGATTAATGAAGAGTGCTCAGTTTTTACTATTACAAGAGGCCGAGTGAAGTTATTTTTGAATGGATTTATGTATGAAAAGAGCAAAGTATCGAAAGATGTGTATTTTTTGTAATACTTGCAAGCATTTTAATATTACCTTCATGCAAGCAAGCAATCTGACGCTCCGCTCACTTCGCTCGCTCCGCTATCCATGCTCATAAAACAAACCTAACCTAACCTACAAGTTCTTGGGTTTTGACCCATATTCCAAATATTGCCTAATGTATGAAAAGGGAACTGTTCCATCAACGAAACGTTAATCGTCCAAAAGTTGTTCGACCAAGTGAAAGATTTGATAATGATTAGTCTGCCAAAAGTTTACAGGCATAATATTAATCTGCTTTACGATAATTCTGCCAAGTGAAAAGTTGTCATACAAAAATTTGGTAATCGTTAGTTGTCAAAGTGAAAAGTCGGCGAAACGTTAGTTGGCAAATAAAATTCGGCCAAAAATAGTTCTGCGAAAAGGCAGAACACCGCATTTAAGATATTAAAATATTGGATAAGATAGGTATATTAAGATATTAAAATATCAGGCTATTTAAGTTTACTGAATAGTATTTTTTGTTTTGTACCTATTTGCTTTTGCCTTCATCACATCAAAAACTTTCTTTTCGATTTCATTCATTCGTTATAACAAAAAATAATGAAAAATCGAAGAATTACCAAATCAAAGGTAATTTGATAATCATGCAAATTAGCATTTTTCATGCAAAATTTGGTTATATTTTTATGTTTTCTAATATATTTTCTTGTAGTTTAGCACTTAGCATATTTAAATTGTATATTAAATTAAAGCAAAATCATGACATTAAAATAATTATCGATAACTTTGAACGTATTTGGGATGTTTATAAGTATTTTAATGGCCTTTAAATAAAATAATTTAAATCTAAATATGCTTGATAAAAATAAATTAGGTATATAAATTTGTGACGTTCTATTTGACATAGATAACTGGTATGTAAGCATAATTTTAGCAAAATTCGAGCTGCAGTTTAGCAAATTTCAATATTAACATTGTTGGCAACACTGGTTTTTTGCATAAAAAGCTTTCTTCTCAGCTACCACAGACTCTAGTAGGGTCACCGGTGGTCGTTTGGTCTGTACTTTCATTACTCCCTTTCTGAGTCCCGACATAAGCCGGAAGCGACAGACGGACGCACTAACTCGCGCACAATAAGAACTGTGTTTACGTGCGCGCGGGCGCAGGGATGGGATTAGTCGATAATGTAAGGACGTGGTCAACGCGCCAGCGATTATTATTTATCGATATAATTGTACATTGTTTATAGTACAGGAAGCATCAAATAGTGACATCCAAAGTGCCAAATATATTGCAACACATCTTTATTGCCATAGGCATACAGACACGTGACGCTATATGGCACTTTGCATGCTACAGACATATATACTTTAATACAGTGAAATTCTGATTAAAAACAATAATCTCTGAAACCACTCTCGATCATACACTTTTCAAGCAAAAAAATAAATCAAGTGGCATACAAAAAATATTTTTCAATTCAGTGACCTTCAAATAGTCCCATTCACTTTTTTTTTGGAAATACATATGTTCAATGTACAGACATTTCATTTTACAACTTTATAATGTGTAGGTACACAAACTAATGACTGTTGCACGCAGGAGATACGGCCATATTTTGAAATCTAATAAACACAAACCGCCCGGTTTACCTCAGCGGGAGTAACTTTGCCTGCGAAGCTGAAGATCCTGGGTTCAAATCACAGCAAGGGCAAATATATATTGGGATGAGTGGTGTGATGAGCAATATGAGCATATTTTTTTCCTTAGTGTTGGATGTTTTCTATGTACATAAAGTTATATAGATCGATTAAATATATCTTCGTCTAGTACTCATAACACAAGCCTGAACACCTTTAGTATTGAACTTACCGTGGGACTAAGTAGATTTGTGTAAAAATTGTCCCGTAATATTTATTTATTTAAAAATAAGTGGATTGCCACGCGAAATATAAGGCCCCAGCCTTACACGGTAGCTTTACGCGCAGCTTTATTTGCACTGGTATTTGTCCAGAACAGTAAATCGTAATGGACACTTATGGTTCATGGTAGAAAGGTTGTAACAACCATGTGCAGGTGAAGTTTTTACGCCCCTTCGTTCTCAGAGCATGGCAATTGGAACGTGACTTGTACAATAGAGAATTCACGCTACCGAAATGTATACAGGGTTTCACGGCTATGCGACACGAAGGGAAAGTACCTTAAATATTGTAGATAGGATATTTTGCTGAATGGAGACATTATGTTATTATTAAAAGTAAGTAATATATGTGCTAAATTTAAATAAATGCGAAAATCCCTTATAAGTTTGTTCTTCAAATTTGAATCAAATATAAGTACCTATCACGTTGTTAATTTGATTTAATAAACTAGTTTACTTACGAGGAATTACGGGATGTTTTATTTTATTTTATTAATGTCTCAAATTTCCATCGCTATTTCTTACATTTTGATACGAAGGATTTTTTTATGAACTTAACGCACTTAAAAAATATTTTTTCAAATAAAACATAGCAAGACTCGATTGCACATTGCACATGAAAAAAAAGTAGTTAATTTACAAACCAGCGGATCTAAATCTCTATTACTAGAGATTTGCGGACAGATTTGCCACTGCAAATTGACTTTTTCCTAGCTAGTGCGGGGAGAAGAAGCCTGCGTCCTTCAGTTGAACCCACAGTAAAAACATCGATAGTTTACCCCAAAAATATCGATAGTTGTGTCATTGTGTCCCATCCCTATGGCCCTTAGCCGAATCTTGCCGACCTGGCTGACAGCTTGATGTATTGATATATGCGCATGTGAACACGCGCAGGATACGTCAAATGATCTATGGAATGATCTATAATGGGGCTGAATGTAACCTAATTTTCGGACAGTAGACACTTAATGAAATGAAAGAATGATGGGTATATCCAATGATATAATATAAAAAAAGAGGTAGATAGGCTACCTACACGATAATCCATGTGTAAAAATGGCCAGGCTTATGCACACATAAATCTGATAATATTGCAATAACACACTAATCGTAAATGCTTTTAGACGCTTTTATTGAGTAATAAGTGCAAAATCTCATTATGCATGACGGCATTTTTGTTTATTTGACGCGTAATACACTATATAAAAAAATTACTCTGTGCGCGAGACTGAGTTAGGGTTTGCCAATTGGCGTAGTTTTGGTGTGCCATTTTCGGAGCCCGTATAACCTATCTACCTCTTTTTATGTTATATCATTGGGTATATCTATGCTTGAGATGCTTATTATCTGACAGCGAACGTTTGGTGCCTACGAGTATATGCAAGATGACGTGGTACGAAAATCAAAAGTCTAATTAAACCGTCAATTATAATAAAACACATATTGGAGACATAGGGAATTTAACCACACATTCCTGAGATCCTGTCCCTGACTAGTCCTGTCGGTGTACTGCCGTTTGGCAAATTATGTTTCCCAAATATGACATCCCCAATTACTTATCGCAATAGTTTTATTTCCCAGACGAATCTTTAGCAAAGTTACATTTCGCATTTTATTCAATTGGTCAGATTATCATTTGGCAAGATTTTATTAAGCAAATGTTTCATTTTGTCATAACTTTGGGGAACGTTTTTGCCAAACATTAGTAGGTAATCCAGTCCTGTCCGTAATGATAGATCAATCCCAATAAAGCGTGGCACGACCATTTTCCAGAATATTATTATTATCTATAAGTCGCACCCGCTCACGAGACAATGGTGTCCCGGACCTTTGGGAGGCGTGCGCGGAGCCGAAGCCAACACATAGAGTCCCTTTCGACAATTTAATGAAATGTAGGGTGTACACCGCGCGGGTGCTGTTCCTGCCCGTATCATGGGACGCGCACAGAGACAGTACTCGCTAGATGCAAGAACTATTGGAGAGTGATGAGATCTAAATATGCTGGGTTATGGGATTGGATTGATGGACTATAAATA
The DNA here is from genome assembly GCA_905404275.2 of Hedya salicella. Taxonomy (NCBI): domain Eukaryota; kingdom Metazoa; phylum Arthropoda; class Insecta; order Lepidoptera; family Tortricidae; genus Hedya; species Hedya salicella. The sequence continues at coordinate 47,693,195 of FR990097.1, read as the reverse complement.
CTGGGCTATTGCTTGAGAAAATCGAACGTCCACCAGGAAAAAGTGTCCCATGGCTAAAGGCACTGGTAGACGATGACTTGCCCCCCGCTAGATGGGTCCCCGTAAATAGCGACACATATAGTGGTCTGAGGGCAACATCGGTGCGGAGGGCTAAGGGTGAAGAGGTGTCACTGGACTTTCTACCGAAGCCAACTCGCCACTTACGTTCCACATCCACCCTCGAGCCGCAGCTCTAGCGACTCCCACCTTCAACCCAACACCTTCCGTCAGGGTTCTCCAGGAGCACTCAGGTACGGTCGCTACTCCCCAACAGCTCGCCACAAGCTGCCTTGCGTTGATATTATCATTATTACTATTGCAATCGACAGTCCACGTGTTTTATTCGACCATGATAAGGGTGAAGGATTAGTATGTGATATAGGAAGTAGCTATATTCTCGCCACGCCCGCTGCCTTTCAAAGATGGCGGCTACATCTTTAGCGTATCGCGCGTGTTTCTGCATTAATATGGCTTGTCTGCACTGCTCAGTATTTAACTACACTTCTGAAACACAAATATATAGCCACCGGTTTTAACCAACCTATTCAGCAAAATACAGATATGTATATACCAGAAGGAAGCTACTTCGTAAGTGGAGGAGAAAAAAATTATAACCCCCTTTTTTTCTTCAACGTAGTCGGGTAAAAAGTATTCTAAACCATCTATGGATACCCAGCTACTCGTGTACCAAAAATGGTTGAAATCTGTTTAGCCCATTTGGCGTGATGAAACCACAACAACACATACATACAAAGAATTAAAAAAAAATCCGATTCAGTGACAGCACCATAGTCCGTAACAATTTATTTTTTTGAAAAAATCTTCAATGTACAGTCATTTCATTTTTACAACTTTGTAATTGTATAGAAGACTAGAAGGTGCCCGTAACTTCGTTCGCGGAGGAGAAAAAGTCATAGCCCCTAGTTTTTTCTTCACCGTAGTCGGGTAAAAAGTATCCTATAACCATCTGCAGATACCCAGATACCCGTGTACCAAAAATTTTTGAAATCTGTTTAGCCGATTTGGCTTGATGAAGCCACAACGACACATAAAAACATACAAAACATAAAAAATAAAAATAATTCTTATCCTGTGACCTCCAAATAATGCGTAACAATATATTATATTAAATATCTTCAATGTACAGACATTTAACTTTTACAACTTCATAATAGTCCCTATAGATATAGCTGGCTAAAGTATCTCTTCTTTTAAGCCGGTTAAAACCTAACATCTCAGCGAAAATTGAATAAGACAACGATAAAACAACCTATTTCGTTAAGTGCACATAAAATGCACACAATCCCAAAGAAAAGTACATTTATTCAAATTTTCTCAACTGAATTTTTACTTATTCGACATAATTAAATTTCAACAAAATGCATAGTAATTCGCACGCCGTGGAGGTATTTCACCAAATTCCAAATTCTACCATACAAATGCAAATTCGTTATCGGGACGGCCCTATCTCTTTCTGACAGCCCTTGGGAATGTGCATACTGTAGTGGGAAATAGGGTTGTCGCTATCGTACTTATTATTTGTTTTTTTCTTTTTAACAACCTCATAAGAGATATCTTCAAGAGTCCTGTAAATATGTTCTTTCTTGTCTTTTTAGCATGTGGCTAATTTTCGTCAATTGCAATACGCTATCGGGACGACTATACCTCTTTCTGACAACCCTGGAAACTGTGAATATTATAGTAGGCTTGTCATTTCAATTATTTCTAACGTTTGTAAGCTTATTTATTGCTCTATGAGTTGTTTTCAAAACAAACTACATAGTTTAAGGCTTAATAAACATAACATTGATTCTTTTGTGTAACGTAAGGTTCTATTTTGTAAGACTAACTTTCGTAACACCATAAAAAAAGTTTTAGTTGATTTACATACATTCCTGAAATCCTTAATTAGTTATGTACAAATTTCTGAACTTTTTTTGCAATGAGTAGTGAATGAGGAGTGTTTTTTTCAAAACGGCTTGTTTTTAGGACTCCGCACCTTAAAAAAATGTACCTAGATAACAATCATTCACATTCGCCATCTATTACAAAATTCAAAGGTATTTCCACAAATTCACAATTTATAAATTCTAAAATGCAAATTCGCTATTGGGACGACCCTATCTATTTCTGACAGCCCTAGGGACTGTGCATATTGTAGTGAGGAGTAGGGTTGTCACTATTTCATTTGTTTTCAATGCTTATAAAACTATAAGTAATAACTTTGAAAACTGTCTTAACTTATGATCTTACTGATAGCAATGGAATAAAAACACGTTTTTGTTTGCATTTGGATGCGGCTGATTTGCGAAGAAAATTGTCGTTATTAAAAAAAATTCTTTAAAATAGTCCAATGTTATATATTAAGGGCTGAAAGCGTCTACCGATATCGAACATTTGACAGTCGTAATCAGCCATTGACCATAATGTTAAAGGTATTTTAAATGGATTTTTATCATTATCCAACGGTTTCCAGTGATCTTCACCAGATCATTAGTCCACCTTGTTGGAGGCCTTAAATGAAATTCGCTTACATGAAACTTTTAATACCAGCATATATCTCTAAAAATTTCAAGAAGTCGTCTGTCCAAATAATGGAGTCTGACTAAATCGTGATTAATAAACGAAATCCCATTTCCTATTTGGTCTTGTTTTTGCCAACCCTAGGGAACTAAATAGACTATGCATTCTGTTGAAGCTGTAGTGAAGAATAGGGTTGCCACTTTAGTACGTTTAAAAACGAACACAAGATTTTAAGGTATGCTAAAACAGTTTGATTTTACGGCATAAAATCAACAGCGTTTACTTGTTTGTATGTTTTTTTATACTTATCAAATCTATTAAAAATGTAATAAAAACTTTTAAAATTAAGATAAGTCCTGTAATATTATTATTATTAAAGCTATGATTTTTTTACCTTCTTTCCTTTCTGATTTTTCTTAATTAACTTCAAGAATAATGATCGGTTCTTCGAAATGCCCGAGGAAGTGTAGCCAAACCTAGAACAAAGTACAGCATAAAATGAAAGTTTCATTAGCCTATTTTTTATCTTGCCAGTGTTTGAGGCGATTTTGATTTTAGGGTCCTTACTGTATTTAATAGAAAAGTATGAAGACTTTTCTATTAAATAAGAAAATATCCTCATTTTGTATGTATGTATAACACTTTATTGTACATAGTAACCAGTTACAATAGCAATAAACTTAAAAGATATAATTACAAAGACGAACTTATCCCTATTAGGGATCTCTTCCAGTTAACCTTTGAGCAAGTGAGTGAAGATATAAGGAAGATAGATAAACTAGCACCATGTACAAATTATATGTATATCAATAAAAAATATAAATAAATAAATATATATCATTTTGTTGGGTTTACGAGGTTAAAACTATTTCAAAATAGAAATACAATCTAAAATATGCATGCTTCGATCTCCACGGAAATATTTTTGCCAGCCCTAACGTTCTACCAGTAAAACACCTTAAATTATATAAGAAAGCCCCTGCGTCCCTGGAGTCAGCATTTCTCAGAAAGTGTGTTATTACAGACGTTCTATTCATTTAACCGACTTAGAAATAACGAGCCTCTGTTTGTACGCGATGTAACGAAAACTGATATTTTTTTAACCTGCTTAACCGGTTGCCTTGATCACAAATTAATGGATTATAGTTCCTTTGATTTTACGCGAAATAGTGTCTTGGTTAGACTTGACAATAAATTGTGCATATTTTCATGCAGTTTCCACAAAAAAATTCGCATGCCAATACAACAAACCATCACCAGACACTATAATCCTCGACACGTGTTTCTTCTCTCTACTACGAGGCATCATCAGGAGATGCAGGAGATGTTGACGCTCCGGCATTGAGAGGAGTGAGAGGCATTGAGAGGCGTAACTTAAATAAATATTTAACACAGAGTTCGATTACAAAGGAGAAATCAATGCGACCTACTAAATTGCAAGCAGAATTTGAACCTGCGACCTCTTGTACCCAGAAGTGCTCTGACCTGAGCTATCGCAATTTTACGTATGTGCGAATAATATTTGTGTTGTATCCTTAAATTAAGTGCTATTGACGACACGTTTGGCTCAGTGGGTTGCCCAACGGCCTACGAAGCTGGCGGTCCCGGGTTCGAATCCCGGCCAGGTCAAGTGTTTGTGTGATGAGCACGAATGTTTGTTCCTGGCTCTTAGATGTTTTCTATGTATTTAAGTATTATAATTTATCTATATATTAAGAATATCGTCGCCTAGGATCCATAGTACAAGCTTTGCTTAGTTTGAGACTAGATCGATTTGTGTAAGATTGTCCGTGATATTTATTTATGATATTTATTGAATGAATGAATGAATCAATGAATGAATGAAATAATTTACTTCAAGGCCTTGTCCCATATAATGTTAGTGACATTTTAACTTAAAAACTATGTTATCGTAACAATAAAAATTGACAATCTAATGTCAATCTAGATTTAAGGTAATTTTAATTTAATTCTCTGTTTAAGCTTTTCGCTGCAATAATGTGATTTCTTTCTCTCTAATAAGTTAATCGATTTCGTTATAATTATTTTTTTTGGCAACCCTGACGTTCCACCAATAAAACGCGATAAATTATATAAAAACGCGCCTACGTCCCTCGAGTTAGCAATGCTCGCAAAGTGTGTTTTTACCGGCGTCCTATTCCTTTTACCGACTCTGACTCGCGCACCGAAGGTCCCATACAGACTCACTTATTCCGACTTAGCTTGCCGCTTGAGTTAGTTTTGCCTCTGGTATTTAAGGTGTCACATACAAATGAGGGGCAAACTTAACTAAACCGGCTTTTTCAAAGATGATTTCTGGTAATTAAAAAAAAAGTAAGGCAGATATATATATGGTTATAATTTTCGTGTAATATTCATATTAAATTACGTACTTTATTCCAGAAAACGCCAAATTCTTCGTTTGGTAAACTTCGGAGATAAAGGGGGGAAAGGTTATTCCACATTTTCCTTAATAAAACGAAATAAAAGCACAATATTTTTTTTTTCGAAAATGTACAGATCAAGCCTTTTCATATGATACCCTACTTGACCTAGTGACTAGACTTTTAATTTTTAAAATAAAATAAAAATACATTTTATGTTTCCTTCGTAATACATGTGGGCTGACCATGTTTATAAATATTCCAAATTTCAAATAGGTAACATACGTACTTTTTGAGATATGGTGCTCTAATATAGTTGGACAGATAGACAGACAGAGTCGCACCATAAGGGTTCCTTTTTTACCTTTTTGGCACGGAACCCTAAAAAGACACATAGGGTATGTGTCTTTATTAATTCATATAAATACAAAGATCTAAATTGAGACAATATACATCTCTCTGTAAAGTGTGCCCAGGTATTTTGTCTGTTGCATTAATACAGCTATGCACTATATAATGTCATTATATAGATTCTGAATGTTCTTTTCTGTTTATCATAAAATCAGACATGTATTTTAAATTTGAATCTTGGAGAACTACGCATTGAGTTATACTTAAAAATATATATTTAAGATAGTCTATACTCTGATTTTTAATTCAAGAGGTCACATTTAACGTCTACGGGCGCCTTTTCGCTGTGTTCACTGCATACTGGTTTAAGTGTTAGTATTTTTATCAATAAAACTTACTCTAATATTACTGGTTGCACGATTTCTCAATCATATTTTTATGAAATAATGTTTATTTGATGAAATAATCAAGATGAGAACTGTCAGATTTTGGTCTTGAATTAAAAATCAGAGTTTAAGTACAAATATAGTACTAGATAAGAGTTGATTTGAAAAAATGACTGACTGTTGAGTTTGTTTTGGCTTTCTTCTCAACAGTGGTCTCCTCTTGGGAAATGCGCTAGAGTAAGACTTGTAAAAGTGCCCCTGTGGCCTACTTGCAGAATAAACTATTTGAATTTAAATAAATAATGAAAAAAATTCAAGACTCCGACTGGATTTGAACTAGTGCCTTGTGCCTTGCCGGGGCGCACGCTCTGCCGCACGCGCTGCGCGGGCACAAGGCACTGGTTCAAATCCAGTCAGGCTTGACAATTTTTCATTATTTAGATGTTTGTATTTATAAGAATATAGTTTCTCAGTGAAGAAATTCTCTTTAAAAATCACGAAGATCGTGATGGTAAAACATCAAGATCTTCGTGAAAAATCAATACTTATTAATGTTAAAAATCTGTAATTGTCTTGTGTCTGTTCGTACGTGGTCGACAATTTTTTCGTTCGTGCAAAGACTAAAGATTCCAAAGCGTTAAACGCTACGTTCTTGGCTCGTGTGTCGCCAGTAAAAGGCTTCGAGGAGTAAACACAAAGGCTTTATGCAAGTCTTTTATAGGTGCAACTGGGGACACATTTCAGGATAAACTCGAAATACCTGGGGTAAAACGGAAGCAGGGAGAAGTTCGACAGGACAACTTTATTTCAACGCCTTTAAATAAATAAATATCAGGGACAAAACCTAACTAGTTTTAAGTTTTACTGTATGTTTCTTGTAGGTCACTGTGCCTTGGTTTTTATGTAATGCTGTGTAACTTTCTGAATAATAAATAAATAATTACAGTCTTACACAGCGACCTAGTCCCAATCTAAGCAAAGCTTGTACTATGGAAATACTAGGCGACGATATACTTAATATATAGATAAATTATATTACTTAAATACATTCGTGGTTCATCACACAAACACTTGCCCTGGCCGGGATTCGAAACCAGGACCGCCAGCTTCGTAAGCCGTTGTGCTCTCCATACAAATCTCCATACAAAAAGCCGTTCCCCGATATGTACAACGCCATCTATGTATAAGAATTATTTATTGACAATTATTCAACTTTGCACTATTTAAATGTTACGATTTATTTATTATTGGCTGTTTACGAACAAATTGTTACTGTTTTATGTTTCTTTGTAAGATTATAAAATCGTTAAATGTTTACTTTTAAAGCGCCATCTAGTTTTTGCTGGAATATCTCCTTGTGATCGGAACACGATCCAAAGTATGGCAAATGTCAGTTCTCTTGTTTTAATGGTCCTTACTCACCCACCTTAAGTGTTTTTGTATAGATACAGGAGAGCGTTAAGAATGCTCGAAATATCGTATGTCACCAAAAGTGAAAAAAAAAAACCGTTTATTTCAAAAATTTTAGCTAGTTCGACGACTAATTTCCCGAATTATACTACAAATCTTTCTCAACGTATAAGGCTTCTACTTGGGGTTCATTCAGAAATCACGGTTTTTTCGGCCACGTTTAGGAGGCCGCCAATGATCATCAAGGAGGAGGGGGGCCTCCTCCTTCGTGATCATTGGCGAGGTTCTAATTGAGTTATTACCAAAAACTACACTTCTCAGCAAAAGGACGTAAGTGCCACGAAATAAATAAAGAAAAATTGTTTCATTCAGACCATAAAGATCCATAAAAGTGTTAGTAACAATTGAGACTTACACGACTATGTTAGTATTACATGTTAAATAAATTAAAAGAAAAACCACTTGTATGACAAATATTATCCAAAGGAGCAAGTACTGAATCTTTTATTCACTACTCGGCCCTACTACTGACCACTTTAACCCAATATTTTGTAAGCGGTCAGTCAAGGCGCTCAGCCAACACCCTCGGCATACTGTTGCTGCTGCCTCGAAAATACGCTCTTTTGCTCTTGAACTTTTTCACAGCGTATTTTTTCATCTGTAGCGCATTTCTTTCTAGTAACAGCTAACGGAACCCTACACTGAGACTGGTCTGACATGCTCTTGGTTGGTTTTAATATAGATGAAAAAAATGTCTATCTTACTTCTTCGCGCACACTTTATTTCGCCGCCAGTGTACGGTATACATCTTTCATCCTCAAGTCTCAAAGCTCTATTCGCGCTCGCATTTTCGCTCTATTTTCGATTTAGTGTTATCGCTATTGGCACAGCTTCTGAGCCGTCAAATAAATTGCGATTTAAGTTTTGAAGTACCTAGAAAGTTGTGTTGGTTTCTACAGCGTAGAGCCCTTTGTCTATTTAGAAAGGCCAGTGGCAATGGCGACACGTCTTGCTCAGGCGCCGAAAGGAAGGGTCACGGGACTTGGAGTTGTAAAAATGAAATGTCCGTACATTGAAAATATTTAAAAAAAAGTATTGTATCGGACTACTTGGAGCTCACTGAATCGAAAAAATATTTATTTTTTGTATGTTTGTATGTGTCGTTGTGGGTTCATCACGCTAAATCGGCTAAATAGATTTCAACTTTTTTTTGGGTACACTGGTGTCAGGGTACACCCACCCGTGTACCACGTAGTCCACGGGTAGCTGGGAATTCTCAGATGGTCATAAAATACTTTTCACCCGACTACGCAGTCGAAAAAAAAGAGGTTTATGATTTGATTTCTCACCCGCAGACGAAGTTGCAGTTATCTTCTAGTAAAAATAAATAAGCATCTCTGTTGTAGGCTGTGTATTGTCTTAATGTCTTGAGGGAATCGTTATTCTCAAGGAAAAGCCAAATCTAATCTAATCACTTCTTTCGCACCATTACGTTGCAAACGTATTTATTATAGCGCGTTTCGCCCCAAACCGAGTGGCTTCCCCTGTTCCGCCACTAAACGACGACATTCAAGGTATTAGAAGAAAACAGCGAGGAAAGATGTGACTGAAATAGCATCTGTGAATAAGAACTCCGCAAATCATACTACAACGGCCTACTTTTTAAAATGGACCATCACTCTATGGTTTATATTATATGTTACTGAACTATAATACCTATATTATACAACACCGCACAGAACTATAATGAATTTCAAAAAAAGAACGCAGTGTTTTGGCAATAAGTTTTTTAGCTTTGTTTCATTTACTGTAGTTTATGGATTACTCGTAGAAAAAGTATTGTATACAATAGTTATATTATTAGCTTTTTAAGTCTCGTATCGTACTTACTCAGCTAGCTTCGTGGCCTAAACGCGGTACTCGACTGCAGTCGAGCAGTCGTCAGTATAATGTATGCTTTTTCATGAAAAAGCATACATTATATAACGATTATAATTGCTCGTAAAGTGGCTCTTATGACACCGATTTTATGGTTTTAATCCACTCCATTAAACACTCGTGTTTTTAACATTACATAATCGCACTCGAGCCTTTTTGTTACTGACAGAAGACTTGGTCGTTTTGTGTAAGATTGTATTATTTATTTACTAGAAAGTGAACGCAACTTCGTCCGCGGAGGAGAAAAAGTCATACCCCTCTGTTTTTCTTCAGCATAGTTGGGTAAAAAGTATCCTATAACCATCTGGAGATACCCAGCTACCTGTGAACCAAAAATAGTTGAAATCCGTTCAGCCGATTTGGGGTGATGAAGCCACAACAACACAGACAAACATACAAAAAATATATCACTTATTTTTTTTGAACAGGTCCTCCAGCTTCGCAGGCAACGTTACTCCCGCTGAGCCAAACTGGTCGTCTAAGAAAGTAGGATAATAAGATAGGATAAGATTGCACTTTTCTCCTCAAACCGAGTGGCTTTCCCTGTTCCATCAATAAAAGACGACAGTCAGGGTATTATAGGAGCATTCAGTTAAAAAGACTGACTGAAATAGCGTCTTTTATAGATCTATTTAACCTCCGATGCAAAAAGGGACGTGTTATAGATTTAAGAGTCCCCGGCAAGCTCGGCCGAATTTCACCTTCCCATACAAATGGAGTTTCGGTCTTATTTTAGAACTACGTGTTGGATTGTAATGAAACTTTGCATATACAATGACATGAGGTATATCTAGGCCGGAAATAAGTTTATATGGCTCCAGTTTATAAAACAGACGAAATACAGCAAAAATAAGTTTTGTATAAAAAACTTAAATTCGCTGTATTTTTCTTACTATGGTATCTGAAGCTACATAAACTAATAACAGGGCTGCATATACCTTAAGTTATTATAAGTACAAAGTTTCAGAGCAAACTAGCTAGTCGTTTTAAAATGAGAGCGTAACTACGTTTGTATGGAGAACCTGCAAGCAGCAAACAAGCTTACCGGGGACTCTTAAAGTGTGTTTGTATGTATGTGTAGCATTTTGTCATAGTTTTTTGTCTACAAGGTTTTTTTTGGAAAACTCCCTTTAGATATAATTTTGAGTAGATCTGATTTGAGCAAGTTTTTAATTCATATCATACTAGAAGGTTTAGTCAGGAGAAAAATAATTTATCAGCTTTGTTGGATAAATAGTATCCTATAACCATCAGTGGATGCCCAGCTACTCGTGTACATAAATAGTAGAAATCGTTTAAGTTGTCGTTTAAGGTGTCATGACTTCGTATCGCGCTGCTTGGACGCTTACTGTCGGCGCGGCGATTACGCCGCGCTTCTCCGATCTAAGTGTGTCATACGCGTATATCAACATGGATTTCGAGCGATCGGATCTGCGCAACGTCCAAACGCGTGACCGTGACACGCGATCATGCCACGGGACGAAGATCTGATCGGGCTAATGATACGGGCAAGTGATGAAGCCACAACGACACAATATACAAACGTAATACATTTTTTTTTAGAGTGACCTCTAAATAGTCCATTAAAATCATTTCTTAAAATATTCAATGTACAGGTATTTCTCATTTACAACTGTTTAATAGTATAGATGACTAAAACTAAAGCTAAAATTAAATTATATCTAAAAAGGGCCCCCGCGGCATGGTACCAAAAATACTGGCAGCATTTCCTCGCTGTATGGCGATACTGATACGCTGAGCGAGGAAGCTGCCAGCCCTTTGTACGCCTGAAGTGTCAACGAGCCGTTTTGATAGCTCCATACTAAGTTCCATATTTAAATGTTCCATTAAAGGAATATACAACGATAAAAAAAATATAGATATCGAAATTTCAATCATTTTTAACTTCGACGAACTGCTTGCTCTGTTTAACTAGTGTATCTGTAGGTGTGTGTGTCTGTGCTCCAATATCAGTCCCAGAACAAACGTTCAGAATCGTTTTCAAACGTCGAGAGCTCATTAAGCGGGCGACTTCCGCTATGGCGGTGGTTCCGGCGGAGCCGCTGGTTCTTTGTGCTTTGTGCTACCACTATCAATCGACATTATTGACTTTTCGTCTTTATATAAATCTATCCGTCCCTCCAATATAGCTATGCCTATCTCTTTATTAACGAAATAGAAGATGCCCGTAACTTCGTCGCAGAGAAGAAATAGTCATAATCCCTATTTTTTTCTTCAGCGTAGTCGGGTAAAAAGTATCCTATAACCATGTGTGGATACCCAGCTACCCGTGTACCAAAAATAGTTGAAATTCGTTTAGCCGATTAGGCGTCATGAAGCCACGACAACACAATATACAAAGCTACAAAAAAATCCACAATAATAAAATTCGGTGACCTCCAAATTGTCCGTTTCGTTCGTTCAATATTTTTTTGAAAATATCTTTTAATGTACAGACACATCAGTTTTACAACTTTATAATAAATAGTCTTCAAAAAACTTTATAATAATAACGAAAAAATCTCGAACAGAGCTACTAAAAAGGTTCTTCAAACGGTAGAATTTTACCTAAAAACAAGAACACTCTCACTGAAGTATCCTTTCAGCTATAAAAACGAAATCAAGTTTTGTTTTTTTTTTTCATTTCAGAGCTAAGATGCCACAGACAGACACTCAAATACGTCTTCAGCTGAAAATTTACAACACGCAATATGCTAACTACTAGCAAAATTAAATGTTTAGTTGTATAATAATAATAATGAATAACATGCAAAATATAATAAACTGCAACATTGTACAATTTGCGTATGTACATTTTAACGGCGTGAACATTCTGCGTACTGTACCTTTGTCATGATGTACATTTTACGCCATGTACATTTTGCATATGTACATTTTAATAGCGTGTATATTCATGTACATTTGTCACGATGTTCATTTTACGCCATGTACATTTTGCGTATGTACATTTTAATGGCGTGTATATTCATGTACATTTGTCACGATGTTCATTTTACGCCATGTACATTTTGCGTATGTACATTTTAATGGCGTGTATATTCATGTACATTTGTCACGATGTTCATTTTACGCCATGTACATTTTAATGGCGTGTATATTCATGTACATTTGTCACGATGTTCATTTTACGCCATGTACATTTTTCGTATGTACATTTTAATGGCGTGTACATTCTGCGTCCTATACATTTTTCGTATGTACATTTTTATTGTTTGCACATTTTGCGTGTAGTTAGAATTTTGATTGTTGTAAATTTTTAGCCGAAGCCTCAAATACACAGTTACATACATACCCCTTTCTTTTCTGAGGGTTTTAATATGGTAAAGTCGTAATACACGGGTCTCCAAATAATGGACAATCTACTATAGACTTTTAAACCGGCCAAGAATGTGTCGGACCATGCTCAATGGAGTGTTCTGTAGTCGTTACTACAAAGAAACACACTACAGATAAAACAATACGATGAGAAAAAATCACCAGCAAAAGAGCGTTATTTCACGGCACTTACGTTATTTTGATGAGAAGCGCAGTTTTTCGCTAATGACTCAAAAACAGCATATCCGATATGTTCAAAATTGAAAAAGACACCTGTACTCCAAATTTAATCAAGATACATCATGTAGTTTTTGAGTAAAATTACTGTGACACACGGACATTGACGAAACTATAAGGGCCATATTTTTGACATGGAACCCTAATAAAAAGGTATACCACAACTTTAACAAATCTTAACAAGCCAGCGCAATTAAATACAGCAATTAATAAAGCTCCGGCAATTTCCGTGCGCCATTTCGCGGCTTCACAAGACTTCCGGCTGCCATTATGAAGCACTTGAGCTTGTAATTAGTTAAATTAATTATTGTGGCTAATTACCTTCGCGACGAAGTCTTCTGCCCTATTTACGAGTTAGTATAGGCGCGTTGGTTCGCTGAAGGAAAAGTAACAACCTCTTTTTCGCTTCAGCAAAGTCGAATAAAAAATATCTTATAACCCTGGATATTCAGCTATGCTTGAAGCAAAAACCGGCCAAGTGCAAGTTTGACTCACGCACCGAGGGTTCCGTACAAACTTTCACTTACCATAACATTATTATATTACCCGGTTCCAGTTGAGCACCTATAGCATTGTATACAAGTGAGGTGCAAACTTAACGCAACCGGGCTGTCCAAATATGTCTTTTGAAAAATAATATATTTTTACGATTAATTACAAGTTTTCAGATTCTTGCATGTATTTGTAGTATGTCACGATATTATTTGCCAAATTTCATAGTTCTACGTCAACGGGGAGTACCCTATCATTTTGATTCCCTTGAGAGTGTCGAAATATACGTTTTTTGCGGCATAAATGGCCGTATCTTTTGTTTACGTTAATGTAGAAGTTTGATTTTTTTCACAGCTTCAAGGAACTGTAGACTTGAGTATATGGTGTTAATTTCAACTCGATACCTCCATGTGTTCTTGAGATAAAGGGTCTCGACAGACAGATTGACAGACAGACGGACAACGAAGTGATCCAAAAAGAGTACCATTTTTTTCGATTGAGGTACCGAACCCTAAAAATGGTTCAAATCCTGTCGTCTTGACGTGATGAAGCCGTAAAAACACATTCGGACCTACACTACAATAAAAAATGTATGTTTGTATCACTTTTTTTAATGCGTTCGTATGTCTGTATGTCCAATGTCTGTCTGCATATGCATATATTATTCTAGAAGGTGCCCGCAACTTCGTTCGCGGAGGAGAAAAAGTCATAACCCCTCTTTTTCTCTTCTGTGTAGTCGGGTAAAAAGTATCGTTTACATAGAGTATATACTTAGAGGTGTATATCGGACGATACAGTACCACTTTTCCATTTTTCACGTCGTTGACTGTAGTACTATCTAAATCAAATCCATGGCAAATATCACCCAAATCGGTCCTCCAGTCAAATCAGTTTAAGCATGAAAAGGTAAGAAATATACACATAGAAATCCATACTTCCTAACAACTTTTCGAATTTAGGTCTAATATTATTTAGAAGTAAAATTAGAGGAAAGGTGAATATAGATATTGAGGCCAAGTATTTACATTTTATTTACAGTTATGTTTATGTATGCACAACTAAATATGTAGGTACATATAATAATATCTACAGTTCCATACTCCAAAAGTAGGTATGTAAAGTATATTTACATAACATTGACCTTTTTCATTATTTTTTGTACACCACATTGTGAGTCTTCCCGGTGGGCATCAGCACCACAGCTCCGTGCAGCTACCCGTGCGAGAAGCAGCGCGTGCGCAGGTCCACGCCAGCGGCGCGCAGCGTTTGCCCCCTGCGACTTGTTGATGGTCATGGCGAAGCAGACGCTCACGGGGAACTGTAGGCGCTTGAACCGGAGCGGGAAGTTGCTCGGAATGAGGAAGGTGCAGGGGATGAACACGGCTTCTCCGGCACCGCACCCCATCTGGATTTGCGCCTCGATGAGGTTTCGCTGCAGCTGCAACGGAACTAGGCTAAAAGTAGCCTAGTTCCGTTGCATAACTTTGGAGGTGACAAATTCCGAAGAAGCATGATCGGAACTCCAATTTTCAGGGTTAATGTGTGTGCTGGGAGTCCTGAAGCGCTCAATGAGTTTAGGAACTCCATCAAGTATGTTGTGACGAAGCGTTCATCCAAGACAGTGTTAATGGAATTATATACTGCCTGTTCACCTTCCATTTCCGCCAATATTCGCGCATTAACGGCTCTCTCACAAACCCAAGAGTTCTCACGTTGAGTCACCTGGCTCAGGTCTCCGAATACGCTGCGAATGTGGTCTTCAACGGACAGAACGATCTTGCATAACGTCTCTGGTAATCGAATCAGGCCGTTGCTTTCCTCCAGAAGTCCTTCTCCAACCTGAAGCAGTACCTGGGCAAATTCTTGCACATGTGAGACTCCTCCTTGTTGTTACTACTGAGCCCCTTATCTCGTATTTTGTTGTATTATTAAATCAATTATATTCAATTAAATTTGTTGAAATCCGTACCCTCTCTTCTAAACTTAGAGTTAATTTGGCAAAATGCCAAGGTATTAATTTTAGCGCAACCTGTTAGTTTAGCAAGGTATTCAATAGTAGTCGTAGGCTCGTGGTGCACATATTTGAGAAAAGTTTACACCTTCTTCCTAAGTAGCGCCATAAGATTCAGGAGCAAACTTAATTCAATCAAGTGTAGTGACTCCCCCTTTTAAGCGTTGAATTTCTATAGCATAACCTGGCCGGGAATTTTCTCAACAGATTAGTAAACTTTGCATCAAAATCTGCTCAGCCGTTTTCACGTGATGCGCGTACAAATAAACAGACAACCAGACAAAAATTCTAAAGATTAAGGTGTAAAATGAAATGTCTATGTACATTAAATATATATAGATAATCTACTACTATAATATAGAAAATGTAATAAATAAGTGATATGGAGTATTTGAAGGTCATTAATTCAATTTTATTTTTTGTATGTTTGTATATGTATGTGTCGATGTAGCTTCATCGTGCCAAAACCGCCAAACATATTTCAACAATTTTTGGTACACGGGTAGCTGGGCATCCTCAGATAATTATAGGACAGTTTTTATTCGATTACGCTGAAAAAAGAGGGTTCTGTTTTTTTCCCTCCGATGACGAAGTTGCCTTCTAAAAGGCTACACATTTCATCTCTGTGCGGACGAAGTCGCGGCCAACAGCTAGTGGAATTATATACTGCCTGTTCACCTTTATTTTCGCCAATATCCGCGCATTAACTGCCGCTGCCTGTACAATTTTTGGCGTGAGTATGGCTCTCTCACAAACCGAAGAGCTCTCACGTCGCGTCCCTGGCTCAGGTCTCCTTATACGCTCCGAATGTGGTCTTCAACGGACGGAACGATCCTGCATAACGTCTCTGGTAATCGAACCAGGCCGTTGGTTTCCTCCAGAAGTCCTTCTCCAACCTGAAGCAGTACTTGGGCGAATTCTTGCACATGTGAGCCTCCTCCTTGTTGATACCACCGAGCCACTTATCTCGTATTTTGTTCTATTATTAAATCACTTATGCAATTAATGTTGTTAATATCCGTACCCCTCTTCTAAACTTAGAGAGAAATTTGGCAAAAAGGTATTAATTTTAGCGCCACCTGTTAGTTTCGCAAGGTAGGTACTCGATACTCGTAGGCCCGTAACATATGTTTGAGAAAAGTTTGCACCTCTTTCCTAAGTAGCGCCATACGATTCAGGTGCAAACTTAATTCAATCAAGTCTAGTGGCTACTCCTCCTTTTAGGGGTTGAATTTTTATAGCCTATAACCTGGCCGAGGATTTTTTTGACAGAATAATAAAGTTTGCATCAAAATCTGCTCACCCGTTTTCACGTGATGCGCGTACAAATAAACAGACAAACAGATAAACAGACAAACAGACAAAAATTCTAATAAATGTTGGAACGTGTTCTGTTATCGATTTTTAGTATCCCCGGCCAATTTTTTTTCGAATATCTTCCATGTACAGTCTTTTGACCCTCTTCAGCTTTATTATATGTATAGATTATAAAAACCAACTAACAACCTATTATTTCAAGAAAAATCTTAACAGTGCAATGCAGAGAATTTTAAAATGTTTGGAAATGTTTGGTTTAGCGCCACTAATAACGTCATCTCGCGGACTGAAGACGCTTGTAAAATATGAAAAAGAGGCTTACGACTTTTTTCTCCTTCACAAACGAACTTCAGTTTAACATAGAAAACTTTGAAACTGTGTTGCATATATATGGATATTAACAGAGGTTTAATTATGTTATGCACTGTGTCCGGCAGTGGACGATCGATGAAATGATGACGATGATGATGATTATGATATGTAAAAATGAACAAACTAGTGAACTTATCATTTTAGCAGTCCTCTTCCAGAATATAACCTACAACAGCAATAAGTTAGTATCTTAACAGCTATACAATCCGACAGTCTTTTTCGACATAATCCTTGCAACAACAATATCCCATTTGGCTACACCAAACTACTTTACAAAAATCGCACTCAGCCGGAACGATTTAAAAACAAAACCCGAAGCTGAAAGCTCTAATCCGCCATTTTGTGCTCGAACAACAAGATGGCGACAATTGCTAATGGCACGGGAAGTGTTTTGAGGAAAGGTCTATTTTTCAAGGCTTTCAGTTTATTTTTATAGGGTTTTTTGACTTGCCTCTGTGATTTTTTAAGGTATATTGTGTCTTTAGTTTTTACGCAACTTTTCTTTAACTCAGCTGCTGTTAAGCGACAATATAAGTATCCTAAAATTTTATTTATTTCAAGGCACCTTATTATTATCAAATGTTTGATATAATATTTACAAATGCTTAAGGTATTTTGAACCTTTTGAGGCCGATTTCACTAACATTTAATTTACATGAGAGTAATTTACACTCTACAAATTTACTCGATCGCTAAATTCAATTTGAAAGAAGAAAGAAAGAAAAAAAAGAAAAATATATTTATTCCATAGAAAGCACACACAGACAGGACATCATTTGCATAAAATTAATATTGTTTTTTTAGGTTAATTAGGTAAATTGTCTGCAATGGGTCCAGCAATGTGTGCGTTAAGGAAAAGGCTCCGACTCAGCATGGTGTTGCAGTTCGCGAGCGGCAGAACAATTTCATTTCACCACGCTAGTCTACGGATAACTTATTCTCGAATTGGTACTTCAATTTTTTTATGTGTTCGGGTAATACGCTATTTGGGAAATAAGTAAGGAATTGACTTGACAGTAAAAATGACAATACTAATCTACGACTAACAGTTACAGTTACGAGAAATTGGCTATATAAGCTTTTACCCTAGTATAGACATTTAAAATGAGTTGAATCGCGAGTAATTCATGATTTACTATTGGAATAACACTTATATTACGTTTGTGAAATCGAGACGCGTATGTCACGTCACTGTGTTAATCCCAAACGTCGTTTACCCTAATGTATCGTTTTTCCTAATGTAACATTTGTCATAACACATTATTTTCAGAAATCGTATTTTTTTCAGGATCTCTTAAAAGATCGTCGTATAGAAGGTTAGGTTTGTTTTATGACAATCCTGAAAAGTTTACAGTTTCCTAAAAAAATGCGTTATGACAAACGATACATTAGGACAAATGTCGTTAGGGATTCCGATATAGATCCATTTTTACCCGACTGCGCGACGTAAAGGAGTGGTAATGTGTTTATCAGTCTATGTATGTATGTATGTTTGTTCCTATCTGGCACTCTAGAGACCAAACGCGTGGACCGATTTTGATGATTCTTACGTCAATCGATTTGTCTTAACTGTTCAAATGTCACTGAAGACATGAAAATGATGAAAACTCAAAATGGCGATAATGAGACGCCATATTGTTAAAAAGAAAAAAATGAAAATTGACGTACTATATCGAGTGGGGTATCAATGAATAGGGATTTAAAAATCATTATTAGGTTTTTTCTATCATTTTGAATTTGGAATTACCAGTTAGGAACTATAACGATTTAAAGTTGGTTAGCAAGCCGTTCTCACTAAATTTTCATTTAATTGCATTGTAATAAATCTGTGCAAGTTTCTCAATAACCCCCACGATGAAGATTGAGAAATTGTCGGACTTTTATTAGTTTTAATTAGAAAGTATAAAATAAAAATATTAATTAAAAAAAAACCCGGCTATGTTTGATATTAGAATATCGATCATGAATCATGAAAGATTTCCATTATAACTTAACAAATTTCTAGGGCACTGGACTTGTTTTTTTCTTTTTAGTTTATTACGCAGTCGGGTTTTTTGTTTTTTTAATTATTATTTTAAGTATTGGTTTGGACGAACCTTTATAGAACTCGCGATTGGTACTAAAATAAGGCTATGTATCTTTATGAAAAAGCCACTATTACGGCCAGAAAAGTCACCAACCTTCTGTCCTAGTTTTTACACCGTTTACGCAAGAAAATCAATTCATCGTCCAACACATGAATAACCCAATTGTAGAAGTTATTTTAAGCAAATCAATTGTCTAAGTGGCAATAGTACAATAGTTATGTTACCTGATCTCAAAATTTGTAAATAATATATAAGATTCTGATAAAACAAGCAAAATAAGTAACTACGTTCAAATTTTGAGTACGATATCTTACTGGGTGGGAAAGTCCATTTTTAAAGTATGATAATATTAATAATACCATTGAATAATCCATTAAATGTATGGTAACTTTTGTTATGAAACCGTTTCGATAAACGTAAGTTTTAACATAGTGATTAATTTCCAATTAATAGCGACGTCACTAAGCTATTAGGGCAGTATGAAGCGTTTTTATAGCATAAGCTGCTGAACTTAGTTTATCTGCAAGCACTGCTAAATGGGGACTCGATTGCAAGTTCCTGTCCAATGTTATACCTAAGAATAATGCTCGATCCAGCATTTCTAAACATTCACCTTTGAGCGACATAGTTGAATCCACTGCTCTTACGTTAGGTAAAGCAAATCTGTATTAATGACGAAGTGAATTTATTGATACAGGAAATCCCTAGCCTTCATTCCAATATTCCGATGCATGTTAATATATCGACATACGCCACTTATTCGAAGAAGCCTTCCAGTACAAAGGAGCTGCTTTGCTTCAAAAGCTCCTATAAATCGATAGCTAAATAATTGAAACGTCGTCCTTGGCACATATTCGCTTTTTTTGTATGAAATAATGAAATGATGATCTTTATTCTGTACTAGGGTGTCCGTAACTTCGTTCGCGGTGGAGACAGGATTACTCCTATTTCAGGACCCCTACTATGGTCTCATTGGTCAAAACAGGTCAATCCAAAAAAGAATCCTATTTCTTTCTTCAATGTGGTCGGGAAAATCCTATAATCTAGGGATATTCAGCTACTCGTGTACCAAAAATAGTTGAAATCTGTTTAGGCGATTTGGCGTGATGAAGCCACAACGACACATACAAACATACAAAATATCAAAAAATATATATATTTTATGATTTAATGACCTCCACTTCGAACTTCGGAGGTTTTTAGAAGCTATGACACCACAGGCAGACGCAAATACATACGTTAAACTTACAATTTTACTCTTACCCGCCTTGGATTAAAACAAGGACATTTTAAATTAGGCGGAGTAAACTGTCGTTTACGAACACACGTCGACCGTGATTACTTCATTATGGCTGAAGTACAGTATTTCTTATGAATAAAAGTTACCATAATATCACCAATTACACGTATTTTCATGTATATTTTTGTAAAATTCTTTCTATACAACGAAATATACACGTTGACACCTGTCAGTTTACTCCGGCTAATTAAAAATCCTACTTTACACCCACAGCATTGTACACCCTTTTTCGAAGTCTGTTAACAGTTAACGCACCAGAACAACTCAACAGATGCAAAAACCAACTTTCCTATGCTAATAAAACGTTATTGGTCGTTAAAATTCAAAAGCTACAATTGGATATCAATTTGGAACGGCCTCAAACAATTGGTTGGTACATGAAGTATTAACGGGTTGGATATTGTAATGGCCAAGGGGAGGTACGAAAGGGTTGGAGCAATTGCGAATATATTAATTTTCATTATAAAGTACTAGCTTTTACAGACGCTTTAATCCAAGTACCACTACGAGTCGAATTAAATATGTATACCCTTACGTAACATATAACCTCAACAAACAAATGAAATAAGTGAGTAAAAACCTTTTGTATGTGTTTCAAATTTCATATTTCTTCAAAGTTTTAAGCCGTCCATCCTTTGTCAAAAGTTAATTATTGATTGATATATTTATTTAAGGCATACGGAAGACCGAGTAAGTAAGTAAGTAGTAGTAAGTTCATCTACCGGTGTCAAAAGATTGCGAGAGCTTTATCTACAAGGGTAGATATAGCTCTCACGAGCTTTCGACACCGGTTCATAGACCATTACGGCCGTTGTAACAACCGACTCATGAGACAACCTTACCCGTCCTCTCCTCCTCGTATTCTGTAATTTTATAATGTTTTTTCTCAGTATAAGCATGCTAATTAAAAACAAATAATTAGTTCAGATAGACTATGTCGATTTTTCGCATATTTACCAAATAATTCGTTTAATTTTTACCGATTTGTTGTATTTTCATTTTAAAATATTTAAGTAATTATCTTAGAAACTAATTCGCATACTGAAGTGAGAATACGGTTTTAACATTCCTTTTTCATGCCTGTTAAATTTCCTTTCAACACAGTCGTAAAGAAATCCATTAAAAATGTATCAAAGATATTAACGCCTCTTCCACACCCCAACCCCGCACCCAATTCGAGTCCTATCAATTATTAAAGCTAATGCATACCAGCGTTTTGGCAACCCTGCTTCAGGTGCGCTGGCCGCCCAGCAGCAAAAGGTAACTACCGGACTGCATACCGGTAATATTCTCATACAAATTAACCGGTATTTAATTGGGGTATCTCGCTTATTAAAGCGGGCGAGCCCCGGATTTTCCTTATCTCGTCGATGAAAGTTCTTTTGAAATAAAGATATCTATTAAAATAGCACCTCCACTCGCCCTAGCTCCGCACCCAATTCGAGGCCTATCAATTATTAAAGCTAATGCATACCAGCGTTTTGGCAACCCTGCTTCAGGTGCGCTGGCCGCCCAGCAGTAAAAGGTAACTACCGGACTGCATACCGGTAATATTCTCATACAAATTAACCGGTATTTAATTGGGGTATCTCGCTTATTAAAGCGGGCGAGCCCCGGATTTTCCTTATCTCGTCGATGAAAGTTCTTTTGAAATAAAGATATCTATTAAAATAGCACCTCCACTCGCCCTAGCTCCGCACCCAATTCGAGGCCTATCAATTATTAAAGCTAATGCATACCAGCGTTTTCGCAACCCTGAGGCCAGCCACAACAACACGTGACTAGCGGTGCGGTGAGCAAATATTCTCTTAATTGACGACACGTTTGGCTCAGTGGGTTGTACAACGGCATACGAAACTAGCGGTCCCGGGTTCGAATCCCGGCTAGGGCAAGTGTTTGTGTGTTGAGAACGAATGTATGTTCCTCGATCTTGGACGTTTTCTATGTATTTAAGTATTATAATTTATCTATATATTATGTATATCAACGCATAGTACCCATAGTACAAGCTTCGCTTAGACTCGCGTCGAATAAAGTTCTTTTGAAATAAAGATATCGATTAATATAGCACCTCAACTCGCCGTAGCTCCGCACCCAATTCGAGGCCTATCAATTATTAAACGTAACGGATACGAGCGTTTTGGCAACCCTGCTGGATGCAGGAATTGTGTGGATACGACTTTACTAACCAACTATTTACTTTTTACAAGCTTTTTTGTTTTTTTTTTGTTAATTTAACTTGCCGGGTCAAATCTTAAAAGTTAATAATAAATAATAAAAAAATATCAGGGACAATCTTACACAAATCGACCTAGTCCCAAACTAAGCAAAGCTTGTACTGAATATGGATACTAGGCGACGACATACATAATATTTAGATAAATTATAATACTTAAATGCATAGAAAACATCTAAGATCCAAGAACAAACATTCTAGCTCATCACTTGCCCTGGCCGAGATTCGAACCCGGGACCGCCAGCTTCGTAGGCCATTGTGCAACCCACTCAGCCAAACATGTCGCCGTAAAATTTTACCCATTCCCGGTTTCCGACTGAGCTGACATACTTACGTAAGTTCCGTGACAATTCGATATTATGATGCCATCAAGCTGATCGGCTGGAGCAGGAAGGTGGTCATAGGAACTCTGTAATAAAATAACAGAATCCTACCGAGTTAGGGTTCTTTAGAATCGTCTCGATGAGTAGTTGATGGATGTTCAAAGAAAAGTACTTACAGTACAGTAGTCGACAATAAAACTGACGTTTTCGAAGGAAACTTTTAATTATGTGCATCAGAAGGATGAATATTATCACGACAAAAACAAAACAATACAGGGCTAAATTAAATGCGACCTACTAGTAAAAAAGCATTTTTTTTTTTTTTTTTTATTTATTAAGAAACAAACAGTCATACAAAAACAAATTATAAAAATTTTATTTTAAAACAAATATCTATTAAGAATATGTGTTCGGTAATTGTGTCAATTATAGTTGGAACAGTTATAGTTTCGTCATGTCCATCCGTCCGTATGTAACAGGCATTTTACTCAAAAACTACAAGATGTATATTGATGAAATTTGGAGTATAGGTGTTTTTCAGCCTCTACTTAGTTTAGTACTTAAATAACAAATCTAGGGGGGGGCACTCCATTCATGTAACAGAAGCTGAAAACATTGTTTTCAGCAAACATCAACGTGTAGCACATAGGTACTCGTATTGCGACAGGTCTATAGACACTGTAAAATAAAAAATAAAAGTAAAAAAGGTTTATGGTTTCTAAAAAAAATTTTTGGTGAAGTGCATATTTTCAGAAATAATTGTTCCGAAAGTTGCAGATATTGTGTCCGCTTTTCCCCTATTTGTCTTTTAAAACTTAAGTCCAAAAATAAAAATCAATGTTAATACAAAACTTTTTAACGAAAATTATTCCAATATAATTTTCGATTATATCGTTTTTGAGTTATCGTCGAAAAACTGCGCTTCATAGATATTATCATTGTCTAGCTACTGTCAACATTTTCAATAATCGAAAACTTCATGGTTGCGCAATGTCAGAATTAACTTCTTATCTTGTTTTCAGTTTATATCTAACTAAACATGAAATGTCAATGTCAAAATGCACAGATAATCACTCCAGTAAGTAGGACAACCAAACATACAGATTATGTCTATGTGCATATTATGCTTAACGCTTGCTAGGAATTCCAAACCGTGAGTCATTGTTTATGAGCTATGCGGTGCTGACAGACATGCAATGGTTGATTAATATTATGTGCAGTTAGATTAAAAGCTATTCAGTTTTACAATATTCCAATGTAAGTAGGTATAATAGGGTAGTTTCTTGGGTGAAAAAAATATTATTCTAATTAATCCGTCGCTTATATTATCAAAAAATATTGGACACGTATTTTTTCTTTTGCCTAACAAAAAAAGACAAAGATAAAGCGCGTCCAAGTTTGGGAGTGGGGGCGCATGCGACCGTTTTTGGCACGGCGTGATGTCGCGGGGAACTGTAACGGGGTATATCTTCATCATTTTTTGTTTAATTGACAAAATAAATAATACGTGTCCAATATTTTCTGATAATGCAGCTAATATCAAATCAAATCAAATCAAATCAAAATATTCTTTATTCAAGTAGGCCTAGTTACAAGCACTTTCGAAATGTCAGTTACATGAGAGTAAATGTTTGCTGGGAGAAATACAATATGATCCAACATTTGCTGCAACGATTAGGGAAACCCAGAAAAACCTAATCAGATCATTTAACTTAAGTGTAATATTATTGATAAAATCATCATTTTTAAAATTAAAATAAACGCGTTAGTTAAGCTATGAATGTTGATGAAGTGGGATTGTGGACGAAATAGGAATGTTGACTACGTGGGAATATAGACAAAGTGGGAAAAGGACGAAATGGGAATATGGATGAAATGGGAATGTTGACAAAGTGGGATTGTGGACGAAGTAGGAATGTGAACGAAATGGGAATGTGGACGAAATGCTATCCAGTAATTCTGAATCTTATTCCGTATTTCCAAATACTACCAGGTCATAAAGCCAAAAGTTAAAAACAGATGGTGCTTGCAACTTCGTTCGCGGAGGAGAAAATATCATAACCCCTGTTCTTTTCGTCGGCGTAGTCGGGTAAAAAGTATCCTATAACCATCTGTGGATACTAAGCTATCCGTGTACCAAAAATAGTTTAGCTGTAACCAAATCCATATTTGCGATTCTGATGTCAGTTGAGTGAATCGATGAAAATCGGTTGTTTGAACCATTAAAAAGTTATCTCGTATTGATTTTATTCAAGATACATATTTTTATTGAAAATTATTATTGATTCTGACTTTTAACCAATTGAGCGCCACAGTCAGCGTCATCGAAAATTCGTGCTACTGACGCCAGTGTCGAAATATCTCGACCAAATTTATGGTCCAAAAACTCCGCATATAGCTAATATCAATACCTCTCCTTCTGCAATTACTATAACATTTTGAAAGGTTCATTTTATTACTCTGATATAGCGATTTACAGTCCTCTTGTTTTAATGGCCCTTGATATGGATTAGCACGAAATTGTAAACATTTTGAAATATGTAGAAAGTAAAAACTATAAAAAATTTGAAGTGTACCAAGAGAAGCTAAATAAAAGGTTACAAAGAGAATAAAAATCCACAATATTCTGGAGTGGCGCCGCTGGCGGCGTTAAACTTTAATATTTAATTACTTGTTCGCGTGCCGAATGCGATAAATACTCGGTCCTCATACTAGGTATAAATACTAGTTATATTATTTTATACTATCTCATAATAGGTAAAAATATGGGATTCAAAATACTACATTTAGGACCGGCGCGTTATTCAAACGCGATGTCTCGGTGCGTTTTGAGAACGCGCGTCTACAGCGCGTTTTTGATTTCTTAGAGCAACATACTGACTCACGATATCGCGATGTTTTTTTATACCAGGAACAATCTTACGCAAATCGACCTAGTCCCAAGCTGAGCAAAGCTTGTATTATATATATAATATATAGATAAATTATAATACTTAAATACATAGGAAAAATCCAAGACCCAGGAACAAATATTCGTACTCATCACAGAAACACATGCCCTGGCCGGGATTCGAACTCGGAACCGCCAGCTTCGTAGGCCGTTGTGCAACCAACTGACCCAAACACGTGTCGTCAATTCTATCGATACAAGGGGCGTTGACGGCGCGTTTAGGTGCGTCCATATTTGTATCATTTGCCCGATGCCACGATCACGCATTTGGACGTTGCGCCGATCCGATCGCTCGAAATCCATGTTGCTATGCGCATCACACTTAGATCGGACAAGCGCGGCGTGATCGCCGTGCCGACAGTGAGCGTCCAAGCAGCGCGATACGCAGTCATACGGTCATGCCACGCCACGGTGATCGGATACGAGCAAATGATTCAAGTGTGGATGCACCTTTTAATAAACGCGGTGTATAAAGGCCTTTATGAACTTAGAAAACAGTGATTCTTACTAAATAGTTAGGGAACCATATTTAGTAATTTAGTATTAGGCGCAAACGCTCGAGTACTTTCTCGTTCTAGATATCTAGATCAAAGTATAGACAAACATGTAGTCTACATGGTGAGATGTTAATCTCTTCGCATTTGGATAAAAAAGTAAAATTAAATCATTAATATGATTAGTAACAAATTGAATACAAATTAAATTAATATTACCAGTAAACTTATTACTTAGTTACTAAAAGACGCCCGCAACTTCGTTCGCGGAGCAGAAAAAAGTCACAACCGCTCTTTCTGACTGCCTAGTCGGATAAGAAATATCCCATAACCTTAAGGTGCGTCCACATTTGTATCATTTGCCCGTATCAGATCATCGTCGCGTAGCATGATCGCGTGTCACGATCACGCGTTTGGACGTTCCGCCGATCCGATCACTCGAAATCCATTTGCTACGCGTATCACACACTTGTATCGGAAGAGTGCGGCATTATCGGCGCGCCTACAGTAAGCGTCCAAGCAGCGCGATACGCAGTCATGCTACGGCACGGTGATCGGATACGAGCAAACGATACAAGTGTGGACGCACATTTATATGGATACCCAGCTACTCGTGTTCCAAGAATAGTTGAAATCCGTTTTGGCGTGATGAAGCTACAACGACATGTATATATAAACATACAAGAAATCCGATTTTTTATGGCTTCAGTGAAATAGTCCGCTATAATCTTTTTTTAAGTAACTTCAATGTACAGACATTTAATTTTTACAATCTTATAATAGTATAGATGAAACCTAAATTAATTCATGTTATAACAAAAAGCTCGTGTTTACTATTACTTCCATTATTTTTTTCTTTCCTGGAGGCAGTTAGGTATTTGATACGTGCGTATTTTAATTCAAAATCAGAAAGTTCCTACTTTGATGTTAATACTTGCAAGTATTTTTCACACCTAGTATTTTTACGCATCGCACTACTTTACGTGCTATTAATTTCATTATGAAGCTTTGGAATATTCAACCTTATCGTTTATTAATAGGTAAGAAATTGCGATACGATGATATTTGTCGAAATTTCCAAGGAGCGATTATTAATGAATTAGCGATTCATGAATCGATACCTACCACGATCTTACTGACTATTGCGTTGTTTTATTTAGTAATTTGACTTAGCGAAGTTTAAACAGGGTGTCTCACGGTTATGTGACATGAAGGAAAACCTACTAGGATATTGTGCCAAATAAAGACTAAGGCGTGTTGGGGTAAGACGGAAGTATGGGAACACCTAAAACTTTACCGAGAATGCTCTTAAAGGCGTTGTTTAAATAAAGTGAACCTGTCGAATTTCCCCCGACTATATTTTTAGTAAGTAATACTGTCCTGCAATCTGCATACTCAGGACAACGTCCTCGAAGCAGAAAAAACACAACCCTCTTTTAGCGACAGCGTACTCGGGTAAAAAGTTCAAAAACCATCCTTGCATGTCCACTACATCACATCTCAACGCGGTTAACCGATTTGTATGAAAAAACTGTTGATTTTACCCAGACTATAAATAACCAATTGCATTCCCTACTAGCTGGATATTCAAGGAATGTTGTAGGATACTTTTAACTCGACTGAGCTGCAGCAAAAAAGAGGTTTTGACTGTTCTCCGCTTGTTTTTTGTTCAGAAATATTAAATAAATAAATATTGCGAGATTTTTTTACACAGGTCGAACTAGTCCTGCCTGGTAAGCTCAATGAGGCTTGAGTTATGAGTACTAGACGAATATATATTTAATAGGTATATTTACTTCTATGGATAGAAAATATCCAAGACTCAGGAACAAATATTTATGCTCATCACACAAATATTTGCTTTGCAGCAAAGTTACTCCCACTGAGCTAAACCGGTCGTCCTTAAATATTATTCCTTCTCTAAATCTTAAATTTCATATTTTATTTCTGAAACGTCTCTAATAACACTGTATTTTTAATAACAGATGTTGTTCCTAACAAAAAACTTTAAATGTTTAACCTGGTTAATAACCTGGGTACTGTCAGATACATAAACGCGGCCATTTTGATTTATCTACTATCTGTAATGCTTTACATGTCGTAATGTGAATAACATTGTGATTAATAATGACTTAAGTTTTACCGGGGTAATGGCGTACCTACCTTTATGAGACAAATGCGTCATTGGATGATATCATAGAAACACAACATTAAAACCAGCGCTCTTTTTTATATTAATAGTGTCGTATAGTAGGCAGGAGGATGTAGTTTTAATAAAGTGTTCGGATTTTATGTAATCCTTAAAAGACGCATTTATCCCAAAGACGCAATTACCCTGAACGAAAACGAGAGAAATGTTATAAGGCTCTGTTGACATTCGATCTTAGCCAAAAGCACAGTAGCAACTAAATAATTGATTTAACAACAAAATAAACATGTGTAGCCCATTATGTACCTAATATTGAGTATCTTCAAATTCCATATTTAGATGAAAACAAAAAAGAGAATTATAAGCAAACGCCAGCTATAGTGTGTAACATACGAAGAATCTACAGCAAAATTGCCTTTTCAAAAAGTTTGTACATCAAACTTTTTTTTTTTTCTATTCGGTTACGTATAGTCTTCATAATTATTGGCTAATGTTTTGTTGATAACTTTCATAGTTAAGAAAATATATACTAGATAGTCTCAATTATTAAATTCTAGCTTTTGCTCGCGACTTCGTCCACGTAAAAATCCATTTTATAGCCTATCTAAGGTCAGTTGGCGTGAGAGAAACGTTGTAAATCTGATACTGAAAACTGACATATGTGTCAATGGAAATAGAGTTGGGCCAATTGCATGGATTCTGGGTCCCTACGATATAAATTATATTTCCCTTACCCCACCTGACCTTATGTGTTATTATGATGTGTAATCAACATTACTGGAAAGTTCCAATGAGATCCGTTCAGTAGTTCTTATTAATTTTAATTGAATTAAGAGGGACGTACATAGGCACGAAGTTTCAAAGTTTATAATACTATTAGGATAATCTATTATTATACTTTATCATTTCAAAAATTTCTAACAAAATTTGAAAATTAATGGCGTTTGTCAACGGATCTATAATCTAAACAAAATGCTCAAACTATTTTAGTAATGCTCATTTATGGAAATTCTAAATTCCGACCTATGAATCCTCGGGATTGTGTGTGTTTCTTCTAAACACATTATCATCTTAATAATCTTTCTTCGAAAGTGAAGATCTCCATCAGCTTTGATTTGACTCGCTAACGTTTTCCCATAATTTGCAGAGACCTCAGCCGTAACGAGCTGACCGCGATCAGCCGACGAACCTTCCGAGGACTGTCTGCCCTGAAGAGTCTCCACCTAGATGGAAACCAGCTCAAATGCATCGACGAAAAGGCACTAGAAAACCTGAAAAGCTTGGAAGTACTGTAAGTGCTAAAATGGTTAATTCAATTTCTAATAATTTATTGCAGAATAAAAACGAACTACTTTTGCACATCAACCTAAAATGAGTTCTGGCCTCCAACAGAAGAGCAGGCCATCTTTAAATCCCAGCTCACGCAGATCCGCCTCAATCATATCCTTCCAGCGATACTTGGGGCGACCAATAGGCCGTCGCCCCACTGGTCGACCCAAGTATGCTCTCTTGTCTTTTCCATCGTCCCCCATTCTGTCGACGTGGCCAATTCGGCGAAGACGATGTGCTTTGGTTTCACCAATGATGTTAGGTTCCGCCACTAGTTCCGCGATCTCCTTGTTCTTGCGGACCGGGATCCTTCTGAACACCTTTCTTTCGGAAACAACTTTTATTTCGGAGAATAACGTTCCATAATTCGTTAGTAACAAAGAAGCACCCTATGTTAGTAGTACATTCAATTTCAATCGAACATGCATTACAACAGCTCAGGCGCGCCGTCACCGTTTGCTGGAGGCTGTTCGCGCTGCCGCGCAGGCGCATCAGCAGGGATGCGACTCGCTTGCGCAAAATATCCCCGATGCACTACAATGGCACGGCAACCCTAACAATATCCTATAGTAGATTGTTTGACAAGGGGCTAAAATAAGCCACTATGACACGAAGTGATTATTCGGACGGGTTCACGAAGTGAGCGGGGACAAATATGTCTCAGTATCATAATGGCTTTTAGCCACGTGTTAAACACTGCTTTTCACTTCGACTACGAGAAAATAAAAAAGACTTAACAGTAAATTTGTATATTTCATCAAAAATTAAAAGTACAATTTGAGCAATTCGACCAGAAATTTTGGCCAATCTGATCAGGTTAGTTTGTTTGTTTTTAATTATTCGTAAGTAGTATGTAGCTGGCCGCAAGTTTTTTTTTCAGTTTCATAGAAATTTGTATGGGATTATATGGCTTTCTTTTAAACGCTAGGGGCTAGATGTACTATTTTATTCTCGCTTCGCGAAGCTAATATAACATACTTTTTGAGCAGGAGAAGTGAAAAATCCATTATTATATTACAAGCTTTTATTATATGTACTTGCCATGTAACTATATTTGTTCGGGTGGAATTTTGCTAGTTAAATTTGACCTACTTCCCGGTTTCCGATTAAGCTAAAATTTGGCATACTTATGTAAGTTTGGTGACAATACAATACTGTCATATCATTGAGCTGATCTGATGATGGAGCAGGAAGATGGTCATAGGAACTGTGTAATAGAATAATTCAATCCTACCGAGTTTGGACTCCTTAGAATCGTCTCGGTGAGTAGTTGATTGATGTTCAAAGAAAAGTATAGTCGGCAATAGATGATAGATGATAAATGGTCTCAAAAATGAAAAATTTGACAGAAACTTATTGGACGCTAAAAGCCTTTTACTTATAGTTGATCCATAGGCTGCAGGTGTAAAATGATTGGCAGTACGCCTTAAGAAGCTTAAACTTTTATGACAAGATACAAAGTTGACAAAATAGGAATATGGACTTAGTAAACCTACACGAGTAAAGCGACTTATATGATGGTTTTATTTCTTTCTTTTCAAGAACTATACCCATGAGAATATATTCTAACGAACATACGAGTAGATATGCGACGTGGTTCAAACGATGAAATCTTAATTTATTTAAGTACTTTAGAGATAAGATGTCTCCCATTTTGTGTCTATTTTAGGCACCGGTACTTCAAGTAGATGATCTTAAGAAGCTTCAGATAGCCCAAGCGTTCGTTTATATCAAATTTTAGATTTAAAAACCGGCCAAGTGCGAGTTGGACTCGCGCACCGAGGGTTCCGTACAAATTTTCACTAACCCTAACTTTATTACCCGGTACCGGTTGAGTTAAGTTTGCACCTGATATCTATAGCATTGCATACAAATGACGTTGAAACTTAACGCAACCGGGTTGTTCAAATAGGTTTTTTGCAAATTAAAAAAAACATTAGCTAGTTAGAGACATGGCTATAATTTTCGTGTAATATTTATGTTTATTAATACAATTTGTGAAAATTTAAAATAAATCGATTGGTAAACTTCAGAGATAAAGGGGGAATGGTGTTTTTACCCTCCCCTCCACCCTCATAATCTCGTCGTTTTGTCAGGAAATAAAAATATTAGCGTTAGTAGTTTTTGAGATATGGTGCTCTAATAGTCGGACAGACAGACAGACAGAGTCGCACCATAAAATCCTTTTGTACCTTTTTGGTACGGAACCCTAAAAAGATTTGAATCACACGCATGCAAAAATAAAACTCTGTTTGAAGCACAAAAATTTAAGACGTAGACAAATTATCAGTGGACCCATAAAAAAATATCGTCACGTAGAAAAAGGTTTACAATTCTAAACGGCTGAACCTATTTTTTTAAACCATAGCTATAAACATACTCGATAATATGATACAAAATAAAACTATGATATGATATGATATGATTTTTATTCAGAAACAATACAGAGATTGTGTTTGAAATACAATAAAATGAACTTACAATAAATAAAATGTGACAAAGTTAGCTTAATCGCTATATATAGACTATTTAATTAGTACTCAACTACACATCACAAACTTAATAATACTAGTTATTTTTGATGAAGATTTCCTCAATACTGTAGAAACACCCTCTCGATAAAAATATCTTTAATTTTCTACTAAACAACTTATGACTAGTAATAACTTTTAATTCGGTGGGAAGTTTGCTAAATAAATTTACAGCTTGATATTTAGCAGAGTGCTGAGCGACTTTGAGTTTCGGGAAAAAGCTTTGCTTGACATTATTTGTTCGCGTTTGTAGAAGCAATTTTTGTTCATCAAGTGACTCGTGCTTTGACAGCGTTGTAACAAAATCAGTAAGCAACACAAGGTAGAGTAGTACAAGCAACTAAAACCTAATCGGTCCATCCGTTTATGAGCTACGGTGCCACAGACACACGTTTCTAACTTATAACACCCTTCTTTTCAACAGCCATATAAAAATGGCCTTCATCTATGAGGTTAAAAATATCATTCATCATTGATTATGCCGACAAAGTTTTTTTTAATAGAGCGAAAATGCTTTACGCGTACTAATACCCTCCACCAATTTCTATTAAGTTTGGTATCCAAGTTTTTCTTTTATTGAGGGTAATTCGTGTTGAATGAAAAAAAATTGAAGAAAGAAAGGTACTCATATCTATCTCTCAGCTGTAAGTCACATCTTCATTACACGCGAATTTATACAAATACTTCAAAAGATAACAAAAAATTTCGCCTTCCCATACAAACGGAGTTTCGTTCTTATTTTAAAACTACGAGTTGGATTGTAATGAAACTTTGCATATACAATGTCATGAGGTATATCTAGGCCTGTAATTAGTTTATACGGCTCCAGTTTATAAAACAAACGAAATACAGCAAAAACAAATTTTGTATGATAAACTTAAATTTGCTGTAGTTTTTTAACTATGGTATCTAAAGCTACATATACTAATTACAGGCCTGCATATACCTTAACTTATTCTAAGTACAAAGTTTCAGAGCAAACTAGCCAGTCGTTTTAAAATGAGAGCGTACTACGTTTGTATGGAGAACCGAGCTTACCGGGGACTCTTAAAGTCTGTCTGGTTACTCGGCTCCACGGTGATCACACAGCAACAGGCCTGTGGTTATAGAAAACTCTATGAGAAATAAATACCCTTGATTTTTTTTTCAGAACTTTAAATAACAACAACCTAACCTACTTGTCGCTGGAGCCGGCTGCGGTCGCGCGACTGCACACGCTGCGACTGACGGACAACCCGGTCGTGTGTGACTGTCGAGTCGCGCGACTGAATAGTGCCGTAAAAAGCACTGGCATCTTGGGAGTTGGAGCTAGGTATGCATTATAATACATTATGATACGAGCAGGGGCGTGTTTACCCTAGGGCCATCCAGGCCATGGCCCGGGGCGCCAATCCACCAGGGGCGGCAGCTGCTGTAGGTTTTCGTTTTTGGCATTTTCGCTACGGAACCCTGAAAAGAGACCTGAAAAAACCATTTCCATACACGGAAATTGCGTTACGCATCTTTGTGTTCCGCAGTAAGATCTTTTTTGGTTCTTTAAAAAGTGATTTATCTTCGCTCACGGATTTGAGAAGAACGTTTAATAAGTTTAGCGATTCTCAAAACAACTAAGTAACACAATCATCATTAATTCTTTCACATCAAGACTTTTTAATAAATATGTACTTACACCACAAATTTAGACGTAATTGGTATATAAAAAAAAACTATTTAAATCGTTTTATTCCTTGAATTTTGTGGCGGCGAAACCTATTCCCCCAGGGCGCTACATTTTAAAATACACCCCTGGATACGAGTGTGGTACGTTGGTAATTACACTCGAGGCTATATCTTGTATAAAGCCGAGAGTGTAATGACCAATGCACACGGGTTTCATACGGCGTTTTTCAACACACTTGCGAGGAAAAAAGCAAAAAAACAATCGTACCTTACTTAAAATTTCATCTAGGTTATACTGACACAGCATAACGGGGCTTAATCGCGTATAAATATGATTTATTGAATTACCTTTCGTTGGTAAGTCTTCGACGTTTCGGACGTCGCGTTACTTCCATGGTCTCGAAGGAAACTATCTTCCTGGTTTAAGCCCCGTTCTGTTGTGTTGTGATAATGAGTGAAGATCGTGTAAGTTTAAATCAATGTTAGGTTATACTGCCTAACTAATCCTGTAGTCATATGTTTTACATTAATCCGTCATCAGTACCTCTTTACCATGAACAAGGTTGGTCTAAGGTAAAGTAAAGTTGGTTTTGAATATACCTTATCAATACTTTATTTCAACAGAACAGAGAGATACAAAACAAACAGCCCCTCTGAGGTGCGTCCAGACTTGTATCATTTGCTCGTATCCGATCATCGTCCCGTGGCATGACTGCGTATCGCGTTGCGTGGACGCTCACTGTCGGCATTCCGTATCATTTGCGCCGCCGCGTCAAGAAACGCGTCCACACTGAGCCGTAGCGTATCACCGTATCCGATCACCGCGCCGATCATTTTACATGCTGCAGTTTGGACGCTAGCCGTATCGTTTCACCGCTCCGATCATTTTGGCATTTCGCCGATGATCATTTTTCGCGTGATCGTTCTTCTGTAGTAGCGTTGTGTTCCGTGTAAAACTGTTGCACTCTGCAATCGCACATCAAATTGGTTAACACCCGTGCAGAAACTTGAAGATCATTATCACGACAGCTGATAAGCCGCGAGCGCCGAGCACCAGCGTGGACAGCAGCGCCAATGCGTCGGCGGCACCGCGCGCGTAGCAACTAAAAATGGCAGTACTTTGGAAATTCGCCGTAACACACCTGCGCCAGCGACTCAAGCCACGCCTCTCGGCCATTTCTTCCACGCGTAGCTGCAATGGACGAGACAGAAGATAATCGGGCAAAAACTGACTCGAGATGGATCGCGGCGTATCATAACCGCGTAGCATGATCGCGTGTCATGATCGCTAGTGTGGACGTCGCACCGTCGCGATCATGGCGCGCTCGTCCGATCGGAGTATTTGATACGCGTAGCAATATGGATTTCGAGCGATCTGATCGGCGCAACGTCCAAATGCGTGATCGTGACACGCGATCATGCCACGCGACGATGATCTGATACGGGCAAATGATACTAATGTGGCCGCACCTTTAGGCAAACTACGAAAACATTTCGTTAGCGTGTTTCAGGATTCGGCTCTAAGGGGTCAGCGCCATCTAGCGTCAAATCTTATAACTAACATCGCTTAGACATACCGCCCACCAAGGACAGACTGTCCTTTATAAGCGCCGCCCACCCTGTCATATGATGAACAACTCGCTCCTGAAAGATCTCTCAAAATGAGTGGGTTAGGTAAATTGTCTGTCCTTAATGAGGCTTACATATTTAATATCTATTTCCTTAAAATTGTTTCACTATAGTTTAAGCAATTAAAATTATTTTTAACTTAAGGTTAAATGTAAGCACCTTTACTTTATTCGCTTATGGGCATTACCTCTTTACGTTCCTACCTACATAATGATTATATTTTAAATATCATTGCTTGAAACTATTTAAACAATATTGTATTTTTTTAAATAATCATACCTCAATATGCAATATTTGTAAATATTAAATATGTCAAATTAAATCAAAATTGCACGAGCGTTGAGGCAAAGGGTAATTGGGCAATCAGCCAAACATTAATAATATAATAAACTGAATAATTATATCAATTTAATACCATCAAAATGTTATTTTGTTTAGAAAACTTTATAATTTATTGAAATTAATTGCTTTTTACAAGTACCAGTTTAAATTTATTAAAATAATGTTTCTTATACATAAAACCTATTTCATTAAGTTTAAAAAAAACTGTAATGAAAAGGCACTAGTGCGATTATGTAATGTAAAAAATACTCGTGTGTAATGGACTGGATTACAGCCATAAAAACGGTGTAATAAGAGCCACTTTACGAGCAAGTGTGTTGAAAAAATCTTTATGTATGCCAAGAAGGTACAGTCAGCATCAAATAGTGTATAGTCTCCAAAGTGCGAAATATATCGTCACACATCTTTATGCCTTTAGTAATAAATATGTGTTGCGATATATTTGGCGTTTTGAATGCTGACTGTACCACAACTTCGTCAGCGCAGGATAAAACAATCATTGCCTATTTTTCTTCAGCGTAATCGAGTAATAAGTATCCTATAACCATCTGTGGATACCCAACTACCCGTGTATCAAAAATAGTTGAAATCGCGTAGTTTTGGCGTGATTAAGCCATAACGACACAGACAATACAAAAAAATCCTAAACATATTTTTACATTCAATCACCCACAGATACGGACGTATCACTTATTTTTTAATATCTTCAATGTACAGACATTTCATTTTTATAACTTTATAATAGTAAAGAAGTGATAATTGCGGAAACAGAAGAGACTATAATGGATCAGTGTCTAGCACATTCGGAATGCCCTTAAGCCTAGATTTTTTTTCCTGAAATGGCGTTAACTTCTTGACGATTTTAGCAAGAGGTATATCGCGAATGTCGACGAGAGAAGAATGTTCGGTATTAAAATTTTGATTTTAATGAGAGGATAAGCCTAAATTAGCTGTCTAGTACGCAAACTGACGTATATGACCATTCGTTGCAGATGCCAAGCCCCCGCCGCACTGAGGGGGGCGCTTCTGACGGACTTGGAGGCCCACGAGCTAATATGCAGCGGTAAGTTTCATTTTCATCAATATTTTGTCACCATAGATATGTGAGGGATCTATATCGGAATCCCTAACATCGTTTATACTAATGTATCGTTTGTCCTCACGTATTTTTTTATGAAACTGTAAACTTTTCAGGATTGTTATAAAACAAACCTAACCCAACCTTTATACGATGATTTTTTAAAAACCTGTAGAATTTACGGCTTCTGAAAAAATTACGTTAGGACAAACGATACATTAGGACAAACGACATCAGGGATTCCGAAGGAGACCCATATTTTGGTCATTATCAAATTTAGCGCAGACCACCCTGTTACTTTTTATATGAAGCTATAACTCTGTTACCTTGCATACAATTTCATGTTAGCTATGGTTTATTGCTGACTGTAAATTATCAATTAAGATGTTGACTGTACTGAAATAAATATAAAATTTGATGCGAAAAAAATATATATTCGATACCTTGCGTGTAGTTTGTTTTATGAGCCTTTAAAGTTGGGTGAAGAAGTCCCTTCTTAAAATATGAAAATATTAATAACTAATAATACTATTGATTTTTGTTATGAAACCGTTTTATTAAACGCAAGTTTTAACATAGCTGCAGATTAAAATTTTTAATTTCCCCATACAAGGTAGGAACGTGT
Organism: Hedya salicella; assembly: GCA_905404275.2. Taxonomy (NCBI): domain Eukaryota; kingdom Metazoa; phylum Arthropoda; class Insecta; order Lepidoptera; family Tortricidae; genus Hedya; species Hedya salicella. Next base: position 47,655,667 of record FR990097.1, on the reverse strand, counting down.
GACGACATAAGTTCTTAGGCTTTGGTATGGAGCGTTTTTTGGGAACGTCCGAAACGTGATTTAAATAGTTGTATCTTGTAAAATGTAAGCTTATAGTACAAAACATTTTTTTTAATTATTCAAAAGTATTAAGCATTCGGCTGCACGCGTGGCACGATAAATCAAACTTAAGAGCCCTTGGGCTTTTAAGGTTGATAATTGAATAAAACGATTTGACGTTTCATGAAAACAGTACAGACTTGTGATTGCATACGTCTGTCTCACAATTATTTCCACGCGACTGTCTTTTAACAAAATCAATATTCGTTCTTTCCTTTTTAGCATATACCGTATGTCTATTGCTTGTAGGTCCAACGACAGCTATCCCAGGCGAGTGCTCAGCGGAGCCCCGCTGCCCCCCTCCCTGCCGCTGCACCCCCGAGGGCACCGTTGATTGTCGCGAGAAGTTACTGTCAGAACTGCCTTCTACCATTCCGCACAGAGCTACCGAGATGTAAGTAACTAAGAGCTCGCTCTCTACGTGCCTTCCCCCCCCCCCCCCCCCCACACACACACACTTCCATTCCTCACCTCCCTGCCGCTGCACCTCCTCCGTGCTTCAGCCCCCTTTCGCTTCCTTCTCGTCCTCCATGCCTTCGCTCCCCTTCCTTGCTGTTGCACCCCATGGTGCCCACCATTGACTGACGGGAGAAGCTTTTGCCAGAATTGCCTTCCACCATCCCGCACAGAGCAACTCATAGCTGCCTCCTCCCCCTCTGTACCGCTGAACCCCCAAGGGTACCATCGAATGCGAGACGCTACTGTCAGAACTGCCTTTCACCATCCCGCACAGAACGCACAGAATCACTGAGATGTCAATAAGTAAATAAGTAAGAGTTGCCCCCCTGCCATTACCCTCTCCCTACCCCTCCCATGTCCCTTCCCCTGACTCCCCATTCCCCCCTCCCTGCCAGTGCACTGCGTGCATCCCTGAGGGCACCGTCGACTGCCGGGAAAAGTCTGCTACTCGTACCCCCCACATGCCTTACGTCTCTCACCAAGATGAAAGTAATTATAAGGTGCTGTCTCCCTGCCGCTATACCACCGCCGATGGCACCGTCGACAGTCAGAAGAACCTGTCTGAACTGCCTTTCACCTTCATAACTTAGAGCTTTTTAATGATAGGCCAATTCTTCCTTTGTAAAAGAAGTTGTTAACACCTCTAGAGGCCTTTATTTTAATGTGAATGTTCTTACCTTTAATATAAAGATGCCCTTTGTGTAACACAAGTGTTTGCATACAGTGGCATCCACTTTAAATTAAACAATCGTGGTTTTAGTCTACAATGAAGACAATTGCTTTAAGATACAATAGTAAACGCATATTAGACCGAATGAGTATAGTGGGAATCCTTTTTAAAGACCTCTAAAAAGGATTCCCACTATACTCATGGAGAAGATTGTAAAGAGCCAAAATTCGGTAGTATTTTTAAACAGACTTCCTATAAACACCTTTCAACCGCGGTTTCATCATCAGATCAGCAGAACTTACATAAGCACGCCAAATTTTAGCTCAATCGGAAACCGGTAAGTGAACATGCTAACACAGCAAGTTAAATAAAAAATGCTGAAACCTATTTATATCGTCTCCTCTCTTCCAGCCGCCTAGAGCAGAACGAGATAACTGAAGTCAACGCAGGCGCATTTGCGGCCGTGAAGCGCATCGCGCGCATCGACCTAAGCAACAATAAGATCACGAAACTAGCTGCTGATGCATTCACCGGCCTTACGCATCTTACTTCACTGTGAGTATTCCACTGTACACACTAACTAACTAACTACTTTGGCGTAACAACCCAAAATGAGTTTTGGTCTCCTACCCAAGAGCACGCCATCTTGCCCGATCCTAATTGCTTTTTATTTTTTCAGGGTTTTATATGGAAACAAAATCAAAGAGTTGCCTTCGGGAATTTTCCATGGACTATCGTCTTTACAATTGCTGTGAGTATTAAATTAACATCTTAACTTAGAAAATAGAAAGGTAAGGAGGTCAATCTCTGTATATCCAAGATGTCCGTCATCAGGGAATAATTAGTATTGGTGGCGCCACTGTTGCAATAGACGTTTAATGTCATATCACGACTGTAAAAAAAAACTATAATAATGCAAAAAAAATACACAATGATGCAAGAAAAATCATTTTGAACATGACAAAATATTTACATCAGAAGAAGAAAGGATTGTGTAGCATTTCGATAAAATGCTACACAATCCGCGGCCCGACACATGCCCGGAACCATGCAGACTGCAGTGTGGGCGAGTGAATTTACCTCTTTATTCAAGTAAAAAACTAATTTCAGCAATTTTCGCCCCATGCATAACTGCTGTATATCTCACCTCCAAAATCGGCGAAGCAATGCTCATTTAGTGTGGAAAATATCTGCCGGCGTCGCCGATTTTGTTGGTGCGATGCGTCGTCTACATGATCTACTATAGCCCAACCTGCAGCTATATTTAGTTTGGAGTCCAACCACTTGATGGCGCTTTAGTCGGCCCTAAAAAGTTATTCAAGTTGCCTATCTATTACCAGTATTTATGACCGGAACTGAGAAACAATGGCTAAATTCATTACATACGGTCTTGCTAGTCTAGCACCATTCTGGACGGATTTGGAACTATTATTTAATGAGATTGCTCCTATATTATATATTTCTATACTCTATGATTTATTCTATGAATTTGTTTTTTTTTAATCAAGCGTCAATTTAATGCATCTTTTTTTTCAGATTATTAAACTCGAACGAAATTACCTGCGTACGAAAAGACACCTTCAGAGATCTGCAGAATCTGAAACTATTGTGAGTTTAAATATTATTAATAAGTATATCTATGAGTATGTATCCATGTTACAGTAGATATTTGACGGCAGTTCAAATCAGCTTCTTTTTTCGAAATTACGGAACGCTCAGTTAGTGTAAAGTTCGAAGAAAAATACGGCCGTGTGACGTCACAGTCAAACAGCTTCCCCTTTACAGTTTTTGTAAAATGAAAAATACTTTAAAGTGCATTCATTGGTCATAGTTTCTTTTATTATCCGTATTTTATATAATTTATTTAGTGTTTAGTAAAAAAATATTTATTTTTATTACTGTCGAATACTACTATGTATGTACCACTTTTTTGACCGTTTATCACGATTAGGGTTTCCAACCTTTGCGTGCAGTTTTGCGGAACATTTGCATTCGAACTCCGGTACTTGCCTTTAAAAAGCGGGACCCACGCATTCAGCTTCACTTAACTTACCCAGCCGTCAAAGTACTGGAGGAAGATAGGAATTATCTATACTATTATAAAATTGTATAAATTAAATGTCTGTACATTGAAGATATTAAAAAAAACGATTGTATGGGAGTATTTGGAGGTCACTAAAGCGGAAAACATTTTTTTTGGATTCTTTGTATGTTTGTATGTGTCGTTGCGGCTTCATCGCGCAAAATCGGCTAAACGGATTTCAACTATTTTTGGAACACGGGCAGCTGGGTATGTCCAGATGGTTAATATGATTATAGGATACTTTTTACCCGACTACGCTCAAGAAAAAAAGAGGGGTTGTGACTTTTTCTCCTCCGTGAACGAAGTTGCGGGCGCCCTCTAGTAATTAATATGTATGTTAGTCTATAAGTTAATTATTAATCGACCTTGTTGCCTGAAATATACGATTTCATTCATTTCAATAAATCATATTTGTTTCAGATCGCTTTACGATAATAACATCAGATCTCTTCCCAACGGAACATTCGCAGCGCTGACCGGCATACAGACATTGTAAGTAAATCATAAATGTGAGCCTGTTTTACGCATCGAAAATTCAAGTATGGCTACATAACATCCACTCAATCTAAAGAAAGCGTTGTTTCACAAATCACACATTAGAATCATATTGACCATATCACAAAATTTAGATATTTTACTTTTAATCTCAAAAAATCCATTTCGATCAATCGAAAAACGAAACGTTTTACAAAATTTGCAATTTTCGTTAAGGACACTATAATTCTAAGGGTGGTGTAAAATATAAATAGAATGAATATAATTAAATAATAAACAGCTTAAGGTAATGAAAGAGGTATCCTTAAGTACCATTTGGGTACAGACTCCAAAAAACTAACCTCTAAGTTTCCTGACGTTAGATTTTCTTAGTAACCACCATTTATCATATTCCCCTAACATGCACATTGTAACTTGAATGATTGTACAGGCATTTAGGTCGCAACCCGTTTGCCTGCGACTGTTCTTTACGCTGGCTGGCTGCGTATCTGCGCAAGAATCCGAGTCTGGAAACTTCTGGAGCCAAATGTGATTCGCCAAAGAGAATGAGCAGAAAACGTATAGATGCGCTCAGAGAGGACAACTTTAAGTGCAAACGTAAGTTTTACCATCAATCTCAAGAGTCACTCAGCGAGCTATGGAAAGGGCTATGCTTGGGATCTCTCTAAGAAATCGAGTGAGAAATGAGGAAATTCGTAGACGAGCCTGGGTCCTCGACACAATAAACAGGGTAGGCAAACTGAAGTGGCAATGGGCAGGGCACATAGTTCGAAGAACCGATGGCCGTTGGGGCAGAAAGTTTTCGAGTGGAGCCCGCTTAACGGAAAACGCAGCGAGGGGAGACCACCCGCAAGGTGGGCGGATGACCTGGTTAGAGTTGCGGGGATTCGCTGGATGCGGGTTGCCTCTATCCGGCCCATGTGTAAGTCTATTGAGGAGGCCTGACGCGAGACGTCCTATGGCTGAAATGATTATGGTGATCAGATGAAATCTCAGTCATCAATCACAATCATAAATTGTCAATCTTCTACAATTGGATCATTGTCGGGTACAGTCTAGGGCAAAGATAAATATCCACACAAAGTTCCAAAATATGTATATTTTGGAACTTTGTGTGGTATTACTGCCATAATAAAAAGACCCGTATACATATTTTTGAAACTTTGTGGTGTATACATATTGGAGCTCTTGACTGTACCTACAATTTAACCCTCTTATCGCGTCTCCGCGCATGTCTGTTACCGCGAGAGACGTCTCAGTTAAATTGAGTATCGTAATTTGCCTTTAAGAGTCCCCGGCAAGCTCGGCCGAATTTCACCTTCCCATACAAACGGAATTTAGATCTCATTTTAAAACTACATCTTGGATTGTAACGAAACTTTGCATATATTATGACATGAGGTACATCTAGGCCTATAATTAGTTTATATGGCTCCAGTTAATAGAACAAACGAAATACAGCAAAAACAAGTTTTGTATGAAAAACTTATATTCACTGTATTTTTTTTTACTATGGTATCTAAAGCTACGTAAACTAATTACAGGCCTGCATATACCTTAACTTATTCTAAGTACAAAGTTTCAGAGCACACTAGCTAGTCGTTTTAAAATGAGAGCGTAACTACGTTTGTATGGAGAACCGAGCTTACCGGGGACTCCTAATTCCAGCTGGCGAAGAATCAGCGAACGTGTGCGGTGACGCCGCGGCGTGCCCGACGGCGTGCGCGTGCGAGTACGCTGCGCGCGCCGTCAGCGTGGCGTGCGCGCGCCAAGGCCTTACCGAAGTGCCCAGAGACCTGCCCCTGAATACCGACTCACTGTAAGTATTTATAATCGTAATCATAACTTTATTGATAATTGCTAATTGCAAGTCAATCTGATTTTAATAATAATTTCTTAATTTATAACATCATTATTATAAACAATGACCTGGCAAGGTTTCATAGAAAATCAGAGCATGCATAGAGCAAATAATAACGAGCTACATCAGCTGACCTCGGCTGGAAGGAGCTTGAGACTGCCCCAAAGGATAAAAACTTAGAGAAAGGGTTAAACGGGTTAAAACTACCTCATACATCCCCATAAGCATCTAGTTACAAGATGTCATGTCATCAGTCAATTCTGACATGTTCTGCACCATGCTAATGAAGTTTTTTAAGTCGATTGCAGACATATCACTTTCGAATGAATATTATAACACTTTGTAAATTGCAAGCAGGATTTGATCCTGTTTTCCCCATATTAACTTCTTTAACGCTCTGACTAAGCTATAGCAACTTTATGTACGTGGCTTGAAATTTTCGATCGCAATCTAATAATTAGCACTAATAGCGCCTGTATCTTTCTTATTTTTAAATGCTAAGCGCATTAACCTTACTCCAAGACATGCGTATCACGCTTCGTCTCTGTTCTATTGCTTCTCGACTCACTTTCGTTTCGACCAACTCTCATTGGAGTTCAGTCCCCGTCTGGAGAGATCTCTCCATTATTATAAGTCTGCCTACAAAATTATCTGATCCAACATTACTACTTCTATTCCAGATTGATGCCCGACAACAGTCTTGGCCAGATCAAGTCCGATGGTCTGTTCGGTCGGCTCCCTGACCTCGTTAAGTTGGACTTCCGGAACAACGGTAAGGCTTTTGCATCAACAAGTCAATTCTACTCGCACCGCTAGCTGGCACATAGCTAGCGGTGCGGATCAGTGGACGCTGTTGTATGAGTTTCTATACAAGGCATACCAAGATCCGATATGTGCTATGTGTCCGATGCGTGCGATGCCGGCCTGTGGACGCTTAGCTTACGTACGCGCGTACCATCGGTTGAGCACTGTTTCCAGCCTAAGATTATAATCAAATAGATTCACTAATGTCCCTTTTTTGTGCAGGTATAACAGTCATCGAAGACAATGCGTTCGACGGTGCTGCCAACATTCAGGAGTTGTTGTTGGACGGAAACCTGCTGCAGACTGTCACTGACAAGATGTTCTTCGGTTTACACAGCTTGGGCACACTGTGAGTATAACAGATATGGTGATATTGGTGATAGAGAATGTTACTAACATGATAAGAGTCTACTACCAATACTAACGTACGTAACGTTGTATTGATATCTGTATGTCTTCATAGCTGGAGTAGATTCTTTCATCATAACATGTTTGGATTATGATAAAAACTTTGATTTCTTTTACAGATCACTGACAGATAACAAGATTCGGTGCATCACTCCCGCGGCCTTCGATCACCTGACTATGCTTTCCACTCTGTGAGTGACGTTAACTTCATTTCATAAAATATTCATAAAAAGCGCCAACATTTCCATCCTCACCACTTAGACGGTTGGCAGTCCACATCTGTGCGTTTTGCTAGAAAATTTCTGCTTGCACGACTGAACTATGGAATAAATTGCCGCCTGCAGTATTTCCGGAACGATGCGACCTTCAAGTCTTCAAGCGTACTCCCTGAAAGGCCGGCAACGCACTTGTCCCTTCTCTGGTGTTACAGGTGTCTATGGGCGACGGCGATCGCTTACCATCAGGCGATCCGTTTGCTCGTTAGCCCCCAATAACATAAATAAGTAAACATGATTTTTGAATGTTGAAGTATTATTAGGAACAGAAGAAAAGGAGTGCTAATCCTATACTATCTATATTATAAACGTGATAGTATGTATGTACGTTCCACTTAATCTCAAAAACTACGGGACGAATTTTTATGAAACTTTCCAGTTATGTACTTTATATATCTCAAAATCTAATTTCATCACTTTTAAGGACGAAAACTGGCATGAAAATTTATATGGACAGTAAATATTTTATTACGCTAGGAATTTAAAATCTTGGTAATATGCTTCACATTTAAATTAGTAAAATATCGAGTTTTGGGGAAAGACATAAGAAAACTTGTAACCAAAATAGAGGTTATCACTATTCATTCGGGAATTGTCGGGAATATTCGGCGTTGATAGGCGTCGGTACACTAATCATCTGCCATGCAGTTGAATTTGGGCTCTTTAGAATCGTCTCGCTGAGTATTTAATAGATGTTTAATGAAAAGTTCAGTCGGAATTAAAGCTGGTCATAAAAATGAAATTTATTACTACTTATGGGGTAGTTCTAAAGTGGCCGGATGCTATTTTTACGCTATGATATATTTTAGCAACCTGGAGAGCAACCCGCTGGAGTGCAACTGCCACACGGCGTGGCTGGCGAGCTGGCTGCGCGCGCGCCGCCTCGCGCCCGGAGCCGCGTGCGCCGCGCCGCCCGCGCTGCGCCAGGCGCAGCTGCACGCGCTCGACCAGGGGGACTTCAAGTGCGAGCGTGAGTACACACACAAGCATAGGTCAAACATGTACACACTTGCAATAAATACTAGATTGTTAACCAACGGCTGAAAGGGACCTATTTCACCCGTGATATTTCTGCCGCTCAAACGAAGTGATCATTTGCTCGTATCCGATCACCGTGCCGTGGCATGACTGCGTATCGCGCTGCTTGGACGCTCACTGTCGGTGTCGCTTCCCCGATCTAAGTGTGTGATACGCGTATTAGAGCCAACTAAAATAATGCCTCTCTTTCTTTACTACAATTAAAGTTTTCCTGCGCGGCTAACTTTTTGTTACATGTAAGAATACTTTGAACTGGGTAAATTATCATGCAAAAATATCAGGAAAAAATAAATTAGGTTATTATTGGTCGTAACTTGCATATTGGATGATATGGATAACGGATTATAAAAATAAATTATTACTAATTTTATAATTTTATTTATTTATTATTTTAGATTAATTTTTTAAGATTGATTTATGATTAGTCGAATAGATTTGATTTATTTTGTCCATTTAGTGTTCATTTATTTATTTTATCAAATCTTATTTTTAGGTTATTTCGAAGGATTACTAGGTGATTTCCGTCACCATTTTAGACAAAAACCTTTTTACGCCGGAAAATTGACAGTGATTTGGTATACCGTTAGAATAGTCATGAACTGAAGAAGTATAATGATATTGGAAAATCTGAGGAATTTCAAAGTTTTTTTTAATCGTGCCATAAAGTTGAGCTCGATGATTTTTATTTTCTGTCCTTCACACTTTGTCGGCTCATAACTTTTTTTTTATTGTGTTTCTAAATGAAAATAAAATTTCAATAGGATACGAATACAGTAGAGATTTGAAAAATACAAACACTTTGGTGCTGTCACGTTTAAAAAAAAGATAAGTAAGTAAAAATGTGAATTTTTGGCAAATGCCGAAATAAAATTTTAAAAAATTGTTAAAAAAAACACCGTGGGCAGGACAAGTGTCAATTGGCCCAAAATGTGTTGCAAGTGACCCTACCTACCTACCCTAGTCTTTTAGTTCTTCTGGGCAGACGATCTGCCATACATCCTGTATATAAACTTAATTCTTTACCATATGGGCCAGACAATCCGTTGGACTTATTTACGGTTCTAGTCGATCGCATTAAATGTATCTATTGTGATTGACCTTTGTATCAATATAACTTTGTTTCTTACTTAGAATTTATGTAACATAGTACAATACAATGACTCTTTTTTTCTGCTCGTGAACTACTACTAAATCTGTGATTCATACTAAAAAGTCATACTTTTTTAAACAACCGACGGTATTATCGCTAACCAGCGATCTCTTCCAGACAACCTTTTGGTAGTGGGGGAGTAGTACTGCAGTGTCAAATCGAAGTATTTTTTTACAGCGGAAGACAAAGGCTGCCTGGCGGCCGACTACTGCCCCGCGCAGTGCTCGTGCACCGGCACCGTCGTGCGCTGTGCGCGCGCGCAGCTCGCGGCGTTGCCTAGCAACATCCCGCGGCAGACCACGGAGCTGTAAGTATATATGGTATAGTCTTGCGGGAAACGTAAGAATTAAGCAATAAAACTTTTCAATGGCATATTTATTTCAAATGGTGTTGGAGAACAAAATGCCTCAATTTATGTTAAATTATTTGAGAGAAAGAAAGAAAAATATTATTGCCACAACTAAATAATACAAAAATAGCTACTAAAACTAGTAATAACTTAAGTAACTAACTTAACTTTAGATACAACTACGAATAAAAACTAAGTTTGTGGCAAACGGCAATTTGTTCCGCATGAATATCTCAAGTTTTTCGCCGTTACGAGTGATATCATATAATATTCATCCATTTAAGCACTTTAGTTGTTTATCAAATCAAATCAAATCAAAATATTATTTATTCAAGTAGGCCTAGTTACAAGCACTTTCGAAATGTCAGTTAGATGAGAGTGAATGTTTGCTGGGAGAAATACAATATGATCCAACATTTGCTGCAAGGATTAGGGAAACCCAGAAAATCCTAATCAGATCATTTAACTTAAGTGTAATATTATTGATAAAATCATCATTTTTAAAATTAAAATAATCAATAAGATAAATCCCAAAAGTGTTGTCAATAAAAAATAAATAATCTAGAATGTGTCTAGAATAAAATTCTAAATGTCAGAGTATATAAAACAATTAAGATTAAAATAATAATAATACCTTAGGTATTCGTTAAAATAATTAATCATATACCTACATGACGCTATAATTTACATTAATCCCACGCGGCTTCATCATTCATGTAGTCTTGTGTGCTATAATAAGCTTTAGAAAATAATTTTCGTTTCACAATATTTTTGAATTTACCAATAGACAACTCAGTTATGCTGCTAGGAAGTTTATTATAAAACCTCACACAGTTACCCATGAATGATCTCCTTATTTTATGGAGCCTAGTAGCAGGCACTGCGAGCTTATGCTTATTTCTAGTATTAATATTATGTATATCACAGTTCTTCTTAAAGTCGGTAATATTTTTATGTACATACATAATATTCTCATAAATGTATTGACAATGCACTGTCATTATATTAATGTCCTTAAACTTATCTCTAAGCGACTCTCTATAGTTCATTTTATATATCGCACGAACAGCCCGCTTCTGCAGAACAAATATAGTATTAATGTCGGAAGCACTGCCCCATAGTAAGATGCCATACGACATAATACTGTGGAAATAACTGAAATACACTAATCGAGCCGTTATCACGTCTGTTAATTGACGAATCTTACTTACTGCAAATGCTGCAGAACTCAGTCTATTCGAGAGATTAGCAATATGGGGACCCCATTGGAGCTTAGAATCTAATGTTATACCGAGAAAGACTGTACTATTAACTAGTTCCAGTTCCTCACCTTTAACCATAACGCTTGCTTGCTCGTGTTTTACGTTACTCGTGACAAACTTAACACATTTAGTCTTTTTCTCATTCAACAATAAATTATTTATATTAAACCAATTTACTACTTCACAGATAGCATTGAATACGTCATTGTAGGATCGTTGATTTCGTACGACTTTGAAAATTAGAGACGTATCATCTGCAAACAAAACTATCTCATGGTGGGTCTTTACGAGGTGTGGCAAGTCGTTTATATAGATAAGGAACAGGAAAGGTCCCAATATTGATCCCTGCGGCACACCCATAGAGACTAATGACCCCGGTGAACGCTTTCCATTCACGTCAACCCTTTGTATTCTACCATTTAAATAAGACTCTAATAAATTTAGTGCTAATCCTTTAACTCCGTATTATTTCTTAGCTCATATCTCCACCCTCTATAAAGTCGCCGATAAATATATAACTTGTGTAATATCTATTTAATCGTTTTCAGTACCCTGAATTAGAATTTCCTGACAAAAAGATATAACAGATATGCTTTTATTTCAGATACCTAGAGTCGAACGAGATCACCAGCATCTCGCCTGAACAGATCCAGCATCTGACCCAGCTGACGCGTCTGGATCTCTCCAACAACAAGATTGGCGTGCTCGCGAATAACACCTTCCAGGGCTTAACCAAATTATCTACACTGATAGTCAGCTACAACAAGCTTCGATGTGTACAGGTGAGATTTTAGCTGTTTAACAACAATATAGGTATACCAGCAACAAAACAAGCTCGTCAGCAACTCCTTCCAGAACTGGTGACTTAGTATCTACGGTTATTGTCAGGTACATGAAGCTGTTCTGTGTCCATATTAGTTATTGCCAGGTACAAGAAACTGTTCTGTGTCCAGATGAGTATTTAGCTGTCTAACAACAATATAGGTATACCAGTAACAAAACAAGCTCGTCAGCAACTCCTTCCAGAACTGGTGACTTAGTACTCGTATCTACGGTTATTGTCAGGTACAAGAAGCTGTTCTGTGTCCAGATGAGTATTTAGCTGTCTAACAAGAATATAAGTACACTTACAACAACACAAGCTTGACAGCAACACCTTCCAGAAACTGTGACGTAGGATCTACGGCTTTTATCGGGTATAACAAGCTGCGATGTGTCCAGGTGAGTGTTTAGCTGCCTAACAACAATATAGGTATACCAACAACAATACTAGTTCGTCAACAACACCTTCCGGAAACTATGACGTTTATCTACGGTTATTATCAGGTACAACAGGCTGCGCTGTGTCGGTAAGCTTTTAGCTGTCTAACAACAGTATATCTCTATATATATATCCTACGACAAAACAAGCCTGAAATCTATGAACGCTTGCCACGCCAGGAGCGTTACACGCGTGTTGTCGACCCTTTAAAAACCTATTCCTTTTTTTGAAGAACCCTATACTGTAAACCTTCAGGGAAAACCGCGGCAGGGAGTTCATTCCACATTCGGAGTTTGCGCGGTAGAAAAATCGTAATTTAAAAAAAAAAAACTTTTATTTTCAGAGGGATGCCCTCAAGGGTCTGACGCAGTTGCGCGTCCTATCTCTTCACGGAAACAACATCTCGATGCTGGCCGATGGAGTCTTCAGAGATTTGGAGTCAATTTCACATGTGTAAGCATACTTTCTTGTATTCTTCTTCATTCAATATGTTATACTGACTTATGACGAAACGTTTGGCTCAGTACAATGGGTTGACAACGGCCTACGAAGCTGGCGGTGCTGGGTTCGAATCCCGGCCAAGGCAAGTGCTTGTGTGATGAGCACGAATGTTTGTTCCTGGGTCTTGAATGTTTTCTATGTATTTAACCCTTTATTTCACAAAACGAAAAAAAACACAATTCAAGCCTCGGTGCCGTTTAATAGACTTAAAAATTTTGTTTAAATAAAATATTCAAAAAAATGGTCAAAACTATGTATATGCGGATATACAGTATGAAATAAAGGGTTAAGTATTATAATTTATCTATATATTATGTATATCGTCGCCTAGTACCCATAGTACAAGCTTTGCTTAGTTCCGGAATAGGTCGATTTGTGTAAGATTGTCCCTGTGTTATTTATTTATTTGTGTGTTGCGTTACAGTTTATGCAACACTTTAAGACACGAGTGTTTTAAGGCCTTATTATGAACAGTCGCATACTAATATTTTCTTCTGTTTCCGCGATTATTACTCATTGAAATAAAACAATTTAACGGATTATATCGCGTATATTATCTCATTTTAGTTCCCGACGTTTCGGAAGCTTTCCAGCTTTCCATGGTCGCATACTAGTTTATCTACATCCATATATTAAATTATTTTAATGTGTTTCATTTGCAACAGTTGAGCCACTAACCATGTTTACCAAGATCTCATAGCGAGCCGGATCTGTACTGTAATGATACCAGCGCGGCCAGCACGCCGGGTTATCGCGGGGGTGCTATTGCTATCTATTTAGCATATTTTTTTATGTCCGAAACTGATTTCGCCGAACAGGTTTCGCATAATTTGATTTCGCCGAATGTTCATCTTGCCGAATCATTATTTGTCCGAACAAAAACAACGGCACGATCTAATTACGCATAATTTATTATCGCCGAATTTTAGTTAGCTGCAAATTCAACCTCTAACAATAAAAAACCTCTGCCTGTTAAGTAGGTTAAGGTTAGAACTGCAATCGGGATTGCCTAACAGAAGATGACTGCTGCCAGAAAAGTAGGTTTTCGGTATTAAAAAGTTATGCGTAAAGACCATTCGCCGAAAACAGGATTCGGCGTAATGAAATAGATCATTATGCCTATTGTGATTATGTGATATAGAATTATGACAAAAAAAATATGCGTAAACAAGGGGAACCTTATCTCGGATATCATTCCAATCATGAGAATGTAAACGTTTAGTATGGAAAAGCTGCTCGTTACTTATGGGTTTTGAACATATTAAAGAGGATTTACTATATGGATGTAGATAAAAGCTATGTACAGTTTATCACTTAGAATTAGTAATCCCTCGACGTTTCGGACGTCACATTACGTATGTCCATGGTTTTAACACGTTATTGAGTGACAAATATCCTCACAAACGTTCACATGATGAATTTGTAAAAATGAATTAAAGATATTTTCAGAAAATAAGTCACAGAATCTAAAAATATTTTGTATGTGTCTTTGTGGCATCATCACGCCAAAACGGCTCAACGGATTTTTACTATTTTTGGTACACTGGTTGCTGGGCATTCATAGATGGTTATAGGATACTTTTTGGCCGACTACGCTGAAGCAAAAAAGAAGGTTATGACTTTTTCTTCCTCCACAAACGAAGTTGCGGACATTATCTAGTTTATAACAGTAGGATACGTTTTCGATGTATTTTCATACGAGTTAACCTCTCCTTTAGCGCCCTAGGCTCCAACCCCCTGTACTGCGACTGCTCGACTCGCTGGCTTTCGGAATGGGCGAAGAGCGCGGGAGAATACGTCGAGCCCGGCATAGCACGCTGCGCCGACCCGCCCGCCATGCGCGACAAGCTCATACTTAGCACGCAAACTACAGCATTCGTTTGCAAAGGTACGTAAAAACATTGAAATAAATAATTATAATTCAATTACCTCTTTGAGGCTTTAATAGGGTACCTACTTGACTGACAGATCAAATCAGTTCCTTTTTAGGAACTGTCAAAACGGTCAGAAAGTATGAAGTTAGAAAGGAAAAAAGGTTTATGACGTCATAGTTCTATATGGTCAAATTGCCTCCTTATTTTTAGTTTTTGATCATTTTAAAATCGCCAAAATCTTAAAAATAAGTATTCATGAATGTTTTCTACGTCTTTTTAGAAATAACATTTAACTGCAAGCGTGATATCATTGCTGTTGACTACAGGAAACTACCTAATTGGAGGGAAGCTGTTTTGAAATCAAATCAAATCAAAATAATTTATTTGTCCTAATACATGGGCCGCGGTCTACTGAATCGTGTAAACCACATTTTATAAATTTAACAATTCTTAAGTTTCCTTCCTTATACATTTATGGGATTGCTTTATTTGTAAAATCAAATCCAGACCAATTTACTTATTTCTCAAGTCAAAGACTACAAATATATTGTTTGCTGCACCTTCAAAAACTGGACTTCTATCTAAAAGTGTAATTGGAATAAGAGATATAGAAAATATGATGGATTTTAAAAATACTGTAAAAAGATACCTGACAAGAAAAGGTTATTATTCTATTAATGAGTATTTAAATGACCTCGAAAATTATAGAATTTAATTATTGATTGCATTAATGTATTTAAAGAATTTGTAAATAATAATGTTTCTATTATACTATCATTATTTTATATGCCCTAGATAGGTTAGAACATAGCTGGACATAATAAATGCACATGTGCCACCAAACATAGCTAAATGTTATGTGTTTACCTATTGTTCACAAATAAATTATTTTGATTTTGATTACAGTTGGTCTTACAATATAAAATGTCCTTGTATTCAACATGCAAGCATGCGTACAAATACTTGATTAATTAAGCTCAAAATCAAAAACATAATATATTCTTCTGTTTCCGCGATTATTACTCATTTAAATAAACAATTTAATGGATTATATCGCGTATATTATCTCATTTCAGTTCCCGACGTTTCGGAAGCTTTTCAACTTTCCATGGTCACGGGTGGACTTCGACGTTACGGAAAGCTTCCGAAACGTCGGGAACTCAAATGAGATAATATACGCGATATAACCCGATAAATTGTTTTATTTATATCAAAAACATGTCATAAAATTACTTAAGCTAAACAGAGAGAGAAAGAGGAAAAAACAATGTATATACATAATTATGTCAGTTGATTTTTTAATTTCAAATATTCGTTCACACTGTAGAAACATTTATCCATCTGGCATTTCGGCAATTTACGTCTCAATATGTTTCCGCTTGAATTTGCCGCTTGAATTGGATGCAAATATTCCGACATAATTTTCTCGTTAACTTTTTTAATCACCAGCGGATATACAGTTGTTTGATCGCCAGTAAAAGATGTTTACGATTTTATTATTATCCAATCAGTTAATTAACCCTTACGTGTCCTATGTTTTGAGTATTATATTTTGGTGCATATGTAACATAACGTTTCTGCGTATTGTTTAACTCAACTTAAGAGTCCCCGGTAAGCTCGGTTCTCCATACAAACGTAGTTACGCTCTCATTTTAAAACGACTAGCTAGTTTGCTCTGAAACTTTAAACTTAGAATAAGTTAAGGTATATCCAGGTCTGTAATTAGTTTATGTAGCTTCAGATACCATAGCAAAAAATATACAGCGAATTTAAGTTTTTCTTAGAAAACTTGTTTTTGCTGTAATTCGTTTGTTTTATAAACTGAAGCGTTACAAACTGATTACAGACCTACTTCTCATACTTCACGTTATTGTATATGCAAAGTTTCGTTACAATCCAATACGTCGTTTTAAAATGAGAACGAAACTCCGTATAGGATGGTAAAATTTGGCCGAGCTTGCCGGGGACTCTTAATGCTAAAAACTAACAAGGTCGAGGAGATCCTGCAATTGGCTCTCTATTACAATTTAAGACACTACTAACATAGTTTAAGCTGTTGGTTCTTCATGTAGAAAAATAAATCTATACTATTATAAAGTTGTAAAAATTAAATGTCTGTCCATTGAAGATATTTTCAAAAAAAATAAGGATATTTTTTTGTATGTTTGTATGTGTCGTTGTGGCTTCATCGCACCAAATCGGCTTTGGCCCCATAGACGTAATCAACTAAATTATGAGCTTAAATAAGGATAGGCATCATTGTGACTAAGATGTGAATGCAACTGAACAAAACTCACCAAAATCCTTGTACTCAGTCTCCATGTAGTCATTTGCTACGTCATCATCGGGTTCAAGCTTCACATCCAAAGTGTCTTCTCGCTTGATCTCCTGTGTATCTGGAGGATCCTTTACTGTAATCATGTAATGGGTCTAACGGGCTATTTGGAGGTCGTTTGTGTCGTTGTAGGTTCATCACGCCAAAACGGCTAAACAGATTTCAACCATTTTTGGTTCACGGGTAGCTGGGTATCTACAGATAGTTGTAGTATACTTTTTACCCGACTACGCTGAATAAAAAGAAAGGGTTAGGACGTTCTCCTCCGTGAACGAAGTGGACCTTCTATAAATAAATATAATTCCAGGCAAGCCTCCCTCCGACATCGTATCAAAATGCGACCGCTGCTACAACAACCCCTGCCGCAATGGCGGTGCGTGCTCCGCCACAGCCTCCGGCGGCTTCAAGTGCGCGTGCGCACGAGGCTTCCACGGCGCCACCTGCGCCGCGCAGATCGACGCCTGCTACGGCGAGCCCTGCGCACACGGAACCTGCCAGCTGCTTGAAGAAGGCCGATTCCAGTAAGTACCTTTATACTCGTATATCTCCTCGGGCCTATGATGGTCGCGTTCATCACGCGATAAATGATATGATAACGCGCCTGTCACTCTCGCACTCACATACGTGTCAGAAGGTGACGGCAGCTATGTCATTTATTTATCGCGTGACAAACGCAACCATCATAGGCCCGCTGGATACTGCGATGTCGAAAGTGAGACGGTATGGGGAAGGGTTCGGCAACCTTTTGAGTTGAAAGAGTCAAAAATTACAATTTACAATGTTTAAAATTTATAAAGAGCTACAATTCTTTTTATACGATGATAGACGGGCATTTGACCGCAATCTCACCTGTTGTTAAGTGACGATGCGGCCGAGGATGTATCATGCCCGTTTAGAAACAGCCTATTCACTCTTGTCTTGAACACGCTCAAATTATAATGGTCGAGGAACATACTCGCAGGCAACGAGTTCCACTCCTTTGCGGTACGCATGATAAAAGTGGCACCGAAGCGCTTCGTGCGGATACGCAGGATATTGACCACATGTAGATGGAACGAACGCACGTGACGTGTGTCCCGATGGTGGAAAGGGGCTGGTGGAATTACATCATGTAGTTCCCCCGCACATTCTCCGAAATGTAACCTGTAAAAGACTGACAGACGTGCGACCCTACGTCGATGCTCAAGGCTCTGCAGTTTAGCGTCAGTCAGAGTAGGGTCGCCAATAAGCCGCCTAGCTCGTTTGTCAGTCGAGTCCAAAGTGGCCAGTTGGTGACAAAGGCCCAAAGGTGGCAGCAGTACTCCATACATGACCGGGCTTGTGCTTGGTAAGGCATTAGAAGCTGTCCTGGAGTGAAATACCGCCTAACCTGAGAGGATTCCGAGTTTATGCCAACAATAAACTAGTACTTGTATACATATAAATAAAGCGTTTTTTTATATTTATGCAAGTACCTACTAGTTTATTGTTGGCAAAAACTTTTTAAAAGGTGACTTGATCGAGAATGTTCTTAACTCAAAATCATCTGAAACTTGACTTATGATCCTGTATTCCCGAGATGGGGCAGAGGGCGTCCACATGGCGTCCACTAATGACAATAATTATAGCACAGCTAAATTACATACTTTATTAATTATACCTCCTAACTGTATCAAGGTAACAGAATAACTATTTATAAGTCGTCTTGTAATCAGCTTCAGGAAAATGGCAAGTTGAGATGACATCACCAACTTCGGAACATTAACATTATATATGAAAAAAATCCTATAACTTTCCGGAACATAATCCATACTATACTATATACTATGTATACTATATCCATATCCCTACTTCCATTCTATACTATCCATACTTCGATACTCCATACTTAATATTATAAATGCGAAAGTGTGTCTGTCTGTCTGTTACCTCTTCACGCTTAAACCGCTGAACCAATTTGGATGAAATTTGATATGGAGATAGTTTTAGTCCCAGGGAAGGACATAGGCTACCTTTTATCCCGGAAAATACCTTTTATCCGCGATAAACGAATTTAAGGCGGACAAAGTCACGCGCAGAAGCTAGTAATATTATAATTGCGAAAGTGTGTCTGTCTATCTGTCTGTCAGTCTGTCTGTTACCTCTTCACGCTTAAACTACTGAACCGATTTGGATGAAATTCGGTATGGAGATATTTTAAGTCCCGGGAAAGGACATAGGCTACTTTTTATCCCGGGAAAATACCCTTATCCGCGATAAGCTAATTTAAGGCGGACGAAGTCGCGAGCAGAAGCTAGTATATAGATAAATCATAATAATTAAATATAATTAAATATATTTGACGACACGTTTGGCTCAGTGGGTTGTACAACGGCCTACGAAGCTGGCGGTCCCGGGTTCGAATCCCGGCCAGGGCAAGTGTTTGTGTGATGAGCACGAATGTTTGTTCCTGGGTCTTGTATGTTTTCTATGTATTTAAGTATTATCATTTATCTATATATTATGTATTACGTCGCCTAGTACCCATAGTACAAGCTTTGCTTAGTTTGGGACTAGGTCGATTCGTGTAAGATTGTCCCTGTGTTATTTATATAGAAAACACCCAAGACCCAGGAACAAACATTGACCCACCATTCTCATCGACCATTGACGATGACCCTGCCGCGCGCACACTTCTTACCTGAACTATACTATTATAAAGCTCTAAAAATGAAATGAGTTCAATGTACATTGAAGATATTTTGACGACCGGTTTGGCTCAGTGGGAGTAACGTTGCCTGCGAAGCTGAGGTCCTGGGTTCAAAACCCGGTAAGGGCAAATATTTGTGTGATGAGCATAAATATTTGTTCCTGAGTCTTGGATGTTTTCTATGTATATATGCAATATATCTATTAAATATATTGTCGTCTAGTACCCATAACACAGCCTTATTGAGCTTACCATGGGGCTACTTCAATTTGTATAAAATTGTCCCGTAATATTTATTTATTTATTTATTTGGTGGTCACTAAAATGAAAAATGTTTTTTTATATGTTTGTATGTGTCGTTGTGGCTTCATCAATTTTTGGTACACGGGTAGCTGGGTATTTCTAGATGGTTATAGGATACTTTTTACCCGAAACAAAAGAACAAAAGATAGGTTATCTTATGACTTTTTGTTCTCGGAGAACAAAGTCGTCTAGTATAAAAATAAAATCTGTTAACTAACGAACTATGAACTTGTTTAAGGAAATAATTAACGACTAAAGCTTAACCACAAGCGTGCTGTATAAAAACAGATAGCAAATTTATCGTTTTAATTATGTAGAAGGCCAAATCTAAAAAAAAACCGGTCAAGTGCGAGTCTGACTCGCGCACCGAGGGTTCCGTATAAACTTACACTTATTCCGACTTAACTTGCCGCTTGAGTTAAGTTTTCCTCTGGTATCTATGGCGTCACATACAAATGAGGGGCAAACTTAAACAAACCCGGTTATTCAAAAATGATTGTTGTAGAAAAAGTAAGACAGATAGATGTATAGTTATAATTTCCGTTTAATATTCATATTAAATAACATAATTCTAGAAAATTCCAGATTTTTCGTTTGGCAAACTTCGGAGATAAAGGGGGGAATGGTATTATTTCCACATAAATATTCCAAATTTCAAATACATAGCATAAGTAGTTTTTGAGATATGGCGCTCTAATAGTCGGACAGACAGACAAACAGAGTCGTACCATAAGGGTTCCTATTTTACCCTTTCGTTACGGAACCCTAAAAATAATATGATGTCAATGTAGAAGCCGACAACGAAAAAAATCGCTCATTACTGTACTAGTTGCGTTATTGGCAGGACTTAAAAATAGGTTTTTATTTTTCAAACAAAGTGGTCATATAATCATTCCTTTTTTGTTAACTGAGGTGCAAAAACCTATCGAAGAATGAAAGCAAGGTCACAATCACAAGGACAGTAAAATGCCGCAATTTCTTCTTGCTTTACTGGTGTTATCTGCTTACGCGGACGATACTTATATAACCGTGATGCTACATAACAAACCTGCAGAACGAGCGGATGTCGTTGAAAAAAATTATTACTTCGTGCCAATTGGAGAAACATATAACATATATTGCACAGGGGACGGTACGGAACCACTTGACATTCAAATTGAAGATTATTCTTCTTATGTTGGAAGACGGGTGCCATCAGAGGAAATAAACAGGACAACTGTAAGCTACATGACAGAAGCTAAACAAGTGGAACATATTACATATGTCTGCAACAGCCGATGGATAGATGTTATAGTTGACTATCACCCTGACATCAAAAACTTTCGGTGCGTATCTTACAATTGGCTGAAACTGGAGTGCAAATGGAATACTTCTAGTAAAAATAACTTTTTCAAATTATATCGTATTTCTGCCTACACTGGAGAAACGCTTATATGCTCAGACAGTTCGGAAAGTTTGGAAAAAGTCTGCGAATGGAATTATTTCCATAAAAAACGCATTTTGCTTTACAACGCTAAGCTCCAGTTATTAATGCAGGTTTGCAACACCGTTTTATGCCACAATCAAACATTCTACGCGGACCACAAGTGGATTATAAAACTTGATCCTGTCACCAACGTACGACTGTTAAATACTACTCATAGCTCTGCTGTTGTCGCGTGGCAGGTATTGCTGGATGAAATGAATTACGTCGTGATTCGTCATAAAGTAGAATATGGGTTGTTTGGTATGGAACCACAAGAAGTGAATGCATCATTAGTACAGTGCGTCAAGCGCACACCTAACTGCAAATTGGAGCTAAAACTACCATGCCCAGATAGGCAATACTTAATCAAGATTTACGTTAGCACATATCCTGTGCATAAAGATAAGCTGTGGTCGGACCCTGCGGGAATTTACTTTATTACGGAGCCTCAGACCAAACCGGAGCCAGTAGACCCTATCTGCTTCGAGCCAGTCGTCCAAAGAGACTTAATCGACACTCCGGAGATAGCTAGTTATGAAACTCGTAAATTTAGAAGATCCGTAGAACTTGAATTTGCGAAACAACAGAGTTTTCTAAATAAGATTAAACTGAAAGCTGCTAAAGCACTTAGATTAGCATCTGAATCGCTTGGTCAAGTTAACGCCGATACCCACGAAGTATTTTAAACGATACTTTTTGATAGGCGCATTCTCTGTGCATCGTCATCTATTAGCTAGTTTTAAAAACGCCGTGAGCAAAGGTAAAAGTGGAATAAAAGTGCGTGATTTGATTATAATTTCCAAATAAATTTAACTTTGAAGATACCTTGATGATGACAGGCATTTGACCGCAATCTCATCTGTTGTTAAGTGACGATGCGGCCGAGGATGTATCATGCCCGGCTACAACCATCCTATTAACTCTTGTCTTGAACACGCCCAAATTCCGGTCGAGGAACACACTCGCGGGCAACGAGTTCCACTCCTTTACGGAACGCATGATAAAAGTTGCACCGAAGCGCTTCGTGCGGATACGCGGAATATCGACCACATGTGGATGGAACTAACACACGCTTCGTGTAACCCGATGGTGGAATTAGATCATTTAATTCCCCCGCACATTCGCCGAAATGTATGAGAGTTCTAACGGTATCCCGAGGGCATTTGCGGAGAGGTATGTTTGCCAGTATCTGAATCATTGCCATATGATCCACGTACTGGCAATCAAGCCTTACTGAGTGCTGTCCATATTTTAGTTCTACGGTTTTTTTTAGGTTTATGTTACTAACTTTAGGCTAAGATAATGTAACTAACTTAACTATGATCCCAGTTGGTCGAAATAAAGGTTTCATTCTTACTCTTTACTTACCTTCTTTCTTAAACTAGGTATTTTATAATACGCATATAAAAAGTAAAATACAAAAAGCAAATACAAAATATAAACACATTTAAAAAAAACCTAACATAGGGTGCCGCCGGCAGCGGGGCAGGGCTCAAGCGACCGGTGGTTAGGGCTGCACAGAGAGGAACCTCTTGAAAATTCGGGCCCGGAAAAATCTAACCCTTGGTCCAGCCATCTAGCGAGAGTCTCTTGATGGTGGAGACTCTTCGCTATAAGACCGTTTACCGAAACGGCTATCGGGGCAATAATCGTTGAATCAACATCCCACATGGCGGTCACCTCGTGAGTCTATTCAAGTTTCTTATTATTATTATACTTTTGATCGGACGCCAACTGCAAGAGGATATGTAGTATTAAAACGAGATGGCGCTTTTTAAACTAATCATCTAACTGAATAAAGTAACTAGCACAGTAAGAATTAGCCCGTATATGGCCCGTATAGTAGATTGTTTAACAATGGGCTAAAATAAGCCAGTCATAATGGCTTTTAGCCACGTGTTAAACACTCTGCTTTTCACTTAGCCTGCGAGAAAATAAAATAGACTTAACATTGAAATTGTATATTTAATGAAAAACTAAAAGTACAGTTTGAGCAATTCTATCAGAAAGTTTGGCTAATCTGATCAGGTTGGTTTGTTTGTTTTTAATTATTCGTAAGGAGTATGTAGCTAGCCGCAAGTTTTTTTTCAGTGTCATAGAAATTTGTATGGGATTATATGGCTTTCTTTTAAACCCTAGGGGCTAAATGTACTATTTTAGTCTCGCGTAAATAGTGGGCCAATCAGCCGTGCTGACATCATATCATGCATATGTGTCTTCAACCCTCAGATATGGAGTTATTTTCTGGGATAGTGCCACTGAGCGTGAACTAGTCTTTCAAGCACAAAAGAAATGTGTCAGAGCAGTATGTGGGCTACGACCATCTGAAACATGTAAACCTCACTTCATTGAACTACAAATTCTTACTTTTCCATGCCTCTATATAGTTGAAGTGTGTTTATTTGTAAAATGTAACTCTGACCATTTCAAATACTTTTCGAGTCATAAACTGCAAAATAAATTGTTTGCTGCGCCCTCTAAAACTGGTCTCATGTCTAAAAGTATAATTGGTATGGCCCCAAAACTAAATAACAGACTACCAAGTGCCATTAGAGACAAGGAGGATATCTTAGAATTTAAGCTAGCTTTAAGAAAATTATTGGTAGAAAAGGCCTATTATTCTGTAGCTGAATATCTAAACGATAAACAAGATACCTATTAGTATTAAATAAGAATTATAATTGTTGTTAATTTAAGTTTCATTGTAAATATTCAATTCCATTAATTCGATATAATTTATTTCAGACAAAGTCTATAATGTGTTAGTGACATAGAATTACCTAAAACTAGGGTTAGTATTTATTATATTGCATACTCTAACAGGCTCCATGTTTGAAACATTGCCATTTATAACAACTGTATCTACAACATGCAGCAATAAATAACTTTGACTTTGACTTTGACTCGCTTCGCGAAACTAATATGACGTACTTTATGAGCAGGAGAAGTGAAAAACATATTTGGAATAGTTAAATACGTACTGTACCATGGTACAATAATCTTAGAAACATGTAATTGTAAATATACCCAAATATGTTTTCGGGATTGGAGGATACTTATTCCAGGGGGAACAAGATTAGAAGAACCAGTTTACAGTAATTCTTATTAGGTGTCAAAGGGGATGAACGGAAACGGAACGGGCAGCAGGAGGGTTTTGAGGCGTTTTGGAAAAACTCCGACACACGTATAGAAAAAAATATCTATAGGTACTAGTACAATCTTTGATGTAATCGACGATGCATACTATCATTAATTCAATTATAATGAGAAAATTCTTTGGGTGATATTGAAAAATATGGTATAAATAAGAACTATTTGTATGTGTATAAAATAACAAAAATGAGGGCACAGAGTAAAAAAACTGGTCAAGTGCGAGTCTGACTCACGCACCGAGGGTTCCGTACAAACTTTCACTTATTCCGACTTAACTTGCCGCTTAAGTTAAGTTTGCCTCTGGTATCTATGGCGATTTTTGGAGATAAAAAAAAGTAAGACATATAGATATATGGTTATAATTTTCATGTAATATTCATATTAAATTATATAATTCCAGAAAACTCCAGATTTTTCGCTTGGTGAACTTGGGAGAAAAAGGGGGGGATGGTATTTTTTTCCACATTTTCCTTAATAAAACGAAATTGAAGCACAATATATATTTTATAATGTTTCTTTCGCAATACATGTGGGCTGACCATGTTTATAAATATTCCAAATTTCAAATAGATAGCATAAGTAGTTTTTGAGATATTGCGCTCTAATAGTTTGACAGACACACAGAGTCGCACCGTAAGGCTTCCTTTTTTACCTTTTTGGTACGGAACCCTAAAAAGGATATATTGCAGGTGCAGGATATACTGGACTTTCACATTT
The DNA here is from genome assembly GCA_905404275.2 of Hedya salicella. Classification (NCBI taxonomy): domain Eukaryota; kingdom Metazoa; phylum Arthropoda; class Insecta; order Lepidoptera; family Tortricidae; genus Hedya; species Hedya salicella. The sequence goes on along the minus strand of FR990097.1, from coordinate 47,630,437 downwards.
ATAACATCATAAAGTTTCAAGGCCTCAAACTTATGACTTCACAAAGCTGCTCTCGTTAGGTAAATTTAGTCAAAATATTCAGTGTTACTCAAATTTGAAGACGCTCCATAAAAAATAAGGATCTGTGTTCTGCAAATAACCGATCATAATTTAGAATGTCTTTTCTTTTTCTTAGAAATATAACGTGAAAATCAGTTTCTGACGATTATTTTGTATCAAAAATACGAATGTGATCTTAATTTTACACTTTCACTGCCAGGAACCCGCCTAGCGGGCGCTCTGCTCGTAGACGCGTAGCCGATACCATGTGTGTAGCGTATGTAGAGGAAAGTGCGTAGCGCTACGAAAAGCTTGACAGCGAAAGTGTTAAGGGCCTGCATCGTCAAGGAAAAACCACGCCCCAAACGCTGAGCCGGCCAATAAGCGTAATTTGTAATAAGGGACAGGGAGAAAGCTAATACACTACATGCTTGGGGTTTTTTGGCGTAAGCGCCACATGTAAAAGTACATTGAAATCGAAGATATTATTGTTTTGTTAACATTTAAGTTAGTGAAGTAAAAGATAAAGGGAATAATGTCATTTTTACATAATTTTCCCGTTTATTAACCTGTCGTTTGTACAAACTAGGATAATGAAGACGCGTTTACGGAATAATTTTCTAACGAGGAAATTTTCAACAAACATGTTTCCACGTAAGGCGCTGAATAGGTTATATAGTCAAAAAACACATATTTGAAAACCAGCCTGTTTTATATACTAGATTTGGCAAAAATCTCACAAAAAAATAGCTTCACGTTGGATTCACTTAATTCACGATACTGGTTCATTCGTATAGATTAATGAGTACGTTTGTTGCAGCTGCTCCTGCCAGCCAGGCTACACGGGCGTCCGTTGCGAGGTGAACATCGACGACTGCGCAGCACACCGCTGCCAGAACAATGCCACCTGTGTCGATCAGTTAGAGGGATATTCTTGCGAGTGCGCACCAGGATACATGGGTAAGAGATATCACTATTGTATATACTGGCAGAGTAACTGGCAAAACAGACAGATAGCCTACTTGAAGGAACATCCAAGCACCCAGGACATCAGTCATGGAGGAACAGATAGCTAGAAAGTTAGCCAGATAGGAAGCAAGCCATTTGCGTCGACCAGACTATTGATGATATTGACTGAAGATATGCTACAGCATCACATCACGACTTTTTATAAGAGCTACAGCCAACTATATAGCCAGATAACTGTACAGACAGCCATATTACTACTCAGTAAGATAAAAAGATTCTATATCTAGTAAGTTATTCAGTTATATGACAATCGAGATTTCAGCGTTACATCAGCAGCCAGGCTGGCTTCACTGGAGTTGGGCAATTGTACATCGACGACTGCGCATAGCTGCCAGAACAATGCCACCTGTATTGATCAGTTAAAGCCTAAAACCGAAACCTAAAACCAAAGAATAAAACCGATTTTGACAGTCAAGCAGATTTCCAAAGATCCAGCCAGCTCAATATACACACTTATCCAGGTAGACAAAATGACCAACAGCCAGGTGGACTGAACCGACGCTCAGAGGATCCAGAGAGTCAAACAGAGAGCTAGCTGGATAATGCACACCTGCCCAAGTAGACAAAAATACACAATCCTAAGCAGACACTCCGAAAGCCAGAGAACCAGATACAGAAGGCACACAAACCCAGGATAAAAACAAAAACTACTAGGATACATGGGTAAGGCTTAAGCAAAGTAACCAACAAAACATTTCGATAGCCAGCTAGAAGGAGAGACAGACAAGCACACGTCTTGAAAGTCTTCCAAATAGGAAGCCAGACAGAAATTGAGACAGCCGGCCACCTGCGTTTATCAGGCTATAAGGGTAAACCGTCACGCGCTGACTCTTAGACACAGAGAGTTCATCAGCTCAAACAACCACACACCTAACCAGGTATACAAAAAGACCGACAGGTGGACATACAACCTGAGAACCAGCTAGATAAATACAGCCACACTTCAACTAGACAAAAAGTTCCCAAGCAGATATTCGATAAGTGTAGCAGTTCCATCGAGGGCATCGGGTAAGTATCAGCATCCGACCTGGCTTCACTGGAGATGAATGTAGACGACTGAGTCGCGCAGTGATGCCAGAACAATGCCACCTTTATTGATCAGTTAGAAGGATATTCTTGCGAGTGCGCACCAGACACTACACAATAATTCCTTGTAGGATCAACTAAAAGGAACCGGTGAGACAGACAGATCGTCAAGTAGAAGCAATCGACATCCAGGTCGACATCTAAATAGAAAACCAGTGAAACAGTCAGATGCATCTTCGTCAACCAGGGGCCATTTGTCAAAAGCTTGTAACTTGTATTACAAGAGGGAGTCTCTTTCCAAACAATATGAATTAAAAAGAGACTTCCACTTGTAATACTAGTTACAAGTGCTTATGAAACGGGCCCCAGTTAGAGGAATATTTTGCGAGTGCGACCCTAATGGCTAAGACATCACAGCGTAACTCCTTTCAGCTTCTAACCCGCTAGACCGAAACTCGGATCCAGCCTTTAAGATCGAAACGGAAAAGTGCCTCACATAGCTCGGAAAATTTACCATTGGTCGACTACTAGACTCAAGGATCCGCTTCCGCAGCCAGACCGACACCAGTCAGTCCAAGAGCTATATGATAGACAACCAGAGAGCTGGTTAGATAAAAAGCCAACCTGTTAGGCATCCAGCCTTCTGCATCGAACAGTACCGTAAATCAATACAAATGCCTAATGCTAGCTATGTGTGTGTTAATTTATACTGTTATTTTAACAAGAAATAAATGAATACGAATGTGGTCGCGGGTAGCGGGTGATTAACCCAACATCTCATTCAGCGTGACGCACGTAAAAAGAACTCTCGGCGACATACAACTTGAATGCCACCGACAGCTCTTTTTACGCTTACGAATTCACGTTAAAACTGTAAAATATCTCGAAACGATAGCGAACAACTCAAGGCAATATTAATAATTCTCCTAAAAACGATCGAACATAAAATAAGTGTATTGTGAAAGTTAAGTGACTTGACAAAAGCTATCTTAACGAAAAAAAATCTAATAGTATTGTAATATTGTTCTAAATTCTCAGGCGACTTCTGCGAGAAGAAAATCCCCTTCTGCACCTCAGAGTTTAACCCTTGCGCCAACGGCGCGTCCTGCAGCGACCACGGCAGTCACTACTCCTGCACTTGCCCCAGGGGCTACTCGGGGCAAAACTGTACCACCAACGCAGATGACTGCGTCAACCACATGTGCCAGGTAACAGATACAGCTTACAAAGACACGCCAACGGCGCGATCTGCAACGACCACAGCAGTCACTACTCTTGCACTTGCCCCCGGGGCTACTCGGGGCAAAACTGCACCACCAACGCTGATGACTGCGTCAACCACATGTGTCAGGTAACAGATACAGCTTACAAAGACACGCCACCGGCGCGATCTGCAACGACCACAGCAGTCACTACTCCTGCACTTGCCCCAGGGGCTACTCGGGGCAAAACTGTACCACCAACGCAGATGACTGCGTCAACCACATGTGTCAGGTAACAGATACAGCTTACAAAGACACGCCAACGGCGCGATCTGCAACGACCACAGCAGTCACTACTCTTGCACTTGCCCCCGGGGCTACTCGGGGCAAAACTGCACCACCAACGCTGATGACTGCGTCAACCACATGTGTCAGGTAACAGATACAGCTTACAAAGACACGCCAACGGCGCGATCTGCAACGACCACAGCAGTCACTACTCTTGCACTTGCCCCAGGGGCTACTCGGGGCAAAACTGCACCACCAATACTGATGACTGCGTCAACCACATGTGTCAGGTAACAGATACAGCTTACAAAGACACGCCAACGGCGTGACCTGCAACGACCACAGCAGTCACTACTCCTGCACTTGCCCCAGGGGCTACTCGGGGCAAAACTGCACCACCAACGCTGATAACTGCATCAACCACATGTACCAGGTAACCGATACTGGTTACAAAGATACGCTAACGGTGCAACCTGCAACGGCCACGGGAATCACTACTCTTGTAGCCTTCGAGGCTATTCGGTCGGATGCTTCTCGTGTGGAATGAGCTCGCTTCCGAAGTTCTCCAAAGGGCTACAACATCGAATTCTAAATAGGCTCTTGACCAAAACGCGTGCAATGCTTTTGCTGCAAGTGTCCATAGCATACGGTGACTGCTTTCCATCAGATTTTTACTTAAGATTTTGTTATTTTCGTAGTTGCATTAACCTGCTAAATTATTAAAAAGAACCCGCAAACTCCTTCATATTACTCATGCTTAACTGTTTTCTCAACAGAATGGCGCTGCCTGCGTGGACGGCCTGGACGAGTACAAGTGCGTGTGCGCAGCCGGCTACGCGGGCCGCTACTGCGAGGCGGCACCGCACGCGGCGCTCGGGACGTCGCCTTGTGCCCACCATGATTGCGTGCACGGCGTTTGCTACCTGCCCGCGCTGGCGCTACAGGTAGTGTAACTGCTTGACGCTAGATGGCGCTTTTATCAATATGTATTATTCTTGACCGTTATATTCAAAATTATTCCAATTAAGTGCAATATTTAAACATTACGAGAATTCGTGAGGCGACAGATAGTGTGAAGAGGCAATGTAAGTCATAACAACTGAAGAATGGCATTGTTATCAATTGACCGGGAGATATTATTTAAATTGGCAGATCTACTCTGTCAATTCGTTTGATAATGGTGTAGCCGGTAGTATAATTAAACCGCAGTTTTTGTTTTACAGGACGACATTATGATGGAGCGGCCGCTGCTTTCGGCGCCGGGCGACTACCTCTGCAAATGCGCGCCTGGGTACTCTGGTACGTACATGCATGGCGTCCTACAATGCCCCCTGAGACCCCAACTGGAAAGACAGACAGGATAGCAAGACACCATTTGGGATGATTATTATTGAAATGTTACTCTAAACCCATCTATAGTTCGGCTCTTCCTAGGTGAATTTTTCACTTCGAGCCCTAATCTTTCAAACAATGGTCATTGTCTCTATTATCGCATAGTCGCTAGCTACCGAGTTAGCACGTGCCACTACAACATTCATATTGAAAAACATACGGTATCGGTGGCCTTTGTTTGAAAGATTAGGGCTCGTAGCGAAAAATTCTCCTGGGAAGAGACAAACTGTAGATGGGTTTAGAGTACCATTTCTTCCTCATTTGATATTACATCCACCTAGCACCTAGCATACTTATTTTCATAAAAAGCTTATAATTTACTTATATTGGAAAAAGAACAGCGTGGTGTACGGGCATTTAAAAAAAGACATGTAAAGTTTTACTCAAAATTAAGTTCTTATTATCGTATGGGTGTTTCAACAGGTATATATGTTTCAAAGATTGGTCTTGAAAAGTTACAAAATGAAATTTACAAATAAATGAGTTTTTCTTTCATTCATTCTACGCAGTATTTGACCCACTTTAATTTTGAATGGAATACATTTTCCGTCCAACGTACCGTTTTTGTGCTATATGCAAAAAACTGAAAAATGAGCAAAAATATTATTACGCTCCCAAAAGTTTGCACATTTCCTGTGGGATTCGGCAAACTCGGATTACATGCATTTAATGAAGGTACAGATGTAGGGCATAATTCTTTTCCATCTTATTTTCACGAAAACGTACGAACGTGTCTTGCTATTTCAGTCGGTCACAGTACAAAAAGTACTGAGGTTGACTGAAGTAACATGACAAATACGAACGTTTCCGGGAAAATACGATGGAGAAGAATTAAGGTAAATGCAGGTAATTTCGAAATTTACCATCATTTTTAAGGATACTGATTACTCTCACATTCACGTTTTTATTTTTTTATGTTAGCACTACCTATAAAATCTATATTTCCTAAGTTAACGGGTACTGAATAAAGGTATATGCTTTATTTAATAATTTATATAGCGAATAAGTCGATTGTTGCTAATACCGACTCATAAAAATGGCTGTGAGGCTATTAACGATTTATATGCAGCCATCACCGTTCGTAACGAAATAAAATAAAATGTGGTAAGAATTTCTTTATTGAAACTAAAGTAGCAATTGATGTATTAATTATTTCTGCATCATCGGTTCTAGACTTATATCAAAACAATGGTATTTGAGCCTGGCCACCTTCGCTGGTTAGTGTACCAAATTGGCAAGATTAAAATTGGAAATGCTTCCCAGCACGTAAACTACTGTGTTGTGGAACTCTCTTCCACTCGATTTAAGGCAAGCGAAGTCATTGCCTATTTTTAAAACTAAGTTAAAGGATCATTATTTATCTCTCCCATAATTTATATTTTTAATTCTGCTTCTGTTTTTCTAATCACTTTGATGTCAACTGTATCATAGTTTTCTTTCTTACTTTGTATATATATATATATATATAGTAGTATGTATGTTTAGTATATGTATATGTATGTTTGTTTTTATTTATTTTTGTATTATATGTAATCTTATCCCACCACCTACTCATTTCTAGCTATTTTATGTCATTTCCGTTACCCAAAGGTTGTCTGGAAGAGATCACTCTTTAGCGATAAGACCGCCTATTGTTTTCCTATTTTATGTTAAGGCTCTAGTGTACTGTTTCTGTTGTTGGTGTGCAATAAAGAATTGTTGTTGTTGTTGTTGTTGTTGTAAACTCAAATCTTGAATTAATACGGAATTTTTTATATACCACAAAATTCTATCTTTTAATTGTGCTAATTTGTGCCACCAACCTAGGAATTCGTGTCTCAGCGGTTCTGGACTTATAACGATACAAAGGTGTAAGGTGGTACCAAATGGCATTATTAATATCTCTTTATCATATAGAGGTTTGGCCAGGAAGTATCACGCCACAAATTAGGCGAGATATCAAATAATATATATACGATCGGTAATAGCTTCTTATTGTTGCTACTACCGACCCCTATGAATCGGTAATGCAATTTGTAAGTGCAAACATATAATGTATTGGCGACTTATAAAAATGGGTACTTTTCATTAAGTTACACTTTCTGACTATAAAACAGATAGTAATTAATAATTATGACAAGAAATATGAACCCATGCACACAGTTTTAAAAACTAAACAATTATTAACAAATGTAACGATAAAAGAGTCGACCCTCCAAAAATTTGACAATATTGTTTAAATTAACAACGCAATAAAAAAGAAAGTAGAAAACAATACGTACGTCGCTAATACTTTTTTATAAAGAACAAATGTTTAGATTTAAATTGGTCTGTTAAAGTACCTATGTTATTGTCATATATTATAACATAATAGAGAAAAAACAAAGCACAATGTTAAGGCCATTAACGACTTATGGGTCGGCGATCGCTGCCACAAATAAAACTGATGAAGCTATCACCGTCCTATTTTATTTTAAGGATTTATCATTTTAAATAGCTTTTTTCCTTTAAAATGTGGCACGAAATCCAGAACTGACACTTAACTGAACATATTTAATAACACTACATAAAGAATACCATTCAGTTATTTGTGTAAATCTCTTAAGTAGAAAAGTCACGTGCTTACCTGATGGATTAAGGCCTAGTACGACATGACCTGCGCCCACGCTGTCTTCGTACAAACTGGCGTATTGTGTCTCTTTTTTGCTTGGTCGCACAGTGTGCAACGTAAAAGTAAATTATGGTCTAGAAACCAACGTGTGCGTAGCTTCACCTATCTTTAGCTAGAATTGTACAGGGAGCGTAAAAATTGACTATCAATTTATAGGTCAGCAATACCTGCAGATTTTCGATAGGTCGCTGATAGCTGCGTTTACCTTATGCACTACATCTGTATTAAAACAATATCCAGCTTGCTGGGTATTAATTCCACAAAACGCTTTTTTTAGATCTAATTTGATTGGCCTAAGTATGAGATTGGCCTCCTTACCTTTTCTATACTTCATGTTATAAATGACATGTCCGACATACAGGCCGCCTCTGCGAGTACCTCACTTCACTCACCTTCAACCACAACGACTCCCTCGTGGAGCTGGAACCCCTTCGCACCGCTCCTCAGGCCAACGTCACTCTTGGTAAGTTTTATTTCCATCTTCTTTAGCTCTGACCAACAAAAAAGAAGCCCAATAATATACGGGTAGTTCTATAAATAAGAGTATTTTTTTATTGGGGGTACTGGATTTTTCAGGGATGCTCAGATACCTTGTATACAATTTTTTTGGGTTCAGTAAAGTCACATTGAGACCGCTGTCGCTGGCTTACGACAGCTTTTATGACAGCCTCGGCCCTAACCCTATTTTCAATCGTTTTGAAAACCAAGTATGAAAATGACGAACGGTCCCGCACTAAGTGGATTTGATATAAGACTATCCAGTCGCAGCCTCCTGGTGTTCCCTGGTTTGATCATGACAGGTTATGTAGGGCAGTTATTTTAAGGGCGTTAAAGGTTAGGTCCGGACATGTTCCACTAAATAAGTTTGCACATCTTATGAAGAAAGCAGTGTCGCCAAATTGCGAAGAGTGTGGTACGGTAGAAAATGTGCACCATTTTTTAGTGGAATGTGTCCGAACATGCGCTAAAAGAGACAGGTTAATAATACAATGTATGATATAATTGTAATCATGTATTTTATATTTTATTTATTATTATTATATTTATTATATGTATATTATATATATTATATTTTCCAATCTATATTGGCAGAACCCATGTCGGGGGCGGCGAAAATATGCAGTTTTGTTTGTAAATAATTGTATACAAATATAGTTGTTTTTCTTTAGTAGTACTTTTTTCTTTTGGTTTTTTTTTATAATAAGTATAGGAATTTTGTAAGAAGCTGTTAGAATTTATGTTTAGGGCTGCTGGATCTAGCATGTTCATTTCCTTTGATCAAAGCTCCTTAAATAAAGATTTTATAAAAGTATGAAAGTCTTATTTAGTTAGTATTTCTAATGTAACTATGAAACTTTAACACCATTCCGTTCAACTCCCCTCCCTTCCAGAAGTCATGAAAAATTAGTTATCAACTCATGTTTTTTTGTTTTTCTCCAGTATTCAGCACAACCCAGCATCATGGCGTGTTGATGTACTTCGGCGACAACGAGCATCTCGCCGTCGAGCTGTTCAACGGGCGCATACGCATCAGCTACGACGTTGGCAACCATCCCACCTCCACCATGTACAGGTAGGTACATATCGCCCTCTTTCCCATATATGAGATTTGCCCCTGAATGATTCAGAAGCTTAGTACTGGTACGGGGGGTTGAAATCAAATTAAAACTCCGAACAGTCTCAGTTCTTATCGCAAAAATCAGATACGGCATTATCTTCTGGGGTAACTCGGTAAACAAAGAGGCAGCTTTCAAAACTCAAAAGAGATGTATAAGAGCCGTATGTGGCCTTAATATAAGAGATAGTTGTGTTTGCTATCGTTATAGCTGTTTATGCCAAATGTCACCCTGACTTGTTTTATAAAGTGTCACAAAGTCAGATATTCCCAACACGCTCCCAGTATGAGCACAAATTGCAGAGCAAACCAATTAAGTCGGCATTAATTCTAAAAAAGTTGTTCGGAATAAAATATTTAATAAGGTACCAAATTATATTAAATCTCTTCATTTAAGCCAATTTTAATTATATGTATATTTAGAAGAAAAAATATTTTATAATTAAATACTGATAAATACTGATTTGTAAATTAAAACTGCAATATTTAATGTATTTGTACGAGGTAACAAGCAGACTTTAACACCCGTTTATAGTCACCTATGTTTAAACAAGTTCAAGTTCTTTATTGCTTTCATGTAGTATACAGATGATGAGATGATACCTTAAACTAACATGACACCCTGTAAGGGCATTGCAATATTTAATAATGAAACTGTACAAAATAAAACACATATATACAAAAAGAGATCAAGTCGTAAAAGTAAGAATTGCAATAAATGAGTAACAAGACGATAATAATTTTATATGTAAAAACTAAGACCACAGTAGGCTGGTAGAACATTATCTGTAATATTTATTAATCTCTAAATAATCTTCAACTGAATAAAAACCATTTTCAATCAGATACTCTTTAAATTTTCTTGTAAATATTGTTACGAGCGTGGGGTATAGGATAGAGTTAAAACACCTTGACAATTTCACGTTAGTTTATTTACGACTTACAGTAGCAGGGATTCACTGTTAAACGCGTCCCGGTACCGATACTAGACTTCGCACCGTGTATAGCATACACTGAGTCACTGACACTGAACACTTTCTAGTTCACTTCTACTTCATTTTGATCACTTCACTTAACTTCCTCTTTTTTCCACTTGTTTCTCCTTCGCTTGCCACTTTAAGACTGCCGTATTCTCCACTGTCGTCGTCTTTTATACCCGTGAATTTCGCTCGTCTTTTGTCACTTTTTATCGTGATATTTTCGTTATTCTGCTGTTTTGAGTAGCGTCGTCTTTCTAGTAAATTGGTCTGTGTCGAAGGTTCTAGCATATTCGAATCCCATTATTTGTCCTTTAAACTTCTATGGCACGGAATGTTCTTTTCTTCAAACATTCTAGAAACTTTAGTCTCACTTACTATAATCTAAACATCTGAAGAAAACTTGCAAAAAGCTCGCCGATTAGAACCGCCGACCTCACGACCACTAAGCCACTGTCTTACGACAGGGCCATTCGGTTCTTAATTTAGTCTGCGAAAAACTGATACACATTTATTAAACACTACTCGATGATTGATGACGCTATGGTATTCGCAACAATATGGTATATTTCAGTTTTCCTGCTATGCCTTTAGGTAGGCTATTGTAAATTCTAATACTCATGGCATGAGGACTCCTGTTGCTCATTTCTAGGTTACTTGCAGACAAGGCTATTTTATTTTTATGTGGTAGATTCAGGGAACAAGTATAGTGATCTTTGGCTTTACTGTAAAGAGATCATCAGTATTAAGAGAGAACAAATAAATGTTCTCTCTCTCTCCCTCTCTCCCTCTCTGTCTCTCTATCTGCTGTAGTAACTCCGAACAGTTTCCAAGCAACAAAGAATATGTCCGTAATAAGTATCTATTTTTCCAGTTTCGAGATGGTGTCGGACGGCGCGTACCACAAGGCGGAGCTATTGGCCGTCAAGAAGAACTTCACGCTGCGTGTCGACGATGGGCCGGCGCGCTCCATCATCAACGAGGGTAAATCTATTCCATCACATCACTCCATTATTAGCTGGGAAACTATTTCGATACACCTTGCACTTAGTGATTAAGCTTTGCATCATGAACATGGCACAGTTGTTCCCTAGGTGATCTAGAATGGAAAGTCTCGGGAGGAACCACGAGGTTAGAGGGGGGAAGGTGGATGATTTTTGGTTCCACCCTGCTTCATTTTTTAGGGTTTCGTAGACAAAAGCGAAACCCTTATAGTTTCTGTTCACATGACGTCCGTATGTCAAAGGCATTTTACTCAAAAACTACATGATGTATATTGATGAAATTTGGAGTGTAGGTGTCTTGCATAAACCGCTACTTAGTTCGAAAGTTAAATAATAAAAAATATATTTCTAGGGCGGGCACTCCATACATGTCACCAAAGCTGAAAATTATTTATTTGTAACCCAATCTTTATAACATAGGCGCTTTGGTTTTAATCTTTCTTGTTTTGTAGTAACCCTAACATATCCCTGCGACTCCGCCTGGATTTAATGAGTATCCTATATTTTAACCCATGCCCTAACTAAATCTATGCGTGCCGATATTTTACGCGTTCCTGAGTAACGTTCTGAACAAACATGTTCACAAACTTTTGCATTTATTTGAATGTACCTAAAATAAGCACGAAAATTGCAGGCAACAAGGAGTACCTCCGGCTGGAGAGGCCTATGTACATCGGCGGCGTGCCTGAGGATGTCGCGCGGGACGCCTTCAGCAAGTGGCACCTTCGAAACATCACCAGTTTCAAGGGTTAGTAGCTGGAAATGTGACTACTTTGCTTAAATTTCGCGCCTTACTACTACGGGTTTATGGAGTTGTTGCCTGCGATCATAGAGAGTTACGTGAGTATGGCAACAAAGAGGTTTGGGGTCCTGAAGCGCGCTCACCTTCAACCCTTTGTTGCCACAACCCGCGCTTCTCTCTTGCCACTGGCGGCGATTTAGTGAAACGGTAGGCTTAGTCAGTGGCGCGTGGTCCATCAAGGCGCAAAGGCAATGCGTACCCTAAACGACCATGGCTCCATACAGACACAGATAAACTGCCTACCCTGTCTACCACTAATCTAATTTTCCTGCATATTTTAGCATACAATTTAGAGTGCCATAGTGCTGGCCAGTTTTTTTAGACGGTTTCGCAGCGGTTTAATGGGTGTCTTAAATGGACAGAAATAATTATTTGTTTCCAAAAAAATGAGTTAACAAATGGTTTTTATTTGTACAAAAGTATCCAAATTATAATTATTAGTTTTGTTTATAATATGTATTATTATAATTCAATCATTATGTTCATAATAATTAATATAATATTAATCGAAGTATGGCTGTATAGGTATCTGCCTTAGCCCAACGATTATTATAAGCTTTTTTTATCTATTACAGTAAGGCTCAACCATCTCCTTAGATAAGCAATTACCTTGATATTTGTATTTAAGGATGCGTGAAAGAAGCTTGGATCAACCACAAACGCGTAGACTTCGTGAACGCGGCGCGCATGTCGCGCACGTCCGCGGGCTGCGGGGAGGACGACCCCGCGCCCCCCGCGCCGCAGGCCGCGCTGCAGGACCCGCACCATGCGCCGGTACGTCACACACGGACTGAGACATCATAACCACACAGTGACGGGGATGAACATAGACAACACACACAGACACAGAGACTTAAACAGACATAGGCAACACACACAGACACAGTCATCAAATACAGACACGGAGATGAGACAAACATAGACAACACACAGAAACACAGAGATAAGAGACAGACACAGACACAGAGATATGAACCAGACACAGACAACAAACACCGACATAGGCAGCACACACTGACCAGACACAGACAACAAACGCTGACACGGAGATGAGACAGACATAGACAATACACACAGATACAGAGACTGAGATAGACGCAGACAACACACAGAGATACAGAGACTGAGACAGTCAACACACACAGACACAGAGATATGAGACAAACATAAACAACACACACAGACACAGCGAGTGAGACAGACACAGACAACACACACAGACACAGAGAGAGACTCAGTAATAAACAGTGTTTATTTCACCAGGACCCGTGCGTGCCGAACCCGTGCGCGCGCGGCGGCCGCTGCGTGCGCGAGGACGGGCCCGCCGACTACTCGTGCCGCTGCCGCGCGGGCACCGCCGGCGCGCAGTGCGAGCTGCGCACCTCCATCGGTATGTACCAGGGCCACAACACTTGAAAGAGTCTCTTCTAGAGCTTCCAATCCCAGGATGTCTTGTATGGACAAACCCGGTAGCCCGGGATTTTCCATACAGAAATCCCGGGATTGGAAGCTCTAGTCTCTTCCCTGCACCTGCTGCTGCTTCAACCATTTCTATATTTCCTCAGCCAAAGCCCAACAACTCCCTGGTCACAGAACATTATACATATTAAAGGATCAGTTACCTCAGACCACGACCCGCCGACCTTAAGTTCAAACTGCAAACCGAAGTAATACGAAGAATGTCTTATACGGTGATGTTTATTTTCTCATATACTGCAATAGTATCGTTTTACTCGACAGGGGGCGCTCCGGTGCTCACGCAAAAGACTCCGCCGCGGAAGATGGCCATCAACAACGTCCAGGCTTCACCGGGTATGTCGCTGCCTTTATTTTTTGATCCCTGACCAACAATGACGTGCGGTCCATACAGACGCAAAGGCACAAGACACCATGGCTCTATACAGGCACAGACAAACTGCCTACCCTGAAGCCCTGAACGACCATGGCTCCGTATAGGCACAGAAAAACTGCCTACTTTGGCTGAAAAGCCTGTACACGCCACTGCTGACCAAGGACCGTTAAAGTAAGAAGACTAAGTACTCGTAGCTGTCTATCGCCATACAAATGCCAAGCTTTTGTAGAACATGGTTAAAATAAATAATTTTGATTTTGATACAAAAAGCCGTTCCCCGATCCATCCGAACTTTGTAGCGGAAAAAAAATCATAGCCATCATTTTTACTTCGGCGTAGTTGCGTTGTTTTTAATAAAACGTATCCGATAACCATCTGTGGATGCGCAGCTACCCATGTACCAAAAATAGTTGAAATCCATTTAGCCGTTTTGGCGAGATGAAGACACAACGACACATATAAACATACAAAATTAGAACAAAAGAAAATTGTATTCAGTGACCTCCAAATAGTCCGGTTCAATATTTTTCTTCAATGTACAGACATTTTATTGTTAAAACTATATATGTATATGTTTGTATTTATATTACTTCCTTATTGTGTTTCTTTAATATATATGACATACTTCAAGTCGTGACAAAGGTAGAAAATCACTGGTTTAAGCTGGACGCTTGTTTTGAACCGTTTCCTATCCTCAAAACTTCTTGATGCTGCCAAGCCTCGCGTTAAAACCAATCCTTAACCAGTAATAGTCATTTCTGTCAGATGATTCGCTGGCAATAAACAAGTTTTTTTTACTATGTTGCAGCTTGATTTTAAAGAAGGTTGTAAGTTATGTTAAGTGTATGTTACGTTATTTTATTTGAAGCGAAGGCGTTCCATAGTTTTTTTAACAAATCACCCGCTTTATAATGTTTTCACTTCTCCTGCTCAAAAAGTACGTTATATTAGCTTCACGAAGCGAGACTAAAATATTACATTTAGCCCCTAGGGTTTAAAAGAAAGCCATATAATCCCATACAAATTTCTATGAAACTGAAAAAAAAAACTTCCGGCCAGCTACATACTACTTACGAATAATTAAAAACAAACAAATGAACCTGAGCAGTGACGAAATTTTGACACTTGGTATCGGAATCAACTGTCATAGCCCATACAAAATCATGACACTTGATTCTGATTGCGAGCGTCAAACGCGTTAGGCAATACGGGGGCGGCTCCCCTATTGCCTAACGCATTTGACGCTCGCAATCAGAATCAAGTGTCATGATTTTGTATGGGCTACGACACTTGATTGCGATACCAAGTGTCAAAATTTCGTTAGGCAATAACCCCGCAGATTGGCCAAAATTTCTGATCGAATTGCTCTAACTGTACTTTATTTTTTTCATGAAATATACAATTTTCATGTTGTCCTATTTATTTTCTCGCAGTCGAAGTGAAAAGCAGAGTATTTTCTTCTGTTTCCGCGATTATTACTCATTGAAATAAAACAATTTAACGGATTATATCGCGTATATTGTCTCATTTTAGTCCCCGACGTTTCGGAAGCTTTCCAGCTTTCCATGGTCACGGGTGGAGTCCATTGTGTCCAATTAAATTGTTTTAATTCAATGAAAAGCAGAGTGTTTAACACGTGGCTAAAAGCCAGTATGACACTCAGACATATTTCACATCGTGTCATGACGGCTTATTTTAGCCCCTTATCACTACACAACAAACGGGGCTTAATCGCGTATAAATATGATTTATTTAATTACCTTTCGTTGGTAAATCTTCGACGTTTCGGACGTCGCTTAAGTCCATGGTCTCGAAAGAACATCGTGTAAGTTTAAATCAATGTTTAGCCCCTTGTCAAACAATCCACTATTATGTTATAGTTAATCATAATTTATCTGTTTTTCAGCTGCCCCGTCTCACAAGCAGCAGGCAGAGCACGCCCCCGCCGCGGCCGCGCCCAACGGAGCGTGCAGGAAGGTATGTTGAATTATTGAACTGTCTTTCCATCCATCCATCGTAGCGTTTTCCCGGCTGCGTCCTCAGCTACTGCGGAGCCCGGGGTTCGCTTTCCAGCATTTCTTCTCCACTTCGCACGGTCTTCTGCATCCTTAACTGTAAGGCCGTTGGCCCGCATGTCATCCTTGGCGACGCAAGCCATCATTTCTTGGGTCTTCCCCTTTTACCCGGACCCGGTGGAGGCGGCATGGACATTTGTTTCCGATGTAACTTGCTGGTTTCCGTGAAACGTGGCCGTACCAACGTAGGCGACTCTCTAGCAGTTTGTCTGCTATGTATGTCACGGACGTGAAGGCTGCTCCGGATGCGAGAGTTCCTGACGCGGTCTATTGAACTCATGTTTATTATCTTTGATTGAACTGCCCTTTGTGTAATATAATTTAATTCTGAAGTAAACTATTTGAATTTCGAATTTGGCGATATGGTCGCTCAGCGACAAAGCCCTTTAAATTAATAAAATATAAAAACCTATGGGCTAATTAGTAATTATGTTGCCTGAACTGTTTCATTGCCCAACTGTATCATTTCGCCAGCTAAGATTTTCGCAGAAAGCGTAAACTTTTCAGAACTTTTATAAAATTAATCTAATCTAGGTTCCACACAAAATTTATAAAAAATACGGGAAAAGATTTTTGCTTTGGAGAAAAGTGTTGAAAAAATAATTATGCGAAGGTATTATGTTTATGCAAAGTTGGTTAGCAAACTTCGAAACTCTACTCGATCTTCCTCAACAAAGCATTCAAAAACCAGCAGACCATATTTTCAGTTACTACTTTTTCATTTTCAACCCTAAGTTGCAAGAAAACTCATGGCTTACTTTAAAACTATCTTCTGATTAGATGATTGCGTTTTTATAGACATCGCGTCGCCAAGTGCCTGAGCAACCGTCCATAAAGTAGTTTAATTTATTACTTGCACCTGTAGACGCGTAGTTCTTCATTCTTGAGTATTGTGCTTTCAATCATTATCTGGGTTCACTGCAGGAGACCGTCTCCGGCGTTATAGGTTTTCTGTGGTAGGTCTGTCACGGTTTCTTAACTCATGCTTTGTTATAAAATCGTCATGGCGATGTTTCCTAGCTGTAGGCACATTTCAAAAATGTTATCAAGATTACGAACATCGTGGCGCTCCGTTAGACGACTATATGAAGTTTTGACTACGTATAGGCTTCAATTCCAAACTGCTTTTGCGCCACCAACTCATATGCACAGTTTATTTTTCTCAACGTCTCCCACTACGCTGTTTAGCGATAGGACCGACCGTCTGCTGTTTACCTCCCCTTGAATGTATTGTTTTCTGTACTCTGTTTTGTGACTTGTGCAGTAAATCGTTGTTGTATTGTATTGTATACGCACGTATTAAGACGTGGTGTTGTTCCAGGAAGCGACTCGCGAGTACATAGTGGAGGGCAACTGCCGAAGCCGACGCGCTGTGCGCTCCGCGCGCTGCGCAGCCTCGCGCGCAGGCTGCGGCAAGCAGCACTGCTGCGCGCCGCGCAAGACCAAGAAGAGGAAGGTACGTACAGTACATAGATCACTGGAGATGCGTTGGCTCACGAGTGAGTGAATCATATATCATTTGGTTTAGCTCATTCACTCTTTCGCTCACTGAAGATTAAAGTCGCTCAGTATCTTTTATATCAGTATTACTTGCTCGCTCTCGCTCATGATTCAATTAATGTTCCGAGCCGGCCGAGCCAAACGAAAGAGACGAGGAGAATCAAATAATATATGTTATATTTTTTTTACTATAAAACGTATTCTGTTACCTAATATGAAAACTATAAAAATCAATTTCCATATAATTTATAGCCCAAATGGTTACTAAACTCAGTGTATTGTTAGGTACTGGATATCACGCTCCCACTCAAATAGTTGCAAATGAACTGCGAAGAACTAACAAATCAATCAATCTGATTTATTGACATCTCTATCTCTACTCACTCGTGAACAAAATAGTCTACAAATCTACTGAGCGAGATGAGCTAAATGAGGGATACGTATCTCACTGAGCGAAAGATATGAATCAATCTTTCCAATTCAGTGTTGTGATTCGCCCATCTCTATGGCAAAAAATAGACTAGCTGCGCGACCAGAAAGACCAAGAAGAGGAAGATACGTGCCCGTCAAACCTCCTTTTCTCTCTCGTTTTTTTCTCTGGCCATATACCCAGACCTAGGAGGACCATTTACATATAAAAATAGGAGAATCTACTATTAAATACGCCACTGAAAAATGTATATATTCATCATTGATTAAACTTTGTTTGTTATCTATACAGATCCGGTTGGTATGTCCGGACGGCACCCGCATGACGAAGGATGTGGACATCGTGCGTAAATGCGCCTGCGGCAAGAAGTGCGCACGCGCACCCTTCCATTGAAGACTGGCGGCTCCGCTCAGTTCATACACAGACCTACAAGGAGACACAAGAGGGATTACATTGACAGCATTTCTGTTGACGCATGTCAATCACGAAAGTCCACTGAAATTTGTAACGGAATTTCAAATAATGCCAATAAAAAATGAACTTCAACTATTAGATTCAAATTTTTTGGACTAAGATAATCCTGAAATGTATCGACCTTATTTAAATGATCGATTAACATCTGTCATCCAATAGAAATGTCTGATTTCTTACTCCAACATGTGAGTTTTAAAAATAACAATATTGAAAACCACAACTTCGCTTTCAAAAATGCATGAACATACTTGAAATCAAAGTTTCGTGAATAGAAGGGATATTTTATTCTGTCTGTGTATGACTCTAGCTTGATTGTCATGTTTATCTCTGCAGATAAAGAATCAATCTCTATTTGACAGGTTAGTGCGGGGGTGATGGATTTCTTATTGTGAAACATGACGCCTCTGTAGAGCTTGACAAAAAAACAGCACTAAACTCCAATTTTAGTTTTTAATTACCGACACTGCCCTTTAAATACAAATACCAACTTAATTTTCTAATAAGAAACTTCTTTGATAGTAGTTTTTTTTTTGTTACCGGCAACATTTTTGACAGGACTGAAGCAACGCGCCAACTGACAATAATTTTGAGCCGGAAACTTCTTCGTAGCGTAGGTTACCTCACGGGTAGACTTGGAATATAACGAATTTACCAAAATGTACATGTACGAACGTAGTGGCGGCCTAAAAACGTAAAATGTAAAAGTTTTTCAAATATATAAACGTTTAAAATTATCTCGATTTAGAGGTACCAGTATTAAAATGGTCTCAGACGGCTTAATCTGTTTGTGTAAAAGGCTTAACAATCTTGATTTTACGGTCAATACACGATCATGAATAAGATACAATACATTTTGAAAATTTGATATCGTGAGTAATACCTAATTACACGATGGTCTATTTCTTATTGACAGTTAATAACCACTGTCAGTACCTAATAGTCTGGTGGAATCCCTATCCCTACCTCACAGCTTTTGACAAATAAATTAAGTCGTCTGGTTTCAAAGTGGTACCACCAATATTTATTATAAGAACGTAACCTCACTTTTTATAAAATATTTAGTAATACCATGTGTAGTTTTAAAATACCTTGTACGGTAGATTTAAAATGTACTAAGAAAACGATATTTCCTCCCATTTTTATTACGATTTCTGGACAGAAATACTTTTTTCAGTAGCAATGAAATTAAATTATGTGTTCATTTAATGTAATTATAATTAATATTTATTATTTTCAAGTTGTCTAATTAGTATTCAATAAAAATAAGTTAATTAATAAATTTAGCTTTAATTAGGTTCGATCAGTTATACGCAGAAAAATCTCGAGTTTAAAACCTCCAGTCTTGCCAGCTCTATTTCAAGATTGCCATAATTTTCTCAAACAATTTAAAAGAAGCATTTTTTGGAATATCTTCTTTAAATATGTATTTCGTATCACAAAGTTAAAATATAACTTGTAAGCAATGATTAAGTAGTCATAGTTATTATTAGGATTGTACTCATATCCGTTTGTGACTGAAGTTCTTTTGTAAAATAAAAATATATAAAATTTATATTTATTGCCATTTTGTTGCTAAAGTAGGCTTATTAATTGTAAATTTATTAGACGTTAAGCTTATGTAAATCGTACTGTTTTAGATTATCGTGTACTGCATTCCGTATTTATTTTCTATCATTGTAGTAGTTTTCTTTTACGTATGGTATCACCAGAGACTGTAGAGCTACCAATAGACCAGGCCATAAAATTCCTTAAAAAAAAAGCAACCAATAGTAGATTATAGCAACACAAACCTATCAATGTTGAAAGGTAAATACAAAAAAGGTTTGGGCTTTCGTCAGACCTCTCTTTTGCTCGGTTAACGTAGAAAGAGACAGGACAGATTTGTCCGAGTTTCAAAACAATTCATAATACGCTTGTGATGCCATAATTGTCATATTGTAAGTTTTAACATGGAGGAATGATATATGGACTGTCAAACGCCATGCATTGTCTATGATTGATTACTATGGTGTAATGAGGTGATGTTGTTTAAAACTAAAAAAATAAAAAACATTCATATTCAGTGGACTCTCTTCAATGTAGTGATTGACAGAACTTATATCATTCGTTCAGAATAAATCGTGAACTGCTAAATATTCTTTATTACAACGCATTTAACGACCTAAAATATTTTATATCAGTATTAAAAACTAACGGCAAACAATAGACAAATCTGTCAAAACTCTTGTGTTGCCATTCAAAAATACTTGCCAACATTCATGTTGCCATATGAACCTAATCTTGCCACGTTATATTGGGATATTACGGGTTTTGATAGATTTATCTATTTTAGTTTAAGTAGATAAGTGTTTTAATTTTGTAGTTCGATGTGATGCTTGTTCACTCATCTCGACACTATTCTTTGTCAATCTTACCCCGGGTGTACACACTTGCCGAGCCCTGTATTTGCGTTAACGAAAAATTCAGGTTCTCTCTTAAAAGCGTTCAGACTTCTTGTTTTTTCTCACTGTTACAATCTATAGAAAGTATGAATGAGAACCAAAATACACAAACGCCATACCCACCGCCATTTTCCTTTGTTATTTCTATTTAGCGTCGCCAGGTGGCGTTAGAATAAAATTATTAGTTTTGCAACGGATATATTCAAAATATCAAAATTTAATTTAGAGATGAGTGGCTTATATCGAGTGATGACGTCATCGTCGCATGCGCTTTTTAATAATTAAAAATAATAATTATTGTCTATGAACTTTATAATTTATTTGATGTAATAAAAGAGGATGTTAGATATATTCTTGTATTTTGTTTTCTGAACCCTTATAAATCCAACGCATAAGCTTATGCGTACACTGGAAATCCTCTTCGAATATTAACAGAAGACGTGTTGATCGACCGATGACGAATGTTCTTTTTTTACACAATGCTGATAGGTATCGGCTAACACTAAAGAAGGAGATATTAACTTTTTTTTATCATTATTACCGATATGAGAAAATAGTAAGTAAAAAAATATATAACAGAGCCCGGAATCCTCTTAGCACTATCACCCGTCATTACGGAGTCCTCACTTATCGACCTTCAATACATTGATATATACGTTCTATGATATATTTACCTCAATGTTTCGATACATATCGATACATTACGACGACACGTTTGGCTCAGTGGGTTGTAAAGCGGCCTACGAAGCTGGCGGTCCCGGGTTCGAATCCCGGCCAGGGCAAGTGTTTGTGTGATGAGCACGAATGTTTGTTCCTGGGGCTTGGATGTTTTCTATGTATTTAAGTATTATAATGTATCTATATATCATGTATATCGTCGCCTAGTGCCCATAGTACAAGCTTTGCTTAGTTTGGGACTAGGTCGATTTGTGTAAGATTGTCCCTGATATTTATTATTTATATTTATTTATATTAAACTTCAAAATAGATGACCTATTACATTAAAAGTTTTATACATCAGAAGAAGGTTGCTCTTCGTCAACGGAGGAGAAAAAAAGACATGAACTCTATTTTTCGTCAGTGAAGGATATCCTATTAAAGCTCTAGGGCTGTCGGTGGAATAAAGCTACAACACTTATACAGTCAGCCGCAAAAAGATATACAATAGGGAATGGCCATGAATTTTAATTTTTGCTTTATTAAAAGCTCATTCATGTAACAAACAGTACACAAAAAAAATCGAATAACTAAAAAAATAACCAAGATATAAGCCATCAAAATTAAATGTTTGATCTGTCTCTTTCTAGCAAAACAGAATTTAATATGGAGTTTATATGGCCGGAGTGCACCATGACGTAACAGTGCATGTCGGACCTCTCTGTTTAATTAGTAGTTTAAAATGCCTATATCTTGCGTATTTTTTAGCCGTTTAAAATTTTAATTTCACATTTTGAAGTCGTTTTTACGGTATTTTGATATTTAGTTACGAAAAGCGATAAAAAAATTCATGCATGTACCCTATTAGTTCATTCATAAAAATCTTCTTTCACTCTCAACTCTATTGATGTGTAAGAGTCTTGCGAAGATATTTTTGAACGGACTAATCGTGTATTTCTTTTTGCAGCTGAAATGAGCGGGTTGTAAATAGAGCATCAAAAACTAACCTAAACTTCAAAAATACTATCTCAACGCCTAAATAAAAAAAAACGGCCAAGTGCGAGTCGGACTCGCCCAGGAAGGGTTCCGCAGCCGTTTATACAAAAAAAATCACTACAGATGAAAAAAATACGATATGAAAAAAACACTAACAAAAGAGCGTAACTCCCCGGCACTTACGTCCTTTTGCTAAGAAGCGCAGTTTTTTGGCAATAACTTAAAAACGGTATGTCCGATCATGTTGAAAACAATTTTTGTTGGAAGTATTTATTAAGCTTTATATTTGTACATTTTTTCATATTTTTCGAACATACCGTTTAGAAAATATAGGGGGGGGGGACACAATTTTTGCTGCTTTCGTAGCGAATATTTCGGAAAATATTCACTAAATTGAAAATTCTTTTTTAGAAACCTCATAGTGTTTTTAGAAGCACTGTCGAAATATGTGCCACACATACATATTTGCCAAAAAATAAAAAAAATCTGTTTCGGTTACATGTATCGAGTGCCCCCCCTGGAAATATATATTATATTTATTTAACTATCAAAATAAGTAGCGGTTTACACACGACACCTATGCTCCAAATTTCATTAATGTACATCTTATAGCTTTTGCGTAAAATGCCTGTGACATACGGTCGGACAGACAGACAGACAGACAGATATGACGAATCTATAAGGGTTCCGTTTTTGCCATTTTGGCTACGGAACCCTAAAACCCAGCCGCCGAGTTATTATTTTGGTCGCCGAGGTAGTATTTTTATCACAGAACTATATCAAGATAGAAGGAAAGAGTTCGCCGATTTCTATGAGAACCGAGCGTGTAACATTTTGCGTAGGTACTTTGACGCCATGAATGTAATTTAGTGAAAAACAATTCAAAAGCATCGATTCACAGATCGATTAGAACACGCGGCGAAGTCCAAAACATCGGACCACTGAAATATTTTTCTATACATTTTTATGAATCGGATGTTCGTCTTCGTTGTGAAAAGAAGTACTTAAATATATACCTTTATTCGTGTGATGACAAAAATTTACTCGTACATAATTGTCATTCAATTATAGAGTTTGGCCAGCGAAACATGATACTCAAAAAATGCGGTAAATTTGAAAAAATCATGACCTGCAGTCCTACTACGAAACCCGAAAAACGAAGTTCGTAACGTGCTGTCCCTCTCGATCTCATGTTATACTGTATTTGACTGAGCGGGAGAGCGCCATACGAACTTCGTTTTTCGAATTTCGGAGTAGCCCCTCTGGCAATACGGAATGCATAGAAACGAAGTAGGTTTTATAATTTGACAGCTTTTTAATATTTGAAATTGTTGCCATATAAAAAAATCTCTTTCAAGGTCAATATCATGTTTCTCTGGCCAAACTCTATTACTCAAGTTATTGTAGGTGCATTTTTATCGATTTAAAATATCGATAAGAACCGACAGAGGAAATGATAATTATTTTCGATAGAGGAAAAGAAAGAAACCTCAGAATTTCAAGGTAGGTACCTACCTAACCAATAAATTGCGTTACATTTGTCAGTACCTACTGTCTACTCTATCTATTATCTGTTGCACAAATTGTAATATTATTAAGATAAAATATACACATTTTTTAAAATAGTATTTAGCCTTATGTAAACGTGTACCTTTTCATCATTTGACATCATCACTTCATCAATAGTCGGATTAGCTGTACTGATCACTCGTCGGTACTTTGATGGGCCAGTAAAGGTGTCTTTGTGGAAATGAATAGAACAAATCCGGCTGATTTTTGTAGGAAATCATTTTTTTACCACCAGTTGCTTCACTTCAATACATTAATTTTAAATACGAGGATCATTCGGAAAACTGAAATAAACTTGCAATATAGAAGTAACCATAACCTGCTTGTTAATAATATTTGCTTTGCACTACGTACCTACATTATATAGTTACATAATAATATGAAAACGTAGTTCTCATTTTCTCTGCTTTCAAAATCGATTTTATCCGAGTAAGAAAATCGCAGTCTACAGCACTGGGGTATAGCACTACTACAGAAGAAATGAGAAATCGACCTTGAACGTAACTCGACAATTTGAATAGCATATTTTTACATCGCTGGTTTTGAACGCACGCCAAGTCTAGCTTGTCAAATTAAAGCCGCAATGGAAAACTAGCGTTGGGCACACAATCGCCCGCTACTGTTTTGACGAAAATAATAAAATAAATTGTTTTTTAATTAATCACACATATTTTGGGACAAATAGTACTTACCGATGAAAGGAAATACCACGATTAACAGCTCCAACTTTATTGGGAGTATATGAACAGTTAATTATTGAACAACGAGTCATTTTGTTTTTTAAACCTGACGTCGCACGCAGACCACGGTCGGGAGCAGACTGATGTTCGCGGCGAGCAAGTCCGCTGTCGGGGCGAGTTTTCGCCACGCGAGGTACATACACTCGTTCCTTCTATCTAGATATATTTCTGTGATTTTTATCGATCGTTTTATTATTTTCGCTATTGAGCCAGCGATGTCGTGTCAAGGAACCCGAATAAAACAAAAGTATAACAATATAATCCATATATTTAAACAACAACTACCACCTCGGACATACATACATCATGGAATTCTAATCTATGCCTAATTTATACCAAAAATAGTCATACAAACTCATCGCAATTTACAAAGGTACATCTTTATACACTGTGTATTTTCGTAGACATAAACAATTATCTTCTTTTATAGCCGGACTTTAAGCTAAGTAGGTTTGGTTAGGCTTCTTACTAGTAATCTGATTCAGTGGATGAGCGCAAATTCATAAGCGGGAATGCCATCCGCGGCCTCTTGGAGTAGGGTAGCGTCGCGGTGCCCACAAGGATTAACTAGGAGGAGGAGGGAGGAGAAAGCATGGGGGGGAGGGGTCTTGATCGATCACGGATAAATTCTCGACCAAGTGACCCCAAGTTTCGGCAAACATTTACTCTCATGTATCTGACATTTCGAAAGTGCTTGAACTAGGCCTACTTGAATAAATAATATTTTGATTGATTGATTGATTGAATTATGTAAGTAGATGATATTTGAAGCGTAGACGGGGGGGGCAGACGACGGCGGAATGACAAATCAGCGGCTGCTCTGCCCCCCTCCCAGTCTCGCCGCTCGCATACCTAAGGCGCGGTACAGCGGTGTTGGTCAAGCCATAGTGTTTTAGTATGTTGTCCATTAAAAAAAACGCAGTGTATAAAAAACTCAAGGACCTTGAATGGCTCATGCCTGAAATGACCGTTTTCCTAAAATGTCCTTTTCCCAAAATGTCTGTTTTCCATAATGTCAGAAAGTCTGTGGTACAATTTCTGCTTGACATTGTGAAAATGCGGACATTTTTGGACTATAACTTTTTTGTGAAAACGGCCATTTCAGGCCTCCTTCAATATCTACAAAACAGTCATACTGTAAACACTTTACCCACAAGTTGACAATTAAAATTTAAGCAAATTTGCTTAACTTAAACTTCTCTGTTGATAGCATCTGTTTTTTTTCATATTAATTCGTCGCTAGGTTAGAACTGTGATTTCTCACAACCTTTATAACTATTGGAAAACTCACAAAATATTGGATATCGCCAATTCAGTTCATGCCTGAAATGACCGTTTTCCTAAAATGTTCTATGGTCACGCAGTAATTATACCACAGACGTGCTGACATTACGGAAAGCAGACATTTTGGCAATATGACGATTTAGGAAGAACGGTCATTTCAGGCATGAGCTGTCAATTCCGTCTAGTTTTAAACAGATAAGGTAATTGGGGGTAAGTGCGCCTGCTGGGTAAGTGCGTCTACCTAACTCGTAAGTAACAAAAACTGTTCATAGGTACTGTATAACGACATCATACATCGATGGAACAAACTAAATCATAGTTCTTCAGTCACAGATCTGTGATTATAACCAAGAACTAAAAATATATATATATAGGCGCACTTCCCCAGCCTCACCTAATGGCATTTTTTAATAGTTCTATGACGTCACAAATGGAAAGCCTAGACACAAGGTAAATTTCCCAAGCCTAACACTCCATCATTCAACCCCTTACTTATCTTAATTAAAAGCAATAAAGGTCAAAGTCTCAATACGGGACGAATATCAGAACGAATAATTTAAGTTGTGGCTACTTAAAAGTGGTCTGGTATTTAAATCGAGAATTTCTAGAAGACATAAAACTTTGGTTTGACGACTTCAGACTGACATACTTCTAACTTTGATAAAATTAAAGCTATCTTCGGCTTTGGGCAAAGCATTTTGTGGTTTTAAACAGAAGTCGTGCATTTCAGGTAATTTGTAAGTAAATGCAATTTTGGTTTGCTTCAAAACCTCCAATTAGTTACGTTACTGAGAAGCATAACACTGTAACTCCATTCTACTCCATAGCAGTTGCAGTGATATGCTTCTCAGGTACGGAGTTACTAAACATGAAAATCAGCAGAAGTAATGCTGATGGTTTAATTCATTTTGGTGATCTCTTCGGGCTACATCTTTTGATTCCTTGTATTACCTGTCAAATGAAAATTTTCTATCATAAAATTATTTATTTATTTAAACTTTATTGCACATTAGTAAAGAAACTACAAATGGCGGACTTAATGCCATAAAGGCATTCTCTACCATTAGGCTAAACAGAGCAATTATTATATTTAACTTGTACAAATTAACAATTACAAGGGAGAGACACCCAAATTATAATACAAACTATACATAATACGTTATTTATATAACCATAATACATAAATTTAGGCATATACATACATACGGGTACCTGCTTCTAAACTACTATGAAGACTCTTAATCTTATCTTAAAATTTCCTTTTTGTAACAAGCTTTTATTTTACAATATTGATACAAAAATCTAAGTAGAAAGATATATTAATTGCGATCCACTGCAGTCTAAGCCGGAATCGAACCAGCATCTCTGTTATACCGGAACAGCGTCCTGAACCATTAGACTATCAGACCGATTGTGATTCACATCGAAACTTTTAGCGGGAGTAACGCTGCCTGCGAAACTGAAGGTCCTGGATTCAAATCCCGGTAAGGGCAATATTTGTGTGATGAGCATAAATATTTGTACCTGAGTCTTGGATGTTTTTTATGTAAATATATCGTCGTCTAGTACTAATAGCAAACCTTATTGAGCTTACCATGGGACTAGTTCGATTTGTGTTAAAAATGTCCCGAAAAAAAAAAGATTCTTATAAAACAAGCAAAATAAGTAACTACGTTAAAATTTTAGTTTGATACCTTACGCGTAGCTTGTTTTATGAGCCTTTTAAATTGGGTGAGAAATTCTATGAACATAATATCCACCCATCAAATGTATGGTAACTTTTACAAGGTACTAACGTGTAACGTCACAAGCTAGTAGGCTTCAGTATGAAACGTTTATGGGGAAAAATGTGATTAACCACTGTTGTATTTTGAAAAAAAAATATGTGTTTGAAGTAGTATTTTCACCAATATTTCTATTATTGAGAGGTAATTCTTTATAGCAAATAGTATAGTTTGTTAAATAGCCTATTGTCAGGAGATTTCTATCATTTCGTTAATGGCACATAGAGGTGTTATAATAGCTTCTTTTATCAAATGAACAATTGACAGACACTTCACAATGAAACATAATGGCGTTGTTCGCTTACAATAGTAATTCCTATCGGCGAACAGAAATAATTTCAAACATACTGTTTGTGCGATAGCGATAATAGTGGACTGTAATTTACGAGAAAAAAGGTGCGAGAAAATTATATGAGGGGAGAGGGTTTTTTTTTTTTATGGCATAGGTGGCAAACGAGCAGACGGGTCGCCTGATGGTAAGCGATCACCGTCGCCCATAGATACACTTGCATCACCGGAGGAGTCACAAGTGCGTTGCCGGCCTTTCAGGTGGGAGTACGCTCTTTTCTTGAAGGTTTGGATGAACAAGAATATTAGTTCTATTAAAATGAATGTTTCAATGAGCTTAATGTTAGGGAATAAAAGTGGTTTGTCGATCTAACCTGGTCGGTTGGAGCTGTGGCACACAGAATCCTTAGCGTAAGCGGCAGAACATCGTTGGTTGGAGTCTCCAGTTCACCTGACCAAGCTTACCATTAACTCTTACCTCAAGTGTCAGCTACTTAGCCTCAGATATACACCCAGGTGTCCTCGGCAGCCTCCAAACACACTTCACTGAATTAACTAGATCTCTATTAAGTCTAGTGGTGGCCTTGAATTACTGTTCGAAAATCGAAAGCTAGCAGATCGATTAACGGTTAGGGGTGGGGGAAGCAATGTGACCAGCACAACATTAAGAAATCTTATACATACATAGTGTGATGCCACATAAAAATAAACTAATTTTTACCATAAAACGTCAGACAAAACTAAACACTGTTATTAAAGAATTACAGGTGTATAATTGAAGGTTTTCATAGAAATAGAAAAGAACAAGCAAAGTTAAGCTTAGATGACGCCGCAATCACGCTCCATAAAAAAAATCAATACAAAAACCTAACCTAAAAATAGTTAATAATTTACTATTTCGGCATTGCGTCTCTATAAAGTATTTTGTTTGACTTTTAATTTTATATTATTAAAACTACCATGAGTATTTATGACTCAAGATCAGAATATATTATGTTTATATCTTATCTACCTACATATGTTTTTATATTTTATCCAATTTCATCGCAGCGCTCGTGCAGCTTGTAGCCCACCTTGGCCCGTCACCGCACTGGCTACACCTGGATATGCAGCAGTACTCACACTAGGAGGAGCCCTTGGCCACGCCCACGAGTGCCGGCCGCACGCAGCGCTCGTGCAGCTTGTAGCCCACCTTGGACACCGTCACCGCCCTGGCTACACCTGGATATGCAGCAGTACTCACACTAGGAGGAGCCCTTGGCCACGCCCACGAGTGCCGGCCGCACGCAGCGCTCGTGCAGCTTGTAGCCCACCTTGGACACCGTCACCGCCCTGGCTACACCTGGATATGCAGCAGTACTCACACTAGGAGGAGCCCTTGGCCACGCCCACGAGTGCCGGCCGCACGCAGCGCTCGTGCAGCTTGTAGCCCACCTTGGACACCGTCACCGCCCTGGCTACACCTGGATATGCAGCAGTACTCACACTAGGAGGAGCCCTTGGCCACGCCCACGAGTGCCGGCCGCACGCAGCGCTCGTGCAGCTTGTAGCCCACCTTGGACACCGTCACCGCCCTGGCTACACCTGGATATGCAGCAGTACTCACACTAGGAGGAGCCCTTGGCCACGCCCACGAGTGCCGGCCGCACGCAGCGCTCGTGCAGCTTGTAGCCCACCTTGGACACCGTCACCGCCCTGGCTA
Source organism: Hedya salicella (assembly GCA_905404275.2). Classification (NCBI taxonomy): domain Eukaryota; kingdom Metazoa; phylum Arthropoda; class Insecta; order Lepidoptera; family Tortricidae; genus Hedya; species Hedya salicella. Next base: position 47,600,621 of record FR990097.1, on the reverse strand, counting down.
CACCTGGATATGCAGCAGTACTCACACTAGGAGGAGCCCTTGGCCACGCCCACGAGTGCCGGCCGCACGCAGCGCTCGTGCAGCTTGTAGCCCACCTTGGACACCGTCACCGCCCTGGCCACACCTGGATATGCAGCAGTACTCACACTAGGAGGAGCCCTTGGCCACGCCCACGAGTGCCGGCCGCACGCAGCGCTCGTGCAGCTTGTAGCCCACCTTGGACACCGTCACCGCCCTGGCCACACCTGGATATGCAGCAGTACTCACACTAGGAGGAGCCCTTGGCCACGCCCACGAGTGCCGGCCGCACGCAGCGCTCGTGCAGCTTGTAGCCCACCTTGGACACCGTCACCGCCCTGGCTACACCTGGATATGCAGCAGTACTCACACTAGGAGGAGCCCTTGGCCACGCCCACGAGTGCCGGCCGCACGCAGCGCTCGTGCAGCTTGTAGCCCACCTTGGACACCGTCACCGCCCTGGCCACACCTGGATATGCAGCAGTACTCACACTAGGAGGAGCCCTTGGCCACGCCCACGAGTGCCGGCCGCACGCAGCGCTCGTGCAGCTTGTAGCCCACCTTGGACACCGTCACCACCGTGCCGGGCTCCGCGCCTTCCACTTCCTAGAAAAATAAACATTAGGTTAGGACACACTGGGCAATCAACATTTTTCTGGCTCTCGATTGTATCCTGAGGCACTTTTTAAAACTACGATTTTAATAGAGTTAAGCAACAAGAATGTTTCTCTACCCAAATAGGTCTATTTTTTATTAGTTAAAGTACCGCTTTCGCGACAATATTAAAAACCCAAAAAATGTTTTTGTTCATTTTTACAATTTTTTTTTATATATATTTATAAATACCAAAACAGATAGTGGGGATGCTGGAGAGCGTGACGTCAATTCTTCACTGGTTTTAAAAAATGTGTAAAATGATGAATTAAAGGAAGTGCCCAATCCATGTTTCAATCCATGTTTACGGCACTTGAACAAGATGGAAACAACCCTATTTTCGTCCCTCCTCGTCACGCCTCGCCTCGACGGTGTAAAAGCACCTTTAGTCGGGTAATTCTATGGATTATAATGTCACCTGTTGGAAGAGGGCCTCGTGGAGGTTGGGGTCAAACTTCTCTCGCAGCGGCGACACGGCTACCAGCCCGTGTCGGGTGAACACCTGGAACACAATGGGCGTTGAAGATTTTACCCGCGCAAACGCACCGTCTTATAATAGGGAATATGCATGAATTTTTATTTTTGCTTTAATTAAAAGCTCATTCATCAGACAAAAATAATTTTTCGAATACCTATAAAAATAAACAAGACGTAAGCCATCAAACATTTTATTCTATCTCTTTCTTGCAAAACAGAATTTACTATGGAGAATATATGGCTGGAGTGCACTGTGACGTAACAGTGCATATCGGACCTCTCTGTCTAATTACTAGTTTAAAATGCCTATTTTATGCGGCGTATTTCTTGGCCAATTTTAATTTCACATTTTGATATAGTTTTTGGGTGAATCAACTTTTAGACCCACACTTTTCACGTCTCTGGGGATACCAAAAAAGTCTCTGGCATTACCAAGAAAGCGGGCTTCTAATATGATATTTTCCTGTTTAGTAGGTTTAACAGACAGGGACATTCAACGTTTTAACGTACACCATAAATTACAAAAAGAGGAACCATTATTCAAAGGCGTTATTTTACAGCGAAGTAAAATAACGCCTTTGAATAATGGTAAAGTTGATTCACCCTTTTACATTATTTTGATATTTAGTTAAGAAAAGCGATAAAAAAGTTTCATGCATGTATCCTATTGGTTAATCTGTTTTCAAAAAATGCTTTCTGCGCAGGTACATTGTTGTAACTTATGTTTGTGATACTACTGTAACTACTGATGAGCAAATTGCGGAAACTTTCCAAAATGCTTAAAAAAGTCTTAACTCTAGTGTTAACTTACCTGTTTAAAAGACTTTTAAGCATTTTGGAAAGTTGGCGCAATTTGCACATGAGTAACTGTAACACTGGCCACTATGTGACGTACCTGCGTGAGCTGCGCGCGCGTGAGCCGCACGCCGTCGTGCAGCGAGCGCAGCGCGGCGCATGCGCCCTCCGCGCCGGCCTCGCCGAGCGCGCTCTCCGGCACGCTCTCCGCCGCCACCGACAGCGTGTCCGCTACCTGGTAACGACATTTCAACTTCTTACATTTGTTGTTTCAGCTAGTACTTCATCATTAACCTCTAAGCTTTGCGCTGCACTGTCTATCTGTGGTTATTAAGAGGCCGCAGTAAGCTCGGCCGAATTTCACCTTCCCATACAAACGGAGTTTCGTTCTTATTTTAAAACTACGTATTGGATTGTAACGAAACTTTGCATATACAATGTCATGAGGTATATCTAGGCCTGAAACTAGTTTATATGCCTGCAATTTATAAAACAAACGAAATACAGCAAAAAAAAAGGTTTGTATAAAAAACTTAAATTCGCTGTATTTTTTTTACTATGGTATCTGAAGCTACATAAACTAATTACAGGCCTGCATGTACCTTATCTTATTCTAAGAACAAAGTTTCAGAGCAAATTAACTAGTCGCTTGAAAATGAGAGCGTAACTACGTTTGTATGAAGAACCGAGCTTACTGGGGACTCTTAAATAGCACTTACATCAAGAAGGTCCTTGCAGAAGCTCTGTATGGCGAAGGACTTGGCGTCTTCGACCTGCTTCACCATGCGCCGGCGCACGTTCTCGCCCTCGGCCAGAGCGCGCTTGTATTTGTCCTGCAACAAGTAAATAAATACTATTGATTCTGTGAGCTGTAGACCTCGTGAGTTTCGACCCTCTATTTAACCGCCATTTTTTAAAATTTCAAAAACTCCATCCACTCAAACATCTATAAAATGATCTAACCAACTCAAAAAAATTCACGAGAATCGGTTGAGAAGTGGGAGCTGTAGAGGAGAACAGCCCAACATCCGAAAGCATTTTTGCCCAAGCTGAAACCTTCCTAATGCTTGGTCTCGGAACCTTAGGTACCATGGGACTAGGTTGATTTGTGTAAGATTATCCCCTAATAGGGATGATAACTAAATTTTAATAATTAGCCTGTCATGTAGATTAATATAAAATATTACACATATTTTTTTCTTTTTTACATAATTGAATAATAAAGGCAATGAGTGAAAATGTCGCGAGGCCTCACTCCTAAGTACAAATTTTACTTAGGAGTGACGTCACAAGCCCCCACCCCTAAACTTTAATGCGATTTATGTGAGCACTAGCTTCTGCCCGCGACTTCGTCAGCCTTAAATTTGTTTAACGCGGCTAAGGGTATTTTTCTGGGATAAAAGGTAGCATGTAATTCTCCGGGACTCAAACTATCTCCATACCAAATTTCATCCAAACCGGTTCAGTGGTTTAAGCATGAAGAGTTAACAGAAACAGACGGACACACTTTCGCATTTATAATATTTGTATGGATTTATTTGTTATTTTGAATAAGCAAAAAAATACATAAGTATCCAGTATTTTAATTACAATTTTGATTTTCATAGCCAGTCATCATGTCTGTTGTAGGGGATCCCCAAATGGTACTTAAGCTCCATGAGACTTGTGTTATGAGTATAATGATATATTTATTAAATACTGGTCCAGAAATACATTAACAATCTGTCAAATCACTGTCTAATTAGTAGTTTAAAAATGCCTATATCACCCGTATTTCTTGGCCTTTTTGACATCTTGTTTACAGTATTTTAATTTTTTGTTAAGAAATGCAAAATTAAAAAATCATGCACATACCCCATTATGATGCCTTACCTCATAGTCCTTGACTTGTGCTTTGATGGTGTTGAGGTCCCCAGTGAGGGCCTCGATCTGCTTGTGGCATTCTTCTATTGTGGCGGGCAGCTTGTCAGGGCTCTCTGCGGGTTTCTCTTCTGTGCTGTACCCACGGTTTGTGCTCCTGCAAGGGATAAGGGATGCAATAACACATTTAGCCATTTTAACTCGTTAATAATATGTATTAATATCAAAATTTTTGCAAATTTTTATGTGAATATTTCCACTCGTTTGTAAATATAAATATAAACATCCGATCAATTTTTTTTATTTAATGGCTACTGACCAGCAGGATTCGGATAATTATGCTAGTGTCATGTATGGCAGCTAAGATACAAAGATCATGTCAGAGTCAACATTTGTGTAATTATTTATTCTATCTTTCTATTTACTTATAATAACTTGATTATTACGGCGATTAACAACAACACCTTTATGTATTGCTGGCATAGTAGGCACGAAAGCACATGGCACCTCTAGGTATTCTTGGCATTCAAAGGGATAGAAAAAACCCAGATGGCCTGCAGACTCCCTCCAAACTAAGACAAACCCGGAGAAACCTGGACATATGGCAGCCCTAATCCTAGCATAAGCTTAAATAAAAATTGAGAAATCAGTGAGATACAGTTTCAAAATACCTAACGAAGCATGTTTACAAGAGCTGTTTTGAAAAGTCACATTACCAAAAAGTTAATTCATGTAATTGAAAAAAAAGATTATTATTATATTAACATACTTGGATATAACAGCTACAAGTTAAATTAGGCAAAAACTACATATTGAATAGAATCGAACATTTCTGATGCAATACTAAAATATTTGCTGCCCTCAAAACATTTTATTTCTGCTGGTTTTCCCACATTAGCGTTAAAAAAAAAATAACGAATTACACATTATTTATCAACCGTTAACAGTAATATTCGCGAAAATTTAAGTTTTTCTACGCATCAGTCGTTTGATGCAAAATAAGTAATTTCTATTTCAGTATAAGTAATACAGACCGGATTTGATAGATAAAGCATTAATGACTTGATATAAGGCAGTTTTAAGGCTTTTTATATTTAAAAAGCTATTGGAATATGAATTAATTTCTAGGTTATGTACAGTTTGGTTGCGCAACTATACCTGTATACATTCGAGCGTAAATTACGGAATGTCGACTCTGTCACGTATTTTGCCAGTCGGCCCACTGAATATGTTGTAATTGAAGCCATTTCTATCACGAAACGTATAATTTTCTGTTATTTTTTCTAGCAAAAATGAGCATGAGAGGTTATGTCAAAAATCTTATCTCACTAAGCTGTCAAGTTTTTTTTTTATTTACTACTCCCACTTTCCTTTTTGCTGCCATAATGAAAATATTTTCAAATAGTAAGATTGATTAGTAAAATAACAAACATATTTTAATTTCGTCGTTCTGGATTAAGTTCATATTTAGCCTTATACCCACCACTTACAAAAGGCATTGTGTACTTAATATCAATGTAACGATCGAAAAACGCTTCTGATCAGCTGATTGCCAGAAACGTCAAAATTAAAATTCATCAATACCGTACGAAAAAACTAATAATTTCACGTTGTTAAATGAAAAACTCGTAGAAAGTAAAAAAAATACAGAATTAACAAACTTGAAACTACACTCGGACTTAGTTTTGTGGCCATAACTGAAAAGAAATCCTAGGTAAAACCAAGAAACTATGGAGTACGAAAACATGGAAAGCCCGATCATTGTGTGAAAAGCTGCGCGCGCTTTATATAAGCCCGGGCCTTGATTTTTGCCACAGTTTCCACGCGACCACAGCCGAGCGCGAACGTGTTAAGATGGCGGCTTTAGCGGTGTTTGATTTCGACAGCACTATAGTTGATAAGGACTCTGATTCCGTTGTGATAGAAAAATTGCGCGAGAAACAACCTCCGCCTGAGTTTGAAGCTGGAAACCGAGACTGGACACCATACATGAGTGAAGTGAGTCATATTTTTTTAAATAAAAAGTTTCTATTTAAACATAGATTAAAACTATTTAAGACAAGTAGACAGGTATGGTAAGTACACTTTACATTTGAAACAACATTTTAAAATGATGTAGGAAAAACATTTAAAGGCAATCCCAGAAAGATCTGCTAATTATTTTTAAATATAAATGATGTGTGTTTTTCTCTTTTAGATAGAATAGTTTTTTTTTTTGACAAATAAGTGCCGGATTTAGTGATGTTTAAGCTCAGGGGCAACAAATGTGTTATCAACCCCTTGCAATTTTCCAAATACATTTTAAAAACGTACATTAATTCATAATTTAGACTGCAGCCCTGGTTGCCTTCCCCTAAAGGCCAAGCCACACCGGATGCGTGCGCGTGGTGTGCGCGTAGACGTGCGCGTTGTAAAGTACGAATGCCCATAAGAGATGACACACCGCTGCGCACGTGCACGGCACGCAAGCGGTGTGCCATCTACTATGACATTTTATACGATACAATACACACGCCACGCACACGCGCGCGTGCACGTGCTGCGCACGCATCCAGTGTGTTTCGGCCTTAAATGTGGCCCTGACTGATATGGACAGTATTTTAGAAAATTATAATAGAGCTTTTTTTTCTTTGGGTGCAGGGGTCAAAGTGTTTTACTTATCCTTTGGCATAGGGCTAGCAATAGAAACCCTTGGTGCGCTCACTTGGCCATTTTTTTTCCTTAATTTCTGGGGCGCCGAAACTTAGTGGCCGAGTGGCGCCAAGTTTCAAAATACGCCCCTGGCCTTAGTGTCTATCGGCGATGGCGATCGCTTACCATCAGGCGACCCGTCTGCTCGTTTGCCGCCCATGTCATAAAAAAAAGTCCTATCTATTGTCTCTCCAGTCCTATCTATTCGTGGCTCTCCTTCTCCAACTTATAGATCTCGGTGTTCTGTTTGATGCTGTCCGACCGTCCGAGCTTGGACCTGTACCTTTAGCACAACTCTCGGTGACGGCATCACCCGCCTCTCGCACTGTAAGTGTTGAAAGGAAAGAGACAGACAATACGTGGAGTGAAGAGGGATGAGGGGGGCAAGCTGATATAAATGGACGGTAAGGAAAGTATGAATTGTGGGTACAGTCGAGAGCACATGAATATTTTGGAGGGGCGAGGGGGGAGCTGCCCCTCCCTACCCCCCCTTGGCGACGTCCCTGGCCTCGTCCATTCACACCACGTGCCTTGCTCATCTGGAATTACAGGAATTTCAGCCAAGGCTAATAGAAATAGCTTAAATAACTAGAGATCATATCTATGACGTGTAGTCGTAAAAATGATCGATGGTGTCATCAAGGAAACGTTCCATGAGCCAAAACTAATAAAAGTTGTTTATGGCTGAGCAGAATCTATAAAATGGTGACACTTTGTGAATGAGGGTTTTCTTTAGACCAAAATACTCAACAGAGAAATCGAACTAGATAAGGACCTTCTTGACAGATATCGACAACAACAAAGACGAGACAGGACAGACACAACAGGTGAGAAAGATGATGCATCCTCACCACCATCTTTTTAGTGACCTCTAAATAATAATAATAATAAGGCGTAGGGATGTGACGACCCCACCGCCCGCTGGATCACCGGGGCAATCAGTCAACGCAGGGCAGCTTGTGGCGAGCTGTTGGGGAGCAGCGACCCCACGTACCTGAGTGCTCCTGGGGGACCCTGACGGAAGGTGTTGGGTTGAAGGTGGGAGTCGCTAGAGCTGCGGCTCGAGGGTGGATGTGGAACGTAAGTGGCGAGTTGGCTTCGGTAGAAAGTCCAGTGACACCTCTCCACCCTTAGCCCTCCGCACCGATGTTGCCCTCAGGCCACTATATGTGTCGCTATTTACGAGAGCCCATCTAGCGGTGGACAAGTCATCGTCTACCAGTGCCTTTAGCTATGGGACACTTTTTCCTGGTAGACGTCCGATTGTCTCAAGCAATAGCCCAGTACTTAGTCCATCATTTCAATCCCATAACCCAGAATATTTAGATCTCATCACTCTCCAATAGTTCTTGCATCTAGCGAGTGCTGTCTCTGTGCGCGTCCCATAATACGGGCAGGAACAGGAATTGTCGAAAGGGCTCTACGCGTTGGCTTCGGCTCCGCGCACGCCTCCCAAAGGTCCGGGACACCATTGTCCCGTGAGCGGATGCGACATACATAATAATAATAATAAAGTTTTATTGTGCAGGCAGGACACCCATAATAAGACATACGAAGACAACACGTCACGTCCACAGCATATACAAAAATAAAATTTATAAAATAAACATTTGAAATTAACATTCTAAATTACTCAAAGCCATTTGTAAGCGTCACTATTTATTTGCGATTCTCACTCCGGTGTTCAGATAGCCAGTATTTAAAGATAGGGCTACCCATGTCGCGGTATACAGCCGTTAGGATACCGTTGTGAGAGCAACGTAATCTCTCCCAGAAGGCAAACCAAATAGTCCGTTACAATCATTTAATTGAGAATATCTTCTATGTACAGACATTTCATTTTACAACTTTATCCATAGTTTAATATTATAAATGCGAAAGTGTGTCTGTCAGTCTGTCTGTCTGTTAGCTCTTCACGCTTAAACCGCTGAACCGATTTGGATGAAATTTGGTATGAAGATAGTTTGAGTCCCGAATTTAAGGCGGACGAAGTCGCGGGCGGAAGCTTGTGACAGTATATTTTAATAAATGTATTTTCAAAAAAATGTTCTTAAGATACGCTGAAAAAAAGGGTCGTCATTTTTTCTTCTTTACATACGAAGTTTGCGACTTCTAGTTTATATTATAAAATTAAGATGGACGCTCATTTTGAGCCCAAGAAGAGAGTCAACTTGAACTTAATTTCAAGATTGATAACGAAAAAAAAAACTAAACTAATTCAGAGTCAAAGAAGTAAAACGTGGCAATAAAAGGAAGCATTTACTGATGCCAGGACCATGCGAAATAAAAATATTAGCGATAAGAATTTGTTATCAGCAAGTTCAAGATTTATAACTGCTAATCTAATTATGCAGCAAGCCGAGATTACCTCATAAGATGCTCATGATTCATACTATAAATATTCACTAGCGTTGTTTAAAAAACCGGCCTAGTGCGCGACTAACTCGAGGGTTCCGTATGAATTACCCGGTTCCAGTTAAGTTTGCCCCTGATATCTATAGCGTTGCATACAAATGAGGTGCAAACTTAACGCGACCGGGTTGTGCAAATAGGTTTCATCATCAATTATTTTTTTTAAAATATCTTCAATGTACAGTCATTTCATTTTTACAACTTTATAATAATACTCTAGCTTCTGCCCGCGACTTTGTCCGCCTTAAATTCGTTTATCGCGGATAAAGGTATTTGTGTTTTTTCAAAAAATGGGTAGTTTGCACAAATTGTAACTTTGACAGAGGAAAATACATCTTTTCTCAGTCCTCCCGTGACCATGGAAAGCTGGAAAGCTTCCGAAACGTCGGGAACTAAAATGAGATAATATACGCGATATAATCCGTTAAATTGTTTTATTTCAATGAGTAATAATCGCGGAAACAGAAGAAAATATTACGTACACCAGTACGGACTGGATGTTGCTAACCAAATCAGGCGGTATGAAGACCTCAGGACGGGACTCGCACGAGCTCGAAGTTCATTGAATTTCCTTAAAGAATGCCGTGATGAAGATCTCATTCCTACATGCGTGAAAATAGCACCGAAGAAGGACATTTTCGGTAGTGAACGCATTCTCCGCCAAGCTAGTGTAAAGTTACTGTGCAAACTTATCCACAATACCCGTTATAAAAAAAAAAAAAAAAATGGGAGTTTTTCTTTGCAGCGTTTCTTTTCTCCTCAGTACGCCTCATTTGTGAAATGCTGCTTGGTAAATTATTAGAATAAAATAATTAAGCCCTTCTGGCACACGTGTAACTGTCTTTACAGCTTAGGCCCATCTGGCATGTATGTACACCTTTATTTGTGGTTTTTTAAAAAAATGGGTAGTTTGCACAAATTGTAACTTTGACAGAGGAAAATACATCTTTTCTCAGTCCTCCCGTGACCATGGAAAGCTGGAAAGCTTCCGAAACGTCGGGAACTAAAATGAGATAATATACGCGATATAATCCGTTAAATTGTTTTATTTCAATGAGTAATAATCGCGGAAACAGAAGAAAATATTACGAGTAGGAATCAATTAAAATTAGGCCAATGAAATGCCAATCCAAGGTATGCCGTGCCAATGGATGCGTGGCTAGAGGCGAGTCTAGTCGTTAGCGTGCCGAATTGCCCTGGGACTGGTGACCCCAGAATAAGGCTAAACCCTTACCTGGTATGCGGGGCTCTGCTGGTTTCGAATATTTTATCCCTAGCTGCTCGTGGGAACGCAAATGGCGGCGATGTGGTTCGCAACCCATCACGTCTCGGTCCCAGCGAGACCGAACAGTGGGCTATGGAGAGCCGCTTTGCTACGTTAAATGTAAGGGGAGGAATGAATGATAAAATAGATGAAGTATGTCAGATGATGGATTCGAAAAATATTGATATTCTGTGTGTGAATGAGACAAAGCGAAAGGGTTGTGACAGCACAATATGAAGAGATAAATGAATGTTGATGGAGCGGCAGTTGTATGCCAGGACCGTAGCAAGTGGAAGGAGGTAGTCTCTGCCTACCCCGCAATGGGAAAAAGGCGTGATTGTATGTATGTATGTATGTCAACTTTCGTGTCACAACGGAATCAATTAAAATTAGGCGAATGAAATGCCTTAACTACTTGCCAAAAATTTGGTTCTCACCCATTTAAGGTTGCGGTACGAATATTTGGTAAATAAGGTAGCTAGTTTAAGAAAAGGCTTTCAATGTTTTCATACATGATAACCAGAGTAAACTGGATTGGAACGACGCCATAGAACACGTAACTGTTTTCTTTGTCCACCTCTAGTTAAGTAAAAAGTATCCTATAACCATCTGGAGATACCGTTTGGCCGTTTTGGCGTAAAAAAGCCACGACAAACAAAAAAGTATATATTTCGTTTCAGTGACCTTTTTGGAAATATCTTTATTGTACAATTTTTACAACTTTATAATAGTATAGGATAGTCAGTCCCGGATCTAAGCGGCGGCAAACCGGGGCACTTGCCCCGGGCGGCAGTTCAATGGAGGCGCCAAATCCTTGAGACAAGAATCGAAATATCGAACTAATGAAGCCTCTTTTGCTACAATCTCATAGGTTTTGGTCACAAAAAATGCTACTCATTAGCAGTTTTAACAGTTTTTCTCAAACACTGAAGGGTTCGGGCGCCACCATCAAGGTTTTGCCCCGGTTCGAAAAATTCGTAGATCCGCGGCATTCTATTGTATAAATGTGTTAGCGAAATTCTCGGTATCAAGGTTGCGCTCCGAATATTTGGTAAATAAGGTAGCTAGCTTAAGAAAAGGCTTTCCAATATTTTCATACATGATAACCAGTGTAAACTGGTTTGGAACGACGCCAATGACGCCATAGAACATGTCATTGTTTTCTTCGTCCACCTCTAGTGACACCGAATATAGTTCCAATTATCTTAGCCACGCTAAATAGAATTAGTTTCTCGCTGTTTTGTCATAGTGGTGACGTCATATTCTCTGAATTTATTCCCTAACTGGAGCCTCAAGTGTAACGCTACCAATTTATGTTATTAAGAACCTAGAGTCCTTTACTACGAATTCAGATATCTACAATTTTAATACTAGAAATAAAAGCAAAATCGCCATTAGAAAGTTCCGCGTTCGTAAAGTAGCCAAATCATTCATATGGCAATGTATACGTTTTGTCGTCATGTGATTTTTCTGATTCCGAGAGGCTTTATCTTTTCTGGGCACAGTAAATGTATTCCCAGTACAGAGCTGCGGTTGCGTATTAGGGAGGGTCAGTCGGTGAGAAAGTGCAGAGGCCTTAAACCTTATGTCACTTTTCCCAATTGTCTGCATGTACTTGTTTAGAGAACAGTGGCCTGTTAGCACCCTCACCAGAATGGCGAAGGTTGTTCTTAGACAGCGTTAAAGCCTCCTAAGATGTCTTTTTGCTGTAGGCCTTTATCAGTGCCTTGGAATGATTAAATCCCAGAGTTTCCGTGTAGAGTTGTATGGCTACATAGAAGCAGTATGTCCTCAGGGTGCAGCAGATAGGCTTTGGGCCCATTTGTGTCCCTTTAGCTCCAACCCGTGCAAGTTCGTCAGCCATCTCCTTGCCTTCGATGCCTGCGTGACCTGGGACCCAACGCAAAACTAAGGTGAGTTTTTTTTAATGCTGGCGATATGACAATTCTAGCAGCGGGGTAAAATAGCGCATGAGGTCAAATCGCCACCATTAAAAAAAACAATAAGCGTAAATTTAAGCCATACGTTATTACCCGGTGTTCGATCTTAGTCATCTCACCTTATCCTGTTATTTGCACCCAGGATATTAAACAATTGCCAGCAGTTCTCGAATAGCCTTGAGTTTATAATATGCATGTCTCTAAGCTATGGTTCAAGAAAATAGGTTCAGCCTCTTAAAATTATCAATTTTTTTAGGGTTCCGTAGCCAAAATGGCAAGAACGTATTGAAACTTCCAATTTTTGGCTACGGAACCCTAAAAAAATATGCATAGCATAAAACAGATGCTTTAATCTTTCATATGGTAATAAAATAACCTTTTATTATGGTTGTTAGCCTTCTAGATTAAAACCAGACAAGTGCATGGCATAAATATACGTTTCTCAGCGAAATGGCCTCGCATATAGGTACGCTAGTCTTCTGTAAGATAAAACCGCTCGTTGCTAAAATACCGTATTCCCGAAAATTCTCACCGAGACGATTCTAAAGGTCCCAAACTTGGTAGGATAGCGGTATTTTATTACAGAGTTCCTGTGACTCGCCGGCATCAAATCAGCTCAATGGTTTTATAATATGGGATTGTCACCGAGCTTGCATAATTATGCCAAATTTTAGCCTAATCGGAAACCGGGAAGTGGGTAAAGATTAACTTGCAAGATTTGACGGCGGCGACGGAACGAGTTACTACAAAGAAATGCACTAGATGACAAAAATACGATGTGAAAAGGTACAACATCAAAAGACCGTATCTTATCGTGACACTTACGTCCTTTTATTGAGAAGTGCAATTTTTCGCCAATAACTCAAAAATGGTTTATCCAATCAATTTTCTTTAAATCTTGTATTTATTATTATTAAGCCTTATTTATGTAATGTTTATCATATTCATTGGAAATATGGGTTAGAGTTTAAAATATATGGGGGGACACAATTTATGCTACTTTCGCATCGCTTATTTTCGAAAATATTAATAAAATTTTTGAGTAAAATTCCTGTGACATAAGGCCGGACGGACATAGGTAAACCAAAACTTCGTGTGATGAGCATAAATATTTGTTTCAAAAGTAAATATATCTATCAAGCCTTATTGAGCTTACCATGGGATTAGATTTGTGTAATTTTTTTCCCCTAATATTCATTTATATATTTTAGCTTTACATGTGACAGGGTAAGCTGCATGTGACAAGGTGCTGGTTGGTTTTTAAGCTATTTCTATACCAATCTTGTGACTATAAGATCACTTCTAGTCTCGGTATCGTGATAGGAAAGCCCGTTTGGCGGAGCCCCAACACGCGTGGCCTTGCTGCGGTCGCGCTGGCAATGACTCTAGGGCTCCGGTCCATGGCTCAAGCGAAAGCGGGTTTTACTACATTTTAAACTGAATACTTTTTATTTTTTATGAATAAAAATAAGTAAAATAAACTTTTTTCATTTTAACCAGTGGTGGTTTGAATTAGACAAGGCCGATGCCTCCTAGTAGGTATTTATGTACCTGTGTTAGGATGACCCGCTCTTCCGAACATATAATGTTTTCTTATCCACTAGCTTATGAGACTAAAGAGACTAAAATAAACATAAGTTAATTAATGAAATAATGATCTTTAATTTGTAGGTAAGTAGGCCGCAAGGGCACTTTTACAAGTCTGACTCTACGGCGTTTCCCAAGAGGAGACCACTGAGGAGAAGAAAGCCGAAACAAACTTAACAATCAGTATTTTTTTCTAAGTAATTCTTAACTATTACAATATTAGTACTTAGCCAATCTTAAATATATCTTTCTTAGTATAAACTCAAAGCTTTGTTCTCCAACAAACATGTCAAAACCTATAAAAGTGTATTCAAATAATTTCTTCTGTAAGTAGGCCACAAGGGCAATTTTTACAATTCTGAATCGGCAATTAATATAAAATTTAATCATTCTAAAAATAATAAAAAAATTGGTTGTCTGTAAAGGTGGATTACGGACGGATTAATTTTACGTGATAACGCCATAAAAAGACATTGATGAAAAATTGCATACTTTTATGAATTCACAAGCCGAACGCTTAGGCCGATCGTGCCCCTCTATCGCTTGTTCCGCGCTCTCGCTTGCACGCTCGGCTCAGGCGGAACGTGACAATGTGTCATGCTTTTTCGTGTTGCAGCCGGCGTTCATCGATTTGTAAGACGCTATAACGGCAAAAGTTCTTGAATTTGCTTTTAATCTCTCAATATTATAGGCCAGCTATGCGGTAAAAGGGGTGGCGGGGGTATGGCCACTTGACAGGAGGGATTTCCCGCCATCGCTTGTAGTACTCCTGTAACTTGGACCGCTCTCTGACGTAATTTTAACGCAATAGCGCATAGTATCCAATGTTCCTGAAAACTTGGCATGCCTCACATTTCTCTCATTTCAGACTGTATCTAGATACACTTCTAAGGTATTATAGCATAGCCTATTTATAGTTGTCCTTTTTTGACCCCGCCCACATGTGTAAAGGTCTTTTCATTGGTTTTACTATTATAAAGTTCTAAGAAATGAAATGTGTGTACAATGAAGATATTTTCATAATAATAAGTAATGTGAATCGAAAAATATGTTATATTTTCAAGGACCATTAAAACAAGGGACTGACTATCTCCATACAAAAAGCCGTCCCCCGGTATGTATGTACATTCAACACCATCTATGTATAAGAAAATTAAGAATTAATTTTTACAATTATTCAACTTTGCAAGCGGGACATAGTATTTATATGTAATGATTTATTTATTATAAGCTATTTGTGAACTAATTGTTAGGTACTATATTATTTTTCTTTATTAAATTATGGCATGGTTAAATGTTTCATTTGTAAGTGCCATCGTTATCAAGTTTTTTCCAGAATATCTCCTTCAAAAATCAAAATCAAAATATTCTTTATTCAAGTAGGCCTAGGTACAAGCACTTTCGAATTGTCAGTGGAGAGAAGTCTTTGCTGAGAGACATACAATATGATCCAAGATTTGTTACAAGGATTAGGGAAAACCCAGAAAAACCTAATCAGATCATTTAACTTGAGTATAATATTATTGACAAAATCATCATTTTAAAAATTAAAATAATTAAGAAGATAAATCCCAAAAGGATTGTCAATAAAAAAGAAAATAAAATCTGGTATGTGTCTAGAATAAAATTCTAAATGTCAGGGTATATAAAACAATTAATATGCAGTGTGGGCCTAAAAGTTGATTCACCCAACTATTACTTATGAAACCAAAATAATGTAAATTACCATCCTTGCTACATCATCATCATCATCATCATCATTGGCGTCTTGCATCTATGAAAGATGATTTAAACAGCATCCAATAAAGTGCGGCACTATCGAACGTGACTCGAAACGCCGATTCGAAAGCGACAGCGGCCGCATATTTGACATGTAAATGTTGCACCTGTCGATGCAGGGGGAAAAATTGCGCGCTGATGTCTCAGGTCACGCTTACGCGAAAGAGAAGCGAACCAGGCTTCATCATGTGCAACCACACCATCGCTCAGAGTCTTCCTCCACAAGTCTCGGTCTTCAGACACACTCTCCCAGTTTTTAATATCTATGTTGAAGGATAACATGTTACGCTTCGCGCTATCCTTAAACCTTAGCATGGGTCGTCCAATTGGTCGCTTGGCGTCAGCAATCTCACTCAATTCAATTAAATTTCAATAAAAAGACACGTCAAGATTGTTTACCCTTTTTCTAATGCTAAAAAACGAAGTATATATAAGAGATAAATGCAATGGAACAATGTGGGTGTTAATTTTATTGCCACGACTTGTTTGTTTCTGTTATAGACTTAAAGTTAGGATTTTGACCTCGATACCACCTGATGTTAAGTGACGATGACATGATAATCATATTTCTGTCGCAAAACAACAGTGCGTCGCATTTTTAACCAACCAATAAGTTTCCGCCAAAAGATGTTCAATGCCAGTTTCAGCGGGGGGTGAGGTAAACAGGTGTACCTGCGCACACTACGGAGAGATTGACGCCACCATTGAAAAATGGATAGCCTCAATCCCGCTCTCCTCTGCGAGGACACATGCAGAAGCGACCCCGTTCTGGTTAGGACCAGACGTAGAGGTCGCCCTCCCGATTAAACTACCCCTCCCCATCTCTTCTTACATACACTCTTTATCTCACTAGGACACTTTTACCCGAATCACACTTAACAAAGTTACCAGTTCACTTTTCTTCCTCTCAAAGTAAATCACATTAAATTACAAGGAACACAAAAATAGCGCCGGATCTCGGCCTATTTCAAGCCACACCCACAAGACCAAACTCACCCACGCGCAAGATGGCGCACATTTTTACCGTAGGGTTCGCGGGATTGCCCCGCCCCCTACAATCAAGGACTGCAGATGGAGCCAAAATCTGAATCAACAGGTTAGGAAAAAAAAATAATAATAAATGTTCCTATTTGTACAAACGCACACAATGAGGCTTATCTAAAACGGAAATATCTTCAGTCGGCGCCACCGTGACGTAAGTTCTAATTGACAGGAAGTGTCAAAATCTACCAATAACAAAATTCAAAAATTCAAATTAAAATTGTTTATTCTGTAAGTAAGCCACACACTTTTACAAGTCTGACTGTACGGCATTTCCCAAGAGAAGACCTCTGTTGAGAAGAAAGCCGAAACAAACTCAACAGTCAGTCATTTTTTCAAAATAATTATTAACTATTACAATATTGTCTTAATTGTAGTTAAAACTTTTATATTGTGTTATAACTAATTTATAATGGGGTATGGATGAAAATTTTCAAAAATCTTGAAGTTTTGTTTATAGGTCATTATCGTCAGAAAAAATTACAGATTTTTCTGTGGCTTAGAAAAAAATAAAAAGATGAAAAGGTGTTGGTGGGCCTATATGACAGCTTATACGGTACGGCAAGAATAACAGTACATTTACAGCCATTTTAATCGAAAACATCAAATCAGGTGCATTTGCCGTGCCGTATAAGCTGTCATATAGGCCCACCAACACCTTTTCATCTTTTTATTTTTTTCTGAGCCACAGAAAAACCGATTTTTTTTTTCTGGCCATAAAGAGACTTATTCCTACATATAAACAAAAATTCAAGATTATTGAAAATTTACATTAATTCCCCATTGGTTCACGCAGAGGAGATGTACAGATTCTCCAGATCAATATTAATGTAAAATATAAACTAATAATTTTATCAGAGATGTATAAGGTCTTTAGGCGTCACGACATGCAATAAAATTTAATATAATAATTTGATTGAATTCTACTAAAATGTGTAAACTCTCTCAGTCAAAGTGAATAATGCATTAAAAATAATAATAATTTAATCTAAATTTCTTAGAGATGTTTATGGTCTCTCCACAGCACAAGATGCTGACATTGCTGACACTTCTTGTCAATTAGACCATATGTCACGGTGGTGCCTTGGTGATATTTCCATTCTAGAAAACCCTCATTAAAATAAATCACATACATACAAAAAACACGTACACACTGGTAATTTATCGTATAAACTAACCAGCGATTTCGTGATTACTTTCGTAGAAGGGAATGTATTCGACTATTGATATGGCATCTACAGTGGTTGTTAAATGCTTTGACTCAGGACAACTTATGACGCTAGCCACGTTACTGCTTACTTGTAACAGTAGCGTGGGTAGCGATATTACGACTAAACTTTGCCAGTCGATTCAAACCGAGTTGGGCTGAAGTCAACCAAACCGGTTTGATTTACCTGTAATCGTCTTGAAATGTTCGACAATCGATCATACAAGCAAAACTTTCCGGGGCGTAAGTTACTACGGTCAGATATGTATAACACCTGATCAGATTGGCGAACACAATGCAACTTCTTGCTTAACTGATTTAGATATATATATAACAGTCAACTAAATCGACTTGATTACGTTTTTAGACATCTCTGGTAGTGGCTACAGATTACACTAGGATTAGCATAGTCTTGGCCGTTTTTTCCTCAAGACTTCAAGAGACTTCTCTATCTTCTCCAGGTATTCGAGCATGCGTACTCTGCAGGACTGCGCGAGTCCGACGTTCTGGACGCCATAGCGTCCATGAGGCCGACTCCAGGGGCTGTGAACATGCTGAGAACCTTGCACGAGGCTGGCTGGCATATTCTGCTGCTCACAGACGCTAATTCTGTCTTCGTGCACCATTGGCTGTCCACTCATCAAGTGGAGGTAAGGTTCCTTAACTTTTATCCAGGGGTTATGTGATCAAGTCAGTCAAGAGTAGCGCTAGCGATTGATTGTTCTGATATTCTCGACTGGCAGATTGCCGTCGAGCACTACAGGCATTTGACACACCAATTGAAGGAAAGGTTCTATGTTAGATGGAGACAAGCCGAAGCTGATGTATACTGAGGGTCCTAAAGCAAGTTAGTTGTCTTATCCTAATCAAAGAAGATAGGTAATGGGAGTCTAATGTTCTGGAGGCCCTAGCGCTCATGAGGCCGACTCTAGGAGCCGTGAACATGCTGAGGGCTTCGCACGTGGGTGGCCGGCATACCTACCTTACAGACGCTACTTCTGTCTTCATGCATCACTGGCTGTCCACCCATCAAGTGAACTTAACATTCCTTAACTTTTCTATACAAGGGTTATGTGGTAGTCAGTCAAAAGTAGCGCTATCGATTACTGGCTCTGATATTCTCGCATTGTAGACAGTCATCGAGCACCACAAGCATTCTACATACTAATTAAAGGTAAGGTTCTATGGCAACTCCTATCGATTATTTTAAAAAAAATGTCCGCCATCTTGGATTTGAAAATGGATCTCTTCGTAATAAGCACCCCAAACAACCTAGAAAATCATACCCATATCATTATATTAAAAAAAAAAACCATTTCCACCGTAAAAACAAAACAAGACACGCGTTAGCCCTGAAAGTCAACTAAACATATATGGGCTACTAGCTTCTGCCCGTGACTTCGTCCGCCTTAAATTCGTTTATCACGGATAAGGGTATTTTTCCGGGATAAAAAGTAGCCTATGTCCTTCCCCCGGACTCAAACTATCTCCATACCAAATTTCATACAAATCGGTTCAGCGGTTTAAGCGTGAAGAGGTAACAAACAAACGGACAGACGTAGACGTATGGATGTAGCGCGGTCTCGTTCTACCTGCGTCCCGCCCCTCACGCCCCGCACGATTTTCCTGTCTAGACGGCTTCGTCGAATACTGTATTGGTTTCTAGGCCATGTTGATACAGCAAACACAGTTATGGGATTGGTACTGGCTAAGTGTAAGTTACTGGCTGGTTGATGACGAATAAGTTAGAATAGTATGGAATAAGGAATTGGGAAGAAGTATCCCAGAGATTCTACTTTTTATATTTTTACGCCATTCTACACATTCATGGACAGAGAGTCTACAAATACTTTGTTTTTATTTGGTATCGTTTTTTAGATATATTTATATAACACCTCAATGTGACGTTTCACAACAATCTACTGTATAAAGTTTTACTTTGGTCTATATAGTTTAGTAAGAAAATTAAAAAAATTGTCACGACATTGACAGCTAACTTTTTAATTTTTCTTTTTTTTTGTACAGACTAAAGGTAAAATATTTGGAGTTCGTGCGCCATCCCTATCGCTCTCTTGGTAACTGTATTTTAGTGAGCGAGATGGCGCGATACGAACTTTGACTATCGAATTTCAGAGTAGCTCCTCAGGATTTAAAAATATAGCTAAAAACGATATAACATATGAATAAAATATCCGTAGATTCAGAGTCCACAGTTCAGAACCCAAATGTGCCCTCAAATGTTCCAAATTGTGTTGTGTTGGCGAATGACAGGGAATGATAGTTGATGGACGGACTTTTTGTAGGAAAGGAGTCTTATTTGTACATAGTTGTAAACATAAAGAAGTTAAGCTTCGTCCACACTTGTATCATTTGCTCGTATCCGATCACCGTGCCGTGGCATCACTGTGTATCGCGCTGCTTGGACGCTCACTGCCGCACTCTTCCGATATAAGTGTGTGATACGCGTAGCGACATGGATTTCGAGCGATCGGATCGGCGCAACGTCCAAACGCGTGATCGTGACACGCGATCATGCCACGCGATGATGATCTGATACGGGCAAATGATACAAATGTGGACGCACCTGAGATTTTTCGGTTTCCTACCTCCTGCCACTCACTTTTTTTTGGTCGTCTTAATGACGTCGTAGGCGTGTGGGCCACTTCGGTATCCTTCCATTTCATTCCTTTACTTTTCATTCCATCCAATAAATGGATGGACTATTTGGAGGTCACTGAAGCGAAAAATATTCTTTTTGGATTTTTTGTACCTGTTGTTGCGACTTCATCACGCCAAATCGGCTAAACGGATTTCAACGATTTTTGATACACGGGTACATACTTTTTACCCGACTACGCTGAAGAAAAAAAGGGGGTTATGATTTGATTCTCCTCTGCGGACTTAGTTTGCATCCTCTAGTTTATGTAAATAATATAATTTTAATTTCATCGACAACTTTTTAACCTGAAACGATACTATGAAGCCGTTAGATTACTTTTGTTTTATAACAGTCCCAAATTATTGACGATTTCAGAGAAGCTTTCGATGAACTTAAGAAGTCGATGAAACGTTTTTCGATAAAACATGGTACAACCGCTGTGATCATGTGACGACTTTGGCGATAAACAATTGAACGCCACACCACCGGGGTGTACAGTACATTATTCTGCTCGGCAGAGCGTATTTGCCATCTGCACACCCTTATTATTATTATTTTATGTAACGAGTGGCAAAAGGGCAGACGAGCCACCTGATGGAAAGTAGTCATCGTCGCCCATGGATATGTGCAACACCGGAGGAATCGCCCATATTTTGCCAACCTTTGAGAGCCCTGTTAACTCGCTTCTTGAAGAATCCAATTACTTCAGCTCAATGGAAAAAAATCCTTCCAATAAAAGTTTCTATTATACATAAGTTACGTATACTCTTTACATCCGCTCGTGTCTTTTGTTTTCAGAACTATTTATCAGATAGAAACCGGCCAAGAACATGTCCGACCATGGTCAGTGTTGGATTCCGCAGCCGTTCATACGAAAAAAAATTTAAAATATGATATGAAAAAGTGCACTAGCTAAAGAGCGTATCTCGCCGGCATTTACGTCATTTTGTTGAGAAGCGCAGTTTTTCGGCAAAAACCCAAAGCGATATATTTGATCATGTTGAAAATAATTTGTATTGAAAGTATTTATTAAGCTTTATCTGTGTAAGTTATTTCTAATTTTTTGGACATAAGGTTCAGAAAATAGAGGGGAGGGGTTAGAATTAATGATCTGATTAGGTTTTTCTGGGTTTTCCCTAATCCTTGCAACAAATGTTGGATCATATTGTATGTCTCCCAGCAAAGACTGACGATTCGAAAGTGCTTGTACCTAGGCCTACTTGAATAAAGAATATTTTGATTTTGAGAAACCTCTAAATGTTTTAAAAAGAACTGTCGAAATATGTGCCACGCATTGATATTTGCTGATTTTTTTTTCGTTTCAGTAATATGTAGTGAACTTGATTTTTTATGTATTATTTTTTACTCGGAATCATGAGTTCCATCCTCCATATTGATCGTATAATAAGACAAAAATATACATATATATCTATACTACTATAAAATTGTTGAAATGAAATGTGTGTATGTTTGTATGTGTCGTTATGGCTTCACCACGCCAAAACGGCTGAACGAATTTCAACTATTTCTGGTATATGGGTAGCTGTGCATCCACAGATGGTTATAGGATACTTCTTATCCGAATACACTCAAGAACAGAGGGTTATGACTTTTGTCTCCGCCGCTGGCGAAGTTGTGTGCACTTAGTTTAATAATAATGTTGTGTATAAAACGCAGTACTATTGTAATCACTAGGGGTTTAAACAATTGAGTCAAGCAATGATTGTGTTCAATACCCAGGAGTATACGCGAGTATCGTCACTGTATAAGGCTTGTGTATAAGGCTTAGAGCCGATTTCACCAACAATCAATTTACCCGAGAGTGGCTAAACCAGTATAAACTAAATCTAACGATTTACTCTATGGTTAACTTCATTTTAATTTCACCACGCTAGTCTACGGATAACATTCTCTCGTATAGTTACTTAGGGCCGATTTCACCATCAATTTACCCGAAAGTGGCTAAACCAGTATAAACTAAATCTAACGATTTACTCTATGGTTAACTTCATTTTAATTTCACCACGCTAGTCTACGGATAACATTCTCTCGCATAGTTACTTAGGGCCGATTTCACCAACAATCAATTTACCCGAGAGTGGCTAAACCAGTATAAACTAAATCTAACGATTTACTCTATGGTTAACTTCATTTTAATTTCACCACGCTAGTCTACGGATAACATTCTCTCGCATAGTTACAGTAACGTTGAACTAATTAATTGAATGAAAACTTAATGCACCCAAGTAAGATAGACATTTTGACCCATGCTTGCGCAATGGTGCTGCGTATTTTTAAATCTGTTTGAATAGGGTAGTTGACAGTAGAAAAAAAGTAAAAAATATATAAGGTCCTGATAAAACGAGCAAAATAAAAAACTACGTTATAATTTCGAGTTCAATGCCTTACGTGTAGCTTGTTTTATGAGTCTTTAAAGTTGGGTGGGAAAGTACATTTTTAAAGTATGAAAACATTAATAACTAATAATACCATTCAATAACCCATAAAATGTTTTGTAATGTTTGTTACAAAACCGTTTCGATAAACGCAAGTCTTACCATAGCTGGAGAACAAAGTTCTTATTTTCCCTATACAAGATACTAGCGTATGACGTCACATGCTTGTAGGCTTTAGTATGAAGCGTTTTTTGGGAAAGTCCAAAAATGTGATATTAACGTCGTTGTGTCTTGGGGAGTTTGTATGATAATGGAGTAGTTTTTTCACCAATAATTCCATTATTAAGACGTCGTTTTATAAAAAATACCATAAGGGTCAATTTCACCGACGTAGTATAAGCCTTATTCCAATAATAAATCATTAATTACACGTGAGTAAACTCATTTTACGTTTCACCAATAATTAACCTAAAATGTCTAAACTAGAGAATAATCTTACACCGCCAATTTTGGCTGAGTAAACTGTTAGATGTAAAATAGTATTGTCATTGTCACTGTCAAGTGAATTCAATACTTACGTCACAATTGATGTATTACTCGAATAAATTTAAAAAATACGCAGCACCATTGCTCAAGCATGGGACAAATTGTCTATCTTACTTGGGTGCATTACGATTTCATACAATTCATTCGTTCAACGTTACTTAGTAACTATGCGAGAGATTGTTATCCGTAGACTAGCGTGGTGAAATGGAAATGAAGTGAACCATTGAGTAAATCGTTAGATTTAGTTTATACTGGGTTAGCCACGCTCGTGTAAATTGATTGTTGGTGAAATCGGCCCTAAATAAAATTGTCAAATAGCCTATTGTCAAGTAAGTATGGAATCCACTTGACAGTGACAATGAAAATACTAATCTACGTCTAACAGTTAACTCAGCAGAAATCGGCGGTGTAAAATTTTTCTCTAGTTTAGAGATTTTATCCTTAGGTTAATTATTGGTGAAACGTAAAATTAGTTTACTCACGAGTAATTAATGATTTATTATTGGAATAAGACTTGTATTATATTACGTTGGTATTAGAGCATTTAATCATTGGTTATAACAAACCATATTGTTACGTTCTAGGGGAATGGGTTCGTTATTGACACGCATTTTTTTAGGGTTCCGTACCCAAAGGGTAAAACAGGACCGTAATTACTAAGATTTTTGTGTCCGTCTGCCACCAGGCTGTCCGCGTATCTCATGAACCGTGATAGTTATACAGTTGAAATTTCTACAGATGATGTGTTTCTGCGGCCTCTATAAAAACAATTTCTAAAAACAGAATAATTTTGTGTCTGTCTGTCTCTGTCGGTAACTAATATAAAATAACCGAACACCGCGTACATTTTGCTTAGGAGTGGGTCTCTGCTAACACTGGATGTTCATAGATACGGCCGTTTGTAGCGTATATTTTATACGGAACCCTCGGTGCGCGAGCCCGACTCGCACTTGACATGATTGTATGTTTGTAAAAATAGGAATATTTCCGTAGTGTGTGTGCTCTAAGTGTTTACCTCTCATTCCGCTAAATGTACAATAAGATTTGTTCGGTAGTAATAGCCTTTCCAACGGTTAAATGGTCTAAGGATGTGGCTTTTAGGTCTTCTGTCTTCAACTAATTTACTATGACAAAGTACTAAAGATGCTCATAATTGTCTTAATGCTGTACATATGCAAATGAAAACGAGTACCTAATGATCTACTCCTTTGGAACATTAAAATGACGTATCTTTAATCGTCTTATCTACGTACCACGAACATATTAGTTGTAAATAGTCTTATGTACTAGAACTCTCAATGTATATGTTACGTTTTTCACATACAGATGTGTACATTTTCCGTGTGTACTCTAATTACGTTAGAACCTTTGTTTCGATGCTGTGACGTCATGACGTGATATCACGTCCGCACGTGATCACGCCAAGGACGTTCAATGTCGTGTGCTCATAACCGTGTACAGTCAGCTGTAAAACATGTAAATATGAACATATCCATAAATATCTAGACGTAGACTTTTTATAATTGGACAAGCAATTAGACTATAATTTAGACTATAGGACATAGGCATTATCAGTTATTACGACTGGCTGTTTTCAACTTAATTTACTGTAAATAGACTTTTAAAATGTTACAAAAGGTGGTTAATACAATAATGTAACAGATCAGATTACACTCATCTATGTAAACTATTATAAAAGTTGTAAAAATAAAATGTCTGTACATTGAAGATATTTTCAAAAAAATGATTGTTACGGACTATTTGGAGGTCACTAAAACGAAAAATATATTTTTTTGGATTTTATGTATGTTTGTATGTGTCGTTGTGGCTTCATCACGCAAAATCGGCTAAACAGATTTCAACTGTTTTTGGTACACGGGTACCTGTATATCTCCAGATGGTTATAGGATACTTTTTACCCAACTACGCTGAAGAAATTATGACTTTTCTCCTCCGCGAACGAAGTTACGGGCATCTTTTAGTACTGAATATTTTTTGATAACGTATTAATATCTACAAAAACACTTACAGGATTATGTAACCAGTTTTGGTTTGAATAATAGTTATTCACTCTAACAAAACATTCGGCAGTAAGGAAAATTTTAATCTCCCAGTGATCGACACTGTCCCAATAGTTGGCACCTTTAAGCTGAATTTATTGCAATTGAGCAGTTGTCAATTATTGGAAACACTATGTCAAGACTTTTACCTTATGTAATGGATACGTGAATTACTTAACCTCGTCAGTCCTCTGTTTTATTAACAGTGGCAGTCTTGTCGACCGAATGTAGATACTATACTAAGTAAGAACATATTCAAAATAGTGCTTAGACCGCGACACATTTTTTGGGTTAGTACCGAATCCATCCATCGACGCAAATTGACTAAAACGCAAAACGTCAGGCGTCCAATTAGCATTTTGCCATATTAAGGGGCTCCCATACGCGAATGACCTTCGATCCGTAGCTCTTCAGTTTTCTGTGTTGTTTATGGCTCATCGTGTTGACAACCACTGTTGTAACCAATATACTGTGTCAGTTTATTTTCACGAGTCACCGAAACCAAGATAAACGCCATCAAAATTGATATTTTTCGACAAAAAGACAGACTTTGCTACTTTTCTTAAAAACTATAGAACCTATTGAAAAACCACTTGACAATTTTAAAGTGAACATCATTACTAACTTATTGGTTTTAGTCCCATGTCTAAGCGTCGCTGGACGAGGGAGCCTAATACCAATTTAAGATAGAAAAAGGACTTTACGATTTTTTTTCTGTTGATTTATTAAGTATTTATGCAATCCAGTTGACAAAAATATAGGCCAAATACCAAGCTACAATATATATATTTTTTACGTAGTTTGCACCAAGTGGAAGAATCTTATATCAGTTTTAAAAACAGTGAAATTTACCGAAATTTTCTGGGTAGTCCCTTAATCTAACGTTCATAACGCTGAACATCAAAATATTAATTAGTCTGTGTAGCATAATGTCCAAACTACGTGAAACTGGATACTGACAAAATAGCGGATACCAGAAATAGCAAACTGTAAAATTTTATCGAAAGTAGTTACTCCAAGTAGCATAAAGATCAAAAAGCTAAATTATCCGTGACATTATACGTTATAGACGTTATACTATTAAACGTCTAATATGATGGAATTAGGACTAATTTTTTGAAATTACCTCAATGCACCTTATTTTTTCAAAAGGCATGGAATTTTCTTAGTCAGTATCACTCAATAGGGTACTACACTATGCATGATTTTTTTATTGCTTTTCTTAACTAATTATCAAAATACCGTAAAAACTATTTCAAAATGTGAAATTAAAATTAAAATCGACCAAGAAATACGCATAATATGGGCATTTTAAACTAGTAATTAGACAGAGAGGTCCGATATGCAGTTACGTCACAGTGCACTCCGGCCATATAAACTCCATATTAAATTCTGTTTTGCAAGCAGAGATAGAATAAAATGTTTGATGGCTTACATCTTGGTTATTTTTATAGCTATTCGAAAAATTTATTTTGTGTACTGTTTGTTACATGAATGAGCTTTTAATAAAGCAAAAATAAAAATTCGGAGGATTACTCCAAAGTTTGAGATTTGAAGCTATGCGAGCTTCAAATATCAAACCCGCGTGGCGTCCCTTTCCCTCTTATGTTAATCTATATTTGAGTGACGGTAGGATACGAACGTCACCTACACCAGGGGGTGTATATCATGTTTTTGACCTGGATAGGTTTGAATGGAGTTTTTTTTTTTCAGGACTGCGTAACAGCTGTGATCACGAACCGCGCCTTCTGGGACCAGGGGCGGTTGTACATCGAGCCGTGCATGCGCCAGACGGCGTGCGCGCGCTGCCCCACCAATCTGTGCAAGTCGCTCGCGCTTGCGCAGTGGTGCGCGCGCCGCCAGTACACGCGCGTATGCTACACGGGCGACGGCCGTAACGACTACTGCCCTGCCACCAACCTACCTTCTCACGTAAGAAAACTTTGATATTGTCTATGGAAAGGCGAGGTATGGCTTTCAAAGAACGTCCGGGCGACTATTTTCAAATTTGGAACTATGGAGTGTAGAAAATTAAGGATAAATCTCTATATATATAAACTGTCTGTCAAAAGGCGTTTAATTGGTGGCGCCACAGTAGCAAATGCCAAAACGAACCACAGCAATGCAAGATATATCATTTTGAACCCGATTGCATGTTTACTTTTTCATGTTTTCCTTTATGAGATTGTTCTCCTTACCTTTTCTATACTCCATACCGAAAATATTGAAGAGCGTGGGATTTTGTATTCCATAAGCAAGTGCCTTATCTGAAATGTGTGAGGTTTTTTTTTTAATTTCGAATGCCGTTGTTGTTTGTGTTTGAACTGAGGTTTTGTGGTCCAAAGCGTCGTAAGCCGGACCAACAGACGCGTTCGAAATTTCGAATTTCGAACGCGTCTGTTGTTTTAAGGAGGATTTGTGTTACACAATCGAAAGTGTCTACTTTGATAATGAGTTACGTTCCAAACTTTAAAATTCGAACGTATCCGAGGGCGGAGGTTTTGTGTTCCACCAAAAACGGTTGTGTTTATACTGATTGTTTTTCTACAGGCAACAGTATTCCCTCGTCGTGGCTACCCGCTGGACGACTTAATAAAGAAGACGCTGGCGGCACCCGCGCCCCACATACAGGCTAAAGTGGTGCCCTGGGACAGCTGTGATACCATCCTGGAGGAACTGCTCCAAGGATAGATTTAAGATAAGGATCTCTGATACGATGGAAATCTAGCCCAGCAAGGCTATCGAAACTATAGTCTATCTTTTAGGTATTTAAAAGAAGGTAGAGGTTAAAACCACCTGACTCGTTTCATTGACGACACGTTTGGCTCAGTGAGTTGCACAACGGCTTACGAAGCTGGCGGTGCCGGGTTCGAATCCCGGTCAGGGTAAGTGTTTGTGTTATGACCACGATTGTTTGTTCCCGGGTCTTGTATATTGTCTGTGTATTTAAGTACTATAATTTATCTATTAATTATGTATATCGTCGTCTAGTACCCATAGTACAAGCTTTGCTTAGTTTGGGATTAGGTTTATTTATATAAGATTGTCCCCTAATATTTATTTATTTTATTATTCCACCAATCAAGGTAATATTTTGTGTCTGTGGTTCGAAACACTGGCTGAATAACCCGGGTCATATGGTTTTTTGTTTACCTTTTTTATGTACCTAAAATAAGACTAGAAAAACTCATTGTTAGGATCTCCCCACCTTTTCCGATTGGCCGTGCTATGTTGATATACCTATCTTGAAAATTTAAGGTTTAGTTACTTTTAATTTACGTTAATATAATAAAAACAAAACAGTATTTACAGTCGTTAAATTGTTTAGTTTTATTTTTTTATAACAGTGATACCGGTTGCATAATTCTGTATTTCAACGTTTCATTTGTTGGCCGCTAGGTAATACGTATCAGAGAATTCATTATAATGCTACATATTATTTAAAAAAAAGTAGAAATTGGCAAAAATAATAAATGTATAAATGCCGTGTCATACTAGTCTAATGTTGAGTCAATAAATCTTCCTTATTGGTGTTTGTATAGGAATAGGAACAGACTAACAGTATATGTACAATCTATCCATTGCCATACAAACATGTTTAGTCTTTTTTCTGATATACCTAACTGGACCGTTCAAAAAAAACCGTATCCCTACTTTTTTTCAGAAATTGGTAATAAATAACAAAAAGGTGTCGTAATTTTTTTGTTCCGTTACTTTATTATATAGGATTTTCAACATTTTCTATTGGGGTAACGGAACGGAAAGTACAAAAATCTAAAAAATTGGGACACGTCTATATTTTTCTAGTATTCTTCGCGCCCGCCTTAAGAGGTAAATAAAAAATAACCTAAAAATGCACAATTTTTTTAAACTCTCCTTCAAAAAGCAACTATGGATATTTTTAAGCTGCGAGTTTAGTCATCTGTAAATTATATTAAGACTAGTAGGGAAGAAACGCATTATATTTAGAAGAGCATTATATTTTAAAAAGGCATTACATGCCAGCTATGTTTTTAGCTACTTTGTTGAGGAACTGTTAAGAGATCTGTTTAATGTTTTAATGAGAATTTTAAATGCTGGTAGATTTGCAATTTCTTTTTTTAATATATAAAACTGAAAGTTTTTTTAGCTATCTGTCACTACATGTGTACGAATTTGGCGGCAAATTTGACAACTCATAAAGCATAGACAATCAGTGCAAAATGTTGTTCAACTTGTATACAAAGCGAAAATACCTCTTGTCAATAAAAAAGCTAAATGTGATGATAAAGATTTCTAAAAACTGACAGTCGTAAACATTTCTAAAAAAGTTTGTACATACAGTGATATATGTAGCTACGTTAACTTTACTGCGTTTTTTCAACATTAGAAATAAGACAAACAATCTTGACGTGTTTTTTATTGAAAAACGCTTAAAAAATAGTAACTAAACCAAAATAATGTAAATTACCATCCTTACTATATAATTGTTACATATTTGCTGGGACTTATTTTACGGAAGTGTTTTTAATAAAAAGACACGTCAAGATTATTTCTTATTTTTATTCTTTTTCTAATGCTAAAAACAACGCAGTATACGTTTGTTCGTTGCAATTTTTTTATGATAATGCAGTACTAGTATTGCGTGGAGCGTCTGCGTCCTGCTCAACCTCTTGTTATGAAAAATAAATCAGCAAAATATCAATCATAAATCAATAATCTTTGAAATGATAGAGGAACAAAAATAAGATGGTGTACCTCAACTTTTTTAGAAATGCACATTTAAGTGATGTATTTACAACAAATAGGTTGTATTATTTGCTTTTACATCGTTTTTCGATGTATTATTTGACGTCCATAATTATGCTACAGTGAGAAACGAAGATAATTATTTTTTGTTAATAACTTGGTTACATTTTATCTTATGAGCTGTTGTGATTGAGCATTAAATGTTATCTACCTCGTTTTACTGTTGTTTCCTTCATCTCTACTTGAAACGTCATTTATTTTATATCTAGCAATAAGGAGCTTAATAAAAACGATAGACAATATGAGGGAAAAGGTTTGGTCAGTTTATAAAACACGACACTTAGATGAAAGACTAGTGGTAGACACCGACTAGTTTTGACTTCAAGTAATGAAAGTACAAAAAGCGACCCACCTGATAGAAGACAGTAAAAGTACCCAATAAACCCTTACAGAAGTTTTGTAAAAAAACATTGCAAGTTACATAAAAGCTTGTAAGAAAAACAAGTGAGTGTAGAAATAGGAAGCGTATTATTGTGATTCGTAATGTTTAAAGAAAAACAGATATAACCGATTCTGATTTGTTAAAATTAAAATTTTATAAAACATCTTAAGAAGTTTTATGTTACATTACAATAACCACAGACTATAGACATTTAAACTATAAACGGCGGATATTTTTACCAAGCCTCTAAGCCAAAGATTACATAAACTATGCGAAGAGTTCGGCTTGAAAAAGACGAGGGCATGTTAAGGCACACTTCCAGTTACGTACGCTTCCAGCTACTCTATGGAGGTTGGGTTTTATATAGTCTGGCTAGCCAAATATTGTTGACAGATATTTCCTTGTGGTATCACCAATTGTCTATGTTTTAAAAAACGGCTTAAAGTCGGTTGTCAATTTAGTAGGTTAGTGCTCTATAAATATTTTGATACTTTGTGTACTAGTTCTAAAATTTGCCTGTAACTATGATTAGATACGTGAATTTATTAATACCTGAATCTCATACACAGGAAAAAAGTGTAAAGAAACGGATAAACTAGAAGTTCTAGAAAATATCAATAAAATCAAAACATCGGAACGTAAGGAGTTACTGAAAACCAATATTTAGAAATATGCGGACTGGTCAGTAGTAATTTAATATAAAAGTATCTTGGCCAAATACGAGCGACGAGCGTGTCGATAGAATCCCCCACTTGGCCCATCGTGCCGGTGCAACATTACTCTAACCCATGTCTATACCTACTTAACCTAACCGCAGACATGGGTGATGGATTAATATTATGCTATTATCGAGCTAGATCTTATTTATTTTTCGCCTTGTTACAATGGTATATGGTGAGAAAGCGTAAACATATGTGTTTGTCGTTCACTGTATTGTACATTGACATTGAGTGCACGTCAACGTATATTTTATTTACTTATTTCCTTAGGTTTAGGTACCTTCCGTGTGCAAAGAAAATCAACAATATTTTCCAATATCAAAACTATAATTCCTACTTCACAAAGTGTGACCAGCCCAAGATTTTTTGAATTTCGCGCCAAAAATTTGGGTAATATTTCAGTAGCCAGACTATCTGTGTTACGTTGCTGTGGTTATATTATAACACGTTCACAGTCCCCATACAAAATATTTCGATTTCCTCGTACGTCCATGCTCCACGTATGGGTCACGGTCACGGTCTATAGTGACCCATGTGTGGGGCACGGACTTGTAAAGATATTTCGTCGTGGGGCACCGGACTGTGAACCTGATAATTGTATTGACTGGTGACATTACTTTTAAATAAAACTCTTCGTCAACTGCATTTCGTATACTTTATTATTGACTTTATTAAGTAATAAAGGACCAAGCAAGCGCCCCACCAGATAGAAGACAGTAACATTAGCCAATAAACCTTTACAGAAGTTTTATAAACAAACATTGCAAGTTAAATACAAGCTTTTAAGAAAAAAACAAGTCATTGTAGAAAAAGGTAGCGTATTATTGTGCTTCATCATTTTTAAAGAAAAACAGATATGGCCGAATCTGATTTGTTAAAATTATACTTTTACAAAATCTTATTTCATTACTATAACCGTTTCATTTCGTTTAACACATAGTCTGTTTCTACATATCTATATCGCCCAGTAAACGTACATTTCTTAACTAATTATGTAACGTCTCTTTAAAAGTTTCGCTTTCAGGCGAAACTGGATCCAAAGGCAAAATACGGTTTCGTCCAAGAATCTTGTTTCTACTACGTCGGTAAATCAAGTGATCGAAAATTCATGCTGCTGGCAGCGCATATACCGACCAAATTTCTTTGTTCAAAAACTCCGAATATCAATACCTTGCTTGTTCTGTAATCATTATTTTTTTTTTAAGGATCTTTTTATTTTCTTTCTGTGGCGTCTGGGTCACGCGGTATTATTTTATTTCGCTGCTTGGCGGTCAAAAGGTTAACACGTCCTGTCACGTGTTGCATGCTCCCCCCATAGCACTGTGACGTAATAACTGGATAGCCCCCTATCTATAGGCTGCTCAATTATAATACCAACCATTTGTTTTCGTCGGGGGTTAAAATTAAATAAAACCATAAAAGCCTTACATACAAAGTATATTTTGATCCTCCCGCACATCAGTACTACATACAGCTTCTAATACCAAATATAACGAGCAAACGGCATATATTCGTCAGTTTGTATGTCACAAGACGGAATGAGAAGGCATTGCACTTAATTACATTCAACATTCATTCATAACGCTATTTTCATTACATGAAATACAGATATTTTAAACCCGTTTTTTACCATGATACCAGTAATTTTATTACCGTTGTGTACAGTTACTTCGATACCGGTTTTAGTACTGTCTATTGACAATATATAAACAAATCTATCAATGACTTATTTCACTTAAGCAATTTTCAATACCGGATTCTAGATTAGGTCTATAAACATCAAATAAAATACTACAAGTGCTTAACATAATATTTTGGCTTTCTTAACTTTACCTCTGATGTTACTCTAACAAAATAAAATACATAACTGACAAACATCTGCCATTTACTTTTCTAGCGTGCTATACACTAAAAGACACCTTCCGAGTGGTACATTTTATTCTTTAAGCATTTGAAGTGGGTTTTTCAATTAATCTGTACATCAAGGCACAATTTAGTGCCTCTATATTTTATTAATCAAAGTACGCATAGTACATACTTACAATTTATGAAACGCGTACAATCAGGTGACCTTACATTTTAGTACATATTTTTTGTATACAGAGACGGCACATTGACCTCTAACAAAAAATGATATATTGCGTTTTTTAAGCTGACATATCCATTATCGTTTTAAATCATATACAACCATGAAATAATTCCTTACTCACGCCTAGTCAACTAATTGAATGTATACATATGCAGAATCCATAAGCCCATTGCATAGACTAGAGTAAAATAAAAAGAAACTCAAATGAAAAAATAATTCTTGCCGAAATCATATCTTAATTAAATAAATTTGGATAAGCGTGTTTTATTAGATAAAATTTAGACAAACGTTTGGATACTAAGAAGGTTTTAATGCTTTTAAGGTGTCCATTTATACTCCTATACACAGAGTACCACCGCTGTGTCCACTAGAGATCGGTATTTAACTTATTACGTGTCACATAATTTGTGAACTGCGGATAATACACCAGTGTATTGAAACGCTCTTTAAATAATTTACTATGTCAATAATACCGGTAATGACCGATACCAGTAACTGGAATACCGATCTGGTATTACACTTATTATGTGTAATATTTTTCTGATATCACTATGTCAAAATCTTTACTCAGGTAATTATTGATACCGGTAAATTTTGTGTGAATATAGCAAGGACCATTGAACAAATTGACTGGAAATCGCCATACTTTGGGGCGTTTTAAAACTAAATACGAAATAATTGAACAAAGAAACAAAGAGCAGTAACAATTAGTTCGTAAACAGCTAATCTATACTATTATAAAGTTGTAAAAATTAAATGTTTGTCTGTGTCGTTGTGGCCTCATCACGCCAAAACGGCTAAACGGATTTCAACTATTTTTGGTACACGGGTACTACGCTGCAGAAATAAAAAGGGTTACGATTTTTTTTTTCCGCGGACGAAGTTTGCACCAACTAGTAATAAATAAATAGTAATCTATAATCACGGACAGGACTATATACGCGTCGGGCAATGCTCGTCGACATCACCATCCCACATAACGAGAAGGTCGTGAAAGCCGAGGACTAACTCTGTAAGTACCAAGACTTTACTCAGGACGTGACCGCCACGTAGGATGTTGATTTGACGTTCATTGTGCCGATAGTTGTTTCAGTAAACGGTCTTATAGAGTCTCGACCAACACCTCAAGCGACTCTCGCTAGATGGCTGGATAAAGGGTCAGATGCAGAAGCTAGTAATACTGGACACGGCCCGCATTGTAAAGAGGTACCTCTCTGTGCAGCCCTAACCACCGGTAGCTTGCGCCCTGCCCCGCTGCCGGCGGCACCCTAGTTTAGGTTTTTATAATGAGTTTATATTTTGAATTTAAATTTTCACCCATACTAATATTATAAATGCGAAAGTGTGTCAGTCTGTCTGTCTGTTACCTCTTCACGCGTAAACCACTAAACCGATTTGGATGCAATTTGGTATGGAGATAGTTGGAGTTCCGGGGAAGGACATAGGCTACTAAATCCCGGAAAATTACCCTTATCCGCGATAAACGAATTTTAGGCGGACGAAGTCGCGGGCAGAAGCTAGTATATATAGTGTAAAAACCTACCCCGAGGACGAAAATTAATAAGTGAATAAATCGTAACATTTAATCTGTGTCACGCTTGCAGTTGACGACACATTAGGCTCAGTTCATTGCACAGCAGCCTACTAAGCTAGCGGTCCCAGGTTCGAATCCCGGCCAGGGCAAGTGTTTGTGTGATGAGCACGAATGTTTGTTCCCGGGTCTAGGATGTTATCTATGCATTAAGTATTATAATTTATCTATGTTATGTATATCCCCACCCATAGTACAAGCTTTGCTTATATTTTCTTCTATTTCCGCGCTTATTACACATTGAAATAAAACAATTTAACGGATTATATCGCGTATATTATCTCATTGTAGTTCCCGACGTTTCGGAAGCTTTCCAGCTTTCCATGGTCACGGGTGGACTGACAAAACTAACTAGGTGGGTGACTAAACTTTGCTTAGTTTGGGATTAGGTTGATTTATGTAAGATTGTCCCTGATATTTATTTATTTATGTAATTGTCAGTAAATAAAAATTGTTAAACGGCTTTTTGTATAGCGATTGACAAGTCCTCTGGTTTGAATGGTCCTTGGTATATAGTAAGTTGTTCCTGACGGGAACCAAACCTGCCACCACTCGCAAGGCCAGTGCTAGTACTAGATTAGATTAGAAGCCCTCCTGGTAGGGTTTGGATTCGAGCCGCTCCTGCAGCAGCTCCAGCTGCCGTCTCGCCTCGCAGACGGGGAAGTTGTTGAGCTCGTAGTACTGTGGGGCTATCTTTAGGAGCCATTCCGCTGAAAAATTAAACATAATTTATGTTACTATTATAAAGTTTAAAAAATAAAATATCTGTACACTGAGGATATTTAAAAAAAAAACATTGTAACGGACTATTTGGAGGTCACTAATCATAAAATATTTTATTTTTATTTTTTGTATGTTTGTTGTCATTGTGGGTTCATCACGCCAAATCGGCTAAACGGATTTCAACTATTTTTGGTACACGGGTAGCTTGATATCTCCAGATGATTATAGAATACTTTTTTAGCCAACTGCGCTAAAGAAAAAAAGAGGGGTTATGACTTTCTCCTCCGCGAACGAAGTTGCGGGCATCCACTAGTATTTTATATAGATGTAAAAATTAAATGTCTATACATTGAAGATATTTTCAAGAAAATATAAGTAACATTTTAACGTTTTTCTATAAAAACCAGAAACAAGCAGATAGACATCAATTCCGGTATAAATACCGGTTTCATGAAAATTCTGGTATATTATTTATTTATTTATTTAAACTTTATTGCACAAAACAAAAGTAAGTACAAATGACAAACTTAATGCCAAAAGGCATTCTCTACCAGTCAACCACAGGGCCAAACAGGCATGCATGAAAATGGTGTAGTGGGAAAAATTATTCAGTACTGAGAGCGTATATTCGAAGGCTTACAACACTAGCGCGAGTAGTTAATGCGGGAAAACGTAAGCAGCGCCATTTAATGACCAACTATTCCTACCGACTTCAAAAAAGAAGGGGGTTCTTTAGAGCGGGTGATACTCACGCTTGATGTCGGTGACAGTGCGGATGTAGTTCTTGGTGGTGAGCACGAACTCGTTGTAGATGACCCAGTCCGGCTTGTGGTCGAGGCACGTCGAGGGGTGGAGCTGTACTATCTGGTTGTCCTTCACTGTGAGGTAGTGACCTGTGCGCTCTAAGTGGGCCACCTGGAATTGAAGTTGCATTTTTTTTACAGGATAATGTAATCACAATCAAGAAATGTGCAGGTCAAGCCCTTTCATATGATACCCTATTTGGCCAAGTAGCTAGACTTAATTGTTGCGTATTTGGGTAACTTTTTACCCAAATACGCTGACAAATAAGAGAGGGCTTATGACTTTTTCTCCTATGCCAACGAAGTTATTATTGAAGCACCTTCTAGTATTACATATAAGGTATACCCAGGTAAGACCGAATCAAAGGTACGATCGGATGAAAGCAATTTAACATAGTGTGCGGAAGGGATAAAATGGCGATGCACACATGTTTAAAAAAAAATCTACCGCTTCGCTGGAAATTGCTTTCATTCGATCTTACCTTTGATCCGTTCTTACCCGGGTATACCTTACTTACAACTTATAAACAAAAATGTGTCGACTTACTTGCATGAAGAAACCGTTGACGAGTGCTTTTCTTATATTAATGTAGTAGTCTTTGCTAGTAAACTCTGTGCTTGTCCGCTTCAAATTAAACCTGGAAACATGTAATATAAGTTTTAGTACACATTTGGGATTTTGTACGCCTCTGCTGTCTGTATGTCTGTCACAGAGGGGCTCTAAGTCTTGAATTGAAGTAGACACTGTAAATTAAGAGTCCGCAGTAAGCACGGTTCTCCATATAAACGTAGTTACGCTCTCATTTTCAAAGGACTACCTATTTTGCTCTGAAACTTTGTACTGAAAATAAGTTGAGGTATGCAGGCCTGTAATTAGTTTATGTAGCTTCAGATACCATCGTAAAAAAATACAGCGAATTTAAGTTTTTCATACAAAACTTGTTTTTGCTGTATTTCGTTTGTTTTATAAACTGCAGGCATATAAACTTGTTTCAGGCCTAGATATACCTCATGTCATTGTATATACAAAGTTTCGATACAATCCAATACGTAATTTTAAAATAAGAACGAAAATCCGTTTATATGAGAAGGTGAAATTCGGCCGAGCTTACTGAGGACTCTTAATACACGATGTGTATTACCATAACAATAAACAAGGGGCAGAAAATTCATAGCAATGTTACTTTTTTGCTATCACCAGTGGTATAGCTGTCGTAGGGAAATGACCAAAACAGAGATTTTAACAAATCTGTCCTAACAACCAAATCACGCACGATGTTAAAGTGGCGAATCCATTTTATCATTTGCCTAGAAAAAGTCATTTGGTCAAATCTCTGAATCTGTTTTGTGAAATGATGAAAAAGGCAACTCATTGTTTAATTTTGCCAGATTTGTGTTGTGATTTGATAAAATCCCTGAAACAAGTCAGTGAGTTGACGAAACGATCCCGCAAAGTCAACTCGTTTTATCATTACACTGTCACGTTCAGTGATATTATAAAGTCACACAAAGGCGCCTACTGGGTTTTCTCAAAACCAGTTTGTGCCACCGTGACGTCAAAATCTTGTGCTCTGATTGGTGGATGACACTTCTTGTCAATTAGACCTTACGTCACGGTGGCGCAAACTGGTGATATTTCCATTGTAGAAAACCCTCTTGTTAATTAAATATGGAATTCACTTGACAGTGACAAAACTAATCTTATCTACGTCTAACAGTTTACTCATCCGAAATTGACGGTGTAAAAGTTTTCTCTAGTTTATAGTTTTATCCTTAGGTTAATTATTGGTGAAGCGTAAAATGAGTACTCACGATTGATTTATTATTGGGTATAAACTTATTATAGTTGAATTATCGAGAAGATGGAATTGCATTTGTAGTGGTTGTACCGTTTGCAACAAAAGGAGAATAATTTTCTCTTAACTTAATAAAATGACATACCCAAGAAGTGGAATAAGTAGTAGTCCTCTGTTTTTTTCTTTTATTCGCTATCATGTTCTTCATCTGAGCTGTCACAAGTATTGATAATAAAATTGTCTGTTATTTGATCCATTTCTCCTTCCTGACATCGATATTTATTTTCTTCACTTTCGACGTGGTGACAAATATTTTCCCAGTCCTCAGCAGTGATGGTATTCATTCGTTCAGTTGCTAAACTCATAATGCCTTGCATGTTTAATGAAACGTTTCTTTTTGCTACATATCCTTTTACCATGGACCAAATATTTTCGATCGGATTGAATGTCGGGTGATACGGTGGCAATCGTAATACGGAGTGGCCATGTTCTTTTAAAATTGCATCTATGTCGTACTCGCGAAACCGCTCTTTATTTTGTTTAATTAATTCATACAAACTGGTTTTGTACAACCGGTTATACGAAATGTTGTGTTCTGTCAACCAATCCATCATTTCTTGTTTATTAGAATTTGACGTTGGAGCACGATTCAAAAGTTTGTTGTGATAGGACGCATTATCCACGATAAGTACGCTATTCGGTTTGAGGTTCGGTATAAATTTTTCTTTTAACCATTTTTCGTAGTTGACAAAGTTCATCTGGTCATGGTAATCTCCCGTTTTTTGGTTTGCCTTAAACATTAACAAAGCGTTGGGAATAAAACCATCTTTTCCTCCTGCGTGCACTATTATTAACCGCTGGCCTTTACTGATTTGTTTTTTTACACCAAATTCTGTTCCATCGGTCCAAGCTTCTCCGGACACATGTGGAGTGTGGATGTAGGTTTCATCAGTATAAACTAGTGGTCTATCTTGAGATCGATATTCCGCAATTTTGATAAGGTAATTTATTCTTAGCAGTCGTATGTTGTGTTTTTCCATTAATATTTTTCGGTTGTCCTCGGTCTTTTTCCATTTAAATCCTAATTTTTGTATTTGTTTTCGTAAGGTGGAAATGCCAAATTTGTAATCTATATCGGATTTTAACACAGAGTGGAGTCCCTTTAAGGTTGGAAATTGCTTATGGGACAGATGAAAATTGTATATAGTTCTCCGGATGACTTCCTGATCAAAATCGTCTACTGCTGATGACGGACAAGGACGCAACTTTTTATTCTTCGGGGAGGTGAATTTCTTTGTTGTTGCGAATTTCTCGCTGTTACTCTCAGTCACAATGTTATAAACAGTAGAGAGACAAACACCTGTAGCTTTTTCAACTAACTGGGCAGCGGTGTAAGGCAAGTTTAAATTTTTCGTCAGTTCATTTTCAAAATATTTATAACAGTTGAAAATTATTTGCTTACTTTGACTCTCAATAGGACCAAAATTACTTACAGCCATATTTTTTTAAAATATAGAAATTATTCGTAGTCGTACGGGCGGACACAATAATTAATTGAGAATACAATCAAATCAGATGTAAAAATATACGCACAACGTAAATAATATTGTCAATTTCACACTGACATTATTTTTGTTTTTAGTTCTTCGATATATATATATATATATATATATATATATAACAACCTTTTTGTATGCTGATAGTACAAGAAAATAGAAAATTCAAATATAGAATGCCTGTAAACAAACAATACTACTACGTGCGTACGTATATGCAATTCCACGCTCTCGATGATTCAACTATACAGTACGATTACTTTGAGTTTACCACTGACATATGCTTTTATTCCATTGGATTTTCGATTTTAACACTAATATAAAGAGTTTATATTACTTACACACTGTCTAAACGTCGTTTGTTTGTAATAGAAACCCTTTTGTATTAGTGTTAAAGTGGAATATCCAATCGAATAAAAGCATATGTCTGTGGTAAACTCAAAGTAATCGTAACTGAACGTTGGTGAAATCAATCCTAAATTGATTTATTTCAATAATAAACAGTTTCTCATACCTATCCATGATCCTGGAGAGTTGTTGGCGCACGTTGTCACCGGATTTCAGGGAGCGGTAGTTGATGAAGTTGTCATAGCACCAATGGGGATCCTCCATGTCTGGAAACGATACGAGTACACGCGGTGAGCAAATTGAATAGAAAGATACCACAGGCGCGACAAAGGCCTATCGGTGTAACTCG
The DNA here is from genome assembly GCA_905404275.2 of Hedya salicella. Lineage (NCBI taxonomy): Eukaryota > Metazoa > Arthropoda > Insecta > Lepidoptera > Tortricidae > Hedya > Hedya salicella. The sequence goes on along the minus strand of FR990097.1, from coordinate 47,560,091 downwards.
GACGTTCGGTGACCTTGTAATGCCGCGTCTACGCGTAGGGTTGACGGTTTAGCTACCGCGGCACAAGGAAATAATAATTACTTAATGAAAGGTGTTCATTTATTTAAGGTTAAAAATTCATTTTTGCGACTTACTTTAAACATTTTATTATTTTCTTTAATAACAGCGTAGATTCGAAATCGTACGAACGGTTTTTTCATAAAATCGAATGGGAAGCATTCACAATCACAAGGCCTCTCAAAAGATATATGCCGCATCTCGGCCAATATAAACCTCCAAACACAATAGTGTTTATTTTTTCGCGGCCGGTAGATCGCTGTAAAGCGCAGACGACGCGGCGCGAGTAAACTACGTGAATTGATATCGAGCTGAGACGGCGGTGCGACCCTTCGACTCGGCATTCATATGAATGCCTTTCCCCACCACGCGCGTCCCGCGCTCACCCCGCTCGCCACCCGACACGCACACATAGCCGCGAGTTTTGTTACTGCACACAAGGGTCGCTGTCGTTTCTTTTTACGTTAGTATATATATTCTTTGAAGATACAGAGCCTTGAGTATAGAAAAGGTAAGGTAAATGTTATGTAGGAAAACAGGTTAAACTTCCGAGCGCCCAGCGTGTTTACGGGAAACCGTGCGCCACACGCCAAACAACAAACCGATAGGGTACATGCATTAATTTTTTTTATCGCTCTTCTTAACAAAATATCAAAATACGGTAAAAACGATTTCAAAAAGTGAAATTAAAATTAGCCAAGAAATACGCATGATATAGGCATTTATCTACTAATCAGACAGCGATTTAATAGAGTTCCGACGTGTACTTTTACGTCATAGTACACTACGGTCATATAAATGTCTATTTGATGGCTTATATCTTGGTTATTTTTATAGTTATTCGGAAAAAAAAATCTCTACCGTTTGTTATATGAATGAGCTTTTAATAAAGCACAAATAAAAATTCATGCACATTCCCTATTTATTCTGCAATCCTCGTGCCTTACGCACCGCGTCCCCTTCGTACTCCAGGTGGCCACCAATGGTTTTCTCTTTTATTTGTTTGGCACGGATATCAGTTTTCGTTAAGGGAGTATGTCTATGCATGGTGTATTGTGTTCGTAAATTTCAAGGTACGTACGTAAAGTTGCAATAGCTCAGTTGGTCAGAGCACTTTTGAGTCAAGAAAGAGATTGCAGGTCCAAATCCTGCTTGCAATTTAGTAGGTCGCATTGATTTTATATTAATTTGATGTATAGGTGCGTGTGTGTGTGTAATGTGTGTACGTGTGTGTGTGTAATGTGTGTACGTGTGTGTGTGTGTATACTAACTTTGCTTGAACGCGTGATACACGTTGAGAAGTGTGAGATGGTCGCCGTCGATGTGAGCGAAGCGCATCTTCGCCTCGTCCGCCGCCTTGCGCGCCTCGTTCGGTCGCACGAAACACTGTGGCACTGCAAAACAGATAGTTGTTTTTTATATACACAACATTGATCAGTAGGGTAAAAACAGTTTCTGTTTTTGCTTCATTGTCAGATTAAAATTCCACTGCAAACAACTTCACCTGTCTTGTTAATTTATGAAATTTTATAGCAATCCTGAAAAGTTTACAGTTTCACATAAATAAATGCGTTAGGACAAACGATGCATTAGGACAAACGATACATTACCCTTTATTTCATACTGTATATCCGCATATACATAATTTCTGACCATATTTTTGTATTTTTTAATTTATCAGAATTTTTAAGTCTATTGAACGGCACCGAGACTTAAATTGTGGGTTTTGTTTTCATTTTGCGACATAAAGGGTTAGGACAAACGTTAGAGGTTCCGATATAGATCCGTATTTTAACCATTTAAACGCCAAGCATCGAAGTAATACGACGTGAAGTAAAATAGTGATAGCAGTACGAGGACCATTTTATCACTTCCAAGCAAATGAACTGTCAAATATATAAAAACTGAACATGGCAATGTTTTGTATCTGTCACAGGTCACAGACGTCAATTTGTTTGTGTCTTAAGAAACTATTTATCTTTACGTACGTTGGTTTAAAAAAAAAAAAGTGGTTAGCGTTAACTGCTTTTACGCATGATCATTAACTTCGATGCTGTAAAGCAACAGCAAGAAGCGATTATCGCTGAAAAGCGGCAATGTTTACATTGCATTAAGTCTTTGGCTGGTAAGATTAACCAATCTTAGTACTTTTGAATAACACCAATATGGTTCATGTTAAAATAATGTTCAAGTGAAGCCATTTAGCTTTTAAGCAGCCTCTTAAGTGCACTGAGAATATATTATGTGATGTTACTGATTTATTTATTATTCATAAGACTATTGCCCTATATTCATTGTTGCCATGTACCAAAGCACAGATAAAACAATTAAAATTGGTGAGGTAAAGATATAATAGCTATACGCGCTTTATTGTGGTTTACCCTCCTTAGCTCTATACTCCATGATTCAAACATTTGGGCAGGGGTTATACCACCAGGGTTGCGAGCAAATTTTGACTGACAAGTTAGTGCTATTTTATCCTATGTGGTAAATTTCATTTACAGTACGTTTCGTAAACGAGATATGCGCAGAAATTTGCAGCGAGATTTTATAATGAACAGTCGGTAGTAGCTTATCATGGGCTCGTTGCTTCAAAAATCAGATACAGCATTATTTTTTGGGGTAACTCGGTAAACAAAGAGGCAGCTTTCAAAGCTCAAAAGAGATGTATAAGAGCCGTATGTGGCCTTAGTATAAGAGATAGTTGTGTTCCTCTACTTAAATCACTGAACATTTTGACTTTGCCATCGTTATATATATTTGTTCTCTCTCTCTCTCTCTCGCTCTCTCTCTCTGTTTCTCTCTCTGTCTCTCTCTCTGTCTCTCTCTCTGTCTCTGTAAACGGTCTATAGCTGATTCAGGTGAATTCCACCGTAATGTCGGGTACGTGACGCCATTTTCATACTTCTAAGAAAAATAGGAAGTCGATTTTTGGTATGTCATTATTTTATAACTTGCCTCTTTTATTGGTAGTGAATTCTTGGACTTTTTATATGTTTTTAAAGTATCTGTCATACCCGTCACGTACCCGACAAAGTAGATGTTCTGGTGGAATGCACCTTTAATCTACAATAGTAGCTTGTTTGACAAGGGGCTAAAATAAGCCATTATGACACGATGTGATTATTTGGACGAGATCACGAAGTGAGCGAGGACAAATATGTCTTAGTGTCATAATGGCTTTTAGCCACGTGTTAAACACTGCTTTTCACTTCGACTGCGAGAAAACAAAAAAGACTTTTTTTAAACTAATAATGGGCATAGACAATTTTTACTTTTTTATGTAAAGGTCTGCAATGCGATTAGAATTTTTTGCCAATCTGATCAGGTTGGTTTGTTTGTTTTTAATTATTCGTAAGTAGTATGTAGCTGGCCGTAAGTTTTTTTTTCAGTTTCATAGAAATTTGTATGGGATTATATGGCTTTCTTTCAAACCCTAGGGGCTAAATGTACTATTTTAGTCTCACTTCGCGAAGCTAATATGACGTACTTTGAGCAGGAGAAGTGAAAAAGTCCTTTGAATGAATGAATGTAGAATGAATGAAATCCTTTGCTCGCTGAAGCGCCGTAGACGCCCCATTTTAAGCTTCATCACTTACCTGACAGCATGGCAGTAATGGAGAGGATCTCGTTTGAGCAGTTGTGGTTGCAGCTCGCTATTAGCATCTTGGCCAGCTGAGGGTCCAGGGGGAACTCCGCCATGACAGCGCCCAGGTCTGTCAGGTTGCCGTCGTCATCTGAAAACGGGTTTAGAATGTGTTAAAAATTATTTGGGTGGTTTTCTATTGCGTTTGCCGAACCACTGCAGTGCATCTAGCATGCTCGCACTAGGGCGACTAGATGACTTTTTTGCCATCAGGCGAAAGAGAGTCGCCTCCATGCTAAGGCAAGTGCGCGGTAGCAGCAACAAGCTTCTCAGGGCGTTGTCCGAAAGACTCGACTGCCCGATCATAAAGTTTTGGGTTGAAGTTGCTATTGGGAGAGCTAAGTAGACTATGCTACCTACTCTTCGCACTCTTAATAGCTGACTTTTTAAATTTTTACTTCTTTTTATAGTTTTGTAAATTCTAATGTCAACTAACATAGTTAATAAGATTTCGCTAACTAACACAAATAAGGATTTCTGTGGTCTGAAATAAACGCTTTTAATTTAAATTTATTTTTTTCTGTCTGTAGGTTAAAACCGTCTGCAATCAGCAGAACCCGGACTTTATGTAGCACTTTCATCTGTTATTAGCAAGGGCCATTAAATCAAATCAAATAAATCAAATCGGACCCCGACCTGTAACATCTACTGAATGCTTCGATGTGGTGCCTGAATAACAAACCTCGAACTGACATGGCTCTAATCTTTTATTTTGCCCTAGGGCTGCCATCATGATTATACTGGAACCCCGACAAAAACTTAAAAAATCCTATAGTTGTAGGAAATCTCATTTTGCCCCGGACATGTTACATTTTATTCAGTTCAATTATCCCTGATACAAAAAGAATCCAAGGTTTTACCCGGAGACATTTTAAAAACCCGTCCGTACGCCCTGTCACCCTACAAACTATTACAAATCCGGGGAAACCCATTTTTTCTTGAGCATAGTCGGGTAAAAAGTATCATATAACCATCTGGAGATACCCAACTACCCATGTACTAAAAATAGTTGAAATCCGTTTAACCGATTTAGCGTGATGAAGCCACAAGGACACATACAAACACTTCATTTTTACAACTTTATAATAGTATAGAAAAGATGACTTACCCAAGGCGGCCAGATAGTTGAGCAGTTCCAGCGCCCTCATGAGGGTCTCGGGCGCCGGCGGGTCCATGAAGTCAAAGTGCACCAGGTCGTCTATGCCCAGCTTTTTCAACTGCAAAACTACAGACCCTAAGTTCGATCTGCAACGGGCAATGCGGGGGGCATTAGTGCGCTGCACTACTTCGATTTTATTTGTGCCAAAAAGAGTAGAAGTCTTCAACTTAACTAGACAACATAAGAGTGAAGCTCTTAGACCCACACTTGTCTCTGGCGTTACCAAAAATTGTCTATGGACTTACCAAGAAATCGGGCTTCTAATTTGATATTTTCCTGTTTATTACGTTTAACAGACAGGGACATTTACGTTCAAACGTAAAGCTTAAATAAAATAAAGAAACCATTATTTAAAGGCGTTATTTTACAGTTTAAAAGTTGTGGACAGATTTCTGCGGGTCTAAAAGTTGATTCACCCATAAATGTGTTGTCTTGGGAATTGTGGATATAAGACAACTAAGTGGATATATTTTCTATTCTTTTTGGTTTATCTATACGTCAACTAGAATTTGACTACTATGATTACTTGAGTTTCCGAACTTTATAGCCAATCCGATAGCAATTCACATTTCGGTTCACAAATTTTTTGAGCTTTTTGGTACTTTGCTAAATGGATGGGATGGACATCATATTAGCCCCTTGAAAATCAAAGTGACAATATACAAAATAAAAATCGCTTCAAATATAAATTCTTGTTAAACAGCAGAACGTCACTATTTGAATGATTTCAGATTTTTGTATAGTGTCACTTTGATTTTCAATGAGTGAATATATTTTGATCAGACTGGCATTACTAGTTGAAATGACATGAAACATTGTTTCTGAAAGCTCAAGATGTTCATGAACCGATACATGTTCTTTTTTGTAAATTCTTTCTTTGAAGTAAAAAATACTAAATAATCGTTTGTTACTCCAAAGATTTGTATATTGCATTATATCATATTATAATTACTAGATGATGAAACCTTAAAATGAATACATGAGACATAAGATACCACACATACAAAATTCAGTCAAATTGTAAACTTTTTGAACTCCAGTGGCTCGATATTACATGGCTCTGTTACTTCTCAAAGTAGTTAAAAAGATATTGTGTCACTATGACATTGTTCCAATTTTAAAATTAATAATATAAGAGCCCTGGAATATTGAATAGTATAAGATTGTCAGTGTGTTGCTGTTTCTAGCGAGTACATATGTACAATTTTCTTAATGTAGTAAAAAAAATATTTATAATAAGACTGTGCATAGCGGGGATGAGTTAACAACTCGAGAGAGAGATAAATCTTGGCAAAATTTAAACTTAGGACTGATTGTATAAATGATAAACAATAAATCCGTAGATTTACAAACTTATTCCCGCCGTGCACGGTGTATTCAAAAAATATCTCAATTAAGGAGCATAAACAGTCTGGTAACAAAATGGAAAAAAAGGTTCGTTATTGATGTACGAACTTTTTTTAGAAATGCACATCAGTTTTTTTTTCTAAAGTACGCTGTTTTTAATGGAGAAGATGCAATTCGTTTATTTTTCATAATTACTGTATTAAACGCGTATAGAAATATCAAACTGAGCCTAAAAATGTGTTATAAAGAAAATTAAATGATGATGGAATTTTCATATGACACCATAAAGTTTCAAGATCTCAAAGTTATGACTTCGCGAGCTCTTCAGAAAACTACTGTTGATGTCGGTAATCGGGTAAATTTTGTTTAAATATTCAGTGCTTCAAAAATTCGAATCCGCTACTTACAAAATATGGAACTGACTTTATCAGAATTTGAAATCTTTTGTTTTTTTTAAATACAAAGTCAAAAATCCGTTTCAGACGCTTCTTTCGACCAAAAATACGAAAACGCTCTTAAGAAAATGCTCGTACCCACCTCACTCCTCTATACAATTGTTTGAGCGACGTCACAGGTGCCGCTCGATTTGTACGGGGCGTTTTACGCCCAGCCGTTAAAACCAGCGATCGGAAAAGGTATATTTTTCATACAAAATATCCGAAATAACGATTGTTTTTTTTTTTGTTCAATTACCAGATTTTCGTATCCTTTATTAAAATTCCAAAACTTGAATCAGGTGAGTTTGTGATTAATTTCTCTTCCGGTTCCGATCTCTGGTTAAACCAGGCTTTAAATTTCAATTTTTAACGTTTGAAATGTTGAATTTTTAATTGGTATCATAAATACATTTCTTAATCATAAGTATCACTGAAAAAGAAAAAAAAACATCTTCTCTATTAAAGAATATGCTATTTCTTCAGATATGATTTGAGCCCCCTGTTACCAGCAACCCAGTCACCTCAAGATCTCCGGATAGGTGTTGTCTTGCATCTCGTTCTTGTAGGCCTTCTCAGTGTACAGTCGGAAGCATTTACCGGGGCGCGTCCGCCCGGCGCGACCCGCGCGCTGTTGTGCTGACGCCTGGAAGTAAATAAAGCAGGTTTAGAGCCGATTTCACCAACAATCAATTTACACGAGAGTGGCTAACCCAGTATAAACTAAATCTAACGATTTACTCAATGGTTAACTTAATTTCAATTTCACCACGCTGACTACGGATAACAATCTCTCGCATAGTTACCAAGTAACGTTGAACGAATGAATTGAATGAAATCGTAATGCACCCAAGTAAGATAGACAATTATGGGACAAATTGTCTGGGGATCTATTAAAAAAATATTTTAATGAGGTTTTGTTAGCTGAAATATAAGCTCTGCAAAAAGCTAACAAACATGAAAATTTACACATTATTTTTCACATTGTGGGCATTTTCGTGGTTGGTGGGCGTTACCGCCCTAATAAGGGCACAAGTTGAGCTCCCTTTGTCGCCTATTTAACGGGGGTACAGGGGTGGGGGGTTATAAGTCACTTATCAGAAGTCAACCGGTACACATGCCCGCATATTTTCCCGTGAAGAATAACCTGGAAACATGGATACCACTGAAGCTGAAGTCGCCGCAGTCGTCCGTTTGCTGCAAGAGGGCCGTAGCCAACGTTCAGTAGCTGCCGAGCTGAATTTAACGCAATCTACAGTTTGTAGAGTCTACCAGAGGTTCCAGCAGACTGGAGCCTTCACTTCAAGACCAAGAACCGGCCGCAGAAGGTGCACATCGGAGCGGGACGACCGCTTCATTGTTACGTCAGCTCTCCGAGATCGTCACCAGACAGGCGTTTCCCTTCAGCAGCAACTCCGTGAGGTCCGAGGAGTGACTGCCAGCGAGTGGACTGTCAGGAAAAGACTCAAGAAAGCCAACTTGAAACCGAAAAGACCTGCCACTGGGCCCAAGTTGCTGCCACAACACCGAAGAACACGGCGTGAATTTGCCGCAAACCATGTGAACTGGACCATCGAGCAATGGACCCCGGTTCTCTTTTCGGACGACTGCAGGATGTGCCTGAACGGCAGCGACAGAAGAGGACGAGTCTACAGGAGACCAGAAGAACGATTTGCTGAGTGCTGCATTTCCGAGAGAGTCGCCTACGGAGGAGGTTCTGTTATGTTCTGGGGCGGCATTTCTTACGACGGCCGTACCGAGCGGGTTTTCGTGCCCTCTGGAGGTCGTGGACGTGGTCTGAACGCTGCCAGGTACATTACCGAGATTCTGGAGATGCACGTTGTCCCTTACAAAGGTATGTTTGATGAGGGGTTCATTTTTATGCAGGATAATGCCCCTTGCCATACCGCAGGAGACACCACCACCTATCTTGCCGTGGTGGAAATCACCACGATGAATTAATCCCATCGACCACATGTGGGACTGCTTAAAACGAAGGGTTCGGAAGCGGAATCCTGCCCCGTCCAATGTTGCGGAGCTGAAGGAAGCCTTGCTGGAGGAGTGGGATGCCATCCCCCAGGATTACGTGAGGAAGTTGATAAGATCCATGCCAAAACCCCTGAATTGTGTAATAAGAGCTAGGGGTGGCAACACCAGTTATTAATCAGTAATAATAAATTCTATGGTTGTTAAATTGTCCTTTTATTCCCCGTTTTCATAGATCAATTTTTCATACATTTCCGACAGCTTTCAGTTTTCCTACGTTTTTCAGTCCTTGGACTGCAAGTTTCTTGAAAGTTAATACATTTTCTACTGCATTATATTGCCAGCTTTCATTTGGTACCTCACTTGTCAGTCTTGGGTAACAATTTACAAAGTTATAGGGTGCCGATGAAAAAATACAGTGATGCAATTATTTTGCTTGTGAGTGTATTCTATACTGAACGGAGCCTGCAGGCTCCGAACGAACGAACGGAACGAAGTTGCAACTTCGTTCGCGGAGAATTCATAACCTCTCTTTTTCTCCACAGCGTAGTCGGGTAAAAAGTATCCTATAATCATCTGTGGATACCCAGGTACCCTAGTACCATAATTGGTTGAAGTCTGTTTAGCCAATTTGGCGTGATGAAGCCACGATACAAACATACAAACAATTTAGTGACCACTAGTAATTTTCTTCAAATATCTTCTATGTACCGAAATTTCATTTTTACAGCTTTATAATAGTATAAGAAGTATAGAATTAACAACTTTTAATATTTGGACGTAGTTAAGGTAAAAGAATCCAGTCCATACAAAAAAAATATTCAACTATAGAACTTAGATGCTTAAGAAAAGATTGAAACTAGGATGAAGTCTTTTTAAAAAACTTCAAAACTTTTCTCTGCAAATATGCCTCAAGCTCATTTTTAATGTTTGACTATACAATAAACAGAAATCCTTCATTCACTATTTTTTGGTTAGAAAAATTATAATATTTTCTTCTGTTTCCGCGATTATTACTCATTGAAATAAAACAATTTAACGGATTATATCGCGTATATTATCTCATTTTAGTTCCCGACGTTTCGGAAGCTTTCCAGCTTTCCATGGTCACGGGAGGACTGAGAAAAGAAAGCTGGAAAGCTTCCGAAACGTCGGGAACTAAAATGAGATAATATACGCGATATAATCCGTTAAATTGTTTTATTTCAATAGAAAAATTATATTCATACAAAATCTATCATTAGGTATGCTTGTGGCAGCTAACCTGTCTTAGGACCGAATCTAAAAATCAAATTATAGCAAATATCTCACCTTACTAATGGGAGACACCAAAAGGGACTCCACTCTAATGCGAGGATTGTACACCTTCTGTTTAGCAAATCCGGGATCAATCACGAACACAACTCCATCGATGGTCAGCGAAGTCTCAGCAATGTTGGTTGATACAACAACCTTCCTTCCTATCGCACCATTGGACCTGTTTGGAGGAGCCGGCTCGAAGATCCTCTGCTGCAGATTCGGAGGCAATGTAGAATATAGCGGAATGCACTTCAGTTCGCCGGCATCTGGGCCCAAATTGTCTATCTCCCGTTTAATTCTCTTACAAGCATCTTCAATTTCTTCCTGACCAGTTAAGAACAGAAGTATATCACCAGAGATCTCTTCGCATATGTGGATCTGAACTACAGTACGGATGGCAGCTTCTAGATAGTCTCGTTCCGGTTGAGGAGTGTAGAATATCTCGACCGGGTGAGTACGACCTGGTACGTTCATGAGTGGAGCATTGTCGAAGTACTGCTGAAATTTCCCAGCGTCTAATGTAGCAGACATGATAACCAGTTTCAAATCGGGTCGCTGCTTGATCACTTCTTTCAATACTCCCATCAAAATATCTGTAGCTAGCGTTCTTTCGTGAGCTTCATCAAGAAGAATAACACGGTACTGATCCAGCATAGGATCGGACATTGCTTCTCTGAGCAACATACCGTCTGTCATGTATTTTAGTAATGTATGCGGTCCAGAACAGTCTTCAAAACGGATGCTGTAACCGACTTGCTGTCCTAGCACCACATCCATCTCCTCAGCGACTCGCTGTGCTACAGACATGGCGGCTACTCTCCTGGGTTGGGTACAAGCAACACCCTTGGACTTGCCAGCTGTGACGGAAGCAAATTCTACGCTCCATTGAGGAATCTGTGTGGTTTTGCCTGAACCAGTTTCACCGACGAGGACAACGCATTGGTGGTTGTTCAGTAGTCTCATGAAGTCATTTTTGTACTCCCAGACGGGGAGGCCAAGGCGTCGTCGCAGCAGCTCGTGGTAGCGCGTCGAGTGAGGGAGACCTGTGGATTGAGAATTGAGTTATCTTCTATATACATAAAAAGAGGAGTCCTGACCTGACTCATTGAGGCTCGAAAACAGAAATTTTGCATGAAGGTTCAATGCGCCCAAATGCTTATAGTCAGCTTTCCATAGTAAATATGCCCTTACATGAAATGGATTCAGGTTTTTTTTTACAAGCTCCTCTAATAATGAAGATTTTTTCTACTGAGTATCAAGATCCTAATTATGAAAAATTAGTAGCAGATTATTGTAACAGATTAATGTGGAAAGCTGACTATGGCCTTTAATGTTCACCAAAACAAAGACATTTTTGTCCATAGGAGCGAAGCCCCGCTGTTCTAAATATGTGACTTTTTCACAACCCTATTTCTACCCTACTATGTGAGGTTTATGGTTTTCGTTTGTGTGTGTGTGTGTGTGTGTGTGTGTATGTTTGTATGTAGTTCTATTTCTTTAGTTGCCAAAGTTTGGCGCGATGTACAGGCCCTAGGGACGAACATTAAGGTTCGTTTTTTAATCACATATGTGTTACAGTGGAATAGGCTATAAATTATACATTACTTAGGCTGGATTTCACCAATCTTTTATTCCGAGAATTACGCTTATTCTCACATAGTTATGTCAAAACTGTTTTGACATTACCATCCAAGAATAAGCGTTATTCTCTGAATAAAAGTTTAGTGAAATCCAATTGTCTATTTTGGTTGGTTATTTGAGTAAATACATTTATATATTTTTTGAATTTTTACAAGTTTTTAATAGATTGCGCTTGCATTGCACAACATGTGAAATTAGTTTGGAAATTTATGAAATAAGGACACAACATCAAGTAAGAACCACTCAACAAATATATGAGAAACTAATCAAGGCTTATCCAATGTGGTGCAATACATGCTTATTGCAACATATTGCTCAAGCAACTCAATCACAATATTTTATTACACAAGCCTTAATGAGCTTACTTGGGACTATTTTTTTTTTCAATTATTTTTTTTTTTTTTTAAGTTTTTAATACACAGCACTTACATTGCACAACATGTGAAATTTGATTGGGAGTTTATGAAATAAGGACACTATATCAAGTGAGAACTACTCAACAAATCTATGAGAAACTAATCAAGGCTTATCCAATGTGATGCAATCAAATCTTATTGTACGATATTGCTCAAGCAACTGAATCACAATATTTTAATATACAAGCGTCATTGAGCTTACTATGGGACTAGTTTGATTTGTGTAAAATTATCCTGTAATATTTATTTATTTATTTCATTACTAGAAGGAGCCCGAAAGTTTCTAAGCAGAGGTGTAAAAAATTATAAACCTTATTTTTCTTTAGTGTAATCAAGAGTATCCTATAATAACTATCTGTGGATTTATAAATCTTGTAAAATATGTATTAATATGCTTTCTTTTCTAATGCGACGAATCTATTTCTGGAATCTTTTAAAACTGTATTCAGGAGAAAATAAGTATCTTTGGAAACACCTGATTCAAGTTTTAGAATTTTAATATAATATATGAAAATCACGTAATTGAATAAAGAGAACGATAATAAAACCGGTTATTTGGTATGAAGAGAATACTGGTTTCCGAGCCCTGAGGCAGACACATTAAATCTACAACACCCTTATTTTTAAGGTGCGTCCACATTTGTATCATTTGACCGATCAGATCTTCGTCCCGTGGCATGATCGCGCGTCACGATCACGTGTTTGGACGTTGCGCCGATCCGATCGCGCGGAATTCATGTTGCTACGCGTATCACACACTTAGATCGGACAAGCAAGGCATGATCGCCACGCCGTGAGTGATACGCAGTCATGCCACGCCACGGTGATCGGATACGAGAGAATGATACAAGTGTGGATGCACCATAAGCCTGGTTAAACCTAATTACCTGTGAGTGGGTTCACCCCTGGTGTGCTAGTGGCAGTGGGTGGCATGGATGTGCCAAGCGTTGCTGCGCTGTCAGAGCTCTCACCACTACCGCCCCCTTTGGCCGCGGCAGCTGCTGCTTTCTCCTCTCTGGAAAATTCAACAGTCACATCAACACAGAATCTACTTTAGTTTTAATACCTAATTTAGATGGGCTTCTTCTATAGCATTGACAAAAATTTCATTTCACAGTAAAAAGCAGACAGAAGTTTGTGGCAAAATGACAATTAACTAAGGACTTCCAACTTTATCAATAGCTATTTTAACACCTGTGACATTTCATACAAGATATTAAGTTTGTCAGGTCAAATAGTAATCACAGATGTAGTGTATAATAGTGTTCCTTCATATTTTCACGGAAACATATAAATGTGTCTTGCTTTTTCAATCGGTCACAGTACAAAAAGCACTGAGGTCGAGAAAATACGATGGAAAACAATTATGCACTACATCTGTAACCTAAATGCTGACTACTATTGATGTTATTTTGCTTTTATTTTAGTACTTTTTACAGATTTATGAAAAAGGGAATTTATTAAAATTTCACGCCGTTTTTTACACGTAAAATTATATGCATCCAATCCATTATTATTAGCCTCGCTAGATAAGACTGTCATGTTAATGTCAATATCATAATTATCCATAAAAGAAGAAAAATGTATCATCTTTCTCAATCAACCTACACAAACTTTTGTTATATGCAAAAACAACAGTATAATTTATCTACTAATTAATATCACTAAGGGCCGATTTAACCAACAATCAATTTACACGAGAGTGGCTAACCCAGTACAAAGTAAATCTAACAATTTACTCAATGATTAACTTCATTTCCATTTCACCACGCTAGTCTACGGATAACAATCTCTCGCATAGTTACCAAGTAACGTTGAACGAATGAATTGAATGAAATCGTAATGCACCCAAGTAAGATAGACAATTTGTCCCATGCTTGATCAATGGTGCTGCGTCTTTTTTAAATTTATTCGAGTAATACATCAATTGTGAAGTAAGTATTGAGTTCACTTGACATTGACAATGACAATACTAAATCTACATCTAACAGTTTACTTAGCCAAGAACTTTTGTAGTGTAATTTACCAATTGTGTTGTAATTACTATATCTTCGAAACTGATGCTGGCAAAAGTCTTGAACTGCCATTTCTCTTTATATATATATATATATATATATATATATACTTAACCAAAATTGGCGGTGTAAGATTATTCTCTAGTTTAGACATTTTATCTTTATGTTAATTATTGGTGAAACGTAAAATGAGTTTACTCACGTGTAATTAATGATTTATTATTGGAATAAGGCTTATACTACGTCGGTGAAATTGACCCTAAGAAATCCCTTGGAAAATTGTATTCCTACCACTGAAAAGTTCTATGTCTGGTAACAACTTTTACCCCATTTGTTTTATAACAATCCCAAAAAGTTGATAGTCTGTGAGAATAGTATGTACTTACTATGAAGTGATACTTTTATGAAAAAAAAACTGATGAAAATTTTATTTATAAAACAAGGGTAAACCATTTTAAAAACCATGATGCCATTTAGGGGCACTGAGGCAGAATTTTCCGTCTACGTGATTTGCTGTCTTTGGCGCTGAACTTCATCAGCAGAGAAAAAATAAACCACCCCTTTTTTCTTCAGTATAAAAATATCCCATAACAATCTGCAAATCCCAAGCTATACATTTACCTAAACTTGTTTTAATCCGTTTAGCCGCTTTGGTGTGATGCAGCCACAACACATACAAAGAATCTAAAAAAACTGTTCCAACTCATTGCCACTTATTTTTTTGAAAATGTCTTCAATGTACAGACATTTCATTTTACAACTTTATAATAGTATAGATCATCATCATCATCCGCCTGCGCCTTTTCCCATTATCTGGGGTCGGCTCTCCTTGTCAATTTCCTCCATTTTGCGCGATTTTGAGCGGTTTCTGGGTTCATTTCCGCTTGTTTCAGGCCTTTTTGGACCGTCGTTAGCCAGGTGGCTAAGCATCAGTGATATGTACTGCTCAGGGACTTTTTGTACTCTCAGTGCATTCCATATTAGACTTTGGGGTACGTGATAGAAAGCTTTTTCTAGATCTATAAAAATCATGTGTAGATTAGACTTATTTGTGTTCGCTTTTTCGAGGAGGATTCGCATGGTTTGCACTGCATCTGATGTGCCTTTCCCTGTGACAAAGCGGCACCGATTTGGAGTTAACTCAATTATATTATTTAGTCTATTGCACGGTATTATTTCCCAAATTTTAAAGGTATGCGACATTAGTTTGATGGCTCTATAGTTGTTACAATCCCTGACATCTCCTTTACCCTAATAGAATGGTACGAGGGAGCTTTTACGCCACAAATCTGGGATAGGTTAGCCGACAATTAATTTGTTGAAAAGCTGAAGCAACCAGAATTCTCCCAAATCTCCTAGTCGTTTCCAGATCTCAGCTGGGATTTCATCAGGACCTACCACCTTGTTGTTTTTCATTTGCTTAATTGCCTTTTTAACCATGTTCACTGTGATGCATGGGAGAGGACTGTTAGCTTTCATGGGCTGCTCGTTATTTTCCTTCCTCAAATGAGACATGTTAAGCAGGTGTTGGTAGTATTCCACCCATCTTGCTTTGATGTCAGAGTCTTCTGTTAGTAATTATGTATTTTACTGTGTTATAGTCTTTCGTTTTGTTGTGCAAAGCTTATAATAGTATAAATGTCCAACTTTTTTCACAGCCATCAATGCTCATCAAAACTAATAAAAAAAAATTTGAACATGATGGGTATACATACAAAAATTGTAAGTTACAAAAAGCTTATAGAAAACAAGGTTCTTACCTACTTACCTGTATATACTTACCTGTCAGCCTGAGAAATTAATGCAGTGCTTGTTTTTGGAATGCCAAGCAAGCAATTCTAACTACCATTACTTTAAATATGCATGGTGATTGTGTTGTCTAAGCTAATCCTCCTATAGATAAGTAAAGATTGAGCAATGCACTCTGAACTAAAAGAAGTGAACAAAACTGATGACTTGAGGAGGCTAGCAGGATTTGATCACATTTAAACGGTTTCATCGCAAACGAAAAATATATCTTGGCAGAATTTAATCATAAATTCATAAGAATAATTAGTAAGGTGCGGATACGTACAGTGAAACTTTAACCAATTTAAATAGCTTTATTTATCTCAAGTATTTCTTCTCCTTTCATTTAACTGCCCACAGGCGAAGAATGTCTAGAACTAGTACTTTCAATTAGTAGGCAGCCAGTGCGATCAATTTGAAAAGAAAACCAAAAACAAACCGGCGAAGGAATCAAACTGCCACCAAAACTAAAAGACACGCTGCCCAACACACAAACATAAACAATTTTGGTGACATTTGATTGTTACTTGCTTACGAGTAGTCTCTTCAGAATCGATATAATTTAATATAATTAGTTGAAATAGAACTACTGAAGGCTAGGGCTTTTTATAAATGTGAAACAACAAAGAGATAAATCAAGCATGGCATAAGAAAAATAAACGTGCTACTAACCTTTTCTTCTTAATGAAAGGATCCATTACTTCAATTCGTCTCTTGGACATTTTATACCATACACATTTAACACTGGCTCCAAAATAAGATAGAAATCTTTTTCACCACTCAATAATATACGGAGCCAACAAAATGGCGACACATCGAACGGCAATTTTTTTTTTAAAGAACCATTGTTGTCTATGTAATCATCTATGTTTGGGAGTTGCAATGGTTAAATAAAGGTTTGCATCCACTTGCACTAGGCACAAAATACAACGAGCACTGTCGATCGAATTTGATCGTTATCATTATTTTGTTAACGCAAAAAGATCAATCGATACTATTCATTATAATACTCTTTGATACTATTTCGCTTTGAAAGTGGACAGCGTAGGTATAGGTACTACGAGTTATCGCTTGTAATTAATCAACGCAGATCATAATAAATATTGAGATGCTTTTCATTTCTTACTTTATTTGAAAGGGTATGTAATAATCAAATGATCATATAAAACTTAAAATGAACTTAAATATCAAATTAAAACTACCTAAAAAAGACCCATGGTCTCGATTCCGAATGGGGTGAAATTGTATTCGGGGCCGAGAGCACGGTATTTAAAGCGCTTCATCTTTTCGGCCGCTTCAGCCGCTGCGCCTGCTTTATTGCAAGTTCCGTGAAGGTGAGAGGGAGCCAGTGTGTCTACACATGTAGCGTCCCACACCAATATCCTCCCCAACCTCCACGGAATAAGAGACATTCCGTTCGGTCTCGCGCGATCCCAGTTGGCTCGAGTAGAGCCGGCACGTTGACGGTGGCAAGAGCACGGCGTGCCTTGAGAAACGGCCGGCGCTTTTCTGGCAAGATAGCCCGTGGCGTCCCGTCTGGTCTACTTCGCTGCCGCAACGGCACCTGTGTGGTGCGCAGATTCGGGCTCCGAGCCGGAGACAGGTCGCTATTCGGAGCGTGTCAGAATCTAAGTAGGTCCCGGTCTTTGGCGATGGGTAGGCGTGTAACCAAGACCCTGCTCCTTTGGTTCCCACCGCTAATAATCTGGCCCGTTCAGGACCTGTACTGCGGCTCAGTGAACTGTCGTACATTAATATACATAGTATGTCATCCCAACTCCTCTGCGAATTAAGGTGGTCTGGAAAATCCTGTCCCGGGCAAGCAAGTGACCATGCATGTTTGCCTTCCTCCAGGCCCACAGTCTCATAGTTTTGTGGGCAATCCCGTAAGATTTTACTTATGAGACTAGTCGAGCTGTGGACGGAAGACAAAAAGGCCGGTAAAGAATCCCCATCCCACCGTATCGGATGGGTAGAGATGCCTGACTCCAGGACTCTTCGCTTAGCTGTGTGTTTAAAATAGCCTCCAAATTCAGCTTAATAAGGTCGTCTAAAGGTGTTAAAAGGATTTGGGATTTCCAGTGAGGACAGCAGCGAAGCACATATGTTAATTTTGGGACGAAAAGGCAGAATTTAAGTATTGACAAAGCATAATGAGGACTTATTTCGAGAAGTCTGTCGGCGTAATTTTGGAATTTAGAAATAGAATTAGCAACGTAATCTGAAAAAGATTCTTGGAAAATTGGAGAGCCTAGGAGACAGAGGGAGCTTTTAGTGACTATTTTAATATTTGGCGTCAGGCTGTCATTTGACAGCCTGACGCCAAATATTAACACATCAACATCAAACAACAATTTTGTTGTTTGATGTTGATGTCTCTGGAATTGTCACCTGAATTTGGAATATACAGTTCGCACTTACTGAAGTTCAACTCTAGACCAATGGATTCGAATTTTGTCTTTATTAATAAGTAACGCTTTGTCCATAGATGCTATTTATACTTTTAGAATATGTAAATACCGACTTCTTTAGTTTGTTGATATATAGAAACATCAACAAAATTTAGATACAAAAGTTTGCATGCTGAATAAGTAGAATATGGAGAACTGCGCTTAAAGTAAATATTGTAACACCTTATGTAACTCATATTCCGCAAACTAATAAATATTTCATTTCATTTCATTTCATTTCATTATTGTTACTTGGTCCGAGAGGACAGTATCAACGTCGCCTCCTAGGGTTCCGTCGTCCAAATACCACACGTTAAATTTTGATTTTAAATTTTGAATTATAGGATTTATGGCTAAACTAAAAATTGCTGGCCCAAGAGGATCACCCTGTTGGCAACCGACTTCTGAAGATATTAAATTTTCACGATGAAGTAATTTTGTTGGATCTGCATAGCAGTGAAGAAGATAGTTGTAAATTTCTGGAACGTTCTGTTTTATTTCGGCCAGAAGGGTTTCTCTATTTACAGCATTGAAAGCATTTTTGACGTCAATTTTGATCAACATTTCGCTCGTCCCACTGGAAAGGTAGGTGCGGAGAGAATGGACCGCTGCTTCGCACCCTCCTGCCGAAACCTAGTTGGATTGGTTTAAAAACAGATTTTAATTTCTTAATTATGTGGCGCACTGGAATTTTGGATGCGAGACGGCGAAGTGTTGAACCAACGGCAATAGGTCTCACCCTTTCATCTGACTTGAACGCCCATGGACGCTAGACTTAATATTATAACAAAAAAAACCAAGAGTATTTAATACAAATTAATCTAATCAAATTTGAAACTATGATTTTGAGGCATATAACATATATTTGTACTAGGTTTGATATATTTATATAATTCAAAATTATTTCAAATTTAAAACTAATCATCTTGATGTAAAAGTAAATATTGTGGAAAGGAACGTTTCATAACAAAATGTCATGTCAGATCGGATACAGCAGTCACAAAACTGCGTATTTTGAGTGTGCGCTTAAGTATAAATATTTGTAAATTATTGTAAACAAACTTTTTTTCGGTGTTTTTTGCTTATATGTGAAAAATATATCTCAATTAGTTTACAGTTTAGTGTGCTCACAAAATGGACTATTTATAAGAAGAAACGAACGACCATCACAACCAACGAATTAATTTAATAAGTCATATTAATTAATAATTCGAAGACGACATCTCAACAGATCATCCCGTTTTATTAGAGGTACGTAAACAAAAGATTTGCGAACTCTTTTAACTTGGTAATCGTGCTAAGTACATTTAGAATCAAGATGGCGGCCACACATTTCTTTGATTTGTTTATCTATTTATAGTTTAATTTTGGACTTTTATTACGGTATGTTTGACATTTGTGCTCGCGAAAATGTATATTCTTGTATTTCGGATCACAAAGGAATTTCCTGAAGTCATAAGTCAGAGGTTATTGAACTTGTCCAAACTTGTATTTTGTTGAAAAAACTTTCGAGTGGTGAACTACATGTGAAAATTGAAATTTCTGAAGCTTTTACGACTTAACCATTATACTGATCTGCTGCAATATATACTAGTTTAAATTACAAAATGTAGTGTTGATATAAGTTAACATATTTGGTCAAATATTACTGTTATGATTAAAAATCTAACATCTGAATGTCATCATGTGGCATATAATATGCCAATAAATTGACCAATAATGAAAATACTGGCTGAGATAACCATTGGGCACATATTTTATCATAATTTATGACCTGTACCTTCTAAAACACCCTTGCTGCTCACCATCTCATTGTTTGCTGGTAGAGAATGCTCATGCATTCTCTACCAGCAAACAAGGGCATTAAGTGCACTAAATGTACTTTCTTGTATTTATTTGATCTCATAAATTCAAATCATTTATTTTGTGTTGCAGTACATTACATTGTTATTTTTATTATAATTATTTTATAGGACTACTATAAAATTATATTTGTGGGAGCATGCAGTCCCGCACAGTGTGACTTAATAGCACAATCAGGTTTATCGTCTATCATTCTCAGAATGGTATTGGGACTGTCCCGCACCCGGTGCACCAGACATGTGGCCCGCATGCGCATGGTTGCATAAAAACAGTCAAGATGTGCCTCCGCAAAAATCCCCGATGCACTACAGAATCAAGGCAGTCCCACTATCACCCGGAACATGTTGCTTATGCTAGCCTATGCTATGTAGTAAAGACTATTCTCTTCTATTCTAGCTTATTTTACAATATGAGAAAGTAAAATGTAAAACATAAATATGAAACAAGTTATTTATTTATTTAAACTTTATTGCACAATACAGAAAAGTACAAATGGCGGACTGTATCAAACTTTCACAGCCTGAGTTCATAATATCAAGCCTATTTAGTTTTATTTCGTATGAGTTAATTATAAAATTTTCAATGTCGGGATTTAATCCTCGTAAAATTTCTTTGATAAACTAGGCTGCCACAGGGCCCTCCAAGTGAAGAATGGGAGACCCCTAGCATCTGATAGGTCCTATATGCCCTTATAGTAAATAAATAAATAGTTAGGATGGAACCGCTGATAAGCATGACAGTTTGTTCTGCTTTTGTTTCCCAGAATGTGATGGTGTAAAGGAGAAATAGGATGAGCAACATTTAAGAGACATTGAATTACACCTTATAAAATATAATGTGTATATATAAAATGAGTTTTATTGGATAAGTGGCTAAACCATTTCTCCTTTCTACTGTTGGTATGTCATGTTACTGTGATAGGGTTCTACAATGGCCTTATAGCGTTTAACCATTAAAGATGGCAAATAGATGCGCATGAAGTCAAGCTCAAAGTGCATAAAAAATTAGTTCGATAGGGCCACAGCTTGTTATTTTCAGTGGTTAAATTAAATGCTCTAAGACAGTGGTATGGTAGCGGAATGAAATGGTTTGTTACAATTAACCTCAGTACTATCACATCACTTACCAGGTGATCTGTCTGCTCGTTTGCCCCCAATATCATAAAAAAAGAACAGGGTGACAACCTTTTTCAATCACAGAGACTATACATGAAAAATTCCATTCTGATAACTGATATCCCTTCTAAAAATGGTTGAGTAACCATTTAACCTATTTTAATTAAGCTGTTTCTAATTAATACCATAGCAACATTCTAATTAATAAGAGGATGATTTGAGTCACAGGTGACTCATTTGCTGTGTGTCATACAAGTGCTTTTACTAAACAAAAACCATTTAGTAGAGAATGTATATCGTAAAAAGGTTTTACACCGGGGGACTCCAAACTACTTATAATCTTTAACCATGCCTCATATGATTTTGTATGCTTTGTATATAAGGCTGTGGCCCTTATACAAAGTATGGTACATCCAAGTTAAGTAGCTTTTAAGGACAGTTTAGACCAAAGTTAATCCTACCGTTTGTTACCGTTAAAGTTGTACCTAACCTAACCTAAAAACTGTAATTGTTCCACAAAACAACTACCCAGTTACTAACTGCAGTAATTCAAAACAAGATGGCAGCTAAGTAATGAATGTTAATTGCCACAATTGGTCTAACACAAGCTAAATGCTTGTTTCCTCAACTGTTGATACTTTACCATTATATAAGGGTGTATCTTAGGTCACCAAATGACAAGGAAGCAGTAAAAATAATATACATTAGTTTTGGATTCTTTTCTATTCAATACCTGACATAAAACTTATTTTGATATAGATACAAGTCAAAGCGCAAAGAAAAATACGATTGCTCTTGCACGTGGTCACACCAGGACTCGAACCCGGTACCTCTCGATTACGCGTCGAGCGTGTCACCCCTCCACCAGCGAACTCAGTGCTGTGTATATGATACATATACATGGACGCCATCTGTTGTACCCACATTTTATGCACAAATAAACATAAAAAACCCTAAAAACTGTCTCTTCAACTTTATATTTATTTTCTTATAAATTCAACGATCTTAATATTGAAAAAATTTCAAGACTGACTGGATTTGAACCGGGATTTTTACATATTTTTGTAATTTTATGTAAATTCTACTATGTATAACGTATTCAGCGCGCGGAAACATGTTTGCTTAAAATTTCCTTGATAGAAAAGTTATCCGAGAACGCGTCTTCATTTTCCGTTCTTTGTCTAGTTTGTAGAAACGACAGATTAATAAACGGTTAAATTATGTAAAAATGTCATTCTTCCCTTTATTTTTTAATTCACCAACAAAATAAATGTTAACAAAACATAATAATTATCTTCGATTTCATTGTACTTTTACATCTGGCGTTTAATGCCAAAAAACCCCAGGCATGTAGTGTATTAGCTTTCTCTTACTTTGATGCGCGCGAGCAATAAATGCGTCCGTTATTACAAATTGCGTTTATTGGCTGGCTCCGCGTTTGGGGCGTGGTTTACAAATAACGTAGTGGGGTCTAATGAACTTTTTTATTGTTTTCAGATGATAGTTCGCTGGCCGAACCTCCCATCGTGAAAACAGGAACTATGGGACAGCAAACTTCGAGGAAGAGTAAGTACATATACACCTAAATATATTTCTAACTAGAAGGCGCCTGCGACTTCGTTCGTGGAGGAGAATAAAAATTTAAAACCCCCCCCGACTTGTTCCACTAAAAGCTGAACATCTTGGAGACGAGTGCTCCGATTTTCATCAAACAAAGCTAAGGGATAAAATTATCTATGACACAAAAAAACCGCACTCAAATCGGTCCAATCGTATGGGCGCTACGATGCCACAAACAGATACAAAGATACACAAAGTCACAGACATGTTAAACTTTATTATTATTATTATTAAAAAGTATCCTATAACCATCTGGAGATACCCAGCTACCTGTGTACCAAAAATAGTTGAAATCCGTTTAGCCGATTTAGCGTGATGAAGCCGCACTTTCGCATTTATAATATTAGTATGAATTAATATTTTTCGTTTGACCTCCAAATAGTCCCTTACAACAGTTTCTTTTTTAATATCTTCAATGTATAGACATTTAATTTTTTATAATAGTATAGATTTCTATGTCAAGTTTTAATCATTGTTACATATTTTATTCATCTCCATTTATCAATAAAAAATTCATCAATTTCATTGTATGCTTTCTTAATTATTAGGTCACGTATTCGAGCTTTGAACCGACTTAGATTGTCAATTTCTGCAATAATATGATCCTATAATGTTTCCGTTTTTTTCCTCTTGAGGTGCGGAACCCTATAAATATAAACTTTATTAAATTCAAATTCAAATTCAAATTATTTTATTGACACAACAAACAAATACACAGAATTACAACAATAATAATATACAAAAACGAGATAATATTGATTAAAAATTGGAAAGAAAATATACACATTTGTTGGCCATGGGAACCAAACTCAGCATGTGCTGGCCGGAGGTCCGACCGGCGCTGATTTTCAGTTTGGACCCTTTTTAAGAGGTCGTAGCAATTGCACTTCGATTACTTATGAACTAGTTACATTTTAACACTATGGTATATGACAGAAAAAAAAAAAGAAAAATAATAAAAATAATAAAAAATAATAAAAAATAATAAAAATAATAGCAATTAACAACTATGACAAAAATAATAATGTTAAACATAATTATGTTATAAGTGTGATAAATGGAGTTTGGATTCAGTATACATAAAAAAATATAATATACATATATATATATACATAGTTAATGTGAGGATATGAGTAAGAAGGAGGGTTGAAAGGCGACATCCTACAGCACTGTTTAGTTTTGTTTCTGTATTACGAGAAGGTGCAATTTCAGTAATTTTTTGTATTTTTCCAATGATAACGGTTCTCGCAATGGTGGCGGTAAGTCGTTCCAAATTTTGGCGGCGGCAAATTTAAAACAGCCTTTAAACAGTGCCGTTTTGTGTCGCGGTATCACTAGCTCTGTTACCCTATTTTTCCTGAGCGATTTAGTGCGCCCCTCTTTGACCCACTTTAATTCTTTGAATAGGTATCTTGGTTTTTGAAATTCAATGACCTTACGGATTGTGAATGCAATGTGTAGGTGTCTTCTATTAGTCATGTTAAGGATTCCGCGACTATTAAGATACGGGGTGATGTGCGCTCGTTTTGGAATGTCGTAACAGAAACGTATACAAGCATTTTGCACTCGTTGTATGGCTCTTTTGGTTTTATCTAATAGTCTCGGACCGTAAATGATATCACAATGATTAAAGAGCGAGAGAACCAGCGCTTCTATCAGAATTTTCCTGGTATCCTCGGATAAATATTTTCGTATGTGATATAAGGTTTTGATTTTATAAAAGGCATTCCGGATTTTCGCGTTTATATTAGGCTCTATTTGATATTTCCGGACCGATGCGACCTTCAAGCCGTCAAGAAAAGAGCGTACTCCCACCTGAATGGCCGGGCAACGCACTTGTGACGCCTCTGGTGATGCAAGTGTCTATGGGCGACGGTGATCGCTTACCATCAAGCGACCAGCCTGCTCGTTTGCCCCCAATGTCATAAAAAAAAATCTATGTTTGTTTAATTCAGTAATTATGAAAAATAAACGCATTGTATATATCTTGTACTTAATTTTTGAATTTGACGACCAGTTTAGCTCAGTGGGATTAACGTTGCCTGCGAAGCTGAGGTCCTGGGTTCAAATCCCGGTAAGGGCAAATATTTGTGTGACGAGCATAAATATTTATTCCTGAGTTTTGGATGTTTTCTATGTATATCACTACTCACTACATAGTATAAAACAAAGTCGCTTTCTCTGTCCCTATATCCCTATATCCCATGTACGCTTAAATCTTTAAAACTATGCAACGGATTTTGATGCGGTTTTTTTTAATAGATAGAGTGATTGAAGAGGAAGGTTTATATGTATAATAACATCCACTAAATATAGGAGAAATACTGTTATTTTTGAGGTTTCTAATGTGATGCCGTAAATAATTAAATTTTTTCCGCTTCCATTGCAAACGCAGGCTAAAGCTTACGAGATTTATCTAAATTATGTACTAACTATTGTACACATTGAAAAGGTCTACAGAAAACTCCGCGATGGTATATGTCTATCTGTTATGGATATCCCACAATATCATTTTTTGTCATTTACTTTTTACGACAAATAATGGCTAATTTTCGAAGCGATTTTAACCAATACAGCATTAATCCTTATCCAATTAAATACTTCAAATACATTGTTAATGTAATATAGATCTATATGGCCCTTTACAGCATATGATTTAAATGAATATTTTCGAAGATATTACAGATTTAAAAATTGCGGGCCGTAGCGTTTGCGGCGGTACCGGCCGGCCGGGTTAGTATTTAGTATCAGCATTACACCCGTGCGAAGCCGGGGCGGGTCGCTAGTAAGTAATATATGTATTATTTTTTTTCTTCAGCGTAGGCGGGTAAAAAGTATCCTATCTTCGTAAGTCCTGTGTTTTTTCAACAGCAGTATTCATATCTGCCGGATGTTCTATACCAAGTACAAACTAAGAATAGTGCTTCAGACCGAGATAAATAAATGTCGGTACGTAGTTTTTGGAGTGTTACCTTGTTATTTGTATTTTTTACTGTAACTTTAGAATCTGTAGCACTGCTTTTAAAAGAAAATATTGAAAATAATTTGTACTCCTGTAAGTACGTTAGGCTTTAATACAGTATAACAAAAACGACATCAAATGTTAAAGTTTTTATTTAAGTATCAAAAATAAATCTTATTTTTTCTCTAAACGTAACGTTTGTAAAGCAATAATTGTAAATTCAGTCTTTAAGACAATTTAGGCTTAATCAACTTTTATAAATTCGTAATTAACGGTATCAAAGTACTTATTAAAATGGAAAACACTTAAAAAATGCTAAAAAAAACTTTTCTTACATATGAAGTATTAGAGATCATAAGGTATTCAATTTTAAAATTAAACATTGATTTAATATCATTATTATCATACTATCTTCTGTCTTGTGTTTGGATGTTCAAATCCTGGAGTAGATCTCTGAGAACTACCTCTTGCACTTTGCCCGTCGTGACCTCGCACTTGTGCTTCTGCCTTTGCATCGCCCACGCCGACCTCGCTGGCCACGTACTCTTTGAGCTCGACGTCTAGATCCAAATCCACGTACTACTTCTTCTATTCCATGATCTTCCCATCCCGAAGACGAAGAGGAGTCGCTACGGGATACTTCGTCGTGTTCAGGTGTAAATACATCTTCATCATCCGAGTCCTCGAAGTCGGAGTTATTGAGAAGTTGTGTAATTTGATTTACGTTGAAACCTATAGTTAAAAAAAAAAACACTATTAATATAGACCGAATGTACCACAAATTATAAACAGTGATTTCTGTAACAAACTCCTAACGTATCATGTGAAGTACAAATTATTTTGAACGATTATGAACTACCTTAAATACCAAGTTTTCTTTCAAATTTTGTTTAATTTACAATAATGATATTTTATATTCACTAATTCTTATACAAAATAATACAAAAAACAAAAGATTACTTTGATATAAACAGATCTTCTGCCGGCTGGCGACCCGACCGCGTGGCCATGTTGCGAAAAAAGGAGAATGACTGACAGTTGATGTTACCTGTCTAACATGGCAGAATTGACCATAGAGTATAGAATGAGAATTGCCGTGCCAGTATTGCCATTGTAAATAAACTACCTTGTAAATGGGGAATGAAAAATATGTACTTGCGTAAGTACATTAGGTAGTTACTCTTGCTATGTAGTCTAAATGTCAGTTCTGAACTACGATGCTTAATTTGTACTTGTACAAGTACGCGGGGACAAACGAGGCTATAACCATCTGGAGATACCCAGTAACCCGTGTACCAAAAATTGTGGAAATCTGTTTAGCCGATTTTGCGTGATGAAGCCACAACGACACATAGAAACATACATAAAATGCAAAAAATATATTTTTCGTTTTAGTGTCCTCCAAATAGTCCGTAACAATTTTTTTTTTTTAAATATCTTCTATGTACAGACATTTCATTTTTACAACTTTATAATAGAGATATCGTCGTCTAGTACCCATAACACAAGCCTTATTGAGCTTACCATGGGACTAGTTCGGTTTGTGTAAAATTGTCCTGTAGTATTTATTTATTTGATTACAGGCGGCGAGTGCTCTTGCGGCTGCGGCTTCGAGCGGCGCCGCTACGTGGAGTCCCCCAGCAGCGTGCAGCGGTACGTCAGCGCTGTCACCGACAGGTGAGGACATTCATAACCTGTAGTATTCGTGCCTGTACGATATACTACTTAAAGTAATGCATCACTGGCTCATTGTTACACCCGGCACGCAAGCGCACGTCCACCCTCTGCCGCTTTGACTGGTGACAGCTACCACGTCACCGGTGTACATGAGACAATGTACAGATGTAGTGAATAATCCATTCCCATCGTGAAAACTTGGCACATACAACTACTTCCGAATGGTGCCGATGAGTCCATGAATTATTGTATTATTAAGTGACGTGTTTGTATCAAATAAATTGAGTACTTCATCAATGTCGAATGTCAAACCACCAGTTTGAAGTATTTCACACTGAGATGTTAAAACCACCACGATACAATCATATAAAGAATTCGTTAGGTAAACAAATATCAAACTATTATAAACAAAGATCAGAAACAAATGAAAAAAATTTTCGACGATACTGGACTTGAACCAGTGCCTTGAGCCAGACCGGGGCAGCACGCTCTACCATCTGAGCTAATCGTCCACACCAGTAGTCGACGAATTTTGTCATCTGTTCTTGCTTATGGATCTCTGTATGGTGCATCCGACTCTTTAGCCGTTAGCGCCGCCTAGTGAAGAACTATGAAGTTACTTTCACCCCTTTCATAGTTCTTCACTAGGCGGCGCTAACGGCTAAAGAGTCGGATGCACCATACAGAGATCCATAAGCAAGAACAGATGACAAAATTCGTCGACTACTGGTGTGGACGATTAGCTCAGATGGTAGAGCGTGCTGCCCCGGTCTGGCTCAAGGCACTGGTTCAAGTCCAGTATCGTCGAAAATTTTTTTCATTTGTTTCTGATCTTTGTTTATAATAATAACACTAGTGGAGTGATCCACTAATAAATTGCAAAAATTGTGATTATTATCATGATATTTGTAAAACAAAAAGTACAGTCTTGATAATAGCGCCACCTCTCGCCGAGCAATGGTACCTGTAAAGGTATCTGCTCGGGGTGAAAGTAACTTCATAGTTCTTCACTAGGCGGCGCTAACGGCTAAAGAGTCGGATGCACCATACAGAGATCCATAAGCAAGAACAGATGACAAAATTCGTCGACTACTGGTGTGGACGATTAGCTCAGATGGTAGAGCGTGCTGCCCCGGTCTGGCTCAAGGCACTGGTTCAAGTCCAGTATCGTCGAAAAATTTTTTCATTTGTTTCTGATCTTTGTTTATAATAATAACACTAGTGGAGTGATCCACTAATAAATTGCAAAAATTGTGATTATTATCATGATATTTGTAAAACAAAAAGTAAATATCAAACTAGTTATCGAGGATATTTTAGTCATAGTTTAGTATTAATAGCATGAAGTTTGTATACCTATACAAAATATATTATGTTCTCACATGACTATTAAAAATGACTTAATACTAACTAAAAAAATCCTGTGGTATTAAGCACTCTATATCGGTACTTCTTCTCGCAATGCGACCGTCCCCTACGTTGTCTTGATGGGTACTGAGTGTGAATGAAGTAGCAAGACGAATACGAACATTTCCGAGAAAATATACTTGGTATCCGAATCAACTGTCATAGCCCATACAAAATCATGACACTTGATTGCGATTGCGAGCGTCAAACGCGTTAGGCAATGCGGGGGCGGGGCTCGGAACTGGCAGGCCCGTATTAAGGGGAGGGCAACCGGGGCTGGAGCCATGGGCCTCTACAAGTGAAGGGCCAGATTGAGAATTGGACCGGATTGCAATCACAGTAAGAGAAGGTTCGAGAAGTGTTGCCAGGGAATTGGGATGAAGTGACAGGCGTTCCACATATTTCTTTTTGTGCTTATTTCAGCCTGAACTAAGCACCTCCTAAGCAGTTGTTACGTGTGAATAGGATGAACCGGATGCCTTTTTACTAACTTAAAAACTATAATGGCACCTTGTGTTTACTGTGATATAGATACAAATCAAAGCGCAAAGAAAAATACGATTGCTCTCGCACGTGGCACCAGGATTCGAACCCGGTACATCCTGATTACGCGTCAGGTGTGCCCCTTTCACTAGCGAGCACTGTGACGTACGCATCGAATGTATCTATCCGCCTTGACCCCTGTACCTATTTTTATTGAAAGGTATTATAACCCTTGTGTTTAGTTGATAATATTGTTATATTAATATGTATATTCTGGTAAATGTATATTTATTTTGTGGCGTTAAATCATTTTTTAATTTAATTTAATAGTGTAGGTACCTGCAGTTTTTTGCAGAGTTGTGGTGATTGCTAAACGTCCATGTGGTTGCGTTGACGCTTGGGGTTGCGATGTGGTTACGTTGTGGCTAGTGATTGCAGACAGGCAGTTTGGCAGCGTCCTTGCACGTCGTTGCGTGAATGTAACGTTGTGTTTGCGTCGAACCCGTCCGCTAGAGCGTGGCGTTGTGGTTGCGTTGTGGTCCGTATCGTCCACGCAGTTGCGTTTGACGGCGAAATGTGGTCCGTGTGAAGAAAACTATTTATTCTCATACAAATTATCGCTCGACCACGTAGTTGTGGTACGTCTAGCGGCCTACGAAGCTGGCGGCCCTGGGTTCTTTTCCCGGCCAGGGCAAGTGTTTGTGTAATGAGCACGAATGTTTTTTCCTGGGTCTTGGATTTTTTCTATGTATTTAAGTAGTAATATTACATTTATCTTAAATAGTGACTCAAAGTTACAAATGTCAATGGAAAATAAGCCTTCATTCATTGCATTATACTTATTTTCAGATTTTTTAGCGTTGTTACCATAGGACTTCATGTCATAATGAATAATGACAATATGAAGCGGCGATAATTCAACCATAGAAAATCGAATACCTTTGTCTATTTGATTTACCACAGATAATTATACCAAGCTGTGAAATACCCTTGTAAACAATAATAGCTATCTAGATCTGTAAAATTATCGCCAGGTATTATCCGCTCTATATACTTTTAAGATTTCATTTGCCACGAGCATTTTATTAAACGAATATTTGAGATTTTATCCGACAGTACCCAAATGCTACTCTTAGCGCACACGGACCGTACTTCCTTTACTGCTTCATTTAAATTGCCGAGTGGCAACTCCAATTAATCGTACTATACAGTTTTATTGTGATGTCCTCCACCTTGTCGAAATGATAGAACGAGATGACAATAGACATTTGTTGCAGATGGTCGACGCGCGAGTGCTCGTGCCGGCGCAGGCGCGGGCGGCGGCCCGCCTGCGTGTGCACCGCCTACCGTCGCGTCAGCGTCGGCGACATGGCGGACGACAGGTGAGGACCTAGCCCACATACAGACAGACAGAGACAGATATATAGACAGTGGAGTCAGCGGTCAAGATGTGGCTAACAACAGGTGAGGATGTATCGGATCACAGCCAGACAGATACATGACCCCAGAGACCTGGTTGACGACAAGAGATCATGTGTCAGTGAACAAAGATTTAGGTCTGTTTAAGACAGGTGAGGACACAGACCACAGACAGATAGACGGACAGAGAGACAGATAAACAGACAGTGAAGTCAGCGGTCAAGATGTGGCTAACAACAGGTGAGGAGGTATCAGAACACAGCCAGACAGATACATGACCCCGAGACCTGGTTGGGGACAAGAGAGCATGTTTCGACAAAGTGAGTCGTGTGAACAAAGATTTCGGTCTGTTTAAGACAGATGAGGACACACACCAAAGACAGACAGATGGACAGTGAGACAGATAAATAGACAGTGGAGTCAGTGGTGAAGATGTGGCTAACACGTGAGGATGTATTGGACCACAGCCAGGCAGATACGTGACAGTGGAGGCCTGGTTAACGACAAGAGAGCATGTGTCAGTGAACAATGATTCTGGTCTGTTTAGGACAGGTGAGGACAAAGACCACAGACAGACGGACAGATCGACATACGGATACAACTATATGTATAATGATTCATTAAATGCATTCAAATTATACTTTGCATTGTTCGATGCTGTGAAGATTATACCATTTATTTTTCTAAGAAGTTATTACACACTGGGATAGCAAGATCTTGCGCTCGCATAATTAGAAGCCGGCCACAAAGATCTCCGTTTTCATGTCGGTTACGCTTCCGAATCTCAGTTGGGTATAATAAGCAAACTCTTTGTAAAGTGGCCCATTAAGTGCGAATTTGTGTTTTCAGATTGGCTGCAGTGATAACGCTTGGCGCTAGAGACTTACGGAGGGAGCTTGACACAATCGTCTTAAACAGAGGTACGGCTAGCGTTGAAAAAATCCGTTTTTGAACAATAAGTTTTTCGGATTTTTATACAAAAAAACAATTTAAAAAATCTACCCTGCTTTATAAAAAAAAAACTATTAAAACCGAAAATAACGAAGTTGAAAAGACCGCTCCCATACCTCAGGAACAAACTTAGTTAAGCGTTAGACCTATAGTTGTTCGGATTTTAAGAAATCTTTAAAATTTGCCTCATAGTCGCAATTCTCCCGCTTGACCTTATCTTCAATGAACAATTTTTTTTGAGTTTTACTACTTCGTAATGGTATAGATATCATCAATTTGTTTTCAGAAGGCGATACTGCAACAGACAACTCTACCGCCGAAGTGTATGTCCTCTCGGTGGCGCCAAGATCGTAAGTACCTTTTAATAGTACATTACTTACCAAGGGCTGTAAAAGAAAAAAAGCCCGAAATCGTAGGTATTTGTGACCCGAGCCGCGGGTGAGGGTTGTAAATATCCGATAGAGGGCTTTCTTTTTTACTGCCCGTGGTGAGTACACAATTTTACGTCTTCGTCTGGTCATAATGCGAGTTTTAGCGTGCGGTAAAACTCACATTAAGGCCAAGTGTGACCTAATAGTAAATTTAAAGCATATTGCACCTATAGAATAGGCATGATGCCAGAGTATGAAAATAAAAAAAATAATTGGTCCATCAGTTAAATAATAAAGAAATATTTGACACTTATTTTTTGCTTATAATAATTTAAAAACAAACTCGGATAAATCGCATTAAAGTTTAAGAGTGGGGGCTCGTGACGTCATAACTAGGTATAAACTTTACTTAGTTGTGACGTCACGCGACATTTTGATTCAATTAATGTAAAACGGACAAATACTTAAAATTTAGTCTTTATACCTATTGTAGTGACCCAATCCAAAATTGTCAAAATTTTACTTCATGAAAGTTTTGAATGACGACCTTCAAAAATGAAACATGAAAATAATTTAGAATACTACATTAACACTTTCACGACCGGCGATGTTCCATCGTTCGCAGGGACTCGGAATCATCACAAGAAGGCAGGAGGAGCGAGTTGACACAGTCCAGCGATGGCTCCATACGGTTACATCCACACTTCCAGGTACGAATCTTACTTATTTACTAGCTACTCATGGAGTATAGAGGTAAGGAGTACAATTTCCATATGTCCAAAGTATCCGTCAAAAGCCTTTAAATCGGTGACACCACTGTAGCAAAAAAAAAAAAGCCATAATGCATCGCTTCTGGGCTCTAAATATCGTATCTTGGTTACTACGATTTCCCCAAAACACGATACCATAGCGTTGTGTAGTGGCGACATAACTATGATACGCTGTTTTTGTCTCGAAATAATTTGCATTTGTCGAAATTGTATTTAAAAAAAAATATTATTATTAGTATAATTTGAGCATGTTAATATTTTTTGTGGAAACTGCATGAAAAACTGCGCATGTGAGCACAATTTATTGTCACATCTAACCAAGACAATATTTCGCGGAACAGCAAAGGAAGTATAATCCATGAACCACGTCCATATTGCAGGTGGTGTGCGGCGGCGAGCTGCGCGCGCTGCTGCTGCGCGCGCCGCTGCCGGCGCAGGCGCAGGTGGCGCCGCCCACCAAAGTGCACACGCAGGTGCGGCCACGCCCACACACCGACTTCACTCATACACGTTTTCTTCGCTATTAGATATGCAACATCCTACAGTTCGTTTCTAGTATACACTATCATTTCAGCCGTTATCGGGACTAAGTGCGACAGAAGAATTAATGTTTATAATCTGTACTGTCTTATAATAATAAGGTTGTAAAAATGAAGATGTTTTCAAAAAATACAAACTGTCGAACATATAACCTCATTTTTTGGAAGTCGGTTAAAAATGAGTGATACGACGGGCTATTTAAGGGTTACTAAATCGAATCTTCTTTATATATATATATATATATATATATATATATATATATTGTATGTGTCATGGCTTCATTACGCCAAAACGGCTCAACGGATTTCGACTATTTTTGGTTTGCGGAAAGCTAGGCAGATGGTTATGGGATACTTTTTATCCGACTACGTTTAAGAAAGTAAAAGCCACACTACGACTAAAAACCTTTAACCTCCAGATGGTCGACTGACAATAGGCATAATAAAAATCAAAATTGTATTTAGTCTCTCAGTTAGATAATAAAAATACTGAAGACGTATTTTTTGCTTTTTCAAATTAATACAAAAATACTCAGATAAAACGCAGAAGTGAGGCTCAGTCATTCATACCAGGTAATACCTGGTATGACGTATAGATAGTTTATACCTAGCAGGTATAAACTGTACAGCCACCTTCTTTAATTTGGGACTTAAGGATGAATCCTGTCATAACGTATACAAATTGTAACAATATTATTTATCTCTCCTGTTCGGAAAGTTTAATTTTCATGGATATTGCCGGGTGGAAAATAGCTTTTCTATCCCTAGGGTGGAAAGTATTTTAATGTTACGATTAGCCGCAGAGTCGAAGATAGTCGAGTTACGTCATATTATTAAAAAAAAAACTTTTCATATCGCGATTGCGATCGCATCATGATGATGATGATGATGACGATGACGATGAACATGATGATGAGTTTTTATTTTCCTCACAGTCGAAATGAAAATTAGGGTAATTTCAGCCGAGTTAAACACTCTACTTTAACTCGGGTGAAATTACCCAGTCCACCCTCGAATTATCTGAGGTGAAATGGGTCACTTTCAACCCGTGGTTGACTATATACTATTGCGATATGGGGTCGAAATTAAAGAACGCGACCGTACTTAGGTGTGCCGTCGGGCAACATTTTGACTCAATGTATCGCCATAATTTTTCGATTACGTAAAAAAAGAAAAAATACGTCTCCATCATTTTATATTAATCAACAACAACAACAACAACAACAATTCTTTATTGCCCAGCAACAACAGAAACAGTACAATAGAGCCTTAACATAAAATAGGTAAACAATAGGCGGTCTTATCGCTAAAGAGCGATCTCTTCCAGACAACCTTTGGGTAGCGGAAATGACATAAAATAGCTAGAAATCTACATGACTGACTAATTATTAAAACTCAGTCAGAAAAAGGAAAATGCATGAATTTTTGTATTTACTTTATTAAAAGCTTATTCATGTAACAAACAGTAGACAAAAATATTTTTTCGAATAACATTAAAAATAACCAAGATGTAAGCCATCAAACTTTTCATTCTATCTCTTAATAGCAAAACAGAATTTCATATGGAGTATATATGGTCGGAGTGCACTATGACGTAATGTCGGACCTCTGTCATTCCCCTAATTAGCAGTTTAAAATGTCTATATCATGCGTATTTCTTGGCCGATTTAAATTTAATTTTCACTTTTTGAAATATTTCTTATGGTATTTTGTTGAGAAAAGCGATAAAAAAAATCATGCAAGAACCCTATTTCTGTTGTTGTTTTCAGGTGGACTATATACATTGCCTGGTGCCAGATTTGCAGCAGATCACAGCGTGTTCGTTCTACTGGGGCAAAATGGACCGTTACGAAGCAGAACGGTTATTGGACAACAAGCCCGAAGGTAATATAACTTGTTTACGTCACACCTGGCCATAAAGTGAGTAAAATTGTGTATTCACAACGGGCAGTAAAAAATAAGCCCTCTATCGCATATTTACAACCCTCGCCTGCGGCTCGGGTCATAGGTTGATATGTACAGTACGATTACTTAGTTTACCACTGACATATGCTTTTATTCCTGGATATTCGATTTGAACACTAATGTAAAAGAGTTTATATTACTTACACAGTGTCTAAACGTCGTTTGTTTGTAATAGAAACTCTTTTGTATGAGTGTTAAAGTCGAATATCCAATGGAATAAAAGCATATAGTCTCGCAATCTTCCCTACGACGCCCACTTTCTCTTGTCTCTCTACCCCGTCCCAACTGGGGCTGAACGGTTCCTGTTCAACATACCTCCGCAGTTCCCGTGCCTTGTGCAATGCCCCCCCCCCCCCCCCCTCCCCCCAACTCTAAGTAGCCGCGAATGGCATTCCCGTTTGTGGGTTTGCGCTCCCCCCCACTAAATCCTATTACTGGTCAGGAGGTCTAACCAGACCTATCCAGTTCAAAGTTAGGTTCTAAAAAAGAAAGCGCGCGGCCTTTTCCGCTGCTGGCTGCCAAGGTGATCACACGTCGCTTGTCGTCTCGCTGAAGCTCCGAAGATGTTGCTGGTCTGCTGCGTAACTCTCTTCTTCTGGACAAAAAACTGTTCTCATCAGACCAACCTTCTGACGTCAATGAATATAAAAATAAAACCGGCCAAGTGCGAGTCGAACTCGCGCACCGAGGGTTCCGTACAAATTTTTACTTACCCTAACTTTATCACCCGGTACCGGTTGAGTTAAGTTTGCACCTAATATCTATAGCATTGCATACAAATCAGGTGCAAACTTAACGCAACCGGGTTGTTCAAATAGGTTTTTTGCAAATTAAAAAAAAATTAGCTACTTAGAGACTTGGCTATAATTTTCGTGTAATATTTATGTTTATTAAAACAAATTGTGAAAATTTCAAAATTTTCGATTGGTACACTTCGGAGATAAAGTGGGCGGAATCGTGTTTTTTTCACTTTTTTTTATGGCATAGGGGGGCAAACGAGCAGACGGGTCGCCTGGTGGTAAGCGATCACCGTCGCCCATAGACACTTGCATCACCAGAGGAATCACAAGTGCGTTGCCGGCCTTGTTTATGAATGTTCCAAATTTCAAATAGTTAGCATAAGTAGTTTTTGAGATATGGCGCTTTAATAGTCGGACAGACAGACAGACAGACAGAGTCGCACCATAAGGGTTCCTTTTGTACCTTTTTGGTACGGAACCCTAAAAACATCTAATAGAAAAAGCTTACTATTCTTTAGAGGAGTAATTTAATGATAATAATGAATTGTAATATATTATGTTTGTGCTAGAAGGCGCCCGCAACTTCGTACGCGGAGGGGTCAAAGTCATAACCCTTTTTTTTTCTTCAGTGTAGTTGGGTAATAAGTATCCTATAACCATCTGGAGATACCCGGCTACCCGTGTGCCAAAAATAGTTGAAATCCGTTTAGCCGATTTTGCGTGATGAAGCCACAACGACACATACAAACATACATAAAATCCAAAAAAAAAATATTTTTCGTTTTAGTGACCTCCATATACGAACGAAATGTACAGACATTTCATTTTTACAACTTTATAATAGTATAGATATACTGACATAATGTATTTATGTACGAATACCAATGATGATTATAATATAAAATAGAAATGGAATGTGATAATAATGTTAAATGTTAATATAATATATTGTTACATTAATAATAGTTGCAAATAAAAATATCCGTAAAAAATATCCATAATATGTGTTGCCTATCAAATTGCTGTTCCCTGACAGGGTTCCTGTGGAACTGTACCTAACTAAGAAATTACTTTAAGAACTTCATACTAACATGAGTGCAATAAAAGATTTTGATTTTTGATCAATCGCCGTTTCTTGGGAAACGAACAGCGTCAATCACCTTCAGACCTCATAAACTAAAGGAAGTTGTTATCCCGCAGGCACCTTTCTCCTCCGCGACTCGGCGCAAGAGGACCACCTGTTCTCCGTGTCGTTCCGGAAGTACGGGCGCTCGCTGCACGCGCGCATCGAGCACTACCAGCACCGCTTCAGCTTCGACTCGCACGACCCCGCCGTGTTCGCCGCCACCACCGTCACCCGCCTCATCGAGCACTACAAGGTATTGATATGGCCCGGATTCCGGATGGAGCACCATATTGTACAAATATGGCTCACGTATAAGGCTCTATATAGAGCCTTATACACTATGGTTCCCGGATACAGCACAGGAATTACTATGACGCCCGCATGAAATACTATATGGTACAAATATAGCCCCCGCATAGAACACTATATATTGTATAAATATGACCCCGAAAAAGCACTATATTGTACAAATATAGTTTCCGTAATAGGGCATTATATTGTAAAAATATGGCTCTCATATAGAGCACTATATTGTACAAATAACGCTCACGTATAGTGCTCTATATAGAACACTATGGTTCCCAGTTACAGCACAGGAATTTCTATGGCGCCCGCATGTAATACTATATGGTATAAATATGGCCTCTGCATAAAATGCTATATATATATTGTACAAATATGCCCCCGAAAAAGCACTATATGTACAAATATAGTTTCCACATAGAGCACCATATTGTACAAATATGGCTCCCGCATAGAGCACCATATTGTACAAATATGGCTACCGCATAGAGCACCATATTGTACAAATATGGCTCCCGCATAGAGCACCATATTATACAATTATGTCTCCCACATGAAGCACTATATTGTACTGAGCCGGTTAGTATTGACCGAACGTTATTTGCCTTCTGTGTCCAGGACCCGGCGTGCGTGATGTTCTTCGAGCCGATGCTGACGGCGCCGCTCCCGCGCACCTCGCCCTTCAGCCTGCAGCAGCTCGCGCGCGCCGTCATCGTGTCGCACACCAGCTACGACGGTACACACAGACATACATAAATTCAAATTAAAAACTTTTTCACTTCTGCTCAAAAAGTACGTCATATTAGCTTCGCGAAGCGAGACTAAAGTAGTACATTTAGCCCCTAGGGCTTAAAAGAAAGCCATATAATCCCATGCAAATTTCAATGAAACTGAAAAAAAAAACTTGCGGCCAGCTACATGCCACTTACGATTAATTAAAAACAAACAAACCAACCTGATCAGATTGGCCAATTTCTGATCGAATTGCTCAATCTGTACTTTAAATTTTTCATGAAATATACAGTTTTAATGTTGTCTTTTTTATTTTCTCGCAGTCGAAGTGAAAAGCAGAGTGTTTAACACGTGGCTAAAAACCATTATGAGAATGGCTTATTTTAGACCCTTGTCAAACAATGTACTATATTCTGCAAGTAGACCACAAGGGCACTTTTACATGTCTGAATTTACAATAAACAGAAAAACATTCACAATCTAGATAACGATGTAATAGTTTATCGGTCATAGCATTATTAATGCAGCAGTCAAATACCTGGGCACACTATACAGGGAGATGTATATTGTCTCCGGGTCCATTAGATTATTACTTAACAAACCTATACTTAAATAGAGATGTAAGGGTCTAGGCGTCAATAAAAGTACAAAATAATAATAAATTAATATAGAAAAAAAGAAACTGCATAGCCATGTGATCAAAACATTTTAACTGCCTACCTCGGCCATAAAACACACGCACAATACACAAACAACCGCACGCCATAATAATGAAATAATGATCTTTATTCTGTAAGTAGGCCGCAAGGGCACTTTTACAAGTCTGACTCTACGGCGTTTACCAAGAGACCACGAGGAGAAGAAAGCCGAAACAAACTCAACAGTCAGACATTTTTTTCGAAATAACTCTTATATCTATTACAATATTTGTACTAAGCCTATCCTAAATATATGTTTTGAGTATAAACTCAATGCGTAGTTCTTCAAGAAAACATATCAAAACTAAGAAAAGTAAAAAAAAAAGTGTTCAGAACTCAGTCAAACTGGCGTTTGCCGTTCGCGTCCCAAATTTGAAGATCGGAGACAATCGGATTAACCGCCAGTTTTTTAACTGACAGAATCAATCGCCTAAAACCACGGAACGAACGACACCTAATTTTGATTTGTAATTCCAAAGTTCTGGAATAAATTATATTTTTTAATATATAACAATACTCTTCATTGAAGATCCACCTAGGCTATTCCCGATACCCTAAAAAGGAACCTGGGTTCCAAACAAATAGAATATAAAAAAGCAAAATAATGTTTTTTTATTTAAAACAACTTACATACGTTTGATATATGCCACCTTATAAAAACCGTGTCCCGGTAAAAGTAAATTATTTGGTTTCTGTTTTGGGCCATGCATTTTTGTCTGTTAACTAGTCCTCTACCCTATAATATGCCTTTGCCATGGAAAGTGCAAAAGTCTTGCCGCCTGTGCACCACCAACCAATACCTTTTTACATTAGTCCCCGTACTTGGCTAGGCTAGTCCCACGCGACATATATATACAAATTAGAATGTGTTGTCTAGAAGTCTCTGGGTCATGATACATACCTATACCACTAGACAGATTTCAGGTGTTTTAGTACACGGGTAGCACGGCATCTACTTCTGATGCTTTTTACCCGACTACACCGTTGAAAAAAAGAGGGTTATGACTTATTTCTCCACCTTCTAGTTGTAGTGAACCATATTTATGTAGAAAGTGACCAAAGTATTTTTTTTGACAAAAGTTCTTAACTTAACGAGTTTGGTTGCTTATTACAATATTAAAAAAATATGTGGTCGCTCTCTGCAAAACTCTACGGTCAATAAAAAAAAGTCGATATAAAATTCTGCGGTTTTTTCAAGTTTGTTGATAAAATAAAGGTTTCTCTTGAGCTCAAATGCGTCAAAAGAAATTAATCAATTCAATTCAATTTTTGGTTGTTTGGCTCCATCGATACTGTCGATGATTCCGCCAATGTCAAGGTTAAAGAAGGCACGAAATATAAATAATAATCTATACTATTATAAAGTTGTAAAAATGAAACGTCTGTACATTGAAGGTATTTTCAAAAAAATGGTTGTTACGGACTATTTGGAGTTCACTAAAACGGAAAATATATTTTTTGTATGTTTGTATGTGTCGTTGCGGCTTCATCACGCCAAATCGGCTAAACTGATTTCAACTATTTTTGGTACACGGGTAGCCGGGTATCTCCAGATGGTTATAGGATACTTTTTACCCGACTACGCTG
This sequence comes from Hedya salicella, assembly GCA_905404275.2. NCBI lineage: Eukaryota > Metazoa > Arthropoda > Insecta > Lepidoptera > Tortricidae > Hedya > Hedya salicella. The sequence goes on along the minus strand of FR990097.1, from coordinate 47,519,525 downwards.
AAGAAAAAAAGAGGGTTATGACTTTTTCCCCTCCGCGAACGAAGTTGCGGGCGCCTTCTAGTTATTAATAATTTTCAATATTCTTCTTACAGGTGTAGAGAAGCTCCCCCTCCCACCGCGCATGCGCGCGTACCTGAAGGAGTACCACTACCGGCAGCGAGTGCGGGTGCGCCGTCTCGAGCCCGAGCTGTTCCCCCACCTCTCCTAGCGGCACCCCTTCTACTGGTGAACTTAGTTCATCCACGCAGCTACTGGTGAACTTAGAGTTCATCCACGTAGTTACTGCTGAACTTAGAATTCATCCACAAAGCTACTGCTGAACTTAGAATTCATCCACAAAGCTACTGGTGCACTTAGAATTCGTCCACAAAGCTACTGGTGAATTAAAAGTTCATCCAGAGAGATACTGGTGAACTTAGAATTAATCCACGCAGCTACTGGCGAATTTAAACTTCAGCCATACAGCTACTGCTGAACTTAGAATTCATCCAGAGAGATACTGGTGAACTTAGAATTAATCCACACAGCTACTGGTGAATTCAAAGTTCATCCAGAGAGATACTGGTGAACTTAGAATTAATCCACAAAGCTACCGGTGAAGTAAGAGTTCATCCACAAAGCTACTGGTATACTTAGAATTAATCCACACAGCCATTGGTAAAGTTAGCTTTTCCACAAAACTACTGGTGAATTTAGAGTTCGTCCACACAGCTAGTGGTGAACTTGGAGTTAGTCAACGCGACTACTAATGAATTTGGAGTTCATACGAATCACTACTAGTGAAATAGTTGGGTGAAAATCCACCAATTTGATTTGAAAAACCGAAAATCTTGCGGTATTCAAAAATTCTACCTTTTAGAAAGTTTAAAAAGCCACAGCAAAATATGGGAAGTTTGAAAATAATCAAAATATTTCTAGAAGCGAACGATGTAAGTATAGTAAAAACGACGGAATAGGGATGATGACTAAATTTTAATAATTAGGCAATCATGTAAATAAAAAAAATGGAAATGTACTTTTTCTTTTTTTACAAAATATAAAGGCGATACTTTGAGTCAAAATGTGGCGTGACGTCACTCCTAGGCACAAATTGTATCTAGGAGTGACGTCACGAGCACCCACTCCTAAACATCGGACATCGGATGATGGTAGCATGACGAAGGAGGGGTGGGGGTCATTCCCAATATGAGTTCGAAATAAAAATAGTTTTATTGCTCTTTACTCAACTATAATACTTAAACGAAGTGGCTGAGGTATTACTATTATCGAATCGATAGTGCTAAAAGAAGTATTGGATAAACTGTAAATATTGTTTAATTATTGAATAAGCGAAATTAATTTAATTAGCTTTAGAGAGACGACGAAAGAAAAATCACAAAAAAACTAGCTGTATGCTTGTTTGCCACCAAAAACAAACTCGAACGATGTCTCTTTGAATCTAAATTTTTTGGTTAACTATTATACAAAAGAAATAATGTAATGTAAGATATTAATTATATTGTCTTGTATAGAAAACATGTATCTTTTCAGATTTAAGAGCGAGTTTTATAATTTATCTTTTTTGTAAGTTGGTATATTGTAAAACACGTTTTTTAAGGTTTGCGGCATTTTTAGTTTAAATGAATGTCCATATTTAACCTAAATTATGCTATTGTTTTAAACTTATATCTCTATAGAAAACAACTATGGAGATATATTTTCAATTATGAGGAAACTGAATTAATTTAGTACAATATGGATATTCTGTATTCTACTAGTTAGTAATATTGTAATCGTAGATTTTCCACGTATTTATTTTCGATCTGTGATGATTTTTGTATCGATACATCACTTGTGTAGGTCTCAAATGTTTGATCCACTATCGTAACTGTTTTTCGTAGTTTAAAAATATATATTTATCACTAGTTACCAGAGGCGTGGCGTCAGGAAGTTACAAGGGAAGCTGAAGCGTATTTATTTACTCATATTTAAAGAAGGTGGTCATGAGTCTCTCCTTGGGCAACCCGGTGGGAATCGGCTTATATGGACGCCACATCACTGCTAGTTACCGAAACTTGATATTTGTGAACCAAGTCCGAGTATATTTAAATAAATTTGTTGCTGGTTGCGAAACAGGCATAAAAACAATTTCGTAACTCATCAATGGTAGGTTATCATAAGTTTCTATAGACACGAGAAATCGGACAGTCGGTGATAGTGATAAAACATCTACGTTTCATAACCAGTTTCGAAACAGCGAATAATACATATTTTCGGAACTGATCACGAAATAGGTTACGTTAGTGGACTATTGATACTAGTGAAGGGCTAGATTTTAATGCAAGTGGTTATTAATTTAGTTGATTTGGTACAACAAATTGACACTGAAATAATGATTTTAGGTATCATTACGTCACTAGCTGGTCCCACTGTCAGTAACAACGCAGTTTTGGCAGTTAGTCTATACTATTATAAAGTTGTAAAAATGAAATGTCTGTACATTCAAGTTATTTTGAAAAAAAAAAAAGATAGTAGCGGACTATTTGGAAGTCACTGAATCGATACATATTTTTTTGTATGTTTTTATGTGTCGTTGTAGCTTCATCATACCAAATCGGCTAAACAGATTTCAACAATTTTTGGTACACAGGTAGCTGGGTATCCACAGATAGTTATAGGATACTTTTTACCCGACTACGTTGAAGAAAAAGAGGCGTTCTGACTTTCTTCTCCGCGAACGAAGCCACCTTCTAGTAAGTTTTTAAGCGTATTTCAATAAAAAGACACGTCAAAAACGGCTTTTTGTACGGCGATTGTAAGTCCTCTTGTTTTAAAAGTTTAATTTTTTATTAAATCTTTAGGTAAGTTACTTATTCGGAAATATTTTACTAAGTGAACATTTTACTATGAATAAATATTTTTGTCTTCTAAGAAAAAACGTGGTATGGATGTCAAGATTGCTCAATACGGTATGGTAAGCTGATGACGAAATGATTTCTAAAAACACCAAAAATCACAACCAGCCCGGTGGTACATAGGACAGTGTATGATGTTTTTATTTTTGATGAAAGGGAGAATTTTTGCCTATTCGTTTGGTCTCTGTAAGATTTGTACATTATATGTATATTGTATTGTATAGGTTTGTATAGATCTAGGGTTATGTCATTTTACTATACAAGACATCAGGTCTTATTTTCGTCTTAGTTTAAAATTAACATGACGGGTTTTGACTAACTTTCTGTATAGTAAATAGATGTAAAACTACTAGTGCATATTAGCACTACACGCAAAGCGTACAAATTATTGAAAAATAAATAAATACATTTATTTTAAAGCAGTTCTGTTGTTTCATTTCATACTTTGGTTACTTAGGGCAATAAAAAAAGCCAGTGGAGAGCAAAGATAACATAATCACTACGTTTTAAGAGACGGGAGTGCCATACATTGACTTGACCACGACTTGACATTCTGAGTAGTATGAAAGTAGGCTAGAATGCAGTACCAACAGGACAGAAATGGTCGAGAGTACGAGACAGTGCATTTATAAGCGAAGAGTCTCGACGAACATCTTAAAAGACTCGCTAGATGGCTGGATCAAGGGTCAGATGCAGAAGGCAGTAATCCTGGACACGGCCCGCATCGTCAGGAGGTTCCTCTCTGTGCAGCCCTAACCACCGGTAACTTGGGCCCTGCCCCTTTTGACTGATCCAATAATATAATATTGGACAGTCGTATTTATGCCATTCAGGATCGTTTTTAATATAATAGATGTAGACAAACTTGTGTATGCAGCTGTACATAATTAGGGCTTAAAACACTGGTGTGGTCTTATTTATTTTTCATTACTTGCTAAGTTTTTTTTGTTACCTTTTATGGACCAGAGGGATTTTTTTTAATGAATGAAAGAGAAAAGTAAGTAGAAAAATGTTTATACATTTACACATAACTTATCGTAAGTACAAGATATACACTTTATAATACACATTTTTAAATTTATTTATCAACCTTTTTCAAGACAACAGATACCGACATATTCTAAAAAACCAACATCTGCGTATTTCAGTGTTTCATATTCACATTTTAAGGTTTCGAGACACAAGTTTAGAAGACAGTATAACAGCACCTAGTTTTTACAATATAATAGAAAAGTGATTTCCAAACCGCGTCTCAGAAATAAACGCCTAGGTATTTTACTATTTGTTTTAACCCCTCGAATGCGTGAGACGTTTCAGAATTTGACACCTCCGTGCAACTTCACGTCAGGAGAGGCTTTCAGCGTAGTCCATTTGGAACGTATTATTAGTAGTTGTTGTCTCTTAATGCGGAATTAATGAATAATTTCAAAAATCTTGAAATTTTGTTTATAGGTAGGAATAAGTCTCCTTATCGTCAGAAAAAAATATTCTGATTTTTCTGTGGCTTAGAAAAAAATAAAAAGATGAAAAGGTGTTGGTGGGCCTATATGACAGCTTATACGGTACGGCAAAAGCACCATACTGTTATTCTTGCCGTACCGTATAAGCTGTCATATAGGCCCACCAACACCTTTTCATCTTTTAATTTTTTTCTAAGCCACAGAAAAATCTGTATTTTTTTTCTGACGATAAGGAGACTTATTCTTACCTATAAACAAATTTCAAGATTTTTGAAAATTGTCATCCATTCCTCATGACCGCGATTTTTAGGTAAATAGGCACTACCTATTTCGACGTATAATAGCACTAAGCATATCTTAACAATAAAACATCTTAAAAATTACGTACTTATATTACAGTAGGAAACATCCGGTTCCTGCCTTTTAGGACACTATAGGAAAAGCCCCTCTTTAGTAGTAGAACGCGGCCGTACAGACAATAGGCTTACGTTCTAAAAAAATATAAATAGTCAGTTAGATTATCAGAAAATGTTGGATACGGATTTTTCTTTTGGTCAATTAAACAAAAAATATGAAGATATAGCCCGTTAAAGTTCTCCGTGACGTCATGAGCCCCCACTCCCGAACTTTGACGCGCTTTATCTTTGTCTTTTTTTGTTTGATTGACAAAAGAAAAAATAAGTATCCAATATTTTTTGATAATCTAACTGACGGAGAGGACAGGACAGGAAACTACTCTATTTGACGTTCCATATTAGAAAAATAGTTCGTATAGCCCTGCCCCGCTCACACAAATACATTTTAACACGAGAGTGAGGCGACCGGCACGATAAGAATTACGGAGTAAACAAAGGGGTTACCGCGGACGGACTCAATTAAACGGTTGATCTAAGGCGAAAAGTATTTTTCGAACATAGCCCTCGCATTATCCGCGGGTAATTAATAAAATAAATATACAAAGCACAGTCTTAAAGGCCAATCCACACAGCGGTTTTTAAACGCGCCGTCGACGCGTGTCTGTATCGACACAAACGCGATACGCAAGCGAGTAGCTCTATGGAATGAAAGACGGGCTGTCAACGCGCGTTCCTAAAACACGGCGCGACGTCACGTTTAAAAAACGCGATGTGCATAGACCCTAAAGCTTTGACCCTAATGTAATACCATTAATTTAAAACAACTGTAAACAGTCTTGATCGCAGATAGTTGGACTATCAATGAAATACACCGCAATATCTAAATCTACAGCTAAATTCATATTTACATTATTAATTCACTTTTCAACTGCGAGTTTTCGTGAAAATTAGAGAAACTAGTCGCAATAAAATAATACACAAACGAGGGCAGTTGATTAAAAGGATGACAGTCGGTTAAAAGTACAGATATCATAAAGAACAAAGGGGTAAAATAGGCAGTATTCGGTTTTTTTATTATCTATGAGTGAGAACTGGCAAAGAAAATTAAGTAAAATCGGTAAAAGTCATTAATATTCGGTGTCAGACACAACTTCAAGTACATGTAATTATTAAACACAAAACGGCAACAAATAAGTTTTTAAAAATTCAAATGCCCTTGGAACGCAAAACCTCAGCGAATCTATTTTTTTTTAATTCCGAACGCACTCCAAAAACAAAACCCTTACAAATTTTCGAATGAGTTCAAGTATCGAATGCGCTTGGAACCTTTTTGAAATTCAAACGCATTTGAAACACAAAACCTCAGCAAATTTGAATTCCGAACGCTCACGAAACTCAAAACCTGTACAGTACGATTACTTTGAGTTTACCATTGACATGTGCTTTTATTCCATTAGATATTCGATTTTAACGCCCGAGGCTTGGGCGCCGCGCCGGCCACGTGGTGTTGGTGTCTCAGCGAATCAATTTTTTTTTTAATTCCGAACGCACTCCAAACACAAAACCTATACATAATTTTTGAATGCGTTTAAGAATCGAATGCGCTTGGAACATTAACCTTTGATTTGAATTTCGAACGCATTTGAAACGCAAAACCTCAGCAAATTTGAATTCCGAACGCACTCGAAACTCAAACCCTGTACTAATTTGGAATGCGTTTAAGAATCGAATGCTGACCCACCTTTGATTTGAATTTCGAACGCATTTGTTAATTCCAAAATGTTTCTAAATTCCGAGCGCACTTCACACAACACCTAAATTCATTTGGATTTCGAACACATTTGAAGCACAAAACCTCAGCGAATTAAAATTCAGAACGCACTCGGAACACAAAGCCTCCACTCAGACGGGTCAGCCGTAGCTGTACTTGGAGTGCCTTGTGCGCCGCACGCTCCTCTCTCGACTCGGTCCTGGCAGCCGGAGTTTTGCACGGAGGCCTGCGCTTGGGCGCCGCGCCGGCCACGTGGTGGTGATGGCTCAGCGAATCTAATTTTTTTTTAATCCGAAGGCACCCCGAACACAAAACCTTTACATAATTTTTGAATGCGTTTAAGAATCGAATGCGCTTGGAACATTAACCTTTGATTTGAATTTCGAACGCATTTGAAACGCAAAACCTCAGCAAATTTGAATTCCGAACGCACTCGAAACTCAAACCCTGTACTAATTTGGAATGCGTTTAAGAATCGAATGCTGACCCACCTTTGATTTGAATTTCGAACGCATTTGTTAATTCCAAAATGTTTCTAAATTCCGAGCGCACTTCACACAACACCTAAATTCATTTGGATTTCGAACACATTTGAAGCACAAAACCTCAGCGAATTAAAATTCAGAACGCACTCGGAACACAAAGCCTCCACTCAGACGGGTCAGCCGTAGCTGTACTTGGAGTGCCTTGTGCGCCGCACGCTCCTCTCTCGACTCGGTCCTGGCAGCCGGAGTTTTGCACGGAGGCCTGCGCTTGGGCGCCGCGCCGGCCACGTGGTGGTGATGGCTCAGCGAATCTAATTTTTTTTTAATCCGAAGGCACCCCGAACACAAAACCTTTACATAATTTTTGAATGCGTTTAAGAATCGAATGCGCTTGGAACATTAACCTTTGATTTGAATTTCGAACGCATTTGAAACGCAAAACCTCAGCAAATTTGAATTCCGAACGCACTCGAAACTCAAACCCTGTACTAATTTGGAATGCGTTTAAGAATCGAATGCTGACCCACCTTTGATTTGAATTTCGAACGCATTTGTTAATTCCAAAATGTTTCTAAATTCCGAGCGCACTTCACACAACACCTAAATTCATTTGGATTTCGAACACATTTGAAGCACAAAACCTCCGCGAATTAAAATTCAGAACGCACTCGGAACACAAAGCCTCCACTCAGACGGGTCAGCCGTAGCTGTACTTGGAGTGCCTTGTGCGCCGCACGCTCCTCTCTCGACTCGGTCCTGGCAGCCGGAGTTTTGCACGGAGGCCTGCGCTTGGGCGCCGCGCCGGCCACGTGGTGGTGATGGCTCAGCGAATCTAATTTTTTTTTTAATCCGAAGGCACCCCGAACACAAAACCTTTACATGATTTTGAATGCGTTTAAGAATCGAATGCGCTTGGAACATTAACCTTTGATTTGAATTTCGAACGCATTTATTTGAAACGCAAAACCTCAGCAAATTTGAATTCCGAACGCACACGAAACTCAAACCTGTACTAATTTCGAATGCGTTTAACACGTTCGGGCCAGCAACGTTTTACCACGTCATCATCAGTTTTTTTTTATAAACACAACGTCTATTGACTTCCAAACAAAAAAATACATTTCTTGCACTACGTTGTACAACGTCGGCAGCCCATATTAATTCATATTAGAACCTTTCCTGTGCCGTAACACTGAGAAATTTGAAATAGCTAGAGCCGCAACGCGTCAACTTTTGGGAGGATTTACCGAACATCCATTGCACACGCACACATGCCCACGGGCGCCAACACAACGTTCGTGTACGTCGCGCGGGTAAGCGGCGCGCCCCACAGTTGCCGGAGTGCGTCGCAACGGAGTGCGCGCGCGCTGTTGTTGACGGAGACGCGAAAGTTGTTGAAATAATCGTAAGTATTTTGTACTTTTTTATTAAACCTGTCGTTTTTTTACGGATTACGTATAGTATTTGTCTTCAATATGGTAGGGACCCTATATTTATAATTGCAAATAACCGTACGTACGCCACATACGATGTATGATAGTTAGATTATGATTATTTTATAATATGTTATGATTGAATTAAAGTCAAGTAAACATTATAAATAGAAATGAATAAATGAAGAGCTAAGTGAATATTATAGGAAAGAAACATGTAATTAATTTATATAACTTGTAAATTACTTTGTATCTTTGTAAAACGAATAAAAAAAGTAAAATACATACCTTTTGTTTTAGATGGATAAAAAACGACGTAATAAAGCGACCATGAAACTTTTTGAAGACTCGTTGTCAGGAGAAGTTACACCTGATCCTTTCAGTGACGATGGGGAATTCGGAAGTGATCAGGATTATGATCCAGGACCAGCCGAATCATCAGACAGCGACAACTCTGCAATTTACGTGCGACCTTCAAAAGCAACGACATCAAAGATCGAATCTTCAGCCTCAGGTGACCCCAGTTCTGATCATTCAGCCTGTTCCTCGAGTTCTGAAAGTATTTTTGGGACTCGGAATCGAAGGAAACAGAAACCGACATCAGCTAACCGGCGTAGAATTGCATCCGACAGTAGTTCAAACACGGCAGAGGCTGATACTATTTCAATTGAATCTCTTCCTGGGTTACCCTTTGCAGCTGATTTAGAAAATGAAGTACCCAATGCCTCACCTTCACCTGAACAAATGAAGAATATCCCTACACCTCCTATTTCACCACGAGCCATCGAGAGAGACGCTGAGCTTCAATGCGTGCATTTAGCGAGGTACATTCAGAAACGCCATCGATGGTGAAGTTACCAGAAGGAGCGGAGATTCAGCCCTAAATAACCGCACTAGTGGACAATGTACACTCGGGAATATCAGCTTCGCCTGCAAATGAACCAACGCCCAGTCCTTTACCGCTACCTGCAGAGATAGATAACTCACCACGCTCTGGATCGCCGGCTCAGGTAGATGGAGAAGACTCACAACCACCTTCAGATACGGTAACTAGACGCTCACCTCATGTTTCTCGAAGCCAAACCAGGGAACCACCAACAGATAGGCCACGGCGTCCAAGGCGCCGTACACCTTCTCCAGCTGAAGAGTGGGAAACTTCTACTGCTGATATTCCAATGTTCGAGTTCGACCATAGTTCACAAGGGGTCCAATTCGACGTCGCTCAAAATGCTTTGCCCGTTGACGTCTTCAACAAGATGTTTCCACCCCACATTGTAGATTACATTGTAACGTCAACAAACGAGTATGGAAGAGCTCTGTGTGCCACTAATCGCCCAACAACAAGGAACTCACGTAGATACCGCTACAAGGACACTGACCGTGAAGAAATTTTGAAGTTTTTAGGCCTATGTTTACTAATGGGGCAAGTGAAGGTTCCGAAAAAGAAAAGACTTTTTACATACACTGATCCCTTGACCATCCCATTTTCCAATACACCATGTCAGCGAGAAGATTTGAACAAATACTTCGATCTATTCAACCCCCAGAAAAACTTTGAGGTGGTATAAAAAGGTATTTTTTCATGTACTAGATCTTGCAATTTGGAACAGTTTTTACATATATAAGAAATATTGTAAAAATAATACCAGAGCTTACGAATTTACGACGTTCCGTGAAGATTTGATAAAAAAACTCATACAACTTCCGCCAAACCTAAAACCTGAGGATATGGTAAAAAGAAACAGATTCGACAATCGACTAAAAGAGAGACACAACTTTATACAACCAGCGAATTTAGAAAATATTCAGAATAATGGTCACTGGCCTGAAAAAATCCCGATACGGGAAAACTCCAAAAAAACGAGCTGCTACATGAAATGTAAGATGTGTTCCAAAAATAAAGTAAGGAGGGAAACAAGCCTGAGATGTAAAGGCTGTGAGGGAAAGCCAGCACTCTGTGCTATTTGTTTTGAGGCTTGGCACACCCAGACAGAATAGATATTAAGGTACCTAGTTATTGTATAGCGATACATAACATAACTATGATTATTTTATAAGTTTTTTTAAGACTGATTGAATATAATTGTGTAAAACTGATAATAATGTTCCAGTACTAGTGGAATAAACCTTCCTGATAAGTATAATAAGGTCTAGTGTCAAGAGCATTTTTAGTTGGTACGAAATGAGAATATTATTATTTTGTTGTTGCAAAGCGATACAAATTATGATTATTTTTTTAAGTTTATTAAGACTGATTGAAAAAAATACATATGTGATAAAACTGATAATGTTGCTCCTGTTTAACTAGTGGAGTAAAACTTCCTGATAAACCATGCTAATATAAGTGATTGTTACGTTTCACATACTTTATTAGGCATAAGATAATAAATATTCCTATTAGTTTTTGCTTAGAACTTGATTTGTTTGGTAAAGATTACCTAATAATAAAAAAATATGTTAAAAAGTGGTTTTATTATTAATTTATAAGTATTATAAGTGTATAAAAGTCAGCGTTTATCAACGTTGTTCATTTTAGCATGCTAAAATCCAAATATTTTAGTGATACAACGTTTTATCATGTCGACGTCTTTAGATGTTTATGCATCACAGTCACAAAAATGATCAAGCATACGACGCAACTTCCATACCCGTCACCGTGTTATGATGTTGTTTCTCGTCTATAAGAAAAGTAATGATTTGTTGAGACACAACGTGTATGCAAGTTGACGTGATAAGACTTTAAGACTTAAAATGTGATATAAAGTTAATATATGTGACACAACGTTCATGAACGTTTGACTTTTCTCAACGTTGTTCTTTAGCTAATAGTATAGTAATTTACTTAATGTGACACAACGTTCATGGACGGTGACGTCCTTAGACGTTGTGTAGTTATTTGATATAAAACAACTTGACGCATATGACACAACGCTATATAACCACGACGTCTCAAAACGTTTGTGTCGCGCAAGAAATCTTTCGAGTATATATGGCGTGCAGATCGTCATCCAACGTACCCGCAATTTGTATGGGGAATTACTGTGTCATAACCTCAGTATCTGTTTAGGCCGGCGGTGGGCCGAACGTGTTAAGATCGAATGCTGACCACCTTTGATTTCAATTTCGAACGCCTTTGTTAATACAAAGATGTTTCTAAATTCCGAGCGCACTTAACACAAAACTAAGTTCATTTGGATTTCGAACACATTTGAAGCACAAAACCTCAGCGAATTCAAATTCCGAACGCACTCGGAACACAAAGCCTACTCAGACCGGTCAGCCGTAGCTGTACTTGGCGTGCCATGTGCGCCGCACGCTCCTCTCTCAGAAGACTCGGTCCTGGTAGCCGGAGTCCTGCACGGAGGCCTGCGGCTTTGGGGCCGCGCCGGCTACGTGGTGGTGGTGGCGTAGATGGCCGGGCCGGCGCGGCGGCGCGAGGTACTCGAACATGCTCTGCGTGTGCTGAGCCAGCATGTTCGCCAGCTCGCACGGCATCGGGTCCGTCCAGAAGAAATCGTGGTTCAGAGCGGTGTCGGCGTCGTACCTGATGATAATAGGCATGCATGATTTTTTTTATCGCTTTTCTTAACCAAATATCAAAATACCGTAAAAACTATTTCAAAATGTGAATTGAAATTGGCCAAGAAATACGCATAATATAGGCAATTAAAACTAGTAATTAGACAGAAAGGTCCGATGTTACGTCACAGTGCACTCCGGCCATATAAACTCCATATTAAATTCTGTTTTGCTAGAAAGAGATAGAATGAAATGTTTGATGGCTTATATCTTGGTTATTTTTATAGCTATTCGAAAAATTATTTTTGTCTGCTGTTTGTTACATGAATGAGCTTTTAATAAAGCAAAAATAAAAATTCATGCATATTCCCTATTGTTACTTATTATGTAAGGCTGCAAAGTTATTATATGGCGCGAGTGTTAGAATTCAAAGATGAGTAAGCGAAGGAATCTGAAATTCTAGATTCACTTAATCAATTATAGATTTCTGAGCGTAAAGAGGCTTTAAGCAGCAACCAACCGAAACATAAACTTGCACAAATGATGATATAACAAAACTATGACTAGGCCAGGGGCCGGCAACCTTTTAAGACAGAAGAGTCAAAATTAAACTTTTCAGGACTGCTGCTTTTAATCTTTATAAAGTACTAGCTTCTGCACGCGACTTCGTCCGCCTTAAATTCGGTTATCGCGAATGAGGGTATTTTTCCGGGATAAAAAGTAGCCTATGTCCTTCCCCGGGACTCAAACTATCTCCATACCAAATATCATCCAAATCGGTTCAGCGGTTTAAGCGTGAAGAGGTAACAGACAGACAGACAGACAGATACACTTTCGCATTTATAATATTAGTATAGATGTATTATAAAACAAATATCGCGAGCGATACGGCTCCTCTAAATCGCTCACTTTCTTTATACCGGCGAGCGACCTCAGAAGAGTCAAGCGTCTCTTTCGGACAAGTACTTCGGTCACTATCGAATTTTGCGCAGGTAATTTTGCCCCAACCTAAATAAGTAGTTTTCCGCAATAATTATGCAACAACACAAGAAACAAAAAAAAGTTGTTGTTATTTATGTATATTAATTGATCATTTACTTACAGTCACCATAAACCATAGCTAACCTTTGATTTTTTCTTAATAATCCATGGTAACAGAATAGGCATGATTACTAAATTTTAATAATTAGTCTTTTAGATTAATAAAAAAAATTGGACACGTATTTTTTCTTTTTTTATTTAATCAAAGAATAAAGGCGATACATTGAGTCAAAATGTCGCGTGACGTCACGAGTCCCCACTCCTAAACTTTCATGCGATTCATCTGAGTGTTTTTTCTTATTATTTTGAAAAAGCAAAACAACATGTCCAATATTTGTGTATTATCTCACGTACGGACTAATTAGAATTAGTTGTACGTACTAGTAGCGTATCCGTATAGGCAATTCGACCTTTCATATTAGAAAAACGACATAAGTTCCTTATCAATTTTTTACACTACTACACTGGACAGTATAATTGCATGGACATTTGTCAGAAAGATTGCTTTGCAGCGAAATGAGACGCCATCTATCCGGTAACTACATTGGTTTCACAGGATTTTACTAGATGGCGTTGATAACATCAAAATATTTAAAAAACAAATCTCGGTTAAACTTACGATTGCCGAACACACATGGCAAGTCACTCAAATATTTAATTTACATTATGGAACGTATTTTCAGAATCCAGTATTCTTGAATGCATCTTCAATTGAAGATTACTTTGATTCACCGTCATATCTATACCGAAGCCATCGATGATTTTGCTAATTCAAACACAAAATCGCTTTTTTTCCTATACCGTGTTCGAGAGGATTTGAACCCGGAACATTCGTCGTATAGATCAACTCATTAAACCCCTTAGCCATCAAGCTATATTCGACGTGGATGAAATTTATAAACGTATTTGTAATCACTAATCACCTACATTTGCAAGGCATGCGTTTAGTGTTAATAGTTTTTTTTTACTGAGATTAACTAACAGCTGCTTAAACAAATAAATATTTATAATTAAGCCACACATGTTGAATAGTGCAACAATTATATAAAAGTAACCGCACATACTTAGAGGGTAGACTTAAGATTATGAATATACCGTAATAGTTTTTATACAAAGAAACTGTTCGTTCGTTCCCTTGCGGCTGCCGTCCGTTCGATTGTATTTTTGATTGAGTTTTAGTATTTATTTAGTTCTTTTATTGTAATAATGGGTTCTCGTTGCAATATTGACTTAGCCACAAGGTTACAAATGATTACTTTGCATCAAGGCAAAAAATTGACAGAAATTGCCACAGAAATCGGTGTAAGCGTAAGTATTATTGTTTACATTTATTTCTAGATTTTTTTTATATTAGTTATGTCTGTATGCCGCATGACGTGATTCATTTTTACCAATAGGGAGGGAGCATTTTTAGTTTTCACTAAGTTGGTTTACTGTGATTGTTGTGTTGCGTAATGACATTATATGGTACAGTCACAGACTAATAAGAGATACTACGTATCAGACTGCCAACTCAGAAACAAATATTATTTCACTAGGCAACTATATTTAATCTGTACGATTAGTGTTGACTGATGTTTATTATTTTTTTCTATTCGAGTTTGCTATATGGCTAGTGATCGTAACGTATTCAGCCAAAGCGGTCTAGGTTGATTGAATGAGGTCTAATATTTAGAATGAATCATTTCCGGCACGTACATTGAACACGTAACTTCAGTAATTGTATATATTGTGATCAATTTCTATGCTGAAAATTATACCTCAATGGCGCTAAAAAATTTAAAAACACATTATTTGTTCAGATTTATTTTTCATATTCTTTTTAAATTTGCACCAATTCATAATTGTAAATCGGACAGTCAGAGCAATGAAATGACTGAGAATAGTTTTGTGCTCGACGCAGTCAAAGAAACAAAATGAATTCTTGGACATAATGTTTGCTAGTTCTGCAGGCGACAATTTTGCAAGATCATCACGATTTAAACTTCACTTCATTTCAACCACTTAATAAGTATTGTCTCAGAGCACGGGAAATGGTGTAAAATTGCGTCCTTGCGCAAAGTTCTACAAACACAGCACTCATAAAACATTTTGCAAAAAGCAAGACAGGATAAACACAAGGACATCACTCCATAACACTTTTACTATGACAGTGACAGAATGAATTTCGACAAATAATATGTAGATGACAAGACGAGTGTATTGACAAAGCAACAGCCAATCACAGCAGAGAAAAACGTCAGTCAACATTAAAAACAACATGGCGCTAACGTACGTGTTTTGTTGTACGAAGATTACCAGCTGTGGGTACAGTACAGTAACAGACTGTAACCTATGAGATCTATTTTTTTTCTTTCTACTGCCATATTATGTTAAATAGGTAATTAAAGAAATAAAAAACTGACTGATTTACCGAGTTTTTTAATAAGTTTCAAAAACATTCTCATTCGTACATTCGCATCCTTAATATTCGAATTCGCGAATGTGACGAAAACGTCATTCGTGACATCCCTAAGCCCGTCACAGACGGAGCGATAATATATATTAATATACCGAAAGATATCTTACAGTATAGCTAAGCCCCTCACACGACAAAGATACCACAATATATATTTCTACCGCCATTATGCTCGTAGCCGGCGAAGCAAGAGGACGTTTTTACAATATACAGGCTGTTTGTGAAACATGACTTGTTGCATAGTTTGTCAGAGGGCGATTATGATGCCGGATTTGATTTGCATGTTACTTTATCATGCATGGACTCAAGAGCACACAAAAAAAACAGAGAACGAGGAAAATTCAACTTATAAAATGATCTGTCTTTTATACAATTCAGTTAGTATGTTAGAATATCAAGAACAATGTTTAATGCACTTCACATCTAAAATTGCTTATTATAACCTCTTGGTTGTGTTTACCGAAATGCATTATGTATAATGAACATTATAAATTCTGCTCACAATTCATTCGATATGAGCGACCTGTAAATTATCTTCCAATTAATTATAATTTTGGACAATGATTATTACTTTATAGGTGATCAAAATTAGCGATGTGGCGATTGAATGTACTTTTTTTCTTTTTACAAAAATGGACCACCCTATTGTCATTGTCCACCGTCCAGCTCCATTTTCAGACCCTGAATATCATATAGGACTAGAGACCTTGCTAAGACAGACAAAATAATCCGAAATATTATTATTGTGTTTATCTTGTTTAGGTACTTTAGGAGTTCATATCCTCAATGTCACCGTCTACCATCAGACTCCGTCATCAGACCAGCTCCTTGGTAGTGGTACCATATTGTTGCATTGTCATCGAAGAGAAATGAGCTCAATCACACGTCAAAAAAAATAACACCCTGTAGTTGCGGCAAAATATACAAATATATCTTAAGATATCTTACGGTATCTTAAGATACCCAGCTATAATATATATTGTCGCTGCGTTTGGGGACTCTGTCAAATAGTAGGCAAAATATATCGTAAGATACCTTAATATAAGATATCTTAATATATATTATCGCTCCGTCTGTGACGGGCTTAAGAGTCCCCGGCAAGCTCGGCCGAATTTCACCTTCCCATACAAACGACGTTTGGTTCTCATTTTAAAACTACGTGTTGGATTGTAACCAAACTTTGCATATACAATGACATGAGGTATATCTAGGCCTGTAATTAGTTTATATAGCTCCACTTTATAAAACAAACGAAATACGGCAAAAACAAGTTTTGTATGAAAAACTTAAATTCACTGTATTTTTTTTACTATGGTATCTGAAGCTATATAAACTAATTACAGGCCTGCATATACCTTAAGTTATTCTAAGTACAAAGTTTCAGAGCAAACTAGCTAGTCGTTATAATGTCGTCATATAATGAGAGCGTAACTACGTTTGTATGGAGAACCGAGCTTGCTGGGGACTCTTTAAGTTTTTCACCTATAGCTCGATACAAAAAGTAACAGAGTGGTCTGTGCTCGAATTCGATTCTACCAAGTTATGTGAGAGAAAGTCCTTCTAGAAGATTATGGACCTACCTCTTAGCCGGGTCGAGCTGAAGCAGCTTATCCAGAAGGTCGCAGCCATACGGGTCCTTCACATAGGGCTTCAGCCTTTCCTGCAATAGTCAAAACTATGGATCAGCAGCTCATCCATTCGAAATCTAAATTTTTGACTTTGTAAGCGGAGAAGAAAAAGAAATTACCAATTTTTCTTCTTTAGCATAGTCGGATAAAAACTAGCCTATTATCATCTGTAGCTACCGAGCTACCAGTGTACCAAAAATAATTGGTATCCGTTTAGCCGATTTGGCGTGATGAAGCCACAATGATACATACAAACATACAAGAAATCCAAATAAAAATATTTTTCGTTTCAGTGACCTCCAAATAGTCCGTTACAATCACTTTTTGTTGAAAATAACTTCAATGTACAGACATTTAATTTCTAGAACTTTATAATAATACTTTTAGATATGATAGCTATAGGTGAAAAACTTAATAAGTCACCTGTTGTATGTAGTAGTACCGTATCCGTATAGGCAATTTGACGTTCCATATTAGAAAAATGACATAAGTTCCATATCAATCTTATACACTACTACGTACAAGAGGGGCTTTACTTAAGTTTTTTACTTATACCATAGGTGACGGCTTCCGGCTGTCCGAAAAAGTTTGTTATAATAATCGTTCTCCATATGAAGAGAGAAGAATATTGGGAATAAAACTACGAGAAAAGATAACCAACAAGGAAATACGAGAGAAAATCAAACTTGCAGACATATTGGCTCGGATTGACCACCTAAAATGCGGATGGGGCAGGTCACATGCTGCGCTGCAAAACTTATAAGTGGAGTAAGCAACTCACTCTATGGTACCCGAGAGATGGCACTAGGCGACAGGGACGCCCTATAAGAAGATGGGAAGACAACCTTCGGCTAACCTAACCATATTGGTCAAGGGTAGCTAGCGACAGAACTCAATGGCGCTTGTTGGAGGAGGCTTATACCAAGAGGCACACCGAATTAAGGGACATTGTGAATTTAATCAAGTGTTATGTAAACCCTTGTTCAGAAATAAAGGCTATTATTATTATATTTTTATGAAGCTAGGAGTATAGTGCTACTGAACCCACCTTGACCTTCCGCTTCTGACCCTTGGGCAGCTCCATCTTGTTGTACAGGTCTAGGGCCTCAACACCGGGCCACATTTCCGGGGTGCACGACCCGCAGAGTTGGGAGATCAGGATTAACTGCTGCTGCTCTGTTGCACCCTGGTGGAATTATAATGGGATTTTTGCTCCTGATCACAAATAATGTAATAAAATTGCAGGACAATTTTTACACAAATCAAACTACTCCCATTGTAGATAGTCAGGTATTTATTAAAAGAATTAAAAAAAAAGACTATTAATACAACCAACAAAATAACATAAGTATTGAAAAATAGTAACAAAAACATTCCAATGAATCTCTTTCTGTTATTTATGTTCGTTAAAGGACATTTGTACTTCTCCATAAGTGAATTTACCTGCATAATAGGAGATCGTGTCCACATTTCCGCCATGATGCATCCAGCTCCCCACATGTCCACCGGAGGGCCATAGTTGCGGTCACCTAAAATCATTGGCAATGTATTTCTTAAAACACTGATTCCAAATTTAAGGTAAACCAGTCAAGTACTTTAACACTTTTGCAACCGAAATTTTCGCAGCGCCAATAAAATGGGAAAAACCGAATGTAGCGAAAACTTGCGTCGAGCAGAGCCTGCAGACTAGTATACTATGAATTTTGTCATAGTCTGTAGCTTTCCGGTCAACTTTGAAATTAATGATGTATCATAACTCAAAACGGAGACGCGTAAGACCTCATCGGCGATGGCAGGTTAATTTGTACTCCTTAGCAAAAGACTGGCCAGATGATGCTCAAAATCGAGACCAAGGGAAAAAGAGGAGGGACGCCTTTGCCCAGCAATGGGACAAAACAGGCTTGCAATAATAATAATAATAATCATCAGCAAATAGTATACAATACAATGTGAAATTTTAGTGATTGTTTTCCCACAGCAAGATGATTTTGAACATGATACTGAACAACTTTCCCCAAGGAATATAGACCGAAATATGAAAAAAAATTGACTCCCCATAGTAGCCTTGATCACCTGATTGCATATTCACATTGTATTACAAAGATTATTTCACAAAAATCTAAAGATACACTTTTTTTATCATCAACCTAATGTAGTTTCCAATGACACATAATACTGCAAAGAAACTCACCCAAAAGCAATTCTGGAGGCCTATACCACAGTGTAACCACTCTGTTTGTGTATTTATTGACTTGACCCGACTTTGCCACGCTGAAAGCTCTCGCTAGACCAAAATCGGCCAACTTGAGTATACCATTCTTTGTAATCAACACGTTAGCTGCCTTCATGTCTCTGTGCAAGATTTTATTGCTGTGTATGTAATATAAACCATTTAATAACTGCTGCATAACTTTTTTGATCTCTCCTAAACTGAATTTCACATTCATATTTGATAATAAACCAGCCAGATCGTGTTCACAGAAGTCGAAAACCAAATAAAATGTTGACCTATATTTATTGTGCAATGTCGCTTTTGTTCTGCAGATTTCGATCAAGTTAACAACATTTTCGTGTTTTAGAAGCTGTAGAATCTTTATTTCTCTAAGAGCTGTGATCGGGAAACCTTCTTTTTCATTGTCCATGAGGACTTTTTTCATGGCAACGAATTTTTTTGACGAATTCCTAGCGCGTGCTTTGAAGACCTCTCCGAAGGTTCCTTGGCCGATTTTAGCGACTTTTTCGTATTTGGAAGACTCGTCGCAAAAGGGGAAGTCGAAATCTTCTATGTATTTCTCTTTTTCCCTCATGTTCAGGATGGTAGAACTTGTACTGATGACTGGCGGAGGCTGCTCTCGAGGAGCGCTCACGCCCTGCATTTTGGCACTAATCTTGGAAGTTTTTTGTAAACTTCTTGCTGAAATAACGTATAATAGCGTGTGGTTTTAATTATAACAACGATTATAAACAAATACCGTTTGCCACATTCACGAATTTCACAAGAAAGGCTATTTCGTCTATTTCACTTGTCAAATAATAATAAAAATATACGCATTACTGTTTGAGCAACATTAACAAACGCCCAAATTGTACTTTCCATGAATGGGAGCGTTATCCCGGTCCGATTTACGCTTTGTAATAATGCTACGATATCGATCCAAAATGACGGTCAACATCAACACCGTATAAAGAAACGGCATGTCTCCTGTCATCCTGTCGAGCGTAGACCTCTTATTTGTTATTTAAATTATAAGATAAGTGTTCATACAGTGATAAAAGGTGAATATAAATAAACAGTGACTATCGCTGCCTTCCTTCCTGAAGGAAATTTAGCAAATACGTTGTGTGTAAACAATTTGTGCAACGTATTATCGACCCGTATATAAAGTAGGGCAGAATGTTTGTGACTGTTTTTATTAATTTCGCGTTATCATTAGGTCACACTGCAATTAAATTACCGGAAACGCCCTTTATTCTATTGTAAACTACTTGCTCTCCGGGGCGGTAGGGGTTAAATATATGAAAAATTGGCTCATACAAGTGTCGGCGTTTATTCTTCTAATTAGTGATTTTTAATTAATTTAATTTGTTGTAATTGGTTTTCCGACAGCATCAATTAGTTAGTCCAAGCTTTCATAGAGAAAACTGCACATTTTACACTAAAAAAGACAAAGAGGTGGGTGGACAGTGACTGTGTACTTTCGAAAAAGTCTAAAAATAGTAACTTTTTTTGTCTAATTTTACTCTAAACTTTTTTTTAAAGTTTGCAAGCAATTACTGTTTATTGCCAAACCTGCACAAAGAAAATAACCTGCTCATAAATTTTGAAATGTAGTACTTTGTGAGCATTAAATAAATAAAATATTTGTAGCAAAAAGCAATATATTAAATATTTCTCCACTTAAATTATTCATCGTATTTTTCTTGTTAACTAACTAATAAATTCCTTAAACCGTGACAAAATAATGCTTAACACCTGTAACTGTGTGTCTGGCATAACCCCTTGTATGCTTAGACACGGATCCATGCAGAGCATTTAAACTCTGTTAGTTCTCATGTTAAAATGGCATTCAGCTTCCATTTCACAGGCAAATGTTTGACATTTCACACAAGGGGTTAAAGCTTTTAGCACACCATCCCTGCGGCATTTATGTTAACTTGTAATCAATCATACTTGGTCTAAGATTGAAAAATTTCTCATTCTAAACAAGCATAGACAACAAACCGTCACAGCATATAAAATCATTCAGAAGCTAAGACAAATTTACTATTAAAAAATATGGAATTGCTGCTCTTGTGCACTGTGACTGTCACAGTTTTGCTAATGACGTCATTTAGAGGATTGTATACTTTCTTTCACATTATCCGGAAAATATCAAAATTACTTATTTTTGTGTTCCTTGGTAATGAATGAAATGGGTGTTGATTTCAGATTGTCACTATAATGGCCAGCGAGAGCAGTTCTGCGGTGCTAGACCTGAATGACGACCCCACTGAAGACATAGATGCACCAAGCGTCACTGAGTGTACTCAGGATGGATCTCCACTCATCATGGAGCATGGATATGATATTGCTGTTAAGGTATGAGTAAGAGTTTATTTGTAATTGTATAATTGTAACAATATCTATGAAGAATGATTGGCAATATTGCTTTTGAAAAAATAAATCTTCTGAGCACAAAATTTAAGAAATTTATATAAACAAAAAATAAAACAAGCTTACAAAAGTTACATATTGTATGATAGCTACTTCTGCCATCGTTTAGGCTAGCAGCCTCTGAACACCATACATACGGAAAAGCTTAAAGGGAATTATTGACAATAATAGATAGTAATATCAATTCTTTGAAAATGTTCAGTTTCTATCTATTATTGTTCTAAATTAAAGATATAGTCCGGTGACAGGCGGACCGATAACCTTAGTTATAGGATCCTGTCCTGTTGACTCCTTTTGCGTCCAAACCTTGACAAGTTAACATAACCAAATTTTATTGCCCCCAAAAATCCTGGTCACGGCACCACACATTGTTAACGTCCCCCCCACCAATCTGAACAGGTCGACGCCCCCATCAAGCAGCTATCGACACTGGAGACGTTTGTGACTTACCGCGTGCGTTGCGTGTGTGCACGCTGGCCCACGCCTCCACATGTGCGCCGTCGGTACAACCATTTTAAGGTACATTCTTTCGCTTTTTACAACCTTTTACTTCACTTCCCGATTTTCAACATTTCGCATGTTCTTTGTATGTTAGCTGACAATACAATATTATGACAACATCGAGCTGATCTGATGATGGAGCCTGAAGGTGATTAACTCTGTAATAGAATAACGCAATCCTACTGAGTTTGGGCTCTTTAGAATCGTCTCGTTGAGTAGTTGATAGATGTTTAATGAAAAGTAAAGTTAAAAATAAAGCTTGTCACCAAAAAAATACAGAAACATATTAATTACAAGCTGTAATTAAGTCCATGTTTGTAGAAGATATAGCAAAATAAACAGTGATTTTATATGTGGTTTCATTTTTGTTGACTAAGATACAAAATTCAAAAATCCATGCTAATATTATAAATGTGAAAGTGTGTTGCCTGTCTCTTACCTCTTCACGCTTAAACCGCTGAACTGATTGGAATGAAATTTCCTATGGAGATAGTTTGAGTCCAGGGGAAGGAAATAGGCTACGTTTTATCCTGGAAAAATACCCTTATCCGCGATAAACGAATTTAAGGCGGACGAAGTCGCGGGCAGACTCTAGTAAGAAATACTATCTTCTCTTTGTTCCCTTCTTTCTTCTTTTAGAAGTCGCTTAAACATTTGTGGCAGCGCTGACTTTAATTGTTTCTAGGCGCTCCACCGAAGACTGTCCAACGCCCACACGTGGTTGGCGCCACCACCGCTACCACCGCTGCACTCGGCGCGCCAGCAACTCGATCGCTACTCGCCCTCCTTCGTGCTGCTGAGGGCGCTCGCGCTTGACGCTTTTCTGAGTGAGTGTATCTTCTGTTATGTAGATACAAATATCGAAGCGCAATAAACACGATTGCTCTGGCACGTGGTCACACTGGGAATCGATCCTGGAACCTTTGGATTACGCGTCTAACGTGTCAGCCTCTCCACCAGCAAGCACTGTGCTCTATCTATCTTTGTGTCCATAAATATTAAATAAATAATTATTACAGGACAATAATAAATAAATATATTTAATAGATAGACATTTAGTTATATGTATATATAGAAAACATCCAAGACTCAGGAACAAATATTTATGCTCATCCCACAAATATTTGCTCTTACCGGGATTTGAACCCAAGACCTTCAGCTTCGCAGGCAACGTTACTCCCCCTGAGCCGAACCGGTCGTCATAAATAATAGATAAATAATGTGGTGTTAATTTTCCCTCAATAAAACACAAAAACAATATTTATGTTTCTTCTCTTTATATGAATCACAAATTTTAACATTTATGTTTCATATTAAAGAGTACATTTTTATCAATCTGTAGAGTTCAAGAACCAAACATATAGGTCAACTCTACCGTAAAGAGTCGCCAGCTTTCTGCAGCCATCGACTTCCGGCGACCTGAACCAATCAGTCTATCTATGAGGACCAGCCTGCATCTGCGTTTTCCGGTTCATGGTTTCTCTTGAAAACCTTGATTTTGTATGAAATAAACTCTCTTGAGACTGTTTTGAGGCTATTATCTATCACACCGACATTTGATGACCGGTTTGGCTCAGTGGGAGTAACGTTGCCTGCGAAGCTGAAGCTCCTGGGTTCAAGTCCCGGTAAGGGCAAATATTCGTGTGATGAGCATCAATATTTGTACCTGAATCTTGGATGTTTCCTATATATATAACTAAATTTATTTCAATGAGTAATAATCGCGGAAACAGAAGAAAATATTAAATTTATGTATTAAATATATCGTCGTCTAGTAGGTACTCATTCATAACACAAGCCTTATTGAGCTTACCATGGGACTAGTTCGATTTGTGTAAAAATTGTCCTGTATTATTTATTTATTTATCACAAATCTTCAGCAGCATTTCACTTTAGTATTAAGCCTTCTGCTCCTTCCTGTTCAAATAGGTCTTTAAGTGTACTCCAGCTTCCCAAATGATACAAAAAATGTCAGACATATGCCAGCAGTTGCCATCCTGTCCATAGGATACTTTACAGCCGTGTACAGTAATGAGTCTTATGACTTTTTCAGTCGTCTTCTACTATCCATTAAAAATGTTTCTGCCCCAACGGCCATATATTTTTGTTCTTGAGTGGCGGTCGGTAAAAGCATATAACAAACAAGGTGCATCGACAATCGAGATCACAAGAAACTAGGTTTACCAGAGTTTTATTCTATCAAATATAGTATTTTCGAAGCTGTTACCTCTAAAAAATATAGTAGATGTCAAAAAGAGAAAAAAAAAAGTGGTTAAAATATTTACTTTATTTTTTGAATGAATATTTTTTGCTGCTCTGCGCCTTAATATTTTTTTTTTGAGATAGTATTGACAGTGATACAGGTGTATGAAGGAAACGTGTAAGGCTGCGTTCCGCTTTACGCAAAATATAGTAGTTTCACCTACCATATATATATTTTTTAATTTAGTGTTTGATACCCTAATATATTAGGATACTATATTATATCGTAGAGTTGGCAATCCTACAAGAAACCTCACCACCTATCGTGGAGGACTTTAACTGGTCTGTAAAATTTACATGACGCTGAAACACTGATTTCTAATTCCACTGGATAGGCAGTACGCTGTACAATACATTTGACAGCTAATATCGTGTACGTATTTGAAACACCCCCAGCGGGCAGCGAGTGTCTCATGAACTAATTTTACTGGTAAAGTATATTAAAATGTGTAACTTTTTCACAGACCGCGTTGCGAAGCATCCCATCCTGACGCACAGTGAAGACTTCAGGCTCTTTTTGACCACACCAGACGAAGAATTAGACAAGGTACCTCAAAATTAATAACGTTTCTATCACGAATAGGGCAATCATTTATCTATACTATTATAAAACTCTAGATTTGTAATGAAAATCAGTTTTCTATGGAGAGGGGTCATGATTACAGGAAAAATCTTAATAGCGCGATGCAGGATCGTTTTTTGTTTTGCATGGCCGCGCGGCGCCTTGCCAGTGTGGCGCCATCTGTTAGCCAGAATTTCTTTGTCCTCTCATCACGCCAAAACAGCTGGACGGATTTTAACCAATTTTGGTACGGGAATAGATCATGAAATAATGATCTTTATTCTGTAAGTAGGCCACAATGGCACTTTTACAAGTCTGACTCTACGGCATTTCCCAAGAGGAGACCACTGAAGAGAAGAAAGCCGAAACAAACTCAACAGTCAGTCATTTTTTCGAAATAACTCTTATATCTATACAATATTCGTGCTTAGCCTAACCTTAATATATGTTTTGAGTATAAACTCAATGCGTAGTTCTTCAAGGAAACATATGAAAACTTATAAAAGTAAAAAAAAACTAGAATGTAAAAAAGCAAAATAGTGATTTTTATTTAAAACAACTTACATACGTTTGGTTCTTATAAGGTGGCATACCTTATAAGAACCGTGTCCCGGTAAAAGTAAATTATTTGGTTTCTGTTTTGGGCCATGCATTTTTGTCTGTTAAATAGTCCTCTACCCTATAATAAGCCTTTGCCATTAGGGACTCTTTTAAGTACTTTTTGAGAGCTGGAAACGATAATTTCAAAGCATCATCTGGTAGCTTATTATAAAAATGTATACATTGGCCTACGAATGATTTGGCTACTTTACGAACGCGGAACTTTCTAATAGCGATTTTGTTTTTATTTCTAGTATTAAAATTGTGGATATCTGAATTCTTAGTAAAAGACTCTAGGTTTTTAATAACATAAATAATATTCTCATAAATATATTGGGACGGTACGCTTAATATGTTGATGTCTTTAAAAAGTTCTCTTAAGGAGTCACGGCAGTTCAAGTTATATATAGCACAAATCGCTCTTTATTGTAACACAAATATAGTCTGTATGTCAGCTGCTTTGCCCCAAACCAGAATACCGTATGACATGATACTATGAAAATAACTATGATATACTAAGCGAGCAGTATGAACATTGGTCAATTGTCTAATTTTTCTAATAGCGTAAGCTGCTGAACTTAATTTACCTGCAAGTACTGCTAAATGGGGACTCCATTGCAAGTTCTTGTCCAGTGTTATACCTAAGAATAATGCCCTATCCACCATTTCTAAACATTCACCATTGAGCGATATAGTAGAATCCACTGCTCTAACATTTGGTAAAGCAAATCTAACACATTTTGTTTTCTTAGCATTCAATAGCAGATTATTAATATTAAACCAGTCAAGTACTTTAACTAGTACATTATTAATTTCGGCATAGTCTGTTGCTTTCCGTTCAACTTTGAAAATCAATGATGTATCATCAGCAAATAGTACTATATCACTAAGATTTTCTACTATAGATGGTAAGTCATTTATATAAACTAAAAATAGAAATGGCCCTAAGATAGAGCCCTGTGGCACTCCTAGCTTAACTGCAGCTCCACTGGATTGGGTTCCATTTACAACAACTGTTTGTGTTCTATTGCTGAGATATGAAGACATAAGGCTTAAGGCATTTATAGACAGGCCATAATGTTCTAATTTCAAAATGAGTGTTCCATGATCAACGCAATCAAATGCCTTAGAAAGATCACAAAAAACTCCAATTGCATCACAAGATTTCTCCCAGATGTTGTAAATATATTTAATGAGTACAGATGCTGCATCAGCCGTGGAACGTCCCCTTGTGAAACCGAACTGTTTACTACTAAGCAGTTTATTTCTATTGAAGTGTCCCAGCAGATCCATCAACATTAACTTTTCGGTAACTTTACTTAATACAGGTAGTACAAGTCACCTGATTTAAAAAGAGGTATGACTTTACTAAATTTCATAAGATCTGGAAACACGCCCTCTGATATGCAATTATTATAAACCAAGGCTAGATAGGGTGCAATTGCTCTGTTTTCTTTAAATTCAGTGACTTAAATGTTTTAATAACGTCTATTGAATTTACTTGACTAAATTCAAAGCTTACATTGCATTTGTTAAAATTAACATTAAGTCACAAATGGGCTTCGGTCGCAGATGATTGAAGATATCTTGTAGTATTAATTGCAATGTTGGATAAATAATCCTCGAATGCCGAGGCAACATCGTTCTGACCATTTCCTGTCATAATGTTGACTTGACTATTGCGAGTTTTTGTTTTACCAGTTTCTCTATTAATAATATTCCAAACAGTTTTCACTTTATTGTCAGACATTTTGAGTTCAGAACTAATATAATTTGCCTTAGCGGCTATGCACACCTTCTTAAACATTTTTGAATAATTCTTGACATAGTCCAGGAAAGCAGTATTCTTGTTTACCTCTTTCTCTCCATATAATTCATAAAGCCTATTTCTACTTCTATGAATGCCGACAGTAGCCCATTCACTAAACTTCGTTTTTGACCCAGAAATAGTTTTCATTTTGAAATGAGTATTAAAATTATTTATAATTATGCGAAATAAATTTTTGTAAAAACAATTTAGGTCATCATGTGAAATGGATAACATACATAGATCATTATGAAGTTCATTTTTGAATAGTTCTAAACGATAACTAGTTATGGCTCTGTATGTTAAGCTTTGTGGTATTTCTTGGAAAGTGTTTGGGAAAGATGCTCTCTGACCTCTATGATCTGAACTAAAGGACTTAAATATTGCCTTATCCAAGCATTTACAATCACAAAAAATATTATCTAGACAGGTTTCACTACTAATTCCCACGCGGGTTGGCTCAAAAACCAAATTGACCAAGTTAAAAGATTTAAACAAACTTAACAACTTCACAGTGTTACTATTCGATTCAAGTAAATTAACGTTGAAGTCTCCACATACTATAACATGTTTTTTGCCTTTACAAGCAATTTTTAAGACATTTTCCATAGTGCATTCAAATGTATGGAAATCAGCAGAAGGTGGTCTGTAAATACAAATAATTAAATAGGTCTCTAATTCTACACAAGCAATTTCTATAATCCGTTCTATTGATAATCTAACAATATCTTCTCGCTCTTTGGATTTCATGGAACTTTTAACAATTATAAGAGA
The DNA here is from genome assembly GCA_905404275.2 of Hedya salicella. Lineage (NCBI taxonomy): Eukaryota > Metazoa > Arthropoda > Insecta > Lepidoptera > Tortricidae > Hedya > Hedya salicella. The sequence continues at coordinate 47,491,320 of FR990097.1, read as the reverse complement.
ACCCCCATGAATGGCTAATTTTCTAGCAAAGACACTTACTAACTTAAAGTTAATAAAATCAAAAAGTAATTGTTCCTGTTTTAGCCAGTGTTCAGTAATACACATAACTTCAATATTATTATTATCTAAAAAAAAACCTATTTCTAATTCCTTGCTGGAAAAACCCTGAATATTCTGGTGAATAATATTAATATTCAAAGGTGTTTCCGCTGTCTTACAATTTAGTTTAAATGTGGCATGGATCTATTACCACTATGGGCATACTGGGGACTAGCTAATGTGATATTATATTTATTCGGTTCTATGTTAAATGCTAAAAGATCTGCTATGGTCAAAATATATTTCTTTGGCAAGATATTTCTTTCTGACATTAGCGTGAAGCGCTTGACAAATTTATTTAAGTCAAAGAAATGTATCATTTTATTGAAACATATGGCATTGTACATCATTGAATTTAGGTGTGCTATTCTATTGTTATAGTGATATGGCATATTCTGAGAATATGGTAGTGCACACAGTATGATTTTACTTATGCCAGATTTTTCAATATCATTTATTGTTGACATCAAATCAAATCAAATCAAAATATTCTTTATTCAAGTAGGCCTAGTTACAAGCACTTTCGAAATGTCAGTTACATGAGAGTGAATGTTTTTTTACACAAGACTTATTTCACTTTGTCTACACAAGACTTATTTACATTATAAGTATTTCCTACCATAATCACTAAGGTAGTTCTGTTATCATAACTTCCTTTTGTAAGTAAATCACACAATTGACTCATATTTATGTTCGGATAACAGAAGTTTGTTATATTTTGATCCAGTTTTTTACCTAATATGGAACCCATTCCTGAACCAATCTGGTCAGAGTATACAATTGTGTTATTTATACAACTTGGCGACTGCATCTGCACAGGAGGAGCAGACTGAAGTACCAGAGGGCATCTCCGGTTGAACACTGGCTGTCGGAGGTACTTGTGGGACATGTCCACAGTAACAAAAAATATTGTTAATCAATGAGTTGAAACGCTCCTCATTGTATTTACTTTCCTCCAAGAGCCGTGAGAAAGCCAGGACATGCTCCCTGGCTTCTTTTTGAGTGGATAAGTACCTTGAAGAAGTAGCTTCAAGCTTATGCTTCAATGTACTTATTTCAGCATTCAATGTATGAGTATACACATCATAATTATTTAGCTCAATATTACATTGTTTTACCCGTTCTTTCATCACTGACAATTCTGATTTCATTTGAAAATATTTTTTATTGACAGATTGGCTTTTAATGAGCTTTTGAGTGCGCCTAATATATCTATTTATTTTAACATATTTTTTCAACTTAGTACTACTATTAAAAAATATGTACTTTTTATTGTCCTTACTATTTTCACTGCCTACAAGCTCTTGGTACAGGTTCTGAGTCATGCATCTATTATAATTGTCACATTCTTTTCTAAAGTGATTTAGTTCAGAATTTGCTGCACAGAGTTCTTCTTCAAGGTGCGTGATGCGATTTAATGCAACCTCATGTGTTGAGGCACATTGGTTGAAAGAGTCCACAAGGTTTTGTAGTCGCAGTAACTCACCCGTGGCATCTGATAATTGAATGTCATTTTCCACCAGCTCATTTGTCAAAGTTGTGTTTTTGTCAAGCATTTTCTGCAACTCCGCCTCACTGTCTTCCCTTTCCTGCAACAGCTGCTCACAAAGGGCTTTAGATGCCTGCAATTCCTTTAATGCGGCCTTCAGTTGCATCTCCAGTTGACAGCCAGTGGCCTTGCGAGATGTAGTGCTCATTTTTCCACAGAACTCCACAAGCACTGAAAGATAAAAACAACTGAGTATTTCAAGTAAAGATGGTTTTTCGAGATGTTTACTTTAGACAGTGTGTGCAGTGTAATAGTGTAAGGTTATGTCTGTGGCAAGTGTGGCTAGTCTCAGCTCTGCTTCCACTAATTGTCAAGCAAAGAGAAATCGCACGGCGCCAGTGAATTATGCTGGACGTCGCTCACAGTCGTAGCAGTGAGCTATGTGGAATAAGAGGTGACTCAAATATGTGGTATAACGAGACTAATTGTGTAATAAAGGAATAATTGAACAATATACTCCCCTAGTTTAAAATCCAGTTTCAAACGTCCGCCCGTTGAGTGTCAGTTGATAGTTGCTTTAAACAAACAGATTCCTACGATGTAACCAGGTCGTATTGTCCAAATATTTATTGCACCTTTCTTGATTATGACTATATTTACTTAATTTATTAACTATCAATTGTATAATTATCTATATACAATTTATTTTATTAAATTTAGAATAGCCGATGCAAATTTGATGTTGACAGCTCCTACATAGATAGACATCCAAAGATGGTTTTTTTACCTTTTTCCCAACTACGGTAAAAAAAGATTTACGCAGACGAAGCCGCGGGCACCTTCTAGTTATATAATAAACTTGTAAGTATGTAAACATGTTTCAATCAGAGCAGAAAAGGGGATCGCTTCATGAAAACTGTTGAAATAAATTAATAGCTTAAAAAACACTAGAAAAACACGCTTTACAAGACTTTTCTAACTAATCCAAACACAGCTATGATACGATGTTCCATCATGAAGTTCCCGTTCATATGTTCCGCCTCCATCATCAGATCAGTTCGACAGTACCATATTATTGTATTGCCATCAGAACTACATACAGCTGCCAATTTTCATGACGCTACGATCCTTGGAAGATGGTTAAATTTGTTACCTTAGATTCCATTACATAGTTACATACAGGTCGACCTAATAAAAGCGTGTTAAAAACATTGCTTGTTAAGGAGTAAACTAGTAGTAGCTCCTAGGTTTAGCTTTAAGTCTAGGTTAAGTCTATACATGTCACTTTTCCAATGTACTGTTATTTTTGTTGTTGTTTACAAAATAAATGTATCATCTTCTTCATCTAAACTTGAAGAACATTTTAAAACTGATTATATTTTGGCAGGTTTTCAAAAGTGAGAGCAGCGCATTAAACCTCTGGGGTCTCAGCTCGTTATACAGCGGGGGCGAGTCCAAGCCGGCCAACGGCGCTAGGTGAGTTTTTTTTTTATACTACTAAGATGGCAAACAAGCGTACGGCCTGCCTGATGTTAAGCAGTCACCGCAGCCTATGAGCGCTTGCAACGCCAGGGGCATTACGTGCGTGTAGCCGACCCTTTAAGAACCTATTCACTCCTCTCTTGAAGAACCCCATACTGTAACCTTCAGGGAAAATCGCGGCAGCGAGGTCATTCCACATTCGGAGTGTGCGCGATAGAAAATTCCTTTGATACCGCACAGTGCGCGACCATTTTGGTTCCAAGGTGTGTGGATGAATAATTCTGCCAATGCGGTGCGATGTGCGATGGTAGTAGGTGGCTGTAGGCATCATGACGAACAATCCTGGGAGCACAGACCGTTATATAGGCGGTAGAACACACATAAAAAGGCGAAGTGTCTCCTTAGACTTAAATGTTCAATACCGTTTGTGAGCATGGGATCGCGAGTTCAATACATTGATAAACGCGTGAATCAACTTTCAGAGCCACATCCTGCCACACTTTTAACGTCTCTGGCGTTACCTTGGAGTATTTAGTAAATGGAGACGCCTTCATGTCGTTTCCCCTCTGCCAAAGACGTTGGTACAATGTTCAAACCGTTTTATAAAAACTACTTCATTCATCGATTATTGGCAGTCTTGTAATCGTTATTTACGCGTGACAAGCTCCGTCAAAATGCCTGTATGTGCTGTGTATGGGTGCAAAGAGCGTTCAAATACATCAAGCATACAAAAGGATGGAATATCATTTCATAATTTTGCTTTTATTATACCATATTACGACATATTAATACATCAAACATTTTCAAGAAAATCAGGCATCTTGGAATCGCTCTGTATCGATTTTATTTATTTATTTATTAGGCTCACACAACAAGTTACAGTCGCATAAAAATCAACATAAAAAGCCTGTTAAGGTCTGACAATGTGTGCACAGAAAGACTAAGATTTAGTGAACATTTATTACATTATTTAGATTAAAAAATTAGTTATAAAATATCGCATACAATTCGTATTTCATTTTGACAGATCGAGAAAGTTTGACGTGTGACAGCTCCCCGTATTTAAGCTTAATAAGGTCTACCGGCCTTTAAATTTTGTATAAAATTACAAGCAAATATCAGCCTTAGCGAATTCAGTATGGGAGAAACGTCTACCTTTGTCTAAGAATTAATCTTATTTTTTAAGGATTATGGTTGTATATTTATTGCTCCTGTTTACATATTGCAGTGTGCGATAAAGTAGGATAATGGTATTGTTTTAGTGTGAGTGCGTAGTAACGAGAGGAAAAAATGCATTTGTAGTTAGATTATTTATATGTGTGTTACCTCGCCCCCCTCGAAAAACGGCAGATTTTTTTGTTAGGAAATTTGTAGCGACGCGTACTTTATTACTAAATCCTCCAAGGCTTTCCATGGTCACAGGTTCACTCAAAAGTCGGGAGTGAAAGTTAAATGGTATTCAGAAAAGTACAGTCGGTAATTAAAAAATGTCTCAAAAATGATCAAAGCCAAAGCTGCCAGTCTAAAATAAAATACTTATAACTATTATAACTTGACATACACCATAACAGTACCAACGTCTTTGGCAGAGGGGAAACTACATGAAGGCGTCTCCATTTACTAAATACTCCAAGTAGAAAGCTGAAAAGCTTCCGAAAGGTCGGGAACCATCTAACTTTGTTCAAAGTACTCGTCAAGAGAAATGAAACGAGCCCAAACTCGAGTGGCTTGCGTCGCTTTATTGCAGTTCCTATCGCCACCTCACAGCTCCATCATGAGATATAATAATATTTCATTATCATCCAATTTACACATGTATGCAAATTTTCAACTTCATCAGAAACAGGGAAGTGGGTCAAATATAACCTGCAAAATTTAAACTGTGCAAACGTACATTGCAAGTTAAGTAAAAGCTATTGATTATCTCATTAACATGATGACAGACATAAATACATTGATTTAGATTTTTCAACAAGCGAAATTTCCAACGCTGGGTAGCAAACTATCGATAAGCGCGTGTATTATACTTGGTGCACATCTTTGTCGACAGCGGGTTTTATTGCCCCGATGCTCAAATGACAATGGCCTTAGAATAGCTAGGAAGGAAGAGAGCGACAGTGGTATTAATCAAATTAACTAAGGTGTACATTTTTATTCGGGGTATTGTTCGTCGCAGGGTAAAAGACCCGGAGTTCAGCTCAGCCGGTGACTATTTGCAGTCGCTTCAGCAGAAACTGACGTCTCTCTGCGCGCTCACCACCAAGCTGTACAAGGGGTCGACGTCGCTTGGCACAGAGCTGATTGGGTAAGTCATACTGGTACTGATATGTATGGGTATACGGAGAACACGAGTGAAACAAATGTTAGTCTAAACACTGGTTTATTCCGTATGCGGGTGGTGAAAGCAGCCACGCACACATACACACGTATATACCAATTCTCCCCCTATTTGAACAATATAAGTAATTAGTTATTTTTTCATAAATATTTCTTAAAATCTATGTTAAGTTTGGAACGTCTACGTAACCTGCTCTGCATGTCTGTGCGTTGCCCGGCGGCTTGTGCGACATTGTCTTGATCTGTCCCCGTGGCAGCTCCTGCGGGTTCCCTCCCCACGTCAGTAAAAGATTCTGCGTCTTCGAACTCCAGGTCACTTGCACCCAGTGTTCTATTACCCGTGCTGTCCGATAAGGTGTCGTCTCGTGCATCCTCTGGAACCTGATGACTTGCCATATCATCTGCCACGGCCTGTGAGCTGCTGTGTGATTGCAACTCCAGAACTTCCGTATTTAAAGGAGTTATCGGTGAGGAAGCTAGTAGCGGTGATAGTGGTGATAGCGGAGACGGGGGCTGCGGTTGTGGGGGCGGCGGGGGCGTCGACGGCGGTGGGGGCGGCGGCGGCGGCGGCGGCGGCGATGGTACCGGAGACGACGGACGCCATTCGTAATCGGGTAGGTATTGGTTGTCATGGCCTAGGTTTTCGACCGTTCCATTGAATTTTACAATTTGATTAATGTGTTTTTTAGTACATTGTAACGTTTGCATGTCCTTAACTAAGTACAACACTTTTCCAATTCTCTTGGAGATTACTCCTTTACACCAACTGTACCGACCTTGATGACATACTTTTTATATAATACAAGGTCACCCATTTTAAAGTCACGTAATCTCTTTCCTTTAGGCTGTGAACACTGTGATTGAACAGGTGCATTAAGCACAGTATTAGCGATAAGCGAGGGCGGTAACGTAGAATTCGGTTTCATTAAATCGAGTCTACATCTCAATTTCTGTCCGAACACTAACTGAGAGGGGGTGAAACCTGTGGTTAAGTGCACGGAGTTACGATAATCCATTACATATCTAAGTAGTGCTAACCGTTTTTGCCTTTCGTTTTTGCTTGATAATATACCTGACTTAATTCCCTTCTTCACAATTTTGACAACGACCTCGGCCTGTCCGTTACTGGCTGGATGGTAAGCCGGCGAAGTTACGTGTTTTATGTCGTTAATTTTACAGAAGTTTAGAAATTCTTCAGAGCAAAAAGAGGCGCCATTGTCGCTTACTATAGTCTCCGGCAATCCGAACCTTGATATAAATTCGCACAACTTATCTATTACGGCGATAGAAGTCGTATTATTCATCTGATACACCTCGAGCCACTTGCTAAACGCGTCAACAACTATTAAGTACGGGTGACCGCCAATTGGGCCTAAGAAGTCTATATGCAACCTCTCGCACATTCGCGTCGGGTGCGGCCAGGGTGCAGGCAGGGCGCGTAGCGGAGCGGGGCGCAACTGCGAGCATACTTCGCACGAACCGAGGTACTTTTCTTACGCTTCGTCGATTCCCGGGAACCAAAACCTTGACCGAGCTTCCGCCTTCGTTTTTACAATTCCCAAATGGGACGTGTGTAGCTCCGTTAGAATTTTGGTACGCAAAGATTCCGGAATGACCACTTTATGACCTCTCATAGTAACCCCGTTTTCGACAGCTAATTGTGTTCGACACAAATGATACTGCCGCAATCTTAAATTGGTTATTTTTTTAGGCCACCCTTCAATGATATATTTATTCACTGCACCCAGAATGACATCCCTCTCGGTTTCCCGTTTCAACACATCGATTGTTACCGGCATATTGTTAACGTCGTTCATAAAACTAACATACGCGGCGTTATCAATCAGCTCGGCACCGGCGCTCGCCGCGCTCTCGCGCTCGGCCCGCTTGGGCAGGCTGTCGCGCGCGAAGTAATCTGCACTATTGTTTGCACTGCGGACATACTCGATCACGTAATTATAGCCACTAAGGAATAACGCGTATCTCTGTAACCGATTTGCCGAGACCTCTAGGATGCCTTTATGAGGGCCAAAAATTGAGGTAAGGGGACGGTGGTTAGTCCGTAGTATGAACGGGTCTGCCCGCCCGTACAGGTACTTATGAAACCGCCGAACACCATGTATAATGGCCGTGGCCTCTTTTTGTATTTGCGCATAACGTTTTTCGGCGGGGTTCAGAGTACGTGATGCAAACGAAATCGGACGTTCTAGACCATCGGCACATATCTGCGAAATTATGGCCCCCAGGCCAGTAGGGGAAGCATCCACCGTAAGAATTAGCATTGCTTGTGGGTCGAAGTGAGTTAATACTTGGTTGGATACTAAAATACTTTTAATTTTATTAAAATCCTGGGAATGTTCGTTTGTCCATTCCCATTTACGGCCTTTCTTCAGTAACTCATACAGTGGACTAAGAATAGACGATGCCGACGGTACAAAATCCTTGTAGTAATTACATAATCCTAAAAAAGATTGGAGTTGACTAACACTGGTCGGTACCGGAGCTTCGACTATAGCCCTTACTTTGTCCTGTGATTTTTTCAACCCGTCCTTATTTATCACGTATCCCAAGTAATTAATTTCTTCTTTAAAGAATTCACACTTGTCCCGTTGCAACACCAGTCCCGCGTCCTGCAACCTAAACAACACCTCATTCAACCTCGAGACTTGCTCGGCCGTGTCTCGGCCCGTGACGAGCACGTCATCGAGCAGGCACAACACGCCGTCGAGTCCTGCCAGGACACACTCCATGGCGCGCTGAAATAATGAGGGGGCCGAAGCCAGGCCAAAAACAAGTCTTCGGAAAGAAAATAATCCGCAAAGAAAAATTGATACATGTTAGCTTTTGCGATTCATCGTCTAGCTCGAGCTGATTATACGCCATCGATAAATCTAGCTTCGTGAACTTTTGACCTCCATGCAACTTAGAAAATAAGTATTTTATTGTAGGAAGCGGATACTGTTCGATCACTAACTGTTTATTTATTGACACCGAGTAATCAGCGCATAACCGAACAGAGCGATTTTTCTTTAAGACCGGAACAATAGGCGAAGCGTACTCGGAATATTCCTCTGGCTTAAGAACTCCCAAATTAACCAATCTGTCTATTTCGTTCCCGACAGCGTCGCGCAGCGCAAACGCAATAGGCCGCGCTTTAAAAAAAACTGGTTTTGCGCCTTCTTTAAGACGCTTAACTTTATATTTATTAAACAACCCTAACTTATCTGAGAATAGCTCCGGGAAACGACTTTCTAGCTCTTTGACAGACACCATTGAGTCATTGCAGTATTTAATAGGCGTTAATTGTAATCCAAACAAAGAAATAAAATCCCTACCGAGTAGAGGAACCCCGCCATCACGAATAACGAACACCGTTAGTGTGTGTGTACGATTCACAAATTCCATGGGTAGCCGCAAACTTCCTACACATGTTAACCGATCCCCTGAGTAGGTCATTAACCTTTTACTGGTAGGTGACAATGGCACATCTTTGAAGTGCATTTTGTATGTAACTTCGGAAATTACCGTAACTGCCGACCCACTATCAATTTCAAATTTTAACTTTAACCCATTAATTTTAATTGTTTCAACCATAGGCTCACCTCGAATAGACCGTATGTGAAATACCTCACCGTCGTCGTCATTGTCGCCCTCGTTATCCGCGCCGGTGTCCATGTAATTAACCTTTGAACATATTTTACGCAGATGACCTTTTTCGTTGCACTTTTTGCACGTATATTTCGCGAAACGACACTGTGAAGCACTATGATTTGTATATCCGCACGCCGAACACTTAACACTACTATTTTTCATGCCCGTATTACCGCTGCGCTTAATCTTGAACACCTGATCGGACGGCGCGGCTGCGAGACCGGTGTGTCCCGCGACGGCCGCGGCAGCGGCGCCTACCCGCGCGCACCGAGTATTCTCAGCGCATTCTATCGCTTTTGATAATGTTAACTGAGATATATCCTGAGCGTAAAGTTTTTCTTTCTCCCTGCCCGGTACCATTCCCATTATAAAACGATCCCGCAACGCTTCTTCAACATTTGCAAAGCTACAATGAGCTGTAAGGCCTCGCAGCCTAGCAGCAAACTGCGGGAAAGATTCGTCGTGTAACTGCGTTGCGGAGTAAAAATTGTGTCGCTCCCCAAAGCCAACACGCTTCGGCGTAAAATGTTCGTCCAGCAAATTGATTATGTCGTCGAACGGCACATATTGAATATCCTTTGCAAGCTCGTACGAACCCTCTGTGAGTGCGCCTAGCAAAATCGCTCGCCTTTTTTCTCCCGTCGCGTCCGTAGACGCGTTTATACTGTTCGCAATGAACCACTGAGACAACCGGCTCTTGTACGTTTTCCACGTTTGCGTGGTATGATCAAAGCTCGGCAAAATCCCAAAAATTGCACTTGCCATTTTGTTTTATTAATTAAAACAACAATGTGGGTAGTCGTCGCCACTGATATGTATGGGTATACGGAGAACACGAGTGAAACAAATGCTAGTCTAAAGCACACTGGTTTATTCCGTATGCGGGTGGTGGGAGCAGCCATGCACACATACACACGTATATACCATGTACCACGTGAGGAATCCGTATAATTTTACCAGCGTATACCTGAGATCCGATACCGACTTTACAGACAACCAATTTTTTGACGCGATAACGTCTTATAAATCGATGAACGCCGGCTGCACGCAAGAAAAAGCATGACTCATTGTCACGGTCCGCCTGAGCCGAGCGTGCAAGCGAGAGCGCGGAACAAGCAATAGAGAGGCACGATCGGCCTAAGCGTTCGGCTCGTGACACATCTGAGACCGTAAACCGACTTCACCGACAACCGATTTTAGTAAACACTAGCCGCCCGCCCCGGTTTCGCACGGGTTTACTCAGAAAGAAAATGAGACCTAAACGTACCTTTACCGCGTGTACTATGTAATGAAATAATTATTCGAAGACCTTACATCTTTTATCTCACTCACTCGTTCACTTCTCACTATGGAAATGTTTAAACCCAAGCGGCTGCTCTGAAGGGACACGCGAACATACACTTCTTTTCTACGAAATACATGTATGAAATACAGTATTTTCTATGAAATACATTTTTTTTGTGTTTCTAATTTAGGAAAACTGACACCACATTACTATCTACTGTGACATAGATACAAGTCAAAGCGCAAAGAAAAATACGTTTGCTCCCGCACGTGATCACACCGGGACTAGAAATCCGGTACCTCTCGATTACGCGTCGAGCGTTTCAACCCCATCACCGGCGAGCACTGGGCCCTCATCGATGGCGGTAAGGTAAGGTGCACGGGTCAAAGCGGATGGATAAATTCGAGGCGATCGGCACGGTGCTCGCCGGTGGAGGGATCGACACGCTCGACGCGTAATCGAGAGGTACCGGGTTCGTGTCCCGGTGTGACCACGTGCGAGAGCAATCGTATTTTAGTTCGCGTTCTGACTTGTACGTATGTACATTTCCTTAATGATGTTTCAGATTGAAGCGCGCATGCGACGCGTGGTCGGTGCGCGAGCGGGGACGCGTGGCGGCGGCGGCGGCGGCGTGCGGCGCGGGCGGCGGCGCGGCCGGCGCGGCGCGCGCGCGCGGGGCGCTGGCGCACCGCGCCGCGCTGCCGCTGCTGGCCGCCTACGCGCACGCGCATGCCGAGAAGATACGACAGAGAGACGCGCTGCACGGTTAATACTATTTACAACTATAATCAAATAGATAAAGCTACGTTTAAATCCAATTTCACCGCGGTGTTAGAATTAACGGAAGGTTACGCCTGTCAAATGGTTGACATGCAATAATCGACCGTTAATAATTAACGAAGCATGATAAAATTAAGCTTTAACATCACTTAATTCCCGAGGGATACTAGGAGCGCATAAGTTTGACGAAGCCGTATAGACCGTGACGACCCAGGGCATGTATACTATTCCAGCTTCTGGCGGCCTGGTACATACCGGCTACACTATCGACAGGTGAGTGCTACGATTACGCTTCGCCGCGTGCTATGAATTACTTTCTGCCTATGTGATGCTGGTATTTTACGCTGCTATGACGAAATGAAAAATCGATCGGCTATAATTATGAAACTCAGCGCTCAAAAGGTTAAAAACGCAATGTACAATGTAGGCCCTAAAGTCCTGTGCATATAATGAATGTTTTGATTTATTGTTTTTTTTTATTGCAGCGACATTCGTGGCTGGAAACAACTCTGACGAACTACATAATAGGTAATAATTAACCTTTAGTCCTAACGAAAAAGTTCGCCTTTGTACATATTTATTTATTTGTAGGAAACTAGCTGTTGCAACTTCGTCCGCGTAGAGATGGGATTTATTTATAGCTTACAAAGTTTCACCCCCTTTTTCGTCCCTAAAAGGAATGAAATTTGACATAAATTATAGCCCATAGGCTATTCTGATATATAAAGTACATGACTGGAAAGTTTCATAAAAAACCGTCGAGTAGTTTTTGAGATTAAGTGGAACGTACATACATACTTTCACGTTTATAATATAGTAAAGATAAGGAGGACTAGTTTCTATTAAGACGATATTTTAACCAATCAATGAACACACTTTATATATTGGTTTATTGTGTTTCAAACAAACAAACAAAAACCGGTCAAGTGCGAATCGGACTCGCGTACCGAGGGTTTCGTACAAAATGTACGCTACAAACGGCCGTATCTATGAAAATCCAGTGATAGCAGAGCCCTAATCCTGAGCAAAATATACGCGGTGTTCGATCATTTTATATTGGTTCCTAACATAGACAGACGGACATAAAATTATACTATTTTTAGTATTTGTTGTTATAGCGGCAACAGAAATACTTGTAAATCTGTGAAAATTTTAACTGTATAGCTATCACGGTTCATGAGATACGGCCTGGTCACAGACAGACAGACGGACGGACGAACAGAGGAGTCTTAGTAATTGGGTCCCGTTTTACCCTTTGGGTACGGAACCCTATAAAAAGAGAGGTTTATATAAGTTTGACGTGGACATCTGTTTGCCTGTCTGTAGCAACATAGCTCTTGAACGAATAGTCCGATTTAGATATAGATTGTGTAAAAGATGACTTTAAAAAATGTGTTCACGTTTAAGAAATTCAGTTCAGCCAAAGCTTATCAGGTATTTTTACTAGTTCACTAATTACTTGTTAATAAAGCCAGTATCTAAGATTTGCATTCCATTAATACTTTTTACTTAGCTTAGTTAAGAATATATATTAAAATGTTAAGGCTAATATTTAAGATAAACAATTATATATTCTCAGACATGCAATAAAATATTGACGTTGTAAGGCCTTGAAGTCTCATGTTAGGCCTGCAAAGCGACCTTCTTTTGTTTCAATTCGCTATTCGAAAAAGAGGTTGTTACATTTTTTTTTTCTAATTTCATTACGTGTTTGAGAAAAGCGCTATACATACCTCGCCGTGAAAAGGGATTGCCAGCCTCGGCTCCCTATCCCTACGTAATTGGCTGGCAATCCCTATTTTCTCGTCATCTGCTGTAATGTATTTTTATTTCAGGTTAGAGCAGGCATCTGAAGCTATCCGTTCAGAGCTCTCAGACTGGATCCCAAAAACCCATTCTGAGATCAAAGCGCTCCTTCTAGAACTAGCAGACCGACAGGTAAGACTCCTTATTATGTTTGACACTTACTTTAGATACTTCTGACCAGGGGCAGATCGTGAATTTGTGGGGCCCTGGGCTAATACTGCTAAGTAAGTAAATGGACCCCACTTAATTGATTGAACTATATATATTGTTTTTTTTAGTTAAATTGTCTTCAATGGGGGCCCTGGGGGCCCTGGGCTGCAGCCCAAATAGCTTTTTCTCAAACATGCAATGAAATGCCGTCATTACGTGCGTTATAACAGGCTTCAAAGTATCACGTTTCGGGCGAAACAACTCGAAAGAACTGTAAAGGAATTTCATACAAAATTGAAGGCCTAGGCCGGGAAGTAATATTTTTTTAATTTTTATTTGATCATGGCGTCTGGCCCTAAGGGTCTACTCGAACACTACACACGCGGAATACGGACGACTTCCATAAAAAAAAAAAAACATTATGGAGGGATTGAAGGGAAAATTTCAAAAACTTTTGTCGTGTAGTTTTTTTAGGGGTGTATTTTTTTATTTCATTGCATATGTTTGAGAAAAGCACTATACATTCCTCTGGCCGTGAAAAGTGCTTGCCGGCTTCGTATCACTATCCGGCCTCCCTACGATCGGACCGGAAAGCCCTTCTTTCCCGGCGTCTGCAGTAATGTACTATTAAGTAGATCTGCCCCTGCTTCTGACCTTACAATAGGGTAGTTTCCTGAGTAAAAAACCATTATTCTATTTAGTCTGTTAGATTATCAAAAAATATTATATAATAAATTTTGTCAATCAAACAAAAAAAGATAAAGATAAAGCGCGTCAAATTTTTAGAGTGGGAGCGCATGACGTCACGCCGCCGAAAAACTGTTGCACGGCGTGACGTCACGGGGAACTTTAAATCCATACTAATCCATACTAATATTATAAATTACGTAATTAATTTTTTGGCGACACGTTTGGCTCAGTGGGTTGTACAACGGCCTACGAAGCTGGCGGTCCCGGGTTCGAATCCCGGCCAGGGCAAGTGTATGTGTGATGAGCACGAATGTTTGTTCCTGGGTCTTGGATGTTTTCTATGTATTTAAGTATTATAATTTATCTATATATTATGTATATCGTCGCCTAGTACCCATAGTACAAGCTTTGCTTAGTTTGGGACTAGGTCGATTTGTGTAAGATTGTCCCTGATATTATTATTATTTTTTATTATAAATGCGAAACTGTGTCTGTCTGTCTGTCTGTTACCTCTTCACGCTTAAACCGCTGTAGCAATTTAGATGAAATTTGGTGTGGAGATAGTTTGAGTCCCGGGGAAGGACATAGGATACTTTTTATCCCGGAAAAATACCCTTATCCGCGATAAACGAATTTAAGGCGGACGAAGTCGCGGGCAGAAGCTAGTAGGGCTATATTATGTTCATCATTTCTTGTTTAATTGACAAAACAAAAATACGTGTCCAATATTTTCTGATAATCTAACTGACGGACTAACAAGCCATCAGCACCCATAGGATAGGGATCGTCCATTAATCATGTGAGGCTCGAAGAAAAAGGTTCGGAAAAAATCACAAAATGTCACAAAGGGGAGAGAGGACAGTGGGGCGTGTGTTTAAATAAATAAACAAATATTAGAGGACAATTTTTACTAAAATCACATGGTAAGCTCAATAAGACTTGTGTTATGATTGTGAGCACTAGACGACGATATATTTAATAAATTATTATTTACTTAACTACTAAAAGGTCTTCTACATTCTTCGTAAGCGGAGTGAAAATAAATCGTAACCCGCTTTTTTCCTTCAGCGTAGTCGAGTAAAAAGTATCCTATAACAATCAGGGAATGACCAGCTACCCGTGTACCAAAAATAGTATAAATCTGTTTAGCCGATTTGGCGTCACACAGTACAAACAAATAAAATTAAAAAAAATACAGTGACCTCCAAATAGTCCGTTTGAATCATTTTTTTGAGAATATCTTCAATGTACAGTCAAGGGCACCAATATGTATACACCACAAAGATTCAAAAATACGTATACTGGTCTTATTATTATGTCAGTGAGGTTTATGTGTACATATTTTGGAAATTTGTGTGAATATTTATCTTTACCCTTGACTGTACAGACATTTAATTTTTAAAACTTCATAATAGTATAGTTATACATAGAAATTATCCAAGACTTAGGGACAAATATTGATGCTCATCACAGAAATATTTGCCCTTGCTGGGATATGGAGCCAGGACCATCAGTTCGCAGGCAATGTTACTCCTGCTGATCTAAACCAGTCGTGGTTAACCCTATGTATAATCTCAATTTATCACCTACTTCTTTCCAGGTTACTCTCCACTCCCAAACCCTCCAAGGCTGGGAGAATGCTTTAAAACTCTCAACAGAGACAAATCTGGAACAACTCTTCAAGACCGTCTCCAAGACGGCTGTCCAGAACCTGAGCCCATCCAAATGTCGTTCGGTCACCCCAAATGAAACCGAAAAGGACTTCGATGACATTGACATAGAGAACCTGAGCAATGACTCCGAAGAACTGAAGCCGGAGAATGTGGTAGTTGAGTCAGCGGAGCAGAGTTCGAAGTCTGATGAAAGGAGTGATCCGCTGCAAGAGTTTTCTGAGGTTAATTTGTCTTCATGATATGATTTCTTATTTTTTCAGGTTGTCAAAGACATGCAATAGGACATTTTTGATGTGGTGGGTCGTGAACCCCCTAGCAGGAGCCAGGAAACTTTTTTAAGGGGGTTAATGTACTACTAGTTTTTTTTCAGTGAACACCTTTTAAGCCTCACAATGTAAACAAAAACTAGCAATTTTCTTGCTGCTGCTGTTTTAGAAATATTATTTAACGTAGCTTTTTTACGGAAAAACGTTGGATTTAGACAAAAAAGGTATCTAATATACTTTGAGGTTAGGATTATTTTTACTAAATAAAACAAGCAAGGATGGATAACCTGTTTTTGGAGGCATATACTTTCTTTTATTCGGTTTTTATTACAATTACCGTTTATATGTATATTGTAATATATTTCAATCGATCTATAGAATATATTTTTTTGCAATGCAAACATATTCTTTAATCTATTTAATCTGGAAACCCCACCGCTGCTTAAAACACGCTGCTGTTCCGAAGACGCAGTGGGAACTTTCTTTTTTTTTTACCAACATTAAATCCCCCCTGCAATCATCTGGGAGAGAGAACGAAAGAGTAGTAAAGTAGGGGAGAGTAAAACGCCGTCTGCGTTTTCGTGAAAGATATGTCACGTTTACAGTGACGCGGCATATTTAAGCATCTCTGTTGGCGCCCCTTAAATGAAACGTGCAATATAACCAGATACCTGTTACTATACATAATAGTATTCTCTATTTATCTATTACATATTATTAAATATTAGTACAGACATATTACTAAACGTTGTACTGAAAATGCCCGATGTAGTATAAGTCGTGGCCAGATCTTAGAATTGGTCACTTCATAATGTGGCCACAATGCATCCTCCTCTCCGTCTCCGCTCCACCGACTAGAGTTCATCCAATAAGGGGGGTTTTAATAAAACCTCACCACTGATCATGTTGGGGGAGGGGGGTACAAGGTGACCTCACGTGTATTTCCGTGAGTGTAGTCCTTTAAGTAAAAAAACATGGCCTTTCACCGAGGTAGGTTCGTTCGTTACTTCGTGTCCCTCAGAACGAAAATAGGAGCCTCGCGAAGCGGGGCTCCGTCAACCTGTCGGCGGGCCGTAGGCTCTTAATGTATCTCGATGTGGCCACGACAAAGGGTGCATTGGGGTAAGATGGGAGTAGGGAGATCATTATTTCAATGCCTTTAATAAGAGCATTTTCATTGAAATAAAACAATTTAACGGATTATATCGCGTATATTATCTCATTTTAGTTCCCGACGTTTCGGAAGCTTTCCAGCTTTCCATGGTCACGGGAGGACTGATTCAATAGAGAAGATAGATTGTCACTACCACCAGCTTGGGATCCTGTAATACATCTCATCAAGGAACAAGCGAGACACAGGACTGCAAAACCTTAATTTCCGAAAGGTGTAAAATATCTTATCTGTTTAAAAGTAGTTTAATAGTCTCTGTTTTTTAAATATTATAATTAGTAATGAGGTAGCCTGGGAGTTTTTCTTTGCAACGTTTCTTTTCTCCTCAGTACGCCTCATTTGTGAAATACTGCTTGGTAAATTATTAGAATAAAATAATTAAGCCCTTCTGGCACATGTGTAACTGTCTTTACAGCTTAGGCCCATCTGGCATGTATGTACACCTTTATTTGTGTTTTTTCAAAAAATGGGTATTTTGCACAAATTGTAACTTTGACAGAGGAAAATACATCTTTTCTCAGTCCTCCCGTGACCATGGAAAGCTGGAAAGCTTCCGAAACGTCGAGAACTAAAATGAGATAATATACGCGATATAATCCGTTAAATTGTTTTATTTCAATGAGTAATAATCGCGGAAACAGAAGAAAATATTAAGAGCATTTTCGTTTAAGTTTTAGTCTTTCCCATACTTCCGTCTTACTATAACGCACCTTATATATATATATATATATATATATATATTATATAACTTGAAATTATTATTTGTACAGGTCTTTTAACACCAACGCAAGGTTGACTGGTAGAGAATGCCCTATGGCATTAAGTCCGCCTTTTGTACGATAAGTTTTTCTTTTGTGCAATAAAAATTAAATAAAAATACTCTGGAACTTACGTGGGCGTTTTAAAAAAAAACTTATTTTTCAGAGCGTTGATTTTGGAGATTTTCTTACACACGATAGTTTGTACTTTCGAACCTAATTCACGAAAGAAGCATCCGATAGTGTCCTTCCTAAATCATCACGTTTTTAACCGACTTCAAAAAAAAGGAGGAGGTTCTCAATGCGACGGAATGTTTTTTTTTTTATGGATGTTCACCGATTACTCAAAGACTATTTGACCGATTTCAAAAAAAATGTTTTAGTTTTATAGAAGGTACTTTCTAGTTGGTCCCATTTAATTTTGGTGAAGATCTGATGATGGAATCCATGAGGAATTGAAGGAACTCCTCAAATATTGTAGACATACATATAGCGATTTTGGTATTATAAGAAACATAATAAGCATTTGCATTCAGAAAGTGTAAATTGGTGAAGTGGAACTGATGCAGAAGACCACAGAATGCCATCGGAACTCCTCAATGATAAATGATTTACGGGTGGCGACAAAATATCTTGATTAATTTAGCTAAGCAACTTCATAGTCACAAATTTAAATGTTCCTGATGAGAATGGTACCATCGAATTGATTTGATGATGGAGCCGGAAGGTAGGCACCAGATCTATGTATGCTAGCCGTGTTTGGGCTTGTTCGAATCGTCACGAGATACACTTTTAAGTAACGATTAACTAAAAAGTGTAAAATAAATAAACTTTTAAACCAAAAAATGAAACCGACTCCAAAAAAAACTAAAAAGTAAAAAATAACGCCATAATTCAGTTTCTTCAAATTACTTACAAGTAACCGTTTGTATACTTAATCTATACAGTATATACAATTAATGTTATTTTTTGGAGTCGGTTTTATTTTTTTGTTTAAAAGTTTTTGTATGAATGATTTTTATTTTCATTTGTATGAACGTGACGGAAATATATTTTTCCATATAAAATGTGAGGATGCTGTATTTTTCTTGAATAGAGTTCAAATTCAAAGCACAAATGATTCTGATTAACTAAAAATCATTGTCATTAATTATTTAGAAAAATTGGTTTTCATTAAAATCGGATTACAGACGATAATTTTACGTGATAACGTCATAAGAAAACATTGATGAAAAATTGCATACTTTTATGAATTCACAAGCCGAACGCTAAGGCCGATCGTGCCCCTCTATCGCTTGTTCCGCGCTCTCGCTTGCACGCTCGGCTCAGGCGGAACGTGACAATGAGTCATGCTTTTTCGTGCGTGCAGCCGGCGTTCATCGATTTATAAGACGTTATCACGTCAAGAAAATTAATACATATACAATAATAAAATAAGTGTATCTTTCAAGTAATTGTCCATTAATACTGTAATGTACTTGGTTTTTGGGGCATTCCATCAGAATGAGAACTTTTGGATACGTCACGGATATAGCTACCTTATCAGAATAAATACTCACTGCCAATGCTGAGGTTAATTTATGAAATATTATACCAAAAATCGGCTCCCTAGCATTGTTTGAAGTATCAGAACAATGATGTCAGTTCCCCGACATTCTAGTGGCATGTTCCCTTCCCATTTCTACAATGTGTGTATATTCTGACCAGTGAAATAAAATTGTGCTATGATAGGTGGGTTTTGTTACAGATATTCGCCACTGAAAATCAGTGACACTGTACAAAATAACAATCGCTTCAAGTATAAATTCTCGTTAAACAACAGAACGCCACTATTTCAATGATTTTTAATTTTGTATAGTGTTTTTTAGTGAGTATTGTTGCGCCATATCGTGATTAAATAAATGTATTTTGGAATACATTGCAACATCGTACATTTAATGAAAAAGCATAATCTGTTTAAATTTAGTGAACAAATATCTCAGTGAATGTAAATAATGCAATAAATGTATATCAGAACTAGCGTAACTATTTATTTAAATTAATTCAGTAAATTTTTTATAGTGAAGTGGTATTTTATTAATTAATCGTCTCATTTGAACAGGGTTCGAGAATCCCGATGCTCCTATACCTAATCTCAGCAAAATCCCATCAAAAAATCAACAATGAGTTTGGCCTAATTAGTTATTTTGGAAATTCCGTGGTATTTATTAATAAAATTATATTGAGACTACCCAATAGAGTTCGGCGTCGCGGTAGACCACGACGGAGATGGGGCGATAACGTAGACACGTTCCGAAGGGATTGGTCCGTTGCTGCCTTAAATAGAGATGAATGGAAGAAAGAGAGGGAGGCCATTGCCGAGCAGTACAGTTCAGGCTGATAATAATAAATAAATAATTGAGACAGCCTCTGGCTTGCCTTAACCGGCCGGTCAGAGTGGAGTCGCAAGAATTGCGGCTCGAGGGTTGATATGGAACATAAGTGGCGAGTTGGCTTCGGTAGAAAGTTCAGTGACATCTCTCCATCCTTAGCCCTCCTCACCGATGTTGCCCTCAGGCCACTATATGTGTCGCTATTTAGCGGTGAGCAAGTCATCATCTACCAGTGCCTATAGTTATGAGACACTTTTTTTTGGTAAATTTTCGGTTGTCTCAAGCAGTAGCCCAGTATTTAGCCTATCATTTTAATCACCAATAACCCCAGAACCAAGAAGAGATAAAACAACTCACTGCCCAAAGAGTTTGGGAATTCTTGGACTCAAAACAAGCAGCAGTGAACTAAAAAGGGCTGCCTCAATAGACGAACTCTGGTCGAAGCGGCATACTGAGGCCCAAAACTACCAATAATAATGATAACTCTACCTATAAGGCAGGAATCCACGTACATACACAAAACGAAAGGTCTACAAAACCGCAGTTAGACCCGTCATGACATATGGTGTGGAATGCTGGCCTCTCAAGAAACAGCAGTCTGACCAACTTCACGTCGTTGAAATGAGTGGGAGTAACTCTTTATGATAAAGTGCCTAACCATTACATTAGAGGCACGCCCTCTTCTTATATGAATATCTGTAATAAAAAAGGATCTGGAAAATATCTATAACATGGACCCAGAATCGATATTTCTGGAGACGACAAGTTAGGAAAGCTGATCCCTAATAAAACTGGGAGACGGCCAGATGAAGATTAGGTGGGAAACCAGTGGTATACGGGTATCTTTTCCCGCATTATAAATGTGAAAAATACAGTGAAGCCAAACACTAATAGTATTCGGCAATCTTGGTGTTTCCATAGACACAGATGTATTGTCAGGTCCAAGTGAGAGGGTCAGCAATAAACAGCCTAGTACCTACTAATACTTAAATTAAACGGATAAACTTAAGGACTTAAGCAACATTTTATCGATGCCGAGGCAAAGTTTGTATACAAAAAAAAATCGT
Source organism: Hedya salicella (assembly GCA_905404275.2). Lineage (NCBI taxonomy): Eukaryota > Metazoa > Arthropoda > Insecta > Lepidoptera > Tortricidae > Hedya > Hedya salicella. Next base: position 47,470,244 of record FR990097.1, on the reverse strand, counting down.
CAAATCTACATGATTCCACTTTTTTAACCGACTTCCAAAAAAAGGAGGAGGTTCTCAATTCGACGGAATGTTTTTTTTTCCTTTTTTGGTGATACTCTAGGCTTCCAGCAACGGGTCGACTTTTGAAAGTCTGATTTGGTGAACTTACGAGTAAATAATAGATATGCCGTTCTCAGTAATATTCCCTAGGTACATAATATTTCCTATAAGAGGATCATTAAATATATGCAGATTACGTAAAAATAGTATAACAGTTGTCCCAAGATCTTATTATTTATATTCAATCATATTATTATGTTAGAGGCACGGACTGGCTGACTGTTTGAGCTGCTAATTAAAACGCTCGCATCACTGCTACAAGACATGGCTGTATGACATTTTCTTTGACTCTTTAGCAATGGCGGATAAAAAAAACAAACCAAGCTGTCAAAGTTGTCGGAAGCAAGCGCTTGGAATAAATATTATTATTTTGCAGAAATCTAGCCATATTTAAACAGTTAGTGTGTGGCATAATAAAGAAAAATAAGTTATAAGTGTATAATGTAATTTAAACGCATTTAGGTACTGTAGTTATTACAAATCCATCGGTAAGTATAATATTTTTATCTGCGTTTTCAAGCTTTGTTTTGACGGTTTTCGCGCGTAAATCTGTTGTTCAATCCTTTATATTGCTGCTTTTAATCGTTTAAGTAATATTTCTCTGTATTTCGATCGATACTTTAATCTTTCTGAATCCTAATTAATGCGTCTTATTCGGTAAATAGTATCGCATCTTTCGATTTTGGTATTGCGGTTTATTGTTACATTTTGGACCTTATTTACATCAATTCGAAAGTCGAAAATGTGGAATTCGAATGTACGAAGCAGTTGCGATCCAGCGTGTTTGGAATACGGACGCCGGACAAGTTATTGCTTTTGCCGCGTTTGCTGTGTTCAATTAAAAAAATAGTTTTTTATGGTTTAAATTTTAACTTTTTATAGTGCTGTTTGTTTTGTTTATGGTATTGTTTTGTCCAAATGAGTAATGAGTTTTAACACTTAACTGATGAATGAAGATTTCTTTATAGTCATACTCTACTATCATAATGGCCAGTTCCACAATAATTTGTAAATCTTAAAGCTGATCTTGAAGTTCTCAAACACCTCACAATATTCTGTAATTTTTCAGTTTCTAACTTACATTTCTTAAACTAAGCTCATTTCAGATACATCCTAGCATAACATAAATGAATTTCCTTAAATTTTGTTGGAGTACCAGATTTTCAGGGCCAATATTAATGGATAAACAGCCATATTAATTGCCATCATTTCTATGTTAATAAAGTAGATCACTTACTGTATCCATATTCTTGATTCAAGTTAACTTGACTTGGCGACTTTGGTTTTGCGAGGGTGCTGCTAGTGCTAACTAGGTTGTGTTTTAAAATTTCAAGCCATGTACGTAAAGTTGCGATAGCTCAGTTGGTCAGAGGACTTCTGCGATAATGAAGAGGTCGCAGGTTAAAATCCTGCTTGCAATTTAGTACATTGCATTGATTTCTTTAAAATTGTAAATTAATAATATTAATTTGATTGTTTCGATTAAGCCAATCCATATCAATAATAGATTTATGTGAGTCACAGTGGCAAGTTGAGTCGGCAAGTTAAGACTCTGATTTGAGTTTTCAGACAACTCAACTTGTCCGTTGCTATTGGTTTATCGATATCTTTAGATTCAAAGGGTGTATCCCCCATTGATTATTGTGGCGTTTAAACCCTTTTAATCTAAAGGTATCGGTATTAAGCATGTTGCCGTTTAAATCTCATGGTAGTTGTTTTGTTTTACAGAATCAGCAGCAGCCATGGGCAAATCTTGCTGCATAAAAGGCTGTGAGGTGGCCAGTCTAGATGTAGAGTATTTCAAGTGAGTATTTTTTTCATTGAAATAAAACACTAAGCTTAGGCCCATCTGGCATGTATATACACCTTTATTTGTGTTTTTTCAAAAAATGGGTAGTTTGCACAAATTGTAACTTTGACAGAGGAAAATACATCTTTTCTCAGTCCACCCGTGACCAAGGAAAGCTGGTAAGCTTCCGAAACGTCGGGAACTAAAATGAGATAATATACGCGATATAATCCGTTAAATTGTTTTATTTCAATGAGTAATAATCGCGGAAACAGAAGTAAATATTGAGTATTTTTTTATTTACATTCAAGTTTTCTCAAGGATGCCGTTTCACACCTGCTAACGATAAGTGCAATAGCTCTGCTCAAAGGCGAAATGTAAAGTATACCTTGCTTAAATTAAATAAATTGCATTTTTTTACTTTTTCACTACATAATAAATTAAATTAAATATTTTTTTGATTCATGGATTTATAAATAGTCTTATTTCAGGATTGTTTTTTTGGCCGAACTATTTTTTTCAAACTGCCTCATTTCCCAACTGACGTCTCTCTGAAAACGAAAAAAAAACCGCTTTTTTTTTACTGTTGCGTAGAACCCAGTAGAGAGAGGGTTAGGTTTGTTTTATAAAAGTTAGGACATTTTTACTGTTTCAGAAAAAAACTAAGGTTGGGAATTGAAATATTTGAGATATTAAACAGTTTAGGAAATAAAATTAACTCATTTAATAGTAAACCCTTATTTCGCTTATTTAATGACTCTAGTATCATTTTACTGCCTTTTTCCTCAAGAGTGGTTTTAGATATTAGCATTTTTTAATATAGAATTTCTGATTCCTATTCAATTAATAAAGTGAACTTTTTCTTTCACCAGGTTCCCTCGCAGCGGCACCCTTCTGGCCGCATGGGTGAAGGCCACGGGCGCGCCGGCCGGCGACGTGTGCTCCGCGCACTTCACCGAGGCCGACTACAAGAGCATGCGCGGGAAACGCCGCCTGATGGGCACCGCCGTGCCTAGCGTGTTTCCGGTGAGTTTGCGGTCTTCGGCCTCGCGCGTGACATGGAGGCCGACTACAAGAGCATGCGCGGGAAACGCCGCCTGATGGGCACCGCCGTGCCTAGCGTGTTTCCGGTGAGTTTGCGGTCTTCGGCCTCGCGCGTGACATGGAGGCCGACTACAAGAGCATGCGCGGGAAACGCCGCATGATGGGCACGGCCGTGCCTAGCGTGTTTCCGGTGAGTTTGCGGTCTTCGGCCTCGCGCGTGTCATGGAGGCCGACTAGAAGAGCATGCGCGGGAAATACGGCATGATGGGTACCGGCCTAACTAGCATGTTTCTGGTGAGTTTGCGGTCTTCGGCCTCGCGCGTGACACGGAGGCCGACTACAAGAGCGTGCGCGGGAAACATCGCCTGATGGGTACCGGCGTGCCTAGCGTGTTTCTGGTGAGTTTGCGGTTTTCGGCCTCGCGCGTGACACGGAGGCCGACTTCAAGTGCAAGCGTGGGAAACACGGCATGATGGGTACCGGCTTGCCTAGCGTGTAGCCGATTACAGGTGTAGGTAGAGTAGAGGCAAGCTCCACCATATGCTCGGCACCTCTCTTAATGAAACAAATTATCAATAATATTGATGAACCTATTTGTCAATATTATTATACTGATACTTTCATATTTTTTCACATTGAGAAAGGCTGGCAACGCACTTGTGACTAGATATGAGCGCCGATGGCCAAATCCGCGGCGGCGGCGTGATAGACAAAATTCCGCGGCGGCGTCGGCGTCACGGCGGCGTGACCTTGAGCTTTCGATTTTTATTAGGGAGCAATTTTTGAAAAAAAAAACCTTTTTTTTGTAACTATAAAGAAAGTTTTATTTATTTCAATAAAGAAACCAAACATTTTCATTTCATTAACACTTAATTAACAAAATAATCACTCTTTCAATAAGAATTATCATAGTTACAATCTAAGTATCGAGCTATATTACAAGTTTGCATCGGAAATGATGATGCTATATTTTTTTTAAAGTCTATCATTGCATCGTTTTCTACCGTGTCAAAAGACATCAGTGATCTAGGGAACTAAAGTGCTAAATTGCGGGACAGCAACCACTTATCATTGTTTTTGCTACTTGATTGCTTAGGCACTGCCACTGGCTTTCGGTGTTCTTGTAGTGAAAATCTCGGTGATGTTTGGTATTTTGAACATCTCCCTCCAAACCATGAGCATCTTTTAAATGTCTCAGAAGATTACTCGTGGCTATGTTTTTGCTATGAGCTTTCACTTGAGCCTTTGAAAATATAACATCCTCGTCTTCGTTTTTCGCATTTCGTAGGTACACTCCACAAAAAATTTGTTCACCCAACCCAGTTCTTCTTTTTCCATTTAGCTCCATCGATAGTTGGCCAAATTCTGTCCAGCAAAAGCTATGTGTGGTTCGTGGGAAAAAATATTGGCGTTATGTAAACTTCTTTTATTTTCGTTTTACAAACATCAATAGCAATCCAACTTGACGCCATTGTTTACGACGCGGGTCATAAGAAATAACACGCGTTCACTCGGCAAAACTCTTGACTCGACTGAAGCCATCGTGCGAGCGAACGAACGCGGATGGGATACGAGTGCGAGCGAGAAAGCAAATCGCAACTTGTTGCGCCGGCGCGCCGACTCGAATTGACGGCGACGGCGGCGCGCCGGCGCGGCGCTCATATCTACTTGTGACTCCTCTGGTGATGCAAGTGTCTATGGGCGACAGTGATCGCGTACCATCAGGCGACCCGTCTGCTCGTTTGCCCCCTATGCCATAAAAAAAAGAATAATAATCTGACGCTACTTTTTTATTTTACAGAAGACACTGTCCAACACAGAAAATGGAGAAATTGCGTCCACAGATAAAGCTTCACTCACAGAAACAATAAACAAAAACGTAAAGAAGAAACCTAAAAATAAAAAAGGTAAACAGAAGAAGAGTATAGAACCACAATTAGGAGACACAGATAACGATAAAGATCCTGTAAACAAAATAAACAAAACTATAAATAATAAAGTAGATGCCATAGATTATAAAGAAGCTACAGAAAAGGTAGATCAAGATAGAGAGAGTTCACAAGATTCTGTAGATACAAGGCAGTCTGAGGGCGAAGGAAATAAAAATGCTGAAAAGTAAGTCATTTACATAACTAATATATTTTATTAGGATATACGTCATAAAACATATTTTGCAGGAAAAATCTCTTAATATTAAATGATAAAGGAGCTGATTTTATTTCTCAATCAATTATTCTATTTTAATATTTCATTTTTATGTTCCCAATTTTTTACTATTCAAGTTTTTTTTAACACATAGTCACAGTAATAGTACTAACAGTTGATTTTTTGGACGATTTATTGAAAATTTTGAAATTTCCCATATATTATTGTGATATAGATACAAATCAAAGCGCAAAGAAAAATACGATTGCTCTCGCACGTGGTCACACCAGGACTCGAACCCGGTACCTCTCGATTACGCGTCGAGCGTGTCAACCTCTCCACCAGCGAGTATTGTGCCAATCGCCTCGAATTTATCCATCCACTTTGACCCATGTACCTATTTTATTTTTTGAAAGGTATTATAACCGTAGCGCCATCTATGAGAACACGTATTACACCTGTTCACATTCCTACTGTCCTTCCTTTACAGAGGTGTCAACTCGAAAGAAGTAAGGAGATGGGCAACAAACAGCCGTATCCATGAAAATGTAGCGTTAGCAGATCCCTACTCCTAAGCAAAATGTACGCGGTGTTCGATCATTTTATATTGGTTACTGACATAGACAGACATACATAAAATTATAATGTTTTTAGTACTTGTTATATACGGCTTATAGCGGCAACAGAAATACATCATCTGTGAAAATTTCAATCGTCTAGCTATCACGGTTCATGATATACAGCCTGGTGACAGACAGACAGACAGACATACAGACGGACAGCAGAGTCTTAGTAATAGGGTCCCGTTTTACCCTTTGGGTATGGACCCTAAAAAGAGGGTTATGACTTTCCTCCCCACAAACGTAGTTCAGGGCCCTTTCTAGTTTATATAAACTTACTTATTTTCAGTGCTCAGATCGAAGTCAAAGATATAGAAGACATGATAACCAACTACCAAATTAAGCAAACTAAGACTCTAGCGGACAGGCTGAACCCAGAACCGCTGGAGGACTTGATTCCGGCCATCGTGGGTCGAGCGAGCGATGCACAGACCCAGACTACGCAGCCGACGCCTGCGCAGACAACGGGGAGTCAAAACAGGTAAGGTCAAACAGTCTTTCTCACCTAAGTACAGTCACCAGTCCTAACGCCCCTAGAAATAGAGTCTTGTGAGATATTTATGCGCGCTTTGTTGTGGCCGATATTAATGATGATGACTGCACTTCAAGAGTACTGTTTTTCGAGTGAACTGAGCCATATAGGGGAATGGGGAATCAATGAAAATTTTCAAAAATCTTGAAACTTGTGCAATTTATATTTCTTCCCGATAGTGTATGTTATGTGAACTCAGAACGTGCAAATAGTTACATTTTTAATTATTTAAACACTCTTCGTCAGGTTGGATGTGACTCAGGTAGCGAGCCACTTGTCCAACAAGCTCGACAACCAGTTGGCGCAGATGCGGGCCACCGCGCCGGTGTTCATCGAGGTCGTCGCCGAGCAGGGTGAGTGCCAAGTTGTGGACACAGGCGGGGGGCTGTGGGGGCATCCTCCACGACGGCTCGCACACGACAGGACGTGGTTCAAAAGGCGTGACCAGGCGTGGTTACTGGCGGGGGGCTATGGGAGGGTAATCGACGGTCTTCATACAATAGTACGAGAGTCATAGTGCCCAGGCGTGGATACAGGAGGGGGGCTGTGGGAGGGTAATCCCCCCGACGGCCCACATACAATAGGACGTGAGTCAGGAGTCATAGTGCCCAGGCGTGGATACAGGGTTGGGGAGGGGGGGGGGGGGGGGCTATGGGAGGGTAATCCCACCGACGGCCCACATACAATAGGACGTGAGTCAGAAGTCATAGTAGTATCAATATAACATTATTTCGTGCGTTCCGTACATCGCGGTACACCTGCAGCTTGTGGACGAGGTACACGCAACGGGCTATTTACGCCATGCGCGTAGAGTATAATGACGCGTTCAGGGTACTGTTGCGGCTGCCTCGACGCTGCAGTGCGGACATGTTCGCGGACGCGCACGTGGACGGGTTCCACGCGACACTGCGCAAGCGTTGCGCCGCGACGCTCCGCAGAGTGCGCGACAGCCGCCACAGTCTCCTGACGGTCGTGGCCGACAGGTGGGACGTGGGCCTGATAAGGCACTGGTCCTCTCTGCATTTAAGTTTAGTTCCTAAGATAGTTATTTAAGTTAACCTTAGTATAAGTGTCTTTTTTACTAATAAAATATGGACAATATTGGTCTGAAATAAATGCATTTTTTTTTTTTTTTTTTTAATATGATTTCTCATCCTCAGACACAACCCGAGCCGAAAGCCCCCAGGACTGCGTCATGTTGTTGGAGAGCGTGCAGTGTGACGTCGACCCGTCCAGCCTCATGCTGCCCGAGCATGGGCCGGAAACTGACAGCGACATGGAGATTGTGGAAGTGGAACCTGAGGTGAAAACCAAGTAAGTACTGCAGCGGTTCCGGGGTGGTGACTCGTGAATCACAAGTATCGAGTTTAGATACAGATTACGGATACAGATACAAATACATTTTATTGATAATACAGATGCATTTTACAGGTCAGTTTTGTGTTTAAATTACATTAAATAAATATATTACATTTTATTTATTTATTTATTTTCGACACGTACAATTATCATTACAGGTTAAACCCAATGCGATAATGTAGCAAAAAACGACACGTTAAAATATCTGTAAAAACATGACACATGAAGATTAATCTTACAACTAAATAAATATCTTACAACTAAATAAATATTTTACAACTAAATAAATATCTTACCTAACTGCAGTAACTAACATTTATTCGTTCCATTACAAAAAAATATAATATTATCATATAATTGAAATAAAACAATTTAACGGATTATATCGCGTATATTATCTCATGTTAGTTCATTTTAGATATAATCCGTTTAATTGTTTTATTTCAATGAGTAATAATAGCGGAAACAGAAGAAAATGTTATCAATAATTACAAATTTTGGTTATTTCTACTTATAAATGGGGTGCTTTCCTGCAGTCAACATAAATGATGTCCCACTTGCAGTTAAATGTTATTTCTCAAAATACGTAGAAAACATTAATGACTCCTTATTTTTAAGCTTTTGGCAATTTTAAAAAGATCAAAAACTAAAAATAAGGAGACAATTTGACCGTATAGAATTATGACGTCATAAACCTTTTTTCCTTTCAAACTTCATAACTACTGACCGTTTTGACAGTTCATAGAAAGGAACTGATTTGATCTGTATGTCAAGTACCATACTATTCATCTAGGCTGTAGCATGCTAGGTCAACCAGTAGTTTTTTTAGCGTTTTGACGAATATTGCATCAGATGGGGAGGGAATATATAACGCCCTCCCAATGGAGATCGTTATATATTTTAACACCAATGACAACCAGATTATGTATTTGTAAGCCCAGTTACAGCTGGGAAGGGGAAAGGATGATGATGTTAGAGAGCGTGCAATCGACCCCTCCAGCACAGTAAATAAATAGAGCAGTATGGAAACTAGGCTTATTTTATTAAATAAATACCCACGCTCCAATAAAGCGTTAGGGTTGTCGCTTTAATTTTTGTAAAATTTAAAAGTTTTTTGTTTATCGCTATAATTTCAGCTAGTATAAGGCCTGTTTTAAAGTAGGTAACTAGCTACACTTAATTAAGAGTATTAGGGTTCGCACCCTCAATATCTGTAAAAAAGCAACAAAATGTTTTATTTGGGTTCTGTAATAATTAAATAATCGAATGAATTAACTAGTTAATAAATGAAATAGGGTATTAAAAAAAAACTTCAACAGTTTAAGATTTTTTATTCGTTGGTAGGTAAGTATTATAATAATAATTGATTTATTTAAAGACAATATAGTGGTCCAATTTTAGGTAATAACTTAGTCTAATGTTAGAATCTTAATAATTAATAGACAAGACTGATTTAGTCCTCTGACCCATTATCCACAACAGAGGATAGTCTAGCTTGTTAGCTATCAGTATATATTACTTACTGAAAAATATTTTCGCCTGCTACGGCACGTTCGGAAAACTCTATTATTAAATTTAATGGTATAAAAAATTCTCATCCGAATGAATAGCTTTCTTAAATAAACTATTGGGAAACATGGACACGGCACTATAAAACTGTGTTTTTCTACTTCTTTGTAATATACGCGATATAATCCGTTAAATTGTTTTATTTCAATGAGTAATAATCGCGGAAACAGAAGAAAATATTACTTCTTTGTAAATTAATAAAGCTACTTTGCAATTTATGTGTTGTCTCTGAAAACAACATCGAACAGTTTCGTCCATTTTTTCGACATATTGAACAAAATCATCCGGTGGTACAACTAGTAAACTTCGGTTAGAATCTTTGCTGTATTCTCTGTATCTCGTGTACCGACTTTCTGAACTAAAGCTGTGGGCGGTTTGATTTGGTATCATATATGATTTAAAAATTTGGCAATCACTGTGGCGTTCGGCACATTTCTATAGAAGATATACGTGTTGCTTCTGGAGCGAGTACAAAAAGTGTTCTTGCGGTTTTTGTACAAAAAAATGTACGGGTACTACCCGTATTTATACCCAACCAAATTTCTTCTTGGCGTCTTGGGTTTTAACTCTCTGGGGGTCAGACGCAATTTTGCGCTTCTCACTTTAGCCTGTGGCATCTTACGTGGAGACTCTGGCTGTAGTGAATTGGTGGCGCAACTTGTGCGTCTATTCGTTCCCTCCCAGATCAAATTTGATTTTCGGCCGCGTGATCGCCATTTGCTAGCGGTGCCAACATCGCGAACAGTGTCTCGTCGAAATTCCCCTCTGGTTCGTGCCTTGCTCCTTTTAAATGGGCTCCTCGCATCAGCACCCGAGTGTGATGTATTTGCTAGGAGATGGGTAGTACTGCGTGATGAATGTTTGAGGTTCTGCGAGGCGATGGATGTGCGTGCCTCCTCAATTTAACTTAATTCTTGTTTAAATGTAATTTTATGTCTTAAGTAACTTATCTGTAACTTCACAGTGCTTTAGTTCTAACTGTTATGCTGTGAAATTAAATTGTAAAAAATAAATAATAAATAAATAATAATAGCCACAAACATAAAAAAGTGAGTTTTTTTCGGGAATATCTAGTTGGTTATAATCTGAGCTTACAACTTCAACGTTGGTACATGGTTCTTCATCGTTTGTAGCGGGGATTTCGGTTTCCTCATTTCTTATTGATTCTTCATTTCGTTGACTTAACGCGCTGGTCTGAATGAGAAGTTTTCCTAAATCGTCTTCACAATTACCTGCTTTTGGAGGTTTTATGATCATACGTCGTTATCGCGGGTACAAAAACGATTTGACAGTACAGAAAGATTATGAAAAACAAGCAATAACAGACGCGAAACTCATTTTGAGGAACATCTATGCCTACTCCTACGAGTTTAAAATGTATCACACATTAGGTATTTCTAATACCCAACCTCCATACTTGACTTGAGTACCAATACAACTTAAATAGATTAACTATGCAGTCGCAATGCAAACTCTTTAATAATTTTTCCTATTTGACATTGTCATTTGTTAGTAAGTACATTATCAATTATCCGTACTGATAACTGTGTGTAATATATTTATTGCCGAGTGCTTTTAAAATGCCGCGAAGGAAAAAAACGTGCGATGAATTTGTGGAGTTGTGGACAAAGGATTATCCTGAATTAGAGGCTCGCGATACAAAATTATATTGCACTAAGTGCAATGTTAGTTTCCCCCAGAGAAAAGCTTCTATGGAACGACGTTTCAACTCGGAAAAGCATACATCCGTCAAAAAAGATTTTAGGATGGAATTGACCAAATTTACGGTAAGCTGTAATATACCATGGTCTCAGTTAGAAAATCCCATATTCAAAAATGTATCAATAACTGCGTCTCTGGAAAGTTCGAAAAAACTTTGGAGGTCCCTTCGGAATGTTTGTTGAGACAGAATTACGTAAACCAAATATACGACGAACAAATGCAAAAAAATTAAAAGGAGTTAGAAAATGCTTTTATTTATGTGAGTGTTGATGAAACAACAGATGCCAGGGGTCGTCAAATTGCTAATGTGATAGTCGGTGCATTGCTTGAAGATGCAGTCGGAACTCCACATGTATTGTCAATCAAAAAATTGGAACAAACTAACAATATAAGTATAACGGATACCGTCAAAAATGCACTGGATAATTTGTGGGGTCCCGACCACAATAAACATGACAAAGTGTTGTTATTATTAACTGATCGTGTAGGGTACATGCAAAAAGCGGGTAGAACATTGAAAACAAATTAACTTAACCTTCTCCATGTTACATGTTTAGCTCATGGTCTTAACAGAGTTGCTGATCAAGTTCGCGTTCTTTTTCCAGAAGTGAATAAATTAATATCAAATGTAAAAAAAGTTTTACGAAAATCGCCAAAAAAATAAAAACATTTAAAGAAATGGTTAATGGAATACCCTTACCGCCAAATCCAACGATTATTCGTTGGGGAACGTGGATTGAGGCTGCGACATACTATAACAAGTATTTTGAGGAAATAAAAGGCGTTGTGGACACATTTCGTATCACAAAGGCAAAAAAAGCATTTCGCAGTGCGAAAATTCGGAATGATTTAAATTTTATAGCGAAATATCTTCAGGTACTTCCAGACGCTATAAACAAATTGCAGTGCCCGAATCTATCTCTCAGTGAAAGTTTAGCCATCGTTCAAAAAACGTACAAGCATATATGGAAATTAAATTAGAGTGCTAATGGAAAAATAATATTTAAAAAGCTGAAACATGTCTTGAAGAAAAATACTGGATTTGACATAATAAAAAAAAATAATGAACTGATACAAGGGAAGGAGATAATACTTGAATCATCATTACGAGTTTGTCACACTACTCTAGATTATTTCCATCGTTTCAAGTATGCACCTACAACAACAGTTGATGTTGATAGATCATTTAGTCAATTAAAATGGATATTTACTGCTAGACGCCGCAAATTGACTGTGGAAAATATAGAAAAAATCTTTGTAATCTATTACGAAAACCAAATAATAGATGTGAAAAATACGCGTTAGTAAAAATTACACACGTTGTTTTCTTATTTTTTAAATAGACTTTCTTCTATGTAGGTAAGCGTTTAATTAGTAGACGATAACAGTTATCTTCACACAAGTACGTATATATTGTTAAAATTGTTAAAAAAAGACGTTAAAAGATAATTAAATTTACTTATTTCCTATGTATAAACTTGTTAACTAAACAGATGAAAACATATGACAACAGTTTAAACCCATACCCCTTTGCGGCTGTATTTTTTATTGATCTTTTCTAGAGAAAACTCTCCACATGTAAAGAGCTTCTTAGATGTTTAGTAGCTGTAGGCAGAATACGTCCGTTTCTACCAAATAGACATTCTGTTTTATCTGCTCTTTATCTGATTGGTAATTGTACCTGCGATAACGACGTATGTTTATGATATTGGAAAAAAATATTTTTTGAAAAGCTGACATAAACTGTCTGCTTGTGGGTTCTGTGGCCATACCGTTTTTAGCTCGTATTTGTCCAAAAAAAAATTCAAGGACATCCTGATTGAGCCTCCTTTAGTAAGTAAAAACGTGCATCCTTCTGACTTCAAATCTTCAAAAAATTGCATAATAGATGTAATACTTACCTGAAAGCCTGAAAGCCATAAACTTAACTTTTGATGTCTTTCCTTTTTTTGAATTGATTAATTTTAGATGTTGAAAAAAGTTTAACATTTCGTTGAAAAAAGTTATTTGCGATTGTTTTCCACAAAACTCTTTTCTGTATTCGTAATTATCCTTTAAATTTGATGAGTTTAATGCGTCAAATAAGTTATTCATAATTTTTACAAATTCTGCAGTGTCCCTCCCGGATTCTTGAATGATATTGAAGTCTACGTAAGTCGGTATGCCAGCGGCAACAGAATTACTTAAAAGTTGTGTAGCATAGCGGACTTTCATTTTTTCAAAATTTGTTGGATGGATGTGGCTGTTCGTCAATTTGTGGGCAAGCTTAAAGCTCTTTTGTTTATCATTTTCGTAAAATTAAACGATGTGCTCATATTTAGCTACACGATCCTGGAAATGAAAGTCGTAAGAAATCAAATTGTTGCGAACCAGCTTTATGAGATGGGATAGAGATATGAGATCAACACAAAAAGAAGGCTGTTCTACGGTAACGGATTTCTTTTTTGCTGCGTTAAATAGATCAGATCTCATGTCGGTGACAAATAGTCTAATGTTAAGTCCTATCTCAAATAGCTTTTTCAAAAGTTTGTCAATCCATTTAGCTATTTCATCGTAGTTCCTACATTCAGAGAGCAATACAAATCCAACGGGTTGCTTCCAGTTGTTAAATATCCCACGAACCATCAGAACCAAAGCATTTTTTGCAGGTTCCGATGACTGTACGCCGTCGATCTCATGAAAGCCAATAATTTTATCTTGCATTAAGTTATAAAACAAATTAGCCTTTAAACTCATGGCGTCAATGACAACTGAGCAGTCCATATCAGACATGGTATCAAATTAAATTTTTAAAATTGACATAAGTCTGTTATTTATTTCAGATGTTACTGGTATTCCGTGTTTATTTAATGTGTTTCGACTTGGCAGACATAAAGCACTTTGTAATACCCGGTAAGCTTGCGGACTGGTGTAATATAAATTCAAGCAAAACATTTTGTAACTCTGGCTATATCTATTTCCGGGAAAATTAAATTTTAAGTGAGTTTGTGCTATTACCAACTCAGCAAGCTGTTTTGTCAGAAATCTGTTACACAATTTGTGGAAAATATCTCTTTTACATTTGTCTGTTTTATTTTCAATTTCGCGTAGCTTAATTTTTTTTTAGCTTCTTTTAGATCGGATTTTAGTTTTTTTTTTCCGAGGTGTGTCCGATGAAAGAGATCTAGAAGTTTGAGTACTGTCACTCGCTAATGGTGTCATATTTCCTTCCGTCTGTGTAGATATTTCAAGCAACGGTTGTCGTTTGTACATGTTTTATTTGGACATCTGGTAGATGAAGAGATGGTAATGAACTAGTCTTAAGGTGCGTCCACATTTGTATCATTTGCCCGTATCAGATCATCGTCGCGTGGCATGATCGCGTGTCACGATCACGCGTTTATACGTTGCGCCGATCGGATCGCTCGAAATCCATTTTGCTGCGCGTATCACACAGTTATATCGGACGAGTACGGCATGATCGGCGCGCCGACAGTAAGCGTCCAAGCAGCGCGATACGCAGTCATGCCACGGCACGGTGATCGGATACGATCAAATGATACAAGTGTGGACGCACCTTTAAGCTTTTTGCAATGCGTTCCCGGTAAAATATCCACAGCATCAAAATGTTCTTCACAAACGGTATAGTTTTGTGGGGGCTTGTCTATCAAATCTTCTCGTGATATAAGGCGAAGCCATTTGGAACGTCTGAAAAAGATAAAAATAATAATAATGTAGGTACTGTCATTTTAATGAGAGCAGGTGCAAGAATTTTAAGTTTCCCTAAAAAATCATCTATTTAATTGTTATCGAGAATACGGATAGCTGAAAAGTTCAAGATGGCGGCTACTCTTTTTTCACTGTTAACGGATTCAAAGTTGTAGACCAACCGGATATTGGTTAGGGTGATTCAAATAATAGAACAGTTTAACTCAAAATAATATTTATTAATATTATTTATTAAGAGAGTCGTGTGTTTACTGACAAGGCGATCTATGGCAACCGGGCAACTAACGTGAAACAAAATCAGCTTCGTAATAATTCCTTATAAAAACTTAAAGCCACTTGAGTAAACTTAAAGCAATCGGTCGAATAACTAAAAAGTTCAAGATGGCGGCTACTTTTTCTCATTCAGTTTACGGATTCGATGTCGGAGACCAACTGGATACCCAGATATCGATTTTGAAAACAATCGGTCAAATATTGAAATAAAACAATTTAACGGATTATATCGCGTATATTATCTCATTTTAGTTCCCGACGTTTCGGAAGCTTTCCAGCTTTCCATGGTCACGGGAGGACCATGACCATGAAGTCCTCCCGTGACCATGGAAAGCTGGAAAGCTTCCGAAACGTCGGGAACTAAAATGAGATAATATACGCGATATAATCCGTTAAATTGTTTTATTTCAATGAGTAATAATCGCGGAAACAGAAGAAAATCGGTCAAATAACTAAAAAGCGGGCAAGTGCGAGTCGGACTCGCCCATGAAGGTTTCCGCTGCAGTTTATACAAAAAAATGCACTACAGATGAAATAATACGACATGAAAAAAGAAAACACTAACAAAAGAGCGTATCTCCCCGGCAATTACGTCCTTTTGCTGAGAAGTACAGTTTTAACGGAACAAAACGGAATGTCCGATCATGTTGAAAACATTTGTAAATTTTTTCATATTTTTTGAACAAACCGTTTAGAAAATAGAGGTGGGGGGGGGGGGGGGGGGCACAATTTTCGCTATTTTCGTAGCGAATATTTCGGAAAATATTCACTAAATCAAAAAAAAATTGTAGAAACCTCAAAGTGGACACTCCATACATGCAAGCTAGAAATATAGCCCTAGAAATATATATATTTTTTATTTAACTATCAAACAAAGTGGCGGTTTACACACGACTCCTTTGCTCCAAATTTCATCAATGTATATCTTATAGTTTTTGAGTAAAATGCTTGTGACATACGGACGGACAGACAGACAGACATGACGAATCTATAAGGGTTCCGTTTTTGCCATTTTGGCTACGGAACCCTAAAAAGTTCAACTCAGTTGGTAGGTAACGTACCTATAGGTATTTGACAAGTTAACCTACAAATGTAGTCCTGTAATATTATAGTATATTATAGATGCAAGATAATGACAATGAAAGTCCGTAAACATTTTTTTCATCAAAAACGCGGTCTACAATATACGGCAACTACTTAACATCTAAACAGCCAAACGTTTTATTTAACAGAAAAAGCATTTTATTTAATAATAATGTATCATTCTTACCTTTCAACATCAGCAGGGAGTTTAAAAAACGAAAGCTCCGGTTTTGAAGAAGCCAAGTTCAAGCAGCCGTACACTGCGCAATACGCTCTTGGCATGTTTAAAATGAAAAGATCGCGGATTGCCTGGGCGCACGTGACGTAAAACACTGCCACTCGTCAATGCGGTACTCGCGACTGACGGCACCGCGAGATCTGCTTAAGGTTCGTCTACACTTGTATCATTTGCTCGTATCCGATCATCGTGCCGTGGCATGACTGCGTATCGCGCTGCTTGGACGCTTACTGTCGGCGCGCCGATTATGCCGTACTCGTCCGATGTAACTGTGTGATACGCGTAGCAAAATGGATTTCGAGCGATCCGATCGGCGCAACTTCCAAACGCGCGTTCGTGACACGCGATCAAGCCACGCGACGATGATCTGATACAGGCAAATGATACAAATGTGGACGTACCTTTAGGGGCCTTGTAGAAGCTCGCGTCTATGTGTGCGTTCGTTTCGATCGTTTTGTTTGTAGTTTCCTTACTGCTTTAGCTTATATTTATTCTGTGCCTCCAGCCTCATGCTGGAAAACCTTCTAGATATAGAAAATTTGGCAAAATTTTGTCTCAATATCATGCCTCCCCAAAATCAAACCTAGTGGAGTTTGATCTTAATATGAACTCCAAAATTTGGGTAGGACCGCTCCTGAGTATCAATTGTAGGAACACATTAAATACCTGTGTGTTTTTTAACCCCTATTTTTCAACTGGGTAGGGCTAGCTACTTGCTTATCACTATCAGTAATTGGTTTCAGTAAGTATCAAGTTTAGAGACAGATTGTGTATCTGTAAGCACGGTTATAGCCAAAGGGGGTTGGGGGATATTAAAAGTACAATAGAAAATATATAATTTTAGCGGTTGCGGATACAGGAATTCCACTGCGGGGGGATGGAGGGGTAGGTAATTTATGTAAGCGTGTGCAAAGGAAAGGAAGAGGGCGTTTAGTACGTTAATTTTACAAGGGAGGGTAGTGATAAGTTCCGTCCATCGCAGTGAAAATTTTATACAGTTAAAAATAATTGTTTCACAGGAAAAATGATCCGATTTCCCTCCTAACCTCGAGCGACGAAGACGATGTGATCATCGAAGAACCACACATCGACACCGTTGAGGTCTCCGATGAGACTGATGAAGACGATAAACCTCTACAAACACTCGTCGGATCAAAATCCAAACCGGCTAAATCAAAGAAAGGGAACTACGAATGGGGTTATGATTTTTACTGTGGCCAGTGCGAATTCAAAACGAATGATGAAGCGGAATTCAAACAACATAACATAGACCTCGGCCATATCAATACGACAACCATTCAAATGTGTCCAACATGCAATTACACAACCGCTAGCAAAGCTCAGTTCTCCAGACACAAGCGGAAACATCGAGACGAGAGAAACTTCAAATGCCATCTATGCAACTATAAAGCTCGACACAATATGAGTTTGATATACCATCTCAAATCTCATGCACCGGTTGAGAAGAGAAGTGAAAAGTTTACGTGTGACAAGTGTGGTTTTAGTTCAAATGTGAAAAGTGAAGCGTTGAGTCATTTGAAGCTGAAAGCTTGTGATGGTAAAAAGTATGCTTGTGATCAGTGTAGTTACAGTACGAAGAGGCGGAATGATCTGCGGAGGCACAGGCTGAGGAAGCATTCGGTTGATGACAGCGATGAGGAGTTTAACATGTAAGATATTTCATAGTTACACAGATATCTAAGACAGTAGTGCAAAAAAAACTGGCAATCTAGTGGCTCTGGGTGTGGTTACATTGGAGTCTTTCATCCCTCATATCTCCGCCATTTTGAAAAAACAAAAACTGTCTCTTCATAAAAAATCCATGTAATTATCGACCCTGCCCACTAAATTTCATCGAATACAATATGTCCGGGAAAACAGTTTTTAATCAACTTGCTCGGTCAACAAAATAACAGCGTCAATTATTTACAAGTTAAATATATTGTGATATAGATACAAAAAAATCAAAATAAAAAAAAATCTAAATCATTTATTTTTAGAAAAAAGGTTTTACAAAAATTGACAAATCCTCCTTTTAAGTTCCTACTTGTTCTTGTTAAGGATTGGCTCTTTCGTACAATGGTTTTCTTATTGAATTAATATATATGTATGTATATACATATCAATGTGTGTCTGTAGGTGTGTGTGATATATGTTTGAGGGTGTATTGTGGGTCAGCACATAATTGCTTCCGTTTCTTCGTAGTTTTTACCTTTCAACCAAGTTGTGATTAGGTTTTTACACTTGCCATATGATTTATTGTATATCTTATTCATTCTGTTAACTTTGTTGTAAATGTGGATTGATGCTACACTAAATTGTTTTCTAGCAAAAGAGGTCCTACCGATTGGTTTCTTTATTACCGAAAACGGGTTAGGTTTTTTTAACATTTTAATATCAGGTTTGGTGATTTTATTAACTTTCAAGATACAATTTAGAATATATAACTGTCTTACCGTCAGTACATCAGCATTTCTGTAAACATCCGTCGTACTGAAACGTATATTCTTACCCAAGAGTACTTTTAGGACTGATCGTTGGGCTCTTTCAAGGACTATTAGCTTGGTTTTATGGGAACCACCCCAGACTGGTAAACAGTACAGAACAATGGTTTGCACTAAAGTTTTATAAATATAAAGTAATAGTTCCTGATCGCTTACATGCCTTAGATATCTAAATAGCCAGATCAGTTTCCGAGTGCGTGTAGCAGTAATCTCAATATGTTGTCTCCATGAGAGTAGTTGATCTATGTGTATACCCAAGTATTTTGTGGAGGCAACATGATTGAGACTAGAACAGGCAAAGGCATCGGTGGGTTTGTCAGAACAAGTGTGAGCAATTATTGAGAATTTAGATTTATCTGGTCTCGCACGTGGTCACACCAGGACTCGAACCCGGTACTTCCTGATTACGTTCGAGGGTTCGAGTCCTGGTGTGACCACGTGCGAGAGAGAGAGTATGAGAGAGCAATCGTATTTTTCTTTGCGCTTTGATTTGTATCTATATCACGATAGATAGTAATGTGGTGTTAATTTTCACGCATTAAAAACACAGAATCCCAATAAACTTGTGGTTCATATAAAGAGAAGTTACATATACGGTGTCAGGAAAATTATAAGGGAAGCCAAAACTTATCAAGTTACTCATATTTAAAGATAATGGTGGTTAAAGCCTTTCCTTGGGCAACCCGGTGGGAATCCACGCCACTGGTAAACATATACTTAAATAATAATATCCTTATATCTTAATCCTAATAATACTAATCTTCATCTATACTATTATAAAATTGAAAAAATGAAATGTTTGTACATTGAAGATATGTTTTTCAAAGAAAAGTGAATCGGGACTATTTGAGAGTCACTGAAACGAAAAGTATTTTTTAGCCACAGCGACACATACAAACATACGAAAAATATATTTAAAAAAGTCGATTTGGGGACCTTCAAATAGTCCATTTCACTTTTTTTTAATATCTTCAATGTACAGACATTTATTATTTTATAATAGTATAGATTTGGATTACAATATTTGGATATTAGGAAATGTCACAAGTGTTTAAAAACTATATCTAAAAAAACAATATGACGTAAAAATTAACTATTCATAGATTCGGAGATATAACGGATACTATCGAAATAAAATGCATAGCCCTGAGTATGTTCCCAATTGGGATGAGTTAATGCTTTACAAAGTATGCTCATTCAAAAACCATTTCGAGGAATAGGGTTAATAAATCGCTTGCTATTATCAGATTACAAAAATATGATTTCAGGGATAAGATATTCGTGTTTCTAATTTTGACTTTTATTTGTCCTTTTCCAAACATTAGTATAGCCGTCAGTCAGTACTGGCGTCACTCGAAATATCTCCTAGGCAATAAAAAAATTAAACACATCCAAATGAAAAATGCTTAAAATTACTCTTATAATAAATAGCCTATTTGAACAAAAAAATAAAACGGGCATTTTTTTGCTTATCCCAATTGTCATGCAAGAATATTTCGATTGGTGTAATTATTACTTCCAATGGGAAATTGTTGTGTTTAATGGAATACTTAAGTGGATTTTGTGTGATTGATGGAATTGAAATAGTATTTGAGTGTAAAAACGCTGATTTATAATTTAGTTTGGAGCTAGTTTGAGACTCTAGAAAGGACATAGGATGGTTTTTGTCCCGGAAAAATGCACGGTTCCTGAAGAATAATTGTTAAATGTTATGCAAAGTTAAAGAGTAAGTGAAGGAATCTAAAATTGAACCACGAGCGGAACGAGTATATACTCGCTCCTAGATATAGATTCCTGAGCGTAAAGAGGCTTTCAAGGCACGAGAAGCCAAATAATTATGCAGCCGTGCTGATCACACAACTTTTCACCTCACTACAGCAAGGAAAATGTGAATTGTAGATCAATTATGAAATTACATTTTTTTTTTTCATTCAAAACTAGCGATAAAACCTACGAACCACACTCATAATAAATAATAACAAAACTGTGAATGGAACTTTTACGAACCAGTGAGGTGTAAATAAAATAGTAGCGTACGCGGACGAAGCCGCTGGGACGCCTAGTTTTAAATAAAAATGCCCCTATAGTGAATGCAACCGCGTTTGAGTAGAACTCGAATTCATTGATAATACTTAAATAATTATTGTGAATTCCTGAAAAGTTGTATTTGTACCCTGAAAAAGTGTTTCTTGAAGTGGCTTTACATCTGGTAAATACGTTGATTGGTTATCCCTGATATAGATGTGTTCTCCATTGTATAATATACATTGCTATTGATAATAATAAAATAAATGGTTACCGGTAGCTTGAGACTTAGGTTTTTTATAATGTGTTTATATTTTGTATTTACTTTTTGTATTTTACTTTTTATATATTCATATTGTAAAATGCCTAACTAATGACTATAACGAAATAAAGACATGGTTGTATCCTCATAAGACCCAGAGTGATTTCTTTGAATTTTGTACCAACTTTTTCGATTCGTCAGCGAAAGAGTAAGAAATTATAACCCTATATTTTCTGGAAAATCAGATAAAAAAATATCCTATAACCATATGCGGTTGACAAGTTACCCGAGTACCAAGAATAGTTGAAATCCGTTTAGCCGTTTTGGCGTGATGACGCCACAAGGACACATACAAAAAATAAAAAATAAATATATTACGATTCAATGACCTTCAAATAGTCCGTATCACTTATATCTTAGAAAATATCTTCAATATATAGACATTTCATTTTTACAACCCCAGTAAGCTCGGTTCTCCATACAAACATAGTTAGTCTCTCATTTTTAAATGACTAACTAGTTTGCTCTGAAACTTTCAACTTAGAATAACTTAAGGTATATGCAGGCCTAAAATTAGTTAATGTAGCTTCAGATACCATAGTAAAAAAATACAGCGAATTTCAGTTTTTCATACAAAAGTTGTTTTTGCTGTATTTCGTTTGTTTTTTAAACTGGAGCCGTATAAACTAATTACAGGCCTAGATATATTTCATGTCGTTGTATATGCAAAGTTTTATTACAATCCAACACGTCGTTTTAAAATGAGAACGAAACTCCGTTTGTATGGGAAGCTGAAATTCGGCCGAGCCCGCCGGGGACTCTTAATATCAGCTGGTCGATCGGAGATTACCTTGCTTTTAAAGTAAATTTGTATCACTAGTAGGAGGGCAATGGACCATAGTATTTTGGGAGTCAAATTAACAGAGCATCAGAAATACCATCTTACGCTCCAAACCCGAATTGCCTACGTAGCCCTGACAGCCGGTAAGCTGAAGTGGGACTGGGCTGGACACGTTTGCTGCATGCCGAGTGAGCTGTGGGCCAGGAATACCACTGACTGGATCCCACCCAATAGAGTTCGGCGTCGCGGTAGATCCCGACGGAATGGCGGGATGACCTAGACCCGTACCGAAGGGTTTGGTCTATTGCTGCCTTAATAGGGACGAATGGAAGAAAGAGAGGGAGGCCTTTGCACAGCGACAGGCTGATAATAGTACCACTAAAAATCCGCAAGAGCGAGGATTCAAATGCAACTTGACAGGTTACTCTTTAAATTTGTAGATGCCAGGAAGTGTCATAAACAGAACTTAGATTTCTTAAAGTGTTAATTAATAGATTGTTTGTTGATGTTACAGTTTGGACTCTGGTTGGTAACGTACAACGCGAAAATGTACAATACTTCAAACTTTTAGCAGGTACACAGAACGTACATATATCCCGCGCACGCGCGAAGAATGTATATTTTTGTGCCAAGTGCACAAAAAAGTAGAATGTGGAATATGTAAAATGTACAACAGTGGGTATGTGTAGTTGGTTAATTGAATTTGTACATTTTGGTTATTGTACGTAGTACGTACATTATCAGCCGGAATTACAGTTATAATAAATGTTTTAAATCAAGATGATCCATATCCATAATTCGTGTTTTTTGGCTCATCTTTAGAACGAAGTAATTCGAAGATTTGTGACGGAATTCCATAAACACAAAAATGACCCATTTTGCAATGATTACGAATATTATGATAATTTTGGTTTTCAGAGATCTGAGTTCTGATCCTAAGTAAGGATTTCCATATTTACATTTTGTTTTTATTATTATTGTAAATATAGATAAGGTTACGTGAAATACTTATTTTTAAGGGATACGTGCGTTGTTTTTTTGTAAATATAGATTTATTGACTCCATTGAAGTATTGTTTAATTTAGAAATCACACTGCGCCTTCGGTACGTGGTCTCCGCTCTTCGTTTCATTCGCCATCAGTTTTACTAGCAATGTCCCTGCCCACTGCACTTATAGCAATTCTTCGTGCTACGTTGGTTACTTTGGGAAATAAAATGAAACGCATCATTTGTTTTTCTTTTATTTCACTTAAATTACAAATAAAATATTACAAAAAGTATTCTTATAATAGTTATAATCTAAACTTATGTTTATAACAACTGGAAACTAACATTTAATTTATAAACTGTACTTTGTAGTCGAAACTACAATTGCTATTTTTTTGTATATTTTTTTCTATCTTGCGAGTAGTTTCTAAAGAAACCATTAGCCCTTTATTTTACAAATTAAATACATGGACTGATAAACACATTACCTTCTTTTGCATCGCACAGTCGGGTAAAATACAACCGAATTGAGGTGGTTAGCTTCCTTTTTGAGAGTCGGTTAAAAATATATACATTTGGAAATAAAGGGTTGTCAGGATATAGTTTCCGTATTTTATAAGGGTTTTCTTTGATCTTCGTACCCTGATATGTATTTTTAGTTGCTTTGCATTTGGAATATAATGTATATATAATTATGATGTATACATGTAATGAAATGATAGAGTGGCTGAGCACAATAGCAAAATAAAAAGTCAAGTTTATTAACTAAGCGCCTCAAAAAAAAAGAAGTGACATCAGAGGGGTTCAAAATTATTAGATCCTTTGTAAGTTCTAAACGCATGTAGCAAAATTCTGTCTTAGTAACTTACGCAGTGTTCATATTGTTCAATGTTTGAAGATATTTCTCATAGAAAATTCTTTTTGTAGGAACGGTTCTACACTCCGTTCTCGTTTTGTATGTAATGTATGAAGTTTGTATGTATGTATGAAGGTTAGCAGACAGCAGGCTTGGTGGGCGCCAGACGGCAGATGACTGCCTTGAGGTTCGTGAAAGCTTCATCCTGGATGGCCTGGTCGAACCTCTGCGAAAAGAAGATTGGTTTTTGATTATTTTGAGGAGACAATAGTTACAGAGTTACTTAGGGAAATCAGAGAGAGAGAGTATCTTGTCCCTAGAATGGTGAAAATAACTTTTCAAACTGGTGTATATGATAGTTGAGTTTCTATTTACCACTTCTTGCATTCGGAAATTTGAGCATATTTTTATGTATTTAATTATGAATTTTTACAGGAAGGTCAATAAAAATAAAAATTGCGTATCAAATTTCTCAATGAACCTTTAATAGACTCAAAACCTATGCCTAATTTATCCTTATGAAAACACGTAACACACTAAGCAAGCCTTTAGAGGACGTTTATGTTTTAAGAAAAGCAGCAAATTGTTGTTTTTTTTTTCTAGATGTGTTGTGTTTTAATTTTAACGATTAGTTGTATATTGAAGAG
Source organism: Hedya salicella (assembly GCA_905404275.2). Taxonomy (NCBI): domain Eukaryota; kingdom Metazoa; phylum Arthropoda; class Insecta; order Lepidoptera; family Tortricidae; genus Hedya; species Hedya salicella. Next base: position 47,445,941 of record FR990097.1, on the reverse strand, counting down.
GTTCTAATGTAAAATTAAATTTTATGAATAATGCATGGAATAATGTGGGTTTTGCAAAAGTACTGCCTTCTTTCTGACTTTCATAAGTGCCTTGTAATTATGCCCAAACTGAAGAATAAAGAACTTTGACTTTGATGTCTCAGGGTAGCGCAATCAGTTTTTTGTCGTCGTATCGTTGACCCCATTTGAGGGATGAAGAGTGAGAGTGAGGGAGGAAGGGTGAATGCTTGAAGCTGATGATTAAGGAAGGTAGGGAGAAGCCGAGTGAGAGAATCCGCGAAGAACGGGAAGAGGACGAGGGAAAAAAGGAGAGTGAAGATGAGTGAGATAGGAAGAGTGAAGGAGCGAGGGATAGACGGAAAGAAAAGGTCAGTGACAGGGCGAGTGAGGGAGAGGGAGCGCTAGTGACAGACGGCGTGAGAAAGAGTGGTAGCCAGATGGCGAGGAAGGGAGAGGACCAGCGAAGGAGAGAGTGAGAGGGCTGTGGAAAGGAGGGAGAAAAAGAGTAAGTAGGAAAGTGACAGATCGTCTGCCTGGTTACATGTCTTTGTTTTACCTCGTTGATGACAAAGGAATTCACGAATACAGTGAACGCGAGTGAGGGAGCGAGCAGAGGAAAATTGAGAGATAGAGGGCCAGGGTGAGTGAAGGAGACAGATTTTCTAGTTGGATCTCTGTCTTACCTCGTTGACGACGATGGTGGGCACGAACGCCAGCGGGCGCTGAACAGCATCAGACTTGTCTCCGTAGGTGGCCAGGATGCTGTCTCCCTGGTCGCTGCTCGCGCATCTCTTCAGCTTGGTAGACTCTGCCTGCTTCCCCACCTTCTCCAAGCACTGTAATGAAAAGAGTTAATGAATGTCTGGACTTTAAAACTTTCGAAGACTTGTAAAGCAATTATTCTTAGACTTGGAGAATTTGAAAAAAAATTGCCTTTTCGATGAGAGATAGTGTCATTCTTGTGTAGTAAAAAGTAGCTACGACTTATAGCTCGATTTCAATAAGTAGGACTATCTAGGACACAACGATACATACATACATACAAAAACTAAAAATAAAAATTATTTTGATTTGAATCAGAACAGGGAACTCCATATAGTCTGCTACAATCATTATTTAGAAAATATCTTCAATGTACAGACATTTCATTTTCAAAACTTTATAATAGACTTCGTCCGCCTTAGATTCGTTTATCGCGGATAAAAGGTATTTTCTGGGATAAATGGTAGCTTATGTCTTTCCCTAAAACTCAATATTTTACTAATTTAAATGTGAAGTATATTACCAAGATTTCAAGTTCCTAGCGTAAAAAATATTTACTGTCCATACAAATTTTCATCCCCTTTTTCGTCCCTAAAAGGGATGAAATTTGACATATATTATAGCCTATGTCCTATTCTGATATATAAGGTACATAACTGGAAAGTTTCATAAAAATTCGTCCAGTAGTTTTTGAGATTAAGTGGAACGTACATACATACTTTCACGTTTATAATATACTTAGTAAGGATAGATATACGCAAGTGAACACAACTAAAGAAGACGCCGTTTTGCGGAATAACAAAGGAACTGGATCAATCAACTTGTTTCTGTAAATCGTTGCCATAGTTACGTGTTACGTCACCCGAGTCACTCTTTAAAACTGCGATTTTAAACGATATAAATGCAACTAAAATATTTTCTTCAAACCAATATAGGTCCATATTTCAAGGGCCCATGTCGTCAGTTTGTTAATGGCCTAGATTATTAGCATTTAACAAGCTTTTATGTAACTTGCAATGTAACTATGTTTGTTCGGGTGGAATCTTGCAAGTTAAATTTGACCTACCTCCCGGTTTCCAATTGAGCTAAAATTTTGCATACATATGTCAATTCGGTGACGATTCAATAAGTATGATACCATCGAGCTGATCTGATGATGGCGCGGGAAGGTGGTCATAGGAACTATGTAAGAAAACATGCAATCCTACCGGGTTTGGGCTCTTTAGAATCGTCTCGGTGAGTAATTGATGGATGTTTAAGGAAAAGTACATTCAGCGCTAAAAGCTTGTCACAAAAATGATTTTTTTAACAGAAACTTATTTATAAGCAACTCGGTCACTATAAGGGTAGTTTCCTGGGTCAAAAAATATTATTTATTATAATTAGTCCGTCATTTTGATTATCAAAAAATATTGGCACCTATTTTTTCTTTTTTCAATCTAAAAAAAAAAGACAAAGATAAAGCGCGTCAAACTTTGGGAGTGGGGGCTCATGACGTCACGCCGTGCGAAAAACGGTCTCACGACGTGACGTCACGGCGAACTTTAACTGGCTATATCTTCATAATTTTTTGTTTGATTGACAAAGGAAAAATACGTGTCCAATATTTTCTGATAATCTTATTGACGAACTTATTATATTTTTTTAGGACACAAGCCTATGTCTCTTGATTTACGGCACAGTATAACAACAAATAGTTGATCCACCCAACTATTATCCAGGAAGAGCCCTGTTTCAGGGTATACTTACCGTGTCCAGGGACTTGTCTGGGCTGGCCTGGCCCATGAGACAGATGACCATCTCCATCTTCTCAGTGTCCTGCAGGCTTCGGTCCTTTAGAATGCACGCTTGGACCTGAAACGTTTACGTAAGTATGTTATTTGTAACATTAAATATTTTTCACTCTTTAGGCACCGGTCCCACCAAGAGCGAGGAAGCGAGCTATCGGTATCTGTTCAAACCGCCGGCGAGAACTCTCTCATATATGTGTCTCTTTTATTGACACGGAGTATATTGTACGTTACTTGAGCGAGTGGGGCTAGAAAATAGTCGATAGTTGCTCGCTTTCTCGCCGGCGGTGGGACTAGTGCTCCATGCAGTTTAGCTCAGTGGTAATACCTTTGCATGTGAAACTTGCGGTCCTAGGTTCAAACCCCGGGAAGGGCAAACATTTGCGTAATGAACAGAATTTTTTTTTTCTTAAGTTTGGATGTTTTCTATGTATAATAAGTATATGTCCATTTAATATATCATCGTCTATATAGTTGAATCATCGAGAGCGTGGAATTGCATATGTAGTAGTATTGTTTGTTTACAGGCATTCTATATTTGAATTTTCTATTTTCTTGTACTATCAGCATACAAAGAGGTTGTTATATATATATATATCGAAGAACTAAAAACAAAAATAATGTCAGTGTGAAATTGTCAATATTATTTACGTTGTGCGTATATTTTTACATCTGATTTGATTGTATTCTCAATTAATTATTGTGTCCGCCCGTACGACTACGAATAATTTCTATATTTTAAAAAAATATAACTGTAAGTAATTTTGGTCCTATTGAGAGTCAAAGTAAGCAAATAATTTTCAACTGTTATAAATATTTTGAAAATGAACTGACGAAAAATTTAAACTTGCCTTACACCGCTGCCCAGTTAGTTGAAAAAGCTACAGGTGTTTGTCTCTCTACCGTTTATAACATTGTGACTGAGAGCAACAGCGAGAAATTCGCAACAACAAAGAAATTCACCTCCCCGAAGAATAAAAAGTTGCGTCCTTGTCCGTCATCAGCAGTAGACGATTTTGATCAGGAAGTCATCCGGAGAACTATATACAATTTTCATCTGTCCCATAAGCAATTTCCAACCTTAAAGGGACTCCACTCTGTGTTAAAATCCGATATAGATTACAAATTTGGCATTTCCACCTTACGAAAACAAATACAAAAATTAGGATTTAAATGGAAAAAGACCGAGGACAACCGAAAAATATTAATGGAAAAACACAACATACGACTGCTAAGAATAAATGACCTTATCAAAATTGCGGAATATCGATCTCAAGATAGACCACTAGTTTATACTGATGAAACCTACATCCACACTTCACATGTGTCCGGAGAAGCTTGGACCGATGGAACAGAATTTGGTGTAAAAAAACAAATCAGTACAGGCCAGCGGTTAATAATAGTGCACGCAGGAGGAAAAGATGGTTTTATTCCCAACGCTTTGTTAATGTTTAAGGCAAATCAAAAAACGGGAGATTACCATGACCAGATGAACTTTGTCAACTACGAAAAATGGTTAAAAGAAACATTAATACCGAACCTCAAACCGAATAGCGTACTTATCGTGGATAATGCGTCCTATCACAACAAACTTTTGAATCGTGCTCCAACGTCAAATTCTAATAAACAAGAAATGATGGATTCGTTGACAGAACACAACATTTTGTATAACCGGTTGATGTACAAAACCAGTTTGTATGAATTAATTAAACAAAATAAAGAGCGGTTTCGCGAGTACCACATAGATGCAATTTTAAAAGAACATGGCCACTCCGTATTACGATTGCCACCGTATCACCCGACATTCAATCCGATCGAAAATATTTGGCCCATGGTAAAAGGATATGTAGCAAAAAGAAACGTTTCATTAAACATGCAAGGCATTATGAGTTTAGCAACTGAACGAATGAATACCATCACTGCTGAGGACTGGGAAAATATTTGTCACCACGTCGAAAGTGAAGAAAATAAATATCGATGTCAGGAAGGAGAAATGGATCAAATAACAGACAATTTTATTATCAATACTTGTGACAGCTCAGATGAAGAACATGATAGCGAATAAAAGAAAAAAACAGAGGACTACTACTTATTCCACTTCTTGGGTATGTCATTTTATTAAGTTAAGAGAAAATTATTCTCCTTTTGTTGCAAACGGTACAACCACTACAAATGCAATTCCATCTTCTCGATAATTCAACTATATTCATAACACAACCCTTAATGAACTTACCACGGGACTAGATCGATTTGTATAAAATTGTGTACTATTTTTTTTCCTTCGTGTGATAGTCTGTATTATACTGGAACTAGGTCTATGGCTATGGGTCTATAATACCCAATCTATCTTAGATTGATATTTTTGCAAAAAAATTACCTTATTTCGATGAAGGTTTAATACAGTTCTGGTTGGTACGGGCAGTGAACCGGTTAAAAAAATAAAGTTACCTTGTTGCCGTAGCACTCATCGGGGCCGTGGTGGCAGTTGAATTGCCATTTGCCGTTCACCTTATCGTGCTGGAACAATAATATACAATTTAAGCAGAAAAAAATATATATTCAAATGACTTTAAAAGAGTTCGAGAACTACAAATCTAAACTTATACAAGCGAAGTAAACACTATCATAGTTACAAGTCTGAATGTCGTTGAAAAGTTTAAGCTGCAATTCCAAGACCAAATGCTTTCACCTTATATTCAAAAAATCCTTTGCTTGACTTTAAATGCTGTCTTCACTTTTCTCTTGTTGAAGCTCATTATGTGTTCCCAGTTTTTTTAATGCTGCTAAGAGCTCGCACATCAACTCTCTCCAGTAATGAATAACCATTGTTTTTGGTTGCGTTTACAAGACCAAATGCCAACACCTTCAATTGAAAAAGCCCTCCGTTCGGAACTGCAAATGTTGTTTTCTCTCTATCAAGCTAGATGGTGGAAATTACTTACAGTGCTCTTGCCATAGGGCACCAGCTTGACCTTGACGGCTCCTCGGAAGTCGCGCCACACTGGCGCCAGCTGCTCCATGATGAAGCGCTTGCTGTCAGGACATAAGCTCTCGTAGTACAGGGCTATTTTGACCTAAAACAGATATTATGATCGTTGAGTACCATGTTTTAGCAAATATATTACTGAGGATCTACCTATTGTTGTATTTTTTGCTTTTTCAAATTAAGAGCAAAGTACTCAGCGGTTCTAGTTATAATATATCTCCAATATTTTTTTTAATAACCTACATGATGGATTAATAATTAAAATTCAGCTTTTACCCCTATTCGAAATACTACAAAACTCTACAGACTTTGACAAACATACACCACACACACACACATGTTTGCATACATGAGGTGATTGACCCGCTCGAATAATGACCCAATGATAAACAGATATTTTTTTCAGAAAGACCCGATTGATATAAAATTACTTTGAAATCATCAAGGTACACGATTTAAGTACAATATATACAACTTGTAACACTAAACATACAGACATTATATTAAATGGAACCTAAAAAAATTGGGCGACCTGACCATTTAATTGACAAAGGAGCTGTTGACTCGAAATTTCATTTATGACATGGCAGCTTCCTTACGGTTTATAAGGGCATTTGAAATTTAAAATTGCATGTCAGTTGCATTGAGGTCGTCGGTTAATCTGGAATGCAGAATGGACACATCCAATTGTCCTTAATAGAGGACAATGGCGCACCGAGAGATGACCCATATAATGTCAGGTCATACCTGACATTGATCACTGTAGGTGCTTTACACATAACATTAGAGCAATAGGCATTGATGAGGGGGTATGAACCGAAATTCTTATTATTCGCCAGTTAGATAATAAAAATATATTGGACGCGTACGAGGGTTGCTACTTATATATCCGGAAACAAAAAAACAAACAAACGTACACGGCTGAAAATAGTTTTATTGTTTTTCAAAGTATTCCCCTTGATGATCTATGCACTTTTGCATTCGCGTGAACCAATTTTTAAAGCACTTCTGCCACTCCGCCTGAGGTACCTCCATAACGTGTTGTTTGAATGCGTCGACAGCATCTTCAGCGGTCGAAAATCGTTGACCGCGTAATTTATTCTTTATATTTGGAAATAAATAAAAATCGTTGGGTGCCAAGTCAGGGCTGTACGGCGGATGACCCGTTAATTCCACATTTTGACCCTCCAAAAATAGAGTTGTTTCGCGTGACGTATGACAGCTGGCATTGTCATGATGAAGAATGATTCTTCGTCGCTGGTTAGTTTTACGAATTTGTTCAAATACTTCCGGTAAGCAAATGGTCGTGTACCACTCTGAATTAACCGTTCTACGGTTTTCTAGTGGCACTGTAGCTACATGGCCATTAATACCGAAGAAGCAGGCCACCATTTGTTTCAATGTACTTTTTGCACGAGTAACTTTCGTAGGGTTCGGCTCATTTTGAAACACCCATACTGTTGATTGTTGCTTCGTTTCGGGATCGTATGCATAGATCCAGGATTCGTCACCTGTATAGATGTTATAAACGGCTTTTGAGTCACCACGGTTATATTTTTTTAACATTTTATTGCACCATTCGACGCGAGCATGTTTTTGCTCATTTGTTAAGTTGTGGGGTATCCAACGCGAACAAATTTTTTTTACAGCCAAATAATTATGTAATATGCTATTAATGCTGGTCATAGAAATACCCAGAGTCGCCTCTATCTCGCGGTACGTAACATGTCGGTCGTCCATTATAAGTTTTCGCACAGCCTCGATATTTTGTTGTACAACGACCGATTTCGGGCGACCTGCCTTAACTTCGTCCGTAAGCATACTACGTCCACGATTGAACTCACTAAACCAGTGATACACAGTAGTTTTAGATGGGGCTTCATCACCAAAAGTTGAAGTTAGTTGATCTATGCACTGTTGTTGCGTTAAACCACGCCGAAAATCATAATAAATCATAGCACGAATATTTTCACGAGTGAGTTCCATTCTTGCTGCGAGATGACATTTAAAACCCGTCAAAAACAAAACACGAGCGTTAATAAGGAAGAAAAAATATACCTTATATACTTAAAAAAGTTCAAATTTTACCATGGCGGTCAAATATGCTATTTAAGAAGATTGTAATCCCGGTTTCCGGATATATAAATAGCAGCCCTCGTATATTTTGCTTTTTCAAAATAATAAAAAAATACTCAAATAAATCGCATTAAAGTTTGAGGTGGGGCTCGTGACGTAACTCCTAGGTAGATTATGTACTTAGGAGTGACGTCACGCGACATTTTGACTCAATGTATCGCTTTTATTTTTGAGTACGAAAAATACGTATCCAATATTTTTTAATAATCTAAATGTCGGACTATTTATTAAAATTTTGTCATATTTCAAATTTTGAGGTTATTACAAAAACAATCGTCACGTTTGTCTCAGTTGGTTGCACAACAGCCTACGAAGCTGGTGGTCCCGGGTTCTAATCCCGGCCAGGGCATGTGCTTGAATGATGAGCACGAATGTTTGTTCCTGGATCTTGGATGTTTCCTATTTATTTAAATATTATAATTTATCTATATTATGTACTAGAGGGGGTACGGGGGGAGGGAGAAAAAGTCATTACCCCTCTTTTTTTCTTCAGTGTAGTCGGGTAAAAAGTATGCTATAACCATTTGTGGATACCCCACTACCCGTGTACTTTATACAGATTTTGGGAGGCTTCCGTGGGGATATGAGTCCAATACGACACGTAGAGGCCCTTGGAGTTTGCTGTGACTGTTTTCGTGCTGCCCCGTTTCTGAGCATAACAAAGAGGGGATACATGTATGTACAGGTCCCAGTAGACATTGGAAAGAGAATTCGGCTATTGCAATAGGAATGCGTCTCACGCCATAACCACCAAATCGATCTCGTTATCTCTGGCAAGTGGTGGCTTGGCTCGATCTGATCTCGTTACTCACTTGATTAATAGCCTTTATCAACAATACCGGAAGCAACATGAACGTGAGGGCTCAGGGGTAGGAGTGTTTAGGGGTGTGTGTTTCTCACATTAAATTAATTATTTGAGCTTGTTATGACCCTATTATCAACTAGATGGCTTCGTTCATGGAGGAGAAAATTCATAACCCCTCTTTTTGTCTCCAGCATACTCGGGTAGAAAGTATCCTATAACCATCTAGAGATACCCAGCTACCCGTGTACTAAAAATAGTTGAAATCTGTTTAGCCGATTTGGCGTGATGAAGCCACAACGATACATACCTTCAAACGTACAAAAAATATAAATAGATATGTTTCACTTCAGTGACCTCCAAATAGTCCGTTACAATAGTTTTTTTGTAAATATCTTCAATGTACAGACATTTCATGTCTACAACTTTATAATATGGAGTATAAATATTATCATATCATCTTTCCTTTGCGAGATATCAAGCAATAAATATATATTCGCCGAATAAGATCATTATATTTTCTTCTGTTTCCGCGATTATTACTCATTGAAATAAAACAATTTAACGGATTATATCGCGTAACTAAAATGAGATAATATACGCGATATAATCCGTTAAATTGTTTTATTTCAAAGATCATTATAGTTAACTGCGTGGATGTGATCAAAAATAGTCGGTTTTACTTGAGATTAGCCCGCTTGTTTTCATGTTAATGCATGTTGAAAGTAGCTGTATTGTCCAAATGGATACAAAAGTGAAAGAGTACAATGATTCCTGCTCAAATGATACGAACGTGCTAAAACTCTCAAGAGTGTGAGAGAAAGTAGAAAACTAGCCACTGCACGCGAATTTGCATAACGTACTGTATGTATTGTACATATTGAACGGTCAATTTTAAAAGTAAATGGTCATTGTTTACATTTTTTTTAGTTTTTACATTGTACAAGTCACGTCGAAACTGCAAATGGAATGGAAATCGGCCCTGTCACAAGACGTCTTTCCTGATAATTTGTAAAAAAGAAGTTGTAAAAACAAAATGTCTGAACAATTTAGAAAGTACTTATATATTGGGACGGACTATTTAGGGGTACACTACATAAATACGAAAAAATTAATTCCGATACCTATTCAGAGTCACGAATTTTATAATACTGATTCTTATAATTCCGAATGAGTCAAAATTCCGAATATGACAATTCCGATGTATCATAAATCCGAAATTTAAAAATGTTTAACGTTTAAATTTCCGATTTTCAAAATTCCGAATTTCAATACACCAAACAAGTCCGACTGAATAATTGTCCGAAATATCACAAGTACGAATTCCGAATACTAAAATGCCGAATTTCAAAATTCCGAATATCATTACACCGACGAATAATAAATCCTACTAAACAAAAGTCCGAAACATCAGAATAACCGCCTACAGATTTCGGTTTTTGGCCCATGTTCCATTTTGTCAATTATATACATGCGAGCCAGCAGCTATACATGGTTACAATACAAACCTACTGTAACCTAACCTACAGCTTTTGGTTTTTAATACGATTGTTAAAATTCACGAACTATGTATTACCAAATGTCAAAATTCCGATTATTAAAAATCACGAACTTTATATTTCCGAATGTCAAAATTCCGAATTAGCAATGTCATTTCGGATTTTTATTTTCGGGGTAAAAAACATCGGGCTTTTGATTCCTCGGGGTTATAAAAATCGGAATATAAAAAATTCGGATTTTTGATATTCGCTATACTAAATTTCGTGCTTTTCAATAATCGATATTTTATAATTTGATATTATTTGGGTGTTCCCCTATTTAGTGGTCACTGAATCGAGAAATTTTATTTTTTTATTTTTTTTTATGTTTTCATGTGAACTATTGCTCGTGCACGGGTAGCTGGGTATACATATGGTTATAGAATACTTTTATACGACTACACTGAAGAAAAAAAAGATTGATAGAAGACGATTGAAAGATGTGATGACTTTTCAAGTTTTTTTTTTCGTAGGTATAGGGAGCTGGAGAGCCGCGACTTGAGCCGGGTGCTGGGTAATATTTTTCGGTCTCGGCGCTAGCTAGCACTCCGAGATATTGCTGCACAGAAGATGCGGGTAAATAAATAAATATCAGGGACAATCTTACACAAATCTATCTAGTTCCAAAATAAGGAAAGCTTGTATTATGGGTACTAGGCGAAGATATACCTACATAATACTTGAATAAATTATAATACGTACTTAAATACATAGAAAATCATCCAAAGCTGTTGTTGGGGACCCAAGGAGCTACATCGAGTACCTTCGCCTTAAGGTGCGTCCACATTTGTATCATTTGTCCGATCAGATCTTCGTCCCGTGGCATGATCGCGTGTCACGATCACGCGTTTGGACGTTGCGCCGATCCGATCGCTCGAGATCCATGTTGCTACGCGTATCACACACTTAGATCGGATAAGCAAGGCAACATCGCTGCGCCGACAGTGAGCGTCCAAGCAGCGCGATACGCAGTCATGTCACTCCACGGTGATCGGATACGAGCAAATGATACAAGTGTGGACGCACCTTAAAGGACACATGGGGTCCGTGCAGGGCCTCATGAGACCCCGAAAGACTCTTAGACTAGATCTTTACAGTCCAATAAGCTCGCCGGCGGGGTCGCTCAGCCCCTAGTTTCGCAATCTTCCGCACTCCCCTCTCTTCTCTGTCTACCACGTCCATTCTCGGATTGAACCGGTTCCAGTCAAGGGCGTATTTTGAAATTTGGCGCCCTGGGCAACTAAGTTTCGCCGTCCCAGAAGTTAAGTAAAAAATCGGCTAAGTGCGCGACGAGACTTGCTACGCGGCCCCTGGCGGTTTGCCGCCCCGGGACATAAGGGTATATACGCCCCTGGTTCCCGTTCAAGCCTTGCCGCAGTCCTTGTGCCTTGCGCACAGCGTCTCACCCCAACTCTAAGTGGCCGTGGTTGGCATTCCTTTTTGTGGGTTTGCGCTCCCCGACTGAACTTTTGACGACCGGTATGGGTCAGTGGGAGTAACGTTGCCTGCGAAGCTGAGGTCCTGGGTTCAAATCCCGGTAAGGGCAAATATTTGTGTGATGAGCATAAATATTTGTTCCTGAGTCTTGGATGTGTTCTATGTATATAAGTAATATATCTATTAAATATATCGTCGTCTAGTACCCCACAAGCCTTATTGAGCTTACCATGGGACTAGAGCGATTTGTGTAAAATTGTCCCGTAATATTTATTTATTTATTATTTATTAATCCGATTACTGGTACGGAAGCCTAGCCAGAGCTATCCGGTTCAAAGTCAGGTTCTAAAAAAAAAGTCCAATATGGTGATAAGGTATCTAGATAGATTTTACCCATCGAGCAAAGCTTGGTCGCCCAGGTTCTATAATGCAATAGCGGAAGTGAGGCCTAAAGAATTGCTGAGGATAGGAAGGTGTGGCACGAGCTTATGAAGGCTCTCTGCTGGTGTATCAAAAACATGGTATCTCTAATTTTATCGGCAACATGTCTTAGAATGCTTTATTTCATAAAATTCTCATTTCATCGACAACGTTTTCCCCTGAAACCACACAATTTTCATAATTTTTGGAAAGGTTATATTAAATTTGTTTTATAACACTCGCAAATTATTAACGGTTTCAGAGAAGAATGCTTTCGATGAAATGATATGTCGACGATATGAAGTATTCGATGAAACGTTTTTCGACAAAACAAGGTACCCAGCGTGGCGTCAGGAAAATTACAAGGGGAGGCGAAGCGTTTTCAATTACTCATATTTAAGTAAAAAGGTTACAAGCCTTTCCTTAGGCAACCCGGTGGGCATATGTCAGATTGCATACTAAAATTATCATTTTATTTTATTTTGACTGTACCACCCAAAAATACTTACTTTATTGTCATCAGATTTTTTGTTCTTTGCTAGAGCGCCGCACACCAGCAGCGCGGCGGAAAGAAACAGCAGAGTCTTCATTTTGTTCTGTAACAAGATAGAATACTTAGTTTAATATCTATGCAGTTATAATCACGACCAATTGACGATCGATTTAGCTCAGTGGGATTAACTTTGCCTGCGAAGGTCCTGGGTTCAAATCCCGTTAGGGGCTAATAGTTGTGTGATGAATATAAATATTTGTCCCTCAGTCTTGGATGTTTTCTATGTATATAAGTAATATATATATTAAATATATCGTCGTCTAGTACCCATAACACAAGCCTTCTTGAGCTTACCATTGGACTAGTTCGATTTGTGTTGTGTATAATAAAATTGTCCTCTAATATTTATTTATTAATCAGGGGTCGGACTTTTTATCGCACAGTAAGACGAAAGAAAACTATGGAGTGGTTATTAACATTGAAATTCAACTCAGAATTATAATCTTACTTATTCATTTAATTTCAAAAATGTTTATATACCACGAACAAAAGTAACAGCTATGTCGCCAGCGTGTTTATTACCTTTTTGGGCTAAATAATAAAAAAATAAAAATGATGAATATGAACCTTTCAATATATAAGTACCTAGGTGACGTCACTGATCTAGTAAGCAGCGTTTTTTAGGAAAGTCCAAAAATGTGATTTTGACATTATTGTATCTCGGGGAGTTTTTATGAGATTGAAGTAGTTTATTCACCAATATTTTTATTATTAAGAGGTAGTTCTATAATATACCACAAAAAAGTTGTTAAATAGCCTATTGAGCTGTCAATACATGACAATTAAGTAGTGTATGATCTTAACTTTGTGCGCCTACCATGAGTTCGGCACGAGCGAGCATCGAGCATTAGCACGTGCGAGAAAGGTGCATTGACTCTCGATACGAGATACTCGCTAGCGCCGATCGGCTAACTCAGCTCATGGTAGGCACACTGGAGGTTATATCTATAGGACAATCAGGTTTCTATTTCACAGGTAAATTCAAGTCAGATGTTTTTAATTTTAATTAACAGCTAACCCAATGAAGAAAAGCTACAATTCTGAAAAGAGGTACAGTTTACGAATACTTTGGACGCTTGCGACGTTAAGACTTTGTAGATTTGTTCAACACAATGCTAACTGGTAACACAATGCACAATTGAGCCATGGGAATTTTCGCATCGCTGGATTTTAACATCTTAACTACGATTATTACTTCGTCTTTTATTACAGAAACTAGCTGTTTTTAGTCAGTTTCTATTCATAGTTAAGTTTAACAGGCTTTAGGCTTCAGGCTTTTTCTGAGTCGCAGTGAATAAGGCACATTGTCATATAACAAGTGTAAGGAGGACGTCTATTCATTACGTGAGGTGTTTTGGGCGTTTTTAGGGTTCCGTAGCCAAAATGGCAAAAACGGAACCCTTAGTTTCGTCATGTACGTCCGTCCGTCCGTATGTCACAGGCATTTTACTGAAAAACTATATGAGGTATATAGATGAACTGTGGAACAGTAGTCTTGTGTAAGCCGCTACTTAGTTTGATAGTTAAATAAAAAATATATATATTTCTAGGGGGGGGGCACTCCATACATGTAACCGAAACTGAAAAAAAAAATCAGCAAATATTAATGTGTGGTACATCATTCGACAGATCTTTTAAAAACATTTTGAGGTTTCTCAAAAAAAAATGATTTAGTGAATATTTTCGGGTAGGTCGAAAAAAACCGGCCAAGAACATGTCGGACCATGCTCAATGCAGGGTTCCGCAGCCGTTTAACAAAAAAATGCACTACAGATGAAAAGAAAAACCATATGAAAAAAAAACAGTCACAAAAGAGAGTATCTCCCCGGCACTTACGTCCTTTTGCTGAGAAGCGCAGTTTTTTGGCAATAACTCAAAAATGGTATATCCGATCATGTTCAAAATAATTTTCATTGAAAGCATTTATTAAGTTTTATCTGTGTAATTTTTTTCATAATTCTTGGACATAAGGTTTTCTAATAGAGGGGGACACAATTTATGCTATTTTCGGATCGATTATTTCAGAAAATATTTACTAAATATATTTTTTTGAGAAACCTCTAAATGTTTTAAAAATAATTGTTGAAATATGTGCATTTTTTGTGCCTTCCTACATTTTTTTTCTTATTTAACTATCAGACTAAGTAGCAGCTTTTACCATACATCTATACTCCAAATGTCATCAATATACATATTGTAGTTTTAAGCAAAATGTCTGTGACATACGGACGGACATAACGAAACTGTAAGAGTTCCGTTTTTGCCATTTTGGCTACGGAACCCTAAAAATGATATTCAAATAACAATTCGATGTAAAAATAAGGTATTTTTAGATTCCGAGTCCACATAACGTGTACTATATCATCTACGTCCTCTCTCTCAGTAAGTATCTCAGTTTAAGGGGCCCAGATACTTCGGTAAATTTCAATGTTTTTAATAAATAAAAATAAAATTATACCACTTAGTAATATATATATTGTAGCTTGGTATTTGGCCTATATTTTTGTCAACTGGAATTTATAATACTTAATAAATCAAGAGAAAAAAAAGATTCATTAAATCCTTTTTCTATCTTAAATTGGTATTGGCTCCCTCGTCAAGCGAAGCGATGCCTAGGCATAGGACTAAAACCAATTAATGTTCACTTTAAAATTGTTAACTGGTTTTTCAATAGGTTCTATAGTTTTTTTTTTAAATTGCAAAACTGGTTTTATGTCGTAAAAGTAACAAATTCTGATCGCGTTTAAGTGTGGTATACAGTTTAGGCGATTCTATGTATTTAGTAAACCGTCGGTTGCAATTGGGAATGATGCGAGTGAACTAGGCCAAACAAAGAATAATAAAGAATAATGGATCAGAACGTAATAATCAGCAATATTAATAATAATGTGAATAATGTATGTAAAATGATTACTTTTAATTGTAAATCGCTTAAGCGTTCAATAAATGGCCTTAGTTACTTATGTAAATTGGCGAATATAGTTGCGTTGCAGGAGACCTGGCTGTTGCCGTTTGATTTGCCACTTCTAGGTACCGTGGACAGTGACTTTGGCTGGACAGGCAAGTCGGCGGTGGATGTTTCGGCAGGAATGCTCAGAGGCAGACCATACGGCGGTATAGGTATTCTGTAGCGCAAACAATCCTTTCAGTCTGTGTCTATAATCTATTGTGATAACGATAGGATTGCGGCGATTAGAGTTGAGTCTCAGGGGAAATCTTTTATAGTATGCAATGTATTTATGCCAACTGATTCGTCTGAAAATATACCTGTTTTTACTAACTGTATGGGTTTAATTATCTTCGATAGTGGCGGATAACATAGATGTACAAGCGGTGTTTTTGATGGGTGATTATAACTCTCACCCAAATTAACCGTTTTATCGCGAACTTATAAGTTTTAGTACTGAGCAGCAGTGGTTGTGTGCGGATGTTGAGAAAATTGGTCTTAACTCAGACACGTTTACGTACGCGAGTGATGCTCACGGGTGTGTAAGATGGCTTGATCACTGTTTAGTCACAAAAAGTGCCTGGGATATGATCCGTAGCGTAGCAGTTATGTACGATGTCTTCTGGTCGGATCACTATCCCATGGTCATTGAATGTAACGTAGATCTGCTGAAACCGGTACGTAAACAGTGGTGTAATGCGACAGATGACTGGGTTCTGTGGGGTGAACGACAAAATGAACAAATAAATGCATATCATGACCTATGTAACGATATTTTAAAGATGATTGACTTTCCAGTGGAATTACGGGACTGTTGCGACAGAACATGCACTAATCGTGATCACAATAGAACTCTGGACAGGTTGTACAACGAGATTATATCCACCCTTACCAATGCCTCGAAAATTACATTTAGGATCAAAAGGCGGAAAAAGGGTGCTTATATTGCCGGCTGGAACAAGTTCGTTGCCGGACCTCATAGAAGAAAGTTTAACCTAGCCTAGGTTAAACTTTCTTCTGTGGGAAAATGCCGGAAAACCACGATAACGTAGGATCTTTGACTTAACTTAATGAACGATAGTAGAAGAGTGTTTAGAAGTAAACTGAAGTGGTGCCAGGACCGTCAAGATCAGCTAAAAATTGATAATCTTGCTATGGTCCACAACAACAAAGATTTTAACGAGTTCTGGAAAAAGGTGAAATGTATGAATGTAAAACCTAGTCTACCGGTGAGTGTAATGAATGGGCGTTGTGAGCACAAAGAGATTGCCGAGGTGTTCAGAGAGCACTTCAGTGTAAAATCATTGCTACCCGATGCATCGCCGGAGTTGACAGCAGTGCCTAATATTGGGGTCATAGGAAACCTACGTGACGTGCATTTTACTGCCAGAGGGATAGCTGGTGTCATTAACAAAATGCAGAGAGGTAAGTCGCCTGGTCACGATGGCCTAAGTATTGAGCACTACAAGTATGCTGGCGTTCACTTGCCCAGGGTGCTCTCCATGTTCCTAAACCTGTGCGTGGGTAACTCGTACCTACCTGCTGCCTTTATGAAGACCATAGTTGTCCTAGTAGTAAAGAACAGCACGGGGGACCTATCGGATAGGGGGAATTATCGTCCATTCTCACTTACCACTACAGCCGCTAAAATACTCGACAGTATGCTTGACTCCATACTAAAAAAGCGACTCAATATTCTTGACACTCAGTTCGGATTTCGAGCAGGGTTGTCGACTGAAAGTGCCATTCTGAGTCTGAAGCATACTGTCGGGTATTACACAACAAGAAAGACACTGATTTATGCCTGCTTCTTAGATCTTTCCAAAGCCTTCGAAAGAGTTAATTATGGTATCCTGTGGCATAAACTGGAGGAGGCAGGCGTACCGATTGATTGTATAAATATTTTGAAATATTGTTATCGCAATCAATCGAATCAGGTGAGATGGACCTTGTCCAATGAATACAGGTTGGAATGTGGAGTGCGACAGGGTGGTTTAACATCTCCCAGGCTTTTTAACCAATATGTAAATGATCTAATAGGCGAACTCAGCAGCATGCATGCGGGATGTCACATTGAAGACACCTGTCTTAATAATATAAGTTATGCCGACGACATGGTGCTGCTGAGTCCGTCTATTGGAGCACTCAGGCAACTGGTGAAGAAATATGAAGATTATGCCAAAGACCATGGTTTAGTGTACAATGCTGCCAAGAGTGAGGTGATGGTATTTAAAGCAGGTAAGATTAAACCTTATTACATACCTCCCGTCACTCTTGGGGGTACTGCACTCAAAGTTGTGCGTAGCTTTAAATATCTTGGTCACATAATTACGGATGACCTCTGTGATGACCAAGATATTGAAAGAGAACGTAGGGCGTTATCAGTGAGGAGTAATATGCTGGCGCGCAGGTTCGCGAGATGTTCCATTGAAGTCAAAATAGCGCTATTTAAGGCCTATAGCCAATCCATCTACTCGAGCGACCTGTGGGTTAAGTACACGAAACGAGCTTATAGCGCCCTGAGAGTGCAGTACAATAACGCCTTCAAGATGCTGTTGGGTCTGCCGAGGTGGTGTAGTGTCTCGGGCATGTTCGCTGAGGCCCGCACGGACAGCTTCTAAGCAATAATGCGGAAAAAAATTGCATCGCTTATGAGCAGGGTCAGGAAGAGTCACAACAGTATCCTGAGACTTATAGCTGGCAGGTTTGACTGCCCAATCTTAATGCACTGGATTGGGCAAGTCAAACCTATATATAAATATGTTAATTAGGGAATAAATCCTACCTACGTATGTAATAAAAAAATACTAACATTATATGTAAGAACTATGTAACTAACAGTTTTTAACCGACTTCAAAAAAGGAGGGGGTTCTCAATTCGGTTGTATGTTTTTTTTTATGTTTGTTACCTCAGAACTCCGTCATTTACACGACGATTTGGAAAATTATTTTTTTGTTCATGAGTAGGTATATCCAAATTGGTCCCATAAAATTTTGGAGAAGATCTGATGCCGGGATTCATGAGGAATCGAAGGAATTCCTCGATTTTTATGAGCACATCTATAGCGATTTTGGTATTTATTACAGTAGTTTAAGCATTTACATCTGAAAATCACCATTTAGTGGAGAGAAACCAATGATGAAGACACCAGCCATCAGTTACCACTGAGGCCTCTACCAGTGTTATTTAATTCGCGGATCGCGAGTCGATTTGGAAAATATTTTTTTCGGTTAAGAGTAGAAATCTCCAAGTTAGTCCCATAAAATTTTGGTGATGATCTGATGATGAGATCGATGAGGAATCGAAAGAATTCCTCAAATATTATGGGCACACCTATGGCGATTTCGGTGTTTATTAAAGAAGAACAAGCATTTACACTCGAAAATCATTATTTGGTGAAGAGAAACTGATGATGAAGACACAAGCCACCAGTCACTAATAAGGGCTCAACCAGTGTTATTTAATTCACTAATCGCAATATAATTCTTTATCATATTTTGCTTGGAGGCAGAAGTTAGGATCAGGGTAGCAAAGTGGAGCTGATAGTGGAGAACCAGGAAACTCCTTAACGGTTAAGAGTTACAGGATAATTCTTGAAAAATACATTGTCTTTTTTGTGTGTCTCTGAGGTAGTCTCCTTATCACCAAGTCAGGATCTGATGATGGGATCCCAGGAAAATTGAGAGGAACCGTCAAATATTATAGGCACTAACAATGTTTTGTATATATTTTTCTAACGTTATTCAGCTATTTTCGTCTGCTTGTCATCATTTAATGATGCTGAGCTGATGATGGAAGGTACAAGTCCTTATTAACGGTCAATAGTTGCAAAATAATTCTTTAAATATTATGGGTAACTTGAGACTGTTAGTCGTGTTCTTTTTTAACCAGCAAGCTACTGGACTTAACCATTTTGACCTAGCCAATTCTTATAATTTAGATTTTTATTTACAAACAAATCCTCTTCAATCTTCCCATTCTGGGCTCTAAAAAGTACTTTATATGACTAAAATCCATCACTAAAAGGCAAAAAATAAAAAAAAATAAATAAAAAAAGAACCGACTTCAAAATAAACTGAAAAGCCAAAAATAATCTTTTACGTACGCTACGGATCACATTTGAATAACCTTTTGAAGTCGGTGCCAAACCTGAAGTAAAGTTCTGTATTCAACAAAAATAAGAATTACTATAACTAAATATATAGGTAGGTAATAACTAAAGGCTCGCCGCCGCGGTTCTTGCGAGCCATCTGTGTTAATAGTAATAAATGAATGGCACCGACTTCAAAAGGTGATTCAAATGTGATCCGTACCGTACATAAAAGATTATTTTTGGCTTTTCAGTTTATACTGAAGTCGGTTATTTTTTTATTTAATTTTTTTTATGTATGGGCCTGTAGGCCTGAAATAAATGATTTATTATTTTATTTTTATTAAGTATCTTGGTTTTGGTGACTCGTGAAGGTAAACTCTCTCAATACGATGAGACATATACAACACAGAAAATTGAAGAGCTACGGATCGAAGGTCATTCGCGTATGGGAACCCCTTAAGTTAGAAATTACTTACACTGTGTCCGTGTGCATTACTCGTAAAAGTCGTAAAACTCGTCCCACGGGTCGGAGGTTGTACATACTACGCATGTCCGGGACCAAGCGACTTAGACCTAACCACTAACGTCAGAAGAACGCATTCGAGTCGACACAGTTGTGAAAGTATCGCAAAATGGACAAATGACCTCGATTTCACTGTTTTATTTCGTTTTAAATGCAATTTAAAGGGTTATGCAAATTAGTGGATAAGCATAGTGACATTATCGTTATGTGCCTACATTACTACAGTCCGTAAGCACTAGAATGAATATATTGAATTGAATTGAAGTGAATAGAATCTTCGTGGCAAATGACAATTTTTGTAAGTATATAAGGCAGCTGGGAACATTAAACTCAGAGATGTTTATATTATATTTTTCTCGATAGTAAGTGTTATGGATTCAGAATCTATAGATGGTATATTGTTATGTCATGTTGTTTTTAAGAGATATTTTACTTTTATTAAATTGAAATAAAAACACAAATTTCAATTGCGAATTAGAATAGAGTTTTAGATTTTTGTTGCTCTAAATCCATATTTTATTCACAAAATACAGAAAAGAAAACATAATATTCTCCAAGACCCCCCCCCTCCCCCTATCCACTAAGTAAGCTAAGATGATTCAACTTGCCCCTTCCACCCCTAAATGGCTCACGTAATCAAGGGACGCTAATAGTTGATTTTTTCTCATAATCGTTTTTTGACAGCCGTTATCCGAGACAATCGCGATGGCGCGAAGGCGTAAATGTACAAAAAAAGGTCGGTAGAAAATCAACGTAAATTAGTGCCTGTATGACCTAATCTGCCGCCGAGGGTAAAAACCTGATAAGTCCAAATTCACCAATTCGTTTCAAGATCAGGAATGAGGGCGTCTTCGATCGTTATCTTATCAATTTAAACTGATTTTAAGCGCGGCTCTTGACCCGATCGGTCAGTGACGCTCCTGGAGGGGGGGGGGGGGGGCATGCCCCTGGGAACCTTCCCACCACTAGGACTGCACAGAACTCATTTTTCAATGCAAAAGTACGATTAAGGGAAATTCCCCACCCCTTATGCTCGCCACCGAACTGATTTTTCAATAAGAGTAAGATTTTAGGAAGGGGGGGGGGGGGAGACAATGACCCCTAAGAACCTGGGATTATTTAAACGGATTATATCGCGTCCATTTTCTCATTTGAGTTCCCGACGTTTCTGAAGCTTTATATACTTTTTAACCGATTTCAAAAAAAGAGGAGGTTCGCAATTCGACTAGGTATATGTATAATATTTTCTTCTGTTTCCGCGATTATTACTCATTGAAATAAAACAATTTAACGGATTATATCGCGTATATTATCTCATTTTAGTTCCCGACGTTTCGGAAGCTTTCCAGCTCTCCATGGTCACGGGTGGACTGAGAAAAGATGTTTTTTCCTCTGTCAAAGTTACAATTTGTGCAAACTACCCATTTTTGAAAAAACACATTAAAGGTGTACATACATGCCAGATGGGCCTAAGCTGTAAAGACAGTTACACATGTGCCAGAAGGGCTTAATTATTTTATTTTAATAATTTACCAAACAGCATTTCACAAATGAGGCGTACTGAGGAGAAAAGAAACGCTGCAAAGAAAAACTCCCAGGCTACCTCATTACTAACAAAAACAGAGACTATTAAACTACTTTTAAACAGATAAGATATTTTACACCGTTCGGAAATTAAGGTTTTGCAGTCCTGTGTCTCGCTTGTTCCTTGATGAGATGTATTACAGGATCCCAATCTGGTGGTAGTGACAATCCATCTTCTCTATTGAATTTACGATGCTTTTTAATCTCAATAGCCTCGCGTAGCATTCTGGGAAAATATCTTTTTTCTTTGGCAAGGATAGAAGGTTTATCAAACTTAATTGAGTGGTTTGGTTTGTCAATGACATGTTCACAGACTGCAGACCTATTACAACGACGGTGCTTGACATCTGCTATGTGCTCCTTCACCCTAACTAAAATGAGATAATATACGCGATATAATCCGTTAAATTGTTTTATTTCAATAGGTATATGTATGTTTGTTGCGTGATTACTCACCCAATTGGACCGATTCTCATTTTTTTTATTAATGAATCTCTCTACATACAATAAAATAACGCAGGTAGCGAGTAGGTACGCATACAAAGTCACAAATTATACAATGGTGTTTCAAATTTAATCACCATCCTGTCAACCAAATTTCACCGTCATTCAAAAGGGCCATTCAAATTCCATCCATTGCCCAATATTTCCTGCTTTTTATAACAATTGTACGGTCTTCAATTATTGCAACTAATGCGACTTTGTATGATGTATGAGTACACAATACACATGTATTAATCATTACGTATGTATATCATGTACATTGATTCAAGGTGATCAAGATATGTACTCGTACGAGTATATTTATAAGTTGGCAATTCTATGGATAAGGATCTACTTAAAACTAAGTGTTTCCTATCATTCGTTACCCATATTATAATGCGAAAGTCTCTAATGGCAAAGGCATATCATAGGGTCTACCCTATAATATAGGCCTTAAAACACGAGTGTGATTTTAAGAAACGAGCCCAAGGCGAGTGTCATAGTTTTAAATTCTCAAGTTTAAGAATTGACAGTCAGCGAGTCATTTATATCTATTTGTATGTTTTTTTATAAATTGAGTTATCAACGTTAAATTCTTTAGGTACTTCAGGTAGGTATGCAGTAAACCTAGGTTACGTTGAACGTTGGTGTCAGCAAGACGACATGATATACACGTAATGGTCATTCGATACATTGAATGACAGGAATCCATCAAGGCTAGCGCGAAGTCAGCCTGGCGTAGTGTTTAATTTAGACATAAATAAGCATTATGACAGCCTAAGTTCTAGGTAATAGTATCTATTATAAAGTCGTATGTGTCTGCGAGAGCATCATGTCAAATTGACTGGACGGTTTTTAACAATTTTAGGTACTTAAAAGGATAGCTATACAACAGAGGATTGTAGGATGCTTTTTACCCAGAAACGGTAAGCAATATCTGTAGAAAATTAAAAAAATTAAAAACCCCCCGCCCCCCGACACTAATGAACATAACAACAAAATTTGGAGTTCCTGGCTTCAATACTGGCTGAGATCCGGTAACATGTTCCACTAAAAGCTGAATATCTTGGAGACGAGTGCTCCGATTTTCATCAAACAAAGCTAAGATCACTTGGGATAAAATTATCTATGACACAAAAAAAAACTGCACTCAAATCGGTCCATCCGTATGGGCGCTACGATGCCACAGACAGATACACAGTTACACAGAGTCACCGACACGTTTAACTTATAACACCCCTCTCTTTTTTCGGGGGTTGAAAAAGAGGGCTACGACTTTTTTTTCGCCGTTTTAATGTAGCAACTGACTTCACTTTTCTTATTTTTTTTTAGTAAAGATCAATGTGTGGTAAATATTCAACGGTTCTTCTCAAAACAATTTGAGGTTTCTATTTTTTTTTTATTATATGAATATTTTCGGAAATAATCGATACGAAAGTTGCATAGATTACGCTCCCTCCCTGTATCTTCTAAACAAAGAAAAAAAATACAAATACACCGTTTATGAGTTATTGGCAAAAACTGCGCTTTTCAGCAAAACTGCGTAAGTGCCACGAAGCACTCTTGTCTTGCACTTTTTCACATCGTGTTTTATTCATCTTTAGTGCATTTCTTTGCAGTACCCGTACGGAATCCTACAGTGAGCATGGTCCAAAAAGATATTGGCCGGTTTTTTAAATGTAAAAAAACTATGAACGTGAAACTGAACAAAAAATATAGGTACACTAACTTACAGTTAAACTAGAACACTAATAGAAGTTTGGTACTCGACAATTTTCATGTTTCTATAGAACATGAGAGACAAATATATGGTCAGGTGCGAGTGGGAAAGGGATAGCAATAACCAGCCAAGCATTATTAATACTGGGGTTTATTGTAAGAAAACTAAGAACTTAGATTCTTTTTTAACGGTCAACAAAAGAAATTTTAATTTCGCGGTGGAGAAAAAGTCATTACCCCTCTTTTTTACTTCATCGTAGACGGATAAAAAGTATTCTATATTCTATAACCAGCTACGTGTGTACCAAAAATTGTGTAAATCTGTTAAGACGATTTGGCGTGATGATGCCACAACGACACATTGGTACGAACATACCAAATATCCACAAAAAGTTTTTTCGTATCATTAACTTGCAAATAGTCCGTTACAATCATTTCTTTGAAAAGCACGTCAATGATATAAGTAATAAAAACAATGCACAGGTGCTATTCCAAAAAGTTGGGTAAGTTATCGGAATTTTCGGAAATTTACACGAGGATCTGATGAAAGTTTCCATTTCGGGAAATTCCCTAAGTTACCAAAAATAAAGTGGAAATATTCGCAATTTTAGATTTATTTTCGGCACATAAGTAACCTTGATGCCGAAATCGAATAATAAAGCTCTTGACTCACCGTTCTAACCACAGCTACAATCCTCAGCAATACTTCAACTATCATAAGTCACTTGAGTTATAATTAAACGACAACTGACGTGTCCGACTCCCAGAAGCAGTATGAGGACAGTAATCGAACTCAGCTATCTGGGATCAAGTATCTGTAACCTGGGCGATAAAAAGAGCAAAAACGGTTATTGTTAAGTCTTAAGTGTGTTCTAGAGTTCCGTAGTTCGGAGGAAAACGGGATCGGTTTTTAATAGCAATAGGTATTTTCGTTCTTTATGCCATCGTTACATAACTTATGCTTTGTCAGTCGAGTAGCGCGTATACGTGCTTAATTAAGATACGAGACTGAAAAAAAAACCGTTGAACATAGAACCTCGTTTTTTTTTGGAAGTCGGTTTAAAAGCTAATTAAATAATTATTGAATACACTACTTTTTCTACGAGTAACCCATAAACTAAATGAAACATAGCTTAAAAAATATTGCATAAACACTGCGTTCTTTTTTTGAAATTCATTATATTTCTGTGCGGAGTTGAGTAATATGGGTATTATAGTTCAGTGACATATAATATAAACCATAGAGTATAGAGTGATGGTTCAATCTAAAAAGTATGCCGTTTTAGTATGATTTGCGGAGATCTTAGTCAAAGATTGTTCACGAGTAGAAAAAAGATTTTATTTACATTTATCTGCCGAGTCACTCAATAAGAAAAAGAGCAAAAACTGTTGTTGCTAAGTCATGACCGTGTTTTTTCTAAGGTTCTTTAATGAAGGGAAAAACGGAGGGACTAAACGCCACCAAGCGGTCGCTTATCCCATCTCCTTTCCACCGTCCATATAGGTACGAGTAATATGTATACTGAACCCTTCGCTGCGTTAAATTCTAATAAGATACATTCGTGCTTGGTAGGTTCAGATAGAACTAGTTGTTGAGTAATGTGAACAGTGTCATTTGTATTATCATATTATGCACTTAAATGTTCTTATTTTGTGACAATGCTTTAAGACAATAATAATATCATTAATTTACAATGATGTAGGTATTTATATTTAAAACAATTAACCAAGTGCGAGTCGGAATTACCTATTATACTTATCTACTTATTTGCTTACTACAGTTGATTTTTTCTAATAAATACTTTTTGACAGCTGACATCCCAGTACATTTACGCCTTCGCGCCATTGCGATTCTACTGGGATGGCAGCTGTCAAAAAGTAGTTGCTAGAATTTTTTTAGAAAAATTGAACTGTAGACAAATTTACGATTTAAAATGTTATAATTATTTATCATTCGAAAGTCGAAAATAAAGCCTGATTTTATTGTAGCTTTCTTTCGAGATTTATGACTTATATGTAGAATGGAGTGATTAATAATCGAATCTCAGATAGAGTGGAGTTTGGGTTTTTTTTTAAACATTGAAAATTTCTAAGGCCTGTTAATACTTAACCATGAACTATTCTGCCCAGCTAACGACCCACCTTTGACCATATCGATATGGCATTGTTTACTGTATCTAAAAGAGCTATTTTAGTTTGTATGTTTAAATGATAACGGTTGTCAAGACAATGATTATATTAATAAAGTGGTTATACATTTTTCGTGGAACTTCAAACGGGAGATTGAATGACAAATGTTAGTGTAACAACAGAAACTCGGAAAGTACCTAAATTCAATGTTTCACCAGAAAAATTGGAACAATTATTTTTCGAGAATGGAATTAATAGGGACTATGCGTGATTTCTTCATATTTGCTTTATTAGCTCATTCGTGTAACAAACGTAGACAAAAATAATTTTTCGAGTAACTATAAAAATGAAGAAAGAATTTAATATGGATTTAAATAAAACAATTTAACGGATTATATCGCGTATATTATCTCATTTGAGTTCCCGACGTTTCGGAAGCTTTTCAGCTTTCCATGGTCACGGGTGGACTGATAAGCGATATAATCCGTTAAATTGTTTTATTTAAATGAGTACTTAATAATCGCGGACACAGAAAAAAATATTAGAATTTCATAAGGAGTTTATATGGCCTGAGTGCACTATAACGTACATGTCGGACCTCTCCGAAAATGATATCATGCCTATTTCTTGGCCGAAAATAAATTTAATTGCACTTTTTGAAACCACTTTTACGGTATTTTGATATTTGTTAAGAAAAGCGTTAAAAAAAATTCATGCATGTTCGCTATTGTCCAAACGTCTCCGTTTCAGCTTAATCCAAAATGCTTTTATATGTCAGGTCTTTCTGTCCGGCTATTCTCCTCTACAAGTCGCATAACTTTACTTTGTGAGCGGGCTTGATACCTATGTTTTATTTGTTGATTCAGTTTTCGGACAAAATTTGAAAATGACGGAGATATGGGGGTACTAATAGTTATATGTGTATGTACGGCACAACGAAAAATATTTTTCCTAAATTACCAAGCTTTCTAAGTAAGAAATACTGGGTAATTTCTGAGAATTCTACGAAAATCCCTAGAATTTATCTAGATCTACTTGTAAATATTTCTCTAAATCTTCTTGTAACAAGAGAAATAGAATGAAGGATACACAGAAAAAGAAGTTCAGAATTTGATAACAAAAAAGTTTCTGTGTCTTGAATGTTCCCGGGGTAAGTATATCTATTTATTAAATATATCGTCGCCTAGAAATCATAACTATCATGTAAGCATAACTATTTATTAAATACATCGTCGTCTAGTGTTCAGAGCACCAGCCTTATTGAGCTTATGATTGAAGTAGTTTTTGTGTAAAATTGTGTCCTTACATTAATAAAGTTTATTTTACAATATATATTTTTTTAATCCCTTCAATGTACAGATATTCCATTTTTACAACTCTATAATTGTATAGATTTTCTTGCCGAGCAAATTAAACCATTACAAGTATGACACAACTTGATTTTCGGATAAATTCTAGTATCATAAAACTCGATATAAAAATCCACTTCTCCCTAAACTGAAACTAAAATTCCAAGGTCAAAGGAAGACGAGACAATAATGATTCCAGCAATAGCTACCTAATCCTAGCCTTGAAACTTTAAGCCATCGATCTTAAGCACTATAATAACTGTGAGATTGCAACTCACATTAAGCGCATCGGTCATCGTCCCACATACTACTAATATGCCCTCTATCCAAAAGGATATATCCACCTTTAACCGCCTATTGAGAACCGTCTTTTTGTAGGTCGAGAAGTATAATCGTATTCGACCAATTTAACGATGACCTGGCGACGTATGACGTGCGGAGGTTCAGGGGTCATTGTGATATCGGTATTATATTTTACCTTTGCTGCGTACATGTATCTAACTTGATATGATTTTAGAGGGGAAAATGGTACCTTAGTTATAGTAGATTGGTTGACAAGGGGCTAAAATAAGCCATTACGACACGAAGTGATTATTTGGACGAGCTCACGAAGTGAGCGAGGACAGATATGTCTGAGAGTTATTATGGCTTTTAGCCCCACGTGTTAAACACTCTGCTTTTCACTTCGACTGCAAGAAAATAAAAAAAACTTAACAGTAAAATTGTATATCATGAAAAATTCAAAGTACCTACAGTTTGAGCAATTCGATCAGAAATGTTGGCCAATCTGATCAGGTTGGAAATTTGTATGGGATTAAATGGTTTTCTTTTAAACCCTGGGGGCTAAATGTACTATTTTTTAGTCTCGCTTCGCGAAGCTAATACGACGTACTTTTTGAACAGGAGAAGTGTAAAATAATATTACCACCAAAAATATGACAAAGTAACAATACTTATACAACACTGAATCGAATATATATTTTTTTGGATTTTTTGTATGTTTGTGTGTGTCATTGAGGCTATATCATGCCAAATCGGCTAAATTTTTGGTACACGGGTAGCTGTGTATCCACATATGGTTATAGGATACTTTTTACTCGACTAGGCTGAAGAAAAATGAGGGGTTATGACTTTTTCTCCTCCGCGAACGAAGTAACCTTGTAGTATATAAAATAATACTTAAATAAACAGAATACATCCAAGACGCAGGAACAAACATTCGTGCTCATGACACAAACACATGCCGGGATTCGAACCCGGGACCGCCAGCTTCGTAGGCCGTTGTGCAATCTACTGAGCCAAACGTGACGTCACATTGCTATAACAGGGCCAAAATCAAGTGAACGTTAGTCATAAACATGAAGTCGACCTTCTCGCTCGCACTTAAGAAGAAACACCTGGTGTAAGCGAGTGGTCCGACTTAAAAGGAACGGTACCCAACTGTCCGGCTCCGATATGTTTTATTTTTATATATGTTAGAGAGTAGTGTAAAATAACGGACATATATTTTTTTAAGCAGCCCAAACTCAACCTATTCAGAGGAATTCACGCCAAATCGGCTAAACGGATTTCAAAAATTGTTACACTGGTATCTGGGTATCTCCAGATGGTTATTGATTACTTTTTACCCAACTATGCTAACGAAAAAAAGTGGTTATGACTTTTTCTCCTCCGCGAACAAAGTTGCGGGCATCTTCTAGTATAGCTAAATAAAACAATTCTAACGCTTTCCATGTTCACGGGTTGTACATGGAAAGCTGAAAAGCTTCCTAAACGTCGCGTCGGGAACTCAAATGAGATAATATACGCGATATATTCCGTTAAAATTGTTTTATTTCAATTCAATTCAATTGAGAGTTTTGTTAAAGCAAATTGCTAGTTACTGGCTTGATTATATGTTCGAGAACATAAAAAAATAATGGACCGGTGTTTTGTTATTTCGGTTAAAACTTATATTTTACAAAAAAAATACCATCACAGTTTCAGACTTGTCATCGTTTCACGCTCTTATCTTTGGTTGGTTTGTTAGTTTTTAGGGTTCCGTACTAAAAATGCTAAAAAGGAATCCTTATGGAGCGACTGTGTCTGTCTGTCCGACTATTAAAGCGCCATATCTCAAAAACTACTTATGATATCTATTTGAAATATTTATAAACATGGTCCGATCACATGTGTTGTAGAGGAAATATTCAAAAATATATTTTTATTTACTAAAACAACGACGAATATGAGGGAGGGCAAAAATTAAAAGTCTAGCTACTAGGTCGAGTAGTGTCAAATAAAAGGGCTTGATTTGCACTCTTTAAACATTTTTTTTATTGTGATTAAATTTTGTTCTATTAAAGAAAATGTGATAACACCATTCCACCCCCTTTATCTCCGAAGTTTACCTAACGAAAATTTTGAAATTTTCATAATTTGTGTAAAAATAAACATAAATATTACACGAAAATTATAACCATGTCTCTAACTAGCTTTTTTTTCAATTTTCAAAAACCTATTTCAACAACCCGGTTGCGTTAACTTTGCACCTCATTTGTATGCAATGCTATAGATATCAGGTGCAAACTTAACTTAACCGGAACCGGGTAATATAATAATGTTAGGGTAAGTGAAAGTTTGTACGGAACCCTTGGTGCGCGAGTCCGACTCGTACTTGGCCGGTTTTTAATTGTTATGAAACTATGTAGTACTAACTAGTATGAAACTTCAAAGGGTATTTTTTGTATCTTTGAGATATCAAATGACGTTGGAAACCAAATAACACAGCTATAGTGAAATATAATTAAGTAGAAGTTAGCGAGAGTTTTTATATAGTTAACAATTAACGTGTACCATCAATGCATCTATGAGGCATGGAGGCATAGAAAGTTTGTAACGGAAATATTATTAAATACTTTTTATAATTGAAGAATATTCGAAATTGGAAGCTTTCTCTCATCAATAAATTATTTAGTAAGAAGTACCTAATTTTCATGCTTTATTTTTAGTACTTCAAATAAAACTGTACATCATCCACCCACTTAATTAAAAGTTGAAATTTTGGCGATTGTTTGCTAATACCATGGACCATTAAAACAAGAGGACTGCCAATTGCCATACTTTGCATAGTGTTCCGATCGCAAGGAGATATTCTGGCAAAAACTAGATGGCGCTTAAAAACTAAACACTTAACGATGTTATAATTGAATAAAGAAATATAGTATAGTATAAATACCTACTCAGATTAAAATAAGTATTAGGAAGGACCATTAAAATAAGAGGACTGACCATATCCATACAAAAAAAGCTGTTCCTCGATATGTACAACGTATCTGTGTGTAAGAATTATTTTCTACAATTGTTCAACTTTGCAAGCCTGACCTATTTAAATGTTACGATTTATTTATTATTAACTATTTGCGAACTAATTGTTACTATACTATATTTCTTCAATTAAAACATCGTTAAATGTTTAGTTTTTAAGCGCCATCTAGTTTTTGCCAGAATATCTCCTTGCGATCGGAACACGATGCAAAGTATGGCAAGTGGCAGTCCTCTTGTTTTAATGGTCCTTGGGTCAAGTAAACATCGTTAATGTTAAGTTTCAAAGCGCCATCTAGTTTTAATACCGGATATTGCGAGTCGTACGCATCATCCCAAGTATAGTGATTGACAGTCCTCTTGTTATATTCGTTCACTAGAAGGTGCCTGCAACTTCGTTCGCGGAGGAGAAAAAAACATTGAAATAAAACAATTTAGGCAATGTGGCTTTGTAGCTGAAAAGCTTCCGAAACGTCGGGAACTAAAATGAGATAAGATACGCGATGTAATCCGTTAAACTGTTTTATTTCAATGAGTAATAATCGCGGAAACAGAAGAAAAAAATCATACCTAACTCCTCTGTTTTCGACAGTGTATAGTCGGGTAAAAAGTATCCTGTAACCATCTGTGGATACCCAGCTACCCTTTTTGACCGATTAGGCGTAATGAAGCCACAGCGACACGTACAAACATACAATAAATCTAAAAATATATTTTTCAATTCAGTGACCTTGAAATAGTGTTACAATCATTTTTTTGAAAATATCCTCAATGTACAGACATTTCATTCGTGCAAACTTATAATAGTACCTACAGGTGACACAACTCTATACAATTTAGTTCGATCATACTCGTAATTAGACACAAAATGGATTTTATTTAGAGGTAACATTTATTAACATAACACATTTACAAACACAGCTTCCATCGCTAGCCAGTATCTTCCTAAAGCATGGATACTAATTACTTAAACGAATACTTATACCTGTGGGTAAACCAATATTTGCTGACCCAACGCTTTACCGATAAAGATGGGTCTCCACGTTCGCTCGAAGCGTTGAAATAGTTGGAAATTTCCACTTGAAATGTTTGGCTCCAGTGTAGATCTCTCTGTAGGGCCAGCGTCGTCCTACCGGCTGCGCCATTTAGAATTAAACACAATTGGTTTATTTATTGAGACACCGATTTATTTATTTAATTTTAAGCACACTTACTGCTTTATCTTTATGCTTCGTTCTTTCAAATACGAGAGGGCGTGGTAGTTCATTTGACAGCTAAAAGTGATGCTATGTATGGAATGATTGGAAACACTCTCTCAACACTCACTATGCATTAGAATACTAAAGGAGACTACAGCCCATTCCCTATCATTCATGAGAGGACGCCTGTGCCAAGCAGTGGGACGTAAATAGGCTGTTGATCATGATGATGAAACTTACTTAATAATATAGTTAAGGTTTAATTACAGGCCACGTACCCGCGATTTGCTGGCAGCACCTGCGCGTACTGTGTCTTACAGGAATTCTCCTCTTGTTCGCGCTTTACGCTATTTGAACGAGCTTCTCGCATCAGCACCCGAATGTTAAGTTTTTGCAAGTAGCTGGATGTTAATATGTGATGAATGTATGAGGTTTTGTGAGGCGATGGATGACCGCCCTTCTGCAGTCAACTGTGTGTAATGTAAAATTGTTTTGTAATAGTGTCTGTTGTATATTCTGAGTTTCACAGTGCATTAGTGTTTAACTGTAATACTATGTAATTATTTTGATAAATAAATAAATAAATAAATGTTCGCCAATGTTTTGCAATTGCCATTATCAACTTACCAACAGTGTGAACGCATCATAAGTCTACCGGTTACCGCAACCAAGATTGAAGGTAAACAAAACAATATAATGACTTGGTGAAGTGGTTTAGTAGGTGCAGGTACCACAAACCGCTTATGTTCGGAAATCTAAGAGGTTATAGTACGAAGTTCGTATCGTGCCGTCCCTCTTGCTCTCGTGTTATAGTGTGTTTGAGTGGGTGGGACGGTGCCATACGAACTTCGATTTTCTTGTTTCGGAATACCTAGCCCCTCTGTTTACGTACTTCAGTTTTGATCATCAGGAGCAGGGATCCGGATGGCGAAAAAGTAACACTTTTGGACCAGGTAGCACACGGCGAAATAATTTCAGCACGTATTTAGGTAAAAAAAATAGCGCGTTATTTTTTTTTACAAAGGTTCGCTATCCTTTATCAAGAGCAACTTCTCTCAAAGTAAAAATAGTTCTAAGATTTACACGCATGAAATTAGTATCTTAGAATTAGTACATTCGGATGCGTTTAATTGTTTTTATGCCTAGGAAATATTTCGAGTGACGGCACTACTGACTGACGTCTGTACTAGGGTTTGGCAAGGACAAATAAAAGTGAAAATTAAAACCACGAATAACTTATCCCAGAAATCATATTTTTGAAATCTGATAATTGCAAGCGGTTTATTAAACCTAATCCCCGTTATGGTTTTTGAATGACCATATCTTGTAAAGACTGCGTTCTTTGGGAATAGCATATTGTACATGTCAGTTCACATATTTAACCACTTGACAAATAATATTAAAATACTAGAATTCAAACATAAAATTTATAAATGGTCTTTGGAAAAGGCTTTTAGAATAGATAATCATTTTTGCAGACTATTCATGTTTTGTTATTTATTTAATTTAATTGTAAAAATAATATTTTGTAATAAATAATAATTATGTATTTTCACTTGAATTCTCAAGCTTTTCCGTAATTTTCAATAAGTATTTCTTAATTTTATAGCATGATTTAAATTAGTACGTATTTAATGCTGACATAAATTGTACGCCGCATTGCGGTTGATTATAATGAACCTAATCTAACATATTATAAGATCCCTGTAACTCACAATATATCAATAAACGATTTCAATTTCAATAAAAAAATTGGCTCATCCCAATTACATATGTAACACACTCGTATCATAATGTACAAACGCAATTAAGTCATATTTTATACTTTTGCGTGTAAATAAAAATACTAATTAAGTTTAATGAAGTTTCAATCGATAGTAAACACAATAATTAAGTATGTGCTAAAAGGCGCCCGCAACTTCGTTCGCGGAGGGGAAAAAGTCATAACACCACTTTTTTTCTTTAGCATAGTAGGGTAAAAAGTATCCTATAACCATCTGGAGATACCCAGCTACCCGTGTACCAAAAATAGAAATCCGTTTAGCCGTTTAGCGTGATGAAGCCACAACGACACATACAAACTTTTCATTTTTACAACTTTATAATAATATAGATGTAGACAATTCAGCTTTTAATGCTATTATCTAGTAGAAACTAGCAACCATCAAATTCTCATGAGAACATACAGAGAATGGTTAAGTACCTAAGTACCTACAATAACTTAAAACAATACTATGTTTTTGTTCACACTATCCCGCGGTAGTTCCTGTATATGAGTGTTGAAATGTTGACATTTATGTGTGCCGATAACGTTTGGATATTTTTCTACAAACAGTTGTCATATCTTGCAAATATACATTGCAATATAACTTGGTTACTTGCTTCTCCGGTCCTCGGGCGATCAAAAGGCTGGCTCGTTCCTCGCTCAGCGGATAGGCATTGCCATCCAACGCGGCAACGCGGCCAACCTTAAGGTGCGTCCACACTTGTATCATTTGCTCGTATCCGATCACCGTGGCGTGGCATGACTGCGTATCGCGCTGCTTCTCCGAAGTGTGTGATCGGCGCAACGTCCAAACGCGGGATCGTGACACGCGATCATGCCACGGGACGAAGATCTGATCGGGCAAATGATACAAATGTGGACGCACCTTTATAGGGCACCTTGCCTACTGGCAGCGATTTAGGGGCCATTTGTAAATATAGTTTAGGTCCCAATAAATAATAATTAAGTTTATATCTTTCAT
The DNA here is from genome assembly GCA_905404275.2 of Hedya salicella. Lineage (NCBI taxonomy): Eukaryota > Metazoa > Arthropoda > Insecta > Lepidoptera > Tortricidae > Hedya > Hedya salicella. Next base: position 47,411,439 of record FR990097.1, on the reverse strand, counting down.
GTCTTTTTTTCTGTTTTGTTTTCATGTATCTATGTTTTTTGTTTAATAAAAAAATATGATTCGAAGACAAACCATGAAATAAAGTGTATTAAGATACAATTGCAATAAATATACTATTATCGAGTTGTAAAAATGAAATGTTTGTAAATTGAAGATATTAAAAAAAGTGATTACGGACTATTTGAAGGTAGAAAAATATAATTTTTAGGGTTCCGTACCAAAAAGGTAAAAAAGGAACCCTTATGGCGCGACTCTCTATGTCTGTCTGTCTGCTGCTTCTGTATGTCTGTCTGACTATTAGAGCGCCAAGCGCCATATCTCAAAAATGACTTATGCTATCTATTTGAAATTTGAAATAGTTATAAACATGGTCAGCCCAAATGTATTGCAAAGGAAACATTTTAAAATATAGTATATACATAAAGTTTCAAGGGCACAAACCTATGACTTCGCGCGTTCTTCAGAAAACTACTGCCGGTAAACGGGTAAATTTTGTTGAAATATTCAGTGCTTCAAAAATTTAAGGCCGCTACTTACAAAATATGGAACTGACTTATGCAAATATCTAATCAGAATTTTAAACATCTTTTCTGTTTCTTAAAAAAACAATGGCAAAAATCTGTTTCAGACGCTTTTTTTAAACCAAATAGGTCTTCAGGTAACCTCTATAGGGGCATGGCATAGGTAAGTATAGATTATATTTGTAAAAAAAATTGCTCTAAGACAATTATCCAGGGAGGAAACGGGGGATTACGTTTGTATGGAGGAACGGCCACTAGTATATCCTCTTAATTAATGAAATTACGGTATCTAGACAGACGTTGGGACATATTCACTGAGAGTAGGTACATTTTACGAAACTACGACATCCATTACCAGTTTTTCTTGTTGTGTGCAATAAATATTTTTGTTTTATTTATAGTATTGAAGAGACCGAGTGAAGGGTCTGTGAAATATATTTAGCCTTGGTTTGACATGTCACCTGGCTTTTAGGGTTCCGTACCCAAATGGTAAAACGGGACTCTATTACTAAGACTCCGCTGTCCCTCCGTCTGTCTGTCCGTCTGTCACTAGGCTGTCTGTATCTCATGAACCGTGATAGTTCAAATTTTCACAGAGGATGCCGCTATAACAACAAATGCTAAAAACAGAATAATTTTATGTCTATTTGTCTATATGTCAGTAACCAATATAAAATGACCGAACACCGCGTACATTTTGCTTAGGAGTATGGCTCTGCTAACACTTTTCATAGATACGGCCGTTTTTAGAGTATATTTTGTACGGAACCCTCGGTGCGCGAGTCCGGCTCACACTTGGCCGGTTTTTCTGGGTTACCAAAGCACAATTAAAATAAGTTTCTGTCAAACATAGCATTTTTGTGATAAGCTTTTATTTCCGACTGTACTTTGCTTCGAATGTCTAATTAGTATTGAATGTAATTAGTAGTTTGATTAGTAATAAAATTTTCCGGTAGATGTCGTTGTTAAGTGCAGGTCAATATCTGAATCGCGGTGTTAAGATTTTTCCTGGTTGAATGACGACCATAGTTCAATTGAAGAGGTCATTAAAGCAGCTGTTAAGTTTAAACCTACTTTAAACGAGATTATAGAATTTAGACAGTGACAACTAAAATCAGCGAGACGATTCTGAAGAGCCCAAACTCGGTAGGATTGCACTATTTTAGTTCCTAATTCGGTTCCATCATCAGATCCATGGTGCCATAATATTGCAATGTCAAGTAACTTACATAAGTATGCCAAATTGTAGCTCTATCGGAAATCAGGAAGTGGGTGTGGGTCCAATTTGACTTGAATATACATTGCAAGTTGAATAATAGCTTAATATTCTCTTCCCATGAAATACAAGTGTACACTTAACGAAATGTATGTATAGTATATCTTTTTGTAGTCCGAGATTTCCATCAAACCACTTGAATGGCACAAAAATCTCATCTTAAATGACTTTAAGAGCTCTTATTATTTTTATCACGATTGTTATCGGCATCACCACGCGTGTAAAAATCTAACAACTGTTACGCTGCCATTAAAACGAGTGTTTTCGCTTGATTAAACAAGTAGGACCTATTTAATTTTATGTACATATTCAATAGCTACAATTTGATTATTTTTGATTTAGGTAGCATAACATATAGAGTAAAACTCGGATAGTTGCCCCACTTTTTGAAATTAATTTATATCTCTTGGTACAAAAAGCAAGATTCTTTATTAGTAGAACGGGTAGGTACTTTGGTTTATTGTCTTCAAAATTGTGAAAAGAATAAACATTATCTTTGATATTTCCAGAGTCTTGGCGATTTTTGCAGATCTCTAAATTTTGGGGCATATATCCCATATTGGGGATAGTTGCATAATCCATGTAAATTACGTTTAGGATAGATGCCCCGTCGAGAAAGAGGACATTTACCCCGCAAAAACTTTGATCGCACTTAGCCGTCCCATGCAATCGCACAGAGACATGCAACACGGTCAACTTAGTTGTAGTTGCAGAGTCTCTCGATAGATAAATAAAATAACATATATTTCATCCGCAAAACTAGAGTAATTGCACGCGAGGCAACTGTACCCCCAGGGCAACTATCCGTGTTTAGTTTCCATAACCGAAATAAAAAATACACATTTACTGTACGTACGAAGAAAAGATAATACATTAAAAGGGATTAAAAACGATATCTGTTATGATTACCTAAATATCTAGAACGCTCTAGTTATTTTATAACAAGTAAAAAAATCTTCGTATTGTATCTAAAAATATACCTAAAACATAGTATATGTGTAGATTTAAGTAAATTTCGTACTTACCTATAAAAAAGAATGCTACATCCGACAAGGGTCCTTGTAACTAGACTTAAGTGTCTTACTTGGTTGCAATAAAATATTTTTCGTTTCAGTGACCTCCAAATAGTACTTTCCTTTTTTTTTTGAAAATATCTTCAATGTAAAGACATTTCTTTTTTACAACTTTATAATAGTATAGATGGTATTGTTCTTATCGGTAACATGTTTCACACGAACAAAAAAAAGCGATAAGCAATCGAAGCTAGTAAAACATACAATAATTCATATTACTCATTCATGCCTAAGAGTCCTAAGACCCCAACAAGTTTTAATGACATACATTTCACACAGCTTATCCATTCTCCACACATAAATAACACAATAAACCATTTCAAACAAATGTAGGAGACGCTTCGTATTTTTTATTCACATTGCGCATTGTGCGTCCGCGTTTTGAAGGATATTTTTTTAGTTTTATAATAAGGAAAACCTTTAACCGCAAAAGAGTTCATATATAAGTAGGTTCGTGTAAAGTTTTAAAGGGCGTACCTCTATAACCTAGGTATCAACATTATTTACAAAGTAAATTAGAAATGTATTCGACTATAAAGGATTCTGATACCTGACAAAAAAGGAATATTTAAGTGAATTTATAAATCGACATAATAATACAGTGTAGGACAAATTGTTTTTAAGTCTGTTCAACTCAATCCTAAGGGTAATTAGCTTTAGAGGTAACTTTAGAATAACGAGCTTAATCAATGATTTAACAGCAGTGTCAATTCATAGGTTTCCTATAGGAAAGTTAAATAAACACTAAACTAGGTAGATTGTTATTGTTGCGAACGCAAGTTATCGAATGGATTTCGCACATTAATGTTAACTATTGGTAGATCTATATATGTAATAAAAAAATGTTTACATAGTTTTTAGGCTTACACGAATTTTTAAGTAAAATAATTAAGTATGTACTCCTAACGGTAATATTATTTTAAATCCAAATATTATAATAAAATAGAGCGTTCAGATTTGAAATCAAAGTTAATCTATCTGTACCGTAGAGTACAAATCAATTGCCAAACTTTTTACTGACCAGTAACCTAGAACCGGTTTTAAGTTACATTATCTGCATTAAAAAACAAATTCTCACTCAAACCTTAAAACTACAAAAGCAGTATAACACTTACCTGTTTTTGTTCCAAAGTCAACACACAATTTAAAAAAGTAAATGTTTGACAGTTTATTTTTTTAATCCGGTAGCGGGCGGCAGTCTCTGACGCCAGACAGCCGACGACTGGCGAGTTTAGCGTTGAGAAAAAAAAGTTACGTACTCGTACTAACTATAAGTACTTGTGGTCAGGCCTCAGTGTTAATGAGGCTGTATGTGTAGTGGTTATGTTTTCGTACACAAACCAGAACCGATTGTGCAATGGCAAACTATGGTGGAAACGGAGGACATAGATTTTTATGGTGCCGTAGCCAAAATGGCACAAACGGAACCCTTAGAGTTTCGTCATGTCCGTCCGTCCGTCCGTGTGTCACAGGCATTTTACACGAAAACTAGATGTATATTGATGAAATTTGGAATATAGGTGTCTTGTATAAGCCGGTACTTAGTTTGATAGTTAAATAACAAAAAAATATATTTTAGGAGGGAACTCCATATACGTAACTGTCACTAAAATAAAAAAGTCTGCATGTGTGGCACATATTTTGACAGTTCTTCTAAAAACACTGCTTAAAAAATATATAAATTAAACAAATTTTGATTCAGTGAATGTTTTCGGAAATGATTGCTCCGAAAGTAGCATAAATTGTGTCCCCTCCACATCTATTTTCTAAACGATACGACCAAAAAATATGGAAAAAATTCGAAAGTTAAACCTTAATAAATACTCTCAAAATAGGGTACATGCATGATTTTTTATCGCTTTTCTTAACAAAATATGAAAATACCGTAAAAACGATTTCAAAAAGTGAAATCAAAATTAAAATCAGCCGAGAAATACGCATGATATAGGCATTTTAAACTGCCAATTAGACGGCGATTTGACAGAGAGGTCCGACATGTACTGTTACGTCATAGTCTACGCCGGCCATATAACCTCCATATTAAATTCCGTTTTGCTACAAAGGGATAGAATGAAATGTTTGATGGCGTATATCTTGGTTATTTTTATAGTTATTCGAAAAATTATTTTTGTCTACTGTTTGTTACATGAATGAGCTTTCAATAAAGCAAAAATAAAAAATCATGCATATTCCCTTTTGTTTTCAACATAATCGGATATACGGTATGTTTGAGTTATTGCCAAAAATCTGCGCTTCTCAGCAAAAAGAAGTGCTGTGGAAATAGGTACACTCTGCTGCTACTGCACTTTTTCATATCGTATTTTTTTCATCTGTAGAGCATTTTTTGTGTGAACGGCTGCGGAACCCTACACTGAGCATGGTCTGACATGCTCTTGGCCGATTTTTAAATATGGGTAGACAGCTATTGTCCAGCACATTAGAAATTAACCGGACACATTTTTTTAGGGTTCCGTACCCAAAGGCTAAAACGGGACCCTATCACTAAGACTTCGCTGTCCGTTTGTGTGTCCGTCATCAGGCTGTATCTCATGAACCGTGATAGTTAGACAGATGATGTATTTCTGTTGCCGCTATAACAACGAGTACCTACTAAAAACAGTATAATTTTATGTCCGTCTGTCAGTAGCCAATATAAAATGATCGAACACCGCGTACATTTTGTTTAGGAGTAGGGATCTGCTAACACTGGATTTTCATAGATAAGGCCGTTTGTATCGTATATTTTGTACGGAACCCTCGGTGCGCGAGTCCGACTCGCACTTGGTCGATTTTTTGAATTTTAACTACTATGTACGAGTATCTCCTCTTTTTCTGTCCCTTTCATGGTATTATCTATCTCGACATTCTTAACTCAATGGCATGCCTCAGCTGATTCAATTGGAACTTGCAAACATACGTTAGTGCCGTTATACATAAACTACGAAAGCGGGATATCCTGCGAGATATCATCTTCAAATGAACTGGCGACAAATTCGACGTGGCATCAATGTCACGCCATCGTTATGCCAAACATTTTATTTTATTTTTGTAGCTAATCTACATACATATATAATAATAATAATCTTTATTAATCTCAGACTAACATTTAGTTATAGCATTAGAACAATAGAATGTCGCTTGACGACAGTAGCATCTGATGTATTACTGTTATAATAATTACTCGTAGGTACTAGTTGTCCACTACGCTACTGAAGGCAGGCATTTACACACGTATTCAAAAAAATAACAGGGGCCCCCAAACTAGGCTAAGCCTATAGCAATTCAATCAATGAAACTCTACAAATATGACATCGAGGGTTTAAAAACAATCCCTTAATATCTATATTCCAACATAATACCTATATTTAAAAAAAATTAGTGATACGGACCATTTAAAAAGGTCACTGACTCTAAAAATTTTTTTTTCGGATTTTCGTATGTGTCGTTGTGGCATCATCACGCCAAGACGGCTAAACCGATTTCAACTATTTTTGGTACACGGGTAGCTCGGCATCCACAGATGGTTGTAGGATGCTTTTTCACTTCTCCTGCTCAAAAAGTACGTCATATTAGCTTCGCGAAGCGAGACTAAAATAGTACATTTAGCCCCCAGGGTTTAAAAGAAAGCCATATCATCCCATACAAATTTCTATGACACTGAAAAAAATCTTGCGGCCAGCTACATACTCCTTAAGAATAATGAAATACAAACAAACCAACCTGATCAGATTGGCCAAACTTTCTGATAGAATTGCTCAAACTGTACTTTTAGTTTTTCATGAAATATACAATTTCTAATGTTAAGTCTTTTTTATTTTCTCGCAGTCGAAGTGAAAAGCAGAGTGTTTAACACGTGGCTAAAAGTCATTACGACACTCAGACACATTTGTCCTCGCTCACTTCGTGAGCTCGTCCAAATAATCGCTTCGTGTCATAATGGCTTATTTTAGCCCCTTGTCAAACAATCTACTATTTATCCAACTGCGCTAAAGAAAAACAAGAGGGTTATTTTTTCTCCTACGCTGACGAAGCCTTCTAGTTATAAAGTCCCCCGCCGCGTCTACCTGTTCGCGATAAACTCAAAAACGACTTAACTGTATTTTCACACGGTTGTTACCAATGGACGTAGTGATTTATGAGAAAGGTTTAGGTGTATAATTCATTGAGGTTTTGTGTAAATTTGGTGAAATATAACGTTAATAGTTTGAAGTCGGAAAAAATCTGCCGCTTGAAAGCCATCGGTGCCCCTGGGCATAAGTCTACGGGCGATTGTGCACTACAAGGAATTATACCCTCCGGGGTCCGATTTTATTTGTAGTGCACAATCAACATCTAAGAGGCCAGAAATTTGAAGATCATGATGCCGTGGTCGCCGCAGTACAAGATTTTTAAAGGGGTCAAAATGAAGATTTTTTTAGAAAAGGAATTGTATGTTTAGGAATAATATATAAAAAGTATATGCTCCTAATTGGTGACTAACTATGTATATCGAAATATAAAATATAGTTTGTTGAAATATATCTCCATCCTTATCATTCTCATTACTAATTGAATGCCTCTCGTATATATCTTAAAGGCGACAAATGTTTTAATACGGCAAAATTATATATGAATGTGGTAATTATACGCGCGCCTGTCAAGCTATACTAATAATATCATGGCCATAACTTGAATAGAGCACATCGCTAATGCAGGGCTATATAGTCATGATATCTCGGACATACTTAGGTGCCTCATTTCCGACGTCGAATTTAGAACTCAGCCACCTACAAACAAGGTCGTTTCACAAAGCTAGTACATACTAGTACTGGTTGAACCGGTTCAACTCATCTCCGCATTCTTTGTGCCTTGAGTACAGCGTCCTACTCTACTCCAACTCTCATATTGCTCGAACTTTTCTTTTGGACAATAAAGATTAAGGGGCTACATCGTCATTCGTAAATCACGCCCCAAACGCGGAGCCAGCCAATAAGCGTGATTTGTAATAAGGGACGCATTTATTGCTCGCGCATATCAAAGAAAGAGAAAGCTAATACACTACATGCTTGGGGTTTTTTGGCGTAAGCGCCAGATGTAAAAGTACCATGAAATCGAAGATATTATTATGTTTTGTTAAAATTTAAGTTAATCACTTAAAAGATAAAGGGAAGAATGACACTTTAACATAATTTAGCCATTTATTAATCTATCATTTGTACAAACTAGACAAAAAACGGGAAATGAAGACGCGTTTTCGGATAACTTTTCTATCGAGGAATGTTTCATTAAACATGTTTCCGCGTTAATCACTGAATAGGTTATATAGTCAAGAAACACGTATCTGAAAACCAGCCTGATTTATATACTAGATTTGACAAAAAATGCGCTGCAAAATAGCTTAAATTTTCGATGCATCCCCTTAAACACATGCTTTAAAATATTACTTTATGCAGGTCAAAGTATTTTGGACCATGTTCATCCGACACAAAAAGAACCGGCTAAGTGCGAGTCGGTCTCGCGCATAAAGGGTTCAGCACGACTGTATTAAAAACAACTTTTTACCGGTTAAGTTTGGTTTGCACCTGATATATATCGCGTCGGATACAAATGAGGTGCAAACTTAACGCAACCGAAATTCAGAATTGATTTTTAAAAAAGCTATGGTACTTTAAATACCATAGACTTCTTATAGGGTTTCCTGTAAACTACGGGTAAAGAACTATTTTCTATATTTTTTTCAAAATTTTAGGCCTAGTAGTTTCGGAGATAAGGGCGGGGGGGAATGGTCAATTTTCGTGTATTTTCTGAAATAACTTCACAACTATTAATTTTAAAATTATAAAAAATATAAATTTAAATTCTCACAATGAGCAATTTCATTTGATATGTCATACGATATAGGTAGCAAAACTTTTTTTAATTTATTCTTATTTACCCCCCAAAAGTGGATCTTTTGTTTAAAATTCATTTATTTACGTTGTACCGTCTTCGGGTCACCGACTTACATATGTGTGCCAAATGTCAACTCAATCGGTCCAGTAGTTTCGTAGCAAATTGGCTGTGCCAGACGAACACACGAGTGAACCCATAAGGGTTCCGTTTCTCTTCTTGAGGTACGGAACCCTAAAAACTGGTCAAAGAAGTGTCAGACAAGCTCATCGGCGTTTCTGGCGACATTAGAGCTGGGTCATACTTCGCTCAATGCCTCAGTCTGGCCATCCAGAGGGAATGCGGCCAGCGTTATGGAACGATGCCCCGGGCAGATCTGACACAGGGAGACCCATCAGAATTTTTTTTTTTAGGTTTCTAAATAATATAATGCCTGTATGTTCGGGGTTTATTGCCTAACGAAATTTTGACGCTGGGTATCTGAATCAACTGTCATAGTCATAGCCCATACAAAATCATGACACTTGATTCTGATTGCGAGCGTCAAACGCGTTAGGCAATAGGGGGGCCGGACACGGTTCTTATAAGATGGCATATCAAACGTTTTGTTTTAAAAAGTCATGCTTTGCTTTTTTCTTCTACTATATTTTTACTTTTATTGTTTTGATGTTTTCTTGGAGAACTACACATTGAGTTTATACTTAAAAACATATATTTAGGATAGTTTAAAAACAAATATTGTAATAGTTAAGAGTTATTTAGAAAAAATGACTGACTGTTGAGTTTGTTTCGGCTTTCTTCTCTTCAGTGGTCTCCTCTTGGTAAACGCCGTAGAGTCAGCCTTGTACAAGTTCCCTTGCGGCGTACTTACAGAATAAAGATCATTATTTCTTTACTAGAAGGCGCCCGCGACTTCGTTTGCGGAGGAGAAAAAATCATAACCCCTGTTTTTTCCGGCAGCGTACTTGGGTATATACCCAGCTACCTGTGTACCGAAAATAGTTTAAATCCGTTTAGCCGATTTAGCGTGATGAAGCCACGACACATACAAACATACAAAAAAATAAAAATAGGGTAGAATAGATTTTTTTTTTCGATTTATTCTAATACTCAGTTATATATATTTTTGAAAATATCTTTAATGTACAGACATTTCATTTATATAACTTTACTAGATGATGCCCGCAACTTCGTTCGCGGAGGAGAAAAGCTCATAATCCCTCTTTTTTTCTTCAGCGTAGTCGGGTAAAAAGTATCCTATAACGATCTGAAGATACCCAGCTACCCGTGTACCAAAAAATAGTTGAAATCCGTTTAGCCGATTTAGCGCGATGAAGCCACGACATATACTTATTATATATAAACATACAAAAAATTAATGTTCTACGATTTAGTGACCTCCAAAGGCCTATCTTAAATGTACAGACATTTCATTTTTATAACTTTATAATAGTATAGATATGTGTGACGCCCGCAATAAAACATCATATTTAATTAATTAGATTTTATTAACAGCCTCTTTGTTTTCAGCCGCCCCTCCCTGTAGCGTCCACATGAGCTGTCCCAGGGTCAAAAGCTGCTTTTCTCCACGGGAGTGCAGCTCGAACCGGGGCGGAGACTCCAGCGCAGACTTACCGACCACTATCACGAGGGGGTAGCCCATTCTGGAACAATTTTTATTTTGTAAATAATATTAGAAGGTGGGCCTTCGTTCGTGGAGGAGAAAAAATCATAACCGCAATTTTTTTTCAGCGTAATCGGGTAAAAATTAACCTAAAACCATCTGTGGAAAACCAGGTACCCGAGTACCAAAAAAAGTTAAATCTGTTTAGAAGATTTGTTTGAAGCCACAACGAGAGATACAAAAAATCGATTTAGTGACCTCTAAATAGTCCATTACAATATATCTATACTATTATAAAGTTGTAAAAATGAAATGTCTGTACATTGAAGATATTTTCAAAAAAAATATTGTTATGGACTATTTGGAGGTCATTAAAACGAAAAATATTTTTTTTGGATTTTATGTATGTTTGTATGTGTCGTTGTGGCTTCATCACGCAAAATCGGCTAAACGGATTTCAACTATTTTTGGTACACGGGTAGCTGAGTATCTCCAGATGGTTATAGGATACTTTTTACCCGACTACGCTGAAGAAAAAATGAAGGGTTATGACTTTTTCTCCGCCGCGAACGAAGTTGCGGGCGCCCTCTAGTATTTTTTAAATATCTTCAATGTACAGACATTTCATTTTTACTACTTTATAATAATAGAGATGAATAAATGAAATCGGTTATTTAAGGCAACATGGCCCACATATTAATATCTGTCCCTACATTGAAGATATTTTCAATAGAACTCTTTTGTTTCTGACTACTCACTTGTCCGCCATGAGTATACGCTTGCCGACGGTCATCTGGTGTCTGTCGTCGTATATGACCTCGCCGCGCATGCGCGGAAGCGACGATAGCTTGTCGAACAGCCCCAGCATCTGCTCGGGGTTGTACAATGACCACTCTTTCGAGCCTTCCTGAGGAACAAGTAAATATAGAATCCATAAAAATACCCCAGCACTACTAAAAAAAACCTATTAATATTTTTTTAGTGTTCCGTACCCAAAGGGTAAAACAAAACCCTGTTACTAAGACTCCGCTGTCCGTCTGGTTGTCCGTCTGTCACCAGGCTGTATCTTATGAACCGTGATAGCTAGACCGTTGAAATTTTCACAGATAATGTATTTCTGTTGCCGCTATAACAACAAATAAAATGCCTGCTAGTCTATGTCAGTAACCATTATAAAATGATCGAACACCGCGTACATTTTGCTTAGGAGTAGGGCTGTGCTAACACTGGATTTTCATATATACGGCTGTTTGTAGTGTATATTTTGTACGGAACCCTCGGTGCGCGAGTCCGACTCGCGCTTGGCCGGTTTTTTTTAACTATACGGCAAAGGCATATTATAGGGTAGAGGACTATTTAACAGTCAAAAATGCATGGCCCAAAACAGAAACAAAATAATTTACTTTTACCGGAACAGGGTTCTTAGAAGATGGCATATCAAACATACGTAAGTCGTTTTAAAAAATGATATTTTGCTTTTTTTGTGTTCTATTATAATTTCACTTTTACAAGCTTTTATATGTTTTCTTGGAGAACTACGCAAGGAGTTTATACTTAAAAAGATATCTTAATGATTCGACTTGATGCGAAGCAAATAATAGTTAATCTAGGTAAAAAAAAGTAATAAAATCAATAGTAACCTAATCTAAAATGTTTGTAATGTTACATTTGTTAATCATAATACAAAAACTTTGAATACAAAAACTTTTTTTAGATCTAGGATTTTTCTGTTAGGTCACTATAATTTTAAGAATGCGACATATCTACATATGTATATATATGAAGGTTTGCATTTTAAACGAGACTTTTACGTACCTATGATTGCTACTTCCTTTAAAAAAAAACTTATCATTAGGGATCGGACGGCAGATTGCGAATGACATAAGGAACAGGACTTATGACATAATGGAGTAGCTATCAATGTAACATATTTTATACTGTAGATAAATTTGTCACAACTCTCTCTCTCGTACCAATAAAAGTTCATACCCAGTTTTTATACACAAAATATGAGATACATTAACTGTTCTTTAGAAAACAAATTAAGTTCGCTCGACATGTATTCAGTAAACAATTGATTTCCAGGCGCCTATAAATTACTAGATTTAACACCATTATTAACGATAAAATAATTACGTACACATTTTATCTGCGATATCATTCTAACGTTGCCTGCGAAGCTAGAGGTCCTGGGTTCAAATCCCGGTAAGGGCAAATATTTGTGTGATGAGCATAAATATTTGTTCCTGAGTCTTGGATGTTTTCTATGTATATAAGTAATATATCGTCGTCTAGTACCCATAACACAAGCCTTATTGAGCTTACCATGGGACTAGTTCAATTTGTGTAAAAATTGTCCTGTAATATTTATTTTATTTAATATTTATCTACAAATTTATCGACTGTATAAAATATGTTACACTGATAGCTACTCCATTATGGTATAAGTTCTGTTCCTTATGTCATTCGCACTCTACCGTCCGATCCCTACTTATCATGCCAGTAGTCAAAATATCCTGATTTTCGTAATAAAATTTAAGTGATTTAAAATTTCCTCACATGTTATTAAATAACTAAGGTACTGCCAACCCTGATCTACCTTGGGTCCTACCAGCACGGCCCGGTACGGCGCGATGGCGTCTGGCCACCGGAGCGCCGAGTCCGTGGACAGCGCCTCCAAACTCGCCGCTAGCAACCTGGTGTAAAAAAAACGAAGTTTATTTTGCAAATATACCAAACGACCGAATTCACTATAACGGTCATGGACAACTTTAACCTTTTGACCGCCAAGCAGCGTAGTCTATACTACTATAAAGTTGTAAAAATGAAATGTTTGTATGTGTCGTTGTGGGCTCATCACGCTAAATCGGCTAAACGGATTTCAACTGTTTTTGGTACACGGGTAGCCGTACAAGGGTAGCTGGGTATCTCCAAATGGTTATAGGATAGTTTTTACCCGACTATGCTAGAGAAAAAGAGAGGTTATGACTTTTACTCGTCCGCGAACGAAGTTGCGGGCGCCTTCTAGTAATCTATGTTATTATAAAAATGAAATGTCTGTGCATTGAAGATGTTTTCAAAAAAAATATTGTACCGGATTATGGAGATTACTGATATTTTTGGTACACAGGTAGCTGGGTATATCCAGGTGGTTATAGGATACTTTTTACCCGACTACGCTGTCTAAAAAGGAGGGTTCATGTCTTTTGCTCCTCCGCGAACGAACTTGCGGTCACCTGGTCACCAACCAGCAATAACAAAATGCCGTAAAGGATGCTTCTTACAAAACATATATTTTGGTGTAATCAATATTTAAGACCATGCATAGCGGCACCTCATAAACAAGCTAAGATGAAGTACGCAATATGAATATGTTTAATCATTCTCATCAATTCATCAAAACATGTCTGTTCTTTTGTGATATAGATGCAAGTCAAAGCGCAAAGCAAAATACGATTGCTCTCACACGTGGTCACACCAGGACTCGAACCCGGTACAGTAGTACCACGAATATAAGTTTCATCGGCAATCTTCGGCCACGCCGACGAGTGCTAACAAGTACCGAATGAAACCGAACGTGTGACCATTTCAATAAAGACCTTGTTGCACTATACGTACGGTACATATGCAATGACAGGTGAACTCGTGCTCTCGCTCATGGCGGCTGACGCGGCGCCAGACAAAATGGCGGGCGCCGGCGTCGCGCGCAAAATTTTGGCCAATGGGCGCTGAAGATTTTACCCGCGCAAACGCACTGCCTTATAATTGGTTAATCTGTTTCAAAAACTGCTTTCTGCGCAGGTACATCGTTTTAACTTATATTTGTGGTACTACTTGTACTTCATGATTACGCGTCAGGTGTGTTACCCTTTCACTAGCGAGCACTGTGACGTACGCATCGAATTTATCTATCCGCCTTGACCCCTGTACCTATTTTTATTTTGCAAGGTATTATAACCTTACTGACGCGTGATCAGGAAGTACTGGGTTCGAGTCCTGGTGTGACCCCGTGCGAGAGCAATCATATTTTTCTTTGCGCTTTGCCTTTTATCTATATCACAATAGATAATAATGTGGGGTTAATTTTGCCGCATTAAAAACACAGAAACACAATAAACTTGTGGTTCATATAAAAGAGACAAAATGTGTGTTCTTGCCTAGTGACACCTATCCCGTAGCACGACATGACGACAGGCTGAGGAGGCCTGTTGGGCGCCACGTAGTTGGCGCCTATCGCCTCGCTGTATCGAGTGCCCAGGACGAATGTGTGGCCCACCTGGATATATAGTACAATAGAAATATGTAGAACTACTAGTAACGAAACTCCGAATATAATTAGAGTTTAAAGTGGGAATCCTTTTTTAAAACCAAAACCGATTACTATTGACCTGCGAACGCCACTGTTTGCATTGTGTGAATGCCACTGTATGCAAATACTTTTGTCACACAAAGGGCAACTTTATATATAAGGCTTGAAGGTTTACATTAAAATAAAGACCTCTAGAGGTGTTAAAAACTTGTTTTACAAAGAGACCATGGGCCTAATACTTCACAATGAAAGATAATGGTTTTGTTTAAGGGCACAATAGGTCTTTCGCTCTCGAAAACGGATTCCCACTATATAAATAAGCACACTGCATCGGATGTGTCTACATTTGACTATAACATACATCGCAAAAAAGGGGGATTTTTTAATCTTTTTTATGTAATAAGTGGCAAGCGAGCGAACGAGCCATCTGATGGAAAGTGGCCTTCGTCGCCCATGGATATGTGCAACACCGGAGGAATCGCCCATACATTGCCAACTTTTGAGTACCCTGTTAACTCGCTTCTTGAGGAATCCTATGTTATAGCGCTCTGGAAACACCTCAGGGGAAGCTCATTCCACAACTTGCAAGTACGTGGTAAAAATGAGCGTGATGCCCGTTTTTTTTTTGGGATGCCAAGCAGCGGTGGGGATGCACTTATTATTTCCGTAATAATAACAAAAGAAAAACCAACTATTGTTAGATTTATGTCGCGACATAAGTTAACACAACACGTGGATGTTATGTTCATGTTGTACGAAAACCTTACAATTGTCGACTTTAATTTCAACCCTAAGTACTAGGGAGCCTGCTCGGCGCCTCTTTAGTGCAATGTATGGACATCATTTTATAACACTTTGTACATTTGATAGAAAGAGAAAAACAGAGTGACATAGTGTGAAAGATGCCCGATGAGTTGGTTAATCCAAAAGGCATACTATAAAATTGGTAAAGACCATCTGGAATGGTGATTGCTGAAATGTCGAGAAAAAGAGGTATATAAAGTGAAAACAAAAACGACGGAGCTAGAGAAAGCAAGCGTGTGAATGAGATGGAAGCATGTGTGTGTTCTTGTGGCACCTCAATACTGTTGACAAGTTCAGTGGTCCCTCCGCATTCGCATTTTCCCTCGGCAACACTCGCTCGGCGACAGACAACACACACAGCTGTCCTGTCCTCCCCCGCCGCTGCCGGCAGCTGCCATTCGTGCGATTCTGATCCGCCCATCTCTCCGCAAGATGCTGACACTGAAAAATACATAACAATATATGAGGAAATGCCAATATAAAATCTTATAGAAAATGGCAGTCGAAAAGGTTTTCTGTAAAATGTTATGGAATTTCACACGAAAGAGAGACCAGACAAAAAACTATGTATCGTATATGTAAACCTGTATGTAACAAAATGATGTACGGCAAAAATGTATATATTATATGCATAAAAATCTATAACCATTTGCCGGAGCATCTAAAGTCGCTACAGGGTAATAAATTTAGTCGCAATTTAACAAGCTGGCTTCTTGACAATTGTTTTTATAGTGTTAAGAAATATTTCGAATTTAATCTGACTGCTTAATTAATTGTATTTATTGATGATTGTTTATGATTATTATTGCCAACATTATTTGATTTTGATAATTGTTGTATAATTTTTGTATAATTTAATTCTTGCTTGATTAAGTAATTTCATGTTTTTTGACTCCGACACATATTTGCACGCTTGCTTGCAAGCTAAATACACGGAAATCGAATTGTACGAAACACCTCTATTGACTGTATTTTTGCAAATAAATATATTTGATTTGATTTGATTTGGAATAAGGGTTTTCTGAAATCGTGAAATCTCCAGCTGGCATCAGTGTGAAATTAGGTTTATTTTTAAAGATCAGCGACGAGTCGAAGTTTGTATGCGAGGCAAGCCGCGTCGGAGACAAATCGTCGCTCATTTCCAATGTCCTCGTAATGGACCGAAACATGTCGAGCAGTACTCAGCTTTAAGGGCGAGAGTAACCGCTACTGTAATCTAAATACAGCTCATTTTTTTTATCCGCACGGAAAATTACTTGATCCTATTGATTGCTAGTTCGTAAACTGTAACGTATGTATGTTATGGCATCCTACACTGCTCGTTTCTGATGACAGGTCTGCGGTGTGAACACTGCAAGCGAAATTATAGGTGAAAAACTTAAGTAAGTCACCTGTTGTATGTTGTAGAACCGTATCCGTATAGGCAATTTAACTTTCCATATTAGAAAAATTACATAAGTTCCATATCAATTTTGTACAATACTACATACAAGAGGAGCTTTACTTAAGTTTTTTACCAATACATAGAGAAGAAAATGCAACGCTCACCTCTACATAGTAGTAAGCTCATGTTGTTGAATACACAGTAGTAGTCAATAGCTTTCTATACTACTCTCCTACCCTGCGGCATTTTCTGCCGTGTGCTCACCGTATGCGTCCACCGTACAGAATAACTCGTACCTCTGTACTTCTAACCGTATTGTCTCAAACAGCTTCCTATACTGCTCCCCCACACGCTGGTATATTTCTGATAAGTGTCTGCCATGTGAATACCGCAACCATCCACCATACAAAACGAATTTAAACATGAGCTCACCTCTGTGTACTTCTAACTGTAGTGTCTCAAACAGCTTCCTATACTGCTCCCCCACGCGCTGGTATACTTCCGAGGCCTGGTCTGCCGTGTGAACACCGTAGGCGTCTAGCATACGGAACGACCGCGCGCGGAGAACGCCATGTTTGGGGCGGAGCTCGTCGCGATATTTGTCACTGATCTGAAAACATAATAAGCTTATATTGATAACTTACACGATATTCACACTATCACAACACAAGAAAGCGGGGTATAATATTCATTATTTAACTTGCAAATTATGCATATAGTTATGTATGTTTGTACGGGTCAAATCTTGCAAGTTAAGTTTGACCCACTTCACGGTTTCCGATGAAACTGAACATTTGCATACTTATGTAAGTTGGGAGACAATACAATATTATGACACCATCGAGTTGATCTGATGATGGAACACGAAAATAAAATAAATAAAATAGCTCTATCCTACCCAGTTTTGGCTCTTTAGAATCGTCTCGGTGAGTAGTTGATCGATGTTTAATGAAAACTAGTTGGAAATTAAAATTGTCAATGAATATTTTTTTTTTATACAGAAACTTATTTTTTGGGCTACCATAATTGAAAACTCATATAATCTACAAACTTCTGTAATGGAGGTGTGTTTGTTTCTTTTTCTTTCACGCGGTTAACGAGCAGCACTTCGAAGGGATTTTTGGCGTAGAGATTAATAGGGAATATGCATGAATTTTTATTTTTGCTTTATTAAATGCTCATTCATGTAACAAACAGTAAACATAAATATTTTTTCTAATAACTATAAAAATAACCAAGATATAAATAAGCCATCAAACATTTCATTCTATCTCTTTCTAGCAAAACAGAATTTAATATACAGTTTATACGGCAGTACATATCGGACCTATCTATCTATCTATATCATGCTTATTTTTTGGGCAATTTTAGTTTTATTTCACTTTTTGAAATAGTTTTTATGGTATTTTGATGGATTGTTAAGAAAAGCGATAAAAAAAATCATGCATGGTACCCTATTATGGGCTGGAGGCTGTTAGGTACCAAAGGAAATATGTTGTTATCCCGGATTGTATACAGTTCGCGAAGAAGACACGGACACAGACGAAGCCGCAGGATTAACCTAGTTATTTATCATTCACGTTTTATAGTCGGAGGATTTTCTTTAATCTAATGCCTATAAATTTGAAAGCCCATATGACCCTAAGATAAATACGCTTCTGTTGGGGAATAACGATCCAAAAATATGAAGACCTTAAGTTGGGGATTATTATTTAAAGGAGATGGCAGGACAATTTGGACACATTTTGCAAGGGCTGGCGGAAGTATGCGCTGGATAGGGATGCATGGGGATGCATGGCGGAACAGGCCTCTGCCAGTGGGACACGTGAACAGGCTATATAAAAAAAAACTAGTTTTTGAATAACTATAGTTTGTAAAAAAGTCATCTCAATTAAAAACTACCTATTATCTATACTATTTTAAAGTTGTAAAATTGTGTGATGAAGTCACAACAATACAAAAAATAAAAATATTCGTAATATTAAAAATAAGAATATTTCGATTGAGTGACCTTAAAATAATCTGTTTAGTATTTTTTATATTATCAATGTACAGACATTTAATTTGTGGTACTTTATAATGGTATAGACTAGGATTAATTACTTACTTGATACAATAAGAGAGGCAACTGTTTGTAGGAGAGTGGTCCCACATCTGCCAGCAGGTCCGCGACAGCCTCTTCATGTGTCTGAAAAACAGAAAAAACAACCATAAAACATATTTACGGTTTCTAAACGGAATGAAAAAATTCAACTTTTCAACGCAATAAAAAGATACAGTCATCAAAACTTTTAACCAGCTACAAATATGCCTATGTTCTAGAACACGAACACAACATGCTGATCAATGGGCAAAAGCCTTTGGATGAACTAATCTATACAACTAAACAGGGTTGGATTTAGGGTTCTGGTGGCCCTGGGGCAACAAATGAGTCAAAGCCTCTAGTAATTTTCCAAAGACATGTTTACAAACATGTGTTGTTGTGGCTTCATCACGCAAAAACAACTAAATAGATTTCAACTATTTTTGGTACAAGGGTAGCTGGGCATCCGCTAATGGTTATAGGATACGTTTTACTTGACTATGCTGAAAAAAAGAGGTTTATGATTTTTTTCTCCTCCGCTGACAAAGTTCCCTCTAGTGGTCTGTTCTTATTTGTGAACTTTTTAAACTTTGCAATCCTTCTCATATTTAAAATGTTTAAAAACAGCAATGTATCTAGTCCTCGTAGCGCCTAACGCGGAAACATGTTTGCTTTAAATTTCCTTGATAGAAAAGTTATCTAGTCTAGTTTGTACAAACAACAGATGTACCTCAACTTCACCTTGATTCGTGCCAATGTATGATGTTTGATAGCAGATATCTACGGGCCTAAGAGACCATTTGTTAAAAAAGGGTATGGATCTTATACCTACTGGTGCTAAAATAAACTTCTTCCCATGACGATCCTGCACCCTCAACAGCTCTTCCGTAATCCTCCCCGTCTTCTCCCAGAGCCCCGCTGCTGTTAACGCCGGCAGTGACACTCGCTGGCCTCCGGCGGTCTCAATGTGGTGTTTCACCAGGGTTTCCAGCTTGTCCAGGGCACGACGGGCGAGTGGTAGCAGGGCAAAGAGGCCAGAGGAGGTAGGGCGGATCAGACCACATTCTAGAAGGAGCTGGAATTTATTGTTAACCATATATTAAATACAAAATTTTTCTGTTAGATTGTCATTCCAAAGAAAGATAAATTTATTAGCCTTGCTCACAAAGCCTAACTAAAGAATAATGAGATAACCACATGTTTTCGATGACACAGGTTCACTTGTTAATCTTGGCTCCACTTAGCTAAATTTATCTGCTATCAAGTACATTTACATAAATACATTTCGGAACACACAACCAAGAGGTGATCAGAAGGAATTTTTGATTAACTATTTGATTAATTAAATAGTAGACAAAAATATCAATTTAGAATGCTTGTTGAAAGGCATTACATACAATTTTCTGTACAAATATTGCTACCTTTAGAGGGACCTCCAAATGTCATCTGATTGATTTGAACATTGGTGTCTATGTATTATTTTAACGGGTATTAGACAAAAAAGAAGCTTGTGGAGAAATAATATACAGAATTTAAATTATTTGGACCTCCCTAATGTTTATAATATCATACTAGTTAAGCGGAATGTATAAGGTACATTAAATTTCGATTGATTTTTAATGTGGTGCAATTTCTCGAAAACTACGATTTTTTCCATAATAAATCAAATACAACATGCCATCCCACTAAGTGTCAAACATTTTGGTTACCTAAAAGATGTTGAGCAGTGATATGGCGTGTGTTGTGATGAAATTATGAGTAAATTTTCGAAATTACTCCATTACGAATAAGAAATTATAAATGAATGCTAAAACCGCAAAATGTTTCGTAACTTTCTCAATGAAAACTGGATGCACTGGATTAATTGAGCTCTAAAACCTGTTTAACCAAATAGTAGCAATGCTTTACAAGAAAATGTTAAAAAAACAGCACATATTATTGACTAAAATATATAAACGAAAATTTTTATTATAACCTCACCTTTTGACTTTTACAGGTTATCTCCGTATTCTTGATCTTCGCATTCTTTGGTATAGTTAATAATGGCTGAAATAATTGAGATACAAATCTCATTGTATTTAATTTGTTGAATTTTGTTTGCATTTACTATCACTAAAGTATTTAACAGCTGATCGAAACATTTACATTGAAGCCAGTTTATGTATTTTATCACATAATCAAATAAAATATGTTTTAAATTTTGATCTTTATTGTGATACATTTAAAGTTTGTTTTGTATTATGATTTACATCTATAAGGTGTATGTCGTGACTAGCATCGACTACTTTTTTTTTTTGTATGTTTTGACAGTAGAAGCGTTTAGTTTCTGCTTTAGACTGAAGTCATAACTTTGTTTAGAAAACGTCGTAAAAAGTATTAAAAAAATAAGTTTCTACCAAAACACGTACTTTTTATTCGAAGAAATCAATTACAGCGTTGGCTTTAGTAAAGTATCTTCCTTCCTTGACTATTTGTACTTGTATTTCGTTCTAGAGTATGTTATGTAAAATCTTTTATTAACGAATAAAGCGTCTAAATAAAAAAATACAAAACGCCCATGAACGTAAAAGAACTTCGAAGAAACGATTTGATTTGTTTGGACTAGGGCTCGCGGTCGTGTCCGTGTTTCATGTACCCGTAGCCGGATCTCCGTGTCCGTATTACACGGCAACGGTTTTCTGCTCCGTTCGGCACGTGTAATTAGGCTACGTGTAATTAAGATACGTGTATCCGTGTAACACGGGTACACGTATCTTAATTACACGTGGATCCGATCCGCCCCGACGTTTAGTAATGATTCGTTGCGATGTCTCTAAGAGCTACGAATGGAAATGTATATTGAGTGAGACTCGTGCTTCTTAATTTGTCTTGTGAGTCGTAAATACTAACAAAATGTAGCAATTAAATAATTAAGCCGTGATCCTTATTGAAATGAACAGTTTTAAATTTTTATTTTATTTTTATACCAAACGTTATGTTAAAATAGGTAATATTAGCTATAATTTATATTTAGACGGGGCGGCTAAAATAACAGAAAAACACTGTGTGGAGTATAAAAGGTTTATTGAAATAATTTGCTTATGTTTAAAATATCAATAAAACCAACAACAATCAACGTTCTTAGGGTAAACTACAAATAAATCAACATGAAATATGTATATTTTTATCTAAATTTGCTTGTCATTGCCACTAAATACCTACGCTATTATTTACCTTTTTTTAGAATCAACACATTTAAGTAAAAAAAAAATATCAGGTAAAATCACATCAGTAAAATTTAATAAAAACGACGAAATCGGCAGACTTTAAAAAAGAAAATGTATACAGTATAACTTTAGCCAGATAAATTGTCTTACATATCTATAAACAATTTGAAAAAATCTGTCGTACTGATCAGCGTCTCATCTATTATTTTTAGATTACCGTCAATTACGTTACGGGACAGACAGTGTTGTATACCTAATATCAAAACACGTTAACGTAGACTTAAAATAATATTTTTGAAAATCTAATTGAAACTTTGTTTTATGAATTAAAATCAGCGTACAATATAAATTATATTGTACGCTGATTTTAATTCAGAAAAAAAAGTTTAATTTTTTTTTAGTTTGACATTATTTTGTACGAGATATATAATCAATTCTCACCAACTAAAATAGTTTGCTAATCAAACACTCCGATATAGATATTAAAATCGTTATACAATATTAATACAAATCAACAATGATACCTACGTTTCTCAATCTTAATTTTATTATTAATCTATCATTTTTTTGTTTTGGAATAGAAATACCAATAAGGAAACGTTTTTTGGAAGAAGACAGCTACGTTTTGCTGTAACGATGTTACCCGCTGTCGAAAAAGTTCTTTCCGAACTTGCGGATGTGGCTGGTATACATAAATAGTTTTTTGCAATGTCTGCCACCGCTGGGTATTTTGTTGCTCGTAATTTCCACCACTGAAATGGGTCCATATCAAATCGAATCTGCGGTTCTGCTAAATATGTATTAAATTGCTCTACAGGATGCATATTAGAATAACTTTTTGCTTTATAAATGTATTCCAATGCACTTTTATTACAATTTTCATCAACTTCCGTAGACTGTACTCTGTCTTCAATAGGAACACTGTTCTGTATTTTGGACATGACCTTATTTCTTATAAGCTGCCTAGCGTCAATATGTTCACCGGATAAATCTTTGTACCGCGGATCGAGCAGAGATGCAATTTGCCGAGCATTTACTTCGCAGTCTTGATTCCAGTTTAATTGAAACCGTTGTTCTATTTCTGTCTTGATGATAAATTTGACACGTTGAGCGGTTTCGGAATCATTGTCATCATCATTTAAATGGTTTTTTATTAGAGTTTGAAGCAGTGGTCGCACCATTGACACCGGAGAGTGTGCATCTGAGCAAATTACATTTGTAACCATTTGCAGCGGTTTTAAAATCTTTACTAATTCATCTATTAAAGACCATTCTACTTCGAACATTTCTAAACGATGTGCGGTATTTGTTGGTGTTTTTGTACGATAATTTAACACGTTCATTATAGGAATCCTATTTACCAGCAGACGATAGAGCATCTCGTATGTTGAATTCCACCTCGTTTTGCAGCTTTGAATAAGATTAAGCTGTTTTAGCTCTAGCTGCTCTTGCATCGTTTCTAATGCTCTGGCTGCTACATTGGAATGACGAAAGTGTCCAACAATTTTGCTTGCCTTGCTGCATACATTTGCCACGTCTTCTATGAGCAAAGATTTATTGACAGCTAGTTGAATGCTATGAGCGGCGGGTCAAATTTTTATTATATTTTTATAAATATGTAAGTATAGTAAAATTACATCAAAAGAATAAAAACCAAAAGACCCGGTGGCGTCGGTCTATCGGTCGGTAGTTTTCACTCTCATAATAGATTATATTTAAGTATTTATATCTTTATTCGTGCAATGCACGGTCGGGTCGCTAATTTTGTCTTTAACCACAATCACTGGTTATATATGTATAAAAAAGAATAATGCCATTTCTTAGTTAAATGGAACCATTATTACTCAAATCAATACAAAAATATGTATATAACTCAAGTTTGATCCAAATAACAATAAATAAACCCCGTCCCGTACTCAATAATAGTCCTTATTTGTTTTAACTCTAACCGGCCGGAGCGGATCGCTCCGACGAGTATTCAATACCCGAATAGCCGAAGCTCCGTGTATACGGACTCGAACGCAGACACGGCTTTAGTACTATACGTATAGTTAATTATACGTATCTCGGCGTGTCCGTGTTATTCGTGATCTTAGTACCGCCGGTGTTAAGGATACGGGGCTACGTTGCGGCGTGTAACACGGATATCGGGAGCCCTAGTTTGGACCGACATGCTCTTGGTCGAATTTTTATAACTTAATTAATATTTTAAAATTATTAATCAAAAATTCTGAATTTTTCACAAATTGTATTAATAAACATAATTATCACACGAAAGTTATAGCCATGTCTCTAACTAGCTAATTTTGTTTTTGTTTGCAAAAAACTTACATAAACAACCAGGTTGCGTTAAGTTTGCACCTGATTTGTATCCAATGCTATAGATATCAGGTGCAAACTTAACTCGACCGGTACCGAGTAATAAAGTTCGGGTAAGTAAAAATTTGAACGAAACCCTCGGTTTTTATTTATGATGCAAAATGTGATACTAATTGCAGGTAAAGTTCAACTCGAAATAAACACGATAACAATGCAGTTAATTTTTTGAAATACGTCACGATTAAATAAAACCAATTGAAGAAAATGTACTTGGCCATTCTGTGCTTAATATAGTGTTTAAAAACAGACATGGATGTTAATTACTACCACCCATTTCGTTCGTGGAGGAAAGAAAGTCATACTTACCTCTATTTATTCCTTAAATATTGGTAAAATATACATTTCAATTGCTATAATAACTGAATAACCATCTGAGGATGCCGAGCTACCCATGAACCGCAAATAGTTGAAATCTGTTTTGGCGCGAAGAGGACGCATACATACAAACGTACAAATTAATAAAAATATTAGTGTTTTCGAGTAGGTGTTACTTTTTTTCCTTTAAAATGACTACTGTCGTTCCAATAGCTTGTATGGGCAAATTAAGAACTTTGTTCTGCAGCTATGTTAAAAATTGCGTTTATCGAAACGGATTCATTCTAAAAAACAAAAAAGATAAAATGTAGGTAACAAGACTACATTTTTGAAAAGCTTATCGAGAGTCATGTGTCGTGGTATGATATAGACGCTGACTCAGCGTGATGTTGCGGAGAACGCAGCGCAGATTTTCGGCCAGAAACTGTTTGCTAAACAAACAATACTAAGTCGAACAATCGATGTAGCACTGTCACTTATTTATCATTATCTTTACTTCCTCACTTCCTTACTATATTATAAACGTGAAAGTATGTATGTACGTTCCACTTAATCCCTAAAACTACTGGACGATTTTTCATAAAACTTTCCAGTTATGGACCTTATATATCAGAATAGGACATAGGCTATAATGAATGTCAAATTTCATCCCTTTTAAAGACGAAAAAGGGGATGAAAATGTGTATGGACAATAAATATTTTTTTACGCTACGAACTTGAAATCTTGGTAATATGCTTCACATTTAAATTAGTAAAATATAAGAGTTTTGGGGAAAGATATAAGCTACATTTATCCTGCAAAAATACCTTTTATCCGCGATAAACGAATCTAAGGCGGGCGAAGTCGCGGACGAAGTCGCGGGTGACAGCCTGTTAATCTATAAGTTGTAAAAGTCAAATGATATTAATAATTGAAGATAATAAAAAAAAACCTGCCAAGTGAGAGTCGGACTCGTGCACCGAGGGTTCCGTACAAAATATACGCTACAAATAGCCGTATCTATGATAATCCAGTGTTAGCAGAACCCGAGTGGGGTTCTGCTAACTCTAGGCAAAATGTATGCGGTGCTCGATCATTTTATATTGGTTACTGTATAGACAGACAGACATAAAAAAAATAGTTTTTTACATTTATTTAACAGCTTTCTTCATACCAAATTTCAAGTTTCTAGAACAACTGGAAGTACCCTATCAATTTCAAAAGGTGTCGAAACATAGGTACGTTTTTTGCAAGCATGAACGGCCGTATCTTTTGTTTACGTAAACTGAGAAGTTTTATTTTGTCACGCACGGCTTTAAGGGACCGTAGAGTTGAGTATAATTATAGTGACAGACAGATAGACAGACGGACAGACGGACGGACGACAAAGTGATCCCAATTAAGGGTTCCGTTCCTTTTGAGGTACGGAACCCTATAAAAGATTCAAACGGTCTATGACCTCCAGTCACTGAATCGGAATATACATTATGTGGATGTTTTGTATGTTTGTCTGTGTCGTTGTAGCTTCATCACGCCAAATCGGCTAAACGGATTTCAACTATTTCGTAGTACACTGGTATCTCCAGATGGTTATAAGATACTTACGTTATTTTTTACCCCACTAAGCTGAAGAAAAAAAAGGGTTATGACTTTTTCTCCTCCGTGAACAAAATTACAGGCACCTTCTAGTATTATATACATTTAGCGGGATTATGGTCAACAAATCCGGGAACATAGGAATGTTCCCGCTATTGTTTTTGCGTACCGGGGCTAGCGGTGGACCGCGCGCCGCCGGTTTTTGCGGGTTCCATTACACGGCAAATGACCTGTAAACTGATAAGGTTTCACAAAGCACAAGAGGGAGCGGGATTTATAAGTTTCTCCGTCAAAGATTAACTTTTTAATACAGTTGTGAAAAAATAAAAAAACAACAAGTAGCATTATGATCAACATCATTATCATCATCATCATCACCATCACCGTCATCACCATCATCACCATCATCATCAATATGTAGTCATGAATTGGAACAAGTATAGATTTAAGTAAGCATCATGATCATCATCATCATCATCATCATCACCGTCATCACCATCATCATCAATATGTAGTCATGAATTGGAACAAGTATAGATTTAAGTAAGCATCATGATCATCATCATCATCATCATCATCATCATCATCACCGTCATCACCATCATCACCATCATCATCAATATGTAGTCATGAATTGGAACAAGTATAGATTTAAGTAAGCATCATGATCGTCATCATCATCATCATCATCACCGTCATCACCATCATCATCAATATGTAGTCATGAATTGGAACAAGTATAGATTTAAGTAAGCATCATGATCATCATCATCATCATCATCATCATCATCATCACCGTCATCACCATCATCACCATCATCATCAATATGTAGTCAGCTAAAGGTTTTTGTTATTATTTGACACTAATTTTATTTCCATAATATATTGTACAAGCAGCAATTTCCGCGATCCTGTCATAAAAAATTCTATATCCAAAAATGACGATTTTTCCGATATCTTGCGCTCCTTTTAATATCTTTTTTTACACGAGTTTTTACAAGTCCTCATTAAACCTGAAAAAATTATCTTTTCAACTGTTATTTTAGAACCCTCCTAAATACTTACTTTAGGAAATATGACGATGTTTTACTAACCAGAAATTAATTTCCAGATGATGCATGTACGTTTGCCTGAAAGATAAATGTCACAACCCTCGTTTCCAGGATAGTTGGGTAAAAAGTATGACATACCTACACATAATCATCTTTCTGGCACTGTCAGGTTCCTTGTAAATAGCTGGCGGCGTGTAACTTGGAGCACACATCCGCGGCGGGATGATTCGTGGCTGTTTCAGTTATCAGGGGTGGAGCGTTAGCTTCGATGGGTAATGCCAACACCTTGCCGCAAGCTGCAAGCCGCAAAACAATCCATCCAAATATTATAAATGCTCTATCTGTTACTTCTTCACGCTTAAACCGCTGAATCAATTTGGATAAAATTTAGTATGGAAACAGTTTGAGACTCTAGAAAGGACAGGATATTTTTTATCTCGGAAAAATACAATTCCTTAGGGGAAAATGAAATAGTGGGCACGCGGGCGTAGCGGCGGGAAAATCCTGGTGGATTATAATATAATAACTATAGGGCAACCGTTTAACTTAGATGCCGCCCGCGGTAGACCAGTACGCGTGGCCACAACAGGGTTAGAAAAGGAGCACGGTAAATAATACAGGTGTCCCTTCGATTCGTAAGAACTATTTATCCGACACTTATGATTTTTTTAAATAAGTAGTTCTAGGGGCGGCACTCTACACGTAAACGATATCGATTTCTTTTTACAGCAAATATTTTTGGAAATAATCGCTCGGAAAGTGGCATAAATTGTGTCCGCCGCCCCCCCTTTATTTTCTAAAATATGAAAAAAATCACAAAGATAGAGCTTAATATATACTTTCAACGAAAATGATGTTCAACAGGATCCGATTTACCGTTTTGAGTTATTGCCGAAAAGCTGCGCTTCTCAGCCAAAGGACGTAAGTGCCGTGGAAATACTCTCTTTTGCTAGTGTACTTTTTCACATCGTATTTTTATCATCTGTCTGTAGTGCATTTTTTATTTTATATGAACGGTTGCGGAACTAAGGGTGGTCCGATATGCTCTTATCCGGTTTTTACAACTTTATAATAGTATAGATGTGCGTCAATGCCGCATGTGGCACGCTGTCGCTCCTCCTTAGTCATTTCGGCACGTCGGCTGCGTCATTATCAGATGATTAGCGCTTTGTAAGAATACGGGAATGAACTTAATGGAGTGAAAATTTGGGGTGATCTCTTTTGTGCTCCGAGTACTTCAATTAGGCAGGCCAAGGCTGGAGTTATCCTTACTACTGCCCTGAGGCTCCATAAAATAATTCTGATAAAAAAATCAAAATCGCCGCTTCTAATCCTTAGAGATTCTAGATGATTATAGCGCTACAAAAATTTCCGGCCTTAGCACCAATATCTCGTCACGTTCCATCGTCAAATCAGTTCGATGAAACCATTCTCATTAGTACCATTTAAATTTGCGACTATGAAATTGCTTATAGCTAAGCAACTTCATAGTATATAGGCAGTTTCTCTATGCGTATGGACTCAAAATCGTTCAGGGTAGGCAGTGCCTTTGCACCTAGGTATATGGACGCCAATGGTAGGCAACTGCAAATCGAAATACTTGCCCGACAAGATGTTGATACCCAGCACTCCAGTTTCTTCGAGATTATGGACGTTATCGTCCGTTCGGTGTAATATGGCTAGGCTCATATTAAGCTGAATTCATAAGGACAACATAAGGGTGCATAAGCATACGTTCATCATGATAGAAGAAATATAAATCAACCACTTTCTGTTACTAATATTGTATCTATTTAAGCGGTGAGGTCTTGCCATTCTTTTGTAGTTATGGCATATGCACGTATGCCCTGGTATAACTTAGTGCTTGACTATACACCAGTTGTTAATGTACTTGTATGCTTTAGGTGAGTCACTGCCAGCAGTTTATATTCTGTGACTTACCGTGTGCATCTCTATTGTGAGCTGAGGCATCGGTCGACTTGCTCGGGTCTAAGCAGGGTATGATCCCTGGTGATTCCGATCACATTTGCATATTAGTCACTAGCCGGATAGATGTGCCCCCCTCCCACCCCGAGATCTCCACCATCCCCTACAACCTGGCCACGGATGCTCCAACTTGGTCGACGGTGCTATTGTGTTCTTAGGCCACACTACGTCATGGATAATACAAGTCCTCGACTGCTAAAGTGTGCATTGCATTGCATTGCAAGGTATGATCACTGGTTATGATCACTTATAATATACATTTAGATAGGCATAAATGTAGTGTAAACACTCACCAGTTTATCCAGTTGAACCTCCTGGAAGCTCGTAGCTCCCAACATGTTATACCGTCAGTTATTCACCTCTCATATACTCGTGCGCACGTTCATATCCCGCCATCATTCTAGCACAGTACCAACATACAAGTTAGTTAAACAGAGAGTAGTGTTGCTATATTACAATACAATATCTAGATTGACATTACCAGTGTTGACATTTACCGATTTCATCGTGGCGATTCGCGCTGTGCGCGACAGACATAACGCGACGTTCGAAAGTTTCGAAACGTTGAAGAATTACCAACGTACGGTAATTTAAGGTCGATTTTGCCAACGTAGTATAAGTCTTATTCCAATAATAAATAATTAATTACTTTGTGAGTATATTAGGTAGGTAGGTACCCATTTTACGTTTCACCAATATTTAACCTAGGGATAAAATCTCTACACTACAGTAAAATCTTATACCGCCAATTTTGGCTGAGTAAACTGTTAGGGTCAATTTCACCGACGTAGTATAAGCCTTATTCCAATAATAAATCATTAATTACACGTGAGTAAACTCATTTTACGTGTCACCAATAATTAACCTAATGATAAAATGTCTAAACTAGGGAATAATCTTACACCGCCAATTTTGGCTGAGTAGTCTGTTACATGTAGATTAGTATTGTCATTGTCACTGTCAAGTGGATTCCATACTTACTTCACAATTGATGTATTACTCGGATAAATTTAAAAAATATGCAGCACCATTGCTCCAGCATGGGACAAATTGTCTATGTTACTTGGGTGCATTACGATTTCATTCAATTCATTCGTTCAACGTTACTGAGTAAACATGCGAGAGATTGTTATCCGTAGACTAGCGTGGTGAAACGAAATTGAAGTTAACCATCAAGAAAATCGTTAGAGTAATGTTATACTGGGGTAGTAACTCTCGTGTAAATTAAATGTTGGTGAAAACCCTATACATAAATATATTTTGGGATAATAAGTTATCAGCATTTTTCTAAAGGTGTCGGCGGTTTTTTTCGTTCACCAATTATTTTAAGGAACTTAGTCGCTGAACGATCGTGCCGTTTGTTTTTATGATAGGTAAATTAAAAATTAGTAGCGTTTGCTAAGATAATTTAGGCAGACTGTACACGGACATTTATCACACGCAACGTGATGAATTACACTGGACACCTGGGCCGAGATTAAATGGTCTCGACTGCACCTTCGTCGTAACTATGGGATTTGTCTAATTAATTGTGTTGGCTTCAGTTTCTGAGATACTGCTGAAATAAAGAACGCCAGTTTCGACCATTTACTTTCTTTAAAATTTGTTAGATAACAGGCCCTGGACCAAAGAAATGTTTCTGTTTGATCTTATGGTTGACTGGTAGAGAATGCCTGTGTAGCAGAGGCGTAGAGTCAGGAGAATTACAAGGGGAGTGTAGGGTTCCGCAGCCGTTTATAAAAAAAATGCACTACAGATGAAAAAAATACGATAGGAAAAAAAAAACACTTGCTATTTTCGGAGCGAATATTCCCGAAAATCAAAAAGAACTGTCGAATGATGTGCCACACATTGAAATTTGCTGCAATTTTTGTAAGTTTCGTTACATGTATGGAGTGCTCCCCCCCTAGAAATATATATATTTTTTATTTAACTATAAAACTAAGTAGCGGCTTACACAAGACACCTATGTTCCAAATTTCATCAACATACATCTTATGGTTTTTGAGTAAAATGCCTGTGCCATACGGACGGACGGACGGACATGACGAAACTATAAGGGTTCCGTTTTCGCCATTTTGGCTACGCAACCATAAAAAAGGTGGTGCCTTTCCTTGAACAACCCGGCGGGAATCGACTTAATATATGGACGCCACGCCACTGCTATATAGCACTTAGAGCATTTAACTAATGAATATAAGCCGTGTTACAATTTATGCTACTTTCGGAGTGAGTATTTCCGAAAATAATTACTGTAGCAAAAAAGTTTTTGTAGAAACCTCAAAATGTTTTTAAAAGATCTTTCGAAATATGTGCCATTAGTTGATGTACGCTGATTTTTTTTTCAACTGTCACTGTCTATATATTTTTTTTGTTATTTAATTACCTAACTAAGTCGGTAAACGGCTTAGGTTAGGTTAGGACACCTATAAATCCTATAATCCAAATTTCAATAATATGCGTTAGTTTTTGAGTAAAATGCCTGTGACATTACTGACGGACGGAAGGACGAAACTATAAGGGGTTCCGTTTTTGCCATTTTGTCTACAAAATCCTAAAAAATCATTTCGCAAAATCCATCCAAGTGTGTCTGTCTGTCTGTCGGTCTGTCTATCTGTCTGTCTGTCTGTCTGTCTGTTACCTCTTCACGCTTAAACCGCAGAACCGATTTGCATGAAATTTGGTATGGAGATAGTTTGAGTCCCGGGGAAGGACATAGGCTACTTTTTATCCCCGAAAAATATCCTTATCCGCGATAAACGAATTTAAGGCGGACGAAGTCCCAGGCAGAAGCTAGTGTCCCATAAAGATCACTTCAATTCACAACTGTACAGACAATCATAAAAGGCTCCAACCTAATAACCAACCCCATTTTGTTTGTTTCCGGAGTAAAAACGAGATTAGATAACATTTAACTTCCATTTTCCGGTATTAATCTGAAACGCTCGTCGACCCTTTTTGTCAGACATGCCATAACATTATCCTTTTTCTATTTATACTTATTATTAACTCGAAGGATCCCAATACTTCGTGATTGGAAGGGGAAAAAACATCCCTCTTTTAAACTCATAGTTGACGGATAAAAATATACTCGGATGTTTAGCTATTCTTGTACCTAAATAAATAGGCTATTTGACAACTTTTTTGTGGTATGTTATTAGAACGACGTCTTAATGTTAGAAATATTGGTGAAAAAAATACTTCAATCTCATAAAAACATCCTGTGCAAATTTGAAATACGAATAGATTAGCGTAAGTAGTTTTTGAGATATGGCGCTCTAATAGTCGGACAGACAGACAGATTGGCACCATAAGGGTTCCTTTTGTACCTTTTTGGTACGGAACCCTAAAAAGGAGGTGGTTATCAATTCGGTTGTATTTTTTTAAATAATTGTAACCTGGAACTCCGTCATTTATGAACCGATTTAGAAAAAGAGTTGCCATTTAGTAAAAAATTAAAATCTACGAGTATCTTTTTAAAATCCCAAAAAGGAGGTGTTTCTTTTTTATGTTTGTTACCTCCGAAATCCATCATTTATAAACCGATTTAGAAAAAAAATATTTGAAAGGAGGTGCATCCAGACTGGTTCCTTTTAATTTTAGTGTTTTCTTTTCGGAATCGGTTTTATTTTAAGTTAATCAGTTATTATAAGCGTTAACAGCAGTTTTTTAAAAACGATGTTCAATTTAGATAGACAATTTTTATTTTGCGAAGTCGGTTAAAAATAAGTTTAAAACGGAAACACTTCACATTATCCCCACAACAGTCATCTTCCGGTATAATTACCACCAATGTTTCCGCACCCTTCATCCTTTTTACCGCCACGGACTAGACCCGGCGCCATAAGCGCTTATCTCTTACACGCCATTAAGCGCAGAGTCGCTGAGTCTGCGGATGAGCATTCAATGATACTAATGTTTCAACACAGCATAAATCGTGGTTTATCGAGAATAACCTATGTACAGTCAGCATCATAAATATGTATACATTTTAGTAAGGCGTTAAGGTACAAAAATAGATACATATTTATGATGCTGACTACAGATGTAGTGAATACTGTTTTGCCGTAGTAGGTATCTCGTTGCACTTATGAAGCCCGAGCAATTGAAGGAAGGAAAATACTCAAAATCTTACTTTCAATAAAACAAATTAGAAAACAAAAAGCTCACGGTCACAAGTCACGCGCCATCTTGTACTTGGCGTTTCGTTATTGCGCGGGGTGTATTTTGGCGGGAAAAATGACAAGTGTCACCAACAGCCGCGGGTAATCGTGCGTGAAACGGGAACGGTTTTTTCCAGCGATTTGTGAGGTTAGGAGTCAGTGAGCCAAGAAATACAGTGTTGAACCAAAAATATTTGTTTACGACATGCTTTGTATGCCTACTCTTAGCATTTAACCAGACTCCAAACGCGATATAACCGTCTCCAAAAACCTCAAGACCTGGATATCTACGTTGACAGTCAGCTGGAAGCGTTAAATGCTTTCATCATCAAATATTTAAATAATAATAATTATTAAAAATACAAAACTCTATGGAGAGTAACTATCGTTAGTGTGTCGAGTTCCATAAATCATAAATGTTATTTTGTAGGTACTACATATAAGGTACCCGCAGCAAACTTCGTCCGCAGAGGCGAAAAAAATAATAACCCTCTTTTTTCTTCAGCGTAGTCGGATAAAAAGTATCCTATAACTGTGGAGATTCCTAGATCCCGTGTACCAAAAATAAAAAATATATTTTTAAATATTTCCTTTGCAATATCTATGTGGGCTGACCATGTTTATAAATATTCCGTAGTATTCCAAATTTCAAATAGATATCGTAAGCAGTTTTTGAGATATGGCGCTCTAATAGTCGGACAGACAGACAGACAGACAGACAAATAGAGTCGCACCATAAGGGTTCCTTTTGTACCTTTTTGGTACGGAACTCTAAAAACGCTGAACTCTTATAGAATCACTTTGCTGTCCGTCTGTCGTCAAGACCCGCTTCTCGGGAACGCGTGAAGGTATCAAGTTGAAATTAACATCAAATACTTATGTCTGCGGTCCGTTGAAGCCATTATATTTACACAGGGTATAATTGTTAAGTGTGACCAGGCGGATATGAACTGTTACAGATATCAAAAAACTGAACTGATACTGAACAATATCCTTCTTACATTCAGTAAGAGATTATGTGTATAGTAGTGTTTAATGTCAAAATTTTGGATACTTCTCGTTTGATTTAAAAAAGTTATTGATGTCATTTTACTCATTAGGTCGTTATCTACCTTCGATATCAGTTTAAAGTTTTTTGATATTTCTAATTGTTACGGAATAATCGGTTCATGAGATACAGTCTTTTTAATAGGGTCCCGTTTTACCCTTTGGGTACGGAACCCTAAAAATAACATAAGGTCCATAACAATTCTGTACACAATTACATACAAGAGGGGATTTCGTTAAGTTTTTTAGCTGTACGACTTAGATGTACCAATTCAATATGAAATCATTGATTCTGGGCTCCATTAATTAATACCCGCTAAATAAACTGGACTCACACAGATTTCAACCCTTCTACCTACTCGTAGAATCAATAGCGAACGGGGTCACACCCCAATAACCGGGGGACGAGCGGAATGTAAATCTGCACCCACCAGCAAATGTAGATTACTTATAAAAGTTTTAAAACTACATATTTAAAAAGTTAATTTCCATTTTAAGTATATCCTGTCCATATAGTATTTAATCAATGCGAAGATCAAACACAATGTAATCTGTAAAGCTCCAGAATATAAAGATATCGGTGTTGAAAAGCTGATTACTCCGGACTGTCAAATAGTGGACATTTTCAAGCCTTGCTCATTCTCATTCGTTAACGACGTTAACAGAACATGATGAAATCAGGTATTTTTATCCGACCCAATCTCTTTACTTAGGTATGCAAATACAGGGTAAATATTCACAGTATCAACGGGTTAAAATTTCAGGCCGCAAATCCCGAAAGCGTGTGTCTTTCTATAAAAAAACGTAAAAAGCATTCCACTGGCTACGTGAGAATATTTCAAATCGCTTGGTCACATTAAATCGCCATTTGTGGCGAAAATAAGAGATGTTCTGACCGCGGGCGGACGATATGGGGGCGCGTGTCCATTGTACTCAGGAGAAAAGGGACAGACTCTCTAGCCTGACGTCCGTCATCGACTGGAAGCACTGACCTGTTCATAGGCTATTTATCCTTACTTATCGTAAATAGTAAACATCATTCTAACCTAAAAATATGCATTAAATGCCAATACCAGCTGTTTTTTCGCAAGGGAATAAATATAATGTACGAAATTGGTAATGTGGCAGTAAAAACATAAATTCCTGTTACTTTACTAACGATAAAATAGGAGATTAAGACAGAAAAGGTGTACTTTTCAGTTAGAATGTTGTTTATTATTTAGAATATTTTAAAGCGATTTAAATATGCAACTATCAAAAGAATGCTTTGTTCTATTTAAGCTAAGTAACATAAAATGAAATGAATATACATAATATTTATATATAAAAAAATACTCATTTGAATATATTAATATCAAAAATATCGATATGACCACTTCGGCATGGTTAACGTCACATTTTTTATTATGACACACTCGCTGACCGTGGGGGCGCTTCAAATTCAACATAAAGGAACTAAACAAAATAGGACATTTATAGGTAGGTACCTACCTAAAGTTGTAAAAATGGAAGGTCTGTACATTGAAGATATTTTCAAAAAAAACGATTGTAACGGACTATTTGGAGGTCAATAAAAAGAAAAATATTTTTTTTGGATTCTGTGTATGTATGTATGTGTCGTTGTGGCTTCATCACTCAAAATCGGGTAAACGGATTTCAACTAATTTTTGGTACACGGGTAGCTGGGTATCTCCAGATGGTTATAGGATACTTTTACCCGACTACGCTGAAGAATAAAAGAGGGGTTATGACTTTTTCTCCTCCGCGAACGAAGTTGCGGGCATTTTATAGTAGGTACTAAAATAAGCCATCCATCCAACCCAAAAACTAATGTGGAAATCGGCTGGCCATGTTGCGAGGCTGACAGACCAGAGATAGGCTATAAGAGCGATTCTATGGCGCGGCCCACTAGGTAGTTAGAGTAGGGGAAGATCCTTGACAAGATGGAAAAAAAGAAGACGAGGTCAAGAGGACAGCCAGCTCGCTCTGGAACGAGGTGGCACAGGACAGAGCCACATGGTCATCTTTGGAGAAGGCCTTAAACCACCCAGGGGTTCTTGCTGACCAGCTACTACTAATACCTAATTTAATAAATACAATGATTGTGTTTTTTAAGTTACCGCTAATACTATCCAAAACGATTTGTAATATTATTCTGTACAAAAGAACAGGTTTTATTTAATCTATTTTTTATTTTATTTTATTTTATTTCGTTCCCTAAAGTCTTATAACCCCCAATCGCTATGATACTACGGTAGCCCTAGCACAAGCCCGGGTCTTTTTGGACTGTTACGGCACACTATGGTATTAAACGCTTCGAATGTGGTCTACCGGGAGAAGCTGGTACTGGGGCGCTCAGGCCCACCGCCTATACTTTACAAGGCGCAGGTCCGCCCATATCTGGAATACTATTATCATCTGTAGGCTGGAGAGCTCCAGCCTCCAGCTTTGATGTTGAGTACGCCAAGCTTCTTAGAGGCTAATTTGACCTTACCCTCTAAATGGCCACGGAACTGAGGGGTTACTACGAAATCCGAAAAACGAAGTTCGTGTGGCGCCATCCCTCTCACTCAAACACAGCAAAACATGAGAGCGAGAGGGACTGCACGTTACGAACTTCGATGTTTGAGTTTCGGAGTAACTCCTCTGGACTTCACTCGATATGTCGACGCCAAGAATTTCGACACTGGCTGTGGCATTAAGGGGCGTGTTCTCAAAACGAGGTGATGCAACAAACGCAAAGTTTGTAGCTGTGAAAGCATAACCTGTGTCTTTGTAGGGTTAAATTAATATTATGACAGGATTAGCGGACCTTGCGACTACCTTGTGTAGTATAATTCATAATTGCATGGTCAGTGGCGTAGCGTGAACTATCTAGACGAGGGCGTAGTCGCATCAGCGAGGCCTTTTTAGTGTTCCGTAGCCAAATTGGCAGAAACGGATCCCTTATAGATTCGTCATGTCTGTCTGTCTGTCTGTCTGTCTTTCTGTCTGTCTATCTGCCAGTCTGTCTGTCTGTCCGTATGTCACAGGCATTTTACTCAAAAAGTATAAGATGTAGATTGATGAATTTTGGAGCATAGGTGTCGTATGTAAACCGCTACTTAGTTTGACAGTTAAATAAAAAATATATATATTTCTAGGGGGGCACTCCAAACATGTAACCAAAACCGAAAAAAAAAATTTTCAGCAAATATCAACGTGTGGCACATCATTCGACAGTTGTTCTAAAAACACTTTGAGGTGTCTACTATCAATTTTTGATATAGTGAATATTTTCCGAAATATTTGCTACGAAAGTAGCAAAAATTGTGTCGCACCCCCCCCCCCCCCCCTCTATTTTCTAAAAGGTATGTTCAAAAAATATGAAAAAATTTACAAATATAAAACTCAGTAAATACTTCCAACGAAAATTGTTTTCAACATGATCGGACATACCGTTTTTAAGTTATTGCCAAAAAACTGCGCTTCTCAGCAAAAGGACTTAAGTGTCGGGGAGATACGCTCTTTTGTTAGTGTTTTTTTTTCATATCGTATTTTTTGTCATCTGTAGTGCATTTTTTGTATAAACGGCTGCGGAACCCTTCATGGGCGATTCCGACTCGCACTTGGCCGCTTTTTATTTATTTATTTTGAAAAGGCATGGTTACAAGTAACAAACTTAGTAATTAATTAAAGTACATAAC
This sequence comes from Hedya salicella, assembly GCA_905404275.2. NCBI lineage: Eukaryota > Metazoa > Arthropoda > Insecta > Lepidoptera > Tortricidae > Hedya > Hedya salicella. The sequence goes on along the minus strand of FR990097.1, from coordinate 47,373,087 downwards.
GTTCAAGGCATATATGTGTTTGTTACTCAATTACAACCAGGCATAACATTTGAGAGTGATTGTAAAGTGCATGCAACTAAGAACTAGCATTGCATTAACTAAATAGGTTTTTAATAAATTATATACGGTATGTGAGGTTCGGCTGACAAAGGGCAGCATAAATCAGTTTCAGTAAGCTTTTGTCAGCAGCGTTTCTAAGTAGTTTCATCGCGTATACTAATTTTCTTACTCGTGCTGACACTGTATCTACATGTTTTGCAAATGTGAGTTTTTCATCCAGCTCATTTTTCTTTCAAGAGAATGCTTATATCATCCACAAAGTCGCGAGGCCCCGTTTAGTGCAAGGCCGTGGGCGAGGGTCCGTGTTGCCCAAGCCTAGCTACGCTACTTTTGATGGCATTATCATAAACAACGTAGTGTTTCTTCTAGCACCAAAATCGCAGCACCAGACCAACAAACACACGTTAAAATTAATAGACGTGGTACACGGGTAAATAAATAAATAACACAGGTACATTCTTTCACAAATCGACCCAGTCCCAAACTAAGCAAAGCTTGTTAGTATGGGAACTAGGCGACGATATACACAATGTATAGATAAATTTTAATACTTAAATACATAGAAAAAAAAATCAAGACCCAGGAACAAACATTCAATGCTCATCACACAAAACTTGCCTTGGCTGGGATTCGAACCCGGGACCGCCAGCTTCGTAGGCCGTGGTGCAACCCACTGAGCCAAACGTGTCGTCAAAATAAGAATAACCCAATAATAACAGTAAGAAATTAAAGGACTAGATAAAAAGCCACCTCTTTAAAAATGATTTTTGTAATACGTTACAAAATCGTAATCTTTCAAAACCAGTCTCATCTGTTCCAGATTAATATTCCCGTGGAATAACGTAAACGGATCCACGTACATTAAAAATATTAAAACGCTCCAGCACTCGCAAAGCAATTAGAGGACATTGTTTAGGCGTAAAACATTGCAGCAACGAAACGCTTTATGGCGGCAAACCTGTACGAGTAAAAAAGTTTGGAATATTTTTTTAATCGTCATTTTTACGCAAACTGTTTTCGAATGAGATGCTTTAAATTCTGTGGAGCGTTGGGGATGAATTAATCAAAAATGGTTTTTGATGTGACTCCTGCCTTATTCGACATGCGATATTATTGATGCCCTTTCCCTGTATTAATTATTGTTTGCATATTCCGTTGAAGTCCGTATTTTTTTTTTTAACCGACTCCCAAAAAAGATGGAGGTTCTCAATTCGTCGGAATTCTGTATTTTTAAGATTCATTGTTTATACATTGTCACTAGAGGGCGCCCGCAACTTCGTTCGCGGAGAAAAAAGTCGTAACCTCTTTTTCTTCTTCAGCGTAGTCGGGTAAAAAGTATCCTACTACCATCTGGAGATACCCAGCTACCCATGTACCAAAAAAGCTTGAAATCTGTTTAGCTGATTCGGCGAGATCAAACGACAAGGGCACATACAAACATACAAAAAAAATTACCTCCAATAGTTCGTCCTAATAATTTTTAGGGTTCCGTACCCAAAGGCTAAAACGGGAACCTATTACGAAGACTTCGCTGTCCGTCTGTCTGTCTGCCACCAGTGTGTGTATCTCATAAACCGTAATAGCTTAGACAGTTGAAATTTTCACAGATGATGTATTTCTGCTGCCGCTACAACAAATACTAAAAACAGTATCATTTTATGTCTGTCTATTTATATGATAACCAATATAAAATGATCGATCTCGTAACACTGGATTTTCATAGATACGGCCGTTCGTAGCGTATATTTTGTACAGAACCCTCGGTGCGCGAGTCCGACTCGAACTTGGCTGCCTTAACAGACATTTCAATTTTACAACTTTATAATAGTCTAGTATAGATATAGTTACCTACGTGCGTTGAGTTGCCTTGGTGTTTAGCGCTTGCCAGATACAGAACCTTTTTAATACAGAACCCCAATTACAACTCGTCATACTTAAATTATTCACAACAATATCTAGTATTAGTATCTCAAGACCTTTACGATAAAAATATGAGTTGTATGTATCCAAGCTTACTATTTTACTACAATTGTTTCGTCGACAGGAAAGTAGGCATTCTAAAATCTGTGTCACCCCGTAACCAATGAAATTATGTTAAGTTTTATTGATAAAAAATCCTGCACTTCAAAATGCAGCAATCATAGCGATTGCGCCCTAAACGTTCGATTTTGAAATTGGATTACGAACCGGTGTACAGATTAAGGTATCGGCTAGACTGCAAGCATTACAGACGCCCTTGGCGAGATTTTGACCGGCGCCCTCGCTCTACTGAGCATTTAACAGGATGGAGCGCCTTCGGCGTTCCTTTTTGCTCGGCGCCCCTGGGCGCTCGTCTAACCCCGTCTTACACAAACGCCGGTAGGTACTGAGACTGTAAGGGTCCATTAATTAATGAGGGTTTTCTAAATTGGTAATATCACCAGTTGGCGCGACCGTGACGCAAGGTCTAATTGACAAGAAGTGTCAAAATCTTGTGCTGTGATTGGTGGATGTTGACACTTCTTGTCAGTTAGACCTTACGTCATGGTGGCGCCAACTGGCATTATTTCCATTGTAGAAAATCCTCATTACGTAAGGACGATTTTGCCTTCTAACACCCTACGACCCACCCGCGTCTCCTAAGGAGGCGGATTACATGACGACGCAACGACTCATACCCAGCCAAGACATACCCCTTTTAACTATTAACCCTGACGATGACGACTTTGACTCTGACGAACTCGCCGACAGAATCAGAGCTTTACACGATCTGACGACCCAAGCCCTGGATGTCCGCGCTTTTAAAAGGGCAAAGCGCAGACATGTCAGGCGACCTCGACACCTACTGACTGCCCCGGATGATGTCATCACGGCCACCATTAAACAATGGTACCCCGATGCCTCATCCGACACTGACGACGACATTTACAAAGACGTTAACCATACCGCTGACTTTTGTATGGAACGTGACGCCAAACGACAGGAGCGACGCCTGCGAAACCAGGCACGACGACGCAACCAACCGCACACTCTACTTGCACGCCGACGTCTCCGCCGGCGAGGACGCCCACCGCGGAAACAACAAAATAACCACAAGACCGTAGAGACAAGCATAGGCCGACAAACAACCGACATACAGAGTATGTAGCTGGCCGCAAGTTTTGTTTTTCAGTGTCATAGAAATTTGTATGGTATTATATGGCTTCCTTTTAAACCCTAGGGGCTAAATGTACTATTTTAGGCTCGCTTCGCGAAGCTAATATGACGTACTTTTTGAGCAGAAGTGAAAAGGAGTATTTTTTCTTAACATCATGTTCAGTCACCAGCAGCAACATTTGCCCTTACAATGCGGGCGATAATATCTGTCACGTGCTAACGGCCCCAGAAATAGAGTCGTGTCAGATATTTAAGCGCGCTTTGTTGTGGCTGATATTGTTGCTGCTTGTTTTTACTGTTCCTACGAGTATGTATTAAAACTGAAACACGTACCTTTATAGTGCTTATAGTCAATATGATAAGAGCGAAAAGGTTGACGAACTGAACTTGTCTAGTAAAATGATAAAACGAATTGACTTTGCAAATTCGTTTCGTCAACTCACTGACGTGTTTCAGGAATTTTATCAAATCACTAACCAAATCAGGTGAAATGACAAAACGAGTTGCCTTTTTTGTCTGATTTCGTCATTTCACTAAACTGATTCAGGGATTTAATCAAATGACTGTCTTCTTCTAGACAAATGATAAAATTGATTCGCCACTTTAACATCCTGCGTGATTTGGTCATATCCCTTAGAGATTTGATCAAATCTCTGTTTTGGCTATTTCCTTGCGACATATATACCTTGTGTGTACTCCATTCCCGCTCCATTCTCCATTTTGCGCTTCCGTTGCCAGCATTGCCAGCGATTAGTCTTCTTATTACCAACCTCTATTGTTGACCATGCGCTTGTCATGGCAGTAGCTAACCTTAAAGGCTACCCCGAAATCCGAAAAACGAAGTTCGTATGGCGCCATCCCGCTCACTCAAACACAGCATAACATGAGAGTGAGCGGGATGGCGCTATACGAACTTCGTTTTTCGCATTTCGTAGTAGCCCCTCTTATTTCATAGGATATAACTATCGTTTTTTTTCATTTGCAGTAGGTATACTTGGGCTGGCCATTATGTATGTATGTATGTAAGACCGACAGACAGATAGACGGACAGAGTCACTCATAAGGGTCCCGTTTTAGATAAGAAAAAGTTAGTTTCTCTATACTTACACTTGTCTATGTTGTGTCGTGTGACGTCACGCGACAACATCCATTTGCATCGGGCGATTTAACGTTCATCCGTTATGCCTGACTATGAATCTCGGTTTATTATTTCTAGTGTTTAAATTTCAATGGATATCATATACTTACACTTTTCTTAAATCTTATAAAACAGGAACGATTAGTATCATACAAATAAGTAAATGCATATGCATTATTCTAATCAACGCGTCTGACAACTGTCAATCCCTATTGACAGTTGTCAGACGCGTTGTGCGGGGAAGCATTCTACTCAGCAGAACCACCTGCGATAGGTTGTACGATGAACCTAAAGGATATTTTTTTTATTGATGCTAGTATTTTGTAGATATTATTATACTGTAATATAGAATATAGAAGTATAGAACATTTCCAATTGAAATAAAACAATTTAAAGGATTATATCGCGTATATAATCTCACAAGCTTCTGCCCGCGACTTCGTCCGCCTTAAATATTCGTTTATCGTGGATAAGGATATTTTTTCGGGATAAAAAGTAGCCTATGTCCTTCCCCTGGACTCAAACTATCACTATACCAAATTTCATCCAAATCGGTTCAGCGGTTTAAGCGTGAACAGGTAACAGACAGACAGACAGACAGACAGACAGACAGACACACTTTTGCATTTATAATATTAAGAATATAAATTAGTATGTAATATGTAAGTATGTATAGTATGTATAATGCATATTCCATATTGACAGTTGTCGGAGGCGTTGTGCGGGGTAGCATTCTACTCAGCAGAACCACCTGCGATAGGTTTTACGATGAACCTAAAGGATATTTTTTTTATTGATGCTAATATTTTATAGATATTATTATACTGTATATAGAATATAGAATATTTCCAATTTAAATAAAACAATTTAACGGATTATATTGCGTATATAATCTCATTTGAGTTCCCGACGTTTCGGAAGCTTTTCAGCTTTCCATGGTCTCGGGTTGCATTTATTCATAGTCAATAAAGGAAAAAAGCATGACACTGTGGTGGATCTCCATCAACGGCAATCCCTTTTTTCCCTTCAACAGCAATCCATTATCAATGCCAATAGGTACATTTTACGCAGTTCGTGCATCGCGCTGTGAAGATTTTTCTCCTAGTCTCGTAAGGCCCCTTGTTCCTGAATACCCAAGGGCACAGCGTACATAAAGATGGCCCTGCCGGTTCTAGTTCTACACTTCCAGTTCCAGTTTACACCTATCAACAGCAGAGACCAACTAGATCATTCTGGATCGTGTCGCTCGCCATTGACTTACTTGTGCTCAAAATTATTTTATTTCATTTCGGCGTTTGAGATCTAGTCGCCATTTAAAAATCTAGTTTTTACCTAAATAATGGCAATAGTTTTCCATTTCACTAAACACATCTAGGTATAACCCGAAAAGCATTTTATTTTAGCTAAAATTGTAATTTTCTCTATAGCCACAAAGCCAATATCACTTTCAGTCTTTCATAGTTCTACTTCGTAATCTTATTGGTAATGAGGAGTTGGTGCCAAATAGATATTTTTATACTAGTCTGGCTGGCCAAATATTGTTGACAGATATTTCCTTGTGGGTTCCCCTCCGTTAGCCCGAAAAACTTTCGTCCTAATTTCATTAGCCCTAATTTTGGTAACCCTTAAATCACAAACCCGAATTTTCATTCATCCTAATTAATGAATAGCCCTAATTTCAGGATCCCGAATTTTCATAATGCCTAATTTCATCATACCGAATTTTCACTAGCCCTAATTTGCACTTAGACGATTTTTTTAGACTACTACACCAAAGGCGTGTTAAGATTTTGGTTACTTTATGTGGCTAGATCTATCTGATTCTGACTGCAAAGAAATACACAAATAAACTACTAATAAATATTTGACGAAACACACCTTTGACTAACGTAGTTTGACCAAACGCATCTTAGGCAAAAAGGACATTTTGACGAATCGCACTTTTGAAAAAAATATGTTTGACCAAACGAGCCTTTGACAAAAAGCGTGTTTTGACCAATCGCTTATTTGACCAGTGGCGGAAAACCCATTATAATACTTAATTATGTTAAAACCTACATTTTATTATACCTAATTATCTATAAACCTAAATATGCCTTTAGTGGATAATTTCAAAAATTATTTCCATTCATTCATTACCACTCGTTCATTTGCGCTCGCGCGCACGGCGCTGCGGGAAAAGCAGCCCTATCGCCTTAGGTAACAAGTGGCAGGCCCCCAAACTCACCTCCGCAGCTTCGGCTCGCACGGGCGGGCGCCTACCATTTGTTACAGCGGGCGACAGCTGCTCTCCCTCCGCTCCTCCGCTTTTGGAATAACACTCTAAGGGTAGGATAGACAAGACCACGTGGAGTCGGAATTGCCATATAGACTCAGGATGTAAGTACATGGGAATCTTTTCTCAATCTATACATACAATCTATACATTGTCACAATAGAAACCTAACCTAACCAACAGTTTTCGGGGTTCAGCCAATTCGATATTTGTCCAAATCCGTATTTTCTGTTTTAACGTAAACATAGGTTTAATAATCTTTAGTACTCTTGTCATTTAGTGTCAGTAATGATTAGGTCTAATAATCATTAGGTTTGGAATTATTAGGTTATTTCATATTAGTATTGTTGATTATTGGTACAAATCATTATTAGAGTATTCGATTATTAGGTGTAACAACTAATTAGGGTATAAAAATTAGGTGATATGACATTAGGGCAAATGAAAATTAGAGCTAGCGTTGGTAGGTGTAATAATATTAGCACTTGCGTTATTAGGTCAAGTAGGGGAGTACCTTGCTTGTGGTATCACCGATTGTCTATGATTTAAAAAATGGCTAAAAGTCTGTAGTCAATTAAGTAGGTTGGTGCTTTATAAAGATTTCGATACTTTTCTGTACTAGTTCTAAAATTTGCCTATAACCTATGATTAGATAAGTGAATTTATCAATACCTGAATTTCATACACAGGACAAAATGTGTAAAGAAACGGATAAACCAGAAGTTCTAGAAAATATCAATAACATGAAAACATCGGAACGTAAGGAGTTACTGAAAACCATCAGAAGAAATCTGCGGACTGGTCAGTAGTAATTTGATACATAAATATCTTGGCCAAAAATGTCTATATATGAGCGATTGACAAGCGCCGCCAAACTCACAAGAGGCAGTCATATGTTAGAGTAAGCAGAGACTATTTCTAGCTTTCTCTAACATATGACTTACGTCCTGTTCGTCGTCGGCGTTCGGCAAGCGTGTGGACTCGGCATTAGGTTAGGTCAGGAAAAAAAACACCAATATAGAATGTAAACCATTTACTTAAACTATTCGTTTATTTGTTCCAATTCAATCGCAGCGTCACCTAGCGGCTTCAGTCCGGAACCAATAGCGATCATAGATAAATATACAAAGCTAAGTTAAACTCTTTGCGAATCTTTTTACAAGCTACGACTAGTACCGTTGTTAACGTGGCAGTTCCAAAACCAATACCTTTTCTTAATGTCTTCAATACGATAGCGACCGACAAACTAGTGCTCACTCGCAGTGAGCTTCACAACCTCAAGAGATCCGAGGCACGATACTTAATACTCCGAAATTTTAAGTTCGTATCGTGTCATCCCTCTCGCTCTCGTGTTAAACTGTATTGAAGTGAGCGGGACGTCGCCTAATGAACTTCGAATTTAGAGCTTCAGAGTAGTTCACATTGAATGCTTTCATCATTTATCGTTACAACATTACAGCCTCGTGCACAAATGTATGGAAGTGTATGGAGCTTGTGTATTTCCATTCACGACAACGTATATCCTAGATAGAAAATAGAAATATACCTAAAAGCGGATGCATACATTAAGGTCGACTGTTGTATCGTGACGATAATGACTTATCGATGAAAGATATATACTAAAACCCGTTCTACACCTTTCGATTCAATCCTAATTATCGGATAGTGTATTGTTCTGCGGGCCTTAAAAATTGGGATGTGTTGCACAATACATTATCCGGTAATTAGGATCGGATCGGATAGGATCGGAAGGTCTAGAACGGGTTTAAAAGCGCCCATTCGCCGAACCCGCAAGCATAGACAATCTAAAAAAAATTTTCCGAATCAAAATCCATCAGTTTTGGCGGGACTGTAAATTTGTCAATTTTTAAAATTCACTAATAACAGAACATGATTTTGACATAGACACAAAGTGGTGCCAGCTTGAAACCACACGAGGCGCCTTACATTGAATGTGCTTTCTAAATACTTGGTCCATTGGATAATAATACTTAATATAACAAAGCTGGTTTTAGATCTTGGTTCTTAACATTATAACAACGTCACACCTTCCTTTGATAAAGGTTTTACACCTTTATCTAAGGAAGGTGTGACGTTATTTTTAATTTATATCTGTGACCAGTTTGAAAATAAGGAAATAACGAATTGACCAGCCTTTAGTGTAGGGAGAAAAATAATAATAAACCACAGAATTAGCGTACGGTATCAGGAGGCTGTTCTTTTTTGATAATAATTTCTTGCATAAGATACTGATTAAACTCCTTTCCCTGTCCGGGTGCCCCCTATGGTGGGTCATGCAAGTAAGGAGTCCATGGCTCCGCTGTGGAGTCACTTCTCCATAGTGGATGCGCATTTTGACCTATGACAATTTCAGATCATTTTGTACCGTGAATTTAGTGATAATTAAAAGATGACATTTTGTGGATAATTAATTGATGGTAATGGTAATCAATTTTGGATACTGCCAAGTTGCAAGATAGTGAAATACACTTAGAATGCCGTCTAGACAAAATAAAACAAAATTCTATAGATGTCACATTATTTCGTAGAGCTCTCGTCTATGGAGAAGGCACTTGTTGTCTTTTTGTTTTATATTAACAGTATAACCACGTTTAGCAGAATAGTTTATTGGAATGAGGGAAAAAAGGCGTTATACACATTCCGATCCTAATTATCGGATAATGTATTGTGCAGCAGATCCCAATTTTTCGGGTCGGTCGCACAATACACTCCGATTTTAGCCGATGATTAGGATCGTATCGGAAGGTGTAGAACGGGTTAAAAACTTCACCTTATGTGACAACAGATACCGTGGTATAGGTCTATAATCTGGGACTTAATTAGTATCCGTCAGTAGTGTTCGAATTAAAAATGGCACCACCCTGGTGGCAGAAAATAATCAACGTTGCCCTGGTTGCAATGAAATGACACCAAAGAGTTAGCAATGGTGCTGAATCATCGATTCTTTGATCAACAAAGGAGAAAAGTTCAGCATTCGAAGTATATTAAGCACTAATAAAACATACGCAAAATGAAAAATACCATGGCATTCACAATTTTAACCGGTTTTTTAATGAATAATGTCGCCCGAAAGTTGTCATGTTATTTTTCATTTCCCGTAGACCGTCTGTCTTGTAGATTATTACGTATAAGTAAAAAATCTATACATCCGACAGAATTACAGCTACGACTAACGATGTAAATATGGAATAACTTCGATTATACTGCTTAGTAGATACAGAAATTCGTGGGGCACTTCTTATCAACCACTAGCCGGCTATTCCAGTGTCTACTACAGACCATGAAAGTCCATTTCCTAAAAAAGTTTTCTTAAAATGACAATAAAAAGAATAAGAAATTTTACAATATTTCGGGTATTTAAAGCCAAAAGCTTTGAATCGTATAACATTTGGTTTTTAACGTTTAGTTACTGAAGTTAAAATACTATTTGAATGTTTATATAATTTCTGACTTCCATGGAACGAAGTAGATACTACTGGTTTAGATCAATCCTTTCGAACTAAAACATTCCAGCACTAAAGAGTCATAGATATATCCAATAAGTTTTTTTAACTACTTCAAATCGATAGAGAAAACTATTTTTTTTTTTAATTCCAAAGACAAAATTTAGAGAGCCTAGAATCTAGTCACCCCTAAATACAAGGTTACCTACATGACAATTAAATACAAATATTATTAATAACAATGTCATTAAATCTAGAATATATACAAATATGTTAAGTTAAAAACAACTAATTATTCAAGTTTTAGGTCAGAGAAAATATACAGGCTATTTTTTTTCGAAACCCAAAAAGAACTAAGTACAGAATAATAAAAAATAAATCCTAATCTAATCACAAAATTAACTTTATAAATATTTTATCACAAATGACTAGACTAGTAAAGTCACAAACTTTAGAAACGACTTCTCAATGTACTGAAGTAGAAGATTTCAGGCAACAAGAAAAGACATTAATTGAACGTTTTTTGTCACCTAAAATATATTTATATATTGAGAAAATGTATGCAAAATTACAATTTCATAGATTTCAGTGCTACGCGCAATACGCAGGTACTAAATGAACTGTGAACATGATATTGTCACACAATGAGGCACTGCACTGTTCCTTGTACTGGGTTTACACTACTGAACACTTTTCAACTACAGAAAACATTCTATGCACCTTAGGTGCCGAAGCACTTTTTCAGACCTTTAAAAACTCCACTGTCATACACGAAATGGCGGCAAAATTGACAGATTCAAATGAGCGCTTTTGCAATTATTAAAAACATACCACAGACAAGACAGCAAATTGATAGATCCAAACAAGTGCTCTTACATAGGTTACGTAGAATAAATAAGTCAGTGCATCCCAGGAAATTGGGATATTATCAAACAAAACATACGAAATGGGTGACTACAATCAGTCTATTATTATCAATTCATAAGGAAGACGTGTCCGTGTAACAAGTGACATAAAATCGATGCATTTACAATACTTAAATTACTTTGTACTACTACAAAACGAAGTACGTTGTACTTGAAATTTCCATTACTTTTTTTAAATTCTAAAATACACTACATGTGAAAAATCTTAGTTTGATTTATGAAAATCGATCACATCTTGTTCAACAAAAAAGAGATACAAAAAATATATTTCAAACTAATAGTCTTTGGTCCATGTACTACTTCTAGAAAGATCTACTTTTCTCGTTTTTTCAAATAGAAAACTAACTTAAGGCACAACTCGATTGTGTCTTGTAGGGGGTCTCTCGGCTGATATGTTATTAATACTAATTTTCTACAGGAGTCTACTTCTACAGATTTAAAAACAAGCAATTCCCAAAGGTAAGTCTCATCACAATTTGTTTGTAGGATTTACGTAAATCGAATAGACCATTCATCTAAGCTACTTTTAAATAACGGCCAGCACCCAAAACCATGTCGTTAAACTATAATCTACACTATTATACTGGGATGCACTTTGGGTCGGGTACTAAATAACTAAGCAATGAAACAGCATCTGAGAGTGAATGACAATACTGATGTGTTGACAGAAAAGAACCGAATTGTCATTTACTTGACGAAAGCTGTGATGTTCATGTCACAAAAAAATGGGAAAGGCCACGCGTCATGGCGTAATCATTATGATAGCACGTTGCGTTTTTGAGTGAATAAGTAAGAATCTCTGAATGTAAGCAAAATATTATATTTTGGGTATATCTATAGTCAGGGTTACACTATTCACACAATAACAACATGCATATTTCAACGTTATTTTTCATGTCAATAGCCTAAAGATGTTGAAACCGCTAGATCGTCGGCGGATCTGGTATTCATTATTCAAACGTTGAATTTGGTCGGATCTTGACCTAAAACTAGACCCCCCTCTCGAAAGATCTACCAGCTATTCCAGCTTTCCAAAAAGAAATCGCAATATTTTCAACAAACAGTAAAAACTGCGTATCCAGTAGAATCAGCTTCAAGAGTGGACTGAAGGGAAATCATCCCAAGGGTTACTAAAACCAATTCATGAGGATACATCTAATGGATACGCAGCAAGACATGACCCATCACCAGTTCCGTCAAGTCAGTATTGCCTCACCGAGAACGTAGTCTTCGTCTTGAGTCCAGGGCTCCTCCGGTAGACATGCACACCACTGCTACCTCCGTCGACATGCATCTATGTCCTCCTCCAAAAACTATACTACCAAAGAAAACTGTTGTACTAAAACTGGCGCCCGACGTGGGGCAAGCTCATTCCAAAACTACTGAAATACTTCAGTTTCTATGTACCGTTACTATTGAAGGGAAGCGATAAATGAAAATCCGGCTGTGTTTGTTACCATTTATTACTAAGATTTGTTCTAAGTGAAGATGAACCATATGGCGTTGAGGCGCGCGGCCGGCGCACTACAGCGGGCGCTAGCTAGGGGGCGCTAGAGTAGCCCATTATCTATTGCCTAGAATTGTCTATGTAGCGAACGCCTCTTTTGGATCTGTCCTCTAAAAGGAAAACTTCTCCCCCTGATTTTGTATTTAAAGCAAAGAGAGCATCGGTTTTTTTCTAACTAGAGAGAGAACATTAAAAATGCTTTCTTTGCGATAAACCCAAGCAGCCAGGATAGAGTAATAGGCAATAGCAATAAAAATAGAGATTTGAAATATTTAATGACGTTTAATGAGGGTAGCGTAGCGTTATGACTGTGTATCATTGTCAGTGTAAATAAGAGCAGAAAGTAGTTTCAAAAAGTCAGAAACATACACCAGCATTCCTCTACAATATATATTGATTGTAAGAGCGAGTTGATCAATCGTGAGGTTTTTAAAACTACTGTCTTTTTTTTGCAAAGACGTCTTTATATTAGCTTTAATTTTATTAGATCAAAAAAGGCGCTGCCAGAAAGAAAAATACATCAATCTACAGATTTCACACATTACTGTTACAAATCATTCGGTATTGTAATATTTGCAAAAAAGCTAGGATACAGCGGTTACACCCAAATCTCCCAATACATAGACTCGTGTAGAATGCATGTTATTGCTGATTTTCTGGACTAGAAACAATTAATATCATAACCGTAACTAATGCCAAACTAAGCGCTTTTTTATGCATCATAAGCTTAGTCGGAAGAGACATCCCAATTCTAAATATCTTTCTTTAAGTACTATCGGATCTCGAACATATCCGAAGTGTTACATTCCTTAAATAAAATATAGATAAAATCCATGTATCAGTTTTGATATTTTGTGAGTATTTTTGAGTGTCATAAAATGGGAATTTGATTCATTCGAAACCATTAGTTACGTCTATGTCTATGTTTAAAGTCTATGTTCAGGGCTATAATTATTTCCAGTTTCGTCAACGGACGCTACTCTACTTCCCCGCCCCACTACTGATCCTCGAAACACATACAAGAGAAAATCGATTACATATTGCACAATGTATTATCTACAGCAATCAGTGTACTATGTGATAAAATAAAAAAACAGCCCATTTCTAACATATCTTAGATGAGAAACTATGTTTAATTGATAAATAGGTCTACCGTAAATAAAAAAAATGCAAACTCCATTACGACCAAAAATATACATAAAAGGAATGTCAATACAGCCTCTTTACAGATATTGCGATGTTTGGAGCTCGCTCGGGGCACGGTACATTAACTACAGTTTTATTGCGCCATATAAAACGACCTACTAATGTCGTAGACGATTTAAGTCCAGCTTCCATTTGACGCACGTCTAAAGAACTCTTTTCAAATTGATTGTGTCTCATTCGACCGATCTATAAATTTAATCTATATCCAAGACAGTTTTATTAATTCGAAGTTCTGAGTTTTGAACCGTACCCGTCGCGCCGCCATTTCATCGCACCGAAAAGAAGATGGCCGCACGCCCATAAGCGGCGCATGCCTACGTATTACACAAGTTAATCACAAACTCTCACTTATCAACAAGTGTTCGCACATTTATCACGAATAACTTTTAAATACCAATTACCAACTTGCTACTGAATACACCAATCCTATTATACAAAAATATTTAAATATTTTATATGTATGCTTGTGTATATTAATATTCTAACATGGGAGCGCGCGCTGCTGTGCTATCGCGAACATAGGTGCTCGAATCGACTTACTATTCCTTTTATCTTCTATCTCTTTCTGTGCTTACCGCAACGCGCGCCAGTGAATATCATAATTACGTTATTGCTTTCGGTTAGTCATACTTATCCAATATTATAATGTATGTAAAACTTCAAAATCGCTACACTACTTCACTACTCTAGCATTGCCATACATTAAAACACACAACATAATATTAACCTTTTGTTTAACATACTTTATATTATACCAATCCAAAATTTGTATATTAATCCATGTATATCTTATTAACCTTATTTTACGAATATATATTTAATGTTGTTTACATTTGGTCCAGTGGTACCTGGATGCGAAGCACGGGACTCGCGCGCCGTGCTCGTGCTAGCTGTGTATGGCACGTTCTATGCAAGCGTTACTCAATCGAACTACAATACAGTACAACTAGGCAAGAATAAGTATTGAGCAAGATTAGACTGCAGTTGAGTATTCCCGCAAAATTAACAAAACTTTCAAATTACATAACAAAATGACTAGAGAGGAATGTTCCGTAAATGGCAATAAAGAATTTTCTAGCGTCGTAATTGGCCGTCCCTTCAGATTATTGTCTCAACCTTAAGCTACTCGGCGTAACTTGGCTAATATCATTTCCTTCAAACAACACGAAATGGCGTCTGTCAACGTAAATTTCTGATATAATGAGTAGGTTCTCGAACATGAGTCAAAAAGGTCTACGTTATCTTGAGCAAACAATTGAGTTTTGGCTAAGATTTGGCCTATACTTTTGGCAAATAAACTCCTTTAGAGGAAGACTGTAGGCCTCAAGCGAAGCGTCACTACACGGTCTACACTACGTGACTACGTATCCAATATTTCTTTCAAAGTTAAAAGATGACTATTCGACCGTTCCCATCGACATTACCAACTACGAAATTTTGACAAAAGTCACGATAATTACTATCAATATTCAAACGGCAATCTGTTCCACACAAAACCGCCAAATTTATCACTATTCCGTTAGTCATAAAAAGCTGATTGACCCGGCCGAATAATCAGAATCACCCGAAATTGTTCTACCTTTAAAAGAAATACTTTAATAGCACGTTTCACAACCAACGTGTGGCAAACGCCTTAATGAAGAATTGACAGTGAATGAATTGGAAGATACCCGTCGTGTTTACGTATAAATCCATGCCAACCATGCCTTACGCTACTGTCCACAGGGTCCAACGGAAGTGTTAGTCGCGATATACAAGACGCTTTTACTATACTATTATATATTATACGCATGCCTCCTCTACACCGACTTACCATCTCCGGCTCCGAGAAGCCCCACCCTCCCATACTTACGCTTAAAAGGATTAACGGGCGCCCAACGTGGGGCAAAGATTTCGCAAATCCATCGTCACACGCAATCTACTGAACAAAATACGTGCAAACTATCTATGGATAACAAAAGTGAACATACCATATCCCAGCACAAAATATCTACCCCACGCTTAGCAGCTAGCGAAATAAAACACACTTTATTGTTCTAATATTATCCATGTAATGACACATTGGGTACTCTAAGTGCTCCATTACATACAGTTATGTACGGGCAAAAATCTAAATCCGCTAAATACAAAATAACTACCACTAACCTACCACCGGCAGCCGCTGTCAAACAAAAACAAACGAATGCAAACCAGTGGCTACCGGCACATACCAGTTACCAGTGTAACTTACAGGGGTATTTAGAAAAAAAATATAAATAATTTGTTAAGACTCTTTTGAAACATCACAACTGCTAAGAGTGGTGTTATTTCAAATAGGAGATATATAATATGAAAATATTAAGTACATAGTTCAGAACTAAGGCCACCGCTTCTAAGTTTTGGCAAGACAGTAAGCGGTCAAGGGTTACTAATAGTGTAGGACATCACAATAATATCAACCATCTAATACTGAGAATTTCAGGAAAAGTAATACTAATATACAAAAGGTGTCACTGGGTGAGAGCCGAGTCGTTGCGTCAAGTCTAATACGTTTAAACCAATTGGAGCGCATTCTTATGCCCAAACATGACATTATACCTATAAATCGTTTCAATTTAGCTATCGTGAAGACAGAAAAACGTATTAGGCAAGAGGAAACAACGCGTTTTTAATCTCAGGAGGTTCTAGCCTAATTATACTAAGAATACTGCTAAATAATAAGGATAGGTATGTGTATACATGTGATAATAGCATTCGGTGAGCCTGATATGTGAAGACTACAAGTTTGCATGTAAATAAACAAAATAAGTACAATCTCTATAAATATAATTCAAATCTTTACAAGCTTTTATTTTCAATTGATGATCAACTAACTGACTTAATATACCACTTTTCTATTTCGAAAGTGCTGGGGTGTCGAACAAAAGTAAAGCACAATAAAAGCTTGTATTTATATATAAGTTAAATAAATAAAAAATCCACAAATCAGGCCACCGAGCCGGCAGCAGTAACAGCCGTCTACGCTACGACATGCATTCTGCTATTTCTCAGCAAACTTGACCTAGTCGAAGAGTAAAACATTTTAAGCCCCGGTACCACAATAGTAAAAGATCAGATCTATGTGAAAACATGAAAAGATTGAGATTCGTATTCGTCTCAGAAATGTAACGCTATAATTAAGCATCTATGCTCACTCTACGAGTTGATAACGAAGCGCCTCCATTGCCAAAGATAAATTGCTCAATAATAAGTATGTAAATACGCGGAAATTCATTCACTGCTAGGCAGAATGTTCTCGTGCTGTATGAACCATTACTAGAGAACGATAATCGCTCAGTGAATACGGATGTATATTCATACTCAATTACACCCAGTTATGGTTACATAATATTTTTCGTTCCGTAGCCTATCTACGATTGATATTATTGGTATAAAACATCACAAACACTAAGCTCTTCTCTTTTGCAATGGAAATGCCATAAGTTTGCCGAGAATTCTATCGACAAATCATATAAGACAATCCGCAATAAGTGACGTGGTTTTAAAGTCAATTAGCTTAAAAAATTCTCTCTCTCGCTCTGCATTGTAAACAGGAGTCTAGTTTTTAAAATTCTTAACTATTGTTGTGTAAATCAATAGACAATTCCTTTGTTTATATTTATTACTAAGTAAAACCACTGCACTTAACTTGAAACAGCTTATAGATTCATCAGAACGTCGCCCGAGTTTGCCTGGTCAAATTAAATCGGTAAGTACTTTTCAAATCGAGACCAAGCCCCGCCCTAAACCTAGAAATTGCACAAACACAACCATCATCGTCTTTTATTCGAATAATACTATATTCATCACAGTATTGCAATTTTTACTACCGTATTGCTTTGTTTTTTAACACTAAGTACGTGAATTAAGTACGCGGTTTAATAAATATTTTTTGGAGATTTTTGATAGGGTCCCTGCCCTAAAGAACGCTTTGTGATAAAGTGGTAATAATACGCATTTTACTTACATTTAGATTTTATTATCGTCGAAATATTTTAATATTTGTATCATTTTCAAGTATCTCTCTGACAGTTATATCAATGAGAGTCAAAATCAAGAACATTCATCGGGCCAATAAATCCATCCCTAATACCATTTTTCCCTCTAGATTAATAGATGTCATGTAATTACTATATAATTACTTCTTAATATAATAAGTTACTTGAATATTATTACCACTTAAAATTAGCTGCCTGTAAATAAAGTGGCTCCCAACGAGGGACCAAATCCAGACAAAGACGGGCGACCATGACAATACTACAGGCTTAATATTAAGCTTATTGTCACGACAGGGTGTTAGTTGCATATCTTGAACTAATCTATTCGTATTTAAACATACTATCCCTATGCGATATCAGCGATTTAGGCATGTGATGTTCGCTGATAAGACAGAGGGTGACTACATAGGTATATAGCTACGTAAATAAGTAATACATATAATATATGTAATGAGATTGCTTTCCACACAGTTAGATATGTACGAGAGTATTGTGAGCTGATGATTGGCCGGCGCCGAGTGACGAGGCAAAAGGGTTGCAACTGAGCGCTGTTGGGACGAAGTGAATGAAGGAAGGAATAAGGATCAGAGGCATAACTTCTACATATGTATGATCTAAGCAAGATTTCTGAATGCCAATGAAAAGATCGCGAGAAATCAGATTATTAACCAGATTGATTTGCTCCATAGCAAAAGGCGATCTTTGATTTATCAGGTTAGCCGTTTGAATTATCTTTGGGTACTAATACGAAAAGATTGGAAATTGAACTTATTATTGCTAGTGTGAGGTATATTCAATCAATGGCTTATTTGGGCGTTTGTTAAAAGGAAAAGGTTATTCAGAATGGGAGCGATTGGGATTCGGCACAAATATACCGCATGGAAACATTGGACAAAGGAAAGGATTTTTCTTTTGGGTATCTTTTGTTGGCTTCGATAGTAAATTAGGTAGCGCCCTGTTGTCCAGAAAACATGACATGGTAGAGTTTGGCACAATTTTGTATTCTGCGAGAATGGCACGAAAATATAATACTGATACGTGTGATGTATTTAGACAATTTCCAAGACGGCCCTCCGTCACCGGGCGTCCGGCGCTGCCTAATAAAGATATACAGAGCTGCATGAGATTCATCGATATACATTCGTCAAGTATATATAGTCATATTGCCAACGACCGTGCACTACTCTACAAATCCAACACATAAAGAAAAATTAGTCCGCAAACTAAAATATCTGAGATCCTCTTACTTAACTTTAAAAAAAAACGAAATGCGTATTCTTTGATATAGTTCCCGCATCGGGCCAAGTATTGCTTGTCGAGTAAAGACTTAACCTAAGTAAATGAGCCGTAAACCTTAATTACTTTAAAGAATACTGATCCGTGGCCACTCCGGCAAGACAAATACGACGTACTAAAAACGTAGGAACTATCGTATAAGAAATAAAATACCTAACCTCCGTAGGCGGGTGGGGTTTTCGATTCGATAGATGCGTTACCGTTTAGATGTACATGGGGAGGCCGTACATGGCGCCCCAGTCGACGCTCTGGAAGGAGGACATGTCCACGCCGGCGAGGGAGTAGGCGGCGCCGAACTGCGGCATGGCGGGCGGCGGCGCGGGCTGCGGGGGCGCCACCAGCGCCGTGGCGGCCGACGCGGCCGCGGGCAGCGCGTAGGGCGCGTAGCGGTAGTGCGTCGCGCCCACCGCCGGCACGGCGCCCACGCCGCCCGCCGCGTACACCAGGCCGCGTCCGGGCCGCAACACCAGCCGCTTGCCCAGCGCCAGCGGCGCGGCCGCCACCGCTTCCTTCGGCTGCGCGCGCTTGCACTCCACCTTCTTGTTCTTTATCGTGTGGAAGTGTATGTCGCAGACGCGCTCGACCGCTTCCTCGGAATGGAAAGTTACGAACCCGAATCCGCGATGACGCTTGGTCTGCTGGTCCATTAGCATGACCGCGTCCTCTACGTGCCCGAACTGAGCGAAGTACGCCCGGACCTCCTCGGCGGAGGTGTCCTGGCCGACGCCGCCGACGAAGATCTTCTTGGTTTTGGCCGGTCGAGGCGCGGACTTGGGGGTGGCGTGTTTGGGGTCGATGCGCTTGCCGTCGAGGGTGTGCACGGGAACCGCGAGGACCTTGTCCACGGAGGCGGCCTCCTGGAACGTGATAAAGCCGAAGCCGCGCGAACGCTGCGCGCGGCGGAACTCAGTCGGCTTGTCGGAAGTGTGGATAGGCCGGTCCGAACATAGCGATTTCAGTACTAACTATAGTTGAAAACTCTGTTTGAAACTTTGAGCTGAATCATTCTAAATGTATCTAAGCTTAGCATTAAAGGTAAGGCGGTTTTAACTACGATTTTAATCTTTTTACTGCGTCAATCCAAAGCGAAAGTTTATTATGGAAAAAAACTATAGCTACACATAACGCTTCCAGGAAGTATTCAATCAAGATAATGAAGAAGTTTTCCAAATCCACAGTTTACATTGAATAAAAACTAAACCAACTTCAAATCGCCATGAACGAACCAAAACCCCAAATACATTAGCATAAATCACAAAATCTTAACGTTAAATAAGTCTAAAACCCACTAAGTTTCACAAAGTATCTTTTTGATTTTTCTATAATACTTTAGAGACTATAGGATAAGGATATGATCAAATAGAATATTTTTAAGTATAGCCTAGACTAATAAGTTAATAACTAGAAAACCGGAGCTATAATACTAATACACTAGGGTTAGAAACAAGCTACAGTCAAAACAAATCAAGAAGATACTCCTATTACAAGTGTCAGGGCATTCAACTTAGCATTTCTTCTCCTCATTCGATCACCAAAATCTTACAACACTTCTTCTTACTTTGAACATTTCTTAAGCAGCTTATGTTAAATTACACAATAGCACTCTGACAAATGTAACAAATTGACAAACTGTCATTCAAAACGGACAATGTTAGCTCATTGACAGTACAAGTCAGATATTACTGATAAATACGACAATATCTTTAAATATCATCATAAAGACTATGTCATATTATCGATAATATCCAAGACCAGCGTTTTAAAACAAGGCTTTTTTAATGCAGCTGTCAAATAAGAAGTAGCCGAAAATCACGTTTTAGACGACTCCTTACATAACTTCTATATACCGCCGAAAATGCACCCTGAGTCAGAACGCCATATTCTTCTTTCCCAAAAAGCCAAAACTACAAAATTTACCTCAAATCCAATGCACCATTATTCAGCTTAGTGGTTTTACCTTATAATATTTCTCAAAAACATAGGTAAATTGATTTTGGGGGTTCAATTTTGTATTTTTACGTTCAGGGAAAATGGCTTCATTGTAGGATCAAATTGTTATGAGACTATTTACTTCAAATGTTCTATTCACCCTTCTATGTTACGTAGTATTCTTACGGGGTCAAATTCTGTCATGCGTATACGTGACCGACTAACGGATGGACAAAAATCTATCTATTTAACCGCACCAATATGGCTATTTAACATAGAACCAGAAATGTTATAACATTTTTGATTCAATTTTAATAGACAGCTTACAATTACAATATTACTGACAATATTTTCATAAATAGGACAGAATAATACGATAAGAACAAGAGACAACAAAAAATAAAAAGTGTGCTCAAATGTCAACCCGACCGACACATTCTCATAAGTCATGCATTCGTCTTATCTTATACCTATAATGAAAGGAAATAATCAGGAAATCTCGTCGTTGTCGATGTCACCATCAAACCCTAAGACAAATTGTGTAAATATTATGAAATGTTTCTCTTTCGGTAGTTCTATAATTACTCTCGATGTCAATAGTAGTTTTGGATGAACTTTGCAAAAAAAAAGAATTAAGTAATAAAATACGACTGACATATCACGTTTGTGTTTTTCTCTCGGCATGCGTAATTTAATAATGTCAATCATTGGTATAATATAAATTCCAATTTCTCTCTTGCTTTTCCGTTACCAGTCTAATAAATTGCGAACATGCGCAAAAGCTTTCACATATTGCTTCAATATGTAGCACAACTCGTACCCAATACGAGTAAAATGAATTTTCTAATGATTGCTGGTTTTAGTTCTTGACTATTTCTTCTCTATCATTCGTTAGTTGCTTTTAGTCTCAACAAACTAAGCGGTAACGTATATCTTCTTTCTGGCACTGGCAATTCCGAGAGAAAAATAATTTAGGTCAACAAAGAAGGCTAGCGTGCTAAGCATCTACAAATGGTCGCTTTTATCCAGGCTTCAGCGCGTTTTTATCGCAACGCGAGGGAATATGCCGATTAAACTGACTAAGACTTTATGAAAAGAAAGATTCGTTTTAATGAATAAGGCCATAAAAACCAAAAGAAGAAATGAAAATATTGTCAATAACATTGTTACAATACGGTTAATTTACAAAATTTGCACTCCCTTCTCTATTCGAGCAATTGTTACCAAAATCTACCATTTTTGAGCATGGCAAGTGTTACCTCTGTGAAAACCTACTAATAGTTACTTTTCTACCAAAATAATCTTGTATCTATTGTCACGTGATTATTGGTATCTAAACTAATGAATGGTTTTAAGAGAGTTTATAACAGAGATCGTTAGAGTTGCCATGTAAAAAATAGAAATGTACTAAAATATAAAAGAATTTCTATATAAACTCAAGCAGGTAATCGAATAATATTGAAACGAACTTAACCAATACAACTAAACAAAGAATATAAGATATTTAACATAACTACAAATCTATCCATGGCAACACCAACAGTAGAAAGGGGGATTCTACCAGAGTTTCTGAAGAGTCATAGACAAGATAGAGACAGCGACGTAGAAGTTAGTCTATGGTTCATAATCAAGTCTAGAATTAGTGATTCTAGCATGCCAGTCTATTTGTATTAGTGTACCTAATCCACCATAGCCCAACTAGAGTGCCGCGTACCATAAACAAAGCGTCTGTCTGTCTGTCACGAGTCAAGCGTTACGCAAACAAATCTGGGAGTGAGGAAACGTAAAATAAATAAATAAGACGATTATTTCAAAAAGTTCAAGTTGATACTAAACTAATAAATACATTTTCAATAAGATGCAGAGGGTGTTTGTTATATATTAAGCAGTGAACGCACCAACACAGTTAAAAAAGTATCTATCATTATTATATGTATCAAAAGTTTACAGGTTAGAAGAAACTCACGAGATCCTCAAGACGAAAAAAAAAATAGGTTGTCCATCAATAAAAAATAAGATAACATGATTTGAACGTTTGTCGTGAATCTCCTTCTCGTTGACACCTTTTCGTCGAAATGCCTGCAGATTTTAATGGGATTTCAAACTTATTTCTGAAAAGTTTAGAATCTTCATCAAATAACTCAAACTGCCGTAAAAGTTGGGCAAAAACTTCGATCAAAATGTGTACCGTTGGAAAGATTGAATCGTGACCCAACTAACACGAGGTAAAGAAAGGGTGGGAAGATCAGCAGGATTCTCAAATGTCCAGTCTCATTCGGGATATTTAAACTTACTGTCGTTACTTACGTTTGAAATTTCTTTTTTTTTAAGATTTTTGTAATCTAATAGTTGAATAATAATAATAATTGTAATTTAATTTCCGCGCAATTCGATAAAAAGAATGCAAAATGTATGAAATACGAAAAAAAATATATGTTTGTATTATTTTTTTCACCAGACTTCGTTTTTATAAAACCGTAAATAATATATTCAGTTCAATTATTAGAACATTCAGTTATTAACCCAAATTTTAGACTATAAAATTACAATTTTAAAATCTTATCAATGTCCTCATTAGATAATTTTTTTTACAATAATGAAATATGGATTTTTGATTTTTCGTCAATATGAGACTGTCAAGCTCGTCACAAAGTCTTAAATTCGCATGGATTTCTATTTAAATCCGTCTAGAAATAAAGCGCATGATCCAATATGTCTCTAAGGGTTAAAGTAAAACAAAATAGATAACCATATTACATGTATGTAATTATTTACTATTTTACAGAAGAAAGATCACTGGCTGAGTCTACAAATATCTCAAGAAAATGAGCGGGAGGGACAACATATTGAAAAGGGCATCACATGAAAAATTGACTATACCTTAAACCCGTGAGAGCAGATGGATCGCCTGTTACAATTTCACCAGCACTACATACACAAACAGGAGTTGTATTTATTTATTGTTAATAATTTAACATTAATATTTTTCTTTATTTTATCTATGCGATTAATTATTGAATCAAGTCTATCTTGGTTTTGCACTGGTCTAGCGGTAAAAATGTCATCATGGCAGATGATCTACATCGCTACTTTGGACTGTGTGGTGGGACTTTGGATGAGGGGATTGTAATTGCTTATGGCACCGCACTGGAGTCGTACCTACTTGGTAACTACCTAACCTAACAACCAATCGACTTCAACTATTCACTGACCCATACGGTTGTAAGTCCGTCTTCGCCTGCCTACACGGCTGTCTCACAAACAAATATGTTAATGTATGTATTTATATATTTTCCATTATACATCTGACTTAAAACTAAGTTAACCCCATTTATAAGTGGCATTTACCGTCTAATGCGGGCAGAAAATACCACTTTCTCAACAAGGTGAGTGCACGCCACGGAAAGTGATAAAGAAAGCGTCAATTCGCATGTTTATCGATCGCCTTCGGCTCGTGCAATAAATGCGATTTGAGGTTTTCTTTGTGTTACACCCTAGACTTTTTTTAAATTATATTGACGCCAGTACTGCAGTTTTTACAACAAACAGCAAATTGTAGACAGTTCCATATAAACTTAATTTTATTTGCATCCATAATTTTCAAGCAGTAATCGCGTTAATTTTGTATTTACTGAATATATTATTTTGAACTATATATGTTTACAACGTCCATTCACATAAAGATGTCATTATCTATAGACTTAACTGATAAATCCTATATTACTGATATTTTACGCCATTAGTCTAATATGTAATCTCAAAGTTTTTTAAAGTGACGCCTACGTCATGTTTTTTTCTCCCTCATTGAGCTTAAGCGTGAGCGAGATGGAAGTGCGTGTTGAGGAGCGCGAATATCACGTGTTTTAATTTAACTTTTTTGAGCATTTAATAAAAAAAATAAAAAAATAATAGCTGAGTTCCCTCAAACATGATATTGCCGATTTTTAGAAACAATTTTCATATTTTTAGCTTGTTCGTGATTTTTTTCTATCGAGCGAAATTCAAAAACTCAGGATTCGAATAGCTGTTGTCCCTCAAGAAAGGCCTCAAGATTGGTAATTAAATTTATGGCTGCCGCATTATGATCTAAGAACACGCTACGATTTAAAAAAAACCCGTTTTCTGAACCTAAGTCACCTTAAGATAATCTAGCTTATTCTTGGCATTTCCCTCTCGGGCTTGCGTTCAACCTTTCCTTATAAGATTTTATCAAATAAATAATATCAGAGACAATTTTCACACAACAAATCGACCTAGTCCCAAACTAAGCAAAGCTTGTACTATGGGTACCAGGCGACGATATACAGTAGTGTGCAAAATAATAGCAGTGAAGCCGAATTTGCATTCGAAGACAGCAATGTAATAACCTTTAGCCACCCAAAGGCCTATTAAAGGTCTCCTCCTATTTAATGAACTTTGAGTCATTTTCTATCAGTCAGTTTCTATCATATAAAAAAACAGGATCTAATTGTGGAACCCCAGTCGGTACACCATTATTATCAACCAAGAACATTTGCGCTAGGAATAAAAGCGTAACGCCCATGGCACCTACACAAAGTACACAAACATCGTCAACAGGCGAAGCTGCGTCCATGGCCGTCGAGATGGGGGCTATTCGTGACCAAATGAGCATGTTATCGGAGCAGCTGGCCGATGCTCTTGCTGCTGTTGCGAAATACCATGCTGCGCTCAGTGACTACTCCTCTAAGCTTGATAGTGTAAATAAGCGGCTACAGCAACTTGAATTGAACTCCGCAAACGACTGTCGCTATGGGAAGCCGAGTGCAGAGTCTCCTTCAACTGATGTTTCAGAACCGAAATCAAGACGGAAACGCAAGATGCGGAATGCAAAGAAATCGGCGGCGGTAGCAAAGGGAATTGTGGAAGGTGGTACTGGGGTTACGGCTTGCGACGAAATCAGCGATGCAGCTCCGTCTTCGCTGAAGTCTAAGGGCGACAATTTGGTGCGCAGAAGTGATATCTCTACAGAGGAAGAAACGGACGCTGCCTTCGTCAGCCGTGACCTTGACCCAGATAAGGACGAAGCTTTCCCAAAGAAGCGTTTCTCTTCACTGCGATGCACAGCTGGGCCTGAAGTTACGTCGCTTAAGGCGGTAGAATTCCTCAAGTACATACACCTCTGGAACATGGTGTCAGGTGCCGATGAAATACGTGCTTATTTGGAAACGATGTGTCCAGAAAAAACTTGCACGGTTCTTGAGCTCAAACCGAAGGGGTCTTACAGGTCATACAAAATCGGCGTCCCATGCGAGCTGTATGACAAATGTTTATCCGTAGATGTCTGGCCCATGAACGCTCGAGTGAAGGCATGGTTTTTTCGAAGACGGCAAAGCAACGGCGCATACCTGGAAAGGCCCAAGTCCCAGGACAAAGACGGGACCGATGTTAGACATAGCATACCAGAATGTCAGGGGCTTGAACACGAGACTTCAGTACTTCAGGCAAAACCTACTAGCTCTTAATTGTGACGTCGTTGCGGTAACGGAGTCTTGGCTTACCGATGCCGTTAACGATGCCGAATTGACGTGCGGCGGGTGGAGCTTGCTGCGTCGGGACCGCGCCAGCGGCGCGCGCGGCGGCGGCGTACTCCTCGCGGCGCGCCCCGGCATCGAGCTTCGGCGTCGTGCGGATCTAGAGACGTCGACTGGCGAGGACTTGTGGGTCTCATTTGTGGCAGGCCAAGTAGTGTTCTATGTATGCGTTGTATACATTCCTCCCAGTGCCTCAGAGGAAACGTATATGCAGTGGTTTCGAAAGGTGGAGTCGGCGATAGACACTCTTACAGGTGTAGTGCTTGTGATCGGTGACTTGAACCTAAACCCGCTGTATACGTCCCAGAGTGTCCTTAGCTATTATTGTTATCTCTTATCTGTTTGTGGTTTGAATGAGACGAACGAAGTGACGAATGTACATGGGAGTAAGCTAGATGTCGTGTTGGTGTCGGAGCGCGTCACCGGTGCTGTGGTGTCAGAGATGATGGGCGAGGGATTGGTCCCAAGATCTGATACGTACCATCCTCCATTGGGGATTTTGGTTCCCGTGGGAGGCTGTGCGCGTCGACCGGCTGCGGAGCGTCTAGATCCCAGCAATGTGGACATGCGTCGAGACTGGAACTTTACTAAGGGTAATTTTGAGCTTATGTACAAATTAGTCTCGGAAGTAAGTTGGCAGGAAGTTCTCAGTGCTGGCGATGTCGACATCGCTGTGGACTCATTTTACAATATATTATATAATATCTTTGACCTCTGCGTACCTAAACGGAAACGGCCAACCAGTTCGACTAGGAGATATCCTGTGTGGTTCACGGCGGACCTGATCAGTGACATCAAACGAAAAAGTAATCTGCATCGGGAATGGAAGGCTACACAGGATAAAGACGTCTACAAAGAGTTTGCAATTTTGAGGTCAAAGGTGAAAGAACGTTTAGCGTCTGCTTACGATAGCTACATCGGGCGAATCCAAAGTACAGTTAAAGTCAATCCCCGCGCTTTTTGGCAGCACGTAGGCAGTCTCAAGACAAACGGTGGTTTTGTTTCCCGAGTAAAGTTTAAAGACGAACAATTTGTCGGTAGGGAGGTAGCTAGCGCTTTTGCTAACTATTTCTCGGAAGTTTTTCTACCTGACATTCCGCTTCTAGATCCGAACGTATTAGGAAATACTGATCGAAAGCCTGGTATCAACCGCATTGATATCAAAAAAAATTCATTACAGGAGGTTGAAGATGGGATTAAGCGCCTAAAGGCCAATAGCTCCGTTGGACCTGATAACTTGCCGGCGTATATTGTAAAGGGTTGTATGGAGTTCCTGAAGATCCCGATACAATATATTTTTAACCTGGCGCTCTCTTCTGGGTCATATCCTCGAAGTTGGAAGGTGTCTAGAGTGAGACCGATCCCGAAGGCGAGTGACACTTCCGTCGTTGAGAATTATAGACCGATAGCCGTTCTTCCCACCCTTGGTAAGCTGTTCGAGGCCATACTTCACCGCACTCTATCTTCACAGGTTCGGCCCTTCTTGTGTAATGCGCAGCATGGCTTTCGGCCAAGTCGCTCGGTCAACACGAATCTATTGATACTAACGGACAACATTGCTGTGCATCTTGATAGAGGTATTCAGGTCGATGTCCTCTATTTCGATTTCACAAAAGCTTTCGATCGCGTGGATAACGACGTGCTGCTTAGAAAACTTGATAAAGTTGGTTTCTCTCCTAAGTTGTTAACCTTTTTTGCCAACTATCTGCGCGATCGGCAGCAGTTCGTCCGACATGGATGTTTTGTCTCGACACCTTACCATACCCGGTCTGGTGTCAGTCAGGGCTCCATCCTAGGACCCTTGTTTTTCGGTATCATGATCAACGATCTCAAATCGGTTCTTCGGGCGGCTCAGTGTCTCTTGTACGCTGATGATTTGAAGTTGGTATACGGGGTTCAGCAAAGAGCCGATTGCGAGACGTTGCAGGAGGACATCGACTTGGTGTTTCGGTGGAGTGTGGAGAATAAACTTAATTTTAACACAGCTAAGTGTTGTGTGTGTACATTTAGCCGCTCTCCTACCCCTATACATAATCAATATATGCTAGGGTCAGAGCCGATAAATCGTGTCTTCTCTGTCAAGGATCTGGGTGTTGTGTTCGATACGCGGCTCACTTTTCACGAGCATATTTCTTCTCTTGCTACGAGTTGTTTTCGAAGACTGGGTTTCGTAATCCGAAACCTCCGCCATTTCCATGACCCGGTGGCCATAAAAATGGTTTATAATGCCTTGGTAAGGAGTAAGCTGGAGACTTCATCGATCGTATGGAACCCGTACGAATCGACGTATGCCTTGCTTCTCGAGAGGGTTCAGAAAGCATTTTTAAGGTTCCTTTATAAAAAAGTATGTGGATTCTACCCGTATCTATACCCAACGAAGTATCTTCTCGGCTCTCTTGGGTACAACTCCTTGGAGGTCAGGCGGAATTATCAACTCATGATCGCGGCATGTCGAGCCTTGCGTGGTGAGTCAGACTGTCCCGAACTTGTAGAGCGTCTCGTGCGGCTGTTTGTCCCGGATGTCCCAAGGATAGCCCTGAGACCACGACGACGCGACCTGTTGGCCGTGCCGCCGGCGCGCACCGTGTCGTGCAGGAACTCGCCTCTGCCCCGCGCCCTATCGCTGCTCAATGCGCTCCTGGCATCGACACCTGAATGCGACTTGTTTGCGTGGCGATGGGCGGCTGTGTGTAGTGAATGCTTGACATTCTGTGAGGTGATGGACGCTAGGTGCTCAACTGTTCCAATATGATTTGTTTCTTTCATCTTATTTTGATATATAATTTTAATTGTTAAGTAGTCTAAGTTTCGTGACGCATTGGTCATACTGTAATGTCATGTAAACGTTTTTATCAATAAATAAATAAATAAATCAGAATAGAGTTGCATTAGCTTTTAGTCGTTCGAATTTAACACAAAGGGCAATAACCGAATTTCCTACATTTTTGATTCAAATTCCACTGCCAAATTTCTTTATATGGTGGGTGGCTCGAAAATAAAGACACTTAAGACACTGTTATTTATATGGAATGTACTTTTCGAAATTTGTGATTTTTTATACTAATTTAGAAATATTAATTGAGTCAGCGGCCAGTACAAACAGTCCTTGGATACATAGATTCTCTTTAGGAGCAGTTTTTTGCATCTGCATTATTTTAAAAACTACTAACCATGACACATACATACTGCTATTATATTGCACACAGCTGTACATAGAAAACATCCAAGACTCAGAAATAAACCTTCATGCTCATCACACAAACACTTGCCCTGGCCGGGATTCGAACCCGGGACCGCCAGCTTCGTAGGCCGTTGTGTAATCCGCTGAGCCAAGCGTGTCGTCAAATTATTAATATAAGCGTCATGTTCATATTGTATAAGGTAACCAAACATTTTTCCCCTCCTTTTCTCTATCGTTTTTATTAAGTTCCTGCCCGACCGAGTATATCTTCATACGACTTATTTTAGAAATCTAGGTTTTCTAAATGTTTTGACATCACAATGGTTTGTCAAGATAGGTAACGGTCAGTTTGGTTTCGTTTAGGCACACCGCTAGTTTTACTGTTTAGAATCACCTGTTGTGCTTCTAGAACGTGGCATCTAACAATAGCTCATTAAACGCCTTGGGCAGTAAAATAAAGGGGTAGTATAATAAAGTAAACCAAACCGCCACAACAAACCAAGTTCCGTTAAGTTCCGGGTCTGCGCTGTTCAAACTATTCTAAAATAACTTTTGCAATGATCGACAAGTAATATGAGATATGTTTACTTTTCATAATAGGTATGATGACAAATTTTTAATAATAGGGATGTGACAACTTTTTCTGTGGTATGTTATAAATAGATCGACCTTTTTCAATAATAGAAATCGGTGAAAAAACTACTTAGATCTCATAACTCCCCGAGATACAACAATGTTAATCTCATTTTTGGACTTTCCCAAAAAACAGTCCACACTAAATCCTAGGAACGTGTGACGTCACAGGTACCTACCTTGTATGGGGAAATTAAGCTCTTTGTTCTGCAGCTATGTTAGTATTAATTTTTAATATTTTCATACTTAAATGGACGTTCCCACCGAACTTTAAAGGCTCATAAAACAAGCACACAAGATATAGAATCGAATTCTTCTTAGGATTTCAAAGTACCATTTCACATTAAAAAAATATTTTTATTACAATACAGTCGCGTAGATTAATAAAAAATATTGAACACGTATTTTTTTTTTTAATTTTATTTAATCTTTGTCGCACAAAAGAAAAACTTATTGTACAAAAGACGGACTTTATGCAATGCTTTTGCTTATTTGGGTAAAGGGAAACGAAAAATTGGGCGTGGGGGAGATTGTGAAACTACGGGCTAAGCGACCCCGCCGGCGGGGTTGACTCTGAGACTTCATCGTCCGTAGTGTTCACAGCTTCCATCTTCTCGATGCTAGCCACTATAGGTCCATCTTTCAAGGGCCCATCTCGTCAGTATGTTAATAGCCTAGATTATTAACATTTTTCTAAGTAACTTAATCACTATTGTCTCCTGGGTTACCGGACAAAATTACAACAAGAAAACATTGATCCACCCTTATACTTGGCGTACGGGATTTGATCTAACTTGTCAGATGTTACTGATATATCTTTCTTTAAAGGAGCAGTCTTTATGTGAATGAAGTTTTTAACACGTTCACAGTCCCCATACAAAATGTTTCGATTTCCTCGTACGTATGCTCCACGTATGGGTCACGGTCACGGTCTATAGTGACCCATGTGTGGGGCACGGACTCGTGAAGATATTTCGTCGTGACCCATGTATGGGGCACTGGACTGTGAAGGTGGTAACTGTAAGCATCAAATAACGCACATATAATGGTGTAAAACACTTATATGATATCAGTGATAGTAAATTTGGTAGCATTTTTTGTAAGTACATCGATCAAGGTAGAGTGTAGCCATTTCAACAGAATGATGGATTAGGTTTACGGTCGACAATATCAACCATGTTTGATCGTTTAGATTGGTATTTTCCCCATCTATAGCGCAATACCATAGCCACTGCACCAACATGTGTTTAAGTCACTGCCATGAATATATGTTGTGAATATAATTAATTAGTGAGTAAGGACCATTTAAACGTAAATTAGATATTGATAAATGCAGATCCCGGCAAACTTCTTGAACAAAAATGGCGGATCTGCGCATGTACATTTGTACGTAAATCAGTTACTGCGCAGTCAAGGTTATGCTCAAGATGTTTGCCGGCAACTGTAATGGTGATGGTTGGATGGGTAAATGTTGGATAAAGGCCAAGCCACACCGGATGCGTGCGCAGGACGTGCACGAGCGCGTGTGCGTGGCGTGCGCGTTGTATCGTATGAAATGTCATATAGTAGATGGCACACCGCTGGCGTGGCGTGCACGTGCGTCATCTCTTATGGATATTCGTACTTTACAACGCGCACGTCTACGCGCACACCACGCATACGCATCCGGTGTGGCTTAGCCTTACGTGTTACAGAGTGGATAAGCTAACAAAAATCGAGTGTATATATTCGCCAACAAAATGCCTTGCAGTTTGGCGAAATTTTTTATGTAAAAAACGCTGTGTATATTTTGTGTTAATAATAATTAAAAAAAAAGAGCTACCAGATTTACGATCACTGATAATGACTAATTCTGTAATAATCCTACAGAGTTTTCGTGCTTATCAACTCGTCAAGTGGTCTTGACGAGTTGATAAGTTCGATCTTTTTTTATTTGGATGATTCTTCAACCAAATAAGGTAAACGTCCTAATGTTTGACAGGTTAATTCCAATAGTTGACACCAGTCGGGCGGGTGCACAAGGTTTTTGGCCCAGGTAGGCAGTTTTCTGTGCCTATATGGAGCCATGGTCGTTCAGGGCTTCAGGGTAGGCAGTTTCTCTGTGCCTGTATGGAGCCATGGTCATTCAGGGTAGGCAGTGCCTTCGTGCCTATATGGCACCACGTTTTTGACCTTTGTTGCTCATTAAAGTAAAAGGTGCCAACGATTGGGGCGGTAGCGAATGGGATTGGAACATTTACCTTACTGTGTGGGCTGTTATTGAACAGGTGAGCAAGTAAAACAATGTGTGGTCAATTCAAAAAAAATACATCTGTGCGTTATTAGATTCTTACAGGATATTACTCGTATACGTAAAACCTATAATATTGGGGATATTTGATATTTCTGACATAAGTCGTGACGTTCGCAATAGCGCGATTATTGTCCTGCTAAGGTGCCATCTCCATCTTTTATGATTATTAATTAAAACAAATAAAATTAATTATATCCCGTGTTGTATACTATCCCAATCGACTACGAGTGTTAAAAAAGGAATCAAAATTTAGGAGCGGGTTGATTAAATTATATACAGGACTAGAATATGGCCCGTAACTTCGACAGCGGTGAAAAAAATAACATTACCCTATTTTTATCTTCAGCGTAGCCGGGTTAAAAGTATCCTATTCGGATGGCCAGCTACCCGTGTAACAAAAATGGGTTGAAACCAGACACATACAAACATACAAAAAATATATTGTTCGATTCAGTGACTTTCAAGTTCAAGAAGGCCGTATCACATTTTTTTTATATTTTCAATGTACAGACATTCAACATTTACAACTTTATAGTAGTATAGATAAAACACGTTGTTTTTATAAATAACTGAAAGAAACTGCACATATCAGTTATTTTTGGGATTTAGCTTAGCAGGACAATATTAAGGAATGGTTACATCGTTGGCAGATGTTCCATTTCGGTCTACCTTCAGAGCTGACATAATCGTACCTTTATTTGCTTATATTATATATACTGACTGACTGATTTTATATTATCGTTTATCAATTCAGCATCTATCTCCTTCTGTCAAATAAGTGCAAGTGAAATTGATGCTTTGAGGTGATAAACAACCATAATTAACTTATATTAAAAGTACACTTCCGCGCCGCCGTACGCTTGTTTGCCACCTTAGTAGTATATATTAAAAATAGTAACGCTAGGGGTTTGCAATCCGGATTAATTTGTATGTAAGATTCGAATAATTCGGATCGCAACAGTGGTGCGCTGGTTGGCACTGTACTGAATTAAGAGATAGATAGTGTTTAACCCCCGCAGTACACACAGCGAGACGGGGCGAGAGTCAAGACATTCTTTTATCACGTCGTACAGTTAGTGTCAAATAATCTCTCCTTCAACATCAAACATCCCTAGGGCCAAATATATCGTCGAACATCTCTATATTTACAAAGACGCGCTGCAAGATATTTGACAATTTGGACGTTACAGACTATTTAGAGAGTACGAGTCTCATTTATACCAGCTCTAGGTACACATTGGCGCGAGTGGAAACGAAAAAAAGATACATTGCCGTTTTTAAATACAAGGACTGAAACACTTTCAAAATTATATATAGTGCAGCAAGTTCGTTCGCGACCCTCCCATGGTCTGCGGGCAACGGGGGGAAAGATAGCGGTGTATATAAAATAAGAACGCCATGTCTATCTCGCTTTATCTCGATGTATGTGTACTTATCCCAATTTTTAACACTTTCGCGTTCACGGAAAACAGTGACCCAGACACCAAGCAAGCCAATTAACTGAATATTTGACTTGCATCTCTTCTGTATCAACCCGAATATTAAACTAATAAGTCACCGGTATGGTGCTAGCCTGACAATGTGTACAAATAAATGTAGCTTATCATGGGTCTAGTTCGATTTGTGTTAAATTGTCCTATCATATTTATTTTTATATATTTTTTTATTCGCTTTCTTAAAATTAGCAGAAGTGTCACCTACACCTCCGTCGCACATTTTCCATATCGAGGCATTTTTGGAAAAAAATAACTCCCTTCTACTAATTATTTTGCAAAAGGCGTCCGA
This sequence comes from Hedya salicella, assembly GCA_905404275.2. NCBI lineage: Eukaryota > Metazoa > Arthropoda > Insecta > Lepidoptera > Tortricidae > Hedya > Hedya salicella. The sequence continues at coordinate 47,338,691 of FR990097.1, read as the reverse complement.
GGCACAGTTTTACGTCAACGTGATACGGTCTTTGGGGCCTAGCACAAACAACGTGATACGGTCTTTGGTCAAATACGGCGTCAGAATGCTTAGTATGAAAATGTACTATAGTGACCAATACCGCTGTTCTGCGCCTTAGCTCTGCCCCCCGTCTCGTACTTTGACCATGTAAAATAACTTGGTCCAGGTTATATTATTGAACTGTAATTATGGACATATGAGGTTGGTTTTAGCTAGCCTTTAACTAACTTTTAAGTAAGATGTTCATGTAGGTCAAAGTTACCCTCCATTGGGCACGTAAACCGAGTTTATTTGTACCTAAGGTGCGGGGTACAGCGGTTTTGGTCAAGCTATAGGACGGCTAATATCAACGAGAGACTGTCCTAGTACATTTCCATACAAAGCATTCTAACGGCGTGTTTGATGTGAAGCTGTACACCGCCTACGTCGTGATCCGGAGACCAACTCCTCAAGATATTGTATGACTACAATAGCTACCCATGCGTCTTACCTGTGTGACGGGGTCTTTCATGATAAGCACGTCGGTGACCGCTCCGAACATGGCGAAATACTCCCGGAGCTTCTCCGAGCTGGTCTGCCAGCTGAGGCCACCGACGAAGAGCTTGCTGGGGGATGGTGAGGTGGTGCCCGCCGTGGGGGGCGCGGGCACGGGCGTCGAGCGACCCGATGAGGGGGAGGTTTCTGGAATAATGCATTAATTTAGAACCAATTTCAAATTACCAAGTAATATTAAATCGACACCCATTTCGTTAATGTATTGTCAAGGAACCCTAAAACATTTAGACGGAGAGAGAGAATTCTCAGTTTGACCTGTATGTATTTTATATCTATACTTTCATAAAGTTGTAAAACCGAAATGTCATTGCATTGAAAATATTAAAAAAATATGTTTGTAACGGAGTATTTGGAGATCACTACGTTTGTATGTGTCGTTGTGGCTTCGTGACGCCAAAGCGGCTAAACGAATTTCAACTATTTTTGGTACACGGGTAGCTGGTTATCTCCAGATGGTTATAGGATACTTTTAGCCAACTACGCTAAAGCAAAAAAGAGGGTTATGTCTTTTTTCTCCTGCGCGAACGAAGTTGCGGGTGCCTTCTAGTAACTAATAAAACCAGTATAACCCATGAAATGTATGGTAACTTTTGTTATGAAACCATTTCGATAAACGCAAGTTTTAACATAGCTGCAAAACAAATAGGATAGTTACTTTTTACCCCACTATGCTGAAGAAATAAATTAATAGTTTGAAAAACACTAGAAAAACACGCTTTACAAGACTTTTCTAACAAATCCAAACACAGCTAAGATAGTTCCATCATGAAGTCTCAGTTCACATCTTCCGGCTCCATCATCAGATCAGTCGACAGTACCATATTATTGTATTGTCATCAGAACTACATACAGCTGCCAATTTTCATGCCGCTACGATCCTTGGAAGATGGTTAAATTAGTTACCTTAGATTCCATTACATTACATTTAAAATAGTTACATACAGGTCGACCTAATAAAAGCGTGTTAAAAAAGGGGGGCTATGACTTTTTCTCCTCCGCGAACGAAGTTATGTACTAGAAGATTTGGCGTGATGAAGCCACAACGACACATACAAACATACAAAAAATAGAATATTTTTCAATATTTTTTCTGAAAATATCTATAATTTACAGACATTTAATTTCTTTCAACTGCGAAAAGGTGCCCAGTCATACAATAAACCTCCTCCTAATCACACAAATTGGTTGAAATCCCGTCAAAGGGTGACCTAAACAAACAAAGTTGACAAACATTGTGAATAGAGTAAATTATTTAGATACCAGAAGGCACCCTTCTTTCGCGGAGAAGAAGTCATATACCCTATTTTTTCTCCAGAGTAATCGGGTAAAAAGTATCCTATAATCATCTATGGGTACCTAGCTACCCATGTACCAAAAATTGTTAATATCTGTTTAGCCGATTTGGCGTGATGAAGCCACAGGGACACCCAACAAAAATAAATACAAAATATTGTTAGATTAAATTACCACCACATAGTCCCGTTGCAATAGTTTTCCTCAAAATATCTTCAATTAACAGACATTTCATTTTTACAACTTTATAAAGATATATTTTCAGTCAACAAAATTTCAGTGCAAACTTCCTTGGTAGGTACCTATAATTAGAAATATTAAAGCAAATTTGAAAAAATATATATTTCGACTGGGATTCGAACCAAGATCTCCAACAGCTCTCTGACCGACCCTACACTCATTAAGGTGCGTCCACACTTGTATCATTTGCTCGTATCCGATCACCGTGCCGTAGCATGACTGCGTATCGCGCTGCTTAAACGCTTACTGTCGGCGCGCCGATAATGCCGCACTCTTCCGATACAAGTGTGTGATACGCGTAGCAAATGGATTTCGAGTGATCGGATCGGCGCAACGTCCAAACGCGTGATCGTGACACGCGATCATGCTACGCGACGATGATCTGATACGGGCAAATGCTACAAATGTGGACGCACCTTTACATCTTTCAATTGTAACATCCAATAGATGACAGGGTATGAAAGTGAAAATTCTAATTAGGACTTATTTTGCCATTTACATAAAAGTTATTCATCAATTTACCAATTGATTGTAGTATATTTTTTTCATAAATAATAGGTGTTAGTTTAATGTAAGTCTCATCAGAGGGAATGCAAAGAACAGGGTCTGTAATGGAGCAAGCTTACCCAGAAGATGGCTATTCACTTTTACTATGACGACCACTTTGCCTTGTAGATCATAGGAGTCACAAGATCAATAAAGGTAATAAATAGCTCTAAGTTTAAATTACAGAATTAGTATATATATATGAGCCAAAGAGCTACACTATTCTCTAAAATAAATAAAACAATTTAATGGATTATATCGCATATATTATCTCTAAGCTTTTCAGCTTTCCATGGTCACGGGTTGACTCAACCAACCATGTCAACCCGTGACCCATTTTATTTATTTAAATGAGTAATAATCGCGGAAACAGAAGAAAATATTATGTACACTATTGTTTATCGCAGAATAAATCCATGGTTCCCAAAGGATAAGTAAAACAATTACACATAGAAAGTCCATAGGAAAAAAATTGTGTAATGAAAAAAAAAGGTTTTTTGATATTTCCTTCCTTAGCCTTCTACAGTAACATTCTTCAGACAAATTTTGCTTACAACCCGAAAATGATTCTAAAACACTTGTTTTAAATTACCAAAGTACAATGTTATTTTGTTACAACTGTAGAATTTGGTGGCTCAGTGTCACTACTAAGTTATAACTGAGTTTGCAAAGTTTGTAACGGATAGAGTGGTGAGTACAGTAATTAGCAAAGTTGGTAATTGACTGTGTTTCAGACATTGAACAATTAATGATGGAAGTGGTCCTGATTATCTTATGAAGGGTCAAAGGACTTTGTAATGTTCAATAACAATAGAGTAGATAGACAGAAGTTTTCCATATCCTCCTGAATTCTTGAGTCCTTTTAAAAGGACAAAATAAAATCGAGTTTTAAACTTTCATAAAATTCAAAATGGTACACAATTCAAAAATGCATAAATCACTCTCTGCATCAGGAGGATATTTACTATGAATGCTTTTTTATGATATTAGTGTATTTTCTGACTCGGAACAGGGGTAAAACTTATAGTACTAAAGTTTGTAGCTTATTTCAATTAAGACTTATTTTAATGCAAAGTTGCATCACCTACAAAAACATAAGTAATTTTAGAAATTGTATAAATGCCACTTAATAGGCAAGATGGAGTTGAGGATTAAAGACAATGGATCAATATGTAACTAAACTATGAATCAATATTGAAACTAAATACAGGCCAATTTTGGTCTGATATAAAGCGAATTCCTGATTGTAATATAAACAGACGGTTGTTTCTGTAAACAAACAAAACATGAATAAAATCCGTTAATAAAGAGTACTCACTTATCTGTTGTACAGCAATTTGCTGTTGTTGATGCTGCTGGTGGGCCGCCGCAGCGGCCGTGGCGGCGGCATGAGCTGCCGCCTGGGCGCTCAAGACGTGAGCGGTCAACTCTCCACCGACCAGGCCACCGTCCAACACCTCCACGCCTCCGAGCGCCCCACTGGAATACAGTCCCATCATGATCACTTCACAATCGATAACGAAATGCACAGTCGAAAATAATGCCGCGAAGCAGACCGAATTTGTGACGCGAAAGTTTGTGACAAAACACGACCGGCGTTTGTTTACGCTTTATTACCGGCCAGCTACGATTTTTGGGAAAGTAGGTATTTTAAATATTATTACATCTTATAAATTGTTAGCATTTTGGCGAATAAGACATTAAATAAGTATTTAAGGTATAAGTGAAAACTTTTATGCTAGTTGTGTGTGTTAAGAAAAGTTTTAATGTTTTAGTTTAGACAAATTAAAACTAATACGATAGTTTTTTTCCGAATGAAATGTCAACGTCACGTCACTCGCTTTAAGCCGAAATCAGATGTAGGACGTAAATTATTTTTTGCGTTCAAGGGAACCTCCTCATTCGTTCAATTGCTTTTCCCTTCTTCAACATTTATTTCAACCATTGTTGTCGAGGAACCCAAATAAAGATCGTATTCATAATAAAAAGCTGCGAATTTCGCTCGTAAAGAAAAAATAAGAGTTTCTTTTAATCCGTTTTGCTCATGTTGGCAAAGTGTTTAATTGGAAAACTTTTGCACAATTTCTAGGTATTTACTTACCGCAAAACCAATTACGCGGCTCAGAATGATTTTGTTCGAAATGCTTCTTTAAAATTACACACAGACTACCGTACTTGCGCAAAAAAGATAAATTAAATGTAGCCTACTAGATATAATTGTTCTAAGAGAAGGTAGTCCGTATCCGTAACTCGCGAATATTAGTAAAATACCTACCGATCGTAGGTAGGTAATTGAAAGTTTTTGGGTAGTAAAATTCCTTATTGTTGGTATCCTTAGAGTAAGTAGGTAGACTGGGGTGACTAGGTTTCATAGTGAGTTCAATCTGAAAGTCTAGAGACTGGCTAATGGAAAATGAGACTGGAATCAACCGCGAAATTTAAAAATGTAGCTGCAGTGTGCCTGTATGAGCTAGATATAAACAAATTTGAATGTCTTCCTTACTAACTGATAACTTAATAATTAGTGACAAAAGCAATGAATTTGTTTAACTCTAGCTCAACAGGCACACCGCAGCTACATTTTTAAATTTCGCGGTTGATTCCAGTCTCATCTTTTACTAGCCAGAGTCTAAGCGATTAAGTTTCTTGTAACTTAACAGAGGAGCTACTCCGAAATTCGAAAAACGAAGTTCGTATGGCGCCATCCCGCTCAGTCAAATACAGTATAAGATGAGAGCGAGAGGGACAGCACGTTACGAACTTCGTTTTCGGGTTTCGTAGTAGGCCCTCAGGTTATATAGTGATTTTCCTTAAACAGTCTCTAAGTAAGTTGACTCATTTTACGCTGTTCGAAAAATAACTTTAACAAAGTTGTACAAAAAAATTTTATCTACGTTTCCATGTTTTCTAACTAAGCGCGAAATCATTCCTTCAAATGTATCGTGCCTACCATGAAAAAAAAATACAAAATTGCATTCGCACATTGATACAAACATAATTGAAAGCTCTCCAGGTTTTATTTTATTGAAAATGAACTTCGCGATCGCCAGCTGCTCGCAAAAATTGCTCTCGAGTTGCGCATTTCATCTCTAAAGGGGATATCACGTTTCGTCTCACTCTAACTTATTAGTTTTCCAACTGATCTAAAGCTCGTATTCCCTCACACAAGCGTTTTTGTTCTTGTTTAACAAAAGGGGTTTCCTCTCGCTTTCCCTTTTCCACACAGAGGGTGGAGCTCCGAGGTTACCCTGGGCTCCTGGTGTCAGCGCGCGGTTTTCCACCAAATATTGACTTAATTTGTTAAATTTACAGCGTTATTGATAATTTCATTAAATTATGAAATTCAGTATCCCTTACGAAATTTTAAACAACATATAGGTACTAAGTAAAATAAATTAAAACTCGTTAAAAGTTACAGCTAAGGATTTGCATGATAAAGGTTAAATTATCCATATAAGTCCCAGTTGGTCAGAATCTTTTCTAAGCTTCTTGATGGATATCCAGAAACTTTTCTTTAAGAAATTTCCTTGTGCCATAAATCAGCTTGGACGTCATCAATTTATCTTTTTACTCGTCTTCGCAGACCTTTTCGTTCCTTAAGAAGGTTTTGTGTATTTTGTGCTTTAGAACGAAGATTTAAAAGCATCAACTGTGCTAAAGGAAATGGTACTTTCCTTCCTGTTAAGCTTATTTTTTGTTATTATAAAGATTTTGTTATGGAAATATAGACATTTTGAGATGAGACGTCGTCCATTGATAAACATCTGGCTCATATGTTTTAGTAAATATCTTCACAAAAATAGAGTAGGCTATTGTATGTATGAATAGGATACTAATCATCTCAGCAGAAAAGCCTTATTTAAAGCAAAAAAACCCAAAAAAGCCCTCTACGCTTGACCTCACATGAGGCCGGGACGATTGCCTCCGAACTCTGACCCGAGAGAATAATTTGCTACGTTTGAGCTAATCTTGCCGAATCGAGATAAAATTAGAAATAGTGTCGTTTTTGTTAATCTTGCAAAGATTTAACATTCACTTTCTAAATTGTATAGACTCTTATTTCGTCATTAATTCGATAATCAGTAGAATCTGATTCTCATATATAATATCAAATTAAATCAAAATGCTTTATTCAACTCGTAAAATCTTATCGATATATTAAATTATATTAAAAAAAAAACTTAATCTAGGACATATTAGAAATAGTGTATTTTTTTAAAGAAAGGACTGATAATGGAAAACCTATCTGTAATATATTGTCTAAAGTTTACTATGACCCAAATAGAAATATCAAGTAGGTACCTACATCAATCCATACTAATCCATACTACTATTATAAATGCGAAAGTGTGTCTGTCTGTCTGTCTGTCTGTTACCTCTTCACGCTTAAACCGCTGAACCGATTTGGATGAGATTTGGTATGGAGATAGTTTAAGCCCCGGGTAAGGACGTAGGCTACTTTTTATCCCGGAAAAATGCCCTTATCCGCGAAAAACGAATTTAAGGCAAACGAAGTCGCGGACAGAAGCTAGTTTATAATAAAACACGAAGCCAACACAAGCCTATTTTGGGACGACCCTTTCTCTAATGCAATCCTTTTACAGCTGGTAAATATAGTTGGATTGGTTGTATCCAAAAAGTAATTTACCAGTTTTGTCATAGTTGATTTGTACAAAAGGTTTTTTTGTATACTACTCAAAACAATATAGGGGCCACTGTTGAGCGGAGAATTTCTGATCAGTTTTTGTGGTTACAATAAACTAATCTTTTCTCAATAAAAACGAATAAAACAATTGACGATTTAATTAATCGATTGTTAGCCAAACAAATACAAAAGCCTTTTTAGCTGCAGAGTATGTAAAATAAATTTTATCAACTAATATACATTTTCAACACACTCTAAAGCGGCTCTTATTACACCGTATTTATGGCTGTAATCCAGTCCATTACACACGCGTGTTTTTTACGTTACTTAATCGCACTAATGCCTTTTCATTACAGTTTTTTAAAACTACAGCAAATAGGTTCTAGGTACAAGAAACATTATAGGTTATTTTAATAAATCTAAATTGTAACTTGTAAAAAGCAATGTTTGGCAGATTGGCCCATTAGCCTTTGCCTCAATGCTCGTGCGCGCGCATTGACAAATGCACCGGTCGCAGCGCGCCATTTTGATTTGATTTGACATATTTAATATTTACAAATAATGCGTATTGAAGTATAATTATTTTAAAAAAATGTCAATAATGTGTACATAATTTCAAGCAATCATATTTAAAATATAATCATTATGTAGGTACATAAATTTGAGGTACTGATGACGTATTAATGTAGAACTTACGTCTACAGGATTGGTTACGCACGTATAAACTAGAAGAAATTTTAAGTAAGGTACGATTGTTTTATGCTTTTTTCCTCGCAAGTGTGTTGAAAAACGTCGTATGAAACTCGTGTGCATTGGTCATTTCATTACACTCTCGGTTTTATACAGCACTCGTCTACGACTCGTGCTGCAAGATATAGCATCGAGTGTAATTACCAACGTACCACACTCGTATCATAATGTACTATTTCACATTACGATCAAAATGTTTAGTGGCCCCTATATTGTATTGAGCAGTATATATTTGACTTTGATAAATGTTGCAACAACCACTAAATGCAAACGTTAACTATATAAGGAAGTGTGAAAATAAGGCATTAGCAATTGCTACTCAATAATAAATCGATTTGCAAAAAAAACCTCAGTCTACTCAACAGGTCAAACCAGAAACGTAATTTCTATATGACGCTAGTATGCACTTACTGTCTTTTTCCCGAGCTTGGTTTCTAATACAAGTTTTTTCAAAGCAGTGACGTAATGTTGAACAGATCTAGATGAATCGTAGAGTACAGATAGATCAGGTAATTGATTAAAACATGCTACTTAATTCCCGATAGTGCGAAACATGCTGCGTGAAATTTAATACTATTTAGATGACGAGATTAGGAGTTGATAATAAGTAATAACATCCAGTCATCCTGACTAGCTGCTGAGCCAATGTCAATGTCTCCAGCACATACGCGACATAGACGGAGGCTGGCGTTCAATGACCCGGTAACGACCCTGCCGGGCTCTTAATTTAGGTATACATTATTAGAAAAACGGGAAGGTTTCTTGTGGGAGTGCTCCATTTATTTGGTATTATACGGTCTTGAGTTTTTGTGTTAAAATCATAGATCAGTTTTTATAGTTTCTATATATGAGCTTTTTACTAAAGCTTGATAGCCTTGATAAAATTGGCAGCGTCTGTGATAGTTCTTCCAAAGCCTGCTTTGTGTGTTCGTTCTGACTGGAATAGTTGGGAATTTGTAATATTTAATCAAAGGAATTTCATAGGTTCGATTATTTCCGTCAGATGCTTATTTATGATGGAGTTTGAAACGAAATGAAGGGATGTCGCCGACTGAAGGGCGACCCCCGGGTCAGTGAAAAATGCATCTATTAAAAATTATTAAAAAAATGCATCGGAATCCTAGTTGTAAACAACGTAGTATAAATATCCCTATTGCAATGAATTAACCTTTTTTTTAAAGGAAAATCGATAGTTGATTGAGGGTGTCCATTGAGGGGTGTAAGTCCACGCATGCGCGAGTGCGGGGCGAGGCGCGGCGCGTCGCCGTCGTCACACGCTCGCCGACGCCCGCCGACGTCGCGTCTTGCTCAGGCCACGCGCGTCTTTGCCATATTGTCCTGTCACAGCAGTAAGTACATGCTACTGCTGCGTCCGGACAAGCAGGCAAAGGCGTTGCACTATCTACAAAGACTGCAACACAATCAAGACTGGAACCACATCAAGCATCCCCAATTTTCTGTGCTCCTGATACCCTTCTTCTTCAGAAATTTGGAACTGTTCACTGTATATTTGCAATATTGTGTGTGTCCACAGGTATTTCTGTTCACAGGTTGGCTGGACTGGTAGTTGATTAAATGTGGGAGCGGCGGCCGAGCCCAAAATCGATGGCTCACAGTGTTAGTGTGAAGTGCGAGTGACATTAGTGAGAGTGCGAAGTTACTCAACTAAGTCTAGTGCTTTCAATGTAGTCTACTTAATACTCGAGTGATTCATTTAAAATCTATTTGAAGCCAAAACGTTGATACTCAAAAACGAGGGCTCGCACTGACATGCCTATTTTGTATCCTGTGCATAGCAACTAGCAGTGAGACTTAAAGGGCAACATAATATTTTGAGTAGCGTTGGTAATTGTGAGTTAACTCAGCTGTGATTAGTAACTTTATAAGGTCAATATGACTAGGAGAGCATAGGGAGCAAGATTAAGCCGTGGGAGGGTGCACGTATCGAGCGAGGCAACGCGCATGCGCGGCGCCATCTTTGGCTGCATCCGACACGGCCATTTTCTCAGAGGGTGCTGAATAAAGTTCTATAAAATCACCCCTAGTTCTGTATTTATGGAAAAAGGAATCTTATCTCGTGTGACTTAAGAATGAAAATGAAGGAAATTCGTTCAGATAAAGATATGTAATGAATGAGCGAGAAATAGCATTATTTGAAAGGCATACGTTTTTTTTCTTTAGTTTTCAGATGGGTTTAAAAATTGAAAAGTATATTAAATACCTATTCGATACTTGAGGTGGTAAGTAAAATGAACTATAATAATGACTACCATTTGGGTGCTAATACAACCTCATATGTTGGTATGGCGATAAAACTAGAACTTGATGTACCTACCTAGTTTATTATATATTAAACGAACGAGAGGTTACGACCTCCATAAGTGAGCGGAGAGTAATAGTATATTCTGCGCAGAATAGATTCATAGAAAATTAAACTTCGTGTCAATATAGATGAATGTAATGAATTAATACGATACTATATTAAACTTTTGATATCTAACTACATCTTAGGTTCCTTCCAAAATCCTCTTTTTTCGTTATAATATCACTGAGGTCATCAAACTTTAAGAGTAGGTACACCAAGTAATTTCTGTATTTTTTAAAAATATTTTCTCGTTATGCCTGCTATATTTAGATTATCATCAGTAAGTATCCTTTGTTATTTGTCATCACGACTTAAGATAGTGTAGAAAATGTAATGATTTATCGCCAGACACAATTCTTGGATAAGTAGGGCATATTTATCGACGCCGACAATATGAGAGCGAGGTACTGTCATGCAAAAACTGGCGCCCAACATGGAACAAAGTCTTCACTATGACTTTTCGCGATCTCGTCAACACGGTAAAGGCGGTTTAGTTATCCTTCGGTAATTGTGTTTTTTTCCGGGATATAAAGTAGCCCGTGCTACTTTCCACCTCATAAGTTTTCCCTGGGCAAAAATATACGCCTATACATCGCTCCGTCTGTTCTGTTATAGCTGGAGTGCACAACAAACCAACTAATACACCATTGTATTTTTACATGGGTAAGTAGGTAAATACATGAAATCCTTAAGCTTGATATATTCCTATGTACTAGTTTGCCTACTTTATAGCATAAAGAAAGACAAAATATTCTTGCTGTGGCTGTTTACATATGCCACTCCAGACTAAAGTGGTACGACGTGGCGTGACATATATCCACGTCTAAGTTAGAGTGATTTTGACATACTTTCTCATGAAGTGCCGCGTGTACTTAGCGGCAAATATGACACGAGATGTACCTAGTATCTCCAACGCGAAAGCATAAAATTCAATTCAAGAATTTTTGAATTTAATGCCGGAGGTCTCGAGAAGCAATTTAACTCCTACGGCAAAGGACTCACTGTAGCAAGAGCTTCGTTATTCAGAGACATTCATTAGAGAAAGTTTAATTACTTGTCTAGTTATTTATAGTATCACGAGTACGAGGAAAAACCAGGTTTCTGTTTTCTAACCAGAATAACATTCGGACCGTTGAAATAATAGTTGGAATTGAGATATCGAATGAGGTGTTGTAAATGAATAGTACAAGTTAATATTATGAAATGAAATATGTATAAATTATTTTGGCTCTATCAATTTATGAAGGGTGATTGATTAGCTAGATTTATAGGTCAAATTTGATTGAGTGAGATATTATAAAAGGACAGGCACCTAAGCGAAATTTACATTATAATCACTGTTTAATTTAGGTATAGTTTTTTTTACTGAGATAAGGTTAGATGATTAGTAATCATTATTTTGTGGAGTTTCGCTTAAAAGGGTGGTATTTAATTTTATGTGGTTTTATTTATGGAAAAGTAATCTAAAAAATTATAATGTCTTGTTTTTAATTACTTTAATAAAGCACGACAATTTCAAGATATCTCCATGAAAATCATTCCATTAAACATGGAAAAGGCTGACACAGTTTTCTGACATTGTCCCATTTCCTTAAACAAACAAACACTCTTTGTGAACAGAGAGGACTCGCGTCAAAGACATACAATGCAGACGCATGCATTCATACTTAACAAACCAACTTATGTTTACAGTCGTGTAGGCAGCCACTGAAATGAAAATTGTATGTGACAGCGTTGATTTCAAATTGAATCACATGCATAACACATTTGAGATAATAGCTGCGGTACGTTGACGTGATGCGGCAAACTTATTCTTGCCATTTTAAGCGGCGTTGTTCCAACAAAATACAAGGTTTTGTGGTTTTCGTCATATTTTTCCGACTGTACGGCTAAGTTGGTTGTTTCCACAAAGCGTTAGAATGAACAAAGTCGAGTGTAAAGGCACTCGAGCACCATGAGGCGTCAAAAGAGCGTTTTTGGCACTTTGTGTCTCGTTACAGAAGTCTAGGTTATTAGTGAGATCTTGGAAACGTGCTTGCACACCTTCGCGCTTCTATTTTTAACCCTCGCCGAAAAGTGGGGTGTTATAAATTTGATGTGTATCTGTGTGTCTAATCTGTGGGATCATAGTTCTTTATACATAGGTCTTGACGCCCTCGCCGTAAAATCGTATACGTCAATTGAAAAATGTATATAAAATTATATGGGTTACTCCGAATCTAGAAATTCAAAGTTCTTAACGTGTCGTCCCTCACGCTCTCATATTAAACTGTATTTGAGTGGGTAGAATGGCGTCATACGAACTTCGAATTTCGAGTTTCAGAGTAGCCCCTCGGATTTACTCCGCATGTTTCATTATTCATGTTTTTCACCGACCGCGCCTGTTCTTACGTATCTTTTGTTACCAAAACTCACTAGACATTAAAAGTACTTTACTCCAGTCAATTTGGTCGATATTCCCATTGGGTGGTTATTAGTAAAAAACCGAGAACGTCCAAGAGAGTTTATCTAATCAACTCGAAACTACCAACCGCCGAGCTCCCTTGTCTTAAAAACTTTTCTCCATCAATCTATTTGGCAAATAATGTTATCCGATCCGCGCCTTGTCAGCTGGAATTAAAACAGGTCAAGCGCAATTTGTGATAGTAGATGGGTCCAGTTTTTGACAAATACAAAATGTGCTACCCAACTGCGACACAAACACAAATGTTTTAGTTTAGTTTGGGTAGGTGGTCATTTTTCATTCAACATCCTAACGAAGAAATTACAAATTCTCTTTTTTCTATTTTACCTATTACCAATATGTCAAATTATTTTGTGAAACAAGGTAAATGCTATAAATCTTTAATAATCTTTTTAAAATGACTTTTAATGTATTTTTATACACAGTTTATCTTTTAATATATTTTTTACAAGGATTTTAAGCTCATTTTTGAACACTTCTAAATAAATAACCACAACATTAATTTATAATTTATAGTAACAATCTTTTAAATGTGTGATTTTCAAACAATTTCAAATGTCACTATTTCATTCAGACCCTAATAGACTAGTATATTAAGGTCTTTAGTATAATAGAGCTCCAACATCATCATTAAGGGACCCTAAAAAGTCAACAGTAACTGAACATTGCCGCGTCATCTCGAAAGGACTCGTCACTATCAGAACCGCCTCACGTTTTCTGTCCCAGAACAACTTCCCAGCCTGTTTTGAATCTAACGCCTTGGTGATAAAAACTCGAGGTTGGATTAAGGGTGGTATGTCATTTTCCCTAATGAAGTCTGGATGCAAAAAATGTTTGACAAGGCTCGGGGACAAACTATTGAAAGTAATGAAGGCAATGAAAATCGCTGCTCTAAATCATTCTAGCTCACTTTACGTGGTTTAGTTTTTTGTAACGAGGCGTTTTTTCGGAAATGATACGAGTTTTTACAAGTTTGTTACGTTCATCGTCATTTCAAAATAAGTGTCGGGTGCGTGAATTTGATCTTCCTCCAAATTTGCACAACTAACCGTCAAAGGACTTTTGCATCAATCGGTTTTCGGCGACCTTAAGCAAGTCGCCGGTCTAGAGTCTGGGAAATGAAAGATGAGAATGTAATCAACGCAACCGCAAAATTTAAAAATGTAGCTACAGTGTGCCTGTATGAGCTAGACATAAACAAATTTGAATGCTTTTCTCAGTAACTAATAACTTAATAATTAGTGACAAAAGCAATGAATTTGTGTAACTCTAGCTCATACAGACAGGCACACTGCAGCTACATTTTTAAATTCCGCGGTTGATTTCATTCTTATCTTTCATTTGCCAGACTCTATCTTAAAAAGGAGGTGGAGGGAAGGGGGGGGGGGGGGGGAGCCCCCACGCGCCTAGTACATGGTCTCCATTAAAGACTTTTCCACTAAATCAACCTACTAAGTACAAATAAGTCAACCTACTATATGACTTTGATAAGATAGTGAATATGAGATATGATCTGATCAAATTGCGCAATATTCAGTTACAAGTTGCCTTGCGCAGAATATACATAACAATTACTTATTTCATACATTGTAATGATAGTTCGATTTTTTATATAGCTTTATATACCGTGGAAATAACGAGAAGAATAATAGTATTTACGTATAAATTAAAATACTAATTCAGAGTTATTAACGTTACCACACATAATGTGACATGAAACGCAAATGATGTTGTAACCCGCTTTCCACGAATTCCAGACAATTTAATTAAATCGCTCAACTAATTTACTGTCGTTTCTCAATTAATTAACATAAAATCTATCGTTAAATGTTCACTTTGATCGCGAGCAACGGTAATACGTGGTTAAAACATTAATGCAGTACTTTTGTGATTCATTATACAAAATATAATCAGTTATACGGATTTGCGATGACCCTAATGAGATTACGTACATTTCGATCATAATATTTACCTAGTATATTTACTAAACATAGGTTGTTAAAATATAAAAAGTTGCTTCCCAGTTCTCGCCCGAAGCATACATATTTTTGTATCTCTTCGTTTTAATATTTACATTTATAAGATCATCATGTAGTTGGTGATTTTGATTTTTCATCATGTGTACCTTTGGTGATTTTGATTTTTGGTATTCATTATCGAACTCAGAAACAAACAATACACCACTGCATACTTAGACCAAAGCTATTACTCAAACAGCCACACCTGTCAAACGCAGAGACAAAAGACATTATCTATGGAGTTTTTGTCATAAACCCCTGTTCAAGCACAACCCTGCATTTTATGACCGGCCACGACTCCAACAGATCCAAACTTATAAATCATATATTCACCCCTGTCGCATTGCCTGCGTTTGATATTCGGATTAATGGTCGAGAAGGCATCTAGAATTTTCGCAAACACTTACTTGGGATTATAAAAAATAAGTGTCGTTGAACGTTTCGCACGATTTGACGCGGTTGGCAAATCGTTTACGTAAAGATTACGTTCTAGGTCTGTCGCTATTCAAAATGGCGTTTTTTGTTGTCTATGGATTTTCTAGTCAATTAAGTTGCTTTCTAATTTTCTCGTTTGTTATAAATTAAGATTGATCGTAGATGTTGATTAAAGTGTAATTTTAATTTTAAATACGGTTGGAATTGCGATTTGGTCGTAATTTTGATGTTAAGCTAATAAAAGGGACGTGAAAATTAAGGAAACGTTCGTGACCTCGCGGCCATGTAATTTTTGCTCCTTAGATGTAAAAAACATTCGATTCGGTAGACATTAGTGTAACTTATAAGCAAATTTCCCTTCAACGATTGATTTTTTACATATAAAATGCCATATCTACGCTCCATTCTTTCTTTAGGTTTTCGCTTCGCCATAAAAATAAAGTTATTTGGGTTATTTACGATTCCTCTAATGTCTGTCACAAAAACGGCTTCGCTGCAAGGTCTATAAAAGCCGGTAATTTATTATTATGGTTTTATACATATAACTTAATATTAATATACCTAATGTTATAAGGATCTTCAGGCACGAAGGTTTTCGAATATGTAGGTATTTACCATTACCTACCGATGGCGGTAAAATCGCTGGTCCGTTTATGAATTAATAAAATACTACCATGAACTCGTAATTATGTAAGTAGAAATTATTAAGGAACCGAATCCTTATTTCTTAGCTTCAATTCCATTCAATTAGTACCTGAAAAAAAAAAACAAATATAATATAAACAATGACACGTCTGATTTTCAAAGTCATCTACAATTGAATTGGATCCTAGCGCCATCTCCAATCAACAAAACGAAAACTAAACGTTAGTCTAAGCCCGCGTTAGTTCGCGGAAATTTCGCTAGATGTCGCGCAGAACAATGTCTCGAGGACTTGTTGAATATGAAATTCCTATTATTGATTTTCCCGACGCGTAGGTAAAGACTTTTCGTATGCGAAGTGACGGTTGTCGACTTAATTTAGCTGGTAGACCTTTTGGGGGAGCGAAATAGTGATTTGCGGGATTCTTTTCTCCTTTTATAGTGGTAGTTTTCGGCAAACAAATCGTATTTTAGCGAACGTTGTATTTACAGCAGTTTCGTCGTGCAAAAAATAAATATACCAAGTTTTGCGTATTATTGGGATTTATTCCGTTTACATCGGTCAAAGACCGAGATATCAAATAACAAACACAAAACAATTAAAGCTCTATATTCTATTTCAGTAACCGAGCGTAGCTTAGCGAGCGAAGTTTTCGTTTAAGCTTATACAAAAATGCTTTCGTATGTCTGTCTATCCGGCTATTATCCTGTACATGTCGCATTTCTCAGCCGATTCTCGTAAAATTTTGTGAGCAGGTTCGATAATTATATGGATTTTTTTTGTCACTTCAGATTTTGGATCTTTTTCAAAATAGCGGGGATATGGGTGTTGAAACACTCGCTAAGTCAACAGCTCATAAAGCCACTAGTATTAGTCGGTTAATTTTACATGTAACTAGAAAGTGCCCCCGCAATTTCGTTCGCGAAGGAAGACAAGTCATAACCCCTTTTTTTTTCGTCTGCGTTGTTGGATAAAAAGTATCCTATAACCATCTGGAGATACCGAGTACCTGTGTACCAAAAATAGTTAAATCCGTTTAGCCGATTTGGCGTGATGAAGCCACAACGGCACATACAAACATACAAAAAATAAATATAAAATATTTTTCGATTTAGTGACCTCCAAATAGTACGTTACAATCAGTTTTTTGAAAATATATTCAATCTACAGACATTTCATTTTTACAACTTTATAATAATTTAATATAGAATAGATGGGTCAGTTTGTCTCACACATATCAAAATTTAAACCAAAAGTGTGCTTATAATCCATAAAGTCAGAACATTTATTTCATTTGAACAGCTTTACAGTTTTCGACTGGTCCCGGTACTGAATAAATACAATCACTCGTACTTAATTACTACACCAGTTTGTGCGTGTATCAAAGGCCTTAGACGTCTATAGTAAATTGGCCCTTTCATAATAACCAAACAGTATTAGTCTTTTTTGTAGTGACGCGAATCAAAACCACTAACATTATTTCAAAACGAAAAAAAACTTCTTTAGTGAAAATCTGTCAAAATTAGGCTGTTATATTCAGCACAAAACATCCTCATTATAAGAGGTGTTTAAAACCAGAGACCATGTCATGTAAGGGCTGATTTACTATGGAAAGCCGGCTAATATAATACAATGCAACAATTATTTATTGCACACCAACAACAAAAACGGTACAATAGAGCCTTAACATATATTTTTTTGGCATTGTTATGGTAATTAGTTTTACTTGTTAGTTACACTTTCTACAGTAGCGCTGCCTTTTGACGGCACTTTGGATAATATAGATTGTTCACCTTGGTGTTCTACACTCCATACTATTAGGTACTTGACTGACAGATCCAATCATCTTTTTATTAACTGTCAAGACGCACAAATAGTATGAAGTTTAAAAAAAAGTTTTATGACGTCATAAGACTGATGGTCTAATTGCCTTCTTATTATTAATTTTTGTTAGTTTTAAAATCTCTAATAGCGAAACAAATATTGTTCACAGATATGTTTTCTGCGTATATAAAGAAAAAAGATTTAACTCTATAAGGCACATATTAGTATATTGACTACAGGAAAGAACACAATAGAGAAGTTGCCTAATCTCAAAATTTGTAAAAATTATATAAGATCATGATAAAACAAATAAATTAAGGAACTTTAAAATTTCGAGTACCTACAATATCTTACGTGTAGCTTTTTATGAACCGTTAAAGTTGGGTGGGAAAGTCCATTTTTAAAGTTTGAAAATATTAATACCATTGAATAACCCGTAAAATGTATGGTAACTATTGTTATGAAACTGTTTCAATAAACGCAAGTTTTATCATAGCTGCAGAACAGAGATCTTAATTACCGCATACAAGGTAAGTCTTAAGACTAACCGTGTGTCGTTCATCACTAAGATAGTAAGTAGGCTTTAGTATGAGGCGTTTTTTCGAAAGTTCATAAATGTGATTTTAAGATTGTTGTATCTTGGGGAGTGTTTATGAGATTTGAAGTAGTTTTTTACCAATATTTTTATTATTGAGAGGTTGTTCTACAACATACCGTAGATAAAAGTTGTTAAATTGCCTATTGGCAACAATAATGTTTCTCAGGTGTGCATTATATATTTTTTTCTTGATACTATACGTTATATTAACTCAGATCACATAAAGTATGTAGATAATACTTTTAGGAAAAAATATATAATGCACTGAGAAACATAATGTTCCGAATTTGCGAAAATCAGACGAGAAGCCTATTGCAGGTGATCGCCGAAATAGTCGATGTTCTTGGCTAAAAATGTCGGTAGAGTTATCTTGGGTATTTTCGTATAAGGATGAATACCTATTTTCCTCGACTCGGCAGCTACATGCGGATATGTTGTGTACTAGTGACGGGAGCCCTTTGTAAGCCTTATTAATGATATTGGTGATGCTTACTCAACATTAGTTAAATCGTGGTTGACGGGGTTCAACCACAGATTACACAGAGCCTCAAGTGTAAGTTGAAAACACGGTAAAATGTTGGTAGCTTCAATATTTAGTTTTGTGTTGTTTCCATTTATTGCATTTATTTGTGACATGGTTTTGGCCTTTACAGGGCTGAAATGTACATTTGTATAAAGGTCCTTAAAACAATTAATAAATGAAAAATAAATCTTTATACTAAACTATAAAGTTGTAAAAATAAATTGTTTGTATGTGTCGATGTGGCTTCATCAGGCTAAATCGGCTAAACGGACTTCAACTATTTTTGATACACGGGTAGCTGGGTATCTCCTGATGGTTATAGGATACTTTTTACTCAAGTGTGCTAAAGAAAAAAAGAGGGATTATGACTTTTTCTCCTCTGCGAAAGAAGTTGCACCTTCAAGTATATCTAAGCGTTTTGACAGTTCATAAAAAGGAGACGATTTGTTCTGTCAGTCAAGCATCAGTCAAGTTCTTAATAGTATGGATGGAGTGTAGAAAACTAAGGAGAACAATCTCTATATATTCAGTTTCAGCAAAAGGTGGCGTCACTGTAGCAAGTGCGTAGAATAAATTACCATAACACTAACAAAAAATCCACAATGATGCAAGAAAAATCGTTTTGAGCACTATTGGATAAATATTCGAAATGCAACTCAGTAGA
The DNA here is from genome assembly GCA_905404275.2 of Hedya salicella. Classification (NCBI taxonomy): domain Eukaryota; kingdom Metazoa; phylum Arthropoda; class Insecta; order Lepidoptera; family Tortricidae; genus Hedya; species Hedya salicella. The sequence continues at coordinate 47,319,107 of FR990097.1, read as the reverse complement.
TTACACTAGGTACAATTTGTACCTAGAGTCTGGCACATAAAAGATGAGAATGAATTCAACCGCGAAATTTAAAAATGTAGCTGCGGTGTGCCTGTATGAGCTAGAGTTAAACAAATTCATTGCTTTTGTCACTAATTATTAAGTTATTAGTTCATGAGAAAAGCATTCAAATTTAATCTAGCTCATACAGGCACTGTGCAGCTTAATTTTTGAATTTCGCGGTTGATTCAATTCTCATCATTTATTTGCCAGACTCTAGGAGTGACGTCACACGACATTTTGACTCAATGTATCGTCTTTATTTTTTAATACGTAAAAAAAGAAAGAATATCCAATATTTTTTATTTATCTACATGAAAGACTAATAATTAATATTAAGTCATCATCCCTATTATCTTTCCCTCTTTGAAAAGCTCTGTGACAATAGAACAAAACGACAAATATGTTTGTAATAAGTACCTAAGTGCCAATATTCAGGTTCATGCGTATTTTCTTGAAATCAGGTCTCACAAATTTGATCCGGCGCATGTACCGTAGAATCAGCGGATTTCAAACTGTTCATATTTCCATAATTCCATTTCCTATAATTAAATTTTCCCGAATGTATTCGTGTGAGATGTAACAGACACACGTCGTGTTGCTATTTATTACATACAATAAAACGTCAGAAGCGATATTTCATTACCTTTAAGAATTTTATTAACTCTAGGTGTCTTCGCGACTTTGTACGCAGATGAAATCATGATATAGCTCTCTTTTTGTTTTAACTTAGTTGGTTTAAAATATCCGAAAAGTCCAAAAGGGTGATTTGCAGAAAAAAATACCTTAATTTTTTCAGAATATTTATTTTTGAGGCTTTTTAAGTTAGTTAAATTAACTCGTAACATACTAGAAGGCACCCGTAATTTCGTTCGCGGAGGAGAAAAAGTTATAACTACTCTTTTTATTTGACAGCGTAGTCGGGTAAAAAATATCCTATATAACCATCTATGGATACACAACAGTGTTTCAAAAATAGTTGAAACCTGTTTAGCCGATTTGGCGAGCTGAAGCCAAAACGACACATACAAACTTATAAAAATCCAAAATATCTTTTTCGACTCAGTGAGTTCCAATAGTTCGTTATAATATTTTTTTGCAAAAAGTTCTCAATGTACAGACGTTTGCTTTTTACAACTTTATAGTAGGTATAGATGCTTTTTAACCTTATACAAGAAAAAATGTAATGTTTTCTTCTGTTTCCGCGATTATTACTCATTGAAATAAAACAATTTAATGGATTTCAAAAAAACAGCTTTCCATGGTCACGGGTGGACTGTCCACCCGTCCACCCGTGACTATGGAAAGCTGAAAAGCTTCCAAAACGTCGGGAACTAAAATTAGAAAATATACGCGATATAATCCGTTAAATTGTTTTATTTCAAAGAAAAAATATGTCCCAAATTATCCATAGCAGTCCGTTACATTTTTGTATGAATGTTTTTTTTTATTTCTGTGAACGTAACGCACTTGAGAAATATTTTTCTATACAAAAATCTTGATAGTAGTTTAGGAGCAGGTATGGTACCTAGTAGGCAGATGCATATCTATATTCTAAGGGCTTTTGGACACCGCGTTTTTTAAGCGCGCCGTCAACGCGTGTTTTGTATCGATACAAACGCGATACGCATGAAATAATGCGAAACGCACTGTCAACGCGCGTCTAAAATACGTTATGTGCATTAGGCCTTTAAGAAGTTGCTAATATGAAGAAACTAACTATTATTAAGATGCTTACTATTAAGGTTTAAAGGTGACAACTACTAGGGGGGTGTTGAGCACTGGGACATTTACCGACATTTCTTTTATGTAAAAAAAAAATGAAATAAAACTTCAAAAAATCACATAAATATGTATCCACACTTTATTACTAAGACAGTAGAGTTCATGTGTACTTATTTTGGCGTCTATTTATATCCACCCTTGACTTTAGTTTTGATTTGTTCAGTTCAGAAATTCGAAAAATTATTTAGTACTTATAGAATTTTTACTATGAAGGGAGTCAATCCACTTAACGAATACAATACCCATGGAGAGGTTTACCACAAATTATGATAACGAGAAATTGACCTTGAAAGTTTAATATTACATGCACATATATTATTATTAATGTGTTCATAGGCGAAACATGATGTTTGATTGTAGAATATTTTTTTGACAAAATCCCTTTTATGTACATATTATTTTATTTCCAGGCCATAGTTTTGCATGGGCTGTTGGGTGGTTTTAAGGAAACTTTAAAACACCGATGTAATATAGTTAATTTACGTTACCCTAGATCCCTACCAAGTACATTAGTTCACCCTACGGAAACGCTCCAGACTGGTTTGATTTCGTAATTTCAAAATTATAGATTAAATTCGATGTATGGTCATATCAGAGAGAAGGTTACTTCATAGGGTTCCGTATCCAAAGGGTACTCTAACGGAACCCTATTACTACGCCTCCCATGGAGGATAGAACTAAGGAGAACAAGCTAAATACATCCAATGTGTCCGTAAAAAGGCGCTAAATTGGGGGCGCGGCTGTAGCAAGTGTGTAAAATAAATTACCATAATAATTCTAAAAATTCACTAAGCTGCAAGAAAATTATTTTTCAACACGATTGAATATTAATAACATCAGAAGATTAACGATGGATAGTATACGAGTAGCATTTCGATAAAAAACGTTAAACTTCATAATACTATCTTGCTACTCTAGCGCCATTCTGGACGAACTTAGAGCTATTATTTACTGCTTTCCGTTGGACACTTTTTCATCTCTTTTCCTATACGACATTGGCCTCCTGACCTCTATACTCCATAACGCCTCCGATCTCTCATACTTTTAAGCTTTTTAACTCATGAACCGTAAAAAAATATTAAAAATTACAGAGGATACCCATACAAGAAAGTAGCATAGTTGACGAAAAAAAAAAATGGCTGACATGATTCCTTAGTTCAATTTAAAAACGAGTAAACTTAAACACGTTCAAACCATTTCATTCCTACCAAACCTTGTAACCCCACGTCGCCACCTTTTGGCGTAACGAAACATTAATCCAACATGGCGCCAAGCGAGCTCATGCATGGCAACCTTTATTTAAATATTCTCTCCATATAGACCCATGCCTGCGACCTTTACCCCGACGAGAAGAAAATTTAAGTCAATTGTCAACTTTATATCGGTAACTATAAGGCTCAATATAAAAGCATGCTTTTGTGTTTTACAATCTTCTTACAAGATGTTATTTAAAATTTAAATAATATTAGTGGACTACGTGAGAATATAGATTTTTCCTAGTTTGCCTCTAAAGTGTCCATTACGAGTAATTTATATGCAAAATACGAAGTAAACTGCCGTCTTTCAATTAGCGGCTGAAAGTCATTAGGTCCAGTGCCCAGATGGCTGTAATCGACGGTTTAAAAGAAAATTAACGGATGTAAGATTTTTCAGCTATTTAAAAAGTTCGCATATTTAAATGTAGAACAGGGGCACTTGAGACAGAGAAAAAGGTTTCCTGTGAGTAAGACCCTCGTTACAGATTTTTGTAAACCTAGGTCGACCCTCTCGTCAGGGCTCGAAAGACACCTTCTGAGTTTTAGCCTAGAGGTGCGTCCACACTTGTATCATTTGCTCGTATCCGATCACCGTGGCGTGGCATGACTGCGTATCGCGCTGCGCTGCTTGGACGCTCACTGTCGGCATAGTTATCCTGCCTCGCTTGTACGATCTAAGTGTGTTATAGGCGTAGCAACTTGGATTTCGAGCGATCGGAACGGCGCAACGTCCAAACGCGTGATCGTGACACGCGATCATGCCACGGGACGAAGATCTGATCGGGCAAATGATACAAATGTGGACGCACTTTTAGCGGGTAATAATGAAATCACACAATGTCGTATAAATATCATGCATTTTATGTTGACAGTGATTAATGAACAAAAAAATGTTGGAGGTTAAATTCTTCCTCCCAATCAACAAGTATGTAAGTAAATAGTAGTGTTTAAAACAGAAGGTCTACTCCGAAACCCGAAAAACTAAGTTCGTATGGCGCCGTCCCGCTCACTCAAATACACCTTAACACGAGAGCGAGAGGGAGCGCACGTTACGAACTTAGAATTTCGAGTTTCGAAGTAATCCCTCAGGACGTAAGGCGAAAAAACGTCAAGATTTCTTTGGCCCCTAGTAAACAACTTACTATTTGAGTTCAAAAACCGCTTTCAGGGAATGGATATTTAACCAGACCAAATGCGATCGGTTTAACACGTTCTGTGCTAAACAGTTAATATCATGCCATTCACTACAACCGTTATCAAAACCAAATCACAATATATCGCGGCTATAATACCCCAGACACTTTACGGCCGCGCGTGTCAAACTGCGCGCTAAACTGCAAATGGAACCATAGACAACGTGGTCTATACCATAGACATTAGGACCATAGACTAAAGTAAACTTCCGGCGCTGCAAAGCCTGGAAACAGTTGCCATTAATATGTGTTAGTTCTGTATTTATTCATGTGACTGTATACCTAAAGATGATGAGTGATTTTACTTTGGCTGAATAGTATTGATGACTTGGTTCCTTAGAGTATTTAACTAATGTTAGTGCATTCTACAAGAACGTCTACTTCGTCGGGTTCGTGACAGCTATGACAGCTACCTTAAAAACATATAAAAAGTCCAAAAATTCACTACCAATACAAAAACCAAGTTATTAAATATTGACATACCAAAAATTTACTTCCTAACTTTCTTAGAAGTATGAAAAGAATGGCATCACGTCAGACATTCTAGTGGAATGCACCTGAGGGTGACGCGCCGTGTCAATACCGAACAAATTTGTCATGCATTTTTAGCAGGGAGCGAGGTTAACTCGTATGTACCTACAGCAAGCACCCTACGGATATGTTCCTGTTTCTAGAAACGAACACAGAAATCAACTACAAACAAAAAAACCGGCCAAGTGCGAGTCCAACTCGCGTACCGAGGGTTCCGTACAAACTTTCACTTACCCTAACATTATTATATTACCCGGTTCCGGTTGAGTTAAGTTTGCACCTGATATCTACAGCATTGCATACAAATGAGGTGCAAACTTAACGCAACCGGGCTGTCCAAATATGTCTATTGAAAAAAACTATATTTTTTATGATTTAATTCCCAATGTATAGTTTTCAGATTTTTGTATGTATTTGTAGTATGCCACGAAATTACTTGCCAAATCTCATAGTTCTATGTCAACGGGAAGTACCCTATCATTTTGATTCCCTTGAGAGTGTCGAAATATACGTTTTTTGCGGCATAAATGGCCGTATCTTTTTTTACGTTAATGTACAAGTTTGTTTTTTTCACAGCTTCAAGGGACCGTAGACCTGAGTATATGGTGTTAATTTACGCGTTCTCTCGAGATAAAGGGTCTTGACAGACAGACGGACGGACAGACGGACAACGAAGTGATCCTATAAGGGTTCCGTGTTTTCCGATTGAGGTACTGAACCCTGAAAACACTAACACACTGACAATTTACCGCATAAACAGGCCGGCGATTTCGTGATTACTTTGGCAGAGGGAAATGTATCCGTATCGCATCTCCAGTGGTTAATGGTGCTGCTGTTTGGGGATTGCCAGTTGTACACATTAGCAGAGAACGTGTGACAACATTGCACTTTTTTTTATTAAACGTTTTTTGATAGCCGTCATCCCAGTACAATCGCGACGGCGCGAAGGCGTAAATGAACTGGGATGACGGCTGTCAAAAAATGGTTGTGAGAAAAATTCAACTATAATAAAAAAAAGTGTAATGTTGTCACAAAGGCTTACAGTGGGTTTACACGTATGAAGCCAGTTTTAATGGTACAACTGACGGTTTTACGGTTAAGTATACTCGCGTAGTGCGTGCGGGGTTCTTGATAGTGCGTACATGTTGGTAAAGTTACGGTTACTATAGACTCCACTGTACATTATAGTTATAGAGCATTGTAAACTTAGAGACAAGCAAATTTTAAATGTAACGGAGAAAATGTTAACTGGATAAATACATCATCAATAAGTAAATAAAATAACTTGGTTTTACCACTGGATTAATACGTTTCTGTTCGTACGTTGACCAAATGTGTTTTCTTTGTCGAATACTGGCAAGGAAGCTTGCGACTCAACCACCTCTCAATCAAAACGTAGTTTGGTTCTTATGAGGGAGCATTAAGTAGGTATTATTGCGGGTTTTCTAAAATGGAAATATCCATTACCAGTTGGCGTGGCGCCACCATGACGTAAGGTCTAACTGACAAGAAGTGTCAACATCCACCAATCAAATTACAAGATTTTGACATTTCTTGCAAGGTCTATACCTTACGTCTCGGTGGCACCAACTGGCGATATTACCATTTTCGAAAACCCTCTTTGCATGGAGTATGTTTTGACGAGTGTGTACAACCAGGGTGGAATGGACGGTTGTGTGCAACGGTTCTAAGTATAAAGACCGCTTCACACGCTGTGGGAATGAGCTTATATGTCCGTCGTTTGGCTAAGTGTATCAAAATTGGGTGCCGTTGTCGGAAATGCCACTTAGATGGATGATTTAGGTATCATATAGGACACTTGTGCGCTGATAATGGACCCTAAAAGCTAAAATAATAGTGGAAATATGGTTTAGTGAGGCAAAATAAAGTACTAGTCATTTTCTGCGTGATGTTATTTCGTTCGTTTCTTTAAATATCATATTAAGCTGATCGGATTTCCATGAACTTTGAAAGTATTTCAAATGTAAGTCTAAATATAACGTGCTTCTCTTGTTTTATTGTAAGGTTAGCTTGTTTAAAATTTATATCCCATTCGATGAAATAATGCATGATAATGCACTTCAAAAACTTTTTACTGAGGCAGCTCCGACATACTAAATTGTTTTTCACTTCTCCTGCTCAAAAAGTACGTCATAGTAGCTTCGCGAAGCGAGACTAAAATAGTACATTTAGCCCTTAGGGTTTTAAAGAAAGCCATATAATCCCATACGTATTTCTATGACACTGAAAAAAAAACTTGCGGCCAGCTACATACTCCTTACGAATAATTAAAAACAAACAAACCAACTTGATCAGATTGGCCAAACTTTCTGATAGAATTGCTCAAACTGTACTTTTAGTATTTCATTAAATATACAATTTTAATGTTAAGTCTTTTTTATTTTCTGGCAGTCGAAGTGAAAAGCAGAGTGTGTAACACGTGGCTTAAAGCCATTATGACACTCAAACATATTTGTCCTCGCTCACTTCGTGAGCTCGTCTAAATAATCACTTCGTGTCATAATGGCTTATTTTAGCCCCTTGTCAAACAATCTACTATTTAGGTTAGGTATTGTTTACGGAGTGTGATTGTGGCACTATATCGACGGCCAAAAGCAGAAACGTAGTAACCGCCAATGAATTCATTGGCGGCTACTATATGTTTCTGCTCTTTGTCGTCAATATGTATATGCTTAGCGTGACCTAGCTTTGCATTTTCTGTCCAATAGGGAATATGCATGAATTTTAATTTTTGCTTTATTAAAAGCTTATTCATGTAACAAACAGTAGACAAAAAGATTTTTTCTAATAACTATAAAAATACCCAAGATATAAGCCATCAAACATTTCATTCTATCTCTTTCTAGCAAAACAGAATTTAATATGGAATTTATATGATCGTAGTAGACTGTGACGTAACAGTCTATGTCGGACCTCTCTGTCAAATCGCTGTCTAATTAGTAGTTTAAAATGCTTATATCATACGTATTTCTTGGCCGATTTTAATTTCAATTTCACTTTTTGGAATAGTTTTTACGGTATTTTGATATTTCGTTAAGAATAGTGATGAAAAAATTTCATGCATGTTTCCTATTGGGATGTTGACAATTTAAACAATTTTCAACAACCTTTTTCGGAAGTATGTTATATAGAACAACCTGCAATAACAGAAACATTGGTGGAAGAAAACTACTTCAATCTTATAAAAGCTCACAGAGATACATGTAACAATGTAAAAATGATATTTTCGGACTTTCCCAAAAAACGCTCTATACTAAAGCCTCGGAACGAGTGCCGTCACACGTTCCTACCTTATATGGAGAAATTAAGAACTTTGTAGACATGGGTACTTCGTGAATGAATGATTCAAATGAAGTACTTCACTTGTGTATCTCCTTCATTCACTAGTTCAGCTCAGATTCATTTACTTCAATACTTCAGTAGTTCAGTTTATCTATCGGTTCGGTTACTTGCTCACTCGCTCAGAGACAAGAGAGTAAAGTAATAGATACTTACCGCACCTGGTCACAAAAAAGAAATAATTAGCTTTTTCCACAATATATTCTAAGACCCATAATGTTCATCAAACGTCTTCGTACCAAAAAGCGATTGAATTGCATTTATTAAACGTCATTCGATTAGTTCCGTTAAGGAATGAAAGAAAATACATACATCGTACTGACATATTTCTGTATAAACTGAAGTAAACGAGTTTGCTGAGCTACTGAACAAAACTGAACTGAACTAGTGAACCGGTGACCAAAAGAAGTATATCAATCTTTTCTTTTTACTGACACATTGTGCGCATGACTAGAACTTTGTTCTGCATTTATGTAAACTTGCGTTTATCGAAACGGTCGAAAAAAATACCATAAATTTCATGGCCAATTCTTTTTTGTACTTTTTTGCTTCTGATCTTTGTTTATAACAATTCTTTTTTTTTAAATGGACTTTCCCCACTCAACTTTAAAGGCTCATAAAATAAGCTACACGCAAGCATCGAACCTTAGGCTGGAAACAGTGCTGGACCGATGGTACGCGCGTACGGTCGATCGGGCGTAGCTATCGCTCCTAAAAAGCATAGGCGCGTTCAGACTGATGCTGACCGTCAGTGCGTGTGCGGCCATACAAAACACGCCAAACCGACAGTACGCGCGTACCATCGGTTGACCACTGTTTCCAGCCTTAAGGATTTCTATAACCGAAACTGCCATTTCGCTTAAGAAACATACTTTTATTTGAGTACCTACAATTTATAAGAAAAAATTCAAAACAGTATTTTCGAACTTATCCAGCCAGCTTGTACTTTTCAACAGAGCATTTTATTTGTTTATCCGAAATGAGGTTCTACAGCGAATGTAAATTTGTCATATCTCATATATTCGGGCTCAAGTTTCTGTACCTGAAACCGCCTGCCGGCCATTATCCGCCGCTAACTTAGTTAGTTTCAGGGCTGCCACAAAAAAAATAGTCCAATAATTACGGTTAACTTACTTAACACATTTGCGGCCAAGCTTGTCGTAGCGCTACGCACTTTTCTCTACATACGGGGAAACGCATGGTATCGGCTACGCCTCAACGAGCAGAGCACCCGCTAGGCGGGTTCCTGGCAATGAATGAGTTCATGGGACATTGGCATTGTCTTTTCACGTGACAACACAGCAACGTGTTGACTTGGTTTTTATACATAACACAGAATAATACAGGGACAATCTTACACAAATCCACCTAGTCCCCTAAGCAAAGCTTGTACTATGGGTACTAGGCTACGATATACATAATATATAGATAAGTTATAATACTTAAATACATAGAAAACATCCGAGACCCAGGAACGAAGCATTCGTGCTCATCACACAAACACGTACCCCTGGCCGAGATTCGAAATCTGGCCCGCCAGCTTCGTTGTGCAACACACTGAGCCAAACGTGTCGTCAAAATAGTCGTTTTATAAGACAGAATATAGACGGAAGAGTGACATAGACTACCATTTGAGCCGAAAACTTACTTCCTATACTACTACAAAGTTGTAAAACATGAAATGTCTGTATATTGAAGATTTGTTCAAAAAAATAAGTGATACGGACTATTTCAAGGTCACTAAATCGTAAGATATTTTTTTTTATTTAATGTAGGTATGTTTTTATGTCGTTGTGGCTTCATCCCGCCAAAACGGCTAAACGGCTATATCCTCCACGAACTGATATGAGGGCACCTCCAGTTTTTAATACAGCATTTTATGTATTTAACCGAAATAAGGTGCAGCGAATGTATGTTTGTCACGTCACGATATGTCAGCGCTCGTTTCTGTCCCTGAAAGTGCCTTTATACGCCGATAATTCCGTTAAATTCAGGGTTGTCACAACAGGAAAAATGCCATTTAACATTTCGGCAAAAACATAGCAATTTGTGATGTAGATATGCAAAGATCAAAGCACAAAGAAGGAATCAATCGATGCTTGACACCCACTATGTGCAGCTTCACCCGGGTTGATACATTTCATACATTGATCAATCGAAACGCAGTGTATCAACCCGGGTGAAGGAGCACATAGCAGATGTCAAGCACCGTCGGTGTAATAGGTCTGCAGCCTGTGAACATGTCATTGACAAACCAAACCATTCAGTTAAGTTTGATAATCCTTCTAACCTTGCCAAAGAGAAAATATATTTTCCCAGAATGCTACGCAGGCTATTGAGATTAAAAACCATCCTTATTTCAATAGGGAAGATGGGTTGTCGCTACCACCAGCTTGCGATCCTGTAATACATCTCATCAAGAAACAAGCAAGACATAGGACCGCAAAACCTTAATTTCCGAACGGTGTAAAAATATCTCATCTGTTAAAAAGTAGTTTAGTAGTCTTTGTTTTTTATAATAATATAATTAGCATCGAGGTAGTCTGGGTGTTTTTCTTTGGAGCGGTTCTTTTCTCCTCAGTAAGCCTCATTTTGTGAAATGCTGCTTGGTAAATTATTAAAATAAAATAATTAAGCCCTTGTGGCACAAGTGTAACTGTTTTTTCAGATTAGGCCCATCTGACATGTATGTACACTTTTATTTGTTACCTCAAAATGGGTAGTTTGCACAAATTGTAACTTTGACAGAGAAAAATATATCTATTCTCTGTCAATCCGTTAACATGGAAAGCTGAAAAGCTTACGATACGTCGGAAACTCTAATGAGATAATATACGCGATATAATCCGTTAAAATCGTTTTATTCAAATTATTGTATGGTATTGTCAATCTGTCTAAAGTTGAAAAAAGTTGAGGCGTGTCGAATAATAATGATAAAATTTATTAGAAGTGACAACCCTGCGTCAGTAGCGATAGCAAACAGCCTCCACAATCGATACCGGAACAGACTCCGCGGCGCCATCCCGGGAACTGGGGTACCGAGATGTAGCCGGGATAACTGGTATCGTGCCCAGTCTATCTACTATTATAAAGTTGTAAACATTAAATGTCTTTGAAGATATTTAAAAAAAGATTGTAACGGACTATTTGGAGGTCACTTAAAACATCATTTTCTTTTGTTTTCGGCATGTTTGTATGTGTCGTTGTGGCTTCATCACGCCAAAACGGCTAAACGGATTTTAACTACTTTTGGCACACGGGTAGCTGGGTATCTACAGATTTATAGGATACTTTTTACCTGAATACGCTGAAGAGAAAAATAGGGTTTATGACTTTTTTTCCTCTGCGAACGAAGTTTCGGGCGTCTTCTAGTCTACTATAATAAAGTTGTAAAAATGAAATGTCTTTATATTGAAGATATTAAAAAAAAGTAAATGTTCTATTTGTAGGTCACTGTATCGAGTTTTTTATATGTTTGTATGTGTCGTTATGGCTTCATCGCGTCAAAACGGCTAAACCGAACTCAACTGATTTTTGTACGCGGGTAGCTGGACATCCACAGATGGTTATAGGATACTTTTACCCGACTACGCTGAAGAAAAAATTAAGGGCTATGACTTTTATACAATTAAGTACGCGAAAGCAAAAAAGAGGATTATGTTTTTTTCCTACTCCACGAACGAAGTTGCGAGCGCCTCCTAATATTAGGATAAGATCCCATTGCAAATTCCTATACCTACCTATCTCATATGTACAGTAAGGGAAACTGAACCACCTAACTTTTTAGCCCTTATTGTCGTCTAGACAAGAGCGAAAAAGGTACGTGTTTCAATTTTCCTTACTGTATGCTTTTTCAAAGATACAAATACTCTTTATTACACAGAAGCAAAAGATATGAGTTCAAACGTTTTTTTTTTTCGTTTCCGAAATGTTTCCCTATAGAGAAAATATTTTTTATTAACTGTACTACCACTTGTTAAAATTAAAGGAATAAAATAAAACACGGTGTATAAGGGAGCGTTCAAGTATTACGTAATGAATTTGAGGGGATGGGGAGTCTTGTAAAACGTTGCGATGCCTTACACGGGCGGGAGCGGGGGGGGGGGGGGGGGGGGGGTTTGAACTACGCGTTACGTAACATTGTTTTTTCTTCTTCTCCCTTCAGAACGGTCGGGTACAGACATTCTCTCACGCATTTTTTAACTTTTTTTCTCTCAAAATTACAAATGGAATACTACCAGTTTAGGTAAAAATGGTCATTTCGTGGTTACGTAACGTTTTACTAGGGGGGTGGGGGGGTACAGAAAAATGTTACGGCGCGTTACATTGGGGGGAGGGAGGGTGAAAAATCTCCCAAAATTGCGTTACGTAATACTTGAACGCTCCTTAAATGTGATTATGTAACTACTAGAAGGCGCCCGCAACTTCGTTCACGGAGGAGAAAAAGTCATAATTTATTTTTCTCTTCAGCGTATTCGCGTAAAAAGTATCCTATAAATCTGTCTGCCGATTTGGCGTGATGAAGCCACAACAACACATACGAACATACAAAAAATTAAAAGAAGTTCTATTCTGTTATCTTCAAATAGTCGGTTACAATATTATTTTTGAACATATCCTCAATATACAGACATTTAATTTTTACAACTTTATAATAGTATAGATGTAAATAGATGTACTTAATTGGTTTCTCGGAAACGGCTCTAGCGATTTGGATCCAAAGAATTGGACAAAACAAGAAATCGGGTACCCAACAAGCAAATCTCGCTAAGCTCGCAAAGCTAGGTCACCGAGATTCTATTATTTATGACAAATAATTTCCAACTTCAAAACATGGAGTTTCGAAATAGGACGATGCCAATGAATTGCCCACAATTTGCAACAGTTGCAACGCGGTTGACTTAAGACTGAGTGTTACTATGATCTGGTGCAAGAGGAAAATGGCGTAACGTGAAGCTTGAAGTTCCGCCATTTTGTAATAATTGTCCAACGCTTGTTTTTGTTTACACACCCGGTCAAGCGCGAGGTCATTGGAGGTTATTCAGAGTTTTCTTGAATACAATAAAAACTGGAAAGTAATTGCAGGTGTTGCCACCAATGACATAACATAAAAAGAGGTAGATAGGTTATACGGGCTTCGAGAATGGCACACCAAAACAACGCCAATTGGAAAACCTTAACTCAGACTCGCGCACAGAGTACTTTGTTATATATTGGATTATGCGTCAAATAAACAAAAAGCCTTCATGCGTAATGAGATTTTGCACTAATTACTCAATAAAAGCGTCTAAAAGTATGTATAATTATAGTGTGTTATTGCAATATTATCAGAATTATGTGTGCATTAGCCTGCGGGCCTATGATGGTCGCGTTTATCACGCGATAAATGATATGATAACGTGTCTGTCACTCTCGCACTCACATACGTGTCAGAAGGTGAAGGCAGCTATGTCATTTATTTATCGCGTGACAAACGCAACCATCATAGGCCCGCTGGTCATTTTTACACGTGGATTATCATGTAGGTAACCTATCTACATTTTTTTATATTATATCATTGGTCCCCACCATTTCATAATCCCTGTTAGGAGTGTCAGGCTCTCAGTATATAATAGGGTTTCTGATATCCTTGCTACACGCCAAACCATAAACCCGTGTACTTAACGCCGGCGGTACTAAGGTCTCGAATAACACGAACACGCTAATATATGTTGCCGTGTCTGCGTTCGTGTCCGGATCCGCTTGGGTATTGAATACAGGCCGGTAGGACTTAAAACAAATTGTAACTATTTTAAATAAAAAGGTAAAGATACTGAAATTAGAAGCACGAGCCTCAGGATACATTTTCATTCATAGTTCTTATAGACATCGCATCAAATCTTCACTCAACGTTGCGGGCAGATCGGATTCGCTTGAACTTAAAATACATGTACCGTAATTACACGTGCCGAACGGGCCAGAAAACCGTTGCCATATAACACGGAAACAGGGACCCGTACACGGGTACACAAAACCTGGATACGACCGCGAGCCTTAGTATATAATACCGACACTACACTTTGGTGACGAAAAGGACTGCAACACTTCTATATTATTATAAAGTTCAGTTGCCTGCCAGACAGTATATGAACATTAAGATAACGCGTCATTTCTCAGTCGGAACATCTTTTCGGCCTCATCACGTCAAAAAGGCTGAACGTATCTCAACAATTTTTGGAGCTGGGATAACTAAACATCCAAGGATTGTTACAGGATATTTTAACCGACTACACTGAAGAAAAAAGGAGGGTTATGTCATTCCTCCTCTGGGAATGGAGTTGCGGGCAAAGTTTAGAATAATAATCAATGTATCCCGCGAATGTGTAGTACTAGTACCCATTAAAGTTAAGTACATCTAGGTTAGTTTCCCAAATAAACACGGACCACAGATAGCAGATTTATGATCGTCGCTTATCTGCCAAATTTACGAGCCGCCATATTCGATTTGCCCAATTTTGATGGGCATAAAGTAGATGGAAATTTGAAATAGGATAGTGATCCAGAATAATAGACTATTACTGTAGTTTGAGCTTTGAGAATGAAGCGTGAGGTTTTTATAGAGTATATACCCATGTATTTTATTACCTACTTTAGTCGAGTAATTCTTGGTTAAAATGCCACATATATCACCACACATCATACTTATGTCCGCGAAGGAGAAAAGTTATAACATTCTCTCTCGCTCTTCTCTCTGTCTCTTTTTCTTTAACTTGGTCGGGTAAAAAAAGTAATCTTATAACCACTTGCATGTCCAGTAGTTTCGCGCGTTATGGCCTACAATGGCACATACATACATACGAACAAATAAAAATACAAAGTAGTAGGTGTGTAACGTATATAGGTATTTAACTTCTATTTACCCTTATATCTATCTCTTTCTCCCACATTTCCCTCCCAATATAATGCTCGGTACCTAAAATGCTCATAATTATAACTTTTTAATGATATCGTGCCAAATAAACTACCGAAAGAGCGCCAACAAAAACCGCATTGCGTACTGCCACAGATACAAAAACTTGGAGCCGACGTGTCAAATATTAAACTGTCATTTAAGTGGCGCCATCTGCAGGAGCAGCCGGCAGTTAAGGGAAAATTTGTAATGGCTGACGTTTAGCATAATTTAGAGCGATTTTTAAATGGCGTTAAAGATTTGCGTGGATTTAGAAGTTGAGCTTTTTCCGCGTGGCTAATGTTGAGTGCTAGACGAATAATAACTGGCCGGACGTAATATTATAAATAACAGGCAATACTAGCAAATATTTTTTTAAGCAAGATGGCGTATTATAATTTTGTTTCATTATACGTTTACGAAGAACAAGCAAACATTTATACAGTCTCTCAAAGCTGGCATAGACTAATACTGTATCGTATACTACAATAAAACATTATAGAACTATGAAACTTACCTAAATATGAAAGTGCACTTGGACTAGTTGCACCTAAATAATATGTAAATAATTTCAGGCTTGATATGCATAGTATTTTACAGATAAGTAGTCTTTCCTGAAAGCATAATTTCAATCTCAAGCTTTCGTACCTCTAAAAAATATTAATGTACGTTTTAAAATTGACGGTTATATAAACATGAGAAAACCATTACTACTATACACTGCATACATACATATGTGCCATCCTTGTCGCCAGTGAGGTATTTAGTAGTAAGAAACGTAAGTACGTACCGACACTGCTCATTGCTTTATTGCAAATGATTAGCGATACATAGACAAAAGCCAGTTACCCACATATATAACAATGAGATTAAAATTATACTGTACATATTACTTAAACATTTTTTTGACCGAGATTTTGGTAGCGCTACGCGCGTAGCCGATACTTAACATGGAAAAATACGTATGTAGCAAAACTTAATTAGATATTGCGAGCAGGGGTTGCTACCCGTCTAGCGGCGTCTTAGACCAATTAACTACTGGTAATTACCGAACAAATTATTCATGCATTTATAGCACGCTTGGCTCAGTGGGTTGTTCACGGGTTCTAATCCCGGCCAGAGCAAGTGTTTGTGTGATGAGCATGAATGTTCGTTCCTGGGTCTTGGATGTTTTCTATGTATTTTACGTATTATCCATGCTAATATTATAAATGTGAAACTGTGTCTGTCTGTCTGTCTCTTACCTCTTCACGCTTAAACCGCTGAACCGATTGGAATGAAATTTGGTATGGAGATAGTTTGAGTCCAGGAAAAGGGCATAGGTTACTTTTATCCGAAATAAACGAATTTAAGGCGGACGAAGTCGCGGGCAGAAGCTAGTCATTTATATATATATTATGTATATCATCGCCTAGTATCCATGCTACAAGCATTGCTTAGTTTGGGACTAGGTCGATTTGTGTAAGATTGTCCCCGCGTTATTTATTTTTATTATTATAGCGGGGGGGCAAGGTAAACTGTATATTACGGAAATATTCCCATTTTTACAAACGCACACATTTAATAGAAATCACCTACAGACAAAAAACACCCACACACTAACAAGTTGACGTATAAACTGACCTGCGAATTCTCTATTACTTTGGCAGAGGGGAATGTATCCATATGGTCGTGAAAGTGTTAATAAGAGCAAAAAGTTAAGCCTATCTATAAGTTCAAAAGTCAAAATTCGTCGAGTAATGTCATCGTAAAGGAAATATAACCAGTTTCCGTTGTACATACCTCGATATAAACTTTAATAGTCATAAACAAACACATCGTATATACTGTCGACTACATAAACATGTCCATATTCGAGTTTATTGCAAAGTAAAAAGGTGAAAAATAGATCTCTTTGGAAACTCTACATCTATACAAAAACACATTTAACTACCGACCTATATTGTAAAAAAAGACAGGATATCCTACTTCCCAATCTTTATTATTTACCGAAAACCAGTCCCAGAACAGTTATAAGAACGGAAGGACTTGTAAACGGCCGTTTTTCGTGTCTACCTCGACATTACCATTTTACAAGGAACATAAAAAAGTTTGATCAACGCTACACGACACAATACCAACCTTAAAAGTTAAGGAGGGAAGTTTTATTTTGTCTATGGTCGCGCTGTCGCAGTGCATGTTGACAGGCATAAACATAATTCAGGATTTCGGTTCGGTTGCCAATTTGCTTGGAAAAAGTTTATAGAAAATGGCGGATAGTATAAGAAACTTAACAATGTAGTGTAGAGTCTTATGTTTGATACTGTTTGCGTTTTTGTACCATGGATTCTCAGTGGTTGCGTGGAACCAACACACATTCGCATTTAACAATTTTAGGCATAAATATTGTACAGTCACGCTTTTTTTATAATTATAATGTTGAATTAGTAAGCATTTGACCTCCATCCCGCATTGATGTAGTGTCGAAGAAGTGTACGATGATTTGAAGAGATGTATGTTATTGTGCATTTGTGAATAATATTTATTTATTACTAACGGAGAATAACAGAGAAAACAATGAAGCATTATTTTCTGGAACGCGGTTGTTTTGGCATCGTCATCGGCAGAAGTTTTCAATAAGAAAGTTTTCCATTGTTCTTGCTTCTTGCTATACAATATTTCGGTTCTTCGAACAAACATTAAGATGTAATATTTACATGGACTGTTAACCTTAAAAATTGTTCTTTTATTATTACTTTGTAAAAATAACGTACCTGAGCAGATCAAATGAGTTCCTGTTTATGAATTGTCAAACACTAAAACTAAGTGTACCTATGTGGAATATTTGTCATAACTAAAAGGAAACTGAAAAAGCGAAAAAGTCGGCAATAACAAACATAAATTATTTCAATACCCAATATAACCATATGCATATATTTTTTAAAGTTATTTACTGAATGCGGTAGTAGCTAGAGCGTCTAGTGGTGAAACCTTGCCTACTAACCTAAGTTCCTTAACATTGAACTAAGCATTGACAATACATCAATAATGTATGCTATAAAATTATGCGCAGAAATCTATGGTTAGCTGTCAAACTGTACATGCATACATGTACATGCAAAAACGATTCAACTAGCTTCTTTCAAAGCTTAAAATCGAATAACATATGTGAGGAGTCAATCCCATTTTCGCGGTCATTTGTGGTTCATTTCAGTTTGAGAATAATGTTACTTATTTGTGGTTTATAGCGGTGCATAGGAAAACGTGCATTATGTTTCTGTGTTGCTGTGCTAGAAAATTATATTTCTCTTATTGTCTGGTCTGTGTTATTTAGGTGTACAGTCACCAGCATCAATATCTGCCTAAACAAAGCGGGCGAAATTTAATTTATTATGTATATGTAATGTAGGTATATATCATCATTCGCTTGTCCTTATCACATTTACTTGGGCTCGGCGCAGCATGTTTTTTCTTTCATACCTCTCTTTCACTCGTCATCTCGTCACTCACATCCTTCCTGTTCATGTCATCTCTCACGCAATCCATCCACCGTTTCCTCGGCCTACCCCTCCTCTTATATCCTTCCACAATCCATATCTAATATCCTTCTTGTCACATGACTCTCATCCCTCCGAATAACATATATATTGTATAGTAGGTACGTAGGCATAAGTATATATTATTTGCATCACTCTCAGTAGTTATTGATTTTTCCTACTGCACCAATTTCATATCTGGCTCTATGGTTGACTTGTAGAGAATTCCATTTGGTATTAAGTCCGCACTTTGTACTTTTGTTTTGTGCAATACCTAAAGTTTAAATAAATAAATGTCGGTCTCAACTCTCGATCCCTGAATTATTTATGAGCGCTCTATAGCTTCTGAAAATAATTTAAAGTGTTTCAAGAGCAGGTGAATGACCCTGGAGGTGTATGTGATGTCATCAGAGCAGTTAACATTCAGACGAGTCAGGAAATTGAAACTAAAATCTAGTAAAATTAGGGTTTTAGTTATTACTATATTTCCAGCCGGCAATACTAAAGGCGACAGTCTATTTTGTCACTTGATACCTCACCTCATGGAGAAATGAAAGGTAAGAAGGCAACTGAAATAGGAAAACAGGTGAAAAAGTGTCCAGAGGAAAGTAGTAAATAATAGTTCTAAATTGGGATGTTGACTGTACTCAAATAAAAATCAAATTTTGATGCGAAATGGTAGTTTCTACGATAGAAATCTTTAAAAAAAAATTTAAACTGTAAAAATATGGATGATCCCAATTATGGATGTTCCACCATCGGACTGCCAGGCGTGAAGAGCTACTTCATCATTACGTTGTTAATTTACCATTCATAGGCACGAAGCGATTTGCTTCGTGTGTATTTCCGGAAAACTATAATTTGGGTCTTTTTAAGGCAACAGTGAATATGCTGTTACTGAACCACTGAGCTACATCCTCAACCCCCTAGTCCAGTGGTCGGCAACCCGCGGCTCGCGATTCACATGCGGCTCCTGGGATGTGAAGCTGCGGCTCTATAGATTGTTTTTTTTTTTATCAAAAAGTGCTATTTATTGTTGGCAAGGACATTTTTTTGTGGCTTTTTAAAAACTTTAAATTGACTCTGCCGACTCAAAATGTTGCCGACCCCTGCCCTAGTCACTTACCATCAACTGGGGTCAATCGCTAGTCAGTTTATGAATTAAATATATACAGGGTAGGAACGAGTATACCGACAGACTTTAACCATAGAGTTCAGTGCCTCATTGGATTACATTGGTATAAACTTTAGCAGATTTTTTTTTTTTATAAATTTGCGTTTAATGAACATGGGACTTAAAGCTGAGAGATAACAAAATTTGATACCCAATGTATTGTAAAACTTAATACAAAATAGCCAAAAAGCATACAGGTACAGCTTCTGTGTATAAAATTATTAAATAAGTGGCTACATCACATCATTAAGGCGTGTTAGTCATGAGATTTTGAGATTTATGAATTTATAGAAATAATTAATATCTGAAAAATTACGCGTTTTCGGTCTCCATGTTATATGCTCCAATTAAGCTCTACATTCGATGGTTAAAGTCTGTCAGTATATTCGTTCCCACCCTGTATATTTATATAGATATAGCCGTTTTTACGTACCCTTTGTATAATAGGGACCGATAGACACCTCAAAGGCGGTTACGCGATACTTTTTACCCGTCTACGATGATGAAAAAATTTTTTATGACGTCCACGGAAGAATAAAAAGTCATAATTTTTTTTCTTTTCTTGTAAGAACCAAATACTAAGCAAGCATTTTAGTGTAAGTGTTTTGTATAATTTTTATCGAATGCGGGCAAAGTTCAACTTAACCTAACCTAAACCGCTTTCCAAATATAACATTTTCCCATCCTGATATTACGCCTTAACCCTTACTATAAAAAATACAATATCGTGTCAATACGTAAACCGAATCAGGAGGCCCAACAGGCTCCGTTATTCAATCACGGAGCCACGGAAGGTGAATTATTGACTCAATCGTTTCTGTGCTCTGTAAATAATCTGTGGCAACTGCTTGCCACAGATTACTTACACCGGCACTACACATTGGTGCCCTGTTAAATACGCAACGGACTGTAGCTATTTCAGAATACAGTCAATGTATGTCGGCCTCGCCTCGATTCGCACATTTGTGTACTGCTAGCATTACTGGATATCGAAAATCTCAAAGAAATAATTCGATCAAGGAATCGTATGAAATGAATTGTTAATTTAATAAAATACTAGAAGGCCACTACTAGAGGCGCTAGTGTAAAGTGAGGTCTAGGCTGTTCTTTTAGATATTTACAAGAAAAAACACGTGACTCGTGTCTTTTTTATCTGTGGTACGACGCCATTGGCTGAATGACCCGAGTCACGTAGTCTTTTGTTTACTGTTTTTCAAGTACCTAAAAGAACAGACTATAGAAATGTGAAATGCACTAAACTTTTAATGTTTGCGATTTATTTTATAATGAATTATATATAACATCTCATGATTGTAATAAACATTTTTATATTTCAGATTAATTAAGCCTTTTGGCAGATATACGGTATATCTTAAGAAGAGCTAAGCAAGAGAAAGGGTGAAAACTTTAAGCCGGCTTAAAGAACAATGCATAAATATAAAATAGTATAGTATAGGTATGAGTATATCATTATGTGTGTTTACTACCTAAATATTCGTTATTTATTTATCAAATAAGAAATGTATAATTATGGAATATTTTCTTGACCTTGCTCGCCAATGGCACCAGTTGATGAAAACAAAATTAATGAAAATTAATTGCACAAAACTCTGCAAAAAGTTCCGCAATCCCTCTAAGCTGTCCCACACATGCCCAATACTAATGCGGCTGCTCCGGACATGTGCAGTGACTTGTGGTGTGCATTCGTCCAGTAGACCCCAGAAATGTGCGTTGTGTAATGAACTAATGATGTGTTCAGGCAGCTAACAATCGGGGCATTGCAAAAAAGTTTGGTTAAATTAACTATATTTGATACATTTCTTTTTTATTTATTAATTTAATTTAATTTAATTTAATTTTATTATCACAACACAACAAAACGGGGCTTAATCGCGTATAAATATGATTTATTTAATTATCTTTTGTTGGTAATTCTTCGACGTTTCGGACGTCGCGTTACGTCGTAAAGGTAATTAATAATCATATTTATACGCGATTAAGTCCCGTTTTGTTGTGTGGTGATAATGAGTGAAGATCGTGTAAGTTTAAATCAACATTTCTTTTTTGTTAAAGACATGACAGACACACAGATATCACACCAAAACGGTTGGACAGATTTCCACCATTTTTTGTATACGGTTAGAATACTTTTTACCCAACGTCGCTAAAGTAAAAAGAAGGTTAAGACTTTTTCTTCCTCCACAAACGTGATGCATATTTTACCATGTCAGTTTGTAGGTTAGTCATGCGAACGAGATGGGTCGGTATTTCAATAAGAGTTGCTATATTAAACTCAACAAGTATCGAAGTGTCGTCCCCGGCCGTTGGGTGCCGCTGGAACTGCGACCTATTTCCACTTCGGCTGCCGTTACTCCGACAACGGGTCAAACTTCAATGGAGCTTTTAATTATAGGGCGCGTAATGTTGAAGGAAGGTCAAACACAAACGGAACCCTACATACAACCACATAAAACCACTCGTTCGTTCGTTTGTCTGTCAAATTTAGAAACGTTGATACGTTTGATTTGAAACTTATTACTCAAAGGTCTATATGAGGTGTACTACTGTACGCTAAATAATACCAATATTACTTACCTACGTAAAGATTACTTCTTGTTGACATATAGGCGTGAAATTTACCGAAAAAGAGATAAAAGTTGATAGCAAATAACTGGAATTTGTATGTGGCTTGACCAAATGTATATCATCTTCAGGAATATTAAAGTACAGTAAACGCAGTACAGTAGGAAAACTTACAAAATGGGACTCAACAAGAATTCAAGTGCATCCTAGGCTATGTTCCGAGGCCACGGAAAACTGCAACCTATTTACACTTCGACTGCTGTCACTCTCGACAATGGGTCAAATTTCACCGGAGCTTTTAATTAAATAAAGTTGGTATTTTACCTTACTAGCTGGGAAAAAGCTTTATTTGGATAAGTTGAGAATTATATGATACGTCTAACACGACTAGATGTTTTTGATTCAGATTTCTTAACAGGCACATAGCGTAGCGTAGGTTACATTACGTTCGAGAGTGAAAAGATGGCAGCGAAGGAATAATTGAATGATGTCTTTTGTGCAGCAGCAACAGCTTTTTAGCGTGACAACATACGCTAAAAAGCTGTTTTACACTGGTATTTTTTTTTGCCACAAAGTAACACTCATATTAGTTAATTATTTTATCAATTTGAATAAACTTTAAATTATTTTAATACCGAATATAACACTATATTATTGGTTAGGGTGATTTATTAATAGAGCATTTTAAGCCAAAAGAATATTTATTAATATTATTTATGAGGAGAGTTCTGTGTTAACTAAACAATGCGATCAATACAGGGCGGCAGAGCAACTATTGTGAACAAAATCGCTCCATAAAAAGCCATAATGAAAAACATGAAACACTTTAGAGTGCATTAGTATTCTACTCCAAGATAGAGCAGGATAGATTTGTTTTTGTGAATATCAACATATCTATGAACGTATGTTTTATGTTACATTGAATCACGGGATGGGTTGGTATTTCAATAATAGTTGCGAAATAGAACTCAACAAGTATCTAAGTGTCACGCCCGGCTACGTCCTGCAGCCACGGAAACTGCGACCTATTTTCCCTTCGACTGCTGTCACTCCTGACAATGGGTCAAACTTCACTGGAGCTTTTAATTATAAATTAAGTGTATGGAGAACCAAGAGATCAAATACCTAGTGCGTGAGCCTAGTCTTATAGGGGTTAGGCCAAGGCATTCAGGATCGTGCTACTAAAATCTGTTATCTTGGACATCCGAGTAGTCGCAGACCCGTAGGACGGCCTAGATATCGCTGGTGATGAAGTCCAAAAAGATCTCAGGGACCTCGACATCCGTAATTGGCGC
Source organism: Hedya salicella (assembly GCA_905404275.2). Lineage (NCBI taxonomy): Eukaryota > Metazoa > Arthropoda > Insecta > Lepidoptera > Tortricidae > Hedya > Hedya salicella. The sequence continues at coordinate 47,295,448 of FR990097.1, read as the reverse complement.
GAGCTGGCTCTGGATCGCGAAGTTTTGCGTAAAATGGTGTCAAATTTCATATTTTTATGAAATAATGTTTATTTCATGAAATAATCAAGATAAAAACTGTCAGTTTTGGTCTTGAATTAAAAATCAGAGTTTAGTTCTATGTATCATCAGCTTGGAAAATCTTTCATTCTGTTCAAGGTTTCGTGCACAAACGAAAACCATGTTATTCACTGTTCGACGTTCGTTAATAAAATCACTGTTAGTCGGTCTGTTAAAACATTTCCTTAGGGGTGAGTTCAGATGTACGTCCGACGATAGGTCAAACTTCACAGGAGCTTTTAATTATACATTAAGTCAATTAAGTGTATGTATCACCGGCTTGGAAAATCTATCTCTCTGTACAAGGTGTCGTGCACAAACGAAAACCCTTTTAAAATCGCTGCTCGTCGATCTGTCAATACATTTCCTTAGTAACGAGTTGAGATATACTGCCGACAATGGGTCAAAATTCACAAGAGCATTTAAATAATGAAGTAACCTAATATAATCTAAACGAGGGAAGTTCCAGCTATGCCCGGAGCCCCGGATATAAATGGTTATCACAAAATATAGCTTTTGCGTTTTTAGTGACACCAACTGTGAACTGTTTGGCGGGCAAACTTAGCTCGTTAGCGTGTTACTTCCGAACAGCTTCTGACACCATAATATTCAAAATGCATTATTTAGGCGACGTCCACGAGTTACTAGCTGTAATGATCAACGTCATCAATGGACATTTGCTAAAAACGTTAGATTATAGACTTTTTGAGGTCTACTTTTATTTAGAATCAATATTACTATAGATTTTGATAATTAAAAAGGATGTGCCCGAAAATGGTCAGTTTTGTGAAATCATTTTGATACATTTTGTATAAACGTCACAAAACTGATGACCTAAGATTTTCTTGCCACATGATCTGTAAGACAGCTAGATTTTATAATGTTCAGAATACAGATATTCTTCCATTTGCTCATTTCAATAAATTCATGCTACCATTTTTTTTTCACAAAACCCCGTCCTTTCAATTTGTCTTTTCCTTAAAATATGTTTTTATTTTTATTTCTTTTACTTAGCAAATCCGTTGTCCCAGTCGGGTGGAACGAATGAGGCCACGGTTGCTATTCAGCATTTGTAAAAGCGGTTTTAGGCAATCTTTACGGTTCCCTACCAAAAGGGTGCATCCTGAACCCTATCATTGAAAGCTTTTATTTATCTTGCAATGTAACTATGTATGTTCGGGTGGAATCTTGCAAGTTCAATTTGACCTACTTCCGGATTACCAATTGAGCTAAAATTTGACCAACTCCCCGGTTACCAATTGAGCTAAAATTTGACCAACTCCCCGGTTACCAATTGAGCTAAAATTTGACCCACTTTACGGTTACCAATTGAGCTAAAATGTGGCAGAATTATGTAAGTTCGGTGACAACGCAATAGTATGATACCATTGAGCTGATCTGATGATGTAGCAGGAAGGTGGTCATAGGAACTCTGTAAGAAAATAATGCCCGCTGTGGCCGCTATAATAAACATCAATAAGACTTAATCCGTCAGGAAAGTATCTTATTTAGCAACCTTTGGGTAGTGGGTAAGCTGTAAATAATGGCTAAAGAGTATTTAGCGATAACGAGGTAGTTGTATTGATAGCTTAAGATCACAAAACCAATACGGAATTATAGCCTAGAAGCTACGGCTTCCTATTCCGGGAAAAATACTGAAATTAATAGGAAGTATTCGTAATGGAAATATGATTGAATGTTTTATAATACAGACAAAGAAAACGTACCCATTGACGAGTATTTAAAGTTATGAAAAAAAAAACCGGCCTTATAGTATATCGTATCGGACCATGCTCAGTGTAAAGCTGATACTACAAAAAAATGCACTACAGATGAAAAAAATACGATGTGGAAAAGCAGCACGTTTTCAAAAGAGTCATTCATTGCACTTAGGCCTTTTTCTGAGAAGCGGAGTTTTTCGGCAATATCTAAAAAATGGTATATTCGATCATGTTGAAAATAATTTTCGTTGAAAGTATTTATTAAGCGTGACCTTTGTAATTTTTTTCACATTATTTGGCCATACGATTTAAGGGGTCACTTCGTCATTCGTAAATCACGCCCCAAACGCGGAACCAGCCAATAAGCGTGATTTGTAATAAGGGATGCATTTATTGCTCGCGCGCATCAAAGAAAAAGAAAGCTAATACACTACATGCTTGGGGTTTTTTGGCGTAAGCGCCAGATGTAAAAGTACCGTGAAATCGAAGATATTATTATGTTTTGTTAACATTTAAGTTAATCACTTAAAAGATAAAGGGAAGAATGACATTTTAACTTAATTTAGCCGTTTATTAATCTGTCGTTTGTTCAAACTAGACAAAAAACGGGAAATGAAGACGCGTTTTTGGATATCTTTTCTATCAAAGAAATTTTCATTAAACATGTTTCCGCGTTAGTAACTGAATAGGTTATATCGTCAAGAAACACATATCTGAAAACCAGCCTGATTTATATACTAGATTTGACAAAAAATGCGCTACAAAATTGTTTAAATTTTCGATGCATCCCCTTAAGAGATAAATGAGGCAAACACAATTTATGCTACTTTCGGAGCCATAATACCATGAGCAGGAATGGGGTCATAGGAACTCTGCAATAAAATAATGCAATCGTACTGAGTTTGGGCTCTTTAGAATCGTCTCGGTGAGTAATTGATGGATGTTCAAAGAAAGTACAGTCGGAAATATGAGCTTGTTATAAAAAATATTTATTAATTGCATACTTAAATTCTGGTAAGTTTGTATAATATTTATATCGGTCACATCTTGCAAGTTAAATTTGACCCCATTCCCGGTTTCCTATCGTGGTACAATTTGGCTACTTGTATAAGTTCGGTGACAGACAACGCAATATTGTGATGATGGTCATAGGCACGCTGGAATAAAATAAAGCAACTGCCGTGTTTGGTATAAGAGGCCTTTCTCACTATTGATAAAAAAAGCATCAGAAACGGACTTTTGACGTTGTATTTCTAAGAAAACGAAAAGATAAAATTTCTGATTCGTCATTTGCATAAGTCAGTTCCTTATTATGTAAGTGGCGGGCTCAAATTTTAGAAGCGTTGAATACTTTAACTAAATATACCCGATTACCAACACTAGCTTTCTGAAGAGCGCGCGGAGTTATAAGTTTGAGCTCTTGAATCTTTATGATGTCATATGAAAACCTAGTTTTTTTAATGTTTTTTCACAATGGTAATATATTTCTTTTACACTATGGCCTCTAATTTTCGTTATTTTTTATACATATGTAAATCGTTCTTATTATATGATATTTTTCAACAAAATCTCACTGAAAACACAAGGTTTTTTTAATTATCATTGAATGATTAATATTCTGAATCTTACATTACAATAAAGTACGTATTTTTAACAACATAATTCAGTAAAAATATCAAAGCTTATTGTTTTTTTTTTTAAATTATTCCAAGTTGTATAAATAGTCGGCTGCACGCGCGGGAAAAGATCTCCAGTTTCATGATAGGGCCCTTAAAAAAAAAACTATCGGCTAGTCAGAGACGTGTGATTTTTGTCAGAAACATATTTTGTCTATGGTTCAAAAGAGAGGACCTTCTGTACTATGTTATTCTGTGCTAGAGTCAAACTTGGCACTGCAAGGATTTCATTATGCGTACACGTTGAAATTTGTACCACATTCCTGGGACATAAGTTACTTATTTGTATGAGAGTTTAGTTAATGAGTTTTCCCATTTATTTGCCAGCTTGCGTTGTTTGTATAATTAATGTATGGAGTTTTGAATGAAACTTTTATATGTACGCCGACCTGATTCTAGCGGTTTTACAGTTTATTTATACTCGTCTTAGTTTGTAAACTTTCTAACCTAAGATTATAGAATTTTCTTATGATTACTCTAGTACCCATAACACAATCCTTAATTCAGCTTACCATGGGAGTACTCGTAGTTTGATTTGTGTCAAAATTGTCCCGTAATAATAATTTATTTAAAAAAGTTAAGATTTCTAAAATCAAATAACGGAAAGAAGATGTCTAATGCAAAAAAATCTGTTAGACGATAAGAAGTGTATTTTGGGGTTAGGGCCAATTTCATCATGCCCTGTTAAATATTAATGGTTGGAGCTGTTTATGGCATTATTTGTCAGGATTTTTCTTAGATCATACTGGGTAGGATAGGTCTCATTACTAGTAATCAGATTAAATTTGAATTTTTGCATGTTTGTCTGTGTCATTGTGGCTTCATCACGTCAAATCGGCTAAACGGAATTCAATATTTTTGGTCCACGGGTAGCTGTGCATTCTCAGATGGTTATATGATACTTTTTGACCGACTACGCTGAAGCAAAAAAAGGGTTATGGCTTTTTCCTCCTCCGTGAACAAAGGCATCCTCTTGTTTCAAATATATAAATATAAAAGCTCACACCAAATTATGGTGATACTAATATATGATAACTTTCGATCCATGTTGCTAGAAATTCCAAATCGTACATTAATCGATATACCTTTAGCCAGTTTGTATATGTCTTGCAGCATGTGTGGGGTTTTATATAATCCGTAGAAAGTATATACCTGAAACAATAAACAATACAATTATTAATACAGATCTCCATTGAACCTGATTTAAGAAAACCGGCCAAGAGCATGTCGTACCATGCTCAATGTAGGGTTCCGCAGCCGTTTATACAAATAATGCACTACAGATGAAAAAAATACGATATGAAAAAAAACACTAACAAAAGAGCGTATCTCCCCAGCAATTACGTCCTTTTGCTGAGAAGCGCAGTTTTTTGGCAATAACTTAAAAACGGTATGTTCGATCATGTTGAAAACAATTTTCGTTGGAAGTATTTATTAAGCTTTATATTTGTATTTTTTTTCATATTTTTTGAACATACAATTTAGAAAATAGAGGGGGGGGGGGACAACTTTTGCTACTTTCGGAGCGAATATTTCCGAAAATATTCACTAAATCAAAAAAAAAATTTAGAAACATCAGTGTTTTTAGAAGATCTGTCGAATGATGTGCCATACATCATTCTATTTATATTTGGTGAAAAAAAATTTTTTTTCAGTTTCGGTTACATGTATGGACTGCCCCCCATAGAAATATACATATTTTTGTTTAACTATCAAACTAAGTAGCGGCTTCCACAAGACACCTTTACTCCAAATTTCATTAGTAAACGTCATATACTTTCTGAGTAAAATGCCTGTGACATACGGACGGACGGACATTACGAAACTATAAGGGTTCCGTTTTTGCCATTTTGGCTACGGAACCCTAAAAACCGGCCAAGAGCATGTCGGACCATGCTCAGTGTAGCTCCGCAGCCGTTCATACAAAAAAATGCACTCTACATGAAAAAAAAAAACGTTATGAAAAGGCACTAGCAAAAGAGCCTCTCCACGGCACTTACGTCCTTTTTCTGAGGAGCGCAGTTTTTCTCCAATAACTCAAAAAGTGTATATCTGATCATGTTGAAAATAATTTTCGTTGAAAGTATTTATTACGTTAAAAACAGTCGAAATAGGTGCTACATTTCCCACGTCACGTCTGTCACGGTGTTGTAACGTTGAATAGATACTGTTATAAAGACGTAAAAATTAAATGTCTGTACATTTGAGATATTTTCAAAAAAATATTGAAGCGGAGTATATGGTGATCACTGAATCGATTTTTTTTGGATTGGTACGTGTGTATGTGTCATTGTGGCTTCATCAGGCCAAAACGGCTAAACGGATTTCAACTTTTTTTGGCACACGGGTATCTAGGCATCCACAGGCGGTTATAGGTTACTTTTTACCTAACTACGCTTACGAGAAAAAGATTGGTTAGGACTTTTTCTCCTCCGCGAACGAAGTTACGGGCACCTTTTATTTGTAAATAATAATTCTTATAATTTCATAGATGGCGTTGTAAATATCGGGGAATGGCTTTTTGCCTAGCGATTGGCAGTCCTTGTTTGAATGGTTTTTGGTAAATCATACCGCACAGCTCTCACAGCTGGTCTAGAAACTAGTATCTAGTATCGACCAGCCTATATCCGACGAATCTAATTCTGGACTCGGCAGACAGAATTTTAAAACGGTTCCAATCCTGTTTTATTTTACTGCCGCAGCTCGCTTCGTCTATAGGTACTAATAGAAGGCGCCCGAAACTTCGTCCGCGGAGGAGTAAAAGTCATAACCCCTCTTTTTGCTTCAGCGTAGTCGGGTAAAAAGTATCCTATAACTATCTGGAGATACCCAGCTACCCGTGTACCAAAAATAGTTAAAATCGATTTTGCGTGATGAAATGAAGCCACACCGACACATACAAACATACAAAAAAATAAATACGATTCAGTGACCGTCAAATAGTCCGTAACAATCATTTTTTTGAAAATATCTTCAATGTACAGACATTTCATTTTTACAACTTTATTATAGTATAGATAGTATAATAAAAATGAAACGTCTTTACTGTCGTAGCCCGCACCTTCGTTCGGAGGAGATAAAGTCTAAACCCCTCTTTTCTGACAGCGTAGTAGGGTAAAAAGTATCCTATATGTCCTATAACCATCCAGTGCCGTAAAAAGGGCGGTGCCAGCAGTGCCCAGGGCCCTGTTTCATAAACGTGACAGATGACAGTTGACAACGACAATTCGGCATACATTACTTCTCCATCATGATGCCAGGCATACACTTACTCGGCGACCCTGCAATGAACGTCGAATTGTCGTTGTCAATTGTCACTTGTCACGTTTATGAAATGGGGGCCAGGCATAGGGAGCAGACCCTGAAAGGGTGCAGAAATTGCTCAACTTATGGATTAATCATTAAGCTACTTCAAACCAATCAAATCAAATATATTTATTCGCAAAAATACAGTCAATAAAGGTGTTTTGGTACAATTTAATTTCCGTGTATTTTGCTTGCAAGCAATCGTGCAAATATTTGTGACTAAAAACCCAAGAAATTATTTCATATGTATAACATAAAATGTATAATTTAATATCGCTTGATATACAAGTATACAACAATTAGCAAAATCAAATAATGTCCGCAATAATAATCATATTCAACAAACAATTGGCGATACTATCAATTAATCAGTCAAATTAAATTCTAAATTAAATTCTTAACAATATAAAAAACACTTCGTCAAGAAGTCAGCTTGTTAAAGGTAAATGCTAGTAGATAGGTATATAAGTAGTCATTGACATGTCAGTAGATGGGTTTAGCTACGTAGTGCGCATGCGCATCGCGGCCGCAGCCTCGGCGCACGCATCACGTTACAGTGTCCGGTGGCCTTTTGTACTGGAAACCAGTTTGTTTTGTGTCGGTTACGAGCTAAGCAGAATACCAGATCTCTTTGTTACCCGTAATCTTTGAAAGATATAACGTAATGTTTATTATAAAATCATCTGTCATAATTCTGTAATCTGTTCTACAGGTGACCTTTGCAAAGAGGTTCTTAGATATATTGACTGCCATAAAATCGAAAGTGTTGACTTTTGTCCGAAATTTCGTTATTCTATCAGGATCTTTGAAAAGGGCACTTGAGAATCCATTAGGGTAGATTGGATTTATTTTGTGATAATACTGGAAAATAAAACGGTTTATAGAAAAATGCGATTATCAGTAACGAAATTTCGGACAAAAGTTATGACTTTCGATTTTATGGCAGACTATATCTAAGAGCCCCTTTGAAAGGTCACCTGTACAGCCCATTAGGTAAGGTTAGGTTTGATTTGTGACAATCCTGCAAAGTTAACGACTTTGTAGAAGAAATCGATTAACTAACGAAAATTCGGATAAATATTATGATTGTCATTTTTATGATAAGAAGCTTATATGTAAGAAACTGAGTAGTTTCTCATATGCTTTGTACAATCTTAGGAAAATTGCTAATCAGTCATCTGTATTGACAGCTTATCATGCGTACGTTACTTCCACTTTAAGTTATGAAATTATATTCTGGGGAAGCTCACCAAATAGAGATAATGTGTGGTCTTAAGCCAACTGACTCATGCAAACCATATTTTATAAAACTAAAAATACTAACACTACCTTGTATATATATTTATGAAATATCAATATTTGTGATCACTAACCCAAACCTATTTAATAAGTTCAAAAGTCAACGGCTTCAAAACGAAATAAAAGCGCAGCCAAGTAACACAGCATTGCTGCAAAATAGTATTCTTGGAATGGCACACAACATATTCAACAAATTACCACTAACAATTGTAACCACAAGGGAAAGTGACATTGATTTTAAAAGAGCTTTAAAAGAGTTTCTAATAGGAAAAGCCTATTATTCGATAAGAGAATTTTTGACTAATACCAATAATTGATAATGAAATTGACATACCTAATGAATTACTTATATCCATCCATTTCTTTTTTTTGTGTTTTCTTGTTTATGTATTGAGTTCAATTGTTTAAATAATCCGTGTTGCATGTGCATGTACATTAAACATGTGATTTTATTTGTATGCCCAACGGCACCACATAGTGGTACAAAAATGATGTAACAGCTATTCTTACCTATGTTCGACAAATAAACATTTTTGACTTTGACTTTTTGACTTTGACTTTATGGTAGTCAATATACACCCTCTTTGAAAAGGTTACCTATAAAACCCATTAGGTTAGTTATGTTTTGTAGCAACCATGATAAGTTAGCGACTTTGTAAAAAAAAAGTTAGCTAACGAAAATTCGGACAAACATTTTGACTTTATTTTTTATGGCAGTCAATATAAATCACCTATAGAACCCATTAGGTTAGGTATGGTTTGTTTTGTTTGTTGTTAGAAAAAATCGATTAACTAACGAAAATTTAACTGCCATAAAAATGAAAATAATAATGATTGTTATTTTTATGGCAGTCAATATAGACCCTCTTTGAAAAGGTCATCTGTAGAACCTATAAGGTTTGGTTTGTTTTGTGACAATTCTGAAAAGTTAACGACAATGTAGGATGCGATTACAAAAAATTTTGTTAACGACTTTGTACAATGCGATTACAAAAATTTGGACGATCATCACATTATGTCTTTTGATTTTATGTTAGTCATATAAAATCGAAAATAATATGGCAACGGACTATTTAGAGGTCACTGAATTGTAAAATATATTATTTTGGATTTCTTGTACGTTTGTATGTGTCATTGTTGCTTCATCACGCCAAATCGGCTAAACGGATTTCAACTATTTTTAATACACGGGTACGTGCGTATCCACAGATGGTTATAGGACACTTTTTACCCGACTATGCTGACGAAATAAAGAGGGGTTATGACTTTTTCTCCGCGAACGCAGTAAAGGCAAAGCCACCTACTAGTTAATAAATAAATACCAGGGACAATCTTCAGGGACCAATCGACCAAGTCTAAAACAATACTATGGGTATTGTACCAGGCGACGATGTATATAATAGGTGTATAGATAATTATTATACTTCAATAGGTAGTCCTCTTGATTCATTAATAATTAAGTAAAAGCATATATATATACTCTATAGACTCTAACTTATCAATAATTGGATTGTCCAAAATTTGGTACTTAACAAAGTAGGAAAGCTAATATACACTAATTTATATACAAACTTTTTTAAAATAAAAATACATTTTGTAGATTCGATTCTGTGACTTGGAACATGACAATCGATCTCTTTAATGTCCTAGATAAGCGCTTTAAGAACTTTTTATATGCCTAGTTCTTCCTTTCGTTTGATATGTCAGAATTAGTTTCACAAAAAATATTGCCAACCATTAATATTAAACGAACCTTCGAATAGAGGTATGGGACAAATTACGTTACGAGCAAAAATCACAGTGACCGGCTGTCTAAAAGTATCGGTGTCACTGTGACTTGTTGAAGGAACAATTTTACAAAATCGTACGATCCTTCGCTTCTTTGTTGACATAAATATCACTATAAATGTTGTGTCTGTCCCGACACTGCACTCAATATTTAGAGTATTTTTAGGTAATTGTGTCAAATTATTCCGATAGAAACTCATTTCCTACTGTGTGCAACAAGTGTGATAAAATCACGGTAACCTTATCCTACTAAAATATTATAAACTACACTGTTAAACATTACGTAATTTAAATTTACATGCACTTGTAAAAGTTTACATACAAAAAAAGCATATAAACCCGTAAAATTATTACCAAACGGAAGTAAATTACAAAAACTTATGAAAATTTGAATATTTTTCTTTAATCAAAAATAAAATCAATGTTTAAATGAAAATTAAGTAAAATTTCATGATTTTTCGTATATTTCCTTGCTTCCACTGTGTACCCGCGACCCTTACGAGGTCATCCGTCTACCTAGTCGGAGGCCGTCCCACGCTGCGTCTGATCGCCATTAAAATAAAACTAGGCACAGTAATATATCAATCATGGATTAAATCTCAGGCTTTTTACACCCGGTAGCACAAATCAGATCATATTACAATAACTTTAACGTAACTTGAGCTTGAGTAACAGGCGTGACAAAATCACAGTGATTTTTTGAAACTGGAACGACAGTCACACCGAATTTCCCATCTCTACAGCAATGTTCGAGTTAAATAAAACTTTGTAAATAACAACAGTTAAAATAAAGTCATTTGGAATACTGCAGTGGGCTGAACGCGACGGAGTTACAGAAAGTTTAAGTTGAGTAAGAATGGCGGGTCGTGTTTAGAATCCATGTTCAGGGTTCCTTATCGAAAAGGTGTTAACGGGAATCTGTTTTTATTTCACTATGCGCTTTCAGTTAATGGCTGAGTCGTCATCATCAGCTACAAGATATTCACTGTCACCACCATGACTGATCCTGAGGTAACGGAATCCAGTCACCTTGTCCAGTTGATGTGCATTATTATGTGGCTAACTCACATAATTTACATCTTATCTATATATTTATATTATTTTTAGAAGGCGCCCGCAACTTCGTTCGCGGAGGAGAAAAAGTCATAACCCCTCTTTTTTTCAGTATAGTCGGGTAAAAAGTATCCTATAACCATCTGGAGATACCCAGAAGAAGAATAAGAATAAGAAGAATAAGAATAAACATATATATTTTTGTGAAACATTGGTACAAAGTTGATGTTACAATATGGTAAATATCCTCTATGTTCTGCCGATAGGCGTATAAATGTCGTGGGTTTTAGACCCCATTATACAATGCAGAGTAATGTATGCACAATTAAAATAAATAATATAAAATATCGACATTGTCAGGCTGGAGAGAAAAAAGAATGTCGAATTAAATAATAATAATAAGAATGATATATGTAATTGAAATAGTCACATTAAAAAAATTGGCAGACCAACATAAAACTAAAACAATGTCAAATTAAGATAATTGGATTATAAAATTATAAAAAAATAGTAACAATAATTTAGCATAAATATCTATGTCATTGACGAAGTGTTGAATATTATAGTAACATTTTTGGATTAACAGCAATGTCAGTTTTTTTTTTAATTGTTCCAATTTAAAGTCCCTTATGCTAGCTGGGATTTTATTATAAATTTGGGGTGCCATTCCCAAAAAACTTTTGCGTACTATTGCTGTCTTGCACTCCTTACTGCGTAGAGAATTTTGATATTGTGACCGCGTAGGTAGCCTGCGTGTATCAGCAACTTGACTAAATAAGTTAAGTATACTAGAAGTAGCGATATTTAACAAATATCGCAACTTCTAGTATATTCAGGCCGGGCAGAGTCAAGATTTTTAGTGACGGAGCACAACTGTCCATTACTTTTAAACCACACATAGCTCTTATGCATCTTTTCTGGGCCTTAAATGCTATTTCCTTGTCCGTTGAATTGCCCCAGAATATAACTCCGTATCTTAATGTTGACACAACAATACCATGATAGGTAACTAGTAAAGCATCTCTATTCACAGTTTTTGAGAGTTTGTGAAGTGCAAACGCAGATTTGCTTAACGTTTTGCATATTTCGTTTATGTGATATTTCCATGTTAATTGACTAAGTATCTATCCAAAGCCCGAGAAACTTGGCAACTCCTACAGTTTCTATGTTACTTCCACAATAATTTGTATTCATATCCTTTGATTTAATGCGTTGATAAAAATGCATTATGTTGGTTTTCGTCAAATTTATAACTAGTTTATTGTTATTAAGCCAACTAATAATGTCAGATATTCCCGTCATTTATGTTATTTTCGTAGGTACTTACATCGTTACATTTTATTATTGAAGTGCTATCATCGGCGAACAAAATCATAGGATGACAAATTATAAACGGTTATAGGATACTTTTTATCCGACTATCCGACTTCGCTGAAGACGTAAATGACTTATTCTCCACCGTGAACGGAGTTGTAGTAAGAAAAAAAGTAAAATAAAAAATAGGGACGACGATAACTTTTTTTCTGCGGTTTCTTATATAACTACCTTTCAAATGTAAATATTGGTGAAAAACTACTTCAATCTCAAAAAAACTCCCTGTATATACAATAATGCTAAAATCTCATTTTTGGACTTTCCCGAAATACGCTGAATACCGAAGCGTACGTACAAACTTGTGACGTCACAAGTTCCCACCTTGTATGGGGAAATTATGAACTTTGTTCTGCTGCCATGTAAAGGTGCGTCCACACTTGTATCATTTGCTCGTATCCGATCGCCGTGCCGTAGCATGACTGCGTATCGCGCTGCTTGGACGCTTACTGTCGGCGCGCCGATAATGCCGCACTCTTCCGATACAAGTGTGTGATACGCGTAGCAAATGGATTTCGAGTGATCGGATCGGCACAACGTCCAAACACGTGATCGTGACAAGCGATCATGCTACGCGACGATGATCTGATACGGGCAAATGATACAAATGTCGACGCACCTTTAAAAGTTGCGTTTATCGAAACGGTTTTATAACAAAAGTTACCATACGTTTCATGGGTTATTCAATGGTATTATTAGTTATGAATATTTTCATAGTTTAAACATGGACTTTCCCACCCAACTTTAAAAGCTCATAAAACAAGCTACACGTAAGGTATCGCACTCAAAATTTTAATAATAAATAAATATATTTTTTACAAAATTTGAGATTAGACACTATCCTTATTAGAGGGCATGAATATTAAACAGTGCTACAGAACCCTTTGTGTGTACCGACTCACACTTGACCCTTTATTGCAAAGTATTGTGGAAGTAATTGGTACCGCAACTTCGAATGAAATGCAAAATGCTACAAAACATCTTATCATAAATTATCTCGGAAATGTTCGTTTTCCTTTTAAAATCGATCACGCGATATTGCGATAAGCCAATTTGCTGTCTAACAATAGGACAAAAGACTTCGTTGTAGGTTAGATACACGGAAAAAATATGTCTTCTATGTCATTTTTACTTTTTCCGTGTAGCGGGCCATCCATATGTCACGTGTTGTGATTTTTAGACAAGTCATTTTTAAGTTTAAACAAGTACAAACACTGGATTTCGTTCGAACTTTCGACATCATCAAAACTTTATTAAGTGACAATGGTTTATTTTCAAAATATTATCGGTGTCGAGACCCTGGGCCGGTAGCTTGGACCCCTCCAAGCGTCCGCGTTCTTTTTGAAGAATTTTGGCAAAACGGCTCGTCGATACCACAGGCGACCAAAAAGCTGGCAGCTTCCTCGCCCAGCATATAAGCTTAGCCATACAGCGAGGTAATGCAGCCATCATCATTGGTACGATGCCACGGGGACCCTTTTTAGATTTAGTTTAGTTTTATTTTAATTTTTAGTTTTATGTAGTTTGTAAGCTGATTTATAATTGTTTTATTTATGTATTTATAATTTTGTGTGTTTAATTTCGAATTTTAATAGCTTATATTATCATAAAATATATTAAAGTAGTTCTAATGTTTATTATATACCTGAATGATGGGTGGTTAATTGACTTAGAAGTAACGAAGGCGGGAATACGTCATAGCAGTGAGCGTAGGCAGCATTTTGACTATACGCGTGTATTTTTAATACAGCCTAATACTTTTAGTTCTTAGTATAGGCCCTAATGAATATGTTTTTCTATAAATTATTAAAAATGTACGACATTTTTTTTATAAAATAATTCAGCACGCAATGTATCTCATTTGTATTCGATTCGCACATACCTAAGTGACGTCATAGATGACAGCTAAACGTCTTGGCATTTTGTTCTGAATGTTTACGACTCGGATCCATAAGACTATGCATGTCAAAACAAACCTATGTCAAAGTCTTTTATTTCAATTTGTAATTTAACCTAATGGCTTCCTATCCTACCAGCCAATACCTAATAAGTAATGAGGTTCCGAAGTACCAAAGTTTGATAAAATTTCTCATGCTTATGTTGGTATAAGGTATTATGACTTAAAATTTATTTCGAATGTAGTAAATACTGACTACATTTACCTCTTTATTCAAGTAGCCATTTCTGTGTTATCAGGATGAAATGTGTCATTCTCATTATCTTGTTAATCGTTTGGTTGATTATTTACTTTCTTTCTGTGCCTAATGATTTGAGATATTAATTTAGTATTAAAGCGAGCGGATAACGATACACGAAGAACTAGAAAAAATGCGTGGTACGTTACTGGCAGATAATGAAAATGCATGTAATTTGTTTGTTGCAATTAATGTGAGTTGAAATAAAATTGTAAATATTATTTACTTGTAAGAATTTAGTTTTTTTACATAATTACTCAAATCTGGCTGTTGAGTAATCATATTGATCACATTGATCAAGTATTTAACAATTAAGTTATCAATAACAATACTAAACACGCTTCTTCCATGTGTCAAATAAGTGTACGCAAGACATTGCTGCTCGAAAAAAAATCAAAAATGAATTACGCTGTTAACACTATATTAAAAATTTGTTTTAATAACGGTTCATAGCCCTAAAATTTACGTCTGGTAACAGTTTGTGGCTATATTAACAATACACGCTATACAGGGTGTCCCAAGAAGTAGTGATATACTGAAGCTGGGAGGTAGAGGACCTAGAGGGCTATCTTAATCACCCCCATATATGTTCCGCGATTTTTCGTATTTTCGGAGTTATGACTTTTTTTTTAATTTTTCACCTATCGCCGAGTACGATGAGATTTTTATTTATGGTGACGTGAATTATTGCGGTAGATGCTTGATTTTTTTTGTATGCTAAGCTGATAGATAGACCAATTCAGTATGGTAACATTTACTATCGTTACATCTATTAATGGAATAGAAAAAAAATTAAGTGCCATGAATGATAAAATTACCCAATATGTTCACAACATCAAGGGGCTTTAAAAAAGATAAAATCACAAAAAATAAATTACCGTTTGGCTTTTAAAAACTTGCTCTATCTATCAGGTAGTTACCCTGTAAATTTCATTTTATTATTCATAAAGCTTCAATCAAAAAATTTAAATCTAAATGTGGTAAGTGCAAAATTTTAATTTACATGATGATTAATACAAACAAAGTAAAACCAATTACAAGGTGTTTAATTACAAGAAATTTTCAAAATGGCCCCCCTGTTGCTCAATGCAAGTGCGAAATCGCCGAAAAAAGTTGTCTTTTAAACGTCTGAATGCACTTCTATTATTTTTAATGGTTTCTTCTGCTACTCTCAATTTCCGGGTTAACTCGTCCAAATTGCGGCATTCTCTTGAGTAGACGAGGTCTTTGTAGTATCCCCATACAAAAAAATCAATGGGGTTTAGGTCGGGGGACCGTGGAGGCCAGGCTATAAGGCAGGCGTCACCCCGGCCGCAACGACAAATCCATCTTTCAGGGTATCTTTGATTGAAATAGTTTCTTACGTCCAAGGCAAAATGGAATGGTGCACCATCACACTGCAGTACTATGCTTCTGCGTGTCTCCAAGTCCACATCTTCTAACAGCAGGGGCAGATCGACGCGTAGAAAATTTAAAAGTGATTGCCGCCCAAGCGGTCTGGCAGCTGAAAGGGCCCGATTAGCTGACCGTTAAGTATGCCAGACCAAAGGTTAACACTAAAGTGTTCTTGGAATGTCGATTCCCTTTTTAAATTTGGATTTTCAATTGCCCATGAGTGAGAATTGTGCATATTAAAAATCCCATTGCGTCTAAAGTGGGATTCACCCGTCCACAAGATTTGGTTAAAAAAGTTTTCGTTTTCAGCTTGTCTCCTCAGCATTTCCTGACAGAATTCAATTCGCCGATTGTAATCTTCCGGTTTCAACTGTTGCACTTTTCTGATGTGAAACGGATGATATCCTACGCTCTGTAGTGTACGGTGTACCTGAGATTTAGAAAGTCCGGTACGACGTTCCATAACTCTCACACTGGTCGACGGGTCTCTTTCTAGTTCTTCAACCACTGCATCTACTACATCAGGATCCGGCATAGCGGCCATACGGCCTGATCTTGTACCCGGTATGTAACCTTCCAAATACGCATTATGTACTCTTAAGATCATGCGATACTCAGGAAACGTTTCAGGTTGGCCAGTGCGTGATTTAGAACGAAATTTATTTAGAAAGTTTATTAATTTTGCACTTGCCACATTTAGATTTCAATTTTTTGATTGAAGTTTTATGGATAATAAAATGAAATTTTCAGGGAAGCTACCTGATAGATAAAGCAAGTTTTTTAAAGCCAAACGGAAATTTTTTTTATGTGATTTTATCTTTTTAAAGCCCCTTGAAGTTGTGAACATATTGGGTAATTTTATCATTCTTGGCATTTAATTTTTTTTATTCCATTCAAAGATCTAACGATAGTAAATGTTACCATATTGAATTGGCCTATCTATCAGCTTAGTACACAAAAAAAATCAAGCATCTACCGCAATAATTCACGTCACCATAAATAAAAATCTCATCGTACTCGGCGATAGGTGAAAAATTTAAAAAAAAGTCATAACTCCGAAAATACGAAAAATCGCGGAACATACATGGGGGTGATTTAGATAGCCCTCTAGGTCCTCTACCTCCCAGCTTCAGTATATCACTACTTCTTGGGACACCCTGTATATCGAATGTAATGAAGTTTTAATTCAATAGATTTCATTCGTTTAAATGTCATTAAATCAAAGACCAGAGTAAGCTGAATTTTACGTATTCGATTTTTTTTAATAAACAGTTTTTTCATTTTTTACTGTTTGGAATATTCTTTACTAATTGCCTAGTTGTATGTTGCAGTTATTTGGTTTCAAACGCAAGCAATAATACTACTGTTGATCAACTACTTGCTTAGTTTTCATACTTTCCTTCCGATGTTATCGCTTATAAACGGTTGTCTATGCCCATTACTCGTAACCTTGTTCGAGGAAAACTTTTGCCATTATTTTCAAAGAGAACATAACCGCTACGTTGAGACGGAACTCCCATGCAAAAAGTTTTAGACAGTTTTAGTATGAAGTCAGCTAATCTTAATTACCAACATCAAGGTAAGAACTGCACAGCTAAACAAGGATAATAATATCAGGATGTCAAGTAGAGTTATTGACAGTATCGATACAGTCACAGCATAGCGCTGCGCTTTTTATTCGATATCGATCTTCAAAAAAGTAGTGTATACCATGCTTCGGCATAAAAAAGTTTGATTATTTTCAGTCTAATTTCAATATACCGGGTACCGTAGCATACTATAAAAAAAACCAATTATGTTGTGTTTATAAGTTTACATCAAAAATTGATTTTTTTCAAAGAAACCTCAAAATGCTTTTAAAAGAACTGTCGAAGTATGTATGTACCTCTGTATAAGTGCCACACATTGATATTTGCTGAAAAAAAAACCAGTTTCGTTTACATGTATGGAGTGCCGCAAAGATTTTTTTTATTTTTTATTTAACTATCAAGCTAAGTAGCGGCTTATAAAAGACACCTATACTCCACGCGTACGTCGTAACGTTTGTTGCAATGACAGAACATTTAATAGAATTAGTTCGTTGTGAGCCTTGTTTGTAAGATGACGACTATTCAAAAAAGACATTTAAAGAGTTCTTAGGGTGACTAAGCCCCTCATTCGACTTTTTACAGTTACGAACATTCAGTTATCTGAACATGCATGTAGTTACTCTCAAATTGTAGTATCCCAAAATTAAAATTTGGATTTACGGAAAAAATATCATAATTGGTGTCCATTACTGGTACCGTCACCCCGTGGGTGAAAATTGCCAAGGAATTAAATATTCTAAGCCTTGAAAAATTGTATAGTAGCAACAACTCGTTAATTTCGTTATAAGACTCTCGATCTGAACTCATTTTGCTTGTCAAACGTCTATTCCTTATACAGTCAGCGTCAAATAGTTTGTAGCATCCAAAGTGCCAAAAATATCACAACACACCTTTATTTTTATGGGCATAAAGTTGTGTGACGATATATTTGGCGTTTTGGATGCTTCAGACTATTTGACGCTGACTGTACTAACTAGGACGCGAACTGTACTCTGTGTAGAGCCATTTTGGCTACGGAACCCTAATTAATGAGTATGATTTTTGTAAGTGTGGTAGCTTGTGAAGTTATGTGGATGTTGAGATTTTTGTGACCCAATAAACTGACATTATCTATGCCCATTACTAGTAACCTTGTACAAGGAAAAGTTCAACCATCGTTCTGCAGGCTCGTTATATCACCGCTTTATATCAGCCAAACGGTCGCTAAGCAACGCTAATTGCTTGGTTCTGAGTTATTACAAAGAATTTTCCTTTGGAATACACGCAATGCAAAATTGGGTCAGTATTAGCAAAAAGCAATTGATGAACGATAGAAAACCCCGGCACATTTAGAAAATAAACCGACCAAGGGCATATCCGATCATGCTCAGTGCTCAGTTCCGCAGCCGTTAATACAAAAAATGCACTACAAACGAAAATAAACGATATGAAAAAGTGCCCTAAGAAAAAAGTGTATCTGCAAGGCGCTTACATCCTTTTGCTAAGCGCAGTTTTTCGGCAATAACTAAAAAACGGTATCTGATCATATTGAAAACAATTTTCGTTGAAGTATTTATTAAGCGTTATCTTTGTAATTTTTTTCATATTTTTTTGGAAATAAGGTTTAGAAAATAGAGGGGGGAAGACACAAATTATGCTAATTTTGAAGCGATTATTTCCGATAATATTGACTTAATAAGAGAATTTTTTTAGAGAGAAAAATAAACTTTGTTTTATTCAATTATGACAAATAATTACAACAATGAGAATGATCAAGCGCGTAGGCTGAAAAAATTAATCATATATATGCTCTGTTTCCGCGCGAAGCCGGAGCAGGTCGCTAGTTCTATATAAAAAATAAATGCTACAACACGATAAAACGGGACTTAATCGCGTATAAATATGATTTGTTTAATTACCTTTCGTTGGTAATACTTCGACGTTTCGGAAATCGCGTTACGTCCATGGTTCATGCCTTGGAGACCATCAACGTAATGCGACGTCCGAAACTTCAACGAAAGGACATTAAATAAATCCTATTTATACGCGATTAAGCCCCGTTTTGCTGTGTTGTATTGAGTGTTAATCGTGGAAGTTTAAATCAATGTTAAATAAATTCGAGTTCTATATAAAATACCTAATATAAAAAAAAAAAACAGGATTTCATGCCCTATATCATATCGCCTCGCCATACGGCTTCCGGCTTACAACCGTCCTACGGCTTCGGTAGAAACGCCCTCGTTAAACACTTACCCAGTGGAACGAAGTGTTGTAGCTCCGAATAATACGAAAGACCTTTACCCAGAGAATTTTATTTAATGAATTAATTTATTAAACAAAGTACATACCACCTATGGTCTCACCGGTAGTTCAGCGTTGGCTTTCGAGCAAGCATTATGCTGAGGTGGGACCATTTCGGGGCATCCTTAGTTTAGTAATTTATTTTTGTATTGCTGTATAAATATGCCTCCGAATAAATGTATTTTCTTTTTTTCTTTTCTTTCTTACATAATTCTTATATCTGAGACAGTTCTCACTGCAAAACTGTATTGTACAATTTGATTGCAGGCACGAGACTATACTAATCCTTATCTTTACTATATTATAAACGTGATAGTACTCGTATGTATGTACGTTCCACTTAATCTCAAAAACTACTGGACGATTTTTTATGAAACCTTACAGTTATGTATGTACCTTATATATCAGAATAGGACATAGGCCATAATGTATGTCAAATTTCATCCCTTTTAGGGACGAAAAAGGGGATGAAAATATGTATGGGCAGTAAATATTCTTTTACGCAAGAACTTGAAACCTTGGTAGTTTTGGGGAAACACATAAGCTACTTTTTATCCCAGAAAAATACCTTTAAAGGTACTATTATAATAAGGCGGACGAAGCCGCGTCGGCCGCTAGTAATACTATAGTATATTTATTCTTTACCTTGTTGCTTCATCAGGCCTAATCGGCTAAACGGATTTCAACTATTTTTGGTACACGGGTAGCTGGATATCTCCAGACGGTTATAGGATACTTTTTACTCGACTACGTTGAAGAAAAAAAGAGGGGTTATGACTGTTTCTACTTCGCGAACGAAGTGGAAAGTCTGTCAATTGACAGATAAGTCTTTTAATTAATTTATCTGTTACAGTATTACACAAAATAACCTAGACCCAAACTAAGCATAGCTATGGGTATACTGGGCGACGATATACATATTAATTTACATAGATAATAATATAATACTTAAATACCTAGAAAACATCCAAGACCCAAGAACTGTGTGAAAGTGCTCATCACACAAATACTTGCCCTGGCCGGGATTCGCACCCAGGACCGCCATCTTCATAGGCCGTTATGCAACCAACTGTATCAAACACGTATATCTTTTTTTATTGATGATAAACAGGCATTTGACTGCAATCTCACCTGTTGTTAAGTGACGATGCGGCCGAGGATGTATCATGCCCGTCTAGAAACAGCCTATTGACTCTTGTCTTGAACATGCCCAAATTATAATGCTCCGGGAACACAATCGCAGACAACGAGCTCCCCTCCTTTGCTACGCATGATAAAAGTAGCACTTTCAAAGAAATAACAAAGACATAAAAAAACCGGCAAAGAGCATGTCGGACCATGCTCAGTGTTTGGTTCCGCAGCCGTCCATACGAAAAAATGCACTCTACAGATGAAAAAATACCATGTGAAAAAGAGTTGAAAGCATTTATTAAGTTTTATCTTTGTAATTTTTTTAATATTTTTTGGATATACCGTTTAGAAAATACAGGGGTGTCCCTCCCGGACACAATTTATGCAACATTCGGAACGATTATTTCCAAAAATATTCATTACGTCAATTTTTTTTTAGAAATCTCAAAGTCTTTTTAAAAGAACTGTCGAAATATGTGCCACACATTGATATTTGCTGTAAAAATATTTTTTAGTTTCGGTTACATGTATGGAGTGCCCCCCTAGATTTTTATTATTTAACCATCAAACTAAGTAGCGGCTTACACAAGACACCTATACTCCACATTTCATTAATGTACATCTTGTAGTTTTGAGTATAATGCCTGTGACATACGGACTGACGGACATGACGAAACTATAAGGGTTCCGTTTTTGCCATTTCGGCTACGGAACCCTAAAAATTGACTTATTAAACTACACCATCTAAGCCGACTTATTTTGTTGTTTTCATTTCATATTCTCATATCGCATACTTAATTTCTTCATAGCACAAGTGTTACATAAAACATTTATTATCTACTACCGTGTGTAAACAAACATGGCGGCCGCGGTCGAAGCGCGTAGCCGTAGACATGTAGGCTACGTCGTAGCTCGTAGCAGTCTACGACGCGAGACGTAGATAGGCACAGAATGTCCACTGCTTACTATTAAGCCAATGTTCTTCAACCTGTGGGTCGCGATGACATACTCTGATTTTTAATTCAAGACCAAAATTTAACGTCAACGGGCGCGCTTTCGCTGTGATCACTGCATACTGGTTTAAGCGTCAGTATTTTAATCAATAAAACTTGCCCTAATATTACAGGTTGCACGATTTCTTATTTATGTTTTCACGAAATTATGTTCATTTGTTTAAATCATCAAGATGAGAACTTTCAGATTTTGGCCTTGAATTAAAAATCAGAGTTTAGGGGCTTGCAAGACCTCTTGATTATTCGGCCTTTGGTATTAATTCGGACTCATGGTTAGTAAACGTTTGTATCATCACAGAAAAGGGGGTCGCGAAAATATTTCTCTATTGAAGAGGGTCATATCACTAAAAAGGTTAAAAACACTGCTAAGAGTTTTTGTTAGTGGTATTCACGAAACAGATGATTAATGTCAAAAACATATTTTGTCACAATATTGAAAATGTTTTTTAAATATAACACGTTCCGTTTACTCGTAGGAATTTAAATGAAAATATTTTGTTACCTTACTTAATATTATATTATCTGTCTGTTGTAACTTATAATCTTCTCCGTATTGTGTATTTTAAAAATATATTACCGTATCCACGGTTTAGACGTTAGTTAGCCTTAAGTATAACGATTATGATATAAGATTGTATAAATAGCAGAAGTTGTGTTGAACGCACATAATTAATGTTCTATCCAATTTAATAAAAAAAGTCATTAAAAAAGCTCGCAGAAAACACAATGGAATTATACGTATTTACCTGAATGAAGTGGACATTCTGTAAAATTAGTCTATGGAGGCAGACCATAAACTTAACAGCTTGTGTGCATAATGGGGTGGCTAAGGGCTGAGGCAAACAATTAATCTGGTCGCCTACTGCTGGGCATAAGTACCCTACATTGTTCACGAAATGGCGTCGATAGGCAGATAGATAAGTTTTTCTAGTACTTATATAAAAACCGGCCAAAAACGAGTCAGATTCACAAATAAAGGGTACATAAAAAAAATCAGGTTTCTCCTATGATCCTCATACCTTAAAGCTTTTGACTTTATTTTATTTTTGTTTCCTAATGAAAAGTTGTAATTGTATGCATTACAGTTCAACAACACCAAAAAAACACAATACAAGTTTATAAACTTGAGCTTGAAAATCCTGGTCACGGCACCAGATGTAACAGATCTTCAGTAAATTGATTTAAACTTACAAAATCTTCACTAATTATCACAGCACAACAAAACGGTGCTTAATTGCGTCTAATTATGATTTATTTAAATCCTTTTAGTTGTTAATTCTTCGCCGTTCAATGGAACTGTAAGTTGAATGAATAACTTTCCCGCTTACAGCTTCTGAAATGCCGGGAACTCAAATGAGATAGTAAACTCGGTCTCGAACAGTAATTTTTTTCTATTATAAAACGTTACATAATTCGAAATAGTGGCTTTGTGAGCTGTAAACCTCGCGCCTCTTTGAAACCCCGTGTCTCCACCATTATGAAAAAATCCAATAACTGAATCGAAAAAAAGAAACATATAATAGGGATGATGACAAAATTTTAATAATTAGTCCGTCATGTAGGTTCGAGACGATTATTTAATTTTTTTACGTAATCTATGAATAAAGGCGACACATTGAGGCAAAATGTCGCGTGACGTCACTCCTAGATACAAATTTTACCTAGGAGTGATATCACGAGCTCCTTTTTCGATTATCTAACAGACAGCCTAATGAGAATTTTGATTTTCATACCCCGTCATCATTGCCTATTGCTCACAAAATTTTACGAGAATCGGTTGGTACCATAGAGCCGGAGTGACATCCGTTGGACAGACAGACAAACGAAAGCATTTTTCCCCAAGCTGAAACTGACATTAGATGTCAGAGCCCACAAATAGTACGAATTCTAGTGTATTATGTTTATATTTCACTTCTAGAGCCGTAAACTTGGCTGACACCCGCAGCCGGTATAATTGCGGCCATTACGCATGTTCCCGTCGAGGCACATGCGTGTGCTTGACTACGACTAATATCCTGACGTGATATGACGCTTAGCCATACGGACGACATAACATAACGACGTAAAAAAACCGGCCAAGAGCATGTCGGATCATGCTCATTGTAGGGTTGCAGCCATTCATACAAAAAAATGCACTACAGGTGAAAAAATACGATATATAAAAGTACACTACCAAAAAAGCGTATCGACGTCCTCACTTACGTCTTTTTGCCGAAAAGCACAGTTTTTGTAACAACTCAAAACGGTGTATCCGATCGTTCAAAATAATTTTCATTGAATGTATTTATTACGTTTTATCTTTGTAATTTTTTTCATATTTTTTGACATAAGAAAAACATTCCCTTTAGCAAAAAACATATCTTCGAAACCTTAATATGTTTTTAAAAGAACTGTCGCAATAGGTGCCACACATTGATATTAGCTGAAAAAAATATAGTTTCAGTTACATGTATGGAGACCCTACAAATACTTTATTTCGTTATTTAACTACTAAACTAAGTAGCGTGTTACACTAGACACGTATCCTTCAAATTTCATCAATATGCATGTTGTACATTTTGAGTAAAATGTCTGTGACATACGGACGGAGGGTTCCGTTTTTGCCATGTTGAATACCGGCTCAGTAATTTAAGCGCTATCGTGGTTCATACGTACATACATAAACTACTAAAATCCTAACCCTTCCGTTTGGTTTTGCCGTAGTCGGAAAAAAAAGTTGTACCCATTTTAGTTATTAGTTATAACCGCAGAATATGGTTCGTGGAGCAGATCTTCCCCGTTCTCAACAGAACCCTTGAGACGAGCCACGCAAGCGATAAACCTGCCTTAAAGCGCGAAAGCCCTTTGTTCGTTTAAAATATGAAATTTTCAAGAGTTCGAGATACGTCACGCCCGATCCTCAGATAGGATACGAGTCAGGGGTTTTGAAGAACTCTCGATGGAGGGTTTTAATATGTTGAGGTGGCGGATTTGATAAGGGGGTGATAAGACAAATACTTGGCTTAAAATTGCGATACTATGTTCAATTTTAACACGACTTGTTAATTTTTAATCACTGATTAATAGATGAATGTCTACAGTTTTTCTTTCAGTCTGTGACAGGGCTGTAATTATTGAATTGTAAGAGGTATTAGCCTGTTTCTTTAGGTACAGTCGCGGAATGAAAAGTTGACCACATCTGTTTTTGCTTGCTCAGTATAAGTTATCAGTAACTGCTTTATTAACCGAGTAGGAGTTTCAATTTATATTCTGTGAGTCTTAAACTAATGTTATATGAAATAATTTATATTACCAACTTAACAAACTGCCGAATTCATACAGTTTTAAATTAAAAAAATAATATTGTACGTGCTATGCTGCCAACTTAAAAAAAACATCTTTTACAATTCACGTACACATATTTTATCGCCTATTTTTTTTCAAATCATAACTTGTTTTCATCACTGGCAAGTATCCGCGAATTTAAAAATAAGAAAGCCATAGATATTGATTGACAGCTAGCTTTTTAATTTTCTTCGTGGCGCTAAATTTTATTCATCTTGAAGTTGTTGGTTGTTTATTTATTTATTTATTTGAGAAAAATGTAGGAAGAGGAGCCTAATTGTACTTACTACCGAAGAAATTTGTGTCGTGGCGCAAGAAGTATCAAACAATTTGCTGCTAGAAAAATTTCGGCGCAAATATAAATATTTAGACTTTTTGTGTTTTATTAAAAAGTGCTAAGGGGTCATTCATTAATTACGTAGGGATCCCTGGGGGGAAGGGGTTCGAAAATTCTGTCGTATTTAATGAATGGAAAATTTTAAACTGAGCTAATCGGCTTAAAGAATACAGTGGCCGATTCGCTCAGTTTAAAAACCAAAGACTATATACTACGTTGTATAATTCGGGCAAAAAACGCTCGTGGCGTCTTCCTTTGCGATACTTGCGATTGTCCTTACGTAATTAAAGAATGGCCCTTTAGTTGTAGAAAAACTGTTGTTTGCAACGTTGTATAATTCGGTCTAAAACGCTCGTGGCGTCTTTCTTTGCGATACTCGATATTGTCCTTACGTAATTAGTGAACGGCACCTTAGTCGTAGAAAAACTATTGTATGCAAAGTTGTATAATTGTGTCAAAAAACACTCGTGGTGTCTTTACTTGCGATGCTCGCCAAGGCTCGTATCGCAACCCACGCCACTCGTCTTTTTTGACCCCTATTATACAACAGTTGCATAAAATACTATTTAATCATTATAAGCGAGGATGTAATCATTACACCTATCAAAGTTGACACAGCGTCATGGCAAGTACAATGTAATAAAAGGTTTTAGTTCAACTATTAATACTCAAGGAAAGTTCGCCTAAGCAAAATTGACCTTTTTTGTCAAACAGTTAAACATAATTTGTATGTTACACAGTTGAAAAAGGTAACATGTAGGTACTTGCAGGGGTCTGTGTGTACTCCCGTGATGACATCTGCATCAGGCGTCTCAAGAACCTTGAGGACCCCAGTTTCTCCCTCTTGTGGCTCATGGTGGACGCAGGATATGAACAAATTTTGTACGCCTGTGTCTACCGCTCGCACAGTGGAGACGAGGAGACAACTCGCTTATGTGAACATCTCTGTCAGACGGCGGATGAGGCTAGGGAAAGGTACCCTTCAGCTCAGCTAGTCATCTTGGGGGACTTTAACGCACACCATCAGGAGTGGTTGTACCCATACCAGGAGACCGACCACGCTGGGAGAGAGGCGCACAACCTTGCACTATCGCTAGATATCGCTGATCTGTGCCCGACGTTGACTCCCACACTGCCAATTGCCTTGACCTTCTGCTGACTACTGAACCAGACAGATACTCGGTATCGGTCTCTGCACCGCTAGGTACCTCCGATCACTGTCTGGTAAAATCTGTATCCGTATATTCCCCACCTGAGAGCAACCCAAGTGGTTCTCGAAGGCTGTGGCGATACAAGTCAGCAGAAAGGGACGAGATGCGTCACTTTTTTTCATCTTACCCTTGGCGTGAGGTCTGCTTTTCTTCAGGTGACCCGTCGAGCTGTGCCGAAGCCATAACCGCGGTTATACTTCAGGGAATGGAATATTATATACCATACTCTGATGTAGCGTCGAATGGCCAAGCTCGTCCTTGGTTCGGAGCGGATTGCAGTCGTGCCGAGGCACACAAACAATCGGCTTATTCCGCATGGGCTGAAGCTCGAGCACGTAAGTCTCCGGATACACCGAAACTGAAGAAAGCCTTTAACCAAGCCGCCAAAGCATGCAAAAAAACGTTACGCAGGGCTCGATTCATCCACATAAGCCAGATAGGCGCCAAACTAGCCTCTTACCCTGCTGGGAGTAAGGCGTTTTGGTCCTTGGCGAAAGCGGTTGAATCCAATTTTGCACGGCCATCGCTCCCGCCATTGCTGAAACATGCTGCGGAAGAGAAGGCGAATTTATTTGCGACTCTTTTTGCCCAAAATACGCGTCTGGATACTGCGGGTAAAACTCCACCCATCTTACCACGTGCTGACTGCTCCATGGCTGAAGTACGTATACATCAAAAAGAGATTTTAAAAATCCTGCAGTCTCTGGACGTGAATAAAGCCAGTGGACCTGATGGTATACCAGCGATAGTCCTGCGTACCTGTGCACCCGAGTTGTCTCCACCACTGACACGCCTGTATCGCCTCTCACTAGAGACTGGGGTAGTACCTAAATCGTGGAAGCTTGCAAACGTGCAACCTGTGCCCAAAAAAGGCAGCCGCGCTGACCCTGTCAATTACCGTCCCATATCCGTCACCTCCATACTCTGCAAGACTATGGAACGTGCACTGAACAACAAACTTCTGGCATACCTAGAAGGTAACGATCTCCTCAGTGACCGTCAGTACGGATTTCGCCGAGGCCGGTCAACTGGGGACCTTCTAGTGTATGCCACCCACTTATGGAGTGAGGCCATTGAGAAACACGGCGAAGCTCTTGCCGTGTCTCTGGATATCTCTAAGGCCTTTGACAGGGTCTGGCATGCTGGCCTTATATCCAAGCTTCCTGCATATGGTGTTCCTGATGGTCTTTGTACTTGGATATCTGACTTCTTGTCTAACCGGTCGATACGAGTAGTCATCGGTGGCTACTCATCAGACCACCAAGCCATCGATGCCGGAGTTCCACAGGGGTCGGTCCTGTCCGCAACTCTATTCTTGCTGCACATAAACGATCTGCTTATGCCCGGTATCATTGGGTACGCAGATGACAGCACAGTTGCGGACAGATATCTACCGGACGCGAAGGCCAGCAGGGATACAATCCAGTCTTGTCGAGAGGCTATGGTAGACCGTGTGGACGCGTCCCTTCATGCAGTCTCCACTTGGGGTGACGCTAATCTGGTGACGTTCAACGCTACCAAGACGCAGGCGTGTCTGTTCTCCACCAAACGGAGCCCATTCGAGCTGGCTCCGACTTTCCGGAATGTGCCTGTAAAATTGACTGGCAGCCTTGAGCTTCTTGGTGTTCAGTTGACTGCCAATCTCAATTTCGGTCAATATATCGAGTCCAAAGCAAAGACTGCAGCCAAAAAACTCGGAATCCTCTCCAAGGTTAGGCGGTATTTCACTCCAGGACAGCTTTTAATGCTTTACCAAGCACAAGTCCGGTCATGTATGGAGTACTGCTGTCACCTTTGGGATGGATCAGCTAAATACCAACTGGCCACTTTGGACTCGATTGACAAACGAGCTAGGCGGCTTATTGGCGACCCTACTCTAACTGACACTAAG
The DNA here is from genome assembly GCA_905404275.2 of Hedya salicella. Taxonomy (NCBI): domain Eukaryota; kingdom Metazoa; phylum Arthropoda; class Insecta; order Lepidoptera; family Tortricidae; genus Hedya; species Hedya salicella. The sequence goes on along the minus strand of FR990097.1, from coordinate 47,266,790 downwards.
CTGCAGAGTCTTGAGCATCGACGTAGGGTCGCTCGTCTGCCGGTCTTTTACAGGATACATTTCGGTGAGTGTGCGGGGGAATTACATGATTTAATTCCACCAGCCCCTTAGCATCATCGGGACACACGACGCGTGCGTTCGTTCCATCCGCACGTGGTCAATATTCCGCGAATCCGCACGAAGCGCTATGGTGCAACTTTTATCATGCGTACCGCAAAGGAGTGTAACTCGTTGCCTGCGAGTGTGTTCCCCGACCATTATAATTTGGGCGTGTTCAAGACAAGAGTGAATAGGCTGTTTCTAGACGGGCATGATACATCCTTGACCGCATCGTCACTTAACAACAGGTGAGATTGCGGTCAAATGCCCATCTATTTATAATAAAAAAAAAAAAAAAAAAACTTGCCACGCGTACGCATTCCGCGACGAACTTAAAAGAACAAAGCAACCACGTGACGCACGGGTCATTCCGCGAATTTAATTTCTTCTGCTCATAAAAGTGGTATCTTTATATTTTAAATTTGTTAGTGTGGAATATTTTCGTGCAAAGTGTAATTATTATAACACTAGCATGAAACTGTATTGAACATTTAAGTAAAACATTATTTATTATGATATAAATACAAGTCAAAGCGCAAAGAAAAATACGATCTCTCTTACGTGATCACACCAGGAATGTACACAGTGCAACAGTGCTCGCTAGTGAAAAGGTTAACACACTCGACGCGTAATCGAGAGCTACCAGGTTCGATTCCTGGTGTGACCACATGCGAGAGCAATCGTATTTTTCTTTGCGCTTTGACTTGTATCTATATCACAATCGATAATAATGTGGTGTTTATTTTCCCACATTAAAAATACAGATACAAAAAATATGTTTCATATAAAAAATAAAACTTTATTTCTTTACAACTGGGTGAAACTAAAAAACCTCTCGGACTAGACGAACACTTATGCGTTGGGGCTAGTATATCCTCACGTAGCAAATAATTAGGGGTTTTGAAGAACTCGTGATAGAGGGGCTTATATGATGAGGTGGTGGATTTGAACAAGGGCTGATAAGACAAATACTTAAGTGCTATACCTAATTTTGCTTTGGTCTGTCAGTTTCTAATGGCTGACTAATAGGCCATTACGCCCGTTATCTGGAGTATCTGTCTGTTTTTCACATGGCCCTAATTACTAAATTAAAAAACTAGACACTTGTATTTCTCAAAATGTGTTTTTAACCACGTATTAACAAACCAAACGGCCCCCATATTGCTTATCGCGTTTGACGCTCGCAATCAGAATCAAGTGTCACGATTTTCGTTAGGCAATAACCCCGCTGGTCTACGAACGTACATTTGTTTTGCGTAGTAAACTAGTAACTACGTAGTCCGGCTCGTACTTAGCTGTTTTTCGGGCTCCGTAGCCAAAAGGGCAAAAACGGACCCCTTACAGTTTCGTCATGTCCGTCCGTCCATCCGTATGTCACAGGCATTTTACTCAAGAACGACTAGATGTGCACTTTTTCATATCGTATTTTTTTCATCTGTAGTGCATCTTTTTGTATGAACGGCTGCGGAACCCTACAATGAGCATGGTCCGACATGCTCTTAGCCGGTTTTTTCAAGTGTTTTTTTCTCTATGATTGTTCTTTATTCGAAAAATAAAACATTTTCGTGTAACGGCAAGGGTTCTTTTTTCCGTTAAAATTTGAATATTGGAGGCTTTAAGATAGGTCACGCCTGATCCTCAGATAGCCACGGAGTCAGCGGTTTTGATGAACTCTTGACTGAGGGCAGGGGTATCATATGACGAGGTGGCGTATTTGGAGTGTGATAAGATTAATACGAATACTTGAGTTTAAGGGTTAGAGTTTATCGATAAAGTTAGTAGTAGCCTAGGATAATGTCATAATCGTAACCACATCGGAATTTGCGGCAATTTTTTTTGACACCTAGAGTTCCTATATAGATAAACCCAATGGGGATTTTGACTGTACTCAAATAATATTAAAAATTTGATGGGAAGGTAGTTTTTATGACAAAGATTCAAAAGAAAAAACTTTGAGTTCAATACCTTGCGTGTATCTTGTTTTATGAGCCTTTAAAGATAGGTGGGACAGTTCATTTTTAAAGTATGAGAATATTAATAAGTAATAATACCATTGAATAACCCATGAAATGTATGGTAACTTTTATCATGAAAGCGTTGCGATAAACGCAAGTTTTAACATAGCTGCAGAACAAAGTTCTTAATTTCCCCAAATAAGGTAGGAAGGCGGTACGTCACGCTTTCCTAGAGTTTAGTATGGAGCGTTTTTTGGAAAATCCAATAATGTGATTCTAACCTTGTTGTACCTCGTGGAGTTTTTATGACATTGATGTAGTTTTTTTCACCAGTATTTCTATTATTGAAAGGTCTTTCTATAACATACCACAGAAAAACAGTTGTCAACATCCAACAACATATTTTTTCCATATACCTACCTACTACCTATAGTGATCGCTCCAAATATTATGTTCACTAGTAGGTATAAGGAAAAAGCATCGATAATAGTATTGTCCGATCTGAAAATGTGTAAATCCATACTAATATTATAAATGCGAAAGTGTGTCTGTCTGTCTGTCTGTTACCTCTTCACGCTTAGACCGCTGAACCGATTTGGATGAAATTTGGTATGAAGATAGCTTGAGTCCCGGGGAAGGACATATGCTACTTTATATCACGGAAAAATGCCCTTATTCGCGATAAACGAATTTAAGGTGGACGAAGTCGCGGGCAAAAGCTAGTATTATATAGGTAAGTAAAATAAGGAACTTTGTAAAAATTTTGAGTATAATATTTTATGTGTAGCTTATTTATGAGCCCTTAAAGTTGGGTTGGAAAGTATAGATATATAAGCATATAAATGCTAAAATTGTAATGTATGTATTAAAGATACCTTAAAATTTCACTTAAATATCACTAAATAATGAAGCAAAACTAAAAAATATGCGTCATCACCAGTTCAGCAGGTATAAACGCTCTAAGTTCAATTTTACCTATGCATTTTAGTTTCCAGAGACTTTTCATTAACTTTTACTTCACCATAAACGCAGACAGACAAACGAGTCATTAGCGAAGATACGTGGATAGAAAAGTATTAGACGGTATATGAGCACATATTAGTTGGTGAAGAGTTACTACGAAATCTGAACTCGATTTGAAGTCGCCGAAAATAAATAATTTGTAAAACAAATACAAAATTAAAAAAATTAAAAACCCCCCGACATAAATGGACATAACAACAAAATTTGGAGTTCCTAGCTTCAATATTGGCTGAGATCCGGTCACTTGTTCCACTAAAAGCTGAATATCTTGGAGACGAGTGCTCCGATTTACATCAAACAAAGCTAAGAACACTGCGGATAAAATTATCTATGACACAAAAAAACCGCACTCAAATCGATCCATCCGTATGGGCGCTACGATGCCACAGACAGATACACAGATACTCAGATACACGGAGTCACAGACACGTTAAAGTTAACACGCCTCTTTTTTGTCGGGGGTTCAAATATAAACTTAATTATTGAATTTTCTTTAGAATCCTATTTTCATAATCATCATATTAGCCGTAAAACTTCCACTGCTGGACAAAGAATCATCTTTTTTTCATCACGAGTATCAACAAAAATGATGCTCAAGGCCAGTCCTGCGCTGTCCTTATCTGATATATTCCTGCGATTTTGACCAGATCATCGGTCCACCTTTTTGGGAAGGCCTGCGCCGCATCGTTCGCGCTGTGGATATACATTTCGATATCTCATTTTCAGTCAATTGGATCACTAGAAATGGTTGAAAGTCAGCAAGACATCTATAACAGCCAAAACCCCGATTTGCATATTTCAAGAAAAATGTAAGCATTTTATTCCATACTAGAAGATCGTTCGCGGAGGAGAAAAAGTCATATCCCCTCTTTTTTCGACAGCGTAGTCGGGTAAAAAGTATCCTATAACCATCTGGAGATACCCAGCTACCCGTGTATCAAATATAGTTGAAATCCGTTTAGCCGATTTGGCGTAATGAAGCCACAACGACACACACAAACATACAAATATCGAAAAAATAAATATTTTTCGAATCACTGTCCTCTAAATAGTCCTTTACGATCATTTTTTTGAAAATATCTATCTACAATGTACAGACATATAATTTTTACAACTTCATAATAGTAGGTATAGATTATATCTTAAAAAAATTACAACACGCTTGAGTAAAACATTCATAAATACAAACGTATACAGAACTAAAAAACACAGCGCTTCTGTTTGATTTTGCCGTAGCCATCAGGTAAAAGATAATAATAACCTAAAATTTGCGTGTACTCAGGGATACGCGTGATAGCCTTGTCACCTCGCTGCCAGCTGAATAATGAATTAATTCGGTAAGTAGGCCGCAAAGGTGCTTTAACAAGTCTATCAGAATTTCCCAAGTGGAGACTACTGTTGAGCAGAAACGTCAAGAGAAAACAGTCATCTTTTCAGTAAATCATACATAACTATTACAATAATATCGAGTGCGTATAGCAAAAAAAACTTAAAATCAATGCCCTTTTTGCATGTAATAATCGATATTAAACTTATATAATTTTTGTAATATGGAACGTCAAATCATTTTTTTTTAATTTTATGGCCTGATTTTAAGTCCTTTTAAGCCACAACTTTATTTATCTCTTCTGGTGGCACGTCAAATCATAGTAGTTAGAAATGTGTTCTAGCTAATGACATGAGTGAGTGATTCAAATGAAGTATATTATTTGGTTTAGCTCATTCGCTTTTTGCTCACTGAAGATTTTAGTCGCTCAGTATCTCATTTATCTCAGTTTCGCTCTTACTTACTCGCTTTCGCTCATGATTCAAAAGAGCGAGAGCGAGTAAGTCAGAGGCGAGGCGGCAAGTCCAAACGAAAGAGACGAGGAGAATGAAATAATATCCATACTATTATAAAGTTGTAAAAATGAAATGTCTGTAAATTGAAGATATAAAAAAAAATATTGTAACGGACTATTTGGAGGTCACGGAATCAAAAATATATTTATTTTTTGTATATTTGTATTAGTGAATGCAATCCCGACTCGGGATTGCAAATTTGAGATCCCACGGGATTAGGAATATCAATCCCGGAATTTTCGGGATCCCGACTAGATTAAAAAAACATATTAATAGACAAAAAACAAAAACCTTTATTCTTTAAAATTATTAACTAAATCATCGTCAGTTTTCCTTGGATATTAGCAAAGGTAATCAAAACAATAAGTATAACTGTAATATCAAAACAATAAGGAATTAGAGATAAGAGTATTACAGGTGATTTTGAAAGTGACTTCTTAAATAACAAAGGGTATTAAGAGTGTTATCTGCTAAACGGCATCTGACATCCGTTGCAATGTACCCAGTTGCTGAGAATGCCCTCTCCGACTCAGCACTGGTTGGCAACAGCGTGGCGAAGCAATTATATGCTAACTGCAAAAATCTCCCCCTTGTTCCTCCACACTCAAATAAATCCATTTTCCTTTTTATGACAGACTCTAATCTGTCTAAGTGCCCCGAGTGGACGTGTGTAGCGTCACTGACGACTGCCGCTCAATCCCGTCAATCCCAAACGGGATCCCGTCATATTATGCGTCGGGATTGATCCCGAAAAATTACACGGGATGTCGCGAGATCGGGATCCCGCGGGGTCGGGATTGCATTCCCTAATTTGTATGTGTCGTTGTGGCACACCAAATCGGCTAAACACAACTATCTTTGTTACACGGGTAGCCAGGTATCCACAAATGGTTATAGGACACTTTTTACCCGACTAAGTTGTCGACAAAAAGAGGGGTTATGAGTTTTCTCCTTATCGAACGAAGTTGCGGGCGCCGTCTAGTATGTTCTAACTTTTTCCTTATAAAACGTATTCTATAAGCTCATAGTATGTAATAAAGTAATCCTATGAGGTTATAATCAGTGTATCGTTAGGTAGGTACTCGCTGTCCCGCTCCCACTCAAATGATTGCGAATGAGCCGGAAAGAAGAAACAAGTCAATCAATCTGATTAATTGACATTTCTATCTCTACTCAATTATGAACTAAATAGTCTACAGATCTACTGAGAGAAATGGGCTGAATAAGCTAAAAGAGTGATACACAGACAACACGTTTGGCTTAGTGGCTTGCACAACGGCCTACGAAGCTGGTGGTCCCGGGTTCGAATCCCGGCCAGGGCAAGTGTTTGTGTGATGAGCACGAATGTTTGTTCGTGGGTCTTGGATGTTTTCTATGTATTTAAGTATTATAATTTATCTATATATTATGTATATCGTCGCCTAGTGCCCATAGTACAAGCTTTGCTTAGTTTGGAACTACGTCGATCTATGTAAGATTGTTCCTGATTATTTATTTATTCTCAGTGAGCGGAAATATGAATCAATCTTTTCAATCAAAGATGCATCTCTTCTTGTTACTACAAGGGTTATTCTTATATTTTTTGACTTTTGCAAAAATCTGTGAATCGACTTCGAGTGCTATTCGAGAACTCATAGTACCGCTGAAGAAAGGATAATATTAAGCAAAGAATTCCTCAGCAAGCCCCCGTGAAGTTTATTATTCCTGCTAATGGCTTTAAAAACAGTTAAAACTTTAATTTGGCGACAGGTGGCTGAACTCGAAGCAAAAGTTGATCCATCCAAATACTACTGGGAGGATCAACATTTGCTTGTTAGTGTCTCTTAACTAAGGAGACTATAGTGATAGAGTTGCTTAGAAAACTGCCTAAACCTATATTCGCTAGGAAAAGTGTTTTTTTTTCCTTAATATTGTTTAAAATTTTAGTTTTAAGGAGTAACTCAGGAAGCGTAACCATGGCAACGAGGTAAAAAAAAGTAGTAAGTGACTAGAAATTATCATGTAAAGGATGTAATCGTTAAGTGTGACCAGGCGATTATTTCGTAACTATTACAGATATCAAAAACATTGTCTACATGTGTATCTACTTGAAAATCATTATTACCATATTATACGTAATCATAAAATATGATTAAGGTGAAATGAGTACTAGAGCACTTAAAATAAGAAAACTAAAACATGTGTACTAATCTCATACTAAAAGTAAGGGAGTGTTTAATGACAAAATTTTGGATACTTCTAGTTTGATTAAAAAAAAGTTATTGATGTCATTTTACTTATTAGGAAACGTACTTTCGATATCAGATTAAAGTTTTTTTTATATCTGTAATAGATACGGAATAATCCCCTGGTCACACTTAGCGATTAGACCCTGTATAGTGCAATGAAAATGAAGGTTACTTTTATTATGAAAACTTTAACTCTAAACAAAACTTCTTCTGTTTTCGCGATTATTACTAATTTAAATAAAACAATTTAAAGGATTAAATCGCGTATTTTGAAGTAATATACGCTCTCTTTTCTCCTCAGTACGCCTCATTTGTGAAATGCTGTGAATAAAGCTCTTCTGGCACATGTGTAACTGTCTTTACAGATAAGGACCATCTGGCATGTATGTACACCTTTATTTGTTTTCTCAAACTGGGTAGTTTGCACAAATTCTAACTTTGACAGAGACATCTTTTCTCAGTCAACCGGTGACCATGGAAAGCTGAAAAGCTTCCGAACGTCGGGAACTCAAATGAGATAATATACGCGATATAATCCGTTAAATTGTTTTATTTAAATATTAATCTAAACTCCATACAAGATATCTAAATAGGTGTACTAATAAGTTGGGTACTGGGGCCAGGATCGAACCTGTGACCCCATAAATCGGGGTTCGCAATAAGCGCTCCCTCGCGCACAGACAGACGGCCCGGGGCAAATTGTTACTAAAATTTATTCACCGTAGTGAATAGGATGTGTAAGTAGAGGGGAAATTGAAAATGGTGTGACTTCTATCCTTACTGTATTATAAACGTGAAAGTATGTATGTACGTTCCACTTAATCTCAAAAATTACTGGACGAATACTTTCCATAAATTAACATAAATTATCCTATTCTGATTGATAAGGTACATACCTTATCGATCAGAATAGGATAATTTATGTCAAATTTTATCCCTATTAGGGACGAAAAAGGGGATGAAAATTTGAAAAATGACCATACAGGTCAGTAAATATTTTTTTATAAGGTTTTACGCTAGAAACTTGAAATCTTGGTAATATGCTTCACATTTAAATTAGTAAAATATCGAGTTTTGGGGTAAAACCTAAGCTACTTTTTATCCCGGAAAAATACCTTTTATCCGCGATAAACGAATCTAAGGCGGACGAAGTCGCAGGCGGCCGCTAGTACTATTATAAAGTTGAAAAATCCGGCAAGTGCGAATCGGACTCGCGTATCGAGGGTTCCATACAAAGTATACGCTACAGACGGCCGTATCTATGAATATCCAGTGTTAGCAGACCCCTAAGACACCTAATCAAAATGTAAGCGGTGTTCGATCTTTTTCTATTGGTTATTGGCATAGACAGACAGACATAGGACTATACCATTTTTAATATTTGTTGTTATAGGGGCAACTGAAATACATCATCTGTGAAAATTTCAACTGTCTAGCTATCACGGTTCATGACATACATACAGCCTGGTGACAGACGGACAGACAGACAGGCAGACACATGGACAGACAGACAACGGAGTCATAGTAATAGGGTGTTCCGTTTTACCCTTTGGGTACAGAACCCTAAAAATGAAATGTCTGTAAAGAGAAGATATTAAAAAAAACGACTGTAATGGACTATTTGGAGGTCATTGAATCGAAATATATATATATTTTTCATGTTTGTATGTGTCGTTGTGGCTTCATGGCGCCAAAACGGTTAAAAGTATTTAAACTATTTTTGGTACTCTGGTAGCTGGGCATCTCCAGATGGTTATAGGATACTTTTTACCCGACTACACTGACGAAAAAAAGAAGGTTATGACTTTTTCTCCTCCGCGAACGAAGCTGCGGGCATCTTCTAGTAAGCTAATATTTAACACTTGGGTTTTTTTAGAACTCTGATAATATACTTGTTTCATTAGGTAAAGCGAGACTTAATGGTCTATTTACAATATTAATTACAATACAAGATTCGCGTTACCGTCACCCGACCAACAGATGTCGCTGCCAAGCTGTCAGTCAATTTCCGACCCGGGACCGCTATATATAAAGCGAGGATGTTTGATACTGAGCTGTGTCATTTTACGAAGTGCAGTAGAAACTAGAATCTCATCTATGCTATTATAAAGTTGTAAAAATGAAATGTCTGTACATTGAAGGTATTTAATAAAAACTACTGTAAGCGACTATTTGGAGGGCACTGAATCGAAAAATATACTTTACTAGAAACGCCCGCAACTTCGTTCGTGGAGGAGAAAAAGTCATAACCCCTCTTTTTTTCTTTAGCGTAGTCGGGTAAAAAGTATCCTATAACCATCTGGAGATACCCAGCTATCCGTGTACCAAAAATAGTTGAAATCCGTTTAGCGGGTTTAGCGTGATGAAGCCACAACGACACATACAGACATTTTATTTTTTCATCTTCATCTAAACTATTATAAACTTGTAAAAATGAAATGTCTGTACATTGAAGATATTTTCAAAATAATGACTGTTACGGACTATTTTTTGTGGATTTTTTGTATGTTTGTGTGTTCGTATGTGTCGTTGTGGCTTCATCACACTAAATCGGCTAAACAGATTTCACCTGTTTTTGGTACAGGGGTAGCTGGGTATCTCCAGATTGTTATAGGATACTTTTTACCCGACTATGCTAAAGAAATAAAGAGGGGTTATCACTTCTTCTCCTCCGCGAACGAAGTTGTGGGTGCCTGACGTGCAGAACTGGCCCTGTCCTGCAAGCCATTGATCCCACGGCTAAACCAGACGGTTTTAACCTCCCACGAAAGCTTTGGTGTCGCTTAAACAGACTGAGGACAGGTCACGGACGCTGCAACCACTTCCGTCACAGGTGCGGCTGGCGCGACTCTGTTCTTTGCGACTGCGGCGAAGGATCAAACCATGGAGCACATTATACAGCGCTGCCATCTCCACTCATACTCGGGTTCCCCGAGAGATCTGTACGACCTAACACCTGACACAATCTCGTGGCTTGGGACCCTGAATGTAGGTTTATAGTTTTTTGTTTTTCATTGATTATTTCTCATATTATTGTTGTCAAATATGTTTGAAATGTTTATTGTCTATACGCCATACGATTAAATAAATATATTTTGACATATATATGACAGGTACGACTAATGTGACAGTTCATATTTTTCATTTAGCTCGCATAGACAACACAACAGTTAGAGTTCCAAGTGCCTCGTTTTAGTTTAAATTAGAGATAGGTTTAGTTAGATTTTAGTTACTATTTCGGCTAGCTTGGTTCATTATTCTGCCGGATACGATCTCCTCCTTCTTCTTCGCAACATCTCTTCTGCGTAAACATACCTGTAACAAAATAAATAGTAACAATAAAATATACTTACTGTTGAAAATCCATATCCATACTAATATTATAAATGCGAAAGTGTGTCTGTCTGTCTGTCTGTCTGTCTGTTACCTCTTCATGCTAAAACCGATGAACCGATTTGGATTAAATTTGGTATGGAGATAGTTTGAGTCCCGGGGAAGGAAATAGGCTACTTTTTATCCCGGAAAAATACCCTTATCCGAGAATTTAAGGCGGACGAAGTCGCGGGCAGAAGCTAGTATGGCAAATAAATGATAAAACCAGCCAAGTGCGAGTCGGACTCTCGCACCGAGGGTTCCGTACAAAATATACTCTACAAATGGCCGTATCGACGAAAATATAGTGTTAGCAGAGCCCTACTCCTATGCAAAGTGAACGTGGTGTTCGATCATTTTATACTGGTTACTGACACAGACAAACATACATAAAATAATACTGTTTTTAGTATTTACTGTTATAGCGGCAACAGTTATACATCATCTGTGAAAATTTCAACTGTCTAGCTATCACGGTTTATGAGATACAGCCTGGTGACAGACAGACAGACAGATGGACAGCGGAGTCTTAGTAATAGTCCCGTTTTACCCTTTGGGTACTGAACCCTAAAAACATACACTTAATACAAGATGATAATACGTATTTTGTGCTTAGACACTTTTATTTTAGATAAGTTACATCTCTGCTTATAGGATACTTTTGACTCGACTATACTGAATAAAATAAAAAAGAGGGTGATGATTTTTACCTTCTCTTCGAAGTAGCGGGCGCCTTCTATAAATAAGTACACGATATAGTAATTCAGCATATACATTCTAACCTAATATTTAGTAGTAAATGCAAATTAATCTGATTTCCCCAGACGTGCCGCGTTTTGGCAGATTCCTGGCAGTTAATTTCGCGTATCCGCTCCACATTTCAGCAATTAATGTTATCGAGATACGGCGGACACATGGACAGACATGGATATTTTGAGACATGTCCTCGGTGAAATAGTAAATTTGATCAATAACATACAATGTTATGGATCGAATGTACTATTTCTCCTGTTGGTGTGCATCATGCACGAATAACGTATCAGTATAGCGGGTAAAAAGGGTTGTACAACCGGGTTGGCTCAGTGGGTTGTACAACGGCCTACGAAGCTAGCGGTCCCGGGTTCAAATGCCGGCCAGGGCAAGGGTTTGCGTGATGAGCACGAAAATTGTTCCTAGGTCTTGGATGTTTTCTATGTATTTAAGTATTATAATTTATCTATATATTATGTATGGATCTATGTCTATCGGAATCACTAACGTTATTTGTCTTAATGTATCGTTTGTCATAGCGCATTTTTTTAACAAAACTGTAAACTTTTCATGATTGTTATAAAACAAACCTAACCCAAACTAATCTGTACAATGATCTTTTAAAAAATCATGAAAAAATTACGTTTTCTGAAAAAAATGTGTTATGACAAACGATACATTAGGACAAAGGACATTAGGGATCCCAAAGGAGACTCATTATGTATATCGTCGCCCACAAGTACAAGCTTTTCTTAGTTTGGGACTAGGTCGATTTGTGTAAGATTGTCCCTTGTGTTATTTATTTTTTATTTACGTGTGGGTTTGGTACACGGGTATCCAGCTACCCGTGTACCAAAAACAGTTGAAACCTGTCTAGTGGTTTAGGTACGATGAGGCGGTAAAGACACATGAAACGGACTATTTCATTGTACATACGTAGTAGATACAAAAAAAAAACATATTTTTATTTACCACTTGTTTTTACAAAAATGTACAGACATACCATTTTTACAACTTTATAACAGTGATGTGACGTTTACATAGTTTCAAAAAATAAAGGCAGTTAAAACAGTTTGTAAAATTATACGCCATTTATAACCCGAACAAAACCAACGAACCGGGAAGAACAAACACGCCTCTGCATTTACTTACAAACGTAAATCATTATTATTTTGTTTTCCATTCATCAAATAGTCCAGTCGCTTATTCGGACAGACAGACCTACATACAGATACGTGTAGCTAATTGGAGTTGGCGTAATTAGTGGGCAGCGGTAGGTATATCAGCGCAGCTGTCGTATAGTCTGAAGTAGATAAAATAAAAAATATCTACATCTATACTATTATAAAGTTGTAAAAATGAAATGTTTGTACATTATCACGACGACACGTTTGGCTCAGTGGGTTGCACAACGGCCTACGAAGCTGGCGGTCCTTCCCAAGCAGCACATTAGTGAATTTCGCAGCTTATCTTATAGCTTTATGTTCTAAATGAGTGTATACCAGTGTTTGATAAAACTTATAGCTTTAAACACAACTCAAAATTGTATATGAGTTCATCCTGTCACTTCTAGTTGCTTAGGAACGTTTTTTGTTTATTACTTATGGTTGGGTAAAGTCGATTTTGCTACTTAAAGTTGCATGCAGGATTTAATTGTCACTGAATAAGAAGCAATAGTGCTATATAAGGCCCTAAAGTCACTTATAAGCAACTTTTACAAATAAGTGGAACATACCCTTATTTGGAACTTTTAATTCAAAATTACTAGTATAATGGAGCAGTATATCACCAATAGTGGCTTAAGAGATATTTTTACGGCCCTTTTGGAACCTAAAAATATTGCAACTTTTAAGGCCTAGAAGTATCTTATTGCCACTCCAACGCATAATTAAGTCTCAATAGGAGGTTCTTGAAACCAAAAGCAGTTATTTTCACTTATTTCAAACCACTAAAAGTACCAAAATTAGGACATTTAATATTTTATGTTCCTATTGCCTCTGTCAAGATATTATTCGTCGTGCGTCACTCTATTGATACAAATTTGTTTTCTACATTTGTTTCTATTGATATAAAGTTCCAGACATTAAACTCATCACAAATTAATACAAAGAGCAAATAATTAGTATTAGTTGGTATTAGTAAGCATAGCATTCACTGCTTTGCCACTCCCAAGATACAAATAAGGGATTTTCAGACCTAATAGTTCCAAATAGAGAAGAAATAAGTGGAAATAAACACTGTAAGATCTTTCTTGTTCCGCCATGTTTACAAAATGGAGTCCTTGAAAATGAATTATTTTAAACAAGATTTTATCACACTTACGCATAATCACAGACTTTTGATAGTTGTGACGATGTTATTTTAACATTGTACGTAACATACAATCGTTAGGTCAGGTTTTTAACATATTTATTTCTTACCAGTATCAATTCCTTATTTGATTTAGAACTCTCTTTTTAAATATTCCTGATCAAATCAAAGGCGCATCAAAATTGACAAAGAAACCATACTATAGTTTCGCACACATTCGCAAGGATTTCGTGCTTATTTCAATTTATTTTAACGTGAGGTTTTAATCATTTACCAAACAGATGTCATCCAAAATTAAAATGGCAGATCACATTAAAAAACCCAACTTGTTGCCGCACCACTCAAAGGAACTTTGACGTTTGCGTTCATTCATTCGGTCAATGAGTGAACGAATCGTTTATAGCTCATATCTTCCAACTATAGTTGTAATTGCCACTTAAAGTACTTGTGAGATCTCTTGTGGATTCAATTTAGAACCACAAATAGGCTAGTTCTATATTGGTTGCTTAAGGGTTCTTTCCACCTAAATAGAACTGAGTAATGACTGTATAATTAACTTAAGTATGTAAATAGATGTTATATACGAGCTATTTAACCTAAGTTGTGCTACTTGGGTTGGTTCAAATCCCGGCCATGGAAAGTGTTTATGTGGTGAGCATGCAGTTTGTTCCTGGGTCTTTGGTGTTTTCTGTAAATCATGTATATCGTCGTCTAGTACCCATAGTAGGTACAAGCTTTGCTTAATTTGCTATTAGGTCGATTTGTGTTAGATTGTCCCTGATATTATTTATTTATTTATTACTAGCTTCTGCCCGACACTTAATCCGCCTTAAATTCGTTTATCGCGGATAAGGGTATTTTTCCGGGATAAAAAGTAGCCTATATCCTTCTTCGGGACTCAAACTATTTCCATACCAAATTTCATCTAAATCGGTTTAGCGGTTTAAGCGTGAAGAGGTAACAGACAGACAGACTGGCAGACAGACACACTCTTGCATTTATAATAGTAGTATGGATTAAAGAAATTAAAAAAAAAGATGAAATGATGATGACCTCCAGGTCACTGAATCGAAATATTTAAAACTACAAGGCGCAACTTCGTTCGCGGAGGAGAAAAAGTCATAACCGCTCTTTTTTCTTTAGCATAGTCGGGTAAAAATTATCCCATAACCATCTGGAGATACCCCGCTACCTGTGTACCAAAATAGTTGAAATCCGTTTAGCCGATTTAGCGTGATGAAGCCACAACGACACATACAAACATTTCATTTTTACTACTTTATAATTGTATATAGATATATATTTTTTCTATATTTGTAAAATATGAAGATGTATAATTATTAAAATATTCAAATCATAAAAATATAATTTCAATTTACGAATTAGATTTAAAAAGCTCAAATATTGCCCTATGTCATTGTTTATAACAATCAAAATGTTCATCGATAGAGTAGAAACATATTTCTACTAGCCAATTATTAAGTTTAATTTTGAAGAAGCTAATTGGCATTTGTTTAATAATATTATGCAAATGTACTAGTTATTAAGCCATAGTTTGCTTAACGCGATGAACTGTACCGACGGTATCGGGCAGTTTATTCCTGGCTGTCCGTCTGTCTCTGGCATCGGGCTACTTGATGACATCGTTTGATTAACGCCGACTTGGCACACATTCCGGATTTCTGTCATTGTTTATAGATGAATTGACATGAGTAAATCATCTTTACTATACTATTATAAATTTGTAAAAATTAAATGTCTCTACATTGAAGATATTTTCAACAAAATGAGTGTAACGGACTATTTGGGGTTTCATCACGTTAAATCGGCTAAACGGATTTTAACTGTTTTTGGTACACGAGTATCCACAGATGGTAATAGGATACTTTTTACCCGACTACCCTGATGAAACAAAGACGGGTTATGACTTTCTTCCTCGTCAACGAAGTTTCGGGCACCTTCTGGTTGACGAAATTAAACTACGTACTGAAATCATCATATAATCAGTATTGGTATGAAACTTTCGAAAATGGTTTTTTAGCCTATTTTAGTGTCCCACTGCTGGCCAAAGCCCTCCCTCCCCTTTTCCAATCTTCTCTATGCTGTGCAAGGTTTCACCTAGTCCTTTACAAAAGCATCCAGATCATCCCAGCATCTTCTTCAAAAATACAAAACAGAAAAATCATAGAAATATATTAACCTAAACAAAAACATTTTCATGTAAAATGTTGCCAAAACGAGACCATATGCTAGCACTGTCAAAAAGCTGTCAGATTTTATGTCGAGCCAAGCTTCTAACTCTACACGCCCTAAATTCACAAACCTTAAGGTGCGTCCAGATTTGTATCATTTGCCCGATCAGATCTTCGTCGCGTGGCATGATCGCGTGTCACGATCACGCGTTTGGACGTTGCGCCGATCCGGTCGCTCGAAATCCATGTTGATACGCGTATCACACACTTAGATCGGACGAGCGTGGCGTGATCGCCGCGCCGACAGGAGCGTCCAAGCAGCGCGATACGCAGTCATGCCACGCCACGCAGATCGGATACGTGCAAATGATACAAGTGTGGACGCACATTTAGTGCAAATATGTGGCTTGGCTTATACGATACCTAACAGAAAAGTAATGAATCGTAATACATTTTTCACCTTACGCCCATGTGATGGTAGCGAAACAGCCAAGCAAATTATTTCTCCCACTACCCAGAGGTGTCTAGAACAGATCCTTATTATGATGTACGCGATAATGCCGCCTGTTGTTTACATGTATTTATTTCTTTTGTATGTATATAATTAGATATACGTTGTATTGTATTGTTAAGAGTCGCCCTCAAGCTCGGTTCTCCATACAAATGTAGTTACGCTCTCATTTTAAAAAGACTAGAAGCTTTGTACTTAGAATAACTTAAGGTATATGCAGGCCTGTAATTAGTTTATATAGCTTCAGATACAATAGTAAAAAAATACAGTGAATTTAAGTTTTTCATACAAAACTTGTTTTTGCCGTATTTCATTTGTTTTATAAACTGGAGCCATATAAACTAATTACAGGTCAAGATATACTTCATGTCATTGTATATGCAAAGTTTCGTTACAATCCAACACGCAGTTTTAATATGAAAACGAAACTCCGTTTGTATGGGAAGGTAAAATCGGCCAAGCTTGAGGGCGACTCTTAAGGCCGAAACACACCAGTGGCGTGCGTAGCACGTGCACGTGCGCGTGAGCGTGGCGTGCGCGTTGTATCGTATGAAATGTCATAGTAGATGGCACACCGCTTGCGTGGCGTGCACGTGCGCAGCGGTGTGTCATCTCTTATGGGTATTCGTACTTTACAACGCGCACGTCACGCGCACGTCTACGTGCACGCCACGCACACGCATCCGGTGTGGCTTGGCCTTTAATAGACACAGGTCTTTAAGTAGATACTTGCGATTTAAATGTTATCAGTTTATTTATTGCTTTCATAGGTACATTTCAAGATGTTATACATTCACATTTACCGCTATGAAACCCTGTACTTATGGCACTGCACCATTATCGAACTTACAGCTAGATGAATTTAATTATATGAACTTACTTACTAATTTAAAATATTTCAAATTAATTATTTACAAACTTTACTTACGAGTAGGTACCTACACTATTGAAGCTACACAAGCTTTTATCCAGAATTCTAGCGTATTGTGTTTATGTCTATTAAGAATTCTAACCACGTATCAACTTTTTTACCGTCAGTATTTATTTTATAGGTACCTACGTTCGGCGTAATATTTTCTTTTTTTTCTTACTAAAGGATTCATGCTAGATCTATTCGACCTAGTTAATAACACATTGAGGTTACATAGGTGATACTCAGGTTACAAATGTCATTTTTTAAATAACATACCTAGGGAAATGTCCCAGAACGCCATCAAAAAATTTTGTACCAACGCAAATCCTACTTTAAATAAAAAAAATACAAGTAACAATCAAAAGAGGTAATTCGTAACCGTCTTGCCTTAAATATATAAAGTTGCCCTTTGTGTGATAAACGTGTTTGCATGCAGTGGCATCATGGTTTTAGTTAGGTTCACTTTAAAACAATGGTTTTGTTCGTAGGATGCCCAGTATATCTTAATAATAATATAACCTACTGAGACGAAAAAGCCTGAACCAAATTTGAATAACAAAATTACAAATTGGACCCTCGAAAAGGTGCCTTTGACTGAATATTTTTATTGAATAAAATGCGGCTATGTTAACAATCCAAGTTTACGGTTTGTATCTCTATTTTGTCATTCAAATATTTATAACTAGAAGACGCCCGCAACTTCGTTCGCGGAGGAGAAAAAGCCATAACTCCTCTTTTTTCAACCAAGTCGGGTAAAAAGTATTCTATAACCATCTGGAGATACCCAGCTAACCCGTGTACCAAATATAGTTGAAATCCGTTACGCTGATTTTGCGTGATGAAGCCACAACGACACATACAAACAGGCAAAAAATCCATATTTTTGTTTTCTATTCAGCCGTTACTATATTTTTTTTGAAAATATCTTCAATTTACAGACATTTTATTTTTACAACTATAATAGTATAGATAAGTCTTTTTACTGTTGACACGTGTAAAGTGGAAAATATTTTGTAACCCCAAACACAAAAGAACTGGTGTTATGGGTTTGAAGGTATTGCCTGTCTGTCTTTGACATCATAAACTCTTGTTCATAAATGCAAAGATAATTTTCGATTCTAATTTAATGAAGATCGGATAATGTAATGTAATTATACTATATTGTATATGATTTTCAATGTTTAAACTCTAAACTAGCCACAATTGAGCTCTTCACTACCTAAGTACAAACATAGAATCCAAAAACTTAAAACTATTATATATTTATTCATACGCGTCTAGCTGTAGTAATTTACGTAATAATTACAAAGGTGTTTTGTCTATATTCATTAGCTTTACTCAATTGCTCAAAGATTAAATCCGAGCCGATTGTTTTGATAAATAACTGGGTAAATTACCTTTTGACCCAAACAAATCTGTCCACAACTTTTAAGTTTCGTTTTAAAATAACGCCTTTAAATAATGATTTTTCTATTATTAAATAAATGGTGTAAGTTAAAGCGTTGAACTTAACAAACAGGAAAATATCATATTAGAAGCTCGATTTCTTGGTAAATCCCGAGGAATTTTTGGAAACGCCGGAGACGTCAAAAGTGTGGTTCTAAAAGTTGATTCAACCATGTATCATTCTCACTCTCGCAAGTATATCAGACAGTGATGGCTTAGCTCCTTCTCTAATCAAACAGGCCCCGAATAAGTTTGCATTCAAAAAGTCCGTGAGCAACTTCTTAGCTGGCAGAACCGAAGACTCTTAGTTTATCTGCTTAATACGTTTCATCGCTATATATAATATATTTATTTATTTTCTAAAGAATTGTATATGTATTATATATATTGATGTTATTCATGTATTTAAAGTATATCAATATCTGTTTTTGTAATTACACAAGCCTCAGCACCGCCCACAATTTTTCTGCTTTACCCTAAGGTTGACTGGTAGAGAATGCCTTATGGCATTAATTTCGCCTTTTGTACAATAAGTTTTCTTTTGTGCAATAAAGATTTAAAAAATAAATAAATAAAATAGCTGCTTCGTCTTTTATCGATCACGCGACTAATGCGACCATAATAGGTCCGCCATAGCAGTGTCACTCAAGTGTGCTTCGCGGAATCCTAGCTGTATGAGCTCTGCGTTGCTATAGGTTATAAATGCTATATCTTATAACGAAATAAATTAGGAAGAGGTTGTCTGCCTTGTCTAGATTTTTCTGAATATTATTGTTTAACTGCCAAGGAAAGGTACCCAACTGTCGGCTCCAATTTGATTTATTTTTATATTATGTAAGAGTGTAGCGTAAAATAACGGACCTGTATTTTTTTAGCTGCCCATACTCAACCTATTCGGAGAAATTGAGAAAGTTTCATACATGTTACTATTTTTTGTTACGAAACTATATGTAGTTGTGCCCGGTCGGTCTTTACAAGGAGCGCTCCGATCCCGGTCAATCGGTCAAAGGAACTAGTTCGCTCTTTTAGTTCCTTTAGTTCAGGAGCAAATTTAAAGATCTGTGAACGAGTATCCATTTCAATCTATGAACGACGCGAAACTAAATGATTCTTATGAACGCTTTAATTTTAAAGGATTTCAATAAAGTATATTTACGCATCATTCTCAATACAAATAATTTTCTTTCATGTATGTATTTTATGTTTATGATCCAATTATCCTGTATAAATATGTGGTCTCACCCGCACTTGCGCAGGACACGCTTTGAAAGAGCATTTGTCTCGTTCACAACGATCGTAGTATAGAAATTTAAAACAATTCAGTAGTTCTTTACACTCTTTCGTTCCGTTTCGCTCATCCGTTAACCGACATCTGATACTGAACTAAAGGACCGAAGACCGAGTAAGATCGTTTGTCAGGAATTAGTTCCTTTCGGTCCGTGACGGGATTTCATTCCTTTTAGTTCTTAGTTCCTGACCGACTCAAGCCTATGTAGTACTAACTTGTATGAAACTTTGAAGGGTATTTTTTTTGTAAAATATAAGTTTGTGCTGAAATAACAAACCAGCGGACCATTATTATTTTATGTTCTCTAACAAATAATCGCCAATAATTAACTAGAAATTTGCTATAACGAAACTCTCTACAAAAGTTAGACGGTTTGGTCACTTTTTAGTACTTTGGAGGATTTCTCCGAATAGGCTGAGTTTGGGCAGCTAATAAAAAAATACATGCCCGTTATTTTACACTACTCTCTAACATATATAAAAATGAAACAAATCGGAACCGGACGGTTGGGTACCGTTCCTTGTGAGTTTACACTGTTTATTTTAGCATTAGAAACAAGGTAAGTGATCTTGACGTGTCTTATTATTAAAATGCTCTTTTAAAAAATAAGTCACACCAAATATGTAATAATTAAATAGCAAGGATGGTCATTTATTAATTCCGTTAAATCTTACGCTTTCCAAAAAAACCCGCACTGTAGGGATAAGTTCGTCTTTATTATTATCTACATTGTACTTTTACCATTGTGCACAATTCAGTGTTTATAGTTTATATTATACGCAAACATATAAACAATATTTGTTTTCCATATCTCTATTTAATTTTGCTCCGGTCAAATGACAATGGGTACCGACCTATTGTCTCTGCCCACCCTGCTTTGATAAATGGTAGCATAAATTTGTATGCAAGGTATTCCCATTCAAGCAAAGTATTTAAGGCATTATGCAATTAATTTATAGGAATTTCAAATTGAAAATGTGTAATTTAGTAGCCTATTAGAGACGCCCGTGTTTTACACAGATTTTATTACATTAACATAAAATATAGGGATAGATTCATACATAAAAATAGGGTGTCACAGACAGACGGACACGATGAGTGATCGTATAAGGGTTTCGATATTGCATCAGGTGAACGGAACCCTAAGCATTAAAAATGTTTTACAAAATTAAATATTGCCTCATTCTTATTTCAGACAAATTTGCATCAAAGTTAACATACAATTTTCTATTTTTTTCAGTTTATCAGTTATCACAAAGTAATACTTATACCTAAATATTTTATCGAAGATCTTCGTTATGTTCATCTATTTTATAAATTCTACTCGAAGGCGTCCGCAACTTCCTTTGCAAAGGAGAAAAAGTCATAACCCCTCTTTTTTCTTCTAGCGTAGTCGGGTAAAAAGTATCCTATAACCATCTGGAGATACCCAGCTACCCGTGTTCCAAAAATTGTTGAAATCCGTTTAGCCGATTTGGCGTGATGAAGCCACAACGACACATACAATCATATAAAAAATAAATATTTTCGTTTTAGTGACCTCCAAATAGTCCGTAACAATCATTTTTTTGAAAATATCTTCAATGTACAGACATTTCATTTTTACAACTTTATAATAGTATAGATACACGATTACGTGATTTTATGTTTAAGTGCAAGTGACAATACGTTTGTGATCAAAATTTCATTTCGGCCGGCATAACGTAAGCACCGGTGCGCCCATTTCAGAACCTCTAAAATGGTCCCTCAGACCAAAATCCATAAAAGGAAACGAAAACAAAATAGCCTAAGGGCTTAATCAATCGTTGCCGTTAAGATGGATAACAGTTCGTTAAATTTCGATTACCTACATGTTTATGTAATCAATATGAAATTTATTGCACAAAAACAATGAAACAAATATATTACAGTTTTACAAAAAAACTAAATATTTTCTTCTGTATCCGCGATTATTACTCATTTAAATAAAACAATTTAACGGATTATATCGCGTATATTATCTAAAAAAAAAATTGATCTCCCGACGTTTCGGCTTTTCAGTTTTCCATGATGTCAACCCGTGACCATGGAAAGCTGACAAGCTTCCGAAACGTCGGGAACTCAAATTAGATAATATACGCGATATAGTCCGTTAAATTGTTTTATTTAAATGAGTAAAACTAAACCTAAAAATTTTATAAACCAAAACAAAATTAAACTAACTAAATCTAAACTAAATCTAAAAATAGCCGCTGCGGAATTGTACCGAAGACGCTGGCAGCGTTTCCTTGCTAAATCGCGAAACTGATTCTTTGAGCGAGGAAACCGCCAACTCGCCGGTCACCAGTGACGTCTGTAAGCCTCTTCGAAATGTCTTTGAAGAGACTTAATGCTCGATGTTGGGTGGATGTGATGGAGCCAGAGTGTCTACACAGGCTGCATCCCACACCGGCACCAATATAATTGAGTTCTTGATGCGTAGCTATTTCCGTACATACATACTATTTGATCAAGAAAAATTGTTACCAATAAAAACTGCGTAGTTTTTACAAGGGAATATGCATGCATTTTTATTTTTGCTTTATTTATATTAGCTCATTCATGCGACAAACGGTAGACAAAAATATTTTTTCGAACAACTATAAAAATTACCAAGATATAAGCCATCAAATATTTCATTTTATCGTTTTCTAGCAAAACAGTATTTAATATGGAGTTTATATGGCCGGCAGGGACTATGACGTAACAGTACAAGTCGGACCTCTCTGTCAAATCGCTGTCTAATTAGTAGTTTAAAATGCCTATATCATACGTATTTCTTGGCCGATTTTAATTTTAATTCCACTTTTTATGGTGTTTTGATATTTTGTTAAGAAAAACGATAAAAAAATCATGCATATACCGTAATGGAACTTACTCAGACCATGAAAAAAACATAGACATGAAGTTACGATCAATCTAGTGAAGCCGTTTTTCTTGGCATGGTTTTGACAAATCAGACAACTTCACACACATGGTTTGTTTGTATTTCTAACGCGTGAAGTTGGCTTTGGCATGGTTTTTTGTGGCCTCACTAGATTGTTCGTAATGTCATGTCTATCTTTTTTCCTTAGTCTGAGGGAGCTTAGGACTAAATTGTTCTTAATCACGGGACATTTTAATTGATTTAAAATGTGTGTTTGATATAATGGAGGATTATAATGTCTGCTGGTGGTTTGTTGTATTGCATGCATATATTTTGGAGAAAACTGTATGAAAATATGCGCATGTGAGCACAATTTATTGTCACATCTAACCAAGACACAATTTCGCGGAAAGGCAAAGGGATTATAATCCATCAATTTAGTATAATGATTTTTTGTATTGGAATAAAATACTTAGATAATTTCTTATTAAATTTAGGTATATCAATTTTAACAATACCATTTGACACTTATGTCACCGATCGTCAAATGCATACCGGAGCATACAAAGAATATGTAAAAAAAATAGTTCATAGAAAAACGATCTTTCAACGCTACTAGACAGAAAAAACATAACTTTCACTTTTGTTGGACAGTTAACCAGTCCCATCTGGTAATTAAGCTTTTGCAAAATGAAGACAATGCGTCATTTATTACGCCTTTACCGCGCAAGGGCAGAACATAATGCTTTACTGCCCTCGTGAGTTATGGACTGCCTTTGTTTGGGGCTCGATTTTGACTTATTAGGAAGCTGTAGAGATAAATTAACCGTTTTGGTGTTCGTTTTCCTATCTGTATTACTAAAATTGGGCCTTTGACGGTTGCGTACGAGATAAATCTATAACTATAAACAGTAACGTAACTATTGACAGCCAACCATTACATTATTATAGCTGGATACACAGACCTGAACAAAACTTTCAGAAGAATAAAGATGTTGAGTCGGGTTAGGCCAAGTTCTAAAAGCATCCTGAGTGCCTTAGCGGCAAGGTTTGACTGCCCAATATTAATGTTTTGGGTAAGGAAGATCAAGTATTGTATATATATATTTTAAATACTTATCTACACCTAGTTGTAAATTACTAACCTAGATTTTAAGCTACTTTGTTACTAATCATCTATGGATACTTATCCGAAATAAAGAATTATTTTTAATATTAAAACTGCCATTAAACATAGTCCTATTTGTTCCGCCAGCCGTAATCAAATAGATTGTATATATATATTTTAAATACTTATGTACACCTAGGTATTAATTACTAACCTAGATTTTAAGCTACTTTGTTACTAATCATCTATGGATACTTATCCGAAATAAAGAATTATTTTTAATATTAAAACTGCCATTAAACATAGTCCTATTTGTTCCACCAGCCGTAATCAAATAGATTGTATATATATATTTTAAATACTTATGTACACCTAGGTATTAATTACTAACCTAGATTTTAAGCTACTTAGTTACTAATCATCTATGGATACTTATCCGAAATAAAGAATTATTTTTAATATTAAAACTGCCATTAAACATAGTCCTATTTGTTCCACCAGCCGTAATCAAATAGATTGTATATATATATTTTAAATACTTATGTACACCTAGGTATTAATTACTAACCTAGATTTTAAGCTATTTTGTTACTAATCATCTATGGATACTTATCCGAAATAAAGAATTATTTTTAATATTCAAACTGCCAATAAACATAGTCCTATTTGTTCCACCAGCCGTAATCAAATAGATGCTAATAACGCGTATTGTTCATCGATATCAACGTAATTAGTTCATACTAGAAATAACTTATATTCGTAAGCCTTTAGTGTCAAATTGGTATAAGCAACAAAATTGTTGCCTATGTGCTATTTAGCGTAATGTAACTTACTTATGTCTTACGTCAAACGGGAATATTGAGTGCCATGATTAAGAACGTGTTTCTTAATTCAGCAGCATTTTTTTTGTTTCTTATACCTCATAACCCCGTCATTTATATACCGATTACGAAAATTCTATTTTTGTATAAAAGGAAATGCAATCAGGTTGGTCCAACATAATTTTAGTGCAGATTCGATGATGGGACACAACTTTTTTCTACTAATCTATGTAGACTAAACTAAAAAGAAAATCATACGAGGGAACTGTACACATGTCGTCCGGTGTTTAAAAAATGATATCAAAAGAGCAATTCGTAATCGTGGATAACAATTAAGTTTAATTGGAAAAAAATGCACATCTCTGGAGAAATTTATTGTTCCCAAGTGGGTTCGCTTTTAAATTTATTACATTAATGTACGGCAATGAAACCTGAGGGGTTATTGCCTAACGAAATTTTGACACTTGGTACGCTCGAAATCAGAATCAAGTGTCATGATCTTGTATGGGCAGTTGATTCGGATACCAATTGTCAAAATTCCGTTAGGCAATAACAGTGTGGGTATTAACATAAGGGCATGTCCATGCCATCCATGTTGCAGGGCTGAAGATGCTAGCTAGGGTGGATGTGCGGCGTTACTTGGCTTTTTTTGAGAATTGACTTATGGCTGAAGGGCGGCTGTTTTAGCAATCGGGTGAGCGGGGACAGGGTTATCAGAAATGAAACTACCTCCTATCTTGCATTGAAAAGATGAAATTCTGTGGCGTTGGTACGCCCGTGACCAGCTTTATTATGTGTGTGTGGTGTGTATGGTGTGTAAAGAGGAATCTGCAGGGTTGAAGGACTTTTTAAGACTGAAAGAGATTCTGAAGGTTATGGAGTGGTTGGGAGAGTCGTTTGTCCTAATGTATCGTTTGTCCTAACGCATTTTTTTATGAAACTGTAAACTTTTCAGGATTGTTCCAAAACAAACCTAACCTAACCTATTCCATATGATGATATTTAAAAAAGACTGAAGAATTTACGGTTTCTGAAAAAAAGGAGACCATGGGAGAGGCCAACTATTATGCGGTCGCGCTCAGGGAAGGCGTCCCTATCTTGATATCTGGACTCGTATTTAGTCCTCCTCGCGAAATAGCCGTCAAGTGGACAGCCCCTTCTGCGCCTATGTTTCTTGGCTTAAGCTTTTTTTGATTGATGACAGCACGAGGTTCCATTAAAGATCCGCAATAAATACGTGCGAGGTAGCCTGGGAGTCCGTGACATCGCTGATAAGCTGCAGGAAAGCAGGATGAGGTGGTATGGACATGTTAAGAGGAGGCCACTCGATTACATCGGCAATTGTGCTCGAATTGTTTGTCTTCAGAAAAAGACCTAGAGAAAGACGTAACGGTAGGGCCACGATTTCGAGCGGCAGCGGCGGTTTTTCTGATTCATTGCGTATGATTCCAACTAACCACAGTGCGTTGCGCGTCTCGAACGCGCAATGAAAGATAAAACGCTTCCCGCGCCGCAATTCGTGCAATGTCGTGGCCAGATCGTTAGACCGCCTGGACAGTGTTGCTGACAGATATGAGATAATGCAATGTTTCCGAAGACAACGTCAGGGATAGGGCGGAGGGTGGAGGAGGAAGATAAAGATGGCTAACCTGTAGGATACATAGTCGGGAAAAGAGAGAGAGATTACATTGAATTCGGACGAGTGTAGGGCAAAATACTATCCTTTACATTTGCACATAACTTCAAAACCCCAATTCCTACATCGCGCCTAAATATAGTACAAGATTAAAATCCAGCGCGTATCATCCATCTTCCATACAAAGACTTGCCCCGATTGTGTGGAACCCAATGATCAGACACAATTGCTCGTAAGAAACGACGTAAGATCCATGGCTGTTACGGTACGATATGCCGTTTTGGGCATAATGCCCTAGTTTTCTATTATGGTAATACATTTGGGGGGTAAATGGAGGAATTTGTGAAGGCATTTTACTGCTGTGATTAGTAGCAGCGTAAATGTGCCAGCGCGAGGCACTGTACCAACAGTTGGCCGTCTCTGAACCAAAGCTTGGTTAAAAAGTACTTAGCCGTTACCAAGTAATGTCGCTGCAAAAACACAAACATCTATAGGTACTATTATAAAGTGAACACAATCAGTAAAATACAATACAAATAATCTTGATTGCACATCTTAGATACACAGAAATACTGAACATGACATTGACATTCGAATAAGGAGAAGTAAACGACAGGCGGTCTTATCGCTAAATAGCGATCTCCTCCAGACAACCTTTGGGTAGCGGAGTGCTTAAAAGACAACAATTTTACTTGAGTAAGTGGCGAGTAACAGCTGTTAAGCAAAATAAATCGCATACACAAATAAGATTGCGTAGATAAACATACATAGATACTAATCTTTACTATTATAGTTGCAAAAGTGAAATGTCTGTAAGTACATTAAAGATATTTTCAAAAATAAGGGAAACGGACTATTTGAACGGCCCTAAATCTAAAACCTTTTTTTCTGGATGTTTTCTATGTTTGTATGTCGTTGCGGCTTTATCACGCCAAAACGGCTAAAAGGATTTCAAATATATTTGGTACACGGGTAGCTGGGTATCCACAGACGGTTATAGGATACTTTTTACACTACTATACTGAATAAAAAAGAGGGTTATGATTATTTCTCCTCCGCCGACGAAGTCGCAGACACCTTCTATGTAGTTACATGTATACGTATATTTTTATAATATATATACACGTTTATATATGTACGTTTATTTGTTTACCGGGACACGGTTCTTATAAGGTGCATATCAAACGTATGTAAGTTGTTTTAAATAAAAAATCATTATTTTGCTTTTTTATATTCTATATTTTATTTCCTTTTATAAGTTTTGATATGTTTTCTTAAAGAACTACGCCTGGAGTTTATACTCAAAACATATATTTAGGTTAGGCTAAGTACAAATATTGTAATAGATATAAGAGTTATTTCGAAAAAATGACTGACTGTTGAGTTTGTTTCGGCTTTCCTCTCCTCAGTGGTCTCCTCTTGGAAAACGCTGTAGAGTCAGAGTTGTAAAAGTGCCCTTGTGGCCTTCTTACAGAATAAAGATCATTATTTTATTATTAACAAAATTAAATGAAAATCGATTCGAAAACCTTCAAGAAGCGTAGTATTTATTATTACATGAGGTTTTGAGTAAAATATCTTCAATGCACAGACATTTGGTTTTACAACTTTGTTATAGTAAAACTTCGTTCTCAGAGGAGAAAAAATCATAACCCCTCTTTTTTCTTCAGCGTAAGTAGGCGGGTTAAAATTATTCTACAATATACTTGCGTATAATACTTGCTAGAGAAGGAATGGGACAAAGAGTTAATGTGCTAAGAATTTAAAAATAGACAAGATACAGAGGGAGCTACTGTGTTGCTGACTAGATTGTGTTCGAAAATTTCAGGCCACATACATAAAGCTGCGATAGCTCAGTTGGTCAGAGCATGTCTTAGTTCATGAAAAGGTCGCGGGTTCAAATCCTGCTTGCAATTTAGTGTGTCGCATTGTTTTTTTCTTTTTACTATTGAACTCAGTGTTAGAACATTTTTTTATTCTATAACCATCTAGAGATACTCAGCTACCCGTGTACCAAACATAGTTGAAATCCGTTTAGCCGATTTGGCGCGATGAAGCCGCCACGACACATACAAACATGCAGCTTCCAGTCCAGCTATTTTCGACGTCCCGCTGTCACCACGCGTGTCAAATTCATTGACGTTTTTTAATGATCGGTAATTAGTTAAAAAGCCACCGTAATCCATTAATAACTCGCAGATGGCGCGTGTCCGAGTGATGAATGATGATCGGCTAATAATTTGATCACTTTGATCAATTGCCGTTGACATTCTGTGCCGTACTGTACTGGCTGTAGGTGGCACTGTGTGCCTACCATGAGCTGAGTTTACGATCGGCGCCAGCGAGTATCTCGTTTTGAAAGTCAGTGCACCTCTTTCGCACGCGCTAATAGTGTGAAAGAGATAGACCGTCATCGCGCGCTCGATACTCGCTCGTGCCGAACTCATGGTAGGCGCACTGGTTCCACCGCCGACGATGAGCGAGAAGCGATTAAAGCTAGACACGAGAAACGAGTTGGCGAGCAGCGAGAAGCGAGTGTAGCTCCAATAGTTTTGTCGCTCGGCTATAAGCGAGGGTTCGAGTGCGATGGGCTGTTACTAGCACCAGTCGTTTTTTTTGGATTCCTGACATTTGACAGAAGCCTTGCGGCTGTCTCAGCGCTCGGACTGGCATGAATGGGGTTACTCATAGTCAGAACCGCCGGTTCCTCCTCGAGAAAAAGGTTTCGTGCTGTGACGCTATGCGCCCATGATCAGAGGGCCTACCATGAGTTCAGAACGAGCGAGTATCGAGCGCTCGATGACGTTCTATCTCTTTCACACTATTAGCGCGTGCGAGAGAGGTGCACTGACTCTCGATACGAGATACTCCCTAGCGCCGATCGTAGACTCGGTTCATGGTAGGCACACAGATGTTTTATTGATATAAAATAGGTATGAATGTGTGTGTTGGTGACAGTGTGTATTGAAAGAGATAGGTTGAGTAGGAATGGAGGAATGGGGGGGAGGGGTCTAGATTGGCTGGGATAACCCAGCCAGCCGACGGTCACGCTCAGCGAGGGTGGTTTTTGGGCGTAAACTCGGTAACGCTGTAAAATCACCGCCGATTGATCTCGCAGCGTGAGTTCTAACTACCAAGCGAGCATCGCTGAGTTAGTTTTATCATATCGCTCTTATCGCTGCGACAAACTATTAGAGAGAGAGAGTTTTCGGCGGCAGTGTGAACAGCCAGCGATGAACTATTAATATATATGTGTCTCTTCTACTAACACAAGATCTATTGTCTTTTGGTCGTTTCTTGGGGGAGAAAATCGCCGATAGCTAATCACTTGATGCGACCAGTGCCTATTGGAAGATAAAGTCTTCGATACGTAGGATTGCTATCCTGCTATTGCAATGGTTTTCGCCGTTATCGGTCCGTCCGATTTTAGGGTCCATACCTACCTCGAAAGGAAAAAACTGGCAAGTCGGACCATGCTCAGTGAAAGGCTTTGTAGCCGTTACTACAAATAAGTGCACTATGACTGGCATGAAAAAAGACGATGTGACAAAGTGCCCCCTAAAATAGGGTAATTTCGTGGCACTTACGTCCTTTTGCTGAGAAGCGCAGTTTTTCCGATCATGTTGAAAATATTTTTGTTGAAAGTATTTACAAGGTTCTATCTTTGTATTTGTTTTCATATTTTTGGATATACGGTTTAGAAGATAGACTGGGCGACACAATTTATGAACTTTCCGATCGATTACTTCGGAAAATATTCACTAAATCTATTTTGCTTAGAAGAACCTCAAATTGTTCTTAGAAGAACCGTTGAAATATGTGCAACTCGTTGATTTTTGCTGTATTTTTTTTCAGTGTTTTGTGTTATTTAACTACTAACCTTAAGTAGCGGCTTATGCAATACACCTATACTACAAATTTCATCAATGTACATTTAGTGGTTTAAGGGTTCCGTTTTTACTTTTAAGGGATCCCTTATTACACTTTGTTGCCCACCTGTCTGTCCATCCGTCTGTCTGTCAAGACCCTTTTTCTCCGGAACATATCGAGATATAGAATTAAGGAAATTAATGTCGATAACGAAGATCTGTGGCCCCTTAAAGCTGTACACAAATCACTCATGAATATATACTGTCTTAGAATATGTTATAAAATTGGAGTAAAAATAGGCTAATATGAATTAATCATAAATAAATAAATATTACAATACAATTTTACACAAACCGAACTAGTCCCATGGTAAGCTCAATAAGGCTTGTGTTATGGGTACTAGAAGACGATATATTTACTTATATACATAGAAAACATCCAAAACTCAGATCACAAATATTTGACCTTACCGGGATTTGAATCCAGGACCTTCAGCTTCGCAGGCAACTCCCGCTGAGCCAAACCGGTCGTCAAAAATTAATGTTTTGCGAAACCGTAAAATAACTGGAGTATTTGCCTTTCATAAGTTTACACTCTGTATTTCCTAAACTCTATCGTATATCGTATTGTACTTCCGTAGAAACTCCATACACTAAACCGTCCGAAATGCCCCCAGTATTTATTATTTACGAGCGAGCAACGCCTGGCGGCGCGCCAAGCGCTTATTTACGGTCCCAGGTTCGAAGCCTGAACTTAATTTAAGTTATAATTTTAAGGAATTTACAGCTCCGCCCTACCCGCGGGATTCTTTGCATATGTTTAATTTTATGAATTACGCTGTGAGATTATTAAGTTTATGGCAAATGTTTTCTTTTCATGTTAAGTCCAGTAATTTCAAGTGGGATAGTTAAAAATATATCTATATTACTATTTATAACTAGGAGGCACCCGCAGCTTCGTTCGCGGAGTAGAAAAAGTTAACCCCTCTTTTTTTCTTTAGCATAGTCGGGTAAAAAGTATCCTATAACCATCTGGAGATACCCAGCTACCCGTGTACCAAAATTAGTTGAAATCTGTTCAGCCAATTTAGCATGATGAAGCCACAACGACACATACAAACATTTAATTTTTACAACTTAATAGTAACGAAGAAGTAAAAATAAAATGGCTGTTCATTTAAGGCATAAAAAAATAGTAAAACGGAGTATCAGTCGATCACTGAATCTTTTTTTTGGAGTTTTGTATGTTTATATGTGTCGTTGTGACTTCATCACGCTAACAGATTTGAACTAGTTTTAGGTGCACGAGCAAATACACAAATTGTTATAGAATACTTTTTATCAGAGTACGCTGAAGTTGGATTAATGTACGACATAACATGAGTCATAAAACAAGGAAACAGATTTATGCTTAAGAAAATACAACACCTACAATACGATACTTAATTAAATAAAGATTATTAGATTTTTTTATTTTTATTAGTGTCCACCTCTTTGAATTCCTTGGTCGTATTATTATTTTAAAAAACAAGACTGACTAACAAACATTCTTTCACATTTATATTAGACTAAGGCTTCGTGGGTTTACAAACATATACCAGGTGAAATTAAAGAGGAGAACAAATTATTTTTTCTTCGTGTCCTCACGATCGCTATGAACTAACTATTAATATTAGTCAATATCGACATTGGCCTCATGTTACGAGTAATAAATTATGGTTATTGTGAGTTAAACTCAGAAAGTTACATTATTTATCGTGTCTTAGATTACACCCTGTATGGGCCTGAAGTATTTAGCTATGTACACTACGGCGACAGATTAATATGACAACATTCTGAAGCCAACAGCAGCCAGCTGTGTCTGATAAATGACCGCCCCAAAGTCGTGAGCGTAATGCGTTCGTACTCCAACATACGCATAATACGCAGCTATGTATGTGTGAGATACGCATAGGTACATTGATGCATGAATTTTTAGACATCATTACAATTATGGTTTAAAGGCACGATGATGAAAATCATAATTCTAATTTACCTTTCAGTTAGATAATAAAACAATATTGGACGCGTATTTTTTGCTTTTTCTAAATAATAAACAAAAATACTCAGATAAATCGCATTAAAGTTTAGGAGTGGGGGCTCGTGACGTCACTCCTAAGTACAATTTATACCAAGGAGTGACGTCACGCAATATTTTGACTCAATGTTAGCCTTTTTTTTTTGATTACGTAAAAAAGGAAAAATACATCTCCAAAATTTGTTATTTATCTACATGATGGACTAATTATTAAAATTTAGTGACCATCCCTATTATGACGACCGGTTTAGCTCAGCGGGAGTAACGTTGCATGCGAAGCTGAAGGTCCTGGGTTCAAATCCCGGTAGGGGCAAATATGTGTGATGAGCATAAATATTTGTTCCTGTGTCATGGATGTTTTCTATGTATATAAGTAGATTTATCTATTCAATATATCGTCGTCTAGTACTCATAACACAAGTCTTATTGAGCTTGCCATGACTACCCAAGCAGCACATTAGTGAATTTTGCAACTTATCTTATAGTTTTATGTTCTAAATGAGTGGTATAACAGTGTTTGATAAAACATATAGCTTTAAACACAACTCAAAATTGTATATGAGTTCATCCTGTCACTTCTAGTTGCTTAGGAACGTTTTTTGCTTCTACTTTATTACTTATGGTTGGGTAAAGTCGATTTTGCTACTTAAAGTTGCATGCAGGATTTAATTGTCACTGAAGAAGAAGCAATAGTGCTATATAAGGCCCTAAAGCCACTTATAAGCAACTTTTACAAATAAGTGGAACATACCCTTATTTGGAACTTTTAATTCCAAATGACTAGTATAATGGAGCAGTATATCACCAATAGTGGCTTAAGAGATAATTTTACGGTGCTTTTCGAACCTAAAAATATTGCAACTTTTAAGGCCTAGAAGTATCTTATTGCCACTCCAACGCATAATTAAGTCTCAATAGGAGGTTCTTGAAACCAAAATCAGTTATTTTCACTTATTTCAAACCACTAACAACTAAGTTCGATTTGTGTAAAAAATTACCATGACCATAGGATTAGTTCGGTCTGTGTAAAAATTGACCCGTTATATTTATTAATATTTATTTATTATATTACATATTATAATTAGAGTTAATTCGGTGTACCTTATAAAAAGCCTCGATAAATCTTAAGAAATGCTCATAACTAATTTTTTTACGGCTGATTATTTTTTAACCCTCAGAGCTATAACAACATCTATCCATATCCATACTAATATTATAAATGCGAAAGTGTGTCTGTCTGTCTGACTGTCCTGGCCTGTCTGACCTCTTCACGCTTAAACCGCTGAACCGATTTGGATGAAATTTGGTATGGAGATAGTTTGAGTCCCGGGGAAGGACATAGGCTACTTTTCATCCCGGAAAAGTAAGTACCCTTAACCGCGATAAACGAATTTAAGGCGGCCGAAGTCAAAGAAAGTTGTAAAAATGAAATGTTTGTATGTGTCGTTGTGGCTTCATCATGCTAAATCGGCTAAACGGATAACTGTTTTTGGTACACGGGTAGCTTAGCTGGGTATCCAACGAAAGTTATAGGATACTTTTTAAACGACTACGTTAAAGAAAAAAGGCGGGTTAATGACTTTTTCTACTCCGCGAACATAGTTGCACCTTCTAGACTCATATAAATCCTCCCAATCGATGGAGTTCTCTGGGGGAGGCCTATGTCCAGCAACAGACTTAGTTTGGCTGATGATGATTATAGATAAATAATTTGGATATAGACATCATAGAATCCCGAAGTTGCGTGATTTACTTTATTTATTTATTTTAATTCTACACACTAACACCTATACTTTTATAAAGTTGTGAAAATGAAATGTCTGTAAACATTAAAGATATAAAAAAAAGATTTAAACGGACTTTTTGGAAGTCACAAAATCAAAACATATTTTTTTTTTCTGTTTGTATGTGTCGTGGCTTCGTCACGCCAAAGCGGCTAAACGGAATTCAACTATTTTTGGTACACGGGTAGCTGAGTATCTCCACATGGTTATAATAAGAGTGTATACCTCCGAATAACTAATTGCATCTTTATGACGAAATACGAGGACGCAATATTTTAGCGTTTCCAAGAAAATCTAAATGTTCTAGACTATTTCGGATGTGACATTTTACATTTGGTTTAAACTAAATGTTACTGACTTATGAAGTATGACGACGTACCGTATTACTAGTTAAGTAATCAATAAATAAATAAATATTACGGGACAATTTTACACAAATCGAACTAGTCCCATGGTAAGCTCAATAAGGCTTGTTTTATGGGTACTAGACGACGATATATTTAATAGATATATTTTCATAGAGAATACAAAACATCCAGGACTCAGGAACAAATATTTATGCTCATCACACAAATATTTGCCCTTACCGGGATGTGAACCCAGGACCTTCAGCTTCGCAGGCAACGTTAGTAAACATTAGGTGCCCGTAGCTTCGTTTGCGGAAGTTAAAAATCATAACCCTTCTTTTTTCTTCAGCGTAGTCGGGTAAAAAGTATCCTATAACCATATGTGGATACCCAGCTACACGTGAACCTAAAATAATTCAAATCTCTTTAGCCGCTTTGGCGTGATGAAGCCTCAACGACACATACAAACATAAAAAAATACCAAAAATTTTTTTTTGGTTTTAGTGACCTAATATAGTCCGTTACAATATATATTTTTTTATATTTTTAATGTAGAGACATTTTATTTTTACAACTTTATAATAGGTAGTATAGATGACTGGCTTACTGACGTTTAGATTTGGTTAGGTACATAACCCAAAAACACAGAAACGCATCGAATTTATTTCCATGAAACTTAAAAAACAGATCAATCAGCGGGCCTATGATGATCACAATTTCCATACAAGTATGTGAGTGAGTGTGAGAGTGATGCATGCCTTATTTTATTATCGCGTAACATACGCCACAATTATAGGCCCACAAGTTATAGATTGATTGATATACAGGGTGATCAATACAAATGGGTCGGTATGGAGAAGTCAGAAACTATGAGAGATAGCGAAATCTGTTCTTAGGAACCATGGCGTCGATTTCAGATTTAATAATAATGGCATTATTTTTTTTAACTCATACATAACCGATAATCGAACCTGGTAAAAATCTTTGTAAACAATGTTATAAATTCTGCAAGTTTTTTCGTTGTTATTGTTGTATAAGTCACAAGGAACACAATTTAAATGGAATTTACACAATTGAAAAAAAAAACGAAATAAGATAATTATTATATTTAAGCAAATGTTAAAAATGTAGCCATTTTCCTGGATGCAAAGATTAATTCACTCTAGAGTAAAAAATAATAATGCCATGATTATTAAATTTAAAATCGACGCCATGGTTCCTAAGAACGGATTTCGCTATCTCTCATAGATTTTGAGTTCTCCCTGCCGACCCATTTGGATTTATCACCCTGTATAGGGTACTTAATTCTTAACAGCAGGCGAAGCCACGGGTAAATCCTATTCAATTATAAAGGACACGGAACCCTCAGAAGAGTTCTATTCTCCCCTCCCTGACCTATAACCTTGCACGCCACTTCCCTCCATCCAGTTGCATTACAATCAGTTTTCCCCATTACAGAGTTCCAGAACGATATATCTCTTGACAGTACTCGTAGTATCTGTTTGGAACTCTGATTGGTGGATATTAAAAAAGTTGCTCGTGATAGTTTACTGGTTCAAGGCGGTTTTTGGGTCTGTATAAAGTTGTGCAAGAGAAATGTCGGTACATTGACGATATTACGAAAATAAGAATTGATACGAGCTATTCGAAGGTCACTGAATGGAAACATATTTTTTATTTATTTTCTGTATGTGTGGTTGTGGATTCATTACGCAAAAATTGCACAATAAAATTCCACGATTTTTGGTACACGGGCAGTTAATTATCCATAGATGTTTATAGGCTGTTTTTCCGAATACGCTAAAGAAAAAAAGGGTTATGATATTTTTCTTCTCCGTAGACGAAGTTGATACTTGAATTTTTCTTATAACCGTTTTTTGACAGCCATCATCCCAGTACAATCGCAATGGCGCGAAGGGATACATGTCCTTAGATGACGGCTGTCAAAAAACGGTTATAAGAAACAATCAAGTATATATTTCGGTATACGCCTAAAATCTACAGTAAACATGTTGGTATATATACAAATGATGAGTAATGTGTACGAAATCAGTCTCCGTTTTCTGTAATAAATATCAACGTCTTAAACTATATCAATATAATTTTGGAAAACACCCAACTGTTGTACACCAGTGTGATTAGATCTATCAATATTCTTCTGCTAATCCAATATAAGTCTTACTCACACCATTCAAGTTTGATAATTCAGATTGACCTACGAATAATTTCGGCTAGCAAATGATCTGAGATGATCGCATCAATGAAGTTTGTGATGTATATGTATTTCATTAAGGTCGCTTTTGGGTTAGTTGCGGTGTTCGCTAGCAATTAATGCTGTGGGTGTAAATCATATATTATTTGCGAGGATAGTTAGGGCTGTCACTTTGTAATCTATATCTATACTATTATAAAGTTGTAAAAATGAAATGTCTGCACATTGAATATATTTAATTAAAAAATATTGTAACAGACTATTTGGAGGTTACTGAATCGATTTTTTATATATTTTGTATGTTTGTATGTGTCGTTGTGGTTTCATCACGCCAAATTGGATAAACAGATTTCAACTATTTTTGGTACACGAGTAGCTGGGTACCCACATGGTTATAGGATACTTTTTGCCCGATTAAAAGAGGCTGTCGAAAAAGAGGGATTTTGACTTTTTCGGTGGGCACCGTCTAGTTTTAAATATTTTTACATGATTCAGGTATTCTAATTTTGATCATAGATCATAAAATATACACAGATAGAAAAAATATCTTCAACCAAAGAAACCTATTTAATGCAAGATATTTCCAGTTTCCCATATCAGGAAAAAATTAATTACTTGATATAAAACTCAAAATGTTTCGAACTTTATTGCTTACACAAACTAATTCATATCTTTACGTGATTAGTAAAACGCTCTTTTTTTAAAAACTTTAATATTTATTTCAAGAGCGTGACCCTTTTGTTCAGTGATAATAGTTATTCAGAAGCAAATCAACAAATTCTTAACAACAAGGAGAATATTTCTTGGTTGTAATTGAGAAAAACGCTCATATCAAGAGATATGACGGTTCTTGGTAAAGAGTTGTACATAATTTATGTAAAAGTTAATGTTTCTTGGGATAAAACAATTAGGTACTTATACCAAATACATTAATTTCTCATTTTAAAAGTTATGACGGTATAAGGTAAAGAGTTAGGTATTTGAAGTTAAACGTAATTATTTTTTAGGGTGAAACAGTAAGTATCTTAAAACAAATACGCTTACTTCTTGGTTATATAAATTCACAAAATTCGTTTAAAAAAATATTATTTCTTGACATTGACAGTTACATGTCTTACCTGGAGTTTACTTATTTTTTAAATCAATATTCTAAAACTGTTTAAACAAGTAATAAAGTCGCTTGGTTGTATATTTACGCTTTTTCCTGTAGAGATCGAATATATTTTATTGTAAATTTTATGTATCTTGAAATAACACAAACGTTACTCTAATTGAATTATAAAATATCTTGCTTCTAAAATTCTTAACTTTTTAGACATGTAATATAGTTTTTGATTCTATATTGATGCCTTTTGTGTAGAGATTTAATATTTTTTCATTGGTAGCTTTTGTATCTTGAAGTAAGATGCAATACTTTTTGTCTAATGTCAATTAATTACTTGATGGAAAAGGTAAAAATATTTTTCTGTAATTTCGGAAACTTTCAATTAGAGAAACAGGTTGATAAAGTGTGGTACTTACTATATACTGCACTACAGAGGGTAATTTTGTTAAGAAGGTAAATCTTTAGGGGTATAAATTTATAACAAGTGAGTTTACTTTTTTTATGAAATTGTATCGCAAAAGAGTATATAGTATAATACCACACAACAATACCTACTGTTTTCATGTTAACCAGATGGAGCATACTGCGAGTGAGATTACCTATTGATAATGTCGAAATAGTGGCGAATTTTAGTACCACAATACAAATAACGTCACGTGTCACAATCAACAAAGGCAAACCTCAGTTGCATGTAGCGCCATCTGGTGAAGCTAAAAACAGTAGATTTTATCAACCCATTGTTGCTGTAACTAAACATTAATAAATATCAGTAATCCAGAATAACAGAAAAAATATCGAGAGCAGGAATAATACACGATATACGTAATTGAGGAAACAAATATATTATGCTGTAATGCACTATAATTACGCACTTTCCAAAAGTTTTATAATAAATCTTACGACATACATTTGTACCTAATCGTAACAAGTCTTTAATAAACTTTAAATAGGAATGATGATTAAATTTTAATAATCACAATCAGCCCATCATGTACATTACAAAAACATATTGCACGCGTATTTTTCATGATTTACGTAATCAAAAAATAAAGGCAGTACATTGAGTCACAATGTCGCGTGACGTCACTCCTAGGTTCAAATTGTACCTATGAGTGACGTGACGAACAACCCCCCCTCCTAAACTTTAATGCGATTAATCTGAGCATTTTTTTATTAATTATTTTAAAGAAGCCAAAAATGTAACTGACGGACTAATTAGAATATTGATTTTCATAGCCCGTCATCATGCCTATTAGTGTCAATTACAGAGCGTTTTAACTGCACTCTATATAGTGTCACCGCATTAGTGGTGCCTTCTATTACAGATTAGGATGGCATTTTGAGATATATTGTGTAGTGTTACAGTACCTCTAACACAGGAGGTATAGTATCTCATTCGAATCTGTAATAGAAGGCACCATTAATGCGGTGACACTAATGCGTGCGGTTGAAACGCTCTGAAATTGACCATTAAGTATCGTTACCTAAAAATTTAAAAATGTCAAGACTATTAGACCAGTCCAAATTCGTAAATACGCCAAATTTTAGACCCGTGCCTCACCGGGCCGCCACAGCTACGTCGCCAGTTACCGTGTCCAAAGAAATCATATTGAAATGTATAGAAGCTAACTCACTAGGCGACGCTTGGCTACTATCGTTTCGTAGCGTTATATATGTAGCCGCCGACGTCGTTATGGCGTCTCGGTAAGACTTACATAAATTGCCACAAGTCTTAGTTTCATTTGAGGCATACACAATTCGCAACGCTTATAGCGGGGAACACTAAAAGGGCCTCATTTCACTTTGCCCTGGTTGGGTCAACTTAGGCGATCAGAAGCGATGTCATCACAATTATTTCGCCGGCTTCCATCTCACCCGTTCAAAGTGGGATGAGGCCCCTTGTACCCAGTGGAACAAAGATAAAGGTTTTGATGTGAATAGCCCATTGGGTCAATTTCAAAGCGTTTCAACCGCACTCATTAGTGTCACCGCATTAATGGTGCCATCCATTACAGATTCGAATGGCATTTTGAGACATTGTGTAGAGGTGCAGTATCTCTACACTGGAGGTATAGTATCTCAGTCGAATCTGCAATAGAAGGCACCATTAATGCGGTGACACTAATGAGTGCGGTTGAAACGCTCTGAAATTGACCACCGTAGATTATTCAAATGAACTAAGAGTCACTTATAGATACCTAAAGAAAAACTATTTGTAAAATGAAACGTACAACTTTCCGTTAACAGAACGAAGTGGTATAGGCAAACTATCGCGGCAATCTGATAGAGATATTAAATCACAATTAACGTCATCACTGCTTTCTACGTGATATGCTTTAATATGGTCACTATAACCACAAATCCGTAATTTGTTACAACTCAGTAATATTGACTTTAAATCGATGCTTTTCACAAGTATATTGCGAGTAATTATAAATACTGGCTCATCGCTTACATATTCATAAAGCAAAACACTAAAGGTGTCGTAAATTATGCCATTGATTTCATATGACGACACAGAAAAGTAATCATTCTCTAAACCATTGGGAATATTTAAGCGATTTTGTTTGCCGATCTTAATATTGTCTTCTAAACCTTTGTCAGATAGAAACCTTGCACAACACTTCAATTCACACCGTAATGCAATGGAATAAGTTAAATTTTTGCGACAAGTTATTGACTGTGCCACACGTTTTAAATCTTTATGCTTAGCTTCAAATTTAAACGCAGAGAAAAATATAGGTGGACCTGTTTTTTTTATTATGGACGGGTAGTGTATTAAGAAATGATATTTCGGTTTCAAATGAGCTTGAAATAATTCCAAATACATAACATGGTGTTCTTTGATAAGTTGTGTTAAATATTCAACATGTTCTATAGAAATAACTTGACTTGTTAAGATTTCTGTCAACTCTAGTAAAGTCAAGTAATAGTTCCATATTTCATCGTCTACGATGACCAAGTCACCAACGATATAACGAAAATTTCGTACAAAGCATAACATTTCAGAAGCCGAAATAATAATTGAACCATTCGCTAAGTGTTGTTTATTAATCGGTGGGGGGTGATTGTTTTCCATTCTGCTGTAATCAAAATATCTAATTCTAGAGTTCAATTGTTCTAGCGTAAAATAACCTTTACCTATTAATGACTTAACTACAGCTGCCATGCTATATCTGTGAACTCCCTCACAAAGGTCGTGCATTACATCGACACTAATGTTATCAAACATGTGAAATCGTTCTAAACTGTTCCACACGCAGTATTCTTTAAGACCGATTTGGTTTTCTAAGTGATCATCGTAATCCTGTTTATTACGGATTTTATTTAGATTTTCAATTACTTCGGTTTGACATTCTGTTTTGTTCATCGTACAAATTCTGCAAAACATATTTGCTGAGAAACTTTCTACACAACCTAAAATTGAA
The DNA here is from genome assembly GCA_905404275.2 of Hedya salicella. NCBI lineage: Eukaryota > Metazoa > Arthropoda > Insecta > Lepidoptera > Tortricidae > Hedya > Hedya salicella. The sequence goes on along the minus strand of FR990097.1, from coordinate 47,225,590 downwards.
TTCAAACCTAGGTTGTCGCCGCACAAAACTATTAGTGTGAATTTAATATTTATTACATTGTTTTCGTGACAAATGTTGATGCCAGTTGTTTCAAGAAATTTTAGTTCAGAAAGTAGTGGTTCAAAAATTTTTTGATTTCCAAATTTAGTTCGTTGATTTGAATAGAAAAGTAATGTTAAAAATACATTTTCCAATTTGCTGGCATATTGAGGAGGCATACTTCCCAAAGCTGTATATACGGCACCTATTTTGTGTTTTCCCGCGTGGCTACCTAAGGGGTTGCCGCTTTCGAAATCATCGTAATACACATAAAGAGGAATAAGTATATCTGAACATTGTTCCATTTGTGTTTTCCATAGAGTTCCATTAACTACATTACGTAATATCCCGTTACCCAAGCTTATGTTTCTCTGATAATCTAATACAGTATTTAGAACGTTTGGTAGTTCCAAAAATATTTTAAAAGTTTTCCTTAATGGCAAAAGATACACAAATTCCTCTTTAAGTTGCATTAAGACAGTATTGCTCTTTTTGTGTTGTGCTTTGGACACGCCAATTTTTATTTTAACAGGTTGCACAAATTTTCCTACCCCATTAAAATAATTTATAATTTTATGTTCTGTATCAAAAGAATCAAAACAGTGTTCAACCGCGTCAATAATACTATTTATAGTTTGGAAACACTTCTCATCAAGTAAATGGTGTCTTTTTAAAACTTTAATCGTTCTCTTCAGTGGAAGAATTATATCCGCAAGCAAAGATTTAAAGCTGTCTACTAAATGTTTCACTTTACTGCGAGGAATATTAAGCATACTGTATAAATTGATTACAAACCCAACTACATTTGAGTTAAGACTCTTCTTAACTTGATTTAACTCATCTTCTAATAAGGTAAAACTGCCACCACAAGTTGGTCCTGTCTCGGTAGGAGTAACCGTATTATTTAAGTCTGGTTCACAATGTATATTTGAACCAGTATCATCCATACTTGGTGTTTCTTTAGTCGCCTCGATTTCATTACTGTCAAGTTTACGCTCTTTAAACAATTTGTGATAAACAGTTAAATGGTCTTTCAGGGAATATTTTGTGTCATAAGTTCGGGTACAATTAATTACAGGACAAACAAAATGGTTGGTAATTTTATGTACTACATCTAAGTGCAATACATATATTTTAAAGTTCTGAATACTTTTTTTACACTCGGGGCACAACATATTGACGATATTCGAGGTTTTATATCTACTTAGTTACAAGTTCAAAATGTCTACAATATGTGGTGGTATTTTATCGAATTTACTCTTAATATCATAAACTTTTATCTGTATTATTAGATAAAGGTAATCTGCTGCCTGTGGGTACTTGACGTGAAGCACGTGGTATAATTTAAATAATGCGTCAAATGCCGTAGCTGCCGACTGAAAAAAGTACTTTACATCGTCAATTATGATGTAAAGTGCCGCAAAATTGTGCAAGCTCCCGAGTACAAGCACGTAAGGCTGGACGGATTGTTTCCGGCTAGCACAAATCTGCTTTTGCTTTTGAATAACTGTATCGATGTCACCAGCACTCTGTAAACAAAGTATACAAATCAATTATAAGCGAAAAAACACATTATCTGCATACATAATTCTTTGGCCTCTTTGAAAAAAAGGAAAGATCATTCCCTGTGTTCAAAGAATTTCATTATCATCATCATCATTAATTAGCCTGTTCATCTTTATCAGATGATTTATTTATTATACTAAGTATTTAGGCAAGGAATAATTTCAACTTACATTGGTTTGTACAACAAGGCTCTCTATGGCCTCTGCTGAAGAAAATTTAATTTTTCTTGAAAGCCGTCCCTTAGGTGGTACCAAGTAACCTAATAAGGTCATCTGTACTGGTATTTTTTTATCTGAAAAAAAAAAAGAATAGTTTGCAGACAATACTAAATTTACACACATCAACAATAGATATATGCTCAAGACTCGTGAGCTCAACAACATAATGCCTAAATGGAACCAATCCTGATATTCTATATGTACCTTCAAGTACCATCATCAGATCCATTTTGTGATACTGTTCCAAAATAAGCTCAGTACTACTATTTATTGGTATTCTTATTTGACGTTTAAAACTATGTAATACATTACGCAGCAAAATTTATTATTTATAAATCTAACCTTCATCCGTTATGGCAGCCAAGGTTTCTAACAATGAAAGTCCGGTTGAATTTTTAATCTCCTGTTTACTAAGCTTGGTAAAGAAACTTTGCCAGTTTTTATAGAAATTTAGGGATTTTTCTTTAAACAGCTGGTCGAAGTCTAAATTAATCTGAAAAAAAAAAAAAATATGTAGATTAAACATCATACATATTTGTACATTTTAGTACTGTACTACTTAGCAATAGCTACTACAAGATATTTATGTTGCAGACTGTACTACCATCAGTTGCACAAATGTGACGAAAAATTATTTATTTACCAATACATGTCCTTTAGGATTTCTGAGTATTGTCCATTTCTGGAGTACTTCATCAACAGTTGCTAAAGCGGTGCTGTTGAACTTGACTCTGTAGTGTAGAGTTTTAGTCCATTTTTCCACAACTTCATCCCACGGATCACTGTGTGTATTTAGCCAGAGGACATCATCATCATCTAATGCCAAGTCTGAAATGAAAGAAATACATGTTCTGTACTTTTCTTTGCAGTCTCCTACTGCTCATTAAGACAAATGGAACGAGCCCGAACATGACAGGCTTATGTTGAGTAGTTGAGTTCCTATGATGACCTTCCGTCTCCATCATCAGGCCAGCTCCATGGTACCACAATATTTTATGTTTGATGCTCAATTAATCACCAGGTCAACTTTAACTTGCAAGATTACAATACTGGGATAGGTGATACTAAACTAAATATATAAAAGGTTGTAACAAACCTGGTAGGGCACCACTTTCCCCTTCCCCTTGATTCCCGGAGGATTGTGGTCTACGGTGCCTTTCTCCAGACACATATAAAAGGTTGCGCACTTTATCGACCAGTTTGCCTCTAGATGGAATATACTTTCCACTTGTTGATTTTGCTGTGGGGACGGCTTTCATGTAATAGCTGGCTATATTCTCACTTGGGAAAAGTGTCACTATTTTTGCTGCTATTAGATTGTAATCTTCTGGTATTAGTTTGCTGAAAATAATTAAATGTTAGTATTAACTTATATAAATTAACTTTACAGGGCATTCCACATCAATGCGACACAAAGGGAAAGTCCCTTTAATATTGTAGATAGGATATTTTGCATCATACAGACATTATTTTATTTTAAAGTTAGGAATACTTCATTCAAATATTTGAAAAAAAATGCTTGCCACCTCTGTATGTTCGTACTTTTAAATGTAGATTTACTATCACAGATAGTTTTACTAATTTACTAACAAGTAGCTACCCACTTTAGGAACTACTTTCCTCGCAGTTTTCATTCAAGTGCAGAAAAAATATTACATTGCTTCTATACTTTAAGTTACTATATCATTTAAAAGGCATTCTTCCTTATAATTTAGCCTTTCCAGTTTCATTCGATGAATCAAATATTTTTAATACTTGGAATGCAGTAAGTATTAGATATTTTTAAAATAAAAATATGCCTCCATAAAAAAACATGTATGTATAATATTTCCCTAAGTGTTGCAAAGCCATGGGACGCCATATATGACATAATATATATATACACACATATATATATATATATATATATATATATATATATATATACCTTCAAGTACATATGTACATGTACAATAACTATAGTCCAACTAGAATTCAAATACAATATTAATCTCATAGTCATAACGCTGGAGACCCACCAAATATCACCAATTGGGATATTGATGCTTAATAATCTCAAATATATAAGCATTCATACATACACCTAGGTAAACAAAAGAATAATTATCAACTTCAATAACCAATTGTATGCTATGAAGTACAGAGTTTTGACAATGACAAACGATAACAAAACTCTAATAAGGACTCTACTCTAATACCTACAACTATAGTACTTTTAAACTACAATATCAGATCTGATATTAAAAACTAATCTAATACTACTTTTAAACTACAATTATAATACTACTAGCTTCTGCCCGCGACTTCGTGCGCCTTAAATTCGGTTATCGCGGATAAGGGTATTTTACCGGGATAAAAAGTAGCCTATGTCCTTCCCCGGGACTCAAACTATCTCCATACCAAATTTCATCCAAATCAGTTCAGCGGTTTAAGCATGAAGAGATAACAGGCAGACAGACAGACACACACACTTTCGCATTTAAAATATTAGTATGGATATCATATATGATATTTAAAAATATTTCTTAAATGTGTTTGTTTGTAAACCAATTCCGAAAATGGCTCTAATTTATAATACTTATAGAGGTTTAATTGAAACCTTGGTCACTCAGGAACTGTAAAATATTTTAATTATTTTTTACAAGGATGAGTAAAAATTAATCAAATCCATAACTTAAAAAAGAATCAGCATGGGATTTGGTAGAAACATGGACTTTTGTAGTTAACAAAGTTGTGGGCATCCTTATCGGAGGTTAAAATAGGCAACTTTTGTTTGCTCTTAATTAAGAGATTTGACTACTTGGCTATTAATTAATAATTATATTACTTTCTACAAAGCACTACATAGTACATACATACTAATTAAAATTGATATTTACTTGTTGACAATATATGTATATATATGTTTGATGACAATGTCCACCAGTATGTTGCGCTTTTTTGCATTGAGCACTTTGAAATTCTTGTAATAATTAAGCACACTGTGTCCATGGGCAGATGTTTGCAACAGAGTATTTATATCAAAATCAGGTAGGGGGAGTCTATTAAGATCTTCGAAAAAGTTAGTGATGTCATTCAGATATGGAAGACTTGAATTTGGGTCTTCTAATACTATGTTGCTTTTGCAAGAACTGGCATCCTTATTTGTGTCTAAAGTAGTGTCTGTGGTTTCTGTTTCAGCGACAGAATCCAGAAATTCGTGAATGTGGGTTTTTAACGTCATTCTTTGTCCTATATGAGGACACAATTCTTTAAGATATGCATCCGTTAAATCTTTAAACTTTTCGATTGAAATATCATTATCTAAAAACATAAAATAACATTAGGCACAATCTATAATGCTTGGTATAAACAGATCACAGGGTCCGGGAAACAATCAAGTGCACTTCTCAAGTATCAGCTACTCATCGCATCATTCCGATCTATGAAGTGAGAATAATTCTATGAAATACCTTCCACAGCCCAGCGACAAGTTGTATCCTAGATTCATACATGTTAATACATAAAAACCAGTACTGCCGCGGTGACACGTACTTGTATTGAACCTTAAGATGGATTTCCAACTCCGAAAAATGCACTTGATCGTTTGTCGGGGGCTCGGCGGGTTTTACGGCGTGGCGAAATAAATTGAATTGGCTGGCGGTAACCTCACCGCGTGGTGACGCCATGCGTCCGCGCGGCGACTCGCGAGCGGCGGTGCCGCGACACCTCCGCCTCGACGCTTTATGCGAGCATACATACTACCATGTATTTAATACCAAAGAAAACATAAAGGTGCCGTGCCGCTTGTGCGCCGCGCCTCTGGCTGGACTCTCGAGCATTTATTTGAGCAACCTCCCTAAGTAGGGTACATAGCAGTGGCAGCCAACCGCAAGGCCGAATCACTATGGATCTATAACTACGGCCAGTTAGACCTAAGCATAAGGCAAGCCGATTGGAATAGAGACGCTTCGCCACTGTTAAGTACCTACTTAGGTAAATTAAAAAAACAAAAAAGAATTTTTGTTCCAAGTAACATTTTAATACATTAAAACATTGATACAGATCCCGGCAAACTTCTTGAACAAAAATAGCGGATCAGCGCAGTGCGCATGTATATTTGAACGTAAATCGGTTACTTACTGTGCAGTCTAGGTTATGCTCAAAAATTCTGCCGGCAACTGTATTTACTTAAATTAAATAAATGACAATCAAAACTTACCAATGAAATTCTTTACTACCTCAGGTGGTATTAACCATGAATGAAGTAGCAAGCTTGTTTCTTCCATTTTTGCTCTTCTTCTTCGTCGATATTTTGAATTATGTAGTTGGGTAGGTATTCAATTTACTTCTCGCACTACACGCACTCAGGTCAGTAGTATAGTAAGAGCAGAGCTCTGCCTCACCGAGAGGCCATAGCGTCGTCGCAAAATCATGGTAACCAAGCATCGCCAAGTGAGTTAGCTTCTAATACATTTCAATATTTAATTTGATTGGACATGGTACCTGGCGACGTTGCTGTGGCGTCTCGGTGAGGCTTGAGCACCACGATGCACGTTGGAATGTTATGGAATGTACCGCGAACACAACTTCTGCCAAAGTGAAGAGAGCGTCAGTTAAGTGTTGCCAATTTACAAATTATATTTCCCGATAAGTATTTTCTAAAAGGGCCTATTTTTTATATATAATAATGCTAATGGTAGTACGTGAAGACAGGGTTTTTTCTATTACCACTACCTCTGGTCATCTTCACGTTGGGGTTGTAAATAACCTTTGGTCTCCTGGTGAAAGTAAGGGAGATTAAAGTACGTAAGTAGTACGGTATGTGTACTACTTTCGTACTCACGTAAAAATTAGGTTTATAAAATTCGTGGATTCCCATTTACACCAAAGGCCAGACAACTAGCATGAAAATGGCAAACCAGTCTTGGTTATATGAGAAAATATTTCGAGAAATTCCATACACATAAGGAGTTATTTTATACAAAACAGCGATGGAGAATTGATGAGACTAAAAAATGCTCCATTGATTTTATCATGTTTAAAAAAATATGTAGATTTTTCGGTTGAGTCAATTAATTTTAACTGATGAAAGAGTGTCGATACTCACCATATTAGTATTTAGAACTAATTGACTGGACCGAAAAATCTACACCTTTTTAGTGTCCTGTGCATAACAAATTGTATTCCTACACGCAGACAAATAATTAAGCATTTAAAAATTAATAGATTGTTTGCTCCCTGGAATCTACAAATTAGTATTTATATTTTGTTACATTTTGTTTATTATGTAACATATTAGACAATTAAAAAAAATATTATCAGAACACATTTTGTTGAAATCAATACATCATAAAGCAACAGCCTATTTTCACTAACCGACTTCAAAACAAGAAACTGACCCGTATATGTATGTAGATATTATGTACAGTAAGGGAAATTGAAACATGTATTTATTCGTTCTTGTCACAATGACAATAAGGACTATAAGGTACATGTTTCAGTTTCCCTTACTGTACATGGGTTCGTATATGTGGATATGCCTATATATTTCTTTGTGATTGGGTCAAAGCTGCATGGTGTACTGCCGCTCTAGGAATTTGAAGTATAATACAGTCACACATTTATTATTTTGGAGTATTTCTACATATCGAAATTTTGGAACTCGTGTAAGCAAATGCAACATATTTTTTATGCAAAATATTAACACACCCCACCTTGCTCATAACGTCTTGACCGATATCGATAGTTTTTCACACATACTAACAATCTTTTGTGGCGTTCCTGAGGGTAATGATTAAGCTACGTTCTTGACCTATTTAACTGAGATTATCTGAAAAGTAGTGGATGCGTCATTTCTTTTACACATTGACAGTTTTAATATAATCCTTCCTATCATTACTATATTATAAATGTGAAAGTATGTTTGTACGTTCCACTTAATCTCAAAAACTACTGGACGATTTTTTATGAAACTTTCCAGTTATGTACCTTTTATATCAGAATAGAACATAGGCTACAATGTATGTCAAATTTCATCCCTTTTAGGGACGATAAAGGGAATGAAAATTTGTACGGACAGTAAATATTTTTTTTTGGCTAGGAACTTGAAATCTTGGTAATATACTCTATAAAATATATATTTTTTTCTTGGCGTTGCAGTAAAAATCCACGGGTAGTGATTTAATTATGCGTTAATATAAGTGCCAAACTACCAAAACTAATAATTAGTAGTCATTTAACTGGCACCAACTTGAAAACGTGATACAATCATACAATAATAAGTTACGTATATATATATTACATGTGGCGTATAAAAATAAAGTAATTATATATACTGATATTTTACGTAAAATAATAATTACGTATAATTTTCTCATATAAATAAACGAGTAAAACGATTACCCATTTCAAAAAAAATAAATTTGCTGTGGCAACACCGTGAAAAGTACAAGAAATACTAACGCTTTTAATGTTTCCTTTAAAATCTAACTGTTTTAAATTGAGTAATCGTTATATATTTAAATATCTTGAATTTTCAATGTAGTTTGTAAAGCATCAAACCAAGAATGAGGAAAATCAAGCCAAGAATGTAAAAAATCTTCACGTAAAACCATGTCATTTTTTAATTTAAACTTGTTGATTCTCGAATGGACCTTGAGAACATCAAATCAAGAATTTGTTAAATGAAGCCAAGAATGTAATACATCTTGGTATAAATCCGTGTTATTGTTTGATATATGAACTTTTTGAATCTAAAATGGAGTTTATAAACATCAAACCAAGAATTATTAAAACCAAATCAAGAATGTACTAAATCTTGACATAAACCTGTGTCATGTTTTGATTTAAGCCTGTTGATTCTCGAATGGAAATTGTAAACATTAAATTAAGAATTTGTCAAATGAAGCTAAAAATGTAATAAATCTTGCCATAAATTCGTGTTACTTTTTAATTTAAGTTCTTCTTGAATTTAAAATGGAGTTTATAAACATCAAACCAAGAATTATTAAAATCAAGCCATGAATGTTCTAAATCTTGACGTAAAACCGTGTATTTTTTTATTTCAACTTTTTGTATCTCATCTGTAAATTGCAAACTTTAAACCAAGAAGTTAATGGTTTACTTTTAAAAACTTGACAATCTTGCAGGGAAATGTTTGTGGATCTTCTTTTAATATGGGAACATTTTTGGTTTGATGAAGGTTACTTGAAACAAATACGTTTTTTAAGACCTAGCATATTTATACTAAAACTGTATATTATTTTGTTACAAATAAATATTTTTTCAACTCAAATCTGTCCTATTTGCATCTAATGTATATAAAGATAGAACTAAATAATTTTGATTCTTCCTTAAAAAAGTAAGATCCCTTTAGCTGAAGACCTTTTTATTAGATGAAGTATTATATTATTCTATTTGAAAAACAGTGTTTGAGATTGTTTTCCGTCTCAAATTAAAATATCTTTTCTATCTGTGTAGGATAGCTTGGATGAAGTCTTGATAATTTAACTACTAAACAGTATCAATGTGTTTTATTCTGCCCAAAAACAAGAACTAAGTACAAAATTGGAGATGAAAGAAATAAAAACGAATTATTATTCGGAATGCAATTTTATATCTATTACGCGGTGGCAGCCCTGACGGCGTTCGCCGCTGTGCACTCAGTCTGTTAATACAACTATTGTTTAGGTCTAAACTTGGTGTTTAGAAGTGTACTCCTCGAAGATTCAATTTTGAATTAATAATTTAAGAAATTTTCGGTATTTTTTTAATACACTATTTTTTGCAGTGGCAGCCCTAATTTGAATCGGTGCAGTAAATCAATTTGCTGTGACGAGCGCCCTGCGCGCGCGCCGGCAGATGGCGCCACTCTGATACCATGAGAGTCACTATTGAAATTCACGCGCGTAATCATTTGTATGACAGTACATTTCGTCTGTTGACAATCAAAACTCACTCACTAACAAATACCTACTTGAAATAACACTCGTATCACAGTATCGATGTCGCGGCACTAACTCGCACATCAAGGGTTCCGTACAAAGTTTCACTTACCCTACTACATTATTACCTGGATCCGGTTAGGTTACGTTTGCACCTGATATCTAGGTATAGCGATATAGCGATGCATACAAATGAGGTGCAAACTTATTGAGAAAATATCAAGATTTTCGCTTGGAAACTTCGGACAATAAGAGGGAAGTACTTTTTTTCACTTTTTCCTTTTTATTTTTATAATAAGAGTTATAACACAAGGGCTCCTTTTTTACCTTTTTGGTACGGAACCCTAAAAATGACTGAGTGTTGAGTGTGTTTCGACTTTCTTCTCAACATTGTGGTCTCCTATTGCAAAATGCCGATAGACTCAGACTTATAGAAGTACCTACCCTTGCGGCTTACTTACAAAGTAAAGTTTAGTTTTTTATACAGCAATTGCCAGTGCAAGATTCGTCTACAATTACTATAATTAAAATTAGTGTCAGCCCTGTCTTGGATCGACGCAGTAAATCAGTTTGCTGTGACGAGCGACGGTCGCGGAATTAGCAACCTGCGCGTACGCCGGCAGCATACGGCTCTTATCTCATTACAGACATTCCTGAAATACACGTAATCATTTACATGACACAAGTTGTGTGTGTATGTATTTTGAAAAGGAAATGACGTCCTTTATTGCTCGAACAGTTTTTTTTTCATTTTGCTCATTTAGAATGGAACTAGTTTTATTAATATCGTAGAATGTTATTAATTTTTTATGCTCTAGGGAAAAGTTATCGTACAAAAGGCGGACTTAATGCTATAAGGGAAATACTAATAGTCAACCTCAAGACGCCGAGAAGCAACAGAAACTTGAATGAAAACTGCATGAAAATATTCTCAGTATTCTAAAAAAAAGTTAATGTAAACTTCTTATAGAAAAGGCGCAGATCTAAATCTTAACACTAAATCATCCGCATCATACACTATCTATAAAAAGTCCTTTCATTACACAACGTCCGATCCCGAAATAACCGCGGCCATCTTGTTTCTATTGATCGAGTCATTAAGATCCTGTAGATCATTGATCTTGCGCACGTGTGTGGCGTCTCGTTCACACGCGCGCGCTGACAAGCGCGAAAGAGAGATAGATAGATGTTTGTGTGTCGCTGTGTGGATTGATTGATGCGTGGCGTCATTTCCGTTTTTCTTGATGAATTAGAATTTGCTATGATATTTTATTGAGACCGATCTGTTATTGGGATGGAAATTTTATGTTGAAAAATGGAATCGTTGAAACAGTTTTTTTTATATTATTATTATCTTTGCTGAATAAAAATGTCCTCCCGTGACCATGGAAAGCTGGAAAGCTTCCGAAACGTCGGGAACTAAAATGAGATAATATAAGCGATATAATCCGTTAAATTGTTTTATTTCAATGAGTAATAACCGCGGAAACAGAAGAAAATATTATGAATAAAAATATGTTACTAAAAATAAGTTCCGAGGTCTTCGAAATCTTCGAATCGAGATATATATATATTTGAACTTATTAGATACATGTGACTTTGTGAGTACATTGGTACGGATTTTAACTATTTTATTTTTGGTACAGACAGACAAAGCTGGACATCCACGGTTATAAGTAGGTAAATAATGTATACTAGAAGGCGCCCGCAACTTAGTTCGCGGAGGAGAAAAAGTCATAACCCCTCTTTTTTTCAATAGCATAGTCAGGTAAAAAGTATCCTATAACCATCTGGAGATACCCAGCTACCCGTGTACTAAAAAAAATTGAAATTCGTGTAACCGATTTAGCGTGATGACGCTACAACGACGCATACAAACACAAAAAATCCAAAAAAAAAATTCGTTTTAGTGACCTCCAAATACTCCGTTACAATCATTTTTTTGAAAATATCTTGAATGTATTTGTATGACATTTCATTTTTACAACTTTATAATAGTACTAAGCTCCTGCCCGCGACTTCGTCTGCCTTAAATTCCTTTATCGCGGATAAAAGTATTTTTCCGGGATAAAAAGTAGTCTGTTTTCTTTTATTATAAAATAGATGGGCATTTGACCGCAATCTAACCTGTTGTTAAGTGACGATGCGGTCAAGGATGTGTCATACCCTTGTTGTCTATGTCCTTCCCCGGGACTCAAACTATCTCCATACCAAATTTCATCCAAATCGGTTCAGCGGTTTAGGCGTGAAGAGGTAACAGACAGACAGACAGACAGACAGACAGACAGTCAGACAGACAGACAGACAGGCAAACAGACAGACAGACGGACACACTTTCGCATTTATAATATTAGTATGGATTCGTATGGATAGATGTATGATACGTTTTACCTGAATACGGTCGAGCAAAAAAAGAGGGTAATAACTTTTTCTTGCCGCACGAATGTTGTGGGGGCCTTCTACTATTTAGTAGCCGTCTATACAATTATAAAAGTCGTAACTTGTAAACTTTTTTGTATATTCACAATATTTTAATGAGAACCTCTGAAAACCTTTGAAAGTTCCAAAATCTTAATACGTCACTTTACGGTTTCCCAAACATTAATTCATAATAGCCAGATTTTTTTAAATCAAATTTTTTACCATATTCCAAGACACTATATTTATAAGTCCAACAAAATTCCTTGGTATCACGATTGATAAACATCTAAACTGGAAGGAGCATATTGAGGAAATTAGGGAAAAGTTTAGGTTTGTTTTTGCCTTGAAAAGACTTCGAGAAACAGTTTCGATAGAAGCCGCACTGGCAGCTTACCACGGCTATGTATCTTCGGTGCTGAGGTACGGATTAATACTCTGGGGAAATGCTGTCGACGTAGACAAAATCTTTAAAATTCAAAAAAAGTGTGTAAGAATTATTAGCAATGCAAAATATGATGACAGTTGTGTTTCATTGTTCCAAAAGTTGCACATACTCCCATAGCCATGTCTATATATTAAAAATATTTGTACCTTTGTAAAATCTCATCGTCACTATTTCACACAGAGAAACGAAATTACACAAAGACATACCAGACAAAAAACTATGTATCGTATATGTAAACCTGTATGTAACAAAATGATGTACGGCAAAAATGTATATATTATGTGCATAAAAATCTATAACCATTTGCCGGAGCACCTAAAGTCACTACAGGGTAATAAATTTAGTCGCAATTTAACAAGCTGGCTTCTTGACAATTGTTTTTATAGTGTTAAGGAATATTTCGAATTTAATCTGACTGCTGAATAATATTTATTGATTCTACTGAATAGTATTTATTGATGATTGTTTATGACTATTATTGCCGACATTACTTGATTTTGATAATTGTTGTATAATTGTTGTATAATTTTTGTATAATTTTTGTATAATTTAATTCTTGCTTGATTATGTAATTTCATGTTTTTTGTCTCCGACACATATTTGCACGCTTGCTTGCAAGCAAAATACACGGAAATCGAATTGTACCAAACACCTTTTTTGACTGTATTTTTGCAAATAAGTATATTTGATTTGAAAATCGGCCCGGAAGTAGGTACCTCTATAATATGAGTGTCAAAAAATGCATTTTATTATTACTAAACCTACCCTTTACACTCTCTTCTTCTTCAACTCAGCTATTATCAATTATTTACATTACGCCATACTAGCTGTCCTGTCCGTACATCTAATGAATACATTTTTCTAAATAATTTTCAGTTCCAAAGGCAATTGAAATAATAAAAACACTTCGAAAATACAAGGAAATTTTGCAAATACCTTTAGGAGACTTTTTTCCATGTATAAAAAATGACGGCTAATCTCTACAACTGACAATAAGCCTTAATAACAGCCGAAGAGATCTTATTGAAACAGTCGCTTAAGCCCTTGTTTTTGTTTCCTTAATACCAATACAGTTAAAGAAAAACAAACACTGACATAACCGCCATTTCGTGTAGAACAAAATTTTTGCCGCAACGCGTCTTAAGTCTGAAAGAAAACAATTCATCGCTTTCCTTTGGAAATGTCGAAGCAAAAACACGAACGTAACGAATTTTATTTGTTATTTGTCAATTCGTCTAAGGCGGAACGCGAAGAGTGACAATACAGGATAATATTTGTGCCTAAGGGTTTATACACACCGCGTTTTATGGGTTCCGTAGCCAAAATGGCAAAAACGGAAACCTTATAGTTTCGTCATGTCCGTCCGTCCGTCCGAAACATAAAAAAGATATTTCTGTTTTAGGTTTCCGTAGCCAAAAGGCAAAAACGGAACTGTCCTTCCGTATGTCACAGGAATTTTACTCAAAACCAGATACTTAATAAAATTTTAGACAGATCTATAAAAAACATTTTGAGGTTTCTAAAAATATTTTTATTTAATGGATATTTTCGGAAATAATCGCTTCGAAAGTAGTATGCTACTAATTGTGTCTTTTTTCTGAACAGTATCTCCAAAAATATGCAAAAAATTACAGAGATAAAACTTTATAAATACTTACAACGAAAATTATTTTCAATATGTTCGGATGTATGTACCGTTTTTAAGTTATTGCCGAAAAATGGCGCTTCGCAACAAAAGGTAGTAAGTGCCGTGGAGATAAGCTCTTTTGCTAGTGCACTTTTTCAAATCGCATTTTTTCATCTGAAGTGTGCATTTTTTCGTATGAACGGGGTACTTCCAGATGACCTATATTCTCTTATAGCACAATGCACGAAATAAATCTAAAAGTCTTAATGTTTTATGTGTGTTTGTCATATCGGTAACCAACATAAAAGACCCCACACCGCGTACTATTGCTTAGGCGTAAGGCTCTCCTTACACTGGATTTCTGACGGTCGTTTAAAGCGTATACATTGTACGAAACCCTCGGTGCGCGGGCTGATTCGCACTTATCCCGTTTTATGTATGTTTGTATGTGTCGTTGTGCCTTCATCACACCAAAACGGCTAAACGGATGTCAACTTCTTTTGGTACACGGGTAGCTGGGCGTCCACAGATGGTTATAGGATTTTGTCTTGACGTAGTTGCGGGCCTTATAACACGGAATATTAGTACACAAATCGAACTAGCCCCATGCTAAGCTCAATAAGGCTTGTGTTATGAGTACTAGACGACAACGATATCCATACTAATATTATAAATGCGAAAGTGTGTCTGTCTGTCTGTCTGTCTGTTTGTTACCTCTTCACGCTTAAACCGCTGAAGCGATTTGGATGAAATTTGGTACGGAGATAGTTTGAGACCCGGGGAAGGACATAGGCTACTTTTTGTCCCGGAAAAATACACTTATCCGCGATAAGCGAATTTAAGGCGAACGAAGTGGCGGGCGGAAGCTAGTATTTTATAAATATGTTCTGTTTTATAAATGTGTATACATAGAAAACACCCGACACTCATGAACAATTATTTATACTCATCACACAAATAATTGCCCTTAACGGGATTTGAACCCAGGAACTTCAGCTTCGCAAGCAACGTACCAGTACTTTATTACAATAGAAAAACTGTCCACTATTTTAAAGGCATGTTTCTATGATGTGCTACAATAGCGTTTCTGAATAGGTGCGGAAAAGTGAAAAAAAGCCGGACTGAAATCGATTCTGCTCAAGCGCACTCTGCGGCAGTGCTATCGAAAAGCTATTGTGCTTCGCCAAGTGCCATCTAGTGCCATCTAGTGGCAATGGCACTATGGACATGTTTTAAGCCTTGGCTCGGTAGTGCATTGTTGAACGATTGTCGGAGATTTCTGTTTTGATGCAAATATGTTCGTTGAAGTTGAATTTAGAAAAACCAGGAAGTGGTTTCGTTTATGAAGATAAAAATCAGGAATATTTTTTGTGTTTCAGCGTAGTCGGATAAACGGGTGTTTTAGTTCTAGAAATAAATTGAATTTATTAATAAACTATACAGGATGGCAAAAATCTATGTGTCCTGTAGGACCTTAAGGATTTAAGGTAGAAGGAAACTACCTTAAATCCTTAAGAAGCTCATTCTACTTAAAGGAAACATTATTTTAATTTTCCTTACATGAATAACGGCATTCACTGATTTTGTTAAAAGCTTATCTGAACCGGGAATCGAACTAACTAAATATGCAAAAACTTTCTGACTGTTTAGTTGTATTTATCGATAAGATCAATGTGTTACGTGTAGCTTGTTTTAGGAGCCTTTTTAAAGTTGAATGGGATAGTGCATTTTTATTCAAATTCAAATATGCTTTTATTTCATAGGTAATTACTACACTTAAAGTATGAAAATATGAATAACTAATACTACCATTGAACAACCCATGAAATGTATTAGATAAGTTTTGTTATGAAACCGTTTCGATAGACGCATGTTTTAACATAGCTGCAGAACAAAGTTCTTAGTTTCAATCAATTTGAAATTAAGAACTTTTTTCCGCTGCTGTGTTAAATGACGTGTGAAGTCACACGTTTCTAGGCTTTAGTATGGAGTGTTTTTTGAGATAATCCAAAAAAGTGATTTTTAAACTATGCTGTACGGTTAGTTATAGTATAGTTGCTAGACTAACTGAGATTAGACTAAAATAAAGTATGAAAATATGCAATTTCTGTGCCATCTCAATAAACTAAAGTTTCCCTATAAATTGACCAAGTATTAAGCAATTTGACGTGCCGCCGGTTAAGGTGCGTCCACATTTGTATCATTTGCCCGATCAGATCTTCGTCGCGTGGCATGAGCGCGTGTTATGATCACACGTTTGGACGTTGCGCCGATCCGATCGCTCGAAATCCATGTTGCTACGCGTATCATATACTTAGATCGGACAAGCGCGGCGTGATCGTCGCGCCGACAGTGAGCGTCCAAGCAGCGCGATACGCAGTCATGCCACGCCACGGTGATCGGATATGAGCAAATGATACAAGTGTGGACGCACCTTAAAATAGCTAAAAAAATCGTGCCTATCTCCCGGCAATAATACGACCACTGAAGTTAGACCGGTTGGAACTCTCGAAAAAATGCCCTTGTAATATCACGAATATGAGAAGTTTTCATTTTACAATATGCGATAATGTGCTGGGAAGTTGCTAAAATAACTGAGAACACACTATGATAAACTATGAAAATATGCAATTTCCTCGCCAACTCGACAAACTAAAGTTTCCCTATAAATTGTCCAAGTATTTAGCAATTTGAAGTGCCACCGGAACCGGAACTCGCCTGTTATCACCGGAAAGAGCTCTTCGTTAAAAAAAGGGACTAAATCAATATGGCGGCCTTCGCCGGAGGGGTTGACACGTTTTTCATTTTACGGGAGTTATTTAACACTTTTAAATTGAAGCATAAGCATGAAGCTTTTATCGGACAATTTTAATTAATAAATTAAAGGTGTCATTTTAGAAAAGTAGCTGGGGAATAGAAAACGTGTTTTTATTTTTCTTCTCAGAATACAGAAAGGGATAATTAAATCGAAAGCAATAACGCGCCTTCATTTACTATGTGAGGCGTTTTTGAAGATTTTCCGACACCCTTGATGATACATTCTTGCCAATAATAGTTATTTGTTATGTAAGGCTGCAAAGTTGTTAGTAGGCGCGAGTGCTTCAATTCAAAGTCGAGTAAGCGAAGGACTTTAAAATTTAACCACGAGCGGAGCGAGTGGTTCATATATAGATTCCTAAGCGTAACGAGGCTTTCAAGGCATGAGAAGGCAAATAATTTCGCAGCCGTGTGAGACACACAACTTTTCACCTCACTACAGCTAGGAAAATGTCAGATGTAAGAGAAACCATGAAATTATAACAAACTGATTATTTTTTCATCAACTAGGATAATGAACCTACAAAACACATTCATAGCAAAACAAACAAATAAACATACCTATAAAAAAACATAAACTCAAACTTCAAATGTCTTTTCTACGCTAGCAGATAAAACGAACTTTTCCACGCAGATTTGGCGCTGTAAACCGAACTTTTGTGAGGTGAAAAATAATTTTACACCTTGCTGCTGTGGCGCGATTTCACGCCTTATGACGGCCACTTTGGATTTACAGAGATTGTGCTCCTTCTGTATCCTTTAGATATTTTCTTGCTTTACTGTCCAAGTGACGTAGGTATTCACAGTTTCACACCCCAATTGCGAGACGGATTCTGTTACTTCTCCTTTTCATAATGTAATTACAATTATAATGTAATGTACGTTAGGTTCTATTTTCTATTGAATTGTAGAGCTCGATTTTAAGTAAAATTTGCTCAATCAAAGCTAATCCTTTTTTCATTAACTAGCCAATGTCCGACTTGTCTTCTTCTTGCGGCAACTACGTTACGTACCTGAAACAAAAATAAACATTTGTTTAATATTACGAATTGGGTATTAGGACTGACATTGGAGTTCACAAAAGATACCTTTGTTCAAAAAAAAACAATTCGAATTCAATTTTTTTTTTATCGGAAACGTGTCCATAGTTGCGTACAGTTGAAAGGACAACTTAATTCTAGTGTTAGTAGATGGTTAGTAGGTATATAATATTACAAGTACACATCAATATAAAAAAATTATTATATTATATCCAGTGCTTCTAGATACGACCTTCGAATCTATCAACAATGGTATTCGGAATGCTATTCGGGCCCGGCTCAGAACTGTGTTTTTTTTAAATCTTCTAAATTACACGCTATTTCTGGAATATTTTAAAACTGTATCCAGGAGAAGAGAATCATAAAACACCTGATCCAAGTTCTAGAATTTTAATAAAATATAACGATTCGAAAATTTCGTAATTCAACGAAAAAACGAATCGTTATTTCGGACATTTTGTATTGAAAAAATACCGTTTCCAATCCATGCTTCGGGCTGCCCCTAATTCAGCGCGCCAGCGCACCTTTTTTGAATTGTCTAAACAATTAGAGTAAATATGACGTCTCAATGAAAAAAAGACAGCCAAGAGCATGTCGGACCATGCTCAGTGTGGGGTTCCGTAGTCGTTACTACGAAGAAATGCACTACAGATGAAAAAATACAATGTGAAAAAGTGTACCAGCAAAAGAGCGTATCTTCGTGGCACTTAGGTACTTTAGCTAGAACCGCAGTTTTTGGCCAATAACTCAAAAACGGTGTATCTGATAATGTTGAAAATAATTTTCGTTGAAAGTATTTATTAAGTCATATCTTTGTAATTTTTTCAAATGTTTTGGACACACAGTTTAGAAGATAGAAGGGGGAGCACAATTTATGCAACTTTCGGATCGATTATTTCCGAAAATATACACTAAATCAAAAAAGGCTTAGAAACCTCAAAGTGTTTTTAGAAGAACTGTCGAAATAAATATATGCTCTTAAATGTTTCATTTAGTGTTAAGTAAGAAAGAATTAATTTTTACTACTGTCTATAGTTAACTAGTATTAGCCAGCACCATTAAAGCCAGAGGACTGTAATTTGCCATACTTTGGATTTTGCTCGATCGCAAGATATTCAGACAAAAACTTTAAACCAAACATTTAACGAAATAATTGAATAAAGCAACATTATACAGTAACAATTAGTTTGTAAAGAGCTTATAATAAATAAATCATAACAGTTAAATACTGTGTCACGCTTACGAAGTTGATTAATCACAAATAATAATTCTTATACACAGATGGCGTTGTACATATCGGAACGGCTTTTTGTATGGAGATTGACCGTCCTCAATTTTTCAATGTTTCTTGGTATTAGTATATTTTAGCACCTATGTTTAAGGCCTCTTCATAACACATTCCTCAACAAGTCTCTCTGTAATATCTCAATAGCTAGTGCATCTACTTCTATTATAGGTAGAAAACGTCGGTCTATATACAGCCGGCCGGTCCGCCTGGTTTCCAATCTAGTCTAACCTAGCTGGAAAGTAAGACGTTGGGGCATAGACACAGGCGGAAGCGGGTATTTGGTATACGTAAAAAATAAGGCTAGGCTAGTTCGATTTATATATGACTAGCATCAACCACTTCCATCCACTAAAAATGTTGTTTTTGTAAGATATTTTTTTCATCGAAAAGTGATAATTTGAGATATAATTATTTATTGTGAAAAAGTGACAATATTGATATTTTTAAATCTCCATATAAGAAGTGAGTGAATGAGACAAAATATATAAGGGAGATCTTCAAAAAATATTACATGGTACCATACAGTAAAGGGAAGTTTAGGTATTATCTTCCTTAGCACACCCGTTCGAAGCTGGGGCGGGCAACTAGTATTTAATAACATGCACCTACACCTCAACTTTTAACAATTCACAAGTCTTAAGTCAGGGATTACTCATACGAAGTTGCCTTTCCGGCATTTTTGTTATGGTATACGGGTATGCGACCCCGGGTCCCCGAGCTGCTACTGGCTCATACATAGTCTTCCGGGACAGTAGTACCCTTTAACCCTTTTTCCTGTCTAAATTCGTACAATTCCTTTCTTTACCCTGTTATCCTTCTTCCTATTCTGCCAATCCAAGGTATGCCGTGCCGATGGATGCGTGGCTAGAGGCTAGTCTAGTCGTTTATCGTGCTGAATTACCATGGGACTGGTGACCCCAGAATAAGGCTAAACCCTTACCTGGTATGCCGGGCTCTGCTGGGTTCGAGTATTTTATCCCTAGCAGCTCGTGGGAACGCAAAGAGTTTCAATAATTTCAAAAACCATAATGGCGGCGATGTGGTTCGCAACCCATCACGTCTCGGTCCCAGCGAGAGCGAAGAGTGGGCTATGGAGAGCCGCTTTGCTACGTTAAATGTAAGAGGAGGAATGAATGATAAAATAGATGAAGTATGTCAGATGATGGATGCGAGAAATATTGATATTCTGTGTGTGAATGAGATAAAGCGAAAGGGTTGTACAGCACAAAATGTAGAGATTAATAAATGTTGATGAAGCGGCAGTTGTATGCCAGGACCGTAGCAAGTGGAAGGAGGTAGTCTCTGCCTACGCCGTTGGGAAAAAGGCGTGATTGTATGTATGTATGTATTTAATAAGAAACACGCCGGACGCTATAGCAAGTAAATAATTAAAACGTAAACAAAACAAACTTGCCAAAATATAAACCCATGACGAGCGGTGCGAGGCGTGACTAGCGAACTGAAACCAACGGTCCCGATTACACCCAAACTTAGCTGAAAATAATGTCGGCGTTGCCGACTAGTCGGCCATTAGTCGGCCACCTCAGCGCCGATTAGTCGGTTAGTCGACAAAATCCATAGTCAGCCCATCTCTAAAACATATACATTTTTGTTTTACCGAATTCCGTCGCTAATCTACCGTTACACACGTCACGATCAATTTAATCAGATTCCCCATCGACCTTTTAGCCTTTACCACCCTAAGTGAAGACATGACAAGACATGAGTGTTAATCAGACGCTGAGTAAGGAACGTTAAAAGGTTCTAAGATTAGCTTTTATCCTTACCTATTAGCTAATCCTGGTCCACCAATTCAAAGTCGCTCAGCGAGCTATGGAAAGAGCTATGCTCGGAGTCTCTCTGAAGGACAGGATTCGTAACGAATACATCCGACGGAGAACCAAAGTTATCGACATAGCTCAAAGAATTAGTATGCTGAAGCGGCAGTGGGGCGGCCGTATCTCGCGAAGAACCGACAACCGCTGGGGTAAACGTGTTCTTGAGTGGAGACTGCGACTCCGCAAACGTAGTGTAGGACGCCCTCCGGCCAGGTGGGATGACGATCTGCGAAAGACTGCGGGCAGATGCTGGATGCGTCAAGCTGATGACAGGGCGCTATGGCGCTCATTAGGGGAGGCCTATGTCCAGCAGTGGACTAATATAGGCTGATGATGATGATGATGATGATGATGATGATGATGATGATGATGATGATGATGATGACTAATCCTTTTTCCTTCAAGGACCACTAAAACAAGAGGACTGTAACTTGCCATTCTTTGGTTCGAGCCCTGATCGCAAGGAGTGTTTCTACATTTAATATTTGGAGGTCACTGAATCGAAAAATATTTTTTTTGGACAGTAAGATTCAAAATACGTTTTTTGACATTGGATTTATAGTGAAATTAAATATTTGTAGGTACTTAGTATTATTTGAACTAACATAACGTAAGTACCATTGTTACTAACATTTATATGGGTCTTTGACCTGAAATAAAGAATTCAGTTCAATTGAACACGGAATTCCTAGATAGATTAATTTTTTGCATGACCGAATTGATCTTAATCACAATACTGAATGAATCAGTAGTTAATATCTACCGTACAGTTAGCGTCAAACGTAAAATACAAAGCGCCAAATATATCGATACACGTCCTTGTGCTTTTAGTAATAACCCAAGTACCACACAAGCTGTATAAGGGCTTTATACTGCTATTATACAAGTTTGAACGCTAGAAGGGCTGTATAAGATCTAATAATGAAATAATGATCTTTATTCTGTAATAAGGCCGCAAGGGCACTTTTACAAGTCTGACTCTACGGCGCGGCGTTTTCCAAGAGGAGACCACTGTTGAGAAGAAAGCGGAAACAAAATCAACAGACAGTCATTTTTTTAATACACCTACCTTGTTTGTTACTTGGGAAAGACTTGTTTTATCTTTGGCGCGTTGGATGTTACAAACTATTTGATGCTGACTGTACTATGTGCACCACACTCAAAATCGAGCAATTTAATCAGGTTCACAAACGACCTTTAGCCTTGTCCACCCCACGCCAAGACTAGTGTTAATCAGTGCTGAGTAAGGGGCGGTAAAAGAGTTCCTGGATTAGTAGAGGACATAAATCTTACGGAGGTCGGGAGCAATTGAACTTTCGGGTAGTCAGCAACCGAAGACAAGGTGCTTTGAGATAATTAAAGAAGCTGTTTCTCGTGAGTAAGGTTTCGAAGTGTTCTAAAACTAAGCCCGTCTCGCCATGAAAATCACAGTTTTTCGAGTAATAATGAACTCGTAGGTATAATGTACTTTTTTATTTTTTTTACATATAAAGTTGTAATGATGTACATTGAAGATATTTAAAAACAAAATGATTGATACGGACTATTTGGATTTCATTGAAACGAAATTATTTTTTTGGATTAGTTGTGTGCTTGTATGTATCGTTGTGGCTTCATCACGCTAAATCGGCTAAAGGATTTAATGGGTACTAGACGATATATGTAAACTATTATAAGGTTGTAAAAATTAGATGTCTACAAACACCTCATGTGAAAATTTCAAAATTTTCGTTGGTAAACTTCGGCGATAAAGGGGGGAATCGTATTTTATTCCACATTTTCCTTAATAAAACGTAATTTAAGAACATTTTCTTTTGATTATTTGAAAATGTGCAGATCAAGCTCTTTCAAGGCTTCATCACGCAAAATCAGCTTAACAGATTTCCAAAATTTTTGGTACGGGTAGCTGCGTATCTCCAGATGGTGACAGGGGGTCTCCTTTGGAATCCCTAATGCCGTTTGTCTTAATGTATCGTTTGCCCTTTGCATTTTTTTCAGAAACCGTAAATTCTTCAGGACTTTTTAAAAGATCATCGTATAGATTAGGTTAGGTTAGGTTTGTTTTATAACAATCCTGAAAAGTTTATAGTTTTTAAATAAAATTCTGATTCTGATTCTGATATAGATCCGGTAATAGGATACTTTTTACCCGACTACGCTGAAGAAAAAAAAAGGGGTTATGACTTTTTCTCTCTGCCAAAGAAGTTGCGGGCGCCTTCTTTACATATAAAGTTGTAAAAATGAAATGTATGTAAGTACATGATATTTTCAAGCAAAAATATTGAAATGGAATATTTGGAGGTCACTGTTGTTGATTTACTCACTCGTCAGACGAAATTGTAGACGAAAGCATGTATACTCAGCTTTACACAAAGCCCGGAGTCCCGCCTCGTAAGCCCGCTAAGCCCGGGAATCCTGTATTTTCGTTATGTCTCGCATTCTCGCCGCAAATACACAATCCCGCGTATGACACCTCCCGAGGTCAAGGAGTTATATATATTTTCACTTATTGGCTTTTTTGTAAGAAAAAGGCATTCAATTTTGTGGAATATACGTTACAGTAGGGTGGATCGTTTTTAGAGTTCCGTACCAAAAAGGTAAAAAGGAACCCTTATGGTGCTACTCTGTCTGTCCGACTATTGGAGCGCCAGATCTCAAAAACGACTTATGCTATCTATTTGAAATTTTGAATATTAATAAACATGGTCAGCCCACATGTATTGCAATGGAAACATTATAAAATATATTCTTATTTTCTAAGAAACCGAAGTTTACCATCGAAAATTTTAAAATTTTCACGTTAAGACATCTCATTTTTACATAGTATAGATATATCGTCTAGTATCTATAACACAAGCCGAGCTTGAACTTACCATGGGTCTAGTTCGATTTGTGTAAATATTGTCTCGTAATATTTATTTATTTTATTCGTCCATGGTATGGATAATATATAATACTAGAAGGCGCCCGCAACTTCGTTCGCGGAGGAGAAAATGTCATAACCTTTTGTGTTTTCTTCAGTGTAGTCGAGTAAAAAGTATCCTATAAGCATCTGGAGATACCCAGCTACCTTTGTACCAAAAATAGTTGAAATCCGTTTCGCCGATTTTGCGCGATGAAGCCACAACGACACATACAAACTTACATAAAATCAATAAAATATATTTTTCTTTTTAGTGACCTCCAAATAGTCCATAACAATCATTTTTTTGAAAATATCTTCAATGTACAGACATTTCATTTTAACAACTTTATAATAGTATAGATAGAATAGATGAACTGTATGGATATGTACCCAAGCCATTAACTGTTCTGTCCACTGTTTTTAAATCTGTAGGTATGACCCAGTAAATGGCATGACTCGCTTGGTTGAATCTAGAAGGAACTCGTCTCTAATACCATGACTTTGTTAATAAGATGGGTGTGTAGCGTTTAAAAGCGTCACCAGCAATTAGGGTGCTTACACACCGCGTCCGATCCGGATCTGAGAATCGGGACGCACCCATGACCACGGTCATGGGTGCGTTTAAGTATAAGACAACTATAGACTTCCTATGGATTCGTCTGCGTAGATTTACAACATTTTTAGGATTCCGTAGCCAACATGGTAAAAACGGAACCCTTATACTTTCGTCATGTCCGTCCGTCCGTATGTCACAGGCATTTTACTCAAAAACTACAAGATGTATATTGATAAAATTTGGAGTATAGGTGTCTTGTATAAGCCGTAGCTAAAAAAAACTAGTGGGGGCACTTCATACATGTAACTGAAACCGAAAATATGAATGTGTGGCACATAAATTATCCTGGTTCTCTTCGCATCCCTGAAGTGTCCGCTCCAAATTTAAAAAAGAACTGCTTCTAGTTCCATAAACTTGTCCAGCATTAGTCGGTCAAAAAAAAGTTAAATACCAAGAGATCTATCATCAGTGGAGCGCAACCGGCGCACTCGGTCAGCCGCCATGTTTCAACCACTTTCGACATCCACAACAATATCCAAGAAAGTTGAACTCGTTGTATAATGAGGAAATTTACCTAATCGATTGAATACCGTAGGGTCATTGAGGCTATGGTTGACCAGTTGTTTTTGTAACGGTTAATTTGCAGTTGATTTGCAGACAGTCATCAACAAATTTTCGAAAATCGGCCTTTTTTTGAACTTTACAAAATGCGAAATTTTTATTCCAAATCACATGTCACAAGAGGAAAAAATTGACATACTTACAAATTGTAACGCATTACTGCCCAACGTTTCCGTGCTTTCAAATTCATCTCTCACTCTTTTAGGCTCACCCATTTTTGAAGAATCTATTAAACCTGTCATCAACTGTAAATTAAACTTGTTCAGCAATACATCCGACCTTCTTTATGAAATCAATCCTCATATAGCCCTCTTCATTATACGTTTTTGTTTATTTACTCCTAAATTTATGTATTTATTACGCAGTTGCCATATTTGGAAATTTCCAGCCATTTTGTCATCCATTGATAACCCCCTTCAGACAAAACTGTCCAAAATTCTAAATATTAATTTTGACTTAAGATCCTGGTCTCAAGCGGTTCTCCCTATAAGGTTCGGGGGGCTGGGTGTTCGAACTGCTTTCCTGTCCTCTGCTTATTGCTCGCTATCTCTCGTCGGCATCATTTTGAACCATACTCAGATGGTCGACGATGAGGTGGCGAGCTTGAGGGAGGCGAGGGAAGCATGGTGTGGCTCGAGCCCTGGATCGGATATCCCAGTCATCAGACATGTTCAACAAGCGTGGGATGCCCCTCGCCTCAAGGCAGTTCACGCATCACTCTTCGAGAATAGTCCGGACGACTCAGAACGTGCCCGCCTTCTGGTGGTATCAGTTCCAGAAGCAGGCCACTGGCTGCATGCGCTCCCATCTCGTCAAATAGGCACTGTTCTGGATCCAAGCTGTTTAAGAATAGCAATATGCTTGAGGCTTGGGTACAGAATTTGCATCTCCCACACCTGCATCTGTGGAAAGAGCGTCGATCAGCTTGGGCGACATGGTCTTTCATGTTCCAAAAGCGCTGGTCGGCTATACCGACACGGCACTATGAACGATTTGGTCCGTCGGTCGCTTGCCACTGCGTCAATACCTGCCATCCTAGAGCCTACTGGTTTGGCAAGAGATGACGGCAAGCGTCCTGACGGAGCAACGTTAGTGCCGTGGAGGTTGGGTAGAGCCTTGATATGGGACGCTTCTTGTGTCGACACGTTCGCACAGTCCCATATAAAGGCAACCCGCTCGCAGGCCGGCGCTGCGGCTGACCAGGCTCGGATTCTCAAGCGCCGTAAATACTCGTCTTTACTTAAAGACTATGAGTTTGCGGCGCTTGCGGTAGAAACTTTGGGTCCCTGGTCAGCCGACATCAAGAAGTTTATGGGGGCCTTGTCGGCGAGGCTGATCGCCGCCACGGGAGAACGTCGCGCTGGCGGCTACCTCTCGCAACGAATTTCTCTCGCAATTCAGAGAGGTAACGCCGCCAGCGTGATGGGGACCATGCCGCAAGGCGAACTTTTAGACGGGGTTTTCTTTTTATAATAGCTTCTGCCCGCGACTTCGTCCGCCTTAAATTCGGTTATCGCGAATGAGGGTATTTTTCCGGGATAAAAAGTAGCCTATGACCTTCCCCGGGACTCAAATTATCTCCATACCAAATTTCATCCAAAACGGTTCAGCGGCTTAAGCGTGAAGAGGTAACAGACAGACAGACAGACAGACAGACAGACAGACAGACAAACAGACAGACACACTTTCGCATTTATAATATTAGTATGGATTAGTATGGATTTAGTTTTGAGTTAGTATTAAGTTAGTAATAGATCAATTTATTTCCTATTTTGTTTTCGTTGTTTTTATAATAATAATAGATGTACAATGTAAAAATAAAACTCTAAAACAGAACGGTATGTAACAAATAAATATATGAATAATTTTATACATACTATTATAAAGTTTTAAAATTGAAATGTCTGAAGATATATTCAAAAATATAATTGAAATCGGCTAAACGGATTTCAACAATTTTTGGTACACAGGTAGCTGGGTATCCACAGATGGTTATAGGATACTTTTTACCTGACTACGCTGACGAAAAAAACAGGATTAATCACTTTTTCTCCCCCGCAAAGGAAGTTGCGGCAATCTTCTATTATATGTTATTCGATTTGGTGACCAGCAATTAGTACACGTATCACAATAGTTCTTTTTAGTCTTCAATGTAGACATCGAAACTATTATAAAGTTGTAAAATTGAAATGTCTGTACATTGAATATATAAAAAAATGATTGTAATGGACTATTTGGAGGTCATTAAAATGAAAAATTTTTTTTTTTGGATTTTATGTATGTTTGTATGTGTCGTTGTGGCTTCATCACGCAAAATCGGCTCAACGGATTTCAACTATTTTTGGTACACGGGTAGCTGGGTATCTCCAGATAGTTATAGGATACTTTTTACCCGACTACGCAGAAGAAAAAAAGAGGGGTTACGACTTTTTCTCCTCCGCGAACGAAGTTAAAATTCACTAAACCGTAGGAACTTAAATGACAATGCCTTTATACGGAAAACATAAACGCGTTTTGTTCATTGGAAACTTACGCTTGGAGCTCTAATTTCGAAGCCTGAAGCTAGCTTACACTAGAGACTCAGAATATACCTACTTGTATGTCTTGTAACAATGTTGCTGGATGCCGGTAGTTTATTGCGTTGCCTGTGCACTGGGGAGGACTTAAATATTGCACTTAACACACTTCAAATGAAATGTTTGCCCCTTGGAACAAACTTACTGCTATTATAAAGTTGTAAAAATTAAATGTCTGTACATTGAAGATAATTTCAAAAAATATGGTTACGGACTATTTGTAGGTCACTGATTCGAAAAATATTTTTATTGGTATTTTTGTATGTTTGAATGTGTCGTTGTGGCTTCATCACGCCAAATCGGCTCTACAGATTTCTAGATGATTTTTTTAGTACACGGATAGCTGGGTATCCACGGATGGTTATAGGATACTTTTTACCCGACTACACTGATGAAAAAAAGAGGGATTATGACTTTTTCTCCTCCGCGTATCAAGTTGCGTCTAGTACTTTACAGAACTGAAATATTTGGATTATATCATATCATTATCATCATCATACATTACATATCTACGGAACCCTTATTTCGAACGTTTCGCCATATCCATTTTTCCGTCTGTCCTTCCGTCCGTCCGCTTGTATGTCACAGGCATTTTACTCAAAAGCTACATGATGTATATTGATGAAATTTGGAGTATTGGTGTTTTGTGTAAGCCGCTACTTACTTTGATAGTTAAATAACAAAAAGAATATTAGAAATATGGGGGGGCACTTCATACATATAACTGAAACTAAAAATTATATGCTGCAAAACTGTGCTTATTATAAGTGACACTTTAATAATATAGGCATAAATAAATTAATAGTTTAAAAACCACTAGAAAAACACGCTTTACAAGACTTTTCTAACAAATCCAAACACAGCTATCATACGATGTTCCATCATGAAGTTCCAGTTCATATCTTCCGGCTCCATCATCAGATCAGTTCGACAGTACCATATTATTGTATTGTCATCAGAACTACATACAGCTGTTAATTTTCATGACGCTACGATCCTTGGAAGATGGTTAAATTAGTTACCTTAGATTCCATTACATAGTCAGTTACATACAGGTCGAACTAATAAAAGCGTGTTAAAAGCGGTAAGACATTTACAACGTACATATCAATTATTAATCAACCTAGTAAAGCGCCATTTTAGTATGTGTGGGTGCGTGTGTCTGGGTGCGTACCTATATGAAAGTATAAATATTTAGTGTTTGACAGTGAGTGTTGTTTTGAACGTGATTAAATTTTGCTCTTTGTGTCCAGTAAATGTTTCTACTCCACAAAGCGAAGAAGATCGGGAAGTCATGGAGGGAAATTAAGCGCAAAACTCAAGATCGATCAGGATGGGGTCACTGAGGACGCCCTCTCCTCTGGGGGACACAGGACCAAAAGTTAAGTATATCATATTGATATCAACATGATATCAATATGATATACTTAACTTTGTGTTATGATATTTATCCACTATTACTTTCACGACATGTTTGTTCAGTGAGCATCAGCTGGAAGCGATAGTCGCGGCTTCCGCGTAACCCCACTCAAGCGGCACGGGCGCAGCCCAAGCGGGACGGGCGACACTCCGCGTTTTGAACGGTTACTGTCCGATAAACAATGTTATAGTTAGTGATCATCAATTATTAAAGATTTATAAAAATAAAATGGCTGTATTTTAGTGGCGTGTACAGAGTTTTTGGCCAAGTTGGGCAGATTTTCTGTGCCTATATCAGTGGCGTGGCGTCCATATAAGCCGATTCCCAGCGCGTTGCTTAATGAAACGCTTTTTTCTTTAAATCATCATCATTCATCAAGCGCTTGTCCTTTACTTACATCCTTCCTGTTCATGTCATCTCTCACGCAATCCATCCACCGTTTCCTCGACCTACCCCTCCTCTTACATCCTTCTACATGCATATCTAGTACCCTTCTTGTCACACGACTCTCATCCCTCCGCATAACATGTCCATACCACCGTACGCGATTTGCTCACAGCTTATCGACTACGGGTACTACTTTCAGGCTGCCTCTTATCAGATCGACTGATCGACACGATCAGTTCGACAGTACCATATTATCCTTCCTTATCCGATCCATTTTCGTCACGCCACTCATCCATCTCAACATTCTCATCTCTGGAACATGAAATCTGCTTTCATCCGTCACCTTCGCGGCCCAACATTCCTTTTTTCGCTTTATTCTTTAAATGTGAGTTAATTAATACGCTTCGGCTTTCCTTGTAGTCTTCCTGCCGCCACGCCTCTGCTATATAGGCAACCATGGTATAGGGAAGGGAACCATGGCCGTTCAGAGCGTTAAGGTAGGCAGGTTCTCTGTGCCTGAATGGAGCCATGGCCCATGGTCGTTCAGGGCTTCAGGGTAGGCAGTGCCTTTGTTGTTTTTATTTAATATGAAAATATTTAAAAAAAATTGTGAAGCGGGATATTTAGATTTCACTGAGTTGAAAATATTTTTAGTGCTTTTTTTCTGTTTTGGTGTGATGAAGCCTCAACGACACATAATAACATAAAAAAACAAATATTTTATATATATAATATAAAACGACTCAAGACCTCCAATAATTGTGTACCTGTATATTTTTTAATATTTTCAATGTACAGACATCTTATTTTTTACAACTTTTATAATAATAGAGAAGAGGACCACTCAAATTAAACACGTAAAGCTAGAAAATCAAATGAATTGACGTGTGTTGGTGTAATTATAATAATAGTTGGTCAAACCACATCGCCATTCCACGTAATGTTCATAATAAACCCATTGTATTACGTTTTACTTCGCCAGAGATCGTAAATAGGCGAAATTTAGCGATAATCTCACATACACCGCAGCTACGTTAGAAAATGAATAGACAGCATAGTGCGTCTCAAAATTCATGTTTTATGCCATTTGCATCAACAGTCTAACAACCGATTGTATATACCGAACCTACCTACTCAGATGGGTAGAATTTTGGATACGAAATACTAAGGGCTCGGCCACATGTCCATGGCACGGCGCCGTCGCCGTGAAACGGCGCGGCGCGCTCCATACAGTTTATATGGCGCGCGCCGCGCCGTTTCACGGCGAAGGCGCCGTGCCGTGGACGTGGGGTCAAGCCCTAACACATCGAATCGATTTCATTGTACATTGATTTAAATTTACGCAATCTTCACTCATTATTACCACACAGCAAAACGATATACATAACAAAAGTATGTGACTTATTTAATTACCATTCGACGTTTCGGACGTCGTGTTACGTCCATAGTCTCGTGGGCATAGTACATTTATACGCGTAAACCCCCTTTTTAGGGTTCCGTAGTCAACTAGGAACCCTTATAGTTTCACCATGTCCGGCTGGCCGTCTGTCCGTCTGTCCTTCTGTCCGCGGCTTAGCTCCGTGATCATAAGTACTAGAAAGCTGAAATTTGGTATGAGTATGTGTATGTATCACGCCGACAAAACGGTAAAATAAAAACTAAAAAAAAACTTATTTTCGGGTACCTCTCGTACTCCTAACGTAGGGGTGATTTTTTTTCGTTC
The DNA here is from genome assembly GCA_905404275.2 of Hedya salicella. Taxonomy (NCBI): domain Eukaryota; kingdom Metazoa; phylum Arthropoda; class Insecta; order Lepidoptera; family Tortricidae; genus Hedya; species Hedya salicella. The sequence continues at coordinate 47,194,178 of FR990097.1, read as the reverse complement.
CAACACTAGTGTGTGGGGTGTGTTGAATAGGTCTTTCAAAAATAATAGGGCTCTCCAAACATTATATTTTGATAGTCAGCAGTTTTGTAAATATTCGCTCGCCGCAGTCAGCAGTTTTGTAAATATTCGTTTTGTAGCGTTGTACAGACATTTCATTTTTACAACTTTATAATAGTACTAGCTTCTGCCCGCGACCGTCCGCCTTAAATTCGTTTATCGCGGATAAGGGTATTTTTCCGGGATAAAAAGTAGCCTATGTCCTGCCCCGGGACTCAAACTATCTCCATAACAAATTTCATCCAAATCGTTTCAGCGGTTTAAGCGTGAAGAGGTAACAGACAGACAGACAGACTTTCGCATTTATAATATTAGTATGGAAGTATGGATATATAACTGTTTAATTTAAAAAAAACTTCTTCACCCAGATAGGTATGGATAGTATGGATATTAGTATGGATAGATTTTTAACCGTAGATCCTAAATAAATAAAGTGAGTTATAATAAAAGTAGTACCTATAGATATACGTCATAGGCTGCGTAATAGTTCGGTTTGTCTGTCCGTACACGCAAAAAGGCTTGGGTTCGACGCCCGTACAGGGTCACGGCGGCAATGCCACGGTTGTTACACGCTATGTATGTCCAATGTACACAACACAACATGACGTGCTGTATGGCTATCTCTGTCTAAACTTTGGCAAGTAATTTAACATTTACTAACTATACTATTATAAAGTTGCATCTGTTGTTACATTAAATGATATCTGTACATTGAATATATTAAAGAATAAATTAATAGTTTAAAAAACACTAGAAAAACACGCTTTACAAGACTTTTCTAAGAAATCCAAACACAGCTATGATACGATGTTCCATCATGAAGTTCCAGTTCATATCTTCCGGCTCCATCATCAGATCAGTTCGACAGTACCATATTATTGTATTGTCATCAGAACTACATACAGCTGCCAATTTTCATGACGCTACGATCTTTGGAAGATGGTTAAATTAGTTACCTTAGATTCCATTACATAGTTACATACAGGTCGACCTAATAAAAGCGTGTTAAAAATGTAACTGACTATTTAGAGGTCACTAAATTATTTGTTTGTATGTGTCCTTGTGGCTTCATCACACCAAATCGGCTAAAAATATCTTACCCTGTATCAACATACAAGGTAAGATATGTGACTATAAAATATTTTAATTATAATGATATTCCACCAAAACATAAATTGTTAAAGAGAAGCCTATCATGTTCCACCAAAAATTGTGATATGTCAAAAGGTGCCGATTTTGGTACTAGATTGTTAACAGTAAAACCAATGTATTACTGCTTCATGCATTTTAAGTCCTAACTTGGCAGTTTCCTATTCAGTATGTTATAATATCAAGCTGTTGGATATTTAAGATAACACCCAAGTTACGACTCAAAATCGATGAGCAGCAATAAATTGGCTGTACTGTTAACAATCTTATACCAGAATCAGCACCTTTGGGATATTACAACTTTTGGTGGGCTTTTCACATTTACGTTTTGGTGGAATATCATTATGATTAAAATATTTTTTACGAAAATATCTTACACTGTATGTTGATGTCACTACTTTAGGTGGTGCATGATAACTTGGCTTATTTTTCACAAATGTTGGTGGGATGTTATATACCTACTTGGTTTATAGACCCTGCACCATTTAACTGTTTCTGTTTAACTCAATGGACTGGGAGGGAATGCCTTTTGGCATTAAGTTCGCTATTTGTACACTTTTCGATTGTGTAATCTCGTTTTAAATAAATAAATATTAAGTGGCTATTCCTCTTCATACAAATCATTGAACATAAGGTACACAGATAAACAAACAGTGCATATTATTTCTTATCTGTTCAGTGAATGCATTTCACGCACCGATTATAGGATTAAATCTAAATGCAATACCATTCAACATAACAAATAAACACGGAAACGAATTTACACAAAACGAAATGAAACTTGATGTTTGTTTTTAGAGTTCCGTACCAAAAAGGTAAAAAAGGAACCCTTATGGTGCGACTCTGTCTGTCTGTCCGACTATTAAAGTGCCATATCTCAATTATGCAATTTAATATGAATATTACACGAAAATTGTAACCATATGTCTGTCTGCCTTACTTTTTTTTAATCACCAAAAATCGTTTTTGAATACCCCGGTTTGGTTAAGTTTGCCCCTCATTTGTACGTGACGCCATAGATACCAGAGGCAAACTTAACTCAAGCGGCCAGTTAAGTCGGAATAAGTGAAAGTTTGTACGGAGCCCTCGGTGGGCGAGTCAGACTCGCACCTGTTTATGATAGATTCACTATGCAACTTCCAACCCTTTTGACCCACTTAAGGGATGATTTCCGGGATTAAAACTAAATTATATCCTTCCCAAGGTCTCAATCTCCATACGAATTCTGTTCGAGTTATTATGTGCTTATTGTGTATATATATCTTGTTGCAGCTGACTGTACTATAAGTTAACAACACGTGGGTTAACTCCGAACATCAGACAGCTCTCACTGCCCGTACGTACTAACGTGAAACACATCACTTGGGAATTCTCTTGTTGTAACATTTATGAGTGCTGGCCGAGCCCATTAATATTAAATCACAAAATACACACGAGAGCAATAATTTAGGGTGACTGAAATTAAAATAACAGCAATTTGTTTTAATTTTTTTGTAACTAGATTTATTTACATAATATACTTAATATCGATGATCTTCGGAATATCAAACTGTTTCAATATAGACTAGAACTTCATATTTAGGGTTCCGTAGCCATAATGGCTGAAACGGAACCCGTATACTTTCGTCATGACCGTCCGTATGTCACAGGCATTTTACGCAAAAACTACTGGATGTATATTAATGAAATTTAGAATATACGTGTATTATGTAAGCCGCTAATTAGTTTTATAGTTAAATATTAAAAAACAAATATTGCACATAGTACGACAATTCTTTTAAAAAGACTGAGTTTCGTTTCTATTTTTTATTTTATTTTGTGTTATTTTTCGAAAATAATCGCCCCGAAAGTAGCATCAATTGTGCCCCACCTCTATTTTGTAAACCTTTTGTCCAAAAAACATGAAAAAAATTCATAATCTAAAATTAGGTTACCTACTAACCTAAAATAAAACCTAAAATTTTATAATTAATTTCATTTCATCAAAAATATTCTCAACATGATTGGATATGCCGTTTTTGAGATATTACCGAAAAACATTAAGGAAGTGGAGATACGCTCTTTTGCTAGTGCACTTTTTCATATCGCTTTTTTTCCATCTGTAGTGCCTTTTTTATATGAACAGCTGCGGAACCCTACACTGCGCATGGCCCGACATGCTCTCGGCCGGTTTTTAAACCCATAATCCCACGGCCGTGACCTTCCAAGCGTACGTCAGGTACTTCTTTTGGATTCTACTCTTTATCCACGTAAGTCTTTAAAAGAATAAAAAACATTTACCAAGAAGGGAAACTAGACTCAATTCTGATACGATATGTTACAGAATGGAGAGTGGGACCGTCGTTTTACACTGGAATGCTGTGTGAAGCCTCGCATAAATGTTTATTTACCAGGTAAGTATTTGCTTTTTTTTAGGGTTCCGTACCTCAAATATAACGGAACTCTTCAAAGTCAAATTATTTATTTGTGAACAATAAGTACTTATACACATAATGTTATTAGCTCGATGGTAGGTACAATCAACAGCATCAACATCTGCCATAACAAAGGGGGCGAAAATATCTGACACATCCTAACAGCCCTAGAAATAGAGTCGTGTCAGATATTTATGCGTGTTTTGTGGCGGATATATTTTTTTGTTTACCAAAAAGACATTAAAAAAATATTGAAATATTTACTCGCCTATAACTGTTTCGTTTGATGGCGAGACGCGCTCAGTTTTAACAAAACAAGGCAACTTAACCTATCTCATCTATTAATCTATTTTGTAGTGAAGTAACTAGCATAAAAATCCCGATACGTCAGGAACTCCCCTCCCCAACAACACTGAAGCAGGTGACTGTAAATATGAATTTGTCAAGCTATGCTCTCCCTCAAAGCATACACAAATCTTATAATTAACATGCTATTATAGGATGACTTTGTTGTCCGTCTGTCTGTCAAGACCATTTTTCTAGGAACGCGTGGACGTATCAAGTTGAAATTACCTTGAAATACTTAATGTCTGCGGTCCCTTGAAGCTGTAAATAAAATTAGGCTTCTAAGTCAACGCAATCCAAAGATAAAAACATTAGCACATCTACTGCCAAGCACCCGCCTAGCGGGCGCTCTGCTCTTACAGGGATCGGAACCGGTTTTTTTTTCATACAAAATATCATTACAATATATTCGTATATTTTATTAAAATCTAGAACTTGAATCAGGTGTTTTGTGATTAATATCTCTTCTCCTAAATACAGTTTTAAAACATTCTGGAATGTTTTAAAACTGTATTTACATACACGTTATTTTTTTTTCTGGAATGTTTTAATTTTATTTTAGAAGATTAAAAAAAAAACCGGTTCAGATCCCTGGCTCTTAGACGCGTAGCCAATACCATGCGTAGCGCTACGAAAAGCTTGCCAGCGAAATTTAAAAAAGCAATACGTCCATGGAAAACCTATAGGGTACTTCCAGTTGTCCTAGATACTTGAAAGGTAGGAAGGTAACTCTTTTGGCACTAGTCCCACCGCCGGCGAGAAAGCGAGCAACTGTCGACTATTTTCTCGCCCAACTCGCTTAAGAAACGCACAATAGATGTAGACTCCGTGTCAATTAAAGTGAAACATATATGAGAGAGTTCTCGCCGGCAGTGTGAACAGCCAGCGATGAACTATTAATATATGTGTCTCTTTTACATATTTTGTTCTTGATTTATATATTTTGTTCGTTTTTTGGGCGAGAAAATCGCTGATAGGTAATCGCTGCCTCGCCCTTGGTGGGACCAGTGCCTAAAGCACAATCCACAAAATAAATCTGAAAATCTTAATTATTTATGTCTGTCTATCTATGCCAAGAACTAATATTGCTTAGGAGTAGCGCTCAGCTAACACAGGACTTTTATAGATACGGCCGTTTTTAGCGTATATTTTGCATGGAACCCTCGGTGCGTAAGTCCGACTCGTACTTGGCCGGTTTTTGTTTATTATTCAAGTAAGGACGTTATTCTTTTCGCTTTTAGTTGAAATGTTAATAGAATTGTATATTGTCACTAGATGGCGCCCGAACTGCGTTCGCGGAAGAGAAAAAAGTTAACCGTCTTTTTGCTTTAGCGTAATCGGGTAATCCTGTACAAAAGGGGAAGCCCAGCGATTTTAACGTGATGAATCTGCAAGGATACATTATTTATTTTATGCAAACATATAAAAATGTTAACATTTCTTCAATTCAGGTCATTTCAGGGAACTCCAAATAGCCTATCTAACTTATTTTTCACAAAATATCTTAAATGTACATGACATTCAATTTTCAAGATTTTATAGTATGTATAATATTATAGACTAGTATCACTAGCTTTCAGTGGCGTGGCGTCCATATAAGCTGATTGCCCAAGGAAAAGCTTATAATCACCTTTTTCTTTATATATAAGTAAATAATTACGCTTCGGCTTCCCTTGTTATTTTCCAAACACCACGCCACTAAACTTTAAAAAAAATGGGATGAGTGTATTTAAAAACAGTCAATGACTGGCATCTACGGGATTGGCAGAACCTCGTTTAGCCTACAATTTGTAATAAGAACTTGGGACGTCCAACTCTGGTACAGCAATTATTTAAGGTTACTTAGGGTTCCGTGCATAAAGGATACCAATGGAATCCTGTTACTAAACTTTCGCTGTTTGTCTGTAAGTTTTCTTGAGTCGTTAATAGATAAAATTAACAATAATAATTAAAAGTTATGAGGAACATACATGAATCTAGTTTTTTTGCTTTCTATGGTACGAAATCTTTTGTGTACGAGTCACACATGCACTTATTTGTTTTTTTATACAATTCTTGTATTCTATTTAGCTAGCTACTATCACGACGTCAGAGCTACTTATAAACATGTTTAAATAGGCTTTTACGATTATTCATAGAACTTAAACCGCATTTAAACCGATTCCGTGACAAAACTGTCGCACAGTATCGCCATTAGGCCTAATAATGGGCTGCGCAGTGAACCAGGTACTGCGCGCGCGCAGGGTCGATGACCGCGCGCGTGACCGTGAGGATAACGCAGATCACTGGAGACGCGAGCGCAGCTTGATTCTATAGGGTACTGTCCGTACAGTCAGCTAAAAAACATTTGGTTGTGTACTGTCACAATGCGATGAGCAAGAATGTTTGTTCCTGGGTCTTGGATGTTTTCTATCCAATATCCATACTTATATTATAAATGGGAAAGTATCTATCTGTCTGTCTATCTGTTACCTCTTCACGCTTAAACCGCTGAACCGATTTGGATGAAATTTGGTATGGATATAGTTTGAGTCCCGGGGAACGACATAGGCTATTTTTATCCCGGAAAAATACCCTTATCCGCGATAAACGAATTTAAGGAGGACGAAGTCGCGGGCAGAATCTATAATATTATAATTTAACTATATATCTTGTATATCGTTGCCTAGTAGCCATAGTTTTGCTTAGTTTGGGGCTAGGTCGATTTGTGGAAGATTGTCCCTGAAAAAAAAAGTTTCTAGACGTGTGGCCTATGGGCTAGTTGCAGACTGAAGCCCTATAACATCCCTATGTATACAATTAACATTTTCAGGATGCTGTTTGGGTTTCCTCGATTCTGCAGCGCCTCTGGGATGTTTGCCTGTGCTAGCGTAGAGGAATTTTATGCAATAGTTAGTACGGAAGAAGGAAGACTGCTTCTATGGTGATGCTGATGAGAAGGAGCTCAAACAGCATCCTGAGAATGATAGCAGAGAACTGGGTTTCGGATATTCTCCGCCGATACACCGACCTTCATGGCTTACATCCAAAAAATATGTAGTGTTTTATTTTTTAATATTAATTTACTAATGTAGTTTTATGAGTGTTCTGTAATTGACGTCCGGTTTGGCTCAGCGGGAGTAACGTTGCCTGCAAAGCTGAAAGTCCTGGGTTAAAATCCCGGTAAGGGCAAATATTTGTGTGATGAGCATAAATATTTGTTCCTGAGTCTTGGATGTTTTGTGTGTATGTATAAGTAAATATATCTATTAAATATATCGTCGTCTAGTACCCATAATACAAGCCTTATTGAGCTTACCATGGGACTAGCTCAATTTGTGTAATATTGTCCCTTAAAAAAAAATTACAATCTGCGGCTCTGAGATAATGAGAGACAGAGAATCTGAGGAATTAGTATGGATTTGACAAGTTTTTACTACCAACTTTGAACATTCACCAACTACTCACAATCGGTATTATTGCGTTATTTTGTTACAGAGTTCCTCTGACCATCTTCCAACTCCATCATCAGATCAGGTCTATGGATAATTATTGCACTGTTGCCAAAAGTATATATACCAAAGAGTCCAATCAAACGCATAGAAATTGTTCTAATTTAGCTTTTAAGATTTGACCCAAACTATAACACGGTAGCGATGTTGAAGTCGAGTTTTCTGATTCAATAAGTCGAATCAGAGTCAAACGAGTTGATTCGAATCAAGTAAACATTTAAAGAAAGTTAAGTGGTGAACGGTGTTGGTCACACATAAATTGAAAAATTGTGTTATAACATATTTAGGTATAAAACGATTGTGATGACTGTTTGTTTACCCAAATAAATGAAAAAAAAAAAACTTTCGGACCTCGAATCTACTCGCCGACTCCACCCGTCGCTAGAGACAACGCAACGCACAATACACAAACAGTGAGTCTTGCTGACTCGGCTGATGCCGCGAATGTTGAACCGAGTCGAGTCAACTCGAATTTCGATTCGAATCAACTCGAGTTATACGAGTTGGAAAAAAAATCGACTCGTAACATTGCTATAACACCTGCCTGCAGTATTTCAGGACCGATGCGACCTTCAAGCCTTTAAGAAAAGAGCGTACTCCCACCTGAAAGGCCGGCAACGCACTTGTGACTCCTCTGGTGATGCAAGTGTCTATGGGCGACGGTGATCGCTTACCATCAGGCGACCCGTCTGCACGTTTGCCTCATATATCATAAAAAAAAGTTAACACGTTCCCTGTCCTGGTGTCCCAATGTGGGGCCATGAACCTATTTTTCAAGAGTCCATGCTCCCACTGCGAGGTCACGCCCCCATACTAAATATGATAGTTGGTCTTGTGACTTTGTCAGATCGGTTTGTATGGGGACAGTTAACGTTTTAAATAAAAGCTTGTGCGAGTAAAAAATGGCTTTTTAAGAGTAAATCTGTTACGTCAGAACTGGACTTAAGCCTTTACGTATCCAGCATCTCCTCCGATCTCAGCACGACCTTCCTTCTTGTCCACTTTTTTTTGTCTCATTGTTCTAGCGAGCATACAAGGTTATGCCATCAACTTGGCTCTAGAAGCGAAAGGTCATAAGGTTATATAAGTTTTGGAGTTTCTTATTACCTTCTTGAGTTGTGCTAGAGTTACACATGCAGTCAGTGTTTGTAGTTTTTACTCGACTAACACATTAGTGAGGTTAAATGTTATGCTAGTTTGATAATGCTTGCGACGTTGTAAAAATAAAATGTCTGTGGTCAGTATATTGAAAATATTTTCAAAAAAGTAACTAATACGGGCTATTTGACGGTCGCTGCATAGGAAAATATATTTTTTGGATATTTTGTAGATGTGTATGTATCGTTGCGGCGTCATCACGTCAAACCGGCTAAGGATTTCCACCATTTTTGGTACACGGGTAGCTGGTCATCCACAGATCGTTATAGAATACTTTTTATCCGACTACACTGAAGAAAAAAGGTTATGATTTTTTTCTCCTCCACTGACGATGTGGCTTCTAGTAGGTATTTAGATAAAATAATTCATGTAATTTAGATATTGTTAACTTTTAACTACCGGATTCGCTGAAGGTCGGAAATCATGGTTTTCGCATATTTTCTTATACTACTTCAAAAACTTACATTTCCTATGCTTTGTGTATGGTATTTTAGTGCATATGTAACGTTAGGCACTTGTCCCACCGCCGGCGAGTAAGCGATGAGCTATCGGCGATTTTCTCGCCCAAGAAACGAACAAAAGATAATTGCTCCCGTGTAAATGAATGAGAGAGATATATTTATAGCTCATCGCTGGCTGTTCACACTGCCGGCGATTTATCTCTCTCTTTTATTTACACGGGAGCTATTATCTTTTGTTCGTTTCTTGGGCGAGAAAATAGCCGATAGCTCATCGCTTATCGCCGGCGGTGGGACAAGTGGCTTATGTTTGTGCGTATCGTAACGTAAGGTAGGCAGTTTTTCGGTGCCTATATGGAGCCATTGTCGTTTTCGTAGGACTACAGGCTAGGCAGTTTCACTATGCCTGTATGGAGCCATGCTCGTTCAGGATAGGCAGTTCCTTTGTGCCTATATGGACCGCCCGCCACTGTCGAAACCATATAAATATATCCTGAATGTTACTACATTAGTATTTTGAAATTTGGCGCCCTGTGTAAATAAGTTTCGCTGCCCTAGAAGTTAAGGAAAAATCCTAAATAAGGTGCGAGTTGATTCGTGCGCCGAGGGCTGCTACGACGCCGCCTCTGGCTGTTTGCTGCCCCGGGCCATGGCCTTGGCCCTAGGGTAAATCCGCCCCTGCTTGAATGGTTGACGTTTCACCTCAAACATGTAGAAAAACTTTAGGAACGGTCCTTCTGGTATGTTGTAATGCGTCCGGTCCGATGTACTTGGCTTCGTTTCCTTAAATCAGTTTTGACAACCTGCTTGACGGACCAATATATTTTGACATATGATCTGGAACACGTGCCAGTACTTCACGTGTCTGGTTTATATTAGGAACAAACTGAAGGCGATCAAGTGCGAAATTTAAGAATGTAACACCTGTTCACAATCCGTTATTTATAATATTAATAACATATGTAATGGGTAAGTCTGATCTTGTTGCTCTACAACAATGTTAATTAATATAGGTTTACTACAAACACACACATCATTATTTTATGACATAGTGCTTTACGACACAGTTGGGAATCGAACCGTCTGCGTGTATAAATCGTAATGTAACGATAAATTACCCGTTTGTCCGTCCGTCTGAACGCGTGCCAGCGGTTTCATAGTTCCGGTACTAATCGCTCTTGTTATTCATAAACGTTAGTCTATTGGATTTTATATTGTATTTGTCCCAAGAGCCTTGTGTTGTAAGTTGAAAATAAAATGAATCAATCACTTAAGCTCCCATAGAAAAATACACTGACAGTTTAAAGGCGACGTATAAAATATGCCCCATAATTATAAATAAGTAATGAAATACTAGTATATTTACCGATTTAATAATTTGTATTACATTCATTAGTCTTGTTTTGGCAATTTTTTGGCAATTTTAGATTAGTTTTACATAATTAATGAGAGCAAAATATCATAAGAGCAGTCATAGTTTCCATGTGGCTTTTATCAATTTAAACCTATGCTTTTTGGGCTAGATAATGTAACTTCAATTTTTTAAACGGATTACGAATACGATGAATGCGTTCGCACCATTATAATAAAATAAGATTTCAATTCTTATCTATACTGTTATAAAGTTGCAAGAATAAAATGTTTGTATGTGTCGTTGTGGCTTCATCACGCCAAAATGGGTAATCGGATTTCAACTATTTTTGGTACACGGGTAGCTTGCCATCCACAAATAGTTATAGGATACTTTTTATTAGACTACGCTGAAGAAAAAAGAGAGGTTATGACTTTTTCTCCTCCGCGAACGAAGTGTCTTATAGTGATATTTTAAGACATATACATAGAAATATATAGGTATGTCTAAAAATGATAATCATATTTCTTAAGAAATTTTATCATGTATTTACTTTATTTTACTTCCATTATGATATGTTGGCGTCCATTTGACCATGTGCCAGCTATTTGACGGTCGCGTTACTAATAACTATCGTTAATTATAAAATGTTCTCTATACTTGAGAGTGTTACTTTGCGGTTGAAATGTAGTTACTTTATTAAACCTTATAGTTCATTGACAATACACTGTTAAATCTGTAAAATTCCCGAAAAAGCAAGGAAATTTGTGACAAAATATGAAGATATAGCCCGTTAAAGTGCGACCGTTTTTCGCACGGCGTGACTTCATGCGCCCCCACTCCCGAACTTTGACGCGCTTTATCTTCGTCTTTTTTTGCTTGATTGACAAAATAAAAATAGGTGTCCAATATCTTTTGATAATGTAACTGACGGACTTATTAGAATAAGTACCCTATTGTGAAATTAAACCAATGCCTTTGAGTTCATCGTCATCATCATAAGCCAAAAGTTCACTGCTGATGGATATAAGCCTCCCCTAATTAACAAGTCATCAATCCACTTTGTGCAGTGGCGTGCAGTCCATGTAGGCACAAAGGCACTACCCTAAACAACCATTTATAAAAAACAGTTCGGATACCATCCTTACCTATATCCAACTTTGTTTTTGCAAGGTCAGATCGGGTACGACTCGCTGGAGATAAGGCGATTACTCACTCTAGCCCAATTGGTGAGTGAAGTGGTGCGGTTATCCGTGCCCGATGCGCGCGCTAGAATGCGTCAGCCGCGTTTGCTGGCCGCGCCGGGCGCGCGCACCGCACACAGGCGGCAGTCGCCGCTGCCGAGCGCTCTCCGCATCATCAACTCTGTGCTCCAGCAGGCGCCACACTGTGATGTGTTCACCACGCCCGTACAAAAGGTGATGGATGAATGTAAGAGGATGCATGAGGTTGGATTAATAAATATTAATTAATTGGTTTATAATATTAAGTTTGTAATGCGATGGCACCTAGCTGTAAGTTGCAAATGTATTTTGTATAAATAAATAAATAAATGGCTTTATATGTAACTACAGAAAACTGCCTAAGGATGAGATCAAAAGATTTTAACTGCCTGCTTTGGCCAAAATCCCAAAAATTATTTCGCCGCTCAGGCAAGCCGTCTTTAGAATTCGCTCCCTGTTTCTATCAGACAAGCCCCAAGCAAGCGAGGTAGTTTTCAAGCGGATGCTACCGTGATAAAATAAAAAGGAGCTGGTACGGGTTTGATGTTTTGTATTCAACGTCTGTCTTTTAAACCTAATGACATAAAGCTGGTTCGAGACAGCTGTCGTTCTTAAATTAGAATATATACTACTTTTACATACGGCCTAACTGTCTCTTATTAATGGTGACGGATTAACACCTTCACACTACGCAGGTACCTGCTGGAACAAGAACTCGATTAGCGTCTGTATTTCTGGTATATACTTTGTATTCATTATTTATATGTATGTAATGTATGTATTGTATTATCTATAATATTATAAAGTTGTAAAACTTAAATGTTTGTATGTGTCGTTGTGGCCGCATAACGCCAAAACGGCTAGACGGGTTTCAACTAGTTTTGGTACACGGGTAGCTGGGTATCTCCAGATGGTTATAGGATACTTTTTACCCAACTACACTGACGAAAAAAAGAGGGGTTATGACTTTTCTCCTCCGCGAACGAGGTTGCGGGCGCGTTCTAGTAAATATATGTATATATGTAGTATAGGTATAAGTAATGATGTATGCATTAGTTGCTTGTGTGTCCTAACGCTCACTGTACTGAATGTCTTTTCCCACAACACCATTTTCATGCATCTCTGTTTGGCCTTTTGGCATTAAGTTCGCCATTTGTACTTACGTTTGTATGTGCAATAAAGTTTAAATAATTTAATTAATAAAAACTGTGCACGCTGCTTGGGGAGGACCTCCCACGCTGCGTTTTCCAATGCGTGGTCACGACTGGTTTGTCCAGGGGCCGTCGGCCTTAGAGTTCAACAGTTGATAATTCATCTTCAAAACTGCTGATTTAAAATAAATCAAAAAGCAACTACAGTAGGTCACTACCGTGAAAATAAACGAAAACCAAAATTTGTCAAGCTTTTGTCGGCTGGCATAATCTATACTTCGTTTCCCACCAAAAATATACTTTCTCATATCGAAATACGATTCATAATAGAACGTTCTGTCCTAACAATAAGTAACGGGTACATTTCGACGTTTTGTAAAAAAAGATCATCATCCATCATAGGCGGTTTTAAATTGAAAAGGGCCTACAAGTGCTTGGGGCCGATGAAGATGCGACTTTCTTACATGGAGCGGTAAGATTGAACTTTTTGTAGAAAGAAACGATTGTGCCTTATGACCGAGAATGCTACCAAACTTTTTACTTTAATATTTGTGTTTTGTACTTACTATTAAATATTTACTCGACATTCTTTCTCTGTTTGTAATACAAAGAGATATTCGGTGACAAGGTGCCAAAAGGTTGTGATCAACTCGACCATTATACCTGAAACAAACGAAATAAATAAAGTCAATACAAATGTAGCACGTATTAAAACATCGTATTACGTTTTAGGGTTCCGTACCTCGATTAAGTGATTTAATCGTGAGCGATCTTAAGAGCGTTACCCTCTTAAGTTTGATTTCAGATATCTATTTGACCATTTAAAGGACACAAACCGGCCAAATTTTCCAGGTGTAGATATCGAGTGTCTTTTAACACCTGCTGGTAAATAAATAATTCTTTAACCATTCCACACATACTATAGCCAGAACAAGGGGCCAAATTTTACGAGGCACTGTGATATCTCCGACTGAGCAATGTCTTTTGCCATAGGCCATATATAAATTATCTATGTATACTTTTATAAAGTTGTAAATATGAAATGTCAGTACATTAAAGATATATATATATATATAAATATGTATTATATATATAAATATGTATTATATATATATATATATATATATTTGTATGTGACTTATCACGTCAAAACGGCTAAACAAATTGCAACATTTTTTTGGTACACGGGTAGCAGGGTATCTCCAGATGGTTATAGGACACTTTTTACCTGACTACGCTGAGAAGGGTTAAGACTTTTACTCCTCTGCGAATGAAGTTGCGGGCACCTTCTAGTCACATATATTTTTGAAAATATCTTCAATGTACAAACATTTCATTTTTACAACTTTATATTAATGTTTTCTCCTGTTTCCGCGATTATTACTAATTTAAATAAACCCATTTTTAACGGATTATATCGCGTATATTATGTCAGTAAACCCGTGAACATGGAAAGCTGAAAGCTTCCGAGACGTCGGGAACTCAAATAATATACGCGATATAATCCGTTAAAATATTTTTATTTAAACTTTAACTTAAGTCTACATGAGTCATGTGCCACGTTGAATTTGGTTCCAGGTCCCAACTCAATCCAGGCTAACCTTCTAAATAATTCTACAAGGTCCTTCCATGGATTTTTAACACTGCTCTGAATAACATACGGCCGGAATGCCGTAATGTTTTAGAAATTAGGTGCAAATTGGCTTGGCGAATAACGCATCTGTGCCCGTCACTCTGAATATTTTATTAAGTCAGTTATAGATTTTATTAATATGCGGCATCAAAGAGTTCGTTCTGTTTCAGTATAGGCTAGACTCGAGTTTAGCAAATTCTGTCAATTTATAAGTAGGGCAGTCCGTTGCAGTTTCGATTCAGTTGTGTCAGCTGTAGAAAAACTGCATTCAAACTGCATTTTTGCACCCAGAAAGCCAATGGCGTAGCGAGAACTAATCTACACGTAGGCGAAGACCAGCTAGGTTTTTTTCTATCAAGTTCATAATCCACAAGGGGCTTCGTGCGAGGCCCCTTTAAGGGGCCCCAAGCGAAAATGTACGATTTTTCATGGTTTCTTTTTCTGTATCTAGTCCCTGGAATGGCCAAAATAACTTTCGAAACATGGTTTATATGATAGTTCAGTTTCTAATCAACACTTTCTTGCATTCGGAAATTGGAATATATTTGTATGTATACATTCTATAATGAATTATTACAGAGTTCTATAAAAATAAGGATTGCGTATATAGACTCTCAATAAACTTTTAATAGACTCAAAACCTATGCTTAATTGTTCATTATGAAAAGACCTAGCTCGCTAAACAAGCTTTTTCTTCAAAAAGCGTGTATTTTGAAGACAATTTGCAAAAACTGGTTTTCGTCGTAAAAAGAACAAAGTTTGATGGCCTTTACCTTGGTTTTGTTGACTCTTGAAGATAAACTGAAGCAGGTTATTGGTAAAAACGGTCGCTGTCAACATGATGAGACATACAGGTTGAGCTTTTTATAATGTGCACATATTAAAATTTTAAAATAATAAAAGAACCGACTTCAAAATAAACTGAAAAGCCAAAAATGATCTTTTATGTACAGTACGGATCACATTTGAATCACCTTTTGAATTCGGTGCCAAACCATTCATTTATTACTATTAACACAAATGACACGCAAGAACCGCGGCGGCGAGCCTTTAGTTATTACCTAAATTTAGTTATAGTAATTCGTATTTTTGTTGGATAAAGCACTTTACTTCAGGTTTGGCACCGTCTTCAAAAGGTGATTCACATGTGATCCGTACTGTACATAAAAGATCATTTTTAGCTTTTTAGTTTATTTTGAAGTCGGTTGGTTTTTTTATTTTAAATTTATTTTTTTGCTTTTTAGTGATGGATTTTAGTGATGTAAAGTTTTTTTAGAGCTCAAAATGGGAAGATTGAGGAGGCACTATTGTAAATAAATAAGACCAATTGTAGATAAGTGTGCAGACTGAGGACTGTAAAAGCAGTCTGAACCCCTTTCGATAGCTTTAAGAGCAGTGTAGGTGAAGTAGAGAATAAAAAGTCACAGTTTATATCGAAATCCCGTTCCTAAACCAATACTTAGGCTTCCTATTTTAACTATGATATCTATCTGACTGAAGCTAATTCACTTGACGATTGTTTCTTGTAAGTATTTCCAATGGCTAGTAAGTAGTACCGATAACTTTGTAGTAACGACATGAATAGTACGGGGACTGTTTCTATATTTATGTGTTCTTTCGTATGCCACATATAGTGGGGTTATTGTCAATTGAATTAGCTTTGGCTTTTATACTCGAGCCGTGTATTGGTTAGGGAGGGGGTAATTTTATTATTAATTTATCAATTGTTATGCAACCTTTCAGATTTCCATGGAAAATTATGAGTCTTTATGCGACGTTAGGGAATAGTTGTAAAATGTTGCGTAGTTCGTATGGAAAGTTTACATACATCAGTTTTCTTTGCAATTTGTTGCCTTATGAGCTTTATACAATTGATATTTGATTAGATAAGAGTTATTCCTTTGACTCTTAAGTCAAAGTAATGATTTCATAGCTTTCCATCGGGGTTAGATAGGAAGGTATGAAATGAAGTTATTGAATAATTTATATTTTTATTAGCTTATAAGTTATTTAGATATTTCAGGTCTTATATTAAATCTATATAATACTATAATTATGGGGTCATCCGGTACAATAAGACTATTGTAAATAAAACCTAATTTATAAGAATTGGCTAGGTCAAAATGGTTAAGTCCAGTAGCTTGCTGGTTAAAAAGAATACGACTAACAGTCTCAACTGACCCATAAATATTTAAAGAATTATCTCGCAACTCCAATTGGCGTAGAATCTCGAGTGATGTTGAGACGGAATATTTCCGTCTCTGATGGACGAGTGAATGGAGCTATGGGCATATAAAAAAATGACCGGCCCTAAGACGAGATCAGCTGGAAGACGGGGAGCTCCCGGAAGCTGTGTACGTAAAAACACGTACGTAAAAATTTGACGATGAAACTGTTGGTCTTAGGTTAAAAGATACTGACGGTTGCATACCCATACCCAGTGGCGTGCATAGGGTTTTTAGTTAGGGTAGGCAGAATTTGACATACCCTGTCTGTGTCATTACAAACATTTGGATACTTCCCGAATAAAATGCACAGACAGCAAAGTGTGCACAACCAGTCAACCAGCTAAAATTTTAGTAATACTTTACGTGAAATCGACGAGTACTCGTAATATTGCTCTGAGTTTGAGTTAGTTGCAACATACTTTATTTTCCCAAACACTATCTGTTATATATGGACAATGAGGGTAGTGATTATGATTGTATGATAAAGTGATGTAGATGTGAAAACTAGTCTGTCATCGCGATTCCTGCCAGGACATGTGCTAGGACCCCTAAACCGTGAGTTATAATACTATCAAAACACCGATCACAGCTAAAACACATATTTAAGCGTTAGCTACTACAATAAACAGTAATTCACGTCACATTAAATTGATAATGAAAGAAAATCGCTCCGAAGTGAACTAAGTAGTACAACTATGAAAGAAATTTTCATTTTATCACAACTCAGTCGCAACACTGTAGCAACAAAGAATTCATTATGGCACCCGATCACCAGAATGAAAAGATTTTTTTGTAAACAAATAACCTTGACAAATTAAAACGCCCCACATTACGCGTACAACTTACAGCAAAAGGGGGACTTCTTTAATCTGCCGCACGAAATCAATGCATCTGATTGGTCGCAAACTTTTGCCAGTGCTGCCAACAAGGCTAATATAAAATGTGCTAAGCTGCAGCTCGATTTTTGATAAATTTCTGCTGAATACTATTTACTAATACCGAAAATTATGCTAACAGTTTTCTATGTCAAATAAAACGTCACTTAATTTTTACATCTACTTATTTTTTTGTATCAAGCAAATTTGAACTGAAATCGTTATATTCGATTGAATTTTTAAATACCTGTAGATGGGAAATTATAAAATGAATTAACTTAGCGACAAAAAAAACGAAAAATTAATCGAAACGAAAAATGGAATTTTCATGATTACTCTCAACGTTTCCATTGCCAGTTATTTATTAACCTCCCGGATACGTTTCAAATTACTAATAAAATTTCTAATATCTAATTTTACTTTATTGGAATATTTTTTTATGTATGCTAAAAACTATACTAAACGACAAACAAATGTGGTAGACAACATTATATTTAGCAAATTTAGCATAAAGTATGCTAAATTGGCAACACTGACAGGTCCGGCGGCCGGAATTGTAAGTATGTGTGCGTGTGACTTGAGTATAAGTGTGTGTGCTGAGCAAATTCGTACATAGTTCACGGACGATATTACACAAGCGCATTGTGAGCGTGTGTGCTGTGGGTTAAGTGCTGGACTGTCTTGCCTGACTTGCGGTTCAGGCTCGCGAATGTTCGAACGCGCGGACAAGTCGAGCCACGCACATCTCCAGGGCATCGCGCCCCACTACGTCCGGCCCCCGGACAGCCGCTTTCGGGGACTACCCCGAGAGCTCCTCGCCATCCCGCCCTAGGCCGGATGGCGATTCACCGCCTCCACCGCCGCTGCGAGTACCCGCTCGCGCGTCCCACGCCAGCGGCCCCCCTCGCCGCGGCGTAACTCTCCCGCCCATCTGGCACACTCACCAGCATAGCCGTACTCTGGTCGGTGCCCTAAGCCGTGTTGTCCGTACCCGGTCCCGCTAAAACGGATGCCCCGGGGAAAGACACGCGGCGAAGGGCTCAAGAAGCCGACCAGGTCCGCTAGCTGCAGGCCTCAGCGAGCGCTGCTCGCGAGGCCCCCACTCTCTCAGCCAGCCGCCGCGAGCCCCTGCTCGCGCGGCCTGCACCAGCCACACCGCTCTTCCCAAAATGAGAGCGCACGCCCTGCCTGTCATCACGGGTCGCGACCCCGTCACAGCCCAAGGTGCCCATAGTGGTAGCACGGGCCCCCCTGCACCCCTCCACGGGGGTGCAAGAGAAGACAAGGATTGATTCAGGCTCGCTTAGCTGTATTCGTACGCAAATTTTAATCGCAGCGCGTTCCGTAATGGAAGGTGGCAAGTAGGTTTTATTTTAAAAAATATTATAGAGAAGAGAAATATATGTGTTCTGGAGTCATTTTTGCTAGGGTAGGCAGTGCCTATTTGCCTATATGGAATGCACGCCACTGCCCATGCCTCCATCATGTACTAACGTTTCAAGTGACATGGGGATACGGAGATGTGGAGATTCGTATGTTACCTTTAATATTAAGTTGGGCTGTTACTGTTCATAAGCTACAAGGTACCACCCTCGAGAAAGCTGTGATAGACCCCGATAAAAAGAATTTCGCTAAAGGGCAAATATATGTTGCACTAAGCCGTGTCAAAACTTTGGAAGGCATAGCGTTGTTAGATTTGGACGCCAACAAATTATTAAATCGACCACATGGTGAGAGATCGTTAAGGAAAATAACAAGACTAGGAAATCTGCCTTCTGACGATCGAAGCCACACATAATACACGACTTTTATGACTTCTACGACTTTTATACGGCATTTACAGCCATATTGCAGTCTAATGTCAATTGCTCACGAACTTTAGCTGAACGCTGCTATTTCAGAATCAGGGCCGTTAACCGTTGAGGAGTTCTCTGGTTCTCCACTTTGCTACCCTGATCATAACCAATTTCTGCCTCTAAGCAAAATATGATAAATAATTATATTGCGATTAGTGAATTAAATAACATTGGTTGAGCCCTAATTAGTGGCTTGTGTCTTCATCATCAGTTTTTCATCACCAAATAATGATTTTCTAGTGTAAATGCTTGTTCTACTTTAATAAACACCAAAATCGCCATAGATGTGCCCATAATATTTGAAAATTCCTTCGATCCTCATCGATCTCATCATCAGATCTTCACCAAAATTTTATGGGATCAACTTGAAGATTCCTAATCTTAACCGAAAAAATAATTTTCTAAATCGACTTGCGATCCGCGAATTAAATAACACTGGTAGAGCCCTCTGTGGTAACTGATGGCTTGTGTCTTCATCGTCGGTTTCTCTTCACCAAATGGTGATTTTCAAATGTAAATGCTTAAACTACTGTAATAAATACCGAAATCGCCATAGATGTTCTCATAATATTCAAGGAATGCCTTCGATTCCTCATGGATCCCGGCATCAGATCTTCACCAAAATTTTATGGGACCAATTTGGATATACCTACTCAAGAACAAAAAATTAATTTTCCAAATCGACGTGTAAATGACGGAGTTCTGAGGTAACAAACATAAAAAAGAATATTAAAAAAAAACCAACCGAATTGAGAACCCCTCCTTTTTTTGAAGTCGGTTAAAAATTGAGTAATTTACACCTAATTATATCGTTTAGCTTGACAAGTTCTTTCCTGACACTCATTGGTCATACCAAATAGTCCGTTACAATCATTTTTTTGAAAATATCTTCAATGTACAGACATATAACTTTTACAACTTTATAATTACTTTATACACTTCACGAACGAAAGAAACTAATGAAATACTACAAACCGCAACCCCGTAGACTAAACAGAATTCCCAAGTCGCAAATTAAAAGACAAACGCCTCTTCAGGAAAGCAAACTGGCCATCTCCCCAGGGACCTCTCCCTCACACCCCACGCCTTATCTGTGGGTGCGAGCGAGACAAGTCGTGGGAAAGTTACGTAATATAATTACGTAGATACATTGACGATTACATCAGATTAAATGGCTTTTTCTATTATGTGTTGGTTAATTATTTTCCCGCGACGTTTGACATAGTTTTTGTGTGCTAAGTGTTTTCTAACGTACCTACAAACATATAGCTATTATTTACGAGTACTAAGGAAGAACCTGCGCGACCGAGCGACGCTCAGTAGGACAAGTGTTGTTTTTTAGAAATTAAACCTATTAACACAAAATTTTCTATATACATACGAAAATTCATCCAAATTGTTAGAGTCGTTTCTGGGAAACCGATTAAGGTGCGTCCACATTTGTATCATTTGCCCGTATCAGATCATCGTCGCGTAGCATGAGGCGTGTCACGATCACGCGTTTGGACGTTGCGCCGATCCGATCACTCGAAATCCATTTGCTACGCGTATCACACACTTGTATCGGAAGAGTGCGGCATTATCGGCGCGCCGACAGTAAGCGTCCAAGCAGCGCGATACGCAGTTATGCTACGGCACGGTGATCGGATACGAGCAAATGATACAAGTGTGGACGCACCTTTACATATCTATACATATACCTAATAAATCTATACTATTATAAAGATGAAATAATGAGTCTATAGCGTGAAGACATTTTCAAAAAAATAAGTGAAACGGACTATTAAGCTCATGAAATCGAAATACATGATTTTTGTATTTTATGTATGTGTGTAAGTAATAATGTAAAATTTAGTCTACATACCAAATTTCATCCATATTGTTAGATCCCTTTCCGAGAAACAAAGAAATGAAATGTCTGTACATTGAAGATATTTTCAAAAAAATAAGTGATACGGACTATTTGCAGGTAATTGAAACATTTTTTTTTATATTGTATGTGTCGTTGTGGCCTCATCATCATCACGCCAAAACTGCTAAACAGATTTCAACTAAACATTCGTCGTGTTAGTTTAAAAACTAACACGATTTTCACTTATTATCACAACACAACAAACTGGGCTTAATCGCGGGTAAATATGATTTTTAGGGTTCCGTATCAAAAAAGGTAAAAAAGGAACCCTTATGTGGTGCGACTCTGTCTGTCTGTCCGACTCTTAGAGCGCCATATCTCAAAAACTGCTTGTGCTATCTATTTGAAATTTGGAATATTTATAAACATGGTCGGCCCACATGTATATGTGAAGAGTTTAAAGAATGTAGAAGGGTTTACGAGGTCAAGTACCTTGGGCATGTAGTGACTGACACCCTGAAGGATGACCGGGACATTGAGAGGGAGCGGAGAGCTCTGTCTGTTAGAGCAAATATGATTGCCTGCAGGTTTGCTCGTTGTTCCAATGAAGTAAAAATTACATTATTCTGAGCATATTGTACTACATTTTACACGAGCAGCCTGTGGATCAATAACACTCAAAAATCATACAGTGCTCCTCGCGTCCAGTTCAAAAACGCGTTCAGCCACCAATTCTTCGACGTTTCGGACGTCGCGTTACGTCCATAGTATCGAAGGAACTCATAACTGAACGGCTACTCTGGAACCCGAAAAACGAAGTTCGTATGGCGCCATCCCGCTCACTCAAATACAGCATGACATGAGAGCGAGAGGGGCAGCACGTTACGAACTTCGTTTTTCGGGTTTCGTAGTAGCCCCTCTGTTCCATCGAAACCAATTAAATAAAATCATATTTATAAGCGAAATAGCCCCGTTTATTGTGTTGTGATAATGAGATTTCAATTTATTTTGGTACACGGGTAGCCGACCGGGTACAAAATTAGTTTGCGGATGACCATGGTCTGCTGGATGCATCCAGCAGATGGTTCTAGGATATGTTTACCCGATTACGCTACGCAAAGAAGGCTTACGACTTTTTTTCTCCTCCACGATCGAAGAAGCCCATCTTCTAGTGCCGACATAAAATAAATATAACTTGTTTAGACATTCTATCCGCGCGAATGTTATTAGAAGATCGCGTAAACATAGCATGTTTACAATACTGGGAACATAGCGTAAACAATTAGCGTTTTATTTTTATTAACTCTTTTCATTCACTCTCCTATTCATTGAGGCGTACTATATAGCTTCCATTTTTAACAAACTTAAAAAAACTGCACTGGTACCCTAAATGTATCGTTAGACGTTATACACAACAAAGTTATGAGTAATTTTCCAAGAAAACATATCAAAATTTATGAGAGTAATATTAAGAGCTATAATGAAATGTCTGAACATTGAAGATATTTCCAAAAAAATGATTGTGACGGACTATTTGGAGGTCAATTTAGTGTATTTTTTTTGTATGTGTCGTTGTGGCTTCATCACGAATCGGCTAAACGGATTTCAACTATTTTTGGTTTCTCTTTCAATGATTTTTTTCTCCTCTGCTGACGAAGTCGCTGCTATAATATATATAACAGCAGAATATGATGATTTAAAGCAAATTAATAATGTACAGTCGGGGTGTGAAAAGCCTCGTCATTTTTCGACCTTAACACCATCACATAAAGTCGAAAAGTGATGAACCTTTTCATACCCTGACTGTACCTGCATTTGATGTCCTATGCTTTCTTATAAGAATCGGTTCCTCCAAATTAGATACTATTTAACATACCTATTTTTTTACTTTATTTTGCTTCTGATTTAGAAAATGCACTTTTGTATAATACCTAAATGCCTTTGGCATTAATGACTTTTTGAATTAACTTGAGAGTTTGAAATTGTAGTTTACCTTGGACCTAAAAGCTTTATATTATTTATGGACAAAGTATTTTTTTTTTTTTTAATATTCGTGCTTATCACACAACTGGCCCCTTCGAACCGGGGACCGCAACGTAAGCCGTATCGAGTATCGACAGTATCCGATCCCAATGCGCGAGCGCAGGGTGGCCAGCTAGATCTCGGCGACGTTGCCGCTCTTCGCAAACACTCTTGCGCAGGGCGGCGCTAGGGTTGTCACGTCGTGAGAGTCACACTATTGGAATAATGAAATTATAAACTTCATTTTGTACAGGTAGAAGTAACTTCATACGCGGAGAAGAAAGTCACAAGCAACTTTTTTGATAAAAAAGTATTCCTATAGCCATCCGTGGATGTGATCTAGAACTCACCCAAGTAACACCACAAGCTGTAATATTAGAGCTTATACAGCTCTTAATACTCAAACCGGCTGTATAATCTATAAGCCACAGCTACAGCTTGTGTGCTACTTGGGCAGTGATGTTGCCGCTCTTTGCGGACACAGTCTTGCGCATGGTATCGCTAGGGTTGTCACATTGTGAGAGTCACATTGACTTATAAGGTGCGTCCACATTTGTATCATTTGCCCGTATCAGATCATCGTCGCGTAGCATGATCGCGTGTCACGATCTTGCGTTTGGACGTTGCGCCGATCCGATCACTCGAAATCCATTTGCTACGCGTATCACACACTTGTATCGGAAGAGTGCGGCATTATCAGCGCGCCGACAGTAAGCATCCAAGCAGCGCGATACGCAGTCATGCTACGGCACGGTGATCGAATACGAGCAAATGATACAAGTGTGGACGCACCTTTAAGGGTCCCCGGCAAGCTCGGCCGAATTTCGCCTTCCCATACAAACGGAATTTCGTTCTCATTTTAAAACTACGGGTTGGATTCTAACGAAACTTTGCATATACAATGACATGAGGTATACTTAAGTTTGTAATTAGTTTATATGCCTCCAGCTCATAAAACAAATGAAATACAGCAAAAATAAGTTTTGTATGTAAAACTTAAATTGGCTGTATTTTTTTTACTATGGTATTTGAAGCTACATAAAATAGTTACAGTCCTGCATAATACTTTAACTTCTTCTAAGTACAAAGTTTTAGAGCAAACTAGCAAGTCATTTTAAAATTAGAGCGTAACTACGTTTGTATGGAGAACGGAGCTTATTGGGGACTCTTAACCATATGTTTTTGCCGCCGGCAAATAAAGGTTGTTCAGCTTAACGTGTGTAGCTCCTAAACGAATAAATTTAGATTACTGTTCTTTGTGTGGGAGGTAACCTTGATCGAGAGTGCTAGAGCATTTTACCACTAGAGATCATACGGACTCTTTACAATAAAGTACAATGACAGTAAAAGCTTGGCACTATTTTTTTTACATACTTATTTTCCATATATAAATGCCTCTATGCACTAGTTATCATCGGAAAATCGTCGCGGCATGGTAGAAAAAAAACTGAACTTATTTTGGCTTGATATTAAGCATAAGTAACGTAAAACATAAGTAAGAAAAAACGATCGCGGTCTGACTGGACTCGGGCCAGATTACGTTGCCAAACCACGACGTCTGCTACTACTGCTGGTAAAGGAGCCATCACACCGTAGCTCAAAATACGCTAATGCACCGCAAACAGAGTGACGTGTCTTATGCGTTATGATTTAAGGCATACCTTCTGCACTGGAGCTCAAAAAAACGTGGTTAAAATCTTTCAGATTTCTCGCAGGCACCATGTATACTAAAATTATCAACTTATGGGAAGGGAATTAATTTTAAAATTTTGTTAAATAGTTGTTGGTATATGATGAAGATGAGATAATTAAGTATATACAGTTCAGAGAAAATGTTTATTACAGAAAATATATGTTTTGAATTTTCCAAATAAATGTCTAAATGATTTATTAATTTCATTATTTGTTTCACTTACTTATTTTTTTATCGCAACAATTCCAAATGTAGTGATTACATTTTCTTTGTATGAAACTGCATCCATACTTTTTTTTAACCTGACGTTGTACTTTGTAGTTTAGGCTAGCTAGGCAAACATTTACCAGTAATCGGATTCAGCACGGAAATGCCATCCACGGCCATTGCGAGCTGGGATGGGACGCAGTGCGCAAGGCACCGTGGAGGTGGATTAAACCGGTTCATTCCAACTTGGGGTGTGGGAGGACACCCAGAATCCGTTAGTGGCAACCCTAAGCGCATGCGCAGAGCGGCAACGCGACAGATGCGCAGCGTTACCATTGTCCCGCGCACGAAGCTGGGCTCTAATCGATTAATAGACAAATAATTATTTTTATTCAATTAATTCTGAAATGGCGATATTGATCACGAACTCCCTTATTTTGAAAATGGGCTATGGAAGTGGACATTCTGGTTGGTTTACGAGTAGATATACGACCAAATACGTCGCAAACGAGAATGTGCCGACAAAATAAAGATTTTTTTTTTTCTATTCGGTATAAAGTTTATTTGTAATATCTAATATCTATATTTTTTGTGAGTAAGTAGCATGTGTAATGTATACCGTTATCATCAAATATATTAATAACTCGTGCAATTCTAACTTGACTGAAAATTAAAGCAAAAACAATATAATGCACGAATGTTTGTTCCTGGGTCTTGGATGTTTTAGTAAAGGGG
The DNA here is from genome assembly GCA_905404275.2 of Hedya salicella. Classification (NCBI taxonomy): domain Eukaryota; kingdom Metazoa; phylum Arthropoda; class Insecta; order Lepidoptera; family Tortricidae; genus Hedya; species Hedya salicella. Next base: position 47,168,280 of record FR990097.1, on the reverse strand, counting down.
CTACTTCGTCATTCGAAAATCACGCCCCAAACGCGGAGCTAGCCAATAAGCGCGATTTGTAATAAGGGACGCATTTATTACTCGCGCGCATCAAAGAAAGAGAAGGCTAATACACTACATGCTTGGGGTTTTTTGGCGTAAGCGCCAGACGTGAAAGTACCATGAAATCGAAGATATTATTATGTTTTGTTAACATTTAAATTAATCACTTAAAAGATAAAGGGAAAAATGACATTTTAACATAATTTAGCCGTTTATTAATCTGTCGTTTGTACAAACTAGATAAAAAACGGGAAATGAAGACGCGTTTTCGGATAACTTTTCTATGGAGGAAATTTTCATTAAACATGTTTCCGCGTTAATCACTGAATAGGTTATATAGTCAAGAAACATATATCTGAAAACCAGCCTGATTTGTATACTAGATTTGACAAAAAATGCGCTACAAAATAGCTTAAATTATCGATGCATCCCCTTAAGTATTACAATTTATCTAAATATTATGTATATTGTCCCCTTGTACCCATAGCACAAGCTTTGCTTAGTTTGGGACTAGATCGATTTGTGTAAGATTGTCCCTGTGTTATTTATTTATTTTATTTATTAATAATTTTAAGAAAAAGTTGAGGAAAATTAAAAAAAAAAGTAATGAAAGGAAGTGTGTTCGCTGTAGGTATCCTGCCAAGTATATTTTTATTAAGTAATCTCAATTTGATGACTTGTATATACATATAGTAAGTAAATAAGTATTTATATTAATGAATTAAGCTAATTTTATTTTAATAATTAAATAATTATTTAAGAAAAGAATGAGATTAATGCATTATTCATAGATTAAATCATAGAAAAATTTGCGTGTAGTGTAAGTAAACTGAAAGTCAGAGTTGTATTGTCTGAATAACAATAAAAATAGGGTAACCCTCCCTAAAACCGGTCGCTCCAAATAAAGCGATAAACGTTAGATTATTGAAATAATGCAAGGATCATCACACCACTATAGACTTTACGCTACACACTATAGAGTATAGAATGTGCTAAAAAATTTACACAATACGCTCTATAGAATATACTAGGTACGCGCATTTCTTTTTGTTGTATGTGGCAAACAGGCAGACGAGCCACCTGATGGAAAGTGGTCATCGTCGCCCATGGATAGTGTAATACCGGAGGAGTCACCCATACGTTTCCAACCTTTGAGAACCCTGTTTAACTCGCTTTTTGAAAAGTCTTGAATGAAAATAATGAAAATGAGAGACACCTGTTGAGTGTCGCTGAAAGGTGTTCAAACCTTTCGGGAGGCACTTAATTTAGCAAGGAACGGTGACAAAATATATTAAAGTCATGGAATGCTTCATTTACGCTTCATTTTTAATACCCGACAAAAAAGAGGGGTGGTATAAGTTTAACGTGCCTGTGACTCTGTGTATCTGTGTATCTGTCTGTGGCATCGTAGCGCCCATACGGATGGACCGATTTGAGTGCGGTTTTTTTATGTCATAGATAATTTTATCCCGAGTGTTCTTTGATTTATTTGATGATAATCGGAGCACTCGTCTCCATGATATTCAGCTTTTAGTGGAACCATTCGGGTGTTTTTGAATTTTTAAATTTTCTTTAAGTAGTTAGTAATTAATAGTGAGATTTGTGTAAAAATCGTCCTTTAATATTTATTATTTGTAGTTCGACTTAGTGTTTATACTTTAACGCTCAGATGATTTTGGCTCTACAATATTGCATGTGTGGAAGTATATGCGATCGAGAAGCGATAGTAACGCCACGCCTGCGCACTTCAGTTGTTCTTACTCGCCCGATCCACTGACCCGCGCAGACGCCAAGGACAGCTTAAGGGCCTCGAATGCTTTCTTACCAACTATGCTATACTTTACTGTGATCTAGGTATTTAACTATATGTAAACGGGAAACAACTTGACAGGTCGTTCAACCAGAGACATTGTACCACAGATACAAAACATTGTAAACCATAGAAAGAAAATAGTTTTTTTCACTTCTCCGGCTCAAAAAGTACGTCATATTAGCTTCGCGAAGCGAGACTAAAATAGTACATTTTGCCCCTAGTTTAAAAGAAAGCCATAGAATCCCATACAAATTTCTATGACACTGAAAAAAAAAACTTGCCGCCAGCTACATACTCCTTACGAATAATTAAACACAAACAAACCAACCTAATCAGATTGGCCAAACTTTCTGATAGAATTTCTCAAACTGTACTTTTAGTTTTTCATGAAATATACAATTTAAATAAGAAGTGAAAAGCAGAGTGTTTAACACGTGGCTAACAGCCATTACGACACTCAGACATATTTGTCCTTGCTCACTTCGTGAGCTCGTCCAAATAATCACTTCGCGTCATAATGGCTTATTTTAGCCCCTTGTCAAACAATCTACTATTAATCGACGCCAAAAAAAGCAGAAAAGCACAATAAAAAATTATAATATAAAACAACCGGTTTAGTACTAATTGAACTCGAGCCCGCCGTGTTCCGTACTAGGTACCTACAAAAGATTGTAAAGGTTCTTTGTGGGCCACGAAACCCTAAAGCACCGAGAAACGCATTTCTTGTAACATGTATACTTTAATTTTAAAAGGGGGAGGGGCCTCTAATTTTTATCTTTGTGATAATTTTAATGTGCATGCCTTCTATTTTGGACATTATGGTACCAAATATATTTGTAAAATATCGATACGACTATTGCAAAAAAAACACATTTCTTGTGCCTTCTTTAAGTGCTACCTTTATTTTAGACTAGAAGGTCCCGCATCTTTTGTTCGCGGAAGAAAAAAAAACATAACCGTTTTTTATTTTATCGTGTTCGGTTAAAAAATATCTATAATATGTATATATCTATAACCATCTGGAGATACCCAGCTACCCGTGTACGAAAAATAGCCACAACGTCACATATAACAAATCCAAAAAATATATTTTTAGTTTAAGAACTAGAAATAGACCGTTACGATATTTTTTTTTTCAAAATATGTTCAATGTACAGACATTTCATTTTTACAACTTTATAATACTTAGTATAGATTATTCATTGTGGTTGGGAGTTGCGTGTTCTCGCAAATTGCTTTCACTAATTTAGTGTCATTGTGCTGCGATTAAATCATTAATAATTTCATTAATATGTATTTTAGAGAGAAACCTGTTCCTGTATTATGTATTGACTAGATTCTACCCTCCGACTTCATGTACAGATGTTAGTGCATAATTGATTTCCTTCGTATTTTCTCGGAAACGTTCGTATTTGTCATGCTACTTCAGTCAACCTCAGTACTTTTTGTACCTACTGTAACCGAATGAAACAGCAAGATACGTTAGTACGTTTCCGTCAAAATAGTATGGAAAACAATCATGGACTACATCTGTACTAATTTTATTCGTTCATCTTCTCTCTATTTGGTACATATATTTGTTTAGTAAGATATTTTCGTCGGTATATAGACCGATAAAAAATGTTTTGTCTATAAGGATTTCAAATACTCGTTTTATACCTCTAAATAAGGAAGATTAAAGATTTAAGGAAAAATGCTGAATTAAATTTAAGTTTGCTGTCCTAATCGCCTAATAACTACTATTAAAGTTGTAAAAAATAAATATAATATATGTACATTAAAGATATTATCAAAAAAAGATTAAAGATTTTTTTTTATTTCAATGTGTCGTTGTAGCTTCATCACGCCAAGAAGGTTAAACGGATATCAACTATTTTTTGTTCACTGGTAGCTAGGCATCCACAGATGGTTATAGGATACTTTTTACTCGACTACGTCGAAGAAAAGAGGTTAATATTTTTTTTCTCCTCCACTGACGAAATTGCACCTTCTGGTACTTAAATAAATAGCAAACCAGGAACAAACAATCATGTTCATCACACAAACACCCTGTGGGATTCAAACCCGGGACCGCCAGCTTCTTAAGCCAACCGAGAGCGAAAGAGACGGCACGATAAGAACTTCGAATTTCAAACATGAGAGTAACCACGCTGAGTACCCTTAGTGTTCTACAAAAGAATATATGAGCAAGTCAGATAGCATCTCATTTGGGAGAGAGCTTTCTTGGCAATCGTTATGGGAATTGTCGCTTTGTTGATGAATGTGTCACATTTTGCGGTATTTTTTCTGTGCTGATATCTATCCATCTATTAGAGAGAAGTGTGGCTCAGCTCTGAGGCCGTCACTGATTTTGTGGAGCGTCTCTTGCAAGACCTCGATGCAAAACGCCTAAACAGAAAGACCCGCCCTAAGCCTTCCCATACCTAGTTGCACTGTGCGCCATGCAATAATTTTTTTAAACCAAATTCGGTTTTGCTAGCTATATTCGTGCACACGACCGACGCTCGTGAAGGTCATGATGCCAGGTTTCGCCATTGACGGATACGTCAAAGAGGACGATATATATAGAGATATATATCTATCTATCAGCCAAGGACGTGCACTGCTGAACATAGGCCTCCCCTATAGTTCGCCACAGGGTGCGATCCTGCGCAGACCGCATCCACCGTCTCCCCGCGACCCTTACAAGGTCATCCGTCCATCTAGTCAGGGGCCGTCCAACGATGCTCTTTCCTATACATGGTCGCCATTTCAGGACTTTACTGCCACAGAGGCCATCCGTTCTCCGGGCTACATGGCTCGCCCATTGCCACTTCGAGGCAGGAGAGGAGGATGAAAACCGGACAGATATTAATATCAACCACTTATTTCTGGTGGTTCATCTTCTTAGTCGTATCCATCATGGCTGAAGATCGTGGTTCGTGTTTGACATACTGGCATAAATGAATAAATTTTGTGGAGCGTCTCTTGCAAGACCTCGATGCAAAACGCCTAAACAGAAAGACCCGCCCTATTTATATATAGAGAGAAGTGTGGCTCAGCTCTGAGGCCGTCACTGATTTTGTGGAGCGTCTCTTGCAAGACCTCGATGCAAAACGCCTAAACAGAAAGACCCGCCCTATTTATATATAGAGAGAAGTGTGGCTCAGCTCTGAGGCCGTCACTGATTTTGTGGAGCGTCTCTTGCAAGACCTCGATGCAAAACGCCTAAACAGAAAGACCCGCCCTATTTATATATAGAGAGAAGTGTGGCTCAGCTCTGAGGCCGTCACTGATTTTGTGGAGCGTCTCTTGCAAGACCTCGATGCAAAACGCCTAAACAGAAAGACTTGTAATTGTACTAAATTACGGTACAATTCTACACAAATCGAACTAGTCCCAGGGTAAGCTCAATAAGGCTTGTGTTATGGGTATTAGACGATTAAGTATTCAATAGATATATTACTTATATACATAGAAAACATCCAAGACTTAGGAACAAATATTTATGTACATCACACGAATATTTGCCCTTACCGTGATTTGAGCCCAGGACCTCAGCTTCGCAGGCAACGTTACTCCCACTAAGCTAAACTGGTCGTATCCATCATGACTGATGATTGTCGTTGGTGTTTGTCATTAGGGTACGAATGAATGCCCGCCATCGATTCCTGTCCATCGCGTTCCGCAACATGTCATATAATTTTGAGTTTGCTTGGGTTGATGATGAGGCCTTTAACAAAATCCCATTCCAAATGCCATACGGTGAAGTTTGCGGATGGTAACAGTACTGCACATGCCAGTAGCAGTAGACAGACCGCGAAAGGTTGTCTCCGGGGTCGGACATGACGGCCATAACAGATTAAGAAGTCTCTCCAAAATGTTTGATAAGTACCCAACGTTTTAGGAGAATCGGTAATATTAATTATTGGTGTGGATGTTTCAATTCGGAACATACAAATGCAAACATAACAATGAGGACGTGACATCGACAGCTAGCTTTTTTAATTTTTCTTGCTAATCTATGTATTCTATGTGTATGTAGACCAAAATAAAAATGTATTCATACGAGGGTGCATCCACAAGTATACACCGTGGGAACAATATTCTCGTACTTACTATAAGGCAGTAACTTCATTCGCGGTCAGAATAAAAATCTCATAACCCTCTGACTAATCGAAGTCGGGTAAAAAATATTTTATAAATCACCATGGATATTGCCAATTTATGGTCCATTACAAATGTAATCAAGGCTTTTGACCAGCTATACCAAAAACTAACCTAGTTTCAGACGTTGGTCTAACCTTATATAAAAATACTAGATATAATTAATTACCTCTAGCCTCTACGTCCACTAAAGTAACTAATGTGTAACTTAACTGACGGATACGAGTCTAATATCGTCCTTCACAAAAGGTCTTATGTTAGCCATGAGTCCGGTTCGCTTCGGCCCTTTCAAACAAAAGGGTCATATAAAATAGTTCCATATAGGCTATCCTATGCACAAAAGGACGTTAGTTAGTAAGAATGCGTGACGCTTACGCCCTTTCAAAGAAAAGGGTCAAAGAATAGTTCTAAATAGGTTTCAATAGAGCTGGACCCTTGTCATTACCAGGAAATGGCTCGATCAATACTACATCATGGTGATATGGGTGTGAAGCTACTAAGGCCTTTGATGTAAGACATGTTGCCTTTGATGACTAGAATAAGAACATATCAGCTACCTTTTTTTTACCAGATATCGAACCCGGTACCGTTAGCTTCGTAGGAATCATAGGGGTAAATTGTCTGTACAAAATCACTTAATTATGGTTTTTTTTTTCTTCTCTTTATTTAAGGAGCTTTTTCGCTATTGCGAATATGCCGCTCCATAGGAAAACTTTGTAAATATACATTTCAAGTCTTAACCTAAGTGTAAATATATATACTTATCTGTCTTCAAGACCACACTTCACGAGGGCTAAAATCTTTCCGACTTCATCGGACATTAGGGAGGAAAGGTAGGTATTACACAATCCAGATGAACTGTCACCAAATATCAGTTGCCTAGGTCTCTCATTCCGAACACACTCCATTAAAATATGGTAAACGTCTTCTACCCGGTAATTATGGTATGCCACAAGGTTTAAAGAGTATTGGGCTTAGGTTGCTCCCTTGCGTGACTCTACCCAAATCTCATTAAAGAAAACCCATTTTTTACCGTTTAACGAACCCAGCCACTATTAAGAAGTATGACCATGTGTCCAGTTTCCGTTCTCAACTCAAGAGGCTCCCTATGCGTCTTCGTCGCAACACCCACATTCTTTCTCTTCTCTATAATATACTCTTTCATCCTGCAACTGCCTAACTCAAAGAGTGTTTTAGTTATCTGCTTTCAGCAAGGTCAGCTCAACTTGTCCTCGCTGTCCCCTCTTCAAAGTCATTTTTTTTTTAATTCTTTTACCCAGGCTACTGTTTTGTGGAACTCTCTTCCGCTCGACTTAAGGCAAGCGAAGTCTTTGCCAATATTTAAAGCCAACCTAAAAGATCACTTGTATAACTTAACTTATATATTTTTGTTTTCTAGCTAGTTTGGTGTCCACTGTATCATAGTTTTCTTTCTTCATTTTGTATGTATGTATCTATATGTGGTTTAGAGGCTACAGACAGACAGAGTTACTCTCGCATTTGTAATATTAGTATGGGTGCGTGATCAGCCGTTAACGATAACAGAGTATATGAAATTTGGTCTAACTGTATCACCAAGATTCCTATACCCGCTATCTGTTCTATAAGAAAAGTATTGGACCCAAGTTACGCCCTTGCGTGACTCCACCCAAATCTCATTACAGAAAAAGTATCCAGCGAGTAAACAAAAGCGTATTTGTTATTGTAACTCAATGAAGTTAAGTCGTTTCAACATTACGGCTAAGATCTTGCGTGTTTGTAGTTTGCAAGGAAGCGCCAACCGTTGCTTGGCATTCATTGATTCAACAACCGCTTGAACAAGCTGGTATCCCGTCTTAAATTGCGCGGAATTTTAAATTAAGTTAAGGTACAAGTCCCCACACTGCTCTATTAGCTGCCACCGTTTACCTTCTTCTTCCTTCTCGTATACTCTTGCCAGAGTACCTAGTCGTACTCACGGTAACACGTGAAAAAATGCTACATCTGTTATCCCTGACTGTTGCTTCTCTAGCGGACATATTGAGGGAAGTATTTGTTAGGGCTTTTATTTAGTCAGTCCAGCGCATAAGCAATCCCCTCTTGATTTATTTCCATTGGCCGTTAACCTTAATTCACAGTAATACAGTTGAAAAACAAGGTGTTAATTCATCATCATTATCAGCCAAAAGACAACCTCTCCTACCTAAGCCTATCCCAAAGACGGCCACCATCCAGTTATGTACCAAAATGCTGATGATTTCTAAACAGCTGAACAAATCATCTTGAATCACATGCAGGTAATAACACTGGCGATTAAGTCGCCCTTCTAACAGAAAAAGCGTTCGGTTATGGAGCTATCAATCCATCTATCAGCCATTGACGTACACAGGTAAACATAGGCCTCACCTATATCTCGCCCCCACCGACTTCCGCGACCCTTCAAAAGGTGATCCATCCATCTAGTCACGGCTGTCCCATGCTGATTATTAACTATGAAGCAACTGACAGCGAATCGGACGAAGATCAACATAATACATTGAATAAGGAACGGGTTATCTCTTACGAGCCTCCGGTGAATACAACACTTAGTGTTAGTTGCACCGCCCACAATTTATCTGCTTTGCCTCAAGGTTGACTGGTAGAGAATGCCCTATGGCATTAAGTCCGCCTTTGGTACGATACATTTTTCTTTTGTGCAATAAAGATGAAATAAAAGACGCCAACAAGAGCACGCGACTACTCATCAACCTACCTAAGTTCATATTAATATTGAATGGTACTTAAGGGTCTTGTCAAAACAAAGTCCCAAATTCGTTTCTAATTTGGAAAGTCCACGCGTCTTCTAAATCTACTAGCAAAAAGGTCTAGAAAAGTTTTCTAAAACCTAATCATATTTTCTAAAAAACTGCGACCTTTTTTCCTTAAAAGTAATCTTACATTCATTGGAGCGAAGTCAGAACTCGCAAAAACGTTTGAGCCGAGTTTTACGCTTGATCGAAGCATGGGCCTTTAACATTTTGTAGAAATACTTTATGTAATACGTAATAATAAACTAGCTTTCTAGCCCGCGATTTCGTCCGCATACAAGTCGGATATTGATTAAAACTTACACCATTTTCACACACAGACGGATAGCGAATTCTTAGTAATAGGGTCCCGTTTTACCCTTTGGGTTCGGAACCCCAAAAATATAAAAATTATTTGCTTCGCGCCTATTAGCTCAGAGTCACTCAGCGAGCTATGCGAAGCTCGGGATCTCTACGAGATCGAATTGGAATAAAAAAAGATTCGTAGACGATCCAAGGTTACTGACATAGCATACAGACATCTTAAGGCAGCTCAGAGTCACTCAACGAGCTATGGAAAGGGCTATGCTCGCAAGATCGAATCAGAAATGAGGAGCTTCGTAGACAAACCAAGCTTAGCAACATAGCATACAGGGTGGCAAACTGAAGTGGCAATGGGCAGGGCACGTAGTTCTAAGAACCGATGGTCATTGGGGCAGAAAGGTTTTCGAGTGGAGACCGGGTACCGGTAAACGCAGCGTGGCTCCATCCGCAAGGTGGTCGGACGACCTGTTTAAGGTGGCGTGCACTCCCTGGATGCGGGTCGCCTCAATCCGACCCATGTGGAAGTCAGTTGAGGAGACCAGTGTCCATCAGTGGACGTTCTATGGCTGAAATGATGATGATGACGAACTTCCTTTGATAGTAAAAGTATGTATGCGTCAAATCTTGCAAGTTAAATTTGACCCACTTCCCGGTTTCCGATTCAGCCAAAACTTGGCATTGCTACTTATGTAAGTTAGGTAACAATGCATTATTATTATACCGCCGAGTTGATATCATGATGGCGCCGGGAGGTAGACATGGGAACTCTGTAATCTATCTATCTATTAGCCATGGACGTTCACTGCTGAACATAGGTCTCCTCAATACTTCCACAGGACTGCCTAGAGGCGACCCACATGCAGCGAGTCCCCACAACCCTAAACAGATCGTCTGACCACGCTGCGTTTGCTGGTACGCGGTCTCCACTCGAAAACCTTTCAGCCCGACGACTGGCGACGTTTCGGACGTCCACCATGAGACCATGGACGTAACGCGACATCCGGAACGTCGAAGAATTACCAACGAAAGGTAATTAAATAAATCATATTTATACGCGATTAAGCCCCGTATTGTTGTGTTGTGATAATGAGTGAAGATCGTGTAAGTTTCAATCAATAATAGGCCCTACAGCTCGCCACAAAGTACAATCCTGCGCAGACCGCATCTACCGAGTCTCCGCGACTCTTACGAGGTCATCCGTCCACCTAGGCGCCACTCCAAGACCCTACGCCCACTTTATAATAAAATAATGCAATCCAACCTAGCATGGGTTCTTTAAAATAGTCTCAATGTGTAGACGAATGTTCAAAGAAAAGTATAAAGTCAATGAAAGCTAATAAATAAATAAATAACACAGGGACCATCTTTACACAAATCGACCTAGTCCCAAACTAAGCAATGCTTGTACTATGGGTACTAGGCGACGATATACATAATATATAGATAAATTATAATACTTAAATACAAAGAAAACATCCATGACCCAGGAACAAACCTTTGTGCTCATCACACAAACCCTGGCCGGGATTCGAACCCGGGACCGCCAGCTTCGTTGGCCGTTGTACAACCCACTGAGCCAAACGTGTCGTCAAAGATTGTCACAAAAGCCGGCCAAGTGCGAGTGCTAGTCCGACTCGATCAAGGTTTCCGTACAAACAAACGGCCGTATCTATGAAAATCCAGTGTTAGCAGAACGCTACTCCTAAGCAAAATGTATGCGGTGTCCGATCATTTTATATTGGTTACTGACATAGATAGACAGACATAAAATTATACTGTTTTTAGGATTTGTTGTTATAGCGGCAACAGGAATACATCATCTGTGAAAATTCCAACTGTCTAACTATCACGGATCATGAGATACAGCCTGGTGACAGACAGACAAACAGATGGACAGCGGAGTCTTTGTATAGGGTCCCGTTTTACCTTTCGGGTACGGAACCCTAAAAATGAAATATTTGATAGTTTTTTCAACGTTTCAACTTTTCGTCGTGCGTTGAGAACACACAGTTTAGTTTCAGGCAGTTTCTGTGTCCTGTGTCTGTGTCCCAGTTGGAAACACCGGGCGATACGCTTCCTGCAGTACATAAAAACTCTATGGTACCTGTGAGGAACTTTCCTTTAGAGTAAAAAAACGGTTTACTTACCTAAAAGTAGGTAAGTAAATTGAAAAAAACTGAATATTGCAGTAACTTTTTTACTTTTAGGGTACCACAAAAGGAAAAAAACGGAACCCTTTTAGGATCACTTTGTTGTCCGTCCGTTTGTCCGTCTGTCTGTCTGTCAATACCCTTTATCTCGGGAACGCGTGGAGGTATCGAGTTGAAATTAACACCATATATTTAGGTCTACGGTCCCATGAAGCTATGAAAAAAACAAACTTCAAGTTTACGTAAAAAAACGATACAGGGATATTTTGTACGGAACCGTCGGTGCGCGAGTCCGACTCGCACTTGGCCGGTTTTTTTTGTGTTTTTTTTGGAGTCGGTTTTTAATTTAAATACCATGAAGGTTTCTACGAGTTTGCCTCCAGTTATTATGTCCGCCATTTTTAGTTTCTTATACTGTGTAGAAAATGATCCAGCAGCCAAGTGATTCAAGCGTGCGACATTAGGTCGTGGGTGTAAATCCGCCTGTACCACTGGGTTTCACGAAATTTATGTACGGAATTTCATTCGATATTTACTGCTTTTCGGCGAAGGAATACATCGTAAAGAAACCTGCATACATCTGAAATTCAACGGTGTTTTTTTATTATACTACTAAGATGGCAAACAAGCGTACGGCCTGCCTGATGTTAAGCAGTCACCGCAGCCTATGAGCGCATGCAACGCCAGGGGCATTACGAGCGTGTTTCCGACCCTTTAAGAACCTATTCACTCCCCTCTGGAAGAACCCCATATTGTAACCTCCAGGGAAAACCGCGGCAGGGAGGTCATTCCACATTCGGAGTGTGCGCGGTAGAAAATTCCTTTGATACCGTACGATGCGCGACCATTTTGGTTCCAACGTGTGTGGATGAATATCCTGCCGATGGCGAGCGGTGCGGTGGTAGAAGGTGGCTGTAGGCATCATGTCGAACAATTCCTCGGAACACAGCCCATTATACAGGCGGTAGAACACACATAAAGAGGCGAAGTCTCTCCTTAGACTTAAAGGTTCAATACCGTTTGTGAGCATGGGATCGTCAATAATTCGTACAGCGCGGTTTTAAACCGAGTCAAGAGGGCCAAACTGATATCCAGGTGCTCCAGCCCAGAGGTGACAGCAGTACTCCATATGGGGACGGACCTGCGATTTGTACAGCAGCAATCTGGTGTATGTGAAGTCTCCAATCCACACTGGGCCAGCGTGGAGACAACAGCCCATTCCCTCGTGCATGAGAGGAGGCCTGTGCCCAGCAGTGGGACGTATATAGGCTGACGATAATGAGACTGTGTACTGAAGAGGGCGTCCATTGTTTACGTGAGGCATTTTTGGAGATTTTCCGACCTCGCTCCCCCTGGTGAGATTTGGCGAGATTTGGCTGAATCCCTCCTCCCGTCCTCCAATCGCACGTGACACTATCTGTTTCTATTGTAATGTCTGTTTCTAGTGTAAATGCGTTGAATATATTCTAATAAAACATAATTTTGTAACCGTTTTGAAACCGGTTTTAGAGGTCCGTATCAAATATGCATATTGTATAGAAATCGTACTTAACCCTCGCCGGTGCGCGACCACAATTCCTTTTGGCCGGTTATTTTTCTTACTGGATAGCTTTGTCATGGTGCTTAAGCCTAATTAAAAATAATCTGTATTTGATAATGTTATCAAGATTTTTTATTAGGCATTTAGCAGATTACGACTTTTATGCTGTTCCATTTTAGCTTAACTTCTTGTAACTTAGCTTGACTTCGTTCGCGGAAGAAAAAAGGCATTACTTCACCGTAGTCAGGTAAAAAGTATCCTATACCCAAAATAGCTGTCTTCATTACGCTAAAACGGCCAAACCGATTTTAGAAAAACTCCTACACAGGTAGCTGTGCAGCAGATAATAAGCTACTTTTTATCCGACTACGCTGGCGAAACCAAGAGGGGTTACGACATTTTCTCCTCCGCGAACCAAGTTGCGAACGGGCGCCTTCTAGTATTTCAATACTTGACTTCTTGCTTGTCATTTTTATTGCAATAGGAGTACAATAAAGTAAGGTTTAAAGTGTCAATTATTAGAACAGTGTCAATCACTGGGACATTTTTGTTTTATGACGATGAATATGGTTTGTTGTCGTCCATCTTGGACGGACGAAATGAAACGGTGTGGATCAACTTTTTATTTTTAATATAAAATCGTACATGGCTTTTAAACCTTGACGTTGGCAAAATTGTCCTAATGGACATAAGCCTTAAAACTGAATTGAACGATCTATGTAAATAAACTTGTTTAAAGCAGTTTTTCAGTAAAATTCTTAAGCTTAAGAGTAATTAGCCGAATTTCTGATAACTTTACAACAAATCTCGATTAATTTGTTACAAATTACTCCAAAATCTTTGAACTTTATAAATAAGCAAATCTTAGTGGCCTTTGAGAAGGCATAATCATAATTGAATAATAATAATATGGGTGGATGTGGAACGTAAGTGGCGAGTTGGCTTCGGTAGAAAGTCCAGTGACACCTCTCCACCCTTAGCCCTCCGCACCGATGTTGCCTTCAGGCCACTATATGTGTCGCTATTTACGGGGGCCCATCTAGCGGTGGGCAAGTCATCGTCTACCAGTGCCTTTAGCCATGGGACACTTTTTCCTGGTAGACGTCTGATTGTCTCAAGCAATAGCCCAGTATTTAGTCCATCATTTCAATCCCATAACCCAGAATATTTAGATCTCATCACTCTCCAATAGTTCTTGCATCTAGCGAGTGCTGTCTTTGTGCGCGTCCCATGATACGGGCAGGAACAGCACCCGCGCGGTGTACACCTTACATTTTATTAAATTGTCGAAAGGGTCTCTACGCGTTGGCTTCGGCTCCGCGCACGCCTCTCAAAGGTCCGGGACACCATTGTCCCGTGAGCGGGTGCGATAGACAGAATAATAATAATATATTTATTCTCGACCAACTGAGATAATTTTTTATTAATATGCACTTATTACATCTAATGTTAGTATAGGTACAATATTACATTAAAACGATTAAATTAAAACTTAAAGGGAATATTTTTATTAATGTGAACCTGGCAACAATGGTTCACGTACGTGCAATCGAATCGTTCGGCGATCATTTTCAGGATGCTGTTGGCACTGGCCCGAATCCTGCGCACCAGGGACGTACATCGATTGCGCATAGTCGCGTGAAAGCAGTCCACTTTAAGCAATCATTATTGCTTAAAGTGGAGTCTTTATTCTGTGAGCAGGCCGCAAGGGCACTTTTACAAGTCTGATCTACGGCATTTCCCAAGAGTAGACCACAGTTGAGAAGAAAGCCGAAACAAATTCAAGAAACAGTATTTTTTATTAAATAACTCTGATCTATATATACATTATTTGTACTTAGCCTATCCTAAATATATGTCCTAACATAATCCCTAAATCCGAAACCCGTAAAGATACTTACAAAGTAATTCTAGTTTTAAGTGCCGTACAATTTTAAGTTGTAATGTACGAGTATGTCTGTGAGTTTTTGTGAACCATAATCGCATTTTCAACGAAATCATAATATTTTCAGAATTTTCACAAATCTAACCTAACTTAATGGATTCTCATCATCACCATTGGTCTTTACATCTTTAACAGATGAGTTATACAGCGAAAGGTAATTAAATAAATCATATTTATTATACGCGATTAAGCGCCGTTTTTTGTGTTGTGATAATGAGTTATACAGCGTCCTTGTGGCTATTTCAAAAATCCTAAAAATGGTGCGTTCGAATTATGACAAATGATTTCATGACTACAATTCCATAATGACTTTCAAAGGGATCTAAATCCAAAATAATGTTAATGACCTCAATAAACACCCAAAGGTTGTCTGGAAGAGATCTCTGTTTAGCGATAGGGCCACGTGTTGTTTACCTTTCCTTGAACGTATTGTTTTCTGTACTCTGTTTTTTTATGACAAAGGAGGCAAACGAGCAATGGGTCGCCTGATGGTAAGTGATCACCGTCGCCCATAGACACTTGCATCTCCAGAGGACTCACAGGTGCGTTGCCGGGCTTTCAGGTGGGACTACGCTCTTTTCTTGAAGGTCGCCTCGGTCTGGAAATACTACAGGCGGCAATTTATTCCACAGTTCAGTCGTGCGAGGCAGGAAATTTTTAGAAAAACGTACAGTTGTAGACTGCCAACCATCTAAGTGGTGAGGATGGAAATATTGTCGCATAGGACGATGGTGGAAAGATGCAGCTGGGATCAACCAGAACAATTCCTCGGAGCACTCCCCCTTTTATTCTGTTTTGTAAGGTGTGCAATAAACAGTTATTGCATTGTATTATAAATAGTTCGATACGTCATAGACTCATAAAGATCCATGCTACACATGATATTTGGCTCATTACTCGTTAAAGTCCACCTTTACAGAATAGTGTTTTATCGAAAGCAGTTCCCGAAATCTTTCACTTGATCTGACAATAAATTATAAATTCTTAAAATCATTGTCATGTCAACTTTTATAAACACTATTTGACGGACGTTTTGTCATCTGAAGAAGACATTTACTGCTATGATTTATGAACATTCCGAAGCATCAAGTTGTCTGTTATGATTTAGATCTCAAAGACATTGCAAAGGAATTTATAGATTACAAAATTACTAGAATTTTGATAATACGAGGGCTGCTATTTATATATCCGGAAACCGGGATTACAATCTTCTTAAATAGCATATTTGACCGCCATGGTAAAATTTGAACTTTTTTAAGTATATAAGGTATATTTTTTCTTCCTTATTAACGCTCGTGTTTTGTTTTTGACGGGTTTTAAATGTCATCTCGCAGCAAGAATGGAACTCACTCGTGAAAATATTCGTGCTATGATTTATTATGATTTTCGGCGTGGTTTAACGCAACAACAGTGCATAGATCAACTAACTTCAACTTTTGGTGATGAAGCCCCATCTAAAACTACTGTGTATCACTGGTTTAGTGAGTTCAATCGTGGACGTAGTATGCTTACGGACGAAGTTAAGGCAGGTCGCCCGAAATCGGTCGTTGTACAACAAAATATCGAGGCTGTGCGAAAACTTATAATGGACGACCGACATGTTACGTACCGCGAGATAGAGGCGACTCTGGGTATTTCTATGACCAGCATTAATAGCATATTACATAATTATTTGGCTGTAAAAAAAATTTGTTCGCGTTGGATACCCCACAACTTAACAAATGAGCAAAAACATGCTCGCGTCGAATGGTGCAATAAAATGTTAAAAAAATATAACCGTGGTGACTCAAAAGCCGTTTATAACATCTATACAGGTGACGAATCCTGGATCTATGCATACGATCCCGAAACGAAGCAACAATCAACGGTATGGGTGTTTCAAAATGAGCCGAACCCTACGAAAGTTACTCGTGCAAAAAGTACATTGAAACAAATGGTGGCCTGCTTCTTCGGTATTAATGGCCATGTAGCTAC
This sequence comes from Hedya salicella, assembly GCA_905404275.2. Lineage (NCBI taxonomy): Eukaryota > Metazoa > Arthropoda > Insecta > Lepidoptera > Tortricidae > Hedya > Hedya salicella. The sequence continues at coordinate 47,151,581 of FR990097.1, read as the reverse complement.
AGTGCCACTAGAAAACCGTAGAACGGTTAATTCAGAGTGGTACACGACCATTTGCTTACCGGAAGTATTTGAACAAATTCGTAAAACTAACCAGCGACGAAGAATCATTCTTCATCATGACAATGCCAGCTGTCATACGTCACGCGAAACAACTCTATTTTTGGAGGGTCAAAATGTGGAATTAACGGGTCATCCGCCGTACAGCCCTGACTTGGCACCCAACGATTTTTATTTATTTCCAAATATAAAGAATAAATTACGCGGTCAACGATTTTCGACCGCTGAAGATGCTGTCGACGCATTCAAACAACACGTTATGGAGGTACCTCAGGCGGAGTGGCAGAAGTGCTTTAAAAATTGGTTCACGCGAATGCAAAAGTGCATAGATCATCAAGGGGAATACTTTGAAAAACAATAAAACTATTTTCAGCCGTGTACGTTTGTTTGTTTTTTTGTTTCCGGATATATAAGTAGCAACCCTCGTAATAGCTTTATTTCAGATGGAATCTTACTGATAATACAACAAGCCTCAATAGTAGCACAACTTAGATAAGTTGCCAGGTTGCAAATACAATTAGGTACTTTCCTGTAGCTACCATAAATGATGTCACGCTTGCAGTTAAATGTTATTTCTGAAAATACGTAGAAAACATTCATGAATACTTATTTTTAAGCTTTTGGCGATTTTAAAATGATCAAAAACTAAAAATAAGGAGGCAATTTGACTGTATAGAATTATGACGTCATAAACCTTTTTTCCTCAAATAGTCGTGATAACGGAGGAGGTTCTCAAGTCGACGCGTATATTTTTTTATGTTAAAAATATCTTCAATCTACAGACATTTCATTTTGCTCGTCAGGCCGGAGGATTCTTGTTTGTTATTGACAAAGCGTGTTACTGATTGTTATAATGTACTATCACTTGGACGAAGCTTGTCGCTAATAAATAGTTGTATGTAATTTTGACGAAGGTTATTACGGATGCTCATTTTATATTTAGGACGAAACCTGCGCTGTGGATATCATATTTGGATGCATGCATTTTCTACTAATACATTTCATCTAGTGTTTTTTTTTTCATTTTTACAACTTTATAATGGACACTCTAGTACAGATAACAAAACCTTTGCTTAGTTTAGAAACTAGGTCGATTCGTGTAAGATTGGCCCAAAAAAGGGAAAAGTTATCTACTTTGGTCTATTTTAAAAACGACATAGTAGATTAATAAGAAACCCACAATCGGACAGAAGAGATACCCATTTCGGAAATTAGGTTTGTACTGATTGAAGTTAAGATCAAAAAAGAGTAGAAATTTTCCATATTAAAAAAAATATCGCTGTTTTTTATCATTTGCCGTTGACTTGTAAGAAAACGGTTATTGTCATGGTCACAAAGACATTTACGGAGCCAATTTAAAGGAAAATAAGTAAGGCAACGGTTAAATTGTGCTAAATGGCTACCAAAACTCAACCAACACATTAGGGGGACTGTCGATAGCGATCAATTGGTTTTACCATCAAGGCAGTCATTAAAACAGGAATGGTTATTAAGAAAGAAGAAACGAAATTTCACACTCTCTTTAAGTGCCTTGTGAATCTCTTCATAAAGTTCCGCATATTAAAGTATGGGCTTAGTACACTGCCTTGTGGTAAACCAAAAATCTTAATCATTTTGAGCATGTCGGAGGAATTCAAAGGTAATTTAATGACTATCTTGCAGCAATTTGATTTAACACAAGTTTTCAACCTGCGGATTCGTCCGCGTACAATTAAAAAAACCCTTCTTTCGTTTCTAAAGGATTATGCGCTTCAAATTTGATATCGCCTTCAGCGGTGTAGGCTGTTGGTTATCTGTCAATATTTTTAATAAAATATTAGGGTCTCGGCTCGTAATATAATTTCATGGCATTCGGTGTCGAGACCCTGGGTCCGTGGAGACCAAGAGTGTCCTTTTTAAGGAATTGTCGAAACGGCTCGTCGACACCACAGTCGACCAAAGGGGTGGCAGCTTCCTCGTCCAGCGCATAAGAATAGCGATCCAAAGAGAAAATGCTGCCAGCATATCTTTAGTACAATGCAACGAGGGCCCTTTTTAGATTTAGTTTAGTTTTAATATTAGGGATTGATTTTATGTAATTTTGATGTAGTTTTAAAGCGGTGTATGTAATTGTTTATTTCATTTTGTCCATAAAAATGTAGATATATCATACTATGCTTGTGATACACACTGTCTTATACGTTTTGGTTTTACCATTACAATGCCAGGAAAGACACTTACACAAAAACTCTTTTTTCATTTTTATAACATCGAACAAAGAGTGCAACAACGGTACTGAAAATAAACAAATGAATCTGATAACCAAAAAAGGAAGTGTTATTTTCGCTGGCAACGATATTGAATGTGTTATTTTAACCAAAACAGGCTTTTAATGTGAATAATCAAAGTCAAGTATATCCAAAAATAAAGTAACCCGTTACAGCAAGGACTACTGTTTCGATGCTCGTACGGCATTCTGTTGCATTGCGGGTAGAATTTGTGGTTACCATGCCACAAAATTTCCCGATTTCTGGATTCGGGATTCTTATTCGATTGACAATGTATACAAACTATACTAGTCTCTTATAGTAGCTTATACTTATCCCGAATTTTACTATGCTGTTAGTTGATAATGGTTGATTAACGGATAGCGCTTGTGAAATTGTCACCGTTGACTGATAATATAAATTAGTCCTTTGGGTATGCCTCTTTTGGTTTTCTATCCTATCTTGCAAGATTGCTGTCTTATTTTGGCACGTACACTTAAGTATATTGAGTCTGTCACTGGATCATACTAACGCTGTCAATCATCCAATAAGATCGAGTTACACATTCCTTTGAGAATAAACACGATGTTATACAAGCTGTAGCTCGTCGATTTCTTTAGTTCGATCGATTTTAATAACAAAAGCGATAACTGGCGTGTTTTTATTGCTACTGATTTAACGGAAACACTTTCTTTATAGCGTGTGGATACGCTTGGCCCGATGGCAAAAATGCCGGCATCACATCGGCTTAAAAGGCCTAGGATTTTAAACGAAGAACACCAAAGCATGGAGGGTGCGATTTGTATCGACGTTTCGCGTTCGCAACGCGCAAACGCCTGAGGTTTTTCACTGTCACTGACTCTCACCTGAGTCTTACTGGAGGCGGGATATTGAAGGCAGGGTACAACTTCGCGTTGGGGCTCTCGAACAACATTTCAATTGTTTTGTTCACCGCGTTTTCATGGCTCGCGTCCGAGTCGGTAGACGGCCGGCCGAACACTAGCGTTGCGCGCTCCCCCCCGTCTCTGTGACGTCACAGCACTATTCTATACCCCTGTCGTAGCTACTGTCCTTTTCTTCCGAGCGGTGTTAGATAGAGAGGGGCTCGGTAGGGTGACGCGGTAGGCCGGTAAGGCAGCCCCTCGTTACTGTAGGGCTTCGGTTCGGTCCGCTGATCCCGGCTCTTTAATTGTCGTTGGTTAACCTGTTCACGACTGGAATTATGGCTGATGAATTTGACAGTTGTATGTTGTTTCTGTGTAAGATCCTTAATTGTGGGGGAAAACAACACGGTGTATGGAAACATTTAAAAACAGTCGACGAAAGGTTTGACTGAGCATCTTTGTGTCCGTGTATCTATCTGTATGTCTGTTGTAGTTGGGAATGTGTGCCTGTTGTAAGTACGAGTACCTATGTATCTTTTTGTGGTGACTTGAAAGGATGGACCAATTTTGATTTGCATTTTTTGTTTTCAATCAAAAGTCGTCTTACGCTTATTAGTTGAGATTGAGAGAGTTGATGATGAGAGTTTGGGCTCTTTACAATCTTCTCGATAAGTAGTTGATGGATGTTCTTAAAAACGGACAGTCGGCGAAAAAACCGGCAAATTTTTTTTTTTTTTTCGTGTTAAATAATGTCTACTTATTAAAATAATAAGGTGCGTTAGGGTAAGACAAAAGTATGGGAAAGTTTGAAAGGTGAACTTTATTTAAACGCTTTTAAGAACATTTTCGGTAAAGTTTTAGTCTTTCCCATACTTTCGTCTTATCCCAATGCACCTTATGCCTACGTACATGAAAAACATATAAATAGTTACGTATTAGCCCTTTGAGTTCAGATACTCACAACTTGCTCTATATATAAAATGTAGAGCAGTTAATACCCGGCAATTACTTTAGCGAGGTTAAAGACTATTATTAAATTAAAAATATCTCAAGTCTTGTCTACTCAAAAAAGCATATTATAATGTCGAAGAGTACATAAATGACCAAAATGCCTGGCGTAGTTTAAGTTATAACTTATAACTATGGAAAAATTTAATATCGATATCTGTGTTAAAAATAATTCCTACCAGCTGTGATATAAGTTTTATTTATAACGTTTATTATTGCCTAACCTAATTTAAATTATTGTAATATTTTCTTCTGTTTCCGCGATTATTACTCATTGAAATAAAATAATTTAACGGATTATATCGCGTATATTATCTCATTTTAGTTCCCGACGTTTCCCGACGGGTGGACTGAGAAAAGATGTATTTTCCTCTGTCAAAATTACAATTTGCGCAAACTACCCATTTTTGAAAAATATACGCGATATAATCCGTTAAATTGTTTTATTTAATTTTTTGTGTTATTATGCCTTTTATTTATAATAATTTTTATTTATACATTATTTTAATCGTTTTTTATGTTAAATCTTTTGAATTTTATAAATATTTTTTAATGACGATGCATGTAACTGATTAATTAAATTATTATATGATTGTAACTATTGTAAATTGTATGGCCGATTGTAAAACTTGTAGAAATATAAATGTAAAAATGTGCAACAAATTCTAGATTATGACGATGCAAACGCGGTTCAATGAATCCTACTTTATTAAAAGGTTTCTTATTGTCTAGAGGGGAAATTCACAGCTCTATATACATCTACACTGAGAAATGAGCTATTTGCAGGTCACTGATTCGAAAAATATTTCTGTTTGTAGGTCTTTTTGTGGCTTCATCGAAAACAAACTTATTAAATACTTTTTCAACGAAAATTATTTTCAACATGATCGGATACCGTTTTTAAGCTATAGCCGAAAAACTGCGCTTCTCAACAAAAGGACGTAAGTGCCGTGGAGAGACGCTCTCTTTCTTTTTCTTTTCTTTCTTCTCTCTTTGCTAGTGCACTTTTCCATATCGTATCTATTTCTTTGAATTTTCGTAAATAAAAAAATCTTATAGTGAATAGTAACTTCTAATAAAAATTGCTCTATCGCTTGTTTAAATAATTTATGCTTTTCTATGCTTTTTATTACGAGTGGTATATTGCTATAGATTTTAACACACATCATATGTGGCTCTGTATAAAATATTTTTAAGTTAGAACAATTGGTATTAGGTAGGGCTAAATAATTTATGTAGCTCAGATTCAGCCGTTTTTAGTGGTAATCAGCTAGTGGGAAAAACTTATCATGCATCTTTACAAAATTGTAATCTATGGAAGCGTTAGAATTCCAAGCTTTTTAAAATAGGGTCTAAAACTTTGCATACTATATTAATCTTACCCAGGATTCTGATAGCCTTTTTTTGTATGACAGAAAAATCATTGGCATTGATACTATTGCCCCATAGCAATATACCATATCTTAACATAGAGTGCGCGTATGCTTTTTATTTGTCTTGGCAGATGGATTACATTATTGTTGAAAATTTCAGTAATCATCCGTTTAGGAGCTATAATGCCGCAGACAGATGCACTGACTCACTGTCCTCCTTTAAAGTAAACACAAATTAATTGGTAGTGAGTGTGCCAACTGCCCAGCTGTTGACCTTCATGAAGAAAGAACTCTAGCCGAAGGGTGTCGCATTCCAGTGTTTCCGCAACCTGTTATTTGACATCCAGAGGTTGCATCACACGTCTCCAGTTTTAACGTGCTAGTCCAGTGGTGGCCAAACTACGGCCCACAGGTCAATCCAGCCCGCGAGCCCTTCTAATACGGCCCGCGGAAAGAAAGGAGAGGAGGAGAGCCCACCCGTGCCATTTTGTAATCTCATAAATGAGACCGCCTTACTGAGATTTATTTAACCCCTCGTATGCTTAATCACTGATCAGTGCAGAGCATTTAAACTCTATGTTGAAATTTTATATAGCTTCAATTTGATTGCCTAATGTATTCATACCGACGACGACGAGTTTAGCTCAGTGGGAGTAACGTTGCCTGCTAAACTGAGGTCCTGGGTTCAAATCCCGGTAAGGGCAAATATTTGTGTAATGAGCATAAATATTTGTTTCTGAGTCATGGATATTTTCTATGTATGTAAGTAATATATCTATTATAAATATATCGACGTTTGGTACCCATAACACAAGCTTTATGTAGCTTACCATGGGACTAGTTCGATTGGCATAAAATTGTCCCGTAATATTTATTTTACCCTTACCGGGATTTGAACCCAGGACCTTCAGCTTCGCTGGCCACGTTACTCCCACTGAGCTAAACCGGTCGTATATAGTATTGATAAACACATTAAACAAAAAAAAAAAAACAACTTATGAACTAAATAAACGTAACAAAAAAAAAATATGTACACACATATAGTAAATCCTTTTTAATGTGTTCGAAACCTACGACAACCTAGGTAGCGACCAGCTATTCAATACTAAATGTTGACATTCTCATAACTGCAACGATATCCTAGATAACCCGGCGTGCAGGCCGCGCTGTCATGATATCTTGGTGAAAACAATTGAATATATGGATGTAGATAAACTAGTGTATGCACCTGTACATAATTAGGCCTTAAAACACTCTTATATGTTGTAACGCCTCTCATTATGAATCAGTTTCATAATAGTATTTTATGCAATCGTTATAAGTATAATGTATGCTTTTTCAGTCGAGTACCGCGTTTAGGTTTATCTACAGTAAATGAAATATAGCTAAAAAAATATTGCTAAAACACTGCGTTCGTTTTTTTGAAATTCATTATAGTTCTGTGCGGTGTTGTATAATATAGGTATTATAGTTCAGTGACATATAATATAAATCATAGAGTATAGAGTGATGGTCCAATCTAAATAGTATGCCTTTTTAGTATGATTCGCGGAGTTCTTATTCACAGATTATTGTTCACGAGTAGAAAAACTATTATTATATTACGTAAATAACTATTAATTAAACCGACTCCAAAAAAGAAAACACCAAAAAGTAAAAAATAATTGCATAATTTACTAAAGACGGAATAGGTTTATTTCAGACCTTTTAGTTAAACGTTACTTTAAAGTACATATATCTCGTGACGATTAGAACAAGCCCGAACACGGCTAGGATACTTACATTATTTTATTAAGAGATCTGGTACCTACCTTCCGACTCCATTTACAAATCAACTCGATGGCACTATTTCAATTTGCGACTGTAGCAGTAGCTTAGCTATTAAATCGAGATATGCATATCTCATCGCCACCCGTAAATTACTTATAGGTAAGGAGTTCAGTGACCTTCTACGAGTATAGTCTTCTTCATCAGTTCCACTTGACCAATTTACACTTTCTTAGTGCAAATGTTTTTTCACCGCTGCGGTGAAACTCCGATCGATCAGCAGATCAAGCGCCACAAGTGGAACTGGATTGGCCACACGCTGCGTAGAGGGCCCGAGTTTATCCCTAAACAGGCTATGGATTGGAACCCTCAAGGAAAGCGAAAACGTGGTCGTCCCAAACAAACCTGGTGGCGATCCATACTCGACGAAGCCAACAAGATCGGGAAGATATAGAGTGAAATCAAGCGCGAAGCTCAAGACCGTTCGTAATGAAAAGTCACTGTGGACCCTCTCTACCTCTCTGACACAGGATCTTAAGTCAAGAATACTTACTTACTTACTTAATGGCTCAGCGGCCCAAAGCGAGTTTTGGCCCCCGACACGAGTTTGCACCACTTGTCCCGATCTGGCACCGTTTCTCGTCTGTTACCATCTTGGAGTTCACGCAGATCTGTTTCCACAACTTCGATCTAGCGATATCTGGGGCGGCCGACCGGCCTTCGGCCAATAGGACGTCCCAAATATGCCCTTTTAGCGCTGCGATCTTTTTGCATCCTTTCCACGTGGCCAAGCCAACGGAGACGGTGGGCCTTTGTTTCCCCAATGATATTGGGAGTGGCTACTATAGCTCCTCAAGTTCAATATTTTTACGGAATCGGAAGCTGCCGTCCTCCCTCCGCACCGGTCCCAAGATCTTCCGGAGGATCCTTCTCTCAGCCACTAGTAGCTTGTATTCTTCTTTAAGTGTTAGCGTCCAAGTCTCACATGCATACATAAGTATGGGTCTTATGACCGTTTTATAGATACGGATCTTTGTGTTTCTGCTGAGCAGCTTGGACCCTAACACTTCATGAAGGGCGGCGCTACATCGCAGGGTGTTATGGATGTAAGTCAAGAATGCAAAAGTATGTTATTTTTCTTAAAATACCAGAATCGCCATATATTTAAGGAGTTCCTTCAATTCCTCAAGGGTCTCATCATCAAACCTGCACTAAAATTAGGTACATGCGACCAATCTGGTTCCATCTCCGTTCAAACAAAAAATATTTTTCTACATCGGTTTATAAATGACGGAGTTCTGAGGTTACCAACAAAAGAAATATAAATATATATTACTGAATTAAGAACCACCTCATATTTTGGGAGTCGATTATAAATAACCGGCAATTGGGAGTCGGACTCGCGCACCGAGGGTTCCGTACAAATTTTTACTTACCCTAACTTTATTACCCGGTACCGGTTGAGTTAAGATTGCACCTCATATCTATAGCATTGCATACAAATCAGGTGCAAACTTAAGGCAACCGGGTTGTTCAAATAGGTTTTTTTGCAAATTATAAAAAATATATGCTAGTTAGAGCCATGGCTATAATTTTCGTGTAATATTTATGTTTATTAATTCAAATTGCGAAAATTTCAAAATGTTCTCTTGGTAAACTTCGGAGATAAAGGAGGGGGGTGGTGTTTTTTTTTTCACATTGTCCTTAATAAAACAAAAACTAATCACAATAAAAAAATTAAAAAGATTGTTAGAAAATGTGCAGGTCAAGCCCTTTTATATGATACCCCATCTGACCCTGTAGCTAGACTTAATTTTTACCCCCCCCTCATTCGTCGTTTTTTTTAAAATAAAAATATATTTTTAAATATTTCCTGTGCAATACATGTGGGCTGACCATGTTTATAAATATTTCAAATTTCAAATAGTTAGCATAAGTAGTTTTTGAGATATGGCGCTTTAATAGTCGGACAGACAGACAGACAGACTGTTAAGCACCAGCTCAGATACGCACGGGAGGAGCGGTGCGGGGGCGGCTACAACGCGACGCCATCAACTCGGCGAGCGCGGCGGGGCGACCCGGCGGCGACACTCGGCTTCACCTACTCCACACCGAACGGACGATTACCGATATTATTTTTTTACGTGTTTGCCCGGGAACCTATTAATGTATTGAGACGGCTAATAAACCAGCCTTATATTATACAGTCCGCTATTATTTACGTCCCGTAGGACCCTAACACAGACAGAGTCGCACCATAAGGGTTCCTTTTGTACCTGTTTGGTACGGAACCCTAAAAATAATTAAGTCCATTTTGTCGCAGATTACAGAAGCTCTAACTAAACGATCTAAAGGCGTCTAAACGTAAATTCTTACATAAAATATGCTGATTATGTTAACATATTATCTTGCCGTTTCGCTTCATGACTTTACAACCACACTACATAGACAGTAATCGCATATTTTAACATCGTAACGAAGATTTAAGCGCCATAATATATACTTACTATTATAAAGTTGAAATGTCTGTACATTAGAGATATTAAAAAAATATATTTCGTTTGCAATACATGTGGGCTGACCATGTTTATAAATATTCCAAATTTCAAAGAGATAGCGTAAGTAGTTTTTGAGATATGGCGCTCTAATAGTCAGAGAGACAGTCTAACAGATAGACAGAGTCGCCTTAGTCGCCGTCGCCCGAACCCTTAAGGTGTTCCTTTTGTACCTTTTTGGTACGGAACCCTAGAAAATCAAAAACGTCATTGAAACAAAAAATGTTTTTTTGGATTTTTTGTAACTTAATTTTATTAGTCGTCGTATAGCTTGATCGCGCCCCTACCTATTTTTCGTATACGGATTATAGCTGGTCATCCACAGATTTAATATTATTTACCATACGCTCAAGAAAAAAGACGGTTATAATTATTGAATCTGCTCAGAACATTTCACAAGTTGAGAAATGTGGCTCGTAGAGAAAAACAGACAGACATCATCACCATTTCAGCTATAGGACGTCCACAGGCATCCTCAATAGATTTCCACATGGGCCGGAGAGAGGCGACCTGCATCCAGCGAGTCCCCGCAACCCTAACCAGGTCGTCCTTGCACCTTGCACGTGGCCTACCCAGGCTGCGCTTGCCGGTACGTGGTCTCCACTCGAGAACCTTTTTGCCCCAACGGCCATCGGTTCTTCGAAATATGTGCCCTGCCAATAGCCACTTCACTTTTCTTACCCTGTTTGCTATGTCGGTGACCTTGGTTCGTCTACGAATCTCGTCATTTCTGTTTCGATCTCGTAGGGAGATCCCGAGTGACTCTGAGCTTCCTTAAGAGGCCTATAGTCAGAGACCAATTATAAATTAGTTATAACACAATTGTAAAAGTTTTAATTATAATTAAGACAATATTGTAATAGTTAATTGGTACACGCATATGAATTGTTTTAAATACCCTGACATTTAGAATTTTATTTTAGACACATTCTAGATTTTTTTCTTTTTCATTGGCAATCCTTTTGGGATTTATCTTATTAATTCTTTTAATTTTTTAAATGATGATTTTATCAATAATAAGTATGTATTATACTTAAGTTAAATGATCTGATTAGGTTTTTCTGGGTTTTCCCTAATCCTTGCAACATATGTTGGATCATATTGTATGTCTCCCAGCAAAGACTTCTCTCAACTGACAATTCGAAAGTGCTTGTACCTAGGCCTACTTAAATCCGTACTTCCATACTAATATTATAAATGCGAAAGTGTGTCTGTCTGTCTGTCTGTCTGTTACCTCTTCACGCTTAAACCGCTGAACCGATTTGGATGAAATTTGGTATGAAGATAGTTTGAGTCCCGTGGAAGGACATAGGCTACTTTTTATCCCGGAAAAATGCCCTAATCCGCGATAAACTAATTTAAGGCGGACGAAGTTGCGGGCAGAAGCTAGTAAAGAATATTTTGAGTTTGATTTTGATTTTAGAGACCACGTCTCGGCTCCGTAGGTCCCTGGTTATGGGTGATTAGTGAGAATTCGATAATTCATCTCATTCACGTGTAATTTTATATTGTAATAAATTTTGATTTTGTTATATAAAGTTATGAAAAACTACTTAATTACAAGCATATATTTATCGATTAGGCATCAATTTCGGTCATTTTGATACGAAGATACAGGACTTTGAAGATTAGCTAACACTGGAATGAGAAAAGTAATATTTTTATCATTTGCATACCATTTTTTCTCATTCACATGCCGACTTAAATTGATGAATATTCTATAAAAATCCGAGAAATGCTAAAAGTGACAAGGTAAATGATAAAACTTAATTGTGTTGAGATAAACGTTTTATTAATAAAAAAAGTGCTTAATTTTCGTAAGAAACGTAAATTCAGTCTGCTGGTAACAATTAAATATATTAAATTACAATTTAGCCCAAATGTATATTTAAGTCTTGCGAATGTGTAATCATAAATATATTAATTAATGGCATACACTGATAATCAAAGAAAAATAACTTTTTTATTCAAGAAAATATAAGAAAATTATCTTTTGCGTGTTCAAAACTCCACGTGAATGAGAACAAGTATATTTTTTGTCGATTATGCCGAAACTGGTATTAATATACGAATAACTGTTAAACAAGAACCTGCTGTCATTTACGTAGTTTTATTTTCCCTAAACACTGTCATGCCAATTGTAGGGAATACATTTTATATTCAAATACACAACAATGAGAATTACAGTGAACCAAAGCCACGCAAATGATATATTTACTTTCATAGCTCCTCGCTCCAGCAACGAGCTGCAACCTCTCCCAACGGCGTTCGAAGCCTTACTGACGCTCGTTCGGGGTGAGGGGCGGGGGCGTCGGAATATGTTGTAGGGTGGGCTCAATACGTTGTTTAGGAACGTGAATGATAACTTAGCTCGGGACAAACCTCTTACATACATTAAAAACAAAACTACGATATACACAACAACCATTTTTTTTTTTTCAAATCAATAACTTATATACTAACGATTTAACTCAAAACTATACGCGATTTAATTCCATAAGTTGGTCGTTTTGGGGGAGTTTGTTGACAAAATGGCGAAGGGATACTGCACGTTAATGAGATTTTAGGTGTTTAATATTTTATTGCAGTTATTTCTACTTACTTTAAACAAAAAAACACCGTGCCCCAGTTAGATCAGCTCGTAATTTAATGTAAAAAAAATAGTTAGGTCAAATATCTACTACTTCTACGGGTACTTTTTACGTCTGGACGGTCAAAAATTGGCCTCGACGACGCATACAAACATACAAAAAATCCAAAAAATAATATTTTTCGGATCATTGTCTTCCAAATAGTCCGTAACAATTTTTTTTTAATATCTTTAATGTACAGACATTTCATTTTTACAATTTTATAATAGTTTCGTTTTTCGCGGATAAAAGGTATTTTTTCGGGATAAAAAGTAGCTTATGTCTTTCCCCAAAACTCGATATTTTACTAATTTAAATGTGAAGCATATATTACCAAGATTTCAAGTTCCCAGCGTAAAAAAATATTTACTGTCCATACAAATTTTAATCCCCTTTTTCGTCCTTAAAAGGGATGAAATTTGACATATATTATAGCCTATGTCCTATTCTGATATATTTAAGGTACATAACTGGAAAGTTTCATAAAAATTCGTCCAGTAGTTTTTGAGATTAAGTGGAACGTACGGACATACTTACACGTTCATAATATAGTAAGGATATAAGAATAAGGATAGTGATAGAACACGGGCAGACAGCCACCCGATGGAAAGAGGTCACACCGGAGGAATCGCCCATACCATTTCTTTCATTCTACCAAACTTTTGAGAGCCCTGTTACAGTACTTTTATCTCACGAGCGCGGGTGAGCCATGATTGTAGTTGTGACGGGTATAGACACGCGCGCTTGTGTGCGTAACTACAGATACTGTCAGCAAATACACCGTTAATGAACAAAATAATGTATTAATTATGAAGTAGTAAAAGATCATGAAGTTATGAAATTATAATTTATTCTGTACATTGAGGTTTTTTTTTAATGGCTATTTGAATAAAAATAATTATGTATATTTTTCAAAGGACATAAGAAAATGAAATAAGTACATTAAATTTAAAAACCTTTTTATTTTCATTATAAATTACACAGTAAAGGTATTACGAAGAGTCATAATTAGACTCCTCTTCAGAGGTGGTTTCTTCATCGCTTTCGTCTTGTAAATTTATTAAAAACTCAAAATCAGTGTCAAAATATTTCATATATTCAGCTTCTTTCCTCATTACACTGTTACATGTACTACGCCATGTCTCATTTGTTATATTCGCTATGCTTTCATGTATAAGTTTCTCTGTGCTCGTCATATTTTGTTCGACGTTTCTTAGGGAAATATAGTTTTTAAGAACACCCCAAATGTTCTCTATAGCATTGAGCTCAGGATGGTAAGGGGGCAGACGTAGTATCTCAAATCCTTTACTCCTGATGTAATCATCAATTTTGTATGTGATAAATTCGCTTTTACGGCGTTTTATTATATCATATAATTCAATTTTTTTCAAGTTTGCGCCGAACTGTATACCCTTGGATGTAAGCCATTCTTGCATCGTAGATTTATTAGAGTTTGATGTTGGCACTTTCTCAGCACGCGTGTTGTGATATGACGCGTTATCGAGCACTATTACGGAACGCTCTGGCAAATTTGGCAGCAATTTTTCGTTTAACCATTTTTTATAATTTTCAAAACTCATGTTTGAATGGTAATCTCCAGCTGTTGAATTAGCTTTGTACACTAGACAAGCGTTATCAACAAAACCGGTCTCAGTTCCAGCGTGTACTAATATAAAACGAGTACCTGTGCTGAGTTTTTTTGTAAATGCAGACTGTTTGTCTTTTTGCGCCCAGGTGTTTTCTCGAACATGTGTTGTCAATACGTAACTTTCGTCGGTATACACAATTGGTCGACCTTCGGAGCGGTATTGCGCAATTTTTTTTAAGTATTTTAACCTCCACATTTGTATATCGTGGCGTTCAACTAAAACCTTTCTATTATTATCGGTTTTACGCCACGTGTAGCCCAGTTTTCTTAATAACTTACGTAGCGTCGCTAGGCATCCATCGAAACCAATTTTTTTATTCAGGACCGATCTTAATTTTGTCAAAGTCGGAATTTCTTTATGTATGATATGAAAATCCTGTATTGTGCTGCGTTCAACATCAGCTGTAAAACTATCAATATCTACCTTATTCGCTCTCTTTTTTCGGTTTTTCATGGGCGAAATAAATTTTGAAGATGTGCTAGCAACATCTGCTTTTTCTTTCAATTTATCTCTTTCTTCCTTTAGTATTTGTTGCACTGTTCGTTCACTAACTCCAGTCGCTTCTGCAGTGCGCTTAGTTATATTACGCAAATGTGACAAATCACAATTTGGTTCTTTATAAAGATCCGTGAATTCATATTCTTCTTTGAGAAAATGATAAACATTTGCAATCATTTGACGACCCTAAAATGAAAATAAAAACAATATCAGAACCGTTCATAATAAACTGACGGGCCACCTAAGTAAAAATGTGCAGTTTTTATTACTAATACATAAACATAAATATTTTTTTTATAATTTAATAAACGTTTCTCTATTTTAGTTGTGTATGTGGGTAGCTAACTATGTAGGTATCAATTAAAATCAAAAATATGACCTGAGGGGCTACTCTGATATTCGATATTCGTATCGCGCCATCTCGCTCACTCAAATACAGTTGAACACGAGAGCGAGAGGGATGGCGATATACGAACTTAGAATTTCAGAGTAGCCCCTCTGCCCTCTATTGCTATACTTAATAGAAATTAAAAATTAGCCTTCACCTACTACCAAGAAAAAGCATTAAACAAAAATGTACAATTAAATATTAATACGTCTTTACCTCACTGTGAACAACTTTTCTCCTTTTGCTTGTACTTGCCATGCTGACGCTACTTGTCAGTAATTTGTGACGCAAACCAATAAGCACTACTAACCCGATCGGCGGCTGGGCCGGCACTGAGCGCTCCCGAGCTCACCCACACAGAGCCAATGTGCATGTACATCTACTCACACAAACATGGTTCACCCGCGCTCGTGAGATAAAAGTACTGTATCAGGCTTCTTGAAGAATCCCATGTTATAGCGCTCCGGAAACACCTCAGAGGGAAGCTCATTCCACAACTTGCAAGTAAGTGGTAAAAACGTGCGTGATGCCCATTTATTTTTGGGATGCCAAGCATCCAGATGGTGGGGTGGGTGGGTAATACCTCTTTATTTTGAATTCGGCTAAACAACGTAGCCGACCACAGAAACTCTATACAATAGTAAAATGATAAATAGCTATAAAACCTGAGCTCTATGAGCAATAATTGTTTGGACACAGACACAATAGCGAAGTTTACCGTATGACCTTTGTTCGTCAAGCAACGGTTATTGTCCTTTAAAACAGTGCAGTTTATAAAAAAAACAATGCATTTTAAAACAAAAGAGAGATTTTGGAAAACGTTTTCCGCCTCCGAGTTCAGTGAACTGAGCTTTTTATAGGGAGATTTTTTTATCGCTTTTCTTAACGAAATATCAATATACCGTGTAAACTATTACAAAAAGTGTAATTAAAATAAAAATCGGCCAAGAAATGCGCATGATATTAGGCATTATAAACTATTAATTAGACAGCGATTTGACTGAGAGGTCCGCATTGTACTGTTACGTCTTACTGCACTCCGGCCATATAAACTCAATATTAAATTCCGTTTTGATACAATGAAATGTTTAATAGCTTATAACTTGGTAACTTTTATAGTTATTCGATACTTTACACGAATGAGCTTTTAATAAAGCAAAATAAAAGTTCATAAATATTCCCTGTTGTCAATTTTCTTTAATTAATTATTGACCGAGCGTATGTGCTCTCCGTTTCAGCTTGGGCATTATTGCTATCGTATGTCTGTTAATGTGGTCTGGGCCTAAGATGAACATGGACAAGACGAAGATCCATGTAGCGCCCACCCCAGTATTGGTTGGTAACTCAGTCTTCGAAGTTGTCGACGAATACGTCTGTCTAGGACAAACAATCCAGTTAGGCAAGTCCAACATCGAGAAAGAGATCAATCGACAGATCCAACTCGGATTGACAGCGTTTGGGAAACTGCGAAGTGTCTTCTCGTCCAGGGTACCTCAATGCATTTTTTTTTGATGACATAGTAAGCAAACGAGCAGATGGGTCGCCTGATGGTAAGCGATCACCGTCGCCCATAGACACTTGCTTCACCGGAGGAGTCACAAGTGCGTTGCCGGACTTTCAGTTTTTTTTCAGGGAGTACGCATGTTATCGAATACTTTTTACCCGTCTACGCTATCGAGAAAAGAGGGGTCATGACTCCGCGAATGAAGTTGCACCTTCTAGTTCTTAATAGATATTTTCTAACGAAAATTATTTTCAACATCATCATATAGGTTTACCATTTTCGAGTTATGGCCGAAAAACTGCGCTTTTCAACAAAAGGACGTAAGTCCCTTGAAGATAAGCACTTTTGCTGGTGCACTTTTTCACGTCGTATTTTTTTCATCAGTAGTGCATTGCTTTGAGTAACAAACGGCTACGGAACGGTTTTAATTTGTATCCTTTATTTTAAATAAATAAATAGATAAATATTATTACGGCACAATTTGTACACAAATCGAACAAGTCCCATGGTAAGCTCAATAAGGCTTGTGTTATGAGTACTGGACGACGATATATTTAATAGATATATTTACTTATATACATAGAAAACATCCAAGACTTAGGAACAAATAATTATGCTCATCACACAAATATTTGCTCTTACCGGGATTTGAACCCAGGACTTTCAGCTTCGCAGGCAACGTTACTCCCATTGAGCTAAACTGGTCATCAATTTTATTTAATAGAAAAAAAACCGGCCAATAGCATGTCGGACCATGCTCAGTGTAGGGTTCCACAGCCGTTACAGCCGTACAGATGAAAAAAATACGTTATGAAAAAGTGCACCAGCAAAAAAGCGTATCTCCACGGCACTTAAGTCCTTTAGCTGAGAAGCGCAGTTTTTTGGCATAACCCAAAAACGGTATCTTCGATCATTTTCGTTGAAAGCCATTAAGTATTCAGTTTTATCTTTATAATTTTTTTCATATTTTTGGACATACCGTTTAGAAAATAGGGGGGGGGGGGGACAATTTATGCAACTTTCGGAGCGATTATTTTCGAAAATATTTACTAAACCAAAATTTTTTTTAGAAACCTCAGTCTTTTTAAAGAACTGTCGAAATATTTGCCACACATTGACGTTTGCTGAAAAATTATTCTTTTTCAACTTCATTTGCATGTATGGAGTGCCCCCCCTAGAAATATATTTTATTATTATTTACCTATCAAACTAAGTAGCGGCTTATTCAAGACACCTATCGTCCAAATTTCATCAATATACATTTAGTAGTTTTTGAGTAAAATGCCAGTGACATACGGACATGACAAAACTATAAGGGTTCCGTATTTGCCATTTTGGCTTTTGAACCCTAAAAAAGCCTGACAAAAAGAAGTAACATTATCAATTTAAAGAGGTTTCTACATCATTCATCGTTCCATCATTCGTCTGCGTGGTAAAGTCACGTCAGTTCAGAAAAACATAAAAACAACAATGGTTTAGGAGTCAGAAGGTCAGTATGTCTAACTGTTGCGACTTAAAGTACCGTTATTTTTGAAGTTTTAAATTTAACTGAAGTTATTATTGTTTGACATGACGTCTCACAGAATACGATTCAAAAATGCAAGGCGGTGCCACACGGAAATACTTTAATTAAAAAAAAAAGATTGCCTGTAAAGTCGGTTTACATGACGATGCGTCACAAGCCAAACCCTCGGCTCGTGACAAAATGTTCGACTCGTGACAAAACGCTCGGACAATGAGCGGAACGTGACATTTTTTCGTGCGTGCAGCCGGCGTTCATCGATTTATAAGACGTTATCTCGTCAATACATAGAATTAAAATGAAAATCTTTTAAATCGGGAAACATATTTTAAAGCAAGGACCATTAAAACAAGAGGACTGAAACTTGCCATACTTTGCATCGTGTTCCGATCGCAAGGAGATATTCTGGCAAAACCTAGATGGCGCCCTAAAAATAAACATTAACTATGTTATAATTGAATAAAGAAACATAGTATAGTAACAAGTAGTTCTCAAATAGCTAATAATAAATAAATCGTAACGTTTAATAACTGTGTCACGCTTGCAAAGTTGAATAATTGTAAAAAATAATTCTTACACATAGATGATGTGATGTTGTACATATCGGGGAACGGCTTTTTGTATGGAGATGGTCAGTCCTCTAGTTTTAATGGTCCTAGTTTTAATGGAACTAAACCACTACATAGGTTACATATTTAACTGCGATGTTACCCAAGTTCGAGGAGGCATGATGAAGGGGTATGAAAATCAAAATTCTAAAGAGTCCACAAGTCAGTCCGTCAGTTAGACGGCAAAAAATATTGGACACGTATTTTTCATTTAAAAAAAAAACTGATAAATCGCATTAAAATTCAGGAGTGGGGCTCGTGACACTCCTAGGTAAAATTTGTACCCAGCGGGACTATGATGGTCGCGTTTTCCACGAGATAAATGATATGATAACGCGTCTGTCACTCTCGCACTCACATACGTGTCAGAAGGTGACGGTAGCCATGTCACTTATTTATCGCGTGACAAATCCAACCATCATAGGGCCGCAGGAGTGACGTCACGCGACATTTTTACTCAATGTATCGCCTTAATTTTTTGATTACGTAAAAAACATACGTTTCCAATATTTTACTATTAAAATTTAGTCATCACCCTATTATAATCGACCGCGAAAACGACCTTCCGTTCGGCCTAAACTTCAATATGGTTGTATTTAACCTCGTACCGGAAGACCCAGCGTGGTTAAGCCAGCCTACGATGATGACTGCGCCTCTAAGCGCAGGACTGATTATGATGCTGTTCTTTTTTTTGATTAATTCTAAATATGTCTTGTTTTATGAGTGATTTTTGAGCTTCCGTATCAAAAGGTAAAATCTAAATCTTTATGGTGCGATTCTTTCCGCTTGTAGAAGCGCTATGTCTCAGGAACTACTTATAAAGATGATTATGAAGGTAAAAAACTTAAGTAAAGCCCCTCTTAATAACGTAACGTCAAATTGCCTATACTGATACGCTACTAGTACATACAACAGGTGACTTACTTAAGTTCTTCACCTATATATACATTTCTAATGAAAAATTACCAATATGAAGGATAGGGCTTGATTTGCACATTCTTGAATATCTTTTTTTTTACTGTTGGATAAATTTCGATTTATAAATAAAATGTAAAAAAATACCAATCCACACTTTCCGATATTTACCGAGCAAAAATTATATTATCTCGAATTACATAAATTGACATAACTATAACAGGAAAAATATAACCAAGTAGTTAACTAGCTTTTTATTTTTTTAATCTGAAAAATATTTTTTTAACAATCCGGTTGCCTTAAGTTTGCACCTCACTTGTATGTAGCGTCATAGATACCACGTGTAAACTTAATTTAACCAGCCAATTAGGTTAGATCAAGTGAAAGTTTGTTTTGAACCCTCGGTGCGCCTCACTTGGCCGGGTTTTTACCGACAGCGTCAAATAAAGTGGAGACGACCTGAGAGTCGCTTTGTTAGGGTTCCGTACCTCAATCGGAAAAAACGGAACCCTTATAGGATCACTTTGTTGTCGGTCTGTCTGTCTGTCAAAACCCTTTATCTCGAGAGCGCGTGGAGGAATCGAGTTGAAATTAACACCATATAGGTCTACGGTTCCTTGAAGCTGTGAAAAAACAAACTTCTACATTGACGTAAAAAAAATACGGCCATTTAAACCGCAAAAAACGTTATTTCGACACGCTCAAGAGAATTAAAATGATAAAAGTACTTCCCGTTGACATAGAACTATGAGATTTGGCAAGTAATATCGTGACATACTACAAATACGTACAAGAATCTGAAAACCATACATTTGTAACTAAATCATAAAAAATATAGTCTTTTTCAAAAGACATATTTGGACAGCCGACATATTTGTTGCGTTAAGTTTGCACCTCATTTGTATGCAATGCTATAGATATCAGGTGCAAACTTAACTCAACCGGAATCGGGTAATATAATAGGGTAAGTGAAAGTTTGTACGGAACCCTCGGTGCGCGAGTCGGACTCGCACTTGGCCGGTTTTTTTATTTGCGTAACCATTCACGGTTTATTAAATATTGTGTTCCTAATATGTGATTCGACCTCTCCCTTGTAGTTAAAAAAATATAAAAGTACATTATACTAAAATCTCACAGCAAGAAACATACAAAAAATTCAAAAAAATAGTTTTCGAGTTAGTGTCTTTCAAAAAAAAAATCGTCAATATCCTGACATTTAATTTGTACAACACTTTTATATATACTATAAAGAAATTAAACAAATTGCTTTCGATTATATGACAAGAAAAAGGGCTTATTTGCCTATAAATATAACTTAATTTTACATTTCTAGGGTTCCGTATTTCAATAGGAAAAAACGGAACCCTTTTTGTCATCCGCAGTGCATTTCTTTGTAGTAGTGGCTACCGAACCTTACACTAGGCACAGCCCGACGTAGTCTCGACCGGTTTTAGTATGGCAAGGTAAAAAATAAAAATACTTGTTCATGTTTCAAAAACTATTTTATTTTATGAACATTTTAGCACCTTACTTTAGGGTACGAAGTTTAATTGCGAATCACACGTCTACATACATTTAATGAAAATACATGAAAATGTCGCGTACATCACAGTACCATTATGAGACCTAATAAAAAACATATTTTGGAGAATATATGATAATGCAGTAAGTTATTTCTCATATCATTTTACCATATATATATTTCAACTTACATGATTTTCACGCAGGATCACGACATAACAAGTCTTACTCGCGTATAAATATGATTAATTAATTGGGTACTTTCCTCTAGAAATAAATTATGCAGTCTCTGACAATACCTATAAAAGCTTTACGCTTTTGGTGATTTAAAATCATCATAAACTAAAAATAAACAAATAATATATCGATTTTTTTTTTTAATATCATCACTCAATGGAGAATTATATATAGAAAGGTACGAAGGACGATCTCATATAGGAAAACAGATGAAAAAATATTTAGCGAATAAATAAATAATAGTTCCAAAAACGTCCAGTCTGGCGCTAGAGTAGCAGGATTATAACAAACAATTACAAAACATTTTTACCGAATCGCTTCTCAATCCTTCCCTTTTTCTGATGTAAATATTCAATCGGTTTCAAAATAATTTTTCTTGCGTCGTTGTGGATTTTTTGCATTATTATGGTAATTTTTTTTACGCACTTGCTTCAGTGGCGCCACCGTTAACGCTTTTTGACGGACACTTTGGATATATAGACATTTTTCTCCTTAGATTTCTATGCTCCATAATCACTCCGAGCGTTTTGACAGTTCATAAAAAGGAACTGATTTGATCTGTCAGTCAAGTACCCTACCTTACTTTGGTAATTTGTGATATTTTGACATAAGGTAAATGGATGTCTCTATGTCAAAACTTCGTAAATTACCGATGCAAGGTAAATCAAATTTATACGCTGTTAAGTCTCATTTTACGATATTATTAAATCCTTTCATTTGATGTCAATGCGTATATTTATTTGCTTCAAATCTTGAAAATTAATCTCCATTAAATACCAGTCTAAATTGTATACATTTCCGTCGGATTTATCTTGACACTTGAAATTGTCAGTGTCGATAAATATGTTGATAGATCCGACGGCTAATTAAAAAGGGAAATGTCAGCAAACAAATATTACATAAATATATATTCATTGAAATAAAACAATTTAACGGATTATATCGCGTATATTATCTCATTTTAGTTCCCGACGTTTCGGAAGCTTTCCAGCTTTCCATGGTCACGGGAGGACTGTTTGTAAATTGTTTTATTTCAATGAGTAATAATCGCGGAAACATAAGAAAATATTAAATATATATTCGTTTAATCACAGTGACTGTTTGAATGTGCAACATTTTCACCTAAAATCACATATCTATTTTAGTGGCGTAAGTACTTTTTTTACTACTAATGATACATTATCCAAATCTTACAATAAACTTGTTGCTCGGTTCAAAATACATCAAAATATTTTTCTTTCTATTTCATACATTAAGGCACTATTAGGAAGTAATCGTTATAATAAAAACGAGGCAATTAGACGAAAGGAACGCACTTACGACCTTCTTTCATATTTTACACAGCGTAAAGTCAGTAAAATTATCTGTAATACATATACAGAGTGCCTAATATATCATACATTTATTTTTATACATATAAGAATAAAAATGTATAGCGATATACGACTGCCAATTGATTTAACCTTAAAGGATGTTCCACACATTATCATAGGATGTAATCGTAAATGAATATTTATACATTTATTGTTATATTTGACAATATCGTTTTGAGCACTTTAAATGATGTTCACACATTATTATAAGATAACGGGATGTTATCGTAAATACGTATTTATATACGTTATGTTGTTTGTGAATTTTGTATATTTGACACAATTATATTTGGGGCATACTAAAAAGTGTACATGTATAAAATAAAACATCATTATGTCTAGTGATCATTTTTCGGTTGTACACAACCAACTTTACATTTATGCATTCGCTCAAACCATAAACAAGTCTGTTTTTTTTTAATGATTTGTTCCATACATTTTGAAGTTGCAATGAAGTATGTTTGGTGCAAAATTTTAAAAGAGACTTATGTAAGAATAATCTTAAGAGCGGTTCCGTTTGACTTATTGACTCGTAAGTGTAAAAAACTAATAAATAAAAAAACATGCACCCGCTTACAATTCTTTACGTAATATTTATATTATTTTTATGTCCGTAACACAGACTCATCTGATCCCAGCAACTTCGTTTTGACATAAATATTAGATCTCAGAAAAGTTTGTGTTACGTTACGTTTAATATAATAGTAACATTTAATAAAATATCTATTCTATGTCAAGCATTATGTAAAATTGTTACTTCACTTATAGTAAAAGGCAGTTTCATAAGATTTGTTGGATTCCATTTTATATATTCACCGTTCGCATTAATAATAAACAACGACTTCTCGCTTATAAAGTATGTTACGCTATATAGCTTTAAAAAATATTAACGCCAAAATGAAAAAAAAAGTGTAGGTATATATTGGTTTAAAATAACATTTTCACACATTATCACATTAAACTGGATCTTAATCAATGACATATAAATAATACGTATATAATTTCTTGGTTCATACCTTGCTTTCTCTGAGACCAAGAACGTAACGTCAGATGTGTCGGAAATCTAGAAAGGTAATAAAAAAAAAATTGCGATTAAGTTTCATTTTGGTGTGATAAGTATGTGTACTATTATTAACTAGAATCTTCTTGATACAAATTTACCTTTTTATGTATATTCTTTACATGATTTTAAAATAATTCGCTTTTTGTACTATTCACGCTTCAATAAACACTAAAAGTAAACACTTAGTCCAATGTATTTTCAAAAACTACGGCGAATTAAACAATAACTTTCAAATTGCATTAGATATAAAAACGACAAAATATATTTTAAAAACAAAACGTTTAGATTTCAAATTTAATTAACAATGTCGAAGTGTACTCATTCATTAAACAGTTTCAATCGAAATAAACAACATTAATTAATACTCAAATACTGTATGGGTTTAAAAAAAATGCCGTGAGTTCTTTTCTAATTATTAATTGAAAAAATATGCACCAACCCAAATCCCTGCTAAATATCTGTCAAGTTTTTGCGACCAAATTTTTGCCATAATAAAAAAGTAAGTACTGTTATTTAAATTCTAGCCTACAAACTATTTTGTTAAATTTCAAATGCTATTAAATCGATACTAGAAATTAAATACTACGTTCGCTAAATAAAAAATATAACTACAATTTTGTCGATAGCCCGTTTTTATACCCAGTTGAGGTAGGAGGAAGATGGAAGATGTAGCTTTTTAATTTGTATTTGACGCAATGCAATGTTGCCAGTCACAAAATAGTGTTGCTAGGAACAACCTTAATGTTTTCTACTACGCATGAAATAGCTCGTTCGAGATTGTATGTACGTCTGACTCACAATCGGATGGACCGATTTCATTGCAGTTTGAAATAAAAACAGCTGGTTTAATAAACTTGGTAGTCAATACACATTAATACAATACAGACACACGCTAACCACTAATGCAATTGATAACAATACAAGAAAACGCCAAGCTATGTTCATTCTTGCGCTTTTTATTTATTTATTTATTTAATCTTTATTGCACAAAAGAAAACTTATTGTACAAAAGGCGAACTTAATGCCATAAGGCATTCTCTACCAGTCATATTTAATAAAAAAACTTTTCATAGTTGTCAACAACTATGAAATGCCCAAAAACAAAAAAAATAGTACATTGTTTTTTTTTTTTGTAACTATATAGCGTTTTAAAATTTTGGCAGTTCATTAGACGGATGGATTAGCTTTAAACTTAAATGAATATCGGTGCAAACATTTAAAAGTCATCAAATCTTAGCGGTAGTTGATTATATTATTTTGTTAGTTTAAAAAAAACAGAAACTGAGCTATATTCCGCGTGTCACGTAGATATGGTCACTATGGTCAGCCCCAAACGTAGCTGAACATTTCTATTACACTACAGTACAATGTTAAGTAGCTCCACACCATTGCTCAAAATACAGTGACGCACCGCAAAATGCAATGACATAACTTACGTCACGATTTTTACAGATACCTTACACCGCAGCTTAACACTGCGTATACGCGATGATAGGTTTTCTGCGTAAAGTTCCATACATAAACACACGGTTACTGTTTTTTGAGCACCGTTGTGGGAGGTATGCATATAAAGGAGACATAAATGACGTCACGCGTATTCGGTGCGTCAGTCAATTTTGAGCGATGTGGTTGGAGTTTTAAGCTATTTTTGAGGCTGACTGTACATTAAGGTCTGCTGCAAAGTCTATTTCTTTAGTAGAGCCTCCTCCTCCGGGTTTTCCTTTCGGTTAAAGGTGGAGTGTGTCATGGGACTGGCTGATGATGGCGTCTCCTGGGAAATAAAATTATTGAGTTAGCGCATTGAAAAAACAAATGTTTTTAATGGATACAAAATTTAAAACAACTCTATATGTAGACAGATTGATTCTCTTTTAACTTATTACCCGCCACGACTTTTACAGTGCATCAATGCCCTCAGTGCCAAAAGATATGTACCATGACTGCAATTGGCCATGAAATTCTAATGCAATTAAGTAAAAAAATCCGGATAAGACCGGATCAAAGATAAGATCGAAAGAAAGCGAGATTCCAGAAAACGGTAGATAATTTTAATCACTGGCAACATTGTATGGCGTAGTAAAATGGCCACGTGCGCTATGTTGCTAGTGATTAAACATTATCTACCATCTGCTGGAATTTAGTTTCACACGATCTACCATTGAGCCAGTCTTACCTGAGTGTACTTAATGATACTGAAAACACGCTTTTTGTCATCAAGTGTGGAGTATTTCATGAAGAGGTCTTGGTTAAACAATTTAGTTACAATAGGGTGTTTGACAGTAGAAAAAAAAACAATTATATAAGATCCTGATAAAACAAGAAAAATAAAAAACTACGTTAAAATTTTGAGTTTGATACCTTACGTGGAGCTTGTTTTATGAGTCTTTGAAGTTGGGTGGGAAAGTCCATTTTTAAAATATGAAAATAAATAACTAATAATACCATTAAATAACTCATAAAATGTTTTGTAATTTCTGTTACAAGACCGTTTCGATAAACGCAAGTTTTAACATAGCTGCAGAACAAAGTTCTTATTTTCCCTATACAAGATACAAGCGTGTGACGTCACAAGCTTGTAGGCTTTAGTGTGAAGCGTTTTTCAGGAAAGTCCAAAAATGTGCTTTTAACGTCGTTGTATCTCGGGGAGTTTTTATGATATTCAAGTAGTTTTTTCACCAATTTTTCTATTATTAAGACGTTGTTTTATAACATACCATAAAAAAAAATGTCTAATAGCCTATTGTGAACATTGTTGAAACAGCAATATGACACTTGTGCAGGTAGCTCGGCTGTATACGCTAATACTTTGGTCTATACTAATTAGTAAGAAAAATTAAAAAGTTAGCTGTCAATGTCATTGAAATAAAACAATTTAACGGATTATATCGCGTATATTATCTCATTTTAGTTCCCGACGACGGGAGGACTGGGACAGTCCTCCCGTGACCATGGAAAGCTGGAAATCTTCCGAAACGTCGGGAACTAAAATGAGATAATATACGCGATATAATCCGTTAAATTGTTTTATTTCAATGAGTAATAATCGCGGAAACAGAAGAAAATATTATGTCAATGTCATGTTTTTTTTTATTTACTTACTAATTCATGTAGAACAAAGAAAAAAATAAAGTCGAGCAAATTGAACAGATGTCATAATCGAGGATAAAATAGGATAAACGTATATCTAAAAAATAACACAACTTAAAAATAAACTGTTCATTAATTATTTCTTGCACTATCGAGAAACGATACAATATGCACACCTTTTGAAAACTGGATGCTCCCAATTGGGATGAGCCAATTTCTTACAAGGTATAGTTGTTCAAAAACCATTTCAAGGAATAGGTTTATTAAACCACTTGCAAATATCAGATTTCAATAATATGATTTCTAGGATAAATTGTTAATGTTTTTAATTTTGACTTTTATATGTCCTTGCCAAACCCTAGTACAGACGTCAGTCGATAGTGACGTCACACGAAATATCTCCTGGGCAATAAAAAATTAAACGCATCCAAATGTATAACGCATGGAACTATCTTAGAATAGCCTAATTAACGAAAAAATAAAATAAAAACAAGGGCATTTTTTTTTGGCTTAATTATTAATTGGATTTTTCTTTCAAGTTGTAACGAGCTACTAGTTTTTAACCTCAATCGCAAGCCTTTGCTCCATGATTAATTTGTTTTTTTTTTTATAAGTAACAATACAAACAATAACTATACTATTAGATAATGCTCTAAGAAAGCACATATTTAACATAAAAATAAATATTAGCTCGTTCCAACCTTATTAACTCACAATCTATTGATATTTGTACAGTAGTACCACAAATATAAGTTACAACGATGTACCTGCGCAGAAAGCCTTTTTTGAAAACAGATTAACCAATTATAAGGCAGCGCGTTCGCGCGGGTTAAATCTTCAGCGCCCATTGGCCAAAATTTTGTGTGCGACGCCGGCAGCTCTGGCGCCCGCCATTTTGTCTGGCGCCGCGTCAGTCGCCATGAGCGAGAGAGCACGAGTTCACCTGTCATTGCATATGTACCGTACGTATAGTACAACAAGGTCTTTATTGAAATGGTCACACATTCTGTTTCATTCGGTACTTGTTAGCACTCGTCGGCGTGGCCGAAGATTGCCGATGTAACTTGTATTCGTGGTACTACTGTACATACTCGTAATGTTAGATACAAACCAATATCCGCTAATATCTAGTTTTAGGCACTTCCAGCGTCTGGCAGCGTGCACAAAAATACAACTTATTGGAGGAATAAAAAATATTCAATTACTACAAGACGCAGCAACTTCGTTCGCGGAGGAGGAATCAATCAGAACCCTCTTTTTTGTTTCAGCGAAATCGGATATAAAGTATCGTATAACCCAGCTACCCGTGTACCAAAAATAATTGAAATCTGTGTTGCCGTTTTGATGTGATGAAGCTACAATGAAACATACAAACATACAAAAGATATAATATTTTTCTATTCAGCGACCTTCAAATAGTCCTTTTCACTTTTTTTTTTAATATCTTCAATGTACAGTACAGACTTTAAATTTTTACAACTTTAAGTATATTATGCAATAGTTATATATGAGGGGAGTGGAGTATGAATAGGGTAGTTTCCTGGGTAATAAAAATATTATTCTAATTAGTCTTTATTAGCCAAAGTTTGGGAATGAGGACGCAATGACGTCACGCCGTGCGAAAAGCGGTCGCACGGAGTGACGTCACGGGGAACTTTAACGGGCTATATCTTCATCATTTTTGTTTAATTGACAAAAGAAAAAATACGTGTCCAATATTTTCTGATAATCTGACTGACGAACTAATTATATTTATCTTTTTGGGGCACAAGCCGCAGGTGAATATGGCAAAGGGAAAGCCCATGAGTACTTTTTCTCTAAATTATACAACGTTGCATGCAATACTTTTTCTACAACTAAGAAGTTTTTAATGAAACCCAGTGGACGATGTTCTCCCCGTTCTTTTTATGAAAAACGTGCATATTCCACTGCGTTACCATGGTTTTACAAAATTATAAATTCGTTTATGATTATAATTCAAAACTTTGACGATCTAATTGTAACGTGCGTTAGAATAGTCAATCTCACATGTTCTAATAAGTTTTTATTAGCTTGTAGAAAAGGAGTACCTTAAAAGTTGATTTACTCTTTTGCTTATTTGAACAAATATAACATAAAAGTTATATTTACCTGCGCTAGAGCCTCTGCCTCCCTGAGGGTGTCGCTTCTGGCCTCGTCGCGAAGTAACTGCAAAACATCAAACTGAACATTAAAAAAGGTAAAAATTATGCAAAGCTGAAATGTATAAGAAGCATTGGGCTTCCCTGTTACCACCAACTTGTAATCAGTGGTAACAGCTGGGATTTTTCCCCCATCTTTTACCACTAATGAAATTGGTGGTTCAACTGGAAAAGAAAATCGCAGTAGTTACCACCAATTAATTTAGTGGTAACAGTTGGGAATTTTTGTTCCCATTAGTAAAAGTTCCCTGGTAAAAGATGGGAAAAGAAATCCCAGCTGTTACCACTGGTGACAAGTTGGTGGTAACAAGTGGGAAAAACCCGAAGCATTGACCACCGGTTTAGCTCAGCGGTAGTGACACTGCCTGCGAAGTTTACGGTCCTGGATTCAAATCCCGGTAAGGGCAAATATTTGTGTGATGAGCATAAATATTTGTTCCTGAGTCATGGATGTCTTCTATGTATATAATATGCTTAAAGATTAAAAGATTGTATCAACACACTTATAAACACCTTTAAGAGGCCTCGTGACGCCCTAAGAGGGCGCGACTCACAGGTTAAAAAACACTGCTCTAGAATACTATATAAGGAGAAATCAGGTGGTACGTCAATCGCCGGTCAGATTATGTGGTTTTTTTTTTATCAGATATGTGTACCTTGTCAACTTCTGGCTCAATCTGCTCGTTAGTGTTTCCCTTCGTCAGTGCGCCCTTCTCCATCAAAGTCGCACGCTTCGCAGCCAGGTACATCGAACTGGAAGAGAAACGAAAAATAATCAATATAAAAGCGTTATCGTACTATTGCACAAGTAAAACTAACATATTCATATCTATCCATATTCATATATCCATAATTATATTATAAACTAGAAGATGAGATGCCCGCAACTTCGTTCGCGGCGGAGAAAAAGTCATAACCCCTCTTTTGTCGACAGCTTAGTCGGGTAAAAAGTATCCTATAACCATCAGTGAATACCCAGATATGGCGTGATGAGGCCACGACGACACATACAAACATACAAAAAATACAAAACATATATATATATTCGGTGACCTCTAAATAGTCCGTTTAATTTTTTTTATATATATTCAATGTACAGACATTAAATTTTCACAAGTTTATAATAGTATAGGTGTAATATTGAGCGAGTGATTTCTTACCGTTTGATGGTTAAGTAGTAGACGTCAGCGATAGCACGAACAGAATAATCCGGCACGAACGTGTGTCGCAGCATGCTGTCCATATTCAAGTTCTGCAGGGAACCCAGCGCAGAGGGAGATTGGGGTTCAGCTGAGAAAAACAAGATCAATTATTTGGGTGATCAACTTTTCGTCTGTGTTATTCTGCCCCGTAACTAGGCGCGGTTGCAGCTTGAAGTTTTGGAGGGATCACTAATAATAAAATTCTAGAAGGTAACTTCGTTCGCGGAGGAGAAAGTCATAACGCCTATTTTTAATTCCCGACAAAAAAGAGGGGTGTTATAAGTTTAACTTGGCTGTGTCTCTGTGTATCTGTCTGTGCCATCGTAGCGCCCATACGGATGGACCGATTTGAGTGCGGTTTTTTTGTGTCATAGATAATTGTATCCCGAGCGTTCTTAGCTGTGTTTGATGAAAATCGGAGCACTCGTCTCCAAGATATTCAGCTTTTAGTAGAACAAGTGACCGGATCTCAGCCAATATTAAATAAATATAAATAAATATTACGGGACAATTTTACACAAATCGAACTAGCCCCATGGTAAGCTCAATAAGGCTTGTGTTATGGGTACTAGGCGACGATATATTTAATAGATAAGTATATTACTTATAAGAAAGCATCCGAGACTAAGGAACAAATATTTATGCTCATCACACAAATATTTACCCTTATCGGGATTTGAACCCAGGACCTCAGCTCCGCAGGCAACGTTACTCCCACTGAGCCAAATCGGTCGTCAAAATTATATTTTATATTATATTGAAGCTAGGAACTCCAAATTTTGTTTTTTAAATTTTCTATTGACATTTCTTCAGCTAGTCGGGTAAAAGTATCCTATAACCATCTGGAAATACCCTGCTACATGTGTACCAAAAAATAGTTGAAATCCGTTTAGCCGATTTAGCGTGATGAAGCCACAACGACACATACAAACATACAAATAATATTGACAAAAAAAACATTTAACGGATTATATCGCGTATATTATCTCAT
The DNA here is from genome assembly GCA_905404275.2 of Hedya salicella. NCBI lineage: Eukaryota > Metazoa > Arthropoda > Insecta > Lepidoptera > Tortricidae > Hedya > Hedya salicella. The sequence goes on along the minus strand of FR990097.1, from coordinate 47,120,323 downwards.
TTTAGTTCCCGACGTTTCGGAAGCTTTCCAGCTTTCCATGGTCACGGGAGGACGTGGATCTAAAATGAGATAATATACGCGATATAATCCGTTAAATTGTTTTATTTCAATGAGTAATAATCGCGGAAACAGAAGAAAATATTATACAAATAATATTTTTTGTTTTAGTGACCTTCAATGTACAGACATTTCATTTTTACAACTTTATAAAAGTATAGATAAAGACGAAGTGAAGAGACAGAAGAGAGATACTGACCAACACCGATGTTCTGTGTGAGGGCCTGTATTCCGAAGTACGTGAACGGTCCAGCTTCGAACACGAGGTTCTCGCGTCCGACCGTCACCTCGACACGACCTTCCAAGATCAGCACAAAATAGTCCACCTGGAGCACAAAGAATTGCTATGATTATTTTCTTTTCACGATGACAATCGATTAAATTTTTGAACTACAAATAGGCACTTGATTTAAACTAACACGATTTTCACTCATTATCACAACGCAACAAACGGGGCTTAATCGCGTATAAATATGATTTGTCACTAGACCGATATACTACAACCGAGTTCAGTGTGTCGGTATAGTGACAAGCTTAGTGTTCAAATGAATAATCAAGACCAAGCGCAGGTAGAACGGAAAACTCGCGCGGCTAGAAGATGTTGATACTCGCCTCTCCAGTTCCTTCAAGACCATGGACGTAACGCGACATCCGAAACGTCGAAGAATTACCAACGAAAGGTAATTAAATAAAATCATATTTATACGCGATTAAGCCCCGTTTGTTCTGTTGTGATAATTACAAATAGGCAGACTAACTAACAGAAACCTAACAGACAGAAATGATAGTTAAAATTCAACATTCCTCACCCCTACCAGACCAACCAAAGGAGTACCAAATATGTATGGAAAAACAAGTATTTTGCTCGTGAAAAATTGCTTTAAGCTGAGCTAGCTGCTTTTTGTTGAGTTCTAAATAATAAGTAATTTGTAAAGCGCATTTTTTAATTTAAAATAAAAAAAAATGGATACGGATGTGATGAATGGCCACAGAAATGTTAGTAATGATAATGTTAATATAGATTGACCGCTGTACCACGCCTTAGGTATGCGAGCGGCGAGACGGGGGGGGGGGGGGGGGGGGGCAGGCGACGGCGGAATGATGAATCAGCGGCTGCTCTGCCCCCCCTTCCTCCGTCAGGAGGGATATATGGATGGATGGATAGGTGGGTAGATGGGGAGGTGTATGGGTGGATCTATATCGGAATCCCTAACGTTATTTGTCCTAATGTATCGTTAGTCATAACGCATTTTTTACGAAACTGCAAAATTTTCAGGAATGTTATAAAACAAACCTAACCTAATCTATACGATGATCTTTTAAAAAATCCTGAAGAATTTACGGTTTCTGAAAAAAATGCGTTAGGACAAACGATACATTAGGACCAACGACATTAGGGAATTCGAAGGAGACCCTGGATAGGTGGACTGATAGATAGAGAATGGTCACAAAAATGTTAGTACTGAATTTTTTTATAGTCATAGTCATAGTTTTTTATTTATCAGAATCATCAATTCAAATTCAAATTCAAATAATATTTATTGTATGGTCATGCGTTATACAGATCTTAAAAAAATTATACAGAATCATCATGACCTGCCTCAGAGAGGCGTACAATATTTTTATCTTAACTAGATTCTGCCCGCGACTTCGTCCGCCTTAAATTCGTTTATCGCGGATAAGGGTATTTTACCGGGATGAAAAGTAGCCTATGTCCTTCCCGGGGACTCAAACTATCTCCATACCAAATTTCATCCAAATCGGTTAAGCGGTTTAAGCGTGAAGAGGTAACAGACAGACAGACACACTTTCACATTTATAATATTAGTGTGGATTCTAAATATTAAATAATTCAATTGCAATTGGCTACAATATGTCAAATAGAAATTAGTAATCAAAATTGCAAATGTATGTCACCGTGTAATATAATATGATAAATAATGGTAATTAAGATATTCAAATTGAAATATTAATTTTTGAGTTGAATTTATTAAAAGTAACACTATACGGTCACTCATTATAAATAATTAGTCAGAACTTAGGAATTCAGATGTACTGTATACACATTTGTTACATTGTAGACGGCGGATATAATTTGACAGTTCAGCACAATTCACTACTATATTTTTGGACCCACTGAAAATCAGCGTCGATGCACCGACACATGCTGAGTGGGCTCCTTTTTTGAAATACCACCAACACTCACTCTTGTTTTTCTTTTTTAGCCATAAACACTATGATGATGTTTTGTACCTGTGTGTGTGTGTGTGTATTTCAAAATAAATCATTCTTTCTTTCTTTGTTCTTTCTTTCTATATTGGCATGCAAATTTTTAAAGCTTTTAAAACCAAAATAATGAATAAATTTACACACACATAACTGATAGAAATGTCAATTAGAATAAGATTAAAATAAAAATAATGTGACGTTCCACGGGTAGTTGTCTTAATTTTGAATTGGTTGACATACTTAGACAAAATCATTACTTTGTTAACATTTGTGACGTTCCACGGGTAAAGGTACCTTATGGCGGGAGCCGCTTAAGCCGTTTATTAACCTCGCGCCTACACAAACGCTGCGACGCCGCGCCGCGAGGTTAGTAAAAGGCTTAAGCGGCTCCCGCCATAAGGTACCTTTACCCGTGGAACGTCACAAATGTTAACAAATTAATGATTTTGTCTAAGTATGTCAACCATTTCAAAATTAAGACAACTATTATAACAAGCGAGCAGCATTTTAGGTAATCTAAAGATTAAAGGTCCAGCCGAATTTTATAAAAGAAGTGGACTTTCTCTGTATCCTCAAGTTTACTCACCGGCCGGCCCTCCTGGAAGACGTAGGCCTTAGGGTCGCTGCGGTCCTCATCCCCGCGCAACTTGATGTGCTGCACCACGTCCTGCTTCAAAAGTCGCCGCAGCACCGTCTCCGAAATCATCTCCGGTCGGAACGGGTCCACACCTGAAACATGGTCATTCATATATCAGAATTAAAAGGGGTTTTTCCGAAACTAACTTAGAACAGCCTCGTTAGTGCGGGTGCCGGCTAGTCCCGCTGAGAGGGACAATGTGTAGAGCCTGTGCGGAATGAAAAGAGTCGTGGCAGAATCGGGAACTAACATTATTAATTTTACACGGCAATCGAACGACACCTGTCTTATGAATAAATTAATAGTTAAAAAAACACTAGACAAACACGCTCTACAAGACTTTTCGAACAAATCCAAACAACAGCTATGATACGATGTTCTATCATGAAGGTCCAGTTCACATCTTCCGGCTCCATCATCAGATCAGTTCGACAGTACCATATTATTGTATTGTCATCAGAACTACATACAGCTGCCAATTTTAATGACGCTACGATCCTTGGAAGATGGTTAAATTGTTACCTTAGATTCCATTACATAGTTACATGCAGGTCGACCTAATAAAAGCGTGCTAAAAATAAACAAACTTCTGTCGTTTATATTGTTGCGAATACCATAACGTCATCAATCGTCGAGTAGTGTTTAATAAAAATAATAAATGTGTATCAGTTTTTCGCAATGGCGCTGTCGTAAGACAGTGGCTTAATGATCGTGAGGTCGGCGGTTCTAATCCCAGTATGGGTGAGCTTTTTGCAAGTTTTCTTCGGATGTTTAGATTTTGGTGAGACTACAGTTTCTAGAATGTTTGAAGAAAAGAACATTCCGTGCCATAGAAGTTTAAAGGACAAATGTATGGGATTGGAATATGCTAGAACCTTCGACACAGCCCAATTTACTAGAAAGACGACGCTACTCAAAAACAGCAGAATAACGAAAATATGACGATAAAAAGTGACAAAAAACGAGCGAAATTAACGGGTATAGAAGGCGGTGAATCTGAAGCGAGCAGCAGTCTTACGGTGGCAAGCGAAGGAGAAACAAGTGGAAAGAAGAGGAAGTGAAAAGTGAAGTAGTGGAAGTAAACAAGAAAGTGTTCAGTGTGAGTGCTTTACACGGTGCGAAGTCTAGTATCGGTATCGGGACGCGTTTAATAGTGAATCCCTGCTACTGTAAGTCGTGAATAAACTAACATGGTACTGTCAAGGTGTTTTAACTCTATCCTTTACCCCACGCTCGTAACAGGCTCGTGGTCATTGTGTACTTTAGTCATACTTTAATAATGTCGAAAGTCATATACAATAATGTCGAAACGTGATAAATTAGTGCATAGTTCAACAAGGGATAATATATTCGATGTTATTCGGTTTTGTTAGCGGGAAAAAGCGGCTAAAACCCCATTATCGACTTAGTACAAAAAGTTCTAGAACGTGTGTCCACTATGACGGGTATTAAAGTGTATTTAATATTAAATTATTACCTATTTAATAGTGCTTAACCCTGAGTAATTAGTCTCCGATACAAAATCGGTAAGTATATTCATTCAACATATATTTATTTACATAAATATACAGGTCATTTATGATCTTAAAATAACTGACAAACTATAATTACGGGACAGTGTTGTCAGCATAGCAAAAAACATAATATATCACTGGCACGCCCTCAAATCCTACGACTCTTCTCTTTCCGCACAAACTCTTAACTGTTCTACCCTTATCATTATGATTTTTACTACGTTCTTCCTATAAGCCTTCCCAGCTTTTGATTCAGAGGGGAGAGGAGGAGCATGCAAAATCCCGGAAGGTTGGCATACGTGGTTGCTTATTTGACAGCTTTGGGACATTTAGGTGAATTGGTACTAGATTATAGTTAACACCTCAAGTATAGATAGACGATGTTTGGACTCGTTCTCTGGAGTGGATGATTTCAGTCATCACCTGGCGCATTCCACTAGAATGTCGGGTACGTGACGACATTCTTTTGATACTGCTAAGAAAGTTAGGAAGTAACTTTTTGGTATGTCCATATTTTATAACATAGATTTTGTATTGGTAGTGAATTCTTGGACTTTTATATGTTTCTAAGACAAAGTAGACGTTCTGGTGGAATGCACCACCTAATGACTGAAATGATGACATGCCTGCGAGATCCTGGAACGTTGGTGTTCAAAACGCAGCCAAACTTCAAGATCGGCGACAATCGGAATTAAACACCAGTTTTTTTACTGTCACAATCAATCTCTAAAACCACGGAACGAACAACACCTAATTTTAGATTTGTAATTGCAAAGTTCTGGATTAGAGTATTGTTTAATATAATTAAATGAAATTAAATTTAATTGCTATATATATGGTAAACATAACATATTGTTGAATTTAATTGTCAGAATCAACACATTTCCCCAACTATTTAGGCATGCAAATATTAAACTTCTTTAAACTAAGTAGGTCGTATCATTTACTTAATTATATGCAATTATTTACGTTTCTTTCAAATAACAAGAAAGTTACACGATTTATAAATACTCTTAATTGAAGATCTAGGCTATTCCCGATACCCTAAAAAGGAACCTGGATCCGTAACAGTTGGTATGCTCGGCAACTCACAAAAGAGTCAAATTTGTAATCCTCCTCAGTGGAGACTCGGTGCTGTGTCTGTTGCAAATGTGTTATAGTTAGTTATTTAAGTACTTTTTATTGTTATATTTAAAACGTATGCTAGTCTATAAGGTATTTATGGGTCATACAGATTCTAGAATTTAGCCGTCTTTCCTGTGGACAACGCAATAGTTAAGGGCTTAGATACATATCTATCGCACCAAAAACATTTTGTAAAAAACTAGCAAAGTCTCGATAGAGCTGCTTGTTTATCTCTAAAAAGTAATGAAATCTAGACAAAGTCGTGCCAAGTCTAAGGTTCTTTACTGCGATTTTTTTATTATTATCGTTAATGTTGTGTAACGTGGCCGTTGAAGGGTTCACAAAGGTACAAAACCAGGTGCTCCATGACACTATTGCACTAATCGTTGACGGTCGGACGTCGGACGGAGACAGTGTACCCTTCAACGGCATTGTAGATACATGACATTGAAGATATTTTCAAAAATTGATTGTTACGGACTATTTGGAGGTCAGTAAAACGAAAAATATTTTTTTTGAATTTTATGTATGTTTGTATGTGTCGTTGTGGCTTCATCACGCAAAATCGGCTAAACAGATTTCCATAATTTTTGGTACACGGGTAGCTGGGTATCTCCAGATGGTTATAGGATACTTTTTACCCGACTATGCTGAAGAAAAAACGACGGGTTATGACTTTTTCTCCTCCGCGAACGAAGTTACGGGCGCCTTCTAGTAACTGATATTTTTATCGTATAGATCTAGAGTATTAATCAATTTGTACATCGCCTATAGGGCACTAAGAAAAATTAGTATTTAAAGCCCTTAACTTTCGGGTGTCCGCAGGAAAGACGCATAACGCTAACTCATGCATACAAAAAAATCAGTATGACCCTATATATGGGCATGTAACCTGAAGCAAATTATTTCATTTCATTAAGGCCGTTAGCTCTCCAAAGGGGCTGTTCATAAATTACGTCATCTATTTTTGACGATTGTGGACCCCCCCCCCCCCCGCCCTAAAATCATCCAATCATCATAATTCAAATGACCCCCCCACCAAATAAAATGATGTCATTTCCAAATAATGCGTTTTTAGCAACAGTTTATAGAAACACGAATTTCATTCCTTTTTTTACTCATTGAAGCACTTTTTCAAGATGCGAAAGATGATGTCATCTTAGGAATGACCCCCCGCCCCTCCTTCGTCATGCTACCATCATCCGATGTCCAGACCCCTCCCCCCCACATTTGAAATGACGTAATTTATGAATAGCCCTAAAGTGGGTAGCGTGGCAGCACACATGTACACAGTAGAACTTCTAGTTATCACCTAATACGGTACCTGAGAGCTAAGCTTTCTAAGCTTTTGACACACTGTGGACACTCCCTGCCGCCCGCCGCCCGCAAGCTCCGCCCACCCGCGCTCTCCCCGCTCACAGTTGAGTTACCTCAGCCGGTAACTGCGAGGTAACCGAGCGCGGGTGGGCGGCACTTTCAGAGAGGGTCCATACTGTAAGTAGTACTCCTTATTATACTATGCTTTTGGCGTCCGCAGTAGCCTGCAGTGTACATGGTGGAGACTTGGTGCCACCATATCCCTGCTAGACCCTGGCAGCACTGATACTCACTGGTGGAGAGGAACTGGAAGGTAGCCAGCACCAGTTGAGGAGACACGTGCACTCGGTGCGGCTGGTGGCCGGCGAACGCTGCTAGGTCTTGGAAGCGGTTGAGCGGGCGCGGCAGACGCTTCTTGGTGCGGTTATCACCTGCAAGTATAAAGTTTTTTTTTTGTTATAGGGGGCAAACGAGCAGATGGATTGCCTGATGTTAAGCGATCACCGTCGCCCATAGACACTTGCATCACCAGAGGAGTCACAAGCGCCTTGCGTTGTGTAGATATCAAGCTATAAATCTGTCCACACTATTCTGTCTCAAAAACCGTTGGAGCAATTTAGACGCCATTTTGTAGATTACGATGTCCTTTGACATTTCATTTCAATGTTTTTATCGCTGGTAGGTTATGAATTGTGAATCTTATGATTACTGTTTTATGATTGTACTTATGACGTCACTCTCACCCACAATCTCGGCTTAGATATCTCCTCAATGACGTCTTCCAACGTCACCAGCCCCACGGCCTCGTACAACGGGTCTCCGTCACCTTCGCGGTCAAGGAACGATCAACTTGTAGGTCCACTGACATAGGTCCTTCCAATGGCGCCACACTGTTCCATCCGCCACTAACCTTGCGAATATTCAGCCTGAGGACGTCGATTCGAACTCCAAATAACGGTCTCCACTAAAGAACATGTCTACTTCGATTTCAGCTTGCTAATTCTTTAAGCCAGCGTTTTTTAAGTTTACATGACGCGACCCCCCTTTAATGGAATAATATTTCATGACTCCCATTGCGTTGATTCAAACATGTATTTCAAAATGTAGCAAAAATAACCGCGACTCGGTTAGGGGTCACGACAGGTTGGAAAACACTGCTTTAAGCTAACGATAGAGGAAGGGTTTTCAAGAATTCGCTGTTTATACTTACTGATGACGTCACTTTCATCCACAATCTCCGCTTGGATCATCTCCTCAATGACGTCTTCCAACGTCACCAGCCCCACGGTCTCGTAGACTGGGTCCCCGTCGCCTTCCCGGTCGATACGCTGCACGAACGCCATGTGGCCTTTGTGTCCTGTCGAATAGAGGATATAAGGATAAGGATAAGTAAGAAAAATAACTAAGTCACCTATAAGTGCTTAGGGGCCCTAGGACTCTAAGTGCCTAGAGGCTCTGGAACTCTAAGTACCTAGGGGCCCTGGATCTCTTAAGTGCCTAGTGGCCCTGGAACTCTAAGTTTCTAGGAGCCATGAAACTCTAAGTGGCTAGGGGCCCTAAAACTCTAAGTGCCTGGGGGTTTTGGAACTCTAAGTGCCTAGGGGCCATGAAACTCTAAGTGGCTAGGGGCCCTAAAACTCGAAGTGCCGGGGGTTTTGGAACTCTAAGTGCCTAGGGGCCATGAAACTCTAAGTGGCTAGGGGCCCTAAAACTCTAAGTGCCTGGGGGAAATGGAACTCTCAGTGTCTAGGGGCCATGAAACTCTAAGTGGCTAGGGGCCCTAAAACTCTAAGTGCCTGGGGGTAATGGAACTCTAAGTGCCTAGGGGCCATGAAACTCTAAGTGGCTGGGGGCCCTAAAACTCTAAGTGGCTGGGGGTAATGGAACTCTAAGTGCCTAGGTGCCATGAAACTCTAAGTGGCTAGGGGCCCTAAAACTCTAAGTGCCTGGGTGCAGTGGAACTCTGAGTTCCTAGGCGGCCTGGAACTCTAAGTGTCTAGGGGCCATGGCACTCTTAAATGCCTAGGGGCCTGTTACTCTCAGTGCCTAGGGGCCCTGGGACTCTAAGTGCGAGCCTGTTATATGAAATAGTTATTAACGACTGATGACGCCTCGCATGTCAACATCAATCATTTAAACGGCGTAATTAACTGACAAATATTGCCTAGTATTTAATTTGACGTAAAAAAATACCTAAACCTATAAAATACGACTGAGCAGCTTAAATATATAATTGGCAGCAAAATAATCTATCCGTACTTTTATAAAGTTCTAAAAATGAAATGTCTGTACATTATAGTATGATAAGTACTATTTGCAGGTCACTGATTCGATTTTATTTTTTGTATGTTGGTATGTGTCTACGTACACGGGTAGCTGGGCACATACAGACGGTTCTAAAATACTTTTTATCCGGCTAAGCTGAAGATTAAAAGAGGGTTATGACTTTTTAATCTTCCGCGAACGAAGTTGCGGGCACCTACTAGTAAACATTAAATGTATTAACTTTAAAAAGTGAGCTAGTAAAAAACATCTGCACAACATTGTGCCAAATTCTAATTATAAATTAGTCATAACTGTCGTAATCATAAATATAGCTTCTTCTAAAGGAAATGATCGATATCAGTCACGCAAGTGGGACGGTAAAAAGCTAAAATAACTCATTTCATAATATGTTTGTGCCAAATTCATCGGCATTCCTCCGAGGCCGACTGGAGAATATTTATTATTGAGGAGAATTCGTGTGAGATTTTGTCCGCGAATTTTTCACTTGAAATGTTGAAAAAACTGCGCTTTGCTGTATGGGACCAAAAAGGTAGTTTTAGCCCCTGGTCTAGGGCAATAATTAGTATAATTACGAACATGAAGTTTCTCATAGGGCTTAAAAACGAACTGCGTTACAACTGCAAAGGGGGCGTCCACATATAGCGTCCCGATAAATTTTTACATTTTGGAATACGTACAATAAATTACCAGAGTCCATAAAGCAATGTGGAATTCATGAGTTCACTTGGAAAATTGACTACTAGAGTCTGGCCAGTAGAAGTTGCCAAAGGGTTTCATTAAAGTTCTTTTTATAGCAACAATTTTACATGTTAAATAAGCTGTCACATTATAATACCTAAAACGTCTCTATGGCCCCCATTAGGGGCCTTCCATTACGTCACAGGGAGGGTCATGCCAAAGGTTACAGACCATGTTAAAGAGATAGGAAAAAGCGTGGAAGGGGGGAGGGCGGGGTCCAAAAACTCAAAATTTCTGCTTGACGTAATATATGGACGCTCCCTTTGCAGTTGCAACGCAGTTCGTCTGTTTAAGCCCTAAATCGGTGAAACCGCTGGTAAGTGCTACAAGTATTGGCGCTTAACATTTTTTTTAAAACTGTTAAACTCCACGATTGATCGCCAACCGTCATAAATTAGCTAAAGAATATAAAAATACTTTACGAGATACTCTGGCAGCGTGCCAGACAGACAGACAAACCGTCTGTTGCTTTATTGACATGTGGCATGCAGACACTGATGGATGCGTTAATCGGTTCTTGATGTTGTTTACTTTACCGCAATTAAACTGAACCAAAAACATTAATATCACAACCATCTGCTTTCCATAATTTGCACGGCCTTTTTTAGGGTTCCGTAGCCAAAATGGCTAAAACGGAACCCTTATAGTCTCGTCATGTCCGTCCGTCCATATGTCACAGGCATTTTATTCAAAATCTTCATGATGTAATTGATGTATATTGATGAAATTTGGAGTATAGGTGTCTTGTGTAAGCCGGTACTTAGTTTGGTAGTTTAATAACAAAATCAATATTTCTAGGGGGGAGGACGCTCCATACATGTACTTAACCGAAACTAAAAAAAAAATTGGAATTATATCAATGTGTGGCACATATTTCGTCAGTTCTTTTGTAAACATTATAAGGTTTCTAAAAAAGAATATTTTCGGAAATAATCGCTCCGATAGTAGCATAAATTGTGCGTCCAAAAAATGTGAAAAAAATTACAAAGATATAGCTTAATATGTGACAGTTTTTGGGAAAAGGTCCCACTTTGTCGATATGTAGTTATGAGTTGTCCCTAATACTACAGATCATACGCTATCTTTTGGTGAAAGATATATGTCTCTAGATGCTATAGTTATTTTTTTTAATTATTCAAATTTGCAAAAGTGAAAAAGCGACAATTGAGAAAACGTTGGTTAAAGTTTGGGACGGCAAAAAACACACTTGTACTTTGAAGTTATGGAGTGGTTAGTATTAAATGAATTGGCATACTTTAAGGATTTCAAATTAGTCAAAATCATGTATGTAACCTTAGTAGTATGTATGTTACGGAGGCTTGAACATAAAAAGAGAACGAAAATATGTCAATCCTGAATATGGGTTTATTTTCTATATTTATAACATGACATGCAGATTTATCGTTACAGTTGTATTTATAAATGTATTCTTATGCTAAAAAAGACAGAAATAATTCTATGGATCCCTTTAGTTAGTTATTATTTCAAAAAGTTAAGAAAAACAGAATTGAAAAGTACAACATAAATAAATACAAATGTCAATTTTATTTTAATACGAGTATATAACATAAGATTACTTAAAAAACAGACTTATCAAGCATAAAAAGTATTAATATCAAATTTGAAGTACTTTTTTATGCATTATAAAGTTTAGTGATTTTCTATAGGTAGCGTCCCAATTTGTCGATTTACTAAACTTTACTGCTTGTTCAGTGAAAAGTATGCGTTTGGTATATTTATCCCATTTTATGTATGAGATAAAGGTTTGTTATTGTGAATCTAGTAGTCATTGATACTAATGTCGTAGTTTGATCTTTTTTTACGGAATTTGAACGGAATTTATTTCGGACTCAAGTTTAGTGTCCCACTTTGACGGTTTGGTTTCGTTCGTATGGACATTCGCTAAAAAATTACTACAAGTATAAAATCAGCTTTTAAAACATAGGTGTAATGTTTTAAGAGTTAGTATTTATATAAATGTTATTTTATATCTATCGGTTAATTATATTCTTTTAAATAATACTGTTTTTTATTTAGCGGAATCGTCGATAAAAAAAGTCCATTATCGATGGCACCCAACCCTACTTACTATTCATATTTCGTATTTTTCTTTTCTCCTGCTCGAAAAGTACGTCATATTAGCTTCGTGAAGCGAGACTAAAATAGTACATTTAGCTCCCAGGGGTATAAAAGAAAGCCATATAATTCCATACAAATTTCAATGACACTGAAAAAAAAAACTTGCGGTCAGCTACATACCCCTTACAAATAATTAAAAACAAACAAACCAACCTGATCAGATTGGTCAAACTTTCTGATGGAATTGCTCAAACTGTACTTTTAGTTTTTCATGAAATATACAATTTTAAAATCTTTTTTATTTTCTCGCAGTCGAAGTGAAAAGCAGAGTGTTTAACACGTGGCTAAAAGCCATTATATGACACTCAGATATATTTGTCCTCGCTCACTTCGTGAGCTCATCCAAATAATCACTTTGTGTCATAATAATGGCTTATTTTAACCCCTTGTCAAACAATCTTCTATTTTTTTATTCGTATTTTTTATACCGTACTTTTCAATTCATTTTTTATTAACTTTTTGACATAATAACTAACTAAAGGGATCCATAGAATTATTTCTGTCTTTTTTAGCATGAGCATACATTAATAATTCAACTTTAATGATGAATCTGCGGGTCGTGTTATAAATATAGAAAATAAACCCATATTCAGGATTGACATTTTTTCGTTCTCTTTTTATGTTCAAGCCTCCGTAACATTCGAACTACTAAGGTTACATACATGGTTTTGGCTAATTTAAAATTCTTAAAGTATGCCAATTCATTTAATACTAACCACTCCATAACCTCAAAGTACAAGTGTGTTTTTTGCGGGTCAAACTTTAACCAACGTTTTCTCAATTGTCGCTTTTTCACCTTTGCAAGTTAGAAGAATTAAAAAAAAATAACTATAGCATTTAGACACATAATTTTTTCACCGAAAGATAGCTTATGCTTTCTTATATTACAAACTACTCATAACTCCATATCGACAAAGTAGAAATGTTTCCCTATAACAGGCACAAATATATGATATCGACGATTCTTTTCGGTATTCGACAAAGCGGGACGCAGGGCACTAAACTTTGAGGCCTTAAAAAGGTGCTCAAATTGGTCATTTATGGGTCGACATCAATATCATAGGTTTATTACAGTATGTTCTATCAGTTTTCATTGAAAGTCTATTTTCGGTAGGTTTTGCCATATTTCACTAAACTGCCCGTAACTCCGAAACTAGAATCGACAAAGAAGGACTTTTTACTAAACTCCCTCACATATACACTTCCAAGAAAAATTATTTTCAACACGATCGGACATACCATTTTTGAGTTATTGCCGAAAAACTGCGCTTCTCAGCAAAAGGACTTAAGTGCCGTGGAGATACGCTCTTTTGCTAGTGCACTATTTCATATCGTATTTTTTAATCTGTAATTATTTTTTTCAATGAACGCGGAACCCTGCAATGAGCATGGTCCGACATGCTCTTGGCCGGTTTTGTAGGTTTAGCCATCGAATTGAATAAATATCCAAAATCTCTATATACCTATGTATAGTTTTTACTGTTTCCTAAAGCCCTAACCCTCACACTTGGTGAGCTACCCTTACAGTACTTACCCTCTTTAAATTGTTTCAGCATGACATCCAACGTGACGTCCTCGAACACGAAGTTGCATGGGTTCTGGTAGTACTGCGCAAGCGTCCGCAGCGGCGTGTTGTCGTCGGGGTCAACGAACGCCAGGTCCTTGATGAAGAGGACCGTCACTATGTTGCCGCGGGTGCCCTCGTACACCGGGATGCGAGAGTAGCCTGAGAAGGTTTATTGAGCTTTGGTACAGGAGAATAAAATAGATCAAGAAAGCACCACTTAAGTTAGTAGCGTTATCAGGAGTTCCTCGAATGCTACTTACTAAGCTGAGATTTCGCCTAAAGCTTTTTATACTACATTTGGTAAAGTTATAGCCTCGAACCGGGTAAGTTCTGTTAAGATGAGAGAGTATCTAACAGTTGCGTGGTATAAGCCAATTCCCACCGGGTTGCCCAAGGAAAGGCTTATAACCACCTTTTTCTTTGAATATGAGTAAATGAATACGCTTCGGCTTCCCTTACAATTTTCCTAACACCACGCCTCTGGTATCAAATTTCCTGGTGTATAACCTTGCGGTGTTAACTCTAACGAAATACTGTATAGACTTGACGCTATCTAACGCGGTCTTTGTACACTGATGTTCTGCAGAGCTGAATAATCCTCGAACTAAATCCATCATATGCTTTGAGAACCAGAGCCCTAATTATTGTCAGTTACTGTTAAGGTTTGTTATCAATACTTATTGTGAGCTCACTGAACGTAAGACATAATCCTCGAAGTAAAGAAAGATCAAATTTTGCAGCGTGAGCAATTCGTCACAACCAGCTAGAGTCTAGTGCATCACTCATGTGTACAAATAAAAACCAATACAATGTTTAATTAGGCCTTAATGGTAATGTTAGTTGACGCCAAAATTGTCCTAACCTGACTTGACAATTTCGAACATAATCTGAATCTCGACCCGTTTGGGATAGCCTGCATAAAGGAGTTCTCATGTATCTTCTTGCGTATGAGTACGACCATACTACGATAGTCTTTAGCTCTAGTAGAGATGGATGCCTAGCGGTGTTAAAATCAATATTTGGAAAAAACGCTGTTAATAACCATATTATTGAGTTGGCTGACGACCGGTTTGGTTCAGCGGGAGTAACGTTGCCTGCGAAGCTGAACGTCCGGGGTTGAAATCCCGGTAAGGGCAAATATATGTGTGACGAGCATAAATATTTGTTCTGAGTCTTGCACGATTTCTCGTCATCTAGTACTCATAACACAAGCCTTATTGAGCTTACCATGGGACTAGTTCGATTTGTGTAAAATTGTCATATAATATTTATTTATTATTCTAACCTGACTTGACAATTTCGGACATTGTCTCAAAATCAAGTACGCTGGTGATTGGCAGCATGTAGCAGTCGTCCAGCTTGGTCATGACGTCACGCACTTTCTTCTTGCGGAGGTCCAGCGCGCCAGAAATGATGTTGACCTCTTCCTTGTCAAGGTCGTTGACGTGGTTGGTTACCTAATAGTGACAACATGATTTATGAAGATATTTTGTTGTTATTTCAAGTAATTAATATCAGTTTGAAAAAGGGAAAGCTAAAGAAACCAGTGGTGAAACTTCGAATCTCGATTTTCGAAGTTCGTAACGTGCCATCTCTATCGCTCTCATGTTTAGCTATATTTGAGTAAGCGGGATGGCTCCATACGAACTTGGAATTTCGAGTTTCCGAGTAGCCCCTTAGATTTCAAATTACGCATTGCACCAGAATTTCAGGTACGTACACGATTCTTTTGATACATCTAGCAGTTCTAGGGCGACAATTTTTAGTATCATAATATTAAATTACTTGACTTCTATATATTGGCAGTGTTTTCTAAGGATTTAAATATTGTGATAAGGTATAGATGCCATAGTCGTCATGTGTCCGAAAAAGTTATGGTACGCTCCAAATATATATATATATGTATATGCATAAAAAACAGTTATAAAAGGGTTTACCAATATTTTCTTCTGTTTCCGCGATTATTGCTCATTGAAATAAAACAATTTAACGGATTATATCGCGTATATTATCTCATTTTAGTTCCCGACGTTAGGGTTTACCAATCTCTGATATTTTTAAGAACTCAGACACGTATGAAATACTTTATCATGTATGTTTTTTTTCATGCATTAAATAATCCTATCACTTTAAACGAGCAATGCTTGTATATATGTGTTGTAGGCCAGATTTAATCAGCGTCGTAGTACATGGTAGACTTACTAACATGTGTATGTTGTTGGTGCATGTAATATTGTTGTTGCTGATCTGAATAAATTTTCGTTTATTCAGTCATTTACTTTTCAAGTTTAAGGTGGATTTTACACTCAAATATGTCTCTGTCGAAAATTTCATTTTTGTGACAACCTTTTATTGCCGACTGTACTTTTCTTTGAACATCCATCAACTACTCACCGAGACGATTCTAAAGAGCCCTAACTCGGTAGGAATGATTTATTTAATTACAGAGTTCCTATGACCACCTTCCTGCTCCATCATCAGATCAGCTCGATGGTATCATACTATTGCATTGTCACCTTTACATAAGTATGCCTTGCATATGTATGGAAGTTGATCAAATTTAACTTGCAAGATTCCACCCGAACATACATAGTTACATTGCAAGATAAATAAAATCTTGTAAAAAAGAAAAATACTTACTTCACAGCAAAACTTGGTCACCTAGGTTCTACATGTATTCAAAATACGATTTTTAATATTAATTGTTAGTTATGTGATTCAAAATGAACAGAAACTCCTGCCAATATTTTTAAACCTATAGATCAGAATCTAAAAGGACCTTACCTTAACTAACTCCTTTAGTCTTTCCCTGTTGTAATGCGTACCGATCTCTTCGCCTAGGAAATAATCCAAGAGCTTGCTCGTCGGCCAAGCCAACGGCGCGCAAATACCCATCACGATCTGAAAATGTGAAAAAGGGTTAATACTCGAGATTTTCAGGAAATATCATTAAATTTGTGATCAAGAATGAGATGATAAAAGGATAAATATGTCCGTAATCACTCCTCAGTTGAAGCGAGAGAAGTGGCAAAATATGTATATGTTTTCTTTTCTTTGAACGAAACGCACCACATCTGAGAATTATTTTTCCTTACAAATTTTGAGACAAAGATATTTTTTTCGGCTAAACCCTCCGGTAAAAAGCGCCCCTTTGCATTAAAAAAATAAATAAAATCTCACCTTCATAACCCATATACTCTTGGCACCCACAAACAGTCCATGCCTGGCGCAAACCGCTTGAGGCGTGATCTCAGCTATAAACACAATGGCCAGCGTAGATCCGATGACAGCCACCAGCCCAGACGTCAAGTCGTCCAGGATAACAGTAAATGTGCTGTTAACAGCCACGTTACTCAGCAAAATCGTGCAGAGAAGATAATTTCCATGCGCGCGAACAGGCATAATTGCTCTAGCATATTTCCTCTCTTTCTCAGTCCCCGTATTAGCAATAATTTTCAGCTCAGTTCTGTCCAAAGCCATCAGACCTAAGTTCAATCCAGAGAACAACGAGGCTAGCAGCAGGAGAATTATAATCAGGATGATGGAAGCCCAGAGCGGTAACAGTTTGTGGTGGGTGCCGAGGATTTTCCACTCGTCATCTCCCTGGTGCATGTAGCGACCTGATGGGGAGTCTCTAGCGCAGAAATAGAATTTGTAGCCTTCTGCCCCTTCGCCTGGGAGTGGGGCGACCAGGTTTAGGAATGCTGAGTCGCCTTTAGGGGCGACAGATACCTGAAAAGCCATACTTATTTAATAATAGAAGGTGCCTTCGTTCGCGGACGAGGAAAAGGCATAACCCATATTTTACTTCAGCGTAGTTGGGTAGACAGTATCCTAGAACCATCTGTGAATGCCTAGCTAGGTACTCATGTACCAAAACTAGTTGAAATCCGTTTAGCCGTTTTGACGCTACAACGACACATACAAACATACAAAAAACCAAAAAAAATAGTTTCCGATTCAGTGACCTTCAAATAGTGCATTTCACTTTTTTTTTAATATCTTCAATGTACAGACATTTCAATTTTACAACTTTATAATAGTATAGATAAAGACAACATATTTAAATGTAATTTTTATTTAACTAATTTGTCTGATACTTTAGAAAATAGAACAACTTAGTTATAGTTAATTTTACTAACATATGGATCCCTGTTATCTGAATTAATAAACGAATTGAATTAAATAATAATATCAATCAATCTCATTGAAATAAAACAATTTAACGGAATGCTGAAAAGCTTCCGAAACGCCGGGAACTAAAATGAGATAATATACGCGATATAATCCGTTAAATTGTTTTATTTCAATGTGTAATAAGCGCGGAAACAGAATAAATATCATCAATCAATCTGTTAAAGTATTTGTTGCTGTAATATATTATTGTATACCGTAAGTTAGTGTCACTCTTTATTGTTTTTCTATACCAACTTTTGTAAATGCACAATATGACAATACATGATTTCTGATCAAACAAAGCAACAAACGTACTTGTGCATTTATGGGTAAAACTGGACGTAATCATCATATTTGAACGAAATAAGATTTTAGGACCGTAATTCCTCTTAATCCGAGTCTATCAAAGGTAGATACTCCAACATCCATTTTTAACCGACTTCGAAAATTTTAAGAGGTTCTTAATTCGTCGGAACCTTTCTTACTCGGAGACTATTTGACCGATCTCAAGCCATCTTGAGAACCAACAAACTCCAATAAACATAAAAATACATACCTTATACGAATCCTCTAGTAAATGCACGCATTCCCTTCCATAAACAGATTTCTCATGAGTAAAAGCAATTTCCATTCCTTCTGTAAACCCTTCGCCAAACAGTCTCAAAGTGAACTTGGTGTTCCTCAACACACTAGGAATCATTTCATCCACAATTTTAGGTTCCTTCTCAGATTCTTCAATCCTAAAACCACCGAGTTTTATATTGTTTATTTTCTCCCCTACAATAGTGTCTTTTGGTCCTAAACTGCTTTCTGTAGAGTTCTCAGCTTGACGTTTCATTCTTGATAGAGAGTTGTCGCTACCATCCCATTCGGTGTCGACGCTATTTTGGAAATCTCCCCATTCCGAATCTAAAGTAGATTCATTTTCAGGTGCCTGAAAGAGAAAATGTTTTATTGAATGCCTCATTTAAACAGTCTACGCAACTATTACGATATTTGTCGCTATTCACATCATAATTATACATCACTAAAAACGGGACGGCGAATGGGTATTTAAGTAATATTTACAGAATAAAAGCAAATATTGTTAAATCTATATCGCGAGATATACAATATCTTTATTGAAAGACCCGCGAGTGACGTAACCTGCGGGGGTGAAGGTCCTGGGCTTAAATCCCGGTAAGTACAAATATTTGTGGGCACCTTTATATTGAAGACTGATTTAGCTCAGCGGGAGTAACGTAACCTGCGAAGCTGAAGGTCCTGGGATTAAATCCCGGTAAGGGCAAATATTTGTGTGATGTCTTGGATGTTTTCAAATGTTTATGTTCATTGCTCATCCATCATACAAGTACTTGCCCTTGCCGAGATTTGATTTCGAACCCAGGACCGTCAGCTACGCAGGCAGCATCACTCCCGCCGAGCTAAAGTAGGTAGTCACTTTGTCTAAATCTTCATCAGCTTACCTTGTCCAAGTCTTCTATCTCCGTAAGTCTATTGGGTAGAGGTACGTACGACAGCGTTTCAACAATGACGTCACTAACGGCGTCCCGGTTGCGATTGACGGCGACGTCATCTCGTAGGCTGACGTCGTTTTCGACATTCGTAACGTCATCGAGAAGCTCTAAATTCTCAAAATGTTTCCTGAAACAAAGAGATGGATGTTGTTAGGCTTTGAAATGAGTAAAAACTTAGCCCATTCACAAATCATGCCCGTTGTACAGTCAGCGTCAAATAGAGTGTAGCAAGTGCCAAACGTATCGCAGCACATCCTTATTCCTATAGGCATAAAGATACGTAACGATATATTTGTCGCTTGGATGCTATTGACTATTTGACGCGGACTGTACTGGGGGAATTTCCCGCTTGCAGCAATATTTATACAACTTTTGAATAATAGGAAAAGAAAATATGTTTTCTTCAATAAGTTTTTTTTTTTACTGAGCTGTGTTGCTACAAATATGTACTTTAATTAAATGTACGATGCATAATATCAATAATTCAACGATACTGAGAAAATGTGTGTTATCAGCGAGATTTTATTGAAAAATATCGTGTAAATTAGAACGATGTAAATGTTTATACGTACAAAATAACGAATTTCTGAGGCCGAAGTGTGAAAGATGTATTGATTGCGGTTGTTAAAAAAGTAAAAGCTGTGTTATCATTTCACATCATGTAGATTCAAAGGGCTCAAACGTATGACTTAGCGCTCTTCAGAAAATTACTGTTGTCGGCTACCGGGTAAATTTATATAAAGAAAAAATACGTGTCCAACGTACTTTTTCTTTTGTCTATCAAACAAGAAAGACAAAGATAAAGCGCGTCAAACTTTGGGAATGAGGGCGCATGACGTCACGCTGTGCGAAAAACGGTCGCACGGCGTGACGTCACAGGGAACTTTAACGGGCTTTCTTCTTTATATTTTTATGTTTTATTAGCAAAAGAAAAAATACGTTTCCTATATTTTCTGATAACAGGTGACATACGGACGGACGGACATGACGAAATTATAAGGGTTCCGTTTTTGCTATTTTGGCTACGGAACCCTAAAAAGGAATCCTTGACATAGTCATAGTCATAGTAAGTTATTCATTGAACAATATACATTGTGTTTGAATGATTATTGGGTAAGACACAGTTACAATTTTATAATTATTCCATGCATAGTATATACCATTTGATTAAATTTCACAGTTGTCAAAATTCAAAAATTAATGGGCTAATTGTGGTGCGACTCTGTCTGTCTATCCAGCTATTAGAGCGCCGTATCTCCAGAACTACTTATGATATCTATTTGAAACTTGGAATATTTATAAACATGGTCAGCCCACATGTATTGCAAAGGAAACATTATAAAATAATATTTTATTTTCTAAAAAACGACCAATATGAGAGGCGTAAAAATTTAAAGTTAAGCCACTAGGTCAAGTAGGATATCATATGAAAGGGCTTAATCAACAATTTTTGAGGTACGGGACCCTAAAAAGTGCAAATAAGCAACTATTACTCAGTAATCTTAGCAGTAGGTAGTATATCTGTCTGCTATTAGTTAAATCATTTAGCATGCTTTCAGGAACTATGTGGTATCATGTTTGGAGTACCGCTAATTGTACTAATAGATTCAGTCAGTCCGTACAGATAAAATACCAGTGGTTCACTTTTGAGATAAAATAGCTTATGGACTCGGATAAAAATATGATTTATTGACTGAGCGACCGTAGCGAGCGAAACCTCACCGTTTCAGCTTTTGTCAAAATGCTTTCGTATATCTGAACTTCTTTTTCAAATTCAAATTCAAATAATATTTAATGCATGGTCATGAGTTATACAGATCTTAAAAAACTTATACAGAATCATCATGTCCTGCCTCAGAGAGGCGTACAATATTTATATCTTAATTCTAAATATTAAATAATTAAATTACAATTGGCCACAATATGTCAAATAGAATAATGCCTTAAATTGAAATTAGTAATCAAAATTGCAAATGTATGTCACCGTGTAATATAATATGATAAATAATGGTAATTAAGATATTCAAATTGAAATATTAATTTTTGAGTTGAATTTATTAAAAGTAACACTATACGGTCACTCAATATAAATAATTAGTCAGAACTTAGGAATTCAGAGGTATTGTATACACATTTGTTGATAAGCCAGTTAAGGAGTTTCCTCCTAAATTCTAAAGATGGTAGACCTTTAAGTCGACTGGCAATTTGTTATATATTTTTTTTTTCAGCGTAGTTGAGTAAATCGTATAACCATCTGCGGATACCCAGCTACCCGTGTACCAAAAATAGTTGAAATCTTTTAGCTGATTTGGCGTGATAAAGCCACAATGACACATACAAACATACAAAAAATCCAAAAAATATATTTTTCGATTTAAAATCTCTAAATAGTCCGTTATAATATTTTTTATCAATATCTTCAACGTACATACATTACATTTTTTACTTTATAATAGTATAGATGACGTATGATGTGTATTTATCATTACCGCTCCTCAATGTATACACCTTAAATTTTAATTTAGTTTTTTGTGTTTGAATTATGGTTTAATCTTGAGTATTCTTAGTTTTAATTTAAGAAATTGGTACAGCCGTCGGAAAATAATAAAAAAAAAACTAAACTAAAATTTAATTATCTATTCAAGGGCCATGATGGCCGACACACAGACTCACGTCAAACTAATAAAATCCCGCTTTTTAGCCGAGACATAAAAACCAGAGCATCTCGGACCATGCTTAGAGTAGGTTACTACGAAGTAACTACAAATGAAAATACGATGTGAGAAAGTACACGAGCAAAAGAGCGTATCTTCAAGGCACTTATGTCCTTTAGTTGAGTAAAAAAAAACCAGCCAAGTCCGAGTCGGACTCGCGCACCGTACAAGCTTTCGCTTACCCTAACATTATTATATGACCCAGTTCCAGTTGAGTTAAACACCTGATATCTATATCATTGCATACAATTGAGGTGCAAACTTAACGCAACCGGGTTGCTTAAATAGGTTTTTAAAAATTAAAAAAAAAAGTTAGAGACATGTTTATAATTTTCGTGTAATATTTATGTTTATTTATACAAACTGCGAAAATTTCAAAATTTTCGTTCGGTAAACTTCGGAGATAAAGGGAGGAATGGTGTATTTTTTTTACATTTTCCTTGATAAACAAAATCTAATCAGATTTTTTTTTTAAATTGTTTTAATTTTTGTCGTTTTTTTGGAAATAAAAATATATTTTAAAATGTTTCCTTTGCAATACATTTGGGCTGACCATGTTTATAAATATTCCAAATTTGAAATAGATGCATAAGTAGTTTTTTAAAATAGGTATGGCGCTCTAATAGTCGGACAGACAGACAGACAGACAGACAAAGTCGCACTATAAGGGTTCCTTTTTTACCATTTTTGGTACGGAACCCTAAAAACGGTATATCCGATCATGTTGAAAAAAAAAACGAATTTTGAAAAAATCATGCTATTTCACTTTCTAACTAAGTAGCCGCTTATACAAGACACCTATACTTACTTCAAATTTCATCATTATACATCTTGTAGTTTTTGAGTAAAATGCCTGTGGCATACGGACGAACGGCGGACATGACGAAACTATAAGGGTTCCGTTTTTATAATAATTATCTTTTATTTCGAGTAAGTTACACTCATATATGGTTAGTAGAAGAGCCTTATTCTAAACTAGAAGGCACCCGCAACTTCGTTCGCGGAGGAGAAGAAGTCCATCCTATAACCATCTGGAGATACCCAGCTACCCGTGTACCAAAAATAGTTGAAATCCGTGTAGCCGATTTTTCGTGATGAAGCCACAACGACACATACAAACATACATAAAATCCAAAAAAAATATTTTTCGTTTGGAGGTCTCCATATAGTCCATAACAATCATTTTTTTGAAAATATGTTCAATGTACAGACATTTCATTTTTACAACTTTATGATAGTGTAGATGTTAGTTTTTTAATACCTAAACACTTAATACCTAATTGTGACTATATCATATTCATTAATTGAACTTCGCTGTGTGCGGCGCATTATGCAGCTGACAGCAGTTGCGTATTGCGTATATAGGGGGCGGGCATCTACCCGGTCCCCGATCATCTTTGGGATAATGTTGGGGCTGACGCGCACCCGGCGCTCCAGGGCTGCTGCCCTTTTTCGCATATTGTCATGAAAGCAGTCCACTCCGGCTTCAGCAAACATCCCTGATGCGCTGCAGAAGCGAGGCAGTTTTTGCCATTTTGGTGACGGAACCCTAAAAATCCGGTCTCCAGTGAACAATCAGTTAGTAATATTTTCTTCTGTTTCCGCGATTATTACTCATTGAAATAAAACAATTTAACGGATTATATCGCGTATGAGAACATGTCATTGACAAACCAAACCACTCCATTAAGTTTGATAAACCTTCTATCCTTGCCAAAGAAAAAAGATATTTTCCCAGGATGCTACGCGAGGCTATTGAGATTAAAAAGCATCCTAATTTCAATAGAGAAGATGGATTTTCACTACCACCAGCTTGGGATCCTGTAATACATCTCATCAAGGAACAAGCGAGACACAGGACTGCAAAACCTTAATTTCCGAACGGTGTAAAATATCTTATCTGTTTAAAGTAGTTTAATAGTCTCTGTTTTTAAAATATTATAATTAGTAATGAGGTAGCCTGGGAGTTTTTCTTTGCAGCGTTTCTTTTCTCCTCAGTACGCCTCATTTGTGAAATGCTGCTTGGTAAATTATTAGAATAAAATAATTAAGCCCTTCTGGCACATGTGTAACTGTCTTTACAGCTTAGGCCCATCTGGCATGTATGTACACCTTTATTTGTGTTTTTTTTTTTAAAAATTGGTAGTTTGCACAAATTGTAACTTTGACAGAGGAAAATACATCTTTTCTCAGTCCTCCCGTGACCATGGAAAGCTGGAAAGCTTCCGAAACGTCGGGAACTAAAATGAGATAATATACGCGATATAATCCGTTAAATTGTTTTATTTCAATCAGTTAGTACCTGTGGCATGACTCACGCCCCAGCAATTCCCCCTGATAAGCCGCGCCGAATCGGCCACTTTATTGTTTTGTTTGTCTCGTCTTCCATGGGCCTTGGTCATACACACACTGATAAAACCATGGTCAGTGTATGGTCCCACAGCCGTTATTACAAACTAAAGTCGTCTCACCGACTATAATTTTACATGATAACGTAGAACAGAGATAGTTGCGTCACAAGCCGAACGTTTAGGCCGGTCGTGCCTCTCTATCGCTTGTTCCGCGCTCTGGCTTGCACGCAGAACGTGACACCTTTTTCGTGCCTGCAGCCGGCGTTCGTCGATTTATAAGACGTTATCTTATCACGTCAAAATGTACTATGTAAAAAAGTGCACCAAGAAAAGAGCGTATCTTCATGGTACTTACGTCCTTTTCTTGGGAAGCGCAATTTTACGGCAATAACTCAAAAACAGTATATCCGATCAGGTCCAAAATAAGTATCATTAAATTATTATTAAGCGTTACCTTTGTATTTTTTTTATATTTTTTGGACATACGGCTTAAAAGTTCGCGGGGGGACACAATTTATGCAACTTTCGGACCGATTATTTCCGAAGCTATTCACTTTATTAAAAAAGCTTCTGAGAAACATTAAAGTATTCTTTTCTCAACGTCTACCACTACCCAAAGGTTGTCTGGAAGAGATCGCTGTTTAGCGAGAAGACCGCCTGTTGTTTACCTCTCCTGTACTCTGGTTTATGTGGTGTGCAATAAAGAGTTATTGTATTGTGTTTTTTTTAAAAGAACTGTAGAAATAAGTAGGTACCACACGTTCATGTTTGTTGAAAAAAAAAACCCTTCTGTTACGTGTAACGTCTGTCACGATCAGTTCGATGGTACCATAATATTGCATTGTCACTGAACTACATAATTATGCCAAATTTTATCTTAATAGGAAACCGGGAAGTGGGTCAAATTTAACATGCAAGATTTTTAACCCAAATTAACATTCTAGCACGGCAAGTTGAATAACAACTTGTATTAATTAATAGTAGGTTCATGTTTATTTCTGAGGTCTAGTGTACTAACAAATTATGTCGCAGGGAAGCTCGTAGCGAGCTGTTGGGCAGTGACGACCCCACGGACCCGAGATCTCCAGAGAGTCGGTCAGGGTCCTCGCCTCCGGTGTGTCTTCATCGGCCGGAGTGGATACCCAAGAGGACCCGTAGGACTCTCCGCTCTGGCTTGCCTTCATTGGCTGCCCAGAGAGGAGCGTTAGACCTATATGCTCCGGGGGTGGAAGTGTTAAAGCGCATAACTCTGCGAATAACCTCGGAGAAAGCGCAGCACACCTCTCGACACCCCTGAGCCCTCACGTCCGTGTTGCTTCCGTCAGTCTTTATGACGGCAATTATGGGAGCCTGTCAAGTGAGTGGCGAGTCACCACCCGCCACAGATAACGACCTATTTGGCGATTATGGCGGGTGAAGCATCTCTATTGCAATAGCCGAAACAAAAAAAATCATCAAATCTACAATTTAATAGCCCGATTCTCTTTCCATCAAATGCAATAGTTCCAACATCTGCTGGGACCTGCTAAATATTGATATGATCAGGAGCGGGTCCCAGCAGGAGTACAGCCACAGCAAACTTCTCGAAAAGGCCTCTACGTGTTGGATGCATATCCCCACGCAAGCCTCCCAAAAATCCGGAACATACGAGCCCGTGACTCAAGGCGAGGTACAAATTAAAATCGAGTATTCAACTCTCATCAAATTCAAGAAGGTTCGATATTCAAACATCCATAAATTACTCTGGGCCGTAAAAGCAGGGAATAATATACGTCTCTCTCTGTCTGACATTTACAGTCAGACAGAGACCACGTTGCCCCACTATCAATTGATGTTTTTTTTAGTTGCAGTGTGAAATAGCCCTCTCTGGGCAATTGGTCGCTCATTGAGACTATTTGAGACCAATGTAAGTGTAGAGACAAGCGGGGGCCCTGAGCATTGACCTGGCTAATATACTCGAACCATAGAGCAACCAATGGAGATTGAATGCCGTATCATAAACTATAGAGAGCAATAATTACAGTGCGACCAAAAAGAGTAGCAATTTGGTAGCAATTAATTGAGGGCGCCACTTTCTACGTAACTGTCACATTTTTGACGCAAAATGCTTAAGCATGGCAACAATTTAGTATGGATTTTTTTAGTTCCATTTTATTTAATTTCTACTCTTTTAAGTCGTCACTGTAATTTCGGTCGGTAAAAACAGTAATCTATACTGTTATAAAGTAGTATACATTTTCAAAAAAATAAGTGATAAGTCCGTATATCAGTATATTTCAAGGTCATTGAATCGAAACATATTTCTTTGGGATTTTTTGAATGCATTTGTCGTTGTGGCTTCACGCTACACGGATTTCAACTATTTTTGGTAGGTACAATCAAGGAATTTAATTTATATACCATTTCGTACCTTGTCGCAGCCAAAATCAATATGAAAGCCGATAGAGATTCCATATCAATGACAAGGTACGTACCAGGCCAGCTGGGCCTCCACAGATGGTTACAGGGGTGCTATCTATTTCGCATATTTTTTTATGTCCGAAACTGATTTCGCCGAACAGGTTTCGCATAATTTGATTTCACCGAATGTTCATCTTGCCGAATCTAAATACGCATAATTTAGTATCGCCGAATTTTAGTTAGCTGCAAATTCAACCTCTAACTATAAAAAACTGCTAACTAGGTTAGGTTAGAACTGCAATCCCGAACAGAAGATGACTGCCGCCAGAAAAGTAGGTTTTCGGCATCAAAAAGTTATGCGAAAATAGATTCGGCGAAAACAAGATTCGGCGTAATGAAATTATGCTTATAGATCATTATGCCTATTATGATTATGTGACACAGAATTATGACAAAAAATATGCGTAAAATTATCCGACCCATTAAAAATAGACTTCCGCTTGTAATACAAGTTACAAGCTTTTGTGAAACAGGCCCCTGATTACTTACTATACTATCTTTATTGTAATTTATATTATATCTAACAATGTGCCCGCAACTTCGTCAGCAGAGGGCAAAAAACATCATAACCGTCATTTTTCTTAAGCGTAGTTAGAGTAAATCCTGTAACCGTGTCGACTATTTTACGCATTATTTTTATCATAATTCTGTATCGCATAATCATACTGCACAATGACATTTTCGCTTGTAATAGGGGAAATACGTACAAATTGGCATATATGGACAAAATGACATAGTGTGTTCATTTCGAATGTGGTAAGTTGTAGAGAGCTGTTTGTCACTGCAAAACTTGATGGCGACCATGTTCACAAAACTGTGAAGGGCCGAGCGCCGTTCGCTTGGTCACGCCGACACAACGAGGGTGAAAATGTCTCGCGCCCACAAAATTTTAATTTATACATGATACTCTTCTGTCGTTTGACGAGTTTATGTCGTATTTTTGTGATTATTTTTATTTCAATCAATGAACTATTACATGACCTAATGATCTTTTAATGGTTAGGTTCACATTTGCATAAAATGACATACCTCTACTCTGGACTAAACGACATAGTGAAATTTAAAAACTTGTGTTCATAAACTTAACTAATAAATCGTTTGGTCTTCTTTTTTATCGTTATGAATTGGAACTGTATTAAAATATATGATGAAACGTATCATGAATACCACTTTGATCATATAGCATGGACCACAGATGGACAAATGATATACATAATGCTATATTAAAATGTTGTATGTCATTTTGTACATGCTATATGTACAAAATGGTTTTTGCGATAGGTTACAATTTATATAACTATATTTTTTAATATGGTTCCTATTGCATTAAAAGATTAAGTTACTGGTAGCCAATGAATACCTAAGATGGTTTTGGATAAATGAGAATGATGATAATTTGGTTAAATAAAGATATATGACCCGAAATCAAAACACCATGTCATTTTGTCCGTACTTCCCCTACAAGTTACAAGCGTTTATGAAACGGGCCTCACAGGTAGTGTAATCCTGACACTTGAATGAACTTGTCGAATGAGTAAAGCGCATCGCAAATAGGGACACGTATTTTTTCTTTATAGGGTTCCGTACCAAAAAGGTACAAATGGAACCCTTATGGTGCGACTTTGTCTGTCTGTCTGTCTGTCCGACTATTAGAGCGCCATATCTCAAAAACTACTTAAGCTATCTATTTGAAATTTGGAATATATATAAACATGGTCAGCCCACATGTATTGCATAGAAAATATAAACGACGAATTTGAGGGGGGGTAAAAATTTAAAGTCTAGCTACTGGGTCAAATGGGGTATCATATGAAAGGGCTTGACCTGCACATTTTTGAAAAAATTTTTTATCGTGATAATTTTTTGTTTTATTACGAAAAATGTGACAAAAAAAACACCTCCCCCCCTTTATCTCCGAAGTTTACCAAGCGAAAATTTTAAAATTTTCATCATTTGTATAAATAAACATAAATATTACACGAAAATTATAGCCATGTCTCTGACTAGCTATTTTTTTAAAATTTGCCAAAAACCTATTTGAACAACTCGGTTGCGTTAAGTTTGCACCTAATTTGTATGCAAACTGAACTCAACCGGTACCGGGTAATAAAGTTAGGGTAAGTGAAAATTTGCACGGAACCCTCGGTGCGCGAGTCCAACTCGCACTTGGCCGATTTTATTTTTTACGTAATAAATAAATTTAAGGCGAAACATTGAGTCAAAATGTCGCGTGACCTCACTCCTAAGTACAAATTTTACTTAGGAGTGAATCACGAGCCCCCACTCCTGATCTTTAATGCAATTTATCTGAGTTTTTTTTTATTTTGAAAAATAATACAATACGTGTCCAATATTTTTTGCTATCTAACTGACTAACGAATTAGAATAGATTTTCATACAGTCATCATTCCTATTACTTTGAATTTGAGTTTATTTAAGTACTAGCTTCTGCCCGCGACTTCGTCCGCCTTAAATTCGTTTATCGCGGATAAGAGTAAGGGTATTTTTCCGGGATAAAAGGTTTCATCCAAATCGGTCCAGCGGTTTAAGCGTGAAGAAGTAACAGACAGACACACTTTCGCATTTATAATATTAGTATGGATACTCATATTTTTGCTAGGTACGTTTTACCTCTAGGGCCCGAATGCTATTCTAAATGCTGACGTCACGGACTGTATGTATGTTAAGTATTTAACTCACTACTATAAATACTTATCGCAATACAAATCTGTTTAATAACATAAGTGGGATTATCTTTAGGCAGCACTTAAGTTATTGCCACGGGCTAATGCTCATTATTATGTTAATGACGTCATGGCACGCAATGGCGACTATTTATAACACTTGACGAAAAAATGTGTCTGTGTATATCTACATATATAACTAGAAGGTGCCCGCAACTTCGTTCGCGGAGGAGAAAAAGTCATAACCACTCATTCTTCGTTCAGGGTAGTCGGATAAAAAGCAACCTATAACCATCTGTAGATACCCAGCTAGCCGTGTACCAAAAATATTACTTAATTTGGATTTAGTTTAGTTTTGTCTAAAACGTGACTTCATAGAAAGTAAAAAGATTAATTACATTTGCGGTTACATCGTCGATAAAAGCAGAGTACTAATCGAAATGTTTCGGTCATGGACAAAACTGCTAGAAGGAGACGTTTTCGTCCAAATTTCATTATGCTTTATTAGTTTTTAACCAGTGATTAAGACTGTCAATGAATACTATTTATTTAGCAGACGTCAACTTGGTTGATTGATAAGTTTGCCTAAAGTGTCTTTGTGTATATACCTATACATACATAATATCAATTTGAGTTTTTATGAAAATTACCCAAAAACAATATCTCATTTTATTTATATCTGCAATCTGCGTAACAAATTGTGCTTATACAATAAGTTTGAACACAACAGCACAATACAAACTCATTAATTTCACCCTCATCTGAACTTGAACCGCCACAATTACAAAAACCGGTAAATACCGGTTTGAGTTAGCCCATTCTGAAAATAAATGACATTACGTCACAGCCACGCTGGCTGTATGCCGAGCGCCGTCGTCTGGTTTATGGCTGAAAATTAAAAACGCGACGGCCATGATGGCGGAGAGCAAAAGCGCGCGAAATGTTTGAATAAATAATATGTAACTTTTATAAATAGAACGCCAGTGAAAGTGTAAATAGGTCATGAACATGATATATTCTATAGGGTGGGCCAAAAATGTTTGCACTTTTGAAACATCGATAAAAATTTAACTATACATGTTTTTCTATATTTTAATAATTTAACTTAGGAAGAGATAAATGCAGTTTATTTTTAATAAATTACATCATCCGATGTCCTCCGTCTCGTCGTTGGCCATCCTGCAATCGACTGCGCAAACTTTGGAAAACTCGCTGACACATGCTGCGAGGGATCACGGCTATCTCATCATCTTTTTATAAAACTGTTTCACACAAAAACCCCGTTGTTTTCCCGTGAAACGCTTTATTATAAATAAAATTGCACGAAGTGACCAGTTTCCCGCCAATTTCCCGCCGCTCACTCTGACAGTTTCCGAAAAATTTAGTGTTGCTATTTGCAAAAAGGTATAACCCACCCTATATAGCTGTAGTTTTAACTTTATGTAAGTTGTCTCCTTTTGGGGTCGAGACTTTAGCTCCGTGTGGTCCCGGCGCCCAGAATTTAGTCATAGATCAGGGCTACAGGTTGACAAAAACTACATACTGTTCACAGAAGAGCTGGCAGCTTCCTCGTACAACGCATCAGTATTGCGATACAGCGAGCAAATGCTGTCATCAGCATCATCGAGACCACGCCACGGGGCACATTATCTTAATATTAATAAAAGAAGTGATCACGATACAGATGCCTTTAATAACGTATTATAATTGTTACTTGAACAATTAATAGCCTATTCCTAAGACGTTTTACTAGCACGGAGGTTCGAAGCCAACTTTCGCTCCTTGCAAACCTCCCTACCTCGTTACCTCCACTCGGGGATGTCGAAACCATTCGGCGCGAACTCCGTTACGAATTTCCGAACATAAATAAGCATACATAAAATCAAACCTTGAAATTCAAACCTTGAATAATAACATTTTCTATATACTTCAATTGTTTTGTGTGTTGTATTTAATCATGATCCTAATAAATATATGTGCGACAACATTCACATTTATTTTAGTTTCAGATTGATATTTATAACTAGAAGTGTTCGCAACTTCGCTCGCGGAGGAGAATAAGCCATAACCCGACTTTTTTTCTTCAGCGTAGTCAGATAAAAAGTATCCTATAACCATCTGTGAATACGCAGCCGTGTGCCAAAAATAGTTGAATTCCGTTTCGCCGATTTAGCGTGATGAAGCCACAACGACACGTAGGTACAAACATGCAAAAAATAAATATTTTTCGCTTCAGTGACCGTCAAATAATCCGTTAAAATATTATTTTTGAAAACATCTTGTGTGTAAAGTCATTTCTATTGTACTGCTGTATACTAGTATTGATTTGCAAGTTTTAATTTATCTTTATAAATTAGGTCACGTTTTTTTTATAATAAACTCAGCTTTTAAATATGTCTCATAAATATTGAAGAATACCTATTTGGTTAAAAAATTTCTTTAACTACAAATATCCTCAGAAATAAATCATCAATAATTGTTTATCATATAGTTATAATTCGAAAGTGGGTGTGGGTTGGTTTGTGGATTGATGTGGGTTTCTTAACCGATAAGAGGCTGTTTCCCGGAAAAAATTGTTTTGTCATAATATATTAATTGTATTTAATTTCGTACCTACATATAGTAGCAGTTGATACCTACATATAGTATAGTAATTAGTATTAGTATATGTAGTTATTTAGAGTAAAAGCCCTGTACAGGCAAGGCCACTGGAAAAAACATAGGTTCTTATTGTAATAATATAGGTCAACATCTTATAAAAAACTGACATACATACATCGATTGTTAAACATTGCAACTGAAGTTCACTTGACATCAATCGGGAAGTCAATATATGTAGGGTAACATATCAATACAGTATAAGTATTTATTAAGCAAATATCCTTGTAATACATACCCTGTAACTGTCTTATCACTATTTGCGAAGAGTGAGAGTTATTTATTATTGGACAAATCATCAGTCCGACGGAGATTATAGGCGACTATATATATACATATTAATATCTACGAGTATACGTACTATTATAAAGTTGTGAAAATGAAATGTCTGTACATTGAAGATATTTTCAAAAAAATGATTGTAACGGACTATTTGGAGGTCACTGATTTTTTTGGATTTTTATATGTTCGTATGTGTTGTTGGGGCTTCATAACGAGTCGACAAATCGGCTAAACGGATTTCAACTATTTTTGGTACACGGGTCAGCTACCAGGGGGTATCTCCAGGACCTATAGGATACTGTTTACCCGAGTACACTGAAGAAATATATAGATACTTTCTTTTCCGCCAACAAAGTTGCGGTCACATTCTAGAAGATAAAATTATTCTTAAACTAGAGAGGCGCCCGCCCGCAACTTCTTTCATGGAGGAGGAAAAAAATCATAACCCTCTTGTTCGCTATAGCGTAATCGGATCAAAAATATCCTATAACCATCTATGGATGTCCAGCTACCCGTGTACCAAAAATAGTTG
This sequence comes from Hedya salicella, assembly GCA_905404275.2. Classification (NCBI taxonomy): domain Eukaryota; kingdom Metazoa; phylum Arthropoda; class Insecta; order Lepidoptera; family Tortricidae; genus Hedya; species Hedya salicella. Next base: position 47,087,340 of record FR990097.1, on the reverse strand, counting down.
AAATCCGCTTAACCAATTTGGCCGTTGGCGTGATGAAGCCACAACGAAACATCTAAAAAATAAAAAGTCCGTAATAAACAATATTTTGTTGAAAATATCGTCTATGAACAGACATTTCATTTTTAAAACTTTATAATAGTATAGATAAATAGAAAACATCCAAGACCCAGTAACAAACATTCGCTCATCACAGAAACACTTCCTCTGGCCGTAAGCCATTGCGCAACCAACTTCTATACTATAAAGTTGTAAAAATGAAAACCTTGAAGACATAAAAAAAATTGTATCAAACTATTTGGATTTCACTAACACGAATACTTTTTTGTGTTTCTGTATGTTTGTATGTGTCGTTGTGGCTTCATTACGCCAAATCAGCTAAACGGATTTTAAATATTTTTTTGACGGGTAGCTAGGAATCCCAAGATGGTAATAGGATACTTTTTACTCGACTACGCTGAAGAAAAATAAAGGGTTATGATTTTTTTTACTCCTCCGCTAACGTTCCGGGCACCTTGTAGTAACCAATCAATTAATACTAACTGGTATAACGTTCATTGCATATATGTGCGAAATTTTTACAGTTTTTTGTACGTAGATATATAATCAACATTTTTAAATGGTTTAAACTCTGATAAGATGTTGTTAATTCTCCATTTGTTAGCTTGAACAGATAACTTGGTGGCTGTAAACGCAGAAACGAGTGTTTGACATTTCTAATCCACAAACTGCAGATCATAAAAAATCTCGCCCTCGATTCGGGTAAGAGTTTTATCACACAATATAAATTAATAGTTTAAAAAAACACTAGAAAAACACGCTTTACAAGACTTTTCTAACAAATCCAAACACAGCTATGATACGATGCTCCATCATGAAGTTCCAGTTCATATCTTCCGGCTCCATCATCAGATCGGTTCGACAGTACCATATTATTGTATTGCCATCAGCACTACATACAGCTGCCAATTTTCATGACGCTACGAACCTTGGAAGATAGTTAAATTAGTTACCTTAGACTCCATTACATAGTTAGTAACATACAGTTCGACCTAATAAAAGTGTGTTAAAAATAATGATCTTTATTCTGTACTAGAAGATGCCCGCAACTTCGTTCGCGAAGGAGAAAAAGTCATAACCCGTCGTTTTTTCTTCAGCGTAGTCGGGTAAAAAGTATCCTATACCTAACCATCTGGAGATACCCAGCTACCCGTGTACCAAAAATTATGGAAATCTGTTTAGCCGATTTTGCGTAATGAAGCCACAACGACACATACAAACATACATAAAATCCAAAAAAAATATTTTTCATTTTAGTGACCTCCAAATAGTCCGTACCAATATTTTTTTTGAAAATATCTTCAATGTACAGACATTTCATTTTTACCCCTTTATAATATTATAGAAGTGGGTCGCAAGGGCACTTTTACAAGTCGGACTCTACGGCATCTCCCAAGAAGAGACCACTGTTGAGAAGAAAGCCGAAACCAACTCAACAGCACCACGCAACACTAACAATTATTAAACAGTTAATATTTATTAAACTAACACTCTCAGTACTGAATGATTTTTCCCAGTGCACCATTTTCATGCATCTCTGTTTGGCCCTATGATTGACTAGTAGAGAATGCCATTTGGCATTAAATCCGCCATTTGTACTCACTAGCCTATCTTAAATATATCTTTCAAAGTATAACTAAATGAAGATAAAAAATGCAAACACATCAAATGCATAAAAGAGAGTAAATATTTTTACTACTGTAAAGGTGCGTCCACACTTGTATCATTTGCTCGTATCCGATCACCGTGCCGTAGCATGACTGCGTATCGCGCTGCTTGGACGCTTACTGTCGGCGTGCCGATAATGCCGCACTCTTCCGATACAAGTGTGTGATACGCGTAGCAAATGGATTTCGAGTGATCGGATCGGCGCAACGTCCAAACGCGTGATCGTGACACGCGATCATGCTACGCGACGATGATCTCATACGGGCAAATGATACAAATGTGGACGCACCTTAACGTTAAATACTTCTTCTACCTACATCATACTAAGTTTTATACTATAACTAAATCCTCTTTAATTAAGTTAAAAAAACCAACAACCAGATTTTCAATAGATACTAAATTGAACAACTTTATAACTACATGATATATGATGTAAGTAGTTATGAGATCACGTATACCTTTACGGTACAGATAAACACACGAGTGTTTTAACACGAATGTTTTCTCATTATGTATCAGTTGCAAATGAAGTTGCAATATTAATAACTAATAATACCATTGAATAACCCATGAAATTGATGGTAACTTTTGTTATAAAACAGTTTGATAAACGCAAGTTTAAACATAGCTCCAGAAAAAAGTTCTTAAGTTCCTCATACAAGGTAGGATTATATTAGCCTTTAGTATGGATGGAGAGATTTTAGAAAAGTCCAAAATACCACGCAAAAATTGTGAACATCGCAATTTTCTAATCTGGATAGTTTTAGGTGTAAATATCGACTGGAGTCTGATTTGCAACTCAATTCCAAAATCTTACAGTTCCCATTTTGATTATTTAATTATCTAAAAATATTTAATTGTGCATTGCAACCTGCATACCTCGGTATTCACAGATGGTTATATGAATATTTTTATTCGACTACGCCGAAGGAGAACAGAGGATTATGATTATTTTCTCCTGCGCTGACGAAGTTTGCGGCACCTAGTCATAAATAAACTTATTACTAGGCAATAATCTTTTATGTCCATTTCGGTCTGTGCATTTAATTTATTATTTTCGCATTAGCTAGAAGCTTGCGTGCTCCAATTAATAGTTTTCCATTTCCGTCCATTCCATTAACTTGGACCTTGACCGGAAGCTAAGCCACATTTACTGCTAAAACCATCAATTTTGTAAAAGGAAAAACCGGGCAAGTGAGAGTCGGACTCGCGCACCGAAGGTTCCGTACAAATGTTCACTTACCCTAACTTTATTACCCGCTTCCGGTTGATTTAAGTTTGCACCTGATATCTATAGCATTGCAGACTAATGAGCTGCAAAGCGCGACTTCGTCCGCCTTAAATTCATTTATCGCGGATAAGTGTATTTTTCCGGTATAAAAGTAGCCTATGTCCTTCCCCTGGACTCAAACTATTTCCATGCCAAATTTCGTTCCAATCGGTTTAGCGGTTTAAGCGTGAAGAGGTAACAGCCAGACAGAAAGACACACTTTCACATCTATAATATTATAAAGTTGTAAAAATGTCTGTACATTGAAGATATTTTCAAAAAAATGATTGTAATGGATTATTGGAGATTAATGGAAGACACTGATTCGAAAAATATTTTTTATTTTTTGCATGTTTTGTACATGTCGTTGTGACTTCATCGTGCCAAATCGGCTAGACGGATTTCAACTATTTTTGATACACGGGTAGCTGGGTATCTCCAGATGTTTATAGGATACTTTTTACCAGAAGCTGTCGAAAAAAAGAGGGGTTATGACTTTTTCTCCTCCGCGAAGTTGCGGGCGCCTTCTAGTTTATAATATTAGTATGGATAAAAATAATTAATATCTGAAAAATTACGCGTTTTCGGATTACATGTTATACCACTTTATATGCTCAAATTGGGCTCTACATTCGATGGATAAAGTCTGTCAGTATACTTGTTCCCATCCTATATTTACCTACTCATTTAAAACAATAGTATATGTATTTACAAATACATTTCGGCTGTTTATAGTGAATTAAGGAATGATTTATGGTTATGCTAATGTTTGCCTGCTTCATTATTTGCTTTAGGTTATACAGATTGTAGATATGTATGACAAAACAATGTTCACAGTGTTGATATATCATAATACTTTGTTAGCGGAGAAGGTTCAGAGGAGAAAAAAAGTAATAACCATTTTCTTTTTGGGAGTCGGTTAAAAATTAAATGTCTGTACATTGAAGATATTTTTAAAACAAGGATTGTAAATTTGTAACTGACTATTTGGCGGTCACTGAATCGATAAATATATTATTTGGATTTTCTGTATGTTTCGTTGTGGCCTCATCACGTCAAAACGGCTAAACAAATAAAAAAAAACCTGAAAATATATTATCTGGTAGCTGGGCATCTGCACATCGTTATAGGATACTTTTCACTAGACTACACTGAAGATAAAAAGAGGGTTATGATTATTTTCTCCTTGGCTGACGAAATTGCGAAGAAGATGGCCGCAACTTCGTTCGCAGATGATGAAGCCATCACAACGAACACATACATACATACAAAAAATCCAAAAACATATTTTTCGATTCAGTGACGAGTGAAATATCTTCAATCTTCTGTACATTGAAGATATTCCATTTTTACAACTTTATATCGTTCAGAAACAAGTAATTTTTTTGGTTTCTCTGCTCAGCTCTAACGATTTGGATGAAATTTGGTGTGTGAGCGCAGTTTTGATTTTCAAATCCTTACTCCTTCCTATATTATAAACGTGAAAGTATATATATACGTTCCACTTAATCTCAAAAACTACTGGAAGAAGTTTTATGAAACTTTCCAGGTAAATTTCAATGTCAAATTTCATCCCTTTTAGGGACGAAAAAGGGGATGAAAATTTGTATGGACAGTAAATATTTTCTTAGGCTAGGAACTTGAAATCTTGGTAATATTTATGCTTCACATTTAAATGAGTAAAATATCGAGTTTTGGGGAAAACATAAGCTACTTTTTATCCCGGAAAAATACCTTTTATCCGCGATAAACGAATCTAAGGCGGACGAAGTCGCGGGCGGCCACTAGTCTATCTATATCTAGACGGGTTTTGTCCTCGGAAAACAGAAAGTCGTGTTACCAAAACTGGTAGACATCGATTTGTTTACCTACATGAAAGGCGAAGAATGCATTCGGGCGATTCCGTGAACATGTTTAGCAGGCCAAGGTAATGTAAACAGTTCATTGTTAGACTCGCCATTTTGTTATGTATGATGATTCCGGACAAGGCATGGGTTGAATACACGTTATAACACTCCCACTATCTGGATGCTTGGCATCCCAAATATATACGGGCATCCAGATCATTTTTGCTACGAACTTGTAAGTTGTGGAATCAGCTTCGCACTGAGGTGTTTCCGGAGCGCTATGAAATGGGATTCTTTAAGAAGCGAGTTAACAGGGAACTCGAAAGTTGGCAATGTATGGATGACTCCTCCTGCGTTGCATATCCGCCCGTTTATTAGGGTTCCGTAGCCAAAATGGCAAAAACGGAACCCTTAATGTTTCGTCATGTCCGTCCGTATGTCACAGGCATTTTACTCAAAAACTACAAGATGTATATTGATGAAATTTGGAACATAGGTGTCTTGTGTAAGCCGCTACTTAGTTTGATAGTTAAATAAATAAAAAATATATTTCTAGGGGGGGCACCGCATACATGTAACCGAAACTGAAAAAAAAAATCAGCAAATATCAATGTGTGGCACATTGCCACACATTGATATTTGCTGATTCGCCAATTCTTCGTGGCATATATTTCGACAGTACTTCTAAAAACACTTTGAGGTTTCTAAAAAAAACTTTGATTTAGTGAATATTTTCTTAAATATTCGCTCCGCAAATAGCAAAAAATGTGCCCCCCCCCCCCCCTCTATTTTCTAAACGGTACGTTCAAAAAATATGAAAAAAACAAATACAAATATAAGCTTAATAAATACTTCCAAAGAAAATTGTTTTTAAAATGATCAGACATACCGTTTTTAAGTTATTGCCAAAAAACTGCGCTTCTCAGCAAAAGGACGTAAGTGCCCGGGAGATACGACCTTTTGTTAGGGTATTTTTTTTTTTCATATCGTATTTTTTTCATCTGTAATGCATTTTTTGTATAAACGGCTACGGAACCCTACATTGAGCATGGTCCGACATGTTCTATGCCGGCTTTTTTTTACTCTTATGGCCATTTTTAACATGATTAGAAATGAGGAGAAAAGAGAGCTCAAACTCGGTAGAATGGCCACGATTTTGTAGATTCAGCATGTTTATATTTTCAAAATTGCGGAGATATGGGTCTTAAAAGACTCGCGAGTTCTAACAGCTCACAGAGCCCCTAGTAATAATATCGATAAAAATTTTATGATACTCGAAAATGGGTCGGGCCGCGGAGCGTTTCAACCGCCGATACTTTTATGTTACAAATTACTGGTGAATAAAATTGACAAGCGCATCGTAGTTTTAGGCATAAGGTAGGCCAGGCATCATTTACTATTTCTATTCAAAAAAATATCGAATTTCGGCACGTATGGTGTAAAAAAATCGTTACATAAAAGTGAAGCGGTTGAAACGCTCCGAGGCCCGGCCCAAATAGCATCTTCTTGTTCCAACAGCCCAAGATAACGTTTAAGATAGCATCTGGATAAACCAATCTCATTGTATCTCATCGTTTCGAAGAAGATTGATTACTGAATAACCAAAACAATTTCACAATCACAACTTCAAACCCTATTTATTTGTCGCAATTGGGATGTTGATTCTGGTCTATTTTTATACATTTTTGTTGATTCATTAGCAGAGGAGGAAAGTCATAACCCTTTTTTGCTACAGTATAACCATCCTCGGGTGTTTAGCTACCATTGTACCAAAACTGGTAGAGATCCGTCAAGCCGTTGTGACGTTATAGGGCTGTTTAGACACTCACATACAAACATACTAAAAACCTATAAAAAAAAAAAAACAGTTACCTTCAAATAGTCTGGTTTTTTGTCTCTCAGTACAGACATTTTATGTTTATAAAAGTATAGATGAAGGTTTTTAGAAATCATTGCCGGGTAATAGCTGGCGCCAGATTTTTTTTATAACTGGTCAAAATCTACCAGAAACTGTAATCTCAGCGAATTGTAATTCATTCGTTGTATTGCATTCGTTTTAATAAACTTTATAATTTAAAAATACACTCGTTTTGGAACACACCCCATATTAAATTTATCATTTATGTCAATTTGTTTAGCAATCTCAAACGATTCTGATATTTCCGCGAATCTGTCTTTAAATAAGTATATAACCTTCGCATTATTTACATACTAACAGTTTCCAAACGTTTCAAAAACTCGTTAAAAATTGATATAAAATGGGAATTATATTTTATTACAACTTATAACCTCTTAAAAGTGACAGTGTGCGTTAACTCAGCAGGACCAATTTAGCGGCGTGGCGAATCGAGTTACGCACGTCATGTATGACGTCATTGGTTGGAATATTTGGCAGCTGATGCTGTCAATCCTTACACTCTATGGCATATAGTCGCAACTGAAATAACTGCGTGCTGAATTTCAAACATTAACTGATAGGCGTAAGATTGAAAATGGTAGTAGGTATGTATTATTGACGTGTGCGTGTGTGCGTGCAACGTTTATTAATGAATGTTTCAGCGTACTTTGACTCATGCTGTGCTTACTACAAAGCACGTGCTACCTAAATGAGGTTTTCTTATATCACTGGTCGGCGCTAGAGTGACGTAAGGTTTATTTGATGAGAAACATCAAAATCCTGAACTGTGATAGTGTCGCAAAACTGATTCAGCAAATACCTTAATCATGTTACAAAATTTTAACTTTCACTTTTAAAATGAAAAAAGATAGCGCTATTATTAGGGAAAAAAAATTGTAAACTTCATTGATAAATTCCAAGAGTTATGCGTATCATGATTTCACGTGTCTTTTAGCGATATTCTCAAAGTAATACTATAATAAATAAATATTACGTGACAATTTTACACAAATCGAACTAGTCCCATGGTAAGCTCAGTAAGGCTGGTGTTATGGGTACTAGACGACGATATATTTAATAGATATATTACTTACATAGATAGAAAACAACAAGACAAATATTTGGCATTACCGGGATTTGAACATAGGACTTAAGCTTCGCAGGCAAAGTTACTCCCACTGAGCTAAACCGGTCGTCAAATCTATAATTTTATAGTTGTTAAACTTAAAATATGTTTGTTTGTCTCGTGGCTTCATCACGCCAAAACGGCTAATCGGATATCAAATATTTTTGCTACACGGGTAACTGGGCATCAACAAATAGTTATGGGATACTTTATACCTGACTACGCTAAATTATTACAGAGGGTTATGACTTTTCATTCTCTTCTGCAAAGAAAGGTTCACGTTCTAGCTAGTCTATAAATAATAGTACATTACTACAGAGGCCGGGACGAAAGGGGTTGCCGGCCGAAGACATATAGACGAGGTATGTATAGTGCTTTTCTCAAACACGCAATGAAATAAACAACAAAAAAGTCAAGAATGTATTTTTTAATATGCATAGTGGCAGAATGTCATGATGGCTGTGCTACAAATTTATGTGGAGTGGAAATTAAAAAAGAGGACTATGCCGGCCTAGGCCAGCATGATTTGTATGCAATTCCATTAACGACCTCTTGTCCTAGCCGCACCTGACACGTCATACTTCGCCACCTATTATGAGGAACATAACATCAATATTTCATTGCATGTTTGAGAAAAGTATTTATTTATGTCAAGCTGCCAATTTGTAATGTCAAGTTTAGAATTTCCACTTCGATAAAATAAAACATCATGTTTACACAGCAAATTCTCAGAATAGCCAATTCATGGAACAATTGCTACTGTACGGCATTCTGTTTCCATCCTTAGTACTGTACAAAGTGTACGATCATTAAGCTGACAATGTGCTATTAAGGAGTTTACGGCGCCTTTGGTACGACGAATATAGGGATAACTTTGCTCAGATATACTAAAGAACAAATACCTAGCCACTGTTTTTTTAATGTTCTCGCTAACCCATTTCTGCCAAAGTACAAACATTTACTTATATCGTCTAGCGAATATTTTAATATAAATTTAGAAATAATGAGACATTTAGAAAAAATGAGAGAATTATTACAGTAAAACTTAACCTAAAAATAAATTAATAATTTAAAAAACACTACAAAAACACGCTTTACAAGACTTTTCCAGCAAATCCAAACACAGCTATGATACGATGTTCCATCATGAAGTTCCAGCTCAAATCTTCCGGCTCCATCATCAGATCAGTTCGACAGTGCCATATTATTGTATTGTCATCAGAACTACATGCTGCCAATTTACATGACGCTACGATCCTTGGAAGATAGTTAAATTCGTTACCTTAGATTCCATTACATAGTTACATACAGGTCGACCTAATAAAAGCGCGTTAATTAATATTATTAAACTAAAACAAAATAAACCAAAAGACTAAAACAAAGGACCCTGCGGTATTCTACCGAACATGCTGGCGGCGTTTCCTCCCTGAATCGCCAGACTGATTCTTTGAGCGAGGAAACCGCCAGCTCTCCGGTCACCAGTGACTTCTGTAAGCCTCTTCGAAACGTCTTTCAAGAGGCTTAATGCGCTGGGGCCCCACGGACCCAGGGTCTCGACGCCAAAAGGAATAAAATTATACTCAGCGCCAAGACCAACTGTATTTATTTGTTTTTAGACATTCAAACTGTTTATACATTATATGAAAAGAGTTTCAGAAAATCCTTCCTTAGTGCACCTCTACCTCTCTAAAGGAATATATGTTCCAAATTTAACTTCCCTTCTTTCAACTGTTGCCAGCCAATATTCACGTTAATACTATAGATATATAGATGTAGTTAAAATGAATTCATCAAAAACGTACATACGAAAAAGGATGTCTATAAGTATATACTTACGTCTATGCCACCAAAAGTAGTGATATCTCAAAGCTTGCCAGGTTTGCCATTGGTTTTCCAACAGGAATCGCAAATTAGTGTTATTAAATTCGCTTTTAACTCAACTTGGCAGTTTTCTTTAATCCTAGACCAATTCATAATAATGCACGATAATCCTCGTAATGTAAACTGCCAGAAATTCTAAATTAGAATGGAGACGTGAACCATGATATCAAGGAGATTCAATTGTAAGTCTACAGCGTACTGGTCCATTACTAGTGCTAACCAGTTGTGGTTAGAAACAATAAACCCAAAACATCAATTGATGAGAAGGGAGAAGCAATCGTTTGACACTGCAGGGAGACACATTAGACGGCGTTCCTACGCAAGGTCGTATGAATAACTCTCTTATTAACGGCGCTTATACCTACATATTATTTAAATAAATACACTACAATAGTCTTTAATGCACCACAAATAAGAAATAACATGAGAATCCAAATAGAAGTACAAGTAGGTAGTAATATCGTCGTCTAGGACTCGTAACACAAGGCTTATCGAGCTTAAAGCACTAGTTCGATTTGTGTAAAATTTGTCCCGTAACGATTATTTATTTAAGACACTTGAATACAATTCGACAGTAAAACTCAATGTTAAAATTTCTTAAATATTAGTTTGTCAAGTAATTTATACATATAAAATCTATCTTCTATCTTCTTCTATATAATTAAAAGGAATAGTCCTGTCTGACATTTCAACGCAGAGCCGAAACTACTGAATTTTAAGACTTGAAATTTTCACAGTAGACACTATTAATAACGTAGGCAATGAATAAGAAAGGAATTTTGAAAAATCATCCTCTTACTGGGTTAAATTGGGGTTGAAAGTTTGTATGGAAAACTGGTAAGTATTTAAGTAACTGTTAGCATTTTTTTTGTACTGTAAATAAATATTATAGCACAGAGTTTGATTGTAAAGGAAAAAAACAATGCGACCTACTAAATTGCAAGCAGGATTTGACCTGCGACGTCTTCTTTAACGCAGAAGTGCTCTGACCAACTGAGTTATCGCAACTTTACGTACGAAGCTTGAAATTTTCGAACAGAATCTAGTCAGCACTACTAACGCCCTCTGTATCTTGTTTATTTTTAAATGCTAAGCACATTACTCATTAGAATCCTATAGACTTAACCTCAGCGTACACCCATAAGGGACGGACATGACTGTTATGCAGCTAAATTAAGAACACTTTTATAAATGGCTGACGGCGGAAAAGTGAAACTATGACAAAGACAAAAATAATATATTTCTCTCTGTCACTCTTATTACAATTTTTATACAACCATCTCGTTCGGTAGTGGTATTATTATTTGGTTGTCAAGTCTTTAGGATTCTTGGGCTGAGCCATACTCTAATACATGCGTGTCTAGGGTTACCAGATGAAAAATTCAAAATCCCGGAGAATGCCTCATTTCCATGGAAAAATCCTGAGATTTTGTTGCAGTTTGACAATTTTCCCTTTTAGTTTCTTTAAGTTTTTATTAAGAGAAAGTCCAGAGATTTCTTGACATTTGCAAAATTTGGCCACAATCCTGAGAAGTCCAAAAATCCTGAAATCTCAGGACAAATCCTGAGATATGGTAACCCTAGCTACGTCTCTGTCTGTCTGTCTCTGTCGTGTGTGACATATCATTTAGTTGTTGTTCAAACTAAATTCGGCTTTGCATCAGCCACTTGATGGACATTAGTGGAGCCATGTTCGCCGATAACGATGTACAGTAAAGAAAATTGAATCACGTACCTTTTTAGTCCTTATTATCATTGTAACAAGAGCGGAAAAGGTACGTGTTTCTTTTTGTCTTACTGTACCTACAACGTGCTCGTGCGGAACCCTTCTACCAGCTTATACCTGAGGCCATTAGGACCAAAAAAATTATATGAACCCCAGGAAAATATACCTTAGTTTTGAAGATATTATCAATTTTCATGTAAACTATTTATTGTGATTACTAAAATGCATTAAGCTCATTTGATCACGACGTTTCCACATATGTTTCCATCGTGGCAACGTCGTGATCAAATGAGCAAAGTGACAGCTATCCAGTGATCCTTTTTAGGGTTCCGTAGCCAAAATGGCAAAAACGGAACCCTTATAGTTTCGTCATGTCCCTCCGTCCGTATGTCACAGGCATTTTACTCAAAAACTATAAGATGTATATTGATGAAATTTGGAACATAGGTGTCTTGTGTAAGCTGCTACTTAGCTTAATAGTTAAATAAAAAAAAATATGAGGAGGGGGGGGGGGGCACTCTATAAAAAAAATTGATTTAGTGAATATTTCCTGAAATATTCGCTCCGAAAGTAGTAGAAATTGTCCCCCCCCCCCCCTCTATTTTCTAAACGGTATGTTCAAAAAATATGAAAAAAAAAACACAAATACAAAGCTTGATAAATACTTCCAACGAAAATTGTTTTCAACATGATCGGACATACCGTTTTTAAGTTATTACCAAAAACCTGCGCTTCTCAGCAAAAGGACGTAAGTGCCGGCGAGATACCCTCTTTTGTTAAAGTTTTTTTTTTCACATCGTATTTTTTTCATCTGTAGTCCATTTTATTGTATAAACGGCTGCGGAACCCTACATTGAGCATGGTCCGACATGCTCTTGGCCGGTTTTTTTTGGAAAATAATAGTAACCATTTTAAAAGGGTTAATTTTCATATACCCAGTACTCCCGGCATCGCCGCTGTGCGATGTGTTTGTGACAGCGATAGCGCGGCTGATGATCGAATGCAAGAGAGTGTTAGAGAGAAGTATGATTCTGTACTTATCTTTATGGATTAGTATTAGCCTAGATTAAAAATCGATGTAACGTAATGGAGGATTCTGTAATGTTACTCATAAATAAATATATAAAGTTAATGTTTTATGTACAAAAATCATCAAAACAAAATTCCAAAAAAAATGATTTGGGTTCATATAACATTTTTAACGCCACATAATTTCAGGAATGTGTGGTTAAAGTCTTACGGAGGCCTAACGAGCAACCTTACATAATATGAATGTACTTATATCTTTTAATGCAAACTCGAGAAAAGAGAAAAAAGTGTTTAAAAAAAGAGCTGAAAAATATCTGAAAACCCAAAGCAGTGCTACATGAATGCAAAACAACGGATAATTTATGTCGTTTCATATATAATTTATAGAGTTTCGTAATTTATGTTGTTTCATAATTTGTCTTCATTATTAACCATATAATAACCCAACGTGGTTGTAAAAAAAAATGGCTGCTCTAATTAAGAGTCAAATTCTGTTTTAGATATAGCGTGTTATACCTACAGAAGCGTCCTCACTTCATAAAGCACAGATTACAACGGTTGATATGATAAAGCTCATTTAAAGACTAATTTACTAATTATATTAATCACACCTAGAAATCCACTACTAAAACAATTATCTCAAGATCTCTAGATAACAATTGACGTTTATTTATATCACAAATCACATATAATTATCAGGATTTAACAGTTATCACCCAGATTTTTAATGATAGTTTTCTGGGCCAGAAACCGATGAAGATTACTGAGGAATGTTAAAAGGTGTATCTATTTAATTACTCGAAATAGTATGTAGGTATATTTGACAAATTAATAGTACTATAAAACACGTGATATTAGGATATCGTAGTGTTATATAAAGGCGAAAGAGTGTTTATTAAATTGGAACAGTAAGTTTCCCGGATTTGTTTATATTATATTTTTTCTGCATTATCCAGACGTTATTTAAACTCCGAATGTACAAATACTTTATTTTTACGTTGTGTTGTTTTTTAGATACCTATATAGTTACTGTATTAACCTCGTTATGACATTTGTGCTGTTGGCTTAACTGTACACAAACTTTGGTCAATACAGATTAGTAAGAAAATTAAAAAAGTTAAGTGTCAATGTCATGACTACTTTTAAAATTTTCTTACTAATCCTTATATACCAAAGTAAGAATGTATACAGTCGACCGCACAAATATCATATCGAGGTAAAAAATATATATACTTATCTATAATACAACACAATTTACAAATAAGCTATTTGTAAATCCAGAGTCAAAATTACGTGCATTAACCAGAAAAAATGCAATATGAACACGTCTGGGAAACTTGGTCCACGGGCCCGTTTCATAAACTATTGTAACTTATATTACAATAGGAAATGTCTTTTTAATACATATTCTTGGAAAGAGAGTTCCGCTCTTTCATTTCAAAAAACACAGTTCTTAAAGGAATGCGTATCCTTTGAGAAATACTCTCAAAACACGGACGACGTTGCGGCAAAGCCTAATACTTACAGAGCTTTTATTTTTTTTATAGAATACTAGAAGACGCCCGCAACTTCGTTCGCGGACGAGAAAAAGTCATATCACCTCTTTTTTAGACAGCGTATAGTCGGATAAAAGTATCCTATAACCATCTGGAGATACCCAGCTAGCCGTGTACCAAAAATAGTTGAAATCGGTTTAGTCGATTTGGCGTGATGAAGCCACAACGACACATACAAAAAAAAAACAAAAGAAAAATTACGTTTTAGTGAACTGCAAAAACTCGGTAACAATATTTTTTTTGAAAATATCTTCAATGTATAGACATTTCATTTTTAGAGCTTTATAACAGTATAGTTAAGAAAATAGCTTCTTAATTTGACCGTATTCTTTTTTGTACCTTATATTATCATCTTCGCTTACTATATTGGCAGAACCCATGTCGGGAGCGGCGAAATTTGTTTACAGTTTATTTTTTTGTAAATAAGTGTTTTCCTTAGTAGTACTTTTTTCTTTTGTTTTTTTTTTTTATATTAAGTAGTAATTTTGTAAGAAGCTGTTAGGATTTATGTTGAGGCCTGCTGGAGCTGGCATGTTCATTTCCTTTGATCAAACCTCCTTAATAAAATAAAGTAAAAAAAAAACTTGCTAAAAAAACGCTTGTTTATATCCCTGGTATTGTACATATTTTTTTATTAATATTAGTGATTATGACGTCAATCTCTCGCGAGGACAAAATAGATAGCGGCCCACCATAAGAACACTAAAGGTAAAAAATGAGTCAGCAATGTTGCTGAGTAAGATATGGCCGTTTTATAGTGATAGTCGACCTGCAACAGCATATAGTTTGGCAAGCGAAACATGACATTTAAAATATGCGGCAAATTTGAAAAATCATGACCTGGCAATACGGAATGCATAGAAACGAAGTAGGTTTTATAATTTGACAGTTTTTTAATATGTAAAATTGTTACCATATAAAGAATTCTCTTTCAAGGTCAATATCATGTTTCTCTGGCCAAACTCTAACAAGAATTGATTGCGCTCGGGAATCCCGGTATGACTGCATTTTCCACATCTTTTTTTTCATCTACCACACCGATCATTGATATGGGGGAATACCGAAATGTGCAAAATGTTGCAGAGTAGATGAAACGATTTTAAAACGTTTTAATTAGGTCGACGTACATTGCATAAGCGTGTAGATCAGAGGGGCTACTCCGAAACACGAATAACGAAATTCGTATGGCGCCATCCCGCTCACTCAAATACAGCTTAACATGAGGGCGAGAGGGACAGCACGTTACGAACTCCGAATTTCGAGTTTCGGAGTAACCCCTCAGACGGCGTAACGGAGTTACGTCGCCTAAATGGAACTAGTTATACGTTTTTCTGTATGATCTTGTCTTTTTGTAGTTCACAGTGCCTTGGTTTTTACTGTAATGCTGTGTAACATTTTGAATAATAAATAAATAATGGAATCTTAAGAACCAAATTTGACCATTTTCTAAATGGCAACATTAAGTTTCCCAGAGGTATGCATTTTTTTTATTTTTACGTCATATTGTTATTTAATATTTTTACTTTGGTCTACATTAATTAGTAAGAACATTAAAAAAAAATCATATTGTCGGCTAACTTTTATCTATACAGTTATAAAGTTGTAAGAATGAAATGTTTGTACATTGATGTTATTTTCAAAAACATAATTGAAAGTGTCACTGAGTCGTAAAATACATTTTTTTTTGCATCTTTACACGCCAAAACGACTGAACGGATTTCAATTATTTTTGGTACACGGGTACCTGGGTATCCACAGATGCTTAAAGGATACTTTTTGCCCGACTACGCTGAAGAAAAGGACGGGTTATGATTTGTTTATCCTCTGCTAACGAAGTTGCGCGCACCATCTATTATCCGTATAAACCTTGCCTTAAGAGGGTTTATACCCGCTTAACTGGCAACGTCGCAATTTTTTTGGTTTTTCCTGATTATTTTGAGAAATATGAATGTAACTTGAACATGTTTTCAATACATTCATTACGTTTTCGATAGTTAAGCTGGCACAATTCAAAATTTCATGTTAATTGCCACAACTAAGGCTCTAAAAATATATTCATGTCTATATCTTGTTTTGTGATTAAATAAAGGCATAAGCAGGTGATAGGTGAATTAAACGCAACATGAATCTTAAAGATGTAGGGTGTGAATTGAAAATACCTTTAAGTTTCATTCAAGTACCACAAAATAATGAAGCAAAATGAAAAAATATGCGACGTTGCCAGTTAAACAGGTATAAACGATCTTAAGCATCCGTTTATTTAATTTGTTTACCTACGAACGCAGACAGCTTTCGGACGATTGTGAACATTCAGGCCAAGGTAACGTATATAGGACATTTCTATTGTTATTCGCACCTATCGGCTTCCGGAAACGGGTTAGTAGAATCCATGCATGCTAACTGACCGGACACGTTTAGCGGGCGCAATATTTTTGATATACTGAAATTAGCCAAAAAAAAGTGTTTTGGTCTTGAATCAGGGCTGTTAGAGGGAGTGGGAAAGACCGCCCGGTGCGCCCCGGGGTCTAAGAGACGTTTGCTGCGGCCAGGATGCTTCACCGCCAATGTTGCCAGATGGGTTTTACGTTCCGTTACGCGCAGCTCTTAAAAATAGTACGCAAAATCGAGTTTGAGTACGCAGTACAACATTTATGGCCAATGTTGTACTGCGTACTCACTCTCGAATGTGCTTTATGCAGCTGGTGCATAAACAAAGGCTTTAAAAAACACGTTTCACTGTTTCACGGATTTTGGATTTTGTTTTGGTTGTCAGCTGATGAAATAGTAACGCATGATATTATCTGATTTTCTGTCAAGTGGAGTAACAGCCAGGCTGTCGGTGCTTAAATATAAAAATAGTACGCAAATCGACGGATGAGTACGCGAGTACGCAAGACCGCATACTTATGAAATTTCGGAGACAATGCAATAGTATGATACCAAAATAACGCAATAATATCGACTTTGGGCTCTTTAGAAACGTCACAATGAGTAGTCGACACGTTTTTAAAGAAAAATACAGTCCGCAGTAAAACTAGGCTCAAAAAAAAATTGTCTACTGCAACTGCGACAGACATTGGCATGGTTCGATTCAAGGCCGTCTTTTTACAATTATACATAGCATAGCCGGATAGGGTTGCCAACTGTACTATATTATATAGTATCGTACTATATTGCAGTCAATTGTACTATACATATTTTATAGTAAAATAATATTGTACGAAAGATTTTCATTGCTAACTCCACTGTTGCACTACAATAAAATTAAAGACCTCGTCGGACAGTGAAAAAAACGTCTTTTAAGGTCTTCAATATTATTATTTTTACTTTGTTTTAAAATAGTTATATGGTAAGGACAAGATTTTTTTTCTGTTTCCCCGATTATTACTCCTTTAAATAAAATTTGAGTTACCGACGTTTCGGAAGCTTTTCAGCTTTCCATGGTCACGGATTGTCAACCCGGAAACGTCGGTAACTCAAACGAGGTAACATAAGCGATATAATCCGGTAAATTGTTTTATTTAAAAGGACTAGTATAGATAACTTGCTTCACTCTCAACGACGAAGTCGCAGACAGAATTCTAGTAGGTAATAGGTAATAAAATTTTAGTAACGCTCGCAATTCTAGCTTCATCGTCAGCCGTAATACGGGAAACGATGTATGTTCATAAGATTTTCCGGCGACTTACGATATTTTATTCCGGACCTGCGCACGCGCAAGTCACGTGGCAGCTGGCAGATAACCAGACGCCCCACAGACGATGTTTACTTTTAGATTTTTTTACATGTCGCTCGTGTCATAAAAATATTTCATGACTTTACATATTCAATCGGTTTGCTGTTGTATTCGTATGCATATTTTGTATTCTACATTCAACCGGCTTGAAAAAAAAGGAAATTTAAGGAAAAGTAATTTTATTTCACTTATTTGTGTTGGTATCTCGGTGGATCAACTTTTATTTTGTCGTTACTATTTCCGGTAACTCAGGAGAGTGATATAGTTACTTCGAAAAAAATGCTAATTAATAATCTATACTATTAACATACTGACGTCATGGGGCCTTGAATATATTAGCTAGTATTTTTTTTTGTTGCCGTTATATCGTTGAAAAGGGTAGTTTTAAAGAGTAACTCAGAAGAAGACTTTTGATAACTGTGCGTACCCGTATTATTTTTTGCCTAAGTTCGGTATAACACAATACAAAAAATACGTATTGCACGGCACACCAAAATAAAATTATAACCGAAACACCAATTAGTATATGCAGGTACCTGGTTCTAATAATTCGCTGAAATAAACACCAATTAATAAAATAACAACCGGCAATATTCTTATCTTATGTGTCTTCCCACATTAATATTTTTAGTACCGGCCATATATTCCTTTGAGAATCGACGTTTTTCCGTCTTTTCCAAATACCGATTTAGAATGTAATTTTTATATAGTTAGGAATAAACGAGGAAACTATGTCATAAATAACCTCAATAAGTGCTATAAAGTTAGTTACATATTAAAGGTCATCACTCATCTGTTATAAATTACGAAGAAAAGATGAGTCAAGGAATTACAGTATTTAAGGAAATGAGACTTGCTGAAATGACGCACACTATCGTATTTATGGCTTAAACATTTGTAAATAAATAAACTTAAAACCTGTTCAGATTCTCAAATCCACTGAATTAAATTAACTAATGCAAATAAAAGGTAATTACAATAAAACTAAAATAGGTATAACGTTACCGAAGATAACACGATTACATAACAATTCCATAGAAAAAAAACCCGCTTTTCATTTGCACAATACAATGTAACAGAACAAATGTGTGTGTAATAAAATTAACTCCCATGACTCATGTGTGAAGGTCGATTTTAGAATAATGGAATCGTGCGGCAAAAATTAAATTAACATAGACAACTGTGCAAACCTAAAAATACGGCACCTCCGTTTGCATCAAAATTCAAATGGCATTCGAATTTTAAACTATACAAGAAAGTTTTTTTCAACTTGTTGGCCAGTTTCTGCTCTGCAGTTTCGTTTACAAAATAGATTAGTAAAAAATGAGTATTTTGGACAAAGAATAAAAAACAGATGGTACATATCAATATTGACAACGAGCAATTTCTAGGTAGGTATACGCAAATTAAAAAAACCGAACGATAACAAGCAGTAAGCAAATTATAAGTCGAAAAGCGTTTTTATTTTATTTGACCTGTTTTGTCAATCTACCCACAACAAAAACAACACTTTCCATGCTTTGAGCTTATCAACAGTTTGCGTGTAATTGAGAACCAGCCAAGCAAAACCGCAGGGCGTAACCACTCACCCGCCAATGACGTCACCATCCAAATATAAATCAACTCCTTGATGAAGCCATTGCCCGTCGACTTTGGCGCAGAAAAACATTCTATCATAGTTTTCAACAATTAATTCTGTGTCTAATACATCCTTGGCGATTATTGGAGTGCACGGCGCGCCTCGACTCGCCGGCAACCGGGTTAATGACCACGAATCCACGTTCGAAACTTCCAAATTCAAATTCAAAACACATTTTTGTTCCTCACAAACGCTCTTGTTAACACGCACCGCAAATATCCATGGCTGGAACACCGCGTAGGTGTTTATTATTAAGAATAACAATAAAAATAAACCACTAGTCCGTAATACACTGACACACGCCATCGCGCCGCGGTTGCTACTGACGAAGTGAAGTGGTAGAATGAACGAGAGCGCTGAACGCAAACTTGTTGCTTCGGCTGAACGGATTGAATTGAATGGTTCGCGTCACGTTTGATAAGTTTAAAAGTTTAGAAATTATTTCCCGCCCATGGGTACTTCACGTTTTATATACTTAGATAAAGATAACACAAAGTATTTAAACTGAACTTAATTTAATACCAATCAATTATTTTTTTACTACTAAGAACAAGAACCGGATCCTACAGAAACCAGCTGCGGTTTTCAGCAATTATTCACTAGTGAATAGGCAGGTACATTCCGGCAAACTTAAGCAAAAAGACTGGCGGACCTGCGCATGTACATTTGTACGTAAATCGGTTACTACCTGCGCTGTCGACTTTATGCTCAAGAAGTTTGTTGCCAACTATCTGAACCAACAAACTAGCCTTTGAACGTGTAGTCAGTTGCCACCAGATATTACTGGAACAATTGCTGACCAGTTTTTATCTGTTAGTCGGTATCCGTTTTTAGATTCAATCTTATAATTACACTAGTCTTTATTCCGAAAAACCCCAGGTTGTGATCCGATATAAGCTGATATTTTGTAAAAAAAAATCACACTTTTTTGACAAAAACATTTTATTCACTTTTTTAAACTCACATTTTAAAACGTTTTATTTGCAAACGACAATAAATACGGCATTACAATAAAGTTGTAATTCCATAATCTCCATATTCATTTTTATGACTACTAACACCATTATCTATTAGCAGTAACGGCTAATTATCGGCCGTCAATAACACTAAGAGCATAGAGAAATTGGATTTTGATCAGTTACCTTTGGTCCCAAACAGAAACTATAAATTGGTGCTTACGTAAATATCGAAAGTAGTATTTACCCGCTCTCTCCAGACCAAATTTCATTAAAATCGGTTCAGCGGTTAAGCGTTAAAACGTAACAGACAGGAAGACGGACTGACACGAGTTTCTTTCGGATTTATAATATTAAGTATGGATAGTATTTTTTTTTTGACATATAAGGCAAACGAGCAGACGAGGATCGCCTGATGGTAAGCGATCAATAACTTAGGTAGGACCCATGGTGTACAACAACTTACTGTAAGTATAAATAAAAGAGATTAATAAATACATCACTGTGTGTGTGGCACCTGGAGCACTCATTAAGATATAAACATTTTTTACGAAATAATAAAAAATATGATATGTTGGCTAATATTAACAATAAATATAAAGTGATATTCATTGAAATAAAACAATTTAACGGATTATATCGCGTATATTATCTCATTTTAGTTCCCGACGTTTCGGAAGCTTTCCAGCTTTCCATGGTCACGGGAGGACTGAGAAAAGATGTATTTTCCTCTGTCAAAGTTACAATTTGTGACCATGGAAAGCTGGAAAGCTTCCGAAACGTCGGGAACTAAAATGAGATAATATACGCGATATAATCCGTTAAATTGTTTTATTTCAATGAGTAATAATCGCGGAAACAGAAGAAAATATTATAATGTGATATTGTAAAACTCAATGTAACCATAATGATATGTAATATTTTCAATACTTAGATGGCTATGACTGAGACTACCTACGTACTTATTTATAATGCACTAGAAGGCACCCAACTTCGTTCGCGGAGGAGAAAAAGTCATAACCCCTCTTTTTTTCTTTAGCATAGTCGGGTAAAAAGTATCCTATAACCATCTGGAGATACCCAGCTACCCGTGTACCAAAAATAGTTGAAATCCGTTTAAGGTGCGTCCACACTTGTATCGTTTGTTCGTATCCGATCACCGTGCCGTGGCATGACTGCGTATCGCGCTGCTTGGACGCTTACTGTCGGCGCGCCGATCATGCCGTAATCGTCCGATATAACTGTGTGATACGCGTAGCAAAATGGATTTCGAGCGATCCGATCGGCGCAACGTCCAAACGCGTGATCGTGACACGCGATCATGCCACGCGACGATGATCTGATACGGGCAAATGATACAAATGTGGACGCACCTTTAGCCGATTTAGGATGAAGCCACAACGACACATACAAACATTTCATTTTTACAACTTTGTAATAGTACTAGCTTCTGCCCGTGACTTCATCCGCCTTAAATTCGTTTATCGCGGATAAGGGTATTTTTTCGGGATAAAAGTAGTTTATGTCCTTCCCCGAGACACAAACTATCTCCATACCAAATTTCATCCAAATCAGTTCAGCAGTTTAAGCGTGAAGATGTAAGAGACAGACTGACAGACGGACAGACACACTTTCGCATTTATAATATTACTAGCTTCTGCCCGCGACTTCGTCCGCCTTAAATTCGATTATCGCGGAATAGGGTATTTTCCGGGATAAAAAATAGCCTATGTCCTTCCCCGGGACTCAAACTATATCCATACCAAATTTCATCCAAGTCGGTTCACCGGTTTAAGCGTAAAGAGGTAACAGACAGACAGACAGACAGACAGACACACTTTCACATTTATCATATTAGTATGGATTATTTATATTATTTAATGATTTATAATATTATTATAAGATGAGAATATTATAATTATAATAGGTACTTATAATATTATATTCATAATAGTATATAGTATGGATAGATAGATATATACAAACACATCAAAAATAATTCGCGCTGTCAAAATGTTTGCATGTATGTATCTGACTCATCTGTTGGGTAGGTTAGTCATTTACTCCATAATGTTGGTAAATTAACGCTCGCACAGCCGAGCGATAAGCCTGATAACTTATCACTTGGATTACATAAACTATACGACGGCCGTTGTAGCTCACATACAATGCGATTAGTACTAGAGTAATAGTGGACAGATTTCAAGGCTATTGTTATTCTAGAGCGCGCATAACTTGCATAAATATTGCTGAAAGTTGAAAAAATTATAAAAAACGCCCATAACTTTGTTCATCATCATCATCTCCCTGCCTTGATCCCACTTACGTAGGGTCGGCACAACATGTTTTCTTCTTCCACTCATCTCTATTATTCCACATTTCAGCGCTTTTTTTTTACTTTCTCATGTCCTCTCTCACACAATCCATCCATTGCTTTGTTCGCGCGGAAAAGTCTTTTTTTAACCAATTTTTTTCTTAACCGTAGGTAGTCGTTTATATATCCCTGGATATACCAAAAATAAGTCAAAATCCACTGTTTTACAATATCACTTTACCTACCTGGAATTGGACCGGTTACCTACAATGGAAAACGTAAAAAAACATGGTTGAATTTGGACTTGGACTTTGTGGGTAAAAAAAAACGATTTAATTTACGTTGAGTAATATTTTGTTCAATGTGCAGATATTTTATTGTTACAACCCAATAGTAGAAGTTTTCGATAGTTAGATATGATGAACAGTCCGTGCAAAGAATTGTTTATCTTTGACACCTTTATTTTACTTTTTTTAAAGTCAATGTAAACTGCCAACAACAAAATATTAAATGACTTTTTGTAAAAAAAAACTATTCCTCCACAGATAAAAAAATAATTATACATTTACGTAAAATCACGGTGCTCGTTGAATTGTTATCAAAAAAAACAGAGATTAAAATCAGAAATGTCAAGATAAAATATGTAGTACGTTTATTATCTGAATTTAGATCTTATCCACAATAGTACCTTGTTTCCGTCCTTGATTTGGTTTGACGCTAATATTAAGTTTATCAATGAATATATTTTCCACCGGTTTAGGTGAAAATACCCTCAGAGATTTTAAGTATTTTTGGAAAACCTACTACCTAGTATTGTTCGGGATAGAACTTGTTCGATCATTATTATTAGGCTAGCATTTAACGGGGCGGCAAAATAAATACTGACACCTACGAAAATTAAATACGATACACCAGCTAAAATTATATGATTGACAACATTTAAAATTCCCAAGTAATGTTAAATCGATCCATTACGTATTACGTCAATTTATTAGAACCTGAGCGACCGAGACGTAAAAGGGAAGAATGTCATTTTAACATAATTTAGCCGTTTATTAATCTGTTATTTGTACAAACTAGACACAAAAACCGGCCAAGAGCATATGCTCAGTGTAGGGTTCCGCAGCCGTCCATACGAAAAAATGCACTACAGATGTAAAAAGGCACAAGGCAAAGAGCGTACCTCCTCGGCACTTACGTCCATTTGTAGAGATACGCCGTTTTTCGGCAAAATTACGTCTACATACCAAATTACACCCAAATCGTTAGATCCGTTTCCGTAATACCAATGAAGTCCATATATCGATACCCAAGTTCACACTCGTACTAATTACAGTATTTTTGCCCATGGAATTTCAACTTTACGTACTTGTGCACTAACGTACTAATTACAAGCATTTTTCTCAAACAGTTAGTACGATTGTGCTCTAAGGTATCGTATACACCGTGCCTGCGAGGAATCTGAAAGATTTTACCCGTGCATTCTTTACGTCAATAGGAGCAAAAAATGTTACATGAACCCCAGTGAAGTCTGGCTTACTTAGTTATGTTGATATTATCAATTTTCATGTAAACTATTTATTGAGATGACTAAAGTGCACTAACCTCTTTTGATCACGACGTTGCTCGTATGTTGCCAAGTTTCACGTCACTATTGACAGATATCAAAGTGACCACCACTCACTAAAAGTCAACCTTGTTATGAAAAAGTAATGGTTACCATTTTATTAAAGGGATAATTTTCATGGAGAAGCGAAAGTTATTCAACTTTTAGAGTTCTGTAACCAAAGCGTAAAACGGGACCCTATTACTAAGACTCCGCTGTCCGTCTGTCTATCTATCTGTCTGTCCGTCTGTCACCAGGCTGTATCTCATGAACCGTGATAGCTAGACAGTTGAAATTTTCACAGATGATGTATTTCTGTCGCCGCTATAATAACAAATATTAAAAACAGCATAATTGTATGTCTGTATATGTATGTCAGTAACCAATATCAAATGATCGAACACCGCGAAGTGTTTACTTAGGATTAGGGCTCTGCTAACACTGGATTTTCATAGATACGGCCGTTTGTAGCGTATATTTTGTACGGAACCCTCGGTGCGCGAGTCCGACTCGCACTTGGCCGGTTTGAAGAACAATCATCGACAAAAGTAGATAATTTTTTTGCTGAATCTGGCTGAGGTCAACATTTGTTATTCCTCGTGGCCTCAAGAATGAGTGGTTAAATTTTCTGGATTCCTCGCAGGCACGTGGTATATACATATATACAAGAATTGCTCGGTAACAGCTACGAAAACCTTCACTGAGCATGGTCCGATATGGTCTTGGTCGGTTTTTAGGGTTCCGTAGACAAAATGGCAAAAACGGAACCCTTATAGATTCGTCATGTCTGTCTGTGTGTCTGTCTGTCTGTAGTGCATTTTTTGTATAAACGGCTGCGGAACCCTTCATGGGCGAGTCCGACTCGCACTTGGCCGCTTTTTTTACAGAATGTGTATAACAATGGCTGCCATAACAACAAACACCTACCTAATAAAAAGTTAAAGGGCTGTTTGAGCGGCTTTTTGCGTAAACTATTTTTCAACTTAAAGTTATATTTACATTTATATTTACAGCGCCAAATCTGCGTGTAAAAGTTCTTTTTATCCGCTAGCGTGGAAAAGTCGTTTGAAGTTCGAATTAATATTTTCTTATATATTTATTTGCTTGTTTTGTTATAAGCGTGTTTCGTAGGTTCATTATTAAAACTTTTAAAAGGGTTTATTATAATTTCATAGTTTTTCTTACATCTCACATTTTTCTCGCAATAATGAGGTGAAAAGTCGTGTTTCACACGGCTGCAAAATTATTTGGCTTCTCGTGCCTTGAAAGCTTCGTTACGCTTAGGAGTCTAAATTGGAACCACTCGCTCCGCTCGTGGTTCAATTTTAAGGGTCCTTCGCTTACTCGGCTATTAATTCAAGTACTCACGCCAAATAACAACTTTGCAGCGTTGCATGACAAATAACTATAGCAGCTCTTTAAAAACTGTGGAATCATGAAATTTTTACTTGGCTCTTTGGTCTCAAAAGGTTTGAACAGATTTTAATTTCGTTTTTTGTCTGAAAAACTACACCCGAGGACAAAAATATTATAAATGCGAAAGTGTGTCTGTCTGTCTGTCTGTCTGTCTGTCTGTTACCTCTTCACGCTTAAACCGCTGGACCGATTTGGATGAAATTTGGTATGGAGATAGTTTGAGTCCCGGGGAAGGACATAGGCTACTTTTTATCCCGGAAAAATACGCTTATCCGCGATAACCGAATTTAAGGCGGACGAAGTCGCGGGCAGAAGCTAGTCATAAATATATCAATATCCAAAATGAAATTTTTTTCGATATCTCGCTTCGTTAACGTCTTTTTTCTTCAAGAGTTTTTAAGAGTCTGATTTAAACCATATATTTTAATATATGTTTTTTTAAGTTTTGTTTTAGCAGTTTTGATGAAAAATGATATAAAATCATGACAGAATTAAAAAAACTTTTAAATTCTGCACTATTTTATGAAATATGACAGTATTTTATAGACGAGAAATGTTTGCTTTTGAGTGTAGTTTAAACATGTAGGTAATGAAAAAATAATAATTTTTGATAATAGTTGATTTAATACTGAAAAAATATATTTGAAAATATATAAACTACTTATGATGTAACTAGTATTAACATTTGGTATCCAGGTATTGTAAGGAGCTGAAACTCTGCATAAAATTGACATTAATATTAATATAACAAGGCAAAGTAGGTAATATAAGTTTCAATGTGAACTATAATAATTAAATACATTCACTAAATCGTCTTGCAAACGAAGTTTTTGGATCTAACGATATGTTTGAAACCAATCATATGTTTGGTTATTTCAGCTTTCGTCTTAAATTGCATTTTGCATATATCACAGATAAAAGCTAATCTCATTTTATGAATGAGAGTTCCATGTCTGCTCAGTCTGCATTGAGCCACAAATCTTTTTGTGCAAAGATGGCAGCCAAACGGTCTCTGCCCGGAGTGGATCCGCTCATGTGCAACAAGTCTATGCTTATATGTAAACCGTTTCTGGCACGTTCCGCAGGAGTATAGCTTCTGACCGGTATGTGTTAACTGATGAGATGACAAGTGAGTGGCTTGACTAAATTGTTTCCCACATACTTCACAAGTATACCATCTGTCGCCTCTATGGAACCGTTTGTGCTTGTTAAAATTTGAGTTATCGGAGAATTGCTTGTAACAATATTCGCAGGAGTACTGCTTCTGTTGCAAATGTATTTTTCCATGTCTCAATAAGTAATCTTTTTGTGCGAATCGTTTGTTACATATTTTACAAGCATGCGGTTTCTGCCCGGTGTGTAATCTTTTGTGTCTGATTAAGTGAAACTCGCATGAAAAAGACTTCTTGCATATTTCACAAGTTGTAGATTGAATTTTTGATTCTTTGTGAGACTTGGTTTGGAGTTTTACATGAAGATTTTTATTTATATTTAAATCTGATTTATTTCTCAATTTCACTTCATGATTACCTTTTTCAGAATGTTTCTCTAATTTCAACTTAGGTTTTATATTTTTCTTTTCATTACCCTCCTTGGTATCAGTCTTTAACTGACTAGTACACTTGATCTTGTGGGTTAACTTTTCATTACCCTCCTTGGTATGAGTCTTTAACTGACTAGTACACTTGATCTTGTGGGTTAACTTTTCATTACCCCCCTTGGTATGAGTCTTTAACTGACTAGTACACTTGATCTTGTGGGTTAACTTTTTCATTTCTTGTTTTAGCTTGATTTTATGCAGTTTAGGTTCAACACTGTGGTCTATAAATTTAGTTAAACTTGATTTATCTACCTTTTCCTTAGCCGGTTTTGGCTTTTTTGAGATACATTTATAATTAATATCTGAAGCTTCATGAGTTTTCATGTGAGTAGTCAGACTTAAATTATCCTTAAATATTTTCTGACACAGATCACATTTTTGTACCATGCTCGCAATCAGATCACACTCCAGTTTGACTATACATGTTCTCAGTGTGGATATTGTTTCCTTATGCCAAGTACATTCATATGAGTCCACTACTTCTCTATTTGATTCATCAGACAAGGCTGAAACAAAAAGTCAAATTTTTAACTGTTAGGCTGTTTCATGCACACCCTCACAAAACAGAGTACAGAAAACAATGCATTCAAGGAGAGGTATACAACAGGCGATCACTTCCAGACAACCTTTGGTAGTAAGAAAAAGAAACAGTATGTATAACTAGATGGCGCAAAGCAGTTTGGAATTGATGTATAATTTTTTCTATTTATATATATATATATTTTTTATAATAGGGTGGATCAAATACTTATTGTTGTTATTTTGTCCCATATTGTCAGGAGACAATAGTGACAGAGTTACTTAGAAAATGCAAAATAATCTAGGCTATTAACATACTGACAAGAATCCTTGAAAAATTATAATATTTTTGGTGCCTTTATATTGTTTGAAATCATAGTTTCAAACAGGTGACCTAACCTTGGCAACAACATACAGACAAAAGTTGATTGACCGAATAAATAAATCATTGGATATTGGAAGTGCAGCCTAACACATTAGAAAGAGTTGTAAGAGACCTATGTGGATCAAGACATGCTGACGGCTAAACATTAATTTATACAAATAAGTGAATCGAAAATTGTATGTAAATCTCATTACCATACAAACCACTAAATCATCAAAACAGCCATTATCAGTGGCGTAGCATGGTCTAATCTAGAGGTGGGCTCAGTCCTATCAGCGGGCCCTATTTCTTTCAAGAGAATGTTCATCATTCAGAACGGGGCTTCATGCAAGGCCCCATTAAGTGCGAGGCTGTGGGCGAGGGCACGCTTCGCCTACGCCTAGCTACGCCACTGGCAATTATAAACACGTATGCTTAGAATAAGCAATAAAAATAAAAACCATAAATAAATATAAGGGAAAATCAAACCAGTATTAAACTAATCTCATTTGTAGGTTTATATTTGATGTTAAATGCGGGACATAGTCCTTTCCAAAGCGCCAGATTGGCCAATTCTGCACTACCTGCATCCTTGCCACTAGTAAGAGTATATAATATGAAATAAATATCGTATAACTTACAGTATATCGGAAACGCCACATCTGGTGTCTGTATAGTTTCCGGGCCTAAAACTAACTCGTCCTTCACCTTGTGATCCACGTATAGTTCTGCAAGCGCGGTATCGTCCTTTGTATCCCTCTCGAACTCCTCCTTCTTCACGTAAACTTCCTTCTTAACACATATTGCCTCTTCCTGAAGGCATTCTCCGTGTAGCGGTATACACACACTAAAAAACTCTTTTGCCATAGTCACTGAAAAGAAGGAATTTAAAAGGCGCGTGAGAGGAATCAGTTTATAATCATATTTAATAGATTTTAAGATGTATAATGAATAATCACCGTTAAATAAACTGCGAAAGGCGACAAAAAACGTAATTCCGAGAAATGTTTTGATTTTTAACTGACTTTTCTTTTTTTTACAACTCCACTTTGGATTCGCATGAAGTTTGCATTTAGTTGCTCCAAGCGAAACCATTTTTTTTTTAATGTTACTAAGTTAAACTTTATCAAGTTTGTTAACAATAATACACTTTGAAAGAAATATTAAGTTTTAATACGAATTTAGTTCGTATTAAGGATTAATATTGACATTCTCAAAAATTCGTGACGCACTTGTTTTGGAACGTTACCTATTGAATGCGCACAGATAAAAGACAAAAAATTGCTGACATTGACAGATAGCTTCATTTCACTATGTGAATCGAAGTTTTGTATTGTTTTCATAATAATAAAAAAGAAATAAATACTCGAGTAGATAAAACTTCATCATAATTATCATCAAAACAGCCGTCGTAAATACGCATTCCCACTTGAAGAACTGAAGCCTACTTGTACTGCCTTAAAACAAATAAAAAAATATTAAAATGGGTGGTAAAGCTGAAAAAGGCACGCCAAAATACATCGCTAATAAAATAAAAGCAAAAGGCCTACAGAAATTGCGATGGTACTGCCAGATGTGTCAGAAACAGTGTCGTGATGAGAATGGTTTTAAATGTCACACTATGTCCGAGTCTCATCAGCGCCAGCTGTTGTTGTTTGCTGATAACGCTTCTAAATATATTGACGAGTTCTCCAAGGAGTTCGCTGATGGCTACGTGGAGCTGCTTCGGCGGCAGTTTGGGACGAAAAGGGTAAACGCAAATAAGGTGTATCAGGACTATATTTCAAACAGGTTAGTGAACTTTAAAATGATTTAAATCGCGTACTGACTGTTATTTTACAAAATGCTGTGCCACGACTGTCTTAGCTATCAGGTCTTGGCCACGACAACGTGCGATCGGCAGTGCAGCAAGCGAATTGCTGATACGTTATGTGTGATGCTAATTAGGAGTCCTCAGTAAGCTCGGTTCTCGATACAAACGTAGTTACACTCTCATTTTAAAGCGAGTTTGCTCTGAAACTTTGTTCTTAAAATAAATTAAGGTATATGCTCGCCTGTAATTAGTTTATGTAGCTTCAGATACCATAGTAAAAAAAATACAGTGATTCTAAGTATTTCATACAAAACTTGTTTTTGCTGTATTTCGTTTGTTTCATAAACTGCAGCCATATAAACTAATTACAGGCCTAGATACACCTCATTTCATTGTATATGCAAAGTTTCGTTACCATCCAACACATAGTTTTAAAATCAGAATGAAACTCCGTTTGAATGGGAAGGTGAAATTCGGCCGAGCAAGCCAGGGATTCATAACTGCTGCATGGTGAACTTCTTGACTACGCAATAAAGAGGGAATTTGATAGTCACGCGTTGTTGTGGCTGATCAGTGAGTGTAAACAAACCTTGAATATGTCCGCAACTTCATTCGCGATAGAGACAAAAGTCTTAACCCAATCTTTTTTTACTTGACTGACTGTTGCGCCACACGTGGCTCGCGAACCACCGGTTGCCGACCCCTATAATACTTTTCACAGATTAAATTTTTTTGTTCTTTTTCACCATTTAAACAAGATTTGAATTCAATCAATATTTCTAAAATTTAGTCTAATCACTAATCAACTCTGCTTTTATAAGAACCTTGCACATTCGAGTTGTTTTTCGGGAGATTTTTTACTTTGTTGGGAGTCGGGAATGCATACAAAAATTCGAAACAACTTTTCAACCTTAATACCATCACATAGAACACATCAAAATTACTTGCACTGTATTATTCCAGAGACCATCTCCACATGAATGCAACCCAATGGGAGACCCTCACAGAGTTTGTCAAGTGGCTCGGCCGGGAGGGCAAGTGTGTGGTGGATGAGACGGAAAAGGGTTGGTTCGTGGCATACATAGACAGAGACCCCGCAGCCGTGGCTGCGATGGAGGCCAAGGCTAAGAAGGAGAAAATGGACAAGGATGATCAGGTACTTTAAATTTAACATTGCAACAGCGCCAACTACTGAACTTGCCTTCCACACTTATGTACTTATATGAAGCGCATGTATTGACTTTTCTTAATAATAGCAAAGGAGTGGAACGTTGGATTGACAGTCCTCTTGTTTTAATGGTCCTTGCAAAAAAACCTATGATGAAATCGTTTGACATCTATACTATTTATTCTATACTTCTACTCTCTATATTATAAAGTTGTAAAAATAAAATGTTTGTATGTGTCGTTGTGGCTTCATCGCGCTAAATCTTCTGAACGGATTTCAACTATTTTTGGTACACGGGTAGCTGTTTATCTCCAGATGGTTATAGGATACTTTTTACCCGACTACGCTAAAAAAAAAAGAGGGGTTATGACTTTTTCTCCTCCGCGAACGAACTTGCGGGTGTCTTCTAGTTTTTAATAAATTACCAGACAGTTTCAAACAAATTACTGATAATAGATCTGATCTCGGACAAGCGTTTCTATAACTGAAAGGAATACATGGAGCTGAAATAATTTTATTAATCTATTGACATAGATAATGTATTTAAATAAAATAATTTAACGGATTATATCGCGTATATTATCTCATTTGAGTTCCCGACGTTTCAGAAACTTTTCAGCTTTCTATGGTTAAAATGAGATAATATACGCGATATAATCCGTTAAATTGTTTTATTTAAATGAGTAATAATCGCGGAAACAGAAGAAAATATTATTGATAATGTATTTTATTATTATTTATAATTATTTGTTTTTTTTCTGTATGTGGAAAAAAAATCTGAGAAATGGCAAAGAAATGGTGTGTTACGACTAAAGCTTTGTGAGGAACATATATCGCAAAAAACGGCACCGAGCGGGTATTTCAGTAATAATAACAAAATAAAACAATTAACATGATGAAAACTGTAAAATTCTTGACTTCCATTTCAACCCGAACCGTACTGGTGTCCTTGCTCAGCGCTTCTTGGTGGGATGTATAGCGAGGAGTATTGAACGTAATCTCATGGTTCTCATGTTGCAGGAAAGAATGCTTGAGTTTATCCAGCAGCAAGTAGAGCGAGGCAGGAAAGAAGGCGATAATGGGGCCCCCTCGTACACTGAGCTGAAGCGAGACAGCAGCCAGGAGCGAATCTCGCTCAGTCTCAATCTCAAGAGGAAGACAGATGGTTAGTGTTCAAAATTCAAATTCAAATAGTTTATTCTGCAAGTACCACAAGGGCACTTTTACAAGTTTGACTCTACGGCATTTCCCAAGAGGAGACCACTGTTGAGAAGAAAGCCGAAACAAACTCAACAGTCAGTAATTTTTCAAATCAACTCTTATCTATTACAATATTTGTACTTAGCCTATCTTAAAGATTTTTTTTTAAGTGTAACTCAATGCGTATTCTCCAAGATTCAAATTCAAAATACAATCTATATAATGACATTATAGATCACAGAAATATTAATGCAACAGACAAATACCTGGGCACACTTTACACGGAGATGTATATTGTCTCCGGGTCTATTAGATTATAACTTAATCTATAATTACAGAGATGTAAAGGGTCTCCAAGCGTCAAAAAAAGTAAAAAAAATTATATTAATGTGGGATGTTGACAAAGGAAGGAAACTCTAATTAACTACTTAAGTGATTTATTTGATAAAGACACAAGCCAGAGCACACCACACAGTTCGGGGTTAGCCGCCATTTATTCCTCACCCATCCCTTTCCCCCGCTACCTCTCTCTGTCCCTCAGTCCGTTCCGTTACACTCTAACATTCCTACAATAACTGTATATATTGTTCTACTTCAGTATAATTCTTACAATTTGAGGACAATATAGCTGAGGCGTGGCGTCAGGGAAATTACAAGGGAACCAGAAGCGTATTCATTTACTCATATTTTAAAGAAAAAGATTATAAGCCTTTCCTTGGGCAATCCGGTGGGAATCGGCTTAGATGTACGCCACGCCACTGACCCTTAGGGTGCTCACTCACCGCGAGCGTTCGCCTGTAATGTAACAGAAAACAGATGAAATTCGCGGTGAGGGAGCACCCTTATGCGAAGGAAGTTCACAAAATTATATTATAATAGTTAATAATTCTACATTCCAACCTATGTAGATTAATACCAGTCTGATTTATAAAACAACACATTTATTTCGCAGATAAAAAACCAGATCTGCTCATATCTGCGTTGAAATCCAAAAGTAAAGAAGAACCATCTAGCAAGAAGACAAAAGAAGACAAGGACAGAAGAAAAGAGGTCAAGGATAAAAGCAAAAAGAACGCCTTGGACGAAATTATCGAAATGGAGGAACGGGCGAAGAAAGCTAACAGGTGTGTAGAATAATGTATTAAAACTAGATGCCCGCAACTTCGTTCGCGGGGGAGAAAATGTCATAACCCCTCTTTTTTTTCAGCGTCGTCGGGTAAAAAGTATTCAATAACCATCTGTGGATACCCAGCTGCCCGTGAACAGAAAATTGTTAAAATCCGTTAAGCAGATTTGGCGTGATGAAGCCACATACAAACAAAATCTTAATTTGGTACAATTCTTTCTTCGGCTACTGCGAGGAAATATTAACACACACTTACCTGTTATCACAGATTTCCTTAAACGTTCCCCCAATACCTATACACGGTCTGCGTCCCCGAAAACAACCTCTGCTTAGCCACCCGCGCACGCGCACCAGAGCCCTGTCTAACTCACCGCTTCACTGCGCTCTGCGGCTCATTAACAATATATTAGACCAGGACGAAACTCTTGATCTCTTCTCGACCTCCGAGCCGAGATTTCTAACCACGGGAATTATCTCGAGACTATCGTGGCCTCGAGCACAATAAGTGATAATTAAATTATTAACCGTATTTTATGGTAATTCAATTTGTTTATGTTCTCAAATGTACCCGTGTCATGTTTGGTGTTTTTTACTCTAAGTGACATATGAAACAAATAAAAACATCCAAAAATAAAAGGACTTAGCGACCTCCAAATAGTCGGTTACAATCATTCTTTTAAAAATAATTAAATGTACAGACATTTCATTTTAACAACTTTATAATGGTATAGATATTAATAAACGATTTCAAATTTCGTACGATTTTCCACAGGAAAGACTACTGGCTCGCCGAGGGCATACTAGTCAAGATTGTCACCAAGTCTCTGGGCGACAAGTTTTACAAGAGAAAAGGTGTAGTCGAGAAGGTTATAGACAAATATGGCGCCCAAATCAAACTGGTCGACGACGGGACGAGACTGAAGCTAGACCAGGTGTGTGTTTTGGCATTATATCTTTCTACTCTCCGTCTCTTGGTATTTTTTTTAACAATGTAGGAATTTGTCTCTTCAACTCACCGAAAGTTTTAGTGTAAATATTCTTTATGTATGTAGCATGTATTACAGTAGTACCAAGAATATAAGTTACATCGGCAATCTTCGGCCACGCCGACGAGTGCTAATAAGTACCGAATGAAACCGAACGTGTGACCATTTCAATAAAGACCTTGTTGCACTGTACGTACGGTACATATGCAATGGCAGGTGAACTCGTGCTCTCGCTCATGGCGACTGACGCGGCGCCAGACAAAATGGCGGGCGCCGGAGCTGCCGGCGTCGCACACAAAATTTTGGCCAATGGGCGTTGAAGATTTTACCCGCGCAAACGCGCTGCCTTATAATTGGTTAATCTGTTTTCAAAAAATGCTTTCTGCGCAGGTACATAGTTGTAACTTATATTTGTGGTACATATGAATCAATATGAATATTAAGTAACTAAATGCGTCGATGTCAATACATTTATAACATAGGTCATTTTCATTAAGCAATTTCAAAGTCGGCACCATTGATATAATATTATAATAACATTTCTGTACAAGCATTTTTGATAGTAAACGTTTGAATTTTTTCATGTCAACATTTTTTGACTTTGTAGATAATTTGTTGCATAATTTTGGAGCCGTTACGTTGACGTTGTGCCCCATTAATACGGTATTATATTTTTCTACAAGATACTGGCTGGTGTCAATCGCTGGTCAGTTTAAGAATAAATGACATAAGTTTCTGTCAAATAAATCATTTTTGTGACAAGTTTTTATTTCCGACTGTACTTTTCTTTGAACATCCATCAACTACTCACCGAGACAATTCTGGAGAGCCCAAACTCGGTAGGATTGAGTTATTTTATTACAGAGTTCCTATGGCCAGCTTCCTGCTCCATTGTCAGATCAGTCCGATGGTATAATATTATTGCATTGTCACCGAACCTACATAAGTATGCCAAATTTTATCTCAATTGGAATCCGGGAAGTAGGTCAAATTTAACTTGCAAGATTCCATCCGAACAAACATATTACATACATACATACATACATTGCAAGTTAAATAAAAGCTTGTAATAAATATAATGGAAGAAAGGAAGTAAACAAACTGAAGTGGCAATGTGCAGGGCACATAGTTCGAAGAACCGATGGGCGTTGGGGCAGAAAGGTTCTCGAGTGGAGACCGCGTACCGGCAAGCACAGCGTGGCGCCACCCGCAAGGTAGTCGGACGACCATATTAGGGTTGCGGGGACTCGCTGGATGCGGGATGCCTCTATCCTGCCCATGCAGAAATCTATTGAGGAGGCCTGTCTCCAGCAGTGGACGTCCTATGGCTGAAATGATGATGTCTAGAAGATGTCCGCAACTTCGTACGCGGAAGGGGAAAAGTCATAACCCTCTTTTTTTCTTTAGCGTAGCCGGGTAAAAAGTATCCTATAACCGTTTGGAGATACCCGGCTACCCGTGTGCCAAAAATACTTGAAATCGGTTTAGCCGATTTTGCGTGATGAAGCCACAACGACACATACATCACATACAAAAAATCCAAACATTTAATTTTTACAACTTTATAATAGATGATGAATTATTACAACTGTATACAATACAATACAATACAACAATTCTTTATTGCACACCAACAACAGAAACAGTACAATAGAGCCTTAACATAAAATACGGTAGACAATAGGCGGTCTTATCGCTAAAGAGCGATCTCTTCCAGACAACCTTTGGGTAGCGGAAATGATTGACTGTATTTTTAGATTCAAAGAACAAATCCGTTCCTTGTTCCCAGAATCACTTGGAGACCGTGATCCCCTCGCCGGGTCGGTCTGTGCGCTTCGTGAACGGGCCGCACCGAGGCGCCACCGGCGTGCTCACGCGCATCGATACCGACCGATTTTCCTGCCTAGTGGAGGTAGGCGTCTACGTAGATAAAATAAGAATAAGAATAAGAATAATTTATTTTGTAAAACATAGGTAGGTACATGGGTGTTTCATAAATTGCTTAGTAACACTATGTTTTGCCGAAAGGCATACAAAATTAGAGAGTGTAGCATGCATCATACAAAAAAGAATAGTCAAAATTAATTAATATTCATTATTATTATCATTAACATTATTATCTATTAAAAATTCTTGAGTAGAATAGTACGCCTTTTTAACTAAGAATTTAAACAACGATTGCTTAAACATTTGAATATCCTGCAATTTTCTAATAGTAGTTGGTAGTTTATTGAATATTTTAGGTGCCATTCCAAATATACTTTTATCAAATAGAGCAGTTTTATGTGGTTCGTGGTTTATCCTACTCTGCATACGAACACTGTTAAATTTTGCGAACTGGTTCAAATTGCTCTTTACATATAAAGCTGTCTCGTATATGTAAAGAGATGGGAATGTCAATACACTTAGTCTAGCGAAATGAGATCTACATGATTCTGTGGGCTTTAGACCACAGACGGCTCGAATACATTTTTTTTGGCATTTAAATACTAAATCTTTGTCTGTCGCATTACCCCAAAAAATTACGCCGTATCGTAATGTAGATGTGACGTATGCGTGATAAGAGGTCAGAACTGTGGATTGGTTAACTACTTTACTAAGATGATATAAAGCATATGAGTACTTATTTAGTTTTTTGCATATTATGTCAATTTGATTTTTCCAATTTAATTTACTATCTAAGCTTAGCCCTAAGAATTTTGTGATGGCCGTTTCATCAATAGTATGATCCTTATATGCTACTTTTAAGTTTGTAATTTTGTCAACTCTCTGTTTAAAATTCATTATTTTGGTTTTTCCTAAATTAATACGAAGATTGTTACTGTTCAGCCATTCTATGAGAGATTTTAGCGAGCTATTAATTTTATCTTCATATGCATGTAAGTGTTCTCCAGTAAATATAACTGTACTATCGTCGGCAAAGAGAACCATAGATTCATCTATCACTTGTGGTAGGTCATTAATATAAATGAGAAAAAGCAGCGGACCTAAGACACTACCCTGTGGAACCCCAAATTTTATTACTCTGTAATCGGAAGAGTAAGTGATCTGCTTCCTAGTTTTCACACATACGTAATCTAGCTGAGTAATTTGTTCTCGGCCTGTCAGGTAAGATTCAAGTAAACTGTGCACATTACCACGAACTCCGTATCTGTACAGTTTGGAGAGCAATATACGATGGTCTACAAAATCAAAAGCCTTAGTCATGTCCATGTAGATAAATAATAGTTATTTGTTATGCAAGGCTGCAAAGTTGTTTTTCGGGCGACGAGTGCTTGAATTGAAAACCGTGTAAGCGAAGGAATCCAAAATTGAACCACGAGCGGAGCGGGTGATCAAATATAGATTCGTGAGCGTAACGAGGCTTTCAAGGCACGAAAAGTCAAATAATTTTGCAGCCGTACGAAACACACAACTTTTCACCTCACTACAGCGAGGAAAATGTGAGATGTAAGAAAAACTACGAAATTATAACAAACAGATAATTTCTTCTATTTCGTTTAAAACTAGTGATAATGAACATATGAAACACACTCGTAACAAATCAATCAAATAAACATATTGAAAAAAAAAACAAAAATCAATTAACTTTTCCACGCTAGCGGATAAAACAAACTTTTTCACGCAGATTTGGCGCTTTAAATGGAACTCACCTAGCGATTGAGGTGAAAAATAATGTATTTCAGACCAATAGTAGATTCATGTTAGAGGTAAGGCAGGCGATTGAGGTGTTTTTTTTTTATTTCAGACCAATATTCATGTTAGAGGTAAAGCCCTTCCAAGCTTTTTATCGCGACTTTTGAACCTAACGGTCGGCCTATATAAATATAACCGTTATTTTTATATATATATTTTTTTTTCAGATAAGCGACGGTCCGCAAGCCGGAAGGACAGTGAAAGACGTACAGTATGAAGATATCAGCAAATTAGCGTCGTGATGTGATTAACATCACAATGATGAGTGAATCTATTTTTAGACCTACAGTTTTTACGTCTCTGGCGGTACCGAGAGTCTATCTCGAGATACAGTAGAGCCACAAACATAAGTTACAACGATGTACGGTCAGGGAATTTAAAGGTTTGTCACTTTTCGACTGTATGTAATGGTATTAAGGTTCAAAAGTGACATACCTTTAAATTCCCTGACTGTACCTTCAAGTTAGTTATTAAACGGAATGATCAACTTTGATTTAAAATGAATGCGTACACTATGCCCGAAGTTGTAAAATTGTAAATAAATGGTTTTATATATTATGTAACGTGTTTGTAATCTATGACCGATCCTAATTATTAACGAAAGAATTAACTTTTTTATATTTAAGCCCACATTTATTAGGAGTAGGTTATGCCGCAAGGGCACTTTTACAAGTCTGACTCTACTGCATTTCCCAAGAGGAGCCCACTGTTGAGAAGAAAGCCGAAACAAACTCAACTGTCAGTCATTTTTTCCAAATATGTATTAACAATTACAATATTAGTACTTAAGATAACGATACTATGAAGTCACTTGAACATAGTTCTACAGTTGCCTAGGGTTCCAATTAAACTTATTACACCCCTCTTTGCCATCAGTGGTTAAAAACAATAAACAACAATCGGTAATAATTATTATTTAAGTCAATATCTTCCTGTTAAGGTTGTAACTATTTCATTAGTTTGCATCCAATCGTGTCTACAACTGGTCGCGATATATGCAATGAAAACCCTCGCTTTATGTGTCGCGCTGTCATTTCATCTCGCTCACAGAGATAATGACGAAAACACGCAAAAAACTGGCTTTCAATGCAATGGAGTTATTCCGTCAATCGGCGTCAAATCCAGCAATTTTTCCTACAGTTGCTACTGTTTGATAAACGGAACACAATTACAGTGAAATATGGTATGGCAGCAGTGTTGTGCTTCGGTGGCAATTGTACTAGTCTCACTATGACTATGAACGGAGAAAATGTATTAACAGAGAAAATGGACACAGCTATCAAATGGACGACAACGGAACCTCGGCATTCGCGGTTTGTGTGCATTGATGTTGAAACAGGCTGCCAGCGTTCAGTGACTATTTCTATCTGACAAGTAATGAAAGTAATTTCGGCTAATATAGACAACTTGGATAGCCACACGTACGCAATAAAACATGGAAATTCTTTTGAGGTACTATGCTCCTGTCCTGTCGCTCAACTCGTGATGATGAAGGATGGAAAACAATTACTAACTGAGCAGAATAGGACCACGATTAAATGGTTTGAAAGGAATTCTGATCTACAATTATCCGAATACGTTTGCACGAATGTTGATACTAATTTTAATACCAGCGTGATGATTAAAGTACAGTACTTTTATCTCACGAGCGCGGGTGAGCCATGATTGTAGTTGTGACGGGTATAGACACGCGCGCTTGTGTGCGTAACTACAGATACTGTCAGCAAATACACCGTTAATGAACAAAATAATGTATTAATTATGAAGTAGTAAAAGATCATGAAGTTATGAAATTATAATTTATTCTGTACATTGAGGTTTTTTTTTAATGGCTATTTGAATAAAAATAATTATGTATATTTTTCAAAGGACATAAGAAAATGAAATAAGTACATTAAATTTAAAAACCTTTTTATTTTCATTATAAATTACACAGTAAAGGTATTACGAAGAGTCATAATTAGACTCCTCTTCAGAGGTGGTTTCTTCATCGCTTTCGTCTTGTAAATTTATTAAAAACTCAAAATCAGTGTCAAAATATTTCATATATTCAGCTTCTTTCCTCATTACACTGTTACATGTACTACGCCATGTCTCATTTGTTATATTCGCTATGCTTTCATGTATAAGTTTCTCTGTGCTCGTCATATTTTGTTCGACGTTTCTTAGGGAAATATAGTTTTTAAGAACACCCCAAATGTTCTCTATAGCATTGAGCTCAGGATGGTAAGGGGGCAGACGTAGTATCTCAAATCCTTTACTCCTGATGTAATCATCAATTTTGTATGTGATAAATTCGCTTTTACGGCGTTTTATTATATCATATAATTCAATTTTTTTCAAGTTTGCGCCGAACTGTATACCCTTGGATGTAAGCCATTCTTGCATCGTAGATTTATTAGAGTTTGATGTTGGCACTTTCTCAGCACGCGTGTTGTGATATGACGCGTTATCGAGCACTATTACGGAACGCTCTGGCAAATTTGGCAGCAATTTTTCGTTTAACCATTTTTTATAATTTTCAAAACTCATGTTTGAATGGTAATCTCCAGCTGTTGAATTAGCTTTGTACACTAGACAAGCGTTATCAACAAAACCGGTCTCAGTTCCAGCGTGTACTAATATAAAACGAGTACCTGTGCTGAGTTTTTTTGTAAATGCAGACTGTTTGTCTTTTTGCGCCCAGGTGTTTTCTCGAACATGTGTTGTCAATACGTAACTTTCGTCGGTATACACAATTGGTCGACCTTCGGAGCGGTATTGCGCAATTTTTTTTAAGTATTTTAACCTCCACATTTGTATATCGTGGCGTTCAACTAAAACCTTTCTATTATTATCGGTTTTACGCCACGTGTAGCCCAGTTTTCTTAATAACTTACGTAGCGTCGCTAGGCATCCATCGAAACCAATTTTTTTATTCAGGACCGATCTTAATTTTGTCAAAGTCGGAATTTCTTTATGTATGATATGAAAATCCTGTATTGTGCTGCGAACAACATCAGCTGTAAAACTATCAATATCTACCTTATTCGCTCTCTTTCTTCGGTTTTTCATGGGCGAAATAAATTTTGAAGATGTGCTAGCAACATCTGCTTTTTCTTTCAATTTATCTCTTTCTTCCTTTAGTATTTGTTGCACTGTTCGTTCACTAACTCCAGTCGCTTCTGCAGTGCGCTTAGTTATATTACGCAAATGTGACAAATCACAATTTGGTTCTTTATAAAGATCCGTGAATTCATATTCTTCTTTGAGAAAATGATAAACATTTGCAATCATTTGACG
The DNA here is from genome assembly GCA_905404275.2 of Hedya salicella. Taxonomy (NCBI): domain Eukaryota; kingdom Metazoa; phylum Arthropoda; class Insecta; order Lepidoptera; family Tortricidae; genus Hedya; species Hedya salicella. Next base: position 47,045,862 of record FR990097.1, on the reverse strand, counting down.
ACCCTAAAATGAAAATAAAAACAATATCAGAACCGTTCATAATAAACTGACGGGCCACCTAAGTAAAAATGTGCAGTTTTTATTACTAATACATAAACATAAATATTTTTTTTATAATTTAATAAACGTTTCTCTATTTTAGTTGTGTATGTGGGTAGCTAACTATGTAGGTATCAATTAAAATCAAAAATATGACCTGAGGGGCTACTCTGATATTCGATATTCGTATCGCGCCATCTCGCTCACTCAAATACAGTTGAACACGAGAGCGAGAGGGATGGCGATATACGAACTTAGAATTTCAGAGTAGCCCCTCTGCCCTCTATTGCTATACTTAATAGAAATTAAAAATTAGCCTTCACCTACTACCAAGAAAAAGCATTAAACAAAAATGTACAATTAAATATTAATACGTCTTTACCTCACTGTGAACAACTTTTCTCCTTTTGCTTGTACTTGCCATGCTGACGCTACTTGTCAGTAATTTGTGACGCAAACCAATAAGCACTACTAACCCGATCGGCGGCTGGGCCGGCACTGAGCGCTCCCGAGCTCACCCACACAGAGCCAATGTGCATGTACATCTACTCACACAAACATGGTTCACCCGCGCTCGTGAGATAAAAGTACTGTAGTACCTTTGATGAGTATTCGAGCAGGAAACTTAACAGTAAAGGCTAAAATTTACGACTGTGACCGCTTACAAGTATTTCCAGTGATTTATCGCAGCGATTTTGAAGTATTTTGCACCGGGCAAACTGTCAAACTCATTCTTAAAAACAAAGAAATAACGGAACACGTGAATGAAATAACAGTTAAAGCGTTTATAAGAAACTTTGATACAAGAGAATTGATTCGTTAAGGTTCATTTCGTCCACATTCCCATTTTGTTCCCATTCCTACTTTGTTCACAATCCCACTTCGTCAACATTTCGATTTCATCCATATTCCTATTTCGTCCTTTTCCCACTTCATCTACATTTCCACTTAGTCAACATTCCCATGTCGTCCACAATCCCAATTCGTCAACGTTCGTAGCTTAAGTAACACTCTTAAAGTAAAATCAGAAGTAAATTACATGAAATTAAAACAAAATAAAATACATTTTTTAATATTTCATATGTTTGGTGGTGACCTACATAGTTGTTTGCCAGTGCGTTAAGGCTGGAAATTTGGACGAAATGAGAAGGTGGACCGAAAAGGGAACGTGGACGAAATGGGAATATGGACGAAATGGGAATATGGACGATATGGGAATGTGGACGAAGTGAACCTAAACGAATAGATGTAGTATCAACGAGTTTACGCAAAATTGGACGCTGTGTAGTAAATTATGGCGATTTCGTTGATAGTTTTTGCTCCACGCCTACCATTAAAAAACTATCGATGTGGCACCATCACGACTGTACCAACAACGACAATGTTGGTATCAACATTAAAAAAATGAACATTCTCACAGTAAACCAGACTACTATAAAGTAAGTGATTGATAAACCGGAGATAATAGTGAATCACGGTCATAATACATACGCCTGTTCGAAAGAAATGACTGGAATAGAAGTCGAGCTTCTTCCAGAAGTATCTAATTTAGGTTGTGTATCACACAACCGGAGATACATAAACTGTTCATGGACACCGTTAAACCATATAAGCAACGTGACTTTGTCATACATAGATAGCGAGAAACTTATCGGTATATGTGTGCGAAAACAGATTGCACCAGGATTGGTGTTCTACGTGTGGCATAGAGATCAATATCCATCTGGATATAAGGCTGACATCGAAACATTTTATTTTCTTCTGTTTCCGCGATTATTACTCATTGAAATAAAACAATTTAACGGATTATATCCTCCCGTGCCCATGGAAAGCCGGAAAGCTTCCGAAACGTCGGGAACTGAAATGAGATAATATACGCGATATAATCCGTTAAATTGTTTTATTTCAATCGAAACATTTACCTTCATTATGCAGTCTTGCAACTACTTCAGTTGTTTCAATCAAACATTCCTCATCGACCATTTATCCTTAGTCAAACTAAATCCTCCATGGAGATTGACCCTGAATAGCACAAGTTCTCTGTTAAAATTTAGAGGAGAGAGTTTTTCTACCAGCAACGGTGGCATCTTCTATACATATAATAAAGCTGAAGAGGGTAGAAAGTCTGTACATGGAAGATCTTCGAAAAAAAATTGGCCGGGGATGCTTAAAATCAATAACAGAACACGTTCCAACAGTTTTTAGAATTTTTGTCTGTTTATCTGTTTGTCTGTTTATTTGTAAGCGCATCACGTGAAAACGGCTGAACAGATTTTGATGCAAACCTTACTAATCGGTCGAAAAAAGCCCCGGCCAGGTTATAGGCTATAAAAAAATTACCCTTAAAAGAGGGGGTAACCACTACATTTGATTGAGTTAAGTTTGCACCTGAATCTTATCGCGCTACTTAGGAAGGAGGTGCAAACTTCTCAAAACATGTGTTCGAGCCCACGAGTATCGAGTACCTTGCTAAACTAACAGGTGGTGCTAAAATGAATACGTTTTTGCCAAATCCATACTCATATTATAAATGCGTAAGTGTGTCTGTCTGTCTGTCTGTCTGTTACCTCTTCACGCTTAAAACCGTTGAACCGATTTTGATGAAATTTGGAATGGATGGAGATAGTTTGAGTCCCGGGTTTGAGGCTACTTTTTATCCCGGAAAAATACGCTTATCCGCGATAAACGAAATTAAGGCGGACGAAGTCGCGGGCAGAAGCTAGTTATCCATAAAATAGAATACTGGTACTCGGGTATCCAGCCTCTAGGAGCCAACTCATCGCTGGTGTCTCGTGACTCGGTCTATTGTGGCATTAAGTTAAAACTGCCATGCCCTGGAGATTCGTATCAGGTTTGGGTTTACAAGATACTTGCAAGGATCGGGGAAGAGTTTTGGTCGGAACCAAGCACTATAATCTTTTACACCGACATTGAAGATACGACACTTATAAACAATGCCGTTTGCACGCTGACACCGAGAAAAACTGAAGAGGTAGGTAATGATATATTTTGTTCAAGAGTTCAAGGAGCATGTGCGCAACGAACTATTGCAAATGAAACAAAGGAAGCTCAAAGCTAAGCGAGCTAAAATACGTTCTTATCTAGTCAAACACAATGGCAGGCGATAGATTAATAAGACCGAGCCACACCGGATACGGTACGAATCCTCATACGAGATGACACACCGCTTGCGTGACATGTGTGTGACGTGTGCTTACGCAGCGGTGTGACATCTTTTATGAGGATTCGTACTTTACAACGCGCACGCCACGCGCACGTCTACGTGCACGTCACGCACACGCATTCGGTGTGATTCGGCCTTTAAGCAAGAATAAAATAAAGCTGAGGAGGTGCTAAGGCGGAAAAAGTCATAAGGGATGTCCATTAATTACGTGAGGTATTTTTGGCGATTTTCCAACCCCCTACCCCCTAGTGAGATTTCGTGAGACCCATCCCTCAATCTCTCGATTTATATTTAAAATAAAACATAATTTGCTACATATTTTTTCGTCAAACCACAATAAATAATCTTGTATTCGTTTTAGCCTCACTTTAGTGACTCGACATGTTTTACATAATTTAAACCATTTTTTTGCAACTATACCCTGGTTCTTGAAGAAAAAATATTACGTGATATTCACCGAGACCGTCCCTCTCCCCGTAAAGTTTCAGTTTCACACCCTCCCCCTCAATGACACATAATTTATGAGCGCCCCTTAATCTTTTTTTTTCATCGAAGTAGAGTAAAAAGTAGACTATAACCATCCTCGGATGTTTAGTTATGCTCATACCAAAAATGGTAGAGATCGGTTCATCCGGTTTGTCGTGATTTGGCTGCAAAGATATCATAAAGATAATATCCGACCGACAATATGCATACTTTTCTTGTATTCATGACCTTTGTACGGCTCTTGGATTTTGTATTTTTATAATAGTATGGTTATAATTATAAATTATTACGACGGTGGGAAGGCGACATGGGATACGCGACAGCTTGGTGGCATTCAGTAATATATCCATTTAACTCTTTGATGTATAATTCAATGTCTAGAAAATGTCGCTTATCCCATTTCTCCTTTCCACCGTCGATGTATAGGCCGAGCGTCCGACGCCCCCTTCTGTATCCGCGCATGCCTAGATTGAATATTAATGGAATAAATAGTTTTGGACATTTTCGAGTACAGACTTTTAAACAGAGGTCAAATTATTAAAATCACTGCTTGCAATATTGTGTGTACTCTGGTAATTTCTATGATAGAAATCCTAACAAAAACGCCGTTCAAGTGCGAGTCGGACTCGCGCACCGAGGATTCCGTACAAGCTGTCACTTACCCTAACATTATTACCCGGTACCGGTTGAGTTAAGTTTGCACCTGATATCTATAGCATTGCATACAAATGAGGTGCAAACTTAACGCATCCAGGTTGTGCAAATAGGTTTCTTCTAAATAAAAAAAAAGGTTAGCTAGTTAGAGACATGGTTATAATTTTCGTGTAAAATTTATATATATTTATACAAATTATGAAAATTTCAAAAAAATCGTTTGGTAAACTTCGGTGTTAAAGGGAGGGAATGGTGTTTTTTTTTCACATTTTCCTTAATAAAACAAAATCTAATCACAATAAAAAAATTGTTTGAAAATGTGCAGGTCAAGCTGACCTGCAGGGGCTGATCATGTTTATAAATATTCCAAATTTCAAATAGATAGCATAAGTCGTTTTTGACATAAGGCGCTGTAATAGTCGGACAGACAGACAGAGTCGCACCATAAGGCTTCCTTTTGTACCTTTTGGTACGGAACCCTAAAAATAGAGTGTAGCTTGTTTTATGAGCCTTCAAAGTTGCGTTGGAATGTCCATTTTATACCTAATAATAGAATAACACATGAAATGTACAGTAACTTTTGTTATGAAACCGTTTCGATAAAAACAAGTTTTAACATAGCTGCAGAACAAAGTTCTTAATTTCCCCATACAAGTGTCAAGTGTGACGTCACACGTTCCTAGGCTGTATGGAGCGTTTTTTGCGAAAGTATAAAAATGTGATTTTAACATTGATGTATCTCGGGGAGTTTTTATAAGATTGAATTAGTTTTTTCACCAATATTTATATTATTGAGAGGTCGTTCTCATACCACAGACAAAAATTGTCACATCCCAATTCAATATTCGCATTTTCTTCTCAATAACCTGAGGGATTACTCCGAATCTCGAAGTTCGTAACGTGCTGTCCCTCTGGCTCTCAAGTTAAGCTGTATTTGAGTGAGCGGGATAGCGCCACACGAACTTCGGGTTTCGGAGTAGCCTCTCCCGTTCGAATTTGGAATAGGATTCGGAGACTTGGTTTAGAGGTATAGATTTAGACCCAAACATGACCTTAAAATTTCACATCCAAAAATTATCTAAAAACTTATCGTCTTTCATCTTTGCCCTTCGTCATCTTAAGCGCATAACTGACCTACAGACAGCCCTCACAGCGTACTACGCTTATGCTTACTGGAGAATATCGTATGGCTTAGTCCTATGGGGAAATAGCAGAGATGTTGAGAAATTCGTTTTACAAAAGAAATGTGTCAGAATAATAGCATATATAGACCAAATGGAATCCTGTAAATTTATTAAACACCAAATACTAACCGTTATATCAATGTATTTATTTGAATCATGTAAATTTGTAACAAAACACATGCATTTATACTCTCCAATTCCAACAGTTCAAACTAAGAGGAATGATCGGAATCTAAATAAACTAAAAAAACCATTATCTAAACTAAAACTCGTCACACGTAGTCCTCATTATATGAATATTAAAATTTATATCCACCTTCCGAATCATATAAAAAATCTGGAAAACCCACGAATATGTAACAATCAATTGAAATCGTTTTTAATCAATAAATGCTTTTATAGTTTACGGGAGCACTTTAATGATACGAACCAGTAAGTGAATGTTGCTGAGGTCTTTTGCGTGTTTAACTTTAGTTCTTGATAATCAGACTACTTAAGTGTTTAATTATTATATTAATTTACTGTAGTATAAATTTAGTAGCCCTCTGATATTGCTATGCCCTAACAGGGCGTCACATAAATACCCAATTATTGTAACTCCATCTATGTTTGTAATCCATACTAATATTATAAATGTGAAAGTGTGTCTGTCTGTCTGTCTGTCTGTCTGTTACCTCTTCACGCTTAAACCGCTGAACCGATTTGGATGAAATTTAGTATGGAGATAGTTTGAGTCCCGGGGAAGGACATAGGCTACTTGTTATCCCGGAAAAATACCCGTATCCGCGATAAGCGAATTTCAGGCGGATGAAGTCGCGGGCAGAAGCTAGTGTGATATATGCAATAAATGATTTTATTTGGTTTCGGTTATTGGTGAGAGCACGGGAATGTACTAGTCTTGTCCTGCTCTGCATAATCTTTTTACAATTATTAGGTATTTTTTCTACTCATGTACAATAATCTGTGAATAAGAACTCCGCGAATCATACTAAAAAGGCATACTTTTTAGATTGGAACATCACTCTATACTCTATAGTTTACAGTGCGTTACCGGCAAGTGGGCTTTTCTTAAAGTAGGGTAAAGAACCGTAGTTCCTTAACTAAACCATAACCCTAATTTAATTAATCAACGAAAATTCAGACTTCATTAATTTCCTAACAAAATTTAAATTGCCAGCAATGTACAGCAAAGTAAATTGACAAGTGAGTGCAAGGTGACAGCCAGATAGGTGCCTGTATTTACGTATTTCAAGAGCTAGTAATATCAGAATTCCTACACTTAAAACAACGACAGCAAATAAAAAGCAGTTTTTACATCGATAAACAGTTTTTTACCAACTAAATAAACTTAAATACAAACCTCTCGCTTTAATTAAATTCAGTTAAACTTTGTGTTCGATATGTCGGCCGCCCTCATTAACGCACAATTCATATCGTCTTGTGATTGAATTACGTATTAATTCGAAACACGTATTTGCCAGATTACGAAAAGCTGTTGTAATTTTGTTTTTCATAATGTCTACAGTCTCACTATCCGTAGCGAACACTTCATTTTTGACAGCACCCCACAAAAAAAAATCCAAAGGGGTCAGGTCAGGGCTCCTAGGTGGCCAGCGCCTGTGCCCAAAGCGTCCGATCCAACGTTGGCCAAAAAATCTTTCTCGCACAGCTATGATTGAATGTGCAGGATCACCATCAAGCTGATACCACATTTCGCGACGGTCTTCTTCTGGAAGAGTATTCAAATAATCCACAAGTGGACCATTTATCAGCTCAAGGAACCTACGCGTATTCAAATTCCCATCAATGAAAATAGGCCCGATGATCCTGTTGTTGTGAATTTCTGCCCACACGTTTATTTTCCAACGGTATTGAGTCTCTCTGAACACATGGGGATTGATTTCTTTGTCTTCCCAGAAGTGCATGTTTCTTCGGTTCCACATTCCATTTCGACAAAAAGTAGTTTCATCGGTCCATATTATTTTTTGTTGGAAGTCATTTTCTTACTGACATTTTCGTAAAAACCAATCGCAATAACAGTATCTTACTGGCAAATCTCTGGGGAGTAATATTTGCACTTTAAAAAATTTGAAGGGATGTTTCCTGTTCCTTTTTAAATCTTGTGCACAGTTTTGTTACTAGTACCAAACATTCGACCAGCAATACGAGTACTAGATGTTGGGGTCTGTCTGAAGTGCTCGAGAACCCTTTCTTCAAGTTGTACGGGGACGATACTTCATGGCCCTTTCTGGCTGACCAGGAACGATTGGCCTATTCTCTCGAACTCGGAGGAGAGCCGATGTTATGAATCGAGGATTGTGTGGATGCCGTCGATTTGGGAAGTGATCTCTGTAAAGTCTTAAAGCTTGAGCTGCATTCCCACGTGTCTCGCCGTATAATAAAATCATGTCGGACATTTCTCGTGCATCGTAATCTATTTTAACGAAAAGGAAAATACGAATATCAGTTTTGCAAATTTCTTGTTTATATTTTATATATTTATATAAAGAGAAATTGCAGTTCGAGACTTTTGCCAGCATCAGTTTTAAAGATATATTAATTACAACACAATTGGTAAATTACACTACAAAAGTCTTTGAAAAAACTCCTTATGTAATGAATTCCAAACTCCATACACGAACGTTGTGATAAGGATGACAATAATTTTGTGATTGGTTGTCATAACTTTTCACCCCCGTACCACGGCATGCTTGTACAAGCAAGTGTTAGCGATATGAATAAAGACAATTACGAATTACATCTACTTCATTTAAAGTGCGGGTTTAGGAAATTTAATTGTGCAGTTAATATACATAATTAGCGTTTGCTAATACATGCAAACAATTGCCAATTAAACATATTATTGTCAGTTTTAATTAATGCCCGCGTGCCCGTAACACACTGTAGATTATATGTCACTGAAGTATAATACCTATATTATACAACTCCGCACAGAACTATTATGAATTTCAAAAAAATAATAAATGCTTTTGCTATTATTTTTTTAGCTATGTTTAATTTACTGTAGTTTGTCGGTTACTCGTAGAAAAAGTTTTGTATACAATTCGCTTCTTAAGTCTCGTACCTTAATTAGGCCACTCGACTGAAAAAGCATGTATACATTATATAACGATTGCATAAAATACTATTAAAAAGTTAAGTCAAAGATAACGACATTGCAAAATAAGCCTTAATTCTTTCTTAGTTTATGAATTAATCATTTTCTGGTTTCTAACGTTCTCTCCACTTATCCTTAGCCATACTATATTATAAACGTGAAAGTATGTACGTTCCACTATTGCGCAAAAACTACACAACAGATTTGCGTAAAAACTCTTCAGTAATATAGTTTAGATATCAGAATAGGATATTCATTCATAAAATGGGTTTTTTAACGATAAATGTAAAAGCCATAGAAAACCCCGAGTTTTGTTCATTGCGACATTTCTATTGCGAAGAATTTTATCATCAAACAGTTGCTAGGAACCCAATTTGACACGTTAGTATCAAAGTATGCTTTAAAAATAAGATAAATACATAAAACGGGTTCTTTACAACAATAAATGGATAATCATCACTTTTTGTTAACTCTGAATTTTGTATTTGTACATATTATAAAACTCTTGCGTTACTGACCTGTTACTGACAGACAACGCGCAGCCTAAACCGCTAAAGATATAAGCATTATATTTTATATAGTACGTGGAGGTGTACTTACTAAGAAAGGATTTTTCGAAATTCAACCCTTAAGGTGGTGAAATAGGGGTAGAACCGTTGTATAGAAATCGTTCATTTGGAAAGTTATAAACTTGAATCTTTGAATAAAAGTTTCTTACTAATATAACCAAATGATTTAGCGTTGCGATAAAAAATCATCCCAAATGGGGGTTAATTTTTTTTTTTACTTTGTTGGGTAACATGTCGTTTTTAAAGTTAGACGCTTAAAACTTCGGTCACAACCTCTTAATGTACAATGAAAAACATTGATAAGTGCATCTTTTCCAATTCATCCCTTGAAGGGGTTAAGAGGGGGTTGGAAGTTCACATAAGTAATGTGTGATTTTTAATGTTAAGCTTTGGCTAGAAACATGACAGCTGGACAGCAGGTTTCTTTTTTAATAGGTAGAGCTATCCAGAAATATATTTTTTAATTAACTATTAAAGAAAAACACGTAGAAGGAGGGAGGGAATGAGAGAGGGAGAGAGAGGGAGGGAGGGAGAGATAGAGAGACGAAGGAGAGAGAGAGGGAGAGAAAGAGAGCGATAGGAAGAGAGGGAGAGTGATAGGGTTAGAGAGAGGGGGAGGGAGAGACAGAGAGAGGATGAGAGGGAGGAAGGGACATACAGTGAGAGAGGGAGGGAGAGAGGTAGCGAGGGACGGATAGAGGAAGAGAAAGAAACGGAGAGAGAGAGAGTGAGAAAGAGGAGGAAAGAGGGAGGGCGAGAGAGACAAAAAATTGGTGTCGTAGTAAAATTATGACGTCGGTTTTCTTATGACGGTAGCACGTAAAATTATCGTTTGTAAACAGACTTTACAAACAACCAGTTTTTGCTTTGCCTTAAAATACTATCCTTTTGAAACGCCGAAGGACCTTCTAGAAGATTTTATTTTAGCCAGTGTCGGGAACTTCGCCTGTCTCTTCTTTCTCATAGTCTAGCAGGCGTTCAAATTAAAAGTGCCAGTGTTCTTAAGGAATAATGTTCAATATCCCCATTTTCTTACTCTTAATCCGTTGGTCGCTGAATATCTTCTGACTATTTTTTTTAAAACATGAACAGCATCGGACAACTGACAGAAAAAGTTTTCTTCATTTATATCTGGTTTTACCTAAAATCTACGCGGACGAAGTCGCGGGCGGCCGCTATTAAATTCATAATCTAAGAAATTCAAACATAGAAAATCGAATAGGCACCATTGTTTTATCACAGACTAGAATTTGCCGGCAACTTCGTCCGCGGAAGAGAAAAAACCATTACCCTCTTTTTTCTACTGCGTAGTCGAGCAAAAGTATCCTATAATCATCTGGGGATGCCCAGCTACCCCTGAACCAAAAAATATTTGAAATCCGTTTGCCGATTTGGCGTGATGACTGATGAAGACACAAAGACACATACAAACACACGAAAAAGCCAAAATAAATGTCTTCAATGTACAGACATTTCATTTTTACAACTTTATAATAGTACTAGCTTCTGCCTGCGACTTCGTGGGCCTTAAATTCGTTTATCGCGGATAAGGGTATTTTTCCGGGATAAAAAGTAGCCTATGTCCTTCACCGGGACTCAAACTATCTCCATACCAAATTTCATCCGAATCGGTTCAGAGGTTTAAGCGTGAAGAGGTAACGGACAGACAGACAGACACACTTTTGCATTTATAATATTAGTATGGATAGATATATACAGAGCGATAAAATCCCCCTCTAGACAATAACAGCTATGAAGCTCGGTAAAATAAAGGCCGGGTATTAATCTGCTTTGTCTGCTTATATGCTTGCAAGGGTTGTACCTTGATTTATCGAAAAAAAAAACATCGAATACTTCATATCGTCGACATATCATAGTGCATTTTTCTCAGAAACCGGTAATAATCTGGGATTATTATAAAACAAATCTAACCTAACGCTTCTACTGCTTTTCAAAATTGTAAATAAATGTACCTTTGATTCCTACTTGCAGAATAAAGTGAATAGAGTGTGAATTTTGAATTTGAATGCGATGCAGAAATATTCCAAGACTCCGAATCTTTCCAGGAGAAAGAAATCCAGGTACTTACTTTACCTAAGAACGTTGTCATGAATTTGTTGGAAATGTCTGATGACATAACTTTATTTTTTGAAAGCTTTCAATTGCAGAATAACATAAAATAAATACCTCGCTTAGCGAATAAGTTTTTGTAAATCACTGCAATAGGACCAAGAGCATGTATAAGGAAAACGATAGTATCTTCCTGTCGGATGCTTAGGGGACTTAGTCAAGTTCATATTATAGCATCTTTTCCGTTCAAAATGTGTGCTCCGGTGAAACTAGTACTGGTTATGTGTGTTGTAACACTTCGACTTACGAATTGTCAGATCAACAAAGACTCAGAAAGAGATGAAACCCTTGGAAAAGTTAAAGTTAACTTTGAGTGCGAAAATTCACTAGTATTTGAGATAATAACAAGTGACGCCGACTATCCGTTTGGCAATGATATGCATCAAGCAACAGTTTCTATCGCGTACGGGAAATATCTGGTATTCACGTGTTACGGTGCTGATGCGAAGAGACTCACCATTAAGAGAGATGGAGAAGAGTTACTAATAGAAAAGGTTAATCAAACTGCTGTAAAGTGGTTTATAAGGAGGCCAGGTGTGCAGCGTTCGGAATATGTGTGCACCGATGTAGAAACTGGCTGCGTGCGATCAGTGATAGTCACAGTCAGGCCAGCGTTCGATGTTGAGGCTTCAAATGGTCAGTTTTCTGGTGACGAATACCACAAAACATATACAATGCAGTATGGGGATTCCTTGTTGTTGTTGTGTACTGGGTCCTCAGGCAGACTCGTGATCACCAAGGATGGGAAGGAATTACAAACAAAAGAAGCTGGCAATACGATTAGATATGTAATAAGCAAGCCAGAACTACAAATATCTGAGTACGTTTGCACTCATATCGGTAGTACTGTTGAAAGTACGCTGTATATTAGAGTGTTGCCACGTATTTACATGCATTCTGAGAAATTGACATCGGACAAGCTCATCAAATATGGTTTATATAATTATGGAGACGCTATTGAAATCTTCTGCTCCAGTTCTCGAGCAGTCAAACTAAAATGTCTTGGCGATGACGATAACGATAAAGACATTATAACGGAAAATTTAAATAACAATACAGTTAAGTCGTTTATAAGAAACTTGAAACTCGGAGAATTCACCTACGCCTGCATAGACAGTAAAGTTTCTAATTACATCAGTACGGTTAGTCTTGAAGTGAGACGTTATTTCACCGAATATTCGGCGTGTCGGACGCGAATATGTAACGAAATATGGTGTCCCTGTCGAGATCGTCTGCTCTGGGCCTTCCGCTGCACAGCTCACTATATTCAGAGACGATTTTATCACAGATGTGCTACAAATAGTGAACGAAACTACTGCTAAGTGGATTATAGAACCAGAGATAAATAACATCCACATATACTTCTGCAAAACGAAAGAATCAGGTATCGCTGTATTTTCAGAAGTATTTCTTACAGTCGACGATTTTACCAAAGCTGTAGATTTCCAATGCGTGTCTCTCAACCTACTGGACCTAAACTGCTCATGGAGGTCTGAAAGAGACACCGTTCGCTTCTCTTTGTTTTACACAACCAACGGAAAGTCTGTCAGTATGTGTACCAAATTAATTTATTCAATGGCATCTCTTTCCTGCGGTATGAATGACTGGGGATTAAAATTCGTGAAAACTTTAAACTTCGTAATGGAATCCTGTAATTACTTTGGATGTTCCAACCAAACTTATCGCGTCGATCACTTATCGATCGTGAAAACAAATCGACCATGGGGATTAAGAGTCCACGGCACAAGTTCACACGGAGCTGTGCTTCGTTGGGGAGGAGACCGGGTCTATTGCGCAGGAGAGACTCGCGAATCCAGACTCGGCGACTTTCGTTATAAAGTTGAGTATTGGTACTCAGGCATACAACCTCTAGAAGTCAATTCATCCCTGGTATCGTGCGAAAAAAATGATTGTGAAATTGAATTGAAATTACCGTGTACCGGGGTAACTTATCAGGTTTGGATATATCAAAGACTTAGAACGGTCAATTTTTGGTCTGATCCTAGCACGATAACCTTTTATATCGACGGTGAAACCAATGTCGATGGATGTAACTGGAAGCCGAAGGTGACGACTGAAGTGATGAAGTATTTCGCACAGCAGCTTAGACATGAAGCGCACATTAACATGGCACAGTTAAGAAAAAAAGTTAGTTCGTTGAATGCCAAACGCACCAAAATACGAGCGTATCTTGACCAACTCTGATAGTTGAAAAATTGTATGGTTCGAGCGGGTTTTGAACCGTGGTTCACGGCTCTCTGGGCCAACACGGGCGACTTACTAATTGGTCTAACGAAGCCCCGAGCTCAACAAGCATTGAATTTTGCAACCAGTTGTTTAATTTTTAGGGTTCCGTAGTCAAAATGGTATAAACGGAACCCTAATAGTTTCGTCATGTCCGTCCGTATGTCACAGACATTTTACGCAAAAACTTATAAGCTATATATTGACGAAATTAGGATTATATAGGTGTCTTGTATAAGCCGCTACTTACCCAAGTAACAAAATTTGGTACTATAAAAGTCCTGAGAACATTTTAGAACGTGCTAATTAGTGTTCATGATTAGCACTATAATGGTGTTGTAAACCTTTATCTAACCCCAAATAGGCCCTAGTTTTATCACTGATCTATTCTATAAACATAACATAAAGGCAGTCACGGTGATAAATCAGCTGTATAGTTGAAATGTAAAAGTGACGAGAAACGCTTTTTAGTACTCAAATTGTGCTGCCTGCAACGTTTATGTCACAGTTTGCAACATGTTTATAGTGCTATTTGGCACCATTAACGATTCCAGTACTCTTTTTTATCACACCTGCTCCTGCGCTATTTATGTTTTATTTCATTCGGCATTTTTGCTTAAGTGACATATGTTATGTAGGTAATAAAAGGACGTACTAAATAACATTCGTGGACCGTAACTCTGTCGGTACTTTCACTTGCGAAAATAATTGTATTGATAAAATCATTATGCTGATTTCAAAGTTGAGAATGGCCCTTCATAATTTTCGTGTTTTAATTAAATTTTAATTTATAAAATAAGGACTTGTCCCGACTGCGGCTGCTATAGTACACATAGGCTCCAGCCGTGCTGCTAATGTGCCATCACGGCAGAAAACAGCAGTCATATTTTAACAGATTAGGGTTCCATTGTCCAAATATAAAATAGTGAAGTCAAAATATATTTATTTGAATGGAGTTATATTAAATGCACAATGGGGCATAATTTGAGATGTGGTAAATGTGTTACCACACCAATTCTAAATCTGTTGGCTTTCCTTCTCCGGACTATATCCCGATCACAAAAGGAGGTAGCTAGGGCATTTCATAAATATAACACAAAATTGGCCATATCTATTGTTTTGAGCTGTGATAAAGGGGAAGTGTCCTCACTCTCATATTCGTCATCATTATTACTGGTTTGACAAGAAATAACTTTATTGCTACAGCCCTATTGTACACAACAAATATTTTGTGCAGAACCACGTGCTATATTTATTGAACCCGGTTGAGCAGTATGAAACCTTTTACGAAATACTAGTGCTATATTTGATACTGAAAAGCTAATAAAGATCTAAGTAGTCATATAATTATTATTTTTAGTCCTTTTGTGTCACGCTTTAGTCTCGTAACAGTAACACAAACTCACTTATAGAAGATATTATGCTATTTAGAATTTAAGTTATTTAGTAACTTTACCAGGTAACTTATAGTACTATTTGATACTATAAAAGAGTTTTAATGACTTTTACAGAACTCTAGCCCCATAGCGGTGTTAAGGGAGATTTTAAGAAGCTAAAACGTTACGTAATGGGTGTTCAAAGTCCTTTTATAGTGCAGATTGATTCTGTAATAGTGTTTTCGGTACTGCTACAATACTTACTAGTATATAAAAGTTATTTTGACGCATTATTAGTGCAAAATAGGTACATAAGAGTGTCAGTAAAGTCGTCTTTAGCATTATATAGTACTATAATTACTTTTTGGATATCTATTACAGTGCAACACTTTCAACATTCTAATGTATGGTTCTTTAAGCGTTCTAAGAGCTACATTATAGAACTTAAATGCTCTTTAATCTTATAGAACCATAACGCTCTGTTAAAAACCTTTATAGTACAAGCAGTCACAATGGTTACCATTATAGGCCAACTATGTCACTGTTTGGTGATATAATGCCTTAGTTATAGAACCTTTTGATACTTGGGTAGTTTGGTAGTTAAATAACTTAAATATCACTCCGCACGTGTAACAGACGCTAAAAAAATTGTGTTAAGTGCATGTTTTCGTAAATAATCGCTCCGATTTTTTTATGTGTTACATCAGTTGTTGTTTTATACTCGCTAGTTTCATTATCGAATTTCTCTATCCGCTTTGACCCCTGTACCTATTTTTATTTTTGAAAGGTATTATAACCTTAACCTTGCGCTTTTTTTGTATCTATATCACAATAGATAGTAATGTCGTGTTCATTTTCCCGCATTAAAAACACAGAACCCCAATAAATTTGTGGTTCATATAAAGAGAATATGTAGTTAATGTTTAAAAATATAGGTATAGTACATGGCCTTCATCAAGACCCTGGCTATATATCATATTTTTGCTATGTGGCCAATACCCCGACGATGGCCAGTAATAGGCAATGTACCCTATAGACAATGCGATAAAGTAATTTTAATTTTTGCCTTTAACATTTGGAGATACTTTACACCTCCAAATCATTATATATTGACCATGGATACCTTTTACATGTCCTAATTTAAAGCTCGTGGGGACGCAATGAGTTTCGAGAATTTCAAAAACTATAATGGCGGCGATGTGGTTCGCAACCCATCACGTCTCGGTCCCAGCGAGAGCGAAGAGTGGGGCTATGGAGAGCTTTGCTACGTTAAATGTAAGGGGAGGAATAAATGATAAAATAGATGAAGTATGTCAGATGATGGATGCGAGAAATAGAGGGATTAATGAATGTTGATGAAGCGGTAGTTGTATGCCGGGACCGTAGCAAGTGGATTAAGAGTCCACGGCACAAGTTCACACGGAGCTGTGCTTCGTTGGGGAGGAGACCAAGTCTATTGCGCAGGAGAGACTCTTGTTATAAAGTTGAGTATTGGTACTCAGGCATACAACCTCTAGAAGTCAATTCATCCCTGGTATCGAGCGAAAAAAATGATTGTGAAATTGAATTGAAATTACCGTATACCGGGGTAACTTATCAGGTTTGGATATATCAAAGACTTAGAACGCTCAATTTTTGGTCTGATCCTAGCACGATAACCTTTTATATCGACGGTGAAACCAATGTCGATGGATGTAACTGGAAGCCGAAGGTGACGACTGAAGTGATGAAGTATTTCGCACAGCAGCTTAGACATGAAGGGCACAATTAACATAGCACAGTTAAGAAAAAAAATTGGTTAGTTGAATGCCAAACGCGCCAAAATACGAGCGTATCTTGACCAACTCTGATAGTTGAAAAATTTTATGCTTCGAGCGGGATTTGAACCCAAGTTCACGGCTCTCTGGGCCAACACGGGCGACTTACTAATTAGTCCAACGAAGCCCCGAGCTCAACAAGCATGGAATTTTGCAACCAGTTGTTTAATTTTTAGGGTTCCTTAGTCAAAATGGTATGAACGGAACCCTAATAGTTACGTCATGTCCGTCCGTATGTCACAGGCATTTTACGCAAAAACTTATAAGCGGTATATTGACGAAATTAGGATTTGGTATATAGGTGTCTTGTATAAGCCGCAACTTAGTTTGGTAGTTAAATAACTTAAATATCACTCCGGACATGTAACAGACGCTAAAAAACTCGTATTAAGTGCATGTTTAAATAATCGTTAAGTAATGGCTCCGAATTTTTCAATAAATTGTGTGCTCTGCGTATAAACGCAGGGCGGTTTAAAAGATAACTTTTAAACCGTATCTATGTATAAAATATATAAAGGTAACGCTTAATAAATACTTTCATCGAAAATTACTTTTAACATAATGGAATATACCCTTTTTGACTTATTGCCGAAATTCTACGCTTCTCAAAAAAGGACGATTATGCCATGAAGATACGCTCTTTTACTGGTGTACTTTTTCACATCATATTTTTTTTATCTGTAGTTCATTTTTTGTAGTAACGGCTGCGGAACCCTACACTAAGCATGGTCCGACATGCTCTTGGCCGGTTTTTTTTTACTACGCCTTAACGAGGTATGTAACGCTAGAATTTTGATTCCATCATTAATCATTATAACCTTAAAAAAATTTTTTCCATTTATTTGGGTAAACAAACAGCCATCACAATATTTTTATACTTAAAATGTTATAACATTTTTTTTTTCAATTTATGTGTGACCAACACCGTTCACCACTTATTAATATTATGTATATTAAAATTTCATCATACGTAGCAGTCAAAGCAACGATTATATATTTTATCCACGTGCACGTTAGATGCACCTGTGTGTGTACAAACCAGTACACGCACACATGCATATACGTGCACGTACAAAGAAAGACACAGTAGTTTACATAAAGTTCTTAGATGAATGTAATGTGACTTAATGGTAAGTACAATCGGCATCACAGACATGCATTAAATTTTTATTCTGATCTGAGACAGTATGATTACCTATTGTATTTATTCATTGTGAGAAAGAGCATCTATAATTAGTTTCTTATATTTGTTTATACTGCAACTAAAAATATCTATATGATTAAAGTGAGTGTTGTATGTATCAACGAGCCTGTGCAGAGGCGCGCGCGCACCGGCGTTCGTGCGGCAGCGGCCAGTCACGAACAGCCGGTGCGGGCGCGCTGAGCGTTGTTTACGTTGAGGGACCTTTATATAAATTAACACGTTAAATAGGCTTGTGTCCTAAATAATGATTAATCCGTCAGTTAGATTTTCAGAAAATATTGGACACGTATTTTTTCTCTCGTCAATTAACCCTTTATAAGGTAGCGGGAATATTTTTCCCACCATACATTTTTGTTATTTCTTGGGAAACGAATCGAGTTTTCGTATTTTTTTCTATGGCAACATTAATTGTCGATTTCTTATTAACATTATTTATATAGGACTTGAGAACGGTAGACATACAATTTTTTTCCGCTGTGTCCGTTACAAGTGCGAAAACAAGTGAATTTCTGCACCTGCTGTTAAATCTTTGTGCATCTTTAAATTTCGCGACTTTCGAATGATACCATGTTATTATTTTTAATTTGTAATGTATGTAGTATTTGTATTCAGTAGAATTTTTACTTTTGGATTTGAGTAATTTTTTTTATACGCTTTTTATGTGGTGGTAAATATATTGCCTCTGCCCGTGTGTATCGGCAATGCCGACATAGTGTAATGGCTTTACACGTTGTCGCTAAGTAGCTTCTTAATATTAACGTTGAAGACCACATGCCGACAATATTCGCCGACATATAAACGCTGCAGGATGTGAAGCACCAATAAAAAAAGACAAAAGGTCTAAAATAATATGCAAATCATATGATGTGGAGTTCCACTGTGTGCGATAGCATGCGCCACTGAATTGCATAGGTGATGATTGCATTGCATAACTGAGGCAGAGCAGTTACATGGGCAGAGGGAACATTTTTACCACCATGACTTTTCATTTTTTTAAATACTTTTCTGGTTTTCTAAAAAACAATAATAATCTATAAACATAAATAGTTTTGTTGTATCACCCGTAGCTGGTTATGCCTTATAAAGGGTTAAACAAAAAATGATGAAGATATTGCCCGTTAAAGTTCCCCGTGATGTCATGCGCCCCCACTCCCAAACTTTGACGCGCTTTAACTTTGTCTTTTTTGTTTGATTGACAACAGAAAAAATACGTGTCCAATATTTTCTGATAATCTAGCTGACCAATTAAGTAGATTTTTTTTACCCAGGAAACTACCCTATTGTATCCAGTATAGTGCCGTTCACAATTAATCGACAGTTTACTGTCTTGCGAGATAGATTTATAAAGTCAGTGTCCAAACGACATTGTTTATTGCGATATGTTCATAGACTTAGGTCGTACATATTTTCCGTCCACAAAATGGGGACGTAAGTAAAAATAGTTATCCTCATCATCATCATCATCATCATCATTTCAGCCATAGGACGTCCACTGCTGGACACAGGCCTCCTCAGTAGATTTCCACATGGGTCGGATAGAGGCAACCCGCATCCAGCGAGCCCCCGCAACCCTAACCAGGTCGTCGGACCACCTTGCGGGTGGCCTCCCCACGCTGCGCTTGCCGGTACGCGGCCACTAGAGAACCTTTCTGCCCCAACGGCCATCGGTTCTTCGAACTATGTGCCCTGCCCATTGCCACTTCAGTTTGGTTACCCTGTTTGCTATGTCGGTGACCTTGGTTCGTCTACGGATCTCCTCATTCCTGATTCGATCCCGTAGAGAAATCCCGAGCATAGCCCTTTCCATAGCTCGCTGAGTGACTCTGAGCTTCCTTAAGAGGCCCATAGTCAGAGACCACGTCTCGGCTCCGTAGGTCATCACCGGTAATACGCACTGGTTGAAGACTTTCGTCTTCAAGTTTTCATCCTCATCTGGCATAATTAATCATTTAGCATAATGTTTTTTTTTGGAACACGTAAACATTTCAGAGTTGTTATAAAACAAACCTAACCTAATGCATTTAACAGGATGATGGCTTAGTCTTGAAAATTCTTTTTTTTTGTTAATAGCCTATACGAGTGTCCCACTGCTGGGCAAAAGTCTCTCCTTTAGATCTCCACAACTCCCTATTGCCGGCTGCCTCGGGCCAATTGTCTAGGAACGCATCTAGGTCGCCCCGCAATCTCCGTCTCGGCCTGCCCTGTCGTCGCCGCCCATCCTGTGGTACCCACTGGGTGACTATATAAGCCCACCTGTCCGGGTGCATACGGCTTACGTGGACGGCCCAGTCCCACTTGAGTTTGGCGGATTTTGCTCCAACGCCCGCTACGCCGGTTTGGGAGCGTATGTAAGAGTGTTACCACTCTAATGTGTAATAAAATTGTCCTAATGTAATTTTCTAAGTTTAAGTTTCATGGCGATTTGGATGATTCTGTAAAGTCATGTAAACATTTGTAAATAAATAAATGATGAATTATGCCAAATGATGATTATGACAAAAAGTTTATCCCAGGTGATATCCCGAAAAAAAACTGGGCAGTGGTATCACATATAAAATAAAAATAAATCAAAAATCATTTTTTATTTTCATCATCACTCAAATCCAAACTCTCCTCCGATGAATACCCAGTTGTGAACAGCAGATTCTTAGCCTTTTTTCTCTTATCTTCTTTTATCTCCTTCTGTATTTCTTTCTGCTTCTGCATCGCCACCTTCTCCGTCAGTAGAGGTCTCTTTCTCTTGTGATGTTCATTGCTTTGACCTGCAACCTCTGGTCTCATTGGCTGCGCCTGTTCCTCTTCAAATTCGTCTTCTGAAAAAGCAACATCAGTAGGTAATATAAACCAATGATGCCGAATATCAAATTTTACAGCCTACTGGAGTTAGATAATTATAAAGATACCAATGCATTATGTAATAAAGTATAACTTTGGTACGCCAACTCAAGAATGACCACCACCCCTGAGTAGCAATTAGTATGGAGCGTTTGCAGCTCTCAATACAGATCTTAGGTATTTGTCGCACGAGTAGAAAACGAGGACGATATACCTGCGACTGAGGCTATATTTTTTACCGCAGAGTGTACACGAACCCATTCTGCTAAATACTACTTACGGGGTGACGTAAAATAAAAAACGCATTTGATGCTGACTATACCTAAGCAAAACGGACAGCTTACATACAAAAATTGCAATAAAAGCGTGAATTAATTGGTACATGCCAATTACCCGGTGTGATGATGTCGAAGCTGTAAGCATGGTCCTTCAGCACCACAAATAAGAGGAAGCTCCACAATGAGGTTAAGTGCACTGCGCAGAGATTCTCAATGGGGCCAACAGCCATATCTTACCTGGTGTGATGATGTCAAAGTCGTAAGCTTTGTCCTTCAGCACCACAAACAAAAGCAAACCCCACATTAAAGTTCATCCCACTGCGCAAAGGTTCGCAATGAGGTGAATAACCATATCTTACCTGGTGTGATGATGTCCAAGTCGTAAGCTTGGTCCTTCAGCACCACAAACAAAAGCAAACCCCACATTAAAGTTCATAGCACTGCGCAAAGGTCCGCAATGAGGCTAATAACCATATCTTACCTGGTGTGATGATGTCGAAGTTGTAAGCGTGGTCCTTCAGCACCACAAACACGAGAGGGAACTCCACTATGCACTTCCCGGAGAGGTTCTCCGCGAGGCTCTCACTGGGATCCAACTCGAAGAACTTCCGAGAAGATCCTTTGACTTTCTCGGCTGCAAGAAATATTAAAGGTTTATTGAGAGACTAGATACGCAATTTTTATTTTTACAGACCTCTCTGTAAAAATCCATTATAAATTACACAGAAATATATTCTAATTTTCGAATGCAAGAAAGTGTTAAATAGAAACTAAACTATCATATAAACCATATCTGGAAAGTTAGTTTGGCCATTCCAGGGACTAGATACAGAACAAAAACTATGAATTATCGTACATTTACGCTTGGAGCCCCTTAAAACTAGCAGTGAACAGACACTTAACTATTATCTCGCCATAGAAATATTGTACAATCTATATTTAAATGCGGTTTTTAATGAAGTACATGTACTGTTAAATATGTCCATATCAATGAGTTTCTTATTATTATTAAAAAGTTTTCAAATACTCATGTTTACTGCCTCAGTTACTTCTTAATTGAATTATTCTTTCTGTTTTAATTTTTGTATCACAAGGAGTTTTTCTACCCTGTATAGTATGATATCAATATGATTTCAACATTAAGTCTAAATTCGTAAACAAATGTTACCTACCTCTTACCAACACTTTTACTCCTTTAAATCCAACAGCCTTATAATAAGTCAACGCCTTTGACCCTTCGAAAGGTTCTGCATTTAAATCCAAGTATTTATCCAACAGTTCCGACAACTTCTTCGTTTCTAGACACTTCTCGTCGACAAACTTCACCATCTCTGGCTCAGCATTCGGGAATATCCATTCCACTCGCCAGCTGATTATGTTAGTCTTGTAATTGTAGCGGGTAGTGTTGACGGAGTGCCTCGTAAAGTTCTGAGCGAGGAACTGTAAGGCTACCCCCCGGTCTCTGGCTGCCATCTTCAGTTTGAACAAGTGCTGGAAGATATAATAGTTGTTAATTTACTTGTTTCGTTTTTGTTTTTATATATTTTAAAACAAATATCTGGAGAAAGAAAGTATTAAATGTTTGTAATTAAATTGCTGATATATCTATAACATATCGTGATTTTAAGAAAACTTGTTTCTGAAGGCTTGCCGTCTTCAGTTGCTTAATAGGGTACATGCATGATTTTTTTTTACTGCTTTTCTTAAAGTGTCAAAACACCGTAAAAACAAATAAAAAGTGAAAATTTAAATCGGCAAAGAAATATGCATGATATAGGCATTTTAAAGTACTAATTAGACAGCGATTTGACAGAGAGGTCCGACATGTACACGGCATAGCACACTACGGCTGTATACACTCCATATTACATTCTGTTTTCCTAGAAAGAGATAGAATGAAATGTTTGATGGCTTATATCTTGGTTACTTTTTCTAATTTAGAAGATACAAGTAATCAGTTGGGCATTTCAGCAGAATAAGAACTTTGTCTGACACATGACAGCTATGACAGATACATTATCAAAATATATATAAAAAACATTAAACATTTTAAAAAACCCCGACTTGTTCCACTAAAAGCTGAATATCCTGGAGACGCGTGCGCATTTTCATCAAACAAAGCTAAGAACACTCGGGATACAATTATCTATGACACAAAAAAACCGCACTCAAACCGGTCCATCCGTATGGGCGCTACGATGCCACAGACAGATACACAGAGTCACAGACACGTTAAACTTATAACACCCCTCTTTTTTGTTGGGGGTGAAAAACCCCAAAAAGAGGCTGGCAGTGGCCATTCAGAAGTCAAGTTATGAACAACTGCCTTCCCTGAAGCCCTGAACGACCATGATTCCATATACTATATGGAGTCATGGTCGATTTTTTGTACCTATATGGCATGTGGGCACAAAAAAACTGCCTAGATTGGCTAAAAACCCTGTGCATGCCACTGGCCCCAAGTATTATATAGTTTTAAGTAGAGTAAGAGTAAATGTTAGCCCAAGGAATGATGTAAAAAATGGTAAGAATAAACATTTTAGTGTATTCTATTCTAAAAAATATATAAAATAGCGCTTAACCTTACCAGTTCAAGCACAAACTGAACACCTGGCTCCTGGACAGGTGTTTCTATAGTGTTAAAAATTATTTGGAACATAAATGACATGAAATTTCTTACTATTCTGATTTATGACATTCTAATTTAAGTCTATTTTATTTTTTCTTATAAATTTGTATTGACTTTATGTAATGTTATTAATATGGAATTAATAATTTAGTGTGGTTGACTGTAATTAATGTTTTACTCTAATTAATTAAATTGAGCGCGCATCTAAAATATATATGCCTGCTTGCAGGCTGAGCACACTGGAAATATACAATTACATATATAAGACCTAATAAAACTGTGTTCTAGCAAATAAAGGATTTGAATTTGAATTAATTTATTGTTCGGCACATGATTTTCATAGACTTTCATATTAGTAGCGCTTGTATATCTAATAGACCCCATTATTATTTTTGCACCAAATCTTTTACAATATTGGAATAACACTCATAACAATTCTGGTATTCTTGCAACAGTAGAATATTCCTATAATCATAAGATAAATTAATACTGTTTGACACAATCTGGTTATTTAGAGAAATAAATAACACATCATGGGAAGACATAAGAGGATTCTGTAAGTTAACCATATATTTTAATCAAATTATGGTAATGTTTTCCCTGCATTTGTCATATTTTCATGATTTCTGGACATACTGGTCACATAAGTTACAAATGAAACCCACCCAAAATGTTTTCATTAGTCGTGACTCAGTCACCTTCAAATAGCCCATTTCAGCACTCAGCAAAACAATAATCAGCTTTTAGTTTAATATATTAGCCCTTTTCACTTTCTTTTATTAAAATATTTTCAATGTACAATAACAGTATAGATGAATATTAGTGAAGATATTTGGATGTTTGTTACTCTATCAAACATATTTAGATGAAACTTAGCTCACAGATAGATCAGGCTATTGATTGAAATAGGCTGCATGAACACTTGCACAACCAACTTCTGTAGCGCCAATAACACAGGAAAAACCATATGCAGAGAAATCTTGCTACAAACAGAGCGCCCGCCGAGCGGGCATGGATCGTGAATTCGTTAATTGCCGGTAATGCGGCTAAATGACAATTTATAATATTATTACGATGTCCCGTACTTACTATAGGCAAATCCTTGTCAATCCTAGTGAACCTTTTCTTCTCATCATATTTCACTCCATAAACAAACCTAGCGCACTCCTCCAACATCCTGTAGTCACTCAACAAGTCTCTATTCGTAAAATCTTTAACACGAATAAACTTCGTTCTATCTCGGACACCATCGCATTTTAGCTCCATTTTATGAATCCTGACGCACTTCAAGCAGCAAGTCTTTACTTCACATTTAGGGCAGGTGTATTGAGCTTCATTTGCACCACAAACTTCGCAAGGACCGAGCCTGGGGAATAGATAAATAGTAACACAACATGAACACGAAATGTTTTCCGAACGGATGAATTATGTACAAAGATTGGGGGTTTTCTTTTACCTTGGCGCTGGGCCCTTCGTTTCCGGTTCGCTGTCTGAAGATAATGATGACATTATTGGCGCTTATTAACATAAATTCCTTGAGTTTTAGTCTTTAAAACAAATAACAAACACGGGTAAACATGTGGTCGTAACCAATAAAATAACTATAGCCATAACGTAACAAGCGATTCAAGTCAAGTGGATGTCATTTTGACACTGACATACTGACACTAGTTTTTTTTTACAACTACAACTAAAGTGAAGTGCAATCCAATCCAAGTTGTTCATAATTGTTTAGAATACTAAATAATCATTGTGAAAATACGATTTATCAATTTGTTCGTCTAAGTCTTATAAATACTGGGACTATTATTTTATAATGCCTGCATTGATCATTTGTGCCCTCATAATGCCGAGAGACTAGACAGACTTTAACGATTTTTAACAGACTCCTAAAATAGAGGTGGATCTCAATTCGGTTTTATGATTTTTTAAATGTTTGTTACCTCAACTCCGTCATGTATAAACCGATTTAGAAAATTATTTTTAGGGTTCCGAACCCAAAGGGTAAAACGGGTGTGTCCGTCTGTGTCTGTCTGTCACCTGGCTGTAGAGTTTGGCCAGAGAAACATGATATTGACCTTGAAAGAGGATTCTTTATATGGCAACAATTTTACATATTGAAAAATCTGTCAAATTATAAAACCTACTTCGTTTCTATACATTCCGTATTGCCAGGTCATGATTTTTTTCAAATTTGCCGCATATTTCTAATGTCATGTTTCGCTTGCCAAACTCAACCTATCTCATGAACCGTGATAGTTAGACAGTTGAAATTTACACAGATGATGTATTTCTGTTGCTGCTATATCAACAAATACTAAAAACAGACTAAAATAATTATTATTTTTTAAATCAGTTTTCAACAATCCGGGTCCGTTAAGTTTGCACTTCATTTGTATGCAACGCTGTAGATAATAGGTGCAAACTTAACTTAACCGGCCAGTTAGGTTAGGTTAAGAGAAAGTTTCTACGGAACCCTCGGTGTGTGATTCCGACTCGCACTTGGCCGGGGTTTTGTTTGAAAGGAGGTGCATCTAGGTTGGTCATATAATTTTAGTGAAGTTCTGATGATGGGATCTATAAGGAACTCCTTAACTATTGTAGGCATACATATGGCGATTTTGGTAATTTAAGAAACAAATTAAGCATTTACATTCAGAAAGTATACATTGGTGAAGTGGTACTGATGAAAAAAACCACAGAAGGTCAATGAAACTCCTAAACGATAAATGATTTACGGATGGCGACAAGATATATCTCGATTAAAATAGCTAAGCTACTTCATAATTGCAAATAGAAATGGTCCTGATGAGAATTGAACCATCGAATTGATTTGATGATGGAGTCGGAAGGTAGGCAGGTAGGTAATAAAATAATGTATCTTAGCCGTGTTTGAACATTGATATCTGGCTCTTTAATAAAAAATAATAATAGTGTTATAAATTCTGTACCTGTAATTATGTCTGTCTGGGACATAGGGGTCCTAAATTCCATTCCATTTTAATTTAGTTTGTTTTGTTGGAAACAATTTGCTTGAGATTGTTCTTGGCCATGAATTAAGAAAATCGGCTCAGTCGTGTGTAGAAGAAAAGTACTTGCATGTTTGTCTTTCCCAGACAACCTAAATAACTAATGGACCGATTTTGATGCGGTGTTTACTAAATGGTATAGTGCCTCGCATTTCGTTGTGTCCTTTCCACTTAAAGGGGTCAACGCGACTGTGTTTATAACCGCAAAACACCAATGTGACCATATTGTATAATCGTTACAGCCACCTTTAAAATTCAATAGATTATCGACTCTATCTCCATGTACAATAGATTGATAGTGCACTATAAAAACTGGCCAAGTGCGAGACTGACTCGGGCATCTAGGGTTCCGTATAAAAATTTACTTACGCTACAATTATTACCGGGGGGTTATTGCCTAGCGAAATTTTGAAAATTGGTGTCCGAATCAACTGACATAGCCGATACAAAATCATGACTTGGGTCAGGCCGTAGTTTTTGCACCAAAACATATTTATAACCTAACTAGCTTTTGCCCGCGACTTCGTCCGCCTTAAATTCGTTTATCGCGGAAAGGGTATTTTTCCGGGATAAAAAGTAGCCTATGTCCTTCTCCGGGACTCAAACTATCTCCATACCAATTTTCATCCAAATTTGTTCAGCGGTTTAAGCGTGAAGGGGTAACAGACAGACGGACAGACACACTTTCGCATTTATAATATTAGTATGGATTCTCTGAACCCTTTCTTTCAAACTAAAATACTTATATTTCTTCTTCATATATTTGATTCTGATTCCGAGCGTCAAACGCATTAGGGAAAGTGGGCCGGTTAAGTTAAGTTTGCACCTGATATCTATTGCATGCATATAAATGAGGTGCAAACTTAACGCAACCGGGTTGTTCAAATAGGTTTTTTGCAAATTAAAAAAAAATAGCTAGTTAGAGACATGGCTATAATTTTCGTTTCATATTTATGTTTATTTACATTAATTGAGGAAATTTAAATAAAACAATTGAACGGATTATATCGCATATATTATTTTATTTTAGTTCCCGACGTTTCGGAAGCTTTTCAGCTTTCCATGGTCACGGGTCATGGTTACAGCTTAGCACAGCTTAGGCCCATCTGGCATATATGTACACCTTTATTTGTTTTTTTCAAAAATGGGTAGTTTGCACAGATTGTAACTTTGACAGAGGAAAATATATCTTTTCTCAGTCCACCCGTGACCATGGAAAGTAGACTTGTGCGTGCTCGTTCACTGAACGGATCGCTCCCAACTAGTACAATCTTGCAAATGTACTAGTTCGGTGTTTTAGTACATTTAGTACAACTAGTATGTAATATAATCTATGCATGGTTAGTACTTAGCTCCCGTTCCCAAATCCGGACCTGCTAACGTAAAGCGCTTTTGAGTGATCAGTATAAAAATTACTTAAAATGTGGACGATTGGCGGATGTCGTATTATTTTAATTTGAGGATTATAATTCGTCATTTCCATATGAACTCATTATCTTAGTTGTATACGCTAAGTTCAAGTTCCAAGAGAAGTTAAAATTAAGGCAAACGGCATCTAACGTAACAAATTCCGTTTGTTTAAAAGACGGCAAGGTTATAATCGTGTCGTCTCGCTTGCGTACTGATAGTTTAGCTTAAACGGCTGCGTCCGTTTCTTTTGCTGTCGCAGTTTCACTAAAAAGGAGCCGTTTGGTGTACTAGTACGTTTTATGAATCGTTCACCGACTTCACCGTTACGTTCAGTTTAGTTTGGTTCTATTGGCGCTTGGTGGGTCGGTCAATCGGAGCTATTCAAGATATTGTACTAAATGTACTAAGAGCAGAAATGAAATGGGAATAGTTCGTTCTAGTACAGTGACGGGAACTCAGTCTTTTTAGTACTTAGTACGTGTACTACACAAGCCTAATGGAAAGCTGAAAATCTTCCGAAACGTCGGGAACTAAAATGAGATAATATACGCGATATAATCCGTTAAATTGTTTCATTTCAATGAGTTATAATCGCGGAAACAGAAGAAAATATTATAAATTGAGGAAATGTCAAAATATTCGCTAGGTAAACTTTGGATATAAGGGGGGACAAGGACCTTTTCCTCTTAACTGTCACAGTGTTGGCCCGAGCCCTTTATAAGCGTGCCGGTGATTTCTGCTATAGTGTGACCAATGCGCCTTAGGTACGCGAGCGTCGAGACGGGGGGGGGCAGACGACGACAGAATGACGAACCAGAGGCTCGCCGCTCGCGTACCTAACGGTGCGTCCACAGTTGTATCATTTGCTCTTATCCGATCACCGTGGCGTGGCATGACTGCGGATCGCGCTGCTTGGACGCTCACTGTCGGCGCGCCGATCATGCCCCGCTTGTCCGATCTAAGTGTGTGATACGCGTAGCAACATGGATTTCGAGCGATCGGATCGGCGCATGTCCAAACGCGTGATCGTGACACGCGATCATGCCACGGGACGAAGATCTGATCAAGCAAATGATACAAATATGGACGCACCTTAAGGCGCGGTACAGCGGTGTTGGTCAAGCTATAAAGAACAGCTTGCTATTTGATAAACAGTTTAAATTTTAAATAATGCCTATTATTGGCAAAATAGATCAGCATATAGTGGATTCAATTGTATGGTAGAAAATAAAACATTTAATCCTTGTACTATGAAATTTATTTTGGAGCTTCCTTACTACGCTGACTCAGTGACCCGAAGTGGATCTTGGCCTCCGACACCAAGCTACACCATCCTACTCTATCTTGTGCTGCTTGTCGCCAATCGAATTCCGCCCCTTGAAGCTGGTACAAGTCTTTCTGTACTTCGTCGATCCAGCGATATCTCGGTCGCCCGACCGGACGTCGGCCAATAGGACGTCCAAGGTAGACTCTTCTGGCCACACGATCCTTTTCTTATTTTGGAACACTGGACATTTTTTAACAGAATGAGTGACCCTAAGCGTTTGATACTCATATCACGATAGCGACACTTCTCTGCCTCTTGAGAATATTAGCGTGTGTGCGACCAGTGATGGCTGTTTAGTTGGCTAGTCGGTGGTAGTTGATTGGTGATGAATTGTTGCTTGCTGGTTTGATTTGGTTTGGCGTGATGAAGCCGCAACGACACATACCTACAAACATACAAAAAATAAAAAATAAACCGTCCGTTCCGTTACCTCCAAATACTCCGTAACAATATTTTTTTTTCGAAAATTTTTACAACTTTATAATAGTATAGATATACATAGAAAACATCCAAGACTCAGGAACAAATATTTATGCTAATCGCACAAATATTTGCCCTTACCGGAATTTAAACCTAGGACTTTCAGCTTCGCAGGCAACGTCACTCCCGCTGAGCCAAACTGGTCGTCAAAGTTGATTGAGGCGAGTTGGTTGGTAGGCCTGACTTCTGTCACTCGACTGTGTGTCTTGACTTGTGAATAGTACCCGCGTCACTTTTGTGCCCCTCTAGTGTGAGTCCTGGCGTGTACCAGCAGAGTACACTTCTGCAGGAACCGCTTCCCACAGACCTCACAGTGGAACCGGCGTTCGTCGCGGTGGCCTCTCATGTGGACATCCAACGCCTTCTTCCGAGGGTAGCTGAAAAAGTATTGTTAACCATAACAAACACGACAAGCTTAGTAAAAGGACATTACTGCAGAAGCTGGGAAAATAGGGATTGCCAGCCAAGATCTGGCAATCCTGTTTAAAGCCGAGGTATGTATAGTGCTTTTCTAAATGTAACTGACAATTCGAAAGTGCTTGTACCTAGGCCTACTTGAATAAAGCATATTTTGATTTGATTTGATCTGAAACAAGCAGAGAAATAAATAAAAAAACGGAATCATCAATAAACAATGATATCGAATCACATAATGAAAAATGTAATCCCAGCATAACATTTTTTTTGAAATATTTATTTTTACTTCATCGTTCGTAGAACTGAACTGAGCTCACAGCGAATTAAAACAAAAGACGGTCGCTTTGCAGGCCAAGGCCTTCAATTTTGTATGAAATTTCTTTATGCATATCTCGTCGCACCCGAAACGTGAGACTTCGGGGCCTACTACAAGGAACACAAAGTCAATATTACTTACAATTGCAGGTCTGAGAAAAGAACTTTGTAACCTTAAATAGATACTATTTTTTTTAAGTCTCCTAAGTAAATCTGTAGGTACTAGGCAAAAATAGGCCTTCCTTTCTGACTACTTACTAAGTATTAACTCAATGGCGCCAGTGTGACTTGTTATTATATCATTCTTATTATTGCGACTACTAAGTCAGCGTATGTTACGTTGCTCGCTAAGTACGAATTACCAGCTTGCCTCTTGGTACAGAGAGGACAATGGATCTCGTTGGCACCGGTGAGCGTCGCCATGTGACTTGATACTGTCTAATATGAAACCACAACTCATAGCGACTACTGGATCATCACGAAATACATTGGTCGCTAAGTATGAACCAGAAGCTTACCTCTTAGTACAGAGCGTGCAATGGAACTCGTTGGCACCGGTGTGCGTCGCCATGTGTCCGCGCAACTCTTGCTTGTGGAAGAAGCCCGCGCCGCATTCGACACAGAAGTGGCGTTTCTCTTTGAAGTGCTTGTTGCGCATGTGCGTTGACAGGTTACCTGAAAAACGATAGAAATCTGTAGAAATTGATGAAACATTGATAACTTTATACATCTCACCAGAGCCCAGAATCTCAGATACAATTTGTACTTAGGAGTGACGTCACGCGACATTTTGATTCAATGTATCGCGTTTATTTTTTAATTACGTAAAACAATGAAAAAATACGACTTAAATATTTTTTATACAGGATAGGTGCCGTTAAGTAATATATCCAATTAACTAATTTAATAAGGTGTATAATTCAATGTCTCGAAAATGTCACTTATCATATTACTCCTTTCCACTGTCGAGTCATTAGTGTGATCTTATTTATCGAATTCCAATACTCGTACACACAATATATAGGTAGAATACCATACAAAATACTAATTTTAAAAGGAGCCTTAAAGTAGAGGTAAAAAACAGGCTAAATAATCAATTCTTACCTTTATTATTTTCATATACATAATGTCTATTAAACTACTAATGAAAGGTCATCATCATCATATTGTCAGTGCCTACATCAAGTACATGACACAATGATTACTAATAATCTATTTTGAACTTCAATGTAATGATATGAATCCATCATACAGAAAGTAGATAAGTGAGAACTCACTAATAACCAGGCATCGGGTAATCGGATGGATATTTACGTAAACTTTGGCGGCGGCGACTATGTTGAACGGTATGGAGACGGACTCAATTGAGTTTTTTTTGAGAGCTCATTTTCCTAATAAACTTCTAAATGTTTTATGAAAAACAATGTTTATTTTATTATCCTCTTACCTTACCTTGCAATTAAATAAATTCACACCGCGGTTACAACAAATAATTACCTACATACATTATTACATTACCTACAAATGCATAAACTAACAACACTTACGCGTTTGTGTATTTTTACCTCCTCGAGTCATTTTATGCAATCCCGGAAACCCGGAAACTTATATAATAACTGGAAGATACCCGCAACTTCGTTCGCGGAGGAGAAAAAGTCATAACCCGTCGTTTTTCTTCATCGTAGTCGGGTAAAAAGTATCCTATAACCATCTGGAGATACCCAGCTACCCATGTACCAAAAATTGTGGAAATATGTTTAGCCGATTATGCGTGATGAAGCCACAACGACACATACAAACATACATAAAATCCAAATAAAATATTTTTCGTTTTAGTGACCTCCAAATAGTCCGTAACAATCAATTGTTTCAAAAAATTTTTCAATGTACAGACATTTCATTTTTACAACTTTATAATAGTATAGAAAATAATTTCATTGAGAAGCCGACTTCATATTTGCCCAACTTTTGCCGGGTTTTTGCCAACTGTAGGTAAATATCTATCCGATGCCTGCTAATGGCAGATGAAAGTGTGCGTGTAAGTGTGTAAAAAGTCAAAACAAATTCACACAGCCAGCGGGTTTTATTGCCCCGCTGCTTAAATGATAATGGCCCTAGTATAGCGGCACAGTGAGAGAATTCTCTCATTCATTGCGCGGTCCAGGCGCTATCCGCGCAGCAGTTAGTCGGTATCACGCGCAATGTATTAGGAATTTGCTCGTCGCGCCGCTGGTGGCGCGTTGGTATTTTGGGGACGGTTCTTGCGGATGATCGAATATACCGCTTTTGAGTTATTGGCGAAAATCTACGCTTGTTAGCAAAAGAAAGTAAATGCCACGAAGATACGCTCTTTTGCTGGTGCATTTTGTCACATCGTATTTTTTCATGTGCACTAGATTTCTTTGTAGTATCGGCTACGGAACCATAGGTCCACTGAGCATCCTCGGTCCGTCATGCTCTTGGCCGGAAGAAAAAATTCTTGGTGCGTTGGGGTTTTCGTCGTTTCGGCGATTACTTGTCATTACAGATTTGAACGCTGATTTGCATTGATTACAATGCGTCTGTTCGCCTTTGCTGTCCTAAGTAGGCATGTATCCTACCACGTTTTTCTTTTAAGGACCTAACTTTTCTTTTCAACTCTTGCCCTTACGGACAACTACGTTATTAAGATTATAAATAGAATACACAACTGCTTCTTTTGAATTACTGAATTACATATAGTTTCCACATCCGTATCAGCATTTGCGAGGTCGGAATGAAAAGTCACAGAGCTTGGCTCCGACCAATATTCTTCTCCGACTGCTTTCTTAAGCTTCTGATATACCCGAAACGTGTAAAACTGTCCTGGACAGCGCTGTTCCAATTTAATATCGCATTTGACATAACCGCATGATGCGAGGGAAGAGTTGACTTCCACGGGCCCTATACCCGGGTACTCATATTCCACTTTATATTGAAATTTGCCGGTGTAGAATGTAAGAAGTTCGCCGCCACATTCGATATTAGTTCCAGTCCAATACAGCTCAATAGCATTTAGTCTGCTCGTGCGTACTACTCTTAAACCCTTTCGAGAATCAGGCTTTATAATCGACTTGTGTTCAATGAGGAACGTTTGATTAAAACACCCCACGTGTTCCTTGCATGACTGCAACAGAAAGTTAACCACTCCACACGCAGTATTCTTTGTCTACTGATCTTAATTTTGTACAGATATGCACAACATTATTTTTGTCCATATAAGATAAAGTGTAGTCAATGGTGTACTTTAAGGAAGAAGTCCATGAGCATTTGAGATACTGCAGATTTTCCGACACACAGCGAAAGTTTGAGGCCATCGGAAGCGTGTGGAGAGTAACATACACAGCATACGCTTTATCTTCGTAACACATAAATATGTCATTTAAATACGTATTATTTTTTACATGCCACTTTACAGGGTTGGGCAGATTAAGTGTCCTACTTTAAAATATCCATAAAATTAAAACAACTTTCCAGATTGAAATAAAACAATTTAACGGATTATATCGCGTATATTATCTCATTTTAGTTCCCGAAACCACGGAAACCTACGCATACAGATAGGTATTTGAATGGCAAATCTCACCACCATCTCTGTCAACTTGCTACAGTGGGTAAATCTTTGTTTCAGAGAGCCAGGGGTATCTGCGACGATCAACATCTGACTGCTGAGTTGCAGAATGTCAAACGTGCGCTTCGAGCCAACGAGCTCCGGATACCACGTTCCAAGCAGAATCCCAGTATGAAGAAACCAACAGTCGAGCGTAAACCTGCCGTATTACCATATGTGAAAGGGGTCACAGACAAGATCGGAAACATCTTGAAGCGTGCTTCTATAAAAACATATTTCAAGCCGTTAATCCGTGATTTTTTTGTTTCTTGTAGGCCTTCAGTAGTTTAGTTTTTCCGGTTCTCTTACAAGATGCGATACTCGCAACTCCTTCATGGTGAGCTGTGTGGCATCGGGCCCAGAACAAATTATTTCCAAAGGATCACCATGTTTTATGTAATATTCCTCTTCAATACGACGAATTTCCGGTGCTAATACGTCCAGTCTCGGTGTCACCACGATACTCATTGTGCTCTTGTAATCCGGGACTTCGCCGTCAACGCAGGCAATGGTTGACTCTCCTAGTTTCAAGTTTACTATAAAGGACTTGACAGTAGTTTCGTGGAATTTCTCCGTTAATAATTCTTTCTGAAGTGTTCCTCCTTCAACGGTGAAGAGTTTAGCATTTACCATATACAAAACGATATGTCGAATTGCGGCAGAAATAGGGCTTCACTCTAATCGTCACATTATTGCTGGTGCCCGTGTCAGCGTCGGTGCACCTGTACTCCGATATTTGCAAAGCGGGTTCCCTTTCGAACCACTTGATTGCAACGTCATCCGCTTTGACGTTAACGTTAGCTGTTTCCATTTCTCACCGTCCTTCGTCATGGTGCGCCGGGCGTCAGCCAGCCCTGAGCACAACACCGTCAAAGGATTTCCACATTGAATGATATATTCGTTATATTTTCTTCTGTTTCCGCGATTATTACTCATTGAAATAAAACAATTTAACGGATTATATCGCGTATATTATCTCATTTTAGTTCCCGACGTTTCGGAAGCTTTCCAGCTTTCCATGGTCACGGGAGGACCAAAGGAAAGCTTCCGAAACATCGGGAACTAAAATGAGATAATATACGCGATATAATCCGTTAAATTGTTTTATTTCAATGATATATTCGTTGTTATTGGTTTTGATCCCATCCAAAACCTCTATAACGGGTGTGACGGAAACAGTAACCCACTCCTCGCAGTTAGTTTCTGTGTCGATGCAAGCGAATTTTGTCTTAATTAGTGCAGTTTTAAATTAGTCATGTCTTGATCAGTCTCTCTTACTTTGGGCAAGGTTTCAGTTATATGGTCAGCCAAGTACGGCATATAGCGAGACACAATAGTGCTAACCCGAAGCGCAGCGCGACGGCCGTTACTGCGTACATCGCGGCTGGCCAGGAATGCGGTTTGCTATAGGTAAACTAGCGATGTCGTCTTATATGAACAGGATAAATCCTTACATGCGCTTGCGGAAAACCTTTTAACCAATCCGATTTCCTTGTATTCGATTGATTTTCTTTCGTTTTCCTAACTCAAAGACATTAATGTTATTATGTGTCTTCATTGGGTAATAAATTATGACGTAATAAATATCATATTTAATCATTATGGGCAACAAAAGTTTTTATATATCCATATTTTACATCTTATATTGTTAGTAATCAGTTTATTGTTAATCCTCTTCACTTTTGTCTCCTGAGTCACGGGACAGAGTAACGACGAGAAAAAGTTGATCCACACTTAAGAGTCCCCGGCAAGCTCGGCCGAATTTCACCTTCCCATACAAGCTAGCGAGTCCAAAGCAAAGACTGCAGCCAAAAAACTCGGAATCCTCTCCAAGGTTAGGCGGTATTTCACTCCAGGACAGCTTTTAATGCTTTACTAAGCACAAGTCCGGTCATGTATGGAGTACTGCTGTCACCTTTGGGATGGATCAGCTAAATACCAACTGGCCACTTTGGACTCGATTAACAAACGAGCTAGGCGGCTTATTGGCGACCCTACTCTAACTGACACTAAGCTGCAGAGCCTTGAGCATCGACGTAGGGTCGCTCGTCTGTCGGTCTTTTACAGGTTACATTTCGGTGAGTGTGCGGGGGAATTACATGATTTAATTCCACCAGCCCCTTTCCATCATCGGGACACACGACGCGTGCGTTCGTTCCATCCGCACGTGGTCAATATTCCGCGAATCCGCACGAAGCGCTATGGTGCAACTTTTATCATGCGTACCGCAAAGGAGTGGAACTCGTTGCCTGCGAGTGTGTTCCCCGACCATTATAATTTGGCCGTGTTCAAGACAAGAGTGAATAGGCTGTTTCTAGACGGGCATGATACATCCTTGACCGCATCGTCACTTAACAACAAGTGAGATTGCGGTCAAATGCCCATCTATTTATAATGATAAAAAAAAAAAAAAAAATTGCTCAGCGCATACTGTATTTTTTTAGTATGGTATCTGAAGCTATATAAACTAATTACAGGCCTGCATATACCTTAAGTTATTCTAAGTACAAAGTTTCAGAGCAAACTAGTTAGTCGCTTTAAAATGAGGGCGTCACTACGTTTGTATGGAAAACCGAGCTTGCTGGGGACTCTTAAGCGGCTAGTATAGTTCGGTTCTTCTCAGGTGAATTTTTCGCTACGAGCCCTATCTTTCAAACAAAGGCCATTGTCTCTATTATCGCATAGCCACTAGCTACCGAGTTAACACGTGCCACTACAACATTCATATTAAAAAACAAACGGTACCTTAATAGTATTAAGGTTTAAAAGGTAAAATAATATGAGTGCCGTATTGCTTCGGGGCGGTCTATCGTCCTACACTACCAAAACGTAATATCTAAAATATCAGTGACATGAAATTTGAACCTTAATACGGGAAGAGCCGAACATACCCACTGTACTAATATAGAGTGTAGAAAACTAAGGAGAACTATCTCTTTATATCTAAAATATCTGTCAAAATGTGTTAAATTGGTGGCGCCACAGTAACAAGAGTATAAAATATGCGGGCACGCGTACAGCTCCACGGCCTCGTGCTCGCGCTGTCGGGATAGAACACGAGTGTGGTCGCACGCACCGGCCAGCAGGAAGCGGCGCGCGCAGACGGCGCAGGCGTGCGGCGTAGTGCGGGCACGCGTACAGCTCCACGGCCTCGTGCTCGCGCTGTCGGGATAGAATACGAGTGTGGTCGCACGCACCGGCCAGCAGGAAGCGGCGCGCGCAGACCGCGCAGGCGTGCGGCGTAGTGCGGGCACGCGTACAGCTCCACGGCCTCGTGCTCGCGCTGTCGGGATAGAACACGAGTGTGGTCGCACGCACCGGCCAGCAGGAAGCGGCGCGCGCAGACGGCGCAGGCGTGCGGCGTAGTGCGGGCACGCGTACAGCTCCACGGCCTCGTGCTCGCGCTGTCGGGATAGAACACGAGTGTGGTTGCACGCACCGGCCAGCAGGAAGCGGCGCGCGCAGACGGCGCAGGCGTGCGGCGTAGTGCGGGCACGCGTACAGCTCCACGGCCTCGTGCTCGCGCTGTCGGGATAGAACACGAGTGTGGTCGCACGCACCGGCCAGCAGGAAGCGGCGCGCGCAAACGGCGCAGGCGTGCGGCGTAGTGCGGGCACGCGTACAGCTCCACGGCCTCGTGCTCGCGCTGTCGGGATAGAACACGAGTGTGGTCGCACGCACCGGCCAGCAGGAAGCGGCGCGCGCAAACGGCGCAGGCGTGCGGCGTAGTACGGGCACGCGTACAGCTCCACGGCCTCGTGCTCGCGCTGTCGGGATAGAACACGAGTGTGGTCGCACGCACCGGCCAGCAGGAAGCGGCGCGCGCAAACGGCGCAGGCGTGCGGCGTAGTACGGGCACGCGTACAGCTCCACGGCCTCGTGCTCGCGCTGTCGGGATAGAATACGAGTGTGGTCGCACGCACCGGCCAGCAGGAAGCGGCGCGCGCAAACGGCGCAGGCGTGCGGCGTAGTACGGGCACGCGTACAGCTCCACGGCCTCGTGCTCGCGCTGTCGGGATAGAATACGAGTGTGGTCGCACGCACCGGCCAGCAGGAAGCGGCGCGCGCAGACGGCGCAGGCGTGCGGCGCGCGCGCACCGTGCCGCGCCGCCAGGTGCCGCGCGCGCCGCGTCAGCGTGCCGAACCGCTCGGCGCAGTGCGGACACGCGTACAGCTCCACGGCCTTATGCTTGCGCTGTCTGGATAGAACGCAAGGATGATTCACTTCTTGATGGGTGCTCACAAAGTTTAACATAGACTGGACAAAAATAGTGCCCCTGAAATGTGGAACACTGTGTAGCGGCTAATGACGTCACGAGCCGCTATAATAATAAGGGTTTTTTTATGTTAATGGAGGCACAAGAGCCCACTGATCGCCTGATAGTAAGCGATCACCGTCGCCCATAGACACTTGCAACACCAGAGGAGTAACAAGTGCGTTGCCGGCCTTTCAGGTGGGAGTACGCTCTTTTGCTTAAGGTATCATCTGTGATTTATCTAAGGCCTTCGATTGCGTTAATCATGAGACACTGATCAGGGAGCTACACCACTACGGAGTTAAAGGATCAGCACTAAATTTATTACTCTTATTTTAATGGTAGAATAAAAAGGGTTGACGTGAATGGAAAGCGTTCACCGGAGTCATTAGTCTCTATGGGTGTGCCGCAGGGATCAATATTGGGACCTTTCCTGTTCCTTATCTACATAAGCGACTTGAGGTGTGGACCTCGTAAAGACCCACAATGATATAGTTTTGTTTGCAGATGATACTTCTCTAATTTTCAAAGTCGTACGAAATCAACGATCCTACAATGACTTAAACAATGCTATTTGTGAAGTAGTAAATTGGTTGAAAGTAAATAATTTATTGTTGAATGACAAAAAGACTAAATGTGTTAAGTTTGTCACGAGTAACGTAAAACACGAGCAAGCAAGCGTTATTGTTAAAGGTGAGGAACTGGAACTAGTTAATAGTACAGTCTTTCTCGGTATAACCAGAGGGCTTGCAGTGGGCGGGGCGAACCGAGATATTTACCTTCTCGCCGGCTAGACCGGGTTGTGGCGATCAGTCCGGGGCTGGCGCCAAGCGAGGAAGCACGCTTACGCTACGATCTGCCGTCTGGATCGATCGGTCTCGAAGCGTGTCGTATTGATAGATATACTTACTTTAACAATTGATTATAAAAGCGCCATGAAATGCACTTTGAAAAGAGGCTACGTGAATTATTCTGTAAATGGATGTTTGAATACATATTATAATGACGGAAAGTACTCTTTTTTTGTGAAATTGTGAACAGTAAGTTATTTTTTTATTACTTACGAAGTAGGTACGTGTTTATTATTAAACTATGTTTTACGTGATTTAAACCGTTAATTAATAAGATTTAAGCATCTACAAAAGTACACAGTAGGTACTGTGTGTGTTGTGTAGAAAAGATAAAACACTTTACCTTTACCTACATTGTTTTAAACTACCGCGGTTATTAGGTAGGTAAGCGGAGGTGAATTTTTCGCATATATTATAATACTAATAAATATAGGTTCATTATTACATTAAAGTCACACAATTGTAAATACATATATTTGTTTCGGATTATAAAATTTGTGTCTTTTTTGTGAAACCCATAGTAAGCTCTCACAACATCCTTTCCTATCCTGTTATCTTTATTTCCTTTTAAGGATGACATAAGAATTTGTTAATTAAATAAATGTAAATTAAATATCTTTCTCTTTTATCACTATGTTATGTGCGATAGCTACGAAACGGCTGAGTTGTCGATTTGATTGACATATGTGAAGTAGCTTGTACAGTCAGCGTCAATTTGACATATTTTAGTAGTATGTTGACTGTACTTAATGTCGGCTCACTTTACCCAAACGACATCTCGTAAGCTACAACCCTTTTTGTCCTCATTGATGTATTCCTGGCGTGACAACCCTAGCACTACACGTGCCGCGTGCGAATGAATACAAGTTATAAGATAGTCAGAGAGGCATATAGTAGGCACGTTTCTCATGCGTAAACAGCGTTTTTACGAGGAAGTGAAATTTCTGTACTTGTACTCTTACTTATTCTGTGGTATAACATTAGATTCTTGAATAAAATACATTCCTGATCTTTGACATATAAGCACTATTGTAATAATATTAATAATAAATTGACATGTAAAATAGCACCGTGCCTATACTGATTTAAGTTAGATAGTTTAATAATATATTTAATAATATTCTAAGCTCCAATGGGGCCCATATTGCTAATCTCTCGAATAGATTGAATTCTGCAGCTTTTGCAGTAAGTAAGATTAGACAATTAACAGACGTGATAACGGCTAGATTAGTGTATTTCAGTTATTTCCACAGTATTATGTCGTATGGCATCTTACTATGGGGCAGTGCTTCCGACATTAATACTATATTTGTTCTGCAGAAACGGGCTGTTCGTGCGATATATAAAATGAAGCATAGATACTCGCTTAGAGATAATTTTAAGGACATTAATATAATGACAGTGCATTGTCAATACATTTATGAGAATATTATGTATGTTACATAAAAATATTACCCACTTTAAGAAGAACTGTGATATACATAATATTAATACTAGAAATAAGCACAAGCTCGCAGTGCCTGCTACTAAACTCCATAAAATAAGCAGATCATTCATGGGTAACTGGGTGAGGTTTAATAATAAACTTTCTAAGTGAGTTGTCTATTGGTAAATTCAAAAATATTGAGAAACGAAAAATAATTTCTAAAGCTTATTATAGCACACAAGACTACATGAATAATGAAGCCGCGTGGGATTAATGTAAATTATAGCGTCATGTAGGTATATGAATAATTATTTTAACGAATACCTATTGAGGTATTATTATTATTTTAATCTTAATTGTTTTATATACTCTGATATTTAGAATTTTATTCTAGACACATTATAAATGTTTTTCTTTTTTATTGACAATCCGTTTAGGATTAATCTTATTAATTATGAAAAAAAATTAAATGATGATTTTATCAATAATATTATACTTAAGTTAAATGATCTGATTAGGTTTTTCTGGGTTTTCCCTAATCCTTGCAGCAGATGTTGGATCATATTGTATGTCTCCCAGCAAACACTTCACTCTGATGTAACTGACATTTCGAAAGTGCTTGTACTTGAATAAAGAATATTTTGATTTGATTTCATTTGATTATCTTGAAGGCTTGAACCGGTGCGGAAATACTGCCGGCAACAATTTATTCCACAGGTCAGTCGTGCGGGGCAGGAAACTTTTAGCAAAAGGCACAGTTATAGACTGCCAACCATCTAAGTGGTGAGGATGGAAATATTGTCACGTAGGACGATGGCGGAAAGAGGGAAAGATGCGACAGGGATCAATCCAAACATTTCCCGAACAAACGCAGAGCGAAGCTACATCTTACAAAGTGCCAAATATTCATGCCAATCTGAAATGCGCTAGCAACTCACGATACGAATCGCTCGCCGTTGAATGCGGTCTAGAGGGAGAAGCTGGTACTAGAGAGCCCCAGCCTACAGATGAGAACAGTATTCCATGTGCGGGCGGTCTCACGTGCATTTTTTTTTATTTTCTTTTCACTACTTAAATTTATAAGTTAATGAATTGTATTTAGTTGGCCTTGGCTTTATTTTCGTTTTTTCGTACATAAAATACGAAAACCTATTTTTTATTGTTAAATATAGATTAAACTAGACGTGTCGACAGAAAGGTAAAAAAAAAATCTATTTTTTTATTTAACTGACGTTTCAAAAAAAAAAAATATTAAGATAAAAGTTACCTGTGTGAATTTAAAGAATTATAGTTGCTAAACTCCGTATTACATTGCTCACATTTAAAGGGTCCTTTGATGTGAGACGGCATGTGTCGTTTAAGCCGTTTTTTGGTCAGGAAACCTGAAAAATTACGAAACGGTGCGTATTGTATAGGACAGTGAACATATCAATGTTTTATTTATTAAATATTTATTGCACAAAACAAAACTAAGTCCAAGTGGCGGATTTGATGCCAAACGGCACTCTCTACCAACCATAGGGCCAAACAGAGATGCATGAAAACGGTGCAGTGGGAAAATCATTCAGTGCTGAGACCGTTAGGACACACAAGCAAATAATCCATACATCATTATTTATACCAATATCATGTGTGATACAATATATTTATATACATATATTAGTTTGTTATTGAACCAACGACCTGTTTGGCTCAGCGGGAGTAACGTTGCCTGCGAAGCTGTTGGTCCTGAGTTCAAATCCCGGTAAGGGCAAATATATGTGTGATGAGCATCAATATTTCTTCCCGAGACTTGTCTGTTTTCTATGTATATATATAAATATATCTATTAAATATAATACTATCGTCACCTAGTACCCATAGCACAAGTCTTATTGAGCTTAACATGGGACTATCTCGATTTGCATAAACTTTTTCCATAATATTCATTTATTTATTGAATAAATACAGCTGTCAGCGTTTCAATAAAATAAAGCAGTAATTATTTATCACCTCAATGATTGGGCAATAAAGAATTATAAAACCGTTACATGCCATCATTTTTAAATATTAATATCTGTGGTTTTAGTGGGCAACACTAACTTTCCCCTCGTTGGTCTACTAAGCACCAATCAGGAAAAAGGTCGGAGCTCGGGCATCCTGTTCCAGGAGTTCCAACGAGTAATTTGTGCTAATTCCTAACCAATATTATATAAAAGTGGTGTAGTGCAATAACTTGTCTAAGGTAAGATGTACCATTTTCAATAAGTAAATGAATATCACTCTTAAAATAAATGTGTATAAATCTGACCGGTGTTTGACTTTCATACAGTAGTGGCGTACCTTTTCCACAAGTCTCGCAAATATGATTAGGAAAATGTTTGTTCATATGCGCATGGTACACATATGCATTTGGCAGTACCGCACCGCATTCCGCACACGTCAAGTCCTCCGTGACCTCATATTGCATCTCACTCTTCACCGGTGACTCTTTCTTTCTCTTCCGGGCCACTGTGATACGTTTCTCCCGCTCTAGTGAGATATGTGTGTCTCTTTCGGACTCGGGATGTTTTATGTCTAGAAAATAGAGTAGTTAGGAAATTATAACAAGAAGCTTTACCTATAAACCATAATGAATATTTCATAAGAGACATAAGAAATTATCAATCTATACTATTATAAAGTTGTAAAAATGAAATGTTTGTACATTGAGAATCTGTAAAAAAAATATATTTTCTGTGATGAAGCCGCAACAACTCATACAAAAAATCCAAAAAGAATATTTTTCGCTTCAGTGACCGCCAAATAGTCCCTTACAAGAGGTTTTTTTTTAATATCTTCAATATCATTTTTAAAACTTTATGATAGTATAGATAACATGTGAAGTGGCACAAGGGGAATAGGCTTGTGTCCTAAAAAAATATAATTAGTCGATCAGTGATTCTCAGAAAATATTGGACACATATTTTT
Source organism: Hedya salicella (assembly GCA_905404275.2). NCBI lineage: Eukaryota > Metazoa > Arthropoda > Insecta > Lepidoptera > Tortricidae > Hedya > Hedya salicella. The sequence goes on along the minus strand of FR990097.1, from coordinate 47,002,027 downwards.
TATTTTTTCAATTAAACATAAAAAGATGAAGATATAGCCCGTTAAAGTTCCCATGACGTCACACCGTGCGACACTATTTCGTACGGCGTGACGTCATGCGCCCCCACTCCCAATCTTTCATGCGCTTTATCTTTGTGTTTTATGTTTGATTGACAAAAGAAAAAATACGTGTCCAATATTTTTTGATAATCTAATGGAATAATTAGAATAATATTTTTTTACCCAGGAAACTACCCTATTCCATCTCATGAAAATAGAAGTTCCCGTCTTAATGTTACCTTCTTTAACTTCATCTGCCAGTTGTTTGTCATCAGTTTGGTATTTCTCATCTCCGTCTGACGCATATTCATTAGACACCTTCGTCACAAGCATGTGCTCTGCTGTTTTATTTAGTTTTATCACTGGAAATTAAAGAATCACTATAATTCTATTAAGGTAAAATGAGATCAGCCATAGCACAACTGTGATAAGCGAATCTTTGTTGCACAACAAATATTATCTGTTTCTTTCCTTTCAATATGGTGCAAGTAAAACAGATGATGCTATATTGCGCGACAATTGATGTCTTGGAAATTTGTGCTAGCCTGGCTTGCTTATTACTCGTACAAAGCTTATCACCATTTGAACCTGCAAGGACATACCCACTGCTGAAATTAAGTCCTGCCCAAGACTTTCACTGTTATTATTATTAGTATAGTTTTATCAATATGACACACTCTTACCTTACCACATTCTCGTTACACCAGCAGGCCTATGATGGTTGCGTTTGTCAAACGATAAATAAATGACATAGCTGCCGTCACCTTCTGACACGTACGTGAGTGCGAGAGTGACAGGCGCGTTATCATGTCATTTATCGCGTGATAAACGCGACCATCATAGGCCCGTAGGTTGACCAGGTATTAAAATTGAAAGGTACTCATGGAACTAAATCGTTTTAAGAATGTCCTGTACTGAAAATTTGGTGTATGGGTAATGTGATAAATCAAGAATGTGGTATTTTGCAAAATCTGGTATTTCGGGAATGAGGTATATTAGCAACAAGCGGCCCCGCCCTCCACCCTGCGGTATTTTATTAAACTTAAACAATATTATGTTCAACAATTTAACTACTTTTGCAACAAAGCATCAATTAAACAGACAGTTTTGATTGGGGAATCAATATTTTGTTGGTATATATATGGGGTTGCATTCTTTAAAGTGAAGAATAAAAACAATTATGTGTAACCTTAAGATAACACTCACATCCATTGACTTGTAGAGCACTCAGGGTGTCAAGCACTTGGCGCTTAAACTTCCGAGCCTCGCGGAGGGTGTGCGCACACTCCTCGCAGATATAGCTATCGTCTTCATACTCTTCCCTTAAAGGCTAAAAAATTATACCGTAATAATTAATTGGTATGGGTCTATGGTGACTATTAGTGAGGACTTATATTTTTCATTTCAGTGATTGAAATAACATAAAAAATCACTGAAAACGAGAGTGTACAATCAATGTGTTCTGCCAGCAATGACGTACGCATGCGAAACGTGGACGCTAACCTTCGGAAGAATCCACCGTCTGAAGGTGGCACAGCAAGCTATGGAACACTCAATGCTCCGAATCTCTCTGTGAGATAGAATACGCAACGAAGACATTCGCCAACGCACGAAAGTCACCGACATCGGTGAAAAAGTTGCGCAACTAAAGTGGCAATAGGCCGGCCATATATGTCGCAGAGACGATGACAGGTGGAGTCAGCGAGCGCTACACTGGAGACCACGAACGGGTGGCAGAAGCGTTGGAAGACTGCAAGCCAGATGGTCGGACGACATCAAAAAGACGGCAGGGCCGACCTGGAATAGAATCGCCGCATCAAGAACAAATTGGAAATCCATACAAGAGGCATATGTCCAGCAGTGGACACATATATGCTGAGAAGAGAGAAGAGATATTTTAAATGGCACAGTCATTCTCCTGCTCATCCGTATGCCATGGTACATTATATTTGCAAAAAACGGACTGGTGTTTGGAAGAGATTTGTTTATAAACCAAGATGGCTCCAGTCAGCGTTTTAGTGAAATTAACTTGGAATTCAACGAAAAAGAGGTTTTCCGTGCCTTGCTTGCGTGAATAAATAGTCTAAGTCACTTCGGCCTTTACATTATTATTCATGAAACAACCACGTCGATTTGTGACTATTGCATTTACAATGCGATTCTTGATTTCAACGTCTATATAAGTAGAATAATACTTTTTTTTTGTGAATATCGTAACAGAGTTTCATGAGAAAACTTACTTACCTCTATCAAACATAATTCTTTAAGCATTTCGGCATAATTTGTATCAGGTTTATCACTAAATAAGTTAATTAAATCGTTGGTAGATAAACAGCAAAAGCAAAAATAAGCGTCAACTGACATTTTGGTATACTTAAAAACCATTTACAAACATAAATCTAATCACTTTTTGGTTATGTTTATCATTATCAGTAATTCAATAGTTTTAAATTTCCATGTCAACGTGACATTTCATTGCGTTTAGAAATTGCTTTGAATTTCTTATAGAAACTAGACAACAGACGCATTATGAATTAAAACTAAATGTAATAATTTGTATTTTATTAGACTATTTAGTGCAAGTAAAATGTGATATACTTGTTATATTTAGTTGTAACATAGTGCTATCTATCGATTAGTAGCGTATACTAATATTGTTCTATTCAGTATTAGATGTCGTGACCGGCAGCAAATTTTAACAGATTTAAAACATATAGAGTAAAAGGTCCTAATGCTTAACATAGCAATTTAAATAATCGGCACCATGTTTGTCAACTCTATTACAATGGAATAAGGTTAAAGATGCCAATTATTGAAAAAGTGTCGTGCGTTGGGACATTTAACTTATTCACATAAAGGGAAATTTAATATAGTATAACCTCCTGGGGTTCAAAGTGAGTACTTTATTAATTTGTTCTAATATTAGGACATTGGGTCTTCCTCGGAAGTACCCTCTGCGAAACTGGGCCGCAGGAGGTTAAACTATAATGAATCTAAGTAAGGAATGGAACTCTCTCCCGTCGTGTATTTTCTGAAAATGATAATTTGGGTCCTCTCTCTTCAACTAGCGACTACATCTTCGACCCCGTAGTCACTTACCATGAAGTGATACTGGAGCCAATCGCTGATCAGTTTAGGAAATTAAACAAATAGACAAGTTTATCAAATACATAACATACCAGTGAATAAAGTTCTACAACGGCCAGCAAAATAAAGTGGATCTAATGAGTCATTGAGCCTACAAGGGTTCTTATTTTTAACTGACTTCCAAAAAAAGGTCCAAAATATTTTAAGGGCTCTTGGTCCCTGACTAACAACCACAAACTGACATGGATAAAATCTTTCTCTTCTCCTGTTCGGAAAGTTTAATTTTCATGGGTATTTAGACGGGTGAAAAATAGCTTTTCCATCCCTAGGGTGGAAAGTATTTTATTGTTACGATTAGCCACAGAGTTGAAGATAATTGAGTTACTTCATATTATTAAAATATTTTTTTTCTTATCGCCATTGGTTAACAATCTACTATTGTTTTGCACGGGTGCCGTTGGTTACCTAGCTACACCATTATTTCTAACATAAAAACGAACTGAAAATCAGTCTATCCGTGCAATAGCTATGATGCCAGAGATAGACACACACACACATATATCAAACTAATAACACATCTCCTTTGGTTGGGGGTTAAAAACTGGAACTGAGGGTTCTATAATCAGGATCAGGTGGAATGCTTCGTGACGGTGACACGTTCATTGTTGTTTTATCGTTAATTTTTAACACTTTTGCTGCCAAGCTTTTCGTAGCGCTACGCACTTTCCTCTTCATACGGGGAAATGCATGGTATTGGCTACGCGTCAAGCAGAGCGCCCGCTAGGCGGGTTCCTGGCAATTAATGTGTTATGGCCCCTCTACATCAGTTTTTCAAACTTTTTGGTGACCCGGCCTTATTGACCATCAAAATTTCTTCGCGACCCCCCAAAACCCCGTTTATACGATTAAACTTGGAATACAGACAGGAATCACGTTTTGACAAATTAGTTAATTATATAGCTTTAGTTAAATAGATACAAGCTCACTCTTCGTCTAATAAATAAATGCACATGTCTGTCTAAGAACGATTGCTGTTTTATTGAAACATCCCTAAAAAAATCATCAAAGCACGTAGTCGCGAGACTTTGTCGAAGCTGATCCGACCCCTCTGGGGGTCACGACCCACACTTTGAAAAGCACTGCTCTACATGATCGCCGATCATCGGCGAGAAGGCGTGACGCAGCAGTACGTTAGAATGGGACCATTAAAGTACCTACATTTCTCGAATATTTTTTTAACGTGAGTCTGAACGTGCGATGCACCGCTCTACGCTAGAAAGTATGACACGAAATGAAACGTGTAGGTACAAATAAAACTCATTTAATGAACCGTACAATATAGAAATAGTAATCTTAGGGGATGTTGGCCAAATAGTCCTTCACGTGCGCAGGCTCCAGACGGCGGAACCCGGCCGCGTCGCAGATTCCCACCTGGAAACATACAGTTCACTTTCATCATCAACCATAAGGGGCTATTCATAAATTAGGTCATGACGAAGGAGGGGTGGGGGTCATTCCCAAGATGACATCTTTCGCATCATTAAAGTGCTTCAATGAGTAAAAAGAGGAATGTAATTCGTGTTTGTATAAACTGTTGCTAAGAACGCATTATTTGGTTGGGGGGGGGGGGGGGGGGGGGGGATAGACTTAGTTTGATAGTTAAATAACAAAAAAATATTTCTAGAGGAGGCTCTCCATACATGTAACCGAAACTGATGTTTTTTTTTCAGCAATGATCAATGAGTGGCACATACTTTGACAGGTCTTCTAAAATCATTTTTTGATCAAGTCAAATTTTCGGAAATAATAGCTCCGAAAGTTGCATAAATTGAGTCCCGCCCCCTCTATTCAAATTCAAAACATCACTAAGATAAAACTTAATAAATACTTTCAACGAAAATTGTTTTGAACAAGATCGGATAAACCGTTTTTGAGTTATTGCCAATAATCTCTTCCCAGCAAAAGGACGTAAGTGCCGTCAAGATACGCTTGCACTTTTTCATATCGTATTTTTTTCATCTGAAGTGCATTTTCTTTGCATGAACGGCTGCGGAACCCTACACTGAGCATGGTCCGACAATACTCTTGGTCGGTTTTTTATTAGGTAACAACGGTGAGATTCAAACAGGTGTTATTAATACATAAAAAAAAAACAATTCAAAATTAATTACATTCTAAACTAAAAGTACAATCTAAAATCGGTCTCCTTTTTTCCATACTTGTTATGGTTAAGTTTCCTGAGTTGTGACTCAGTTTATAAATACGACATTATGTATGTATGAAATTACTGTATTGCACATACACTAATTAAAAAATAAATAGGTATTACAAAATACGGATATGTACGAAGACGAACTTATCCCTGTGAGGGATCCCTTCCTGTTAAACCTTTAAGCAAATGAGAAAAAAAGTATTTATCATAGAAGATAGACAAACCAACTAATTAGGTAATATGCACAAAAACCTAAACCAACATTTGATTACACATAAATTATACTTTAACCATACGAGGGGTTAATGGGGAATGGATGAAAATTTTCAAAAATCTTGAAATGTTGTTTAAAGGTAGGATTATTAAGCCTCCTTATCGTCTGAAAAAAATTACAGATTTTTCAGTGGCTTCGAAAAAAATAAAAACGTGTTGGTGGGCCTATATGACAGTTTATACGGTACGGCAAGAATAACAGTATATTTACAGCCATTTTAATCGAAAACATCAATGGTGCATTTGTCGTACCGTATAAGCTGTCATATAGGCCCACAAACACCTTTTCATCTTTTTATTTATTTCTAAGCCACAGAAAAATCTGTAATTATTTTTCTGGCGATAATTCTGGCTTATTCCTGCCTATAAATTTTCATCCATTCCCCATTACGATCGGGTGTTATCATTTACTGTAAAAAATATCACGAATTGATGATGGAATCACCAAAATATGGCATGTTTGGCCGAAATTGTTTCAATGGATTATATAGTTCCTTTGCTGTTCCGCGAACTTGTGTCTTGGTTAGATGTGGCAATAAATTGTGCTCACATGCGCATATTTTCATGCAGTTTCCATAAAAAAATACGCATGCAAATACAACGACGACATAAGACGCTGTTTTTATGGAAACTGCATGAAAATATGCGCATGTGAGCACAATTTATTGTCACATCTAACCAAGACACAAGTTCGCGGAACAGCAAAGGAACTATAATCCATTGATCTAGTATGGAATTCCACAAAGTAACGCCTGAATCTATCAATTATTCGAAATTGTTTCAACTAGAATTTCAAAATGGCCTCACCTCGATATTGTCAGCTGTCATCTGTCCCTCGAAGCCCTCCTTCAGCGTGAGGATCGCAGTGTGGACGGCGTCATCCAGCTCCAGGTCTTCCGTATACCTGTTCCATACGCCAGTGTTAGTACCAAAGAGAATATAACCACTACATTCTAAGAGATGGGGTTATGATGGGTAGATATCATTTTATCGAAATTTCTTACGTCGATTTTCATTTCGCCGAAAACTATTCCGCGAATATCTTTACATTTTTTTTCTGACCACATAATCATCAAATCATTGCTTTTTATATCATCGAACAACTTTTTACCGTTAATCGAACCGAAATTGTCTCAAATCGTAGAGTATCGATTCATCGAGTTTACCTGTCATCGAAACATGATTCATAGATGGTACGTTCCATATTATTATTATAGCCACATTGTTTTTGACCCATTTTGAGCCTCCGCTATACATGGTCACAATACAAACCTAACCTAACCTACAGTTTTCGTTTTTTGACCAATTTACATGGTCACAACAATACAAACCTAACCTACGAGTACCTACAGTTTTAACGGCAGGATCCCCGATGAAATGTACTGCCGTTGAAACGTATATTAACAAGTATACTTACACTAAGAATTTTAAAAACTGCAACTTTAAGATAAAATTATAGTAAAGGCGATTCGACGAACGACTATGTCGATGGACAAATAAAATAATGAAGTAAAATTCGATGAGTTGAATCTTGTGTAAAAGATAATTCGAGCAAATGTATGTGCTATCTAACGAAGTTCAATGAATGATTCTTAAGTAATAATAAAATTCTGCGCTATCGTGGAACATACGCAAATACGATCATAGCTACAATACATACAACTATACTATTATAAAGTTGAAAAAATGAATGTCTGTACGTTGAAGATATTTAAATAAAAACATAGTAACACTATTTGGAGGTCACTGATCCGGAAATATTTTTTAATTTTTGTTATACGTTTGTATGTGTCGTTGTGGCTTCATCACGCTAAATTGGCTTATCGGATTTCAGCAATTTTTTTCCACAGATAGTTATATGTTGTAGACGATTACCAAATTTATGTGGAAGAATAAGTATTTTGGCATTTTCATCGTGCTGCGTTTAACTACATAGTTACCATACAATAATTGTTTCATCAAGGATTCAGAAAAAACTTTAAATTTGATTTTGCATTTAAAATAAAGATACAAAATTAGCGTAACTTTGATGTGTTGTAAGTCAATGCCATTTAGATTTTCTTGATTCTAGTATCTTTAAATTACTGTAATGATACAATGATCTAAGTAGCAATAAAAATTAATTGCGATCCACTGCAGTCTAAGCCGGAATCGAACCAGCGTCTCTGTTCTATCGGAACAGCGTCCTAATCCATTAGACGATCAGGCCGGTTGTAATTCACAACAAATTAATCCTCTACCTTCGGTAACAATATGTTACTCACAACCTATGTATCATTAATTTTTGAACGGCTGAATACCTTAAAGCACCACTCTAAGAACTTTAACTTCTTTTTTCTCTATTTCATGATGCATTGGTATTTTTTAATCCGCTAACTACAGTAAGTTTGTAAAATTCAGCATGCAGCATCGTGTCTATTACCTTTTCTCCAAGAAAGTCTTCCCATTGTTGAAGTTCTTGCCCATTGCGGTGGCCTTCCAGGCGAAGTAGGCTCCTGAAGGGTCGCACTGGAACAGGTAGGGCCGTCCGCCCTCCCAGCCGCAGATCAGGAGGGACACGCCGAACGGCCGCACGCCACTGCAAGTAATAGAAAATAACGTTTTACAAGAAATAATCGTAAAACTATACGCCTCTGTAGTCAACACCTCCAAACAACAAGCAACCTTTGCGTTGCGGGCGTTTCAACCGCCGATGCTTTTGTGTTACGAAATATTCACAAATTGGATGACACTTCAAGTTCTCATTTAAAATAGGCTATTTGTAAAAAAATTTGGTATGTTTTTGTGTGGTACGACATCTTAAAAATGGAAATATTGGTGAAAACACTACTCCAATATCAACATTCTCCCCGAGATACAACGACGTTAAAAGCACATTTTTTTGACTTTCCCAAAAAACGCTTCATACTAAAGCCTACAAGCATGTGACGTCACGCTTGTATCTTGTATAATGAGAATAAGAACTTTGTTCTGCTTCTATATTAAAACTTGCGTTTATCGAAACGGTTTTATAACAAAAATTACGACACTATTGCTATGAAGCCCGCGAGCTTACCCCACTATTGCTATGAAGTATAATATACAGTATGCTGAAGACAACGTTAAACAAATTAAGGCCTAGTCATCATAAACTCCAAACTTACAACCACAAAGAATCAAGAATGTTTTACTCAGAAAGTTGTTGTTAGTATATTAAAAAAAAAAACAATTCTAAATTGATTACATTCTAAAACAAAAGTACATCTAAAATCGGTTTCCTTGGCAATGTACCAAAGATGCTGACAGTATTCCCTCACTGTATTACTGTGATATGTATGAGAAAATAGCTGCAAGACTTAGTCGCCAGTGACATGCCAATTTAGGAGCTTCATATTCATTAAAAAGAATCACATTCATAGGAATGCTCAACATTCTCATGGGCTGGTCATACTTTGTAGCACTTCAGATAGCAAAGTTCTCTATCTTCACTTTAAGTTACTTATCTTACCCGGACTGCGTGTACTCCTGCATGACAGTGGCCACACGTTGCACCAGCTGTGCAGTAGGGATAGGCTCGTGGTACATGAGGAAGTACTGCTGCGCCATCTTACGGGCCTGTGTCACCAGCAGCCTGTAGTCGGGACCCATTCCAGAGTAGACCATGCCTGCAGAAAAGACTGTCTTATCAAACCTTTACTATTTTATTTTATTTTATTTTTAACCCCGAGGCCTATAATTTTTAAATTCCTTGGAAACCATGCATTTTTCCAGCCTTCCTAGAGTCCCGAATTATCTCTGTACCAAAATTCATCTAAATTGGTTCAGAGGTTTAAGCATGAAGAGGTACTTTTGCATTTATAATATTGAGTATGGATGTCATAACCACTTTTATCACACACATTTCCATTTTAAAACAGAGAATGGCGAAAAAATCCACAAGTAAATAAACAGGTCCATAAGAAAGCTGAAAACAATCCCAACTCGGGGTTTTACCAGTGTGTCATGCTAATGTTCAGTAGTGACAAGTAATATGAGAACCGATAAAAACAAAGCTCAAAAAAATATCACTTTAGCCCAGAGGTCAGCAACCTGCATGCTTCTCGTCCAATGTAATATTTGCAGCTCTATAGGTTGATAAAGAAATAGCTTAAATACTCATCACAACTCTGTACTATTTCCAGAAGCGTCTCAAATGTACAACCCTGCCGTATTAGTTAAATGTTAGTGGCCCTTTAAAAATTTAGAAATATGAAAAGGTCAGCTTTTGTCTCTTCGCTCCCAAAAAGTTGCTGACTAGGCTGATTAGGGGCTAAGGCCAGCTATGATTTTTTCATAAGAAAGTATAATATAATAACTCCTAACTTACCAATATGGCCAGTGATCATTTCCACTTTGTTGACGCTGTGTTCATCATAAAGAATGCTCTTGTGTTTGTTCTCAGTTGCGATAACAACGCCATTGGACGCTGGAAGAAAAATAAACAAAATTTGAACTTTTTAGGCTAGCTGAGCTCGTATAATAACTTCAATAATTAGAGTGACCGGCATGTGCGTTCAAGGTACCCTCCACAAATGGAAGCCAGCAGCAAAGTTGTTTGGTTTAGACAATGGTGCCGCTCTTCCACACTCCAACTGACAGACTGACTTATTACTAACTTTATCATAATAATAGTTAATTTTACTTTTTGTTTTACAAATATCATGATAATAATCACAATTTTTGCAATTTATTAGTGGATCACTCCACTAGCGTTATTATTATAAGCAAAGATCAGAAACAAATGAAAAAAACTTCATAGTTCTGCACTAGGCGGCGCTAACAGCTAAAGAGTCGGATGCACCATACAGAGATTCTTAAGCAAGAACAGATGACAAAATTCGTCGACTACTGGTGTGGACGATTAGCTCAGATGGTAGAGCGTGCTGCCCCGGTCTGGCTCAAGGCACGGGTTCAAGTCCAGTATCGTCGAAAATTTATTTCATTTGTTTCTGATCTTTGTTTATAATAATAGTTAATTTTGTTATATCCATTATTAATTTATTTAATTTCTACTATAATACTCCGTATTGTATTTATTACAACTTATCTCCTGAATAAATATTCATGTATAGATAATTAATGAACAAAATTAAACTGTATGTGCATATATATTCTTGAAATATGTTTATTTGTTAAAAAACTACCAGAATACTTTCTGAAAGCTAGTTGTAAATGTAATGTTCGCTCCCAGTATAAATTTAATATTAAACTTCCTAAAATCACCAATTCTATTTATAATAGGAGCATGTCAGCTATCCATGTATTAAACAACCTTCCCGCCCCTATAAAGAGTATAGAAGATGGGACTTTTAAGTGAAAGCTTAAACAATGGCTGATAGAAAAGGCTTTTTATGATTTAAAATAATTTTACGAATGTTAGATTAAGATTATAAGATGATTGTAAAGTTAGATAATAATAAAGTATACTATTGTATGCCCGGAAAGGGTAGCTGTTGAAACACTTGTCATATTATGCACACCTTTGTACCTACACAGTTATATACAATAAAATTATTCTTATTCTTGTACTTGCTGTGATGATGACATGACAGAATTTAACTAAAGTATAGAAAAAACTAATAAAAATTAATTCTTTAGCTTTTGACTTCTATGCATATTATATATATTACAACAGTAACTTCCCTTTATCAACGAAGATGTAATATAAACATGTAATAAGTACAAAATCAAATAGACGCTAACATAACCTCTTAATGGGAAAAAAATCTTACCTTTGATACCGACGGAGGTGCCGCCGGCGGCTACAGCGGCTAAAGCATATTCAATTTGCACTAATTTTCCTGAAGGGCTGAAAGGGAAATGTGAAAATTAAAAGTTATTGTCAAAATGTTATACGATGATTTGAAACAGTTATAACTTATGAAATTGTAGTTTGACATTATTTAAAAAACACGAATAAGACAGCGACGATATCAAAGATATATTTAATATTTGTTTCAGCACGGAAATTTGCGTAAATAGAATGAAAATTACCTAAAAGTTGTTAGAGAAAAACTGTAACGCTCTGACGCCATGATTACAAAGCAGATTGTCAAATTTGTTTGCTGTATAATGTTGGTAGCAGTGAGATATGGATGTCATGTTACCACAGATAAGAAAAACTTTTACCGAGCTTATGTCGTTTTCGTCAAACGATCTTTCGATTATTACAGATTTTGCCGATTCCTAGAATCCAAACAAGCATACTCATTCTTGATTGGTTAAAATATCACCCAATTGTAGGCAAGAATCTGCGCTCGATATTTAATTGTCAAATTTAGGGAAACATTGGTCTATTTATAAATTTAATGTTTCGAGTGTATTTTCATTGAAACAGACAGACGCTATGTTGAGTAATCTGCGTGGCGTCTCGCCTGTATCGGACGCGATGTCCGACAGTACTTTGGAAAGGAATCGTGCTGAAAAGGCACTTATCACAAAAACACCCGCCCAGAGTCAGGTTGTAGCGAACAAAACCAATGTTACTGGAATAAAGAATTACTCTGATAAAAACGGGAATGATGTTACTAAGTCGGTGCATAAAGGGCGCAAAACCATTGCGTTCTGGACGCTGGTGTGCTTACTTTTCATTCTCGCTATTGGGAACTTGATTCTCACGTTCACGATTCTGGCTGTTCTGAGGCTTGGGCAGGGTAAGTTGTTTTTTGTTATTAATTCCATATATAATTAGCATTGCATTGTACATATTCATAGTTATGGCTTATATTAATAACGTATCAATATTAGCCAACTACCAAGTTTACTAACTTTAGTTGAATCTATAATTCCAAAACTCTCTCGAATTTCTTTATTAGTATCGTAAACGCTTTAAAAATTCGCACATGTCCCATCTAAACACATCTATACTATTATAAAGATATAAAAAATAAATATCTGTACATGATGAAGATATTTTCAAAAAAATATTGTTCTTTATCTATTTGGAGGTCACTAAAATGATAAATATTTTTTTATGTCGTTGCGACTACATCACGCCAAATCGGCTAAACGGATTTCAACCATTTTTGTTACACGGGTAGCTAAGTATCTCCAGATGGTTATAGGATACTTTTTACCCGACTACGCTATGTCCGCGGTCGAAGTTTGCACCTTCTAGTAAATAAATAAATTTCCACCGTGGTATGTAGCTAATGTCTACATTTAGTGTTTAGCAGTAACACATTAGTTTACTGCGACGTAGAAACGCATATTGCTTGTATGGCGTTGACCAAAATGTATATAAACTAAGGTTTATTGAAATATACTCTCTTCTTCTTTACTATCGACTTGACTGTCTGTCTTAATTTATCTCCTGAAATTCAACGAATCCCTGATACCCGAATTAATCATATTATTTCACCACATTACCAGGAATGGAGAGCATGGAACTGCTCCCAGAGCACAACGCTATCAAGCTGATGGGCGCAGCTGGTTTTGAACATGTTTACAAGCGAGACGGGGTGCTGGAGGGCTTCCGAGACGTCCCGGTGGCGGTGACCAGCGAGGGCGGCGCTGTGAGGGTCAATCTACAGAGCAGGTGCTCACCATAATAATCTATACTATTATAAAGTTGCAAAAATTTAATGTCTCTACAGGTGGTTTCACAAGAGCTGGCGCGGATTTAATATGAAATAAGTACTCGTTACATACAAAATCCACGCCAGCTCTTGTGAAATGATCTGTACAAGTGTACATTGAAGATATTGAAATAAAACAATTTAACGGATCATATCGCGTATATTATCTCATTTTAGTTCCCGACGTTTCGGAAGCTTTCCCGCTTTCCATGGTCACGGGTGGACTGTGAGACCATGTGTGACGGTGTGTGTGTGACCATGGAAAGCTGGAAAGCTTCCGAAACGTCGGGAACTAAAATGAGATAATATACGCGATATGATCCGTTAAATTGTTTTATTTCAATGAGTTATAATCGCGGAAACAGAAGAAAATATTATTGAAGGTATTTTCAAAAAAATATAACGGGCTATTCAGAGGTAACCAGGTTGAAAAGTATTATTGTTTTTTTTGTAAGCTCGTTTGTGTCGCTGTGGCTTGATCATGCAAAATGGGCTATGGATTTCAACTATTTTTGGTACACGTATCATCTCCAGATGGTTAAAGTATCCTATAACCATCTGGAGATACCCAGCTACCCGGGTGTCTCCAGATGGTTATAGGATACTTTTTAGCCGACTACGCTGAAGAAAAAAGGATAAGAATGCTTTATTTTGTGAAACATAGGTAGGTTAGGTGACTTATAAATTATAAATTAAATAGTAGTACTATGTTTTGCCAAAGGGCGTACAAAATGGTCGGAGATGTTTGCAAGCAGCATGAATAAAATACAATAAAAATAAACACATTTTATTCTATTTCATTATCCGTTACGTATTCTTGAGTTGAATAGTTAGTATGCTTTCTTAACTAAAAATGTAAAAATATATTTTTTTTTAATTATAAGGTATATGCATTAATTTTTTTATCGCTTTTCTTAACAAAATATGAAAATACCGTAAAAACGATTTCAAAAAGTGATCTTAAAATTAAAATCGGCCAAGAAATACGCATGATATAGGCATTATACACTGCTAATTAAACGGCGATTTGACAGAGAGGTCCGACATGTACTGTTACGTCATAGTCTACGCCGGCCATATAAACTTCATATTAAATTCCGTTTTGCTAGAAAGAGATAGAACGAAATGTTTGATGGCTTATATCTTGGTTAATTTTAGTTATTCGAAAAAAATTTTTTGTGTACTGTTTATTGCATGAATGAGCTTTTAATAAAGCAAAAATAAAAATCAAACATTTTCCCTATTGAAGATCATGCAAATTTCGAAAGAGTGGTAATGACTTTTTCTTCTCCGCGAACGAAGTTGCGAGCATTCGGTACTC